>OX387240.1:98911018-108096901 GCA_947561735.1 Cenchrus americanus | reverse complement strand
TTACATGTAAGCATAGAAACATAGACTCTTTTCAAATTTGAAATTTGGATACAACTGATTCAAGGGCCGAGTTTGGTGGTGCATAGAAACCTTACATGTAAGCATAGAAACATAGACTCTTTTCAGATTTGAAATTTGGATACAACTTATTCAGGGGCTGAGTTTGGTGGTGCATAGAAACCTTACATGTAAGCATAGAAACATAAACAATATACAGGTACAAGCGTAGAAACATAAGGACACGTGGATAGACAATATTGGAGCATAGAAACATATGGGCGTGGTTCTCTTTTGAAATTTGAAATTTAGATACAACTGATTTAGGGGTCAAAAATAAGCATCAAAATCTACATAGAGGCATCATCATCATATAATTCGAGTTGATGGAGGCATGATGATCGTGGCCGCAACTGCTTGCACAATGACACCCTTCAACTAGCAGTCCAACCTGCAAAATATGGCATAAAATTATACGAGGAAAATCATAGAAAACAAGGGTTTAAGACATTGAAAAAACAGCATGGAAATCATAGAAACTACTGAGTGCACAAAAATACGAAATTACAACTAGTATCTATGCTCAGTCGCTAGCATATATATGATCAATAACTAAGATAAAAAAAATTCTATTATTGGTAGTCAACAGATAGTATCTATGCTGAAGCAAAAATCAAAATTCTTGGCCAGCATGCAACCTCTATGCAGGCAAGTTTCCACATTTTTTTTTTCATTAAAATCAATGGCATAGAAATAACACAATGAAATCATAGAAAAGTATTTATGGTGGACCAACAAGTATATATGATCGATGCAACTAACATGACCGAAAGCAATCAAAATCAATGGCAAAGAACATCGGGATGAAATCATAGAAAATTATGTATATGCAACATAGAAAAGTTTATATAATGGCACAGAAACTTGTAACTAGGAGCATGCATTAAACTTTGCATTTGACCATAAGGCAACAAAAGGTACAAAAACCAATGAGGGCAAACATAGAAATATAGGAGGAAAATCATCCTAAACAAATATATGATTGCTCAGACATACCTATGCAGCTAAGCTATATGTATATGATGTCAAATCTTATATAATTACCTTCTCCAAGTAGAACAAAGAAACCTATCTGTAGTGTCATAGAATATGTTATCCCTACAGTTTTAAATTTGTAATTACTATTCACCCTACCTCATAATAGAATCCTATCAACCAGTCATAGAATCCTATATGCTAATAGGATGAAACTCTAGTTAATCTATTGCTGTGTAGAAAGCATGCTACATTGGCATAGAAACTTTTAGAGTGGATAAATACAATAAAAAAACTTGATTTTTGAATCATATAAACCTTCCTACAGTGACCTATTCCACAATTTATGCCAAAGCGATACAATTTCTATGCTCCCCTTGCCGATCTGCACAGACTATGGAGCAGAATGAGGTCTTTTAGTTTCGCCGCGAAATTTACACAAATACAAGCATGCAACTACTTCAATTTCAGAGGCATTTGACTGAACAGATTACCTGCATGGGCATGACATCAGGCAGAACACCACCGAGTTGGGCCTGGAGATCATGCGAACTCAATCTGCAAGAAGGAAAACGTGAACCAACAACCAGGACATCCATGTCAAAAATTTCATTCATAAAATAAAATTAATCACATGAAAAAAATGGCACAGGTAGCAGGGAGTGCTCCTTTGGCCACCAGCCCATGCGGCCGCCGCCACGCAGGCAGGTCCAGGCGTCCTCTTCCCGCACACAATCGCCACCAGCATCACAAATCGCACGAATTTCCTCTTCTAAACTACCAAATCGCACCAGAGCATAGTGCGCACCTTGCTTGTTTGATCTGCAGTTCTGCCCCACATCTCCTTCAAGTGAGCTGCCTCCTGGCTCCTGGGCGGCCGAATCAATGGCGGTCAGGCGAGGGAGGAGCCGAGCCGCCCGCACAGGAGACGGACTCTCCTGGATCCGCGCACCTGTGCTGCTGCAGACCAACAACAAAGACGAATTTTACCCCACAATAATCCAAATCTTGGCAAGGAAACAAAATTATATGCAAACAAGAGATGGTGATGGGATCCGCGGGGTAGGGTCTCCCCAAATCGGAAGCAGACTGAGTACCGGACGGGGACGGCAGCGACGACGAGCGTGGAGTCAGGGGCCATGGCGCCGTGCCGTCGGGAGGACCGGTAGCGCAGGATGGGGAGGCAGAGCGGCTCCGCTGGCTCGGCGGCATGCTCACGGCCAGGTCGCAGCTTGAGGCGTGGCTCGCCGCCGGGGAGCGCGAGGTGCCGTTCGGGGTTCCCGAGGAGGAGCGCGTGGGGCTGGGGGCCCGCCTCGTCGCGGCGTGAGGCTGATGCCGCGGCGCACCTGGAGGCGGCGAACGCCGAGGGAGAGGGAACGCACGTGGTGGCCGGCGCCTCCCGCCGCCGACTCGCCTGGTGACCGAGCAGAACGGGCCAGGTCCACGCCGCCTCCCGCCGCCAACTCGCCTGCTGCTTAGTTCGTCGCCGGCGCCGGGGAAAAAGAAGGGGATATGTCGATGAAGGAATCCGCAGCACGGACCACGTCGTCGACTCGCCGTACTGGGCGCAGTGGCCGGTCCGCCGCCATCGCCAGTGTCGATATGAGAGAGAGGGCAGAGGAGAGAGCGAGAAAGTGGAGATTCAAAATGAATGATGAGGTGGGAGAGAAGAGGCGTGCCGTTGGGGTATAGTCTGGCCCAGGTGGTGGACTGGTGGGTTCTTGTTGAGCCGCACCAAGTCGTGCGCCCGGAGGGAGGTGGGCTGGCTCCATGGGTTGCTCGGCCGCCCAATAGTTATTGGCGCGCCCGGCCTCCTAATATATATACTTTATACATATATATATATACAAATATATATATGTATATGTATATATATATATACGTATATATACGTAGGCGGGCGGCTTACTCGCACTAATATTATATTGAGTACCCGAGTCTCCCCACGACCACGACCCCGCGAGCACCCAAGCCGAGCGCGCCTCCCCGTCCGCGTCCGGTTTTCCTCTCTCTCTACCGATTTTTCGGTGCCGAGCAGACCCACGTCGAGCGACCCTTGGATCCACTTTTTTTTTTTTTTGTTGTTTTTTGCGTGCACACGAACCGCTGCTGCGTCACCCTTGTTCCGTTGCTGCTTTAACATGTGACAACGGTGGTGGATCCATTTTTTTCCTTTTGCAAAATGGATCCAGGTTTATTTCATTCGGACAAAACCATTGCTCTGATTGGAAATTTTTGATTCGTTACATTTTAAAAATAAAACTGGCATGCGACATTAGATACTTATGGTTCTCGACTTTTTATTAAATGTAAAAAACTGGGAAATTGCACGGCAACTTTGTGACCTATTCACTGAGATCAAGTAATGCTATTTTGCGATCACATGAACAAAAAAATTACCGCTCTAGCGTGCAATTAGTTACCTATTCACAAATAATCATGAGTGATTGAAAAAAAGGTGGTGTCTTGCAATTTCTTCATATTGATCATGTAAAAAAAGGTATAATATAAACATTCTTACATTCGTAGTCCGGCCATAGTGGCCCTAAACTATGACAATAGGACCGTTACAGCTAAAAGGCCAACCGTAGTCACTGCATCCTTTGGAAATAGTAGTACAGATATTACAACAGAAATACAATTTAGGTTTGAAATGAACGTATATACTAAGTGATATCAGATTCTAAAGATTCATCACGAGGAGGAATAAAAAAGGTCCGGCAAGAATGCTCAGGAGCGCCAAATGTTTACATTCTGATAATAAAATAAAATCCACTGAAGGCCATATATTGAGCTCCTTGTGGAGCCATCTGGGAGCTGTAGGTTCAAACATTCCATTCCAAAGCTCCTGAGATCTTGCTTGTGGTTCCTAGAGATAGTAGCAAAGTTGCAGACGAGGAAACCGCAGCATCTATGTGCACATAAAAAATAAGAAAAAAAGGTAATAAAGGTTTAGAAAAATAGGATGCAGCAAAGGTACAATGGCCATGAATCTTAAACCTTGGTATGTCCAGTTGGTAGATATTCACAACAAATTGATGCACAAATCAATGCTGTCTGCAACCAATTTTGCCGCATGACTCACATGACACTAGGATCACACTGCACAAGCTGAAGCATCAGTTTATATTCAACATCAGTCAGCCATTAGTAGTGTGCATATTATGAATACAACAAATCCAAAATTTGGGCAGAAATGATTTTTGTCGAATGACACATCAGATTTTACATCTCTGAACACAATTAAATTTGCATGTCTCAACATTATCCATTTTGACCAATCAAAAAAGTCTGAACATAGTTGAGTTGGTTGCTGAATCACCGGAGTGACAATGCTAAAAGTCTGAACTCATTTCTGTACTATAAGTCATAAGAACAAAGTGGGGCTGGTTGCTCCACATTCTATAATTAAATTTGGTACTGTTGATTGCTTAAAGAGCTACCAGAACTGGCCACTTATACATTTAATCTTTAACCTTGATGCCCATTTTTTCAGCCAGCCTTCAATTCAGCTGGATAGTCAGCTGTCAGCTCACAGAAATTGACCAGCAAATAACTAGTAGTCTAAATAAAAAAAGAATATACTTAACATGAAAGTTGTAATAGGCAGCACAACTACGCAATGCAAGTACTCTAGTAAGTTTACTAGTTATATGTAGACATTTGTGAAAGAGGCCATAAGAACAGAGCAGAGCTGGTTGCAGGCTTGCAGCCATCACAGTATTACCAAGGCTAAAAGTCTGAACTTATTTCTGTACTATACAAACAGCCATAAGAAAAAAGCTGAGCAGACATCTAGTCATTGCTAAATTTGGTACTGCTGACTGCTTAAAGAAAGCTACTCGAAGTGCTCACTCCTGCAAATCTTTAACCTCTATGCCTAGTTTTTCAGCCAGCCTTCACTTCCACTGGATCATCAGAACACAATGGGATTGGCTGTGCTCCAACAAAAGATGCCCACCAAAAGAACTGGCATTTAATCAGTTTGAGAAATCATATTTTCTATAACGAAGCATTCGTGATACTGTATAAGTAGATTATTTCAGGACATCATTGGCTATTGGGTAGAAAATCAGAGATACATCAATGATGAAGGCATTGAACTGCTAAATTTTCCTTATTTATGTGCTAGTTAGTCATAGGGATGATAAGATGGAAGCACAGTAGTTGACATAATGAATCTTAACCTAACAAAAAGTAAAGATGCTTCTGCATTTCAACGGAACTGGTGGGGAAATAGCATAGCAGAAAACAGGAAATCTGATTAAACTAGCAGGGGCCAACAGATCTGCATATTAGAGGATAAAATCCGGTGCGTGAAAGATTAAACACAAAATCTTTTAAATGGAGATCTCAAAAACAAACATCGGCAGAATCACATGGTAACGTGACGTGAGGTGAGGATTGGATATGAATTAACCACTCACAGAATAATTAAGGGGACTCACCTTCACTGCAGGGGATGGAGCTGGATCTAGCAACCGATAGAGAGGGGAGGCGGGCAGCTCAGGGGCATCTCCTTGGCCTGAAAAGAACCAACCCGACCACCATTGCAATGTAGCTGCCATGGCACGACGCCTCGGGGTGCGAATGTAGGAGTGGATCCAACATCAGATTAAAGAAGAGCTGTGGATGAGCTGAGAAGAACTCAAAGCAGTGCAGGCCCTCGCAGGCAGCATCAGGGCGCCTGGGGAATATGGTGACCAAGGGCAGGGGTACCTCTAAAACGGCGCACGACGCAGACTTCTGCAAGCTGCAACTCGCAGGGGCAGGATCGGAGACGGCGGCGCAGGGTCTCAGATGGGCGGCGCGAGGGCGAGAACAGGAGCCCGGCTCGGAGTCTTCGGCGACGGGGCAGGCACGGGTACCTCTGAAACGGCGCCAGGCGTGGAGGCGGCAGGTCGCCGAGGCGGCGCGGGGCGCCGGCGCCGGCGCCGCAGGGTCTCGGGTCGCGTCGCGAAAAATTGGAAACCGAATCGGCCACGATCTATTTTGCCGCTGTAAAATAAAAGAGGAGAAAAAAACCAAGGATGATAACTGGTGAGTAAAAATAAAGAGACGTGGGTGGGAACCGGCGGGTAAAAAAAGACCGGACGGGGAGAGGGGAGGCGCGCTCGGCGCTGGTCCGCAACCTCTTCTATTCCCAGCATGTCGAATGAACAATGGAGTGACCTTGTTGACAAGTGGTCAAGCTTCAAAGCACAAGGTATCCTCTATTACTTCATATTTTCCACTTTACAATTGCGATGTTGTCGAATAAAGACAAATCTCTTGATGTGCTGTCCAATAGGTAATAGTGGTGGAATCTAAATAACACATACATCTCTTGCAGTTAATCTCTAAGCAGAACAAGCGAAACCGGAGTAAAGTCATGAAACATCATGCGACAGGATCTCGCTCTTATATTGCACAAATGCATACTTACGTAAGTTTCAACAGGCTTGTAATACAACGCTTTTGTTCTTTTCTGCAATTGTGATTCTTCAAATTTGGTTCCTGCACTTGTTGAATATATGACAGCATTATATATTCTATATGCTTGATTGTGACAGCTGATATGACAGCATTAGTTATTCTATCTGCATGATAGTAATCGTTGAGAGTCAGTCTCTCGTAGCAATTGCGTTTCTTCAATTTGGGTTCCTGCATTTGTTCAATATATGACAGTATTAGATATTCTATCTGCTTGATTGTGATAGTTGAGAGTCAGTCTCTCGTAGCAATTGCGATTCTTCAAATTTGGTTCCTGCTTTTGTTCAATATATGGCAGCATTATATATTCTATATGCTTGATTGTGACGGTTGAGACTCAGCCTCTCATAGCATGGGCCACTGAGCTATTGCTGCAAGTATGTTGCCTATGTGAAATTTGGACAGCACCATGTTTGTAGTTTTAGTGTCAAGGGGCTGTTTTATTCGTTTCACATAAGGTGTTCGGTGAAATGCTTGAGTAATTAGCATGCTAATTTGGTCGCTTCCGCTGCCACGCTGCGTTCACAATATATGTCAGCATTAGATATTCTATCTGCTTGATTGTGATGGTTGAGACTCACGGAACACGTACAATGTGCCATTCTTCAATTTTGGTTCCTGCACTTGTTCAATATATGATAGTAGTTATTCTATCTGCTTGATCGTGATGGTTGAGAAGCTATATTGGTACCCACTATTCAAAACCATTTTGTAATGTTTCTCAGTTATTGGTTTTGCTGTGTCTGACCATCATGTTTGATTGACCAGTGGGAGAACAGGCATCGGGATGAGGCCAAGGCCAAGGACGCTGTCCAGGAACAAGCTAGTAACGACGAACTTGATGCAATCAAAGCCTTCAGGGTCTGCCATACGAACAGGAAAAATGGTATGAGTGACACTGCTAAAGAGGCACTTGTAAGTCACTGTACATGCTTGTTCCATAATTTTTTTGATACAACCCTTCTATTTACTGTAATCCTTGTAATTGTTAGTAGTCAATGGAAGCTCTGCGGGCAGAACCTGTTGCTGACGGGACACCACCATTGACTAGTGCTCAGGTTGTTTCCAAGGTCCTCTCGCAAGGCAGATCGAAAGGCACATTCTTGAAGAATGATGGTATACAAGCTTCCTCCTCCAGGTCTCGTTCAAGTGGTGAAGATGTGCTCCGTTCTCAACTTGCTGCTGAAAAAGAAGGTTCAGCTGTCCTCCATGAACAAATGGAAGAACTGAAGGAAGAGATTGTGGCAAGAAAGGCTGAGTTCCTGAAGCTGAAGCAGCAGCAGGAACACCTCATGAGCCTGCTATCTCGCGCCAGTGGTACCTCTTCTTAGCCCTGATCCTCTGTCTGGAACTATTTATATCTTCTCAGCCCTGATCCTCTGTGTTTGTGTGTGGACATATGACATATCTTCTCTGCCCTGATCCTCTTTGTCTATGTGATGAGCTATTATTTGGTTGTGAACTCTACTATTTGAAAACTGTTGTAATATAAATCGCTACTACTATTTCTTGATTCAAAATCTGGTGCATTCTGTTGTTAAAACATCAATGTTGTTACGTGTCCATGTTCAACGTGCCGTGTGGACCAATAGGAAACAAACACGTGTCCATGGCAAAGTGACACGTGGACCAATCTGGAAAAGACACGCGGTCAATTCAGAAACGGATAGGTAACAATAGTAGGCTGACACGTGGACCAAACGAAAGGGACACGTGAGCAGAACAAAAGCCACGTGGACCAATCGGGCGATAACACGTGGCCCAATAGTGACAAATAACCAGAACCAATGGCACGATGACACGTGGACAAACCAAAAGGGGGACATGTGTCAACGCCAGAATGACACGTGTCCAATCCGGATACCGACACGTGGTCGAATGGGAAAAAAGAATGAGAACCAATGACAGGATGGCACGTGGGACAACCGAATACGGTCACGTGTCCTCGCCAAAATGACACGTGGACCAATGCCGAACTGACACGTGGTCCAATGGCAAACTTGTTTACTCACAAATGGTTGGACAGGTGGACCAATCAGGCGATGACACGTGTCATAAAAAGGATCGGCCACGTGTCATTTGCTTGTTGCACACGTGGACCCTTTGGAAGGTGACACGTGTACAAACGGTACGTTGGCGGCGCTAGTGTCACGTTGTTGGCGCTCCTTACGTGCCCACTTATACCCGTGTTTACACTCAATAATGACATGAATTTAGTACCAGAAATGACTAACTACACTAACCTTTGCCCTTATCTTGGTCATATTTCATATATGTGCAGATATCTTGGAGAATAATCATTTTGCAGGTTTTCGGCTAACTTTGGAGCATTTAACGACAAGGCCCGCGAACACGTGCTGATATCGAAGAAGGGCTAAGGCCAAAGTCCAAGAGAAGCCCAAAGCTTGTGAAAAGATGAAGCCCGTTCATGAATATCCAACTCTCCAAGAGGCCCAAAGGCAATGACCCACGAAAGGGAGTTTACTTCGGAGTCAAGCAAACAAAGAAAGGAAAGATTTATCTTATCCATTTAACCAAAGATATTCCGAAGCAATCTATAGACACTTCGAGAGGAAGACTCCAGAAGACACGCGAAGGAAGGAGACCGCTGTTGACGCTCCTTAGAGCGCCAATTTACGTCCCGCAAGTGCACGGATCGTGTGTAGCTCTTCCCTTAGAGTATTCCCCCAAGGTTTATCAATCCGTGGATCGACAATGAACTTACTAGGGTTTTCCATCTAACCTAACGGATCTATCCTAATTAACATGAGGCATAGATTGCATATAAAGGGGTAAACCTATAAAAGATATGAGTGGAGTGTATAGGTTGATCTCATCCATAAACAAAGATAGAGCAAGCCAAAGGGATAACCAAGCCTATCATCTTCTAGTTGCAATTCCGGCAAAAGTGGTAACTCAATCTAACCTCCTATCAAGATGGAGAGCTATGCCTAGGACTTCATCGGTACACGTTCGTTCGGCCTTTTCCCTACCGCATACTGTCACTACACAATGGTAATCAAACACCGTCTTCCCGTGCACCACAAAGATGAATCCGCAAGACATATACTAACCATCACAAATAATAGATCTATTCCTACCAAGAACATATGTCATTGATCCTTTTCCCTCCCGCGTACTGTCACTACACGACGGTAATCCATCACCAACGAATATCACATGGAAGGAAGGAATATATCGAAGAAGATTAAAGCGAAGACGAGATTAGATTGATATCACCATTCAATGTACATGTGCCTTGATGCTCCGGAACTCCGCCATGGCGTCACCACGCAGGGCCAACCATGGCGGCTAGGGTCTAGCCTAAGCCATCTCCTAGGCAACGTCGAGGACTTGCGACGGCCGTCGTCTCCCTCCGGTCTTGGCCCTAGGTTTTCTTTGAGTTCTGGGTGGATGGATCTCCATTAGGGGCGCCTATGAGGTTGTATTTATACCCTTGGGGGCGTAATCTATCTTTTCCTCCACGAGTTCCTTGCTTAGGGGTTAAGCAAACTTGATTTCCATAAGATATGTCTCGCCCAGATTTTCCGGTTTCGTAGCCCTTCTTTGTCAACGTCATATCTCCCACGTTTGGACTCCAAATAAGATAAATTCAGATCTAAATTGTATAGCACGAAAAATCCTCCAACTTCCGTATTCATCGGTTTCCTTGGAAACGAAGTTAAGGTTCTCAAAACCGCGTCGCAAGATAATCTGTCTGGTTTCGAACCTTTATTTTGGATCTTTTGCTATCATATTCATGTTGATGGTGCTTTCATCTATACTTTACTTTTGGGACGCATCGCTCATAGTCTTGCACTCCTAGAATACATCAACAACTTGTGCTCTTGTTGCTCGATCACGGATTACCCTCGTGTAGTGACAGTACGCGGGAGGGAAAGGGTTGAGCTTGGTGCGCCTTTACTTTGATAGATTAGATCGGTTCATCCTTGCTCGGTGATTACATATTAAAGTGATCCTAGATCCCTTGGACAAGCATTCTCCATATCTTGTTCTCACCATATCATTGATCTTTTCATTGTTCTCTTTAATTTAGATTAGATTAGATTTATTTCTTTTCTCATATTATATTCATCATCACTTCAAAAGAACTTTCAACCAACATTATTAGTGCTTAGTTAAGCATAGCGATCCACTTGTTCCACGGATTGATAAAACCTTGGTGGATACTCTAAGGGAAAAGCTACAACCGACCCGTGCGCTTGCGGTTCGTAATTGACGCACTTAACAAGCGTCAACAAGCTTTTCTGGCGCCGTTGCCGGGGAACAAGCTAGTTCGCTACATTTAACTTTGTATTAGTTTTGTTGGTCACTAACACCTAACCTTTTTTCTAGAATTTTTTCTCTCTTTTTGTCTTTGTTTTTGTTGTGTAGATGGCTCTTGTCACTCAACCCATGGAGGAAGAAGAAAAATCACTAATGGATTATGCAAGCCCGCAACCGGAGGACCTTGAGATGCAAAAATCAGATTTGGTACTTAATGCCGTAGAGTACGAGATCAAGCCTAAAATCATCACGATGGCGGCGGAAAATCCATTTAGAGGGGCGGAGATGGACAATCCATATAGACAAATCGAGCGTTTCACGATGCTATGCAACACGGTACAACAAGAGGGAGTTCCGCTAGATTGGTTCAAGTGGAATCTTTTCCCATATTCACTTGTGGATAAAGCAAAAAGATGGCATGCGGTCGCTTCCTTCGAGGTTAAAGGGAATTAGAATGAGTTGATGAAGAAATTTTGTAGACAATTCTTTCCGTTAAGCAAAATTCAACATGTTCGGAGGCAAGTGATCACTTTTGAGAAAGGGAAGAATGAGGGGATAGATCAAGCTTGGGAGAGGTCCAACGCACTAACTAAACAAGGACCGAAGCTAGGATTCCCCGGTGATGTACTCTTGCACACTTTTTATTTTTCTCTAACCCCCGAATGCATGCAATTTGTTCGAATGTGCGCAGGACGAGATCTCATGGAGAAAACACTCACGGAAGCTGCCCAAATACTACAAAGAATAAGCAAGGGGGCGGCCATGCAAAGAGATTGGGAAGAACATCTTTCGGGGAAAATTGAGCAAGAAAATCAAGTGGAAACGCTTGCTGGAATTTTCGGAAAAGAAGCACCGGAAGCAAAGGGAGAGGAACCGAAGCATGAAAAGATTGAAGAAACAACACGCAATGAAGAAGGATCAATCGAAAGCAACAAAAATTGCAAGCCGGAAGAGAAAGGAAGAAGTTTGGCAAATGCAAAGTCGCTAAAAGAATTTGAACAAATGGATTGGATCCCGGTCGATTTTGGAGGAATTTTCAGCAAGAGAAGACCGTACCCAAATCAAAAGAGGTCGGTCAAAGCCATGGAATCAAGCTTTCCACCGGAGAAGCACTTGGGGTACGAATTGGACAAACAATCAGCCGGAGAGATTATTGAAAAACTTTTCAATGAAGAAGAAGAGATAGACCCGGATCATGTTGCCGAAGTGAAAAGAATTATGGGAGTGAAGCCGGAGTCATCTCCATTCGCACACCTAGCCGAGGTGTGTGCGATAGAAGCCGATCATGTTGAAGGTACCCCGCTACCCACGCCTCACATAAAATGCACGATCAATGGAAAAATGTTTCACAAGGCTTTATGCGACATCGGAGCTCATGTAAGTGTCATGTCTTCTAAGATTTATGATGAGCATTATAAAGAAACTTTGAATCTCGTTCCTACACCAATAAATTTGATCATGGGAGATGGTAGAACAACTAAACCTTTGGGCGTGCTTAGAGATTTAGATATTTCTATCTCGGGTAAAGCTATTCCAACCGACTTTTTTGTAATTGATGCTTACCATGATGAACATGATGATTTAATTCTCGGTAGGCCTTTTCTTAAGTTGGTTAATGTCGTTCTTGATCTTGATCTTGATGGAATTAAACACACATATGATTTCCTACCCGCTTCTCGGATTGCTTTACCTCTACCTCTTGATGACGAAGAGGTAGAGAGCCTTTGTTTTGTTGAAAATTTCAGGGATCCCCTCCAACGCGCGATGGAGAATGATGTTATTCATAATGATCAAGATGAAGAACTTGTGGAAGCAACGGAGGGATTGACGACACAATATGGAAGTGTAGAGGAAGAAAAGTTTGAAGATATCGGAGACTTGCAACAAGAAGAACCCGAAGCACCCGAAGTTGAGCTAAAGCCATTACCCAAGGGGTTAAAGTATGAATTTTTGGGAGCGAACAAGACGTACCCCGTCATCGTGAGCGATGAATTGAACACGAAAGAGGTGGACAAGTTGCTGAATTTAGTGAGGAGACATAAGAAGGTGATTGGGTACTCAATAAATGATTTGAAAGGAGTTAGTCCGTCCCTTTGTACTCATCGCATACAACTCGAAGAGCAACACAAGCCGGTTGTGGAACATCAAAGAAGGTTGAGCCATGCCATGCGTGATGTGGTGAAGAAGGAGGTGATCAAATAGTTGAATGCCGGAATAATATACCCCGTGCCTCATAGTGAATGGGTGAGCCCAGTGCATTGTGTGCCAAAGAAAGGAGGATTAACGATTGTGAAAAATGAGAAGGATCAATTGATACCGCAAGGGATTGTCACGGAATGGAGGATGTGCATCGACTATAGGAAATTGAATAAGGCTACAAAGAAGGATCATTTTCCATTACCATTCATCGATGAGATGCTTGAGAGGTTAGCAAAACATTCACATTTTTGTTACCTTGATGGGTACTCGGGATTCTTTCAAATACCTATTCATCCGGATGATCAACATAAGACCACATTTGCTTGCCCGTATGGTACCTTTGCGTATAGACGAATGCCCTTTGGATTATGTAATGCACCGGCGTCCTTTCAACGATTCATGATGGCTATATTCTCTGATTTTATTGAAGACATTATGGAGGTTTTCATGGATGACTTCTCGGTGCATGGGACGGGTTTTGAAAGTTGCTTGGCAAACTTAGACAAGGTTCTCAAAAGATGTGGAGAAGTTGACCTAGTGCTCAATTGGGAGAAGTGTCACTTCATGGTGAAGCAAGGGATAGTCTTGGGACATGTCATCTCCGAGAAAGGCATAGAAGTGGATAAAGCAAAAATTGAGACCGTTGAAAAGCTTCCACCTCCGACGGATATCAAATTATTGAGAAGTTTTCTCGGACATGCCGGATTCTATAGAAGGTTTATAAAGGATTTCTCAAAGATCACCAAGCCATTGACGCATCTCCTCCAAAAAGATGTGGCATACAAGTTTGATGAAAGTTGCTTGCAAGCATTCCGAAAATTGAAGCAATCTCTCATTAGTGCACCAATTATCCAACCGCCCGATTGGAGTTTGCCATTTGAGATTATGTGTGATGCAAGCGACTACGCCGTTGGAGCCGTCCTTGGACAAAGAAAGGAAGGAAAGGTACACGCAATTTACTATGCAAGCAAGACCCTCAATGAAGCCCAAGTAAATTATGCAACTATGGAGAAGGAATTGCTCGCCGTGGTATTTGCCTTTGAAAAATTCAGATCCTACATTGTGAACTCGAAGGTGATTGTGTATACCGACCATGCCGCAATCAAGTACCTTTTGTCCAAGAAAGATGCCAAGCCACGTTTGATTCGATGGATTTTGTTATTACAAGAGTTTGATGTGGAAATTCGGGACAAGAAAGGGTCGGAGAATGTTGTAGACGACCATCTATCGAGGATGCATCATGAAGATGATGGGATGGAGCCTATTGATGATAAAATGAGAGATGATCATCTATACCGGGTACTCGACAAGGAAGGATGGATGAATGATATTATAAGGTGCATACGAAGGATGCCATTGGACCACTTGGATCCAAATGCAAGAAGAAGGGTGATCTCTGAGAGTAGGAAATACTATTGGCATGCGCCGTATCTTTATAGATATGGAGATGATGGAGTGCTAAGAAGATGCATACCGCGAGAAGAAAGAGAAGACATTCTAAGCAAGTGCCACTCATCGGAATATGGAGGACATTATGGGCACTTTAGAACAAACGCGAAGGTATGGGGAAGCGGATTTTATTGGCCGGAGATGCACGAGGATACGAAGAGATATGTTGCAACTTGCCCAGAGTGCCAAAAGACGGGAAACATATCGCAAACGAATTCTATGCCGCTGAATTATAATTTGCAGATCGATATGTTTGATGTTTGGGGCATCGATTTCATGGGACCGTTTGTGAACTCACATGGATATGAACACATCTTGGTCATGGTTGATTATGTATCAAAATGGGTTGAAGCAATTCCATGTCGAAAAGCCTCCACGGAAGAATCTATTCAAATAATCAAGACGGTGATATTCCCACGGTATGGTGTTCCTAGAGTTCTAATAAGTGATGGAGGATCACATTTTACGGGCAAGGACTTTGGCAAATGCTTATCAAAGTTGGGAATCGAGCATAGAGTGTCTACCGCCTATCATCCACAAACAAATGGCCAAGCGGAGACTTCAAACAAGCAACTTAAGGGCATCCTCATGAAGACGGTGATTAAAGGAGGAAAAGATTGGTCAAAGAAGTTAGATGGAGCATTATGGGCATACCGCACCGCACACAAGACACCAATAGGTATGACCCCATGTCAATTCGTCTATGGAAAAACATGTCACTTGCCGGTTGAGCTAGAGCACAAGGCTTATTGGGCAATAAAAGAGATGAATCTTGATGTTGATGCGGCACAATTAAAGCGGAGAATTCAAATAAGTGAACTTGATGAACTAAGATTGAAGGCATATCATAGTGCAAGCATTTACAAAGAAAGGATGAAGAGATGGTACGACAAAAGGTTGCACAAAAAGGAATTCAAGGAAGGAGACAAGGTCCTACTATACAATTCAAGGTACAAAGTATTTGGCAAAGGGAAATTGCAAAGTAAATGGGATGGACCGTACATTGTACACTCGGTGTCACCAACGGGAGCAATAACGATCATGGGCGTCAAGGAGATAAATTTGTGGTGAATGGGCAGCGACTTAAGGTATTCTTGGAACCCGACGTCATACACGTCTACATATTGGATGGTGATCCGGATCGTCAAGCCTAACGACGAAAAACAAGGTAAGTTTGTAAATATTGTTTGAATGTCTCACCTTTCCCCTTATACTCATTTTACGACGAGGACGTCGTAAGCTTTAAGCATGGGGGGAGTGTGACCGCTTGCTTGTTTTTATTTTGCTTGGTTTGAGAGTCTTAATTTAGTGTGAGTCAAACTAAATAAAAAAAGAGTCCTTTTCTTTTAGTAAATTTTGTTTTGTGCTAATTTATTTATGCATCTAAGTTCTTACTTTATTTCTTTAAGACATTTATTCATGAGCATTGACTTGGAATTTATTTATGTTTGTGGAGCTTATTAATTTGCTTGTTCATGAAAATACCCTCACTCAAACTTTGATCTAGTACTTGGTTTCATTAATACTCACTATTAAGGCTTGATTTGGAGGAATTTGTTGTTTATCAAAATCTGAGAAAAACCCATATTAATATCGGAAGGATCATTATACTTGCCAAGTCGAGAGATATATCCTACCACCCAAAGCTAAGAGATTTGTTCCACTACAAACATTGGATGTGCAATGAGTTGGGTTAGGATTTATTTCTTTAGGGAGTTTTAATTTCGAGCAATGATCATGTCTGTATTCTTTACCTCTGATTTCTAGCCTCGTCAATATTCGGTAATGAGAATTCTTCATTGGAAAATCTCACCGGATTCCATAACCCGAACCAAGATTATCTTTTATTTACCTTATTCCTTGACCACGACCCAATCATGAGGATACATTCTGAATTTTTGCAACATTTGAGTAAAACATAAACTTGGGACAAGGAAAGGAGGAAGCGCGAAAAGATTGAGCCAGCCCCAGGCCGACCGGCCTGAGCCTTCGAGCCGGCCGGCCCAGCCCCCTTTGGCCGCGGCTCGGTCCCCCGTTGTTTGTGGTGACACCCTGGATCTTAATTTGCATATGTTTTGTACAAGGTGTCGCATGAAAAGGTTCGGAGAAAAAGAAAAGAAAAAAAAGAAGAGAAAAAGAAAAAAAGGGGGGAGAAAAAGAAAGAAAAGAGAGTTGAGAAAAGGAGAGGTATGGAGTTTAAAGGATTGAAAGAGTGCAAAGGAACATTACCTTGTTGTTTGAGAATGAATCCTCTTATCCAACCATGTGCAATCCGACATCAAGGACGATGTATGTGCCTTGAAGTCAATCATTTTTTTATGCCCTTGCACATGTCCACCATTCTAAATCTTCTCATCCTTGAACCCTTACATTACGGTTTATTTTCTCATGATCATTGGCTTGGAAGGTAAGCAACCTTTAGATGAATTTCTTAACTTGACAATATTTTGCATGTACTTTGTTAGCCTCACCTATAGCCCCACTTCATAATTGAGAGACTTTTTGTGAGATGAGAGGTTACAAAGTATTAATAGGACTAGACACCTTATAATGAGAGACTTGATAGGACTTGTGCAAGATTATTTGATCTAACCATTGTTGTATGGTGATTTGTTTTATAAAAGCTTAAGGAAAACCCTCCAAGGATTGCAAGAAAGTAAGTGTTGGTGACTATTCAAGTTATCTAGCTAAAGGTAAGAGTTGTGGAGTAAGATTGGATGAGTTTATAAACACCCATGGCATGATTATCCTCGCTGCCCCGCTGATGATTGTTTGAAGAAAAATTGTTTAGACTTGGTTACATAAGTGATATTTGCATTTTGAGAACTCTTGAGAACCCATGGATATATTTTGATGATTTGATTTGCTCGAGGACGAGCAAAAGCTAAGCATGGGGGGATTGTTGGCGTCCCTTACGTACCCCATTTATCATATGATTTGGTCACGGTTTGGTTAATATTTGGGATTATTCATGGACTAATGTCACACCCAGGTTTTCACAAAACCTGAATGCTTCTGTATGCGTGCCCAGGATGTCCACAGAACACATACAGATTACAAATATGGCATTACAGAGAACCCAATGCTCGAAATAAAATAGTTTTACATCAGAGTTTAACTTAAGACAGAGTCTTACACATATACAGCACAGCGGAAGTATATCTATTAAGCACTGGTGAAGCCTCAAGTCCACAGGGACGCCGACTGGTTGAACATAGCTAGAAGTATGGCAGATCTTCTGGAAACTCATTAACTGCTCCATCTGTTACCCATCTGGGATTTTGTTGAATTATAGCAAGTGTAAGTAATTCTCTTACTTAGCAAGTATAACACGGGGTATGAAGGCTAAAAAGGTATGACACGGTTGTATTGCAGTAGCTCTTTTAATATAGATAGATGCATGTTATTAATTACCTAGTTACTAGAATTAGATGAAGCCCATGTGGTAACCCAATTAAGATATTATAAGAACATATATAGAGTCATCATGTCATCATCATATCATCATATTATCATGTTACCATCATCTTCTAATCAAAAAGGATCCAGGCCGCTCATAACCGTGAGCCACGACTTTCATGAAAGATCTACACTCTGCAGAGGTTTCGCCCTTTCCCCGCCAGTCGCGAAAAAGGTCAAAAGAACTTTAAACCCAACCACGCACAATTCACACTTCCGAGGTATGAGTGCATAGGGTCGCTACGAGACTTTCACAAGACACCCCCATCAAGCACCGTAGCCGTTTTGGTTCAACATAAGCGGTATAACCCTTCGGCACCGAGAGTGACGTACGCCCACGGTAGCGACCGTGAGGGGGTCAATGGCATCCAGAGCACAGAACCTCAACGCGCGACGTGGAGAGCATCCTTGTCACCCTGTGAGGGATGCTCCTCCCACGGGACTTTGCCTAACGAGACATAGCCAACGGTTCGTCATCCGTTAGCGAACGGACTCCCCGCCCTCGATGGTCCACATTATACACCTCTCCAATGTTCCCCACTTACGCCTTTCGGTAGCCAGTGTACAAGCTGGAGACGTACAAGCTACTTGACCAAGACCAGAGCCCATGATAGTTCCGGCGGCGGCGAACAAGTTCCTGGGTTGCCGCTTTAAGAACCGGACCTTAAGGAGAGACACTAGAGCAAAGCTCTAGCTCTCTGAACCATGTTGCTAAAAAGCAAGTTTTACTCATCAAGTGGTAGTGAACCATTAATTCAGAATTAACAATTATATTAAAGGTGTTGATAGCTTGCGCCTAGCAGAGACTACCCATAATGCATAAAACCAGGGTAACAAGGTACAAGGTATAAAGTCTAGGTACAACCTTAAGGTAATCAAATTAGACACATGCATATGAATGAATGATAATTGAAGGGTTTATAGGTAGCAAGGACGATCCGTGCTATACTTGCCTTCCTGGTAGTACTATTGTTGTTGCTGGTCTTACACTTCGAAGCCTTGGTCGCTCACGAACTCGAACCACGGCTCATCAACTGATCACAACAATCCACCACACAACCATCCACATAGCCAGTACTTGCAAATAAATATATTTTATTAGAACAGTACACCAAACAGTAGCAAACATAGAAAAGAAGGTTGCTAAACTATTATTTGCTTTGCTACGAACACGTGAGCGCGAGAATCACTCAAATCGGAGTTAAAACGGAGATTCTACGCGTAAAACAAGCTTTAGGGGCCTTTTTGTAACAAAATCGAGGACCTATACGTAATTTTTATTAAAAACCCGAGGGCCTACGTGCCTAAACATATCCTCTGGACTGCGGGTTGCATTTTACAAAAGCTCTGGGTTTAAAATGAAAGAAAAAGGACTTAAGAAGAAATACTTTTGAATAGGGTTGGACCGCAAATTGATTTCAGTAAAACCCAGTGTGTTTTCTACTAAAGGTCAGGGGCGGCTCAGTTGACCGGTATCTTGACCTGGGTCAGATCCGCTCGTGGCCGCTGGATGGAGATCGAGCGGTTGCGGGTGGCTCGGACGGGTGGCTCGCCGGCCGGCCGGGACCGCGCGGGCGGCGGCGCGCCGGCGCACCACGCCGGAGAAGCACGGAAACGGCGCTGCGGACGTCCATTCTCCGCGATTCGAGGACCATGAGCAAGAAGGGAAGATGGGGATTTGATTGGTGAGGTTAGGGGCGAGGATTGGTCGACGGTTGGGGCCGGCAACGAGCCATGGCGGGCGGCGGAGGCCGGTGAGGTCGCGCAGCCGCGAAATAGCGAGAGGGAGAGGAGGAATAGACTCAGCGGGCTCCTTATCACGCGGGGGTGCTCCTGGAGGGGTCCTCGGTGGCAAAGGGCCGGCGGCCGAGTGCATCGACGCGGCGGCGCACGGAGCTCGGCTAGGGTTGCGGTGCACGGGAGCTCGGGGCGTGGCGGCGCTAGGGTTTGGCAAAGGAAGGCCGGGGAGGCGGCGGCACGGCTTATAAAGGCGGGCGCGGGGCATGGGCGTGCGGAGCAAGATGGGGAGCGCGGCGCGGCCGGGGCGGCGCGGTCGGGCTCGGTCGATCGGACCCAAGCCTGGCTCGAGGTTGGGGATGACGGGGCGGGGCCCGTGCGTCAGTGGAAGGAGCGGAGAGGGAGGCACGGCACGCTGCTGGGCCGCTGGTGGGCCAAGAGCAGGCGGGAGAGGCGTTGAGCTGTAGGGGAAAGAGGGAGGAAAGATGGGCCGGGCTGGAAAGAGGAGGGGAGGAAATGAAAAGGTTTTTTTTCTTTTTCTTTTGGATTTTGAAAACCACTCATTCAAATGAATTCAAACCGAAATCTGAATTCAACCAAACAAAAGAGATGCTCCAGCATGAGATGCAACAAACATGTTCCTAAACCTTATATTTGTTTTTATTTATCAAAAGTTTTATTTTTCCTACATTAATCATGAGTACTTGACAATAAAAGACAATTTATTTACTAATTTTCAAAATGCCATTTTTGGGGTGTGACAAATCTACCCCCTTAAAATGAATCTCGTCCTCGAGACTTGTGGATTTTCTGTCTTGAGATCATCCCCTCGGAATCCAGGTGCTTACCCTGATCTGATCGGTTTGACCACTTTCTTGACTCTCTCGTCCTATCCAATCCTTTTGCTGCTCCTTCATCTTCGTTGCTCTGACAATGTTCTAAGGTACTGACTGTTTGGTACTCAACCTCCTCTCCTGATGGAGCTACCAACTGAACTGTTCTCTCGGAACAATGCATCATTGCGTTACGCCTTTTTAACCAACTCGCCCCGAAGATCAGTTCTATCCCAAGGGAATTCAGGACTTTCGGGTGTATTTTAAATTCTACCCCCCTTAAGACCATAGCAATATGAGGACAACTTAAAGTAGCCCTCAATTCTCCTTCTGGTGTACTGACCACCATAGTGATTCCCATGGGTTGTGTGAGCATCATATTCTTCTTCACGAAGTCGGCAGACATGAAAGCATGCGAAGCTCCAAAGTCAAATAGAACTGTAGCAGGGTGTGAGTTAACTGTAGCCGTACCAATTACCACATCTGAGACTCTTTCTGCAGTCTCTGCTCTCATGGGATTGATGCGGCCCTGGGCGAAGTTCTGCTGACCTCTGTTCCCCTGTGCCCGGTGCTGACTCCCGTTTTGCGCCAGCTGTTGTCCAACCGTCTGGTTGTTGTTGTTCTGGTTGTTACCATTTCGAACCTTATGAGGACAAGTGATGGCGTAGTTGCTATTTCACCACATCGGTAGCACACTCTTGGACCTACCGGAGTATTGTTAGCCTGAGTAAGACGTGGAGCTTGACCATCTCGACGTCCTTTTTGTCCCAAAGTGACTCTTATTAGAATGGCATGTGTAGTTGGATGCTTCTCGATAGGGTGGTGAACCCTGTCAGAGGTTATGCTATCTTGGGCACATGATTTTTGATTGATTCTTTGGAACTTGGAAGGGCATTATCTTCTGTCAACATCTCTGACCTCTTCCTTTCTTGTCTTGTCCTGCCACTTCGCTTCTTGGATTTCCCATTCACCCTCGATTGAAACTCTGTGACTGTGATAGTCATCTATGTTTGTGATCTGATCACTATGTCGTTCTTGGATACTTCTTCCTCGGACTTGCTCTGGGACAGGTACGTCTTTTCTTCTACTCATATCCGCATAGTAACGTTGCCTTGCTTCATTTGTCATAAGACTTTCTTCCCTCTGGAGACATGGACGACCATAATGTTCGCAACATAAACACTTCCCTAGTGTGCTAATGTCCCCATGTTGTTTTTCTTCTTCCAAGTTCCAAGCTTCACAGCTTCTCTTACTCATTTGATTATTCCCAGCTTCAGTAACTTGCCTATTCACTGGTCCCGTGAAGATTGTTGCCTTCGTCGCCTCTACACGATGAGGAGACAACACTTCGCCTACCATCCTTCCATGCAGGACCTGAGCTTGTGTCGTTGCATCAGCACATTCCCATAACCAAATTCTTTCCAATAGAATTCAAGACTAACAGATGTGTTATAATGTCTACCCCCCTTAGAGTCAACCATCAGTTTCCAATAGAGAACCTCTCCTTATTACTCCAACGACCACATATGCAGGTAACTCAAATTTTGTGCTGACGAACTCATGAGATTTATTGTGCAGACAAGATAAGGAACCCAAAGAACAGACAACATAGTAGATGACGCGCACAAGAGATAAAGACCCTAACTATTTATTCAATAATATCCTTAAACCTTAATCCAGTACTAGATGATTGTAGACTTGCATCCACACTCATCACAATCATTACAAAAATCCAACTCAGACATAAGCATAATAACAACTCAACCAGGCATCTAAGAACATAGCTCAAGCAAGACTCGACACCACTGAACCAGTTTTGAATAAAAACATCTACTACTTGATCCCTGTTGCAGACTCATGGTAGGTATCTAGGGGGTCGATGGTGGTGAAGCGTCAGAAGTGCCATAGAGAATCCTCTTGCGTGGCGGTGACTCTTCTCGGTACACTGGGTTGCGGGGTATGGGTGTTCCATGATAAGATCCAACTTGCCTCCATTGGATGAACAACAACTTTGTTCTTCAAGGTGGCTTCAGTCTCGGACATATGGTACGTTCATCTAAATATTTTGAATAAGCAGAGAGTAGAAAAGATATTTTGAATAAGCAATGATATTAAGGATTTACAAGGGAGTGAGCTCAATCAATAGAATGAACTTTATACAAAATCAAGGAGGAGATAAAATAGTGTCAAGGTGATGCTAATTTGTAAAGGGAAATTGATAGTCAACAAGAATATCAAAATTATAGTGAAATCAAGGAGTGATGACTTAGCAACATCACTAACATCACAAGAGCCTGATAAAACAAGTGAAACCCATTAATCATGGAGGAGATAGATAAACAAGCCTAAGAGATTACAAAGGAACAAAATTGATGTCATAATATCAGAAAGTCAAGGATAAGCAAATGAGCAATACAAGAGAGTTGTCATGAAGAAGGTAAGTAGACAAGGAGTGAGAAATATCATCACACAATACAAGGATGAAGTAAGGATGATTTTTTTTTATTAAAACAGTCCTTAGGATCAACCCTTCTATCTAGGCTGTGAACCTACAGTCAGCATGGCTCTGATACCACTTGTCACACCCAGGTTTTCACAAAACCTGAATGCTTCTGTATGCGTGCCCAGGATGTCCACAGAACACATACTGATTACAAATATGGCGTTACAGAGAACCCAATGCTCGAAATAAAATAGTTTTACATCAGATTTTAACTTAAGACAGAGTCTTACACATATACAGCATAGCGGAAGTCTATCTATTAAGCATTGGTGAAGCCTCAAGTCCACAGGGACGCCGACTGGTTGAACACAGCTAGAAGTATGGCAGATCTTCTGGAAACTCATTAACTGCTCCATATGTTACCCATCCGGGATTTTGTTGAATTATAGCAAGTGTAAGTAATTCTTTTACTTAGCAAGTATAACACGGGGTATGAAGGCTAAAAAGGTATGACATGGTTGTACTGCAGTAGCTCTTTTAATATAGATAGATGCATGTTATTAATTACCTAATTACTAGAATTAGATGAAGCCCATGTGGTAACCCAATTAAGATATTATAAGAACATATATAGAGTCATCATGTCATCATCATATCATCATATTATCATGTTACCATCATCTTCTAATCAAAAAGGATCCAGGCCGCTCATAACCGTGAGCCACGGCTTTCATGAAAGATTTACACTCTGCAGAGGTTTCGCCCTTTCCCCGCCAGTCGCGAAAAAGCTCAAAAGAACTTTAAACCCAACCACGCACAATTCACACTTCCGAGGTATGAGTGCATAGGGTCGCTACGAGACTTTCACAAGACACCCCCATCAAGCACCGTAGCCGTTTTGGTTCAACATAAGCGGTATAACCCTTCGGCACCGAGAATGACGTACGCCCACGGTAGCGACTGTGAGGGGGTCAATGGCATCCAGAGCGCGGAACCTCAATGCGCGACGTGGAGAGCATCCTTGTCACCCTATGAGGGACGCTCCTCCCACGGGACTTTGCCTAACGAGACATAGCCAACGGTTCGTCATCCGTTAGCGAACGGACTCCCCGCCCTCGATGGTCCACATTATACACCTCTCAAATGTTCCCCACTTACGCCTTTCGGTAGCCAGTGTGCAAGCTGGAGACGTACAAGCTACTTGACCAAGACCAGAGCCCATGATAGTTCCGGCGGCGGCGAACATGTTCCTGGGTTGCCGCTTTAAGAACCGGACCTTAAGGAGAGACACTAGAGCAAAGCTCTAGCTCTCTGAACCATGTTGCTAAAAAGCAAGTTTTACTCATCAAGTGGTAGTGAACCATTAATTCAGAATTAACAATTATATTAAAGGTGTTGATAGCTTGCGCCTAGCAGAGACTACCCATAATGCATAAAACCCGGGTAACAAGGTACAAGGTATAAAGTCTGTTGACGTAGAAAACCAACACACGAAGCCCGAGAGAACTCGTTGACCAAGCCCGGACTGTAACCCCTCGAAACCAAGGCGTGCCAGTCAATTTGACCTGTTAATTGACAAGGATAACAATGCAAACGTCAAATTCAGGAGCGTATCGGCTGGATTTCCAAATATCTCCTACGTAGCTGGCAAAATCGGCACAGGCTGCCGATATCTGATAAGTAATCGGCAAAGACTGCCAGATCACGTGTGAAACAATGTGTAGGCTACGAAAATAACCTAAACAGTGCCGTGTAGACTCGAAACAGATCTAAATCGGCTGTATATGATTTCGCGTATAAAGAACACTGTAAAAAGCCGATCTAAGATAATATCTCGAGCCTGATAGGTTTTGAATAACTCTAAACGAAGCAACAGTGATACGCCCGGAAGCTAAAGCCTAGAGATTACTCGATAAATTGGTGAATAACTATGAACAAAGCAACAGCGATACGTCCGGAAGCTAAAGCTCACAGATTACTCGATTGTGAATACCTTCGAACGAAGCAACAGCAATACGCCCGGAAGCTAAAGCTCAAAGAATACTCGATAAAAACTTACCAGCAACCAAGCCGCTCGAACGTGAGTCGTCTGTTGACGCAGAAAATCAACACACGAAGCCCGAGAGAACTCGTCGACCAAGCCCGGACTGTAATCCCTCGAAACCAAGGCGTGCCAGTCAATTTGACCTGTTAATTGACAAGGAAGACAATGCAAACGTCAAATTCAGGAGCGTATCTGCTGGATTTCCGAATATCTCCTACGTAGCGGGCAAAATCGGCACAGGCTGCCGATATCTGATAAGTAATCGGCAAAGGCTGCCAGATCACGTGTGAAACAATGTGTAGGCTACGAAAATAACCTAAACAATGCCGTGTAGACTCGAAACAGATCTAAATCGGCTGTATATGATTTCGCGTATAAAGAACAGTGTAAAAAGCCGATCTAAGATAATATCTCGAGCCTGATAAGTTTGAATAACTCTAAACGAAGCAACAGCTATACGCCCAGAAGCTAAAGCCTAGAGATTACTCGATAAATTGGTGAATAACTATGAACGAAGCAACATCGATACGCCCGGAAGCTAAAGCTCACAGATTACTCGATTGTGAATACCTTCGAACGAAGCAACAACGATACGCTCAGAAGCTATAGCTCAAAGAATACTCGATAAATACTTAACAGCAACCAAGTCGCTCGAACGTGAGTCGTCCTTGATCAACTTGCAAGCGAAAAAGAAAAGGGTGGCGAAGTCGCCGAAAAGTAGATGCGAAAAACAGTAGAGTTTTGTGTATTTTGGCGTGTGCAAACGATTACAATGGTCGGAGGTACATATTTATACCCCGAAAAACTAACAAATCCTGATCGAATACGACTAGCTATCTTGACTCTAAAGAAAACTAAATACTTCCTAAGATACAACGACTCATACACGAGTCGGACTCTGACCGATTTGGACTCTCCCAGATTTCCTTTTAGCGCAGCTTGGGCCTGACGTCATCAACCCAGTTCACCGACATAGCCATATCGGCGAGCTTCAAGTCATCTTCAAGAAGAAATCGGCAGCTCTAAACCCTCGTGCTTCCGAAATCGGCAAACTCCCGAATCGGCAATTCTTCACATTTAGCAATACTATCCCTCGTGCCGATCTTTCTTTCTCTGCAAATCATTGTTCCTCTTCATTGACGCTAGCCTTTGACCCGTGCCGAAAAACGGTGTCAACACATGCCCCCCAGTTTCGAAGTATGAATTCATTCATGTTTTGAAATTATTTCCTTCAACTGGTATTTCTCCAAGCTCGTTTTTTTCAGCAGAATAATCATCAACCAAAACAAGATAGTTAACCAAACTCTACTCTTTCTGCTAAATAACTTGGGTTTTTTCAAAGATTTTCATAAATCAAAACAACCTTACTCCTCAAATATTCACTCAAATCACTCAAATATATGTGTGGTCCCTTTCCAAAGCATCAAAACCTCTCATCTCCCTATCTCTAATAAAGCTTTTTGTGGAGCTCAGGGTAGTATGGAAGATAATAGCATATCAGTACCACACTTTTTGCAAAGCCAAAAACCGGATCCAATGAAGAAATCAAGTCATACAATCAGATCAAGATGTGCATGTGTGTGGAAATTTGTGGATGGAATCTCAATCTTTCTACCATAATTCTTTTCCTTCACTTTTAATTCTAATATACAGGCTATCTCCTTCTTCTTTTCTTTCTTTGATGCTTCTTTTTGAGCATACACATAAATTTTCTTTCCTTTTTCCTTTGCTCAGCCCATATTTTATCATACATTTGATAAAGAATTATGATAAAAAGAATGAGACGTAACTTATATGAATGGAAGACATGTTTCTGCGTAATTTCCAGTGTAGAAATTAGCATGAATATATAGGGAGTCTACGTGATCTTGATCTTAAAAGCATGAAACGAATCTTACAAGGGTCACAACAATTTGACAAAGCTCAATGTAATACAAATAGCATATGTATAAAGCTCAAAATATATGGCTCTGGTAGGAATTTTATATCATTTGAGGAGCTAAGATCAATTTTATTTTCGTAATATAAAAATCCCAAGCATCTTGCAGTCAGAAATAAAATCTGTGTTAACATACCTGAATCGGCAGAGATACATACTCTCTAATATCGGCAAAATCTTCATCCCTTCAATAGTATATTTTTTACTTTCCCGCGATCTTCTCTCATCATGATTACTTTCCCGAACCATCAACCCTCGATTTGCGTTCACACGGTTTCCCACAATCTCCGGCGGCAACCGGATTTTACTGCTATACCCTTTCTTTGCCAAATCTATAAAATCAATTCCTCCCGCACCGGCTTCTTCTTCCTCGAACCATCCTATTCTCGCTCAAGCTTCCTCTGCACACCACCTCTCCTTCCACCGACGCTCAGCGGCGGCACCAAGAACCCAAAAGCGGCGACGCTTCATCAGCGAACTGTCTTCAAACCACCCATGGCTTCTCTCCGTCACATTCCTGAGGTAAAAACTGCATTTGCCCATCCCTCTTCTTTATCTTACTGCTCAGTAGATCTAAAATTTATCCTCTTTTTACTCTAGGAACTTAGGGCTAGAATCACTATTCCTCTAGCAGACAACCAAGGCATGAAATTCCTAGGCCCAATGGGAAATCCGGACCCCATCGATTTTATTAACCTAGAAACTGATCAGATTCCATTCAAGACCTCTGACATGGATTTGAGTATCTGGCAAGATACCTTCAAATCTTGGCCAACTCTTATCTCAGGATGGAGAGACTGGTTTCGACGTATGGATAGCTCACAGAGAACTTTTTGGGATGAAGCTGATATCGGTCAATGTTTAGATCTTTCACTTGCTGACATGCCCAAAAATGAACCGATGCTTCAAATGGCTTCATATTTTTGGTCTGACACTCTGAACGCTTTCATTTTCGGTAATGGCCTATGACTCCCACACTGGTAGATTTCATTATGCTTACAGGACTCAATGTCACCGCCCGAGATGAGTCCTATGAATTTTCTGGCAGAGGAACCCACAAAATAGATACCAGATCAATCGGTGGTTGGAAAGGGTATATTACAATGTATGCCAACGAAGGTTCTTCTTCCAAAGAGAGAACCACATTCTGTAACATGTGGTTAGAGAAATTTGTCTTCTGCGGCAAATCGGCTGGCCCTACTACCAACTGTCAGAAAATGGCTGAAAGAATGGTCTTGAATGATCCAATGCCTCTTGGAAAATATCTTCTTGGAGATGTATACAGACTCCTTCATCAAGTCAGCATTTGCTTGAGAAGAGGAAAATCAATCGGCAATTTGGGAGGACCTTGGTGGTTTATACAGCTCTGGCTCAATGCCTACATGCACCGGATTGTCAAGATTGATCTGAAAAACTGTCGGTTCCCCTCTTCCAACTTTGCCGAAACTGAAGAATTCGTTGTCACACCCGGATTTTCACAAAACCCGGATGCTACCATATGTGTGCCCAGGATGTCCACAGAACACATATGGATTACAAATATGGCATTACAGAGAACACAATGCTCGAAATAAAATAGGTTTACATCAGAGTTTAACATAAGACAGAGTCTTACACAAATATCACAGCGGAAGTCCAAATATAGAACGTTTAACACTGGTACATGCCTCAACTCCACAGGGACGCCGACTGGTTGAACACAGCTAGAAGTATGGCAGATCTTCTGAAAACTCATTAATTCCTCCATCTGTTACCCATCCGGGATTTTGTTGAATTATAGCAAGTGTAAGTAAATCTCTTACTTTGCAAGTATAACACAGGGTATGAAGGCTAAAAAGGTATGACACGGTTGTACTGCGGTAGCTCTTTTAATCATTGATAAATGCATGCAGTTAAAAGCTGAATTACAACGATTAAATGAAGCCCATGTGGTAACCCAATTAAGATATTGTAAGAACATACATATAGTTAAGCATCATCATATCATCATCACATTATCATGTTACCATCCTCTTCTAATCAAAAAGGATCCAGGCCGCTCATAACCGTGAGCCACGGCTTTCATGAAAGATTTACACTCTGCAGAGGTTTCGCCCTTTCCCCGCCAGTCGCGGAAAAGCTCAAAAGAACTTTAAACCCAACCACGCACAATTCACACTTCTGAGGTATGTGTGCATAGGTTCGCTACGAGGATTTCACAAGACACCCTCATCAAGCACTGTAGCTGTTTTGGTTCAACTTAGGCAGCATAACCCTTCGGCACCGAGACTGACGTACGCCCACGGTAGCTACCGTGAGGGGGTCAGTGGCATCCATAGCGCGGAACCTCAACGCGCGACGTGGAGAGCATCCTTGTCATCCTGTGAGGGACGCTCCTCCCACGGGACTTTGCCTAACGAGACATAGCCAACGGTTCATCATCCGTTAGCTAACGGACTCCCCGTCCTCGATGGTCCACATTATACTCGCACCCACGTTCCCCACTTACGCCTTTCGGTAGCCAGTGTGCAAGCTGGAGACGTACAAGCTACTTGACCAAGACCAGAGCCATGATAGTTCCGGCGGCGGCGAACAAGTTCCTGGGTTGCCGCTTTAAGAACCGGACCATAAGGAGAGACACTAGAGCAAAGCTCTAGCTCCCTGAACCATGTTGCTAAAAAGCAAGTTTTACTCATCAAGTTGTAGTGAACCATTATATCAGAATTAACAATCATATTAAAGGTGTTGATAGCTTGCGCCTAGCATAGACTATCCATAATGCATAGACCCAGGGTATCAAGGTACATGTAATAAAGACTAGGTACAACCTTAAGGTAACAATATTAGACACATGCATATGAATGTATGAACATTAATGTGTGTATAGGTATCAAGGATTGTCCATGTTATACTTGCCTTCCTTGTAGTATTGCTGCTGCTGATCTTTGCACTTTACTTCAAAGTCTTGGTCGCTCACGAACTCAAAATGCTCCTCGACTGATCACATCAATCACCAACAAGCATCCACACAACCAATACATGCAAACAAGTATATTCTATTAGAACAGTACATCAAACAGTAGCAAACATAGAAAAGAAGGCTACTAAACTCTTATTCACTTTGCTACGAACACATGAGCGCGATAATCACTCTAATCAGAGTTAAAACGGGGATTCTACGCGTAAAACAAGCTGCAGGGACCTATTTGTAATGAAACCGAGGGCCTATACGAAATTTTGATTAAAAGCACGAGGGTCTACGAGCTAAAACGGCGCCTATGGACTACGGGATACATTTTGCAAAAGTTTAGGGTTTAAACGAAAGAAAATGGACCTAAACGGAAATACTTTTGATCTAGGTTGGACCGCGGGTTGATTTTGGAAAAGATCACGGTCCTTTTTGAAAAAATGCTCAGGCGGCTCGGGTCTGACCGGTGTTGACCGGTATGCTCCTTTGAGTCAGATCTGCTGGTGGCCGTCGGATATGGATCTAGCGGTCGAGGATGGTCACGGGCGGCCGGCTCGCCGGCCGGTCGGTGGCTCACGGCGGCGCCGCTCGGCTCGGCGGTGGACCTCGCCGGTGCTAGGTAAAAGAGGGGGCTATGGTGCTCCGTTTTCAATGATTCAAGTGGTGGGAGAAAGCTTGGAGCATGGCAAGACCAATGGTGGGAGCAAGGGTGCGGGTTGCGCGGTGGTGGAGGCCGACGGCTAGCCGTGGCGGACGCGGAAGTCCGGTGAGGTCGCGCACGCACGCAGGAGCGGAAGAGAAAACGCGGGATGTTTCCAGGGTTCCCTTGGGTCCTTACCGAGCTCGCAGGCGTCTCCTCGTCGAAGAAACGGCGGCGATATGAGAGATCGTAGGCAGCGGCGGATTAGGGTTGGCGGCGGCGCCCTCCGAGCTATGGTGGCATTGAGGCTTAGGGTTCGGCTAAAGGGCTCAAGGTGGGGGATTTGGCGGTGCTTATAAAGGGCGCAGAGCAGGCCGCCTTGGCGTGCGCGCTAGGCAAGGGCGGGGCGGCGCATGGGCGAGCTCAGGCTCGGTCGCTCGGACCCGAGCCTGACTCAAGGTTGGGGATGACGGGGCGGGGCCCGCGCGTCATAGGCTCAAGGGGAGAGAAGAGGCGCGGTGCTGGTTGGTTGGGCCTCTGGTGGGCCGAAAGCGGCTGCTACGCAAGGGAGAGAGAGGGAGGAAAGGTGGGCCGGGCCAGAAAAAGGGAGGGGAGGAAGGGGAAAAGGATTTTCTTTTTTTTCTTCAAACCAAAACCATTCAAATGAATTCAAACCGAAATTTGAATTCAACCAAACAAAAAAATAATGCTGCAACATGAAATGCACAAACAAGTTTCTAAACCTTATATTTGCTTTTATATATCAAAAAATTTATTTTCCCTATATTAGTCATGAGCACTTGACAATAAAAGACATTTTATTTACTAATTTCTGGAAAGCCATTTTTAGGGTGTGACAATTCTACCCCCTTAAAATGAATCTCGTCCTCGAGATTCGAAGAGCTGTGGATATTCTGCCTTGAGAACATCCCCTCAGAATCCAGGTTCTTATCCTGACCTGATCTGTTTGTCGAGTTGCTCGACTCTCTCATCACCTGCAAACCTTTTGCTGCTCCTTCATCTCGGTTGACCTGACAATGCTCTATGGTACTGACAGCTTGGTACTCAACCTTCTCATGTGACGGAGCTATCAACTGAACTGTTCTCTTTGAACAATCAATCACTGCGTTACGCCTTTTCAACCAGCTCGTCCCCAAGATCATATCTATCCCAAGGGAATTCAGGACCGTAGGATGTACTTTAAAGTCTACCCCCCTTAAGACCATAGCAATATGAGGACAAGTTAAGGTAGCCCTCAATTCTCCTTCTGGTGTACTGACCACCATAGTGTTTCCCATGGATTGTGTGAGCATCATATTTCCCCTCACGAAGTCAGCAGATATGAAAGCATGCGAAGCTCCAAAGTCGAATAGAACTGTAGCAGGGTATGAGTTAACTATAGCCGTACCAATTAACTCATCTGACGCTCTTTCTGCAGTCTCTGCTCTCATGTGATTGATACGGCCCTGGGCAAAGTTCTGGTGACGTCTGTTCCCCTGTGCCTGGTGCTGACTCCCGTTTTGAGCCGGCTGTTGTCCAGCCCTCTGGTTGTTGTTGTTCTGGTTGTTACCATTCCGAACCCTATGAGGACAAGTGATGGCGTAGTGTCCTATTTCACCACATCGGTAGCACACTCTTGGACCTACCGGAGTATTGTTAGACTGAGTAAGACGTGGCGCTTGACCATCCTGACCTCCTTTTTGTCCCAAAGTGACTGTTGGTGGAATGGCATGTGCAGCTGGATGCTTCTCGATAGGGTGGTGAACCATTTCACACGTTATGCTATCTTGGTCACATGATTTGATTGGTTGTTTGGAACTGGGACGGGCATTATCTTCTGTCAACTTCTCTGATATCTTCTTTCCTTGTCTTACTCTGCCACTTCCCTTCTTGGGTTTTCTATTCACATTCGGTTGAAACTCGGTGACTGCGATATTCCAATCATCTAGGTTTGTGATTGGATTACTGTGTTGTTCTTGGGTACCTCTTCCTGGGACTTGTTCTGCAACGGGTACATCCTTTCTTCTGTTGGGGGAAAGCTCCGACGGTCAGAGATAGTGAATTCAGCGAAGGTCCCTGGAGGCGCAAATCGTCATTCAGAACCTTCTCTGGTATCCGAGAACCTTCGTCATTTTCAACTATTATGACATAACCCTCGATGAGTTTCTGCTGTAGGCGCAGGTACCAAGATGAATTCGAAGGTCACCAGCGTCTGAAGGTGAACCCCCAAGGTCCGCGCCGGAACCTGCGCTGTCAGGGCCGACTATCTAAGGTTACAGGCGCCGAGGTCTTGAAGGAAGCTGAAGGAGAAGACCTTCGCGTTATTAACACGACCAGAGTTCGGGCGAAGGTCATCGCCACCGAAGGTCCTCAAGGGAGAGAATATGCACCAGCTAATAAGAAGATTCCTTTTTGCTATGTTGTAAAATGACCATGTAACCACCGAGTCACGCGTTTCGCGTGAGACATGTAAGAAGGGCAAAGTAGGCATTACACTTTGTATAGGATCCGGCCCTATAAATAGTCACCTCCCCCCCCCCGCAAGGGAGGGGGGATGTAATCTTGTGTTCTGAGCGGTTCATAAGGTACATCATACTGTTTGTGTTCGCCTCTTGAGCTCGTTCGAGGGTTCCTAGCAGGGGTGAATACAACAGTTGGCGCCCACCCGTGTGTTTTAGCCCGCATCGTCGCCCACGATGCCACCGAAAGGGTCGAAGGTTAAGAGCAAGAGTAATGCAAAGGGAAAGGGGGATCCCCAATCATCAAAGCAGTTAGAAAGGCCCGAAGGATATGTTTCAGAAGGAGATACTGTTGAAACAGAAGACAACCTAGAAACGATGGAGGAAGAACTCCAAAGGCTCCGGGCTCAGAAGCAGAAAGCCATTGAGGAAAACGAAGAAAGAAAGAGGCAGGCGGCAGCCAAGAGAGCAAGATTGATCGAAGCTCGCAAAGAAATTGAAGCAATACAAGCGGAGCTGAAGGAACTTGAAACTCAGCAGCCAAATACTCAAGAAGATCCGGCAGAGAACCAAATGCAGCAGTACCTAACCTTCGATCCACAATCACCGCTGTGCGAGCACTTACAGTATATACCCTGGCCAACATCTTATAAGCCAATCCAGCTACCCAAGTTCAATGGAAGCACAGACCCAAGGCAGTTTATCATGAGTTATGAAGCAGCAATAGCTTCGGCAGGAGGGAATGACGCGGTTATGGCAAAGTCATTGGTAATTGCATGCGAAGGTGCGGCATTGGCATGGTTCACCAGGCTTCCGCCTGGGTGTATTCTTACTTGGGATTGCCTCAAAACTCGTCTGCAGGATAATTTTCAAAAGCTCGGGAGGCCGTCAATAACCTCCGAAGAATTATTCAGGTGCAAACAGGGAGAGAAAGAGTCACTAGCAGCATATTTCCAGAGGTTCATTCAGCTCAAAGCACAAGCAAGCGATGTTCCAGAGGAAACAATCATCGCAGCCTGTATCGGAGGCCTTGGGCCAAGTCCTTGCCCAACTCACATCTCGATGAATAGACCATGTACTTGGCACCAGCTCTATTCTATCATTGGGCGGTACACGCTAGCTGATGAAGGCCATCGACGGCGTGTAGCACAGAAAAATGCAATGAGAAAGGCGAGCAACCCAAGCAACAATCAGTACCAAACAAGGCCATCTTTCAACCAGCAAAGTACAAGCAACCTTCGCCAGGGGTATCAAGTGCACACAATTGATGGGGCAAATGACACGCAAGAACAAAGAAATCACCAGCAAGGTTCACAGCCGAGCCATTTCGATAATGCTGCGAGGGGCAGGGGAAGAAATCCTAGAGGAAGAGGAAGGGGTCGAGGACGAGGTACCTCCGACGCCCAACAGCGAACATTCTTTTGTGCATTTCATGGTGAAGGTTCCGATCACGGAACTTCACGATGCCCTGAGACAATAAAGACAAAGCAAAGAATGGAGCAGGAGAAATCAGAACCTCCGCCCAAAACTGTGAATTATACCAGCTGGAACCAGCCCATCCACCAATCATCGCAAATACCACATCACTACGCATACCCACAGCAAATGTATTTTCCAATGCAGCCGCAAGTCTGGCATCAGCAACAACCTTCGCAACATTTCAGTGCCGCTCAACCCTCGCAACCTCAAGTTCCAAACCCGCCAAGAATCGAGGAAGTATCGCAACCTCCGTAGCAACAACAGCTGCAGGCCCCCAAGCCAGAGCAGTTACCATCGTTGGGAATGATATTGCCAATCTCTGGAGGCTCATCCCTGGAATTCGAAACAAAGAAGCAAAAGCGAGACCATTACAGAAGAGTGATGACAATCCACCCAGAGGGGCCATCACAAGGACAAAGTGGTCCAAAACACCAATCACGTTCACCGAGAAAGATCTAAACCTTCGCTGCTATCCGCACACCGACGCTATGGTGATCGACGCTTCAATCGCAGGTTACACTGTCAAGAAAATATTGGTCGACACTGGGAGCTCCGCAGACATACTCTTTTCCTCAGCTTTCGACAGAATGAAACTTGACAGAAAGCTTTTACAGCCAATCGATATCCCACTATACGGCTTCGGAGGAACAAGGGTGGATGCACTAGGAAAAATAACACTGCCAGTAGCTTTTGGGGATTCAGACAATAAGAGGACAGAATACATCACTTTCGATGTAGTGGATATGTATTATCCCTACAATGTCATTTTCAAAAGAGGTTTCACCAACAAGTTCGAAGCTCTGGTTCATCAAGCGTATCTTTGTATGAAAATGCCATCTGAAAAGGGTATCATTACGGTATTCGGTGATCAGAAGTTGGCCCAGGAAATTGAAAGAGGGGTCACCCCGGGACAGAAAAATATACACTGTGTGGATTCATCCCAAGCTAAAAGCAAGCCACCTCCGGAGCCCAAAAGAGATAAGGAGAAGGTCCCTATGGCACCGATTGATGAAACAAAACGCGTGTTGATCGACCCTGCGGACGCATCAAAGCAAGTGATAATTGGAAACGAGCTGTATCCTTCCGAAGAGGAGGCACTCATAAAATTTCTTCGCAACAACAGCGATGTCTTTGCATGGTCAGCCAGTGACCTCCAAGGGGTGAGCCAAGAAGTAATTCAGCACTCGCTAAACATTGATCCGAAGGTCAGGCCAAAAAAGCAGAAGCTTCGGAAAATGTCAGACGAGAAAGCAGAGGCTATTAATTCAGAGGTTGAAAGGCTATTGCAAGCAGGAGTAATCAGATAAGTCCAATACCCAACTTGGTTAGCAAATACTGTGCCAGTCAAGAAGAAGAATGGAAAGTGGAGGATGTGTATTGACTTCACAGACCTCAATAAAACTTGCCCTAAGGACGACTACCCACTGCCCCGCATTGATACAATTGTTGATGACGCTGCCAACAGCGAGATGATGTCGCTGCTCGATTGTTTCTCGGGTTATCATCAGATATGGATGAACAAGGAAGATGAGGAGAAAACCAGCTTTATAACACCTTCGGGGACATACTGCTTTGTGAGAATGCCCGAAGGTCTCAAAAATGCAGGACCAACCTTCACAAGAATGACTAAGGTGGTATTCAAGCCACAAATATGCAAGAACCTTCTCGCCTATGTCGATGACATCATAATCAAGAGCAACTCCAGACCAAATCATATCTCAGATCTGGCAGAAACCTTCGCCAACCTTCGCAAGGCAAATCTGAAGCTAAATCCAGAAAAATGTGTGTTTGGGGTCACAAAGGGAAAAATGCTGGGGTGCCTCGTAGCATCTAAGGGAATCGAGGCAAATGCAGACAAGGTTCGAGCATTAGCTGATATGCAAGAACCAAAGTCAATAAAGGACATCCAGAAGCTAACAGGGAGAATTGCCGCCCTTAATAGATTCGTCCCAAGAGCCGCAGAGCGAAGCTTACCATTCTTCAAGGTCTTGCGAAACTCTAGAAAATTTCAGTGGGGGCCCGAGCAGTCCGAGGCATTCCAACAGCTCAAGCAATACTTAGCTCAAATGATAAAGTTGTCACCTCCGCAGCCAGGCAAGCAATTGTTGCTATACCTCTCAGCATCCAAGTCAGCGGTTAGTGCAGCACTGATACAAGAAGCAGTGGTAGAAGGGAACCTTCGACAGTTACCAGTCTATTTTGTCTCTGAGGCGTTGTCCGGAGCGAAGCTCTTGTACTCGGAATATGAAAAGTTCGCGTATGCGCTGGTGATGACCACAAGGAAACTTAAGCATTATTTTGAAGCTCACAGCATAGCAGTAGTAATTGACAAACCAATTGCAGACTTGTTTGCAAACAAGCAAGCGCCACCAAGAATTGCCAAATGGGCAACTGAGGTTTCAGCCTTCAGCATAACCTTCGTCAGAAGGAATTCAATAAAATCTCAAGTGTTGGCAGATTTCATCTCAGATTGGACCTCTCCTTCGGAAGAGCAAAAGCAAAGTGACCAGGAACCGTGGGTAATACATTGTGATGGAGCTTATGGGGAGAAAGGGTCGGCAGCTGCCGCAGTCATCATTTCACCTTCGGGAAATAAAACAAGGTTCGCAGCAAGGTTAGAATTTGATCAACCGTGTTTCAAGGCAACTAACAACGTAGCTGAATACGAGGTAGTACTCTTGGGGTTAAGGAGAATGAAAGCACTTGGGCAGCCAAGTTTTATCATCAAAACAGATTCCAAGGTTGTAACTGATCATGTTGAGAAACAGAGTGAGGCCAGGGAACTCATGAAATATCTGGAGGAGGTTAGAGCAATGGAAAGGCACTTCAAGGGTTTTACAGTTCAGCACATACCAAGGAACAAGAACAACGAGGCTGATACATTGGCAAAGGCAGCAGCAAACAGCGAACCCTTACCCCCGGACGTCATATATGAAGTCATCAAGACACCCTCGATCAGAAAAAGGTACTTGAACCACATCAGATGGGAAGACTGGCGATCTCCCATAGTGGCATATCTCTCCGGGACCTTCGAACCAACCTCTAACATCGAATATAAAAGAGTGGAGCAAAGGGCAAAAACTTACCTTCTATACAAGAACGAGCTGTATAAGTCTGGAGTAACACAACCTTATCTCAAATGCATTCCAACACACCAGGGGATTGAAATTCTCAAGGGTATCAACAGTGGGTATTGCGGAGGTCACATAAGCGCGAGGGCGCTGGCAGGAAAAGCTATAAGGCAAGGGTTCTTCTGGCCAACCATTGTGAACGACGCGGCAGAAGTTGCGAAGACATGCGAAGCTTGTCAGATGAATGCAAATAATCAAAAAGCACCTGCGGCTATTTCCCAACTCATCACACCTTCATGGCCACTGCAAAGATGGGGAATTGATCTCGTGGGCCCTCTCCCTACAGCCCAAGGAAATTGCAGGTTCGCCGTTGTGGTAGTGGAATATTTCACGAAATGGATAGAAGCGAAGGCTATATCATCCATCACGTCGCAAAATGTGCAGAAGTTTTTCTGGCAGAACATAGTCTGCAGATTCGGAGTTCCTAGAGAGATAACTGTGGACAACGGAAAGCAGTTCGACAGCCAACTGTTTAAAGATTTCTGTCATAGCATTGGAACGAAGGTCATGTTCGCTTCAGTCTATCATCCTCAATCCAATGGAGCAGTGGAAAGAGCTAATGGCTTGATCTTCTGTGCAATAAAAAAGTGCTTATACAATCAAGCTAAGGGCAAATGTGTAGCAGAATTGCCGAAGGTCATATTCTCACACAATACCACTGAGTCAAGGGCAACCAAATTCACACCTTTCAGGCTACTGTATGGGGCAGAAGCAATGATACCGGAGGAGATAATGGGAGAAAGCCTGCGCGTCACTGAGGAGCAAGCTTCGAAGGAGAATTTAGCTCTAGACAAAGATCTGGCGGAGGTTGACAGAATCAAAGCATGCCACAATCTGGAAACGTATCAAAGGCAGACAAGGGCCTGGAGGGATAAGAAGGTGAAGCTCAAGCAAATTGCGGTGGGGGACTTCGTCATCAAAAGAAAACCAAATGCAGAGATTCGCGGAAAGTTCCAGGAAAAATGGGAAGGTCCTTTCATAGTTTCAAGAAGCAACAGGCCGAGATCGTTTTACTTGAAGGATGAGTATGGCAATGAGCTCCCACATTCATGGAATGTGGACTCACTGCAAAGGTATTACGTGTAAGAGTCGGAATGTAATAGGACCTTCGCTCCTGTAAGTTATAAACAGGACGATGGGCGGTAGTTTTCCTTTTTTCTACTTTCAAGTTTTGTAAAAGGTAACCCTCGATCATGTGGAACTATAAACATGAATCGAGTAGCAATCGAGTCTAAAAAGGCCGTACTCTTTTCCCTACAGCGGGGGCTCCGATCAACTCGGAGGTAGGGTTTTTAATGAGGCGGACCTTATGTAACCATTCATTTCATCAATACATAGTAAACCCCCAGAAGAAGCTTGTCACTCCGATACACAAGGTTGAGCATGAGAAACAAGGCAAAGGCAAACTTTCCTTGAGCCAACCGCAAAAGAAAACGGCATGAGAAACAAAGTGAAGGCAAAAGACCTATCCTTTGTGCCGAACCTAAGAAAACGTCATAAGAAACAAAGTGAAGGCAAAAGACCTATCCTTTGTGCCGAACCTAAGAAAATGGCATGAGAAACAAAGTGAAGGCAAAAGACCTATCCTTTATGCCAAACCTAAGGAAAACGGCATGAGAAACAGAGTGAAGGCAAAAGACCTATCCTTTGTGCCGAACTTAGAAATTGAGCAACATCGCTCATAACTCATATCACAACATTCAAAATATGGTTAATAGCTGCATAGCGTCGAAGCTACGAGGATCGCAGCATCATCGACAACCTGGCGAAGAATAAGGGCGAATGTCAACCTTCGCGACTTAAACACCCAGATGGGTGATAAAATCCAAAAGCACAAACCTCCCATTGCGCCCATCACCCAGCGCAAACCTTCGGAAGCGCAAGGGGCTCACGCACCAAGGAAGAGTCAAGTTGCCATCAATAGTTTATCTAATAAAGCAAGCGCAAGGGGCTCCATCCCACAACTAAGAACCCCATGCTGCATGAACCCTCAAGGGGGTAGCATCGCGCAACGCAAGGGGCTGCGATGCCAAAAATGCAAACTTTGCACAAGCATTGAGTACGTAAGTAATAAGCTCCGCAACCATCAACGGCTAGATGGGGGGAGTAGCGCTTTTAGAAAAGCGAAGCCCACGATAGTTGCGAAGCATATCCAGTCAAGACAATAAATTCGCGTTGCGTCAAGGGCTAGAAGGGGGAGTAGCGTTTTCTCTCCAAAAAGCTTCGAGCCCTTGATGATTGCAAATTCACAGTGCTGTCAGAAACGAAGCATACACAACATCTCGAATTTACAAGTCGTGATTCCAAGGGCCAGGAGGTGGGGGACTGAACTTCACCAGGACTGAGACCCTTGAAGATCACTCCTTTTACACAGCGTCAATCCTATATTACAAATGTTACATAATCAACCGGAAATCTATCTCTACAACCCTATTTTTGTAAGGACCCGAAGGTCCAGGCGCATCACATACAAAACAGAACACGTTCGGAATCACAACGTCGTCGTTTAATCTACGAAGCACCTGAGGCCTCCTGGTCGCAAGAGCTTCTTCCACGGAAGGACCGAAAGCGCCAAGCTCAAACATCGCGCACATCAAGAAGGAGTAATAGTTGAAATATCTTGTGCAAGCACCCCAGAAATTAGCAAACGAGGCTTCAGGCCACAAACACTTCAAAACGGTCCAAGCTTCGCCGTTCACCATAATGTCATCACGCAAAAACATACGAGGAAGTGCATTTTGCGGAGGTTCCCAGACTTGAATCTGCGCAGGTGCAATGCCTTAAGTTACAGCTTTTCCTTACAAAATAATATCTACAAATAACTATCACGGCCCTCCTCACACCTCCGCATTTTCGCCTTGAGTATCTTGGCGGGGCGGGGCAGAACGATCCTGAGCTTCGGAAGCAATCGCAATAGTGAGTGTCACAGTTGAAGCTGCAACACCAGGTTGAGGCTGTGAGGAATGTGGCTGACCTTCGCGAGAACCTCCGGCCTAACCATTAAAAAGCAATAAATCAGCAAAACGGAATCAGTCAAATAGAGACAAATCAAGACAATAACAACGAACCTGTTGTTGACCTGCGCGGTCCAGCGCGGCTCGACGAGCAGCTTCGTGACCATAGGGACCCCAGTAGCTTCGAATGAATCTCTTGGTGAGTACCTTGACGACATCGCTACGGGGAGCAGAATGAAGATTCTCCGGAAACTCAAACTTTCGCGCGCCCATCTTCCTTATATGCTCACAACCTTCACCCTCGAGAAAGCTGAGAAGGCCTTCCACGCTAGCAAGCGCGCAGAAGTCGCCAGAGGTCCTCACGGTTTGCTTAAGCGCTTCAACCTCCGTTTCCAGCCAATCAAAAAACCCTTCAGCACCACCAGCGCCAATGGGTTGCGAAGGCTGACCGCCAAGACCACCAAGGAGCTCAGAATATCTCTCGAAAATTCTCTCACCACGTTTCTGAAAGGTTTCTTTGTAATCCGAGATGGCATCTTCAAGATCTTTTTTCCCAAGCTCAAGACTCTTGATAGCATCATTCTTCTTCAAAAGCTCATCGCGAAGTTGCGCGATCTCCTCTGTTTGTTTCTCAGTTAGAGTGCGGAGGTTCTCAAGGACAGCTGCATCATTCTTCTCTTTCTCGCGAAGCCCGGCGACCTCCGATTTGAGGGATCGGTTGTCATTACGGAGTGTGCGAGCATTGTCAAGAACAAGCTTTGTCTTTGCCATCACACTCTTGCCCACCAGATAATTCTAAACAAGAAAAAGAAGGTAGACAAATAAGCACCTTCGCGCAATACAAAAAAAAAGAGGGGGAAATCAGAGTATACCATGTAAGTAAGCTCAGATCCAACAGAAGTAACTTCCTCAAGGTTAATGCTGGCCAATTCAGCCTCATAGGCTGCAATTAAATCAAGGTCAGGAAAGAACCACTAAAAGGTGCGCCAAAAAGGAGGGGGGAACCATTTAAAAACAAAGAAACAGCTATGCGCACCTTTTGGGTCGAAGCCCACAACAGCTTTGGGGTCGTTAGGACCTACCTGACCTTCGCCAGCATCAACGCTGTCCAAGGGATCAGAGTGTTGGGGGGAACCTTCGACATCCACTACCGGGCTCTTAGACAAGCCCAAGAGACCGCCGGCGGCCTCGGCAGCTTTTTGGTCAACCGAAGCTCCGGATCCCCCTTGATCTTTCGCTTTCGCCTTGGCTTCAAATTTGGCCCGGTACTCAGGTGGAAGAGTTTGCCTACAATCAGCCCCAAAGGAGGCGTCCTCATCGACGGTAGTTTCTTCCAACATCTCTCGATCATCCCCGGAATCCGAGCCAGTGGCGGACTGATCACCTTCACTCTGATTACCCTCATCCAAAAACTCATCTTCTTCCTCAAAAAGACTAGGAAGGTGGCCTCAAGGGGCATTAGGCACGGAGGTCCCAGCTTTTTTGGCGGCAGCCTTCGCGGAGTCCAACTTCTTAGTCACCTTCGGGGCGACAGCTTCCTTAGTTTTAGCTTTCTTGGCCGGAGGAACCTCCGAGCCAGTGTTGCCAGAAGCGCGCGTACGCTTGGAAGGCCTCGAAGATTTAGCACGGGGCTCAACTTTCACCCCCATCATATGGAGCACCCTGTTAATGCGACCATCATGCTTCACGATTGCAACAGCCGATTCATACTCTTTCTCATGATAAGGCCCGATGATATCGCATGCCTCCCTTTCAACCTCCGCAACGATAGACTCATCGCTCTTGTCCTTCGGACGTTCCAGCTTGAGACGGGGGCAGGGGAGCTTCGATCCATGACAATCAAACTTGACATATTCGAAACTCTCAGCCCTCCAGTCGGACTGCAGGGGCCAAATTTTGGCAGCAACAAACTCCTCAACAACATCGCGGCCGCTGAGTGCAAGAACGGCCAGATGAAAAGCTTCGTTGCACTTCTTGAAAGCCGAGTCATCATTAAAGCCAGGCTGAGTTACAAAATTGAGGTCCGTGATCTGGCAGTGCAGAGGATACGTTGAATCCACCCCCGGTAGAGCCCCTTTTTTCTCAATGGTTACATAAAACCAGTATGACACCCAGGAGTCATCATATTTATTCCGTTGCGCGTACGAAAGCTCAACGCGCCCGTACTTTGACCTTTTCTTCTCTTTTCTCGGCACGAAGGTCAAGCAGGCGTACTGAGCTTCAAATTCATCCGAGCAACCAGGAAACCTTTGCTTCTTCTTCTGATAGTGCAATTCAAAAAACCGGCAAAAAGAATCGACGCTAAGCTGAGTGTCGAAGGTTTTGGTAATCCAGAACCACTTCGACAGTTGAACAATAGCCGCAGGGGTGATCTGATGCAGCTTGACTTGGTAGCGATCCAAGAATTCGGCAATCCGCCAGTCAAGAGGCAACCGTAAGCCCATCTTAAAAAACTCTGTGAAAACCACGCTCTCGCCTGGTTGAGGGCTCGGGACAGATTCATCTCCTGGAGCCCTCGCAACAACTTCGGGAAAATAGTCTTTGGTCTCATAAAACCTGAGCGTGTTGCCTGAGACCACTGAGGCGGGGAAGCGGTACGTTTTTTCCATAGCAATCTTCACTTCCTCTAGTTCGTCCAGATCGGCTTGGACTCCGGAGAAATCGTCGGATTCAGAACCTTCGGCGACAATGTTCGTAACCTCCGGCTCAGGATCAACAATGCGAGCAGTTTGTTTGATCCTTGCCATAAAACTGAAAGCAAACATCGAGGGTCATGAACAACATCAAAACAGAAAAATGAATAACCTTTGAGCCTCTAAACGAAATCAAAAAACAAAAGTAGAAAGACAAAGCCTTACCTGAGAAACCAGAGGCGAGGACTTCAAAAACGCCGAAGGTTGTAAGCGGAGCGGGGGTGTAGCTCAAGGGGGGACACCACCGCCTTATATAGGCCCCCCCCGGGAATCTCGAGGGACGCGTCGGGAGGTCAAACGGTCGCTTACTGTCGAGACGACGCGTGTCAAATTCGACCGTTGCGACCTTTCGGGAGTAGCGCTTTCCCTGTTTCGCGCCTTCGCGTCATTCCCACCGTTTTTGAGATTCCTCGAAGGCCCAAAGGGGCAACTGTTGGGGGAAAGCTCCGACGGTCAGAGATAGTGAATTCAGCGAAGGTCCCTGGAGGTGCAAATCGTCATTCAGAACCTTCTCTGGTATCCGAGAACCTTCATCATTTTCAACTATTATGACATAACCCTCGATGAGTTTCTGCTGTAGGCGCAGGTACCAAGATGAATTCGAAGGTCACCAGCGTCTGAAGGTGAACCCCCAAGGTCCGCACCGGAACCTTCGCTGTCAGGGCCGACTATCTAAGGTTACAAGCGCCGAGGTCTTGAAGGAAGCTGAAGGAGAAGACCTTCGCGTTATTAACACGACCAGAGTTCGGGCGAAGGTCATCGCCACCGAAGGTCCTCAAGGGAGAGAATATGCGCCAGCTAATAAGAAGATTCCTTTTTGCTATGTTGTAAAATGACCATGTAACCACCGAGTCACGCGTTTCGCGTGAGACATGTAAGAAGGGCAAAGTAGGCATTACACTTTGTATAGGATCTGGCCCTATAAATAGTCACCTCCCCCCCGCAAGGGTGGGGGGATGTAATCTTGTGTTCTGAGCAGTTCATAAGGTACATCATACTGTTTGTGTTCGCCTCTTGAGCTCGTTCGAGGGTTCCTAGCAGGGGTGAATACAACATCTTCTACTCATATCTGCATAGTAACGTTGTCTTACTTCAGCCGTCATAAGGCTATCTTCTATCTGGAGACAGGAACGACCATGATGTTCGCAACATAAACACTTCCCTCGTGTTTTAATGTCCCCCTGTTGTTTTTCCTCATCCAAGTTCCACGCTTTATGGCTTCTCTTATTCCTTTGATTATTCCCAGCTTCAGTAACTTGCCTCTTCACTGGTATTGTGAGAATTTCTGCCTTCGTCGCCTCTTCACGATGAGGAGACGGTACTTCACCTAGCATCCTTCCATGCAGGACCTGAGCTTGTGTCATTGCATTAACATCCATAGGGACATCATTGTTGAGTGGTGAGACTTGGGCAGAAGTTGCTTGTCGGACATTCACCATGTATTGATCCATCTCATGTAGAGGTTGAACTCGTGATGTCGTAAGTTCCGTCATCTTGTCTGTGCCAGTTCCTTTAAGACTTTCCATCTGGAGAAATGCAAAAAGGGATGAGAAAGTAGAGTAGGAAGAGAAGCAATGGGAGATCAAGGTAAAATCGAGATATAATGTCAATCCGTCACAAACATATAATCTCACAAATATCCCAATGACCATATATATCAGTAGCTACCAATGGAGCTGCACTCTTGGAACACTTTGCCACTGTGTCAGCACATTCCCAGAATCAAACTCATTCCAATGAAATTCAGAATGGTCGGGTGACAATAAAGTCTACCCACCTTAGAGTCAACCATCTGGCTCTAATACATGACCTCTCATTATTACTCCAACGATCATATATGCAGGTAACCTAGATCCAGTGCTGCTGAACTCAGGAGATATATTGAGCAGACAAGATAAGGAACCCAAAGAACAGAGAACACAGGAGATGAAGTGCACAAGAGATAAAGAACCCAACTATTTACTCAATAATATCCTTAAACCTTAGTCCAATACTAGATGTCTGCGGACTTGCATCCACACTCATCGCAATCATTACGAAAATCCAAATCATACATAAGCATAATAACAACTCAACAAAGCATCTTAGAACATAGCTCAAGCAAGACTCGACACCACTGAACCAGTTTTGAATAAAAACGTCTACTACTTGATCCATGTTGCAGACTCATGGTAGGCATCTAGGGGGTCGATGGTGGTGCAGGTAGCTGCAGTGCCGTAGCGGATCTTCTGGCAGGACAGTTGCTCTCCTCGGTGCACTGGACTGCGAGACGCGGGTGCTCCCATGATCTGCTCCAACATGCCTCCATTTGATGATCAAGCACCTCCATTCTTCAAGGTGGCTTCAGTCTCGGACATATGGTACGTTCATCTAAACATTTTGGATAAGAAATGATACTTTGGAGTCTATAAGTCAATCAAAAGAGTCCAAAACAGTGATTTTAAGAATTTCAAGGGTCTGAGTTCAATCAATAGAATGAACTTTATACAAGACCAGGGAGGAGATAAAATAGCGTCAAGGTGATGCTAATTTGTAAAGGGAAATCGATAGTCATCAAGGACATCAAGAAGATAGTTAAATCAAGGAGCGATGAATTAGCAAACATCACTAACAGCACATGAGTTGATAGATTGAGGGGAACCATTCATCAAGGAGGAGATAAATAAACAAGGCTAAGAGTTTACCAAAAAGAGGTTGAATTAAATGGACAAGGATTGATATTTTAGCATTAGCAATAAAGGAGACACTAATGAATATCGCGAAGGAGTTGTCAAAGAGAAGATGAATAGACAAGGAATAAGAAATAGCACCAGGCGAGTCAAGGATGAGTTAAGAATGATTAGAACAGACCTTAGGATCGACCATTCTATCTAGGCTGTGAACCTACAGTCAGCACGGCTCTGATACCACTTGTCACACCCGGATTTTCACAAAACCCGGATGCTACCATATGTGTGCCCAGGATGTCCACAGAACACATATGGATTACAAATATGGCATTACAGAGAACACAATGCTCGAAATAAAATAGGTTTACATCAGAGTTTAACATAAGACAGAGTCTTACACAAATATCTCAGCGGAAGTCTAAATATAGAACGTTTAACACTGGTACAGGCCTCAACTCCACAGGGACGCCGACTGGTTGAACACAGCTAGAAGTATGGCAGATCTTCTGAAAACTCATTAATTCCTCCATCTGTTACCCATCCGGGATTTTGTTGAATTATAGCAAGTGTAAGTAAATCTCTTACTTAGCAAGTATAACACGGGGTATGAAGGCTAAAAAGGTATGACACGGTTGTACTATGGTAGCTCTTTTAATCATTGATAAATGCATGCAATTAAAAGCTGAATTACTACGATTAAATGAAGCCCATGTGGTAACCCAATTAAGATATTGTAAGAACATACATATAGTTAAGCATCATCATATCATCATCACATTATCATGTTACCATCCTCTTCTAATCAAAAAGGATCCAGGCCGCTCATAACCGTGAGCCACGGCTTTCATGAAAGATTTACACTCTGCAGAGGTTTCGCCCTTTCCCCGCCAGTCGCGGAAAAGCTCAAAAGAACTTTAAACCCAACCACGCACAATTCACACTTCCGAGGTATGTGTGCATAGGGTCGCTATGAGGCTTTCACAAGACACCCCCATCAAGCACCGTAGCCGTTTTGGTTCAACTTAGGCAGCATAACCCTTCGGCACCGAGACTGACGTACGCCCACGGTAGCTACCGTGAGGGGGTCAGTGGCATCCATAGCGCGGAACCTCAATGCGCGACGTGGAGAGCATCCTTGTCATCCTGTGAGGGACGCTCCTCCCACGGGACTTTGCCTAACGAGACATAGCCAACGGTTCGTCATCCGTTAGCTAACGGACTCCCCGTCCTCGATGGTCCACATTATACTCGCACCCACGTTCCCCACTTACGCCTTTCGGTAGCCAGTGTGCAAGCTGGAGACGTACAAGCTACTTGACCAAGACCAGAGCCATGATAGTTCCGGCGGCGGCGAACAAGTTCCTGGGTTGCCGCTTTAAGAACCAGACCTTAAGGAGAGACACTAGAGCAAAGCTCTAGCTCCCTGAACCATGTTGCTAAAAAGCAAGTTTTACTCATCAAGTTGTAGTGAACCATTATATCAGAATTAACAATCATATTAAAGGTGTTGATAGCTTGCGCCTAGCATAGACTACCCATAATGCATAGACCCGGGGTATCAAGGTACATGTAATAAAGACTAGGTACATCCTTAAGTTAACAATATTAGACACATGCATATGAATGTATGAACATTAATGTGTGTACAGGTATCAAGGATTGTCCATGTTATACTTGCCTTCCTCGTAGTATTGCTGCTGCTGATCTTTGCACTTTACTTCAAAGTCTTGGTCGCTCACGAACTCAAAATGCTCCTCGACTGATCACATCAATCACCAACAAGCATCCACACAACCAATACATGCAAACAAGTATATTCTATTAGAACAGTACATCAAACAGTAGCAAACATAGAAAAGAAGGCTACTAAACTCTTATTCGCTTTGCTACGAACACATGAGCGCGAGAATCACTCTAATCGGAGTTAAAACGGGGATTCTATGCGTAAAACAAGCTGCAGGGACCTATTTGTAATGAAACCGAGGGCCTATATGAAATTTTGATTAAAAGCACGAGGGTCTACGAGCTAAAACGGCGCCTATGGACTGCAGGTTACATTTTGCAAAAGTTTAGGGTTTAAACGAAAGAAAATGGACCTAAACGGAAATACTTTTGATCTAGGTTGGACCGCGGGTTGATTTCGAAAAAGATCAGGGTCCTTTTTGAAAAAATGCTCAGGCGGCTCGGGTCTGACCGGTGTTGACCGGTATGCTCCTTTGAGTCAGATCTGTTGGTGGCCGTCGGATATGGATCTAGCGGTCGAGGATGGTCACGGGCGGCCCGGCTCGCCGGCCGGTCGGTGGCTCGCGGCGGCGCCGCTCGGCTCGGCGGTGGACCTCGCGGCGCTAGGTAAAAGAGGGGCTATGGTGCTCCGTTTTCAACGATTCAAGTGGTGGGAGAAAGCTTGGAGCATGGCGAGACCAATGGTGGGAGCAAGGGTGCGGGTTGCGCGGTGGTGGAGGCCGACGGCTAGCCGTGGCGGACGCGGAAGTCCGGTGAGGTCGCACACGCACGCGGGAGCGGAAGAGAAAACGCGGGATGTTTCCAGGGTTCCCTTGGGTCCTTACCGAGCTCGCAGGCGTCTCCTGGTCGAAGAAACGGCGGCGATATGAGAGATCGTAGGCGGCGGCGGATTAGGGTTGGCGGCGGCGCCCTCCGAGCTATGGTGGCATTGAGGCTTAGGGTTCGGCTAAAGGGCTCGAGGCGGGGGATTTGGCGGTGCTTATAAAGGGCGCAGAGCAGGCCACCTTGGCGTGCGCGCTAGGCGGGGCGGGGCGGCGCGCGGGCGAGCTCGGGCTCGGTCGCTCGGACCCGAGCCTGACTCAAGGTTGGGGATGACGGGGCGGGGCCCGCGCGTCATAGGCTCAAGGGGAGAGAGGAGGCGCGGTGCTGGTTGGTTGGGCCTCTGGTGGGCCGAAAGCGGCTGCTACGCAAGGGAGAGAGAGGGAGGAAAGGTGGGCCGGGCCGGAAAAAGGGAGGGGAGGAAGGGAAAAAGGATTTTCTTTTTTTTTCTTCAAACCAAAACCATTCAAATGAATTCAAACCGAAATTTGAATTCAACCAAACAAAAAAAATAATGCTGCAGCATGAAATGCACAAACAAGTTTCTAAACCTTATATTTGCTTTTATTTATCCAAAATTTTATTTTCCCTATATTATTCATGAGCACTTGACAATAAAAGACATTTTATTTACTAATTTCTGGAAAGCCATTTTTAGGGTGTGACATTCGTCTCCCGAGGAGCCTGTTCAATCGGCGAGGCGGCCTCCCAAATAGCGAATGATTCATCGGCAATTGGCCATGCCGATTACTTCAAGCTTTTCTACCAAGGTTTTTCATCTGCTGTATTCTCTTGGTTTCTTTATGCAGATTCCAAGAACCACTTCACACACCCCATCAAATTCAACCTGATTGAGGTTACTGATGAATATACTGAAAAGAGTCTATCAGTTGCACTCCGTCCTGGTTATCTCCCAGTAGACTTTACTTCCATCAAAGGCAAGATGTCCTTTGAATTCTATCATCCAGCAGTGGCAGCTCGTCAAATGGGATTCGGTCAAGTACCTGCTCATCTGCGTTTATTTGATAAAGTCAAATGCAGGGAAATCATCAACAGTGGTCTTGAGTACAGCCGTTTGAGAGATACCACTCCTAGCACTGAAACTTTAGATTTGGATGGCTAGATACTTGCTTCTTTCACTAGTGCCTCTTTCAAGGGGTGGTGGAACGAGTGGAGCAGCCATCTTTTCAATACATCCCCAACGCTATATCTTAAGAAAATGGATACTGAGTATCCAGATGACGATCCCATAGTAAGTTTCAATTATTCTTTCAATCTTTCCTTATGCTACTAACATCAATCTCATTCTTAGCATAACACTTCTTTTTATAACAGATTCCTCCAACCGATCTCCCGGCAGAAAGTTTGAGTGGCAAGCCCATCAACTATTCTCTGCCAACTGATGAACCTCTTTTTGGCCTCAAGGCCCCAAGTATCAAGGACATAATGGATGGCAAAACTCAGCAGCTTCCTCAAAAAACCAAACTGACGAGCCAGAAGAGAAAGATCACTGGTTTGGAAAGCTCCAGCTCTGCCTCCCCAGCCCCAAAGATTAAAGGATCGGCAAAGGGTAAAAAACCCAAAACAACCTCATCTACTGCCGATCCTCCTCCTCGTCAGCCTTCAAGAGCCCGTTCAATTGGTAAGATCAGACCTTCGATTCCTTATTGTACTTTTCTTCAATAAATGAATATTTCATCCTTCAATTTATTTTTCAGGAATATCCATCCAAGAGCCCACCTCCACAAAATCAAAGCAAGCTGCTGATATCGGCATTTCTCCCTCTGTCGATATTCCTTCAACTGTCAATGCGCAGATTACCTTTGGAGAAGATCTAGATGACGATTCTACTCCTTTAAGCAAGGTATTTCTTCAAATCTTTATCTTCACACAATTTTTTTTTATACACAAAAATCATATTCCTCTTTCAGCTTATCCGCACTGCCAAACAGAAAAAATCGGCAGCAACCACAGAGTCCGGCCCGTCATCTACTCTGTCGGATCCCAACATCCTTCCCTCTGGATTGGCAATAACTTCTCAAGAAATTCCAACCAATTCACCGGTCCAAGTTTCTCAAGACAAGGTAGCTACGCCTCTTGAATCGGCACCAGCTCCCGCTGAATCGGCATCGGCTCCTCCTGAACTGGCTACGGAAACATCGGCAGCAAATCCTCCTGAATTGGCTCCATCATCATCGGCTAACCCTCCTAATATAGGAGTGTCTACTACTGACCAGCCAGATTGTCAGGTGCGGCCGACTGGGCCTATTGGGCCAGGCGGCCAAGCCCATTAGAATTAGGGTTAAGAGTCTTTCTTAGAGATTAAGTAAACCTCTCTATATAATGAGAGGAGATGTATCAATCTAATCAAGCAAGAGATTAGAAGGAAACCCCTTCCCTCTTGCCGGCCGTGGGTAGAGCCCCGCGGCCGGCCTTCCTAGCGCCCCTCAACCCTAGCCGCCGCTCTCTCTGTTCCCGTGAACAGTACCCGCCCGGTACTGTAGCGCGGGTACTGTAGCGCAGCCGCCTCTTTCCCCCTTCAATCCTCACGATCCATCGCGAGCCATAACACAGATGTTCAGCCAACCCGAGCTTCAGAGGTCCAACTCAAACAGGTAAGAGATTCTTTTAGTTTATACACTCTCTCCCAATTTTAATCCTTGAGTTTTTCCTAACTCAAATTTTCACATGTGCAGGCCCAAGATTCTCCTGACCACAGCTCTTCGATTTCCCTGTTGGAGAATTCCTTATTGATGAAGAAGAGACTGAGTCAGAAATGGCAATGGGGCCATTATCAGATGCTGCTAAATCACGTCTGCTGAGAATTCAGGAGTTGCTGAATCAAAACGTCATCGACTTAATTCAAGATGCTGCGCTGATTCGTGAGGCTGTAGAGTCCCTGCAAGGCCAACTCCCTCAAGAGGTTGAAGAAGCTCTCTTTCCTGCAGCATATATTGAAGTTCATCGCCCAAGGGTGCTTAAAGCCAAGCAGCAGCTAGAAAATCGGTAGACTGCAGAGTGTCTTCATCAAGAAAGCCTTCTAGCCAGAGATGCAGCCATATTGGCAAAAGAAGAAATTGATCTCCTGGAATCAAGTGACAAAGAAATTTCCAGCAAGATCACTGACTTGAAGACCAGGCGAGATGATTTGAAGAAACAGCTGGAACTTCTTGAAGCAGAAATCGTCGCAGAAGAGAAGAACTTGAATGATCTGCCGAAGACTATTGAAGCTAAGAAATCGGCATTGGCTGTTCAAGTTCGTAAAGCTGCATCTCTTCACAAGAAGGTCAAGAACATCCCTGGCTCCTCCTCTGATGATCAGCAGGCTATTGATGAAGTGGAGAATATACGCCTGCGTGCGTTGAATGCGGTCCAAGGCTTCCTTGGTGTGGTGGCCCTACTCCGAAATTAATCCAACTTAAGTACACTAAGGACCACCGAGGCGATCATGCACTTAAATGGGATTAAGCTAGAGTTGCCGTCGAGTCTTTGCTCGATTAACCACGCTTTTCACGGATCGACATACACTCGCACGATGGCGATTTCCCAGAGATTACAACATACCACAGATTAAAGATACATAAATTATGAATAGTAGTTGATACAAGCCAAGTTCGAAAGATAAATAGGTTCAAGACTTTGCAACATCAGAGTACTTTAAAGTTTGAAACTTGCAGCGAAAATAAAGTGAAGCGAAGCTAACGACGATACACAAGCACCATGGTGAAGCGGCCATGGCACTACTCATCCTGATTCCCCGCGGAGGACGGCTCCCACACCACAGTTGTAACACCCTAAATTCCATAACATGTTTAAACTTGAAAATTCTTTGAAAATTTTCTGAAATTTATTTGGAATTCAAATTAATTGATAAGAGTATTGTTTGATTAGGCAATTAAATTATTTTTTATGAATAAGAACTAAAATTAATATAGGTCAGCTTTTGTTTGAATGCATTCATGCTGGTTGCATCTCGTGTTTCATGGGTGTAAAAAAAATTAAAAATACATTTATGCTTCGATCAAATCCTTCATGAGAACTTTCGAGATTTCTCTAGAATTTATTCTCATTCATCCAAAGCTTTGTCCATATAATGGAATATTTCTAAATGATCTTTTCATGATCTCCAATTATTTTATTGGGTTTTAGGATGCCTAACTCTATGACTTCGTCTTTTCTCTCTTCTTTATCTTGAGCCTGCTCTCTTTTCCTTCTTGTATCATTAGAACCCATGAATTAGCTAGTTGTGGATCATCGACCATGTTAAAGCACACCACCAGACTAATTCATGATGGCAAACAAGAAACGTATCTGCATGTTGTTTCCTTGGTCGTCACCTGTTATGGGCCAATGAGGCCGTGGCCCAAATTGCTGACTTACTTGAGTCGAGTCCAGCCGAGTCCAAACAGCAGGACCAAGCCTTGCGCACGCCACAAATATATCCTCGACCTGCCTCTTGCGTCGGATAAATCTGCCCTAGCCTCGTCTTGTTCATCTGCTGCAGCCCCGGTGCCGCCGCCAAAGCCGAGCCGCAGGAGTCGCGCCTCCGTTCGATTCGCCGCCTTGGAGCCTCGCCAGACCAAAAAGGCAACCAGGAGCTTCCCCTCGACGAGCCGCCGTCCTGAGCGTCGAGTCTGCCGGTCACTTACGAGCTCCAGCGACCCTGTGAAGCCCCACGGACCTTGGTGAGACGCACGTCTCTCTCCTCTATATTCTTCCAGTAATCACGCTTGAGTTCGCGTGGTGTTCGTTCGGCCATAGACTGAACTGACCCGCCGCTCTTGCTCCTCCGATGGCCGCCGCTGTGACGCGCCAACGCTTTTTCCTGTCCTTGCCACGAGAGCCCCGATCCGCCACCGCGGTCGTGCCCCGATTCGTCGCCACCGGGAGTCAATAGAGCAAGCTACCACTGCCAAGAGCTTCTCCAAGTCAAGCTGCATCGATTCCACCCACCCTCGTCGCTATTCCGTCGCCGGAGCACCACCGCCATGTGAGCCTCCGGAGCGCCGCCCACCACCTCCGATTCCGGCCGCCTCTGAGCCGAGCCGCGCCAACTCCACCTGTCTCCATCGCTGTTCGCCCGTTGGAGTAGCGCCGCTACGTGAAGCTCAGGTTGCCGCCGTCGCCGAGTCCGACTGCTATTCGATCAGATCGCTGCCGCCGTGGTGAGAACCTCCGCATGCACTCTTCCTGCATTATCTCTATTCTCTAATACATGCTAACTGCCGGCCGTGCGGTGAACGTGCTTTGCTTTTGCGAATCGAGTTAGCAGCGGCTGCCATCTCGAGCTTTCATGATAGACCAACCAATCAATCTGCCGAACGTCAGTCGCTGTATGAAGGTCGTGCCACAGAATCAACCAATCTTTTCCATCCAGTCGAGCATGCCGATCTTCAGCTATCGTTGGTGAGCATAACCATGCCTTAATCTTTATTTGTATTTCCCCTGCTATCCTGTGTCCTCCGTCAAGCAAGCTAGGCAAGACAAGCTACTATGCTTTTGCACTAACCAGCCGGTGCAAGTCACGCACAAAAGTAGTAGGCAAAAGCATATTTGTGCCATGAGATGATGTCACAGTGATGTCATGCCAATGCAGTAGTTAGTTTTCTTCTTGTATATTAACAATTAGGATGTTTCCATATTCCAATCCCGCACCATGTATATCCTTTGATTATTGCTCAATAATCCTTTGACGTGTGCTGTAATAATCCTTTGATTCCTCTCGTACATGCAATCCTTGCTGAAGCCTATCCATTTATTTATTCAGTTCCTTTCTTGATTACTGTTCATGCTTTGCGCAACAATTCTTGCTTATCTTTACCTACTTATTATTCCAAATTCTTGAAACATCTCCTTCTAACATGAACCCTAAAAATCCAGTTTTCTTGCAGTCATGTCCCTACAACCTTGTTTAACCTCCATGCTCGTTCGTTTTGCGTCAATCTTCTAAAAGCGTAGAGTTGAATTCAACAGTGTTGTTCACCAAAGTTTTATACTTCAAAATTAATATGTTGATTATTTATTTGATCATCTTTTCTAATTAAAATAAAATTAGAGCTTTACTCCGTGTTTTTATAATAACAATTAATTTGATTAATTGAACTAGCATTTTATAATTAAAATATGGCTTAGGTCTTTACCGTGTTGTTTCATAAATAAAAGATGTTAATTTGGTTAACTACTATTTAACTGGTTTTCTTTATTAAAATCTAATTAAGGCTCTACACGGTTTTGGTAAAATATATTAATATGATTAATCTCTAACTTCAATGTGTTTTCAATATAACTTGTTTAGTTGAACACGAGACATAAAGTTGCTCGAATACATGTTCCTATACAATTCTTTTCTACTTGTTTAATCTGTATAATTCATACATAAATATTTATATAGATAAAATTGACTAAGCTTTAATATGTCTTTTCTTATAAAATATAATTTGAGTTAATTCAATATTAAATATTTCTCTGAAATATTCATTACATGTATTTTCTTAATTAAAATCAATCAAGCACATAGCCTTTGCTTTCTTTTATAATATAAATCTGTCGATAGATGTATCTGTTCAATCTTAGCTTCGTTTTAATCGTTTCTCTTGCTCTCACGATCCTCGTCGAGCCTTCAACCCTTTTTATGCTTGTTTAATATTGTTGCTCATGATTGATGTACTGTTTTATTTATTTATGCCTTTGTTTGCTTGTATGTGCTAGTGTGACGTTAGACCTCGTCAAGTTTGAAGATCAAGCTTTGAGGTGTTCGAGAAGCAGAAAGACGTTGCAAAAGGTCAAGAGCAATAGTTCGAAGAAGAGTCACAACAGTTTATTTTGAGTAAAGGCAAGTGGCTTTCCCCCTCTGCATATTCTATTTGGAACCTATACAAACATCATGATAATTAAAGTTTACTTTTTATATATGTATTGCATAAACTTGATGGGACCTATACTAAGGATGACTAGATTTCGTTGAACATTCCTTGATAACCTGGGTGCTTTACATTCATGTTGGGTAGCATTGCTAGTTGCTATATTTGGGAACGGTTCACACTAAATGTGAAGATAATAATTTTGGTATTACCTTATATCTATATCCATGTTCCATGCTATGATGTGAATGATGATGATAAAACAAGATTATGTGATTAAATGGAACATGGAGCGACCACCCAGGATTTCTCGTACAACCACAAGAACTACATGGCTCTGGTATTGGCTAAATAATTAGAAACCTTAGTTAGGGGTGATCTTACTGAAAGGGCAAGAGGGGTGGCGGTTGACGGTGTATAGCCCGGTTCTCTTGGGAAGTGTGCTTAGCTAAGACACTATACCCATTAGGGAGGGTTATGCCTGCTATCTCCGGAAACCTTAGCGGGTCACTTCTGATTAGGGAATCTTTGTAAAGGCCTCGTAGCATCCCTATGCAGTCACACCTAAGGAAGTGTGATGCGTGCCTGATCAGCACAGCATGGTTGGGTCTAAAGTTCTTCGGAACTTTTACGCGACTTGTGGTGAAAGTGTACAACCTCTGCAGAGTGTAAAACTGATATATCAGCCGTGTTCGCGGTCATGAACAGCCTGGACCCTCACATGATTAATATATCGAAAGATGAAACTTAAATCGTGGTTCCCTGGTTACAAGATGATAATGATGAAATGATGATGCTGCTGATGGTAAGTTATGCTTAAAGTGGGTTGGTATAAACTTGTATCTAGTAATTAGATGCTGCTTAATAAAACTTACCTACTAAAATGCTAATTGCTTTAGACAAAGCCTTTCCTTGAAAGCATTGCATTCTTTCCCCCACTTGCTGAGTACCAACCATAAGTGTACTCACCCTTGCTCAAATTTGGATCAGAAAGAGAAGATGTGAAGTACTTCGTCGTCCACGAAGGGTTTCTAGGCGTATGTTCCCCCAGTCAACTGCCTGTGGTGAAGAGTTCAAGAATCCGCTGCTAGAAACGTATGTAATGCTTTTACTTTATTCTTTACGTTGTACCTTTGTGTTCTTGATATTCATGAAAGTCTATCATATGTGTGGAACTTGATCCTGGCACACATATGAGATGCATCTGGTTCGTCTTTATGAGAACCGGGTGTGACAACAGTGACCCCCGGAGGAAGGGTACACGGCCAAGTCAAACTGGCAGCAATCTCATGTATGTCCCTACCTAAAAAATTAGCCACAAGCAAGGCTGAGTATACTAATACTCAACAAGACTTACCCGTCGGGTGATAACTACATCACCAAACTCTAGACATGCATGGCTTTTGGCAAGCGGGTTTGTTTGCCAAAAAGCGACTAAAAGCGAGTCCTTACTTTCAAAGTTTTAGCCCTAAACATGCTAGTAGCAACCTATCTAGTCATCCAAGTGGTACAAACAATTTAGTACAAACATCAATTTGCTTCTCATCCTCATCACATTCCACTTTTTACTCAATGCAATACAGCGGTCAAGCAGTCTCATTAGCCGCGAGAAGCGGACAGATCGATCCGAATTTTTGTAGCCTGGCCAGGAAAACCCAAACACACGGGAAAGTCCGCTACGAGAGCAAACACATCCCAAACCGTTCCCATCAATCCACAGCCGGGTTCCACTTCCCACATCCTTAGGGTAGAGGCTAGCCACACGCGGCCTCGCGCAATACCCACAAGAGTGCACCAGGGGAAATAAATTTCCAAGGGTAGCAGGCTAATGGTCCTTCCTGCTTCAATCAGGTAATAGGCTTACCGGTACAGAATACCAAGTATGTGAGTAGTACGTTCAAAAACTTGACACAATGGTATCCGCACGTTCATCCTTAAGATCACTTAAGTCCACACAGACGGTTCACACAAGGTGATAGTGCCGTCCCATCTCTTTATCATTCTCAAAGGTAGAACAGTACAACTCCTATAACTCGCGAGTGAGAGAACTCACTCGACTTTTACTGTCATTCCTAGAGCTTGGCAACTAGCGTACCTGTCATGCTAGTATTTCAAACATGGGTACTTAAGGAAAATGCAACTAGGGTTTCAATCAACTCCTTGAACGTAAATGCACAAACATAAGCATACAAGTAAGTTGCATAAGTTCAGAAAGTTAGGTCATGCTCCGGTGCTTGTCTTAATGATCAATGTTAGCATTCACGAGGCCTTTGGCCATGCCGAATCCTGGTTCGGGTCTTGATCAACCTTGGTCTTGCTTAGCTCTTCTTCTTGTCGTTGTACTTCGAGTTTTCGGGAGGAGCTTGCCCGTACAGTCAACGAGAGTAGAATCTACACGATATGCAAATGCAAAAAGGGTTCAACTTAAAGCATTAAAGATTTATTAAAAGTCGAGGTGAATACGTAGCCATATTCACCTAGACAACAAAATTAACTTCTCATTTCTTCATAAAGCAAGTGAGGGTGTGTGCTTTGATTTCTTTTTCTTTTGATGGAGACTGTGTACATAGATATTAGGTCAAGTATTTTACTTTCAACAAAGCACCCTAGAAAAAAATATTTTGGACAGAAAAGAAAAACAGAAAGGATTTAGCTTTTAATTTAACTAGAAAAATGCAGAAAAACATTTTTCCTTTTTCTTTTCCATTTAAGCATGAATTTCATCCCGAAATTAAAACAGAAACTAGACAGCTCTAAACGACTTCAAAATTTAACAGCAGGTTAAAAATGACATTAAAACATTACTGTAAAAATTTAACCTTAACTGAGCATGTAAAACAATTACTAGAATACAAATAAGCAAAACTAGCTAGAAACATGATTAAATCACAGAAAATCAAACATGCATCAAAAGCTCTGGATACTTTTATCCTAGCTTGCCCTAGTCATAAGAAGCTTATCTAAAAATTATCAAGCTTAAACATGCAACCATGAGCTCTGTAAGGAATTAACTTCCTACACATACTAAAATCATTAGAGCATCAAAACAGAGCCAAAACCTCATCATATTTAAACTAGAGCTACCTCATGAAATACTTAGGCCGCTGAAAAAGTTTGGGCCACAGAAGCTTAACAGTTTTCAGAATAAAAATGGAAAACCTAACTAGGAAGAAAAGATAAAAGCATCACATCTAGATGAAAATTAAGAAACTTAGTGCACCCTTTCTACCCAGTGCTAGGAATCATCAGGGGAACAACATATCCAAAAATTAGCCCTAAAGCATCACTGGATCTAGAGATATGAACATGCATGCTAAAACCTAGAGGCATTTTTACAGCTCAACATATTGCTCAAAAGTACTAACATGCTTTGTAGGAAATGTAGACTAGAGCATAAGGAACATGCACAAAAATTTTCATACAGTTTGGACACCATTTGCTATTTTTAAAGCATTTAAAACGAAACTGGAAAAACCAAGTTACTGTGTAAGAACGTTTTTTTTTCACCCGGAACCCTGGAACTTTTGCAACTGGAACCCTGGAGAATAACTGAAAGATGAACAAGGACTGAGCAGTTGAGTGGGAGGGTTCTTAAAAGAAAAGGGGGAAGGCCAAGGGGTTATGGGGAAATCTCCCCTTCTTCCTCCTCGGTTCGAATCGAACCGAAGGAACGGCGGCCGCCGGCGGAGGCGGCGCGGGCTCGCCGGCGCCCTGGGGTGCGGATTCGGCCGGGAAGAGGCGGAATCGGGCGAGGAGCTCATGGGGATTTGATTCCCCGCCTTACCCTGGGCGGAGGAGGCACGAGGAAGGCCGGTGACGGTGAGTGGCGCGGCGGAAGGGAGGAGCTCGCCGCTGGGGGCACTCCGGCCACCTCTTAACGAGCTAGCAGGCCTGGCAGCACCAGTGGGCGATGAGGAAGCCTCCAAGGGTGAAGATGGGGTGTGTGGTGGCGTGGTTGCAGCCGGCGACTAGGAGAGGCTGTGCGTGTGCGCGTAGCGCACTGGGGCTTTCCCCTTTTAAAGAGGAGGACCAGAGGGTCAAGGGGAGGCTGTGCGTGCAGCTGGAAGGGGATGGAGCGTGGAGATGGCGTGCGCAGGCGTGCGAGCGGTGAGCAGCGGGCAATGGCGGCTTGGGCGGAGCGCGCGCTGGCATTGGGCGCTCGAGCGGTGGCCGGGACGGGGCAGCAGGCGGGAGCGCGCAGCGGCGGGTGGTTGGCGAGCAGCGCGCGGCTCAGCCAGCTTTGGACAGCGCCCAACGCAACGCGGGCCTGCGGCCAATGGTGGCGCCCAGACAGCCTCGGGACGAAGCGCTGGTGCACGGCGTGCTAGGCCTCGGGCAAGGCGTGAAAAGACGGGGCAGGGCCTCGGGCGCGTGCGCGGACGTCGGGGACATGCCTCGCCGCCGGTTGGCCAGGCGGAGCCGGCCTGTGCGCAGCGGCAGCCCGCGATGGCCACGCGGCAGCCATGGGCGGACGCGCTCGGCCAGCAGAAAACAGGGCTGTCGGCCACTGGTTTTGGCTGGGGTTGGCAAGGCCCAAATTCAAAAATTTTGAACTGGACTTGAAAAAGTTTGAAAACCAAAGATGCTTTACTCATTGTGAAACACCGTAGTCACATGAAGATGGGGTGAAAAAGGAATTAAAACAAGCTCAAACAAGCTAAATTTGATTTGCTGTTCACAGCTGTTTTTTAAGTTTTTGGCCCATTTAAAATTCGAATTTGACAAAACTTTGAATACCAAAAGTGTCACATTTGAGAAGCTTAACAACTTGTATTTTGGAAGATTTTCTAGTTCTGTGCAAAAATCTTGAGATTTGACTCAAAAACAAAATCAGCCTTTTATGAACATGTAAAAAGGTGTTTGTTATTTCATGTGAGCACTTTTAGATTTTTCTTTGAAATTCCTTTACACCATCTTGTTTTATCTTCCCTTTCTTCATCCTAAACAAGATTAGATTAGCACTAATTATCATGCTTAGCTTGATGACCAAGAGCTTAAACATCAGAGATGTTACACTTGGATCTTTGTAAACAATTACTTTGGGTCTGTAATATACATTGCTGCTTGCCTCATACTTCTGATTCTGCAACGCATTCAATCTTTTGATAAACTTTTTGATCTGCACCACTTGCATTCAACACTAATCATTTCCAAATCAATATACTCTCAACAAGATCAACTCAAAACTCTGTGAACAAATATATATTTTTGTTTTTTGCTCTAAGGGCGATACATATCGTATCGGCCATATCAGCCGATTTACAAGAATCAGCTATATTATCTCATAAAAGATTACTCAGAGTAACAACACAATTTTTTATCCTTAAGGCAATACTACTGTATTGGATATCCCAGCCGATTTATTCAAATCGGCTATCAACTGACTTAAACCATCTTGATAGATTGAATCGTTTGAACTGAATGTAAATCATAATCTGCCACCTTTAAGAAATCCTTCTCCCAAGCTTCGCCAGATATACATCTTGTTCTCTCATAGCTTCCTTTCGGCAAATCGGCAATAGCAACAGTAGATGAAGAATCGGCAGATACGATTTCCACTTCTTCGCCGATCCACTGAACAAGACATTGATGCATCGTAGATGGAATGCAGCAATTGGCGTGTATCCAATCTCTTCCCAACAAAACATTATAGGAGCCTTTACCATTGATGACAAAGAATGTAGTAGGCAAAGACTTACTCCCAATTGTCAAGTCAACGCAGAGTGCCCCCCGAGCCGGCGTGACTATGCCTTCAAAATCCTTGAGCATCATGTCTGTCTTGGTCAGGTCTTCCTCTCCTTTTCCAAGTTTGTGTAGCATAGCATAGGGCATTATGTTGACTGCTGCTCCTCCATCAACAAGCATTTTAGTCATCGGCTTCCCATTAATGAATCCCTGTAGGAATAAGGCTCTGAGGTGCCGACGATCTTTATCCTCTGGTTTTTCAAAGGTAGCTGGAGCTGGCTCTAGGTTCAATTGAGCCATTGCTTCTTCAACATCCGATTCTTCTTCTGAATTGGCAGGCGCCATGAATTCTCTGGATAATGTAAAAACCATATTAACAGGAGCAGCCGATGATCCAGGCTCATGATCATCATTGGCTCTTGGCTTGACGCGCCACACTTAAGATTTCACTTTCTTCTTCTCTAGTGCACGTCTTTGTTCTTCCTCTAGCTGTTCCTGACTCCTGAGCCTTTGAACACGCCTCTTCTGAGATCTAGTGAATCTTCCAGGACACCAGTGTTGGCACTCCTTAGCCTAACGTATTACTCCGCAAGCGCACAGAGACCGCTGTAGCCTTTCACTAGGGGAGTAAAAACCTGGATGTCAAATCCAAGGAATGGTAGACGCGACTATCCTAGAATCTCTAACCGGACCCACCAGGGAGCTAAAGGTAAACAGGAAAGAGGTCTAACCTTAGTTAGCCACCTCGATACTCAGACAATCTACAACTATCTAACCTGATCTGCTTCGACGGCTAGAGCGGGAGGAACTCAGAAAGGGGTGAGAAGGGGTTCCTCCTGGCTCAGCAACTACTGTTATGAAAACACCCGAACGTGGTGGACTACAAAGGATGGACAAGGCTGTCACCACTTGCCGTCTACCACTGCGGTTCCGTGGGGTGGAACACAACCCAAGGTAGCTATCAAGCACAAGCACCACGCCTAAGCTATCAGCAACTGACCTCCACCTTACACGAAAGGATTATGAGGAAACCCCAAATGAGTGTATGGCACTCACGCAGACAATGGGATCCCGCAGATCACAACTAGATAAAAGTAAATGCTGAAAGTAAAGAGAAGTACTAGCGAGACACTAAGGAAAAGACGGGAAACTTACTTAGAGAACTCTGAAGCTTTATTTCCCCGGAGTGGCTACAATGGCGAGAGGAGCTCGAGACAGGCCCCGAACTCTCCCTCCTAGGCTTGGCTATCACCCAAGACCTCACTCCACTCTCTCTTCCTCTCTACTCTAAAGAATGGAACACTTAGCACTATAGCTCTTCTCTCCAAAATGGTGTGTCTTGAATGTGTGGAGGGGGGTCCCTTTTATAGCCTTCCAAGGTCAGTAACACTTGGTAACCGACGTAACCAGACTTAGCATCCGAGGAGCAGCTTGCGCGTGGAAAATGGGCGCCAGGCATGCAGAAGTGGGGCCGAACGGCACCCTATAAGCCGATCGGCTTGGCCTGGCTGCCATCTGGCACCGACTTTCTGGTGGAGGGCTCTGATCACTTGCAAACGTCGGTGGTGTAGGAACTCTGGTGAAAATAGCCCCGTGGCACATGCAGGTGGGCCCTTCAATCCAATGTGAAGCCTTTCGGTGTCCGTGGATCAAACCGACATCAAACTCATGGCTGGGATCGAAGGTAAGTGTGTTTCCTTGCTCCTGGATCAGTGACGTGGCATTTGGGCCAGGTTGGAGGCCGAAGGGAAACATTTATGCCGGCCGGCCTCCCACTGGGCCCAAATGCCCTCAAATTTCACCTGTGTGCTCCTTCTCTCACAAATTCATCAAAACTTGTGGAACTCATTAGTATAAAATATTTTGCATATGAAAGGCACAAATGAGATATGAAATGCATAGAATGTTGGTGGTAAACACGTGACATATCAACCACCAACTCGCCCCCACACCTAAGCTTTGCTAGTCCCGAGCAAAGTGTTAAGATAGATCCTGAGGATCTAGCAAAACTTGGGGTCATGAAGTTATGAAATGCATAAGAGATATTACTCAGCTTTTTCTCATACCTTGGCTTCCGGGTGGCTAATACCTTCTCTTGTCGCCCATTGATCCTTGGAACAACTCCACGATCCACATAACATCTCTCATTGTCTTAGCACTTGGAGTTTTTGATTATTTTTAAGAAATGGAGGCATACTCTTCTCTTTCTCAACACTCTCAATCACTCAAGGTGTATGTACCTCACTTAGGCTGAAAGAAGCCTCTCCTATTCTATAGGCTTATGTGGAGCTTGTAGGTAAAGGTAAAATGTTGCCTATCTTTTTCCACTTATTTTGCTAGATCAAGCAACTTGTCTCAAACACTCAAGTTCTTTCATATCCTTTGGTCAAGTGCATGTGTAGATTGGATGGTATTTGTCCTTGCATAGAATTTGTCAAGCTCTTTCATCTTTCCCCTTTTTTCTCTTCTTTTTTTTTGAAGATAGGAGTGTGACTCACTCTTCTCTTTTCTTTTATTTCAGGGGGATGAAGAACCATATGATGCAATCATGGACTTATTTTATGACGTGTACGTGAATGACCAAAGAACATTATGAACAAGGTGTGAAAGGCATAGAAGCTTGATCATGCTCAAAATGTAAAAGATAGCTATGTGGTAGCTTCAACTTTGTAACATAAATATATAGCTTTGGATAGGACAAGACAAAGTTGAGTTTGATTAGAGTAGCCTCATTTGAATTTTTCAAAAGAAAATCTCCAAGGCTTTGACTTCAAGAGAGTTAGCTTCACATGTTATCATATCCAAAAGAACAATAAGCACAAGGTCAAGCAATCCTATCAATAAAGTTCCATAGGCATTGAGATACTTGCATAAGCATTATCACCTTAGACATTCTTAACAACATGTAAAAGGTTTCATATCTCCTCATGCATTTGTGTTCAAATTTTAGTTCTTCTCATTCAGGCATGAATTTGAAACAAAAACATGGATGACAGGGTTTAGGAAGTTGCAAACCGTCGCGTGGAGTTGGGCTGACGCAGTTGGCCCAGGGTGCAGGCCGAACGGCTACAATGAAGCCAGCCGCCCCCACACCTGGCTCTTTTCCTCGTATTCAAGTTGGAGCGCGTCGCACACCGAGTGGTTGTCACGTCTGCCGAAGATGCATGCAAGGGGACACAGAAGGGTGCCGAACGGCCACATTATGGCTGGCCGGCCTGCCTCTGGCCCATCTGGTCTTCAACTTTTGGCAAGTCATCGGTGTGGTCCTGTGCATCAGTGATTCCTGCGAACTCGCTCAAACATTAGCGCAGAAATCAAACTTTTTATTTCTTTTTCAAACTATGGTGCTGCTGAATACAAAGGGAAATTTTGAAAATAAAATTGTAGGAAACTAAATTAAATGCAGCAATACTCCTAATCTAATCTATCCTATTTCTTGTTCTCCGCCTTGTAGAGATGCATATTGTCGGTAGCCCTGTAAAGACGTTTCATCTTTGAGACCAACGCCTTACGTAGGATTTCCATCTTGTCCTCCACATCCATGCTCTCGATTTGCGTCTCCACCACACGCTCATCCATGTTATTCAACCTAATTCTGAGCATGGTGAGTTTCCTTCTCAAGGACTCAACGTCGTCATCCTCCTCATCCGACCACTCCATAGAACCAGGGGTCCCGTGGATTGGTGGAGGAGAACAGTGACGCCTCACTCCCGCGGATGAAGACCCGGAGTCATCGGACTCCATCGGAACGGCCTTCAACGGAGGGACGAGGACCTTCCCGATGCCCGGACCGCGACGAGGTGGAGTGCGGCCGCGTGGACGGTACTCCGGCGACGTCGGCCTGGTGGCGATGGTCACCGCTTGAGCACCGGACGGGGACATCACCGGACGCTTGACGATGCCCTTCTTCGGGGACAAAAGTCCCACAGTTGGCCTTTTGGGAGTCACTGCGCGGTGATTCCCATCAGGTTGCCCTTGTGATCGCGGCACAGGAGAGCTCGCTCGAGGGGGTGCCGACCGGCAATAAGGGGAAGCCGATCGGCCATATGTAGGCCGGCCGGCCAGGGCTTTGCACCTTTGGCCCTCCGGTCGCGCGGCGACGGCTTCCACGAATGCAGCTTCTTCCACGATCTGGAGACTACTGGAACTCGGCCGGCTGGAAGAAGGTTTCGATGGTGAAAGTGGAGAGGCAGATGGTTTGGTGGCTGTGTTTGCAGTGGAGGCATATCCCTGGCTCGCCATGGCTCTGGATCTCAGAAGGTTGCAGGATGAAAAGTGAGGAGGAAGTGATCGTGAGTCTGGGAAGACGAAGGGGACGCCTTTCGGGTTAAAAAGGCCGCTCCTCTTTCGAACTCACGGTGTTCCGTGGTGGGCGTGACTCGAACGTTGCCCTGGATCAGGCTGAGTCAAAACGGCCACGGGGCCAAGCCGTTCGGCTTACAATGTGCTGTTCGGCCTCCCCTGGGCGCGTCTCAGCCTGGGCTTTGGCAGGCTTCCTCTCCTCTCTAGTGGGCTTCTGGATTTGGTTGCAAGGCTAGAAGAAAAGAAGGAAAGAATAGAAAAGGGGGAAATCTATCCTAGATACAAGCATGTTTCCGGTGTTGCTAGGACCTGGACTATGGCTCTAGTTCGGTTAACTCATAGACGTCCATTTCTCTGAGTTCCGGTAATTCGGGCTCGAGAAATATCTTCAAACGTTGGCCATTGGCCTTGAAGACATTTCCGTCATCGTCCTGGAGGGTAATCGCGCCATGATCGGCGGCATCTATAACTTGGAAAGGCCGTTCCCATTTACTTCTAAGCTTACCATGACCAAACAAACGAATGCGAGAGTTAAAGAGAAGTACCTTATCTCCCGCTTTGAAGTGCTTGATCTTGATACGCTTGTCATGCCATCTCTTGGTTCGCTCCTTGTACAACTTGGAGCTATGGTAGGCCTTCTCCCACCATTCATCCAACTCAGCTAGCTGAATTTGTCTTTTGAAGAGCAAGCAGATAATCTCCTCTCTATCCTATCCATAATTGGAGTAAGATCTTGAAACCGTGGTTTAGTTATACCCATTGGCAGACCTAGATAAGTAAAAGGTAGAGAGCCGATTTGACAACCAAAAGCTGATGCTAGAGTAGCCATTTTTTCCTCTGGAACATTGATAGGCACAATATGAGATTTTCCAAAATTAACTTTCAGTCCAGTGGAGTCTGCAAATTTTTCCAATATTTCTTTCAAGCATAAAAGTTGAGCCTCATCTGCTTGCATCAATAGTATAGTATCATCAGCATATTGAATGATAGGAAAATCATTATTGGGCTGGGGTATTGGGATTATGAGATGACCATTAGAGCAAGCATCATTGACAACATATTGTAGTAACTCTGCTGCAAGAACAAACAACAAGGGAGAGAGAGGATCCCCTTGTCTTACACCCCTTTTGCATAGAAACTGCTTACCAGGGACACCATTAAGTAAAATTGAGGAATAACCTGTGGAGAGAATCATGGATATCCAGTGGAGCCATTTCTCTGGGAATCCCATATGCTTCATTACACTTAGCATGGAACTGTGCTCAACTGTATCAAAGGCCTTTGCAAAATCCAACTTGACAATGATGATTTCTTTTTTGCTTTGTTGACACTGATGGATGTACTCAAAACTCCATGCCAAGCAATCCTGTATCGTCCTACTCTTGATGAACCCATACTGATTTGCATGTAAAATCTTCAGAATTAAAGTTTGCAATCTCTCTGCCAAAATCTTTGTGATTAATTTCAGACTACTGTTTAACAGGGATATTGGCCAAAATCTTCTCTTCTCTCTTACTCTGGTAGATTACAGATGGTCAATTCAGTAATCACCCCATCAGCCACTTATGCAATGTGCACCATTAAGTTACCCATTGGGGTCATTGAGAATATTGACAGGGCAAGGAAACAATGTTTATGGAGAGGAAATGATGCTTCAAAGAAGGGAGGAAATATGGCAGCATGGCCTATGGTTCAGAAACCAAAGCATAAAGGTGGGCTTGGAGTGATAAATCTTAGAATTCAAAATGATGCTCTCTTGATGAAACAACTGCATAAGTTTTATATCAAGGCTGATATCCCTTGGGTTAATCTAATATGGATGAGATACTATCAAAACAAGGTACCACATGCTAGTAGAGAAGTTGGATCCTTTTGGTGGAAGGATGTCCTTAGACTGAATGTGTTATACAAAGGTATGGCTAGGTGCACTGTTGGGGATGGATCAACTGTCCTTTTTTGGAATGACCTGTGGCTGGATGGGATTATTTCACATGAATTCCCACGTCTTTACTCTTTCGCTCTGAATCAGCAAATCTCAGTTCAAATGCTCATGCAAGCTGACAGCCTTGATGATTTATTCAGCCTACCACTTTCAGAACAAGCCTATCAGGAATACCAACTTTTACAAGATAAGCTGGTGCAAATACACTATGATGATTCCATCAAAGATCAGTGGCAATTCATTTGGGGCAATGGATTGTATACATCGAGAAAACTCTATGGTCTTGCTTTTAATCACTTGAATGCTCCTCCTATATTCAGGTGGTTATGGAAATCAAAATGTATACCGAGACTCAAATTTTTTGCATGGTTGGTGTTTGTTGATCGCCTGAACACTAAGATAATGCTGCACCGAAGGAATTTCACAGTCCAACCAAATTTATTTTGTGTCATGTGCAATGACCAAGTGGAGGAAGATATTCAACACCTATTTTTTGACTGTCCTTTTGCAGTGCTGTGTTGGCAAAAGATTGGTTTTGGTTGGCAATTTGATGTGGATTTTCATGGCACTTTTCAAAGGACAAGAGCTGCTTCTCAAATTCCATACTTCATGGAGATTTTTGTTATAGCAATATGGGAAATAAGGAACATACGTAATGGGAAGATCTTTGATGGTAAAGGTGTGTCTCTTAACCTTTGGGCTTTGAAGTTCAAAGAGCAAATCCTCCGACATCTCCATAGGGTCAGGGAGGATAATAGACAAACAATCATGCAATGGCTAGAATCTGTGTTGTAAGTTGTTTCTTTCTTTTTCTCTTCTTTTTAACCTTGTAACCTTGCTGTACATATTTGGCTTTTAGCCTTTTTGAAATAGAGCGCTGTGGGGATCTCCCCCACAGTTTTAATTTCAAAAAAAATTTGTCTTTTGACTCCGGCTGGCTGGAGATCCATGTTCCACCTTCTGATTGCCCAATGGGATTTAAATTCAAGTTCCACTGGCAAATGGCAAGTCTTGCCATAAACCAGTTGATATGGTGTCATCCCTATCGGTGTCTTGTAAGCAGTTCTATAGGCCCATAGTGCCTCGAGTAATTTGCTCCTCCATCCTTTCCCATGGCATTAACTGTCTTCTGCAGAATGTTCTTGATTTGCTTGTTTGATGTATCTGCTTGCCCACTGGTTTGAGGATGATAGGGTGTAGCTACCCGGTGGTTCACTCCTAAGTCACTTAAGCACTTCCTAAAAGTTTTGTCGATGAAGTGTGATCCTCCATCGCTAATCACGACTCTTGGAACTCCAAAGCGAGGAAATATGATTTCCTGGAACATTCTTCTGGAGCTCTTTGAATCGGCCGCAACACAAGGAAGAGCTTCCACCCACTTGGACACGTAATCGACTGCCACCAAGATAAACTCGCACTGCTCTGATATAGGGAAAGGACCCATGAAGTCTATCCCCCATACGTCGAAGATCTCCAGTTGGAGATTGTTTTGCAGTGGCATTGCATCACGGGCATTGATATTCCCGTGCTTTTGGCATCTTGGGCACCGCCGCACAAACTCTCTAGCATCACTATACATAGTCGGCCAGAAGAATCCACTCTGCCAGACTTTGGCGTGTGTTCGGAACACTCCATAGTGTCCACCATAGGGAGATGAGTGACAGCGGTTGAGAATCATACGTGTCTCTTGTTGTGGCACGCAACGTCGTAGCAAACCATCAGCACATACCTTGAAGAGATAGGGGTCATCCCAAAGGTGAAATCTGCTGAGGTGTATCAATTTCCTCTTGTCTTCTCCAGGAGGTATATATCCAGTTGCCATAAAGTTTACCAAATTTGCATACCAAGGACTGGATGTACTAACCGCCAAGAGAGTATCATCTCTTAAATAGTCATTGATCGGAGACGAATCCGAATCGCTGACTTGCATTCTTGAGAGATGATCTGCCACGCAATTTTCTGTCCCCTTCTTATCCTTGATTTCCAAGTCAAATTCTTGAAGGAGCAGAATCCAACGGATGAGTCGTGGCTTCGCATCTTTCTTAGTGAGAAGGTACTTCAATGCGGCATGGTCTGTGTATACCGTCACCTTGGCACCCACTAAGTAAGATCTGAACTTATCCATGGCAAATACAACTGCCAGAAGTTCCTTCTCCGTTGTGGCATAATTCAACTGAGCTCCGGTCAGTGTCTTACTTGCATAAGATATGGCATAATGCTGTTTATTCTTGCACTGACCGAGCACTGCCCCGACTGCATAATCACTGGCATCACACATAATCTCGAAAGGAAGACTCTAGTCGGGTGGCTGTATGATCGGGGCTGAGACGAGTGCCTTCTTAAGGGTGTAGAAGGCGATGAGACATTCTTCATCGAAGTGGAATGGTGTCTCTTTGGCAAGAAGACTTGTCAAAGGTCTGGCTGTATGGGAGAAATCCTTGATGAACCTCCTATAAAAGCCAGCGTGACCAAGAAAGCTTCTCACTCCCTTGACATTCATCGGGGGAGGTAACTGTTCAATCACCTCGATCTTTGCACGATCGACTTCTATCCCTTTTTCTGACACCTTGTGTCCAAGCACAATACCTTCTCTGACCATGAAATGGCACTTCTCCCAATTTAGGACAAGGTCATGCTCTTGACACCGCTTAAGAACTCTATCCAGATTCTCAAGGCAATGTTCAAAAGATGTTCCGTAGACTGAGAAATCATCCATGAATACCTCCATGATGTCCTCGATCAAGTCAGAGAAAATAGCCATCATACACCGCTGAAAGGATGCCGGTGCATTGCAAAGTCCGAAAGACATCCGCCGATAGGCGAACGTTCCGTATGGGCAGGTGAAGGTAGTCTTACTCTGGTCGTCGGGATGTATAGGAATTTGATGATAACCAGAGTATCCATCAAGGAAGCAAAAGTGTGAGTGTTTCGCCAACCTTTCAAGCATTTCATCAATGAAAGGGAGTGGAAAATGATCTTTACGGGTCGCCTTGTTGAGCTTCCGGTAATCGATGCACATTCTCCATCCTGTGACGGTCCGCTGAGGTATGAGCTCATTTCTCTCATTCTGGACCAGTGTCATGCCACCCTTCTTGGGAACCACTTGAACGGGACTGACCCATTCACTATCCTACACGGGGTAGATGATACCGGCGTGCAAGAGCTTCAACACTTCTTTCTTGACTACCTCCCTCATCGCATCATTCAGCCGTCGTTGATGCTCTCTAGATGGCTTATGGTCTGGTTCCATAGGAATGCGATGGGTGCATAAGTTGGGACTGATCCCTTTCAAGTCCTTCAGAGAATACCCAAGAACAGACCGGTACTTCTCTAGGACTGTCACAAGGCGCCTAGCCTCATTCTCTGTCAGCTGATTGCTGATGATGACTAGCGTATTGTGGTTGTTGTTGAGGAAAGAGTATCTCAGACCAGAAGGGAGCGGCTTCAACTCAGGTGGAGGAGGCTGCGGTGACTCCTCCTTGTCGAGCTTGACATAACCGCCCGGTTCTACCTCCTGAACGAAATGATTGGCATCATCAGCCGATATTGGCTGAGTGTTCTCTTCCTGAATGATGCTCAATACTTCTTCCACTAGGTCTTGTTCTGATCTAGCCTCCGCCATGGTATTCAATGATCGGACCAGGCTGATCGGAACGTATTCTTTGCCAACCCGGAGCTGGACAGTAGCTCTATCGTGGTTAGGATTGACAAGATGCTCTATTGGCTGTCCAATCAAGAAGAACTTGTCACCCTTATGGATATCGAAGACGTAGAAATCCAGGAAAACCTTGTTGCGACCCATGTGAAGGGGCACAACGCGGAGAATTCCCTTGCTTTCTAGCATCTGGCCGTCTCTCCATTTCAGGTGCTTACGAGTGTAGGACAGGGGCTCGTCTGGTGCAATTCGCATAGCTAATGCACTGGATATGATGTTCACCCCGACCTTCAGATCGTAGGCTGCCTCTTGTGGTTCAGCGTCCCCAATAGCGCAGAAGAGGACTCTGTAGTCGTAGGAGGTATCAATGTACCTACAACTTTCCTCGGCCTCTTCAGTCCATTCCTTACTCATTATCGCAGAAAGACCCTCAATCTGCGGTGCGACGTTAGGAATGAATGCCGTGGACTTCAAGCATGCGCACTTTGATTCAATCGGCATGTTTGACGCATTGCCAATCTCCAAGAATTCTTCTTCTGAGAAGATCTCAGGTATATAAAGTGGCATATCTTCAATGAGTGGCTCTTGGTCCAAGGACTTATGTTCGGTGATCTCCTCTATGATAGGTGGAGGGGGGAAGGATGCAGCTGTAAGGGTGTGAACTTGCTGCTCAGCTGTGGGTGATACTGTCGGCTCTGACGGACCTGGATCATCAAATACTCCCGTGCTCTAAGTGTTTGCCAGAACTCTCTCAAGGATGTCCTTGACTTGAGCGACGGTCTTGTATAGCACTAATCCCGCGGATGTGACATTCATGAAGAATTCACATGACGGTTTCAATCCACCGACGAAGTGTTGCATCAGCATCTCCTCTGGAATACCGTGAGGTACTCCTGAGTTAGCCATCTGCATGAATCTTTCCCACGTTGCTCCAAGTGATTCATCTCCTTGCTCGAATGTTAGCAATTTGACTATGAGCTTCCTCACTTTGGAGACAGGATAGAAAAACAGACAAAATTCATCCTTAAGCTTGACCCAATCTCCTCCAACTTCGCCTGCTCTCCGGTTGTACCAAAATTTAGCTTCCTCCGCCAGAGAGAACGGAAATAGCTTCCACCTCAAGGTGTCTTGGTTCATTCCGGGAATGTTGAGAATCGAGCAATTTCGCTCGAAATCCTGCAGGTGAGTATAGGGATTTTCGTCCTTCTTTCCAAAGAAGGACTGTGCACGAACCATGGCTACGAGACTGGGATGGATCTCGTAACCATCACAATATATGGGGTGGTTTGATGGTGGCGGTTCCAAATACCCGCGAGATGGAACTGCCGGATAACTAGGAGAAAACTCCATGTGGAAAGGGCGAAAAAGTGTACAGCTAGAAAATCTAGTCTAGTGTTGCTACCGTTCCCCGGCAACGGCGCCAGAAAAGCTTGTTGGCACCCCTTAGCCTAACGAATTACTCCGCAAGCGCACAGAGACCGCTGTAGCCTTTCACCAGGGAAGTAAAAACCTGGATGTCAAATCCAAGGAACGGTAGACGCGACTATCCTAGAATCTCTAACCGGACCCACCAGGGAGCTAAAGGTAAACAGGAAAGAGGTCTAACCTTAGTTAGCCTCCTCGATACTCAGACAATCTACAACTATCTAACCTGATCTGCTTCGACGGCAAGAGCAGGAGGAACTCAGAAAGGGGTGAGAAGGGGTTCCTCCTGGCTCAGCAACTACTGTTATGAAAACACCCGAACGTGGTGGACTACGAAGGACGGACAAGGCTGTCACCACTTGCCGTCTACCACTGCGGTTCCGTGGGGTGGAACCAGTGTTCGCCTAAACGGTCTAAACGGTCGTTTAAACGGCACAAAAAACGGAAACGGAGCCCCTCCGTCTCGTTTTGGCCATAATCGGCGATCTAAACGGGCAGACCGATTAATCGGTCAAAAACGTTGAAAAACGGGCGAAACGTCCTAAACGAAACGGGCCCAGGCGGAGTTAGACGGGCTGAACGGGCCGTTTCGGGGGTGCGAGGTTGTGCGCGCGAACGAAAATTTCTGCCACCAGCCCACCGCGCGTGAACACGCCCAAAATTGGTGCTCATTTTGGACCCAATGCACTGCACATATATATAGAACCGGCCCAATACGCTGCTATGTCTAGGGTTTTGCTCGTCATTCCTATTCGGCCGCCGCCGCTTCTTCCTTGGCGCTGCCGCCGCCACTTCTTCCTCCACTGCACCTGTGCCATGTGAAGTCCACCGGGCAACTAGGAGGTCGCACGCCGCCGGGGAACAGGAAGGCCACCGGCCGCTGCAGGTGCCCGAGACTCGCGCACGTGCCCTGCACGACCACGAACTACATCAGCATCTAGGTGCTACCTCCAATCTTCAGTAAGGCTAGTCCCCCATCCCCTCAATCCCTTGACTACTGCTTGTCGCATCTGAAATTCTAGAGTCTAGATCTATATGTGAATAGCTTGTCGCATCTGAACGGCAATAGCTATTGGGATATGCAAGCTTTCTTGGAATTTTTTTAGTTTCTTCATATTCTGTGATATGCTCACTACTAGCTATTGTAGGATGTCGTCTGGTGCATCAAATCCTTCCAGTTCGAGCTTGAAGAGGAACTCTGAGCTGGGATTATGGAGTGTTGGTGGATCCAGCTGTGTGGTCGACTATTGCCTGTGAGCCTGTGACTGAGGCTTCGACTATGCTTTTGTTAACTAAAGTTGTGACTGAGAACTGTAGTGATATGGAGAATTAATCTATTTGTCACCTCTCATTTGTCATGTCTCGGGAATTACTGAATGTGATGTGAAAACTATATATTTGCAAAAATAATGGATTTTTACATGCATAAATATGTTTTTTTTGTAGCTAATATACAAATCCGTTTAGACCGTTTAATCCCGTCTAAAAACCGTCTAAACCGTGTAAACGCTAAACAGAGGCTGACCGACTGTTTACCGTTTGGTGTTTAGGATAACATTGGGTGGAACACAACCCAAGGTAGCTATCAAGCACAAGCACCACGCCTAAGCTATCAGCTCCTGACCTCCACCTTACGCGAAAGGATTATGAGGAAACCCCAAATGAGTGTATGGCACTCATGCAGACAATGGGATCCCGCAGATCACAACTAGATAAAAGTAAATGCTGAAAGTAAAGAGAAGTACTAGCGAGACACTAAGGAAAAGACGGGAAACTTACTTAGAGAACTCTGAAGCTTTATTTCCCCGGAGTGGCTACAATGGCGAGAGGAGCTCGAGACAGGCCCCGAACTCTCCCTCCTAGGCTTGGCTGTCACCCAAGACCTCACTCCACTCTCTCTTCCTCTCTACTCTAAAGAATGGAACACTTAGCACTATAACTCTTCTCTCCAAAATGGTGTGTCTTGAATGTGTGGAGGGGGTCCCTTTTATAGCCTTCCAAGGTCGGTAACACTTGGTAACCGACGTAACCAGACTTAGCATCCGAGGAGCAGCTTGCGCGTGGAAAATGGGCGCCAGGCATGCAGAAGTGGGGCCGAACGGCACCCTATAAGCCGATCGGCTTGGCCTGGCTGCCATCTGGCACCGACTTTCTGGTGGAGGGCTCTGATCACTTGCAAACGTCGGTGGTGTAGGAACTCTGGTGAAAATAGCCCCGTGGCACATGCAGGTGGGCCCTTCAATCCAATGTGAAGCCTTTCGGTGTCCGTTGATCAAACCGACATCAAACTCACGGCTGGGATCGAAGGTAAGTGTGTTTCCTTGCTCCTGGATCAGTGACGTGGCATTTGGGCCAGGTTGGAGGCCGAAGGGAAACATTTAGGCCGGCCGGCCTCCCACTGGGCCCAAATGCCCTCAAATTTCACCTGTGTGCTCCTTCTCTCACAAATTCATCAAAACTTGTGGAACTCATTAGTATAAAATATTTTGCATATGAAAGGCACAAATGAGATATGAAATGCATAGAATGTTGGTGGTAAACACGTGACATATCAACCACCAACAACCAGCGTGGCAATTCTTCTTGTGGCTCTTTCTGCATCTCAGGATCTCGCCGAAACGGCTGCTCATCAGGAACTAGATTGTTGGCCATCTCTTCCAACTGATCTTGTTCACTTAATCGGCTACCTAGCCGATCATGTACAGATGTCCTTCTCTCCAATCTTTCATATACTGGAATTCTCTTGCCCCCCAGCCGATCATGAACAGAAATCCTTTCATGATAGTTTCTCATAATCGGCCTACTGCTTTTCCCTTCATATCTTGGTCTCTTGCCGAATCTGTTATTTCGGTACAACCCATTGCATTCTGGACAATCTCTAATAGAAGGCAGAGTCAGCTCATTCTCCCAGCAATGAATAAAGAAAGGACATTCCCAGTGCTCTTTTTCTCGGCGTCTCGCTTCTTCTCTCCTTCGATTTGCTTCATCTTCACGTCGACGCCTATCATTATCCCTTTGGAATTTGTTGATTAGGAACTGGGAAGTAATTTTCTTAGGTGCAACACGTGATGATTCCCCAGTTGTTAAATGTGTACGCTCCTTATATTCAACTTGTTCAGCCCAAGAAACTCTCTTCTTACTGGGTCTGGAAGTTTCAGCTTCTTCTACCTTCCCCTTTAGCTTCATGTCTTGGACTGAGACTTGAACCTTGGGATCTACTGCACCGGATTCTTTAATCAATTGAGACGTCAAGAGCTTTGTCTGCAATGAATTGCCTTTATCCTTTGATTCTACTACATTAGTAGGGAAAGGATTTTGCTCAATCTTCATCGGCTTCTTAGGGACTTCAAACTTGATTTGTCCCTTCTCAATAGCTGATTGGATCTGCTGACGGAAAACTCTGCAATCATTAGTATCATGAGACCCAACATTATGCCACTTGCAATACCTCATATTCTTCAATTCTTCTGCTGATGGAATCTTGTGATGCGCCAGTAGCTTGATTTGGCCTTCTTGCAACAGCAGATCGAAGATTTTATCGACTTTGGTTATGTCGAACCCAAATCTCTCAGGTTCTTTCTTGCCAAAAGGACATGAAATCGGCTTTTTGTTTCTCACCCATTCAGCTAAGCCGATCTCATTTTCTTCCTCAGCTTCAGAATCATCAGACAATTCGGCCATAGTAATCTTCTTAGGATAACTCTCCTTTGCTTCAAACGGCCCAACATCTCCTGACATGCGGTGCACAATCTGACTGATACTCTCAAATTCTTGGGACCCATAATTTCTTGAAGGTATGGCAACAGTCCCAATGCTATATCGGCAAGCTGTGAGTCAGACAGAACTAAGCTGTAGCACCAATTCTTGACATTCCTGAACCTCTGAATATATGAGGCTACTCCTTCGTCATTCCTTTAACGTAATGCAGTAAGATCAGATAGCTTCATCTCGTGGATAGCAGTATAGAAGAATTGATGAAACTGTTTCTCCAAATCGGCCCAGTGATGAATAGAATTTGCTGGCAATGAAGTGAACCACTGAAAGGCCGATCCAGACAGAGACAGAGAGAATAACCAAACCCTCAAAGCATCATTATTTGCAGCTTCTCCACACTGAATGATAAATCTGTTGACATGTTCAACTGTGGAGGTATCATCTTGTCCTGAAAACTTGGTGAAATCAGGCATCTTGAAGCGTGGAGGATATGCAATTTGGTCATAATGTGATGGATATGGCGTCTTGTACATGTAAGTTTGCCTCTTTGGCTTCAGACCAAACTGACTTTGCATCACTTTAGTGACCTCAGCTGCTACATCTTGAATCTGCTTTTCTTGACTCGGCCCTGAAGCCTGAGCCTGCACTGGTTCTTCTCTGTGATTTCCTCCTGCCGATTGTGACTGTTGAATCGGCTGCCTAGTATATGTACGTTGTGGCAATGGTGGAGGCTGAAACTGCTCTGCTGCTAACTGAGCCATCTGAGCTGGAGTTGGTAGGACAGCTTGCAGCGGTGTTGGAATACCAGGAGATATCACCATCTGATTAGTAGTAGATGGCTTTGGTGATTGAGGCTGTGATGATATCTGCGGCTGTGGATACTGCTGTACTATCTGCCGTATTGTACGGTTCAATTCATCCTGAATCACGTATATCTTTCCATTTACTGTAGTGAACGTAGTGATAGAAACTCCAGGTTTAAGACTCCAAGTTCCTTCTATTGCTGTTGCAGCAATAGGAATCGGCACACTGTTAGATGTAAAACCTTGGTTATTCATCAAAAGAAACGATGCGTCTTGTTGATCCGTCGTCTAAGAAGCCGATGGTGACTGCTGGAAAGTCATCAGCTGAGAAGCCGATGATGCTTGCTGAAAGGTCATCGGCTGGGAAGCCGATGGTTGAACACCTCCTGAATTCTGACTTGTTGAAGCACCAAAATTTGGAGGCATTCCAAGACCAGTACTAGGATCCCATCCAAGAGGAAAAGGTGTAACTCCAGAATCTGTATTCGCTGAGGATGAAGTATTTGTAGCATCCGTAATTACAGCCTTGAGTGGAGCTTTTGATGATCCTGCTATTTCTGAAGCAGTTGAACCATTGAAAGGTAACTGATTCCCTGTTAATTCAGTCACTTTAGCAGTACCAATTGCAGTAGAATTTGTATAAACAGGCCCTTTGCGCGACAATTCTCCTGCCTTCAATGATTCCATCACCTGATTATGGATCTGATTAGCCATAACTGGACCTTGTTTGATCATTGATTGTGCAACAGACTGGCCAACCAATTGGGCCAATCTTTGATCACGGTCTTCCTCTTCCAGTGGATGAATAGAAGGGAGCTCATATTTCTTGATAGTTGTCCCGCTTCTAGTAACACTAAAAGCACCAAGGCAGGCCATGCGATATGCTTCCATAGCTTTTTCCATCTCAGCTCTCTGCTCATTGGTTAACTCCTCTTCTGAGGCAGGGACCAAGTTGTGATTTCCAATCTCGCTACGATCACCTTCAATCATGTTTGAAACTGTTGAAATCGTGTCCCACCAGGCGTGCCAAAAGTGTGTTGACGCAGAAAATCAACACACGAAGCCCGAGAGAACTCGTTGACCAAGCCCGGACTGTAACCCCTCGAAACCAAGGCGTGCCAGTCAATTTGACCTGTTAATTGACAAGGAAAACAATGCAAACGTCAAATTCAGGAGCGTATCGGCTGGATTTCCGAATATCTCCTATGTAACTGGCAAAATCGGCACAGGCTGCCGATATCTGATAAGTAATCGGCAAAGACTGCCAGATCACGTGTGAAACAATGTGTAGGCTACGAAAATAACCTAAACAGTGCCGTGTAGACTCGAAACAGATCTAAATCGGCTATATATGATTTCGCGTATAAAGAACAGTGTAAAAAGCCGATCTAAGATAATATCTCGAGCCTGATAGGTTTTGAATAACTCTAAACGAAGCAACAGCGATACGCCCGGAAGCTAAAGCCTAGAGATTACTCGATAAATTGGTGAATAACTATGAACGAAGCAACAGCGATATGCCCGGAAGCTAAAGCTCACAGATTACTCGATTGTGAATACCTTCGAACGAAGCAACAGCAATACGCTCGGAAGCTAAAGCTCAAAGAATACTCGATAAAAACATACCAGCAACCAAGTCGCTCGAACGTGAGTCGTCCTTGATCAACTTGCAAGCAAAAAGAAAAAGGGTGGCGAAGTCGCCGAAAAGTAGATGCGAAAGTAGTAGAGTTTTTGTGTATTTTGGCGTGTGCAAACGCTTACAATGGTCGGAGGTACATATTTATACCCTGAAAAACTAACAAATCCTGATCGAATACGACTAGCTATCTTGACTCTAAAGAAAACTAAATACTTCCTAAGATACAACGACTCATACACGAGTCGGACTCTAACCGATCTGGACTCTCCCAGATTTCCTTTTAGCGCAGCTTGGGCCTGACGACATCAACCCTGTTCACCGACATAGCCATATCGGCAAGCTTCAAGTCATCTTCAAGAAGAAATCGGCAGCTCTAAACCCTCCTGCTTCCGAAATCGGAAAACTCCCGAATCGGCAATTCTTCACATTTAGCAATACTGTCCCTCGTGCCGATCTTTCTTTCTCTGCAAATCATTGTTTCTCTTCATTGACGCCAGCCTTTGACCCGTGCCAAAAAATAGTGTCAACAAAGTCTAGGTACAACCTTAAGGTAATCAAATTAGACATATGCATATGAATGAATGATAATTGAAGGGTTTATAGGTAGCAAGGATGATCCGTGCTATACTTGCCTTCCTGGTAGTACTATTGTTGTTGCTGGTCTTACACTTTGAAGCCTTGGTCGCTCACGAACTCGAACCACAGCTCATCGACTGATCACAACAATCCACCACACAAGCGTCCACACAGCCAGTACATGCAAATAAATATATTTTATTAGAACAGTACACCAAACAGTAGCAAACATAGAAAAGAAGGTTACTAAACTATTATTCGCTTCGCTACGAACACGTGAGCGTGAGAATCACTCAAATCGGAGTTAAAACGGAGATTCTACGCGTAAAACAAGCTTTAGGGGCCTTTTTGTAACAAAATCGAGGACCTATACGTAATTTTTATTAAAAACCCGAGGGCCTACGTGCCTAAACATCTCCTCTGGACTGCGGGTTGCATTTTACAAAAGCTCTGGGTTTAAAATGAAAGAAAAAGGACTTAAGAAGAAATACTTTTGAATAGGGTTGGACCGCGAATTGATTTCAGTAAAACCCAGTGTGTTTTCTACAAAAGGTCAGGGGCGGCTCAGTTGACCGGTATCTTGACCTGGGTCAGATCCGCTCGTGGCCACTGGTTGCGGGTGGCTCGGGCGGGTGGCTCGCCGGCCGGCCGGGGACGGGGCGCGGCGCGCGCGCGCCGCGCACCACGCCGGAGAAGCACGGAAACGGCGCTGCGGACGTCCATTCTCCGCGATTCCAGGACCATGAGCAAGAAGGGGAGACAGGGATTTGATTGGTGAGGTTAGGGGCGAGGATTGGTCGACGGTTGGGGCCGGCAACGAGCCATGGCGGGCGGTGGAGGCCGGTGAGGTCGCGCAGCCGCGAAATAGCGAGAGGGAGAGGAGGAATAGACTCAGCGGGCACCTTACCACGCGGGGGTGCTCCTGGAGGGGTCCTCGGTGGCAAAGGGCCGGCGGCCAAGTGCATCGACGCGGCGGCGCACGGAGCTCGGCTAGGGTTGCGGTGCACGGGAGCTCGGGGCGTGACGGCGCTAGGGTTTGGCAAAGGAAGGCTGGGGAGGCGGCGGCACGGCCTTATAAAGGCGGGGGCGCGGGGCATGGGCGTGCCGAGCAAGTCGGGGGAGCGCGGCACGGCGGGGGCCGCGCGGTCGGGCTCGGTCGATCGGACCCAAGCCTGGCTCGAGGTTGGGGATGACGGGGCGGGGCCCGCGCGTCAGTGGACCAGCAAGGATATCCATAAATAATAGATTTTCTTTCCCAGATCAAGGAGTACGAAATTATGAGTTCATCCCAACTGGAATCACCTCAATCGGAGGTTTAGAACTCAAGATATGAATTAAACAAGATGGCTATGTCAGCAGTGTTGACAGATTCGGAAACCTCCAAAGTTTCGGGCATAACTCTCTGTATATACAACCAAAATTGATGAATTTTGGACAGAGTGAATCTTATGAAATTCCTGAACTACTCCAATTGGATTTAACTCAATCGGAGGTCCATAGCCCGAGATACAAAATAATGAAGGTAACTAGGTCAGCCGGGTTTACAGATTCTGATAGCTCCAATGTTTCGAGCATATCTCCTGTAACATGTACTGGGTAGGGCTGAATTTTTGATAGAAATTCACTTATGGAATTTAGGAACTAACCCAACTGGTTTCATGTCAATCGGAGTTCTGTAGCTCGAGAAAGAATTAAAACAGCGCTGATGTGTTAGAGATCTGCGCGAAAAAGATAGAATATCAAGGGTAACAATTCACCTTTTAACTTATTGGTGGAATTGCTTGAGAGGAGTAAAAAGGAGAGACAAGATCAAGACCAAGGGAAAGGTAAATACATAGGCAAGGGTAGAGGTCATAATCATTTGCAAAACAATGATGTGCAAATGATAATGTGACAGTCAAAGATGAGCTATCAAGGAGGATTGATGAAAGATATGGTTTAAGGAGCAAGAATATTCATCACAGAGCTCAAAGGAGAGGTAGTGATGAATTTTAGATCAAAGGAAACCTTAAGAAACGACCATTACTATCTAGGCTCACGCCTACAATGACATGTACTGACACACTGTCACACCCGTTTTCCAAAGAAAACCACGTGCAAACCTATATGCATGCCAGGATCAAGTTTCATGCATATAGCTGACATAAGTGAATAACAGAAACAATATCACGTAAGAAAAAGGGAGATTATCAGAGTATTACGCTATATCCTGGAAACGAAGACACCAAACACCACAAGCAGTCGACTGGGGGTTGCGTACGCCTAGAACCAGCAACGTCTTCACAAGACTTCAGAGTAGCTTCCTCCTTCTGAGCAACATTGTTTATAGAAAGGGTGAGCACTTGTCGTACTTAGCAAGTGTGGGGAAAGTATGAATGCAAAGGCTTTATAGTGGACTGGGCTATAAGCATTTAGCATTTTAGTTGGTCAAATTTTATTAGCACCTATTTACTAGCAAGTATAAGTATATACCATCCCATAATTAAGCATAAAGATAAGAGATACACCATGAGCACATGGCAAGCATAACCATAACACATATCACCATTTAAGTCCATCTTCAAGTTCAATTAATCATGTGAGGGTCCAGGCAGCTCTTGACCGTGAGCACGGCTAATCGATTAGTTTAACACTCTGCAGAGGTTGTACACTTTCACCACAAGCAGCGTAAAAGCTCCAAAGAACTTTGAACCCAACCATGCGATGCTAGCTAGGCACCATACCACACTACCGAGGTGTGGTTGCATAGGGACGCTACATGGCCTTTACAAAGGTTCTCCAACAAGTTGTGACCCACAAGGTCCGGATCAGTTAGCAAGGTATAAAGTCCCCTAGCAGGTCGATACCCCACCATAGAAAAATATAACTCACCTAACCCCCTGCTAGAGCGAGTCCATACCCCGTAGTACCGCCGATCCCTTGTCCTTATCAGGTAAGATCACCCCAAGCTAAAGTTCCTAATTATTCAGCCAAGACCATTGCCCATTAGTTCTTGTGGTTGTACTGTTTTCCTGGGTGGTTCTCCATGTTCCGATTAATGCACAATGATCTTGTATTAAAAGTATCATAAAGGAACATAGAGCATAAAATGATAACCATGTTGATTATTACTAACCCAGTTGAGCACACTAAGCAATAGCTACCATCAAAATTAATTAAAAACCAGGTTCAAGATAATGGTCAAAAGAGGCTAGTCATCCTTAATAGGAACTCGTCAAAGTTAATGCAAAGCAATGCAACAGTGATTAATAAAATTATTGGGACAAAAGATCAAGGACACACTTGCCTTTAACCAAAGAGTAGTTGCTCATAATACTTCATCTTCATACTCTTCCAAAGCTCTCGAACCACGTTCGTTCTACTCGCATCAATCATCAAGCACAAAACATACACAAAGCAGACAAACCAGCATACTAAGAACAAAGCATCAATCAAAAGAAAACTTTAAAAGAATGCACTAAAGGATAGGCTCGATCAGATGGATCACTAAAGAACACAAAGTGCTTGGAAGGGAAAGGCTTGGTTAACTTTGAAGAGATGATTGCAGAAGATTGAGCAAGGACCGGAAAGATCACATTGAAACAAAGCTCGATTCTAATGGTTACGCAAGAAACGAGGGAACCACTGAGAACGGAACTAAGCTCAAATCTATCGAAAGATTATTATCAAACCACAAGAAACTACGCTTGGCATATTTTAATTAAGAAATCATGTGAAAGAATATTTCAGAGAAATACTCTATGTTACCATTAAGCAAGTTATGTTTAACTAAAGAAATCGCGATAAACCTAATCATATTTTATTTATAACATTTGAGTAGAAGTTATGTCAAATTAACAATTACTTTAGAAAGATAAGACAAGTATAAGACATCTAGGCGAATAACTTTATGTCACGTGTTCAACTAAACATATTTAATATTGAAAAGGCATTTATGATGTCATTAGGCATATTAACTTTATTATGAAAACCGATGTTTAACTCTAACATCTTTTATTTAGAAAAACTAGTTATGAATAGGGATTAACCAATTACACCATGATTAAAGAAAACCGGATTATAACCTAATCACTTTTTATTTATAAAAGCATTGGGATAAGAATTAGTCAAGATTAACATGAATCTTTAGTATTATAATAAATAACAGATGATACACATGCTAACGTACAAGTTAAGGTGAAACGAACGAGAATGATAGAAACGAACCATAACGCACACACAAACCTTAGGCTAGGATTTGGAAGAACTAGTCTACAAAGAGAACTTGGATGAACAACTGACGCACTAACCAAGGGTGAACTGATCTGACAGGTGAAGCAGATAACAGGGTAACCTCTAAAGAAAGATAGCTACGATAGATTAGGTACAAGAACACAACTGATTCATAAAGAGACAACCTAGCTGGGATAGGATAGGAATCAACTAGGTATTGATGAACGAGATTCTAAGAGAAACATGAAATAATCATGATAAGATTACTTGATAAAGAAAGGCAGAACAGAAACTCTAAGATATCTACTAGGATCACCAAAGCACACAAACCGTGCCTAGGGGGGAAGGATCTGAATAGCTGGACATGGTTTAAGCTTGAGCTAACACTAGAAAGATTTAGAGCTTCTGATAAACTTGATCAAAAGAGATAAAGCTGACACCGAAGGTCTAACGAATTATTTGCATATGAGAGATCAAACCATAAGCTTAGGTTTATTTTAATTAGCAAAAATATGCAAAGGATATTTCATAAAGAAAATACCCTAAGTTGGTTTTAATGCAAATTAGATTTTTATTTGCAAAGCCGGTGTAAAGAACTAGTCAAGTTTTATTTATAAAGATTCATATATGAATTAGTCAATTAAACATTTAATTTAGAAAAACTAAACTATATGAACAATCTAAACGGAACTTTGTAATTCGAGTGGATCATATTATTATTAAAAACATTATGGTATTGACATTAATCATATTAACATTTATTATAAAAGCCGATGTAAAAGCCTAATCAAATTTTAATTAGAAAAGATTAATTAACTATTAAACAAATTAACATTTGGTTTACGAAAACCAAGATAAAGGTCTAATTAACTTTTATGTACAAAAACATGTGTTAGAAACATTAATCAGATTAAATTTGCTTATGAAAAACGATATATAGATCTATATAGCTTTTATTTGGAAAAGACATGCATAGCTAGTCATTAATCAAAATTAATATTAATTTTATTTTCAGAAAACAAAACATGGTGAAAACACACCAATAACGCGTGCTTTACATTATTATGAACCTAACGCAACTTGAACGGATGAAATCGGAGCTAAAACGAGAAAGATATGAGCAAAACAAGATTGCAGGGACCTAGTTGTGATTAACTATAGATTTCAGGGAGTAGCTGAAAAGACTTCCGAGACACAGTAAACAGTGCTCGTAAAATTGATAAAACTTGGGGTCAGATCTGAAAAGGTGTTGGGATGGATCTGGTTGCAGGGATCTAATAGATCTAGGGGGTCACGTGCAAGATCTGCAAGACACAAGAAAAGATCTAAAAATTACCACGGAAGACAGGGACTTGGATGCAAATCAACCTTATCTTCAACCTCCAGAACTCGCACACAGGAGCACCAGCAGGGGGCGGCGGCGGCCCTGGTGGCCAAGGGCGTCGGTGCTCCGGGCACGAAGGAGCTCGATTGAGGTACGTAACGGGTAGAGGAGATCAAGGGGAACTCGATGGGGGGCTCACCTTGGGCGGAGGGCGACGACAGCGGCCGGAATTGCGGGTCAACGCCGGCGGCCTGGTTCTGCATGGCGGCGCCGGCTTCGGCCGCGCGCGCGCGGCGGCGCGCGCGCACCGGCGCAGGCGGGGGGGCGCGCTAGGGCGGCGGCGCGGGGGTGGTTCCCCGCCCTTTTATGGGGCGGGCGCGGGCGCCGCAGGCGGCGGCGTCCCGGCCGGCCGTGGCGGCTCCGACACCGCGGCCGGTTGGGCCACGATGGGCTCCGCGGGGCGGCTCGGGGCCGGGCCGGCGGGATGGGTTGCAGGGCGCGGCCTGAGAAACTGAGGGTGCTTGAGCGGCCTCGCGAAGAAGCTAAGGGGGCGGCAGAGGACTTCGGATAGATGGGCCGGAATTGATTGAACGGGTGAAGAGGAGAATTCGGGGGTGGTCCGGCAGACTTCCAAGAGTGGGCTGGAAGCTTGACTGGGCCGAAAAGGATAGGAGAAAGGAAATTCCTTTTTATTTTCAGAAAACATTTTCGTGACAAACAAAATAATCTAGAAATAGCTAGATAATTCCTTAAAGCCACGCAAAATATTCTGAAAATCCCAAAAATTTCAGGAAAATTCCCAAAGCTAGATTAAGACATGAACAATCCAAATAAAGCATTTGGTGCTCATGAAAAAGATAATAGAGCCTTCTAATAAATAGAAATAGCTCAAGGAAAATGAGAATAAATTCCAGAAAAATCCGAAAAATTCTCGGAAGAGTTTGGACAGCTCCTAAACGCAATTTTGAAATCTTTTGCACTCAAGATGCATCAGCATGAATGCAACACTCACAACTTTTTATTTGATTTAGAAAAAATCAAACAAGGATTTTTCCTGTACTATATTTCCTGTAAAGAAAAATAAATGTTGGAAAAATTTTAAAATTATGAGAAAGTTGTTATTTAATTATTCTCTCTATTCACATCCTGAAACTGGAAATTTCAAGGTGTGACAAATCCGCCGCTAGTGCACACTGCCACCTCAGTGGAAATTGTAGTTCCAAGCACGCCGCCGCCGGAAGCCACCGCCGTAGCCCCCGAGCGAATGCGAGTGAAAACCCGGTGCACTTGGAGAATGAAGCCCTCACCATCCAAGAGCTTGAAGACCGCCAGCGGGAAGAAGAGATCCCGAGAGGAAGCCGCCGGATCCGCCGCAGGGTCAACGCCGCTAGTGTCTCCCCCGCGTCCAAATCCCAACAAGGAGTGGAAAAAGTCGAAGGCCAAGACTGAGGACCTGTTGGCGCAGCTGAACAGTGGATTTCTTCGGGAAAAGGAGGTCGACATGTGGCACACCGCCGCGGGAGATCCGTACCCGATGGAGAAGAATCCGAATGAGATCCCGATGTTCACGCGATTCGTGGAACGCGGGTTGGCTCTCCCGGCGAGCAGATTCTTCAAGGGGCTATTGGAGTACTACAACATCGAGTACCTCAATCTCAACCCCAATGGTATCTTCCACACCTCTGTCTTCGTCCATTTTTGCGAAGCTTTCTTGGGGATCAAGCCCCACTGGGTACTCTTCCGGAAGTTCTTTCACGTGAAGCCCCAGCCGAGCGCCAACGACCCACGAGTAGTCGGAGGAGCCGGCATCCAGATGCGTGAGGATGCCGCGGAGCAGTACCTGGCGTACAAGTTGATCGACTCCAACCAAGATTGGAAGTCGAAATGGTTCTACATAACCAACCACCACTCAGAGCTGCTGAAACCCAGCGGGAAGGAGCCAAAGCACCGGCCCTGGTGGAACACCGAGCCGACAATGCAGGAGGGTATCCAGCTACCCGAAGTGCTAACGAAGATCAAGGCTTTAAGGGAAGCTGGGCTGAGGGCCGAGCATGTGGCCTTCAGCTTCATGAAGAGGAGGGTGCAGCCGCTGATGGCTCGCGACACCCTGGGCTACCAGTACACCGGCGACGGCGACTCGTCACGGATGCCCGGTGGTGAAATTGGCGATGACGACATCGTCGACAGGCTGGGGAGAATCTTCAAGGACATGTCGGCGTGCACTCCCTGCCCCGTGCCCGAGTACTCCGCCGCGCGCCCACTGAACGAGGTCAGTAGCCGTACTCAATGTTGAGTACTGATTATGTAGTAGTAGTCGTGCTCACCCAATGTGCTTCTTGCAGGATGACATAGTGAAGTTTGTCTCTGAGCCGGCTTCACCTCCTCGACTTGTCGAAATCCCAGAGGAGCGGAAGGGCAAGGCCAAAGGGAGCCGCGAAATCGGCGAAGGGGATGACACTGTTGTCGTCGAAGACACATCAGACGAAGATGATGAGGAAACACTTCAAGAGCGGTTCCAGCTGCGGTCAAGATTCATCCGCCCTGGACTGCCCAACGTCCCTCTCATCCAGGATCCTCCAACTAGCTTGGAGGCTAGTTTGCCTGCGCCACCGAGGAAGCCGCGCAATGTGGCACACAAGCGCGTGGCCAAGAAGTTGAAGGTCACTGAGACCACGTCTCAGGAGGTAAACTCTTCGAGTAGAGTAGTCGAGTACTTGTCTCGATGTTGTATATGCTGACAATGAAATTCCGTTGCTCGCAGGAGATCCCGCCTTCCGACCCTGTAGACCAAGGGGACGAAGGCGACTTGGATACGGTGGGAGAGCCGGCTGGAGCCAGCCGTAGTCTAGCCCCCACTGTGGAAGAACTCGTTGCGCAATTGACACGTCAACTCCCAGTTGCTGAGGGGAGAACTGAGCCGGCCGTGGCTGTTGCTGAAGAGCCAACGACTACTGAAGCCGAAGAAGGGGCGCCTGTTGAAGCTGGACTAGTCGACATCGCCAGCATACTTGGCACCCTGACCGTGACAGTAGTCCGGTCGAGCCTGTAAGTGAAGATCTTTCCCGAGTAGTACATGTGGTTTCGAAGTCGTACTTGGTTGACAACCAGTTGTGTACTTTCCAGGAAATCCACAGACTTGACCTGGGATGAGGATGAACCCAGCACGGCAATGGCTGAAGAGGAATCCGCGCCAGCCGCTGAGGAGTCTGCTCCAACCCCTCAAGAGGAGTCCGAGGCGCCGGCCGTAGAGGCTACATTGCCGGAGGCCAGCATTGTAGAGGGTGAGTACACTACACGAACGCAGTCATCCTCAAGGAGTAGTCGTAACCGCCAAGAGAGACTAATCCAGTTGTCTTCTGTTGACAGGGGCTGAAGCCGAAGGAAGCACCATCCCCGAGGCGGTGCCCGTTCAAGCCTTGGTGCCAGAGAGCCAAGGAGCTGCCGGAGCAGCCTCCGAGCTGGCGGAGGTAGCCAGCGGAGGAGCGAAGGAGCCCCCGCGATGGCCGGAGAGGAGCGCGACGATGTACTGCCAGAGTCGACCCTGGAAGTAGTCGTTCGCTCGCCGAAGATTCAAGATGCGGAGCCGATCCGTTCGGCGCCGATGTCTGGAGCCGCCACAAGTGGTCATGGTGGGATTGAACTCCTGGCAGACAACCTCGTTGACCCGGCGGCAGTAGCACCTCACTTGGAAGCGATGCGCCAGGCCGAACAGTGGATAAAGGTGAGTTGTCGATGCCCTTGAGTAGTCAATCTGCCATAGATGCTGAGTACTAAGGTGACAGCTATTGTCTGCTGCAGGATGTCGTGGAGAGATCCCGACAAAAATCTGGCATGCTCCAGGGATACGGCGACGCAGTGCTCCGGGCGGAGGCCTTGGAGGAACAACTCGTAAAAGCCCGGAGCACTCCGCCATGCAACAGTCGAAACTTGACGGCGCCTTCGCCCAGTATCATAACGAAGTCCAGGACATGCAGGCAAAGAGCGACGAGCTGGTGCGGAAGAACAAGTCGCTCCGCAACAAGAACAAAGGTACGTTGTTGTCTTGCCGAGTACCCATTGGAAGTACCTTGCAGTAGTCTGACCCGCCTTGCTTGTTGATTGCAGAGCTTGAGACCCGTGTCGAGCAGCTGAGAGCTTCAGAAGTCGACATGAAGAACCTCTTCTACCAGGAGAAAGAGGCCCGTGAGGTACTTGAATATGACTATAAGCAGTTGGCTTACGAGTGCGACAAGCACATGGAGCTTCGTATTGCGTCGGACCGTGACCTCGTCAACTGCTATAAATCTCTGCAGAAGCTGAACGAGGACTGTGAGAAGTTGTGGGCCCAGCTCAAAGAACTCGAGGAAGCTGCACTTCCCATTGTGAGGCTACTAGTGCCTCATCCGGGTGGGCCGAAGATAGCTCCATTGGTAGACCGGCTGAGAGAAGCTCCCAGTCGTCTGGCGACGTACGTCAATCACTTGGCTAAGTCGATCCCCAAACAGATCTTGGCGTACATGAAGTCATACTTCCTGAAGGCTCCAGTGGTTGTAGTCACCGGTGGACTAGCCGCCAACTGCACTGATGAGCAGTACGCGGAGCTCCTGGAGCAGATGGCGCCAATTGTTGAGCATGTCGCTGAAAAGCTGAACCTTCAGTAGTCCTGTAGGGTTAGCTTGTAGCAGTAATTGTATAAACAGAGTTGTACTGAACTTGCTTAATTATGAAATGAGAAAGCTTCTCAGAAATGAGTACTCGTTGTCGCAAGGTGTGTATGCGGAGTTCTCATTGTGGAGTTGTCACGAGTAGTCGTACTCGCTAGTAGACCCATTGAGGGAAAAAGCAGTAAATCAGTTGATAGGTAATCAAACTTTATTACTGAGAGAAATACACCTGGATGGCCAGGGCCGTTTTACAAGAGTAGTCGCCAGGACCCGGAGGCCGCCTACGGCTAAGTGGTGCTAGGGCGTATAGCCGCTTACAGCAGTAGATCCGTTAATAGCCGTATAGGCTGGATCTAGAGTACATGGTCTCTTAGTAGACCGCTGCTGGAGTCCTTTGTCACTCGGAGCAGCCCAAGATCCGTTAGTAGCCGTTAACGCTGGATCTTGGAGTAGAGTAGTCTGGAGACTAGTGCCTGGACCCGGAGGCCGCTTACAGCGAAGGGGTTTTGGAGTAGTCGTGTAGACTTGAGCCCCTAGGGTAGTCGATAGACTAGGCGTAGAATCGACAGAGCTGGTCGATATTCCACGAGTTGTTGACGTCTTCGCCTTCGAGCGTCTGGAGGCGATAGGAGCCTGGTCCGGTCACCTTTGCACTGTGAAGGGACCTTCCCAGGGCGAGCTGAGCTTGTGTAGTCCTTCCATGTTCTGGATGCGGCGGAGGACGAGATCTCCAACGTTGAAGGAGTGTTCCTTGATGTTGCGATCGTGGTAGCGTCGGATACCCTCTAGGTACCTTGTTTATTGGATGAGGGAGGCACAGTGAGTTTCTTCGAGTCCATCGATATCAACTCGTCCGCTATCTTCAGATATGCCTTCGTCGCATTGTTCCACTGCCGGCAAATCTCACATGACGTCGGAAGGAAGGATTGCTTCGGAGCCGTAGACTAGGAAGTATGGCGATTGTCCCATTGGCTTGGAGGGTTGAGTGAGTAGCCCCCAGAGCGCATTGGGTAGTTCCTTGATACACTTGCCTACTTTGGTGTTGGCAGCGTCGTGTAGCCGCTTCTTGAGAGCGTCGAGTACCATCCCATTGGCACGCTCGACTTGTCCGTTGGCCCGAGGATGGGCAACTGAGACGTATCGGACGTCAATCCCGCTGTCCTCGCAGTGTGATGATGCGGTGGGGTAGTGTGACGCCCCAGGTTTTTAATCACCATCATTAACCTTTAACAGCCGGTCAAATGGTCAACCGTGGTCAAACCTAGGTCAACCTGGGTCCTCACCTCGAAAAACTCACTAAATCACCCTAGTGACCCTAAATGAATAGTAAACACACTTGTGGGGCCAACCCATGGTCAAAGGTTGGATCAAACCCCTTGCCACCCTAGTGTCCACAGGTGTCAGCCGGAACTTTTGCCGCGTTCTCCAAAATTCACCTAAACACTTAAAATTCTACCTTTAGGAAAGTTGTAGATCTTGTTGAGGGCACACCTTTCATGTAGATTGGCATTTCAAATTTCGAGGGGAAAAACTTGAAAAATCCATTGCAAGGCAGAAAACATTGTTTGTCAAAACAGGCTGACATTCAAAGTTGGCATTCAAATATTTTCAAATCTAGGCAGAAAAACCCTATATAGCCTTTGTAGAAAATGTTGCTGGTAGCTAGATCTACAACTTTGGTATTCATCACTTGTTCCAGTTGTATTCAAATTTTTGGAGAAAAACTGACTTGAACAGGGCACCAGCAAAAGGGTTTGGGCCGAGCGCGCGCGCGCGCCCGTGCGCCGCCGCCCCGGCATCCGCACTCGCGCCTCCCGAGGCCGCGCCCCGCCCAAGGCGCTCGATCCCGAGGTCCCGCGCCCCCGCCCTCACCCCCGTCCCGAGGCGCCCGGCGTCCGCGCGTCGCCGTACGCGCGCGCACGCGCGCGGACCGGCGGTCCGTCGGCCGTACCGCGCCGTACGCGCGCGCCTCGAGCCGCCGTAGCACCGGCGAGCATCTCGCGCCGTCACCCGGCCGGTCACCGCCGGAGCTCGCCGCCGCCGCACGCCGCCGGAGCTCGCCGCCGGTGCTCACCGCCGACCAACCGCTCTCGGTAGCCTCCTTAGGTCCCGGTGAAGCTCCGCACTCGCTTATTTGCCAGCATCCCACCCCCACGCCGCCGTTCACCGAGCCGCCCCGGCCACCGCCGCCGTCCGTCGCCAAAGCTCGCCGCCGCCAACTCCCCACCTCCCCCTCCGTGCCCCGCCACCCCTAGGTGAGCATGTGGTCATCCATGGCCGCTTGCCCGGCCGGGATCGCCGCCGGCTCGCCAGAATCGGCCATGCCCGCACCGCCGGCCTGGCCGGGGACCCAATTGCAACGATTCAAGTTCTGTTAGGGTGTTTAGAGTAAAAAGCAGGGCTTAGTTGTGAAGAACCCTAACTAGCTTTTCTTACAGATTAGTCCAGAGCCTTAGAAAATTCCTAGAAATTCACAGAAAAATCCCAAACCAATTTTGTAGGGTTCAGGATGATAAATCCCATTTCTTTTGTTATATACTCATGGCTGGATTCTAAACAGTTTTAGCAGGAAAAATACAAATGTGCTAAACCTAGATCTGTCATAACTTGAAATCCACAACTCGTCTGTAGCCCAATTTTGGATATGTTGTGTGTTAGGATATGACTAGATGTTGTGCCAAAAATTGCACAAAGTTATGCAGTGGATCTTGCTAAATAAATTCTTTTCCATTCCTGCAGTAACTGCTTAGATGATTTTTCCTGTTAAATAAATTTATGCTCTTGAGCTCAACTTGTGCACACTGTCTTGTAATGCCAAAATACACATCTTGTGAATTAATCATGAATTTTGGATTAACAGAAATAATTATTCTTGATTTTATGCATGTGTTCCTTTGTAAATTGATAAACCAAGTTCAGTAGAGATTCCATGTGAACATGCTGGTTCTTTAGGCTTGTTTAGGACCAGAGAGCAAGCACAAGAAAGTTTGGATCAAATTGATGCTCTTTTATTTTTGTATGAATTTAAGTTGAATCACTAGCTAGTTTTGTTATTTTTCCATAATATTTAATTTCCTAGCATCCAACACTTACATGTGGGTCCAATGGACCAGGATAGGTGTTAATATGCATTTGAAACACTTCTTGAATTTTTGGTAATTTAATTGTTTAATAAAAAGCTCAAAAGCCCTTTTAATATTAAAGGGAAATTAAATAAAGAAAAACCACCAATTAATTCTTTTTCCTTTTTGAAAAGTATTATTTAAATAATTAAAAGATAATTAATTATCCTCACCGATAAGAAATTAATTCATAAATAAAAATATTAATTACACCTTTGTTGGTGAAGAAAAAAAAGGGAAATGAAGCTTTCACATGAAATGATAAGCTTAAGAAAAACCTTTATTCAAATGTGGAATAAAAGAGTAACCCATGTACAACCAATAACCTTTATTTATAAGGACTTTTTCACAAATATTTTAAGACTTTTAAAACCACACCACAGCCAAAACTCATGCATTCAAATCATGATGCACAAGCACTTATTTCTTCTAAATTATTAAAATGATATTTAAATATTTTTAAGGCCAAATTTATTTGATAATTTAATTAATCCTTAGAAAATAAAATCTAAATACCATGTTGCTTACATTAATTTAGTGATGGAATTTTAGGGTGTTACATTGTGCATTTATGTTCAGGAGTTGAATGAAACCCTAGATGCATGATCCATAGGTACGTTTGGTCCTTACTAGTATGATAGGTCGATAGCTGATAAGCTATAGGACCGTTACAAGTCGGGTGATGACCTCACTCGCGAGAATAGGTTCCTAGATAGGAATCACAATGTATCCTTAAATGGATTGCTCACGTGGTAAGAGCATGGGATCTGGGCTCCGGTCCAGTGGTTATGTGGGTTAAGTTTTTGAACGTACTAAGCACATGCCGGTTATGGGGCCGGTAAGCCTAGTACCTTAATGAGGTGGCGAGGGATCCTACCGTTACTACTCTTGGGATTCGCTCTCACGGCTCGCCACCAGTGGTGTATGGTGACTCCGGGTATCTCGCGGGGTATGACGGATAGCCTGCACCAAAGACTGTAAGATTCGATCCCGACCCGAGGATTTCTGGGGACGGCCTGGGAAGTTGTCCTCGCGGGGGCAGCCTACCGTGTGTTTGGGTCTACCTTGCAAGGTTTAAAACAATCGATTGTCGGCCCCTCACCGTTATCCGAGACTACTTACTCCACTAGTCATGAGATCCTTAATGATGGAAGTTGATGAAGATGATGCTTGATTAATTGTATTGTACAACTTTGTTTGTACTAGTTGGCTAATGTAGTAAAGATTAAAACTACTAGAACTTGTGCTAAAATCTTGAAAGTAAGGGCCTACTCTTTGTTACTTTTTAGCAAAAGCAACCCAAAGAGCCAAAAAGCCTTTCATGGTCTAGAATTGGTGAAGTAGATATCACCGACGGGTAAGACTTGCCGAGTATTAGTATACTCGACCTTGCTATAATGTGTTGATCCAGGTAATGCCTTCAGGTGATGTGTGGCCCGAGAGATCCCGCCCGGCTGGGAGCTGGAGTGGGTGGAGGACGACTACTGAAAGCATCATGGATGGCCTCCCGTGGTGTCTTCGCTTCCGTTAGTTTATTTCCGCTGCTTTTCGAAAACTCTGAACTATTTCGTCGTGACAAAAACTATGGTTTGTAATAAATAAACCCCTCGGGGTATGAATTTGGATATTAATGTTGTTGTATCTCTGGACTCGCCTTCGAGTGAGTTTTAATGCATATATTCGATCCTTGTTGCTTTTCAAGTGATTTACCGGGCGTTAACCCGGCAACTAACGACAGGATGATACTTTATTATTGCTTAATGACCAAAGTGGATCGGTCTTAGGCGATAGTACGGTATTTTCCTGGGCGGGTTGTCATAGTTGGCATCAGAGCTTATATGCACCAGAGATTAATTAATAAACCTTAATCACTGGTTTTTGAATAAAATATGCCAAGATTTTCTGATTTTCCAAAAATACGTTGGTTCGCTAAGGATAAACTAGACCGAGAGGCCCTAGAGGGAATTTTGGGTTCTTTCAGGTGGCTTAAATAACCTATGTTTTAGTTTGCTAACTCCCGGCACATTAATTTATGTCAGACTTACTTTCTTGCACAACCAAACTAGGAGACACGTGTTTTATACGTGTGCTGTTCCGCATCACGGGAATTGCGAGAGTTGATGGAGTGATCCATTCCACGGATCCCATCTTCGCGTCTGTTTGTGAGTTGTGTGTCGCCACGTGTTTCACACGTGTGCATTCCGCATGTCGCTCATGTGAGGCAAGGATACACTCCATTCAAACAGAGGGTGTCCGAGGTTGGACGCTGTCCATGCAGCGGCTTAACGCATGGATACTGTTTCTATAGTGAACGGTAATGTATGTGGACGCTTTCGTGACGTGCTGGCACGAAAGGTTCGTTTTCTGCAGGTACATAACAGTGCTTCGTTAGTCGTTAAGCGAGTACCGTATAGCTCTCGACTAGATATTATAGGGAGAGACGATTAAAAGCCTTGCCACCGGCACTAACTTCGATTTTTGGCTTGATTGCCATGTGAGGTCGAATAGGACGTCTTGCATGCATGTTAAAAATCGAAACAACTAAAATGGACCCAAAATCGAATTTCCATATGTTCTCTAAGGAAGTTTATGCTAGTGTGTGCTTTTTATAAATTAGAGTACCTTTCATACCTTGCCGTCATGCTGTCGGAATTTTGTGAAAAAGTTGTTTATCATGTGCTAGGTTAATTAAACCAAATTGTTAAAAAAATAATTGCTCCTCAACTAGCTATCTCGTAGTAGCAAGTCTCAATCCTAGTTCGTTGAGTTGGTTCACACTTCCCTAGGCACATCCAGGTTAAGGACCATTCATCTTGTTTCCTTGATCGATGCTCAACCTTAAAAAGCTTAATTAAAAGTATTAAAAGTTTAATTTAAAACTTGGGAAATCTTTGAGGTTTCTGGATTTTTGGTTATGAATTTTTATTCACAGCTGCCAGAACTTCACCATTTGACATGTCGTTCTCTTTGAGATCTGACATGAGTTACATTTGTGTACAGATGGATTTCCCCGAGCTCCACCAGTTCGACGCTGACGGTACGATCCGTACCAATAGGTTGCACAAGGAGGGTTTTCCGCGCCTGGCGTGGGAAGCACTCAGTGCCGCAGGCTACCTCACCCCACCGACTTATGAGGTGAAGGAGTTTGAGCGCTTTGGCGTTCCCCGCCGCGAGTGATCGTTACCGTTCGCCACACCCAGACCACGCCGACTGGTTTGACTTGAGCTTTATCTACTGGGGATTTATCACTCACGAGTCCGTTGAGTCAGCCGCCCTCAGAGTACTGACAGACTTTTGTGACCACAACCCCACCGTGGTAGCTCTTTCTCCGTTTGGACTGTTTCCTGCTGTGAGTCCTCACGACCCAGCATGGTTGGACCGTATGGACCACCTACGGGATCTACTGACCCTAGCAGAGCCGTTGGATGTTACCCATACGCTTGCCCATTGTCTGAACGTGGTCTTCACACTTCAGGGGCTGCGTTATAACACCGCAGCGGTTATTGCACAGCGCTTGGAGGCATCTAGGCGCGATTGGGAGCAGCTTTCAGCAGCACACCAGCAGCTGAACTTCACGCTTACTCAGGTGCAGCATGAGAATGACAGGCTGCGTGCTAGGAGGTTTCAGCTGGAGCTTGAGAGAGGTGATCGCTTACAGAGGATCGTAGATCTGGAGGACGAGAACCATGCACTAGAGAAGGATGCCGACGCTCATGAGATAGAGAGGCTGACCCTACTGCAGAACATTGTTGAGATGCAGGAGCACGTGCAGGAGGCCGAGGTACAGGTGGCAGCCTTGCAGGCTATAGTGGTCTTACAAAGAAGCGCCCCCGCAGGTGCACACCGGAGGAGCAGCGAGCAGCCTTGTCCGGTCCGGGGATCGACGAGCCGAGCGAGGACCACCGCTACCGACTCCCCCAGCTTCGCCTACGTACAGTGGTGCTTCAGTGGGCAACTAGGTTGCCGACAGCAGGGATTAGGAGGATGTCGATCCTACCGAGTTATCTTTGAGAGTTTAGAGTAGTGGCTTGACAGCACGTCTTCGTGCCAAGCACTGCTTGTATCGTGTCATGTCATGTTGTTTCAAATTCGAGTTGTAATGTCTTTGAACCTTGTTCTATCGTGTTGTAATAAGAATGCTTAAGCTTGTGTGCTTTAAGTAACCTTTGTTGTCATTCAAATTTGAAATTTTCTTGCGTTTGAATACCAGATCCTTGGATAAATCATTGCAAATGACCACGCTTGTCAATTTTGCAATCTCACCTAAAAACGTTGGTAAACCAAAGCATTTTTAGGGACATCACTCGTTGCCAGCGAATAAGTGCTCGTTCGTATACCACCTTCTTTGGTATCCGGAATGACGATGATCGTTCAAGAGTAATTATGAGCCGTGCAATTGAGTAATCGCAGTCCTAACCGCGTTGAGAAGAATGATTCTATGAATCTTGGTGGCTATGGAATATTGATGATTGTTGCTGTCCTCATTGATTAAATACTCATGAGATGTGATTACGCATGATCGTGCTTGTCATCATTTGGAGTAAGCTTTTGGTCATCTCACTAATAAAGCTCACTTTTCAGATGGTGGGAACCACGCGCAGCTCTCCCAACGGTTTCGGAGCAAGTGGTAGTGGTGACTTGCCACCACCCCCGCCCATGACACCGACGGAGGCCTTCATGGCCACCCAAACCGAGGTGCCGCGCGCGGATCCTGCGACGCAAAGCAGCAGATCGCCCAGCAGATGAACCGAGGGCCGCCACACGGGGCCAACCACGAGGGGCCTAACCAGGTCACCATGTACGCTCAGTTCATCGCTATGAAGCCGCCAACCTTTGCTAAAGCAGAAGACCCCCTGGAAGCTGAGGCTTGGGTCAAGTCCATAGAGGCAAAATTCTCTGCCTTTGTGCTGCCTTGCTCCGAGGAGAACAAAGCGAACTTCGCAGCGCTGCAACTGCGAGGGGAAGCTTTGATGTGGTGGGACCACTTCAAGTCAATGCAGCGAGGGCACGCTGTGACTTGGGATGAGTTCAAGCAGGCTTTCAAGAGCCACCACATTCCCAAGGGACTGATGGATAGAAAGATGAGGGAGCTGTTGGCCCTCCGTCAGGGATCTGACTCAGTGTACCGCTATGCTCAGAAGTTTAATAGCTTATGTCAGTATGGTGGGCATCATGTTGATACTGATGCCAAGAAGATGGAGAGGTTTCGTGACGGGCTTGATGGCAAGCTGTATGAGCGCCTGAATCTGCTCGAGCCCGCAAACTTCCATGAGCTAGTGAACAAGGCTATCTCTCAGGAGGATGCTATGAAGAAAGCCCACGAGGACAACAAGAGGATGTCCGGTTTCACCCCAGGCAGCGGAGCGAACAAGAAGTTTCGCTTTGTGAAGAAGGATGCTCCAGGCCCATCCCAACAATCATCAACTGGACGCTGGACGATGAAGCCACCTCAGGGCAAACCTGTCGGGAACTTCCAGTTCCGCCGTGCCCAGCAGCAGGCTCCAAAGCCTAATGCACCCCCTCGCGATGTTGGAGATCGTCGTTGCTACAACTGTGGCCAGCCAGGGAACTACATTAGTGAGTGTCCCAAGCCCAGGCAAATCAAGCCCAACCCGCAGAATCAGGGTACGGGAAGCAAGCCGACCACTCCGGCCAAGAAGCCTATGGTGCAAGTGCGCCAAGGCAAGCTGAACTTCACTACGATGAGTGACATCCCAGCAGGAGCTTCAGTACTCAGGGGTACATTCTCTATCAATAACACTCCTGTTAAGGTTTTATTTGATTCGGGAGCCACCCATAGTTTCATAAATGAGAACCTACTAGACAAATTGGGTCTAAGAGGAGTACAAACCAAATCTGCTTATAAAATTACCACACCGGTGGAAACATCACGTCTCAATTAGTGACTTTTGAAGTTCCTCTGAGACTAGGAAGTAGGGTTATTCGATCTAATCTTATAACCATCAAATTGGGAAGCATGGATGTTATCTTGGGTATGGAATGGATGAATCAACATAAGGTGATTCTAGATATATCGGATAGGGTCGTAGAGATCAACTCTCCTACGGTCGGGCACACTACCTTGTACCTACCTTTCCGGGACGGTACCGACTCTTGTGCCTATGTGACCATTACCTCCTCTCTTGATGAAATTCCAGTAGTGTGTGAGTACCTGGATGTCTTTCCCGATGAGTTGCCTGGTATGCCACCAGACAGAGATGTCGAGTTTGTGATCGAACTCCAGCCCGGTACCGCACCCATATCCAAAAGACCTTATCGCATGCCACCCAAAGAGTTAGCTGAACTAAAGACCCAACTCCAAGAATTGTTAGATAAGGGTTACATTCGCCCGAGCTCTTCTCCTTGGGGTTGTCCTGCTCTCTTTGTCAAAAAGAAAGATGGTAGCTTGAGAATGTGCGTAGATTACCGACCACTCAATGCAGTCACCATCAAAAACAAATACCCGCTTCCTCGAATCGATGTTCTTTTTGATCAATTGGCTGGTGCCAAAGTCTTCTCTAAGATCGATCTTCGTTCTGGCTACCACCAAATCAAGATTCGACCTTGTGACATTCCTAAAACCGCGTTTTCCACTCGTTATGGTCTTTACGAGTTCTTGGTCATGTCTTTCGGACTCACTAATGCTCCTGCCTACTTCATGTACCTCATGAACTCCGTGTTCATGACGGAGCTCGATAAATTTGTCGTGGTCTTTATTGATGACATTCTCATCTATTCTAAGAGCGAAAAAGATCACGCCAATCATCTCCGAGTTGTCCTTCAGCGTTTGCGAGATCACAAGCTTTATGCTAAGTTCTCCAAATGCGAATTCTGGTTGAAAAGTGTGAAATTCTTAGGGCACACCATTTCCCACGATGGTATCTCCGTAGATCCTAGCAAAGTTCAAGAGGTGATGGATTGGAAACCACCCAAATCCGTACATCAAAATGCAAGTTTCCTAGGATTGGCGGGATACTACCGTCGATTCATTCCTGACTTTTCTAGAATCGCAAAACCCATGACCGAATTACTCAAGAAAGGAGTGAAATTCGTGTGGAGTGAAGCATGTGAGAAAGCTTTCCACGCCCTCAGACAACATCTAACTTCAGCCCCAGTGCTAGCTCAACCCGATAATTCCAAACCGTTTGAAGTCTTCTGTGACGCATCAGGCACGGGTCTCGGCTGTGTCCTTATGCAAGAAGGCCGAGTCATTGCCTATTCTTCACGGGCACTTCGACCCCATGAGCTCAACTATCCTACCCATGATCTTGAGTTAGCTGCTGATGTTCATGCCCTCAAGATATGGAGACATTATCTAATGGGTAATCATTGCAATATCTTCACCGATCACAATCACAAGAGCCTCAAATACATCTTCACCCAGTCAGAATTGAATATGAGACAGAGAAGATGGCTTGAGTTGATTAAAGATTATGATCTAGAAGTGCACTATCATCCCGGCAAAGCAAATGTTGTTGCGGATGCTCTTAGCCGCAAAGATCTTTGCAGCCACCTAGAGTTGGAGCCAGTCAGTGAACCATTGTGTGAGGAAATGAGTAGGCTCAACTTAGAAGTGGTACCGCAGGGAATTCTTTATGCCTTGATGGCAGACTCAAACCTTTATGACAGAATTGTCACTGCCCAGCACAATGATGTAGATATTCAAACCATCAGGCAAAAACTAGCAGAAGGAGACCCTAAGTACACTTGTTTCCAGAAGGATCACCAAGATGTGGTCTGGTTTGGGAAACGTTTAGTGGTCCCCGTTGACCCAGAAATTAAGAAAGTCATTCTAGATGAAGCTCACAAGTCCAAATTCTCTATTCATCCCGGTAGTACCAAGATGTACCAAGATGCGGCGAGAACTTTTGGTGGTCCAATATGAAGGTGGATGTAGCCAAGTATGTAGCCGAGTGCGATACTTGCCACCGAATGAAAGCAAGTCATTTGAAATCGACAGGAGTACTCCAACCCCTGTCGATACCTATGTGGAAGGGGACGATATTAGCATGGATTTCATTGTGGGTTTACCCCTGACAGCTAGAAAGAAAGACTCTATTTGGGTAATTGTGGATAGACTCACCAAGACCGCTCACTTCATTGCCGTGCACACCACTTACTCCGTACAACAATATGCAGAGTTGTACGTGGACCATATAATTCGTCTGCATGGAATCCCAAAGACTATAATCTCTGATAGAGGGACTCAGTTTGTAGCTCGTTTTTGGGAACAGTTGCACGAGTGTTTGGGAACTCGAGCGATCCGCGAGTTCCGGTTATCATCCCCAGACCGATGGTCGGACGGAGAGGATAAATCAGATTTTAGAGGACATGTTGAGAGCAAGCATCTTGCACTTTGACAAGAGTTGGGACAAGTGTTTGTCCTTGGCAGAGTTCCCTTACAATAACAGCTATCAAGCCAGCTTGAAAATGGCACCGTTCGATGCTCTATACGGACGTAGATGCCGCACTCGCCGAATTGGTCGAGGCGGGAGAGAGAACACTCTTTGGACCAGAATTAGTTAAAGAGGCCGAAGAAAGGGTGCAAGTGATAAGAGAAAATTTGAAGATGGCACAGATGAGGCAAAAGAGTTACCATGACAATGGAACCGCACCTCGACACTTTGAAGTGGGAGATTATGTGTATTTGAAAGTATCCCCCACCAAAGGTGTGCAAAGGTTCGGAGTCAAGGGAAAGTTAGCCCCGCGCTACATTGGACCATATGAAGTTATAGAAGTATGTGGACCCGTGGCTTACCGTATCCAATTGCCAGAACGGTTTTCCGCAGTTCACAATGTGTTCCATGTAACTCAGGTGAAGAAGGGGATGCCTGTTCCGGAGAATGAAATCATCACGGAAGCTAATGCTTGGATCAAGCCGGATCTCTCGCTCGTCGAGCATCCAATGAAAGTGCTAGACCAAAAGGAGCGAAAGACCCGAAGGCAGACCGTGCGCATGTACAAGATCCAATGGAGCCTTCACACGGAGGAAGAAGCAACGTGTGAGACGGAGGATTATCTTAATACTAAGTATCCGGGCTTCCTACAATCTCGAAACCGTGAGTCCTTCTCCCCATATCTTCGTTATCAAATCGAATCTCGGGACGAGATTCCGTTTAAGGGGGGTAGGCTGTGACGCCCCAGGTTTTTAATCACCGTCATTAACCTTTAACAGCCGGTCAAATGGTCAACCGTGGTCAAACCTAGGTCAACCTGGGTCCTCACCTCGAAAAACTCACTAAATCACCCTAGTGACCCTAAATGAATAGTAAACACACTTGTGGGGCCAACCCATGGTCAAAGGTTGGGTCAAACCCCTTGCCACCCCAGTGTCCACAGGTGTCGCCGGAACTTTTGCCGCGTTCTCCAAAATTCACCTAAACACTTAAAATTCTACCTTTAGGAAAGTTGTAGATCTTGTTGAGGGACACAACTTTCATGTAGATTGGCATTTCAAATTTCGAGGGGAAAAACTTGAAAAATCCATTGCAAGGCAGAAAACACTGTTTGTCAAAACAGGCTGACATTCAAAGTTGGCATTCAAATATTTTCAAATCTAGGTAGAAAAACCCTATATAGCCTTTGTAGAAAATGTTGTTGGTAGCTAGATCTACAACTTTGGTATTCATCACTTGGTCCAGTTGTATTCAAATTTTTGGAGAAAAACTGACATGAACAGGGCACCAGCAAAATGGTTAGCTTCGTAAAATGGTTGTGAAACTTGGTGATCATGTAGTTGAGATCGATACGAAGCCGTCGAGTACCTAACTTGCTCATTTGGACATGTGTAGCATTCTTTGTTGAATTTTGTCTATTTGAGAAGCTCTAGGTTGCATTTTTTGCATTTTTGGCTTGATTCATGCATTGCCAACAAGGGGGAGAAGTTTGAGCTTGAAATGGCTTGCCGGACGCATTTGGAAGGTTTTCAGGTGGTTTCGAGCCATTTCTGGGCTCTGGTGTACACCGGTCTGACCGGTGAAGTGCACCGGTCTGACCGGTGTGAGTCTCGGTCCCGTACATATGTTGGGCACCGGTCCGACCGGTGGTGATGACCGGTGTAAGTCGAAAGTGATGCGGTGTCTGTTTTCAAGTGTTTTGCATGCATTCGTCCAGGGGGAGTTGCATTGGTTCAGGGGGAGCTTGCATGTGTGCAGGGGGGCTCTTTGAGAGTTTTCGAGCTTTGTTTCGGTGGTTTGTGCTCTTTGCTTGAGCTTTGCTTTGTCTCGGATGTGTCGAGCCGTTGCCCTTGCCTAAGGGGTCCGAGACTTGTCTTCTTCAAGTGATCTTGCTCTTTGCCTTTGTTTGGCTTTCGATCGCTTGTTGGAGTTTCTTTTTGTTCGTTTCTTTTTCTTTTCTTTTCTTTCTTGTTATTTTCGTGTGGGTGTTGTCAATGCACTCATCAAGGGGGAGATTGAGGACCATGTGTGGTTCGAGGACCGGTGGATGGTCGCTTCCTTGTGTGATGAGTGATTGACAACGTTGTGTGGACTGATTCTTGGCTAAGTATTGCAGGTGCAGGTTGCGGCTTGACTCGTGTTGGTGCAGGTGAAGAACAAGCGCGAAAGGTCGTCGCCGGTGAGGCCTCCAAGTGTGGAGAAGACAAGTAGGCTTCGTTCGAGGGACCGGTGGCCGGCGGGGGTCAAGTGCGGGCCGCATGGTGGCATGAACAAGAAGATGAAGTCGTGGACGGTTTCTTGGTTGAGCCTCAAAACCAAGGTCGAGCCGAGACTACGTGGGAGCCAAGTCATGAGTGGAGATTGGCGGAGGCTACACCGAGTTCGCGGGGTTTCCGGTGGTTCACCGGGAAAACCACCGGGTTCCTTGGTTGATCCACAAAGCCAAGACCGGAGAACCGAAGACGGAGGTGCGGCGGCACCGGACCGGCCCCGGCCGGTGGGTCGGACCGGTCGGCCCGGTGGGGACCGGTCGGCGGTGAGGAGCACCGGTCGGCCGGTGTGCGACGACGCGGTCCGGAATCTTCGAAGCGGAGGACACGCGTCGGGATCGCATGGCTTGCGTCGAGGCTACGCGAGGTGCGGTCGCCGGGCATCCGTCCGATGGTGAAGACATCAAGAATTCCAAATCTGCCCTTGAGGGGCTTGTATCCCTAGTTAGTAGAGAGGGGCATTTTAGACATTCGGTTGCCGCCTATATAACCCAAGAGGTGAGAGGTTGGCAGCCAACTCTTGGAACCCTAGCTCATTAGTTTTCCTATTTTTCACCTATTTTCTCTAGGTTTTCCTTAGGACTAGCAAGAGAGCTTCACGGAGAGATCTTGTAGAGAGGGATGGATGATCGGGCGGCTTGCTAGACCTTTTACGAATCTTTGTTTCATGTATAGATGATTCGGCGTGATTCCTCAAGGTTTGGATGTGTTTCCCCGGTTGTTCTTGGTGGTGATTTTCGGAGCCCTTTCTTCGTGATTTCTTTGGGGTGTTTTCGGGGCGTTTCTCTTGGAGATTTGATGGGGGAAATTTGTGGGAACCCTTCGTGGTTCTTTGGGCCGTGATCCCCCTCCCAAATCCGTGAGAAAAAGTGCTCGATTTCGGGGTTTCTTGAGTTCTTGGGTTGGAAGTGCTTTCGGCGGGATTTCTTCGATTCCTCCTTTTTGGACGAGATTTGGTGGGATTAAACTTGGCTATGGACTCCTCATGAGGTGCTCCTGATATCCCCAAAGTCTTGTTCAAGTCCGTGGAGCGATTCGGGAGATCGAGATTTGGATTTGGGGGAGTTGACCCGCGGGTGCTGTTCATCCCGAGCTGCCCAGGCTACACCGGTCTGACCGGTGCTCTTGACCGGTCTGACCGGTGCAAGCCCTTGTGGGTTTTCGCTCGGGTGAGCGTCTTGGTGTGTTCTCTGTTGACCCGTGGTGCTGCTGTTTCAAGTTTGGGTCCGTTTGGTGGTCGGTTGGCCTGTTTGGTGCCTTGGGGGCTTTCTGGCTGCCATCGGTCTGACCGGTGTGTCTCACCGGTCTGACCGGTGTAGAGCCACTTAGTGGAAGTTGCTCAGGTTCACCAGCAGGGACCGGTCGACCGGTGGTGCTCACCCCGGTCCGACCGGTGTGGGTCTCGTAGACTCGGGGTTTGTTGTTCCGCTGCGTTCTCGAGTCGGAAGGCCGTGTGTGTGTTGGTTCCTAGGTCCGGTGGCACTCCAGTGGCTACGTGGGCTTGGCCAACTTGGGTAGTGAGTCGGAGACGTGTGTTGGAAGCCGCGTTCGTCTTGTTGGAGTTCTCATCTCCATCGAGAAGAATTTTTATCGGCTCCCATTCACTCCCCCCCCCCTCTCTGGTTCGCCGTATCGGTCCTTCAAGTGGTATCGAGCCGGGTTCGGGTCTTTGTTGACTCTAACCGTCTAAGATCCAAGGATGGCGTACCGAGAACGGGGTTCGGGTCCTCCACACTTCGATGGCAAGAGCTACCAGATGTGGAGCAAGTGGATGGGTGCGTTCCTCCGCGGAAAGGGTCGGTGCTTTGGGATGTCACGGTGGACACAGGCTATGTCCACTCGATGGATTTCCTTGCTCCGGGGTCGAGGGACGGATTCGACGCCAACAATAAGGCGGTCGACTACTTGTTTCGTGCTTTGTGTCGGCCCCGAGTTCGATCGGGTGCACACCGAGCACTTGGCTTGTAGGATTTGGGCGGTGTTGAAGGAGGCTCATGTTGGGAACGCCCGGGTTCGAGGGCACGGTTGTATGCGACCTACGGAGAGAGTACGAGAACTTCACTCATCTCCCCGGTGAGTCCATCGATGCCTTGTTTCAGAGGTTCACGGTGGTGGTGAACAACATGAGGGCCAATGTGGACGTGCTCCCGTACGATGATCATGATAGAGCGGTCAAGCTCTTACACTCTTTGGATCGTACGATATGGGGCGGAAAGTTTGAGGCCATAGTTGAGTCGGAGACGTATGATACTCTGACGGTGAACGAGCTGTTCTCAAAGCTCAAGTCGGCTGAGGTGGATAGGGGCATGACTGCCAAGCTCGAGGGACCGACTGACTCCCATAGTCTTGCCCTCGTTGGTGGTTCCAAAGGAAAGACTAACTCTAACCCATCCACCAGGATGTTCTCGTTTTCCTCTTTGATGTCTATGCCGGATGAGGAGTTTGATGACCTTGGAGAGGACGAGCCGGCGCCGTTGACGAGGCGGTTCGAGAGGCCGCACGAGAACCGCGTGAACATGAGGAGGAACACGAGGACCCGCTTCCGGTGCGGCAAGCGGGACACTTCGTCGCCGACCGCCCGGAGAAGGCCGAGAGCAAGGACGAGCTACAAGCACAAGCCGAGGATGAACGATGGCAAGTACCGTTCGAGGCGCGACCACAAGAGCAAGCACAAGAACAAGTACAAGGACGAGTGACGATCGAGGAAGAAGGAGGGCCGAGGCAAGGCCGGGCGATGGTTGGAGCGAGCGACGTCGACTCCGGTTCCGCGTACTCCACCTCGAGCTCGAGCGGCGGCGAAGACGAGGGAGATCGCCGCAAGAACAAGAGGTCGTCCAAGAACCCGAGCGGGCGAGGAGCCGCTTCGCGAGAGATGGCTTCGCACCATGGCGCGAGCTCGGCAGCAAGAAGAGCACACGGAGCGACTCGGACTCTCCGAGTCCGACGACGAGGTGCGTGATGAACTTCCCTTCTTGCGCCGGGGAGAATGAGAGGCTTGGCTCTTTGCTTGATAACCGTGATGACATGCTTAGAGAGGCCAAGAAAATGAGGAAAGAGCTTAGGGCTTCACTCGAGGATGCTAGGACTAGAGTGGCCGAGCTAGAGACACAGGTGCTTGATAGCAAGCTTGAGATTGATTCGCTTAAGGCTAGCCCCGTTGTTTCGATGAGAATGATTGTCTTCGATTGCTCTATTTTCCTTCTTGATCTTGCTTTGTTCAAGGAGAAGCATGCCTCCAAGTGTGAGGAACTAGATGTGCTTAGGGTTGAAGTGGGCGAGCTTAAGTCTAGACTCGCTTTGCTAGGTGCTTGCACTTCTTGCCCCGTTTTGCATGCTAAGATTGATGAGATGCATGCTTACACTAGTTCGCTCGAGGCTAAATTGAAGGAACCCATGCCTACATCTTGCTCTACCCGTGAAATGCATGCATTGAAAAATTTGGAGCTTGCCCATTATGTTGATCGTTTGCGGGATGAGAATGATGATTTGAGGAAGTTGATGGGTTGGTTGTCCGGTCACGAGCCTCGGTTGAGGATGATGATCGAGGCCTTTAAGAGGCAAGATGGTGAGGGGCTTGGGGCAAACAAGGTTGGTGAGGGAAGTGGAGAGAATATCCGGAGCCACCAAAAACCCACCACAAGAATGAGTTCCCACCAAAACCTAACCATCTAAGGAATCGGCTAGACACAACCCCAGCTCCACCCGTGTTTCCTACACCCACAAATGACCTACAAAAGCCTATCAAGTTTGTGAGCACTTCGGGGAAAGTGTTCTTTGGGAAGGAGAGTGAGAAGGCTAGTGGTGAGAAACCGGTGGAGGGTTTGAGTGGAGAGAAACCGAGTGAGCAGCCACATCCCAAGCCAAAGCCTAAGCTTGTGAGGTTCCATTGTGGCTATTGTGGGAGAGATGGCCATAAGGAGGAGTTTTGCTTCAAGAGGAAGCGAGAGGAGAGAATGAAGAAGGAGTGGGCAAACAAGGACAAGCACCACCCTTCCGATGGTGTACTTGAGCCTCGTGTGCAGATGCCCAGGGGCAAGGCGATTGTGAGGACAGTTCGGGCTTGGGGAGAGAAGAAGGCTGCAGGTGGTGTTGCTGCCCAGGTCACACCGGTCAGACCGGTGTGGGGCACCGGTCAGACCGGTGCAGGCCTGGACAGACAGATGTTCGGGTTTGGAGCTCGTACAGGTGCGAGGGTTGTTTACGGTGGTCGTGGTTCCGGTGGTTGGGGTGGAAAGAGTGCGGGGTGGTCGGTTGCTAGGCGTTCTCCTCCTCGTGCTCAATACGGGGATTGGAGGAGTCGTGGCGTTGAGTTGGAGAGGAAGGACGTTCCACGGGCTTTCTTGCGTGGTTTTGGTCCTCCTCCGGGCGAGAGAGGGGTGGTTCCCTCAGGGTGGTTACCGTGGTGGTGTTCGTGGAGGTAGCTTTGGTAGGAGAGATGCTTTGGTTGGTGCTAACCCCACTTTCGAGCAAATGGCTCGACGCGGTTTTCCTCCTTTGGTACTAACCCCGGTCTTGAGTCATTTGTTCGCTCACGTGCCTATTTTTGATTTTTCGGGTGGGAGACTTGAAGAACATTTGGTTGATTGACTCCGGTTGTTCGAGGCATATGACCGGAGACGGGGGGTGGTTCTCAAGTCTCGTCCGGTGGTGACGAAGAGGTACATCACTTTTGGGGACAATGGGCGTGGGCGTGTGCTTTCGAAGGTGAGATAAAAGTGAGTGACAAGATCACTGCGAGGCGTGTTGCTCTTGTTCAATCGCCGGGGTACAATTTGCTTTTCGTGTCTCAGTTGTTGGATGAGGGTTTTGAGGTGTTGTTTCGGCCTGGTGGTTCTCGGATTGTGGACTCTCGAGGGGATCTTGTTTGTATGGTCGCTCCCGAGGGTCAGGTGTTTCGTGCTGATTTTTCTCAGTCTTCGGGTGTTGAGCGTTGTTTCTTGGCTAGTTCTTCGAGTGAGTTGTGGAAGTGGCATAGGAAGTTGGGTCACTTGAGCTTTGACCTTTTGTCTCGCTTGAGTAAACTCAATTTGGTCCGAGGATTGCCACGGTTGAAGCTTGAGAAAGAGTTGGTTTGTGCTCCGTGTAGGCATGCCAAGATGGTGGCCTCTTCTCACCCGCCTCTCACCGATGTGATGACTGAGCGTCCATGCGAGCTGCTCCATATGGACCTTGTTGGCCCAGCTCGTGTGCGATGCGGGTGGGAAGTGGTATGTCCTTGTTGTGGTGGATGACTATTCTCGGTATGCGTGGGTGTTCTTTCTTGAGGAGAAGGGGGAGACGTTTGGTTTTGTTCGAGATCTAGTCTTGAGGTTGAGGAACGAGAGGCACGGAAATGCCATACGAGCTATCCGCAGTGATAATGGCTCGGAATTCAGGAACTCTCGTTTTGAAACCTTTTGTCATGACTTGGGTCTTGAGCACCGGTTTTCGAGTCCGTATACGCCTCCCCGAATGGTGTTGTGGAAAGGAAGAACGGGACCTTGTGCGAGATGGCTCGACGATGCTTGATGAGCATAGGACTCGAGGAGGTATTGGGCTGAGGCGGTGAATACCGCGTGCTATGTGTCGAACGAGAATATACCTCGAGTGCACAAGAAGAAGACATGCTATGAGTTGATGCATGGTCGCACACCCAAAGTGAGTCACTTCCATGTCTTTGGTTGCAAGTGTTTTATTCGAAGAAGGGCGAGGAAGTTGGATAAGTTTGAGGCTAGGTCCGTCGATGGCATTTTCTTTGGTTATGCATCTCATTCTAGAGCATATCGTGTGCTCAATCTTGAAACTAACCAAATCGTGGAGACTTGCGAGGTAACCTTCGACGAGACAGAGCCACGTAGTCGGCTTGTCTTTGAGTGTGCGAGGTGATGATGAGCTTGGCGAGGAGATCTTTCGGGGAGGAGGAGCATGAACATGGTGATGATGAAGATGGCGGTGTGGTGCCCCCGGCCGAACATGTACCCACTACTTCGACTACGATGATGGATGGACCCTCTCGCTACACCTACGACGACAAATCAAGAACGAGGAGAAGCCGATGTTGAGGGGGAGGTAGCTTCGAGGCGAGAACCTCCCCGGCGAGTTCGGGTGGATCACCCGGCTTCGAGGATCATCGGCGACATGAATGAACGCACTACACGGTCGAGGGTTCGAAACAATTCCCATTTTGCTCATGCTGCATTTGTTGCTTCTTTCGAGCCCAAAGACATTGGACACGCACTATCCGATCACAATTGGGTTAACTCGATGCATGAGGAGTTGGAGAACTTTGAGAGGAATCGGGTGTGGGAGTTGGTTGACCCTCCCCCGGGGTGTAAGCCGATTGGTACAAAGTGGGTGTGGAAAAACAAAGAGGGAGAGAAGGGTGAGGTTGTGAGGAACAAGTCGAGACTTGTTGCTCGGGGGTTCGGTCGAAGGAGGGGATTGACTACGAGGAGACCTTTGCTCCCGTAGCCCGTTTGGAGGCGATTAGGATCCTTCTAGCCTTTTTCTCGTGGCTAAAGGGTTCAAGTTGCACCAAATGGATGTGAAGAGTGCTTTTACGAATGGTGTGCTTGGAGGAAGAAGTGTATGTGAGGCGACCTCGGGGTTTGAGAGTGAGAAGTACCCCCACCGGGTGTACAAGTTGAGGAAGGCGGCGTATGGGTTGAAGCGAGCGCCTAGAGCGTGGTATGGCAGATTGAGGGGGTTCTTGTTTGAGAGAGGTTTTGAGTTGGGGAAGGTCGATCAGACCTTGTTTTTGCGAGAGGCGGGGCGAGAGATATCCCGATTGTGCGGGTGTACGTGGATGATATTGTCTTTGGTGGCTCGTCTAACTCTCTTGTTGCGAGGTTTGCGGATGATATGAGCGGGGAGTTTGAGATGAGCATGATGGGCGAGTTGCGAGTTCTTCCTCGGGCTACAAATCAAGCAATCAAAGGAAGGAACATTTGTGCACCGAGGCTAAGTATACCAAGGACATTGTGAGGAAGTTCAAGATGGAGGACTCCAAGGCTATGACGACGCCGATGAGTATGACTACGGCTCTTGATGCGGACGAGGAAGGTGAACACGTGGACCGAGAAGAGTGCGGAGCATGATCGGGTCACTCCTCTACTTGACGGCGACGAGGCCGGACATACGATTCTCGGTGTGTCCGTGCGCTCGTTTTCAAGCGTCTCCGAGGACTTCGCATCGGCAAGCGGTGAAGAGAATTTTCGGGTACTTGCGTCACACTCCCGACTTCGGCCTTTGGTACTCCGCGTCCTCTTCTTTGGCGCTTCATGGTTTTTCAGACGCGGATTTTGCCGGGTGTCGGTTGGATAGGAAGTCCACTTCTGGGACTTGCCAGTTTTTGGGTTCTTCGTTGGTGTCTTGGTCTTCTCGAAAGCAGTCGAGTGTTGCTCAATCCACGACCGAAGCCGAGTATGTTGCCGCTGCTAGTTGTTGCTCTCAGCTCCTTTGGATCACCTACACCATGAGTGACTTTGGTGAGGAGTATACGCTTGTCCCACTTCAATGTGATAGCACCAGTGCCATAAGCGTTGCAAAGAACCCAGTGCTCCATTCCAAAACCAAGCACATAGAAGTGAGGTATCATTTTCTGAGAGACAATGTCGAGAAAGGAAAGATAGCTTTGATCCATGTACCCACACATCACCAACTAGCCGATATTTTCACCAAACCCCTAGACCAAGCAACTTTCACTCGTTTGCGCGGGGAACTTGGTGTGTGTTTGATTTCTTGAGTTGGGTGTGTGGGAGCTTTCTTTTGCCGGTGGTGTCGAGCCCGTTTTGCCTCCCCTCGAGGAGCCGGTTTGTAGCATATGTATAGCTTTTCTTTGTGCATTTCTTGCATTTGGCATGGCATATGTAGCATGATGTATAGGCATCCTTGTATCTTAGATTGCATGCATTTTGTATCATATGCATTGGTTAGGAAAAGCTTCTCTCATATACATTGTTCACCATGGAATGAGATATATGTCTTTGTGAGCTTGTTTGGTATGCTACGGTTAGTTTGGCTTAGCTCTTGATGATCTTGATGAATAATCCATGGTTGATAGCTATGCTTTTGAAAAATGTCACATGTATGCCCTCTCATGTGTAAATGCCTTTACATGCTCTTGACATGTTTTTGTGGCTTTGCTATGCTTAATTTGTGGTTGGATGGCTAGTTTATTGATCATATGGGGCCAAAGGCTCATTTGCCATTATGAATGTTTAGCCCTCTAGATTTATCTTGTGGAGGAGCATAAGTTCCTTTCTGTCGCAAAGACATTTCATGTACCATTTACAAATCTGAAAATGAAATGAAAAATGCTTGGAAATGTGCTCCCATGTCATATGTGCTGAATTTAATTTGCTTTGGGTGCTAAACCGTTGCATGATGCCTACCAATGAGAAGTCTCATACATAGAAGTAGGCACATGGCTCGGTGGCTTTGACATGACATGAGGTGCTTGTGGGTGTTTGTGATGGTCTTATGATTAGAATGGTTGTCCTAGCATGAAGTTTGTGTGGCTTTGCCATTTTGATATGCTTTGATCATGTTTAGGATTTTGCTCATGAGAGGCAAGTTTTTCGCAAAATTGCCAAAATCCATCTTAGCTTCGTCCAATGGTTGTGAAACTTGGTGATCATGTAGTTGAGATCGATACGAAGCCGTCGAGTACCTAACTTGCTCATTTGGACATGTGTAGCATTCTTTGTTGAATTTTGTCTATTTGAGAAGCTCTAGGTTGCATTTTTTGCATTTTTGGCTTGATTCATGCATTGCCAACAAGGGGGAGAAGTTTGAGCTTGAAATGGCTTGCCGGACGCATTTGGAAGGTTTTCAGGTGGTTTCGAGCCATTTCTGGGCTCTGGTGTACACCGGTCTGACCGGTGAAGTGCACCGGTCTGACCGGTGTGAGTGCTGGTCCTGTACATATGTTGGGCACCGGTCTGACCGGTGGTGATGACCGGTGTAAGCTGAAAGTGATGCAGCTGTCCTGTTTTCAAGTGTTTTGCATGCATTCGTCCAGGGGGAGTTGCATTGGTTCAGGGGGAGCTTGCATGTGTGCAGGGGGGCTCTTTGAGAGTTTTCGAGCTTTGTTTCGGTGGTTTGTGCTCTTTGCTTGAGCTTTGCTTTGTCTCGGATGTGTCGAGCCGTTGCCCTTGCCTAAGGGGTCCGAGACTTGTCTTCTTCAAGTGATCTTGCTCTTTGCCTTTGTTTGGCTTTCGATCGCTTGTTGGAGTTTCTTTTTGTTCGTTTCTTTTTCTTTTCTTTTCTTTCTTGTTATTTTCGTGTGGGTGTTGTCAATGCACTCATCAAGGGGGAGATTGAGGACCATGTGTGGTTCGAGGACCGGTGGATGGTCGCTTCCTTGTGTGATGAGTGATTGACAACGTTGTGTGGACTGATTCTTGGCTAAGTATTGCGGGTGCGAGGTTGCGGCTTGACTCGTGTTGGTGCGGGTGAAGAACAAGCGCGAAAGGTCGTCGCCGGTGAGGCCTCCGGGTGTGGAGAAGACAAGTAGGCTTCGTTCGAGGGACCGGTGGCCGGCGGGGTCAAGTGCGGGCCGCATGGTGGCATGAACGGCAAGATGAAGTCGTGGACGGTTTCTTGGTTGAGCCTCAAAACCAAGGTCGAGCCGAGACTACGTGGGAGCCAAGTCATGAGTGGAGATTGGCGGAGGCTACACCGAGTTCGCGGGGGTTTCCGGTGGTTCACCGGAAAACCACCGGGTTCCTTGGTTGATCCACAAAGCCAAGACCGGAGAACCGAAGACGGAGGTGCGGCGGCACCGGACCGGCCCGACCGGTGGGTCGGCCGGGCCGACGGTGGGGACCGGTCGGCCAGGTGAGGAGCACCGGTCGACTGGGGTGTGCGACGACGCAGTCCGGAATCTTCGAAGCGGAGGACACGCGTCGGGATCGCATGGCTTGCGTCGAGGCTACGCAGGGTGCGGTCGCCGGGCATCCGTCCGATGGTGAAGACATCAAGAATTCCAAATCTGCCCTTGAGGGGCTTGTATCCCTAGTTAGTAGAGAGGGGCATTTTAGACATTCGGTTGCCGCCTATATAACCCAAGAGGTGAGAGGTTGGCAGCCAACTCTTGGAACCCTAGCTCATTAGTTTTCCTATTTTTCACCTATTTTCTCTAGGTTTTCCTTAGGACTAGCAAGAGAGCTTCACGGAGAGATCTTGTAGAGAGGGATGGATGATCGGGCGGCTTGCTAGACCTTGTACGAATCTTTGTTTCATGTATAGATGATTCGGCGTGATTCCTCAAGGTTTGGATGTGTTTTCCCCGGTTGTTCTTGGTGGTGATTTTCGGAGCCCTTTCTTCGTGATTTCTTTGGGGTGTTTTCGGGGCGTTTCTCTTGGAGATTTGATGGGGGAAATTTGTGGGAACCCTTCGTGGTTCTTTGGGCTGTGATCCCCCTCCCAAATCCGTGAGAAAAAGTGCTCGATTTCGGGGTTTCTTGAGTTCTTGGGTTGGAAGTGCTTTCGGCGGGATTTCTTCGATTCCTCCTTTTTGGACGAGATTTGGTGGGATTAAACTTGGCTATGGACTCCTCATGAGGTGCTCCTGATATCCCCAAAGTCTTGTTCAAGTCCGTGGAGCGATTCGGGAGATCGAGATTTGGATTTGGGGGAGTTGACCCGCGGGTGTCTTGTTCATCCCGAGCCGCCCGAGCTACACCGGTCGACCGGTGCTCTTGGCCGGTCGACCGGTGCAAGCCCTTGTGGGTTTTCGCTCGGGTGAGCGTCTTGGTGTGTTCTCTGTTGACCCGTGGTGCTTCTTGTTTCAAGTTTGGGTCCGTTTGGTGGTCGGTTGGCTTTGTTTGGTGCCTTGGGGGCTTTCTGGCTGCCATCGGTCTGACCGGTGTGTCTCACCGGTCTGACCGGTGTAGAGCCACTTAGTGGAAGTTGCTCAGGTTCACCAGCAGGGACCGGTCTGACCGGTGGTGCTCACCGGTCTGACCGGTGTGGGTCTGTAGACTCGGAGTTTGTTGTTCCGCTGCGTTCTCGAGTCGGAAGGCTGTGTGTGTTGGTTCCTAGGTCCAGTGGCACTCCAGTGGCTACGTGGGCTTGGCCAACTTGGGTAGTGAGTCGGAGACGTGTGTTGGAAGCCGCGTTCGTTTTGTTGGAGTTCTCATCTCCATCGAGAAGAATTTTCATCGGCTCCCATTCACTCCCCCCCCCCCTCTCTGGTTCGCCGTATCGGTCCTTCAGTCACGCGGCTCCTCGCGCCGCTCGTCGTCGACTACTCCGCCTCGCCCAGGCTCGTCGTCGACTACTTCGTCTTCGCCGCGCGTCCGGGTGCCTCGGCACGTCGCGCGGCTCGTCCACGCGGCTTGTCGCGCCGCTCGTCGTCGACTACTTGTCGTCGACTACTCCGTCTCCACCGCGCGTTCGGGTGCCTCGGCACGTCGCGCGGCTCGTCACGCGGCTCGCCGCACCGCTCGTCGACTACTCCGCCTCGCCCGGGCTCGTCGTCGACTACTTCGTCTTCGTCGCGCGTCGGGTGCCTCGGCACATCGCGCGGCTCGTCATGCGGCTCGCCGCGCGCGCTCGTCGTCGACTACTCCGGGCTCGTCGTCGACTACTTCGCCTACGCCGCGTTTCCCCGGTGCCTCGGCTCGTCGCGCGGCTCGTCACGCGGCTCCTCGCGCCGCTCGTCGTCGACTACTTCGTCTTCGCCGCGCGTCGGGGTGCCTCGGCACGTCGCGCGGCTCGCCACGCGGCTTGTCACGCCGCTCGTCGTCGACTACTCCGCCTCGCGCAGGCTCGTCGTCGACTACTCCGCCTCGCCCAGGCTTGTCGTCAACTACTCCGTGCGCCGCGACTTCGTCTTGCGGCCATGCTGGCTCTACTTCATCCACACCGTGCGTCGTGACTACTTGTCTCGCGGCAACACGGGCTCTACTTTGAGTACGCCGCACGCCGCCATGATGTCGTCTTCCGGTCGCATCGCATTGACCATTCATCTTGACTAGTTTTCCAAACTAATCGAGAACGGCAGTCACACCCCGAACAACTAGTCGGAATCAACTCTGACTAGTCAACTTCAACAACAACCGTCGCGGCTCCATCGCCGATCGCCACGGCTTCATTTACAAGTCTGCCCAGGCAGCAACAGCTAAGTCATTTATTTAAATGATTACTGTTTTCTTGGCTTGTTATCCTCATCATGTAGGACTGCTTGCCGACTACTCATTTGTGTATGCTTCTCGGCGGGTTTTCACGGGAGCTACACTCTGCTGACTACTCTTGGGGCATATCAATCAAGTCGCCGCGAGTCTACTTCATCAACTCGGGGGCTATCTCTAGGAGGCAGTTTCTAAAGTCCGCTACACGCGGCAATCTAAAGTCGACTTCTAAAGTCGCATTCTAAAGTCCGCTCCGTGCGGCATCTTAAAGTCGACTCCGGTCGCATCTTCGCACCGCTTCAGTGGCATACTACGTGTGTAAGCTTCGATGGAACCTAGCTGTAAGCGGCCCTCGGGTCCTAGCGACGATGGAACCTAGCTGCACGTGGTCTTCACGCTCTGTACCATGGGTCCAAGTGCCCTAAGTACTCGCGCTCCGTACCTTGGGTCTGAAATCCATGGCCCGGGTATGCAAGTCGGCTCCGTTCGCACCTTCAAGTCCACTACGGTGGCACCCGTACCTTGGGTCTGAAATCCATGGCCTAGGTACGCAAGTCGACTTCGGTCGCACCTTCAAGCCCGCTCCGGCGGCAATCGTACCTTGGGTCTGAAATCCATGGCTCGGTACTTAAGCCCACTCCCGGTGGCACAAGCCCGCTCCGCGGCAATCGTACCTTGGGTCTGAAATCCATGGCTCAGGTACTTAAGCCCACTCCGGTGGCACAAGCCCGCTCTGGCGGCAATCGTTCCTTGGGTCTGAAATCCATGGCTCAGGTACTTAAGCCCACTCCGGTGGCACAAGCCGACTCCGGTCGCAATCTTAAGCCCGCTCCGGCGGCAAAACTACTCGTTTTCTCTGATTTTTCATTCGCTTTGGCTTTCCGGAAAGTGCTTTTCGTTTTTTGCATCTTAAGTCCACCCCGCGTGGCACAAAGTTGACTTCTTCAGTCGCATCTCAAAGTCCGTTCTGCGCGGCATTCTAAAGTCGACTTCTAAAGTCGCATATCAAAGTCCGCTCTGTGCGGCACCCTAAAGTCGACTTCGGTTTTCAAGTCGCAACTCAAAGTCCGCTCCACGCGGCAACTAAAGTCGACTTCGGATTTCAAGTCGCATCTCAAAGTCCGCTCCGCGCGGCACAAAGTCGACTTCGGTTTTTAAGTCGCATTCTAAAGTCCGCTCTGACGGCACGACTACTTCTCAAGCTTCACGTCTCGTCGCCAAACTGCTACTTGGGATCTCTCCAGCTCGGGGGCTACTTGAAGATAACTTCAGCATGCTTCGCTCGCTCTCAAGCTCGGGGGCTCCTCACCAATCACTACTCGACGTGGCTCATACGGCTCTCTTATCTCGGGGGCTATACGCTGCAAGAGTACTCGGATGATGGCTTCGCGAACACTGAAGACCCTTGGATTGATTACCTAATCATTTCAAGGCTCGGGGGCTGCTATGCTACACCCATCATTCAAATTTTTTCAAGACTGATGAGCTGGACCACCTTCCAGCCTCGCGGCGAGTTCAAATACTATTGAAGACTTCTCCGAGCGTACTCGAGGACGCTCAAGAACTACTCGAAGAGGCTTCAAGACTACTCGAACTACTACTCTCGACTCCAACGTGCTCGGGGGCTTGTCGGGCATACACCCCGGTACTCATGCAAGGAAGGAAGAATAGTAGAAGACGGACTCCTGGTAGAATTCCCCCGTACTCCTACTAGGACTCGCTCCGTGTACTCCTACTAGGACTCCCGCCTTGTAACCGACTAGGAACCCGCCCCCCGGACTATATAAAGGAGGGCCGGTACCTAGCCGCACATCCCCAATCCCTCCGGGGACAACACCAAGCGCAGGGCGCCATACTTGTTCCCCAAACAGGATGTAGGGCTCGCCACCTTGGCGACCCGAACCTGTATAAATCTTGTGTCCCGTGTCCTCGCGCAGACCTTCGAGTTCTCGGTCAACCGATCACGATCCTCACCGCACAATCTACTACCTCGGGTACCCCCTTGGTAGGTTTGCCAGTCTAAAACACCGACAAGTAGCCAAAAAGCCTTTCATGGTCTAGAATTGGTGAAGTAGATATCACCGACGGGTAAGACTTGCTGAGTATTAGTATACTCAGCCTTGCTATAATGTGTTGATCCAGGTAATGCCTTCAGTGATGTGTGGCCGGAGAGATCCCGCCGGCCGGGAGCCGGAGTGGGTGGAGGACGACTACCGAAAGCATCATGGATGGCCTCCCGTGGTGTCTTCGCTTCCGTTAGTTTATTTCCAGTTGCTTTTCGAAAACTCTGAACTATTTCGTCGTGACAAAAACTATGGTTTGTAATAAATAAACCCCTCGGGGTATGAATTTGGATATTAATGTTGTTGTATCTCCGGACTCGCCTTCGAGTGAGTTTTAATGCATATATTCGATCCTTGTTGCTTTTCAAGTGATTTACGGGCGTTAACCCGCAACTAACGACAGGATGATACTTTATTATTGCTTAATGACCAAAGTGGATCGGTCTTAGGCGATAGTACGGTATTTTCCTGGGCGGGTTGTCATAGTTGGTATCAGAGCTTATATGCACCAGAGATTAATTAATAAACCTTAATCAATGGTTTTTAAATAAAATATGCCAAGATTTTCTGATTTTCCAAAAATACGTTGGTTCGCTAAGGATAAACTAGACCGAGAGGCCCTAGAGGGAATTTTGGGTTCTTTCAGGTGGCTTAAATAACCTATGTTTTAGTTTGCTAACTCCCAGCACATTAATTTATGTCAGACTTACTTTTTTGCACAACCAAACTAGGAGACACGTGTTTTATACGTGTGCTATTCCGCATCACGGGAATTGCGAGGGTTGATGGAGTGATCCATTCCACGGATCCCATCTTCGCGTCTGTTTGTGAGTTGTGTGTCGCCACGTGTTTCACACGTGTGCATTCCGCATGTCGCTCATGTGAGGCAAGGATACACTCCATTCAAACGGAGGGTGTCCGAGGTTGGACGCTGTCCATGCAGCGGCTTAACGCATGGATACCATTTCTATAGTGAACGGTAATGTATGTGGACGCTTTCGTGACGTGCTGGCACGAAAGGTTCGTTTTCTGCAGGTACATAACAGCGCTTCGTTAGTCGTTAAGCGAGTACCGTATAGCTCTCGACTAGATATTATAGGGAGAGACGATTAAAAGCCTTGCCAACGGCACTAACTTCTTTTTTTGGCTTGATTGCCATGTGAGGTCGAATAGGACGTCTTGCATGCATGTTAAAAATCGAAACAACTAAAATGGACCCAAAAATCGAATTTCCATATGTTCTCTAAGGAAGTTTATGCTAGTGTGTGCTTTTTATAAATTAGAGTACCTTTCATACCTAGCCGTCATGCTGTCGAAATTTTGTGAAAAAGTTGTTTATCTTGTGCTAGGTTAATTAAACCAAATTGTTAAAAAAATAATTGCTCCTCAACTAGCTATCTCGTAGTAGCAAGTCTCAATCCTAGTTCGTTCAGTTGGTTCACACTTCCCTAGGCACATCCAGGTTAAGGACCATTCATCTTGTTTCCTTGATCGATGCTCAACCTTAAAAAGCTTGATTAAAAGTATTAAAAGTTTAATTTAAAACTTGGGAAATCTTTGAGGTTTCTGGATTTTTGGTTATGAATTTTTATTCACAGCTGCCAGAACTTCACCATTTGACATGTCGTTCTCTTTGAGATCTGACATGATTTACATTTGTGTACAGATGGATTTTCCCGTGTTCCACCAGTTCGACGCTGACGGTACGATCCGTACCAACGGGTTGCACTGGGAGGGTTTTCCGCGCTTGGCGTGGGAAGCACTCGTCTTGCGCAGCTACCTCACCCCACCGACTTACGAGGTGAAGGAGTTTGAGCGCTTTGGCATTCCCCGCTGCAGAGTGATCGTTACTGTTCTGCCACACCCAGACCACGCCGACTGGTTTGACTTGAGCTTTATCTACTGGGGATTTATCACTCACGAGTCCGTTGAGTCAGCCGCCCTCAGAGTACTGTCAGACTTTTGTGACCACAACCCCACCGTGGTAGCTCTTTCTCCGTTTGTACTGTTTCCTACTGTGAGTCCTCACGACCCAGCATGGTTGGACCGTATGGACCACCTACGGGAGCTACTGACCCTAGCAGAGCCGTTGGATGTTACCCATACGCTTGCCCGTTGTCTGAACGTGGTCTTCACACTTCAGGGGCTGCGTTATAACACCGCAGCGGTTATTGCACAGCGCTTGGAGGCATCTAGGCGCGATTGGGAGCGACTTTCGGAAGAAGACACCGGCGGTCGAACTTCACGCTTACTCAGGTGCAGCATGAGAATGACAGGCTGCGTGCTAGGAGGTTTCAGCTGGAGCTTGAGAGAGGTGATCGCTTACAGAGGATCGTAGATCTGGAGGAGGAGAACCATGCACTAGAGGAGGATGCCGACGCTCACAAGATAGAGAAGCTGACCCTACTGCAGAACATTGCTGAGATGCAGGAGCACGTGCAGGAGGCCGAGGTACAGGTGGCAGCCTTGCAAGCTATAGTGGCCTTGCGCCCACCGCCCCCGATACGGGCACACCGGAGGAGCAGCGAGGCCTTGTCCGGTCCGGGATCGGACGAGCCGGCGGAGACCACCGCTACCGACTCCCCCAGCTTCGCCTACGTACAGTGGTGCTTCAGTGGGCAACTAGGTTGCCGACAGCAGGGATTAGGAGGATGTCGATCCTACCGAGTTATCTTTGAGAGTTTAGAGTAGTGGCTTGACAACACGTCTTCGTGCCAAGCACTGCTTGTATCGTGTCATGTCATGTTGTTTCAAATTCGAGTTGTAATGTCTTTGAACCTTGTTCTATCGTGTTGTAATAAGAATGCTTAAGCTTGTGTGCTTTAAGTAACCTTTGTTGTCATTCAAATTTGAAATTTTCTTGCGTTTGAATACCGGATCCTTGGATAAATCATTGCAAATGACCACGCTTGTCAATTTTGCAATCTCACCTAAAAACGTTGGTAAACCAAAGCATTTTTAGGGACATCACTCGTTGCCAGCGAATAAGTGCTCGTTCGTATACCACCTTCTTTGGTATCCGGAATGACGATGATCGTTCAAGAGTAATTATGAGCCGTGCAATTGAGTAATCGCAGTCCTAACCGCGTTGAGAAGAACGATTCTATGAATCTTGGTGGCTATGGAATATTGATGATTGTTGTTGTCCTCATTGATTAAATACTCATGAGATGTGATTACGCATGATCGTGCTTGTCATCATTTGGAGTAAGCTTTTGGTTATCTCACTAATGAAGCTCACTTTTCAGATGGTGGGAACCACACGCAGCTCTCCCAACGGTTTCGGAGCAAGTGGTAGTGGTGACTTGCCACCACCCCCGCCCATGACACCGACGGAGGCCTTCATGGCCACCCAAACCGAGGTGTTGCGCCAGATCCTGCAGACGCAGCAGCAGATCGCCCAGCAGATGAACCGAGGGCCGCCACGCGGGGCCAACCACGAGGGGCCTAACCAGGTCACCACATACGCTCAGTTCATCGCTATGAAGCCGCCAACCTTTGCTAAAGCAGAAGACCCCCTAGAAGCTGAGGCTTGGGTCAAGGCCATAGAGGCAAAATTCTCTGCCTTTGTGCTGCCTTGCTCCGAGGAGAACAAAGCGAACTTCGCAGCGCTGCAACTGCGAGGGGAAGCTTTGATGTGGTGGGACCACTTCAAGTCAATGCAGCGAGGGCACGTTGTGACTTGGGATGAGTTCAAGCAGGCTTTCAAGAGCCACCACATTCCCAAGGGACTGATGTATAGAAAGATGAGGGAGCTGTTGGCCCTCCGTCAGGGATCTGACTCAGTGTACCGCTATGCTCAGAAGTTTAATAGCTTGTGTCAGTATGGTGGGCATCATGTTGATACTGATGCCAAGAAGATGGAGAGGTTTCGTGGCGGGCTTGATGGCAAGCTGTATGAGCGCCTGAATCTGCTCGAGCCCGCAAACTTCCATGAGCTAGTGAACAAGGCTATCTCTCAGGAGGATGCTATGAAGAAAGCCCACGGGGACAACAAGAGGATGTCCGGTTTCACCCCAGGCAGCGGAGCAAACAAGAAGTTTCGCTTTGTGAAGAAGGATGCTCCAGGCCCATCCCAACAATCATCAACTGGACGCTGGACGATGAAGCCACCTCAGGGCAAACCTGCCGGGAACTTCCAGTTCCGTCGTGCCCGAAGAGCGAGGCTCCAAAGCCTAATGCACCCCCTCGCGATGTTGGAGATCGTCGTTGCTACAACCGTGGCCGGCCCGGGGAACTACATTAGTGAGTGTCCCAAGCCCGAGCAAATCAAGCCCAACCGCGAGAATCGGGGTACGGGAAGCAAGCCGACCACTCCGGCCAAGAAGCCTATGGTGCAAGTGCGCCAAGGCAAGCTGAACTTCACTACGATGAGTGACATCCCAGCAGGAGCTTCAGTACTCAGGGGTACATTCTCTATCAATAACACTCCTGTTAAGGTTTTATTTGATTCGGGAGCCACCCATAGTTTCATAAATGAGAACCTACTAGACAAATTGGGTCTAAGAGGAGTACAAACCAAATCTGCTTATAAAATTACCACACCAGGTGGAAACATCACGTCTCAATTAGTGACTTTTGAAGTTCCTCTGAGACTAGGAAGTAGGGTTATTCGATCTAATCTTATAACCATCAAATTGGGAAGCATGGATGTTATCTTGGGTATGGAATGGATGAATCAACATAAGGTGATTCTAGATATATCGGATAGGGTCGTAGAGATCAACTCTCCTACGGTCGGGCACACTACCTTGTACCTACCTTTCCGGGACGGTACCGACTCTTGTGCCTATGTGACCATTACCTCCTCTCTTGATGAAATTCCAGTAGTGTGTGAGTACCTGGATGTCTTTCCCGATGAGTTGCCTGGTATGCCACCAGACAGAGATGTCGAGTTTGTGATCGAACTCCGGCCCCGTGCCGTACCGCACCCATATCCAAAAGACCTTATCGCATGCCACCCAAAGAGTTAGCTGAACTAAAGACCCAACTCCAAGAATTGTTAGATAAGGGTTAAATTCGCCCGAGCTCTTCTCCTTGGGGTTGTCCTGCTCTCTTTGTCAAAAAGAAAGATGGTAGCTTGAGAATGTGCGTAGATTACCGACCACTCAATGCAGTCACCATCAAAAACAAATACCCGCTTCCTCGAATCGATGTTCTTTTTGATCAATTGGCTGGTGCCAAAGTCTTCTCTAAGATCGATCTTCGTTCTGGCTACCACCAAATCAAGATTCGACCTTGCGACATTCCTAAAACCGCGTTTTCCACTCGTTATGGTCTTTACGAGTTCTTGGTCATGTCTTTCGGACTCACTAATGCTCCTGCCTACTTCATGTACCTCATGAACTCCGTGTTCATGACGGAGCTCGATAAATTTGTCGTGGTCTTTATTGATGACATTCTCATCTATTCTAAGAGTGAAAAAGATCACGCCAATCATCTCCGAGTTGTCCTTCAGCGTTTGCGAGATCACAAGCTTTATGCTAAGTTCTCCAAATGTGAATTCTGGTTGAAAAGTGTGAAATTCTTAGGGCACACCATTTCCCACGATGGTATCTCCGTAGATCCTAGCAAAGTTCAAGAGGTGATGGATTGGAAACCACCCAAATCCGTACATCAAATCCGCAGTTTCCTAGGATTGGTGGGATACTACCGTCGATTCATTCCTGACTTTTCTAGAATCGCAAAATCCATGACCGAATTACTCAAGAAAGGAGTGAAATTCGTGTGGAGTGAAGCATGTGAGAAAGCTTTCCACGCCCTCAGACAACATCTAACTTCAGCCCCAGTGCTAGCTCAACCCGATAATTCCAAACCGTTTGAAGTCTTCTGTGACGCATCAGGCACGGGTCTCGGCTGTGTCCTTATGCAAGAAGGCCGAGTCATTGCCTATGCTTCACGGGCACTTCGACCCCATGGGCTCAACTATCCTACCCATGATCTTGAGTTAGCTGCTGTTGTTCATGCCCTCAAGATATTGAGACATTATCTAATGGGTAATCATTGCAATATCTTCACCGATCACAATCACAAGAGCCTCAAATACATCTTCACCCAGTCAGAATTGAATATGAGACAGAGAAGATGGCTTGAGTTGATTAAAGATTATGATCTAGAAGTGCACTATCATCCCGGCAAAGCAAATGTTGTTGCGGATGCTCTTAGCCGCAAAGATCTTTGCAGCCACCTAGAGTTGGAGCCAGTCAGTGAACCATTGTGTGAGGAAATGAGGAGGCTCAACTTAGAAGTGGTACCGCAGGGAATTCTTTATGCCTTGATGGCAGACTCAAACCTTTATGACAGAATTGTCACTGCCCAGCACAATGATGTAGATATTCAAACCATCAGGCAAAAACTAGCAGAAGGAGACCCCAAGTACACTTGTTTCCAGAAGGATCACCAAGATGTGGTCTGGTTTGGGAAACGTTTAGTGGTCCCCGTTGACCCAGATATTAAGAAAGTCATTCTAGATGAAGCTCATAAGTCCAAATTCTCTATTCATCCCAGTAGTACCAAGATGTACCAAGATCTGAAGCAGAACTTTTGGTGGTCCAATATGAAGGTGGATGTAGCCAAGTATGTAGCCGAGTGCGATACTTGCCACCGAATGAAAGCAAGTCATTTGAAATCGACAGGAGTACTCCAACCCCTGTCGATACCTATGTGGAAGTGGGACGATATTAGCATGGATTTCATTGTGGGTTTACCCCTGACAGCTAGAAAGAAAGACTCTATTTGGGTAATTGTGGATAGACTCACCAAGACCGTTCACTTCATTGCCGTGCACACCACTTACTCCGTACAACAATATGCAGAGTTGTACGTGGACCATATAGTTCGTCTGCATGGAATCCCAAAGACTATAATCTGTGATAGAGGGACTCAGTTTGTAGCTCGTTTTTGGGAACAGTTGCACGAGTGTTTGGGAACTCAGCTGATCCGCAGTTCCAGTTATCATCCGCAGACCGATGGTCAGACGGAGAGGATAAATAAGATTTTAGAGGACATGTTGAGAGCAAGCATCTTGCACTTTGACAAGAGTTGGGACAAGTGTTTGTCCTTGGCAGAGTTCTCTTACAATAACGGCTATCAAGCCGCACTTGAAAATGGCACCGTTCGATGCTCTATACGGACGTAGATGCCGCACTCCGCCGAATTGGTCGAGGCCGGAGAGAGAACACTCTTTGGACCGGAATTAGTTAAAGAGGCCGAAGAAAGGGTGCAAGTGATAAGAGAAAATTTGAAGATGGCACAGATGAGGCAAAAGAGTTACCATGACAAGGGAACCGCACCTCGACACTTTGAAGTGGGAGATTATGTGTATTTGAAAGTATCCCCCACCAAAGGTGTGCAAAGGTTCGGAGTCAAGGGAAAGTTAGCCCCGCGCTACATTGGACCATATGAAGTTATAGAAGTATGTGGACCCGTGGCTTACCGTATCCAATTGCCAGAACGGTTTTCCGCAGTTCACAATGTGTTCCATGTAACTCAGTTGAAGAAGGGGATGCCTGTTCCGGAGAATGAAATCATCATGGAAGCTAATGCTTGGATCAAGCCGGATCTCTCGCTCGTCGAGCATCCAATGAAAGTGCTAGACCAAAAGGAGCGAAAGACCCGAAGGCAGACCGTGCTCATGTACAAGATCCAATGGAGCCATCACACGGAGGAAGAAGCAACGTCGGAGACGGAGGATTATCTTAATACTAAGTATCCGGGCTTCCTACAATCTCGAAACCGTGAGTCCTTCTCCCCATATCTTCATTATCAAATCGAATCTCGGGACGAGATTCCTTTTAAGGGGGGTAGGCTGTGACGCCCCAGGTTTTTAATCACCGTCATTAACCTTTAACAGCCGGTCAAATGGTCAACCGTGGTCAAACCTAGGTCAACCTGGGTCCTCACCTCGAAAAACTCACTAAATCACCCTAGTGACCCTAAATGAATAGTAAACACACTTGTGGGGCCAACCCATGGTCAAAGGTTGGGTCAAACCCCTTGCCACCCCAGTGTCCACAGGTGTCAGCCGGAACTTTTGCCGCGTTCTCCAAAATTCACCTAAACACTTAAAATTCTACCTTTAGGAAAGTTGTAGATCTTGTTGAGGGACACAACTTTCATGTAGATTGGCATTTCAAATTTCGAGGGGAAAAACTTGAAAAATCCATTGCAAGGCAGAAAACACTGTTTGTCAAAACAGGCTGACATTCAAAGTTGGCATTCAAATATTTTCAAATCTAGGTAGAAAAACCCTATATAGCCTTTGTAGAAAATGTTGTTGGTAGCTAGATCTACAACTTTGGTATTCATCACTTGGTCCAGTTGTATTCAAATTTTTGGAGAAAAACTGACTTGAACAGGGCACCGGCAAAAGGGTTTGGGCCAGAGCGCGTCGCGGACGTCGCGCGCGCCCGTGCGCCGCCCGTCGCCGGCCGCGCGCCGCCGGCCTCGCATCCGCACTCGCGCCTCCCGAGGCCGCGCCCGCCCAAGGTGCTCCATCCCGAGGTCCCGCGCCCCCCGGCTCACCCCCGTCCCGAGGCGCCCGGCGTCCGCGCCTCGAGCCGCCGTAGCACGGCGAGCATCTCGCGCGCGTCACCCGCCGTCACCCGGTGCTCGCGCTCCTATTTAAACCCCCCCCGTTCCCCACCGCGCGCCACCCCGAGCCGCCCCGCGCCATTGCCGCCGCCGCACGCTGCTGGAGCTCGCCGCCGGTGCTCACCGCCGACCAACCGCTCTGGTAGCCTCCTTAGGTCCTGGTGAAGCTCCAGCACTCGCTTATTTGCCAGCATCCCACCCCCACGCCGCCGTTCACCGAGCCGCCCGGCCACCGCCGCCGTCCGCCGCCAAAGCTCGCCGCCGCCAACTCCCCCACCTCCCCTCCGGTGCCCCGCCACCCCTAGGTGAGCATGTGGTCATCCATGGCCGCTTGCCGGCCGGGATCGCCGCCGGCTCGCCGGAATCGGCCATGCCCGCGCCGCCGGCCTGGCCGGGGACCCAATTGCAACGATTCAAGTTCTGTTAGGGTGTTTAGCGTAAAACGCAGGGCTTAGTTGTGAAGAACCCTAACTAGCTTTTCTTACAGATTAGTCCAGAGCCTTAGAAAATTCCTAAAAATTCACAGAAAAATCCCAAACCAATTTTGTAGGGTTCAGGATGATAAATCCCACCTCTTTTGTTATATACTCATGGCTGGATTCTAAACAGTTTTAGCAGGAAAAATACAAATGTGCTAAACCTAGATCTGTCATAACTTGAAATCCACAACTCGTCTGTAGCCCAATTTTGGATATGTTGTGTTTTAGGATATGACTAAATGCTGTGCCAAAAATTGCACAAAGTTATGCAGTGGATCTTGCTAAATAAATTCTTTTCCATTCCTGCAGTAACTGCTTAGATGATTTTTCCTGTTAAATAAATTTATGCTCTTGAGCTCAACTTGTGCACACTGTTTTGTAATGCCAAAATACACATCTTGTGAATTAATCATGAATTTTGGATTAACAGAAATAATTATTCTTGATTTTATGCATGTGTTCCTTTGTAAATTGATAAACCAAGATCAGTAGAGATTCCATGTGAACATGCTGGTTCTTTAGGCTTGTTTAGGACCAGAGAGCAAGCACAAGAAAGTTTGGATCAAATTGATGCTCATTTATTTTTGTATGCATTTAAGTTGAATCACTAGCTAGCTTTGTTATTTTTCCATAATATTTAATTTCCTAGCATCCAACACTTACATGTGGGTCCAATGGACCAGGATAGGTGTTAATATGCATTTGAAACACTTCTTGAATTTTTGGTAATTTAATTGTTTAATAAAAAGCTCAAAAGCCCTTTTAATATTAAAGGGAAATTAAATAAAGAAAAACCGCTAATTAATTCTTTTTCCTTTTTGAAAAGTATTATTTAAATAATTAAAAGATAATTAATTATCCTCACTGATAAGAAATTAATTCATAAATAAAAATATTAATTACACCTTTGTTGGTGAAGAAAAAAAGGGAAATGAAGCTTTCACATGAAATGATAAGCTTAAGAAAAACCTTTATTCAAATGTGGAATAAAAGAGTAACCCATGTACAACCAATAACCTTCCTAAAAGAGAAACCATATCTAAATGCTTGTTAAGGTGAATATGACCAACCAGAGTTGGATAAGACAACAAACTATCACATCACCTAAAGTGCATTGCATTCCGTGTAGATCTTCCGGACGGAGATTACTCCCTTGTCCCGAAACCGAGGAAGGAGGAGCGGAAGCGTCGGCCGCAAAGACGTGGAAGTACTCGACACCGAGGGTGCCCAAGCTAACCTAGCTGACGAAGGCAAGCTCCGGTGCATCTAACCTAGTTTTAAAGTTCTTTATTCAATTATCTATGAATGATTGTGTGTCACACCCGATTTCCGGAGGGAAACCAGATGCATCTCATATGTGTGCCAGGATCTAGTTCCACACATATGATAGACGAAATGAGTGTAATATCATAGACAGTAAAAACATAACAAGGGGTTTAACAACTTACTACACTCATTCGGAAGACACGAAGGTTTGTAACATCAGAAAACGATAACTACACGACGAGTCTTCGTCTTCTGCTTCCACATGCACTTGACTGGGGGAGACGCATGCCTCAGAACTCCTCAAAGTCGATGTAGAACTCTTCACCATTGTTCTCTTTCTGAACAGCAGTAAGCAAGGCTGAGTACACTTATGGTTGGTACTCAACAAGTGGGGGAATATGCAAGGCTATCAAGGATAGGCTATGGTTTTGCAGCGGTTAGCATTTTAATGTTGGTCAAACTTTTGTTTAAAGAACGCCTAGTTACTAAATGTAAGTATATACCAACCCACTTAAGAAACTTTTAAGCAAAACAACCCAAAGCTCATCGAGCTTCACCAAACCACGATTTATTCTCATCTTCAAGTTTATTAATCATGTGAGGGTCCAAGACGCTCATGACCGTGAGCACGGCCGATCGATCGCCTTTACACTGCAGAGGTTTGCACACTTTACCCACAGTTCGCGTAAAAGTTCCAAAGAACTTTGAACCCAACCATGCGATGCTGATCAGGCATCATACCACACTTCCGAGGTGTGATTGCATAGGGACGCTACGAAGCCTTTACAAAGGTATACAAAAGACTAACGACCCGCATAGTTACGGATCGGGCGGACCATAACCCTCCCTAGTGGTCAGCACCTTAGCAAAGGCTGCTACCCCAAAAGGACCGGGCTATACCCCTGCAACCTGGATCCCCCTCTGCTCCTTTCGGAAAAGGGCCATCAAATCAATCGCACACCTAATTAATTGGCTAAGGTCAGAGCCATGTAACACTGTGGTTGCGCATGTTTTCTTGGGTGGTTCTCCATGTTCTGATTAAATCAAGTGCTCTTGCATTACCCAAAACATTAGCTATTAAACATATATCATTTCCATAAAAGACCCATTTATCCAACCCATGTTGAGCAACCAGCGAGTTCTACCCAAAACTTTATTTAAAAGGGCTAGGCCAAGGATCAGGGTAAAAGATCTAGGTAAGTCCTTAAAAAGGTTTTCCCGTCAAATTAATGCAATGATATCATAAAAGTAAACATTAATTACAATGCAGTTATATATGACAAAAATGGAACATGCAGGGGGAGAAGACCACTTGCCTTCCTTGCTTAAACAGTAAGGTTCTTCTTCTTTAAACACTTGCTCTTGATCTACCTCAACTGGCTGCTTGCTTGAAAATGGCACGATGTCTACGAGCACACAAGGATACATACAATAAACAAAACAATACACCAAGCATGAAAAGCTTAAAGGGAAAACAGGGTTTGGGTCTAGGAAAGCGAACACAAGGAACACTCGGAACTAGCGGGAGACTTGGATGATCACAAACAAGAGCTAGCTATGCGTTTGACATCCTTTAATTAAGTAAAATCATGTGTATAGGTTATTTCAGAGAAATACCCTATTTATAATTAAGCAAGTTATATTTGTATTTAAAATACGATGTAGGCCTAGTCCAATTTTACTTATAAATATTCAGGTATGATTTATGCAAATTAAACATTTAATTTTAAAAGAAGCATGTAAAAGCATATAGGCGTTTGTCTTTATATTTCGAGTTGTTCTAATCAAATTATAATTTAAAACACATTTATATTCATTTTAATCAAATTAACATTTAATTAAGAAAACTCGGGATATAGCCTATGTTACATTTTAGTAGAAAGCAAATTGCATAATCATTAATCAAATTAAGTTTGATTATAAAACCGAGGTATACATCTAATTAACTTTTAATTAAAAGAAATGTTCATTTAATATTAATCATATTAACTTTCTTATGAAAACACGTGTTAAACTTCTAATTAGATTTTAATTAGAAAAGCATGCGTAATAGGATTTAATCATATTTAATATTTAAATAAAATATAAAACAAAGAACATGTACATCATTGCTCCTAACGTGTACTTTGAGTTTATATGAGCCTAACGCAACTTGAAACGGTGGAATCGGAGCTACAACGTAAAAGATATGGAGAAAACAAGATTCTAGAACTGTCGGGCTTGAAAAGACGGTCGCATGGACACCAAGAACGCTTAAAACGGAGCTAGGACGGAAAAGATATGGCTAAAACAAGATTCAGGGACTAATTTGTGAATATCTGGAAGTTTATGGAGTTTTCTGCAAGATTCCAGGGACCTAGACATAATTATATGTGAAAACTGGAGGTCTTTGGTGCAAATGATTGGCTTTGGACCGCGGGTGAATATTTTTGAAAGGTCAAGGGCTTGATTATAAAAACCAGGGGCTAAACTGCAAGGGTTTTATATGGTGGAAGGGTATATTTGTAATTTCCAGAAATGGGGGGCTTATTTGCAAACTTGCCAGGGCGGCCGGCGGGTGAGCTGCGGTGGCGCCACGTGGCAGGCTGCGATTAGCTGTGCTGACGCGAGCATGACGCAAGCGTTGACGCCAGCTGCTGACGCAAGCTATGGACCGGCGGTCGTGGACCTGGTCCATCGGTCCACCGTGGACCGGATCAAAGGGGTACGCCCCCTTTCTGATCTGGGCCGTCCGCGCCGATCGGACGGCCCTGATCGCACGCGGGCGACGGGCGGCCGGAGACCGGCGGCGCCCGGCGAGAGGCGGCGGCGGAGCTCGCCGGCGATGGCCAGATCGGCCATCCGAGCACCTAATCGCGCGGAAATAAGTCCAGGAGGAAGAGGGGAAGATAAGGAAGCTCACCAGGGGCTCGGAGCGGTGAGAGGAGCGGCGGAGAAAGAGATCGGCGGCGAGGGGCGGCGGTGGCGGCGGTGTTCTGCGGCGGCGGCGCTGTGGAGAGGGAGGAGAGGAAAGGAGGGGCGCGAGGTGGAGAGGAGACGGTGCTCATCCTTTATAGGGCGGAGGGGGAAAAGGGAGGAGGCGCGGTCAGGCGGTGGCGGGTGCTCGCCGGTGGCGGCCATTAATGGCGGCGGCGGCGGCTCTGGATCGGGCGACGCCTGTGGGGAGGGTGAGGGAGGCACGGGGGAGTGAAAAGGGCAGCCTAAGGGGCTCTCAGGTGTGCTTTATAGGGTGAGAAGGGGAAGGAGGGGCGACGGCCGGGGCTATGGCCATTAATGGCTATGGCAGTTTTAATGGCATTCAAGAGAGGCGCTTGATTGAGGTGAAACGGAAGAGAGTAAAGGAGGGAGAGTGAAGGAGGGTTTTTTACCGCGCCTTGATGGCTAGTTTGAAGGCGGGTAGGGGCGCGGGAGAAGGGGAAAACGGCCGGGGAGGCCAGTGGCGGCGCAGTCGGTGGAAGGGGAGGGGGAAAGCTGGAGGTGGAAGACAAGCCTGACAGGTGGGCCCCACCTGTCTGCGAGAGGGAGAGAGAGAGAGAGAGGAGGCGGGCGCTGGCGGACCGTGTGGGCCGGAAGCGGGAGCAGGGCCGCGGCTGGAAAAAGAAATGAGGGAGGGGAGGTGGGCCGCGGGGTTGGGCTGGGCCGGCGCTGAGTTTGAGTTTGTTTTTTTTTGTTTTTTTTCAAATTCATTTCAAACCAATTTCAAACCCTTTTTAAATTCAAATCTTTTACATGTTTTCAAATTCAAATTTTAACACAAAATTCTCCAACTATTTTAAAGGCTTTTCACAAACCATTTTTAACAACTTTTCAAACATATTTTAAATTCAAACTTTTACACAAATTTTCACAAACCCTTTTTTTCACAATTATTTTTAAGGACTTTTTCACAAATATTTTAAGACTTTTAAAACCACACCACAGCCAAAACTCATGCATTCAAATCATGATGCACAAGCACTTATTTCTTCTAAATTATTAAAATGATATTTAAATACTTTTAAGACCAAATTTATTTTATAATTTAATTATTCCTTAGAAAATAAAATCTAAACACCATGTTGCTTACATTAATTTAGTGATGGAATTTTAGGGTGTTACATTGTGCATTTACGTTCAGGAGTTGAATGAAACCCTAGATGCATGATCCATAGGTACCTTTGGTCCTTACTAGTATGATAGGTCGATAGCTGCTAAGCTATAGGACCGTTACAAGTCGGGTGATGACCTCACTCGCGAGAATAGGTTCCTAGATAGGAATCACAATGTATCCTTAAATGGATTGCTCACGTGGTAAGAGCATGGGATCTGGGCTCCGGTCCAGTGGTTATGTGGGTTGAGTTTTTGAGCGTACTAAGCACATGCCGGTTATGGGGCCGGTAAGCCTAGTACCTTAATGAAGGCAGCGAGGGATCCTACCGTTACTACTCTTGGGATTCGCTCTCACGGCTCGCCACCGGTGGTGTATGGTGACTCCGGGTATCTCGCGGGGTATGCCGGATAGCCTGCACCAAAGACTGTAAGATTCGATCCCGACCCGAGGATTTCTGGGGACGGCCTGGGAAGTTGTCCTCGCGGGGGCAGCCTACCGTGTGTTTGGGTCTACCTTGCAAGGCTTAAAACAATCGATTGTCGGCCTCTCACCGTTATCCGAGACTACTTACTCCACTAGTCATGAGATCCCTAATGATGGAAGTTGATGAAGATGATGCTTGATTAATTGTATTGTACAACTTTGTTTGTACTAGTTGGCTAATGTAGTAAAGATTAAAACTACTAGAACTTGTGCTAAAATCTTGAAAGTAAGGGCCTACTCTTTGTTACTTTTTAGCAAAAGCAACCCAGTAGCCAAAAAGCCTTTCATGGTCTAGAATTGGTGAAGTAGATATCACCGACGGGTAAGACTTGCTGAGTATTAGTATACTCAGCCTTGCTATAATGTGTTGAACCAGGTAATGCCTTCAGTGATGTGTGGCCCGGAGAGATCCCGCCCAGCTGGGAGCTGGAGTGGGTGGAGGACGACTACTGAAAGCATCATGGATGGCCTTCCGTTAGTTTATTTCTGCTGCTTTTCGAAAACTCTGAACTATTTCGTCGTGACAAAAACTATGGTTTGTAATAAATAAACCCCTCGGGGTATGAATTTGGATATTAATGTAGTTGTATCTCTGGACTCGCCTTCGAGTGAGTTTTAATGCATATATTCGATCCTTGTTGCTTTTCAAGTGATTTACCGGGCGTTAACCCGACAACTAACGACAGGATGATACTTTATTATTGCTTAATGACCAAAGTGGATCGGTCTTAGGCGATAGTACGGTATTTTCCTGGGCGGGTTGTCATAGGTAGTCCGTAGCGATGTACGAGTTCATCCAGGAAGTCGAGTACTCTGTCGGCCATGGGGCATGTGACCGTCTTGACCTCGATCCACTTGGTGAACTTGTCGATGGCCACCAGTACTCTGTTGAATCCGCCTGGCGCAGTTGGGAGTGGCCCAATCATGTCGAGCCCCCAGCAGGCGAAGGGCCAGGTTGGCGGTATGGTGACTAGCTTGTAGGCCGGGACGTGTTGTTGCTTGGCGAAGTATTGGCACCCTTGGCACCTTCTAACGAGTTCTTCGGCATTACCCAGAGCTGTGGGCCAGTAGAAAGCTCGTCGGAAGGCCTTGCTGATCAGCGTGCGTGAGGACGCGTGGTTGCTGCAGACGCCCTTGTGGATCTCCTCCAAGATGCCCTTGCCTTCTTCCCGGGGGATGCACTTCATTAGTACTCCAGAAGATGTGCCCTGCCTGTAGACCTTGTCTCCGACTAGGACATAGGACTTGGCGTGGCGAACGAGTTGCTCGGCCAAGTTCTTGTCCGAGGGAACCTTCTGCTCGCGGAGGTAGTCGATGAAGGGTTGTCTCCAGTCCACGTCTATCATCGTGACCTCCTGGCCAGCCGGGGGATGTGCTGGATCAGTGGTCGGTGGCGCCGGCTCCGGGATGGATGGCGCGTGAAGCTCGTGGACGAAGACACCCGCTGGTACTTGAGCGCAAGTAGAACCAAGCTTCGATAGGACGTCCGCTGCAATGTTGTTGCCGCGGACGACGTGGTGGAACTCGAGACCGTAGAACTTGTTCTCGAGCTTGCGGACTTCTAGGCAGTAGGCGTCCATGTTCTCCTTGTTGCGGTCCTAGGACTTGTTGACTTGGTTGATGACCACTGCGGAGTCGCCGTAGAATAGTAGCCCCTTGATGCCTAGTGAAGCCGCGAGGCGGAGCCCATGTAGCAGAGCTTCGTACTCGGCTTCGTTGTTTGAGACCTTCTAGAAGATCTGCAGGATGTACTTGAGTTGTTCGCCCATTGGAGAAATCAAGAATACCCCTGCACCTGCGCCTTCGAGCTTGAGCGAGCCGTCGAAGTACATCACCCAGTGCTCTGGGCGCTCAGTTGGAGTAGGTAGCTGATATCCCCGCCACTCTGCCATGAAGTCGACTAGTGCCTGTGACTTGATGGCTGTGCGTGGCTTGAAGTCGATGTTGAGGGCGCCGAGTTCGACTGCCCACTTGGAGATTCTTCCAGTAGCATCTTGGTTCCGCAGGATGTCGCTGAGCGGGTAGTCGATGACGACGAAGATCGAGTACTCCTGGAAGTAGTGTCATAGCTTCCGCGAGGTAATGAGCACTGCATACAGTAGCTTCTGTACTGGCTGATAGCATGCCTTGGATTCTGACAAGACCTCACTGACGAAGTAGACTGGGCGCTGGACTGGGTAGGCGTGGCCATCTTCCTGCCGCTCGACAATGATGGCAGTACTGACCACGTGAGTAGTCACAGTGAGGTAGAGCAGCAGCTGCTCACTTTTGCGAGGAGCCGTGAGGACTGGTGGCTTTGATAGGAAGTCCTTGAGCTGGGCAAGGGCTTGGTCTACCTCTAGAGTTCACAAGAACTTCTCTTGATGCTTGAATAGTTTGAAGAAGGGGAACCCCCGTTCTCCAAGCTTCAAGACGAATTTGTTCAGGGCCACCATGCACCCGGTTAGCTTCTAGACGTCTTTGATGCACGTGGGAGCTTTCATGCTGGTGATGGAAGAGATCTTCTCGGGATTGGCTTCAATGCCGCGGTGGCTGATGATGAAGCCGAGTAGTTTGCCCGACGGTACACCGAAGACGCACTTGTTCGGGTTGAGCTTCCAGCGGTACTCTCGCAAGGATGCGAAAGTCTCTTCAAGATCGGCGATGAGCGTGTTGGAGTTTCTGGTCTTGACGACCACGTCATCCATGTAAGCTTCGACGTTCTTGTTGAGCTGCCTCTTGAAGCAGGCCTGGATAGCTCGTTGATAGGTAGCACCGGCATTCTTCAACCCGAAGGACATGGTCGTGTAGCAGTACGCGCCAAACGGGGTGATGAACGCGGTCTTCTCTTGGTCTTCTTCCTTGATTGCGATCTGGTGGTACCCGGAGTAGCAGTTGAGGAAACATAGCAGGTCGCAGCCCGCCGTGGAGTCGATGACTTGATCAATCCGCGGCAACCCGAAGGGGTCCTTGGGGCAGTGCTTGTTGAGGTCGGTGTAGTCGACGCACATCCTCCACTCGTTTGAGTTCTTCTTGCGGATGAGGACGGGGTTGGCGAGCCACTCAGGATGGAAGACTTCTCTGATGAAGCCAGCCGCGAGTAGTTTGGCGAGTTCCTTCTTGATGGCGTCCCGTCTGTCGTCGGCGAAGCGGCGGAGGTGTTGTCGCTTCGGGGTAGCTTTAGGGTCGACGTTGAGTGAATGCTCAATCAGCTCCCTGGGTACCCCTGGCATGTCCGCTGGTTTCCACGCGAAGATGTCTCAGTTAGCCCGGAGGAAGTTGATGAGCGCGTCTTCCTATTTCGGGTCGAGGCCCGCCCCAATGGTGGTGGTCTTGCTGTTGTCTCCTGTCCCGAGGTCAACCGTCTTGACTTGAACCTCCTCAGCTGGCTGAGGCTTGTTGGCATTGTCCGACTTCTCTGGGATGTCGAGTTCGCTTGGGGCAAGCTTCTTCGACGCAGCGTAGATCTCCATCATTGCGTTGGGTACTTGATTTGTGTCTGCGAGTTCCACAGCCTCTATGTCGCAGTCGAAGGATATCTTCAAGTCCCCTTGCAATGATAGTACACCGGTCAGACTTGGCATCTTGAGTACCAAGTAGGTGTAGTGGGGTACCTCCATGAACTTGGCGATAGCTGGTCTGCCTAGGATGGCATGGTAGGACGTCTTGAAGTCCGCGACTTCGAACTTGACGTACTCAGTATGGTAGTTGTCCCTTGTATCCTCGAAGGTAACTAGCAGAACCATTGAGCCTAGTCGTATAGTCGCGTTCCCAGGGACGATGCCGTAGAAGGGCGAGGTGCTCTTAGTGAGCATGTGGGTGATGTCGAGCTTCATCTTCTTCAAGGTCTTGGTGAAAAGGACGTTGAGCCCGCTTCCACTGTCGATGAGGACCTTGTTGAGTCTGGAGCCCGCGACCACCGACTTCACGACGAGTGGGAACCACCCTGGTTCGGAGAAGCTTGTCCACTGATCCGCGCGGGAGAAGGTGATGGGACCTCTGACCACCTGAGAGGTGTTGGGACCGCTGGTTCAATGTTCAAGACCTCTCGTCGGGTAGCTTTCTGAAACCGTCTGCTGGGTAGTCCGTCGAAGAGGATGTTCACCATCTTGTCGGGTTCCTGGAAGTCTTCGTTGCCTTCGTCAGCCTTTTTCTTGCCATTCTTGTCATGAGGGTGTCGTGGCTCCGGAGTGTCCTTGAGTGCTCGCCGGAGTTGGTACACTGCTCGGTGGTGTGGTTGCCATCCAGATGCCACGGGCACTTCTCCTTCAGCAAGTCCTTGAAGCCGTCGGAGGTCTTCTTCGAGTTGTCTTTCGCGAGGCGCTGGATAGCCGCGACAGTGTTGTCTGGCTTGCGCTTGCGATTAGGACCCGAGTAGTTGCTGTTGCGACCGCCTTGGTTCCTGTTGTTGTTGTTGTTGTTGCCGCCCGTGTTCTGCTTGCTCTTGCCACTGATGGCATCGTACTTGGTGTTAGCCTTGTCTTCTTCATCAGCCCAGGAGGTGATCATGTCCTTGAGGTGGGTGATGGAGCTCGGGCGGTGACGACCGAAGTCTTCGAAGGTGCAACGGTGGTAGAGACCGTCCTGGAAGAGGTTGATGACCTCCTTGTCGGTGACGTCGACTACGGTGGCGCGCTTGTCGAAGAAGTGTTGCATGTACTTGCGAAGGGTTTCGCCTTGTTCCTGCTTCACCATTGCCAGGTCCATGCGAGTACCCGAGCGGCCCATAGCGCCCACGAAGTTGCTCGTGAACTGTTCCTTCAGCTGGTCCCACTTGTCGATTGAGTACTTCTCGAGTGACTCGAGCCATGTAAGCGGGGATTGATCCAGGCAGAAAGGGAAGTAGAGGCACTTCATGTCATTGTTGCCACCAGCGTTCTCGATGGAGAGGGCGTAGCATCTGAGCCACTGCATTGGATCCTGCTTCGCATCGTACTTGGTGATCCCCAGAGGTTTGAATTTCTCTGGGAGAAGCAGATTGCGAAGCCGTGCGGAGAAGGTGGGGAAGCCGTCGTTGTCACCTGCCGTGGAGGACTTCTTGCGTCGTAGTTCTTCAATTTTCTGGCGGGCATCGAAGCCGCCTCGTGAGGTGCCGGAGGCGTGGCTGTTCGCGTGGCCTCGGCCGCCGTGGTCGCCTCCGCCCCCGGCTCTCCTGCCAGCCCCGTGGTTGGAGCTCCCACCGTCACTGCCTCCGCCGCCAGGATCACGACGAGGGATGATCTCCCGGTCGCCGCCGGCGCTGTTGCCACCATGAGAGGGTCCACCGGCTGTTGCCTGAGTACGGTTGGGTTGAGCCGGTAGCTCCGCTCGAGTACGGTTGCGACCTGTGCCCGCACTGCGACTTGTGGCTTCGTTGTCTTGCTGGCGGTTCCTGACGGGGGCACTTGGGTGACTCTGTTGTCAACTCGCATGAAGTAGGCGTCCTCTGCGAGCTTGGCGGTGACTTCTCCCGCGCGCATCCCCTGGGCCTGACGTGCTATCGCGGTGATAGACATGAGGCATTGCTCTGGGGTGGTGTGCACCCGGCTCTCGACTTGGTCGAGTGCTTCCGCGAGGTTCCAGATGGGGAGGGACTCGCGGAGACGTCGGCGTCGTTCGTTCCGCTTTCTGTTGCGTTCGCATCGAGCGTCCCTGTTGGCGTCGGTCTCGTTGGCGGGTGCGTTGTCAGACAACTCATCTGCTGAGATATCCTCGAGATATTGGTCAGGGCGCGTCCCTGAGGGCCCCGGCGTCTCGTTGGTAGTCATGAAGACTTGCCGATCGGGGTTGCCGAGGCTGGAGTCACTGGTTGCCACCTCTGTCGGAGTGTGCTCCTCAGTTGGAGCTAGCGGTGTTCCCTCTTGGAACGGCAGTGAGTCGAGGTAGGCGACGCAGCGTGAGTTTCCTCCTGTCAGGTCTGCGGGCTTGCGGTCTGGCTAGTAGACGAATCTCCCGGCAGGTGTAGATGTTATAACCAGGCCGGAAGCCGGTCCTGACAAGGGTTGCTCTGTAGTATTGTTCTCGGGCTCGGACTCATCAGGATCCGACCCAAAATCGAACTCGTAGGAGGAGTCGGAGTAGAAACCAGAGATGGGGTTGGAGTCCGAGTTGTAGCCGGGGTCGGTGTTGGAGTCCGAGTCGTACTCGGGTACGATCTCCTTGCCGGCCCCGCGCGTAGTGGGAGCCTTCATGTGGGCCCTGCTGACGTTGCGAGGACCGCGTGTGAAGCGCTCACGGAGTGGGGAGTCCACACGCGATGGCTGAGTAGCTGACTCGCATACGATGGCCCACGGGGACGTCGAGTTCGAGTTGGAGTCGGATCCAAGCTCGAAGTCGGCGTGTTGGTTGTAGAGCGAAATTTCGCCGAACTTTCCAGCGAGATTGCCCGTGACTACTTCGAGAAGCGTCACGAGCCCAGTCTCCGGGTTGGGCGGCATGGTGAGGCGGCGTTGGAAGGATCCAGCGCCGTCGGCAGTGCAGACCCAGGAACCGAAGACGAAGGTGTCGCAGCGGTTAAAGGCGATGGTTGGCTTGAAGAAGACTGAAGCCGTCGAGTTCGCCATATGATCTTCGGCGAGATCCCCTACCTGGCGCACCAGCTGTCGGTGTTTTAGACCAGCAACCTACCAAGGGGAGTACCCGAGGTAGATGAATGTGGCCTCGCTGAGATCGGTAACTCGAAGGAAGAGACACGTAGCACACAATTTAGACAGGTTCGGGCCGCGAGGTGCGTAATACCCTACGTCCTGTATGCTCCGTAGCTCTGGATTGATTGGATGTGATTCCAAGATGATGTGTAATCTCTGAGAGAAGGGTCCCTGCCTCGCCTTATATAGTCCGGGAGGCAGGGTTACATGTCGGTTTAGGGAGAGAGTACTAGTCGTGTACGTCTAGGAGTTCTCTACACAGTACATGGTATGTATAGCTTCCTATCCGAGTACTCCTCCACCGTAGTCCTTGCGCCTCACGCCATCAGGTACCGTGCGGCACAAGTCGGGTAGTCTCGGGGGCCCACCGAGTAGTCGGTCCTAGTACCCATCGAGGTAGTGGGCCCAGGGAGGTCCATACGACACCCTCAGCCATCTCATTCAAATCAAGTGGTTCCCACTGCATTTCTGTTAATTTCAGCTATATTTGTCATATTTGGTATGTGTTTTTTTCTGTTAGGGTGCGGGCATGTTGATTATTGTGGGGATCCATGTGTTGATAGTTCGGCTGCCTATATTGATAGTTAACATTGCAAGCTCTAACTTATTAATGATCCTTGGCATCAACTGTAGCAACCATCCTCAATGAACTTCCATTCTTATCTAGTGAAGCAAGAACAGTGTGACTTATGCAACCTAAGCTGTGTCCTGCTATGCATGATTTCCATTATGTCTAATATATTCTAATATGTTCTCTATCTGAAACAATACTTGCTGATCTAAAGAAAAGGATCCACTTAAATGTAGACCGAACATCATTATTCTAAGCCTGACATTCTTAATTCAAGTTAATTGTGTTTCTAATAGATTGTAGTAACTACAGAGTTTACAGCTATTGCTGGCATGATCCTTGTGTATTATGGATTGATCAATTTAGTTACTGACTGATTTTGCTATAGTGGCTTTGTAGAGGGGCAACTGAATCTTTCAGATGGTAAATCCATAATGTCTCTGGATTCTTTACTATTTTTCATCATTTAATAATCTTTGATTTACTGTAAACAAAATAATCATTTCTTCTGAAGTTGTGTGCAGATTTGCCAATGTCACCTCCCTGCAGAACAAGGCTCGAGAAACGGATGACAGTACTGCCTTCTATACCCTCTATTGCTTTCAGCTAATTAGTTTACTCTCAGAGTTACTTTTGCATGTGAAGTTTGGCTGGACAACTTGTCCCTCCTAGATTATGAAGAGAAACATAGATACTTTCCTATCATGTTTTGGTGGCTGCTACTATAATTAGGACTGCAGAGTGCCTTCTCTTTTGCATTCTATTTTTATAAACATGTTGGAATTTATAAATAGTTGCAAATTCTTCTATACTTGTTTATTTACTGTTATAATGTGGAAACTAACATGCTTGTTCAAAGTAGATAACTAGTAGTCTTTTTCTCATTTGCTCATTTATTGAAATTAGTGTGTCATTTGATGTTGCAAAAAAGAAAACCTTATCAATATGATCCACTTTGTTTGACTCATTGCAGGTAAGTAATAACTGAAAATTTGTTGGGTGGTTATTGCTCTATCTGCTTCTAATAGTTGTTTCATTATCTTTGCTTTATAACTCTTATTTTCTTAGCAGGTCAGCTAGCTCATCTCTACACTTCTTTTTTGCAGGTCAGCTCGACAGCTCATGCACAAGCTGCAACAGATCGAGTTTGATTTCTCTCAGGTGAGAACAAGATCAAGGTCAGAATAACACATTTGCCTCTTTCTTCTCCCCTAATGCAAAGCAGCAACAATGTAAGAACTTTATTTTGAATGGCATGTGTGCAGGATGCTGAAAGGAAGTGTGGTTTCTATGAGAAGTACAAGCTGTAAAATAAGATGTAAAATAAGATGTAACTTGTAGTTAGAATCTGCTGTAATTTGTAGTTCGAATTTGTTGTAATGTTAGTAATAATATGAATTGAGTTGAGTTATGAAGTTGTATGGTCATTGGAATACTGGATCTGTTAATTTATACAAATTTTTTGTTATTTCAGTATTATTTGTAAATTGTATTGATAATTACCATTTGCACTTTTGTGACGAAATAAAACTGATCAGATCAAGCCACGTGGCTCAATAAAGGACAACCTGTGACAAAAACAATGGCAAATCTGTGACCATTTTATATCAAAAGGTGACAATGGCAAATATCATTCTTTGACAATATAAACTTGTCTTCTATGACGATTCCAAAAAGATGACGTCAGCTGCCACGTCATTGATGATGTCACCGCCACTTCATAGCTGACGTCGGCGCCACGTCAGATGCAAACGCCGTTAACGGGAGATTATGACCAAAACATAGGAACATTTGTGACCAAATTTGATCGCCACACATCACAAATGGCGTTAACGGCGACGTCAGTTAGCCAGGCGGACGTGAAATTATGACGAAAACAGGGTATAATCTATGACCAAAAACGTTTGTCATGGAATGAATTTAAATCCATGACGACACCAAATTCGTCACATATTGGAGACACATCTATGACGGAAAAACCAATTTCGTCACCGATGAACAAATGTGACGCCACCATAGTGACCAAAACAAAATCGTCACAAAATCGTCACAAAATACTAATTGTGACCATTCTGGCGTCTTCAATGACGTTAATGTAACGTCATTGATGACAACATCCCTACTAGTGATTATTTTTAGTAATGCAGTTAGTTCTTACTTTTGGTCTAACATTGCGACATGGTGGAAGGGGGTCATGCTCGTAGTTTACGCACATGAAGAACCTCATCCCGTAGCGGTACCCAAGAATGTTGCACTTGACAAGCTTACAATTGTCACCGCAGTAGCACATAGGAGTGTGGATCTCCTTTAGCACGACAACCTTGTCCTTCCTACTGGTGAGCAACTCCAAATCCAACTCAGGACCCGAGGAAGCCATTGAACACCTACAAAAAAAAGATGAGAAATATGATAATTCATTACATGTTTCATCTCAAATTAGAAAACAAAACATAACAGAATATGATAATAAATTTGATGGCAAGAATAAAACAACAAGCAAATGAAGGTAGTTCAATTATTACAACACGATAACATGCATAAGTTCAAATATTACAAGACCTTTCTAGATAAAATGGTTCAAATATTACAAGACGATAACATGCATAAGTTTTTTAAATATTACAACATGATAGCACAAACAAGTACGGTCACTGCATTCATTCGTTGTAGCGACTAGAACGACGTCCACGTGCACTAGCTGAAGGTGGTGTAGAAGTGGCTGTGGAAAAGTAAGATGCTTCAGTGCATTTCTTGTAGGAGTGTCTTGGATTGTTGCACTTAGAGCATATCTGCACCAGAGGTCTAGCTTCAGCCTCATCCATGTTGTTCCTAGTCCTCTTCTTCTTGCGTCGACTGACACCTTGGCACATGGTTGGATCTGGATTTGGTATGTACAACATATTGTCTTTAGGGTCTTAAGTGAAAGTTTCAGGATGCAGGTAACCTTCAATAGTGCGGTTCCAAGTGTCTAGAATGGTTTGCTTCATAAAGTATTTTGGCATGTAGCAACCCCAATGCTTATTCTTTGTTGCAAGGCATGCAACGATCACATGTGAGCAGGGGTAGTGTAGCAGTAGTGGCTTCTGCCAACAGCATGACAATGTATGATTCCCAATAACTGTTTTTTGTATTGTTATTTCACCATTTGCTTTTTGTGATTTGGACTGGCAACTTATCTGATATTTCCACTGCACTTCCTCGCCAGGATCACGACGTAGAGGTTGTGGGTAAGCTCTGTAAGCAAGAGCAGCCTTCTGTTTTTTGTTCAAGTACTCAGTCATCCATGTTGAATACACCTTCTGAGAGTCCTACATAGCTGCATGTGCTGCAGTAGCTCGGTCAAGAAAGTACTTCATTGTGCGGTACAAGAAGAACTCAATGATACCATGCCTCACACCTGTCTTATCAAAAAGGAGAAACCATTTCTCCTTAAGCTCATTCTGAATCCACTGGCTGAAGGGCTTCACAGCACATCCCCTTCTCCTTCTGACATTTGGAGCATCTAGCCCCACGCCCTCCAGAGAAACTGGCTCTTTCCCAGGTTCAGTACTTACCGGCTTCTTAGCTATCTCTTCTGATGCTTTCTTCGTCAGATCATCTAATTTTTGCCATAGGTCGTAGAACTTTTTCTCCTGATTGGTTGAACATACGCGCTTGAACAATTGTGTAAGTTCTTTGTTCTTGAACTGGCTATGAAATTTTGCTCCCATATGCCTCATGCACCACCTGCTATGCACATCTGGCCATTGTGCTGCTCTGATACGCTTTTCACTACCTTCTTTGATGTCATTAATGACTTGCAAAATACCTTTGTGTCTATCGTGTATCACACACACGTCTGACACATCTCCCACCACCATCTGCTTCAATCTCTCCAGAAACCAATACCAACTGTCACCATTCTCTCCCTCTGCAAAAGCAATTGCCAAAGGCAACAACTAATTGTTGCCATCTGCAACCACAACTGTAAGGATTGTGCCATTGTATTATCCTGTTAGGAATGTGTCATCTATGCAAATAACTGGTCGACACTATTTTAATGCAGCAATAGCGGGACCCAATACTAAGAATGCCCGCTGCAAGACTTGCTTCCCTGGCCTTGATACAAGATTATAAGTCTTGATATCATAATAACTATCAGGATTTAGCGTGGCAATTGTGTTCAGCAATCGAGGCAGATTGTCGTAGGATGCTTCGTAAGTTCCCCACCTTATCTCCATTACCTTCTTCTTTGCCATGTACGCCTTACCATAACTTATTTGGTACCTAAATTTCTCTTCAATTGCCAAGATAATGGACTTAGGCTCATAAGCAGGATTTTCCACAATCTTAGCAAACATCTGGCTAGCCACAAAACCGGATGACAAATTATGATGACTTGCATCTAGCTGCTTAAGTACACAAGTGTGATCCACAACAGATTTGATCTCCCAATAATTTTTCCACTTGCCCATGGAAGCATACACTCGAAAAGGACAGTTGGGCTTCAGACATTGTACATCATATATATGTGGAGAACTCTTCACTACCCTGAACTCTCTCTGCAGAGTAAGGGTGGCCCACCTATTCACTACATCCTTCACCTCTACTGCACTCTTATACATGGTGCTAACAGAAACCTTATTATCTCTATACTCCCAGGACACATTCTCACCAGGATTGACAGGTAGTTGTGAGAAATTGTAACTGTCCCAGTCCCTTGGAACTAGCGGGTCATCCTCATCATCTGAGGAGTCCTCTTCCAACCCATGTTCATCCTCATGAGCCTCAATTTCGTACCGCCTGAGTACTTCTTCATTAACTTCCCCCTCGTCAATTGCACCCTCAAAGGGTGTGTCACCATCTCCTTCTTCTTCCTCAGTGGAACCACCATCTTCTTCTTGTGGCTCAGTTGCAGGACCATCTCCTGCTTGTAGTTCAGCCTCACCCTGGTGAGCATTACTCTCAGGCACTTGACTACTAGACCCCGCCTTATGAAGAACTTTGATAAACAACATCACAAGCAAACCAAATTCACGTGTTGTTTTGATATAACTCCTCCAATGTTCAGTGCCTTGGTGCCATAAGCTCCCAATATAACGACTCATTCCTGTTGATTAGAGCCATAATGGACAAGTCATGTTGCTCTACATCTACATGGAATGCCCTAAAAAAGTCGGTAATGGACCCCAACTTCTTGAGGCTGCTCTTCTAATCACATGGTCAACCGAATCAATTTCTGACAAGTCAACTCCATGTTCACCATATCTAATCTGCCCATTACCGAAATACAACTTGACATTGACATCATCTGACATGTCTGACAGCATGAAAAAAAATATTAACAAGTGGATCTATAAGTACAAAATATATCTACTCAGAGCTACAGTCAAACTATAATTTTACTAAGTAGATCTACACTAAAACTATATATTTACTAACAAGAGCTACACTAAAACTATATATTTACTAAGCAGATCTACACTAAACCTATTAAGTATGAGAGTATTACCTCTAACGAGACGAAAAACCGGCAGAGCTTCGCACCTTAACCACCTCCTCCTCACTCCCTTCTCCTCTTCCCCCTCTCTTTCTTTTTTTCGAATTATTATGACATTTTCAGCTGAATTTCGGTGTTATATAGGCAGCCAGATCCTAGCGCTGTGGGGCACGGCGCTAGCAGCCCTGCTGCCGTCGTGGCCCACGGCGCTAGGGCATAACGTCGTAGCACACGGCACTATGTCCCTAACGCCGTGGGCTACGGCATTATGTACGTCGCACGCTACGGGCCCACTGCTGGCGGCTCCTACCACCGTGGGCCACGACATTATGTCCCTGACGTCGTGGGCCACGGCGGCAGATGTATGACCATATATTTTTGCAAAATACAGATAGAAAAATTATAAAAAAAATCCCTAAAAGAAAACCCTTGGAAGGGCGGACCTGAGGACGGCGGATCCACCTAGAACTAGAAGACCGTCGAATCGCCACCGCCACCGCCGTCATGTTGTTCCTCCGAAGACACGTCCTCCCTCTCCTTCGCGCGTCCTCCCCGCCCCCCTCCCCAATCTTTATCTACCACCGCGCCTGCCTCCTTTCCACCTCCACCTCGGCCTCCGCTGCCCCATTCTCCCTTGAGGACTACCTCGTCACCGCCTGCGGCCTAGCCCCAGCTCAAGCCAGGAAGACGGCCCAGAAGGTGTTCGATGGAGCGTCCAAGGATAACCAGAATACAGTGAACGAGTTCTCCAACTGCCGCCTCAACTCCGCCTCCAACCCCGACCCCATCATCGTCCTACTCTCCGGCGTCGGCCTCTCCAACGCCGACATCGCCGACATCGTCGTCGTTGACCCGCTTCTCCTCGAGAAAATTGTAAATTTGGTAATCCAAACATTGTGCTTCGCAACTTTGCCATTCCTAACATTGACTTTGCAAAAATAGGCCTCCAAACGTTGTCTTCTTGCAAAACATACCTTCATACATATTTTCCCTCTTTTCTAATTAAATTAGGTGTATTCTTAAACTGAAAGGACATTTTTGCCTTGGGTATTTCTCCCCGAGCCATTCCACCTGCCGGTGACCTTGCCCAAGTGGCCGCAAGGTTTAAGGCTTCCTTTCTCGCGTCTTTCCTTTACCTGCTTTGGTTCACTGTGCGTGATGAGCTGATGATTGTGGATTGCTGCTGCATGTTCGGCTGGGTGCTGTTCCGTGGTTGAGTTGCATCTGATCCATATGAATTAGTCCTAGATTCATTGCGGTCCATTGGTAATCGCCGATTTTGTGTCTTCGTTTCCCTTGCTTCTCACGGCAAGATTGATCCATGATGAGTTGATTGGCTTGGTAGTTGCTTCGAATCCTTCCAATCTCACTGCAGTAGCATGAAATCCGCTTGTTGACTAGTCCTTCCAAGTTGAGAGCGATTTGACTTAGCCGCTGGGACGGCCGGCGGGGCTTCACCGGCGGGGATGAGCAGCGCGTCGTCGTCCATTCCAACGGCCGTCTAGGGTTCGGAACACGAACAGATGGGCGAGGCAACGACTGCGACCTTTGCGAACCGTCCGTGAGCAGCAGCGACGTCCACGTAGAGAATACAAGGGGCAAAATGTCCTTTCAGTTTGGAAATACACCCATCTGAACTCAAAAAGAGGAAAAATGCGTATGAGGGCATGTTTTGCAAGAGGACAACGTTTGGAGACCTATTTTTGCGAAGTCATTATTAGAAATGGCAAAGTTGCGAAGCACAACATTTAGAGTCCCAAATTTACAATTTTCTCCTCCTCCTCCGCTCCTTGCCCAAGAACGTCGGCCCTCGCCTCCGTGCCCTTCGCGACTGCCTCGGTCTATCTGCTCCTCAGATCGCTCGTTTCCTCCTAGTCATTCCCAAGTTGGATTTCTTTATTTCCTTCTATGGCTCATTTGAGCGGCTCATCTCCAAGAGAATGTGAAAACTATGTATTGGGGTTTGCTAAAAAATAATTCTCCCAAAAACATGTCAGCTCACAGCAGAATGCTAAAAACTACTACTAATAATTTTTTTTGAGATTGACTACTACTAATAATCTAAGATGGGTCACATCGTCTGGGCCTTGGCCTATCCACTTCCTGGCCCATGTTACCAGCACTCTATTTTGCTAAAAAAAAACTATCGGAGCACTCCATCCATGGCCGCCGGTGCTCGAGTCGCAAGGGCCGGCCGCTGCTGCCCGTAGCTACCTCCCTATTTCCCACCACTGCCGGCGCATGCCGAGGACCGCGGCCGCCGCTCCGTCCCCGTGGTCGGCACTCGCTGTGGAACGGCCTCCAACCCGTCCCCGTGGCCGGTGCTCTCTGACTCCCCGCAGCCGGTACTGCCCCGTGGTCGGCGCTCCCCAGCACCGGTCGTTGCCTTTCGCCACCGGAGCGCAGCCAATCAACCGACGAGCCGGCCGCCAACATCCAGTATTCAGCCGCACTGATTCGCCGGGTCTGAATGCTGCCAGTCAAATTCTCCAGTGCCATGAGCTTTCAATCGTCATGCCGGAGCTCCTCCACCTCGACCGAGCGCATCATCACCCAGAGCACCGACGGTTTTGCGGGCGCTACGGGGCGACCGTGGGCCGGTGGCCGGCGATCGTGTGCGCGCCCGAGTGAAAATGCACGCGAGAAGGACGTCGAGCCGGATTGGGGAGGAGCTCGCATTGCGAATATATCCGCAACGAGGATGTCATTTTTAGCAGTGCTAATCTTTTGAAGCTTTGAAGGCCACGGCGCTCCACTTCCATCAGCGTCGAGATTCGGCAGTCGAGGACGATGGGGCGGTGGTCCTGATGTAGGACAGCTGAAGTTGAATCCTTCCTTTTGGAGGTTGCATGTTTGAGTGAATTTCTGTGTAGGGTTGGATGGCTAGCCTGTGTGGTTTTTGTGCCCTTTGTTAGCTGGATGTCGTTTAGCAGCTGGAGTTTGGTAGACCCTTGGCGTCTGAAGGTGTAATAACTTGTTTTGTGTCTTTTGGACTGTTGCGATCAGAAACTCTGTAATTTCGTTGCTCTTGAGTAATGAAATTCGGGCGTAGCCCTTGATGGAAAAAAAAAGCAGTGCTAATCTTTTGGGAGACTTTAGGTGGTCTGTTGGAGTTCAATTTTTCTCTTTTTCTCCCTAAACAACGTATTGGGAGTAGCATTAGCATTCTCTTCGAGATCCTCTAATATCATGAATAAGAAGGGGAACGTCTTCCTATTATCGGATCTTGAGAGGGTGATCAAGCCTAACATTGCGCTGCTTCGTCAGTGTGGCCTAAGTGATGGAGATATTGCCTGGCTGTGTTCACACAACGCGCGGATGCTTACGTTCAACTTAGAGCATGTCAAGGATGTGGTGCGATGCGTAGAAGAGCTTAGGGTGCACCGCAACTCCGGGATGTTCAAGCACGTAATTTTAGGTTTTGCCGGTATCAACAAAGAGAAGGTTGCTCCCAGGCTCGAGTTTTTGAAGAGCACCTTCGGTTGCTCCGAGAGTGAAATTGCAATTGTAGTGTCCAAGGTGCCAAGGATTCTTGGATACTCTGAGGAGAACCTTACCCGCAAGTTTCAGTTCTTGGTCAAAGAAGTCGGAATGGAGCCTCAGCACATTGTTGAATGGCCTGCCCTGTTAGGATATAGCCTGGAGAAGCGGCTAGTGCCCCGACACTGTGTCATGAAGATTCTGCAGGCGAAGGGGTTGATTAGCAATTTAAGCTTTTCTTCATTTGTTTCTCTTGGAGAGAAAAAATTCATATTGAAGTTCATCAACTGTCATGAGGACTCTGTTCCTGATCTGGCAGGTTATTATGCCACAGCTTGTGCTGGTGATGTGCCTCATGAAGTCGAACTAACATCCTGAAATATTTAATATTGTGGATATCATTCAGGTTGGTTGTAGAATTGCAACTCGTGCCCATCAGCAATTGTCCATGGTTTCTTTTCGGCAATAGAGCTACTGCTGATTCTTGACTTGTCATAATCCAAGTTTAAGTCATTATTATTGTTATCTATGAGGAACTTAGTTTGAGTTACACTATAGACTTGCTGAAGAGTATAGTGTATTAGTCATTTCTTCCGAGCACATGACTAACTATCCTCAAAGTTAGCTGTTTTTCGATAGAATGGCCATTGTAGTACTTGATCTACTAGTGACATTTGGGTAAATTTTGAAGTGTATTGCGCAAGAAAAAAGAAATTCCAATTCTACTGTTGTGCACAGAATGTTACAACTGGAAGCCTGGAATCTAATTACATGTGAAAAGAAAATTCACAATCACAGCATCCAAATAGAGTCTTTGTTTTTAGATACAGACTCCAAAACTCCCTCTAAACTGCCCATAAATAAACAAAAAAATGGAATCTGAACCTTTCTTGGCTAATTCTGACCATATACTAATCATTAATCGCGGATTGTTTTTTTTTTTAAAAAAAATGTTACACGGCGAGCAAGAGCGATAACAAGCAAAACAGCCGGTTGTCCCCCTGTCTATGGCCGGCGGGCGGCGACCACAGCGAAATCTTGACACAGAAGGCCACTGGCGACAGCCCTCACCCGCCATCCGCGCCCCTCGTCTCTCCTCTGTCCCTCCACACCGGCGACGATGGCGGCGTGGCCCAACCCGGCCCTCCCGCTCCTCCTCGTTGCCGCGCTGCTCGCGTTCGAGGACTGGCTCTCCACGCCATCCTGCTCCGATGGGCCGCCCGCCGCCAGCGGCCCCGGGGACCTCAGGGCCATGATGGTGGCCGACCTGATGCTCCTCGGGTCGGACGCCACCTACGCCGACCGCTTATTCAGGGACCACGTCATGTACAAGTTCTTCCATGTGAGTGATCAGATTCAGATGCGAGCTACTGTCCCGAATTCTTCGAAAATTTGTTAGCTATCTGAAATTTTAGTCTTCTATAGCCGTTTGGTGAGCTAGTGCACAGGCAAGTTTGCTGCTCTTGGGCGCCAAATGTAGTGGAGGGGCATGTTTTCTGTGTTCACTTGATTGGAGTCCGTTCACTACGATTTGCTGGGGACTTATTTTGGTCAGTCAGCATTCCGCCTAGCTGGTCCTCTACTGTGACCTTTGAAGTATCCATTGCTTTGATTTTATTGGAAACTAATTGTGGTCATAGTTTGGGGGGAGAAACTAAATTCTTGTAGATAACTGTAATTCGGTGAAGTGTAATGATTATGAACATTATGAACTTCAGGATTCGTAGCATCCTAGCATTCAAACTTTTTATTGCTGTGTGCACAATCTTCATTTTCTATCATGCCTTCTTTCTCCAGAATTCTATTCAAACATTGAAGCCAGATATAATTGTAGTACTTGGGGACATTTCAGCAAAGGGTTCAGAGTTAACAGAGCGCAAATGGATATCTGTTATTGAGCAGTTTGAGGGGATATTGGGGCATTACTCTAGTCTTCCTCTTCTCATTGCATTAGGAGATAAGGACGTGGGTGCATGTGACAATTTGGAGGGAAAATTTGTACGCCGCAGGGCCAAGCATTTGCCTGGATTGGATTCTGGTGGATGTGGTGCTTTTGAGATCAGCAATGTAAGTTTTGTATCAATAAATGCTGTGGCGCTGCTCTGTGGCAATAATGATTTGCGGTTTGGTGTTGAGAAGTTCATGGAGAGGGAAAGCCATCATTTCCAAAGTCTGAATGAAGAAGAATGTTACCCTTCGGGGTGTGAAAAAAGAGAAGGTTCCACTGATACTGGTTGGAGGCGAAACAGCATGGAATCCGGGTCTGGTCCTGTAGTTTTGCTTCATTTTCCATTGCATAAGTTTGATGCAGAAGTTACTGGTCTTCCCACATCGTCAGTCGAAATTGTCTCAGATCATTCATCAGTTTCCGCAAGCTCAAAACAAAGGTAAAAATCATCGATAGTATGTGTATTATGATTAGATTCTTAGTCTATCCCTCCTATGGAATCACCCTCACAAGATAATTGGATAATGGCAGAGGGCTATATGATCGCCTGCATACGCTTCCAGCTAATTCAACTCAGTATATTCTTCAGGCACTTAAACCAAGGTTAGCCTTCCATATTACCAAAGGGTTTGATAGCTGCACCTCACAAGTGTACAGCTTTTGGGTTGGACTACCTGTTATAAGTTTACCATTTTATGTTGTGTGTTTCTTTAGTGGCTATCATAAAATTTCTTATTGAGTCCTAATATTGTTTGTCTTTCAACAGGATTATATTTAATGCTCATACTGGAAGCTTCTCAGACTTTCTCCATGCTGACGGGACACGTGAAGTATCAGTACCGGCTATGACATGGAAGACAAGAGGCGTACCTGGTTTTGTCATTGCTACATTTGATATTAAAGGGGCTGTGACTTTGAGGTGTTGCTGGTTAGCCAAGGAATGGCATGTAATTATGGGATACCTAGCATTCTTGTGCCTGACAGCTCTTGCAGTTAGATTGTCACATTGATTTGAATGAGAGATCAAATCTTTCTGTAAAGGTATGTTTTGATCCTTGCAAATAAATTTCTTTCTTAGTGATGTGTTTGTCTTATCGGGTTTGTAGTTATCTAATTAACACATCAACTTTTAGAGCGATCCTAGTGTCACATTTTGAACTCATATGATGAGGTTTTTATAGCTCTTCCTTCAAAACTGTAGTGCAAGAGAGCAAGATTGGGTGTTGGCACTTTTGATGCCTATGCTGAGAATGATAAGGTTTTTTGTTTTACTTAAAAAAAGGGTTTTTTGTCACATGGTAAAGAAGCCAACCTTTTAAAATTGCCTGATCAGACTGCCTGCTGCTGGTCTAACTGTGAGTGTCCTACTGTCTATGTTGTTCATTTGCTTTGCCTCTGCTCCCCTTGAAAAATGAGATGGAGAGGGTACTCTTAGTCCAGTAGCTTATACCATGATACCATAAACCGAGCTTCTTATGGTACTGAGTATGTGCACCACAGTAGTTGGTGACAGTGGCGGAGGCACCACTATGGCTAGCCATGGCAGCCGCCACAGCTGCCACTTGCAAATCTTCTCACCCTCGATGGTCCCTGCTGGGCTAGCTGCTGGCTGCTGCAGCCTGCCCCTATCCCCTGTGCTGTGCTATTATTGGGAGAAAAGAGCAGACATGAGCCTAGGAACGAACGAATGTATTTTTCTACTTACCAAAATGAATGTTTGTGTCTTATCAGGCTGATGCAGATGGACACAGATTAGAATGCAGATCTCGCCCTCTGCCGCCGCCATATGCCCTCTCACCTATTGATCTTCTGATCTTCTGTGAATCCCTCTAGCGGTTCACACCTTGTCGTCAGGTCGTTAGGCGCCGTCTTGGTGTCTCACATTGCTGCCTCGGCCAATTTGGATTGGAATTTGAGCCGCCTCTCCTCGACTAAGATCATGATAGTGCAGGTGTTGCTAACCCTTGACTTCACTGTCCAGTTTCAGGTTCCAGCGCGATAGGGAAAAAAATAAAATGTGAGAGAATTAGACAATTATATTTATCTATGAGTTGGTACTAAAATTATGTCTCATTTTGATGTTTGTCAGTTGTAAGCATAAATAGATTTTTAGCACTCTTTTTGATAGAGAACAATCCAATTAATAGCATATTTGATGACTATATCTTAATTCCTAATAGTAAGTTCGCCATAGGTAAATTTTGATCCCGGCTCCGCCACTGGTTGGTGAGATCAGCGAGCATAGATTTTTTGTTGCAAACCTCTCAGCAGTCAGACATAAAGTATTGTACTGTCTCAAACTGCTCTTTTGTGATTTGTTTAGCTCAAGATTTAGTAAAACTATGGATTAGTGGGTGGTTGTTATGTACGTTGAGAATGTCAGGTTTTGGTAGTGCTTTCCGCTTTGTATGGAATTTACTCACATGGGCATGATATCTTAACAGGCTTTTGCTTGGAGGACTTAATGGCAACTTCTCCAACATAATCTGGCAAAATGACTAATAGATTGCTACAATCTTCCACAGAGATTCTGCATTGTCGCAGACCAAGAGCAGCGGCTGCTTGCTGCGTCTGCAATAGTAGCTAGGGATGGGCTCTGCCTCTGCTGCATGGGAGCAGAGCACCATCCTGCCCTCTGTGCCTCCTGATGCTATCAACTATACAAGTCTTACGAGCTTTCGATGCAGTTGGGATGTGGATATATTTAACACAGCTCCTGGAAATGGTAAGCACCCTGAGAAGCCCTCTTGTTTCATCCCAGCGTTTAACAAATGTGGCAAATGGCAACTGAACTGCCTTGCATTTAACAAACTGGATATATTTAGGCAGGAAAGTCAGCAACAGCATGTCCAGCATACCGATATGGTTGAAGGGTTCTAAGTTCTCCCATGCAGTTCTTGTATATGCAGATATGCTTCAGAAGCTCTCTGCCCCTGTCTCAATCTCTCAGGTGATTCTGCACGTGTGGGTGCAAGTTGAAGACTTGAGTTGCCCTTAATGGCCTGATAAAATGAGGCTTATAGGCGCGTGCTTGCTCCTGTGTTCTAGGAATCTGCCTGCTGGTTCTACAAAAGAATGATTGTTTTAGAAAATAACAATTGAGACTTGAGAGTGTTTTGTATTTGGTACCTGCCTGCATTTGTGTTGCCTCGTACATGTAGTTCTTTCCATCCGCCCTCTGCTTCAGATCTTTGCCACAGATTTGACCCTGGTAGGCCATCGGGTTCTCGTTCTCTCGTAAGGTGATATTGTGAAATTTATGCTTAGGTCAGTCTCAGTGGAGTTTCATGGCAATTGGCTCACGTGGTGAACAAAGAGAATGTGAGAGTTTCATTAGATGTGAGGTGAGTTTCATCCCCATGAAACTCCACTGGTTACCACGTTTTTAGTCTAAATAACTGTGCCTATGAAACTTGCATTGAGATTGGCGTGCAGACTTGCCCACGCTTTCATGCTTTTGCATATGTAACTTGCTCTTTTTTAGAAACGAACTTATATGTAAATCTTAAAAAGGATGGAAGAAGCAGATCCCAAGGTAGTAGTAGTAGAGATGACAATGCGTTCTTTCTTTGTTTTTTTAAGAAACTGGAACAATGCGTTATCTAGATATAATATATGCTATAAAGATCGAAAATAGTTGAAAATATTTCTCACCCAATCAAATTAGGGTTACTATGCTCTTCACATCGGACCCACATGTCATATAATTGAGAAAAGATAGGGTAAAGATTGAAAATAATTGAAAATGTTTTTCATCCAAATCATGTTGTGACAACTCGCCCAGGAAAATACCGTACTATCACCTAATAACCCATCCACTTTGGTCATTAAACATCCTGTCGTTGGTTGCCGGGTTAGCGCCCGGTAAATCACTTGAAGTTTTCAAACAGAGGGTCGACATATGCATTAAAACTCACGCAAAGGCGAGTCCAGAGTACAACGCGAATTAATTCCAATTGATTACAAACCATTGTTCAAGACATGAAGTAAATATTCAGAGCTCGAAAACAACGGAAATAAAATAAACTAACGCAACGGTAAACATCACAGGAGGCCATCCGTGATGTCATCACTTGTCGTCAACCACCCGGTCAACAACACCTGCAACAACAGTTTTAAAGCAAGACTGAGTATACTAATACTCAGCAAGACTTAACCGTCGGGTGATAACTACATCACCAAAACTCTAGACATGAAAGGCTTTTTGGCTGGTGGATTTCCTTTGCTGAAAGCATCAAAGAGTATGTCCTTACTTTCAATATTTAGCACAAGTTCTAGTTGATTACCATTTCTAAGTGTGCCAACTAATTCAATCAAGAATTGTACAAGCAATTAATTCATACAACAATATTCACCAAATTCCAGCATTACGGGATATCATGGCTAGTTGATTAAGCAGTCTCGGATAACGGTGAGAGGCCGACAATCGATTGATTTAAACCTTGCAAGGTAAACCTAAGCACACGGTAGGGTGCCCCCGCGAGGACAACCATCCAGGCGGTTCCCAAAACTCCTCGGGTTTGGATCAAATCTTACAGTCCTGGGTACAAGGCTAACTGGCACACCCCGCGAGGCACCTAGTCTCACACATGCACCCCTTCCCGGTAGCTAGCCGGGTAGGTGATTCCTCAAGAGTAGTAATAGTAAGTTCCCGCACTGTCTCATCAAGGTATTAGGCTTACTGGTCCCATTCCCGACAAGTGCTTAGTACGTTCAAAAGCTTAGCCCACGAAAGCCATTGGACTGGAGCCCAGATCCCATGCTCTTACCACACGAGCAATCCATTTAAAGATCTTATGATTCCAACATAAGACCCTATTCTCGCGAGTGACGAACATCACTCGACTTGTACCGGTCCTATAGCATAGCAGCTATCGACCTACCATACTAGTGATAGAGCATAGGTACCTAGGGATCATGCAACTAGGGTTTCAAGTCAACTCCTGAAACGTAAATGCACAATCATAGCAAAAGATAATGGCATAATTTTAAAAGGCGGGGTTAATGATCCGGGGCTTGCCTTCGCTGGCAAGGTTGGCCTTGGGCCCTTCTGGATTTTAGTCCAGGTCTTGAGCTACGTCCACGTACTGAAGCCCTTCGTCAGCACCTTCGTCTACTCCTTCCGGCACGAGCGTATAGCTACCGTCAGGAAGATCTACACGAGGATACAAGGCAAGATTTACTTGATGATTTTTAATTTAATTAATTATAAACAATAAATGACAACCCTGGGGTGCATGGTTGACCACATTCACCTATATAAGGAATACATTCAACATACTCTTCCAAAAAGGAATAATATGCAGCTCTTTATTGATTATTCTTTTGATAGTGACTGTATATATATATATGAAAATAAGTTAATTTAAATTTCACAACAGCAATGGGTGGGTCTCTATCTTTTTAAAATGATTTATATCCACACAAGGTCGTTAAAGGTGGGTTGGTGATTTTTCCCATTTAATTGACTATTAAACCTTAAATTGCTTCCGTAACTCTTATTCATGAAATAAATTATTAAAATTCATTGAGGGGTGTTATTATGCACTATGAATCAAAACAAGGCCACGGCACACACATGCACGATTAGAAGAGCTACGAATTTAAATATATCAAAACTAACAAAAGCTAGCTAGTGAAACAAGGTAAATGCATACAAAAATAAATAAAGATCCAAATGATTCAAACTTTCCCACACATGTTATATGGTCCAAAACTAACCTAGGAATGCAGCATATACACCTAGAACTATTATGGATCTTGATTTATGCAATTACTAAAAAAAATAAGCATATTTCAAGAATAAATATTTATGATAATTATAAAATTGTTATTAACTTACCAGAGGTGCATTTTGGAATAAAAAAACAACATGCAGTGGGCACAAAAATCTAATTACTTTTAGCTACAAAAATCATCTAGACAGATTCTTCATAAATACAAAATAATTCATATAAAACGATTTACAACATAACATTGTGCAATTATTAACACAGGAGCTAGTCATAACATAACACACAAGATATCCAAAAATTAGCTACAGAGGACTTGTATATTTTGAGATACAACAGATCTAGGTTTTTTACATTTCTATTTTTCATGCAAAAATTATCAGGAAACAGCCTAGACAAGTTTAACAAAAGTTGTAGAACTTTTCACCAGGAGTCCAACAAAATTGGGTTTGCATTTTTCTGAATTTTCTACGATTTTCTATGCATTTTCTAAGTTTCAGCCTTTTGCAAAACTATTAAAGATTCAATTTCACGATGAGACCCCTGGAAGTTCTTGCAGTCTCACAGCCATGCCCTTGCTTTACGGTTAAGACCTTAGAAAGATTGAAGGTGTTGAAATGTGGCCCTCGACCATGGGGGGCGGCGGGCGCACCGAAATTTCGGCGGTCCGGTGACCGGGGCCGGCCGGGAACAGGCGAAGGGCGGTGGGGTGCTCACCTAGGCTCGGTTTGGGACCGAGAGAAGGGTCGGGGTTGCCCCGGTGGGAGCTTGGCGGCGGCGGTCGCCGCGAGCTCGCCTCCGGCGAGGCCGAGGCCCGGACGCTTGAGTGGCGCGAGAGGAAGAGGCTAGGGGCGTCGGTTTGCGGCGGAGATAGCCGAAGGAGGAACTCGGTGGTGGCCGCGCTCACGGCGCCACGGCGGACTCGGGGAGACGGCGCGGCGGCTCACGCAACGCGCGCGAGGAGCACGGCGTGGCTCGGTTTTATAGGCGGGGGAGAACGTGCCTTTACCGTGAAGAGAAACCCTAGCCTTTAACTCGCAGTACGGCGAGCGGCCTCGACCGGCGCGCGCGTGGGGGAACCCGCGGCGAACCGGTGGACAACGTAGTGCGCGAACAACGGCGAGGACGAGGGCTCCACATGGCGTGCACGGACTTTAAGGGGCCTCGGTGCACGCGGTGCCTTGGGAAGGTACGCGACCTCGGGAAGGCGTGCGGGGTGGGGCTCGGACGCCGAGGGGGGCGCGCGGCGGCGTGCGGGCGGCGCGGCGCGCGGCGGCGGCGCGGCGCGCGCTCACGTTCCGGCGTCGGTCACTCGGTTTACCTCTGTTTGACCGAGTTTATCTCAAAATTTCTCAACTAAAGTGCACTAAGTGATGAATATGAAAGTTTTAGATCTCACTACCCTCTACAACTTTTACAAAGGCTCTATAGTGTTTTTCTCAACGGATTTTGCACAAATTGCAGCCAAACTTTGAATGTCACTCTGTCTCGGTGAACAGGAGCTGCTGGCAGTTGACCAATTTTTCCACCCATTTCCACTCAAAATTTGAAAGGCCATTCAACATGAAAGTTGTGCCCTCGAAAAACTGGACAACTTTCGTATTGGAAGATGTTGAGTGTTTAGGTGAAATTTGGAGAACGCGGCAAAAGTTCCGGAGGTCATTTGATGACATCAGGGTTTTAGTGGGGTTTGACCGTGCTTTTGACCAAGGGTTGACCACAAGGGGGTTTTGACTTGATCAAGAGGGTCACTAGGGGTGGGCGGCTCGGTTTTCGAGGTGATGACCCAGGTTGACCTAGGGTTGACCAATGTCAGCCGGTTTGACTTGGCTGACCCGTCCATTAACGTTAATGAGGCTAATTAAAAACCTGGGGCGTCACACATGTCCACCGTAATCTTCATGAAGGACCCCACCTATCATATAATCGAGCAAAGGATAGGGTGGAAGACCCATAGAAACCGCAATTTGATGATGATTATGCCAAAAAGCTATTTTTTCTTATATGTGCCCGTCGTACCCACCCACCATACCTGCTGGCCCCACTTCTGCTTACATTTGGCATCTCACATCAGGAAAAAAAGAAAGGAACTCTATGTGTACCCCCGCTATTCCCTAGTGATGGCAATGGATCGAGTTCGGAGTGGGTGTCCGCGAATTTTGGGTTTGTGGGTTGCGAGTTTCGTTCAGATTTTCGCTCACGAATTCGCGGATTTGGATATCCGCAAAACTGCAGGTTTGGAGTGGATTCTAAATTTTGCCCGCGAATGCCCAATGGAGCTCCATAAATTTGAGTCTGATAAAGCCCACATAAGAAACCCTAACGAGTTCACCATAATTGATGAATGAAAAATTATTCAGTGCTAATCGTTTGGAGGACTATTGAAGATTTCTAACAGCCAACAGTAGTGTGATGTACTTGTAGTGTCTTGAAATTGTAGTGTGCTGAATTTGTAGTGTGAATTTGATTTTGTGCTCTTGTTTCTAAAAATTGAAATTGTGGCTATTGTGTTTATGACATTATGCTATTGCTGATTTATGAAGTTCAGATTTTGGATTATCCGTTAGGTTTTGGATATTCACGGGTTTGTGTTTGGATCTAAATTTTCACCCGAACTAGTTTGTGTGTTGGATTTGGGTTAGATCTTGGTTATGGATTTAAGTGCCTTGACACTACATCCGAACCGAATCGGATCTGTTGCCATCCCTATTGTTCCTTTTTCCACCCACCCGCGAGCTGCCGAACCGCGATGCACGCGAGCGCTGCCAACTCTACGAGTTTGTCCGGAGGAAGAAGAAACGACTCTATGCGTTTTTGTCCTTGAAGAAAAAGGAAAGTGCAACCCGAGATCTTGTGTCTTGCGTTTTTATCAGAAAAGCCCTCTGAAAGTTTAGATGCTCGCGATCCAGTCCAACTTGCGTTTTTTGCGTGATATCCCTCATGTTTATGTGTGTAATTCCATTTATGCCCTCGGTTACTCGCAGTTATAACTCATGTATCATCAATTTTTATTGACATGGATGCTTCATTGTTGATTTTTTACATACAACCTTTTGTTTGTTAGCCTTAACCTTCACCCAATTGATTCACAACAAATCGACGAGAAGTTGCGTACAGAGTTGCAAAGCAGAACGACTATGGACATTATTCAATACAATATACGCCGTGTCCAAAATGAAGTCTTTGTTTTCTTCCCTAAAGTACGTGTTTGGTAACGTATACCACGTATTATGTTTTCCGCGACCAAGATGGGATGTTGAAGTTTTTTTTGGCATATCCTTATATGAACGGTTAGTTAATTGTCACGAATTAAGTTTGAATACATTGTTTCTTGTAATGGTATTTGTGAACTCTATTAAAAATGAAATCTAATAACGATCGAATATTTTTACAGGCAATTATTTTATTATATACTCCCTATGCTTCCATATTAGAAGTCGTTTAGGACAGCGACACGGCCACCAAAGCACAACTTTGACTTCTCTTTTTTATAAAAATATTTATTGGAAAATTATATACGTATATTCTTACAAAAGTAACTTTCAAGAAAAATCTATTTATATGATTTTCACATTTTCAAACTCAACTACTTAAAAGTCATTCATGATTTATATTCCCAATGTTTGACTCAAACCTTATCCAAAACGACTTCTAAGAGTGCACTAGAGGGTATATATACACACACGCATGTGGCACGCGTCTACGCCTCAACTTCGTTTGCTTCCTAGCGTTGATGTCTTCATCTAGTATACATATAAATATTTAAGCACCCATGTGCATCTTGCTAGTCTAAAAGCGTGAGATGACACTCTTGGTAGTATACTGAACATTTTTAGCCCAGCCCGTGCCAAGTCCTCCCACGAACCTTACTGGACGGGCGTGGGTAGGTCATGAAGCCCGCGAAAAAATGTTTTGGCCCGAGCCCGGTCCGAAATGTTGTTTTTAGTAATTTTACAGTGTAAAATGCACGAGCGAGCCACCCAAGCCCGAGCCCGGTCCGAAAATTAAGGCTCGATATGTCCCATGGGACGGGCATGAACAGGATTTTCTCGGCCCGAAAAACCCGGGTTTTTTCGATCCGGCTCGAACCCGGCCCGACCCGTGGAACGCTGAAGTCTAGTTGGGAGAAGACCTCGCACAAAACAAAAATTCCCTGTGCAACAGTTTGTATGACAGGTGGGGCCTATGTGCGAACCGTATAAAGTACACGAGTGAAAACCCTAGATCCCATCATCGCGACCCCATTCGGCCGCCACCCTCAAGTCCCCCAAACTCTTCGGCCTTCCGCCGCCGCCGCCGCCGCCGAAGCCTCGCGCGGAGGTACGTCCTCTCTCTTTCGCCCGTTCGTCTCCGTCTCTGGCATCAACTCGCCATAGATGTGAATCCGTTCCGTCGGAGCTGCTCCCGTAGGTAGAGCTGTAGAGGTGAGATTGCTGGCAAGGTTCATATAGTAGATGTACTGGAGCGCGCATCTATGGCTGTATAGCTTAGGAGGTTACCTCTAGGAGTCCAACCCGACGAGTGCCTGTGCGCTAACAGTTATTGCACCTGTGATTTCAATGCTGATGGTGGCCTGCTGTCGTTTGTGTTGATATGGTGATTGCTTGATTATTATTAGGTGTCGAACCTGATTCGTGGATTTGTTTCAGTGTGCTGTGGCTTAGTTATTTGTTGTTAGCCAGCGAAATTAAGCTGTTATTTTGGGGGAAATATGTGTGTGCTCTACAGAAGTTGAACTCTTTAGAACTAGACTAGAGTTTCACTTTACAAGTTGCAACTGCGCATATGTTTGATTGGCCCACTTGGTTACTTAGCCTGCTAACTGGAGATCTGAGGATGGAAGTAGCCATGTGTTTATCCTCCTGAATGGCTGAACTGAATCAATCCTTACTCATTAGAGTTTGTAGAGTAGTAGCGATTATGGCGCCTTGGCTAAATTGGATAGTTTATAGCCGCACATGTTCCTGAACTCAACAGGGCTGAAGATTGTTAGGTGCCAGTACTCCTGTTTGATATCGATCTAAAATCAGAAATCGTTACAGCCTGCGCAGCAGCAGCTTGGTACAGACTTTGTTGCCACATCTGACCACTGCATTACAAAACAAATGCTCTTCGCCTCTTCCTATTTAGGTGTCACGATGTAGGAGCTTTACATTATCTGTACTCTATTCCTAAAAGCAGTACCTGACATCTGCAATTGCCTTCGTTGACACTGTTTGTGAGCTTCACCAACAACCATGTAGCTCATGCTCTTTCTTTTCCCATATTTATGTCAGAAATGGTGAGAGTAAGTGTCCTCAATGATGCCCTCAAGAGCATGTACAACGCTGAAAAGCGTGGCAAGCGCCAGGTCATGATCAGACCATCGTCGAAGGTCATCATCAAGTTCCTCATCGTCATGCAAAAGCATGGTAAGTTTTTGTAGCATTCATCATAAATGCTTTTTTCTTTTTCATGCTCGGTACTTAAAACTATGATAGGACTGTTGCCAACCATCATAACTGATGATGCTATGCATTTTACTGCAGGATACATTGGTGAATTTGAGTTTGTCGATGACCACCGTTCTGGTAAGATAGTAGTTGAACTCAATGGAAGGCTTAACAAATGTGGTGTGATCAGCCCTCGCTTTGATGTTGGCGTGAAGGAAATTGAGTCCTGGACAGCAAGGCTGCTTCCGTCACGTCAGGTTAGTTCATGGAAAGTGACTAATAGCTTGTGTGCAAACATTACTAAGCTATGCAGCTTAATCCTTCAGACCATGTTTTCTAAGAACTTTATTTGTGTCTTGCAGTTCGGCTACATCGTTCTCACCACCTCTGCTGGCATCATGGACCACGAAGAGGCAAGGAGAAAGAATATGGGTGGGAAGGTCCTTGGCTTCTTCTACTAGCAAAATCTTGTTCCCACAGATTATCCGAGTATCTGTTAAGTTAAAAGGCGTAGTCCTGTAGCTGTGTAGCCAAAAACACGTAGAGATCACCTATTCTGCACTTGTTCTGGATTATGTTGACCCTTGTAGGGTTTCTTGTCACTGAGTTGCTGCTTGGCCCCCTTTTTGGCTTGTGCATCGGTTGGATGCAATCTGCTCGTGTGTACCTGGTATGTTGGTTCTGAAGCTTGGTACTATGATAAACTCACTTTGAGCTGTCTGAATTCTCTGGAAAGCGTCATGTACCGTTCAAAGCTCCGAGTGAATGTGGAATGATTTTGCTGACCCATCCTGTATTCCTGTATCTCCCAAATGAGTTATGTTGCTTGTGGGATGGTAACATGGCTGATATGATCAAGAGGGGTAAACAAAGAATAAACTGGTGAGGACGTGAGGTAACTGTTTGTTGATGATAACAGGTTGAATTGGCTTGTGCAATCAGGTAGTTGTGATTATTCTGAGGTTGGCAATTGATCTATATTCCTTTCCGTAGAAACAAGTGGGCAGCAGAAGAGGCCCATCACGTTAGGTCAAGTCTACTATCTGATGGCGACAAAGCAGCGTTCGTCAATATGTACTGCTTGCAGATGGAGCAGGAGACTTTGCGGCGAAGATGTGAGTGTGAATTGTTTCCCTGGACGTGCTGGACCCTCCTGGGAAGATAAAACTTGTTGAAGCTGGAGTCAGTCTTCCCTTCACTTATCGCCCTGGTAGCTTGTGATGATCCATGATCATGTAACAACTGATCGAGACAGCTTTGCACATTTAACTCAAGAGTCAGGGCAATGACAAGTAAGTGTGATTATATATTTATATTCATTTGCACACCCAATTATGTGTCCATATTTGGTCAAATGAAACCTTGGTTTATCGTTGTCAAGACTTGAGAACCAGGTTTTAACCGGTTGGTAGAGCCACGGGTGAATTGGCGTGCTCACCATAGATAATTTCCTTTAAATTTTGTTTGAGCGTGATTCGGTACTCTTGTAACTAGAAAAGATTGAAGGCTGGAAATGCTACTTTCCCTTGGTTGAAAGAAAACCCGTTCAAAACTCCAGTTCGAGAATGAAATTAGAGTCACAAAGCTTGCACTTTGGTTTTCATGGAAAGGGTGATTTGATCAACAAGTTAACTGCTGGGGGTTTCAAAACTAACTAGTGGGGATCAAACTGTAGCCGAAGAGAACTTGGAAATTTCGTGTCGTTATCTGCACTGCTATTATTTCAGTAACCTGGTGTAATTATGGCTGTATGAACTATGCATTACATAAACTGTTAACTGTTGTGACAAGTCAAGTTCCTCTGGAAATGAATGTCACGGCAACGGAGGAATGCCTTGCTTAGCAGCACACATAATTTGGCAGTTCGACATGCAATTAGCGGGACTGTTACTAAGCAAGGTAAACGTGCCATCTCGATCCTGCATACTCTTACACCACACCACTCTGATCCTAATCCGAACAGCACACATACATAATCTGACAGTTGACATTCAGATAGCTGGACTGTTACTGAGCAAAAGTAAACGTGCCATCGTTCTGCACTAGCTACAGGCTACAGCGTTGCGCAAGAGCCGAAAGGTGTCGGTGTATCGCCCTGAAAACTTGTGCTGCAGTCCAGGCTCCAGGGAATATGGGGTGAGGGCTCTCAAGATGAACAGACAAAGAATGAAAGAAACACTGAACCTGCTGCCGCACACCACTCTGATCCTAATCCGATATGATGTCAATCCGAGCTGGCGTTAGGCGCGCGCCGTCTCGATCGATGGAGCGGGGGGGAATCTCGCGCGGTAAACGCTTCGATCCAACAGCAACCCGCGTGCATGCATTTCCACTAGATGCCCTAAAATACTCTCCCAAAGTCAGAGAGCTGAACTGCAGAAGGAGGGCGCCTTCACGGCCGGGCTCTGACTCTGATCATCTGATGAGGTTTCACTTTTAATTTCTGGCTTCCAATTCATCATCAGAGCTCGCCGCAACCACCGCATGATCGATCAACGCACGCCCATAATGCGGCAGCTGCAACGGCAGCGCGAGCTATGGGAGCTTCGCTGCCTGCACGACGACGGAGGCACGGAGCAACCATTCGACTATTGGAATCCCTTTGTTTATGCGGGATCTGCTCGTCAGAGCGACAGGATTCCTGCGCCTCCAGCTGCGCATGGGGATTACGGCGCCGGCGAGTCGCCAGACAGGGAGATCTCTCCGCACGTGAGGGCGGGATGCGGTGCCGCGGCAGGGAGGGAGGCGACACACACTGACTTTGACTTTGCTCAGCAGCAAGCCAGCTCGGTTGCCGTTTGCTGCCTGCGCGCACGTTGCCGCGCGCCGGCTTGCTTTTCACTCTCAACTCATCTTTGGGTGAGAAATGCAGCGAATCAGCAAGTTGCAGAGCCCATCACGCCACCTCCATTGCCAGAAGCTCTGACCTGCTTCAGCAACAAGCACGCACGCATGCTTATCGCATCAGAAGATTACATGTAAATATAGTCCGTGCCTCCGATTTGCGTTGCAATTTGCAACCATGTCTCGGCAATGGCGCTTACTTTGGGGCTACTTAAAGGGGCCATTTGCTCTGCCGCTACGAATTCCGCACGGATTTTGTGGGATCATGTCATGAGCAACTGACGACGGAGGAATCATCGGTACTCCGAGGAAGAAAGAGAGAGAGGGGATGGATCCGGGGGGCGGACTCGCTGGCATTCGCTGTTCCTGCTCCCGGATCCGGATCAAATCATAATCATTCCCTTCGCCACGTGATCTCTCGCTCGTTTCTTCGTCTTCCTCCGATCCTCGAGCGCTCGCGGGTGCAGTTTACAGATCGAGCTCGTGTCCAATTGTCCTCGCTTGTCATGCTTGCCGTTGGGGGTTCCAATGATCTGACCATATACGTTGTCGGAACAAGAGCCGGTAGTTGGAGTTTGACCTGACCATATACATTATTTTCACACCCTTCTTTTTTTTCGCATAATCATTGCATACATTGTGTAGTGAGGGGTTGAACATACGCGATATATAGGACGTAAAAAAACATCTTTCTAGCATATACTACCTCCGTTCTTTTTTATATATGTATGACGTTCAGCTCATTTTTAACTAACAAACGTCATGTATTAAAGTATGGAGGGAGTACTACATTTGTATTTGATGTGAAATTAACTCTATGTTTTGATGTTTCAGTTCTAGCTAGTTAAATGAAGAAAATCTGTTTTTTACACTTCTTTATCACAAAAATAATAAGTTCACCAGAATATTGACATGGACTTCAATTTGGTATTTTAAAAAAAAGGTTTATGTAATAGGAAAGTGTGTTTTAGTTGATCTATGCTAAATTTTAATTACATATCAGTGGTGGTCAAAATCAACACTAGCAGAAAAGTTTAGACCAACAACACCCCTAAATGGACTTACATGTTGTACGCTGTTGTCAAGTTGCATTGTGGCTTTGCTAGTTATAGCATAATCTAGAACGATGGCTATTTGACGTAGGATGTGACGACCCCCGAAATGATCTTATAGGTTTTAGAAGAAAGATTGCTTCTAAAAGGTTTATTTTGTTCTTGATGGTGGTGGATCCACCCATCATTGCCTTGTTTTTTTTTTCTTATATATTTTTTTCACAACAGTTTGTTCAAAGAGGATCCACATTATTGTATACCTTGGGAAACTACGGAAAAAGATGCTTATTAGTGTACAATCATTTCTCATCAGAGGTAGCATATTTTAACAAATGAAGGGTCATCCAACAATGAGCTATATCTATCTGGATGGCTGTAGAGCGGAACACATTTCTTTGTCAAGTGTATATCAGCAAACACCAAAACAATTTGGTCTTCAGCCTGTTCGTTCGGCTTATCAGCCACCAGCCAGCAATACTTTTCTCTCAGAACAAACCAACCACTACCATCACCAAGAAGATCTTTTCTCTCGGAAACAAATCAAGTATGGCCCATCAGCCACCAGCCCCATATGTGGAGCGAATTTTGTTTAATAATCCACTAAGAAGTTTTTGCAAGCTCCTAAACACCTAAATAAATAATACATATGCAAAGTATGGATAACATATACATGCTTTCTTATGATGAATTGTTGCTAATTTCTATTGCGGTGGACATGTTAATTAGTTGTATAGCATCAAACTTCAAATTCATTGATTCCAGGTTGCCACTTCGGCAAGAAAAAAAAAACTCTCAGGGTACTAGCTGGTAGCCTCTTGATATAGAATGAAACTTCAAACAACCAAGCCAATTCAACGTATTTTTTGTCCATTGGAAACGGCGGCATAGGCTTTGCGAGGGAGATAATTTATTCTGGAGAAATTATGAGAGAGATAATTTAACTATCTGCTCAAACAAACATATCATGCAAACCCTGATGTGGTCCGGCAAACAATTTGAGACCATCCATTTGATCCTTCATCTCAAAGTAGGCTTCCCACCTCAGCCCGAAAAGGCAAGATGAAGAACACACAGACAGGACAAGGAAAAGAAACCAAAAGAAAAAACAAAAGAAAGGAACGAACGTGCAGAACTGCAGACGACAGCTGGTTTATCTGGAGTTTCAGGATGAGACAACCTTGAACTGTTCCATCCCTATCTCCTCCATTAACATAACCTCTTGCTAATGCACAGATATTATATATAACAAAATCTGTTTGCACAAGATTATCGATCGAGTGGAGGGAGTTGGTGAACGCAGAATGCACGTGTAATAAAGTAGCTTGCAGGATGCATTTTTGTGGCTCCAGAGGCTTCGGCCGGTTATCTTGCACAAACATGATATCGAATGTGAATGGTGGAGATGAATCTGCAAAGTATTAGGATGTCACATCTGCTCTACTAGGTCGTCCAATTAGGTAAGTCTAAATTAGGATGCTGTTGCTTGATGGCTTTGGGTTATACTGATGTCTCATGTATGATTAGCTTCCCTGAGAGGAAGGGAAAAGCACGCTACTGTTAATCTGTTTATTTGTACGTGCCTTCGGCGTTTGTTTGGCCACATGTAAAAAATGTGAGGCGTGAGAGATAGGTCAGGGCACAGGTAGCCCTGGCAGTTGTTGATTAGGCCTGCTGCCTGGCTTTTTTTTTAAGAATTTGCCTGCTGCCTGGCTTGAGCAGCCTAGCTAACAACCGTTTTCAGAGCTTGAAACTGGCGACCTAATCGTAGTTGTAACCACACATCTCAATGCCATCGAGTTATAGTTGTAATATCATCATTCCGAACGATCCCTCCGTCGTTAGTATCTGCATTAGGATTTCAAATCAAGAGTCTCGGAAGGTGTGTCTAGACGCCAAATGCTTGAGATTAAGGTTTCTCTCGATCACTTTATTTTCAGCCATTGATCTATAATCCAACCGTACTTTTCCCTGAACTAAAGAGAAAAGTGATTGATTTTTTTCTTTTTCCTCAATCACTTTTTCTCCACTTTGTGTTTTCCAGAAAAAAGTGATTGAAATCTTTTCAATCTCAAACAATTTCTGATAACAGGAGAAAACCCGACCCATTTCATGCTTTTAACAATCCATTAAACGTAAGCTCCTTAAGACCAATTTTTTTCCCAACGGTCTCTACACTTTGGGTGGGAAAATACAATATATGGGTTTTAAAGGTCATAAAAAATAGGGAGCGAGAAGCGCGATTTCAACCATAGCAGCGTTGTTCCAAAACGACCTCATTAGATCCGGATGCTTCTCCAGATCAGTTGCTCTTTCTTCCTTTTCCACTTGTCACCAGAAAAACCAGTGCCGAGATTGTTGCATCTTGTAGGTCCAATTCTTTCAGCTTTTCCTGTTTTGAAATTCATAGATATACTTGAGCATTTTGAGCCCGGCCCGACCCGCTGGCCCGGCCTGGGCCTCGCCCGCGCCAGACCCTCCCACGAACCTTACTGGGCGGGCGTGGGAAGAGATCTTGAAGCCCGAAAAATTTTTTTGGCCCGAGCCCGACCTGAAATGCTATTTTTAGTTGTTTTACACTATAAAATGTGCGGGCGGCCCGCCCAAGCCCAGGCCCGACCCGAGCCCAGCCCGAAAATTAAGGGCCGACGCGTCCAGTGGGATGGTCATGGGCAGAATTTTTTCGGCCCGAAATAACAGAAATTTTTTGGGCTCGGCCCGAACCCGGCCCAACCCGAAAAATGCTCACCTCTATTCATAGATCACAAAGTGTGAATGAGTGTACTGTCTGGATTTGGGAAATAAAAAATTTCAGAATGAAAAAGCACGCTTATGGTAGATGCTTTGGAACTATTCTTTGTTCAAAATGTTGTGTTGAAGTTCAAATTACGATCAAATTTTATATTGAAACATAAAAAGATAGAGGAAGCTGCTATCAAAAAAAATTATAGTTGACTACTCTCCTGAACAAATGATCCAAAAAAGTGATTGTTCTTTATTTCTAACATAACTATGAAACAACTATCATGTGAACAAAATGTGAGTTGATAGAAACGAATATACATGATCCCATTATGTAATTTGTGAAATACAAACTTGACCAAACCAAAAATTGTGTGCAGAAAACATAATCCTTCTATGTGGTGTAGACAAATTTAACATTAGACATACCAAAATTTGTGCACGAAATAAAAAATAGTACTTCATGTTATCTGGTGCTGGGTAATATAAATTCCAAAAAAGCGGTTCAACCAACACAGTTCTTTGCATTATATAGTAAACAAAACTTTCAGGAAAACATCATTGTGGTGATGCATGAAGGGACATGTTTTTTGGATGCCCCAACAAGGGTGGAGTGGGCGGTTTCCCTCGAAAAATATATGAGATCATGCATTATGTAGATTATTTCTACTATAAAAAATCCCTTTCTGTTATTGTCAACATCAACTCAGCAGCATAATACTAGTGGGTTTTTCTCAAAAAATAAATTGGTAGCCGGAAAATGAGAATTGATAGAAACTAGAAAGGGAGAAATATTTGGCTAAATGTCATTTGGTGTGGAGTAATACAACTTGAAAAAGCAATTCAATTAGTGTTATATATTGTTTTTTTGCAATTAATGTTCCAGAAATGAACATGTTTCAGGTGGGCCAGTTGGATAACGGTGCTTCACTAACCAGTCAATGTCTCGAGTTTCAAATGTATGGGCTCCAAGACAGATGCCGACCGAGTTCCATCATCTCCAACGTCGGCCCCACTACAACAATAGATGGACAGGTTGTGCCAAACTGAAAAATATTCAAGAATTAAATTATTTCTAGACAAATGTTGTTTAAAATGTGCATAAATAAATTACATGGCTATGAATGTCAAAAAAGATAGAAAGCTTACAACAAAAGAGAAAAATCACAAAAATAAGCGCTTAAAAAATTAACCTAAAAACATCATGGGACTAGTTTAGTTTATAAAAAGCATTTCAACTAAGATCATCTTCAGCAAGATATATCACCTTTACATGATTACTATAGTTACATTGAGAAGATAATTAAAAACAGTATAAAAGACATCACAAACTGACAACATATATGATACAATTGTTATAAAGTAAATTGTTAATAGGATATAAGCATAACAAAAACTAGGATTACTTTGCTTCAACACTGTAATAGAGGCAAATCTCAACTCAGATTATATGTAATCAGTGATCCTGCAGTTCTAAACTTTCCTCAGCTATCTCAAATTCTCTATTTCTCTTCCCCACACAACTCTAGCAACGGGTGCAGGTAACAGATCCGGGCGCGGGTGTGAGTGCAACTGGCAGACCCGGGGAAAACAAGACAATACACCAGGAAGCACGCCCTGTTCGTTTGGCTTATCAGCACCAGCCAACAATACTTTTCTCTCAGAACAAACCAGCCACCAGCAACCAGCCAACAGTACTTTTCTCTCAGAACAAATCAGCACCAGCTACCAGCCACCAGCCAACCGAACAGGCTCGCCGTTGGGAGGAGATCTTGCGGTGCAGAAAAAATGATCGAGAAAACATCAAATCTCAAGCATTTGGTGTAAAGCAATTCTGATATACTTTAAGCTTTGTGATGAAGGGGAAAAAAGCTGCCAGTGCGCGTGCGTCGTCCTTGAGAAATATGGTCCTTGATAAAGAATCGACCCCCACAAACCCCTCTCTCTTGCCGTAGCATATGCTTTGTGAGGTTTGGGGCTCGGTTGCGAGCCGAAACGTATGGGACAGGACGAGCAAAAAGGCTTCAGCGGATACGTCTCGTGTCGATCTCTCATGGTGGTGAACTATCCGACACCACAAAGGCACAACCCCGTTTTTTGCGGAGGCCCCCGCGTCGCCCCCTCCTCGGGCGACTCGGGCGGCACTTCCCCTCGCCGCCACCGCTAGCCACCACCCCCGCCTCCCTCCCTCGCCGTCGCCGGAAGGACCCGCCGGAAGCCCGCGCGGCTCCCTGTGATGGTGACGGCGGGGTGTCTCGGATTGGACGCGGGACACACACGGAGGCCCTCTTTCTCCTTGTGGCAGTGCTCTTCCCCGCCGCCAGCGCGTGCCTCTATGGCCTCCACGTCCCCCACGACGCGAGCGGCTTGGATGGTGGCGGTGTCCCTCGGTGGCGGAGGGGCTTTTCCGGCGGTCGGCCAGATCTGCGGCCTCGGCGGCCGTTGCCGGTGAGGACGAGGCGGATGCCCACATCCTGTGTGTGGCTGCGCCGTGGCGTTCTTTGGCCGGCCGCCCTGCTCCTCTCACCGACCCGGCGACTTAGAGGTCGGATCCATGGCCTCCAGTCGCCGGTCGCGCAGCCTTGGCCGCGGACGTCACTTGGTGCGGCACCCTGATGAACTCACCGTCCCTCCCATCGCGATCCCAATGTCGTGAACATCGATCTGGCCTGCGAGCTCCCACGTCGCTGCCTCACCTGGCCTCCGCCACGATCAAACGTCCGCCACCAACGCCCACCCCGTCCTCTCCGGATCCGGCTTTCTCATGGCTGGAGTGGCGGTGCACGTCCTCCATTCTACAAAGGACGACACCCATGGAGATGGCTGGCGGGGGCCCTGTGGACGACGTGCGGTGGCTGGGCATGGCCGCGTGGGATACCAGATCCGGGGGGGCTGCATTTCGTCGCCTCCCTTGGCTGTCGCAGATGTGTTGCCATAGCATGCAAGATCATCGTGCGGAAACTTGCAACGCGTCATGTCTCTTCCTGAAGGCTGAGTTGCCCAAGGAGGAGGTCAAGAAGGAGAGGATGGGGTCGCAGATCCGGTGGCGACTACCCGTCTTCGCCTCCACAACGAGTCGTTCCTCACACATTCTAACAGTGAGCAACGACCTCTCGTTCGCTGGATGTAAACATTGGCGGCAATATTTGGCGTCGCGATGCACTTCGACGACCTGAGAACGCTCAGATCGGTGGATCGAAACATCAAGGTGGAGTGGCAATGGTGAGGACAAACGATTTCAAGCGTGGGCCGATTTGCCACCTGCAGTGGGGGCTGTCTACATCCAATGCGTTTCTTCATTTTGGTACACGTTGTTCAAGGCGTGGTGGTTGATTGAAGACCGTCATGATGCGACATCGATATCCTTAGTACTATCTTGAGTAGTGAACTAATTTTTTTTGGATGTAATACATTTTTAGTACATATATCATCATGTAGTAAAGTTTTTTATTCTCAGTTTTTAATAAGTTTGACTGTGTGCGATCACGCAAAGTAGGTTGCGTGTTGCCGCAGAGGCCGGAATGTTAATTCTATTATTAAAAAAAAAACCCAACAGCACGGCAGGAGCAGTGCGGGACGACCAGGCCGCCCCGGTCGCGTCAACGGGGACGGGGCGCCCGGGCATCGGATACCACCAGATTACCGGCAGCTGCTGCTCGGCCGGCCGCCGAGCCCGAGCCAGTGCCCAGTGCGAGGAGGGAGAGTGCACGGCGGCGATGCTTGGTTCGGCCCTGTAGTAAGTAGTACTAGGATGTAGCAGCTGACCACACGTGGTTGACGGGCCGGGGCATGTCCGGCCGGTGAGCGCTCATCAGTCATCAGCCTACTAGCTGTTTTGTCAGCAACGACGCCAGTGTGCTACCGTGATGGCTGGGCCTGGGCGCCCCTAGCTAATTGATCCGATCCGACGACCTTGGACTGGATGGATGGATGGCACGAACAAAATTAATGGACGCGTTGATATGATCGGTCATGGGTGCCAGGTCCGCCGGCCGGGCAGCTAGCGCCACGCCAACGCCATGCCCGCGGATTAACTCACGACTTGCCCCGCGGATCGATCGGAATGGCCGCGCCGCCGCCGCCGTGCTCGCGGGGGGTAGGGATCGTAGTAGCAGGAGGCGAAAGTCCACGCGCGTCGTCGTCCATCCGCGCGCCTCCCCCCATCCTCGCGCAGGCCCCCCCGTTGGTATGGTATGGTACGAGTCGTCGTACCGTGTCGCCGTCGCTGCCGAGGTTCGCTCTCGACGACCCGCCTCGCGCCCGCTCTCCCGCTCCTGCTTCGTTTGGCATGGCGCCACAACTTCGCCGGAGGTTAGTTGATCGGTCGGCGCGGCGCCCGTCCGGCGGTGAATCCGTGCTACACGCGAGAGCGAGAGCGAGTGCGAGGCCGCTGCGGGCTCCTCGCGGCGCGGGGCACGCATCCGCGCGCGCCTCAGGTTCACGGTCAAATCGCCCCGTCGCCGTCACGGCACCATCGATCCACGACGCCCGGCGCGGTTGATCGGGTCAGGGCGCAGGCCCCGTGCGCGCTCGCGTCGCGTGGAGAGTCCCCGTGCGTTTCCGCGTGACGAGAGACCGACCTCACGCGCGCGGCGGTTGCTTTCGTTCCAGCGGGACGCTAGCTACAATTTCGGGGGCACATCTTTGCCCTTTCTGCATTTTTGAGAGAGCTTTTTGTCACCACCTACTGCTGCTGCTGCTGCCACAGCGCCACGTGATTCCGAAGCCTTGAACTCCCTTCCGAGCTGTGCCACTGCCACATGTGCCCACTGTCCGCCACGGCTCCGGGGACTGACAAGCCTTGAGAAGCTCTGACAGCGCATTCGTTTCGCTTTATCACCCGGTACCGACGTGAAGATCTTTCTCTCACAACAAACCATGCCCACCAAGAATGACCAAGAAGATTTTCTCTGCCGAACAAAACCAAAGATGCCTATCAGCCATCAGCCAAACGAAGAGGCTGTGACTTTCCCCCCTCGGTATCGATTTCCTTGGTGCCGCACGCTTTTCATGCACCCGCTGCTGGCCCGCTGGAGAAGAAGAAGAAAAAAGTGGTTTCATGTTGTTTTCCCCCTCGCTAGCTCGCTGCATATGCTCGCTCTAGAGAGGTTGAGACACGCCGCGCTTCGGAATGGAAATAGTGCGCTCAGCAGATTGAACAAATGGTACGTTATGGGATCACCCATTTGCTAGAGAAAGGGACGAGATGCTGTTCAGACTAGAAATTTTTCTGTACCGTTAGGATGTTTAGGTATGGTTGTCGATTGCAGGCAGCATCCATTTCGGATGAAAATCGTATGACATCCTTCCCGAAACAAGTAATAAAGCGAGCAAATATTCTTTAGCGCAAAGCAAATCAAAGGCATCTAGCTAGCTTTTATTAAAATACATACACTCCAACCACTACAAGAAAACAAAAAAAAAACTTGAAACCACGCGTAATTCCACGAAAACTGTTTTTTTTTCAACAAAACAAGTTCCATGGGAATTTCTCTTTGCGCTCTTCTCTTTTTTTCCCGAGATTTCCTACCCACTTTCATCTGGATCGATTCTGATTCTAAGAGCAACTCCAACAGTATTTGTATCCCGTCTTGGATCGGTAAAAAATAAAAATCAGACGCCGGACACCCCTTCCAACAGACTCGGAAAAACAGTGGCTCGTTATCTACCTCGCGAAACCAGCCCGCCCACTCGTCAAAGATAGATGAGGCGTTCTCCTCCACACCGCGCGTACAATCCAACGATTTCATCCCTCCCGCCATCGATCCGCAACGGTGGTGCAGAAGAGGACAGGCACGGGAGGACGGCCGCAGCGGAGGGCAACCGAGGGCAGCAACGACGACGACTCAGATGCCATCGCGTTGGCGGGGAGGATGAGCACGCAAAGGCGGTGGAGGAGCGCGCCGGTGAGGCTGAGGTCCTGGAGCGCGAGCACGACGACGAAAGGGACGGCGGCCGGGGTGGGCGCGCGCGGCCGTCGGGCGAGGGACGGGGCGCGGTGAGGTGAACCCAACCGACGGCGAGGACGGGGGGCAAGGAGGTGGAGCCGAACGGCGGCGGGGGGGAGGCGCGAGCTCCGACGGCGCGTGATGTCTTCCCCGCTCTCGGGCTCCGTGGGCGGCGCGCGGCGGCTTCCTCGCTCCCGGGCTCCATGGGCGCGTGCAAGCTCCGGTGGAGAGCTTCGTTGGCTCCGTGGCGAGGGGAGCGCGGGATCCGCGACAGAGGGAGGCACCGGACCTCCTCCTGCACCTCCTCCAGCCACCACCATCTCCGCCCGCTCCCGGCCGGTCAGAACTGGCGCGCCCGTGCCGTTGCAGCCGCGACACAGCAGCGGCAGCCATTCGCTTCTCGGCGACTGCACCTGTGTCCTTCTCTCTCACGCCCTGCTCGAACTCCGGCGCTCGGGAGGGTGAGGTCTCGCACCATGGGGAGGACGTACGGAAGGAGGCGAGGAGCTAGGCCGGCGTTTTCTATTTTTACTTAGTACAATTATAAAGTTTTCTATTTTTACAAAAGGCTAAATCTTCAGATTTACGTAGTAAAAGTAAAGAGAACGTTGGAGTCGCTCTAAACTCCCCCAGCGCAGCATCACACATGGCGCCGCCGTAATTCTTTCGCCCTTGCTCGCTCAGAGCCGTCGTGGTCGCGCCAAGAAGGCACGCCGGGCCCACGCGCCAGGGACAGCGGCAGCATTTATTCACCCCGCGAAGTTTCGTCCACGACTCCGCCACGCCCACGCCCGCGCCCGCGCCCGCCCGCCACTTGCAGGCGGCGACTGACCTTGCCCGCCCCCGCGCTATATAAACACCAGCGTCGGAGGCCGCCAATCCCCAGAGAGACTCATCCGCCCCCACCACCCACTCCCACACGCACAAGCCTTCCCTTCCCCATCCCTCCCTCCAGCAATCAACCCACTCCACTTCCCCGGTGAGGCTGAGCGATCCACCACCACCACCACAAACGACGACGACGACGGCGAGCCACGGCGAACACAGTGGCGACAGGTTTGTTCTCTGAACCCTTCTCGTAGACGCTAGGAAAAGGAGGCCTTTTCCGGGAGCCTTTCTTGCTTGTGCTATTTGATGATCGAGCAAGGAAGCGCCACCCGGAGAAGATTGGAACTTTGATTTCAAACCCTTCGTCTTCCTCCTCCTTGCATTTAGGGAACAAGAACAGAGATCCGGAGAACCTTTTTTCTCTCCTGGATTAGTTCCCTGTCTGTTCTTGCACAACTTTCTGGTTTTCTTTTAGCTTCCCTTTTGTTTTGTCTCCCTTTCTTCTTCATCTAGCAAGCTGGGCAAGGGTCGTTTTTAAGCCCCCTTTCAGGCTGCACCAACCAAACCATCCCTGTTCTTCGCTTTTACAGAAGAATCAGGCCACTTTTTTTCAAATTTCTTTTTCGGTTCAGTTTTTGGACCAAAAAAAAATCGAATTTTCTTCCAGTTTTTAGCTCTTGCTAGTCTTTTACCATGGCAGCCATAGATTTGTACACAAACCAGCTGAGCTCCTCCTCGTCGTCCTCCTCGGACCAGGAGCTCATGAAAGCACTCGAACCTTTTATCCGGAGTGCTTCTCCCCCCACCTCCTCCACCTGCACCACCACTTCCCCCTTCTCCTACCCCTCCTACTCCTACCACTCTGCTTTGCCTCAAGATTCGTACTACTGCTACTACCCTGCCGACGCCGCCTCTTCTTGCACCGCCCTCCCGCCACCGGCGCCTGTTCCCACCACCACCACCACCTCCTTCTCGCAGCTCCCGCCCCTGCCGCCTTGCTCCTCGTCGTACGCCACGCCGGCGGCGCCGTACCAGACGTCGTCGGTGGACGCCTCCGCGGCGGGGCTGGCGCTGAATCACCTGAGCCCGGCGCAAATCCAGCAGATCCAGGCGCAGTTCATGCTGCGGCAGCAGCAGCGGGGCCTGGCGGCGTCGCTCCTCGGCCCGCGGGCGCAGCCCATGAAACAGGCCGGGGCGGCGCCGCCGCCTTCGGCCGCCGCGAAGCTGTACCGCGGCGTGCGGCAGCGGCACTGGGGCAAGTGGGTGGCGGAGATCCGCCTGCCCAGGAACCGGACGCGGCTGTGGCTCGGCACCTTCGACTCCGCCGAGGACGCCGCGCTCGCCTACGACAAGGCGGCCTTCCGCCTCCGCGGCGACGCGGCGCGCCTCAACTTCCCGACCCTCCGCCGCGGCGGCGCGCACCTCGCGGGCCCGCTCGACGCCTCCGTCGACGCCAAGCTCACCTCCATCTGCCAGGGCCTCGCCGCCGCGCCCGATTCCAAATCCGCCGCCGCCGCTGCCCCGGACTCGCCCAAGGCCTCGGCGTCCACGACCACGTCGGAGGGCGACGAGTCGGTGCACTCCGCCGGCTCGCCTCCTCCGCTCCCGGCGTTCCAGCACCAACAGCAACAGCAGGCGCCGCCGCTCCCGGAGATGGTGAGCCTGGACTTCACGGAGGCGCCGTGGGACGAGTCCGCCGCCCTGCACCTCAACAAGTACCCGTCATGGGAGATCGACTGGGACTCCATCCTCTCGTGATCAAGCCAACAAGCAGATTGCTCAATCACGCGCTGTAATTTTTGTCAATGGGTCTAATTATTAATTAACCCGCAGCCGCCGCGGGTCCGATGGAATATTAGACATCGGCCGCCGCGGCTGCGAGTAGGGTTTAAGGAGCTCGTCGAACATAGCGGTTCTTAAGGAGAGGGTTTAAGCTAAGCTTTACCATTTCGTCGTCATGGAGTAGTACACGTGTTTGTATTAAGATTATTCATTAGCGTCGTGTATGGTAGTGATCTCCTGGTTGCTTCGCCGGTTGTTTTTTCTCTCCCGGCAAGGCCAGTTGAGGATGTAAGTGTAATGAATTGTTATGTAACTGTTGGTTACTTACTGAATTTGAATTTTGTCTAATCTCTGCGAATGTCTCTCTGTTTCATTGCTCCAATAGTAGCTTCTATTATGCTTATTTCTATGACTTTAATTGCTATAACTGCATATACGATGACATTTGCAAAGGCTAGCTTCTTGAATGCTACCTTCTGCTGCATTTTTCTTTCTGAAAACTTACCTGTAAAAATTCTTTGGTCAAGAATGCATTGTACTGTAATCCAAAGGCACATGTTCAGAGATGTGGTAATCGCCATACATAATAACATAAATACATAATTCAGAGATTTGGTAACTAGATTCAGAGAGATGGGTTGCCCCACTTCCATGCCCCCACAATCCTTGTACTGTAATCCAAAGACACATGTTCATCAAGTTAGGATGCATTGAGCTAGCTTATCGGGCTAAAGATTTCTTGAGTGACTTCATTCCTACCCCCAGAGGGCAAGGGACATTGTACCATGTTATATGCATCGGAATGCAAAAAAGTATGGAACAAGGAAAGTTATGAAGAAGAAAGGAATGGTTTGGTCAAAAAAGTGTTATTCTTCTTTTTGCAACCCTACTCTTTTAAAAAGCTTGACGTTTCAAATTAGAGTTGCGCGTGCAAACTTAAGAATCACTCAAGTACCACGAAAGAGGCCCATTAGCAGGTATTCCAAGTTGAAATTTTACACATAGCATCGTCGGCTTCTGGATTGCTCACCTCGGTGGCTTATCTTCAGAAAGGGGCCTTAAAGCTGATCTGGAACTGGAACGTGAGGACAGAGAAATAAAAACTCTGCACTCTTCATATACTATTATGGTTAATCTGACCATCATCCATGTCGATGGTTCAGACGTTCAGTTAGTAGGATTTTTTTTTGACACTAGGCAGGAGCACTGCCGATTCATCTAGTAGGATTATTATGCGAATGAGAAAAATTAGCATTGGCTGTGCCCGTATGTTATGCATCGTGCATGTTATTGTTTATTTGTTGCGAGGAATTCTAGTACTGGGTTTTCATAAGGGTTGGCTTGGACCAATTGCAAGATTCAGTCAAAATCTTTGTCAAACACTTGTATTGTTTCCTAGAGCATGTAGGAGAACTATATTTAAGTATACACGTGTTGTGTAATATGGAAGTTGAAATTGAGTTGATTGTTATTACTGCGGTATAACCCTGGACAAAGACTGACTGCAGTGAAAAATGTGGCCCTGAACAGCCGGTGAACTTGCTGCTTAGTTGACTTGATGGAGGTAGAAGAGAACCAAACTTGGGCCGTCGAATTCGAATCCCACGCACGTGGATGGTCCGAGTGGAAAAGTTCCCTATGAAATCGGCCACCTGCAGCTCTTGTAGCGCGCCTCTCTTTCGACAAAAGCTAATTGATACTGCCTGAATACTCTACCGATACTCTCTGATAGGAGGAGGTGCGTAGTAGGAACCACTGAACCAGAAGGCTTAACAGTTAGCACTTAGCAGCAAACTCTTGTTGGTAAACAAATTCCACACGGCGAGATCGGGAGATCCGGAGAGAAGACAAGAACAGGCGTGAGGTGGCTTCGGTGCGGCTGGTGCAGGTGCATAGTGCATTCTGCACACAAGGGAAGCGAACATATGCTGTGGCTCCCGTTTTCCACGTTGCCACACCGAGGATGATGGGACGGAAGTTGCTTACGATTCATCACCCGTGGGGGTGGATAACGAACAGATTCGGCGACTGTGGGAAGAAGGAAGGAGGAGGTCGTCGGGAGCATACGGTGCCGTTCACACACGTCGGGGGCAGAATCCGCCGCACGCCGCCGGAAGGCTTCGCAGATCTGCAAAAAGAAACAACAGGGGCACCGGGCAGTTTCCTCCCAAGCGGAGTATGGATTGGACACGGACTGCGTCCGACGTGTTTTTTTTAACCGAGCTTCATTTCATTGATCAAAACTCAGTGTTACAATCAATTAGCAGGGTTGCCTGCAAGAAGCTAGGGGGGTTGAAGCACCCAGACATCAGTTAAGCTAGAGGGAGGAGTGTTTCTAGCGCACACATGAGCAGCTGCGTTGGCCGTCCTACGAACGTGAGTGACTACGAAGGAAGAGAAGGACGTCGATATTTCCTGATGTCCTGCAAGATTGCTGTGATCTCTGAACGGCCCTCCTTTCTTGATTGCCACACGGAGACCATTTCACGAGAGTCTGTTTCCGTTATGACTCCTTCGAGAGTGCCTTGTGGGATTAGGCGGACTCCATCTCTTAGTGCTTCCGCTTCTGCAATCAGGAGAAGCAACAGACGTGAGACGTCGAGCTGAAGCTTTCAAGAAGTGGCCATCAGCGTTGCGCACGACAGCTCCCGTTGCTCCCGAGCAGTCAGCCGCACAGAACGCACCGAGGAGTTCGAAATGTTAATAGTATGGGCCGCGTTGAGGCCCGTCCAGACAAATGGAAGGAATCGGGCCTAAATACCTAATAGTTTGGGTTCCTCGAGTTTGGTGGTGGTGGTGTGGCTCACAAAGTTTGGGCCAACATTACTCGCTAACACATTTTTTTTGGAGAACACTCGCTTGCATAAATTTGGTACGAGATCGATGATGCTGTCTGTTGGTCGCACAGCTTAAATTGTTTTGTTTCCATATTGCAGTCAAGTATCTTTGATTTGCTTACAAAAAAAAAACCCAAGAAGAAGCTCTATTTGCAAAGTTTTTCCCATGTTTAACACGTGTGGCATGCGTTTGGGAAAAAAAGGGCCATGCACACATGCACTGAGAGCCCCGTGCTCGTACGTATTGTAAAACCCCGGATTTTCATAGAAACCCGAATCCCTGTACCTTCGTGATAGTTCCCGGATCAGTGGCTATCGCGTACAGAACGTCTCACAGATAAATACACAAAGTTATACATCGCATCAAATGAGAGTAAAAGTACATAATTTATTACCTGTCCATTATGGAGTACATCATTACAAGCCTCTTGGCTGAATCAGAGTGAAATTCTACGCAACGGTAGCTAGCTTCTCAGAAGGGTCTCCATCTTTTATTCTTCTCGCCACAGGTATCCTTGAGCGAAGCGACGCATCCCTCAGTCGTACCTTCCATCGGCGTTGTTGTCGTACTCAGTCTCATACCCTGCACACCCAAAGTCTATCCCCAAGGAGTGGGATAGGTCCACGTCACCAACTGTATGCAGCTTTAAGTGGCCTATTATCTAAAGGGGAGAAAAAGAGACAAGGAAGCGCTCTAGTTTCCTATGCAGCATCAGCAGAAGAAGAGTAATAATAAGGTATCTCCATCAAGTTCCCAATCCCAAAGCTCTCAACACAGCTCGGAACCACCTGGCCGCCCAGGGCCCCATATCGACAACATACTCCCGTCTAGGGTCGATGCGGGAACTTCCTCTCCTCGCATCTCAATGATTGCAATCGGATCAACGAGGTAGATGGAGCCTCTCTCCTCTAGCCGACCGCAACCACGGCTCACCACACTCTCATCTATAGGGGGGAGGTAGAAATCCGAAAACATGAGGAACGAACATGTCTTCTAGGCATTGTCAATGACCGAGGACGCGGCTATAGCTATAGATCAAACAACTCTGCAGAGCGTGTACACCTGTACCCATCCCGGAATGGCACCCGACCGGTGTACGGTCGACCGAGCCCATCCTACCGGGCGAACTCTCGGTAGTTACGGTCCCATCCTGCATCCGGCCCTCAAAGTGAATCCCCCTCGCAAAGGGAACTTCAACGGAACTGTGAAATGCCCCTGTGTGGCCACACGGGCGACACAAGAGAAGGTGGTCTCTCTCCACCTCCCCCCACTGATGCCCTCTATCCTGCTGGCAGGTATGGTTCCGCACTTGCCGAGCTCAACTCGGCCCTAACACCACACTCAACGGGGTGGTGTGTACGAAAGTCCTATCGACAAGTTGATCCACTCGGTTTCAGACTGGGGCGAGCTCATATCCTCCAAGCGCAAGTAAAACCCTAACACCTAGGCTCCGAAAACCATCAAAGTAGGGGCACACTAAGGAGTGCACCCCTATCCCCGATCCCAGATCAGTTGCTTCGAGCTCACCCCCGCCAAAGTACCCAAAACGCCTTCTCCTGCCGGTTTTTATCCCACTCACGCCAAGAACCACTACTCCCATCCCAACACATGCATCACGAAGCTCAGTTTATATACACGCTTCTATACATATATAGTAGTAGGACAATCAAGGACAGGAGATTTAAAGTAGGCAGCGCAAGGTTCATCATCATCATGCATTTAAAGTAAAGCACTAGCTTTCTATATAGCAATGCCTAATAGGTATTTCAGAATCAGTCGGGTGTGAACCTGGGGTCGGGTATTCCTCCACGGTGAAGTCGTCGGCATAGTCGTACTCCAGGATCAGCTCCCCGGCTCCAGCTGCTTCTATTAACGCGTAAAAAAAATAAACAACAGCCCTAATGCAATCAACTCCAAAAGAACGACAATTAAGAGCCAAAAGAGGGCAAACACTATCCTAGCACAGAGTTTAAGATTTTAGAGAATTTCTGGAAAAGGTTTTATATTTTTCGCAGAAAAAAATGAATTTACTAGGATTTTCCAAAGATAAAATAGGTTTTATAGGCTGTCTACTGGCTAGCTCTAAAGGGCTTAGAGCTAGCTACTGGCGGGCTGCAGGCTAGCTCCTAGAGCTGACGGGGCGGCCACATGGGCGACTATAAGCCACCTACAGCATAAGTGCCGCACGGGATCCCGGCGGGATTCGCTGCGGCGCTCCGCGGTGTGGTTAGTCGTGCGCCCAGAGAAGTGATTGGTTAGCCACACCGGATCCGGCGGATCGGCCGCGGCCAAAACCGCATGTGGCCCAACGTGCACATGAGAAACCCTACAGTGTTTCGAAACCACCGCCAGGCGTTCGATGAAATGCCCCAAAGGAGCGGCGGTGCGGGACGACCTCGCCGACGGTGAGGTCTCGCGGCGCCTGGACAACAGCCCCACGTCGAGATTCGGGTGGTTCAACGGGTTCGTTAGGGGCACAGCGGCGAAGGCGCGGCTCGGCCGGGTGAGCGGAAACGGGTGCGCACGGGCGCCGGAACTTGCCCGACGCGCCCCCGGGTTCGGGTTTGGCCACACGGCGGCGCGTTGGCCCGACGCGGCCGGGTGCACAAGCGATCACCGGCGGCTTGACCGCGACAGTGAGCCTGGCAACGAACACGAGAAAAGACGGCACGATGAGGCTGGGGCGAACCACGGCGCCTTGGTCAGTGGTCGGAAGGGCTCGACCTTGACCTTGCACGGTGAGTACGCGTACGACGGTGCACTGGGGTGTGCGGCGACGCCGCAGCCGGTGCGCTCAGAGACGAAGTGAACAAGGGGTAAAACAGCGTGGCGCGCGCGCGTTGGCGAAGGCGGCGACACCTGCAAGAAATTTCCCAGCACGGCATGAAGGCCGGCCTCACACGGTGGCGAGCGCGGCGGCGTGAGAGTGTTCGGGTTGACCACGGCGCACAAGGCCGGCGCGCGTCCATGGCTCGACGGCCAGGCACCATAGAGAGAAGGGGAATGTGGTGCTCACCAATGGTCCAACGGGACCCGACGGTGAAGGATTCGGTGAAGGGGTGCGCAACGCGGTGACGAGGGAGGCGGCGGCGCGGGTAGGGGAAGCAGAGAGACGACGCGGTGAAGGGGAAGCCGAGGAAGCAGAGGGGTCGCAGGCGTGCTTGGCTCCCACGGGTCCGGCTCCTCGCGGGCGGCTCTGGCTTCGCGGTGGGCGGTGCTGCTTTGAGCGCCTCCGTCCTCCTCCTTCTCCTTCTCCCCTCCCTTCTCCTCCTCCGGCTTGCGGGTGTGTGGGCAGGGGATTGAATCCCCCAAGGCGGCTATGGTTGGGAGAGCCCTGGGAGTTGCGGCGACAGCGCTGGGGTACATGGACGGCAGGGATGCGCCGGATGGCCGCGGGGCGCGTCGCGACGGCGGCCATGACCGGCGCGGCCGCGCTTTGGCACCGGTCGCGAGTCAAAGCGGTAAAGAGGAAGGTGACGACGGTGACGTCACGATGACGTCAACATGACACATCGCGGGTCCCGGCCCGTCGGCCGACTCGGGGGGCGGCGCGCGGTTGGTGGCGGCAGCGTGGGGGTTGGCAGGCCGCACTTGGGCCGAAAGGGGCGGCTGGCCGGTTTGGTTGGCTGCGGCCCAAGTAGGGAAGTTTAGGCTTTCCTATTTAAGTTACTCTTAAACCTAAACAATTCAAATTTGAATAACCAATTCAAATTTGAACCCACTCAAAGAAATCCAACTTCTCACACTAGCATTTTATAAGTCATAAAATTATTGATTGAGTTAAATTAAATCTAGGAATCAGGGAAGGGAAAAAGGAAGGCATCCTTATTTGATTTTATGAGCACACAAATTCATAGCAAGTTTTTGAAATCCTTTATTTTCACATACACGCAAATTCAAGGGTGTTACACGTATTTTACGTGGTTACAAGGTACTACTACATGTCACGAATGCATGCGAAAAACACCGGGGCGATCGAGAAAACAGAGCCAGCAGGAAAACCTCCCGGCCCACCAATGGTTACTCGACACGGCCGATGCACATATATAAATCCAGGCCTTTTTCGTGTGCGCGGTCGCTTGCGCTCGCGCCGACCATATGGCGACACGAGGCCGCCAGTTAGTTGCTGCTGTGTGTTCTTTGCTTTGGATCGACGACATATATCTACCGATGCATCATGCATGTCACCACAGGCCAATGGAATCTCGTAAGCTGTTTCCGGCCACCGTGCGGATTATTCCAGCTCACGCCCTCCCCGAGGAGAATCTAGGTCAATGCGTGCGCGTCCTACGTGATCGATCCATCCATCTAGATTCCAACGCGAAGATGTGCCGTGCATGACCCAGCATGAAGCACAACGCAACTAACGCAAGCCCGGTCGCAAGCATTGGGCGTCTAGCCACACGCTGTGCACGGTCAGGGATGAACCACTTGTGCACAACGACAAGTGGCCATTATCTTCAAGTTCAAGCTTTTCCCCTGTTTATAGCATGTGCCACTGCCACACCGACCGACGGCGTCTCTGCTTTATAAAACGACTCTGATGGAGCCTGACGACGCGCGTGCACGGGAGAGACACGACGAGACGACCGATCGGTCAGGCCACGTGAGGGCCTCATCGTGGCCATCCATCTGCCACCCCTCGGGATGCGTGCTCCCCCGGAGCAACCGCATGCATGCAAGCGCCGATGATGCGCGCAGCAAGTTGCCGACGAGCCGGCCAGCCTCTCGCCCTCTCGCATCGCAACGACGAAAGAATAGTGAATAGTTCTACCATGGGGCTGAGGGTCTAATAAGACTAGGCTGATGATCGACGATCTTATCGTCTCGGTGCGTGCCATCAATGATTATCGTCGTCGTCGAAGCTAGCCATGTGGGCTGGGTCGAGGAGAGCGTGTCCGGTGGTGAGTAGTGAGCCCGGTCAGCTCCACGTCAAAATGTGCAGGGTATCCTCTCTCTAGGCCGTCGTCAATGGTAATTGCCGGGTGATCGACCAAGTTTTGGCATGACATGTAGACGAACAGACCAAGAGATTAAATAGTAATTAAGCATTGCGTATATTGCCGCATATATATATAAAGGCATCAGATGTGAGAGTGTGTGTCAGTATGTTATACGTTTTTTAAAATGGCGTACTATGCAATAACAGCACACGTAAAGATTTTCCAGCTTCTCATCATTAACAAAACAATAAAAGAAAATTACATATAATAGTATTACTTTTGCCTATCTATCTATATAGTTTGCATCCAAGAAAAGTTCACAACCCCAATTACTCTGCTTGTCAAACGGACCATCGCACTTGTACTATGCGTCAACACCGTTATAATAATAATAAACCGCATATAATATATTCCCAAAGCTAGAACAGTTTTTTTTAAGTTAAAAAAATCTAGATCAAATAGAAAGAGGAAGAGAGAGAGAAACGGGAAGCTGTCGTGCAGGATCTCTTTTACTGAAAGCAGCTAGAGCGCAACTGTGGGAACAGGTGCACGGCCGTGTCCAGAAAGGTGGAGCTTGGCCGGCCGGGAACAGCGCCGGCGCGGCCCGCCGCCCGCGCACGTACACGTGCACATGCGTGCATGCGCGCTCGATCGCACGTACGGGCGTGGCAGCTATCGCGGGCAGCCTGTTCGTTTGAGTTGTAGCTGATGGCTGGTGCTGATTTGTTCTGAAAGAAAAGTACAGCTGGCTGATTGCTGATGACTGATTTGTTCTGAGAGAAAAGTACTGCGGGCTGATGGCACATCAAACGAACACACGGTGGGTACGTGCCCCGCGCGGCGCTCCGGCCGGCCACAACCGACCACGCAGGCAGGGCAGCAGAGACCCGGCCGGCCGGCCAGTACTCCGCGCGCGACAACCGATGCGGGAGCGCCGGCCGGGGGAGGTAGCTATAGCTAGCTAGCGCGGGCGGCAGGGTTACGGTTGTATGCGCGCGGCCGGCCGGGAGCTAGCAGGGGCCCCTCGGCCGCGCGAGCTCTGGCGAGCGAGCTAGCGCGCCACGCGTAGACGCGGCCGTGCAGAGGCTGTGTAGCGCGCTACTGGTCACCACCCGTATGTCGTCGTCGGCGCGCGCCCAGCCAGTTGAGATGACGACGCGTCACGTCGATCCGGTCCCCCACCCCCTCCGTCTCGCGTGCTCGCGCGCGCGATCTGGGCGTTCCGGCCGGGTTGACGTGAAATGACACTCGTGCGATCGATCGACGAGAGCGACGCCGTGGCGCGCGCGCGGCATGGATGTATTCTGGCTTCTGGGTACGGTGGTACTGGTGGTGGCGACGAGGACTAGTACGTGGCCGCCTAGCCGGCCGGTGGCTGGCTGTGACTGTGAGGCGCTTGTCAGCCTCAGAGCCGCCCCAAAGGCCCAAGCACAGAGATCGAGACCATGCATGCAGACTGCAGAGACAGGGGGTACGATTGCTCTGCGACATGCAATGCAAAGCACTGTGATCGATGGCCTGATGCATGCGTTGCACAGGGGCAGACCGGTGATGGCCGGTGGTGGAAGAGATATGTGTATGTGGAGGACACGGCCTGACAGGCCGGCCAACTGTGTTAAAAGTGGGTATCGACGACGACGAACGACGAAAAGCTTCAGCGGCAAGAGCCGGCGGCGCGGCCGGCCGGCGCTGTTTGAAGCGTGGGCGGTGGTGTCCTTGCATTGTGAACTCTGCTGTGCATGCAGAGTAGTAGGACTCGATGCGGCCGATCTTAATTTGGTCAAGCTAGCTAGGGCGACAAAGTCATACTGCTAGCAGTGAACAAAAAGCTATACCCGGCTGGTAGTAGTTCGACACGACGGCACCAAACATTAGCTAGCATGATCGTCGTTGGTACAGTACTGCTCAAGTTAAGATATAGCTTAGTAGGTAGTACGTACCTGTGTTGACGCGTGCATAGGCTTGCATTGGCCGCGCCGTATGAGTTGGTTAATTACCTTACCGGACTACGGCCGTCGGCCGGTTATATATAGGGTTGGCTAGCTTCTAGTGCAACAGGAGATGGAGGAAAACTGAGAGAGTAAACCACCGTCACGAAACCGCACACTCACTAGCTAGTCACTGCACTACTCTACTGCAGTCTACACTCTGCTCTGGTTGCTTACGTTTTGCGTGCATGGCCACACTTTCTTGGCTATCCACAGCCACGCACATCGATCAATCACCTCGTAAACCCATCCAGCCTCGGTATGCACACACCATCACCACTTCGACGCCCAAACTAGCTACCGTCAAGAGAGGATCAAAATAAAGAGCGGTACGTCGTCACCTGCTAACATATATATATATATGTACATGCATGCTGCTCGAGACCATGCCTCTCAAGACCATCATATCAACAACTTATCTCAGACCATACCGTGCCACATCATCATCTTCGTTCCCGGTAGCGTAGCACCGTTGGCACAGAGACGACTTGATCAACTCACTACGGATCGATGCACAATCATTGGTTAGCATATACCTCTAGTCCTCTACCACGTAATGTTAGCGCCGGTAATAAGGCAGTAGCTATAGGTAGGTGAGAAAGCTTGCTACACTACGGGAAACTCGGGCTTTGCCGAGTGTATAAGGCTTTGCCGAGGGGCCTTTTGTCGGGCACTCGGCGGAGTTGATCTGTGCGAGAGCGCCCGTCGGCACGGGGTGACTCACGGCACAACCACCTTTGCCGACGGCCGGACCGTCGGCACCTCACGACCCTCGGCAAGACGGTTTTTTTGCCGAGGGCTAGCTCTCGGCACATAAGCGCCCGTCGGAGAAGAACGGACGGCCGTTACATTTTGGTTGCACACTGTGCCGACGGCCAGATCAAGGGGGCCGTCGGCAAAGAGTGCCCTCGTCAAAGGCCCGCCCCCTGATGCGCGCTCAGAACCCAGTTGACCGGCCTTTGCCGAGAGCCCGGCCTGGCCGTCGGCACACAGGAGCCTGTGCCGACGGCCCGCCCTCGGCACACCGTTCTTTGCCGAGGGCCCCACCAGGCCCTCGGCAAAGAAATAATTTTCTTTTTGTTTTTGCTTTGAGTTTTTTTCTTTGGTAAAGGTACATGACCTAGAGATTGATTTGCAATTTTGGTATGATTTTTGACAAATTTTTACTATATTTTATGTATTTTGGTCTTTGTTTTGAATTTCTATGCATATTTCGAATTTGAGCGCAAGTCATCAAAACGAGTGCATGTATGTGACGGGAAAAATGATATTCTTGCTTTTTAGTGTGAGTTTAGTCCTAATACGGGCCCACGTGCCAAAATTCGAACATCTTAGGGCGGATCGCATGTCCACTCACTTTCCGCGAATCGTTTTCAAATTATATAAAATGGAAATATAGTCGAAAAATCACGAAATGTGACAGTGGTCGTTATATCACATGTGTAGTCGGTGGTAAAAACACGGAATGATTTCGTGCATGTTTCCGTTCACCTTAGCACAAACCTGGTACATCTCCTAGACATTGTCCAGGTTTGTGCTAAGGACATCTCCAGGTTTGTGCTAAGGTGAACGGAAACATGCACGAAATCATTCCAGGTTTTTACCACTGACTACACATGTGATATAACGACCACTCGTCACATTTCGTGATTTTTCGACTATATTTCCATTTTATATAATTTGAAAACGATTCGCGGGAAAGTGAGTGGACATGCGATCCGCCCTAAGATGTTCGAATTTTGGCACGTGGGCCTAGATTAGGACTAAACTCACACTAAAAAGCAAGAATATCATTTTTCCCGTCACATACATGCACTTGTTTTGATGACTTGCGGTTCAAATTCGAAATATGCATAGAAATTCAAAACAAAGACCAAAATACATAAAATATAGTAAAAATTTGTCAAAAATCATACCAAAATTGCAAATCAATCTCTAGGTCATGTACCTTTACCAAAGAAAAAAACTCAAAGCAAAAACAAAAAGAAAATTACTTCTTTGCCGAGGGCACCGGTGGGGCCCTCGCAAAGAACGGTGTGCCGAGGGCGGGCCGTCCGCACAGGCTCTGTGTGCCGACGGCCGGGCCGGGCTCTCGGCAAAGGCCGGTCAAGCGGGTTCGAGCGCGCCAACGGGGGGCGGGCCTTTGACGAGGGCACTCTTTGCCGACGGCCCCTTCCGCCGGCCGTCGGCAAAGGCGTGCCGTTACCCCCCGGTTCCCCGCAACACTTAGCCATTTGCCCATCCATCGCGCCCCGGCCCCGCGCCCTCCCGCCGCCGCCACCGCCACCTCCCCCGCCGCCGGCTCGCCCGCCGCCGGTGCGCCCGCCGCCGGCTCGCCCGCCGCCGACGCGCCCGCCGCCGCCGCCCGCCGCCGCCGCCGCCCGTCACCGCCGGTGCTCCTCGCCTCCGCCACCGCCACCCCCCCCCGGCGGCTCCTCCTCGGCTCCGCCACCGCCACCGCCCCGCCGCCCCTCCCCGCCCGCCCTCCCTTTCGCCGCCCGCCGCCACCCGCCGCCCCTCCCCGCCCGCCCTCCCTCCCCCCCGCCCGCCACCGCCCGCCGCCCCCCGCCCGCCCTCCCTCCCCCCGCCCGCCGCCCCGCCCCCCGCCCGCCACCGCCCGCCCCCCCCCCCCCCCCCCCCCGCACGCACCCCGTCGTATGGACCTCCACGGGCCCACTACCTCGGTGGGTACCGGGACCGACTACTCGGTGGGCCCCGGGACTACCCGACTTGCGCTACACGGCACCGAAGGCGTGGAGCACAAGGACAACACGGAGAGTAGTACTCGGATAGGACTCTCGTACATGTTCCGCACCGTGTAGAGGTCTCCTAGACGTACTCGACTAGTACTCCTTCCCTACTCCGACTTGTAACCCCGCTCCCGACTATATAAGGCGAGGCGGGGACCGATCCCGGGATCACCTCACCTCATCCGATCTCAACTCACGGCGCACCATTACACCATCCCGTAATCGTGCCCTATCAATCCGAGCTACGCAAAGCATACGAGACGTAGGGTATTACGCACCTCGCGGCCCGAACCTCGTCTAAATTGTGTGTCGCGTGCCTCTTCCTTCGAGTTACCGATCTCGGCGAGTCACATTCATCTACTTCGGGTACTCCCCGTAGTAGGTTCCGGTCCAAAACACCGACACCGGCGCGCCGGGTAGGGGCTCTCGCTCGAGATCACATGGCGAACTCGACGGCTTCCGTTCACATCAAGCCAACCGTCGCCTTCAACCGCGGCGACACCTTCGTCTTCGGCGCACGGGTCCGCACGCCGATGGCGCGGGCTCCTTCCGCCGCCGCTTGATCATGCAACCCGACTCGAGGACGGGCCTTGTGACGCTTCCCGAAGTTGTCACGGGCAAGCTCGCCGGCGAGTTCGGCGAAATTTCGCTCTCCAACCTCCACGCCGACTTCGAGCTCGAGTCCGTCTCCAACTCGAACCCGACGTCGCCATGGGCCATCGCATGCGAGCCGGCTCCTCGCCCATCGCAGCGGTCCCCTCTCCACGTCGGCGCTCGTGCGTGGCCCTCGCGTTCCCGGCCGGGCCCGCACGGAGGCTTCTACGCCACGCCGGCCGGCAAGGAGCCCGTAACCGAGTACAACTCGGACTCCGACGCCGTCTCCAACCGCGTCTCGGACTCCAGCCCCTCTCTCCGAGTTCTACTCGAACCCGGACTACGAGTTCGACTTCGGGTCGGACCCTGAGGAGCCTGAGTCCGAAGACAACTCCTCTGAGCTTCCCTTGTCCGGGGGCGGCGCCTCGCGGGGCGGTTATAAGATCAACGCCGGCCGGGAGATACGTCTACTGGCCAGACCGCAAACCTGCCGAGCTGACAGCAGAGGACTCACGCTACGTCGCCTACATCGACTCGCTACCGTTCCGGAGGGAACACCGCTAGCCCAAGCCGACTCAAGCACACCAACCGAGGTGGCACCTTCGAGCCAAGCTTGGGTACCCCCGACCGTCAAGTCTTCATGGCCGCCGGCGACACCCCGGAACCTCGAGCACGGCCGCGGACAAGTACTTGGAGGACATCTCCGCGGACGAGCGTCCGCCGATGCCCCCCGCGGACGAGACCGACGCCGGCGGGGACGCCCGGCGCGAACGTAACGGAGAAGCGCAACGAACGACGCCGGCGGCTCGGGGAGACAACCTCCCCATCCGCAACCTTGCGGAAGCTCTCGCGCCGAGAGCAGAGTTCACACCACTCCCGAGCGGTGCCTCATGTCGATCACGCGCCGATCGCACGGCGAGCTCGGGGCATACGGGCCGGAGAAGTCATCGCCAAGCTCGGCCGAGGAAGCTTACTTCATGCGGGTCGACAAGAGAGTCGGCCCAACCTCTCCAAGCCAAGCCTCGCGACAACGAGGCTACTAGTCGCAAGTGTTGACCTCGGTCCTAACCGTACTCGAGGCGACATCCCGACTCGAACCAAACCGTCGACGCTCCACCGCCGGCGGACCCTCACGACAAGACAACGTCAACCGAGAAGTCGTCCCCCACCGTGCTCCGGCCGGTGGTGGCGGCAACGACCCCGACGGCGGCGGCGCGACGGCGGCGGCTCCAACCACGGAGCCAACAAGAAAGCCGGAGGCGGCGGCGGCCCGCGGCGGCCGCGGCCACGCGCATAGCCACGCCTCCGGCGCCTCTCACGGCGGGTACGATGCTCGCCGAGAGAATCGAAGAGTTGCGGCGAGAAGAAGTCGACGACCGCCGCCGAAGGCGACGGCTTCCCCGCCTTCTCACCCCGGCCGCAACCTCGCTCCTCCCCGACAAGTTCAAGCCTTTGGGGATCACCAAATACGACGCGAAGCAGATCCCATCCGGTGGCTCCGATGCTACGCTCTCTCCATCGAGAACGCGGCGGCAACGGCGACACCAAGTGCCTCTACTTCCCCTTCGCCCGGGACCAAGCCCCACTCACGTGGCTCGAGTCGCCGGACAAGCACTCAATCGACGGGTGGGACCACCGAAGGAGCAATTCACAAGCAACTTCGCGGGCGCCATGGGCCGTTCGGGTACTCGCATGGACCTTGCCATGATCAAGCAGAACAAGGCGAGACCCTCCGCAAGTACATGCGCCGCTTCTTCGACAAGCGCGCTACCGTCGTGGACGTCACCGACAAGGAGGTCATCGACCTCTTCCAGACGGGCTCTACCATCGCCGCACCTTCGAGGACTTCGGCCGGCGCCGCCCCAAGTCCATTCCCCACCTCAAGGACATGATCACGTCCCGGGGGCGGATGAAGAGGACAAGGCCAACGCCAAGTACGACGCCATCCGCGGCAAGTCCAAGCGAGAACCAAGGCGGCAGCAGCAGCAATCCAAACCAAGGCGGCCGCAACAACAACAACAACAACAACAACAACTTCTCGGGTCCCAACCGCAAGCGCAAGCCGACAATACCGTCGCGGCTATCCAGGCGTCCCCCCGAAAGGGAACTCGAAGAAGAACTCCGGCGGGTTTAAAGACCCGCCGAAGGAGAAGTGCCCGTGGCATCCAAACGGCAACCACACCACCGAGCAGGGGCTACCGGCTCGGGCATGCGCTCAAGGATACGCCGGAGCCACCGCACCCTCACGATCGAAGAACAAGAAGAAAGACGGCGACGACTTCCAAGAACCCGAGAAGACCGTCAACGTCCTCTTCGGCGGACTACCTTGCGTGCGGGAGCAGAAGGCTACTCGCCGTGAAGTGATGTCCATTGAACCGGCGGTTATGACCCCTCTCGGGTGGTCGAGACGCCCATCACCTTTTCCCCGCGCGGACCAATGGACCGCCTTCTCCGAACCAGGACGCTTCCCTCTCGTCCTGAAACCAACAAGGGCGGGCTCTAAGCTCAACAAGGTGCTCATCGACGGCGGAAGCGGGCTCAACGTCCTCTTCACCAAGACTCTCAGGAAGATGAACCTTGACGTCACCCCCATGCTCAACAAGAGCAGCATGCCTTTCTACGGCATCGTCCCAGGCAACGCGGCTATCCCACTGGGTTCAGTGGTACTGCCAGTTACCTTCGGGGCGTCTCGCGACAACTACCGCACCGAGTACATCAAGTTCGAGGTCGCGGATATCGAGACTTCCTACCATGCCATCCTCGGCGGACCGGCCATCGCCAAGTTCATGGCGGTGCCCCACTACACATACTTGGTACTCAAAATGCCAAGCCCGACTCGGCGTACTCTCCCTACAAGGGGACTTGAAGATCTCTCACGACTGCGATACAGAGGCCGTGGTGATTGCTTCGACAAATCAAGTACCCACCCCAATGATGGAGGTCTACGCCGCGTCGAAGAAGCTTGCCACAAGCGAACTCGACATCCCAGAGAAGTCTGACAGCGCCAACAAGCCTCGGCCACCCGAGGAGGTGCTCACCAAGTCGGTCGACCTCGGAACAGGCGACCCCACCAAGACTACCACCATCGGGGCCGGCCTCGACCCCAAATAGGAAGACGCGCTCATCAGCTTCCTTCGGGCTAACCGCGACATCTTCGCGTGGAAGCCAGCGGACATGCCAGGAGTGCCCAGGGAGCTGATCGAGCACTGCCTCAACGTCGACCCAAAGGCTACCCCCAAGCGACAACATCTCCGACGCTTCGCCGACGACAGACGGGATGCCATCAAGAAGGAGCTCGCCAAGCTACTCGCTGCTGGCTTCATCAGAGAAGTCTTCCATCCTGAGTGGCTCGCCAACCCCGTCCTCGTCCGCAAGAAGAACTCGAACGAGTGGAGGATGTGCGTCGACTACACCGACCTCAACAAGCACTGCCCCAAGGACCCCTTCGGGTTGCCGCGGATTGATCAAGTCATCGACTCCACGGCGGGGCCGCGACCGCCTCCGCTTCCTCGACCGCTACTCCGGTACCACCGCATCGCAATCAAGGAGGAAGACCAGGAGAAGACCGCGTTCATCACCCCCGTTTGGCGCGTACGCTACACGACCATGTCTTTCGGGTTGAAGAACGCCGGCGCTACTTACCAACGGGCCATCCGGGCCTCGCTTCAAGCGGCAACTCAACAAGAACGTCGAGGCCTACGTGGATGACGTGGTTGTCAAAACCAGGACTCCAAGTAGCCCTCATCGACGACCTTGAAGAGACCTTCGCATCGCTACGCGAGTACCGCCGGAAGCTCAACCCGAACAAGTGCGTCTTCGGCGTACCTTCGGGCAAACTACTCGGCTTCATCATCGCCCAACGTGGCATCGAAGCCAACCCCGAGAAGATCTCCGCCATCACCAGCATGAAAGCTCCCACGAGCATCAAGGACGCTCCGTAAGCCGACGGGGTGCATGGCGGCATTGAACGATTTATCTCGAAGCTAGGAGAACGGGGTCTCCCCTTCTTCAAACTACTCAAGCACCACGAGAAGTTCGTGTGGACCGGCAGAGGCGGACCAAGCCCTTGCCCGGCTCAAGGACTTCCCGTCGAAGCCCCCGTCCTCACGGCTCCCTACAAGGGCGAGCACCGTCGCTCTACCTCGCCGCGACTACTCACGTGGTCGATCGCCATCGTCGTCGAGCGGCGGGAAGACGGCCACGCCTACCCGGGCCCGGGGCCGCCCGGCCTACTTCGTCGCCGAGGTTCTATCGAGTCCAAGGCTCGCTACCGGCCCGTGCGAAGCTCCCTGTACGCTCTACTCATCACCTCGCGGAAGCTACGACACTACTTCCGGGGAGTACTCGGTCTCCGTCGTCACCGACTACCCACTCGGCGACATCCCGAGGAACCCGGACGCCACCGGAAGGATCTCCAAATGGGGCCGTCGAGCTCGGCGCCCTCACCATCGACTTCAAGCCACGCACGGCCATCAAGTCGCAAGCTCTAGTCGACTTCATGGCGAGTGGCGGGAGAACCAGCCTACCTACTCCCACCGTGCGACCGAGCATTGGGTGATGTACTTCGACGGCTCACTCAACCTCGAGGGCGCGGGCGCGGGGTACCCCGATCTCCCCAACGGGCGAACAACTCAAGTACGTCCCGCATCTTCCGGAAGGTCTCGAACAACGAAGCCGAGTACGAAGCCCTCCTACACGGGCTCCGCCTCGCGGCTTCGCTTGGCATCAAGCGGCTACTAGTCTACGGCGACTCCGCAAAGGGTCATCAACCAAGTCAACAAGTCCGGGACCGCAACAAGGAGAACATGGACGCCTACCGCCTAGAAGTCCGCAAGCTCGAGAACAAATTTTACGGTCTCGAGTTCCATCACATCGTTCGCGACAACAACGTTGCGGCGGACGTCCTCTCGAAGCTCGGATCCACCCGCGCCCAAGTACCCGCGGCGTCTTCGTCCATGAGCTTCACGCGCCATCCATCCCGGAGCCGGCGCCACCGACCACCGTCCCGGCCTAACCAACCACCGGGCGAGAGGTCATGATGATCGACGTGGACCGGAGGCAACCCTTCATCGACTACCTCGGCCGAGCGAGAAGGTCCCCTCCGACAAGAACGCAGCTCGAACAACTCGTCCGCCGCGCCAAGTCTTACGTCCTCGTCGGCGACAAGCTTTACAAGCGAGGCGCATCCTCCGGAGTACTCATGAAATGCGTTCCTCGCGAAGAAGGCAAGGACATCTTGGAGGAGATCCACAAGGGTGTGCGGCAACCACGCGTCCTCCCGCACGCCGGTCGGCAAGGCCTTCCGCGAGCCTTCCACCGGCCCCACGGCCTCGGGCGATGCCGAAGAACTCGTCGACGGTGCCAAGGATGTCGGTTCTTCGCCAAGCGACAACATGTCCCCGCCTACAAGCTAGTCACCATACCACCAACCCGGCCCTTTGCCCGCCGGGGGCTCGACATGATTGGGCCACCGCCAACCGCGCCGGGAGGATTCAACCGGCATCGGTGGCTATCGACAAGTTCACCAAGTGGATCGAGGTCAAGCTCTGGCCACATGCCCCAAGGCCGACAGAGTACTCGACTTCCGGATGAACTCGTACACCGCTACGGGCTACCCCACCGCATCATCACGGACACGGGGTCCAACTTCAACAACCACCAGTTCCGGGAGTACCGCGAGAACAAGGCGGAATCGACGTCGATACGTCTCCGTCGCCCATCCACGGCCAACGGACAAGTCGAGCGCGCCAACCGGGATGGTGCTCGACGCCCTCAAGAAGCGGCTACACGACGCCGCTAACTCAAAAGGGGGCAAGTGGATCAAGGAACTACCCAACGCACTCGGGGGCCGCGGACTCAACCATCCAAGCCAACGGGGCAATCCCCCTACTTCCGGTCTACGGCTCCGAAGCCATCCTCCCCGCCGATGTCATATGGAACTCGCCGGCGGTGGAGCACTACGACGAAGGCGTCTCGGAAGACAAACGGACGAGTTGATATCGACACCCCTCGAAGAAGCTCGCCGTGCCGCCCTCGTCCAATCAAAGCAAGGTACCCGGGAGGGTATCCGACGCTACCACGATCGCAACGTCAAGGAACGCTCCTTCAACGTTGGAGATCTTGTCCTCCGCCGTATCCCGAACACGGAAGGACTTCACAAGCCTCGCGCTCCCCCCGGGAAGGACCCTTCACCGTGGCTAAGGTGACCGGCCGAGCTCCTACCGCCTCCAAACACTCGAAGGCGAAGAAGTCAACAACTCGTGGAACGTCGACCGACTACGTCGATTCTACGCCTAGTCTACTCGACTACTCCGGGTTCAAGTCCACGCGACTACATCAACACCCCCTTGCCGCAAGCGACCCTCCGGTCCTGGCTTCAAGTCTCCGGACTATTCTACTCCAGGTCCAGCCCGTGCGGCTACCTACGGACCCCTGGGCTGCAACGAGCGTCAAGGACTCTAGCAGCGGTCTACCAAGAAGACCACACTCCAAGATCCGGCCGCGCGGCTACTTACGGATGCGCGATCCGACCTACACGGCTACCTACGGATCACTCACCGTAAGCGGCTAACCGCTCCCGGTACTACTCGCCCGTAAGCGGCCTCCGGTCCGGGCGACCACTTGTAACTACGGCCCCGGCCACCCGAGTGCACTTCTTCGCAATAAAGTTCGATTGTTCATCAACTTCTTTATCGCCTACTCCCCGCGACGGGACTACTAAGCCGAGTACTACTACTCGCACCTACTCCACGATGGGCGCTCCGCACTCCGAGATCGCGTTACGAGTACTCATTGATGGAACTTCACATTTCATTGATATATGAGATAGTTCATTACAACTGTTTCCTATACAACCATGGCTACTAGCTATCTATGCAGAGCTACTGGAGATTCAACTTATCGGCTACCCGCTCCGCGATGGGAGCCATCTCGCTCCAAAGCAACTCGCGCGTCGCTCGTCCGAGCAGTTGGCGGCTACTCCGCCGGCGACTACCTCCACCGGGGCCTTCGGGAAGTACGACTTCATGAAGGCCAGACCGCTTCGGGATTGACTTGGCCATGTGCTTCACGTAGGCGGCCAGCCGCTTGGCGCCTCACGAAGTCGATCCGCCAACGGAGCAATCTTGGGGCCGCCCGGGTGCGGCACCAGGAGCCTCGCGATCGGGAGGGCGGCCTCTTCCAGGTCCTTCAGTTGGGCTCGGAGCGCCTCGCAGTCTTCGTTCAACTTCTGCAAGGATTTGTAGCAGTTGACGAGATCCCGGTCAGATGCAATTCTCAACTCCATGTGCTTCTCGCACTCGAAGGCCAGCTCCTTGTAGTCGAGTTCAAGTACCTGGCGGGCTTCTTGCTCCCGGTAGAAGAGATTCTTCATGCTGATCTCCGAGCCCTTCAGACGCTCCACCTGGTCTTCGAGTTCTACAACACGGGAGCACAACAACGGGTCGAGCTTGATGACTCCTAACAAGTACCCGACGAGTCAAGAGACATACCTCTATTCTTGTTGCGGAGGCCCTTGTTCTTCCGCACCGCCTCGTCGCTCTTCGCCCGCAAGTCCATCACATCGTTGTGGTACTTGGCGAAGGCGGCGTCAAGCTTCGACCGCATGGCGGCCGCGTGCTTTCTCGACTTCATGAGCTGCTCCTCCAAGGCTTCAACTCGCAAGACCGTGTCGCCGTAGCCTTGCAGCAGATTTGACTTCTCGCGGGATCGCCCCGCGACGTCCTGCACAAAACCAATTCAAGTCAAGCAGAGTACTCAACGAAGGGATTGACTACTCGGGAGGCAACGGCTACGTACCTTCATCCACTGTTCGGCTCGCCGCATCGCCTCCAGATGCTGCGCCAACACCGCCGGCTCGACGAGATCGTCGGCAAGCAACTCGATCCCCCGCCGCGGCTACTTGTCGTAGCCTCCGTCATTGGCGCCGAGCGGATAGGCTCCGCGTCTTGGATCTCCGGGGACCGGATCGCCACCTCCGGGGCAACCCCCTGTCGACGTGGCGGCCCCGCCTCCTCCTCGGCGGACTTCTCGACGGTTTCCCCCACGGGCTCGGGGGCTCCCGTCGCAGCCCCTGCGGGGGGCCTCGGGTGTCAACTCTTGCACCCGGCACCCCTGCAAGGGATGTCACCACCTTCGCCGCCCGTCACTAGGGAACACGCGCATCGGCATTCTCGACTACTCTTTTTGGGCTCTACGGCCTCGGAAGAGTACTCACCTTCGACTATGACCGCCTGCGGCGGCGCCGCCGGCGGCACCGGGGGGCTCGGTCGTGGCTTGGGCTTCTCGGAGCGGGTTCCTCGACGGGCGGCGCGGCCTTTTCTGCCTCCGCTGCCGTGGGCTCCTCTCCGTCCCAGCTCAAGTCGGTGGATTTTCTGCACAAGTATCCACAAAGGTTCATCGACAACATCGGCTACTACAATGAGTACTACTCATGAAGTGTGGTACTTACAAGCTCGACCGGACGATAGTCACGGCCGGAGCACCGAGGATGCCGGCGATATCGACCGTCCACCCTCGGCGGGCGTTTCCTCCTCCGCCTCTCCGATTACCGCCTCTTCCACGGCGGCGGTGGCCGGCGCGGACGTTCTCTCGCGCCCCCGCGGCTTCCACCTCTTCGGCGGCGGCGGCCGCGGGTACCTCGCTCCCTTCGGGGGCGGGGGGCGGCGCTCCACCGCGCCGAAGCTCTTCGACGGGGGGAGCCGGGCTTCGGCTTCCGGCCGGTTCCCCCCATCGTGGGCCACGTGCCCTCATCGCCCTCCTCCACGGGCTCCGCCGGCGGCCTCTCCCCGCACATGGGGATAACTACTCGTCCGCACCGTACTCGATCATTGGGTACTCGACGCCTTCGCTCAAGATGACTTACCTCAAGAGGCGTGGTCTGCGAGACCTTCATCTTCTTGGCTACCCGCTTCTTGGCGGGGGTTGCGCGGCTTCCTCGGCGGCGCGGCAAGGCTAGCCTCCGTGCTAGCCGGGAGGGTCCCGGATGAGAGGCACATGAGGCAAGCCCGGACGGCTAAACCTCGACCGCACCTCGGAAGCGATCTGCCCGCCGTCTCCTCGTCCTCTTCGTCATCGGAGGTATCCTCCACGATGACGGGATTGTCGTCGTCTCCGACTACTCGGCGCTCCTTCACCTTCTCCACCGCTGGAATCTCAATTCCGCTCGGTGGTGGCTGCGGCTCGAGACAAACCGCTTCACATCGTCCTGCATCAAAAAGACACAAAAGGCGTTAGCAACTCTGCTACAAGTGCCTACTACTCGACGAGGCGGGTACGGATACTTACCTCGTTGGGCGGGCGCGCGGCGGAGAACTCCTCGACGAGGCACGCCGTGTACTCCGGCATGTCCTTGAAGATCCTCGACAACTCGACGATGTCGTTATCTTCATCTCGCCCCCGGCATCCGCGACGTGTCGTCGTCGCCGGTGTACTCGAAGCCCATCGTATCCCGCGCCGGCCGGCGGGGCCGGATCCGACGCTTCATGAAGCCGAAGGCCACATGCTCGGCCCTCGGTCCCGCATCACGCGAGGCCTTGATTCTTCCCGGCAACTCCGGGAGCCGGATCCCCTCTTGCATGGTGGGTTCCGTGTTCCACCACTCTTGGTGCTTGGGCCGCCGTCCGCTCGGCTTCGGCGGCTCCGGATGGTGGTTCGTGGTGTAGAACCACCTCGTCTTCCAATCCGTGTTGGAGTCCACGAGCTTGTACGCCGAGTGCATGCTCGGCGGCATCTTCCCTCAACCGGATCCCGGCCCCGCCGACTACTGCGGGGTTGGAGGCGCGGGGCCGTGGCTTCACGCGGAAGAATTTCCGGAAGAGAATCCAATGCGGCTTGATCCCCAAGAATGCTTCGCGTAAATGGACGAAGACGAAGTGTGGAAGATTCCGTTGGGGTTCAAGTTGAGGTACTCGATGCCATAGTACCCGAGAAGCCCTTTGAAGAAATCGCTCGGCCGGGAGCGCAAGCCCGCGCTCCACGAAGCGCGAGAACATCGGGATCTCGTCCGCGCCTTCTCCATTGGATAGGGATCTCCCGCGGCGGCATCTCCACATATCGATCTCCTTCTTCCCGATGAACCCGAGTTCAACGGGGTCGCAAGTCCCTCGGTCTTCACCTTCGACCTTTTCCACTCGCGGCTTGGGTCGGCGCGCGGTGGAGACGTGGGCGGCGCCGCTCCGCACCGGCCGCGGCAGCTTCGCATGGCTCCTCTTCTTCCCGCCGGCCTTCAACGTCTTCGACGGGGACGGCTTCATCCTCCAAGAACAAAGGAGTCTTCACTCGCATCCGCTCGGGGGCTACCCTACGGCTTTCGGGTGGCGATGCGCTTGGATCTCTTGCGGCGGCGGTGCTCGTTGGAGTGGATCTACTTCAAGATTCAAGTGGCGAACGACCGCGGCTCACTTGGGTGAAAAACCCTAAGGGTTTCGGCTTGAATTTATAAGCCAAATCGCCTCCGTAACGGGCGGTTGGATAAGTCCGCGCGTGGGCGACTCGGCGGGGCGCGCGTGACTCTTCGTATTCTACTAGTCGACGTGCCTCACCTCGGTGGCTCGGCTACTTCTACTCGACTACCGGGACGCGGCTAGTCTCAAGAGCATCTCAGGACACATTCTTCAAGAAGACCCTTCAATTCGAGAGGAAGTACTCGACTCAAGGCTCGGGGGCTCCGTGCCACGTGTCCTTCGGTTTTTTCTCTCCGGATTTTTCGGGATTTTCTCGTGAAGGCTTCGGATAGATCCTCGCCCGAGCCCGCGGCTCGAGGCTCGGGGGCTACCCTACATGGATTGCGGTTCCGCAAATCGTATCTTCTTGACGGCTCCGGCTTCAAGACAAGACGAGCATTTTTGAAGACCTTCGAAGGCGGATTTCAAGGACGCTTGGGACTACTCGAGAAGACTTCAAGATTGCTCAAACATCGACTGGAGTACATTCCGGCCCTCGGGATGCTTCGACTACTCTTGAGGACTTTTGACTTGTAGCACTCGGGGACGCTTGAGGACTACTCGTTAAGGCCGTCAAGACTACCGGAAGCTATCCTTCTCGACTACAAAGTACTCGGGGGCTTGTCGTATGGACCTCCCCTGGGCCCACTACCTCGGTGGGTACCGGGACCGACTACTCGGTGGGCCCCCGGGACTACCCGACTTGCGCTACACGGCACCGAAGGCGTGGAGCACAAGGACAAAGACAGGAGTAGTACTCGGATAGGGACTCGTACATGTTCCGCACCGTGTAGAGGTCTCCTAGACGTACTCGACTAGTACTCCTTCCCTACTCCGACTTGTAACCCCGCCTCCCGACTATATAAGGCGAGGCGGGGACCGATCCCAGGATCACCTCACCTCATCCGATCTCAACTCACGGCGCACCATTACACCATCCCGTAATCGTGCCCTATCAATCCGAGCTACGCAAAGCATACGGGACGTAGGGTATTACGCACCTCGCGGCCCGAACCTCGTCTAAATTGTGTGTCGCGTGCCTCTTCCTTCGAGTTACCGATCTCGGCGAGTCACATTCATCTACTTCGGGTACTCCCGTAGTAGGTTGCCGGTCCAAAACACCGACAACTCCCTCCCCGCCCACCGCCGCCCGCCGCCCCCCGCCCGCCCCCCCTCCCCCGCCCGCCCCCGCCCGCCGCCCCCCCCGCCCGCCCCCCCTCCCCCCGCCCGCCCCCGCCCGCCGCCCCCCCCTGCCCGCCCTCCGTCGTCGTCGTCCGCTCGAGCAAGGTGAGCCGAAACAGGAATGTGAGTAGTGGTAGAATGACTAGTGGTTGAATTAGCACTGCATTGTTGAGTTCGATTAGAATGCATATATCACTAGTGATAGAATAACTACTGGTAGAATTGGCACTGCCTTGTTTAGTTTGATTAGAATGCATATCTCTGTTGTCGGCCTTCGTGTCGAATGTTTAATTGCAGGTTTTGACACCTCACCGTGCAGGGGAGGTGCTGCCGAAATTTTGACCTAAGTTGTATATACATGCTTTTTTTCAGAGATGGGCTAGTGGAAGGCAAGCCGAGTACCTCGACGACCTTGATCTTCTTCGTTGGCGTTGCGGATCTGCTCGCACCGCGCGCCTTGTCACCGTCGGTGCCCTAGGTATGAATAACCCGTCTTCTGGTCGTATGGTCGTAGATCGCGCAACCTAGTTAGGTGTCTCCCGTCCGAAAGAGATACTACTGGAGGTATGCATTTCGTGCATACCTCCGACCGTATCTGTTTCGGATTGTCCACGGTTTCTGGACAGCCCACGGATCCGTAGATGAGTTAGTTTCCATGTCCTGGTCCGATCTGAGGCAGAGTTTTGGCATCACCTCCCGTTGTTCTCTGGATACACAATCTCCATACTCGGACGTGTATCCGGAGAACGACGGGGAGGTGTCGCCGAAATTCAGCCTCGATCGGATCGGGGCATGGAAACTAACTCATCTACGGATCCGCGGGTGGGATTAGGACCTATCCTCACCTATTAGACAGTAGGATCACGATGTACATGGATTTTATGGTTCGCATTCCTGTATGACAAAGGATGGAGGACCGTCAGTGGATGTACACCGCCGGAGAAGTAAGCGTGATTTTGACGATGAATGGAAGGATAAGACCAATGGTTTCTTGGAATTTGCATGGGCCAATTCTCGTGGTCATTTGCTAGTTTGGTGTCCCCGCACAAAATGTGACAACAAGAGGAGAGTTAGCAAGGAGGATATGGGCCGACATCTTCCGTACAATGGATTTACCAAAGACTATACCGTGTGGATCTACCATGGTGAAGCACATCGTATGAGAGAGGAGGTGGTGAGACCACGCCCGGAGGGGTGTGATGATGATGCGGGGGTTGTAGACATGTTAGAAGATGCTCACCAAGCACTTTTCAATGACAACCGTGATAAGGAGGCGATGGAGGAGGAGGCAAAGTTGTTCTACAAGATGATGGACTCGGCAAAGATACCTCTTCACGACCACACCACCGTTTCGCAATTGGACGCCATTGGGCGGTTATTAGGGGTGAAATCCGAGTTAAACATCGCCGAGAAAGCTTCAATAGGTTGTTGGTCGTTGTTGGCTCCTTGCTTCCAAAGGGCCATTCACTACCAACGTCCATGTACGAGTCAACAACACTCTTCAAAGCACTTAAGATGCCGTATGAGCAGATAGATGCCTGTGTGAATGGGTGTGTCCTTTTTAGGAAGGAACACGCAGATGCCACGCACTGTCCAAAGTGCAAATCCTCGAGGTTCGAAGAGGTACCAGCTGGGGATGGTCAGATGAAGCGGACTGATATCGCCCAAAAGATCGTACGGTATCTTCCGTTTGTGCCGAGGATCCAGCGACTTTACCAAACTGAGGAAACTGCCAAACAGATGACATGGCATAAGCATGGCATACGGTATAGTCCAGACAAGATGGTACATCCATCAGATGGTGAAGCATGGCAGTACTTTGATGGACAACATCCTGAGAAAGCAGCAGAGGCTCGTAATGTACGTGTTGCGCTGGCAACCGATGGGTTCAATCCTTATGGAATGAGTACCGCCCCTTACACATGTTGGCCCGTGTTCGTTGTACCCTTGAATCTCCCCCCCGGTGTCGCCTTCCAACGGGACACGATATTCATGTCCTTAATAATTCCTGGACACCCGGGAGTAATATGGGTGTGTATATGGATCCTTTGTGGGATGAATTGATTAGTGCTTGGGAGGAAGGTGTATGGACATATGACCGAGCCGAAAGGTCATTCTTCAAGATGTATGTTTGGTACCAATACTCTATTCATGACTTCCGGCGTATGGGTTGTTCTCGACCGGTGTGTTCATGGAAAGTTCCCGTGCCCAATATGCAAGGAACGTTTGAGGTTCATCCGGTTGCGTAAGGGTGCTAAGTATTCATCGTTCGACCAACATCGTCGGTTCCTACCTCTTGACCATCCATTCGGACAGGATAATTTTGACAGTGATGACGAGCGTACAGACATACCAGCTAATCCCCACGATGATCCAGATTACTTTTAATACATGTAATACTATGTTCTTTCGTATTCGTGTTTTCATTATTGTTATGCATGTCTAATTATTATTATGCATGTCATACTAATTATGTTTTGTTTATATGTTGATCACAGGTGACTGAAAAAGATGGCAGGCGGCCGTCGCGGAGGACGACGACCAGTACCACAGGTGGAGGTAGACGAGGGCCGACGTCAGGTGCCCTTGTCCACCTTTTACAGCGCCTCACAGGGGCAGGAAGAGGCGGAGGGGTCGCAGAGGAGGACCAGGAGGGCCAGGGGGCCAGCTGTCGAGCCGACGGAGGCCGACGACGAGGTGGAGGAGCCGACTGACGGTGCACCGGAGACCGAGGACGGCGCCTCGGGTGCGGGTTCCTCGGGGGAGGCCGCTACGGCGGCCAAGGTCTACTTGCGAGGCCCCGCACGACTCCCTCAGCCCCCGCTCCCTCGGAACCGCCGCTCATTCGCCCCCAAGGCCGAATGTAAGTAAATTTAGATGCCTAACTTCATTTTTGATGCCTAACTTCATTTTGATTATCGAGTCACTAATATTTTGTTCGACATGTGCAGGAACCGGCTCGTTGTGTCGGGTGGCGACGCCCGCAAGCCTAACGGCATTGTCGGGCTTCTCCGTAGGCGCACTACCCCGCATTGTCACGTACCACGGGCGGACCGAGCGACCCTACACGTGGGGCCACTACTACCAGGGTGAAGACCGAGAGTTCACCCACACGGCGAGCGCGTGCCGAGGACGTTCGGGTAACTCTAGCAAATCACAAAGTTTCTCATTACATCACATTCGTTCCACTCAATCTTAACAAAATGATTTTGACATCGTATTTGTATGCGACCTTCTTCGTATGTGAGGATGGAGAAGAGGAGAGAGCGGACATGTGCCCGAAGAACTCTTGCAAGAAGCGTGTCACGTACATGCATCACGAGGTAAAGCACCGTGCCGTCGTAACCTACTACGCGTTGGTGCTTGGTCAAAAGATAAGCAAGGAAGAAGCCAGAAGGACAATGTTGACCCGTGAGCAGCTTATTGAGGTACTTCAAGTGAAGCTATGTTTTGATATTACTTATGTTATGTTTCATCTTCTCATGTATCAATTACCTCGTGATGTGCGTGTTTGTCCCCGGTGGAGCCGCGCCAAGGCCGACGCGTGGGCAATGGAGGTGAACAAGTGGTTCATGGAGGAGTACCAGCAGGCGCACGACGCTGCACGAGAGCGACGTTTGATGATGGAGGGCCCATCACACCACCAAGGCAGCGGAGCCTTCCAGAGTACAAGGAGCTATGGGTACGCCTTTCTTTCTAAGCTCGGCAAAGGCTCAAACTTGTTTCATCACACTAATCTTCGTCCCGCTTTTCTTGCAGCAAAAGGCACATCCCCGGAAGGGAATGCTCGGACTTCGATGCCTTGTGCATGGCACACAAGGCCAAGGCGACGTCCGATGTGTCCTACGGCGTGAGCGACGGGCCGAGGCATACAAAGCAACCCGTCTTTCGGCCGCCGCATTGCCGAGTACACGAGGCATGTAAGCACAAGTACGGGGAAGACTACAACCCGAGCGAGCATGACATTGATACGGACATAGTCATGGCCTTGGGTGGAGGAAAGAAGCACGGGAGGTTGTGGATTGGCGATGGCATCATCGACAGCCCGGCTTGAGACTTTCCGACGTCCGGCACGGAGGACGGAGTCCGACCCCCGGATACGGCACGGCCGAGCGTGGGGATGGGCCGGTTGAATGTCCTTGAGGTATGCACTATCCACTAATCATGGTATATTAATGTTGAAACACATTCTTAGATTTGCATTACTGAAACATTTAAGTTAAATGTTCTAGGTCGAGCTAGCAGAGGAGCGGAGTCTACGTCAGCGGCTAGCGAGCGCCTAGCACGAGAGCGGGCTCAGGAAAGAGCAATGGCGAGTAAGTTCGAGGAACTTACTAGGTTCCGGCGACGTCGGTGGTATGGCTCTACCACCGGGGCTCCTAGCTCCTATCACTCCGATCGGTCCACGGGTGTCTCCTACGCCGCAAGTTCTCGTAGTCCCGTGAGTATGATACCAAAGACTTTCTCGGTTTTGTGGCTAATGATATCTAACACTTGCAATCTTGTCTCCTTTGTGCGGCCTTTCTCGGCGGGTTCTAATCGACCGGGCTCCAAGTGGCGATCAAGTCCACCACTCGCCCGTCACTCGGATGCTGCCTTTCACACCCTTCCGCGCCGCCCGAGCGCCACCGTAGGCCGTGGATCTACCATGGACTTGTTTCGATGGACTTGTGGATGTTATGTGGATTTGTGGACTTGTGTGGATGTGTGAACTTGTGGATGTGTGAACTATTGTGATGTGTGGACTTGTGGATGTGTGATATATGTGATATGTCGTCGCCGCATGTGTGTTTGCGGTGTGATATATGTGTGTTTGCGGGGTATATGTATTTGGTTGCAATTTGGAAGAAAAAAAAAATAAACAAAAGATGACCGCTTTGCCGAGCGCGGCCGTCGGCAAAGGCCCCTTTGCCGAGGGTTTTGTGCCGCACGCTCGGCACACCGGGGAAATCCGACCCCTCCTCCGGTGTTCCCACCGTGCCGAGCGTACTTGCACAGGCACTCGGCACATGCTCGGGAGCACCCCGATCCGGTCTCCCGGCCCTTGCCGAGCGTTGGCCGTCGGCAAAGATTACATCTTTGCCGACGGCTCGGGGTGAGCCGTCGGCGCGGTTTGTTTTTTTAAAAACAAACCTAAACCCTCTCGTGCCGACCGCCTAGCGTCGGCCGTCGGCAAAGAGGATTCGAAAATCCGTCGATTCGTAACGGTTACTTTTTTCCTCCGACGGCCCGCCGTGGGCTCTCGGCGAGCCTTTGCCGAGGGTCTTGACCTAAGGCTCTCGGCAAAGATCCTTGGCCGAGAAAAATTTTCCGGGAGTACGGTGCCGAGTGCGGCCGTCGGCAAAGCCGTTGCCGACGGTTTCTAGGTCTTTGCCGACGGTTTCGGGCACTCGGCAAAGGACACGTTTCCGGTAGTGCTACGAGCCTACGACGGACGACGACGACGTATGTAAGGCGAGCGAGCGGTGCATGCAGATGGATGCACAAATAAGCAATGGCGACGGCACGAGGAGGAGGAGCCGATGAGGAGAGGCAGCGCAAGGCACGGCGGGACGGATGACGAGCACGGACGGCCGTGGATTGGCCGAGCCGGCGCGTGCAGGCACCCGCACGTGGCAGCGCGCGGCAACTGGCGGCATGGCCGGCCCCTTTCTTTGTTCTCGTGCGTGTGCAGACTTCACTCAAAGCTGCAGCCTGCAGCTACCCGTGCCCACTACTGGATTCGGCCCCTTCGTCGAGAGGGAGGTTACTCTCGCCGAACGGGTCTTTCCTCTCGGTGAAGCCTTCACTGAGAGGAAGCTCTCGGCGACGGCCTCACGGCGCCGCTCCACCGGCGAAGAGCTCTTCGCCGAGAGCATGCGGGGCCCCTCTTGACGGACATGTGCCGAGAGGTCCACCTAACTCTCGGCGAAGAGATTCTCAAAAAACAACACAAAAAAAAACGAAGGGATATCATGGCGAGTTGATTAAGCAGTGTCAGATGACGGTGAGAGGCCGACAATCGATTGGTTTAAAACCTTGCAAGGTAGACCTAAACACACGGAGCGGTGCCCTAACAGAGCTGACACCGACCAGGCGGTTCCCAAAAATCCTCGGTTTGGGATCGAATCTTACAGTCCCGGGTACAAGGCTATCTGACATGTCCCACCCAGTACGCCCAGCCTCACACTTGTACCCACATCACGGTTGCAAAGCGGCAGGTGATTACTCAAGAGTAGTAATAGTAAGTTCCCGCACCGTCTCATTAAGGTACTAGGCTTACCGGTCCCATTCCCGACAAGTGCTTAGTACGTTCAAAAGCTTAGCCCACGAAAGCCATTGGACCAGAGCCCAAATCCCATGCTCTTACCACATGAGCAATCCATTTATAAAGATCTTATGATTCCAGCATGAGAACCTATTCTCGCGAGTGACGAACATCACTCGACTTCTATCGGGTCCTATAGCATAGCAGCTATCGACCTAGCATACTAGTGATAGAGCATAGGTACCTAGGGATCATGCATCTAGGGTTTCAAAACATCTCCTGAAACGTAAATGCACAAGCATAGCACAACATAATTGCGTAATTTTAAAAGACGGGGTTAATGATCCGGGGCTTGCCTTCGCTGGCAAAGTTGGCCTTGGGCCCTTCTGGACTTTGGTCTAGGTCTTGAGCTACGTCCACGTACTGCAGCTCTTCGTCAGCACCTTCGTCTTCTCCTTCCGGTACGAGCGTGTATCTACCGTCGGGAAGATCTACACGAAGATGCAAATGCAAGATTTATTTGATGATTTTTAATTTAATTAATTACAAACAATAAATGGCAACCATGGGGTGCATGGTTGACCACATTCACCTAGATAAGAATACATTCAACATACTCTTCAAAAAGGAACAATATGCGGCTCTTTATTAATTATTCTTTTTGATAGTGACCGTGTACATATATATGGAAATAATTTAATTTAACTTCACAAACAGCAAGGGGTTGGTATTTATCCTTTTAAAATGATTTACATCCACACATGGGGTTATTAAAGGTGGGTTGGTGATCTTTCCCATTTAAATGACCATTAAGCCTTAAATTGCTTCTATAGCTTTTATTCATAAATAAATTAATTAAAATTCAGTGGAAGTGTGTATTAGGCACTAATCACCTATAACAAGCCAAAGGACACACATGCATGCTTAGGAGAGCTACAAAATTAATTATATCGAAAATGACAAAAGCTAGCTAGCAAAACAAGGTAAATGCACACAAAAATAAATACTCATCAAAATGATCCTAACTTTCTCACATATTTTATATGGTCCAAAACTAACCTAGGGATGCAGCATAAACACCTAGAACTATTATGAAACTTGACTTATGCAATTACAAAGGAAAACAAGCATATTTCAAGATTAAATATTTCTCGCAATTATAAAATTGTGATTACTCACCAGAGGTGTATTTTGGCATAAAATGACAACATGCAGAAGTTGGGTACAAAAATCTAATTATTCTTAGCTACAAAAATCATTTGGACAGATTCTGCAGAAATGGAAAAAAAAATTTATAAAAGGATTTACAACATAACTTTGTGCAAATTTTGGCACAGGAGCTAGCCATAACATAACACACAACATATCCAAAAATCATCTACAGAGAATTTATAGTTTTTGAGATAACACAGATCTAGGTTTTTCACATTTCTATTTTTCATGCCAAAAATATTAGGAAACTGCTTAGGCAAGAATGACAAAAATGTGTAGTACTTTTCACCAAGAATCCAAAACAATTGGGTTTGCATTTTTCTAATTTTTCTACGATTTTCTACGGAATTTACAAGATTCAGCAAATCACATATACTATTTGAGATGCCGTTTTGCGAGAAAGACCCTGGAGGTTTTTGATTCCTTAAAAATACGCCCTCAGTTTGCAGATCGGCCCTCGGAAAGAACTGAGGTCTTGCAATGTGGTCCTCGGGGCGGTGGCCGGCGTGGGCGGCGCAATTCCGGCGAGCTCCGGGGCGGGGTCGCCGGGAACGAGCGTGGGGTGGTCCGGGAGTTCCCTAGGCTCGATTTCGACCCGTGGTTGGGGCGATGGTGGCGCCGGCGAGCTCCCTCGGCGGCACCGGGCGGTGGCGGCCGCGGTGGCGCACGCTCCGGCGATGTGGCGGCTCCGTGGAGAAGGTGACCAAGTGGGCGAGCTCTAGCGGGTGCCGAGAAGAGGTGGAGGGTGCCTCGGTTGGGCAATGCGGGCGGCCGAGCCACGGGTTCGCCGCGGCGGCCTCTAATGGCGGCGGCGGGCGGCTCGGGCGGGATGGCGGGGCGGCCGGTTGCGGTCAACGCGAGGTGGAGGAGGCACGAACGCGCGATGAGAAGGCCGATGGCTCTTATAGGCGGCTTGCGCCCTTGCGCGCGCGGACGAGCGCGAGGCTCGGCGACCGACATCGCGAGCACGTCACGCCGCGGGCACGACCCCCTAGGGCGACTCGGGGCGCGCGGCCTCGGGAAGGCGCGCGGCCTCGGAAGGCGTGCGTGGACCGAGGAAGCGAGGGTGGCGGGAGGCCCGAGGTGCGGCGTGCGCGGGCTGGCGCGTGCGCGGCGTCGGCTGGCCTGAATTCGTGCCACTGTAACCCTGTTCGAACGCTTAAAACTCCAGAAATTTGAATAGAAGTGCACCAAGTGGTGAATAGAAAAGTTGTAGATCCACTACCCTCTACAAGTTTTACAAGGCTCTAGGGTGTTTTTCTCAACGGATTTTGCATAAATTGCAGCCAAACTTTGAATGTCGCCATGTCTCGGTGAACAGGAGATGCTGGCAGCTGACCAAGTTTTTCACCAATTTCCACTCAAAATTTGAAATGCCAATCTACATGAAAGTTGTGTCGCTCAACAAACTGGACAACTTTCGTATTGAGAGATTTTGAAGTGTTTAGGTCCTGTTTGGTTCCCATAAGTAGGGTGACTTATAAGTCACCCGACTTATAGGTCACGCCACTTTAAGTCGGTCCTGTTTGGTTGCAGTGACTTATAAGTCAGTAGACTCCACACAGGATGGTAGAGGAAAATGTGGAAATAAGTCACTTTAAGTAGGGGTGGAGCTACTTATGCAACTTATAAGTTGGAGCACTTTAAGTCAGGGCTGTTTGGTTTCACAGGTGACTTATTTTGCACTTTTTGCACTTTAAGTCACCCTACTTATGGGAACCAAACGGGACCTTAGATGAAATTTGGAGAACGCGGCAAAAGTTCTGGAAGACATTCACTGACGTCAGTGTTTAAGCGGGGTTTGACCGTGTCTTTGACCAAGGGTTGACCTCAAGGGTGTGTTGACTTGGTCAAGGGGTTCAATAGGGTTTGTTGGCGAGGTTTTCGAGGTGATGACCCAGGTTGACCATGGTTTGACCAATGTCAGCAGGTTTGACTCGGCTGATTCGGCCATTAGTGTTAACGACGCTAATTAAAAACCTGGGACGTCACAGCCTACCCCCCTTAAACAGAATCTTGTCCCGAGATTCAAAAGTAAAAGACAAAGTAGGGAGGTTTCTTGAATAGAGATGTTACCCATGAAATTCAGTTGGCTTTGCTTCACTTGAAAGCTTGGCTTCTTGCTGTGGTTGCCATTAGCAGATTCGGGGTTCTGCTTCTGTTGCCTGGGGTTCGGGCACTCATTTGAATAATGCCCCGACTGTCTACAATTATAGCAAATGCGGGGCGGAAGTTCTTTAGGCTTGGACACTTGCTGTTGATTCTTTTGGTACTGGAAATTTCCCGAAGGTTTGTTCTGGAATGCGGTCATCCTCCACTGCCCAGATGGCGAGGATTGCAAAGACCCATGAGTATGCTTCTTGACAAAGCGGAATTGCTTGCTCGATTCACTGCTGGAAGTGAAATCAGCTTGTCTCTTCCTGTCTTTCTGTGCCTTCTTCATGGCATCCTCTTGGGAGATAGCTTTGTTCACTAACTCATGATAACAATTGGGCTCCAACAGAATTAGCCTTTCGTACAAGTCACCATCGAGACCATCACGGAAACGTTCCATCTTCTTGGCATCAGTGTCCACGTGATGTCCTCCGTACTGGCAGAGACTATTGAACTTCTGTGCATATTGGTACACGGTGTCAGCTCCTTGCTTCAGAGCCAACAACTCTCTCATTTTTCTGTCCATAAGTCCTCTAGGGATATGGTGGTCCTTGAAAGCTTGTTTGAACTCAACCCAAGTGACTTCATGTCCAGCAGGTTGCATAGACTTGAAATGTTCCCACCACATCAGTGCTTCACCCCGAAGTTGCAAGGTCACAAAGTTTGCCTTGCGCTCCTCGGAGCAAGGAAGGGTAAAAGTAGAAAATTTGGCCTCTATGGCCCTGACCCATGCATCAGCTTCAAGCGGTTCTTCTGCCTTAGTGAACGTTGGAGGCTTCATCCCAATAAACTAGGAGTATGTAGTGACCGTATGTGGTCCCTCATGATTGGCCCCGTGCAGAGGTATCTGTTCCAGCTGCTGTACTCGCTGGTCCATCTGTTGTTGCATCTGCAGGAGCTGGCGCAATACATTGGTTTGCGCTGTTAGGAGTGCCTCTGTCGGTGTCAGGGGTGGTGGCGGTGGTGGGTCACCACTACCTGAGGCCCCAAAACCATTGGGAGTGTTGCATGTCGGTCCGACCATCTGAAAAGTTGAGTTTTCATTAAACACACATTCGTAAGCTTGCTCATAAGATTGACAAGTAGAATATGTACGATGAAAGCTCATTTATGGTAAGTTTTACGGAACCGGACAACACAGTGGCCATAAGCATCAAATTCAAGAATCGATGCTCATGCACCGAAAATTCTCAAGTACGGTCAGCAGACGTACTCCAAGGTTGGTATTCCACTCGAGATCAAGATTTGATCACAACTAGATCAAATCACATTCCACACACCACAACCGAGGGTGTTTAACAACAACATTACATCGATGGAAGATCTCGGAATCATCACAGCAACACCTGGGGGTCACAATGCAGACTAGCCGCATCAAGAAAGCTCCTAGTCCAGCCTACCACAAAACTCATCCAAGAGCGGCTGCACACACTAGGGGTTTCCTTACCACTACTACACTCGTATGACTTAAAACGTTCTTACAAGCACACCAACTCCAACTAAACAATAAGCTAGCCGTAGGTTTACTTCCTACGGTCTGAATCTTCCACGCCGAAGAAAGCTACGGTGAAGCAGGTCTAGACTCTACTCCAAATTCTCCTTGAATTTCTTCAGCATCTTCTTCTTCTTCTGATCCAGGAATGACAGGTTCTGGAGGTGGAGCTGCTATAGCTTCTAATTGATTATCTAGTTCTAACATGTATTGGTCATTATGCTGCAATAGGAAATTCTGCTCATGGATAACTTCACTTAATTCTCTTATCTTGGCCTTATCCTTGCGTCTTCCCTTCTTGAGAGTAGCTATCATTGCTCGTGCTTCCTTCAAAGCTTGAGCGGTGTTCTCCATTTCTTTAACTCTATACCTATAGATTTGGTGTCTATAGAATACACTTTCTCCCACCGTTCGTTGATAGGTGTCATACATGGCTTCAGAGAAGCGAACTGAGGTGGCAAGATCGGGACTATAGTGAGATTGGCCCTGAGCTGGAAGAAAAGATTCACGTTCAACACAAGGTACAGTGTGTCGCTCAGGTACATGAATCACTCTGGCTGCAGTGTAGGCTACCTCGTCAGGGTGCTTCCCACAAAAAGTTGTGAGCGCTTCGAGAGCAGCCTTCTGCACAGTGTCAGCCAGGTTCAGTCCTTGTGCCTTACACTCCCACTCTTCCCAAGTAGGATTGGTCGGGCACACGGGGATCTTCACCTTCACCTCACAACAAAGGAGCTGGCCTGTGGTCATGACCTCACATGTCGAGTACTCTGGGTAAGTAGTGTACCCAAAGTCCTTCAGGGTGTCCCACAAAAGTGCAGGAATTCCACCCTCCTCGAGGTAGTTCACGAGAGTTCATGCTTCCACATCAGCCGACGCGGATCCAATGTTGTCCATAATGAAAAAGTGAGAACCAGTCGGGTGCGAGTGTACCAAGATAACTCAATCCACGATAAAAGAGTAGGTGGTTAAGAAATGGGGTAGCCATTGGTACAGACATACAACTTGGCAAGGTTCTGGCAGTTGTGAACAAAAATTCATAACTTAAAACCAGAGTCCCCAAGATTTCTCAAATTTTCATAGCAACTTAGCAAGGTTATGCGACACAGGGTTGGGTATGTAAGGTTGAGCTAGAAGATTAGGAAGGTACTTAACTAAGCAAGAATTTCAGATTTGGTTCCTGGAAAAATCAGCAGGACAGAGGTTCATAAATCTGAATATAACTTGAGATAGACGAAAGCTATGGTCATGAGCTTTTGCGAGCAGGATCTAGATTAGACGTGGAGCAACTTGGGTGGAGGTCTCCCAGACACAAGATTCTTGGACAAGGGACAACAATCTAAGTAATAACTCTAATAGATTTATGAACAACAACGCATCTACACCGGAGAGGCCAGGTAGGACAAAACATACTATCAATTTTTTTTACCTTAGAGAGCACATAAACAAGTATGGGTTCAGTTTTAAATTTTTTTCCACGACTTTTAGCATGATGCAAGACGTCCTATTCGCCCTCACAAGGCAATCAAGCCAAAACTCGAAGTTAGCGTCGGTGGCAAGGCATATATACGATTCTCCCTATAATAGCTAGTCGAGAACTAGTCGATGCTCAATTAGCGACTTACGAGACGAAGTTAGTGTACCTGCAGAAGATCACAGAACACAACGAACCTTTCATGCCAGCACTCATGAAAGCGTCCACATACATTACCGTTCACTATAGAAACGGCATCCATGCGTTAAGCTGCTGCATGGACAGTGTCCAACCTCGGACACCCTCCATTTGAATGGAGTGTATCCTTGCCTCGCATATTCGACATGCGGAATACACATGTATAAAACACGTGGAGACATCACAACTCATGACCAGACGCGAAGATGGGATCCGTGGAATGGATCACTCCATCAACCCTCGCAATTCCCGTGATGCGGCACAGGACACGTATAAAACACGTGCCTCATCTAGTTTGGTTGTGCATGAAAGTAAGTCTGACATAAATAAATGTGCTAAAAGTTAGCAAAATAAACCATAGGTTAATAAGCCACCTGAAAGAACCTAAAATTCCCTCTAGGGCCTCTCGGTCTAATTTATCCTTAACGGACCAACGTATTTTGCAAATCCAAGCAATCTTGGCAGATTTTATTCGAAATCATGTGATTAAGATTGTTAATTAAACTCTAGTGCATATAACCGCTCTGATACCAGCTGTGACAACCCGCCCAGGAAAATATTGTACTATCGCCTAAATCCAATGCACTTTGGCCATTAAGCAATAGTAAAGTATTATCCTGTCGTTAGTTGCCGGGTTAACGCCCGGTAAATCACTTGGAATTCATGCAAAGGATCGACATATGCATTAAAACTCACACGAAGGCGAGTCCAGAGTACAACACGGATTAAATCCAAATTATTACAAATCATTGTTCACAATAGGAAGTAAAGATTCAGAGTTCGAAAACATCGGAAATAAATAAACTAGCGCAACAATACACATCACAGGAGGCCCTCCATGATGCCATCACTAGTCCTCTTCCACCCATTCTAGCTCCCAGCCAGGTGGAATCTCACAAGGCCAAACAACACCTGCATCGACATTTATAAAGCAAGGCTGAGTATACTAATACTCAGCAAGACTTAACCGTCGGGTGACAACTACATCACCAAACTCTAGACATGAGAGACTTTTTGGCCGGTGGAGTTCTTTTGCGGAAAAGCCATAAAGAGTATGTCCTTACTTTCATTATTTTAGCACAAGTTCTAGTTGATTACCATTTCTAAGTGTGCCAACTAATTCAATCAAGAATTGTACAATATAATTAATTCACGCAGAAGTATTCACCAAGTTCCATCATTAAGGGATATCATGGCGAGTTGATTAAGCAGTCTCAGATGACGGTGAGAGGCCAACAATCGATTGGTTTAAAACCTTGCAAGGTAGACCTAAACACACGGAGCGGTGCCCCAACAGAGCTGACACCGACCAGGCGGTTCCCAAAAATCCTCGGTTTGGGATCGAATCTTACAGTCCCGGGTACAAGGCTATCTGACATGTCCCACCCAGTACACCCAGCCTCACACTTGTACCCACCTCCGGGTTGCAAAGCGGCAGGTGATTACTCAAGAGTAGTAATAGTAAGTTCCCGCACCGTCTCATTAAGGTACTAGGCTTACCGGTCCCATTCCCGACAAGTGCTTAGTACGTTCAAAAGCTTAGCCCACGAAAGCCACTGGACCAGAGCCCAAATCCCATGCTCTTACCACATGAGCAATCCATTTATAAAGATCTTATGATTCCAAAGATGAGAACCTATTCTCGCGAGTGACGAACATCACTCGACTTCTATCGGGTCCTATAGCATAGCAGCTATCAACCTAGCATACTAGTGATAGAGCATAGGTACCTAGGGATCATGCATCTAGGGTTTCAAAACATCTCCTGAAACGTAAATGCACAAGCATAGCACAACATAATTGCGTAATTTTAAAAGACAGGGGTTAATTTTTTCGGGGCTTGCCTTCGCTGGCAAAGTTGGCCTTGGGCCCTTCTGGACTTTGGTCTAGGTCTTGAGCTACGTCCACGTACTGCAGCTCTTCGTCAGCACCTTCGTCTTCTCCTTCCGGTACGAGCGTGTATCTACCGTCGGGAAGATCTACACGAAGATGCAAATGCAAGATTTATTTGATGATTTTTAATTTAATTAATTACAAACAATAAATGGCAACCATGGGGTGCATGGTTGACCACATTCACCTAGATAAGAATACATTCAACATACTCTTCCAAAAAGGAACAATATGCGACTCTTTATTAATTATTCTTTTTGATAGTGACTGTGTACATATATATGGAAATAATTTAATTTAACTTCACAAACAGCAAGGGGTTGGTATTTATCCTTTTAAAATGATTTACATCCACACATGGGGTTATTAAAGGTGGGTTGGTGATCTTTCCCATTTAAATGACCATTAAGCCTTAAATTGCTTCTATAGCTTTTATTCATAAATAAATTAATTAAAATTCAGTGGAAGTGTGTATTAGGCACTAATCACCTATAACAAGCCAAAGGACACACATGCATGCTTAGGAGAGCTACAAAATTAATTATATCGAAAATGACAAAAGCTAGCTAGCAAAACAAGGTAAATGCACACAAAAATAAATACTCATCAAAATGATCCTAACTTTCTCACATATTTTATATGGTCCAAAACTAACCTAGGATGCAGCATAAACACCTAGAACTATTATGAAACTTGACTTATGCAATTACAAAGGAAAACAAGCATATTTCAAGATTAAATATTTCTGGCAATTATAAAATTGTGGTTACTCACCAGAGGTGTATTTTGGCATAAAATGACAACATGCAGAAGTTGGGTACAAAACTCTAATTATTCTTAGCTACAAACATCATTTGGACAGATTCTGCAGAAATGGAAAACAATTTTTATAAAAGGATTTACAACATAACTTTGTGCAAATTTTGGCACAGGAGCTGGCCATAACATAACACACAACATATCCAAAAATCAGCTACAGAGAATTTATAGTTTTTGAGATAACACAGACCTAGGTTTTTCACATTTCTATTTTTCATGCCAAAAATATTAGAAAACTACTTAGGCAAGAATGACAAAAATGTGTAGTACTTTTCACCAAGAATCCAAAACAATTGGGTTTGCATTTTTTTGATTTTTCTACGATTTTCTACGGAATTTACAAGATTCAGCAAATCACATATACTATTTGAGATGCCGTTTTGCGAGAAAGACTGTGACAACCCGCCCAGGAAAATACCGTACTATCGCCTAAGACCGATCCACTGTGGTCATTAAGCAATAGTAAAGTATCGTCCTTTCGTTAGTTGCCGGGTTAACGCCCGGTAAATCACTTGGACATCGAACAGAGGATCGATACATGCATTAAAACTCACGCGAAGGCGAGTCCAGAGTACAACATGAGTTAACATAATTTATTACAAACCATTGTTCATGACATGGAGTAAAGGTTCAGAGTTCGAAAATACAGCGGAAATAAAATAAACTAGCGCAACGGTAGACATCACAGGAGGCCATCCGTGATGTCATCACTTGTCGTCACCCATCCGATCAATCACACCAGCAACAACAATTTTAAAGCAAGGCTGAGTATACTAATACTCAGCAGGACTTAACCGTCGGTGATAACTACATCACCAAACTCTAGACATGAAAGGCTTTTGGCCGGTGGAGTTTCTTTTGCCGAATGCAACTACTAAGAGTGGATCCTTATTTTCAATCTTTTAGCACAAGTTCTAGTTGATTACCATTTCTAAATGTGCCATCTAATTCAATCAAGAATTGGACAAGCAAGTTAATTCATCCAACCATATTCCTCGAGTTCCATCATTATGGGATATCATGGCCGTTGATTAAGCGAGTCTCGGATAACGGTGAGAGGCCGACAATCGATTGATTTAAACCTTGCAAGGTAGACCCAAACACACGGTAGGCCGCCCCCGAAAGGACAACTTTCCCAGTGCCGTTCCCGTCGATCTTCGGCTCGGGAGCGGAACCTACATTCCTTGGTACAAGGTTTTACCGGATCGCTCCCACATGAACGTCCGGACTCACGCAGTACCACACTCTTGTGAGCGAGGGGGACACAAGTGCCCCGAGGTTTAGTAGGGAAAGGTTCCCTTACCGCGTCAATCGGGTACTAGGCTTACCGGTCCCATACCCGGCATATGTTTAGTACGTTCAAAAGCTTAGCCCACGAAAGCCACTGGACCGGAGCCCAAATCCCATGCTCTTACCACATGAGCAATCCATTTAAGGATATCTTATGATTCCTACCTAGGAACCTAATCTCGCGAGTGACGAACATCACTCGACTTCTACCGGGTCCTACAGCATAGCAGCTATCGACCTAGCATTCTAGTGACAGAGCATAGGTACCTAAGGATCATGCATCTAGGGTTCCATTTAACTCCTGAACGTAAATGCACAATCATCCATAGATAATTGAAGAAAGAATTTGAAAACTGGGTTAGATGCACCGGGGCTTGCCTTCGTCAGCTAGGTCAGCTTGGGCACCTTCGGTGTCGAGTACTTCCACGTACTGCAGCGACGCTTCCGCTCCTCCTTCCTTGTTTTCCGGGACAAGGGAGTAATCTCCGTCCGGAAGATCTACACGGAATGCAATGCACTTTAGGTGAGGTGATAGTTTGTTGTCTTATCCAACTCTGGGTTGGTCATATTCACCTTAACCAGCATTCATCTAATGTTTCTCTTTTAGGAAGGTTATTGGTTGTACATGGGTTACTCTTTTATTCCACATTTGAATAAAGGTTTTTATTAGGCTTATCATTTCATGTGAAAGCTTCATTTCCTTTTAACTTCACCAACGAAGGTGTAATTAATATTTTTATCCATGAATTACTTTCTGATCAGTGATGATATTTAATTATCTTTTAATTATATTAAATAATATCTTCAAAAAGGAAAAAGAATTAATTAGGGATTTTTCTTTATTTAATTTCCCTTTAATATTAAAAGGGCATCTAAGCTTTTTATTAAACAATTAAATCACCAAAAATTAAATGAGTGTTTCTTAAGCCTACTAGTACCTATCCTGGTCCATTGGACCCACATGTAAGAGCTGGATGCTAGGAAATTAAATGTTATGGAAAATATCAAAGGCTAGTTAGTGATTCTATTTTAAATGCATATAAAAATAATTAAGCATCAAAATGACCCAAACTTTCTTGTGCATTCTCTCTGGTCCTAAACAATCCTAGAGAACTAGCATGTTCACAAGGAATCTCTACTGAACTTGGTTTATTAATTTACATAGGAAAACATGCATAAATCAAGAATAATTATTTCTGTTAATACAAAATTTATGATTAATCCACAAGATGTGCATTTTGGTATTACAAGACAGTGTGCACAAGTTGGGGTCAAAATTATAAATATATTTAACAAGAAAAATCAATTATGCAGATCTGCCTGAAATAGAAAAACATTTTTATAAAAAGATTTACATTATAACTTTGTGCAATTTTTGGCATAGGAGCTAGTCATGACCTAACACACAACATATCCAAAACTTATCTACAGAAAATTTATAATTTTTGAGATATTGCAGATCTAGGGTTTTCACATTTGTATTTTTCATGCAAAAACTATAAGGAATTAGCTCAGGCCAGAATAACAAAAGTTGTAGGATAATTCACAACGGATCCAAAAACATTGGCCTTGCATTTTTCTGATTTTTCTACGATTTTCTACGATTTTCTACGCAATTTACAAGAATCAGCCAAAGGGTTTTACTATTTGAGTTGACCTTTTGCAGGGAGGCCCTCGAAAAGAACTCCAGATTCGCAATGTGGTCCCTGGGCGGACCGGCCGGCGCGGGGAGGCCAAACTCCGGCCAACCGCCGGCGCTGGCGGGGGAGGGGCCCTGGGTTGCTAGGGGTCGATTCCGGGGGTTGATTGGGGCCGGGGAAGGGGTCGGCGAGGGCGGCGGCGGCGGCCAGGGGCCGGTGGCCGCCGCGACCGCCGTGCCGGTGAGGTGGGGCGCCGCCGGGGCGACGGGCATGCCGGCGAGCCGTGGTAGGTGCAAGGGGGGGGGGGGAGCGCACTCGTTTTGGGGTGCGGCCGGCCGGACACGCGCCTCGCCGCGGCGCCGCCAAGAATGGCGCCGCGGCGGCTCGGTCGCGACCGGCGGGCCGTGGGCGGCACCAGGGGCGCGGCGCGGTGCGATGCAGAGGGGGCAGCGCCCTTTATGGCGGCCAAGGATCGACGGCGACGTCCCCGGAGTAAATGCCGGCCTAGGGAGGAGTGAAAGGCAGGGGAACACGGCACCGACCGGCGGTCCGTCGGGGCGTTCCCGGCCGGACGGCGCGCGCGCGCGAGGAGGGGTGGACTCCGAGGCGGCCTCGGTGGGCGCGTGGCCCGGGAACGGGCGGCCTCGGGATGCGGGCGGGCCCGCACGCCGAGGCGCGGGGGCGGCGGCCGCGCGCGCGGCCGTGCGGACGACGCGGCGCGGCGTCGCGCTCCGGCGCCAGAAATCTTTCAGTGTGCCCCTGTTTGAACTAATTTTTCTCCAAATTTTTGTATAGAACTTGACTAAGCTTTGAATACGAAAGTTGTAGATCTAGTCACCCTCTAAATCTTTCAAAAAGGCTATAGGGTGTTTTTCTCAATGGATTTTGCAGGAACGTCGTGCCAACATTGAATGTCGGCCTGTTCTGGAAAACAGGAGGTACTGTCAGTCAATCGAGTTTTTCACCAATTTCCACTCAAAATTTGAAATGCAAATCTACATGAAAGTTGTGTCCCTCAACAAGATGGACAACTTTCATAAAGGTAGATTTTGAAGTGTTTAGGTGAATTTTGGGGAACGCGGCAAAAGTTCCGGACGACATTCGCTGACGTCAATGGTTAAGCGGGTTTTGACCGTGCCTTTGACCAAGGGTTGACTACGGGTGTGTGTAGGCTTGGTCAAGGGGTTCATTAGAGTTTGTTGGTGAGGTTTTCGGGTGATGACCCAGGTTGACCTAGGTTTGACGGGTTTGACTCGACTGATCCGGTCATTAGCGTTAATGACGGTAATTAAAAATCCTGGGGCGTCACAAAGACCCTCGAGGTTTTTGATTCCTTACAAATACGCCCTCAGTTTGCAGATCAGCCCTCGGAAAGAACTGAGGTCTTGCAATGTGGTCCTCGGGGCGGTGGCCGGCGCAGGCGGCGCAATTCCGGCGAGCTCCGGGGCGGGGTCGGCCGGGAACGAGTGTGGGGTGGTCCACGAGTTCCCTAGGCTCGATTTCGACCCGTGGTTGGGGCGATGGTGGCGCCGGCGAGCTCCCTCGGCGGCACCGGCGGTGGCGGCCGCGGTGGCGCACGCTCCGACGATGTGGCGGCTCCGTGGAGAAGGTGAGCAAGTTGGCGAGCTCTAGCAGGTGCCGCGAAGAGGTTGAGGGTGCCTCGGTTGGGCAATGCGGCCGCCGAGCCCTGGGTTCGCCACGGCGGCCTCTAATGGCGCCGGCAGGCGGCTCGGGCTGGGATGGCAGGGCGGCCGGTTGCGGTCAAGGCGAGGTGGAGGAAGCACGAACGCACGACGAGAAGGCCGGTGGCTCTTATAGGTGGCTTGCGCCCTTGCTGCGCAGACGAGCGCGAGGCTCGGCACTGACATCGCAGGCACGTCACGCCGTGGGCACGACCCCCCGGGCGACTCGGGGCGCGAGACCTCGGGGCACGCGGCCTCGGAAGGCGTGCGTGGACCCGAAGCCGAGGGTGGCGGGGCGGCCCGAGGTGCGGCGTGCGCGGGCCGGGCGCGCGCGGCGTCGGCTGGCCTGAATTCGTGCCACTGTAACCCTGTTCGAACGCTTAAAACTCCAGAAATTTGAATAGAAGTGCACCAAGTGGTGAATAGGAAAGTTGTAGATCTCACTACCCTTTACAACTTTTACAAAGGCTCTAGGGTGTTTTTCTCAACGGATTTTGCATAAATTGCAGCCAAACTTTGAATGTCGCCATGTCTCGGTGAACAGGAGATGCTGGCAGCTGACCAAGTTTTTTACCAATTTCCACTCAAAATTTGAAATGCCAATCTACATGAAAGTTGTGTCCCTCAACAAACTGGACAACTTTCATATTGGGAGATTTTTGAAGTGTTTAGGTGAAATTTGGAGAATGCGGCAAAAGTTCTGGAAGACATTCACTTACGTCAGTGTTTAAGCGGGGTTTGACCGTGTCTTTGACCAAGGGTTGACCTCAAGGGTGTGTTGACTTGGTCAAGGGGTTCAATAGGGTTTGTTGGCGAGGTTTTCGAGGTGATGACCCAGGTTAACCATGGTTTGACCAATGTCAGCAGGTTTGACTCGGCTGATTCAGCCATTAGTGTTAACGACGCTAATTAAAAACCTGGGGCGTCACAAAAAGATTCACATGCCTAATATCTAGGGCCGGGCCTAGTCGGGCGAGCCAAATCGTGCTAGTGACGAGCTAGGGTCAGGCGGTCCCTTTTGCCATCTACTCCCGCCGTTCCTTTATATATGCATTCCAAGCGTTCAAACTCAACAAACAACAATGGAAAGAAATACCGTCTATACCCCTCATTTTATACTACAAACCAACTCTCCACCCACCTACCAACTCCATTTAATTTTGTCTTGTCCCTAGGAATGTTTATATTTTGACAAAAAATTTTGAACCATAAAATGCTTATATAAAGGAACGGAGTATAAGTTGTAGTACGTACCCCAGTACCCCACTGCCACAGATTTCATATCGGACGGCGTGCAGCGCATGGCCAACCATTACGAGAGCTGATCGATGAGATTCTTTTTGAAACCAATGCAAGCGTGCGTGTTTATTCTTTCACGTTTCAAGTAGTAACAAACTACTGAAGCTTCGGCGGAAATGCATATCATACTGCTCGCAGCACGCTCAGTAGTGCTGCCCCGAAAGGCCGAAAGGAAAACGGAATTTACTCCAGCATCTGTACTTGTTTTGTCCCGGAATCCACGAGTGCTAGTGCATGGCTGGTGGCTGCGGTAATCTCTCCCGGCAGGGAGAGATTCCCCAATCAAGCAAGGATGCTTTGCCCTGTTGGTCATACCCAAAGCATTGCATATACTAATTGGAAGTAGTACAGTGCAGTCGGTCTAGGTCTAATTGGAAGTCATTTTGCTGAAATAATTCGTCCTTAATAATCCATGTGTCAGATGTCTCATCTGATGTATTTTCTAAGTTAGCTCCTCCCTAAGTTGATACCAATATCAACACTGAGAATCCAATGGGCCTATTTTTCATTTTGTGTTGCAACGTCGACAGCACATCATGTCATCACGCAAAAGAATTATATGTGGACAATCCAGGCTCTTTTGTACCATTGCGCGCGGCATTAAATCTTCAGACAATTTCTTGAAACTCGTAACGCTCTTTCTTCTCGACCATTTCACCCTTTTCAGGAATTTAATTCAGATAAACTAATAATGAATAATTAACTGGTTCATTTGTTGGGAACTGCAAGTACTTTTTGCTTAAAAGCATCTTGTTGAGATGCTTGATCGAACCTGGTTTTACGAGACGAGATCGATCAGTCGCATGTTTCGGTGCCGCCCCCTGTTTTGCATTTGTACGAACAGATCGATGATTGGGTCATTTTATACATGCAAAGTTGCTAAACGATATGATCGAACTAGGCTAACAAAAGCAAAGGGACTAAAACTGAGTTAAGATCACTAGGTGACGAGATCACTAGTTGTCCCCCTAGTTTGTACTTAAAATGTATCTCAACAAAGGCGACGAGATCAATGTTTGCTCTTTCATATACCAAAGTTTCCCACTAAAAGAGAGAATGTTAAGATCTTTTGATGCAACTTGTGTAAAACACTTGCGCTAATGCAAAGATGCACAAGCAGCCCTTGGCCCTCCTGCATATTTAAGATTTTTTTAGTATTCCAATATGTATACAAATAATTTATCTTTAGATGATTTTATCTCCTGCACATCCAAGATTTAAATATGTATACAACTAATTTATCTTTAGATGATTTTATCTATGTAGTCCAACTCATAGTAAAATTAAAGTGGTTGGCCTTTTTTAAGTTTTTGAACAACTTGGTATTTTGAATGCGGGAGATTTGTGAAGTAATATATATTAACGTGACATTTCATTTTTCAAAGAAAAATGCATTTATATATGCTTCTAACCAGGCTCCTAGTTAAAATTAAATTCTGTTGAAGAACAAAGGTATATATTGCCGACAATTTAGGTTTTTACTGTATATAGGACCATGCACATTGCTATAAATAGGAGCACCTTTTAGGTTTTTATTTACTATTTCCGTTTAATAAAAGAACTAAACAATCAAAATATATTATCCAGCAGTTTTATGAAACAAAACCACACCCAAAAACTTAAATATAACTCTGCATATTCTTAGATTAAGTTTTTGGACTTTGTTCCTTATTTACTTGTCCTAAGGTGTTTGTTATCTCCTTAGTGAAACTGACCTCAACCAGTAATAGACACTCCCATGCATAATGCTTTGTTAACACAATTAATATGAACCTCTCAACCCATCGATGAATTAGAGGGTTTTACTCCCTTCCAAAAAAATTGCATTGGAAAGTCAGATAGCAAAATGTACGTGCATACTATACCCCCTCAATTATATAGTAGTAGCTGTTTGTTTTGCTTTCTTCAAAACAAGAGTATTCCTTTCTAGGTTGTAGAATGGAACATCGCAATCAGACGCACACGGCGCATGCAAGCGCTGCCAAAAGCACGCACTACACATGACGCACCGTCCAATGGATGGAGCCCTCTAGATCCTATCCGATCGACGTGCACGATCGAGCTGTGTACTCTCGCCGTCTCCACACACGAGATTATCGAACACCACGAACACCTCACCACCAGTCACCATGCACGCTAACTTTCATAGTTGCCAATAAAGCTAGCTAGCTCCAATTGCAAAGCACATTGGCGTCGCCATCAACGGCCCTTCGAACCCTCCGTTTCGCCGGAGGGCGCTAGCTTAACGCGCTCTGCGGCGAGGCTCTCCGATCCGCCGGCCAGCCGACCGGTGGACATGCATGTCACCGTCTCGCCGGCGTCAGCAGCAACCAACGGCGAAGAAGGCGCGAAGTTCCATGAAACAAGCTAGGTAGCAACTCGACAGCTGCTCTCTCAGTGCCAGAGCTAGCCACGACACACCATATAGTTCGCGTTCGCGTACGCGTCCAGCTAGATAAACTTCGGGCGGACGAGTCCATGCTCCTGTGGCCGACCGACCGGACACACAGAGGGAAGAATAAATAAAATATTAAAATAAAATAAAATAAAATAGCATGGGGTCAGTTCAACATGTGCCACATCAGCAACTCAAGTACGATGGCCCCCACCTGTACGATCAGACAATGAACGCCGATGAACGGTCCAAATCACCCGGTCCAACGCCAACAATTTGGTCAGAGATGCAGTTTAGTCGTACCATATAACAAGTATGAGTACGTACGTGATGGTTTGGAATTGTGTACAGTGAGGTGAAATAAATAGTGCAATGTTGAGTTTGCACTCGTTCGTAGGCTCCTGTCCGCACGGTCGACTCCCACTCCCCAGCAAGCGCAATGTTGAGTTTCCACTCGGCCGTAGGCTCCCGTCCGCACGGTCGACTCCCACTCAGCAGCAAGCAAAACACCTTGTGCTCTTTTTGTGCAAAGCAGTGAGGAAAAAACCTACTTTACTCCGCTGTGTTCACAGAATGAGAATACCCACGCAACCTATTTTGCATTTTTTTTGCAATTGGTAAGCCTTTGCACTTACTATTAACATTTGCAATCAGCAGTGGAAGCAGGGTTCCACACAATACCCTCAAAATCTCTTCTTTACTATTATTCAACATGTTTTGAATTATCTTTTTCAAGAAATGATCTATTCCAGCTTCTAATAGGAGTTTATCCATGTTGGCATTACTTTAGAGTTAATCTATATCAGTTCCTTTTCAATTTTAAAAATAATTATGCTACAGAGTACAGACTCTGCTATATATCTCTATCTATAGAGGATTGAGGACAGTGCAAATTTGCTCCCATGTGCAATGTCAACATACATTTGTGGCAACAATTATTTGTGATAAAATATGATTTTTGGAAAATATGGGTATCAAAAGAGAGCGAAGAGAGCTATGCTATGTCTTCAATGCATTTTTATGCTAGAGTAGTTGTGACTTGTGTTCTTGTGTCGCGGGCCAGTCTCCGTCCCAGTGGAGGGGTCAAGGGGAGTTTTCAAGAATGACACCTCATCTTTATTGTATTGGTTTGCAGGATGACATACCATCGCTCAATGTACAGGGTCATAGCACAGTTTCATAGGTTTCTGTAGATATTTAATTGTTGCATATTAGTTGGTCAATTGTGCATAAAAATTGTGTCAACTTGTCTCAGTGGGAGGGTCATAGGGGTGTCATTCCTAGGACTCCGCGCCGACCCAGGGTCAGGAGGATGACCCTGATTTCCTCTCTCGCCTATTAAATATCATTTCATGTCATCTTGTTTGCATGTGTGTCACCCTATTTAATGCCTATGACCCTCCCATTGAGACTGACCTAAAGGAACCAATGTTGTGAATCGCTGGTCCCGGTCTCCTCAAACAGCTACTAAATAAATTGCATCAGATAACAAACGTCATATTTTCTATTTAACATGGGCTGTGGTAATAAATTGTATTAGCAACCATTAGTCATTGTGGCAAAACAGTGGAGAACTAACGAGGAAACCTTATCTACATTAACAGGATGATAAGTAGGTTTCCTTTCTTGGTCACTATATCAAGGTAAAAACATGCCTATCAAAATAGAATAAATGAAGTATCTATATACTATAAGGAGCGAAGACAATTGAAAACTTTTCTCACCCAATTCGAGTCTGCCTTACCCCTCACGCCAGACCCACCCGTCATCTAATTGTTGGACTGAAAGGGTGGAACGACTATAAAAATCACAATTTGGAGAGCGTTTCTGCCCTAACCGAATTGTTTTGTCACCCAACGTTGTCTTACCCACCTTGCGTACCCACATTGGGCCCACTTGAGCTGCACCCGCGTTTGATTTTTACAAAGGAGTGCCAGACAAGGAGGTAACCACACATGCCGTCGGTCTGTGGCCGCCGTCGGTCCGTGGCCGATACGTGCACAGTACGGAAACAACAATGTCGTGATCATTACCGATTCACATGAAACGGATCAGAACAGGAGTCAAGAGGACGCGTACCTGTAGCAAGGGATAAACAGGGAAGACTATTCTTTCTTACTTTTACCACGTAGAGAACTCCTGCAGGCACACTAATTAGATTGCATCTAATCCGTATGGTTTTAGAAGCTTGTTCTTTTCCTTGCAATCATTGCACTATAATCCAGACGATCGAGGATGCCATGGCAGGCATCCTGGAGCCTGAAGAGCTAGGGTCACGTCAAGTACCTGGCAGACACATTCGAGCAAACCCTCCTGCTGGCCGGCGGCGACATGTCCAATCTCAGGTGTTGGGCAGGGGTGTAGGAGGAAGAGCGGGGCGGCCTTGACGGCAATGTTGGTGCCAACAACACTGTCGGACGCCGAGGAGTTGCTGGCCACCGGCGGCGGGCTCGTGGCGCGGGGTAGAGGCACGAAGAGGAAGAGCAAGGCTACCGTGAAGGCATTGACAACGTCGTTGGACGTCAAGGAGATCGACGTCTCATACCCCCCCATCACCTCCTCATCTGAGGTCTCTTTCCCCAGCATCACCGACGTTGCCTGCATCCTCGACGCCTCCGATCGCACAACACCAGGTCTCATATTTTGTTCCATCGATGCATTGCGTTATTGTTGCTTTAATTACTTTCTTGCTATTTTGACTCTCTCTTGCTCGCGCATTTTTTTCTAAAAAATCAGCAGCATAACCCGTGCACGAGGCCAACACCGACAGAGACGTATGTTGCATGCTCACAGTATTACTTTTTATCGAGATCAAGATGAATTTGTAGGCGAAATTTGTGTGGATATTCTTCACCGCACATCGTAGAGCACCGACTCGCGCGGGTGAGGGGGTTGGAGCATGAAGGTGACAAGGGTGATGAGCATGCATCCATTCAACCTTAGGATTGAGGTACGAGTGATGAAGCACTCATATTGTGTTGCTCATGTAGTGCTTGCTCTGCCTTTTTAAGCAAATAAGCAATGCTAGCTGAGCTGCTCATGTTCTGCATTACAATGACTCACTCAAGAAACTTTGCTTTTGTTCTTGTGCTCAGCAAAGAGGAAAGGTGAAGGAAGAGGACTTTACTCAGAGATTAAGGAAGAAGCCGATGGAGGAGCAAAGGCTGTGCAACCCACTTTCTCAAGGTTTACCCTATATCGCTAATGAACCAGAGGTATCACATTGACACTTATAATAATTTCATTTCATAGCTCAGTGTTCACTTTTAAACATTGCGCCTTCATCATGTTCGACATGCCTACTGCATGTACAACAATCTGCCCAGTGACAAATTCATCCAATTTTGTCGCTTTAGCCTGGTTGCGGGCTAATGATTAAGTTTTGGCATAGTATCTCGAGTCTGGTCTAGCTGAGGCTACACCCGCCGGGTCTTGTCTTGTTCCTGGCATTGGTTGTATTGCAGCTTGTGTAGGAAGATGCCTCCTATGAGGGTGGTGTTTTGCTTAGCCTACCCTGTCTCAAAGCTTTCTTGACCTTGATTTTTCACTTGGTCCTTTCTTTACATCGTGGTTGGTGTTGCTGTGTTGCTCTTCTACTCTACCCCGCGGTGCTGCCCCTCTTTTCTTTCCTACGGCTAATCCCCCTTTTCTCAGGCTTGGCTCGAAGGAAATCCATATCTGCCTACTTCTATTTATTTCCAATTCATCCCCATCTCCCTCTGAATAAGTCGATCCATAAGCTTTCGAACCAACAAATCATCTTGTGTCTGAACCAGCCAGTGAAAACGAGCCTAAAATACGTACTTCTTTTCTAAACCATCCACTCAGGTATTGAAAAAGCCGCATCTCTACCTAAATATCATCTGAATTCGATACTGGATTTTATGTCTTATCTCAACAGTGAAATATCTATCTAGTGTCTCTTCCCTAGTAACAATCAAAGAAGACATTCTAAGGCCTCTTATCAGAAGCCTACCTAGCTCGAATGGGCGGTTCTTTTCGATCCACGCTTCGCCATCCTAAGCTTCGCCCTTTGATAAAGAGTGAACAGCTGAGAAGAATGGCATACAGGAGGGAGACCCATCAAAGTCCATCTTTATAGGGGTACGTAGTCGCTCGACTGAAAGGAGAGGAACTGGGGTTACTTAATTAGTTTTCGAGCTAACAGTATCGGAAATGGCAGCAGAGTCCTTAAAAGGAAAAGGTAGTAAACCCTACTTCGCCTGTTGCTTTGTTTTACTCACTTTATTGACTTGACTGGTTCAGCAGATCCAGGTTCAACTATGGAATTTCTTCCTCGCCTAAGCGGGACAAACCCAAGTATTGACTTCCCGGGTGAAAAAACCTAAGGGAGTCCCTATCGATAAGATAGACGGATTTCTCTATCTGAAAAAAAGGTACACTCATATAGTAGAGGTGTCATACTCATTCTGTTAAGGATAGCAGTCCTTGCGTACCGTCAGATTTCCATCACGCCTGTTTCAACCCTATGCAGAGGGCTTAGAGTCTTGCGGCCTTGTCCCAATTAAGGAGTGGATGTAGATCCCATTATAGGCGGGAATCACCACAAGGATCCCCGCCTCGATATGAAAGTGAAAGTGAAGTGAAGATTTCTCGAAACGGAAGGGTTGAACCTGATCTTTTCTTTTCTTTTTATAGGTAGAGGGAGACCCTAATGCGCCAGTCCCCGATTCCAAGAGTAAGAGTAGTCCCCTATGCTATGGTATTTTCTCTTTGGCTGAAGCTGAATCCCCATCCCTTTCTCCTATCTCTTGTACTTAACATCCACCTATAAATTCAGATTGGTAGGTCAATTCTCTTGTTTCTACCGACCGAGTCGGGCCGAATGTCCAGTAAAAGATTTCTCGATGAAACTCTCATCAACAAATTGATTTGCTACGATTCATGGATCCCATTAGTCAGTAGCCCTAGCTAGCTAAGCGAGTAGTGAGTAAGTAATGTGGCGAAGGAAGCTTCACAGAAAGCGCAGCAGGGTAGAAGAGTTTTTTCGAAGAAGCAGCCCGCAACCCACTCTTTTTTATCATAGTTTACGAATAGCCCAAAAACATCAGTAGTATACTTAAATAAGTTAAGAGTCTAGCTCACCATGTCACACCTTTGTCTGACTGGGTACAATGGCACACCACATTTCGCAATATATATATTTGTGATTTCATACATTCCAAGAGTAGCATGGTGGTAGATGGTACACAGTTCGCTTCTGACATTTTCATTACCGAAGCCCAGGAAGACATGGCTACTGTTTCGAGAGATTGTGCAACATAACTAATAAGAGAAATAAGCGAGAGATCAATGGATCATTTGGACATCCAAGATGGACTCACAAAAATGTTATAGCATATGGCTAATAAAAACTAAAAATGCCATACATTGAACATAATGAATCATACTTCTAGGTCGATAAGATAATTTTAGAAGTTATTGTTCTATGTACATAATCATGGTTGCAAGTTACGTATGATATGAAAAATATTACATTAAAAAATTAAATTTATGTTGACATGTGGGAGAAAAAAGGTCATGAGCCCTAACAGTTGTTCTAGAGGAAACGACATCAAAGACCGGTTTCAAGATGACCGAGAAACTTAATGGAGGCTCTTACATACAGATAGTTGATCTACAACACTTGACGTCTGGTTATGAAAATAAAATTTGGCATATTGTAAAAGAAAACACAATGAATTGAAAGAATTAAGGACTCTATTTGCATTATTGTATTCTATATTTATATAGCTTTCACATTTTTATTTTTTTCAAATTATTGTATTCTATATTTTAAAATATGCAAAATTGTTAGATACACCTATCTATAGACCGACATTGATGTTATAATAAAAATATAAGACCAAGCCTATTTCAAATTTTAAAAACTTATTTAATAATCACGTGTGTGTGGCACGTGCACTTTATTAGTTATAGAAAGATGTGTTAATTTTTTTCTTTTTCTCAAGGATCTTGGAGGAAACAAGGTTCATGCATCGTCGCTCTATAAATCGTCATAAGGGGAAGACAAGGTTTTTTTAACATTACACTAATATTTTTCCTGTGGCTCGAATTACACAGTAACATTAATAACCACTTTTAGTGCACTTTTTTTAAAAAAAGAGATAAAAGTCCAAAATACTATTTTCAAGTACCGCGAAAGTTTTTACATAACCCCTAAACAATATTTTGGTTCAATTTACCCCCTAAATTATGCTATTTGGTTCAACTTACCCCATAATGTATTTGTCATTTTTGTTTCTCTATACACAAATTGAATATTAATTTGGGACTTTGCAGGGGGGTATATGCATTATAAGAATGTTTTATGAATTTATCATCATTAGTGTTCGTATAATTTTGTACCCTCAAGGATAAGTTTTATTATTAAATGTGGCGGCCTATAAAAATATTGATGGATAATTTATGATATACTCCCTCGGTCCCAAAAAGTATGATGTTCTGGCATTCAAAATTTGTCCAAAGAGAATAATGTTTTAGGATTTAAATCTTATTCATGTACACTGATATCATACATGCATAATTAAATAGAAACATATTTTCTTAATTTTTTATTTGCAAACTAAATTAATTAAGGGTGCATGGGTCTTTTACCTTCATCCTTAATCTGTCTGAAAAATTCCATAACATCATTCTTTTTGGGACATTATTTATTTAACATGTCTTATGTTGTCTCCTATCATTTGGCAAAATTTTGAACCTAAAACTCCACTTGTGCGTGCAAAAATGTTAAGGGGTGAACTGAATTAAATGGTATAGTTTATGGAGGTAAACTGAACCAAAAAAAAATCAGATTATCCATATACTTCAATTATACATTATTTTTCTTATTTCTAAGCCCACGACCATTCCCGCCCCCCCCCCCCCCCCCCCCCCCCCCCCAGGAGCCACCTTTTGGTTCATGCCGAGACAAGTGAACGTCCATTATTGATGGCATGGCACGATCGGACGGTTGCAAAGCGTGTCACCTCCGCCGCGGTGTCCCAACAGCAACCGTCGCCGAGATTCCGGTGGCTCTATAAGTACGGGAACACCGCGCTCCCCTTGCTCGCATCGCACCCAAGAAAACCGCTTGCCCCACCTGCAAAACTACCCACAAGCCACAGTAGTGGTGGTAGTAGTATAGTCAAGCCTTGGCATCTCGCGGCGCAACCGCGCAAGTCCTGGTGCGGCGCGTGTCCGTGTCTTGTGCGCGGCGGCCGGCGGCCATGACGAACCAGGACGTGGTGCTCCCGGACATGGGCATTGCGGCGGCGGCGGCGCTGCCGTGTCCCGGGCGCGCCCTCCTCGTGTGCCGCGGCGCCGCGGGCGCCGTCTCGTCGCTGCGCAGAAGGGGCGCGTACGGCGGCCTCCCCGGCGCGGCGGCCGACGGCGGCGAGCCGTTCCTCGGTGCCCGTAGCGCCGCCCCACTGGTAGCCGCGGCGAGCGCGCCGGTCCCGACCTGCACCAGCCGGGTCGTCGAGGCCATCCGCGCGTCCTCGCCGACCCGATGCCCCGCCGTCGACGAGTACGAGGCGTGGACGGTGAGTCGCCGCGCCGTTCTCTTGATCTCTTCTCGTGCCGGCTGGTGGTTGCGCTCCTGGTGTCGTGACTCGTGAGTGGTTCGGGTTTGATTTCTTCTTGCTCACCATGCAGAGGAACCACCCGTCGGCGCTAGGCAGCTTCGACCGGATCGCGGCGGCGGCGAGGGGGAAGACGATCGTAATGTTCATGGACTACGACGGCACGCTCTCCCCGATCGTCACCGACCCCGACAGGGCCTTCATGACCGCCGAGGTGAGTGGGATCGATGGACACCGGCCGGCGCCCGTTAGTTGTGCTCCGGCACGCTCTCGTTGATGTTACCGTGAACACCGATCCTCTCGTGCTGACGACGCCGTGTGTCTGTGCCACCGTGCGAGCGCGCGCAGATGAGGGTGGCGGTGCGCGACGTCGCCAAGCACTTCCCGACGGCGATCGTCACCGGCCGGTGCGTCGGAAAGGTTCGCACATTCCGGCATCGTCTCAGAAACTCTCCGATCTCTTTACACTGACAGCGTCCATATATCAACGCATACACTGAGCTGCTTGTTCTGTCTGTGGCGTTCAGGTCTGCAACTTTGTTGGTCTCTCGGAGCTCTACTACGCCGGCAGCCACGGCATGGACATCAAAGGCCCAAGCTCCAAGGTAGCCGCCGGCCATCTCATCTCCCTATCGTTTTATCTCTTTCTCGTCATCGTCACCCAACTAGCTACAGCATCTTTTCTTTCCTGACTCCATTTCTACTTCTTCTTTCTCCGAATTCCCAGGACGACCAGACCGTCCTTCTTCAACCAGCTCGCGAGTTCCTGCCGGTGATCGACAAGGTGCGTGTTAAAAGTTGCTAGTCCAGTAATTAGTTGAGCCATGAAGAACTCGCCGTGAGATCGAACTCACGCGCGGATGACATGCATGTGGGCAGGCGTTCAGGGCTCTGGAAGAGGAGACCAGGGCCACGCCGGGGGCCAGGGTGGAGCACAACAAGTTCTGCCTGTCCGTGCACTTCAGATGCGTCGACGAAAAGGTGATCGATCGAGCTCGTCGTCCTAGTCTTACAATACCTTTTGGCCTTGGATGCCGACTACTCGTGCTCTAGTTTAAATTAGGCGCAAGTCAAACAAGAAGGTTGCTAAGTGCCATAGCTTATCATTCAAACAATGGCGATGAGCGATCGTCATGCATGCATGTGCCGCTCGCCTTGGGTTTCGATGACTGGCTCACGCCGCATCGATCGCCGGCCGTCGTCTTCAACGGCAACCGCTAACCCGATCCCCATTGGTGGATTTCCCTGCAGAGCTGGAGCTCATTGGCGGAGCAGGTCAAGGCCGTGCTCCGGGACTTCCCCGAGCTGAAGCTCACCGAGGGCAGGAAGGTCCTGGAGATCCGGCCGTCCATCATGTGGGACAAGGGCAAGGCCGTCGAGTTCCTGCTCAAGTCGCTCGGTAAGTGAAGTGCCGGCGCATGGCCGGCTTCCATCTCTGCCGTCGTCGTCGTCGCCGTTGATCGCCGCCGCGTGCGAGAGTAAAAATCTTCAGATCGATCGCTGATTGTTCCTCTTCTCTTAGGATTCGACGACCGCAGCGAAGTCCTGCCGGTGTACATCGGAGACGACCGGACCGACGAGGATGCTTTCAAGGTGCAAACTTTTTCTAATTTTATTATGTTGTATAATATATGATCAGTTACATTACATGCAGCACACGGACAAATAGTCTACAAGTTGCGGTAGTTTTCCATTGCTGCCAACGTCGTGCTGTCACTTTACATATGTTGCGCAACTGATGATTCGATTTCAACTGTCCCGTTTGGTTCCAACCATGGTGAAACACAATTAGCCGCAGTAACAACCAAAATTTTAACCATTAATTGTTTTAATTAGGTGTTGAAGAAGAGAGGCCAGGGTCTAGGGGTCCTCGTCTCCAAGTGCCCCAAGGAGACAGACGCCTCCTACTCTCTCCAGGACCCCACTGAGGTAAGTACACAAAATTAAACAGCATGGCACAGTCACCCTTTCCTAAACTAGTAAACTACTCATCCCATCACTCTCCAAGCAATGCAACTATGCAAGACGTCGACTGGTAACTCCTCTGGTCCTTGCATTGGTTTTCCAGGTCATGGAGTTCTTGGTCCGGCTGGTGGAGTGGAAGCGACTGCGGTCGCCGTCGGCGGCGCGCCCAAGGGCGGCGTCGCAGCTCTAGCGATCGAGCACGGCGGTGACGACGGATCACACGCAGCTCGCCGATCGATCGCCTATCGCGAAGAAACCTCCGGCAGCGCGTGTTTAATTAGTAGTAGTTAATTAATTGTTAATTGTCGCTGCAGTCTTCTAATAACCCTCCCCTAGCTGCATGCCATCGTGCATGCCAATGCAACCCCCCTGCCCCAGATGTGAACCGGCATAGACCTGATTGTTTTAGCTGCATGGGTTTGGGATGCAGGCGTCCATGTGCACAGCTGTCTGCTGCCCTTAGTGTAACCCGGGAAGGTTTCATCCAATCCCCTTGTATGAATTGTGATGACTAGCTAGTAGCTATGACTACTCCTGTAAAATGTAACATGAGAATTTTATTCTAATGCCAGCTATGTATTTCCTTTGCTGAAGGTTGAACTCATTGTGTGTGGTTGTTCGAGTTTCTGAATTCTGATTGCTTTAGATGCTGTTCAACTTGTGCTCAAATAAGGAATAGGGGCTTTGCCACATTCTCTTCCCGGCAGTACTAATTAGAAGGCCGCCTTGAGACAATCGTAACAAGGTTAACATTTCTTGGATGAACTGAAGGGATTTTATTAGTATATATGTACCTCCGGCCCGAGAAATAATTTCAGTACTTCTGGAGGTATGACTGAATGGTGCCTCCCAAATACATTTTAACGATAAAAGAACATGTATTCTTGTATGAAATGCGCACATGACTTGTTAATTGAAGCGCTTATCTGTTTTGAAAAAAAAAAGGCACGCGGGTACGGTGCTAAATCGTAAACCTGTTGAATAATAATTGATGAATAATATAGTGAAATAACTTTTTTGTTTGACTCCTAAGGGAAACAAATTAATTCAGAACTTATCTGTGACAGGCCTCACATAAGTCACGTACTCTGAATGAATAATCTGATGGATTAGCTAGGACTCCCCTCAAAATTAAACCTGCCTTAATTATATGAAATCACAAAACTGAAAAGACATTGATGTTCTCTTGAGAAGCACAACTCCTTGTGAACGTTCTTGTTTCTTTGGGTAGCAGTACTCAACACACACATATATATATACTCAAATTTTCTTGACGGAGCTCTAGTCAATGAGTACTTATATCCCTGAATTATACGCGAGTTTGGGCAGAAAGCATGTGCAGATTTTTTCTGGTTGTGTTTGCACCTAAGGAGACAGATTATTGAGATGCCAAACTCTGTCAGTATCGGAGCAGTGCACATGCATGGGTTAATTACCTTATAATCCGCCCCACAACCCCTCTGATTGATCAACACATCAGCTGTGACTTTTCTCACTTTGCAGCTAGCCGTGGTCCCAGGTACCAGGCCAAAACTATTCTAGCTTAGTTTTAATTAAGCCGCCTGCTGCTGTGCCATTGTGTGAATGGTGATGAAGTGATAGTTCCTGGTTCTTTTATAATGCACCTTTGGATCAAAGTCCTGATATGATGAGATTTGCGAAGCGAAAGCAGCATTAACCAACTGCCATGCATGCGTGCGTGGTGGTGGGGTACTTGAACACATCACGCGTAGCAAGCAAGAGTTTAATCCTTTTCCATTGCGTGTGCGGTAGTAGCGTTTTCAGAAGAGAAGACACGTTCACATCAGCGAAATGGTAATGAATGGGCGCACGAGCGATTGCGCGGTGTAAACAACGTCGTCGTTGCTGCTGCTGCTGCTGTTGCTGTTGCTGTATAAGGGCTCGTTTGCGCCATTTCACCTTCACACGTAGAAGCTGTGTTTTAAAAACAACTCCATGAAAGCAACTTCATAAGCGGGGGAGAGAGTTATGTTTTTGCAGCTTCACCATGTGCTTAACTTCGTGAGAGTGAGTTTTCGAGAAGTTGTGCAGAGAGTTGGGCAGAGAGTTAGGTTGTTTGGCTATTGAAGTTGTGAAGGCTGCTTCATGAAGTTGTACCAAACAGGCCCTAAGCGTGTTAGCGGACTTTTAACGGTCCTAATAACTTCTCTAGTTAGGTCGATGACGCGGCACAACACACATGCATTGTTTTCCTCTCTCTAATAAGGTGGAACTTTAATTTGCCACCCTTTTTTTTCCTTCAAAAAATGATCAAGGGTGTTCTTCGTCCTAACCGCGTATGGAGGATGTATGAACCGACCCATATGAAATTCATTATGTTTGGCATGCCCCATATATATGAGAATGAGATGCTGAGAAAAGTCAAGGCCTTGTCATAATGAAGTATAGTTTTGTTCACATCCTATCCATCAACTATCATTATCATTGGTCACCATCAGGTCATGGTTTTGCCACGAGGGAACATCTTAAACAACAGTTGGCTTGGTTTGCAATGCAAATTAAAGCTGACGGTGCCGAATTAACAAAGGCATGTCTCCCCGGGGGACATGAGAAGATTCTTGCATTGAGCTCATCAAAACCAACGAACAAACGATCCCAGCTAGTCATGTTCATGTGAGTGTGTTGTTTGTCAATTTCTAGGGGCACCTCTCTCTCTCTCTCTCTCTCTCTCTCTCTCTCTCTCTCTCTCTCTCTCTCTCTCTCTCTCTCTCTCTCTCTCTCCCTCTCTCTCTCTCTCTCTCTCTCCATGTTTAGCACTGACAGGTAGCGCATTGCTTAAAATGTTTTCAGAGAACATGTGACTGCCGACTGCCGACGGTCGATCGTCTGGGACCAGCAACCAGCTGCCGGTATATTCTATGAATCACCTTGCTGGTCCTGCACATAAACAAAGAAAGATTCCTAGCTGTGAGGTATCTGATCCTCCGACTCCGAGAGGGAGGTATCAGCACCAATCATACACGGGGAACGGCCATCTGAACTATCTCCCCTGCAGGAGATCGAACAGAGATGCCACACACACAAACCATGCATGAATTTCATGGTCTTATTACACCGCAATGCATATGATCTCTTTTACTGCGTTCTGCTTCTTATTGCACTGGCTGGTGGTGATTCAGGCAATGTTTCTAGTCAGTTAGTGGGCAGGCCCAAATAAAACAACCGGTTCCTGGTGCACTCTGTTTCTTATGTTTCCACACACTAGAGGCCGATGGGCCAGCAGTTTTATTAGCCCCATTATTCATTATTCAAAGCGGGCATGTATTAAGATATACTATGCAAGATGATCTGTCGATATAGGATCTGCAGGATGGATGGGCTAGAGTGTGTGATATGAGAGTTGAGTTGAGGATGTGACAAAGTGTTCTCACCTCAGCTCCCCGGGCTCCTTTATCTTCATCTGTGTAAGAGCATCTTCAAGAGGAGAGCCAAAATTTGAGTTCCACAACGTCTATATTGGGAGCCATAATAAATCTCTTGGACTCAAATTTCCTCTCACTCTCCAAGAGAAAGAGTTTCCCTAAAAGTTACTAATTCCCAATACATTAGAATTAATCAGGCCACATCATTCATCAAATGGGCCGTTTTGTTGCGTGACCTTTTCCAAACAAGCTGGGTGGTAGTGGTACAGCCGATTTTTTTTCTTCACGCCACACCAGCCTCTCGTTGAGTTGACGAACCAAATCGGAGTCATTGACTGGAGCATCATCTTTTTTTCAGAATGACAAGGTACAACGCATACGCTCACAACACGCACGCATATTGTCTGGAGCAGCATCTGGTATTGCACAGCCGGAAAGCCCACAACAATTAGAGGTGAGCATTTTTCGGGCCGGGCCGGGTTCGGGCCAGGTCGAAATAAATTTATGGTATTTCGGGCCGGAAAAATCCTGCCCATGACCATCCTATTGGACGTGTCGGGCCTTAATTTTCAGACCGGGCCCGAGCTTGGGCGAGCCGCCCGCGCATTTTATAGTGTAAAACAACTAAAAACAGCATTTCGGGCCGGGCTCGGGACAAAAAAAATTCGCGGGCTTCAAGATCTCTGCCCACGCCCGGCCAGTAAGGTTCGTGGGCGGGCCTGGCGCGGGCCGGGCCGGGCTCAAAATGCTCAGGTATAACAACGATCACGCGGCACCCCTGAACCATAGAGTCTAAGTCTATTTATTACTTTCATATTTATTGCATTTTGCTGATGTGACGCTTATGTATATTTATGGAAGGGAGAGGGGGAAAAACAAGACTCCAAATCTATGATAACTTCGAGGTAATAAATGCTCAAAGACTCTATGTGGACAACAGGGACAGCATCGACGTACGACGGGATAGGAGAGGCCCACGAGATGGACGCCGGAACGCGGTGAATAAATTGTCGGCATATCTATGGATCGTGCACAAAAACAGGGCATTATTGGGAGTTTGGGGAAACGTCGTATTTTATGGATGGATTTGCCTCTGGTTTTGGGAACTGCAAATAATTGGGGATAGGTTTAGGACTTTGTTGGAGGGTAGTTTTTTCTGAGTGCTTCACAAGCACCCGGTCATGCACCGATTCACTCACCACTAGCAATTCTATGGACTGGCCAGAGAGCTTGCCACATGCTATGATCGAGATTGCCGGTAGAATATGCTGTATGAGCTGCTAGCCTACGTGCGACCATTATTGGGTATATGCAGAGATAATTGGGGAAACACTTTTTAATCGAAGGAAGTCGTACGTAATTGACTAGTATTTATCATAAGGTAAACTTGACTTAGTCACTGCAATAATTGGAGATGCAAGCACTCCTCATCATTGAGATAATTTGATGTGGTCATGTGGACAAGCTCATTTGGTACTACTACTTTCGACTTGCAAAAATATAACCATGCCTTAGAGATTTGTGTGATAGATCATAAATTAATGAAATAATGCAATTTAACGTGGAACAAATAAAACTTAAATTTCCATTTTTTTGGGATTTTAAATTGCTGCTCAAGATTTACCATACTTAAAAAAACACCGAGCAGGGCACTCTTCTTTCACTTAATAAGCACAGGACAAGAAATTCAGTTACAATATATACCATTTTTTAGCCATATGCATGCATATTTCTTGGGCAGCAGCAAACGAGAGGCCGATTGGCATGCATGGATGTGACAAGTGTTGTCTCTTCATCAGCTTGCCCCATCAATGTCAATGACAGGGGGTCGGTCCATGTGAATTGTGCAGCCTTGCCCTTGCGTACCCAACGGCCCAAAGGACCAGGGCGGCAGGATACCATCAAGTACGCTGGTCTCCAGCAAGAAGATCGTTAGCATCCTAGCTTGCATTGTCATCAAAGTTCAGGGTGCTGATCGCGTTTCACTACATCTACATGGCCTGGCCATGAATGTAGGGGCCGGTGGTGCCCCGCTCACCCGCAGTTGGTGACTGCGCAGCGTTCGCGATTTTGACGACATCTTTAAGTACAACCCTAGGAGAAAACATGGTTAGTTAAATGTAATTTCAATCCACTTAAGAACTTTGGTTTTTGAAATTTGGGTAAATTTTGATACAAGCACCCACCAGGCCACCACTTCAATCATGCACATGAAAAATGGAGATGCTACCAATATACTAATGAAGAAAAATGTGGGAATTGAGTTGCCCATGCATGCATGCGCCACCAATCAATTCTTTGGGAATCAAATAAATAAAAAATGGTCTATATCAAAGTTTTAGATGCTAGTTTCTTTGCAACATCCCCATATGGTCATGTTTAGGCTAACACGATGATGGCAGCATTGGCGCCGTATTCTTCCTAAAAGCGTCATCGTGGAGGTTCATTTTGTGTTTCGACTGTTCGTGCTCATATCCGTTATACTGGATGACGGCGACGCCATCGTGATGTGATGGGGACACATGGAAGACTGTTCGTTTAGGGAGCAGAGCATAATAGACTTTGGAGATTGTCGTCAATAATAGATGGATATCCTCTTATTTACTAGGTGATACCCGCGCGTTGTTGCGGGAATTTCTAAACAAAATTTTAAGGTAAAATGTGAAAGTAGGAACACCAAAATGATTACATGGTGATATTCATCTGTAAACAATATTATATATGCAAGCATGTTGATTTTGTTGAGAGAGAACCATTCTTAAATGATTGGTCCTACATATTTTTCAACTGTGAGAACTTTATGACGTGCTACTCGCAAATACAACATGCTATTAGTCACAGAAAGTTGATGAAGACATAAATACATGGTTTGGTGGATATTGACATGGCTTATAGTGGATAGTGACATGGCGTGTAGTGGGTTATAATGTGGCGCGTTGCAAGGCAAGAGAAATTGTTAGTGGTGCCAATTATATAATTGTATATGATGATGATATGATTTGTGTACTCTTTCTTCTTCCACTTATTTGTGAAAACTGAAGATTGTGTAGAATTTGACTGTGCATTCATCGCAGGGGTTGGATATATTTATATTTTTGGGAAAAAAATCAAAGCTCTACAATTTTCCTGAAGATCATGTCCAGCCGTAGTCATATGACAAAAATAGGGAAAAGCTTAATCTCATAAATATTGTAATTTATAGGTCTGTTTCAAGGCTTGAATTTTGCATGTAGCGCCCTAGATATGTTATTTATGATGGTGAGTACTTACACGTACATGAACTAGCTAGTTTTTTAGTCTACTAACGACATGAATTTTGTTAAACCATAGTTACAGTTACTTTATAATGGATGTGGATTTACAACTACTCCTTGACGGATGTACGTACCATTTCCTTATTAGTGCATTGTAAATTTTATTAGCATCCTTGTTACCTTGACGATCGAACACAGCCAAGAAAATAGTTCAGTAGTAGTCCAGTTGCCAAAGGATACCATTTTTTCTTAGCTCTCTATACTTGACGCCTTGACGGGCTTTAATTTGTTTGGGGGTCGACCCTCAAAGATAATTAACTTGACGGTAAACCTATATTTCTGTGCAGTTTTTGATCGCTGAATCAATTTGAGATTCTGATAGTCTCCACACTTGTAAAAAAACAATTAGTTTACACATGCATGTCTGGATATGCTTGCGCGCATGCATGGCAGCATGGGCAGATGAAGCGGTATGCTTTCAAGATGTGACACGTGTTGTCCCCTAGCTTAGCCCGGCGTGCCCCGTCCTTTTCCATCGTGTAAATAAAGGTTGACTGAGCCCTGATGAGCTTCTAGCTAGCTGACGATGTGGTTTGGTCCGTGTCGTCCGTGTCCATCACGCATGTGAAACGGTTCATCATCAACGTAGGATTTCGGAGGGAAACCGGCCGCGAGAAAAGGATCGGGAAGCTGACAAGTATATACGGCACACGCTAGTCAAATCGTTCGCCACATTATCGTGGTCATCATCATATATATCGTGGTCCGGTCACCACAGTCTTTCACAGCATGGCCATGCTCGATCTATACGTACTGGTCCATGCATGCATGCATGCCCACTCCATGCGATAGATGTGTAGGGGCCGGCCGGCCTGCCGACTGCCTTGGTTTGGCCCTAAGCTAGTACGATACTCTCTCGATGCCGCGCGCAGTCTGCCGGAACCCTGCTGCCCGGTGGCCGACGAGCTAGCTAGCTAGGCGGCGAGCGTGTGTGGCCAAATGCCCATGTGCGTGAAGTGAAAGGCATGCATCAGACGACGACGACGACACCTCCGCCACCGCCGCCGCCGCCGTCGCTGCGCCGCAGTACTGGACCTACTGACCGGCCGGCGGCGCCCGCGCATGCCGCGCAAGCAAGGGTACGGTTCGCCTTCGTCTCTTCTCCGGCCGCGCCGGCGCCACATGCTCTCGCTAGCTGCGGCTACAAGCTCCACACGTGCCTGCCTGGCGTACGTTCCAAGCATCAAAGCGTTGTCGAGACTTTAAAATGTACCGTGCACAACTGTCCTGTCCATCCATCTGGCTGGCCCATGCGTGTTTCTGGATCTCATCTACTCCGTAACTGATGAACGATAGATGATGCAAGTAGCTAGTATTAAGAGATGCGGCTGTAACATCCTTAGTTTTGACTTGTATTCAAAATGTCGAATTTCAAAAACTTGAATTGAAGTGGAGTGCTCGTAAATCGAATAAGGTTGTCTTCCGTTTCTTTCCCCCACAATTCCTAGATTTAATTTTGGCTTCGACGATGCTTTTAGGGTTTATAACCTGCTAGTGTGGGAATTTGGTTCTTCAATTGAATTTTATTTGGGTTTTATTGGGGTGAATTCAAATTTGAGTTGGAATTCAAATTTGCATCCATTTTGAGGCCTAAGAGAAATTAGTAAGCTACACTATTGCACCGTGGGCCGCCAACCTCACTTACGGCCCAACTCGTTTTCGGCCCGTTGGCCGGCCCGGCCGACCACCGCGCCGCCCACCTACCGCCGCGCGCGCGCCGCGGCCGCCGCCAAGTGGGCCACCCCCGCGTCATGCCGACGTCGGCGTCGTCACCCTCCTCCTTTCTCTTTTTTGCCGGCGTCGAAAGGGGGAAAGCCGGAGCGCGCCGGTCATGGCGCCGTCGCGACGCGCCCCCGCGGCCTCCCGTCGCATCGGCGCCGTCCACGTGCCCCCGCGCCCCGCCGCTATAAGTAGCCGCCGCCGCCGCCTGCGGAATCTCCCCCAACCCTAGCCGCCCGGGAAAACCAATCCCCCGCTCGCCTACCCGCCGCCGGAGGGGGAGGGGGGAAGAAGAGGAGGAGGGGGGAGCCGGGGAGCCGCGCCGCCACCGCGGAGCCGTGCACCGCGCCGCCGCCGCGACGCCGGAGCCGCCCGCGAGGAGGAGCCGGACCCGCGGGAGCCACGAACGCCTTCGACCTCGGCCCGCTCGACTTCCTCGCCGCCGTACCGCTCTGCGACCCCTACCGGCGCCGCCTCCCTCCTCGTCACGCGCACCGCCGCCCTTCACCGACGCGTCTACACTCCGCCCGTGGCCACCTAGGTGAGGGCATTCGCTTCCGTCTCTCGTGGATGCCCGGCCATCGCGCCGGGGTGGAACGCACCGTGCCGCGCCGCCGCGCCATCGGCGGTGAAGCCGGCCTTCGTGCCGGGGGCCGGGACGAATCTTGCGGTGTGCCGCCGGCCGTCGTCCAACGCGCGCCGCCCGCCTAGTTCCCTTCTTCCATTTGCGTTTGGTTCGGTGCCGTCCGTCGCCGCCGCGCCGTGTCGAGCGCCGCGTCGCGTTCGCGGCGCGAACATGCCCTCACGCGCGCGCGCGTGCACGCCACGGAGCACGCACGCGTGCACCCCGGCACACGCGCGTCGCGACCGTAACGGCGAGGCCGAGCCCCGACCTTTCCATTTGAGCGCCGCCGCGCGCCGGCGCACCCCCGTGCTCGCCGCGTCGCCGCCATGCACGGGCCGTCCGTGTCACCGTGGCCCGAGAGAAGCGCCATGTGTCGAGGTCACCACTAACACCTTGCCGTGCCCACGACCGCGCACGCGCCAACCCCGGCCCGCGGCACCTCGCTCGCCGCCGCCCATGGCGCCGAGCCGGTCACCGCCGTAGCACCACCGCCGCACGCCGTCGCGAACCCGAGCCGTGCCCCCGGCTAGATTTGGCCTAGCGTGCCCGCGCACCCGTGCACGTCCATCTTTTCCTTCGCGCCGCCGCACCCGCGCGGGATGAGCCCTACACGCCGCCGCGCGCGCGCCGCCGCGCCCACGCCGCGGCGCGGCGCGCGCAACGCCCACCGGCCGCCCTAGCGGTCTCCGAGCCCCGACCCGAGGATCGCGTGTAGGAGCGTCTTGCGGGCGGCCACCCGGAGAGTCGATGGCCCTCGCCGCCGGCGAGACCCCCCGCGCGCGCCGCCCTCTTCTTCTTGGGCTTTTTGTCGAGCACGGGGGGCGGCGTTCTAGTGATCGCGAGGGAAGGAGGGGCACCGGACACGGCCGAGCCCACACGTGCGCGTGGCCGCAAATGATCCGCGGGATGCGGTGCGGCCCGCCACCGAGAGACCGGGCCACACGGTGGCCTACACCGCGGCCCGCCACACGCCGCCGCCGGATCGGTTGCGGCCGGCCGGTGGGCGGCCGAGCGCGCGGCGCGAGCCACGGGGGACCCGGCCGCGGGCGGGATCGGGGATCCCGTGCGGCCGGCCGTAGAGGGGGGCTTTTCTTTTTATTTAAAATTCCGAGAAAATCCTTTTCCTCTTCTATAAAATCCCGAGTAAAATCCAATTTAACTGCGAAAATTGCGAAACCTCTTCCGGAAAACTTCTAAAATCTCAAACTACGAGCCGGGATGGAGTTTGTTCCCTTGTTGGTTCTTAAATGCTCTTATTTGGATTTATGTTGCCCTAGGACCGCTATTTATTTTCTTTTTCGCGCCACTAGGAGCGAGAGGGAGCGGAGAGCCGAGTCGGGAGTACGACTACGCCGACGACTTCGCCGCGGAGGACTACCCGACCCCGGAGTTCACGCCCGCCCGATTCGAAATACCCATTAGGCATTGCTGAGTAGTATTGCTAGCGCTTTACTTTATGTATGCATGATGATGAACCTTGCACTGCCTCTTTATTTACCCTGTCCTTGATTGTCCTACTACTACTATATATGTTTATGCGGGCGTGTATGTGCGCCGAGCTTCGCGATGCATGTGTTGGGAAGGGAGTAGTGGTTCTTGGCGTGTGTGGGGTAAAAACCGGCAGGAGAAGGCGTTTTGGGTACTTTGGCGGGGGTGAGCTCGAAACAACCGATCTGTGATCGGGGATAGGGGTGCACTCCTCAGTGCATCCCTCCTGTTACGGTTTTCGGAGCCTAGGTGTTGGGGTTTTACGTGCGCTTGGAGGACATGAGCTCGCCCCGGTCTGAAACCGAGTGGATCAACTTGTTTATAGGACTTCGTACACACCACCCCGCCGAGAGTGGGGATAGGGCCGTGTTGAGCTCGGCAAGTGCGGAACCATACCTGCTTAGGATGGATAGCGGGGTATCAGTGGGGGAGCGGTGGAGGTGAGACCACCCTCTCAGAGCGACTCCCGTGTGGCCACACGGGAGCATTTCACGGTTCGGTGTAGTCCCTTCCGAGGGGGGGGGCTTTGAGGGTCGGATGCGGGGATGGGTTCGTAACTACCGAGAGTTCGCCGGTAGGATGGGCTCGGTCGGCCGTACACCGACCGGGTGCTATTCGGGATGGGTACGGCCGGCTAGAGGAGAGAGGCTCCATCTACCTCGTCGATCCGGTTGTAATCATTGAGGTGCGAGGAGAGGAAGTTCTCGCATCGACCCTAGACAGGAGTAGGAGCTGGTGACGGGTCTTCTGGGTGACCAGTTGGATCCGGGTTGTGTTGAGAGACTTGGGTTTTGGGATAATGATGGAGATACCTTGTTTATACTCTCGTCGTCGCATAGGAAACCCCGTACCGTTTCCTTGTCTATACTTTTTTCCCCTTTAGAAGTTAGGCCACTTAAAGCCGCATACGGTTGGTGACGTGGACCTATCCCGCTCCTTGGGGATAGACTTTGGGTGTGCAGGGTACGAGTCCGAGTTCGATCGCAACGCCGACGGATGGTACGGCGAGGGATACGTCGCTTCGCTCGAGTTGCCTGTGGCGGGAAGAATAAAGATGGAGACCCTTCTGAGAAGATAGCTACCGCTGCGTAGAATTTTCACTCTAATTCAGCCAAGAGGCTTGTAATGATGTACTCCATAATGGACATGTAATAAATTAATGTACTATTAACTTTATGTGATGCGATGTATAACTTTGTGTATCTATTTGTGAGACGTTCTGTACGCGATAGCCACTGATCCAGGGACTATCGCGATGGTACAGGGATTCGGGTTTTCTATGAAAATCCGGGGTTTTACAGGTGGTACCAGAGCCATGCTTGACCGTAGCACGTATCCCTAGGAAAGGTCGATAGAGATAGGACTCTATGCGCTCTACCTTTATAGTTATACCCTTGAGCTATGTTATAAAACTCGTTCCCTCTTTAAAAAATTTCTTACTCACCTGCGCTGACAGAAATTTCTTGCGTTTCACAGGAGATGGAGCACCAGGTCGCGGAGATCACCCCGAGACCGGGCGGGGCGATCGCGCCACCGGATGGAGAGGGCCCTTCTCGGGCTTGGAGTCCCTCCGACCTACGTCACGTACCGCGCCGAGTACGTACCCGCCGTGATCGGGGCGGATGGTGCTCGCACGGTCGCCGTGCTCCCTCACCCGAGTCTCCCGGGTTCAAGGGAGAGGTCCGCGCTGGGCCGCCTCTCACCGTCGCGACCGCGCTCGACGTCGCCTGCCGCCGTGCCCCGGGCCGCCTACTCGCACGCACCGCGCCTCCTTCGAGACCGGGACTCTTCGGCCGCTACCCCGGGACTGCGGCGCCTCGCACCGCTCGTGGACGGAGTTCCTTCGTACGAGGGGATCCGGAGACGACGTCGACGCCGCTCCCTTCCGCGAGACCGACGAGACCCCGGTGGAGACCTCCGCCTACTTGGTCGACCTCGACAAGTACGCGCGCGCGCCCCGGAGGACGAGTCACGTACCCTCTACGGCCGGGTCGGGGACGCCACCATCGACGCGCTCCGGTACCGGCCCCGCCGTGCCGAGCCGGGAGCGGGGAGAACACCGCTCTACGCCACCATGTTCGCCGGCTCGAGTTGAGCCTCGACCGCGCGACCACCGTCCCGCTGCGGTCCGAGAGAGAGAGGGTGGACACCGGGGAGGGAGATGCGCACGCCAAGGAGGACCTACGCGGTCGACGGCGAGTCGAACGGGCCGAAGGACAAGCTCGAGCGCAAGGACGACACGCTCACGGTGAGCGCTCACTGCTCGGGTGTGAGCGGCTCAAGGTGGAGAAGGCCGGAGAAGAGCCGAGCGGACAACGTCGCCAACATCGCGTGGCTCATGCGCACGGCCGTCTACCCGAGGGACAAGGCCGAGAGAGCGAGGAGGACTTGGGGAGGACGCCGACTCGCTTCGCGTGGACGAGCTCTTCGAGCTCAACGGAGAGCTACCCCCCGAGTCTCAGCGAGAGTTTCGCACCGAGACCTTCGAGCTGCACCAGTCACGCCTCAAGCTTCACCTGTGCCCGATGGCCCGTCTACCGACCCCCGTCGAGACCGAGGAGGTTCGAGAGGCTCACGCCTTGGTGTCCGGATCTTTCCGCCGGACTACCCCACCGAGGACCGCTACCCCGTCACGTACGGCGGGCACGCACGGAGTAGAGAGCTGAGCAGGAGGCATGACCTAGAGTAGTGTTTTATGCTAGTAGTTTCCATGAGATGTTCCATGCGACCGCGAGCATGTTCGGTGCGTGAAGAGAGTCATGCCACACTATGTAGACACTACCCTTTTGAGATTGTACCGATGTATTAGATCGTTGACTTGTTGCTTTGCTACCCCAAGGTCCGAGTCGGCCTCGGGGGAGCAAGTGTAATAATCATGTTTGATGTGTGCTTGGATCTTAATGGAGTTATTGTGTCTTAATGCTTCTTCTACTTGAGTGTAGGTTATAATTAGAACTATTTTCTTGAATGCTTAAGACTCATGTGTGAGTTGGTGAGTGACGTGCGTAAACTTCTTCCTTTTCCCTTATGTTTTCAGAAGGATGTCGATCCGCCGCTCCAACCGGCTGATAGCCCGCCTCGAGGAGGCAGCTGCTGAGGAGGAAGCCCAGCAGGGGCGTGGACGCGGTCGTGGCCGTGGCCGTCCACCCCTGCGTGGAGGAGCCTTGGGGGCTAGGGCCCGAGGTGACGGAGCACCGCCACCACCGCCCGAGAACCCTGAGGCCGAGGTTGAGCAAGGAGCGGCCGGGCAAGGCCGGCCCGAGCGGAACGACCACCACCACCCCCACCTAACTTGGTGGAAGTGATGGCGCTCCAGACTCAGCTGATGCAGAGGATGGCGGAGGCCATGGAGCACCGTGGCAACGGTGGGAACCGCGTCGCTCCGCAGGACGAGGATCTCACGAGGAAGATCGAGAGGTTCATCCGCCTGAAGGCCCCCACCTTCAGCTACTCGGATGACCCACTCGAGGCCGACGACTGGCTGAGGGTGATCGAGACCAAGCTCGACCTCACCGTCTGCTCCGACGAGGAGTGCGTCGCTATCGCCGCGCACCAACTGGAGGGTCCTGCCAAGGCATGGTGGGACAACTACACTGCCACCCACCCGAACCCAGCTTTCATCACCTGGCTGGAGTTCTGCGAGGCGTTCCGCGAGCAGTACCTTCCCGATGAGCTGCTGGTCCAGAAAGCGCAGGAGTTCCGCACCATGACTCAGGGTGCGATGAGGGTCGAGGAGTACGAGCGTCACTTCATGAAGATGATGCGGTACGCCCCCGACGACACCAACACCGACCAGAAGAAGCAGTTCTGGTTCCTGCGAGGTCTTCACCACGGCCTTCGCCCGTGCGCCGAAGGCAAGTGAGCACAAGTCCCGCGCCATCTCGTCAACCGCGCCATCGCGGTCGAGGACGAGAGGAGGGGCCACGAGGAACGCATGAGGGGCAAGAAGAGGATGGGAGATCGGGATCGCCCCGACCGATCCTTCCGGAAGCCGAGAAGCGGACGAGCAACATGCCGAGGGGGGAGCTACCGCCGGGGCACAACCGGCCCGGGCGTGGCTTCGAGAGGAAGTGGACGTAGCCCCGTTCCCGGAGGGAGGAACCCCGGCTACCCCCGCCAGACCGGGAGGCTACACCCGTGCTCCACCGAGCACCGCGCGACCCGCCGCGAGAGGCTTCACCGTCACCGCTTCGCGTGTGGCAAGCCGGGGCCACAAGTCCTACGACCGCCCCGACAAGAAGGCGGCCGCCACCCCCGCGAGGGCACTCGCTCCGGGAGGCCGACCTCCTCGGCCGCGCCGCCCGGCCGCCCGCCGTGGGAGGCCGAACCACCTCACCGAGGGAGGAGGCCGCCGATGCCCCCGACGTCGTGATCGGTAAGTTTTTGGTTTGTGGTACTTCTGCTCTGGTTCTCTTTGACACCGGTGCAACCGGGTCTTATATCACCTCTCGGTTCGTGAATAAACTCTCCCTCCCTACAACCACCCGAAGATGCCCGTCATCACGAGCTCTCCGCTCGGGGGTATCCGATGCACCCCGCTTGTGCAAAGGGGTGGAAGTGGTCATCCAAGGTCACACATTCTATGGGGATCTTACCGTGCCGCCTTCCCATGGTATCGACGTGATAGCGGGAATGGATTGGATCACCGCCCACAAAGGTGTCATCTCCACATCGCCGAGGGCCGGTGACACTACCGCACCCCTGACGGGACAAGGGTGACCTTCGAGCCGATGAAGTCTCGAGACATACCGGCCGTGTACAGCCTTCACACGAAGGCCATAGCGGACGTACCGGTGGTCTGTGAGTATGAGGATGTGTTTCCAGAGGAGTTGCCCGGGTTGCCTCCTGATCGTGATGTGGAGTTCGTGATTAACCTGGTGCCGGGAACGGCGCCGATAGCCCAGAGTCCGTACCGTATGGCAGAGGTTGAGCTGAAACTGTTGAAGGCAGAGCTCGACTCACTACTTGAGAAAGGGTTCATCCGGCCAAGTGCCTCACCCTGGGGTTCACCGGCACTATTCGTACCGAAGAAGGATGGAACGCAACGTCTGTGCGTCGATTACCGCTCCCTGAACGCGGTGACCATCAAGAACAAGTACCCACTGCCCGAGATTGATGATTTGATGGATCAGCTGAGACAAGCCAAGTACTTCGACAAGATTGATCTCGGTCGGGTTACCACCGGATGAAGATCCGCCGGAGGACATCCACAAGACGGCATTCGTAACCGGTATGGGCGGTATGAGTACACGGTCGTGTCGTTTGGCCCGACCAATGCCCCGGCATACTTCATGAACATGATGAACAAGGTCTTCATGGATGAGTTGGACAAGTGTGTCGTCGTCTTCATTGACGATATACCGGTCTACTCCCCGAACGACGAGAAGAGCACGAGGAGCATCCGAGGATCGTGGCTTCGGGGGAAGCTCGAGCAAAGCATCGGTTGTACGCCAAGTTCGGCAAGTGTGAGTTCTGGATGGGAGGAAGTCGCGTTTATGGGTCATGTGTTGTCGGCCAAAGGAGTAGCAAGAGACCCGAGCAAGATTGAGGCAAGGTGTCCAAGTGGCGATCACCGAAGTCCGTGACAGAGATCCGCAGCTTTCTCGGTTTGGCCGGATACTACCGCCGATTCATCGAGAACTTCTCGAAGATCGCCAAGCCCATGACAGTAGCCTGTTGAAAAGCAACACGCCGTATGTGTGGTCGGACAAGTGTGAAGCCAGTTTCCAGGAGCTCAAAACTCGTCTCACCACTACCCCGGCCCCGACCCCGCCCGACGCAAGCAAGGACTTCGTGGTGTACCGTGATGCGTCGAGGCAAGGACTCGGCCGCGTGTTGATGCGGGGAGGCAAGGTAGTGGCCTACGCTTCGCGGCGGCTAAGGAAGCATGAGGAGAACTACCCTACGCACGACCTCGAGCTAGCCGCCGTCATTCATGCGTTGAAGATATGGAGGCACTATCGATGGGGAACAAGTGCGACATCTACACGGATCACAAGAGTCCGAAGTATATCTTCACCCGGTCGGAGTTGAACCTGAGGCAAAGGAGATGGCTAGAGCTGATCAAGGACTACGACCTGAGCATTCACTACCACCCTGGTAAGGCAAATGTCGTAGCCGACGCTCTGAGCCGCAAGCACTACTGTAACAACCTGATGGTGCGAGAGGAGCAACCCGCCTTACATGAAGAGCTGGAAAAGCTGAGCTTAGAGATTGTGGAGGAGGGGCAGTTGAACCAGTTGCGGGTGAAATACACACTCGAAGACCAGATCCGCCAAGCTCAGAAGGAGTGCCCAGAGATTCAAGAGGTGAAGCGCCTGATGGAGAATGGCAAAGCAGCTGACTATCGCCTCGACGAACAGGGTACACTGTGGCTGAAGGACCGCATCTGCGTGCCTCAGGACAAGGAAATCCGGGACTCGATCCTTAAAGAGGCCCATGACTCTCGGTACTCGATCCACCCTGGATGCACCAAGATGTACAAAGACCTGAAGGTACGGTTTTGGTGGGAAAAGATGAGGGAAGACATTGCTCGAATACGTCGCTCGATGCGACACGTGTCGGCCGAGTGAAGGCCGAACACCGAGGCCCGCCGGCCGCCGCAACCGCTCGAGATACCCACATGGAAGTGGGATGATATCAGTATGGACTTCATTGTGGGGTTGCCACGCACGCAGAAGGGAAATGACTCCATTTGGGTGATTGTGGATCGATTAACCAAGGTAGCACATTTGTTGCCAGTGAAAACGAACTACAGCGTGAGCCGACTTGCAGAACTGTATGTGGACAACATCCTGAAGCTTCATGGGGCTCCGAGGAGCATTGTGTCAGACTGAGGGCCTCAGTTCACCGCCCAGTTCTGGAAGAGCTTGCACGCCTCCATGGGCACCCAGCTGAACTACAGCACAGCGTTCCACCCACAGACTGACGGTCAGACAGAGAGGGTGAATCAGGTACTAGAAGACTTGCCGAGAGCCCGTGTGTTAACCTATGGGTCCGATTGGGAAAAGAGCCTATCATATGCCGAGTTCTCTTACAACAACGACTACCGAGGCCGGCTTGAAGATGGCTCCGTTCGAAGCCCCGTATGGCGGGAAGTGTCGGACGCCTTTGATGTGGTTCGAGGTGGGGGAGCGAACCTTTTCGGTCCCGCCACCATTGTCGAAGCCGAGGAAAATGTCGCCAAGGTACGAGAGAACCCGAAGATAGCTCGGAGCGGAGCGAGAAGAGCTATGCCGACGCGAAACGGAAGGACGTCTCGTTTGAAGTAGGGGATCACGTCTACTTGAAGGTGTCACCCCTCCGAGGCACGAAGAGGTTCCACATCGGGGGAAGCCGTCCCCTAGGTACGTTGGGCCCTACCCTATTGTGAGTAAGGTCGGAAGGGTAGCTTACAAACTCGAGCTACCTCCGGAGCTTGCGGGAGTACACCCGGTGTTCCATGTTTCCCAACTTCGGAAGTGTGTGGTCGTCGAGAAGAGAGTGCCTGCTCAGGCGCTCGACGTCCAGAAACCCCGGAGTACTTGGAGTACCCGGTTCGGATCCCGGACCGGGTGGAGAAGTCGACCGGGAACACCACCATGCGCTTTCGCAAGGTGCTATGGAGTAATCACTCCGAGCGCGAAGCTACGTGGGAGAAGGAGTCAGCGTTGAGGGAGAAATACCCTCATCTCTTCGAAGCGGAGGTAACTTCCTAATCTCGGGGACGAGATTCTTGTGAGGGGGGAGTTCTCGTAACATCCTTAGTTTCGACTTGTATTCAAAATGTTGAATTTCAAAAACTTGAATTGAAGTGGAGTGCTCGTAAATCGAATAAGGTTGTCTTCTGTTTCTTTCCCCCACAATTCCTAGATTTAATTTTGGCTTCGACGATGCTTTTAGGGTTTATAACCTCGCTAGTGTGGGAATTTGGTTCTTCAATTGAATTTTATTTGGGTTTTATTTGGGTGAATTCAAATTTGAGTTGGAATTCAAATTTGAATCCATTTTGAGGCCTAAGAGAAATTAGTAAGCTACACTATTGCACCGCGGGCCGCCAACCTCACTTACGGCCCAACTCGTTTTCGGCCCGTTGGCGGCCCGGCCCACCACCGCGCCGCCCACCTACCGCCCGCCGCGCCGCGGCCGCCGCCAAGTGGGCCACCCCCCCGCGTCATGCCGACGTCGGTGTCGTCACCCTCCTCCTTTCTCTTTGCGCGGCGTCGAAAGGGGAAAGCCGGAGCGCGCCGGTCATGGCGCCGCCGCGACGCGCCCCCGCGGCCTCCGTCGCATCGGCGCCGTCCACGTGCCCCTCGCGCCCCGCCGCTATACGTAGCCGCCGCCGCCGCCTGCGGAATCTCCCCCAACCCTAGCCGCCGGGGAAAACCAATCCCCCGCTCGCCTACCCGCCGCCCGGGAGGGGAGGGGGAAGAAGAGGAGGAGGGGGGAGCCGGGGAGCCGCGCCGCCACCGCGGAGCCGTACCGCGCCGCCGCCGCGACACCGGAGCCGCCCGCGAGGAGGAGCCGGACCCGCGGGAGCCACGAACGCCTTCGACCTCGGCCCGCTCGACTTCCTCGCCGCCGTACCGCTCGCGACCCCTACCGGCCGCCGCCTCCCTCCTCGTCACCGCACCGCCGCCCTTCACCGACGCGTCTACACTCGGCCCGTGGCCACCTAGGTGAGGGCATTCGCTTCCCCGTCTCTCGTGGATGCCCCGGCCATCGCGCCGAGGTGGAACGCACCGTGCCGCGCCGCCGCGCCATCGCCGGTGAAGCCGGCCTTCGTGCCCGGCCGGGACGAATCTTGCGGTGCCGCCGTCGTCGTCAACGCGCGCGCCGCCCGCCTAGTTCCCTTCTTCCATTTGCGTTAGGTTCCAGTGCCGTCCGTCGCCGCCGCGCCGTGTCGAGCGCCGCGTCGCGTTCGCGGCGCGAACATGCCCTCACGCGCGCGCCCGTGCACGCCACGGAGCACGCACGCGTGCACCCCAAAGACACGCGCGTCGCGACCGTAACGGCGAGGCCGAGCCCCGACCTTTCCACCTGAGCGCCGCCGCGGCCGCCGCACCCCCGTGCTCGCCGCGTCGCCGCCATGCACGGCCGGTCCGTGTCACCGTAGCCCAGAGAAGCGCCGTGTGTCGAGGGTCACCACTAACACCTTGCCGTGCCCCCGACCGCGCACGCGCCAACCCCGGCCCGCGGCACCTCGCTCGCCGCCGCCCATGGCGCCGAGCCGGTCACCGCCGTAGCACCACCGCCGCACGCCGTCGCGAACCCGAGCCGTACCCCGGCTAGATTTGGCCTAGCGTGCCCGCGCACCCGTGCACGTCCATCTTTTCCTTCGCGCCGCCGCACCCGCGCGGGATGAGCCCTACACGCCGCCGCGCGCCACGCCGGCGGCCGGCGCGCGCAACGCCCACCGGCCGCCCTAGCGGTCTCCGAGCCCCCGACCCGAGGATCGCGTGTAGGAGCGTCTTGCGGGCCGGCCACCCGAGAGTCGATGGCCCTCGCCGCCGGCCGGACCCCCACGCGCCGCCGCCCTCTTCTTCTTGGGCTTTTTGTCGAGCACGGGGCGGCGTTCTAGTGATCGCGAGGGAAGGAGGGGCACCCGGACACGGCCCGAGCCCACACGTGCGCGTGGCCGCAAATGATCCGCGGGATCCGGTGCGGCCCGCCACCGGAGACCGAGCCACACGGTGGCCTACACCGCGGCCCGCCACACGCCCGCCGCCGGATCGGTTGCGGCCGGCCAATGGTGGCCGAGCCGCGGCGCGAGCCACGGGGACCCCGGCCGCGCTCGGGATCCGGGGATCCCGTGCGGCCGGCCGTAGAGGGGGGTTTTCTTTTTATTTAAAATTCCGTAAAATCCTTTTCCTCTTCTAAAAATCCCGAGAAAATCCAATTTAACTCCGAAAACTCGCGAAACCTCTTCCGGAAAACTTCTAAAATCTCAAACTACGGGCCGGGATGGAGTTTGTTCCCTTGTTGGTTCTTAAATGCTCTTATTTGGATTTATGTTGCCCTAGGACCGCTATTTATTTTCTTTTTCGCGCCACTAGGGAGCGAGAGGGAGCCGGAGAGCTGAGCCAGGAGTACGACTACACCGATGACTTCGCCGCGGAGGACTACCCGACCCCAGGTTCACGCCCGACTGATTCTGAAATACCCATTAGGCATTGCTGAGTAGTATTGCTAGCGCTTTACTTTATGTATGCATGATGATGAACCTTGCACTGCCTCTTTATTTACCCTGTCCTTGATTGTCCTACTACTACTATATATGTTTATGCGGGCGTGTATGTGCGCCGAGCTTCGCGATGCATGTGTTGGGAAGGGAGTAGTGGTTCTTGGCGTGTGTGGGGTAAAAACCGGCGGGGAGAAGGCGTTTTGGGTACTTTGGCGGGGGTGAGCTCGAAACAACCGATCTGGGATCGGGGATAGGGGTGCACTCCTCAGTGCATCCCTCCTGTTACGGTTTTCGGAGCCTAGGTGTTGGGGTTTTACGTGCGCTTGGAGGACATGAGCTCGCCCCGTCCGAAACCGAGTGGATCAACTTGTTTATAGGACATCGTACACACCACCCCGCCGAGAGTGGGGATAGGGCCGTGTTGAGCTCGGCAAGTGCGGAACCATACCTCGCTTAGGATGGATAGCGGGGTATCAGTGGGGGAGCGGTGGAGGTGAGACCACCCTCTCAGAGCGACTCCCGTGTGGCCACACGGGAGCATTTCACAGTTCCGGTGTAGTCCCTTCCGAGGGGGGCAGCTTTGAGGGCCGGATGCAGGATGGGTTCGTAACTACCGAGAGTTCGCCGGTAGGATGGGCTCGGTCGGCCGTACACCGACCGGGTGCTATTCCGGGATGGGTACGGTGTGTACACACTGCGAGTTGTTCGATCTATAGCTATAGCCGCGTCCTCGGTTATGGACACTGCCTAGAAGACATGTTCGTTCCTCATGTTTTGGGATTTCTACCTCCCCCTATAGGTGAGAGTGTGGTGAGCCGTGGTTACAGCCGGCTAGAGGAGAGAGGCTCCATCTACCTCGTCGATCCGGTTGTAATCATTGAGGTGCGAGGAGAGGAAGTTCTCGCATCGACCCTAGACAGGAGTAGGAGCTGGTGACGGGTCTTCTGGGTGACCAGTTGGATCCGGGTTGTGTTGAGAGACTTGGGTTTTGGGATAATGATGGAGATACCTTGTTTATACTCTGTCGTCGTCGCATAGGAAACCCCGGCCGTTTCCTTGTCTATACTTTTTTTCCCCTTTAGAAGTTAGGCCACTTAAAGCTGCATACGGTTGGTGACGTGGACCTATCCCGCTCCTTGGGGATAGACTTTGGGTGTGCAGGGTACGAGTCCGAGTTCGACCGCAACGCCGACGGATGGTACGACTGAGGGATACGTCGCTTCGCTCGAGTTGCTCGTGGCGGGAAGAATAAAGATGGAGACCCTTCGAGAAAATAGCTACCGCTGCGTAGAATTTTCATTCTGATTCAGCCAAGAGGCTTGTAATGATGTACTCCATAATGGACATGTAATAAATTAATGTACTATTAACTTTATGTGATGCGATGTATGACTTTATGTATCTATCTGTGAGACGTTCTGTACGCGATAGCCACTGATCCAGGGACTATCGCGATGGTACACGGATTCGGGTTTTATATGAAAATCCGGGGTTTTACATGCGCTGTAATTTAATGGTTATGGCTAAAAAGGAAAGCTTTGTCGCTTACGGGTCTCATATCCAGATCGCTCCTATCGTCAAGCATGCATGCATTGTCCCCCGTAGACACACAAGCTAAGAGAAACAGAGAATCATCTATCCTAGTCATCATCTGATCTGATGGAAGTGTATTATATTTGCCAGTTAATCTCTAGAGAACACACCTCCATGTTTAGCACTGAGAGGCCGTGCTTATTAATTAATTAAAATGTTCATCAGAAATCATGTGCCGTTGGTTGATCATATTGGGACCAGCTGCTGCTAGTGCCCGGTATATATATAATTCTATATATGATCGTGCATCATCATGGTGTTGCTGCATCCTGCATGCATACATAAAAAGAGAAAGATTCCTCTGATCGAGTTAGCCCGAGTGAGTCAGTGAGGTAGAGTACCTGATTCTCTGAGAGGAATTGTCCGCGAGCCGGTCACAGATCGATAGGCCGGGATCCGCATCTGTCTAGTTTATGTAGTTCACTGTTGGAAGGAGTACGTACAACCCAAGCATTGTTCATGACTCTGAGCGAGGCAAAATGCTCACCGCAGTGTATCGCTTGCTTCCCACTTAGAGCATTTCCAACTGGCTCCACTACGGGGAAAACCTATGTTTGCAGTGCGCCAAAATCTTTGCCATGCGTTTTATATCGGGCGTGTGGCAAAGAAGTTCTTTGCCGTACGTTTTATATAGGGCGCACGGCAAAAAAAATACAAAGAAGCTCTTTGCTGTGCGCTCGAAATAAAACGCACCGCAAAGATCTTGTTTGCTGCGCGTTTTCTCTACGACGCATGACGAAGTATTTTTTTTCTTCCGCACTCCGAAAAAATGAAACATCGTTTTTTTAAAAGAACTTTGCCGTGCGCCCGAAATAAAACGCACGGCAAACAACTTGTGTGTTGTGCGTTTTCTCCACGACGCACGGCAAACCCATGTGTTTGTCGTGCGCTTTCTTTTATGCGCACGACAATTTTTTTTACATAGAAGTATTTTTTTCTAGGGCCCAAACCCAATTGCTCCTCAAAAAATTCTCCTAATCTTGAAATCCTTTTCCACTCGATACATACAACATGTGACACATCATATTCAAATTCGGTAGATTCTTATGGTCATTTGCTATAATGAATTAATCAATTGAATTTCAAGTAATTTTTTGAAAGAAGTCAAATTTGAACTACTAGTGATTCAAATAATAGAATAAAATAAGTGAAAAGATAATATTCATGTTATTTAGCTTAATATAAGACCTTTTACATGAGATCAAAAGAAAATTTGAACATCTTGACTAGGAAACACGACCATGTTGATTGTGTGTCCATTAAGAAATTCTAAAAATTCAAATAAAGTTTGAAATTTATGAGATTTGTCAATATCTCATGATAGCATATGTGAAGGTTATAGTAAAAATTTGAATGAGTTTTGAACACTTTTTCATGTACTATCCTTGTTTCTTGAAACAACTCCATAGAGTTACGAAAGATATGGTTAGATTTGTAGGTGACGCGACATTCAAATTGAGTTTTGACTTCAAAACTTGTTTCTATAAGCAATAGAGAACATAACTTAATTTGTGTTAATTTGTGGATGTTTTCAACTTTATTTGATAATTTTTACGAATTTTGTAAATTATAGAAAAATAGTTTGTCGTGTGTTGGCGCGCGACAAAGAAATCATTGTCGTGCGCCCTATTAAAATGCGCACGACAAAGATTTCTTTGCCGTGTGTCTCCGCCACGGCGCACGGCAAAAAAATACAGTTTGTTGTGCGCCCTTTATCCAACGCACGGCAAAGGCCCTCCCAGCCTCATTCACACGCGGCCCACCCTTGGCCCCACCTCCCAGCCACACGCACACGCACCCCTGCACCACCGACCCCACCTTCCCGCCCCACGTGCACACGCCCCGCATCACCCGTGCCCCGCACCACCGGCCCCGCGCCCCGACCTTATCCCCACGCACGCGCGCTCGGTCCCGCCCCTCCCTCCCTCTCTCGCTCTCTCTCGAATCCTCCGCCTAGATCCCCAACCGCGTCCCTCCCTCCTCCGGCTCAACTTGACCACGGCGCCTTGGATATCCGCGTCCGCGTCCACATGCTTCGCGAGCTTAGACCTCAACCGCGTCCGCGTCCCCGAGCTTCGCCGCCATGGAGATCCGCCGGGGGGGCCTGGACGGGTGTTGTCGCCGCCCCGCGCTGGCCTGTAGAGGCCTCATCGCCGGGGGGGCTTGGGCGGGTGTCATCGTCGTCCCGTGCCTGCCTGACCCACGCGCCGATCTGTAGAAGCCTCACCCCCATCACCGTTGGGGGTAGGCGCCGTCGCCGACCCACGTCGGCCTACAGAGGCATCCCCGCCAACCAGATCTAGCGGCCACGAGCCGTCGACGGCGGCGGAGGCACCAGATCCGGTGGCCTCAACTCTGGCGGCGGAGGCGCCAGAACCGGTGGCCTCAACTCCGGCGGCCTGTGATGAAGTCAACGTGGTGGCGGAGGAGCTATTCCGGCGGACCGAATGACGTTCCAGCGAGGTGCTCTCCCCCTCTCTCTCCTTCCCTCTCTCCTTCCCTCTCTGACATCTCCCTCCCTCTCTGACGTACAGGTGGTGGCGGCGACGGTGGGTGGCGGCGTGCGTCCTCCCGCCATGTGGCGCCAGGTGTGGGGGATGTGGTGGCAGCATGGGGCCGAGCGCAGCGCACTATGCGGCCGGCCCCTCCCCTTCTTCCCCTGCTGGTGTAGCTGGTGGTGGCCAGATCAGCTGGTGGTGGTGGAGGTGGCGGCCGGAGCAGCTGGTGGCGGTGGCGGCCGGAGCAGCTGTTGGCGGCTGCGACAGGGGAGGCCTCTGGCCTCTACTTTTTTATTTTTTTAATGTTTGTCGTGCGTCAATTTCGGCGCACGACAATTTTTTAATGGATATCGAAATTCTTTGTCGTGCGTCAATTTCGATGCACGGCAAAGCTTTCCTGTGCGTGTCGAAAAAAACGCACGACAAAGTGCCTTTACCGTGCAATTATCTACTGTGCGGCCTTTGCCATGCGTTTTCAGGAAAAACGCATGACAAAGCCTTTGCCGTGCGCTTTATTGCCTTTGCCGTGCGCCGCAGATGCACGACAATCCCTCTGATTCCTGTAGTGCTAAATTTGGTAAGTGAGGGAGCTCGAGGAGATCGACTCTCCATCTGTCTCTCTTCATCTTATATCAGGGATGGATCCAGCGGTGGGACGTGCGGGGCTTGAGCCCCCTACCACTGGAAATCCAATGGAGACCCCCTAAGTCTCCCCTACAAATCTGAGGAAGAAGAATGAGGGATGGAGATGCTAGAGGAAGAAGGAGGAGCCATAGATCCGTCCCTTTCTTATATGGCTCTCCAAAATGTCCCAATGGCTGGCTAAACTGGCTTGCCAAGTGTGGGCCCCACTAGCCAGCAAGTGCTGGAGAGGGAGGCGCCGACGGCAGAGAGAGAGGCACCGCCAATTGTGAGATAAGGAGGGGTTGTCGACAATGTAGAGGTGACCACTACATGAAAAACTCACTTTGGTAATGGGCATAGATCGCCTTTGGTAACGGGCAAAGTGCCTGTTACCGATCAAGTGTTAGAAATGAGCCAAGAAAGGCAACAGGCAGATGCCCATTACTGATAACACATATTCGTAACGGGCATAAAACAACAACCGATAGCACAACTAACCACCGGTCACGTGAAATGGCTGTTTCTCTGGCCCCACAAAGAACTTTTGTAACAGGCACCAAAATAAAGTCTGTTACAGGAACTCAACATCAGCGACGTGTTTTATGAAACTTCATCTCTGATGTCTCGACAAAATGAGACGCGTCTATTTCACGCGCGTCTCAGCACAACTAGGACTCGTAACGGGCATCAAACAACAACCGTTACCACAACTAGTCACCGGTCACGTGAAAATGACTGTTTCTCTGGGCCCATAAGGAACTTTGGTAACGGGCACCAAAACAAAGCTCGTTACTGCGAAATTAATATCGGAGACGCGTGTGGTGAACCTGAGTCTCCGATGTCTCGACGAACGGGCCACTTTGTGGGGCCCACCGGTCAGTACTGGTAACGGGCTTTTACGGTGCCCGTTACTTTTGTTGGCATGTTTGTAACGGGTGTTCCAATTGAAGCCCGTTACTCAGTGATCAGTGTTTGTAACGAGCCTTAATTAATGCCCATTATAGATACGTAGGCCACCCCAATAGTAACCTGTTGTCTGCTTGCCGGCTACATCCTGGAACCAGCCAGGATTTGGCAGCCATCAGGGGCTGCATCTTGAAACTAGCCAGGACATGACTAAATTCACAGAAATTAGATCTAGCATCCAAATTCACAGAAATCCATAATTCACATGCATCATATGACACAATTCAGCATCATCATCTCACTAGGAGGAAATGCATCTCACAAGGAGGAATGCAACAATATCACAAAAATTCATGGACAAGGAGGAATGCAAAAATTTCCTAGTCACCATACATAATCTAAGCCCACACAGTTTCATCAGCATGAAATTTTCCTCCGGCTGTGATCACCTGTTCCACAAGGAATTTGGCAATTCTTTCACGAACATTGACCAGCTTTGATTTGTCGAGAGGATGCTCATCTAGCCCTAATCTCTGGATATAACAATGTCACCAAAGTCAAGCACATATATAGGTGGTTACCAAACTGTGCGGTGCTAATAAGCAAGAATTGTGCCCGATTGCGGTGTTTTACAAATGAAGATCCCAAGAAAGTACCTCCATATGTGGGCCGCTATCTTTTAATTGAAGCATGTGATAGGCACAATAGAAGCCACAGAGTCTGGACCAGTAAGTTGTTGGTGGCACTGCAATAAATGTACAAAGAAAAATAGTGGTGATCAAGAAGAAATAAACTCAAACTTTAGTACAAGCTTCCACAGGAAAGAAATAAATGGTATGTACCTTAACATCTTTGACGTGTTCCAAGGCGCCAAGGCGCAAGAACTTCTTTTTGCTGCAGTAACATTCTCAAGCCCTACAACGAAACAAGCAACAATGGTTAGGACACTATTAATCAATATACTTTGTACAGTTTGTTGAGGAACGTCCGCAGTTTAAGAAAGAAATAACTTACTCATTAATGATTCACTCGAAAGGGTCAATATCAGTATTAATTGTCTTCAATGAATCAAGATAATAGACCTTCCACTGCAATCCAGTGGTTCATACTGAGATAAGTGGTAAGCATCAAATTCTTTTTAGCATATAGTTTGAAGGCATTGCGCATATAGGACACAGAGAAAGCAAGAGTGTTATCCGTGTTGTTCAACGTTGTCGAGCAAAGGCATTCAGGATCAAGGAAGCCAACTGCAGCGCCCGTGTTCTCAACTTCTACAATCATATTCCTATTTGTAAGAAAAACAAAGTGTAAGGAGGCAAAATACGTGGTAGTAAAGATGATGTGAGGCAAAAAACACATTTCGATAGTGGATGTGATTAGTGAGAAGTAGATTAAATTTTCAAGCAACTTACAGGATGAAGCAGCGGAGAAGTGTCAGATCCAAAGCATCCAAGTTGAAGAGATCGTACAAATCACTGAGTTGCACAGGTAGCTGCTGGAGTTCGTTTGACCATCTCGGAGGCCATGCACTGGTGTTGGGCCAAAGTGCGACCATAATGTGAGAATCATCATCTGACTTACCACGTTGCATGTAGAATTTGTGGAGCTTTCTGGTAAAAGGAGCAACCTTTTTGAGATCACCATCACTGAGAAGGCTCTTTCCGAATTTGTAATTTGGGTTATCCATAGCCCAAGGATTTTTCTCGGTGTCTCTCTCAGATTTCTTTGGGTTAGTGATATACCAACGATTCTCCTTGGTGTTTCTCTTAGATCGCTTTCTAGTAGGCCTCTTAGAGGTTTTATTTACAGCAATTTCCTTTTCCTGCTGCTTTAAGATGGCTGTAGAAGGTTTCTTAAGGGCTTGCTTGCCTGCTGTAGGTGGTGTAGACCTTTTATTTTTGGCAAGTTTCTCTTCTTGCAGCTTTGAAATGGCTGAAGGTTTCTCAAGAGATTTCTTGCCTGCTGTACGTGGTGTAGAGATTTTATTTTCGGCAAGTTTCTTTCCTTGCTGATTTGAAATAGCTGAAGGTTTCTCAAGGGCTTTCTTTCCTAGTGGTGTCTCACCAGGAGCTATTACAGAGGTATTGGGCCCAGATGTACCTACAACTTTCTTTGAAATGTCGTTAACAGATTTATCCGCACCAGCCAACACATCACTCTGATTGACTGGTAAGAGTGGTGTCTCACCAGGACCTATTATAGAGGTATTAGGCCCAAATGTACCTGCTTTGGCATGATTGTTTTGAGCACTTCCGTTTGGGGGTGTAGGTTTTGTTGTTTCATGAGGAGGAGGAGGATGAGGAGGAGGAGTAGGAGGAGGAGGTGGGCATGGTGGTGGGATGTAATATTTGGTGTCTCTTGCGGATCTGGGCATCCAAGTTTTTGTGTGTTTTCAGGATGACGAGGAGGTGGGGATGCAAGTTTTTCAGGACGAGGAGGAGGTTCGAATGGAACATCTTGCGGATGTGGGGATTGAGGAGGAGGAGGAGGAGGAGGAGGAGGAGGAGGAGGAGGAGGAGGAGGATGTGGGGAACCATGTGAGGAAGGAACTGTACCGCATCGTGTGAACTACAAGGAATGCATACCGTAGCCTGTGAACGAGATTTACATGTTGGTGCTCCTTTGATGTCAATCCGACACCTTCTCCACTGTAACCTCTGTCCTTGAGCTTGTCCGAGTTTCATCACCTCGTCATTAAGAGGGTATTCCAACAGTTCATCCGCAAAGATAGTATATACAGTGAGCACTTCAACCACAATACAGTCTTCATGAATCGGGACTATTTGTAGCGTAGTCTCCTCTGGATGAACAAGACCAATTGCAGCCTCACATTGAAGCCCCCTCCACGTGATCTATAGACCACTATGTGTGGATTCAATCAACATGCCTATAAGGTCTTCGTGTGTATGATCGTCACAGCGCACCTCCGTCGCCAACTCTATAGTGCCATCGATCAAACCTACATTATCTGCGAACCCACATCTGCTCTTCAGTGTGGCGGGTGAAGGGCTTGCATGATTGGACATTGGTGAAAACACCATCTGGTGACAACACCACCTCTGCATCCGCTTGTTCTGCATCTGCATCTCAGCCACTAGTTCTTGCTTGATTTGTTCCTTTATCTTTCCGTATCAACTGATGTGTCGGTCTTCATCCTCTTCCTCTTCCTGTACATCTCAACATGCTGAGGCCATGCATACTTCCAGCCCTGGTAGCTGGAGACACCACGCACACGACCTGGTTGTTCAGGGTGGCCCAAGCACTGACTTAGCACATCATACTCCCTCTGCCCTGCCATTCCTGAAGATTCTACACATGCAATCTTCTTCTTGATGTCCGCAGCCAATTTTTTTGCCTATTTGTTGTTGAACACTATCACGGCAACACGGTCTTTAATCACTAGCTTACTCCTTGCTCGTAGCCAATTCTTGGAACGATCGTCAGGGTAGGTGTCATATGGGTTGGGGATACCAACTGCAGCTAATTGTCTGTCCTATTCCTCCCATTGTTCTAGTTTCACAGTATAACCAGTTGGACCCATGTTGTGCTCGCTTGTGTTCCGACTTCGGAGTTCTTTGAACTTGACACTAGCAGATGAGGCTTGCTCGGTTTCCTCCTGTTTCATAAACTCCTTCCACTGTTCCGGGTAAATGGCTCAAGTCCTTTTTTGATAAAATCTCGCCTAAGCTGAAATCTGAATTGTCTCCATGCCTTGGCTGCCGTCTTCCAGAAAAGTTTGAATGCCTGCGGTTTCGCGTCTTCCTGGAACTTCAAGTGTTTCTGCACATGCTTATAAAACAAGTCCCACTTTTCATCATTGCTTAGTTCTTTGATTTCTGGCAAGTTCAAAGGTACTTTTTGTCTAGCAACAAGCCCCGCAAGTCCCTGAACCTGCGCTTTTGAGTCAATGGTACTGGCATCCCCAATATGTCGACCTCAGTGACTATCATTGTGTCACTTGGCCACTTTGTGGATGTCTTTGCCGCTCTGCCTCGGCGCTGAGCCCCACCCTTCTAGTCTTGTTGTGCACTAGCAGTGCCATAACCCTCTTCTTCATCTTGTGGCCTTTGTCTATAGTCCTCGTTAGATTTATCATGTGAATTAATAGTCAAGGGAATTACAGTAACTACTTTAGCCCACTGTAATATCATTGGTTCTTGGTAAACCATTAACATAAATGGAAAATTCAGTAACCAAAAATTAGTTCAGGCAAAGCGACATACCATTTTAAAGAGCAAGATGCGGGCTGCCTCTGTTGCTGATGAGGTACTTATTCAACTTGGAGAGAATGTGCAGATGTACATTGGAACAAGAGCAAAACTAAATATAATAGTCAATCTAAACGGAAATGCTAAGTATGTATACCATCGACAGCTAAGTATGTCCACATGTACTTATACAAAGGAGCCATGGCACACCCTGCAATTCCCACAAGTACAAGTATATTTATACATGTTTATATAAAAAGAAAACCATATGCACACATATGTTGTATATTTGATTATCTGAATGCATGTATGTTGCAAAAGCACGCTTGGCCTAATTCCATAAACTCGAGCAAATATACCAAATTACATTATTATTGAATTGTTATTAATTTTACAATTATTACCGAGTTGGTATAATGCATTTACCAAATTGTATAAGACATTTTTAGAGCAGCATATCATAAACTCAAATCCTAGATTCGCCACTGACCTTCGCACTGCCAGAGCGGAGGGATCTCTACTCCTCGTCGCTGCCCGCACACCGCCACGTCCTCGTCCTCGCGTCGACCTCATGGCTGGATCCCTCCTCCTCCTAGTCGTCGTCATCATCGCTGGATCCCTCCTCTAGTCGTCGACGTCGCCGCCACCGCTGCTAGGTCCCTCCTCCTCTAGATCTCGCTATCAGAGGTGTGGTGCGCGTCGCGCCAAGCGTGGTTTGGCGCGTGTCTCAGCGAAGGGGTGTAGCGTGCGTCACGGCGTGGGGGGAGGTGAGGGGTACGAAGGCGAGGGGGGAGAAAGTGGCGGCGGTGGCACAAGGGGAGAGTGGGAGGAGACTGGGTGAGCGAGGCGTCCTTCCCTACTAACCTAGCATGAGGGGGCTTGTGTGGGCCTTAAAACAAGTAATGTCATAAACATTACTACTCTGCTACTAGTATAGTATATCATAAACATGAGATAAAAAATCTAGTTTTAAGAAATTTGATTAAACAAGTGTGGCTGTTTATATAGCATCACATGTTCACATATGACATGCATCACAAGTTCACATCAACAAGCAAACTAACTCATAAAAAACATATTCACATCTGACATGCATCAACAAGGCACATCACCAAAATAAGACTGCATCAGCTGGGCGCATCACCAAACTAGATTGTTGCTGCAAGGGAACTATTTAGCTAGCCAGATGACTTCTTTTGTGCTGCTGCCTCAAGTTCAGCAAGCCTTGTCTCTAGTTTTGCAACTCTTTCTGCCAACTCAGCATTCTTCTTTAGAAGTTCAATCTCCTGCCTCTTTTGTGCGGCTTTAAGCTGCTCATCTTGCTTGTCGATTCCTTTTCAGATGTAGTCAATGTCATCCCGAGAACAGCACAGTCCTAAAACAAAGGAAAAATTATATTGACGCAAGCTTCATAACAGTTGTAATTTACAAGAAAGCTATTTTAGCTCTAACTGGTTTCAAAACTTGTCTGCTTCTCTTCAGCCGATTCCTTGAGCTTGTTGATTTGAGTCCAAATCCTGTCAATGTCATGTGCAACAACTCTTTACAACAAATGGAAATCACGTCGGTCGAGATGCCCGCGCCCATAACTGCGCCCACATTCACCACGACGGCCATGACTGCCCCGATGAAACATCCCCAAGCTACAATATCTACAATTATGAATAAAAGCTCGCGAGCGAGTCTCCAACTCACTCACGAGCTCGGGGGCTACATCCGGCGCATGCGCTCACGCGCACCCACCGAGAACGTGAGGAACACCACCAACACCGAGATCATCCGGCTGAGCTTGAGCGCGACTCCTTGACTCCCTCACAGGCTCGGGGGCTACTGACGAGGGTCCGGATTAGGCCCCCCTTTGACGGCGAGATTATCTCTCCTAAGACAACAAGATTATCCAACACCATTGACAATGTGAAGGCCAAGGTTGACAATATCAAGGCAAAGATTCAGGCCAAGGAGGAGAAAGAACCCTGGTCAAGACCCACACTGGCAAGACGTCCGGTCTTCGGCCAGTTGGCTGCATCTCCGACAAGTTCCCCACTAGAGAGACCCCCACGACAAGTCTCCGCCTCGCACGAGAAGTCTCCGCCTCGCGCGACAAGTCGGGCCCCGACTGGCACGTGGGGCCAGACGCGCAGCGCAAGCGCCACCACTGACGCGCGTGGAGGTACGATTCCCCACGTCACGCAGGTACAACAGTTGGCAGCCATGCAAGGAGCCTACTCCAACAAGGGACTTAATGCTGGTCTGACCGGCTGCACGGCCATCACATCGCCATCATCTCCTGCTCTGCCACACGCAAGCTCAGCCCGAGGCACTCAAGCACCCTCTACAACACGCACAAGTCTAGACTTAGGCTCGGGTGTGGCAAGCTAGGCAAGTACTCGGGCAGACCAAGACAAGCCCAAACTACTCGGGGAGGAGGCCAAGCGTCTCGGAGTGAACAGTCCAGCCCGGCCACGCGGCTGCTCCCCCGATAAGGCGTCACGACTCAGCTTCAATGCGCCTCGACGGACAACGATGTACGACGGGATGTGCCAGCTGCCAAGCACTATAACTCTTTTTTACTTCCCCTTGTGCCCCTCCCCTTGAGACTATAAAAGGGAGAGGAGAGCAATGGTTACAAGGGTTAGAGCTTCATAGGATTGAACACCATCTCCTGGGACTTGGGCTCGACACCCTCTCCCGACCAGCTTGTAACCCCTACTACAAGCACACCTACCTTAGGAACACGGTGGCACCACGCTGGACGTAGGGTATTAGTCCTCAGAGGCCCGAACCGGTATAAATCTCGTTGTCTCCTGCACTAACCATCCGAGCCCGACGCGTGATCAATATAAATTTACTGCCGGCGGTAGAGAACCCCGACATCACTGGACCCCTGCTTTCATTGGCTGTGGGGAGGAAAATTACCTACAATGCCACAGAAAACGCTTCGTTCTTTTCCCCTTCCCTTCCGTTCCCGCACGAGTCGAGCCCGTCGCCCCCGTTCATTTGCAGATGGTGATGCCCAAGCGGACCTAGGGTTTGCCGGCGACACACCTCCCAGGTCGTGCTCCAGTCCTTTCACTGGAAACACTTTTTTAATTCTTTTTTGAAGGGTGCCTTACTAATTTTATTTATTTATTTTTAGAGATGCAAAAATCCAGACAAAGGAATCAAATGCAATCATGTGAAGTTTCGAAAAGAAGGACCAAAATTCCTAGAAGATATGCATTTCATTTTTGGCAAGTCACATGTTAGTGGGGCTTCAGCGGAGATATATCCTCCGATGAGTGTAAGTGCAATCAAGCCCTGTGAGGGTTTTGGTGATGTTGACCACACAATTAAAGAGCTAATGAGCCTTTGAGTTTGTTGTGCAGCATAAAGTTATTATCACAGGTACAAAAGATTAATTGGAGACCCCTCAACTTGTTACAAAAAGGATGCCTATGCTACTTGGAGGAGTTTATTTATTTTATCTTTTGAATTTGAGTATAGGACAATCCGTACTATCAAGAGGGATACTAATGGTGAGTTAGGGTGGTTTCAAGTGCTCATAATCCATCTTTCCTAAACCTTAATCCTCACCCCAAGGGAAGTAACTCCGGTTGCTTTGCTTCGCCGATTCTTTGTTCGGAGGTTCCGAAGATTTTTTCGGAGGTTCCGACCGTACGGGCTACGAGACCGCAGAGTTTTCAAAAGTCGGAAGTTCCGAGATTTTTCTCGGAGGTTCCGAACTCTGGAATATAGCCGTTATCGTTCGCGGATGCGGGGGTATTTATACCCCACAGTCCCCAACGGTTATCTTCTTCCTCCCACTGCGCAGAACGCTGTTCCTCACTGTTTTCTCTCACCTTGCATTCACTCCTAACCTACTCTCATCAAAATCCTTGCCTAGCATTGATTGAGAGTGGATTCTTGAAGTGAGTTAGTGAGCCAATCCCTTCTCCCTTGGTACTTGAGCACTTGGAAGAACCCTAGCAAGCTTGGTGGATCTATTACTCTTGGAGCTTTGCTCCTAGACGGATAGAGGTTCTTGGAAGCTCTCCAAACCGATTTGTGGAAGCTCTAAGGTGTTTGTATTACCCTTTGTGATTCTAGTGGAAAGCCTCCACCTATTACCCAAAATGATAGGTGTGAGAGAGGAGTTGACCTTTGTGGTCCGAGCCTTTGGTGGCCTCCTCAACAACGTGGACGTAAGCAAGACTTTGTGGCGAGGCCGAACCACGGGATAAATCTTTGTCTCATGCATGTTCTCATTTACTTACTTGTTCATGCTTGTGCTTGACTAGATCTATTAGGGTTTGCTCCCGATCTACTTTGTGGTGCCTTCCTAGCTTGTACTTTGCTTAGAAATCCTCTTGCTAGGTCCTAAGTACCTCCTAGAATTTAGTAGATCTGGTTTTCATCAAGTTCCTCGCAGCTCTTGTTATTTATGCTCTGTTCTAACAACCGTCGGAAGTTCTGAGTTTATTCTCGGAGGCTGCCTCGTTCGGAGGTTCCGAGAATAATCTCGGAGGTTCCGAGGTCTGACAGTGTTTTTGCAGAAAAAGTTTAAATTCTGTGTGCAGGCCTATTCACCCCCCTCTAGGCCATATTGCCTCGATCCTTTCAATTGGTATCAGAGCAGGTCATCCTCGTAAACACCTAACCGTGTGAGGATATGGCAAGTGATGATGACAAGCACGAAGAAGAGCAGTTTGAAGACATACCAAGCGAGGTTGAAAGTGATGCCTCGGAAGTGGGTGATACATCAGCTCAAGAGAAGTTTGAAAAGCTTAAAAAGGCTGTGAAGGAAAGCTCAAAAGAAGGAAGCAAGAAAAGCAAGAAAGAGAACAAGAAAAAGGAAGAAGAAGAAGAAAAGAAGAAAGAAGACAGCAAGCAAGAAAAGAAGAAGAAGAGAAAGAAAGAAGAAAAGAAAAGAAGAAAAAGAACACCTTCACCATCTCCATCACCATCCTCGTCATCCTCATCATCGTCCTCATCTAGTGAGAATGGAGATGATGATGATGAGTACTACGGCACAAGAATTCCCAAGCGAACAATCAAGCCAAAGTCGAAGTCTAAAGCAAAGAATGACTACAAAAGCGTATCCTTTAACTATGATTCTTTGGATGTCAAATCCAAGGATGAAGTGACTATTCCCGTTGGCAAATTACCCCAATTCGATGGGACTAACTTTGCTAAATGGAAGCATATGATGAAAGCTTATTTAATTGGCTTAAGCTTGGAATTGTGGAATATTGTGTGTATAGGTTTTGAAGATCCCAAAGACTTTAGGAACCTCACTCCAATTGACCGACGCAACATTAGAAGAAATGGTCAAGCCACAAGCATACTCCTTAGTGCCTTGAATCCCTAAGAGTATAACCGTGTTAGTGGACTTGAGATTGCCAAGGAGATTTGGGACATTCTCCACATTGCACATGAGGGTGTTGACAAGGTCAAGAAATCCTAGATCAACATATTGATGGCCGAACTCAATAGATTTAATATCTTTGATGGAGAGGGGCCACAAGAGATGTTTGATAGGTTGATGGTTATTGTTGGAAAGATAAGAGGTCTAGGTGGTGATGAGCTAGATGACCACTTTGTTGTGAAGGTGATGTTGGAAGCTTTTGCACCAAGGAATCCTACTCTAGTCACCTTGATTAGAGAGAAGAAAAGGTTTGAGGAACTCTCTCCAAATGATGTTCTTGGAAGAATTCTTACACATGAGATCATGGACAAGGAAATTCAACATAGAAAGAAGATTGGGGAGTTGGAGGCTAAGTTAAACAACTTGAAGGTTAAAGAGGTCGCTCTCCATTCCCACAAGTCAAGCAAACCCTCCTCCTCATCCAAGCACACTACTCCTTCCAAGCCTCTCAAGTCAAAATCCAAAAGGGTGGAAGTAGAGAGCTCCACAAGTGATTCAAGCGAAGATGAAGATGAAGGTTCTCATGTTGAGATTGGGGACATGGCCTTGTTCATGAAGACCTACAAGAGAGGATTGAAGAAGCAAGGGTACAAGTTTGCCAAGAGGAAGTTTCCCAACAAGAAAAAGAGAACTTGCTACAATTGTGGAAGTACCGAGCACTTCATTGCTGATTGCCCTAATGAGAGGAAAGAAAACGAGGAATGACAAGGGTAAAGGGAGCTACAAGAAAGATCAAAAACCACACTACAAGAGAAGACACTATGGTGGTGAAGCCCACATTGGTCATGAATGGAACTCGGGGATGAAAGCTCTAGTGAAGAGGAAGGGAAGAAAGTTGCAACCGTGGCTATCAAGAAGCTTCCCTCCACCTCAAGATTGTTCAACAATTTGACCGATGATGAAGAGAGCACTTCCATTCATTGTCTCATGGCCAAGGGTGAGAAGGTAAAAACTGCCCCAAAACCCTTTCCTCAACCTAGTGATGAGTCGGAAATGGACTCTAGTGATGATACTAGTGATGAAGAAGCTAACCAACTTGTTCGTGAAATGGATGAGAAATCTAGAGATTTTATGGCCAAGCTAATAGTTGAACTAGAGAAAAGCCAAGACACCATTATCTCCGATAGAAGTGAGATTGAGGCTTTGCGTTTGGAAGTCAACCAAGCAAAGAGTGTCATAGCTACTCTCAAGGAGGACCTTACTGTCACTCAAGCTCAATGTAATTCTCTCAAGTTGAGGAATGAAGAGCTTGAGGAGCAATATAGCCTCCTTTGGAGTAGCACCTCACATCCCTCGAAGGTAAAAGGCAATTCTAGTGCTTCTACTAGCAAGGGCTGTGATAGATGTTATCATATTGATATTGAATCCTATGCCACTAACCTTGCTAATATGGAAGCTTTAAAGAAAGAAATTGCTAGGTTGAACTCAATCATAGCTAGAGGATGCATGGGTGAAGAAAACAAAAGGCCAAGATTTACCAAGAAGAAAGTGTTAGAGAAGAGCAAAAATCCAGGCTTTGGATACATTGAAGGTGGCAAGACCAATGAAAGAAAAATCATCAAAGAAAAAAGAATGCCTTGAATTCAAGAGTTACGGATTTCTCGTTCTCCCGGACCCCGGAGGTTCCGACCTCCAAGCTCGGAGGTTCCGGAGTCCGGAAGCCTCGAGCGGCTCGGACGGTCCAACTCGGAGGTTCCGAGAAAATTCTCGGAAGTTCGGGGACCGTAAAGACGAGACAAAGAAAAGGAGCAAGACTCGAAGCGAGCATGGTTCCAAGGCTTCTAACACTTGTATGCAGGTTGAAAATCATCCAATGGTGCCTAGAAGAAACTTGAGTCCCAACAAAAGCAAAGCCCATGCATCTAGAGACATACCTCCTAGCTATGTGTTGAGACGCAACAATGTTGGTAAAGTTGTTGCCACGTATGTTGGAAATGAGTCCAACATATATGTGAAAAGATCACTATGGGTTCCAAAAGTTTTGGTTACTAACGTGGAAGGCCCCAAGTCAAATTGGGGACCTAAAAGAAGGAACTAAATTGTTTTGTAGGCATACTCCTCCGGTGGATCAAGTTGGGTGCTTGATAGCGGATGTACACATCATATGACCGGAGAAAAGAGTATGTTCTCATCCTATCTCCATTTGGAAGGACCAAGAGAAACCATTGCATATGGAGGGGATACAAAAGGAGAAGTCATCGGTGTAGGTGATATTCCTATATCTCAAAATTACTCAATTACAAATGTTCTTCATGTTGATCCGTTGGGTTACAATCTATTATCGGTTTCACAACTTAGTGAGATTGGTTTTGATTTCCACTTCACGGATAAGGATGTGTCCATCATAAAAAGGGAGGATTCCTCTATTGTCCTCACGGGTCGCTTGAGGGGGAGGCTTTACCTAGTTGATCTCAACAAAAGTAAAGTTTCTCCCAAGACTTGTCTAGTGGCAAAATCTAGCATGGGTTGGCTTTGGCATCGTCGTCTAGCCCATGTTGGCATGAGGAACTTGGCCAAACTTTTGAAAGATGAACACATCCTTGGACTAACAAATGTACATTTTGAGAAAGATAGGATTTGCAAAGCATGCCAAGCCGGAAAGCAAGTAGGAGCACCTCACCCACCAAATAGCATCCTTACTACTTCAAGCCCATTGGAGCTCATCCACATGGATCTATTTGGACCGGTGGCCTACTTAAGCATTGGCGGTAACAAATATGGCTTGGTTATTGTTGATGATTATTCTCGCTTCACGTGGGTGTTCTTTGTGTTTGACAAGAGTGAAGTGCAAGGAAAGGTTAAGACCTTAATTAGAAGAGCACAAAGAGAATTCGGGCTTCCAATCAAGAAAGTGAGAAGTGATAATGGCTCGGAGTTCCGGAACACCTATGTTGAAGAATTTCTTGATGAAGAGGGCATCAAGCATGAATTTTCAGCACCTTACACCCCTCAACAAAATGGGGTGGTTGAAAGGAAGAATAGAACTCTTATCGAGATGGCAAGAACCATGTTGGATGAGTACAAGACTCAAGACATCTTTTGGGCCGAAGCTATCAACACGGCTTGCCATGCAATCAACCGCCTCTATCTTCACAAGTTTCACAAGAAGACCTCCTATGAGCTTATTACCGGTAAAAAGCCCAAGGTGTCTTACTTTAGAGTGTTTGGGTGCAAATGTTTCATTCTAAACAAGAGGCCCCGAACCTCTAAGTTTGCACCAAAGGTTGACGAAGGATTTCTTCTTGGTTATGGTCCAAATGAGCATGCTTATCGAGTCTTCAATCTAACCACCGGGAGGATTGAAGTCACGGTAGATTTGACCTTTGGTGAATCTAATGGCTCTCAAGTGGAGCAAGTTGATTTGAATGTTGTAGGTAAAGAGAAGCCATCTTGTGAAGCAATCAAGCAAATGGCCATAGGTGATGTTAGACCAGTTGAGGCACAAGAGGAAGATGAAAACCAAGCACAAGCTTCAACACCACTCGAAGGGCCAGAAGCCACTGGTTCAGGAGCAGTGCAGACTTCGGAGGTTCCGAGAATTTCCTCGGAGGTTCCGGAACCGGCAAGTGGAATCCAACCTCCGAGAAATTCTCACGGAGGTTCCGGGTCCGGAAGTTCAACACCACAAGACACCCCGAACCGGCAGATTGATCGGCAAGGGGATGTCCAAGCAAGTACATCCGAGCCCCAAGCGATGAAGATGATGAAGATCAACCTCTACACCAACCTCTTGGACCATCACATCCCCGTGTACATCAAGTAATTCAACGGGATCATCCCGTTGACAATATTCTTGGGAGCATAAGGAGAGGGGTAACAACACGATCTCGTCTTAAGAATTTTTGTGCATTTTACTCGTTTGTTTCCTCTCTTGAACCAACCAAGGTAGAGCAAGCTCTCGAGGATCCGGATTGGGTGGTGGCTATGCAAGAGGAGTTGAACAACTTTGAAAGAAACCAAGTGTGGGAGTTGGTGGAGAGACCAAACACAAACATCATTGGCACCAAATGGGTCTTTCGGAACAAGCAAGATGAGTTTGGTGTTGTGACTAGGAACAAAGCAAGATTGGTTGCTCAAGGATACACCCAAGTTGAAGGGCTAGACTTTGGAGAAACATATGCACCGGTAGCAAGACTTGAAGCAATTCGATTTCTACTAGATTTCGCCTGCCCATCATGACTTCAAGCTCTATCAAATGGATGTCAAGAGTGCATTTCTCAATGGACCACTCTCCGAAGAAGTATATGTTAAGCAACCACCGGGTTTTGAAGATCCCAAGCGTCCTAATCATGTCTACAAACTCCATAAGGCGCTCTATGGGCTAAAGCAAGCACCAAGAGCATGGTATGAATGCCTTAAGGATTTCTTGCTTAAGCAAGGCTTTGAGATAGGCAAAGCCGATGCTACTCTCTTTACTAGAAAAGTTGATGGTCATATTTTTGTGTGCCAAATATATGTCGATGACATAATATTTGGTAGTACTAATGAAACTTTTTGTGAAGAGTTTAGTAGAGTGATGACAAAGAGGTTTGAAATGTCCATGATGGGTGAGCTCAAGTTCTTTCTTGGATTTCAAATCAAACAAGTTAAAGAAGGGACGTTCATATGTCAAACCAAGTATACAAGGGATATGTTAAAGAAGTTTGACATGGACAAGGCAAAGCCCATCAAGACTCCAATGCCTACCAATGGACACATGGACCTCAATGAAGAAGGGAAATCCGTGGACCTAAAGGTATATTGCTCCATGATCGGCTCTCTTCTTTACTTATGTGCATCTAGGCCGGATATTATGCTTAGTGTGTGCATGTGTGCTAGATTTCAAGCTAACCCGAAAGAGTGCCATCTCATGGCCGTAAAGAGAATCTTGAGATATCTAGTGCATACCCCTAACCTTGGCTTGTGGTATCCTAAGGGCTCCACTTTCGATCTACTTGGCTATTCGGATTCCGATTATGCCGGTTGTAAAGTAGATAGAAAGAGCACATCGGGGACTTGCCAATTCCTTGTTAGGTCTCTAGTGTCTTGGAGTTCTAAAAAGCAAAACTCGGTAGCCCTTTCCACCGCCGAGGCCGAGTATGTTGCGGCCGGCGCATGTTGTGCTCAACTACTTTGGATGAAGCAAACCTTAAAAGATTACGGATGTCACTTTTTCCATATCCCACTTTTGTGTCACAATGAAAGTGCCATAAAGCTTGCTAACAACCCCGTAAGCCATTCTCGCACAAAACATATAGACATCCGTCATCACTTCTTGAGAGACCACGAAGCCAAAGGAGATATCGTTTTAAGTCATGTGAGCACCAACAAGCAACTAGCCGATATCTTCACTAAACCTCTCGATGAGTCAAGGTTTTGTAGTTTAAGGAATGAACTAAATATTCTTGATTCTCGTTGCGTGGTTTGATATCTAGCATGCCATAATAGTTTGCTTCAATCTGTTAATTTTCTCTGAAAATTTTGTTTGAAAAATGTGTGTGAAAAACTCTATCTTAAAGGTTTTTCAAAATCTATTTTCTTATCCCCAACTTGTCTTAAGTGGCTATAGTTGTGTGTGTGAATACTTGTTTTCTAGCCACTTGAGTTAAGGGTACCATGACCTAAGAATCTCAGTTGATAGAAAGTTCAAAATCTCAAAAGGAGTAAAAGTTAACTGTCTCTGGAATTCAAATTTCGGAAGCTCCGAGAAAATCTTTGGAGGCTCCGGGCCTCAGAAGTTCTGAGAAAATCTTCGGAAGCTCCAATCTTTACAGACTTAGCGCTCAGTCTCAACCGAAGGGGAGTTAAAGGGAATAAGGCATCTTCGAAGAATATTCCTTTACCTAGGCTAAACCAGCCTTTCCCTTTCACCGCGGTCAACCTCTCAGATCCACTTTCATCGCTTCCCCCTCTCTCTCCCGACGCAAAACCGCAACACACCATCCTTCTCCACCGCCTCACCGCCGCCGCTTCCCTCGCCGCCGGTGACCACATCTCTTGCGAGCTACCCGTGCGAAGCCGTGCCGCATTCCTCGTTCGTGGGTCGCCGCTGGGGAGCATCAAGGAAGGGTTCGCTCGGATTCCGTACGGAGAAGAAGAAGAAGGCTTCAATCCGCACCCTTTCCTGTCGATTCCCTAGCGTGTACAAGCTTTGAAGATCTTCGTCTTCCTTCTCCTTGATCCCAATCAAGGTAATCAGAGGTCGTACTCTAACCCTAACCCTAACTCCTAGAACTACATGCTGTTAGGGTTCTAAATCTTGGAATTCGTAGAATGTTGCCTATCTATCCTTGTCCTGAATGCCTGTGTTGCAAGTAAAGCTAGGTTTAGTTGAAAGTTGAATCAAATGTCGGAATGCGATAAGGTTGACAGGGGCTCGGAGGTTCCGAGAAAATTCTCAGAGGTTCCGAACCCTGTAACCCACTGTAAGCTGACCTTGATTCAAAGTTCCACTGAACTTCACTTCACCTGTAACATCCTTTCTCACTTGTCCTAGTTAAATTCAATCATGTTTGCTTTCTTGGTTAAAATTCAGTTGAAAGTTGAATCAACAGAACTGTCCTCTGTCAGTACACTGACTTCGGAGGTTCTGAGAATTTTTCCGGAGGCTCCAACTCCTGGAGGTTCCGGAAACTTTCTCGGAGGTTCCGGTGTCTGTACTAACAAGTGACAGTCTGTGATTCAAAATTCCACTGAAAATTAATCAATTGAACATCATGCTAATCTTGATCCTCTATTCTTATCAGTCCTGATCCCACTCTTATCTGTTGCTCACATGTCTCTCTAACGGATGTCCGGCACTCCCGTGGACAAGACATACCACCAAGAGGCAGAGGCCACCCTTTGAGACACCTACCGGTGAAAGGGCTTTCAAATTAGCAAGCAAGAGCAACGGCGGTGGCGGTGGCGGTGGCGGGACGAGAGGAAAGGCCACCCCTAGAAGGGGCAAAGGTGGCAGTCTGTCAGGGGGTAGAGGATCTGGGTCTACTGCCCATGTGGATGATAATGGAGGGACTGGAGGCAAGACCATCCCTATAGAGCTAGAAGATGACATGCCCCTAGGAGAGATAGACTCAACCTATCTCAAGTACCACAAGGGGCTGCTCAAAAGGCATCCTCCAACCAAGTATGACAACTGTGTGTATATTGAGCACACTAACTATGATGGAGCAGGGTTCTTGGTCAAGAAAGCCAGAGAGGAAAATCCCTATGTAAACCCCAAGATGGCAGCTATAGATTACAGATTTTGGTCTGTCTTCCACTTTAAGTTCTATGAGACTGTTCTTAACACCAAGATGAAACTGATCAAGATGAAGTGGATAGACTTCACCCATCTGGAGGCAGCAGAGGAACCTGTCAAGGAGGAGGTGCTTGATTTGGTGGACAAGTATAAGATGAGGGACATCATGAGCTTCAAATATGATTGGAACATAGAGGTTTTAGCTCAGTTTCATGCTACCTTCTTCCATGAAGACAACAAGGAGACCATCCACTGGATGACAGAAGGGGTACATTACAAGATAGATTTTCTCACTTTTGCTAGGCTGTTTGGGTTCAAGAAGGAGGACAAGGAGGTCGACATTATTCATTTTGAGGCCCATATGAACCCCAATAAAATTGCTGCAACTTATGAGTATGAGGAGTTGGCTGATGGCTCTACCACAGCTCTGAAATCAGTGTATTATGTGCTCAACAATATGTTCAGGGAAACCATATACCCAAAAGGGGGCAGTGACTCAACCAGCCTTAGGAGGTTTGCACCAAATCTGCTGGCTAGGTTGCTGCCTGGAGCTAGGCCATTCTCTGTGAGCAGATTCATCTGGTACAACTTGGTAGAAGTGACAGAGAGTGGGAAGTGCAACCTGCCTTATGCTCCTTACCTTATGTACATGATAGAAATGGTTTCCGGGGTCAGCTACAAGAAAGATGTTGAGCATGCATCCTACCAAGTAAAGCGGTGGCGGCATCGAAGAAGCGACACATTGTGGAGGAGCACATCCTTAAGAAGGCCGGCACCAAGCCATCCGGATCCGGTCTAGCAGGAGGAGAAGAAGGACCCGGCAAGGCTCCCATGCCTGGCCGGTCCGCATAAGCCGAGAGGGATGGTAAGGGACACCCGGAGGTATGCGAGATGGACTTCCCATCGGCTTTTTGAGCTCGGGGAAGATATGAACAGATTGCTAAAGCACCGGGGGCCGTCCTTCGATGCCATGCACCATCCTCCTCCTCTCGTTTCCCGACTTTCCGCAGTACACTACTAGTGAGGATGAGGGTGAGAAGGAGCCTCGCTAGTCCCATGGCCGAGGATACTCCTGCCGCCCACTTTGCCGAGATAAAGAAGATGAAGAGCCACTTGGTGCTAAAATGGCCGAGCCGAGGAAAGAGGCCGCCGGTAAGAAGGCAATGGGGTCCTCATCCGGTGCTAGACTCGGGGAGGAAGGCCACCTGTTGGAAGGCTCGTCGGAAGACCCATAGACCCGTCCTCATCCGGTTCGACCTTGGTTACGACAAGCTCGTCCACGAAGCGAGAGGAAGAGGACTCGACTTCGGTGATGAGGAGTGATTTCCCTAGGTTCTATTCTCACTTCCTCTCTTCTTTTCTTTCCTTTTTGTTAAACTCGTTGACAAAGGGGGAGAGATGAAGATTGAGAAGCATTTGAAGACACGGAGCTCCTTTCGGTGGCCTGCTAACCACGAAATTCTTTTGTTCTTTTGGTGAGATGAGAGTGTTAACTATTCTCTCATAAACTCTTGTTGGTTAATTGGTGAACCGCTCGTAAAGCTTTTAGCTTGCCTCTCGTTGGCAAGCGAGGTTCGGTCATGGTTGTATGGGATTTGGAAAACTTTAAAACCTTGTGTTGGATGTAATAGGGCTAGATGTGTTGGATCTTGTTATCTTTATCTAGCCGCTATTTTACGGTCATATCCGTTGTTTTGCTCGTGTGTTATTGTTGTCCGTTGGAGTGTCCGTTGCGGACCTCGGAGGTTACGAGAATTTTTCCGGAGGCTCCAACCCCTGGAGGTTCCGGAAACTTTCTCGGAGGTTCCGAACTCTGCTAACAGATAACTCTCTGAGTGTTTTCACATGGCATATGCATCACGTATTATCTGCTACACCTCTTTTGCACCCCTCGATGGCTTGAGTACAACTTTCTTGACACTTTTACTCACAATGTATGCAACTTAATTGTCGGTTATGACATTTTTCCCTATTCAAAAGGTACATGCATACATTGAGGGGGAGACTTGTACTCAAATCATCAAAAGCTCAATCTTTCAAATTAAAATTGTAAACTTTAATTGGGTTGTCAACATTTACCAAAAAGGGGGAGATTGTAAGTGCAATCAAGCCCTATGAGGGTTTTGGTGATGTTGACCACACAATTAAAGAGCTAATGAGCCTTTGAGTTTGTTGTGCAGCATAAAGTTATTATCACAGGTGCAAAAGATTAATTGGAGACCCCTCAACTTGTTACAAAAAGGATGCCTATGCTACTTGGAGGAGTTTATTTATTTTATCTTTTGAATTTGAGTATAGGACAATCCGTACTATCAAGAGGGATACTAATGGTGAGTTAGGGTGGTTTCAAGTGCTCATAATCCATCTTTCCTAAACCTTAATCCTCACCCCAAGGGAAGTAACCTGGGTACTCGCTTTGCTTCGCCGATTCTGTTCGGAGGTTCCGAAGATTTTCTCGGAGGTTCCGACCGTACGGGCTACAGTCTGCAGAGTTTTCAAAAGTCGGAAGTTCCGAGATTTTTCTCGGAGGTTCCGAACTCTGGAATATAGCCGTTACTGTTCTGGATCTGGGGGTATTTATACCCCACAGTCCCCCAACGGTTATCTTCTTCCTCCCCCTGCGCAGAACGTCGTTCCTTACTGTTTTCTCTCACCTTGCATTCACTCCTAACCTACTCTCTTCCAAATCCTTGCCTAGCATTGATTGAGAGTGGATTCTTGAAGTGAGTTAGTGAGCCAATCTCTTCTCCCTTGGTACTTGAGCACTTGGAAGAACCCTAGCAAGCTTGGTGGATCTATTACTCTTGGAGCTTTGCTCCTAGACGGATAGAGGTTCTTGGAAGCTCTCCAAACCGATTTGTGGAAGCTCCAAGGTGTTTGTATTACCCTTTGTGATTCTAGTGGAAAGCCTCCACCTATTACACAAAGTGATAGGTGTGAGAGAGGAGTTGACCTTTGTGGTCCGAGCCTTTGGTGGCCTCCTCAACAACGTGGACGTAAGCAAGCCTTTGTGGCGAGGCCGAACCACGGGATAAATCTTTGTCTCATGCGTGTTCTCATTTACTTACTTGTTCATGCTTGTGCTTGACTAGATCTATTAGGGTTTGCTCCCGATCTACTTTGTGGTGCCTTCCTAGCTTGTACTTTGCTTAGAAATCTTCTTGCTAGGTCCTAAGTACCTCCTAGAATTTAGTAGATCTGGTTTTCATCAAGTTCCTCGCAGCTCTTGTTATTTATGCTCTGTTCTAACAGCTGTCGGAAGTTCTGAGTTTATTCTCGGAGGCTGCCTCGTTCGGAGGTTCCGAGAATAATCTCGGAGGTTCCGAGGTCTGACAGTGTTTTTGCAGAAAAAGTTTAAATTCTGTGTGCAGGCCTATTCACCCCCCCCCCCCCACTCTAGGCCATATTGCATCGATCCTTTCGATGAGAAAGGTGATGACGATGCGGTTGAGCTATCGAAACCTGCAGAGAAGCCAGAGAAGACAGTGAACCCCAGGAAAAATAAACGCAAGGAGTTGTCCGACAAGGATGACAAGAGCCCATTCTCTCGTATATAAAAGAGCACATCTCAGAAGATAGAAGCAACAATCGAGAAGATTTCTACAAGTGTTGAAGCATCAGCTACTTCTACATGTGATGCAGTCCCTACCATTAAAGAGGTTATGAAGATGGTGAAAGATTGTGAGGTACAAGAAGGAACTGCTCTAATGCATATAGCGACATTTTTTTATTATGAAGCCTGAATGTAGGGAGGTCTTTACTTCTCTTGAAAACAAATGGAGGAAGGCTCGATTTGATTGAAAGGGAGCGTGAAAAAAGAGATGATGAATCGTCATTGATTGTCATTAGGATTTGTAATAACTATTTGCTTGTTGTGAACCATCATTTATTCCTTTGCTGAGAACATTATTTATTTGCTGTTGTAGATGGATGAAAGATTGGCTGATGTAGCCAAAGAGGGAAACAAAAAGGTTACTAATGCTAGTTGAACTTTCCCAACATGGTGCTTTGTGGGAGAAATAGGCAACTTCCACACTGAGCGGTATTTGCAAAAATGTGCATACAGAGAAATGGAGCAAACTGGAATCCAATGGGTGATGAGGTGTATGAGAACTCCAAGGTATTTTTATAAGATGTTTTGGATGAGCCCGGTTACTCACGTATGAGCAAACTCGAGGCGACGTGAGGCAGGCCCGGGCTCGATAAATCCAATTCATCTCTTCGAAATACCTTTATAGACGAATCTAACATCTTATAGTTTGCTCATCCTCAATCATGCATTGGCAAATTTTCGGTTCTGCACATGACTCATCATTTCCTGTGCGTCCTAAAAGGTATAAATGGTTCCTTGATTAGTTATATTATTTCTACACATATTATTATTTACATTACTAACTTCGTCACTCAGATATGCAAATCGAATAGGGTATCTTGGCCCTGTTTAGTTCGCGTTGTGAAATTTTTGAGTCCTCTTTCAAGGTTTATTAGGAGTATTGAACGTAGACTAATTACAAAAATAATTACACGAATAGGTCGGAAATTGCGAGATGAATCCATTTAGTCTAATTAATCCATCATTAGAGATTGGTTACTGTAGCATGACGTTGTCTAATCATGACATAATTAGGCTTGCATTCATCTCTTCGAAATATTATTGAAAGATCTTTTGGAGTGTTAGAGCAAAAATGGCGTATTTTGAAGGGCATCCCAAGTTTCCCACCTACTAATACTCAAAAGCACATCATCATGACTTGTCTTGCTTTGCATAACTTCATCCATGATAGTTGTTTACGTGATAAGGAGTTTGAGAGATGACTTATTATCAGAAAGTGACACGACACAAGATGAGAGTATATATATTAGATTTTTAGGAGTGATTTGCATATAAACATGTCCCAGATATATCTGCTTTCTCACAAATGCTTTTCCACAGCCCACAATAGCTTTTTCAAAAGCCATAACCCAATCAAACACATCCATAGTTCGCCACAGTGCTAGCGACTAGCATCATGAAATTTTCGTACCAATTATTAAACAGAACGAGGTGCTAAGCGAGCATAAGGGAACCCACATTTTCGGCAGGCCTATCTGGTTTACAGCTTCTATGTATCGAACGTCTGACAGCAACTACACTTCAATCATACAGTAAACAAGGGGTTGTCCTGAGGTCTAGAATTTCAGATGCAAATCAAAACTGGGGGAACTCGTGATAGCAGTAGCTTTTGTTATCCTTCTTAGCAAACACATCAACAGTATCTTCCACACATGTGAGCTGCCATAACAACAGAATGCAAAATATGACATGCAGTAAGGAAAGCCTTAAATAGTGATATGCTTCTTATCCATTATGCACATGCTACAAAATAACAGGATTCATCAAAATGTTAAAGGATGGTTTGTTTCCTTATTCATGGATTTATTTCCAGAAGAGATAATGATCTCTATGTATGCCAGTCTCAGATTTATATAATTAGATAATCTTAGGGGGCTAAGTCAAGATAACCTGTATAATAGGGGCATATTCTGCGGAAATGCAAGAGCAATGAATTAGTTCTTGCCATCTATTTTTGGCAGTCAGTCTCCCATTCCTTAGACTATCCACGAGTGCGGATAGTCTTAGGACCAGATAGAACCATCTTGGTCAGAGGTCCATGTAGCCAAAACAGTTCTTAAAAATTAAGAACTTGGCTTACACAACTGTTTCATACAGAGATTTTTCTCGGTAGCAATACCAGCCACTACTTGAAAGTTCAAGTACAATGTAAACATTAGTACAAAGAAAAGTACTCCCTCTGTCCCAAAAAGAATGTCATTCTAGAAATTTTAGGACAGATTATAAAGAAAGTGAAATGACCTCGATTGCCCCTATTTATTTACCATATTAGGTGCTAATTGATTGTTGCATGCCTACATGCACATGCACACATGCCAAATTAAGTAAAACGTCATTCTTTTTGGTACAAATTTTGAATCATAAAACATCATTCTTTTGGGGACGGAGGGAGTAATTTGTTTCACTAAAACTGAATTAGGCGAGCCCAAAAAAAAAAGTATCAGTGGCCACTATAAATGTCGGGTAGAAATAAAACTTGCTGAGCAGATACTGTTAGAGAAAAAATTTGCTGACCAAACACTGTTAGAGAAAAGGGGAAATACTGTTAGATTAAATGCTATAACAAGAGCCTATCCGCAGAAGAACAACTTACTTAAAGGATAATATTTAGCCATTTGCTACAAAGAGGAAGTGACTAACAAACACGTACAGTAACGCTCAGCTCCTAGACAGAGTAAGATAACCATATTAGTGATTCTGTAGAAGGAAGAACTAGGAATGTCCACACCATTGACAACTGCTAATGAGCGTGAGTCAAATTGATTTCAGAGGAACAACACCAGCACGAGCTGTGGCATAATCATCTGCAAGCCCAGGAATAGAGTCCTGGTGACTGTCAATGCACCTCAATTTGAAAGTTTCCTCACTATATCTAACTAACGTGTAAAAACACCGATTTTTATCCAGCAATCCCTTAGCCAGCAGGGCCTTCATGACATTATGTCGGGGCACTAGCCTCTTCTCCAGGCTGAATGCGAACAGGGCAGGCCTTTGAACAATGTACTGAGGCTCCAGCCCAACCTCATTGATCAAGAACCGAATCTTGCGGTGAAGGCTCTCCTCAGATAATCCTAGAATGCTTGGCATCTTGGATACTGCAGTGGCAATTTCACTTTCGTGGCAACCAAGAGTACTCTTCAAAACTTCGAGCCTAGAAACAACTTTCTCTTCCGTGGTATTTGAGACGAGAACCACCGCTTGCCAGAACATTCGCGAACTGCAAGGAACCCCAAGCTCTTCCGCGCGCAGCACTAGCTTCTTGATGTTCTCTGGCCTGAATTGAAGCACCCTGGCTCTGACTGAGAACAGCCTGACAATATCTCGAACACTTAGGCCGCACTGATGAAGCAGGGCGATGTTAGGCTTGATAACCCTTTCAAGATCTGCCAGTAGAATGCCTCTGTGATTCTTTATGACCAGGAGGAACCGTTCAAATGAGCCGTAGAAGGAGATGAAGAACTCCAGCTTGGAAACGACATTGCAGCCGCGGAGGGCGTGTGACCCGACCAGAAGGAAGCGAATAATCTGGGCAGCGGACAGACCGAGGCGGTCGCGGAGCGCGAGCAGGCGAGGGCCGACGTTCTTGGGCGAGGAGCGGAGGAGCAGCGGGTCCGCGACGATGATGTCGGCGATGTCGGCGCGGGAGAGGCCGACGCCAGAAAGCAGGGCGAGGACGGCGTCGGGGTTGGAGGCAGAGTTGAGGCGGGAGTAGGAGAGCTCCTCGAATGCCCTCTTTCTATGTTTGGACGCTCCATCGAACGCCTTCTGGGCTGTCTTCCTGGCTTGAGCTGGGGCCAGGCCGCAGGCGGCGACGAGGTAGTCCTCGAGGGAGAATGGGGCGGCGGAGGCCGAGGTGGAGGTGGAAAGGAGGCAGGCGCGGTAGTAGACAGAGATAGGGGAGGGAAGCGGGGAGGCCGCGCGAAGGAGAGGGGGGACGTGCCTTCGGAGGAACAGCATGGCGGCGGCGGCGGCGGCGGCGGTTCTTCCTCAGTTGAGATTGAGAAGAGCTGCCGAGCCGGTGGATCCGCCGTGGGCCGTCCGTGATACCACCAAGCCTCTCTGTGCTAAACCTTTTTATCTCTCTTCTTCTCCCGTGGCAAAATATGTCCCTCCTTTTCTTTTGCAGCTGTACTCGTTTCCAATTATTTTCTCGGCGAATCCGTTTTGTAGTGTAACGTCGGACATGTTTATGGGGGTGTTAGTGTTAGTTCGAAGCAAACTAACACCAAAACTAAAACTTTTCATCCAAACACATGTGTTAGTTTGGTGTTAGTTGGAACTAACACCCCAAAGAACTAACACCTCCCAGAGGTGGTAATTAGTGTTAGTTTGGTGGACCCCACCCCTTTTCTCTCTCCCTCACCTTTTTCAAATGATTGGAAAAGTTACTTTAAATGCAAACTAACACCTACATCCAAACATCTAAGGTGTTAGTTTTTTATGTGTTAATTTGGAGGTGTTAAAAACTACCACTACCACTAACACTACCCTATACCATCCAAACATGGACGTCGTCTTGGTTTTCAACTTTGAAACGCCTAATTTACACAAAATTATTTGCATCAGTGTCGGAATTTTTTTTACGGTGATGTCGGTAAATTAATTGGCCGTCTTCGGGCTTATTCGCTTCCATCATATTCAATCCGGTCGAAATAATAGATACATCAAGAAAATTGTGGTGAAGACTCGGATTTATTCCGGATCGAGATTTAATTTTACTCATCATGATAGGTAGAAGAAGAGACCGAAGAGCCGGATTGAATCCACACCTCTTGACTAGTGGATTGATTCCGAGTCTTTTGGTGCACATATCATGAATAAATTCATTTTTGATCCGGAATAAATTCGGATCTCTCATATTACCTATCACAATTTTCTTGCTACATTTATTAATTCCGGTCGGAATCAATCCAGTGGAAACGAATGAGGTTAAGGGCTTGTTCGCTTCCATGGGATTCAATCCGACCGGAATAATAGATGTGTGAAGAAAATTATGATAGAGACTCGGATTTATTCTGGATCATGAATTAATTTACTCATCATGATAGGTAGATTAAGAGACACGAAGAGCCAGATTGGTTCCACACCTCTTAACTAGTGGATTGCTTCCGAGCTTTTTGGTGTATCTACCATGAGCAAATTTATTGTTGACCCGGAATAAATCCGGATCTTTTATACTAGCTACCATGATTTTCTTGTTATATTCATCAATTCCGGTCGGAATCTAATCCGCTGGAAACGAACGAGGCCTAAGGAGTTCCTTCACTGCAGGTGGTACAAATAAAAATAGTTGACATTAAGGTAATCCATTCGGCTGAATATCGATACGAAATTACAAACACAAATGATGAACAAACATGGTCAGATAAGACAGGAAGATGATACTGCCAATCATACAATCATCTTCAAATGAGCTCTACAGAGGTCCTGTTTCTAATGTCTGAATTATAAGCTTTGTGCCACACAAAGGCAGCAGCTTAGTCTGAAGCTTTACTTTCTAGAGATCCCGCTACCTTAATGCCCACGAAATAACCACGAAAACAAATGAATTCATCGTAAACACAATTTATTTGCTGAGTACTGTTATGCAAGCTGCAGCGACAGTACCATCACGAAGAAACGATATCACTCTCACGTCCACAACGACCAACAGCTAAGCAGCATCACAGGTTTTATTACCCGAAACAGATCACAAACGACACAGCTCGGCACTGGACGGCGACTGAGTGATAAAGGCTCGTCATTACTCCTGCCCGAGGAGCGTGAGGAGCATGCTCTCGTAGTCACCGGAGGTGTCTCCGGCGACGGCACGCTCCAGGGGCACGCTGTTCCTCTTCTGGTACGCCTCCTTGATGTGCTTCAGGTCCACCTCGGCACGGGTGGTGATGATCCGGGTCAGGGAGCTCTCGTCCGTGCCCAGCCCTGCGATGGCCTGCCTGACCACCTTCTCAAAGTACCTCTCGGGGCAGGTGAGGCACCGGATGATCGCTCTCAGCGTCTTGAGGTACTCGTCCTTGGGATCAGCCTTCAGATCCTGTGGATTGTGGAGCTAGTTAGGAAGCAGGTTATTGGGGAATTTACTAGAAAACAGATGGTGCAGTGTCAATATATATCTTTGTTGAGAACACTAGGAGAGCTGTGTGCTTGAATATTGGTAGGTCATGCAAATGACACATACAGCTAGTGAACAGAAATGAAACTCCAAAAACAGCAAAATGTCAAACCAAACTTCTACCAAATGTCCTGAATGGCGTTTGAGCATTGAGTAAACTTTTGGTCTACAATTGTTAAAGCTGATTGATGAATCAATACTTCCAACTTCTACTAAAGTGCTTCTGCAGGGTAGGTTAGTAATACTATTATTTGTATAAGAAATTCCACATACAATACATTCTAGCACCAAAACATCTGAGCAATCATGTGAATGCTTATAGAAGAAATCAAGCAGTGCTGTGAGTCAATATAGTCAAGAAATGGCCATGCATATATCAACATATGAATATGAAATTCTTTATATTAAAAAGACTAAGGAAATCTTAAAACACTAAATGATGTAGAAAGAAATTTCAACTACAGACATATATAGTTTGCCACAGCGCTAACGTCATGAAATTTTCATACCAATTATGAAACAGAACAAGGTGTGAATGAAAAAAGAGCAATAAATAAAGTGTATCTATCTATCTAAACTATTGGAACAAGGTTGATCCTGAAGGGTGCAGGAACTAAAATGAGTAAACAGCTTTCTATGTGGATGACCGAACAAAATAGTGTAAGAACAGCATGTATCAGCAACATCTAATTAATTAATTAATTATTTTCTTTCAGAATATGAATGGGTGATTTGTATTAAAGTGAGTCGTGAGACATTCAGATGAAGGACAAAATGCAATGGTAGATGCACCCTACTCATTCCATATAATCTGATACAACTGTAGTGCAATGCAGAAACAGAAGTCACACATAGGCAGAGTTGTAAATAATAAGTTGGTTACTTCCTGTACGATTTTATACAGCAAAAACAACATCAGTTTATAAGATATGTATGTACCTTGTTGATTCGGTGGCCAAATGCATCATTGTAATAATTGAATGTTGCAAGCAGCTGAGCTTTGCTCCTAGTGGTGAGGATTCTGATGATCTCATCATCACTGTAAGCCTTGTGATGGATCTTCTCATGAAGTGTCTTGGCTTCTGAGTGTGCCAACCTCGTGTTGACCTCTGGTCCATCATAGCGGTATGCAGTTACAAGTGGCACCAGCAACTGAAATGAAGAATAAAATGAAAGGTTAGATCACGGAATTTGGCAATGACACCTTTTTTTGCACATTTTCCCCTTTTGTTCAAAGGTCAGGGAACTAGCAAAACTAGAATAAGATGGCCAAAAACTAAAATGACATTCTGCAAACTAAACTGATTTGACCTCGGCTTTAAAAAGGATTCAAAACTGTGATTTGCTCTGTTAAATTTTACAGCTTACCAGCATGCAAACAAGGTCTTAAAGAACAATCTATAATGAATATTTAACAATAGGACCCCACAACTATCAATATCAGCAATGATTATTTCACATCCACCAAACTCTTTAGCATTTCACTACATTATGTGAAAAGTCAAAACAATAAGCATGTTATTGAGAGATCTTGAACTCGTCTATCAACTTCAGAACAAAATTGATCAATATCACACATTCACGCCTCAATACTTACATGATTCAAATCAATATTTAAGAAACAAAAACAACAACAAATCAAGGTCCGATCCCAATTCAGTTATCCTTCGTGATGGTTAGCAGGTATAATACTGTTTGAATCACTAGCACACGCAGATGTATCAGATCACGATATCGAGACTGATTCCGGAGGCAGTGCAAAAGAGGCGAGAGGTATCATCACCTTGCGAAAGTCCCCTGTGACGTGCGCAGCGATGTCCTCCTCGAGCGAGCGCTTGAAGCGCTCGTGGTACGCCTGCCTGACGGCGAAGAGCTGCGCGGAGCCGCGCGTGCACGCGATCTCGACTAGCACGCGGTTCCCGGGCTGCCACTTTCTGGCCGCCTCGTTGGCGAGCACCGCGTCCCGCTCCGCCGGGTCCAGCGTCCACAGGATCACGGCCCTCTGTTCCCATCGCAAGCCGATCAGAAAGGGATCTATCTAGAAGGATACAGATATTCGCGCGGAGGGGCCCGCGCCGGTGACGAGCGATGACTAGTGGTGGTTCGGATTACCTCGAAGTCGCCGGAGATCTCGTCGGTGATGGAGCGGAGGAGCTCCTCGCCGTACGTCTCCGCGTAGGCGCGGCGGATGGCGCGGCGCTGCGCGGCGTCGCGGTGGCCCAGGATGGAGATGATGAGCGCCTCGTTCGTGCCCCACCCTGCATGCACGCCCCCGCGGGGAGGGGGACAAACGCACGTTCAGAGACCGCACGATCGCGTCACCGCGGCAGCCTCGCAGGGTCCCCATGTCCCATGGATAACGAAATGCAGGCAGCACGGCGAGACAAAAGGGGGTCGGGGTCGATGCGCGCGCGCACGCGTGCAAGAGCGGAGGGGATTGGGACTGACCTTGGAACGCCTTGCGGAGCTGCTCGCAGTCGTCGGCGACGGTCGGGACGGTGGCGGGGACCTTGAGCGTCGCCATCGGCGGTGGTGGTTGGGGATGGGATCTCGAGACAGGGGGCTCGGTGGAAGTGGAATGCGCGTCAGGGCAGAGGTGGATGGGGTGGTAAAAATAATGCGCGGAAATGGAGGGGATGGGTGTGATGGATGGAGGCAGAGGCAGGCGACCAGACGATGGGTAAGGAAGACGATGGGTAAAATTTCTAATTTCTCCATTTTTTCCCCTCACATCACATTAAATATGTCACAAACATATTCGGAGTATTAAATATAGGTATAAAATAATTAATTACACAGTTTAGATGTCCTTTGTGACACGAATCTTTTGAGTTTAGTTATGTTATGGTAGGATAATATTTACCACAAACAAACGAAACATGCTACAGTGTGCTACAAGAGTTCCAGTAGTTTTATTTGCAAATTTTTCAATCAACTAAACAAGGCTGAAAAGCGCACAAGTACTCCCTCTGGTTCCTTATTAATCGTTTTGAACAAAGCTTGAGTCAAACATCGGGAATATAATCGTTGAGTTTGAAAATGTGAAAATCATATACCCCGTACTCATAAAACATGTCGTTTAGGATAGCGACATGGTCTCCAAAGTATAACTTTGACTTCTTATTTTTATAAAAATAAAACGCTAACAAATGTATACTTTTACAAAAGCGTTTTGCATGACAAATCTATTCATATAGTTTTCACATTTTCGAACTCAAAAACTTAAAGTAATTCATGATTTATATTTCTAATGTTTGACTGAAATCTTGTCCAAAACGACATGTTTTATGAGTATGGAGAGAGTAAATAGGTTTATCTTGAAAATTACTTTCATAAGGAAATACATATATAACTTTTCAATAAAGATTTTATTGAAAAGAGAAGTCAAAATTGTGCTTTGGTGACCGTGTCGCTGTCCTAAACGATTTCTAATATTAATTATTAGCGATCTGATTTGGATCGATGTTATTGTACATATGGAAAACGGGGATCTGCCACGGCTGGAACGAATTTTCAAATTTCAATATTAATTATTAGCGATCTGATTTGGATCGATGTTATTGTACATATGGAAAACGGGGATCTGCCACGGCTGGAACGAATTTTCAAATTTCACGAATGGAAATGGTTAATTGCTGGCGTGAATGGTTGACAATGTGTTGTATTGGTTGCATACAGCTCATTATGATTGATGTCAAAGCAGGTCGCTTTCTGCGTTGTTAACAGCTTCCTTTTGGATTGAAGAGCTTTGCTGGTACGGAGTATGATATTAAAAAAGTTGGTTCAGACTATGTCACAAAAAGTTTATTTACATTTTTTATGTCATTGACTTAAATTTTTACAACCATGTGTCATTGCGTCCATTTTTTCAATTAAGGCATGAAATAGATGGATGCAATGACGGACCTGCAGAGTACGGCGGGCAGCCTCCCCACGAGCTGAGGCTATGGCCAAATCCACTCTTGTTAATACCTAAATCCAAATAATTATTATCCACTTCTTACCCTCCCCATTCCCACTCATACCCAATGGATAACTAGTTTTGTACTAGATTCTATACATACCTAATCGATTATTTGCACCCTCCCCACACCCTACCCTCCCCACTTCTTAAATAGATAATTATTTTCTACTCATACCCTCCCCATTTGAGATGGGTGTGGATTTGAATATGGACAACGGATAAAAGCAACGGGCATATCAATCTCTGCTTGTTTTGTTTTGGATTTAGATGAGCTCTACCGCTGTGCTAGATAAATTAGTTACAGGAGCACATCTATTTAAGCCTCGCCATCGGGGAGGGTACGCACAAATCAACTTTTGTTCGTACCCAAATCCAAATAATTATTATCCACTTTTTACCCTCCCCATTCCCACCCATACCCAATGGATAACTAGTTTTGTACTAGATTCTATACATACCCAATCGATTATTTGCACCCTCCCCACACCCTACCCTCCCCATTTCTTCAATGGATAATTATTTTCTACCCATACCCTCCCCATTTGAGATGGGTGTGGATTTGAATATGGATAATGGATAAAAACAACAGCCATACATCTATTCATGTGAGATTGACTGAGAGAGAAAGAAAATAGAAGCCGAACAACCTGCATCACTACTCGAAAAAAAAATCTGTTTTGACGGCGCCATATCGTGTGGCTTGGAAATTCGGTGGCTGAAGCACCCGATGGCGGCGAGCTCGGTCCTGGAGGTCGACACTCCTGCCGTCCGCGCCGTTGTCACCAAGGATAGGAAGGTGCTGGCTATGGAATCGCGGATGCACCAGACACCCAGCTTGCAGTTGCAGCCCCGGCGTCCGGCCGTCCGGCCCCCGGACGGTGGCACGGGCCCCGGCACCCGCGGGCGGCCAAAGCAGCATCACGCCCCCGCCTGCAGTCGTGGTGCCCCCACGAAAGGTCAGCAGGGAAGCAGGCCACGACGGCGCGGCCTTTTTGTTGCACTGATTTCAGCACAGAAACAAGTAAATTTTCTAACTCTTCCCGGTAGAATTTCATCGAAGCCAAAAAAATACCACTTTAGCTTCTTTAGAGGCTGCAATTCCCATAAATTGAAATCAAGATTCTTCCCATCCAACAAAGTAGAATCTGGCACAACACTTTTCCTATAGTTCACACCTGCATGAGATACACTGAGGGCCCTTTCCTTCAGGAAGTCTGTGTAGATATTGAAGAATCCACGTGAGCGCACAAATTTATTGGAATGGAGATGAAGATGGTGGCCCACCGTTCCACCCTACAACGGTGAAGCTCAGGTCAGCGATTGGCGACGAAGATCAGAGGAATAGACGCGTCTCAGAGAGGGGATGCCCGATGTGGTGTCTGCTTGGTTCCGTAGATCGAGTCGCAGCGAATCAAACTCGGCGCCCGGCGGCACCTGCAGCAGAAAGATGAGGGATCAATGGCAGATAACACAAGAAATTGAGGTAGGGTGGAGTAAACGGAAATAAAGAGAGAGGATAGCAGAGGAATCGATCCTAGAAACAACAACGTACCTAGCTCACCACCAAGGCCATGGCTCGCCGTCTCCATTCCACAAGATGCAGTCTGTGGTTCGTCGTAGCTCGGGTCGCGTTCCCTTCCTGGCGGATGATTGGGCGCTGCGGCCTGGCCGGCGGATAGAGGAGCTCCCGGCGGACGAGGCGCTTGTGCGCGGGGCGCTGGATGCCACGCTCCCCATGAAGTGCCTCGGCACGGGCGGAGAGCGAAGGGGTGAGGAGGAGGAGGAGGAGGCGGCGGCGGCAGACCGAAGAGAGAGAGAGGTAGGGTTCGGATGCGAAGAGGGATAAACAACGACGATTAAAAGTTTCGGGTCCGTGAGGGGCGACGCGGTTGCGTCGTTTTTCGCCACGTCGCCTAGTGCGTGCGTGGACGGTACGGGGGGTAAATCTCTCGCATCTTTAGAACAGTCGGCGTAAAAAGCTACACATGTGTATAAGTAAATGACAACTATCCAATGTAAAAAGCTAAAACAAAACATATCAAGGCGAGGACATATAAGCGATCCGCACATCATTTAAGCACGAGTACCATACAATCCCAAGCATCACCAAAGGTGTTTGTTTGTCATCTAATACATAAAGACTGCACCACATGCACATGTCCCGACCGCCGGCAAAGGTGTTTGTTCGGCATCTAATACAACATCACAACGGACCTATTCACCTTGACTGCTTGTCAGAGGTTTGTTCGGCATGAAAATACATCAATATTACAACACAGTTACCATCTGAAATTAGGCGTTTGCTCAGCAGTTAAACGTTAAAATTAGAGCATATCTGATCGCCATGATAGATCCACAATCAGTATCCATAGCTACCAAGTATCGTGGTTGGTATCTAGTGATACTATGCGGAAGAGTTTTGAACAAAAGATGTCACCAAAACGCTACACAGATTGCAGTTACAATCCGGAGCTGCAAAAGAAGCATGTGCTCGACCGCTCACGCATTGTTGCTTGGGCTGCAAAAGAACAGCCATCAGTCTACAAGGATGTAAAGCATGAGCAATCAAGTAACTGCGTCTTGTTAATAATAGAGATACAGAAGAGGGAAGGAGGGAGGGAGCAATCTGAAATATAGCATCATTTGGCACATGTGGGGTTTCTAGTGCAAAAATCAATAGATCACTATGCCAATCAATCACAGATCTGAACCATCATGCAATAAACAATAGATTATAATGCTCTTAACCGAGCATAAAGGAAAACAAAATTAGAGATGTAATTAAGTAGTCAAATTCAGAAGCATAGCATCATCTGGCACATGTGGGGTTTCTAGTGCAAAAATCAATAGATCACTATGCCAACCAATCACAGATCTGAATCGTCGTGCAATAAACAACAGATCATAATGCTCTTTACCGAGCATAAAGGCAAACAAAATTAGAGATGTAATTAAGTAGTCAAATTCGAAGCGATACGAGCCGATCGGCGGCGCTCTCATCCCTGCCGCTGCTAACATCATCATCCTCAGGTTCCGGATCGAGATTCAACCTTTTGGATACAGCTTTGCTAGGCGACGGACGAGACCTACAGCCTTAGATGTTAGTTTTTTTGCATCATTGAAGTAAAACGCAGAGTGAAGCAGGGTGCAACCTTTTTTTGGAGGCGCTCTCTTGGAAGAACCATCTTTGCCTTGAGTAGCAACGGCATCTCTTCACCTCTTTTCTTCACACTTTGCGGAGAGGCTGGGACCTCCGGGACGGTGTAGAACCGTCCCGATTGGTGTACCGCCCGAGACCCGACTTGCCCCGCAGCAAAGCACGTGGCGGGGACAAGGCAAAGGTGTGACTCGCACGCCGGTGCTTGGACCCGGCCGACAAGCATGACTGAAGATGCCTGCGATCCTGGTGTAGGCCGGAAGCACAGCACCCTCTTCAGTGACTCGTCCCTGAACCGCGTTGACTTGGAAGGTAACAACGCCTGAGTCTGTTGTGCTATCAGTGAAACTAACATTCCAGGTATAGGTCCTTTCAAGAAGCTTTGTCAATTCGTCTGGGATGAATCCAACCGGGTTCTCAGCAATAAGGGTGTCAGCTGACTTTCTTGTAAGAAGCTGAGCCTTATTTCCAAATAGGATGAAATTAGCATCACCTGTCTCATCTCCAGCAAGCACACATAGCTTAAACCCGCATATAGAATGGTGAATGTAACATAAGTTCCAGTTCAAATCGGTTTCGTATTAAGCCGTTTGCGGTATCAATTCTCTAGGAAAATCTAAAGCCCCCGAAATTAACAACTTGGCAATTGTTTGCCATACGGTGAAGGTCTGTCTATCCAATGATTTGCACGGTGTGTCATTATCCAAAATAGGGACCAAGAAACAGATTAGCTAAATACTGGCACTCTAATTATAAAAAATGACGACACAGGTGCTCAAAACAGGTAAAAAACGGCAAGCGGTGGAGTAAAAACGGCTAGGGACCAACCTTTCTTTGCGGCGCTCCAATGACGCCGCATTTAGGATAAGTGCACTTGAACGAATCGCCGTAGCGCTTTCTTTGTTCTCTTACATTTACTGCAGGAGTTGTACCACCACGATCCGTCAATCTTCTTTATAGTCACCGTGACTAGGAACTCGTTTTTACGCATATGGGAAGTATAAGAAGTGATTTAGTTACCACCGTTTTTCGAAGACAACAACAAAGCGAGATTGATGTATGGACATATACAAAGAGTATATATGAGTACAGGAGTTTTAGCTCTGAACAAAAGGTTTTATGATATACTGTACAGAGTACTAAGGAATAGCAATATCACCGGCATTCAAACGGATTAAGCTTTGAGAAGTCGGAGATCTTTATCGCCTCGGCGTTTTGTTTACGCGTGGAGCTACCAGCAAGCTCGGTCCGGGTAATTGGTTTGTGTATTTCTTTTGCATCGTGCATGAAACAAGAGGGAAATATGTTTGAGGAGGCAAATGAAAAACGAATTTATATATGAGACGAAGTGATAGTAGAATGAACACGTACGTAGCCATAAGCTTCTTTGCTTCAGGGACATCAGGGTTTATGTACCACTTGCACGATGGACCACCAGATAATGACATACCTGAAAAGCTCTTGACAAGGGTTCCAACAAAGATGACGACCTGCGGAGAGTCTTGTCCAAAGACCGTGTATCTCCTCTCGCCGGGAATGAAGTGGCTCGTTCGCCGGGAGACTAACATCCGGGATGACGTTGCTGCAATAAGTCGGGGAACGATCGGCGCGGGAAACAACATAGAAATAATGCATGAAATAGAACAACTTGAGTAAAGGCTGTAACATTTAACAGGATGGGAGCAGCTAACCCTGGCAGATGGATAGTGACGTTTCTTTTATCTGTTTCACCCTGCCTCATGCTTGTCTGTGCTTTTCCAACACTTGAGATGGTGGTGATGATCCCCATAACATCTATTTTAAGAATGAGCAGTGCACACAATGCTATTAGCATATCCTCCAAACAACATTAGGCGTATGCTACAGACATCAACATTTTACCTGAGAATTGCCCCCTGCCGTCCATACGTGCCTGTAGGTCATCCATGGAAGCAAGAGAGTAGGCATACAGCGGGAAAGAAGGTGGAATGTTCACCACTTCTTCTATCTTTGTCCACTTTGTGAATACCAGCATCAAATCATTGGCAACTGGCCTGTAGTTGGCGCCGGAGTTCCTGGCTCGAAAGTAGGATAAGTTGTAGACACTCCCTTCCTTTATGGTCTCCTTGAATCGATCATTGAACGGCGGATACACTTGAGCATGCATGGCATTCCCCTGTCCAAAACATTGAAGGTGTGAATTATGAGTGCTGAAATGTAACCTATCCTCAGTTTGAATTATGAGTGCTTGTCTGCTCTCGAAAGTGAAGTATCAGGAACACAGTCAGGTGCAATGCCAAAACTGCACTCCTCACCTCTTCATCAAGAAGAACCATATCGCTATGGAGAAGCTTTGTTTCATTGCTAGGATCACAGAAGTCCCAGAACCGAGAGACGCGCACGCAGATGCGAGCGTTGCAGGGCCCGGCATGATATTTGCCAAGAGAAGGTCCGCCATCTACAAACACAACAAGACATGCCATGTCAATACGATAACAAATATCAATGGTCATGAGGCTGCACCTAAACAAAGGCAAAATAAATCGACGGTAAGGAACGACACCTTAAATGAGAGCAGGTAACAAATACCGGATCGACCCAAAACACACAACGAAAAGAGTCACAAAAGGGGTAGGCAACAACAATTTTGGAAAGCACATGCCTCAAAATGAGATCTTATCGAAGTCAAAAATTGTGAGAGGCATAATGAGGAGGTCTAAGCCGATTTGCAGCATGCCATCGTGTGCCGTGTGACCCAAGTCGAGTAGTCCCAGGGGCCCACCGAGTAGTCGATCCTGGTACCCACCGAGGTAGTGGGCCCAGGGAGGTCCATACGACAGTAAGAGTGTGAAAATTTTTCAAATATTCATCCTTTTAGTATATTTTTCATAAATTGGAATTTAAATAAAAAAAAGAAAAAATGCCAGCCCAATAGGCCTGCTTCGGCCCAAAGAGGGGGGGCAAAATATCCACCGAGCTACAGAGCAGCACACCCCTGCGCCTCATTCCCCCATGCCCCCTCGCCCCCAGCCCTCATCCCGTGCCCATCCTCCCCCCGAGCCGTCGCCCTCCGCGCCGCGCCGCCGCCGAACCGCTTCCTCGCCGCCGGTTAACTACCCGGACGCCGCGGTATACCGCCCCCGGCCATGGATCTACCAGCTCCGGGCGGTTGACCGCGCGGGTTGGTCGGTATACCATCCGGGAGGGGCGGCCGGCCGGGAGGTTTGGGCGAGCGGCCGGCGCCCGTAGCTGAGCACAGATACCTTCTAAAATTACTTGATTTAGGTAGCACTTGATTTAGATTTGAATGAATTTGGTTAGGATTTAGGTAACCTATTATTTGTATGTATGTATGGCTTAAGTACATTTGGTTTAGGTCAATATATCATATAGGAAAATATTATTTAGATGTCTAAATGGTTTTTGGTATGTTTGATTTAGATATATATGGTTTAGGACTTTAGGTCAATATATGGTTTGATTTATATTGTTTAGGCAGATTACATTGTGGTCCCTTAAGATTATATGGTCAACATATGAGCATATAACATATATAGGATTGTATGTATGAATTAGGTGTATTGTGCTCCTTTAGGTTTAGGGAGGTTTGATTTACATATATTTTATTTATTTGGTTGTCTATGTATGCAGGTAGACAATGTCGGGCAGAGATAAAGATGTTGCATGGGAACATGGTGAAAAACTTTATCCGGGCTGGCGATGCAAGTATTGTAATACGACGAAAGGAGGAGGTGGTGCAACTAGATTGAAACAACATTTGGCTAACCGCGGGTCAGAGGTGGTACATTGCAGACATGTACCACTAGATGTTCGGGAGTACTTTTACCGTGACCTGGACCGTGCTAAGAATGCAACTAATGCCCGGGCTAGCGAGAGGTTGCTAAGGGAGGAGGCTGCAGGTCGGGGGAAACAATGGGGGTGAAGCAGATGAGGAGGAGGCTCAGGTGCGGCGTGCCATGGAACTGTCGAGAGCGGAAGAAGAGTACCGAAAGAGGGTGGAACGGAGAGGAGGTGCTTGCGAGCATGGAGGGGGTAGTGGTTCTTCGGGGTTGAATCCCTTGCAGAGGATGCTTAGAAGAGGTGGTTCGCGGAGGGACAATCCTGTGGTGGTGGAAGATTATAACTTGGTTGCAGGTGGGAGAAGAGGAATGACGCAACCAAGGATTGATACAGGCTCCTGGACGTAGAAGGGGAAGAATGCAAAGAAAGCTATTGGCAAAGCATGGTCAAAGTTTTTCCATATTGCGGGAGGACCTGGAAGACAGGCTGACAATCCATACTTTGTTAGCGCGGTCAGGGAGACACAGAAGTGGGGCAAGCTTTGTTTCATTGCAATGACACATGTGAGCTTACATTTCTGTTTCTCATGAATTTTATATGGTTGCAGGTGAAGGTATCACATCACCCAGTGGTCGGGATATTGATGGGAAGTACCTTGATCAAAATGAAAAAGACTTGAAGGATCGGTACATAAAGTTCCAGCAGGACTGGCCCATATTTGGTGTGACATTGATGTGTGATTCCTGGACTGGACCGACCAGAATGAGTGTGATCAACTTTTTGGTCTATTGCAATGGGATCACATGGTTCCACAAGTCTGTAGATGCAACTGGCAAAAGTCAAGATTCCACATTCCTGCTGGAGGTACCCCCGTAACTTATTTCTACAAGTTGTGTATTTTTTAAAAAAGTAACTAAAAATTGTTTCTATTTTTCTAGGAGATTGAAAAGGTGGTGGTGGTGGAGATTGGACCGGAGCATATAGTGCATATAGTCATGGACAACGGCTCCAACTACAAGAAAGCATGTCATCGACTTGAAGAGTTGTATGATCACATCACTTAGACACCTTGTCTAGCTCACACTGTGAATTTGATGTTGAAGGATATCGCTGAAAGCTATGATCATTCTGGCACAATCAAGCAATGCAAGCGAATTTCATCTTAGTTACACAATCATGGCCAGTTGAATGCAATGATGAGAAACGCCATCGGTGGTGAGTTGGTGAAGTGGAATGCCACTCGTTTTTGGACGAACTACATGTTCCTAAATAGCATATATCGGAAACGTGAGCAGTTCCTACAGTGGGTGCCATCTCCTGATTTCTTAAACAGCAAATGGACGGACACCGAGGATGGGAGATTTATGCAAGTCAGGTTTTCTTGTATCGAGTGGTGGGATGGGTTGAAATATATCATTGACACAGTTCAACCTGTATACAAGTTCCTTCGTTTTGCTGATCAGGACAAGCGGCCCAACCTCTGTGACGTGGTGATGGAATACCAGAATATGAAAGTGGAGATGGAGTCTTTCTTCAGTCGTAATACTTCCACTTGGAATGAGTATAATAAGATTCTAGAAGCCAGGATTCGTGACGTGTACATATGCACATATGTTGGTGCAGGTAAGCCTGTACGATTGTATCGACTTCATGCTTTACTTTCAAAACAATTGACTTTGTGCTTAACTGACTCAATTTAAATTTTGCATCTGCTGTCCTAAATCCTAAGCATGCATATACCATGGTACCAAGTCAAGAGATGTTTCGTGAACTCAAGGATACATTTGGGCGCATGACGAATGTCCAGACCGCAGTGCAAACATTGCAGGAGGCTGAGTTGTTTCACACGTAGGTTGCGAGTTTGGCACCGATATGGCTAGGCAAATGGCGATGGACCCAAAGATGTCGCCATGTAAGAATTATTCCCCCACAACATTTTCTTACTCTTGTATTGGAATATTTTGCTTACATACTCGTTTTGCACATGCAGCGGCTTGGTGGATGTTGTTTGGATCAAGCACTCCGAACCTTACGAAGCTTGCTTTGCGGCTTGTTTCACAACGTTGTTTGTTTGCTGCATACAAAGGTCCGGAATCGCTTGTCCCACAAGAAACTTAACAAGCTAGTCTATGTCAACTACAACTTTCGTTTGCGACTTGCGGAAGTTGCTGGCTCTCCAGTTCATGACGAAGGTGATTTCATTGACCGATTTGCCCATCTTTCATTCTATGAGCACAATAATCCGCTGCGGGAACAAATGGAATATGGTAGGTCTAACCAGGGTCTAGTTCTGGATGAGGATGATGACGACGGAGACGTCCCTATCCCGTCCCATATTGTCACAGATCATATAAATGACACAGATCTACGTGATGCTACCGGGGATGCGTGCATCAGTGATTGGGCACGTCGAAATGTGGGCAACACTCACCTGGGGAAGAGGAAGTTGCACAAGGGGCCTACTACGAGTGACCTGAAGCGTCAACGACAACAAATACAAACAAGAGGAAAAGATAAAGCAGCTAAACCAGTGACTAGTGACACCTCCACTGATGACGGGGATGGTCAGCGTAGTCCACCATATCAGGAGCCTGCGGATAACAGTTCAGCTGATGATGGTGACGATGACGATGATGGTGATGGTGGTGGTGGTGGTGGTGCCGGTGGTGCGGGTGGTAGTGGTGCTGTCAGTGTTTGTTTCACATGTATACATTGCACCTGCATACATTTTTTCATTGCACACACATATTTCTGACTCAGAGTACTAATTATGAATTTGTGATATATGGTTGAATGCAGGGGAGATTGATTTCACACATGCTACTCAGGACCGCGACCATGGAGCACCGCAATCGCAGAAGAGAACAGTTGGACCGACAGATTATGACACTCCACAGTACTCTTCTTCCTCCTACAACAATACCTCCTAGTCTTTTCACTATCACATATCTGACCTGAGCATGCAGGCAGAGACGAGATGGGCGTATGAATGGGAAGACCCCCATTTTTGCACTATGTTAGTTCAAGAATGGCAGACAACAACGTTGTGGACGGGCTACACATGGCAAGACTACAAGGCTAACCTGCTTCGAGAGCGAGGTATCAATGTGATGTCCACTGTAGAATACCAGATGGCGACCCAAATGGGGGTCTTCCCTTTCCAAGTTCAACGTTGAACTTTTATTTATGTGTAATTGTGTATGAGACTATGTCATTGTCTATTCAAATATGAGACTATTTAATGTATTTGGGTCTGGTGTGACCGTGTGAGACTATGTCATTGTGATTGTGTACGAGACATTTAGAGTTTGAGACTATGTCATTGTGTATTTGGGTATGAGACTATGTCATTGTTGCTTTGGTTTGGTCTTTTACATTAATATGTGCATAACTCATGTCAAAATTTCCATTTATTTCACTCGGGAGAACCATTTTTCTTGTATCGGATTTTTTCTTTTTGCCTTGGTTTACCACGGGACCAGCCCGGCATACCGGTTAAACCGACCGTTATACCGGTCGGACCCGATTACACTGCGTGATTTGAATTCAAATTCGAATTCGTCCGGTTTCGACCGGTTCCCGACCGGACTGGATCGGGAACCAGTACCGAACGTCGCCGGTTGGGTCGGTATAAAAAACCGTGGATATTCGGAAGAGCGAACAACCGGAAGCCACTCGCGCTGTCGCGCACGGCTCGTCCCGCTCGCCCGCTCCCATCCCATCCGTAGCAGCCGCGCGGCGCGGGCGTGTGGCCACGGCAAAAAGTCAGAACGCTTCGTGGGAATCGCGTCGACCGCGACGCTTGCCCGTCTCGCCACGCACCGGACGGATCCACGCCACCACGGGCTCAGCGCCTGCGCACTTCCACCCACCTGCGCGCTTCCATCTTCCACCTTTCGCTCTCCACGGATTTCTCACCCAACACCCCCGCGCACTCGAACGCTCTCGAGGCTCGGGCGCTCGGCTCGGCTCGGCTTGGGCTCCGGCAGCACCAGATTCGTTTGTGAGGAGCACGGGGATGGCGATCGGGCTCCCCTCGCCCGCCTTCCTGACCTGAACCCCAATTCCACCACCGCAGCGCAGGGGGGGCTCGCGGCTCAGTGAAGCGGGAGAAGGAGATGGGGTACCTGCCGGCGCTGGGCGGGAAGGCGGCGCACCTTGTGTCCGACCTCGCCACCGTTATCCTCAACCCGGTCTCCGAGCGGGAGCGCCAGCGTCACCACCCCTCTCACCTCCCGGTGAGCTCCTCCCGCGCCGCTTCCTCCCTTCTTTGCCCCCAAACCTTCGCCCCTGAAGGCCGATCGCTCTGCTCCGGAATTCCCGTTTCATTTCCGCGCATGCTGTGCTCGATTCGAGCAATTAGGGTGCCGCGACTAGAGATTGGAGCTTCTGATTTTTGTTGCGGGTTTAGGGTCTCATCTCTGTGGTGCTGCTAATTGGGAGCTGAGAGATGGGGTGTGGATGCTAGTTCATCTGGATCTTGTCCTCGTTGATGGCCTATGGAGTGTCCGAGTGTGATAGAGGCCTCTATGGAGATTACTTTGCTGGTACATCAAAACTATGGACCCAATTGCACTGGGTTAGCACCAAACTAGTAAGATTGTACAAACTTAGCCAATACTCATATTTCAATTGTCTCTAATTCTATTCTTCTTCTATGTGTTTGGAGTACTTTGGACTTTGGGGACAATGAGTATTGCAGATACTTATTTGTCCGAATGTTTGCCAAATTAAGTTTCGATACTTTAATATGATAGCAGTTTAGGCTTTGCTGTTCTTTTAAATTCTTTCTTTTTTAAGAGCTCCAGAGACAAATCCTGGTCCATATATTTATCGAAACATAGGACAAAGTATAAACTATCGCTTTCATGACACTACAGAACCAGGGGAACACCTGCTCAGATTTGCTATCAGGCCTTACAAATCAGAAAACCTAACAGCTAACTCGAGCACCAATTGGGGTACTGTGACTAGAGATTGGGATTTCTGATTTTTTCGGGGTTTTGGGGGGGGTTAGGATCTCATCGCTGTGGTGCTGCTAATTGGGATTTGAGACATGGGATGTGGATGCTAATTCATTGGGATCTTGTTCTCATGGATGGGCTGTGGACTGTCCAAGTGTGATAGAGGCCTCTATGGGTATTACTTTGCTGGTAGAGCAAAACCATATTTATGGGAAACTAGGACAAAGTGTCTCATGACACTGCAGAACCAGGCAAACACCTTCTCAGATTTGCTATCAGGCCTTACAAATCAGCAAACCAAACTGCCACCCACAGTTTTCAGAATAAAAAAGATTACCAGCTAACCACTTCTACCTCCTATCGTTTCCAGAGTGAACACAGCACTATCTTAGCCAAGTCATTCTTAATTTTCTTTCTAGGAAACATTGTTTCATTTGCTTTTCCTCAATTTTACTGATGAGCTGTCGCAGCATTCAATTTGGAGATAAGTAACATCCAGGGTAATGACAAAATGGAAAATCCAAGTGTCTTGTGGAACACTATTACTGTTATATGCTGTAACTGTTTGCAATTGTGCTAGAGCTAAATTTTGAATGGTACCTCCATGAAATGAAATGAACCTTTAGCAGAAAATACTGATGGTTTTTGTCGTATCTGAATAATAAATATGCTAAATTTGTAATCAGTTCATGGATTTAAAAGCTTAATGTTTGTTTCTCTCTTATAGGAGGCCACTGAAGGAAAAGATACACTATTTGGTGATGAAGATTCTGACAAAAATTCTGAGACTCCTGATGGTCCCGACACATCTTCCTTCAGAGCATTTCTTATGTCATTTATGTCTTCCTCAACCTCCAGCAAGGATTCAATGGAGACCATACCCGAGCATGATCTAGATGAGGAATATCCAACTTTAACACCTGTTGGGAAGGCAAGCAGTGGGAGGAAGGGCTTGCTCAGTAGAGGGAAGCATTCCATTGGAAGGATTATTAGCAAAGCAGGACTCAGTAATTTCAGACAGAAACTTACCCACAGCATTGATGGTGAATTCATAGGTCAAACAGAATCAGTTGCACCCAGATTTGAGATGAAGGGAGCAAAGGAATCGGCTTTGCGTGATAAGTTGCCAGCTATGTCCGAACCATCTGTTCTTTTGTCAGAAATGATGCGAGCTGTTCTTTATTCATCTCTTCCCGTTCTTGTTCAAGGAAGGAACTGGATGTTAGTTTACAGGTTCAAAATATCTTGGCAACATAAACCTTGTGCTGATTATTTCCATCTTTGCTAAATGCTCAATGTTCTGATTCCTATGTTCACACTTCTGCAGTACCTGGAGGCATGGAATATCTTTGTCTACTCTGTATAGAAGGAGCAGGCTTTGTGCTGGCTACTCACTTCTGGTATGCTACATACTGTCATTTTTTATACGGCGTTCATTTTTTACCCTCTATTTCGTGGAATATAATTACTCAATTTATCACTGTTTTTACCCTTGCATGATGACATATTGCCACTCTACTCTGATATGCGATATACAAGTATATGGCTGCTAATTTTACTGCAATAGAATGCAACATCATATCCATGCAGCATTTTTTGCTTTGCAAAAACAGGAGCATTGTCACTCTGATCAAGGTCCAATCCTGTGATACAATTTCACATCACCCTCATAGCACTTTTTTTTAATAAAGTGAAGACCTTGATATTGCAAGTTTCCTAGTGTAACATTTCATCTAACAAGAGATAGTTCAAATTTGTACTTGTATTTCCTGAAACTTTAATGTTGAATCTGGAATTATATATCCCTTCTATACATCCATATAGAACAGGTTCTGTTCATCATCCAATCCCTTTCTTCAGTTGTTGAGCTGATTAGATTTTTCTTTGGAAAGTTTGCCAAAAAAAAAAACCTCAGCAGCACCTTGAATTTCCATACTTATATCATCCAAACATTGTTCTTTTCACAACTGTTCTACTGGATTTTATCCTAGATACATAGATAAGTTTTTTAGATAAAAACTCTTGGTTACACGGTGTGGTACCAATACAATTGAGGCATGATGCTTTGGTTTGTTGTATAATTTAGTTACTGTTGTCCTCATTATGCTTTAGTTTGTTGTATAATTTAGTTACTAATATCCGCATGATGATATGTGCTTTACTGCGGTGACAGATAGTTGGGGATCGAAGAGGAGCAGTTTTTGGTGGTTTGGTTGAGGCACCACTGCAGCCTATCATAAAGAGGAAATATCAGGTTTGATACATATGCTGCTGCTGATTTTTGGATGCCTAGTTTACGTTATACTGATGATTGTACCTGCATTACTTTCAGGGGACTAATGACTGCTTCGTGTTCACCAATGTAGATGGTCGTCCTGCTATATGCCGTCCAACAGGTAATTTGTGTTTTCTAAGTTTACATGATCTAACAATCTGAAAACAGGAAGTGTCCATTTATCCTACACATTTCTATTGTGCATTGGTTCCCTACACTTTTGAGCTCCGGACTACTAGCTGTGCTATCAGAAATTATTTGACTCTCTGTCATCATCGTTGTCTATATGCTTATCCCAAATGCCTAGTTCTGGGATGCTGATACCTGTAACCAAAGTGTTCATGTATCTATGACAAATCAGTGTTGCTTTTATGTGGTGATACTTTTTGTTGGCTCGGTGTTAGGAAACATCATATTTTTAGAAGTGAATATCAAGGATTTTTCCTAACTTCTTTCTTCCTTAGCATTTCTTGTAAATTTTTAAATGCAGGTGCTAATAACTATTTTACATTTTGCTCGCCCGATTATTTGGCAATGGGAGGTGGTGGTCATTTTGCTCTTTATCTCGATGGAGACCTGTAATCTCTAGCCTTCCCTTGCATCACGCGACATAAAATTCCTAGTTACCTGTCTTGTTATTATATTGATAGAAATTCCTGAAAATATTAATGGAGAATATGCCACCTTTATTTCAGGCACAAGCACAAACACGCTTTTCATTATCTTATATTTCTCCTACGTCTCACATCGTTTTGCTGTGTGCTATGTGGATCTCTGCAGTCTGAATGGTTCCAGCTCCACCTCAGAGACTTTTAACAACCCATGCTTATCCCATACCCAGGAATTCAAAATCAAAGATGTCGAGGTACACACTATAGAGCTATATGTTCTGCATAAGCTTCATTTTTTCATAGTTTGCCACATTGTAAGGACAGATAGCAAATTAATAATAACCTTGTCCTGCAGCTGTGGGGCTTCGTCAATGCCTCAAAATACGAAGAGATGCTCACGGTCTGCCGCACTGAAAAGCAAGGAATTTGGAATCTGTGACCGTGCGGAGCTCACTAAGCTGTTGATGGTTGGTGCCAACCTATCCCCTGGTGTGGCTTGTACAGTTTTGCATAGTAGTAACGTCTGTAGAGCATGTAGAGGAGACTTTCATATGGAATTGAACACATGAAGAGTTTCTTTTTCAGTAAAAAAACACATGAAGGATTTTGCCATCCATGCTTGCAAATATTAACAGTAGAAGGGTCTAGTACTGTGGTAAAATATTATACTTTCGTCTGCGCTAGAGAATTATACTAGTCGCCTACCATACACGGAGCTTTTATAATTCTGTTCAAGAAACTGCCTTTGAGACGCGTGCAAGAAACCATCTTGGGTGATCGATCTTTCGTAACGATCATCAGGAGTGGCTGCACATCGGGAGGGAGCAGTGGCTGCACAGCGTCTGCTCATCTTTCTTGGCGATCAACACGTGCAAAGATGAGTCGTCGGACGTAGTCGAGGTTCCCCTGAAGGCCCAGATCTCAACCACGTCACGCTCCTTGAAGCCGCACAGCTGGACGAAGTTGAGGTATCCCCTCCCAATGATGACCGTGGCGCCGGAGGTCTGCAGCCGCAGGAGCTGCGACTCCACGGCGCCGCCGGCGCGGTGGTTCACGAGCTTCACGGGCAGGCCGCCGAATTGCGCTAGTAGGGCCTCCATTGTCTCCATCCTCATCCTCTTCCCCTCCCCCGTCTCGATGATGATGTGGTCCGATGAACTGGGCTCCTCGTCGCGGGTCAGGACGTCGAGGAGGTGGCGCAGCACGCGGCTGCCGTCGCCTCCCAGGAATGAGAGCCGTTGCTGCACGTCGCTGCACCTCATGACCTTCTCGCCGATGAAGTGCGCCGGCAGGTCGGGCGGAAGGTTCAGCATCGGGAGGAGGTGGTCGCGCAGGCACGGCGGCTCTTCTCGGGCGGCGGCGCAGGCCAGCGCTGCTTGGGGAGGTGGTGGTGCCCCCGCGACGGCGTCCAGGGGCTCGGCGTCGACCGCCGGTGCCACGCGTGGAGACGACATAATGGCGGCGCCGGCCGACGGGCTTTCCGGCTGCGCCCTCTTGGCGCGCCGTTGTCCCGCGGCAGCAGTGTCGTCGGGCGCAACCATGATCGTAAGCGCGCGGCCGCCGCCGCCGGGAACGAGTTCGCGCGTCACGTAGGCTTCCGGTTCGACTCGACGCAAAGGCTCTCGGCGCAATCTCACGGGGATTATATAGCTTCTCTTGTTTCTGGAACGTGGTTAGGGTTGATGATGCATTGATTCGCTTCTGCTTCGGTTGCATGGGATTGTGCTGAACTGCTTGCTGATCGAGAGTTCGAGACCATCACCACCACAAATCTTCGTCTTTTTTTTTTAGAACCTCCACAAAATCTTCGTCTTGAAAGTTGAAACTCACCAATCTCTGGGCTGTGGGCCATTTTACCCTTTTACGTATTAGGCCGAAAGTACAACAAAGACCACAGGCCGGGTGGGGAGGGATATGGACCCCATTCGGGATCCATATTAGCAGGCCCAAGCCAACGGGTTCCCAACGGTTACAACATCACTAAGGGACGGCGATTGCGTTGCTTTTCCGCGAAAATCGCGAATTAAGCCCGCCGAACGCTTTGCGTTGAGCTCGCGTTTGCTGCCCGCCCGCAATCGAGAATCGCGAGAATTGAACTGCGCGAGGAATAATGGCAGAAGCGACCTCCGAGCCGCGTTGCGCTTCTGCCTATCGCGATTCTGTGGGTCGCGGTCCCAAACACGGCCTAAACAGAAGCGGCGGCGGCCGGTGGCTAGCCCTCCCCACCTTCCCCGCCGGCTCGGGCGCCCTCCGGCGGAGGCAACACGAGATGAAGGAGAATAGGGGATGCGGAGAGCAGGCGCGCAGGAGTCGGCGGCGCGGCGGCTGGCCTTCCACCCGGAGATCTCCCTCCTAGTTCGGGAGATAGTACGTGCATTTGTGGCCTTAGTAATTAATTCGATTTTTTTCCGAATTTGGTGTGTAAATTAGAATTGCATGGCTATTTCTCTGAAATCGTTGAATGTTATGTCATATTAGTTCCCTAACGGAATTGGATAAAAAATTAGAGCAGTTGGACTATTTATGCCCAACAATTTGTGTGATCAGTAAAATCCTTTCTGAAATTCACATCAAAAGTGACCTTGTATTTCAGTTCAAACGCATCTCCTGTGGTGAAATCATAACGCTTTGAGAAAATTCAGAGATATTTGCCAAGCACAAAGACCAGAAAAAGAGAAGTAAAGCTACTGTATCGGTTTCATATGAACCGGTATTTGACCAATGGAAGTAATTTATCTTGCGTGAGCAGTCTTTTATTGTGAATTTTTGGTGTTGCAAATCGCAGTAGCAGTTGATATCATTTGTTGAACCTATATTCATTCTTTTTATCAGTGTCATAGTAAACTTGATGCCCTACCCAACAATGTAAATGGATTATGTTTGCATCTTAAAACTCTATGACCTTTTTATTGCTTGGCATGCAAATCTCTTTTTTTTACTTACATTATAGCTGTCCATATTCTAGGGGGACTCTCACCTGCTCGTACGAAAGCATGTCATGGGATTAGTTTTTATGTATACAGTTTCGCATCATTGTAAAACAAGGACACGATGACAATCAGCCTGTTCGCTTGGCTTATCACCACCAACAAGAAGATTTTCTCTCGAACAAACCAGCCACTAAAGAACCACCAAAGAAGATTTTCTCTCGAACAAACTAGCACTGCCATCACCACCGGCCAACCGAACAGGGGTGAATGAGTGAAGACAAAACACTAGTAGTGCGTGACATGAGTTGATTGATTTATGGCCATGGCCAGTACAATTAAATATTAGTGGTGACAACTAACAACAATGTCTGTTTTAGCTGTTTGGGTCTTTCCTAAGTTTCTTACCTGATTCCTGTTAGTTGACACATAGCAGTTTGAGACTTTGAGTCGGCCCTTTAACTGCCTGACAAGGTTTCCCTCCATACTGTGTTACCCTGGCGCATCACCTGCACAACATCTACAATGTTTTATTTTTATTACGTCCCATCTACCGTATTTCTTCATAAATGCATTTAGAACTTCAACCTGCATAAAGTGCATGATTTTCTATACATGTTACTTTCTGCACACCATCTGTTAGTGTCTACTGTCTGCAACCAACATCTTCATGACACTATGTCAAAGTGGTTCACTTCTGAGCAATCAGGAGAAACAAGACTTAAGTAAGGTAGTTTAACAACAGGAAAGATAAAAAAAGGTAAGTTAAGCCAAGGCACGCCGGAGTTTTTATGAGTAACTTTTACATGTACTTTATATATACAGGTATATATGTGTAGACTCATGCATTGAATTCTTTATGAATCAACAAATGCACGAGACAATTTCAGAAAAAGAAAAGAAAGAGCTGCTAAGCCTAACATCCAAAAGCTGCAACCTGGAGGTAGTGTACAATTGTACAACTTAAGCTCAGGAGTTCATTCAAATTCTCTCATGAGCTCTTCATCAAGAAGGATTTCTGACCAACTAGGTGATAGTGTAAGTGTACTGCTGGCTCCGCATTTTAAGGTGCTGATAGCATTGCGAGGGTTGGAGGCTGACATGTCCGTGAGTGGTGGTAGTGAGTTCTCAGATAGCAATATGCTTTTCTGGCTACTGCTCCCTCCCTCAACAAGGCATCGCTCACTGCTGCCCACATTGTTATCTGAACTCAGGTTGATATTGCTAACTGGTTGGTCAAAGAAAGTGATTGGCTGGTTTTGTGGCACCTGCCTGGCTATGTCTTCACCATCTATACTCTCAAGAAGAGTTGGAGAAAGCATATGCTGTGGGTTGAGGAGGCTGATCTGCTCTAGGTCAGTGGTGAGGCTGCTGACTGTGATGGGGTTTGGTGTAGTGGACGATGCTGCAGATTGAAGCATTGCTTGCATGTACTGGTGATTGTCAGCCTGGACTCCCTCAGTCTGTTGCATGGTAGTGTGGCCGTCCCATTGTTGCTGCTCAATGAGCTGGTGGAGATTGGCAAGCGCTATTAGTTGTGGGAGTGCTGCGAAGAAGTCTGTTCTTGGGCGATGGGTCATCGGATCAATACCCATCTGAATGAGCTTCTTCCTGAGATGGGTGTTCCAGAAGTTCTTGATCTCATTGTCTGTCCGGCCAGGGAGATTCTTCGCAATAGCTGACCACCTGGGTTTGATTAAAGATTAGCGAAAACAGTTGATATGAGAAGTATGCAATGGTAGGTGCAGTTAGTACTTGTTGCCAAGGATGGAATGGAGCTGGAGGATGGTTTGCTCTTCGTCCTTGGAGAACTTTCCTCTCTTAATATCTGGCCTGAGGTAGTTTGTCCATCTTAGCCTGCAGCTTTTGCCACATCTGTTCAGGCCTGAAAAAAAATACACTGAGCTAAGGTTTTGGTGAAAATTAAGCGCATGAGACACATAAATATATAACAGTGGAAGTACCAGCGAGTTCAGGTAGTGCCCTCCAACTTCCATGGCCATGCTTTTGGATATAATTCATGAGCTTATGATCTTCCTCAGGGGTCCAGGGACCCTTCTTGAGGCCCTTCTCGTCACAACACGGAGGCCTCCCCATTGATGGTTAAGAACAGGATATGACAAATGCCAGAAGGTGGCGAGAGAGGATCTGCCTCCCCCTTGATGTGTGGGCAGTGGGTATGTTGTATTCCAGATGGCTGGGTACCAGAGCATAGCTCACCTATATATAAAGGCTTCTTCCCTGTTTCCAAAGGGGAACATTGACAGGCTGAACCAAATTCATTGAGAAGAGAACTCTGATATGTCCTTTTCACCTTGCAAAATTGCATGTGCATGGTTTTTGGAAAGGGACAAGGGTCTTGGCTGTGCTCATATTAAAACATATGGCCATTGATTCTGTTGACTTGATAAGAGAACTTTAGGGTGCTGATTATTTAGGTGAGCGAGGTAAGACCACACTGTGATGCGACATAAACCTCACCTGCTTCTTTTAACGTACTTGTCTTGTATTTCTAGTTGTTTTCTGGTTTGTAATGTTGTGATTGACTCTTTTGGAATAAGATAGCTAACAGCAGTTCCGGAAGATTTTTTTTTTGAAACTTTGCATTCTTGATTTCTAAGCTTCCTCTATGTTTCCTAATTGATAATATGGTGTGTTGAAAATGTAAAAAGAGATCAGAAAAAACCAAGTGCAGGACCCATGTTCAGTGGAAGGAATCTAACAACTAAGACACTTTGCTCACTAGGCAAAGCATGGTGTAGACTTCATCCATATTGTCCAGTAGAACTAAATGTATTCCATCTTATTAACAGTTGCAGTTGTGGCAGGATATCAAACTCGAGAAACAGTGGAACTTATTTGCTGAACTACATCAAGTTTTGAAGCATGGTGAGGCCCTTGTCATGTCAGATTTTTGTTCTGAGTTCCAAGAACTGCAGGGAGAGCAAGCAGTCAAGCACAGAACTGTGCGACATGAGTTTAAACAAGAGTGGCACACATATTGGTTGCCCCACTCCAATGAACAAAATAACTGACGAAAAAGCAAATATCTCAACCGCTGAACTGTGTTCACTTGCTTCATCATCGTATAGCTCTGAGCCCAGGTACCCTTGGATTAATAATGTACCATGCATTGCCCATCATTCCACGTGCTTTGGAAGTGCAAGTTCATCTCATTTCTGAAGGCCATCTCATTTCTGCATTCCTCCTATCACATTGTACAGGTCTATAAACTAATGTAGAACCCAGAATAGATATCTTCAATTTGTTTTTCTATGATGTGCCCTTTTCTACTTGCCACATTGTCCAGTAGGTTCATGATTTGCTTAGCTTAGCTGATTGTTTTAATTGGCCTATAGTGTGCTAGACCTTTCGTAAACTTTTATGGAGCTGGGGGAAGCGCTGAAGAATTTTGGGGTTTGGTTCAAATTTAAACTAAAGCCTACGGATTTTGGACCCCAAATGTGGCCTTTGGACAAAGTTGTGCCTGAAGGATTGTTATCATCAAATCAAGTAGTTTATTTTGATAGGTCTTATTTGGTTGTGTGTTGCATTGTTAAATTAGCAGAATTGATTGATCCTATTAGGTTTTACGATCTCATTCCATTTGACAATCTGATTTGTACTTTCTTTATCTTTGGTTAAGCTCTTCATACAAATATAATATCAACTGTAAATCTGTAATACATGACATCAAACTACAAAGTTTAAAAAGATATATATTTTGCACATAGATCATTTTATTGGTTACAGGAACACATTGTACTCCTTGCTCGTCGTCCAGATCCTGATTTATTAACTTGACCACAATATGCACTCTAAGGTCATCATGTAACTGATGAATCATGAACTTAGCTTACAGCAGAAGATAAAGATTCGTCATATGTCATGGGTTTTGGTCCTCAGTGGGCGGCGGCTTCAAACTATCACCAACTACTTTTCTTACAGGTTCCACCCATGCTATTCTATAATGACCATTGCTTATGTATGCTACCTAACAAATACAAATCATTTGACACTTCATGGTAATAGAAAAATAGAGAAGGAAAAGGACCATATTGTCTTTGATATAGGTTCATAGTACTGCCCTGAAGACCAAATTGTGTACTCCCAAGACCTCACCGTACAATTTCAGGTATGTACATGTATGTATGGGAGACTTGGAATCTAGGAAGAACATGTGAGTTACTCATGAGCTACATATATCAAGTATTCAGTGGCTCAGTGCTATAATGATGAGTGTCCACAAATGATTCTATTGATTTAATGTAGGACATATAGGATGAGTCCGCAAGGGGAAAAAAGCTATAAAGTGATCACGGATGCATGGTATCATTTGATTAAATTGTTTGGCATATCATTTTCAATGCACATCAAGTATAGAATATGAGCAGCCTTGCATTCCATTGTTGCCCGCATTTGTGTTACATTTCAATTGTATGACTCACGTGAAAGCTCAGAAAATTCATGCATATCCTACCCTACAAAGCTGCACAAGTCAATGAATATATGGTCTGCACCAACAGTGAAAAAGGGTTAAACTACAGTTCAAATTATAGACCAAGTCAGAGATTATCACATCTGTGACACCAGATTTGACAGGTGTGGTTGAAGGGTTTGGTGTAGGCAAGTAGGCATCATCCAATTAGTTTGTTTGCTTTCTGTCAGAAACATTGTTAACCATCTCTGACGAATTTTGCTGATTTGTACACTCCTTCAGGTTGCTGCGCCCTCGGTGGAACTATCCAGATGCATGCGCAAGCCATGCTCATTGAGGGTATAGCCATGCTAAACAAGTTGCTTTAGTAACATTGGTGTAGCCAAGTTTGACAGTATCACAGTATGCAGTGCCACAAATCTTTTATTCTTAATTTCGGTGCCCATTTAGTTCATAAACACATGCACTCTCTTTTTTCTTTGAAATAAAACAATGGCCTGTTCAGGAATGAATTTCTAAAAAGAAAAAGAAATTGAAACCAAGTTTAGCTTCATCCCTAGTCACATTTCGCAGTACAAGTTCTTGGCGATGGTTCTTCCTAACCGTCACACCGAACTCTGCAGAAACAAATGATTATAGCTTCAGTGCTTTGCTCATTATCGACGCTTTCATGTGTCATGTAGTAGCTAACAGAATTAATCCTCTCTGCAACTACTACTTGCTACTGGACAGTGACAAGAAAATAAAACTTGTAGACAGGTGAACCTAATCGCTGTACCACATTGGAAATCGACGTATGTGTTTTTGAATAGGAAAATTATGGGCCTACATGATGTTGCAAAAATAGAAGGCTCATGTTCAATTGCCAATTATTTTTGTGAGAAGTGCCATTTCGACGCATACTTATATCTGAAAGCAAGGATAACTTGGGGAAAAAGAAGTTAGCTAGTACTACGTGTAGCTAGTTTGATTTGTATTACCAGCACCGAAGTCCTTAAGTCAAAGATGGTTAATCTGTCAGAGTATCTGGTGACGTTGGTGCTTCTGCTAGTAATCATGGGAGTGCGTGTGCGTGGCACTGTCACAAACACGCCATAAGCCTTTTCAGATGTTTTTCGCACATTTCCTTGAATTTTCAGATTATTTTTGACAACAATATTCAGTCTACGGCAGTCTATCAGTACGGCAGCAGCAGATTGATCAGAGGGCTTTGGTCTGATTTTTCAGAGCTGATGGGTGTTTGAATACAACCAATTTTCTGGTTTTTAAAACCATGTTATTTATTGTAATAAAATAGTTTTATAAACTCCATTGGAGACCTCTTGCCCCCCCCCCCCCACACCACGGTTTTGCACGTCTTTGAATTATACAACTATAGTTTCATAATGACATAGTTTTATACATGAACAACATCAAACAAACTCGTAAGGTATTAATGGAACTAAATCATTGGAAAAATTTTAAGATTAGAAAAGTGTGGCAGTGTGGTGGCGTGTTAGTATATTGTAGTGACTAATTACTCCTTCCAAATTATAGTCCATTTGACTTTCTTTTTAATCTCAACTTTGACCACTCGTCTTATTCAACAAATATTATGCAAAATACCATATTTTTTTCTCGTGACTTGCTTTATTAATAAAAAAAATCTTCAATGATAACTTAAATCTTACTATGTCTCTAAATAAGTGACGCTCAGTAAGTACGTTGATGAGGGAAACACATTTCCCAACGACACTTATTTAGGGACAGAGATGTACTTGTAAGAAGTTGTAGCTGTGCTTTCAGGAGCACATGAAGAGTGACAGTGTGTGTAGTTTTGGGAGGACCGTGATGGAGTTTGATACTGCTAGGATATCTTTCTTTTTTTTTTTGGAAAATACTGCTAGGATATCTCTGCCAGGTCAGTAAAGTACCATGCATAAACGGAAGGGCAAACCGCCAAATCCCATCCTGGCATGCAATGGAATAGCAGCTGTCATCTACTCATCTGACGTTAATACCTGAATCATATTTTCTTGATTTCTTCCAAATCATCAGCCTCATGGATTCTGTTCTCTATATAAGGAGAATGCATGTCAAGTAACAACACGAAACACAGTGATACTTTGAAAATGGATCCAGTGAAACCTGCATTGTTTCTCCTTGCTGGCTTACTCCTTGCTCTGGGAACAAATGGAGGCCGGTTGCGTCAACCTGTCGAAGACGATGGTGGCGGTTCACGGACCGGCCGACCGACGTCAGGTTCTTCGCCGAGCGCTCTATTGCTGCATAAACTCTACAACAGAAGCGTCGTCGACGACGAAAAAGACGCCGTATATAATGTGAGTTAATTACTCTCCAGCGTTTCATTTCCTTTGATTTAATTGATTAATCCACAGCACAGTAGGACAAGACACAAGAAAAACATATTTTAGTTTTCTATTTGTGTGTGGCGGATTGGTTTGCAGTTGCAGTACGCCGTTTACGACTCGTACTCTAAAGATACCAAACGCTACGGGTTGATGGCGACCATGGACGTCTATGGCTTCAACAACCTAAGCCGAGATCAGGAGACAGCGGCGGCGATCTGGGTCGGTAATCAGCTTTCACAGGATTACATTCTCGTCGGCTGGCACGTAAGTCGGGTTCCTTTTCTCGCGATTGATTGATTTTTTACTTTTTTTTAAAAAAAGCTGAATTTCGATCAAATTAACCTGAATTTGTTCTCGATTTCCCATGTTTTTCTTTGTGAAGGTGAAACCAAGCATTTACGGGGACTCGCGTACCCGTTTCTTTACCTACTGGACGGTACGCATGATTTTTTCTGTTGCATTTCACTTAAAGCCAAGGTCGCGCTCAAGTCATAATTGCTTGTGTTGTTTTGGAGAGCCTACGATTGCTAACATTGTGATACACTTTCTGATCTTGGAATGGGACAGAAGGATGAGTTCGTCGCAACCGGTTGCTACAACACGGCATGCCCTGGTTTCCAGCTGGAAGCTGACACACGGACTTTTCCTGGTGATGTTATCGACCCGGTTTCTGAATCCAGTGGGCGCAGACAGAACATCACGATTAAAGTTTACAAGGTGCGACTGTAAAAACTTGGGATCTCTTGCAGTTTTGAATCTCTTTCATGATTTCTTTTGCCTGTTTCTACTTTTGTAAATGAGTACTAGAAGACTGTCAGGAATTTTTTCAGGGTGCGTAAAACCATAGATCCTGGAAACCTAGCTTTTATAATAATAATAATCTCACCATTACTGAAATACCAATAAACCACAGAACAACCTCATGGCCATTTGAGTTAATCATGGTTCCCCTCATCTTACCAAATGATCAAATGGCCCGTATGAGTGACAAAGTTAGCAGTCAAGTCTCATGTATGGGTTCAGATATTCACAACCTGCATTACATGAGGAAAGTATCCCTTACACGCAGTGGCGAATACAAGATTGAGTTGTAGGGGAGCTCTCCTTCCTCTTCTTCTTCCTCTTTCTCTTTTTTTCTCAAAATTTCTATGGAAAACTTGTTATGGGATCCAAGGTGGTAGGGGGCTGGAGCCCCCCCCCCCCCAACCCACTGCTGGATCCGCCGCTGCTTACGCGTACAAGGTGGGTCAAGAGTTATTATTGAAGCAAACATCACAAAATCAATGCTTTCCGGTGACCCAACACATAACAATGTCTACTTTTAGCATACTGTGGTAAAGAACATAGTCGCAGAGTAACCCAAGTCATAACCGCTGTAAATCAAACACAAGTATCGTGTTTCATTATCTTTTTCATTTAATTTCATTTTTATGAGCTCAAAAAACGCAATGGCGTAATGCATTCACCTTGGGTGATCTGCAGGAGGATCAAACTGGAGATTGGTGGGTTTACTATGGATTCAACAGTAACCCTACTGCTGTGGGAAAATTCCCAAAGTCATTACTTACCGGCTTATCAGATTCTATGGCTGACTTTGCGTTTGGTGGCTACACATATAATGCAAGAACACAATTAACACCTCCAATGGGCAGTGGCAGTTCTCAGACAGGGAGTGCTGCATCATTCAGTGGGCTTCAGTATATTCTACAAGATGGCACAGTGTCAGCGATAGCTGGAGAATTACCTAGCCGTGTCGATAGCAGATGTTATACTGTAACACCTATTGAGAATGGCAAGTTCTTCTATGGGGGTCCTGGTGGCTGCTAGCTAAGATTAGCTATCAGTGAAATAATTGCCTAGGTCTACCACATGGCATGCTTTTTAAGAACACATTTCTTGTTACTTTCAAGGGGGAAAAACATTTTGTTTATGAGCAGCAGTTAATCAACACAATATTCAGAATAAACAAGGAAATAATTGGATTCAAATAAAGTAAAGACATACGGGTGATAACCTTATTTATGACAAGTTTCAAATTGGTAAAGTATACCCCTAGGATAAAGAAGAAGAAGAACGAGTTAAGGAAACTCGCAAGAAAAGTTCCAACTGATCGTCTACTTAAATTTGAACGGGTTTTATTTAAAGCACAAAAACGCATACATATGTCTGTTTTCATAGCACCAAAGAGTTCTTGATGAGATTCACCGGTGTTACTACGACGAAATCGTTATGATACTGAACCTCATGCCTTATCGAGCGTCTTATCCCATCTTAAAGTTGGTTTATTCGGTAGTAGCAAATGCTATTCACTATAGGGATTTCGACAAAGCGAGTTTATTCATCACGAAAGCCGAAGTCGGTAGGAGTACTATTATGAATAAATTCAGACCTTGAGCTTGAGGACGTAGTTATCCTATAAAAAAACATGTGAATAACCCTGCTAATTTGGATGGCATCCAAATTAACCAAAAACATACCTAAAAACTCAAAAAAGCGAATCCATATTTTGAGCAGACAAAGAATTTGTCACCACACTTGGTGGTGCATTATTGCACTTTCTGAACCCCCCAGTGGGATGCAGACATGCAGTGCAAACAATATTAACAACACAAAATTTCTTCTGCATTGAGCCAGCAACCTGATACTTTATCATGATTGCCATACCACCAATAATTCAACCTGTTTACTGAGAAGTTTTGGTAATACATAATAATAACCAAGCAGCATCAACATGTATCTTCAACCTCTGCTTGTTTCTTTGGCGGTGAAGATTGACTCTATTCTCTACTAAGCACTTCACAGTTTCAGGAAACAGCCCACATGCTTGTAGCACTAGACTTGCCATAGCTGGAGCCTGGAGGCTGGCGAGTGCGCGTCCAGTTTATATCGAGCGAGCCGGTGGTTTGCCGTCGCAGTCACCACTCACTCGATCGGCAGGGCAAGCAGCGTGCTCGCCATCAAACCACCACCATGCCGGGACAGCCTCTGTATCCCGTCTCCAGCCCCGCCGCTGCGCAGCCACCGCCACCGCCACTACCGCCGGCGCTGCCCAGGCCACTCGGGCCACCCCCGGTGCCGCCGCCGGCCCACGGCGGGGGAGGCTGGAACACCGGCGTCATCGTCGGCCTCTCCCTCGGCGGAGGGGGGGCGGTGCTCGGTGCCCTGGCGCTCCTCGCCGTGTGGTGCTGGAAACGGTGGGCTCGCCAGCCGGCCGACGCCGCGCTGGTGCAGGCGGGACCGCGGGTGCCACGCAGCGCCCCCCCTCCGCCACGGCCGCCTCCGCAGGCCCACCCGCTCCCCCGGCCTCCAGCGTCAGCTTCCGGTGCGCGGCGCCAGCAGTAGTGCGCGGAGCCGAGGAGGAGCGACCGCAATCCAGCGTTGATCTGACGATCGAGTGTGTTCATAGAGGCAGGAGGTGGCTGCTACGAGATTTGAGTCATCACTCATCAGCTGTGTTACCAATTGTCATCCATGTTGCATGGCCGTTGCGTCATCAGCTAGTAGTATTAGAGCAACTCCAACAGTCTCGGTATTTTTAATAGCTAAATTTGGAGATTCTTGCTCATTGTAAAAATAGAAAACTTCAAATTTTATGAGGTAATCCAACAGACTATCTAAAAAGAACCGGATAACTTCTGTCAAGCCCATCATACATGACGCCGGCCCGCGACGTGTGTACGCCGTCGAACTCTGGCGCGAAGGATGTGGCGGCCGGCGATTGAAGTAGGACAATAACACCATTCTATTGCGAGCAGGCTTTTGCATTGTTTTTTTATCAAACTTCAAAAAATAAAGTTGGCTGTTCTTGTACTCCTAGCCATGAGATTAGCACGATGAAGCACAAAACTAAAGCTAGAGCACTCCTGCTACCCTCTCAACCCAAATCTTCACACAACGACACATCCTACAATCAGCCATGGCTACAGTTGGACGGAGCAAGAAGCTCCACATACTTCTTATGCCCTTCTTCATCACCAGCCACATCGGTCCGTACACCGACCTCACCGTACGCCTAGCAGTGACCAGGCCAGGCGTCGTCGAGCCCGCCGTAGGTAGCCGTCACCTCTGTGAACGCCCTGGTGGTTTGGTCGCTCCTCGAGCGGCACGGTTCCGCGGTGTGCGGCCTGGTCGAGATCGCGATGTACTCATTCCCACATGTGGACGGCCTCGCTCCGGTCGTTGAGAATCTCTCCACTGCCGGAGATGATGCGTGACGCATAGATGCCGCCGCAATGGATGAGTCGCTCACGCGGTCGGCGCAGGAGGCCCTCCTCATGGAGTGGTGCCATCCTACCCGCTGCTCCTTCAATCAAATCGATTCGAGCCTGTTCGACTGCGGATCGATTTGACAAACCGGAATCCCCAACCACACTTGAACGATTGACCCGATGACCTATACACGGCGGCTGCTCTGCGTCCTGCCCGCGGCGGCAACGAGTATGAAAGGGCGCGGGAGGGTGTGGGGAACTGGGGACGAGGACGGGAGGGCGCGAGAAGACGATTTGGCGCGACGACGGAGCGCAGGAGGGCTGGATTGCGCGCGCGGCAGGGACGATAGCGAGGGGGGCGAGTTTTCCATCTATGGCGAGCGGACGGGATGATTTTCCGAGGGAGATAACGAGCGTGTATTCTAGCGAGTCTGTTGGAAGGGGAAAACAACCGATGTTTTCTTTTTTTTACCGATCCAAAGCAGTATAAAAAAGCTGTTGGAGTTGCTCTTAGTATATTCAGATTACCGGGTGTGTCGTTGATGTGATCTCAGCTGTGACTGAAGATCAGAACCAATTCCTCACGATCGAGGTCCTTGTAGCTCCTTGAATGTTGACTCATCGTATGCAATATTAAGTTTTACTTATTAGGGGCATTGCATGATCCAGTATATGGTTTTGTGAGGGGTTTTCCCCCAATGTTTTATTTCTTCTCCGAGTTCTAATATTGAATTAGTGGTGGGGATCTAATATGAACAGTGCCGTGCAATGCGTTAAACCCTCTACTAACTGTCTGATCGATCATTAAAACAAACCTGCACACGGTACAATGTGTTTTTGCTTGAGATCACTGTAGTCATGCCCCTAAAGGTCACCTACTCAAAACAGTGCTCTTACAATCTTTAACCTACGATGGCTGGCCAATACCAAGCACAGGGAACAGCACAGGGAACGTGACCACGTCGCGAGCTATTTTCGGCCTTTCGTTCGCGCGTAGCGATAGTTAGATCAACGATAGCGCGACGGTTTTGCAGAAAAGCCCTCGGGCTTCCCCAAAATACCGCCCGTCGTCCCCAACAACCTCCTACCCTCTACTCCTCTCTCTCTCCTCCGTGTATAGTTGTCCAGATGGGCCAGGCCCGTTGGGCCGGCACGAGAACGGCCCGAAAAAGCCCGGCACTAGCCCGACACGACACGGAGGGGTTCGTGCCTCGGCCGGCCCGGCACGACTATCGAGCCGTGCCTGGGCCGCCACCTCGGCACGGCGGCCCAACACGGGCACGGCACGAAATTGGGCCGGCCCGATGTCAGCCCGTCAATTTTAGCCTGCTAAGAGCCCACCCTACCATTTCATATAAAAATCAGAATTCCTCCAACCCTAACCCTAATTCCAATCCCACTTCTTCTCTCTCATGGGGGTGGCCGGGCTGGCTGCGTGCCGCTCCGCCGCCAGCTCCTCCGCCACGGCTTGGCGCCGAGCCGGCCTCCTCCTCCTCCGCCATGGCCGGGCCGCCGGCCGCCTCTTCGTCCGCCACGCGCCGAGAGGCAGAGCCAAGCCGCCGCCTCCCTCCTCCTCCAAGTCCGGGGCCGGACCACGCCGACCGCCGCCTCCTCCGCGGCTCCGCCACGGACAGGCCGCGCGCCGCCCGCCGCCTCCTCCGCGGCTCCGCCACGGCCCGGCCGCGCGCCGGCCGCCGCCCTCCTCCGCCACGCCCGGCCGCGCGCGCGGAAGCGTCCCCTCATCGGAGGTGACCAAATGTGACACAAATACCGGTCCCGGGAGGTCGGTAGCACATTTATTACAACAGGTGGAATCAGTCTTTTACATTACGGTTACAAAAAGGGCACGGTAGTGCCAACGCTACAATGAACAACACAAACGCTAGCGACCACACTACAATAGCAAAGGCTTCCATAGCCTCCTCAGAGTACCACACCATGGAAGCTTTCGGTAGGGCCCTGGGTACACAGGCACGGTTGGGTGTAGGGCACGACCTACTCAACGTCTTCGGGAATGTAATCGGGATCCTCCTCTGTAAAATAGTTAGTAAAACAAGGGTGAGTACATACATACTCAGCAAATCCAACCCCACCCACGGAGGGGCTTATAAGCAGAACCATGCATAAGGTATAACAAGGATCAGGTTAAGGTTCATTTTACAAACTTACACATGCAGGGGTTCATTTTTAAAAGGTTTTCGCAAATCATTTTCATAACCCAAGTAACTCAACTTCTTTAGGAAAACCACTGTGGAACTACCGGACTTCCCGTCCGTCGTAGCCCGTGCACACGACCACACACTTCACCCGAAAAACAACTCACGCCGTAAAACATCCCATCCCAAACACTAGTTTTTGTGACCACACCGTGACTCGTCCAATACCGTGGACACGGCTATTCGAATAGGTTTGACACTCGCAGAGGTTGTACATCTTTACCCACAAGTAGGGTACCGTCACACGGACACCTCAAGGTGCGGTACGGATCCTATCAAAGCCATTACCCACCTTAGCTAACACTACGAGCCACCACGGAAGCACCCAAGGGGTTATCCCACATAACCGGGGCGTACCTCACACGGAGCGTACCCCTACTCCTTGGTCTCCCGCTGCTCACCCGCACACCGATGGCAAGTAGATTAACTAGTGGGGTTTATGCTAAGCCGTTGCCACATACAACGGTCGAGTGGTTGTACGATGTTTTGGGTCAGGTGAGATGTCACGCAACCCGGTCCTTAACCGACAAGATGGACAACTCCCAACACGCTCAACCACACGGTACGAGCTCACCCATACCCCACGACACACACGTCCATCCCGTCTACCCAGTTCTTTACTCATTTTCCAAACATATCCCCTTTTTGTTTTTAAAGCACTCACACATTTTGAAAGCACACACACATTTTAAAGCACTCGTTTAGGCCAAAACAAGGTTCAATCATAGCAATCAAGGGTGGCTATCCTACCATGTCTTGCGGTAAAACAATATGCAAATTTATAAAACGGGTATAGGATATATTTTTTAAAACTAGGACACAAGCATGCATCAAAGGGGGAGGTTGAACTTGCGCGTCTTCGTAGTCTTCGGGGAGTGCGGCTCGGCGTTCGGGACCTCGGGCTCCTGCTCGCGGTAGTCGGCTCCAAACTCCGGCTCGGGGTACCTTCCTTCGTTTACTTCGTCGGCTATAGCACACACACGGGCAAGCAAGCAATCAATAACAAAGATACACATTTTCTCCGCCGAGCTCGCGGGGTAAAATAAAGAATGGAGGAATAAACTATGATTTTAGATCTAGGAAAGGTGTGGCGAAATTTGGGATTAATTTGGTATAATATGGTGTATAAAATGATATGATAAAGGATGTTTAGGGGCTAGTTTTAAGGAATAAGGACCTATTTGTAAAGAACTTCGAAATCCGGGGGCTCTTAATGAAACCGTGAGAGAGAGAGCAAGTGGGAGGGCTTTGGTTAGAAAAGAAAATTGATTAGGGGGGTTATGGGGAAGGTGGCCTTCTTCTTCCTCTCGACACATACGAACGAGAGGAGGAGGGCGCACGGGGGCGGCCCGACCGTGGTGGCCGGCGGGCTTCCGGGCACGGCGGCGGCGGGAGGTAGGGAAACGGAGAGAGGAGGTCGAGGGCAACTCATTCCGGTCCTCACCTCGGGCGGGATGGCTTGTGGAGGGAGATCGACGGCGGCGGCGGGCGGTCCGTAACAGGGGGCGGCTTGTGGAGGGCGGCGGTGGGAGCTCGGGGGGAGAGAGAGGGAAGTGCCCGGGAGGTGCGGGGCGAGGTGGGGAGCCGGTCCGGCCCTTTTATAGGTGCGGAAAGGCGGTTCGGGCGAGGGTATTCGAGCTCTAGGAGCTTCGATGGCCGTCAATGGCGGTGAGAAGAAATATCCCGGCGTAGACCTCGGCCGGCGAGCACCGTGCCGCGTGGCTGCGTGGGACGTGACCCTTCGTGCGGACGGCCGCCGTGGCCGTGGGGGGAGGAGACCGGTGGCGTGTCCCGGCGAGCAAGCCTTAATGGCGGTCGCCGGTTGCCGAGAGGGGTGCCGCCGCTCCCCGCCGCGGGCACGGGCCGAGGGGCGGTGGTGACTGCGGCAGGGGGGCGCCATCCGGAGGGGGGGCACCGACCGGGGGCGCGCGCGGGAGGAAGGGTCCCGCCCCCGGTGCTCACGCGCGAGGGGGGAAGGGGGCCCGCGCGGGGAGGCCGCGGTCAGGCTCAGCCTGGCCGCGGGAGGAAGAAGGGGGCGGTGGAAAAAGAAAAGAAGGAAGAAAAAAAAGAAAAAGAAAAAGGAGAAAAGGGAAAGAAAAAGAAGAAAAGAAAAAGGAAACTAGGAAAAAGGAAAAATCAGGGAAGAAAAATAGAAAAGTGATTTAGAAAATTAGGAGAATTCCTAGAAAAATTAGGAGAAGGGTTTTGCGGATTTTTCTGGGTTTCTCGGATACCGGCGTCAATTTCGGAACGGCGGTGATGGCGAGGCGGACCGGCCGGCGGGACCGTGGCGTGCGCGGGATTCCCGGCGTGGTGGCCGACCGAGGTGCCGGGGCGGCACGCGACGGGCGACGGCCCGAGCGCGGCGGTGCGGCGGGATTCGCGGCACGCGCGCCGAGGGTGAGAGAGGGAGACGGTGACCAGGGTTCCGAAAGGGGGCAAATGAGCTCAGCTGGACAGTTTTGAAAACACGCGTGATTTATTTGGTGATTTATTAGGAGCTAAAAACGCGGGCGTTACAAACCTACCCCACTTAAAATGAATCTCGTCCTCGAGATTCGGCTAAGTTTCGAATAGGTGGGGAAACTCTTTCTTCAGTGCGTCCTCTCGTTCCCACGTAGCTTCTTCCACCCCGTGTCGCTCCATTGGACTCGCACACCCGTACTTCGGTCGTCCTTGTCCGCTTGACCACAGTGTCTAAAATCTTGACGGGCACCTCCTGGTACCTAAGGTCCGGTCGTAGGTCGATGGTCTCTACCGGTACTCGCTTCTCTTCCAGAACCTTCAAGCATCGGCGTAGCTGGGAGATGTGGAACACTGGGTGTATATCTGACATTTCTTCGGGTAGCTCCAGCCGATATGCTACTGCTCCGACTCTCTTGAGCACTTTATACGGGCCGATGTACCGAGGGGCCAACTTCCCGTGTACTTGAAACCTCCGAGTCCCCCGGATGGGTGAAACCTTGAGGTAGACGAAGTCTCCTGGATTGAAGCTCGCTTCACGCCTCTTCTTGTCTGCGTAGCTCTTTTGTCGGGACCGGTCGGCTTTCAACTTTTCTCGGATATCGCCTACTCGCTCCTCGGCTTCCTTTTATAAGTGCGGGCCCAACCGGGGCACGCTCTCCTACTCGACCACATCGGGGGTGTCCCGCATTTTCTCCCGTATAGTGCTTCGAATGGCGACATTCCCGGACTTGCTTGGTAGCCGTTGTTGTAGGAAAATTCTCGCATATGGCGGGGCTCTCGCTCCCAATCCTTGCCGTAGGTGAGGACGCATGCTCTCAACATATCTTCCAAAATTTGATTCACCCTTTCGGTCCGCCCGTCCGTCCGTGGGTGGTATGCGAGCCGAAGTCTAGCTTGGTGCCCATGGCTTTGTGCGTGCTTTTCTAGAACCTAGAGGTGAACCGGGTCCCTCTCGTCCGAGACTATTCTCGCTAGGCACTCCATGCAGCTTCACTATATTTTCTATGTAGAGTTTTGCCAACTTCTCTCCACCATAAGTGGTCCGTACGGGTAGAAAGTGAGCGACTTTAGTGAGTCGGTCCACGATCACCCATATGGAGTCATGTCCCTTCTGAGTCCTTGGCAACCCTACTATGAAGTCCATACCTATCTCGTCCCACTTCCATACTGGGATTGGTAAAGGTTGCAACAGTCCTGCTGGCTTCTGATGTTCAGCTTTGATCCTCTGACAAGTGTCACAATGGGCGACGAACCGTGCAATGTCCGCCTTCATTCCATTCCACCGGTATTTCGCTTTAAGTCCATGTACATCTTGGTGGATCCCGGTGAATGGAGTATGCCGAGTTGTGTGCCTCATCCATGATGGTCTGTCGGAAATCTCCACCTTCGGGCACGCATATCCTGTTCTTGTACCACAGGGTGCCTTGGTCATCTACCCTGAAGTCAGGGGCCTTGTTCTCTCCGGTATGCTTGCGGATCTTCATCAGATCTTCATCGGTCTCTTGGGCCTTCCGGATCTTCTCTTCGAGGGTAGGCTGAACACTCAGCTGACGGACGTAGCCTTGGGGGACGATGTGCACATTGAGTCCGGCCATCTCCTCTTGCAACCGAGCACTCTTGGGTGCCGCCTTCTCGTAGGTTTTCCGGCTTAGGGCATCAGCTACCACGTTGGCCTTCCCGGGGTGGTAGTGAATTTCTAGGTTGTAGTCCTTGACTAGCTCTAGCCATCTTCTCTCGCCTTAGGTTCAAGTCGGGCCGGGTGAAGATATACTTTAGACTCTTGTGGTCCGTGTAGATTTCACACTTGTTCCCGATCGATAGTGTCTCCGGATCTTTAGGGCATGCACTACGGCCGCAAACTCCGGATCATGGGTGGGATAATTCTCGCTCATGGGGTTTGAGCTGACGGGAGGCATATGCCACTACCTTCCCATCTTGCATGAGAACACATCCCAACCCTTGTCGGGAGGCGTCGCAATACACGACAAAGTCCCGTTGAATGTCTGGCAGGGTTAGCACTGGGGCGGTGGTCAACCTTTTCTTCAGCTCTTGAAAACTTCTCTCGCAGGCCTCGGTCCAGTTAAACTTCTTCTCTTTCTTGAGCAGCTCTGTCATGGGCCGGGCGATCTTGGAGAATCCCTCGATAAATCTCCGGTAGTATCCGGCTAAACCTAGGAAACTCCTGATCTCACTCACGTTGGTTGGTTGCCGCCGCTTGAGGCTGTCTCAACTTTCCGGGGTCTACTGCCTACTCCTTCTGCAGTTAGAATGTGCCCAAGGAAGGATATCTTTTCTAACCAAAATTCACACTTGCTGAACTTGGCGTAGAGCTTGTGTGCCCTTAACTTTCCCAGTACTACCCGAAGATGTTGCTCATGCTCCTCCACGCTCTTGGAGTACACAAGTATGTCGTCAATGAAGACCACGACAAACTTGTCCAGCTCTTCCATGAACACCTTATTCATGAGGTTCATGAAGTATGCTGGTGCATTGGTTAGCCCAAAGGACATCACCGTGAACTCATATTGCCCGTAGCGAGTGACAAAGGCAGTCTTGGGGATGTCACTTTCCCTAATCTTGAGTTGGTGATACCCCGATCTTAGGTCCACCTTCGAGAAATACTTGGCTCCCTTCGGTTGGTCAAACGAGTCATCTATTCTGGGAAGAGGGTACTTGTTTTTAATAGTGACCTCGTTCAGCGAGCGATAGTCCACGCACATCCTCATGCTCTTATCCTTCTTCTCCACGAAAAGCACTGGTGCTCCCCATGGTGATGAGCTTGGTCTGATGAACCCGCTTCGCTGAAGCTCTGCTAGCTGCTTCTTCAATTCTGCCAACTCAGGGGCTGCCATCCTATAGGGCCTCTTGGCTATGGGAGAGGTTCCGGGGATAAGGTCGATCACGAACTCTATGTCCCCTGTCGGGTGGCATTCCGGGAGTTCTTCGGGGAACACATCCGGGTATTCTCGTACTATCGGGACGTCTTCTATGGACTTGGCTTCTATGTTGAAAACCATTATATCCGCCTGTGTCCCCGGGTGTGGCAGGTCACTTGTATCCCGTCTGGGTTGGTCAGGTGCACTACTTTATCGGCGCAGCTTATGAGGCCATGGTGTTGGCTTAACCAGTCCATACCAAGGATCACATCTATCCCCTTGGATTTCAGTACTACCAGGTCTGCTAGGAACTCTACCCCACTTAAAATAATCCTTACCCGGGGGCATCCCAGATGACAATTAATGTCACCTCCGGGTGTTCGAGTTATTAGGGGTGCTTTGAGTAGTACCGTGGGTATTCTATGCTTTTCCACAAAGCTCGAGGATATAAATGAGTGCGATGCTCCCGAATCGAATAGTATGGTAGCCAAAAGCGAGCCGACCAGAACTCACCGAGTACCACTCCTTGCGCTTCCTGTGCCTCCTGCGCATTGATGTGATTCACCCGAGCGCGTCCATACGACTGCTGGGGCTGCCTCATCTGCTGGTTGCTGGTGTTGTTGCCGAAGTTGTTGTTGCTGCGCACTGGCATGCGGTTGGCTCCTGACGCAAGTGGCCTTGGCCCATTCACAGAGTTGGAGTAGGTGGTGGTGGCTGGCTTTTTAGCATAGGGGCAGTTGGCGATGAAGTGCCCGGTTTCTCGGCAGTTGAAACACACTCGGGAGCTGTTGTTGTTGTTGTTGGTAGTGAGCTGGCTGGTGTTGTTCTGTGGGGGCTTCATGGCATTCTGGTTGTAGGAGGGCTTGAACTGGGCTCTGGGGGCTTGTGAGCTTGTGGCTTGGGTTTGGGTTCTGTACTGCATCGGAGCTTGGAACCTGGACATGGGGTGTCCAAAGTTTCTCGGCGTCCGGGACCGCTGCTCTTGCGCTTGGCCTTGTGTTCCATGAACTTACGCTTGTTTTCCTTCTTCTCTTCGGCCTTTGCCCTTTCCGTGAGGATTGCCATGTTCATAAGGGTATTAAAGTCCGGGTAAATCCGAGGAGTCGGCGGTGTCCTCGGTTCGGAGTCGGCCCCTTCTTGAACATCTCTTGCTTTTTGGAGTCTTTATCCACCTCCTCGGGGGCATAGCGTGCCGGCTCTATGAAGCGGTACGTGTATTCCTCCACGGACATGTTGCCTTGGCGGAGTTCGCGGAACTCGTCCGCCTTCCGCTTCGGTGTGGCCTCCGGGATGTGGTAGCGGCGGAACTCCTCCACGAATTCATCCCATGTGATGGCGGAGGGATCCTTGGGTCGCGGCGCGGTAATTCTCCCACCGAGGCTAGGGCTGTCCCGGTGAGGCCGGTGAGCGCCAAGAGAACCTTGTCATGGTCCTCGCAAAGTGGAGGGGCTCCAGTTCCCTCAGGATGGCTCTCAGCCAATCGTCAGCGTCCAAGGGATTCACCGACCCGCTGAAGGTGGGCGGCTTAGTCCTGAGGAACTCGATCAGCTTCTCATTCATGCTCATGGCACGGGGTCTTGGGCGGTTGATGGCATTGAAGATAGCCTCCATCAAGACAGTCTGGTTGGCTAAGACTTGAGCCAAGTCAATAGGCGGGGGTGGTGGTGGCAGGACCACATTCTCTCCTCCATCTTCATTTTGGTTAACCTCCTGTTCGGGGAGACGCTCCCTCCGATCAGCTTGCGATCCCTCAGCGTCTGATCGGTGGGTCCTGACAGGGCGCCTGGAAACCATCTGTAAAGAAACGGGTTTTCTAAGAGGTCTAGTTTTATGTGATGTTTAAGTGGATTATAACGGATTTCTTTTTGAAAAAGGCAGGGTTTATTCTGCCGGTAAGCACACAACAAGCACATAGCAAACAAGCAAGCACAAACAAGTTTTTATTACAAACCAGTGAGGAGGATACATCCCGACTACGCGGACACACTACACGACTAAAAGGCTAAGGCGCGACTTGGACCAGTACGGCTTCATTCCCTGGGTCTTGGGGCACACTACTCGCGAGGGGAGCCGTCTTACGGGGTCGAGTGTTCTTCCGGCGGAATGAGCAACTCGTCATCGTTTCCGCCTTCGGGGTCTCCGTTTTCCGAGGCCGTGCCGCGGCTTCCGTGGTAGCCGTTGGGGGTTCGGTGACCGCCGGTGGTGCCGGTGGGACTTCTATGGCTCCTCCCCATCCTACCGGGGGTGTTCCCGGCGGGACTTGAGGTTCTCCAATGGGCCGGAACGGGCGTTCCGCCGTGGGTCCATTCTTGCATGCGTTGGTCCCGGATCCTTCGAGGCTCTCCGGGCGACGGCTTCCACCGCTTATAGGCCGCCGCGGTCCTCGCTTCGGCTTGAGCCACTCGGACTTGGTGCATCCGCACTGTGACTTCGGCCCTTGCTCGGCCGGCTGATCCGTTCCCTCAAGTGTCCGGCCTGGTCATCAAAGAGCTTGTCCCGGGGAGACAAGGTAGGCGACTACGTGGTATAGCGAGGTCTTCTTGGTGGCGGCGTCGTTCCGGGTTTCTCATGCGGGCTTGCCAAGCGGGGTTCCGATGGCGGGAGGGAAGTATCTCATCGGTGTGGGGACGAGGTGTTCCTCGTAGATTCGGCACGGGTAGCGGAGGGCTTTTCCCGAGGGGCCAAAGGATAGGTATCTCGGTGTCGGAACCCCGTGGCGTCACGCGCCACGGCTCGATGTTGGTGTGGCGGTTGCTTCTAGCGACGGAGAGGACCACTCTACGGCGAAGAGTGCCGAGTTGCTCGTACTCTCTCGCCGTAGTACCTAGGGCGCTCGGTGATACCGAGGCGCTCCGGGGAATGGATGAGCGGGCGGGCAAAACCGGGTTCCTCCCGGCACACGCCTTGGGTCCATCCATCTTCCGCCATCCGAAAACAAAGATAGGGTTGAATAGGTTGTGGTGGGGTACAAAAGATGGATAACTTTATTTAGTAGGAAGGTTGGGGTACATCCTTCGGGGTACACTTATTACTAGGACTCAACTTCTAGCCTACACACCCTAATCTTATTCTCAAGGTGATTCTTCCTCTAGCTGGATACGGCGCTTCTTCAGTGGGAGGTCTTGCTCCAGTATCTCGTCTTCAGTCTGGGTTCCTTTGTCCCAGTGGGTTTCTTCGGGTTCATTTTCTTCGTTCGGCTCCTTCATCTCTCGCTTCTTCACTCCTTTAGTTCATCCCATAGGGCTTTATGGGCCAACGGCGTGCGCTCTCTTTCCCCGAGGTATTCTTGCTTTGTGTTGTGTAGTTCAACTTCTCGCTATGGTCGTCTTCACCCTTTCTAGTTCTATCCTCGTTCGTTCGCTCTTTCCGCTCCGTCGATCGTCGCTTCGATTCTTTGCGGGCTTGCTCCCGATAAAGGTGGTCTAGGCCTGCGAGGTATATGGATAGGTGGGAAAGCGCCTCTTCTAAGTCTTCTTCTTCTCGTTCTAGTCCTCTCATGCGAGCAATCCACGAGCGTCCTCTTCCTCGGGAGGGTGGAAAGAATCCCATTGGAGTCCTTCGGAGGTGCCGTCTATAAACCACTCGTAGGCGTCGCGCAGGGGCCTTCCGAGCAGCCTTGGGGTAGGTTTCGGCGAAACGAAAACCGGTGGCGGAGACGAACCATGGCTCTATGTCGGGGTAAAGCGTGCTCCTTCCCACAAAGATCGGCGGCTTACACGGAAGGGTGCCGAAGCGTTCGTACTCCCGTAGACGAACTCCGGCGGATCCCTTACTCCGACGCGCTCTAGGGCCGAGTAGCAATAGGTTAGGGAGGCCGAGCCGGACGGGGCAAATTCCTCCGTTCCACTCGGGGTTAGGCATGCGGAAACGAGGCAAGAATCAAGGTAAGGATTTGGGAAAAGGTGAGTTTAGCAATGGAAAGGTTAGAGAGGGCCGAGAGGAGGTCTCGTATCCTAGGGGTCATGTCCTACGGCCAACCTACGGCTCGATACCACCGAAGCGTCCCCTCATCGGAGGTGACCAAATGTGACACAAATACCGATCCCGGGAGGCCGGTAGCACATTTATTACAACGAGTGGAATCGATCTTTTACATTACGGTTACAAAAAGGGCACGGTAGTGCCAACGCTACAATGAACAACACAAACGCTAGCGACCACACTACGATAGCAAAGGCTTCCATAGCCTCCTCAGAGTACCACACCATGGAAGCTTTCGGTAGGGCCCTGTTACACAGGCACGGCTGGGTGTAGGGCACAACCTACTCAACGTCTTCGGGAATGTAATCAGGATCCTCCTCTGTAAAATAGTTAGTAAAACAAGGGTGAGTACATACGTACTCAGCAAATCCAACCCCACGCACGGAGGGGCTTATAAGCAGAACCATGCATAAGGTATAACAAGGATCAGGTTAAGGTTCATTTTACAAACTTACACATGCAGGGGTTCATTTTTAAAAGGTTTTCGCAAATCATTTTCATAACCCAAGTAACTCAACTTCTTTAGGAAAACCACTGTGGAACTACCGGACTTCCCGTCCGTCGTAGCCCAAGCACACAGCCACACACACATCACCGGAAAACAACTCACACCGGAAAACATCCCATCCCAAACACTAGTTTTTGTGACCACACCGTGACTCGTCCAATACCGTGGACACGGCTATTCGAATAGGTTTGACACTCTGCGAGAGGTTGTACATCTTTACCCACAAGTAGGGTACGCGTCACACGGACACCTCGGTGCGGTACGGATCCTATCAAAGCCATTACCCACCTTAGCTAACACTACGAGCCACCACGGAAGCACCCAAGGGGTTATCCCACATAACCGGGGCATACCTCACACGGAGCGTACCCCTACTCCTTGGTCTCCCGTGCTCACCCACACACCGGATGGCAAGTAGATTAACTAGTGGGGTTTATGCTAAGCCGTTGCCACATACAACGGTCGAGTGGTTGTACGATGTTTTGGGTCGGTGAGATGTCACACAACCCGGTCCTTAACCGACAAGATGGACAACTCCCAACACGCTCAACCACACGGGTACGAGCTCACCCATACCCCCGACACACACGTCCATCCCGTCTACCCGGTTCTTTACTCATTTTCCAAACATATCCCCTTTTTGTTTTTAAAGCACTCACACATTTTGAAAGCACACACACATTTTAAAGCACTCGTTTAGGCCAAAACAAGGTTCAATCATAGCAATCAAGGGTGGCTATCCTACCATGTTTTGCAGTAAAACAATATGCAAATTTATAAAACGGGTACGGGATATATTTTTTAAAACTAGGACAGAAGCATGCATCAAAGGGGGAGGTTGAACTTGCCGTCTTCGTAGTCTTCGGGGAGTGCGGCTCGGCGTTCGGGACCTCGGGCTCCTGCTCGCGGTAGTCGGCTCCAAACTCCGGCTCGGGGTACCTTCCTTCGTTTACTTCGTCGGCTATAGCACACACACGAGCAAGCAAGCAATCAATAACAAAGATACACATTTTCTGCGGTCGAGCTCGCGGGGTAAAATAAAGAATGGAGGAATAAACTATGATTTTAGATCTAGGAAAGGTGTGGCGAAATTTGGGATTAATTTGGTATAATATGGTGTATAAAATGATATGATAAAGGATGTTTAGGGGCTAGTTTTAAGGAATAAGGACCTATTTGTAAAGAACTTCAGAAATCCAGGGGCTCTTAATGAAACTGTGAGAGAGAGAGCAAGTGGGAGGGCTTTGGGTAGAAAAGAAAATTGATTAGGGGGGTTATGGGGAAGGTGGCCTTCTTCTTCCTCTCGACACATACGAACGAGAGGAGGAGGGCGCACGGGGGGCGGCCCGACCGTGGTGGCCGGCGAGCTTCCGGGCACGGCGGCGGCGGGAGGTAGGGAAACGGAGAGAGGAGGTCGAGGGCAACTCATTCCGGTCCTCACCTCGGGCTGGGATGGCTTGTGGAGGGAGATCGACGGCGGCGGCGGGCGGTCTGTAACAGGGGCGGCTTGTGGAGGGCGGCGGTGGGAGCTCGGGGGAGAGAGAGGGAAGTGCCTGGGAGGTGCGGGGCGAGGTGGGGAGCCGGTCCGGCCCTTTTATAGGCGCGGAAAGGCGGTTCGGGCGAGGGTATTCGAGCTCTAGGAGCTTCGATGGCCGTCAATGGCGGTGAGAAGAAATATCCCGGCGTAGACCTCAGGCTGGCGAGCACCTGTGCGGCATGGCTCTGTGGGACATGACCCTTCGTGCAGACGGCCGCTGTGGCTGTGGGGGAGGAGACCGGTGGCGTGTCCGGGCGAGCAAGCCTTAATGGCGGTCGCCGGTTGCCGAGAGAGGGGTGCTGCCGCTCCTGCTCGCGGGCACGGGCCGGAGGGGCGGTGCGACCTGCGGAGGGGGGCGCCGTCCGGGAGGGGGGGGGGCACCGACCGGGGGCGCGCGAGGAGGAAGGGTCCCGGCCCGCCGGTGCTCACGCGCGAGGGGGAAGGGGGGGGCCGCGCGGGGAGAGGCCGCGGTCAGGCTCGGCCTGGCCGCGGGAGGAAGAAGGGGGCGGTGGAAAAAGAAAAGAAGGAAGAAAAAAAAAGAAAAAGAAAAAGGAGAAAAGGGAAAGAAAAAGAAGAAAAGAAAAAGGAAAATAGGAAAAAGGAAAAATCAGGGAAGAAAAATAGAAAAGTGATTTAGAAAATTAGGAGAATTCCTAGAAAAATTAGGAGAAGGGTTTTGCGGATTTTTCTGGGTTTCTCGGATACCGGCGTCAATTTCGGAACGGCGGTGATGGCGAGGCGGACCGGCCGGCGGGACCGCGGCGTGCACGGGATTCCGGCGTGGTGGCCGACCGCGGTGCCGGGGCGGCACGCGACGGGTGACGGCCGAGCGCGGGCGGTGCCGGCGGGATTCGCGGCACGCGCGCCGAGGGTGGGGAGAGGGAGACGGTGACCCGGGGTTCCGAAAGGGGGCAAATGAGCTCGACCGGGACGGTTTTGAAAACACGCGTGATTTATTTGGTGATTTATTAGGAGCTAAAAACGCGGGGCGTTACGGCCGGCCGCTTCCTTTTCCACCGCGGCGGCCGCGCGCCGGGAGCCGCATCGCCGCCGAAGAAGGGTCGGCGCCGCCGGCCGTTGGAGCACGGTCGGGCCCGATGGGCTTGATGGGCCGTCGGGCCTTACGGTGCCTCGGGCCGGGCCGGCACGGCACGAGGGGCATTAGTGCCGTGCTCGGGCCGCCACCTCGGCCGGTGGTCCGACACGGTCCCGGCACGGAAGTCCACCGTGCCCGTATAGTGTCGGGCCGCGTCGGGCCGGGCCGGCTCGGGCTAGGGCCGGGGCGGCCCGTTTGAACATCTATACCTCCGTGTTAGGGGTATAGATGGCCAATCGGGCCGCCGGCCGAGCCCGGCCCGAGCCCGTTGGCCCGGCCCGACCGGGCCCGCACTATATAGGCACGATGACGTTTCGTGCCGGGCCGTGTCGGACCATCGGCCGAGCGCCGGCCCGAGCCCGCACTATACCCTTTTTATAGGGCCGGGCCGGCCCGACGACCCGACCGGCCGGAAAGCTCATCCGGCCCGACCGGCTTGTGGAGCCGAGCCGTGGAGGTGCGCCCCGGCGGCGGCCGGCGCGGCCACCCTCCCCCGCGGTCCGGCGGAGGCCGCCGCGTCCCGCGCTCTCGGCGGGCGGCGCGACCCCGGCGGTAAGCCGGCGCGGCGGGCGGCTGCGCGCGGCGGCGGGAGGCCGGCGCGGCGGGCTCGCGCCGCGGCGGGAGGCCGGCGCGGCCGGCGCCCGCGCTCCGGCGGGATGCGCTCCGGCGGGAGGCCGGCGCCTTGTGCTCGGTGGGAGGCCGGCGCGGCCGCCTCCCGGAGGGCGGCGCGGGACCGGGTGGGACGGAAGCGAGGGAGAGGGGCGGCGTCGGGCGTGGGACGGTGGGAGGGAGTTGGGACTTGGGAGGGGGCGGCGGCAGGTGGGAGGTGAGAGAAATTGAGAATTTAGGGTTAGGGTTTGTTCTATTTATATGTATTATTGATGGGCTGTTAGCAGGCCTCGGGCCGTATCGGGCTGGCTGAAAATCGTGCCGTGCTAGTGCCGGGCCGCCGTGCCGAGGGTGCGGCCCAGGCCCGGTCCGACCCTCGTGCCGGGCCGGCCCGTGGCACGACGCAGCCGTGCCGGGCCGTGCTAGTGCCGGGCTTTTTCGGGCCGGGCCCGTGCCGGCCCGGCCGGGCCCGGCCCGGCCCGGCCATCTATAGTTAGGGGCGACGGGGGGAGCGGCACGTCCTCCCGGCGTCCGGTGAGCGGACGCGGGGCGCGGCCGGCCTCCGGTGCGGGCGTGGGTGGGCGGGCACGGTCAGCCGTCCCGGCCTCCTGTGGAGGAGCGTGCGTAGGTGCATCCTGCCTCCGACGCGGGTCCGCGGACCTCGCACATCTCCTCCAGCTTCGTCGGCCCCCGTATAGCGCCACCACGCGGCGCCTCCAACCCGGGCGGCGGTCATGCTCCCATGCGAAGCCGCACCGCAGCACCCCCGTACTGGGGAGTAGCGTCGCTGTGCCCCATCGGCACCGGAGTCTGCGATCACTGTGCCGCAGCGGAGCTCCGCGACGGATAGCCGTAGGTCCACCCTCGGTTGACATCTTCATTTCACCGCCAGGCAGGCCATCACACTCGCCGCATCTTGCCTGCTTTAGTTGCTTACTACCCGCGTGCATCCGTTGTGTGGCAATTGTATTGCTGCCTTCACATTCGGCGGCAAGCAAGTAAGCTGCTTGCTGACGAGCTCTTCTATGTCTCTTGCCTTTTCTTCTTTTTCCCCCACATGATTTCTGTTAGTAATCTAGCGCATCACCTGTTAGTTAGGATCTGCATGTTATCTCTGTTCGCATGTTGTTTCTGTTTGCATGCGCGTGAGCAACGGGATGTGGACTGCCACGCGTGTAGATTGAGCCGTGGCGGGAGACTAGCTTAGACACGGACCTGGTCGTGCCGGAGTGGGCGGCGTCGCTCCCGCGTGGGGATGGACGCGCTCAACCCTCCGCTACGTGCGTGCCATGAATGGCCGCCGTTGCTTCCCAGTACTGAATAAATAGAAGAGATAGAGAGAAAAGGCTGCTAGAACTTTTGCAGCGCAAACATCTGAGTTCCAAGCGTTCCAATCACTTGTGTTGTGTTTTCGTTCCTAGTCGCAACCTGCGAGCTCGCCGGCCTCCTACTTACGCCGGTGATCTCTAACACGTGGCATCAGAGCCGTTGAAGGTCCTCCACCACCGCCATGTCTTCACCGCGAAGCAGGCGGTCGCTGGCGACAATACCGGCAAGTCCGGTAGCTCGCCGCCGTCGAAGTCCGGGGCCACGCCACCGCCCAAGGATGGGGACAAGAAGTTGAAGAACGTTCGCTCGCCAACTCCGCCGAAGCAACGCGCCGATCGCTCGCTGTCGCGCCCGCGCACCCGTGGACGCCAACCGCGCGAGATCGTCGTCGAGCGGGTGTACCGCGAGTCCGGCGGCTCAACCAAGTGGCCGCAATTGACCAAGACCAACTACGACACTTGGTCGTTGTTGATGAAACTGAAGATGGAGGCGCGCGATCTCTGGGAGGCCGTCGACACCGGCGACGTCGATTTCCACGACGACCGCACCGCCCTTGATGCCATCTACAGTGCCTAGCCGTCCTTGGAGATCCAGAACCATAGCACAAGGTGGTACGCAAGTACTTGAGCGTCGCGAAGCCCCGGTGCAAGCAGCTCGTCGTCTCCATCGAGACCCTGCTCGACATCGACACGCTCTCGGTGGAGGAGGTCATAGGCCGCCTCCAGGCAGGCGCGGATGGCGACCTGAGGCACCCAAGACAGTCTGCGGCAAGCTGCTCATGACACAAGACGAGTGGCTTGAGAAGTACAAAGCAGACTCCGGCCGTGGCGGATCGAGCTCCGGCGGGCGCACCGGCAAGCACCGCGGCAGAGGACGCGGGCGCGGCGGCGGCCACAGCGACGCACGAACCGAGAACGCAGGCCGCAACAGCTACAACCCGGACCACTGCAAGTCCTGCGGCAAGAAAGGCCATTGGGCCAAAGACTGCCGTAGCAAGCCCAAGGAAAAGCAGGCCCATGTGGCCCAAGACGACGAGCCCACCTTGTTACTTGCTGTCGCGTTGACCCCGGGGAGGAGATCTCATCCTCCCCCAATCCGCCGCCGCTCCCGATCCAGGCGACTCCGCCGCCGGCGATCCACTCCGGGCGACTCCACCTCACCGAGAAGAAGGTCTTCCCCGAGCTCGACGCCTCTGGTGACCGCGACCCCTCGCAATGGGTCATGGACACCGGAGCGTCCAACCACATGTCCGGGTCGCGCGCGGCGTTCGCCGACCTGGACACCGGCGTCACCAGTTCTGTGCGTTTTGGTGATGGCTCCATCGCGCGGATCGAAGGGATCGGCACCGTCATCTACTCCTGCAAGAACGGTGAACACCGGACGCTCCCCAACGTCTACTACCTGCCCCGACTCACCGCCAACATCGTCTCGGTCGGGCAGCTCGACGAGAGCGGGTACCAAGTCCTCATCGAGAACAGCGTGATGCATGTTCGTGATGAAGAGAAGCGCTTGTTGGTGAAGATTCACAGGAGCCACGGCCGCCTCTACATCCTCGACATCAATTTGGCGCGACCCGTCTGCCTGGCGGCTCGCGGCGACGACGCTGCCTGGACCTGGCACGCTCGCTTCGGGCATCTCCACTTTGCGGCACTCAGGAAGATGGCGAGGGAGGAGCTCGTGCGCGGGCTCCCATAGCTCACCCAGGTGGAGCAGTTGTGCGAAGCTTGTTTGGCAGGCAAGCAGAGGCGCACTCCGTTCCCCAGGAAGGCACTCCGGCGATCAACCGTGCCACTTCAGCTGCTCCACGGGGACCTGTGCGGTCCTATCACGCCGGCGGCTCCCAGCGGCAACAGATACTTTCTACTCCTCGTCGACGACTACTCACGTTATATGTGGGTGTGCCTGCTACCGTCCAAGGATACTGTGACAACCCGCCCAGGAAAATACCGTACTATCGCCTAAGACCGATCCACTTTGGTTATTAAGCAATAATAAAGTATCATCCTGTCGTTAGTTGTCGGGTTAACGCCCAGTAAATCACTTGAAAAGCAACAAGGATCGAATATATGCATTAAAACTCACTCGAAGGCGAGTCCAGAGATACAACAACATTAATATCCAGATTTGTACCCCGAAGGGTTTAATTATTACAAACCATAGTTTTTGCCATGATGAAATAGTTCAGAGTTTTCGAAAGCAGCGGAAATAAACTAACGGAAGCGAAGACACCACGGGAGGCCATCCATGATGCTTTCAGTAGTCGTCCTCCACCCACTCCAGCTCCCAGCCGGGCGGGATCTCTCCGGGCCACACATCACTGAAGGCATTACCTGAATCAACACATTATAGCAAGGCTGAGTATACCAATACTCAGCAAGTCTTACTCATCGATGATAACTACTTCACCAATTCTAGACCATGAAAGGCTTTATGGCTACTGGGTTGCTTTTGCTAAAAAGTAACAAAGAGTAGGTCCTTACTTTCAAGATTTTAGCACAAGTTCTAGTAGGTTTAATCTCTACTACATTAGCCAACTAGTACAAACAAAGTTGTACAATACAATTAATCAAGCATAGTATTCATCATCTTCCATCATTAGAGATCTCATGACTAGTGGAGTAAGTAGTCTCAGATAACGGTGAGAGGCCGACAATCGATTGATTTAAACCTTGCAAGGTAGACCCAAACACACGGTAGGCTGCCCACAAAGGTACAGCTGTCCCAGGCCGTCCAAAAAAATCCTCGGGTCGGGATCGAATCTAATAGTCTTTGGTGCAGGCTATCCGACATACCTCGCGAGATACCCGGAGTCACCATACACCACCGGTGGCGAGCCGTGAGAGCGAATCCCAAGAGTAGTAACGGTAGGATCCCTCACCGCCTCATTAAGGTACTAGGCTTACCGGTCCCATACCCGACATGTGCTTAGTACGTTCAAAAACTTAACCCACATAACCACTGGACCGGAGCCCAGATCCCATGCTCTTACCACGTGAGCAATCCATTTAGGATATATTGTGATTCCTATCTATGAACCTATTCTCGCGAGTGAGGTCATCACTCGACTTGTAACGGTCCTATAGCTTAGCAGCTATCGACCTATCATACTAGTAAGGACAAAGGTACCTATGGATCATGCATCTAGGGTTTCATTCAACTCCTGAACGTAAATGCACAATCATCCATAGATAATTGAATACAGAATTTGAAAACTGGGTTAGATGCACCGGAGCTTGCCTTCGTCAGCTAGGTTAGCCTGGGCACCCTCGGTGTCGAGCACTTCCACGTACTGCAGTGAAGCTTCCGCTCCTCCTTCCTCGGTTTCCGGGACAAGGGAGTAATCTCCGTCCGGAAGATCTACACGGAATGCAATGCAAGTTTAGGTGATGTGATAGTTTGCTGTCTTATCCAACTCTTGGTCGGTCATATTCACCTTAACAAGCATTTAGGTAGTGTTTCTCTTTTAGGAAGGTTATTGGGTGTACATGGGTTATTCTTTTATTGTACATTTGAATAAAGGTTTTTATTATACTTGTTATTTCATGTGAAGGCTTTAATTCCTTTTAATTTCACAAGCAAGGGGATAAATAATATTTTTATTTATGAATTACTTTTGGATCAGCAATGGAATTAATTACCCTTCAATTAAATTAGGAAATACTTTCAAAAAGGAAAAAGAATTAAATAATGGCTTTTCTTTATTTAATTTCTCTTTATTATTAAAAGGCTTTTAAGCTTTCTATTAAGCAATTAAATTACCAAAAATTAAAGGAGTATTTCTTAAGCCTACTAGCACCTATCCTAGTCTATTGGACCCACATGTAAGTGTTGGATGCTAGGAAATTAAATATTATAGAAAATAACAAAGGCTAGCTAGTGATTCCATTTAAATGCATTCAAAAATAAATAAGCATCAAAATGATTCAAACTTTCTTATGCATGCTCTCTGGTCCTAAACAAGTTCAAAGAACCAGTATATACACCTAGGAACTTTACTGATATATCCCCATTAATTTACAAAGGAAAACATGCCTAAATTGAGAATAATTATTTCTGGTAAGCCAAAAATCATTATTAATTCAAAAGATGTGCATTTTTACATTACAAGACAGTGTGCACAAGTTGAGCTCAAAAAAATAAATATATTTAGTAAGAAAAATCATTTAGGCAGTTTCTACAAGAATGGAAAACAATTTATTCAACAAGATATACTACATAACTTTGTGCAATTTTTGGCACAGAATCTAGTCATGACCTAACACACAACATATCCAAAATTGGGATTCAGAGGAGTTATGGATTTCAAGTTATGCCAGATCTAGGTTTTTCACATTTGTATTTTTCATGCTAAAACTGTTTAGAATCCAGCTATGTGCAAATAACAAAAGGGGTGGGATTTATCTTTCTGAACCTAACAAAATTGGTTTGGTATTTTTCTGATTTTTCTACGAATTTCTAGGAATTTTAAAAGGCGCTGGGCTAAACTGCAAGAAATACTAGATAGGGATCTTCACAAACAGGCCCTGCACTTTTACGCGAAACACCCTAGAAGTATTCAAATCCTAGCAATCTGGCCCTTGGCCGGCCGGGCGGCGCGGGCACGGCCAATCGCCGGCGGGCGGCGGCTCCGCCGGCCGGGCAAGCGGCTCGGCACGACCACGTGCTCACCTAGGAGCGGTAGGGGACCGGAGTGGAGGCGGGGAGTTGGCCGGCGGCGAGGTTCGGCGGCGGCGGCGGCGGTGGCCGCGGCGGCTCGGTGAAGACGGCGTGGAGACGAAATGCCGGCAAACAAGCGACTTGGGAAGGTTGAAGGGTGCCTAAGGGTGCTACCGAGCGGTTGGCCGGCGGCGAGCACGGGCGGTGGGTGCTAGCACGGGCGGCGGCGGCAATGACGGCGGGCGGCTCGGGCCGGGCGCGCGGAGGAGAGGCAAGGGGGCTTTTATATGCGGCTCGGCGCGTCCGGGGTGACGAAGGGGTGATGGTGGAGATGCTCGCCGTGCTACGGCGGCTCGGGGCTCGCGTGTACGGCGGCGACACCGCCGACGGACCGCCGGTCCGCGCGCGTGCGCACGCGTATGGCGGCGGCCGACCTCGGGGCGCCTCGGGCGAGCGCTCGTTGGGGCGTGGGATCTCGGGACGGGGCGTGCCTCGGGCGGTGCGGCCTCGGGCGGGCGGTGGCGCGGACGCGGAGCCGGCGGCGCGCGGCGGCGGGCGGCGCGCGGGGCGCGCGGCGTCGCGGCGCGCGGCGCTACGGCTCCCCTACGTTTCCTCGGGTGCCAACTTTGAAAATGAAAAACTCTAAATTTTTGTATAGCGATCGACCAAGTGTTGAATACCAAAGTTGTAGATCTAGCTACCAACAACATTTCCTACAAAAGCTATATAGGGTTTTTTTTACGCAGCATTGAAAGTTCTTTGAATGCCAACTTTGAATGCCGGCGGGGTTTTGCAAACGAGTGAAATTTGCCTTGCGAGTTGATTTTTCAAGCTTTTCCTCTCAAAATTGGAAATGCCAATCTACATGAAAGTTGTGTCCCTCATCAAGATGTACAATTTTCATAAAGGTAGAGTTTTAAGTGTTTAGGTGAATTTTGGAGAACGCGGCAAAAGTTCAGCGGACACACGGGGACACTAGAGTGGCAAGGGGGTTTGACCATCCTTTGACCATGGGTTGGCCCCACAAGTGTGTTTACTAGTCATTTAGGGTCACTAGGGTGGGTTAGTGAGTTTTTCGAGGTGAGGGCCCAGGTTGACCGTGGTTTGACCACTGTTGACCATTTGACCGGCTATTACGGCTAATTAAAAAAAACCTGGGGTGTCACAGATACCGCGCCGGCAGCCATCAAGAACATCGAAGCTGCCGCTGAGAGGAAGTCGGGGAAGAAGCTGCTGGCTCTCCGCACAGATCACGGAGGCGAATTCACGGCGGGAGAGTTCAGTCAGTACTGCGCCGAGCTGGGGATACATCGTGAGCACTCCGCTCCATACTCCCCCCAACAGAACGGCGTGGTGGAACGCCGAAACCAGAGCATCGTCGGGACGGCACGGAGCATGCTGAAGGCAAAGGATCTGCCGGGGGTCTTCTGGGGAGAAGCAGTCACCACCGCGGTCTATCTCCTCAACCGCTCGTCGTCAAAGAGCATCGCCGGGAAGACGCCATACGAGTTGTGGACGGGCAGCACTCCTAGTGTGCATCACCTCCGCACGTTCGGGTGTGTTGCGCACGTGAAGCCCACAGTGTTGCATCAAAAGAAACTCGATGATCAAAGCAAGCGCATGATCTTCGTGCGATACGAGCTAGGGTCCATGGCGTACAGGGCCTACGACCCAACGACCCGGCGTGTGCACATCAGCCGGGATATTGTGTTTGACAAAGCAGCTCAGTGGGCATGGTCCACGGAGGAGCAAGGCGAAGCAAGGGATTTCGCCATTGAGGAACCGGGCGACATCGACTCTGTTGTGGTCACCACGACGACCTCCACCGCCCGAGACCCTGCGTCTGCATCGACATCACCAACACCGCTGACCCCTGCCACACCTCAAGCATCACCGGCGCAAGACACAGCTCCACTGAGAGGCACACCGAGGCCAGCGTCGCTGTCCCAGGACATCGAGTTCGCCACGCCCCCCAGCGTGGACGTAGACGAGTACCTCGACGCTGATCACAAAGACGACGCACCACTTCGTTTTCGCCGCATCGACAACCTCATCGGGCCCTCCTCACCACCGGAGTATGCTGATCGGCGTGAAGCAGAGGAGCACTTGATGCTCGCATGTGACATTGAACCTGCGTCATATGAGGAGGCCATGAAGCATGAGTGCTGGAGACTCGCAATGCTCGATGAGATGACATCCATTGAGGCAAATGGAACCTGGAAGTGTAAAAAACGAAGTCTCGAGGAAGAAGAGGAATAGGAGAATCACTGCACACCCCTCATTGATCAATATGGAGTTACATATATAGATTACAAGCCCCTGCGGGGATAACGACCATGGCGACAGAACCGGGAGCATGGACGGCGAGCGTGGCGTAGCGAGCGAGGCGGGATTCGTGCGTCGGTTGTGGAGACCAAAACGTCCGCGGCGAGCGCGTCGTGTGCGTCGAGTCCGTGGCGATCGCGTCGTGCGTGGCGAGCCTGTGGCGAGCGCGTCGTGCGGTCCAGGCAAGTCAGGCCGTTAGGGCTGGTCGCTAACACCCCCCCGCAGACGCATCGTCGTCTCCGACGCAAAGATTGCGTCTGAACTCCTTGAACAAGGCCGTCGGTAATGCCTTGGTGAAAACATCCGCCAGTTGTTGTGTCGTAGGGATGTGAGTAACACGTACTGCTCCAATGGCGACCTTCTCTCGAAAAAAGTGTATATCGAGTTCGATGTGCTTGGTCCTCTTATGGTGTACTGGATTGCGAGTCATGTATACTGCAGAAACATTATCGCAAAGACCAGTGTTGCCTTTTGTACCTTGCATTGTAGCTCACCCATGAGATGTCGCAGCCAAGTGCACTCTGCAACTGCATTTGCCACGCCCCTGTACTCAGCTTCTGCGCTTGATCTGGACACCGTCGTTTGCCGCTTCGAGGACCACGACACAAGAGAATCACCCATGAACACACAGAACCCCGATGTAGAACGGCGTGTGTCTGGGCAGCCCGCCCAGTCGGCGTCGATATACGCCGTTAGCTCGCATGATGGCGTGGCACGGAGAAGAATACCAATCCGGGGATTGCCTTTGATGTAGCGCAGCACTCTCTTGAGCATGGCAAGATGAACATCACGGGGCGCGTGCATGTGTAGACACACCTGTTGGACGGCGAAGGCTATGTCGGGGCGAGTTAGGGTTAAGTACTGTAACGTGCCCGCCATGCTTCTGTAGAACGCGCCGTCGGGGAGAGGTTTGCCATCATCTGCAGAGGCCTTCGGCTTAGTGTCCGCTGGTGTCGCAGCTGCTTTGCAGTCGGTCATGCCGGCACGATCCAAGAGCTCCTCGACGTACTTGCCCTGAGACAAGTAGAAACCCTCACTCGTGCGCTTCACGTCAATGCCGAGGAAGTACTGCAGAGGCCCCATGTCCTTGATGGCGAACACGGAACGGAGCTTGGCGATGACGTCGTGCAGGAGGGCGGTCGATGAAGCTGAGAGCACCATGTCGTCGACGTATAGAAGCAGGAACGCGGTTCCCACCGATGCGCGCAGTATGAACAGCGAAGAATCCGAGCGGCTCTGTGTAAACCCCACGGATGTCACGAACTCCATGAACCGAGTGAACCAGGCGCGTGGAGCTTGGCGGAGTCCGTAGAGCGAGCGTGATAGCAGACACACCGCGTCTGGCCGTTCCGGATCAGTGAATCCAGCCGGCTGGTGGCAGTAGACCCGCTCCGTGAGGTTCCCATGGAGGAAGGCGTTGGAGACGTCGAGCTAGTGGGCCGGCCACTGCCTGGATGCGATGATGGTGAGGACAGTGCGAATTGTAGCTGGTTTCACCACAGGAGTGAATGTCTCGCCAAAATCAACACCGGCGCGCTGCAGATCACCACGGAGTACCCATCTTGCCTTGTATCGCTCGAGGGCGCCGTTGGCTCCAAACTTGTGAGTAAACACCCACTTGCCGGAGATTACCTTGACACCCGGTGGACGATCCACTAAAGTCCAGGTTTTGTTGCGCTGTAGTGCGGCAAATTCAGCTTCCATGGCGGCAAGCCAGTGAGGCTCTTTGAGGGCAGCTTTGACGGAGGTTGGGATGGGTATAGGTATGGTGGTGGAGTTCGTGAGCGCATAGCGTGGATTTGGTTGAAATATGTCGGCTTTGGCGCGTGTGATCATGGGATGCTGCGGCATTGGTGCTGCTGCTGGTTTGGGTGGTGGGGTGATCGGCTGCTGTGGTGTGCAAGCGGATGCGGGGGAAGCCGTGGATGTCGTTGGCGAGGACGACGTAGACGATGGCGGGGAAGTGTCGAAGCGCGGGGGAGACGCAGTAGATGCCGTCGTGGATGTAGAGGTGGAGTTAGCGTCGAAGCGCGGGGGAGACGCAGTAGATGCCGTCGTGGATGTAGAGGTGGAACGTGATGGCGTCGATCCAGGCGTCGTGGCCACCGTTGGCGAGGGCGTCGTGTTGGGCGATGCGGGCAACGCTGGTCCCGGCCGTTGTTGGCGAGCCCGCGGCGAGCGCTGAGGTGCCGGAGCTGGAACGGGCGGTGAAGCGTCGTCGTCGTGCAGCGGAGGAGTACTTGTCGTAGGAGCGACGTCCCGTCGGAAAGGGAACGAGTGCTCATCAAAGACCACGTGCCTGGAGGTGTAAACCCGGCGCGTATCAATGTCGAAACACCTGTAACCACGATGATCGCTGGGGTAGCCGATGAAGACGCATGCGGTGGAGCGTGGAGCGAGCTTGTTCGATGCCGTCGCCGTTAGGTTTGGGTAGCACAAGCACCCGAAGACGCGTAGCTCGCCATAGTCCGGTGGAACACCGAAGAGGAGTTCAAACGGAGTTGCCGTTCCAGTTGCGCGACATGGACGACGGTTGACGAGGTATGTCGCCGTGACAAGGGCTTCCGCCCAGAACGCCACCGGTGCTGCACTGTGTATTAGCATGGTACGCAAGCAGTCATTAAGGGTACGGAGGATACGCTCGGCCTTGCCATTCTGCTGAGATGTGTAAGGACACGAGAGGCGAAGGGCGACGCCATGCTCAGACAATAGAATGCGCAGAGCTGCAGAATCAAACTCACGCCCATTGTCTGTCTGGAGCGCCACCAGAGGCAGACCAAACTGTGTTCTGGTGTAAGCGAGGAAGGATCGCAGGAGAGGGAAAACCTCAGATTTTTGGCGAATTGGGAAGGTCCATGTATAATGGGAGAAATCATCTATAAGCACAAGATAGTATTTATATCCAGAAAAGCTCAAAACCGGAGATGTCCATACATCGGCATGAAGCAATTGAAAAGGGAAATGAGTACTGCTATTGGAAGAAGAAAAAGGGAGGCGCACGCTCTTCCCAACTCGACATGAGTGACAAGAGTGGGCCTCAGATTTATTACACGCGAAATCAAATTGTTGAAGAACTTGACGAAGAACACTGGTGCCCGGGTGCCCTAGCCGAGCATGCCATAGATCAACAGACGAAGTTGTGCTGAGGGCTTGCTGTGGCGGTAGGCGAAGAGGATACAGGGCACCATTGCTCTCACAGCGGAGCATCACCTGACGAGTGGGAAGATCCTTGACAGAGAAGCCGGTGGGGTCAAATTCAATGGAAACATTGTTATCGCGAGTTAATTGACGGAGGGAAACTAAATTCTTGACAATGGCAGGAGAAATAAGAATGTTGTTGAGGTGAAGAGGGGAGGAAGCTTTTGGAACTGTGGTGGCGGCTGAATGCGTGACAGACAACCGGGCACCATTTCCGACTGTGATGGATGTAGGAAAAGGAAGAGGGGATGAATGAGGAAAGTTACCAGGCATGTTGGAGACATGGGAGGAGGCGCCGGTGTCCATGTACCAGTCGCTGGAGGACGGCGGCGTCTGGACGTTGATGTTGGCGGAGGATAGCGCCGCCATGAGAGCAGACTGATCCCAGGCGGAGGAAGACGACGTCACCGGGAGGCCGCCTGGGCTCAGTTGGTGTTGGGCCACCATCGCCTGCTGAGGCTGGAACGGCGGACGCGGGCCAAGAACACCGGAACCTGGGGCCCGGAAGTTCATGGGCCAGGCCTGGACAAGCCCAGTCCACGGGTTATAACCCGCAGCCCATGGAAGACCGGTCTGGGGTTGTCCAGATCCAGCGCCGCCGACGCCGACGCTGTTGCCGATGTGCCGTCCGCCGGAGTTGTTGTTGGAGGTGTTGCCGGAGCCGGAGCCGCGCTTCTTCTGGCGTTGCTTGTTGCGGTTGCCCCCAGAGCCAGATCCATGGCCTCCCGAGGGGCGAGATCCAGAAGAGGCGGCGTTGCCGGCATACAGGACTTGCCCGGCCTCCTCCTTCGCGTCGTGCTGCTCACAAAGCTCTTCAAGGAGAAGGTACGAGCGCGCAGTGGCGAATGTGTGGGGTGGGAACTTCGCCTTGATGGTGGGCTTGAGGTGGCGGTACTTGGGATTCAAACCACGCAGGAGGTTAAGCACCTAGCTTGGCTCGGAGACGGGAAGACCGACGTCGCGGAGGCCGTCGGCGAGGGTTTTGAGCTTGGTGCAGTAGTCGTTGATGCTCATCTCGCCCTGCTGGATGGTGCGGAGCTCAGCCTCCAGGTACACAGCGCGCTCCATCTCATTGTCGCGGAAGAGGCCTTCAATGGCGCTCCAGACGGAGAATGCCGACGCCTCCGGCTTGTAGACGTTGTCGAAGACACTCTTGGCAATGGTGGTGTAGAGCCAGTTGACGACGACGTGGTCGTTCATCTTCCACTCCGCGTCACGCTCATTGAGCGGCGGCGGAGAGAACACGTGCGGCCCGAGGCCGAACTTGCCGAGAATGGAGTCGAAGAAGCAGCGCCATTGGGAGTAATTGGGCTCCTTGAGATCGAGGACGATCGGAACGTGGTTCCGTATGTTGAGCTGCTGGATGACAGTGGTTGGCGCAGGGGGGATGGCGACGCTGGTTGCATCATCGTCGCCGGAGGAGGAGGAAGCAGGGGAGTGGGCCATGGGAGCGGAAGCGGACGGCGAGGCGAACGGATTGAAGAGGTCCGATCGGTCGGTCACTGATACCATGTAGAAAACGAAGTCTCGAGGAAGAAGAGGAATAGGAGAATCACTGCACACCCCTCATTGATCAATATGGAGTTACATATATAGATTACAAGCCCCTGCGGGGATAACGGCCATGGCGACAGAACCGGGAGCATGGACGGCGAGCGTGGCGTAGCGAGCGAGCCGGGATTCGTGCGTCGGTTGTGGAGACCGAAACGTCCGCGGTGAGCGCGTCGTGTGCGTCGAGTCCGTGGCGATCGCGTCGTGCGTGGCGAGCCCGTGGCGAGCGCGTCGTGCGGTCCAGGCGAGTCAGGCCGTTAGGGCTGGTCGCTAACAGGAAGCTCTCTGATCTTCCGCCCGGCGTGCGTGCAATAGGCCTCAAGTGGGTCTACAAAGTGAAGAAGGACGCCGCCGGGATCGTCACCAAGCACAAAGGTCATCTCGTCGCCAAAGGGTATGTTCAACGCCAAGGAATCGATTTCGATGAAGTTTTTGCTCCTGTGGCGCGCCTAGAGTCCGTCAGACTGCTGCTCTCCCTTGCTGCCTCTGAGGGCTGGGCAGTGCATCATATGGACGTCAAGACTGCGTTCTTGAATGGCGAGCTGCTGGAAGAGGTCTACGTCGAGCAACCGCCTAGATTTGTGCTCCGGGGGCATGAACATCGGGTCCTGCGCCTTGTCAAGGCACTGTATGGACTGCGCCAGGCTCCTCGTGTGTTGGTGGAAATCGGGCCCGAAGGGTGGACGCCGACACAACGTGCCCCCACGAGTTCTCTCCCTTCCTTCGCTCACTCTCGCAAAGCTCCTACTTCTACTTGAGCGAGGAAAGGAAACGGCGAAACTTAATAAGACTAAACAGAAACAAAGAAATACTCCGCGGACCGAAGACCGAAGAACGGGCAAGTGCCTTCGATCCTCTCTTCTCATTACGGTGTGTCCGTTTCATTACAAGGGGTTCACTATTTATAGGAGGCCCCCGGGTATAGTCATTTGCCTCAATTACACCTTTTCCGTTCCCCGACAATCGCTTTAAACACTTTACAAGGGTATAACAGTAAGTCCCCGCGTCGTACAGGCCTCCAGCGTGTCTTCGTACGGCCGAAACGCCTTTACACGCGGCCGCCCTTGTCTCTGCCCCGACCGGAGCCCGCTTTACACGTCGGCAGTGGCCACGTGTCCGAGATCGTCGGCACCTTCGGTGCCGAAGTAGCGACGACCCCTGGACCAGGGGCGTCGGGCCTCCTCGGATGCTTCGTCCGCGCCGCCGCTGGCCCCGGACGCGACGTCCCGGGCGGCGCTCTCCGCCCCTCGGCCCTCCCGGGGCCCCTCGTTACGGAGCACCGCCGCTAGCACCTTCGGCACCGAAGGTAGGCGCAGCCACGATGGGTCATCCCCGCACAACAAAACTCATAAGGCATTAGCGGCATCGGTGTTTCGTTAGTGCTCATGCGGCGAAGGGTCTTCTCGCGAGACCGAAGCCGTATGCATGCCGAAGGTTCCCGGCGTGGGCGGGCAAGGGCGATGCTTCCGAAGACCAACTTCCCCCAACGGTAGCCCCTCGTCGGTGAGGGGCCGTCCCGACTCCGCGTAGGGCCGAACTTACGATCGACCTTAACCGGGTGAAGACCGGTCTTCGGAACTCCCCCGGACGGCCCACGGCGACATGGCGTCCCGAAAAAGACATGCGCTGCCCTCGTCCAAATTTACCGTTGAGAGGGGCCGTCAGTGGGTAAAAAGGTAATTTTGGTCGTCGCCGGCGCGATTATCGGAACTCATTACTATATAAAGGGGGGGCCGCCCTTTGGATTACCCCACCCAGCGGCTTCAGCCCCGAGCTTACGACGCACGAGAGCTCCGAAGGCCTACTGTAAGACTTGCTCCAGCCCCCTTGCTTCTGCTTTCGCTTCGTGCGTAGTTAGTATTGATGGCGCCGAAGCGTAGACGCGATGCTGTCGCGAGGGAGATCGCGAAGACCTACACGTTCGGTCGAAGCCAAATCGACAAGACCGACGTGGAGGCGTTGGTGAAGAACCGCATGGTCGGGGCCGGCCGAGCCCCCCGCCGTGAGACCGTGCCGCGGCCACGGGACAACGAGGTCGTCATCTTCCGAGATCTTACGGTCGCGGGGCTTCGGTTCCCCGCTTCACCCCGCCGTCGTCGACATACTTCGGTACTTCGACATCTACCTTCATCGGCTCACCCCTAATGCCATCCTCCCGTTGTCGGTATACATGTGGATATGCGGACAACGAAGATCAAGCCCTCCGCCGAAGGCTTCGCTTCGGCGCATCGGGTGCATCACCGGCGGTGGACGGTCTTCGAGGAAGAAGGGGGACCGGTCCGTGGAGAAGGACCCCGGTTCGGCTATCTCAATTTCTCATACAAGACGGGTGTGGTGAGCCCGGGCCACCGCATACGGGGAACAAGTGGCCTTCGGACTGGCAGCTGCATTGGTTCTACTACACTTTGAGCCCCCCTTCTTCCGGAGGCACCCACCCGCTAGCAACGAAGGAACTCCCGCCCCTGCACGAGTCCTACGCGAAGAACCCTTCGTGTCGGGAGGGGGACGAATTCGTGATGATGCTGCGTCGGTTCGCGCGGAAGTACGGTACTCGCGACATTGTGGAAGAGTACCGCGGCATTCCCGTGTGCCCGCCGGTCGACGGGCCGGTCCGTGGCCGAAGACGAGTGGGCGGAGGACATCGGTGGCATCCCCTGCCCTGACTGGACAAGGGTCTTCGGCTTTACGGCCGATTGTAAGTTGCTCTGCACCCTTCGGATAGTTGTCTTTTGCCACGTCCTTAGTAAGCACAGTGCTGACGAACCTGGCCGTCTTCCTGCAGTGTTGAGGAGAAGGAAAGTGGAGGCGCACGGGGACTTCATCCTCGGCCCCGTCTCACCGAAGGAATACAAGGACACCGTCGCGGAGCTGAACGGGTCCCGGACCAACCGTGTATTCGAGTTTTTCAAGATCGCGCCGCCCGAGCGCGTCGGTTTTGCCAAGCACCGCGAGGCAGCCGAGAAGAAGGCCGCGGCGGTCGCAGCCGCCGAAGCGGACGTGGAGGAGACGGCGACTTCGCCACGCGCTGCTCCACAAAAGACCAGCAGGAGGAGCGCGCCTGCTGCGGCCACTGCGGCCGCCGAAGGGAAGGCCCGGAAGAAACGGGGCGGGCGACCGCAGACTCGCCCCCGTCTCCCAAGAGAACTCGTGTCGTTGACGTGGAGACAGGGCGTCGTCGAAGATGTTATAGCCGCCGTGCCCCGCGCGCGCGGCCGCGCCTTCGGACATGCCTGAGGCGACGGCGGGGGCAGGGGCTGCCGGACCGTTGCTGGTCCCCCTCAGTCCGCAAGAAAAAGATAGTGACGAAGACAGCGATGTCCGCATAGTGTCTTCCGTCGGGGACGCGCCGCGCAAGCTGAGCCCCGCCGTCGTCGGCGCCGAAGCCCCCCAAGAGAAAGATGACTCCAGCTCCACCTCCAGCAGCTCGTCTGACACCTCCTCCGAAGGTACCGAGCAGTCGGCCTCCCCTTCAGCCCCCGCCTCCGAGAGAAACGACATCGTTCCCGAAGCGGAGGAGGAGGAGGACGAAGGGCCCGAAAGCAGCAGCTATCGGGTGACGCCAGAGGAGCCCCGGGCCGCCGCTGTTCGTCTTCACGTTCCCGCCGAAGCCAAACTGATTGGCGGGAAGACAATCCGCTTTTTGGGGCTGACGAGTGGTGGTCATGAGCGCCAGTTCCTGGAAGAAGCCGGAGCAAGCTTCTCCATCCCTCATGAAGAGGAATACTATGGGAAGCTGACCGCGGCTGAGCTGACGACAGCGTGCGGGGACCTGTCGCTGAAGGCTTTTATTGCGTCGCGATGCCTCGCCCGAAGGTTGGAGCGGGAGAGCAAGGAGACCAAGGAGAGATCGGTGGGCTCGCTGTCTCCTCGCTCGAAAACCGAGTGAGCGTAGCCGGAGGGTCGGCCTGGCCACGGAGCAAGAGCGCTCCCGAAGGCTGCAGGAGGAGAAAGAAAAATCGGCGAAAAACTCCGAAGCCGCCCTCAGCAAGCTGCGCCACGACGTTGAGACCCTGGGCAGCGCTAAGGAAGACTTGCAGTCTCGGCTCGCTGACATGGAGGCAAAGTTGGCCGAAGCGCAGGAGAAGGCGAGCGAACTGAGTGGGACGCTGGAGCGATATCGCACAGACCACCTTCGGAGCGCGGAGGCCCTTCGTAATGACATACTGCAGGTGCTGGAGCAGTGTAACCTGGAAGCGCCACCTGTCCGATTCCCCCGTGCACCGTTGAGTCATTCTACGAGAGGGTGAACGCGTGTTTCGATCCGATCTCGATGAACACAAAGATCTTTGGGGAGCTCGCGGCCTGCAAGGTGGGGGTTCGCACACGCGGCCTATTCGGTGTGCTCGCGGGTGCCTCCGGATCGCCCATCTTCGGAGAAGACGATTAGCAAGGGGGATCTTCGTCGTCTTACGAAGGACAACTTTGCATGGCCCGCCGACGCGGACTTGGACGTTAGTCAACTCCCGATGCTCCCCAAAAATCTCGCAAAAAATTTCATGAACACCTTCTTCGCCTAGCGCGGGTACCAACTCACTTTGGACGAGTCCGCTCGCCTTAGTGCCCGAGTGCGCCGAAGCTACTTCCTCCCTATGCTTATGATTGCCTTAAAAGTGCCCTTTCGTAACTAACTTGACGTGCCGCCCACGTTGTTTTGCGGATAAAGCCTCGGCGCGCGGGATCGTGTGTACGACCGTCTCCGGGTTCGGTTTGGCGGCACTCCGCCCTTGCCCCAGTTCATGACGGAGGGGGAGTGGATCGCCATGCCCGCGTCCCTCTTATCACCGCCGAGGGCTCCGTAGCTACGGCACCGCAAGGAGGCGAAGCCGCCGGCGTTCCCGAGGACGAAGCTCGCGGCGCGAGGACATCACGGCACGCACCACCGAAGAGGGGCCTGGGGGCGACGCGCCGGGGGCCGCGCCCGAAGAAGAGGAGGCCGAAGCGACCGCGGGGATCGCCCCTCCGGCACCCGCCGGCCTCGAGCGCTTCGCCCACCGAGGAAGAGGTCACACTTGCTCTGTTGAAGCCGCGGCGGCCGTGGCCCCTACGGAAGAGAACACTTGCGGCGGATGCTTCGGACGCGGCGCACGCAGCGGAACTTGAAGGCGCCCGCTAGGCGCCGGCTCTCCGGCGGCGAGGAACCCGCGGAGGCGGCGGTCAAGCGCTGCGGCGACCGTTGCGTCGGTGAGGGGCCACCGAAGCTAGCGCCGTGTTGGACGAGGCCCCCGTCGTCGCCGAAGGCGCCGAGGTGTGAAACGCTTCGGGCTAGTGTTTGTAAAGGTGTGAACCGGTCTCCCCTTGAAGGGATGAAATTTTTGTAATGTAAAGCGATGCACGGTATCTCCGCGCGAGTTCCTTCCGTGGCTCTGCGCGAGAGGGCCGAAGGTGCGAGCGACTCAACTTTGCCCCTTAACTCACTTTTTGTCGCGCCAAACGTGTGGACGAAGTTTAGCATCCGTCATCCTAATGTTTCGTATGCGGAGTTTTTGTCGTACCGAGCGGAGCGCTACCGCCTTCACAACGAAGCGGCTAAGCGCTTTTTCGCTGAGTTTTCAAGGGATCCCGCGCGTCGGGATGCCATTCTTAGAGAGCGGGCCGCCCGTAGGGCGGCCAAGCGTAAGTTAGTGGACCCCTTCGTGGCCGAAGGGGTCGTTCCAAAAACGGAGCCGATTGAAGAGGGGGTCCTTGGGCCGCCCGAGTATGTATACTTAATTCCTGACACCTCGTCGGACAGCTTCGCAGTGGTGAAGGTGGAGACGGAGGGATCCCCTTCGTATAGACTCTGACCCTGACTTCGGCGCAGGGCGGATGCCTACCGACAGCGAGCTTCGGGAGATGGCTCTGGAGATCATAGACATGGCATATCTTCGGTTGATTGACGAGATCTGTGAGGATGTACTAAACGAGGATTGATCGTTATGTGTGGCTACGGGCTGGCGCGAAGACTTGAAGCACAGGACTTCGGAACTCCCCCCGAAGTGTTCGCGGCAGGCCCGAAGCGGATGTCTGACCACGACTTTGTATATTTATTGTACGAGGCAGTATGTGTTGTAACTACACTGTTATTTGTTTTGTAAAGTTATATTGTTTTTTACGATGGGCGTTGAAAGTTGAAGGTGTGGACGAGAGGTGTTTTTGCCTGTCGTTTTCGTGCTGCGTGCTTGATCGTGAAAAACCCTGAGTTCGTTGGGATGAAGCGGCATCGCGCTTCGCCTTTAGAGTTAACGTGTGATGGCTCTCCTTCTTGATCCAAATCTGTGGTGTAAACCACGCGAGGCGGGTTACTCATCGGTCTAGGACGTGGCCGAAAGGCTACTTTGAGTGTGCGTTCACTTCGGCCCAGTCGCGGCCTCGTTTTGTACTAAGTGTTTTTCCTTTGGACAAAAACGATACCAAGCGGTTTTCTTTGGCCACATTGTGGACTTGCTCCGCACCAAGCGGTTTTCTCTTCGGTCAACTCAAGACCGACGCATCGCTCCAGGCGTGCGCTTACTTCGGCCGAATCATGGCCCCCGCCCCGCTCCAAGCGGTTTTCTCTTCGGTCAACTCGAGACCGACGCATCGCTCCAGGCGTGCGCTTACTTCGGCCGAATCATGGCCCTGCCCCGCTTCAAGCGGTTTTCTCTTCGGTCAACTCGAGACCGACGCATCGCTCCAGGCGTGCGCTTACTTCGGCCGAATCATGGCCCCCCCCCCCCCGCTTCAAGCGGTTTTCTCTTCGGTCAACTCGAGACCGACGCATCGCTCCAGGCGTGCGCTTACTTCGGCCGAATCATGGCCCTGCCCCGCTTCAAGCGGTTTTTCTCTTCGGTCAACTCGAGACCGACGCATCGCTCCAGGCGTGCGCTTACTTCGGCCGAATCATGGCCCTGCCCCGCTTCAAGCGGTTTTCTCTTCGGTCACGACGATAAGTGACAGGCTTGGTGTGCGTGCCCCTAAGGCGATCCGCGCCAAGGCTGTTACTTACCGCGCCGAAGGCCACTTCGGAGACTAGGCCCCCCCGGAGGCGGTGGCCTAGCTTCGATAGAGTGGCGAGAGCATTCTTTAAAAAGAAAGGTAAACTGCACACGAAGGGATGGGGGAAAGCTGACTTATATTACATGTCAGAAATCGAAGGGATACAAAGGGCCGCCTCATTAAAAACCTCACACTTCGCGGATCCGGAGAGGAACCACGAAGCTTCCCCCGTGAGGAAAAGAGTACGTCCCCCAGTACTTTAATGTACATAGGATACAAGGTCGAAGTCTTGACCTAAAGGAAAGAGAAACTATGGAAACTCAAAGACTATGCTAAGAACTCGCAGCTGCTTCAGACGAAGTACTTCTGAAGCATATCCACATTCCAGGTGTATGGCTCTTCGTCGCCCGTCAGCCGACGCAGTTTGAAGGCTGCTTCGTTCGCGGTGGCCGTTGCTATGAATGGGCCTTCCCATTTCCCGTGCATCTTCCCCTTCGATTTGCCCTTCGGCACCTTGCGTAGCACTAGGTCCCCTGACCGAATGAGCTTCGGTTTGATTTTCTTGTTTTTCCACCTTCGGGTCTCGTCTTGGTAGGCCAAGAGGTTTTCGGCTGCCTGTAAGCGGACCTCCTCGATGTTCTGAACCGAAGCCTTGAGGTCTTCGTCTCCGGAAGGTGTATTCCTCCAGGTGCCCAGGCACAGTTCTTCGGGCAGCATGGCTTCCTCCCCGTACAGCAGCTTGAAGGGGGAGAACCGGGTAGTTACGGGATGTGGTGGTGTTGTGGGACCGATTACCCTCGGTAGTTCTTCGGCCCATTTGCTCTTGGGTAAGTCGGTGATGTTCCTCTTGATGCCGCCGAAGATGATTCCGTTGGCCCGCTCGACCGCCCCGTTGACCGTGTGGGGTGGTAGACCGAAGCGAAGCACAGTTTCGTTCCCAAGTATGCGCAGAATTCCTTGAACTCTGTGCTGTCAAACTGCTTGCCATTATCCACTGTGACCTCGTGAGGGACACCGAAGCGGCACACTATGTTTTGCCAGAAGAACTTCTGAATGGTTGCCGATGTGATGCTCGGCGCAACGGCTTCGCTTCAACCCACTTGGAGAAATATTCAACCGCCACAACCGCGTGAGTGTAGTTTCCAGGTGCCGTGGGTAGCGGGCCGACGATGTCAACACCCCACCGAGCGAAGGGCCACACCGGTGGTAACAGCTGTATCTCGTTGGAAGCAAACTTGCTGTAGGGCGCATGGTGCTGGCACTCTGGACAATGGCGCACAATGTCGTGGGCGTCTGCCACTGCCGAAGGCCAGTAGAAACCTTGGCGGAAAGCTTTTTGCACCAAAGCTCTGGTGCCGAGGTGGTGTGAGCACATGCCGCTGTGGATTTCGTGCAGTAGCTGCTTCCCCTCGGTGACCGATATGCACTTTAATAGTGGAGCGCACACCCCTCTTCGGTACAAGTTGCCGTCGACAAGGTGATAGTTCCTCGCCCCGATTGCCACTTTCTTGGCGATGACTCCATCTTCGGCCTCATAATATCCTTTGAGCGCCGCTACTATTGGGGCGCGCCGGTCCTCGCTCTGAATGGCGTTCACAAACTTGGGGGGTCTTCGCTTCGTCGACCGCGGACCTCGAAGTGGTTGTTTCATAAAAAACATCTGGTGGCAGGGGCTCAAGCAGTGCGGTTGCCTTCGCAATAGCATCGGCCTCCTTGTTGTGATTCCTGGGGAAACTTCTCACTGTGATGCCGATGAAGAATTTCTCCATGCTTCGGACGGCTTGTAGGTACTTCATCATATCTGGGTTCTTTGCCTTGTAGGTTTTCCCAATATGGCAAGCGACAAGCTCAGAGTCCGTCAGGATGACGAGCCTCCTGGCACCTACAGCCCTGGCCTTCCGAAGTGCGAGCAGCAGGCCTTCATACTCTGCTACATTGTTTGTACAGTTGTCATAGTTCAGCCGCAGGGCATATCGGAGTTTGATGCCCGAAGGGGACTTTAAGACTGCTGCGGCCGCCGAACCAAGGTGGCAGTATGCGCCGTCACACTGGACTTCCCATATTGGCTCTGTGACTACTGCTTCCCCCTTCGGCGCCGAAGGCGTCCAATCAGCTACAAAGTCAGCGAGGACTCGAGATTTTATTGCGCTGCGGGCGACGAAGCTTATGACATGCTCCACCAATTCCGAGGCCCACTTGCCCATCCTGCCTGTTGACTCCTTGTTCTCGAACATGTCCCGAAGGGGGAAAGCTGTGGGCACCGAGACGTTGTGGCTCTGGAAGTAATGCCGAAGCTTCCTTTTTGCCATCACAACCGCATATGCCATCTTTTCCATTTCGGAGTAGAGCAGCTTTGAGCCGCTCAGAGCTTCGGAGACATAGTATATCGGAAATTGCCTCAGGACATCTGCCTCCCTGCGCTCTTCCACGAGCACTGCACTAACTGCTGTGTCGGTTGCCGCAATGTACAACAGCAGGTCGGCCTTCGGTGACGGCTTGGTCATGATTACAGCATCTTCAAGGTATTTCTTGAGTTCATCGAAGGCTTGTTGCTGCTCTGGGCCCCATTGGAAGGCTGAGTTTGCTCGGAGGATCTTGAAAAAGGGCAGGCTTCGCTCGGCGGCTCTTGAGATAAATCGGTTCAACGAGGCGATTCTGCCAGTAAGCCTTTGGACTTCCTTTCGGGTGGCTGGGGGCTGCATCCTTCGTAGGGCCTCGATTTTTTGGGGGTTCGCCGGATGCCCCGCTTGGAAACCATGCGGCCCAACGCTTGCCCTTTCCGGATGCCGAAGATGCATTTCTGCGGGTTAAGCTTGAGGCCATTTTGCCTCATGTTTTCGAAGGTCTCGGTTAGATGCGCAATGTGATCTTGCTCTTTCTCGCTCATGATGACGATGTCGTCGACGTACGCCGAAGCGTTGCGCCCCGAGCGGTTGCCCAGGATCAGCTTCATCATGCGGTTGAAGGTTGACCCGGCGTTGCGCAAGCCTTCGGGCATTCTGACGAAGCAGAAGACACCAAAGGGGGTCGTGAATCCGGTTTTTGCTTCGTCCTCCCTTTGCATCCACACTTGGTGATAGCCGGAGAAGCAATCAAGGAGGCTCAACATGTCACGGCCCGGCGGCCCGATCAATAATGACGTCGATCCTTGGCAGTGGAAAGGGGTCCTTCGGGCATGCCTTGTTGAGTTCAGTGAAGTCAATACACATTCTCATATTGCCGTTCTTCTTCGGTACCATGACCACGTTTGCCACCCATATGGGGTATTGGACTTCTCTGATGATTCTTGCGTCGAGCAGCTTTTGTACTTCGGCCTCCGCGACTTGACTCTATCCGCCGACATGGGCCGCTGCCTCTGCAGCTTCGGTTTAACTCTTGGGTCAGTATTGAGCACGTGTTCTATGACCGAGCGATGAACGCCTGTCAGGTCAGACTTGGACCATGCGAAGACATCTTGGTTGTTACGAAGGAACTGCAAGAGTCGGCCTTCGTCTTCTGGCGCCAATCTCGCCGCCTACCATCAGGGTTCGCTTGGCACATCCGCGCATAAGGGGACTGTCTTTGTGACGTCGACAGCCTTCATGCGTTCGGCTTCGGCCCCCTTCATGGACTGCCTCATTTGGGCTTCGGCCTTGTGCTCTTCGGCCACTGCGGCTTCGCTGCTCTCGTCTTCATTGATAACATGGACTTGTCTGTTGTGGACCGAAGTGTTGCGCTCGGCTCTTCGGGCCTCCTCCTGGCTGCCGTAGACTGATATTACTCCCCGCCGCCGTCGGTATCTTCATTAGCGGTACCCTTGGTGGATAACCGCCGCGAACTTGTTTATGGTGTTGCGGCCGAAGATGGCGTTGTATGGGTACGCGAAGTCCACAACATCGAATGTTATGACCTCAGTTCTCATGGTGGCGTCTTGGCCGAAGGATACATTGACATCAATTTTGCCCAGGGCTTCGATTTTTTTGTTGTCGAAGCCGTACAGCGGGTGCTCTGCCTTCTTCAGGTCTTCCTTCTTGAACCCCATGCCGGTGAAACATTGCCGGTGTCAGGATATCCGCTGAGCTGCCGTTATCGACGAGGATCCTCCCCACGTCATTGCCGAAGTAGTACTTTGTGTTCTTGCCGATGTTGGCTCTTATGACGAGCGGATCGTTGTGGGGGTAGTCTTTGCGGCCCGGATGTCGGCCGCCGTGAAGGTTATGGGGACATGGGACCACGGCGGTGAAAATACTTGCCGGAGCAAATGTGTGATACGCTTCGGTAGTAGTCTTGGCGCTGCCTCTTTGTCTCGTGGGTTGGCTCATTGGATCCGCCGGAGATCGCATTGATGATGTTGAGCATGCCCGTCATCCCCGAGCTGCTGGGGTCAGGGATCTCTTGCTTTGGTGGGGGTGGTGGTGGGGTTTGGTTGTGGGTGTAGTGTGCTTGATGGTGGGTGGTTGGATTCGGCCACGAAGGCACGAAGACCGAAGGCTGTTGCGTGAGCGGTGGAGGAGGTGGGAGCAAATGCGGCGCGGGGGATGCGTAAGGCTGTGGTGGGTGGAAAGCATGCGCAGGTGCCGAAGGTTGGTAGGGCTGGTGATGGTATGGTGGAGACAGGGCCCTAAATTGGCCCGCATTTTGGTACTTCATGACATGGTTCACGGCCATGCCTGCTGCCTTCGCCTTCTCCTCCGCTTCCCACTCCATCTTCATCTTGACCGCCGAAGGGCACCGGTGCGTGTAGTGCCGGGCATCGATCCCGTGGAGCCAGCAGAAAAACCGCTCACCGCCGGCCCGCTGCGGCTGGCTATGTTGCTGTGGCTTCGGCCCCCGTTATGTTTGTATCCGCCCTTGTGCCCGCCGCCCTTGTTCTGGTGCTGGTCGGGGGGCGCAGACACGTTGTTGATCTGACGGTTCGCTTGCTTCGGCGGCTGGTTATGCCACCCCTTCGGTTGGCCCCACCGCCCTTGTTGCTTCGCTTCTTTCTTTGCGTTCGCTCGGTCGATCCTTCGGCGGCGGCCCTTGTCGGACTTGCGGTATTCTTGCATGACTTCAAATAACTCTTGCAGAGACTTTGGCTTGACCCTGTCGGGCACATCTTGGCGCTTTCCAACCCTCGGGCCCCCAACGATGGCGTCAATGATGTTGCTTTCGGACACCGTGGGCGCACATGCCGTCAACTTGACAACCCCGTGCATGTACTCTTGTAGCGACTCGCGTTCCCCCCGGACACACATGTTGACGAGGTCGTTGGAGTCTAGCTCTTCGACACCGCATGCCTTTGAAGCCGGAGAGCGGCTTGTTCCGCGACCGGAACCAAGATGTTATGTGCCCCTTCGGTATGTTGGCATACCAATACCGGACTTCTCCCTTGAGCGCGAGTACGAGGGCCTTCGCCTTTGTGGTGGCGTCACCTCCGTTGGACTCAACCGCCGCTTCGAACTTCATCGGGAACTCCTTGGGGTCGTAGTCTCCGTCATGCGGGGCGGGGTGTTGGCGTTGAATCGACGAGGCCACGCGCGCGCTCTCAAGCTCGACCGAGAGCGGGGACACGGGACCACGTTACGAAGTGGAGCGTCGTCGGGAGCGAAGTGCTCGTGCACACCGCCCCCTGTCTTGGCGGTGCCCTATGCTTTGTCCTTCGGAGGCATCCTTCGCCGCCTCCATTGATCCGGCCCGAGCTCGCATGGCTGCAGAGTGAGCCGGGCATGCTCGCCGGGCCGCCGGCGCAGCATGCGCGGCGGGCGTCGGTGTCGGTGCGGGCGGCGTCGGAGCAGCTTGCGTGGCGGCGTCGCGCCGGCGATCCGGCTTTGCGGCATGGCGAGGTAGCGCTCGGCACCGCCCGATGTTGAAGTCGATGGCGTCGGAGGCGGTGTGGGGTAGAGCCGCATCCGGTGCCGGGATGGTTGCATCCGCGAGGAGGATGGGCGCGTCTCCGCTAGGGTGAGCCGGCACGGACTTGCCGGCCGACGAGGGCCGGGAGAGCTTCGATGTCTTGCGTCGAAGCCCCCGGCCCCTCGAGGCCGACTTCGAACATCCCCCGAAGCGGTGTGCTCTACCTCCGCGCGCTCGGCCGGCACCGGTTCCCGCCGAAGGCCGGACGGCCGAAGGGGATGGGTTGGTGGGCTCCGACACGAGTGGAGGGGTCGCCGCCCGAGCCGTTGCGGCTTCGGCGCCGCCGAACGTGTCCCGGCCATGTGGTCTTGAGATCTTCCACGAGGTGGGCGCCAAGCGTTGGTGGAAATCGGGCCCGAAGGGTGGACGCCGACACAACGGCCCCCCGAGTTCTCTCCCTTCCTTCGCTCACTCTCGCAAGGCTCATACTTCTACTTGAGCGAGGAAAGGAAACGCCGAAACTTAATAAGACCGAACGAGAAACAAAGAAATACTCCGCGGACCGAAGACCGAAGAACTGGCAAATGCCTTCGGTGCTCTCTTCTCATTACAGTGTGTCCGTTTCATTACAAGGGGTTCACTATTTATAGGAGGCCCCTGGGTATAGTCATTTGCCTCAATTACACCTTTTCCGTTCCTGACAATCCGCTTTAAACACTTTACAAGGGTATAACAGTAAGTCCCCGCGTCGTACAGGCCTCCAGCGTGTCTTCGTACGGCCGAAACGCCTTTACACGCGGCCGCCCTTGTCTCTGCCCCGACCGGAGCCCACTTTACACGTCGGCAGTGGCCACGTGTCCAGGATCGTCGGCACCTTCGGTGCCGAAGTAGCGACCCTGGACCAGGGGCGTCGGGCCTCCTCGGATGCTTCGTCCGCGCCGCCGCTGGCCCCGGACGCGACGTCCCGGGCCAGCGCTCTCCACCCCTTCCCCCCTGGGCCCTCGTTACCGGAGCACCGCAGCTAGCACCTTCGGCGCCGAAGGTAGGCGCAGCCACAGTGGGTCATCCCTGCACAACAAAACTCATAAGGCATAAGCGGCATCAGTGTTTCGTTAGTGCTCATGCAGCGAAGGGTCTTCTCGCGAGACAGAAGCCGTATGCATGCCGAAGGTTCCCAGCGTGGGCGGGCAAGGGCGATGCTTCCGAAGACCAACTTCCCCAACATCGTGCTTGGTATGCCAAGTTGGATGAATCTCTGATCAAGCTTGGGTTCACCAGAAGCAGCTCTGAACATGCCATCTACTTCCGCGGCACAGGCGCACATCGTCTTGTTGTGGGAGTATATGTCGACGATCTTGTGATCACAGGGGCAAGTCAAGGCGACATTGACAGATTCAAGAGTGAGATGCATTCCACCTTCAAGATGAGTGATCTGGGGCTCCTGCACTACTACCTCGGGCTGGAAGTGAAGCAGTCGGAGGAGGGCATCAATGTGAGCCAAAGTGCATATGCTGCCAAGATACTAGAAACGGCTGATCTAAGCACTTGCAAGCCAAGCTGCACACCAATAGAGCCTCATCTAAAGCTCAGTAAGTTAAGCACTGCACCTGCTGTAGATGCAACCTTCTATAGAAGTATTGTGGGGTCCTTGCGCTATCTGGTAAACACAAGACCAGATTTAGCTTTTTCGGTGGGATACATCAGTCGTTTCATGCAAAATCCCACAACAGAGCATCTGATGGCAGTAAAGAGAGTGCTTCGGTATGTTGCTGGCACCTTGAACTATGGGTGTCACTACAGAAGAAATGGAAGTGCTCGGCTAGTGGGTTACAGTGACAGTGACCTTGCCGGTGACATAGACTCAAGGAAGAGCACTACGGGAGTCTTCTTTTTCTTCGGAGGGAACATAGTCACTTGGCAATCTGAGAAGCAGAAAATTGTAGCTCTGTCTTCATGTGAGGCAGAATACATTGCAGGAACAACTGCAGCTTGTTAGGGAATTTGGTTGTCTCGGCTATTAGCAGAATTGAAAGGAGAAAGGGTCGAGACATTTGCACTGAACATTGACAATCAGTCTGCAATAGCGCTCAGCAAAAACCCGGTTTTTCATGACAGAAGCAAGCACATTGAGTTGAGGTTTCACTTCATCCGTGAATGCGTCGAGAAGAATCGGGTCAAGGTTCAGTACATTAGTACTTCAGAGAAGCTGGCAGACATTCTTACCAAACCTCTGGGGCGTGACCGTTTCTGTGAGCTACATTCCAGGATTGGTGTTGTAGATATCCAGGGTATGCGCAAGGATTAGGAGGAGATTTGTTAGTAATCTAGCGCATCACATGTTAGTTAGGATCTGCATGTTATCTCTGTTTGCATGTTGTTTCTGTTTGCATGCGCGTGAGCACCGGGATGTGGACTGCCACGCGTGTAGATTGTGCCGTGGCGGGAGAATAGCTCAGCCACGGACCTGGTCGTGCCGCAGTGGGCGGCGTCGCGGGAGCGTGGGGATGGACGCGCTCAACCCGCGCGACGTGCGCGCCATGAATGGCCGCCGTTGCTTCCCAGTACTGAATAAATAGAAGAAGAGATAGTGAGAAAAGGCTGCTAGAACTTTTGCAGCGCAAACACCTGAGTTCCAAGCGTTCCAGTCACTTGTGTTTTGTTTTCGTTCCTAGTCGCAACCTGCGAGCTCGCCGGCCTCCTACGTACGCCGGTGATCTCTAACAATTTCAACTCAATTTTGTAACTGATATAGTTAAACATTAGATCATTAGATCTACGTTTGTTTGATTTAAACCAAAGACGTACTAGGGTTACCATGAATTGCTGCCCAAAAGTGAGCTATGGGTTGGCTCTGAATCGCCCCCCTCCATTCAGCTTCGTCAGACCAATAAACAACCATCACTGTTCTATCTTTCAATTTCAATTTAACTATCCTAAATAAGTTATGTTTGCTGAAAAACTACTGAAACTTATTAACTGTGTATTAGGGATTCCATTTTGCCTATTATTACCAAACGATTACATATGAAATTCTTCAGAACGTGGAGTCAAAGTTATTTATTTCTCACTGGTTTTCAGAACTGCAAGAGGTATATGGCATTCAGTCCATCAGTGAAACTTGTCTAGATGCTTAACTGCTTGCCATCTGAAAATAATTTCAATTCTGTGAATCCTTATATTAACGACTTTGACTATACAATTTGCTGTCAAAAAGATCTATTTCCTTCATATAAACCGCTTCGATTTAAATTTTTGTATGTATTAGGTTCTTTAATAGGATATGACCTGAAGACTATGTTGTAACATCTTAAACTTCATATCTCTCAATTATTTGCATTTTTTCTCCCAAAAATTGCATCTCCTCCCCGCGCAATAGACTAAAATTCCATATTTACAATGGCTTACATAAACCAATCCTATACCTATTTTTTCAACGATTTCCATCCAAATCCAAACTGCAAATCGCATTTCCCTTTTAACCAAAGTTAAAATTCGATTCAACCAGCTACAACCCATATACATGATTTTGTTGCAAAGATCAACGGATTTGAGGATGCAAGACTCTGAATATTGTGTCAAACTGTACCTCTTTTACATTCGTTCTTCAGTTAATTGTCATACACCCTATTCGTGGCTTATTAGACACCAGCCACCCATACTTTTCTCTTAGAGCAAACCAGCCACTAGCAACTAGCCATCAATACTTTTCTCTCACAACAAATCAAAAACATCCACCAGCCAAACGAACAGGTTGAGAACCAGTGCAAAGTTTAAATTTTTAATCTCAAATTTCAATAATTGAACCTTCTTACCTTTTTTCAAAAACTACTGAGTTTTGTCCACTATAGCTCATACAACCTATTTTGAATATTATGGTCCAAAGTTTATCTGTAGAAATATTCAGAAACTTCATCCATCCAAAATAGGATACTCATAACTGTTTCAGACTTAACCGTTTTTCCAGTCACTGTTAACTGAAAACAGCCCAACCTAGCATGTTGGTGCTTCCATGAAAATTACAATTCTTCACTTTTCTTGATCAACAATTCTTCTTACATACTCCCTAATCATCAAGTATTATGTGTAGAACATAAGCTCCCACTTGGAGATAAGTTTCTTCACAAATCAAAATAAAAAAGCAGCTATATGCCACATGCTTTCAGTGCTTTTACACTACAAAAAATGTTGTAGTCTATGACGTGCCACTTTCGTCATGGATCATCGAAAATTCGTCATAAAACAGCATCTATGACGAAATTTGAAAAGGTCATGTATTGAGCGTCACGGATCCCTTCTCGTGACGTCCTTAAGTTTTCGTCATAGATTAACATGATCCATGACGATTTGAAGCCGTCATAGAACTGTCTAAAGCCCACTGAACCCGGCCCAAAGCCCAAAATCTATGACGAAAATGAACGTCATGGATCAGATTGCCACATCACTCATGGATGACTTGGATGATGAGTTGGCTGCTGACGTGGATGATGACATGGCAACGTGTCAACCACGTGACAGCTGATGTGGCGAATGCTGACGTCAGCATTTTCTGAAAATGACGTCAACACATGACATTTGTTAACAGGCCAAATTCAAGATTGGGCACAAACTGGATAGCTATTTCGGCCCATATAAATTTTAGGAAAGCCCATTTACATTTCATACACAGCCCATTTACTTTTCATACACAGCTCCAATACATTTCATACACAGCACATATACATTCCAACCACAGCTCATATACATTTCAGCCCAACAAAGTTTTCCCAACAGATCAAAACAAAAATCTCAAAAAACACAAATCAATTCTGGCCAAAAAATACTTCCATGAATCATGTTTATGTTCAGCATGACATCAAAATATAAAATCACGACATCACCAACATATTTGGTACATCTACATCACCATAAACAACATCACTACCCGAATACGAGGCAAGTATACTCGGTATTTTAAAACTTCGTAGGCGTATACCTCATGCATGCAAGCCATGAGGTGAGTTAAATACCGAGCTTCAAATTTCTCACACCGGTTATATAGCTGAAACAAAAGATAAGAAAACTTAATTGCTAAGCACCAAAGAATTCATACATCTGAGTTAAATACTGAATTTATATTATAAGCAAAGCACCAATCTCAGTAAGGCATTTCGACAAATAGTTCATGCACATAACTGCTACGGGGAAGCGGAACACCTACACAAATATCCAATTGAATCACACATATTCTTAGTGTACACAAGATCTCATGTAATAGGATTAACCATGGCATGGATTGGATTGACCATAAAAGAAACAATGGATTAAACCATACTTTATTTTGGCCTAATAAAATACAATGGAATTGAGTTATTAGAGCATGGAAGTAACATTTCACTCTTCAATCCACACAAGAAGCATGCCTAATTGAAAGATGTCCTACATAGTAGCATTCGGATTGAGCACAAGAAGCATGCCTAATTGAAATATGCCTAATTTATTCCGAGCATTTTACAAGACATGGAAGGAGTGCTAGGGGTAGCGCATAAATGAAACAATGAAGTACAACAACCAAGTCGGTTAGCTTATTTTTTTACATAGGTCGTGACTAAGTTTACTCCAACAAAATGTACACAAGGTCCGGCGACTAGATATGTCCATTTTTATTTTTATTCTTATTTGACATGACTCAAGCAGCTGATAGCCAGCGCAGATGAGTAAAGCTCGTGCTAGGAAAATAATCAACAGGGGACTGATAACAAAGACTCTCTGGCCGGCTTTCTAAACACAAAAACACATTACATCTGCCTATATGCATTTTATCAAACACATGGTGTGCAAATAAACGCAAACCAAAAAGGGCAGCAGACATCTCACCTTTCTGTAATGACGCCCATTGCAAAACCTCAGTTCACCCAACCCACCTCAGCAAACACAACAAAAGAATCACATATTAGGGCAAGTCATAGGAGATCCTATACATCGAAGAAAAAATGACAATAAAACAAATAATCGTGGCAACATCCATGCACCAAAAACGAGAATAATGTCATATCATCGATGCCCATAAGCTCGGTTAGTCTTACTCAACAAATGTAGAGGGTACATCTCGTTGTAAACTTTAATTTTGCAATAAGGCAACAACATGATGGTAAAACTTAAAACAGCATCATGTTTCCTATGAGTCCGTGTGAATCCTATAACAAGGGCCTTATATATTATTAATTGTAGTCTAAAACATATTGCAGTACAGAGACAACAATCTAGCATAGGATGCATCATATGTTTCTGGCATTTAGTCAAACAAGATGTTGGCATCGTGTGATGGAGTCATTGCAACAGAGTACGAGACGTCAGATGGCATGCTAGAGTGAAGAGGAACCAAAGACACGGGAGTTGACGAGTGTCATGATTCGACTTGCGGATGGAAAATGCTCACAAGCAGCTTGAATAAGAAAGACGGTAAAAATAGCACAGCAGCCAGGTATTGTGCACCACAGAAACTGACTGCTATTATTAGCGAAGGCTACAGATGGTGGATCGTGAACAGATCACTACCGACAAATGATCTATGTGCAGGATCTGAAGATCTTGCGTGATGTGCAGATCAGTAGATGGGAGGAAGGATGGATGAGCAATTTTTTAGCATACCCCTTGTTGGAAGGCGCGACGCCCATGACGACGGTCTGGGTGGTGGTGGTGGTGCCCTGCTCAGCCATGTCCGGGTACATCTTGCACCTGCAAAATCATGCAACTGGCACAGATCAGAAATCACCAGAAATTCCCCTTTCTCCAAGGAGCACAACTACATCGTTACATGGTAATAGGAATTCTCATGCATCTCATTCATGGCAAAGAAGCCAAACATTTTATTATTCTCCAATTAGTAAGAAAAACAATGCTTTCTTAACTGAAAGAAACATGATGTTCTGCTGAAACAGATAACTAGCTCATTTCATCATTCTACTTGCGGCGGGGCGAAGGGAGAGAGAAGCGGAATTCACCTTTGCGGTCGCCTTGGCCGTTGCCGCCGCCTCAGCCGGCGGTGCTACCGCTGCCACGCCGGCAGACTCAGATCCGCCCTCGGCCGGCAGCGACGCGGGCTCCCCCTCCGCGGCGTCCGTGACGACGGTGTCGACGATGGCGTGACCCTCCGCCGCTTCCGGCGCTCCATTCTCTACCGCATCCTCCATCCCCTGCCGCGCGCGCAGATCCGCCGTGTCTCCCCTCCCGAGATCCTGCCGCCGGATCGCACGCCCGCCCACCCGCGCGCTGCAGCAACCACCACACTACCTGCGACGGCCCACCTACCTTACAGCCTACCACGGCGGAAGGGAAGGCGGGGGCTCAGCAGCGCAGGAGCGCGGGCGCCATCACCGCTGGACGAGGAGGGGAGGGATAGGGGCGGAGGCAAGGCAACCACCACCAGGCCACACCCACCCACCCACTGATGGTGCGGGGCCGGGCCGGCGGCGGGGGCGGGGGAGAGGAGAGGAGAGGGAGTTGGGTTGGAGAGACGGAGGCGCAGGGGAGAGGCGAGGCAGTGGCGGTGGCGGTGGGGCGGATCGGGTAGGCGCAGGAGAGCGGCGCAGACCGCAGAGTGGGAGGGGAGGAGCTGCGGTGCGAGGGGAGAGGAGAGGGAGAGAGGGATAGGGTTTGGGGTGGTCTATATATGTCTGTTGTGTTTATTTTTGACCGTCGGATCGTAAGATCAATGGCCACCAGCAGCTAGAGTTATGTGGGCTTTTTGGACCATAATGGGCCTGTTACATTCCTACTATGCTTAACATTTTTCTTTTTCTTTTTCCATTTTTTCAATATGGAACAATTCCAATTTGAACTATATGTATCTCAAATAAAATTTAAAAAAATTATCAAAATTATATTTTAAGTACTTCTGATCTACTATAACTCGTATTATGAAAATATATGAAAGTTTCAAATGTTTCTTGTCATAATTCAAACTTCTACTTGCATATTTACTGTAAAATAATGATAATAAAATCTAAAACTTCTTAAAAACTTCTAAAAATTTCCATGAAATCATTGTATTGATGTTTAAACTTGACATAAAAGTTTCATTGGATTTTGCAAAAAAGAAGTGTACATTGCTCACAAAATGAATGGATCCCCCATATTGTTTCATACATCTCAACATGAACTTTGATATTTGAACACGTCATAACGTTTTCAAACTCCATTACATCTAAAATTTGTACCCAAACATAAGTCGACCTTGACTTTAACAATTATGAAGTTTAATTACTAATTGGCATGCAAAAAACATGTATTTATGTTATATGCTTTAATAGAAGGAAACAAGCCCTATGGAGATTATACTATTAATAATAATTAACATACAAACAAATGAAATTATATGGAAGAACGTGATTTTAGAAAAAATTAGGAAAAAGAATCAACCGATTTGGAGTTTGTATGAGGAAGAAAAACAGTTTACAAGTTTTATCCGAAGATTAAAAACAGAAATTGCACTTGCTATGAACTGAGATGAACAAGTGTGTTTTCTCTTTTTAATCTTTGTCTAAAACTCGTAACTAGTTTTTCTGCCTCATACTAACTCCAAATTGGATGATTCTTTTTTCTAAAATTTTCTAAAATCATTCTCTACCAAGATCTATAACTTTAACAAATAAAAAATGATTCTTTTTTCTGCCTCATACACGTCTCTCACATTCTATCATACAACTCAACTTAAACTTTGAAGTTTGTGTACCATGGAGTATTTTCTTGCTCACGTACACCTCAATTCTGGACATAACCTTACATTTACTCTTCTATTAACATATGGGGATTCTCATTGCAATTTTTTGTGCAAAAAGTTATTATTTGTATTTTTTAAATCACTAATGAGTACACCTTTGTGAAAAAAGTTGCAATTGCTATCTTATATGATCCCAATTTATTTTTCACATGTAACATACAACATAGAAGTTATCACCTAGGAGTTTCAAAAAATTTCAAGTAGATTTGCTATTTTCTATCATTTAAATGATTTTCTACATGTTATACAATAATGATAATAATACCTAAAACTTCTTTATTAATTATGTAAATTGGCATAGAATCATTAATTGAGACACATGTAGTTTAAATTGCAATTAATTTCGAGATGGTTGCATTAATTGCAAGAATTCATTTAATCAGTTTAAAATAGTAAATAGATTAAAAAATTCTTGAAAGTTGTACCAGATAACTTATATGCAGTATATTGAATATAAAAATATATTTGTATGTATAAGGTTAATTAAGAATATAATATTTGTGGGAAATGGTATGCTATGGAAAAAATATGCTTTGGAAAAAAAAGGTGAGGCCACTGGGTATCGAACCCAGGGTCTCCTACTTGCAGCCCATGAAGACCAACCACTGCGCTACTCAAGGGATTTCAGTCATAGTGCTGCTCTTTATTCTCTTGTTGACTTGTTTGCACGCAGGACCGCGCGGGACTGGCAGCTGACGTGGCGCGGGGCTGCCATCTGACGTGGCGCGGGGCTGCCTGTGTTATTACAAAATAGATGGATGCAACCAAAAATCAACTAATGGTTTGTAGCATAGTGGCAAAGGGTGGCTCTAGCGAACCATGAGGTCCATGGTTCGAATCAAAATCTCTGCCGTTTTTTATTTCCATTTATTTTCTATTTTATTTCGTACACTCACTCTATTTATTTTCACACATTATGTATGACGAAATCTTTTATTTCATACACTCACTCTATTTATTTTCACACATTATCTATGACGAAATCTGATTGTTGTCATGGATGCATTATGATCTGTGACGAAATTGCACATCGTCATAGTGTTTGGACTTCTTATCGGGCTTCATATCCAACACTGTGAATTTATGACGAAAACAGACCGTTTGTCATGGATGCGGTGTGATCTATGACGAAATCTAAGATCTTCATGAGAAGTTCGTCATAGATCAAAGGATTTCTTGTAGTGTTAGAATCTTCAGGCATGGCCATTTAGCATGTTCAAATAGCATGCAAATCACAGTCGAGTCCCGCATTTCTTCACAAACAATCTGCACCTCATAATTTTTTTGGAAGTACCATATGCTTTTTTTAAGTAACATGCAACATAGTTAATTCCAATGTTGCCACGCAACGTAGCTCCTCAGCTTAAACAAATCCGCACACACTAATCCATGAAACACGCAGTTTCCGTATAGAAATCATATCATCATCATAAATTAAACAAAAGATCTCCATTTCATAGTAAAATTTCTGTTCGTTACTCAATCATGTAGCCAACACACTGGTCATTCGCGGCAACGCTGCGAGCGTTTCTAGTTCAATCGAGAATCAGAAGTTGAAAAGAACTCCAAACCTTTTCATTCTTTTTTCTTGTTAAGCACGGTAGCTATGACTCTTGAATTTGTAATATAATATATAATATGAATCCAATAATTGTATTAACAAGAAATGGTGAGCCTTCCCCAAGTACAAGCAACACTTTAGATAGAGAACCACTTGAGCTTCAGCACACAAATGGTAGTTGAGTATAGTGACGAGTTCTTTTTTTATAAAGCAACAATGAAAGAAAGTTTTCTTTTCCTTGTAGAAGAAACCTTTGACGGAAGAACCCAACAAGCAAGTCGGCCCAAGCCCAAAGTCAACAGCCTTTAACTGCACTGAGCTAGGTTTTTATTTTATATTTTAATATTCTTTGCAAATGCATGCCCTGATAAAAAAATTCAAATCCATACACATATAGCCGGTTGAAATGGCAGAATTTAAGCTGGACCTACCTTATCGCTAGTTCAAACAGCGGAATTTTCTTCTTCCTGCCTTGCACATCTTCAAAAATTCATAACATTTTCATATGAACTGAGATGAAGATAAACTTTAATTATATCAAAATTATAGGACTAACCAGATCAACTTTGTATTTCAACCTTTTTATTTAAAACCTGCTTAAATAATCAACATAATGTTTAGATCCAAAATGTGAATTGTGTTAATAGAAATCAAATGGTTAAGATAGCAATTGTTTTTCCAATATGCAGTACCCTAATTAAGTTTGTGCGATTGTCGTGTTTTGTCCTCTTCTTTTGGTGCACTCAGTTACTTAACTTACGCCCTGTTCGCTTGGCTTATCAGCCACCAGCCAGCAGTACTTTTCTCTCACAACAAATCAGCCACTAACAACCAGCCAGCAGTACTTTTCTCTCAGAACAAACCAGCACCAGCCATCAGCCACCAGCCAAACGAAGAGGCTGTTAGTTCCCTATTTATTCCATGGCCATTGTTGTATTCCTACAATTCTATTTGGATTCAGTTTATTGAGCTTGTATCGTGTGTTTTCTTTTTTTCCCCGAATTACACAGTACAACGGAGATATCCTCATGTCCATAATGCACGTACACTCACCTCTATGAACGCACACACGCAAACTCTACCTCTAGGAGCATCTTTGAAGACTAGATCATCCACATCCTCAAGATTGACGAAGTCACCACATACGCCTCGCTATCAACGGGAAGGTCGCCTACCACTGAAAGCGCAACTTCGTTACATCCTAAGAAATTCGCTCACACGGGACGTTCGGGCGATTTTCTCATCAACATATATGGTTTGGTTTGGTTTTCAAAGTTGATGGGTGTTTTAATACAACCAATTTTCTGGTTTATACAACTATGATATGAAAAAGGGGAAAGTCCATTTTGAACCATCTAACTATATGTGAAGTTTGGTTTTGGCCATCAAATTCTAAAATCGGAAATCTTTGACCATCTTATTGTCACAACTGTTTGAATTTGGCCATCACGCTCTTTTGATGGGTGATTTTCAAACTTTTTATTTAGAATTTTGTACTTATATTTTAAAATGATTACTACTTTTTGTTCATACCTCCGATTTAGGTGATCCTAGCTGTTATACGTTCATAATGGTGAGCTCTATCTTTTCAAATGTTATTTATACAAAATTATAAATATTTTTTTATATTATTCTTATGTTGTGGTGTAAAAATAATAATATAAGAAAAGTAAAATAAACAATTACAAAATAATACGAAGAATATTTTAAAAGATAAAACTAATCGTTATGGATGCATGCCCAGAGAAATCTCTTAAATTGGAGATATGAGGAAATAATAATAATAATTTGAAGATTCAAGAACTATTTTAATCATTTTATTTACAATTTAGTCCTATTATCTTAAAATGATTATAATTTTTTCTCATATCTCCAATTTAAGTGCTACTTCTAACCATGCGTTCGTAACAATGAAATTTCTGTTTTTAAAATTGTTCATGTTATTTTGAAATAATTTATTTTACTTTTCTTATATTATTGTTTTTACACCATAACATAAAAATAATGTAACAAATAGTGATAAAATAGTATAAGTAACATTTGAAAAGATAAAGCTCAACGTTATGAATGTGTGACAGCTAGAATCACCTAAATTGGGAGTATTAATAAAAAGTATTAATCATTTTGATATTTAAAGACTAAATCCTAAATAAAAAATTTAAAACAACCAATCAAAACAGCTCGTTGGATAATAAAGAATTTCTGGTTTTGGAGTTCGATGGCCAAAACGAAACTTAACCTATAGTTGAATGATGAAAAATGAACTTTTTCCTAAAAAAGATTGTTAGAAACTCCATTGGGCCTCCCTCCTCCCCCGACCTCCATCCACAAAGCTCCCGACCAGTGTAACGCCCACGTTTTTAGCTCCAAATAAATCACCTAATAAATCGTGCGTATTTTCAAAACTGTCCAGCCGAGCTCAATTACCCCCTTCAAACCCTAGTCATCGTCCCTCCCTCTCACCCCGGCGCGCGTGCCGCGAATCCCGCCGGCACCGCCCGCACCCGGCCAAGCATCCACGCGTGCCTTCCCAACGCCGCGGTCGGCCACCGTGCCGGGAATCCCGGGCACGCCGCGGTCCCACCGGCCGGTCCGTCTCGCCATCACCGCCGTCCCGAAAATCACGCCGACGCCCGGAAATCGTAAAACCCCGCAAAAACCCTTCTCCCTATTTTTCCTAACAATTTTCCTAATTTTCTAAACTTTTTCCCAATTTCTTTTCCTGTCCTTTTTCCTATTTTTCTTTTCTTTTACTATTTTCCCCTTCCTTTCTTTTCCTTCCTTCCTTTTCCTTTTCCTTCTTTTCTTTCTTTTCTTTTTTCTCCCTTCCCTTTCTTCCTTCCCTCTTTCTTCTTCCCTGCTCCTTCTCCCTGGCCGCGCGCCTGCCACCCGACAAGCCGCGCCGGTGCCCCTGCTCCTCAGCACGCCTCCAAGCCGGCAGCGCATCCTCCCGCTCACGCCACCGCGGGCCCGTGTCCGACCGGGTCGCCGGTGCCCGGCCGCTACCGAGGACGCGGCTTGGCCGCCATTACTCCTCTACTCGAGCCGTCGCGTCGGGCAACACCTACGGGTTGACGCCGCTGCCACCACGGCCGGCCTAACCCTCCCCTACACGAGTTGACCTGCCGCCGCTGCCCGAGCCGTCTTGTCACCGGGCGCCGCCTCGAGAAGCCGCTCGAGCTCGCCGGAGTTGAGCTCGCCGGAAAAATCTCCCCTCCCCGAACCGCCTTCCACCGCCTATAAAAGGGGCCGGCTGCCCCCCCAGGCCGCCGCACCTCACCATTGCCGCCTCACAGCAACCTTCTCCACAGCCTCCCTGAACACCACAGCGTCGCCGCCCTTGGCACCGCCATCACCGGTCCGCCGCCGCCCGCCGATCCACTTCCTCGCGCCGCCCTAGCTCAGGTGAGGGTGGGAATCAGTCTCCCTCGTCGCCCTCTCCATTTTCCCCCACATCCCGGCCGCCGCGGTGGCCCGCTCGCCGGCATCGCCGCCGGCCGCCGCCCCGTAGCCGCCTCCCCCCCTTCTCTTTTCTGGACCGAGGAAGGGGAAGGAAAGGGCGGTTTTGCCAAAAGCCCCCTGACCTTCCTTCCTCCCCCCCCACCGAGCCCCTTTCTAATCCTACTCCCTCTCTCTCAATTTCTTTTCAAACAAGCCCCTATCTTAAGGATTAATTGTAAAATAAATTCTGTCAAGCCCTAAACAACTTACAACCAGGCCCTAACCAAGTTTATATTATCATAAACACCCCCTGTCTCCATTAATAGAAATTACTAATAGGTCCTTAGCCCCTATAACCACTCTTTAACCCGACATTTCATGCACGATTTCATTCCCGATTAATTCCAAATTTCACCACACCTTTCCTAGTAATATCCCCGCCGAACCATACACCAACCCCTCCTAGGGCTTATATATTCCCCTCTCCCTTTACTTCTCCTTCCTCGAGCTCGGCCGGTAATATGTGTACTTATAAATGATTGCTTATCTGTGTGCGCGCTATAGCCGACGGTGTAGACGAAGGAAGGTACCCCGAGCCGGAGTTCGAAGCCGACTACTGCAAGCAGGAGCCCGAGGTCCCGAACGCCGAGCCGGCACTCCCCGAAGACTTCGAAGACGGCAAGTTCAACCTCATCCTTTGATGCATGCTTTTGTCCTAGTTTTATAAATATAACCCTATACCCGTTTTATAAATTGCATATTGTTTTACTGCAAAAACATGGTAGGATATCCACCCTTGATTGCTATGATTGAACCTTGTTTTGGCCTAAATGAGTGCTTTAAAAATGTGTGAGTGCTTTCAAAATGTGTGAGTGCTTTAAAATGGAAATGGGGTATGTTTGGAAAATGAGTAAAGGACTGGGTAGACGGGATGGACGTGTGTGTCAGGAGTATGGGTGAGCTCGTACCTGTGTGGTTGAGCGTGTTGGGAGTTGTCCATCTTGTCGGTTAAGGACCGGGTTGCGTGACATCTCACCTGACCCAAATCATCGTACAGCCACTCGGCCGTTGTATGTGGCAACGCTTAGCATAAACCCCACTAGTTAATCTACTTGCCATCCGGTGTGCGGGTGAGCGGCGGGAGACCAAGGAGTAGGGGTACACTCGTGTGAGGTACGCCCCCGGTCATGTGGGAAAACCCCTTGGTTGCTTCCGTGGTGGCTCGTAGCGTTAGCTAAGGTGGGTAATGGCTTTGATAGGATCCGTACCGCACTGAGGTGTCCGTGTGACGGTACCCTACTTGTGGGTAAAGATGTACAACCTCTGCAGAGTGTCAAACCTATTCGAATAGCCGTGTCCACGGTATTGGACGAGTCACGGTGTGGTCACAAAAACTAGTGTTTGGGATGGGATGTTTTCTCGGCATGAGTTGTTTTCCGGTGAAGTGTGTGGCTGTGTGCCTGGGCTACTGCGGACGGGGAGTCCGGTAGTTCCACAGTGGTTTTCCTAAAACAATTGAGTCACTTTGGTTATGAAAATGATTTGCGAAAACCTTTTTGAAATGAACCCCTGCATGAGTAAGGTTGCAAAATGAACCTTAACCTGATCCTTGTTATACTCTATGCATGATTCTGTTTATAAGCCCCTCCGTGGGTGGGGTTGGATTTGCTGAGTACGTATGTGCTCACCCTTGTTTTACTAACTATTTTACAGAGGAGAATTCCGATTATATTCCCGAAGACGTCGAGTAGGTCGCTGCCCTACACCTAACTGCGCCTGTGTACCCAGGGCCCCTACCGAAAGCTTCCATGGTGTGGTACTCTGAGGAGGCTATGGAGGCCTTTGCTATCGTAGTGTGGTCGTTAGCGTTTGTGTTGTTCCTTGTAGCGTTGGAACTACCGTGCCCTCAGTGTCGCCGTGATGTAAAAGACTGATCCACCTGTTGTAATAAATGTGCTACCAGCCTCCTGGGACTGGTATTTGTGTCACATTTAGTCACCTCTGATGAGGGGATGCTTCAGGTGGTATCAGAGCCGTAGGTTGGCCGTAGGACACGACCCCTAGGATACGAGACCTCCTCTGGCCCTCTCTAACCTTTCCTTTGCTAAGCTCATCTTTTCCCAAGTCCTTACCTTGATTCTTGCCTGTTTCCAGATGGCCAACCCCGAATGGAACGGAGGAATCTGCCCCGTCCAGCCGAGCCTCCCTAACCTGTTGTTACTCAGCTTAGAGCGCGTCGGAGTAAGGGATCCGCCGGAGTTCGTCTATCGGGAGTACGAACGCTACGGCACCATTCGGTGTAAGCCGCCGATCTTTGTGGGAAGAAGCACGCTTTACCCCGACATAGAACCATGGTTCGTCTCCGCCACCGGATTTCGCTTCGTTGACACCTACCCCAAGGTCGCTCGAAGGCCCTGCGACAGCTACGAGTGGTTTATAGACAGCACCTCCGAAGGACTCCAATGGGATTCTTTCCACCCTCCGGAGGAAGAGGACGCTCGTGGATTGATCGCATGAGAGGACTAGAACGAGAGGAAGAAGACTTAGAAGAGGCAGTTTCCCACCTATCCATCTACCTCAGAGGCCTAGACCACCTTTATCAGGAGCAAGCCCAGCAACTGAAGCAACAGATTGACAGAGCGGAAAGAGCGGAGCAGAGGATAGAACTGGAAAGGATAAAGACAACCATGGCGGAAGTTGAGCTACACAACATGGAGCAAGACTACCTCAGGAAAAGAGAACGTTGGGAGATGTTCCACAAACATCTATGGGATGAGCTCCACAGGGAACGTAGAAGGAGAAGAGAAGAAGCTGACTTGGATGAGGAAGAACTCGAAGAAACTCACTGGGACAAAGGGACCCAGACCGAGGATGAGATACTGGAGCAAGAACTCCCACTGAAGAAGCACCGCATCCAGCTAGAGGAAGAATCACCATGAGGATAAGACTAGGGTGTTTAGGCTAGAAGCTGAGTCCTAGTAATAATAAGTGTACCCCGAAGAATGTACCCCAACCTTGCTACTAAATAAAGTTATCCATCTCTTGTACCCCACCACAACCTGTTCAACTCTACCTTTGTTTTTAGATGGCGGAAGATGGATGGACCCAAGGCGAGTGCCAGGAGGAGCCTGGTTTTGCTCGCCTTCTTATCAACTCCCTGGAGCGCCTCGGTATCACTGAGCGCCCTAGGTACTACAGCAGAGAGTACGAGCAACTCGGCACTCTTCGCTGTAGGGTGGTCCTCTCCGTCGCTAGAAGCAACCGCCACCCCAACATCGAGCCGTGGCGCGTGACCGCCACAGGATTTCGACACCGAGACACCTACCCTTTGGCCCTCAGAAAAGTCCTCCGCTACCTGTGCCGGATCTACGAAAAACACCTCGTCCCCACACCAATGAGGTACTTCCCTCCCGCCATCAGAACCCCGGTTTGGCAGGCCTGCATGAGAAACCTGGAATGACGCCGCCACCAAGAAGACCTGATGTACCACGTAGTCGCCTACCTTGTCTCCCTGGATAAGCTCTTCGATGACCGAGCGGTGCACTTGAGGGAACAAATCAGTCGGGCCGAGCAAGCTGAAGTCACAGTAAGGATGCACCAAGTCCGAGTGGCTCAAGCTGAAGCAAGGACCGCAGCCGCCATAAGCAGTGAAGCCGTTGCCCAGGAAAGCCTCAGGAGAATCCAGGACCAACGCATGCAAGAATGGACCAACGGCGGAACACCCGTTCCAGCCATTGGAGAAGCTCAAGTCCTGCTGGGGACACCCCTTGTAGGATGGGGAGGAACTATCGAAGTCCCGCCAGCACCACCAGCAGTCACCGAACCCCCAACAACGACCGCCGAAGCCGCAGCACAGCCCCAGGAAAATGGAAACCCCGAGGGCGAGAATGATGACGAGCTGCTCATCCCGCTGGAAGAACACTCGACCCCGGAAGATGGCTCTCCTCGCGAGTAGCGTGCCCCAGTGACCCTGACCCAGGGGATGAAGCCGTACTGGTCCAAGTCGCACCCTTAGTCCTTAGTCGTGTAGTGTGTCCGCGTAGTCGGGATGTATCCTCCTCACTGGTTTGTAATAAAAACTTGTTTGTGCTTGCTTGTTTGCTATGTGCTTGTTGTGTGCTTACCGGCAGGAGTAGACCCTGCCTTTTCAAAAAGAAATCTGATATAATCCACTTAAACATCACATAAAACTAGACCTCTTAGAAAACCCGCTTCTTTACAGATGGTTTCCAGGCGCCCTGTCAAGACCCACCAAGGCCCCGGCCGATCGGACGCTGAAGGTTCGCAAGCCGATCGGAGGGAGCGTCTTCACGACCAGGAAGTTAACCAAAATAAAGATGGAGGAGAGAACGTGGTCCTGCCACCGCCACCCCCTCCCATTGACTTGGCACAAGTCTTGGCCAACCAGACTGTCCTGATGGAGGCTATTTTCAACGCCGTCAACCGCCCAAGACCCCGAGTTTTGGGCATAAACGAGAAGCTGATTGAGTTCCTCAGGACTAAGCCGCCCACCTTTGGCGGGTCGGTGAATCCTTTGGATGCTGACGATTGGCTGAGAGCCATCCTGAGGGAGCTAGAGCCCTTCAACTGTGAGGACCGCGACAAGGTTCTCCTGGCAGCTCACCAGCTCACTCGGACAGCCCTAGCCTGGTGGGAGAATTACTGCGCAGCAGCCAAGGATCCCTCCGCCATCACATGGGATGAATTCGTGGAAGAGTTCCGCCGCTACCACATCCCGGAGGCCACACTGAAGCGGAAGGCAGACGAGTTCCGTGAACTCCGCCAAGGCAACATGTCCGTGGAAGAGTACACGTACCAGTTCATAGAGCTGGCACGCTATGCCCCCGAGGAAGTGGACAAAGATTCCAAAAAGCAGGAAATGTTCAAGAAGGGGCTGACTCCGGAACTGAGGACACTGCTGACCCCTCAGATCTACCCGGACTTTAACACCCTCATGAACATGGCAATACTCACGGAGAGAGCAAGGGCTGAAGAGAAGAAGGAAAACAAGCGCAAGTTTATGGAGCACAAGGCCAAGCAGCAAGAGCGGTCCCAGAGGCCGAGAAACTTTGGACACCCCATGTCCAGGTTCCAAGCTCCCATGCAGTACAGCATGAACCCAATCCCAAGCCACGAGCTCGCAAGCCCCCAGAACCCAGTTCAAGCCCTACAACAACCAGAGTGCCATGAAACCCCCACAGAACAACACCACCGGATCACCGCCAACAACAATGACAACTCCCGAGTGTGTTTCAACCGCCGAGAAGCCGGCACTTCATCGCCAATCGCCCGTATGCCAAAAAGCCAACCACCACCACCTACTCCAACTCGGTGAACGGGCCAAGGCCACTAGCGTCCGGAGCCAACCGCATGCCGGTGCGCAGCAACAATAACTTCGGCAACAACAACAAGCAACCGCCAGATGAGGCAGCCCCGGCGAGCCGTATGGGCGAGCCCGGTCAACCACATCAATGCGCGGGAGGCACTCGGAAGCACAAGGCGTAGTGCTCGGTGAGTTCTCGGTCGCCTCGGCCTTGACTACCATACTATTCGATTCGGGAGCATCACACTCATTCATATCCTCAAGCTTTGTGGAAAAGCATAGCATACCCACAATACTACTAAAAGCACCCCTACTAACTCGAACGCCCGGAGGTGACATTAAGTGTCAATCGGGATGCCCCCGGTAAGGATTATTTTAAGTGGGGTAGAGTTCCTAGCAGACTCGGTAGTACTGAAGTCCAAAGGGATAGATGTGATCCTTGGGATGGACTCGGTTAAGCCAACACCATGGCCTTATAAGTTGCACCGATAAAGTAGTGCACCTGACCAACCCGGACGGGATACAAGTGACCCGCCACACCCGAGGACACGGAGCAGACATAATGGTTTTCAACATAGAAGCCAAGTCCATAGAGGATGTCCCAGTAGTACGAGAATACCCAGATGTATTTCCCGAAGAACTCCCTGGAATGCCACCAGACAGGGATATAGAGTTCGTAATCGACCTTATCCCTGGAACCTCTCCCATAGCCAAGAGACCCTATAGGATGGCAGCCCCTGAGTTGGCAGAATTGAAGAAGCAGCTAGCAGAACTCCAGCGAAGTGGGTTCATCAGACCGAGCTCATCACCATGGGGAGCCCCAGTGCTTTTCGTGGAAAAGAAGGATAAGAGCATGAGGATGTGCGTGGACTATCGCTTTTCGAACGAGGTCACTATCAAAAACAAGTACCCTCTCCCCGGAATAGATGATCCGTTTGACCGGTGAAGGGAGCCAAGTATTTTTCGAAGGTGGATCTAAGGTCGGGATACCACCAAGCTCAAGATTAGGGAAAGTGACATCCCCAAGATCGCCTTTGTCACTCGCTACGGGCGTATGAGTTCACGGTGATGTCCTTTGGACTAACCAATGCACCAAAGATACTTCATGAACCTCATGAATAAGGTGTTCATGGAAGAGCTGGACAAGTTTGTCGTAGTCTTCATTGACGACATACTTGTTTACTCCAAGAGCGTGGAGGAGCATGAGCAGCATCTTCGAGTAGTACTGGGGAAATTGAGGGCACACAAGCTATACGCCAAGTTCAGCAAGTGTGAATTTTGGCTAGAGAAAATATCCTTCCTTGGGCATATTCTGACTGCAAAAGGAGTAGCTGTAGACCCCGGGAAAGTTGAAACAGTCTCCAACTGGCAGCAACCGACCAACGTGAGCGAGATCAGGAGTTTCCTTGGTTTAGAAGGGTACTACCGGAGATTTATCGAGGGATTCTCCAAGATTGCCCGGCCCATGACAGAGCTGCTCAAGAAGGAGAAGAAGTTCAACTGGACCGAGTCCTGCGAGAGAAGTTTCCAAGAGTTGAAGAAGAGGTTGACCACGCGCCCCCGGTCGGCCGACCCCCCGGACATTCAACGGGACTTTGTCGTGTATTGCGACGCCTCCCGACAAGGGTTGGGATGTGTTCTCATGCAAGATGGGAAGGTAGTGGCATATGCTTCCCGTCAGCTCAAACCCCATGAGCAGAATTATCCCACCCATGATCTGGAGTTTGCAGCCGTAGTGCATGCCCTGAAGAACTGGAGACACTACCTGATTGGGAACAAGTGTGAGATCTACACAGACCACAAGAGTCTAAAATGCATCTTCACCCAGCCCGACCTGAACCTAAGGCAGAGAAGGTGGCTAGAGTTAGTTAAAGACTATAACCTAGAGATTCACTACCACCCAAGGAAGGCCAATGTAGTAGCAGACGCCCTGAGCCGGAAATCCAACGAGAAGGCAGCCCCCAAGAGTGCCCAGCTGCAAGAGGAGATGGCGCGACTCAACATGCACATTGTCCCCCAAGGCTACGTCCGCCGCACCGAGTGTTCAAACTCTACCCTAGAGGAGAAGATCCGGAAGGCCCAAGAAACCGATGAGAATCTGATGAAGATCCGCAAGCATACAGGAGAGAACAAGGCCCCTGACTTTAGAGTGGATGACAAAGGCACCCTGTGGTACAAAAATAGGATATGCGTGCCTGAAGGCGGAGATTTCCGACAGACCATCATGGATGAGGCACACAACTCGGCATATTCCATTCACCCGGGATCCACCAAGATATACATGGACTTAAAACAGAAGTATTGGTGGAATGGGATGAAAGCAGATATTGCCCGATTCTTCGCCCACTGTGATACTTGTCAGAGGATCAAAGCCGAACACCAGAAGCCCGCAAGATCGTTGGGGCCTTTACCAATCCCGTATGGAAATGGGACGAGATAGGTATGGATTTCGTAGTAGGGTTGCCAAGGACTCAGAAGGGACATGACTCCATATGGGTGATCGTGGACCGACTCACTAAAGTCGCTCACTTTCTACCCGTACGGACCACTTATGGTGGAGAGAATTTGGCCAAACTCTACATAGAGAATATAGTAAAGCTGCATGGAGTGCCTAGCAGGATAGTCTCGGATAGAGGCAGTTCACCTCTAGGTTCTGGAAGAGCCTGCATAAAGCCATGGGTACCAAGCCGGATTTCGGCCAAAGCATACCACCCGTACGTACAGACGGACAGACCGAAAGGGTGAATCAAATTTTGGAAGACATGTTGAGAGCATGCGTCCTCACATATGGCAAAGATTGGGAGCAGAGCCTGCCATATGCAGAATTTTCCTACAACAACGGCTACCAAGCAAGTCTGGGAATGTCGCGATTCGAAGCACTATATGGGAGAAAGTGTAGGACACCCCTGATGTGGTCCGAAGTAGGAGAGCGTGCCCTGGTTGGGCCTGCACTTATAAAGGAAGCCGAAGAGCGAGTAGCCGATATCCGAGAAAAGTTGAAAGCTGCCCAATCCCGACAGAAGAGCTACGCAAACAAGAAGAGGCGTGAAGCAAGCTTCAATCCGGGAGATTTCGTCTACCTCAAGGTTTCACCCATCCGAGGGACTCGGAGATTTCAAGTACACGGAAAGTTTCCCCCTCGGTACATCGGACCGTATAAAGTGCTAAAGAGGGTCGGAGCAGTAGCATACTGGTTGGAGCTACCCGAAGAAATGTCAGATATACACCCAGTGTTCCATATCTCCCAGCTACGCCGATGTTTGAAGGTTCTTGAAGAAAAGCGAGTACCGGTGGAGACCATCGATCTACAGCCAGACCTTAGGTACCAGGAGGTGCCCGTCAAAAATTTGGACACAATGGTCAAGCAGACGAGGACGTCAGAAGTATGGGTGTGCAGAGTCGAATGGAGCAGACACGGAGTGGAAGAAGCCACGTGGGAACGAGAGGACGCATTAAAGAAGGAGTTTCCCCACCTATTCGAAACCTAGCCGAATCTCGAGGACGAGATTCATTTTAAGTGGGGTAGGTTTGTAATGCCCGCGTTTTTAGCTCCAAATAAATCACCTAATAAATCGTGCGTATTTTCAAAACTGTCCAGCCGAGCTCAATTATCCCCTTCAAACCCTAGTCATCGTTCCTCCCTCTCACCCCGCGCGCGTGCCGCGAATCCCCCGCCAGCACCGCCCGCACCCGGGCCAGCATCCACACGTGCCTTCCCAACACCGCGGTCGGCCACCGTGCCGAGAATCCCCGCGCACGCCGCGGTCCCGCCGGCCGGTCCGCCTCACCATCACCTCCGTCCCGAAAATCACGCCGATGCCCGGAAATCGTAAAACCCCGCAAAAACCCTTCCCCCTATTTTTCCTAACAATTTTCCTAATTTTCTAAACTTTTTCCCAATTTCTTTTCCTCTCCTTTTTCCTATTTTTCTTTTCTTTTACTATTTTTCCCTTCCTTTCTTTTCCTTCCTTCCTTTTCCTTTTCCTTCTTTTCTTTCTTTTCTTTTTTCTCCCTTCCCTTTCTTCCTTCCCCTCTTTCTTCTTCCCTCGCTCCTTCTCCCCCGGCCGCGCGCCCGCCACCCCGACAAGCCGCGCCGTGCCCCTCCTCCTCGGCACGCCTCCAAGCCGGCGCCGCATCCTCCCCCTCACGCCACCGTGGGCCCGTGTCCGGCGGGTCGCCGGTGCCGCCCGGCCACCGGGACGCGGCTTGGCCGCCATTACTCCTCTCGCTCGAGCCGTCGCATCGGGCAACACCGACGGGTTGACGCCGCTGCCACCACGGCCGGCCTAACCCTCCCCTACACGAGTTGACCTGCCGCCGCTGCCCGAGCCATCTTGTCACAGGGCGCCGCCTCGAGAAGCCGCTCGAGCTCGCCGGAGTTGAGCTCGCCGGGAAAAAAAATCTTCCCTTCCCGAACCGCCCTCCGCCGCCTATAAAAAGGGCTGGCTGCCCCCCAGGCCGCCGCACCACACCATTGCCACCTCACAACAACCTTCTCCACAGCCTCCCTGAAGACCACAGCGCCGCCGCCCTTTGCACCGCCAGCACCAGTCCGCCGCCGCCCGCCGATCCACTTCCTCGCGCCGCCCTAGCTCAAGGTGAGGGTGGGAATCAATCTCCCTTGTCACCCTCTTCATTCTCCCCCACCTCCTGGCCGCTACGGTGGCCCGGCTCGCCGGAAATCGCCGCCGGCCGGCCGCCCCAGAGCTACCTCCTCCCCCCTTCTCTGTTCTGGACCAAGGAAGGGGAAGGAAAGGGCGGTTTTGCCAGAAACCCCCTGACATTCCTCCTTTTTCCTCCCACCGAGCCCCTTTCTAATCCTATTCCCTCTCTCTCAATTTCTTTTCAAACAAGCCCCTAGGTTAAGGATTAATTGTAAAATAAATTCTGTCAAGCCCTAAACAACTTACAACTAGGCCCTAACCAAGTTTATATTATCATAAACACCCCCTATCTCCATTAATAGAAATTACTAATAGGTCCTTAGCCCCTATAACCTCTCTTTAACCCGACATTTCATGCACGATTTCATTACCGATTAATTCCAAATTTCACCACACCTTTCCTAGTAATATCCCCGCCTAACCATACACCAACCCCCCCTAGGGCTTATATATTCCCCTCTCCCTTTACTTCTCCTTCCTCGAGCTCGGCCGGTAATATGTGTACTTATAAATGATTGCTTATCTATGTGTGCGCTATAGCCGACGGTGTAGACGAAGGAAGGTACCCCGAGCCGGAGTTCGAAGCCGACTACTGCGAGCAGGAGCCCGGGGTCCCGAACGCCGAGCCGGCACTCCCCGAAGACTTCGAAGACGGCAAGTTCAACCTCATCCTTTGATGCATGCTTTTGTCCTAGTTTTATAAATATAACCCTATACCCGTTTTATAAATTGCAGATTGTTTTACTGCAAAAACATGGTAGGATAGCCACCCTTGATTGCTATGATTGAACTTTGTTTTGGCCTAAATGAGTGCTTTAAAAATGTGTGAGTGCTTTCAAAATGTGTGAGTGCTTTCAAATGGAAATGGGGTATGTTTGGAAAATGAGTAAAGGACTGGGTAGACGGGATGGACGTGTGTGTCAGGAGTATGGGTGAGCTCGTACCTGTGTGGTTGAGCGTGTTGGGAGTTGTCCATCTTGTCGGTTAAGGACCGGGTTGCGTGACATCTCACCTGACCCAAATCATCGTACAGCCACTCGGCCGTTGTATGTGGAAACGGCTTAGCATAAACCCCACTAGTTAATCTACTTGCCATCCGGGTGTGCGGGTGAGAGGCGGGAGACCAAGGAGTAGGGGTACGCTCCGTGTGAGGTACGCCCCGGTCATGTGGGATAACCCCTTGGGTGCTTCCGTGGTGGTTCGTAGCGTTAGCTAAGGTGGGTAATGGCTTTGATAGGATCCGTACCAGCACCGAGGTGTCCGTGTGACGGTACCCTACTTGTGGGTAAAGATGTACAACCTCTGCAAAGTGTCAAACCTATTTGAATAGCCGTGTCCACTGTATTGGACGAGTCACGGTGTGGTCACAAAAACTAGTGTTTGGGATGGGATGTTTTCTGGCGTGAGTTGTTTTCCGGGTGAAGTGTGTGGCTGTGTGCCTGGGCTACTGCGGACGGGGAGTCCGGTAGTTCCACAGTGGTTTTCCTAAAACAATTGAGTCACTTTGGTTATGAAAATGATTTGCGAAAACCTTTTTGAAATGAACCCCTGCATGAGTAAGGTTGCAAAATGAACCTTAACCTGATCCTTGTTATACTCTATGCATGATTCTGTTTATAAGCCCCTCCGTGGGTGGGGTTGGATTTGCTGAGTACGTATGTGCTCACCCTTGTTTTACTAACTATTTTACAAAGGAGAATCCCGATTATATTCCCGAAGACGTCGAGTAGGTCGCCGCCCTACACCCAACCGCGCCCGTGTACCCGGGGCCCCTACCGAAAGCTTCCATGGTGTGGTACTCGAGGAGGCTACGGAGGCCTTTGCTATCGTAGTGTGGTCGTTAGCGTTTGTGTTGTTCCTTGTAGCGTTGGAACTACCGTGCCCTCAGTGTCGCCGTGATGTAAAAGACTGATCCACCTGTTGTAATAAATGTGCTACCAGCCTCCTGGGACTGGTATTTGTGTCACATTTAGTCACCTCTGATGAGGGGACGCTTCAACCAGCCTCCCGTGTTTATTTGGCTGGTGGCGGGTGCTGGTTTATTATGAGAGAAAATTACTATTTACGGGTGGCTGGTTTGTTCGGGGACAAAAGTACTACGGCTTGTTCCCCTATCTCAAAGCCTTGCTTGAGCAAGAATTCCTTAAGGTATTCATACCATGCTCTTGGTGCTTGCTTGAGCCCATAGAGTGCCTTACGGAGTTTGTAGACATGATTAGGACGCTTGGGATCTTCAAAACCCGGTGGTTGCTCCACATAGACTTCTTCAGAGAGTGGTCAATTGAGAAATGCACTCTTGACATCCATTTGATATAGTTTGAAGTCATAATGGGTAACGAGGGCCTGGATTAGGCCCCCTTAAACGGCAAGATAATCACCATTGAGGTGGAGTCTTCTGACACCATCGACAATGTCAAGGTTAAGATCCAGAACAAAGAGGGATGCAGATCTTCGTCAAGAGTCTCACTGGCAAGACTGTCCCACCTCCGACTAGTAGGCGGTTTCCCCGACAAGTCTCCGTCTCACACAAGGAGTCTCCGCCTCGCATGACAAGTTTCCGCCTCGCCTTCGACTACTCATTCGAACGAGGAGTTTCCGTCTTCGACCAAGGCAGGACTCACCCGCAGAGGTCAGAGCGTGGGATCTGGGCCCCCACACGAACGTGACGCTGCCTCAACGCCCGAGCTCCCCCACAACGACATGCAAGGCACCAGTTCTCCACGCCATGCAAACACCCCAGCTGGCGGCACGCGCGGGCAGCCGGCTCTAACAGGAACCATAATGTCGCACCGTTCGTACGCACAGCCCCCGACGCGTTGTCTCGTTGAACCTCTGCAGCATGCCAACCCCGTCAAAGGCACTCAAGCACCCTCTACGGGCGGCACCTATCTACATTTAGGCCGTAACGTGGCGGGCCTAATACACACTCAAGGATGTTGAGTCACCCGCAAAAGAGGTCGGAGAAGCTGCCAGGTACCCGAAAGGAACGGTACCACCTCGACACGCGGCGACCGCAAGCCTCTTCACAGCTCAGCGCCCTTCAATGCCTCCTGGCAGACATCGACATAGGAAAAGACCTTCCAGCCACATAGCATTGTAGCACACATTTGTAAACCCCTTTTGTCCCTCACCCTTGTGACTATAAAATGGAAACGACGGCAACTGTCATAGGGGCTGACGAACTGTACATTCAACATCACTGGGACTTGGGTTTGACACCCTCTCCCGATCGGTTTGTAACCCCTACTACAAACGTTCCTAGCATAAGAACACAACAGTTCGACACTGGACATAGGGTATTATTCCTTAGAGGCCCGAACCAGTATAAATCTCTATGTCTCTCGTGCTAACCATCCGGGTTGGACACATGATCCGATACAAATTTACTGCCGGCGGTAGAGAACCCCGACAGTTGACGCGCCAGGTAGAGGCATATCGTGTGTCTCACAGAACTTCATCAACAGCCTAGATGGAGGGCCGTGGGTTGCGCTAACTCCCGAGGCCACCATGCTCTTCGGCTCCGTTGGCTTCGTCTCCCTCTCGCCGTCATAGTCTGCGTCGTGTGCCAACGCGCCCTCCAGTCGTTGCTCTTGCCCTTCCGTCCGCACCGTCGTATCCTAGCCGTCGTCCCTTTTCCGTCTGTGATGTCACTACCTCGCTGCTGCCCCCTTTTCCGTCTGCACCGCCACAGCCCTCGCCGCCGCCGTCGTATGGACCTCCCCGGGCCCACTACCTTGGTGGGTACCGGGACCGACTACTCGGTGGGTCCCGGGACTACCGGCTTGCGCTACACGGCATCCGAAGGCGTGGAGCACAAGGACTACACGAGAGTAGTACTCGGTTAGGGAGCCGTACATGTTCCGCACCGCATAGAGGACTCCTAGACGTACTCGACTAGTACTCTCTCCCTACTCCGACTTGTAACCCCGCCTCCCGACTATATAAGGCGAGGCGGGGGACCGATCCCCTCATCCAATCTCCTCTCATACAACCCACGGCGCACTATTGCACCATCTTGTAATCGTGCCCTATCAATCCGAGCTACGCAAAGACAGACGTAGGGTATTACGCACCTCGCGGCCCGAACCTGTCTAAATTGTGTGCCACGTGTCTCTTCCTTCGAGTTACCGATCTCGGCGAGTCACATTCATCTACTTCGGGTACTCCCCGTAGTAGGTTGCCGGTCTAAAACACCAACAGCTGGCGCGCCAGGTAGGGGCTCTCGCTCGAGATCACATGGCGAACTCGACGGCTTTCGTCCACATCAAGCCAACTGTCGCCTTCAACCGTGGCGACACCTTCGTCTTCGGCGCCTGGGTCTGCACTGCTGATGGCGCGGGCTCCTTCCAGCGCCGCCTGATCATGCAGCCCGACTCGAGGACAGCCTTGTGACGCTTCCCGAAGTTGTCACGAGGAGAACTCGCCGCAAGTTCGGCGAAATTTCGCTCTCCAACATCCACGCGGACTTCGAGCTCGAGTCCGTCTCCAACTCGAACCCGACGTCGCCATGGGCCATCGCATGCGAGCCGGCCGCTCGCCCATCGCAGCGGCCCCTTCACCACGCCGGCACTCCGCGCGTGGCCTTCGCGTCCCCGGCCGGGCCCGCACGGAGGCTCCTACTCCACGCCGGCCGGGAAGGAGCCCATACCCGAGTACAACTCGGACTCCGACGCCGTCCCCGACCACATCTCAGACTCCAGCCCTCTCTCCGAGTTCTACTCGAACCCGGATTACGAGTTCGACTTCGGGTCGGACCCTGAGGAGCCCGAGTCCGAAGATGACTCCACTGAGCTTCCCTTGTCGGACCCGGCCTGCGGGGCCGGTTATAAGATCGACGCCGGCCAGAAGATACGTCTACTGGCCAGACCGCAAGCCTGCTGACCTGGCAAAGGAGGACTCACGCTACGTCGCCTACATCGACTCACTACCGTTCCAGGAGGGAACACCACCGGCCTGTGGCCGACTCAAACACACCAACCGAGGTGGCGCCCTCCGAGTCCAGCCTTGGGTACCCCCGATCGCCAAGTCTTCATGGCCGCCGCCGAAACTCCGAGACCCTCGAGCACCGCCGAAGACAGGTACCTGGAGGACATCTCCGCAGACGAGCTGTCTGCCAACGCACCTCGCGTACGAGACCGCCGCCACCGGGGACGCTCGACGCGAACGTAACAGAAGCGCGGCCGAACGGCGCCGGCGGCTCGAGACAACCTTCCCATCCGCAACCTTGCGGAAGCTCTCGAGGCGGTCGAGAGCAGTAGTACACACCACCCCCGAGCGCGTGCCTTATGTCGATCGCGGCCGATCGCACGCCGTGCTCGGGGCATACGCGCCGGGAGAGGTCATCGCCAAGCTCGCCGAAGACGCTTACTTCATGCGGGTCGACAACGAGTCGGTCAACCTCCTCCGCTAAACCCCGCGACAACGAAACTACTAGTCGCGCCGCCAATGCGGCCCCAACCGCACTCGAGCCGACATTCCGGCCGATCCAAACCGCCGCCGCTCCAACGCCGGCGGACCTTCACTGCAAGACCATGGCAACCGAGAAGTTGTCCCCCACCGCGCTCCGGCCGGTGGCGGCGGCAATGACCCCCGACGGCGGCGGCGGCCGACGGCGGCGGCCTCCAACCACGGGGCCAACAAGAGAGCCGGAGGTGGCGGCGGTCGCGGCGGACGAGGCCACACGAACAGCCACGCCTCGGCGGCGCCGCACGGCGGGTACGACGCTCGCCGGGAAGATTGAGGAGCCGCGGCGGAAGAAGTCGACCACCGCCGCCGAAGGCGACGGCTCCCCCCGCCTTCTCACCTCGACTTCGCAACTTGCTCCTCCCCGACAAGTTCAAACCTTTGGGGATCACCAAGTACGATGCGAAGCGAGATCCCATCCGATGGCTCCGATGCTACGCCCTCTCCATCGAGAACGCCGGCGGCAACGGCGACACCAAATGCCTCTACTTCCCCTTCGTCCGGACCAAGCCCCACTCACATGGCTCGAGTCGCCGGACAAGCACTCGATCGACAAGTGGGACCACCGAAGGAGCAGCTTCACGAGCAACTTCGCGGGCGCCATGGGCCGTTCGGGTACTCGCATGGACCTTGCCATGATCAAGCAGAACAAGGCGAGACCCTCCGCAAGTACATGCGCCGCTTTTTCGACAAGCGCGCTACCGTCGTCGACGTCACCGACAAGGAGGTCATCGACCTCTTCCGGACGGCCTCTACCATCGCCGCACCTTCGAGGACTTCGGTCGTCGCCGCCCCCAGTCCATCCCTCACCTCAAGGACATGATCACGTCCTGGGCGGATGAAGAGGACAAGGCCAACGCCAAGTACGACGCCATCCGCGGCAAGTCCAAGAAGAACCAGGGGGGCGGCGGCGGCGCAAAGCAATGCAAACCAAGGCGGCCGCAACAACAACAACAACAACTACTACTACTACTACTCGGGTTCCAACCGCAAGCGCAAGCCGTACAACACCGCCGCGTGCAGCCCACGCTGCTGCCTCGCCATGTCCAGCCCGTGCCGCCATGTGCAAGTTGGATTCAGAGGCAACAGACAGCCTGTTCGGTGGCTTGGATCCAGCGGCTAGGCTGGAACCAGCGAGTTCCAGCCGACTCATCCAGCCCCAGCACTGGATAGCACTGGATGGCTGAGTTCCATCCAATTCAAATTCGAATTCAAAAAAGTAATGGCACTACAGTTTTTTGGCGCCAAAGCACAGTTCCCTACCTTCATAGCTCACAGGTGTAACACATTGCGCATCAATTCAAATCACATAAAATTCGTAGCAAGCATAACCACTTAAATTACAACATCTGGACTCCAAAGTCAACACAATTATGCTACCATTGCACTACAAGTTCATTTGTCAACACCACTGTCATCATAATCGACTCAAATTCCACAAATCGATCATTATACAACAATAACCAGGGTCCGTGCATCCATGCAATTAAACAAACTGCACAACCCACATCAAAATCATCAGGCCCCACAATTTGAGCCTGCCAATAACTCACCAAAATGTAAATCACAATCCAGTGCTCTCAAGCCAAGTGCTCACAATGTTCTGTAACAAGAGTATCCAACCAATCAATTATAGTAAACCAAAATCAGTTGTATATATATCCTATAACCAATAACTGTAACAGCACACTTACCAGAAGACCTGGATATCCTATCTGCGCACCATACCCAATTACCCTGCAAATTCACCAACATCCAACAACATCATGAGTTACAATACGTACTCCCATTTGCCTAAACTATAATCAGCACAACATACCTACTAACCTTGTGGATCATACAACATTGTGGCTGTCAACTCCCTTAACGCCGAAGTTGACAAGTCCTCGTTCAGCTGCACCCAATCGGACAAAGTGTACCTCTCACCCGTTCAATAATGTCGTCGCCACAAGAAATTGTCCATAGCAAAGCACGCAATTATCATTGTAGCTTGCTTCTTTTGAGGCATGAATGGCACCCCTTCCAATATTTTCCACCTCTCTTTGAGGTTTCCGAACCTCCTTTCTATTATGTTACGGAGGCTCGCATGATGGTAGTTGAAGTTCTCCTCCTTACCAAGTGTTCCATGGTCGACACCCTTGAAATGGTCTAGATGTAACATGTTCCCTTGAAAGGGAACCATGTACCCTTCTTTATCAGCATATCCAGAGTCAGCCAAGTAGTATCGACCTGCATCAATTATACCAGATTCACAAGATTATTTCAACTAACTCCCCACGGTTAAGAATATACATGCACACACGTTGTTGAACTGTAGTACCTTTCGGAGGAGTTGGAAACTTCCTTTGCTGCATACATTCATCTAGCACTCTCATGTCATGGCATGAGCCAGCCATCCCCGCGCCTACATATGTAAATAGGCCATGCATGTCCACTACAGCGCACACATTTAGGAACACATAATGTTTCCTACTAATGTAGTCTAGTTTCCTAGAACTTTTCACCTCAACAGGGATGTGCGTCCCATCTATTGCACTGATGCATCCATCAAACCAGGGGCAGAACCTTTGCAGCGAGATGTGCGCTTCCTTATATTCAGGATCACTTGGACATATAATTGTGTTTGCCCATCTAAGCATTATCTCCGCAAGAAGTGTGCACTTACGACTTATTGTATCCAAAGACCTCTCAAATCTATCTTGTGCCTCTCTAACAGCACTAGCATGCCCACATGTCCAAATGAACATAGCCAAAGCTTCTTTAGAGTCGCATTGACTTGTACTTTCTAACCCAAAACTGGTGGCTCATATGTCATGCAAGTGCAAAAAGGCATCCGGAGACATACGAAGGTTGTTCTTGCATCTTTTCTTATTACTCAAATTCATGTGCACCCATTGTGCACCTGTGAGTTTCGGAAAGGGACAAGGAGGATTTACCGCTGGTTGCTCCATGTCCTTCATCATTTTCAACATTTTCAGTAACTCTAGATGCCTTCCCAACGACAGTAACTCCTCCGTGGAACTGTCCGAAGCACCATCACCCGCTGCAACATCCTCCATGTTCATAGCAGCACCTACAGGAACAGCCATCATACACATAGATCAACACAATAATTACTTAACTCCATAACCTGAACAAGCAACAACACAACTTGCATAAATGGAAATAGTAACAGCAACTTATTAGGAAATATGTAAAATTGAACTGAATATTACACACAACATTGCACAAGAACCACATTTGTTTGTTACACACAGCTCAACTACAACAATAACTTCGAAAACAACCCATGTTCAGCAAACTTGCTTTATTACATCTCAGCAAAGTTGAGTGGAAAACAAATTAAGCAAACAAGTGAAAACACAACATGCTAAAAAACTTCAACAGCTTGCACATAGGTCTTCAGTGCCTCCAGTACTACATCATTTGAATGGCAACTTGGACATACTGTTGTCGCCCTTCTGCACTTGTCATGCGGAGGACCTCCCTGCGATGATGCTGATCTTTGCAAAGCACCAAAGCTTGATGGAAATACATGTCACTCTCCGAGTACCCATCCTCTAGTAACAGTTGCCTAATTCTTGCGGTCTCCTCTTCCTCTTCAGACTTCTTGTTTGCCTTCTCCTCCAAAGTCTTTTGCAGCAAAGTATGATAGGAAGATATGCAGTCATCAACTGAGACAGACTTGGTACTCTTCTTCTTGACAGGGCTCTGAAGACTGTACTCCCTCGTGGCCCTTTTGGAGAACTGGCCTGGACGTTTGCTTGGCGCTGGGTCGGGGGCTACCAGAGGTGTTTCAGGGGTGCGCTCACTATCCGATTCCTCGGAGCCAACCCCGCCGGCATCTACTAATTCCCCCCGATCGTATGGTTCGTGGCCAAGGATGTAGTACAATTGCTCGCAGCAAGGTGGACACTTGTACCGCTTACCGGCTTTGTCAATAGAATCCTGCAAGGTGCCGTAGTGCACATGTCAGTAGGCATGAAGGTATGACCTAACAAGTGATCTAACGTGATGGCACAAGGTTTAAGTTGTTACCGTGTTCGTACTAGCGGCGTACAACACAGGGTCGTATGTCACTTCGCCGGTTTCAGGGTCACGACCTAAACCTGACTTGTTCACACCTCTACGCCAATTGAAGTATGATCGTCGGAGGTCATGCCATTTATTTTGCATTTGTTTAGTAGTATACCTTGAATAAGATTGCGCATAGAATCCTTGAGTGATGTTTGCCCACCCAAGTTTGGTAGGATTTCTCACTGACCAGTGGCATAGGTTCTTTTGTTGCAGAATTAAGTCAAGCAGCAAGTTGTGACTCCAGTTGGCATGTTCAGGGTTTTCATGAGACATCTGTATCATCAGGTCGTGACTCCAGTTGGCATGTTCAGGGTTTTCATGAGACATCTGTATCATCAGGGGCGGAGCTAGTTCTTAAAAAAGGGTTGTCAAGGAAAAATAGAACTAACTGTCATGTCACATGATTTAAGTTTTACTCCCTCCTTTCGCATTCCTCACACTTGCAAATAGCTACTCTACAGACTCTAAATCGGTGGAACTCACGCTTGAAAACTGAAGCGCACACTTTGGAACTGCCGAACAGTACCATGCCTAATATACCCGTAAAAGCAGAAAACTGGCATACGCCTTAGATATGCGAAAGAAGGGAGTATGCAACAGTGGTATGTTTTACAAGTTTTATCCAAAACAATATTGCATATGTACCAAGTCAAAAATAACAAGAGTAGTACCAAATGAGGACAATCATGACTTGAGGGAGGAGGGACGGGGGGCCAAAGGTTACCTCACAACGGTGGCACAGATAGGGCCTGTGCTTTGCACAACTGTCTGCGGGAGGAGAGGACGATGCTACAGACTCCGCAGGTGTTGGCAGCAGCTGATTGAAGGTCCTGTAAAGAATATGTGTTAAGCATCAGCATGTTGATTACTATGAACCAGATGAATGCAAAATAGTGGCACAAAGGAACATTGTAAGCATTGTGAGATTTCTATATTGCTGTGAGATGCCTGGAGGTTGCTTAAATTATGGAGTGAATGCATCTGTGGTTAGTAGGATAGTCATCCAGATAGTGCATTTGTTATGGAATCTTCTACAGAACTATGTTAAATGAAACATTGCTCCGGATACACATGTGATTAGAGGATTGACTTATGAATAATTAAGCAAACACTTAAATACAAAGTATTCTTCCATTTGGTCTCTACAGAAGGTTTAGGATGTCAATATGTGGCGCAGGTTATTGGGGACAGAGACGAGGCAACCACCTAAAGGGAGAACGACCATATCGGGGCTGGCAGTGTAGATGTACGAAGCAAAGGAGGAAAAGGGTAGACATTTACCTTAACGGGGAGTACAGTCGTGGTAGTTGAACGGGTGTGCCGGTAGAGGAAGAACGCCGTAGGGGACGACGGGCTACTGTAGTGGAACGGCGGAGATCTGGAATTGAAGGACGGAAATCTGCTTTGTGAAGACGTAGATCCTCGACGGCAGGTCGAAGATCTGCAACGCTACAGCTTGGATATGCACGGTGAGGACGTAGATCTTGGACGGGTTGGTGCAGATCTTGGACGCCTGGACGATGGCTGCATCTGCGGTGTTGGGGGAGTATCGACTCGGCGTCGTGATTTCCGGATGCAGCTTCGTGAAGATCTGGAGGTGCGGCACCGTCGGGACAGGACTGGGGATGCGGGAGGCGGCGGCCGCCGGCAGGCCAGAAATGTGCCAGCGTTGCTGCCGGCGACCGATACCCTTGCGGCCGGTGTTGTCGACGAGAGCCTACCCTCCGTAGGCCGCCATGGGGCGACAACTGCAATGGGGGAGAGGGCGAGGCGGCGCGGCGGAAGGAGAGCAGCTGAGGACGCCGACGGGCGAGGGTGGGAGGCGGCGGCGAGAGAGGGATTGGGATGGGAGGCGGCGGCGAGAGAGGAGGGATTGGGGAAGGGACTAGGGCACCGTTGGGAGGGGGGTGGGGGGGTTAAGTGGAGGCCACCCAGCCGCGCCGCGGGCCGAACGGCTGGATTGAGCCCAGCCAAACGGCTGGATCCAGCCCAACAGCTGGAACCAGCGGCTTTCAGCCCAGCCGAACAGGCTGAGGGCCGGAGCGAGAGTTGGATTGATCAGTTGGCGGATCGATGCGTCGTTAGGTGCTTCATGCCACAAGCTTCGATGGCCGAATGCCAGACGATGTCCTCAATGCTGAGCAACTCGACGGGGATGATCCGTGCACTAGTGAGATGCTGGCTCAATACTGAATTTGGTGAATACTTAGAATTGTCGATTGGTACAGTGCGTGATTTGGTTAAGGAATTGAGTAAATGGATCCTTAAGGAATTAATAACTCTAGATAAAATGGTTTGAGCTAGCTATCTGAATCATGAAGGAATAAATCAAGGTAGAATGGTTATGGTTTGTGCTAGATGCTTGCAGATGTCACACATGAAGTCTAGATAAAAATGATTTGTGCTACCGTGGAGTCCAAATTGTCATACCAGGTTTGTACTAGCGTTTGTGGAATCCAAATTTATCAGGTCTACTCGTTAGTGGTGATGATTCTTGAATTTTTCTGTCTACATGTTCCATGTACTGTGTATGAATCAATCAGAGTGAATTATTCAGTATTGGAGTTTGCTGCAGGTTTAGTTTCCTTGAAACTACTTGTTACCTAGCTATTCTGTTGTAGCATTTTACCTACCATTGTGTCTGCACAGGGATGTCCTTTGGATAAATTGGTTTCTTTATTTTTTTTATTTGTTCCAACAAAAAACCCAGCATTTCTTTGATCATCTGCTATTAGTTCTGTTGAATTGTGTCCTGTTGAACTGAGGGCAGGAGTCCAAGCTAACTGACTGACATTCTTAGTTCAGCCTGTTCGCTTGACTTATCGCCCACCAAGAAGAATACTTTTCTCTCGTGAAAGAAACCAACCACCAAAGAACCAGTAGTAAGATTTTCTCTCGGAACAAAACAAAGACTCGCAATCAGCCACCAGCCAAACGAAAAGGCTGTTAGAGTGATGCACTGTATGATGCCAGTTTAGAGTTTAGACTGACATTCTTTGATCATCTGCCATTGCTGCCAACTAATATATATTTGCATATTGTACTTGAATTGCACATTGTCTTTCTCTAGTTCATCACTGCCTTTTTTTATGAGCAGCAATCATCTCCCTGTCCCTGAATTGGACCAATACGACATGGACGATTAACGGGATCCTCAATGATCATGCGGGGCAAAAAAAAAAATCATCCTCATCATCCGAAGAGGAGGGATCAATCACACGAATCATCATAAATTGATTGAATTCATTATCTGAATCCATAATTTCTGAAATATGAATGGAGGAGGACCATCGTCTATTTGTTAAGAAGAACTGACAAGCATGATGCAGATAGCACAGAAACGTGAGATCATCACCTCTGTCTGTTCCAGCCTTCCAGGCCCTTCCAGTCGCAACGGCCAGCGTGTCATCATGCTCTTCCAGGGAAAGGAAGCGGCTCCAGGGGTCTCGCCCACGCAAGCGGGCACCTGGTCGCGCCGGCATCTAGCTGCGCCGCGGCGGCAGCGGACGGGACGAGGGGGAAAACAGCTCGCCATTGGAGACGAGCTGACGTGGGCCTTGTTTAAATATGGAGGGTCAATATTTGGAGAAGCTTTTGGTTTACCCCATTATTTATAAAATTTTCTATTTTTTAAGACCTTCAAAAACTCTAAATTAAGCTAGAATTATACATAAGCCGTTGGAGTTGCTGACCATCCACACTCGTGATACTTGAAAACCTCCAGCCTGTTCGTTTGGCTGGTGGCTGGTGCTGATTTGTTCCGAGAGAAAGATCTTGCTGCGGTTCTTCGGTGGCCGATTTGTTCGAGAAGAAAAGATCGTTGGGCGATACGATAAGCCAAACGAACAGGCTGCTCCTTCAAAACAGAATATTCCATCCTCATTATCGAGAATCTCTCCTTCATATCCATTTCTTCCACACCCATGTTTCTTTATATCTCAACTCCATCTTAACTACCTCCGGCGGGACCCACTCGTCAGCCTTATCTCCCTCCCTCCCACCCACCCCGTTCCTCTCCGCCCACACCAGCGTGTGCCCTGTCTCTCTGCCGCGGGGTGGGGCTAGTGCCGGCGAGCCCGCCCTTTTCTCTGGTGGATCGGCCCCCCTTCTCTGGTGAGCCCTCCCCCAACTCACCAGCGCTCGCGCGGGGGACGGCCTTCAGGCCAGCGGAGGAGCCGAGTCGGGGAGGCCATCAAGCCGGCGGAGGAGCCGGCCCGGGGGCGGGCGGAGCTTCGGCGGCCGGGCGTGGGGCGGTGTGGAGGGGTGAGGAGCAGGTCGGCAAGAGGACATACGATGAAGAGGAATGCACGCCGTCGAGCTTCGTCGCACCGCGCCGCCTCGGTGGCTCAGTCCGGTGGCTCCCTGGCGTCCATCCTCGTCGCAGCCGGCCCCTCCCGTCCGGCGTCCCCTTTCCCCGACGGCGGTGAGGTGCGTGGTCGCGAGGCGGAGCTCGGTGGCCGGCCTCCTCTGCTTCGCCTCGACAGCGCCCCGAGGCCGGCGAGCTCCAGCGCGGAGTAGGGTGGCGGCGGTCCTCCGGCACAGAGGAGCAAGAAGGGAGGCTGAACTCCTTTTCAGTGGCGGCTCGATGGCGACGACAAGGCGAAGAGGGACACGAACGACGACCGACGCGACGTCCCCACCTTCTCCCCCTTCTGCCTGCCTCGTCGACGACCGGTTCTTCCTCATCTGCAAGGGTCATCGATTCGGGCGAGGCGATACTCGATTCGGCACTCGGTGGCGGCGGCCATGGCTCCGCCACCCTCTCCCCTGCTCTGACAGGCCCCTCCAGCTCTCTCCTCCCTCGAGCTCCTCCCGCTTCTCCCAACCTCCGCCGCCTGGATCCTGCACACGGTGCTGCAGACCGACCCCGCCGGCCTCTATCACCGTAGGGATGGTGAGGAGCAGCGCCGTGGGATGAGGCGGGTTCCGAGCAAGCGCACGAGGCCGTCGGGGGCGGCGACAGCAGGACAGTGGTGGGGCCGACGGAGGATGGAGGAGGCTCCCGTACCCCTCGGAATCTAGAGGATACAGGAGGCGTCCTTCTTTTTCCCGTGAGCCTCTAGTAGACCACTGCGGGAGGTTATCCTTTATCGCCTTCCTCCAGGAGGTTATCAAATGCACCAATGCGAGTGATCTTAAAGCATGTACTCTTTTATCACACAGGCTGTACAAAGTCCATAGATGCTCAGCCTGTTCGTTTGGCTGGTGGCTGATGGCTGGTGTTGGTTTGTTCTGAGAGAAAAATACTGCTGGTTGGTTGCTGATGACTGGTTTGTTCTGAGAGAAAAGTACTGCTGACGGGTGGTTGATAAGCGAAACGAACAAGGCGGCTATGGAAAGATGGACAGCAACTGCCCTTGAATCAAACAATCAACGAGGGTTTCGACGGAGGTCTGGAATTTCACAATCAGATCAAAACATAGGATAGGAGCGGCTACAACAGCTTATGTGAGCCTGCTAAGGCACGCCCGCGGAGAAAAAAACACACATCATGTTTTCATGTTAACTCCATAAACCTAGGGGTGGTAACGGGCTCTTCATGTTGTACTAAGAAATTTAAGGATCGGGCGCCATAAGGATCCGACCGTAATTCTATTCAATTTTAAACTAAAAAATAAAAGGGTCCAGTTAAATTGTGAAGAAAGCATTATGGCCATGGCCCTTTACCGCCCTTACGTAAACCCAGAATGCATATGAATGGAAAAGTAAAAAAAAGTCTTGTAAAGAATTTGTTCTTATTATCCATCGTGAAGAGGCTATGCAAATGGGTTATCCATTCAGCTAAGAACAAAATTAGGAAAGCTCCAAAGACATATAAGTGACTAGTAGTCTAGTACGAGCTGAGCAAAACAGCAGTTAAATAAAGACGTACTTCCTCCATTGACCATTCCAAATCATAACCGGTTCTACCGTTCCATCGTTTGCTTTAATGCTTGTTCCTTTCGGGTGTTTGTTGTTTTCCTTAATATTTGTTAAACTCTGTAATAAACAGGTTGTGTGCGTACGCCTTAGGACGTAGAGGCCAGATGATGCTGATCCTTTATCAAAAAAATTTTGCCTAAAAAGAAAAGAAGACTTCAAAATATAAGATGTTAGAATCAGACTTTAGAGGGCGCAACGCCAGTTGCCGCCACAAGCTGCAACAGCATCTTCTGCGCTAGGAAACCGACAGCCTGTTCGCTCGGCTTATCACCACCGGCCCAAGAAGATTTTCTCTCGAATAAACTAGCCACCAAGAACAAACTGGCAAGAAGACTCCTCTCGAACAAACCAAGACCGGTCATCACCACAGCCCAACCGAACAGGCTGCGATTCGTTGTGACAATTGATGAACCTATAAATTGGGATGAGTTAAAGCACCTATTGTCATTCGGCAACTCTGCATGAGTCCAGAAGTCTGGACACAATCCCAGGGAATCAACTCCTTCTCCAGGGTCAATCCCGGGGAATCAACTCCTTCTCCAGGGTCGCTTGTGCTGCACGTATTGGATCCACCATCGAGATGGATCATGCCCGTATACAGGACTGACTACCGAGACTACTCTGGCTTGTGGACCCCATAGCAAAATGTTTGCAGAAAAATAACAAAATTGACTGGGCTCCGTGAGAGGTAAGGGGCCCATCACGAGTCACGACCTCCTCCCAAAACGATGGGCCTCCAAATTTTCACAACCAAAGATTATGATGTACTTTCATCTCTCATGTTATGTCTCGTGCCTAACGTCTCCATGTTAGCTAAATCATTGCAACAAGTGTTGTCTTATGCTAGCATTACTGTTGCGACCACGTCTCTTAAGCTAATGATGGATAAATTAGGACTAATTCATGACAAATCTATAAATCTTAATTAATCCATGATTAGAACATATTTTCGCATGTGCTAATCATGACCTAATTAGGTTTAATGGATTCATCTTGTAAATTAACTCTCGTTTATGTAATTATTTTATAATTAGCCGATATTTAGTACTCCTAATTAGCACCAAAACATCCTATGTGACCCAAGCTAAATGTTAGCAAAGGAGTCCAAACACCACCTAAACATATACAAGAAGTGGTTGATCAATAACAAAAGGTCCCATTTTGTATTCACACATGGACCTCAAATTTGTGGGACAACCCTGCTCATAGTGAAATTAGTTGCAATCGTGACTATCAAATGTTCAACGCCTATCGGTGGATCGAGGTGCAACAATGGTGGTAGACAGGCAAAGTCAAGGAGGTGATTGTCCTAGAGAAGAAGATGACGAGGGGCCAAGTCTTCATGTTGGATCTGAAAACCAGCATTGGGAGTGTTTGAAAAAACTAGTATTAAAAGACCACATGGGTTAGAAATTTTAAAAGACCTACTCCTTTTGTCAGGAAGAATGTCATTCGAGAAATTTTAAGACAAATTATTAAGGAGGTAAAATGACCTCGATCACCCTTATTTATTTGCCATATTTGGTGCTAAGTGATTGTTCCATGCCTACATACACATGCACACAAGTCAAATTAAATAAAACGACATGTTTTTTGACAAATTTTAAATCCTAAAATGACAAGTATTTTGGGACGGAGGGAGTAAGTATCAAAAAAGGGGGAAAACCAGAGTTGTACCAAACAATAAAAATTGCTCACCTTCTTCTATAAAAATATTGTCATTTGCATGTTACCTCAATGTGTATTTGACATCTGTTCAAGTTGACACTTAGTTGAAGCTATGTAACATGGAAACCATTATTATCACCGTTTACTGCATACATGTAATACATGGTGGTGACACATATAAGTTAGTGTTATTTCTATATGGACATAATCATATACTGATATATTATTGTATAATTGTTTTTTACAATAGCAGATGTAAGTAATTTATATACATATTTAGCGGTTGCTTTATTTTTTAATAGTGGCAGACGTCAGAAATTAGATGCAAATTTATAAAGTCACTTGATGTTACTTTTTGGGTATGTCTACAGCTCACCCACGCAATTTTGGGCCTCTCCTCACACGAATTTTTGCAATTATTTACATCTCTAGGCTACTATTTTCCTCTCCCTCCCTCTATTTCTTACCTACTCCCACCCGGACCCACCTTCTTCCTCCCAACCTCCCCTGCCTCCCACCCGCGCCTACTTTCGCCGCCGCCGCCAACCCGTCGTGCCCCCACCCCACCGGCGCGGTCGGGCTAGGGTCCCGCCGCGCCTCCGGCCACCACCGTCGCCCCCTCCCACCACCGCCACCGCCGCCGCCCGACCCCGCCGTCTCGGGTCACCACCGCGACTCCACCGTGTGCCCCCGCCCGACCCCCGGCCCAACCGCCGGTCTCCACCGCCCGCCCGACGGGGCCCTCGCCGCCCGGCCTCGCCACCCCGCCCACCGCCACCTCCCGCCGGCCGCCCCGCCGCGGCCCGGCCCTCCCTCTAGGTCAGGCGGGGACAGCAGCCCCCCAGCAACCCTGAACCCCGCACCCTAACCCGAACCATAAACTCGCCGGAAAGCTCGCCGGAGTTGGAGAAGAAGGTGAGTTTGGGGAAGAAAAAAAATTCGTGTGAGGAGTTGTTACAAATCACACAGGTAACATATAGCTTTACCTTGCTTTTTATGATTGCTTATGACCATAATTTTGATGAAGACTAGAGTTAGATTTTTTTTACAACAAAATAAGTGAGTCTTTCTAGAAAATGAATAGATCAAATAGTTAATATTATCGTGAACACATAATTATTACACAACAAAAAACCTTGTGATCTATGACGGTCGATTTTTGTCACGGGTCATCCAATTTTCGTCATAAAATGACATCTATGACGAAATGTCATTTCCTCATGGATTGAGCGTCACAAATCACCTCTCGTGATGTATTAACGTTTTCGTCATGGATTGACGTAATCCATGACGTTTTCAGACCATCATAGATTGATGTAAAGCCTAGTGAACCCAGCCCAAAGCCCAAAATCTGTGACGAAAGTGACCGTCATGGATTAATTTGCCACATCACTTGTAGAGATGATTTGGCAGATGACGCGACGATTATGTGGCAGATGACGCGGCGATGGTGTTTTAAAAACGTGTCGCTGACGTGGCAGCAACGCGGCGCTGGCGTGGCAGCCACGCGGTGCTCATGTTGCAGCCACGTGGCGCTGACATGGCTGCCACGTGGCTGCCAGATGACGTGAGCGTATGCAATTTTTTCCGAGACTGAATTTCAGCCTATATAAATCCATTACAGCCCAGGCCACATACATTTCTGGCACAACCCATATACATTTCAGCCCAACAAATGCCCAACAGATTTAAAACAGGTATATAAATCCCAGAAATCAACTCTGGCCAAAAAAGATATCCATCATTTGGTAGAAACTACCAAGTATCACCGGTTCACCACATCACCATATATCACCAGAAACAACATATCACCATATATCACCAGAAACTAACAAGTATCACCAGAATCACCATATCTATCACAAAAAACAAAAGAATGCCATATATCCTCCGTCTGGCAGAAGGCACATCAAAACTACCAGAATATCACCATAAAAAGACATGTCAGGCAGTATACAGAAGTTTGGTCAAAACACGGTTTGGTTCCTGTCAAGTTAAGGTCCACCAAAAAGGGGCATACCATCTGGACGCTTAGTTGGCTCAATTTGGACTTAGCAGAAGTTCCAATTTGGACTCCAACTCAGCCTCCTTCTTCTGATTCTCCTGCACTTGTCTTGAAAGATCATCCACTTTCTCTTGCTGGCTATCGACAACCGACCGAAGATCAGCGTTTTTCGTCTTCTCCACTTCTAGTAAAGCTTCAACAGTATGCAAACCACGCCTCTGCCGCACAACCTTGATGCCCACATTATGAAGGAAGTGGTTGTTCTTTGTGTTTTTATCCAGCACATCAGATACAACTTCAGTTGTAGACTTGGGTTGTTCATGTTCAGCTTCCACTGGTGCGGTCAACTGGTTTTCCATCTCAGTCTAGCAAGGAAACAAGCAACAAAACTGGTTCAAGATTATGAGATGTTGAAAATAAGAAAATAAAGAGCACCACAAGAAAGCTGACTTACAATGGCCGACTGAACAGCAGGCATGTATCCTTTCTTTCTCTTGTTGTAGTGGCATAGTTTGAATAACTCAAAGCACCAACCTCTTTACCTTTCAACTCATCTCCCTGAAACAACATTTATATGGAGCACTATATCAAAAACTGATAAAACAACGAGGGGTCTTTTGTATTGGTTGAGCTTCAAATGATATTTGTACCCTAAAACCCCGGGTTGATAAAACAACAAGGGGTCTTTTATATTGGTTGAGCTTCAACTGATAAAACAACAAGAGGTCTTTTATATTGGTTGAGCTTCAAATGATATTCGCGGAGGGGAGTTCCGGGCACTTTTTCCTAGGTTGAGAGGTTGCAGCCGTACCTGGACCATTGGGCTACCGCGTTGCAGAACTTTTTGCAGTTCGACGTGATTGCAGACCTTTCACGTACTGTAGAGGACTCGACGGCGAGGCTGGACCAGATGTCACACCAGGAGATCTCGGAGACGTTCCTATGGATGGGTGCCATCACCAGGAGGTTCCTTGCCGCGGTGAACTACCGCGGCAACCCGGCTCTACCACTGTTTCCACGGTACCCCCAGTCGTCCTCCAGCTTCGCCTCGACTGGTCGTTCCCACGTGGCACCGTCATCCTCGTCACAACCACCCTTCCAGGCAGCTTTTTACCCGGCGCGCCCTCCGGCGCATCCTCGGATGTCTCCGCTAGGGGGCCTCCTCTCAAAGGTCTTGCGCCTACACGTGCACCCACACCAGGAGGGCCAGGACCGGCAACACGAGGACCCGCACCTGCACCGGTTCCTTCCTCGTCCCTCGGCCCTGCTCTGCAGCCAGGTATTGACCACTACTCTATAATACTAAATTGTATTAATTAGGAAACATGATTTACTATTACTATTTTTTCCAGTTTACGACTCCAGCGTCCGCACTCCTGACGACCAGGCCGAAGCGTCTGAGTTCGGCTTCGATGACTTAGCCCTCGACTTCGACTGGTTGCAGGGTTTGCAGCCGCTGGACGAGCTCGCAGGGTCGCAGCTTGGAGGCATGCCACCCACGTGGACTCAGGAGGGAGCAGGGACGCAGCCAGGAGGCTCCCAGTTGCCAAGAGCGACCGGTGGGGCACAACCTGGAGCCTCCCAGCTGCCAGACGCGAGCGGTGGGTCATCTCTAGGAGCCTCCCAGCTGCCAGGCGCGAGCGGTGGGGCACAACAGTCTCCAAGAGGCTCGCAGCTGCCAGGCGCTAGTGGAGGGCAGCCAGGTTCGTCCCACGAGGTTGCAGGGTCGACGGCGGCGGTGGAGACACCGCAGGCGACTGGTGATGCTAGACGTCGGCAGATCCACCCTCCTGACCCGTTGACGTACCCTCGCGACCAGACGCACGCCGCAGCCCGAGCTACCAGACTGCTCAAGAAGCCCAGGCGATGGTAGATTAGGTCGAGTATTGTTTGTACAGGAGCACTGTTATATGTGATCATGACTATTTTTTTAGTATGTCACTTTGCTTTGCTTTTCTACATCGTAGTGTTTTTTTCCTTACATTAAAAAACAAAAACAACCGCAGTACGGTAGGTATTAGGTTGGAGATCGTGTCCTGAATTTCCCTTTTCTAATAGATTTATTAAAATCAAAAAATTTCAATCATCATAGCCACCGTGGCCACGGCAATAGGACCTAGCCACTGTGGCCCACGACGTTTTACACTAGCCGTAGTGGCCCACGACGGTTAGGCCCTACCACCGTGGGCCGCCGCAAAACGCCGTGGCCGACCTCTAACCGCCGTGTGCTACGGCGGTTAGTTCCTAAACGCCGTGGCGCATGGCGGCCACCGTGGCGCAAGGCGGTTGGTTGCCCAATCTGCTAAAATTTCAAACGGTCGTATAATTTTGCCAAATGATTAAAAAGATATATAAAAATTCTCAAAATTTTAGAGGTCAAACCCCATTTTCTGCTGGTTCTGCAATCAAAGAGGACATTTTCAAAGATCGTGTGCTTCATTCTTGGGGCTAAAAAGGTTTGCTGAGCTCGTAGGCTCTAATCCTAGCTGTAACTTCTCTTACCGCCCAACCACCTGCTTGTCTCCTCCTTTACCGTGGTTTAACTGGTGTTGGGCTGAATGCTATTGGGCCTCCCTTTTTTCACTTGTGCCCCGGCGGAAGATAACGGAAGAGGAAACGACACCGACCGACCCTCGTCTTGTCCGTCTCCCAACCCCACTCCACTCCACAGTAAACCACAATCCCACTGGCGCTGGCGACCTACTTGAGTCACGTGACCTCGCTGCGTTCGGCAAAATTACAAACAGATCGGTTGCTAAGTTGATTTCTTACTCTTTTTTTCTTTTGGACCGATGTGCACGCTATTTGACCTGTCGATGGCTCTACAAACTTCGTCATGACCCCCTCAAAGTCGTTGTGCCTACATATCACTCAGGGGCTTGTGAGACATGGATACCCTGGGTCCCCACCGACCAAGCTCGCATGGTCGTCCCCGACAAGTGGGTCCGCCCCCACCAGAAGACTAGCCGACCTGACAGTGGGTCCAATAGACCTGGTCTGTGGCCCCAAAGACCTTCTGGAAGATTCCCCCATACGACCTTATCCTATCTGTTCGGGTGACTTGGAGTGTACTCCGAAGATCACGAGATTATGTTGTAAACTGCCTTAGATTGGTTTCTATGTTGTACCGACCTGGACTCTGGGTCCACCGACCTTGTTCATCAGCCAATATAAGGCGGGCAAGCGCGTCCTCCTAGGGACAAGGCGCTCCCGAGTCGCAATCCATCCAAAGCAATACAATCAAGAACTGAACGTAGAGTTTTACTCCCCAGAGGTTTGAACCAGTATAAACTCGTCGTGTCCTTTGTGTTTTGTGTGCCATCGCACAACCATCGAGTTCTTAGCCCTAGGTCCCCCGCCGAACAAATAAACCACCAAGGCTAACCCCCTTGGACTGGGACCTAAACCTTTGACAAGGTCATAGCTCTTTCGGTGAATTCTGTCATTTTTATTAAATCTATTAACCAAATGAACTGAAAAGAGTTATGCATGGTCACCATTTTTCCAAGGGAAGGGGTAGTTAGATTAACGTGTTTGCATTGTCGACTAGTTTCAGCCGTTAGCATTTCAACCACTTAAGAACAAACAGAAAACCATCTAAACCATCTTGGGTACATGGCAACATGGGCATATGTCCAGGACACCGGAATATTGAGTTGCATGCACCAACCAGTTATACTCCAACACTCCAACACTCCCCCCACGTGCAGGCTCCTCCAGGCCGCATACGTGGAATATTGGAGTGGGCTGTAATTATTTTAACGCGCCCGCCAGGATTCGAACTCGAGACCTCTGGCTCTGATACCATATTGAGTTGCATGCACCAACCAGTTCAACCCAAAAGCTTAAGCTGATAGGGAAAGGTGGGCAATTCACTTATACTCCAACACTCCCCCTCACGTGCAGGCTCCTCCAGGCCGCATACGTGGAATATTGGAGTGGGCTGTAATTATTTTAATTAACGCGCCCGCCAGGATTCGAACTCGAGACATCTGGCTCTGGTACCATATTGAGTTGCATGCACCAACCAATTCAACCCAAAAGCTTAAGCTGATGGGGAAAGGTGGGCAATTCACTTATACTCCAACACGGAACAGTCCTTAGATATCAAGAATATTTGTGGCACTCACAACACTGGCTATACAAAATTGTTTCAGATAGTTTATTCTCAGTAACAATTTAGTCCACTAGCTGAAAGTAAACATCAGCAGTAGTAAAGTAAACCATTCAGCTAAAACGGAAACAGGGAAAGAACCAAAGAAGTACTAGTGACTAGTAGTGTCTAAGCAAAACGTCAGGTTGTTTGAATGGCCTGTGCATGGAAACCAGTTTCCTTCAGCATCTTTTTAAGTTTAAGTACTAGGTGAACTCCCCGCCGCGATGCTGCAGGTTATTTTGCCTAAATTTGTAGAATGATTTGATACATTTGTGAAGTTCTGAGCCATCTTGCCATGAAGGTAAATTATTGTAAAATTAAGGATGTTTTGGAAGGGTCAATAAATCGAACACGTCGACAACCAACATATTTATGACTCAAACCTCAGCAGCAACTTGACTATATTTCTGAAACAACAGCAGACCATCTGGCAATCTCTAATAGGTAGCAATTAGTTTGGTAAGAGCTGAGGCAGAAGATGCTTATTCAACTACTGCACTCTAGTTTTAGGTAGTCGAGCTATATCATGTAATGTCTCAGTTACACCTGCAAGAAGGCCACAATTTACAATTATGATACCCTATGAGGCTATGAGCCTATTTTCTGCATGTTCATCATGCTGATATTTTACTGGATTATGATTTCTCAAGTGCAACTTGGCAACCTTGTGAGGGAGACATCCCAACAATATCAAGTGTAATGGACCTGCCGTTTGCTGCCATTCCTCGGGCTAGGGCGGATGCGTCTTCGTTATCAACTCGCGTTTCAAGGTCACAACGTTGGTGGCCTTCCAGCTCGAGGACGAGCTGTCTTCGAGGGGGGTGAAGTGTTTCAGCATCTTCGTCATCAACCAGCGCCTGGACTTGCCACACGTTGCTCCGTCTGCGTCTACCGTGTGGCTCTGCCTGCGCCTGCGGACCACCCTGCAGGGGCCACCTCCTCGTTGCCTGAGACTTCTGCATTTCAGGCAACGACTCCATTTGCGGCACTGCTTGCTGCGGTTCACCTCTCTGTTCTGGCAACCGAGGTAGGCCTATGGTGGGCTGACTCAGTTCAGTTGCTTGCCATGGGTGATTCTGGTGGGTTGTTGGTGGCCTGTTGCGTCCGTCGGTCTCCAGCTCATTTGAAGAGTACAGCTGCAATGTTCTTCTCCTGGGATTCAGGAGGACCAATACGTTCCTGTTGCACTCAGGGTTAAGTCGAGATGTAAAAAGACTTGATCGTGGGTCGTGTCTAGTCGTCCTCCTAAATCGGGTCTGCTGTCCTACGCATTATCCTAGCTCGAGGACGAGTTGTCTTCGAGGGGGGTGAAGTGTTATGGCCAGTTGACTAGGCCAAGGCCCACAGGTATTGTAGCGTGAACAGTACCGCGAGTAGAGATAAGTATTAGTTGTTTTGTTAGGATAAGGATAGAGATAAAATTAGATGGATTTGGTTAGGATATTTACTTAAGGGTCAAGTCAAGGATCTCTACATAAGGAGACCTTATTGTATCAATTGAGTCAAGCAAGAAGAACCCTAAAAGTAGTAAGAGCCTCCTAGGGAGGGCGACGAATAGGTTCTTCGGGCTTATCTGTAGTTGACGAGGGCCCGGATTAGGGCCCCTTTTGACAACAAGATTATCTCCCTTAAGACAGCAAGACCATTACCCTCGAGGTGGAGTCCACTGTTCGTTGACAATCAGCTTGAGGATGGTCGTGCCCTTGCTGACTACAACATCGGGAAGGAGTCCACTGTTCACCTGGAGCTCCACCTGCGTGGTGGGATGCAGATCTTCGTCAAGACCCTCACTGGCAAGACGCATAGTTCTTAGCCAGTTGGTCGCATCTCCGACCAGTTTCCCACAAGAGGAACCCGTCTCCTCCTCGCCACGAAAAGTCTCCGCCTCGCACGACAAGTTCGTCTCCGACTAGTGCGTGGGCCCAGATGCACGGCACGGTCATCGCCACCGACGCGTGTGGAGGAACGAATCTCCACGTCATGCAAGAACAACAGCTGGCGGCCATGCAGGCAGCCTACAGCGGCAAGAGCCTTAATGCAGGTCTGACTGGCCGCGCAGCTATCACATCGCCATCATCTCCACTCTGCCACACGCAAGACTCCGCCTGAGGCACTCAAGCACCCTCTACGACGTGCACAAGCCTAGACTTAGGCTCGGGCGTGGCGAGCTAGGCAAGCACTCGGGCAGACTAAGACGAGCTCAAACTACTCGGGAAGAAGGCCAAGCGTTCCGGAGTGAACAGTCCAACCCGGCCACGCGGCGGCTCTCCCGACAAGGCATCACGACTTGGCTTCAACGCACCCTGACGGACAGCGACGTACGACGGGACGTGCCATCTGCCAAGTACTTTAACTCTTTTTACTTCCCCTTGTGCCCCTCCCCTTGCAACTATAAAAGGGAGAGGAGGGCAATGGTTACAAGGGTTAGAACTCTATAGAATCGTACACCATCTCTCGGGACCTGGGAACGAACTCCCTCTCCCAACCAGCTTGTAACCCCTACTACGAGCACAACTGGCTCAGGAACACGGCAGCAGCACACTGGACGTAGGGTATTACTCCTCGGAGGCCCGAACCAGTATAAACCTCGTTGTCTCCTGCGCTATCCGAGCCCGACGCACGATCGGTAGAATTTACTGCCGGCGGTAGAGAACCCCGACAGTAGTCAGTCCATATCATGTATCTGTTTGTGTTTTGCAGTTCACACTGGAAAAATGTTTGTTCATCTGTAATAATGGATGACAGCATCCTGAAAAATGTGACTAATAGGCACATAGGCACTGGTGCACTGCCATGCCATTTCAAAAGGGGATAGTAGGCAATAAATCAAACACATTGACAGAGCATAGGATGTTACCTGATTGGCCGAAGTTTGCTAATGCAATTCCAATTTTCAGAGAGGCAATGCAATTGCAATTTTCAGAGGCTAAATCAATCCATAAGAACCAGAAAAATTGAGGTGAAATCATCTATACAAATCTGTAAAATTAAGGATGTTTGGAAGGGGCAATAAATCGAACACGTTGAATGCATGAAACTCAATCAAACTGTAAGGGTTGTAGTTGCATAAAATTAAATGATTGGGAAGCAAAATCACTGAACAACAATTATCTGCAACCATTGAACACAGAAGCACATGAAATTGGAGCACACAATGATGAGGAAGAGGAGACAGAATGTGAACCTCTCGCATCTGTCGCAGCATGAGGAGGGAGGCAGTCCGGTGGTGCTGTCTGGACGGCGAGGTGTTCGACGGGATGGCAAGGGAGGCGGCCTGCTGCAGGACTGAATAGCGACGTGGGTGTGCGGCCTTTGAACTGTGCACTTCAGCAGCCATCAAGGACGTCGGAGGCACTTCAGCTGCTGTCCCGATCCGTTTCAGGTGCCTGCTGGTTTCCAGAGGCGAAGTCAATTCATATGCACCTGCAGCATTTAAGGTAGTTTATGCAAAAGTTCGAAAGGAGCACTACATCACACATATTGAGTGCATGAAATTCAATTAAACGGTGGGATGTAGGTGCACAGAAACAAATGATGGGAAACCAAAATAAAAAATTATATGTACGTTTTGCACTCAACTAGCATTGAACAACAACAATCGGCAAGTATTATTTGCACATAACAACAACAATCGGTAAGTATTGAAGACAAATGCACATAATATGGGAACACGGAGTGCAGAATTGGGCATCTGACGCACCTGAAGAACAGCGAGGGAGGTGGTGCTGTGGATAGGACGGCGAGGCGTTGCTGGACGGCGAGGGAAGCAGTTCGATGGTCCTCAGGCTCGGACGGCAAGCTGCTCTGCCCCGGTGGTGGAGCTGCTGCTTGGAGATGGGCGGGGCGGTTTATGGAGGCAGGCAAGGTGGAGGACGGGGAGGTGAGGCGGCTGCAGCTGGAGGCAAGGCAGCGGCGGCTGCCTTCAAGTTCAAGGTGCGACCGACGGAGAAGGTGACGGGTGGCGCGTGGGGAAGGCAAGGGGGCAGCGGTGGGATTCAACGAGCGATGGGGTGGCGGCGGTTGGGATAATTAACTTTTTATCAGCGATTGTCACTTTGCCAGCATTGTTGTATTTGGATACATTTTTACCACTTTTACTCACGTGGCACGCCAACACAGCTGTCCACGTTGGATCTGTTGCCACGCACAACGGCAAATGACCTCTCGTGCCCTACATTGTTTCTTCTTCCTTCCATCTTCTTCCTCCTCCCCTCCGTGGACAAGCCCATGGCCATGGTAGCCTGCCTCCGGCCAAGGGGACGCCAACACCTGGAGGCGGAGGCAGGGCGCCAACAGGCTGCATCCGGCCACTTGGAGCGCCGGCGACCCGGCCATGTCTCTTCCCCATGCCCCTCCTTCTCCAATCCCGGCCATAGCGGTGGCGGCGGGTCCACGACAGGGATCCAGGTACCACGAGTGCCCCAGGCATCGTCTTGTCTAGGGGAGGCCACTCGCCGGGGAGGTCGCTGCCGTCCACCGTAGGATCCCGCACGGGAACCTAAGCCTACCCACGATGAGCGGCGGCGGCGCTTCGGTGGCGAGCTTGAAATCGAGCGCTCGCCGAATTTGGTCTGCGTCGCCTCGATTCGACGCTCGTCGCGGCGGCTTCCATCTCTGCTCTGCTCTGCTGTGCTACGAGGAAGGGGCGGAGGTCGACGGAGGGCGGCGAAGGAGCGATCGGGCGTCGGAGCGTCGAGAGAGGGAGGGACAGAGGGCCCGGCAGAGAGGGAGGCAGGCCGCGGAGCTCCTGCTGAAAGGATCAAGATGTCGACTAGAGGGGGGTTGAATAGTCGAACCTGAAAATCACAAACTTTTTCGCGGTGTCGGATGCGGGGTCCGAGACTCCGGATATTTTTCCGGATACTCCGGGAAATCCGGAGAATCCGGGAAAATGTCCGGATAATCCGGCCTGCTAGGGAGAGATTAACTCGACAGAAATTAAACTTGCTCAAAAGTAAATCTGTGAAAATAGGTTATGCACTGTGATGAGACAAGCCTGTTTATCCACTCGAAACCTGTAGGAACCTCAACACGAAGTAGATCGGCATCAAACCCTAGATATATGTTCACGCAAGAAACAAGCATACAACAAGATGAACAAGCACAATAGACACAAGGATTTGTTACCGGAGTTCAACCTCACACTTTGAGGTCTACGTCTCCGTTGAGGTACCCACGAAGGGTGGACCTTTACACCTAGGTCACTTTCCTCCCTCTAGCGACCACAAAGATGAAGCTAGAGTTACTTACTCAATGTCGGGGTAATACAAATTTCCTTGGGCAGCCACAACCTTTGGATGCTCCAAGGCAACGCCTAGCCGGCTAGGAGCTCAAGGCTCCAAGAGTAACAAACATGAATTTTGCCAACCAAGCGAAGAACGAGGTGCTCTAGAGATGGGAAATCAGCTCACTAGCACTCTCCAAGCCCTTGCTCTCAAATCCTCTTAAATTCCACAACAAAACTCACCAACTTTTAGCCAAAGGGAGAAAGGGGAGGAGTAAATGAGGTTTGCAACTGTTCAGCACGAAAATGGCAGGGGAGAGTAGTAAATGAAGGGGTGGAGGGGGCTTTTATACCCCCTCATCCAGATTATAGCCGTTGAGGCTTTATGACCCGGAATATCCGGGGTAAACCCGGAAGTTCCGGGAAGTCCGGAGTCTCCGGGGTAAACCCGGACACTCCGGCCTTCCAAGGCCAGCACCCAAGAAAAAGATCCCTGTGAATGTGTTGGTGCAAAGGTGTCTCTCATAGGTTTTGTTTTAGCAACTAGAGCACCTGTTCGACTCTTGGAAGACATAATTCCTATCCCTCTTGATAGTACGGCATTCCTAGGACTCAAATTCAATATTAAAAATAAATAAGCCTTCTTAGGAATCCTTTAGAGCACCACTTTCCTTTTATGTAGTCAACGAGTTGTGCTTGATGCCATATATAATTTTAATACCTGCTCATGGACTAGGTAAATTCATTATCTACTTAGGTGTGTGTCATTAAATCACCAAAACCCACTTAGGGGGGCCAAGATACCCTTCAATCTCCCCCTTTTTGGTGATTGATGACAACACACTTAAGTCATACAAGAGATAAACAATGAATATTAAACGCTTTTGTAATACTCCCCCTTAATATGTGCATTTTGATCTTGAATATCAATGGTCCTATTAGGGCCAAAATTTTGCACATCAAGAGGAACAAGAGAGTATTACAACAGTGGGGTGCATGTGACGTGCAACAGATCAAAAGTGAAATGCTCATGACAGGTTATGCATTCAACAAGAAGGAAAAAGAATTCTGGTGCTGAGAGGTCCGGAGTGTCCGGAAAATCCGGATTCTCCGGGAAAAAGTCCGGACTCTCCGGGCTTCAGCACAGTAGCAGAAAAACAGACATCACACAGTTTTCAATCTAGCATGAGCTATCCTTAGCAGATAAAAGGCAGAGAAAAAAACATCACAAGCACACAACCAAATTTCTCAAGCTCACATAGTCTCACACAAACGAAATTTAGAGTTATTACAAGCCAAGTTCCAAATTCAAATACAAATACAAGTTCATTGTTCCACAAGCACATAAATAGATAACTTCACTCCCCCTTTGGCATCAAGCGCCAAAAAGAAAGTGTGGAGCAGCGGAGTCACTCGGAGTCGTCGTCCTCCTCCTCTTCTTCTTCATCATTGCCCTCCTCCTCTTCTTCTTCTTGGGTACCTTGAGCGTCCCACTCCGCAAACGGGTCATCAAACTCAGGAAGCTCGCGGTAGGGATCGGTGGGAAGGCCAAGGTGAGACTTGATCTCGATGATGTCGCGGCGGTTCTCATTTGTCTCCGTGGCTATAGTCTTGCACATGTTGAAAATGCTCTTGAGCACCCTCTTTATCATTGAGCCACGGTGCCGACGGGGAGGTGGAGAAGAGGAACGTGCAGCGGGCAAATCATCATGGTGAGGAGCTGCACTTGACGATCCAACATACTTACGGCCTTTGGGAGGCCTTTTTGCACGATCACGGAGGTGGCGAAGCGGCTCATGGACAACATCCTTGGGGTAGCGGACATTTGTCACTCTCTCAATCATGTACATGAGATAGTGGGCATACGGAAGATGCTTCATGGGATCATTCATGACCTCCTCAACTCATTCCAAATGAAGTCAAAGACACAAAATCCTTCTTCATCCGGTGCCATTCTATGGAGAAGATTTGGAGCATAATATCTCAAAGCTGTAACATCTCCTATCTTAGGATCAATAGTGGCACGAAAGAATTGATTGAGATAGTAGTAGTAGGGATTGAGTTGGTCCGCCTTGCCCTCAATGGCCAAATCTCGGCTAGGAAACATAAAGGGGAGCTCCTTGGGCTTGTACTTGTTCTCATTGTGCACGGGGGAGCGCCTCTCATCCTTAGAGCCAAGACCCAAGAGTCGAGAGAAGGTCATGTAATCAATGGTGCACTTTTGTCCTTGAGTTGTCCATGTGATGGTGTTGTCATGGGGATTGAAGTAGTAAGAGCAATGGAATTGAGCAAGAATTTCTTTGTTCCAATTGTACCTAAAACCCATGATGTCATAGAGGCCAACTTCCTTGCACTTGTCAATAACTGAGTTGAACACGGTGTTGTTTATCTCTTCATAATACTTCCAATCAATGTACTTCATTGGCACAATGGGAGTCATGTTCTTGGAAGCTAGCTTGGGATTGCGGATCACGGATTGATAAAAATCCCGGTGGAAGTCACACCAAAACCTTGCCTCAAGTCCCTCTCCCTTAAGATACAAATAGACATTCTCCTCTCTTTGCTCCCTCACTGCTAGAGAGTTCCTTGAGTAGTCCCTAATCATGTGTTCAGCAAATCCAAGAACTGAGCGGGGTCCCTTAGCTTGATAGGGGTGTCAACTACTCGTACATTTGGTGGAAGGGTAGGAATAAGCCTAGGAGGGGTTTTGGGGCAGATGTGAGCAGCTACTCCTTGCTTGTGTTTAGGAGGAACTCGAGTAGCTGGACGACTTTGATGGACATATGGGGCTTGATGGCTCCTTTTGGGATGGGGCTTGTAGCGGGGTTTTTCTTTTGCTGGCCCCTTTCCATGGCGACGAGGAGGCTCAGGGGACTGCTCATAAGTCTCATCTTCAACTTCATCATCATCACTCTCAGTCCTTTCCTCTTCCTCCTCCTCCTCTATCTCTTCTTCACTCCTTTCGGCATAGGAGGGAGGAGGGTCACCTCGCCTTGGTCGAGAGCTGCGCTGAGAACCTTCATGCCCTAAGGCTTCTTGCACGGCCTGTAGAGCGGCGGGGTCGTGCCTAGACTTGGTCCTCCTTTGGGTGGAGGGCTCCTCATTGTCACGACGGACCTTCACTCTCACCATATGGATAGGTAAAAGAATATGGAAGTGAGAGATTATCCAAGTTGGAGACACACTACACTTGTGGTTTAGGGTTGCAGTGCGAACCCCGGATACTCCGGTAAAAAGTCCGGAGACTCCGGAGGTACCGGAGAGTCCGGGTTCTTCGACCCCGGAGTGTCTGGGTTTCGCAGCTGAAACCCTAAATCACAATGTAGCAAGATATATCCATCCAAACTGAGAGGAAACACAGATCTAGAGTCTATGGAGTATTTCCTACCTATTCCCTACGAGGATACTACAAGGACTACGCTAGGGAAGTAGATCGGGAAAAACTCCTTTGAATATACCTTGGGGAGAGAGGGGAGAAGACTTGAATCCTTTGAAACTTGAGTAGATCCTTGATCTCCACGCCTTGGGGCCTTCAAATCCTTACTTTCACGAGATTTGGTGGGTTGGAAGTGGAAATCGCCCAAGGAGGTGGAGAGAGGCGACGGGAGAGATGGGGGGCGCGGTTAAAACTAAGTGGGAGTGAAAGAGGCCTTTTTCACCGCGGTCAAAGGTTTTTATACCTTTACAACCCGGAGTCTCCGGGCTAGGTCCGGAGTGTCCGGGAAACCCGGAGTCTCCGGCCCCAACCCCGGATACTCCGCTCCCCCTGAATCCAGTGAGCAGATTTTCAAGGAATTTGGTTTTTGTATAGATTTGGAAGGTTTCTTATGTGATAAATGTGAGCCTGAGCAGTATCAACACTTTGGACTAGCCACAATCAAGCAAGGGGAACAATAGTCCAAATGTTGTACTCTAAAGATCCAAATTTTCAAAAAAACAAATTCAATACAAGCTTTTCATAAATCTTTTGTTTTCAAAAATTCTATACTAGGTCACTCAAACATGTGCATGATCTCAAGCCAAGTTACGAATCCAAGATATTTAGCTCACTCCTCAAAGCACAAAACCTTAGTTCATCAAGAGGTTTTGTGAAGATATTGGCTAGTTGCTTATCGGTGCTCACATGACTTAAAGCGATATCTCCTTTGGCTTCGTGGTCTCTCAAGAAGTGGTGTCTTATGTCTATGTGCTTTGTCCTTGAGTGGTTTACGGGGTTGTTAGCCAGCTTAATGGCACTCTCGTTGTCACACAAGAGTGGCACCTTGCTAAACTTGCAACCAAAGTCTCTCAAAGTGAGCCTCATCCAAAGTAGTTGAGCCCAACAAGCGTCGGCTGCAACATACTCGGCCTCGGCGGTGGAAAGGGCAACGGAGTTTTGTTTCTTGGAACTCCAAGACACCAAGGACCTTCCAAGTAATTGGCAAGTCCCAAATGTACTCTTTCTATCTACTTTGCAACCGGCATAATCGGAATCGGAGTAGCCAAGTAGATCAAAAGTGGAGCCCTTAGGATACCATAAACCAATGTTAGGAGTATGAACCAAGTATCTAAAAATTCTCTTAACGGCCATTAGATGGCACTCCTTAGGATTAGCTTGAAACCTTGCACACATGCACACACTAAGCATGATATCGGGCCTAGATGCACAAAGGTAAAGCAAAGAACCAATCATGGAGCGATATACCTTTTGATCAATGCTTTTGCCTTCCTCATTTAGGTCAAGATGTCCATTTGATGGCATAGGTGTTTTGATGGGCTTGGCGTTGTTCATGTCAAACTTCTTGAGCATGTCATGGGTGTACTTGATTTGACTTAAGAATGTGCCATCCTTGAGTTGCTTGATTTGAAAACCGAGAAAGAACTTCAACTCGCCCATCATAGACATCTCGAATCTTTTAGTCATGATCCTACTAAACTCATCAACCCAAATTTGATTAGTAGAGCCAAATATGATATCATCAACATATATTTGACAAACAAACAAATCATTGCCTTGTTTACGAGTGAAGAGAGTAGGATCGACTTTGCCTATTTCAAAGCCTTTCTTTAAGAGAAATTCCTTAAGGCATTCATACCATGCTCTAGGGGCTTGCTTGAGCCCATAGAGCGCCTTATGGAGCTTGTAGACGTGGTTTGGAAGTTGAGGATCTTCAAAGCCCGGTGGTTGCTCAACATAGACTTGTTCGGAGATTGGACCATTCAAGAAGGCACTCTTTACATCCATTTGATGTAGCTTGAAGTTGTGATGAGTGGCAAAGGCTAAGAGTATACGAATTGCTTCAAGTCTTGCCACTTGTGCATAAGTTTCTCCAAAGTCTAAGCCTTCTACTTGAGTATAACCCTTTGCAACCAATCTAGCTTTGTTCTTGGTCACCACGCCATCTTCATCTTGTTTGTTGCGAAACACCCACTTGGTTCCAATCACATTTTGTTTGGGGCGTTCCACCAAGGACCAGACTTCATTCCTAGTGAAATTGTTGAGCTCTTCTTGCATGGCAATCACCCAATCAGCGTCTCCGAGAGCATCTTCAACCCTAAGAGGTTCCAACATGGAAACAAACGAGTAATGTTCACAAAAATTTGCTAATCTTGAACGAGTTGTTACCCCTCTACGAATGCTTCCAAGTATGTTATCAACGGGATGATCTCGTTGAACGTTTTGTCGAACTCTTGGATGTGGGTCAGACACTTCCTTTTGGATTAAATCCTCAGTTTCTTGACTGCCTTGTGAAGCTTCAGCAGCAGGTCCGGAGTCGTCGGACTTATCTCCGGAGTTTCCGGAAAGTCCGGAGTCTCCGGGTTGCACAGCAGGAGGCAGAGCTGCTGCATCTTCAATTATGCAGTCCTCATCATCTTCTTCTTCTTGAGGCTTGATTTCTCCAATGGCCATTCTCCTTATAGCCTTTTCAGCGGGTACTTCCTTGCCTACACACAATTCATCAACTTGCTCCTCTTGAGAGCCATTAGATTCATCAAACGTCAAGTCACACGTGACTTCAACACAACCGGTGGTTTTGTTGAGGACACGATAGCCATGAGCGTTTGAGGCGTAACCAAGAAAGATACCTTCATCAACTTTAGATGCAAACTTAGAGCTTTTGGGCTTCTTGTTGAGAATGAAGCACTTACAACCAAAAACTCTAAAGTAAGAGACATTAGGCTTTTTACCAATTAGGAGCTCGTAGGCGGTCTTGTGGCGAAGCTTGTGAAGATACAAACGGTTGATAGCATGACACGCCGTGTTGATTGCTTCCACCCAAAAACTATCCGAGGTCTTGTACTCATCAAGCATGGTTCTTGCAACTTCAATGAGAGTTCTATTCTTCCTCTCTACAATCCCATTTTGTTGTGGAGTGTATGGGACGGAAAGCTCATGACCAATGCCTTCTTCATCAAGATACTCTTCAATGTTGGTGTTCTTGAACTCGGTGCCATTGTCACTTCTTACTCTTTTGATCTTCACATCAAATTCATTTTGGGCTCTTGTTGCAAATTTCTTGAATATTTCATGAACTTTGCTCTTGTCTTTCATAAAGAATACCCAAGTGTACCGAGAGTAATCATCAACAATGACAAATCCATACTTGTTTCCCCAATGCTAACATAGGCTACCGGACCAAAGATATCCATGTGAAGTAGTTCCAATGGCCTTGTGGTAGATACAACATTCTTGGCGGGATGAGGAGCACCAACTTGCTTTCCGGCTTGACAAGCACTACAAATTCTATTTTTCTCAAAATGAACGTTTGTTAGTCCTAGGATGTGTTCCCCCTTTAGAAGCTTATTGAGATTATTCATCCCAACGTGAGCTAGTCGGCGATGCCAAAGCCAACTCAAGCTAGACTTTGCCAATAAGCATGTATCAAGTTGGGCTTTATCCGATGAAAAATCCACCAAGTAAAGCCTTCCCTTGAGCTCACCCTTAAAGGCAACGGAGTCATCGCTCCTTCTAAAGACGGTCACACCCTCATTTGTGAACAAACAATTGTAGCCCATCTCACAAAGTTGTGAGACAGACAACAAGTTGTAGTCCAAAGATTCAACCAAATAAACATCGGAAATTGAATGATTGATTGAGATAGCAATTTTACCAAGACCAACAACCGTTCCTCCACCATTGCCTTCAAAGGCAATGCTTTCCAAAGGATTTTCAATCATGTCACAAGATGTAAACATTTTCTTCTCTCCGGTCATATGATTTGTGCATCCACTATCAATCACCCATTTTGTTCCACCGGAGGAGTATGCCTACAAAACAAATTATGCTTGTGTTTTAGGTACCCAAGTGGATTTGGGTCCTAGCGTGTTAGTCACAAGAATCTTGGGCACCCACACATTCCTTTTTATCATTGTCCCTTTTGTGCGAGGCCCCACATACTTGGCAACCACCTTACCCTTGTGGTTCCAAGTCAACACATAATCGGCATAAAAGCTATCTTGTGATGCATGTGGTTTGGGCTTTTTGCTTGACTTGTTTGGCTTTGAAGGTGGTGCTTGTGTTGTCACTTGGGTGCTCTTGAACTTGATCGGAGTATTGTATCTAACTTGGTTGTCATAGTTCTTGACACCCAATTGCTTCATGCCGTGCACCACATTTCTTGTTCCCATACCTTTGGTGTGGTGGTTCTTGATGAATGGAATGGGGTCTTTTGTACCTTGTTCTTGCTTACCAAGCCCCTTCCCATCCTCAAAGCCAAACTTCTTCATGTAGCTTGACCCAAACCCTTTGGTGTGGTTTTCAAACTCACCTCTCTTGGGTTCTTTCTTCATTTCAATTATGAGAGAGTTTGACAACCTAGCAATTTCCTTTTTCATGGCATTCATCTCGGCAACATTAGTAGCACAAGCATTTATATCAATCTTATAACATCTAGAACAACCTTTGCTTGTTGATGTTTGAGAGTTAGAGAAAGCATCATTAGATGAAGTTGTAGCATTGTTCTTGGGGTTGTCAAGTTGAACTTCTAATGCTATGTGACTAGTCTTTAAGCTATCAAAGCTCTTTTGAAGTTCAAGCTTTTCACCCTCAAGTTTCTTGCAAGCATCCTTAGCTAGGAAAGATTCCCTAGTTAATTCATCTACCAACAACTTATCTTTAGCTAGGGATTTCTTGAGGCTAAGAATTTCTATCTCCTTTTCCTTGAGCGAGTCCTCTTGCACCTTGAAACCCTTCTTTTCAATTACAAGGGCATCCTCAAGGGCAATGGTTTTCTCCCGCTCAAGTCTAAAGAGTTCTTCTTGCACCTCAAGAGTCCCATCTCTATTCTCAATTTCTTTCATTAAAAACATAATTTTCTTTGTTGCCTTTTTACCAAAGCTAGTGATCATTTTTTCAAAATCGAAATCATTCTCACTATCATCATCTAGGGGCGGGGTGGGAGTGTCTACCTTGGAGCCCCTAGCCATGAGGCAAGTGTGGGTGAAGTCATCTTCATCATCGGTGAGATCTTCAAATAGTGATGACTTGTTGATTGGTTCCCTAATGGTTATGGTAGCAAGGCCGGCTTCCATATCGGAGTCGGAGCTATCATCATTTGAATCCCATTCTTCACCCAAATGATCTTCACCAACTTCCTTTTTCTTGTTCTTGTCAAACTTTTTGGTGTCTCTTCTTCTTACTTTTATGTTAGGGCACTCCGCAATGAAATGTACCTCCTTGCCACATCGAAAGCATGGTCTCTTGGAAGTTCTCTTGGTCTTGATCTTGTCCTTGTTCTTGTTGAAGAAGCCACTCTTCTTGAACATTTTGTTGAACTTCCTTACAAAGAGAGCCATTTGTTCGGGAGTCATGTCCATGTCACTATCTTCATCATCATCTTCCTCAACCATGGTCCTTGAGGTTGATGAGCTTGACCTTTTCTCCTTGCTAGATGCCTTGAGGGCCACTCCCTTGTTCTTCTCAAGTTGTTCATGCATCTTTGACATTTCTTGTGAGAGCTTGGACTCCTTGACGGTGATAAGATGTTCTTCCATTCTTCCAATCACATCCGCCTGAGTGAACTTGTTGAACCCTCTCTTTTCCCTTATGAGAGTAGGGAGTTGAACATCCCTTGCCATGTAAGCGGAGAGGATCTTGTCAACCACTTCTCTTCTTCCCCATCTTGTGCTTCCAAGTGATTTGATTTTGTTGATGATCTTGTTCAATCGGTTGTACATGTCTTGAGGTGATTCATCATCCTTGATGACAAACCGGTTGAGCTCACTTTCCAAGGCTCGAATCCTTCCTTCCCTTACTTGCTTTGTCCCTTCATGGTTGATGAACAAGGTGTCCCACACTTCCTTGGCGGACTTCAACCCATCTACCTTGTCATATTCTTCGGCCGTGAGTGAACTCTTGATGATGCGTATGGCTTGATAATTTCTTTGTATCTCATTTGCTTGATCTTGAGTTAGCGTCGCATCACCACTTGGGAAGGTAATGCCCCTGTTCACAATAGTCCAAAGTGCGGGATTCACCGTCATCAAATACTCCTCCATCGAGTTCTTCCACTTGGAATAGCCGGTTCCATCAAATTGGGGTATCTTCCCAATGTGGCTAGAACCCGATGGATGGTTAAAGGATAAGCGAGAGTAATCGAAAGAGGTTCGAGTATAGTCCCTTGATGGTCGTCGAGCGGAGCGGGTGGACCTTGCATCATCGAACTCCTCGTCCTCACTATCGGAGGACTCATCACCTCGTCCATGCGCTTGATGACTAGTGCTTGCACCACAGGTGTTGTCTCCTTGAGGAGGAGGAGGCATGCCAACAACATTGTTGACGGGATCACCTTCGCCAAGAGGTAGGGCTTGATCATTTGGATTCGACATCTTCTCAACTCCAAACGGTTAAGCTTCAAATATGGAGCACTTAGCTCTGATACCAATTGAAAGGATCAAGATGTCGACTAGAGGGGGGGGTGAATAGTCGAACCTGAAAATCACAAACTTTTTCGCAGCTGTCAGATGCAGGTCCGGAGACTCCGGATACTCCGGGAAATTCGGAGAATCCGGGAAAATGTCCGGATAGTCCGGCCTGCTAGGGAGAGATTAAATCGACAGAAATTAAACTTGCTCAAAAGTAAATTTGTGAAAATAGGTTATGCACTGAGGTGAGACAAGCCTGTTTATCCACTCAAAACCTGTAGGAACCTCAACACGAAGTAGATTGGCACCAAACCCTAGATAAGTGTTCAAGCAAGAAACAAGCATACAACAAGATGAACAAGCACAAGAGACACAAGGATTTGTTACCAGAGTTCAACCTCACATCTTGAGGTCTACGTCTCCGTTGAGGTACCCACGAAGGGTGGACCTTTACACCTAGGTCACTTTCCTCCCTCTAGCGACCACAAAGATCAAGCTAGAGTTACTTACTCAATGTCGGGGTGATACAAACTTCCTTGGGCAGCCACAACCTTTGGATGCTCCAAGGCAACGCCTAGCCGGCTAGGAACTCAAGGCTCCAAGAGTAACAAACATGAATTTTGCCAACCAAGTGAAGAACGAGGTGCTCTAGAGATAGGAAATCAGCTCACTAGCACTCTCCAAGCCCTTGCTCTCAAATCCTCTTAAATCCCACAACAAAACTCACCAACTTTTAGCCAAAGGGAGAAAGGGGAGGAGTAAATGAGGTTTGCAACTGTTCAGCACGAAAATGGCAGGGGAGAGTAGTAAATGAAGGGGTGGAGGGGGCTTTTATACCCCCTCACCCGCATTATAGCCGTTGAGGCTTTATGACCGAGTATCCGGGGTAAACCCGATTTCCGGGAAGTCCGAGTCTCCGGGGTAAACCCGACACTCCGGCCTTCCAAGGCCGCACCCAAGAAAAAGATCCCCGTGAATGTGTTGGTGCAAAGGTGTCTCTCATAGGTTTTGTTTTAGCAACTAGAGCACCTGTTCGACTCTTGGAAGACATAATTCCTGTCCCTCTTGATAGTACGGCATTCCTAGGACTCAAATTCAATATTAAAAATAAATAAGCCTTCTTAGGAATCCTTTAGAGCACCACTTTCCTTTTGTGTAGTCAACGAGCTGTGCTTGATGCCATATATAATTTTAATACCTGCTCATGGACTAGGTAAATTCATTAGCTACTTAGGTGTGTGTCATTAAATCACCAAAACCCACTTAGGGGGCCAAGATACTCTTCACCTGCGCCGCCGCGCCGGCAGCCCGGACGTAGAGCTCCCGCGCGCCGCGCTGTTGGCTTGCCGCGGAGCTCCCGCGCCACTGCTCGGTGCGGTGGGCAGCGCCTCCTGGCCCTCCCTTCTCTCTGGTGCAGACGGAGGTTGAAGATGAGTCTGACCTACGGGTCCCACACGTCGGTGACAGAAGAAGGGAGAAAGGGATGGGGATGGAGGAGAGAGAGGGGCAGCTCGATCATTTTACATCGGTCTTCTGACCGGATTCGAGCTGGACAACACAGCTGGCATGCCACGTGATCAAAAGTGGTAAAATTGTATCACTTTTGCAACAACGCTGATGTATAAATATTTGCCTCTGTTAGAGTGAGATTTTAATAGTGGCTTCGTTATAATGGTAAAAAGTTAAATCTCCCGCGGCGTTTGGATGGTGACGGCGGCGCGGGGTGAGGGCGTGGGGGAGTGCTGATGACGTCATTCGCTGACGTGATGAGCTGAGGATGGAGAGAAATGATCTAGTGGGGTGCTCTTGTTAAGTTTTGTATGATGATATCTAAATCTTTGTATAGATAGCCTGACTAATATGTGTCCAAGTAAAATTAGATTTCTGTAAAAACATGAGTTATGGCTTTTAACAAAGGCAACTAATATTCATTTCCAAGTAAACCAGCGGCGGATTTCCCGGTTGGAAAAAGAATGGCTCAACAGAGGATGCTACTTAGAGCATCTTCGAGAGTTTGTTAAATTTTACTTGGTAAATTTAGGGTTTTGTCAACTTCTAAAGAGATATGCAAAGTAAAAAAAGAATTCATCTCCAACAGTTTGGCATAATTCACTTGCCAAATCCAGATCTAATTTACATCAGGAATCCTGAGAGAAACAAAATTATGTTGGTGCCCTTCCACCTTTTGAAAACTTACATCAAGAATCATTCTTTATTCTTTATTTTTTTTCACCCTCCCACTTACAGGGAAACGCCGATGGCAACCACGATCCGCGCCCGCATATAAGCGCGTGGAGATGTGAGTTTTGACAAGTTTTTATTTTTACCAAGTTGGTTTGTCAAACTGTTGGAAGCTAATTTTTCTTGTTTTGCCAAAATTAGATGGACATCATGTTGATTTGCCAAACTGTTGAAGTTGCTCTTACAACACTAGCTTTACAAAAAATTGTTTCATAGTCCCTTCTCAGTACTACTTCAGCGCTCAGTGAAGTAATCTACTCCAATGTAAACATGAGTAGACATGAAAGCAAGCCAGGCTATTGTTTCGTTCTGAGAATTTTGCATTCAGTTTGTACTATGAACACAAGGTCTGTAACATTTGTACTATCTGCACATGGTCTCTAACTTTGACAGTCAAGAGTACACTAGTAGGTGGGAAAACGTTAGTTTGGGTGCAAGTTTTTCGGAAAAAGTATATATCACCCCCTCACCTATGGGGTTGGATTACACGTGGGAAAACGTTAGTCAGCCAACCATAATATATTAGTGTGTCAGCACGAATCTCGATGCATGATTGAACGGTTGGAGATAATAAAAGGTACACCTTCCGGTTGTAGGAAGGATTTTTCAGTGATATAAACCGTTTCATTGGTTGGGGGTTATGTAATCCAACCCCATATGCGAGGGGGTGATTTTTTCCCAAATTTTTCAATGTTATACACAACAGTTCAAACAGTATACAGCTGTATGCATCGGAGAAGAATGCATTGTACGTAGATTCTCCTAGATCATCCCACACAATACGACAATCAGGAACTTCTTTCACCCAAGAATCGTCATATGGATGGATAACAACTATGGTAATAATTTCTATCAAATGAATTAAATGGGAAGAAATGGGGGAAGCTGTTTCCATTTACATGGTCTGAGTTGGAAAAATGGTCCCCTTCATGTAAATTGAGAGCTGTGTGATCAGACCACTGAGATGACACAGACGCAATTTAATTTACTCCCAAGGGAGATAAACTACATCATGCACAATCATCAGGTTTGAATAGAGTATGATTTATCCATCATAGTCGGAACTGCTGGTCAGTGGTCACCTTTGTGACAAGCTTGGCAACAGCGAGCTCCGTTATTTGTGGATTGCAGCTGAGTGTTAGTGGCATGCTCAGGGTTAGTCGTTTGGGCTGTTATAAAAATAGTACCATGCTTCTTATTCATCATACTCATCACAGGCTATAAAAGTGCAAATGTTATGAGAGAAATTCCTGTTACTGAAAATCACGGGACTAACCAAAATGCTAATAATAAATAAGTTTGATTTAAGAAAAGTTTTGCCCTCTTGTTTCATACCCCCTTCAATTTCAAACAAGCATGTAAACTAATTAGCTTGTAATTATATTTAAAAACAGAGTGAATAGATTTATTCCTAGAAAAGATGTGTTTTCTATACTTGACAGACCAATTTCCACAATTGTAGGCGGCCAAGTAAAATATCCGCATTAAAGGGATATACTATATATATATATTATTTGGAAATACGAGAACAACAAATTAGTACTCTCTCATGTGAAGTCTTCTCCCTGACTATTTGCCATCTACTTTCATCAGTCAATGTCCCACTCCCGTTCCCTTGGGAACAAATAGAACCGTCTTCAGTGCATGGGCAGAGGTGAGAGGCCATGGAACCATAACACTTCGTTTACACAATTGTTTCATAAAGAGTTTCTTCTCAGCAGCAATTCCGGTCATTACTTGAAGAGACTACTTCAGACACAGTGAAGTACAGTGTAAACATCAGCACACTAAAAACGAATTAGGTGAGCCCCAAAGAAGAAATGACTAGAATGAGCCAAGTAAAATTTCAGTTGAAATAAAACATACTGAGAAAATACAGTTAGAGAAAAGGAAAGCTGATACTGTCAAATTCCAGTTAGATTATGTGCTACAGCAAGGGCTTATATGTAGAGGAACAATAAGTTAAAGATAATCTTCAGTCGTATACTAGGCAGAAAAAGCGCCTCACAAACATGCCCTGTAAGGCTCCAGAATAAGCCAACCGGCACCTTCATAGAATCATGGATAACCATAACTTAAGTTTGGAGATTGAGCAGTCACAGATCACTAGTAGTTCTATTGCAGAAACCAGAATTGAGAACCTACATCATCAACAGCTGCTAATGAGCATGCGTTGCAGTTACACCATTACTCTAGAATACGAAATAGAATGGAACGTTTCAATATGTTCAAATTAGATTCCAGAGGGAACAACACCAGTACGATCTGTGGCATAAGCATCTAAAAGCCCAGGAACAGAGTCCTTGTGGCGGTCCACATACCTCAATTTGAAAGTCTCCTCTCCAAGTTGAGCAAATGAGTAAAAGGACATATTGCTATTCAGCAATCCCTTTGACCGCAAGACCTTAATGACACAATGCCGGGGCACTAGCCGCTTCTCCAGGCTGTGTCCTAGCAGGCGAGACCTTTGACAAATGTACTGAGGCTCCAATCCAACCTCGTCGACCAAGAACTGAATCTTGCGGTGAAGGCACTGCTCAGATATTCCTAGAATGGTTGGCACCTTGGACACTGCAGTGGCAATTTCAGTCTCGTGGCAACCAAGAGTACTCTTCAAAAATTCGAGCCTGGCAGCAACCTTCTCTTTGGTGATTTTTGACACGACAGATACCACATGAATGAACATTCTTGAGCTGCGAGGCACCCCAAACTCGTCCGCCCGTAACACTAACTCCTTGAGATGCTCTGCCTTGCAGAGAAACACCCTGGCTTGGAGTGAGAACAGCTTGACAATATCTCCAACACTTAGGCCGCACTGACGAAGCAGCGCGATGTTAGGCTTGATCACCCTTTCAAGATCTGCCCATATGACGCTGATGTGATGCTTTATGAGCACGACGAACCGTTCAAATGATCCGCAGAAGGAGATGAAGAACTCGAGCCTTGGAACGACGTCGCATCTGCGGAGAGCGCATGAGCCGACCAGGAGGAAGTGAACCATCTGGGGAGTGGAGAGACCGAGGCGGTCGCGGAGAGCAAGAAGGCGGGGGCCGATGTTCTTGGGCGAGGCGCGGAGGAGCAGCGGGTCCGCAGCGACGACGGCGGCGATGTCGGCGCGGGAGAGGCCGGCGCCGGAGAGCAGGGTAAGGATGGCGTCTGGATTGGATGCGGAGTTGAGGCGGCAGTTGGGGATCTCCTGGAATGGCTTCCTGTGATGTTTGGATGCTTCATCGAACGCCTTCTGGGCTGCCTTGCGGGCTTGAGCTGGGTCGAGGCCGCAGGCGGTGACGAGGTACTCCTCGAGGGAGAATGGGGCGGAGGCGGAGGCGGAGGCGGAGATGGAGGTGGAGAGGAAGCACGCGCGGTGGTAGATGCGGGCGGGGAGCGGGGTAGTGGCGCGGAGGAGGGGGAGGAGGTGCCGCCGGAGGGGGAGGAGCAGCATGCTGGCCGCGGAGGGGCCGGCGGCGCGGCGGCAGTTGAGAGTTGAGACTCGATGGGAGTGGTGAGTTTGGGACCGAGGGTCTTTTGCAAGCTGACCGGTGGTGCTTACACTGTCTCCAGCGTTTTCCTCATCCCTCTCCTCATCCCAAAATGAGGCAATCCTCGTCAGTGTAGCAGCTTCAACAGATTCCTCTTCCCTTCTGCAAATTGAAGATTTCCTCATCCACCTCCCCCTCCTCCCCAATTCCTGGGATTTCTCTCTCCTCTCATCTCAACCACCGCCGCGCTACGCCTCTCTCTCCTGCTCTCTCCCTCGCTGTTGCTCGATCCGGGACTCCGGGAGAGCCCCGCCGAGATCCGGCGCGAGGTCAACACAGCGGCGAGACTCGCCAGCGGAGGGAGGGGGCGGCACGGTCGCGCCTCTCGCCAGCAAGTGAGGGAGGCCGGAAGGAGCGGGACAGGCCCGGCGTGGAGGAGGGTAGCGGCGAGATGACAGTGGAGGTGTCAGAGTTGAGGCGGGTGGGGCGGCGAGAGGGGGACTGCGCCGGCGTGGAGTTGCAGCAGCTGGGTGCCGGCGTCGGAGTCGGAGGCGGCGGATCTCCGCCATAGTGTCCCAAGGGAGAGAGAGGGACGGGCCGGCGTGCGAGTGGCCGCGTCGTGCCCCGCCTCCCCTCCCCTCCCATCGTTGCGCCTTGCCTCCCCTTGCCGCACCGGAGGAGCAGCTTCCCGTGCCCCGAGCCGGTCCCTGCTCCCGAGTCGCCGCCGTGGCCGCTACCTCCTTCCTCGAGGCCACGTGCGCCTTCCCACGGCTTGCGGCGGAGGGAGGCAGGGAGGGGCCGGATCCCCTGCTCCGCCTCATGGTCGACGGAGTTCTCAAAGCCCGCGGGAAGCAACCGTCGGCACCGCACGCTAGAGGGATGGGCACAAGAGGGAAACGACTGATGGGAAGGAATCCTTTTGTGGTTCCAATTTGCCCTCTCTCGTTGCCTCAATCCGCCGTTTGCGCATTCCGAGATGAGGAAACTCCTGGAGACAGTCTTAAAGATGCAGCCGGTGCGGGTGAGTCTTTGAGGGTGCGTTTGTTAGGCCGCACGACCTTTGGACTAGGCTCGCGAGTTGCACCGGTGCGTGTTTGCTGGGCTGGACGGCCTCTCCAGCCCGGCTCCCGCGGTGCAAAAGCGGCACGTGAGTCTGCACCACGTGAAACGCTTGGGGGAGGGGGGCGTTTCACGTGGTGCAGGCCGGCGTGGGCGCTTTTGGGTGGCCGCGGTGGGAAGGGCGGGAGCCACGGCGGCCTGGCGCCCTTTTTTTGCTCGATAGGGTTACCTCTCTGCTCTTGCCGTATAAAGGCCTCCCTCCGCCGGTCGACGCGCCCTCCCATCCACTCGCCTCCCTCCATTCGGTTTCGCACTCGAATCGACCCCTCCTCTCCCCGAATCCTAGATCGTGAGTTGGAGGCGACAGCGCGGTTGGTGGTGGTGCGGGTGCTCAGGCAGTAGCGATGGACGCTTGCGGAGGGCGGAGCGTGTGCGGGTTCGTCTTCACCGTGGAGTGCGTGGACTTCATCACCGGAGCACCCTGGATCCGTGCTACATCTTCGTCAGGCACCAGATCTGTTACCTCCTCGTCCACGACCGCTCGAGCAACCTCCTCTTCTCCGGGTGATGTGCTTCTTCCTCTCCACTGAGCGGGCCTTCTTCGTCTACTTCATGATCCGGTCCAACGTCAGTTCCACCACTAGTTCGCGCAGCTTCTTCCTCTTGCCCAGGTCGGTGGTGTTCGTCTTCGCGCAGGTATGTTCTCAGATCCGTTCCACCCCCTCTCTGTCTCATTACACTTTTGATTGCGAGGGGTTGGGCCTCCACCGTTGGAGTTTCGCTCGAGTTCGTTCTTGTTCTATCAGATTTAGTTCGTCCCGCATATTATCATTCGTCCTACTTACTGGTTACACCGTGATTAGCCACATCTAGGTCCTCTTGACCATTATGGTTCGTTACTCACAGCTTATGTTTTGGATTAGGCTTGTGCATTGTAGATTTGTACATGTCTGGTATCTATTCACGATGTACTTGGTTACCAACCACATCTGGGTCCTCTGGGTCCTCTTGACTGTTATGGTTCGTTACTCACTACTTATGTCACTAGGTGGATTCGATGTGGGATGCTTTCCCTATGTTTTGTAGTTTTTGATGTTGTCGTTAGTTGGGTATCCTCGTCGGATCTGCATGAATACAAGTGTATACATTCGATTGATGAGGGGTTTTTTATCATGCATGTGTAGTTTGTGTGTGGATCCGGATTTGATGTGTCCAGTTGTGGTGGTTGCAGATATTATTCTATTACACCTGTGCCTGTGATGTCCATTGAGGTGTTGTTTGCTGATGGTGGGGAGGAGGCGCCTCCTCTGTTAATTATTCAGCAGAAAGCAATGAAACCAGTAGCACGTGTGTGCTTAAGCGCTTGTTCATTGACATTTTTCTGTGGAGATGAGGAGCCTTTGGGAGGCTACATTTTGTAGCAGCCAAGGCAATGATACATGGCCTAGGGTTTGAGGTTCCTTTACTTTGGTCGACGATGTGTCAAGGGGAGTCATTGGGGGCTACTTTTCGTAGCAGCCATGGCAATGATCCTTTTTTCCTAATAATTTTTTACTGAAACTGCCACACCATAGGATGTCTGTGAGTTTAACCTGGCTCTGCACTTACAAACCTTAATTGATGGCATGCTGAATGTAGATGGATTTCGAACGACACCATGCGAGAATGGTTGCACAAGCTACCGCACTTGTTGTTGTCTGTATTGTGTATCTATTTGCAAAGCTTCCGAGGACAACGATAGATGGCGGTGATGATGATGAGGATAACTATGTCTGGGTTCCTAGGGCAGTGGTAGATGGAGAGCGTCAGGCTAATCTAGATAATATTTACAACTGCATCAACATTGAGTCTGTCAACATGCTAAGAATGCGTAAAGCACCTTTCTTTTAGCTGGTTAACCTGTTTAGAGAGAGGCACCTCTTGGGGGACAACATTAACTCTTCTGTGGAGGAACAGGTATCTATGTTCCTCCACATTGTGGGTCAGAACCAGAGGTTCAGGGTCATCCAGCACACCCTTAGGAGATCTTTAGAAACTGTTAGTAGGTACATTGCACAGGCTCTCTATGCTGTTGGGGAGCTTAGGGGTGAGCTCATAAGGTCTAATGCTGAAGCCACCAACCCTAAAATCCTTGGGAGCCAGAGGTGGTACCCATACTTTAAGGTACTTTATGTTTTCATGTACTCTGATTAGCACTAATGGATGCATGTTTACTGTCTTAGGACTGTATAGGAGCTATAGATGGCACCCATATCCTTGCACGAGTGCCATATAATATGCAGACTGCATTCAGAGGCCGTAAGGCACGACAACCCATAATGTGCTTGCTACTGTTGATTTCAACATGAAGTTCACCTATGTACTTGCTAGGTAGGAAGGGTCCGCACATGACACCTTGATCCTAGCAGATGCGTTAGAGCGGGATGAAGGGCTTAGGGTTCCACAAGGTACACATAAACACTTAGCACTATGTTTCGTTCCATTAGTTGAATGCATGTAAAGCAAATCCTAGGGAAATTCTATCTTGCTGATGCTGGCTACGCCCTCAAGCCTGGCTTTCTCCCTCCGTACAGGGCAGTTAGGTACCACATGTCCAAATTTGAGGGTAGGAGGTCCCCTTCTAAAGCCAAAGAATTGTTCAACCTAAGGTACTCATCCTTAAGAACCACAGTAGAAAGGGCCTTTGGTGCTCTGAAAGGGAGGTTTAGAATTATGGACAACAAACTTTTCCATCCTTATCCGTCTCAGGTCAAGATTGTCCTTGCATGTTGTATTCTCCATAACTGGATCTTGGGGTTTGGGGTTGATGAAGTCATACCTAGGGATGACTTCATCCCACCACCATCACACAACCAGTCCTTTCCCACTCATGTAGCCATGTCACAGGAAGTTAGAGCCTGGAGTGCTCAGAGGGATCAATGGGCTCTAGCTATGTGGGAGAACAGGGGCCCATCTAATGTTTAGTAATTTGTTTGCTAAGTTGTAACTTTAAGGAACCATGGTGTGGTGTTTATGTTTATGTTTAGAACTTGCCGAGACCTATCTGTCTTGTTGAACTACTTTTGTCTTTAAAATTTAATTGTTGTTCTCTTTCTCCCTTTTAATTTGGCTGCAATGACCTTTCATGTGATATGTCTTGTACTTAATATCTTTGCGATTCATTCCATGGTATTGGTAACATAGACTAATGGCTGAGGACAAGATGGCCTTTGGTTTGGATGATGATGCTTATGCTGCTTGTCTGCCTGCTGTTCCTACTGGCTCGACGCTAGGTTCGCCTCCTTTTGGCTCTGTTGTTGAAGCTCTTGGCCCTTTTCCTAACACTGTTGGGTCTGGGTCAGCTGCTTTTGGGTCTGCTTCTGCTGCTCTTACTGTTGCATCAGGGTACACGGCTGGTCTTTGTGCTGGTGGTGGAGGTGCGGGTGGGCAACCTGGTGGTGGCGGTGGTGGTGCAGGTGGTGGTCTTCCTCAGCCACCAATGAGGTGGACCACTGCCAGCTCCGGGTATGTGCTGCGCAAGATGTGTGAGCTTCTTGGGTCGGGTGTGAAGGTGGACAAGGGGTTCAAGGAGGTCCACATGAACAAGGTGGCCAGTTTCTTGCATGAGTTCACAGGGGAACACGTGACTGGGACCCAGGTCTACAATCACCTCCGCAAGTGGCGGCAGAGGTGGGCTAGGGTGTGCAAGCTCAAGGACCTGAGCAGGTCTCTCTGGCATAGTGACAAGCACATGATCACGCTGGAGGAGGAGCACTATCTTGGCCACTGCAAGGTGCAGTTTTTGTTCTCCTTTTGTCACTCTTTTCATCTACTGTTAGCTTGTATAACAAATTATACTAACATTTCATTTCTTTTTGTTTCCATGTGTTGCAGGACCACTCGAAGGACGCTGAGCTGCTGAACAAGCCCATACAACACTATGAGGAGTTGGAGATGCTATTTGGGGGAGGAATGGCTACTGGCAGGTATGCCATGGGGTATGGGGAGGTGCTTGGTGTTTTCTCTGGGTTCGGGGATAGTGTGGACAAGAAGCTCGTGATCCATATAAGAGTGACACATAGCAGTTTGTTGATCTGGCATCCACGAAGCAGCAGGTGGACCAGTAGGTGGAGCAGAAGACAGTGGTGAAGCCTCCGACCCCTACGGAGGCTTCAAAGGCTCCAGCATGCTGTGCTGGACAGAAGAGGAAGCGGGCTGCTATGTCAGAGGAAGAGGAGCTGGTGCTCACTAACATGACAAATGCAGTGAACAATGTAGCCCACACCCTCTGAGTGACGGGTCCTGAGTAGGTGCACCCTGATCCGTACCATGCTATCATGCTAACTCTTGGTTTTACTGAGGAGTCCCTCATAGTTGCCTTCAGCCACCTCTTGGACAACAAGTCCCAGTGGAATGCCTTTGTGAAGATGAATGAGCATCACCGCTGCCTTTGGCTCAGGACCTGGCTTGGCAAGCACTACTACTAGTAATGTAGTAGCTGCAGCCTTAAGTTCAGGGAAAACAGTTGAGCATTTCTCCATCCCTGACCACTCCCTTATTTTGCATAGATCTTTATATACTTAGGTCTGATCTGCTAGGGTGTAGCCTCACTTTGCACCTGGCCTTTTGTAGTGGTTTTTGGTTCACATGGGTGGTGGCTAATTACTAATGACTAATCTAGTTGTGAGCAGGAGGGCAAGGTTAAGACAATATAACTAACTATTTGCTCTGGATTTGCATGGTAAGTACTGTAATATTCAAAACCTAGAACCTCTATTTCCTGTGATGGTTGGATGTGATGAAGGTAGAACTACTATATGCCTATATGCTTGGATGTGATGAAGGTAGAACTGCTATATGCCTATATGCTTGGATGTGATGAAGATAGAACTACTATATGACTATATGCTTGTGATGGTTGGATGTGATGAAGATAGAACTGCCATGATCTTAGTTTCCATTTGCCATGATCTTAGTTTTCATTTGCTTATATGCCTTGTTGTTACTCTTTTGATATGCTTATGTGGCTTCCTCTTTACTCTTTTTTCATATGCCTATCCGATGTACTTTTTACACATTTTGTATGTTGTTGCATTCTCTTTTCATATGTCGCTTAGGTTGTTCCGACTCTGATTTGGTATGTGCATTTCATATGCCTACCTTCCTCATGTTTTATATGCCTTTGTTCCTTTTGTTTTCCTTGGTTCTTTTGCCAATGATGAATAATATTTTGGCAATGATAAAGTGGCCCAGGTCTGTTTATTCTTTTCTTTGTTTGGTATCTATTCTTTTTGTTCCTCCTTTCTCGCCACTTTTGAGCCACTCTTACTATGACTGACTTGTGGCTGATATGAACTATGATCTGAGGCCCCTATCTTGTACCTTTTCTGCCTGTGATGCATTACTACTGAGGCATGTTCTTCTGCTACTTGGCTTTGTTGGTTCAATTGCCTTTATCATCTGCATGTTTGGGGGTGAAGAACAGGGTATATTTGTGCTTAGACCCAACCTATTTTTCATCTGACAATGTCTCTTCGTTTTGCCATGCAGATTACTTATGTTGTTACAGGGTCGACTTTGCAGTTATTCAGATTTTTGTTACCATCTTGAGATTGGTGAGGCTTTTTCTCTCTTTTATGTCAGTTTGCGGATGACGAAGGGATAGCATGCCTAAGCATTCTAACCCTGCCGACGCTACAATGTATTTGTCATTTGCTTTTTTATGCGAATGAAGATAGTACATATCACCACAGTCTTTGCGAGCGAGGACGATGGCGACCTTGCTTGTGTTGCCATGGGGGTCAACACCATCAACATCGCCTCGGCCTCGCTGGCAAAGACATGTTGGATTGTACTCTTGTACTATATCAACTGCCACACTCTTATTTTTCTACCTTGTTTTTCCGGCCTTCAATTCTTATGCACTTAGTCCTGTCATGGCGATGATAATAACCTTCTCATGTGGTGGATCCAGCGAGGTGTCACCTACTTGTGAGGCAGTGAGGCACTGCCCTGACCGCCTCACAAGGAGGCAACTCCTACATGTATCTTATTTTGTAAGCAAGTATTTGTCTATAACTGAGCAATGCGTTTGTGTTGCTTTGATGCTACACAACTGATTTTTTCTTTCATACACAACTCAACTTTGTTTCCTTGATTTTATGCATGTGTTTGCTACTGCTGCTGGAGTTCAAATGAAGAAAACTATGGCTCAATTGATGAATATCTCTTAGTTTTTTGCCGGAATTGGTGTTTATCAATTGATGACCTCCCTGGTTAAGTTGTTAAACAAGGTGTAATCATTCAAAATAGTGTCAATGTTCATTTCTGGGCGCAGCAGTAAGGGGGGTAAGATGCACCCTCCCTACGCGCGTGGTGAGCATAGCCCACCGCGGTGTAGGCTGCCAAACACCATCTTTATATGGTAGTTAGATGTAGTTAGTTGGGTCCCGTCTTTGGACCAACTTACCAAACGTAAGCCCAGCCCACCAGCATCATGGGCTGCAAAATTGCCAAATGCATTTTCTACATCTGGAGAGCCTGGCCCATCCTACTCCAGCCTGGTCCATTGGCCTCGCCGAGCCCTCCCATTTACCAAACACGCCCCGAATGACTCTGGACTGTGGATGCAAACAAGATTTTACAGCCTTTATCACACACGGGCTGTACAAAGTTAACACTTGTAATTGGCTCATCACCTGCAACAAATGCTATGGAAACATGGACAAAAACTGCCCTTGAATCAAACAATCAACAAGGGTTTCTCCGGAGGTCTGGAATTTCACAATCAGATCAAAACATAGGATAGCAGTGGCTACAGCAGCTTATGTGAGCCTGCTAAGAGCAGCAGCAGTGCCGGGGTTCCCTACCACCGGCAGTAAATTTATATCGATCGTGCGTCGGGCTCGAATGGTTAGCGCGGGAGACAACGAGATTTAGACTAATTCGGGCCTCCGAAGAGTAATAGCCTACGTCCAATGTCGAGCTGTCGTGTTCCCGAGCTAGGGGTGCTCGTAGTAGGGGTTACAAGCTGGTCGGGAGAGGGTGTCGAGCCCAAGTACCTTGGAGTGGCGTTTGAGCTATCGAAAGTCTAACCCTTGTAACCGTTGCCAACCTCTCCCTTTCATAGTCACAAGGGGAGGGGCATAAGGGGGAAGAAAAAGAAGTACATTGCTTGGTTGCTAGTACATCCCGTCGTACGTCGCTGTCCGTCAGGATGCATTGAAGCCGAGCTGTGGTGCTTAGTCGTGGGAGCTGCCGCGTGGCTGGGCGTGACTGTTCATCCCAGGACAGCTGGCTTCTCCTCCGAGTAGTTTGCGCCTGCCTTAGCCTGCCCGAGTACCTGACTAGCCCGCCCCGCCCGAGCCTAAGTCTCGTAGAGGGTGCTTGAGTGCCTCGGGCTGAGCTTGCGTGTGGTTGTTGACGGATAAAAGATGTATCCCTCTACGATCCGCAAGCGTACGGACCCCACACCTTTTTCACCACGGGATTCCCAAGGTTCTTGTCAATCCGCGGAGCAAGGGGATTACAAGCGTTCGATCAACAACGACACACTAACTACTAAAACCCTAACTATTATTATGCTAGAAAACAACTAAACTACACTAGAGAGGAGGATTAAGATATCAAGGTAGAAGACACTCGCCCACGGGTCTACGATACTAGAGCATGCAATCGCTTAAAGACATGAAAACCAATCTAATCTATCGGGGTTGTGACCACGGTTTCGCCCTTTCCCTCCTCTCGTACTGTCACTACGCGAAGGTATTCATGACTAGACCTTTGATGGACACGACATATTGAATGGATCCAAGGAAGCATTGAGGCCTTACTTCCTTTACGGCAAGGTAGCTAAACTTAAGCATGAAAGTATATTCAACACAAGATGATAGATAGATAATCCGACAAAGTGCGATTACATCTCAAGATCGATTACAACCCATGGATGAATGAGAAGATTACCCCATCAAGGTGCTGATCATGGCACCGTTGATCATGGTTTCCCTTCCACCGGTGTCTTCCTTCTTCTCCATGAGAGGGTGCTTCCTTCGAGGTGGTTGATCTCCCGCCGGAGATCCTCCTCCTCTCTCTCTAGCTTGTGGATGGCCTTCTGGTGTGAATGACTCCTCTTTTCGGTGTTGGCGGCGCCTCGGGGCTTTTAGGGTTGAAGATCCTTCGAGGGCAAGATTTTGATGCCCTTTTGCTCCATGGGTCCTTCGAGGGCAAGAAGACCCTTTTGCTCCGTGGGTCCTCATGCACTTATGTACTTTGCCCCCTCCACTTGCATGATTGTGATGCTGTTATCCTCGCGTCCAAGATGAAGGTTCTCTTCGCATGAAATTCGATCTTTTACACTTCAATCCCCGGGGGTGTTCCTCGTAGCACTTCGGTCCTCGCCACCATTGGAAGTGATTTCATCAAGCTCATGAACACGAACAAGACCCCGTAAATGCTCCTTTGAACTTGTTGTGAATCCGTCCTTTATGTCCATGTTTTCCTACATAAACACAACACTTCCAAATGCATGCACAAAGATGAACTTGTTATATGATTAGTGTGCCTAGTGGCGGGTTAGTTCCATAATCAAATCCAAACCAAAGTGTAATGAACATGCTAGGTACACCAAAATACACCGTCAACATCTCCCCCACGCTTAGCTCTTGCTCATCCTCGAGCACGTACTCGTAAAAGAACTTCGTCCAAGGTGTTGTAATCATGTACCACTTATCCTTCTTCACAAGTTAGTCAATCCCTTCATCTTTAATACGTAAACACAAAGTAATGATAATCAAACATAAACATGGGCGTTTAGAATTTTTACCACGTCAAGTTTTACCCCACAACTCAAACTCTTCACTCGGAGTCTTCAATTTCAGCCATGCCTACTTCTTTGCTTCCATCGGAGGGTTTTTATGATTTTCAAAACAAAAATTCCTGCAACAAGTATTAGACAAAAACCTTTCTCCAAGCTCTCTCAAGTCGCTCATATGAAGTGGCTATCCTAACCAAATTCTATAAAACACTCACCTCCCATTAATCTCTCATATATCGTGTAAAGTGGAGCTATAGGTAGGGCTAGCGCAATCAACACAAGTATTGTCAAACTAAGAACTTCCTCTAATGGTTGTCTACCTTTCAAGCCAATGATCATGAGAATTAACCATATGTAGGGATATCAAGGATGAGAAGATTTAGAATGGTGGACATGTGCAAGGGCAAAAGAAAATTGTGACTACAAGGCACCAATGATGTCCTCGTTGTCGGATTGCACATGGTTGGAAATAGAGTAAAAGTTTCGTCTCACAATCAACGTGACATCCTTCCTTACACTTTATTTATTCTTTTCTTTCACTTGATCCATCCCTCTCATATCTTCATTGCTACCTCATCCTTTTCTTTTTCTTCTTCTTCTTTCATTCACATACAAATTTTTTTTTCTTTCTTTCTTTCTTTCTTTTCCATACACATACTTTTTCTCTTTATTTTTTCTCTCTCTTGACAACTTTTCAAAGCTTTCAATTCTCTCTTTCCTTGCATGCATACAATCTGAAATTTTAAATAAATCATGCTAGAGACGAGACGAAACTTTGAAAATAGGTTGTGTTCAAGGAATACGATGTACAAAAGAGATGTATAGGGTTGGGTATGGAATTCGGCGATGAACGTGACTTCCGTTGTGAAGGTCACGTAACCGAATATATGACGAGGCTAGCAACAAAAGATAAGCACAAGGACATGATCATTGCTCGAAATTAAAACTCACCAAGAGAGAAGGGTCCTAGCCTAACTCATCGTGCTAATCACACTTATGGTGGAGCGAAAAAATAAACTTGGCTTTGGATAGGAATTTTTTCTTACTCTCAACTTGGAAAAAGAGGTTTTGCCAACCTTTATTACAAGGGTTTTATGATAATTTTCAGAACTGAAATCCTCCAACTTTTAGCATTGAACATAGCACAACTAACATGTGAAGCTCAAGATCGAAGTGTGGTACGGGTACTTTAAGTAGTAGCAATTCCACTAAGCACCACGGTAAACGTTTCTCAAACCACATACTTGTGTTCATATATCAAGAATCGAAGATTAAACAAACAAGTAAATAAAGATAAGCAATACATAAAACACAAAGATATATATAAAGAATCTTTTTATTTGATTTTCTTGACTCAACACTAATTTAAGACACTTGCAAAAATTTTTAAAACACACTCAAAAACTAAAGACTCATTAAAACACTAAGACTCACACACGAAGATTAAGCCGAACCTAAACTTGAAGTTCAAAGGCTAAGGCTAGCGAGCTAGCTCTCCCCCACGCTTAAAACATACGACGTCCTCGTCGTATCTTAAACAAATCCTAAGGGGAAAACTAGACCTAGTGGTACTTCAAGCAAGTATTGCACCACTTGCCTCTCATGTTTCCAACCATGCCGAAAAGTTTGCGCACGTTACGGTTTAGGAACTTGTAGTCGTCTTCAACTACACGCTCCAAGTCCTCCAAACGCTGCTTCATCGCTTCCATGGCTTGGAGACATTCGTCGACCGACGTGTAGAGATCCGTGATGGATTGACGGCAAGCTCGACAACACATCGGATGCAATCCGAAGGGGTCGTCGTCGCCATTATCTCCACCATCGTCACCACCGTCGTTGCCACCTCCATTGTCGTCGCCTTCGTTGCCATCGTTGCCGTCGCCGTTGGGGCCTTCGGGAGTCCTTTCCTTGGGCTGCTCATCCCAATCATCATCATCTCTTCCGGCGGCCGCCCACGAGCTCGGGCTACGATCGTCGGAGTAGTCGCTACCCCCATAATCCTTAGGCTCTGGCGACACCTCCTTGTAGTCTTTGCGCTTGATGCCTTGGATGCGTGCCGACCTTCGAACGGGTGTAGGGACCTTCTCTCCTTCGACGGGGTTGCGAGATGCAAGAGCTCCGGTCGGGACACGCCCTCCGCAACGGATGCGTGCGGTCCTCTTGACGGGTAGCTTGAGCTCGCATCGCATCGCCTCCTCCATCGATGGCTTCTTGGCTTCTAGCTTCAACTATAAGCTCCTTGGGGGCACAATGGTCGCTACAAGGGTGCAAAATATTGCTTAAAAGGTTTGATCCTCGAGCTCCCAATTCGGCCAAATAAATAGTCCCGAGAGAAAAGCCACGGGAACCTTATTTTCCTTTTTTACACTTCCCTTAAAATTTTCGACCAAACAAGGAAGTCAAAAAGGAGCAATTCGGGGCGAAATTCGGCGTCATCGGCCGCCGGGACCCTCTCGGGGCCGGTCCGCTGGGCCGGCCGGCCCACCCTGCCTCGGGGGCGGCCGGTCCGGGTTTTTGCACACCGCCCTATTTTTTCTTCCTTAGCCCATGAGGAAAAGTTGGCCCGTAAATCTTCGCGAAAAACTTGCGAAAACTAAAAGAAAAACTATTTACAGAAATTCATGCCTTGTTTTTCGTCCTAGGCGGGACGTTCGGGCTCTTCCTCCATGGTGAAGACGTCAACATGGTGAAGGGGCACGACATCGGGTTCGTAGTAAACCTTAAGCCGCTGTCCATTCACCACAAATTGATCGCCGTTTATATCCATAATGGTTACCGCTCCATTGGAGAACACCGAATGCACAACATAAGGTCCGTCCCATTTGCTTTGCAATTTCCCCTTTCCGAAGATTTTAAACCTCGAATTGTAGAGGAGGACCTTATATCCTTCTTTAAATTCTTTTTTCTTTAATCTTTTATCATACCACCTTTTGATTCTCTCCTTGTATATGCTTGCGTTTTCATATGCTTTCAACCTCAACTCCTCTAGCTCGCTTATTTGAATTCTTCGTTTCACCACCGCGGCATCGAGATCAAGGTTCATCTCTTTAATTGCCCAATAGGCTTTATGTTCCAACTCATCCGGAAGGTGGCAAGCTTTTCCATAGACGAATTGATAAGGGGTCATACCTATCGGTGTTTTAAACGCCGTTCGATAAGCCCATAAAGCTCCGTCTAATTTCTTTGACCAATATTTGCCTCCCTTCTCTATGGTCTTGTTGAGAATGCTTTTTAATTGCCTATTTGACGTCTCCGCTTGTCCGTTGGTTTGTGGGTGATAGGCCGTAGAGACCCTATGCTCAATTCCCAACTTGGACAAGCACTTTTTGAAATTCTTCCCGGTGAAGTGAGTTCCTCCATCACTTATCAAGATTCTCAGTGTACCGAAACGGGGAAAAATCACGTTCTTGATCATAGTAATGGACTCCTCCGTGGAAGCTTTACGACATGGTATTGCCTCTACCCACTTGGATACATAATCAACCATGACTAGGATGTATTCGAATCCAAATGAGTTTTTAAAAGGCCCCATGAAAACTATGCCCCATACATCGAATATGTCGATTTGTAAGTTGTATTTCAAAGGCATAGAATTTCTCTTAGATATGTTTCTGGTTCTTTGGCATTCGGGGCATGATGCAACATATCTTTTAGTATCTTCATGCATCTCCGGCCAATAGAATCCGCTCGACCATACTTTTGCTTGGGTTCGAAAATGGCTATAGTGCCCACCGTACTCCGCCGAGTGGCACTTCCTTAGAATCTCAACCCTCTCTTCTCTTGGCACACATCTTCTCATCACTCCATCATTGCCAAGCTTGAAGAGGTATGGTGCATCCCAAAAATATTTCTTACTTTCGGAGATTATCTTCTTTTGAGTGTTTTTATCTAGATGATCGAGGGGCATCTTTCGAATTGCTCGAATGATGTCGATCATCCATATGTCTTTATCAAGCACTATATAGAGGTGGTCATCTCTCATCTTATCTTCTATGGGCTCTTTATCATCTTGTCCACGATTCATCCTAGACAAATGATCGGCCACAACATTTTCCACCCCCTTTTATCACGAATTTCAACATCAAACTTTTGGAGAAGAAGGATCCAACGAATCAAACGTGGTTTAGCTTCCTTCTTAGCCAGGAGATACTTGATGGCTGCGTGATCGGTGTAAACAATGACCTTCGAGTTCACGATGTAAGATCTGAATTTTTCGAAAGCGAATACCACCGCTAGCAACTCCTTTTCCGTAGTGGCATAATTTAATTGTGCCCCACTAAGAGTTTTGCTAGCATAGTAAACGGAGTGGACTCGGCCTTCCTTTCTTTGTCCCAAGACCGCGCCTACGGCGTAGTCACTTGCATCACACATGATCTCGAAAGGTTGGCTCCAATCCGGAGGTTGGATGATGGGAGCACTCACCAACGCATTTTTCAAGGTCCGGAATGCCGCTAGGCACTTCTCATCAAAGTCGAAAGCCACATCCTTTTGAAGAAGATGCGTTAAAGGCTTAGTGATCTTCGAGAAGTCCTTTATAAATCTTCTATAGAATCCGGCATGGCCTAGAAAGCTCCTTAAGGACTTAACATCCGTAGGAGGTGGGAGTTGCTCAACCGTCTCTACCTTAGCCTTGTCCACTTCAATTCCTCTCTCGGATATGACATGTCCGAGCACTATGCCTTGTTTAACCATGAAGTGGCACTTTTCCCAATTTAATACCAAGTCTACCTCCGCACACCTCGTAAGGACCTTTTCTAAGTTTGCTAAGCAATCCATGAACGTCTTCCCGTAAATGGAAAAATCATCCATAAACACTTCAACAATTTCTTCGATGAATTCCGAAAACACGGCCATCATGCAACGTTGAAAAGAGGCCGGAGCGTTGCATAGGCCGAAGGGCATCCTCCTATATGCAAACGTTCCGTAAGGGCACGTAAACGTTGTCTTATGTTGATCTTCCGGGTAAATGGGAATTTGCATGAACCCCGAGTATCCATCGAGAAAGCAAAAATAAGCATGGTTTGCTAACCTCTCGAGCATCTCGTCAATGAACGGTAGGGGGAAGTGATCTTTCTTCGTCGCTTTGTTAAGCTTACGATAATCGATACACATCCGCCACCCGGTCACGGTTCTTTGCGGTATCAACTCATTCTTCTCATTCTTCACCACGGTCAAACCTCCTTTCTTCGGTACACAATGTACCGGGCTCACCCATTCGCTATGCGGAACCGGGTAGATGATTCTGGCATCAAGTAACTTGATAACCTCTTTCTTTACTACCTCTCGCATGGCATGGGTTAGCCTCCTTTGGTGGTCCACTACAGGCTTACATTGGTCTTCCATTGGTATACGATGAGTGCAAAAGGCTGGGCTAATACCTTTGAGATCATTAATCGAATATCCAATCACCTTCCTATGTTTTTTTAATAAAATCAGCAACACTACATTTTCTTCGGGACTCAACTCGTCACTCACAATGACTGGATAAGTTTTGTCTGGGCCCAAAAATTCATATTTTAATCCCTTGGGTAAAGGTTTAAGGTCTACCTCGGGCACTTGTGGCTCTTCGGGTTTGATTTCTCCTATGTCTTCGAATTTCTCTTCCTCCACGCTACCATCATGCGGCTCTAAGCCTTTTGTCGCTTCCTCTAGTTCTTCATCTTGTTGATTACTAATTTGATTTTCCATCGCTCTTTGCAGCGGGTCTCTAAGGGTTTCAACAAAACAAAGACTATCTATCTCTTCTACTTCTTCATCTTCGGGAGGAAAAGGTGTAAGGTGTTTAGAAGCACGAAGAAAGTTATATGTGTACTTTGTTCCATTAAGGTTCATTGTTACTTTGCCTTCTCCGGCATCTAACACGGCATCAACCAACTTAAGAAAAGGCCTACCTAAGATTATATGATCATGATTACTATGGTAAGCATCAATAACAAAGAAATCGGTTGGTATGTAATTTTTAGAGATTTTTACTTTCATGTTGCAAGCAATACCTAGAGGTTTGATAGTTCTACCATCTCCCATAATTAATTTCGTTGATGTTGGAGCTAAGTCTAGGTTGTGGTTTTGAACTTTATCGTAAATTTTAGAAGATAGAACACTTACTTGGGCTCCGATGTCGCATAAAGCCTTGCATTGAACTCCGTTGATCTCGCAACTCAAGTGTGGTGTCATCTTCTCTTCTTCTTCGGATCCTATCGAGTAAATTTCAGCGAGGCGAGCATATGGTGACGCTTCGGGCTTGATCCCCATGATTCTCTTCACCTCGGCAATATGTTCCGGATCCACTACGTCATCTCCAAAGAGCTTTTCAAAAATCTCACCGGTGGTTTCGAGGTCGTATGAATTTTCAGATTTCTTCTCCGGTGGGAAATCCACTTCCAATGCTCTCGCCATTCCCTTTTGATTAGGGAACGGTCTTCTCTTGTCGAATACTTCTCCGTAATCAATAGGAACCCAATCCATTGGTTCGAACTCCCTTAGTGGCTTCGCGCTTGACATGCTTCTCTTGTTCGTCTCATTTGGTGTGGCGAAGTCGACGCATGGTGTAGTTCTTGACTTGATGTGTTGTTGTTCAAGCTTTTCCATGATTGGCTCCTCTTTTGTGACTTCCGGGGTTGCCTCTTTAGAAAAATCAGCAAGCTTCTTCTTCCTTGAATTGTATTCCGGCTCTTCCGCAAGTCTTGTTTCCCAATCTCTTCGCATGGCAGCCGCTTTACTAACTTTTTGTAAAAGTTGGGCGGCTTTCGTGAGTGTTTTCTCCATGAGATCCCCACATGCACACATTTCGACGTGTTGCATGCAACTAGGGGTTAGGGAAAAGAAAAATGTATGCAAGAGTACGTCACCGGTGAAGCCGAGTTTTGGTCCTTGTTCGATCAATCCATTAAACCTATCCCAGGCTTGGTCTATCCCTTCCTCTTCTCCTTGCATGAAAGTGATCACTTGCCTCCTTAGATGTTGAACCTTGCTAATTGGAAAGAACTTCTCACAAAACTTCTTTGTCAACTTGTTCCAATTGCCTTCAACTTCAAAGGACGCAACCAAATACCATGTCTTTGCTTTGCCGGCAAGTGAGTAGGGAAAGAGATTCCATTTGAACCATTCATCGTGCACTCCTTCTTGACGCACCGTGTTGCATATTGTCGTGAAATCCCTTATGTGTCTATATGGGTTCTCCGTAACCATCCCTTCAAACGGGTTCGCCGCCACCATCTTGATGATCTTGGATTTAATCTCATACTTGGTCGCTTCGAGCTTCGAATCCGACTCTTGTACCTTTATGTCTTCACATCGAGGGCTAGCGTAATCCCTTAATGATTTCTCCGGTTCTTCCACGGGTTGATTAACGAACGCCATCTAGACAATAAGATAAAAACAAAAACAAAAACGAAACAAGTGTTTTTCTAGATAATATATGTTAGATAAAGCAAACAAAAGATAAACTAAATATAAAACTAAGTTAGATGCAAATCAAACGATGTAAACTAACTTGCTCCCCAGCAACAGCGCCAGAAAAAGGGGCTTGTTGACGGATAAAAGACATATCCCTCTACGATCCGCAAGCGTACGGACCCCACACCTTTTTCACCACGGGATTCCCAAGGTTCTTGTCAATCCGCGGAGCAAGGGGATTACAAGCGTTCGATCAACAACGACACACTAACTACTAAAACCCTAACTATTATTATGCTAGAAAACAACTAAACTACACTAGAGAGGATGATTAAGATATCAAGGTAGAAGACACTCGCCCACGGGTCTACGATACTAGAGCATGCAATCGCTTAAAGACATGAAAACCAATCTAATCTATCGGGGTTGTGACCACGGTTTCGCCCTTTCCCTCCTCTCGTCTTCGTCACTACGCGAAGGTATTCATGACTAGACCTTTGATGGACACGGCGTATTGAATGGATCCAAGGAAGCATTGAGGCCTTACTTCCTTTACGGCAAGGTAGCTAACCTTAAGCATGAAAGTATATTCAACACAAGATGATAGATAGATAATCCGACAAAGTGCGATTACATCTCAAGATCGATTACAACCCATGGACGAATGAGAAGATTACCCCATCAAGGTGCTGATCATGGCACCGTTGATCATGGTTTCCCTTCCGCCGGTGTCTTCCTTCTTCTCCACGAGAGGGTGCTTCCTTCGAGGTGGTTGATCTCCCGCCGGAGATCCTCCTCCTCTCTCTCTAGCTTGTGGATGGCCTTCTGGTGCGAATGACTCCTCTTTTCGGTGTTGGCGGCGCCTCGGGGCTTTTAGGGTTGAAGATCCTTCGAGGGCAAGGAAAACGGGACCGAACCGGTGCCGGAAGCTGGGCCGGGCCGGCCGGCCTGGGCCGGCCGGCCCAGCCCACCCGGCCGGTTCGGTCGCCCCTTTTGCTCCGTGGGTCCTCATGCACTTATGTACTTTGCCCCCTCCACTTGCATGATTTTGATGCTGTTATCCTCACGTCCAAGATGAAGGTTCTCTTCGCATGAAATTCGATCTTTTACACTTCAATCCCCTGGGGTGTTCCTCGTAGCACTTCGGTCCTCGCCACCATTGGAAGTGATTTCATCAAGCTCATGAACACGAACAAGACTCCGTAAATGCTCCTTTGAACTTGTTGCGAATCCGTCCTTTATGTCCATGTTTTCCTACATAAACACAACACTTCCAAATGCATGCACAAAGATGAACTTGTTATATGATTAGTGTGCCTAGTGGCGGGTTAGTTCCATAATCAAATCCAAACCAAAGTGTAATGAACATGCTAGGTGCACCAAAATACACCGTCAACAGTGGTAGAGCGAGAAATGATGGTGATGGGATGGCCACGCAGCTGGTCAGACCAGCATTAAGGCTCTTGTCGGGGTGAGCTACTTGCATGGCCGCCAGCTGTTGTACTTGCATGACATGAGAAATCGGTCCCCCACGCGCGTCGGTGGTGGTGCTCGCGCCCTGTGCTCGTGCCGCACGCCATGGCCCACGTACCAGTCGGAGCCGAAGGGTGGTCGTGCGAGGAGGAAACTTGTCGTGCGAGGCGGAGACTTGTCGTGGGGATCCCTCTTGTAGGAAACTGGTCGGAGATGCAACCAACTGGCTGACGACCGGAAGTCTTGCCAGTATGGGTCTTGACCAGGATCCTCAGTCCTCCTTGTCCTGAATCTTGGCCTTGACATTGTCAATCTTGGCCTTCACGTTGTCAATGGTGTTGGGTTACCTTGTGTTTAAGGGAGATCTTTTCACCGTCAAAGGGGGCCCTAATCCGGGCCCTCGTCAGTAGCCCCCGAGCCTGACAGGGAGTCTAGGAGTCACGCTCAGGCTCAGCTGGACGGTCCTGGTGTTGATGGTGTTCTTCGTGTTCTCGATGGGTGCGCGCGAGCGCATTCGCCAGATGTAGCCCCCGAGCTCGTGAGTGAGTTGGAGACTCGCTCGCGAACTTTTATGTGTGATTGTAGCCGTTGTAGCTTGGGGATGCTTTGTCGGGGTAGTTGTGGCCGTCGTGGTAAATGTGGGCACAGTAATGGGAGTGGGCATTTTGGTCGACGTGACGGACATGACCGTTCCATCATGACTGCGCACAGACGTTGCATGTTCGTATTCTGCGGGGATTGAGGCGTCGCGCGAGTGGGCGATTGTTTCGTCGGGGCGCGCGCGCGTGGGCGGAAGTTCCGCTAACACGGCGGGCCTAGCGTCGAAGGTGAGGGGCCGCGCTTGCCCCTTTAAAACCGCGTGTCGGGCATGAGTTGAGGACTTTGCTTCCCATTATCTTCTTCCTCTCGCGCTCGCATCCCGCTCTTCGTGCTTTCTTGCATCCGTAGCGCCGCCGCGCTCCTAGCCGCTCGAGACTCTGCCGCCGCGATGTCGAACTGGACGCGCCCCAACGTGTCTCGCGAGCAGCTCCTCCTGCTCGTCAAGGCGGGTCAGCTTCCTCCACTCACCACCGCCATGGAGTGGAAGGTCCCCGGCAATGAGTCCGTGCCGCACCCCAAAGGGGTTCGTGGTCTCGTTCGTGGCCTTCCACGAGCGCGGCTTCTCCGTTCCCACCGGGCGGTTCATCCGCGGTGTCCTCTTCGAGTACGGGCTCCAACTGCAGCACCTCAACCCGAACAGCATCCAGCAAATGGCTGCGTTCGAGGCGATGTGAGAGGGGTACCTGGGAATTAGTGCCCATTGGCACCTTTTTCGGTACTTCTTCAAGTTCGCGTGCCTGAAGGAAGGTTCTCGGGCGGCGACGACCAGTTGTGCCAACCTTCGGATGAAGCAGGGCCAGGGCGATGACTACATCTCGGTGTCCCTGACCACCTCGAACAACGCCTGGCACAAGGGGTGGTTTTATCTGCGGAACGACCCCGAGTTTGCGCTCCCGGCGTACACCGGGAACTCCATCGTGGAGTCGCAGAGGAGCTGGTCGGACAGCCCGGTGAAGACGGAGCAGGAGAAGATGCTCAGGGATCACTGGGCAGTGCTCCGACGTCTCCGAGGAGCCGGGATCACCCTTGCGGAGGTGGTCGGTCAATACCATGCCCGAGGAGTCGTGCCGTTCCGGAGGCGCCCACTTCGTCTTTGCGAGATGACGACCGATCGGGCCCCTGAGAGGGGACCGTGACCGCACCATCCCCCGTCGCTGCTTGAGGTCCTGCGCCACATGACACAGGCGATCGGAAGGTCGACCTACTTGTGGCCGCCGTCGCGGCTGCTCCCGATGCTCCCCAATGAGGGGACAGAAAAATTTGTGAGTCATCATTCCTCTCGATGCTTCTCGCGTGCTTTTGTCATGATGTCAATATTCTCGGAGGCCTTCAATTCCGGATGACCTTTTGCCTTCTTGTCGTTGCAATTGAAGTGTGCCCACCTCGTTCCGGCCAAGGCACCTCTCCCGGAGGAGGCGATCTTCAACCGGAACAAGGCAGCCGCGGAGAGGCAATGCGCTGCGCGCAAGGCGCAGCATAAAGAATGCCAGATCGCCAAGCGCGATCGAACTTACAACCATATCAAGAGGCAAAAGGCGGGGGAGCGTGGCGTCTTCTTCGACGAAGATCCATCGCCGGAGCCGTCGTGGAGCGGCGACGTTGCCAGCGCGACAGTAGACTAGAGCGACATGTCGGGGTCGTCCTCGTCGTCGCCTCCCCGCGCCACCGAAGTGTCGTCATCGCGGCGGCCGCAAATGGCTGCGCGCGACAAGAATGTGGGCTTGAGATCGCGACAAACAGCTCGCCTACCCGAGAGGACCAGCGGACGGCCGCACCCGTGTGGAGCCCAGAAGGACGGGCGCCTCCGGGTCGCAGAGAGCCACGCCCCGCCAAGCTAACCCCCCGAGGCGGTCAGAGGAGCGGCCGGCTCCCGTCTGCCAAATCTACAATGGTTCCGACCGCCCCGACTCTGACTCCTTGCAGAGGCGCCGGTCGCGGGCAAAGTTGACGGACTCGGCGTCGACGCCGAGCACGCCGCAGGCGGTGGATTCCAATGCTGCCCCGCGGCGCCTGCAGTCGTTACTTATCCAGGGCGGTAGAGCCCCAGATGTTCACATGTCCCTTGTCTCCGGCGGGGGCCAAGGTCCAACCTTGACCGTCGTAGAGGCCGGAGGATCAGCTCCCGAGCGGTCAGGGGAGCGCGTTGCTGCCGTTGAGGCGGCGGATCGGAGTGGAGCAGCGCCCGAGTTGGCGGGCTCCAAGCGTGCAGCCCACGAGCAGGCCTCATCGGGCCGCCTGACGAAGAAGTCTCGGGTGCGCTCCAAAATGTAAGCTCTTGCCCTTAGATCCCCCATCGTGGATTCTTCAGCTTGTTTTATTTGCTAACCTCGATTCCGTCTTCTTGTAGGTATGCCGACACCGGCGTGCTCAGCCTTGCGTCTCTGAAGCGCTTGGCCCATAGCGCGCGGGACGTGCCTTCCGAGCCTCGTCCTCAGCCCCCGTGCGCCGAGTCGCTCCCGGTGCAGGTTGAGGAGGGGCTGCCCGTGGCCACCGTGGTTGAGGAGTCGGGCGCGCCGCCCCCACCAGTGATCGAGGTGGAAGAGTCGGGCGCGCCACCTCCGCCAGTGACCGCCGCCGCCGTTGAAGAGGGACGGGTGGCCGTGGAGACGGCCGTCCCCCAAGTAGTATCGGAGCCACCAGCCGAGCCTGGCTCGGGTGGTGTTGACGTGGTGATGGTGCCCTCGGACGAAGACTCGGCACCGCCCCCACCGGCAAGGGATCGCGACGTCGTGATGTCAACGATGTCGGAGCCTTTTCCAGCTGCGGGCGCTGCGTCCATCGAGGATGTCATGGACATGGCGGCATGCCGGTACGTGGACTTCCCCGGCATTGGGACCATCAACCTTGACGCCCCTGAGCTTCCCGACAATAACCGGGAGTTGCTGGAGGCGGCGACAATAACCGGGAGTGGCAGGCTATGTTCTCCGAGTCACACTATGAAATGACCTAAAGCTGCAAGACAGCTCGTGACACACTGCACGCCCTTCAGGTTCTTAACTGGTCCCATATCCATGATGGCCGAGATCTTCTCGGGATTAGCCTCGATGCCGCGTTCCGACACGACAAAGCTGAGGAGCATGCCCCTCGGGACCCCGAAAACGTACTTCTTGGGGTTTAGCTTTACCCCGTGTTGTCGTAACTTCGTGAAGACCTCGGTGAGGTCAGGTACTAGGTCCCCCGTCTTTTTCGACTTGATGACGATGTCGTCTACATACGCTTCTATGATGCGTCCTATCAACTCCCCAAAGACGCATCGCATGCATCGTTGGATTGTGGCTCCCGTGTTCTTGAGCCCGAAGGGCATCGTCTGGTAGTAGTACGCACCGAACGAAGTGACGAATGAAGTTGCGAGTTGGTCCGCTATGCACATCGCTATCTGGTGGTACCCGGAGTATGCATCGAGAAAACAGAGGGTTTCGCACCTTGCCGTTGAATCGACTACCTGATCTATGCGAGGCAAAGGAAATGAATCCTTGGGACACGCCTTGTTAAGGCTTGTATAGTCAACACAGATCCTCCATTTCTTATTCTTCTTCTTTACAAGTACAGGGTTTGCTAGCAACTCGGGATGGAAGACTTCTCGGATGAACCCTGCACTAAGGAGCTTCATGACATCCTCGCCAATCGCCTTGCACTTCTCGTCATTGAAGCGGCGAAGGCGCTGTTTCACCGGTTTCGATCCCGACTTGATGTTTAACTTGTGCTCGGCAACCTCTCTCGGGATCCCCTTCATGTCAGGGGGTTTCCATGTGAACACATTGAGGTTCGCTTTGAGGAAATCGATGAGCACGCTTTCCTATTTAGGATCGAGCGTTGTCCCGATACGAAGCGTACAGCCGTCGTCGGAGACGACTGCATCCTTGACGTTCTTGGCGGGCTCGAAAGAGCAGGCCGCTCGCTTGGACGACTCGGGGACATCCTAGTCCTCGGATCGAGGCTCGGCGCGGAGCCTCTCGGACCGGATGATTGCCTCAGTGAACTGAAAGCATTCAGCGTCGCACTCGTATGCGCGCTGATACGTTGGCCCTACTGTGATGATACCCTTCGGACCGGGAATCTTATGTTTCAGGTACGTATAGTTCAGCACGGCCATAAACTTCACGTATACTGCCTCCCGAGTATCGCATGGTACGTCCTCGAGAACCCCACCACTTCGAAGGTGAGGGTTTCTATGTGAAGTTCCGCACGTCCCCAAACGTGACGGGCTGATCGATCTGCCCGATGGGGAGCGCCTCCATCTCGGGTACGACCCCGTGGAATGGCGCACTCGACGGCCTCAGCGCGGACCGTGGGATGCCCATGTCGCATAGAGCACATTGATCCCGCTTCCCCCATCCATCAGGACCTTGTGGACCCTTTTGGATTTGAAAAGGGAAGCTACCACTAGTGGGTAGGATCCGGGCTGAAGCACGTGGTCGGGATGGTCCTTGCGGTCGAAGGTTATCGAAACCTCTGACCACTTCAGATAGGACGGCTTCATGACATCGGCGTTGAAGACTTCTCGCCGAATGAGCTTCTTGCTCCGTCTTGAGGGTCTTGCCAGAGATACCCCAAAGATCATGTGCACCGCGCCGTGTTCTCCAGGGAACGCAGCCCCCGCGCCGTCGTCATTGTCGGGGGAGGGGCCTCTCTTCTGGGGTTGGTCCGCCGTTCTCGGCTCGAGGGTGCCTTTGACGTAGTTCTTCGTGAGCCGACACTCCCTGAGCGTGTGCTTGGCGGGGAGCTCGTGATGCGGGCACGACGTGTCCAGGAGCCTCTCGAAGTGGTCCTTGGTTGGTGCGGGTTTGGCCGGGTCGCCCTTCGGGCATGACCTCTTGCGCTCTACCGCCGCGAAAAAGTTGTCGTAACGGTGGCGCTTGTCGTTCTTCTTCTTCTTCTTGAAGCACGAGGACGTCCCTTCGCCGTGGTCCATTACTTGCTTCCCCTTGCCCTGAGGGGTGTTAAGCGTCGAGGTGACCGCTTCCTCGCTGTCGGCGTGGTTGCTCGCGATGTTGAGGAGCTCGCGGGTCATGCGAGGCATGCGGCACCCGAGTCGATGGATGAGGGACGTGCACGTCGTGCCATTCTGGAACGTCGAGATGGCGTCATTGTTCGTCGCATCGGGGAGCTCGATGCAGCGCTTGGAGAAGCACCTTATGTACTCGTGGAGGCTCTCCCCCGGCTGCTGCTTGCAGTTGCGCAGCTCCCACTGTTTGCCGGGGCGCATGTAGGTGCCTTGGAAGTTGCCGGTGAAGACCCGACGTAGGTCAGTCAAGTCATTGATCTTGTTTCGCAGCAGGTGCTCGAGCCATGTCCGCGCGGAGTCGCCAAGGTAGAGCGGCAGGTTCTTGATGACGAAGCGATCGTCTGTCGCTCCCCCGGCATGACACGCGAGCCGGTAGTCCTCGAGCCATACGCTGGGGTTAGTGTCCCTGTCGTACCTTGGCATGTTGGTCGGGGCACGAAAGCGCGAAGGGAACTTCACGTCGCGGATGCTCCGGCCAAAGGCTCGTGGACCTCTCTGGTTCGGTGACCAGCTGCGGTCGTGGTCGCCGTCGCTGTCGTGGCGCCGCCCGTGCCCGCAGTCGTCATGGTGGTGCGAGCAGTTGTTGTGGTGGTTGTCGACACTCTCGGCTCGCCGTCGGGCCTTGATGGTGTTTTGCGCGTCGCGGTTGGGCACAAGGCGGCTCTTGACCGCTGATGTCGCGGCTTCGCCTCCCTCCCCGCGCTCTCGATGATGGGAAGGAGGCGAATTCAGGTCGTGGGCAGATGGTGCTCCTGCCCGCCCGCACTCGGAGTGCTAGCGCGAGGTTGAGCTCTCGGCTTGTTGTGCTGCCGCCGCCTCGAGCAACGCCTTCAGCTGTTGGCGCACTCGTTGCTCCACGGAGGTGTTGTGGGGAAAGCCGCACCTTTCGCACACGAACAATGAAGGGAAACAAAAGCTCAAGAACCAAAACCAAAACACAGAACAAAGGACAGCCAAAAGCTCTTTTCTTGACAGTTGATTTCTCAAAAGTCGATCCCCTTTACAAGTGCCGGTCCGTCTCCTTTTATAGGGAGGTGGACGGACTTTTTACATTTCGAGAACACCCTTGTGTAAAACGGATCAAAACAGAATGTGCTAGGCTATCTTCGGGTAATCTCCAATTAGGTCTCCACGTAATCGGCGCTTCATGATGTCACACCTCAAATCGCGGCGCCTTTCTAGCTCTCACCACGTCCGCCTGTCGGAGTGGAAACCTTCGATCTTTTGGAGATTCCCCCTTTCGCCTGGCACTTTTCGTCACCTGAAACAGAGAATCACACCCGAGCTTGAAATCATTAAGTGTTAGGAACGACGAAACCCCCCGAGCGAATCCCAGGCCGAGACTACCTGGGTGAATAAGATTCGCTCCTGAGGTTTCGTCGCAGAAGAAATCGTTTAGCCTGACCGAGACCCTGACACCCTGGGTTATTCTGAACTCGTTTGGTAGCTCCGCTGGCAACGAAGGGTACTGGTCGAAAGGCAAATTCTGAAAGATGGAAAAGGAATCAATGGCTCCTGGGGTTTCGCTGCTGAACCTTTCGCATAGAAGTTTGGACGGATAAAGACACTCTTTTATGTTTGGTATACGAAAGGCTTGATTCCGAATCCCCCCAACAGAAGCCCCTCGATGGCGAAGCGTTTTCCTCGGCGCAATCCTGAGCCAGCGAAACCCGGGGATCGAGAATCGAGGCGGAAGAAAACGTCTGCCTAGGCGGCAGTTCCCGGGGATCTCGCTGGAAATACCTGAAATGCCCTTGAGTTGCTGCTTTTTACCGTTGGGTTCGAAATTTTCGACCATTGCGATTTACCGCCTATAAATATACGGGAGCCGACGCCGCTGCATCCCCACTAGCATTTCCAATCTCACGTCTTCTCTCTTGCGATTTTTTGTCTGTTGTTTCCGCCTTTGCCTCCGGCGAATCGCTTCAGCGGAAGCCCCAATCGATTTGCGAGGTTAGTTTTCCTTCTGCTTCGCGTACACATTTTCGTTTTTCAGTTTCCGGCGTTATGCGCTTGAGTTCATGTTTCTAAGGGAATCGAGCGGTTTGCGTCAGGCACTCTAACAAAATCGTGGAGGACGAAGGGTCATCGTCAAATCGCGGAAAACAGGCGGCACCAGAAGCTACGGAAGCTGCCGCGACCTCCTCCACCTCAACGTCTAGCTCGTGAGAGTGGTAGTACCTCGTCTTCCTCTAGTAGCGATGAAAATAGCGGTTCGGGCGGAAGTTATGTCGAAATAATGCCTAGCGACACAGATGTTGGAAAATGTGCGCTTATCGACGTGGAGGAGGGCGAGATAGGAGTGGAGATTGATGCAGCTATGGAGGAGTCTGAAGGGAATCCGGCTGGGGCGAAAGCCCGGACCTGTTACATTGGTCGATCTTTGATGACTCAGGTAGATTTGGATGCGCTGCGGTTGGAGGGCTGCTTCGAGCCCGGAATTTGCCGGCTACCTAGGAAGGAAACTACGCCGAAGCCCCGCAAAAATGAAAGTGTGGTCTTTCGGGATTTTTTTCACCGCAGGCCTTCGGTTGCCGGTGTCCAAGAGATTTGCAGACATCCTGGTGGCTTACGGCGTTCAGATCCATCAACTGACGCCTAACTCTATCCCTCAAGTGTTGAAATTTCTATGGGCATGCCGGACCTTCGCTGGGGACAATGATGTCGAGACCTTCGTTCGACACTTTGAGATTCACTGGGCGAGAAGGCTTGTAAAAGTTGATGACGAAGACAAAGAAGCTCAGTATGGCTGCTGCACCTTCCAGACCCGTCGCCTAGCCAAGAATCAGGCTCCGGTGGAATTGGCCCCAGCGTATAAGAACAAGTGGGCTAACCGATGGACCTCATATTGGTTTTATGCTCCCATCACCGTGATAGGTCAAAACTCAAAGCAAGAAGAGGTGACAACATTCAATCTGGCGAGCCGTATGGTCGATTTGGAAGTTGAGCTGTCGCCAGAGCTGACGAAGGCCAGCCGATCCTCAGCAAGCACAGCTGCATTTTACCAGGCAACGCGCGTGATCACTACACGTGACGCCCTTGAGGAATTCGTGGCTGCCGACGTCTGGCCATGCCAGCCCCGATGGGGGTCATGGGCATTCAAGATGCAGTGGCTGCTTGGGCTGGACGACAATGTGCGAAGCCCCATCTTCAATGTCAAGCGGTCCGCGGACATGTCTGACGAAGAGATTGTGGCTGAAGTAGAGAAAAAAGTTGTGCAAATGATAGGGAATTTCACCCACAAGGAGTGGGAATGTGCCCAGAGAATTTTGAAACATCAGGGGCGTGTCAATCGAGTTTTCGACGAGATGGGTGTTACATATTCCCCTCGTCCGGTGCCTCTGACGGCCGGCAAGAAAATGCAGCCACCGGGCAATATTGGGTCTGAGGCCGTCGAGACCTCACAAAAGACCAAGCCAGGCAAGACTAGTGCAATTGTTGATGGTGCTGTGAAGAATACCAAAGCCCAAGACATCTTGGCCAAGCGAAAGGCGGATGCTGCTAAAGCTACCCTGCCACCGCTTGTAGAAAAATCTAATAAGTTGTTGAAAGTTAGTGAGACTTTGGCTCGCCGCAAGGCTGAGGCGGCGAAGGTGGCCGCAGCCGAGAGAGAGAAGAAGAAAACACAAGACCCTGCCGTCTCCGGAGAGGCGGACAAGAGACTGGCCTTGAAGAAGAGGCCCTTGGAAACCACCGATAGAGTGGAACATATCGCGGTCAAAGAGAAGGAGCCCGATGATGTCGAGGCTTCCGGAAAAAGAGCGCGGATTGACCCAGTCGCAGAGACTGACAAGGATATTAACATTCTGACAACGCCTCAGATTCAACCCTGTACCAACTATCCTCCGAAAGGGTATGCACAGAGATTGGCGGAGGAGCCTTCGCCAGCGGGCCTAGCTGATGCAGAGGAGTTAGAGGCGCGCGAGGCCAGGGGCAAGCGTGTTGCTGAGCTGATCCAGAAAGAGATTGCCATGGCCGACGCAGCCCCGAAAGAGCGTGTGGCCGGTCTTGTAGATGTCGTAGATGAATCGGAATCTCTTTTCTATATTGACGACGACACTACTCGGGTGGAAAAAAGTCCAGATGCACCTCTTACGCAGCCCCAATGCGATTCTATGGTTGCTGCGGTGAATTTAGGTGAGGGCTCTGGTGCGAAGGCTCAGGGCCCGATTGACCTGGATGCTCCAGAAGCTGAGACTTCCGCGGCGCACACGTCTCGCTCGCCTCTGCTAGTGTCGAAAGATTTTGACCTGGTGGCAGCGAAACCTATTGAAGCTGTCGTGCCGGGGAAGACAACAACGCCTGAAAGTCTCCAACCCAAAGACGCTGGTATGATGCTTTTACTCAGAAATGAAGTTTTCGTGTCCTTCCTCTCTATCATGCATTTTGTTTGCTTATACCTCTTGTTTTCATGCTAGCCTTAGCAGCGAAAACTCTGGTCACCCTAAGCGCTAAAGATCGGGAGAAGGACACTCCCCAAATTGAGATGGGACCCTCCGCTTCAAGGTCAAGTCTCGCATCTATGCTGGGGGAACCTGGTATGAAACTTCGCTTATCGCTTTGCTTTTGGTGTTCCAACTTGGTGCCTTCGTCGTGTTGACGATGCAAAGGATACGTGCTAATGACATGGTTGTTAACCACTTTGCAGATTTTGAACGCACCTTGGAGGACTTAGGCGCTGATGATTTAATGAAGATTGTGCGCGCTTACCTTTCGAGAGGTATCGTCGCTTGCCAGAAGGTCTTCGAGAAGGCGACCTCGGAAGCCAAGGCCTCTCTCGACAAACAAAAATTACCAGAAGACGAAAACCGACGCCTAAAAGAGGAGAATGAGAGATTAAAATGAGATGCTTGTGTGCAAGCGAATCAGCGTGTCAAGCAGCAGGAAGCCCTGGACGCTTTGAAGAAAGAACTTGAACTGAGCTTGAAATGCTATGAAGAGTGTCGCCAAGAATTGAAGGACATGGTTACACAATACGACGCGCAGAATATCCTTTTGGAGGCCAACGCCAACCTCATCGCGGAATTAAAGAAGGTGAAGGGCGAGCTTGAAGATACTTTGGAGAAGAACGAAGCCTATTGTCACCAATGGGGTGCATATCTGGCGACGGAGTATCGCTGAGCTTTGGAAAGTTTTGGTGCCGAAGCCCAGGATTTTAAAATTACTGACAATATCTCAAGCTTTGTGGAATGGTTGCATAGCGAATTGAAGCTTCTGCCCGACACTATGAGCAAGATTGGGGACTATGGGGCAGCTACCTGTTCTGAAATGCTGCTTTATCTTCTCGAGCGACAGGGCTGCGACCATTTCAAAGCTTTTGGAAATCGAGGCTTCACATTCCCTTCACCCGACGACATACTAGCCCCAAGCAAGACGGTTGAGTTAATCAATAAGATCATTCTTTGCAACTTTTGGGCCAAGAGTGGGCGAGCGCACGCTCGAAAGAAGGCTGTGGATCGCTTGGCGAAGGTAGGCCTTTTCGGTTTGCTTCGACAACGACCATTTTTGTTGAGCGATTGTTTGCGATGATTGTTAATGCTTTCTTCCTTCTCATAGATCCATTTTGGGCAGGCAAAACAGGCTTTGGAGCTTCGTGAGCATCACGCGGCGCATGGTCCCGACGCGACTTTGGGGCCTTACGGACCCCCTAGGGATTGGCCACCGAGAGCAAGTGATGATGCCGCTGAGCAAGCAATCCCTAGGGCCCCTGTTCGTGACGCACCTCAAGGCGAAGGCGGCCTGGTGGATCCCGTCACTGGAGAGGCATTGGCTCCCCTTCGGCACGAATGATTGCCCCGGGGCATTGAACCGATCGAGTAGTGCTAGATGAAAACTGAGAATGGCGTGACGGCCACTTAAACTTTTGAAAGTTGTAGTGTAAATTTGTATGTCTTGTGGTTGATGAACAAAATGCGAGGGCGTGGTGCTGAATGCATCGCCCGTAATTCTTTGGCATATTAAGATTTTTGAATGTTTCGAACTGAACTTCTCGCCGCTTCCGAGTTGTTGTTTTCGGAAGAAAACGTCTTCCCCCCCCTTCGGAAGCGGGGATAGTTTCAGTTCGTCCATTTTGCTTGGGATTGTTAGATTACTAAGGTTTCGAACTTGTTGATCTATTAGACGTTGCGCGATGCTGTGTGCTAAATTCGCTCGTTTTTCCCTTGCGGTTTTTCGTTAGGAGCAAAGATTAGCCTGCGATGCGACGCTTAGGCGTGGAACGCGTCGTAGGACTAGAGGTTGTTTGTACTTGTCAAAATTTACAGCTTTTGAGCTGTTTTTTGACGACACGCATTCACTTGTAGTTTCGAAACAGGTTCACCCTTGAGGCGTTCTTTGTCGCTTGTGACGTGGTTTCTGCAAAACTTAGCAATTGCGATGTCCCTACTAAGGGGTTATTTCGGTTCGAGGTTGAACTGCTTTAGGACGTCCTTCGTGGACGGGCTGTCGAGGAGGCAGCTCTTTATAGGATTGATTCTTGTGAATCGTTTCGATTGCACCACTTGTGGGTGGGCTACTTATGGGTAGCACTTTGATGCTCTCGCTTTCGGAGAGGGGCTATTCAGGAATAGCACTTCAATTCATCCTCTTTTGGGATAGGCTATCTTTAGATAGCACTTTGAATTGTACGAAAGAAACACAACAAAACTTTAGGGAGGAAGTATTCCATTCATTTGGAAATAAATTTTACATCAAGGCTGCCTCGTTAAAAACCTCACGCTCCAGAGTGGAGTCCTCCCTATGTGAGGAAAAGAGTACCCGCCTTGTTATTGAATTTAAAGAGCGAAAGTAAAGACTAGGAAATGTAAAGCTAAGATGAATCCTCCGCACTTATAGCTCCGTGCGAAGGGCTCCTACTGAAAACGAACTACGGAAAAAACTTACACAAGTTGTCCACATTCCACGAATGTGGCAACTCCACGCCTGCCTCATCCTTGAGACGAAAGGCCCCATCTCGAACCGAGCTTGAGACCACGTAAGGTACCTCCCAAGCGAATTGGAATTTGCCTACGGCGTCGGCATTCTTCTTTCTTTTTAGGACAAAGTCTCCCACTTTGATGTCCTTGAGGGATACTTTCTTGTTCCTCCATCTTCTGGTTTCCTCTTGATATTTCAACAGATTCTGGACTGCATCAAGCCTGTCAATTTCCACAAGATCTTTGTCGGCTTCTTCGCTCTCGCGAGAGCTTCTGGCCAAAACTCTAGCGCTTTCGTTGGTGAGTTCTTCAGGGCACATTGCTTCGGCCCCATACAGCAGCCTGAATGGAGTGAATTTAGTGGTTCTCGATTCCGTAGTGTTATGCGACCAGATGACTCTCGAAAGCTCATCCGCCCATTTCCCTTTCTTCTGCTCAAAGAGACATTTCTTTATGGCAGAAAAGATTTGCCCATTGGCCCTTTCTACTGCGCCGTTGGATTGGGGGTGATATACGGAAGCGAAAAAGAGCTTCGTTCCAATCGATCGACAATACTCCCTGAAATCCTGGTAGTCGAAATGCTTTCCATTGTCAACAGTGAGCTCTTTGGGTACTCCAAATCTGCATATGATTTGCTGCCAAAAGAATTTTCTGATAGTTGCTGAGGTGATGGTAGCGAGAGGTCTTGCCTCAATCCATTTGGTGAAGTACTCGACTGCCACAACTGCGAACCTGAAGTTGCCCTGGGCAGTGGGAAGCGGTCCAACGATGTCCATTCCCCGGCGCGCCGGCGGCCGGCCGGTAGGCGTGATAAGTTGCGATGGCGCGCCAGGCCTTCGCTGGTGCTTTGCTGCAAACTGGCAGGCCTTGCAAGTTTTTACGATGTGCTCCGCATCCTTTATGGCCATTGGCCAATAGAAATCCTGCCTGAAGGCTTTTCCGGCCAGTGCTCTCGCTGCTATGTGCGAGCCGCACATCCCTCCGTGGATCTCCCTCATGAGCTCAATGCCTTGGTCTTGAGAAATACATTTGAGTAAAGGTGCACACACTCCCAGCTTGAACATGACGTCGTCCGTGAGGATGTAGCCCTTGGCCCGTGCATGCAGTCTTTTGAGGTCGTGGGTTTCGACAGGCTCATAATGTCCGTGGAGGAAAGCGATTATGGGGGCTCTCCAGTCCAAACTAGCGATTGCGTTGACAGTGCTGAGCGGCTGCTTGTCTGGCTTTGTGGACGGGGCGGTTAGGACTTCGAAGAATACGTCTGGAGGCATCGCCTCCCCCCTTGCAGCTTTCTTTGCAAGCTCGTCAGCTTCGCCGTTGTTTTTTCTAGGCAGATGCTGGACGGTGAATCCCCGAAAGTGCCTTTCCATTTTGCGCACCTCCGCGAGGTACTTGACTAGCTCCGGCTCCTTGGCCTCACTTTCCTTTTCCACATGGTCTTTGATGACCTTGGCGTCGCACTTGACTAGGAAGTTGCTGGCCCCAAGGGCTCTCACTTTGCGAAGGCCCAACAGTAAGGCTTCGTATTCAGTGGTATTATTGGTGCATCTGTCGGATGGGTCCTTGTAATCTAACCTCGCGGCGTATCTTAGCTTGATACCCGTCGGGGAAGTGACAATGGCTGCTATGCCAGCACCTTTGCACCCCCAGGCTCCGTCACATCTGATTTCCCAGATTGGCACCAGCTCTTCGTCAGCGGTGACATTGCTAGGTGAAGTCCAATCTACAATGAAGTCTGCTAAAACTTGGGATTTGATTGCCGACCTCTTTCCGAAATCTATTGTGTACTCTGATAACTCAGTTGCCCATTTGGCGATTCTGGACAAAGCCTCCTTGTTGATGAACAGATCATTTAGAGGTTGATCTGTGAGCACCGTGACTTTGTGAGCCTCAAAATAATGCCTGAGCTTCCGCGTGGTCATGATTACTGCGTAGGCAATTTTCTCTAGCTCTGAGTAGTGCAGCTTTGACCCTGCCAGGGCTTCGGAAACGAAGTAGACCGGGGATTGGAGTTTGCCTTTTTCGGTCTCGACCTCTCGGACTAGAGCGGCGCTGACCGCGGCCTTTGAGGTGGCTACGTAAAGGAATAGTGGCTCCGACGGTGACGGTGGGGATAATACTGCCATCTTTTCGATGTAGTCTTTGAGCTCGGCGAAAGCCTTGCTTTGCTCAGGGCCCCATTCGATCGCGCCTTTGCCTTTCAGCGCCTTGAAGAATGGAAGGCTTCGCTCTGCAGATCTTGAAATGAATCTGTTCAAGGCTGCTACTCGACCATTCAGTTTATGAATGTCCTTCTTCGTCTTAGGCTCCACCATTTCTCTGATTGCTTTAATCTTGTCGGGGTTGGCTTCAATTCTTATAGCGGAAATGAGGCACCCCAGGATCTTTCCTTTAGTGACCCCGAACACGCATTTCTCCGGGTTTAACTTCAAGCCGGCCCTCCTCATGTTGGCGAAGGTCTCAGCCAAATCATTTACATGACTGGCCCGGTCGGAACTTTTGACGATGAGGTCATCGACGTAGGCCTGAATGTTCTTGCCAATCTGCGGCTTAAACACTGTTCCGGTCATTCTGGTGAATGTTGAGCCGGCATTTTTCAATCCTTCCGGCATATGAACGAAGCAGAAGGTTCCGAAGGGTGTGATGAAACTGGTTTTCTCCTTGTCCTCCTTCGCCATCCAACATTGGTGGTAACCAGAGAAACAATCCAGCAGGGACATGATTGCGGCGTTGGCCGCAGAATCCACCACCTGATCTATTCGTGGCAATGGATAATTATCTTTTGGTGTGGCTTTGTTGAGATCAATGAAATCGATGCACATGCGCCACTTGTCGTTCTTTTTCTTGACCGGCACCGTGTTGGCCAGCCATTTGGGGTACATGACTTCACGGATGACAGTAGCATCAAGCAGCCTCTGGACCTCTGACTTGACAGCCACCACCTTGTCGTCAGACATCTTTCTTAACTTCTATTTACGTGGCTTGACCGACGGGTCGATGTTCAATTTGTGCTCGATGAAGCTTCGATCGACGCCTGTGAGATCTTTGGCGGACCATGCGAACACATCTTTGTTCTTCTGGAGGAAAAGGACTAAATTTGCTTCCTCATCAGCCGATAGATCGGAGCCGATGACGACGGTCTGATTGAGGACCATCGCATCCAATGGGACCCGTTTGGTTTCGCAGTCTGGCTGGATGTTAATTTTTTCTTTGTCTGCCTTTGGCTGCTTTACCGCCTCATTGCACTCGACTGCTTCGTCGAGGGCATGCACGTTTCACTGCTCTGGGGTGTGGCCTCTTTCTAGGTTGCGACCGTCGTTTTGATGGCCCCAGATTGTGATGACCCCCAATGTTGCGGGGATTTTGATGCATAGATATGCTTGGTGAATGACTGCCTTGAACTTGTTGAGGAAACCTCTGCCCAGAATGCCATTGTAGGGATAATACATCTCCACAACGTCGAAGGATAGATATTCAGTTCTGGCATTTTGAACTGTGCCGAAGGATACCGGGAGAACCACTTTTCTCAGTGCATGGATGACACGCCCTCCGAAACCATATAGAGGTGTATCTGGAGGTTGCAGCAGATCTCTGTTGAGCCCCATCTTGTCAAAGGCGTCGGCAAAAATAATGTCTGTTGATGAGCCATTGTCCACCAACAACTTCCCCAGAGTCCAGCTCGCTATGTTTGCTTCTATCACAAGAGCGTCATTGTGAGGGAAACCTTGCAACCTCACGTCTTCTTCTGAGAAGGTGATCGGAATGTGAGACCACCTTGTTTTTTCAACTCTCTCCTCCACATAGATGTTCCGCACCTCACGAAAGTAGTGCTTCCGTTCCTTCTTGGTTTTGAATTCCAGGGCGGAGCCCCCTGAAATAGGCATTATGGTACCGACGGATGGCAAAGGATCGCTCTGGCCCTCGAGCTTAGCTGGCAGTGGCGGAGCTGAGGGACCTTTGTAAGGAGGGGGTGGAGGAGGAATGGGATGTTGCTCAACAGGCCTGCGCTCAATGTTTTGAGCTTGGAAGGTCTGTGATTGCCAAGGCGGAGGGGTGGGGGTAATTGGAAAGTGACGGTGGTATTGGGGTCGTCGGAATGGGTTTGCGAAAGAGTTTCTCCCAAAACTAGGATTTTGCCAGGCCGGAGCAGAATGGTTTACGGCACTCGCTCTCTCCTTTTCCTTCCTCTCTTCTTCGAGGATAGCTTCGAACCTTTTCTTGTCTGGGCAATAGTTTGAGCTATGGTCATCGTTTTCCTTGTGGAAAATGCAGTACCATTTTCTTTTCTCGTTATGGCCTCGGCCTCTGCCTCGACCCTACCCCTGCCTCCACCTCTTCCGCCCCTGCGGCCTCCCCCTGATTGGAATGAGGGGGACTAGGTGGGCTTGGGACCAGGCTCTGCGAATCAGCCTGCGGATTGGGGTTTTCCTGGGTGTTTTCGCCATCCAGGCCGAAAACGCCCCGAGGATTAGTGTGTGAGGTGTTTCTGGGATTGAGCCATTCCCTCTCGCTGGGTTGACTGGCTTTCGCAGACTTTTTCTGCTGGGATTGCTCTTCCATGCACATCCTAAAGTCATTGTCTGAGCGACAATACTTCTCGAATTCTTCGTAGAGGCGCTGGACGGTTTTGGGCCTTTCGCTCATGAGGTGCGAGCGAAATTGGCCGGCTCTCAAATCCACAATTGCAGCATTAATGGTGACAGCGTCCAAGACGTTTGGCGCCTGGGCTCTCAGATGTACGAATCTCCTAAAGTAGTTTTGAAGAGGCTCCTTGTCCTTCGCTTACGGGGAGAAAAGGTCGCTCTGTAAGTTCCGGACGTTGGAAACCTTGGAAGTTTGAGAGGATTCGGCTGTTTCAGATCGTCCCATCCGTGAATCACGCCTGGGCTTAACAGAGAATACCACTGTGCTGCCACGTCATCAGCGGCGACGATGAAAGATTTCACCAGTACAGAGTCGTCACCACCGGCCGAAAGGATGGCGGCTTCGTAGCTCATCAGGAATTGCCTTGGGTCAGATTGGCCCGAGAATCTGGGCAGTGGAACTGGCCTGTACGTTTGTGGCCATGGAGTGATCTGAATCTCCTGAGACAAGGGGGATTTGGGGTCCCACGGTCTTGTGCGAATGGTGTGAACATCCTGGTGCGAGGGGCCTGATTCGAAAGGGCTCATGAAAGGGTGGCGACTGAAGGTGGTGTGCGGAGGGGGCTGGGTGAAAAACTTAGTGCGCTCGTTGAAATTAGGCTGGCTAGGAACTGTGTATTCAGGTGAAGGTTGTGTGAAGCTTAAGGATTGCTTTGCTTTTAGAGCGCGCAGTTCTTCCTTTAAGCTAGCGATTTCGGCTTTTTGTTTTTGGATCTCGGCTTCGTGCTGTATTGCCAGGAGCCTTTTCTTGGTTCTGGCCAATTCCTCAGCCTCCTTGCGCAGTTTGGCCAGCTCCGCCTCTTGCGCTAGTTTGGATTCTGGGAGCGCTTCTCCTTGGGTGAGCAGAGCCGAAAGGCTTGGCTCCTCGTCCACGGAAGACGACGCCCCTTTGGTAGAATTGACGGTAGTTCTCTTCTTCCTTGTAGACATTCTGGGTTTGATACTCGAGCCAAACACAAACGGTGGGCGCAAATTGTTGTGGGGAAAGCGGTAGCTTTCGCACACGAACAATGAAGGGAAACAAAAGCTCAAGAATCAAAACCAAAACACAGAACAAAGGACAGCCAAAAGCTCTTTTCTTAACAGTTGATTTCTCAAAAGTCGATCCCCTTTACAAGTGCCGGTCCGTCTCCTTTTATAGGGAGGTGGACGGACTTTTTACATTTCGAGAACACCCTTGTGTAAAACGGATCAAAACAGAATGTGCTAGGCTATCTTCGGGTAATCTCCAATTAGGTCTCCACGTAATCGGCGCTTCATGATGTCACGCCGCAAATCGCGGCACCTTTCTAGCTCTCATCACGTGCGCCTGTCGGGGTGGAAACCTTCGATCTTTTGGAGATTCCCCCTTTCGCCTGGCACTTTTCGTCACCTGAAACAGAGAATCACACCCAAGCTTGAAATCGTTAAGTGTTAGGAACGACGAAACCCCCCGAGCGAATCCCAGGCTGAGACTACCTGGGTGAATAAGATTCGCTCCTGAGGTTTCGTCGCAGAAGAAATCGTTTAGCCTGACCGAGACCCTGACACCCTGGGTTATTGTGAACCCGTTTGGTAGCTCCGCTGGCAACGAAGGGTACTGGTCAAAAGGCAAATTCTGAAAGATGGAAAAGGACTCAATGGCTCCTGGGGTTTCGCTGCTGAACCTTTCGCATAGAAGTTTGGACGGATAAAGACACTCTTTTATGTTTGGTATACGAAAGGCTTGATTCCGAATCCCCCCAACAGGAGGCCACCGCCTCCGGGCAGCCGCGTAGTAGCATAACCGCAGCGGCAAGGTTCTGCGATGCCCGTCGGAAGAGCGGCGGTGCGTCAGCGTCAGTGTTGGCGTCGACGTTCGCACTCTCGTTGGAGCGTCGGTTGTTGTCACGTGTCACCCTACGCGGTGGCGGCGTTGGTGCGCGGCCGTGCGGCTGGTTGGCAGCCGGACGACACTCACGTCGGTCGCCATTCCCCTCACGGGGCTCCTCTTGCACAGGGATGTCTTGTGCAGGCCATCGGTTGCGGGGCTCGGCATCCATGCCCAGCTCTTGGTGAAGAAGGGCTAGCTGCTCGTCGAGCTAGCGCCTTGCCTCCACGAGTTCGTCGAGCCACGCCCACCGCTGGGCGTCGGCGGCGCGGTGGCGTGGAGCCGGCTACGGCTCGGAGCTGCTTGATGAGGAGGCCACGCAGACGTTGCACTCCCGCGTGGGATCGTGTCGTCGCGTGGTTCGTGCCCCCGAGTCGTTGTAGACCCAGGGGCGGCGCCGATCGCGCAGAGGTCGTTGACGTAGGCCGTCACCGGGTCGTCCGGGAGGTCGGGTTGTCCACGGGGGTACATCACGGTGTACCACTCCATGAACTCCCCCCAGGCCAGCGGCTCGTCTCCGCTAGCCTGGAAGGCGAGGTCGGTGAGGTAGTAGGTGACAAGCCTAAAACACTCTTGTGTCGGGTTAGGCCCCAACATGCCGATGATGTCGTCATCCGAGAAGCCTCAGACGAAAGCCTCGCGTCCCGCAGCCCCCGTGAGGACATTGGGTCGAGGCGGCCGGGCGAAGGTGTGCCCGGCGACGGACTCCACCGGCCCAGTGTAGATGAAGCCGAGGGAGCCGAAGCGCAGCGTGGCCCGAGGAGTCAGTGTGATCCTACGGCCGTCCATCCGATCCACTGGAGTTCGTCAAGACACACGATGTGCCCCTACCTAGTGCGCCAACTGTCGAGGTTCTCTACCACCAGCAGTAAATTTGTATCGATCGTGCGTCGACTCGGATGGTTAGTGCGGGAGACAACGGGATTTAGACTGGTTCGGACCTCCGAGGAGTAATACCCTACGTCTAGTGTCGAGCTGCCGTGTTCTCGAGCTAGGGGTGCTCGTAGTAGGGGTTACAAGCAGGTCGGGAGAGGGTGTCGAGCCCAAGTACCTTAGAGTGGCGTTTGAGCTATTGAAAGTCTAACCCTTGTAACTGTTGCCCTCCTCTCCCTTTCATAGTCACAAGGGGAGGGGCACAAGGGGGGAGAAAAAAGAAGTACAATGCTTGGTTGTTGGTACGTCCCATCGTACGTTGCTGTCCGTCAGGGTGTATTGAAGCCGAGCTGTGATGCTTAGTTGTGGGAGCCGCCGCATGGCCGGGCGAGACTGTTCATCCCAGGATGCCTGGCTTCTCCCCCGAGTAGTTTGCGCTTGCCTTAGCCTGCCCGAGTACCTGACTAGCCCGCCCCGCTCGAGCCTAAGTCTAGGCTCGTGCGCGTCGTAGAGGGTGCTTGAGTGCCTCGGGCTGAGCTTGCGTGTGGCAGAGCGAGAGATGATGGTGATGGGATGGCCGCGCAGCTGGTCAGGCCAGCATTAAGGCTCTTGTCGGGGGGAGCTGCTTGCATGGCCGCCAGCTGTTGTACTTGCATGACATGGGAAATCGTTCCCCCACGCGCGTCGGTGGTGGTGCTCGCGCCGCACGCCATGGCCCACGTACCAGTCGGAGCCGGAGGGTGGTTGTGCGAGGCGGAGACTTGTCGTGGGGATCCCTCTTGTAAGGAACCGATCGGAGATGCAGCCAATTGGCTGAAGACCAGACGTCTTGCCAGTATAGGTCTTGACCAGGGTCCTTAGTCCTCTTGTCCTGAATCTTGGTCTTGACATTGTCAATCTTGGCCTTCACGTTGTCAATGGTGGTGGGTTACCTTGTGTTTAAGGAAGATCTTTTCACCTTCAATAGGGGCCTAATCGGACCCTCGTCAAACAGCGTGTGTGCATTCAAGCTAGTACCTCCAAAGACAGGTCACGAGGATAGCGCTCACCTTGTTTTGCTCCAGTGTGTGACTCTATAGGATAACGGGTCTGTTTGGATGGTGGGTAAATGGGGTAAATGGGGCAAATTTACCCCTAATTTACCCCTAAGGTGCCAAACATGTGGGGCAAATGTGGTGGGGCAAATGTTTTGCCCCCCTAATTCCATTTACCCCTAAAAGGTAGTAAATTGGAGCAAATTTGTGATGCGTCCCGCTCTCCCTCTCTCATCCACATCCACATTTACCCCTTCATCCAAACACCCCAAGGGGCAAATATTAGTAGGGGCAAATGGGAGAGGCAAATCATTTTCCTTAGGGTAAATATTTACCCCTACCATCCAACCAGTGCCAACATGTACCAAGCTAAATAAAAAACTCACAATCTCTGCATATCGAGCCAGCTTTTCTCCTCACCCCTCTATACCTGTCCCGTCAGCTTTTTGACGCAGAACCGAAGCGCCCGGTGCAAAACGGAGCAGCAGCGCTACGGTGCGCCCCCCCTCTTCAGCGTTAAGTAGCCTCAAAACTGTCTGCCCGCCACACCAGAGCACCCCTATAAAAACAACGCTGCAGCTGCTCTAAGGCATGGTCGCGGAGAAAAAAGAGTCAAAAAGTAAAAAAGTCTTGTAAAGAATTTGTTCTTGTTATCCATGGTGAAAAGGATATGCAAATGGGTTATCCATTCAGCTAAGAACAAAAATAGTAAAGCTTCAAAGACATCTTTATTACAAGACCTAAAAGGGAGGCATTTTTTGCCTTCCTATTGAGCCACATCAGCAACAAAATCTCGGCCGTCGGATCGCGTGTGGATGGCTCGGCCGTCGGATCGCGTGTGGATGGCTCAGATTGTCTAGAAGGTTGGTCAATTTTACATAAAAATCATATACTTTATCGAAATTAAAATGTAGTCTAACCAAGACTCAAATAAAACCCCTATCGACCTTTCCAGAAATATAAGTCAATTCCACCCATCCCTCGAACGGAAACAAAAACCCCTCAAATTTTGAAGGAATTCAAACCTCAAACTTCATTAGTAAACTGTAGTTCAACCACTGCTCTGGCAATTTAATGAAAACCCCTCAAGCTTTATACAACTACCATTTAAAGCCACCTCTATGGCAAAGATGACGACATCTCCCTCAAACGAGCCACATCTCATGTAATTTAATGATAATCAACCCACAATCCATGTATCTTCCACATATCCGAACTTCACATAAATTAACACATGGTCCACAGAGTTTTAGGAAAATACCTAAACTTTTTGAAAATCTACCCATGGTTTGTTGAAATTTACGAAAAATCCCCCAGGTTCATCACAACCAATCCACGATCCCTGCACTTTAACTACAAATACCCTAAAGTTTTAGGAAACTAATCCACACCCTAAAAAAATCTTCAACCTTCCTACCAATCACTAGGCTACAAGTCATGGCGCTGCAACGTCGTCAGTCTTTTAGTGAGTAGTAGTCTAGTACGAGATGAGCAAAATAGCAGTTGAATAAAGACGTACTTCCTCCATTGACCATTCCAAATCGTAGCCGGTTCTACCATTCCATCATTTGCTTTAATGCTTGTTCCTTCCAGACATTTGTTGTTGTTTTCCTTAATTTTTGTTATACTCTGAAATAAGCAGATTGTGTACGTACATCTTAGGACGTAGAGGCCGGATGATCTCCATCCTTTATCTAAAAAAATCTGCCTAAAAAGAAAATAAGATCTCAACATTTAAAGATGTTAGAGTTAGACTTTAGAGGGCACAATGCCAGTTGCCAGCACAAGCTGCAACAAGCATCTTCTACGCTAGAAAACTGAATCATTGTGACAGTTGATGAACCTCTAAATTGGGATGAATTAAAGCATCTATCGCAATTCGACAACTCCTTTGCATGAGTTCAGAAGTCAGGACACAATCCCAGGGAATCAGCTGCTTCTCCACGGTCGCTTTCTCCACGGTCGCTTGTGTCGTACGTACATACGTACATCCATGGGTCCACCATCGAGGTGGATCATGCCGTATACAGGACTGGCTACTGGGACTACTCTGGCTTGTGGACCCCATAGCAAAATGTTTGCATAAAAATAACTAAATTGCCAGGGCTCCATGAGAGGTAAGGGACCCCTCACAAGTCACGACCTCCTCCCAAAACGAAGGGCCTCCAAATTTTCACAGCCGAAGATTATGATGTACTTTAAACTCTCATGTTATGTCTCGTGTCTAACGTATCCATGTTAACTAAATCATTGCAACGAGTGTTGTCGCGACCACGTCTCTTACGCTAATGATGGACTAATTAGGGCTAATTCACAACACGAATCTATAAAGCTTAATTAATCCATGATTAGAACATATTTTCGCATGTGCTAATCATGACCTTAGGTTTAATGAATTCATCTCGTAAATTAACTCTCATTTATGTAATTATTTTATAATTAGCAATTATTTTGTACTCCTAATAGCACCAAAACATCCTATGTGACCCAAGCTAAATGTTAGCAAAGGTGTCCAAACACCACCTAAACATATACGAGAAGTGGTTGATCACCAAAAGGTCCCATTTTGTATTCACACATGGACTTAAAATTTGTGGGACAACCCTACTCATAGTGAAATTAGTTGCAATCGTGATTATCAAATGTTCAACGCCTACCGGTGGATCGAGGTGCGATAATGGTGGTAGAGAGGCGAAGTCAAGGAGGTGATTGTCCTAGAGAAGAAGATGACGAGGGGCCAAATCTTCTTGTTGGATCTGAAAAGCAGCATTGGAAGTGTTTAAAACAACTAGTATTAAAAGACCGCATGGGCTAGAGATTTTAAAAGACCTACTCCCTCTGTCCAAAAAAGAATGTCATTCTAGAAATTTTAGGACAAATTATTAGGGAGGTAAAATGACCTCGATTACCCTTATTTGTCATATTTGATGCTAAGTGATTGTTGCATGCCTACATGCACATGCACACATGCCAAATTAAGTAAAACGACATAATTTTTGGGACAAATTTTGAATCCTAAAACGGCAAGTTTTTTTGGGACGGAGGAAGTAAGTATCAAAAAAGGGGGGAAACAGTGTTGTACCTAACAATCAAAATTGCTCACATTCTTTTATAAAAAATCTTTTCACTTTGCATCTTACCTCCATGTACGAGTGAATTTCACTGTAGGTCCACTAACTTTTCCCAAGATCCCATCTAGGACCGCAAACTAAAAAACGGACATCTAGATCCATAAACTTTTTCGATGCCTCATCTAGGTCTGCCAACTACACAAACAGTCATCTAGCTCCATGAACTTTTAAAAAGCAGTAATCTAGGTCCAAAGTGGTGGCGACGAACCATGCGTGGCCGCGAGGCAGGAGCACGGTGCAACCCACTCCTCCATCGTCAAAGCACCACCACCTCCACGCCTCCCGCTGCCAGGAGGCTCGTCGCCACCGTCTTGGACCTAGTTGACCGCTCTTTAAAAGTTTATGGACCTCGATGACCGCTTTTTAAAAGTATATAGACCCAGATTGCTGCTTATTTAGTGTGCAGACCTAGATGAGATCTTGAAAAAGTTACCTAAATGACATCTTTTTTAGTTTGCGAACCTAAATGAGATCTCAGAAAAAGTTCATGGACCTACAATGAATTTCACTCTTTGACATTTGTTCATGTTAACTCTTAGTTTAAGCTATGTAACATGGAAACCATTATTATCACCATTTACTGCATACATGTAATACATGGTGGTGACACATATAAGTTAGTGTTATTTCTATATTGACATAATCATATACTGATATATTATTGTATAATTGTTTTTACAATAACAGATGTAAGTAATTTATATACATATTTAGCGGTTGCTTCATCTTTTAATAGTTGCAGACATCGGAAATTAGGTGCAAATTTAGAAAGTCACTTGATGTTACTTTTTATAATTGCTTAGGACCATAATTTTGATGAAGACTAGCGTGTTAATTTAGATTTTTTTACAACAAAATAAGTGAGTATTTCTAGAAAATGCAATAGATCAAATAGTTAATGTTATCGTGAACTCATAATTATTAGAATCTACAAAATTGGTGTCGTAATGTTTCTAAGTGATGGTAAGATAAGATATAAAGAACCGCTAACATGCCTGATAAATTAGTACTGATCTTGTTCAATATTTTGTATTTACAACAGATGAGCAAATATCTTTGTCGCGTTCCAGCTGAAGCTCGTCTCCCATTCCATGTCACGTCACGACAACAAAACAAAATCATCTCTGATGTGCAAAAATTTCAGAGAGACTAATTGAACAGCAACGACCTATCGCTGGCATCAATCAATTGATATTTCAGCCGTTGGTGTGGCAATTAGTCACGACAAAGCCACTGACGTCAATGTATTGAGAGTCATGATGGTGCGTGTGGATTGATCTACAGAGTACTCGCTCTGTCCCAGAAAGAGAGTCGCTAGAAAACCATATTTGTCTCACAAACACGCTTCACGGACACGGGGAGTATGTTGCGGTGCGGTTCTAAGGTGGAGAGTGCTACTGTTGCACCGGTTATCATCACTCAATTGATTGCAAGCAAATCAACAGCTAATGGCGACATGATTTTTTTCAAGAGTCACCTTGACCTGATTTTGGGGGAAAGAACATAAAAAAAAAGCTCCAACAGGTCCCCTATATCTTTCCCAAAGTTTTAGAGAGGTGTGTGTGGTGTGCTCGATGGATGGGGTATTTTCATATACTTTGATGGCATGGCTTATTTTAGAATACTAGGTCAATGCCCATGCGTTGCAACGGGCTAAAAAAAGCATATAGGCACCATTGATAATTTTGTTAACATGTAAAAGATCACATGTGCGTATGGTATATAGAAAGAAAATTTAATAGAATAGTGGTTAATTTGAGGAGAGAACAATGTTAATAATTAGCAATTCTCCAATGTGTTATTTTCCTTGTTAAGGTTATCACTCACACAACAAGGTGTTGCAAGCCTGTAGCCAGTAACAGCAGTCCCTGTAAGTGTCCCTATTACAGAGCATATTTTTTGGGGATCAGCCTCAGTATATTTGATCAATGGTCCCCAAATCCTCACGCGGATCTGAGCTTCAAAGACTGATTGAGAATGAACTAAAAGAAAACTAATAAAGAAGAGATCAATCCACTGCAGGGCACAAGGACGATCGGGAGGATTGCTTGATCGAACGGGTGGAGGCGGGGGAGGACGAGAGAGACAGAGACTTGGCTGCGGCTTAGGGCATGTACAACCCTTAGACAGGTAGCTGTCTGTAGAATCTCGAACTGTGCATACAGACAGATGTACAAACACCTCATACAGCCCATAGACAGGAGGCTGTCTGTACGCTGTTTAATGCTTTGTATGTAGATAAGATCAACTACGAATGTGTTTGTATGTACCATTGTGTGGCTATTTGATTGAATAAAATCACGCATAAATAATAGAAACATGATTACAACTTAATATGATAATTATATTATATATATATAGTTACAATGTTTTTTTTCTAATTTTGTTTGTTTGTATAGCCTTGTCATATGTGCTCGATAAGATGCTTCTTTAGTTCTACAAGATGCCACTACAAACCTTCTATACCAATCTATAATTTTTGGTCAAGAAAATTATCTTGCTGTAGATTGTCAGTTTCATAATACTGAAGTTTCAAAGTGTAACAAACCATGTGGATGTTGAAAATTCTCTTTCTGATTTGTTTCTTTGGACATATTTCCACTATTTCAGGCTGGCGCCCTAGATAAATTAGAAGCATTTACAAGCTTCAGTGGCCCTGATTTTTATGGCCTCCCTAGGAACACTTCAAAGATTGTCTTGAGAAAGAGTTCCTGGAAGGTTCTCGCGACCTATACATACAGTTCAGGGGAGATTGTGCCTATGTTTACTGGCAGCACCCTTGAATGGCTTCCATCTGATCAGACTGAAGAATAAACAATATACATCATTGGATGATGCACTTGGGGGGAATCAATTCCATTTGTTTCCCCCTTTCTGTTAGAATCAGCATAGCAAACTGTGTTCAACCATAAGCTGGGATTCCTTTACGTGGAATTCTTGAAGGACAGATTAGTGAGCATAAACATATTGAAAACAACGGCGAAACGCCTGCTTGTTGAGTTGTTACTATATTATATCCTTTTGGGATTGCAGACTTGCAGTACAATTTCAGAAACATGGCATCATGTATTGTTTTCAAGGGTCATATACTGATGTAGACATCAGAACACCCATGATGAATAGATATCAGCATTGATGTTACATCGCTGAATATTTGATAGGCACAACTATATTTCTGTTACTTCAGATGAACCCTGACCAGTCTTTAGGACGATTGCTGTCCGGTTATTCAGACTTGCAGTTGCAGGAGAAGCATGCTTTCAGCAACCTCTAGTTCTGTCACCGCATTGACCTCACCGTCTTTTACTCTTATCAGTTGCAAATTCTCACCAGGTGCTCCTCCGACTGTCATCCACATCCAAATTTTCATCACCGTCATCATCATCATGGATGGAATTCAGCAGCTCTCACAGCTCGCGAGCATTGACAATGCCCTTCTCCTCCATCTCCCTTGCTAGTCTGTCAGCATCCTCCCGCTTCCCGGCCCTCCACAGCTCCTCCACCAACGCCCTCCTTGTGATGTCATCCACCACCCTCCCGGCCCTGGCCATCTCCCACATCACCCGCTCCGCGTCCCCGGACTCCCCGGCCATAGCCAGCGCACTGACGAACGCGTTGCACGCCGGCTCCGTAGGCAGGAGGCCACTCCCGCGCATTTCGTCGAACAGCTCCCGCGCGTTCCTGGTGCGGCCCTGCGCGCTCAGTTCGTGCACGAGGTAGCTGTACGTGGATGCGTCCGGCTCGCAGCGCCGGACCTGAGATTTCGGAGGCCCGGGGCAAAAACTTAAGACGGGCCCTTGTATACCAATGATAATTGATATTATTATATTATCTATATATAAATTTTTAACCAGTCTAATATGCAATCAAGTTGGTCTATCTCCCATTGACTAAGCAATACGGAACTAAAGTGCCTCTCCAAGCACCCTACACCAGCAAACATGCATGTAGGCCAGATTTGGCCCAACTGGCCTTTTTGTGGGCTGGGCTTTTACAGCAGGATATTTTCTCGATAACATATAGTGCTACGGCTGAAAATAGAAATCAAGACCGTCATCCACTAATCATTGATTACATATTGTACACTGGAGACTCGGAGAGGAGAGGTCAACCGGCATCGTAGCGGCGACGATCAGTCGATGCGTCGTGCCGTACAGCTGACGGAAACGGCCGGACGGGACCTGGAGGCCGGCGGGCGGCAGAACCATCCAGACTCCGGTTGACGTTTACGTCTTGGAAAGAAAACATAAAAGGTAGGGGGAGCCGGGTAGGGCCGACGGGGTTAGTAGAGAGGTCACGTCGTCTCGGGAAAGATTTTGGGTTGCGTTTTTTTTTCCGATGCATCTGTGACGCGGGGTCTCCTCATTTCTTTTTTTTCACATCCATCGATCAATTTTATGATTCCTATACGTAGTAATCCTGGGGAGAGGTGAGGCCCCTGCCAACCGGAGGCCTGGGGTGACCGCCCCGCTCGCCCGCCCTCGGGTGGCCGCATCGCCGGCTCGCACCCGTACAGACGGCCGCATCCGGTGAAACACCCGCGGCGCGTCGTTGAGGTGTAGCGACCGCGCGTAGCCCCCGATGAGCACGTTGAGCGTGCGCGTGTCCGCGTGGTCCCCTCCTCGAGCATCTTCCTAAACGGTCGTCGACACGTTGTCCATGTACATGTAGTGGATCGGGGTGTCGCCGCGGCCGCGTGAGAGCGGCGCGGTGAAGAGCGCGTGGTACGTGCCGGCGGAGGGGCGCGCCGCGGGTCGGCGGAGGCGCGCATGAGGGTATACACATGGAAGCCCTTGCCGAGCTTGCCAACTGGCAGTAGAAGTAGAGCGTGTCACGAAGGAGGGGCCCCGGGGAAGGGAGCGAGGGGAGGAGCGAGAAGGAGAGCGCGCAGGCACGGTCGAAGTCGGCGTAGAGGTCGACGGCGGAGAGGCGCTTGATGGCGACGAGGAACGGGGCGGGGTCGGGGCGGAAGGCGGGGAGGCGGAGCGAGTGGGTGAGGAGCGAGAGGAGGAGGCGCGCGTCGGAGGTGGAGGCGAGGGAGGAGGCCGGCGTGGGCGGGGTGAGGCGGGACGGGGAGGGGTGCAATGGCCGCGGAGACGGCATCGGGGGACGGCGGCAGCGGGTTGGGGCCGCGGCGGCTGCGATGGAAGCGATGCGGCGTGCGGCGGGATTGGGGCGGAGTAGGCAGCGGAGAAGAGCCGATGACGTACGGCTTACGTAGGTGACGACGGGTTAAGCGTCAAGGGTGAACAACGTGACCAAAAATTATAGATTGGTATATATAGATGGTAAAGACTATAACAAGGTCGGCCATCCTTTTGTTAGCCGGAACGGCTGGCCTGATCCCACCCCGTCCGCCAAAAACAGCAGCCCGCGCGCGTCGGTCCAATTTGCAGCCAGGCCCACTAGTCATACTAATCACCAGAGGTCACGCGCCTTTTGCCTTCTCATTTCCATCGACTCCCTCTTTCTCTCTAGGGTTTCTCTCTCCTTCCGACGATTTCTCCACCGCATCATTGGATCCATCCACCAGCTGCGCGTCGGAACCCCAGATCGAAGACATTGAAGCATGGATTGTGCTTGGCGGTTTGTTGTTTATCGAATCCCGATCCATTCTTCATTCATTTTTCGCCCGATTTCGTCTCCGGATTGTGCTTTGTGCACAGGGACCTCGTGGTCGTTGGGGGGGGGGGGGCTAGGCCAGCGTGACTCAGAGCGTGCACGGATCCACGGATTGGAGAGCACAAGCCTATCTCGCACGGAGGTGAGGTTTCGTTCGTTCAATCCCCATCGTTTCTGAACTTATTTTTGCATGTTTCCTGTGCAGGTCTTCAGCAGATTGGAGAGCGCATCCTATCACACACGTAGGTGAGGTTTCGTTCCTTCAATTTCCATTGTTTTTTCAACTCATTTCCTCTCGCCTGATTTCTCTCTTTTTGTTATTTTGTTGTGCAAATGTTTCTACGTATTGGAGAGCGTGAAATATAGCGCGTACGGAGGTGAGTTGTTATTTTTGTTCACACCACCCCATTGGATAATTCAGTCTGTAGCCCCCCTGCACATCTCGTCTTAGGCAGAGTTTGTTTTTTGCTGAGCAGTTTTCAGTGGCTAATTGACCCATCAGACCACTGTGGTGGAGGAATCTTAGAGAGGAGGGGGTTCTTCTTGGGGACTCACACAAAGGTATGCATCAACTGTTTTTTTTGTCAACCATACTTGATCCAGTGTTATTGATGAGGAATACGTATGGTGTATGCGAGATTTTAATGAAGCACATTCGGTCATTGACAATGAACGCATATGCTATTTTTCTGAAATATGATTCTTAGCATTTCTCGGGTCTGTGTGTCATTTCCCAATAGTTCGGCAACAACATAGGATATGATGAAGCAATTTTAGGAACACATGATGAAGCATTGTATGTCATTTAATATAGAAATTTAGCATTCTAGTTGTACTATTTAGCAAATTTAGCACCTACCGACTATATTTTAATTTTAGTTTTTCTGTTTCATTTTGGAAATGTTCCTATACCAAATCAAGCTGGAAGCGATCAGTTCATACAATGACTAGGGTACAAAGAGAGAACAGCACATGCAGCATTGAACAATGATGTATGCCCTTCATTTGTTTAAGCCTTTCTTTGGGACCTCTATCTAGTATTTTTTTACTCTCCAGTCTTCTTTTTAGTACCTTTTGAATCTGAGTTAGTTTGCTGGGATACACAATCCAACCTCCATTAGTCAATTACTTGGACACTAAACTAACAAATGGATGCTTAGTTATATCATTCATAATAATGCAATATTTAGTTTTAAAAGGCAATAATAGTTAAGATTATGCTGTTATATGATTCAAAAATAGGCAAATTGGAATATATGTACTACAATAGTTCGCTAATATATCATTTGTTTTCATATACGATGTTTGGAATCATGTGGTTATTTTGCTGGGATACATAATCCAACCTCCATTAGTCAAGTACTTGGACACAAAACTAACAAATGGATGGTTAGTTATACGATTCATAATAATGCAATAATATAGTTTTAAAAGGCAATAATATAATTAAGATTATGCTGTTATATGATTTAAAAATAGGCAAATTAGAATATATGTTTGGAATTGGAACTGTAGATGCATAGCTGCAGCATTTTCCTATTGTGTGTGTAGTAGCAAATTGTTAGGTACATATGTAGTAGCATCTAATTAGGGAATTGTTTATCCCATGTATTTAGCAAAATTATGTGCAGCACCTTTTCTGTGCTTGACAGCTGATGGTCCATTATTTCAACACATTCTTGATGATCCATTGCTAGTTGTGTTAGTAGTCAGGTTCATACAGCATGATTGTGCTGCACTTAACCTAATATTGTATATCGTTTTTACTTCTTTTTTAAAGTAGTTTCATTTGCATAATCAGAAGCAAAAAAAACGACACAGATTGGAAGGGGGAACTAAGCTTGGCATAGGTATGCTCAACACACCCACATCGTAAGCAATTTTAAACAACTTATTTTTGCATAATGACTACTGCCAATCTGATATTTAGTTGTATGCAAAACACAATTCAGTTTTAATTTAGCAGCATGCCCAATGCAAGCATGCCACCCAAATAAGCTGTGATCTACTATTTTTTATATTACAGTATGTGTAGTGGAAGCATGCTAACAAGCTTCATAAATTTAATTATAGGATTGTGGTCTGTTGACGTGCAAATCAACAGAAGACATCATAATGAAAATTTTCACAAAAAAGCAACCAGTAACACACAAAAATGCAACATGGCTTTGTATATATGCACAACAACACTTACAATTAAGCAAATTTATGTTAGCTATTCCATAAATTTATGCCTTATTTTCTTTTTTGTTCAGGTAACTAGGGCAATGAAGTACAGGATGTTAGAGCCAAATAATAACCTCAGATCTAGTGAATAGTTAACTAGAGGAAGATCCTTTTGATTTCATGAAGTTGTAATTCTGGTACATGATGTTGGTGACAGACAACTTCTTGTGAAGCAGGAAGCAAAAAATAATTGAGTTTGTAGGTTAAAAGTTGAAACTAGTACAGATGAAGCGATGGGGAACATCATGTCTCTCTAGGCAAATCTGTGTCACAAAATAAATTCTTTCTAAAAACACCATGGATTTTTGTATAAAAAAACATTGCCTGCAAAAACACCATGGATCTTTGTATTTACCTGGTTATGTTGCTGTTTTGCGTTATTTTCGCCCAGCAGACCCCTGTTTTTTTTTGCGTATATGCTTTCTTCAGTAATTTTCTAATCCCTCTTTCGCCTTGCTCGGCGTCGTCCTGCAGACAATTTTTGCCTTTTCCTGTATCTCTTTTACATTGCACGGCGGGGAATGTGGCCGACATAGGGTGGGAAGTGGTGGGCCCTGCTAGGGCACTCCCGCCGCCAAAGGTTATAATTTTCGCACGCGGGGGTCTGCTGAACGTGGAGTGGGTAATATTGCCTAAAATGGATAGTACGGGATCATGTCATGCCTAATCAGGAAAGGCCATCCCATGGGACCAAAATACGGCCGGCCATCTTTTAGCTGCGTCCTATATAGATTAGTAGATTAGTTTTAGTGATCTTCTGGAGGATGATAGTATTTTGGGGAAAGAATATTTTGAGAGATCTCCCAATATATAGTTTTAGGGGGGATTTTTAGCAATCTCTTGGAGTTGCTCTGGAACGCCGGCTGGTGGCACCATCCTTGGTGCCTTTTAACAACCAAGCTATCCTCTGCTCCTAGTGGCATTAATTTTATAGTGACATTCTTTCAGTCAATTTTGTTTTGTTGGGATGTGGTGGTCTTTATATATTTTTTCTTTTCCCCCTTTAGGTCACCACCTTTCCATGTGGTCGCTAGCAAATATTGCCACTTTACCATGACATGTTTTGCAATTTAACTATTTTCTCTTAATTTTGGAAAGGAGACCAAAGAAAGGAATTTATATAGCACTTCTTCATATGTTACTTTCGTGTTCTTCAAATCGTAGACCACCAGAGTTGATGAGTTACTGCAATGGACGGTCCATTTTTATCCTCCTCCTACGGAATAGTAAGGAAATGGCACGAAGCTCTCCGTTTGTTTTACAGAAAATACAGTCTCATATGGCGCCTTGCCTTTTTTGATTCACACTTTTTTTACAACAACCATTTAATATATATTAAGCAACTATCTTACAGAAAGGACCCTCACAGAGGGCCAAATTACAAACAGGTCCACTGACCGGATAAGCACTACAACCACAACATAGATGACCTTATCAGCAGTGGGTCGTAGGGGCGCCAGTGACACATACACCCAAATGGAAGGACCGCGCTGAGCGTCAGTTGTAGGAGGATCGACGGAGCCATTGATTTGAGTCACACTAAACGACCTAAAGCTTTGTAGAGAAGTCGCCGCCGACGATGTTGGGTAAAGCTCGATGTTGAATTCATGGTGAAGACGAGGAAGACAAGTCTACAGTGGAAAGAGAAGTGCCCGGACGTACCAGATCTACAATATTGAAACCTGCAACATGGTGGCAAGGATAGAGGCGAGCAGGAGCACACCAACGCATTCGACAACAACAATCACACCACAGTCCGGATGGGGGTGATGGCATCAGAACAACGGCTAGTGTGCTGCTGCGAGGGGGGACAAGAGAGGAGTGACGCGTTCAACAACGACAAACTCACCAGAACCCAGATGGGGGTGAGGGCGGTGGAACAATTGTCGACATGCGCAGATCGTAGAGGGGTCGGAAGAATCACTGAAGAAGTGATGTCAGAGGTGGAGGGGGATAGGGTGGTGTGGTGGTGGAAGCTGAGCAGAGTTGGTCAGATCCACCGAAGGAATTGACAGATCTGGGTAGTGGAAAGAAGGGGAAAGGGGCAAGGAGCGGATTTATTTTATTGGAACTCACCTTGACGGCAAGGTCGTCGACGACGAGGGCGCCAAGAAGCACAACGACGACAGCGGCAGCGGTAACTCTCGGGTGAGACATACCACTGGGGGAAATGCCATATAGGCACTACTACTTATAGAGCTATCTACAGGTGAGCGGGGGAGGGGGGGCTCATTGCCCTTCTCACTGTCTAGGCCTGCTACGCTAACGGGGCTTAACCCGACCCAAACCCGCCCCCACCCTCAACTAGCGACTCGACTGCAGGGTAGGCAACCCAGCCCGCCCCGCAAAAGTAACGCCCCACCCCGCCCCATCTCGCACACTCTCGCCTCATATGGCCAGTGTGCCCCCACGAGGATCGCCGCCACTGCCATGCAGACCCACCCGCTCCACCTAGCGACCGCTGTCGTGCCTCCACACGCGCTCCACCTCGCGGCCGCTGCGACCTCTGCGGTCGGCGTAGTGCTCGGGGCGCACCTACTCGTCGCCCTCTCCCGCTCCAGCACCCTCAAGCTGCTGGCTGACGCAACCTCCACCGTCGCCGCCGCCGCGCTCGGGCGTCGCGGGTGCTCGCCGCGGCGTCCTCCCCGGTTGTCGCGCTCCTCGCCGCCTCCAAGGCCGCGTCCAAGTCCTACAAGGCCGCACGCTTCCCCAAGCTTCCCTCCGACAAGCGCCTCAAGGCTGCCTTCGCCGCCGCGTCACTCCTCCGCCTCGCCACCGCCGCACCGTTCATCCCCTCGACGTTGCCCTCCGGAGTCGTGGTGCTCGCCGTGCTCAAGTCTGGTCTGGTTATAAGCTGTCCAAGAACACGTCCAAGGTCGAGTCGTCCTTGTTGGTGTTGGCAATGAGCACGACACGCCCGTAATCCTCCTTGTCGGCGGTGCGCCTACCGCTTCGTGCTGCAGGCGGAGCCGCTCCTCCTCACGGTGGTGCGCCAGCTTGGCTTGGGTGACCTTGGTCCTTGGGCATGGCGGGCCTTCCCACCCACGCGGCCTTGCGGTTGGGGCGTCGCGCCGCAGCCGCGAGTTGCTGCTGCTCTGAGCTCGGCGAGGCGGTGGTTCTCGGCGCGCTTCTCGGCATCCTCCTCGTGGCGGCGCGCCGAGCGCGGCTTGGGGCCCTCCTCCCCGGCCCCCGACCCACTCCGACCCGCACATGATGTGCACCCAACCCGTCCCAGCCCGCAAGCCTATAAACCCCATTCACACCCGCCCCATCAAACCCCATGCGACAACCCGACCCAAAATCCCCACTTGGCCCCGCCCCACTAGCAGGGCTATCACTGTCCGCGAGCTCACCGGAGGAGAGGAAGGGAGGGGCCCAAGGTGGGGGAGCCGAGTGGAGGGGAGGAAGGATCGAAGTATTCACATTTTGTCTGTAAACTGTGGAACGTGCATGGAAGTATCAAGAGTGAACACTCACCTGACTTTAATGGTATGATAAGAGATTGCAAAAGGTTAGTTTCGGTGTGTCATGTCATGTGTGTTTCTTCAATGATCTTGAGGTCCTTCTGATCCATATCTTAATCCAAACTCTAGTGCATCATGTCAAGCACCTTCAAATCTGTCTCTTCCAATATTTTGCCAAATTTTTCTCAATCATTCCTCTAATGAGATTGTTATAAGATCTATGAAATGAATTGGTGGGGACTCTCTCCCCACGTTACACCTAAAAAAACATTGCAGAGTGCAGACCAGAACAACACAATTCCTAATCCTTCCATAAACACTGTGAAGCTTTACAGATATGATGCCAATAATAGCGGAGCACACATTCAGTTCAGCTTGCATTGACACCAAACATCTCATTAGTTCATAAGGATTCGCTAGTATCACTAGCATCTGTTAAAATTCGGAGGCGGGTGCAGCACAGGTTCACAGCACAACACATCAGAATTCTTAAAAGCTCACCCCCCTTCCTCGCACGCCCGCGTTTCCGGGTGTACGTGTCGCGCAGCGCTGCGTTTCGTCATTTTGCAAAAAGCCCTCAGATTTTCTCCAAATCACGAAAAGGTCCAGGAAGTCCAGATTGTACAACAACACGTTCATTTATTTTGCGCCCAGGCCCTCGATCTAAACTTTAATTCGATACAAAGAAGGGGAAGTTGGGATTTTACACATTACCCCTGAAACACACCCCTCCCACCACCCCACCCCCTACCTAATACCACCCCGGCCCGCCCGAACCCTAGCGCGCCTCTCTCTCATCCTTTCCACCGCCGTCCTCTCCCTCTCCCCCCCGCTCTCCTCCTCCACCGCCTCCCGCCGCTCCGATGCCCGAGCGCGCTGTCGGAGGCCCGTCCGGCTCGCGGGGAGGGCGGCGGAGGGGGCTCTCCTAGCATGACTCCGCCGCACGCGGGGAGCTCGCGAGGCCCCGGATTTAGCACGGCGCCGGCCGGATCCGGCGGACCGCACGGTCACGGTGGCTCGCGGGGGCGTGGTGGGGATGGTGCGGTCGGTGGAGCGTGCAAGGGGCACGCCGGCGAGGGCGCGCCCGACGCGGAGTGGCCGCCCGCGGCGGCGGCCCCGGCGGAGCGTGCGCGAGTGCCGCGCGTGGTGGCGGCCCGGCGGCGGTGGCGAGACGCGTCGGCATGGCCCCGCCGCGTCGACATGTGCCGCCCCAGCAGTCCCGTCGTGGTCTCGCCAAGTCCACATGTGTGTTCCCACTTGACCTTATCCTCTCCCCCTCCCATTCTCATTTGTGCCTCACGGGCCCTCCTCTCTTGCAGATCCAGAAAAAATGCAATAGTGGCGCTCCGAGAAGAGGTGAAGGAAGAGTGAGGAAGAAGCTGACTCATCCATGGAGTACTCGGCTCATCAAGTTCCTTAGGTAATCCTCTACCCGAACGGATGCAAGCAACTAGAGGACGACACCCAACAGTAGCCTATCTTCCCAGCTTGCCATTCACTGCAATAAATTTATACTTGTGTATTCTCTTTTCAATTCTGTTTGATGTTCTAAAATTGCACGAATATGCAGGACCAGGAGGGGAACCTAGAGGAAAATTGAAGGGCTATGACCTTCCCTTCGGTGCATGCAACTGCAAGGTGCTCGAGAAAATGTCCAGCCCCTAGCACGGTGAGTCGCACAATGACCGTTCGTGATGTTGTAGTACTAGCCTTGTGATGCATGTGTTGCCTCTTCTGTTTACACTTTTTAATGTATCAACTACGCTTCGATATATGCATTTGAAAACCTGTAGAATAAAGATCATCAACAAGGATGGTTGATTAGAAATGTTTCTGGTTGTACAGAGGGTATCTCAAAATTTAGATCGATAAATATGAATGATATGTGTTAGGTATTCCATTTTTCCTTTGGGGTTGCAATTGCACTACTGTCTGCACTGTGTAACTTTAATGTTGAGTTTGAGTTGTAGTGAGTTAGTTTCCTGAACTATCGTTGTGTCTATTATTGAGACGATAGGAGGATGTATTAGACTTTGCCTTAAATACTACTTGCAAAAATATTCTCTCTATTTGGCTTGAATACGACTCGCAACAAGACTTATTTCATCATTATTGATTGTCTATCATTTTTCGGATTTCAAAAACTTATTAGGAGAGTGTGCGGATCGTCCCTAATGTGATCTCATGCATTTTACTGCTGGGTTTGTGACTACACATTGACTTTTGGTTTTGGATCTGTGCAGGTTTTCTAATTTTATCAGTACCTGCACCAAGCCACCAAGGTTAGCTTCTGGGAGGCCTAATTATCATTGCTCAGGTCAGGTGTATACAATATTCTCACTTTCACTTGCATCATAGACTAATATGAGCAGTACACTCATATAGTTACCTGCAACTTTGTTATTCAGAATGCTGAAATTTACAAAGTGCAATATTATCAGAATGAAATTAGATAAGTGGCCGTTAAATTTGAATATGCTTCCTAAAGAACATGGAATGGAACATTTCAAAATCTAGAATATGGGACTACTTATGTTGTGACATTGGTTTTGTTTCTGAACTTTTATTTTCTTTTCACCTTCTTATGCATATACCTTTTCATTTTTTACATTAGAGATTACAGTAGCGGATATCAATGACATCATATATGTTGATCAAATAAGTTTTTTTATGTGCGGCATGAGGGTGACTATGAGGAGAAACGAGAAGAGTAATGCATGATTTTTGCCTCGCAAAAATATTCTCTCTATTTGGCTTGAATACGCCTCGCAACAAGACTTATTTCATCATTATTGATTGTCTATCATTTTTCAGATTTCAAAAACTTATTAGGAGAGTGTGCGGAATGTCCCTAATGTGATCTCATGCATTTTACCGCCGGGTTTGTGACTACACATTGACTTTTGGTTTTGGATCCGTGCGGGTTTTCTAATTTTATCGGTACTCGCACCAAGCCACCAAGGTTAGCTTCGGGAGGCCTAATTATCATTGCTCGAAGTCGGGTGTATACAATATTCTCACTTTCACTTGCATCATAGACTAATATGAGCAAGACACTCATATAGTTACCCGCAACTTTGTTATTCGAATGCTGAAATTTACAAAGTGCAATATTATCAGAATGAAATTAGATAAGTGGCCGTTAAATTTGAATATGCTTCCTAAAGAACATGGAATGGAACATTTCAAAATCTAGAATATGGGACTACTTATGTTGTGACATTGGTTTTGTTTCTGAACTTTTATATTCTTTTCACCTTCTTATGCATATACCTTTTCATTTTTTACATTAGAGATTACAGTAGCGGATACCAATGACATCATATATGTTGATCAAATAAGTTTTTTATGTGCAGCATGAGGGTGACTATGAGGCGAAACAGAAGAGTAATGCATGATTTTTGCACCTTGCCTATGGTGATTTTTGCATGATTTCAAACATGGTGAATGAGGGTGACTATGAGGTCTCGCTCTGTTTAGTCTTTTTTTAAAATGTTGTGATTTTGTGGTAAATGTCCAAATATTTTCTACTCATCCGTCTTTGATTATTGAAATGATAGGGCGTGCATCGCCACATTGCATACCAACATGTGTTTGAGGGATATAGTCTTGGTTGCAAGTCTTTTTCATCTCGTAGAGAGGCTCGTACTTATGAGTGCATGATAACATGACATTTAATATAAGAGTAATGATAGAATATTCATGCAAAGTAAATATGTTTTCATCTCCGTACATTGGAGATTGTCCTGTTAAGAGATTTGATCGTCCAATTATTTCGTCTTTGCATACACTTTATATTGATGTTTTCATGTCTTCACTGGTCATAATTTTGTTAAGGATAGGGCGCGCAACGCGCGCCAAATGTTCTAGTCGGAGATATGAAAGACCACACCCCTTTCCTCGCACCAGATTAATTGAGGCATCGGTGGCCTCTTCTCTGTTCGACACGTCACCCACCCACGAGCTTGGCGATTTTTCAAGAAACCCCTCCAGTTTGCTACAAATCTTGAATCCATCCACCACGTCGAAACCACATAGAATCCATGTTCACATATTTTTCATATATGACATCTACGCAAACTTTATTTGTACAAGAAGAGGAGAAGATTCAAAGATCGTGTCCATTGTTACATACCCCCTCGAGATGTTTTGCGAACACCCCCTCCCACCACCCCAACCGGTAACAAACCCCCCACCCCACCCCGCACCCGGCTCGAACCCTAACCTCGTACCCCCGACCCCAATCCCCCGTCACCCTGCTCTCTGCCTACCCGCCGCTGTCCTCTCCCTCCCTGGTCTCTGTTCTCCGCCGCCGCCTCCTCCATCCCCTGATTCCCATCCACCCTCCGTGGCGGCTTGTCTCCGGCAGCACTTCGGGCGGCGATGTATCCCCATGGGGACGCACCCAGGGTCGTGCCGTGGTGGGGCCATGAATGCCGACGGCGCTCGATGCGGTGCAGCCCGGCCAGAGGGTGGTTGCACGACCGTAGGCGCGGGCCCTAAGGCTAGATTTGCCCCCTCCCTCTCCTCCCCTCTGCCTACCTCTCTCTCCTCCGGTTCGGGTCGAGACGATGGCGGGCTAGGAGAGCTCTCTGAGGCTCTAGAGACGTGGCGACCGGCTGCTTTACCGCCATCTTCCTCACGGTCTGGTCGTGGTCGGCGCGGCGGGCGGGCCAAGCCAGCAGGTGCACACCACGGATTCACGGCAGGTTCGCTACTTCCTCATCTCCTCCCTCGATCTCCTCCTCCACCTCATCCCCTCCAATTTCCTCTAGCCCCAAGCAGGGGCGCACCACAGATTTCTTCCTTTCTGGATCCTCTCATGCTTTCTCACTTAACTGCCAGTTCAACTCTCATTGATACATGCTGTATTTTCTTTATGGGTGTGCGAGTTCGGTGACAGATTGAGAAAAGATTTTTTTGGTAAGTACACACCTTAGTTTAGCGATTGCATCTTTGATGGGTAGATTTAGATATAGTCTAGAGAACATGTTCGAACACTTGGTTGTCACCGTAGATTTGTGTCTAGGAGTGATTTGTTGCGTGTATTTGTGCTCGGTGCATCCGGTTAGAACATGTTCTTAAACCTTTCTTAGGCTATGATTAGATTACGTGTGAAAACCGGTACTAAAATGGAAAGCCCCGGTATCAGTGGGAAAGAGTGAACCAATTGCAAACTATTTTGGATTTGCATCTGCATTCTTTTGGTCTGTTGGGTTTATTTGATTTTAATCAGATTTAATTGTGGTGAATCTTACCATTTCACTAGAGAAAGATACAATACAGTTAGTTTTGATGAAATTAAGTGATGCATTTGCTGGTTTTCAGGTCATTTATTGCTGTAGTAAGATGGGTTCGTCGACTTATTGATGTTGTCTACTGGTACCTGAAGCTTGAAGTTGTTGCACTTGCTCTTGTGTGTGTGTTTGCAGTCTTGCAGAGGTAACATCTGTCTCCTTACTTGGTATTACATTCTTCTTTCTAGGAATTTTCGGATACTATACTGTACCATGTTGTCTGGGTAAAGGTATGGAATGGAAAAATGTAAACATTTAAGCCTCTTGTGTCATTAATCTACGATTTACGCATTGATGACCTTAGCCTGAACATTTTAGTCTTTTTAGCATAAAAATAAAACTAATGATTTCGCCCGGACTCGAACCGGAGACCTTCAGTGTGTTAGACTGACATGATAACCAACTACACCACGGAATCTTCGTCCTGAACATTTTAGTCTTTGAACTGGAAGATTGCATGTATTGGTAGAGAGGAGAGCCTTTGAAGATATGCTCTTTAGGCCTCACATATGAAAAGTTAACATTCTTGAACTCAATAGCCCCATCAATCTGTTCACCTTCAACATGTTGTGTTGTATGCATCAACCTCTGGTTTCTACTTGATTATTCCGAACATATTATATGTTGCAGACTGCCCACCCACAAGTGCTTAAATGCTTGGTGATGCCTGGTAAATAGCTATGCTAATTGCAGTAGCAAATTTAAGGTTTTCTGAACTATTGTTGATAGGCAGCTATAATATTACAGAAGCATATCCTTTTGATCAATAAGTTGAAACACATCTTTCTGTTTACTTGTATTCAGGCAAACCGCCACAAGGCCGGTTCCCACGGTTAAAAAAACCAGCCGGTAAACCGGCAAAACCGACCGGTTCGCTGATGTTAAAAAATTTTAGGCACGGTTTGGGGGTGGGAACCAGACCGGTTCATGTACCGGGCCGGACCGGTTCCACCGGGAACTGGCCGAACCGGCCCGGTTCCCAACGGTTTAAGAACCCTGGTTGTATTTGCTGGCAGCTCTGCAAAGATATCAAGGTGAGCGCTATGTCACCTGATGCTCAGCTCCATTATAAGCACACATAAAGCCTGTCCAGCGTCTCACGAGGCAAGAACTAATTTCTCAGTTTTATACTTTTTTATAAAAACAGACAAAATATATATGTTTCTGGCAAGTTTTGAGCCTAGAACCTTTGGAGTTCCGGACAATGAGCGAGGCTAATGGATATTTGTGATCCCAGTGGTAAATTATATTTATCCACTTAATCACATGCTATTCCGCATTATTGCGATTTTGTTGGATCTTCGCTACTCACAGTTCACAATGCCACTATGCATCGAGTTGCTATGTTGCAGGTTCTAACCAAATGCATCGCCAAATATTCTCTGAACCTATTAGTGTATAGTTCATATAGATTAATGCCAGCCGGCCCCCCTTGAGCATTTTTATTATTGCAATGTTTTGTCCTGCATGTAGGGAGATGGGAGCCGAGAGCCTGAGAGAAGGATCGATTTTGCTGTTGCATGTAGGAAGATGGGATTTGCGTGCAGGTATCAGCAAGAGATTAAAGGAAGTGAGAGCAGAGAGAGGTTAAGCTTTTTTTGGTACTCTGAATATGGTAGGATAAACATAGAGTAGAGGGGGAGAGAAGAGCAGCTTTTATTTATTTTGCAATTGGTTTTTCCCGGTGTCAATTATATGTGCAGTTTCACTGATCTATAGCTGATTTGATTTTCCAATGTAGGAAAATGAGTCATTCCTTCCCCTGTAAAGGGTATTCACATTGAGAGACAATGAGCTGATATATTCGATTAAATGCCTCGTGGTTTGTGGTCCTATTGAGCCATAGATTTTTGTTGAAAGCATATGTTTGTCTGCAACTTCTGAGGCAAAGAAATACTACTGTAGCTTTCATCATCGTAGTTATCTCTGTTTGCCAGGAGTCTTAAACACACTACAATTAAGATGCAGATTCCTTATGATATATGAACAGACACTTTGTTGTATATCAGTTCTTATATTCTGGAGACAATGAGCTGATGACATTGGACTATGAATTTAACTTCTACTCAATAGTGAGTTAGCCACTCTTGATTCCTTGTTTGTGGCAGGTTTGTGGTCATGTTGGGAACACTATGTTGTTTCCACGCTTGGCTCCACTTATTGGTTGCTGATGGTGTCGGCTTGGATGTTGACAACAATTGTTGTCACGAGAACTTATATATGTTTGTTTTGCAAGTTTCTTTATTCAAGTAAAGGGTGACAATGATCAGGTTTGTATTGGTTCTTACTTGATTTTTCTCACTCTTGTATGCAGTGGGCAACTAAGTGATAATGTGAAAGGCATTTGTACAATACTTGTTTGGCTATTATCAATGGGGGACTCCTTGTGCTCTAATTGTTGTCTTACAGGTGCGTTGTTAATTGGAAATGAAAAGCTCCTACCCATTCGCTGTACCAGAATTGTTTGAGCCTGGTGACCTCTCTGTTTGCCACGGCGTGTTAGCCTGTTTTGCAAAAAAACCCTCACATTTTGTTACAAATCTCAAATCAGTCCTGCAAGTCCAGATCGCACAGTAACCACGTTCGTATATGTTTCATATGCGTCAGTGTGCTAATTGTTGGTGTTGTTTTGGTTTTATTAGTTTTGACGATGATAGAGTTCACTTTAGATAGGGCACGCATCACGCGCCAGATTGTTCTAGTTGCAGTAAAGCTAACAACAAGTCTTAGATCACTTTCAGATAACATCAATTTGTTCTTCTAATGCCTCTGTTCACACTCCTGATGGCTCTTGATGGTTCTGTTTCACATTAAAAAACACACCACACTCATTATGCATCATGTAGCTGTCCGGGGGAGTGGTTGCTCCCCGGGTCGCCTGGTAGCGGCGCTCCATCCGGTTCTGCCTAGAGGATGGACCACTAGGGTGCACGGCGGTGGCGGCGACGATCCAAACAGTGGTTGCCGCATAGGGAGGCTGGTACAACGTGGGTGGTGACGGGATCATTTCGACATTCCATATTGGAGGGCTGCAACATACACCCACATCATCAATTCCTCCTTAACAGGTGCTTCAAAGGTGTTCCACATATCTAGAACACACAACGGCGTAGCTGATTCTCTAGCTAAAGAAGGATTACTCCTACACAACTCAGATTCTCTGTTTCCAAACTTTTGTTGTACTAATCCTTCTCATGTTCTTGGCTGCCCATTCCTAGGGGCACTACAGCATGTAACCATAAACTCTGTAAAGGTTATAACAGCTTCTTGCTGTTAAGTTAATGCTAAGTTAATTGTCAAAAAAAACGTGGGTGGTGACGGGCCTGCGCGGCGAGGCGCGTGAACTAGAGAAAGAGGGAGTCAGTGATTGAGGGGGCGCCAAGGGGAGGAGTGGCTACCGTCGTCGCGGCCTGGGAGGTGGCGAGAGGCGACGAGGTTCCGTCGGCGGCTGCAAGAGATGGGGTTGGCGCAGGAACATGCGACGTGAGGGATTGAGAGATGAGATAGGAGAGAATAGATTCCCAAAATACCCTTTTCTCAATTAATTTAATTTTATAATTAATTAGGTGGTGGGAAAATCAAAACACCAAATACTTCCTAATACCTCCTAGTAATTCACAAGTGCAGTAAAAAGCTCATAGAATATACTACGTTGAGTTTACATTTTAAAATTCCATAGGACATCGGGATTTTACATTTTAAAATTCCATAGGACATCGGCCGGTGGTTGCTGTTGATTTGTTCTGAGAGAAAAGTACTGCTAGCTGGTTGCTGGTAGCTAATTTGTTCTGAGAGAAAAATACTGTTGACTGGTGACTGATAAGCCAAACGAACAACACGTGAAAGTCACACTGTAAATTAAATTTATATATAATTTATTTATAGAATATATATAAACTAATCTCTACTCTCTATCTCTATAATATTAAAGCAAGGATTGCTTCACGCGGTCGTCGCTCGTCCGGACTAAACCGCTCCACGCACGTGTTCTATCTAACTAGCCATGAAGCCTCCGCCGCATGCACGTGTTGCGCTTGTTTGGGCCTTCGATCCGGCCCGCTTTGAAGGCTAATGGGTTGAATTCCGCAGTACAAAGAAGCCGTAATTTGTTCCTATGATTTTTGTTTCCGTTCCGTCCGCCTTCCGTCGTAAAATTCCCCGCGGCCCTGACCCTCGAGGCCACGCGGTCGTCGCTCGTCTGGACTAAACCGCTCCACGCACGTGTTCTATCTAACTAGCCATGAAGCCTCCGCCGCATGCACGTGTTGCGCTTGTTTGGGCCTTCGATCCGGCCCAGTTTGCGAGGCTATGGGCTGAATTCCAGAGTACAAAGAAGCCGTAATTTGTTCCTATGATTTTTGTTTCCGTTCTGTCTGCCTTCCGTCGTGTCCTCCTTTGTTTATATATATCGTGAAAAAGAAAACGTGACACAAAATCGTTTCCCCCCTAGCCTTTTTGGCAAGGGCCGGGACAAACGAAAGGACAGTGCGGGAGAGACGTGGAAAGGGAAGAACAGGAAGAACACGACATTTACGAGGAATCCAGTACATGCTAGAGTGTTAAATTAGATAGAGCAATAAAAATTAGAGTTTTACTCATCCGGTGACTGAAAATTTGATTATACATCGGTCACTCAAAGTACACCAGAACATCAGACAATCTCCGGTGTCTCCATCCCACCCCTCCACTAATTGCGGTACTAATGCAACTGCCCGAGCTCCTGCGAGCCTCGCTCTCTTTCTTCTCTAACTTCGACGACTATATATCGAAGGGGCCAGCCGTGGGAGACAGGCAGGCCAGGCGCTGGGGATGGTGGCCGGCCGAGCAGCCTAGGGCCCTGGTAGTGGTAAAGGCGCTCGAGCCAGGTCGAGGCGGGGGAGCTCGCCGGAGTTGGCAAAGATGTCGGCAACTGAGCCCGCTGGAGTTGGAGAAGGTAGCGGCGACGATGACCGAGCTCGCCGAAGTGAGGCCCAACGGGTTAGCATGGGGCGGTTTGTAGCGAACATGGCCTCATATGCCATTAGTTCGAGTTTGATTTTGGTGATTCGTGACAACATGATCATTAGGACTAACCATATTGTTTTAGCATGTCTTTGTAGACCTCTAGATCCCAAGGATGCAAGAAAACCACATGCCAAAATGAGAACAAGGGTCAAAACCGAGCAAGAAAAGAAAAGAAAAGACACCGTCAGATGAACCGACGGTATCAATATAGCAAGCGTCGGTGCAATCGTTGGACGAGTTGGTACACAGGGTGAAACCCTAGGTACAGTCGGATGAAACGACGGTCCATTTTCTAGTAGCGTCGGACGAGTTGCAGAGGAAGAACAGCGAAGACAGTAGCACCGGATGATCCGACGGTCTGAGTGGGGACACCGTCGGTCTATTCGACACTTAGTTTGAATCTAGATAGAGACGCGCCAAGACGAAGTCTTCAGCACCGGATGATCTGACGCCTTGGTCAAGGGGTAGCGTCGGTCTATCCGACGGTCGCGTAGAAGATAACAAAGACGACTTGGTTGCGGTCTTCAGCACCGGATGATCCAACGGACTGTCGGTGCATAGCGTCAGAGCAGTTGTGTCAGAGAATCTCAACGGCTATGTGACGTGGGAGGGGCACCGGATGAACCGACACCCTGGAAAAGCTTAGCATCGGTTTATCCGACGCTACCTTTTTCAGCAGCTTTTAGCCAACGGCTAGTTTGATGCCTTGGGCTATTTATACCCCCTCCACTCACCCATTTGAATAGGCTGGATTGTGTGGAAGTGCAGAAGAGTTCAAGACACATTGAAGATCATATCCAATCCATCCAAGTGCTTAATTGCTCATCCTTAGACTTGCATATGCTTTGTGTATGTGCTTAATGCTAGGCTTAGCGTAGAGCTGAGTGAGTGCAAGGTTGTGCCAACCTTGTGAGGTGATTCTTGAGTGAATCAAGTTGTACAAGGTTCGTCGGAAGCCTTGGGGCCTAAGTGGCTCACCGGCAATCATCATCGACCCTCCGGCTTGGTGTGGAGCGGCGAGGACACTTTGTGCGGGGGACGTGGAGACCCCCTTCCTTGGTGGAGAAGCTCCTTAGTGGAGGCGGTAGCAAGGTGACCAAGGGAGCTTGGAAAGTGCCTAAGTGGCTAGCCTTTGCGGTGAGTCAAGTGGTGCTCTTGGGAGAGACTTGGTGACCGGGAAGCAATACTCTTGTGTGAGTGCTTCAACGTGGACTAGGGGTGGCTTAGTGCCTACCGATACCACGGGATAAATCGCGTGTCAAGAGTTTGCTTCCTCTCATCCCATTTACGTTTCTGCATTTACTCTATTGCAATCTTTGCTTGCCTTACTTTCCTAGAGTAGTATCATGCTAGGAATGGCTATAGGTTGCAAACCTTGTTTTGGGATGGGAGTTTCACACTAGAACAACCCTAGTTGCACATCTAGATAGTATGTTCTAGTTTATCTTTGTGTAAAATTAGTGAAGCCATAGGTTAAGGTTTTAAGTTGCCTAATTCACCCCCTCCCCCTCTTAGGCTAACTAGCATACAATTCCTTACAAGTGGTATCAGAGCCGGGACTCACTTCCTTCACAAGGAAACGCCAATTCGATTGGTAAATTGTGAAAACCGGCTCATTGGAACAGTTAGGCTTCACCGCCTAGTGAGTTGCTCTATAGAGGAATGAAAGGGGTGGATACCTTAGCTTTGGCTCCACATTTCGATGGCATGGGCTATCCTCGGTGGAAGGTTCTCATGGAGGCCTATCTCCAAGCAAAGGACCTTGATGTTTGGAGAGTCACCGATGAGCGCATGACAAAATGGTACTAAGAAGGAAAAGCAATTTGATGTGATTGCTAAGAGTATCATTTTGTCCTCAATAGATGTAGCCATTTTCAATAGAGTTTTTACTTGTGAAAATGCTCATGAGTTATGGAAAACCATCAAGGAGCAAAATGAGGGTTCAAAAGAAGTTGCTAATGAACGCTACGGTTGTCTCCTTGAGGAATTCAATAGCTTTAAGCAACTAGCAAATGAAAATGCCGAATCTATGTACTCACGCCTAAATGTGATTGTCAATGAGATCAATACTTTAGGTGTGAAGGACATCACGGACTTGAACATCAACCGCAAGATCCTTCAAAGTCTCCGGAAGCCCGATTATGACTTGGTGAAGGCAATCATCTACGAGAAGAAGCTCGAAGATTTGAAGCCATCTCATATCTTGAGCAAGATCATGGCACATGAGCTTCAACTCATGCCCAAGTCAAAGAAGGCGCCCCAAGAGAAGTCCCAAGAACCATCCTCTCCAACTACAAGCCATGCTCTCTCAAGCCAACAAGAGAAGATGTTGAGTAGGATGGCTACTCATGGAAGCTCAAGCGAGGATGATGGTGATGATGGAGATTCCTCAAGTGATGAAGAGGTTGAATCCATGGTAGCCGAGTACGTGAAGAAGATCTTCAAGTGTTATGATCGGCAAGGTGTACCATAGGCTCAACAAGACACAAAGTGGCTAGGGGCGCAGGAACGACGTCTGCACGACGTGGCACGGCTTGGCAGCTACTTTAGATCAGTTTGTTAGTATTTCTTAGAGATAAGATAGTTCAGTTTTTAGCTTAAAGATTTCGTTTGTTAGTGATATAGGCTATAAAGCCTGACAACCTGGGAATAAACAGATCAGCTGGAGATTGAGTTATCTCCCCAGCGTCCCTTGCTCTCTTGTGCTTGCGTCTCCCTCGCCGACGGCAGAACGGCGTCGCGCCCGCGCCGACGCCGTGAGTTGTCGCCTCGCGCTACTCCACATCACAGCTATTTCCTGCGTAGTCTGAACCAGGGTTCTAACAACTTGGTATCAGCATTGCCGGGAACGATGTCGTCGGCAGCGAGCGCCCCGGTCACGACCGCGCCGCTCCTCCCTGCGACCACCGCACCGCCGCCACTAACCGGCGTTCCACCGGCCTCCGGCCTCATGACCTCGGGACCTACCGCGTCCGCTGTCCAGGTGTCTGCGATTGATGTACTCACGACCGCCATCTACAGTCTGCAGCGGCAAATATACCATCTGGCGGCCTGCACACCGGGATACGGCGTCCACGGCCAACATCCGACCGGGGGACCCTCCTCGACGCAATTCCCCTACGGTATGCCGGGCCCCGGTGCCTATGGCACGTCTGGCTACCCTGGGGCGTCGTCGTCACAGCCGTACAGGATGCCCGGCTACGGCTCCATGGCCTCGATGTCGTCCATGGCGTCCATCGTCGTCCACACCACCGGACCAGTATCCCAGCCACTGCCCATCACGCGGGTCCAGTTCCCGCCATCGCCATCGCCAATTCCGGGCTACTCCGAGCCGATCCAAGCGCCCCATCTGTTCCAGCAGCCGTATCGCCACCAGGACCACCTCGACGGCCCCGTCGATGGCAGCGCCGTCCCCCGCTACTACAAGCTATCGTTCCCTACGTTCGACGGCCGCGACGATCCCATGGGTTGGCTCAATCGCTGCGAGCACTTCTTCCGTGCGCAGCGCACGGGCGAGGCCGACAAGGTCAGCCTTGCTTCGTTCCATCTGCTCGACGCTGCACACCATTGGTATTTTATGCTAGAGCGTGATGTGGGCAGGGTGTCCTGGCCACAATTTCGCGCCCTGTGTCATCAACGCTTCGGGCCGGTGCTTGGCGTCAATCACCTGGCGGACTGTCGTATGGACCTCCTTGGGCCCACTACCTCGGTGGGTACCAAGACCGACTACTCGGCGGGCCCCTGGGACTACCCGACTTGCGCTGCACGACACCTGATGGCATGAAGCACAAGGACTACAGAGGAGAAGTACTAGGTTAGGAAGCTGTACATGTCCCGCACTGTATAGAGGACTCCTAGACGTACTCGACTAGTACTCTCTCCCTGAACCGACTTGTAAACCTGCCTCCCGGACTATATAAGGCGAGGCAGGGACCCCTCTCTCAATCATCTCATCTCACGACGTAAGGTTGCATCATCTTGTAATCGTACCCAATCAATCTAGAGCTACGCAGCATACAAGACGTAGGGTATTACGCACCTCGCGGCCCGAACCTGTCTAAATTGTGTGCCACGTGTCTCTTCCTTCGAGTTACCGATCTCGGCGAGGCCACATTCATCTACTTCGGGCACTCCCCTTAGTAGGTTGCCGGTCTAAAACACTGACAGCTTGCGCGCCAGGTAGGGGATCTCGCCCGAGATCACATGGCGAACTCGACGACTCCCGTCTACATCAAGCCAACTGTCGCCTTCAACCGCGGCGACACCTTCGTCTTCGGCGCCTGGGTCTGCACTGCTGACGGCGCTGGATCTTTCTAACGCCGCCTCACCATGCCGCCCAACCCGGAGACCGGCCTCGTGACGCTTCTCGAAGTAGTCACGGGCGAACTCGCCGGCAAGTTCGGCGAAATTTCGCTTTTCGACCAACACGCCGACTTCGAGCTCGGACTCGCCTCCAACTCGAACTTGACGTCCCCATGGGCTATCGTATGCGAGCCGGCTACTCAGCCATCGCATGTGGCTTCCCCACCCCGCGAGTGCTTCACGCGTGGCCCCGCAACCTCAGCAGGGCCCGCACGGAGGCTCCCTCTACACGCTGGGCCGGCAAGGAGCCCGTACCCGAGTACAACTCGGACTCCGACACCGCCCCCGGCCACGCCTCGGAATCCAACCCCCTCTCCGGCTTCTACTCGGACTCCGCGTACGAGTTCGACTTCGGTTCGGACCCTGAGGATCCCGAGTCCGAGGACAACTCCACTGAGCAACCCTTATCAGGGCCGGTTTCTGGGATGGTTATAACGTCCACACCTCCCGGGAGATTCGTCTACTGGCCAGATCGCAAGCCCGCCGACCTGATAAGCGGGGACTCACGCTACATCGCCTACCTCGACTCGCTTCCCTTCCAGGAGGGAACACCACTCGCTCGAGCTGAGGAGTATACTCCAACTGAGGTGGCGAGCTCTGACTCCAGTCTTGGCAACCCCGATCGCCAAGTCTTCATGGCTGCCGGCGACACGCCAGGACCTTCAGGGACGGCAGAGGACCGGTACCTTGAAGACATCTCCGCAGACGAGCTGTCTGCTGAAGCACCCGCGGATGAGACCGACGCCAACAGGGACGCTCGACGTGAGCGTAACAGAAAGCGGAATGAGCGGCGCCGGCGTCTCCGATACAACATCCCCATCCGCAACCTCGCAGAAGCTCTCGAACAAGTCGAGAGCAGGGTACACACCACCCCGGAGCAATGCCTCATGTCGATCACAGCGATCGCACGCCAAGCTCAGGGATACGTGCTGGAGAAGTCATCGCCAAGCTCGCAGAAGACGCTTACTTCATGCGAGTCGACAACAGGGTCACCCAGCCACCTCCCGCCAGGAACCGCGACAACGAAGCTACAAGTCGCAGCGTGGACCTCGGCCGTAACCGTACTCGAGCCGAGCTGCCAGCTCAGCCCAACCGTACTCGTGCAAACGCCGGCGGACCCTCTCAATCTGGCAACAGCGCCGCAGCTGCTGGCGGCGATCGCGAGATCGTCCCCATCGCGACCCCGGCGGCGGCGGCGGCGACGGCGGAAGCTCCAACCACGGCGCCAACAGGAGGGCTGGTGGCGGAGGCGATCGCGGCGGCCGAGGCCACGCGAACAGCCACGCCTACGGAGCCTCACAAGGCGGCTACGACGTCCGCCAGAAGATTGAAGAACAGCGGCGGAAGAAGTCCTCCACCGTAGGCGACAACGACGGCTTCCCCGCCTTCTCTCCTCGGCTTCGCAACTTACTCCTCCCGGACAAGTTCAAACCTCTGGGAATCACAAAGTACGACGCGAAGCAAGACCCCATCCAGTGGCTCAGGTGCTACGCCCTCTCCATCGGGAACGCTGGCGGCAACAACGACACCAAGTGCCTCGACTTCCCCTTCTGCCTAGACCAAGCCCCACTCACATGGCTCGAGTCGCTAGACAAGCACTCGATCGACAAGTGGGACCAGCTGAAGGAGCAGTTCAACAGCAACTTCGCGGGCGCTATGGGCCGCTCGGGTACCCGCATGGACCTAGCTATAGTGAAGCAAGAACAGAGCGAGACCCTTCGCAAGTACATGCGGCGCTTCTTCGACAAGCGTGCCACCGTAGTCGACGTCACCGACAAGGAGGTCATCGACCTCTTCCAAGACGGTCTCTACCACCGTCGCACCTTTGAAGACTTCGGTCGACGCCGCCCCAGGTCCATCCCCCATCTCAAGGATATGATCACGTCCTGGGCCGACGAAGTAGACAAAGCCAACGCCAAGTACGACACCATCCGTGGCAAGAGAGAACAGAACACGGGCGGTGGCAGCAGCAACGGGAACCAAGGCGGTCGCAACAACAACAACTACTCGGGTCCCAACCGCAAGCGCAAGCCAGACAAAATCGTCGCGGCTATCCAGCGCCCTGCGAAGGAGAACTCGAAGAAGACCTCCGACGGCTTCAAAGATTTGCTGAAAGAGAAGTGCCCGTGGCATCTGGACAGCAACCACACTACCGAGCAGTGCTACCAACTCAGGCGAGCACTCAAGGGTACTCCAGAGCCACCGCACCCTCATGACAAGAAAGGCAAGAAGAATAACGACGACGATAATGGCGACTTCCAGGAACCTGACAAGACGGTCAACGTCCTCTTCGGTGGACTACCCAGCAGACGGGAACAAAAGGCCACCCGTTGAGAAGTCATGAGCATCGAACCAGCGGTTCCGACCCCTCTCAGGTGGTCGGAGGTACCCATTACCTTCTCCCACGCGGATCAATGGACTAGCTTCTCCGAACCAGGGCGGTTCCCTCTCGTCCTGAAGCCGGTGGTCACGGGCTCCAGGCTCAACAAGGTCCTCATCGACGGTGGAAGCGGGCTCAACGTCCTTTTCACCAAGACCTTGAAGAAGATGAAGCTCGACATCACCCACATGCTCACCAAGAGCACCTCGCCCTTCTACGGCATCGTCCCTGGGAACGCGGCTATCCCACTGGGCTCAGTGGTCCTGCCAGTTACCTTTGGGGAATCTCGGGACAACTATCCTACCGAGTATATCAAGTTCGAAGTCGCGGACTTCGAGACCTCCTACCACGCCATCCTCGGCAGACCGGCTATTCCCAAGTTCATCGCGGTACCCCACTACACCTACTTGGTACTCAAGATGCCAAGTCCAGCAGGTGTACTCTCACTGCAAGGGGACTTGAAGATCTCGCACGACTGCGACACCGAAGCTGTGGAGATTGCCTCCACAAATCAAGTACCCAATGCAATAATGGAGATGCGTCGAAGAAGCTTGCCCCAAGCGAACTCGACATCCCAGAGAAGTCTGACAAAGCTAACAAGCCTCAGCCAGCTGAGGAGGTTCTGGTCAAAACAATCGACCTCGGGACAGGCGACAGCAGCAAGACTACCACCATTGGGGCGGGTCTCGACCCCAAATAGGAAGACGCGCTCGTCAACTTCCTTCGGGCTAACCGCGACATCTTCGCGTGGAAGCCAGCGGACATGCCAGGGGTGCCCAGGGAGTTGATTGAGCATTCCCTCAACGTCAATCCTAAAGCTACCCCGAAGCGACAACATCTCCGCCGCTTCGCCGACAACAGACGGGACGCCATCAAGAATGAACTCGCCAAACTACTTGCGGCTGGCTTCATCAAAGAAGTCTTCCATCCTAAGTGGCTCGCCAACCCCGTCCTCGTCCGCAAGAAGGACTCGAACGAGTGGAGGATGTGCGTCGACTACACCGACCTCAACAAGCACTTCCCCAAGGACCCCTTCGGGTTGCCGCGGATTGACCAAGTCATCGACTCCACGGCGGGCTGCGACATGCTCTGCTTCCTCGACTGCTACTTCAGGTACCACCAGATCGTGATCAAGGAAGAAGACCAGGAGAAGACCACGTTCATCACCCCGTTTGGCGCGTACTGCTACACGACCATGTCCTTCGGGTTGAAGAACGCCGGTGCTACATACCAACGAGCTATCCAGGCCTGCTTCAAGAGGCAACTCAACAAGAACGTCGAAGCCTATGTGGATGACGTGTTCGTCAAGACCAGAAACTCCAGTACCCTCATCAACGATCTTGAAGAGACTTTCGCATCCCTGCACAAGTACCGCTTGAAGCTCAATCCGAACAAGTGCGTCTTCGGCGTACCTTCGGGCAAACTACTCGGCTTCATCATCAGCCACTTTGGCATCGAAGCCAATCCCGAGAAGATCACCATCACCAGCATGAAGGCTCCCACGTGTATCAAAGACGTCCAGAAGCTGACCGGGTGCATGGCGGCCTTGAACAGATTTATCTCGAAGCTTGGAGAACGGGGCCTCCCCTTCTTCAAACTATTCAAGCACCAAAAGAAGTTCGTGTGGACTCGAGAGGCGGACCAAGCCCTTGCCCAGCTCAAGGACTTCCTATCGAAGCCTCCAATCCTCACGGCTCCTCGCAAAGGCGAGTAGCTACTGCTCTACCTCGCTGCGACTACTCACGTGGTCAGTACTGCCATCATCATCGAGCGGCAGGAAGACAGCCACACCTACCCAGTCCAGCGACCAGTCTACTTCGTCAGCGAGGTCTTGTCAGAATCCAAGCCACGCTACCAGCCTATACAGAAGCTTCTGTACGCAGTGCTCATCACCTCGCGGAAGCTACGATACTACTTCCAGGAGTACTCGATCTCCGTCGTCACCGACTACCCGCTCGACGACATCCTGCGGAACCAAGATGCTACTGGAAGAATCTCCAAGTGGGCAGTCGAACTCGGCGCCCTCAACATCGACTTCAAGCCACACGCAGCCATCAAGTCGCAGGCACTAGTCGACTTCATGGCGGAGTGGTGGGAGAATCAGCTACCTACTCCAACCGAGCGCCCAGAGCACTGGGTGATGTACTTCGACGGCTCACTCAACCTCGAGGGCGCAGGTGCGGGAGTACTCCTGATCTCTCCAACGGGCGCACAACTCAAGTACGTCCTGCAGATCTTCTGGAAGGTCTCGAACAATGAAGCCGAGTATGAAGCTCTGCTACACGGGCTCCGCCTCGCGGCTTCACTGGGCATCAAGAGGCTACTAGTCTACGGCGACTCCGCAGTGGTCATCAACCTAGTCAACAAGTCCTGGGACCGCAACAAGGAGAACATGGACGCCTACTGCCTAGAAGTCCACAAGCTCGAGAACAAGTTCTATGGTCTCGAGTTCCACCACGTCGTCCGAGACAACAATGTTGCAGCGGACGTCCTGTCGAAGCTTGGTTCTACTCACGCTCAAGTACCAGCAGGTGTCTTTGTCCACGAGCTTCACGCGCCATCCATGCGGAGCCGGCGCCACCGACCACTGTCCCAGCGCACCCCCCGGCTGGCCATGAGGTCATGATGATCGACGTGGACTGGAGGCAGCCCTTCATCGACTACCTCAGCGAGCAGAAGATTCCCTCGGACAAGAACTTGGCCGAGCAGCTCATCCGCCGCGCCAAGTCCTATGTCCTCGTCGGAGACAAGCTCTACAGGCGGGGCACATCTTCCGGAGTACTCATGAAGTGCGTTCCCAGACAAGAAGGCAAGGACATCTTGGAGGAGATCCACAAAGGCGTCTGTGGCAACCACGCGTCCTCTCGCACGCTGGTCAGCAAGGCCTTCCGACGAGCTTTCTATTTGCCCACAGCTCTGGGCGACGCCGAAGAACTCGTCAGAAGGTGCGAAGGGTGCCAATACTTCGCCAAGCAGCAACACGTCCCAGCCTACAAGCTAGTCACCATACCGCCAACCTGGCCTTTCACTTGCTGGGGCTTCATGATTGGGCCACTACCAACTGCGCCAGGTGGATTCAACAGAGTATTGGTGGCCATCGACAAGTTCACCAAGTGGATCGAGGTCAAGCCGGTCACATGCCCCAAGGCTGACAGAGTACTCGACTTCCTGGATGAACTCGTGCATCTCTACGAACTACCCATCGCATCATCACAGACCTGGGCTCCAACTTCAACAACCACCAGTTCTGGGAGTATTGCGAGAACAGCGGGATCGACGTCCGATATGTCTCAGTCGCCCATCCTAGGGCCAACGGACAAGTCGAGCACGCCAATGGGATGGTGCTTGACGCTCTCAAGAAGCGGCTACACGACACTGCTAACTCCAAAGGAGGCAAGTGGATCAAGGAACTACCCAACGCTCTCTGGGGGCTACGTACTCAACCCTCCAAGCCAACGGGGTAATCCCCTTATTTCCTGGTCTACTGCTCCGAAGCAATCCTCCCTGCTGATGTCATGTGGGATTCACCAGCAGTGGAGCACTACGACGAAGGCGTCTCCGAAGACAGCAGACGGGTTGACATCGACGGACTCGAAGAAGCCCGCTGTGCTGCCCTCGTCCAATCAACAAGGTACCTGGAGGGTATCCGATGCTACCATGATGGCAACGTCAAGGAACGCTCCTTCAACGTTGGTGATCTTGTCCTCCGTCGCATCCAGAACACGGACGGACTACACAAGCTCAGCTCGCCCTGGGAAGGTCCCTTCACAGTTGCAAAGGTGACCGGATCGGCTTTTACCGCCTCCAGATGCTTGAAGGCGAAGACGTCAACAACTAATGGAACGTCGACCAACTCTGTTGGTTCTACGCCTAGTCTACACAACTACCCTGGGGGCTCAAGTCTACACGACTACATCAACACCCCTTCGGTGTAAGCGGCCTCCGGGTCCAGGCACCAGTCTTCGGACTACTCTCCTCCAGGATCCAGCCCATGCGGCTACCTACGGATCCTGGGCTGCGACGAGCGACAAAGGACTCTAGCAGCGGTCTACTGAGAGACCATGTACTCCTAGATCCAGCCTACACTGCTACTAACGGATCTACTGTTGTAAGCGGCTACATGCCCTAGCACTACTAAGCCGTAGGTGGCCTCCGGGTCCTGGCGACTACTCTGTAACAACGGCCCTGGCCATCCAGGTGTACTTCTTAAGTAATAAAGTTTGATTATCCATCAACTACTTTACTGTCTTCCTCCCTCAACGGGACTACTGGCGAGTATGACTACTCGCGACGACTCCACGATGGGACTCCGCACTCAAAGATCGCGATAACGAGTACTCATTCATGGAAGTTTTCTTCATTCATACTCAAACAATTTCATTACAATTGTTTATGTACAACTACCGCTACGAGCTAACATTACGAGACTATCGGAGGTTGAGCTTCTCGGCGACTCGTTCGGCAATGGGTGCCGCTGTGCTCCAGCGAGCTCCGCATATTGCTCGTCGGTGCGATTGGCGGCCGGCCCGCCGGCGACTACGTCCACAGGAGCCTTCGGGAAGTACGACTTCATGAAGGCAAGAACTTGGTTCGGGATCGACTTCGCCAAGTGCTTCACGTAGGTCGCCGGGCGGGCCGGGGGCTTCCTTCGACCGGTCCACCGGCGGGAGCTATCTTCGGACCGCCAGGGTGGGGCACCAGCAGCCTCGCGATAGGGAACGTGGCTTCCTCGAGTTCCTTGAGCTAAGCCCGTAGCTTCTCACTGTCCTCGTTCAGCTTCTGCAAGGATTTGTAGCAGTTGATGAGGTCACAATCTGATGCAATACGAAGCTCTATGTGCTTGTCGCACTCGTAAGCAAGCTCCTTATAATCGTACTCCAGTACCTGGCGGGCCTCTTGCTCCCGGTAGAAGAGGTTCCTGGCAAGCAGTAGACAAGTAGTTTCCGAAGCCTTCAGCTGATCTACACGGGTCTCAAGCTCTGTCATCAACGAAAGCAAAGTGGGTCAGACTACCTCAAGCTACCATCAACAAGTACTCAACAAGGTGGTCGTGTACCTTTATTTTTGTTGCGCAGAGACTTGTTCTTCCGCACTAGATCGTCGCTCTTCGCCTGTATCTCTTGGACGTTATTGTGATACTTGGCGAAGGCGGTGTCCAGCTTCGACTGCATGGCGGCGGCGTGCTTCTGGGACTTCACGAGTTGCTCCTCCAATGTCTCGGCCCGGAGCACCGCGTTGCCGTATCCTTGAAGCATCTCGGACTTCTGGCGGGCCCTCTCCGCGACGTCCTGCACATACAACACATGTCAAATGGGCACTCAACACAAAAGGATTGACTACTCAAGAGTGTCGACTACTCACCTTCATCTATTGCTCGGCCTAGCGCACTGCCTCCAGGTGCCGAGGCACCGTCGCCGGGTCGACAAGATCATCCGCTAACCGCTTGAGCCCGCCACGACTACTCGTCGCGGCTTCGGACATTGGCGCCGAACGGATTGGCTCCGGGTCCTGGATCTCTGGCGAGCGGACGACCACCTCCAGAGCGGGTTCTGGCAGTGTGTCGTCACCCTCCCCTCCAGTCGTCGCGGCGGCTTCTCCGACGGTCACCTCCATTGGTTCGGGGGCTTCTCCGGCAGCTCCCTGAGCCTCCGGTGTCACATCTTCTACGGGCACCGCAGCCGGGATATCACTCCCCTCGGCTTCAGCACCTGTCGACAAGGGAACAAGTGCATCAGTCATACCTGGAGACTACGACTACTCTACGAGGGTACTTCAACCTCAGCAGAGTACTCACCTTCAACGACGCTGGCCTCGGGCAACATAGCCTCAACGGTCGGCGCCTCGGGCTCTGCCTGAGGGGCGGGAGTGGACTCCTCAGCGGGCGGCGCGGCTTCTTCTTCCGCCACCTCTACAGCGGGTTCATCCCCCTCTCAGGACAAGTCCGTCGATTTCCTGCAGAGTGTACAAGTTGGTTGTCAACCTAGTACGACTACCACATATAATGTACTACTCGGGAAGAATCAACACTTTCAAGCTCGACCGGACCACTGTCACGGTTGGGGCGCCAAGGATACTGGCGATGTCGACCAGTCCCGCCTCGGCAGGCACCTCCTCCTGCGCCTCTGTAGCTGCTGCCTCTTCAGTAGCAGCAGCGGTGGGTTCTGTGCTCCCCTGAGCAACAGGGGGCTGGTGCTCCATCTGCGCCAGAAGCTCTTCTACGGTGGGTGCTGGGCTACGACTACCCCCATCTGGGTCCTCCACGGTGTCCCAATCGCCTCCGTCACCCTGCTCAACGGGGTCGGAAGGCGGCATCTCCTGCAAGCAAGGAAACTTCGTCATCAACACACCACATCGAGGCATAACTACTCGACTACACTACTCAAGAAGGCTTACCTCTTGGGACGTGGTCTCTGAGACCTTCAACTTCTTGGCCACGCGCTTGCGGGCCACATTGCGCGGCTTCCTTGGCGACGCGGGCAGACTAGCCTCCAGGCCAGCCGGCGGATCCTGAACGAGAGGGATATGAGGCAATCCAGGGCGACTTAACCTCGACTGCTGCTGGAAGCGCTCCTGCAGCGTCTCCTCATCGTCCTCCTCATCGGACGTGTTTTCAATGACAACAGTGTCGTCTCCCTCGCCAACTTCGCGCCGCTCCTTGGCCTTGGCCTTCCCCTCCTGTGGGACCTCGACAAGCTGAGGAGGCTCCGAAGCAATCCTCCCTGCTGATGTCATGTGGGATTCACCAGCAGTGGAGCACTACGACGAAGGCGTCTCTGAAGATAGCAAACGGGTTGACATCGACGGACTCGAAGAAGCCCGCTGTGCCGCCCTCGTCCAATCAGCAAAGAACCTGAAGGGTATCTGACGCTACCATGATCGCAACGTCAACGAACGCTCCTTCAATGTTGGTGATCTTGTCCTCTGTCGCATCCAGAACACGGACGGACTACACAAGCTCAGCTCGCCCTGGGAAGGTCCCTTCACAGTTGCAAAGGTGACCGGACCGGGCTCCTACCGCCTCCAGACGCTTGAAGGCGAAGACGTCAACAACTCGTGGAACGTCGACCAACTCTATCGGTTCTACACCTATTCTACACGACTACCCTGGGGGCTCAAGTATACACGACTACATCAACACCCCTTCGCTGTAAGCGGCCTCCGGGTCCAGGCACCAGTCTCCGGACTACTCCCCTCCAGGATCCAGCCCATGCGGCTACCTACGGATCCTGGGCTGCGACAAGCGACAAAGGACTCTAGCAGAGGTCTATTGAGAGACCATGTACTCGTAAATCCAGCCTACATGGCTACTAACAGATCTACTGCTGTAAGCGGCTACACGCCCTAGCACTACTTAGCCGTAGGCGGCCTCCGGGTCCTGACGACTACTCTGTAACAACGGCCCTAGCCATCCAGGTGTACTTCTTCAGTAATAAAGTTTGATTATCCATCAACTACTTTACTGTCTTCCTCCTTCAACGGGACTACTGGCGAGTACGGCTACTCGCGACGACTCCACGATGGGACTCCGCACTCAAAGATCGCGATAACGAGTACTCATTCATGGAAGTTTTCTTCATTCATACTTAAACAATTTCATTACAATTGTTTATGTACAACTACTGCTATGAGCTAACATTACAGGACTACTGGAGGTTGAGCTTCTCGGCGACCTGTTCAGCAATGGGTGCCATCTGCTCCAGCAGCTCCGCGTATTGCCCATCGGTGCAGTTGGCGGCTAGCCCGCTGGCGACTATGTCCACAGGAGCCTTCGGGAAGTACGACTTCATGAAGGCAAGAACTTGGTTCGGGATCGACTTCGCCAAGTGCTTCACGTAGGTCGCCAGGCGGCTGGGGGCTTCCTTCAGCCGGTCCACCAGTGGAGCTATCTTCGGACCGCCAGGGTGGGGCACCAACAGCCTCGCGATGGGGAGCGCAGCTTCCTCGAGTTCCTTGAGCTGAGTCCGCAGCTTCTCGCAGTCCTCGTTCAGCTTCTATACGGATTTGTAGTAGTTGACGAGGTCACGATCTGATGCAATACGGAGCTCCATGTGCTTGTCGCAACTCGTAAGCAAGCTCCTTATAAAGCGGGCTCAACGTCCTTTTCACCAAGACCTTGAAGAAGATGAAGCTCAACATCACCCACATGCTCACCAAGAGCACCTCGCCCTTCTAGGCATCGTCCCCGGGAACGCGGCTATCCCACTGGGCTCAGTGGTCCTACCCGTTACCTTTGGGGAATCTCGAGACAACTATCGTATCGAGTACATCAAGTTCGAAGTCGCGGACTTCGAGACGTCCTACCACGCCATCCTCGGCAGACCGGCTATCGCCAAGTTCATGGTGGTACCCCACTACACCTACTTGGTACTCAAGATGCCAAGTCCAGCGGGTGTACTCTCGCTGCAAGGGAACTTGAAGATCTCGCACGACTGCGACATGGAAGCTGTGAGATTGCCTCCACAAATCAAGTACCCAATGCAATGATGGAGATCTACGCTGCGTCAAAGAAGCTTGCCCCAAGAGAACTCGACATCCCAGAGAAGTCGGACAAAGCTAACAAGCCTCAGCCAGCTGAGGAGGTTCTGGTCAAAACAATCGACCTCGGAACAGGCGACAGCAGCAAGACCACCACCATTGAGGCGGGTCTCGACCCCAAATAGGAAGACGCGCTCATCAACTTCCTCCGGGCTAACCGCGACATCTTCGCATGGAAGCGAACAGACATGCCAGGGGTGCCTAGGGAGTTGATTGAGCATTCCCTCAACGTCGATCCTAAAGCTACCCCGAAGCGACAACACCTCCGCCGCTTCGCCAACAACAGACGGGACGCCATAAAGAAGGAACTCGCCAAACTACTCGCGGCTGGCTTCATCAAAGAAGTCTTCCATCCTGAGTGGCTCGCCAACCCCGTCCTCGTCCGCAAGAAGAACTCGAACGAGTGGAGGATGTGCGTCGACTACACCGACCTCAACAAGCACTGCCCCAAGGACCCCTTCGGGTTACCGCGGATTGACCAAGTCATCGACTCCACAGCGGGCTGCGACATGCTCTCCTTCCTCAACTGCTACTTCGGGTACCACCAGATCGCGATCAAGGAAGAAGATCAGGAGAAGACCGCGTTCATCACCCCGTTTGGCGCGTACTGCTACACGACCATGTCCTTCGGGTTGAAGAACGCCAGCGCCACTTATCAACGAGCTATCCAGGCCTGCTTCAAGAGGCAACTCAACAAGAATGTCTAATCCTACGTGGATGACGTGGTCGTTAAGACCAGAAACTCCAGTACCCTCATCGACGATCTTGAAGAGACTTTCGCATCCCTGCGCGAGTACCGCTGGAAGCTCAACCCGAACAAGTGCGTCTTCGGCGTACCTTCGGGAAAACTACTCAGCTTCATCATCAGCCATCGCGGCATCGAAGGCAATCCCGAGAAGATCCTCGCCATCACCAACATGAAGGCTCCCACGTGTATCAAAGACGTCCAGAAGCTGACCGAGTGCATGCCGGCCTTGAACAGATTTATCTCGAAGCTTGGAGAACAGGGGCTCCCCTTCTTCAAACTACTCAAGCACCAAGAGAAGTTCGTGTGGACTCCAGAGGCGGACCAAGCCCTTGCCCAGCTCAAGGACTTCCTATCGAAGCCACCAGTCCTCAAGGCTCCTCGCAAAGGCGAGCAACTATTGCTCTACCTCGCTGCGACTACTCACGTGGTCAGTACTGCCATCATCGTCGAGCGGCAGGAAGACAACCACGCCTACCCAGTGCAGCGACCAGTCTACTTCGTCAGCGAGGTCTTGTCAGAATCCAAGGCACGCTACCAGCCAGTACAAAAGCTTCTGTACATAGTGCTCATCACTTGGCGGAAGCTACGACACTACTTCCAGGAGTACTCGATCTCCGTCGTCACCGACTACCCGCTCGGCGACATCCTGTGGAACCAAGATGCTACTGGAAGAATCTCCAAGTGGGCAGTCGAACTCGGCGCCCTCAACATCGGCTTCAAGCCACGCACAGCCATCAAGTCGCAAGCACTAGTCGACTTCATGGCGGAGTGGCGGGAGAATCAGCTACCTACTCCAACCGAGCGCCCAGAGCACTGGGTGATGTACTTCGACGACTCACTCAACCTCGAGGGCGCAGGTGCAGGGGTACTCTTGATCTCTCCAACGGGTGAACAACTCAAGTACATCCTGCAGATCTTCTGGAAGGTCTCGAACAACGAAGCCGAGTACGAAGCTCTGCTACACGGGCTCCGCCTCGCGACTTCACTGGGCATCAAGCGGCTACTAGTCTACGGCGATTCCGCAGTGGTCATCAACCAAGTCAACAAGTCCTGGGACCGCAACAAGGAGAACATGGATGCCTACTGCCTAGAAGTCCGCAAGCTCGAGAACAAGTTCTATGGTCTCGAGTTCCCCCACGTCGTCCGCGACAACAGCGTTGCAGCGGACGTCCTGTCGAAGCTTAGTTCTACTCGCACTCAAGTACCAGCGGGTGTCTTTGTCCACGAGCTTCACGCGCCATCCATCCCGGAGCCGGTGCCACCGACCACTGTCCCAGCGCATCCCCCGGCTGGCCAGGAGGTCATGATTATTGACGTGGACTGGAGGCAGCCCTTCATCGACTACCTCAGCGAGCAGAAGGTTCCCTCGGACAAGAACTTGGCTGAGCAGCTCATACGCCGCGCTAAGTCCTACGTCCTCGTCGGAAACAAGCTCTACAGGCGGGGCGCATCTTGAGGAGTACTCATGAAGTGCGTTCCAAATCAAGAAGGCAAGGACATCTTGTAGGAGATCCACAAAGGCGTATGCGGCAACCACGCGTCCTCTCGCACGCTGGTCAGCAAGGCCTTCCGATGAGCTTTCTATTGGCCCACAGCTCTGGGCGACGCCGAAGAACTCGTTAGAAGGTGCCAAGAGTGCCAATACTTCGCCAAGCAGCAACACGTCCCAGCCTACAAGCTAGTCACCATACCGCCAACCTGGCCTTTCGCCTGCTGGGGGCTCGACATGATTGGACCACTCCCAACTGTGACAGGTGGATTCAACAGAGTACTCGTGGCCATCGACAAGTTCACCAAGTAGATCGAGGTCAAGCCGGTCACATGCCCCAAGGCTGACAGAGTACTCGACTTCTTGGATGAACTCATGCATCGCTACGGACTACCCCATCGCATCATCACAGACCTGGGCTCCAACTTCAACAACCACCAGTTCTGGGAGTACTGCGAGAACAGCGGGATTGACGTCCGATATGTCTCAGTCGCCCATCCTAGGGCCAACGGACATGTCGAGCGTGCCAATGGGATGGTGCTCGACGCTCTCAAGAAGCGGCCACACGACGTTGCTAACTCCAAAGGAGGCAAGTGGATCAAGGAACTACCCAACGCTCTCTGGGGGCTACGTACTAAACCCTCCAAGCCAACGGGGCAATCCCCTTTTTTCCTGGTCTACGGCTCCGAAGCAATCCTCCCTACTGATGTCATGTGGGATTCAACAGCAGTGGAGCACTATGACGAAGGCGTCTCCGAAGACAGCAGATGGGTTGACATCGACGGACTCGAAGAAGCCCGTTGTGCCGCCCTCGTCCAATCAACAAGGTACCTGGAGGGTATCCGACGCTACCGTGATGGCAACGTCAAGGAACGCTCCTTCAACGTTGGTGATCTTGTCCTCTGTCGCATCCAGAACATGGACGGACTACACAAGCTCAGCTTGCCCTGGGAAGGTCCCTTCACAGTTGCAAAGGTGACCGGACCGGGCTCCTACCGCCTCCAGACGCTTGAAGGCGAAGACGTCAACAACTCGTGGAACGTCGACCAAATCTGTTGGTTCTATGCCTAGTCTACACGACTACCCTGGGGGCTCAAGTCTACACGACTACATCAACACCCCTTCGCTGTAAGCGGCCTCCGGGTCCAGGCACTAGTCTTTGGACTACTCCCCTCCAGGATCCAGCCCATGCGGCTACCTACGGATCCTGGGCTGCGACGAGCGACAAAGGACTCTAGCAGCGGTCTACTGAGAGAACATGTACTCCTAGATCCAGCCTACACGGCTACTAACGGATCTACTGTTGTAAGCGGCTATACGCCCTAGCACTACTTAGCCGTTGGCGGCCTCCGGGTCCTGGCGACTACTCTGTAACAACGGCCCTGGCCATCCAGGTGTACTTCTTCAGTAATAAAGTTTGATTATCCATCAACTACTTTACTGTCTTCCTCCCTCAACGGGACTACTGGCGAGTACGACTACTCGCGACGACTCCACGATGGGACTCCGCACTCACAGATCGCGATAACGAGTACTCATTCATGGAAGTTTTCTTCATTCATACTTAAACAATTTCATTACAATTGTTTATGTACAACTACTGCTACGAGCTAACATTACAGGACTACTGGAGGTTGAGCTTCTCGGCGACCTGTTCAGCAATGGGTGCCATCTGCTCCAGCAGCTCCGCATATTGCTCGTCGGTGCAGTTGGTGGCCAGCCCGCCGGCGACTACGTCCACAGGAGCCTTCGGGAAGTACGACTTCATGAAGGCAAGAACTTGGTTGGGAATCGACTTTGCCAAGTGCTTCACGTAGGTCGCCAGGCGGCTGGGGGCTTCCTTCAGCCGGTCCACCAGTGGAGCTATCTTCGGACCGCCAGGGTGGGGCACCAGCAGCCTCGCGATAGGGAACGTGGCTTCCTCGAGTTCCTTGAGCTAAGCCCGCAGCTTCTCGCAGTCCTCGTTTAGCTTCTGCAAGGATTTGTAGCAGTTGACGAGGTCACGATCTGATGCAATACAGAGCTCCATGTGCTTGTCGCACTCATAAGCAAGCTCCTTATAATCGTACTCCAGTACCTGGCGGGCCTCTTGCTCCCGGTAGAAGAGGTTCCTGGCAAGCAGTTGACAAGTAGTTTCCGAAGCCTTCAGCTGATCTACACGGGTCTCAAGCTCTGCCATCAACGAAAGCAAAGTGGGTCAGACTACCTCAAGCTACCATCAACAAGTACTCAACAAGGCGGTCGTGTACCTTTATTTTTGTTTCGCAGAGACTTGTTCTTCCGCACTAGATCGTCGCTCTTCGCCTGTATCTCTTGGACGTCATTGTGATACTTGGTGAAGGCGGTGTCCAGCTTCGGCTGCATGGCGGCGGCGTGCTTCCGGGACTTCACGAGTTGCTCCTCCAATGTCTCGGCCTGGAGCACCGCGTCGCCGTATCCTTGAAGCATCTCGGACTTCTGGCGGGACCTCTCCGCGACATCTTGCACAGACAACACATGTCAAATTGGCACTCAACACAAAAGGATTGACTACTCAAGAGTGTCGACTACTCACCTTCATCTATTGCTCGGCCTAGCGCACTGCCTCCTAGTGCCAAGCCACCGTCGCCGGGTCGACAAGATCATCCACTAATAGCTCGAGCCTGCCATGACTACTCGTCGCGGCTTCGGACATTGGCGCCGAACGGATTGGCTCCGGGTCCTGGATCTCTGGCGAGCGGACGACCACCTCCAGAGCGGGTTCTGGCAGTGCGTCGTCGCCCTCTCCTCCAGTTGTCGCAACGGCTTCTCCGACGGTCACCTCCATTGGTTCGGGGGCTTCTCCGGCAGCTCCCTGAGCCTCCGGTGTCACATCTTCTACGGGCACCGCAGCCGGGATATCACTCCCCTCGGCTTCAGCACCTGTCGACAAGACAACAAGTGGATCAGTCATACCTGGAGACTACGACTACTCTACTGGGGTACTTCAACCTCAGCAGAGTACTCACCTTCAACGACACTGGCCTCGGGCAACGTAGCCTCAACGGTCGGCGCCTCGGGCTCTGCATGAGGGGCGGGAGCGGACTCCTTAGCGGGCGGTGCGGCTTCTTCTTCCGCCACCTCTGCAGCGGGTTCATCCCCCTCTCAGGACAAGTCCGTCGATTTCCTGCAGAGTGTACAAGTTGGTTGTCAACCTAGTACGACTACCACATATAATGTACTACTCGGGAAGCATCAACACTTACAAGCTCGACCGGACCACTTTCACGGTTGGGGCGCTGAGGATACTGGCGATGTCGACCAGTCCCGCCTCGGCAGGCACCTCCTCCTGCGCCTCTGTAGCCGCTGCCTCTTCAGTAGCAGCAGCGGTGGGTTCTGTGCTCCCCTGAGCAACAGGGGGCTGGTGCTCCATCTGCGCCAAAAGCTCTTCTACGGTGGGGGCTGGGCTACGACTACCCCCAACTTGGTCCCCCATGGTGTCCCAATCGCCTCCGTCACCCTGCTCAACGGGGTCGGAAGGCGGCATCTCCTGCAAGCAAGGAAACTTCGTCATCAACACACCACATCTAGGCATAACTACTCGACTACACTACTCAAGAAGGCTTACCTCTTGGGACGTGGTCTCTGAGACCTTCAACTTCTTGGCCACGCGCTTGCGGGCCACATTGCGCGGCTTCCTTCGCGACGCGGGCAGACTAGCCTCCAGGCTAGCCGGCGGATCCTGAACGAGAGGGATATGAGGCAATCCAGGGCGGCTTAACCTCGACCGCTGCTGGAAGCGCTCCTGCAGCATCTCCTCATCGTCGTCCTCATCGGATGTGTCTTCAACAACAGTGTCGTCTCCCTCGCCAACTTCGCGCTGCTCCTTGGCCTTGGCCTTCCCCTCCTCTGGGACCTCGACAAGCTGAGGAGGCGACGACGGCTCGGAGACGAACTTCACCAAGTCATCCTGCAAGAAGCACAACACATCAGTATGACTACTCCTACGTAATGAGTACTCGACAATGGATGCGGCTACTGACCTCTTTTGGTGGGCGCGCGGCGGAGTACTCTGGTACTGGGCACGGTGTGTACGCCGGCATATCTTTGAAGATTCTGGCCAACCTATGAATTATGTCGTCGTCGTCGACTTCATCTCCAGGAATGATCGTCCTCACAGAAACGTTTCTATCGAAGTTGATAAGGGGTAGGCAATCTAGGAACTTATATCAGACAACCTCGGTGGTGAAGATTCAGCTGATAGCACAAGAAACAAACTCAGAATAGATCAAAACAAAACAATGTGTTTTAACAAGGAAGTCAAAGATTAAATTAGATTTTATATGTAAAATAAGTCAATTTTGAAGAATGACAGGCTTTCTAGAACATGAACCCTTACTTTTCGACCATTTCTAACTTAAGGCTGCGTCCTACAGTCACAACCTGGCTCTGATACCACTTTGTCACACATGATTTTCCAAAGAAAACCAAATGCATCTCATATGTGCGCCAGGATCAAGTTTACACACATATGATAGACGTCATTAGTGAAATATCAATAAACAGCAATAAAATCATACAAGAGTTAAACCATTACATTATCTCTTTATTACACTCAGACGTTAGACCCAAAGGTCTTTACAACGATCAAACGGTAACTATGAAGATGCAACTCCATCTTCATCTTCCACAGGCATCTGACTGGGGGCACGCAAGCCTCGGAACTCCTCGTAGTCGGCGAAGTACTCTTCTCCGGTGTTCTCCTGCGAACGGCGGGTAAGCAAGGGTGAGCACACTTATGGTTGGAGCTCGGCAAGTGGGGGAAAGATGCAAGGCCATCAAGGATAGGCTAAGAGTTTTGCGGTTAGCATTTTTATGTTGGTCAAATTTTATTAGCAAGCACCTAATTACTAGGTGTAAGTTTATACCAACCCACTTAAGCATTTAGGAAAGCATCTTCTCTCAAAAACCCACAAGAAACCACGATTTAATTCCATCTTCAAGTTTATTAATCATGTGAGGGTCCAGGCCGCTCTTGACCGTGAGCACGGCTGATCGATCAGTTTTCACTCTGCAGAGGTTGTACACTTTACCCACAGTTCGTGTTCCCCATGTTGCCTGGGTTGATCAGACCCTTAAACACTTCCGAGGTGAGTGGCTAGGGGTCCACTACGAAGCCTTTACAAAGATATGCAGAAGACCAACAACCCACGACGATTCTGACTCGGGCGGACCATAACCCTCCCTAGTGGTCGGCACCTTAGCAAAGGTCGCTACCCCAAAAGAACCGGGCTATACCCCTGCAACCCCGAGCCCCCTGTGTTCCTTTCGGATAAGGCCACCAAGTACAATCACACACCTAATTGATTGGCTAAGCGCAGCCATATGGACTGTGGTTGCACTGTTTTCCTGGGTGGTTCTCCATGTTCCGATTAAACCATATGATCTTGTTATTAACCATAAGCACACACATATATATCACCCAAGTTATCATGATCAACATTCATCATATTGTAAAAGATTCATTTGAACCATCCCAAGTTATAGCAACTAAGCATTCCTACCCAAAACATTTATTTAAAAGGGTTGTCCAAGGTAAAGGGAATAAAATTCTAGTCATGTCCTTAAAAAGGTAATTTCCCATCAAATTTATGCATAGCAACATTTAAAAGTAAACTTAGTTATCATGCAAGTTGTGTGGGACAAAAATAGAATATGTAGGGGGAGAAGACCACTTGCCTTCTTTACTTAAACACTGAGGTTCTTCTTCTTCAAACACTTGCTCTTGATCTACTCCAACTGGCTGCTCACTTGAAACTGACACGATGTCTACGAGCACACAAGAAAACATACAATAAATAAAACAATACACCAAGCAAGGTAAAGGCGATCGACAGAAGAAACAGACAACAAGGTAGCTTTAAAGAAAGGTGGCTAGAAAAGATTAGGTGTAAGAACATAGTTGATTCACCAAGAGAGAACAAGGGTTGGCTCTAGGAACGCGAACACAAAAGCACTAGGAACTATCGGGAGCTTTGGATGATCACAAACAAGAGCTAGCTATGTGCTTGGTATATTTTAAGTAAATAAAGTCATGTGTATGGGTTATTTCAAAGAAATACCCCATTTATAATTAAGCAAGTTATATTTGTATTTTAAAGACGTTGTAAGCCTAGTTCAATTTTATTTATAAATATTCAAGTTTAACTTATGCAGATTAAATATTTAATTTAAAAGAAGCATGTAAAAGCATCTAGGCGCTTATCTTTATATTTCGAGTTATTCTAATCAAATTACAACTTAAAAACACATTTATATTCATATTAATCAAATTAACAATTTAATTAAGAAAACTCGAGATAAACCTATATTGATTTTATATAGGAAGCAAATTGCATAAACATTACTCAAATTAGGTTTGATTATAAAAACTAAGGTACACGTCTAATTAGCTTTTAATTATAAGAAATATTTAACTAGTATTAAGCATATTAACTTTCTTATGAAAACACGTGTTGAACTCTAGCTAGATTTTAATTAGAAAAACATGCATAATAAGATTTAATCATATTTATCATTTAAATAAATTATAAAACAAGGAACATGTACAACATTGGTCCTATCACGTAGTTTTAGTTGATATGAGCCTAACGCAACTTGAAACGGTGGAAACAGAGCTAAAACACACAAGATACGGCCAAAACAAGGTTCTAAAGCGACGGGCTTGAAAAGACGGTCGCGTGGACACCAAGAACGCTTAAAACGGAGCTAGGACGGAAAAGATATGGCTAAAACAAGGTTCAGGGGCTTTTCTGTGAAGAAACAGGAGTTCCAGGGGCTTAACTGCAAGAAACCGGGGTCTAAAACATAATTACACATATAAATCGAAGGTTTATAGTGTAAAAGATCAAGGGTGGACCTCTGATGGGAAGAACTAAGAAGGACAGGGGCTTAAACGTTGAAAACAGGACCTAACTGAAAGTATTTCTATAGGTGGAAGGGCATGGTTGTGAATTCCGAAAACTAGGGGTTCTTTTTGCAAAACTGCCTGGACGGCCAGCGGGTGAGCTGTGGAGGCGCCACGTGGCGGGCTGCGGTTGGCTGGCGCTGACGCAGGCATGACGCAGAGCTGACGCAAGCTGTGGACCAGCGCCTGTGGACTTGGTCCACCGGTCCACGGTGAACTGATTTAAAGGGGTATACCCCCCTTTTGATCTGGGCCGTCCGCGCCGATCGGACGGCCCTGGTCGCACGCGGGCGAGGCCGGCGGGGAGGCGGCCGGCCCGCGGCGGCGCCGGCGGATGACGCGCGGCGGCGGCTCGGCCGGAGGAGGGCCAAATGGGGCTCCCGTGCATCATTTTCGACGGCGAGCGCATGGAGAGGAAGAGGAGGAGGAGGGGGAAGCTTACCCACGGGTCGGAGGGGGAGGGGGAAGCACCGGAGACGGTGGCCCGGGGCCGGCGGTGACGGCCGGCGGCGGCGGCGCTCCGTGGTGGCGGCGGCGCGGTGAGGGAGGTGAGGAAGGGAGGGGTGCGGGGGTGGAGAGGGGGTCTTGATGTGCCTTTATAAGGTGGAGGAGGAAGGGGAGGAGGCGCGCAAGGCAGTGGGCGGCGGCGCCCTGCGGGGCCGGCGGCGGAGCTCGCCGGGGCATCACCGGAGATGGTGGTTTGGGCGCTACGGTGCACTATTTGCGACGTGGTTTGGACCGGGAGCAAGAGGAGGAGATCACGGAGCTCACCAGGGGCTCGTTGACGGTGGTGGGGCGATGTAGATGACGTGCGATGAAGAGGGGCGGATGGGTCACGGGTGCTTGCCGGGGAGGTAGGTTGCGGCCTCGGCTGCGTGCTCCTGGGCGTCGCGGTGGGGTCCCGGTGGTCCTGCGAGTGCAACGGGAAAAGGGGAAGGGTGAGAGCAGGACGGACAGCGACAGGAGACGGCTGCGGCAGAGCGCTTCACCTCGGCGGCGGCGACGATTCGTCGACGGCGAGAGCGCTAGAGAGGAGGGGTGCTCTAAGAGGTGCAAAAGGAGAAGCAGGGGCTTGGGCACGACTCTTATAGGGGAAAGGGAGAGGAGAGTTCGGCGGCCAAGGCAATGGCCATTGATGGCCATTGGGGGGCCGGCGGCCTTGATTGCCATCAAGGGGATGCGCTCGACTTGGAGTAACGGGCAAAATTGAAGGCGGGGAAGTGAATGGGGGCTTCACCGTGCCTTGATGACATTGATTGAAGGTGGGGAGGCCGAGGGGCGCATGGGAGGGCCGGCGGCCGTGGCCTGATAGGAAACAGAGGAGATGGGGGGCGGCTAGAGGTAGGAGAAGGGGCCGACATGTGGGCCCCACCTGTCGGTGACCACAAGAGGGAGAGGGAGGGGAGCGGGCGCTGGCGGGCTTGCTGCGGGCTGAAAGTGGGGATGGGCCGCGGGGAAGGGTGGTGGGTTGGGTTTGTTTTCTTTTTTTTTTTTTCAAATCCATTTCAAACCAATTTCAAACCCTTTTTAAATCAGTTTTCACACAAATTTCTCCAACAATTTCTAAAGGCTTTTCACAAACCCTTTTATCAACTTTTCAAACATATTTTAAATTCAAACCTTCGCCTTTTAATTCAAGCTTTTACACAAATTTTCACAAACTTTTTCACAATTATTTTAAGGACTTTTTCGCAAATATTTTAAGACTTTTAAAACCACACCACAACCAAAACTCATGCATTTCAACATGATGCACAAACACTTGATTGATTCTAATTTTATTCAAAATGATATTTAAATATTTAAAAGGCCAAATTTAATTGATAATTTATTTATTCCTAGAAAACAAAGCTAAACACCATGTTGCTTACATTAATTTAGTGATGGATTTTTAGGGTGTTACAAATCTACCCCCCCCCCCCGTAAAAAGAATCTCGTCCCGAGATTCGGAGAGATTGGAAAAGAAACTATGGGTACATTTCTATAATCTCATCTTGCATGTTGAGTTCTTTAATCATAGCTTCTTGTCTTGCTTTCCTTCATCTTGATTCGCTTCTCTTTCCTTGTTGGGTGAGGCAGTCGTGGCAACTTCAATCCTATCCCCTTGTGGGCTGGTCAAGAGCACAGACTTCTTGGCACACAGAATTATTCCGTCACATTCGCCTAACCAATCCATTCCAAGAATAACATCTATTCCACTTGATGTAAGAACTACTAGATCAGCTTGAAAATCTATTCCCCTGATTTTAAGATTGACTTGTGGACATATATATGTAGATTTCATTTCACCATTCGGGGAACTAATCAGCAAATGTGTCTTCATAGAACTCATAGGTATATCATGCTTTACCACGAATTGTTCAGTAATGAAAGAATGCGATGCTCCAGAATCAAATAAAGCTGTTGTTGGTACAGAGTTGACAGAGAACGTACCCAGCACAACACCTGGAGCGTCTTGAGATTCTTCAGCCGTCACATGATTCACTCTTCCACGTGCATAGTTCCGTTGACCTCTGTTACCTTGATAAGCAGAATTCCCAATACGAGCTTGTGATAACGGCTGTCCAAACCTCTAACCAATACCTTTCTGAGGAGTCTGCATGTTGCGCTTCGGACAAATGTTGGCATAATGTCCCAATTCTCCACAATTGAAACAACCATTCGGACGAACCAGGGAGTTGCTTCTCACTGGTGCTTCTAAACGATCCTGATGATGACTTGGAGCATGTGGTGTTTGCTGGCTTGAATGCTGGGATGGTTGAGTTGAGTGCTGCAAATTCTGAGTATAATTTCCACTTGATCCGCCAGAGTAAAAGTGAGAATTCTGTGATAAGTTGAAGCGAGGGCGTGTGTTGCTGGACTGTCCATGAGACTTGAACTTGCACTTCTGTTCACCAAGTTCCATTCGTTTATTCTCCAAACCTATAGCTTTGTTTAGCAACATCTGAAAGTTGGGGAATATATGGCTTTGCAACTGATAGTTGAGCAGTCCAATCAATCCATTCAAGAATCTTTCCTGACTCTTGGGATCAGTGTTGACTTCATCAGGAGCATACCGGGACAAATGAGTGAACTTGTCGAGATACTCAGTAACAGACATGTTTCCCTGTTTCAATGCAAGAAACTCCTTCTGCTTTAGCTTTATCACTCCTGAAGGAATATGATATGTACGGAAGTTATCTCTGAATTCTTGCCAAGTAATATTGTTTCTATTAGGATGTGCGGTCGAATATGCGTCCCACCAATCAGCAGCTTGCCCTGTCAATCTTCCTGCAGCATAAAGAACCATCTCTCGGTCGGTGCACTGAACAATCTCAAGTTTCTTGGTAACTGTCTTCAACCAGTCATCGGCATCCAACGGATCGGAAGAATGGGAATAGGTAGGAGGGTGGTGGCTCATAAACTCCTTATGCTTGTCCCTCGGCTGTGGTGGAGGTGGAGGAGGGGGTGCTGGTTGGTTCTGTTGAGCTTGTAAGTTCTGGACGGTGGCAATGAGGTTTTGTAGCAGCTGGGTTTGAGCAGCAAAGAATTGTTGCATTGCGGGATCCATTTCATTAAGCAGTGGGGGTGGAGGTGGTGGTGCTTGATTTTGTCGAATAGCAATATGGGTACGGATCACAGGTGAAACGTCTTGACCTTCTCCTGACCTGGTTTGTACCATCTAATTGTTAGAGAGCAAGTTATTTCTGACAAGAAGATTGAACTGATGCATGAGGATATGAATTCGAAAAGATGAAACAAGCATGAATTTCAAAACTAAGACAGATTCTGTTGTTCTCAATAAATCAGATGTAACTCTCTGTACCACTATCCAAAAATCATGAAAAACTACCAGGATATGATGTGCAAAATTATGAAACTAATCCAACTGGAATCACCTCAATCAGAGGTCTACAACTTGAGATAAAATTCAAACAGTGCAGCTATGTCAGCAGAAATTACAGATTCTCATAGGTTCAATTCTTTGTGCATATATCTCAAAGTACATACTCTATGGTATTGAATTTTTTGACAGAAAATCATCCTCAAAAATTGTGAACTAACCCAACTGGTTTTATATCAAACGGAGTTCTGTAGCTCGAGATATGATTAAAGCATTGCTGCTATGTCAAATAACCGCGAGAACAGATTTGCATCATTCCAAACTTGCATGAGAGATAAAATAGAAGACATCAAGATTTGGACCCCAAACTATCTTATAAACTAACAATTTATTTCTTGTTGCATTCGTGGCCATCACTCCACAATGCAACTCACACAAGCAAAGATCCAAATCAATCATGTGTTCAAACAACAAACATCAACACAACGATCGTCCTCACAGAAACGTTTCTATCGAAGTTGATAAGGGGTAGGCAATCTAGGAACTTATATCAAACAACCTCGGTGGTGAAGATTCAGCTGATAGCACAAGAAACGAACTCAGAATAGATCAAAACAAAACAATGTGTTTTAACAAGGAAGTCAAAGATTAAATTAGATTTTATATGTAAAATAAGTCAATTTTGAAGAATGACAAGCTTTCTAGAACATGAACCCTTACTTTTCGACCATTTCTAACTTAAGGCTGCGTCCTACAGTCACAACCTGGCTCTGATACCACTTTGTCACACCTGATTTTCCAAAGAAAATCAAATGCATCTCATATGTGCGCCAGGATCAAGTTTACACACATATGATAGACGTCGTGAGTGAAATATCAATAAACAACAATAAAATCGTACAAGAGTTAAACCATTACATTATCTCTTTATTACACTTAGACGTTAGACCCAAAGGTCTTTACAACGATCAAACGATAACTATGAAGATACAACTCCATCTTCATCTTCCACAGGCATCTGACTGGGGGCACGCAAGCCTCAGAACTCCTCGTAGTCGCTGAAGTACTCTTCTCCAGTGTTCTCCTCTGAACAGCGGGTAAGCAAGGGTGAGCACACTTATGGTTGGAGCTCAGCAAGTGGGGGAAAGATGCAAGGCCATCAAGGATAGGCTAAGAGTTTTGCTGCGGTTAGCATTTTTATGTTGGTCAAATTTTATTAGCAAGCACCTAATTACTAGGTGTAAGTTTATACCAACCCACTTAAGCATTTAGGAAAGCATCTTCTCTCAAAAACCCACAAGAAACCACGATTTAATTCCATCTTCAAGTTTATTAATCATGTGAGGGTCCAGGCCGCTCTTGACCGTGAGCACGGCCGATCGATCGCTTTTCACTCGCGAGGTTGTACACTTTACCCACGGTTCGTGTTCCCCATGTTGCACGGGTTGATCGGACCCTTAAACACTTCCGAGGTGAGTGGCTAGGGGTCCACTACGAAGCCTTTACAAAGATATGCAAAAGACCAACAACCCACGACGATTCTGACTCGGGGCGGACCATAACCCTCCCTAGTGGTCGCACCTTAGCAAAGGCTGCTACCCCAAAAGAACCGGGCTATACCCCTGCAACCCCGAGCCCCCTGTGTTCCTTTCGGATAAGGCCACCAGTACAATCACACACCTAATTGATTGGCTAAGCCAGAGCCATATGGACTGTGGTTGCACTGTTTTCCTGGGTGGTTCTCCATGTTCCGATTAAACCATATGATCTTGTTATTAACCATAAGCACACACATATATATCACCCAAGTTATCATGATCAACATTCATCATATTGTAAAAGATTCATTTGAACCATCCCAAGTTATAGCAACTAAGCATTCCTACCCAAAACATTTATTTAAAAGGGTTGTCCAAGGTAAAGGGAATAAAATTCTAGTCATGTCCTTAAAAAGGTAATTTCCCATCAAATTTATGCATAGCAACATTTAAAAGTAAACTTAGTTATCATGCAAGTTGTGTGGGACAAAAATAGAATATGTAGGGGGAGAAGACCACTTGCCTTCTTTGCTTAAACACTGAGGTTCTTCTTCTTCAAACACTTGCTCTTGATCTACTCCAACTGGCTGCTCACTTGAAACTGGCACGATGTCTACGAGCACACAAGAAAACATACAATAAATAAAACAATACACCAAGCAAGGTAAACTGATCTGACAGAAGAAACAGACAACAAGGTAGCTTTAAAGAAAGGTGGCTAGAAAAGATTAGGTGTAAGAACATAGTTGATTCACCAAGAGAGAACAAGGGTTGGCTCTAGGAACGCGAACACAAAAGCACTAGGAACTATCGGGAGCTTTGGATGATCACAAACAAGAGCTAGCTATGTGCTTGGTATATTTTAAGTAAATAAAGTCATGTGTATGGGTTATTTCAAAGAAATACCCCATTTATAATTAAGCAAGTTATATTTGTATTTTAAAGACGTTGTAAGCCTAGTTCAATTTTATTTATAAATATTCAAGTTTAACTTATACAGATTAAATATTTAATTTAAAAGAAGCATGTAAAAGCATCTCGGGCGCTTATCTTTATATTTCGAGTTATTCTAATCAAATTACAACTTAAAAACACATTTATATTCATATTAATCAAATTAACAATTTAATTAAGAAAACTCGAGATAAACCTATATTGATTTTATATAGGAAGCAAATTGCATAAACATTACTCAAATTAGGTTTGATTACAAAAACTGAGGTACACGTCTAATTAGCTTTTAATTATAAGAAATATTTAACTAGTATTAAGCATATTAACTTTCTTATGAAAACACGTGTTGAACTCTAGCTAGATTTTAATTAGAAAAGCATGCATAATAAGATTTAATCATATTTATCATTTAAATAAATTATAAAACAAGGAACATGTACAACATTGGTCCTATCACGTAGTTTTAGTTGATATGAGCCTAACGCAACTTGAAACGGTGGAAACAGAGCTAAAACGCACAAGATACGGCCAAAACAAGGTTCTAAAACTGACGGGCTTGAAAAGACGGTCGTGTGGACACCAAGAACGCTTAAAACGGAGCTAGGACGGAAAAGATATGGCTAAAACAAGGTTCAGGGGCTTTTCTGTGAAGAAACAGGAGTTCCAGGGGCTTAACTGCAAGAAACCGGGGTCTAAAACATAATTACACATATAAATCGAAGGTTTATAGTGTAAAAGATCAAGGGTGGACCTCTGATGGGAAGAACTAAGAAGGACAGGGGCTTAAACGTTGAAAACAAGACCTAACTGAAAGGATTTCTATAGGTGGAAGGGCATGGTTGTGAATTCCGAAAACTAGGGGTTCTTTTTGCAAAACTGCCTGGGCGGCCTGCGGGTGAGCTGTGGAGGTGCCACATGGCAGGCTGCGGTTGGCTGGCGCTGACGCAGGCATGACGCAAAGCTGACGCAAGCTGTGGAACGGCGCCTGTGGACTTGGTCCACCGGTTCACGGTGAACTGATCTAAAGGGGTATGCCCCCCTTTTGATCTGGGCCGTCCGCGCCGATCGGACGGCCCTGGTCGCACGCGGGCGAGGCCGGTGGGGAGGCGACCGGCCCGCGGCGGCGCCGGCGGATGGCGCGGCGGCGGCTCGCCGGAGGAGGGCCAAATGGGGCTCCGTGCACCATTTTCGACGGCGAGCGCATGGAGAGGAAGAGGAGGAGGAGGGGAAGCTTACCCGGGGGTCGGAGGGGGAGGGGGGAAGCACGGAGACGGTGGCCCGGCCAGCGATGACGGCGGCGGCGGCGGCGCTCCGCGGTGGCGGCGCTCGCGGTGAGGGAGGTGAGGAAGGGAGGGGCGCGGGGTGGAGAGGGGGTCGTGATGTACCTTTATAAGGTGGAGGAGGAAGGGGAGGAGGCGCGCAAGGCAGTGGGCGGTGGCGCCCGGAGGGGCCGGCGGCGGAGCTCGTCGGGGCATCACCGGAGATGGTGGTTTGGGCGCTACGGTGCACTATTTGCGACGTGGTTTGGACCGGGAGCAAGAGGAGGAGATCACGAAGCTCACCAGGGGCTCGTTGACGGCGGTGGGGCGGTGTAGATGACGTGCGACGAAGAGGGGCGGACGGGTCACGGGTGCTTGCCGGGGAGGTAGGTTGCGGCCTCGGCTGCGTGCTCCTGGGCATCGCGGTGGGGTCCCGGTGGTCCTGCGAGTGCAACGGGAAAAGGGGAAGGGTGAGAGCAGGACGGACAGCGACAGGAGACGGCGGCGGCAGAGCGCTTCACCTCGGCAGCGGCGACGATTCGTCGACGGCGAGAGCGTTAGAGAGGAGGGGTGCTCTAAGAGGTGCAAAAGGAGAAGCAGGGGCTTGGGCACGACTTTATAGGGGAAAGGGAGAGGAGAGTTCGGCGGCCAAGGCAATGGCCATTGATGGCCATGGGGGGGCCGGCGGCCTTGATTGCCATCAAGGGGATGCGCTTGACTTGGAGTAACGGGCAAAATTGAAGGCGGGGAAGTGAATGGGGGCTTCACCGCGCCTTGATGACATTGATTGAAGGTGGGGAGGCCGAGGGGCGCGGGGGAGGGCCGGCAACCGTGGCCTGATAGGAAACAGAGGAGATGGGGGGCGGCTAGAGGTAGGAGAAGGGGCCGACATGTGGGCCCCACCTGTCGGTGACCACAAGAGGGAGAGGGAGGGGAGCGGGCGCTGGCGGGCCTGCTGCGGGCTGAAAGTGGGGATGGGCCGCGGGGAAGGGTGGTGGGTTGGGTTTGTTTTCCTTTTTTTCTTTTTTTTCATATCCATTTCAAACCAATTTCAAACCCTTTTTTAATCAGTTTTTCACACAAATTTCTCCAACAATTTCTAAAGGCTTTTCACAAACCCTTTTATCAACTTTTCAAACATATTTTAAATTCAAACCTTCGCCTTTTAATTCAAGCTTTTACACAAATTTTCACAAACTTTTTCACAAATATTGTAAGGACTTTTTCGCAAATATTTTAAGACTTTTAAAACCACACCACAACCAAAACTCATGCATTTCAACATGATGCACAAACACTTGATTGATTCTAATTTTATTCAAAATGATATTTAAATATTTAAAAGGCCAAATTTAGTTGATAATTTATTTATTCCTAGAAAACAAAGATAAACACCATGTTGCTTACATTAATTTAGTGATGGGTTTTTAGGGTGTTACAAGTCCGCGCTCCGCGAACCGGGTGAACATCGGGATCTCGTCCGAGTTCTTCTCCATGGGGTACGGATCCCCTGCCGCGGCTCTCTACATGTCCAATTCCTTCTCCCGCAGAAACCCACTGTTGAGAAGGGCCAGCAGGTCTTCGGTCTTGGCCGTGGACTTCTTCCACTCGCGATTCGGATCTGGCCGCGGCGGAGACACCGGCGGCGGCCCCGCAGAAGATCCGGTGGCCTCTTCACGGGCCCTCTTTTTCCCACCGGCGGCTTTCGCGGTCTTCGACGGTGAAGGCTTCATTCTCCAGGTGCACGGTGTCTTCACGCTCATTCGCTCGGGGGCTACAGCGGTGGTTTCCTACGGCGGCGCGCTCGGATGTACAATCCTCTCAGCGGCGGCAGTGTGCACTGGCGGTGATTTCTGGCTAGATCCGCTGGAATGGCTATAAATACGTGGGGTGAAAAACCCTAAGGGTTTTGGCTTCTATTTATAAGTCAAAGCGGCCCCTCCAACGACCGGATGGATAAGTCTGCGCTCGGCTGACTCAGCGGCGGCGCATGACCTTTCAACTTCTACTAGTCGGCGCGCCTCACCTCGGGGGCTCGACTACTTCTACTCAACTTCCTGGGGAGCGACAAGACTCAAGAGCATCTCAGGACACATTCTACAAGATGACCCTTCAATTCGAGAGGAAGTACTCGACTCAAGGCTCGGGGGCTCCGTGCCACGTGTCCTTCGGTTTTTCTCCGGATTTTCGGGATATTCTTGCCAAAACTTCAGATGGACCCTCAGCCAGAGTCTACAACTCAACCTAAGGCTCGGGGGCTACTCTAAATGGAGTGCGATTTTGCAATCACACTTCCATATCAGTTTCGGCTTCAAGACAACACGGGCATTGTTTAAGACCTTCAAGGGCAGCACTCGAGGACGCTTGGGACTACTCGAGAAGACTTCAGGATTGCTCAAACCTCAGCTGGAGTACATTCCAGCCTCTGGATGCTTCGACTACTCTTGGGGACTTTTGACTTGTAGCACTCGGGGACACTTGAGGACTACTCGTTAAGGCCGTCAAGACTACTCGAAACTATCCTTCTCGACTACAAAGTACTCAGGGGCTTGTCGTATGGACCTCCCTGGGCCCACTACCTCGGTGGGTACCAGGACCGACTACTCGGTGGGCCCCTGGGACTACCCGACTTGCGTTGCATGGCACCTGATGGCGTGAAGCACAAGGACTACAGAGGAGAAGTACTCGGTTAGGAAGCTGTACATGTCCCGCACTGTATAGAGTACTCCTAGACGTACTCGACTAGTACTCTCTCCCTGAACCGACTTGTAAACCTGCCTCCCGGACTATATAAGGCGAGGCAGGGACCCCTCTCTCGATCATCTCATCTCACGGTGTAAGATTGCATCATCTTGTAATCGTACCCAATCAATCCAGAGCTACACAGCATACAGAACGTAGGGTATTATGCACCTCGCGGCCCGAACCTGTCTAAATTGTGTGCCACGTGTCTCTTCCTTCGAGTTACCAATCTCGGCGAGGCCACATTCATCTACTTTAGGTACTACCTTAGTAGGTTGCCGGTCTAAAACACCGACAACTGGCGCGCCAGGTAGGGGATCTCGCCCGAGATCACATGGCGAACTCGACGGCTCCCGTCTACATCAAGCCAACCGTCGCCTTCAACCGCGGTGACACCTTCGTCTTCGGCGCCTGGGTCTGCACTGCTGACGGCGCTGGATCTTTCCAACGCCGCCTCACCATGCCGCCCAACCAAGAGACCGGCCTCGTGACGCTTCCCGAAGTAGTCACGGGCGAACTCGCCGGCAAGTTCGGCGAAATTTCGCTTTTCGACCAACACGCATACTTCGAGCACGGACCCGCCTCCAACTCGAACTCGACGTCCCCGTGGGCTATCGTATGCGAGCCGGCTACTCAGCCATCGCATGTGGCTTCCCCACCCCGCGAGCACTTCACGCGTGCCCCCCGCAACCTCAGCAGGGCCCGCACGGAGGCTCCCTCTACACGCCGGGCCGGCAAGGAACCCGTACCCGAGTACAACTCGGACTCCGACACCGCCCCCGGCCACGCCTCGGACTCCAACCCCCTCTACGGCTTCTACTCGGACTTCGCGTATGAGTTTGACTTCGGGTCGGACCCTGAGGATCCCGAGTCCGAGGACAACTCTACTGAGCAACCCTTATCAGGGCCGGCTTCCGGGCTGGTTATAACGTCCACACCCACCGGGAGATTCGTCTACTGGTCAGATCGCAAGCCCGCCGACCTGATAAGCGGGGACTCATGCTACATCACCTACCTCGACTCACTTCCCTTCCAGGAGGGAACACCACTCGCTCGAGCTGAGGAGTACACTCCAACTGAGGTGGCGAGCGCCAACTCCAGTCTTGGCAACCCCGATCGCCAAGTCTTTATGGCTGCCGGTGACACGCCAGGACCTTCAGGGACAGCAGAGGACCGGTACCTTGAAGACATCTCCACATACGAGCTATCTGCCGAAGCACCCGCGGATGAGACCGACGCCAACAGGGACGCTCGACGTGAGCGTAACAGAAAGCAGAACGAACGGCGCCGGCGTCTCCGAGACAATCTCCCCATCCGCAACCTCGCAGAAGCCCTCGAGCAAGTCGAGAGCAGGGTACACACCACCCCCGAGCAATGCCTCATGTCGATCACAGTGATCGCACGCCAAGCTCAGGGGATATGTGCTGGAGAGGTCATCGCCAAGCTCGCAGAAGACGCTTACTTCATGCGAGTCGGCAACAGGGTCACCCAGCCGCCCCCGCCAGGAACCGCGACAACGAAGCTACAAGCCGCAGCGCGGACCTCGGCCGTAACCGTACTCGAGCCGAGCTATCGGCTCAGCCCAACCGTACTCAAGCAAACGCCGACGGACCCTCTCAAGCTGGCGACAGCGCCGCAGCTGCTGGCGGCGATCGCGAGATCGTCCCCCATCGCGACCCTGGCAGCGGCGGCAGCGACGGCGGAAGCTCCAACCACGGTGCCAACGGGAGGGCCGGTGGCGAAGGTAATCGCGGCGGCCGAGGCCACGCGAACAGCAACGACTCCGGAGCCTCACAAGGCGGCTATGACGCCCACCAGAAGATTGAAGAACTACGGCGGAAGAAGTCCGCCACTGTAGGCGACAACGACGGCTTCCCCGCTTTCTCTCCTCGGCTTCGCAACTTACTCCTCCCGGACAAGTTCAAACCTCTAGGAATCACAAAGTACAACGCTAAGAAAGACCCCATCCAGTGGCTCAGGTGCTACGCCCTCTCCATCGAGAACGCTGGCGGCAACAACGACACCAAGTGCCTCTACTTCCCCTTCTGTCTGGACCAAGCCCCGCTCACATGGCTCGAGTCGCTAGACAAGCACTCGATCGACAAGTGGGACCAGCTGAAGGAGCAGTTCACCAGCAATTTCGCGGGCGCTATGAGCCGCTCGGGTACCCGCATGGACCTAGCTATGGTGAAGCAGGAACAAGGCGAGACCCTCTGCAAGTACATGCGGTGCTTCTTTGACAAGCGCGCCACCGTAGTCGACGCCACCGACAAGGAGGTTATTGACCTCTTCCAGGACGGTCTCTACCACCGTCGCACCTTCGAAGACTTTAGTCGACGCCGCCCCAGGTCCATCCCCCATCTCAAGGATATGATCACGTCCTGGGCCGATGAAGAAGATAAAGCCAACGCCAAGTACGATGCCATCCGTGGCAAGAGCAAACAGAACACGGGCGGTGGCAGCAGCAACAACGGGAACCAAGGCGGTCGCAACAACAACTACTACTCGGGTCCCAACCGAGCGCAAGCCAGACAACACTGTCGCGGCTATCCAGCGCCCTGCGAAGGAGAACTCGAAGAAGACCTCTGGTGGCTTCAAAGACTTGCTGAAAGAGAAGTGCCCGTGGCATCTGGACAGCAACCACACCACCGAGCAGTGCTACCAACTCAGGCGAGCACTCAAGGGTACTCTAGAGCCACCGCACCCTCACGACAAGAAAGGCAAGAAGAAGAACAACGACGGTAATGGTGACTTCCGGAAACTCGACAAGACGGTCAGCGTCCTCTTCGATGGACTACCCAGCAGACGGGAACAAAAGGCTACCCGTCGAGAAGTCATTAGCATTGAACCAGTGGTTTTGACCCCTCTCAGCTGGTCGGAGGTACCCATTACCTTCTCCTGCACGGATCAATGGACTAGCTTCTCCGAACCAGGGTGGTTACCCCTCATCCTGAAGCCAGTGGTCGCGGGCTCCAGGCTCAACAAGGTCCTCATCGACGGTGGAAGCGGGCTCAACGTCCTTTTCACCAAGACCTTGAAGAAGATGAAGTTCGACATCACCCACATGCTCACCAAGAGCACCTCGCCCTTCTACTGCATCGTCCCCGGGAACGCGGCTATCCCACTGGGCTCAGTGGTCCTGCCAGTTACCTTTGGGGAATCTCGAGACAACTATCGTACCGAGTACATAAAGTTCAAAGTCGCGGACTTCGAGCCGTCCTACCACGCCATCCTCGGCAGACCGGCTATCGCCAAGTTCATGGCGGTACCCCACTACACCTACTTGGTACTCAAGATGCCAAGTCCAGCGGGTGTACTCTCACTGCAAGGGGACTTGAAGATCTCGCACGACTGCAACACGGAAGCTGTGGAGATTGCCTCCACAAATCAAGTACCCAATGCAATGATGGAGATCTACGCTGCGTCAAAGAAGCTTGCCCCAAGTGAACTCGACATCCCAGAGAAATCGGACAAAGCTAACAAGCCTCAGCCAGCTGAGGAGGTTCTGGTCAAAACAATCGACCTCGGAACAGGCGACAGCAGCAAGACCACCACCATCGGGGCGGGTCTCGACCCCAAATAGGAAGACGTGCTCATCAACTTCCTCCGGGCTAGCCGCGACATCTTCACGTGAAAGCCAGCGGACATGTCAGGGGTGCCCAGGGAGTTGATTGAGCATTCCCTCAACATCGATCCTAAAGCTACCCCTAAGCAACAACACCTCCGCCGCTTCGCCGACGACAGACAGGACGCCATCAAGAAGGAACTCGCCAAACTACTCGCGGCTGGCTTCATCAAAGAAGTCTTGAGAGGGTCTGCCGGCGTTTGCACGAGTACGGTTGGGCTGAGCCGGCAGCTCGGCTCGAGTACGGTTACGGCCGAGGTCCGCGCTGCGACTTGTAGCTTCGTTGTCGCGGTTCCTGGCGGGAGGCGGCTGGGTGACTGTTGACGGTGAAAATCCGTCAACCTAGCCATGAGTTTACCTTCGGTGTTGGCATGACTTTTGTATCTTATTCATTGGTACTAACCCCCGTGGTATAACATGTTCACTTGTGCATGTCGGTTTTGGAGTTAAGTGTTTACGTAGGGTTTCAACGTTGAAAGCAAGACTTCCGGGATAAGTTCATTAAGCACCTCATGACAAGACCTTGAAGCCCGATACAAGTCAAGCAATGAAGTGAACATGACTCCAAGAGCCCAAGGACCTAGCCCGAGAAGATGATAAACTCCGAGGACCGAACCAGAAAAGTGCTGAATCTTGCAAGACAAGGAGTTGAGTCCAATTCGGAGAGAAACCAGCGTCAAGGGCTCACATGCAAAAGGGGAGAACATCTAGAAGACGCGAGAAGCAACACCGGGCGAAGGAGGCAGCAAAGTGGACCGAAAAGGGCCGAGCCGATCGGCCCCGGGCCGGCGGCCCAGCCCTTTTCGGGTCCCAATCGGCCTCCCCTTTGACCTAATTGCTTCTCAGGCTATTAATAGCCCCCTGACCGAGAGCCACGGATCATCCAAGTCGTAATCGCCGCCGAGGAGCAGAGAAGCTTGAGGGACACCATCTCGGAGATGAGGGTCGTGCTAGTTGTCTAGGGTCTCCCTAACCGACGTGGGAACCTTGCATGGAAGACCACGTCGGAGCTCCGGAGTGAGGATCAAGATCGAGGGAGGGCCCCGGTGGTGATCTTGTTCATGTAATCATTCATGGTGAAGTTTGTAAGTGAATCCGATTTCTAGCGATTAAGTGCCTTCTCGATGATTTTGTTTTCTTCTTGGTTTTGCTTCTTCTACGATCTATACTTAAGATAGATTACATAGGGTGCTCTTGTAGCCACGGTGGCTAGAGGTGCATACCGGACCGGCCAAGTGATTTCAACTTTTTCTTATCGAACTCACCCTAGACTACCCGCATGAGTAGGGATACGTTGTGATAGAACGGGGGTTCCGAAAGGCGGGCGTTTTCGGAGTCGGATGGGAAGGCCACGATTTAAAGATGCTTTTAATGAGATTCGCTTTTCTATCTTCATCTATCTTGTTTGGAGCTACAACATAAGCATGATCTAGACTCTCTAGATCGGTTATCTCTTGCTTTCTCTTGCTACCTCTTTAGTAGATTAGATTAGATTCGTTTTCCTTATGATATCTTAGATTAGATGCAATTTCATTCTTCAATAGATAGCTTTACCTTGCTTTACTAGATTGAATTCTTGCGTTGTTGTTGACTGGTGAAAATCCGTCAACCTAGCCATGAGTTTACCTTCGGTGTTGGCTTGAGTTTTATACCTTATCCATTGGTACTAACCCCCGTGGTATAACAAGTTCACGTTTGCATGTCGGTTTTGGAGTTTAATGTTTATGTAGGGTTTTAGTGTTGAATGCAAGACTTTCGGGATAAGTTCATCAAGCACCTCATGACAAGACCTTGAAGCCCCGTACAAGTCATGCAATGAAGCAAACTTAACTCCAAGAAGCCGGGGACTTGATCCGAGAAGACGACAGACTCCAGGGACCTGACCAGAAAAGTGCTGAATCTTGCAAGACAAGGAGTTGAGTCCAATTCGGAGAGAAACCGACGACATAGACCTACATGCGAAGGGGGAAACATCCGAGAAGCAAGGGAACCGACGTGGGGCAAAGGAGCCCACGGGGCCGGGCCTAAATGGGCGCCGAGCCGGCCGGCCCGATCCCGGCCGGCCGGGGCCCATTTTGGGCCCAAACACGCTCTCCTTTGCCCTAGCCGCCAATCGGGCTATTTATAGTCCCCCGACCGAGAGCCACGAGGAGAAGATTTCGTCTTCGGCCGCCGAGGAACGAGAGAAGAGAGGGACACCATGTCGGAGAGGAGAGGGTCGAGCTAGTTGACTAGGGTTTCCCTAGCCGACGTGGGAACCTTGCATGGAAGACCACGTCGGAGTTCCCGAGCTAGAAGCAAGATCAAGGAAGGATCCCGGTGGTGATCTTGTGTATGTATCATTGTCATAGTTGAATTATCAAGTTGAATCTTTTCTTAGCGATCAAGTGTTTCCTCGAAGATTTCGTTTTTCGATCGGCTTTGCTTATTCCAATTCTATTCGTACGATAGATTACATAGGGTGTTCTTGTAGCCGCGGTGGCTAGAGGTACACGCGGATCTTCCGAAAGAATCTTGACTTGTCTTTTGACTCGCGCTAAGCTCCCCGCATGAATAGGGATACGTTGTGACGAACGGGGGGTCTCGAAAGGCGGATGTTTTCGGATTTGGACGGGAAACCACGATTTATAGAGGCTTCTATTAAGATTTAATTTGCTACTTCTTCTCTTGCTTGGAACTTCAACAAAAGGCTTACCCCGATCCCTTTAGATCGGTTTATCTACCCAATCTTACTTTGTTTTTTTCGGTCTTTAGTGGATTAGATTTATCTTTGTTTTGTGCTCTTATCTAGATGCATTAGGGTTTCTCTTTTACCAAAGATTGAAGTTACTTGGCTTTACTAGATCAACTCTTGCGTCACACATTTGTTCCACGGATTCGATACCTTGGGTTCACCACTCGAGGGAAGAAGGGTCCCTTGACTACGACGGGAGACTTGTACGCTTGCGAGTCACAAACGAACTTTGATACAATTATTAACCGTCAACGTTGCACATTGTTCCACGGATTCGATACCTTGGGTTCACCACTCGAGGGAAGAAGGGTCCCTTGACTACGACGGGAGACTTGTCCACTTGCAAGTCTAAACGAACTTTGATACAACTATTAACCGTCAAAAGTGACCCTGTTGTCGACTCGCATGAAGTAAGTGTCTTCTGCGAGCTTGGCGATGACTTCTCCAGCACGTATCCCCTGAGCTTGGCGTGCGATCACTGTGATCGACATGAGGCATTGCTCCGGGGTGGTGTGTACCCTGCTCTCGACTTGTTCGAGGGCTTCTGCGAGGTTGCGGATGGGGAGGTTGTCTCGGAGATGCCGGCGCCGCTCATTCCGCTTTCTGTTACGCTCACGTTGAGCGTCCCTGTTGGCGTCGGTCTCATCCGCGGGTGCTTCAGCAGACAACTCATCTGCGGAGATGTCTTCAAGGTGGGTCATCTACCGTCCCGAAGGTCCACGGCGTGTCGCCGGCGGCCCATGAAGACTTGGTGATCGGGGTTGCCAAGACTGGAGTCGGAGCTCGCCACCTCAGTTGGAGTATACTCCTCAGCTCGAGCGAGTGGTGTTCCCTCCTGGAAGGGAAGCGAGTCGAGGTAGGTGATGTAGCGTGAGTCCCCGCTTATCAGGTCGGCAGGCTTGCGATCTGGCCAGTAGATGAATCTCCCGGCAGGTGTGGACGTTATAACCAGCCTAGAAGCCGGCCCTGATATGGGTTGCTCAGTGGAGTTGTCCTCGGACTCGGGATCCTCAGGGTCCGAACCGAAGTCGAACTCGTACGCGGAGTCCGAGTAGAAGCCAGAGAGGGGGTTGGAGTCCGAGGTGTGGCCGAGGGCGGTGTCGGAGTCTGAGTTGTACTCGGGTATGGGCTCCTTGCCGGCCCGGCGTGTAGAGGGAGCCTCCGTGCGGGCCCTTCTGAGGTTGCAGGGGCCATGCGTGAAGCACTCGCGGGGTGGGGAAGCCACATGCGATGGCTGAGTAGCCGGTTCGCATACGATAGCCCACAGGGATGTCGAGTTCGAGTTGGAGGCGGGTCCGAGCTCGAAGTCGGCGTGTTGGTCGAAAAGCAAAATTTCGCCGAACTTGTCGGCGAGTTCGCCCGTGACTACTTCGGGAAGTGTCACGAGTCCGGTCTACGGGTTGGGCGGCATGGTGAGGCGGCGTTGGAAAGATCCAGCGCCGTCAGCAGTGCAGACCCAGGCGCCGAAGACGAAGGTGTCGCCGCGGTTGAAGGCGACGGTTGGCTTGATGTAGACGGGAGCCGTCGAGTTCGCCATGTGATCTCGGGCGAGATCCCCTACGGCGCGCCGGTGTCGGTGTTTTAGACTGGCAACCTACTAAGGGGAGTACCCGAAGTAGATGAATATGGCCTCGCCGAGATCGGTAACTCGAAGGAAGAGACACGTGGTGTCGGGCATACACCCCGGGTACTCATGCAAGGAACGAAGAATAGTAGAAGACGGACTCCTAGTAGAATTCCCCTATACTCCTACTAGGACTCGCTCTGTGTACTCCTACTAGGACTCGCTACGTGTACTCCTACTAGGACTCGCTCGTGTACTCCTACTAGGACTCCGCCTTGTAACCGACTAGGAACCCGCCCCTGGACTATATAAAGGAGGGTCGGGTACCTAGCCACACATCCCCAATCCCTCACGGGGACAACCAACACCAAGCGCGGGCGCCATGCCGATCCCCCAAACGGGACGTACGGTTCGCCACCTTGGCAACCCGAACCGTATAAATCTCGTGTCCGTGTCCTTGCGCATACCTTCGAGTTCTCGGTCTCCCGATCACGATCAATCTACTACCTCGGGTACCCCCTTGGTAGGTTTGCCGGTCTAAAACACCGACAGCTGGCGCGCCAGGTAGGGGTGATCATCGCCACCGGGCGAATTCGAAGGACCTTAATCATCAAGATCAATCTGCTCGACGACGCTGACAGTCACATGGACAACTATTCGACGACCAGCAACTCACAGGCTCGGCGAAACTCTACACGGATTCGATTTCGTGTCACCCGATCAAGTTTGCTCTACCTCAACCTCACCGTGCGCCACGATTTCTCGTCTCCAGCCGCACGTGCTCTACGTCGACCTCGCCGTGCGCCGCGACTACTTGTCTCCGGCCGCACGTGCTCTACGTCGACCTCGCCGTGTGCCGCGACTATTGGTCTCCGGCCGCACGTGCTCTACGTCGACCTCGCCGTGCACCGCGACTACTCGTCTCCGGCCGCACGCGCTCTACGTCAACCTCGCCATGCACCGCGAGTACTCGTCTCCACTCCCCGGGCCGCGGCGATCTCCGCCGCCTACGACGCGCGTCGGGTGCCTCGGCACGTCGCGCGGCTCGTCACGCGGCTCGTCGCGCCGCTCGTCGTCGACTACTCCGCCTCGCACGGAGCTCGTCGTCGACGACTACTTGCCTCCGCCGCGCGTCCGGGGTGCCTCGGCACGTCGCGCGGCTCGTCTTGCGGCTCGTCGCGCGCTCATCGTCGACTACTGCGGCGTGCTCGTCGTCGACTACTTCGACTACGCCGCGGCGCGTCGGGGTGCCTCGGCACGTCGCGCGACTCGTCACGCGGCTCGTCACGCCGCTCGTCGTCGACTACTCCGCCTCGCGCGGGCTCATCGTCGTCGACTACTTTGCCTCCGCCGGCGTATCCGGGTGCCTCGGCACGTCGCGCGGCTCGTCGCACGGCTCGTCGCGCCACTCGTCGTCGACTACTCGGCCTCGCGCGAGCTCGTCGTCGTCGACTACTTTTGCCTCCGCGCGCGCGTGCGGGTGCCTCGGCACGTCGCGCGGCTCGTCACGCGGTTTGTCGCGCCGCTCGTCGTCGACTACTCGTCGTCGACTACTTTGCCTTCGTCGGCGTGTCCGGGTGCTTCGGCACATCGCGCGGCTCGTCCACGCGGCTCGCGCGCGCGCTCGTCGACTACTGCGCCTCGCGGCCGGCTCGTCGTCGACTACTTCGTCTTCGCGCGCGCGTCCGGGTGCCTCGGCACGTCGCGGGGGCTCGTCCACGCGGCTCGCCGCGCCGCTCGTCGACTACTCCGCCTCGCGGCGGCTCGTCGTCGACTACTTCGTCTTCGCCGCACGTCCCGGGTGCCTCGGCACGTCGCGCGGCTCGTCACGCGGCTCCGCCACGCCGCTCGTTGACTACTCCACCTCACCCAGGCTCGTCATCGACTACTTCATCTTCGCCACGCGTCCGGGTGCCTCGGCACGTCGCGCGGCTCGTCACGCGGCTTGTCGTGCCGCTCGTCGTCGACTACTCCGCCTCGCGCGGCTCATCGTCGTCGACAACTTTGCCTCCCGCCCGCGTGTCCGGGTGCCTCGGCACGTCGCGCGGCTCGTCGCATGGCTCGTCGCGCCGCTCGTCGTTGACTACTCGGCCTCGCGAGCTCATGCGTCGTCGACTACTTGCCTCCGCCGCGTGTCCGGTGCCTCGGCACGTCGCACGGCTCGTCGCGCCGCTCGTCGCGCCGCTCGTCGTCGACTACTTTGCCTCCGCCGTGCGTCCGGGTGCCTCGGCACGTCGCGCGGCTCGTCCACGCGGTTTGTCGCGCCGCTCGTCGTCGACTACTCGTCGTCGACTACTTCGCCTTCGTCGCGCGTCGGGTGCTTCGGCACATGGCGCGACTCGTCCACGCGGCTCGCCGCGCGCGCTCGTCGACTGCTGCGCCTCGCGGCCGGCTCGTCGTCGACTACTTCGTCTTCGCCGCGCGTCCGGTGCCTCGGCACGTCGCGCGGCTCGTCACGCGGCTCGGCCGGCGCCGCTCGTCGACTACTCGCCTCGCGGCGGCTCATCGTCGACTACTTCGTCTTCGCCGCGCGTCCCGGGGTGCCTTGCGCCGTCGCGCGGCTCGTCCCGCGGCTCGCCACGCCGCTCATCGGCGCTCGCCTCAACCCGGGCTCGTCGTCGACTACTTCGTCTTCGCCGCGCGTCCCGGGGTGCCTCGGCACGTCGCGCGGCTCGTCACGCGGCTTGTCGCGCCGCTCGTCGTCGACTACTCGCCTCGCGCGAGCTCATCGTCGTCGACTACTTTGCCCCTCCGCCGCGTGTCCGGGTGCCTCGGCACGTCCGCGCGGCTCGTCGCATGGCTCGCCGCGCCGCTCGTCGTCGACTACTCGGCCTCGCGTAGGCTCGTCGTCGTCGACTACTTTGCCTCCGCCGCGCGTCCGGGGTGCCTCGGCACGTCGCGCGGCTCGTCCACGCGGTTTGTCGCGCCGCTCGTCGTCGATTACTCGTCGTCGACTACTTCGCCTTCGTCGCGCGTGCGGGTGCTTCGGCACGTCGCGCGGCTCGCCACGCGGCTCGCGCGTGCCGCTCGTCGACTACTCCGCCTCGCGCCGGCTCGTTGTCGACTACTTCGTCGTCGCCGCGCGTCCGGGTGCCTCGGCACGTCGCGCGGCTCGTCACGCGGCTCGCCGCGCCGCTCGCCGACTACTCCGCCTCACCCGGGCTCGTCGTCGACTACTTCGTCCTTCGCCGCGCGTCCCGGTGCCTCGGCACGTCGTGCGGCTCGTCCACGCGGCTTGTCGCGCCGCTCGTCGTCGACTACTCGTCGTCCGACTACTTCGCGGCTTCGTCGCGCGTCCAGGGTGCTTCGGCACGTCGCGCGGCTCGTCACGCGGCTCGCCGCGCCGCTCATCGACTACTGCGCCTCGCCCAAGCTCATTGTCGACTACTTCGTCTTCACCGCGCGTCCGGGTGCCTCGGCACGTCGCGCGGCTCGTCACGCGGCTCGCCGCGCCGCTCGTCGACTACTCCGCCTCACCCGGGCTCGTCGTCGACTACTGCCGTCTTCGCCGCGCGTCCGGGTGCCCTCGACGCCGCGCGGCTCGTCACGCGGCTTGTCGCGCCGCTCGTCGTCGACTACTTGTCGTCGACACTTCGCCTTCGTCGCGCGTCCGGGTGCTTCGACACGTCGGCGGCTCGTCACGCGGCTCGGCGCACCGCTCGTCGACACTGCTGCCTTGCCCGAGCTCGTCGTCGACTACTTCGTCTTCCCCGCAACGTCAAGGGTGCCTGCGGCACGTCGCGCGGCTCGTCACGCGGCTCGCCGCCCGCTCGTCGACTACTCGCCTCACCCGGGCTCGTCGTCGACTACTTCGTCTTCGCCGCGCGTCGGTGCCTCGGCACGTCGTGTGGCTCGTCACGCGGCTTGTCCGCGCCGCTCGTCGTCGACTACTCGTCGTCGACTACTCGTCGTCGACTACTTCGCCTTCGTCGGCCGCGTCCGGGGTGCCGGCCGTCGAGCGGCTCGTCACGCGGCTCGCCGCACCGCTTGTCGACTACTGCCCTTGCCCGAGCTCGTCGTCGACTACTTCGTCTTCACCGCGCGTCCCGGGGTGCCTCGGCACCTCGCACGGCTCGTCACGCGGCTCGTCGCGGCGCTCGTCGTCGACTACTCCGGGCTCGTCGTCGACTGCCCCCGCCTACGCGCGCGCGTCCGGGGTGCCTCGGCACGTCGCGCGGCCCGTCACGGGGTTCGTCGTCGACTACTCCGTGCGCCGCAACTTCCTCTTGCGGCTACACTGGCTCTACTTCAGCCACGCCGTGCGTGGTGACTACTTGCCTCGTGGCAACACCGGCTCTACTTCGAGTGCGTCGCATGCTGCCATGACGTCATCTTCCTCGGTCGCATCGCGTCAACCATTCACCTCGACTAGTTTTGCAAACTAGTCGAGAACGGCAGTCACGCCCCCAGCGACTAGCCGGAATCAACTCTGAGTAGTCAACTTCAACAACAACCCTCGTGGCTCCATCGCTGACCGCCACGACTTCATCAACAAGTCTGGCCAGGCAGCAACAGCTAAGTCATTTATCTAAATGATTACTGTTTTCTTGGCTTGTTCTCCTCATCATGTAGGACTACTTGCCGACTACTCATTTGTGTATGCTTCTCGGCGGGTTTTCACGGGAGCTACACTCCACTGACTACTCTTGGGGCATATCAATCAAGTCGCCGCGAGTCTACTTCATCAACTCGGGGGCTATCCCTAGGAGGCAGTTTCTAAAGTCCGCTACGCGCGGCAATCTAAAGTCGACTTCTAAAGTCGCATTCTAAAGTCCGCTCCGCGCGGCAACTTAAAGTCGACGCTCGGTCGCATCTTCGCCTACTTCGGTGGCATACTACGTGTGTAAGCTTCGATGGAACCTAGCGTAAGCGGACCTCGGGTCCGGCGACGATGGAACCTAGCTGCACGTGGTCTTCATGCTCCGTACCATGGGTCCAAGTACCCTAAGTACTCGCGCTCCGTACCTTGGGTCTGAAATCCATGGCCCGATTACGCAAGTCGGCTCCGGTCGCACCTTCAAGTCCACTACGGTGGCAACCATACCTTGGGTCCGAAATCCATGGCTCGGGTACTCAAGTTCACTCCGGTGGCACAAGCCCGCTGCGGCGGCAATCGTACCTTGGGTCCGAAATCCATGGCTCGGGTACTCAAGCCCCTCCGGGTGGCACAAGTCGACGCTAACGGTCGCATCCAAGCCCACTCCGTGGCACAAGCCGACTCCGGTCGCACCCTCAAGCCCGCTCCGGCGGCAACTGTACCTTGGGTCTGAAATCCATGGCTCAGGTACTTAAGCCCACTCCGGTGGCACAAGCCGACTCCGGTCACAATCTTAAGTCCGCTCCGGCGGCAAAACTACTCGTTTTTTCTGATTTTTTATTCGCTTTGGCTTTCCGGAAAGTGCTTTTTTGTTTTTTGCATCTTAAGTCCACCCCGCGTGGCACAAAGTCGACTATTGTAGTCGCATATCAAGTCCGCTCTGCGCGGCATCTTAAAGTCGACTTCGGTTTTCAAGTCGCATCTCAAAGTCCGCTCCGCGCGGCACAAAGTCGACTTCGGTTTTTAAGTCGCATTCTAAAGTCCGCTCTGACGGCACGACTACTTCTCAAGCTCCTTGGCTCGACGCCAAACTGCTACTTGGAATCTCTCCAGCTCAGGGGCTACTTGAAGATAACTTCAGCATGCTTCGCTCGCTCTCAAGCTCGGGGGCTCCTCACCAATCACTACTCGACGTGGCTCATACGGCTCTCTTATCTCGGGGGCTACACGCTGCAAGAGTACTCGGATGATGGCTTCGCAAACACTGAAGACCCTTGGATTGATTACCTAATCATTTCAAGGCTCGGGGGCTGCTATGCTACACCCATCATTCAAAGTTTTTCAAGACTGATGAGCTGGACCACCTTCCGGCCTCGCGGCGGTTCAAGTACTATTGAAGACTTCTCCAAGCGATTACTCGAGGACGCTCAAGAACTACTCGAAGAGGCTTCAAGACTACTCGAACTACTACTCTCGACTCCAACGTGCTCGGGGGCTTGTCGGGCATACACCCCGGGTACTCATGCAAGGAACGAAGAATAGTAGAAGACGGACTCCTAGTAGAATTCCCCTGTACTCCTACTAGGACTCGCTCTGTGTACTCCTACTAGGACTCGCTCTGTGTACTCCTACTAGGACTCCTGCCTTGTAACCGACTAGGAACCCGCCCCCTGGACTATATAAAGGAGGGCCGGGTACCTAGCCACACATCCCCAATCCCTCCGGGGACAACCAACACCAAGCGCAGGGCGCCATACTTGATCCCCCAAACAGGACGTAGGGTTCGCCACCTTGGCAACCCGAACCTGTATAAATCTCGTGTCCTGTGTCCTTGCGCATACCTTCGACTTCTCGGTCTCCCGATCACGATCCCCACCGCACAATCTACTACCTCGGGTACCCCCTTGGTAGGTTTGCCGGTCTAAAACACCGACACGTGGCACACAATTTAGACAGGTTCGGGCCGCGAGGTGCGTAATACCCTACGTTCTGTATGCTGCGTAGCTCTGGATTGATTGGGTACGATTACAAGATGATGCAATCTTACGTCGTGAGATGAGATGATCGAGAGAGGGGTCCCTGCCTCGCCTTATATAGTCCGGGAGGCAGGTTTACAAGTCGGTTCAGGGAGAGAGTACTAGTCGAGTAGTCGGTTAGGAGGCTGTACATGTCCGTGCAGCCGGAGGACAAGTAGTTTCCGAAGCCTTCAGCTGATCTACTCGGGTCTCAAGCTCTGCAATCAACAAAAGCAAAGTGGGTCAGACTACCTCAAGCTACCATCAACAAGTACTCGACAAGGCGGTCGCGTACCTTTATTTTTGTTGCGGAGAGACTTGTTCTTCCACACTAGATCGTCACTCTTCGCCTGCATCTCTTGGACGTCATTGTGATACTTGGCGAAGGCGGTGTCCAGCTTCGACTGCATCGTGGCGGCGTGCTTCCGGGACTTCACGAGTTGCTCCTCCAATGCCTCGGCCCGGAGCACCGCGTCGCCGTATCCTTGAAGCATCTCGGACTTCTGGCGGGACCTCTCCGCGACGTCCTGCACAGACAACACATGTCAAATGGGTACTCAACACTAAAGGATTGACTACTCAGGGGTGTAGACTACTCACCTTCATCCATTGCTCGGCCTGGCGCACAGCCTCCAGGTGCCGAGCCACCGTCGCCGGGTCGACAAGATCATCTGCTAACAGCTCGAGCCCGCCACGACTACTCATCGCGGCTTCAGACATTGGCGCCAAGTGGATTGGCTCCGTGTCCTGGATCTCTGGCGAGAGAACGACCACCTCCAGAGTGGGTTCTGGCAGCGCGTCGTCGCCCTCCCCTCCAGTCGTCGCGGTGGCTTCTCCGACGGTCACCTCCATCGGCACGGGGGCTTCTCCGGCAGCCTCCTGAGTCTCCGGTGCCACATCCTCAACGGGCATCGCCGACGGGATATCGTTTCCCTCGGCCTCAGAACCTGTCGACAAAGGCACAAGTGGATCAATCTAACCTGGCGACTACGACTACTCTACGGGGGTACTCCAACCTCAACAGAGTACTCACCTTGAACGACGCTGGCCTCGGGCAACGTAGCCTCAGCGGTCGACGCCTCGGGCTCTGCCTGAGGGGCGGGAGCGGACTCCTCAGTGGGCGGCATGGCTTCTTCTTCCGCCACCTCTGCAGCTGGTTCATCCCCCTCCCAGGACAAGTCCGTCGATTTCCTGCAGAGTGTACAAGCTGGTTGTCAACCTAGTACGACTACCACATATAATGTACTACTCGGGAAGCATCAACACTTACAAGCTCGACCGGACCACTGTCACGGTTGGGGTGCTGAGGATACTGGCGATGTCGACCAGTCCCGCCTCGGCAGTGCCTCCTCTGCGCCTCCGTCGCCGCCGCCTCTTCGCAGCGGCGGCGGTACGTTCTGTGCTCCCCTGAGCAACAGGGGGCTGGCGCTCCATCTGTGCCAAAAGCTCTTCTACGGTGGGGGCTGGGCTACGACTACCCCCAGCTGGGTCCCCCACGGTGTCCCAATCGCCTCCGTCACCCTGCTCAACTGGGTCGGAAGACGGCATCTCCTGCAAGCAAGGAAACTTCATCATCAACACACCACATCGAGGCATAACTACTCGACTACACTACTCAAGACGGCTTACCTCTTGGGACGTGGTTCTGAGACCTTCAACTTCTTGGCCACGCGCTTGCGGGCCACATTGCGCGGCTTCCTTAGCGGCGTGGGCAGACTAGCCTCCAGGCTAGCCGGCGGATCCTGAACGAGAGGGATATGAGGCAATCCAGGGCGGCTGAACCTCGACCGCAGCTGGAAGCGCTCCTGCAGTGTCTCCTCATCCGCGACGTGTCGTCGTCGCCGGTGTACTCGTACCCTAGAGTGTCGCGGGCCATCAGTGGCTGCACCCTTCGCTTCATGAAGCTGAAGGCCACATGTTCGGCCCTCAGCCCGGCTTCCCTCAGCACCTTGATCTTCGCCAACAGCTCAGGCAACTGAAGACCTTCTTGCATCGTCGGCTCCGAGTTCCACCATGGCCTGTGCTTGGGCTGCTTCCCGCTTGGCTTCGGCAGCTCCGGGTGGTGGTTCGTGACGTAGAACCACTTCGCTTTCCAATCTTGATTGGAATCAATCAACTTGTAGGAGAGGTACTGCTCTGTCGCGTCCTCCCTCATCTGGATCCCCGCTCCTCCGACTACTCGGGGAATTCTGGCGCTGGGTTGAGGCTTCACCCGGAAGAACTTCCGGAACAAGATCCAATGGGGCTTGATCCCCAAGAAGGCCTCGCAGAAATGTACAAAGACGGCGGTGTGGAAGATACCGTTGGGGTTGAGGTTGAGGTACTCTATGCTGTAGTACCCCAGCAGCTCCTTGAAGAAGTCGCTGGAAAGGAGGGACAGCCCACGCTCCGCGAACCGGGTGAACATCGGGATCTCGTCCGGGTTCTTCTCCATGGGGTACGGATCCCCTGCCGCGGCTCTCCACATGTCCACTTCCTTCTCCCGCAGAAACCCACTGTTGAGAAGGGCCAGCAGGTCTTCGGTCTTGGCCTTGGACTTCTTCCACTTGCGATTCGGATCTGGCCGCGGCAGAGACACCGGCGGCGTCCCCGCAGCAGATCCGGCGGCCTCTTCACAGGCCCTCTTTTTCCCACCGGCGGCCTTCACGGTCTTTGACGGTGAAGGCTTCATTCTCCAGGTGCACGGTGTCTTCACGCGCATTCGCTCGGGGGCTACAGCGGTGGTTTCCTACGGTGGCGCGCTCGGATCTACAATCCTCTCAGCGGCGGCAGTGTGCACTGGCGGTGATTTCTGGCTAGATCCGCTGGAATGGCTATAAATACGTGGGGTGGAAAACCCTAAGGGTTTTGGCTTCTATTTATAAGTCAACGCGGCCCCTTCAACGGCCGGATGGATAAGTCTGCGCTCGGCTGACTCAGCGGCGGCGCATGACCTTTCAACTTCTACTAGTCGACACGCCTCACCTCGGGGGCTCGACTACTTCTACTCAACTTCCTGGGGAGCGACAAGACTCAAGAGCATCTCAGGACACATTCTACAAGATGACCCTTCAATTCGAGAGGAAGTACTCGACTCAAGGCTCGGGGGCTCCGTGCCACGTGTCCTTCGGTTTTTTCTCCAGATTTTTCGGGATATTCTTGCCAAAACTTCAGATGGACCCTCAGCCAGAGTCTACAACTCAACCTAAGGCTCGGGGGCTACTCCATATGGAGTGCGATTTTGCAATCACACTTCCATATCAGTTTCGGCTTCAAGACAACACGGGCATTGTTGAAGACCTTCAAGGGCAGCACTCGAGGACGCTTGGGACTACTCGAGAAGACTTCAGGATTGCTCAAACATCAGCTGGAGTACATTCCAGCCTCGGGATGCTTCGACTACTCTTGAGGACTTTTGACTTGTAGCACTCGGGGACGCTTGAGGACTACTCGTTAAGGCCGTCAAGACTACTCGAAACTATCCTTCTCGACTACAAAGTACTCGGGGGCTTGTCGTATGGACCTCCCTGGGCCCACTACCTCGGTGGGTACCAGGACCGACTACTCGGTGGGCCCCTGGGACTACCCGACTTGCGCTGCACGGCACCTGATGGCGTGAAGCACAAGGACTACAGAGGAGAAGTACTCGGTTAGGAAGCTGTACATGTCCCGCACTGTATAGAGGACTCCTAGACGTACTCGACTAGTCCTCTCTCCCTGAACCGACTTGTAAACCTGCCTCCCGGACTATATAAGGCGAGGCAGGGACCCCTCTCTCGATCATCTCATCTCACGGCGTAAGATTCATCATCTTGTAATCGTACCCAATCAATTTAGAGCTATGCAGCATACAGAACGTAGGGTATTACGCACCTCGCGGCCCAAACCTGTTTAAATTGTGTGCCACGTGTCTCTTCCTTCGAGTTACCGATCTCGGCGAGGCCACATTCATCTACTTCGGGTACTCCCCTTAGTAGGTTGCCGGTCTAAAACACCGACACGGACCTCGCTCGCCTTCAATGTCGCGGCTCCGTGGACGAGTACCTGGAGGCCTTCCAAGCACGGATGGCACACACTGCTTATTTGACACCAGAACAACAAGTACAGCTCTTCACAGGGGGACTGCCTGACGCCATTCGCGTCGACGTTGAGCTCCAGTCGCCCCCTGACTTGCAACGTGCCATGGCGCTGGCCCGTGCTTATGAGCGCCGCGCCGCGGTTCCGCCGGCCGGTGGCTGCGTTCCACCGAGCCGCCGGCTCGCCACCAGCAACAGCCGGCGCCAATGTCCACGGTCGCGCCACCTCAGACTGCAACGCTCGCTCCACCGCCACAGCAGCCGACGCGGCCATTCTGTCGCCTGTCGCCCGCTGAGATGACCGAGCGCCATCGATAAGGTTTCTACTATAATTGTGACGAGCCGTACGTCCGCGGCCACAAATGCCAGCGCCTCTTCTACCTCGAGGTCACGGACTTCGTCGACGATGCACCGAACCTGATCGACGATACACCCCAAGCGACTGAGGACGAGCCTCTCATTACTCTCCACACCATCACGAGGTTCAGAACCGAAGACACCATGCAGCTCCGCATCAGCGTTGGTCCCTTTGAGCTCACGGCACTCCTCGATTCGGGCTCGACGCATAACTTCATCAACGAGAACGTCGCGCACCAGGTCGGTCTCCACTTCCAGAACAGCCACGGCGCCCATGTAGTGGTGGCCAATGGCGACCGTGTCCCCTACTGTGGCGTAGCGCTCGACGTCGCCATCTGCATCGGGGGCGAGTACTTCACCATCGACTGCTACGCCATCCCATTGGATTGATCGACATGGTCCTGGGTACTCAGTACCTTCGTACCTTGGGGCCCATTATGTGGGACTTTGACGACCTCTGCATGGCGTTTTGGCACCACGGCCGCTGGATCCTTTAGAAGGGTATCGGCTCGCCGCGTTCGGACATTCGGGCAGTGGGGCGCGTCCACGCCATGCAAGGCCGCGAGCGTGCACTCCTCGACCAGCTGCTGACCTCGTTCGAGGATGTCTTCTCCACGCCAGCGGGTCTGCCTCCACGACGTGCCTGCGATCACCGCATCCACTGCTCCCGGGGCACGGCACCGGTGGCGGGGGTATGGCCCTATCGATATCCCCACCTTCGAAAGATGAGCTCGAGACCCAGTGCGCCATGATGATTGAGCAAGGCGTCGTGCGGCCGTCCACCTCTCTGTTCTCGGCGCCCGTACTCGTCAAGAAGCCTGATGATTCATGGAGGTTTTGCGTCGACTATCGGGCGATGAACAAGCACACGGTGAAGGACAAGTTCCCAAATTCCTATTGTTGAGGAACTCATCGACGAGTTGCACGGCGCTCGATTCTTCACCAAATTGGATCTCCGTGCCGGCTACTATCAAGTCCGTATGCACCCGGACGATATCGAGAAGACCGCGTTCCGCATGCACCACGGTCATTTTGAGTTCCTCGTCATGCCGTTCGGCCTTACAAATGCACCGGCCACGCTCCAGAGCTTGATGAACTCCGTGCTCCAGCCTTTCCTCCGTAAGTTCGTTCTGGTATTTTTTGACGACATTCTTGTCTACAGCACTTCCTGGACCGACTACCTCCAAAACCTGTGCGCGGTGTTTTCCGTGCTCCAGGAAAATCACCTCCACGTCAAGCGCTCCAAGTGAGCCGTCGCTTCATCGTCGGTGGCTTATTTGGGGCACGTGATATCGGCGACGGGCGTGTCCATGGACGAGGACAAGGTGGCCACTGTAACAACCTAGCCGCAACCGGTGTCGACCGGGGCTCTGCGTGGCTTCCTGGGCCTTGCCGGGTATTATCGACGTTTCATCAAGAACTACGACACGGTGGCCGCCCCGTTGACACGCCTGCTGCGGAAGGAGGGCTTCCACTGGGACGACGCCGCGACAACAGCATTCCAGGCGCTCAAGGTGGTGCTCTCCTCCGCCCCGGTACTCCACCTGCCCAACTTTGGAAAGCCGTTTGTGGTGGACTGTGATGCCTTCGGCACCGGGTTTGGCGTCGTCCTTCATCAAGGCGCAGGACTCGTGGCGTTCTTCAGCAAGACATTCGCCGCCCGCCACTTGAAGATCGCCGCCTACGAGCGCGAACTCATCGGGCTCGTTCAAGCGGTCTGCCACTGGCGGCCGTACCTTTGGGCGCGCCACTTCATCGCCCGTACAGATCACTATGCCCTTAAGTACATGCTCGATCAGCGCCTCTCCACCGCCCCGCAACATCAATGGATCAGCAAGCTCTTCGGCTTCGATTTTTCAGTGGAGTACAGACCGGGGCGCTTGAACATCGTCGTGGACGCCCTGTCACGCCGGGACCAGCCGGAGCCGGCGCTTGCCACCCTGTCCGGCCCCTCTTTTCGCCTCTACGATGAACTCCGCAATGAGCTCCAGGACGTTGCGGAGTTAAGCCACCTCAGGGATTCCGTCGTTGCAGCACGTGGTGACTCTTGGTGTATCGCGGAGGGGCTGATTCTGCATGGCTCACGTGTGTTCGTGCCGGCGGCCTCAAAGGTCCTACCGCAGGTCCTCCAGCTCGCACACACATCCGGCCACGAGGGTACCCAGAAGAAGCTCCAACGCCTCCGTCGCGACTTCTCCGTGGATCACGACCATCGCGTCGTCATTGAGTTCGTACGGGCCTGTGCCACTTGCCAATAGAACAAGACCGAGGCCCTGCACCCCACCGGCTTACTTCAGCCCCTCGAAGTTCCCTCACAAGTTTGGGCGGATATCTCCATGGATTTTGTCGAGGGCCTTCCCAGGGTGCACGGCAAGAGTGTCATCCTCATCGTGGTCGACCAGTTTTCTAAGTATGCGCATTTCATTGCGCTGGGACACCCGTACACCGCTACTTCTGTTGCTCGGGAATTCTTCGACGGCGTCATACGCCTTCACGGGTTTCCGGCATCCATTGTCAGTGACCGAGACCCTGTGTTTACCAGCAATGTTTGGCGTGATTTGTTTAAATTGGCCGGCGTCACCCTCAATATGAGCACGGCATTCCACCCTCAGACGGACGGACAATCAGAAGCCGTGAACAAGACCATTGCTATGTATCTCCGCTGCATCACCGGCGATCATCCACGCGTGTGGCTGGATTGGCTTCCATGGGCGGAATATTGTTACAATACTTCATTTCACTCAGCACTTCGTACTACGCCGTTCCAGGTGGTCTACGGCCGTCCGCCGCCTCCATTGCTACCATATGAGCCGGCAACTGCTCGCACTACCACCGTGGACGCACTCCTCTAGGAGCGTGACGAGTTTCTGGCCGATGTCAAAGATCATTTGCTTCAAGCCCAAGAATATGCTAAGCGTTTCTACGATGCCCACCACCGACCACTGGAGTTCAACATCGGGGATTAGGTGTGGCTTCGCATTCTTCATTGATCGACGCAGTCCTTGGTGCCTGGTGCGTGCAGCAAGTTGAGTCCGCGCTACGCAGGGCCTTTCCAAGTACTTGAGCGTGTTGGGGAGGTCTCCTACCGCCTCCGATTGCCGGCCGGGGCACGGATTCATGACGTGTTCCACGTCGGCGTGTTGAAGCCATTCCATGGCACGCCCCCAGCTACAACGCCGGCGCTCCCCCCGCTTCGTCAGGGTCGTCCCCTGGAGGTTCCGGAGCGCGTCCTTAAAGCTCAGCTCCGTCGTGGTGTACTCTAGGTCTTGGTCAAATGGGCGGGTCTTCCGGTGGGCGAGTCGACGTGGGAGCCAGTCGAGGACTTCAAGGCTGTCTTTCCCGATTTTCTGCTCAAGGACGAGCTGATTGTCGACGGAGGGGGTGATGTTATGATCGGCAAGGTGTACCATAGGCGCAACAAGACACAAAGTGGCTAGGGGCGCAGGAACGAAGTCTGCACGACTTGGCACGGCTTGGCAGCTGCTTTAGATCGGTTTGTTAGGATTCCTTAGAGATAAGATAGTTCGGTTGTTAGCTTAAAGATTTCGTTTGTTAGGGATATAGGCTATAAAGCCTGACAACCTGGAATAAACAGATCAGCTGGAGATTGAGTTATCTCCCCAGCGTCCCTTGCTCTCTTGTGCTTGCGTCTCCCTCGCCGATGGCAGAACGGCGTCGCGCCCGCGCCGACGTTACGAGTTGTCGCTTCGCGCTACTCCGCATCACAACTATTTCCTGCGTAGTCTGAACCAGGGTCTAACATCAAGTATGTGAAGAAAGTTAACATGTACGGCTACAACGACCACTTGAGAGAAGGGCATCATCATCAACACATCAAGTTCACCAAGATCGAGCACAAGCCTAAGAAGAAGGTGGTCAAGGAGAGGAGACCAAGGCAAAAAGCAACTATCACCGTCCGTGAGTGGACAAGTGGTGGAGAATCAAGTTCTTCTAGCTCAAGTGATGAATCAAGAAAGAACTTCACCACCCGCTTCATGCAAGGTCCTTCATCATCACTACACATGTGCCTTATGGCCAAAGGTATGGAAAGCATTGTAAGTGATGATGAATCCGACACCACCTCTCTCGATGATCTTGTTGAGTTAGTCCATGAGCAAAAAGGAATGCTTAAGAAATAAGCTAATGAAATTAAAGAACTCAATGCTCTCAATGATCTTAGTGCAACCCTTGCTACAAATTATGAACATTTGTTGTGCAAATTCAAATTGCTTAGCAAGGAGTGTGATGAGCTAAAATCTAAGCTTGAGAGCAATGAGACTAAAACAAGTAATTCCTTTGAGCTTGGTGAATCATCTATCCCTTGTGCAATTCCTATCTCCAAGGTAGATGCTTCAACTTCTTGCATTGATTTAATTGATGAATCTTGCTCACCATCTTGCAATGAGAATGTTGTTGTAGAAACATGTGATTGTCTCATAGGCAAGAAAAATGATGAGCTCAAGCAAGAAGTGAAATGGCTCCGAGAGAGGTTAGCAAGCTTGATGGGCAAGGGCAAGAACGATGAAGAACAAGTGGACATCTCTCAAGACATAAAGAGCAATGTCCAACCTTCTCAAGATAACAGTGATCCCATGGTGAAGAAGCTTGAGAAGGGTGCAACCGTGACTTGCTACAAGTGTCATGGAGAAGGGCACAAGTTCTACAAATGCCCTCAATTTGTCAAGAAGATGGACAAGGGCACAAAGAAGAAATTGAAGCCCACCATCAAGAGCTCCCTCATCTACACCAAGCCCAACCGCAAGAACAAGACCAAGAGCAACACCTACGTCATCAAGAAGAAGGCAAATGGCAAGGTGGTTGCACACAAGGTTGGGAAGATGAAGGAGGAACGGGGTTGGAACCAACCCATTTGGGTGCCCAAGGAAGTCATTACCAACATGAAGGGGCCTCAAATGGTTTGGGTCCCAAAGGCCACTTGAAGGCCTTGAGAGTGGGGACTTTGGAGGCTTGGCACAAAGAAGTTGTGAAGATTCAAGCCTAGAAGCCAAGCTTGCAAGTTGGACATATGTTGCCCAAGTTCCCCGGTTGAGGTAATGGAAACTAGAACTTATCTCTTGTATAATTATAGCTCCATTGCCTTGTTTAGGTTGCATTTGTTGCAATGTTTACATATGGTAGGTTGCTTGTGTCATGTTCGAACCCGTGAGCAACCTACATGGTTTGATTAGTGTGTAGGAAAGCTACACTTGTTCTTTCATGGTGCATGTTTTCATATATATCTTTTGCATCATGAGAAAGCTATAGGGTCAGCTTCCCTTTTGTTGTCATAAACAATGTGCATACATTTGGTTGGTGATTTAAACACTAAATGCACACATTTAGGGGGAGCTCATCCTATGGTTTGGTTATGGGACTAACATTGTTCAAGTTTATCTTATGTAGTCCCTTGGTGACGCGTTCCGTGTGGTGCTTCATTCTAAGAGAATACTATTTCACTCTCAATGTGATCTAACATCTCTAAAAGAGTGAATATAGCAATATGAGCTTCATGCTATTGAGTCATGTCTTTGCGGTATTATGTCTCTATATAAGTTCAAAGGTAATGTACTCATACATTCCTAATCCTTGTGGTACCCCAACTGTCTTCTATGCAAGCTTCTTTCAAGTGGTGTCATCTAGTGATATCATTTCCAAGTGGCTCATCTCAATGTGGTGCCAACAAGGTAGAGAGGATCAATCCCCCGGAGGTATGCAATGATCAAAAGACTACAAGTGATATCTACAAGTGGTAATGTAACAAGAACCCATTTGTCTTATCTCTTGTCCTTTAAGCTACATCCTTGCATGATATGCTCTAAGCTTCCTTGTCTTACAAGTTTGTAGTTGTGCACTTGATTTTCACACCATATTTTTGTGCACACACATAGGGGGAGCTTAGTCTGTATCATGCTAGTCTCATGAGCTTGTGATCCACCTTAGTTATTCTCACATGTGGTATCTTCATTGATATCATACATATGGATCATGGTTCATGCGGCTGTCTCCCTTGTATTTAACATTTCTCTTTGAGCTATGTTTGCTAGGACTTTCTAGTTTCCTTGGAGCCCTTTTGTTTTGGACTTTTTGGAGATTTTATTCCAAAGGGGGAGAATGTGAGACCAAAGCAAGATAGTGGTTTCAAGGATATGAGACCAAAGGGGGAAATGTGAACATAGGAAGAGAAGATCAAAAAGGGGGAAGTTTGATCTAGGGGGAGTTTGGATGATGGTAAGCATCCAAGCAAGTGTAAGTGGTTCTAATTCTGTCAATTTTTGCAAATTTATGCTTCCTTTGGTTGTGTTGCCATAAATCACCAAAAAGGGGGAGATTGTAGTGAACATGGCCTCATATGCCATTAGTTCGAGTTTGATTTTGGTGATTCATGACAACATGATCATTGGGACTAACCATATTGTTTTAGCATGTCTTTGTAGACACCTCTAGGTCCCAAGGATGCAAGAAAACCACATGCCAAAATGAGAAATTCAAGGGTCAAAACCGAGCAAGCAAGGAAAATAAAAGACATCGTCGGATGAACCGACGGTATAAATATAGCAAGCGTCGGTGCAGTCGTCGGACGAGTTGGTACACAGGGTTAAACCCTAGGTACCGTCGGATGAACCGACGGTCCATTTTCTAGTAGTGTCGGACGAGTTGCAGAGGAAGAGCAGCGAAGACAGTAGCACCGGATGATCCGACGGTCTAAGTGGGGACACCGTCGGTCTATCCGACGCTTAGTTTGAATCTAGACAGAGACGCGCCAAGACGAAGTCTTCAGCACCGGATGATCCGATGCCTTGGTCAAGGGGTAGCGTCAGTCTATCCGACGGTCACGTGGAAGCTAACAGAGACGACTTGGTTGCGGGGTCGTCAGCACCGGATGATCCGACGGATCGTCGATGCATAGCGTCGGAGCAGTTGTGTCAGAGAATCTCAACGGCTATGTGACGTGGGAGGGGCACCGGATGAACTGACACCCTGGAAAAGCTTAGCATCGGTTCATCCGACGCTACCTTTTTCAGCAGCTTTTAGCCAACAGCTAGTTTGATGCCTTGGGCTATTTATACCCCCTCCACTCACCCATTTGAATAGGCTGGATTGTGTGGAAGTGTAGAGGAGTTCAATACACCTAGAAGATCATATCCAATCCATCCAAGTGCTTAATTGCTCATCCATAGACTTGCATATGCTTAGTGTATGTGCTTAGTGCTAGGCTTAGCTTAGAGCTGAGTGAGTGCAAGGTTGTCGGTGCGGAATATGGTCCCGACACTAACCAGTAGATAACGCCTAGGTCTATCCCTCAATGGTCGATGCTAAGCAACAAATGACACAAGGTTTTATCCTGGTTCCGGCCGAGGGGGCCGTACGTTCAGCAGGGGCGTGCTCGTGGCACTATATTGCTCGGCACCGGGGGTGCTTGTAGTGGGGCAAATACAAGCGAGGCGGGAGAGGAAGCTTGGCTTCCAAGTCCCCGGGAGAATGGATGAAGATGTTGTGGGAGAATAAGAGAGTGAGTGCACGGTGTGTTGCGTTCCTCTGAATTCGTCCCCCGCGGCTGGGGGCCCGCCTCCCCCTTTTATAGGCCAAGGGGGCGACGGGTTACATGCACGCCGCGCTACCTAGCTACGTGAGGGAGCACGTCGCGCTACGGTGTAGAGTGGGCGGCCGTCGGACGATCTTTGCTGCGATCCGGCCATGATGGCCTACCCCGTACCCGAACAGTGGCGGTTCGAGGGTAGGAAGGCGGTAGATGGCGGTGGTGTCCTTTGATAGGCTTCGAGGGGAGGTGCGATGATGGCCGGTACGGGGGAACGGGCGCGGGCGAACGGCGTTCCTTCCCAATGCGTTCCGCGGCGGCGGGAGTGGTTCTTTGCGGTGCTCGGGCGTGCGCCTGCGGTGTCGGGCGTGCGCCCGCACGTGTGGGTACGGCGGCCGCGCGCGTTACGTGACCGGGATGGCCACCCACCGGCCTAGCGCCCCTCACCTAACCTGCGGGGTCACGGGGAAAGTGGAGTCGAGGGTGCGCCGGCCCCTTTTCGAGGGTCGGGCGCGTTAGTCGTCTTGTGGTGGGCGCACGGTGTCCTGGGGACCGACACCGGCCGTACCGCACGGTCCATCCCACGGTGGCGGGGATGGGCTCCTCCCCGGGGAGTTGGCGCGGCGGCACGGGCGTGAGCCCCGGCGCATGATGGCGCCGCCCTGCGGCGTCGGGGCGTTAAATGCCCAAGTACGGGGCCGGCGCACGCGTGCGGGCGCGTCCGTGAGCGTGGCGGGCCCCCGCCGAGGGCGGAGCGAACCCTCGAGCGAGTCGAGACCCGCTCGAGGGGGGGCGATCCCTCGAGCGGGGCGGGACCGCTCGAGGGAGAGGGTTGCCCCTCGAACGGGGCGGAGCCCGCCCGAGGGGGGAGCGCGTCCTCGAGCGAGGGCGGGGCCTCGCTCGAGGGGTCTTTTTCGTGGGCCGTCTTGGTGGGCCGTCGGGATCCCAACGTAGGCCATGTCCTGCATGGTTAGTTACCTGCATGGTTAGGCTTAGCGTGTTTTGATACCGAGATTAAGTGAGGATTCCCCGTTGTTTAAGGGGACCCTTAGGGCGGTCCCCGACAAAGGTTGTGCCAACCTTGTGAGGTGATTCTCGAGTGAATCAAGTTGTACAAGGTTCACGGAAGCCTTGGGGCCTAAGTGGCTCACCGGCAATCGTCATCGACCCTCCGGCTTGGTGTGGAGCGGCGAGGACACTTTGTGCGAGGGACGTGGAGACCCCCTTCCTTGGTGGAGAAGCTCCTTAGTGGAGGCGGCATCACCCTAATTCTACTAAAAACTTGGCTTTATTAAAATTTGATAGCAACCATTTAATTGCTTAAGGAGTATAAGGTTGTTTTATTTAATTTTAGGCATTTAACACTTTTCTAAAATAACTTTAATGAAATATAGGATTTAAGTGTTGCATACATGCTGGAGCATTATTTTGGTTGCCGGAATTCAAATTCAAATTTGAATTCTAAATGTTTGAAAACCCTTTTCCAAAAATCCCAAAACCTTATCTCCTTAACCCCTCCCCCTTTTCCCTTTCAGCCCAAGCTCCTAACCCTTTCTAACCCAGCCCAGCTAGCTAGCAGGCCGCAGCCGCCCTAACCCCGCGCGCGCGCCAGCCTTTCGGCCCGGCGCGGCCCCGGCCCGCCGCGCCGTCCCGCGCCCCCGCCGCCGCTCGCGATCCGGGCCGTCGGATCCGGATCCGACGCGCCCCCGCCGCACCCGCCCGCGCCGTGCCGCCGGCCTAGGGGCCCCACCGTCATCCCCGGCCCCGGCTCGTCCCCCGCCCGGACTCCGCCGCCGCCGCGCCGCCCGAGTCCCGGCTCGGCCACGACGCCTTCCCGCGCGTAGCGCGCACGCCAAGGAGGCCCCGCCCGGACTATTTAAGGCGCCGCCGCCCCCGGACCCCAACCCGAGCCACCCTAAGCCCTCGCACGCGCCCCGCCGGGAACCCTAGCCGCGCCGCCGTGTGAGCTCGCCGCCGCCGCCGTGGAACCCCGCCGCCGTCGCCGCTCCGCCGCCAAGGAGTCGCCCGGAGAGCTGCGCCGGGGAGGTGAGGAGCACCCCCGTGCCGCACGTTGCCGGCCCCGAGCCCCTCCTCGCCCTAGCGCCGTCGCCGGAGCCCGCGCGCCGCGCCGCCGCGTCGACCCGCCGCTCCGCCGCGCTAGCGCCCGAGCCGCCGCCCTAGATCGCTCCGCGATCTCGCGCGCGTCACGTAGATGCCTTCCGCGGTTCGAATCGAGGCCGGAAACCCCAAGACCGGTCCCCGCCGGCGAGCCCGCCGCCGCCCGCCGCCGCCGCCGCCGCCGGCCGCGCGCGCACCGCACCGCTTCGCCGCGCGCGTCCTCAGCCGTCGGATCTAGATCCAACGGATCTAGATCGGGTCAACCCGGTCAGCCAGGTCAAACCCGCCGCCAGCCCTGGCGTTTTTGCAGAAAAGCCCCTGGATTTTCTTTATTTACAAAAATATCCTTCCACCGTATAAGATTCCTTACAGTTTAGTCCTTTTTCTTTATTTTAGCCCGAAACCTTTTCAAATCTTCGCAGATTAGTCCCTGGAACTTCCCGAGCCCATATCTTGGTCGTTTTAGCTCCGATTTTAGCGTTCTTTATGTCCACGCGTTCGTCTCGGAGCGTAGATTAATTTTATGCTACTGTTTAGATCTGTTTGATCTGTTTGGTGACTGTTTCTTATTTATTTCTATTGTATGCTTGTATGTGATGATTGTGGATCGTAGAGAGCGATTCGTTCGAGGGATTTGAAGATCCGGTCGTGCAAGAGTTTGAGCAGAAAGGCTTTGTTGAAGGCAAGTATTCCTTGATGCATGCCCGCTTGTCCTACATAACATGCATTTAAATTCACTGTTTTTACTTTTCGCTTGCATTAATTGGATGGGAACCTATTAAGGATCATGCCTAGCTTTTGTCTACCTTTACCTTGATGCCGGGAATTAAATTAATCTTGTGGTAGTTATTGCTTAGCATGCTCAACTGGGTATTGGAAATAATCAACTTGGTTACCTTTTGTTATTTCATGTTCCGTTTATGATCTTTTACTTTGCAAGACCACTTTAATTTGATAATCGGAACATGGAGAACCACCCAGGAAAACAGTACAACCACAAGAACTAATGGGCAATGGTCTTGGCTGATTAATTAGGAACTTTAGCATGGGATGGTCTTACCGATAAGGACAAGGGATCGGCGGTACCGTGGGGTATGGACTCGCTCTAGCGGGGGGGTTGGGTGAGTTATTCTTTTATGGTGGGGTATCGACCTGCTAGGGGACTTTATACCTTGCTAATCGATCCGGACCTTGTGGGTCATAACTTGCTAGGGAACCTTTGTAAAGGCCATGTAGCGTCCCTATGCAATCACACCTCGGAAGTGTGGTATGGTGTCTTGCAAACACCGCATGGTTGGGTCCAAAGTTCTTCGGAGCTTTTACGCTGCTTGTGGGTAAAGATGTACAACCTCTGCAGAGTGTTAAACTAATCGATTAGCCGTGCTCACGGTCAAGAGCGGCCTGGACACTCACATGATTAAGTTATGGAACTTTAATGTTTAAATTGTGGTTTACTTCTTTATTTATGATGCTTATATTTTATGTAAATGGGTTGGTATGAACTTACACCTTTAGTAATCAGGTTGCTAATAAAACTTGACCAACTAAAATGCTAAAGTGCTTGAACCTTAGCCATCCACCATATGGCCTCGCATGTTATGTTGTTTTCCCTTGCTGAGTACGAAATGTGCTCACGCTTGTTTATTCTCTTGCATCTACAATACCCGGATTTGCTGCTCAGACTGGGAGAACTTTGAAGATAATCCAGAAGATTTCCAGGAGTTCTAGGTGTGCGTAGTCTTCAGTCAGCTGCCTGTGGAGGCATTTTGTCCGCTGCGAGAACTCGTTTGTTTAAGTTTCGATTAAGACTATGGTTTGTAATAACTCTTTATTCGTGTGGCACTGATTTTGGTATTCATAATGTCTAAGCGTGTGTGTAACTTGATCCTGGCGCACACGTGATCAATGCATTCGGTTTTGCCTTTAAAACCGGGTGTGACAGAGTGGTACCGTAGCCGTGTTGACCGTAGGAACGCTAGCCTAGATAGAAATGGTCGAATTAAGGATTTTATACTCATAGAAGCTTTCTTATACATGCTTGCTTTATTCTTTACTAACCTTACTCTTGCCTTTTTGCTTCACTCTTAAGTCTCGCATTCTTTACCTTGTGCTTGCTTTAGCTCTCATCCTTTTTTACCTTACCATCTTTCTCATTCCGCACTACACTACGGATGGTTCGTAGCTTGGAGACTTCTCGGGCTGGAGCAGTCCACCAGTATGCTCCACAGGAACAGTACCATGATTTGCATGATGGAGATACCGATGAGGAGATTGAGATGGAGCCCGCACCCGTGGTTTTCCCTAACCTTATCATGGTGCCCGATGATGAGGAAGATCCGGAGGAGGTGATCCAAGAGGAGGATGAGCTAGCCGAACAACCCAACCTAGAGGAGCAAGCGCCGAAGAAGATGAAGATTCCTCGGATCAAGAGATGGAGGAACAAGAGCAAGAGGAGGAAGAGAGGGAAGCGATCCGGGGAAGTGTACCATTACGGTAGCTGATGGAGTAGGCATACCCATGGCAGACCACCTGAGGGCAATGGTACTTCGCCTAGGCTATGATAAGGCCCCTGTATACCATTGTGAGCTGTGGACCCATCCGTGGTTCGAGCCCCATTGGGAGGTTGCTGCCATCTTGGAGGAGTACATTCCATGCCGTGGAGTGAAGGAGATGTCCAAGCATCATGATGTGGCTCACAGGACTACTATGGATGCTGGGATAGCAGAGTCAGCTCGGAGGGCGCTCTATGTGCTCTCTCACAAGGAGCGTGACAAAGTTGGAGGATACCCACCGCCGCTACACACCATTCGGGGCAAGTGGGGAAGCCAAGACTTACATCGCCCCGGCACCGGCCTATGAAGGGACGCTCAACAATGTCCGAGGTCTACTTGCAGCTGTGAACACCGCATTGGATGATGCCAACAACACGCTATATGCAGCCCGGCAGCAAATCTTCACTCCGGAGACGCAGAGGCGTGCCTTGGAAGCCGCACTTTTGAACGAGGGGGAGCAAGTCGGAAGCCCATGAAGCCGCGAAGGATGTACCTCCCCATCACCCAAGAGGCCACACTACGACTCCCCTGACGCTCGCACAGATGCCATGGCAGAAGATAGTCCTTAGGTTTAAGATTAAGGATAGGATTTCTTTGTAATCGCTAGTAGACGATCGGTAAAGTGTGTTTAGCTTAGAGGTGTGGTTGAATGCTTGATTTTGTGCTTAATGTGTGAGTTGGATTTTTGGTTGAGTGCAATGTGTTGTGGAGTGATGACCACAACGACATTGGTTTAGTAGTAAGTTTGTGGGGTTATCTATCAGTCTCAATCAGTTATCTATCCTAATCTTTTTGTCCTCTTAAGTTTTTCCTTAATACAAATTCGAGATCCCAAAAATCTGTTCGCACAGTTTTCTGAGTCAGCAGTACTGTTTTAATTTTATCTCGGGCTACAGAACTCCGATTGTAGTAAAACCAATTGGAAAAGTTCAAGAATTTCATTACTGATTTTCTGTGAAAAATTCAGAATATTTGGATGGAAAACCAGAGAGATACGACTAAAACATTACAGCCCCACGAATCTGTTAAACACTGCCGACCTACCTGACTTGTTTATTTTATAACCAGAGCTACACAACTCCGATTGAGGTGATTCCAGTTGGAGTAGTTTCATAATTTCATTACCTTTTATCAGTCCACAATCCATAATTTTTGGTTAACTATACAGAGAGCTATGCCTGATTGATTGGAGTCAACAGAATCTGTCTTATCTGAATATCATTGCTATCTTATCTTCCTAAGTTTAAACCTTGGTGCAATCATCTAAAATAATGTTCCTAACACTCAGATGGTGAACACCAGGTCAGGATCAGGTGTTAATCAACCCGCGGGAAGAGCACCCCGGCCCAAGTACAAATGGATCCCGCTATGCAGCAGTTCTTGGAGGCACAGACCCAGCTCCTCCAAAACTTGACCACCACCGTGACAAACTTGCAAGCTCGGGTCAACAATCCGCCGGTGCCGCCACCGCGCCTCGCAACAAGCACCGAGAGTTCATGAGTCATCACCCTCCTGTGTTTACTCACGCCGCTGATCCACCGGAAGCCGAAGATTGGCTCAAGACAATGCGAAGATGCTCACTACCGTCGGTGTGACGACAGAGAGAAGGTCCCGTATGCGGCAGACGACTTCAAGGCTCTGCCGGCCGCTTGGTGGGATGCGTACTCGCCGCTCATGCCGCCCCCGGACACTATCACTTGGGAGGAGTTTACCACCAACTTCGGAGCCATCACATACCCTCCGGAGTCATGAAGATCAAGAAGAAGGAGTTCCTTTCTCTCGAAGCGAGGGAGGAATGTCGGTGGCCGAGTATAGAGACAAGTTCACCGAGCTATCTCGCTATGCGGTACGCGAGGAGGTTGCTGAAGATAGGAAGAAGCAGGAGCTGTTCTTGGATGGATTGGTTGGTTCGCGCAGTACCTCACCGATGTCATATCCTTTTCCTAACTTTCGGCAGCCTAGTTGATGCCGCTATCCGCTTGGAGCACAAGCGCAAGGAGCTCGGAGAGCGAAGAGGAAGGCCGCCGGCTGCGGGCGGTTTGGGAGTGCGTCTCGCCCGCGCTTCAACCCACCGCCGAACACCCCGTTCCGCTATGGGGGACCGGGTGGAAACTTTGGGCGGCAGCAGTCCCGGCGTCTGTTCGGCGGTTCCGGCCGTCCGCTCGGCGGTTTCGGCGTCCCGTTCCTCGGACTCCCCGCCCGGCCTTCCCGGCAGAGTCGGCGAGAGAGCCCCGGTTGGCACACCCGTAAGGACCGTGGCACCGCCCAATCCCTGCCACCACTACTTGCTTCAAGTGCGGAGAACTTGGTCACTATGCCAATGCTTGCCCAAAGAGGAACCCTCCACACACCCCCACACAGAACCGGCGACGGACAAGGAGCGGAAGCCAAACCCCGCAAGCCTAACAAGGGACAACGGATCTATGCACGAGGCAAGGCGATGCACGTTGATGCCGAAGTCGCCCGAGAGAACCCCGAGTAGTGCTCGGTATGTTTCTAGTTAACTCTACTCCCGCCTCGGCTTTGTTTGATTCTCGGAGCATCCCATTCTTTCATTACATCCCGGTTCGTAGCTCAACATAATCTACCTATCAGTCCCATGTCTCGCCACATGTTAGTTACCTCACCTGGGGGGAATTGAAAGCTATCTATAAATGTGATAACGTCCATCTCAAGATCGTGGGCAGAGATTTCCGTGCCAATCTTATAATCTTGGATTCAAAGGGAATCGATGTGATATTGGGAATGGGATGGTTGACCGCGTGTGATGCGGTGATTCAGTGTGCTAAGAGGTCAATCCTTCTTACAAGTCCAGCTGGTGAAAGGTTTGAGTTTGCAGCAGATCCCGCACCATCAAATGCCAGTGCCGTGAATAAGCTTGACGGAGCAGCCTTGGAAGACATACGAGTAGTGTGCGATTATCCTGATGTGTTTCCCGAGGAATTGCCAGGTATGCCCCCTGACCGAGATGTTGAGTTCGTTATTGATCTTTTACACGGTATCGCTCCTATCTCTAAGCGCCCATATAGAATGTCTAGTGATCAGTTACAAGAACTTAAAGCTCAGATTAAAGAATTATTGGGTAAAGGGTTCATTCGTGCTAGTTCATCACCTTGGGGAGCACCCGTTATCTTTGTTGGTAAGAAAGATGGCACACAGAGGATGTGTGTTGATTACAGGTCTCTTAATGATGTTACTATCAAGAACAAGTATCCTCTGCCACGTATTGAAGATTTATTTGATCAGATGAGAGGAGCAACCGTGTTTTCTAAGATCGATCTGCGATCAGGTTATCATCAGTTGAAGATTAGGCCTTCAGATATTCCTAAGACAGCTTTTACCACCAGGTACGGACTTTATGAGTACACAGTTATGTCTTTTGGGTTAACCAATGCACCCGCGTACTTTATGTACTTGATGAACAAGATCTTTATGGAGTATCTGGACAAGTTCGTTGTGGTATTCATTGATGACATTCTGATCTACTCCAAGAATGAGGAGGACCATGAGGAGCATTTGAGACTTGTGTTGCAGAAGCTAAGAGATCATGAGTTATATGCGAAGTTCAGCAAGTGTGAGTTCTCGGCTCAAGGAAGTATCTTTCCTAGGTCATATCATCACCAACGGAGGTATTCTTGTGGATCCTAGCAAGGTTAGCGATGTATTGAAGTGGGAAGCCCCTCGTACGTTGTCCGAGATTCGGAGTTTCCTTGGACTTGCTGGTTACTATCGTCGATTTATTGAAGGATTCTCTAAGATTGTGAAACCTCTCACTACATTGCTAGAGAAGGACGGGGAATTCAAATGGACCAGGTGCATGTCGGTCCGCTTTGAAGAGTTAAAGAAGCGGTTAACCACAAGACCCGTTCTAGTAATGCCCGACCTACGAAAGAGTTTTGACATATATTGTGATGCATCTCGACAAGGACTAGGATGTGTGTTGATGCAAGAAGGTCATGTTATAGCCTATGCATCTCGTCGGTTGAGGAAGCATGAGTTGAACTATCCTACGCATGATCTTGAGTTAGCGACGGTGGTTCATGCATTGAAGATTTGGAGACACTACATTATGGGAACTAAGTGCCGGATCTATACCGATCACAAGAGTTTGAAGTACATCTTTACTCGAAGGATCTTAATCTAAGACGGCGTCGTTGGTTAGAGCCGATCAAGGACTATGATCTAGAGATTCACTACCATCCGGTAAAGCAAATCCGGTTGCCGATGCTTTAAGTCGGAAGGGCCACACTAACATGGCAATGACCATTCGGTTTCCGACGAGTTGGTAAAAGAGTTTGAAAGGCTCAACTTAAAAGTGGTTTCACATGAGGAAGGAGTGACTTTGGAAGTACGATCTACTCTAGAACAAGAGATACGCAAGTGGCGGCTAGAGGATGCTTGGAATACAAAAGATTAAAGAGAGTATGCAACAAGGAGAAGCCCCGGATTTCACGAGAAGATGAGCAAGGAACCGTGTGGTTTAAGAACCGGTTGTGTGTACCGGAGACGGGAGATCTCGGAGAGAAGATCTTGAGAGAAGCTCACGACTCGGCTTACTCTATCCATCCGGGCAAGTACTAAGATGTACCGGGATCTCAAGCGAGAGGTATTGGTGGTACGGTATGAAGAGGGACGTGGCCGCCCATGTGGCTCGTGCGACACTTGTCACCGGGTTAAGGCCGAACATCAAAGACCCGCCGGTTTGCTTCAACCTTTGAAGGTGCCCGAGTGGAAGTGGGAAGAGATCGGAATGGATTTCATAGTGGGTTTACCCGGACCCGAGATGGTTATGATTCGATTTGGGTTATCGTGGATCGTTTGACCAAGGTAGCTCACTTCATTCCGGTAAAGACTACCTATACGGGAGCTAAGTTGGCGAGCTATACATGTCCAGGATCGTGTGTTTGCATGGCGTACCAAAGAAGATCGTGTCGACGAGGTACTCGGTTACTTCTCGTTTCTGGGGAAAGTTGCATGAATCTCTGGATACTAAGCTAAATTTCAGCTCAGCTTATCATCCACAGACGGATGGACAGACAGAGAGAACCAATCAGATCCTAGAGGACATGCTGAGAGCATGTGCGCTTAAGCATGGTTGTAGTTGGGATAAGAGCTTGCCGTACGTAGAGTTCTCTTATAACAACAGCTACCAAACTAGTCTCAAAATGTCACCCTTTGAGGCTCTATATGGAAGGAAGTGTAGGACTCCGTTATTTTGGAGTGAGACAGGCGAAAGGCAGTTATTTGGGGCAGATATCATCAGAAAAGCGGAGAAACAAGTTCAGATTATCAGAGAAAATTTGAGGATTGCTCGGTCTAGACCGGAAAAGCTATGCAGATGGTAAACGAAGGGATGTGGTATTTCAGGAAGGCGATTACGTGTATCTAAAGGTATCACCTATCAGAGGTTTGCGTCGATTCAGAGTTAAAGGAAAGTTGTCACCTCGCTTTATTGGACCTTTCAAGATCATTGAGAGAGTGGGAGAAGTGGCTTACAGGTTAGAGTTGCCAGTCCAGCTAGCTGATGTGCATGATGTGTTCCATATCTCTCAGTTGAAGAAGGGTTTTGGCCCTCATGACAAAGAGCCGTTACCCTTGGATGATCTAAACGTTGAAGAGGATCTCACTATTGTTGAACACCCCGTTCGAATATTGGAAACCATGACAAGGATCACCAGGAATAGTGTGATTAAGATGTGTAAGGTACAATGGAGTAATCATGCGAGAGGATGAGGCAACATGGGAAAGAGAGGATGAGCCGAAAGCAGAGTTTCCGGATCTTTTTCCCAACCGTCCGAATCTCGAGGACGAGATTCTTCTTAAGGGGGGTAGGATTTGTAACACCCTAATTCTACTAAAAACTTGGCTTTATTAAAATTTGATAGCAACCATTTAATTGCTTAAGGAGTATAAGGTTGTTTTATTTAATTTTAGGCATTTAACACTTTTCTAAAATAACTTTAATGAAATATAGGATTTAAGTGTTGCATACATGCCGGAGCATTATTTTGGTTGCCGGAATTCAAACTCAAATTTGAATTCTAAATGTTTGAAAACCCTTTTCCAAAAATCCCAAAACCTTATCTCCTTAACCCCTCCCCCTTTTCCCTTTCGACCCAAGCTCCTAACCCTTTCTAACCCGGCCCCGGCTAGCTAGCGGGCCGCGCCCGCCCTAACCCCGCGCGCGCGCCGCCCTTTCGGCCCGGGGCCCGGCCCGCCGCGCCGTCCCGCGCCCCCGCCGCCCGCTCGCGATCCGGGCCGTCGGATCCGGATCCGACGCGCCCCGTCGCACCCGCCCGCGCCGTGCCGCCGGCCTAGGGGCCCCACCCGTCATCCCCCGGCCCCCGCGCTCGTCCCCGCCCGGACTCCGCCGCCGCGCGCGCCGCCCGAGTCCGGCTCGGCCACGACGCCTTCCCGCGCGTAGCGCGCACGCCAAGGAGGCCCCCGCCCGGACTATTTAAGGCGCCGCCGCCCCCGGACCCCAACCCGAGCCACCCTAAGCCCTCGCACGCGCCCCGCCGAACCCTAGCCGCGCCGCCGTGTGAGCTCGCCGCCGCCGCCGTGGAACCCCGCCGCCGCCGCCGCTCCGCCGCCAAGGAGTCGCCCGAGAGCCTGCGCCGGAGAGGTGAGGAGCACCCCCGTGCCGCACGTTGCCCGCCCCGAGCCCCTCCTCGCCCTAGCGCCGTCGCCGGAGCCCGCGCGCCGCGCCGCCGCGTCGACCCGCCGCTCCGCCGCGCTAGCGCCCGAGCCGCCGCCCTAGATCGCTCCGCGATCTCGCGCGCGTCACGTAGATGCCTTCCGCGGTTCGAATCGAGGCCGGAAACCCCAAGACCGGTCCCCGCCGGCGAGCCCGCCGCCGCCCGCCGCCGCTCGCCGCCGCCGGCCTTCGCGCGCCACCGCACCGCTTCGCCGCGCGCGTCCTCGGCCGTCGGATCTAGATCCAACGGATCTAGATCGGGTCAACCCGGTCAGCCAGGTCAAACCCGCCGCCGCCACGGCGTTTTTGCAGTAAAAGCCCCTGGATTTTCTTTATTTACAAAAATATCCTTCCACCGTATAAGATTCCTTACAGTTTAGTCCTTTTTCTTTATTTTAGCCCGAAACCTTTTCAAATCTTCGCAGATTAGTCCCCGGAACTTCCCGAGCCCATATCTTGGTCGTTTTAGCTCCGATTTTAGCGTTCTTTATGTCCACGCGTTCGTCTCGGAGCGTAGATTAATTTTATGCTACTGTTTAGATCTGTTTGATCTGTTTGGTGACTGTTTCTTATTTATTTCTATTGTATGCTTGTATGTGATGATTGTGGATCGTAGAGAGCGATTCGTTCGAGGGATTTGAAGATCCGGTCGTGCAAGAGTTTGAGCAGAAAGGCTTTGTTGAAGGCAAGTATTCCTTGATGCATGCCCGCTTGTCCTACATAACATGCATTTAAATTCACTCGTTTTTACTTTTCGCTTGCATTAATTGGATGGGAACCTATTAAGGATCATGCCTAGCTTTTGACTACCTTTACCTTGATGCCGGGAATTAAATTAATCTTGTGGTAGTTATTGCTTAGCATGCTCAATCGGGTATTGGAAATAATCAACTTGGTTACCTTTTGTTATTTCATGTTCCGTTTATGATCTTTTACTTTGCAAGACCACTTTAATTTGATAATCGGAACATGGAGAACCACCCAGAAAACAAGACAACCACAAGAACTAATGGGCAATGGTCTTGGCTGATTAATTAGGAACTTTAGCATGGGATGGTCTTACTCGATAAGGACAAGGGATCGGCGGTACCGTGGGGTATGGACTCGCTCTAGCGGGGGGTTGGGTGAGTTATTCTTTTATGGTGGGGTATCGACCTGCTAGGGGACTTTATACCTTGCTAATCGATCCGGACCTTGTGGGTCATAACTTGCTAGGGAACCTTTGTAAAGGCCATGTAGCGTCCCTATGCAATCACACCTCGGAAGTGTGGTATGGTGTCTTGCAAACACCGCATGGTTGGGTCCAAAGTTCTTCGGAGCTTTTACGCCGCTTGTGGGTAAAGATGTACAACCTCTCGCAGAGTGTTAAACTAATCGATTAGCCGTGCTCACGGTCAAGAGCGGCCGGACACTCACATGATTAAGTTATGGAACTTTAATGTTTAAATTGTGGTTTACTTCTTTATTTATGATGCTTATATCTTATGTAAATGGGTTGGTATGAACTTACACCTTTAGTAATCAAAGTTGCTAATAAAACTTGACCAACTAAAATGCTAAAGTGCTTGAACCTTAGCCATCCACCATATGGCCTCGCATGTTATGTTGTTTTCCCTTGCCGAGTACGAAATGTGCTCACGCTTGTTTATTCTCTTGCATCTACAATACCCGGATTTGCTCGCTCGGACCGGGAGAACTTTGAAGATAATCCGGAAGATTTCCGGGAGTTCTAGGTGTGCGTAGTCTTCGCCGTCCCGCTACCGTGGAGGCATTTTGTCCGCTGCGAGAACTCGTTTGTTTAAGTTTCGATTAAGACTATGGTTTGTAATAACTCTTTATTCGTGTGGCACCGATTTTGGTATTCATAATGTCTAAGCGTGTGTGTAACTTGATCCCGGCGCACACGTGATCAATGCATTCGGTTTTGCCTTTAAAGTTACCTTCATTATTTTGGTCGAGTGAATCTTATGAAATTCCTGAACTACTCCAATTGGATTTAACTCAATCGGAGGTCCATAGCCTGAGATATAGAATATTGAAGGTGACTAGGTCAGCAGAGTTTACAGATTCTGATAGCTCCAATGTTTCGAGCATAGCTCCTGGAATATATATTGGATGGGTCTGAATTTTTGATAGAAATTCACTTATGGAATTTAGGAACTAACCCAACTGGTTTCCTGTTGATCGGAGTTCTGTAGCTCGAGAAAAAATTAAAACAGCGCTGATGTGTCAGAGAGCTGCGCGAATAGATGGAATGTTAAGGGTAACAATTTACCTTTTGACTTATTGGTGGAATTGCTTGAGAGAAGTGGAAAGGAGAGACAAGATCAAGACCAAGGGAAGAGTAAATAAATAGGCAAGGGTAGAGGTCATAATCATTTGCAAAACAATGATGTGCAAATGAAAATGGGACAGTCAAAGGTGAGCTATCAAGGAGGATTAATGAAAGATATGGTTTAACCAGCGAGAATATTCATCACAGAGCTCAAGGCAAAGGTAGTGATGAATTTTAGATTAAGGAAACCTTAAGAAACGACCATTACTATCTAGGCTCACGTCCTACAGTCGATACAGCTCTGATACCACTCTGTCACACCCGGGTTTTCCAAAGAAAACCAAGTGCAAACCTATATGCATGCCAGGATCATGTTTCATGCATATAGTTGACATAAGTGAATAACAGAAACAATATCACGTAAGAAAAAGGGAGATTATCAGAGATTTACGCTTAATCTTGGAAACGGAGGCACCAAACTTCACAAGCAATCGACTGGGGGTTGCGTACGCCTAGAACCAGCAACATCTTCACAAGACTTCAGAGTAGCTTCCTCCTTCTGAGCAACATTGTTTATAGCAAGGGTGAGCACTTGTCGTACTCAGCAAGTGTGGGGAAAGAATGAATGCAAAGGCTTTATAGTGGACTGGCTCAAAGCATTTAGCATTTTAGTTGATCAAGTTTTATTAGCACCTGATTACTAATAAAAGTATAAGTTTATACCAACCCACATTAAGCATAAAGATAAGAGAAACACCATGAGCACATGGCAAGCATAACCATAACACAAATCACAATTTAAGTCCATCTTCAAGTTCCATTAATCATGTGAGGGTCCAGGCCGCTCTTGACCGTGAGCACGGCTAATCGATTAGTTTAACACTGCGCAGGTTGTACATCTTTACCCACAAGTAGCGTAAAAGCTCCGAAGAACTTTGGACCCAACCATGCGATGCCGATCGTGCACCATACCACACTACCGAGGTGTGGTTGCATAGGGACGCTACATGGCCTTTACAAAGGTTCTCCAACAAGTTGTGACCCACAAGGTCCGGATCGCTTAGCAAGGTATAAAGTCCCCTAGCGGGTCAATACCCCACCATAAAAAGAATAACTCACCCATCCCCCGCTAGAGCGAGTCCATACCCCGCAAGCACGCCGATCCCTTGTCCTTATCGGGTAAGATCACTCCAAGCTAAAGTTCCTAATTATTCGCCCAAGACCATTGCCCATTAGTTCTTGTGGTTGTACGGTTTTCCTGGGTGGTTCTCCATGTTCCGATTAATGCACAATGATCTTGTATTAAAATTATCATAAAGGAACATAGAGCATAAAATGATAACCATGTTGATTAACACCAACCCAGTTGAGCAAACTAAGCAATATCTACCATCAGAATTAATTAAAACTGGGTTTAAGATAATAGTCAAAAGAGGCTAGTCATCCTTAACAGGAACCCATCAAAATTAATGCAAAGCAATGCAATGGTGATTAATAAAGTTATTAGGACAAAAGATCAAGGACACACTTGCCTTTAACCAAAGAGTAGTTGCTCAGAACCTTCATCCTCATACTCTCCAAAGCTCTCGAACCACGTTCACTCTACTCGCATCAATCATCGAGCACAAGCATACAAATCAAACAAACAAGCATATACTAAGAACAATACTTCAATCAAATCAAAGCTTTAAAGAACGCACTTAAAGAATAGGATCGATTCTAAGGATCACTGAAGAACACAAAGTGCTTGGAAGGGAAAGGATGGTTAGCTCTGAAGAGATGATTGCGGAAGATTGAGCAAGGACCGTAATGATCACACTGAGATAGAGCTCGATTCTATTGGCTACGCAAGCGCAAGAAACACCGAAACGAACTAAGCTCGAAACTATCGTGAGATCATTATCAAACAACAAAAGACTACGCTTGGCATATTTTAATTAAGAAATCATGTGAAAGAATATTTCAGAGAAATACTCTATATTACCATTAAACAAGTTACATTTAATTAAAGAAATCGCGATAAACCTAATCATATTTTATTTATAACATTAGTAGAAGTTATGTCAAATTAACAATTACTTTAGAAAGATAAAGCAAGTATAAGATATCTAAACGAATAACTTTAGGTCGCGTGTTCAACTAAACATATTTATTATTGAAAAGGCATTTATGATGTCATTAGGCACATTAACTTTATTATGAAAACCGATGTTTACTCTAACATCTTTTATTTAAAGAAAAACTAGTTATGAATAGGGATTAACCAATTACATCATGATTAAAGAAAACCGGATTAGAACCTAATCACTTTTTATTTATAAAAGCAATGGAATAAGAATTAGTCAAAATTAACATGTAGTTTTAGTATTAAAACAAATAACAAGTGATACACATGCTAACGTACAAGTTAAGGTGAAACGAACGAGAACGGTAGCAACGAACCATCAAGCGCATAAGAAACCTTAGGCTAGGTTTAGGAAAACTAGTCTACAAAGGGAACTCGGATGAACAACCGACACACTAACCAAGGGTGAACTGATCTGACAGGTGAAGCAGATAACAGGGTAAACTCTAAAGAATGATAGCTACGATAGATTAGGCACAAGAACACAACTGATTCATAAAGAGACAACCTAACTGAGATAGGATAGGTATGAACTAGATATTGATGACCGAGATTCTAAGAGAAACATGAAATAATCATGATAGGATTACTTGATATGGAAAGGCAGAACAGAAACTCTAAGATATCCACTAGGATCACCAAAGCACACAAACCGTGCTAAAAAGGGAAGGATCTGAATAGCTGGACATGGTTTGAGCTTGAGCTAACACTAGAAAGATTTAGAGCTTCAGATAAACTTGATCAAAAGAGATAAAGCTGATACCGAACGTCTAACGAATTATTTGCATATGAGAGATCAAACTATGAGCTGGATTTATTTTAATTAACAAAATATATGTAAGGATATTTCATCAATAAAATACCCCATGTTGGAATTAAAGTAAATTAAACTTTATTTGCAAAACCGGTGTAAAGAACTAGTCATGTTTTATTTATAAAGATTCATATATTGATTAAACCGATTAAATATTTAATTTAGAAAAACTAACTATATGAACAATCTAAACGATATTGTGTACTGCGAGTAGATCACATTATTATTAAAACATTATAATATTGGCATTAGTCAAATTAATATTTATTATAAAAGCCGATGTAAAAGCCTAATCAAGTTTTAATTTAGAAAAGATTAATTAACTATTAAACAAATTGAATTTGGTTTACGAAAACCGAGATAAAAGTCTAATTAGATTTTATTTGCAAAAGCATGTGAGAGAAACATTAATCAAATTAAATTTGATTATGAAAAACGATATATAGATCTATATTGCTTTTATTTATAAAAGGCATGCATAACTAGGTATTAATCAAAATTAATATTAATTTTATTTTCAGAAAACAAAACATGGTGAAAACACTCCGCTAACGCGTGCTTTACATCATTATGGACCTGACGCAACTTGAATGGACCAAATCGGAGTTAAAACGTAAAAGATATGATTGTTCAAAGGTTCAGGGACCTAGTTGCAGAGATTGGAAACTTCAGGGGTTTTACTGCGAAAAGATAGGGGCATATGCATAATTATGTATAAAACTCGAGGGCCTTCATGCAAGATTCTCGAGGTGGACTGAAACTGAAAGATCTGAAAGGTTCAGGGGGTTCCTTGAAGTTTGGCCAAGACTCAAAAGCTCATATATAGTTTACATGAAACCGTAGGGATTTAATCGTAAAATAGCCATGTCTTCTTCTTCTACCTCTGGAAGAGGGCGGACGGCGGGTCTGGTGGCTCCAATCGCCAGCGCCTGGGCCAACCAAGAGCTTGACCGTGTTGGGGAACAAAGAGAGGAGGCCATGGGGGGTACAAGGAGATGCTCACCTGCGCGGGAGGCGATGGGAGGCGGCTGGAATTTGAAGAGGAGCGGGACCGGCGTTTGGCCATGGTGGCCGGCTCAGTGCTCCGCGGATTGGGGTGTTTGCGATGGCTTGAGCCTCGGGTGGGGTGCGCAGAGGACAGAGAGGACGAAGGGGACCTCAAGGGCGCTCACCTTGGAGGGGAAACGACGGCAAGCAGGCTGGCGGCGGACGGCCATGGCGGCTAGCCCGATCCGCTAGGGGCGGCGGCGCCTGGTGGACTCCCCGCGACGGGAAGGTGCCCGGTGGACATGGCTTGTCGTCGCGGTGCTCAAGGCGGCCTCGACTTCCTCCGGTCGGCTTCATGGTCGGCGGATCGAGGATGGCCGGCGGCGGCTTGCGGCTCCGGCGCTCCGCGGGTCGGGCGGCGCGAGGCGACCGCGCGAGGGCGGCGGGGCAGGGCTTCGGGCGCGAGGCGACGACCTTTTATAGGGCCGAGGTAGCGGCTGCCTTGGCGTGCGGGTCAAGGGAGCGCAGGGCGCAGGGGCGACCAGGACTCGAGCTCGGGCTCGTGTCCAGCTTGGGCACGCCTGGAGGTAGGAGATGACAAATGGGGCCCACCGGTCAGCGACCGAAGTGGAGGGAGGCGGAGCAGGCCAGGTTGGGCCGTATTGGGCCGCAAGTGACTCTAGGCTGCGGCCTACTGCGGTGGATGGCGAGTAGATAAGGGGGCACGGGAGGACTTCCGCGGTCGGGCTTGGCCCGATAGAAACAAAGGTTTATTTATTTTTCCGAATTTAATTTTCAGTGCGAAAACAATTTCAGGAAAACCTAGAAATTGTTTAAAGGCACTAAAAATACTCCGAAAATCACAGAAATTCCATAAAAATTTCTAGAGATAGATTTGAGCATGAACAATCCAAATAAAGTATTTGGTGCTCATGAAAAAGATTTTTGGAGCCTTCTAATAAATAGAAATAGCTCAAGAAAAATGAGAATAAATTCCAGAAAAATCCGGAAAATTCTCGGAAGGGTTTGGACAGCTCCTAAACGCATTTTTGAAACCTTTAGCACTCAAGAAGCACCAAGATGCATCGGCATGAATGCAACACTCACAACTTTTATTTGCTTAGGAAAATCAAACAAGGATTTTTCCTATGCTATATTCCCTGTAAAGAAAATAAATGTTGGAAAAATTTTAAAATTATGAGAAAATTGTTATTTAATTATTCTTTCTATCCACATCCTGAAATTGGAAATTTCAGGGTGTGACACCAAGGGAGATTGGCAAGTGCCTAAGTGGCTAGCCTTTGTGGCAAGTCAAGTGGTGCTCTTGGGAGAGACTTGTGACCGGTAAGCAATACTCTTGTGTGAGTGCTTCAACGTGGACTAGGGGTGGCTTAGTGCCTATCGATACCACGGGATAAATCACGTGTCAAGAGTTTGCTTCCTCTCATCCCCTTTAGGTTTCCACATTTACTCTATTGCAATCTATGCTTGCCTTACTTTCCTAGAGTAGTATCATGCTAGGAATGGCTATAGGTTGCAAACCTTGTTTTGGGATGGGAGTTCCACACTAGAACAACCCTAGTTGCACATCTAGATAGTATGTTCTAGTTTATCTTTGTGTAAAATTAGTGAAGCCATAGGTTAAGGTATTAAGTTGCCTAATTCAACCCCTCCCCCTCTTAGGCTAACTAGCATCTGATTCCTTACACGATTGCAGCGAGCGGTGGTGAGGTGGCAGGGCCGCCGAAGCCGGACGGGGTGAGGTGGAGACGGGGTGTTTAACACCTGAGTTGAAGAAGAATAGAAGATGTGGTAGAGAAAGGGGCATCTGGCCCGACAGATAAGCGTCGGGCGGTGGCAGGAGGTGACGATAGAGGCGGCAGGGCTGCCGTAGTTGGATGGGATGCAATGGATACGAGGGTGTTGGGCCCCGTGGCGCAGATGGGAGAAGCCGACCAAGCCAACAATTCCAGGCGGGGATGTCAAATTGTAATAAAATTATAGTGATATGAAAAAACTAATAACTAACCGTAGCAACGCACGGGCACTTTCCTAGTAATAATAATATCTCTACCTAATATTAAAGCAAGGACTGTTTCTGCCCATAATTTTCGTCCGTCTACAGTAAACGAAGCGAATTTGGAGAAAACCAGAGTCCTCAACCGACGTAAAGGAGCGAAAACCGTTGAAAAAAAGAAAAAATCGCTGCCCTCTGAACCGACCGCTTCCTCCGCAGCGTGCCAGCGTCCTCCCCCGGCCGGCCGGCCCCCCTCTGTCATGTGAACGGTGAACCGGCGCACCTGTGACTGTGAGAAAAAAATAGCCCACCCTCAAAAATTGGCTTCCAACAGGATTCAAACCAACAACCTCCTAACTCAAGGTGAATGCTACAAACCAACTAAGCTATGTTACATTTGTTAATTTTGAGCATGTTTTACACTCAAGTAGTATAACTGGGACCATTATTTTGAGCATGTTTTACACTCAAGTAGGATAACTGGGACCATTCATTGTGGCTTTGAGTAGTAAAAGGGTTAAGAGAGGAGTGGAGATAGTATGATGCTTAGTTGACACTTGGGCTGATTTTTTTTTACAACAACCACATATTAAGCCTGCCAGTGAGGAGGGTATGGACAAATCCACTCTTGTTCATACCCAAATCCAAATAATTGTTATCCACTTCTTACCCTTCCCAATCCCATCCATACCCAATGGTTAATTAGTTTTGTACTAGATTCTATACATACCCATCGATTGTTTGTACCCTCCCCACACCCACCCTCCCCATTTCTTCAATGGATAATTATTTTCTACTCATACCCTCCCCATTGAGGTGGGTGTGGATTTGAATATGGATAGTGGATAAAAACAACAGACCTACCACATATATTATCACTTAAGCAACCAAGGTCCTCATACCAGATGAGACCCACAGGATCACCGACGCGTTCAACAACGGAGAGCTCACCGGCGGGGGTCGCAGAGGCTACAGAGGAGCATACACCCCGATGGAGGACCGTGCACAACATCAGTTGAAGATTTAGCAGCAGAGTCGAAGAAATCAATTCTAGAAGACCAGTTGATTTGTTGTTCACCGTCGTTAGATGTAGTAGATGGGCCACCAAGCAGCTTGCAGGGAGAGGCGAGCGCGTCGGATCAACTAACGGAGAAGAGCCACAAAGGCCATGAGGATCCATCAAGAAGTTGTAGGTTGCTGCAGCTGCAAGTGGAAGGCAGAGAAGAAAGCTAAGGCGCATCGGTGCGTTCTATGACTATGGATTCGATATTAATTAGTATGCCCATAAAAGTTATGATTCTACGTACGGTGGGTTCATACCATCCAATAGGTTTAATTTATGCAGGGATTTGAAATCATTTTTGGAAATAATCAAGGTGATCCATAAATCAAGAATCACGTAAATTTTGATCCTGTTTACTAAGACGTAAATTTTCAGGTACATTATCATTTTCATTAATAATCCCAATGCATCATAAAACCCGTAGCAAGGCACGGGCATTACTGCTAGTCTCTACATAATAATAATAATAATAATAATAATAATAATAATAATAATAATAATAATAATAATAATAATAATAATAATAATAATAATAATAATAATAATAATAAAGGAAGGACTGCTTCTGTCCTTTTTTCGTCCGTCCTGATAGGTGGGGCCCACATGTCAGAGGACCTCTACCTCCTTCCGTTTTCTCCGGTCTCGTCCCTCCCGTCACTCCTGTCCGCCATGGCCGACAACGAATCGAAATCGAATCCAAAAAAGACAAACAAACTACATCGAAAAGAACAAGAGCATCATAGTCCCAATTAGAATAAAAAACGAAGACATCGTCGATTGGGAAAACGTCGAACATGATGTAAAAAGAAGCTCTGGACACCGATGCACCTGCTCTTCCTCCACACCGAGCAAACCCTGCCGAAGGCAGCCATTTCATCGAGCTTGCGCCTCGCTGAGCCCTGTTGCTGGTTTCGCTATTGCTGCAGAAGCCACAACTCGGAGAAAACCCTCCAAATGGTGGCCTCTGGTGAGGATGGTGGCACAGGTGCACGGCGGCAAGGATGCTAGCCTGGGAGCGATGCTAACCTTGCGGAGCATGAAGCGGTGGGGGACTCCCTCCTGCTGGCCGGGACAGCCGCCATCGCCTGCTGGTCAAAGCGAGTGGCAAGATCCGGCTGCGTCACCATCGCTAGCAGGCCACCGCGACAACAGACCTCAGATACGCCATAGAGAGGGGAGCAGACTGAGCGGCGACGCCCCATTCTCCGGCCAGATTCTGCAGCGGGAAGGTCTCCTCCACCCTCCCAGGTGACGGATCGAGGCCCGGCGGCGACAGATCGAGCGCGACAGGCTTGTTCCCACGCCCGTTAACCCCGGGCGGCGCATGCGTCAGGCAGGCGGGCAGTGCAACGCGCAAGCTTGCACGCCTGTGGTGGTGGACGGTGTAGGCAAGCGCGCGCGGGGAGCTGCGACGTTTGGTGCCGGCGGCGGCTGCCCTACCTGGACTGTGGAGTAGAGTGCTGAGGGGTCGGGAAGAGATTTTTTAGAACACAGTCGGCTCGGGAAGAGATGGGGGCGGCGGCGTGACGTGGAGTTAGATTAAAGGGGTAAATGGCAACTGGTGGGCTACCTAGACCGGGGAGCAGGCCGACGGCCCATCTATTCCTAATTTTTTCTTCTTTTCCTTTTATCTTCTCTATTAAACCGGTCTATTAGTAATAATTATTATATGTATATGTTGTATCCGCATATCCTTGTTTTTGGAAAATGTCGTATCAACGTATCGCCGCATCAGTATCTGCGTATCTGTATCCTGTATCGGTGCAACGTAGTGTAGTATCATGTGTTATTTCTCTGAGGGTATAGATTATATACTTTGGTACTGCTTGCAAGAATTCAATATTTGACCCCCCTACTTCTGGTGTATCATGTGTTATTTAATACTTCATTATTCGGTTTCTTCTGACTTATTTGAGATCATTTAATGAATGCTTGCAAGTGTTACCAAAGATACCTGTGGTACATTGTATATTCATTTTAATAGATTAGCAAATTGTATGATGTGGTTGTGGCTTTCACCTGTAGCAACGCACGAGCATGTTTGCTAGTCTCTACCTAATATTAAAGCAAGAATCATTTCTGCCATGTTTTTTGTCCGCCGTCGTAGTGATTCACATCTGTGAAAATCACCGAGGAAACGTAGGTGCGAAGGAAAAAGCAAGAGCTCAAGTCAGAACCACAACGAACTACTTCACGTCTCCAACCAATCGGCAGGGCCACAACGCAAAAGGCGTGACGGACTCGGGGCTGCGCCCGCTTGTAGCCGGAAAAAAGTGGCCCGTAGCCCTGTGTAAAGGCTAGGGTGCTATGCAGCAGGCCCGTACCTGAGTTTTTGTGGCCCTGGTGCAAATAGGGGTGCAAATTGAATATGATGTGGTGCACCTCCGAACCTCTTTAGTTCAATTATTTGCACTACATCAACTCAATTTTGAGGAAGTAGTACAAATAATTGAACTAATGAGGTTCGGAGGTGCACCTAACGGTTACCCCTTTGCAGCCTTAGGTGCAAAACACAAAGTGGAGGCCTAACATGTGACCAATCATTGAGACCCTCATTTGCTAGCTGACTCTTTAAGTACCCCTTTCTTTATAATTTGCAACAAAAACATAATACTCTCTCAAGCTCGTTGGAATAGACTAGCCATTCTCTATCACAAGTTTCTCTATTTGGTAAAGTTCTAGTGTACAGAGCTGCATAAAACCTCCATGACAACCTATCTTTAGGATATTTCTGAATAAACAAGTCTCTTTTAGGACTCTTTTGAACCAAAATATCAATCTGTTTTTGATCAATTCCATCCCAATATTAGCTCGTTCGAGCCTTTATTTCTTTTTGGGCTTTTCATTACCACATTCAAAACTTTTATTTCTACTAGAAGACATGATAAATAATATGCCTTCCTGTTTCATGAATTAGAAAACAGGAAAATAAAGTTGATTAATTAACAACCTATCGATGACGAGTTGTGAATGACCTAACAAACACTTTAGTTTTATAAGTAAATCTAAATCATATGCCAATTGATTGCAATTTACAAAGAAAAAACAATGGAGTGTTCATCACATACCTGCAGTCTCATAAATCAGAATCTCAGATGCTTATTGGCTTGTTGCAATGTTGCGTTCGGCTTGCAACGTCACAGCTTTGGTGACGGCGAGATCGCGAGTCGCGACCCCTCAGCACGGCGGTGATGATGGAGCGTCCGTGGCTCCTTGGTGGTCGTGCACTCGCGTCCTGGCTCCTGCAGTCCTGCGCGACGCGCGGAAGACCGGCGGCTCGAGACTCGTGAGATTGGCAGACGAAAGAAGGATCGACACAACAGAAATACAATCGTCAAAAGGAATACGTGGGCTAGGTACATGAATATTGGAGGCCTACTAATTTTGGTGGCCTGGTCCGTCGGCCCAGTTACACTGGGCCATATACGGGCCTGCTAGGCAGAGCCCGAGGCAGCACCGCAGCAGGCCAGCAGCCCGGACCCGGACCCCGGAGGCACACCAGGCGGGGCTCATGGCAGCTCTGACACGGCCGCCTCGCAAGGGTCGACCACCCTTGTGCCGCTGCGAGCTGGAGCTGGGGTCGCCACCCGCACCGACCGACCCCATCTGCCACTATCTGTCTCGCCGCGTCCCAGGTGGTGTTGCATCGGAGTTGCTGCGAGCCCCGCCTGGTGCGCCTCCGGGCTGCTACCGCACGCAAGGCCGGGAGCGCTAGGCTGCGGGGTATCCCGTCCGATTGTCCACGCGAGGTTGGGATGGGAGGGCGCACTACAAAAAAAAATTTGGCGGTCTATGACGATGATTTTTTGTCATGGATCAGTGAAAAATCGTCACAAACCGGCTTTTATGACGAAATTTCATTTCGTCATGTATTGAGCATCATAGATTAAGCCTTGTGACGAACTAATATTTTTGTCATAGATTAACGTGATCTATGACGTTCTAATGGCGTCATAGATTTGTCTAAAGCCCATTGAACCCAGCCTGAAGCCCAAAATCTATGACGAAAGGTGACCGTCATAGATTAACTTGCCACATCACTCGTAGATGACATGGATGATGAGTTGGAAGCTGACGTGGATGAGGACGTGGCAGATGACGTGGCAGATGATGTGGCAATTGTTGACATGAGCGCCACGTGGCACATGACATGGCGTCCACGTGGGGCCACACGTGGCAGATTTTGTTGCTGCCGCGTGGCAGATTTTGTGGCTGACACGTGGCACATATTGTGGCTGACACGTGGCACATAATGTGGCTGCCACGTGGCATAAAATGTGGTATTGATGACGTCGTATTTTTTTAACAGGCCAAATTGAATATGGGCCTTAATCTGGTCTGATTTTTTTCGCCGCGTATGAATTTCAGCCCACAAATACATTACAGCCCAACCCAAATAGATTGCAATAAGAACCCATATTCATTCCAAGCACATGTCATACATTTCAAAACAGCTATATTCCCAGAAAACAAATCAAATCTTTTTAGGTCTGGCATGACATAAAAATCTCAGCACCAGATCACCATATATCACCAAAAAGAGCAAAATATCAAAACTACCAGGATATCACCATCAAAAGTACCAGGATATCACCAAAAAGCACCAGGATATCACCAAAAGTACCAGGATATCACCATCAAAACACAGGTAACAGTATAGACTAGTTTGGTCAAAACACCAATTGTTGCCCACTGCACAGTTCGGTTCCTGCAAAGTTCCACCAAAAGGTAGCATACCATCTTGCCGCTTAGTTGCCTTGATTTGTCTTTAGGAGAAGGTCCAGTTTTGCCTCCAACTCGGCTTGCTTATTCTGACTCGCCATCACTTGACTTGACAGATCATCCATTTTCTCTTGCTGGCTGTCAACAACCGACCGAAGCTCAGCATTTTTCTTCTTCTCCACTTCTAGTTCATCTTCAAGTATAGGCAAACCACGCCTACGCTGCCGCACAATGTTGATGCCCACATTAGGAAGGAACTTACTGTTCTTTGTGTTTTTATCCAGCACATCAGACACAACATCAGTTGCAGACTTGGGTTGTTGTTCACCTTCCATTGATGTAGACAGTTGGTTTTCCATATCAGTCTAGCAAGCAAACAAGCAGCAAACATGGTTCAGAATCATGAGATGTTGAAATCAAGCTTAGCTAATAAAGAGCACCATTAGAATGCTAACTTACAATAGCCAACTGTACAGCAGGCGTGTATCCTTTCTTTATCTTGCTATAGTGGCATAGCTTGAACAACTCAAAAGCATCAGACTCTTTACCCTTATACTCATCTCCCTGAAAAACAAGTAGACATTTATATTCGTTGAGCATGAACTGATGTGTAAGAATCAGATTTTGTACAGTAAACAGCATGCAGTTCAAAAAAATTGATATACAATCTTGGTTGAGCATGAACTGAAAAAACAACATAAAGTTCAACAAAATGCATATACAATCTTACCAGATTTTCCACAGTAACAGGGTAACTACAAGAACCAGTAGTTTGATGGAACTTCACATTTCCTCGATTTTCTTTAGCTGCTAGGCATGCCCTCTACAAGTCACAATACATGTAAGTTGCTGCAAAATTAGCATGTACAAAGCAAAGTAGTTTGGTATTAAGGAAAAGTACCATCTTCTTGGGAGTTTTCCATAGCTCCACAAGATCCATCCACTGTTCATTACTGGTTGCTTTGACTGGAGACGTTTTCCTAACCAAGTGTAGAGGATAAGGATCAAAGAACACCTGCTTCAGCTTGTATCTTTGTTGGCGAACAACAGACTTCATCATCTCCTTACAACCTTTTTTAACTACTGGATCACTTGTGTTAATGTCAAACTTTGCCTATTAAGATGGAAAAAGAAGTGTAAGGTCATATTTGTGAAAATGATAAGCTGGTTGCAAATGTTGTAACAAGCCACATATCTGAGAATTTCTTAAGTTGGAAGAAAAAGATAAGCGTGTAGGAATGTGGCTTTTATCTAAAATGCAGTGACAAAACTTGCACAGAATCTAGTGAAAACAACTAGATAAGAGGCTAGTAACATATGGCACATGGTTCCTGACAAATAAAATTGTAGTACACAATCTGTTCAAGCTCATAAACTAAACTGAGATAAAGTGCCAATAGAAACCTCAAAGAAGTCTATAAATGTGGGGGAGGTACTTACAGAAAGTATTGCAAGAAATTGCTCCACTATTGTTGGCTGTTTCTTGTACTCCTTCCAGTGTGTGAGGATAGGAATATGGTTCCTCACAGCAATGTTGCACTCTGTTGCATACTTTGCAGCAACTAGAGGAACCAGGGGCCTTATGTTCCCTTCAGTTATGACCACTGGAATTTTTGAACGCCGAGCTCTAGTCAAACTTTGAAGACCATGCCCCATGTTAACTCCTCTTTCCCTTCGCTTCTTTCCTGAATGCAAATGCACATTGAAGTTGCAATCAGTAAGCTTAAGGAATAATTGATGCAAGCTCACAGTTGAATTAAATAAACAAGTTGAATTGATCAATAGAGCAACCTATCACCTGTATTGGTAAGCCGGTTGTGACCGCGAGGATGAGTAATGCAATCAGGTCCATCACCTATGTTGTCCTCATTTTGGGTAGAACCATCTAAAAATTGCACACAATAAGAATACATTCACCAAACAAACGAGGCAATGCACAATATGGCAAATAAACGAAAAAACACTCACCTTTGGTGGTTATCTGTTTTTCACCACCAAGACGAGTAATGCACACATCAGGTCCATCACCCATGGCATCACCTCCATTAGTTGAGTGGCTGTTGTCATCAAGTTGGTCAAGGTCGAAACCTAAAAAATGTAAACAAGTCAGCGTGCAGTCATCAGATAGTCAAAGCAAGATTATTAATAATAAGTGACATGGTAATAGAACTAGCCTTCAACAGCAGATTGGGTGCCATCATTATCCCTGCAAGGTGGTGTCAGAATTGCATCAGGCTGAGCAACACTTTTCTTCGACCTTGTTGTTCTATCAGTTTGTGGTTGTTCTGCACAAACCCTTTTACGAGACTGAAATTTCACCGCACAAGTGCCATCTGAACTTTGTGTGTTTCTCCCTCTGCAAGTCTTCTCCTTAGATCCCTGCGAGAATGGAAGTATGGATAGAATAATATCCAATCTTGAAGCAAACAACAAATGAAGCCTTGAAAAGATAGCAGAATAAGCACCTTAGCATCATCATCATGGGAAGGATCGTACTCAGATCCAGAGTCTTCATTACTTTTACAATGTGGCTTATTCTTGGTTCTGCCACTATTATTTGAATAGATGCTTGATACAATAATTCCAAGATCCTTAAGCCTTTTACTGTTCTGCATACATGTCATGTAGCGTTGCTGTACATATTCTTCCACTGGATGTGCTATGATAAAAGAAAAAATGCAGCATCAGAATTCAGAGCTCTTTGCAAAAACATGCCACTACAGACCTAACATCCATCTAGATCATGCTTACAATTACAACAGTCAATGTACAACTAAACAATTCTAACAGGGTGCGACTAGTAGAGCTTAACCAAAGTGAGATAGAGCAGCAAAGCCGGTGCTCGACCATTCAATTTATCTATTCCCATCGGCTAATTTAATGCCAAACCTTACTAGAACATGCCAACATTCGGGGGTGCCAACCAACCTTCGGTAAATTCGAGCAAAATTGAATCTACAAGACTAGTATCTTCAGGAAAAATTCAGGCAACATTCAGGGGTGCTATGCCAACATTCAGGCAACATCCAGGGGTGCCATGCCAACATTCAGGCAACATTCAGGGCAACATTCAGGGGTGGCATTCAGGGGTGCGAAAATTCAGGCAACATTCAGGGGTGCCATGCCAACATCTACAAGACTAGTATCTTCAGGCAAAATTGAATCTATATGCCAATCAAGCAAAATCAATTAGGCATGCAAGCAAGTGAGCTGACACGAACCTGGCATCTGAAATTCTTGAACCTTCTTCGGTCTCTTGGTCTTTTCTTGGGCTTTGGCTTCCTGCAGTTGCGACGGTGGAGGTCGCTGGGGGGCATCCTGAACCGGCGCTGGTGCAGGTGGCAGCAGCTTGCCTCTTGAGTTGACGAATTCGTAGAGGAGGGACCCTTGTGGCGACGGTGTCGTGGTGGAGATTTCGTTCAATCCGTCGGGGGCCGTCGAATGAGATGGGATCAGGGGCCGTCGTCGAGGATGTGGAGATGCCATTGAAGGCGGTGATGCGGAGGCCGGTGGCCGTCAGCGAAGATGCTAGGGTTGGCGGTGGGAGGAGATGGTAGGGTTTGGGGGCGGCGGGAGGAGATGCTAGGGTTTGGGGGCGGTGGGTTTGCTGAGCCAACGAAATGAGATTGGGGCCGCGGGAGGAGATGCTAGGATATTGGCCTTCATATGTGAAATTACCGAGATGCCTCCAAAGCTGTGTGTAAACTTTGTTGAGATGTATGGGTATTACGGTCATTTCGCTGTGGGAGTGGATTTCGCTGGCGGGTCTCGATTTCGTCTGCCGCCCAAACCGAGGAGAGGATTTGCAGCATGACGATTGGGGTCCATCTGAGAGGGTCCCATGTGTCGGTGAATGTGTGTGACAGACGTGCAGTGAGTGGTGCGAGTGGGGCCATGCGTGTGTGACTTGTTGCACGCCGCATGATTGATGTTCATGAGGCTACACATGAATGTTTTATTTTCTCTTTTTGATTCCTAATTAATATTTGTAATTGGTATTTCTCCCTCATAATAGCTCCAAATTGGTTGGTTTTTTTTCTAGTTTTTTTCTAAAACTTCTCTCTTTAACTAGGTACTATTTGTATGTATGTTAATTGCTATTTACTGACTTGTTTCATATGTCATGTTTTGTTCTAACTAAATGGAGAATTCGAAAAACATGTTTTGCCATACCAATTGCTAATGCCAAGGAAAAGAGGTCATCATCTATCTGTTCTTCTTTGCTATTTCGCAGCATAAAAATCTGTTACATACATGCAGCAAGTATATTAGAAGCAATTGTAAAATATGTTATCTAAAAAACCAGCAAAATCAAGTAAATTGTACTGACATGGTTTCTGAACTAATTTTGAAATCCTCGCCTAAGCGTTTTATCAATGTTAGGCACTCCTGCCCTCTCCAATTCATCTCTGAACATCCTGCAAAGAAAAAATAGAAATTAGCTCCTGCGCTCTCAGCATATTTGTAAAATTCTGCAAAGGAAACATAAGTCAATAGTTGTAACTTACTGAACATATTTGTCAACCTGACTGCAGTTGCTCAATACATACCGCACCATTTGATCAAAGCCACCATCATCATACAGTGTGTCAGGTGCAGAAGTAAAATGCACTCCATGGCCAAAAACATCAACATGATAGGCTTCTTCATCAGAAAAACCTATATTTCTTGGAGGCCGATTAAATCTTGTTTCAACACCTTCCATGTATTTTGAGCAAAATGTCAGGCATTCCTCAGCTATATATGCCTCGGCAATTGAACCTTCTGGTCGCGCCCTATTCCTCACATAGCGCTTCAAGGTATACAACCGCCTCTCAATTGGGTACATCCACCCATATTGCACAGGACCTCGGAGCAATGCTTCATCAGGTAAATGTACAGCTAAGTGCATCATCACATCAAAGAAAGCTGGGGGGAATTTTTTCAAGCTTCACCAAAATTATAGGGATCTCTTCCTTCATTTGAACTAGAACATCTTTGTTGAGGGTTCTGCTGCACAACTCTCTGAAAAACTTTCCCAACTCCGCTATTGCTTCATAGATATCCTTGTCCACAAACCCTCTCAAGGCAAATTTGGTAAAATTCTTTGCGCAGAGAATGTGACGATCATGTGTTTTTAGCCCTTGTAACTTGGTTCCATCAGCACTTACACATCTTGAGATGTTCGAAGCGAACTCATCTGGGAACTTAACATTCTTTAAAAAGTCACAAAAGGCCTTCCGTTTTTCTGGGGACAAGGTATATCGAGCACGAGGCATCTCACATGACTCTCCATCCTCTTTAAATTGTAGCTCCTCTCTAATTCCCAAATCTTTTAGATCTAGCCTAGCTTTACTTGTGTCTTTTGTCTTCCCAATTATGCCCAGAATTGTCCCAATAAAGTTCTCACATATGTTTTTCTCAATATGCATGACATCGAGATTATGTCTCAGCTTCAACTTTGGCCAATATGGTAACTTCCACAAGCCAACCTTCCGGCTCCAAATTCTAGGACCATTTGGATTACTGCTTTCAATGTCTGAACGCTTTCTTTTCCCACATTCTTGTTTCTTCTTCCCAGGTCTAACATCTTTAACTTTTTCCAATTCAGCCAACAACTCCTCCGTAGAGAATTTACCAGGTGCCTCATTACTCTCAAACAGTCCAGCAAACTCATTGTTTCTCCGCAAACGGTGTCCTTTTGGAAGGAAACGAAAGTGCCCAAAATACCCAATTTTGCTCCTTAGCCGAAATGAAAGAGGGTGCTTGTCACAATGAATACAGGCAAAATATCCTTTTGTGGTACGCCTAGAAAGAGTGCTCAGAGCTGGGTAGTCATGGATGCACCATAAGACTGCAGCACGAAGATTAAATGGTTTCCATGTAAGTGCATCATAGGTGCGCACACCCTTCCAAAGCTCAAGTAAATCTTCTATGAGAGGCTCCAAAAATACATCAAAGTCCTTCCCAGGACATGTAGGACCTGGAATAAGCAAAGCCATCATGAAGTTTGACTCTTGCATACATGCCCAAGGTGGAAGGTTGTATGGCATAACAAAAACAGGCCACATGCTGTACTTCGAGTTCTTTTCTGAAAAGGGATTGAACCCATCAGTAGCAAGTTCAAGTCTAATATTTCTGCCATCTTCTGCAAATTTAGGATATTCTAGGTCAAATTCGCACCATGCTTCACCATCAGCTGGGTGGTTCATTTCTTTCTCACTCGACTTCCGCTTCTTCATGTGCCATTGTGCTTCTTCTGATGCTTCTTTTGTTGCAAACATTCTTTTTAGCCTAGGTGCCAAAGGAAAATGCCACAACACCTTTTGTGGAATCTTCTTCCTTTCTGGGTCTTTCCATCTAGAGACCTCACAAACTGGGCAATTGTCAAGCTTGCCATATTTGTCTCCTCTAAACAACACACAATTGTTGTAGCACACATGTATGGATTCGTACCCAAGACCTAATTCCTTTAGAATATTCTTTGCTTCACTATAGGATCTTGGGAGTGTATTGTATTCTGGAAATGCTTCAACCAATAGCTTCAAAATTGCGGTAAAAGCCGAATTGCTTATCCTGTATAATGACTTCATATGCAGGAGCTTTACCACAAAAGAGAATCTTGAGAATTTGGTACAACCGGGATAAAGCATACGCTTTGCCTCTCTCATGGCTATTTTGAAAAATGGCTCTTCATCCCGAGTTCCCGTTTCAAAGCATCCTCATTTTTTCCCGCCTCTCTTTCTTCTTCTGCTCCAGTCTGTAGGTCTCCTAAAATTTCTTCCCAATGATCAGCATCATTGTTGTCATCCTCTCGTCACACCTATCCCATCTGTGGAAACATTATCACTGTCGTTATGAACAACAGGAACACATTCGGTGATATTCACATTGAAATCCTCTCCATGATGAATCTATTTAGTATAAGAACTCGTCCATGCCATTCATCATCATGTGTTTGTTAACAACAGCGACTTAGGTACTTTTGATTGAGGCATCTACTGCATGGGCACAAAATTTCAACATTGTCACCAAATTTCCCTCTAACAAAGGTCATGAATTCTTTCACACCATCCATGTAAATTGAGCTAAAAACTTTGCCATGCACCCAACTTCGATCCATCTAATCAAACATTGCAGAAAAACACACATCAAAAATTTTGTACTAATTCTAAACCTACATTCAACAAAGCCAAGAACAAGGGTGTTCAGATTTACCTTCTCCTGAAACCTGGTGTTCAGATGCTGAAGAAGTGGTGCCGGTGTTTAGGTGGGGAAGAAGGGATGGCTCGGGCAGGGAAAGCACCGGTGTTGCGCGAAGAATGGAGGCGATGGCCGCGCCGTGTCGTCGAAGCGTCGCCGGCCGCAGCAAAGGACCGGCGCATGAAACAACAGCAGCAACCGATGTACCTGAAGCTTCTGCTTCAGATCCGTTTGTGCCCTTGAGGGATCACCGGCGGCGATGGCCCCGCCACGCCGGCGGAGATGGCCCCGCCACGCCGGCGGAGATGCGGGATTTCGGTTGACTTCGATGCTGAATGGTGGCGGCGGGATGCGGTTCAAGCGGTTGGGGAATATTTCGACACAACATATTTGTATATATGAATTATGTTTAACAATACAGTCACATACCTGCAAGTAGAGTAGTGGTAAAGAAGCCTCAGTCCATCCCTGAGGTCGCCGGTTCGAAACCCCTTGCGCTCGGAGTTTTTTTTGCGCGCGGGGGCCTGGCGAGGGTTTTTTTTTGCGCGCGGGGGGCTGGCGGCTGATGTGGCGTTGCGCGGGGCTGCCAGCTGACTGGCGCGGGGCTGCCTGTGTTATTACAAAAATAGATGGATGCAACCAAAATTCAACTAATGGTTTGTAGCATAGTGGCAAAGGGTGGCTCTAGGGAACCATGAGGTCCATGGTTCTAATCAAAATCTTTGCAGTTTTTTATTTCCATTTATTTCTATTTTATTACATACACTCACTCTATTTATTTTCACACATTATCTATGACGAAATCTTTTATTTCATACACTCACTCTATTTATTTTCCCACATTATCTATGACGAAATTTGATTGTTGTCATGGATGCATTGTGATCTGTGACGAAATTGACACATCGTCATAGTGTTTGGACTTCTTATCGGGCTTCATATCTAACCCTGTGAATTTATGACGAAAACAGACCGTTTGTCATGGATGCAGTGTGATCTATGACGAAATCTGAGATCGTCATGAGAAGTTCGTCATAGATCAAAGGATTTCTTGTAGTGGCGCAGCGTGGCCGGCAGCTGCGGCGGCTCGCCGCCGCGGGGTGCAGTGGCGCGCACGGGCAGACGACGTGGCAGCCAAGTCGTGACCGCGGCGGCCAGCAGGCGCGGCGGCGCTGCAATAGCGGCCAGCAAGCGCGTGCTCGCGCTGCAGGCATGGTGCGCTTGCGTTGGGCGGGCAGTGTGCAGGTGCGGGGCGCATGCGGTCCCCACGGTGCTGCAGGGGATGCCGATTTTGTCAAGGTCAAGCTCAGGAACGCCAGGGACGTCGTGGTGCAGGCCGCACATCCGGCGAGGAGGTAAGATGGGGATGCCGATTTAGCTCAAGAGTCAGGAACGAGACGGCCTGCGTCCACCACCGTCTATACTCTCTGGCCTTGGGAGATCTCCTGGCCTTGGAGGCCGAACCATGAAGAGACAGCTATTGAAGAATACCAAATGGACACTGACGACTGGGTCTCATATTTGTAAGGGTATAACATGTTTGTGGAGCTGAGCTATCTCATTAGCAAATCAGAATTCAGTGAACTGCAGCTCTTTGCAAAAAAAAAACTATGAGACGTCGCAAGAGAGATGTGATGGGTAATAATAATATTACCTTAAAAATCGAAAAGTTTTTTCGAAGTTGTTGCGGTGCTTCCTACTTACCCGCACATGTTATCGTCATATATGTCTCTTAAGCAAAGCTTGATCGACCGAACTGAACCAACCCTCTTACAAAGATGAATTTGCAGAAAAAATGGATAATCGATGAATGTTCACATGTTTACTTAGCCCAACATGATGAATTCAGCCCGATGAAATCAGCTGGCCAAGTTAGGTTTTCTTAATATATTTTTGTCACACTTATTTTTAAGGTCACATTTTTTTTGACTTCGCCCGTACATTAGGATTTTATTAGTCATGTCACATTTAGAATTTATTAGATATATCATTTTATGTCACGTCGCATTTTAAATTTATTAGATACCTGTAGCACCGCACAGGCACGTTTCCTAGTTATTATTTTATTATTAAAGCAAGGGACGACAAATCCTTCGTGAATTTGGCCTAATCCTTTTTCGTCCGTCGTCCGTGGGGAGACTACTGAAAATCGACTTCCCCCGAGCTAGACAAGAGACTCTCCGTCCGTGTATAACTCGAGCTGGAGTCGAACACGCCGGACCGAGCTCTTAGCGCGCATGCATGCAAACCCTCGCTCACGGCCATAAAACCAAGTCTTGCGGCCCCGTCATCATAGCCGGTGCAGTCGACATACAATCTCCATCGAGGCACCGTACTGTGGTGAAAAAACTCCCCCTGCCCATCGAGCCCCATCTTCTTTCTCGCTCTGTCGTAATCGTGGAGCACCAGCAAGGCTTTCAACGAGCTCGCCATAGTCGCAACGCAGAGCTTCCTCCATTTGGTCTTCCACATGCAGATGTCACATGCTAGCTGGACCACCAAAGCTTGTCAGTACCGCAAAAACTCGACGATGCGGCACTGCCGCCCGTAGGTGCACCTGGGATCATGCGCGACTGGATTGGACGGACTGTGGAGAGGGGAGCAGCTAGCCACACTAGCCTCTGCTGCCTGATTGGAGGGGATGAAGATGAGGGCAGAGCCGCCGCCGGATTGGCCGCGACCTAGGAGGAGTGTGTGGAAGGCTTGCCGTCTGGTCTGTCTCCATAATTTTTAGATGGAAGATGGAAGTAGATGCCAACAATGGCGGAGGATAAGGATAAGGATGGACTGCATACGCAGGTCCGTGTGTGAAAATGGTTGAACGAGATACCTCTCGGTGATCTCGGTTGCGTGTTAATATAGGTGGGAACAACCCCCACCGTGGCTTGTACAAGGAGTCACGGTTACAACAACCTCATCTTAGCTATCCTAACTAACTTACTTGTACAACAGATCAGGATCACACCAAGCCAAACATATCCTATCGTCTAACACCCCTCCTCAATCTCAGCCACTATTAAGGTTGAGATTGTATCTAAACTGACGAAGCTTTGCGATTGGCAATGGCTTGGTAAACCCATCAGCAACCTGACCACCAGAGTTAATAAATCTGATATCCAACACTTTTTGTGCAACTCTCTCTCGGGCAAAGTGGAAATCAATTTCAATATGTTTCGTCCTTGCATGGAAGACTGGATTGGCAGAAAGGTAAGTGGCACCCAAGTTGTCACATCATAACCGAGCCCTTGGAGGATGCTGAATCTTCAGCTCGGTTAGAAGTTTCTGCACCAAAAGTATTTCAGCAGTAGCGTTTGACAAAGACTTGTACTTTGCCTCGGTTGACGATCGTGAAACTGTTGCTTGTTTGCGAGCTGTCCAAGAGATTAAGTTCTCTCCTAAATAAACAGCAAAACCACCAGTAGACCTCCTATCATCAATACACCATGCCCAATCTGCACCAGAGAAGGCACTAACCATTAACGAATTTGATTTCACAAGTTTGAGCCCCAAATTTATCGTCCCTTGTATATAGCGCATAATCCTTTTAACTGCGCTCCAATGAGACGTTGTTGGTGCATGCAAAAACTGGCACACCTTGTTGACAGAGAAAGATATGTCAGGTCGTGTTAAAGTCAGGTATTGCAGCGCACCAACTATGCTTCTGTATCTGGTCGCATCAACTGGTCCAAGCTTTTCTCCCGTATGTATGCTTAATTTTTCCACACTAGACATTGGTGTATCCACTGGTTTACAGTTATCCATACCTGACCTCTTTAGCACATCACGTGCATATCTTTCTTGTGTTATCAATAGTCCATCCTTCCCACGCTTTACCTCTATTCCCAAAAAGTAATGGATATCACCCAAGTCCTTTAGGGCAATTTCCTCTTTTAAATCTCCAAGCAAAGCATGTACTGCCTCTAATGATGAACTAGCAACAATTATGTCACGACATATACTAGAACAAACATTGTATATCGTCCTTTGTTATAATAGAAAAGTGAGGTATCAGCTTTGGAAGGAACAAATCCGAGCGCCATTAACTTATTGCAGAGTCGTGCATACCAGGCTCGAGGTGCCTGTTTTAGGCCATAGAGTACTTTATCCAATTTACAAACATAATCTGGATGTGCCTCATCAACATAACCAGGGGGTTGGCTCATGTATACTTCTTCTTCAAGAATCCCATGAAGGAAAGAATTTTGTACATCAAGTTGACGAAGACACCAATCCTTGGATACAGCTAGAGACAAAATAAGGCGTACTGTAGCTGCCTTAACCACTGGACTAAAGGTGTCTTCATAATCAATTCCATACCTCTGCTTGTAACCCTTTGCAACCAACCTCCCTTTGTATCTGTCAATGGAGCCATCTGATTTTCTCTTGATTTTGAAAACCCACTTGCACCCTATGATATTTTTCCCTTTTGGCTTTGGAACCAAGTGCCATGTTTTATTTTCAACGAGTGCCCGATATTCAACATCCATTGCAGCAGCCCAATTCTTGTTGCCAAGAGCTTGCTCAACACTTGTTGGTTCCTCAGAGACATGACTGGCACTCATACCCCAGCGTACTGTGCCGTCGGTGTATGTCTTAGGCTTGAAAATGCCGCGCTGCCGCCTGTTTACCGGCCCTTGCTGCAGAGCCGGTGGAGAAGCCGTAGGAGAGGCAGCAGATGGAGGTGACACACCAGATCCCGACGGCACACCTGATCCCGTCAGCGTGTGAGGCGAAGCAGATCCGCTCCCGGGATCAATCTGCGCGGCCACATGGGGGGAAGGAGAGGCTACAGCATCCGTCTCAGCCACAGACGATCCCGCGACCAAGATTTCGTTGGACGGCGACGGGGGTTCACCAGCCCCCGAGGACGATGCGGCGGCGGTCGTCGCAGGTAAATCAGCTTCGGCTGCTGCGTTGCTCCCCGGCGGGGGACACATGAAATGCTGCCGGCTGTCCACCATTGTAGGCGCCCAATCTTCACAGTTTTCACCAGAATTTTCACCTGAAATCACATAATCTCGAGCAGAATGTTGTGAAGGGTTAGCTGGTAAGGAGGAATCAACAATATTGTCTGGTGAATACGTGTCCCCATAATTGGAAGAGGAATGAAAAAGATCTGGAAGAAGTGCAAGTTCGGCTCGAAGTTGAGCTCCTGCATTGGGGTGCATGGAAGCAAAGGGAAAGGTGTGTTCATCAAAGACAACATCTCGAGATATGTAGATACGACCTACTGAAGGGTCAAGGCATTTGTATCCCTTGTGTTTCTGGCTATATCCCAAGAAAACACACTTTTTAGATCTAAATTCTAGTTTCCGAGTGTTGTAAGGCCTCATATTTGGCCAACATGCGCAACCAAAAGTCCTAAGGAAAGAGTAATCAGGATGTTTACCATAGATGCGAAGGAAGGGAGTTTCATTATTGATCACCCTAGATGGTAAACGATTGATGAGAAACACGGCAGCTAAGAATGCTTCGTCCCAAAATTTTAGGGGCATGCTAGCGTGAGCAAGAAGGGTTAGGCCGACCTCAACAATATGTCGATGCTTCCGTTCGGCTGACCCATTTTGTTGATGTGAGTGAGGACAAGAGACACGATGGGATATCCCCATGTTTGTAAAAAAGGAACTCAGGGCCTGGTATCCCCCCCCCAATCTGATTGAACCACACGGATTTTGCGACCAAATTGTCGCTCGACAAGGGAGTGAAACTCACGAAAGCATGAAAACACTTCAAACTTTTGACGCAGCAAATAAATCCATGTGAACTTACTATAATCATCAATAAAACTAACATAGTATTTATTTCGACCCACTGAGTTTGGAGTAGGACCCCATACATCTGAAAAAATGAGATCTAAAACCCCAGTTGATGCACTGGAGGATTGCGGGTATGGTAGCTGGTGACTCTGGCCTTGTTGACAAGCATCACAAACACCATCTTTATTGGACTCTTTGACAAAGGGAAGCTTGTGGAGGTTGAGCACACGCTGAACAATGGATGATGCAGGGTGCCCTAACCGATGATGCCACAGCAACGCAGAAGGCTTGGTGACACCAAGCACACTTTTCTTGATTTTCTTCACGGGATATAGGCCATCTTTACATGGCCCGATGAGAAGAATTCTCCTCGTCTCCTGGTCCTTGACACAATAGTGTGTAGGATAAAATTCAAAGAAAACATTATTGTCATTGGCAATACGATTGATTGAAAGGAGATCTTTACTAGTAGAAGGGACATGCAAGATATTTTTAAGATGAAGATCTCTAGTTGGGGAATGTAAAACACCATGACCAATATGCTGAATCTCCATACCTAATCCACTTGCGGTGTGGACTTGATCACCTCCAAGGTACTTGTCGCGTGTTGTGAGCTTCTCCAGCTCTGCCGTGATGTGGTCCGTAGCACCAGTATCCATGTACCAGTTCGTGTCCACACCATAGCCTGTCCTTGCCGAGGAGGCTTGCTTCTGCGGTGGCCCGGTGTAGTTGCTGTCGAAGCGCTTGAAGCACCATGGGGGCAGGGTGCCCCTCCTTCCCGCGGATCTGACAGAAGACGCTGGGTTGGAAGGTTCTATGCCCTCCACCACCACGTCCAAATCCACCACGGCCACCACGCCCGCCGTTGTTGCGACCACCACCACCATGACGTCCTCCACGAGACGAGTTGGCGTCCTTGTTGCGGTTCCCACGGGTGGCAGAATTCACGGAGGACTGGTTGCCCCAGTTGTTGCGTAGCTCCAGGCGTTGCTCGTGGCTGATGAGTTGAGTATACAACTCTCCCACAGAGATTGGCTCCACGCGCGCCGCCACAGCTGACACGACTGGATCAAACTATAGATCCAGGCCTGTCAGCACATAGGAGACAAGCTCCTCATCTTCAAGACGGCACCCAGCCATCGCCATCTCGTCTGCCAAGCTCTTCATCTTGGCGAAGTACTCACTAATCCTAGATGTGCCCTTTGACGCCGTGGCAAGGGACATCCGAGTACTGATGATCTTCGCACGGGACTGGGACGCGAACATCGCCTCGATGGCAGCCCATGCGCCTCTCGTCGTGATCTCCGTGTTGACGTGGCTGAGGATTTCCTTGGAGAGGTTGGTGAGGAGATAGCTCAGGACTGTCTGGTCCTTCGCTACCCAGATGGTGTAATCAGGATTCGCCACGGGAACTTCAGCATCATCGTCAGGTTTCTTCTTAGGGAGATGCTTCGTCGGTGGTTGGGCATCGGCTTCCAGCCAGTCCGCCAGCTGAGCGCCCCTTAGCGCCGAGAGGACCTGCGCCTTCCACGATTGATGATTGGCGTGGCTCAACTTCTCTGTCACCGGTAGGAAAGTGGTGAGGGAGACGGCAGTCGAGAGAGCGGAGGAGGAAGAGGCGAACGCCATGGAAAAACTCGATGGAGAAGAAGGCGCTTGATACCATGTGAAAATGGTTGAACGAGATACCTCTCGGTGATCTCGGTTGCGTGTTAATATAGGTGGGAACAGCCCCCACCGTGGCTTGTACAAGGAGTCACGATTACAACAACCTCATCTTAGCTATCCTAACTAACTTACTTGTACAACAGATCAGGATCACACCAAGCCAAACATATCCTATCGTCTAACACCGTGGACCATCGGTCTCACACGTAAGCTCTACATTGTTGATGTATTGGGTCTGTGTGGAAGCTGTGATCTAAGAATTCCTGGTCTGGCGCATTGAAAAAAATGAGAACATCAGTTCGTTAATAGCACTCACGATCACTAACTATATTTGCAGATGCCATCATCGGAACAACCTAGGATCACGCTCGATCTAATGAAAGAAAAGAACTAAGCAATAGCACCTATCCGGGTATGATCAATTGTTGTTTATAAATGTTCACACCATCTGATACTACCTAACTAAACACATAATTTATTTCTTTAGATGACAGAGATACTAGGAATGACAGTGGATGACCAGCCACTACTCAAAGACCCTAACGTGATCCCTCCATCCTAAAATAAATGTCATTCTCGCTTCATAAGAAGTCAAATGATTTTAACTTTTAACCAAATATAGATAAGAAAATATTAATATTTATATACATAATTATTATCATTAGATAGATCGTTAAATCTATTTTCATAATAAACTTATTTAATATTACTAATTATTTCTACAAATGTATTCAAAGTTAAAAATGTTAGAAAAGCGTTGTGAAACCCACCGGCAAAAGAAAGTTGTGGCTGACTTCGAGCAAGACTTGCAAATGCTAGGACATGTTATGCAAATTTAAAACCAGAGCAAATGCAAGCGATACATGATTATCAAAAATTGCTCTATGCAAACATGACAGTTGAGCAAAGACATGCAAAGAGAAATCGTGAAAAAACACGTTGTGTGATATGACAAAACACTCCGAGTAAAAAAATCTATCGCCGTGGTGAATCTTTTGCATGATTCATCAGATTTTGACTGATGAAACAATTTTTAGATAATATATGGCAACATATCAGGTGCAAACCAACCTCTCCATGAAAACTATGGAAACTTCAATCTGAGCCACATGATGTTGATCCAACTGAGCGCTTAGAGGAGGAGGGAGGAGTGATTTGCAAAAGCACCTTTGCAAATCATCCCCCCCACCTCCTATGAATTTGCAAATCACCCACCTCTCATGAGTTTTCCCTTGGATCAAAATCGTGTGGTTTAGATTGAAGATTCCATAGTTTGCAGAAGAGGTTGGTTTCCACTAGATATGTTCCCATAATATGGGGGTGTTTGGATACAGGTGACTACAACTAGACCGATTAAATTTAGTCACCTTGAGGGGCTAAACCTCCAAACAGGGGTGACTAAAAGGTGACTAAAACTTGCCAAGAGACTAAAATCTTTTAGTCACCCCAACCCCTACTAAAACTCTTTTAGTCTCTCTCTCCTACTTTATTCCCTTGATCCACGTGCCATAAGAGAGGGGAGGAATGATTTCTTTTAATGTTGTCTCATTTTAGTCACATGGTTTTATTATGAGGTATTCAAATTACGGCTATGCTCATACAATAGATACTACTTGTAGGCATGTGTTTCTTTATTATGGCGTTGCGCTAGGTTCGATGTTTTCCTTACTTGTTTTGAAAACATCGATATTTCTTTTTATGGTTGTCATTCATAATTAGTTTTATATTATTGTGACTAGACATATTTTTATTTCTCTTATGTTATTTTTCATTTAGAAAATACTCCTCTTGCCATACTTTGAATTTAACAAGAACGGAGTAATTCTGCACCTACACAAGGATAATGTTTTTGTTACTGGAGGAGTAATTTGTATAACTAGAAGTTTCCACAACAAATTCTGTTTTGGCGACTAGTGGATTAATCTTGAACACATATATGGAGTAATGTTGTGGAAAAATGAAGTATTTTTGAAGAAATAGGAATACTTTTCATAATCAGCCATGCCTACTTGCGTATATTATTGCTTCCTGAAATCTCTCTCGATACACTCAAACAAGAATATATGCCAGTATTAAATTGTACCCTGAAATTTCTCTCGTGCACTGTAGTCACATGTTTGAACACACGACTGGATCCCCTAGTTATGGATCCCTAGTAATACTAGCATGTTACCGAATTTGGATGCGTGGACACATGCTAGTTGTAGGCCGTGAGAAATAAAAATTCTCATCCTCTGGCGGCCACTAAATGGATGTTCTTTGCTTTGTGTTTTTTGCATTTTGTGACATAAAGTTCAGTCAAACAATTGAAACCGGAGACACACACCCGTGCAAAAAGACCATTATTCCATTGGGAAAAGCTGACTTGGCCATGAAGCTATCTTTTACTCCCTCATTGCACAATGTCTTATAAACTACATGCGAAGCTCATGCTTGCATGCAGGAACCTTGTATCCATTGTCTTGACATGTAATTAGTAGGAACAAATCAAGGGACCCGTCAATGGTTGCCTTCCATCATGATGAATTAATTAATGTTTGATTTTCTTGTATTGATTGCCTTGATCCGCTCCAGGTTAGTGCTCCACTCCATAGGCACCACCGCTTGCTCTTCAAGCAGCAAAATTCAAGCAGCTATGGAATGATGTTGTAATTGATGGTGGGGGACCCGTACATTAAAACCGAGTTGTAATGATATTGAGAAACATTTTTACTACTTCAGATAACAATAGAATAATTTTGTGATTCGGGGAAAGGTTTGATGCATTATGAATGTTGTGGCCACACGCATTGGATTATTTCCTGTGGAAGTAAATAAATGAGTTGCTTAATCATAGAGGAGAAGGTTTTTATTTCGTCATATCAAAACGAGTAAAATACAAAGCTAGAGAGCCTCGTTGGAATGGTACTTGTTGACTACTTTAGATCAAAGATTAGTAATTATATGTCGATTAGTACCTCATCCAAGCCACGTTAAATATTATTCATGTTGCTCACTAAAATCTCTCTCGCCGAAACCTCTCCTTCACACCGAATGCATGTATTAACTCGCCCCGAAATCTCTAATATTAAATATCGATCAATCTTGCATGTATGCAATGCATATGCAAGCAAGTCAATAGGTTTTAGGAGGCCTGTTACCAATTGGTAATCGCGCAGTGACACAACATTGACCAGCTAATTGATGCTTTTACTACCTGCCTTGAGATTGATCATAATAAATCCATTAACTGCATGCAAGCAATTAACTGTTTGCGGGCATCCGAATCCAACCAATAATATCATCAAATCGGTTGTCGGTAGTTAATGCAATACGTTTTTACTACTCAACAATGAAAAGAAGCAATTCTATGATTAGCAGGGCCTGCTGAGCCTTCTAACGTGGGCCAACGCTGGGTGTTGAATATTATTCACCACACAGCGTGGTGAATATCCATGTCCTAATGTATATTCAGCACGTAGGGTGCTAAATATTATTCACTACTCCTAACGGAACCATAGCCCTCCGTCCAAAGCTGTTAAAATCCCACAATCGTAATTAGTTCCAATATTTACTCCTTTGTCTACTTGCATGCATGTACTTCATTAGAATCAAATTAATTAGCTTAGTCAACTCTGCATGCACACATGTGTATCCCATGCAACTAATTAGAAATTCAAATCTGCAGCGGTATAAAGGTATAGAACATGCATGTCCTTTCTACATTTGATGCTTTTGCTCCATTTTTTCTCAATGCTCGAGCACTCACGTGTAGCCATAAAAAAGACGCACAATCGTAAAATCACAACACCATCTCAGAAAATTTGGTAATCCCCTACCACTCATTTATTTCCTCCTTTTGTCTCACATCTCTCTCTCATCCAGTTGCGGGGAGATGCGAGAGGCAACAACCGATGGTGAAGGGGTTTCCAGTCAACTGGAACCTGGCAGTGGAGGCTACAATCGATGGGGAGTAGCAGCGCGAGCTGTTAGTGATCTTCTATTCGTTCATGAAGGTAACTCGGATCTAATTTTTCTTTTGCAAAACTTGGGTACTATGGAGTTGAGATTCTAGTAGCCATGGAGGGAGGCCATCCGCTTTCGCGGAGGGTAAGACAAAGCTGGAGCACACGACTTCCTCCATGACTGTTTGCAGGCATCCTACTACTTATGATTGTAGTATGCAGTGGCTTCCTCACGGCAGCACCAGGCAGCATGATGGTTCCCGTCATCGATGTCATCCCCTATCCACACGCAAAGCTCGTTTTGGGTGATTAATAAATACAAACATTATTTTTTATTCCCCTGGAAGATAACAGTGTGTGTTAACATTTTAGATGAAATTCCCCTAAAGTTGCAGGTACTGCATATGTTATATCATTGTGATCGTCGCGCAGAGCTCTAATTGTTTTTAGAATAAGTAGGTTCCTTGTGTGCACAGGCTCATTAGCCTGTTTTTGAGCTGGAGTGCATAATTCCTTATTCATTGATTCTTCCATGACACCGGAATGCCTACTCGCCGCAGTTTGGGCTCTTGTTTCTAATGGAGTTTCCAGCTTCTGTTGGAGGAGAAGCAAGCTAGAATGTTGAACAGATAGGTGTGCCAGAGATGTCAGCCATAATAGAAATTGAATAAGGTTGGAGCTATGAAAAATATTTCTTTCGGTTGTTTTCATGAAGATTACTTCTTCATGTTTGCAAAGTGAAAATTACTTCTTCCTATGCCTGAAAAGTTTTATTATGAGGTATTCAAATTACGGCTATGCTCGTACAATAGATACTACTTCTAGGCATGTGTTTCTTTATTATGGCGTTGCGCTAGGTTCGATGTTTTCCTTACTTGTTTTGAAAACATCGATATTTCTTTTTATGGTTGTAATTCATAATTAGTTTTATATTATTGTGACAAGACATATTTTTATTTCTCTTATGTTATTTTTCATTTAGAAAATACTCCTCTTGCCATACTTTGAATTTAACAAGAACGGAGTAATTCTGCACCTACACAAGGATAATGTTTTTGTGACTGGAGGAGTAATTTGTATAACTAGAAGTTTCCACAACAAATTCTGTTTTGGAGACTAGTGGATTAATCTTGAACACATATATGGAGTAATGTTGTGGAAGAAAGAAGTATTTTTGAAGAAATAGGAATACTTTTCATAATCAGCCATGCCTACTTGCGTATATTATTGCTTCCTGAAATCTCTCTCGATACACTCAAACAAGAATATATGCCAGTATTAAATTGTACCCTGAAATTTCTCTCGTGCACTGTAGTCACATGTTTGAACACACGACTGGATCCCCTAGTTATGGATCCCTAGTAATACTAGCATGTTACTAGCTGGATGCGTGGACACATGCTAGTTGTAGGCCGTGAGAAATAAAAATTCTCATCCTCTGGCGGCCACTAAATGGATGTTCTTTGCTTTGTGTTTTTTTGCATTTTGTGACATATAGTTCAGTCAAACAATTGAAACCGGAGACACACACCCGCGCAAAAGACCATTATTCCATTGGGAAAAGCTGACTTGGCCATGAAGCTATCTTTTACTCCCTCATTGCACAATGTCTTATAAACTACATGCGAAGCTCATGCTTGCATGCAGGAACCTTGTATCCATTGTCTTGACATGTAATTAGTAGGAACAAATCAAGGGACCCGTCAATGGTTGCCTTCCATCATGATGAATTAATTAATGTTTGATTTTCTTGTATTGATTGCCTTGATCCGCTCCAGGTTAGTGCTCCACTCCATAGGCACCACCGCTTGCTCTTCAAGCAGCAAAATTCAAGCAGCTATGGAATGATGTTGTAATTGATGGTGGGGGACCCGTACATTAAAACCGAGTTGTAATGATATTGAGAAACAATTTTACTACTTCAGATAACAACAGAATAATTTTGTGATTCGGGTAAAGGTTTGACGCATTATGAATGTTGTGGCCACACGCATTGGATTATTTCCTGTGGAAGTAAATAAATGAGTTGCTTAATCATAGAGGAGAAGGTTTTTATTTCGTCATATCAAAACGAGTAAAATACAAAGCTAGAGAGCCTCGTTGGAATGGTACTTGTTGACTACTTTAGATCAAAGATTAGTAATTATATGTCGATTAGTACCTCATCCAAGCCACGTTAAATATTATTCATGTTGCTCACTAAAATCTCTCTCGCTGAAACCTCTCCTTCACCTGAATGCATGTATTAACTGCCCCTGAAATCTCTCATATTAAATATCAGTCAATACTGCATGTATGCAATGCATATGCAAGCAAGTCAATAGGTTTTAGGAGGCCTGTTACCAATTGGTAATCACGCAGTGACACAACATTGACCAGCTAATTGATGCTTTTACTACCTGCCTTGAGATTGATCATAATAAATCCATTAACTGCATGCAAGCAATTAACTGTTTGCGGGCATCCGAATTCAACCAATAATATCATCAAATCGGTTGTCTGTAGTTAATGCAATACGTTTTTACTACTCAACAATGAAAAGAAGCAATTCTATGATTAGCAGGGCCTGCTGAGCCTTCTAACGTGGGCCAACGCTGGGTGTTGAATATTATTCACCACACAGCGTGGTGAATATCCATGTCCTAATGTATATTCAGCACGTAGGGTGCTAAATATTATTCACTACTCCTAACGGAACCATAGCCCTCCGTCCAAAGCTGTTAAAATCCCACAATCGTAATTAGTTCCAATATTTACTCCTTTGTCTACTTGCATGCATGTACTTCATTAGAATCAAATTAATTAGCTTAGTCAACTCTGCATGCACACATGTGTATCCCATGAAATTAATTAGAAATTCAAATGCCGGCGGTATAAAGGTATAGAACATGCATGTCCTTTCTACATTTGATGCTTTTGCTCCATTTTTTCTCAATGCTCGAGCACTCACGTGTAGCCATAAAAAAGACGCACAATCGTAAAATCACAACACCATCTCAGAAAATTTGGTAATCCCCTACCACTCATTTATTTCCTCCTTTTGTCTCACATCTCTCTCTCATCCAGATTGCAGGGAGATGCAGAGGCAACAACCAGTGGCGAAGGGGTTTCCAGTCAACTGGAACCTGGCAGTGGAGGCTACAATCGATGGGGAGTAGCAGCGCGAGCTGTTAGTGATCTTCTATTCGTTCATGAAGGTAACTCGGATCTAATTTTTCTTTTGCAAAACTTGGGTACTATGGAGTTGAGATTCTAGTAGCCATGGAGGGAGGCCATCCGCTTTCGCGGAGGGTAAGACAAAGCTGGAGCACACGACTTCCTCCATGACTGTTTGCAGGCATCCTACTACTTACGATTGTAGTATGCAGTGGCTTCCTCACGGCAGCACCAGGCAGCATGATGGTTCCCGTCATCGATGTCATCCCCTATCCACACGCAAAGCTCGTTTTGGGTGATTCGTAAATACAAACATTATTTTTTATTCCCCTGGAAGATAACAGTGTGTGTTAACATTTTAGATGAAATTCCCCTAAAGTTGCAGGTACTGCATATGTTATATCATTGTGATCGTCGCAGCAGCTCTAATTGTTTTTAGAATAAGTAGGTTCCTTGTGTGCACAGGCTCATTAGCCTGTTTTTGAGCCGGGGTGCATAATTCCTTATTCATTGATTCTTCCATGACACCGGAATGCCTACTCGCCGCAGTTTGGGCTCTTGTTTCTAATGGAGTTTCCAGCTTCTGTTGGAGGAGAAGCAAGCTAGAATGTTGAACAGATAGGTGTGCCAGAGATGTCAGCCATAATAGAAATTGAATAAGGTTGGAGCTATGAAAAATATTTCTTTCGGTTGTTTTCATGAAGATTACTTCTTCATGTTTGCAAAGTGAAAATTACTTCTTCCTATGCCTGAAAAGTTTTATTATGAGGTATTCAAATTACGGCTATGCTCGTACAATAGATACTACTTCTAGGCATGTGTTTCTTTATTATGGCGTTGCGCTAGGTTCGATGTTTTCCTTACTTGTTTTGAAAACATCGATATTTCTTTTTATGATTGTAATTCATAATTAGTTTTATATTATTGTGACTAGACATATTTTTATTTCTCTTATGTTATTTTTCATTTAGAAAATACTCCTCTTGCCATACTTTGAATTTAACAAGAACGGAGTAATTCTGCACCTACACAAGGATAATGTTTTTGTGACTGGAGGAATAATTTGTATAACTAGAAGTTTCCACAAAAAATTCTGTTTTGGAGACTAGTGGATTAATCTTGAACACATATATGGAGTAATGTTGTGGAAGAAAGAAGTATTTTTGAAGAAATAGGAATACTTTTCATAATCTGCCATGCCTACTTGCGTATATTATTGCTTCCTGAAATCTCTCTCGATACACTCACACAAGAATATATGCCAGTATTAAATTGTACCCTGAAATTTCTCTCGTGCACTGTAGTCACATGTTTGAACACACGACTGGATCCCCTAGTTATGGATCCCTAGTAATACTAGCATGTTACTAGCTGGATGCGTGGACACATGCTAGTTGTAGGCCGTGAGAAATAAAAAAATTCTCATCCTCTGGCGGCCACTAAATGGATGTTCTTTGCTTTGTGTTTTTTGCATTTTGTGACATATAGTTCAGTCAAACAATTGAAACCGGAGACACACACCCGCGCAAAAGACCATTATTCCATTGGGAAAAGCTGACTTGGCTATGAAGCTATCTTTTACTCCCTCATTGCACAATGTCTTATAAACTACATGCGAAGCTCATGCTTGCATGCAGGAACCTTGTATCCATTGTCTTGACATGTAATTAGTAGGAACAAATCAAGGGACCCGTCAATGGTTGCCTTCCATCATGATGAATTAATTAATGTTTGATTTTCTTGTATTGATTGCCTTGATCCGCTCCAGTTAGTGCTCCACTCCATAGGCACCACCGCTTGCTCTTCAAGCAGCAAAATTCAAGCAGCTATGGAATGATGTTGTAATTGATGGTGGGGGACCCGTACATTAAAACCGAGTTGTAATGATATTGAGAAACATTTTTACTACTTCAGATAACAACAGAATAATTTTGTGATTCGGGTAAAGGTTTGACGCATTATGAATGTTGTGGCCACACGCATTGGATTATTTCCTGTGGAAGTAAATAAATGAGTTGCTTAATCATAGAGGAGAAGGTTTTTATTTCGTCATATCAAAACGAGTAAAATACAAAGCTAGAGAGCCTCGTTGGAATGGTACTTGTTGACTACTTTAGATCAAAGATTAGTAATTATATGTCGATTAGTACCTCATCCAAGCCACGTTAAATATTATACATGTTGCTCACTAAAATCTTTCTCGCTGAAACCTCTCCTTCACCTGAATGCATGTATTAACTGCCCCTGAAATCTCTCATATTAAATATCAGTCAATACTGCATGTATGCAATGCATATGCAAGCAAGTCAATAGGTTTTAGGAGGCCTGTTACCAATTGGTAATCGCGCAGTGACACAACATTGACCAGCTAATTGATGCTTTTACTACCTGCCTTGAGATTGATCATAATAAATCCATTAACTGCATGCAAGCAATTAACTATTTGCGGGCATCCGAATCCAACCAATAATATCATTAAATCGGTTGTCGGTAGTTAATGCAATACGTTTTTACTACGCAACAATGAAAAGAAGCAATTCTATGATTAACAGGGCCTGCTGAGCCTTCTAACGTGGGCTAATGCTGGGTGTTGAATATTATTCACCACACAGCGTGGTTATATCCATGTTATATATATATATATAGGTATATATATATATATATATATATATATATATATATATATATATATATATATATATATATATATATATATATATATATATATATATATATATATATATATATATAGGTAATATATATATAGGTAATGTATATTTAACTCACTGCGTGTTGAATATTATTTAGCATGCCGGCGGAGCGCCACCCGTCCCACCGGTACTTCCCATCATGAGAAAATTACTACCACTAGTGATTCGAAAATCCCACGGTTGTAAAAATGGTAAGCACCATATGTATTCGTTGTGATGCGGAAATCACGCCTAGTATTCTAATCAAAAAGCACCCTGCATTCTCGGTTCCATCTCCATGCGTCGTCCCCACTAGCCGCCATTCATCCTCACCGCCGCGGCGCCGCATCAGACCTGCAGCTCCTCCTTCGTCCTTCTCATCCGCCCTGACGAATCATCATTGCTTTCGCATTCGGTTCCAGTTCATCACAGACAGCAGCCGCGTGCACCGTCGGCGATCTAATCCGTGGTGAGCATTACCTCCCGTGCCCTGGACATTTCAAGACGGCTCCATGCATTTCCAAGTTGTTTACTTCCTTTTTCTCAAATATGGTTTCAGAGTTAAGGGCGTTCAAATCTAAGTCGACCTGATTACCAGGTAAAAGAAATTGTTAGTTTTAGGAGATGATTATTTGTGGTGGGAATGTGAGTGTTGTTTGATCAAAATTTTTTATTGAAATATCATTACGGAGGAAGCGGATAACTTGGATGCTAGATCGTGAGATGGCCAATTCCTCTTCAATTTTTATTATTGGTTTTTTATTCACATGATTTACACCAGATTTTTTATATGAATATTTTGTTCCAAAGATAAGTTTGAGGCCATTTTCATGTGCCAACAGACTTAGTAGATTGAGCATCCAAAGGAGTAAAATGACCCCTTTGAATTTTTAAGCTGGCAGCTATCAATTGTCATGGTGGAGAACAGAATAGAAGCTAGCTAGCTGGGGTCATGCAGTCATGTTGGGGCGCTGGTGCAGGAGGACCTATCTGCCCTCTGCTGCTACGCCCAGCATTATCCAATCCGAACATTCCTAGCACAGGATACATTTAAATTTAGTATGTCATAGTATACACAACATTTTGTGTATATTCTTAGAAGAAATGGCAATTCTATTTTGTTTCTCTGTGATACGTTGCTTAATTTGTGTTTAAACAAATTCTTTGTGAGATCTGTGATTACACACAAAAGAGATTACTTCTTTGTTTAGTGGCACAATTTTGATGTTCAAAAGAATTCTTTAAAATTCTTTGTAGGAGATTACTGCTAGTATCCATGTAGGAATAGTTACTTCTAAGAATATATACTAAAAATACTCCTACCATCAATTGAAAATAACTCCATTGTGTATTTGTGGGGTAGCTGGGAACATTGTATCAAGGAATTACTCTAATGTCAAAATAACTACTACTATCATTTTTTGCAAGTAGTTTGCTTCATTCATGTTTGCAAGTAAAATTGTTTGCAAAATTACTCTTATTTGGTAATTGATGTTTCATGGGAACATCCGAGAATATTAGTGCGATTGATTTTTACTACTTCCGACAAAAACAATAATTTGTGATCAGAAAGATTTGTGGGATATTTTACTCCCTTATGCTGCATCATCCACTCACGTAGCTTATGCTTGCATGTAGAATATACCTGCATCTGTTGAAAACGTGAAGGAGAGGCGTTGATAAAGCACACGCTGCTAGGTCTCACTTGCAGGACTCGTCTATTAATCCAAAAATTAATGTCACGCCTATTAATCCAGTGCCGACCCAATCAAGCACACGAAAATATAGCAGTGGGATTAATGCAGGACACGTGAAACTGCGAAACCTGTGTTGAACTGATTTTTACTCCCACAGGAGCATAATTCGCACAAATCCATCGAGATTTTTCAACCCAAATAAAAAAACGTGTGGAAAGCCACCTGCCATCCGTTTTTACCTACTTAAAACAAAAAAGAGTAATTCATAACTTAGCATGTACGTGATGGTCTAGCAATAATTTTAAATTTCTGAGAAATAAGTGTCCATAAATCTGGTCCGGCAGCCACAAATCCAATAAGCTCTATTTAACCTTAGCTTATTCAAAGTGTACCACCATGTCCTACACCAAGTATTTACTTCACCAGGAATCAGTTTTGTCTGATTGATTTGAATCACAGAAGCTAAGAACCGACGATCCCACAGTGTGAAAAGGCGAAAAGGTAATAAGTAGTGAATTCAATTAATTGCCAATCAGATGACGGAGACCGGAAGATGTAACCATGCCTACTGACTACAGCACACTAGAACGAAATTATCATCATAAGATTGATGGTGATGAATATATAAACAAATGCACATTAAAAAACATGCGCAATGCCTAGCCAGAGCTCTAATCAAAACATTGAATAAACCTGAAATCACGCTGCAAATTGAACTCATGCACATTCTCTGCCATTTACACCTCAATCAGGATTTGCACTTCTCGTACAAAAGCTTATGCCGCCAGTCAACTGCATATCTTAGTCCGCGTGAGTAGCAGATTGCAGTTTGTGGGAATAAAAAATTAAACTTCTGCAGCACGAAACAAAGCCTTGCATGTTGCCTGCCAGCAGATCACTGCCGCCGCCAAGGATGAAGGATGCTCCTTGTTTTGCGTTCCTGCTAGTTGATCAGGCCAGATGCCGCGGATGGCAGATCCTCCAACATCGACGGCGCTGGCCACAACAAACGTTCACATCATAGATCATACACGAATACACGATCTATTCAGGTTGCCCCTCCATGGCCACGCCACCGATCCGCAATTACTCCTGCAGCAGAATCAACGGATGAATTAGGTCAAAACCGGGCCTCAAAATACCATGTGGCGCCCATGGAGAAACGGCGGCGCCCAATTTCACCACCGGATCCGCAACAATTGAATGCAAAAACGGATTCGTCTAGGCCACTTGAGTCGATTTTACTATTGAGATCTGACGAGGAATAAACATGTGAGCAGTAATTTACCTCACCGGAGCACAAGGTAGTCATAGTGTTCGCGCTTAATAATATCCACCACGCTGCGTGGTGAATATCCCCGTCATATATATATATATATATATATATATATATATATATATAGCGAATGCACCAAGGCCCAACTAACCGAGCCAACCAGGCTTCTTTTAACCGGTGGCGGGTGCGCGCGCGGGCCCGGTGCCGTCATAACCGCACCCCATGACCGATTAAAAAAAAAACGCACCCACGACCTCCTTCGTTAACCACCCACGTTTGGCCCCCTTATTACAAACTCCTCCCCTCGCCTTTGTCTCATTCAATTCCCCCGACCCGTTACCACTCTCTCCACTTTCTCGTCTTCTCCGCTTCAGCTCTCGTCGGCGAAGAGAGGTTTTCTCGTCGGCTTTGAAGCGGAGCGATCGACTTCGTGAAGCTTTTAGTGCTCGTCGGGATTCCGAGCGGCGAATCACCCCTCTCTACTGCGCTGCGTTTCTGTCGCCTTCCTCTTTCTCTTCGCGCGGCGGTGGGGAGGGGGGGGGCGAAACCCGCGGGGGGTGCGACTGTGGTGAGGCGGGAGAGACCCCAGCGACGTTTCCCCACTGCGTTCACGAAACACATTGCTCGCAGGTATGCCGCCCGACCTCTCGCCCCTTTCATTTTTTTCCGTTAGGGTATTTTGTGCGGCTGCGTGATTATTCATGTTTCGGCGGATTTTTGTTTTTCGAGAGCCCGGGGGGGTGGTGAAATGAGGGCGTGAATGATTTTTCAGATGATATTGCTGCTACTTTTTTCGTTAGGGTTTTTACTGACTATTTTTTTGTGTTTTCCATTCATTGGATTTTTTTCATATTCGATCAGACGTGGCTAGGTGTAAAAATCGCATGCGCTCCCGTCGTGTTATTTTTTTAATTTTTTCAGATAGGGGGGGGGTGGGGGTTTGATTGATCCATTGTTAGCAACCGTTGCATCACAGAAGTAGCAATCAACCTATTACTGAGTTTGCAACCGGTCAATTACACTAGAAAACATTTGTTGCAGGTGGGGGGGGGGTTTGATTGATTCATTGTTAGCAACCGTTGCATCACAGAAGTTGCAATCGACTTATTACTGAGTTTGCAACCGGTCAATTACACTAGAAACGTTTGTTGCGGTGTAGGCCGTAGGTTTTCTTGTCACATTTTTTGTTTGCAACCGTTAATTGCGGGAGTTGCAACTATAATCACAAAGAAGTTTGTAATCGTCTTAGCACGCATGGCTTTGATTGATTTCATTGTTATCAACCGTCGTATTACGAAGTTGCAATCTCCCTATTTCTCGGAGTTGCAACCTGTTGGCATACGGTGAATAGTGTTTTTGTATGTGTTGTAGCTTTTTTTTGTAACTGGTTAATTTGTTGCAGTTGCAACCATAATCACAGCAGAAGTTGTAATTGTCGTATTAGACAGGATTTTTTTATGTATTTTTTTTGTGTAGCAGTTTGATATTTTGTGAGAACTGTATCCTGTTTTTTCTTTACAGGAGTTGCAATTTTGTGCGGTATTAAATCTTTTTTTATTAGCATTAGCAGTTTTTTTTGTGTTACTTGGTTTATAGGAGTTGCAATTGCCTTATCATAGGAGTTGCAACCGTGCATTTTTTATTTTTGATGATTGTTTATGTTCATATATTTTTTTATTTTCGGTTGTTATACTTTTTACAATGGAGCAAGGTGGTCGCAAGGTGAACAACAAGGTGGTCAAAATACTCGATCTTCTCCTCGGTTGTCCGAGAAGAGGAAGGCCGAGAATTTACAAAGACTCCGTGAGAGGCGGAAAAGGCTCGGGTTGCCAACACCGCCGCCGGCTAGCACCGCCGAAGAGCAAGGAGATGAAGAACAAGATGATGAAGATTTTTGCCCGGATGGTGAAGGTTCTGGACACGATGACGGCGATGATGCCGCTCTGGCCGCTGTTGGCGATGGTGACAAGGGCAAATTGAAGCCACGGTCCATGCGATGCTCCCCCGCGAGTTTTATCAAGCTTATCAATGCTTTACCAAATGATCTTAAGGGTCAAGTAGTCGCAAAAGGTTTTGGGGGTCTTCTGAATTTCAAGCCCAATTACCTTAAGAGGGATGTTAGCGGTGGTCGATGCGGAAGTTCAATCCAGAGACAATGAAGCTTGAGATTGGTGGCGGCAAAGAGATCAATGTCAGCCATCACGCTGTGTGGTGTGCCATGCGGATTCCCAATGCTCGGAGGTGACCCGCTCCCAATGTCCGACGCGGATACCCGTGCCGAGCGTGATCGGCTCGGCTTACGCATTGTTGGCCCTTCTTACAACTCGAGGAAGGGCATTACCGTGAAACACATAAGCTCGCCGGATTGAAGAACCGTTCATTGACTAGGGAGCTTGGTCTAAGAGCTTTTTTCATGGCTGCTTTCCAGTGTTTGCTGTTCTCAAACACTGACACCAAGATCAGGCTCGATGATGTGAGATATACCCAGGATATTCAGAACATTGGCACTAGGAATTGGTGCAAGGCAGTTGTTGACAGGCTCAGCGTTGCTGCTCGATTATACAAGCTGGATTATGCTCAGAAAGGCATCAATGCACCCATCAGCGGATGCACCATCTTTCTAGTGGTAAGCTCAAGTCAGACACACATCTTTTTTTCGTTCTTTTTTTGTTTCATTGCTTTTTTTGCAACTGTTTACATACTGTTGTTGCAATCATATATTTTTTTCACTGTTTTTCAATCTGGCGTTGCACCTTTTTGCAATCACTTGCTACCCAGGTTTGCAATCATATTCCAAAATAACCTAGTCAGGTTTTCTTTTTTTGCAACCACACATAATTATTGTTTGCAATCACACACAAAACATAGTTGCAATCACACACTGGTTCAGTTTCTTTTTGTCCCTTTTGCAGTCACAGAAATAAACCAGCAGTTTTTGTAATCACACACTTTTAGATTTTGCAATCACTTGCTACCCAGGATTGCAATCATATTCCAATAACCAAGTAGCTTTGCAAGCACATATACAAAGTCAGGTTTCTTTTCTTTTTTTGCAATCACACATAACTACTGGTTGCAATCACGCATGTCAAATAGCTGCAATCACACACTTTCGGTTCGCTTTTTTTCTTTTTGTCCCTTTTTGCAGTCACAGAAATAAACCAGCATTTTTGTAATCACACACTTTAGTCTTTTGCAATCACTTACTACCCAGGTTTGCAATCATATTCTAAACAACCAAGTAGCTTTTCAACCACAGACAAATTCAGGTTTTTTTTGCAACCACACATAACTACTTGTTGCAATCTGTCACGCCAAATAGTTGCAATCACACAGTGGTTCAATTCTTTTTCTTTTTTGCAGTCACAGAAATAAACCAGTAGTTTTTGCAACCACACACTTTAAATAGTTTTTGCAATCATACACTTTAAATAGTTTTTGCAATCACACACAGTTTTTTGCTTCATCACTGTTTTTTTTTGCAGATGTTATACGTCGACAACTTGCAGCACGGATTCCAGACAAGCCCTTTTTGCATCCCCCGGTGCTCCTTCCTGGCCTCGAAGATGATTCAAGCTATACTCAACCAGGACCGCAGGGGGGATGTCGCTGGCGACAATGTTGAGTTTGGACATCTCAGGGTTTGTTTTCTTTTGCAATCACACTTTCTTTTCTTTTTTCTTTTTTTTTGCAAATGTCACCACTGTTTTTTTACTCCAACTTTTTTGTTTTTTGCAGCTGAAAAGTATCACGGACACATGCTACGGCGCTCCTGTGGGGTCTTTGACAAGATCGCCCATCCCCGCATTTGGCCCCGCCCAAGATGCGGATGACGAGGGGCTTGCGATGCGGGTGTGCCGCCCAACTGCAAGCGGGACCTCGCGCCCCATCGGCGGCCGCTACATTTCTTCCGCCGGGGCTAGTGCATCCGCCGCCGCGCCAGGGGCTCCCGGGCCTAGCACCTTCCATGATCCGGCGGTCATGGGCCCCACAGCAGTTCCCCTCCTCGTTTTCTATGAGTACCCAAGTTTGCGCATCGCATTTAGCCGGCGCCTTTCGATTTAGTTGGAAGGAGCGGGGAAGGAAGACGCGCGGCTATCTTGAATGAGTTTGACAAAAGCACAAAACGTGCACGGGAGTATGCAAGGAAGGCTTCCGAGTACGCAACAAGGTCACGTGATCTCATGGCGTCGGCTCATCGGGAGTGCGTTAGCGGCATCAACAAGCTTCTTGCGGATGTCGGGTACTGCCAAGCAAGCTTCCAAGGGTCGCAGGAGGAAGGCTGCGGATGTCACACAACCATCAACTAGTATGTTCTTTTTTCTTTTACATATATATATATTTTTCATAATCATGTTGCTACCACATTTAAGCAGAAGATGCAATCAGACACACAACCTTTTTGCAAACATACATCTCACATCACCTTTTTTTTGTTTTCAATCAGATGTAAACTACAGTTTATTTTATATGTAATCACTACTTTTTTTTGCAATCATGCACACCTAAGGTTGCAAACACACTAATATAGCATTTTTTTGCAATAACACTTTTATTTTCTGTGTTTAACAACAGCACCAGCAACAGAATCAAGTATGGAAGACATTCCTGGGGCAGACACGGATGATGGTGTTTTCGACGCTCCCAGCCCAATTGAAATGGAGGTATATGAAGGCGGCGCGCACGATGAAAACCCTGCACAGGGTGATGTTGATAGCAGAAACGTTGAGCAAACACCACCCCACGGTCATGACATTGAACATGGTAGTTTCGATAGAAGTAAGAATATATATTTTTTATATTTTAGTCTAAAGGATCTGTATTTTATTTTTATTTACTCACCATCTTCCTCTTCTATTTATTTTTGCAGCCCCCCACACCTTTCTGGCAACATTTCAAATGTTGATGAAATTCTTGGACTTTTTGATTCGCCTCCTCGCGCTGGGGACAATGCAGACGAGCCCCGCGTGAGCCAAGACACCTTGTTGCAAAGAGGAGTGCTTCCTCAATATCTCCCTCTCCCCTCCGAGTTTGATGTAAGCTCTTTTTTTACACCCGGATTGCAATCCCCTCTCGGGGTTTAATGTAGTCACACCGCATGGAAAGTTGCAATTAGTTACTCAATCTAGCAATCATAATCATTTTTCACTTGTTTTCTTTTTTTGCATTTTTTGATTTGTTTGTTTTTTCCTCAATCCTATTATTTTCGGCCTCGGCGAGCGGAAAGCATCGGCGGCATCGGCATCGGCGGCGGCGGGTTTGCAACCCACACACCACCAACATTGCGGTTGGGTTGTACTTATAGTTGCAATCCTTTTTTATTTTTATTTCTTTTTGTTTTTTTACGGCTAAACCACAACTATTTCACTCTTTTTTTTTTTCGCCCCATAACACGGTTCACTAGAACTTATGCAAGGAGGAGCGATGGGGGGAGGAGAGGAGGCGAGAAGCTTAAAGATGCGAGGGCGAGAAGAATATTGCGAGAGGAGGCAAGAAGAAAGGTGAAGAAGAGGAAGCCTCGAAGAGAGAGTACGAAGCCGAGGAAGCCAAGAAGAATGCCGAAGACGAACGAGAGGAGAAAGGCCGAGGCCGAAAAAAGACTTTGGAAGACGAGAGGACGTTGAAAGCGACGAGCGGGTTTGTAACCCACACACTATCCACAATGCAGCTTGCTTGCACTTTATATTTGCAATCATAACTTTTTTTCTTGTGACATATTTCACACTCGGCGGCCGAAGCGAAGCTAAGCGGAAGGCCGCCGATGAGGAAGCTTCAAAGAGGGCTGCGGCACCGAGGCGGCGAGCGGGTTTGTAACCCACACACCACCAACATTGCTGTTTGCTTTTGCACTTTATAGTTGCAATTATAACTTTTTTTTTTTCACCGCCACATATGTTTCACTCGGCGGCGAAGCGCGAAGCCCGGCGGAAGGCTGCCGAAGAGGAAGCTTCGAACGGAGTAGCCGGTCGAGGCGGCGAGCAGGTTTGTTACCCACACACCACCAACATTGCAATTTGTTTGCTCTTATAGTTGCAATTATAACTCTTTTTTTTTTACCGCCACATATGATGCACTCGGCGGTGAAGCGAGAATCCAAGCGAAGGGCGGCGAGGAAGAGATTAAAAAGGCTGTGAGGCGACGGCAGGTTTGTAACCCACCCACCATCAACATTGCGGTTTGTTTGTATTTATATTTGCAATTATAACTTTTTTTTTGCCACAATATGATGCCCCGAGCAGCTGAAGTAGAAGCTAAGCGGAAGGTCGGTGAGGAAGATAAGAAAAAAGTTTGCAACTTGAAGAAGAGAAGAAAAAGCTTGCTTTGCGTTAGCTTTGAAGACGGCTTCATCTGAACAAGCTGCGGAAGGGAAATCTAGTGATGAGCAAGCAACAACAGGTTTTGTAACCATACACTTGTCTAGGCTTTTTTTTTGCAATCACAACTCACTCCGCTGTTGCAATTACACATTACTCAGACTTGCAATCATAAATAACCAAATAACCAAGTTTCTTCAACCACACATAATACAGTCATGGCGTAACCACAAATAACTTCTGGTTGCAATCACGTACGTAAAACGGTTGCAAACACACTTCGTTATGGCAAATTTTTTTGTAATGACACGCACAAAAATAGGTTGCAAACACCGTACATGCTTTTCGTTTTTTATTCACGCTTTTACGTTGTTGCAATTACGGGAACAAGCCATGCCGAGCAAGAGTGCTGAACCTGGAAAAGCGAGAAAAAAGGCAAGCAAGCGCAACCGAAGATCATCGAGCCGAGCGACGATTTCGTGATGAGCAAAAAAGATGCGGTCGATGAAATCCGGAGGAAGAAGGCCGAGGCCGATAACAAGAGAAATGCTCTTGCTACCAAGAAGCTTGAGTCAAAGAAAAAGGCCGGAGCCGACAAGAAGGTGAAGAGAAGGAGAAGAAGATCATAGCGAGAAATCCGAGAAAGGGTTGGATGCGAACATTGTCGCTTTACGAAGGAGCCTTCCGCATCAAAGATAAACAAGCGGGGTGGAGATGCAACTCGTCAAAGGCGTATGCCAAGAAGCGCGCCGAGTATGAGAAAAAGTTAGATTTTCTCCGCCAAGAAGCCAATCTTTGTGTTGGAATCTCGTGGAGGCACCTTTGCGAGCAAACAACCCCTTCATCACCGACGATGTCGAGTTTCCTCCGAGTCCCGGGATGATATTGCTAATTTGACTCCACCGATCCGTCTTTCACAAGACGAAGTGTACGAAGGTCTCGTCGATTACGGCAAGGTTCGAGGCCGATTTTCAAGCGCCTAGGGGACAGAGTGATGAGGAGGCATGCCGAGTTTGTATCTCCGTTCCGGATAAAATGCAAGCGCCCCGACATACCGTTTCCAAGGTTGTTTATCCGAGGCGAGAAGATCATATCCGAACCCGAGCTTCAACAAGTATGTTTCTTTTTTCTTGTGTATTTTTTATGTTGCAATTGTTTTCATACTGGCATTGCAACTGTTACACTCCCAGTTTTGCAATTTGTACACTTTTTTGCAATCACACATTCAACACTTTTTTTTTGCAACCACTCACACAAGCAATTTGCAATCATATGTTTGTCAAATCTAGTTGCAATTGTTTTCTAGCGGCATTTGCAACTCTTACACTCCCGTTTTGCAATTTGTACATTTTTTTTTGCAATCACATATTCGGTACTTTTTTATGATTGCAACCACTCACACGAGACCAATTTTGCAATCACATGTTGTCAAACCTAGTTGCAATTGTTTCGTGCTCGGCATTGCAAGCTGTTACACATGCGGTTTTGCAATTTGCACACTTTTTTTTGCAATCACACATTCGGCAGTTTTTTTTGCAACCACTCACACGGACCAATTTCACATGTTGTCAAACCCGGTTGCAATGCACGGGAGTTGCAATCACGGTTAACAAGTTTGGTTTTGCAACCATACACCGTGTTTTTGGAAGTATCACACGGAGGCGTTTGCAACCACATTGATTTCATTTTTGGAATTTTTTTGGTGCGGGGAGGACTTTATTGGAGTTTGGCATTTTTTGCTGAATTTCTTGGACAACAACTCATTGAGTTTCTCAAACGACAAGTTGGGAGAGTCTTCCTTGGTCGATTTCGTGGTGCATTGCATGCGGCATGATGACATTGTGCACAAGCTTGATTCGTTTGGGTACGGGGTGTTTCTCACGACCGGTTTCTATGCAAGCCTTTTTGTTTTTTCAATCGTCCGTTTTTTTTAATACAATACGGCAACTTTGTTGAAACAACAACATTTTTTGTTGTGAGCGATGTAGTTTTTGTTTTAATGGGCTTTTTTTTGCCCCCCCTGTGTGCAGTGGAATATTAATTTTTGCGACGCAGTCCTCAATGAGGATAAATCTGAGACAGAAGAATTCAAAGTCGTCTGGAACCACCTGATGACCGAGTGCATAAACTACGATCTGTCAAGAGCAAAACTGCTTAGCAGACATCTTTTTTCTCAAATACGGTCTGTTTTTTCTTGTAACATTTTCAAAGTTGCAATCATAAATGATTTTTGCAATCACACATCAACACTAGATGTAATCAATACACTAATCATTTGTTTTGTCCCCCCCGCACTCTTGTTTTTTTGCACCGGATTTTTGTCCCCATCCATGACGCGGGACATTACTTTGTTTATTGTTTCAACTTCATGCATAATCGCATTGATGTGCTTTGGACTCGAACGACTACTTCATGAAATGCACGGACCGTAGAACGTCACAAGCATGTGTTTGCAAAAATTCCAATCATAGATGCGGCTTTCCGGAAGGTGTCCAACTTCAAGCCGCCCGAGTTAGTGGTTGGAGGAAGCCTTTCATTGAAGTCCCCAAGCAAGTCGGCCCCAATGATTGCTTATTTTTTGTCCGGAAGTACATGGAGTACTATGATGGGAACAAGATGACGAGAGGAAATCAACCGTAATGCGTGATGTGAACCGATCCATTTTTTTACATCTTTTCTCTTTTTTTTTCTATGTTTACGTATGTGCATTTTTTTTACCGTACTGTCGAAATAGCTATTTTTTTAATGTGTGTTTTTTATGCCTTTGCATGAGTTCAACGGCGTCATTTACAGATGTGAGATGCTGCACTATCAAATCTTCCACCCCCTCAACCAGGCCGATCTCCCTGCAATGCTGGACAAGTACAGAATTGGGGGACGCCGTCTTGATCTCGAAGATGACAGCAGCCAGTCTGTGAACTTTTAGGATCCTTGGGATAAAAAAACATGTTATATCTGTGTGTTTATCTGCATCCGTATGCGACATGTTATGTGTGGCGATACGAAAATACTATATAATGTGATGTGGCAACTTTTTAAGTTTTTTTTTGTTTGATTTTGTGAATTTGAACTCTGGCAATGTATTTTTGTGCACCTTCCTTTTTTTATTCGGCATGGAGTGTTTTTATTTTTGCAATCCACCTTTACCTGTTTTGCAACCACATACGCGATAAAATTGCAATCACTCACATGTGTTGTTTCTGCAACTGTGTTTTTTTTTGCAATCGCAGCACATCAGCGGTCAAGGATGTTTGCAATCACATCAAGCAAAGACCAAACTAGTCACACCAAGGTTTTTTACCAGTTTTTGCAATCGCAATCACATTGCTATAAGGGGTGCAATCACCTTGAGACATGATTTGCAATCAACTACATTAGGTTTGCAAACCGTCGTTTTCTTTTGCAATCGCAAAGACATCGGATCGTTGCAAACACACTCGCAAAAGGATGTTTGCAATCACCAGTATTTTTGGACTAGGTTGCAACTTAGCTTCAATATCACAGTGTCGTGGCACGGAGCTTTTTTTACCAGTTTTTTGCAATCGTAATCACATTGCTATAAGGGGATCACACTGAGACATGATTTTGCAATCAACTACACTCTGGTTTGCAACTGTCTTTTTCTTTTGCAATTGCAGCACATCGGTCGTTGCAAGCACCTCGCAAAGGATGTTGCAATCACCAGTATTTTTGGACCAGGTTGCAACCTAGCTTCAATCTTACAGTGTCGTGGGACGGAGCTTTTTTGTTTTGAAAACTGGTGTTTTTTTACCCGTGTTTTTTTGAAAACTCTTTTTTTTTGCAAAATCACTGCTCTAAGGTTGCAATCACACTGGTACGAGGGTGCAAGCAATAACCCACATTCCGGTTTCGCATGTTGTCATGTTTTTTGCAATTGGTACACATCGGTACCGTTGCAACCACATGTGAAGAATGTTGCAATCTCCCGTATATACACCGGGTTGCAACCACCATCCTAGTTGCATTCGACAGTGTCATGTTATGGAGCTTTTTCTTTTTGAACTGTTTTTTGCAGACTCATTTTTTTTCTTGTGTGTTTTTTGCAACTGTTTTTTTGTTGCAATCGCAGTCTCATTTTTTTTGCATCTGTTCTTTTTTTTAAAAACACATATAACTCCTGGTTGCAATCACTAACGCAAATTTTTTGCAATTACACATTGGTTCAGTTTTCTTTTTCTTTTCTTGCAGTCACAGAAATAAACCAGCAGATTTTGCAATGAGACACTTTAGTTATTTGCAATCACTTACTACCCGGGTTTGCAATCATATTCAAACAACCAAGCGACAAACAGACAAAGTCGGGTTTCCATTTTGCAACACACATAACTCCCGGTTGCAATCACGGTTGCCAAATTGTTGCAATCACACCCGGCTCGATTAATTTTTTTTTTTTTTTCCAAACACACGTAAGCGGCGGTTGCAATGACACTTGCTATAAGGGCGCAAGCAATCACCTACATCTTGGTTTTGCAATTTGTCATTTTTTTCGCAATTGCTTGCACATCGGATGTTGCAACCACATGTTTTTGGATGTTGCAATCACTGTCTTTTTTCACGAGGTTGCAACCACATCAAGCAAACACCAACCTAGTTGCAATCGATGACTTCATGGCATGGTGCTTTTTTTTGAATCGTTTTTTTTGCAATCGTGACACATCAGTGGTTGCAACCACACTGTAACCTATTAAGCAATCAACCGTATTTTTCATCTGTCTTGCAACCACATCAAGCAAACATTAACCTAGTTGCAATCTACGAGTCATGCGGAAGCGTTTTCGGTAATTTTTGTAATCACGGTTGCAATCGAGATAGTTTTTGTTACCCGGTAGTTCTTTTTTTTGCAAATCAAATGCTATTTTTTGGATAAATTATATTGTCTTCATTCGGATTCATAGTCATCCATGTAGTCAACATCGCGCGAGGTCGCTCTTCGATTCGAGCAATTGCGCCACGTGCTTGGGGCTGGCGGGAGAACTACACCGCATTCGGATTTTTGTGTTTCATCTGCTTCACTCTGCCCTTCCTGATCTCCGTTTTGTCCGTTTTTTACTCTTGGGCGGCCTCTTTTTCTTTGAGCCCAACCTTCAGTTTTTGCACCTCTTTTTTTGGCTTTGTTTTCTGCTGCCTTGCTTCTGTTTGGGTTTTGGGGGCATGTTGTGCTGTAGTGCCCCCTAACATGACGAGTTTGGCACTCCTTCACACCCTTACCTCCACCGTATGTCTTTGTAAGGATTATCGGGTATCATAATGTTTTTGGAGGATTTTTTGCCGCGCCGACGTGCTTCCTACCTTTTGTGCTAGACATGGGTGGTTCGGTCACTATCACACCGCCCGGGGGTAGTTCTTGAACCAGGCACATGATTTATTTTTGGTGTGGCGGGGTTAATAGGATTTATAGCGGTTTCCACGGTGGCGTCACCACTTTTATCCGTTGGTCGGACACAAACTAGACCCATCTCGTTATCCCCATTTTCATGCAAATCACCACTTTCCATCTCACAAGCGAGCAGGTCTCTGCTCGTTTGTAGAAGCTCAATACCGGGAGTTATCATGTCGATGTGCGGACGGTCTCAGGCATAAGCACGGTCGGATTTGCTTCCCGCTCTACACGGGCGCATTAACTTGGGCGGCAGCTTTGACATTCTCGTTTGCTCCGTGTCGCATGAGTCGCAACCCGAACATCGTGCCGTCCCATGGAACTACGGATCTCGCATTACGTGTGTATCGCCGCAGAATGTACTTTTCCGGTATGCTCGCACTTGCGAGTGGGTGAATGCTTTAATCACGTGCATGCAAAACAACCCTGTGTGCTCCCATTGCATGCATTCGCATTTATATATACCCTCTTTTTTGTCGCCTAGCACCTTGAATGCGTGTTGTGCCCAAAGAGAACACTCTGTTCCTTTTTCATGCTTCACCAAGTAACCGCATTCAACATCTGGATCAGGCTCAATCACAAACGTTGTACTGTTAGCATATTCCCTCTTGTATTCATTATACACTGCCCGCGTGTACATCCTGCTGAGCTGCTCATCAAACCGTGATTTGCACGCCCTGACAACCTCGGCCTGCACATCAGAATTTTGAATTTCGGTTTTCATCATTACATTTTTATTGCAACCGCAGACATATCACAATGCAATCACATGTAACACGTTGTTGCAATCACGCACACCAAATAGTTGGAATCGCACACTTATCCAGTTTTCTTTTTCTTTAATTTGCGATCACGGAAATAAACCAAGTAGAGTTTGCAACCAAACACTTTAGTTTTTTTGCAATCACTTACTACCCGGTGTTAGCAATCATATTCCAAACAACCAAGTAGCTTTCCAAGCACGGACAATATCGAGTTTCATTTTTTTGCAACCGCACATAATCCCTGGTTGCAATCACGCACGTCAAATATTTGCAATCACACACTGTCTCAGTTTTTCTTTTTCTTTTTTTTGCAGTCATAGAAATAAAGCAGCAGTTTTTTGCAATGACACACTTTAGTTTTCTGCAATCACTTACTACCCGGGCTTGCAATCATATTCCAAACAACCAAGTTTCTTTTTTCAACCACGCGGACAAAGTCGAGTTCTTTTATTTTTTGCAACCGCACATTTTTCTTGGTTGCAATCACGCACGCCAAATAGTTGCAATCACACACCGGCTCATTTTCTTTTTTTTCTTTTTTTTTGGCAGGTCACACAAATAAACCACAGCTTTTGCAATGACACACTTTAGTTTCTTGCAATCACTTACTACCCGGGCTTGCAATCATATTCCAAACAACCAAGTTTCCTTTTTCAACCACACGGACAAAGTCGGGTCCCTTTTTTTGCGGTCACGTAAATAAACCAGCGAGCTTTTTGCAATGACACACTTTAGATTTTTGCAATCACTTGCTACCTAGGCTTGCAATCATATTCCAAACAACCAACTAGCTTTTTCAACCACACGGACAAAGTCGAGTTCTTTTTTTGTGCAACCGCACATAAACTACTGTTTGCAATCGATCACGCCAAATTGTTGCAATTACACTTTGGTTTATTTTTCGTTTTCTTTTTTTGGAGTCACGAAATAAACCCGGCCTTTTTTTGCAATCACTCACTTTTTAGTTGCAATCGGTCACCCAACTTAGTTGCAATCACACACCGGTGCAATGACTAACTAAAATTTTTTTTAACCAAACATGTTTTTTCGCAAAACCACAAATTAACATGATTTGCATTAAAAAATTTTCGTCTTTTTTTTTTGCAATCACACACAATCGGTTGTTGCAAACGGACATATGTTTCTTTTTGCAATCATACATAAAACAACGCGGTGCAATCATTTGAACTAACGAGTTTTTGCAATCATATGTTTTGGGGTTTTGCGGTTTAAGAATACCTGTGAGTAGTGCGACTCCCCAGCATCCATGTGGTCTGTGTGCTGAACAGAGTCAAGTACCCTCTTTGCAAACATATGCAATGTTGTCACACTCGCCAACATATCCATCTTTCAATACTCTGTTCTGGCTCTCAGATCTCTGGGTTGAAGTCATTCTCCCGCAGTACATGCCCTTAAAATATGCTGCAATCCATCTTTTCCTTTTCTGCCACAATGCTACAATCGCTGGGTGTTCCCTTATGCCACATTCATCCATTAGCTTCCCCCACTCTACCTCAAATTGTGTAGGACCCAGAGGATAATTTATCAGAGACTCCAGTTTTTCCTTCAGATTTTTGTCCTTGTGCACCTTGTACAACTCCTCGAGTTCATAATCCCACATCCTTATTATGTGCCACCGGCAATTTCTGTGTTGTGATTTATCAAACACAATTTTTATCGCCTCCCTCATTGCCGCATCTTCATCTGCAGAAACATCAAATTTTTAAAATCAGTCCCTTTTTTTTCTCCTGTGAATAAAATGTTTTCTTGCAATCCTTAAACATACGATGATTTGCAATAAAAAAAATAGAGTTTTAATGTTGCAAACGTTGCAACCACACTACACACTACAGTTGCTTTTTTTACAGCAATCATTATAGAATAAATCAGAATATACCCCCCCCCTCTCCCTCAAAATATGCACCTGTTAGAATCACAAAAGGCCGCCCGCCGCCCATGCAGCTTTTGAATGACGCGAAGAGCCATCCGAAAGTGTCGGTTGTCTCATCCCGAAGAAGCGCTTGCCCAAACGACACATTTTTCGGATTGTTGCCGCATCCGACAAACATCGCCGGTGGCATCTTCTTGTTGTTAGTTTTGTGGGTAGTGTCAAAAGTGATGACGTCTCCAAAATCCACGTATTCTCGCACGCCGACTTGCATGGCTCCAAAAAATGCTTCTTAGCACTTTCGTCTTTGGGTCAAAATCAACATCCCGGTAGAATGCTTCATTGTTTTGCTTACACTCACTAAAAACCGGAATAACTTCTCAATGTCACCATCCCTGTCCTCTCGCGTCACGCTCGGCTTTCCCGCACCACAAGTGAATGGAAAAACATTTTAAGCATACAAAAATAGGTTTTTTTGCAATCGCAAACTACCCGGGCTTGCAATCATATTCCAAATAATCAAGTAGCTTTGCAAGCACACGGACAAAGTCGGGTTATTTTTTTTGCAACACATATAACTCCTAGTTGCAATCACCCACGCAAATTAGTTGCAATTACACATTGGTTCGTTTTTTCTTTTTCTTTTCTTGCAGTCTGAAATAAAACCAGGAGATTTTGCAATGAGACACTTTAGTTTTTTGCAATCATTTACTACCCGGGCTTGCAATCATATTCCAAACGACCAAGTAGCCTTGCAAGCACACGGACAAAGTCGGGTTTCTCTTTTTTTTTGCAACCGCACCTAATTCCCGGTTGCAATCACGCACGCCGATTAGTTGCAATCACACACCGGCTCGAGTTTTTCTTTTTTTTTTTTTTTGCGGTCACGAAATAAACCCAGAAGTTTTTACAATGAGACACTTTAGTTTTTTGCAATCATTTACTACCCAGGCTTGCAATCATATTCCAAACAGCCAAGTAGCCTTGCAAGCACACAGACAAAGTCAGGTTCCTTTTTTTTGCAAACGCACATAATTCCTAGTTGCAATCACTCACGCAAATTAGTTGCAATCACACATTGGTTCAGTTATTCTTTTCCTTTTTTGCAGTCACAGAAATAAACCAGAGCGGTTTTTGCAATGACACACTTTAGTTTTTTGCAATCACTTAGTACCCGGGCTTGCAATCATATTCCGGACAACCAAGTTTCTTTTTTCAACCACACGGACAAAGTCGGGTTTCTTTTTTTGTAAACGCACATAATTCCTAGTTGCAATCACTCACGCAAATTAGTTTGCAATCACACTCGGCTCGCTTATTCTTTTCCTTTTTTTTGCGATCACGAGAAATAAACCGAGCAGTTTTTTGCAATGACACACTTTAGTTTTTTGCAATCACTTAATACCCAGTGCTTGCAATCATATTCCGGACAACCAAGTTTCTTTTTTCAACCACACGGACAAAGTCGGGTTACGTTTTTTGCAAACGCACACAATTCCTAGTTGCAATCACTCACGCAAATTAGTTGCAATCATACATTGGTTCGGTTTTATTTTCCTTTTTTGCGGCTTATCGAAATAAACCGGCAGATTTTGCAATGAGACACTTTAGTTTTTTGCAATCACACACTACCCAGGATTGCAATCATAGTCCGGACATATGACTTACATGTTTTGGATGTCCTTCTCTCGTGAATGGCCGATTTTGACGTCCTCCATACAATTCGACATCACATTCATCGCACTGGTTTGGCACGCCACTCCTTGACATGATTGCAAACAAGTCATCCATAGCGATCTCCCTTTGTTTATGAGCATGCATATATCTAACCATCCTAGGCGATGGCTGAAGTTTATGGTTGTGTGCTTCCCCGATTCGTCGAAGTACCAGATTTTGCGTTTTTTGTCCTCCTTAACTTTAGCATATGCTGGGCAACCAATTCTCATCGATCTTTTATCAGTTTGTGGTTCATCATTTTCCTTGCCTGGCTTCATAAAACCCTGACGGTTGCAAACCCAGTGTTTAGTCTCTTTACTAGTCCTCATGGTTCTCACACTGAATCCAGCCATTTTTGCATAATCAAGGTAAAATTGGTGCGTCGCTTCTATTGAATCAAACTCTGCCGCGCTCTTGGGACAAACACATCAAGCATGTTTGCATCCGTGTGGAGAAAATAACAAACCATAAGTTTTTTTGGCCTTTTTTGTTTTTGCAATGCACATGGGAATAATGTTGCAACCGAGCAAAGCATTACACGTTGCAAAACGAGCGCAACATAATAAATGCAGATTAGTACACACAGCAGACTACGACCCTTTTTTTTGTTTTTTGCAATGCACATGGGAATAATGTTGCAACCAGACAGCATTACACGTTGCAAACAAGCGCAACAAAAATAATTGCAGATTAGCACACACAACAGACTACGACCCCCTTTTTTGTTTTTGCAATGCTCGACAATTTGTTCCGGTGGCAATCTACTAGAGGGCACCCTACTTTTTTTTGCAATCGCACGCGATATCTCCGATTGCATCGGGAACCCACCAAAACTTTCGCAAACATCACACATAAAACACCGACAATGAAACCTCAAATCATCCGGATTTTGGGTTTTGCAACCGTAAGTTTGCAAACCAACGGAAGAACTAAATAGCAGAAACGAGGTTTTTAACGTTTCCGTGTGTGATTTTTTTCCGTTACCGGGATGAACAACTCCGACGGATCAGGCGTGATCATTGAGCCAGGTGGAATCGACGGCAGAGGCGTCAGCAACGTCGCGTGATGCAAGGGATCACCCGATCCGCGGCCCCGCGCCCCTCGCCGTGGGCGTTGCGACGTAGGAGGTGCCGCCGGAGCGGATGCAATCGGCGGCGGTGCCGACGATATCGGCCGAGACCCGGCCGTCGTAACAACCGCCATCCGCTCGGGACCACGTGCCGCCCGGCCGCGGTGATCCCGACGCGGAAGCGACGGTGGAGCCATTGGTTTTGGCGAGGAGCGGCTCGGCGATCCGAGGCATGGAGGAGACGGCGCGGCCATTTGTTTTGATTGGGCGGGGGGGGGGGGGGGGGACCCGATGGCGATTTTATGGGGGGGCATTGTCGGAGGTGGGATATCGCGCTCGGTGGGGTCTCCTGGTCGGACCCGGTCGGGGGGGGGGGGGGGGGGGGGGGGGTGGGAAGCTTGGGCTCGATGGTGGGGGTCCGTACATTGGCGAACTAAAATGCACCCGGGTGCATTTTAGTATCGTCGTATATACATACATACATACATACATACATACATACATACATACATACATACATACATACATACATACATACATACATACATATATATATATATATATATATATATATATATATATGCAAGAATTTGAAATCATTTTTGAAAAATAATTGACGTGACTCATAAATTAATCACTTTTTTCACATCCCGTTGCAACGCTCGGGCATATTTGCTAGTATATATAAATACAACTCTAATTTCAATTAACGAACTAAGCATATTTTTAAGAATATGGTAGGGACGTTAGGATTAATGGGCTCGCCTCGCCTGATAGCCCGACAAGCTTGCCCGCTTGAGCAAGCAAATCCTTGCCGGCTAAGGCATAGGAGATTAGCGAGGGTCAACTTACATTACATTTTACTAGATATAACACGGTACATCAAAAGTAGACAACACAGCAGAATCGGCAGCTTTCGTGCTCTGCATAGTTTTCAAGCTCACTGATCGATAGCTGAAGTGAAGATTTCGGTTACCATTGATCGATCGATCGATCTATCTACACGCCGATCCATAAAAGGAACTGCACGTACTCTATCCCCTGCATCTCATGGACGGCCGCGGCGACGATGGCGCGGAGCCGTGGAGGAGGAGGAGGCTATAGGTGACTAGCTAGTTGTTGTTCTTGCCGGCCGCGACCATGGAGGCCACGGTCTTGGCCCACGCCACGAGCTCCTGCTTCATCCGCTTCTCGTCACCCCAGATCACCACCGGGTCCACCGGCCGGTCCGTCGTCTCCGCGGCGACGAGGGACACAGTCTCGGCGGGCCGTGCGGAGACCTCGTCGTCGCCGCCGCCCATGGCCGGGAACGGCCGCGCCATCTCCGCTCCCAGTGCCATGTCCACCGATCGATCGGGTGCTGGTTGCTGTCTTGCTGAACGGCGAAGAACGTGGCGACACGCTATCGGCGCAGATATATACCAGTAGTAATGACTGGAAACCAGAGAGGAGAAGGGAAGCCGATCGAGTGCGGTGAGCTCGTTTGAGGGAGGATGATTAGCACGAGGAACCCGCCACACCTTGCCGTCGTTTTTATACGCGGGCACGCCGCTCGCCGTAATATCTGGCGGAGCGCATATTTCTCGCGGCTCCTCGCGCCGCCGGGCCGGGGGAACGAGATCGTGTGACGCGGAGCGGGCCGCGACAGCCCGTCCCGGCGCTTGGATATCGATCCGGTTGGGGCGTCGCGATCTGGCTGGCGGCCAGTGTGACCCCCCCGCGCGGCGCGCGCGGAATGGGACGGGCACCATGCATGTCCTCATCTCGAGCTACACATCTTCGTCGTCGTCGTCGTGCTACACATCTCCAGCGTGGTTGTTGCGTCCTGTCGTGAGGGTGATTCATGGATTAAGCCGTCAAAGGTGTTTGGTGCTAGACTGCTAGTTGTCCGGCACTGTTAGTGGCTGGTCACCACACGACAATGTCTGCTTAAAATTAAACGCCATGAGGCTGCAGAGATGGAGATCAGTGTGTATATGTTGGTGCCAACTGTTCCGGGTTTTTTTTTTGCACAATGCAACATGCATGCATGACAAAAGATTATTATATTAGCTATACGGTAGTGTTTCGAATGCGAGTGTAGGGAGTCAGATTAATTAACTAGACAGACGTGAATGTTTATGGCTGTATTGAGATTTTGATTCGTTCCTGTCAAGATCTGTGGGTTTCACTGACACTGGACCATTGATCAGCTCTCTTTTTAACGAGGAACGATAATCCATCATGCTGCACCACCAAATACCAACCCGGCAACCCCTGAGGATCAGAAAGATATCAATTTGCTTACCTCCACTTCTGCTCAAGGTAAGCTCTTTTTCGAGACAGCTAATCCTTGGGCCCGACCTCTCGTTATCTGCTTCCTAAACCACGAGTATCATCGCAAGTTAACATCACTAAATCTCGGCATTCAACATGACCAAGGACGATGCTAACAGATTCGTATATTCGATCAATTTGATATATGCCACGGGCGGCGTGTGTCACACCCAGTTTTAAAGGCAAAATCAAATGCATAGATCACGTGTGCATCAGGATCAAGTTACACACACTTAGACGTTGTGAATACCAAAATCAGTGCCACACGAATAAAGAGTTATTACATGACCAAAGTCTTAAACGAAACATAAATAACGAGTTCTCGCAGCGGATAAAGTGCCTCCACAGGCAGCTGACTGAAGGCAACGAACACCTAGAAGTCCTGGAAATCTCCGGGGAAATCTTCAAAGTTCTCCCAGTCTGAGCAACAATCCGGGTATTGTAGATGCAAGAAAGTAAACAAGCGTGAGCACATGACGTACTCAGCAAGAGAGAACAACATAATATGCAAGGTCATATGTTGGATGGCTAAGGTTCAAGGAGTTTAGCATTTTAGTGAGTCAAGTTTTATTAGCAACCTGATTACTAAAAAAGTATAAGTTCATACCAACCCAATTAATAAAGAATAAGCATCATAAATAAAGAATAAACCAACGATTTAATATTTTAATTCCATAATTTAGTCATGTGAGGGCCTAGGCCGCTCTTGACCGTGAGCACGGCTAACTAGTTAGTTTACACTCTACAAAGGTTGCACACTTTCACCAGAAGCAGCGTAAAAGCTTCGAAGAATTTTGAACTCAACCATGCAATGCTGATCAGGCACCATACCACACTACCGAGGTGTGGTTGCATAGGGACGCTACAAGGCCTCTACAAAGGTTCCCCAGCAAGTTGTGACCCATAAGGTCCAGATCAGTTAGCAAGGTATAAAGTCCCCTAGCAAGTCGATACCCCATCGTAAAAAAATAACTCACCCAACCCCCTGCTAGAACGAGTCCATACCCCGCAGTACTGCCGATCCCTTGTCCTTATCAGGTAAGATCACCCCAAGCTAAAGTTCCTAATTATTCAGCCAAGACCAGTGCCCGTTTAGTTCTTGTGGTTGTACTGTTTTTTTGGGTGGTTCTCCATGTTCAGGTTATCATAATAAAGTGGTCTTGTAAAGTAAAACAACATAAAGCGAAACATAGAATGTAAAAGTATCCAAGTTGATTAATACCATCCCAATTGAGCATGCTAAGCCATAGCTACCCTCAAGATTAATTTGATTAACCCGGTTACAAGGTAAAGGTTGTAAAAGACTAGGTATGATCCTTAATAGGTTCCTGTCAAAGTTAATGCAAGCATGAAAAGTAAATACAGTGAATTTAAATGCATGTTATGTAGGATAAGTGGCATGCATCAAGGAAGACTTGCCTTCAACAGAACTCGGCTGCTCAAACTCTGGCGTGTCTTGATCTTCAAATCCTTCGAACGCTTCGCTCTCTACTATCCACAATCATCACATATAAGCATACAACAAAAATAAATAAGAAACAATCACCAAACAGTACAAACAGAACAAAGCAGTGGCATAAAACTAATCCACGCTTCGAGACGATCGCGTAGACATAAAGAACGCGAAAAACAGAGCTAAAATGACCAAGATACGCCCTATAGAAGTTGCAAGGACTAATCTGTATATATTTAAAAAGAATCTGGCTAAAACAAAGAAAAAGGACTAAACCGTAAGGATTTTATCTCTGCGGGAGGGTATTTTTGTGAAATCCATAAAGCATAGGGGTTTTTCTGCAAAATTGCTAGGGTCGGCTGGGTTTGACCGAATTGACCTGGGTCGGCTCGATCTAGATCCGACGACTGCGAACTTGCGCGAGTTAAACAGCGGCGGCGGATGGATCTAGATCACTGGATCTAGATCCGACGGCGGGGGACGGGCGCGAGTGCAAGGGCGGCGGTCGGCAACGAGCGGCGGCGCTCTCGCCGGCGAGACCCAAACTAGGGTTCCGGGGCTCGATTTGGCACGCGACTAGCACCTATGCGCAGCGCGCGGTGCGGCGAACCTATCTAGGGCGGCGCTTGGAGCTAGGAAGCGGCGGCGACGGCGCACAACACGACGGCGCGGCTCGGTGTGGCGGTGAAGCTCCAGCGACGGCTCCTGGGTGCTACGGTCCACGAGCTTGACGACGAGCGACACCGGTGTGATGCTCACCTCCTGGCGCAGCTCCGGAGCGGCTCCTCGGCGGCGGGAAGACGGCGACGACGCGGAACGACTGCGGCGGCGCTAGGGTAAGGGTTCCGGCGGCAGCACAAGTCGGCGGGTGGCGGCTAGAGCTCGGGTTGGGGATCCTAGGGGTGCGGCGCGGCTTAAATAGCCTGGGAGACCATCCTCGACGTGCGGGCCAAGGCAACCAGGCGTCGCGCGGCGGCGTGTCGGACTCGGGCCGGGGGAGTCCGAGCGGGACACGCGCGGGGTTGGGGATGACAAGCGGGCCCCGCCTATCGGCCTCGGCGGTGCGGGGAGCGGGAGGAAGCAAGGGCGGCGACGGCGTTTCTGCCGGGCCGGGCCGGGCCGCACGGCGCGGTGCTGGACTGGGCCGTGGCGAAGAAAAAAGAAAACGGCCCGCGCGGCGCGGTGGGCTGCTGCTGCTGCTGCTTGCTGGGCTAGAAGGGAAAATCCAAGGGTAGGGAAAAAGAGTTTGAATAATTTGAAAAGAGCTCAAAACACTAGAATTCAAACTTGAATTTGAATTCTAACAATCAAAAGCAATGTTCCAGCATGAATGCAACAATTAATTCGGTTCATTAATTTTATTTTAGAAATTTTTAAATGCCTAAAAGAAAATAAAACCACCTTATATTCCTTAAGAGCAATTAAAAGGGTTTCTAGCAAATTTTAATGAAAACCAAATTTAGCAAAATTAGGGTGTTACAAATCCTACCCCCTTAAGAAGAATCTCGTCCTCGAGATTCGGATATATTGGGAAAAAGATCTGGAAACTCTAGTTTCAGCTCATCCTCTCTTTCCCACGTTGCCTGATCCTCAGCATGATTACTCCACTGTACTTTGCACATCTTGATCACACTATTCTTGGTGACCCGTGTCATAGTTTCCAATATCCGGTTAGGGTGTTCAACAATAGTGAGATCCTCTTTAACGTTTAGATCATCCATGGGTAATGGCTCCTTGTCATGAGGACCAAAACCCTTCTTCAACTGAGAGATATGGAACACATTGTGCACATCAGCTAACTGGACTGGCAACTCCAACTTGTAAGCCACTTTTTCCACTCTCTCTAGAATCTTAAAAGGTCCGATAAACCGAGGTGACAACTTCCCTTTGACTTTGAATCGACGCAACCCTCTGATAGGTGACACCTTTAGATACACATAATCACCCTCCTGAAAGACCACGTCTCTCCTTTTTCCATATGCATAACTCTTCTGTCTAGACGGAGCAATCCTCAAATTTTCCTGGATAATCTGAACCTGCTTTTCTGCCTCTCTGATGATATCTACCCCAAACAACTGTCTTTCGCCTGTCTCACTCCAATACAACGGAGTTCTACACTTTCTTCCATACAAAGCCTCAAAGGGTGCCATCTTGAGACTAGCCTGGTAGCTGTTGTTATAAGAGAACTCAGCATACGACAAACTCTTATACCAACTGTCACCATTCTTAAGTGCACATACTCTCAGCATGTCCTCCAAGATCTGATTGGTCCTCTCTGTCTGTCCATCTGTCTGTGGGTGATAAGCTGAGCTGAAATTCAACTTGGTATCCATAGACTCATGCAACTTTCCCCAGAAACGAGAAGTGAACTGGGTACCCCTGTCCGACACGATCTTCTTTGGTACACCATGCAAACACACAATGCTGGACATGTACAACTTTGCCAACTTAGCTCCTGTATAAGTGGTTTTCACCGGAATGAAATGAGCTACCTTGGTCAAGTGATCCACAATGACCCAAATCTAATCATAACCATCTCGGGTTCGAGGTAAACCCACAATGAAATCCATTCCGATCTCTTCCCACTTCCACTCAGGCACTTTTAGTGGTTGAAGCAAACCAGCGGGCCTTTGATGTTCAGCCTTAACCTGATGGCAAGTGTCGCACAAAGCCACATGTGTGGCCACATCCCTCTTCATACTGTACCACCAATACCTCTGCTTGAGATCCTGGTACATCTTAGTACTACTCGGATGGATAGAGTAGGCAGAATCGTGAGGCTCTCTCAAGATAGTCTCTCTGAGGTTTCCTGTTTCTGGCACACATAACCGACCTTTAAACCATACAGTTCCTTGTTCATCCTCTGTGAAATCCGGGGCTTCTCCCTGTTTCATACTCTCCTTGATTTTCTGAATCCCAACATCATCTAACTGACCTTTGCGTATCTCCTGCTCCAAAGTGGACTGCACTTCCAAAGTCACTCCCTCTGCATATGCAACAACCTCCAGATTGAGCCTTTCAAACTCTCTTACCAACTCATTAGGAAGTTGGAAAACCATAGCCATGTTAGCATGACCCTTCCGACTCAAGGCATCAGCGACCAAATTCGCTTTACCAGGGTGATAGTGAATCTCCAGATCATAGTCTTTGATCAACTCTAACCAACAGTGTTGTCTCAGATTGAGATCGTTCTGGGTGAAAATGTACTTTAAGCTCTTGTGATCGGTGTAGATCTGGCACTTGGTTCCCATAATGTAATGCCTCCAAATCTTCAATGCATGAATCACTACTGCTAGCTCAAGATCATGCGTAGAATAGTTCAACTCATGCTTCCTCAACTGTCGCGATGCATAAGCTATAACATGACCTTCCTGCATCAACACACAACCTAGACCTTGTCGAGATGCATCATAATAGATGTCAAAACTCTTCTGCAGATCTGGCATCACTAGAACAGGTGTTGCGGTCAACCGTTTCTTCAACTCTTCAAAACTGGACTGACATGCACTGGTCCACTTGAACTCCCTATCCTTCTCTAGCAGTGTGGTGAGAGGCTTCACTATTTTGGAGAATCCCTCAATGAACCGACGATAGTAACCAGCGAGTCCAAGGAAACTCCTGATCTCAGACACAGTACGAGGGGGTTCCCACTTCAACACATCACTGACCTTGCTCAGATCTACCGCTATACCTCTGTTGGTGATGATATGACCCAGAAAAGCCACTTCCTTGAGCCAGAACTCGCACTTGCTGAACTTTGCGTACAACTCATGCTCTCTCAGCTTCTGCACCACAAGCCTCAAATGCTCCCCATGCTCTTCCTCATTCTTGGAGTAGATCAAGATGTCATCAATGAACACTACAACGAACTTGTCCAGATACTCCATAAAGATCTTGTTCATCAGGTACATAAAGTAGGCAGGTGCATTGGTCAACCCAAAGGACATAACTGTGTACTCATAAAGTCCATACCTGGTGGTAAACGTTGTCTTAGGAATATCCAAAGGCCTGATCTTCATCTGATGATAACCGGATCGTAGATCAATCTTAGAGAATACCTTGGCTCCTCTCATCTGGTCAAACAAGTCATCAATACGGGGCAGGGGATACTTGTTCTTGACGGTAACATCATTAAGAGACCTGTAATCAACACACATCCTCTGTGTGCCATCCTTCTTACCCACAAAGATAACTGGTGCTCCCCAGGGTGATGAACTAGCACGAAGGAACCCTTTACCCATTAACTCTTTAATCTGAGCTTTAAGTTCTTGTAACTGATCACTAGACATTCTATATGGGCGCTTAGAGATAGGAGCAGTACCAGGCAAAAGATCAATAACGAACTCAACATCTCGGTCAGGGGGCATACTTGGTAACTCCTCAGGAAACACATCAGGGTAGTCGCACACCACTCTTATGTCTTCTAAGGCCGTTCCATCAAGCTTATTCACGGCACTGGCTGTTGATGGTGCTGGATCTGCTGCAAACTCAAACCTTTCACCAGCTGGACTAGTAAGAAGGACTGATCTCTTAGCACACTGAATCACCGCATCACACGCGGTCAACCATCCCATTCCCAGTATCACATCAATCCCCTTCGAATCCAGAATTATAAGGTTGGCTCGGAAATCTCTGCCCAAAATCTTGAGACTGACGTTGTCACACTTATAGATGGCTTTCAATTCCCCCTGGTGAGCTAACTAGCATGTGGTGAGGCATGGGACTGATGGGCATATTATGTTGAGCTACGAACTGGGATGTAATGAAAGAATGGGATGCTCCAGGATCAAATAAAACAGAGGTAAGAGTGGAGTTGACTAGAAACATACCGAGCACTACTCTGGGGTTCTCCTGGGCGACTTCAGCATCAACGTGCATCGCCTTGCCTCGTGCATAGCTTTGTTGTCCCTTGTTGGTCTGCGGGGTCTGATTCCCATTCCTCATCTGCTGCATCTGCTATCTCTGCACTGGGGTGTGTGGAGGGTTCCTCTTCGGGCACACGTTGGCATAGTGACCAAGCTCTCCACACTTGAAGCAAGTAGTGGTTATGGAATTAGGAGGTGCCACGGACCTCACCGGAGTGCCAACTGGAGCTCTTTGCTGACTTTGCTGGGAAGTTGGGCATGGAGTCTGAGGGACAGGACGCTGACACTGCTGAGCAGACTGCTGCAACTGCTGAGCAGGGCGTTGGGACTGCTGCTGCCCGAAGTTTCCACCCGGTCCCCCAAAGCGTAACGGGGTGTTATGCGGAGGGTTGAAGCGCGGGCGAGACGCACTCCCGAACTGTCCAGAGCTGGTGGCCTTCCTCTTCTGCTCACCGAGCTCCTTGCGCTTGTGCTCCAAGCGGGTGGCGGCATCAACTAACTGCTGAAAGTTGGGAAAAGGATAAGACATCAGCTGGTACTGCAGCGAACCAGCTAACCCATCCAGGAACAGCTCCTGCTTCTTCCTGTCTTCAGCAACCTCCTTAGTGGCATAGCGAGACAACTCAATGAACTTGTCTCTGTACTCAGCCACCGACATTTCTCCCTGCTTGAGAGAAAGGAACTCCTTCTTGATCTTCATAACTCCAGAAGGTATGTGGTGGCTCCTGAAGTTGGTGAACTCGTCCCAGGTGATAGTGTCTGGGGTGGCATGAGCTGCAGTATATGCATACCACCAAGTGGATGCAGACCCCTGAAGTCATCCTGCAGCATACAAGACCTTCTCTCTGTCATCACACTGACAGGTAGTGAGCATCTTCAGCACTGTCTTCAGCCAATCCTCAGCTTCAAGCGGATCAGGGACATGAGTGAACACGGGGGATGATGACTCATGAACTCCCGGTGCTTGTTGCGAGGCGCGGGCTGCTGCACTGGTGGGTTGTTGACTTGGGCTTGCAGATTCGTCACAGTGTTGGTTAGGTTCTGGAGGAGCAGAGTCTGCACCTCTAGGAATTGCTGCATGGCGGGATCCATCTGTGCTTGCTGGGGTGCTCTTCCTGGACGATTCACTACTGGTTGATCAACTCCTGATCCTGACCTGGAGTTCACCATCTGAGTGTCAAGGACATTACTTTAGATGATTGCACCAAGAGTTAAACCCAGAAAGATAAGATAGCAAGGGTGTTTAACTAAGACAGTTTCTGTTGACCCTAAACAATCAGGCATAACTCTCAGCGTGGGTATCCAAAAATTATGGGCTTTGAACTGATAAAAGGCAATGAAATTACGGAACTACTCCAACTGGAATCACCTCAATCGGAGTTCTGTAACTCTGGTTATAAAATAAACAAGTCAGGTAGGTCAGCAGTGTTTAACAGATTCGTGAGGTTGTAATGTTTCAGTCATAACTCTGATTATCCACCCAAATATTCTGAATTTTTCACAGAAAATCAGTCATGAAATTTCTGAACTTCTTCAATTGGATTTACTGTAATCGGAGTTCTGTATCCCGAGATAAAATTAAAACAGTGCAGCTGACTCAGAAAGCTGCGCGAACAGATTTAGAGCTCTCGGGTTTGCATTAAGGAAAAACTTAAAGGGACAAATAAGATAAATAATTGATTGAGACTGAAAGTTGACCCCCACAAACTTACTACTAAACCAATGTCATTGTGATTATCACTCCACAACACATTTCACTCAAACAAATCCAACTCAAACATTTAGCACAAAACCAAGCATTCAACCACACTTCTAAACTAAGCACACTTTAACCGAACGTCTACTAGCGATTACAAAAAGATCCTAGTCTTAACTTAAACCTAAGGACTATCTTCTAACATGGCATCCGTGCGGGCGTCAGGGGAGTCGTAGTGTGGTCTCTTGGGTGACGGGAAGGTGCATGCTTCCGTGGCATCATGAACCACTGGCTGCCCCCTGTTCTGCAGTGCAGCTTCCAAGGCGCACTTCTGCAACTTCAGAGTGAAGATCTGCTGCTGTGCCACATACAAAGTGTTGTTGGTGTCATCCAAAGCGGTGTTAACAGCTGCAAGCAGACTCCAGACATTGTTCAGCGTTCCTTCATAGGCTGGCGCTGAAGCGATGTAGGTCTTGGCTTCCCCACTGGCTCTGAAGGGTGTGTACCGGCAGTGGGTATCCTCCAACCTGTCACGCTCCTTGTGAGAGAGCACATAAAGCGCCCTCCGAGCTGCCTCTGCTATGCCAGCGTCCATAGTAGTCCTGTGGGCCACATCATGATGTTTGGAAATCTCTCTCGCTCCACGGCATGGAACGTACTCCTCCAGGATGGCGGCAACCTCCCAATGGTAAACAGGGGCCTTGTCATAGCCCAAGTGAAGTACCATAGTTCGCAGGTGGTCAGCCATGGGAATGCCCACTCCATCAACCTTGTAGTGGTACACATCCCATATCACTTCCTCAGCTGCTTCTTCTTCATCTTGCTCTTGCTCTTCTTCCTCTACCTCTGGACCATGGTGATCTTCCAGTCCTTCTCCTGGCGCCCGCTCTCCTTGGTTTGGCTGATCAGCTGGCTCATCTTCTTCTGGGTTTATCTCTTTTGGGTCCTCCTCATCATCAGACACCATGATGAGGTCAGGGCGGCTACTGGTGCAGGCTCCATCACGATCTCTTCATCCGTGTCTCCATCATGGAAGTCGTGGTACTGTTCCTGAGGAGCGTCCTGGTGGGCAGCACTAGCGTGAGAAGTCCTCAAACGGTGAACCATCTGTAAGTCCAGTGTAGAATGAGATAGATGGTAAGACAAAAAGGTGAGAGCTAAAGCAAGCACAAGAGAGAGAATCCAGATTAGCTCAAGAGTGAGGCAAAAGAAAGAGTATAAGATTATTAGAGATAAAGCAAGCATATGAGGGAAAAGCTTCTATGATTATAAAATCCTTAGTTCCGACCATTTCTATCAAGGCTAACGTTCCTACAGTCAACACGGCTCTGGTACCACTTTGTCACACCCAGTTTTAAAGGAAAAACCGAATGCATAGATAAATGCGCGCCAGGATCAAGTTACACACACGCTTAGACGTTGTGAATACCAAAATCAGTGCCACACGAATAAAGAGTTATTACATGACCAAAGTCTTAAACGAAACATAAATAACGAGTTCTCGCAGCGGATAAAGTGCCTCCGCAGGCCGCTGACTGAAGGCAACACACACCTAGAACTCCTGGAAATCTCCAGCGAAATCTTCAAAGTTCTCCCAGTCTGAGCAGCAATCCGGGTATTGTAGATGCAAGAAAGTAAACAAGCGTGAGCACATGACGTACTCAGCAAGAGAGAACAACATAACATGCAAGGCCATATGGTGGATGGCTAAGGTTCAAGCAGTTTAGCATTTTAGTGAGTCAAGTTTTATTAGCAACCTGATTACTAAAAAGTATAAGTTCATACCAACCCAATAAATAAAAAATAAGCATCATAAATAAAGAATAATGCAACGATTTAATATTTAAATTCCATAATTTAGTCATGTGAGGGTCCAGGCCGCTCTTGACCGTGAGCACGACTAACTAGTTAGTTTACACTCTGCAGAGGTTGTACACTTTCACCACAAGCAGCGTAAAAGCTCTGAAGAACTTTGAACCCAACCATGCAATGCTGATCAGGCACCATACCACACTACCGAGGTGTGGTTGCATAGGGACGCTACAAGGCCTCTACAAAGGTTCCCCAGCAAGTTGTGACCCACAAGGTCCGGATCAGTTAGCAAGGTATAAAGTCCCCTAGCAGGTCGATACCCCACCATAAAAAAATAACTCACCCAACCCCCTGCTAGAGCGAGTCCATACCCAGCAGTACCGCTGATCCCTTGTCCTTATCAGGTAAGATCACCCAAAGCTAAAGTTCCTAATTATTCAGTCAAGACCAGTGCCCGTTTAGTTCTTGTGGTTGTACTGTTTTCCTGGGTGGTTCTCCATGTTCAGATTATCATAATAAAGCGGTCTAGTAAAGTAAAACAACATAAAGCGAAACATAGAATGTAAAAGTATCGAAGTTGATTAATACCATCCCAGTTGAGCATGCTAAGCCATAGCTACCCTCAAGATTAATTTGATTAACCCGGTTACAAGGTAAATGTTGTAAAATACTAGGTATGATCCTTAATAGGTTCCCGTCAAAGTTAATGCAAGCATGAAAAGTAAATACAGTGAATTTAAATGCATGTTATGTAGGACAAGTGGCATGCAGCAAGGAAGACTTGCCTTCAACAGAACTCGGCTGCTCAAACTCTGGCGCGTCTTGATCTTCAAATCCTTCGAACGCTTCGCTCTCTACTATTCACAATCATCACATACAAGCATACAACAAAAATAAATAAGAAACAGTCACCAAACAATACAAACAGAACAAAGCAGTGGCATAAAACTAATCTACGCTTCGAGACGATCGCATGGACATAAAGAACGCGAAAAACGGAGCTAAAACGACCAAGATACGCCCTGTAGAAGGTGCAAGGACTAATCTGTATATATTTAAAAAGAATCTAGGCTAAAACAAAGGAAAAGGACTAAACCGTAAGGATTTTATCTCTGCGGGAGGGTATTTTTGTGAAATCCAGAAAACATAGCGGTTTTTCTGCAAAATTCCTATGGTCGGCTCGATCTAGATCCGACGGCTACGCACTTGCGCGAGTTAAACAGCGGCGGCGGATGGATCTAGATCGCTGGATCTAGATCCGACGGCGGGAGACGGGCGCGAGTGCAAGGGCGGCGGCGGGGGACGGCGAGCGGCGGCGGTCGGCGACGAGCGGCGGCGCTCTCGCCGGCGGCGCTCTCGCCGGCGAGACCCAAACTAGGGTTCCGGGGCTCAATTTGGCACGCGACTAGCACCTTTGCGCAGCGCGTGATGCGGCGAACCTATCTAGGGCGGCGCTAGCAGCTAGGAAGCGGCAACGACGGCGCACAACACGGCGGCGCGGCTCGGTGTGGCGGTGAAGCTCCAGCGACGGCTCCTGGGTGCTACGATCCACGAGCTTGACGACGAGCGACACCGGCATGATGCTCACCTCCTGGCGCAGCTTCGGAGCGGCTCCTCAGTGGCGGGAAGACGGCGACGGCGCGGAACGGCTGCGGCGGCGCTAGCGTTAGGGTTCTGGCGGCGGCACAAGTCGGCGTGTGGCGGCTAGAGCTCGGGTTGGGGATCATAGGGGTGCGGTGTGGCTTAAATAGCCCGGGAGACCGTCCTCGACATGCGGGCCAAGGCAACCAGGCGGCGCGCGGCGGCGAGCTCGGACTCGGCCGGGGAGTCCGAGCGGGACACGCGCGAGGTTGGGGACGACAGAGGGCCCCACCGTCGGCCTTAGCAAGTGCGGGGAGTGGGAGGAAGCAGGCTGGCGGGGGCGGTTTGTTGGGCCGGCTGGGCCGCACGGCGCGGTGCTGGACTGGGCCGTGGCGAAGAAAAAAGAAAACGGCCCGCGTGGCGCGGTGAGCTATTGCCGCTGCTTGCTGGGCTAGAAGGGAAAATCCAAGGGTAGGGAAAAGGAGTTTGAATAATTTGAAAAGAGCTCAAAACACTAGAATTCAAACTTGAATTTGAATTCCAACAATCAAAAGCAATGCTCCAGCATGAATGCAACAATTAATTCCTATGGTTCAGTAATTTTATTTTAGAAAAAAATTAAATGCCTAAAAGAAAATAAAACCACCTTATATTCCTTAAGAGCAATTAAAAGGGTTTCTAGCAAATTTTAATGAAAACCATATTTAGCAAAATTTGGGTGTTACAGTGTGACAGCCCGTGCACTGTCAAATTTAAAACATATGTATTGAAATTGAAATAAAAAAATTAGGGCTCATATATAGAGCTAATAATCAAAATTGGTTGTATTTCTTTTTAATTTGTTAAAATTTCTAACACAATATTCATATTTAACTTCTTCCAACTGTGATTGATTTTTGTTAAGAATTACTACATTTGTCTTTTCTCATTGTTCATACTTTTTGTTCACTTTAGAGCATCTCCGAGAGTTTGTCAATTTTCACTTTGTAAATCTAGTGTTTTGCCAACTTCTAAAAAGATATACCAAGTAAAAAATGACTTCATCTTCAACTGTTTGGCATAATTCACTTACCAAATCCGGATCTAACTAACATCAGGAACACTGAGAAAAAACAAAATTATGTTTGTGTCCTTCCACCTCTTAAAATATTGTATCAGAAATCCTTCTCTATTCTTTATTTCTTTTTTCACCCTTTCACCTCGCTTGGGCACGCCGATGCCAACCGCGGTTCGTGCGAATATATTTCCGCGTGGGGAGGTGAGTTTTGCTAAGATTCTATTTTTGCCAAGTTGGTTTGCCAAACTGTTGGAGGCTAATTTTTCTTAACTTACCAAAATTAGATGCATGCCAAGTTAGTTTGCCAAACTGCTGCTTGTTTAATATAACTCTAGTTTTTACATAACATTGAAATCATTACTCTCACTGCGCTTACTAACATACATGTATAAATAGTCTGACATGGTGGTACATATGCTTATTGTAAGTTAGTATTTTCTATACTAACAATTAACCATGACAAAATTATATATAATTGGCATATTTTCTATGATAATATATGTAGGTAATTTTGATGCATATTTAGGGATGAATTTATGTTATTTCTAATAGTTATATATGTGGGTGGTTTATATGCAAATTTAGAAGGTCACTTCATATTATAATTTATAATGTCATACATGGATAATTTTGGCTGAAGCAATATTAGCTTATATTATTTATAGTTTCCATAACGGATAAGTGAGTATTTTTATAAAAACACAATAGATCAAGCCATTATTATCATGATTATCAGAATCTAATTAACAAATTGATGTCATAATATTTCTAAGTGATAGTAAGATAAATGTAAAAGAATCACTAACCTGCCTGCAGCAATATTACTAAGGATCCTATACTCAATATTTTGTACATACAAGATATGAGCAAATATCTTCGGCGTGTTTGAGTTGAAGCTCATCTTTCATTCCATGTCATATCACGGCAACAAAATGCAAGACACCAGCTGAATAGCAACGACCCATCACTCGATGTCGATCACCTGATATTTCACTCGTTGGTGTGGCAACTTGTGCTTTGACAGTGCCGGCGATGCCTATGGATCAAATCTTTAATGGCGCAGATGGAGTGATCTATGTTACATCGCGGTCCTAGGGTAAAGAGTGCTGATCTTTCACTAGGAGTCGTCACTCGATATAAAGCTCTAAGGAATTGGATGCTCGTTAGCCTAAGAGGGGGAGGGGTGAATTAGGCAACTTAAAACCTTAACCTACGGCTTCACTACTTTTACACAAAAATAAACTAGAACATACTATCTAGATGTGCAATAGGGTTGTTCTAGTGTGAAACTCCCATCCCAAAACAATGTTTGCAACCTATAGCCATTCCTAGCATGATTCTACTCTAGGAAAGTAAAGGCAAGCAAAGATTGCAATAGAGTAAATGCGGAAACGTAAAGGGGATGAGAGGAAGCAAACTCTTGACACGCGATTTATCCCGTGTTATCGGTAGGCACTAAGCCACCCCTAGTCCACGTTGTTGAAGCACTCACACAAGAGTATTGCTTCCTGGTCACCAATTCTCTCCCAAGAGCACCACTTGACTCGCCACAAAGGCTAGCCACTTAGGCACTTGCCAAGCTCCCTTGGTCAGCTTGATGACGCCTCGACTAAGGAGCTTCTCCACCAAGGAAGGGGGTCTCCACGTCCCCGCACAAAGTGTCCTCGCCGCTCCACACCAAGCCGGAGGGTCGATGACGATTGCCGGTGAGCCACTTAGGCCCCAAGGCTTCCGGTGAACCTTGTACAACTTGATTCACTCAAGAATCACCTCACAAGGTTGGCACAACCTTGCACTCACTCAGCTCTAAGCTAAGTCTAGCACTAAGCACATACACAAAGCATATGCAAGTCTAATGATGAGCAATTAAGCACTTGGATGGATTGGATATGATCTTCAATGTGTCTTAAACTCCTCTGCACTTCCACACAATCCAGCAACCTCAAATGGGTGAGTGGAGGGGGTATAAATAACCCAAGGCATCCAAAGAGCCGTTGGCTAACGGCCACTGAAAAAGGTAGCGTCGGATGAACCGATGCTAGTTTTTCCAGGGCGTCGATTCATCCGGTGCCCCACCCACGTCACTTAGCCGTTGAGATTCTCTGACACAACTGCTCCGACGCTATACACCGACGGTGCGTCGGATCATCCGGTGCTGAAGACCCCGCGACCAAGTCGTCTCTGTTAGCTTCCATGCGACCGTCGGATAGACCGACGCTTCCCCTTTTCCAAGCCGTCGGATCATCCAGTGCTGAAGGCTTTGTCTTGGCGCGTCTCTGTCTTGATTCAAACTGAGCGTCGGATAGACCGACGGTGTCCCCACTCAGACCGTCGGATCATCCGATGCTACTGTCTTCACTGCTCTTCCTCTGCAACTCGTCCGACGCATCTAGAAATTGGACCGTCGGTTCATCCGACGGTGCCTAGGGTTTCAACCAATGTACCAACTCGTCTGATGATTGCACCGACGCTTGCTATTTGGGTACCGTCGTTTCATCCGACGGTGTCTTTTTCCTTCTTTTTCTTCACGTCTTCAACTTAACTTACTTAACATGCCATTACTTATAGCCTCCAAATATATACTATAAGTAACCTAACATGTCCATGGTATGTTAACTTGTGGCATGACATGTTAGCTTGGGCATGGTATGTTAACTTGTGTTATGGTATGTTAACATGTGGTAACATCCATGAGACCTATGAATGCCTACAAAGACATGCGAGACAATGTGGTTAGTCCCATTACTTGTGTTAGCATGAATCACCAAAATCAACTCAAACAAATGGCAAATGGGGCCATGTTCGCTGCACAAGAAGATTAGTGGGAAATGGTGGTATAGATTTTTCTTTTGTTTTTCTTGTTTTGAAAAAGTCACCATGAAAACCTTCATGGGAGGCCTTCCGGTGCTGGGGTTCGAGCCCCAGCCGGCGGCATCACCCTTGGTGTCTTTCTAGGCTCCTAGTGACATGGATTTCATAGTGGCATTTTTGGACGTGGCTATTTTACAGCCGGCTGTAAAATAGTTTAGGGTACAGCCGGCTGTTTTTGCTAAGTTTGACTGCAAGTTGCCAGGACCACGTTCTGCCGCGTGCGTCAGTTTTCTGGACGCATTCACTTTGGCGGGAAAAAATAAGATGCCCCAAAAAATCGTTCGAAACATAATCCACTGGGTGTTGCCATTTTTCTAGCTGGCAGCGTTGAACAGGGCGCACCGAACAATAGTAGAACAGGGGGCTACAATCGACAGGAAGCAAAAAAAGTGCGTTCAAAAAAATCTACATCAATTACTTGATGAATTTCACCACACAAACAACAAAAAAGAACCACCAGGTAGAAAATCACCCAACAAGTTTTGCAGCTTTATGAAGAGAGAGGCGATTTAGTTCTAGAACAAGAATTCCCAATTGGTACATACACACATCACACATAATTGGTTTTGCATGAGTGATTTGTTGTAGTTGAGTCTTGGTATTATCAAAGCGGCCCGTAGCGTATGTACATCAGCTGCAAAAACAATATTGTCTCTTCCACCCTCCCCCTATCTGAATGTATTTTCACTTGCCAACCTGCAAAAACAAAGCAACAAGGTAGGTAGTGGGCACACTAGTGGAAAAATAAAGAGAAAAAAGAAAAGAGAGCTACACTGTATAGCTGGGTCAGATTAGTAGTTTAGTACATTAACATGCTTTCATGTTTTTATTTATCTGATTTTTAAACTGAATTAAGCTGCATGACACTGGTTACACCAGTTTTATGGGTTGTATGGTTACATAGTTGGCCAGATCAATATATCAACATGCCTTCATGTTTTCATTCTTTTGGTTGTTAAACTGAATTAAGTTTCGTGACATTAGGTACAAATGGTTTGTGTCAGGTTGCACATTGGGTTCATGTTGGTGAATTGCATGAAGGAGAGCCCGAGCCCCACAACAGCTGATGGCACACACAAATGAGAAAACTTAGTTGTATTGTTCAAAGTAGAATTAATTTGGCAGCAAATATTGCGAAGGGAATCAAGTCAAACAATGCTTCAAATTTACCTACACCCATGATTGGTTCAAATTTACCTAATACAACTTAATGTTGCTAGCTAGAGAGAAATGTTACCTAACATGGAGAAGATCATGAAACCAGCAGGAATATGTATACTCACTTGCTGTCGACCCCTGTTGATCCAAGGAAACCAACATTCTTACTGTGTTGCAGAAAAAACATATCATTATATGGATCACATATACCCTCATGTACAAAATTCACCCTGATCCACAAATTAGGATCCATGGATTGCTATTGCTAAAAAAAGAAAGAAAAATGATCATTCAACTCCAATTTGAGGTAAAAAATGTTGCATGCCCATACAAATATGAAGGAAGACGATAATGGTCTGGAATTTACTTTGCCCTCCATTTTATGCAAATGACTAACTGGACAGCAGTGATAACATTCCAGATTTTCGTTGATGATGCACAAGAAATTAAGGGAAAGTGTTAACTCAGGTTCCTTCACCGTCTTTTAATGGTTTTTGATTCATACTTCTCAACAAGTAGATACAAGCATGAAATTTATCTATAGGAAAATAAAACAGATGATTGATTGTCAAATCATTAAAAATGCTTAAATCAAAAGACAAGAATGCTAGATTAAAATGAATAATTTGGTAGTTTATTTAGCATATGTTGCTTCCAAGATGAAATACATGAGCCCAAAGTGACAAAGAGGACATGGTGTGTATTGAATCCAGCAACAATTGTCTGGTAGTTCTATGTGATCCTAGTATTAGGGCAGCCAATCAATATGCACTATGAAACATATTCAATTTTAAATCTTAACAAGGCCTAAGAATACATGTATAATAAGTTCTGATTCTATTGCGGAATCGTAATAACTGCTACAAAGTGTCGAACACTACGTGAAAACCTCAAATAGGTCACGCAGCATTTGTAACGGGCCCTTAACGCCCGTTACATCCACCCACATTGGTAACGGTTGTTGTTTGGCACCCGTTACCTATAAGTGCGCCAGGACAACCCCGGGGTTGGCCTCCACAACGCCCGTTACCAATGTGGACTTCTGGTAACGGGCTTCTTAAACGCCCGTTACATAAATTCTTTGTAATGGATGTTAAAAGAGCCCGTTACAAATGTTAAACCTATCGGTAACGGGCTCGTAAAGTCCGTTACCGATCAATGGCCTATCGGTAACGGGCTGCTTAAGTCCGTTACTGATCACTCTGTATTGGTAACGTGCTATAAAGTTTGTTACCGATGAGCATTTGACGCCCGTTACTAGTTTGAGAGCCCCATAATTGAAGTCTGAGAGCACTCAACTGCAGTGAAGCGGGAGTGCGGCGTCAGTGAACAAATGAGATGGAGGAGGAATTGTGGGGATTGAAAATGTTGTTGTTGAGGAGGAGGAATACAACCAGTTTGACGAAATTCCATCCTTTGACACTTCATACAAGCCCCAACTATTCGAAACTAACAAAACACCGTACTTGCGAGGCGACCATAGTGAAAAATCCATATACAGAAATCAAGGAAGAAAAAGCAAGCCTGATTTCTGCTGAATCCTTTTTGTAATGCCGGAGGATGTGTATTGGTGGAAATGGAATCCATTTTGTAATATAAAGGATGCGATGTATTGGTGGAATTTCAATCCTTTTTGAAATATATGGGATGTGGTGGAATTTGAATCCTGCTTGTAATATATTCTGCCAAAGATACTATATATACTCTGTTTGTATTCTGCTTCAGTTCAGTAACAGGCAAGAGACGAGGATTGACGAACCCGCGTCGCCATTGCTATGGGCAAGAGACGAGGACTCACGAACCAGCATCGCCTTTGTTACGGGCAAGAGACGAGGACTAACGAACCAGCGTCGCTTTTGTTACGGGCAAGAAGATATGCGAAATCACAAACAGATTACATCAAAAGAGACACGGATTAGAGCATCTCCAAGAGTTTGTCCAATTTTACTTGGCAAATCTTGTGCTTTGCCAACTTCTAAAAAGATATGCCAAGTAAAAAAAGAGTTCATCTCCAACAATCTGGCATAATTTCACCTGCCAAATCTAGATTAGGAATCCTGAGAGAACAAGTTGATTTGCCAAACTGTTGAGATAATCACAAGCTTTGCAAGTGAGTAGGTAAATCATACAAAAAGTGTACTGCATAGAGATAATCACAAAAGCATGTATTTTGAGATGCAAAATCACACACACAGATTACAGTCATCTCTGATACATCAGAACAAGGTTACAATGCGGCCATATCTTCATGACGAGATATGCAAAATCACACACACACACACACACACACATATTATAGTCATCATTGATACATCAGAACAAGGTTACAATGCGGCCATATCTTCATGACGAGATATGCAAAATCACACACACACATCGATCTTGCTCGCAGGTCGTCGATCGTGCTCGCATGTCGTCGATCTTGTTGCACGTGGTCATCAAATAAGCTCCATCTCTGTTGATGGCTAGGCTTGAAATGAGACCGCAAAGCTTTCTGAACCTGCACTTTTGTTTCCAATGATCATTGGACAAAGGATGAAGGATTGTTCATCTTGAAAACAATGATCATTGGACACAGGATGAAATTGTTCATCCTGATGCCAGGAGGTTCTGGGCTACCTACCCCGGACATGGCTACGAGGAAGGAGTATGTCACAAGAATTCTTCTCACAGCTGCGTTCGAGGGATGACCAACCCAATCACCCCCTATCACAAGAATTCTTCTAGCAACTGAGAGATCGAGGAGGAGGAAGAAGAGAGAAAAGCAAAAGCTTGCGCCCTACAAGATCTATTCTTTGTGCCATAGCTAGATCCAGATCTAGAGAAGAAGGAAGCAAGTGCCTCACCTTATTGTATCAGAAGAAGGAACCATATACTAGCTAGATCTAGATCTAGAGAAGAAGGAAGCAAGTGACTCACTTTATTGTACTCCTGTCAGAAGAAGGAACAATATAGTTGGATCTAGATCTAGAGAAGAAGGAAGCAACTTGAAGTGAGGAGGACCGAAAGGCGTCGGTGCCTTTTTATAAAAAACAAGGAAGGGATAAGATCAAGAGCACAGGAACGGTCGGGAAGGTTCCCAAGATGGTCAAGACTACGGAAACCGTTGCTAATCAATGGCCGAGAGCGGAGTAGCCGCAGAGGTATAGTGATTCCAATGTAGAATTAAATGATACCCGGAGTAAGCAAACATCATCTCCAATGGCCGTGTTTGGATGGTAGATGTTAGTGTTACTGTTAGTGGTAGTTTTTAACACCTCCAAATTAACACATGTGTTTGGCTCCAAAGTGTTAGTTTTGGTGTTAGTTTGCTACAAACTAACACTAACACCTCCATCCAAACATCCAATGTAGTCGTCATCTCCAAAAAAAGAGAGGAAGAGATAAGATCAAGAGCATAGGAAACGAGAAGAGGTTCCCGAGACGGTCAATGGCAAAACTGTTACTAGTCAATGGCTGAAGCTGAGCTGCAGAGGTAGTGATTCCAATGTAGAATTAAATGATATGCGGGGTAACGAAACATCGTCTCTATGAGGATTAGCCAAACATCATTTCTAATGGAGAATTAAATGATAACACGGATTAGCCAAATGTCATCTCCATTGCATACTTAAACTGTATTTGGAAACAAATCTCCTGTATCTTCTCCTTCCAAAACAATTAGATCCCCTGCCCGTTCAACTCTACCCGCGAAAAACAGCAACTGCCTACTCCTCATCGTCACCATTCCCGGCCGGAGATGGATAGCATGCCGGGAAGAAGCACGCGGCACCAGCCATCATCGCTGCTGCTGGGCCTCCCTCAAGACCTCCGCATTGAGATTGTGGCGCACGTCGGTGCGACCTCGGAGCGGCCCTTGGCCGACCTCCGGACCGCGCGGTACTTGCTCGACCATGCGCCGCGTGTGCGGCCACGACGACATCGGCCAGCGTTTGTCGATAGAGGGGATACAAGATGAGATTTCTTGGGTGTAGAACCCCACCGCTTACAAAGCATTCCTTGCTATGCTAACCGGTCACGGGAATCCGGAGGCTTGTTTCCTCTCCGGAATCAAAGCCTTCTTCATCGAACACAGGGGATACAATGATCTCCGGCGCACCGCCGAGGGTGGGCACGATGCGGTGGCCTATCTATACGCCATCTTTCTCTACAGAGACAATGGCGGTGCCGCCACCGACGACACCGCGAAGGGGTACATGAGGCGGGTCGCGGGCGGCGACAGTACGACGTCGTCGAGATGGCTGAGCAACGAGGGGTGTCTGCCTTTGCGCGAGAAGGCCGCGCGTGCGCTCCACTACTCAACTTGGCGCATTTGGGGTAAACTACTGCTGCCTCCGGCACAGGTGCGCGGCGATCAGTGCACAGGCACCGGCGGCGGTTGCGGCGTGTAAAAAAGATGTCTTCGAATTTCTCTATTTTGCAGCGAAGACTGTAGGCCGCTGCGAAATGGTGAAGTTCGCACAAAGAATAGGAAATCAGTAGTAGTAGATTAGCTTTTGTATGATGCTCAAATTATCTGTGTAAAATTCTGGGAGGGCAGCAAATCCGACGCGGGTTATCAGCCCCGCGTCGCTAAGACTGTGGGGCCCAGTTCTATTCAAATGAAGAACAGTTCCCATTTCTCCTTTTAATCTATAATCAAATGTTGTAACAACTATTTTTTCGTCGTTATTAGTCCAAATTTGATAATTTTTCTAAATTTTTCTAAAATCACCATCTATTCATTAATTTCATTGTTTAGTGTACTTTCCGTTTGTTGAGTGATGTTTATATTCCTTATTTTGTTCTTTGTAAGTACAACATACAAATAATATTTGTTTTACACAACCATTAGTGATGGAACTTTACATTTCGTAAGCTTAAGGTGAACACAAGGTTTTGTTAAGTTTTCAAATGCATATGAGTTCGAACATGTTGCAAAGTGTGGAAAACTTCAATGTTCAAGCAAACATTCTAGGAAACTATGTGAGAGATGAAGACATTTGTACACAAGTATATTATTCCTTCATCTAAACCACTTGAAATTTCGAAGACAAGTTTAGGTACCCAAATTATGTTGCCAAGTCAATTTGTAGATTTTTTAGAGCAAATGTGATGTTATTAGAATTATTATATAATTACCATGGGGTGTAAAAACGAAATATATGAATTTTGGGTACACAAGTTTGACTGTTGATATTTTATTCAAATACTGAATGTCCAAATACGAATTGTTCGTATTTTTATGAGTTTTTAGGTGCTGTTTTATGGGCTCTAATAATTCAGGGAAGCAAGTTTCATTCCAAAAAAAATTGTGACAGGCCCACGCGTCAGCGTCAGTAGCCAATATAAAAAAGATAACCATTGCCTGCCCGCCCGGACCCAACTGCCAACTAATGCGATCCGAGTTCACTAACCATGGTCGCCAATGACACTGGCCCACGCGTCAGCGTCAGCAGATCAAATTCATCACAACAGATCTCCAGTTAATCTCGCGTATATTAGATTGAGTTCATGACATACAAAATTAAATAACCAAGCTAGTTAACTAAGCAGTTCATGATCGACAGACAAACTAAGAAGTTCATGTCCAAGAACCGGACGAAGACACAAAAGTACACAGACATTATTGTTACTAATTGGTAGAGGAGTCTATCAATTAGTCGGAGTCCCGTCGTCGCCGCCTTGGCTGCCGCCGTCGTCGCCATGGCTGCCGTCGTCGTTGTCAGAGCCGCCGTCGTCGAAGAAGAAGTGGCGGCGAGCAGCCCGCTTGACCACGGGGAGGTTCTCGGGCTTCCCAGCCAACCCGTGGATCCTGAAGGCAAGACCCTTCAAGGTCGGGTCCTTGTACGCATCATGATGCGCCTTGATGTCGAAGGCCTCGCCAACACCTTCAAGCTTTCTAAAGGCACTCCTAAGCAGCTCGGCGGCGAACTTATTGTCGTCGAAGAGCGGTTCATCGTCGGTGTCCTTGGCCGTCGGCTCCTTCCCCTTCTCCAACTTCTTCCAATGGCGGCTTTCATCGTCGTCGTCCTCCCTTCGTCCCCGCTTCGACGGCGGTGGGCTCCTCGACGCCATCTGCTCCTTCTCTCGGTGACTGAAGATTTGTAGTGGTGAATCACGAGGAGGATGAAGAAGTGAAGATAAAGATGATAAGCTTATGGAAGAAGCAGGGGAGGGCGACTGGGCGAGGGAGTTATATTGACAAGACGCGGAACCGTCAGGCGCCTCTGCCCCCACCCACTACTCCATTACTGCCAGTACGTGCCACTCAATTGCGCATCGGGCTCCATCTCGGGCGCGAAGCCACGCGTCGCCTTTCACTTAGGCGGGAAGGATAAGGGGCGGGGCAATGATATTGGGCACACTTGTCAACGGCAGCAGTCAAACTGCGGCGCCTTTTCAATTTCCATTTATTGTTTTATTATGACATGGCCGAGGCGCCATGTTCAACCTTCAACCCTCGAGCTCGTCGCCTCCTTCAACTTCAATCCTAGTTGTCAACTTCATCCCTCTTCAACTTCAATCCTCCTTGCCAACTTCATCCCTCGTCACCGCCAACTTCAACCCTTGTCGCCATTCAAATTCGAAACCCCATCGTTGTGCTATTTCCTCCATTCTCCTTGATGGCCGTCGTGGTGTGCTTGATGCTGCTGCTGCCAGATGAACTTCTCACCAAGATCATCATCCACTCCATCAAGGATGTGGCTGTTTTCCATTTTCTAAACCTTTGCAATAAAATCTGCGGCACCTTCTGGCGCATCTGCAACTCCGATGAGGTACTACTGCACGTGTCGCTGCGTGATCTTCGTTTGCAAGAATCGCTACATCAGGTCGTGCTTTGAGCGGTGCTTCCGCGAGGCCAATCATCCGGAGGCATTGTGCTTCGAGGGGATGGTGAGATTGATGAGGCTGCGGAACCTCGATAAGGGTCCGAAACTCATCGGAGATGCCGCCGCTGCTGAAGACTCCGGTGTCAAGTACTTTTTAGCGATGCTGAAGTACCGTTGCAACCCGGCGGACCCGGAAGTCATGGCACTACTCTAGGAAATCAGCGGCGGCCTGTCGCCCCCTGACGGTCGGTGCAAGAACCACAACCTGCGGCGGCTGCGCTACCTCGTCAAGCAGGATCTCGACAACATTGCGTGGTTTTACTGGCTTGATGACGGCGATGACGACGACGACATTCCGTTGCTGCTCGTCTAGAATCCCCACATCTGCATTTGGGAAGCGGGATGTAGGCGCTACGGGCCAGATACCAAAGAGATCATCCACTACTGCAGCGTCGAGTGTCGCATCCGTCATGAGTTCGACCTCTGGACGCGTAAATTCCGTCCCGCTGTGGAGTACGCCGTCAGCAGGATGAACATCGAGATGTAGGCGCAAGCATCAATATGAACATTATCTATCTTGAATGTAAATTATTAGATATTACTAAACGCGGATTTGATTTTATCGGGAAGTCGGGATGTCGGCGGTGCCCTCTGCTTCCTCCTTTGTTCTATTCAAATGACTGTGGGGGACAGTTCTATTCAAATGAAGAACAGTTCTCATTTCTCCTTTTAATCTGCAACCAAATGTTGTAACAAGTATTTCTTTGTCGTTTTTAGTCCAAATTTGATATTTTTTCTATTTTTTTCTAAAATCACCATCTATTCATTAATTTTATTGTTTAGTGTACATTCCGTTTGTTGAGTGATGTTTATATGCCTTATTTTGTTCTTTGTAAGTACAACATACAAATAATATTTGTTTTACACAACCATTAGTGATGGAACTTTACATTTCGTAAGCTTAAGGTGAACACAAGGTTTTGTTACGTTTTCAAATGCATATGAGTGTGGAAAACTTCAATGTTCAAGCAAACATTCTAGGAAACTATGTGAGAGATGTAGACATTTGTACACAAGTATATAATTCCTTCATCTAAACCAATTGAAATTTTGAAGACAAGTCTAGGTACCCAAATTATGTTGGCATGTCAATTTGTAGATTTTTTAGAGCACACTAGATGTTAGTAGAATTATTACATCATTAACATGGGATGTAAAAACGGATTCTAAGAATCTTGGGCACACAAGTGTGACTGTTGATATTTCATTCAAATACTAAATGTCCAAATACGAATTTTTTGTATTTTTATGATTTTTTAGGTGCTGTTTTATGGGCTCTAATAAATCAGGGAAGCAAGTTTCATTCCAAAAAATTGTGATAGGCCCACGCGTCAGTGTCAGCAGCCAATATAAAAAAGATAACCGCTGACCCAACTCCCAACAAAGGCGATCCGGGTTCACTAACCATCGTCGCCCATGACACTGGCCCACTCGTCAACGTTAGCAGGAGAACCGTGCGCGGGCTGCTCAAAATTTCCCACCTATATTAACTATAGTGCCCATAAAATTCCAATTGCTGCACAGAGTCGTCAAGGGCACGTAGTAGTTTCATTAAACACAGTTACGTGCGACGTTCTTATTCGGCTCCTCGCTAGACAGATCCACAACACCCACATTCTCCCCACCACCGCCGCCAGTCACCCCGCTCGCCTTCGCCGCTCTCTTCCCGCCGCAGCCCTCCTCTTCTCCAGCCCCACCGCTCCCTTCGTGACGACGGTGATGAGGACGCGGTTACTGGCGTGCAGACGTACGTCCGGCCAACCTAAAGACGGTTGACGCGGATCTGTCGACGTCGTCCCCAGCCACGACGACGAGCCGGCCGGCCGCCTCAGGCCACGAGCCGTCGTGGATTCGGCCCCTCCGACTATCACGAGAACAACAGCTTCATTCGCGACAGAGGTTAGTCCTGCTTGAACCCCCAATGCCCTCTCTCTCATCAGCCACCAAAATCAATTTGCTATATATTCATGTCAATGTGGATTAATTAGGGAGACATGCCTAGATAGTTCATCTTTAATTGATTGACTGTGGTTTTGATTGATGGATTTTGTTGCCCCAAGTCCGTGTGAATAAATTGTTGCTAGCAGATGTAGTTATATGAACTGTTGAAATTCATTTTCATGTTCCTACTGCTATAATTTTTGCACTGTAAATTCATGAAAAGCATAAATGATGTTAGCATACTTTAATTCTACTATGCTTTGAATGTAGTGATAACTAGACTGTCTTATGCTTTGTTGTGAGTGTTAATTGTTTCACTACTGTCATATATATTGTTATTGTTGGTGCCATGATGTGTTGTGAGTGTTGTTTCACAACTGTCATATATAATGTCATGACCATTGCTTTATCCTCCTGTTGCATGTACATATGGAACACACAATCTATCGTTGCTCAAGTTGGACTAGGAACCAGTTGAAGGAATTTATTATCTGCATTGATATATAAGCATATTATTGTGTCCCTGTCAAAATGGTTAGCACCTATCCCTGTATGCTAATTAAGTAAAATATGAACTGTGTATGTCTATGTTGATTTTATTTATGACTGTATCAGCTATTTTGCCTGTAAGAGAAAACAAATTTATCTAATAAGAATTAAGTTTAGATTTTCAGTCTTGCTTATGTTGCTCTACTGACAAACCTAACATATCATCTATGCAGTCTCCCACAACAACACACTCTACGTCCAGTGCATCATCACAACCCATCGTTGGTGAACCTTCTTCACAGGGTCACTCAGCACAGACTGCTGCGAGTAGTACTCGATCCCGCGGGTCAAGGACACAAACCAAATGGCCAGAAGACAAGTTGACTACAACTGGACTTGATGCCAATTTTTGGCCTACCCCAGATGCTGCGAAGGATAGATTTGTATTGGTCTGTGGTCTCATTGCTCGGGAGAGGGTTTCAATCAACAAGGCGGTTGATGCTCTCTCACCAATTGAAAAGGACCATCTGCTTACAGTTTTAGAGGAAAAGCTAGATTACCCGCCCAATCCGGAAGAATCGTTTGCAAGAAGGCGATTAAGGCGACTATATCACGATTGGAACCTTGCAATCGCGGTTCAAGGCCCATTTAAGAAAAAATTATGTGAGTGAAGAGGAGACTCCCTTTGCGAAGCATGCCTTTTTGCAGGAACAAGACTGGACATGTTTGTGAAGGAAACCAATTCTCCTTCATTTCAGCAATTGAGCCAGGAGATGAAACAAAAGAGAGCATTGCATAATAAGCCACACAAGACGGGCAGAAAAGGCTATCGTGGTAAAAGGAAAGAGTGGGAGGAGGTGGATGCAAAGCTCGCTGTCGAAGGAAAACAGAACCCTTGGAACCAATTTCCTGGACGTTCGAGACCTTATCTGCGGGCAAGGGTAGGGAAGAAGAAGAAGAAGAATACTAGTGAAGGAAGTGGTGGCATAACATTCAGTAACCCTGCGGGGGTGGGGGTAGAAGAAAGGGTGAAAACACTTGCAGCTCAGGGTAGCGATGGTTCTTTCTCTGGGGTTAGGGGGATGATATCCTCACTGCAGCACTTGAGACTCTGGAGCATCGAGGTCGGGTCCGAGGCGTGTCTAGTTCACTTGGCTGGGGTAAAGGGTTTGGTGAAGAGTTCGCTGGAATGTACAGGAAGAAGAGGAACAAGAGGTCTGATGCTCATGATGTGATGGCGGACAAAACATTTAAGTCAATTGTCCATGCTCTAAGACTATCAGGCATCAACATACCAAAAAATGCACTTCTTCCTTCCCAATTACCAGCGCCTATCAGTAGCAGTGAGGAAGAAGATATGGATGGCATTTAGGAAGACGATGGGCATGACAGCGAGGAAGAACATGAGCATGTCAGGGAGGAAGATGGCAGAGAGCAAGATCATTGGAATGCCAACGGTGACGAAGCAAATGAAGTGTGTAGTGATAATCGATCACCTATACTGGACACAGTAGATAAGCTGACAGAGCCAACCGTGTGCAGCCTTTTGGATGGCACCATGGAGCTCGCACTAGCGAAAGTCTTTCCATCTCAAAAGGCTTGCCATTCAGTACCGGTGCAGGATGGGTATGTTGTGGTGCAACCTACTTATGTGTGGGCCAATACGAGTTAATACCCTCTGCCTGTACCAATTGATGGGGGTGACGTAGCAACCCTAGTTGCAGCTCTCGCTCAAAGGATCCAATGGCCAAGGGACAGGATCATTATACTACCCATGACGAAACATCCCAACCCTGAAGTTGCAACAGGTAGCAGGGGTACAACATCAAATGGAGGTGCTGCGGCAGCTCAGTGTCAGCAAGAGAAGGCTCAACAGTAGCAGCAGCAAAACTACATAGCAGGAGCGTCGACAACAACCGGAGGAGGAGCCCAGGCAAACTCCGCCTAGCAAGCTTTACCGCAACTTGAGGATAATCAAGCGATGAAACAACAAACCTCTCCAAAAGCAAGGAGTGTCGACAACGGCGGGGAGGAGCCCGAGCAAACTACGCCTAGCGGCAGTACCGCAACATGAGGATAAGCAAAAGACGAAACAAAGACCTCTCCAGGAGGAGGAGGAGCGCGAGCAATCTCTCTCCCTAGCGACGGATGCAACAAGTACAGGCGGCCTCGCAACAGAGGAGCCGGGCAATCTCCACTACGTAAGGGGAATCGGGCCAGAACTTCGTCTAAAGATGAGATTCTTAACCGTGTTAATGGGACGAACGAGACCGACCAAAATACAAGCCCGGTGCACCTATGTTGTCGAAGCAAATGTAAAGGCCGCTGGACCAAATTGGGCCAAGTTGCATGCTTATGTCATGGAACACAGGAAGGATAAACTTGCCTTTCCAAAGAAAGGTGGATCAAGACAACTTTAAAGGTGGTTGTGGTGCTTTAATGTTAAACACTGAATTCGGTAGCGTGTTTAACCTTATAACCCTGGCTTCTCTGGATGTTACCTTCATGAGGTTGTGGACATTGTAAGTCCTTTAAAACCTAAAAAGATATTTCTTTAATTTTGACCGCAAAGTTCATGCATGCTAACAATTTGATTTTTTGTAGGAAAATGATGGACAAGGCAGTGGAGAAGCAGATCAGTGTTGGGTTTTTAGATCCAAATTTGTTTACTTCAACAAATATTTCTTAGCATTCTCAGCAAGTTGGCAAAGCAATCTCAAATGCAATGATGAACAACTACTACGTGGTGGGTACCTACTGCACTAGCCACTGGGTAACAGTGATCATCTGTGTGAAGTTCAAAGAGGTTTGGTATCTAGATTCTGCTAAACAACATCCCCCGCTAAAGTTCCCAGACCTCCAAAATGTTTTGAACTGGTCAGTTTCTTGTAGGTTTTGTTCACAAAAATTCAATCTCTTAGTGTTTCTAATTGGTAATGCTGACCATGCAGGGCCTTTGGTACAGTATTTTTTGTTCACAAAAAATCAATATCTTAGTGTTTCTGCTTGGTATTGTTGATCATGCAGGGCCTTTGGTGATGCACCGGACAGAGTGACGAAAGGAAAGAAAAAAGCCAAAAGCCACACTCAAGCACAAAACAAATCTCGCTGTAAGACCAAGGTTTTTTTATGGTCCCTTGTTACCTATTTGGTACTGCATTAACTTGTCATTTTGTTACCTCGATGCAGTGTGCTCAGCAGCCACGAGGGTCCTCTTTGTGTGGATTCCATGTGGCATTCCATATGTTAAGACTACTCGATTACATACCTGACATCAAGAAGGCTGTTGTAAGTAGATAATAATGCTCAACCTTGTCTCTTCTCATATTATCCATCTGATTTTAGAAAATGATTTCTACTTGTATTCTCATAAATGATTGTATTTTGCAGGATTTCAAACCTCCTGTAGATGTTTCCACAGAAGATGTAAAGCGTGTCCAGGAGATGTTGTGCGAGTACATTCTTAAGGAGACCATCGACCGAAAGGGCAAGTTCTACAGTGGTGCACTGTGAGTTTATTGTGACCAGGAACTTGAAACTCATTCAGTCTTCTTTAGTCACGTGTTGTTGCCTGAGAAACCTCCTTGGCTTGTTTGGTTGGGGTCAGATACTGCCTGATTCAGTCTGTTTTCTCATGACTCCAGCCAAACAAGCCCTGATGAGAGTAACTTGAAACTTGATGTGATCCTAGCTACCTTGTCTATAAATGTGATCTTGCTTTGCCAATATATGTGATGTGAGAATGTGTTTGTGATGTCTCCTTGCTGTGGTGGCTGCCATATCGGTCGGTTCCGGGATGCGCCCCCGGTGGTCGCCAAATCCTGGCCGGTTCCGGGATGCCGCGCAACCGGCGGTGTCTACCGTAGGGATAGCCACCGTATGTGTAACGGGCGTTAATTAAAGCTCATTACAAACACTGATTAGTAAGTAACGGGCTTCATTCGGAAAGCCCGTTACAAAAATGCCCACAATGTAACAGGCAGTATAAAAGCCCGTTACCAGTCCTGACCGGTGGGCCCCAGGACCTGGCCGTTCATCGAGATATAGGAGACGCAGGTTGACAGAAAGCGTCTCCTTTAATAGAGAGAAAGCAGACGCGCATAGAAACAGATGCGTCTCATTTCGTCGAGATAGTAGAGACGTCGGTTCATAGAATGCATCTCTGATGTTAATTTAACAGTAACGGGCTCTGTTTCATGCCTGTTACCCAAGTTCCATGTGGGCCCAGAGAAACAGCCATTTCACGTGACCAGTGACTAGTTGTGGTAATGGTCGTTGTTTGATGCCCGTTAGGAATACTAGTTGTGTTGAGACGCGCGTGAAATAGACGCTTCTCATTTCGTCAAGATAGTGGAGACGCAGGTGCACATCAGGCGTCTCTGATATTGAGCTTATGTAACGGGCTTTTCTTTGGTGCCCGTTACGAAAGTTCTCTGTGGGCCCAGAAAAACAACCATTTCATGTGACCGGTGGCTAGTTTTGGTAACGGTCGTTGTTTAATGCTCGTTACGAATATGTCTTATCAGCAACGGGCATCTACCCGTTACCTTTCTTGGCTTATTTGTAACACTTAATCGGTAGTGGACGCATTGCCCGTTACTAAAGGCGATCTACGCCCGTTACCAAAGGCAGTTTTTCACGTAGTGGAACATGCTAATTGATGGTACTCACTCACCATAGGAATGTTTTTTTCTGCAGCTTGCTAAGGCTATGTGGCTTGACGGATTCAATGTCACACATTTTACCATTAATTTGTACAAGATATAGGTTCAATCTAATATTTTTGGAAAAGTATACTTACATGTGGGAAACATGTGTGGCCGATTAAATAATTGTTGAACACAACCACATATTATATTACCTAGCTAAAATTATTACTTTGCCTGACAAATATCAGTACATGCCTAACGAATATTAGTAATTTGCCTAGAGCAACCATACCCCTAGAATATACTCACCCTCAACCTCGTCTTAATCAATTAAATCACTCACATTTAACTGACAACTATTTTTGCTATAAAAATCATACTAATGTACTGCACGAAACAAGAAAGCAGACATCTCACCTTTGCGCGCGTGTAGCTCCTCGTCTACCACACAAATCTCATGACTGCTCCCGCCTATCAAAAACCGACATCAATTTGACCAAATGCCTCATAAATCCCTTTTCACCCTTCATGCCTTGTAGTTTACCCTTATTCCAACCCATCAAGAAACTCTAATGGTATAATTATCCAACTCATTCTGCAATCAAAGTTACAATAAGCAACTTTTTGGAATCTCGTAAGAAAGTTATGAAAAAATCTAAGCAAATTAGATCATGAACTATGCCAAGTTTGATTTGTTTTTTCAGCACATAGTATTTGTCAAGAATGGTAAAAGCTACTCCTAGTCCAACAATGATTTCTTGGTAAACATATAAGTAAATTGTGTACAAGTGAAATATTTAAACAAAAATCTCAAGCACTCAATCCACTCGGCATACAAAAAGAAAAGCTAATTAACTCACTAGCTATAACAAGCAACACTGAAGTGATAAACTAGCTCATAAACTAATAATGAATCAAAGGATGTAAAGATTATGCAATGAATACTCAATGATTAGCCCTGTTCATGAAAGTGACATATCAAATTCCATTAAGCTGATGCTCACGACCTGCGCTAAATGGCCTGCAAACCAAAGCAAAAACAAAACTTTTCTTACTACACTTGTCCCCGGAGATGCGAGGTTGCTGCAGTGCTGGACCCTATGCTGCCGATTGCTGCTGTCCCGTGCGTGGTTGCTACTGCCTGCTGCGTGCACACCGGCTGCATGCTGTCACCGGAGACGCCTGGCCTGCAGCCGCCTCCTCCCACTGACTGCAAGCGCCTAGCTACTAGGTGGCCTGAACCGAGAGCTCGAGCTCAAGCCGCGTGTTCCGCCTGCTGGCTTGGTGCGGCCGCTTGGTGCCGCGCGTGCTTCCCCGCCTAGGTTGTAGCATGCCCCGCTGCTCCTGGACAATGTCCACAATGCGGGTGCGCTGGCGTGCGCAGCACGTGCGCGTCCCTGAAACAGCACAAGAACAAGAACAGAGAGGAACACCAAGAAATGCAAGAAAAGATCCCAACTTCGATATGAAATTCCGCCCACACCACTCCACGAATCAAGATGAAAATTAAGTTGTAGATACACTGAGACATGGTGCTTCACCAGCTAAGAGATCCACCCTAGTTGCTCATGATTCGCCCATCAGTTTCGGCAAGAATCGACGGACCCTAGAAAAACGGGGGGACATGGGGAACAACCAAATCCGTGGTGCTCAAGTGATGGGTTTGCTAGGAGATCATCCTAAACTCAATCACACATGTCCTACCACCGATTTGCCCCAAGAAAATCACTCAAAACATCCTCTAATTAAATTGAAGAATCGTTGGATCTGAAAGGACACGAGAAAGTGAGGGGGGGACAGGGGAGATACTACAGACTAAGACTAGAGAGGGGAAGGGAGGATGCACGCGCCTCTGGACCAGTGAGGAAGAAGGGGAGAAGGCCTCACCTTGCGTAGTGGCTACGAGGAAGCCGTCACCGCCGTCGGGGAGCTTTCTCTCCAGGGGATGACGTGATGGGGTCAAGGATCCCAGCTGCCGCGTGCCCTTGTCGAGGGCCACAGCCAGGCATGCCATGCGCCCTCACAGGGGCAGCCGCGCCCCTCGCCGGGGGTGAGTACCATGTGTGGTTCGAGGACCGGTGGATGGTCACTTCCTTGTGTGATGAGTGATTGACAACGTTGTGTGGACTGATTCTTGGCTAAGTATTGCAGGTGCAGGTTGTGGCTTGACTGGTGTTGGTGTAGGTGAAGAACAAGCGCGAAAGGTTGTCGCCGGTGAGGCCTCCAGGTGTGGAGAAGACAAGTAGGCTTCGTTCGAGGAACCCAGTGGCCAAAGGGGTCAAGTGCGAGCCGCATGGAGGCATGAACAGCAAGATGAAGTCATGGACGGTTTCTTGGTTGAGCCACAAAACCAAGGTCGAGCCAGGACTATGTGGGAGCCAAGTCATGAGTGGAGATTTGCGGAGGCTACACCGAGTTCGCGGGGTTTCTGGTGATTCACCAGAAAACCACTGGGTTCCTTGGTTGATCCACAAAGCCAAGACCGAAGAACCGAACACGGTCGTGCGCGCGGTGCCGGATCGGCTCGACCGGTGGGTCCGATCGGCTCGACCGGTGGGTACCAGTCTGACTGGTGAGGAGCACTGGTTTGACTGGTGTGCGATGATGCAGTCCGCAATCTTCGAAGCGGAGGACATGCATCGGGATCGCAAGGCTTGCGTCGAGGCTAAGCAGGTTGCGGCCGCCGGGCATCCGTCCGATGGAGAAAGCTTGAAAAGACTTCCAAAACCGCCCTTGAGGGGCTTGTATCCGTAGTTGTTAGGAAAGGGTATTTTAGACTTTCGGTTGCCTCCATATAACCCATGAGGTGAGAGGATGGCAGCCCCTCTTTGAACCCGAGTTCATTTGCTTTCCTATTTCCTCTTCCTATTTTCTTAGGATTTCTATAGGACTAGCTTGAGAGCTTCATGGTGAGATCTTGTTGAGAGGGTCGGATGATCAGCCGGCAAGCTAGACCTTGTATGAACCTTTGTGGCATGTATAGATGAGTCGGCGTGGTTCCTCAAGGCTTGGATGTGTTGTTCCCGGTTGTTCTTGGTGGTGATTTTCGGAGCCCTCTCTGGGTGATTTTCTTGGGGTGTTTTTGGGACCTTGCTCTTGGGAATTTGATGGGGGAAATTTGTGGGAACCCTTCGTGGTTCTTTGGGCTGTGATTCCCCTCCCAAATCCGTGAGTTAAGGGGCTCGATTTTGGTGGTTTTCGAGTTCTTCGTGTTCTTGAGGTAGAGGCTTCAGATTTGTGATTCCGAGAGTTGTAGGAAGTTTGAGGCTGTAATTTTTGGGGCATAACCTCTCCTTGGGGTGTTCATCATCTCCCCAAAATTTCGTCTCAAGACTCCAAGTGGTTTGGGAGATCCGTCGGTCGAAAGTTTGGAGTTGTTTCGCGGGTTGATTTTTAGTGGGGGCGGTACTACCGACACTGTGCAGGTAGTACCGATGACCTGATTTTCAGCTAACAGAGAGTCTTTATCGGTAGTACCGACACAAGGTCGGTAGTATCGATAGTCGGAAGTACCGACACAGTGCTGGTAGTATCGAAAACTTGTTTTTAGGTGCCAGTAAGCCCATATCGGTAGTACCAACCTGGGGCCGGTAGTACCAACAACTTCTGCTGCAGTTTGCCTCGTGCTAGCTTTTTCTCTCGGTTCATTTGGCGCTTGCTTCCTCTTTGTTCTTAGGCTTGATCTAACTTGTTCCTAGGGTCAGTAGGTCCGTTGTAACTACGTGATCTTGGCAAGTGTGTGCGAGATTCTTCGGAAGTGATTTGGGGGCATAGGCCAAGTTCTTGAGAAGAATTTTTATCGGCTCCCATTCACTCTCCCCTCTCTGGTCTTCTAATCGGTTCTTCAAGTGGTATCAGAGCCGGTTCGGGTCTTTGTTGACTCTAACCACTCTAAGATCCAAAGATGGCGTACCAGGAACAGGGTTCGGGTCCTCCACACTTCGATGGCAAGAACTACTAGATGTGGAGGAAGCGGATGGGGGCGTTCCTCGCGGAAAGGGTCAGATCCTTTGGGATGTCACGGTGGACACAGGCTATGTCCAGCCGATGGACTTCCTCGCTCCAGGATCGAGGGACGGGTTCGACGCCAACACCAAGGCGGTCGACTACTTGTTTCGTGCTCGTGTCGGCCCGAGTTCGATCGGGTGCACACCAAGCACTTGGCTTGTAGAATTTGGACGGTCTGCCGAAGGATGTTCATGTTGGGAATTCCCGGAGTTCGAGCACGGATGTATGTGACCTACCGGAGAGAGTACGAGAACTTCACTCATCTCCCCGGTGAGTCCATCGATGCCTTGTTTCAGAGGTTCACGGTGGTTGTGAACAACATGAGGGCCAATATGGACGTGCTCTCGTACGATGATCATGATAGAGCCGTCAAGCCCTTACACTCTTTGGATCGTACAATATGGGGCGGAAAGTTTGAGGCCATTGTGGAGTCAGAGAAGTATGACACTCTGACGGTGAATGAGCTGTTCTCGAAGCTCAAGTCGGCTGAGGTGGATAGGGGTACGACTGCCAAGCTCGAGGGTCCGACTGATTTCCATAGTCTCGCCCTCGTTGGTGGCTCAACAGGAAAGGCTAACGCTAACCCATCCATCAGGATGTTCTCTTTGTCCTCCTTGATGTCTATGCCAGATGAGGAGTTCGACGTGCTTGGAGAGGACGAGCTGGCGCTCCTGACGAGGCAGTTCAAGAGGCTGCACGAGAACTGAGTGAACATGAGGAGGAACATGAGGACATGCTTCCAGTGCGGCAAGCCGGGACACTTCGTTGCCGATTGCCCAGAGAAGGTCGAGAACAAGAACGGCTACAAGCACAAGCCGAGGACGGATGGCAAGTACCGGTCGAGGCGCAACCACAAGAGCAAGTACAAGAGCAAGAACAAGCACAAGGACGAGCGACGATCGAGGAAGAAGGAGAGCCGAGGCAAGGCCCGAGCGATGGTGGGAGCAAGCGACGTCGACTCAAGCTCCGCGTACTCCACCTCGAGCTCGAGCAGCAGTGAAGACGAAGGTGATCGTCGCAAGAGCAGGAAGTCATCCAAGAACCTGAGCGGGCTGAGCTGCTTTGCTAGAGACGGCTTCTGCACCATGGCACTGAGCTCCGGCAGCAAGAAGAGCACACAGAGCGACTCGGACTCTGAGTCCGACGACGAGGTGCGTGATGAACTTCCCTTCTTGCGCTAGGAGAATGAGAGGCTTGGCTCGTTGCTTGATAACCGTGATGACATGCTTAGAGAGGCCAAGAAAATGAGGAAAGAGCTTAGGGCTTCACTCGAGGATGCTAGGACTAGAGTGGCTGAGCTAGAAACACAGGTGCTTGATAGCAAGCTTGAGATTGATTCCCTTAAGGCTAGCCCTGTTGTTTCGGATGAGGTTGATTGTGCTGATTGCTCCATCTTTCTTGCTGATCTTGCTTTGTTTAAGGAGAAGCATGCCTCCAAGTGTGAGGAACTAGATGTGCTTACGGTTGAAGTGGCTGAGCTTAAGTCTAGACATGCTTTGCTAGGTGCTTGCACTTCTTGCCCTGTTTTGCATGCAAAAATTGATGAGATGCATGCTTGCACTAGTTCTCTTGAGGCTAAGCTGAAAGAACCCATTCCTACATCATGCTCTACCTGTGAAATGCATGCTTTGAAGAATTTGGAACTGGCACATTATGTTGATCGTTTGCAGGATGAGAATGATGAGCTGAGAAAGTTGATGGGTTGGTTGTCTGGTCATGAGCCTCAGTTGAGGATGATGATCAAGGCATTTAAGAGGCAGGGTGGTGAGGAACTTGGGGCAAACAAGGTTGGTGAGGGAAGTGGAGAGAATATCCCAGAGCCACCTAAAACCCACCACAAAAATGATTTCCCTCCTAAACCCAACCATCTAAGAAACCGACTAGACACAACCCCAACTCCACCCATGTTTCCCCCACATACAAATGATCTCCAAAAGCCCATTAAGTTTGTGTGCACTTCGGGGAAAGTGTTCTTTGGGAAAGAGAGTGAGAAGGCTAGTGAGGAGAAACTGGTGGAGATGATGAGTGGAGAGAAACCGAGTGAGCAGCCACAACCCAAGCCTAAACCTAAGCTTGTGAGGTTCCATTGTGGCTATTGTGGGAGAGATGGCCATAAGGATGAGTTTTGCTTCAAGAGGAAGCGAGAGGAGAGAATGGCAAAGGAGTGGGCTAACAAGGACAAGTACCACCCTTCCGATGGTGTACTTGAGCCTCGTGTGCAGATGCCTAGGGCTAAGGCGAGTGTGAGGACAGTTCGGACTTGGGGAGAGCGGAAGGCTGTTGGAGGTGCTGCTACCCAGGCTACACCGGTCAGACCGGTGTGGGGCATCGGTCAGACCGGTGCAGGCTTGGACAGGTAGCAATTTGGGTTTCGTGCTCGTACAGGTGCGAGGGTTGTTTCTGGAGGTCGTGGTTCTGGTGGTTGGGCTGGAGAGTTTGCAGGAGGTCAGGTGGCTAGGCATTCTCCCCCTCGAATTCACTACGGGGATGGGAGGAGTCGTAGCTTTGAGAAGGAGAGGAGGGACGGTCCACGGGCTGTCTTTCGTGGTTTTGGTCCTCCTCCAGGCAGAGAGGGTTGGTTCCCTCGGGGTGGTTAGGAGAGATGGTTTGGTTTGTGCTAACCCCACTTTCGAGCAAATGGCTCGGCACTGGTTTTACTCTTTTGGTACTAACCCAGTGCTGAGTCATTTGTTCACTCACGTGCTCATTTTAGAAGTTCAGGTGGGAGACTTGAAGAACATTTGGTTGAAGACTCCGGTTGCTCGAGGCATATGACCGGAGACAGGGGGTGGTTCTCAAGTCTCGTCCCGGTGGTGACAAGGAGGTACATCACTTTTGGGGACAACGGCGTGGGCGTGTGCTTTCAGAAGGTGAGATTAAGGTGAGTGACAAGATCACTCTCAAGCGTGTTTCTCTTGTTCAATCGCTGGGGTACAATCTGCTTTCTGTGTCCCAGCTGTTGGATGAGGGTTTTGAGGTGTTGTTTCGGCCCGGTGCTTCTCGGATTTTGGACTCGAGGGGACCTTGTCGGTATGGTCGTTCCTGAGGGTCAGGTGTTTCGGGCTGATTTTTCTCAGTCTTTTGGTGCAGAGTGTTGTTTCTTGGCTGGTTCTTCGAGTGAGTTGTGGAAGTGGCATAGGAAGTTGGGTCACTTGAGCTTTGACCTTTTGTCTCGCTTGAGTAAACTCAATTTGGTCCGAGGATTGCCACGGTTGAGGCTTGAGAAAGAGTTGGTTTGTGCGCCGTGTAGGCATGCCAAGATGGTAGCCTCTTCTCACCCGCCTATCACGGATGTGATGACCGAGCGTCCATGCGAGTCGCTCCATATGGACCTTGTTGGCCGGCTCGTGTGCGATCTCGCGGGTGGGAAGTGGTATGTCCTTGTTGTGGTGGACGACTATTCTCGGTATGCGTGGGTGTTCTTTCTCGAGGATAAGGGGGAGACGTTTGGTTTTGTTCGAGATCTAGTCTTGAGGTTGAGGAACGAGAGGCACGGAGATGCCATACGAGCAATCCGCAGTGACAATGGCTCAGAATTCAGAAACTCTCGTTTTGAAACCTTTTGCCATGACTTGGGTCTTGAACACCAGTTTTCGAGGCCGTATACGCCTCCCCAGAATGGTGTTGTGGAAAGGAAGAATAGGACCTTGTGCGAGATAGCTCGGACGATGCTTGATGAGCATAGGACTCCGAGGAGGTATTGGGCTGAGGCGGTGAATACCGCGTGCTATGTGTCGAACAGGATCTACCTCAGAGTGCATAAGAAGAAAACATGCTATGAGTTGATGCACGGCCGCACACCCAAGGTGAGTCACTTCCATGTCTTTGGTTGCAAGTGCTTTATTCTGAAGAAAGGGAAGAAGCTGGATAAGTTTGAGGCTAGGTCTGTCGATGGTATTTTCTTTGGTTATGCATCTCATTCTAGAGCATATCGTGTGCTCAATCTTGAAACTAACAAAATCGTGGAGACTTGCGAGGTAACCTTCGACGAGACACAGCCACGTAGTCAACTTGTCTTTGAGTGTGCAGGTGATGATGAACTTGGCGAGGAGATCTTTCAGGAGGAGCATGAACATGGAGACGATGAAGACGACGGTGTGGTGCCCCCGGCTGAACATGTACCCACTACTTCGACTACGGTGATGGATGGACCCTCTCCTACACCTACGATGACAAATCAAGATCGAGGAGAAGCTGTTATTGAGGGGGAGGTAGCATCGAGGCAAGAACCTCCCCGGCGAGTACAAGTGGATCACCCAGCTTCGAGGATCATCGGCGACGTGAATGAACGCACTACACGGTCGAGGGTTCGGAACAATTCTCATTTCGCTCATGCTGCATTTGTTGCTACTTTTGAGCCCAAAGACATTGGACACGCACTATCTGATCACAATTGGGTTAATTCGATGCATGAGAAGTTGGAGAACTTTGAGAGGAATCGGGTTTGGGAGTTGGTTAACCCTCCTCCAGGGTGTAAGCCGATTGGTACAAAGTGGGTGTGGAAGAATAAAGAGGGAGAGAAAGGTGAGGTTGTGAGAAACAAGTCGAGGCTTGTTGCTCAGGGGTTCAGTCAGAAGGAGGGGATCGACTACGAGGAGACCTTTGCTCCCATAGCCCGTTTGGAGGCAATAAGGATCCTTCTAGCCTTTTCTGTGGCTAAAGGGTTCAAGTTGCACCAAATGGATGTGAAGAGTGCTTTCCTGAATGGTGTGTTGGAGGAAGAAGTGTATGTGAGGCAACCTCCGGGGTTTGAGAGTGAGAAGTACCCCCACTGGGTGTACAAGTTGAGGAAGGCGCTGTATGGGTTGAAGCAGGCGCCTAGAGCTTGGTATGGCCGGTTGAGAGGGTTCTTGTTTGAGAGAGGTTTTGAGATGGGGAAGGTCGATCAGACCTTGTTTCTTTTGAGGCAGGGCAGAGATATCCTGATTGTGCAGTTGTACGTGGATGATATTGTCTTTGGTGGCTCGTCTAACTCTCTTGTTGCAAGGTTTGCAGAGGATATGAGCAGGGAATTTGAGATGAGCATGATGGGCGAGTTGCAGTTATTCCTTGGGCTACAAATCAAACAATCAAAGGAAGGAACATTTGTGCACCAAGCTAAGTACACCAAGGACATTGTGCGGAAGTTCAAGATGGAGGATTCCAAGGCTATGACGACGCCAATGAGTACGACTACAGCTCTTGATGCGGACGAGGAAGGTGAACATGTGGACCAGAAGGAGTACCGAAGCATGATCGGGTCACTCCTCTACTTGACGGCGACGAGGCCGGACATCCAGTTCTCGGTATGTCCGTGCGCTCGTTTTCAAGCGTCTCCGAGGACTTCACATTGGCAAGCGGTGAAGAGAATTTTCAGGTACTTGCGTCACACTCCCGACTTTGGCCTGTGGTACTCCGCGTCCTCTTCTTTGGCGCTTCATGGTTTTTCAGACGCGGATTTTGCCGGGTGTCGGTTGGATAGGAAGTCCACTTCTGGGACTTGCCAGTTTTTGGGTTCTTCTTTGGTGTCTTGGTCTTCCTGCAAATAGTCGAGTGTTGCTCAATCCACTACCGAGGCCGAGTACGTTGCCGCTGCTAGTTGTTGCTCTTAGCTCCTTTGGATTTCATAAACTATGAGTGACTTTGGTGAGGAGTATACCCATGTCCCACTTCAATGTGATAGCACCAGCGCCATAAGTGTTGCAAAGAATCCAGTGCTCCATTCCAAAACCAAGCACATAAAAGTGAGGTATCATTTTCTGAGAGACAACGTAGAGAAAAGAAAGATAGATTTGATCCATGTACCCACACATGACCGACTAGCCGATATTTTCACCAAACCCCTAGATCAAGCAACTTTCACTCGTTTGCGGGGGGAACTTGGTGTGTGTTTGATTTCTTGAGTTGGGTGTGTGGGAGCTCCTTTGTAGCATATGTATAGCTTTTCTTTGTGCATTTCTTGCATTTGGCATGGAATATGTAACGTGATGTATAGGCATCCTTGTATCTTAGATTGCATGCATTTTGTATCATATCCATTGGATAGGAAAAGCTTCTCCTATATACATTGTTCACCATGGAATGCTATTTATGTCTTTGTGAGCTTGTTTTGTATGCTATGGCTAGTTTGGCTTAGCTCTTGATGATCTTGATGAATAATCCATGGTTGATGGCTATGTTTTTGAAAAATGTCACATATATGCTCTCTCATGTGTAAATGCCTTTACATGATCTTGACATGTTTTAGTGGCTTTGCTATGCTTAATTTGTGGTTGGATAGCTAGTTTATTGATCATATGGGGCCAAAGGCTCATTTGCCATCATGAATGTTTAACCCTCTTGCTTTATCTTATGGAGGGGCATAAGTTCCTTTTTGTCGCAAAGACATTTCATGTACCATTTATAAATCTGAAAATGAAATGAAAAATGCTTGGAAAATGTGCTCCCATGTCATATGTGCTGAATTTATTTTGCTTTGGGTGCTAAACCGTTGCATGATGCCTACCAATGAGAAGTCTCATACATAGAAGTAGGCACATGGCTCGGTGGCTTTGACATGACATGAGGTGCTTGTGGGTGTTTGTGATGGTCTTATGATTAGAATGGCTGTCCAAGCATGAAGTTTGCGTGGCTTTGCCATTTTGATATGTTTTGATCATGTTTAGGACTTTGCCCAAATCTATCTTAGCTTCATCCAATGGTTGTGAAACTTGGTGGTCTTGTAGTTGATGTCGATACGAAGCTATAGAGTACCTAACTTGCTTATTTGGACATGTGTTGTAACGTCCTTAGATTTGGTTTGTTTGCAAAATGGGAAATTTCTAAAACTTGATTTGAATTTGAAGTGCTCATGCAACACGTCAGGTTGGTTTCTTGTTTCTTCCCCGAAATTCCTAGATTTAATTTGACCCATCATTAATTCTAGGTTTATATCTTGCTAGTGTGGTAAGCTGGATCTTCATTTGGTTTTTATTTGGAGTTTCATGAGTGGATTCAAATTTGATTTGGAAAATTCAAATTTGAATCAAATTAGTAGTCTAAAAGAAAAGGAGAAACTCACCTATGCTTAACAGGCCGCCAACCCCCATTTCCGCCCGACCCCGCTTTTAGCCCACTCGCCGGCCTAGCTAACCGACCGCGGGACGCCACCTACCGCGCGCGCGCCGGGCCGCCGACCGGCGGGCCCCGCGCCCGCGTCATCCCGGCCCCGCGGTGACGCGAGCGCATCACCCCCAACCTTTCGCCTTTGGTCGACGCCCAAACGCAAAGGCGGGGGAGCACCGGCCGCAAAGGCTCGCCGCCGCGGGCGTGCCGCGCGCCCCGGCCCGCATCCTAGCCGTCCGCGTGCCCCCGCGCCGCGCGGCCCTATTTAAAACTACCGCCGAGCCCCGAGGAGAGCTCCCAACCCTAGCCGCCCCAGGGGAGTTGCCCCCGACCACCCACACCGTTCCGCCGAAGGAGAAGGGAGTGAAGGAGGGAAGGAGGAGGAGAGGAGCCGCCCGCGGGAGAGCCGTTCGCCGCGAAGACCGGAGCCGCCCGTGGGAGGAGCCGGACCCGCCGGTAACGACTACATCCCCTACTTCCCCTACTTCCCCGACGACGTGCCGCCGCCTTCCTCTTCTTCCCCCTCGCCGGCAAGCCGCACCGCCTCACTATACCAACGCACTGCACTTCGGCCAGGAGCCACAGAGGTGAGAATGACCGCTGCTTCCCTCTTGTCGATACCCCGGCCATCGAGCCGAGGAGGAACGCCCGATGCTCCGCGCCGCCGCGCCGCCGCTGGTGATGCCGGCCTTCGTGCCAGGCTGGGATGAGGATTTCTTGCAGGTGCTGCTGCTTACATCGACGCGCGCTCGCTCGCTGGCGTAGTCCTCTTTGTCACCGTAGTGTACCGCGCCGTACCACCAGTGAACGCGCCGCCGCGTCGTGTTCCCGCTCGCGTTCGCGTTCGCGCGCGAGGCCGCACGGGTCCACCTCCCTTGCGCCAGTGTGCACCCCCGCGCACGCGCACGCCAATCTAGGGACAAGGCCGGGCCTTTGGTCCTTGCACGCCTGCGCCATTTCACACCGCCGCGTCTAGGGTGGCCGCGCCGCCATGGCCTCGTCGTGGCCATGTAGGTCACGCGCGCGGTCGCCAAGAAAAGGGGACACCATGTCCTCGGTCACCCTGAGCACACCCTGAGCACACCGCCGTGAACCCTCTCGCCCTTGCACGAACCGACCGCGGGAGCCGTGCTCGCCGCCGCCCATGGCGTCGAGCCGGGCTCCGCCGTGAACCACGCTGCGACGTCCCGTCACGGCCAACCACTACACCTACTGGTAGCCACCTTGCGTGCACGCTGCCTCGTGCACGCCATAGCACCCACGTTCGCTCGTTCCCGCACTGGGAGGAGCACCAACACCACCGCCACGCCGCCGTCGCCGCGCCCGCGCCGATCTCGCCGCGACGGTCGTCGCCCCTTAGTGCGTGACCCTTCGAGCCAGCAACCCTAGGGAAACCCCGTGAGGCTATCATGTGGAGACCAGTCACCAGGCGCAGTGGGACCTCGCCGCCGGCAAGGCCGTGACGTGCCGCCGTCGCCCTTAGGGGCATTCCATCGAATACCTTGGGCCCTTCGAATCCGCAGGGGACGGTTTTGTGCACGGGGAACCACACGCAGGTGTGGTCGTAGCCGATCCACCCGGATCCGGTGCGGCCCACAAGTCCTTTTCCGGGCCACACACCGGCCCTCACAGCAACCAGCCGCATCGCCCATCGCGGGATCGCGTGCGGGAGCCAATGGCCGCCCGGCCGCACGCGAGCCGCAAGGCGCCGGGCCGCAGCCGATCCGGAAACGGAGGATCCGGTGTGGCCGGGGGTTTTTAGGGGGAAAATGTATTTTTATTTCCAGAAAATCATTTCTCTCTTTGAAAAACCCTAATAAATCCATTTGAACTCTGAAAATTGTGAAACCTTTTCCAGAAAGTTTCTAAAATCATAAACTCCGAGCTAGGATGGTATTTCCTCTCTTTTGGAACTTAATTGCATTTCTTTGGAGTTAATTGCAATAGGGCCGCTATTTATTTTTCCTTTCGCGCTATTAGGAGCAGCTGGAGCCGAGGAGCTGATCCCGGAGTACGACTACGCCGACGACTTCACCGCGGAGGACTACCCGACCCCGGGTTCATGCCCAATCGATTCGAAATACCTATTAGGCATTGCTAAGTAGAATTGCTAGCGCTTTAGTTTATGTATGCATGATGATGAACCTTGCAATCGCCTCTTTGTTTACCCTGTCCTTGATTGCCCTACTACTACTGTATATATATATGTTTATGTGAGCGTGTATATACGCCGAGCTTCGCGATGCATGTGTTGGGATGGGAATAGTGGTTCTTGGCGTGTGTGGGCTAAAACCGGCAGGAGAAGGCGTTTTGGGTACTTTGGCGGGGGTGAGCTCGAAACAACCGATCTGGGACGTCGTCTGCCGCCAGGCACTGGGCTGCCCTCTCGCGCAGTATCGCGCCTCCTTCGAGTCCGGGACGCTTCGGCTGCTACCCCGAGACTACTGGCGCCTCGCACCGCTCGTGGACGGAGTTCCTTCGTACGAGGGGATCCAAGACGACGTCAATGCTGCTCCCTTCCGCGAGTCCGACGAGACCCTGGTGGAGACGGCTAGCTACTTGGTCGACCTCGACAAGTACGCACACCGCCTGGAGGACGAGTCACGTACCCTCTTCGGCCGCATCGTAGACGCCACCGTCGACACCCGCCGCATGCCCGCCCACGCCGTGTCCACGGGGAGAGAGAGAACAGCGCCCTACGCTACCGTGTTCGCCAGCTCGAGCAGAGCCTCGACCGTGCGACCACCGTCCTGCTGCAGTCCGAGAGGGAGAGGGTGGACACCCTAGAGGAGATGCTGCACGTCAAGGAGGACCTCCGCAGGCTGACGGCGAGTCAGAACAGGCTGAAGGACAAACTCGAGCGCAAGGATGACCTGCTCACAGTACGCGCTCACCTGCTCGGTTGTGAGCGGCTCAAAGTGGAGAAGCTGGAGAAGAGCCGGGCGGACAACATAGCCAACATCGCGTGGCTCACACGCACGGCCGTCTACCTGAGAGACAAGGCCGAGAGACTGAGGAGGACTTGGGAGGATGCCGACTCACTTCGTGTGGATGAGCTCTTCGAGCTCAACGGAGAGCTACCCCCCGAGTCTCAGCGTGAGATCCGCACCGAGACCTTCGAGCTACACCAGTCCCGCCTCAAGCTTCACCTGTGCCCGATGGCCCGTCTGCCGACCCCCGTCGAGACCGAGGAGGTTCGAGAGGCTCACGCCTTGGTGTCCTGGATCTTTCCGCCGGACTACCCCACTGAGGACCGCTACCCCGTCTCGTACAAGAGGGCGCGCACAGAGTAGAGAGCTGGGCGAGGGGCATGACCCGCAGTAGTGTAGTGTGCTAGTAGTTTCCATGAGATGTTCCATGCGGCCCGCGAGCATGTTCCGTGCATGAAGAGAGTCATGCCACACCATGTGAACACTACCCTTTTGAGATTGTACCGATGTATTAGAGCGTTGACTTGTTGTCGCTACCCCCAAGGTCCGAGTCGGCCTCAGGGGAGCAAGTGTATTATTCATGTTTGATGTGTGCTTGGATCTTAATGGAGTTATTCGCGTCTTAATGCTTTTTTTCTCCTTGAGTGTAGGTTATAATAAGAATTATTTTCTTGATTGCCTTAGACTCATGTCTGTGTTGGTGTTGACGTGTGTAAACTTTCCCCCTTCTCTTATGTTTTCGAAGGATGTCGATCCGCCGATCCAACCGGCTGATGGCTCGCCTCGAGGAGGCAACTCGTTGAGGAAGAAGCCCCGTAGGGACATGGGCGCGGACGTGGCCGTGGACGCCTACCCTATGTGGAGAAGCTTTGGGAGCTAGGGCCCGGGGTGACGAAGCACCGCCACCACCGCCCGAGAACCCGGAGGCCGAGGTTGAGCAAGGAGGAGCCGAACGGGGCCGGCCGGACCGGCCCCCACCACCCCCACCTAACTTGGTGGAGGTGATGGCGCTCCGGACCCGACTCGATGCGAGAGGAAGGCCGAAGCCATGGAGCACCGTGGCAACGGTGGGAACCGCGTCGCTCCGCAGGACGAGGACCTCACGAGGAAGATCGAGAGGTTCATCCATCTGAAGGCCCCCACCTTCAGCTACTCGGATGACCCGCTCGAGGCCGATGACTGGCTGAGGGTGATTGAGACCAAGCTCGACCTCACCGTCTGCTCCGACGAGGAGTGCGTCGCTATCGCCGCGCACCGGCCCGGAGGGTACCGCCAAGGCATGGTGGGACAACTACACCGCCACCCACCCGAACCCGGCTTTCATCACTTCGCCGGAGTTCGCGAGGCGTTCCGCGAGCGCACCTTCCCGCCGAGCTGCTGGTCCCGAAGGCGCGGGACTTCCGCACCATGACCCGGGGTGCGATGAGGGTTGAAGAGTACAAGCGTCACTTCATGAAGATGATGCGGCACGCCCCCGACGACACCAACACCGACCAGAAGAAGCAGTTCTGGTTCCTACGAGGCCTTCACTACGGCCTTCGCCAGGCGTTGAAGGCAAGTGAGCACAAGTCCCTTCGCCATCTCGTCAACCGCGCCATCGCGGTCGAGGATGAGAGGAGGGGCCACGAGGAGCGCATGAGGGGCAAGAAGAGGATGGGAGATCGGGACCGGCCCTAACCGATCCTTCCAGAAGCCGAGGAGCGGACAGAGCAACATGTTGAGGGGGGAGCTACCGCCCGGGCACAACCGGCCCGGGCGTGGCTTCGGAGGAGGTGGACGTAGCCCGTTCCCCGGAGGGAGGAACCCCGGCTATCCCCGGCAGATTGGAGGCTACACTCGTGCTCCACGGGGCACCCCGAGACCCGCCGCGGGGAGGTTTCACCGTCACCTGCTTCGCGTGTGGCAAGCCCGGCCACAAGTCCTACGTCCGCCCCGACAAGAAGGCTGCCGCCACCCCCGCGAGGGCACCCGCTCCAGAGGCCGACCTCCTCGGGCCGCGCCGCCGGGCCGGCTGCCGGCCGTGGGAGGCTGAACCACCTTACTGAGGAGGAGACTACCGACGCCCCTGACGTCGTGATCTGTAAGTTTTTAGTTTGTGGTACTTCTGCTCTAGTTCTCTTCGACACCGGTGCAACTGGGTCGTATGTTACCTCTCGGTTCGTGAACAAACTCTCCCTCCCTACAACCACCCGAACGATTCCCATGATCACGAGCTCTCCGCTCGGGGGTATCCGATGCACCCTGCTGTGCAAGGGAGTGGATGTGGTCATCCAAGTCCACAGGTTCTATGGGGATCTGACCGTGCTGCCTTCCCATGGTATTGACGTGATACTGGGGATGGATTGGATCACTGCCCACAAAGGTGTCATCTCCACTTCGTCGAGACTTGTGACACGGGTGCACCCCCGACGGGACGAGAGTCACCTTCGAGCCGATGAAGTCTCGAGACATACCGGCGGTGTACAGCCTTCACACGAAGGCCATATCGGACGTGCCGGTAGTCCGTGAGTATGAGGATGTGTTTCCGGAGGAACTGCCCGGGTTACCTCCCGATCGTGATGTGGAGTTTGTGATTAACTTGGTGCCGGGAACAGTGCCGATAGCCCGAGTTCGTACCACATGGCGAAGTTGAACCGAAACCGTTGAAGGCGCAGCCGGACTCACTTGCTCCCGAAAGGGTTCATCCGACCAAGTGCTTCACCTTGGGGTTCACCAAAGACTTGTTCGTTCCAAAGAAGGATGGAACTCAACGTCCGTGCGTCGACTACCACGCCCTAAATGCGGTAACTATCAAGAACAAGTACCCACTACCCGAGATCGATGACCCGATGGATCGGCCTAAGGCAAGCCAAGTACTTCAAAGCAAGATTGATCTCCGGTCGAGGTTATCACCGGATGAAGATTCGCCCGAAGGACATCCATAAGACGGCGTTCGTAACCCGGGATGGGCGACGAGTACACAGTCGTGTCGTTTGGCCTGACCAATGCCCCGGCATACTTCATGAACATGATGAACAAGGTCTTCATGGATGAGTTGGACAAGTGTGTCGTCGTCTTCATCGACGATATACTAGTCTACTCCCAAACCGCAGAAGAGCACGAGGAGCACCTGAGGATCGTGTTGGGGAAGCTCAGGCAACATCAGTTGTACGCCAAGTTCAGCAAGTGTGAGTTCTGGATGGAGGAAGTCGCCTTTCTTGGTCATGTGTTGTCAGCCAAGGGAGTGGCCGTAGACCCGAGAAAGATAGAAGCAGTGTCCAAGTGGCAATCACCAAAGTCCGTGACGGAGATCCGCAGTTTTCTCGGTTTGGCCGGATAATACCGTCGGTTCATCGAAAACTTCTCGAAGATCGCCAAACCCATGACGGAACTGTTGAAGAGCAACACGCCGTATGTGTGGTCGGACAAGTGTGAAGCCAGCTTCCAGGAGCTCAAGACTCGCCTCACCACTACGCCGGTCCTGACCTTGCCCGACGCGAGCGAGGGGACTTCGTGGTGTACCGTGACGCATCAAGGCAAGGACTCGCCGCGTGTTGATGCGGGGAGGCAAGGTGGTAGCCTATGCCTCGCGGCAGCCTAGAAAGCATGAGGAGAACTACCCTACACACAACCTCGAGCTAGCCGCCGTCATTCATGCCTTGACGATATGGAGGCACTATCCGATGGGAAACAAGTGCGACATTTATACCGATCACAAGAGTCCGAAGTATATCTTCACCCGGCCCGAATTGAACCTCGAGGCGAGAGAAGGTGGCCGGAGCCGATCAAGGACTACGACCCGAACATTCACTACCACCCCGAGAAGCCAAACGTCGTAGCCGACGCTCCGAGCCGCAAGCACTACCGCAACAACCTCGATGGTGCATGAAGAACGGCTCGGCTCTACATGAAGAGCTAGAGAGGCCGAGTTTGGAGATAGTAGAGGAGGGGCGTTGAATAAGTTGAGGGTGAAATACACACTCGAAGACCGCATCCGTCAAGCTCGAAGGAGTGCCCGGAGATTCAAGAGGTAAAACGCCCGATGGAGAGAGGCAAAGCGACCGACTATCGCCTCGATGACCGGGGCACGCCGTGGGTCGAAGGACCGTATCTGCGTACCCCAGAACAAGGAGATTCGGGACTCGATTCTTAGAGAAGCTCACGACTCTCGATACTCGATCCACCCTGGCTGCACCAAGATGTACAAGGATTTGAAGGTACGGTTCTGGTGGGAAAAGATGAGGGAAGACATTTCCGAGTACGTCGCTCGGTGCGACACGTGTCAGAGAGTGAAGGCAGAACACCAGAGGCCTGTCGGTCTGCTGCAACCGCTCGAGATACCCACATGGAAGTGGGATGATATCGTATGGACTTTATTGTGGGATTACCGCACACACGTAAAGGAAACGACTCCATTTGGGTGATTGTCGATCGGTTGACCAAAGTAGCACACTTCTTGCCCGTGAAAGTGAACTATAGCGTGAGCCGCTTGCGGAATCGTATGTGGACAATATTCTAAAGCTTCATGGAGCTCCGAGGAGCATTGTGTCGGACAGAGGGACTCAGTTCACCGCCCAGTTCTGGAAGAGTTCGCATGCTTCCATGGGCACCGAGCCGAACTACAAGACACGCCTTTCCACCCCCGGACCGATGGTCGGACGGAGAGAGTGAATCAAGTCCTAGAAAACTTAGCGAGGGCTTGTGTGTTGACCTACGGGTCCGATTGGGAAAAGAGTCCGTCCTATGCCGAGTTCTCGTACAACAACGGCTACCGGTGCCGCCTTGAAGATGGCTCCTTTCGAAGCCCCGTACGGCGAGAAAGTGCTCGGACACCGTTGATGTGGTCCGAGGTGGGGGAGCGAAACTTTTTTGGTCCCGCCGCCATTGTTGAGGCCGAAGAAAATGTCGCCAAGGTCGTAGAGAACCCGAAGATAGCTCGGAGCGAGCGAGAAGAGCTACGCGGACCCGAAACGGAGAGACGTCTCGTTTGAAGTGGGAGATCACGTCTACTTGAAGGTGTCACCCCTCCGAGGTATGAAGAGGTTCCACATCGGGGGGGAAGCCGTCCCCCGTGTACGTTGGCCCCTACCCTATTGTGAAAAGGGCCGGGAAGGTGGCTTACCAACTCGAGCTACCTCACGGAGCTTACCGGAGTGCATCCGGTGTTCCATGTATCCCGGCTTCGGAAGTGTGTGGTAGTCGAGAAGAGAGTGCCCGCTCGGGCACTCGACATCCAGAAACCCCGGAGTACTTGGAGTACTCGGTTCGGATCATGGAATGGGTGGAGAAATCGACCGGGAACACCACCACGCGCTTCGCAAGGTGTTATGGAGTAATCACTCCGAGCGCGAAGCAACGTGGGAAAAGGAGTCTGCCTTGAGGGAGAAATACCCTCATCTCTTTGAAATAGAGGTAACTTCTTAATCTCGGGGACGAGATTCTTGTGAGGGGGGAGTTCTGTAACATCCTTGGAATTGGCTTGTTTTCAAAATGTGGAATTTCAAAAAAAACTTGATTTGAATTTGAAGTGCTCATGCAACACGTAAGGTTGGTTTCTTGTTTTTTTCCCCGAAATTCCTAGATTTAATTTGACCCATCATTAATTCTAGGTTTATATCTTGCTTGTGTGGTAAGTCGGATCTTCATTTGGTTTTTATTTGGAGTTTCATGAGTGGATTCAAATTTGATTTGGGAAATTCAAATTTGAATCAAATTAGTAGTCTAAAAGAAAAGGGGAAACTCACTTATGCTTAAAGGGGCCGCCAACCCCCATTTCCGCCCGACCCCGCTGCGGCCCACTCGCCGCCCCGCCCAACCGACCGCGAGACGCCACCTACCGCGTGCGCGCCCGGCCACCGACCGGCCGGGCCCCGCGCCCGCGTATCCCGGCCCCGCGATGACGCGAGCGCATCACCCCCAACCTTTCGCCTTTGGCCGACGCCCAAAGGCAAAGGCGGGGGAGCGTCGGCCGCAAAGGCTCGCCGCCGCCGCGCGTGCCGCGCGCCCCGCGCATCCTAGCCGTCCACGTGCCCCCGCGTCGCGCGCCCCTATTTAAAGCCGCCGCCGAGCCCCGAGAGAGCTCCCAACCCTAGCCGCCCTGGGGGAGTTGCCCCCCGACCACCCACACCGTTCCGCCGGAGGAGAAGGGAGTGAAGGAGGGAAGGAGGAGGAGAGGAGCCGCCCGCGGGAGAGCCGTTCGCCGCGAAGACCGAGCCGCCCGTGGGAGGAGCCGGACCCGCCGGGAACGACTACATCCCCTACTTCCCCTACTTCCCCGACGACGCGCCGCCGCCTTCCTCTTCTTCCCCCTCGCCGCAAGCCGCACCGCCCTCACTACACCACCGCACTGCACTTCGGCCAGGAGCCACAGAGGTGAGGACGACCGCTGCTTCCCTCTTGTGGATACCCCGGCCATCGAGCCGAGGAGGAACGCCCGATACTCCACGCCGCCGCGCCGCCGTTGGTGATGCCGGCCTTCGTGCCAGGCTGGGATGAGGATTTCTTGCAGGTGCCGCTGCCTACATCGATGTGCGCTCGCTCGCTGGCGTAGTCCTCTTTGTCACTGTAGTGTACCGCGCCGTACCACCCGTGAACGTGCCGCCGCGTCGTGTTCCCGCTCGCGTTCACGTTCGCATTCGCGTGCGAGGCCGCGCGGGTCCACCTCCCTTGCGCCGGTGTGCACCCCCACGCATGCGCACGCCGGTCCGGGGGACAAGGCCGGCCTTTGGTCCTTGCACGCCCGCGCCGTTTCACATCGCCGCGTCTAGGGTGGCCGCGCCGCCATGGCCTCGCCATGGCCATGTAGGTCACGCGCGCGGCCGCCAAGAAAAGGGGACACCATGTCCTCGGTCACCCCGAGCACACCCCCGAGCACACCGCCGTGAACCCTCTCCCCCCCTTGCACGAACCGACCGCGGGAGTTGTGCTCGCCGCCGCCCATGGCGTCGAGCCGGCTCCGCCGTGAACCCCGCCGCGACGTCCGTCACGGCCAACCCCTACACCTACCGGTAGCCACCTTGGGCGCGCGCCGCCTCACGCACGCCATAGCACCCACGTTCGCTCGTTCCCGCACCGGGAGGGGCACCAACACCACCGCCATGCCGCCGTCGCCGCGCCCGCGCCGGCGCCGATCTCGCCGCGACGGCCATCGCCCCTTAGTGCGTGACCCTTCGAGCCAGCAACCCTAGGGAAACCCCGTGAGGCTATCATGTGGAGACCAGTCACCAGGCGCAGTGGGACCTCGCCGCCGGCAAGGCCGTGACGTGCCGCCGTCGCCCTTAGGGGCATTCCATCGAATACCTTGGGCCCTTCGAATCCGCAGGGGACGGTTTTGTGCACGGGGAACCACACGCAGGTGTGGTCGTAGCCGATCCGCCCGGATCCGGTGCGGCCCACCACTCCTTTTCCAGGCCACACACCGGCCCTCACAGCAACCAGCCGCATCGCCCATCGCGGGATCGCGTGCGGGAGCCAATGGCCGCCCGGCCGCACGCGAGCCACAAGGCGCCGGCCGCAGCCGATCCGAACCGGGAGGATCCGGTGTGGCGGGGGTTTTTAAGGGGAAAACGTATTTTTATTTCCGTAAAATCATTTCTCTCTTTGAAAAACCCTAATAAATCCATCTTAACTCCGAAAATTGTGAAACCTTTTCCGTAAAAGTTTCTAAAATCCTAAACTGCGGGCTAGGGTGGTATTTGCTCTCTTTTGGAACTTAATTGCATTTCTTTGGAGTTAATAGCAATAGGGCCGCTATTTATTTTTCCTTTCGTGCTATTAGGAGCAGCTGGAGCCGGGGAGCTGATCCCGGAGTACGACTACGCAGACGACTTCACCGCGGAGGACTACCCAACCCCAGGTTCACGCCCAACTGATCCTGAAATACCTATTAGGCATTGCTAAGTAGAATTGCTAGCGCTTTACTTTATGTATGCATGATGATGAACCTTGCACCGCCTCTTTGTTTACCCTGTCCTTGATTGCCCTACTACTACTGTATATATATATATATATGTTTATGTGAGCGTGTATATACACCGAGCTTCGCGATGCATGTGTTGGGATGGGAAAATAGTGGTTCTTGGCGTATGTGGGCTAAAACCGGTAGGAGAAGGCGTTTTGGGTACTGCGGCGGGGGTGAGCTCGAAACAACCGATCCGGGGACGTCGCCCGCCGCCGTGCACCGGGCTCGCCTTCTCGCTCGCATCGCGCCTCCTTCGAGTCCGGGACGCTTCGGCTGCTAACCCGGGACTACTGGCACCTCGCACCACTCGTGGACAGAGTTCCTTCGTACAAGGGGATCCAGGACGACGTCGACACTGCCCACTTCCGCGAGTTCGACGAGAACTTGGTGGAGACGGCCAGCTACTTGGTCGACCTCGACAAGTACGCACGCCGCCTGGAGGATGAGTCACGTACCCTCTTCGGCCATATCAGAGACGCCACCGTCGACGCTCGCCCGCAGCCGGCCCACGCCGTGTCCACCGGGAGAGAGAGAACGAGCCGCCCTACGCTACCGTGTTCACCGGCTCGAGCGCAGCCTCGACCGTGCGACCACCGTCCCGCTGCGGTCCGAGAGGGAGAGGGTGGACACCCGAGAGAAGATGCCGCATGTCAAGGAGGACCTCCGCAGGCCGACGCCGAGTCGAACAGCCGAAGGACAAGCTCGAGCGCAAGGATGACCTGCTCACAGTACGCGCTCACCTGCTCGGTTGTGAGCGGCTCAAAGTGGAGAAGCCGGAGAAGAGCCGGCGGACAACATAGCCAACATCGCGTGGATCACACGCACGGCCGTCTACCCGAGAGACAAGGCCGAGAGACTGAGGAGGACTTGGGAGGATGCCGACTCACTTCGTGTGGATGAGCTCAACGGAGAGCTACCCCCCGAGTCTCGCCGTGAGATCCGCACCGAGACCTTCGAGCTACACCAGTCCCGCCTCAAGCTTCACCTGTGCCCGATGGCCCGTCTGCCGACCCCCGTCGAGACCGAGGAGGTTCGAGAGGCTCACGCCTTGGTGTCCCGGATCTTTCCGCCGGACTACCCCACTGAGGACCGCTACCCCGTCTCGTACAAGAGGGCGCGCACTGAGTAGAGAGCTGGGCGAGGGGCATGACCTAGAGTAGTGTAGTGTGCTAGTAGTTTCCACGAGATGTTCCATGCAGCCGCGAGCATGTTCTGGTGCATGAAGAGAGTCATGCCACACCATGTAAACACTACCCTTTTGAAATTGTACCGATGTATTAGAGCGTTGACTTGTTGCTGCTACCCCCAAGGTCTGAGTCAGCCTCAGGGGAGCAAGTGTATTATTCATGTTTGATGTGTGCTTGGATCTTAATGGAGTTATTCGCGTCTTAATGCTTTTTTTCTCCTTGAGTGTAGGTTATAATAAGAATTATTTTCTTGATTGCCTTAGACTCATGTCTGTGTTGGTGTTGACGTGTGTAAACTTTCCCCTTCTCTCATGTTTTCAGAAGGATGTCGATCCGCCGATCCAACCGGCTGATGGCTCGCCTCAAGGAGGCAGCTGCTGAGGAAGAAGCCCCGCAGGGACATGGGCGCGGACGTGGCCGTGGACGCCTACCCTATGTGGAGGAGCTTTGGGAGCTAGGGCCCGGGGTGACGAAGCACTGCCACCACCGCCCGAGAACCCAGAGACCGAGGTTGAGCAAGGAGGAGCCGAGCGGGGCCAGCCGGAGACGGACCAGCCCCCACCACCCCCACCTAACTTGGTGGAGGTGATGGCGCTCCAGACCCAGCTGATGCAGAGGATGGCTGAAGCCATGGAGCACCGTGGCAACGGTGGGAACTGCGTCGCTCCGCAGGACGAGGACCTCACGAGGAAGATCGAGAGGTTCATCCGTCTGAAGGCCCCCACCTTCAGCTACTCGGATGACCCGCTCGAGGCCGACGACTGGCTGAGGGTGATCGAGACCAAGCTCGACCTCACCGTCTGCTCCGACGAGGAGTGCGTCGCTATCGCCGCGCACCAGCTGGAGGGTCCTGCCAAGGCATGGTGGGACAACTACACTGCCACCCACCCGAACCCAGCTTTCATCACTTGGATGGAGTTCTACGAGGCGTTCCGCGAGCAGTACCTTCCCGGCGAGCTGCTGGTCCAGAAGGCGCAGGAGTTTCGCACCATGACCCAGGGTGCGATGAGGGTTGAGGAGTACGAGCGTCACTTCATGAAGATGATGCGGCACGCCCCCGACGACACCAACACCGACCAGAAGAAGCAGTTCTGGTTCCTACGAGGCCTTCACTACGGCCTTCGCCAGGCGTTGAAGGCAAGTGAGCACAAGTCCCTTCGCCATCTCGTCAACCGCGCCATCGCGGTCGAGGATGAGAGGAGGGGCCACGAGGAGCGCATGAGGGGCAAGAAGAGGATGGGAGATCGTGACCAGCCTGACCGATCCTTCCAGAAGCCGAGGAGCGGACAGAGCAACATGTTGAGGGGGAGCTACTGCCCGGGGCACAACCAGCCTGGGCGTGGCTTCGAAGGAGGTGGACGTAGCCCGTTCCCCGGAGGGAGGAACCCTGGCTATCCCCAGCAGACTGGAGGCTACACTCGTGCTCCACAGGGCACCGCGAGACCTGCCGCAAGAGGTTTCACCATCACCCCGCTTCGCGTGTGGCAAGCCCGCCACAAGTCCTACGACCGCCCCGACAAGAAGGCCGCTGCCACCCCCGCGAGGGCACCCGCTCCAGAGGCCGACCTCCTCGAGCCGCACCGCCGCCGCCGCCGACCGTGGGAGGCTGAACCACCTTACTGAGGAGGAGGCTGCCGACGCCCCTGACGTCATGATCGGTAAGTTTTTAGTTTGTGGTACTTCTGCACTGGTTCTTTTCGACACCGGTGCAACCGGGTCGTATGTTACCTCTCGATTTGTGAACGAACTCTCCCTCCCTACAACCACCCGAACGAATCCCATATCACGAGCTCTCCGCTCGGGGATATCCGATGCACCCTGCTGTGCAAGGGAGTGGATGTGGTCATCCAGGGCCACAGGTTCTATGGGGATCTGACCGTACTGCCTTCCCATGGTATTGACGTGATACTAGGGATGGATTGGATCACTGCCCACAAAGGTGTCATCTCCACTTCGTCGAGACTTGTGACACTGGTGCACCCTGACGGGACGAGAGTCACCTTCGAGCCGATGAAGTCTCGAGACATACCGGCGGTGTACAGCCTCCACACGAAGGCCATATCGGACGTGCCGGTAGTCCGTGAGTATGAGGATGTGTTTCCGGAGGAACCGCCCGGTTACCTCCCGATCATGATGTTGTGTTTGTGATTAACTTGGTGCCGGAAACGGCGCCGATAACCCGGAGTCCGTACCGCATGGCGAAGTTGAACCGAAACCGTTGAAGCGGAGTAGCCGGACTCCCCGCTCGAGAAAGGGTTCATCCGACCAAGTGCTTCACCTTGGGGTTCACCGGCACTGTTCGTCCCGAAGAAGGACGGGACTCAACGCCTGTGCGTCGACTACCGCGCCCTGAACGCGGTAATCATCAAGAACAAGTACCCACTACCTAGGATTGACGACCTGATGGATTAGCTAAGGCAAGCCAAGTACTTCAGCAAGATTGATCTCCGGTCAGGTTATCACCAGATGAAGATTCGCCAGAGGACATCCATAAGACGGCGTTCGTAACCCGGTATGGGCAGTACGAGTACACCATCGTGTCGTTTGGCCTAACCAATGCCCCGGCATACTTCATGAACATGATGAACAAGGTCTTCATGGAGGAGTTGGACAAGTGTGTTGTCGTCTTCATCGACGATATACTGGTCTACTCCCAGACAGCAGAAGAACACGAGGAGCACCTGAGGATAGTGTTGGGGAAGCTCAGGCAGCATCAGCTGTACGCCAAGTTCAGCAAGTGTGAGTTCTGGATGGAGGAAGTCGCCTTTCTTGGTCATGTGTTGTCGCCAAGGAAGTGGTTGTAGACCCGAGCAAGATAGAAGCAGGTGTCCAAGTGGCAATCACCAAAGTCCGTGACGGAGATCCGCGAGTCTTCTCGGTTTGGCCGGATAATACCGTCGGTTCATCGAAAACTTCTCGAAGATCGCCAAACCCATGACGGAACTGTTGAAGAGCAACACGCCGTATGTGTGGTCGGACAAGTGTGAAGCCAGCTTCCAGGAGCTCAAGACTCGCCTCACCACTACGCCGGTCCTGACCTTGCCCGACGCGAGCAGGGACTTCGTGGTGTACTGTGACGCATCAAGGCAAGGACTCGGCTGCGTGTTGATGCAGGGAGGCAAGGTGGTAGCCTATGCCTCGCGGCAGCTTAGAAAGCATGAGGAGAACTACCCTACACACAACCTCGAGCTAGCCGCTGTCATTCATGCCTTGAGGATATGGAGGCACTATCTGATGGGAAACAAGTGCGACATTTATACTGATCACAAGAGTCTGAAGTATATCTTCACCCAGTCTGAATTGAACCTGAGGCAGAGAAGGTGGTTGGAGCTGATCAAGGACTACGACCTGAACATTCACTACCACCCCGTAAGGCAAACGTCGTAGCCGACGCTCTGAGCCGCAAGCACTACTGCAACAACCTGATGGTGCGTGAAGAACAGCCGGCTCTACATGAAGAGCTAGAGAGGCTGAGTTTGGAGATAGTAGAGGAGGGGCAGTTGAATGAGTTGAGGGTGAAATACACACTCGAAGACCAGATCCGTTAAGCTCAGAAGGAGTGCCCGGAGATTCAAGAGGTAAAACGCCTGATGGAGAGAGGCAAAGCAGCTGACTATCGCCTCGATGACCAGGGCACGCTGTGGCTGAAGGGACCGTATCGCGTACCCCGAACAAGGAGATTCGGGACTCGATTCTTAGAGAAGCTCACGACTCTCGATACTCGATCCACCCTGGCTGCACCAAGATGTACAAGGATTTGAAGGTACGGTTCTGGTGGGAAAAGATGAGGGAAGACATTTCCGAGTACGTCGCTCGGTGCGACACGTGTCAGAGAGTGAAGGCAGAACACCAGAGGCCTGTCGGTCTGCTGCAACCGCTCGAGATACCCACATGGAAGTGGGATGATATCAGTATGGACTTTATTGTGGGATTACCGCGCACACAGAAAGGAAATGACTCCATTTGGGTGATTGTCGATTGGTTGACCAAAGTAGCACACTTCTTACCCGTGAAAGTGAACTATAGCGTGAGCCGGCTTGCGGAACTGTATGTGGACAATATTCTAAAGCTTCATGGAACTCCGAGGAGCATTGTGTCGGACAGAGGGACTCAGTTCACCGCCCAGTTCTGGAAGAGTTCGCATGCTTCCATGGGCACCGAGCCGAACTACAAGACACGCCTTTCCACCCCCGGACCGATGGTCGGACGGAGAGAGTGAATCAAGTCCTAGAAGACTTGCGAGGGCTTGTGTGTTGACCTACGGGTCCGATTGGGAAAAGAGTCTGTCCTATGCCGAGTTCTCGTACAACAACGGCTACCAGGCCAGCTTAAAGATGGCTCCTTTCGAAGCCCCGTACGGCGAGAAAGTGTCGGACACCGTTGATGTGGTCCGAGGTGGGGGAGCGAACCTTTTCGGTCCCGCCGCCATTGTTGAGGCCGAAGAAAATGTCGCCAAGGTCGGGAGAGAACCCGAAGATAGCTCGGAGAGCGAGCGAGAAGAGCTACGCAGACCCGAAACGGAGAGATGTATCGTTTGAAGTGGGAGATCACGTCTACTTGAAGGTGTCACCCCTCCGAGGTACGAAGAGGTTCCACATCAGGGGAAAGCTGTCCCCTAGGTACGTTGGCCCCTACCCCATTGTGAAAAGGGTCGGGAAGGTGGCTTACCAACTCGAGCTACCTCCGGAGCTTACCGGAGTGCATCCGGTGTTCCATGTATCCCAGCTTCGGAAGTGTTTGGTCGTCGAGAAGAGAGTGCCCGCTCAGGCACTCGACGTCCAAGAAACCCTGGAGTACTTGGAGTACCCGGTTCGGATCTTGGACTGGGTGGAGAAATCGACCAGGAACACCACCACACGCTTCTGCAAGGTGCTATTGAGTAATCACTCCGAGCGCGAAGCAACGTGGGAGAAGGAGTCCGCATTGAGGGAGAAATACCCTCATCTCTTCGAAACGGAGGTAACTTCTTAATCTCCGGGACGAGATTCTTGTGAGGGGGGAGTTCTGTAACATCCTTAGATTTGGTTTGTTTGCAAAATGGGAAATTTCTAAAACTTGATTTGAATTTGAAGTGCTCATGCAACACGTAAGGTTGGTTTCTTGTTTCTTCCCCGAAATTCCTAGATTTAATTTGACCCATCATTAATTCTAGGTTTATATCTTGCTAGTGTGGTAAGCTGGATCTTCATTTGGTTTTTATTTGGAGTTTCATGAGTGGATTCAAATTTGATTTAGGAAATTCAAATTTGAATCAAATTAGTAGTCTAAAAGAAAATGAGAAACTCACCTATGCTTAACAGGCCGCCAACCCCCATTTCCGCCCGACCCCGCTTTCGGCCCACTCGCCGGCCCAGCTAACCGACCGCGGGACGCCACCTACCGCGTGCGCGCCGGGCCGCTAACCGGCGGGCCCCGCGCCCGCGTCATCCCGGCCCCCGCGGTGACGCGAGCGCGTCACCCCCAACCTTTCGCCTTTGGCCGACGCCCAAAGGCAAAGGCGGGGGAGCGCCGGCCGCAAAGGATCGCCACCGCGGCGTGCCGCGCGCCCGCGCATCCCTAGCCGTCCGCGTGCCCCCGCGCCGCGCAGCCCTATTTAAAGCCGCCGCCGAGCCCCAGGGGAGCTCCCAACCCTAGCCGCCCCAGGGGAGTTGCCCCTGACCACCCACACCGTTCCGCCGGAGGGAGAAGGGAGTGAAGGAGGGAAGGAGGGAGGAGAGGAGGCCGCGCGGGGAGAGCCGTTCGCCGCGAAGACCGAAGCCGCCCGTGGGAGGAGCCGGACCCGCCGGGAACGACTACATCCCCTACTTCCCCTACTTCCCCGACGACGCGCCGCCGCCTTCCTCTTCTTCCCCCTCGCCGGCAAGCCGCACCGCCTCACTACACCGACACACTGCACTTCGGCTAGGAGCCACAGAGGTGAGGACCACCGCTGCTTCCCTCTTGTGGATACCCCGGCCATCGAGCCGAGGAGGAACGCCCGATGCTCCGCGCCGCCGCGCCACCGCGCCGCCGCTGGTGATGCCGGCCTTCGTGCCAGGCTGGGATGAGGATTTCTTGCAGGTGCCGCTGCCTACATCGACGCGCGCTCACTCGCTGGCGTAGTCCTCTTTGTCACCGTAGTGTATCGCGTCGTACCGCCTGTGAACGCGCCGCTGCGTCGTGTTCCCGCTCGCGTTCGGGTTCGCGCGCGAGGCCGCGCGGGTCCACCTCCCTTGCGCCAGTGTGCACCCCCACTCATGCGCACGCCAATCTGGGGACAAGGCCGGGCCTTTGGTCCTTGCACGCCTGCGCCGTTTCACACCGCCGCGTCTAGGGTGGCCGCGCCGCCATGGCCTCGTCGTGGCCATGTAGGTCACGTGCGCGATCGCCAAGAAAAGGGGACACCATGTCCTCGGTCACCCTAAGCACACCCTGAGCACATCGCTGTGAACCCTCTCGCCCTTGCACGAACCGACCGCGGGAGCCGTGCTCGCCGCCGCCCATGGCGTCGAGCCGGGCTCCGCCGTGAACCCTGCTGCGACGTCCCGTCACGGCCAACCCCTACACCTACTGGTAGCCACCTTGCGCGCGGCCGCCTCGCGCACGCCATAGAACCCACGTTCACTCGTTCCCTCACTGGGAGGGGCACGAACACCACCGCCACGCCGCCGTCGCCGCGCGCCCGCGCCGCGCCGATCTCGCCGCGGACGGGCGCGCCGCCCCTTAGTGCGTGACCCTTCGAGCAAGCAACTCTAGGGAAACCCTGTGAGGCTATCGTGTGGAGACCAGTCGCCAGGCGCAGTGGGACCTCGCCGCCGGCAAGGCCGTGACGCGCCGCCGTCGCCCTTAGGGGCATTCCATCGAATACCTTGGGCCCTTCGAATCCGCAGGGGACGGTTTTGTGCACGGGGAACCACATGCAGGTGTGGCCGTAGCCGATCCGCCCGGATCCGGTGCGGCCCACCACTCCTTTTCCAAGCCACACACCGGCCCTCACAGCAACTAGCCGCACCGCCCATCGCGGGATCGCGTGCGGGAGCCAATGGCCGCCCGGCCGCACGCGAGCCGCAAGGCGCCGGGTCGCAGTCGATCCGGAAACGGAGGATCCGGTGTGGCCGGGGTTTTTAAGGGGAAAATGTATTTTTATTTCCAGAAAATCATTTCTCTCTTTGAAAAACCCTAATAAATCCATTTTAACTCCGAAAATTGTGAAACCTTTTCCAGAAAGTTTCTAAAATCCTAAACTGCGGGCTAGGGTGGTATTTGCTCTCTTTTGGAACTTAATTGCATTTCTTTGGAGTTAATAGCAATAGGGCCGCTATTTATTTTTCCTTTCGTGCTATTAGGAGCAGCTGGAGCCGGGGAGGCGATCCGAGTACGACTACGCCGACGACTTCACCGCGGAGGACTACCCAACCCCGAGGTTCACGCCCAACTGATTCTGAAATATCTATTAGGCATTGCTAAGTAGAATTGCTAGCGCTTTAGTTTATGTATGCATGATTATGAACCTTGCACCGCCTCTTTGTTTACCCTGTCCTTGATTGCCCTACTACTACTGTATATATATATGTTTATGTGAGCGTGTATATACGCCGAGCTTCGCGATGCATGTGTTGGGATGGGAATAGTGGTTCTTGGCGTGTGTGGGTTAAAACCGGCAGGAGAAGGCGTTTTGGGTACTTTGGCGGGGGTGAGCTCGAAACAACCGATATGGGATCGGGGACAAGGGTGCACTCCTCAGTGTACCCCTACTGTTACGGTTTTCGGAGCCTAGGTGTTGGGGTTTTACTTGCGCTTGGAGGATATGAGCTCGCCCCGGTCTGAAACCCAGTGGATCAACTTGTCTATAGGACATCGTACACACCACCCGACCGAGCGTGGGGATAGAGCCGAGTTGAGCTCGGCAAGTGCGGAACCATACCTGCTTAGGATGGATAGCGGAGTATCAGTGGGGAGCGGTGGAGGTGAGACCACACGGGAGCATTTCACAGTTCTGGTGTCGTCCCTTCTAAGGGGGGACCGTTTTGAGGGCCGGATGCAGGATGGACCGTAACTACCGAGAGTTCGCCCGGTAGGATGGGCTCGGTCGGCCGTACACCTAGGGGTACCATTCGGGATGGGTACGAGTGTACACACTCGCAAAGTTGTTCGATCTATAGCTATAGCCGCGTCCTCGGTCATGGACACTGCCTAGACGACATGTTAGTTCCTCATGTTTTGGGATTTCTACCTTCCCCCTATAGGAGAGTGTGTGGTGAGCCGTGATTGCAGCCGGCTAGAGGAGAGAGGCTCCATCTACCTCGTCGACCCGGTTGCAATCATTGAGGTGCGAGGAGAGGAAGTTCTCGCATCGACCCTTGACTGGAGTAGGTGGTGGAGATGGGTCTCCTGGGTGACCAGGTGATTCCGAGCTGTGTTGAGAGACTTGGGATTTGGGGATATTGATGGAGATACCTTGTTTATACTCTGCTGCTGCTGCTGCTCAGGAAACCAAAGCCGCTTCCTTGTATATTTCCTTCCCTTTAGATGTTAGGCCACTTAAAGCTGCATACAGTTGGTGACGTGGACCTATCCCACTCCTTGGGGATAGACTTTGGGTGTGCAGGGTACGAGACCGAGTTCGACTGCAACGCCGACGGATGGTACGACTGAGGGATACATCGCTTCGCTCAAGATTGCCTGTGGCGGGAAGAATAAATGATGGAGACCCTTCTGAGAAGATAGCTACCGTTGCGTAGAATTTTCACTCTGATTCAGCCAAGAGGTTTGTAATGATGTACTCCATAATGGACTTGTAATAAATTTGTGTACTCTTATCTTTATGTGATGCGTTGTATGACTTTGAGTATTCATCTGTGAGACGTTCTGTACGCGAAAGCCACTGATCCAGGGACTATCGCGATGGTACAGGGATTCGGATTTTCTATGAAAATCCGGGGTTTTACATGTGTAGCATCCCTTGTTGAATTTTGTCTATTTGAGAAGCTCTAGGTTGAAAGTTTTGCATTTTTGGCTTGATTCATGCATTGCCAACAAGGGGGAGAAGTTTGAGCTTGAAATGGCTTGCTGGATGCATTTAGAAGGTTTTTAGGTGGTTTCGAGCCATTTCTGGGCTCTGTTGGGCACCGGTCTGATCGGTGGTGGTGACCGGTCGACCGGTGTGAGCCGAGGTTGTTGCGGTCGACACGTTTTCAAGTGGTTTGCATGCATTCGTCTAGGGGGAGGTGCATTGGTTCAGGGGGAGCTTGCATGTGTGCAGGGGGAGCTCTTTGTGGTTTTTCAATCTTTGTTCCAGTGGTTTGCGCTCTTTGCTTGATATTTGTTTTGTCTCGGATGTGTCGAGCCGTTGCCCTTGCCTAAGGGGTTCGAGACTTGTCTTCTTCAAGAGATCTTGCTCTTTGCCTTTGTTCGTCTTTCGATCGCTTGTAGGAGTTTCTTTTTGTTCGTTTCTTTTCTTTTTCTTTTCTCTCTTGTTACTTTTTGTGGGTGTTGTCAATGCACTCATCAAGGGGGAGATTGAGGACCATGTGTGGTTCGAGGACCGGTGGATGGTCGCTTCCTTGTGTGATGAGTGATTGACAACATTGTGTGGACTGATTCTTGGCTAAGTATTGCAGGTGCGGGTTGCGGCTTGACGGGTGTTGGTGCGAGGGTGAAGAACAAGCGCGAAAGGTCATCGCCGGTGAGGCCTCCAGGTGTGGAGAAGACAAGTAGGCTTCGTTCGAGGGACCCGATGGCCAGAGGGGTGAAGTGCGAGCCGCATGGTGGCATGAACAGCAAGATGAAGTCATGGACGATTTCTTGGTTGAGCCACAAAACCAAGGTCGAGCCGAGACTATGTGGGAGCCAAGTCATGTGTGGAGATTGGCGGAGGCTACACCAAGTTCGCGGGGTTTCCGATGGTTCACCAGAAAACCACTGGGTTCCTTGGTTGATCCATAAAGCCAAGACTAAAGAACCGAAGATGGTGCTGCAGCAGTGCCAGACCGGTCTGACCGGTCTGACCGGTGGGTACCAGTCTGACCGGTGAGGAGCACCAGTTTGACCGTGTGCGACGACCGTAGTCCGGAATCTTCGAAGCGGAGGACATGCGTCGGGATCGCAAGGCTTGCATCGAGGCTAAGCAGGTTGCGGTCGCCGGGCATCCGTCCGATGGAGAAAGCTTGAAGACTTCCAAAACCGCCCTTGAGGGGCTTGTATCCGTAGTTGTTAGGAAAGGGCATTTTAGACTTTCGGTTGCCTCCATATAACCCATGAGGTGAGAGGATGGCAGCCAACGTCTTTGAACCCGAGTTCATTTGCTTTCCTATTTTCTCTTCCTATTTTCTTAGGATTTCTATAGGACTAGCTTGAGAGCTTCATGGTGAGATCTTGTTGAGAGGGTTGGATGATCAGCCAGCAAGCTAGACCTTGTATGAACCTTTGTGGCATGTATAGATGAGTCGGCGTGGTTCCTCAAGGCTTGGATGTGTTGTTCCCGGTTGTTCTTGGTGGTGATTTTTGGAGCCCTCTCTGGGTGATTTTCTTGGGGTGTTTTCGGGAGCTTGCTCTTGGGGATTTGATGGGGGAAATTTGTGGAACCCTTCGTGGTTCTTTGGGCTGTGATTCCCCTCCCAAATCCGTGAGTTAAGGGGCTCGATTTTGGTGGTTTTCGAGTTCTTCGTGTTCTTGAGGTAGAGGCTTCAGATTTGCGATTCCGAGAGTTGTAGGAAGTTTGAGGCTGTAATTTTTGGGGCATAACCTCTCCTTGGGGTGTTCATCATCTCCTCAAAATTTCGTCTCAAGACTCCAAGTGGTTTGGGAGATCCGTCGATCGAAACTTTGGGGCTGTTTCGCGGGCTGATTTTTAGGGGAGGTACTACCGACACTGTGCAGGTAGTACCGATGACCTGATTTTCAGCTGCCAGAGAGTCTTTATCGGTAGTACCGACACAAGGTCGTTAGTACTGATAGTCGGAAGTACCGACACAGTGCCGGTAGTACCGAAAACTGGTTTTTAGGTGCCGAAGCCCATATCGGTAGTACGGAGCACGGGGCGGTAGTATCGACAATTTCTGCTACGGTTGCCTCGTGCTAGCTTTTTCTCTCGGTTCATTTGGCGCTTGCTTCCGCTTTGTTCTTAGGCTTGATCTAAATTGTTCCTAGGGTCGGAGATCTGTTGTGACTATGTGTGTCGGTGTTTTAGACCGGCAACCTACTACGGGGAGTACCCGAAGTAGATGATTGTGACTCGCCGAGATCGGTAACTCGAAGGAAGAGACACGTGGCACACAATTTAGACGAGGTTCGGGCCGCGTGGTGCGTAATACCCTACGTCATGTATCTTTGCGTAGCTACGGATTGATAGGGCACGATTACAAGATGGTGCAATGGTGCGCCGTGAGTTGTATGAGAGGAGATTGGATGAGGGGATCGGTCCCTCGCCTCGCCTTATATAGTCCGGGAGGCGGGGTTACAAGTCGGAGTAGGGGAGAGAGTACTAGTCGAGTACGTCTAGGAGTCCCTCTATACGGTGCGGAACATGTACGGCTCCCCTAACCGAGTACTACTCCTGTGTAGTCCTTGTGCTCCACGCCTTCAGGTGCCGTGTAGCGCAAGCCGGGGTAGTCCCGGGGGCCCACCGAGTAGTCGGTCCCGGTACCCACCGAGGTAGTGGGCCCGGGGAGGTCCATACGACAAGCCCCCGAGTACTTTGTAGTCGAGAAGGATAGCTTCAAGTAGTCTTGACGGCCCTAACAAGCGAGTCCTCGGGCGTCCCCGAGTGCTGCAAGTCGAGGTCCTCAAGAGTAGTCGAAGCATCCCGAGGCCGGAATGTATTCCAGTCGATGTTTGAGCAATCTTGAAGTCTTCTCGAGTAGTCCCAAGCATCCTCGAAAACTGCCTTCGAAGGTCTTCAAAAACTGCCTGTCTTGTCTTGAAGCCGGAGCTGATATGGAGGTGCGACTTGCAAAACCGCACTCCACATGGAGTAGCCCCCGAGCCTCGAGCCGCGGGCTCTGGCTGAGGGTCCCTCTGAAGTCTTGGCAAGAAAATCCCGAAGAATCCGGAGAGAAAAAACCGAAGGACACGTGGCACGGAGCCCCCGAGCCTTGAGTCGAGTACTTCCTCTCGAATTGAAGGGTCTTCTTGGAGAATGTGTCCTGAGATGCTCTTGAGACTAGCCGCTTCCCAGGTAGTCGAGTAGAAGTAGCCGAGCCCCCGAGGTGAGGCGCGTCGACTAGTAGAATACGAAGAGTCACGCGCAGCCGCTGAGTCAGCCGCGCGTGGACTTATCCAGCCGCCCGTTGCGGAGCCGTTTTGGCTTATAAATAAGAGCCAAAACCCTTAGGGTTTTTCACCCATTCGAGCCGCAGTGATTCCACTTGAATCTTGAAGCAAATCCACTCCAGCGCTTGCTGCCGCCGTAGTAGATCCGAGCGCATCACCACCCGAGAGCTTTAGGGTAGCCCCCGAGCGGATGCGAGTGAAGACACCTTGTACTTGGAGGATGAAGCCGTCGCCGTCCAAGGCGTCCAAGGCCGCCGGGAAGAAGAGGAGCCGTGCAGAGGTCGCCGCGGCCGCCACCGGAGCGGCGCCGCCCATGTCTCCACCGCGCGCTGATCCGAGCCGCGAGTGGAAGAAATCGAAGGTCAAGATGGAGGACTCGCCGACCCCCGCTCGAACGGCGGGTTCATCGGGGAGAAGGAAGTCGATATGTGGAGATCCGCCGCAGGAGATCCATATCCGATGGAGAAGGCCGAAGACGAGATCCCGATGTTCTCGCGCTTCGTGGAGCGCGGCCTTGCGCTCCCAGCCAGCGACTTCTTCAAGGGGCTGCTCGGGTACTACGGCATCGAGTACCTCAACCTGAACCCCAACGGCATCTTCCACACGTCGGTCTTCGTCCACTTCTGCGAAGCCTTCCTCGGAATCAAGCCACACTGGGTGCTCTTCCGGAAGTTCTTCCGCGTCGGCCGCGGCCCGGTGCCTCCAACCCCGAGTAGTCGGAGGAGCGGGATCCGACTCGAGGGAGGACGCCGCGGAGCGATGCACGGCGTACAAGCTCGTGGACTCCAACACGGACTAGAAGACCGAGGTGGTTCTACATCACGAACCACCACCCCGGCTCGCCGAAGCCGAGCGGACGGCGGCCCGTGCACCGTGATCGGTGGAACACGGAGCCCACCATGCAAGAAGGAATCCGGCTCCCCGGGCCGCTAGCACGCATCAAGGTGCTCAGGGATGCGGGACTGAGGGCCGAGCACGTGGCCTTCAGTTTCATGAAGCGTAGGATCCAGCCGCCGATGGCGCGGGAGACCCTGGGCTTCGAGTACACCGACGATGACGACACGTCACGGATGCGGGGGCGAGCTGGACGACAACGACATCGTCGAGAGGTTGACGAGGATCTTCAAGGACATGCCGCCGTACACGGCGTGCCCGGTCGAGGAGTACTCCACCGCGCGCCCGCCCAAGGAGGTGAGTGGTCGTACTCCCCCTCGTCGAGTAGTGAGTACTCGTAGTAGAGTTGCCGACGTCTTGTGTCTTGCGCGGGATGATGTGAAGCGGTTCGTCTCCGAGCCGCGGCCACCACCGAGCGGGATTGAGATCCGGTGGAGGGGAAGGTGAAGGAGCGCCGCGAAGTCGGTGAAGGCGACGACACCGTCATCGTGGAGGATACCTCCGATGACGACGACGAAGACGAAGAGACTCTTCGGGACCGCTTCCGGTTGCGGTCGAGGTTCGCGCCGCCCGGTGCTTACCTCATGTTCCACTTGTCCAAGACCCTCCGCTAGCTCCGGAGGCTAGCCTTGCCGCGCCGCCACGGAAGACGCGCAACCCCGCCGGGAAGCGGGTGACGAAGAAGCTAAAGGTCTCGGAGACCACGCCTCGGGAGGTAAGTCGTCTTGAGCGAGTAGTCGAGTACCCATTGTTTCGAGTACATTGCCGACGAGTAGCCTTCCTTATGTGCAGGGAGGTGCCGCCATCGGAGCCCGTTGAGGAGGGCGACGAGGGCGTGTGGGACCGGTGGGGGAACCCGGGCCGGGAAGCCGTAGTCCGCCCCCCACCGTTGAAGAACTCCCGGCGCAGGTGGGAGCGCCGGCCCCACCGCTCCGGAGGAGAGCGAGAGGACCCGTGGCTGCCGCCGTTAGAGAGGAGGTGGCCTCGAGAGCGCAGGAGACATCTGCGCCGGCCGCCGCCGCCGTCGAGGAGGCGTAGCCGCGCAGAGGCGGAGGAAGAGACGCCCGCCGAGGGTGGACTGGTTGATATTGCCAGCATCCTCGGTGCTCCGGCCGTGACCATCGTCCGGTCGAACTTGTAAGTACCGTATCCTCACGAGTAGTACTTAATGTAGTAGTCGATGTTTGCTCGACGACCCTCGCGTGAATACTTGCGGGCAGAAATCCACGGATCCGAGCCGGGATGGGGATGAGCCCTCGTCGGTGGTGGCGGAAAAAGTCGCGCCGCCCGTCGAGGAGGCCGCTCCCGATGCCCAAGCCGCGACCGAGCCCCCGCCACCGAAGCGCCGCTGCCGGAGGCGATCGTAGTCGAAGGTGAGTACCCTTCTTGAAGCTGCACCGCTCCAGGATGAGTAGTCGTAGGCACTGATGCGCGTGTCGTTTGTTGGCGGGGCGCCGAAGGAGGTGACATCCCCCGCGGGGGTGCCCATGCGAGAGTTGACGCCGCAGGCCCCAGAGGCTGCAGAGGGAGCCCCCGAGCCCGTGGCGGAGGTCGTCGAGAAGTCCGCCGGGGGAGAGGCGGTCACCACGCCGCCAGAGGTTGCTCTGGAGGTGGCTGTCCGCTCCCCTGAGATCCAAGACGCGGAGCCCATCCACTCTGCACCGATGACGGAGGCTACCTCGAGTAGCCGCGGCGGGATAGAACTTCTGGCCGACGATCTCGTCGAGCCGGCAACGGTGGCCCAACACCTGGAGGCGATCCGACGAGCCGACAATGGATGAAGGTACGTAGCCGTAGCCTCCCGAGTAGTCAATCCTTTGCCGTTGAGTACTCTTTTTGACTTGAGTTGTCTTGTGCAGGACGTCGCGGAGCGATCCCGCGAGGAGTCTAACCTGCTGCAGGGTTACGGCGACACCGTGCTCTGAGCCGAGGCCCTGGAGGAACAGCTCGTGAAGTCGCGGAAGCACGCAGCCGCCATGCAATCGAAGCTCGACGCCGCCTTCGCCAAGTACCACAATGACGTCATGGAGCTGCAGGCGAAAGGCGACGACTTGGTGCGGAAGAACAAGGGCCTCCGCAACAAGAATAAAGGTACATCCTTCGACTTGTCGGGTACTTGTTGAAAGCCGAGAAGCGTCTGACCCGCTGTTGCGTTGCTGTGTTGCAGAGCTTGAGGGGCCGGTGGAGCACCGAAGGCCTCGGAGCTGAGCATGAAGAACCTCTTCTACCGGGAGCGAGGAAGCCCGCCGGTACTCGAGCTCGACTACAAGGAGCTCGCCTTCGAGTGCGAGAAGCACATGGAGCCGCGAATTGCCTCGACAGAGATCTCGTCACTGCTACAAATCTTTGCGATGTTGAATGAAGATTGCGAGGCGCCGCGGGCCCCGGCCGAAGGATCTTGAAGAGGTCGCTCTCCCGATCGCGAGGCTTCGGTGCCGCACCCGGCGGCCCCAAGATCGCCCCTCTCGGTGGATCGACTCCGTGAAGCACCAAGCCGGCTGGCCGCCTACGTCAAGCACATGGCCAAGTCGATCCCAAGACAAGTCTTGGCCTTCATGAAGTCGTACTTCCCGAAGGCTCCAGTGGAGGTGGTCGCCGGTGGGGTAGCCGCCAACCGGCTCGGATGAGCAAGACGCGTAGCCGCCGGGAGCAGATGGCTCCTATCGCGGAGCAGGTAGCCGAGAAGCTGAACCTCCAGTAGCCCTGCATAGGTAGCTAGTAGCCATAGCTGTACAGGAAACACTTGTAATGAATTGTTCAAGTATCAATGAAATGAAATTTTCCGGCAATGAGTACTCATAGTCGCGATCTCGCAGTGCGGAGCGCTCATCGTGGAGTTGGTGCGAGTAGTGGTACTCGACTTCGTAGTCCCGTCGTAGGGAGTAGACGAGAAAGAAGTTGATGAAACAATCAAACTTTATTACCGAAGGGGTACACCCGGGTGGCCGGTGGCCGTAGTTACAAAGTAGTCGCTCGGACCGGAGGCCGCTTACAGCTAAGTAGCGCTGGAGCGGGTAGCCGCTTGCAGCAAGTGATCCGTAGGTAGCCGTGTAGGCTGGATCGCAGATCCGTAGGTAGCCGCGCAGGCTGGATCTTGGAGTGTGGTCTCTTGGTAGACCGCTGCTAGAGTCCTTGACGCTCGTCGCAGCCCATGGTCCGTAGGTAGCCGCACGGGCTGGACCCTGGAGAAGAGTAGTCCGGAGACTGGAGCCAGGACCCGGAGGGTCGCTTGCGGCGAGGGGTGTTGATGTAGTCGATTGGACTTGAACCCCGGAGTAGTCGTGTAGACTAGGCGTAGAATCGACAGAGTTGGTCGATGTTCCACGAGTTGCCGACGTCTTCGCCTTCAAGTGTTTGGAGGCGGTAGGAGCCCGGCCCGGTCACCATAGCCACGGTGAAGGGGCCTTCCCGGTGGGGAGCCGAGCTTGTGGAGTCCTTCCGTGTTCGGGATACGGCGGAGGACAAGATCTCCAACGTTGAAGGAGCGTTCCTTGACGTTGCGATCATGGTAGCGTCGGATACCCTCCGGGTACCTTGCCGATTGGACGAGGGCGGCGCGCCGAGCTTCTTCGAGAGCGTCGATGTCAACTCGTCCGTTGTCTTATGAGACGCCTTCGTCGTAGTGCTCCACCGCCGGCGAGTTCCATATGACGTCGGCGGGGAGGATGGCTTCGCAGCCGTAGACCGGGAAGTAGGGGGGATTGCCCCGTTGGCTTGGATGGTTGAGTCCGGCAGCCCCCGCAGTGCGTTGGGTAGTTCCTTGATCCACTTGCCCCCTTTGGAGTTAGCGGCGTCGTGTAGCCGCTTCTTGAGGGCGTCGAGCACCATCCCATTGGCGCGCTCGACTTGTCCGTTGGCCCGTGGATGGGCGACTGAGACGTATCGGACGTCTATTCCGCCGTTCTCGCGGTACTCCCGTAACCGGTGGTTGTTGAAGTTGGACCCCGGTGTCCGTGATGATGCGGTGGGGTAGCCCATAGCGGTGTACGAGTTCATCCGGGAAGTCGAGTACTCGTCGCCCTTGGGGCATGTGACCGGCTTGACCTCGATCCACTTGGTGAACTTGTCGATAGCCACCAGTACCCTGTTGAATCCTCCCGGCGCAGGTTGGCAGTGGCCCAATCATGTCGAGCCCCCAGCAGGCAAAGGGCCAGGTTGGCGGTATGGTGACTAGCTTGTAGGCTGGGACATGTTGCTCGCTTGGCGAAGCATCGACATCCTTGGCACCTCTCGACGAGTTCTTCGGCGTCGCCCGGTCTTTGTGGGCCGTAGAAAGCTCGCCGGAAGGCCTTGCCGACCGGCCGTGCGTGAGGACGCGTGGTTGCCGCACGCCCTTGTGGATCTCCTCCAAGATGTCCTTGCCTTCTTCGCGAGGGACGCACTTCATGAGTACTCCGAGAAGATGCGCCCCGCTTGTAAAGCTTGTCTCCGACGAGGACGTAAGACTTGGCGCGGCGGACGAGTTGTTCGGCTGCGTTCTTGTCGGAGGGAACCTTCGCTCGGCGAGGTAGTCGATGAAGGGTTGCCTCCAGTCCACGTCGATCATCATGACCTCCTGCCCAGCTGGTAGATGGGCTGGGACAGTGGTCGGTGGCGCCGGCTCCGGGATGGATGGCGCGTGAAGCTCATGGACGAAGACGCCCGCGGGTACTTGAGCGCGGGTGGATCCGAGCTTCGAAAGGACGTCCGCTGCAACGTTGTTGTCGCGGACGATGTGATGGAACTCGAGACCATAGAATTTGTTCTCGAGCTTGCGGACTTCTAGGCAGTAGGCGTCCATGTTCTCCTTGTTGCGGTCCCAGGACTTGTTGACTTGGTTGATGACCACTGCGGAGTCGCCGTAGACTAGTAGCCGCTTGATGCCCAGTGAAGCCGCGAGGCGGAGCCCGTGTAGGAGGGCTTCGTACTCGGCTTCGTTGTTTGAGACCTTCCAGAAGATCTGCAGGACGTACTTGAGTTGTTCGCCCGTTGGAGAGATCAGGAGTACCCCGCGCGCCTCGCGCCCTCGAGGTTGAGTGAGCCGTCAAAGTACATCACCCAATGCTCTGGTCGCACGGTGGGAGTTGGTAGCTGGTTCTCCCGCCACTCTGCCATGAAGTCGACTAATGCCTGCGACTTGATGGCTGTGCGTGGCTTGAAGTCGATGGTGAGGGCGCCGAGCTCGACAGCCCATTTGGAGATTCTTCCGGTGGCGTCTTGGTTCCTTAGGATGTCGCCGAGCGGGTAGTCGGTGACGACGGAGACCGAGTACTCCCCGGAAGTAGTGTCGTAGCTTCCGTGAGGTGATGAGTAGAGCGTACGAGAGCTTCGCACGGGCCGGTAGCGAGCCTTGGACTCTGATAGAACCTCGCTGACGAAGTAGACTGGGCGCTAGACCGGGTAGGCGTGGCCGTCTTCCCGCCGCTCAACAACGATGGCGATGCGACCACGTGAGTAGTCGCGGCTAGGTAGAGCGATGTCGCTCGCCCTTGTGAGGAGCCGTGAGGATTGGAGGCTTTGACGAGAAGTCCTTGAGTGCATGCCCGAGCCGGTACCACCGCTTGCTCGGTGGTGTGGTTGCCGTTTGGATGCCACGGGCACTTCTCCTTTAGCAGGTCTTTGAACCCGCCGGAGTTCTTCTTCGAGTTCCCTTTCGCAGGGCGCTGGATAGCCGCGACGGTGTTGTCTGGCTTGCGCTTGCGGTTGGGACCCGAGTAGTTGCTGTTGTTGTTGTTGTTGCGGCCGCCTTGGTTTGCATTGCTGCCGCTGCCGCCGCCCTGGTTCTGCTTGGACTTGCCGCGGATGGCGTCGTATTTGGCGTTGGCCTTGTCCTCTTCATCCGCCCAGGACGTGATCATGTCCTTGAGGTGGGGGATGGACCTGGGGCGGCGACGACCGAAGTCCTCGAAGGTGCGGCGATGGTAGAGACCGTCCTGGAAGAGGTCGATGACCTCCTTGTCGGTGACGTCAATGACGGTAGCGCGCTTGTCGAAGAAGCGGCGCATGTACTTGCGGAGGGTCTCGCCCTCGTTCTGTTTGATCATGGCCGGAGTCCATGCGAGTACCCGAACGGCCCATGGCGCCGGCGAAGTTACTCGTGAAGCTGCTCCTTCAGTCGGTCCCACTTGTCGATCGAGTGCTTGTCCAAAGCAACTCGAGCCATGTGAGTGGTGCTTGGTCCGGACGTAAGGGGAAGTAGAGGCATTTGGTGTCGCTGTTGCCGCCAGCGTTCTCGATGGAGAGGGCGTAGCATCGGAGCCACTGGATAGGATCCTGCTTCGCGTCGTACTTGGTGATCCCCAAAGGTTTGAACTTGTCGGGGAGGAGCAGGTTGCGAAGTCGAGGTGAGAAGGCGGGGAAGCCGTCGCCCTCAGCGGCAGTGGTCGACTTCTTCCGCCGCAGCTCCTCAATCTTCTGGCGGGCGTCGTACCCGCCGTGCGAGGCGCCAGAGGCGTGGCTGTTCGCGTGGCCTCGGCCGCCGCGACCGCCGCCGCCTCCGGCTCTTCTATTGGCCCCGTGGTTGGAGCCGCCGCCGTCGGCGCCGCCGCCGTCGGGGGTCGTTGCCGCCGCCACCGGCCGGAGCGCGGTGGGGAAGAACATCTCAGTTGCCTTGGTCTTGCAGTGAAGGTCCGCCGGCGTTGGAGCGGCGTCGGTTTGGCTCGACTGGAAGGTCAGCTCGAGTACGGTTGGGGCCAGCGTTGGCGTTGCGACTAGTAACTTCGTTGTCGCGGGGTTTGGCGGAGGAGGTTGGTTGACTCGTTGTCGACCCGCATGCGTAGGCTTCTTCGGCCGAGCTTGGCGATGACCTCTCCGCGCGCGTATGCCCCGAGATCGGCGTGCGATCGTTGTGATCGACATGAGGCATCGGTCGAGTGGTGTGTACTGCGCTCTCGACCGCCTCGAGAGCTTCCGCAAGGTTGCGGATGGGGAGATTGTCTCCGAGCCGCCGGCGCCGTTCGCCGCGCTTCTGTTGCGTTCGCGTCGAGCATCCCCGTTGGCGACGGTTTTGTCCGCAGTGCATTGGCGCACGGCTCGTACGCGGAGATGTCCTCCGTGTATCCGTCCTCACTGTGCTCGAAGGTCCCGGGGGTGTCGCCGGCGCCCATGAAGACTTGGCGATCGGGGGTGCCAAGGCCGGACTCGAAGGGTGCCACCTCGGTTGGTGTGTTTGAGTCGCCCCGGCTAGCGGTGTTCCCTCCTGGAACGGTAGCGAGTCGATGTAAGCGACGTAGCGTGAGTCCTCCTTTGCCAGGTCAGCAGGCTTGCGATCGGGCCAGGACGTATCTCCCAGCCGGCGTGGATTTTATAACCAGCCCCGAGGCTGGCCCTGACAAGGGAAGCTCAGTGGAGTCGTCTTCGGACTCGGGCTCCTCAGGGTCCGACCCGAAGTCGAACTCGTAGTCCGGGTTCGAGTAGAACTCGGAGAGAGGGCTGGAGTCCGGAGCGTGATCGGGGACGGCGTCGGAGTCCGAGTTGTACTCGGATACGGGTTCCTTGCCGGCCCGGCGCGAAGTGGGAGCCTCCGTGCGGGCCCGGCTGAGGGTGCAGGGGCCGCATGCGGAGGGCTCGAGCGATGAGGAGGCCGCCTGCGATGGCTGAGTAGCCGGCTCGCATGCGATGGCCCATGGCGACGTCGGGTTCGAGTTGGAGACGGACTCGAGCTCGAAGTCAGCGTGGTGGTTGGAGAGCGAAATTTCGCCGAACTTGCCGGCGAGTTCGCCTGTGACAACTTCGGGAAGCGTCACAAGGCCTGTCTTCGAGTTGGGCTGCATGATCAGGCGGCGCTGGAAGGAGCCCGCGCCATCAGCGGTGCAGACCCAGGCGCCGAAGACGAAGGTGTCGCCGCGGTTGAAGGCGACAGTTGGCTTGAAGTAGACGGAAGCCGTCGAGTTCGCCATGTGATCTCGAGCGAGATCCCCTACCTGGCGCGCCAGCTGTCGGTGTTTTAGACCGGCAACCTACTACGGGGAGTACCCGAAGTAGATGATTGTGACTCGCCGAGATCGGTAACTCGAAGGAAGAGACACGTGGCACACAATTTAGACGAGGGTTCGGGCCGCGTGGTGCGTAATACCCTACGTCCCGTATGCCGCGTAGCTCGGGATTGATAGGGCACGATTACAAGATGGTGCAATGGTGCGCCGTGAGTTGTATGAGAGGAGATTGGATGAGGGGATCGGTCCCTGCCTCGCCTTATATAGTCGGGGGAGCGGGGTTACAAGTCGGAGTAGGGAGAGAGTACTAGTCGAGTACGTCTAGGAGTCCTCTATACAGTGCGGAACATGTACAGCTCCCTAACCGAGTACTACTCCTGTGTAGTCCTTGTGCTCCACGCCTTCAGGTGCCGTGTAGCGCAAGCCGGTAGTCCCGGGGGCCCACCGAGTAGTCGGTCCTGGTACCCACCGAGGTAGTGGGCCCGGGGAGGTCCATACGACAACGTGATCTTGGCAAGTGTGTGCGAGATTCTTCGAAAGTGATTTGGGGGCATAGGCCAAGTTCTTGAGAAGATTTTTTATCGGCTCCCATTCACTCCCCCCTCTCTGGTCGCCTAATCGGTCCTTCAGGGGGGGTCCGCTGCCACCCACCGCCGCGTGCCGGTGAAACCCTAGGCACGCACGAGAGAGAGGAGAGAAAAAATGAAATGAGAGAGAGCGCACGTTGGCGTGGGGTGGTGGAGCAGACGAGAGAGAGAGAGAGAGAGAGAGAGAGAGAGAGGTGGTTCCACGCGTGGGCCCACCATGTGACCAGGCAGCTCCAAAACTCTAGTCAATCTGGCGGCTGCGTGATTGAGTAAATTACAGTCAGCTGTTTAGAAGTCATTACCGACATTTTTATATCAAATTCTTCTGTTGGAATATGGTGGTCACTGTTCTCCTTTTCCCCTTAGGGTAGCGACCTTTAGATGACGGTGCTAGGTGCTAGCAAATATTGTCACTTATTGATTATTTTATCTTTATTTTGGAAAAAGATGAATCAAATGAATTTATGCAGTACTTGCTGAGGAGTTACTATCATGTTCTTGAATTCATAGACCACTGTTGATGAGTTAGTGCAAAACAAGGTCTTTTTAATCCTTCTACAAAGTATTAAGAAAACGGCGTACAATGCTCCATTGTGTTCCAGAAAATACAAATTCTGTGGTAGCCTTGCATTTTTTTAGTATTCAAACATTATCGGTAAACTCAGAGTATGAAGAGCAAACACTTAGGCTCCCCTTGGTAGGACTCCGACTCCTTAAAAAAGGAAGGAATTGGAGGAGCCACTTTGTTTAGCTCCGGCTTCTTCATATAAAATGACTTCAGCTCCTCTATTGCTTCAAGACTGGAACTGTTTTTGAGCAAAGTGTTTGGTAGGACTTCACCCTGGAGCCACATAAGGAGCCAGAGCTGGAGTCCTACCAAATTAAGGACCCCTTAATGTTAGGATAGACAGTCCAGTCAGCCCATATTGGGCGTCAGGCCCATTGGCCTTGTACATTGTAACCCTAGCCTAATTGGCTATATAATGAAGGTCACCCCCTAATAAAGGGAGTGCGGTGTTTCTACATGGTATCAGACAACTCCCGATCCTTTCCTTTCGCTTCCGCTCGCGGCGCCGCCGATCCGCGGCTCCCTCTTTCCTCCTCCTCCTGCGCGGCCTTCCTTTGAGGTCGTGCGCCGCCGCACCACCGGGGCTCGCGCCTCGCGCCGCCCCATCCTCTCGGCCGTGTGCTCGCGCCGCCGCCGCGCCCGCCGGGCCGCGCAACTCGCGCCGCCCCGCTCGGACCGCGCGTGTCGCCCCGCCACGCCGTCCGGGGCCCCGCCGCCGCCCGAGAGCCGCGCCGCCCGACTCCAATCGCGCCGCCGCCCAGAGCCGCGCCGTCCCGCTCGGACGCCACCGCCCAGAGCCGCGTCGTCCCGCTCGGACCGCTCCGCATCGTCCGGCCCCCGCCGCCATGACGACCTCCGCCAACGACTCTGCCACCTCCGGTGTCCTGGGTTCCAATCCTCTGGGACCTCCCTCGCTGCTACCTCCTTCTACGCCACCTACGCATCAGTCAACGTCAAACAGCACGTGTCGATCTCCCTCAGTCTCGAGCGCCCCAATTACTCCAAGTGGAAGGCGTTCTTCACCGCCCTCTGCGCCAAATACGGGCTGCTCGGCCATGTTGATGGCACGGAGGATGCGCGCCCGACTGACCCCCTGTGGTCTCAGCCGAACGCCTGCATTCGCGGCTGGATGTACGGCTCCATCGATGACGCCGTCCTCGACCTCGCCATGGAGCCCAATCAGGATGCCCGTGCCCTGTACGTCTCCATCGAGGCTCTGTTCCAAGCGAACAAGGAGTCTCGCGCGGTCGTCCTTGAACAGAAGTTCCATAGCCTGTCCCAGGGCGACCTTTCCGTCGACGCCTACGCTCAGCAGATGAAGCGCACCGCCGACGCCCTACGGGAGGTTGGTCATACCATCTCTCCAGCGCAGCTTGTGCTAAATCTTCTGCGCGGCCTCAACCCTCGCTTCGCCAACAGCACCGACATCATCGCCAACACGTCGCAGCTTCCCGACTTCAAGTCTGCCACCAACATGCTCCGCGTCAAGGAACTCCGCCTCGGCGCTGCGGGCAAAGAGGCCTCGGCCTTAGCTCTCGCTGCCTCCACTACCCCATCCTGTACGGCGTCCTCGTGCCAGCCCACCTCTTCCAACAACCGTGGGGGCAGTGGCAAAGGAAAAGGCGGCAAGGGCAAGAGAGGGCGTAGCGGTGGCAGCGGTGGCAGCGGTGGCGGTCGCAACCAGCAGCACGGTGGTAATCAGCAGCAAGGCGGCGGCTTCGGCGGGCGACAGACTACTCAGCCGGCCGGTCCCTGGGTTTGCTATAACCCTTGGGTCGGCCCGTGGGCTTCCTCGGGCAACCAGTGGCCCCCTCAGCAGCAGCAGTGGATGCCGCCAGCACCGCCCCCACAGCAAGCCCACACCTCCTTTGCGCCGTCACAGCTCTCTGCCGCCAGCCCCGCTCCAGGTGGCTGGAACGCTGCTGGCCTGATCGCTGCACTCAACCAGCTAGCAGTGCAAGGGTCTTCACCTTGGGTTATGGACAGCGGAGCGACATCCCACATGTCCTCCAACGACGGTATACTTCTCTCCCGTCTCCCGTCACCACCATCTTCCATTATTGTTGGTAACGGGCAGTCCATCCCTATTTCTGGTCGTGGCACTTCTTCTTTACGCATAGCTGATCGTCTTTTTCATCTTGATAACGTCCTTGTTGCTCCTCAGCTTACTCGCAATTTGTTATCCGTTCGACAGCTTACTCGCGACAATAACTGTTCTATTGAGTTTGACGCTTCTGGTTTTTCTGTTAAGGATCTTCAGACCAAGATGGTCCTTCTTCGGTGCAATAGCGATGGGGACCTCTACACCATTCCACATCACATGCCCTCTCGTTGTCATGTCGCTGTCGTCTACTCGGAGCTTTGGCATTCTCGTCTCGGGCATCCAGCACCAGCAGCCGTCCAAACTCTACATAAACTTTCAGCTATCCAGTGTAATAAAGCAGCTCGCCGCATTTGTCATGCCTGTCAGCTAGACAAACACGCTAGGCTGCCTTTTGCTAGTTCGGTTTCTAGTACCTTAGCACCATTTGAACTCCTCCATTGTGATATTTTGACCTCTCCAGTTTTGAGTATTTCTGGTTACAAATTTTATCTCGTGATAGTTGATGATTTTACACATTACTGTTGGATTTTTTCCCCTGCGCCATAAATCCGATGTTCACAAACACATCGTTCAGTTCATAGCTTATGGTCACACACAATTCAGTTATTCTGTGCGCTGTCTTCAGGCCGACAATGGCACGGAGTTCCTCAACAATGCCACCGCTACCTTCCTGGCTGGCCGCGGCATTCTCCTCCACACTTCGTGTCCTTACACATCCGCCCAGAACGGCAAAGCTGAGCGCATGCTTCGCACACTGAACAATACTGTTCGGACACTCCTGATACATGCCGCCATGCCTCCTTCTTACTGGGTTGAAGCACTTTCCACCGCTGTGTTTCTTCTCAACCGGCGCCCCTCATCGTCCATCAACAACGGTATTCCCTATCATCGTCTCTATCACAAGATGCCAGACTACTCACTCCTCCGAGTTTTTGGTTGCCTATGCTACCCGAACCTTAGTGCCACGACCCCCCACAAACTGTCTCCTCGCTCAACAGCGTGTGTCTTCCTTGGTTACCCTCCTTCTCAAAAGGGTTACCGATGCCTTGACCTGTCCACTCGCAAGATCATCATCTCTCAGCACGTTGTTTTTGATGAGACTCACTTTCCGTTTGTGGCTTTGAAGCCTCGACCGGACTCGTTTGATTTTTTGTTACAGGACATACTCCCCGCGCCTGCCCCGTCTACCCTAGACGATCTGCACACGTGGCCTTCGGTTCCACCGACCTCGTCCGCATTGGACGACGCCGGCGACCCCGTCGGGCTGGACCCGGCCATCCTGTGGCACGGTGCTGCCTACCAGCTACCACAGGCGACGCCTCTGACTATATCCTCGGCTGTTGCACCGGCCGGCACTGGTGCCGGCATCCTGGACGCCGGGCCTCGGCGTTTCGGTCTTCACTACAGCAGGCGTCCGCCTCCAGCTCCGGTCTCCCAGCCGCCGCCGGATGCACCACCGGTCCCCGAGCCACCGATCGAGTCGCCCGCAGCTCCGGCACCCCTCGCGCCTCCTGTACGGGCGACTCGTTCCCAGACAGGCTCCCTGCCACCGCCGATGCAGCGATACGGCTTCACCGCGACCACCTCGGCGTCCTCGTTGCCTGCCAACACTCGCGCCGCGCTCGCAGATGCGAATTGGCGTGCCGCGATGGCTGATGAGTACAAGGCACTTGTCGAAAATGGCACCTGGCGTCTTGTTCCTCGCCCGCCTCGTGCCAACATCATCACCGGCAAGTGGGTCATCAAGCACAAGTTCCATGCTGACGGCTCCCTGGCACGCCATAAGGCCAGGTGGGTCGTCCGAGGGTTCTCACAGCGATACGACATCGACTACGACGAGACGTTCAGTCCGGTCGTCAAACCAGCCACCATCCGGGCTGTTCTCAGCGTCGCCGTCTCTCACTCCTGGCCCATTCATCGCTCGGACGTGAAGAACGCCTTCCTCCACGGCCATCTCCACGAGACGAGTCTCTCGTCGGCGGCCGCTTGGCTTTGTCGTCCCGCCGCCCCCGATCACGTATGTCTCCTGCAAAAGTCCTTGTATGGGCTCAAGCAGGCGCCCCGGGCGTGGCACCAGCGTTTCTCTGGCTTCGTTTAGCAGACTGGCTTCACCGCTTCGATCTCCGACACATCCCTCTTTGTCTACAAAGAGGGCGCCGACATCGCCTACCTGCTGCTCTACGTCGATGACATCATTCTGACAGCCTCGTCGACTCGGCTTCTTCGTCGCATCACCGAGTCCCTTCACTCCGAGTTCGCCATGACAGATCTCGGGGATCTTCATCATTTCCTCGGGATCTCTGTCACACGTTCCTCCGACGGACTCTTCCTCTCTCAGCGACAGTATGCTGCCGACCTTCTTCAGCGCGCCGGTATGGCTGAGTGTCACTCTACGGCGACTCCTGTTGACACTCATGCCAAGCTGTCGGCTGCGGATGGCGCTCCAGTGGCAGATGCCACTCAGTACCGCAGCCTCGCCGGAGCTCTACAGTATCTCACGCTGACTCGTCCGGATCTTGCCTATGCAGTCCAGCAGGTGTGTCTTTTCATGCACGACCCGCGAGAGCCTCATCTAGCACTGCTCAAGCGCGTCCTGCGGTATATCAAAGGCACTCTTTCCACCGGGCTTCACATCGGCACATGCACCATCACCAGTTTGACAGCCTACTCCGATGCTGATTGGGCAGGCTATCCAGATTCTCGGCGCTCCACTTCAGGTTACTGCGTCTTCCTTGGCGACAACTTAGTCTCTTGGTCCTCCAAACGACAGACTACGATCTCTCGTTCGAGTGCGGAGGCTGAGTATCGTGCAGTTGTGCACGCTGTGGCTGAGACCTGTTGGCTTCGTCAGTTGCTTCAGGAGCTCCATGCACCCATCTCTTCGGCGACAATTGTTTACTGTGACAATGTCAGTGCTGTCTACATGACCGCTAACCCGGTCCATCATCGTCGCATGAAGCATATTGAAATCGACATCCACTTTGTCCGTGAGAAGGTTGCTTTGGTACAGGTTCGGGTGCTCCATGTTCCTTCGTCTCATCAGTTCGCGAATATCATGACAAAAGGGTTACCTGTACAGTTGTTTACTGACTTTAGGTCCAGTCTTTGTGTTCGTGACACTCCCGCTTAGACTGAGGGAGGGTGTTAGGATAGACAGTCCAGTCAGCCCATATTGGGCGTCAGGCCCATTGGCCTTGTACATTGTAACCCTAGCCTAATTGGCTATATAATGAAGGTCACCCCCCTAATCAAGGGAGTGCGGTGTTTCTACACTTACCCAATGCTAATGATATGGTAATAGGTTGCAAAAAAAGTTAGTTTTTTAAAGAAAACTGTAGGGGAGTATTCCACAACGTAATTTCAAAGAAATAGTGTCGCACCCAGCCTTTAGCACTCCAACTGTGAGAAAATGTTAGTTTAGATGCTTCATTTGTGTTTCTTCAATGTTCTGAGTTTGAATTTTAAAGATTGCCAACCACATGTTCTAATAAAGGTGTATATACAACTGCTTGGGAAAGGAAAAAATGCATTGTACATTTGCTATTACCATCCTATACAATACGATATATCAAGAAGTCCTTTCCTCCGAGAGCCAACTAGCATATGGCCGGACAACTACTACTATGACAAGAAATGTTATGCAATGAATTGAATAGGGGAAGAAGATCGAATCGAGAGGACGTGTTGTCCCATTGGACAAAAGTATATAGGCCCGTCATCATGCATGCCAGACTACTAGAGATGTGCATCTTCTCAAGTAGTGAAGTAGATTTTCTCCGGAGACTACCCAACGATGTGTAGTTTTCCTCCTCTGCGCTCGCTAATATCTGAAGTGAAGATTCCGTGACGAGATATGCATCGACATGGGGAAAAGGCTCATCCGTGGATCAATCTACAAGCGCGCCGACCCATCGAGGACCTGCATCTCATGGACGCCCCCGGCGCGATGATGGCGCGGAGCCGTGGACGAGGAGGAGATGTTCTTATGGCCGGCCGCCGCCATGGACGCCACGGCCTTGGCCCACGCCACGAGCTCCCGCTTCATCCGCTTCTCGTCGCCCCAGATCACCGGGTCCACCGGCCCGTCCGTCGCCGTCTCCGCGGCGAGGAATGACACCGGCACCACCGCCCATGCCGCCGACACCTCGTCGTCGCCGCCCGCCGCGGCCGCGCCATCTCCGCCCCCATAGCCATATATGTCCGACTAATATATGGCCTGCCGCCGCGCGCCCGCCACCTGATCTCCTGGCTCCTGCCGACGGCCGGCCGATATGGATCGAGCTGCCTCCGCCTCAGTAGAGACCAGAGAGGCTAAGGCCGAATGCGCGCGGTGACGGTGAGGTTGTGTCTCTGCTTGTGATAGGCGAGGGTGGTTGGCAGGATGAACCCGCCCCCGTCTTTTTTATACAGGCGCGCGGGCACCTAGGCACGCACCACATGCATGCACTGATGCACTCCGGGCCCGGCCGCCGTAATATCTGGCGTGCAGCATATTCCTCGCGCCGCCGGGGGATCGGATCGTGTGACGCGGGGCGGGTCGCGTCTCCCTGGATCATCGATCCCGTTGGGGCGTCGCGATCGATCCGGCGTCTGACCAGTGCCCGTAATATTGGGACGGGCACCATGGATGGCCTCATCGTCTCTAGCTAGCTACATACACACCTAGTACAGTGCTACACGCTCCGGTTACGATCCTCGGCGAGGCATGCACGATATGATCGACAAGCAAACGTGCCGGGACACGGGGTCACGGACGCAAAATCAATTCAGCCTTCGGCCGCCAGCGAGCTTCCCAGCGATCGACGGGGACCACGCGCCACAGCTACTTCCACCACGTGGGGGGCTCTAATACGGAGTATTATTTTCGTTTTCGTTTTCACTTTTCCGGCGATGCAAGAGTGCACGTCTTTGTAACGGAAGTAAAAACGTTTTGGGCCTCGCGCCCGCACTAGCGCACGTGTGGTGGTGGTCCGATTTTTCTTTTTGTTTCTTTTTTAATTTTTTCCATACCAGTAAATATTAAACAAATGTATAAGGCATATGCATAATTTGTTGTAGACTTGTAGAAATAAATTATCCCCATAAAATATTTTCAGGGAAAAAAATGTTGTGCGCATAACTCGTCATTAGAAAAGTTATGCACATAATTTATTATTAGATAAAAATGTTATCTGCACAACTTGTCGTCAAGAAAAAAGTTATTCGCATAACTTGTCGTCAAGAAAAAAGTTATGCGCATAAATTATGCGTACAAGTTATTCTTCAAAAATACATGTTGTACGCATAAGTTCTGTTTGACATCAAATTTATACTTAAAAATTATCTAGCAAAAATTATGCTCGAATTTGTGTGTATAAATTCCAAAATAGAAAAATGAAAATGATATTTGGAAAAAGTGATGTGGATTAAAAAAATTATGCATACAAAATGTATGCATAAGTTCTGCACGTTGTCTAGTGCCAGAGTTATATATATATATTAGTTAACTTAGTTATATGTATAAGTTTCTTCTGTGGTATAAATTATATATATAAATTTTTCTTTTCAGTGGATAAGTTCTTTTTTGAAAAACTTTAATGTGTTTTCAGATTTTTTTCAGCAGCACTTGCTCAAACTTTTTTAGTTTTTTTAATGGGCATGTGCTTATAGTGACACGGGGCCAGCGGCGAGCTACCTATCAGCAGAGCGGGGCACGTGTAGTGCACGGATGCGCATGTTGCTAGCGATGCTCGGAGAGGAAATAACGTTGGATACGTACCGCTGGCAAGCTGTTGGGTCTTGTCGGAATTCGACCGCTCGGAGCGCGCGGTCGCTAATTAGTCATTCCCGGTCACGGATAAGCACGCACCCATAGATATCCACATCCTCATATATCCGTTCCTGTCGGAGTATAGAGATAGTACATCCTGGTGAGCGACGTGTGTGCGCACTGTACAGGACGTGCCTATGTTTCGCAGTGGCCGTTGCTGCGTTCGGTGCGCGGTGCACGCGACGTGCGTGGGTTGCCTAACGGCCTCGATAGCGAGCCGGAATTCGATCAGCTCCGCGACGCCGGGAGACAGAGAAGCGAGACCGGCCGATCGATCGAGGAGCTCTCCACAGGACTACAATGACAGCAGGAAGCATTGAGCATTTGAGCTTGTGGGTTTGTGGACCTGCGCAGCAAGGGGTTTCTGCTTTCAGTGTGGTGTCAAATTAATTAACAAGACAGACGTGAAAGTGTATGGCTGTGAGATTTTGATTCGTTCCATATTTCCATGTCACGATCTGTGGTTTTTCACTGACACCGAACACATTGATCAGCCCTCTTCCGGCCATGCACGACGCATGCCCCCCGGCCCATATGCCCCATCGTTTTCTCTCTCCTACCGCACCACCGTACCAGATACAAAAACCTCTCTCTGGATTTAATCTGCTAGATATCAATTTGTTTACGGCCACTTCTACTCACCGGAGATTCTTTTTCTGGCCAGCTAATCCTCAAAATCATGAATAACTTTTAAGTTGTTGAGTTTGAAAATGCGAAAACTACTGGGAATAGATTTGTCTTGCAAAACATTATTATAAAAGTATACATTTATTAGTTTTTAACAAATATTTTTTATAAAAATAAGAAGTCAAAGTTATACTTTGGAGGCAATGTCATTTGTCTGCCCTAAACGACATGTTTTATGAGTATGGAAGGAGTATACACATATATGTCATTAGATGTTAACATCACCTAATAATAATAATCTCCAAATTCAACACGATCAAGGACGAAATTAAATTGAGATCCGATATTCGAGCAATTTGATACCACTAGCTAGCGATGTGACAGCTACGAATTAGGCTCTCACAACCCATCAACTTCTCTCCCACATGGATTAGCAATTTTGACGAGACAAAACAATATATATGTAGCGGGCTTGTAGCTAATAACAAAAAAAATCTTTACCTTCTCTCTTTTGTTTACTAATTTGTTGAATATTCTAACACGTTCTTATAGATAAGTACTTATATTCATCCTATTGTGACAGATGTCAGCTAACAATTGCGATAGGTTTTGTTGGATTAATTGGGCCTTGGGCCATTTAGTCTCAATTAATCTTAAAAATTAAAAGGTCCACAAAATAAATGTTAGGGATTCAATCCCGCATTAAAAGCCAATGAGAATCTTAACTAATTTAAAGGGTGGACCAATGGTGGACCACTTGTGAAGTTGGTAAAAGGAGAAGGGCGTGCCACACACGCGCGCGCTCGCTCGCCTCGCCGGGCCGTGGGCGTGTCTTGTCGTGTCGAGACCGGTCATTCATGTCAGCCATAATCCTCTGTATTAAAACGACCGTTCGGTAGCGTCGTTTAATGAGAATTCTTCTCCCTCTGTGTCGGTCATTCATGTCGGCCATAATCGTTTAATGAGAATTCTTCTCCCTCTCTATATTAAAACGAGTTACATGGTAAGCGTCGTTTAATGAGAATTCTTCTCCCTCTGTGTTGCTGCTCTCTGCCATTCCCAATGCAAGCTTTGCGCGCACACTCGTTTGCGTGAGCGATTGCCTCCGAACCTCGTCCACCTAGCGATCCTGCTCGGGATAGGCGGGCGATAAGGTTTTTGGGGAGCGTACCCGTACACGCGCCGCTCGCTCTTCCGTACGTCTACGTCCCCGTCCGCGAGAACGACTACGTCCTCCGCGAGAACGACTACTTCCAGTACGACTACATCAGTGTGAACGACTACTTCCCGAAGGCCGTATGTGGGACTTCACTGCAACGACTCGCCACTGCATCACCTCTATACGACTACAGCGAACAAGGTCCCTCCACGAGTAGCATGTCTATTCCAGGGGATAACGGCGCACCGGTTGACTCCGTCAACCGTCCCGCCTTTGGGTACACACTAAACCTCTTATGTGTAATTTTGTTCGAGTTTTATTTGAGATTTAACTTGAACATATGCACATGCTTTGTTCTCACGGGATCACTTATATTCGTCATGAATTTGTTAATAATTTCTGGAATTAAAATGTACCGAAAATTGCCTAATTCTCTAACAATCCAAAAATCTTATATTGTTGATAGGCTTTCGGTAACTAGTTTCGCTGCAACGCTCAAACCAAATGTTTTCGATGATTCAAATTACAAGCGTTGGAAGCAAAGGGTTACGTATTGGTTGACAGCGATGAGCATCATGCATGTCATACGGGGGGAAGCCCGAACGGTTTTCTCCCAGAGGAGGAGAAGGCTTTCGAGGCAGCCGATAACCTGTTTCGTGGTGCCATCTTGAGTGTTCTCGCTGAAAACCTTGTGGACACGTACCTTCTGCTGCCAAGTGGCAAAGATATTTGGGATGCGCTTGAGGCTAAATTTGGGGTTTCTGATGCTGGTGGTGAGCTGTATGTCATGGAACAGCTCTATGACTACAAAATGGTTGAAGACCGTTCTGTGGTAGAGCAGGCCCATGAGATTCAGGCGCTAGCTAGAGATCTTGAGAATTATAGCAAGGATGCACCATGTAAGTTACCCGACAAGTTTGTGGTCGGAGGTATTATCTCCAAGTTACCACCTTCTTGGAAGGACTTTGGAACCTCTCTAAAACACAAGAGGCAAGAGTTTGCCGTTGTCGATCTTATCGGCACTCTTGATGTTGAAGAGAAGGCGAGAGCAAAGGACAAGACACATGGTAAAGGGATCGTTGGGTCTTCTAGTGCTAATGCAGGTGCGGAAGAAGAACAACAATGCATTCAAAAAGAAGAAAAAGCCGCATCAAAATCAACCAAAGGCTAAGCGAGACGACTCGGTTCAAAACGAAAAAGCCGCCAACCGGAAAATGCTACTGCTTTGTGGTAGCACGGAACACTTTTTTGCAAAGTGTTCGGATCGCAAGGATAAGAAAGATGGCAAAAGTGCCAACATGGTTATTAGTGAAACTGGTGGAACGTCGGGGTACGGTAATCTTTTACCTACGGTTCTTTCAAGTATGTCGGTCCCGATTGGTGGATTGATACGGGTGCTAATATTCATGTTTGTGCCGACATTTCCTTGTTTTCCTCTTACCGAGCGGGGCGGAATTTCCTCCTTGTTGATGGGAAACGGATCACATGTGCGTGTTCTTGGTGTTGGTTCGGTCGATCTGAAGCTTACTTCGGGAAAGATCGTTCGATTGAAGAACGTGCAGCATGTCCCTACTATCAAGAAGAACTTAGTCAGCGGGTCTCTACTGTGTAGAGACGGTTTTAAATTAGTCTTTGAATCCAATAAATGTGTAATTTCTAAGTTTGGAAGTTTTATTGGAAAAGGTTATGATAGCGGAGGCCTGTTCCGCTTTTCTTTGTCATATGATTGTAATAAAGTTGTGAACCATGTCTCGAATGTTAATGATGAGTCAAATGTTTGGCATTCGTGACTTTGTCATGTTAATTTTGGTTGTATGATGCGTCTTGCAAACTTGAGTTTAATTCCGAAATTTACCTTAGTCAAAAATTCTAAGTGCCATGTGTGCGTTGAATCAAAACAACCTTGCAAGCCTCATTTTTCGGCCGAGGCGAGAGAGGCGGGCTCCTCTAGAACTAATTCATTCGATTTATGCGAGATGAATGGTGTGTTGACAAAAGGTGGTAAAAAGTTTTTCATGACTCGATAGACGATTGTACTAGATTTTGCTATATCTATCCGTTGAAGTCTAAACATGAAGCATTACAATACTTTAAAATCTATAAAGCTGAAGTAGAAAACCAACTTGAGAGAAAGATCAAAAGAATTAGGTCCGATCGTGGTGGAGAGTATTTTTCTAATGTTTTCACCGCGTTCGTGAGGAACACTTAATAATTCATGAGAGGACGCCTCCCTATTCACCTCAATCAAACGGGGTAGCCGAAAGAAAGAACCGCACTCTAACTAATTTGGTTAACGCCATGTTAGACACAAGCAGGACTTTCCAAGGAATGGTGGGGTGAGGCTATATTGATCGCAAGTCATGTCCTGAATCGTGTTCCTGTAAAGAACAAAGAGATAACACTTTTCGAGGAATGGGAAAAGAAAAGGCTAACACTTTCATACTTACGGACTTGGGGATGTTTGGCCAAAGTGAATGTGCCTATAACCAAGAAACGTAAACTAGGACCTAAAACTCGTTGATTGTATCTTTCTTGGTTATGCTCTACACAGTGTGGGTTATAGGTTTTTAATAGTGAAGTCTGGAGTACCTGATATGCATGTTGGCACCATCATGGAATCCAGAGACGCTACATTTTTTGAGGACATTTTTCCTATGAAAGAGATAGATAGCACATTTAGTCATGAATTGTCTATTAATAATGAACTCAAAGAACCTGCTGTTTTGATAGAACACAATGAACAACCACATGAGAAAAATCCTGAGGAGGATGGCAATGAAGCTCTTAGAAAGAGCAAGAGACAGAGGATTGCAAAGTCCTTTGGTGATGATTTCATTGTGTACCTCGTGGATGACACTCCTAGAACCATTGAAGAGGCATATTCCTCTCCGGATGCTGACTATTGGAAGGAAGCAGTTCGGAGTGAGATGGACTCTATTATGTCTAATGGTACTTGGGAGGTTGTGGAGCGTCCCTATGGGTGCAAACCTGTAGGATGCAAGTGGGTGTTCAAGAAAAAGCTTAGGCCTGATGGTACTATTGACAAGTACAAGGCAAAGCTGGTGGCTAAAGGCTATACTCAGAAAGAAGGAGAAGATTTTTTCGATACTTACTCACCAGTTGCCCGATTGACCACTATTCGAAAACTACTTTCCTTGGCAGCTTCCCATGGTCTTATCGTTCACCAGATGGACATTAAGACAACTTTCCTAAATGCAGAGTTGGAGGAGGAGATCTATATGGATCAGCCAGATGGATTCGTAGTAAAAGGTCAAGAAGGGATGGTGTGTAAATTGGTAAAATCTTTGTATGGTCTTAAGAAAGCTCCTAAGCAATGGCATGAGAAGTTTGACAAAACTTTAACATCGATTGGCTTTTTTGTGAACGAAGCCGACAAATGTGTGTACTATCGCTATGGTGGGGGCGAAGGAGTGATCCTATGTTTGTATGTAGATGACATGCGATATTTGGGACAAGCCTTAATGCGATTAAGGAAGTGAAAGAATTCTTGTCTCAAAGCTTCGAGATGAAAGATTTGGGGGAGGCGATGTGATTCTAAACATTAAACTAGTGAGAGAAGGTGATGGTGGGGTTATTCTTACACAATCTCATTATGTGGAGAAAATCTTGAGTCGTTTTGGTTACAACGACGCAAGCCGGCTCCAACACCTTATGATGCTAGTAAAATGTTAAGGAAAAACATAAGAATAATGAGAGATCAGCCAAGATACTCCCAAATCATTGGTTCACTAATGTACCTAGCTAGCGCTACTAGACCCGACATCGCATATCTCGTAAGCAAACCGAGTCGATTCGTGTCTAACCGGGAGATGCTCATTGGGAAGCTCTTGAACGGGTAATGCGCTATCTGAAAGGAACAGTGAACTACGCGATTCACTATACTGGGTATCCTAGGGTACTAGAGGGTTATAGTGATTCGAATTGGATCTCTGATGCATATGAGATTAAAGCCACAAGTGGATATGTGTTTACACTTGGAGGTGGCGCTGTCTCCTGGAAGTCTTGCAAGCAGACCATCTTAACGAGGTCAACTATGGAGGCAAAACTCACTGCATTGGACACCACCACAGTTGAGGCTGAATGGCTTCGTGAACTCCTTATGGATTTACCGGTAGTTGAAAAACCGATACCGGCAGTCCTCATGAACTGTGATAATCAAACAGTGATTGTCAAGGTGAATAGTTCAAAGGACAACATGAAGTCATCTAGGCATGTAAAGAGGCGGCTGAAATCTGTCAGGAAAATGAGAAACTCCGGAGTGATAGCCTTGGACTACATCCAAACGGCTAAGAATGCGGCGAGATCAATTCACAAAGGGTCTTTCACGTAATGTGATAGACAATGCATCCAGGGAATTGGGCTTGAGACCCGTCAGCGTTATTCAGTAGTGGTAACTTGTCCTATGTGATCGGAGATCCCGTGAATTAGGATAGTGCAACAAACTACCGTTTAACGAGAGAAGAGAACCTTTGTAAAAGGGCTCATTCCGGTAGAGATGCATTTCTCTTCTAAAATCGTATGGCGAGGTTGGTGAAAAACCTTAATGTGATCCGAGTGGCTCAAAGAGGAGCAAAGATGTTGGCCTACGGAACATTCTAAAGGATTGCACCTATATGGGTCCGATTGCTAGTCACAATCTATGAGATAGGGTGATCTCTAGATACCCATGAAAGGCACGGAGTATGACTTATACGCTCCAACCCGAGGGGATGCTTATAGCGACTTAGTACTGGCAAGGGGCTCTAGTCAAACTTGTTTGCATAAAACTGTCAATTCAAGGCATAGTCCATTGGTCAGTTGTGAATGAGTGTAGCTTTTGTCTCAGGTGGATGTTCAACTTAACAGTCTCCACCATGTATATCAAAACAAGAGTTGAGAAGAGGACATTTCTTTGTGTACCTTGAAATTCTTGGTGGGGATTGTTCGATTAATTGGGCCTTGGGCCATTTAGTCTCAATTAATCTTAGAATTAAAAAGTCCACAAAATAAATGTTAGGGATTCAATCCCGCATTGAAAGCCAATGAGAATCTTAACTAACTTAAAGGGTGGACCAATGGTGGACCACTTGTGAAGTTGGTAAAAGGAGAAGGGCGTGCCTCACGCGCACGCGCGCGCGCTCGCCTCGCCGAGCCGGGCGGGCCGTGGGCGTGGGCATGTCGTGTCGAGACGAGACGAGACCGAGACCGTGACCGTGACCGTGGTACTCCTGCTTAGGAGACCTCTCTCTTCTCCCTCTGTGTTGCTGCTCTCTGCCATTCCCAACGCAAGCTTTGCGCGCACACTGTTTGCGTGAGCAGTTGCCTCCGAACCTCGTCCACCTAGCGATCCTGCTCGGGATAGGCGGGCGATAAGGTTTTTGGGGAGCGTACCCGTACGCGCCTGCTCGCTCTTCTGTACGTCTACGTCCCTGTCCGCGAGAACGACTACTTCCAGTACGACTACGTCCTCCGCGAGAACGACTACTTCCAGTACGACTACATCAGCGTGAACGACTACTTCCCGAAGGCCGTACGTGGGACTTCACTGCAACGACTCGCCACTGCATCACCTCTGTACGACTACACCGAACAAGGTCCCTCCACGAGTAGCATGTCTATTCCAGGGGATAACGGCGCACCGGTTGACTCCGTCAACCGTCCCGCCTTTGGGTACACACTAAACCTCTTATGTGTAATTTTGTTCGAGTTTTATTTGAGATTTAACTTGAACACATGCACATGCTTTGTTCTCACGGGATCACTTATATTCGTCATGAATTTGTTAATAATTTCTGGAATTAAAATGTACTGAAAATTGCCTAATTCTCTAACAGGTTTCAGCTACCGATTGTGATAGATTTCAGCTAACGGTTACTCTTTATACTTTTTCTCACAGTTCATAGTTCTTTTTACGTTTCATCTCACCTCCATATGTCTTCAACAAGTATTACTTTAGGTACTCCTAGTCTGAGTTATGTGACATGGAAATCGTTATATATTGTCATCGCTTACTACATACAGGCACACATGGTCTATAATGTGATACATATGCATATTGTAACATAGTATTTTTTACAATAGCAATCTATCATGTATTGGTGTATAACAGATTTGGCAATTTAGATGCATATATTTAGGGAGTTTTTTTGTGTTATTTTTAATTGTTGTATACGTGACTGATTTAGATGCAAATTCAAGATTACTTTGTATTACTTATTATATAGGCAATTGGCCAAGGAGCATGCCCACCTTGGTCTGCATGAAGCTTCGGCCCCTATTTGTTCATAAGATGATCGAGCGAATATCTCTGCTGCATTTGAGCTGAAGCCCGTCTTCCATTCCATGTCTCACATCATTATGAATTTATGATAGCAAAACAGCAACAACAAAAGTCCTGATGTGCAATTTGCAAAAGGCTGGCCGAATTGCAGCGACCTAACACTAAGCATAGATCAACTGAGATTTCAGTTGTCAGTGTGGCAGCTTGCTGGCGATGTTGATTGATTGAGTCGTGGTGCTGGTGGAGGTATATGTGATGCAGGGGAGAATCTAGCTAGCGGTGGGGCGGGTGGGGTGGTGGAGGTATATGTGATGCAAGGGAGAATCTAGCGGTGTGCCAGGTGGGGCTTAAGCCCCCCTACCGCTAGAAATCGTGTGAAACCCCCTAAGCCACTCTACAGTTTCTGATCAAAGGAAGAAAGAGAGTGAAGGAAGAGAAAAGAGGAGAAAGAAGAGGATAGGGAAGAAAGAAGATGGAGTGGATGAACCCCTAGGCTTGGGCACTTTTTTTACCGAAAACTGAAAAGCAAACCAAACCAAAATGTTGGTTTTTCTATTGTTCGATTCCTGTTGGGCTGGCGATGATCATCACTCGCTCGGTGGTGAGCAAATTAAGCGGCTAATGGTAACTTGATTTCTTAGTGGCGTTTTTACAGGGACAAGGTGATCACTTTTTTCTTTACCTTTTCTTTCCCCTTTAGGTAGTCACCTCTTGACGCCGTTGTTAGTAAATATTGTCACTTGTCATGACAGATATTTTTCAAATTAATTGTTTTTCTCCTAATTTTGGAAAGGACAGACAAATGAATTTATGCAGCACTTCGTTACGTGTTTCAATCACCCTCTTCAATTCGTATACCAATGAGTTATTGCAGCGAAAGGTCTATTTTAATTTTTCTTCTATTAATGAATAGACACATATTTTCCCTCGTATTTGAAAAAAGTTCCGAGATTGCCTTGCATTTTGTACGATTCACACTTTGTCTGTGAACCATGGAAGTATGAAGAGCGAGCAATTACAACTGGTTGGAAGAAAATGCTGTATCGTCTCCTTTTTCTTCTATTAAACGTTATCAGATTGCAAAATGTTAGTTTTTAGTATGTTTGTTTTACTCAATAATTCTAATCATATACATCTGCTTGGAACAAACATTTACATTGCACATTTGTCACGATTATCCTACACAATATATATCAATACGGGCATACGGTACATCAAGAACTTCTTCCCTCCAACAACTATGACAAGAAATTCTGTCAAATGATCTGAATTGAAGGCGAGGAAGAAACGAGGAAACCTGTTGTCCCAGTGGTCTCCATGCCATATACGCGCATCTTCCTGAATCAGTTCTTCTTAGAGACCATGCCCAACAGAATCAGCAGTTTTCATGCTCTGCATACCTTTTTAAGCTCACTGATGGTGATGGGGTGTCGATCTGAAGTGAAATACTCCGGTGACCACGCACCGAAGCACTAGAGGAAGGCTTATCGATGGCTCTATCTACAACCTCGATTGCTTCAAACCAATCCAGCAAGGAATTAACTGCACGTACACACGGGTACATCACTATCCACCGTGCCTCGTACACGGCCACGGCGACGATCGCGTGGTGGCCGCCATGGCCGCCACGGCCTTGGCCCACGCCACGAGCTCCCGCTTCATCTGCTTCTCGTCGCCCCAGATGAGCAGAGGGTCCGCCGGCCGGTCCGTCGTCGTCTCCGCGGCGACGAACGCCGCCGCCGCCCGGGCCGAGACCTCGTCCTCGCCGCCGCCGCCCGCAGCCAGGAACGGCCGCGCCATCTCCGCTCCCAGAGCCATGTCGGCTGGTGGGTGCGATGGATCGAGCTGCTGCTACCAGACGGTGTCTCTTTTCCACACCGCACTTGGGTGTGCGCGCTGCTTCTGATCACCGGGGGACGCGGGGAGCTTTGAGGAGGGACAGAAGAACGGAAGAATATTGCCACGAGGGAACTCGCCGCGCCCTGCCGTCGTCTTTATATCTGACCGGGCACGCGCGCGCTGCGAGCACGCACAGCACCGCACCGCACCGCACCGGGCGCCCGCGCGACGCCCGCGGCCGGCGTAGTATCCGGCGCGCATATTCGCCGCGACGGGGATCAAATCGTGTGACGCGGAGAGGGCCGCGCGTCTGCACGCGAATACGCGATCCGCCCGGCGTCTGACCAGTGCGCGGAATGGTGGGACGGACGCGCGCGCGGCGCCATGGCCTATCCTCTCGATCATCTCGTGCAAACGTGCCGGAATACGGGTCACGGATGATCTGTAGATATCCGTCGTCGCTCCATGTTGGAACCCGAACTAGCTGTGTCTGTGTGGGGTATAGAGAGTGAGCGACGTGTGTGTGCACTGTACACTGGTACAGTTCACGTGCCTGTACGTACGTTGTAAGGAATCGGATGCGTTAGCTGCTAACGGGGGAGGGGGTGAATTAGGCAACTTAAAACCTTAACCTATGGCTTCACTAATTTTGCGCAAAGGTAAACTAGAACATACTATCTATATGTGCAACTACGGTTGTTACAGTGTGAAACTCCCATCCCAAAAGAAGGTTTGCAACCTATAGCCAATCCTAGCATGATACTACTCTAGGAATGTAGAGACAAGCAAAGATTGCAATAGAGTAAATGCGGAAACGTAAAGGGGATGAGAGGAAGCAAACTCTTGACACGCGATTTATCCCGTGGTATCGGTAGGCACTAAGCCACCCCTAGTCCACGTTGTTGAAGCACTCACACAAGAGTATTGCTTCCGGTCACCAAGTCTCTCCCAAGAGCACCAACTTGACTTGCCACAAAGGCTAGCCACTTAGGCACTTGTCAAGCTCCCTTGGTCACCTTGATGCCGCCTCCACTAAGGAGCTTCTCCACCAAGGAAGGGGGTCTCCACGTCCCCCGCACAAAGTGTCCTCGCCGCTCCACACCAAGCCGGAGGGTCGATGACGATTGCCGGTGAGCCACTTAGGCCCCAAGGCTTCCGGCGAACCTTGTACAACTGGATTCACTCAAGAATCACCTCACAAGGTTGGCACAACCTTACACTCACTCAGCTCTAAGCTAAGCCTAGCACTAAACACATACACAAAGCATATGCAAGTCTAAGGATGAGCAATTAAGCACTTGGATGGATTGGATATGATCTTGAATGTGTCTTGAACTCCTCTGCACTTCCACACAATCCAGCAACCTCAAATGAGTGAGTGGAGGGGGTATAAATAGCCCAAGGCATCAAACTAGCCGTTGGCTAACGTCCACGCGAAAAAGGTACGGGTCGGATGATCCGACGCTATGCTTTTCCAGGGCGTCGGTTCATCCGGTGCCCCTCCCACGTCACGTAGCCGTTGAGGTTCTCTGACACAACTGCTCCGACGCTACGTCGGATCATCCGTCTTCGAAGGCCTCGCGTCCGGTCGATGCGTTAGCTTCTAACGGACCGTCGGATAGACCGACGCTATGCCTTGACCAAGGCGTCGGATCATCCGGTGCTGAAGGCTTCGTCTTGGCGCGTCTCTGTCTTGATTCAAACTGAGCGTCGGATAGACCGACGGGGTCCTCACTCAGACCGTCGGATCATCCGGTGCTACTGTCTTCCTTGCTCTTCCTCTGCAACTCGTCCGACGCATGTAAAAACCGGACCGTCGGTTCATCCGACGGTACCTAGGGTTTCACCCTGTGTACCAACTCGTCCGACGATTGCACCGACGCTTGTAAATGAGGGACCGTCGGTTCATCCGACGGTGTCTTGTCTTTTCCTTTTCTTGCTCGGTTTTGACCCTTTGTTTTGGCATTTTTGCATGGGGTTTTCTTGCATCCTTGGGACCTAGAAGTGTCTACAAAGACATGCTCAAACAATATGGTTAGTCCCAATGATCATGTTGTCATGAATCACCAAAATCAAACTCCGAACAAATGGCATATGAGGCCATGTTCGCTACAATCTCCCCTTTTTGGTGATTTATGACAACACAACCAAAGCAAGCATAAATTTGCTAGAATTGACAGAATTAGAACCACTTACACTTGCTTGGATGCTTACCATCATCCAAACTCCCCCTAGATCAAACTTCCCCCTTTTTGATCTTATGTTCACATTCTCCCCCTTTGGTCTCAAATCCTTGAAATCACTTGTAAGCTTAAGCCACACGCTTGCTTTGGTCTCACATTCTCCCCCTTTGGAATAAAATCTCCAAAAAGTCCAAAGCAAACGGGTCCAAGGAAACTAGCAAGATCTAGCAACCATAGCTCAAAGGAGAGATGTTAAATGCAAGGGAGAAAGCCGCATGAACCATGATCCATATATATGATATCAATGAAGATACCACATGTGTGAATAACTAAGGTGGATCACAAGCTCATGAGACTAACATGATACAAACTAAGCTCCCCCTAAGTGTGTGCATAAAAAGGAATACCACTTGCAAGACAAGGGTAGTGAGAGACAAGTGCACAACTACAAACTTGTAGAACAAGGAAGCTTAGAGCATATCATGCAAAGAGGTAGCTTAAAGGACAAGAGATAAAACAAATGGGTTCTTGTTACATTACCACTTGTAGATATCACTTGTAGTCTTTTGATTATTGCATACCTCCGGGGGATGATCCTCTCTACCTTGTTGGCACCACATTGAGATGAGCCACTTGGAAATGATATCACTAGGTGACACCACTTGAAAGAAGCTTGCATAGAAGACACTTGGGGTACCACAAGGATTAGGAATGTATGAGTACATTGCCTTTGAACTTATATAGAGACATAAGCTCGCAAGGACATGACTCAATAGCATGAAGCTCATATTGCTATATTCACTCTTTTAGAGATGTTAGATCACATTGAGAGTGAAATAGCATTCTCTTAGAATGAAACACCGCACCGGAACGCGTCGCTAAGGAACTACATAAGATAAGCTTGAAACAATGTTAGTCCCATAACCAAACCATAGGATGAGCTCCCCCTAAATGTATGCATTTAGTGTTTGAATCACCAACCAAATGTATGCACATTGTTTATGACAACAAAAATGAAGCTAACCCTATAGTTTGCTCATGATGTAAAGAGATATATATGAAAACATGCACCATGAAAGAACACGTGTAGCTTTCCTACACACTAATCAAACCATGTAGATTGCTCATGGGTTAGCACATGATACAAGCAACCTACCATATGTAAACATTGCAACAAATGCAACCTAAACAAGGCAATGGAGCTACAATAATACAAGAGATAGGTACTAGTTTCCATTACCTCAACTGGGGATCTTGGGCAACACATGTCGAATTTGCAAGCTTGGCTTATAAGCTTGAATCTTCTTATCTTGATTGTGCCAAGCCTCCCAAGACCCCGCACTTAAGGCCTTCAAGTGGCCTTTGGAACCCAAATCATTTGAGGCCCCTTCATGTTGGTGATGACTTCCTTGGGCACCCAAATAGGTTGGTTCCAACCCCACTCTTCCTTCATCTTCCCAACCTTGTGTGCAACCACCTTGCCATTAGCCTTCTTCTTGATGACGTAGGTGTTGCTCTTGGTCTTGTTCTTGCGGTTGGGCTTGGTGTAGATGAGGGAGCTCTTGATGGTGGGCTTCAATTTCTTCTTTGCGCCCTTGTCCATCTTCTTGACAAATTGGGGGCATTTGTAGAACTTGTGCCCTTCCTCATGACACTTGTAGCAAGTCACGGTTGCACCCTTCTCAAGCTTCTTCACCATGTGATCACGGTTATCTTGAGAAGGTTGGACTTGGCTCTTCATGTCTTGAGAGATGTCCACTTGTTCTTCATCATTCTTGCCCTTGCCCATCAAGTTTGCCAATCTCTCTCGGAGCCTTTTCACTTCTTGCTTGAGCTCATCATTTTCCTTGCCTATGAGATAATCACATGATTCTACAACAACATTCTCATTGCAAGATGGTGAGCAAGATTCATCAATTAAATCAATGCAAGAAGTTGAAGCATCTACCTTGGAGATAGGAATTGCACAAGGGATAGATGTTTCATTAAGCTCAAAGGAATTACTTGTTTTAGTCTCATTGCTCTCAAGCTTAGATTTTAGCTCCTCACACTCCTTGCTAAGCAATTTGAATTTGCACAACAAATGTTCATAATTTGTAGCAAGGGTGTCACTAAGATCATTGAGAGCATTGAGTTCTTTAATTTCATTAGCTTGTTGTTCAAGCATTACTTTTTGCTCATGGATTAGCTCAACAAGATCATTGAGAGAGTTGGTGTCGGATTCGTCATCACTTACATTGCTTTCCATACCTTTGGCCATGAGGCACATGTGTGATGATGAAGGTCCTTGCATGAAGCGGGTGGTGAAGTTCTTTCTTGATTCATCGCTTGAGCTAGAAGAACTTGATCCACCACTTGTCCACTCGCGGACGGCGAAGGTTGCTTCTTGCCTTGGTCTTCTCTCCTTGACCACCTTCCTTTTGGGCTTGTGCTCAATCTTGGTGAACTTGATGTGTTGATGATGGCGCCCTTCTCTCAAGTGGATGTTGTAGCCGTACATGTTGACTTTCTTCACATACTTGAAGATCTTCTTCACGTACTCGGCCACCATAGATTCAACCTCTTCATCACTTGAGGAGTCTTCATTATCACCATCATCACCATCATCTTCGCTTGAGCTTCCACGAGTAGCCATCCTACTCAAAATTTTCTCTTGTCGGCTTGAGAGAGCATGGCTTGTGGTAGGATAAGATGGTTCTTGGGGCTTTTCTTGGGGCGCCTTCTTTGACTTGGGCATTAGTTGGAGCTCATGTGCCATGATCTTGCTCAAGATATGCGATGGCTTCAAATCTTCGAGCTTCTTCTCGTAGATGATTGCTTTCACCAAGTCATAGTCAGGCTTTCGGAGACTTTGAAGGATCTTGCGGTTGATGTTCAAGTCCGTGATGTCCTTCACACCTAATGCATTAATCTCATTGACAAGCACATTTAGGCGTGAGTACATAGATTCGACATTTTCATTAGCAAGTTGCTTGAAGCTATTGAATTCCTCAAGGAGACAACCGTAGCGTTCATTAGCAACTTCTTTTGAACCCTCATTTTGCTCCTTGATGGTTTTCCATAGCTCATGAGCATTTTCACAAGTAAAAACTCTATTGAAAACGCCTACATCTAGTGAGGACAAAATGATACTCTTAGCAATCACATCAAATTGCTTTTCCTTCCTAGTACCATTTTTCATGCCCTCATCGGTGACTCTCCAAACATCAAGGTCCCTTGCTTGGAGATAGGCCTCCATGAGAACCTTCCACCGAGGATAGCCCGTGCCATCGAAATGTGGAGCCAAACCTAAGGTATCCACCCCTTTCATTCCTCTATAGAGCAACTCACTAGGCGGTGAAGCCTAACCGTTTCAATGAGCCGGTTTTCACAATTTACCAATCGAATTGGCGTTTCCTTGTGAAGGAAGTGAGTCCCGGCTCTGATACCACTTGTAAGGAATCGGATGCCCGTTAGCCTAAGAGGGGGAGGGGGTGAATTAGGCAACTTAAAACCTTAACCTATGGCTTCACTAATTTTGCGCAAAGGTAAACTAGAACATACTATCTATATGTGCAACTACGGTTGTTCTAGTGTGAAACTCCCATCCCAAAAGAAGGTTTGCAACCTATAGCCAATCCTAGCATGATACTACTCTAGGAATGTAGAGACAAGCAAAGATTGCAATAGAGTAAATGCGGAAACGTAAAGGGGATGAGAGGAAGCAAACTCTTGACACGCGATTTATCCCATGGTATCGGTAGGCACTAAGCCACCCCTAGTCCACGTTGTTGAAGCACTCACACAAGAGTATTGCTTCCCGGTCACCAAGTCTCTCCCAAGAGCACCAACTTGACTTGCCACAAAGGCTAGCCACTTAGGCACTTGTCAAGCTCCCTTGGTCACCTTGATGCCGCCTCCACTAAGGAGCTTCTCCACCAAGGAAGGGGGTCTCCACGTCCCCCGCACAAGTATCCTCGCCGCTCCACACCAAGCCGGAGGGTCGATGACGATTGCCGGTGAGACACTTAGGCCCCAAGGCTTCCGGCGAACCTTGTACAACAGGATTCACTCAAGAATCACCTCACAAGGTTGGCACAACCTTGCACTCACTCAGCTCTAAGCTAAGCCTAGCACTAAGCACATACACAAAGCATATGCAAGTCTAAGGATGAGCAATTAAGCACTTGGATGGATTGGATATGATCTTGAATGTGTCTTGAACTCCTCTGCACTTCCACACAATCCAGCAACCTCAAATGAGTGAGTGGAGGGGGTATAAATAGCCCAAGGCATCAAACTAGCCGTTGGCTAACGTCCACTGAAAAAGGTACGCGTCGGATGATCCGACGCTATGCTTTTCCGGGCGTCGGTTCATCCGGTGCCCCTCTCACGTCACGTAGCCATTGAGGTTCTCGACACAAGCGCTCCGACGCTATGCTCCGACGCTACGTCGGATCATCCGTCTTCGAAGGCCTCACGTCCAAGTCGATGCGTTAGCTTCTAACGGACCGTCGGATAGACCGACACTATGTCTTGACCAAGGCGTCGGATCATCCGGTGCTGAAGGCTTCGTCTTGGCGCGTCTCTGTATTAATTCAAACTGAGCGTCGGATAGACCGACGGGGTCCCCACTCAGACCGTCGGATCATCCGGTGCTACTGCCTTCCTTGCTCTTCCTCTGCAACTCGTCCGACGCATGTAAAAACCGGACCGTCGGTTCATCCGACGGTACCTAGGGTTTCACCCTGTGTACCAACTCGTCCGACGATGGCACCGACGCTTGTAAATGAGGGACCGTCGGTTCATCCGACGGTGTCTTCTCTTTTCCTTTTCTTGCTCGGTTTTGACCCTTTGTTTTGGCATTTTTGCATGGGGTTTTCTTGCATCCTTGGGACCTAGAAATGTCTACAAAGACATGCTCAAACAATATGGTTAGTCCCAATGATCATGTTGTCATGAATCACCAAAATCAAACTCCGAAAAAATGGCATATGAGGTCTTCGCGAGCTACGCCGACACCGCTTCGTCGTGGTCTCCGCGCGCACGCCGCGTCGCCCGTTGCGTGCGCGGTGCACGAAACGTGGGTTTGCCCTGAGATGGAGATGGAGATCAGTGTATGGTGGTGACGACTGACAAAATCTTTGCTCTATCTTCGGCGGAGCATGTGCATACTAGCAAGATTCTAGCTAGCTAGCTTCTTCCTCATGGGCGTCGCACGGTACCCAAATTATGTTGGCATGTCAATTTGTAGATTTTTTAGAGCACACTAGATGTTAGTAGAATTATTACATCATTAACATGGGATGTAAAAACGGATTCTAAGAATCTTGGGCACACAAGTGTGACTGTTGATATTTTATTCAAATACTAAATGTCCAAATATGAATTGTTTGTATTTTTATGATTTTTTAGGTGTTGTTTTATGGGCTCTAATAAATCAGGGAAGCAAGTTTCATTCAAAAAAATTGTGATAGGCCCACGCGTCAGCGTCAGCAGCCAATATAAAAAAGATAACCGCTGACCCAACTCCCAACAAACGCAATCCGGGTTCACTAACCATCGTCGCCCATGACACTGGCCCACTCGTCAGCGTTAGCAGGCGAACCGTGCGTGGGCTGCTCAAAATTTCCCACCTATATTTACTATAGTGCCCATGAAATTCCAATTGCTGCAAAAAGCCGTCAAGGGCACGCTAGTAGTTTCATTAAACACAGTTACGCGTGCCGTTCATATCCGGCTCCTCGCTAGACAGATCCACAACACCCGCATTCTCCCCACCGCCACCGCCAGTCGCCCCGCTCGCCTTCGCCGCTCTCTCCCCGCCGCAGCCCTGCTCTTCTCCAGCCCCACTGCTCCCTGCGTGATGACGGTGACGAGGACATACGTCTGGCCAACCTAAAGACAGTTGACGTGGATCTGTCGACGTCATCCCCGGCTATGACGACGAGCCGGCCGGCCGCCTCAGGCCACGAGCCGCTGTGGATCCGGCCCCTCCGACCATCACGAGAACAACTACTTCATTCGCAATAAAGGTTAGTCCTGCCTGAACCCCAACGCCCTCTCTCTCATCGGCCACCAAAATTGATCTGCTATATATTCATGTCAATGTGGATTAATTAGGGAGACATGCCTAGATAGTTCATCTTTAATTGATCGACTGTGATTTTGATTGATGGATTTTGTTGCCCCAAGTCTATGTGAATAAATAGTTGCTAACAGATGTAGTTATATGAACTGTTGAAATTCATTTTCATGTTCCTACTGCTATAATTTTTGCACTGTAAATTCATGAAAAGCATAAAAGATGTTAGCATACTTTAATTCTGCTATGTTTTGAATGTAGTGATAACTAGACAGTCTTATGCTTTGTTGTGAGTGTTAATTGTTTCACTACTGTCATATATATTGTTATTATTGGTGTCTATGATGTGTTGTGAGTGTTGTTTCACTACTGTCATATATAATGTCATGACCATTGCTTTATCATCCTGTTGCATGTACATATGGAACACACAATCTATCGCTGCTCAAGTTGGACAAGGAACCAGTTGAAGGAATTTATTATCTTCTTTGATATATAAGCATATTGTTGTGTCCCTGTCAAAATGGTTAGCACCTATCCCTGTATGTTAATTAAGTAAAATATGAACTGTGTATGTCTATGCTGATTTTATTTACGACTGTATCAGCTATTTTGCCTGTCAGAGAAAACGAATTTATCTAATAAGAATTAAGTTTAGATTTTTAGTCTTGCTTATGTTGCTCTACTGACAAACCTGACATATCATCTATGCAGTCTCCCACAACAACAAACTCCTCTACCTCCAGTGCATCATCACAGCCCATCATCGGTGAACCTTTTTCACAGGGTCACTCCGCACAGACTGTTGTGAGTAGTACTCGATCCCGCGGGTCAAGGACACAAACCAAATGGCCAGAAGACAAGTTGACTGCAACTGGACTTGATGCCAATTTTTGGCCTACCCCAGATGCTGCGAGGGATAGATTTGTATTGGTCTGTGGTCTCATTGCTCGGGAGAGGGTTTCAATCAACAAGGCGGTTGATGATCTCTCACCAATTGAAAAGGACCATCTGTTTACAGTTTTAGAGGAAAAGCTAGATTACCCAGCCAATCTGGAAGAATCTGTTCGCAAGAAGGCAGTTAAGGCAGTTATATCACAGATTGGAACCTTGCAACGACGGTTCAAGGCCCATTTAAGAAAAAAATATGTGAGTGAAGAGGAGACTCCCTTTGCGAAGCATGCCTTTTTGCAGCAACAAGACTGGGACATGTTTGTGCAGGAAACCAATTCTCCTTCATTTCAGCAATTGAGCCAGGAGATGAAACAAAAGAGAGCATTGCATAATAAGCCACACAAGACGGGCAGAAAAGGTTATCGCGGTAAAATAAAAGAGTGGGAGGAGGAGGATGCAAAGCTCGCCGCCGAAGGAAAACAGAACCCTTGGAACCAATTTCCTGGACGTTCGAGACCTTATCTGCGGGCAAGGGTAGGGAAGAAAAAGAAGAATACTAGTGAAGGAAGCGGGGGCATAACATTCAGTAACCCTGCGGTGGTGGGGGTAGCAAAAAGGGTGAAAACACTTGCAGCTCAGGGTAGCGATGGTTCTTTCTCTGGGGTTAGGGGGATGATATCCTCACCGCAGCACTTGAGATTCTAGAGCATCGAGGTCGGGTCCGAGGCGTGTCTAGTTCACTTGGCTGGGGTAAAGGGTTTGGTGAAGGTTCGCTGGAATGTACAGGAAGAAGAGGAACAAGAGGTCTGATGCTCATGATGTGATGGCGGACAAAACATTTGAATCAATTGTCCATGCTCTAAGACTATCAGGCATCAACATACCCAAAAATGCACTTCTTCCTTCCCAATTACTAGCGCCTGTCAGTAGCAGCGAGGAAGAAGATATGGATGGCATTGAGGAAGAAGATGGGCATGACAGCGAGGAAGAACATGCGCATGCCGGGGAGGAAGATGGCGAGAGAGCAAGATCATTGGAATGCTAACGGTGACGAAGCGAATGAAGTGTACGGTGATAGTCGATCACCTATCTTTGGACACAATAGATAAGCTGACAGAGCCAATCGTGTGCAGCCTTTTGGATGGCACCGTGGAGCTCGCACTAGCGAAAGTCCTTCCATCTCAAAAGGCTTGCCATTCAGTACCGGTGCAGGATGGGTATGTTGTGGTGCAACCTACTTATGTGTGGGCCAATACGAGTCAATACCCTCTGCCTGTACCAATTGATGGGGGTGACGTAGCAACCCTAGTTGCGGCTCTCGTTCAAAGGATCCAATGGCCAAAGGATAGGATCATTATACCACCCATGACGAGACATCCCAACCCTAAAGCCGCAACAGGTAGCAGGGGTACAACATCAAATGGAGATGCTGCGGCAACTCAGTGTCAGCAAGAGAAGGCTCAACAGCAGCAGCAGCAAAACTACACAACAGGAGAGTCGACAACAACCGGAGGAGGATCCCAGGAAAACTCCGCCTAAGCATCAGCTGCAACTTGAGGATAATCAACAGACGAAACAACGGCCTCTCCAGCAGTAGGAGCGTCAACAACAGCAGGAGGAGCCCATGCAAACTACGCCTAAGCAGCAGCTGCAACATGAGGATAAGCAACAAACGAAGCGAGTAGCCTCTCCGGCGGGGAGGAGGGCGCGGGCAATCCCCCCTAAGTAGCGGATGCAACAAGTACGGCGGCCTCGCAACGGGGGAGGAGCCGGGCAATCTCCCCTTGCGGAAGGGGAACCGGGCCGGGGAAACCTCTGTCTAAAGATGAGATTCTTGACTGTGTTAATGGGACGAACGGGACCGACCAAAATACAAGTCCGGTGCACCTATGTTGTCGGAAGCAAATGTAAAGGCCTCTTTGGACCAAATTGGGCCAAGTTGCATGCTTATGTCATGGAACACGGAAAAGGATAAACTTGCCTTTCCAGCAAAGGTGGATCAAGACAATATTAAAGGTGGTTGTGGTGCTTTAATGTTAAACACCGAATTCGGTAGTGTGTTTAACCTTATAACCCCGGCTTCTCTCGGATGTTACCTTCATGAGGTTGTGGACATTGTAAGTCCTTTAAAACCTAAAAAGATATTTCTTTAATTTTGACCGCAAAGTTCATGCATGCTAACAATTTGATTTTTTGTAGGAAAATGATGGACAAGGCAGTGGAGAAGCAGATCAGTGTTGGGTTTTTAGATCCAGATTTGTTTACTTCAACAAATATTTCTCAGCGTTCTCAGCAAGTTGGCAAAGCAATCTCAAATGCAACGATGAACAACTACTACGTGGTGGGTGCCTACTGCACTAGCCACTGGGTAACAGTGATCATCTGTATGTGTCGGTGCGGAATGTAGTCCCGACACTAACTAGTAGTAAGCGCCAAGGTCTGTCCCTCGATGGTCGGTGCTAAGCAACTAACGACACTTGGTTTATCCTGGTTCCGGCCGGGGCCGTACGTCCAGCAGGGGTGTGCTCGAGGCACTGTATTGCTTTGCACCGGGGTGCCTGTAGTGGGGCGGCTACAAGCAAGGCGGGAGAGGAGGCGTGGCCTCCAAGTCCCAAGCGGAGTGATTGAGGCGAGTGCCAATATCGTGGAGGAGTTGAGGAGTGCGTGTGTGTTGTTCGTCTGATGTCGTGTCCCTTGCGGCGGCGGCGGGGGGGGGGTTCACCTTCCTTTTATAGACCAAGGAGAGGGTGAGTTACAAGCATGCCGCACTATTTAGCTACATGGGGAAGTATGGCGTGCAGCGCCGCGGAGTTGGCGGCCGTCCTGACGGTCCTTGATACGGTCTTGTTGTCGTGGCGTGTCATGTACTCGAGCAGTGGCGGCTTCGAGGGTGAGGGCGTAGTGGTTGGCTGGGGCGTTTTCAGACGGGCTCGAGGAAGCCGTTGATGGTGATCCGTACGGGGTACAGTGGCAGGCGTGGCGGCGTCCCGTCCCTGCGTGCCCAACAACGCCAGAGTTGTTGTTGCAGTGCCCGGTGTGGTGCTGCAGGCACGGGGGCGGCCGCACAGGACCAGCAGTGGCAGGGATGGTGTTCCGCCGGCCTGACGTCACGATTTGACCCTGCAGGTTCACGAGATAAGGGTTCGACGGTGCAGCGGGCCCCCCTTCGAGGGCGCGGTGCGTTAGCCGTACAAGAGTGGGCAGCACAGTGCCGCGGGACTGACACTGGCCATACCGCACAGCTTCCTGCAGTGGCGGGGATGGGTTTCCCCTAGGGAGTTGGCAGAACAGCGTCGGGGCCTGATTCCCAGGCGCATGATGGCGCGGCTCTGCCATGTCAGAGCATTAAATGGCCATACCCGCGTGCGGGAGAAGGCGTGCTCGTGAGGGTGCCTCGAGCGAGGCGGAGATGAGCCCTCGAGCGAGGCAGAACCCGCTCGAGGGGGGCGTGAGCCCTCGAGCGAGACGAAACCCGCTCGAGGGAGGCGTGTGCCCTCGAGCGAGGCGGAACCCACTCGAGGGGGGCGTGTGCCCTCGAGCGAGGTGGAACCTGCTCGAGGGGCCCTTTGACTGGGCCACTCCGGCGGGCCGCGGGGGCCACCGCAGCGTGGGCCGTGCCTTGTGCGTGCGTTTAAGTGAGAGGTGTGTATTGTTTTTGTTTTTTGCAGGTTTTAAGCAGGATTCCTCCGGTCGTTTAGGGGACCCTCAGGGCTGTCCCCGACAGTAGCCCCCGAGCATCTGCGGGTATGCCGGCCAGGCTCCCGCAGATGCTTAAGCCTACTGATAGGACATTCTTCCCCCTTGTTGCTAACACTTTCCATGGGGCCGCGTCAGCGGACCCGCGGGTCTAGCCCCCGAAGCCCTGCAGGAGCGTGAGTGCTCCTGCAGGGCTTTTGCCGCAAAATTTGGTCAGTGGGTGTGGTACATATTCCAACCGGCGTCAGCAATGTTCCAGCCGGCTTCGGTGACGCACGCGGAACTGGCACTATCTACGGTCAGTGAAACCCAAGAGGTGTAGCCGTGCGTCGAGCCCCCGAGCCTGGGCCCGTTCAAGGCGATCGGGGTGAGCTCTTCGTCTTATTTTAAACGCGCCCTCGCCGTCCCTCCGCGGGACGGAGGGTGAGGTTTCCGCAACCCCCATCGATCGGGTCGCGGATTGCGGATTCCTCATCGAGCTGTTAGCAGGTGGTTCGAGTGGACGCCCATGCCCCATTCGATAAGGGTAGGCTGCATGGTTCGGAGACTCGTCCATTAAAGCGCTCGGATGGGTTTGCTAGGTGGGGCTCGGTCTTCGCTAGGGACCGAGGGCGCGGAAGCTCTCTTTCAGTGGGATCCCCCCGGCTAGCTGCCCTCGCTGGCTCTCGAACACGACATGTGGGGCACCCTCGAGCTGGTGAGCTCGAGGAGAGGCTAGAGTGCGCGTGCCCTCATCGTCCCTGACTCTGGTGATCTGGGGCACCTATTCGAACCCGTCGAGGGTCAGGTTTCGAACCCCTGATCAGTAGGGCCGTGCGGGGTAGCAGCCAAGTGCTCCCGTCTTTTGCATCTGCAGGTTTCGAGGGTCCCTGGCCGTGCCAGTTCTCGAGCCGCTGATCAGTATTTTCTGTGAATCGAGGGCACCTGTGGCGCCCGTTTATTTCAAACGGGCTTCGAGGCCACTGGTCAGTGTTCGCACCCTTTGAGGGTCGCACTTATTTGAGCCAGGGGCTCGGGCCGCTCGAGGGTCTCTCTTACTTGGTAAGGGACAGGGCCATTTAATGCCCGCGGTCGCAGCTACAGTCTCGCGCCGCGGCCGCGCGCGTAGTGGGTGGAGTGGGCAGGCGGACGTGACCGCCTGCCATGGCCCTCCGATTACCGCGCCGTGATGATGGCACGCGTGCGGTTATGTGGCCGCCGCGGTCGTGGTGGACCCCGCTTGTCAGTGAGCGAGCGCTTCACCTGCGGTTAATGCGTTGTTGACGGTGAAAATCCGTCAACCTAGCCATGAGTTTACCTTCGGTGTTGGCATGAGTTTTATACCTTATCCATTAGTACTAACCCCCATGGTATAACAAGTTCACGTGTGCATGTCGGTTTTGGAGTTTAATGTTTATGCAGGGTTTTAGTGTTGAATGCAAGACTTTCGGGATAAGTTCATCAAGCACCTCATGACAAGACCTTGAAGTCCTGAACAAGTCATGCAATGAAGCAAAATTAACTCCAAGAAGCCGGGGGACTTGATCCGAGAAGACGACGGACTCCGGGGACACGACCGGAAAAGTCTTGAATCTTGCAAGACAAGGAGTTGAGTCCAATTCGGAGAGAAACCGACGACATGGACCTACATGCGAAGGGGGAAGCATCCGGGAAGCAAGGGAACCGACCTCGGGCAAAGGAGCCCGCGGGGCGGGCCTAAATGGGCCCGGGCCGGCCGGCCCGATCCGGTCGGCCCGAGCCCATTTAGGGCCCAAATTCGTCGTCCTTTGACCTAGTTGCTTCTCGGGCTATAAATAGCCCCCCGACCGAGAGCCACGCGAGAAAAGAAGTCGTATTCCGCCGCCGAGGAGCGAGAGAAGCTTGAGGGACACCAACTTGAAGATGAGGGTCGTGCTAGTTGTCTAGGGTTTCCCCGGCCGACGTGGGAACCTTGCATGGAAGACCACGTCGGAGCTCGGAGCGAGGATCAAGATCGAGGGAGGGCCCCGGTGGTGATCTTGTTCATGTAATCATTCATGGTGAAGTTTGTAAGTGAATCCGATTTCTAGCGATTAAGTGCCTTCTCGATGATTTTGATTTCTTCTTGGTTTTGCTTCTTCTACGATCTAGTCTATAGCTAGATTACATAGGGTGCTCTTGTAGCCGCGGTGGCTAGAGGTGCATACCGGACCGGCCAAGTGATTTCAACTTGTTCTATCGAACTCGCCCTAAGCTCCCCGCATGAATAGGGATACGTTGTGACGAACGGGGGTCTCGAAAGGCGGATGTTTTCGGAGTCGGATGGGAAGGCCACGATTTAAAGATGCTTTTAATGAGATTCTCTTTGCTATCTTCATCTATCTTGTTTGGAGCTACAACATAAGCATGATCTAGATTCTCTAGATTGGTTATCTCTTGCTTTCTCTTGCTACCTCTTTAGTAGATTAGATTAGATTCGTTTTCTTTATGAGTTAGTAGATTAGATGCAACTTGTCTTCATTAGATAGCTTTACCTTGCTTTACTAGATTGAATCCTTGCGTTGCACATTGTTCCACGGATTCGATACCTTGGGTTCACCACTCGAGGGAAGAAGGGTCCCTTGACTACGACGGGAGACTTGTCCGCTTGCAAGTCACAAACGAACTTTGATACAACTATTAACCGTCAACAAGCCCCTTTTTCTGGCGCCGTTGCCGGGGAACAAGCAATCAAGATCCGATCTAGTATCGCTTATCTTTCAGTTTTTCTTTTGATTTTCTTTTGCATCTCTTATGTTTGATCATCCTCAAAAGAAAAAAAAATTTCAGTCTAATCTAGTTTTGATGAACCCTAATTTTTCTTTTGTTAGATTTTTGTTTTATTGCTAACCCTAACCGGAGATGGTTGGCTACCTCTCCAAGAAACCCAAAACTTTTTTGTGGATGATCCGGGGAAAACTTTACGGGCAAAGGTGACATGCAACACAAGCTAAAAGGGTGGAAACCCTAGATTCAAAAGTTGAAGTCGAAGGACCGTCGAAATCTCCAAGGGAATCACCACCTCCAAGTCAAGACGCCGGAAGGCCATTCAAGATCAAGAGAAGGATGGAGAAGATGGAGATGGAGAAAGAAGCTCAACACCTAAAGGCCGCCGAAGCAAGTTCCACATGCAAGGAGTGTGAAGTGTTCATCGTGATGAAGATGCTAGACGCAAGTGGGACAACTTGCCGGGCGCCCGATGGGTAACAAAGAAGAATATCCGAGAAACTCCAAGGTCCCAAGACGGCGAAAGGCTACTCAAACTCATTCGGGAGAGATGGAGGATCACACTAAGACCATGAAGATCACAACCGAAGACCGGAGTTCGAGATGCCCAGCCACTACATGGAGAAAGTTGTTGCATCCGTCAAGACCAAAGGACAAAGCCAGCCTGTGAAGACCAAAAAAATTGACTAAGCCAAAGTGGGTACCCAAGATTGCAACGCCCGCAAAGAGCGTTGATCCGGAGTAATCAAGTGAAGAAGTCTAGCCATGGACTATAAACGAAGCGCTAGGCGGGAGGCAACCCGTTTCGTCGAGTAAAGAATAAGCTACCGGGAGGACAACCCGATTCCAGGTTTTTCGAGTCTTTTTAATTCAGTTTTGAATTTACTACGCAAAACATTAGACTTAGAATGGTTGAACAATATTAGAGACATAATCCTTGGTTGAATATTTTGCTTGATCATAAACCCTTTACATGAACCATCCTATGTGTTTGTTTGCTTCTTTTTCGAGAAACCACAACCAAAAAGAAAAAAATTTCAGAACCTAACTCAACCCTTCACCCTCATTATGGTGCTGTGGTTGACTTGTTTTTCATGCTAAAAACACTCGAGTAGAGCCACGACTTGTATCTAGATGTTATTTAAATTTCAGCATGTGGTAGGACTCGCGTGAACCTAGAAACTTGATTTTTGGTTGGTTTAAAAATCCATATCCTTGGTTTCTATAAGATTAGAATTTTTCTAAGCCTCACTTAAATTTATTTCATTCAAAATCTCTCTCATCTAATCGAAATTAGGACCTAAACCTATGCCCCCATGATCAAGCCGGGAAAAGCTTGCTCTCAACCAATGAAGGCAAACTATACCGGTGAGACCGAAATCGACGTAATAAAAAAATATTTTCGACTTGCATTTGTTTTTAATGGTTTAAAAACTTCTCTAAAATTATGTTCGAGCTCTTGCATGGCTCTGAAAAATATTTTTAAATTTCGAAATTAGAGGAGTGCTTAGCCTTAAAGGGAGGCAATCTAGTTAACCTAACCATGCATGCACCATGGTACATCACGGGATGCCCCTCCAACATATTTAAACCACATGCAAAGTACAAGCATGGGGGGGCAGCCAAGGCTTTGTTTTGTAGGAATATCATGGATGCATGTGAGGCAAGGGAGTATGGAAGTGAGTCAAAACATGAAGCATCAAGTGGAGGGACCAATAAAAGAGTGGACGAGAGCGTTTGGGCGGTGCAACTCGTGGAGCACGCGGGCGGGGAAAGTTGCAGAGGTGAAATGATCGTGCTGGAAGAAAGACGAGGCGGGGAGGAGCACCGAGGCCGGCCTCACCTACATAAGGAGCCCCCCGGCTCCCGTTTTCTGCAGGCAAGCTTCCCTCTCCTTCCTTTGTTTGTGTGTTCAAGTTTGTGTGCTCAAAACCTCCGTAGACATAGCCAACCTTCCCAAGCTTGATAGCTCAAGAAAAAAATCCACATCCTTAATCCACTCAAAGTCCAGACTCCAAAATAATATTTGTGTACCTTGTTACCGGGTGAAAACCCCGGATATTTATTTGTGAGGGAGAGTGCTGCAATCAAGGAAGAAAACTACAAGTCTTTTCACCGAAGAAGAAGGGATCATCGTCGTCTATGCCATCATCGACAACCTCTTCGAGGAGGCACTCGGTTTCCGAGTTTCCTTGGAGTATGGAGGAGGACACGGCACCGCCGAGGAGGAACCACACTCTTCTCCTTGGTGGCATGAGGGCCACACAAAACTCGTTTATTAGGTTTACCAAACTTCAATAACATATGGAGGAGCCGCCGTCCAACCTCGCCACTTGACACGATCATCCGCTCCACCTCCATACGCTCCGCGGTATTCCGAGGGGTATGTCATCATGACGGAGGAGGAGAAGAAGCTCGCTCGCCTTAAGTAGAGGCTTGTAGCGAACGTCGACATCGACGACCAAGCTCTCCACATATTGGGTTTCACACGGGACACCGGTGCAATTCTCTAGCGGAATGTCGGCAAACACCCACAAGGAATTCGCCTAGGAAATTTTCATGACCATGGCGCATACCCTTGATGAAGGAGTGTTGAGTCTCTCATTCCGTTGGAGGGAGCCCACAAGAGGAGAAGAAGGAAGACACCGTCGGAAGGGTAACCTTGATCAACGATGCTATTTCTAGCACTTTGATGGGGTAATCTCCTTTCATCCATAGGTTGCAATCGATCTTGAAATGTAATCATACTTTGTTGGATTATCTATCTATCATCTTGTGCTGAAAATACTTTAATGCTTAAGGCTAGCAACCATGCCATAAAGGGAGTAGGGCTCCAATGCTTCCTTGGATCCATTCAACACAATCCCCGATAGATCGATTGGTTTTCATGTTCGAAACGATTGCATGTCTAGTATCGTAGACCCATGGGCGAGTGTCTCCTACTTTCAAAAGGGAGCTCCGGAACAAGTATGTGCATGAAGGCACATGGGAAGGCTTTTGGAGTATGATCACGGGAAGAGACCATCAACGAAGATATACTATCCGGAACCCCATCATCCAAGTGTGTCACTTTTGTGCAAGTGGATTTTTGGGGAGAATAAGAGAGACATAGATAACCAACACGGAGTTGAATTGGATTTACTCGCAGCCAATCAACCCTACTCACCTATGATCAACCGGTGGTGTTGTGGCAACATCGGATTCGGGAGATCGGGTTGTTACCTCTCCATGTTGACTATCTCTTTAAAACCAGGTATTGCAAGGAACCCAAATCATCTCCTACCCGGGACTTCCCTAGGAATATATGAAGAAAGGAAATAAGAGTGAAGATGAGAGAGGAGGCTTCCAAGTGGCCTAGGTAAATTTACCCCTTCCGGATTGAAGATTAAGACTTTTCTTGAGGGGAAGAAGATCGGTTAGAGGAAGGACTTCTTGTGCCGGCGAAGAAAAATAAAAGAGAAGGATTATAGGAGAAGGATCTTCTATGGCCCAAGAATAAGGTGCACAACAAAATTATGTCCCACCATTGGGAGGAACCCCGGCGCCGCTGAGTTACTACGGTGGTGTACCAATGCAAGCATGGGGGAGTGGTGCAGCCATACCCCCACCATTTTTTGCGGTGCCCAACGTAGCCTTTGCGGAGCCCTATGCACACCTTCCTCAACCACAACAAAATGTGGCCACCATTGGAGGATACGCTGCAAGGAACATGCAAATTATTGCAGCCATCCAAACCAATGCAAACCAAATGGGTGAAGGAATTGCAAACGTCGCTTATGTGCTTGGACACCTTCACCTAGCACCGTCAGACAATTCATAGGAGGAGAGGCGCATTCCTATTACAAGTAAGGGTACAACAACCAAGACTATCAATATCAACCATCGGCGGAAGATTAGAGAGAGGAGGAGCTTTAGTTATCTTTCCTTTACCCCTTTTCTTTAATTTTCAGCTTGTTTGCACCTATGTATGCGTAGTGTTTTCAGTTTTTATTTAAATTTCAGAAAGTGTGTTAGTTTAATTTTTTTTTCTTTTTTTTCAGCATGTATCTTAGTGTTTATTTTCATCATGAATAATGTCGCCACCAAGTTTTTACCTTTGGTAAAGTTACAAAGTTTGTGCCATGATGATATATGATTATAATTGCCGCTTTGTTTATCTTTGTAATTGATTTATGCATGTTTAACCTAGTGCTCTCTTAAAAATACAAATCTGAAATTATCTAAATGCTAGCTTAATCTTCAGCGGAGGTTATGATTAAAATAAAGACCCATAGTGTTTTATGTGCTCTCAAGTTATGAATAGATTAAAGATGTCTTTTATGCTCAAAAATATTGCTAACCTTGTCACAAATATCACTTGTGTGTTGCTCAACCTATCCAGAGCCTTATATATATTTGAGTGCATAAACCTTAGTGTACAAGATTTATTTTTGAGTGAGTTATTGCAGGCCATGATTTCTCTGGCCCGAGACTAAGAAGCTGGTCATTCCGTTTTTGCGTATCTATCTTTTTGCTAGCCTTTTATCCGTGCATTGTGTATCCCCGCATCGGTGATCTCACAAACTTCGCCGGATATCCACCCTTAAACCAAATATCATCTTTTGTGATTACCTCCTTGACCACAACCTATTGTTGAGAATGGATCATCAATTCAAGGAAGATCGCAAGACGGTGCCAACATTGAAGATTTCAAGTATCTCTCCAAGGAAAAATATTCCGGTACCTACCTTATTTTTCGCCTCTTTGCTCGAGGACGAGCAACGTCTAAGCATGGGGGAGGAGGTAGGTACGGTGCAGTTTTAGAGTTCAAAAGGGAGTATTTTTTAAAAAAAATATATATAATGATGAAAGAAAAAATTCGGCGATGTACGTGACTTCCAAGTTGAAGAAAGAAAAAAAAATATATATATATAAGAAAGAAAGAAAGAAAGAAAGAAAGAAAAGAATGAGAAATATGAGAAAGAGAAAAAAATATATATGAGCGTAAAGTGAACTCCCCGGTTCTCTAAGAGTGCATTCAAGGCTTCAAGTTAAAAAGATCCATTCTCATTTTCCAACCATGTGCAATCCGATAACGAGGACTTCTTTTGTGCCTTGGGATCACTTTTTGCCATTTGCACATGTCCACTCATCTAAAAGTGTGTGTATTTTTCTCTTTCCCCTCCTTGACTTAACATTATTTTCCAATGACCTTTTTGACGAGTCTCGGTAAGACCATGAGAAGCTTGTCTTGTTTTGACAACACCTCATTTATAAAATCTTGTTAGGACTAAACTTTCCCAAAGCTCCATATAAAGCCTACCACACATATATGTTATGAGAGGGAAAGGAGTAGAATATATAGGCTTGAGAGACAAGTGAGATGAGAGTTTATGAGCAATATACAAGATGATATAAATTTGTGAACTTGGTTTAGCTTTTCTTTATCTCCTTCTTTATTTCAAAAATTCTGAGGTCTATTATACTTTGTGAGCATGTTAATACTTGTGGGATAAGCTTAATAAGAATCTACCCTCCGTAGAGGTGAAGGCTAGTACATTATGGAACTTTAACGAATTAAACTTTTGAGAGCATTATGTTTTTTTTCATGTATGATCAAGTGCAAGGTTTAAACATTGATGGGCAACGATGATATCCATCGAAGGCTTACTCGAGGACGAGCAAGGTTTAAGCATGGGGGAGATGTTGACGGTGAAAATCCGTCAACCTAGCCATGAGTTTACCTTCGGTGTTGGCATGAGTTTTATACCTTATCCATTAGTACTAACCCCCATGGTATAACAAGTTCACGTGTGCATGTCGGTTTTGGAGTTTAATGTTTATGCAGGGTTTTAGTGTTGAATGCAAGACTTTCGGGATAAGTTCATCAAGCACCTCATGACAAGACCTTGAAGTCCCGAACAAGTCATGCAATGAAGCAAAATTAACTCCAAGAAGCCGGGGACTTGATCCGAGAAGACGACGGACTCCGGGGACCGACCGGAAAAGTCTTCGAATCTTGCAAGACAAGGAGTTGAGTCCAATTCGGAGAGAAACCGACGACATGGACCTACATGCGAAGGGGGAAGCATCCGGGAAGCAAGGGAACCGACCTCGGGCAAAGGAGCCCGCGGGCCGGGCCTAAATGGGCCCGGCCGGCCGGCCCGGTCCGGTCGGCCCCGAGCCCATTTAGGGCCCAAATTCGTCGTCCTTTGACCTAGTTGCTTCTCGGGCTATAAATAGCCCCCGACCGAGAGCCACGCGAGAAAAGAAGTCGTATTCCGCCGCCGAGGAGCGAGAGAAGCTTGAGGGACACCAACTTGAAGATGAGGGTCGTGCTAGTTGTCTAGGGTTTCCCCGGCCGACGTGGGAACCTTGCATGGAAGACCACGTCGGAGCTCGGAGCGAGGATCAAGATCGAGGGAGGGCCCGGTGGTGATCTTGTTCATGTAATCATTCATGGTGAAGTTTGTAAGTGAATCCGATTTCTAGCGATTAAGTGCCTTCTCGATGATTTTGATTTCTTCTTGGTTTTGCTTCTTCTACGATCTAGTCTATAGCTAGATTACATAGGGTGCTCTTGTAGCCGCGGTGGCTAGAGGTGCATACCGGACCGGCCAAGTGATTTCAACTTGTTCTATCGAACTCGCCCTAAGCTCCCCGCATGAATAGGGATACGTTGTGACAGAACGGGGGTCTCGAAAGGCGGATGTTTTCGGAGTCGGATGGGAAGGCCACGATTTAAAGATGCTTTTAATGAGATTCTCTTTGCTATCTTCATCTATCTTGTTTGGAGCTACAACATAAGCATGATCTAGATTCTCTAGATTGGTTATCTCTTGCTTTCTCTTGCTACCTCTTTAGTAGATTAGATTAGATTCGTTTTCTTTATGAGTTAGTAGATTAGATGCAACTTGTCTTCATTAGATAGCTTTACCTTGCTTTACTAGATTGAATCCTTGCGTTGCACATTGTTCCACGGATTCGATACCTTGGGTTCACCACTCGAGGGAAGAAGGGTCCCTTGACTACGACGGGAGACTTGTCCGCTTGCAAGTCACAAACGAACTTTGATACAACTATTAACCGTCAACATGCGTGCGGGGCGTGCGCTCCGGAGGGCACGCCTCGCGGCCTATAGATCTGATAGGCGGGGAAGGGGCGGTTTTTTACCTTTGCACTTGCATTCGTCGTTCTTGCCTCTTGCGCTTCAGCCCTCGAGCCATTCTCGCCATTGCGCTTCTGCTCTCAAAGCTTTTCTTGCTTCCGGTTCCCCGCTCCCCCGTCCGTTCGTATGGCTCCGCGGCAGCCCCTCGTCATCATCGACCCGCCGGCATGGGAGCGCTCGACGGCGACGCCGCCGGCCCCGGGTCGGGCGGTGGCGGCGGCCGACCGGCGGCAAACGAGGATGGGCGGCCGATCGAGTGGATCGTGCCGTCGGAGAGGGAGGGAGTGCCCAATCCTCCGTACGGCTACGTGGTCAGCTTCATCCGCTTCCACGAGCGCGGCTTCACAGCGCCGGCGAGCCGCTTCATGCGGGCCCTCTGCTACCACTACGGCGTGGAGCTTCACAACTTCGCGCCAAACGCGATCTCGCAGGCGGCCACGTTCGTCGGCGTCTGCGAGGGCTTCTAGGGATCCCCGTGAACTGGGATCTCTGGATCCATCTCTTCCGCGCGGAGCTGCACACGTTGCCGACGTCGGAGCTGAGGGCCCGCCGCTCAGCGCGCACCAGCGGCTTGTCGCTCGCCGTGCGGACCCAGCGCAAGGAGGAGTACATCCCCTGCACGATGACAACCAACAACGCAGACTGGAAGCGAGGATGGTTCTACCTCCGCAACGCCGAGCCCGGCCTCCCCCTACACCGGCAAGGTGCTCCGGGAGAGGGCCGCCTCCTGGTACCACGGGGTGTCCCCGCCCCAGCACCAGGCGTGGTTGGACTTGCTCGTGGCCGCGCTGAAGAATCTGGCGCACTGCGGGCTGACTGCGGGGTGTGTCCTCGCCAACCTCCATCACCGGCGGGTTGTCCCCTTGATGGAGAGGCCGCTCCGCATCTTCAAGATGACCGAGATCGCAGACCCCGTCGCGTTGGCGAGATCGCGGCTGCTGCTGGACCCCTTCCCGCGGGCGTTTGCAGCCACCCGGGCGCAGCGCGCCATCGACCTCAGGTCGGGACGCTGGGGCAACGATGTCCTGTGGGCGTTCGAGATGCTCCCCACCGGCCAATTGGTGAGCGGAGTTCTTGATTTCATTTCGAGTTTAGCCGGTTTTTCAAGTTGTTGACGCGTTTTAATGCTTTGCCCGACCCCTGCAGATGGTGAGGGTGAGCGCCGCGAAGTCCGAGCCACCCACCCCCCACTCCCGCGCGCTCACGCGCGCGATGCAGCAGCGAGAGCGGGTGGCCCGCAGGAGGGAGCATGAGACGCGGCACCGGGAGCGTCGCGAGCGGAGGAGCGAGGAGTTCCGGCTGCGCGAGCAGCAGGGGCTCTCCTCGCCGGGGACCGAGGAGTACTCGTCATCGGACGAGGAGGAGGAGGAAGAGGAGGAAGAAGTCAGGGAGCAGGTCCTCCCCGACAGGTGGGAGCCTGCACCCCCGTCACCGGAGCCGGCTCCGGTGGCAGGAGTAGCATCACCTGGGGAGGGCGCGGAGGCGCCCGCCACCGGGCGGTCGACGACGAGAGGCGGCGCGGGCCGCGGAGGCGCCGGCGCGCACCTGCGAGGCGTCCGTGCGCGCGGCGGCGCGCCCGCGCGCGGGCGGGGCCCGCACGTGCGGCGGAGATGGGCGGAGGTGCGGCGGCGGCCACCGCGCCGGCCGCGCCCGCAACGTCGGGCGGAGGCCTCGAGGAAGAGGAAGCGTGCCTTCTCCTCCTTGAGGTAAGGAATTGTCCTTCGAGGGGTCGCGTGCCCGTGGGGCGGGCGAGGGAACCCGACGGTTTGTTTTCGTGTCGCGGGGGCGGCGCCAACCGTGCCTCCCCTCGCACGGCCAAGGTGCCGAGGGCGGATGCGTCCGTCCCAACCCGGCGGCGTTCGTCAAGGGCGCCGCGGGAGGGGGCGACGCGCGGCGGCAACGGCGGCCGGGAGCTCGGAAGGCGCGGGCCGAGGCCTCGAGGCCACGGCCGGTGACATGGCCCCCGGGCCGCGGCCGGCGGTTGCGGAGGCGCGGCGGGCGCCGGTCGCGGTGGAGGCGCAACAAGTGACGGCCACGACGGAAGCGCGGCCGGGAGGCGGAGGTACGGCCGGCGGCGCCGGTTGTAGTGGCATTGCCGGCAATGTCCGCCGTGGAGAGCCGTTCGGCGCCCGCGACCGCCGAGACGCGGCCGGAGGCGGCGGCCGCGCGCGCGCGGCCAGAGCCCGTGGCCACGAGGCGCGGCCGAAGTGGTCGTGGAGGCGCGGGCAGAGCCCGCCCTCGCCGGCGCCTCTCAGGCGACGGCGGTGGAAATCCCAGATGACGACGTCCCGCCACCCGGGTGGGACCAGTGGGCAAGCCTGCCCACGTCAGCCCCCGAGGCCCAGGCGGGGGCGCTTGTTAGACGGTGGGACGGCCACATGGTGGCCGGGGGCTTGAGACGCGGTGTCGAGGCCTCCTCGTCCCACGCCGCACTCTTGGTTTGGGCGAGGAGCGTGTCGACGAGCCGCCTGCCTTCGCCGACGCCCAGGAGGAGCAGCAGCTGTGGGAGGAGCTCCGCGATCATAGCCCCTCGCTCAACCGAGCGTTGAACGAGGCGCTACGAATCCACGGCGGCCCGGCGTAGCGCGTTTTCTAGGTAAGGAGTTGTTGCCTCTTTCTTCGATTTCATCGTTTCCGTGCTTATTTCTCGCGGCGCAACACTCATTGGCTTCCGTCTGCTGGCGGCAGGATCTCGAGCACTGCGCCCGCGACAAGTACGGCGCCTTCGACCAAATGAGTGCCGAGCTCCGCCAGCTTCGGGGGCAACGGGACGCTCTCGACGCGCTCGCGGAGGCCCTGAGGACCCAAGACGGCTGGCTGTCGTACCGGGCGGAGGCCCTGCGCGACTAGCTCTTGGAGCACGAGGGGCAGGCCGCGGCGCGTCCCCCCGCCATCGAGCAGAGTTGCACGGACCTCATCGATCGGGATGAGGCACCGCAGCGAGCGAGGGGGGACCCGGAGAAGGTGCGCACCGTGGCGTTCGACCGGGAGGCGGAGGTGGGGACCGTCCGGCCGAGAACCGGGGAGCTCGCACGTGGCTCCGGAGGCGCGGTCCCGCGCGAGCCGGCCCGGGAGAGGGCGTGCGAAGCCGAGCGAGAAGGCCAAAGAGGCCGACGAGTTGAAGGCCGTCCTCGACATCAAGGTCGCCGCGCTTGCCACGACGGAGGAGCGGCTCCGGCGAGGAGCGTGCCGCTCGCCGTGGGGCCGAGGGTCGCCCTCCGGCGGGAGCGGGCCGCCCTTGCTGATGCCCGGTCCGCACTCGAGCGGGAGCGCACCGCTCTCGAGGGGGCGCGGAAGTCGCTGGAGGAGCGGGATGCTGAGGTCTCAAGGCTCGACGGGGAGCTGATAGCCCTCAGCATCTCGAACACGGACCAGGAGCGGTCCCTCGAGGAGCAGGGTGCCACCATCGTCAGCTTGCAGCAGGCGGTCGAGGCTGAGCACCGCGCTCTCGAGGTGGAGAAGAAGCAGGTTGAAGGTAAGTCGCCACTTTGTTTCTTGTTTTGGTGGTTTTTTCCTCGGGGGTCCGTTCCCCTTCTGATTTCTTTCGCTTGTGACGTTCAGGCCTGCGCACCGCACTGGGGCACGCGACCAATCGGGCTGAGACGCTGCAGGCCACCTACAACTCCTCTGAGTACGAGCTGGTGGAGCTGTGTGCCGCAGCCCTCGAGACCTGCTAGGTCGTCGAAGAGGGCGAGGCGCAAGCTGGAAGCTCGTTGGCCAGCCGCCTGCGCGCCCTCGGCGGGCATGTCTCTGGGCGCATGCGTCGCGCGCTCCACCTAGGCGTCCAGAAGGCCCTCGGCGTGGTGCGCTCCCACTAAGAGGTGAACCTCGAGGCCGTGGCGTCGGGCTACGTCGTCCCGGAAGGCGTCGAGGACGAGGTGGTGATGGAGCAGGCGGATGCGCTTGCTGCTGAGGCTGCGGATGCGCTCACTGAGGCGTTCTCAGAGTTCTTGTTCCCGGACGCTGCCGACGGCGACGAACCTCAGGCCTGAAAACCTGCTGGGCACTTGGCCCATTTTTGTTTAGATGTCAGTATCTGGGCCTTACGGCCATGTAAATAAACAAGTAAAACTTATGGAGTTGTTTGGATACTTGTAAATTCAAGGGATGTCTTTTATTTATCACGCCTTTCGGTTTGTTTTTTTCCTTTGCTCGTGCGAATTTGGGTTGGGAGAGTTCGATTTCGTGAGCGGTCCGCTGGGCCGGAGGCAAGAGAGAAGGGCCGTATCCTCGCGGAGGCGTAGGCTATCTCTAACTCGCGCGTCCTTTCCGCATGACCATCCACTCCCATCCTTCGTTCGCTCGAGACCTCGGTCGAAACATACTTTAGCGCGTTTGCAAGTTGAATTTTGCGAAAAAATGGGACCATTTTTGGGGGGGGGGATGCCCCCCGTAGTAGCCCCCGAGGGTGACTTGGGTTTCAAGGGAAAGCAGAGTTGCCTTTTGAATTTATTAACTTGTTGCTATTTACATTTTCGTTGCCAACTGGGGTGTCGGGCATGTTACTTACAATAAAAGACTTGGAAATCCTAGCTAGGGGTAAAAGCGACGTAGCTACTGGATGTTCCAAGCGTTGGTGAGTTCCTCACCGTCCTCGTTGGCTAGCTTGTATGTGCCGGGCTTGAGCACCTTCACCACGACGTAGGGTCCCTCCCATGGGGGTGACAACTTGTGGCGTCCTCGGTTGTCTTGGCGTAGCCTTAGGACCAAGTCCCCTTCGCTGAAGTCCCGCCGGCACACCTTTCGAGCCTGGTAGCGCCTTAGGGGTTGCTAATATCTTGCGGAGTGCATCAGAGCCACGAGGCGCACTTCATCCAACTGGTCCAGCGAGTCCTCGCGGGCTCGCTGGTTGGCGTCTTCGTCGTAGTTCCGCACTCTGGGCGACCCATATTCCAGGTCCGTGGGGAGGACGGCCTCCGCGCCATGGACCAGGAAAAACGGGGTGAACCCAGTGGCCCTGCTTGGGGTGGTCCTAAGGCTCCATACGAGATTTGGGACTTGATGGCCTTGCGCGGGGCGTAGGCGAGCGTTTCACCCATCAGCTCCACTGACCACTTGGCGATCCCGCCCGCCCCCGTCTGGGATTGCGGATGATCTCCCCTAATGGAAAGGAGGAAACCACCGTGACAGGATGGGCCTCGAAGTAGTGGCGAAGCTTGCGCCGTGCGAGAACCACTGCGTAGAGCAGCTTCTGGACTTGAGGGTAGCGCGTCTTGGTGTCGGACAAGACTTCGCTGATGTACTACACCGGCCGCTGGACCGGCAAGGCGTGGCCTTCCTCCGTGCGCTCTACTACGATCACGGCACTGACCACCTGGGTGGTCGCAGCCACGTAGAGGTATAGAGGCTCGCCGTCTTGCGGCGGTGTAAGGATTGGGGCGTGAGTGAGGGACGCCTTCAGCTTATCAAGCGCCTCCTGGGCCTCGGCGGTCCAGGAGAAACGCTCATGCTTTTTGAGGAGGCGGTAGAGGGGCAAGCCTTTCTCACCGAGCCGCGAGATGAAGCGGCTCAAGGCGGCGAGACACCCCAGCACCCTTTGAACCCCTTTGAGGTCCTGAATCGGACCCATCCGCTCGAGGGCCGCAACCTTTTTGGGGTTGGCCTCGATGCCTCGCTGGGAGACTATGTATCCTAGAAGCATGCCCCGCGGCACGCCAAAGACACATTTTTCGGGGGTCAATTTTACCCCGTTGGCCCGCAGGCAGCCGAACGCGATGCTGAGGTCGCTAACCAGGTCGTCCGCCTTCCTGGTTTTCACGACTATGTCGTCTACGTACGCCTCGACGGTTCGCCCGATGTGGTCTCCGAAGACGTGCTGCATACACCGCTAGTATGTTGCATCCGCGTTTCGGAGGCCGAACGGCATCGTGACGTAGCAGTACATCCCGAACGGCGTGATGAATGAAGTCGCGAGCTGGTCGGACTCCTTCATTTTTATTTGGTGGTACCCGGAATAGGCATCAAGGAAACAGAGTAGTTCGCACCGCCGGTCGAATCGACAATCCCGGTCGATACGTGGCAAAGGAAAAGGAACTTTAGGACATGCTTTATTAAGACTAGTGTAGTCTACACACATCCGCCACTTCCCATTCTTTTTCTTTACTAGTACAGGATTGACTAGCCACGTAGGGTGGAACACTTCCTTGATGAACCCAGCCTCGAGAAGCTTTCGCAGCTCCGCTCCGATCGCCCGCCGCCGCTCCTCGTCGAAGTGGCGGAGCCGTTGTTGTACGGCGCGGGAGTGAGGTAGGATGTCAAGGGAGTGCTTGGCGACCTCCCTCGGGATGCCTGGCATGTCCGAGGGGCTCCACGCGAAGATGTCGGCGTTGGCGCGGAGAAAGTCGACGAGCACCACTTCCTATTTCTGGTCGAGGGTAGAACTGACCCTCAACGCCTTGCCCTCGGGGGCAGCAGGGTCGAGGAGCACCTCCTTGGTATGCTCAGCAGCCTCGAAGGTGCCGGCATGCTTGGCGGTGGAGCTGAGGTCCTCGTTGACCAACTTCCCCATGTTGGCCACCAGCGCTTCATCCAGCGCTAGGGCCTCGGCGTGTTCCACACACTCGACGTCGCAGTCGAAGGCAAGCTCGATGGATGAGCCCACGGTGATGACGCCGTTAGGCCCCGACATCTTCATCTTGAGGTAGGTGTAGTTGGGGACTGCCATGAACTTGGCATAGCAGGGCCGCCCAAGTATGGCATGGTATGCGCCCCTAAACCCCACCACCTCGAAGGTGAGCGTCTCCTTGCGGTAGTTGTCCGGCGTGCCGAACCATACAGGCAGGTTGATCTGCCCGAGGGGCTGGACGCGCTTGCCCGGCGCGACGCCATGGAACGGCGTAGTGCTGGGCCGCAGCTGATCGAACCCGATCCCCAACAGGCGCAGCGTGTGCGCGTAGAGGATGTTGAGGCTGCTGCCTCCATCCATCAGGACCTTTGAGAACCGCGCGTTCCCGATGACAGGGTCGACCACCAACGAGTACTGGCCCGGGTTTGGGATGCGGTTCAGGTGATCCTCGCGGCTGAAGGTGATGGCGTCCTCTGACCAGTCGAGGAAGGAAGAAGGCGCCTTCTCTGCGGTGAGAACCTCGTGCCGCTCCCGCTTGCGCTGGCGGCTGGACATGTCAATGCTCGGCCCCCCGAAGATGAGGAAGACGTTTTCCACGGTGGGGAAGCCGCCGGCGTCGCCGTCACCCTCGTCCTTCTTAGCCTCGTCGTACTTCACGGCGGCGCGGCCGTAGAACCTCTTGAGCATGTCGCACTGCTCGAGAGTGTGGTTGACCGGTGTCTTGTGGTAGGGACATGGCTTCTTCAGCATGTCGTCGAAAACCCCCGGGCCTCGAGGGGCCGCTCGAGGGGCTCGTCGAGCCGGGTCAACAGCAAGAGCTTCGCTGTCGTCGTCGTCGCGCCCCTGCTCGCGCGCCTCGCGCACGGCTTCTTTCCCTTCTTGCCCCGCTTGTTCTTCTGGCGGAGCTCCTTGGACTTGCCACCCTCCGCGGGCGCGTCGTCCGCGCACTTGCCCTTCTTGCCGTCGAAGATTGCCCCCACTGCCTCTTCTCCCGAGGCAAAGCTGGTGGCGATGTCGAACACCTCGTTGGAGTCGACCGGCGGGCTGCGCCCGAGCTCGCACACGAGGTCCCAGCATGTGGTGCCCTCGAGGAAGGCGTGCACGATCTCAGACTGCGCCACGCTGGGGAGCTCTGTACAGCGCTTGGAAAAGCGCCGTATGAAGTCCCGAAGCGATTTGCCGGGCTTCTGGGTACAAGAGCGCAGGTCCCAGGAGTTCCCAGGGCCCACGTACGTTCCTTGGAAGTTGCCAACGAACGTGCGGTCCAGATCGTACCAGTTGTGGATCTGACTAGCCGGCAGGTGTTCGAGCCATGTCCGCGCCGAGTCGGCGAGGTGCAGGGGGAGGTTGCGGATGATAACCTCGTCACTGGTGACTCCGCCCAGCTGACACGCCAAGAGGTAGTCGTTGAGCCACACACGGGGGTCCGTCTCCCGGTTGTACTTGACGATGGTTGTGGGTTGGCGGAAGCGTCGGGGAAAGGTCGCCGTGCGGATCTCCCGACTGAACACGCGGGTTCCCGGGGGCTCCGGCGTCGGCGAGCGATCCTCATCTCTATCGTAGCGCCCACCCCGCCGAGGATGGTAGCTTGCCGCCGCCCGCGCCTCCGCTTTGCTCGTCCGTCGAGCGTTGATGACGTTGCGGGCGTCGCCGTCTCGTGCTTGCCCGCGCGTGTCGAGGAGCCGATCCTTGGTCGGCGTGCGCCTTGGGTTGGTGGGGCGCTCCACCGCTGCACCCGCTTGTACCGAGGGTTCGGGGCCTTGCGCGCCCCCATCACCCCGCGCGCTCCCCTGTTGGCGAATGCGGGACGCTGAGCTCTCGGCCCGCTGAACGCCCGCTTGCTCAATGAGCGCCTGCGCCTCGCGGTGCAGGTTCCGCGCCTCGGGTGTCGAAGGGGCGGGCATGGACCACAATAGTGTCGCGGCGGCGATGAGCTTTTGGCTCGCTCGTGGGGGCGTATCCGGGTTGTCGACGTTGAAGTCGGCATTGATGCGGTCGCGGGCTTGTCTGCCCACTCACGCGCGCGCGTTCGCCGCGCGCGAGGCTTCCCCGCCATGGAGGCACGGCGCCCGCACGATGCGGTATTCTTCCGCCAGCTTGGCCTCGAGCTCACGCGCTTGGGCCAGCTGCGCGTTGATATCGGCCCCTGTCGGTGGTGAGGGAGGAGGGGCGCTCGGCCCCGCGGCCAGGGGCGACCCAGTCCCCAAGGCAGGAGGAAGCTCTCCGTCGCCGGAGCCTGTTGCACCGGTGGCGTTTGCTGGATCGTTGGCGATGACGACACAGCATTCCCGCGCGGGGTCGTAGCTCCCAGCGCTGGAGTCGTCGGAGTAGCCGAACCAGTAGTTCGTGGCGTCGAGGAACCGCCTGAACATTACTGGGTTCGGCACGCCGGAGAAGTCCATTCCGCGTATCCATGCGAGGTGACGGGTGGTAGAGTGTCGAGAGAGCCTAGGGATGACTCGTCACCAGCAGAGGTGCTAGGTTCCCTGGTGATCAAGACGTGGCGGCCAGGGGGAACCCTGCGCATCGTGGCGCTGGCGTTGGTGTTGGCGGCGTGGGCCGCCGTAGCGCCGCGCGGACCGATGGGGAAGCGCGGTCGGGAGACCGAGCGTTCCCCCGCCGGGCGGCCGTCGTCGTGCCGACGGGTGCACTGCGTTGTAACGCGACGCGCTCGTGTGTCGTCGCTCCGACCGCGCTCGGCGTGAGCGCCGGCCGAGCGGCGGCGCGCCGTGGCGCCCGATGGGCCCGCGGCGTCCGTGCTGGCGGGTGTTGGCGTCGCGGTGACGCGTGTAGCGGCGACCGGGGCGGATCCGGCTTGCCGCCGCGTGCGGAGTTCCTCACGGTTGGTGAGGCGCATCAGGTAGTCGTTCCCGTGGCCTGAAAATTCAGGCCCCCGAACCGGATTTCGAACCCGGCGGGGAGGGGTCCGAGCTGCCCATGGAGTAGCACGTGCCGCGGTACTCGGTGCGAATCACCATTGAGGGAGCTGGTGACAGGTTGACCTTCAGCGCCCGTGTGCCCCACGGTGGGCGCCAACTGTCGGTGCGGAATGTAGTCCCGACACTAACTAGTAGTAAGCGCCATAGTATGTCCCTCGATGGTCGGTGCTAAGCAACTAATGGCACTTGGTTTATCCTGGTTCCAGCCGGGGCCGTACGTCCAGCAGGGGTGTGCTCGAGGCACTGTATTGCTTTGCACCGGGGTGCCTGTAGTGGGGCGGCTACAAGCAAGGCGGGAGAGGAGGTGTGGCCTCCAAGTCCCAAGCAGAGTGATTGAGGCGAGTGCCAATATCGTGGAGGAGTTGAGGAGTGCGTGTGTGTTGTTCGTCTGATGTCGTGTCCCTTGCGGCGGGGGGGGGGGTTCGTCGGTGTTTTAGACCGAAGCAACCTACTACGGGGAGTACCCGAAGTAGATGAATGTGACTAGCCGAGATCGGTAACTCAAAGGAAGAGACACGTGGCACACAATTTGGACAGTTCGGGCCGCGAGGTGCGTAATACCCTACGTCCCGTATGCCGCGTAGCTAGGGATTGATTGGGCACGATTACAAGATGATGCAATGGTGCGCCGTGAGTTGTATGAGAGGAGATTGGATGAGGGGATCGGTCCCTCGCCTCGCCTTATATAGTCCGGGAGGCGGGGTTACAAGTCGGAGTAGGGAGAGAGTACTAATCGAGTACGTCTAGGAGTCCTCTATACAAGTGCGGGACATGTACGGCTCCCTAACCGAGTACTACTCTGTGTAGTCCTTGTGCTCCACGCCTTCAGGTGCCGTGTAGCGCAAGCCGAGTAGTCCCAGGGGCCCACCGAGTAGTCGGTCCTGGTACCCACCGAGGTAGTGGGCCCAGGGAGGTCCATACGACAAGCCCCCGAGTACTTTGTAGTCGAGAAGGATAGCTTCAAGTAGTCTTGACGGCCCTAACAAGCAGTCCTCAAGCGTCCCCGAGTGCTGCAAGTCAAGGTCCTCAAGAGTAGTCGAAGCATCCCGAGGCTGGAATGTACTCCAGCTGATGTTTGAGCAATCTTGAAGTCTTCTCGAGTAGTCCCAAGCGTCCTCGAAAACTGCCTTCGAAGGTCTTCAAAAGCTCGCTGTCTTGTCTTGAAGCCGGAGGCCGACATGGAGGTGCGACTTGTAAAACCGCACTCCGCATGGAATAGCCCCCGAGCCTCGAGCCGCGGGCTCTGGCTGAGGGTCCATCTGAAGTCTTGGCAAGAAAATCCCGAAAAATCCGGAGAGAAAAAACCGAAGGACACGTGGCACGGAGCCCCCGAGCCTTGAGTCGAGTACTTCCTCTCGAATTGAAGGGTCTTCTTGGAGAATGTGTCCCGAGATGCTCTTGAGACTAGCCGCTTCCCGGGTAGACGAGTAGAAGTAGCCGAGCCCCCGAGGTGAGGCGCGTCGACTTGTAGAATACGAAGAGTCACGCGCGCCCGCCGAGTCGGCCGCGCGTGGACTTATCCGGCCGCCCGTTACGGAGCCGTTTTGGCTTATAAATAAGAGCCAAAACCCTTAGGGTTTTTCACCCATTCGAGCCGCAGTGATTCCACTTGAATCTTGAAGCAAATCCACTCCGGCGCTGCCGCCACCGTAGTACATCCGAGCGCATCGCCACCCGAGAGCTTTAGGGTAGCCCCCGAGCGGATGCGAGTGAAGACACCTTGTACTTGGAGGATGAAGCCGTCGCCGTCCAAGGCGTCCAAGGCCGCCGGGAAGAAGAGGAGCCGTGCGAGAGGCCGCCGCGGCCGCCACCGGAGCGGCGCCGCCCATGTCTCCACCGCGCGCTGATCCGAGCCGCGAGTGGAAGAAATCGAAGGTCAAGACGGAGGACTCGCCGACCCCGCCGAACCAGCGGGTTCATCAGGGAGAAGGAAGTCGATATGTGGAGATCCACCGCAGGAGATCCATATCCGATGGAGAAGGCCGAAGACGAGATCCCGATGTTCTCGCGCTTCGTGGAGCGCGGCCTTGCGCTCCCAGCCAGCGACTTCTTCAAGGGGCTGCTCGGGTACTACGGCATCGAGTACCTCAACCTGAACCCCAACGGCATCTTCCACACGTCGGTCTTCGTCCACTTCTGCGAAGCCTTCCTCGGAATCAAGCCACACTGGGTGCTCTTCCGGAAGTTCTTCCGCGTCAAGCCGCAGCCCAGTGCCTCCAACCCCAGAGTAGTCGGAGGAGCCGGGATCCAGCTGAGGGAGGACGCCGCGGAGCAGTACCTGGCGTACAAGCTCGTGGACTCCAACACGGACTGGAAGACCAGGTGGTTCTACATCACGAACCACCACCCTGGCCTGCCGAAGCCGAGCGGACGGCAGCCCAGGCACCGTGACTGGTGGAACACGGAGCCCACCATGCAAGAAGAAATCCGGCTCCCCGAGCTGCTAGCACGCATCAAGGTGCTTAGGGATGCGGGACTGAGGGCCGAGCACGTGGCCTTCAGTTTCATGAAGCGTAGGATCCAGCCGCTGATGGCGCGAGAGACCCTGGGCTTCGAGTACACCGGCGACGACGACACATCGCGGATGCCAGGGGGCGAGCTGGACGACAACGACATCGTTGAGAGGTTGACGAGGATCTTTAAGGACATGCCGCCGTACACGACGTGCCCGGCCGAGGAGTACTCCACCGCGCGCCCGCCCAAGGAGGTGAGTAGTCGTACTCCCCTCGTCGAGTAGTGAGTACTCGTAGTAGAGTTGCTGACGTCTTGTGTCTTGCGCAGGATGATGTGAAGCGGTTCGTCTCCGAGCCGCAGCCACCACCGAGCGGGATTGAGATCCCGGTGGAGGGGAAGGTGAAGGAGCGCCGCGAAGTCGGTGAAGGCGACGACACCGTCATCGTGGAGGATACCTCCGATGACGACGACGAAGACGAAGAGACTCTTCAGGACCGCTTCCAGCTGCGGTCGAGGTTTAGCCGCCCGGGCTTGCCTCACGTGCCGCTGGTTCAAGACCCTCCGGCTAGCCTGGAGGCTAGCCTTGCTGCGCCGCCACGGAAGCCGCGCAACCCCGCCAGGAAGCGGGTGACGAAGAAGCTAAAGGTCTCGGAGACCACGCCTCAGGAGGTAAGTCGTCTTGAGCAGAGTAGTCGAGTACCCATTGTTTCGAGTACATTGCTGACGAGTAGCCTTCCTTGTGTGCAGGAGGTGCCGCCATCGGAGCCCGTTGAGGAGGGCGACGAGGGCGTGTGGGACCCGGTGGGGGAACCGGCTGGAAGCCGTAGTCCAGCCCCCACCGTTGAAGAACTCCCCGGCGTAGGGCGGAGCGCCAGCCCCCTGCTCCAGAGGAGAGCAGAGGACCCGTGGCCGCCGCCGTTGGAGAGGAGGTGGCCTCGGGAGCGCAGGAGACATCTGCGCCGGCCGCCACCGCCGTCGAGGAGGCAGTAGCCGCAGAAGCGGAGGAAGAGACGCCCGCCGAGGGTGGACTGGTTGATATTGCTAGCATCCTCGGTGCTCCGGCCGTGACCATCGTCCGGTCGAACTTGTAAGTACCGTATCCTCACGAGTAGTACTTAATGTAGTAGTCGATGTTTGCCTGACGACCCTCTGTGAATACTTCTGCAGGAAATCCACAGATCTGAGCTGGAATGGGGACGAGCCCTCGTCAGTGGTGGCGGAAGAAGTCGCGCCGCCCGTCGAGGAGGCCGCTCCCGATGCCCAAGCCGCGGACCGAGCCCCGGCCACCGAAGCGCCGCTGCCGGAGGGCGGTCGTAGTCGAAGGTGAGTACTCTTCATGAAGCTGCACCACTCCAGGATGAGTAGTCGTAGGCACCGATGCGCGTGTCGTTTGTTGGCGTGCGCCGAAGGAGGTGACATCCCCGCGGGGGTGCCCATGCGAGGAGTTGACGCCGCAGGCCCCGCAGGCCGCAGAGGGAGCCCCCGAGCCCGTGGCGGAGGTCGTCGAGAGGTCCGCGCGGGGGGAGAGGCGGTCACCACGCCGCCGAGAGGTTGCTGCGGGAGGTGGCTGTCCGCTCCCCCGAGATCCAAGACGCGGAGCCCATCCGCTCGCGCCGATGACGGAGGCTACCTCGAGTAGCCGCGGCGGGATAGAACTTCGGCCGACGATCTCGTCGAGCCGACAACGGTGGCCCAAAGCACTCGGAGGCGATCCGCAAGCCGAACAATGGATGAAGGTACGTAGCCGTAGCCTCCCGAGTAGTCAATCCTTTGCCGTTGAGTACTCTTATTGACTTGAGTTGTCTTGCGCGAGACGCCGCAGAGCGATCCCGCGAGAAGTCTAACCTGCTTGCGGGGTTACGGCGACACCGTGCTCCGAGCCGAGGCCCCGGGAGGAACGGCTCGTGAAGTCGCGGAAGCACGCGGCCGCCATGCAATCGAAGCTCGACGCCGCCTTCGCCAAGTACCACAATGACGTCATGGAGCCGCGGGCGAAAGGCGACGACTTGGTGCGGAAGAACAAGGGCCTCCGCAACAAGAATAAAGGTACATCCTTTGACTTGTCGGGTACTTGTTGAAAGCCGAGAAGCGGCTCGACCCGCCGTTGCGTTGCCGTGTTGCGCAGCTTGAGGGCCGAGTGGAGCGCCGAAGGCCTCGGAGCCGAGCATGAAGAACCTCTTCTACCGGGAGCGAGAAGCCCGCCGGGTACTCGAGCTCGACTACAAGGAGCTCGCCTTCGAGTGCGAGAAGCACATGGGGCCGCGAATTGCCTCCTCGACAGAGATCTCGTCAACTCGCTACAAATCTTTGCAGAAGTTGAATGAAGATTGCGAGGCGCTCCGGGCCCAGCTGAAGGATCTTGAAGAAGCTGCTCTCCCGATCGCGAGGCTTCTGGTGCCGCACCCGGGCGGCCCCAAGATCGCCCTTCTGGTGGATCAACTCCGTGAAGCACCAAGCCGGCTGGCCGCCTACGTCAAGCACATGGCCAATTCGATCCCAAGACAAGTCTTGGCCTTCATGAAGTCGTACTTCCAAAAGGCTCCAGATGGAGGTGGTCGCCGGCGGGGTAGCCGCCAACTGCTCGGATGAGCAAGACGCGAGCCGCCTGGAGCGGGATGGCTCCTATCGCGGAGCGAGTAGCCGAGAAGCCGAACCTCCGTAGCCCCGCATAGGTAGCTAGTAGCCATAGCCGTACAGAAACACTTGTAATAAATTGTTTAAGTATCAATGAAATGAAATTTTCCAGCAATGAGTACTCGTAGTCGCGATCTCGAGTGTGGAGCGCCCATCGTGGAGTTGGTGCGAGTAGTGGTACTCGACTTCGGTAGTCCCGTCGTAGGGAGTAGACGAGTAAAGAAGTTGATGAAACAATCAAACTTTATTACCGAAGGGGTACACCGGGTGGCCGGGGCCGTAGTTACAAAGTAGTCGCCCGGACCGGGAGGCCGCTTACGCCTAAGTAGCGCCGGAGCGGGTAGCCGCTTGCGGCAAGTGATCCGTAGGTAGCCGCGGAGGCCGGATCTTGGAGTGTGGTCTCTTGGTAGACCGCCGCTAGAGTCCTTGACGCTCGTCGCGGCCCATGGTCCGTAGGTAGCCGCACGGGGCCGGACCCTAGAGAAGAGTAGTCCGAGGCCCGGAGCCGGGACCGGAGGGTCGCTTGCGGCGAAGGGGTGCTGATGTAGTCGATTGGACTTGAACCCCGGAGTAGTCGTGCAGACTAGGCGTAGAATCGACAGAGTTGGTCGACGTTCCACGAGTTGGCGACGTCTTCGCCTTCAAGTGTTTGGAGGCGGTAGGAGCCCGGCCCGGTCACCTTAGCCACGGTGAAGGGGCCTTCCCAGGGGGAGCTGAGCTTGTGGAGTCCTTCCGTGTTCGGATACGGCGGAGGACAAGATCTCCAACGTTGAAGGAGCGTTCCTTGACGTTGCGATCATGGTAGCGTCGGATACCCTCCGGTACCTTGCTTTGATTGGATGAGGGCGGCGGCGAGCTTCTTCGAGATCGTCGATGTCAACTCGTCTCGTTGTCTTACGAGACGCCTTCGTCGTAGTGCTCCACCGCCGGCGAGTTCCATATGACGTCGGCGGGGAGGATGGCTTCGAGCCGTAGACCGGGAAGTAGGGGGATTGCCCCGTTGGCTTGGATGGTTGAGTCCGCAGCCCCCAGAGTGCGTTGGGTAGTTCCTTGATCCACTTGCCCCCTTTGGAGTTAGCAGCGTCGTGTAGCCGCTTCTTGAGGGCGTCGAGCACCATCCCATTGGCGCGCTCGACTTGTCCGTTGGCCCGTGGATGGGCGACTGAGACGTATCGGACGTCTATTCCGCTATTCTCGCGGTACTCCCATAAGCGGTGGTTGTTGAAGTTGGACCCCGTGTCCGTGATGATGCGGTGGGGTAGCCCATAGCGGTGTACGAGTTCATCCAGAAGTCGAGTACTCGTCGCCCTTGGGGCATGTGACCGGCTTGACCTCGATCCACTTGGTGAACTTGTCGATAGCCACCAGTACCCTGTTGAATCCTCCTGGCGCAGTTGGCAGTGGCCCAATCATGTCGAGCCCCCAGCAGGCAAAGGGCCAGGTTGGCGGTATGGTGACTAGCTTGTAGGCTGGGACATGTTGCTGCTTGGCGAAGTACTGACATCCTTGGCACCTTCTGACGAGTTCTTCGGCGTCGCCCGGTCTTGTGGGCCGCAGAAAGCTCGCCGGAAGGCCTTGCCGACCGGCGTGCGTGAGGACGCGTGGTTGCGCGCACGCCCTTGTGGATCTCCTCCAAGATGTCCTTGCCTTCTTCGCGAGGGACGCACTTCATGAGTACTCCGAGAAGATGCGCCCCGCTTGTAAAGCTTGTCTCCGACGAGGACGTAAGACTTGGTGCGGCGGACGAGTTGTTCGGGCTGCGTTCTTGTCGGAGGGAACCTTCGCTCGCCGAGGTAGTCGATGAAGGGTTGCCTCCGGTCCACGTCGATCATCATGACCTCCCCGCCCGGTCGGTAGATGGGGCGGGGACGGTGGTCGGTGGCGCCGGCTCCGGATGGATGGCGCGTGAAGCTCATGGACGAAGACGCCCGCGGGTACTTGGGCGCGGGTGGATCCGAGCTTCGATAGGACGTCCGCCGCAACGTTGTTGTCGCGGACGATGTGATGGAACTCGAGACCATAGAATTTGTTCTCGAGCTTGCGGACTTCTAGGCGATAGGCGTCCATGTTCTCCTTGTTGCGGTCCCGGGACTTGTTGACTTGGTTGATGACCACCGCGGAGTCGCCGTAGACTAGTAGCCGCTTGATGCCCGGTGAAGCCGCGAGGCGGAGCCCGTGTAGGAGGGCTTCGTACTCGGCTTCGTTGTTTGAGACCTTCCGGAAGATCGGGCAGGACGTACTTGAGTTGTTCGCCGGTTGGAGAGATCGGGGGAGTACCCTCGCGCCTGCGCCCTCGAGGTTGAGTGAGCCGTCAAAGTACATCACCCAATGCTCTGGTCGCACGGTGGGAGTAGGTAGCTGGTTCTCCCGCCACTCTGCCATGAAGTCGACTAATGCCTGCGACTTGATGGCTGTGCGTGGCTTGAAGTCGATGGTGAGGGCGCCGAGCTCGACAGCCCACTTGGAGATTCTTCCGGTGGCGTCTTGGTTCCTTAGGATGTCGCGAGCGGGTAGTCGGTGACGACGGAGACTGAGTACTCCTGGAAGTAGTGTCGTAGCTTCCGCGAGGTGATGAGTAGAGCGTACAGGAGCTTCTGCACGGGCTGGTAGTGAGCCTTGGACTCTGATAGAACCTCGCTGACGAAGTAGACTGGGCGCTGGACCGGGTAGGCGTGGCCGTCTTCCTGCCGCTCGACAACGATGGCGATGCGACCACGTGAGTAGTCGCGGCTAGGTAGAGCAGAGGCCGCTCGCCCTTGTGAGGAGCCGTGAGGATTGGAGGCTTTGACAGAAGTCCTTGAGCCGGGCAAGGGCTTGATCCGCCTCGGAGTCCACACGAACTTCTCGTGATGCTTGAGTAGTTTGAAGAAGGGGAGGCCCCGTTCTCCTAGCCTCGAGATGAATCTGTTCAGTGCCGCCATGCATCCCGTCGCCTTCGGACGTCTTTGATGCTCGTGGGAGCTTTCATGCCGGTGATGGCGGAGATCTTCTCGGGGGTTGGCTTCGATGCCACGCTGGCTGATGATGAAGCCGAGTAGTTTGCCCGAAGGGACACCGAAGACGCACTTGTTCGGGTTGAGCTTCCGGCGGTACTCGCGTAGCGATGCGAAGGTCTCTTCAAGGTCGTCGATGAGGGTACCGGAGTCCTCGGTTTTGACAACCACGTCGTCCACGTAAGCCTCGACGTTCTTGTTGAGTTGCCGCTTGAAGCGAGCCCGGATGGCCCGTTGGTAGGTAGCGCCGGCGTTCTTCAACCCGAAAGACATGGTCGTGTAGCAAAGACGCGCCAAACGGGGTGATGAACGCCGTCTTCTCCCCGGTCTTCCTCCTTGATTGCGATCCGGTGGTACCGGAGTAGCGATCGAGGAAGCGAGCAGGTCGCAGCCCGCCGTGGAGTCGATGACTTGGTCAATCCGCGGCAACCCGAAGGGGTCCTTGGGGCAATGCTTGTTGAGGTCGGTGTAGTCGACGCACATCCTCCACTCGTTCGAGTTCTTCTTGCGGACGAGGACGGGGTTGGCGAGCCACTCAGGATGGAAGACTTCTCTGATGAAGCCAGCTGCGAGTAGCTTGGCGAGCTCCTTCTTGATGGCATCCCGTCCGTCGTCGGCAAAGCGTCGGAGGTGTTGTCGCTTAGGGGTGGCCTTTGGGTCGACGTTAAGGCGGTGCTCAATCGGCTCCCCGGGCACTCCGGCATGTCCGTCGGCTTCCACGCGAAGATGTCGCGGTTAGCCCGAAGGAAGCCGATGAGCGCGTCTTCCTATTTGGGGTCGAGGCCGGCCCCGATGGTGGTGGTCTTGTCGGGGGTCGCCCGTTCCAAGGTCGACCGTCCCGACGAGTACCTCCTCGGGTGGCCGAGGCTTGTTGGCGCCGTCGGACTTCTCGGGGATGTCGAGTTCGCTTGTCAAGCTTCTTCGACGTGGCGTAGACCTCCATCATCGCGTTGGGTACTTGGTTGGTGGAAGCGATCACCACGGCCTCCGTATCGCGTCGTGGGAGATCTTCAAGTCCCCTTGGAGGGAGAGTACACCGGCTGGACTTGGCATTTTGAGTACCAAGTAGGTGTAGTGGGGCACCGCCATGAACTTGGCGATAGCCGGCCTGCCGAGGATGGCATGGTAAGAGGTCTCGAAGTCCGCGACCTCGAACTTGATGTACTCGGTACGGTAGTTGTCCCGAGTTGCCCCGAAGGTAACTGGCAGTACCACTGAGCCCAGTGGGATAGCCGTGTTGCCTGGGACGATGCCGTAGAAGGGCGTACTGCCCTTGGTGAGCATTGGGGTGATGTCGAGCTTCATTTTCTTCAAGGTTTTGGTGAAGAGGACGTTGAGCCCGCTTCCACCGTCGATGAGCACCTTGTTGAGCTTGGAGCCCGCCACCGTTGGCTTCAGGACGAGGGGGAACCGTCCTGGTTCGGAGAAGCTGGTCCATTGGTCCGCGCGGGAGAAGGTGATGGGTACCTCCGACCACCTGAGAGGGGTCGGAACCGCTGGTTCGATGGACATCACTTCACGACGGGTAGCCTTCTGCTCCCGCCTGCTGGGCAGTCCGCCGAAGAGGACGTTGACGGTCTTCTCGGGTTCTTGGAAGTCGTTGTTGTCACCGTCCTTCTTCTTGCCCTTTTGGTCGTGAGGGTGCGGTGGCTCCGGCGTATCCTTGAGTGCATGTCTGAGCTGGTAGCACTGCTCGGTGGTGTGGTTGCCGTTTGGATGTCACGGGCACTTCTCCTTTAGCAGGTCTATGAACCCGCCGTAGTTCTTCTTCGAGTTCCCTTTCGCAGGGCGCTGGATAGCCGCGACGGTGTTGTCTGGCTTGCGCTTGCGGTTGGGACCCGAGTAGTTGCTGTTGTTGTTGTTGTTGTTGCGGCCGCCTTGGTTTGCATTGCTGCGCGCCGCCGCCGCCCGGTTCTCGCTTGGACTTGCCGCGGATGGCGTCGTATTTGGCGTTGGCCTTGTCCTCTTCATCCGCCCGGGATGTGATCATGTCCTTGAAGTGGGGGATGGACTCGGGGCGGCGACGACCGAAGTCCTCGAAGGTGCGGCGATGGTAGAGACCGTCCGGAAGAGGTCGATGACCTCCTTGTCGGTGACGTCGACGACGGTAGCGCGCTTGTCGAAGAAGCGGCGCATGTACTTGCGGAGGGTCTCGCCCTCGTTCCTGTTTGATCATGGCCGGGTCCATGCGAGTACCCGAACGGCCCATGGCACCCGCGAAGTTACTCGTGGAAGCGCTCCTTCGCCCGGTCCCACTTGTCGATCGAGTGCTTGTCCGGGGCGACTCGAGCCATGTGAGTGGTGCTTGGTCCGGACGAGAAGAGGAAGTAGAGGCATTTGGTGTCGTTGTTGCCGCCGCCGTTCTCGATGGAGAGGGCGTAGCATCGGAGCCACCGGATAGGATCTCGCTTCGCGTCGTACTTGGTGATACCCAAAGGTTTGAACTTGTCGGGGGAGGAGCAAGGTTGCGAAGTCGAGGTGAGAAGGCGGGGGAAGCCGTCGCCCTCGGCGGCAGGTGGTCGACTTCTTCCGCCGCAGCCTCCTCAATCTTCGGCGGGCGTCGTACCCGCCGTGGGAGGCGCCGGAGGCGTGGTCGTTCGCGTGGCCTCGGCCGCCGCGACCGCCGCCGCCTCCGGCCTCTTCTCGTTGGCCCCGTGGTTGGAGCCGCCGCCGCCGTCGGGTCGTTGCCGCCGCCACCGGCCGGAGCACGGTGGGGGACAACATCTCGGTTGCCTTGGTCTTGCAGTGAAGGTCCGCCGGCGTTGGAGCGGCGTCGGTTTGGCTCGACCGGAAGGTCGGCTCGAGTACGGTTGGGGCCGGCGTTGGCGCCGCGACTAGTAGCTTCGTTGTCGCGGGGTTTGGCCGGAGGAGGTTGGTTGACTCTCGTTGTCGACCCGCATGAAGTAGGCTTCTTCGGCCGAGCTTGGCGATGACCTCTCCGGCGCGTATGCCCCCGAGCCCGGCGTGCGATCGTTGTGATCGACATGAGGCATCGCTCGGGGAGTGGTGTGTACTCTGCTCTCGACCGCCTCGAGAGCTTCCGCAAGGTTGCGGATGGGAAGGTTGTCTCTGAGCCGCCGGCGTCGTTCGCTGCGCTTCCTGTTGCGTTCGCGTCGAGCATCCCTGTTGGCGACGGTCTCGTCTGCAGGCGCATTGGCAGACAGCTCGTCTGCGGAGATGTCCTCCGTGCATCCGTCCTCGAGCCGTGCCTCGAAGGTCCCGGGTGTCGCCGGGCAGCCATGAAGACTTGGCGATCGGGGTGCCAAGGATGGACTCAGAGGGTGCCACCTCGGTTGGTGTGTTTGAGTCGGCCGGGCTAGCGGTGTTCCCTCCTGGAACGGTAGCGAGTCGATGTAAGCGACGTAGCGTGAGTCCTCCTTTGCCGAGTCGGCGAGGCTTGCAAAAAGGCCAGTAGACGTATCTCCCGGCCCGGCGTGGATTTTATAACCGCCCCGAGGCCGGCCCCCGACAAGGGAAGCTCGGTAGAGTCGTCTTCGGACTCGGGCTCCTCGGGGTGTCCGACCCGAAGTCGAACTCGTAGTCCCGGGTTCGAGTAGAACTCGGAGAGAGGGCTGGAGTCCGGAGCGTGATCGGGGACGGCGTCGGAGTCCGAGTTGTACTCGGATACGGGTTCCTTGCCGGCCCGGCGCGAAGTGGGAGCCTCCGTGCGGGCCCGGCTGAGGGTGCAGGGGCCACATGCAGAGGGCTCGAGCGATGAGGAGGCCGCCTGCGATGGCTGAGTAGCCGGCTCGCATGCGATGGCCCATGGCGACGTCGGGTTCGAGTTGGAGACGGACTCGAGCTCGAAGTCAGCGTGGTGGTTGGAGAGCGAAATTTCGCCGAACTTGCCGGCGAGTTCGCCTGTGACAACTTCGGGAAGCGTCACAAGGCCCGTCTTCGAGTTGGGCTGCATGATCGCGCGCGGCGGAAGGAGCCCGCGCCATCAGCGGTGCAGACCCAGGCGCCGAAGACGAAGGTGTCGCCGCGATTGAAGGCGACGGTTGGCTTGAAGTAGACGGAAGCCATCGAGTTCGCCATGTGATCTCGAGCGAGATCCCCTACGGCGCGCTAGGCGTCGGTGTTTTAGACCGGCAACCTACTACGGGGAGTACCCGAAGTAGATGAATGTGACTCGCCGAGATCGGTAACTCGAAGGAAGAGACACGTGGCACACAATTTGGACGAGGTTCGGGCCGCGAGGTGCGTAATACCCTACGTCCCGTATGCCGCGTAGCTACGGATTGATAGGGCACGATTACAAGAAGACGCAATGGTGCGCCGTGAGTTGTATGAGAGGAGATTGGATGAGGGGATCGGTCCCTGCCTCGCCTTATATAGTCCGGGAGGCAGGGTTACAAGTCGGAGTAGGAAGAGAGTACTAATCGAGTACGTCTAGGAGTCCTCTATACAGTGCAGAACATGTACAGCTCCCTAATCGAGTACTACTCCTGTGTAGTCCTTGTGCTCCACGCCTTCAGGTGCCGTGTAGCGCAAGCCGGGTAGTCCCAGGGGCCCACCGAGTAGTCGGTCCTGGTACCCACCGAGGTAGTGGGCCCGGGGAGGTCCATACGACAGCTGGACCCTATGTTGTCGATTGCTGCTGTCCCGTGCGTGGTTGCTACGCCTATCGCGTGCACACCGGCTGCATGCTTCGTCACCGGAGACGCCCGGCCCCGGCAGCCTCGCCTCCTCCCACTGACTGCAAGCGCCTAGCTACTAGGTGGCCTGAACCGAGAGCTCGAGCTCAAGCCGCGTGTTCCGCCTGCTGGCTTGGTGCGGCCGCTTGGTGCCGTGCGTGCTTCCATGCCTAGGTTGTAGCATGCCCCGCTGCTCCTAGCCAATGTCCACAACGCAGGTGCGCCATCGTGCGCAGCGCGTGCGCGTCCCTGAAACAGCACAAGAACACAAACAGAGAGGAACACCAAGAAATGCAAGAAAAGCTCCCAACTTCGATATGAAATTCCGCCCACACCACTCCACGAATTAAGCCAAAAATTAAGTCGTAGATACATTGAGAAATGGTGCTTCACCAGCTAAGAGATCCACCCAAGTTGCTCATGATTCGCCCATCAGTTTCTGCAAGAATCGGCGAACACTAGAAAAACGGGGGGAAATGGGGAACAACCAAATCCGTGGTGCTCAAGTGATGGGTTTGCTAGGAGATCATCCTAAACTCAATCACACATGTCCTAGCACCGATTTGCCCCAAGAAAACCGCTCAAAACATCCTCTAATTAAATCGAAGAATCGTTGGATCTGGAAGGACACAAGAAAGTGAGGGGGAACGGGGGGAGATAATACAGACTAAGACTAGAGAGAGGAAGGGAGGATGCACGCGCCTCTGGACCAGTGAGGAAGAAGGGGAGGAGGCCTCACCTTGCGTAGTGGCTACGGGGAAGCCGCCGCCGCCGCCGGGGAGATTTGTAGCGAACATGGCCCCATATGCCATTAGTTCGAGTTTGATTTTGGTGATTCATGACAACATGATCATTGGGACTAACCATATTGTTTTAGCATGTCTTTGTAGACACATCTAGGTCCCAAGGATGCAAGAAAACCACATGCCAAAATGAGAAAATCAAGGGTCGAAACCGAGCAAGAAAAGGAAAAGAAAAGACACCGTCGGATGAACCGACGGTATCAATTTAGCAAGTGTTGGTGCAATCGTCGGACGAGTTGGTACACAGGGTGAAACCCTAGGTACCGTCGGATGAACCGACGGTCCAATTTTTAGTAGCGTCGGACGAGTTGCAGAGGAAGAGCAGCGAAGACAGAAGCACCGGATGATCCGACGGTCTGAGTGGGGACACCGTCGGTCTATCCGACGCTAAGTTTGAATCAAGACAGAGACACGCCAAGACGAAGCCTTCAGCACCGGATGATCCGACGCCTTGGTCAAAGGGTAGCGTCGGTCTATCCGACGATCGCATGGAAGCTAACAGAGGCGACTTGGACGCGGGGTCTTCAGCACCGGATGAACCGACGCACCGTCGGTGCATAGCGTCGGAGCAGTTGTGTCAGAGAAGTCACGTGCGGTGGAGGCAACGGCTAGTAGCACCGGATGAACTGACGCGCGGAAAAAGATAGCGTCGGATTATCCGACGGTACTACTTTCAGCAGCTTTTAGCCAACGACTAGTTTGATGCCTTAGGCTATTTATACCTCCTCCGCTCGCCCATTTGAGGTAGCTGGATTGTGTGGAAGTGCAGAGGAGTTCAAGACACATTGAAGATCATATCCAATCCTTCCAAGTGCTTAATTGCTCATCCTTAGACTTGCATATGCTTTGTGTATGTGCTTAGTGCTAGGCTTAGCTTAGAGCTGAGTGAGTGCAAGGTTGTCCCAACCTTGTGAGGTGATTCTTGAGTGAATCAAGCTGTACAAGGTTCGCCGAAAGCCTTGGGGCCTAAGTGGCTCACCGGCAATCGTCATCAACCCTCCGTCTTGGTGTGGAGCGGCGAGTACACTTTGTGCGGGGGACGTGGAGACCCCCTTCCTTGGTGGAGAAGCTCCTTAGTGGAGGCGACATCAAGGTGACCAAGGGAGCTTGGCAAGTGCCTAAGTGGCTAGCCTTTGTGGCGAGTCAAGTGGTGCTCTTGGGAGACTTGGTGACCGGAAGAAATACTCTTGTGTGAGTGCTTCAACGTGGACTAGGGGTGGCTTAGTGCCTACCGATACCACGGGATGAATCTCGTGTCAAGAGTTTGCTTCCTCTCATCCCCTTTACGTTTCCGCATTTACTCTATTGCAATCTTTGCTTGCCTTTACTTTCCTAGAGTGGTATCATGCTAGGATTGGCTATAGGTTGCAAACCTTGTTTTGGGATGGGAGTTTTACACTAGAACAACCCTAGTTGCACATATAGGTAGTATGTTCTAGTTTACCTTTGTGCAAAAATAGTGGAGTCATAGGTTAAGGTTTTAAGTTGCCTAATTCACCCCTCCCCCTCTTAGGCTAACGGGCATCCGATTCCTTACAAGCTTTCTCTCTAGGGGACGACGTGACGGGGTCAAGGATCCCTGCTGCCGCGTGCCCTCGTCGAGGGCCGCAGCCAGGCATGCCGTGCGCCCTCACAGGGGCAGTTGTGTCCCTCGCCAGGGGGGATCTGCTGCCACCCACCGCCGCGCGCCGGTGAAACCCTAGGCACGCACGAGAGAGAGGAGAGAAAAAAAGAAATGAGAGAGAGCGCACGCTGGCGTGGGGTGGTGGAGCAGACGGCACAGAGAGAGAGAGGTGGTTCAGCGCATGGGCCCACCATGTGACCAGGCAGCTCCAAAACTCTAGTCAATCTGGCGGCTGCGCCATTGAGTAAATTACAGTCAGCTGTTTAGAAGTCATTACCGGCATTTTTATATCAAATTCTTCTGTTGGAATATGGTTGTCACTGTTCTCCTTTTCCCCTTAGGGTAGCGACCTTTAGATGACGGTGCTAGGTGCTAGCAAATATTGTCACTTATTGATTATTTTTTCTTTATTTTGGAAAAAGATGAAGCAAATGAATTTATGCAGTACTTGCTGAGGAGTTACTATCATGTTCTTGGATTCATATACCACTGTTGATGAGTTAGTGCAAAAGGTCTTTTTAATCCTTCTACAGAGTATTAAGAAAGCGGCGTACAACGCTCAAATGTGTTCCAGAAAATACAAATTCTGAGGTAGCCTTGCATTTTTTTAGTATTCAAACATTGTCGGTAAACTCAGAGTATGAAGAGTGGACACTTAGGCTCCCCTTGGTAGGACTCCGACTCCTTAAAAAAGGAAGGAATTGGAGGAGCACTTTGTTTAGCTCCGGCTTCTTCATATAAAATGGCTTCAGCTCCTCTATTGCTAAGAGTGGAACTATTTTTGAGCAAAGTGTTTGGTAGGACTTCACCCTGGAGCCGCAGGAGGAGCCAGAGCTAGAGTCCTACCAAATTGAGGACCCCTTACCCAATGCTAATGATATGGTAATAGGTTGCAAAACAGTTAGTTTTTTTAAAGAAAACTGTAGGGGGTATTCCACAACTTAATTTCAAAGAAATAGTGTCGCACCCAGCCTTTAGCACTCCAACTGTGAGAAAATGTTAGTTTAGATGCTTCATTTGTGTTTCTTCAATGTTCTGAGTTTGAATTTGAAAGATTGCTAACCACGTGTTCTAATAAAGGTGTATATACAACTGCTTGGGAAAGGAAAAAATGCATTGTACATTTGCTATTACCATCCTATACAATACGATATATCAAGAAGTCCTTTCCTCCGGGAGCCAGCTAGCATATGGCCGGACAACTACTACTATGACAAGAAATGTTGTGCAATGAATTGAATAGGGGAAGAAGATCGAATCGAGGGGACGTGTTGTCCCAGTGGACAAAAGTATATAGGCCCGTCATCATGCATGCCAGACTACTAGAGATATGCATCTTCTCAATTAGTGAAGTAGATTTTCTCCGGAGACTACCCAACGATGTGTAGTTTTCCTCCTCTGCGCTCGCTGATATATGAAGTGAAGATTCCGTGACGAGATATGCATCGACCTGGGGAAAAGGCTCATCCGTGGATCAATCTACACGCGCGCCGACCCATCGAGGACCTGCATCTCATGGACGCCCCTGGCGTGATGATGGCGCGGAGCCGTGGATGAGGAGGTGATGTTCTTATGGCCGGCCGCCGCCATGGACGCCACGGCCTTGGCCCACTCCACAAGCTCCCGCTTCATCCGCTTCTCGTCGCCCCAGATCACCGGGTCCACCGGCCCGTCCGTCGCCGCCTCCGCGGCATGGAACGACACCGGCACCACCGCCCATGCCGCCGACACCTCATCGTCGCCGCCCGCCGCCGGGAACGGCCGCACCATCTCCGCCCCCATAGCCATATATGTCCGACTAATATATGGCCCGCCGCCGCGCGCGTGCCCGCCACCTGATCTCCTAGCTCCTGCCGACGGCCGGCCGATATGGATCGAGCTGCCTCCGCCTCAGTAGAGACCAGAGAGGCTAAGGCCGAATGCGCGCGGTGACGGTGAGGTTGTCTCTGCTTGTGAGAGGCGAGGGTGGTTGGCACGATGAACCTGACCCCGTCGTTTTTATACACGTGCGCGGGCACCTGGGCACGCACCACATGCATGCACTGATGCACTCCGGGCCCGGCCGCCGTAATATTCTGCGCGCAGCATATTCCTCGCGCCGCCGCAGGATCAAATCGTGTGACACGGGGCGGGCCGCGTCTCCCTGGATCATCGATCCCGTTGGGGCGTCTGTAGGATCTAGTCACATAGAAGGGGGGTTGAATATGGGACTTGTTTTCAAGTTCTAATGGAAAAACGAAATCCTTAACCTATCAACTAGTGTTGCCCATACTAAAAAGGTTCTTCCCTACTTCTAGAGCACATTAACACAAGTTTCCTTAGCAAATATCACACTAGGAGGCAATATGACAACCTAGGCAAGATATGAAGCACACAAGCGAAACAAGCTAGAACAAAGACAAAGAAACTTGAGAGCGGAATTGAAATGCTGAAAGTAAGTGCTAGAAGTAAATAAGATGGACAAGAGGCGACCGGATTTTTTTTCCCGTGGTATCGAGAAGTTGACGCTTCCCCTAGTCCACGTTGGAGCACTCACTTAGAGTATCGCTCCCCCTTGAGTCACTAAGACACAAGTGCTCACTAAGAGTACCCGTTCTCCATCTCCGGAACGGTGGGTCTCGAACCGTGTACACCAAGCTTGTCTTGAGGCTCCCACAATCTCCAAGAGCTCACCAAGAACCCCCAAGTCACCTTGACCGTCTAGGAGCGCGTCAAACTCCAAGAGTAACAAGCCCGCAAACCTTCACTTGACCGGAGCACTCAGCTAAGCCATGGATGCACCTTGAAACTCTTGCTCACTAAGAAAGAACACCTCAATGAAGAGGAAGAGAAATCCCAATAGGCAAGAACACACTCTCCTTCTCTCCTAGGCTGCAATAGATCTTCTGAGTGGCAAAGGCAGCTCTAGAGAGGCAGGAAGCTTATATATAGGCCTAGAAAAGGTGGCTAGCCGTTGGAAAAGTCCCCTGAAAAAGTTGTACCGTCGGATGAACCGATGGTGCCCCCCTGCTCAGCGTCGGATCATCCGGCCACTCACAGCGCCCAATATAGCTGTTGAACCAAGAAACCCAGATAATGCACCGACGCTATACACCGACGCCTCATCGGATCATCCGGTGCTGAAGGCACCCCACTTGGGGCGGTACTGTATGATTTGAAACAAACCGTCGGATGAACCGCTGTAAACACCATCCAATCGTCGGATCATCCGGTGCTGAAGCAGAAGTCTTGGCGCGTCTCTGTTGAGTTTAAATGCAACCGTCGGATGAACCGATGGTCAAGGCGTCGGATCGTCCGATGCTTGAGCCCAAACCCTTGACCAGAACTGTAGCCAAACCCTAAGGCGTCGGATGAACCGATGCCTCTACCGTCGGTTCATCCGACGGTCCGTTCTGAACCAGTTGGCTGCAGAACTCATCCGACGCGTGTTAAATGTTGGGCGTCGGATCATCCGACGCTATGAAGTTGATTTCAACTCATCCAATTCAGCGCCTTTGAGTTTTCCATCGATTCTTTTGCTTCAACCTTGCTTCCATGAACTCTCTGAGCTAGATAGGATCCAAGGAACATAAGTGTGCATAAATTATGGCTTTTGAGTGCATGGTCAAGCTACTAGTGTGTGAACCCCTCTTAATAGTACGGTCGAAACTACAAACTAGTAATCCAAGTGTCCTTCATCTCCTTTGCGACACTTGGAACTAACAAAGTCCTTAGCCTTGCAGTCTTCGACCAAATTGAGCCCATTAATTTAAATTGAGGGGTCTCATTCCATTCAATACTCGCGACAATAACCCAATTAGAAATCCGCTTCAAAACAAAGGTTAGTCACAAGCATATGGTTGTCATTTATCACCGAAACACACCCTTACAAAAGGTGTGAAAGGGCCTAGATCGCTACAATCTCCCCCTTTTTGGTGATAGATGACAACACGAGTAGAGATATATGAAAATTTGAATTAAAAACATATAAACTCTACTTCTAATGCATGAAATAGAATAAGCGGTAAACATACATGCATTAAGTAAACACACAAGCATGAGTTGACATGTAAACCATCGACATACACAAGATCCAAATACATGTCTCATCATGAAACTCCACAAAAACGAGAGAGGCTACAAAAACTCCAAAACATGCACTCTCCCCTAACTCCCCCTATCTCTACTCCCCCTATCTATCTCCCCCTTTGGCAACAAGCACCAAAAAGGAGACTAAGCCTAAGGCGGAGAGGAAGGATCTGGTGGCGAAGTGGAGACGACTCGCGAAGGTCGCACAGAGAAGCCGGAAGCGTCGTCGTCGTCGTCCTCCTCGCTGAGAAGAGACCAAGTCGGAGAGGTAGATCTCGGAGGAGGCGGAGGAGGTGCGACAGTCGTCGTGCTGGGAGCTGTAGTAGCCTCGGGAGCAGGAGGAACGGTGTCGGAGGCAAGCGCTGCTGAGATCTGCTCCGTGATCGCTCGAAGGTAGTAGTCCTCCTGTCCCAAACCCTCTGCCCTCGGCGTAGTGAACGATGGAAGTGGTGTAGACGCCGGCGGGCTGGGCAGAGTGGGGCGAGCTGGTGTCTCGAAGACGAGTGCTCCTGTGGTAAGCAGAGACACCAGCTGTGATGTCGTAGGCGGGGTCATCTGTAGCTAAGCCAGGAAGGAGGAAGTGACCGCAGTCTGTGGTGTCGTCATCTGAGGTACCGCGAACGCCCCTGTCTGAAGTAGTGGTGATTGTGGGAAAGTCGCCAGGGGAACGTTCACGAACCCGCCTGCTGGAGGAAGAGGAGCTGTCGGGTCAGCCTGAAGCTCGGCAGTGGTAGGTGGGCGAGGTAGGCCGAAGTCCCGACCGCCGGAAGAGCCGACCAAGGCAACCGGACATGAACGTGAACATCCGCGAAGTCAACATGCGGTGCCGTAGCATCCGCGCCTCTCGAGCCTCCCGCTGGCCGTCGGATCCCCTCGAGGATCACCCGCTGCGACTCCCGGTACCGCCGGAACCGAGCACCGCATCCGCCGCCGTACTTGGAGGGTCGCCCGAGTACGAGCGACCATAGACGAGAGCGGTGAAGTGATGCGGTCCGGGCCGGGTCACCCGAGCGGCCGTGATCGTGGGAACCGGTGACTCGGCCTCTCTGCGGCACGGCAAGGTGGAGCCTCTGCCTCGTCGTCGTAGGGACCGACGGACTGCGAAAACGCGGCTCGTCTGCGGAGCGGTACGAAGTCCTCGTCGTCACTGGAGGACTCGTCGTCAGTGGCGAAGTACTGCGGGAGAGGTGCCTCGGCTGCAGCAAGGGTGGCATCCTGTCGTGCTGCCTCGTCCATAGCTGCCTCTGCTGCTGCCCGAGCCTGAAGTGTCTCCTCGGCTCTCCTCATGCCTCTCGGGCCTCTCCTCCTGTCACCTGGCATCGGAGGCCGGTAGGTCGGGAACACGAACTTCGATGCCTCAAGCATCCCAACGTACCTCTGAGCCTCAAGCCGGGACAGCAGCCAACTGATCCAGTGAGCGAAGGACTGCTGTCGTGTCATCCCCATGCCATCCATAATAGCATCCTCAATCTCAGCTAGCATGATATCCACGAGGTCAAAGGGGCACTTCGCCATCACGTACATCAGAAGCCACTGTTGTACCCCTGTCAAGGACTCTGTCGTATGGACCTCCCTGGGCCCACTACCTCGGTGGGTACCAGGACCGACTACTCGGTGGGCCCCTGGGACTACCTGACTTGAGCTGCACGGTACCTGATGGCGTGGAGCACAAGGACTACAGAGGAGAAGTACTCGGTTAGGAAGCTGTACATGTCCCGCACTGTATAGAAGACTCCTAGACGTACTCGCCTAGTACTCTCTCCCTATTCCGACTTGTAACCCTGCCTCCCGGACTATATAAGGCGAGGCAGGGACCCCTCTCTCATCATCTCATCTCATGGCATAAGATTGCATCATCTTGTAATCCTACAACTCACGGCGTACTATTACACATCCTGTAATCGTACCCAATCAATCCAGAGCTACGCAGCATACAGGACGTAGGGTATTACGCACCTCGCGGCCAGAACCTGTCTAAATTGTGTGCCACGTGTCTCTTCCTTCGAGTTACCGATCTCGGCGAGGCCACATTCATCTACTTTGGGTACTCCCCTTAGTAGGTTGCCGGTCTAAAACACCGACAGATGGCGCGCCAGGTAGGGGATCTCGTCCAAGATCACATGGCGAACTCGACGGCTCCTGCCTACATCGAGCCGACCGTCGCCTTCAACCGCGACGACACCTTCGTCTTCGGTGCCTGGGTCTGCACTGCTGACGGCGTTAGGTCCTTCCAGCGCCGCCTCACCATGCCGCCCAACCCGGAGACCAGCTTCGTGACGCTTCCCGAAGTAGTCACGGGCGAACTCACCGGCAAGTTCGGCGTAATTTCGCTTTTCGACCAACACGCCGACTTCGAGCTCGGATCCGCTTCCAACTCGAACTCGACGCCCCCCTGGGCTACCGTATGCGAGTCGGCTGCTCAGCCATCGCATGTGGTCCCCCCACCCCGCGAGCGCTCCACGCGTGGCCCCCGCAACCTCTGCAGGGCCCGCACAGAGCCTCCCCCCGCGCCGGGCCGGCAAGGAGCCTGTACCCGAGTACAACTCGGACTCCAACACCGCCCCCGGCCACGCTTCGGACTCCAACCCCCTCTCTAGCCTGTACTCGGACTCCGCGTACGAGTTCGACTTTGGGTCGGACCCTGAGGATCCCGAGTCCGAAGACAACACTACTGAGCAACCCTTGTCAGGGCCGGCTTCTGGGCCGGTTATAATGTCCACACCGGCTGGGAGATTCGTCTACTGGCCAGACCGCAAGCCCGCCGACCTGATAAGCGGGGACTCACGCTACGTCGCCTACCTCGACTCGCTCCCGTTCCAAGAGGGAACACCACTTGCTCGAGCTGACTCGTACACTCCAACTGAGGTGGCGAGCTCCGACTCCATCTTTGGCAACCCTGATCGCCAAGTCTTCATGGCTGCCAGCGACACGCCAGGACCTTCAGGGATGGCGCAAGACAAGTACCTTGAAGACATCTCCGCAGACGAGGTGTCTGCTGAAGCACCCGCGGATGAGACCGACAACAACAGGGACGCTCGACGTGAGCGTAACAGAAAGCGCAACGAACGGCACCGGCGTCTCCGAGACAACCTCCCCATCCGCAACCTCGCAGAAGCTCTCGAGGCCGTCGAGAGCAGGGTACACACCACCCCCGAGCAATGCCTCATGTCGATCACAGCGATCGCACGCCAAGCTCAGGGGATACGCACTGGAGAAGTCACCGCTAAGCTCGCTGAAGACGCTTACTTCATGCGGGTCGACAACAGGGTCACCCAGCCTCCCCCCGCCAGGAACCGCGACAACGAAGCTACAAGTCGCAGCGCTGACCTCGGCCGCAACTGTACTCGAGCCGAGCTGCCGGCTCAGCCCAACCGTACTCGCGCAAACGCCGGCGAACCCTCGCAGGGTGGCAAGAGCAACCGTGAGGTCGTCCCTCACCGCGGTCCGACGGCGGCGGCCGTGACCCGGCGGCGGCGGCGCGGGCGGCGGAAGCTCCAACCACGGGGCCAACGGAGAGGGACGACGGCGGGGAGCGGTCGCGGCGGTCGAGACCACGCGAACGGCCACGCCTCGGAGCCTCACGGGGTGGCTATGACGCCCGTCGGAAGATTGAAGAGGGCCGCGGCGGAAGAAGTCCGCAAGCTGCGAGGCGACAACGACGGCTTCCCCGCCTTCTCACCTCGGCTTCGCAACTTGCTCCTCCCCGACAAGTTCAAACCTTTGGGGATCACCAAGTACGACGCGAAGTAGGATCCCATCCAGTGGCTCAGGTGCTACACCTTCTCCATCGAGAACACTGGCGGGAACAACGACACCAAGTGCCTCTACTTCCCCTTCTACCTGGACGAAGCTCCACTCACTGTGACAACCCGCCCAGGAAAATACCGTACTATCGCCTAAGACCGATCCACTTTGGTCATTAAGCAACAGTAAAGTATCATCCTGTCGTTGGTTGCCGGGTTAACGCCCGGTAAATCACTTGGACATCGAACAGAGGATCGACACATGCATTAAAACTCACGTGAAGGCGAGTCCAGAGTACAACATGAATTAAACATTATTTATTACAAACCATTGTTCATGACATGGAGTAAAGGTTCAGAGTTTGAAAACAGCGGAAATAAAATAAACTAGCGCAATGGTAGACATCACAGGAGGCCATCCGTGATGTCATCACTTGTCGTCACCCTTCCGATCAATCATACGTGCAACAACAGTTTTTAAAGCAAGGCTGAGTATACTAATACTCAGCAAGACTTAACCGTCGGGTGATGACTACATCACCAACCTCTAGACATGAAAGGCTTTTGGCCGGTGGAGTTTCTTTTGCTAAATAGCTGCTAAGAGTAGATCCTTACTTTCAATCTTTTAGCACAAGTTCTAGTTGATTACCCTTTCTAAGTGTGCCAACTAATTCAATCAAGACTTGGACAAGCAATTAATTCATCCAACCTTATTTCTCGAGTTCCATCATTATGGGATATCATGGCCAGTTGATTAAGCAGTCTCGGATAACGGTGAGAGGCCGACAATCGATTGATTTAAACCTTGCAAGGTAAACCCAAACACACGGTAGGTTGCCCACAAGGGACAACTTTCCCAGGTCGTCCCCAAAAATCCTCGGGTTGGGATCGAATCTTACGGTCCCGGGTGCGAGCTATCCGCATACCCCGCGAGATACCCGGAGTCACCATACACCACCCTTCCCGGTAGCTAGCCGGTTAGGAGATTCCTCAATAGTAGTAATAGTAGGATCCCGTGCCACCTCATTAAGGTACTAGGCTTACCGGTCCCATTCCCGGCAAATGTTTGGTACGTTCAAAAGCTTAGCCCACATGACCACTGGACCGAAGCCCAATCCCATGCTCTTACCACATGAGCAATCCATTTAAGGATATCTTATGATTCCTATCTAGGAACCTATTCTCGCGAGTGACGAACATCACTCGACTTCTATCGGTCCTATAGCATAGCAGCTATCGACCTAGCATACTAGTGATAGAGCATAGGTACCTAAAGATCATGCATCTAGGGTTTCAAATCGGTTCTCGAAACGTAAATGCACAATCATAGCAAACATAATTGCATAATTTTAAAAGACGGCGTTAATGATCCGGGGCTTGCCTTCGATGGCAAGCTTGGCCTTGGGCCCTTCTGGACTTGGGTCCAGGTCTTGAGCTACGTTCACGCACGGCAGCTCTTTGTCGGCACCTTCGTCTCCTCCTTCCGGCACGAGCGTATGTCTACTGGCGGAAAGATCTACACGAAGATGCAAATGCAAGATTTATTCGACGGTTTTTACTTTAATCAATTACAAACCATATTGACAATCAAGGGGTGTATTTGTTGGGCACATTCACCTAGATAAGAATACATTCAGCATACTCTTCCATAAAGGAACAATATGCAACGCTTTATTAATTATTCTTTTTGATGGTGATTGTGTACATATATATGTAAATAATTTAATTTAAATTCACCAACAGTAGTGGGTAGGTATATTTAACCTTTTTAACATGATTTGCAACCATCCTCAAGTTAACATGGGTGGTTTGGTGATTTCTCTTTTAGGAAGGTTATTGGTTGTACATGGGTTATTCTTTTATTGCACAATTGAATAAAGGTTTCTTTGTACTTGTCATTTCATGTGAAAGCTTTAATCCTTTTCCTTTCACAAGCAAAGATATGAATAATATTTTTATTCTTGAATTAATTCCTTATCAGCAATGAGAATTAATTATCTTTTAATTGAATTAGATAATACTTTCAAAAAGGAAAAAGAATTAAATAAGGGCTTTTCTTTATTTAATTTCTCTTTAATCTTAAAAGGGCTTTTAAGCTTTTTATTAAGCAATTAAATTACCAAAAATTAAATTAGTGTTTCTTAAGCCTCCTAGCACCTATCCTGATCCATTGGACCCACATGTAAGTGTTGAATGCTAGGAAATTAAATATTGGAGAAAATAACAAGGACTAGCTGGTGATTCAATTTAAATTTATATAAAAATAAATAAGCATAAAAATGATCCAAACTTTCTCATGCATGCTCTCTGGTCCTAAACAAGCCTAAGGAACCAGCATGTTCACATAAAAACTCTACTGATCTTAGATTATTAATTTACAAAAGAAAACATGCATAATTAGAGGATAACTATTTCTGGAAAGCCAAAAATCATGATTAATTCACAAGATGTGTATTTTGGTATTACAAGACAGTGTGCTCAAGTTGAGCCTAGAAACATAAATATTTTTAGCAAGAAAAATCTTTTATGCAGATCTGCCATAAATAAATAAACATTTTTATAAAACGATTTACATCATAACTTTGTGTAATTTTTAGCATAGGAGCTACTCATGTCCTAACACACAACATATCCAAAAATTAGATACAGAGGATTTATAGTTTTGGAGATATTTCAGATCTAGGGTTTTCACATTTGTATTTTTCATGCAAAAACTAAAAGGGATTAGCTCAGGCCAGAATAACAAAAGTTGTAGTATAATTCATCAATAATCCAACAAAATTGGTTTTACATTTGTCTGATTTTTATGCGATTTTCTACGCAATTTACAAGAAACAGGGAAATGGCAAACACTATTGGAGTTACCCTTTTGCAAGAAGGACCCTGGAAAGTTTACTGCGTTTGCAATGTAGCCTTTGGGGCGCGGTGGCCGGCGCGGCTGGCCAAATTCTGGCGGGCTCGCCGCGGGTCTTGGCCGGGGAAGGACGGGGAAGGGTCTAGGGAGTGGCTAGGCTTCGATTTGAGGGCTTGGACGGGGTGGAGGGGCTGCCGGCGAGCTGCTCGCCGGCGGCCGGGGAGGGGCGGCCGCCGCGGCTGCCTGCTCCGGCAAGGGGCGGCCCGGTCGGCCGGGTGAGCGGGATGGCGAGCTAGGGGAGAGGCGGGGGAGGGTGGAGGAACGTCGTTGGTGCACGCGGCCGGCCGGAACGGGCGGCTCGCCGCGGTTGTCGGGCCGAGCACCGGCGGCGGCTTGTCCGGGCGGGGGGCGGGGGGCAAGCGTTCGCCGCGGCCGGGGCGTGGCGCCCTTTATAAGGTGACGTGCAAGCTCCCTAGCGATCGGTGGACCGGCGGGAAGGCCTCGGAACGCGTGCGCGCGGGACGACGGCGAAGGGACCGCCGGTCCAAGGCATGTACCTACGGCGGCTCGGTTTTCGCGGCGTTCTCGGTGTTCGAGGTCTCGAGAGACGTGTAGTGACCTTGGGAAGGCGCGGGCCACCTCGGGAACATGCGCCGGAGGGCCCGAACGCCGAGGCGGCGGCGGCCGCGGCGGCGGGGCGCGCGCGCGCGCGCCGGCCGCGCGACGTCGCGGCGCGGCCTCGCTCTGGCGCGGCTCATTTCAGACTGCACCACTTCGAGCACGTTTTTCTCTCAAAATTTGAATACAAGTGCACGAAGTGATGAATACGAAAGTTGTAGATCTAGCTACCCTCTACAACTTTTGTAAAGGCCGTCTAGTGTTTTTCTCGACGGATTTTGCAGGAACGCCTGCCAAACATTGAATGTCGGCCTGCTCTGGAAAACAGGAGGTACTGTCAGTCGATCGAGTTTTTCACCAATTTCCACTCAAAATTTGAAATGCCAATCTACATGAAAGTTGTGTCCCTCAACAAGGTGGACAACTTTCATAAAGATAGATTTTGAAGTGTTTAGGTGAATTTTGGAGAACGCGGCAAAAGTTCCGGACGACATTCGCTGACGTCAACGATCAAGCCGGTTTTGACCGTGTCTTTGACCAAGGGTCCACTACGGGTGTGTGTAGGCTTGGTCAAGGGGTTCATTAGGGTTCATTGGCGAGGTTTTCGGGTGATGACCCAGGTTGACCTAGGTTTGACCGGAGTTTGACTGGTTTGACTCGGCTGATCCGGTCATTAGTGTTAATGACGGTGATTAAAAACCTGGGGCGTCACAGCCTACCCACCTTAAGAAGAATCTCGTCCCGAGATTCGAATTTACAAGAGGAGGTGGGGAAATGGTTCTAGGGTAGAGGTGTTACCTAAGAAATTCAGTTGGCTTTGCTCCACTTGAGGGTTTGGCTTGTTGTTGTTGACAGCAGATCCGGGGTTCTGCCCTTGTTGCTAGAGGTTCTGATTTCTTAGGTTCGGGCACTCCTTGGCGTAATGCCCGGGTTGTCTACAATTGTAGCACAAACGGGGTGGAAGATCTCTGGGTTTGGAGATCGGTTGCTGGGCTTCCTTGATAAGGCGAAGCCTCTTCCTCTCCTTTTTCTTTGCCCTCTTCGTGGTACGCGAAGGTGTTGCACTAGTGGGGAGTTGAGTGGTCTTGTTCGGGTTACAGCTTCGCTTGCCTTCACGCGGACAAGTCTTCGTACAGGTAATTTCCCACTCACTTACATCTATCTCAGATAGTACTCGTTTACTGCCTCTATTTGCCCTCTCGTCAGCCCTAAGATCCATTGGTAGTCGAGAAAGTGGTAATATTGAGTCGGAGGCTTGGGGTTGGTCTTGATTAACATATTCCTCCAACAGATTGAACAAACGGGCTTGTTCGACCATAGAGGCAGATAAGGACTGAGAGAGACTGTCTACCAAACTATTCTGATATGGTTTCCCATAACGTCCTTGGATGATATCGGACACCATCTGGTTCAGCATACAATTCTGCCCTTCTAACAGTTGAGTTGCGCCGACAATGGTGTTTATGTCACCCCGGGTAGGTACTCCAGGTGAACAGGACTCGGAAGGTTGGATCTCTTGTTGCATCGGTGGCATCTGCTGTAGTTGCTGAGCCATCCGTTGTTGTGCCTGCAGGAGCTGGCACAACACTTCGGTATGTGCTGCTACGAAAGCTTCGGTCAACATCGTGGGTGGTGGTAGCGTAAGATCACCACTACCTGATGCATCAAAACCATAGGGGTTATTCCATGCCGGTCCGAACATCTGGAAATTTTAAGTCCCTAATTAGTACCTGTTGAGAATCTCACCCAGAAACTTATAATTCGAACATACTTCTACAAGACTCGTTCACGGTAAGCAATGCAAATCGGACATCCAAACAGTCACAATATCGAATTGATAAAGCTTTGTCCACACATCCCATGATCGGGAATGCAGATGGAACAAAAAGGTACAAGGTGTGTCCTCTTACTACCTCATCGCCGTTCATGAAGCGGACGATGAATGTGCACATGCACAGCTATTAGCAGACATAATCCTCCTACGATACAGAGGTACATCCCTAACAATGTCCAGCGAAATGACTCGAGCTCTTCTGAAGACGGAGTCATGGGTGGCAGCTTGGATTGATTTCTGCTTTCAGTCTACTCTGAGCTTCTTCTCAACGCCGGTAACGAACACGGGAGAACAGCTTGCTCGAGGGGATTGAAGTAGGTGGAAGAGGAACAAGAACAGTGATACTGCCGAGCTTGGATGGAAAATGAGCTTTCGTATCGGCGGTTCCGGTTAAACGGTTCCATTTTATAACCGCTGCGGGGCTGTAACGGTCAGTTGACCCAGTCGGGTATCGGGTGTAGACAACACAGAGCTCAACAAGGTCAGCTCACGCGATCTCGGCGTCGTGAATACGGTTGCGAAAATCGAGGGTAGAGCGACGTCATGGCGACGTACGGTCGTGACACTGATGACGATGGGGCTCAACGGTCTAAATAATCGACCGTGATGGGGAGCGAAACGAGAAAAGCTCAGTGTACTATGCTTTATGTTTGCGATAGCAACACAGAGGAGCGTAGCATAAAGCTTCGATCGATCCTGGGCGTAATTCCTTGTTTGATTTTGAGAATTTGAAGGTTAAGAGCACGGACCAAGAACGAATACACGATGGATGACTTCTCCATGTTGACTATTCGAGAACCTTGACTGCTCGAGAAAAATTTCTACTTTTACCGTTTCCACGTGGCTAGCGGGAAAAGGAATCGATGCTACAAGGTCGTCGAGATTCACGGCAAGGGACCAATTTGTCAGAGATTTCCAATAGACCATTACAAAGAAAGGAAAGCTAAAGACAGAGTTCCATAATCTCCTGTACGAAAGATGACTTGAAGTGGGAACTTCAAGGAATAATCTTGCTCACACCTTTACTTATTTCGCAAATTTTGAGGTTTTGACAACTCGTTGTTTTGAAAGTGCAATACTTTTCAAAGTTGATGCAATGCATATGCTTTTGCAGTATGGTGCTCATGATGCACGTTAGAACGACTCGGTTACCCATATGTATTAGTGATTGCAAGGGCAATCAAAGTAGAGAGAAGATCTGTGTGATGAGTTGCTATCTCACAACCAAGATACCTAGCGCGCTCCTAGTGGCAGTCGGGTGGCTGCAGCACACACGATCCCCTAGGTTCCGTCGCGGCACCTTTGGCTAAGGGGTAGCAACATCACCAATCCAGGGAGGTAAGGCAAAGGTACGGAGTTTTCGTGCGGATGCACGTTAGTATACCCATGCTTCCCAAATGCATATGCTATGCAGCGCATGCTCAAAAGCAACATTTTAATTTAAATCACAAGGTTTGAGCAAGACCAAAAGAAACAAGTTCAGTATTTAGGAATCGATTGGATCCTTGACTGGCACAAAATTCGTGGAGTACGGATCTTGATTGATCACAACTTAGCATAAATAATGCCTTACGAACATCATTGCTGGAAGAGATATTTAATCCAGGCAGTACATCGATGAGGGTTTTCAGGATTACCAAACAACCTTTGGAAATTACAATGCAGACTAGCTGCAATGGCAAGGTTCCTAGTTCAACCGACATCAATAGATAACCCAACGTGATTTTTGCGCACGAGGGTTCCTTATAACTACTACACTCTTACGACTCAGAGCTTTTATTTCCAATGGACCAACTTCCAAGGGTGGGGTCTTCCATGCTGAAGGACTACGGCGACTCGGGTCCAGACTCAATTCCAGATTCACCTTGGATATCCTCAACATCTTCTTTTTGCGCTGGTCCAGGAATGACAGGTTTTGGGGGTGGAACGGCTAGAGCTTCTTGTTGATTTTCTAGTTCAAGCATATATTGATCGTTATGCTGCAACAAGAAATTCTGCTCATGTATGATCTCGGTTAACTCTTGTATCTTGGCTTTATCCTTTCGTCTTTCCTTCTTGAGAGTAGCTATCATTGCTCGGGCTTCCTTCAACGCTTGAGCTGAACACTCCACTTCCTTAACTTTGTATCTATAGATTTGGTGTCTATAGAATACACTTTCTCCCACCATTCGTCGGTAGGTATCGTACATAGCTCCTGAAAAGTAGACTGAGGTGACAAGATCGGGGCTGTAGTGAGAGTTGCTCTGGGCTGGAAGGATAGTTTCTCGTTCACCACCCGACGCAATGTGTCGCTCGGGTACCGGAATTACTTTGGCTGCAGAGTTGGCTATCTCGGCAGGGTGCTTTCCACAGAAAGTTGTGAGTGCTTTGAGAGCAGCCTTCTGCACTGTGTCGGACAAGTTTCTTTCGTGGGCCGTACACTCCCACTCATCCCAAGCAGGATTGGTCGGGCACACTGAAATCTTCACCTTCACTTCACAACGAAGGAGTTGGCCTGTGGTCATGACCTCATGTGTGGAGTACTCTGGGTAAGTGGTGTACCCAAAGTCCTTCAGGGTGTCCCACAAAAGTGCAGGAAAACCACCCTCCTCGAGGTAGTCCACGAGAGTCCATGATTCCACATCAGCCGACGTAGAGCCAGCGTTGTCCATCTGGACATAACGACAAAAGTGAGAATCAGGCGGGTGCGAGTGTACAAGGGTAACTCAATCCACAAGTACGGGTAAGGTCAAGGTATGGGGTAATTATGCATACTAAGATCCAACGTATGCTGGACTCGAACAGGCAGGCATACCAAATGGTACAAGGTCTGGCAATCGGAAACCGACTTCCTAACTTGAACCAGAGTCCAGCACTTCACAAATCTGCGGCATAACTTAACAAGGTGATGAAACTCAAGTTGAGTTTGCAAGGTTGCTAGAAGATTAGAAAGGTGCTATCTAGGCAAGGTATCAAAAAGGTTCTAGGAAGATGGCAAGACAAGGGTTGACTGGCCGAGCATAACTTGCGGTAAACCTAAGTTATGATCATGAACTTCGGCGAGCAGAAACTGGATTAGATTGAAGCGACCTAGGTTAAGATCACCTAGACGAAAGGTTCTTGGACAAGAACAGCAATTTAAGCAACAATTCTATTAAATTTAAGCATGACAACACATCTACACCTAAAGAGGCTAAACAGGACAAAACACGCTATCACTAGTTTTACCTCTGAGAACACGGAAACAGACATGAGTTCAGTTTAGGTTCTTTCACAACTGTTAGCATGATGCAAGACGTCCTAATCGTCCTCACAAGGCATCCAAGCCGAAACTCGGAGTTAGCGCCGGTGGCATGGCACATACACGTATCTCCTTATAATAACTAGTCGAGGTCTAGTCGATGCTTACTTAGCGACTTACATAATGAGGTTAGTGTACCTGCAGAAGATCACAGATCACAACGAACCTTTCATGCCAGCACTCATGAAAGCGTCCACATACATTACCGTTCACTATAGAAACGGCATCCATGCGTTAAGCCGCTGCATGGACAGCGTCCAACCTCGGACATTCTCCGTTTGAATGGAGTATATCCTTGCCTCGCATGGGCGACATGCGGAATGCTCACGTATGAAACACGTGGCAAGACACAACTCATAAACAGACGCGAAGATGGGATCCGTGGAATGGATCACTCCATCAACCCTCGCAATTCCCGTGATGTGGAACAGCACACGTATAAAACACGCGGCTCATCTAGTTTGGTTGTGCAGAAATGTAAGTCTGACGTAAAGCAAAATGTGCTGGAAGTTAGCAAAATAAACCATAGATTAATAAGCCACCGGAAAGAACTCAAAAATTTCCCTCTAGGGCCTCTCGGTCTAGTTTATCCTTAACGGACCAATCGTGTTTTGCAAATCAAACAATCTTGGCAAGTTTTATTCGAAAATTATGTGATTAGAGTTGTTAATTAAACTCTGGTGTATGCAGTCGCTCTGATACCAGCTGTGACAACCCGCCCAAGTATCATCCTGTCGTTGGTTGCCGGGTTAACGCCCGGTAAATCACTTGGACATCGAACGAGAGGATCGACACATGCATTAAAACTCACGCGAAGGCGAGTCCGTAACATCCCTGATGTTTAATTGTGCTAATGATATTAATTATATGAATTATTCGAGGTTAAATCACGTCTAAGCATGTTTGACATGATTGGGCACACTTTTGCACAAAAGACCTCGGTCAAAATCTCTAATCACGGTCAAACCCTAGATCTACTTTAAAGGCTGAAATGGTTTTCTTGCGTGTTCTCCAAATTTCACTATAGAAGTTCAAAATCGGCCAATACGAAAGTTGTTCGTTATTTCCGGAACACATTTTTCGTAATTGGCGGACATTCCAATTTTGAGCGCAAATTGGCCAAAAATCGAGTTTACTTTGCGCCGTGAACGATGAAACCGAGCCATGGAAAATCCGCAACTTCGGTCGGCGTTCCCGGGCAAACCATTGATCAAAACATATGTCGCCCTTTGGGAAAGTTGTAGATCTACGGCTCCTCTACAACTTTGCTTTTGGGAGATTTTCAACTTAGTTGACGATTTTTGGAGTTTCGCAATTTCGAAAACGGGGTAAGTGAAATAGAAAAACAGCAGACCGACGTCGTCTCGCGCTCCGGAGCGCCGCGCCGTTCCCGCGCCGGCCACGCGTCGCCCGCCGATTCCTCCGGCGTACGGATGCTTCGGCGTCTCCGCGGTGGACATGCACCTCCGTGGGCCCTCCGCCTCGCCCTTGGGCCCGTGCGCCACGCCCATGCACCCCACGGCCGGCCACGCGCGCGCGGCGCGCCGTGCCGCGAAGACGCGCGGGCGCATGCGGCGCTCGCCGGGTGGCCGCTTGCTCGGCCCGCACGCGCGCCTGCGGCTCGCCCCCGATCTCATCGCGCACGTTGTCCTTCATCTCGAGCACGTCCAAACCGTCGCCGCCCTCTCGTTTTCCTGCGCCGCCGCCATTTTCTCCCTCGCGCCGCCGCCTCCTAGTGCCTAGGGGTCGCCGAACCGCGTCTCGTACCAAACCAAGGCTGCCCTACCCTCCTACTCCTCCACCGAGTCGACCCGCGGCCTCCGGCGCCGCGCGTGGCCGCCGCCGCGCGCCCGGCAGCGAGCCGCGGCGGGCGCACCACGCCGGCGCCGCCGCCGGCCGCCACCGCCCCGGCCGCCGGCCGCCGCCGAGACCCCTTCCGCGCGGGTTGGGCACGGGGGCAGCCCCAAGGACCGCGCCCCGGCCAAGACCGGCATCGCCGGCCGCCAATTTGGCCGCCGCCGGTGAGGAGTGGGCCACAAGGACTACATTGCAAGAGAGAAGCTCTTTTCAGGGGGACTTGTGTAAAATTTCAGGGACCCGTTTGTAAAGGTGAATTTTAGGGTTACTGCAGTACCTTCGAAAAATCATTAAAAATCGTAGAAACATCAAAAAAATGCAAAACCAATTTTGTTGGGTTCGTGATGAAGAAATCTACCTTTTCTAAAAAACATGTATAGGGTTTTTCTGCACAGTTTTTGAATTAAAAATTCAAACTCAGTTTGGAGTGTTTTTGGTGTGATTTAAAATATACACATGCTATGAACTTGAATTTTGGATATATTGCTCTTTATATCATGTCTAGATCTGTGGCAAACGTTTGCATGGTTTTGATGTATATATTTGCAGTTATAATTTATTTAAGCTTTATGCTAGGATAAGTTTGATGCTTTTTATAGCACCTTTAATTAACTTTTCTTTGAGCACAAGTGCACCCTAGGGCTTTGACTTGATGATTAGTACCCCTGGTGTGATGGATGTGAATTTAGGGAATTGTTTACTAGGTGTTTTGGATTTAATCTTGTGTAGGAGCTTAAATTCAAAATCTGAAAAATAAGTTGAATTTGCAACCATGCCTTGGTCAGAAACTCCTTTTTGGCATGCTTGACCTGCAGGAGAAAGTTGAGATCAAAAAGTTTATTAAATCGTTTTATATGAATTAATGTTGATTTACTAGGCTGAGATTTGTCTTTTTCGTATAAATTAATTTATAAATGATCTTAGGCCAAATTTTGGTGTGAGAGCTTAAACTAAGCATATGTTGCTGTGTGCAAAAGATTAGGATCATTGGAAGTGTTTTTGATTTAATTTGGATTTATGGTAGAAAGGCTTGTTGTAAATAATTAAAGAAAGAATTGGAAATTAAATGTGCTAAATGGTAAAAATCATGTTTGTTTCTGTTTTTATTAAATTAAACACACCCCTTGCTGTTTGGTGAAGTTAAGTAACTTAAATTTCTTAGATGTGCACACAATCACCATCAAGATTAACTTTAATCTAATGCATGTGCATGTAAACGTGTAGATCTCCCCGACGGGACGTACACGCTCACCCGGGGAGGAGGAGGGAGCGGTTAGTGGAGAGTTGAATCAAGCTAGTGTGCAGCAAGACCTGGACCAAAGTCAGAAGAGCCCAAGGCTTGTTTGGGTGTTGAGTCCGAGGAAGGCAAGCACCGGTTTCATCTAACCCATGTTTTAAATTTAAAATCATGTCCTTTACTTTCCAAGCACCTTATGCTTCACCTTGTGCATTTAAGTTTCAGGAGTTGTTTTGAAACCTAGTTGCATGATCCTTAGGACTCCTATGCTCTTTTACTAGTATGTTAGGAATGCTAGTGCCATGCTCTAAGGTTACGGTAGAAGTCGAGTAATGACTCATTGCTCGCGAGATATAGGATGCTTATGTTGGAATCATAAGTTGGTTAAATTGACTCGCTCATGTGGTAAGAGCAATGGGTTCGGTCTCGACCGAGTAGCATGGTGCTGGTCCTAAGCTATTGAACGTACCAAGTACTTGTCGGGAATGGGACCGGTAAGCCTAGTACCTTCTGAACCGGGGCGGGATCTTTCTAGCTACCCGCTTGGGATGTGTCTCCGGGCTAGCTACCCGTGGTATAGTGTGTGAGTCCGGACTGGTCGGGTTAGACCCTCCGGATAACCGTGTACCAGAGTTTGTAGCGTCGATCCCAAAGCGTGGGATGTTGGGAACCGCCTGGTCGGGGTAGACCCTGCATTTGCTTTTATTTGAATTCTTGGGGTCTACTTCCTCCGTGTATCTTGGGTTTACCTTGCAAGGATATAAATCGATCGATCGTCGGTCACTCGCCGTTATCTGAGTCGGCTTGACCACTGGCTACCCCATGTTTATTTATGGAACATTTGGATTAATATTGTTACCTGTTTAATATTGTTTGCACAACATGCTTGTTTAGTACAGGTGCTCACCTAGACGATTAACATACTAGAATATGAGCTAAAACTTGAAAATAAGGATCAACTATTAGTCGCTTTTGGCAAAACAAACCCACAAGCCAAAAAGCCTTGCATGTCTAGTTTTGCTTTATTTTTGTCGGGTAAGTCTTGCTTGAGTATTAGTACTCGGCCTTGCTTAATTTGTTGTTTTCGGGTAATCCCATCCGGCCTGGTTCTATCCCGGATGGTTGGGAGCTTGAATGGAAAAACGATGATGAGGAGTGATATGCATGGATGGCCTCCCGTGTGTATCATGTGCTAGTTTTAATTTCCGCTGTTTAAACTCTGAACCATGTTACTTTTATGTATGAAAAACCTGGTTTGTAATAATGTTGAACTTGTGAAACTTGTTATGTAATGTAATGTTGTACTCTGGTCCCGCCTTCGTGTGGGCTTAGCGCATATCAGCGATCCTGTTGTATGTGATTTACCGGGCTTTACCCGGCGGAAGCGACAGAATAGTTCTTTATTATTGCTTAATGGCCACGTGGACAGGCTTAGGCGATAATACGGAACTATTTTGGGCGGTTCTGTCACAGCTGGTACCAGAGCGATGATATGCACCAGAGTAATTAAAATACCTTAACAAACTTGTTTTTGGAATAAAATTTGCCAAGAGTAATAATCTTGCTAAAAGAATAGGACGTTAAGGTTTAATCTAGTCCGAGAGGCCCTAGAGGGAATTTTTGGGTTCTTTCAGGTGGCTAGTATTATTATGGTGTATTTAGTCTGACTTCCAGCACATTTATTCCTGTCAAAACTTACTTTCATGCACAACCATACTAGTTCATCAAGTTTTGCCATACGTGGTGGTACCACGGGGAAGTCTGTGAGGGACTAGTGGGACCTATTCCAATGGGTGCCACGTCGCGTCCGCGTCTCATCATGTTTTGCCATACGTGGTGGTACCACAGGGAAGTCCTGTGAGGGACTAGTGAGACCTATTCCAATGGGTGTCACGTCGCGTCTGAGTCTCGTCACGTTTTGCCATACGTGATGCTACCACGGGAAAGTCCGTGAGGGATGAGTGAGGCCTATTCCAATGGGCACTCACGTCGCGTCAGAGTCTTAAATAGGACGCTGTCCATGCAACGGCTTTACGCATGGATACTGTTTCTATAAGTGAACGGTAATGAATGTGGACGCTTTTGTGAGTGCTGGCACAAAAGGTCTTGAATATCTGTGATTTTCTGCAGGTACACTAACCACGGTTGTTAGGCACGGTAATTAAGAAACGAATAGCTTCCGACTAGTTATTATAGGGAGAGACGTTTATATATGCCCCGCCACCGGCACTAACTTCGTTTTTAAGCTTAAAAGCTTTGTGAGGAAGTTTAGGACGTTTTTCGCATCATGTAAAAGCTATTGAACCAACAATGAACTTAAATCATGTGTCTTTTGGTCTTTAATAAAATTGTGTTTCTTGAGGATCAATCATGCTAGTTTGATGCTTTGATGTGTGATTAAGCAAAATTTAACTAGCTGCTGTCCAAATCTTCCTAAGGATTATCTAGAAAATTTCTGGCTAGGTGCTCTTTAGGGAAATTGTTCATCACCTAGTTAAGTTTGCTCCCTGAATTTTCTCATGATTTTAGGAGGTTTAAAACTGAAGTTAGGATAAAAATGGCTAGCCTACGTCTTGCTGAATAGCTGTCAAAATTCTGAGTTAGGCAGAAAACTCGAATCTTTACCTATAGTTCCCAAACAGAATTTAGCCTGAGAATCTACAGCAAAAATGTTCATTATCTAGCATAGATCGTGCTGTAAAAATTTCATGGTAATTGGGTACTCATGTATTGAGTTATGGCCTTTTTAGTGAAGCTCTGCCCTGCTGAATTTCTGGGCAACAGCACTCTGAAAATGGACCTTTTGCACCCTTTTCCAATCTAAATTAGTTCGACCTTTGAATATCAAAAATGTGAGTTATAACATTGTCGAGTTGCTCACAAAAATTTGGAATTTTTGGGGTACTGGTTTTTCAGTTATGAATTTTTGTTCAGAACTGCTAGTTTTGCCATATTGCATGTTAAACTTATATTTTTGGGTTCTAATATGTGTTTGTAATTATTTTACAGATGACTGCCCCCGGGTTTGTTGCGGTGGGTGCTGATGGCACGTTTGCCACCACCGGCTTGCGGTGGGAGGGCTTCACACGCATTGCGTGGAGAGCCTTGTGTCTTTGTCGGCTACACCACCCCTCCCTTCTACGAGGGGGTGGAGTACGAGGAGTGGGGCGTACCGAGCTGCGAGTTCGAGTGATCGTGCTCCCCCACCCGGCCACCCCGAGTGGGCAGACTTGAGCATGGAGCTCCTCTCGTTTCCGCGCTATCGAGGCGGTGGAGTCGGCGGCCTTGATGGTGCTCCACGCTCTCTCCACCCACGGACCGCGGGAGATGCTTCGGACACCATTGGGGTTGGCTCTAGCTTTGGACCCCAACGATCCGTTGTGGCTAGCCGGGATGGCTAATATAGCCACACTTCTCGAGACCGTGCCACCCTACGACACAAGAGAGACTTTGGGCACGTGCTTGAGGGCCTTGTACGCTCTACGGGACCTTCGTCGGGTTATCGCGGATGACTTGGCCAGTCATCTCACCGGAGCTACTTGGTACATCTCTCCGGGTTGTCGGCCTTTACACCGAGCAGTATGTTAAGTACACCCAGGCTGTGCAGATTATTGCTGACCTTCAGGATCGGATACGGCGGCTCCGAGGAGCAGGCACACCAGTTTCTGTTTGAGCGAGGTGACCACCTGCAGCAGATTCTGGACTTGCAGGCTGGGCAGCGGGCTCTACGGAGTTCAGCCGATTGACAGGGGATGCTGAGAGGCTTGTGCACCTTGAGCACATCCGGGATTTGCGGGGAGCAGGTTGGGGATCTCGAGCTCGATATACAGGCCTTGGAGGGTGTTGTGGTTATGCTCCAGCAGGTGCACCACCCACCGGCTATTTTTGATGATGAGCAGATGGAGATCCGGCTGGACCCGAGAGGAGGTTCGGGACGTTCCCGGACTCGAGTAGAGGAGCTTGGTGCTCTATTCCTACATGTCGCGGGGAAACTCTCCATAGTTTGTACATAGGACCTAGATCCTAGTTGTTGTGTTAGGAAAACTTGGCATGTACTCTTGTTAGCCCTTTTGGTTGGATTTTGGTGCTAGGCTGACTTAGAGTATTCTTTTGTGTAGCTAGAAGCTACATAGTGACCCCCTATGTAATGGTGATCCACCAAATTTTGTAATCTGTAATTATGGTGGAAAAACACCTTCCCGGCAGCAATCTGCCTAAGAAATGAAATGGAGAAAGTTATGGTCATTTCTGGATTTTGCAATGACTACCAAAGTTGTTTGAAATTTTATAATGGTCATGCTCACCAAAATTCAGCAGTTTTGCATGTGTAGTTTAAGAAATATCGAATTTTTAGTAAGCTGCTGGCTGCTGTCCAAACTGCTAGACAGGACTTTTGAAACTGAATTTTTCGGTCCCTTTAAAAGATGAATCTGATCTGGAGTTGAATACCAAAGTTGAAGCTTATAAAATTATACACATGATGACCAAATTTTATGAATTTTGGACTTCTGTACAGAGAGTTATGATTTATTTACCCAGAACTGTGATGCTGTCTGAATTCTGAAATTTTCTACAAGTCTGAATTTTCGTATGCATATTCTTCTTGTATTCTTTTAAGCAAGCTTTGAATATGTATCTAATGAAAGTTCAACTTTTCAGATGTCTGATAACACACAGAATGACTCTCGGGGTGCGGGAGGCAGTGGGGATGCTCCTCTTCCCCCACCTCCACCCATGACACCCGCAGAAGCGTTTATTGCTGCGCAGACCGAAGTGTTGCGCCAAATACTTCACACTCAGCAGCAGATCGCTCAAAGATTGCAGCAACCTGTGCACAATCAAGGCCATGTTCAGGAGGGGCCTAATGCAGTCATGTCCTATGAAAAATTCAGGGCAATGAGGCCACCCCTCTTCACCAAGGCAGAGGAGCCCCTAGAGGCTGATGCTTTCATCAGGGCCCTAGAGGCCATGTTTTCCATCTTCACACTGCCTTGCTCAGAAGAACATAAGGCAGGCTTCGCTGCTCAAGAAGCGAGGGGTGAAGCTTTAATCCGGGTGGGAGCATTTCAAGTCCATGCAGCCACAGGGCCACCAGATTACTTGGGCGAATTCAAGAAAGCATTTAAAGAGCATCATATTCCCAAGGGTCTTGTTGATAGGAAGATGAGAGAGCTAATGAATCTCAAACAAGGCTCTGACTCAGTCTATCAGTATGCTCAGAAGTTTAATAGTCTCTGTCAGTATGGGGACTATCATGTTGATACTGATAAGAAAAAGATGGAGCGATTCCGTGAAGGGCTTGATGGAGAGCTCTATGAGAGGTTGAACTTAATCAAAACTGATAGCTATCCTGAGCTAGTGAACTTGGCCATCTCTCGGGGAGGACGCCATGAAGAGGGCTCAACGGGATAGAAAGAGGAAGTTCAATCAAGTTTCAAAGTGGCCAAGGCAAGAAATTTAAATTTGTGAAGAAGAATGTGCGGGGTGCCCCCCGGCCATCTTCGGTGGACGCCGGGTGATGAGGCAATCTCGGTCTAAGCCGTCCGGCGGCTTTGGCTATCACAACACTCGCGGACCGCTCCTAGGCCCGGTGCACCCCCACCGCCCGCAAGCAATGATGATCGCCGTTGCTATAGCTGCGGACGAGGCGGGGCACTATGCTAACAAGTGCACACGCCCTCGACAGCAACATCAGCAAAGTCAGGGGCAAGGCTCTAAGGCTGGAAATCAGGGAAAGAAACAAACTGTGCAAGTGAAGCAAGGCCGTTTAAACTTCACCACAGTGGTTGATCTGCCAGAGGGAGCACCAGTATTGACGGGTACATTTTCTATCCGTGATCGTCCAGTTACTATATTATTTGATTCTGGTGCTACTCATAGCTTTATTAATGTGAAAACCGTGAGAAATTTGGACTTGAAGTGGTGTCATACTAAGCAGGCCTATATGATTGCCACACCGGGTGGAAAGGTTGCTTCAAATCAAGTAGCCTTAAGCGTACCACTTGAGTTAGGCAGCAAAACTTTTCTAGCTAATCTGGTCACTATGTACCTAGAAGGGGTAGATGTTATCTTAGGCATGAATTGGATGACTCAGCACAAAGTTGTCCTGGATATTTCTGAAAGAATGTTAGAAATCAACTCACCTTTGGTCGGAAATTCAATTCTTTACCTTCCCCCAACAGGCCATAAAGGCTCATGTGTGTATGCAGCCATAACTACTCAACTTGAGGACATTCCAGTAGTATGTGAGTACATGGATGTCTTTCCTGATGAATTGCCTGGCTTGCCACCAGACAGAGATGTTGAGTTTGTCATTGAGCTGCAACCTGGCACAGCTCCTATTTCTAAGCGATCCTATAGAATGCCACCCAAAGAACTTGCTGAATTAAAGAAACAACTTCAAGAGTTGCTTGATAAGGGCTATATCCGCCCAAGCTCATCTCCGTGGGGCTGTCCTGCCCTCTTTGTGAAAAAGAAAGATGGTAGCCTGAGGTTGTGTGTGGACTACCGACCTCTCAATGCGGTGACTATCAAAAACAAATATCCGTTGCCCCGCATTGACGTGCTATTTGACCGGTTGGTCGGAGCTAAGGTCTTCTCAAAGATCGATCTTCGGATGCGGGTATCATCAAATTAAAATCCGGCCTAGTGATATTCCCAAGACAGCTTTCTCTACTCGCTATGGCCTATATGAATTCTTGGTTATGTCTTTTGGTCTTACAAATGCACCGGCCTACTTCATGTATCTTATGAATTCCGTGTTTATTACGGAGTTGGATAAATTCGTCGTGGTTTTCATTGACGACATCCTTATTTATTCCAAGAATGCGGAAGAACATGCGGGACATCTTCACATTGTCCTACAACGCTTGCGAGAACATAAACTCTATGCTAAATTCTCCAAGTGTGAGTTTTGGGTTGGATAGTGTTAAATTTACGGGGCACACTATTTCCGGCGAAGGCATATCTGTCGATCCAAGCAAAGTGCAAGAGGTTATGGATTGGCAACCTCCTAAGTCAGCTCATCAAATCCGCAGCTTTCTAGGCTTGGCTGGTTATTATCGCCGTTTTATTCCAGATTTCTCTAGAATTGCTAAGCCTATGACTGAGTTTCTAAAGAAAGGAGTGAAATTTGTGTGGAGTGAGGCTTGTGATAAAGCTTTCCAAAAATTAAGAGAACATTTAACTTCAGCCCCAGTGCTAGCGCAGCCGGACAATTCAAAGCCGTATGAAGTTTATTGTGATGCTTCAGGCACGGGTCTTGGCTGTGTTCTTATGCAAGAAAATCGGGTTATTGCCTATGCCTCACGAGCGCTTCGCCCTCATGAAAAGAATTATCCCACACATGACTTAGAGCTAGCAGCGGTTGTTCATGCATTAAAAATATGGAGGCATTACCTTATGGGGACCGCTGCAATACCTTTACCGACCACAAAAGTCTCAAATACATTTTCACTCAATCTGATTTAAATATGAGGCAAAGAAGATGGTTAGAGCTAATCAAAGATTATGATCTTGAGGTTCATTACCATCCTCGAAAGGCGAATGTAGTTGCGTATGCTCTAAGCCGCAAGGCTCACCGCAATTGCCTATCAATGGAACCTTACGGTGACACTCGTGTGAGGGTTTGAGAAGGCTAAACTTGGAAATTGTGGAACAAGGAAGCCTAAATGCTCTTTCTGCGCAGTCGACCTCGTTTGATAGAATTGTTAAGGCTCAACTTCAAGATGAGGGTATTCTCTTAATTAAACAAAAATTGCTAGAAAAGGATCCTAAACATAATTGCTTCCGGAAGGATGAGAAAGATATAATCTGGTTTGGGCAACGCCTTGTTGTCCCAGATAATTGGGAGTTGAAAAAGGAAATCTTTGATGAGGGTCATCTCTCTAAATTCTCTATCCATCCGGGGAGTAGTAAAATGTATCAAGATTTAAAGGAGAATTTTTGGTGGTCCAATATGAAGGTGGACATTGCCAAATATGTGTCGGAATGTGATACTTGTCAAAGAATTAAAGCAAGTCATTTGAAACCTTCCGGTACTCTTCAACCCCTACCCATACCTTTATGGAAGTGGGATGACATAAGTATGGACTTTGTGTCCGGATTGCCACTCACATCTAGGAAACATGATTCCATCCGGGTTATCGTTGACGGATTGACAAAAACGACTCACTTTATTCCGTCCGCACTACATATGATGCCAAAGATTATGCAAGTCTTTATATTGAGCACATTGTTCGCTTGCATGGTGTTCCTAAAACCATCATTTCCGATAGGGGATCTCTCTTTGTGGCACGTTTTTGGGAACAATTACATAAGTCACTTGGCACAAAAATCATACGCGAGTTCGGCTTATCGTCCTCGGACCGATGGTCAAACCGAAAGGGTAAACCGGATTCTAGAGGACATGTTGCGAGCATGCGTGATTCATTTTAATAAAAGTTGGGACAAGTGTCTCGCCTTGGCTGAATTTTCTTACAATAACGGTTATCAAGCCGGCTTGAAAATGGCACCTTTTGAGGCTCTTTATGGACGAAGATGTCGTACTCCCTTGAACCTGGTCACGGACCGGGGAGAGGAAATTCTTTGGTCCGGCCCTAGTTGAGGATGCCGAAGAAAAAGTAAGAGTAATCAAGGAAAACTTGAGAATTGCACAAGAAAGACAAAAGAGTCATTATGACAAGGGAAAGGCACCTAGAGAATACAAAGTTGGTGACTTTGTCTACTTAAAAGTTTCGCCAACCAAGGGTGTCCAAAGATTTAGTGTGAAAGGGAAGCTAGCTCCTCGCTACATTGGCCCTTATGAGATCATTCAAGTCGTGGGCCGGTGGCATACCGTATTCGGCTACCCGAACGATTCTCCGCCGTGCACAATGTGTTTCATGTATCACAATTGAGGAAATGTGCACGTGAACCGGCTAGAGAAGTTATTGAAGAAGCTAATGCTTAGATTGAACCGGATCTCTCCGTTGTGGAACATCCTTTGAGAATTCTTGACGTAAAGGAAAGAAAAACTCGAAGGCAATCTGTAAAGATGTATAAAATCCAATGGAGTCATCATACCGTAGAAGAAGCTACATGGGAAACTGAACATTATCTCAATAAGAATTATCCGGGTTTTCTTGAATCAAGGCAAAGTAAGTTCTTTCCCCTACTTCCATCTTTTAAATCCTAAATCTCGGGACGAGATTTCTTTTAAGGGGGGTAGGCTGTAACATCCCTGATGTTTAATTGTGCTAATGATATTAATTATATGAATTATTCGAGGTTAAATCACGTCTAAGCATGTTTGACATGATTGGGCACACTTTTGCACAAAAGACCTCGGTCAAAATCTCTAATCACGGTCAAACCCTAGATCTACTTTAAAGGCTGAAATGGTTTTCTTGCGCGTTCTCCAAATTTCACTATAGAAGTTCAAAATCGGCCAATACGAAAGTTGTTCGTTATTTCCGGGAACACATTTTTCGTAATTGGCGGACATTCCAATTTTGAGCGCAAATTGGCCAAAAATCGAGTTTACTACGCCGTGAACAAGAACCGAGCCGTGGAAAAATCGCAACTTCGGTCGGCGTTCCTGGGCAAACCATTGATCAAAACATATGTCGCCCTTTTGGGAAAGTTGTAGATCTACAGCTCCTCTACAACTTTGCTTTTGGGAGATTTTCAACTTAGTTGACGATTTTTGGAGTTTCACAATTTCGAAAACAGGTAAGTGAAATAGAAAAACGACGGACCGACGTCGTCTCGCGCTCCGAGCGTCGCGCCGTTCCCGCGCCGGCCACGCGTCGCCCGCCGATTCCTCCGGCGTACGGATGCTTCGGCGTCTCCGCGGTGGACATGCACCTCCGTGGGCCCTCCGCCTCGCCCTTGGGCCCGTGCGCGCGCGCCCATGCACCCCACGGCCGGCCACGCGCGCGCGGCGCGCCGTGCGCGCGCACGCGCGGGCGCATGCGGCGCTCGCCGGGTGGCCGCTTGCTCGGACCGCACGCGCGCCTGCGCGCTCGCCCCCGATCTCGTCGCGCACGTTGTCCTTCATCTTGAGCACGTCCAAACCGTCGCCGCCCCTCTCGTTTTCCCCGCGCCGCCGCCATTTTCTCCTCGCGCCGCCGCCGTCTAGTGCCTAGGGGTCGCCGAACCGCGTCTCGTCGTACCAAACCAAGGCTGCCCTACCTCTCCTACTCCTCCACCGAGTCGACCCGCAGCCTCCGGCGCGCGCGCGTGGCCGCCGCCGGCGCCGGCAGCGAGCCGCGGGGGCGCACGCGCGCCGGCCGGCGCGCCGGCCGCCACCGGCCCCCGTCGCCGGCCGCCGAGACCCCTTCCCCGCGCGGGTTGGGCACGGGGGCGGCCCCGGGGACGGCGCCCCGGCCAAGACCGGCAGCGCCGGCCACCAATTTGGCCACCGCCGGTGAGGAGTGGGCCACAAGGACTACATTGCAAGAGAGAAGCTCTTTTCGGGGGCACTTGTGTAAAATTTCGAGACCCGTTTGTAAAGGTGAATTTTAGGGTTACGGCAGTACCTTCGAAAAATCATTAAAAATCGTAGAAAACTCCGAAAAATGCAAAACCAATTTTGTTGGGTTCGTGGTGAAGAAATCTACCTTTTCTAGAAAACATGTATAGGGTTTTTCTGCACAGTTTTTGAATTAAAAATTCAAACTTAGTTTGGAGTGTTTTTGGTGTGATTTAAAATATACACATGCTATGAACTTGAATGTTGAATATGTTGCTCTTTATATCATGTCTAGATCTGTGGCAAAAGTTTGCATGGTTTTGAAGTATATATTTGCAGTTATGATTTATTTAAGCTTTATGCTAGAATAAGTTTGATGCTTTTTATAGCACCTTTAATTAACTTTTCTTTGAGCACAAGTGCACCCTAGGGCTTTGACTTGATGATTAGTACCCCTGGTGTGATGGATGTGATTTTAGGGAATTGTTTACTGGGTGTTTTGGATTTAATCTTGTGTAGGAGCTTAAATTCAAAATCTGAAAAATAAATGGATTTTACAACCATGCCTTGGTCAGAACCTCATATTTGGCATACTTGACCTGTAGGAGAAAGTTGGGATCAAAAAAGTTTATTAAATCTGTTTATAGGAATTAATGTTGATTTACTAGGCTGCGATTTGTCTTTTTCGTATAAATTAATTTATAAATGATCTTAGGCCAAATTTTGGTGTGAAAGCTTAAACTAAGCATATGTTGCTGTGTGCAAAAGATTAGGTTCATTGGAAGTGTTTTTGATTTAATTTGGATTTATGGTAGAAAGGCTTGTTGTAAATAATTAAAGAAAGAATTGGAAATTAAATGTGCTAAATGGTAAAAATCATGTTTGTTTCTGTTTTTATTAAATTAAACACACCCCTTGCTGTTTGGTGAAGTTAAGTAACTTAAATTGCTTAGATGTGCACACAATCACCATCAAGATTAACTTTAATCTAATGCATGTGCATGTAAACGTGTAGATCTCCCCGACGGGACGTACACGCTCACCCAGGAGGAGGAGGGAGCAGTTAGTGGAGAGTTGAATCAAGCTAGTGTGCAGCAAGACCTGGACCAAAGTCCGGAAGAGCCCAAGGCTTGTTTGGGTACTGAGTCCGAGGAAGGCAAGCACCGGTTTCATCTAACCCATGTTTTAAATTTAAAATCATGTCCTTTACTTTCCAGCACTTTATGCTTCACCTTGTGCATTTAAGTTTCAGGAGTTGTTTTGAAACCTAGTTGCATGATCCTTAGGACTCCTATGCTCTTTTACTAGTATGTTAGGAACGCTAGTGCCATGCTCTAAGGTTACGATAGAAGTCGAGTAATGACTCATTGCTCGCGAGATATAGGATGCTTATGTTGGAATCATAAGTTGGTTAAATTGACTCACTCATGTGGTAAGAGCAATGGGTTCGGTCTCGACCGAGTAGCATGGTGCTGGTCCTAAGCTATTGAACGTACCAAGTACTTGCCGGGAATGGGACCGGTAAGCCTAGTACCTTCTGAACCGGGGCGGGATCTTTCTAGCTACCCGCTTGGGATGTGTCTCCGGGCTAGCTACCCGTGGTATAGTGTGTGAGTCCGGACCGGTCGGGTTAGACCCTCCGGATAACCGTGTACCGCAGTTTGTAGCGTCCGATCCCAAACCGTGGGATGTTGGGAACCGCCTTGGTCGGGGTAGACCCCGCATTTGCTTTTATTTGAATTCTTGGGGTCTACTTCCTCCGTGTATCTTGGGTTTACCTTGCAAGGATATAAATCGATCGATCGTCGGTCACTCGCCGTTATCTGAGTCGGCTTGACCACTGGCTACCCCATGTTTATTTATGGAACATTTGGATTAATATTGCTACTCGTTTAATATTGTTTGCACAACATGCTTGTTTAGTACAGGTGCTCACCTAGACTGATTAACATACTAGAATATGAGCTAAAACTTGAAAATAAGGATCAACTCTTAGTCGCTTTTGGCAAAACAAACCCACAAGCCAAAAAGCCTTGCATGTCTAGTATTACTTTATTTTTGTCGGGTAAGTCTTGCTGAGTCTTAGTACTCAGCCTTGCTTAATTTGTTGTTTTCAGGTAATCCCATCGGCCGGTTCTATCCCGGATGGTTGGGAGCTTGAATAGGAAAACGATGATGAGGAGTGATATGCATGGATGACCTCCCGTGTGTATCATGCGCTAGTTTTAATTTCCGTTGTTTAAACTCCGAACCAGGTTTACTTTTATGTATGAAAAACCTGGTTTGTAATAATGTTGAACTTGTGAAACTTGTTATGTAATGTAATGTTGTACTCGGTCCCGCCTTCGTGTGGGCTTAGCGCATATCAACGATCCCGTTGTACGTGATTTACCGGGCTTTACCCGGCGGAAGCGACGGAATAGTTCTTTATTATTGCTTAATGGCCACGTGGACGAGGCTTAGGCGATAATACGGAACTATTTTGGGCGGTCCGTCACGAGTCCGGAGTACAACATGAATTAAACATTATTTATTACAAACCATTGTTCATGACATGGAGTAAAGGTTCAGAGTTTGAAAACAGCGGAAATAAAATAAACTAGCGCAATTGTAGACATCACAGGAGGCCATCCGTGATGTCATCACTTGTCGTCACCCTTCCGATCAATCATACGTGCAACAACAGTTTTTAAAGCAAGGCTGAGTATACTAATACTCGGCAAGACTTAACCGTCGGGTGATGACTACATCGCCAACCTCTAGACATGAAAGGCTTTTGGCCGGTGGAGTTTCTTTTGCTAAACAAGCGCTAAGAGTAGATCCTTACTTTCAATCTTTTAGCACAAGTTCTAGTTGATTACCCTTTCTAAGTGTGCCAACTAATTCAATCAAGACTTGGACAAGCAATTAATTCATCCAACCATATTTCTCGAGTTCCATCATTATGGGATATCATGGCCAGTTGATTAAGCAGTCTCGGATAATGGTGTGAGGCCGACAATCGATTGATTTAAACCTTGCAAGGTAAACCCAAACACACGGTAGGCTGCCCACATGGGACAACTTTCCCAGGCCGTCCCCAAAAATCTTCGAGTTGGGATCGAATCTTACAGTCCCTGGTGCAGGCTATCCGGCATACCCCGCGAGATACCCGGAGTCACCATACACCACCCTTCCCGGTAGCTAACCGGTTAGGAGATTCCTCAAGAGTAGTAATAGTAGGATCCCGTGCCACCTCATTAAGGTACTAGGCTTACCGGTCCCATTCCCGGCAAATGTTTGGTACGTTCAAAATCTTAGCCCACATGACCACTGGACCGAAGCCCAATCCCATGCTCTTACCACATGAGCAATCCATTTAAGGATATCTTATGATTCCTATCTAGGAACCTATTCTCGCGAGTGACGAACATCACTCGACTTCTATCGGTCCTATAGCATAGCGCCTATCGACCTAGCATACTAGTGATAGAGCATAGGTACCTAAAGATCATGCATCTAGGGTTTCAAATCAGTTCCTGAAACGTAAATGCACAATCATAGCAAACATAATTGCATAATTTTAAAAGACGGGGTTAATGATCCGGGGCTTGCCTTCGATGGCAAGCTTGGCCTTGGGCCCTTCTGGACTTGGGTCCAGGTCTTGAGCTACGTTCACGCACGGCAGCTCTTTGTCGGCACCTTCGTCTCCTCCTTCCGGCACGAGCGTATGTCTACTGGCGGAAAGATCTACACGAAGATGCAAATGCAAGATTTATTCGACGGTTTTTACTTTAATCAATTACAAACCATATTGACAATCAAGGGGTGTATTTGTTGGGCACATTCACCTAGATAAGAATACATTCAGCATACTCTTACATAAAGGAACAATATGCAACGCTTTATTAATTATTCTTTTTGATGGTGATTGTGTACATATATATGTAAATAATTTAATTTAAATTCACCAACAGTAGTGGGTAGGTATATTTAACCTTTTTAACATGATTTGCAACCATCCTCAAGTTAACATGGGTGGTTTGGTGGTTTCTCTTTTAGAAAGGTTATTGGTTGTACATGGGTTATTCTTTTATTGCACAATCGAGTAAAGGTTTCTTGTACTTGTCATTTCATGTGAAAGCTTTAATCCTTTTCCTTTCACAAGCAAAGATATGAATAATATTTTTATCCTTGAATTAATTCCTTATCAGCAATGAGAATTAATTATCTTTTAATTGAATTAGATAATACTTTCAAAAAGGAAAAAGAATTAAATAAGGGCTTTTCTTTATTTAATTTCTCTTTAATCTTAAAAGGGCTTTTAAGCTTTTTATTAAGCAATTAAATTACCAAAAATTAAATTAGTGTTTCTTAAGCCTCCTAGCACCTATCGTGGTCCATTGGACCCAAAGGTAAGTGTTGGATGCTAGGAAATTAAATATTGGAGAAAATAACAAGGACTAGCTGGTGATTCAATTTAAATTCATATAAAAATAAATAAGCATAAAAATGATCCAAACTTTCTCATGCATGCTCTCTGGTCCTAAACAAGCCTAAGGAACCAGCATGTTCACATAAAAACTCTACTAATCTTAGCTTATTAATTTACAAAGGAAAACATGCATAATTAGAGGATAACTATTTATAGAAAGCCAAAAATCATGATTAATTCACAAGATGTGTATTTTGGTATTACAAGACAGTGTGTTCAAGTTGAGCTCAGAAACATAAATATTTTTAGCAAGAAAAATCTTTTATGCAGATCTGCCATAAATAGATAAACATTTTTATAAAAAGATTTACATCATAACTTTGTGCAATTTTTGGCATAGGAGCTAGTCATGTCCTAACACACAACATATCCAAAAATTAGATACAGAGGATTTATAGTTTTGGAGATATTGCAGATCTAGGGTTTTCACATTTGTATTTTTCATGCAAAAACTAAAAGGAATTAGCTCGGGCCAGGATAACAAAAGTTGTAGTATAATTCATCAATAATCCAACAAAATTGGTTTTACATTTTTCTGCGATTTTCTACGCAATTTACAAGAAACAGGGAAATGGCAAACACTATTGGAGTTACCCTTTTGCGAGAAGGACCCTGGAAAGTTTACTGCGTTTGCAATGTAGCCCTTGGGGCGCGGTGGCCGGCGCGGTTGGCCAAATTCTGGCGGGCTCGCCGCGGGTCTTGGCAGGGGAAGGACGGGGAAGGGTCTAGGGAGTGGCTAGGCTTCGATTTGAGGGCTTGGACGGGGTGGAGGGGCCGCCGGCGAGCGCTCGCCGGCGGCCGGGGAGGGGCGGCCGCCGCGGCCGCTCGCTCCGGCGAGGGGCGGCCCGTTCGGGCCGGGTGAGCGGGACGGCGAGCTAGGGGAGAGGCAAGGGAGGGTGGAGGAACGTCGTTGGTGCACGCGGCCGGCGGAACGGGCGGCTCGCCGCGGCCGCCGGGCCGAGCACCGGCGGCGGCTTGGTCGGGGGGGGGGCGAGCGTGCGCCGCGGCCAAGGCGTGGCGCCCTTTATAAGGTGACGTGCAAGCTCCCTAGCGACCGGCGGGAAGGCCTCGGAATGCGTGCGCGCCGGACGACGGCGAAGGGATCGTCGGTCCAAGGCGTGTACGTACGGCGGCTCGGTTTTCGCGGCGTTCCCGGTGTTCGAGGTCTCGAGAGACGTGTAGTGACCTTGGGAAGGCGCGGGCCACCTCGGGAACACGTGCGGAGGGCCCGGACGCCGAGGCGGCGGCGGCCCGCGGCGGGCGCGCGCGCGCGCGCGCGGCCGGCGCGACGTCGCGGCGCGGCCTTGCTCTGGCGCGGCTCATTTCGGACTGCACCAATTCGAGCTTGTTTTTCTCTCAAAATTTGAATACAAGTGCACGAAGTGATGAATACAAAAGTTGTAGATCTAGCTACCCTCTACAACTTTTGTAAAGGTTGTCTAGTGTTTTTCTTGACGGATTTTGCAGGAACGCCTGCCAAACATTGAATGTCGGCCTGTTCTGGAAAACAGGAGGTACTGTCAGTCGATCGAGTTTTTCACCAATTTCCACTCAAAATTTGAAATGCCAATCTACATGAAAGTTGTGTCCCTCAACAAGGTGGACAACTTTCATAAAGATATATTTTGAAGTGTTTAGGTGAATTTTAGAGAACGCGGCAAAAGTTCCGGACGACATTCGCTGACGTCAACGGTTAAGCCGGTTTTGACCGTGTCTTTGACCAAGGGTCCACTACGGGTGTGTGTAGGCTTGGTCAAGGGGTTCATTAGGGTTCATTGGCGAGGTTTTCGGGTGATGACCTAGGTTGACCTAGGTTTGACCGGAGTTTGACTGGTTTGACTCGGTTGATCCGGTCATTAGCGTTAATGACGGTGATTAAAAACCTGGGGCGTCACACTCACATGGCTCGAGTCGCTGGACAAGCACTCGATCGACAAGTGGGACCAGCTGAAGGAGCGGTTCACCAGCAACTTCGCGGGCGCCATGGGCCGATCGGGTACTCGCATGGACCTGGCCATGGTCAAGTAGGAACAAGGCGAGACCCTCTGCAAGTACATGCGCCGCTTCTTCGACAAGCGCGCCACTGTAGTCGACGTCACCGACAAGGAGATCATTGACCTCTTCCAAGACGGCCTCTACCACCGCCTCACCTTTGAAGACTTCGGTCGCCGCCGCCCCAAGTCAATCCCACACCTTAAGGACATGATCACGTCCTGGGCGGATGAAGAAGACAAAGCTAATGCCAAGTACGATGCCATCCGTGGCAAAAGCAAGCAGATCGCGGGCGGCGGTAGCGACAACAACGGGAACCAAGGCGGTCGCAACAACAACTACTACTACTCGGGTCCCAACCGCAAGCGCAAGCCAGACAACACTGTCGGGGCTATCCAGCGCCCTGCGAAGGAGAACTCGAAGAAGACCTCCGGCGGCTTCAAAGACTTGCAGAAGGAGAAGTGCCCGTGGCATCTGGACGGCAACCACACCACCGAGCAGTGCTACCAACTCAGGCGAGCACTCAAGAGTACCTCAGAGCCACCGCACCCTCACGACAAGAAAGGCAAGAAGAAGAACGACGGAGGCAATGACGACTTCCAGGAACCCGACAAGACTGTCAACGTCCTCTTCGGCGGACTACCCAGCAGACGAGAGCAAAAGGCTACTCGTCGAGAAGTCATGAGCATTGAACCAGCGGTTCCGACCCCTCTCAGGTGGTCAGAGGTACCCATCACCTTCTCCCGCGCGGATCAATGGACCAACTTCTCCGAACCAGGGCGGTTCCCTCTCGTCCTGAAGCTGGTGGTCGCGGGCTCCAGGCTCAACAAGGTCCTCATCGATGGTGGAAGCGGGCTCAACGTCCTTTTCACCAAGACCTTGAAGAAGATGAAGCTCGACATCACCCACATGATCACCAAGAGCGCCTCGCCCTTCTACGGCATCGTCCCCGGGAACGCGGCTATCCCACTGGGCTCAGTGGTCCTGCCAGTTACCTTTGAGGAATCCCGGGACAACTACCGTACCGAGTACGTCAAGTTCGAAGTTGCGGACTTCGAGACGTCCTACCATGACATCCTCGGCAGACCGGCTATCGCCAAGTTCATGGCGGTACCCCACTACACCTACTTGGTACTCAAGATGCCAAGCCCAGCAGGTGTACTCTCGCTCCAAGGGGACTTGAAGATTTCACACGACTGCGACACCGAAGCCGTGGAGATCGCCTCCACAAATCAAGTACCCAACGCAATGATGGAGGTCTACGCCGCGTCGAAGAAGCTTGCCCCAAGTGAACTCGACATCCCTGAGAAGTCAGACAAAGCCAACAAGCCTCAGCCAGCTGAGGAGGTTCTCGTCAAGACGATCGACCTCGGGACAGGCGACAGCAGCAAGACCACCACCATCGGGGCCGGCCTCAACCCCAAATAGGAAGACGCGCTCGTCAACTTCCTCCGGGCTAACCGCGACATCTTCGCGTGGAAGCCAGCAGACATGCCAGGGGTTCCCAGACAGTTGATCGAGCACTGCCTCAACGTCGATCATAAAGCTACCCCCAAGCGACAACACCTCTGCCGTTTCGCCGACGACAGACGGGATGTCATCAAGAAGGAACTCGCCAAACTACTCGCGGCTGGCTTCATCAGAGAAGTCTTCCATCCTGAGTTGCTCGCCAACCTCGTCCTCGTCCGCAAGAAGAACTCGAACGAGTGGAGGATGTGCGTCGACTACATTGATCTCAACAAGCACTGCCCCAAGGACCCCTTCGGGTTGCCGCGGATTGACCAAGTCATCGACTCCACGGCGGGCTGCGACCGCTCTCGCTTCCTCGATCGCTACTCGGGTACCACCAGATCGCGATCAAGGAAGAGGACCAGGAGAAGACCGCGTTCATCACCCCGTTTGGCGCGTACTGCTACACGACCATGTCCTTCGGGTTGAAGAACGCCGGCGCCACATATCAACGAGCTATCCAGGCCTACTTGAAGAGGCAACTCAACAAGAACGTCGAAGCCTACATGGATGACATGGTCGTCAAGACCAGAAACTCCAGTACCCTCATCGACGATCTTGAAGAGACTTTCGCATCCCTGCGCGAGTACCGCTGGAAGCTCAACCCGAACAAGTGCGTCTTCGTCGTACCTTCGGGCAAACTACTCGGCTTCATCATCATCCAGCGTGGCATCGAAGCCAACCCCGAGAAGATCTCCACCATCACCAGCATGAAGGCTCCCATGTCCATCAAGGACGTCCAGAAGCTGACCGGGTGCATGGCGGCCTTGAACAGATTCATCTCGAAGCTTGGAGAACGGGGGCTCCCCTTCTTCAAACTACTCAAGCACCAAGAGAAGTTCGTGTGGACTCCAGAGGCGGACCAAGCCCTTGCCTAGCTCAAGGACTTCCTATCGAAGCCACCAGTCCTCACGGCTCCTCGCAAAGGCGAGCAGCTACTGCTCTACCTCGCTGCGACTACTCAAGTGGTCAGCACTTCCATCATCGTCGAGCGGTAGGAAGACGGCCACGCCTATCCACTCCAGCACCCAGTCTACTTCGTCAGCGAGGTCCTGTCAGAGTCCAAGGCACACTATCAGCCTGTGCAGAAGCTTCTGTACGCAGTACTCATCACCTCGCGGAAGCTACGACACTGCTTCCAGGAGTACTCGATCTCCGTCGTCACCGACTACCCGCTCGGCGACATCCTGCGAAACCAAGATGCTACCGGAAGAATCTCCAAGTGGGCAGTCGAACTCGGCGCCCTCACCATCGACTTCAAGCCACGCACAGCCATCAAGTCGCAAGCACTAGTCGACATCATGGTGGAGTGGCGGGAGAATCAGCTACCCACTCCAACCGAGCGACCAGAGCACTGGGTGATGTACTTCGACGGCTCACTCAACCTCGAGGGCGCAGGTGCAGGGGTACTCCTGATCTCTCCAACAGGAGAACAACTCAAGTACATCCTGCAGATCTTCTGGAAGGTCTCAAACAACAAAGCCGAGTACGAAGCTCTAGTACACGGGCTCCGCCTCGCGGCTTCACTGGGCATCAAGTGGCTACTAGTCTACGGCGACTCCGCAATGGTCATCAACCAAGTCAACAAGTCCTGGGACCGCAACAAGGAGAACATGGACGCCTACTGCCTAGAAGTCCGCAAGCTCGAGAACAAGTTCTATGGTCTCGAGTTCCACCACATCGTCCGCGACAACAACGTTGCAGCGGATGTCCTGTCGAAGCTTGGCTCTACTCGCGCTCAAGTACCAGCGGGTGTCTTCGTCCACGAGCTTCACGCGCCATCCATCCCGGAGCCGGCGCCACCGACCACTGTCCCAGCGCATCCCCCGGCTGGCCAGGAGGTCATGATGATCGACGTGGACTGGAGGCAACCCTTCATCGACTACCTCAGCGAGCAAGAAGATTCCTTCGGACAAGAACTTGGCCGAGCAGCTCATCCGCCGCGCCAAGTCCTACATCCTCGTCGGAGACAAGCTCTACAGGCGGGGCGCATCTTCTGGAGTACTCATGAAGTGCGTCCCCAGACAAGAAGGCAAGGACATCTTGGAGGAGATTCACAAGGGCGTCTGCGGCAACCACGCGTCCTCTCGTATGCTGGTCAGCAAGCCTTTCCGACGAGCCTTCTACTGGCCCACAGCTCTGGGCGACGCCGAAGAACTCGTCAGAAGGTGCCAAGGGTGCCAGTACTTCGCCAAGCAGCAACACGTCCCAACCTACAAGCTAGTCACCATACCGCCAACCTGGCCCTTCGCTTGCTGGGGGCTCGACATGATTGGGCCACTACGAACTGCGCCAGGTGGATTCAACAGAGTATTGGTGGCCATCGACAAGTTCACCAAGTGGATCGAGGTCAAGCCGGTCACATGCCCCAAGGCTGACAAAGTACTCGACTTCCTGGATGAACTCGTGCATCGCTACGGACTGCCCCATCGCATCATCACGGACACGGGCTCCAACTTCAACAACCACCGCCCGGGGGAGTACCGCGAGAACAGCCGGGATCGATGTCCGATATGTCTCGGTTGCCCATCCTCGGGCCAACGGACAAGTCGAGCGCGCCAACGGGATGGTGCTCGACGCTCTCAAGAAGCGGCTACACGAAGCTGCTAACTCTAAAGGAGGCAAGTGGATCAAGGAACTACCCAATGCACTCTGGGGACTACGTACTCAGCCCTCCAAGCCAACGGGGCAATCCCCTTACTTCCTGGTCTACGGCTCCGAAGCAATCCTCCCTGCTGATGTCATATGGGATTCACCGGCAGTGGAGCACTACGACGAAGGCGTCTGCGAAGACGACGGACGAGTTGACATCGACGGGCTCGAAGAAGCTCGCTGCGCCGCCCTCGTCCAATCAGTAAGGTACCTGGAGGGTATCCGACGCTACCACGACCGCAACGTCAAGGAACGCTCCTTCAACATTGGCGATCTCGTCCTCTGTCGCATCCAGAACACGGAAGGACTACACAAGCTCAGCTCCCCCTGGGAAGGTCCCTTCACAGTTGCAAAGGTGACCGGGCCGAGCTCCTACCGCCTCCAGACACTTGAAGGCGAAGATGTAAACAACTCGTGGAACGTCGACCAGCTCTGTCGGTTCTACACCTAGTCTACACGACTACCCTGGGGGCTCAAGTCTACGCGACTACATCAAGACCCCTCCGCGGTAAGCGGCCTCCGGGTCCAGGCACTAGTCTCCGGACTACTTCTTCGCTGTAAGCAGCCTCCGGGTCCAGGCATCAGTCTCCGGACTACTCTCCAGAATCCAGCCCATGCGGCTACCTACGGATCTTGGGCTGCGACGAGCGACAAAGGACTCTAGCAGCGGTCTACTAAGAGACCATGTACTCCTAGATCCAGCCTATACGGCTACCTACGGATCTCTTCGCGTAAGCGGCTACACGCCCTAGCACTACTTAGCCGTAGGCGGCCTCCGGGTCCTGGCGACTACTCTGTAACTACGGCCCTGGCCATCCAGGTGTACTTCTTCAGTAATAAAGTTTGATTGTTCATCAACGGCTTTACTGTCTTCTTCCCTCTGCGGGACTACTGCCGAGTACGACTACTCGCGACAACTCCACGATGGGACTCCGCACTCTAAGATCGCGACTACGAGTACTCATTGATGGAAACTTTTCTTCATTTATACTTAAACAATTACAATTGTTTTTGTACAACTACTGCTACGAGCTAACTATTACAGGACTACTAGAGATTGAGTTTCTCGGCGACTTGATCTGCAATGGGCGCCATCTGCTCCAGCAGCTCCGCATACTGATCGTCGGTACAGTTGGCGGCTAGTCCACCAGCGACTACGTCCACGGGAGCCTTCGGGAAGTACGACTTCATGAAGGCCAGCACCTAGTTCGGGATCGACTTCGCTAGATACTTCACGTAGGCCGCCAGCCGGCTCGGGGCTTCCTTCAACCGATCCACCAGCGGTGCTATCTTGGGACCGCCAGGATGAGGCACGAGCAGCCTCGCGATGGGGAGCGTGGCTTCTTCAAGCTCCTTGAGTTGGGCCCGCAGCTTCTCGCAATCCTCGTTCGGCTTCTGCAATGATTTGTTACAGTTGGCGAGGTCACGGTCTGATGCAATACGGAGCTCCATGTGCTTGTCGCACTCGTAAGCAAGCTCCTTATAATCTAACTCCAGTACCTGGCGGGCCTCCTGCTCCCGGTAGAAGAGATTCTTCAGATCAGTCTCTAGAGTCTTCAGCTGCTCTACCCGAGTCTCAAGCTCTGCAAACAACAAGGCGCAGTGGGTTAGACTACCTCTCGACCTCTAACAAGTACTCAACAAGACAAGTGGTGTACCTTTGTTCTTGTTGCGAAGCGACTTGTTCTTCCGCACCAAGTCGTCGCTCTTCGCCTGCATCTCCTGGATGTCATTGTGGTACTTGGCGAAGGTGGTATCCAGCTTTGACTGCATGGCGGCGGCGTGCTTCTGGGACTTCACAAGTTGGTCCTCCAGCGTCTCGGCCCGAAGCACAGCGTCGCCGTACCCCTAAAGCATCCCCGACTTCAGGCGGGACCTCTCAGCGACGTCCTACACAGACAATTCACATCCCATGGGTACTCAACGCTAAAGGATTGACTACTCAAGGGTCAGGACTACTCACCTTCATCCACTATTCGGCTTGTCGCACCGCTTATAAGTGCCGAGCCACCATTGCCGGATCGACCAAGTCGTCCACCAACAACTCGATCCCGCCACGACTACTCGTAGCGGCTTCGGTCATCGGCGCCGAGCGGATCGGCTCCGCGTCCTGGATCTCTGGTGAGCGGACGACCACCTCCAGAGGGGGTTCTAGATGCGTGGCGTCCTCCTCTCCTCCAGCTGTTGCGGCGCCTTCTCCGGCGGTCACCTCCATCGGCTCGGAGGCTTCTACGGCTGCCTCCTGAGTCTCCGGTGCCACGTCCTCCACGGGCACCGCCGACGGGATATCGTTCCTTTCAGCCTCAGCACCTGTCGACAAGAAGACAAGTGCATCAGTCAACATGGCAACTACGACTACTCTACTAGGAACTTCGACTTCAGCAGAGTACTCACCTTCAACTACGCTGGCTTCGGGCAACGTAGCCTCAGCGGCCAGCACTTCGGGCTCCGCCTGAGGGGCGGGAGCGGACTCCTCAGCGGGTGGCGCGGCCTCTTCTTCCGCCACCGCTGCAGAGGGTTCATCCCCCTCCCAGGACAGGTCCGTCGATTTCCTGCAGAGTACACAAGCATGTTGTCAATCAAGTACGACTACCACATCAAGTATTACTCGGGAAGATTCAACACTTACAGGCTTGACCGGACCACCGTCACGGTCGGGGCGCCGAGGATGCTGGCGATGTCCACCAGTCCAGCCTCGGCAGGCGCCTCCTCCTGCACCTCTGTAGCCGCTGCCCCTTCCACTGCCCCTTCCGCAGCAGCAGCAGCGGGTTCCGTGCTCCCCTAGGCAGCAGGGGGCTGGCGCTCCATTTGCGCCAAGAGTTCTTCGACAGTGGGGGCTAGGCTACGACTTCCAGCGGCCTCCCCCATCGTGTCTCACTCGCCTTCGTCGCCCTGATCAACGGGCTCCGTAGGCGGCAACTCCTGCACGCAAGGAAATTTCTTCATCAACAAGTGAACTCGAGACATGAGTACTCGACCACATTAGTGAAGATGGCTTACCTCCTGAGACGTGGTCTCAGTGACCTTCAATTTCTTGGCCACGCGCTGGCGGGACGCATTGCGCGGCCTCCTTGGTGGCGCGGCCAGACTAGCCTCCAGGCTAGCCGGCTGATCCTGAACGAGAGGAACGTGAGGTAAGCCAGGGCGGCTGAACCTCGACCGCAGCTGGAAGCGGTCCTGCAACATCTCCTCGTCATCGTCCTCGTCGGACGTGTCTTCTACGACAACGGTGTTGTCTCCTTCGCCGACTTCACGCCGCTCCTTGGCCTTGGTCTTCCCCTCGACTTCCTGAGGGGGCGGCTGCGGCTCTGAGACAAACTTCTTCAAGTCATCCTGCAAGAAACAACTCATCAGTGCGACTACTCACATGGAATGGGTACTCGACTATGAGTGCGACTACTTACCTCCTTTGGTGGGCGCGTGGCGGAGTACTCCGGTACGGGGCACGCCGTGTACAGCGGCATATCCTTGAAGATCCAGGCCAGCCTGTCAACAATATCGTCGTCATCGACTTCGTCTCCAGGCATTCGCGACGTGTCGTCGTCCCCGGTGTACTCGTACCCCAGGGTCTCGCGAGCCATCAGCGGCTGCACCCTGCGCTTCATGAAGCTGAAGGCCACATGCTCGGCCCTCAGCCCGGCCTCCCTCAGCGCCTTGATCCGCGCCAACAACTCGGGCAGCTGAATTCCTTCCTGCATCGTCGGCTCCGAGTTCCACCACGCACGATGCTTGGGCTGCTTCCCGCTGGGCTTCGGCAGTCCCGGGTGGTGGTTCGTGACGTAGAACCACTTGGCCTTCCAATCCTGGTTGGAGTCTATGAGCTTGTACGAGAGGTACTGCTCGGCGGTGTCCTCCCTCATCTAGATCCCCGCCCCTCCGACTACCCGCGGGTCGCTGGCGCTGGGTTGCGGCTTCACCCGGAAGAATTTCCGGAACAAAATCCAATGGGGCTTGATCCCCAGAAAGGCTTCGCAGAAATGTACGAAGACAACAGTGTGGAAGATACCGTTGGGGTTGAGGTTGAGGTACTCGATGCCGTAGTACCCCATGAGCCCCTTGAAGAAGTCACTCGCTGGGAGAGAAAGTCCGCGCTCCGCGAATCGCGCGAACATCGGGATCTCATCTGGATTTTTCTCCATGGGGTACGGATCCCGGCGGCGGCCCTCCACATGTCCACCTCCTTCTCCCGCAGGAACCCGTTATTGAGAAGGGCGAGCAAGTCTTCGGTCTTCGCCTTGGACTTCTTCCACTCACGGTTTGGATCTGGCCGTTGCGGGGACACCGGCAGGTGATGTCCCCGCGGCGGATCCGGTGGCCTCCTCACGGCCCCTCTTCTTCCCGTCGGTGGCTTTCGTGGTCTTGGACGGAGATGGCTTCATCCTCCAAGTGCACGGTGTCTTCACGCGCATTTGCTCGGGGGCTATTGCGGTGGATCTCTACGGCGGCGCACTTGGATCTACACTTCACTCGGCCGGCGGCGGCCGCACCGGTGGTGATTTACGGCCAAGATCTACCGGAAATGGCTACGGCGTGTAGGGTGAAAAACCCTAAGGGTTTTGGCTTCTATTTATAAGTCAACACGGCCCTCCAACGGCGGATGGATGAGCTCGCGCTCGGGCCGACTCGGCGAGCCGCGTGTGACTCTTCAACTTCAACTAGTCGACGCGCCTCATCTCGGGGGCTCGGCTACCTCTACTCGACTTCCTAGGAAGCGGCAAGATTCAAGAGCATCTCAAGACACATTCTACAAGATGACCCTTCAATTCGAGAGGAAGTACTCGACTCAAGGCTCGGGGGCTCCGTGCCACGTGTCCTTCGGTTTTTTCTCCGGATTTTTCGGGATATTCTTGCCAAAACTTCAGATGGACCCTCAGCCAGAGTCTACAACTCAACCTAAGGCTCGGGGGCTACTCCATATGGAGTGTGATTTTGCAATCGCACTTCCATATCAGCTTCGGCTTCAAGACAACACGGGCATTGTTGAAGACCTTCAAGGGCAGCACTCGAGGACACTTGGGACTACTCGAGAAGACTTCAGGATTGCTCAAACATCAGCTGGAGTACATTCCAGCCTCGGGATGCTTCGACTACTCTTGAGGACTTTTGACTTGTAGTACTCGGGGAAGCTCGGGGACTACTCATTAAGGCCGTCAAGACTACTTGAAGCCATCCTTCTCGACTACAAAGTACTCGGGGGCTTGTCGTATGGACCTCCCTGGGCCCACTACCTCGGTGGGTACCAGGACCGACTACTCGGTGGGCCCCTGGGACTACTTGACTTGCGCTGCACGGTACCTGATGGCGTGGAGCACAAGGACTACAGAGGAGAAGTACTCGGTTAGGAAGCTGTACATGTCCCGCACTGTATAGAAGACTCCTAGACGTACTCGCCTAGTACTCTCTCCCTATTCCGACTTGTAACCCTGCCTCCCGGACTATATAAGGTGAGGCAGGGACCCCTCTCTCATCATCTCATCTCACGGCATAAGATTGCATCATCTTGTAATCGTACCCAATCAATCCAGAGCTACGCAGCATACAGGACGTAGGGTATTACGCACCTCGCGGCCCACCTGTCTAAATTGTGTGCAACGTGTCTCTTCCTTCGAGTTACCGATCTCGGCGAGGCCACATTCATCTACTTCGGGTACTCCCCTTAGTAGGTTGCCGGTCTAAAACACCGACAGACCCTGCGTTCCTCATCCGGTAGAGAACAGACCGTCTGAGGGCGTAGTGATCCATGTAGGCCTCGCGAATCAAATGATCTGGTGTCCTGGGTGTGCCGGGGAGGAACAGTGGCTGGAACAGAAAGCTGATCTCCTCGTCGAAAGGTAGAACAGGTGAGTGTGCACGACGAGGAGGCTCGACGTCGGGGTACGCCAGGTAGTGAATATAGTCGTCGTGTAGATCCACCTGAAGTAGCTCTGCTATCCCCTCTCGAGTAAGCCGCGCCGCCGAACCATGAACATAAACCCGATGGCGACCGGTCGGCGTCAACGTAGACGGTGGCATAGAAAACCCCGACCCGGTCGGGGACGTAACATGACCTCCGAGTCACTAAGTCCACCAATCCCCGCCGGTAGTCGAAGAAGGGGAGTATCGCCTCTCCGAGCCGGCGCTCGCCCTCAAAGCCGTGAACCGTAGCATACGGGCCGGGCCGAGCCGAGACCCTCGTGAGTGTAGGAGGCGTAGAAGCTCTCCCGAAGAATCGTCCGAACCGTGGGTCACACTCCTCTCCGGCCCCGGGGAACCACCGGTCCCTCGGCACACTCCTCAACCGCCGGATCTTTGGCCCCGGCAAGTGACGGAGGTCACGGAGATAGACTCCGAAAGCCTCTGCTCGTGGACCTCTGGGGAGCTGGGGATCTAGAGCCTGCTGCTCTCTCTTTGTGAGCTCCTCTGCTGCAGCTCTCCTCTGGCGCGGTGTCGGCTGTGGCTGTGTGTGACCACCGCGTGTCCGAGGTCCGGACCTGGCGAGTGAGGGTGGTGACTCTGACTGCTCTACGGTCTGGTGCCCTCTGCCTGACCGACGTGGCCGTTGCTTCGCCGTCGTGTCCGTCGCCCGCCCGCCGCCGCTCGCTGCGCCGCTCGCTCACTCTGGGGATGCTCCCCCTGACTCTGTGTGCCCTCTGAAATACGAATGCCCCTCTGAGGCTGCCCCTGTGTGTCTGGCACTGCGAGCACTCGCTCCCACTCCTTCTGCTGCTTGGTCTTCTTCTTCTTCGGCTCAACAACTGCCTTACCCTTCCGCTTATCGCCTGCCATCTGTGAGAGAAAATGGTAGATGATTATAGAATGACTAGAGACGAATAAACGAGATAAGTAACTGGAGGTAAGGGTCCTTAAGCATAGCATATGAGCAGATATGAGCCTAAGTCTAAAAATTCTAGGAGAATTGTGACCACATGATTAAAGGACATGCTAGATTGGTCCTTAGGTGCTCAAGATGATGTGGGTGTGGACAAATGTGAAAGAGATTAAGCCCTAGATGCTCTAGACAATGAAGGATATGCATGAATTATGGGGACAAAAAGTTATTTTAAAGATTACTCATGACCACAATTCTATCTAGAGCATGAATTAGCACCCTGGCAACCTCTATTGAAGTGAATAGTGCAAACTAATCCTAGAGACAGTGCAATGGAGCCCTAATTGCAGAGGAAGGGGGGAAACAGTGAAGGCCTCACCACAGCGAAGGAATGGACGGCGATGGACGGCTGTAGAGGAAGACTGGAGCCTTGCGCACCCCCCTGTGAACGCCGGCGAGCCGAGGTGGCGGCGCTTGGTCGGAAACCGCGGGGGCGGCCAAACCCTAGGCGGGTGGCGGCGGCGGCGCGCACGAATCAGTGCGGTGGAGAGACGCGGCGGCCGGCGGCGAGCGCGGGGGATCGACGGAGGTTCGGCGGAGCGAGCAAAGACGCGCGCGTCGCCAAGAATCGCCGGTGGCGAGTGCGAAGGCGGCGGACGGGCGCTGACGGCGGCGGGCGGAGTGGATTAGGGTTAGAAGAAGGAACCAGCGCCGAATCGTTATGACGGGTGGGACCCACTCTTTTGTATAGCGTCGGATGAACCGACGGTCGAAAAAGATAAGCATCGGTCGAACCGTCGGTGCAACTGAGCTCCCGCGTGAAACAAGGCATCAGATGGTCCGACGGCCTACTTTTATAACGCGTCGAAGCAGTTGCGCGCGGGTCTGGGAAGAAGGGCAAATTTCTTTAGCACCGGATGAACCGATGGTCAAAAGATGCGAAGCATCGGTTCATCCGACGATGCGAAATTTGCTAACAGTAAGCAACTGAGCGCCCAGACCCCTTCACCGGATGTTCCGACGCCGTAACCTAGGTGACAATTCGATTTTGTTGAACTATTTGTCATTTTTGATCCGTCGAATGTCACACACCAGCCAACACAAGCACATCTTTGGATCAATCCTGAGTGACAACCTCACCCCTCAAGCACTCCTTTACAAAATACTTATAATACACAATTAGCTCCCTAAAAAGGGATAAACCATAGGTAAAAATAGGCAAAATAAGAACCAAAGGAGGGAGGAAGCTCCAAAAAGGGAATGTATGAGTTAATTGCCTTTGAACTTAGAGATTGACACGATAAGCTCGTTAGGACTTAACTCAATAGGCATTAAGCACAAACATTTGTCTCATCACACCTTAAGAGTTGTTGATTTGCATTGAGCGCTAAACAACTTTCTCATAGTGTGAGTTTCCTTTGTGACTTCTCTCACGCAATTCTATGCAAGGACAAATGCATGAAAATAAACATGAGTGCATCTACATGACAAGCATAAATGCAAAGCGAGAAGGTAAACTTGATGAGTTTATTCATGATGAGCCATTCTTCATGCCTTGAGCGAAACAAGTGAACCACCGGCTCAAGCAAGACTCATACTCATCACTATCTCATCAAGGTTAGACAAGCCCCTAATCATGTACACATGAAAATGCAAACTATATGACAAGCATTACATGATGTTGGACGCATCAAGCACATTTAATTCACTCCGAAGCCTACAAAAGGTGTTTTCATCAAAAGGCTTGGTGAATATATCCGCCAATTGCTCCTCGGAGCGAACACCACAAAGGACAATGTCCCCTTTTGCAACGTGGTCTCGCAAGAAGTGGTGACGGATATCAATGTGCTTGGTGCGAGAGTGTTGAACCGGGTTGTTAGCAATTTTTACGGCACTCTCATTGTCACAAAGGAGGGGAACCCTATCTAGAACCACACCATAATCCAAGAGGCTTTGCTTCATATAGAGGATTTGAGCACAACAAGCCCCCGCGAAAATGTATTTCGCCTCTGCGGTGGATAAGGCCATGGAGTTTTGCTTCTTAGAGGACCAAGCAACCAAACAGCGACCTGGCAAATGGAACCCACCCGAAGTACTCTTACTATCTACTCGACATCTGGCAAAGTCCGAATCTGAATAACCCAAGAGCTCAAAACAAGCACCATGGGGGTACCACAAGCCAATGCTAGGGGTGTATTTTAAATATCTAAGGATCCTTTTTAAAGTGCTTAGGTGAGATTCTTTAGGGTTGGCTTGAAACCGAGCACACATACAAACACTAAACATGATATCGGGCCTAGATGCAGTAAGATAAAGAAGAGAACCGATCATAGAACGGTAAAGCTTTTGGTCAACCGATTTACCTCCCTCATCTAGTTCGAGATGTCCATTAGTAGGCATTGGAGTCTTGATCAGCTTACAATCATCCATCTTAAACTTCTTGAGAATATCATTGGTGTACTTCTCTTGATGAATGAAAGTCCCTTCCTTCAATTGCTTGATTTGAAACCCAAGGAAGAAATTGAGCTCTCTGATCATTGACATCTCGAATTCCCTAGTCATGAGTTCACTAAAATCCTTGCACACTTTGAGATTAGTAGAGCCAAAGATAATATCATCAACATAAATTTGACAAATGAAGAGTTCTTTGTTGATTATCTTTGTGAAAAGAGTGTTGTCCACTCTACCAATCTTGAATCCCGCTTCAATGAGAAAATCCCGGAGCCTCTCATACCATGCCCTAGGAGCTTGCTTGAGTCCATACAACGCCTTGTGCAACCTATAGACATGGTTAGGATATGTAATATCTTCAAAACCGGGAGGTTGCTCTACATAGACTTCTTCATTCATGAATCCATTTAAGAAAGCACTCTTTACATCCATTTGAAATAATTTCATTTTATGACTAGATGCATATGCAAGGAGGATACGAATAGCTTCAAGGCGTGCCACTGGAGCGAAGGTCTCTCCATAGTCCAAGCCTTCTACTTGAGAGTACCCTTTGGCGACAAGTCTTGCCTTGTTCTTCACCACAATGCCATGTTCATCTTGCTTGTTCCGGTAGACCCACTTGGTGCCAATCACATTCTTGTTCTTGAGGCGCTCAACCAACTCCCACACTTGATTTCTTGTGAAGTTGTTGAGCTCATCTTGCATAGCCAAGATCCAATCCGCTTCCCCAAGAGCTTCATCTATAGTTGTGGGTTCTACAAAAGAGACAAAAGCATGATGTTTGCAAAATGAGGCATGTTGCTTGCGGTGAGTCCTTGTACCCCCTTGGGGATCACCCAACACAAGATCAATTGGATGATTTGTTGAAGTTCTTGTGCGTCTTCCAAATATTGTAGAGGTGGGATCATCATGAGATTGAACTTCGCCCATGTCCTCTACTTGATCTTGAGTGTCTTGTGAGATAGGAGGTGGTTCTTGTGAGGAAGATGGACTATATTGTCTTGTAGGTGATGTAGGTGGATGCCTTGGTGGATCATCATCATTATCATCATCGGAGGATGAATCTTCAAGAATGGAGTGAGGGTCATCATCCTCCCTTGGCTTGATGTCACCAATGGCCATCTTCTTCATTGCTTCTCGAAGAGGTTCTTTTCCTACATCATCACAACAAAAACCATCTCCTTGGGAGCCATTAGATTCATCAAACTCCACATCACATGTTTCTTCAATCACTCTAGTAGAGTTATTGAATACTCTATATGCTTTGGAGTTAGATGCATAACCAACAAATATGCCCTCATCCACTCTACTCTCAAACTTCCCTAGATGCTTCTTCTTCTTGAAAATGAAACACTTACAACCAAACACCCGGAAGTAAGAGATGTTGGGCTTTCTCCCAATGAGTAGCTCATATGGTGTCTTCATCATGAGTCGGTGGAGATACACTCTATTTGAAGCATGACATGTCGTGTTGATAGCTTCCGCCCAAAACCTTTGCGAGACTCCATAGTCATCCAACATAGCTCTAGCAAGAGTGATGAGTGTCTTGTTCTTCCTCTCAACCACACCATTTTGTTGGGGTGTATAGGTTGAGGAGAATTCATGCTTGATGCCTTCACCATCACAATACTCTTCCACCTTGGTGTTGCGGAATTCCGACCCATTGTCACTCCTTATCTTCACCATGGATGACCCAAATTCATTTTGGGCTCTAGTAGCGAACTTCTTGAAGATGTCAAATGTCTTGCCCTTGTCCTCCAAAAAGAAAGTCCAAGTATAGCGTGATAAATCATCAACAATGACAAGACAATAGAGATTACCACCAATACTCTTGTATGTAGTTGGTTCGAAGAGGTCCATGTGAATGAGCTCCAATGGTCTTGTGGTAGATACATAAGCCTTCTTGGGATGATGACTTGCAACTTGCTTGCCGGCTTGACATGCACTACACAACTTGTCCTTCTCGAATGTAACATCCTTCACACCAAGGACCATGCCTTTCTTGAAAGCTTTCTTGAGTTGGCTCATGCCTATGTGTGCAATGCGACGATGCCAAAGCCAACCCTTGGATGTAGTGTAGACGAGGCAAGTAGTCAAGTTTGCTTCACGGGATGTAAAATCTACAAGATAAAGATTGCCATAGCGGAATCCTTGAAAACAACTTCATTAGTTTTCTTGTTAGTAATTGTGACCCCTTCATCATCAAAAGTGCATGAAAGACCAAGGTCACAAAATTGTGCAATGGAAAGAAAGTTATAACTACAAGAATCCACAAAGAGAACATTGGAAAGGGATAAGTCATTTGTTAGAGACATTTCACCCAATCCGGAGATCCTTCCTTTAGAGTTATCACCAAATGAAACTTGTTCATCATATCCCGCATCATCCACTAGTGAGGTGAACATTTTTACTTGACCGGTCATGTGTTGAGTGCAACCACTATCAAGTATCCAATGACTCCCTCCGGCCTTGTAGTTCACCTACACACAAGAAATTAGCATTGAGATTTAGGAACCCAAGCTAGTTTGGGCCCTTTGATGTGAGTGACAAGAGCTTTAGGAATCCATAAACTTCTAGGTGGCTTGACTTTTGGTTTGGCCCCAATGAACTTGATTGCCACTTTGCCATTGTTCTTCTTCATCAACAAGAAGTGGTTGTCATTGTACATGGACTTGTAGTTGCTAGGCAAGGTGGGCAAGGGGCGAGTAGGTGTTGGGCACTCCCTTGTGTGATGACCGGTGACCTTGCAATGTTGACAATAAGATCCAACTTCATTGATGAAACACCCATATAGCTCCTTTGATATAGGAGTTTCCTTGATGGGATTTGGGAAAGCACCAAGACCCTTTGTCCCATAGTCTCTTGCATTATAGTAGAGGATCTCCTTGTGCAACTCCTCACCTTTGGCCAAAGTCTTTACACAAGACCTTAAGCTTCTCACTTCTTCTTCAAGAGCTTTCACCCTATCATGGTTAGTCTTGGAGGAAGATGCAATATTTTCAACATTAAGCAAGACCTTAGGTTTTTCAATTAGATCATCACATGAGGTGGAGGCATTGACTTTAGTGACTTCTCTAGCATTTGCATGCCCACTAGAATCAATGTCCTCATTAGCAAGCTCAAGCTTTTGATATTTCATCTCCAAGAGCACATGTTCTTTCTTGAGCTTCATATGAATTGACTCAAGAGACTTGTTAAGCACGGTTATGTCATCATGCTTGACGATTAGCTCATTGTGCTTATCAAGTAACTTGTTGTGGTCATCTCTAAGTGACTTGTTAGACACTACCAAAGCATCATGCTCTTTGCTAAGGTCATCGTGCTTCACAAGTAACTCATCATATGAAAGCTTAAGTTTCTCATGAGTCTCATCAAGAGCTTTGAGCTTACTCTTTTGTTTCTTTATCATGGAGGTGTATTCATCAAGAAGATCTTTAAAAGCAAGAGGTGACAGATCATCATCACTAGAAGATCCATTACTATCACTATCGCTCACCTTGGAGTGCTTTGCCATGAAGCACATAGGTGGAGGTGGAAGTGGAGGCTCATCATCCATGATAGCAATGCCGGTGATCTTCTTGTTCTTGTCCTCTTCACTTTCACTTGACTCACTTGAAGTCTCACCCCCGGTCACCCATTCCTTGACCAAGAGAGAACGATGTTCACCGTTCTTCTTGTGGTAGGGCTTGGTTGATGACTTTTTCTTGGATGAGTTCTTCTTGTAGTACTTGGCATCCTCGTCATCTTCATCATTCTTCTTGCTTGAGTTTGACACTCTCTTGTCGGGCTTGGGGCAATCATATGAGAGATGATCATAGCTACCACAATTGTAGCACTTCCGATTGCTTCCCTCACCACTTCTTCTTGATGACCGGAACTTTTGCTTCTTAGGATCATAGTTGTAGCCCTTCTTGCCAATCTTGGAGAGCATTCTTGTGGTCTTCCTCATGAGAAGAGCAAGCTTAGCATCATCGCTCTCCGCTTCACTTGAGTCACTTGGATCATCACTTTCACTTGAGGAAGAAGGAGCTTTTTCCTTGATCTTCTTGGACTTCCCCTTTTCACTAGCCTTGAGTGCAAGACATTTCTTGGCGCTTGAGTGTGAGGTAGATGATTCCATGTCTTCCATCATGAACATCTCGTGGGAGCGGATCTTGCTCACAACCTCGGTGATGGTGAGGGTGGTGAAGTCCTTCTCAAAGAGAAGTTCCTTGACGATGTTGTATTTTGGCTTGGGAAGCGTTTGAAGGATTTTTCGGATGATTTCCTGCCCGGAAAGGTTAGAAACATCGAGAGCATTGATACTTTGAATAAGCACCCCCATCCTAGAATACATTTGTTCTACCCCCTCATCATCTTTCATTTTGAACTCATTGAGTTCCACCTTGAGCAACTCATATTTTTCCTCACGGATCTTTTTGTTACCCACATGGATTTCTTTGAGTTCCATCCACACCTCATGGGCGGTGGGCTTAGCAAAGACCCGATCAAACAACTCCTCATCTAGCGCCTCAAAGATGTGATTCCTAGCACGTGCATTCCACTTAGCCTCACTCTCGGTGGGAACCGAAGGCAACGGATACATGGTAGTGCGCCACACATCATGATGTTGAGCTTGAAGATAGCTAGCCATTCTATGTGCCAAAAGGTGAAGCGCTTCCCCGCCAACCTTGGGGGCCATTGCCGCTTCCCTTCCCCATCTCCCTAGGCCGTTAAGCCAAGCAAAAGGGAGCCTAGCTCTGATACCACTTGTAGGATCTAGTCACATAGAAGGGGGGGTTGAATATGGAACTTGTTTTCAATCTCTAATGGAAAACGAAATCCTTAACCTATCAACTAGTGTTGCCCATACTAAAAAGGTTCTTCCTTACTTCTAGAGCACACTAACACAAGTTTCCTTAGCAAATATCACACTAGGAGGCAATATGACAACCTAGGCAAGATATGAAGCACACAAGCGAAACAAGCTAGAACAAAGACAAACAAACTTGAGAGCGGAATTGAAATGCTGAAAGTAAGTGCTAGAAGTAAATAAGATGGACAAGAGGCGACCGGATTTTTTCCCGTGGTATCGAGAAGTTGACGCTTCCCCCTAGTCCACGGTGGAGCACTCACTTAGAGTATCGCTCCCCCTTGAGTCACTAAGACACAAGTGCTCACTAAGAGTACCCGTTCTCCATCTCCGGAATGGTGGGTCTCGAACCGTGTACACCAAGCTTGTCTTGAGGCTCCCACAATCTCCAAGAGCTCACCAAGAACCCCCAAGTCACCTTGACCGTTTAGGAGCCGTCAAACTCCAAGAGTAACAAGCCCGCAAACCTTAACTTGACCTGAGCACTCAACTAAGCCATGGATGCACCTTGAAACTCTTGCTCACTAAGAAAGAACACCTCAATGAAGAGGAAGAGAAATCCCAATAGGCAAGAACACACTCTCCTTCTCTCCTAGGCTGCAGTAGATCTTCTGAGTGGCAAAGGCAGCTCTAGAGAGGCAGGGGGCTTATATATAGGCCTAGCAACGGTGGCTAGCCGTTGGAAAAGTCCCCTGAAAAAGTTGTACCGTCGGATGAACCGATGGTACCCCCCTGCTCAGCGTCGGATCATCTGGTCACTCACAGCGCCCAATATAGCCGTTGAACCAAGAAACCCAGATAATGCACTGACGCTATGCACCGACGCCTCGTCGGATCATCCGGTGCTGAAGGCACCCCACTTGGGGCGGTACTGTATGATTTGAAACAAACCGTCGGATGAACCGCTGTAAACACCATCTAAGCGTCGGATCATCCGGTGCTGAAGCAGAAGTCTTGGCGCGTCTCTGTTGAGTTTAAATGCAACCGTCGGATGAACCGATGGTCAAGGCGTCGAATCGTCCGATGCTTGAGCCCAGACCCTTGACCAGAACTGTAGCCAAACCCTAAGGCGTCGGATGAACTAATTCCTAAAGAGGTAGCAAGAGAAAGCAAGAGATAACCGATCTAGAGAGTCTAGATCATGCTTATGTTGTTGCTCCAAACAAGATAGATGAAGATAGAAAAGCGAATCTCATTAAAAGCATCTTTGAATCATGGCCTTCCATCCGACTCCGAAAACGCCCGCCTTTTGGAACCCCCGTTCTGTCACAACGTATCCCTACTCGGGCGGGTAGTGTAACATCCTAGGATTTTGACTTGTATTCAAAATGTCGAATTTCAAAAACTTGAATTGAAGTGGAGTGCTCGTTTGTCGATTAAGATTGTTCCCCCGTTTCTTTCCCCCAAATTCCTAGATTTAATTTTGGCTTCGAATATGCTTTTAGGGCTTATGACTGCTAGTGTGAAAAATTGGTTCTTCATTTGAAATTTTATTTGGGATTTATTTGGGGGAATTCAAATTTGAATTGAAATTCAAATTTGAATCCATTTTGTGGCTTAAAGGAAATTAAGGAGTTACACTATTGCACACGGGCCGCCAACCTCACTTCAGGCCCAGACCGGCTTTCGGCCCGTTGGCCGCCCAACTAGCCGCCCGCGCCGTCCACCTACCACCCGCCGCGCCGAGCCGCCGCGGGTGGGCCACCCCTCGTGTCATGCCGACGTCGGCGTCGTCACCTTCCTCCTTTTCTCTTTTGCTGGCGTCGAAAGGGAAAGGGGCGGAGCGCGCCGGTCATGGCGCCGTCGCGACGCGCCCCCGCGGCCTCCCGTCGCATCGGCGCCGTCCACGTACCCCCGCGCCCCGCCGCTATAAGTAGCCGCCGCCGCCGCCTCTGGAACTCCCCAACCCTAGCCGCCCGGGGGAACCGATCCCCTGCCCACCTACCCACAGCCGGAGGAGAGAGGGAAGAAGAGGAGGAGAAGGAGCTGGGAGCAGCGCCGCCACCGCGGAGCCGTGCCCCGCGCCGCCACCGCGACGCCGGAGCCGCCCGCGAGGAGGAGCCGGACCCGCGGGACACGCACGCCTACGACCTCGGCCCGCTCGACTCCCACGCCGCCGTACCGCTCTGCAACCTCTACCAGCGCCGCCTCCCTCCTCGTCACTGCACCGCCGCCCTTCACCGACGCGTCTACACGCCGGCCCGTGGCCACCTAGGTGAGGGCATTCACTTCCCGTCTCTCGTGGATGCCCCGGCCGTCGCACCGCCGCACCGTGCCCCGCGCCGCCACGCCGTCGCCGGTGAAGCCGGCCATCGTGCCGAGGCTTGGTTGAATCTTGCGGTGCCGCCGCCGTCTCCAACGCGCGCGCCGCCCGCCTAGTCCCCTTTCTTTTCCTTGTTGAGTTAAGCACCGCGTGCCGTCCCCGTCGCCGCCGCGCCGTGTCGGGCGCCGCGACGCGTTCGCGTCGCGTGCATGCCCTCGCACGCGCGCCCGTGCACGCCACGGAGCACGCACGCGTGCACCCCAAAGACGCGCACGTCGCGACCGTGAAGGCAAGACCGGGGCCTTGGCCCTTCTCCTCGAGCCCCCGCCGCGGCCACCGAGCCCTCGTGCTCGCCGCGCCGTCGCCGCACCGCCGCCGTGCCGGGCCGGCCATGTCACCGAGCCCCGGTGCTCGCCGTGTCACGCGAGTACCTAGCGCCGTGCCGTACCTCGGGTCAAGAACGCACCGGCCCAACCCCAAGCGCCTCGCTCGCCGCCGCCCATGGCGTCGAGCCGTGCGCCGCCGTAGCACCGCCGCGACACCCGTCGCGAGCCCGAGCCGAAACCCCGCTAGTTTGCCCAAACGCTTCGCGCCGCACCCCGTGCACGCCCATCTCCACTTCACGCCGCCGTACCCCGCGCGGGAGGAGCCCTTGCACACCGCCGCGCCGCGCCGCCGCCGCGCCCACGCCGGAGACCGACGCGCACGACGTACGCCCGCCACCCTAGCGGGCACCGAGCCCCAACCCGAGGAGCTCGCGTAGGAGCACCTTGCAGGCCGGCCACCCAGGCGTCGATGGCCATCACCGCCGGCGAGACCCCACGCGCCGCCGCCCTTTTCTCCTTGGACATTTTGTCGAACACCGGGCCGGCGGTCTAGTCGTCGCGAGGGAAGGGGGAAGCGCCTGGACGCATTTGAGCCCACACGCACGCGTGGCCGCAAAAAGATCCTCGGGATCGGTGCGGCCCGCCACCGGAGACCGAGGCCACACGGCGGCCTACACCGCGGCCCGCCACACCGGCCGCCGCCGGATCGGCCGCGGCCGGCCGGTGGCCGGGCCGAGCCGCGGCGCGGACCACGGGGAGCCCCGGCCGCCGGCTCGGGATCCGGGGATCCCGTGCGGCCGGCCGTAAAGGGGGGATTCTTCTTATTATTTGAAAATTCCGGAAAATCCTTTTCCTCTTCTAAAAATCCTAGAAAATCCATTTTATCTCCGAAAATTACGAAACCTCTTCCGTAAAAATTTCTAAAATCTCAAACTACGGGTTGGGATAGTGTTTGTTCCCTTGTTGGTTCTTAAATGCTCTTATTTGGATTTATGTTGCCCTAGGACCGCTATTTATTTTCTTTTTCGCGCTACTAGGAGCAGGAGGAGCCGGAGAGCTGAGCCAGGAGTACGACTACGCCGACGACTTCGCCGCGGAGGACTACCCGACCCCAGGTTCACGCCCGACCGATTCTGAACTACCCATTAGGCATTCTTCGAGTACTATTGCTAGCGCTTTACTTTACGTATGCATGTGGATGAACCTTGCAATCGCCTCTTTATTTACCCCCGTCCTTGATTGTCCTACTACTACTATATATATGTTTTTGTGGGCGTGTATGTGCGCCGAGCTTCGCGATGCATGTGTTGGGATGGGAATAGTGGTTCTTGGCGTGTGTGGGATAAAAACCGGCGAGGAGAAGGCGTTTTGGGTACTTTGGCGGGGGTGAGCTCGAAACAACCGATCCGGGATCGGGGATAGGTGTTGGGGTTTTACGTGCGCTTGGAGGACATGAGCTCGCCCCGTCCGAAATCGAGTGGATCAACTTGTTCATAGGACATCGTACACACCACCCCGCCGAGAGTGGGGATAGGGCCGTGTTGAGCTCGGCAAGTGCGGAACCATACCGCTTAGGATGGATAGCGGGGTATCGGTGGGGGGAGCGGTGGAGGTGAGACCACCCTCTCAGAGCGACTCCCGTGTGGCCACACGGGAGCATTTCACGCTCCGGTGTAGTCCCTTCCGAGGGGGGGGACAACTTTGAGGGCCGGATGCAGGATGGGTTCGTATCTACCGAGAGTTCGCCGGTAGGATGGGCTCGGTCGGCCGTACACCGGCCGGGTACCACTCCGGGGGTGGGTACGGGTGTACATGCTCGCGAGTTGTTCGATCTATAGCTATAGCCGCGTCCTCGGTTATGGACACCGCCTAGAAGACATGTTCGTTCCTCATGTTTTGGGATTTCTACCTCCCCCTATAGGAGAGAGTGTGGTGAGCCGTGGTTACAGCCGGTTAGAGGAGAGAGGCTCCATCTACCTCGTCGATCCGGATGTAATCATTGAGGTGCGAGGAGAGGAAGTTCTCGCATCGACCCTAGACTGGAGTAGGAGATGGTGACGGGTCTTCTGGGTGACCAGTTGGATCCGGGCTGTGTTGAGAGACTTGGGTTTTGGGATATTGATGGAGATTCCTTGTTTATACTCGTCGTCGTCGCATAGGAAACCCAGCCCGTTTCCTTGTCTACTCTCTTTTCCCTTTAGATGTTAGGCCACTTAAAGCCGCATACGGTTGGTGACGTGGACCTATCCCACTCCTTGGGGATAGACTTTGGGTGTGCGAGGTACGAGTCCGAGTTCGACCGCAACGCCGACGGATGGTACGACCGAGGGATACGTCGCTTCGCTCGAGTTTGCTCGTGGCGGGAAGAATAAAGATGGAGACCCTTCGAGAAGATAGCTACCGTTGCGTAGAATTTTCACTCGATTCAGCCAAGAGGCTTGTAATGATGTACTCCATGATGGACATGTAATAAATTAATGTACTATTAACTTTATGTGATGCGATGTATGACTTTGTGTATCTATCCGTGAGACGTTACGTACGCGATAGCCACCGATCCAGGGACTATCGCGATGGTACAGGGATTCGGGTTTTCTATGAAAATCCGGGGTTTTACAGGTGGTACCAGAGCCATGCTTGACCGTAGCACGTATCCCTAGGAAAGGTCGATAGAGATAGGACTCTATGCGCTCTACCTTTATAGTTATACCCTTGAGCTATGTTATAAAACTCGTTCCCTCTTTGAAAATTTCTTACTCACCTGCGCTGACAAGAAATTTCTTGCGTTTCACAGGAGATGGAGCACCAGGTCGCGGAGATCACCCCCGAGACCTGCGGGGCGATCTGCCACTGGATGGAGAGGGCCCTTCTCAGGCTTGGAGTCCCTTCGACCTACGTCACGTACCGCGCCGAGTACGTACCCGCCGTGACCGGGCGGATGGTGCTCGCACGGTCGCCGTGCTCCCTCACCCGAGTCTCCCGGGTTCAAGGGAGAGGTCACCGCGCGCCGCCGCACTCACCGTCGCGACCGCGCTCGGCGTCGCCGCCGCCGAGGCCCCGGGCCTGCCTACTCGCACGCACCGCACCTCCTTCGAGACCGGGACTCTTCGGCCGCTACCCCCGGACTGCGGCGCCTCGCACCGCTCGTGGACCGGAGTTCCTTCGTACGAGGGGATCCGGGACGACGTCGACGCCGCTCCCTTCCGCGAGACCGACGAGACCCCGGTGGAGACCGCCGGCCTACCCGGTCGACCTCGACAAGTACACGCGCCGACCGGAGGACGAGTCACGTACCCTCTACGGCCGGGTCGGGGACGCCACCATCGACGCGCTCCGGTGCCGGCCCGCCGCGCCGAGCCGGGAGAGGGAGAACACCGCTCTACGCCACCGTGTTCGCCGGCTCGAGTTGAGCCTCGACCGCGCGACCACCGTCCTGCCGCGCGGTCCGAGAGGGAGAGGGTGGACACCGGGGAGGAGATGCCGCACACCAAGGAGGACCTACGCGGCCGACGGCGAGTCGAACAGGCGAAGGACAAGCTCGAGCGCAAGGACGACTCGCTCACGGTGCGCGCTCACCTCTGCTCGGGTGTGAGCGGCTCAAGGTGGAGAAGCTGGAGAAGAGCCGAGCAGACAACGTCGCCAACATCGCGTGGCTCACGCGCACGGCCGTCTACCTGAGAGACAAGGCCAAGAGACTGAGGAGGACTTGGGAGGATGCCGACTCGCTTCGCGTGGATGAGCTCTTCGAGCTCAACGGAGAGCTACCCCCCGAGTCTCAGCGTGAGATTCGCACCGAGACCTTCGAGCTGCACCAGTCACGCCTCAAGCTCCACCTGTGCCCGATGGCCCGTCTACCGACCCCCGTCGAGACCAAGGAGGTTCGAGAGGCTCACGCCTTGGTGTCCGGATCTTCCCGCCGGACTACCCCACCGAGGACCGCTACCCCGTCACGTACCGGGCAGGGGCACGCACGGAGTAGGGAGCCGAGCGAGAGGCATGACCTAGAGTAGTGTTTTATGCTAGTAGTTTCCATGAGTTGTTCCTTGCAGCCGCGAGCATGTTCCGGTGCCTGAAGAGAGTCATGCCACACCATGTAGACACTACCCTTTTGAGATTGTACCGATGTATTAGATCGTTGACTTGTTGCTGCTACCCCAAGGTCTGAGTCAGCCTCAGGGGAGCAAGTGTAATAAGCATGATTGCTGTGTGCTTGGATCTTAATGATGTTCTTTGCGTCTTAATGCTTCTTCTACTTGAGTGTAGGTTATAATTAGAACTATTTTCTTGATTGCTTAAGACTCATGTGTGAGTTGGTGAGTGACGTGCGTAAACTTCCCCCTTTTCCCTTATGTTTTCAGAAGGATGTCGATCCGCCGCTCCAACCGGCTGATGGCCCGCCTCGAGGAGGCGGTGGCGAGGAGGAAGCCCAGCAGGGGCGTGGACGCGGTCGTGGCCGTGGCCGTCCACCCCTGCGTGGAGGAGCTTTGGGGGCTAGGGCCCGAGGTGACGGAGCACCGCCACCACTGCCCGAGAACCCTGAGGCCGAGGTTGAGCAAGGAGCAGCCGAGCAAGGCCAGCCTGAGCCGGAACAGCCACCACCACCCCCACCTAACTTGGTGGAAGTGATGGCGCTCCAGACTCGGCCGATGCGAGAGGATGGCGGAAGCCATGGAGCACCGTGGAAACGGTGGGAACCGCGTCGCTCCACAGGACGAGGACCTCACGAGGAAGATCGAGAGGTTCATCCACCTAAAGGCCCCCACCTTCGCCTACTCGGATGACCCACTCGAGGCCGACGACCGGGCCGAGGGTGATCGAGACCAAGCTCGACCTCACCGTCTGCTCCGACGAGGAGTGCGTTGCTATCACCGCGCACCAGCTGGAGGGTCCTGCCAAGGCATGGTGGGACAACTACACTGCCACCCACCCGAACCCAGCTTTCATCACCTGGCTGGAGTTCTGCGAGGCGTTCCGCGAGCGCACCTTCCCGATGAGCCGCCGGGTCCGAAGGCGCAGGAGTTCCGCACCATGACTCAGGGTGCGATGAGAGTCGAGGAGTACGAGCGTCACTTCATGAAGATGATGCGGTACGCCCCCGACGACACCAACACCGACCGAAGAAGCGGTTCGGTTCCCGCGAGGCCTCCACCACGGCCTTCGCCGGTCGGCGAAGGCAAGTGAGCTAAAGTCCCTGCGCCATCTCGTCAACCGCGCCATCGCGGTCGAGGACGAGAGGAGGGGCCACGAGGAACGCATGAGGGGCAAGAAGAGGATGGGAGATCGGGATCAGCCTGACCGATCCTTCCAGAAGCCGAGAAGCGGACAGAGCAACATGCTGAGGGGGAGCTACCGCCCGGGGCACAACCAGCCTGGGCGTGGCTTCGGAGGAAGTGGACGTAGCCCGTTCCCTGGAGGGAGGAACCCCGGCTATCCCCAGCAGACTGGAGGCTACACCCGTGCTCCACCGAGCACCGCGCGACCTGCCGCAGGAGGCTTCACCGTCACCGCTCGCGTGTGGCAAGCCAGGCCACAAGTCCTACGACTGCCCCGACAAGAAGGCTGCTGCCACTCCCGCGAGGGCACCTCGCTCCCGGAGGCCGACCTCCTCGAGCCGCACCGCCCCCGACCGCCGGCCGTGGGAGGCTGAACCACCTCACTGAGGAGGAGGCTGCCGATGCCCCCGACGTCGTGATCGGTAAGTTTTTGGTTTGTGGTACATCTGCTCTGGTTCTCTTTGACACCGGTGCAACCGGGTCATATATCACCTCTCGGTTCGTGAATAAACTCTCCCTCCCTACAACCACCCGAACGATGCCCATCATCACGAGCTCTCCGCTCGGGGATATCCGATGCACCCTGCTGTGCAAAGGAGTGGAAGTGGTCATCCAAGGTCACACATTCTATGGGGATCTTACCGTGCTGCCTTCCCATGGTATCGACGTGATACTGGGAATGGATTGGATCACTGCCCACAAAGGTGTCATCTCCACTTCACCGAGGCTGGTGACACTACTGCACCCTGACGGGACAAGGGTGACCTTCGAGCCAATGAAGTCTCGAGACATACCGGCCGTATACAGCCTTCACACGAAGGCCATATCGGATGTACCGGTGGTCTGTGAGTATGAGGATGTGTTTCCGGCAGGAGCCGCCCGGTTGCCTCCCCGATCGTAATGTGGAGTTCGTGATTAACCTAGCACGGGAACGGCGCCGATAGCCCAGAGTCCGTACCGTATGGCAGAGGTTGAGCTGAAACTGCTGAAGGCAGAGCTAGACTCGCTACTCGAGAAAGGGTTCATTCGGCCGAGTGCCTCACCCTGGGGTTCACCGGCACTATTCGTACCAAAGAAGGATGGGACGCAACGTCTGTGCGTCGATTACCGCGCCCTGAACGCGGTGACCATCAAGAACAAGTACCCACTGCCCAGGATTGATGATTTGATGGATCAGCTGAGGCAAGCCAAGTACTTCAGCAAGATTGATCTCCGGTCGGGTTATCACCAGATGAAGATCCGCCCGGAGGACATCCACAAGACGGCATTCGTAACCCGGTATGGGCAGTATGAGTACACAGTCGTGTCGTTTGGCCTGACCAATGCCCCGGCATACTTCATGAACATGATGAACAAGGTCTTCATGGACGAGTTGGACAAGTGTGTCGTCGTCTTCATTGACGATATACTGGTCTACTCCCAGACAGCAGAAGAGCACGAGGAGCACCTGAGGATCGTGCTGGGGAAGCTCAGACAGCATCAGCTGTACGCCAAGTTCAGCAAGTGTGAGTTCGGATGGAGGAAGTCGCGTTTCGGGTCATGTGTTGTCAGCTAAGGGAGTTGCAGTAGATCCGAGCAAGATCGAGGCCGTGTCCAAGTGGCGATCACCGAAGTCCGTGACGGAGATCCGCAGCTTTCTCGGTTTGGCCGGGTACTACCGCCGGTTCATCGAGAACTTCTCGAAGATCGCCAAGCCCATGACAGAGTTGTTGAAGAGCAACACGCCGTATGTGTGGTCGGACAAGTGTGAAGCCAGTTTCCAAGAGCTCAAAACTCGTCTCACCACTACCCCGGTCCTGACCCTGCCCGACGCGAGCAAGGACTTCGTGGTGTACTGCGACGCGTCGAGGCAAGGACTCGGCTGCGTGTTGATGCAAGGAGGCAAGGTAGTGGCCTACGCTTCACGACAGCTAAGGAAGCATGAGGAGAACTACCCTACGCACGACCTCGAGCTAGCCGCCGTCATTCATGCGTTGAAGATATGGAGGCACTATCTGATGGGGAACAAGTGCGACATCTACACGGATCACAAGAGTCTGAAGTATATCTTCACCCAGTCGGAGTTGAACCTGAGGCAAAGGAGATGGCTAGAACTGATCAAGGACTACGACCTAAGCATTCACTACCACCCTGGTAAGGCAAACGTCGTGGCCGACGCTCTGAGCCGCAAGCACTACTGCAACAACCTGATGGTGCGAGGGGAACAACCAGCCTTGCATGAAGAGCTGGAAAAGCTGAGCTTAGAGATTGGGGAGGAGGGGCAGTTGAACCAGTTGCGGGTGAAATACACACTCGAAGACCAGATCCGCCAAGCTCAGAAGGGGTGCCCAGAGATTCAAGAGGTGAAGCGCCTGATGGAGAACGGCAAAGCGGCTGACTATCGCCTCGACGAACAGGGTACACTGTGGCTGAAGGACTGCATCTGCGTGCCTCAGGACAAGGAGATTCGGGACTTGATCCTTAAAGAGGCCCACGATTCTCGATACTCGATCCACCCTGGCTGTACCAAGATGTACAAGGACTTGAAATTACGGTTCTGGTGGGAAAAGATGAGGGAAGATATTGCAGGGTACGTCGCTCGATGTGACACGTGTCAGCGAGTGAAGGCCGAACACCAGAGGCCCGCCGGGCTGCTGCAACCACTCGAGATACCCACGTGGAAGTGGGATGATATCAGTATGGACTTCATTGTGGGGTTGCCGCGTACGCAGAAAGGGCATGACTCCATTTGGGTGATTGTGGATCGATTAACCAAGGTAGCACATTTCTTGCCGGTGAAAACGAACTACGGCGTGAGCCGACTTGCGTAACCGTATGTGGACAACATCCCGAAGCTTCATGGGGCTCCGAGGAGCATAGTGTCGGACGAGAGGGCCTCGGCTCACCGCCCCGGCCCGGGAAGAGCTTGCACGCCTCCATGGGCACCCGGTTGAACTACGGCACGGCGTTCCACCCACGGAGCGACGGTCGGACGGAGAGGGTGAATCGGGTACTAGAAGACTTGCCGAGAGCTCGTGTGTTAACCTATGGGTCCAATTGGGAAAAGAGCCTATCATATGCCGAGTTCTCCTACAACAACGGCTACCGAGCCGGCTTGAAGATGGCTCCGTTCGAAGCCCCGTATGGCGGGGAAGTGTCGGACGCCTTTGATGTGGTCCGAAGTGGGGGAGCGAACCTTTTTTGGCCCCGCCACCATTGTCGAAGCCGAGGAAAATGTCGCCAAGGTACGAGAGAACCTGAAGATAGCTCAGAGCAGGCAGAAGAGCTATGCCGACGCGAAACGGAAGGACGTCTCGTTTGAAGTAGGGGATCACGTCTACTTGAAGGTGTCACCCCTCCGAGGTACGAAGAGGTTCCACATCAGGGGGAAGCTGTCCCCTAGGTACGTTGGGCCCTACCCTATTGTGAGTAAGGTCGGAAAGGTGGCTTACAAACTCGAGCTACCTCCGGAGCTTGCGGGAGTTCACCCGGTGTTCCATGTTTCCCAACTTCGAAAGTGTGTGGCCGTCGAGAAGAGAGTGCCTGCTCAGGCGCTCGACGTCCAGGAAACCCTGGAGTACTTGGAGTACCCGGTTCGGATCCTGGACTGGGCGGAGAAGTCGACCAGGAACACCACCACGCGCTTCTGCAAGGTGCTGTGGAGTAATCACTCCGAGCGCGAAGCTACATGGGAGAAGGAGTCAGCATTGAGGGAGAAATACCCTCATCTCTTCGAAACGGAGGTAACTTCTTAATCTCGAGGACGAGATTCTTGTGAGGGGGGAGTTCTGTAACATCCTAGGATTTTGACTTGTATTCAAAATGTCGAATTTCAAAAACTTGAATTGAAGTGGAGTGCTCGTTTGTCGATTAAGATTGTTCCCCTGTTTCTTTCCCCCAAATTCCTAGATTTAATTTTGGCTTCGAATATGCTTTTAGGGCTTATGACACCGCTAGTGTGAAAAATTGGTTCTTCATTTGAAATTTTATTTGGGATTTATTTGGGGGAACTCAAATTTGAATTGAAATTCAAATTTGAATCCATTTTGTGGCTTAAAGGAAATTAAGGAGTTACACTATTGCACACGGGCCGCCAACCTCACATCGAGGCCCGGACCGGCTTTCGGCCCGTTGGCCGGCCCAACTAGCCGCCCGCGCCGTCCACCTACCACCCGCCGCGCCGAGCCGCCGCCGGGTGGGCCACCCCCTCGCGTCATGCCGACGTCGGCGTCGTCACCTTCCTCCTTTTCTTTTTGCCGGCGTCGAAAGGGAAAGGGGCGGAGCGCGCCGGTCATGGCGCCGCCGCGACGCGCCCCCGCGGCCTCCCCGTCGCATCGGCGCCGTCCACGTACCCCCGCGTCCCGCCGCTATAAGTAGCCGCCGCCGCCGCCTGCGGAACTCCCCAACCCTAGCCGCCGGGGGAACCGATCCCCCCGCCCACCTACCCACGGCCCGGAGGAGAGAGGGAAGAAGAGGAGGAGAAGGAGCCGGGAGCGAGCGCCGCCACCGCGGAGCCGTGCCCCGCGCCGCCACCGCGACGCCGGGAGCCCGCCCGTGAGGAGGAGCCGGACCCGCGGGACACGCACGCCTACGACCTCGGCCCGCTCGACTCCCACGCCGCCGTACCGCTGCGCAACCTCTACCGGCCGCCGCCTCCCTCCTCGTCCCGCACCGCCGCCCTTCACCGACGCGTCTACACTTCGGCCCGTGGCCACCTAAGTGAGGGCATTCACTTCTCGTCTCTCGTGGATGCCGGCGCCGCCGCACCGCCGCACCGTGCCCCGCGCCGCCGCGCCGTCGCTGGTGAAGCCGGCCATCGTGCCAGGCTGGGTTGAATCTTGCAGGTGCCGCTGCCGTCGCCAACGCGCGCGCCGCCCGCCTAGTCCCCTTTCTTTTCCTTGTTGAGTTAAGCACCAGTGTCATCCGTCACCACCGCGTCGTGTCGGGCGCCGCGACGCGTTCGCGTCGCGTGCATGCCCTCGCACGCGCGCCCGTGCACGCCACGGAGCACGCACGCATGCACCCCGGCACGCGCACGTCGCGACCGGTGAAGGCAAGACCGGGCCTTGGCCCTTCTCCTCGAGCCCCGCCGCGGCCACCGAGCTCCGTGCTCGCCGCGCCGTCGCCGCACCGCCGCCGTGCCGGGGGCCGGCCATGTCACCGAGCCCCGGTGCTCGCCGTGTCGCGGAGTACCTAGCGCCGTGCCGTACCTCGGGTCAAGAACGCACCGGCCCAACCCCAAGCGCCTCGCTCGCCGCCGCCCATGGCGTCGAGCCGTGCGCCGCCGTAGCACCGCCGCGACACCCGTCGCGAGCCCGAGCCGAAACCCCGGCTAGTTTGCCCAAACGCTTCAGCGCACCCCGTGCACGCCCATCTCCACTTCGCGCCGCCGTACCCCGCGCGGGAGGAGCCCTTGCACACCGCGGCGCCGCGCCGCCGCCGCGCCCACGCCGGCGACCGACGCGCACGACGTACGCCGGCCACCCTAGCGGTCACCGAGCCCCAACCCGAGGAGCTCGCGTAGGAGCGCCTTGCAGGCCGGCCACCCAGGCGTCGATGGCCATCACCGCCGGCGAGACCCCACGCGCCGCCGCCCTTTTCTCCTTGGACATTTTGTCGAACACCGGGCCGGCGGTCTAGTCGTCGCGAGGGAAGGGGGAAGCGCCTGGACGCATTTGAGCCCACACGCACGCGTGGCCGCAAAAAGATCCTTAGGATCAGGTGCGGCCCGCCACCCGGAGACCAGGCCACACGGCGGCCTACACCGCGGCCCGCCACCGGGCCGCCGCCGGACGGCGCGGCGGGCGGCCGGTGGCCGGGCCGAGCCGCACGCGCGCGGACCACGGGGAGCCCCGGCCGCGGCCGGGATCCGGGGATCCCGTGCGGCCGGCCGTAAAGGGGGGATTCTTCTTATTATTTGAAAATTCCGTAAAATCCTTTTCCTCTTCTAAAAATCCTAGAAAATCCATTTTATCTCCGAAAATTACGAAACCTTTTCCAGAAAATTTCTAAAATCTCAAACTACGGGTTGGGATAGTGTTTGTTCCCTTGTTGGTTCTTAAATGCTCTTATTTGGATTTATGTTGCCCTAGGACCGCTATTTATTTTCTTTTTCGCGCTACTAGGAGCAGGAGGAGCCGGAGAGCTGAGCCAGGAGTACGACTACGCCGACGACTTCGCCGCGGAGGACTACCCGACCCCAGGTTCACGCCCGACCGATTCTGAACTACCCATTAGGCATTGCTGAGTAGTATTGCTAGCGCTTTACTTTACGTATGCATGTGGATGAACCTTGCACTCGCCTCTTTATTTACCCCCGTCCTTGATTGTCCTACTACTACTATATATATGTTTTTGTGGGCGTGTATGTGCGCCGAGCTTCGCGATGCATGTGTTGGGATGGGAATAGTGGTTCTTGGCGTGTGTGGGATAAAAACCGGCGAGGAGAAGGCGTTTTGGGTACTTTGGCGGGGGTGAGCTCGAAACAACCGATCCGGGATCGGGGATAGGTGTTGGGGTTTTACGTGCGCTTGGAGGACATGAGCTCGCCCCGGTCCGAAATCGAGTGGATCAACTTGTTCATAGGACATCGTACACACCACCCCGCCGAGAGTGGGGATAGGGCCGTGTTGAGCTCGGCAAGTGCGGAACCATACCTCGCTTAGGATGGATAGCGGGGTATCGGTGGGGAGCGGTGGAGGTGAGACCACCCTCTCGGAGCGACTCCCGTGTGGCCACACGGGAGCATTTCACGGTTCGGTGTAGTCCCTTCCGAGGGGGGACAACTTTGAGGGCCGGATGCGGGGATGGGTTCGCATCTACCGAGAGTTCGCCGGTAGGATGGGCTCGGTCGGCCGTACACCGGCCGGTACCACTCCGGGGTGGGTACGGGTGTACACGCTCGCGAGTTGTTCGATCTATAGCTATAGCCGCGTCCTCGGTTATGGACACCGCCTAGAAGACATGTTCGTTCCTCATGTTTTGGGATTTCTACCTCCCCCTATAGGAGAGAGTGTGGTGAGTCGTGGTTACAGCCGGTTAGAGGAGAGAGGCTCCATCTACCTCGTCGATCCGGATGTAATCATTGAGGTGCGAGGAGAGGAAGTTCTCGCATCGACCCTAGACAGGAGTAGGAGATGGTGACGGGTCTTCTGGGTGACCAGTTGGATCCGGGCTGTGTTGAGAGACTTGGGTTTTGGGATATTGATGGAGATTCCTTGTTTATACTCTGCTGCTGCTGCATAGGAAACCCCAGCCGTTTCCTTGTCTACTCTCTTTTCCCTTTAGATGTTAGGCCACTTAAAGCTGCATACGGTTGGTGACGTGGACCTATCCCACTCCTTGGGGATAGACTTTGGGTGTGCAGGGTACGAGTCCGAGTTCGACTGCAACGCCGACGGATGGTACGACTGAGGGATACGTCGCTTCGCTCGAGTTTGCCTGTGGCGGGAAGAATAAAGATGGAGACCCTTCTGAGAAGATAGCTACCGTTGCGTAGAATTTTCACTCTGATTCAGCCAAGAGGCTTGTAATGATGTACTCCATGATGGACATGTAATAAATTAATGTACTATTAACTTTATGTGATGCGATGTATGACTTTGTGTATCTATCTGTGAGACGTTCTGTACGCGATAGCCACTGATCCAGGGACTATCGCGATGGTACAGGGATTCGGGTTTTCTATGAAAATCCGGGGTTTTAAGGGCGAGTTCGATAGAACAAGTTGAAATCACTTGGCCGGTCCGGTATGCACCTCTAGCCACCGCGGCTACAAGAGCACCCTAAGTAATCTAGCTGCAAACTAGATTGTAGAAGAAGCAAAACCAAGAAGAAAACAAAATCATCGAGAAGGCACTTGATCGCTAGAAATCGAATTCACTTACAAACTTCACCATGAATGATTACATGAACAAGATCACCACCGGGGCCCTCCCTCGATCTTGAACCTCGCTCCGGAGCTCCGACGTGGTCTTCCATGCAAGGTTCCCACGTCGGCTAGGGAAACCCTAGACAACTAGCACGACCCTCATCTCCGAGATGGTGTCCCTCAAGCTTCTCGGCTCCTCGGCGGCGGATGACGAATTGATTGATGCGTGGCTCTCGGTCAGGGGGCTATAAATAGCCAGAGATGCAACTAGGTCAAAGGGGAGGCCGATTGGGCCCCGGAACAGGCTGGGCCGGCCGGCCTGGGCCGACCGGCCTGGGCCCATCCCGGCCCAGTTTGTCGCCTCCTTCGCCCGGTGTTGCTTCCCGCGTCTTCTAGATCCTCTCCCCTTTTGCATGTGGGCCCTTGACGTCGGTTTCTCTCCGAATTTGACGAAGCTCCTTGTCTTGCAAGATTCAGCACTTTTCTAGCTAGGTCCTCGGAGTTTATCATCTTCTCGGGCTTGGTCCTTGGGCTCTTGGAGTCATGTTCACTTCATTGCTTGACTTGTACCGGGCTTCAAGGTCTTGTCATGAGGTGCTTAATGAACTTATCCCAGAAGTCTTGCTTTCAACGTTAAAACCCTGCGTAAACACTTAACTCCAAAACCGACATGCACAAGTGAACTTGTTATACCACGAGGGTTAGTACCAATGGATAAGATACAAAAGTCATGCTAACACCGAAGGTAAACTCATGGCTAGGTTGACGGATTTTCACCGTCAACAGCTCCCCCATGCTTAAACCTCGCTCGTCCTCGAGTAAGCCTTCGATGGATATCATCGTTGCCCTTCATTGTTTAAACCTTGCACTTGATAATACATGAAAAAAACATAATGCTCTCAAAAGTTTAATTCATTAAAGTTCCATAATGTACTAGCCTTCATCCCTACAGAGGGTAGATATTTAATTAAGCTTATCCCACAAGTATTAACATGCTCCCAAAATTCAATGGATCTCAGAAATTTTGAAATAAAGAACAAGATGAAAAAGGGCTAAACCAAGTTCACAAATTTAAACCACCTTGCATCTTGCTCATGAACTCTCATCTCATCTTTGTCTCTCAAGCCTATTTATTCTACTCCTTTCCCTCTCATAACACACATATATGTGGTAGGCTATATATGGAGCTTTTTGGGAAAGTTTAGTCCTACCAAGATATTATAAATGAGATGTTGTCAAAACAAGACAAGCTTCTCATGGTCTTACCAAGACTCGTCAAAAAGGTCATTGGAAAATAATGTTAAATCAAGGAGGGGAAAGAGAAAAATACGCACACTTTAGATGAGTGGACATGTGCAAAAGGGCAAAGGGTGATCCCGAGGCACAAAGGAAGTCCTCGTTATCGGATTGAACATGGTTGGAAAATGAGAATGGATCTTTTAATCTTGAAGCCTTGAATTTCCTAATGCACTTTAGAGAACCGGGGAGTTCACTTTACGCATACTCATATTTTTTCTTTCTCCTTCTCATATATCTCCTTCTTTTCTTTCTTTCTTTCTTTCTTTCTTTCTTTCTTTCTTTCTTTCTTTTTCTCATTCATTCATTTTTTTTCTTGTCATACATTCGGTCACGAGACTTTCACATCGGAGTTTTGATTTTTTTTATTTGCAGCCCTTTGAAATTTTTTTTATTTCCCTTTGAACTCTAAAATTGTATCGTACCTACCTCCTCCCCCATGCTTAGACGTTGCTCGTCCTCGAGCAAAGAGGTGATGAATAAGGTAGGTACCGGAAATATTTTTCCTTGGAGAGATACTTGAATTCTTCAATGTTGACACCGTCTTGCGATCTTCCTTGAATTGATGATCCATTCTCAATGATAGGTTGTGGTCAAGGAGGTAGACACAAAAGATGATATTTGGTTTTAAGGGTGGATATCCGGTGAAGTTTGTGAGATCTCCGATGTGGGGATACACAATGCACGGATATAAGGCTAGCAAAAAGATAGATACGCAAACGGAATGACCAGCTTCTTATTCTCGGGCCAGAGAAATCAAGGCCTGAAATAACTCACCCAAAAATAAACCTTGTATACTAAGTTTTTGCACTCAAATATTTATAAGGCTCTGGATAGGTAGAGCAACACGCAAGTGGTATTTATGACAAGGTTAGCTTTACATTTAAGAACTAAAATAAATCATCTTTAATCCATCTAAAACTTGAGAGCACGTAAAACACTATGGGTCTTTATTTTTATCATAACCTCCGCTAAAGATTAAGCTAGCATTTAGATAATTTCTGATTTGTATTTTTAAGAGAGCACTAGGTTAAACATGCATAAATCAATTACAAAGATAAACAAAGCAACAATTATAATCATATATCATCATGGCACAAACTTTGTAACTTTACTAATGGTAAAAACCTGGTGGTGAATTTATTCATGATGAAAATAAACACTAAGACACATGCTGAAAATAAACTAACACACATGCTGAAAAATAAACTAAAAACTAAAAATTAAAGTAAAGCTGAAAATACTACGCATACATAGGTGCAAACAAGCTGAAAATTAAAGAAAAGGGGGTAAAGGAAAGATAACTAAAGCTCCTCCTCTCTCTAATCTTCCGCCGGTGGTTGATATTGATAGTCTTGGTTGTTGTACCCTTACTTGTATAGGATTGCGCCTCTCCTCCTATGAATTGTCCAACGGTGCTAGGCGAAGGTGTCCAAGCACATAAGCGACGTTTGCATTTCCTTCACCCATTTGGTTTGCATTGGTTTGGATGGCTGCAATAATTTGCATGTTCCTTGCAGCGTATCCTCCAATGGTGGCCACATTTTATTGTGGTTGAGGAAGGTGTGCATATGGCTCCGCAAAGGCTATGTTGGGCACCACAAAATTTGGTGGGGGCATGGCTGCACCACTCCCCCATGCTTGCATTGGTACACCACCGTAGTAACTCGGCAGCGCCGGGGTTCCTCCCAATGGTGGGACATAATTTTGTTGTGCACCTCCTTCTTGGGCCGTGGGAGAACCTTCTCCTCCTCATCTAATCCTTTATTTTTTTCTTCGCTGGCACAAGAAGTCCTTCCTCTAACCAATCTTCTTTCCCCTCAAGAAAAAGTCTTCATCTTCCATCCGATAGGGGCAAATTTACTTTGGCCACTTTGAAGCCTCCTCTCTCATCTTTAAATCCTAAGGAAGTCCGGGTAGGAGATGCTTCGGGTTCCTTATAATACCCGGTCTTAAAGAGATAGCCAACATAGGGAGGTAACACCCCGAACCAATATCTCCCGAACCCGATGTTACCCACAACACCACCGGTTGATCATAGGTGAGTGGGGTTGATTGGCGGCCTGGCAAAGCCGAGTAAAGCCAATTCAACTCCATGTTGGTTATCTTTGTCTCTCTCATTCTCCCAAAAATCCACTTGCACACAATGACACACTTGGATGATGGGGTTCCGGATAGTATTTCTTCGTTGATAGTCTCCTCCCGTGATCATACTCCAAAAACCTTCCCATGTTCCTTCATGCACATCCACTTGTTCTGGAGCTCCCTTTTGAAAATAGGAGACACTCGCCCATGGGTCTACGATACTAGAACATGCAATCGTTTTGATCATGAAAGCCAATCTAATCTATCGGGGGTTGTGACCACGGTTTCGCCCTTTCCCTCCTCTCGTACTCTCACTACGCGAAGGTATTCATGACTAGACCTATGATGGTCACGGTGTAAGATGATAGATAGATAATCCACAAAGTATTATCACATCTCAAGATCGATTAACCCATGGATGAAAGGAGATTACCCCATCAAGGTGCTAGAAATAGCATCGTTGATCAAGGTTACCCTTCCGACGTTGTCTTCCTTCTTCTCCACTTGTGGGCTCCCTCCAAACGGAATGAGAGACTCATCACTCCTTCGTCAAGGGTATGTGCCATGGTCATGAGAATTTCCTAGGCGAATTCCTTGTGGGTTTTTGCCGACACTCCGTTAGAGAATTGCACCGGTGTCCCGTATGAAAACCCAATATGTGGAGAGCTTGGTCGTCAAAGTCGACGTTCGCTACAAGCCTCTACTCAAGGCGAGCGAGCTTCTTCTCCTCCTCCTCCGTCGTGATGATAAACCCATTGGAATGCCACGGAGCGCATGGAGGTGGAGCGGATGATCGTGTCAAGTGGTGAGGTTGGACAGGCGGCTCCTCCATATGTCCTTGAGGTTTAGTGAACCTCATAGACGAGTTTCGTGTGACCCTCATGCCACCGAGGAGAAGAGTGTGGTTCCTCCTCGGCGGTGCCGTGTCCTCCTCCATACTCCGAGGAGACTCGGAAACTGAGTGCCTCCTCGAAGTCGATGATGGCTTAGACGACGATGATCCCTTCTTCTTCGATGAAAAAGGCTTGTAGTTTTCTTCCATGATTGCAGTGCTCTCCCTCACAAATATATACCCGGGGTTTTCACCCGGTAACAAGGTACACAAATATTATTTTGGATCCTGGACTTTGAGTGGATTAAGGATGTGATTTGTTGCACGAAACAAGCGAGGTGGATGGCTAAGTCTAAGGTGGTTCCGGCCTACAAATTAGAGCACACGAACAAAGAGTTGGATGAAAGACTTACCTCTCTCCTCCTCTTGGCTCGGTTCTTCTCTAGTGCATGTTGCTTCGTGACCGCGTACACCTTCCAAACGTTCCCGTCCACTCCTTCGCTTGCATTATTGCTCCTTCCACTTGATGTTTTCGCTTGATTCACTTCCATACTCCCTTGCCTCACATGCATCCATGATATTCCTACACAACAAGGCCTTGTCTGCCCCCCCCCCATGCTTGTACTTTGCATGTGGTTTGATAAAAGATGTTGGAGGGGCATCCCGTGATGTATCATGGTGCATGTATGGTTAGGTTAACTAGATTGCCTCCCTCTAAGCATGTTTTAAGGTTGAGCACTCCTCTAATTTCAAAATTTAAAAATATTTTTCAGAGCCATGCAAGAACTCAAGCATAAATTTAGAGAAGTTTTTAAACCATTAAAAACAATGTAAGTCGAAAATATTTTCCGACTACGTTGATATCGGTCTCACCGGTATAGTTTACCTTCATTGGTTGAGAGCAAACTTTTCCCGGCTTGATCATGGGGGCATAGGTTTAGGTTGTAATTTTGATTAGATAAGAGAGATTTTGAATAAAATAAAATTAAATGAGGCTTAGAAAAATTCTAATCTTAGAGAAACCAAGGATAAGGATTTTTAAACCAACCAAAAGTTTTAGTTTCTAGGTTCACGCGAGTCCTACCACGTGCTGAAATTTAATTAACACCTAGGTATAAATCGTGGCTCTACTCATGTGTTTTTAGCATGAAAAAGTAAGTCAACCACAACATCATAATGAGGGTGAAGGGTTGAGTTAGGTTCTGAAATTATTTGGTTGTGATTTCTCGAAAAAGAACGAACAAACACATAGGAGGGTTCATGCAAAGGGTTTATGACAAAGCAAAATATTCAACCAAGAATTATGTCTCTAATATTGTTCAACCATTCTAAGTCTAATGTTTTGCGTAGTAAAATTCAAAATTGAATTACTTGAAAAGACTCGAAAAACCTGGAATCGGGTTGTCCTCCCGGTAGCTTATTCTTGACTCGACGAAATGGGTTGCCTCCCGCCTAGCGCTTCGTTTATAGTCCATGGCTAGACTTCTTCACTTGATTACTTCGGATCAACGCTCTTTGTGGGCGCTACAATCTTGGGTGCCCACTTCCGCACCATCTTGGGCACGGGCTTCTTCTTTGGCTTAGTCAATTTTTTTGGTCTTCACCGGTTGGCTTTGTCCTTCGGTCTTGACGGATGCAATAACTTCCTTCATGTAGTGGCTCGGTATCTCAAACTCCGGTCGTTCGGTCGTGATCTTCATGGTATCCTAGTGTAATCCTCCATCTCTCCTGAATGTGTTTGAGTAGCCTTCGCCGTCTTGGGACCTTGGAGTTGTCTCGGATATTCTTCTTTGTTACCCATCGGGCGCCCGGCAAGTTGTCCCACTTGCGTCTAGCATCTTCATCACGATGAACACTTCACGTATAGAGCTTCCGACCTCCGTCACCTTGCCATCTAAATTCTTCAATATTTTCTCCATAGCCTCGAACTTAGTGACGGCGTCCTTGGACATGGTCGTACTCCACACACTCCTTGCATGTGGATCTTGCTTCGGCGGCCTTTAGGTTTTGGGCTTCTTTCTCCATCTCCATCTTCTCCATCCTCCTCTTAAGTAAACTGATATGCCACTCAAGGAATCCGGCTCGTATGCATTCAGCTCTCGCAATCGTCATGCGGATAGTTGAGACCTTGATCTTGAACGGCCTCCCGGCGTCTTGAAGGTTTATGATAGGTAGATCAACAATGTTCGGGTGCATAGCTCGATCTCGCGCTCCGTGGTTGAGGTTGATCTTCCTTTGGACTTGGAGGTGGTGATTCCCTTGGAGATTTCGACGGTCCTTCGACTTCGGCTTTTGAATCTACGGTTTTCAACCATTTAGCTTGTGTTGCACGTCTCCTTTGCTCGTAAAGTTTTCCCGGATCATCCACAAAAAAAGTTTGGGTTTCTTGGAGAGGTATCCAACCATCTCCGGTTAGGGTTAGCAATAAAACAAAAATCTAACAAAAGAAAAATTAGGGTTAATCAAAACTAGATTAGATTGATTTTTTTTTCTTTTTGAGGATGATCAAACATAAGAGATGCAAAAGAAAATAAAAAGAAAAACTGAAAGATAAGCGATACTAGATCGGATCTTGATTGCTTGTTCCCCCAAAGAACGGCGCCGTGAAAAAAGGGGCTTGTTGATGGTTAATAGTTGTATCAAAGTTCGTTTAGACTTGCAAGCGGACAAGTCTCCCGTCGTAGTCAAGGGACCCTTCTTCCCTCGAGTGGTGAACCCAAGGTATCGAATCCGTGGAACAATGTGCAACGCAAGGATTCAATCTAGTAAAGCAAGGTAAAGCTATCTATTGAAGAATCAAATTGCATCTAATCTAAGATATCATAAGGAAAACGAATCTAATCTAATCTACTAAAGAGGTAGCAAGAGAAAGCAAGAGATAACCGATCTAGAGAGTCTAGATCATGCTTATGTTGTTGCTCCAAACAAGATAGATGAAGATAGAAAAGTGAATCTCATTAAAAGCATCTTTGAATCGTGGCCTTCCATCCGACTCGAAAACGCCCGCCTTTCGAACCCCCGTTCGTCACAACGTATCCCTACTCATGCGGGTAGTCTAGGGCGAGTTTGATAGAACAAGTTGAAATCACTTGGCCGGTCCGGTATGCACCTCTAGCCACCGCGGCTACAAGAGCACCCTAAGTAATCTAGCTGCAAACTAGATTGTAGAAGAAGCAAAACCAAGAAGAAAACAAAATCATCGAGAAGGCACTTGATCGCTAGAAATCGAATTCACTTACAAACTTCACCATGAATGATTACATGAACAAGATCACCACCAGGGCCCTCCCTCGATCTTGAACCTCGCTCCGGAGCTCCGACGTGGTCTTCCATGCAAGGTTCCCACGTTGGCTAGGGAAACCCTAGACAACTAGCACGACCCTCATCTCCGAGATGGTGTCCCTCAAGCTTCTCGGCTCATCGGCGGCGGATGACGAATTGATTGATGCGTGGCTCTCGGTCAGGGGGCTATAAATAGCCAGACATGCAACTAGGTCAAAGGGGAGGCCGATTGGGCCCCGAACAGCCGGGCCGGCCGGCCCGGGCCGACCGGCCCGGGCCCATCCCGCCCGCCTTGTTGCCTCCTTCGCCCGGTGTTGCTTCCCGCGTCTTCTAGATCTTCTCCCCTTTTGCATGTGGGCCCTTGACGTTGGTTTCTCTCCGAATTGGACGAAGCTCCTTGTCTTGCAAGATTCAGCACTTTTCTGGCTAGGTCCTCGGAGTTTATCATCTTCTCGGGCTTGGTCCTTGGGCTCTTGGAGTCATGTTCACTTCATTGCTTGACTTGTACCGGGCTTCAAGGTCTTGTCATGAGATGCTTAATGAACTTATCCCGGAAGTCTTGCTTTCAACGTTAAAACCCTGCGTAAACACTTAACTCCAAAACCGACATGCACAAGTGAACTTGTTATACCACGAGGGTTAGTACCAATGGATAAGATACAAAAGTCATGCCAACACCGAAGGTAAACTCATGGCTTGGTTGACGGATTTTCACCGTCAACACGGTCGAAACTACAAACTAGTAATCCAAGTGTCCTTCATCTCCTTTGCGACACTTGGAACTAACAAAGTTCTTAGCCTTGCAGTCTTCGACCAAATTGAGCCCATTAATTTAAATTGAGGGGTCTCATTCCATTCAATACTCGTGACAATAACCCAATTAGAAATCCGCTTCAAAACAAAGGTTAGTCACAAGCATATGGTTGTCATTTATCACCGAAACACACCCTTACCAAAGGTGCGAAAGGGCCTAGATCGCTAGGGGCGTCGCGATCGTAATATTGGGACGGGCACCATGGATGGCCTCATCGTCTCTAGCTAGCTACATACACACCTAGTACAGTGCTACACGCTCCGGTTACGATCCTCGGCGAGGCATGCACGATATGATCGACAAGCAAACGTGCCGGGACACGGGGTCACGGATAAGCACGCACCCATAGATATCCACATCCTCATATATCCGTTCCTGTCGGAGTATAGAGATAGTACATCCTGGTGAGCGACGTGTGTGCGCACTGTACAGGACGTGCCTATGTTTCGCAGTGGCCGTTGCTGCGTTCGGTGCGCGGTGCACGCGACGTGCGTGGGTTGCCTAACGGCCTCGATAGCGAGCCGGAATTCGATCAGCTCCGCGACGCCGGGAGACAGAGAAGCGAGACCGGCCGATCGATCGAGGAGCTCTCCACAGGACTACAATGACAGCAGGAAGCATTGAGCATTTGAGCTTGTGGGTTTGTGGACCTGCGCAGCAAGGGGTTTCTGCTTTCAGTGTGGTGTCAAATTAATTAACAAGACAGACGTGAAAGTGTATGGCTGTGAGATTTTGATTCGTTCCATATTTCCATGTCACGATCTGTGGTTTTTCACTGACACCGAACACATTGATCAGCCCTCTTCCGGCCATGCACGACGCATGCCCCCCGGCCCATATGCCCCATCGTTTTCTCTCTCCTACCGCACCACCGTACCAGATACAAAAACCTCTCTCTGGATTTAATCTGCTAGATATCAATTTGTTTACGGCCACTTCTACTCACCGGAGATTCTTTTTCTGGCCAGCTAATCCTCAAAATCTGAATAACTTTTAAGTTGTTGAGTTTGAAAATGCGAAAACTACAGAAATAGATTTGTCTTGCAAAACACTATTATAAAAGTATACATTTATTAGTTTTTAACAAATATTTTTTATAAAAATAAGAAGTCAAAGTTATACTTTGGAGACCGTGTCACTGTCCTAAACGACATGTTTTATGAGTATGGAAGGAGTATACACATATATGTCATTAGATGTTAACATCACCTAATAATAATAATCTCCAAATTCAACACGATCAAGGACGAAATTAAATTGAGATCCGATATTCGAGCAATTTGATACCACTAGCTAGCGATGTGACAGCTACGAATTAGGCTCTCACAACCCATCAACTTCTCTCCCACATGGATTAGCAATTTTGACGAGACAAAACAATATATATGTAGCGGGCTTGTAGCTAATAACAAAAAAAATCTTTACCTTCTCTCTTTTGTTTACTAATTTGTTGAATATTCTAACACGTTCTTATAGATAAGTACTTATATTCATCCTATTGTGACAGATGTCAGCTAACAATTGCGATAGGTTTCAGCTAACGATTGTGATAGATTTCAGCTAACGGTCACTCTTTACACTTTTTCTCACAGTTCATAGTTCTTTTTACATTTCATCTCACCTTCATATGTCTTCAACAAGTATTACTTTAGGTACTCCTAGTCTGAGCTATGTGACATGGAAATCGTTATATATTGTCATCGCTTACTACATACAGGCACACATGGGCTTGGGCACTTTTTTTACCGAAAACTGAAAACCAAACCAAACCAAAATGTTGGTTTTTCGATTGTTCGATTCCTGTTGGGCTGGCGATGATCATCACTCGCTTGGTGGTGAGCAAATTAAGCGGCTAATGGTAACTTGATTTCTTAGTGGCATTTTTACGGGAACAAGGTAGTCGCCTCTTGACGCCGTTGTTAGTAAATATTGTCACTTGTCATGACAGATATTTTTCAAATTAATTGTTTTTCTCCTAATTTTGGAAAAGGACAGACAAATGAATTTATGCAGCACTTCGTTACGTGTTTCAATCACCCTCTTCAATTCGTATACCAGAAAACATGAGTTATTGCAGCGGAAGGTCTATTTTATTTTTTCTTCTATTAATGAATAGACACATATTTCCCCTCGTATTCGAAAAAAGTTCCGAGATTGCCTTGCATTTTGTACGATTCACACTTTGTCTGTGAACCATGGAAGTATGAAGAGCGAGCAATTACAACTGGTTGGAAGAAAATGCTGTATCGTCTCCTTTTTCTTCTATTAAACGTTATCAGATTGCAAAATGTTAGTTTTTAGTATGTTTGTTTTACTCAATAATTCTAATCATATACATCTGCTTGGAACAAACATTTACATTGCACATTTGTCACGATTATCCTACACAATATATATCAATACGGGCATACGGTACATCAAGAACTTCTTCCCTCCAACAACTATGACACGAAATTCTGTCAAATGATCTGAATTGAAGGCGAGGAAGAAACGAGGAAAGCTGTTGTCCCAGTGGTCTCCATGCCATATACGCGCATCTTCCTGAATCAGTTCTTCTTAGAGACCATGCCCAGCAGAATCAGCAGTTTTCATGCTCTGCATACCTTTTTAAGCTCGCTGATGGTGATGGGGTATCGATCTGAAGTGAAATACTCCGGTGACCACGCACCGAAGAACTAGAGGAAGGCTTATCGATGGATCTATCTACAACCTCGATTGCTTCAAGCCAATCCAGCAAGGAATTAACTGCACGTACACACGGTACATCACTATCCACCGTGCCTCGTACACGGCCACGGCGACGATCGCGTGGTGGCCGCCATGGACGCCACGGCCTTGGCCCACGCCACGAGCTCCCGCTTCATCTGCTTCTCGTCGCCCCAGATGAGCAGAGGGTCCACCGGCCGGTCCGTCGTCGTCTCAGCGGCGACGAACGCCGTCGCCGCCGCCGCCCGGGCAGAGACCTCGTCCTCGGCGCTGCCGCCGGCAACCGGGAACGGCCGCGCCATCTCCGCTCCCAGAGCCATGTCGGCTGGTGGTGCGATGGATCGAGCTGCTGCTGCCAGACAGTGACTCTTTTCCGCACCGCTCTTGGGTCTGCGCGCTGCTTCTGATCACCGGGTGTGGTGGGGAGCTTTGAGAGAGGAGGGAGAAGAAGATTGGCACGAGGGGACTCGCCGCGCCCTCCCGCCGTCTTTATATCTGGCCGGCCGGGCACGCGCGCGCTGCGAGCACTGCACCGCACCGGGCGCTCGCGCACGACGCCCGCGGCTCGCGTAGTATCTGGCGCGCATATTCGCCGCGACGGGGATCAAATCGTGTGACGCGGAGAGGGCCGCGCGTCTGCACGCGAATACGCGATCCGGCCGGCGTCTGACCAGTGCGCGGAATGGTGGGACGGACGCGCGCGCGGCGCCATGGCCTATCCTCCCTCATCTCGTGCAAACGTGCCGGGATACGGGTCACGGATAATCCGTAGATATCCGTCGTCGTTCCTTGTTGGAACAAACACGAACCTGTGTCTGTGTGGGGGGATAGAGGAGTGTCGTGCAGGGGGTGAGGCGACGTGTGTGTGCACAGTACACTTGTACAGCGCACGTGCCTGTACGTTTGTGTCTCCTGCGAGCTGGCCGGGGCGTGCTACGCCGACACCTTGCTTCGTCGTGGTCTCCGCGCGCACGCCGCGTCGCCTGTTGCGTGCGCGGTGCACGAAACGTGGGTTGCCCTGAGATGGAGATGGAGATCAGTGTATGGTGGTGACAACTGACAAAATCTCTTTGCTCTATCTTCGGCAGAGCATGTGCATCCTAGCAAGATCCACTACTAGCCTCCCGATTTGTACTCCTATTCTGTATTTTCGTCGGTAGGTTTGAGCAAAAAATATCTCCATCACGTCACGTGACAGCAAAAACTACAGCGACGTTCGCGTTCTCGGCGCGCAAAAATTGCAGAAGGCCGGCGGAACGGAATCGCAACGACGGGTCAGCTGAGATTTCAGCGCAACTTGTTGTGCCGTGACAAGCCGACTGATCAAGTCATGGTGCATCGAGTAGGGATATACGACTACAGTACTAGTACGTGGCAACGCCGGCCGTCTTAAGGTGAAGACTTCGAAGCGGAGGGTTTTTTTCGAGAACGTGCAGCGCACGTATTTCATTAAGCGAAGGGGAACCAGCGGAGGGTGAAAAGAAAACTGAAGAGTGTTCGTTGCGGCACCACCGGCAGTGGCCACTGGCCACTCACTACATGAAAAGTTATTAGACCTTGCCTAATTAGTTCATCTGTGAAAAAAATTCGATGTTACACCGGATGTTTCATGTCGTCTGTAGATCACGAGACGAATTTTTCGATCCATCATTAGCACATTTTGTAGCACATCATTATTTAGCACTAGAAGTCATGGACTAATTAGGTTACGAAATGGATTTTGTCAATAACGACCTATGTATGTTTAATACTCTCCAAACATCCAATGTGACGGGTGGTGGGGATACTTATGTAGTCGCATTCTTTCTAGCTAATAATTCTTTTTTATTTGTGTGGGGTTCCGCCGTTATGGTGATCACTTTTCTTTTTTTTTTCTTTTTTGCTTGATGTAGCCACACCTTGATGTGGTTGCTACCAAATGTTGTCACTTGTCATGACAGATGTTTTACAAAATTAAATATTTATTTTCTTGATTTTGGAAAAAGACAGCACAAAGGAATTTATGTAGCGCAGCTTCAAAGTGTTGCAATCATCTTCATCAATTCTTCATAGACCAGAAGAATCCGCGAGTTGTTGCTATGAAAGGGCACATTGTCACCAAATAGTAGGATTAGATGATTCTAGCTCCATCTATGATGAGCTAATTAGTTTAAAAACTAATTAGAAGAAGAAGAAGAAGAAGAAGAAGAAGAAGAAGAAGAAGTTGTCTCGGTACCAGAATTGCAACTTCGGAGCCTTATATTTGAATAGAGGAATTGGATTAGTATCAGTATATGACCTGAAAGTTTGTAAATAAATTCTAGTAATTGAAATACCGAAAATATGAAACACTAACCTTAATTTACTGTTGGCATAGATGCGAAATGTTTTGCTCGGGTGGACGGTGCAAGATAACGTACTCCTATATAGTCTCTAATAAATATATATCGTTTTGAACAAGAAAATTAGTTTATTTTTGAATTAACTAGGTTATAGCCCGTGCGTTGCTACGGGTGTGTAAAAATTTGAACAAAGCAATTGCAATTTCAAAAATAAAATCTTGTAAAATAATATATGAGAATCAGCACTACATCTTAGCTTTCCAACTCTTCACAAGCTCGTTAGTAAGGCTATATTAATATATTTCACAGTACTATTCATCCTATTTGATAAATTTAGCTAGTATTTCCTTAATATTTATAACTTTCTCAAGTAGCACGTGTGTGTTATGTGTGTGAGTTGTTGCATGAGCACATTCTTTTACGAAGAAGAGTATCTACCTGCATGCACTTAGTGTCATAATGTGATTACTGTCATGATGCATCGATTGAGTGATTTGTGTGATTTCATTGCTAATCAATTTGTTTGCGACTACGTACGATTTGGGATTTGGGCTTGCATCGATTGGGTGATTCTTGTGATTTCATTGCTAATCAATTTGTTTGCTACCGATTTAGTTTACGACATTGATTTGGTTGCTAGAGTTCATTTGGTGCCGGAGGTGTGCTCGGCCGCTCGTGACTTCGACGGCAGTATGCGGAATCAATTTGTTTGCGACCAATTTAATTTATGACATTGATTTGGTTGTTAGAGTTCATTTGGTGCCGGAGGTGTGCTCGGCCACTCGTGACTCCGCCGGCAGTCGATGCGGCGAGGGGCAGTCAGCCTGCAGGCGGTGCTTCGCGGGCCACCTCCCTCACTGGCATGACGAGCGGGCATGGTGCGAGGGGGTGGTGGTTGCCGCGCGAGGGAGATGGCCGTGGTTGCCGGTTCCACGCGGGGGATGCAGGAAAAAATTGAGTGAGTGGCGTGCGCACCCCTGCGCATCGCCGCTGCTTGCCGATCGGACGTCGGTTCTGCGAGATGAAGGCGCTTGGCTCCGGGACGCTTGGCTCTCGCGCTCGGCTTCTGCGATTCCTCGGCTCCCACACATAGATCAGCTCCCTCGTTGAATCATCTTGGGTCTGCTTCCCGACTTCCCGTCGAGGGAGCCGAAGGTCGACGGGAACCAGATCATGAATTTATACACGAAGAGGATGCAGGACCAGATCATGGATATGCATATGAAGGGCCTATTTGGGAGGGTTTCGGCTCCACCCAAAACGGCTCTGGCTCCGGCTCCTCTGGTGGAGCGGCTCTTCTGGTGGAGCTGGAGCCGTTTTAAGAAAATATTTGACAAAACGGCTTCTCCTAGCTGTGTAGGGTGGATAACAGGATGAAATGTCCGTAATGCCTTTTTTCTCTTTTATTTTCTCTTTATTTTCTTCATCAATCAACATCCCTCTTTATCCACCCGTGGAGCCCCGACCCTGGCCACCCATCCGTTCCAATCCCAGTCTCATTCCCCACGGGATGCCGCCGCCCCCCACGCGACGTCGTCGGCAATTGCAGCCCACCCTGGAGGACACTGGCGGCTTGGATCCGGCGATGGCGTCCTGGTGGGTCTCTCCTCCCCCTTCCTCTTTCCCTCACGCGTGCTCCTCAGCCTCCTCTCCGCATATTTCTTCCCCAACTCCGGCGGTGGTTAGGGTTCCGGCGAGCTCCCTCTCTTTCCTCTCCAACTCTGCCGGTCCTAGCCTCCTCCGTCCGCACCGCACCCCGCCCTCCTTCGTCCGTGCTGCGCCCCAGCTTCCTCCATCCGCCTTCCACCAGGGGCAAGGCAGTCAAGGTGAGGTGAAGCCGGAGGAAGGGGAGCGCTCCGTCCGCGTCCGGGGGAACCACACGCGGTAGACGGAAGGGAGCCGAGGGAGAGCCGAGCGCGTCAGAAACGGATGCGGGCTTGTGAGCCGAGCGTCCGGGAGCCGAGGGCATGCATCTCGCGAACCGGCGGTCCGAAACCGGATGACGACAATAACATTTCGCTTGTTTTAGTTGTAGGACTAGCATTCCTAAAAGTCATATATATATATATATATATATATATATATATATATATATATATATATGGGCGGAGGTAGTATAACCGAACCATACATGTGGATTTGACATTGCCTTGCATTTCGTACTATTCACACATCATCTGTAAAACCATGCTATACGCTATATTGCTAAAAAAAACATGCTATACGCTATAGGTTGCAAAAGTTTAATTTCAATGCATATTTCTTTATTGTTATATGCTCAGCAGTGTACGACTGCTTGGGAGAAAAATTACACTGTACATTTGCTAGTTGCCATACGATCCTCCTCCTATACAAATACCTCGATCAATACTCTGTCCATGAAGAACTCCTTTTCTCAAGGGAACAGCATACGGGCAACAAGTATGACAAGATGGCACATGGCAGTTTCCCTGCTCTTCTGGGGACGCACAGGTCTTTGATCGATCTCTGTTTACACGATCTAATACTACTACAAGATTATCATCCATCAAGAAACTGCACACACACTATACCCGGCGTCGTCTCATGGGTGGCAACGGCGGCGACGACGGCGAGCAGGAGCAGGAGGTGTTCTTGCCGGCCGCGGACATGGACGACGCCGCCACGGCCTTGGCCCACGCCACGAGCTCCCGCTTCATCCGCTTCTCGTCGCCCCAGATCACCGGGTCGACTGGCCGGCCCGCCGCCCTCCCCGTGGCGAGGAGCGCCGTCGTCGCCGCAGCCCGCCCGCCGCCCGAGACGACCTCCGCGTCGCCGCCGCTCGCCGCCTGCACGAACGGCCGCAGTGCCGCCTCCGCTTCCATAGCCATCGATCAACAATCCTTTCCTGCGCGCGCGCACCAACGAATTGAACCCCGACAACGCCGAGTAGCTTTGACTAGCTCGACTGCGCTTCCGTCTGCTGATCCCCGGCGCTCACTGACCGTGCTCTGAAGTCTGATGAGCTCCGGCCAGCAACGCGCGATCGCCGTAGTCTTTTATAGAAGAGGCGAGAGGGGGGTGTGGTCGTGACTCGTGAGTGTGCGAGAGCGAGAGCGAGGAAGAGAGGATAATTGCCACGAGGAACTCGCCGCGCCGTGCCGTCGCTTTTATACGCGGGGGGCGCCCATTGAATCATCGACCGCGCGTGCCCGGGCGGCCTGGGCGGGGTGTCGTGTGAAGCGGAGCGCGCCGCGTCTCGCCGTCTGCCCGGGCAGGCGCCTCGCCCTCGATCGAGTTGGTTGCGGCGTCGCGGTCGGGGCTCGGGGCGGAGTGGGACGGGGGCATGGCTGCTCCTGTTGGGACATCGCGCAAGCTGTGTGCATGTGCTACGCACGCAGGACACGATATGCTCGCGAGGGGGCACGAAAGCGAACGTGCGCCGGTATACCGGTATAGGATACCTTTTGTCTCCGTGCACGGGAGACACCCGACGCAACAGTATGTCAGTTCTTAGGCTAAAAGCTAAAGGTTTTAGAGCGATATCTCGATGGAATAATGTATCATGGCGCAAGGATACGCAAAGCATGATGTGTATCCACATCCGTGCACATATCCATCCATGATCCGATCGAGCGAGAGAGAGGCTCCAGCAAGGAGTTATGGAGTTATGGAGTAGGAGTGTAGGGCTACCAGAAATGCATTGCCGATCGGCGCATGCACAGAACTTTGCTTAGGGTGTGGTCTGATAGGTCGTGTCATGCATTGACACGTAATATTGGCTCAACTCAATACAGTATTTGTACAATGAGTTGTCTTATAAGATGTCTAGTAGAATAATAAATTCTCTTAATTTGTGCATATAAAAAAGGACTATTATGAGTTGCATGGCAACAAAAACTCATACAATGGTTGTGAAGTTGTCTCATAAGGTGGTTGCTTCGCTCATGAGGTGGTTGTTTCGCAAAGTAACGACCTCTTTCTCTCTCCTCGCTCTCTCTCTTCCACATCATCAAAAATCTTATGTGGCATTGCATGAGACGACCTATGGGACAGCTGGTGCGCAGCCACTCACTGCACGCACCAAGAAGCTTTCCATCCTATGGGTCCCGCAGTCCGCTCCGACTCCTACCTTATGAAAATAATTTTTTTTCTCTGAGAATTTTTTAGCTTCGATCGAAAACGATCTATCCGTATTATTTTCACGGCAGTAATTTTTTCAATCACAAAGTAAAAACGCTAAAACGCCGTGAGGGCGATGATGAAGTAGCCTAATAGGAATATGGTTGGAACTATTCGTAGGGTTGGGTAGTAAGTAGTAGCAGCATGTAAGGAATCGGATGCTCGTTAGCCTAAGAGGGGGAGGGGGTGAATTAGGCAACTTAAAACCTTAACCTATTGCTCACTAAATTTTACACAAAAGTAAACTAGAACATACTATCTATATGTACAACTACGATTGTTCTAGTGTGAAACTCTCATCCCAAAAGAAGGTTTGCAACCTATAGCCAATCCTAGCATGAAACTACTCTAGGAAAGTAGAGACAAACAAAAATTGCAATAGAGTAAATGCGGAAACGTAAAGGGGATGAGAGGAAGCAAACTCTTGACACGCGATTTATCCCGTGGTATCGGTAGGCACTAAGCCACCCCTAGTCCACGTTGTTGAAGCACTCACACAAGAGTATTGCTTCCCGGTCACCAAGTCTCTCCCAAGAGCACCACTTGACTCGCCACAAAGGCTAGCCACTTAGGCACTTGTCAAGCTCCCTTGGTCACCTTGATGTCGCCTCCACTAAGGAGCTTCTCCACCAAGGAAAGGGGTCTCCACGTCCCCCGCACAAAGTGTCCTCGCCGCTCCACACCAAGCCGGAGGGTCGATGACGATTGCCGGTGAGCCACTTAGGCCCCAAGGCTTCCGGCGAACCTTGTACAACTGGATTCACTCAAGAATCACCTCACAAGGTTGTCACAAGCTTGCACTCACTCAGCTCTAAGCTAAGCCTAGCACTAAGCACATACACTAAGCATATGCAAGTCTAAGGATGAGCAATTAAGCACTTGGATGGATTGGATATGATCTTGAATGTGTCTTGAACTCCTCTGCACTTCCACACAATCCAGCAACCTCAAATGGGTGAGTGGAGGGGGTGTAAATAGCCCAAGGCACCAAACTAGCCGTTGGCTAAAAGCTGCTGAAAAAGGTACTGTCGGATGATCCGACGCTATACTTTTCCAGGGCGTTCGTTCATCCGGTGCCCCTCCACGTCACGTAGCCGTTGAGGTTCTCTGACACAACTTCTCCAACGCTACGTCAGATCATCCGGTGCTGAAGGCCACGCGTCTAAGTCGCCACTTTTAGCTTCTAACTGACCGACGGATAGACCGACGCTAACCCTGACCAAGGCGTCGGATCATCCGGTGCTGAAGGCTTTGTCTTGGCGCGTTTCTGTACGAATTCAAACTGAGCGTCGGATAGACCGACGGGTTCCCCACTCAGATCGTCGGATCATCCGGTGCTACTGTCTTCGCTGCTCTTCTTCTGCAACTCGTCCGACGCATCTAGAAATTGGATTGTCGGTTCATCTGACGGTACCTAGGGTTTCACCCTATGTACCAACTCGTTCGACGATTGCACCGACGCTTGTATTTGAGGGACCGTCAGTTCATCCGGCGATGTCTTTTCTTTTCCTTTTCTTGCTCGGTTTTGACCCTTTGTTTTGGCATTTTTGCATGTGGTTTTCTTGCATCCTTGGGACCTAGAAATGTCTACAAAGACATGCTCAAACAATATGGTTAGTCCCAATGATCATGTTGTCATAAATTACCAAAATCAAACTCCGAACTAATGGCATATGAGGCCATGTTCGCTACAATCTCCCACTTTTTGGTGATTTATGACAACACCACCAAAGCAAGCATAAATTTGCAAGAATTGACAAAATTAGTCCCACTTACACTTGCTTGGATGCTTACCATCATCCAAACTCCCCCTAGATCAAACTTCCCCCTAGATCAAACTTCCCCCTTTTTGATCTTCATGTTCACATTCTCCCCCTTTGGTCTCATACCTTGAAACCACTTGTAAGCATCCTTGAACCCACTTGTAAGCTTAAGCCACAAGCTTGCTTTGGTCCCACATACTCCCCCTTTGGAATAAAATCTCCCAAAAGTCCCAAAGCAAAAGGGTCCAAGAAAACTAGCAAGACCTAGCAATCATAGCTCAAAGGAGAGATGTTAAATGCAAGGAAGAAAGCCGCATGAACCATGATCCATAAGTATGATATCAATGAAGATACCACATGTAAGAATAACTAAGGTGAATCACAAGCTCATGAGACTAGCATGATACAACCTAAGCTCCCCCTAAGTGTGTGCACAAAAAGGATACCACTTGTAAGAGAAGGGTAGTGAGAAACAAGTGCACAACTATAAACGTGAAAGACAAGGAAGCTTGGATCATATCATGCAAGGAGGTAGCTTAAGGGACAAGAGATAAAACAAATGGGTTCTTGTTACATTACCACTTGTATATATCACTTGTAGTCTTTTGATCATTGCATACCTCCGGGGGTTGATCCTCTCTACCTTGTTGGCACCACATTGAGATGAGCCACTTCGAAATGATATCACTAGGTGACACCACTTGAAAGAAGCTTCCATAGAAGACACTTGGGGTACCACAAGGATTAGGAATGTATGAGTACATTGCCTTTGAACTTATATAGAGACATAAGCTCGTAAGGACATGACTCAATAGCATGAAGCTCGTATTGCTATATTCACTCTTTTAGAGATGTTAGATCACATTGAAGGTGAAATAGCATTCTCTTAGAATGAAACACCGGACCGGAACGCGTCGCTAAGGGACTACATAATATAAGCTTGAAACAATGTTAGTCCCATAACCAAACTATAGGATGAGCTCCCCCTAAATGTGTGTATTTAGTGTTTGAATCACCAACCAAATGTATGCACATTGTTTATGACAACAAAAGGGAAGCTAACCCTATAGCTTGCTCATGATGCAAAGAGATATATATGAAAACATGCACCATGAAAGAACAAGTGTAGCTTTCCTACACACTAATCAAACCATGTAGATTGCTCATGGGTTATCACATGACACAAGCAACCTACCATATGTAAACATTGCAACAAATGCAACCTAAACAAGGCAATGGAGCTACAATGATACAAGAGATGGGTTCTAGTTTCCATTACCTCGACCGGGGAACTTGGGCAACACATGTCCAATTTGCAAGCTTGGCTTATAGGCTTGAATCTTCTCATCTTGATTGTGCTAAGCCTCCCAAGTCCCCGCATTCAAGGCCTTCAAGTGGCCTTCGGAACCCAAACCATTTGAGGCCCCTTCATGTTGGTGATGACTTCCTTGGGCACCCAAATGGGTTGGTTCCTACCCCGCTCCTCCTTCATCTTCCCAATCTTGTGAGCAACCACCTTGCCATTTTCCTTCTTCTTGATGACGTAGGTGTTGATATTTGTCTTGTTCTTGTGGTTGGGCTTGGTGTAGATGAGGGAGCTCTTGATGGTGGGCTTCAACTTCTTCTTTGCGCCCTTGTCCATCTTCTTGACAAATTGAGGGCATTTGTAGAACGTGTGCCCTTCTCCATGACACTTGTAGCAAGTCACAGTTGCACCCTTCTCAAGCTTCTCACCATGGGATCACGGTTATCTTGAGAAGGTTGGACTTTGCTCTTCATGTCTTGAGAGATGTCCACTTGTTCCTCATCATTCTTGCCCTTGCCCATCAAGTTTGCCAACCTCTCTCGGAGCCATTTCAATTCTTGCTTGAGCTCATCATTTTCCTTGCCTATGAGATAATCACAAGTTTCTACAACAATATTCTCATGGCAAGATGGTGAGCAAGATTCATCAATTAAATCAATACAAGAAGTTGAAGCATCTACCTTGGAGATAGGAATTGCACAAGGGATAGATGTTCCTTCAAGCTCAAAGGAATTACTTGTTTTAGTCTCATTGCTCTCAAGCTTAGATTTTAGCTCCTCACACTCCCTGCTAAGCAATTTGAATTTGCATAACAAATGTTCATAATTTGTAGCAAGGGTGTCACTAAGATCATTAAGAGCATTGAGTTCTTTAATTTCATTAGCTTGTTTTTCAAGTATTCCTTTTTGCTCGTGGATTAGCTCAACAAGATCATTGAGAGAGGTGGTGTCGGATTAGTCATCACTTACATTGCTTTCCATACCTTTGGCCATAAGGCACATGTGTGATGATGACGGATCTTGCATGAAGCGGGTGGTGAAGTTCTTTCTTGATTCATCGCTTGAGCTAGAAGAACTTGATCCACCACTTGTCCACTCTCGGACGGCTATTGTTGCTTCTTGCCTTGGTCTTCTATCCTTGACCACCTTCTTCTTGGGCTTGTGCTTGATCTTGGTGAACTTGATTTGTTGATGATGACGCCCTTCTCTCAAGTGGACGTTGTAGCCGTACATGTTGACTTTCTTCACATACTTGAAGATCTTCTTCACGTACTCGGCCACCATGGATTCCATCTCTTCATCACTTGAGGAATCTCCATCGTCACCATCATCACCATCATCCCCGCTTGAGCTTCCACGAGTAGCCATCCTACTCAACATCTTCTCTTGTCAGCTTGAGAGAGCATGGCTTGTAGCTGGAGAGGATGGTTCTTGGGGCTTTTCTTGGGGTGCCATCTTTGACTTGGGCATGAGTTGAAGCTCATGTGCCATGATCTTGCTCAAGATGTGAGATGGCTTCAAATCTTCGAGCTTCTTCTCGTAGATTATTGCCTTCACCAAGTCATAATCGGGCTTCCGGAGACTTTGAAGGATCTTGCGGTTGATGTTCAAGTCCGAGATGTCCTTCACACCTAAAGCATTGATCTCATTGACAAGCACATTTAGGCGTGAGTACATAGATTCGGCATTTTCATTAGCAAGTTGCTTAAAGCTATTGAATTCCTCAAGGAGACAATCGTAGCGTTCATTAGCAACTTCTTTTGAACCCTCATTTTGCTCCTTGATGGTTTTCCATAGCTCATGAGCATTTTCACAAGTAAAAACTCTATTGAAAACGCCTACATCTAGTGAGGACAAAATGATACTCTTAGCAATCACATCAAATTGCTTTTCCTTTCTAGTACCATTTTTCATGCCCTCATCGGTGACTCTCCAAACGTCAAAGTCCCTTGCTTGGAGATAGGCCTCCATGAGGACCTTCCATCGAGGATAGCCCGTGCCATCGAAATGTGGAGCCAAACCTAAGGTATCCATCCCTTTCATTCCTCTATAGGGCAACTCACTAGGCGGTGAAGCCTAACCGTTCCAATGAGCCGGTTTTCACAATTTACTAATTGAATTGGTGTTTCCTTGTGAAGGAAGTGAGTCCCGGCTCTGATACCACTTGTAAGGAATCGGATGCTCGTTAGCCTAAGAGGGGGAGGGGGTGAATTAGGCAACTTAAAACCTTAACCTATTGCTCACTAAATTTTACACAAAAGTAAACTAGAACATACTATCTATATGTGTAACTACGGTTGTTCTAGTGTGAAACTCCCATCCCAAAAGAAGGTTTGCAACCTATAGCCAATCCTAGCATGAAACTACTCTAGGAAAGTAGAGGCAAGAAAAAATTGCAATAGAGTAAATGTGGAAACGTAAAGGGGATGAGAGGAAGCAAACTCTTGACACGCGATTTATCCCGTGGTATCGGTAGGCACTAAGCCACCCCTAATCCACGTTGTTGAAGCACTCACACAAGAGTATTGCTTCCTGGTCACCAAGTCTCTCCCAAGAGCACCACTTGACTCGCCACAAAGGCTAGCCACTTAGGCACTTGTCAAGCTCCCTTGGTCACCTTGATGCTGCCTCCACTAAGGAGCTTCTCCACCAAGGAAGGGGGTCTCCACGTACCCCGCACAAAGTGTCCTCGCCGCTCCACACCAAGCTGGAGGGTCGATGACGATTGCCGGTGAGCCACTTAGGCCCCAAGGCTTCCGGCGAATCTTGTACAACTAGATTCACTCAAGAATCACCTCACAAGGTTGGCACAAGCTTGCACTCACTCAGCTCTAAGCTAAGCCTAGCACTAAGCACATACACTAAGCATATGCAAGTCTAAGGATGAGCAATTAAGCACTTGTATGGATTGGATATGATCTTGAATGTGTCTTGAACTCCTCTGCACTTCCACACAATCCAGCAACCTCAAATGGGTGAGTGGAGGGGGTATAAATAGCCCAAGGCACCAAACTAGCCGTTGGCTAAAAGCTGCTGAAAAAGGTACCGTCAGATGATCCGATGGTATGCTTTTCCAGGGCGTCGGTTCATCCGGTGCCCCTCCCACGTCACGTAGCCGTTGAGGTTCTCTGACACAACTGCTCCGACGCTATGCTCCGACGCTACGTCGGATCATCCGGTGTTGAAGGCCTCGCATCCAAGTCGCCACTGTTAGCTTCTAACTGACCGACGGATAGACCGACGCTAACCCGGACCAAGGCGTCGGATCATCCGGTGCTGAAGGCTTTGTCTTGGCGCGTTTCTGTATGAATTCAAACTGAGCGTCGGATAGACCGACGGGTTCCCCACTCAGACCGTCGGATCATCTGGTGCTACTGTCTTCGCTGCTCTTCTTCTGCAACTCGTCCGACGCATCTAGAAATTGGACCGTCAGTTCATCCGACGGTACCTAGGGTTTCACCCTGTGTACCAACTCGTCCGACGATTGCACTGACGCTTGTATTTGAGGGACTGTCAGTTCATCCGACGGTGTCTTTTCTTTTCCTTTTCTTGCTCGGTTTGACCCTTTGTTTTGGCATTTTTGCATGTGATTTTCTTGCATCCTTGGGACCTAGAAATGTCTACAAAGACATGCTCAAACAATATGGTTAGTCCCAATGATCATGTTGTCATGAATCACCAAAATCAAACTCCGAACTAATGGCATATGAGGCCATGTTCGCTACACAACAATGATCACATGACTTGCTCCTAGCAGCTGGCCAGCTGCTTAAAGGCCCTGATTGAGATGGAGATCAGTTCGGTGGTAACATATGTGATTCCTGGTTCGGTAGTGATCTTTCCCTTTCCGCACATGTAAAAACAGATTCCTGATCAACAACAAGCGCCATTTTGATGAGAGAGAGAAATTGGAACATGAAGAACAAGATCTACGAGCCAAGTTAAGAAGAGAACAAGAAGACCAGCGTAATCAAGATGATGGTCGCCGAGCTTGGCCAATGGATGACAGAGAGTCAAGAGGGAAAACCTCAGGTACACACCAAGCTTACCACTGCTTTAATTGTGATGGCACGGGGCATATGAGGAAGGACTGCACCAACCCACCATTCTGCTACTGCTGCAAGAAATCGGGTCATCGATCCTCGGTCTGTCCAGAAAAGAGAGGTTTAAGATTATGTGGATTTGGAATCCCAGGTCAGGGCTTTTACAGTATTCACATGCCTTCTGATAGAGGTGCAAAGGCAAAGAAGGAGGTTCTAGGAATTTTGATTGTGGAGTCTGGAGAAGCAAATGTGGAAATCATTGAAAAGGAGCTTAGACATCTTTTCAAGGAAGCTCCGAAGTGGAACATCAAAAAAATGAATGAGGAAAATGAATACATGATTTGTTTTCCAAATGAGGATATGAGACACCAATTCTCAAGATTTAGAAGCTTTGAATTTGAAACAACGGCCATTAAAGCAAAAGTTATCCCTACTGACATGTCTCCAGAAGCTGATGGAAGTTTAGAGGTTGTATGGGTTAAAGCCTATAATGTGTATCCTGATGCAAGGAAGGAGGATATCATAATGGAATTAGCATATCTTGTGGGAGACCTATTGAAGTAGACTTGAGATCTTTAACCCAAGGCCCTATTAGACTTAAGGTTGCTTGTAGAAAGGCAAGGAAGATTAGAGGGGAAACAAGGGTTTTTTTCAATGGGGAGGGATGCACTATCAGGTGGGACCCTGCAATTCCAGGAGAGTCCTTTGAAGCTCCAAAATCATCCAAATTTGACAGACAAAGGGACAGGGAAGATGATGAATATGAAGAAGAAGAGGGAGACTGTGATCCCCTGTTAAGACAAAACACAGATGCAGCTAGGAAATCAGGGGGGAACCTCAGAGTGGAGCGAATAAGAGTGGGGGTGGTAACTTCAAACAAGCATCTCTAGGTAAACAACATATAGATGCAGCTATAGGTCAGATACCAAGTGGAGATGATAAGCTAGAAAATCTGGAAGCTATGAACACAAATGCAAGTGGGGGAGAAGAGCAAACACATGAGGAGGGTGAACTTATCGAATCTATTTCTGGATGTAGAGGTGAGAAGGAGCAGGAGATAGTGAAGACTCCGGTGTTAACACAACAAAGCTTTGTTCCTGACATTACCGTGGCAGATATGGAAACCGAGGGGGAAGAGTTGGTGGACTATGAGGAAGAGCCTACTAGCAATGAATTGACTGAGATGGCCAACCTAGAAAAAAGTATAGAGGAGAGAGCTAATAAGTTACTAGAAGACCAAGCTATAAAAATCCCGTTACTTGATGGATCTCATACTGCTCTGAATTCTTCTGAAGACACTGATGAGATTGATTGGGACAAGGTTGGCAACAACCTATGGAGTGATGAGGAGAAGGATACTACAACAGTGAGGGAGGAGAAAGTTACCAGAATGGAGACCCTTTGAAGCAGCAGAAACTTAGGAGGGGCAATGAAGATACAGGAAAAAGCGGAGGCAAACAAGAAAAAGTACAATGAGATCTCAGGTAAAAATTTTTCCTTTTCAATCTTAAATTCGGTAGACCCTCATGTTCTTGAATCTATTGCTATAGCTAGTAACATTAACTTAGGGGGGATGCAGCCACTATTGCAAAATCAATCAGCACTATACAAGCTAATGATAATGCTAGGGTGATGCTTATGGCAGCTAAAAAGAAAATGACAGAGCAATCTAATAAAGAAAAAATAGAGGGGACTATTACGAAAGAGAAAGAAAATGTAGAAGGGACTGGGGACATTGGTCAAAGTGAGAATCAAGATTTCAGTGTTGTTGAATCAGCCAGACCACCTAAAAAGCCACCTAGACAAAACTCAGGGGCTTAGTCTAATAGAGAGAGAGAGGTATCCGAAACAGGAAAAACAATCATGAAGATACTATTTTGGAACGTCAGAGGGATGGGAGCCAATGGAAGAGGTAATCAGTTGCAAGATCTTCGCAATAAACATAGAGTGGATGTGATCTGTCTTCAAGAGACCATCAAGCATGACTTCACTATGATGGAACTTAACTCTTTGAGTGAGGGGGAAGCTTTTGAATGGAGTTGGACTGCAGCTGTTGGTCACTCGGGGGTACTTTGACAGGGGTAAAATTAATAAATGTTATTTTTGTTGAGAAAGATAGTGGTGTATTCTTTTCTAGTTTAGTAGTTATTTCTAACGCAGACAATTTTAAGTGGGAAATAATAAATGTTTATGGTCCAGTTCAAACTGAAAGAAAACTAGAGTTTATCCAGGAGCTGACCCAAAAAATATCTAATGTCCAGTGGTCGTTTCTGTTGGGTGGAGACTTCAATTTAATAAGATATGCCTGGGAGAAGTCCTCAGGTAATGCCAATCAGTTATGGATGGATACTTTCAACAATATTATTTCAGACAATGGTTTAGTGGAGCTTTGAAGATTTTGCAGCAAGTTTACCTGGACAAATAAACAAGTCAATCCGATTATGTGTGTTCTTGATACAGTGCTAGTCTGCAATAATTTCAATTCACATTATAGAGAGGCGTCTTGTGAGTCATTGACTAGAGTGGGCTCCGACCATAACCCTTTGTTGGTAAATACAGTAGATAACAAGTTTAAACAACATCACACTTTCAGATTTGATTTATCTTGGATGGATCATCAGGGATTTAGAGAAGCGGGGATTAGTAAGTGGCCTGAGAGAGAGGCAAGACCTATTCAGGAATTCTGGAGGGAGATGAAAGCAGCGACGAGGAAATTTTGTAAAGGATGGGGTATCAACACTCAAAGCCAGTTTAAAAGAGATAAGAAGCTTTTGTTAGAAAGGATTAGCGAGCTTGACAGTGTGGCTGAAGCAAGGGAACTAAGTGCTTTACAATGGCAAATCAGATATGGATTAGAGAAGGAATTAAAAAAAGGTCTACAACCTAGAAGAGCTTCAACTTAAGCGTCAGAGTGGTATCAAGTGGACACTCAAAGGTGATGCAAACACTAGTTTTTTCCACGGAGCAGCCAACGGTAGAAGAAAGAAGTGCTCCATTTTTTATTTAGAAGAAGAGGGCACAAAAATTAGAGATCCAGTCATGATCAGATCCCATGTGGAATCTTTCTACAAAGATCTTTTTAGGGCAGAAATAGAGGGGTCAATCAATCTAGAAGAAGGCTTATGGGAGGAAAACAATAAATTGACAGTAGAGGAGGCAACAGATATCTCTAAACCCTTTACAATCAAAGAGATAGAGGAGGCTTTGAAGGATATGAATAGTAATCCTACCTCGGGTCCTGACGGTTTCCCGGTTGGCTTCTACAAAGCCTTCTGGCCAGATCTCAAAGCACTGATACTGGAGATATTCAATAACTTCCATAGAGGGGATTTTAATCTGAGAAGACTGAAATACGGGATGATTTCTTTGGTTCCAAAACTGAAAGAAGCTAATAACATATGGCAATACCGACCTATCTGTGTGCTAAATATAGATTATAAATGGTTTACTAAGGTACTTACCATGAGGCTAACTCCAATGGCAGACATATTGATTGGCAAAAATCAGACCGCTTTCATACCTAGAAGATTTATTTTAGAGGGGGTTATTATCTTACATGAAATCCTACATGAGCTGAGAGTTTCCAAAACCAAAGGAATTATTTTGAAGCTAGACTTTGAAAAACCTTCGATAAAGTTCACTAGAACTTTGTAATAGAGGTCCTCAAATAGAAAAACTTTTCTGGCACTTGGATAGAGTGGATCAGACAATGTATGGAAGGTGGCAAGGTGGGAGTGAAGATAAATGGTCATCATGGAAACTTTTTCAATACTCATAAAGGATTAAGACAGGGCGATCCCCTTTCTCCTTTGCTGTTTAATTTAGTTAGTGATGCCCTGGGCACCATGTTGGATAAAGCTAGGATGAGTGGACAAATTCGGGGATTGGTACCTCACTTGATAGATGGAGGGATCACTCGCCTGCAATACGCAGATGACACTGTCATCTTTCTGGCAATGGAAGAACAATCTATCTTACACACTTAATTTCTGCTATATTGTTTTGAAAACATGTATGGGTTAAAGGTGAACTATCAGAAGAGTGAGGTTATAGTGGTTGGTGGAATGGAGGAGGATCAGAAAAATGTGGTTGCGATGTTTAATTGCAATACAGGGAGTCTACCAATGAAATACCTTGGAGTGATGGTTAGTGACAGACACCTATCCAGCTCGAATCTAGCACATGTTCATCAGAAAGTGGAAAAGAAACTCCCAACTTGGAAGAGTGTGGGGTTAACATCCGGAGGAAAAGCAATCCTAATTCAGTCTTGTCTCAGTTCCATCCCTAATTATACCATGGGGGTCTATATGCTGCAAGAAGAGATTCATCAGAAGATGGACTCTGTTGGATCTAATTTCTTTTGGCATGGACCTAATCTGAAAAAGAAGTATCACATGGCTAGCTAGGATCTTTTAGCTTCCCCTAAGCGTGTCGGCGGTCTTGGTTTTACAAACACTAGAGTGATGAACAAATGCTTGCTTACCAAGTGGATTTTCAAGATAGAATGTGGAGAAGATAATCTTTGTTGTACACGGTTAAGGCAGAAATACCTGGGTGAGAAAGGTTTCTTCAGATATAAGAAGAGTGGGTGTTCACAATTCTGGAAAAGCTTGTTGGATGTTAGAAATGACCGCGCTAGAAGTTTTAAGTACATAATTGGAGATGGTAAGAAAGTTCGCTTTTGGCATGACACATGGTTAGGAGATTGCCCCCTGAAAATCTCATTCCCACATCTTTACTTCATCTGCAATCAACAGGATGTGTCTGTATATAGAGTTTTTAATCAAGGTAACCTTAGACTGACATTTAGAAGGAATTTTGGTTGTAGAGAGGATCAGGAGCTAGCTGAATTGACAGAGTTGGTAGGTGGTGTTTCTTTCTCAGAGAATAAAGATATTGTTAAATGGGTGTTGGAGAAGTCTGGAAGATTTACCACCTCCTCCATGTACAAAGATTTGACTTTTACAGGGTTCTTTGATAGATGGATGCAATGCTTGTGGCAAACTAAAATTCCCCTAAAAATTAAGATTTTTCTGTGGCAAGTAATAAATGATAAAATCCAATCCGCCGAACAATTGAAAAAAAGAAACCAGACTGGGCCCATTGAGTGTGGGTTGTGTGGTCAGGCTGAAACTACCAATCATATTTTCTTTCACTGTGCTTTAGCCAGCTTCTGCTGGTGTGTGATTAGAGATGTTCTTGGGTGGCCTTTTTCACCTTCTTGCCCTGATGATATCTGGAGTTTTTGTAGAGATTGCCCTAAAAAAGGGTGTTCTTTCTGTTCGATGGCGTGGCTTGGAGCCTTTGGTTGATCCGCAATGAGTTTGTTTTCCATAATCGAGTGGTATCCTCTCCTAATGTGGGAATCTTTCGTTCAATTTCTTTTTTGCAGAAATGGAGAATACTGAGCAAGGAGAGAGCAACAATGGATCGACTCGGTGACACGAAGGTTGTGTCATCAACTATCATCCTTAACGCCTGAAGCATGATACGAAGCGCACGCCCGGCCCCTGAAGGAGTTCTTCCTTAATGGCCTCTGGAGTGCCTTTGTAGCTTCTCGTTTTGCTCTTTGTCTTGTAACTGCCCCATCTTCTGGTTCTGTATTAAAGCTGATAATCTTTGAACTGTTCTTGGGTGCGTGTTTAGAGTGTTAGTCGGTCCTAGAGTGAATCTTTTAGAGAGTGTCGCCCCTTTTGGGTTTTCTGGAACTCTTGTAAAAATTGATATCCCCAGTCCTATTTTAGCTTTAATCAAAACTGGGCCTCAGGCATTTAAAAAAAACATATTCCTAGTTTCTTAGGATTTAGGCATATGCACCATGAGGTACCGTGTTGCTTTGTTTGAGCCTTTTTAGCTAGTAGACAGCTCGTGATATATATAAATATAAAATTGCAAGGCCAAGGCGCGAACGAGAAGTATGTAAAGCAGACGACATATATGATCTATCTAATCAAAATAAAAAATTGAAAAAATTAAAAATGTTTCTCATCTAAATCAGGTCCGCAGTACCCTTTATTATGTCAGACCCATCTCTCATACCAGTGCAAATTGATGGATATTATGCCACAAAGCTATTTTTTTACACCGAGCATTGCAGAGCTTCGGCCTGTAATCCCAGTTGGTAAGAACCATATGGCTCTAAAGTACAACCAGGACTAAAGATGCGGGACAAAGCCCCCCCCCCCCCCTTAGACGAACCTGGATCCTTTAGTCCAAGTTCGTTCGCCCGGGACTAAAGGGGTAGCTCCCGCACCCCTTTCGGGTCACATCGACGAAACCCCTTTTGTCCTGGCTTCAAAGCTGAACCGACACTAAAGTGGTGTACCAAAGGCTCCTTCTCTACTAGTGGAGCATGACATACCCGCCCCTATACCTATTGGGCCCATGCTTCTGGTGGACTTCTTCGCCCCACATTCGATAACCGGCGTCCGTGCGCTACTGCGCCGCCACCACCGCACCGAACCCCATCCGCTGCTGATGATATTTTACTTTTTACTATTATAACGGTTTTCCATCGATTCTCACTTTAATTGTTGGGCTGACCTAGGGCTCTTCGACGCCGACTAGAAGACGAGCTCCCCGAGGCGATTGGCCATCCCTACGACCCTACCCGTGGCAGAGGAGTAGCGCGGAGGCCATCCATGGAGCTCTTTCCTCTCTGCTCCATGGTCGCATCTCCCTCCTCTCGCTCCCATTGTGGTGCGCGGGGTCCCTCTATGTCACCGCCCTCCTCCGTCTTCTCTTTCTCCTCGGTCGCTCCTCACCGATGAGCATGGGCCTCCCTCCCCGGCCGCTCCTTTTCACGATTGTACTGTTCTGTGCATGTTAAAATGCAATTTGAGTTCAGGCTAGGGATGGCAATGGGTCGGATTCGGATTGGATGTAGTGTCAAAGCACCCAAACCTAAAACCCAAACCCAACTCAAAAATCGGTTTGGGTGAAAATTCAGATCCAAACTCAAATCCGTGAATATCCAAAACCCAACGGATAATCCAAAACTTGGTTCAATAATTATGAACAAGAGCACATAATACATTAGTACAACACACACACACTCTGTCCAATTACTTCGAAAATATGTAATTCAACACACTACAAGTTCAATAGAAATGGAAAACAACACAAATCAGCATATGTAATACTCCAAATGAACAATAGTGAATATTTTATCATTCACCAATTATATATGGTGGAATCATCTTCACATGTAAATAAAAATAGAGTTGAAATTACCTACATGTTCAACATATTATAAAATAACAAGTTCAGCATAAAATGAAACATCAACAATATTTCGTATGCGGTTAGGTTCTCTATGTAGGCTTACTAGGCTCAACTTGCGGAGCTCCAATGGGCATCCGCAGGTAAAATGTAGAATCCGCTACAAACCCACAGTGTTGCAGATAACCAAATCCGAAAACCTGTGGCCGAAAATCTGAACCAAACTCACAACCCACGTGCCCAAAATCCGTATATCCGCTCCAAACTTAATCCATTGTCATCCCTAGTTCAGGTGGAGCGCTGCCTCCTTTTCCTAAAAAACTATTTGTATTGATTTTTCCTTATGTACTCCCTCCGAGATTTCCTATTAGAAGTCGTTTTGGACAAGGTTTGAGTCAAACGTTGAGAATATAAATCATGAATAACTTTTAAGTCGTTGAGTTTGTACATATGAAAATCATATAAATAGATTTTTCTTGAAAATTACTTTCATAGGAATATACATATATAAATTTCCAATAAATATTTTAATAGAAAAGAGAAGTCAAAGTTGGACTTCTGATATGAAACCGGAGGGAGTATAATTTAAACCATTGGATCAACTCTCTTCTATAGTTCTACTGGTGCATGTTCCATGAGTATCGTTTCCTTTATTTTCTACTACACCACACGTATACTTTAAATTGCAAGACAGTCATTTGCTCTATCGCCCCTTCTGCTGACCGGATAGGACCTTTTTTTTGGCCGCTTAATCTTGGGGCCCGCGGCCTCTCCTTATCGCCGATCAATCGCAGGTTAGCGTCACCTAATCTTAGAGTTGGATACGATCAAGAACGGCGGCGCCCAGTAGCAAGTACCAAATTGGACTGTGGAAGAGAGTATTAAGTGCCAAATCCATATATTCGATGAATCTGATTCCACTCCGCTGATGTGACACCTACTTTATACATAACGAAGTGCAATTCTAGTTTTTCTTGACAGATTAAGGGTGGCGCAAAAGGACTCTAGTACCCCCTATTTTTTTAAGCTACATGCAGTAAGTTCTGACATGTGTCATATCTGATTACTTAATTTGACAGATATCTTTTTAGGAGTTGGAAAACATTGTGTTTTAGAAGAAAATTTAAGGTACTCTCGGAGATGCTCTAATAAATGTAGACTACTCCCTCGTCCCAAAAAGAATGACGACGTTTTAGGATTCAAAATTTTTCCAAAAAGAACGTTGTTTTACTTAATTTGGCATGTGCCTGTAGGCATGCAATAATCAATTAACACCTAATATGGCAAATAAATAGGGGCAATCGAGGTCATTTGACCTCCTTAATAATCTATCCTAAAATTTCTAGAATGACATTCTTTTTGGGACGGAGGGAGTACTTATAAAACTAATAACATGGATGGACCGGAAATCCCGAGATTAAGTCTAATTAATCCGTCATTAAAGTTTGTTTATTGTAGCACGACGTTATCTAATTATGACATAATTAGACTCGTTAGATTCGTATCAAAAATTAAGGTAGACGTTATGAAATAGATTTTGTCATTAACTCACATTTAATGTTCGGGAATCTCCAGATCAGTCGATGCTTAGTCCTTCGGAGGTGCTCATAGAGGTAGGGTTTGTGTACTTGTGTTCATAGGAGTGAGTGTGCGTGCGTGTTGTGAGCGTCTGCGTTGTACTGTGTAGTTCTAAAAATATTCTTAATTAATGTTCATTCGTTTGATGTGACCGGTAGTTGGGAAAATTTTTGGAAGAAAACATCTGTCCGACGACTATCCCACGGTCCAGCCAGCGGCGCAACATTTTATCACAAAAAAAAACAACGTTGTCAACATGCCATGGCAGAAGGAGGAGATAAATTGAGACAGCCGAGTCGCAATTACGATTTTGTCGCCTCATGGCCAGAGCTGTTGCTCCCATGCACATATGCACCCATATGGACGACACGGTTGTTGCGGGTCATCCCACCGATGGAGAGCATAGGAAGCACATGTAAGATCAACTATTTCTTTGATATTTATATTTGTTCATCTGTATGGTTTGACGTTAGCACTTCGCTTGACCAGACATTCAGCAAGGACATGAAAGGATTGTTTACCTACTTCAGAGCAGCAATGTTTTTCTTTCAAAGAACTTACGATCCTGCGACTTTTGGCAAATAACAAAGAACTTCAACTCTCTGTATTATCTAAAATTTTGACAAAGATAAGCGCAAGATTATTTGCCATAGCATAGACTGAAATTCTCGCATTGGTAGTGTACGCTGCATTTGCCACAGTAGCAAATATAATACATCACTATCCTGTTGTGTGGCGTCGCGTAGGACAGGGAAGCGCTGCTGTATCCGGCGCTGGCGAGCGGGCGGGCGCAAAGACGGGGAGGAGAGCGGCTGGGGTGTGGAGGATGGTGGCGGGGTGAGAGGGGATTGGGTGGAGGTGCCGGTGGAGGAGCCGCCTGGGAGGGAGGAGCTGCATCCCAGCGCAGGCCGTGCCACCGCAACACAAGACTCCCCACTGTCGCTTCCTCTGTCGTCGTGACCCTGACCTCTTGTCTGTCGGCGAGAGAGATTGGGAGAGAGGCGAGAAAGAGGGATCGAGAGAGTAGAGAGGGGTGCGTGTGGAAGACCGGAAGAGTAAGTTTTTGGTTTTCTTGTTTGGCCCCTTTTGTTTTATAATAACTATGTTTTAGTCTTTATAACTTCTATTTCCTTACATTCTAAACCCTAGAATTTACATTTCTCACATTTTAATACCTAAAGAGGTAACAAATGAATTTTTAATTGAAGATGGTAGTTGGAGGTGGATGGAAAAAATATGTAGTTCTTGGAATAAAGTAAATATATATAGTAACATGAGTACAGGAGAAGTTGATGTAGAGTAAAACAAACTTGCTGGCGCGGTTATAATATTCATTTTAGAATAAAAATGTAGAGTAGTAGGAGTGCATACAATCTTAATGATTTTAGATCAACTTGAAACAAACTACTCTATTTAAGAGGTAGAAAGTTATGTTTGTCCCTATCGATTGCACAAAGATTTAGTTTGTTCTCAACATTGGCATAGTTCTTTGAGACCTATACATAAAGATGTGTGATCTTGTAAATATGACTGGTCTTGCTTAAACGTCGTAGTGTGTGTGTGTGTATATAAGCTTCAAGTTCTGCTTTTCATCACTATTAGTTAGTTGTTGTTATGATTCTAAAAAGATTTTAAGTTTGCATTATTAACAAAAATAAATAAATTATGTATATCGAAAGTTGTACCATAATAACATCTATCACATGCTTTGAAACAAGCAATCATTTAGGTGTATCAAGAGGATTGAAAAAAATTTAATTAAGTCAAACTCTAAATTCACAAGATGATCAATGATGCATCAGTTGACATATTCAACTTGTTTGAAGTTTCAAGGCAAGAGGGTTAAGGTGGAACATTTTCATTGAATAACAAGTTGCCACATCATCCTGTTGTATCCATATATAGCACGTGCGTGTCGCACGTGCATTGTTACTAGTTAGATCTAACAATTGTATTTTTTGTGGTATTTTTTTCAAATGCTAGAATTGCATTCTTTACGGGACGGAGTGGTAGCTCTCTTCTATATTTAGCAAGAGCGGGTAGTATCTCTGTCAGGTTCGTTCGAGCTAGCCACCACTTGCAGCCTTCCATCCCCGGCATCATGAACAAATACCAAACAGCTTTTTTTAGCACAACAAATACCAAACAGCTAAAAACTTGGGCAAAATAGGGAGTGAAGGAAGAGGCACATGATTAGTGGGCCGAAATATTCGGCTCCTTTCGAGATATATACATCTTTGGGTGGGAACGTAATGTGTGTTTTGGGCTACTCAAGCTTTGGGCCCACGATGGTAGACCTCTTCCTTTTGGCCTAAATGACCAACTAGACATTAGTAGTAGCTTTCGAAATTCTTGAACAACTTCTTCTCTGCGATCTTCTTATTCACAAATCACAACCTCACTGTACTGCGGTTATAAAAGCATGTTCAGCAGAGATGCTTATTGGTCCTGTTTGCTTCAGATTATAGTTGATTTTGAAAACCCAATTATTATAAGAGATCAAAAAATTCAGATAACTCAGGCATAGTCCAGAATCCAGATTCTTGATTACAGATTATGGTAGTCATCTAACTTTTAGATCTTCCATAATCGAACTTTCAAAATCAGTTATAGTGTTGCTAGGAGCTCCGTGTATAGATTTTTTGGTAGGTATGTTTGGCTGCTGTCACCACAAGACATTTAGTTAGTATCATCATATATACCTGATCCTAACTAAATAAACCCGACCGACCTGCACGAAAAAAACCCAACCCGACCCAATCGTACGACGAGTCGGGTGCGGGTTGAAGTTTTCTCCCAAATCTAAGAAAAAGCCCAACCCAATTCGAAAATTATAATTAAAAAACTCCAACCCAATCTAACTGTGTGACGGCGGGTTGGGGTGGACCAAAAATTTTGACTCCACAACCCAACCCGTGATCAGGTAGGTATAGCATCATATATCATAACGAGGATCCGAGAACCTGCATGCGAGGGTCTTTTCCATCGCTTTGTTGGGTATACATGCTCCGGAATAGACTGCTAGTGGTACCTGCAGCTAGCTAGCCGCCGCGGTACACAGCATTGGTCACTTCAGTTCACCGGTTGACGCTTGACGATCGATTTTGCATCACATATATAAATATAAACCGCATGCATCACATAAGAAAGGACGCGCAGCCGGGACAGTAGAATCAGCCAAGAACGATTCGTGTCGGGCTTCCACCGGCCACCGGCCTATTGGCTTTGCTATACCCTAAGGCCTCATTCGTTTCCGCGGGATCAATTCCGATCAGAATGGATAAATACAACAAGAAAATCATGATAGAAACTATAAGAGATCCGGATTTATTCCGGGTCGAAAAATAATTTGCTCATGATAGGTACACCAAAAGGCTCGGAATCAATCCACAAGTCAAGAGGTGTGGAACCAATCCGGCTCTACGGTCTCTTGTTCTACCTATCATGATTGGTAAATTAATTTTTGATCCGGAATAAATCCGAGTCCCTATCATAATTTTCTTCATACATTTATTATTCCGGCCGGATTGAATCCCACAGAAGCGAACAAGTCCTAAGGCCTCATTCGTTTCCATCGGGTTGATTCCGACCGGAATTGATAAATGTAATACGAAAATCATGATAGATACTACAAGAGATCCGGATTTATTCTGGGTCGAAAATTAATTTACTCATGATAGTCACATCATGGGACTCGGAATCAATCCACTAGTCAAGAGGTGTGGAATCAATCCGGCTCTTCGGTCTCTTGTTCTACCTATCATGATGAGTAAATTAAATCTCAATACGGAATGAATTCGAGTCTCTACCACAAATTTCTTGAGGCCTCATTCGTTTCCACGGGATCAATTCCGATCGGAATGGATAAATACAACAAGAAAATCATGATAGTTACTATAAGAGATCCGGATTTATTCCGGGTCGAAAATTAATTTGCTCATGATAAGCACACCAAAAGGCTCGGAATCAATCCACTAGTCAAGAGGTGTGGAACCAATCCGGCTCTACGATCTCTTGTTCTATCTATCATGATTGGTAAATTAATTTTTGATCCGGAATAAATCCGAGTCCATATCACAATTTTCTTCATACAATTATTTTTCCGGCCGGATTGAATCCCACGGAAGCGAACAAGCCCTGATATATCTATTATTCCGGCCGGATTGAATCTCATAGAAGGGAACAAGCCTTAAAAGAAAGGGTGACATGACACGATCCACCACACAACAAGCACGCGTATACTAGTTGCTAGCCGTGTGTGAAATTTGAGCTATATCGATAGTAGTTGCCCCACACCGTCACATCCCGAACGACGGTGGGATTTGCATGGAAAAAATCAATTTCACCCCAACCTAAAAGGGATGAGACACATCACCCTTAATCTATGAAAATGGATTTTTTTTTACCCCTGAACTTTCTAAAACAAGACAAATCATCCCCTAAAGCAGTTTTGAAAAATCATAGTAAATCAAAAAAATTCATAAATTGAAAAATCAAATTATGTTGGACTTCAAATTAGTAGTTCACGCAGTGAATATACAATATGGAATGCTTTAGTACATATTTTTTGTTATACTTTAGCTATATGCTTTTCTCCATAACCGTAAAAAATGTATTATATGTTCATTGTGTAGATGTACTCATTTAGAATATAACACAATTGGATTTTCCATTTTATGATTTTTTTGTGATTTACTATGATTTTTTAAAACTGTTTTAGGGGGTGATTTGTCCTGTTTTAGAAAGTTCAAGGGGTAAAAAGTCCGTTTCATAGGTGGGGGTGATGTGTTCCAACCCTCATAGGTTGGGGGTGGAGTAGACTTTTTTTCAATTTGTAAAGAACAGCGTGCAGTACTGTGGCCTGTGGGTGTGCCCATGGCAATGTCTTAGACTGTCTCCAGCAAGTGCTGCAGATCAATCTGCATCTGCAAAATGCAGATCCAAGGAGCACTGTTCCGGCTCCAGCGCCCCCACTCAACCGCATTCTCGAGGGGTTTCGGGCCTTCCCCATCCCAACGACATGCGGGCCCCACCGTCGCTAGCTCCGCCTCCCTACGCGCATCTGCCTCCCCCGCGCGGCGCGCGCCGCCTCCCCATGCGCATCCGCCTCCCCCGCGGCGCCCGCTCCGCCTCCCCGTGCGCATCCGCCTCCCCCGCTGTGACGCCCCAGGTTTTCAGCCGGGTTAATTAAACCTAATCATCCGGTCAACTGTGTTGACTTTGGTCAAACGACGGTCAACCTGCGCCATCACCTCGAAAACATCACCATAAACCCTAATGACCCCTTTTGGTCAACAATAGTCAACCTTGGTCAAAACTCCACTCAAAAACCCTTGACTCCTTATTGACCCACCAGTGTCAGCCGGAACTTTTGCCGCATTCTCCAAATTTCACCTAAACACTTCAAAATCTCCCAATATAAAAGTTGTGTGTTTTGTCGAGGGACACAACTTTCATATTGAGTGGCATTTGAGATTTGAAGTTTAAAAGGGTGAAAAACTCAAGTCAACGCTTCTGGTTACTATTCACAGGCGCCCAAGAAACAACCAACTTGGCATGAGATTTGTGCACAAATGGTTGAGGAAAAGGCCATACGCCCTTTGTAAAAGTTGTAGAGGGTTGATTGATCTACAACTTTCCTATTTATCGCTTGGACCACTTTAGTTCAAAAATCTTGAGAAAATCTTAGTAGGAACAGGACTAGTCCGAAATGTTTGCCTCTGGAACGCCAGAGCGTGCGCCGACGCGTGCGGTGTCGCGGCGCGGGCGCCACGAAGGCCGCCCCACCCGCCGTAGTACACACCTGCCGAGGCCGGCTGTGACAGAACCGCCCAAAATAATTCTGTATTATCGCCTAAGCCGGTCCACATGGCCATTAAGCAATAATAAAGAATTAGTAAGTCGCTTCCGCCGGGTAAAGCCCCGTAAATCACATACAACAGGATCGCTGATATGCGCTAAGCCCACACGAAGGCGGGACCAGAGTACAACATTACATTACATAAAAGGTTCACAAGTTCGACATTATTACAAACCATGTTTTTCATACATAAAAGTAAGCATGATCAGAGTTTAAACAGCAGAAATAAAACTAGTGCATGATACACACGGGAGGCCATCCATGCATATCACTCCTCATCATCGTTCTCCCATTCAAGCTCCCAACCATCTGGGATAGAACCAGGCCAGATGGGATTACCTGAAAACCACAAATTAAGCAAGGCTGAGTACTAATACTCAGCAAGACTTACCCGAAAAAAATAAAGTACAGCTAGACATGCAAGGCTTTTTGGCTGCTGGGTTTGTTTTGCCAAAAGCGATTAAGGGTGGATCCTTATTTTCAAGTTTTAGCTCATATTCTAGTATGTTAATCAGTCTAGGTGAGCACCTGTACTAAACAAGCATGTTGTGCAAACAATATTAAACAGGTAACAATATTGATCCAAAATGTTCCATAAATAAACATGGGGTAGCCAGTGGTCAAGCCGACTCAGATAACGGCGAGTGACCGACGATCAATCGATTTATATCCTTGCAAGGTAAACTCAAGATACACGGAAGAAAGTAGACCCCAAGAAATCAAATAAAAGCGAATGCGGGGTCTACCCCGACCAGGCGGTTCCCGTCATTCCCCAGATTAGGAAAAGATGCTACAGTCCTAAGTACAAGGTTACTGGAACGCTCTCACACGGCCCGTCCAGGATAACACTTGCACTACCGAGAGCAAACCGGGAGACGCATCTCAAGAGTAGTAGCGATAAAATTCCTGCACTGGTTCATTAGGTACTAGGCTTACCGGTTCCATTCCGGACAAGCACTTGGTACGTTCAATAGCTTAGACCAGCACCATGCTACTCGGTCGAGACCGAACCCATTGCTCTTACCACGTGAGCGAGTCAATTTAACCAACTTATGATTCCAACATAAGCATCCTATATCTCGCGAGCAATGAGTCATTACTCGACTTCTACCGTATCCTTAGAGCATGGCACTAGCGTTCCTAACAAACTAGTAAAAGAGCATAGGAGTCCTAAGGAACATGCAACTAGGTTTCAAAACAACTCCTGAAACTTAAATGCACAATTTAAATCAATAAAGTGCTGAAAAGTAAAGGACATATTTTCATTTATAAAAGATGAGTTAGATGAAACCGGTGCTTGCCTCTCTCGGACTCTACACCAACACAAGCCTTGGGCTCTTCTGAACTTTGGTCCAGGTCATGCTGCACACTCACTTGATTCAACTCTCTACTAGCTGCTCCCTCCTCCTCCTGGGTGAGCGTGTACGTCCCGTCTGGTAAATCTACACGTATACATGCATATGCATTAATTAAAGTTAATCTTGATGGTGACTGTGTACATATAAGCAAATTAAGTTACTTAACTTCACCAAACAGCAATGGGGTGTGTTTAAATTAGTAAAAACAGAAACAAACATGATTTCACAATTTAGCACTTTTAATTTCCATTCCTTTCTTTAATTACTTAAAACAAGCCTTTCAACCATAAATCCAAATTAAATCAAAAACACTTCAAATGAGCCTAATCTTTTGCACACAACAACATATAATTAATTGAAGCTCTCAAACCAAAATATAGCTTAAGATCATTTATAAATTAATTTATATGAAAAAGACAAATTTCAGCCTAGCAAATTAACATTAATTCATATAAAAAGATTTAATAAACTTTTTGATCTCAACTTTCTCCTACAGGTCATGTATGCCAAGAATGAGTTTCTGACCAAAGCATGAGTGCAGATTCAAATTATTTCTCAGATTTTGAATTTAAACACCTACACAAGATTAAATCCAAAACATCTATTAAACAATTCCCTAAAATCACATCCACTCCACCAGAGGTACTAACCAACAAGGCAAAGCCCTAGGGTGCACTTGTGCTCAAATAAAAGTTCATTAAAGAGGATATAAAAAGCATCAAACTTATTCTAGAATAAAGCTTAAATAAATCATAACTGAAAATATATACATTAAAATCATGCACATTTTGGTCACAGATCTAGAAATGCCATAAAGAGCAACATATCCAAAAATCAAATCCATAGAATGTGTATATTTTAAATCACACTAAAACACTTCAAACTGAGTTTGAATTTTTAATTTAAAAACTGTACAGAAAAACCCTATTCATGTTTTCTAGAAAAGATAGATTTATTCACCACGAAACCAACAAAATTGGATTTGTATTTTTCTGATTTTTCTACGATTTTTAATGAGTTTTCGAAGTTGCAGTCGAAACCCTAAAGAACCTGATTACAACCAGAACACAGGATATTGCAGATAGGCCCTCGGAAATTACAAATAGGTCCCTGACGCCACGGGAGGGTAGTGGAGAAGCTTCCAATGGAGAAGAAAGGAGGGGAAAACCATTGGAGAACCTCACCTAGGTTGGGGAAAGACGATTCAGAAGCTCTAAAGTTGAGGGAGCTCAACAATGGAGGAGATCGGGCTTCAGCTTCTCTTCCCGGAGTTGAAGAAGACCCTGTGAAAAACAGTCTAACCTTGAGGAGATGAAAGAAATCATGGAGAGGAGAAGGATGAGGATGAGGGGCTCACCCTTGATGGCCACCAGGGCCTGGCCGGCCTGCACCTGCTCTCGGCGACGAGCAGCGCGAGCAGGGGGCGGTCGGGCGGAGTTGGTCACGGGAGAAAGAAACGAGGGAAGAAGAAAGACTCAAGAGAGAGGTTTCGGGGGAAGAAGAAAAAAATGTGGTGGCCTGCCCCTACAGGACTGCCAGGCAAGGGCACAAGGGAAGGGGCGACGTGGCCGCCAGGGAGTTCGACACAAAGCCGTGTGTCCTCCTCGCTTAACGTGTCAAAAAATATAATATAAACACTCTTTTGCAAAATAAAAAAAACCTATCTAGAGATCATTAAAAATCGTGAAACTTTTTAGGTAGATTCTATAAATCATAAGTAACCCATTTTGCTTGGATCTGGCATCATAGCTATTGTAGATTTGAGATGAAAATTCTTCTCGGAATGATACTTTGGAGATTTCGAGTAAGCTGTTTGGCATCAAGATGCTCTCTAAACATTCAAAAGAAGATACCTAAATTCATGTTGTAAGAAGTACTAATTGATCAAGTGTTGAGATTTTGACTAAGAATTCTTTGCAAAGTTGATCAAAACTAAGCTAAGTATGCTTTGGGACTAACTACAATTGATTAACATAACTAATTATGGTACTTAGCTTAACTAAACATCTAGGATGTTACAGACTACCCCCCTTAAAAAGGAATCTCGTCCCGAGATTCGACAACAAGATTAGAGGAAAACCTCCAGGGGAGATAACATGCTTGATGAGAAAATCAAAGTCACTTGTGAGGGAGTGGGTGATGAATGTATACAAGACAAACTAAAACCATCAAGGACTGGATCACAAAGCAGACGTACAGTCCTACTAGAGTCCAACAGACGGAATCAAACAGAACGATCCATAGTTGGTGGTGTGGGTTTAGCTCCCTCTTGTGGCTCTCTTCTCGAGTTCTTCTTTGTGATGTTGGCACAAACCTTCAGTGAACGAGCTTCAGGGAAAAGACTCGGACTTAACACCGATAGCTGGAGTAGCTTGACTCTTCTCCACATTGTTGGGAAAGATAGAGGAAAGAGCTTAATCGACAAGGAATGCCGTAAGCAGCGAAAGTGGCTGGTGTGCTTGCTCAAAGGAGCAGACGAAGGAAAAGTGGCGTACAACTCAATTGGAGGTAAGGTTTGGAGGTGGTAAGGGATCGACAAGATGTGCTCTCCTTTTATCGATGGCCAGAGAATTGCAGCAGCGATTGGTGTGCATCTCAAGTTGTAGTAGGGGTCAGCGAAGTGATGTTGTGATGGATGCGCCTGGCGCGCTAGTGGCCGGCATTGAGATGCCTTGACGACATGACGGCCAAGATCAACAGCGGTGGCTGTGACAAAGCAACAAAGAACAGGCGAAGCACGAATATGGTGGGGTCAAATTGGCCCTCGAGAAGACTGACCGTGACTTTGGGAGAAAGAGAAGAGTTGGGGTATCCACCATCCTAAATTAGGGTTGTACCAAGGAAAACCTATCAAAGGATTTTGCCCATCCTTTATTTACTGGTATCCCGGTTCCTTTGATTAGGAGAAAACGTGCTAAAGGACCGAAGATCACAGACTCAGTAGAAGGCTCCTCTTATCTTAACTTTTGGAGAACTTGCTCATACTCTTTCAACCAGCTTAGTTGAGTTACTACCAAGTGAATTTTTAAATTTAGAAGGAAGAAGACCAAGTCGAAAGGTTCCAAAAAGATTCAAACCTCAAATATTTGGGTAAATTTGTTTACGGATGTTCATGAATTTGTTTTTAGGAGATCAATAAAAAAAGGTCAACTCCTGGAGTTTCCTGGAAAGTACAATTGTCAATGGCAAGTGACAAGATTTTGGAAACAAAATTGGGATGGGAGTGAGGAAAATACCCTTGCTCAAGGTTTATCTTAATGAAGTATTTTAATTACTTTATGCACCATACCAGGGTGTAATGATTTTGAGATGAAACTCATGCACTTGATGAGTCATGGGATGACAATGCTTATGCATATGGGAAATGACTCGTGCAATAATGGGATGGTGCACATGTGGATGCTCATGATGAAGTGCATATAGTATGATGTACATGCATATGAGCATATGATGTTTATGAATATGAACTTATGGTGCATATGCATAGTGAGAGATGCACATGATGTGTGCTTGATGTAGTGCACGCACGATGATGCATATGCTGATGAACGAGTGATGCATATGCTTATGGTATATGGTACTCATGATGTAATGTCAGCATGACTTGCTTCACCCATGAGGTTAGTCAAGGTAGAGATGATAAACATAGAGTTGAGAAGTAATAGGTGCGGTGAGTCGCATTCTCAAAAACCAAGATACCTAGCGCGCTCCTAGTGGTAATCACATGGCTGCAGCACACATGATATCCTAGGTTTCGTCGCGGCACCTTCGTTTATGGAACAACAACATCACCAGCAAAAAGGACGATAGAGTAGAAAGATGGGAAAACTGTCAGGACATATGCATGTTAGATCATCCAATGTCCCAAATGCACATGTTGTGCAATGCATTTTCCATGCTCATGATTTATGTCATTAAGGTTGCAAGATATGCATGCGGTGATGATGCTCATGTGCTTACCAACCGATTTTTGATGCCTTGTAACCATGTTCTCTTTTAATTGTTTGTGAGCAAGCATAAGGAGGGCCGAGAAATGATAGTGATCAATGTAGGGATATCGATGCAAGGAAAGTGGAGTGATCATCTTTACATAGCCATAGGAAGTTGGTGGGTCGCCTTTAAATTGAAGAAAAGGTGTATACGCATTCAGGAGAGTACAACGGGGTTCCACTTGACTCAGCAAGGATATGGGTATGCTTCTATTGTAAACCATCCTAAGAGAAGATGGAGATAAATGTATCTTGCACTGACTGTGTTCATCTGTGGATAGAAACTTCAAAAACATACGTAGCATTCTTCCACCACATAAATATCATCTTCTTTAGGCAGGGGATGTAAAATCTCGTGCCTTCCAATATTGGTTTTCAACTTAGAGATAATGTGGAGGCCATCATGCCCGAAAATTCAGAAATCGCTTTGCTGTCAGGGCTGTTGGACAGCAGGCTGAGGCTCACTAAAAATTCCATATCTCTCAGCTCAATCATCGAAAAATTCTGAATTTTGGTCAGCATGTGTTAGAATTTCATAAGCTTCAACTTTGGTATTCAACCCGAGGACAGATTCAACTTTTACAGAGGTCGAAAATTTCATTTACCAAAGCTCTGTCTAGCAGTTTTGACAGCAAACAGGAGCTTACTAAAAATTCGATATTTCTCAATATACACATGCATACATGCTGAAATTTTGTTAGCATTGCCATCATAAAATTATGAACTAATTTGGTATTCAAGGTTTACTCTATATCCCAAAGGAAGATGACCTAAAAATTTGAATGTCAGAGATTACTAGTGCTGAAATTCAGCAGGACAGAGACCTAAAGTTTTGGGCATAACTCCCAAACTAAAAATCTAGTTACTTGAGATTTCTACAGGAGGTACATAGATACCTTGGGAGTAGTTTTGGTATTCAAAGGTTGAATAATATCATATTGGAAAAAGGTGCAAAACATCCATTTTCAGAGTGTTGTTGCCCAGAAATTTCAGCAAGACAGCGCTTCACTAAAAAGATCATATCTCTAAGATTAAGAACCTGATGACTATGAGATTTTGACAACACAAAGTATGCTATATAAGAAACATTTTTGGTATAGATTGTCTAGGAATATTCTGATTGGAACTATATTTAAAAATTCGAGTTTTCAGCCTAACTCAAGATTTTGACAGAATTTTCAGCATGACCTAGGCTAGCAATTTTGATCCTAACTTCAGTTTTAAACATCCTAAAATCATGAAAAATTCATGGAAGAATCTTAAATAGATAATGAGCAATTTTCCTAAAGATCACCTAGCCAAAAACTTTCTAGATCATCCTTAGAAAAATTAGTACATCAACTAGACATTTTTTTCACTACACATAATTTATCAAACTAGCATGATTGGTCCTTAAGAAACACAAATTAAATAGAGACCAAGCAACACATGAATTAATTTCAGTTTTGGTTTGATAGCTTTTACATGATGCAAAAAGCGTCCTAAACTTCCTCATAAAGCCCTTAAGCTTAAAAACGAAGTTATTGCCGGTGGCAGGGCATATATAAACGTCTCTCCCTATAATAACTAGTCGGAAGCTATTCGTTTCTTAACTACCGTGCCTAACAACCGTGGTTAGTGTACCTGCAGAAAATCACAGAACATTCAGAACCTTTCGTGCCAGCACTCCTAAAGCGTCCACATTCATTACCGTTCACTATAGAAACGGTATCCATGCATCAAGCCGCTGCATGGACAGCGTCCAACCTCGGACACCCTCCGTTTGAATGGAGTGTACCCTTGCCTCGCATGAGCGACATGCGGAATGCACACGTATGAAACACGTGGCGACACACAACTCATAAACAGACGCGAAGATGAGATCCGTGGAATGGATCACTCAATCAACCCTCGCAATTCTCGTGATGCGGAACAACACGTATAAAACATGTGGCTCATCTAGTTTGGTTGTGCAAGAAAGTAAGTTTTGCATAAATAAATGTGCTGGAAGTCAGACTAAATACACCATAGAATACTAGCGACCTGAAAGAACCCAAAATTCCCTCTAGGGCCTCTCAGACTAGATTAAACCTTAACGTCCTACTCTTTTAGCAAGATTATTAATCTTGGCAACTTTTATTCTAAAAACAAGTTTGTTAAGGTATTTTAATTACTCTGGTGCATATCATCGCTCTGGTACTAGCTGTGACAGAACCGCCCAAAATAATTCTGTAATATCGCCTAAGCCGGTCCACATGGCCATTAAGCAATAATAAAGAATTAGTAAGTCGCTTCCGCCGGGTAAAGCCCGGTAAATCACATACAACGGGATCGCTGATATGCGCTAAGCCCACACGAAGGCGGGACCAGAGTACAACATTACATTACATAAAAGGTTCACAAGTTCGACATTATTACAAACCAGGTTTTTCATACATAAAAGTAAGCATGATCAGAGTTTAAACAGCGGAAATAAAACTAGTGCATGATACACACGGGAGGCCATCCATGCATATCACTCCTCATCATCGTTCTCCCATTCAAGCTCCCAACCATCTGCGATAGAACCAGGCCAGATGGGATTACCTTAAAACCACAAATTAAGCAAGGCTGAGTACTAATACTCAGCAAGACTTACCCGACAAAAATAAAGTACAGCTAGACATGCAAGGCTTTTTGGTTGCTGGGTTTGTTTTGCCAAAAGCGACTAAGTGTGGATCCTTATTTTCAAGTTTTAGCTCATATTCTAGTATGTTAATTAGTCTAGGTGAGCACCTGTACTAAACAAGCATGTTGTGCAAACAATATTAAACAGGTAACAATATTGATCCAAAATGTTCCATAAATAAACATGGGGTAGCCAGTGGTCAAGCCGACTCAGATAACGGCGAGTGACCGACGATCGATCGATTTATATCCTTGCAAGGGAAACCCAAGATACACAGAAGAAAGTAGACCCCAAGAAAACAAATAAAAGTGAATGCGGGGTCTACCCCGACCAGGCGGTTCCCGTCATTCCCCAGGTTAGGAAAAGATGCTACAGTCCTAAGTACAAGGTTACTGGAACGCCCTCACACGGCTCGTCCAGGATCACACTTGCACTACCGGGAGCAAACCGGGAGACGCATCTCAAGAGTAGTAGCGATAAAATTCCTGCACTGGTTCATTAGGTACTAGGCTTATCGGTCCCATTCCCGACAAGCACTTGGTACGTTCAATAGCTTAGACCAGCACCATGCTACTCGGTCGAGACCGAACCCATTGCTCTTACCACATGAGCGAGTCAATTTAATCAACTTATGATTCCAACATAAGCATCCTATATCTCGCGAGCAATGAGTCATTACTTGACTTCTACCGTATCCTTAGAGCATGGCACTAGCGTTCCTAACATACCAGTAAAAGAGCATAGGAGTCCTAAGGAACATGCAACTAGGTTTCAAAACAACTCCTGAAACTTAAATGCACAATTTAAATCAATAAAGTGCTGAAAAGTAAAGGACATGATTTTCATTTATAAAAGATGGGTTAGATGAAACCGGTGCTTGCCTTCCTCAGACTCAGTACCAACACAAGCCTTGGGCTCTTCGGACTTTGGTCCAGGTCATGCTGCACACTCACTTGATTCAACTCTCTACTAGCTGCTCCCTCCTCCTCCCGGGTGAGCGTGTACGTCCCGTCCGGTAAATCTACACGTATACATGCATATGCATTAATTAAAGTTAATCTTGATGGTATTTGTGTACATATAAGCAAATTAAGTTACTTAACTTCACCAAACAGCAAGGGGGTGTGTTTAAACTAATAAAAACAGAAACAAACATGATTTCACAATTTAGCACTTTTAATTTCCATTTCTTTCTTTAATTACTTAAAACAAGCCTTTCAAGCATAAATTCAAATTAAATAAAAAACACTTCAAATGGGCCTAATCTTTTGCACACACCAACATATAATTAATTGAAGCTCTCAAACCAAAATATAGCTTAAGATCATTTATAAATTAATTTATATGAAAAAGACAAATTTCAGCCTAGCAAATCAACATTAATTCATATAAAAAGATTTAATAAACTTTTTGATCTCAACTTTCTCCTACAGGTCATGTATGCCAAGAATGAGTTTCTGACCAAAGCATGAGTGCAGATTCAAATTATTTCTCAGATTTTGAATTTAAACACCTACACAAGATTAAATCCAAAACATCTATTAAACAATTCCCTAAAATCACATCCACTCCACCAGAGGTACTAACCAACAAGGAAAAGTCCTAGGGTGCACTTGTGCTCAAATAAAAGTTCATTAAAGAGGATATAAAAAGCATCAAACTTATTCTAGAATAAAGCTTAAATAAATCATAACTGAAAATATATACATAAAAATCATGCAATTTTTTGGCACAGATCTATACATGCCATAAGTAGCAACATATCCAAAAATCAAATCCATAGCATGTGTATATTTTAAATCACACTAAAAAAACATCAAACTGAGTTTAAATTTTTAATTTAAAAACTTTACATAAAAACCTATACATGTTTTCTAGAAAAGATAGATTTCTTCACCATGAAACCAACAAAATTGGATTTGTATTTTTCTGAGTTTTCTACGATTTTTAATGAATTTTCAGAGTTGCAGTCGAAACCCTAAAGAACCTGATTACAACCAGAACCCTGGATATTGCAGATAGGCCCTCGGAAATTACAAATAGGTCCCTGACGCCATGGGAGGGTAGTGGAGAAGCTTCCAATGGAGAAGAAAGGAGGGGAAAACCATTGGAGAACCTCACCTAGGTTGGGGAAAGACGATTCAGAAGCTCTAAAGTTGAGGGAGCTCAACAATGGAGGAGATCGGGCTTCAGCTTCTCTTCCCGGAGTTGAAGAAGACCCCGTGAAAAAACAAGTCTAACCTTGAGGAGATGAAAGAAATCATGGAGAGGAGAATGATGAGGATGAGGGGCTCACCCTTGATGGCCACCAGGGCCTGGCCGGCCTGCACCTGCTCTCGGCGACGAGCAGCGCGAGCAGGGGGCGGTCGGGCGGAGTTGGTCACGGGAGAAAGAAACGAGGGAAGAAGAAAGACTGAAGAGAGAGGTTTCGGGGTAAGAAGAAAAAAAATGTGGTTGCCTGCCCCTACGGGACTGCCAAGCAAGGGCGCAAGGGAAGGGGCGACGTGGCCGCCAGGGAGTTCGACGCAAAGCCACGTGTCCTCCTCGCTTAACGTGTCAAAAAATATAATATAAACACTCTTTTGCAAAATAAAAAAAACCTATCTAGATATCATTAAAAATCGTGAACCTTTTTAGGTAGATTCTATAAATCATAAGTAACCCATTTTGCTTGGATCTGGCATCATAGCTATTGTAGATTTGAGATGAAAATTCTTCCCGGAATGATACTTTGGATATTTCGAGTAAGTTGTTTGGCATCAAGATGCTCTCTAAACATTCAAAAGAAGGATACCTAAATTCATGTTGTAAGAAGTACTAATTGATCAAGTGTTGAGATTTTGACTAAGGATTCTTTGCAAAGTTTATCAAAACTAAGCTAAGTATGCTTTGGGACTAACTACACTTGATTAACATAACTAATTGTGGTACTTAGCTTAACTAAACATCTGGGATGTTACACCGGCCTTGGTCCGCCGGTCCGCGCGCCGTGGGACCCTGGCGCCGCACTGCCTTCCTTCCCCACTCCCCTTGCGCCACGCGCCGTGCGCGCCTTGGCCGGCCGAGCCGACCGTGTGCCGCCCGCCCAACGGCATCACCGCCGTACCCCGCGCACGCACGCAGCCATGTCGTGCCCATGCCGCGGACGTGTCGGTGTAACAAGAACCCAATTTTGTTGTGCTCAGTGTAACAAGAACTACAACTTTCTCCAAAGAGGTATATACTTTTGAGCTACAGTTTTTGCTTGAAAATAGAAATGTAAAATCCCTAGATCTATGTTTCTGCAAAATCTACACAAGTTCTTGAGCTATATTTTGGATATGTTGTACTCCATGTCATGACTGGTCACCACACCAAAAATTGCACAAAGTTACTGAAGAAATCTTTTTATAAAAATCATTTTGTGAAATTGACAAATCTGCCTAGATGATTTCTGTAGCTTCAAATATAATTATTTCTGAGCCCAACTTCTGGCTACTGTCTTGTTATATCAAAATGCATCCATGGTGAATTTAATCATTAACCTATGTGTTTCATTAAACTTCTGAATTTACTTCTTGTTATTGTATGTGCATTTACGTTCAGGAGTTGAAATGAAACCCTAGTTGCATGATCCATAAGTACCTATGATCTTTTACTAGCATGTTAGGTCACTAGTTGCTATGCTTAAGGATCCGGTACAAGTCGAGTGATGTTCGTCACTCGCGAGAATAGGATCTCCTTTATGAAATCACCATTTGTTTAAAAGGATTGCTCATGTGGTAAGAGCATGGGATTTGGGCTCCGGTCCAATGGCTTCGTTGGTTAAGTGTTCGAAAGTACTAAACACTTGTCGGAAATGGACACGGTAAGCCTAGTACCTAAATGAGGCGGTACGGGGTTTTACTATCACTACTCTTAGGGTTGCGGCCCCGGGCTTGCTACCCGAGTGCATGCGTGAGGCTGGGTGACCTTAGTGGCGTAGCCCAGATAAACCTTGTACTTAAGACTGTGAGCTATTATCCCCAAACCGAAGAATGATGGGAACCGCCTGGTTGGTGAACTCTTAGTGAGGGCACCTCCCGTGTGTTTAGGTCCACCTTGCAAGGTTATGAATCAATCGATTGTCGGCCTCTCACCATCATCTGAGACTACTTATCCGACTGGCCATGATATCCCTTTATGATGGAACTTTGTGAAGATTATTACTTTGAATTAATTGTTTGTACAACTTTGATTGCAATAGTTGCTTATCTAGTAATGATTACTTCTACTAGAACATGAGCTAAAATGTGAAAGTAAGGATTCACTACTTAGTAGCTTTTTGGCAGACAAACCCACAAGCCAAAAGCCATGCATGACTAGAGGTAAAGTCTTTCTGTTGGACGGGTAAGTCCTGCTGAGTATTAGTATACTCAGCCTTGCTTTATACTTGTTGTTCTAGGTAATGCATGTGATGTGTGGCCCGGAGAACTTCCACCCGGCTGGGAGCTGGAATGGGTGGATGACGAGGAGTGATCACATCATGGACAGGCCTCCTATGATGTGATCTATCGTTTAGTTATTTTCCGCTGTTTTCAATAAACTCTAAACCATTTACCTTCATGTCAAAGAACTATGTTTGTAATACTGAACCCTACGGGGATGTGATGGTTAATTTGTAAGGCACTCTGGACTCTCCTTCGTGGGGGTTTTAATGCATACGTTTGATCCTCTCTGTGTTTCCAAGTTATTTACCGGGCGTTAGCCCGGCAACACTCAACGAGATGCTTCCTTATTATCGCTTAATGACCAAATGGAGTGGTTTAGGCGATAGTACGGAATTATCTCGGGTGGGGTTGTCACACCCGCGCCGCCCGCCCGCCAGCCTGCTCCACCCGCCGCTCCATCGCCCGCCCGCAGCTCTGCCTGCTTGCCTGCTCCTGTGTCCCCGAGCCACCTCCGTCCCAACCCTAGATCCTCCTTCCCCGAGCCATCTCCGCCTCATCTCCTCTGTCCCTCGCGTGGAGGCGAGCTCCAGCGCGGAGGAGCTCCGCGACGGTGGCGGCCCGTGACGGCGGGTGAGTTGCGGTCGCGGCGGCGTCCCTCGTCTCCTCCGCATGGCGGCGCGGCCGCTTCCTCGTGTCCACGCACGGCGACACGGCCGTCCTCCGCTTCGACTTCCGCGCGACGACGCGACCCTCCTCCAACTCGATTTTCGCACGACAACGCGGCCCTCCTCCGCCTCGACTTCCACGTGGCGACGCGCGACGGCGCAGCCCTCCTCCGCCTTGGCTTCCGCGCGGCAAGGAGGAGCTGGAGGTCGAGGCGGAGCATGCGAAGATGGAGGAGGCTCCGGGAGCTCGACGGTCCTCCAGCGCACTCCTCTCGGTCGGTGGCGGCGCTCGATTCGCCAAGAGAGAGAGCAGGGGCCGTCGACCCAAGGCAGCGCGAGCTCCCACTTCCCGCGGGAGTCAACGGCCGGTGCGAGATGCGCTTGCAGCTGCGCGAAACCGCTGGAAGCCGCCGGTGCCCTCCGTCTCTCTCCTTAGCACAAAACAGCAGATTTTGCAGATGCGCCACGGCACACCGCCGGAGACAGTCTTAGAAAGTCACGGGCAAATGCATGGGGATCGGACGAGCTAGCTAGTAGCTACTCGTAGTTTTCTTTCTTTTTTTCCGAAAGATCCTCGTAGTTTTCTTTCCAGATTGGCGTCTGTAAAAAATATAAAATTTCTTCGAGGATGCATACTCCCTCCGATTTGTTAAGCGAAGTCGTTTTGACAAGGTTTGTGTCAAACGTTAGGAATATAAATCATGAATAATTTTTAAGTGGTTGAGTTTGAAAATGTGAAAAACCACATGAATAGATTGGTGTTGCAAAATACTTTCATAAAAGTATACATATGTTAGTTTTTAATAAATATTGTTATAAAAATAAAAGTCAAAGTTATACTTTGGAAACCGTGTCACTGTCCTAAACAACTTTATTTACCAAACCGGGAGACGGTATACTCCCTCCAGTTTGGTAAAAGAACTCGTTTAGTACAGCGACACGGTCTTCAAAACACAACTTTTACTTCTCTTTTTTACAAAAATGTTTATTGAAAAGTTATATATGTATACTTTTATGAAAATAATTTTCAAAACAAATCTATTAATATGATTTTCACATTTCTAAACTTAATTACTTAAAACTTATTCATCATTTATATTATCAATATTTGACTCAAACCTTATCAAAACGACTTCTTTTACCAAACTGGAGGGAGTATATAGGGTAATTCATTCGTTCAGTTAAGCAAAGTCATTCTTATCGATAGGTATGTCACGGACAGGTGGGACGACGTAGACACCTCAAGAGCACTTAGAAATTTACGACACACGTTTGCTTGCATGTGGGACCGACCAATCATAAAGTTTAGGCTATATACGTGTGTGTACATGTCCAATGTCTCTAGCTAGCTCCCAAAGATTACGTGCTTACAAGGTTAACCAGTTGGATGTTTTGCATTGTTGCTAGCTAGTTCAACGAGCAGACGTGCCGGTGATGAGGATTGCAGCACCCCCTGTTTTTCTTTTCATTTTTTTAATTTCATGCATGAGTTGACAAAAGTTGCACTGAATTTAAGGATGCGGCGGGTACGTTACAATCCAAAACGCTAATAAGCTTCTGAACTAAGTTATCGCAATAAGATTCGTTCTTTCCTAGCAGTTGCCACACCAGCTAGGATTCACCACCAATGTAACCTATGCATTGGATTTTGTTACGTTACCATCTATTCATCTCTCCGTACACGCTCCAACGAAACCAACAACGACGAGGAGGCCTTGGTGTTTTATATATACGCTCAAAACTAACCGGTATTTTCCATGGAGTTTCTCACCACCTTATTTTTCCTTATCCCCGAAGTAAACGACTAGTAGTGGTGGTCCGTCGTAGTACCCAACTTACTTGCTTGTTCCTACTTTATCGTAAAATAAAAATGAAATCATTTAATTTAATGTATATGCTTATGCCGAGTGGATCAATTATTGATTCTATGCAAATGTGTCCATGCATGTGCACTGCTTATTTTAATACAAGAAAGAGTAATTCCATGATCATTGATCAACATGTCGGCTGCAGAGAGCAGGTATAGTTGAGTAATATATATGATTCAAAATGGAAGATGTCTTAGTTTTATTCTTAAACTTGTATAACTTTTGACCAAGTTATATAAAAATACACCAACATCTACAAAATCATATTAGGAACAGAGGGGTGGGCAAAAGGGTTATTCAAACCCATCCATGAATCTATGTTGATAATGTACGTATTTATTCGGTATTGAATGTGTTAGTTTATTTTTTCTATATGCTGACTTAGGACAAAACTAAAAAAAGAAAAGCACACAAATCAAAGAAAAATAAGCCAGTCATCCGTGCTTACCACACATCTATTGCAGCGTTCATATATGCTCCAACCACCATTATTTGTCAAAGTACAATTTCCATTGACAACAATGAGATTATGGATCAACAACATTTTTAAGGTACAGTATATATATTGGGTTCACTCGAGCTTAGATGGAAAGATGGAAAATAGTGCAATAAGTATAGGTAGGTTAGAGAAAAACAAATTGTTCATATATGTGTCTAGAATATTGTTACATCTAAGTAATCTTAACATCTGAGCATAACTTAGCTTGTTAGGTTTTATGCATTGAAACCTATTCATCTGGATTCAAGTCCTCGACTTAGAACGTTGCTTGCATTTTTTTCTATATTTATTCTGAAACTAAATAGTATTATTCTTTTAGTGATGAGTAATGTGCATGAAGAAGTTGGGCACACACACTAATACTATATAAGAGCGAGAATGCCATCATGTGAAGAGGACAATGTTAACAGGAATGAAATTTGAAAAAGAGGAAACGAACAAAGTTAGCATTAGGGTGTGCCAATGTGACTGAAGGGGAACATGAAGAGTGTTTCATTTATTTATCATTATTCATGTTCCAATTGAAAACATAGAAATTTGGGAGGCAAGAAAATGGAGGTACCATAAAAGGTAATGTAGTCAATATGTTGTGCTTCTAGCATTAGGTGTGCATAATAATTGCCCTACTTCTTGTGAAGATTATGAAAGACAAAGATAAAAATATATATGAAACATTATAGTGTTGGGTGAACTGATTGGGTGTGTAGAGTAACAAAATGTGGACAAATTTGATTAGCATTGGAAGATAGATTAGTCATTAGGATGTTGATGTAATTGATCGAGTATGAGGAGCACCTAACTTGTATTACAAAATTTAGGTCCTGTGTAAAATTTTATGATCATCGTCACTTATGTTTAAAATCCAAGCCTGCCAACTCCAGAAGGAAGTTGATGATATCATCTTATTAGTGGCTTCCGATGAAAAGTTATGTTTTGAAAATTTTGGAAAATAAATTGCCCACTAAGTGGCAAAACAAGTCATCGATATTCCCTGAACGCTAGAATAGTGGTTCTTATGTGGCTGAGATGGAATCTGAGTGGTACCAACTCATTTTTCTTGTGCAACATTTCAACAATCATATTTGAAATTTACTACCACAAAATGAACCAGCTGTCAGAGTAAGTCAGTGATATCAGCTTATTAGATGTTTCTAATGAAAATAGTGATTTTATTACATCCATGAAACAAAATATTTTGAAATTGCTTGGATAAATCATTGGTTGCTCTTCAACACCTAGCATTTCTTTGTAACTGTTATGCATGCTTATGAAGTTCATGGAGACGCATGCATGGCTAACAGATCTAAAGAACCTTATATAGGTGGGTGGGTTAATAAAGGTAGACTGAAAAAAGTGGATGATCATAATTAGGTGGTGAACTCCGGAGAAGAAGCGATAACAGGGAGAAGCTAATAAGTGGGAAAAATGTTGATTTATGGTTCACAAGGTAATGTTGGTGATGATGAAATGTGATGGGTAGTAGACAAGTTTCTCATAATAGGATTGATAACTTATTTCCTCGTGATGATGTTTCAAAGATACTATTTTCATAACACTCGCCACAAAATTCAAAGGCTACAAGTCCTATCCTACCTACCGCTAAAGTAAATCATGATACACATATACTATTAGCTCTCTAGTAAAATATGCATAAAATATGCAGTTTGCAAACACTAGCACGCAAACTGCCAAAGTTCATCACTAATATTCTCCCATTAGCTATTTTGAAATAAAATGCGGCTCGAATAACATATTTTTCAATATGAAAATTGACCAAAAACTTAAAGTTATACTAGTTGTAAAAAAGTAAAGAAACACAAGAAAAATAAAAAAATCATGAAATCACACAAAAAAAGAACCACTTCAAATGTTCCCCAAGTGCAGTAGAAAATTGTCAAAGATATTACCGAAAAACAAGAGGAACACAAAAAGCAAAGAGAAGAGAATGAGTTATGGTTCGCAAGGTAACGTGGGTTATGATGAAATGTGAGGGGTAGTATGCAAATTTTTCATAATAGAACCGGTAACTTATTTCCACATGACAAAATTTTAAAAATACTGTTTTCATCGCACTCACTGCAAAATTTAACGGCTATAAGGCCCACCTACCCCCCCAGAGTAAAGCATGCCACACGTCTATTAGATGTCTCCAGTAAAAAAATATGTGTTTTTTTTGCAAACACTAGCGAGCAAATGCATGCAAAACGTCAAAGTCCATCATCATTATCCTTCTGTCATCTATTTTTAAATAAAATGTGGTTCGAGACGCATATTTTTCAATATGAAAATCATTCAAAAACATACTGAAAAGTTGTATAGTTCTCATAAAAATAAACACAAGAAAAACAAAAATTTCAAATGTTCCTCAAGTGTCGTAGAAAATTGTCAAAGCTACTACCAAAACACATGAGGAACACACAAATCAAAGAGATTAAGGGAAGGGTGTATGGTTCAAAAGGTAATGTGCATGATGATGAAATGTGAGGGATAGTACGCAAATTTCTCATCATAGGATCGATAACTTATTTGCTCATGATGAAATTTTGAAAATACTTCTTTCATCGCATTCGCTGCAAAATTCAACGGCTACAAGGCCCGCCTACCGCCAGAGATGCAGAGTGAATCATGTCTATTAGTTGTCTCCAGTAAAAAAATTCTGTTGTTTGTAAACACTAGCGAGCAAGTACATGCAAACCGTTAGTTCGATACGCATGTTTTTCAATATGAAAACGGTTCAAAAACATGCCAAAAAGTTTTATAGTTCTCAAAAGATTAAACACAAGAAAACAATTCATGGAAGTACATAACCCCGCTTCAAATTTTCTCCAAGTGTCATAGAAAATTGTCAAAGCTACTACCAAAACTCAAGAGGAACACAGAAACCAAAGAGATTATGGGGAGGATTTATGGTTCACAAGGTAACGTGGGTGATGATAAAATGTGAGGGGTAGTATGCAAATATCTCGTAATAGGATGTATAACTTATTTCATCATGATGAAATTTCACAAATACTACTTTCATCGCACTTGGTGCAAAATCCAACGGCTACGAGGCCCACCTACCACCTGAGTAAATCACGATACACGTCTATTAGCTATCTCCATAAAAATATGCGGTTTGCAAACACTAGCAAGCAAATGCATGCAAACCGTCAAAGTCCGTCATTAATATCCTCCCGTCAGGTATTTTGAAAGCTATTTTGAAATAAAATGTGGTTCGAGACCAGTGGCAGAGCCAGGATATAGAAGTTGGGTATTCCCATTTCTCAGGTCATCGTTACCTCAACCAAAGAGAAAAAACATTCGTGCCATGGATTAATACAGTATATAAATTGTTCAAACTATAATCAACAACTCAAAGGCTACAAAAGTGTTTTAAATGGTATTGCTTCAGAGTTTTTAGCATTTGGTGTTGTCCTCAACGGGGATCGTCCTGTCCGTTTCCTTGCTATCACCCTATGTTGTCATCAAGCGGCTGAGGTGCTCTCTCATTTGACACCAAGCTTTGCAAAACAAACAATACGTACGAATCAACAATGCAAGCTCTAGAAGATACACAAGGTTCTTTAAATACTGAAGCTATCATTGAGCATATGTTTCAGTTCTATATATCACCGCACAATAGCCGTACGTGTCAGGGATATAAAGTTTCACACCTATGATAGCCTCGTATAGTACCCAGAAAGTGCAGGCGAAGTTTCTACGTATATATTACATTCTATTTTCAGTAGATTAGCGCTAATTTTAAGTTATTACCCGCATGCCTATGCGCCACCCTTCGAGGACAATGCCATCTTTCCACGATGCTGCGCAGTCATGCTCTAGAAAAGTTTTTTGTGCTCAGATTTGCTTGAGATGGTTGATTAGGAGGGTAGACTGAGAGGAATTAGAGAAGATTGGGTCTACGAATGGCATTGTCCTCCGATTTGCTCGAGCGAAGTCAAAAAAAGGCTTAGCAAACAAGTATATATAGGTATATGACTTACAGATACTTGAAATTTTGGCAAAATTCTTGGGTATTCCTGAGAATATCCAGGAATCCAGCTGCCTCCGCCCATGTTCGAGACACATATTTTTCAATATGAAAACGGTTCGAAACATGTCGAAAAGTTATATGAGTTCTACAAGAATAAAGAATTCATGGAAGCACAGAAAGCAGCTTCAAATATTCCCTATATGTTGTAGAAAATTACTTTTTATAAGAAACGTAGAAAATTGTCAAGCTTCCACCGAAATACAAGAGGAGACACAAAGCAAAGACATGAAGGGGGAAAAAGGGAAAGAACGGTATAAAAACGGTCAGCATAGCTGTCACCCCCATCCAAACCGTCCCCTCCAGCGCAAAACCCCTTGCAACCTGTCTGTCCCTCTCTCCTCCCAACTCCAACCCCAACCCACCTGATCATCAGATTCCCCCTCTCCAACGATCATTAAGCCACCTCGATCACAGCGAAGGTTTTATATGGGAGTGGTGGACTCGTCCGCTTCCAAAACCAGACACGCGCAGGGGGAGGGCGAGCGCACGGCGGCGTGCCGCGGCACAACCGCAACGCGCGAGGCACAGTAGCCCGGTCGGCCGGCCCCTCCTTCCCGCGCGTGCGCGGCGCGCCTGCAGCTAGCTCCCACGCCCTCCGCTAGCTGCTCGCGAGCTCGTCGTCACCGCAACGAGTATCCGTCCGCGCGCCGCGCGTAGTGGTACGTGATGGCGGCCGCTCCGTCGTCGTCCGCGTCGCCGGGCGCGGGCGGCGGGCCGCGGCCGTACAGGTCGCGGTTCGGCGACACGACCCTGACGAAGGTGTTCGTGGGCGGGCTGGCGTGGGAGACGCCCTCGGAGGGGCTCCGGCAGCACTTCGAGCGGTACGGCGACATCCTGGAGGCCGTCGTCATCACCGACCGCCTCACCGGCCGCTCCAAGGGCTACGGATTCGTAAGCAGCCGCCGCGCCGTCCCCCGCCGAGCCGAATCCATGGCCACCTCCCTCTTCCTTTTTTTTTTCCTTTTCTTTCTCCCCGTGCGTGTTCCTGAAGCATACCCGCAGGTGACGTTCCGGGAGCCGGAGGCGGCGCTGCGCGCGGTGCAGGACCCGAACCCGACGATCGCCGGGCGGCGCGCCAACTGCAACATTGCCTCGCTCGGGCCGCCCCGCCCCGCCCAGCCTCGAGGTGAGCAACAGACAACCCCGTCCCCAAGGACAAAACTCGTTATCCATCCGCATGACGCGCGTTATCGCCTGATCTCGCTTCCACCTCATCCCATTCCCCTGCGTGAACATCATCAGAAGCAGCCCCCCCTCTCGCCATTGCCACCGGCCATTGCCTTTTCCCCTCGCTTCCGCAGCACGCTGCGGGCGAGAGGTAGCCGACGGGCTGGCGGGCCGGCATGCAGTCGTCGCCGACGCGCGGGCCCGCGTGGCGAGTAAAGCCACGCCCTGCGTGCCAGCACACGGCAGCAGCGAGGAAGTCATATGGGGGGTGAGCTTGCCCAGGCTGGCCCTGTCAGTTCAAGCGGGTTCGCGCCCCCACCCTGCGCGCGCGGCCGTCCGATCCATCCATCCATCGACCGGCGTTTCCATTTTTCTGGCAGGCGACACACCAACTGGCAGTTAGAACGGCAGTTATGGGCTCGTCACCCATCTCCCGATTTCTTTTGGGTTCCTTTTGGCTTTCCGCCGGGTAGTTTATTCGCCGGGGAGACGGGGGGAGGATTCTCGCTTTGACCGGACGTGCTGGTGGTGGTGAGGCCGGCCGGCCGGTCGGTCGGTTGCGGCCAGTTCACTTCAGCCATCGGTGGTGTGCTGCCAGCGAGAACGGGGTGTAAAGGGCCATGGGCGGCCGGGGAGGACGGTGGCCTCTGTGGGCACTGGCCAGGCCCCCCCCCCCCCCCCCCCCCCCGCCCTCCTCCGGCTAGTGGAGGGGAGAATCAGGAGGGTCACTGGGTGGATCAGGAACAATCCCTAGTGAACAACGCCTGGCCTTTAGAATACTCGCGGTCGCGTATATCCTCTTTGACCGGCGCCTGACGGCCTGACTGACTGACTGTTCTTGGTTTGGAGCGTTTCGGAGCCAACAACGCGAACGCGAATCCAAGATTGGATTCGGTGCGGCGGCGGGCGGGCGGCCAACCAACTAATTCCCTGTTGCTCCGTAGTACCACACCCCGCCCCGCGCATTGTTGCCGCCGCCGCCGCCGGCCCCGCCCCCGGCGCCGCAGGCAGGTTCCATTACTCCGCAGCGTCCGGCGGCCGGCAGGCCGGAGGAGCGAAGCGAAACCTGAAGACGCGGAACGCAGTAGTGGCCGCCGGTGCTCCGGTGGGCCTGCTGTACAGGATGGATGTAGCTAGCGCACGCCGCTGGCTGGCTAGTTTTCAGCTTTCGCTACGCTTTTTTCCCGGTGTGCCGTTGGAGTTGCATGGTAGTATAGGCTGTGCTCGATCGTAGTAGGGCTTTGCGGAAACTGAAAAGTGGCGAGCGCGAAAGCACGAAACAGCAGGCGACGGCGACGAGTCGTCGACCGGCGAGCTCGGTCAAAACGGCGAGCTCGGAACGTGCTGGCGCGGGGCGCGCACATGGCTGCGGCCTGCACGCCGCAGACGGAAGCCAACAGTGCTGGTCGTCGGTTTTTACCCCCCGCGTTCGCGTTCGCGTTCGCGCGCGCTCGTGGCCTGAATTTTCCTTCGTATTGTGCTGTAGCTTTGCTCTCTCTACAACGTCTGCAGCCAATAACATGGCAGGTAAATTGTTTGTTACAGGCAGCAGCAGGGAGCCATACGCCGGGCCCCACTTGCAGGTCCCGCACTTCGTCCCCAGGGCGCCGGCCGCCTCTCCCCATCCCCAGATGATGATGCCCCAGCACGGCGGCGGTGGCCCGGCTGCGATCTACCCGCCTCATCACTTCGGGTCAGTACTACCCCCTTACCCTGTGCTGTGTTGTGCTGTGCCCTTGTCAGTCTCTCGCTGTCCACTTCTTCCTCGCTTTGCCAACAAATCACACACTTCTCAAAGACTCAAACTCACGAAGACACAGGTAGTAGAACAGGCAGTCACGTTGATATTTTACTACTAGTTGAGACTCAGAATTCCGTGCAAATTCAGTTGCTGGACTACCGGTGAATGGTGGTAACTGACCTATGGGCTATGGTCGCCTCTGATCGTCGTCGTCGCCCATGGGGGCGACACGACAGCATCAAGGCATTCAACTCTGAATCCCTAGAAAAGGAGCTCGGTCCCCCCCACGCGCACCCAGCCATTGCCCATTGCTGTAGTAGGTCTCTTTCACCCGTATGCAGGCTGCAGGCAGGGTGTGTCTGCCAACAAAACACTCCCTGCACTTGTTGGTGTGTGATGCAAGGGCTTAATGACTCCGGTATGACACTAGGAGAGGCATTAACACCATTCCTTTCACAATTACATGCTAGATCAGTACATGGATGGACACAATCTCTTTCACAATTACATGCTGTGGTCTGTCTGGAGATTGGGACTTTGAAAATGCGGTAACTCATGCTTCAGTTTTGTTTTCTTGACGAGTTCACTCACCTTAACTGTAGAATGGAACACTTCTCCTCATGATATATCACATAGTTCTGTGGTAGGAATGTAGGTCAATGATCTAGATTCTGGCCTTTACAGCCTTTGCATGTACTGTGTGGTGGTGGTGGTGGTAGTGGATAAGTTGGGGCAGATGTGGGCAAACCCTTCCTTTTCCAGTCTAAAACCAGCCACTAAAGAAGCTGCAAAAACTTTTGCAGGTACTGGTACCCGCCTGACTTTCAATACCAACAGGTAAGCATGCGCCCCCCCCCCCCCCCCCCCCCCCCACCCCCTTTGTTTTACCTTTTCTCACATGCAAATTTGACAGTTGCCACTTGTCAGTGCACATGCACATGCCTAGTTGATCATCCTTGTCATATTTTTTGCATTGACTATCTCGATCTGCTTATGAATAACAGGAGCTGCAGCAATTTTGTTATCGCTTCACTCTGTTGTCTACTACTAATCAACTGGAGGCTAATTTCACTTTGTTTGGTAACTGATGAACAAGCAGGCACTGGCCAATCAGCAGATGCTGCAGAACTATTACACTCAGCTGTACGGCCTGACCTCGCCGACGGCGTCACCCTACCACCAGTACGTCGGCTACATGTCGCCTCAGGCTCCGACGCCGAGGCCACTACTCCCGCCGGCGCAGCAGGTCGCCGTGCAACCGTTGATGCAGCATCCCCCGCCGGCGCAGCAGGTCGCAATGCAACCGTTGCTGCAGCACCACCCGACGCCGCAGATTCAGGGCTCCTTCTTTCCCGCTCCTTCGCTTCCGCCCAACTTCAGGCTCCAGCTGCCGCCGCCGCCGCCGCCGCCTCAAGCTTTGCCAGCAGTACTGCCTCCCAGCACAACAGGTGTGCATTTTTTGCATCTCTTGTGTTGTGTCTTCGCCACAAATTGCTTAGAAAGTTTCACACATTTACTACGAGATACTAGCAGTAGCAGTAACTGATGTTGTTTTTGCTGCTGAAATGTTGCAGAATCCCAGCCAGCTGATCAGGTCGCTACCTCTGCAGCTCGAGTGACAAACGCGAGCGGTGCTCAGGGCGCCTGATCAAGGGTTCAAGCTAGGCCAGCTGAAGATTTACCTAAAAAAGATATTGGATTCAACAAACCTTGAAATTAACCAACTTTTTTTTGGGCCGAAGAGAACAGAAGCCTCTCCATCGATCGATCTGCTGCGGACGAAGTTATTGATGGTCTGTAACAGTCTCTCATCAGGATGTTGACTCCAGAAACAAACGACAGACATTTCGTTTTTCCCCCCTCCATTGTTCCCCCTTTCTTTTTACGAGTTTCGGCAAAGCTGTTCCCTTGGGTGAATCCGTTGTAAAGCCAAACTGGGTTCCGTATCAACAATCTCAGGAATTTCGCTTAGGCAAGGTTCGGATTTTATTTCGCTGCTACTGATTGGTGCAGTCTCCAGTATAATAAGTTTGATCCAGAAATTTTTATTTCTTCATTTGTTTTCCCCTTTTTTAGATGTTGTAGTTTCAACTATAGGATTTGTAAGGGGGGAATGATATTAAAAAAGAGCAAATGAGATTCTTTTTTAGCAAAACAAGAGGAGCAAATGGGAAGAGAAGCCCAACTTGATTGTCTGAGCGTTCCCGTGGTGGTACAGCCCAGCACATGATACAGCTTCCTTTTTTTTAGAGCAACATGATACAGCTTCTTGTGGAAGAAGCCACGCCCACAACAAACACCACACGATAAGAGCCCACAACCGCCGCTTAAAGCATGCTGCGTGGGCCGAATCTCTTGTAGCGCTAATCATGTGCTAAATTTGCTCAACGCCTCAACCAAACAAACCATCACCTGGACGACGAACTTTTACATTAAAAAATGGTGCGCTGACTCGATTTCGCTTTGAAAGTTCCCTGCAAAATGTCGCCGAATTGGATACTGGGAACAAACCAAAGTTCGGCCGGTGACGTCGGGGTGGGAAAACCCGCTTCTTTTAATTTTACTCGCTCCGTCCGTATGTAACTCTCGTTTTTCGAGAAATCAAATAATTGTAAATTTGATCAAATTTATACAAATAGTACTATATTTATGGTACAAAATAAATATCAATAGATTATCATGTGATTTAATACTAATTTTATTTAGAGATGTGAATGTTGGATTTTTAAAATTTGATCAAACTTGGATACTAAAGTTATTGTGAGACGTGAATGTTAGTGTTTTCCATAAATTTGGTCAAATTTGAAATCATTTGTGTTATCGAAAAGCGATAGTTGCATTTAGTGGAAGAGTACTTTAGTTGATTAGATAGGCGGCATGTTCGTTTGGCTGGTGACTGGTGTTCTAAGATAAAAGTACTGCTGACTGGTTGTCACTGTTGGTTGGTGGCTGATAAGCCAAACGAACAGTGCGAGAGCTGCTGCCTTTCAAAAAGAGATCGTCAAAGCTTGTGAATTTTCTACTCGATTGATAGATTCAATCATATCACCAGCCGATTTCTATGCTAAAACACGTATACGTCGTCCGAGATTCGTACTCGCTCCGGTATCCGACACGGTCCTCCTTCAAACGGTAGTGGCGACAGGTAAAGAGCATTAGGTGAAAGGGAACCGAGCAAGTAAAAAGGCTAGAGAGCTTTCAGCGCGGCGCCAAACGGGCAAGTGAAATCGAGCAAGTAAAAAGGGTTTTGCTCCAATGATCGCCGTGTCCTAATCAAAAGCTTGGGAGAGAAGAGTACGGACAAGGTTCGAATCGCAGGCGCGATGCACCTAACCTGCGCAGAGTATCCCGGACGTGCGCCGGACCAAATCTTAAAAGTCGAAGCTTGTCCACAAAGGGCGGTTGTGGACTTGTGGTCACGTCATATTTTATACCCAAAGCCAGCAAGTCCCTCTCGCTGATGCAGGCTAAAAGTCAAGTCTCCATCGACATTTTTATAATTATCTACACCGAAAACTAAACTAGGTAAATATGTTAGATAAAATTATGAAACTTCTTATACTAACTACTTTGTCAAGTCAGCAATTTTGCTAGTGTGGTATTGAATTTAATACCATAAAACTCTCGTGAAATTCACCCATTGAGACTTACCTTACATCCTATAAGACTTACCTTACGTCCTATAGGAAGGTTGGTGGCTAGTGAAAATATAGTGTGGTGTCATAAGAACATGAGTAAAATGCACGAGCGGTCCTCGTATTTATGCTTCTGTGTCATCTCGGTCCACGAACTCACAAAAAGTGTCACTGAGGTCCCTAATCGCTGTTCGGGCCTCAATGCAGGTCCAAGAGGGTCTAAAACAGTGATTATTACCAACATGGTCTGCCAGGTTGGACTATTGACGTGGAAAGGTAAGGCGAGTCAACAATCATCTCCGGGCCCCACCACCCTACTCCCTCCTCTCCTCTATCCACATCGTCATCTCTCCATCGAGCCACCTCCAATTCCATCGCCTCCTCCACAAAGCCGCCTACGGGGAAGCTCACGAGGCCGCCGATGGAGCGGGCGGGAGGCAGAGATGGCGGCCGACGGCTGCGCCGTGGGTAAGCACCGGTAGAAAAGCAGCTCTGAGAGGCAAGAAATCGGAGGCGGCGTCGGAGGCAAGTAGGTGCGAGTGCAGCCAGGAGCAGGGCGTGCGCCACCGAGGGGACCGCGCCACCAACCGGGACAATGACGGCGGAGGCACGGCGGCCGGCGGCGGCACGGTCTCATCACCGGCGGGAGCACGGCGGCCGGCGGCAGCCGCCCTCCCACGTCATCCCTCATGACTTCTGGAAGAGCACCCTACGGCCATACGCTCCGTCTCGCCGTACACCACATCCCACTCCGTCTCGTCGTACGGCGCTCACCACTCTCTGCACGAGCAGCGGGCCTGAGCGAGGTGACCGACGAGCAGCGGCCATGGCGGACAGCCGTGGTGACGCTCCACGCTCCCTTGGCAGATCTCCCACGGCGGCGGTGCACGAGCTCCCACGACGCTGGCGAGCTCCACCCTCCTCTTCTCCATGCTCCACCCGAGGTGGAGCTCTGCGGACGCCGCACAGGCGAGGAGCACTGTGGCCGTCGCGCTGGGGGAGTGTGTCGGTGCCCTACTCGCGGAGGCAGGGGAACTTCGCCGCCCGCCCCTGCTTCCATAGGCAAGGGAGCTCCGGTGAGCACGCATCGCTATCGTCGTCCAAGCCGGTAAAGGTGACGAGCGCAGCGGCGGGGTCATGGTGCGTGACGAGGTGTCGATCGATGGAGACGAGTGCCACATAAGCATGCCACGTCATCATAGGTACTAGTTTCCATTACCTCAACCGGGGAACTTGGGCAACACATGTCCAACTTGCAAGCTTGGCTTTTAGGCTTGAAACTTCACATATTCTTTGTGCCAAGCCTCCCAAGTCCCCGCCCTCAAGGCCTTCAAGTGGCCTTCGGAACCCAAACCATTTGAGGCCCCTTCATGTTGATGATGACTTCCTTGGGCACCCAAATGGGTTGGTTCCAACCCCGCTCCTCCTTCATCTTCCCAACCTTGTGTGCAACCACCTTTCCATTTGCCTTCTTCTTGACGACGTAGGTGTTTCTCTTGGTCTTGTTCTTGCGGTTGGGCTTGGTGTAGATGAGAGAGCTCTTGATGGTGGAGTACAACTTCTTCTTTGCGCTCTTGTCCATCTTCTTGACAAATTGAGGGCATTTGTAGAACTTGTGCTCTTCTCCATGACACTTGTAGCAAGTCACGGTTGCACCCTTCTCAAGCTTCTTCACCATGGGATCACGGTTATCTTGAGAAGGTTGGACATTGCTCTTTATGTCTTGAGAGATGTCCACTTGTTCTTCATCGTTCTTGCCCTTGCCCATCAAGCTTGCCAACCTCTCTCGGAGCCATTTCACTTCTTTCTTGAGCTCATCATTCTTCTTGGCTATGAGACAATTACATGTTTCCACAATAACATTCTCATTGCAAGATGGTGAGCAAGATTCATCAATTAAATCAATGCAAGAAGTTGAAGCATCTACCTTGGAGATAGGAATTGCACAAGGAATAGATGATTCATCAAGCTCAAAGGAATTACTTGTTTTAGTCTCATTGCTCTCAAGCTTAGATTTTAGCTCATCACACTCCTTGCTAAGCAATTTGAATTTGCACAACAAATGTTCATAATTTGTAGCAAGGGTTGCACTAGGATCATTGAGTTCTTTAATTTCATTAGCTTGTTTATTAAGCATTCCTTTTTGCTCATGGACTAGCTCAACAAGATCATCGAGAGAGGTGGTGTCAGATTCGTCATCACTTACATTGCTCTCCATACCTTTGGCCATTAAGCACATGTGTAGTGATGATGAAGGACATTGCATGAAGCGGGTGGTGAAGTTCTTTCTTGATTCATCACTTGAGCTAGAAGAACTTGATTCTCCACCACTTGTCCACTCACGGACGGCGATATTTGCTTCTTGCCTTGGTCTCCTCTCCTTGACCACCTTCTTCTTGGACTTGTGCTCGATCTTGGTGAACTTGATGTGTTGATGATGACGCCCTTCTCTCAAGTGGACGTTGTAGCCGTACATGTTGACTTCCTTCACATACTTGAAGATCTTCACGTACTCGGCCACCATGGATTCAACATCTTCATCACTTGAGGAATCTCCATCATCACCATCATCCTCGCTTGAGCTTCCATGAGTAGCCATCCTACTCAACATCTTCTCTTGTTGGCTTGAGAGAGCATGACTTGTAGTTGGAGAGGATAGTTCTAGGAGCTTTTCTTGGGGCGCCTTCTTTGACTTGGGCATGAGTTGAAGCTCATGTGCCATAATCTTGCTCAAGATATGAAATGGCTTCAAATCTTTGAGCTTCTTCTCGTAGATGATTGCCTTCACCAAGTCATAATCGGGCTTCCGAAGACTTTGAAGGATCTTGTGGTTGATGTTCAAGTCCGTGATGTCCTTCACACCTAAAGCATTGATCTCATTGGCAAGCACATTTAGGCATGAGTACATAGATTCGGCATTTTCATTTGCAAGTTGCTTAAAGCTATTGAATTCCTCAAGGAGACAACCGTAGCATTCATTAGCAACTTCTTTTGAACCCTCATTTTGCTCCTTGATGGTTTTCCATAGCTCATGAGCATTTTCACAAGTAAAAACTCTATTGAAAACGCCTACATCTAGTGAGGACAAAATGATACTCTTAGCAATCACATCAAATTGTTTTTCCTTCTTAGTACCATTTTTCATGCCCTCATCGGTGACTCTCCAAACATCAAGGTCCTTTGCTTGGAGATAGGCCTCCATGAGAACCTTCCACCGAGGATAGCCCGTGCCATCGAAATGTGGAGCCAAAGCTAAGGTATCCACCTCTTTCATTCCTCTATAGAGCAACTCACTAGGCGGTGAAGCCTAACCGTTCCAATGAGCCAGTTTTCACAATTTACCAATCGAATTGGCGTATCCTTGTGAAGGAAGTGAGTCCCGGCTCTGATACCACTTGTAAGGAATCGGATGCTCGTTAGCCTAAAAGCGGGAGGGATGAATTAGGCAACTTAAAACCTTAACCTATGGCTTCACTATTTTTACACAAAAGTAAACTAGAACATACTATCTAGATGTGCAACTAGGGTTATTCTAGTGTAAAAATTCCCATCCCAAAATAAGGTTTGCAACCTATAGCCAATCCTAGCATGATACTACTCTAGGAAAGGAAAGGCAAACAAAGATTTCAATAAAGTAAATGCGGTGTTGACGGTGTATTTTGGTACACCTAGCATGTTCATTACACTTTGGTTTGGATTTGATTATGGAACTAACCCGCCACTAGGCACACTAATCATATAACAAGTTCATCTATGTGCATGCATTTGGAAGTGTTGTGTTTATGTAGGAAAACATGGACATAAAGGACGGATTCGCAACAAGTTCAAAGGAGCATTTACGGAGTCTTGTTCGTGTTCATGAGCTTGATGAAATCACTTCCAATGGTGGCAAGGACCGAAGTGCTACGAGGAACACCCCCGGGGATTGAAGCGTAAAAGATCGAACTTCATGCGCGAAGAACCTCCATCTTGGACGCGAGGATAACATCGTCAAAATCATGCAAGTGGAGGGGGCAAAGTACATAAATGCATAAGGACCCACGGAGCAAAAGGGGCGACCGAACCGGGCCGAGGTGGGCCCAGGCTGGTCGGCCTAGGCCGGCCGGCCCAGCCCACCCTGGTGGCCGGTTTAGTCCCGTTTTCCTTGCACCCGAAGGATCTTGAACCCTAAAAGCCTGGGCGCTGCCATTCGACAGGAGGGAAGAGTCATTCGCACAAGAAGGCCATCCACAAGCTAGAGAGAGAGGAGGAGGATCTCCGGAGGGAGATCAACCACCTCGAAGGAAGCACCCTCTCGTGGAGAAGAAGGAAGACACCGTCGGAAGGGAAACCATGATCAACGGTGCCATGATCAGCACCTTGATGGGGTAATCTTCTCATTCATCCATGGGTTGTAATCGATCTTGAGATGTAATCGCACTTTGTCGGATTATCTATCTATCATCTTGTGTTGAATATACTTTAATGCTTAAGGTTAGCTACCATGCCGTAAAGGGAGTAGAGCTCCAATGCTTCCTTGGATCCATTCAATACGTCGTGTCCATCATAGGTCTAGTCATGAATACCTTCACGTAGTGACAGTACGAGAGGAGGGAAAGGGCGAAACCGTGGTCATAACCCCCGATAGATTAGATTGGTTTGCATGTCTTTAAGCGATTGCTTGTTCTAGTATCGTAGACCAGTGGGCGAGTGTATTTTATCTTGATATCTTAATCATTCTCTCTAGTGTAGTTTAGTTGTTTTCTAGCATAATAATAGTTAGGGTTTTAGTAGCTAGTGTGTCGTTGTAGATCGAACGCTTGTAATCCCCTTCTCCGCGGATTGACAAGAACCTTGGGAATCCCGTGGTGAAAAAGGTGTGGGGTCCGTACGCTTGCGGATCGCAGAGGGATACGTCTTTTATCCGTCAACATGCGGAAACGTAAAGGGGATGAGAGGAAGCAAACTCTTGACACACGATTTATCACATGGTATCGGTAGGCACTAAGCCACCCCTAGTCCACGTTGTTGAAGTACTCACACAAGAGTATTGCTTCCCGGTCACCAAGTCTCTCCCAAGAGCACCACTTGACTTGCCACAAAGGCTATCCACTTAGGCACTTGTCAATCTCCCTTGGTCACCTTGATGCCGCCTCCACTAAGGAGCTTCTCCACCAAGGAAGGGGGTCTCCACGTCCCCAGCACAAAGTGTCCTCGCCGCTCCACACCAAGCCGGAGGGTCGATGACGATTGCCGGTGAGCCACTTAGGCGCCAAGGCTTCCGGCGAACCTTGTACAACTTGATCCACTCAAGAATCACCTCACAAGGTTGGCACAACCTTGCACTCACTCGGCTCTAAGCTAAGCCTAGCACTAAGCACATACACAAAGCATATGCAAGTCTAAGGATGAGTAATTAAGCACTTGGATGGATTGGATATGATCTTCAATGTGTCTTGAACTCTTCTCGCACTTTCACACAATCCAAAGCAACCTCAAATGGGTGAGTGGAGGGGGTATAAATAGCCCAAGGCATCAAAAGAGCCGTTGGCTAACGACCACCGAAAAAGTAAGCGTCGGATGAACCGATGCCGGATTTTCCAGGGCGTCGGTTCATCCGGTGCCCCTCCCACATCACTTAGCCGTTGAGATTCTCTGACACAACTGCTCTGACGCTATACACCGACGGTGCGTCAGATCATCTGGTGCTGAAGACCCCGCAACCAAGTCGTCTCTGATAGCTTCCACGCGACCATCGGATAGACCGACGCTACCCCTTGACCAAGGCGTCGGATCATCCGGTGCTGAAGGCTTCGTCTTGGCGCGTCTCTGTCTTGATTCAAACTAAGCATCGGATAGACCGACGGTGTCCTCACTCAGACCGTCGGATCATCCGGTTCTACTGTCTTTGCTGCTCTTCCTCTGCAACTCGTCCGACGCTACTAGAAATTGGACCGTCGGTTCATCCGACGGTGCCTAGGGTTTCACCAGTGTACCAATTCGTCCGACGATTGCACCGACGCTTGTTGTATAGGTACCGTCGGTTCATTCGACGGTGTCTTTTCTTTTCCTTTCTTGCTCGGTTTTGACCCTTGATTTTCTCATTTTTGGCATGTGGTTTTCTTGCATCCTTGGGACCTAGAAGTATCTACAAAGACATGCTAAAACAATATGGTTAGTCCCAATGATCATGTTGTCATGAATCACCAAAATCAAACTCGAACTAATGGCATATGAGGCCATGTTCGCTACAGCTATCGTCGTCCAAGCCGGTAAAGGTGACGAGCGTAGCGGCGGGGTCGTGGTGTGTGACGAGGTGTCGATCGATGGAGACGAGTGCCACATAAGCATGCCACGTCATCATAGGTCACGGGTCTAGGCCCGTTTGGACCTGCAGTGAGACCCAAACAACAATTAGAGGCCTGAGTGACACACTTTATAAATTCGTGGACCGGCATAATACAGCATCGTAAGTTTGAAGACCGCCTATGTATTTTACTCTAAAAAACATTATAATTTCATACTGGACCTTGAAGACGAACATAGCCACATTATATCTGTAAGTTAATTTAAAATATTGGAAACGAAAATGATAATCCAAATGTATCCCAAAATGAGCCGTATGTATATATATTATATGTGTGATCCGGTCACCAACTCCATTCCACTTCCACCAGGCACCAGCAACTCCGATCTTAGATTGAGCCATATATGCTTTGAAGATGCGAGTGTCACTGTATACCATTATGCTGCAAAATATTACTATATGTTTGTAATCTATCGTGATTGTTTTGATGCCTTTTCATATCTGAGTCTCTCAACCACTGCAGTTATTTAATGACCATGTATGTATTTGATTATTCTTGAAACATGTTTCGTCTAAAGAAGGAAAATATAGTGTTGTTATCGTTTCAAAATACGTAATATTGTTAGCAAGTAATTAAAGTGACCCCTTCGATAACAACTGTTCAATAGAATAGAGTGGGGAATAGAGTGGGGCACACTAGGCCGGAAACGATTTGTCCTGGCGGCTAAAACCGGTTTTTGCTGGCGGGTGAGGCACCCGCCAGCAACTTTGAGCCAGTAGAAATGGCCCTTTGTGCTGATGGGTGGCCGGCTCGCCAGCACAGAGACATTTGTGTTGGCGGGTCACTTAAAACGACCGCCAGCACAAATCTCATCAGCGCTGGCGGTTACTTAAGCAGCCCGCCAGCACAAATGCCATCAGTGCTGGCGGTTTCTTAAGAGGCCCGCCGGCACAAAATTCATCTTTGCTGACGGTTGTTTAGACCGCCCGCCAGAGAAAGCATTTTTCTCATTTCCTATATAATTCCCCATAATTGTTTATTATTTGTATATAATTTGTCATTTTCGTCTATTATTTTTTTCACATTGGCATTTGTATACTAAATTCACTTTAATTTACTGTAATTTAATTTGTATTTAACCGCCAAATCCAAATATATGTCTCACAAACACACAATCCAAACTAAAATAAAAAATGTATACATAAGTCACATTACAAAACATCGTGCATAATAGATAACCCTAAGACACCCATCTACGTAACCTTTCTGCATCATCTAATGTCAAAACTCCTTCTTTATTGAAGAATTCTCCATCCTCGTGGCAAATCTCACGTAGGATGAATCTCGCCATGTCTGCACAAATGTTGGTGATTTGATTGTCACCAAGTTGCCCCATGATCCCTCGATGGTAGGCATCTGCACGTAAACACAATAAATAAAGATTGTTATGCATTACCATCAGGACCATAATTAGCACATACATAGTTGTGTACAAACAAGAGGCTTACGTCTTCAGGATTCGTTCGGTACCTCCCATTATTTCTCAAAACCTCACACACATAATATCCACATAGCACACTGCCAGGAGGTTGTTTGTAGCACTGTAAACAAATAAAAAAATGATCGGTACTAATTAACAGAATGTACAACTCTGATAAAAATGATTGGTACTTATTAACAGAAGTGTTCTTACCCATTTGGCATGTCGTATCACCAATTTTTTTCTTCCTGTGCTCCCCGCCATTGAGTATGTATAGCCTATACGCACTTTAAGGATACAAAGACATAAGTTAGTAATACAATTTGAAATATAGCCGATACATGCAGTAGTGATTATATATTACACTTAGTTGTCTTACTTTCTTATAATCTCAATGATTTTCTTGTAAGAAGCCTCTGAATAGTGTAATGAGTCGAAGACCCCCACAGTTCCCAACTTCGGACACATGTGAAAGCAAATAAAATGATCGCTGCATAAAATTAAAATAATTAATATAAATCTCTACTCCTAAAAAGAATCAAAGTAAGACTAAAACTTCGTCCGTTTTTTCTCCACTCCCGCGGGTCAGCCTTCCGCTCGTCCCCTGCACGACCATCCCGCGCGTTCTCCCGTGAGTCTGCCCCGCACGCCCCGTCTGCCTCTCGCTCTCCGCCTCTCCTCTGCGCCTCTCCCTCCGATCGCACACTACAGCTCAACCGCTCGTGTTTCCTTTCGTTTCGATCTACCCCAAAACCGACGCGCCGCCGCCCACCCATCACGATGCCGCCCCCATCGCGATGCCGTCGCCCCGTCGCTGCCGTCGCCGCACCTCCTCGACATCTCTGGATCGACGCCGACGTCGCCCACCCTCTGCAACACCTCTCCAGTTGAAACATGTTGTCTTCTACTCTGGTCCGTTGTTGGATCTCCTCGTGCTCCCCGAAGGTGTGGCGCGGGCGCCCTCGACGGCGAGATCGGGCATCCCCGGCGCGGCGGCGGCCGGCGGCGGCGGGGGTACCCCTCCCGGCGCGGTGGCCTCCTCCTATCCGTGGCCGGCACCGGCGAGGTCGAGGCCCCGTCTCCCCAAGTCCCCTCCGCGGCGGCCCTCCGGCGCGAGGGCCCCGCATCCTGATGGCGCCCGGGGCTCCCTCCTCCCCACCTCCGGCCCACCGCCCACTAGATCTGGCAGCCCTGACCTCCTCCCCGCCAACGTCGCGGCCTCCACCCGCCGGTGGCCACGCCCGGATTTACCTCGCGCCACGGTGGTTGCCTCGTGCCTTGCGCCACGAGGTCGGCGTCCCTCCTCCCCGCCTCCAGGTTTGGAGGTTTCCTGTTGCTATCGCAATGATATAGATTGCGATAGAGGGTTGCGGTGCGAGGTTCTCTCCTCCAGATTTGCAGCTCTGTTGCATTTAGAGTCAAGCGGCGCGGATAGCTTTGGGCTGCTGCTGCTACAGAACCGCAGCAGATCCGGCCCGGTGTGGTTGCTTTCCTCTCACCGTCTTCACTGGCGAAGCTACACAGCGGCGCCGCTGAGCCGTTGAGGGGGATGGAAGCCGTGACACCCTAAAATTCCATCACTAAAATTACTTAGCAACCTAAATTAGTCTTAAGGATTTAAGGAGATTAAATTGCTATTTAAATTGAGCTCTAAAAATATTAAAGATAATTTAATAAACTTAGAGACAACAAGTGTATGTGCATCATCAGTTGGCTTGCATGGTTTTTGGTTGCTTGTGTGGTTTCTAAAAAGTCTATAAAATTCTTGAGAAAAGTTTGAAAAGGTTTGAATTGAATTAGAGTTGAAAAATGGTTTGAAAAAGAAGTTTGGAAAAAGAAAAGAAAAAAAAACAAAACCAGCCCGGCTCCTTTCGGCCCAGGCGGCCCAGCCCCAACCCCCCGCGCCACCCCCACCGCCCCCCCCCCTTCCCTTTTTCTTTTTCACCGCAGCGCCGACACTGGGTCCCACCTGTCAGCCTCTCTTCTTCCCCCTTCCTTTTCTTCTTCCCCGCGCTCGCCGGCCGCCGCCGCGCGCGCGCGGTTTCCGCCCCGCTCTCGCCTTTCCCCCTTCCTTTCTCTCCTGCGTGAGCACGCCAATTAAGGCAATCAATCCCCACTCAAACCCCTCGGTCGTTTCCCTTGCCTTCTTTACGCCGGACGGCCCGCCGGCCATCAATGGCAAGCCGCCGGCCGCCCCGTCCCTTACCCGCCTCGCCTCCCTTTCTGCGGCCCTATTTTAGCTTGCGCACGCACCCCCGTGCCTCCCTTTTGCCTCTCGCAACGCACACACGCACACGCCGAGCACCAATTTCACCGGCGCCGCCGCCTCGCTCCTTCCCCGCCGCCGTCGGTGAAGTGCATCGCCGCCTTGCTCTTTTCTTCCCCGTACACGATCATGGCCCTCACGTGATGCTTGTTGACCGGGGGGAAGCCGCCACGAGAGACGAGCCGCGCCCGGAGCTTGGGTCCCCCGCCTGCCGGAGCGCCACCCGAGCCGCCGCCGTCGTCGAACCCCGTCGCTGCCGCTTTCTCTTCGCCTGTGAGCTCGCCCGACGCTTCTTCACGTGGTGAGCAAGGTTTCCCCCACTTGTTATTCCCTTCCTTGCACGTTTTAGCCGTCCCGCGAGATCGCCGGCGAGGCCGATCCGCCCCCTTCCGGCGCCGGCCGCCGTGGATGCCCGCGCCACCTCCCCGACCCCCTAGGCTTGCTCGCATGCTCCCCGGCCTACGCGTAGAGCCCACGTGCGCACGAAATGGCGCCCGAGCAGCAAGTTAGGGGTACGCCGGCGAGTTCCGGCGAGGCGCCGCCGCGCCGCCCCCCGTCTCCGGCGTCGTCGCCGCCGCCCGCCACACGCACGCGTCCGGGACCCTTGGATCCGCGATGGACGGTCCGGGCGCGTACCCCTTCGTTTAAGAGGGATGGTCCACCGTGGACCCGTGCGCCGGGCACACGGCGCGGTCCACGGTGCACGCGTGCACCCGTAGCCGTTGGATCTGAGATCCACGGTGCGGAGTTGGCTGATTTGTTTAAGAGCCCCACGAGTTTTTAAATATTAGCAAGCCGGTCCTTCCACCTCTAAGAATCTTCACGGATAGGTCCTGGTTTTTGCAATCTAGCCCCTGTCTACCCCGGATAATATTGTTTTAGGCCCTTTTCACTCCTTTCTGCACCTAGACCCCTCTGATTTAATTTATAAAAATGTTTTAGCCCCTGATTTTATTTATAAACAGCCCCGTAAACTTAGTTTTCTTGCACATAGGCCCCCGTAAACTCGTTTTAATCATATCTTTCTCATTTTAACTCCGTTTTTAGCGTTCTATATACCGAAATGATCGTCTCGACGAGTAGAATCTTTTAAACAGTAAATTTACCAGTTTTGTTACTGTTTGGTGTACTGTTTTGTTTATTGTTTGTTATCCATGTTTGACTCGTAGATATCGTGCCTGTTTCGTCTGAGCTCCCTGTCGGAGGTGATCAGGAAGAACCTGTCTTCGAGGAGGATTTCACCCAGCTTGTAGAGGAAGGCAAGTGGCTTTCCCCCTCTGCATAATCTTTTTGAACCTATGACACTACATGCTAAACAATGTTTACTATTCCTGTTGTTATGCATAAATCTGATGGGCAAACACCTAATTGAGGACTTGACTAGATGCTTTACCACTTTACTATGATCAACCCTGTTTAAACAAATGTTTGGAGTAGATAAATGCTTAGTTTGCTGTACATGAGTTGGTTATGCTCTGTTTATGTTATACATCTCAGTTTTGCTTATATAATGTGTTTGTGCTTAAAACAAGATAACTTGATTCATAATCGGAACATGGAGAACCACCCAAGATAACAGTTCAACCACAGTCCACATGGCTCGGCTTAGCCAATTAATTAGGAGAGTGGGTTAGGGCGATAGCTCTTTTCCGAGAGGGGCACAGGGGGCCGGAGTTGAAGGGGTATAGCCCGGTCCTTTTGGGGTAGCAGCCTTGGCTAAGGTGTTGACCACTAGGAAGGGTTATGGTCCGCTCCGCTGCTGTAACTGTTGCGGGCTGTTGGTTTCTCTTCTTTCCTTTGTAAAGGCTTCGTAGTGGACCCCTAGCCACTCACCTTGGAAGTGTTTAAGGGTCTAGCTAACCCGGGCAAGATGGGGAACACGAAGCGTGGGTAAAGTGTACAACCTCTGCGAGTGTAAAAGCGATCGATCGGCCGTGCTCACGGTTACGAGCGGCTTGGACCCTCACATGATTAATAAACTTGAAGACTAATGCAAATCATGGGTTGGTGGTTTGGTTTGAGGTTTCTTTTAAGGTTAAGTGGGTTGGTATACACTTACACCTAGTAATTAGGTGCTTGCTAATAAAACTTGACCAACTTATAAAATGCTTACCGTCGTGAACCATAGCCTATCCTTGATAGCCTTGCATTTTTTCCCCCACTTGCTGAGCTCCAACCATAAGTGTGCTCACCCTTGCTTACCGCTGTTCAGAGGAGAACGTCGGAGGCGAGGACGAGTACTGGAGTGACTTCGAGGAGTTCTAGGCATGCGGATCCCCCAGTCATCATGCCTGTGGATGTCAGCGATGGAGTTGCTCGTCGTCGTTTAGTTATCGTCTTGTTCGGACCTTCGAGTCCACCCCTATGGATGTAATAATGGATATCATACTGGTTTAAACTCTTGAACGTTATATTACGCAATGGTATTACTCTCGTTTTGTCTATCATGTGTGTGTAAAATGATCCTGGCGCACATATGAGATGCATTCGGTTTTCCTTGTAAAATCGAGTGTGACAAAGTGGTACCGAGCCGTGATGACTGTAGGTCGCAGCCTTAGTTAGAAATGGACGAAATTAAGGATTCATGTTCTAGAAAGCCTTATCATGCTTCAAATCATCTTATTTACGCATTAAAAATCTAATTTAATTTTTGTTTATCATTTTAAACTGTCATTTTGATTTATTTTGTACTCTGAGATCAGTTTTTCTTTGACAGATGGCTAGGACTTACATGACCCCTCGCAAGAGCACTGGTGGGCGTTTTCCTTCTGGACAGCTGGCCCCTCGCCATCGTCTTGAAGATGTTGAGGAGGAACAGGAGGAGTTCCAGCCAGAGGTTGAGGTAGAGGAAGACCCAGAGGAGATCCAGCCAGAAGAAGAAGAGGAGGATCCTGAAGAGGTCGAGATGGAGGAGGAGGAGCCAGAAGAGCCATTGGAACAGCCACAGCTGTACGATGGCACAGTGCTAGAGGCGGACGCGATGGAGACATAGTGATCCCACCGGCACTGCGGTCAATGAGGAAGCACCCCCCGCACTTTCGCCGATCCTGTGCCGAAGGTGAAGAAGGTGACCCAGAAGACTCCAGTGATGACAGTGTGGGTGAGGATGATGGTGACAATGCTGTTGGCAACCCAGAGGAAGATGAGGATCCCCGCTATCATGGAGCTGAATACCACAAACACTCTACTGAAGCTGAGAATGGACAGTTCTGCATTCTTCTGTGGAATGTTCTGAGGTATCTGGGGTATACCATAAGGCCTCTCTATGTGACCAAGCATTTCAGTGAGCCTGGAATGAGGGATTACTACACTTGCAGAGTCTACATCGGGGAAGCCTCTCGAATGATACCGAAGGATGGAGGTATCGCTCATCTCACCATAGCACGGCTCGGTTCTCTACGGATGACGCCGCGGTGAATGATGCAGCAAGGAGGGCGCTGCGGTCGGTCCGCCATGCTAATCGGGTGCGGTTGTTCCAATCGGAGTACCGCCATGTGCCTCGACGTGCAAGTGGCACGAAGTGAGCGTGGTGCCGGCAGGAGGCAATGATCGCATTGATGTCTTGGCACGGGTGACTGCTGCTGCGAACGCAGATCCGGAGGGAGCAACTTTGGAGATAAACAAGTATCATGAAGAGCCGCAGTCGCTCGGGGCAAAGATAGCACGTCCGGATGCACGGTGGCGGGACGGCGACTCCCTCGGGAGGTCATGCCATATCGGACTACGGCTTCCCCTCCGCGCAAGAGGCTTCGTTACGGCACCGATGAAGCTACCACTCGTCTTGGCTAGGATCCTAGGATGCTCGCCCTTATCATTTACCTTTTCGTTAGACCGTTCTCGCGTGAACGTATTTGCTTGTAATAATGAATGTTGTTTGCAAACATGTTTGAGTTAGATCTTTGCTTGATTGTGAATTGTATGGTGGAGTGATGGCCACTATGCAATCTGAAATTTTAAGTTAATTAAAGTTTGGTTTGGGATTTATCGGTTATCATTGCTTAATCTCTTATGCAAGTTTGATTGGATCAAATCTGTTTTCAGTCATATGACATACCAGTAATGTTTTGCCTATAACTCAAGATACAGAACTCCAAATGACATGAAACCAGTTGGGTTAGTTCGCAAATTTAGAGGATGAATTTCTCTCAAAAATTCAATAGTATACAATACATATTCTGGGAGTTATGCACGAAGTAATGAACAAGTCAGAATCTGTAAATTTCTGCTGATATAGCTGTACTGTTTGAATTATATCTCGAGTTATACATATCCAAATGAGGTGATTCCAGTTGGGATGGTTCCATAATTTTATACACTATAATCTGGTAAAAAAATTTGTGGTCATTGGACAATTACACAGAAAGTTATGCATAATTCTTTGAGGTCAACAGAATCTGTCTTAACTGAAGTACATGCTGTCATTTTATTTTGAGTTATCCTCTTATGCAATGATTCAAGTACAATTATCGAGCTATGATTTTTCTAACGGTCAGATGGTAAACACCAGGTCCGGAGGAGGTCAAGACGTGCCACCGTGATCCGGGCACATATTGCAAATCAGCAAAACCCAGCACCACCTCCACCGATCAACCAAGCAATGGACCCAAACATGCGGCGGTTCTGGCGGCGCAGGCGATGCAACCGATTCAAAACCTTACCAACACGGTGCAGCAGATGCAAGCCCAACAGAACCAGCCACCACACCCATCCCCCCACCCCCCCCCCCCACAAAGGACGAGGCACAAGGAGTTCATGAGCCACCATCCCCCTACATTTTCCCACTCAGCTGATCCACTGGATGCTGATGACTGGCTGAAAACTATCACCAAGAAGCTGGAGATCGTGCAATGCACTGACAGAGAGATGGTCCTGTATGCTGCTGGAAGACTTGAGGGGCAGGCCGCAGACTGGTGGGATGCGTACTCAACTGCTCATCCCAACAGGCAGAACATCACTTGGCAGGAATTCCGTGACAACTTCCGTACTTACCACATTCCTTCAGGGGTTCTCAAGCTCAAGCAGAGGGAGTTCTTGTCACTGAGGCAAGGCAATATGTCGGTGATCGAGTATCCGGACAAGTTCACTCACTTGTCACACTATGCACCCGATGAAGTCAACACGATCCAAAGAGGCGGGGAAAGGTTCTGGATGGCTTGATTGGTCCTTTGAACTATCTACCGCGAGTCACATCTTCCCGGACTTTCGACGCCGGTAAACAAAGCTATTGGGGTGGAGAGCAAGAGAAAGGAGATGGGTGAACGAAACGCAAGTTTCGGTCTCATGGGCGATCCAGCGGTAACACCCGTCCCCGTTACGGTTCTCGGCGAGCTTGGCTCCATATCGTCCTGGTGGACAAGGCCGGGAGGTACCCACGAGAACATGCGAGCTGCGGCGCTCGTTTCAGCCACGGCGCTTCAATCCTCGGACACCCGAGCTCCTATCCCTCGGGCCCGAGTCGTCCTAGCAACAACTGCGGGGCACACTGTCGAAACACCAACCCTGTTCGGCCGGTGGATGCTTCAAGTGTGGAGAGGCTGGGGCATTATGCTAACAATTGTCCCAAGAGGGTGATGCGGACTCCGCAGAGAGACAATTGAAACGAGACTGGGCAGCCATCTTCGCGAGCTCGTACTCCACGGACACCCGGCAAGAGAGGCCGGCGGAGTCATGTGCGTGGCCGAGTCAATCATGTATCGGTGGAGCAAGTTCATAATGATGCGGCGTGGTATTGGGTACGTTTTTCGTCAACTCGTACCTGCTACCGTATTATTTGATTCGGGAGCATCACATTCATTCATAACCGATCAATTTGTGGCAAAATATAACCTATCTATGAGCACAATGAAGAACCCACGATAGTTAGCACTCCTGGGGGAGAAATGAAAACTGGTCATATATGCCCACAAGTAAAGATTAATATCATTGGGGTAGACTTTCTTGCTAATGCGGTAGTTCTAAAATCATGGGGAATAGATGTCATTCTTGGTATGGATTGGTTAAGGAGTTGTGATGGAGTTATTCGGTGTCGGAAGAGGTCGATCGTTAACCGGTCCTCAAGGGGAAAGAGTAGAATATGTGAGTGCACCCTCATCCGGCAAAGGAGTTGTGAACTCTGTTGAAGGCAAGGCCTTGGAGGATATAAGGGTAGTGAATGAATTCCACGATGTGTTTCCGGAGGATTTGCCGGGTATGCCACCGATCGTGACATTGAATTTAGTATTGAACTTATACACGGTACTTGCTCCTATATCTAAAAGACCATATAGAATGGATGTTAAAGATCTAGATGAATTAAAGAAACAAATCGAAGAGCTTGCTTAGTAAAGGGTTTATCCGTCCTAGTTCATCACCATGGGGAGCCCCCACACTCTTCGTTGATAAAAAGGATGGATCTAGGAGGTTGTGTATAGACTACCGATCACTTAACGAGGTTACTATCAAGAATAAATACCCTTTACCTCGGATTGAGGATTTGTTTGATCAGATGAGAGGAGCTAAGGCCTTCTCTAAGATAGATCTTAGATCAGAGTTATCACCGAGTTAAAAATCCGTGTGGAGGATATACCAAAGACAAAAGCATTCACTTCTAGATACGGGTTATATGAGTTCACTGTGATGTCCTTTGGCCTGACCAATGCACCAGCATACTTTATGTATTTGATGAACAAGGTATTCATGGAGTATCTGGATAAGTTCGTTGTGGTATTCATTGATGACATACTGGTATTCTCTCGGAGTGAGGAAGAACATGAGGAACATTTGAGGCTTGTGTTACAGAAGCTACGGGAACATCAGCTGTATGCCAAGTTCAGCAAGTGTGCTTTCTGGTTGAAGGAGGTCTCTTTTCTCGGACACATCATCACAGATGGAGGCATAGCAGTCGATCCAAGCAAGGTTCGGGATGTATTGAACTGGAGTCCGCCTAAGAATGTGCCAGAGATCAGAAGTTTCCTTGGACTTGCAGGGTACTATCGGAGGTTCATTGAAGGGTTTTCTAAGATAGTGAAGCCACTTACCACTCTGCTCGAAAAAGGAAGAGAATTCAAGTGGGATGAGAAGTGTCAGGCTAGCTTTGAAGAGTTGAAGAAGAGGCTGACCACAGCACCTGTGTTGATCATGCCAGACATACACAAAGGGTTCGATGTATACTGTGATGCCTCTCGGCAAGGTTTGGGATGTGTGTTAATGCAAGAAGGAAAGGTAGTGGCTTATGCTTCAAGACAGTTGAGGAAACATGAGCAGAACTATCCTACTCATGATCTTGAGTTAGCTGCGGTTGTTCACGCATTGAAGATCCGGAGACATTACATGATTGGAAACAAGTGTAAGATCTTTACCGACCATAAGAGTCGAAGTATATCTTTACTCGAAGGATTTGAATTTGAGGCAAAGAAGATGGTTAGAGTTGATTAAGGATTATGATTTGGATATCCGGTACCATCCGGGAAAGGCAAATGTTGTGGCGGATGCTTTGAGTCGGAAAGGACGGACTAGCATGCGATAGGACACTGTTACCTCGGGAGCTATGTTGGGAGATGGCACGGCTTAACTTGGGAATGGTTGCCTCGAGTGAGACTCGACATTAGAGATTGAGTCGACACTTGAGCGAGGATATCGAGGAAGGGACGGTTGATCGATGACAAAATTGTAGAATACAAGAAGTTGATTAAGTTAGGTAAAGTTCCGAATTCGGAGAAGATGAGCAAGGAACAAGTGTGGTTTAAGAACGAGAATACGTGTACCCGAGATCAAGGAATTGAGAGAAGCTATATTGAAGGAAGCACATGACTCGGCTTACTCTATACACCCTGGTAGTACCAAGATGTATCGGGACTTGAAGCGAGAGATATTGGTGGTATGGGATGAAGAAAGATGTGGCGCTCATGTAGCTTTGTGTGATGTGTGTCAAAGAGTGAAGGCTGAGTATCAAAGACCGGCGGGATTGCTACGGCCTACGAAGGTACCGAGTGGAAATGGGAGGAAATCGGTATGGATTTCATAGTGGGATTACCTCGTACTCGTGATGGGTATGACTCTATTTGGGTTATTGTGGATAGATTAACCAAGGTAGCGCACTTCATCCCAGTGAAGACGACCTATACAGGAGTGAAGCTAGTTGAGTTGTATAATTCAAGGATAGTGTGTTTGCACGGGGTACCAAAGAAGATAGTGTCAGATCGAGGCACACAGTTCACTTCACGGTTTTGGCAGAAGTTGCATGAATCGATGGATACAAAGTTAAACTTCAGCTCAGCATACCATCCTCAGACGGATGGGCGGACGAGAGAGAACAAATCGGATACTCGAGGATATGTTGAGAGCTTGTGCGTTGAAGAACGATGGCAGTTGGGATAAGAGTTTGCCTTATGCGAGAGTTTGCTTATAACAACGGCTATCGATCCGGTATCAAAATGACACCTTTTGAAGCTCGTATGGAAGGAAGTGTAGAACACCGTTGTTTTGGAATCGGACCGGTGAAAGGCAATTCTTTGGACCGGACAAAGCATACGAGAAGCATAAAAGCAAGTTGAAATCATAAGGGAGAATCTTAAGGCGGCACGGTCAAGACGAGAAGAGTTATCTTGATCCTCGGCGAAGAGAGGTGATTTTGGAAGTCGGTGATTATGCATACCTCAGAGTGTCACCTATTCGGGGGTTACGAAGGTTTAATGTCAGGGGAAAGTTATCACCTCGATTTATCGGACCTTTCAAGATTTTGGAACGGAAAGGAGAAGTAGCATACCAGTTAGAGTTGCCAGCACAGTTGTCAGGAGTTCATGACGTGTTTCATGTATCACAGCTAAAGAAATGCACAAGTGAGGTTAGGATAGAACCGGTACAGTTAGAGGATATTCAAATGGAGAATGACCTGACATACAAAGAATACCCTGTTAAGATCTTGGATGTGTCAGAAAGAGTTACCAGGAGTAAGATCATCAGAATGTGTAAAGTGCAGTGGAGTCATCACACCGAGGAAGAGGCAACTTGGGAAAGAGAGGATGAACTCAAGGAAGACTTTCCTCATTTGTTCTCTAAGTCTTCGAATCTCGGGACGAGATTCTCTTTAAGAGGGTAGGATTTGTGACACCCTAAAATTCCATCACTAAAATTACTTAGCAACTTAAATTAGTCTTAAGGATTTAAGGAGATTAAATTGCTATTTAAATTGAGCTCTAAAAATATTAAAGATAATTTAATAAACTTAGAGACAACAAGTGTATGTGCATCATCAGTTGGCTTGCATGGTTTTTGGTTGCTTGTGTGGTTTCTAAAAAGTCTATAAAATTCTTGAGAAAAGTTTGAAAAGGTTTGAATTGAATTAGAGTTGAAAAATGGTTTGAAAAAGAAGTTTGGAAAAAGAAAAGAAAAAAACAAAACCAGCCCGGCTCCTTTCGGCCCAGGCGGCCCGGCCCAACCCCGCGCCGCCGCCACCCCACCGCTCCCCCCTTCCCTTTTTCTTTTTCACCGCGGCGCCGGCAGTGGGTCCCCACTGTCGGCCTCTCTTCTTCCCCCCTTCCTTTTCTTCTTCCCCGCGCTCGCCGGCCGCCGCCGCGCGCCGCGCGGTTTCCGCCCCGCTCTCGCCTTTCCCCCTTCCTTTCTCTCCTCTGCGTGAGAACGCCAATTAAGGCAATCAATCCCCACTCAAACCCCTCGGCCGTTTCCCTTGCCTTCTTTACGCCGGACGGCCCGCCGGCCATCAATGGCAAGCCGCCGGCCGCCCCGTCCCTTACCCGCCTCGCCTCCCTTCCTGCGGCCCTATTTTAGCTTGCGCACGCACCCCCGTGCCTCCCTTTTGCCTCTCGCAACGCACACACGTACACGCCGAGCACCAATTTCACCAGCGCCGCCGCCCTCGCTCCTTCCCGCCGCCGTGCAAACGTCGCCGTCGGTGAAGTGCATCGCCGCCTTGCTCTTTTCTTCCCCGTACACGATCATGGCCCTCACGTGATGCTTGTTGACCGGGGGAAGCCGCCACGGGGAGACGAGCCGCGCCTGGAGCTTGGGTCCCCGCCTGCCGGAGCGCCACCCGAGCCGCCGCCGTCGTCGACCCCGTCGGCCGCCGCTTTCTCTTCGCCCGTGAGCTCGCCCGACGCTTCTTCACGTGGTGAGCAAGGTTTCCCCCACCCGTTATTCCCTTCCTTGCACGTTTTAGCCGCCCCGCGAGATCGCCGGCGAGGCCGATCCGCCCCCTTCGGCGCCGGCCGCCGTGGATGCCCGCGCCACCTCCCTGACCCCCTAGGCTTGCTCGCATGCTCCCCAGCTACGCGTAGAGCCCACGTGCGCACGAAATGGCGCCCTGAGCAGCAAGTTAGGGGTACGCCGGCGAGTTCCCGGCGAGGCGCCGCCGCGCCGCCCCTGTCTCCGGCGTCGTCGCCGCCGCCCGCCGCACGCACGTGTCCAGGACCCTTGGATCTGCGATGGACGGTCCGGGGCGCGTACCCCTTCGTTTAAGAGGGATGGTCCACCGTGGACCCGTGCGCCGGGCGCACGGCGCGGTCCACGGTGCACGCGTGCACCCGTAGCCGTTGGATATGAGATCCACGGTGCGGAGTTGGCTGATTTGTTTAAGAGCCCCTGAGTTTTTAAATATTAGCAAGCCGGTCCTTCCACCTTTAAGAATCTTCACGGATAGGTCCTGGTTTTTGCAATCTAGCCCCTGTCTACCCTGGATAATATTGTTTTAGGCCCTTTTCACTCCTTTTTGCACCTAGACCCCTCTGATTTAATTTATAAAAATGTTTTAGCCCCTGATTTTATTTATAAACAGCCCTGTAAACTTAGTTTTCTTGCAGATAGGCCCCTGTAAACTGTTTTAATCATATCTTTCTCATTTTAACTCCGTTTTTAGCGTTCTATATACCGAAATGATCATCTCGAAGAGTAGAATCTTTTAAACAGTATTTTTACCAGTTTTATTATTGTTTGGTGTACTGTTTTGTTTATTGTTTGTTATCCATGTTTGACTCGTAGATATCGTGCTGTTTCGTCCGAGATCCTGTCGGAGGTGATCAGGAAGAACCTGTCTTCGAGGAGGATTTCACCCAGCTTGTAGAGGAAGGCAAGTGGCTTTCCCCCTCTGCATAATCTTTTTGAACCTATGACACTGCATGCTAAACAAAGTTTACTATTCCTGTTGTTATGCATAAATCTGATGGGCAAACACCTAGCTAAGGACTTGACTAGATGCTTTACCACTTTACCTTGATCAACCCTGTTTAAACAAATGTTTGGGGTAGATAAATGCTTAGTTTGCTCTACATGAGTTGGTTATGCTCTGTTTATGTTATACATCTCAGTTTTGCTTATATAATGTGTTTGTGCTTAAAACAAGATAACTTGATTCATAATCGGAACATGGAGAACCACCCAAGATAACAGTACAACCACAGTCCACATGGCTCTGGCTTAGCCAATTAATTAGGAGAGTGGGTTAGCTGATAGCTCTTTTCCGAGAGGGGCACAGGGGGCCGGAGTTGAAGGGGTATAGCCCGGTCCTTTTGGGGTAGCAGCCTTGGCTAAGGTGTTGACCACTAGGAAGGGTTATGGTCCGCTCCTTCTTCTGTATGCTTGTTGCGGGGCTGTTGGTTTCTCTTCTTTCCTTTGTAAAGGCTTCGTAGTGGACCCCTAGCCACTCACCTTGGAAGTGTTTAAGGGTCTAGCTAACCCGGGCAAGATGGGGAACACGAGCGTGGGTAAAGTGTACAACCTCGCGAGTGTAAAGGCGATCGATCGGCCGTGCTCACGGTTACGAGCGGCTTGGACCCTCACATGATTAATAAACTTGAAGACTAATGCAAATCACGGGTTGGTGGTTTGGTTTGAGGTTTCTTTTAAGGTTAAGTGGGTTGGTATACACTTACACCTAGTAATTAGGTGCTTGCTAATAAAACTTGACCAACTTATAAAATGCTTACCGTCGTGAACCATAGCCTATCCTTGATAGCCTTGCATTTTTTCCCCCCACTTGCCGAGCTCCAACCATAAGTGTGCTCACCCTTGCTTACCGCTGTTCGAGAGGAGAACGTCGAGGCGAGGACGAGTACCGGAGTGACTTCGAGGAGTTCTAGGCATGCGGATCCCCCCAGTCATCATGCCTGTGGATGTCAGCGATGGAGTTGCTCGTCGTCGTTTAGTTATCGTCTTGTTCGGACCTTCGAGTCCACCCCTATGGATGTAATAATGGATATCATACTGGTTTAAACTCTTGAACGTTATATTACTGCAATGGTATTACTCTCGTTTTGTCTATCATGTGTGTGTAAAATGATCCTGGCGCACATATGAGATGCATTCGGTTTTCCTTGTAAAATCGGGTGTGACAAAGTGGTACCAGAGCCGTGATGACTGTAGGTCGCGGCCTTAGTTAGAAATGGACGAAATTAAGGATTCATGTTCTAGAAAGCCTTATCATGCTTCAAATCATATTATTTACGCATTAAAAATCTAATTTAATTTTTGTTTATCATTTTAAACTGTCATTTTGATTTATTACGTACTGCGAGATCGGTTTTGCTTTGATAGATAGCCGGGACTTACATGACCCCTCGCAAGAGCACCGGTGGGCGTTTTCCTTCGGACGGTGGCCCCTCGCCATCGTCTTGAAGATGTTGAGGAGGAACAGGAGGAGTTCCAGCCAGAGGTTGAGGTAGAGGAAGACCCAGAGGAGATCCGGCCAGGAAGAAGAAGAGGAGGATCCCTGAAGAGGTCGAGATGGAGGAGGAGGAGCCGGAAGAGCCATTGGAACGGCCACGGTACCGTACGATGGCACGGTGCTAGAGGCGGACGCGGATGGAGACATAGTGATCCCACCGGCACCTGCGGTCAATGAGGAAGCACCCCCCGCACCTCGCGATCTGTGCCGAAGGTGAAGAAGGTGACCCAGAAGACTCCAGTGATGACAGTGTGGGTGAGGATGATGGTGACAATGCTGCTGGCAACCCAGAGGAAGATGAGGATCCCCGCTATCATGGAGCTGAATACCATAAACACTCTACTGAAGCTGAGAATGGACGATTCTGCATTCTTCTGTGGGATGTTCTGAGGTATCTGGGGTACACCATAAGGCCTCTCTATGTGACCAAACATTTCAGTGAGCCCGGAATGAGGGATTACTACAATTGCGAGTCTACATCGGGGAAGCCTCCGAATGATGCGAAGGATGGAGGTATCGCTCATCTCACCATAGCACGGCTCGGTTCTCTACGGATGACGCTGCGGTGAATGATGCAGCAAGGAGGGCGCTGCGGTCGATCCGCCATGCTAATCGGGTGCGGTTGTTCCAATCGGAGTACCGCCATGTGCCTCGACGTGCAAGTGGCACGAAGTGAGCGTGGTGCCGGCGGGAGGCAATGATCGCATTGATGTCTTGGCACGGGTGACTGCTGCTGCGAACGCAGATCCGGAGGGAGCAACTTTGGAGATAAACAAGTATCATGAAGAGCTGCGGTCGCTCGGGCAAAGATAGCACGTACGGATGCACGGTGGCGGGACGGCGACTCCCTCGGGAGGTCATGCCATATCGGACTACAGCTTCCCCTCCGCGCAAGAGGCTTCGTTACGGCACCGATGAAGCTACCACTCGTCTTGGCTAGGATCCTAGGATGCTCGCCCTTATCATTTACCTTTTCGTTAGACCGTTCTGCGTGAACGTATTTGCTTGTAATAATGAATGTTGTTTGCAAACATGTTTGAGTTGGATCTTTGCTTGATTGTGAATTGTATGGTGGAGTGATGGCCACTATGCAATCTGAAATTTTAAGTTAATTAAAGTTTGGTTTGGGATTTATCGGTTATCATTGCTTAATCTCTTATGCAAGTTTGATTGGATCAAATCTGTTTTCATGATCATATGACATACCAGTAATGTTTTGCTTATAACTCAAGCTACAGAACTCCAAATGACATGAAACCAGTTGGGTTAGTTCACAAATTTAGAGGATGAATTTCTGTCAAAAATTCAGTAGTATACAATACATATTCTGTGAGTTATGCACTAAGTAATGAACAAGTCAGAATCTGTAAATTTCTGCTGATATAGCTGTACTGTTTGAAATATATCTCGAGTTATACATATCCAAATGAGGTGATTCCAGTTGGGATGGTTCCATAATTTTATAAACTATAATCTGGTAAAAAATTTGTGGTCATTGGACAATTACACAGAAAGTTATGCATAATTCTTTGAGGTCAACAGAATCTGTCTTAACTGAAGAACATGCTGTTATTTTATTTTGAGTTATCCTCTTATGCAATGATTCAAGTACAATTATCTGAGCTATGATTTTTCTAACGGTCAGATGGTAAACACCAGGTCCGGAGGAGGTCAAGACGTGCCACCTGTGATCCGGGCACATATTGCAAATCAGCAAAACCCAGCACCACCTCCACCGATCAACCAAGCAATGGACCCAAACATGCGGCGAGTTCTGGCAGCGCAGATGCAGCGATTCAAAACCTTACCAACACAGTGCAGCAGATGCAAGCCCAACAGAACCAGCCACCACAGCCGATCCCTCCACCACCCCCGCCACCAAGGGACAGGCACAAGGAGTTCATGAGCCACCATCCCCCTACATTTTTCCACTCGGTGATCCACTTTGGATGCGATGGTGGGCGAAAACTATCACCAAGAAGCTGGAGATCGTGCAATGCACTGACAGAGAGATGGTCCTGTATGCTGCTGGAAGACTTGAGGGGCGGGCCGCGGGCGGTGGGATGCGTACTCAGCTGCTCATCCCAACGGGCATAACATCACTTGGCGGGAGTTCCGTGACAACTTCCGTACTTACCACATTCCTTCAGGGGTTCTCAAGCTTAAGCAGAGGGAGTTCTTGTCACTGAGGCAAGGCAATATGTCAGTGACTGAGTATCTGGACAAGTTCACTCACTTGTCACGCTATGCACCTGATGAAGTCAACACTGATCCAAAGAGGCAGGAAAGGTTCCTGGATGGCTTGATTGGTCCTTTGAACTATCTCTTCGCGAGTCACATCTTCCCGGACTTTTAGACGGCGGTAAACAAAGCTATTGGGCTGTAGAGCAAGAGAAAGGAGATGGGTGAACGAGAAACGCAAGTTTCGGTCTCATGGGCGATCCGGCGGTAACACCGTCCCCGTTACGGTTCTCGGCGGAGCTTGGCTCCATATCGTCCTGGTGGACAAGGCGGGAGGTACCCACAGAACATGCGAGCTGCGGCGCTCGTTTCGGCCACGGCGCTTCAATCCTCGGACACCCGAGCTCCTATCCCTCGGTCGAGTTGTCCTAGCAACAACTGCGGGGCACCTGTCGAAACACCAACCCTGTTCGGCCGGTGGATGCTTCAAGTGTGGAGAGGCTGGGGCATTATGCTAACAATTGTCCCAAGAGGGTGATGCGGACTCCGCGAGAGAGACAATTGAAACGGATCGGGCAGCCATCTTCGCGAGCTCGTACTCCACGGACACCCGGCAAGAGAGGCCGGCGGAGTCATGTGCGTGGCCGAGTCAATCATGTATCGGTGGAGCAAGTTCATAATGATGCGGCGTGGTATTGGGTACGTTTTTCGTCAACTCGTGCACCTGCTACCGTATTATTTGATTCGGGAGCATCACATTCATTCATAGCGATCAATTTGTGGCAAAATATAACCTATCTATGAGCACAATGAAGAACCCACCGATAGTTAGCACTCCTGGGGGAGAAATGAAAAGCGGTCATATATGCCCACAAGTAAAGATTAATATCATTGGGGTAGACTTTCTTGCTAATGCGGTAGTTCTAAAATCATGGGGAATAGATGTCATTCTTGGTATGGATTGGTTAAGGAGTTGTGATGGAGTTATTCAGTGTCGGAAGAGGTCAGTACTGTTAACCGGTCCTCAAGGGGAAAGAGTAGAATATGTGAGTGCACCCTCATCTGGCAAAGGAGTTGTGAACTCTGTTGAAGGCAAGGCCTTGGAGGATATAAGGGTAGTGAATGAATTCCCTGATGTGTTTCCAGAGGATTTGCCAGGTATGCCACCTGATCGTGACATTGAATTTAGTATTGAACTTATACACGGGTACTTGCTCCTATATCTAAAAGACCATATAGAATGGATGTTAAAGATCTAGATGAATTAAAGAAACAAATCGAAGAAGTCGCTTAGTAAAGGGTTTATCCGTCCTAGTTCATCACCATGGGGAGCCCCCACACTCTTCGTTGATAAAAAGGATGGATCTAGGAGGTTGTGTATAGACTATCGATCACTTAACGAGGTTACTATCAAGAATAAATACCCTTTACCTCGGATTGAGGATTTGTTTGATCAGATGAGAGGAGCTAAGGCCTTCTCTAAGATAGATCTTAGATCGAGTTATCACCGATTAAAAATCCGTGTGGAGGATATACCAAAGACAGCATTCACTTCTAGATACGGGTTATATGAGTTCACTGTGATGTCCTTTGGCCTGACCAATGCACCAGCATACTTTATGTATTTGATGAACAAGGTATTCATGGAGTATCTGGATAAGTTCGTTGTGGTATTCATTGATGACATATTGGTATTCTCTCGGAGTGAGGAAGAACACGAGGAACATCTGAGGCTTGTGTTACAGAAGCTACGGGAACATCAGCTGTATGCCAAGTTCGGCAAGTGTGCTTTACGGTTGAAGGAGGTCTCTTTTCTCGGACACATCATCACGGATGGAGGCATAGCGATCGATCCAAGCAAGGTTCGGGATGTATTGAGCCGGAGTCCGCCTAAGAATGTGCCGAGAGATCGAAGTTTCCTTGGACTTGCGGGGTACTATCGGAGGTTCATTGAAGGGTTTTCTAAGATAGTGAAGCCACTTACCACTCTGCTCGAAAAAGGAAGAGAATTCAAGTGGGATGAGAAGTGTCGGGCTAGCTTTGAAGAGTTGAAGAAGAGGGCGACCACGGCTTTTGTGTTGATCATGCCGGACATACACAAAGGGTTCGATGTATCTTGTGATGCCTCTCGGCAAGGTTTGGGATGTGTGTTAATGCAATAAGGAAAGGTAGTGGCTTATGCTTCAAGACAGGTTGAGGAAACATGAGCGAGAACTATCCTACTCATGATCTTGAGTTAGGCGCGGTTGTTCACGCATTGAAGATCCGGAGACATTACATGATTGGGAACAAGTGTAAGATCTTTCCGACCATAAGAGTACGAAGTATATCTTTACTCGAAGGATTTGAATTTGAGGCAAAGAAGATGGTTAGAGTTGATTAAGGATTATGATTTGGATATCCGGTACCATCCGGGAAAGGCAAATGTTGTGGCGGATGCTTTGAGTCGGAAAGGACGGACTAGCATGCGATAGGACACCTGTTACCTCGGGAGCTATGTTGGGAGATGGCACGGCTTAACTTGGGAATGGTTGCTTCAAATGAGACTCTGACATTAGAGATCGAGTCGACCCTTGAGCGGGATATCAGGAAGGGACAGTTGACTGATGCCAAGATTGCAGAATACAGGAAGTTGATTAAGTTAGGTAAAGTTCCGGAATTCAGAGAAGATGAGCAAGGAACAGTGTGGTTTAAGAACAGAATCTGTGTACCTGAGATCAAGGAATTGAGAGAAGCTATTTTGAAGGAAGCACATGATTCAGCCTACTCTATACACCCTGGTAGTACCAAGATGTATCGGGACTTGAAGCGAGAGATATTGGTGGTATGGGATGAAGAAAGATGTGGCGGCTCATGTAGCTTTGTGTGATGTGTGTCAAAGAGTGAAGGTGAGTATCAAAGACCGGCGGGATTGCTACGGACCTGCGAAGGTACCTCGAGTGGAAATGGGAGGAAATCGGTATGGATTTCATAGTGGGATTACCTCGTACTCGTGATGGGTATGACTCTATTTGGGTTATTGTGGATAGATTAACCAAGGTAGCGCACTTCATCCCGGTGAAGACGACCTATACGGGGAGTGAAGCTAGCTGAGTTGTATAATTCAAGGATAGTGTGTTTGCACGGGGTACCAAAGAAGATAGTGTCGGATCGAGGCACACGGTTCACTTCACGGTTTTGGCGAAGTTGCATGAATCGATGGATACAAAGTTAAATTTCAGCTCGCATACCATCCTCGGACGGATGGGCGGACGGAGAGAACAAATCGGATACTCGAGGATATGTTGAGAGCTTGTGCGTTGAAGAACGGTGGCGAGTTGGGATAAGAGTTTGCCTTATGCGAGTTTGCTTATAACAACGGCTATCGATCCGTATCAAAATGACACCTTTTGAAGCTCGTATGGAAGGAAGTGTAGAACACCGTTGTTTTGGAATCGGACCGGTGAAAGGCAATTCTTTGGACCGGACGACATACGAGAAGCATAAAAGCAAGTTGAAATCATAAGGGAGAATCTTAAGGCGGCACGGTCAAGACGGAAGAGTTATCTTGATCCTTGGCAAAGAGAGGTGATTTTGGAAGTCGGCGATTATGCATACCTCGAGTGTCACCTATTCGGGGGTTACGAAGGTTTAATGTCGGGGGAAAGTTATCACCTCGATTTATTGGACCTTTCAAGATTTTGGAACGGAAAGGAGAAGTAGCATACCGAGTTAGAGTTGCCAAGACAATTGTCAGGAGTTCATGACGTGTTTCATGTATCACAGCTAAAGAAATGCACAAGTGAGGTTAGGATAGAACCGGTACAGTTAGAGGATATTCAAATGGAGAATGACCTGACACACAAAGAATACCCTGTTAAGATCTTGGATGTGTCAGAAAGAGTTACTAGGAGTAAGATCATCAGAATGTGTAAAGTGCAGTGGAGTCATCACTGAGGAAGAGGCAACTTGGGAGAGAGAGGATGAACTCAAGGAAGACTTTCCTCAGCTGTTCTCTAAGTCTTCTGAATCTTGGGACGAGATTCTCTTTAAGTGGGTAGGATTTGTGACACCCTAAAATTCCATCACTAAAATTTACTTAGCAACTTAAATTAGTCTTAAGGATTTAAGGAGATTAAATTGCTATTTAAATTGAGCTCTAAAAATATTAAAGATAATTTAATAAACTTAGAGACAACAAGTGTATGTGCATCATCAGTTGGCTTGCATGGTTTTTGGTTGCTTGTGTGGTTTCTAAAAAGTCTATAAAATTCTTGAGAAAAGTTTGAAAAGGTTTGAATTGAATTAGAGTTGAAAAATGGTTTGAAAAAGAAGTTTGGAAAAAGAAAAGAAAAAAAACAAAACCAGCCCGGCTCCTTTCGGCCCAGGCGGCCCAGCCCAACCCCCGCGCCAGCCCACCGCTCCCCCCTTCCCTTTTTCTTTTTCACCGCGGCGCCGGCGGTGGGTCCCCCTGTCAGCCCTCTCTTCTTCCCCCTTCCTTTTCTTCTTCCCCGCGCTCGCCGGCCGCCGCGCCGCGGCCGCGCGCGGTTTCCGCCCCGCTCTCGCCTTTCCCCCTTCCTTTCTCTCCTGCGTGAGAACGCCAATTAAGGCAATCAATCCCCACTCAAACCCCTCGGCCGTTTCCCTTGCCTTCTTTACGCCGGACGGCCCGCCGGCCATCAATGGCAAGCCGCCGGCCGCCCCGTCCCTTACCCGCCTCGCCTCCCTTCCTCGCGGCCCTATTTTAGCTTGCGCACGCCACCCCGTGCCTCCCTTTTGCCTGCGCAACGCACACACGCACACGCCGAGCACCAATTTCACCGGCGCCGCCGCCTGCGCTCCTTCTCGCCGCCGTGCAAACGTCGCCGTCGGTGAAGTGCATCGCCGCCTTGCTCTTTTCTTCCCGTACACAATCATGGCCCTCACATGATGCTTGTTGACCGGGGGGAAGCCGCCACGGGGAGACGAGCCGCGCACGGAGCTTGGGTCCCCGCTGTGGGAGCGCCACCCGAGCCGCCGCCGTCGTCGACCCCGTCGTCGCCGCTTTCTCTTCGCCCGTGAGCTCGCCCGACGCTTCTTCACGTGGTGAGCAAGGTTTCCCCCACTGTTATTCCCTTCCTTGCACGTTTTAGCCGCCCCGCGAGATCGCCGGCGAGGCCGATCCGCCCCCTTCGGCGCCGGCCGCCGTGGATGCCCGCGCCACCTCCCTGACCCCCTAGGCTTGCTCGCATGCTCCCCAGCTACGCGTAGAGCCCACGTGCGCACGAAATGGCGCCCTGAGCAGCAAGTTAGGGGTACGCCGGCGAGTTCCCGGCGAGGCGCCGCCGCGCCGCCCCGTCTCCGGCGTCGTCGCCGCCGCCCGCCGCACGCACGCGTCTAGGACCCTTGGATGCGATGGACGGTCCGGGGCGCGTACCCCTTCGTTTAAGAGGGATGGTCCACCGTGGACCCGTGCGCCGGGCGCACGGCGCGGTCCACGGTGCACGCGTGCACCCGTAGCCGTTGGATCTGAGATCCACGGTGCGGAGTTGGCTGATTTGTTTAAGAGCCCCTGAGTTTTTAAATATTAGCAAGCCGGTCCTTCCACCTTTAAGAATCTTCACGGATAGGTCCTGGTTTTTGCAATCTAGCCCCTGTCTACCCTGGATAATATTGTTTTAGGCCCTTTTCACTCCTTTTTGCACCTAGACCCCTCTGATTTAATTTATAAAAATGTTTTAGCCCCTGATTTTATTTATAAACAGCCCTGTAAACTTAGTTTTCTTGCAGATAGGCCCCTGTAAACTGTTTTAATCATATCTTTCTCATTTTAACTCCGTTTTTAGCGTTCTATATACCGAAATGATCGTCTCGATGAGTAGAATCTTTGAAACAGTAAATTTACCAGTTTTGTTACTGTTTGGTGTACTGTTTTGTTTATTGTTTGTTATCCATGTTTGACTCGTAGATATCGTGCTGTTTCGTCCGAGATCCCTGTCGGAGGTGATCAGGAAGAACCTGTCTTCGAGGAGGATTTCACCCAGCTTGTAGAGGAAGGCAAGTGGCTTTCCCCCTCTACATAATCTTTTTGAACCTATGACACTGCATGCTAAACAAAGTTTACTATTCTTGTTGTTATGCATAAATCTGATGGGCAAACACCTAGCTAAGGACTGGACTAGATGCTTTACCACTTTACCTTGATCAACCCTGTTTAAACAAATGTTTGGGGTAGATAAATGCTTAGTTTGCTCTACATGAGTTGGTTATGTTTTGTTTATGTTATACATCTCAGTTTTGCTTATATAATGTGTTTGTGCTCAAAACAAGATAACTTGATTTATAATCGGAACATGGAGAACCACCCAAGATAACAGTACAACCACAGTCCACATGGCTCTGGCTTAGCCAATTAATTAGGAGAGTGGGTTAGCTGATAGCTCTTTTCCGAGAGGGGCACAGGGGGCCGGAGTTGAAGGGGTATAGCCCGCTCCTTTTGGGGTAGCGGCCTTGGCTAAGGTGTTGACCACTAGGAAGGGTTATGGTCCGCTCATTCTTTGTATGCTTGTTGCGGGCTTTTGGTTTCTCTTCTTTCCTTTGTAAAGGCTTCGTAGTGGACCCCTAGCCACTCACCTTGGAAGTGTTTAAGGGTCTAGCTAACCCGGGCAAGATGGGGAACACGAGCCGTGGGTAAAGTGTACAACCTCGCAGAGTGTAAAAGCGATCGATCAGCCGTGCTCACGGTTACGAGCGGCTTGGACCCTCACATGATTAATAAACTTGAAGACTAATGCAAATCATGGGTTGGTGGTTTGGTTTGAGGTTTCTTTTAAGGTTAAGTGGGTTGGTATACACTTACACCTAGTAATTAGGTGCTTGCTAATAAAACTTGACCAACTTATAAAATGCTTACCGCGTGAACCATAGCCTATCCTTGATAGCCTTGCATTTTTTCCCCCCACTTGCCGAGCTCCAACCATAAGTGTGCTCACCCTTGCTTACCGTGTTCGAGAGGAGAACGTCGAGGCGAGGACGAGTACCGGAGTGACTTCGAGGAGTTCTAGGCATGCGGATCCCCCGGTCATCATGCCTGTGGATGTCGGCGATGGAGTTGCTCGTCGTCGTTTAGTTATCGTCTTGTTCGGACCTTCGATTCCACCCCTATGGATGTAATAATGGATATCATACTTGGTTTAAACTCTTGAACGTTATATTACGCAATGGTATTACTCTCGTTTTGTCTATCATGTGTGTGTAAAATGATCCTGGCGCACATATGAGATGCATTCGGTTTTCCTTGTAAAATCGGGTGTGACGAAGCCCGGCTGCTTGGAGAGCGGGGATGGCGGCCTCGAGGCTGTCGTACAAGAACGCCACCATCGCCGTGTATGTCTTTAACCTCCTCGTTGCTGCCCTCCTCGTCCACAGCTACTTCTCGTCTTGGACGTGCATCGCAGGCGGCGACCACCTCGATTCTGGTATGCTACCGTGATACCTTGCTTTGCGCGTATTACCCCTAGACCTATGATTTTGGTTTGGTTGTTTGGATTCACTGATGTGCTAGGTTTGGTCCCAATTTAGTAGGGTTCTGATTCAGTGATTAGCAAACTAAATCTAGCAAAATTCATGATTTTCACAAGCACACGGGAGAAGGATGTGACCTCTTTTCTCCATCCCTGATTTCAACATGAGCCTAACATTGTGCTTTCTCCAAAATTGGTGTTGTTCGGAGTTATCCACGCCGTGTCGGCGTTCTCTCGCTCAACTACTCCATCTTTGAAGCCATTTCGGGGCTTTGTTTTGTCTACTTCGGTATATAAGTCTTAGTGGAATTTTGCCATGGGTTTTTCTTGGAAAATTGTAGTCATACCGAGGTTTGTGCATTTCACTTCTATTCTTTCATAGCACAACGCGGCCCTAAGTACCGGGTGCTAATATTGCTATTGTACAGCTCAGCTTCGATATATATGGGAATCTGAAGAGTTGCGTCGTGCCATGGAACCTGTGGATTTGATTATAAGAGTATGTTTCCATGCACTTTGTTTATACTGATTTGAGAAATAAATGGGGATGCACACCATGTTGCTGCATTGAAGACTTTATTATTTTTGACAATTCTCATTGACTGTCACATAGGTGAAGGAAATTGAACAAGAAGCCTATGGTGAGCATGGCATGGCAACACAAGATCCTAAGCAGACTGCAGCTGTTGATTTATCAAATAGGCTGAAAGATTTGAGGGCGGGGAATGATGGTAGCCGTCGAACACATCGGTTAGTGCAACAACCCCTCAACCCTAGCAGGAATTCACTCAAACAATTTAGTTAATCTGGCTATTCAATCAACCATTGCAGCATCGCCAGCCGCTATGTGCAACTCTAGGACTGGAATTGTTTACGACACTTGCAGCCACATGGAAACTTTTTTTCTTCTGCCACCACCCCAACCAAAAGGTATGTTATGATGATCATGCTTCTATGACATTCCATCAGTGATTCATGCCATTCACATTGCAAGATGAGAGGTCTATGCACCCTTGCTGAGTGAGCAGCTATCTTGAATTGACAATTCAGTTCATGTTGTACTAGATTTTTCATATTGCTCAAGATCCAACAATATGTGAGATTTTGGCCTAACTCTATCTAGCATTTTAAGTTCCTTTTCAGTTCTTGGTGTTATTATGGTTAGTTGTAAGCAGAATTCGTTTCCCTACTATTATCTCAATGTAAATATTATTACTTTTTTCAAATTTGTGAAACATAAAACCAACATCTGTGTATATCTGCTCGAAAAGATTAGCTCTGGCACTCGAGGAAATTAGGATGGCATGAATTTCCCCCTCAACCTTTGCTCTCTCCAACTACTCACATGTCAACGTTGATTGTGGTATGTAAATGTACAGATAAAGAGGACGAAGACCTGCACATATGCTTGGTGGGAGACCTGGTGTTGCAAAGAGTTAATTTCGGAAGCATATCATTAATGTTGATCCAAGAGAAATGTATTCCACTGGACGTGGGAGCAGCGGTGCTGGTCGTACTGCCGTTGTCTAGCAAGATCCAATTACAAGTGAGTTTGTCACCGAGGGTGCACCACTGGTAAGGCTGAGGACTTTACAATGGCATCTTGTACTGTTTCTCTTATATTAAACTACATGACTACGTGTTTGTGCTTTCACAAATGTATATATGACCTTTGCTCTTTAGTCCCGACTATAGCTATTGAGAATATATAGATCTTTTCTTTTTTTTAAAATCAAACTATTTGATGAGGTTTCATACCTGTCTACACCTTAGCATAATAAAAATAGTTATTTGGTGTAAGGCATAGGCCTGCAGTCCTACAAATGATTAATCTCATTATTCAAACTCTTGGGTTTCAGGTGCTGGCAGATATCAGTATTTGTGTGATAAGATGGAGGAGTTTGATAGGACAGCGATTCACGAGGTGATGGAGCACTAGACAGTTAACACTTCCAAGCCTGGCATCACCATTTCTCTTCAATAAAAGAACTGCAATTCCAGCTGCTGAATATATATTCCGTTTTGTATTGTTGACCAAGCATGAGCTACCTTGTCAACCTGATGGAATTCCAGTAAAAGGAAAGCTTGCTCTTGGTGATTTGTCTGTCTTTGATTGAATTCATGATAAACTTGCATATGGCTGGCGATCTGCACTGATATTAGCACTTGCTAAATGTTTTTATTGTATTCTATGTGAACAGCTTTGATTTACAAATATATAAAATATCTTTGCTTTGAAGTTACAGGCTCTTGCAAATTGCAGCTCTTAATGCATTGTGCTTTAATGGTTCATTTTAAGCTCCTATTTTCATATTATTATCATGTTAAATGCTATACATAGACATCTGCCCGTAGCAACGCACGGGCGCTTTCCTAGTAGACTAAAAAATGAAATAGTTATTTAAAGGATCTTACTAAAAATGGTAAGCAAACTTGATAGAATCCTTATGTTGGTTTTTCCTCATGACCCTTGCAATGTATACAGACATCTCGTGAAGTTTAGCTTTCTCGTAACCCTTTATTAAGTCTTCCTTCTCTTTTGGTGTCTTTGCTTCTTCCTCTATTTGCTTTCTTAGTTGATCCCTCATTATGAACATGTGTTGTTACTGGCTTACTTGTTGCGGGTCAACATATGCTACCTTCCACCTCCCATTTGTCTTCTTTTCATCAGACGCTTGCATCCTGCAAAAAAGTTTACTTAGGATGGTAATAACAATACATATGGAATTCAATAGATTTGGATGTCGTATAGGGATGTTGACTTACATGGACCAAATGGTGACGAGGTTGATGTCGAGTTTTTCACGACGGAACATCGCATGCAAATCGGGGAAATCGATTGCAACCTTCCGTTCAAAAGAGCTACTGAACACCCATTTCGGGAGATTGGCGGTGATAGTGTGAATGCCTTGCTGCATGGCGTGCATGATCCAAGTATGCAGCCTCATCAATTCTGACGGTTCTTCGTTCGGTTGCCATCTAAACAAGAATGGTTTGCCATGCTCATATTTTTTGGGCACCTCACCCGACGAAAACATACTTATGTGCTCCTCCTTTTGTTTTTGAAAAGAGGTGGGGGATAAAGTCTTTTCACTCCGGTGCCTTCTTGAGAACTTGAACATTAGGTGATTCTTTACGGATGTTGGAGCCCGTTTAGGTTTATTCTTTAGTACTTTCAAGAACAAGTCAACATCGGATGATTTCGTCTTTGGTTCATATGAGTTTATCATCCGGTGTATTGTTGTTGGCGTCTTGGTTGCTGGAGGAGGAGATGGTGGTCTTGGACATGGCGGAGGAGATGGTGGTCTTGGAACAGATTTTGGTGATGATGATGCCCCCTGCCATTGCCCCCGCCTTTGCCCACGATGTCGGAGGAGATGGTGGTCTTGGAACGGATTTCGGAGATGATGTCCCTGCCCCTGCCCCTGATGTCGGAGGAGTTTGTGGTCTTGGAATAGATTTCGGAGATGATGATGCCCCTGCCCCTGATGTCGGAGGAGTTTGTGGCATGTTGTTGTCATTATTGTTAACTTCCTGCTCCACAATCATCATGTTGTTGTCATTGTTACCGCCTCCATGTTCCCCACCCATTGTGTACTCGACCATTGCAGCATATGGATCCTGGGGGGGTACTCGTTCTTGGCTAGGTTGCAAGTAGGGACTTGGTGATGCATTAAGTATGATATCTTGACGATGCCACAATATGTATTGGTTCCTCGCATCACTGAGAAGCTCGATCCCATCCTCAGTAGGGATATCAATCTCGCACGACTCATCAGAAACCGAAACAACTTGAACCCATGCGTACTGCGGCGGTGGTGGATTCGAAACACACGACCCGTTAGTGCCATGGATGTCCCAACTTCTCGAAATTTATCTAGTTTTCTTCCATATGGAATAACCAACTTGCATGGTGTATCCTCTACAATGTCAGCCACAGGATGCTTGGTGTTAGCAATAGAACCAACACTACTTGGAGTCGGGATGGCTCTGATCTGGGCAAGCATCAAGTTTGGAGGAACCTATCCAGAACCACCAGATATTAAATTCTCTGCACTTGGCCCAACAGAAGCTTGTTGTTGTTGTTGTTGTATGAAGAAGCCTATCAATTCTTGCTTGGCGATTTCTCTCATCTTGTCTTCAAGCTTCTTCTTATAATGGTCTCGCTTTTTATAACTTGATCGGTGTTCACGAAATGCTTTACCCCAGGGCAAGGTGGAAGAAATCCCTCGAACACGGCCAGGGTGCTCAGGCGTTCCGATCGCGGCGGTTAGCATATCTTTCTCCCTGTCGGGCACGAAAAGACCTTTCTTTTGCATTTTCGCAAGTTCTTCCAGCTTCTGATAAATTTGTTCTGTTGAGGGCTTCTGGAATGAAACATTACCGTCAGGTGCTATAGCCGGAACTCGAGCAAGGATCCAATTCCTGCTACGCTCATCCATGCCTTCAAAAATAGTTGGTAAACCAGCTACCCTCCTTTCTTCTTCCTCCTTCTTCCATTTTGCCATTTTAGCGAGGCATATCCTCCCGAACCCAAGCGATGGGGGTTCTCGGCGGCTTTCATATCCTTCTCCTTTTGTTGGACGCTCGAGCTACTTGCTTCTATCGTCTTCTTCGATCTACAAATTCTTCCCCGGACTGCTAGCGAGAATGTTACCATACACATCCCTAGCATCCTTTCCTTTACGGACAAATTCGGTATTAAGTGTAGACCTCCAATTCCTAAGAGCTCTTCCACAAAGGCCCTCGGCAAAAGTTCTACTGCCTTTTTTTACCTTCCGGATAAACAAACTTTTCTTTCACTTTGGCCCATAATACATCCTTCGTAGCCTTAGGGACTGTCTTCCAATTAGTAGTTGTGATCCAAGACGCCAATTGGTCTCGACAATTGCATCGACGATGTTCGAAACCTAGCGACTATCCCCTTAGGTTCGACGAGCTCACCTTTGTCACCCAATCGTTCTGTCACAACTTGTCCTCTTTAAGGGATCTGGTTTCTTCTTCTATGGCCATGTTTCCTTTTCAGGTTACTAGAACTAGTAGTACCCGAAGGTTGTGGTTCTGAAATGACTTCTGCCTCTTGGGCACGAATGTTAGATGCTCTACGACATCGTCACGGGGATCGGTCATTGTTCTACACATAAAACACTATTTAAAGTATATCTTAATTGAATAAACAAACATTATTTTGAGTGAATGTGGATGCAGACCTCATTATCTCTTGGTTTGTAATCAACATCATCGTCTTCGGGGCGCCTACGAGGTCGTGGTTCGCTTGGTTCGTACTCAGAGGGAGTTTCATAGTCTCCAATTATACCACTATCACTAGATTCCTTCTCACCGGATTGTTCACTGTTAACATTTGATCATAGATGATCCATAGTTCATAGTCCATATTTATACAATAATCCATAGTCCATATATATACAACAATCCATTTTTATAAAATAAATCTATTTATCAACAACCCATAGTCCATATTTAATTATTTATACAACAAAACTAATAAAATTAAATCCATAGTCCATTTTTATATAATAAATCTATTTAAAAATTAGACACAATCCATAGTACATACTTATAATAAATCTATTTATACAAAATGCATAATCCATTTTTATAAAATAAATCTATTTATCCACAATCCATAGTCCATATTTAATTATTTAAACAACAAAACTAATAAAATTAAATCCATAGTCCATTTGTAACAGTTTTAAATCTATTTATCCACAGTCCATGTAATTGCATTTATCCACAATCTATTTATCCACATTTTTAATACATGTAATTGCATTTTGAAAAAGAAAGAAAAAAACCAACCAAAAATTTGGGGGTCGTTCTTCGCGCTGCGGCCCCATCCCCGGCCTCCATGCGTGCGAGTGGTGAGGAGATGAGGTGTCGGTGGTGAGCGGGGGCGGCGGAGGCTGTCGGCGGAGGCGGCGGCGGTCTTGTCGGCGGCGGCGGGCGGTCGGCGGCGGTTCTGGCCGGCGGTTGGGGAAGCGGCCGGCGGGGAGGAGGACGTCATCTGGTAGGGAAGAGGGGCGGTGGCGCTCGGGAGGAGGTCGTCGGTCGGCGGGGCGGCCGTGGACGACGGCACGGCCGGCGGTCCACGGGAGAAGGGTGGCGCCCTAGCGGAAGACGGCGGCGGTCCACGGGGAGAAGGGGCGGGGCCCTCGCGGACGACGGGGGGCGCTCGTGGAGGTCGGCCGGGCACTCCTGGAGGACGGCGGGGTGGTCGGAGGGGCGGCGGCGGTCGGGGATGACAGCGGTGCTCGGTGGGAAAATTTGGCAGCCTGACGACGTCGTTTCGTTTTCGCGCCAGACTTAGAAAATTTTCGAGACCACGTCTCGTGTATATATAGATGGAATCACCACTGGCGAGCCACATAAGGCAACCGCCAGCGGTAGGTCACCACTGGCGGGTCACATTAGGCAACCGTCAGCGGTGATCCTTACCACAAATGGGTCACTTAAGCGACCGCCAGTGGTGAGAATTCTCGCTGGCGGTTATCATAAACGCCCGCCAGCGCTGTTATTTGAAAGAATTTGAACTTAACTTTTCAAATACAAACCTTTTCAAATTAAAATGACAAAACACCTCCTATAAATAAGTTAAAATATTTTATGATAAGTTTTGGAAGTTTCAATGAATTTTGAACAATTTCATGCCAGGATTTCAAATTTTCAAATTTTGGTAAACAACTGTGCTGGAGGTTGACTTATGATAACCGCCAGCATAGTGTTTTCCATAATTTGCAAAATTTGAAACAGGGGCTTAAATTGTTCAAATTTCATTGAAACTTCCCAAGGTATCATAAAATATTTCAATTTAAGTATAGGGAGTGTGCTTTTTGTAAAATAAGTCCTAGTTAGAAAAGGTTAGTTCAAATAGGACTCTAGGTTCATACACCTAATGAGTTGTTGTTTGACCCTAGAGTCTCATTTGAAGCAACCTTTTCAAATTAAAACCTTTTCTTATAACAAAACACCTCATATACATAAATTCAAATATTTTATGATAATTTTTGGAAGTTTCAAAGAATTTTGAACATTTTCAGGCGAGGATTTCAAATTTTCAAATTTTGGCAAACCACTGTGTTGGCGGTTGACTTATGATAACCGCCAGTGGTGTGTCTCACCGCTGGCGGTTTCTTAAGATGCCCGCCAGCATAGTGTTTTCCATAATTTGCAAAATTTGAAACTGGGGCTTAAATTGTTCAAATTTCATTGAAACTTCCCAAGGTATCATAAAATATTTGAATTTAAGTATATGGGTGTGTTTTTTTAAAAGAAGTCCTAGTTAGAAAAGGTTAGTTCAAATAGGTTCATACACCTAATGAGTTATAGGTTGTTTAACCCTAGAGTCTCATTTGAACTAACCTTTTCAAATGCAAACCTTTTTTATGACAAAACACCTCATATACATAAATTCAAATATTCAAACACTATTGAAACCATAATTTCCATAATTTCCATAATTCATGTGGTATTTCCATTTCATCAAAACTTCCAAAACTCTCCTAAATTGATTGAAAGTCTTACAACAACACTAATTATATAAAGTCGTACAAGTGATACATCAAGCCCGACTAATAAGAAGTGCAAGTTCATCCTTTAACAATTCTCCTTCACGATCTGTATGTAACCTTAGCTTCTCCGATTTAGGAATGTTGGCTTCAATTTTTTTATTCTCTTCTCATGATCTTTGAACAAGACTAGTTCCTCGGGCGATTGTAATCCTCAACATCAATTACACCTTATACTCCTAGAATTCTTTGTTTTCCCGAGACGGCAATGTGCTTCTTCACATTCATAGGATCGGTTTGTGTAGAAAACTTGTGCAACACACTCGGCAAGTACCCATGGATCATCTTTGTAACCTACATTGGCAAGGTCTATAAGTGTCAACCCATAATTGTCATCTGTGACGCCATTCGGGTGTTTGACCCATTGGCACCGAAACACGGGGAACATGATATTCTCTCCATAGTCAACTTCCCATATTTCCTCTATGAACCCATAGTAAGTGATGTTGTTTCCGGATTTATCAATCGCATCTATGCGAACACCACTATTTTGATACGCAACACTCCTGTTGTCTTTCGCCTTCGTATAGTAGGTGTACCCATTAATTTCGTATGCTTGCCATGAGGTAACATTGCTTGATGGACCGGCCGCCAACTTTGGTCAATGTTGTGTCATCTATGGAATTTCCTTGAAATAGATGCCCATGTTCCTTTAACCATGATGGGAAATGACGCTTTTGCTCTTTGATGACCCAATCCTCGGTCCGACTATCATTTTCCTCACGAATCTCATTTTCGTGTTGCACGATAAATGGCTCCACTATTGCACGTTGTTGCAGAACACTAGCATGTGCTTTCTCCAGTTGTTGGTTGTCCTCGTTAATGAATCTTTTCCTTCCAATGGTCCTTTTCCCTGACAATCTGCCTTCGTGTCGAGATTCCGGTAAACCGATCGGTCTCTTATCTTTTATGTAGTCTATGCAACAATCAATACTCTCTTCTGTATGGTAGCTCTCGATCATGATTCTCCTCTGTATGGTAGCTCTCGATCATTGAGAATCGACATGAACCGTTCGTACGTCCACATCTGATGAAAGTACATAGGTCCTAATTCAGTAATTTGCTCGACCATGTGGATCATTAGATGTTCCATGATATCAAAAAAAGACGGAGGGAAGCACATCTCGAGCTAGGCTTGAGTTTCTAACATAAACAGCTGAAGCCTTGCCAACTCTACACAATCTACCACTTTCTGCGAAATGACGTTGAAAAAGTAGCACATCCTTGTGATGACCATCTTAAGGAATACTGGTTTGACGGCTCGGATCGCAATCACGAGAAAAACGGTAATCATCACATGACAGTCATGAGAGTTACAACCAGTAAGCGTCATGTCCTTCAATGAGATCAATGATCGGATGTTGGATGAGAATCCGGTTGGCACTTTCAGCCCGCGCAAGCATTTGCAGATAGCCAACCTCTCATGTTGTGTTAAGTTGTAGCTAGCAGGTGGAAGGTACTGCTTACCATTAGGACGTGGTTGTGGGTGGAGTTCTTACCTAATTTTTAGGTCAACAAGATCCTTACGCAACTTCAGTCTGTCCTTTACCTTTCCTGTTAAGCCTAAGAATCCCATTGTGCTTTCAAACACATTCTTCTGAAGATGCATCCCATCGATGGCATGGCACACTGTCAAATCTTCCTAGTATGGCAAGTACTTAAAAAATATAGACATCTTCTTGAAAGGCACGTCAATGTTTTCTGTAGTTTCAGCCTCCTTCCTTCCCCCTTTTGAATTATCATCAACATCACCTTTTGATTTCTTACCAAGTTTAAACTTGACCTTCTGACACATTTCAAATATGGTTCTACTGGTGGCCGGTTGTGGGGGAAAAGAGTCTTTCTCAATCTTTCCATCGAAATAGTCTGCCATCTTACGGTACCTGTAAGTCCTTAGTAGCCAGCGTCTGTGCCCCATATACACTATCTTCTGAGATCGTTTCAGGTACACAGATATTGTACCATTCAAACAAACTACACAACCTGTTTTTCCTTTTTTCTGACTAGACAAAGAAAATAGGGCGGGGTAACAAAGATAATTGCCTTAAGTGTGAATGTCTCCCTTCTGTACTCATCCCACATCTCAATCCCATGTTTCCAAAACTTCTCCATTTCTTCCATCAACGGCTCCAGAAAGACATCTATATCAATACCAGGTTGCTTCGATCCTTGGATTAGAATGGTAAGCAAAAGGAACTTTCTCTTGTGACATAGCCAGGGGGAGGTTTTATATGGTCATCAACAATGGCCATGTGCTGTGCGTGCTACTTCTTTCACCAAATGGATTCATACCATCTGTACTTAACACGAACCTTATATTTATTTTTTCTTCTCTAAACTCTTTGTGCTTGGAATCAAAGGTCCTCCACTGCCGAGCATCAGAAGGATGTCGAAGCTTCCCATCAGACTTCTCTGGGCAATCTGCGTGCCAAGTCATTAGTTCAGCGGTCTTTGGGTTTGAGAACAATCGCTTTAGACGATCCTCCACCGGCAAGTACCACATCACCAATGCGGGGACTTTACGTTGAGTAGCGATGTCAGTACCAATACTATACTCCTCAACTTGAGAAAATACACTTTTCTTTCCACCCACCTTCCTCTTCGTGCCTTTAGATGCAATGACCCATTCCACAGCAAAATCGGCATTACTTTTGTAACGATTAGCATCGCAATTTGGACACTTCTCCAGTTCTGCATAGTCACCACGGTACAATATGCAATGGTTCCTACATGCGTGTATTCTTTGCACTCGCACCTTCAATGGGTTGATAATCTTCTTTGCTTCATATGTGTTTCTAGGGACCAAGTTAGGCTTTGGGAGTAGATTGGCCAACAAAGTAAGGAGTTCGTTAAAACTATTGTCCGGCCATCCAAATTTTGCCTTCACAATCAGAAGATGGAGCATGAAACGCAACACGGTCCACTCCTTCCCACAACCCTCATACATATGGTCCTTTCTTGCCTTCTTTAGTGTACGAAAATTTTCTAACCCTTTAGCACTCCCTAGCAACACCTCCGGTTCAATGTGGCGCAACATTTCTTCCATATCAACATCACATTCCTCGTCCACTGTGGTGCATACGTTTGATCATCATTTTGATCTTCACGACCAAAAGCATCATCCATCATGACATGATCATTTTCATCTGCATCTTCATCACCCACTTCATCATACACGGTGCCGATGTCTGCATTGTTGAAAGTACTTTCGCTTCACCATGGTGGGACCAAGTTTTGTATCCTTTCACAAAACCACGCTTTATCAAATGCATCTTGATGGCATTAGTATCTTCCCACACAATTTTGTTGCAACAATCACAACATGGACAATGTATTTGATTTGTCTTAGAAATTTGGGCATGCTTAACGCAACTTTAAAAAAAGTTTGTTAACTCTGTCAATGAGGACCATGTGTGGTTCGAAGGCCGGTGGATGGTCGCTTCCTTGTGTGATGAGTGATTGACAACGTTGTGTGGACCGATTCTTGGCTAAGTATTGCGGGTGCGGGTTGCGGCTTGACTCGTGTTGGTGCAGGTGAAGAACAAGCGCGAAAGGTCGTCGCCGGTGAGGCCTCCAGGTGTGGAGAAGACAAGTAGGCTTTGTTCGAGGGACCCGGTGGCCGGCGGGGGTCAAGTGCGGGCCGCATGGTGGCATGAACAGCAAGATGAAGTCGTGGACGGTTTCTTGGTTGAGCCTCAAAACCAAGGTCGAGCCGGGACTTCATGGGAGCCAAGTCATGAGTGGTGATTGGCGGAGGCTACATCAAGTTCGCGGGGTTTGCGGTGGTTCACCAGAAAATCACCGGGTTACTCGGGGCGAGCCACAAAGCCGAGGCCGAAGATCGGGTGTGGTTGTCGGCCAAAACCGGCCCCGACCGGTTTGGAGAACCGGTCGACCGGTTTGGGGTCGCGGGGCGCGGAAGCTTCGAGGCGGAGGACACGCGTCGGGATCGCAAGGCTTGCGTTGAGGCTACGCGGGGTGCGGTCGGCGGGCATCCGTCCGATGGTGAATACATCAAGAATTCCGAATCCGCCCTTGAGGGGCTTGTATCCCTAGTTAGTAGAGAGGGGCATTTTAGACATTCGGTTGCCGCCTATATAACCCAAGAGGTGAGAGGTTGGCGGCCAACTCTTGGAACCCTAGCTCATTAGTTTTCCTATTTTCCACCTATTTTCTCTAGGTTTTCCTTAGGACTAGCAAGAGAGCTTCACGGAGAGATCTTGTAGAGAGGGATGGATGATCGGGCGGCTTGCTAGACCTTGTACGAATCTTTGTTTCTTGTATAGATGATTCGGCGTGGTTCCTCAAGCTTTGGATGTGTTTTCCCCGGTTGTTTTTGGTGGTGATTTTCGGAGCTGTTTTCGGAGCTTTTCCTTTGGGGATTTGATGGGGGAAATTTGTGGGAACCCTTCGTGGTTCTTTGGGCTGTGATTCCCCTTCCAAATCCGTGAGGAAAAGTGCTCGATTTTGGGGTTTCTTGAGTTCTTGGGTTGGTAGTGCCTTTGGCGGGATTTCTTCGATTCCTCCTTTTTGGACGAGATTTGGTGGGATTAAACTTGGCTATGGACTCCTCATGAGGTGTTCACGATATCCCCAAAGTCTTGTTCAAGTCCGTGGAGCGATTCGGGAGATTGAGATTTGGTTTTGGGGGAGTTGACCCGCGGGTCTGTGTTCTTCTCGGCCGTTCGAGGCTAAAACCGGCTCGACCGGTTTCCCAAACCGGTCCGACCGGTTTCGCCCGGTGGGGTTGTCGAGAAAGATCTTTGAACAAGGAAGTCTTTCTTGCTCCATGGCTTCATTTGTTCGGATGTTGAAAAGCTTTTGAAGTGTTTTGGGGGCCTTGGGGAGTTTACGGGACGGAATCGGTCCGACCGGTTGGCCTAACCGGTCTGACCGGTTTTTCCCTGCCCTCTTGAGGCTAAGTCCAACGGGGAGCGGTCCGCCGGTTTCGAAACCGGCTTTGGCCAGGTTTGTCTTTGCCCGGCAGCCTTGTCGTGTGAGTTTCCGCTGCGTGTGTGTTGAGGCTGTTGTTCGGGTCTTGTTCCTAGGTTCAGTAGCACTCCAGTGGCTACGTGAACTTGGCAAGAGAAGCTTGCGGAGGTGCACGAGTGAATTTGGGTTCATAGGCCGAATTCTTGAATAGAATTTTTATCGGCTCCCATTCACTCCCCCCCCTCTCTGGTTCGCCGTTTCGGTCCTTCAAGTGGTATCAGAGCCGGTTCGGGTCTTTGTTGACTCTAACCAGTCTAAGATCCAAGGATGGCGTACCAGGAACGGGGTTCGGGTCCTCCACACTTCGATGGCAAGAACTACCAGATGTGGAGCAAGCGGATGGGTGCGTTCCTCCGCGGAAAGGGTCGGCGTGCTTTGGGATGTCACGGTGGACACGGGCTATGTCCGGCCGATGGATTTCCTTGCTCCGGGGGTCGAGGGACGGATTCGACGCCAACAATAAGGCGGTCGACTACTTGTTTCGTGCTTTGTGTCGGCCCGAGTTCGATCGGGTGCACACCGAGCACTTGGCTTGTAGGATTTGGGCGGTGTTGAAGGAGGCTCATGTTGGGAACGCCCGGGTTCGAGCACGGTTGTATGCAACCTACGGAGAGAGTACGAGAACTTCACTCATCTCCCGGTGAGTCCATCGATGCCTTGTTTCGAGAGGTTCACGGTGGTGGTGAACAACATGAGGGCCAATGTGGACGTGCTCCCGTACGATGATCATGATAGAGCGGTCAAGCTCTTACACTCTTTGGATCGTACGATATGGGGCGGAAAGTTCGAGGCCATAGTCGAGTCGGAGCGGTATGATACTGCGACGGTGAACGAGCTGTTCTCGAAGCTCAAGTCGGGCCGAGGTGGATAGGGGCATGATCGCCAAGCTCGAGGGACCGGCGATTCCCATAGTCTTGCCCTCGTTGGTGGTTCCAAAGGAAAGACTAACTCTAACCCATCCACCGAGGATGTTCTCGTTTTCCTCTTTGATGTCTATGCCGGATGAGGAGTTTGATGACCTTGGAGAGGACGGCCGGCGCCGTGACGAGGCGGTTCGAGAGGCCGCACGAGAACCGCGTGAACATGAGGAGGAACACGAGGACTTGCTTCCGGTGCGGCAAGCGGGACACTTCGTCGCCGACCGCGCCGGAGAAGGCCGAGAACAAGGACAACTACAAGCACAAGCCGAGGAAGAACGACGACAAGTACCGTTCGAGGCGCGACCACAAGAGCAAGCACAAGAACAAGTACAAGGACGAGCGACGATCGAGGGAGGAAGGAGGGCCGAGGCAAGGCCCGAGCGATGGTTGGAGCGAGCGACGTCGACTCCGGTTCCGCGTACTCCACCTCGAGCTCGAGCGGCGGCGACGACGAGGGAGATCGCCGCAAGAACAAGAGGTCGTCCAAGAACACGAGCGGGGCGAGGGCGCTTCGCGAGAGACGGCTCTCGCACCATGGCGTTGAGCTCCGGCGAGCAAGAAGAGCACACGGAGCGACTCGGACTGCGAGTCCGACGACGAGGTGCGTGATGAGCTTCCCTTCTTGCGCCGGGAGAATGAGAGACTTAGCTCTTTGCTTGATAACCGTGATGACATGCTTAGAGAGGCCAAGAAAATGAGGAAAGAGCTTAGGGCCTCACTCGAGGATGCTAGGACTAGAGTGGGCGAGCTAGAGACACAGGTGCTTGATAGCAAGCTTGAGATTGATTCGCTTAAGGCTAGCCCTGTTGTTTCTGATGAGAATGATTGTGTTGATTGCTCTATTTTCCTTGCTGATCTTGCTTTGTTCAAGGAGAAGCATGCCTCCAAGTGTGAGGAACTAGATGTGCTTAGGGTTGAAGTGGCTGAGCTTAAGTCTAGACTGCTTTGCTAGGTGCTTGCACTTCTTGCCTGTTTTGCATGCTAAGATTGATGAGATGCATGCTTACACTAGTTCGCTCGAGGCTAAATTGAAGGAACCCATGCCTACATCTTGCTCTACTGTGAAATGCATGCATTGAAAAATTTGGAGCTTGCACATTATGTTGATCGCTTGCGGGATGAGAATGATGATTTGAGGAAGTTGATGGGTTGGTTGTCCGATCACGAGCCTCGGTTGAGGATGATGATCGAGGCCTTTAAGAGGCAAGATGGTGAGGGGCTTGGGGTAAACAAGGTTGGTGAGGGAAGTGGAGAGAATATCCGGGGAGCCACCAAAAACCCACCACAAAAATGATTTCCCACCAAAACCTAACCATCTAAGGAACCGACTAGACACAACCCCGGCTCCACCGTGTTTCCTACACCCACAAATGACCTACAAAAGCCTATCAAGTTTGTGAGCACTTCGGGAAAGTGTTTTTTGGGAAGGAGAGTGAGAAGGCTAGTGGTGAGAAACCGGTGGAGGATTTGAGTGGAGAGAAACCGAGTGAGCGAGCCACATCCCAAGCCTAAGCCTAAGCTTGTGAGGTTCCATTGTGGCTATTGTGGAAGAGATGGCCACAAGGAGGAGTTTTGCTTCAAGAGGAAGCGAGAGGAGAAAATGGTGAAGGAGTGGGCTAACGGGGACAAGTTTCACCTCTCCGGCGGGGTACTTAAGCCTCGTGTGCGGATGCCCGGGGCGAAGGCGAGTGTGAGGATAGTTCGGCTTGGGGAGATCGGAAGAGTGCGGGGAGGTGCTTTGCTTTGGAGAAGTGAGACCGGTCGGACCGGTTTTGGAACCGGTCGGACCGGTTTGGGGTCAACGGAATGACAAGCTTGGTTTCCGTGCTCATACGGGTGCGAGGGTTGTTTACGGAGGTCGTGGTTACGGTGGATGGGGTGGAGAGTTTGCGGGTGGTCGGGTAGCTAGGCGTTCTCCCCCTCGAGCTCACTACGGGGATGGGAGGAGTCGTAGCTTTGAGAAGGAAAGGAGGGACGGTCCACGAGTTCTCTTTCGTGGTTTTGGTCCTCCTCCAGGCAGAGAGGGGTGGTTCCCTCAGGGTAGTTACCGTGGTGGTGTTCGTGGAGGCAGTTTTGGTAGGAGAGATGCTTTGGTTGGTGCTAACCCCACTTTCGAGCAAATGGCTCGGCACTGGTTTTCCTCCTTTGGTACTAACCCTGATCTTTGAGTCGTTTGTTCGCTCACGTGCTCGTTTTTGATTTTCAGGTGGGAGACTTGAAGAACATTTGGTTGATTGACTCCGGTTGTTCGAGGCATATGACCGGAGACGGGGGGTGGTTCTCAAGTCTCGTCCGGTGGTGACGAAGAGGTACATCATTTTTGGGGACAATGGGCGTGGGCGTGTGCTTTCGGAAGGTGAGATAAAAGTGAGTGACAAGATCACTGCGAGGCGTGTTGCTCTTGTTCAATCACGGGGTACAATTTGCTTTACGTGTCTCAGTTGTTGGATGAGGGTTTTGAGGTGTTGTTTCGGCCTGGTGGTTCTCGGATTGTGGACTCTCGAGGGGACCTTGTTTGTATGGTCGTTCCCGAGGGTCAGGTGTTTCGTGCTGATTTTTCTCAGTCTTCGGGTGTTGAGCGTTGTTTCTTGGCTGGTTCTTCGAGTGAGTTATGGAAATGGCATAGGAAGTTGGGTCACTTGAGCTTTGACCTTTTGTCTCGCTTAAGTAAACTCAATTTGGTCCGAGGATTGCCACGTTTGAAGCTTGAGAAAGAGTTGGTTTGTGCTCCGTGTAGGCATGCCAAGATGGTGGCCTCTTCTCACCCGCCTCTCACCGATGTGATGAGCGAGCGTCCATGCGAGCTGCTCCATATGGACCTTGTTGGCCCGGCTCGTGTGCGATCCGCGGGTGGGAAGTGGTATGTCCTTGTTGTGGTGGACGACTATTCTCGGTATGCGTGGGTGTTCTTTACGGAGGATAAGGGGGGAGACGTTTGGTTTTGTTCGAGATCTAGTCTTGAGGTTGAGGAACGAGAGGCACGAGAGATGCCATATGAGCTATCCGCGGTGATAATGGCTCGGAATTCGGGAACTCTCGTTTTGAAACCTTTTGTCATGACTTGGGTCTTGAGCACCGGTTTTCGAGTCCATATACGCCTCCCCGGAATGGTGTTGTGGAAAGGAAGAACGGGACCTTGTGCGAGATGGCTCGGACGATGCTTGATGAGCATAGGACTCGAGGAGGTATTGGGCCGAGGCGGTGAACACCGCGTGCTATGTGTCGAACGGGGATATACCTCGAGTGCACAAGAAGAAGACATGCTATGAGTTGATGCATGGTCGCACACCCAAGGTGAGTCACTTCCATGTCTTTGGTTGCAAGTGTTTCATTCGAAGAAAGGCGGGGAAGTTGGATAAGTTTGAGGCTAGGTCTGTCGATGGCATTTTCTTTGGTTATGCATCTCATTCTAGAGCATATCGTGTGCTCAATCTTGAAACTAACCAAATCGTGGAGACTTGCGAGGTAACCTTCGACGAGACAGAGCCACGTAGTCAGCTTGTCTTTGAGTGTGCAGGTGATGACGAGCTTGGCGAGGAGATCTTTCAGGAGGAGGAGCATGAACATGGTGATGATGAGGATGGCGGTGCGGTGCCTCCGGCTGAACATGTACCCACTACTTCGACTACGATGATGGATGGACCCTCTGCTACACCTACGACGACAAATCAAGAACGAGGAGATGCTGATGTTGAGGGGGAGGTAGCTTCGAGGCGAGAACCTCCCCGGCGAGTTCAAGTGGATCACCCAGCTTCGAGGATCATCGGCGACATGAATGAACGCACTACACGGTCAAGGGTTCGAAACAATTCCCATTTTGCTCATGCTTGCGTTTGTTGCTTCTTTTGAGCCCAAAGACATTGGACACGCACTATCGATCACAATTGGGTTAACTCGATGCATGAGGAGTCTGGAGAACTTTGAGAGGAATCGGGTGTGGGAGTTGGTTGACCCTCCCCCGGGGTGTAAGCCGATTGGTACAAAGTGGGTGTGGAAAAACAAAGAGGGAGAGAAGGCTGAGGTTGTGAGGAACAAGTCGAGACTTGTTGCCCGGGGGTTCGGTCGGAAGGGAGGGGATCGACTACGAGGAGACCTTTGCTCCCGTAGCCCGTTTGGAGGCGATTAGGATCCTTCTAGCCTTTTCTCGTGGCTAAAGGGTTCAAGTTGCACCAAATGGATGTGAAGAGTGCTTTTCCGAATGGAGTGTTGGAGGAAGAAGTGTATGTGAGACGACCTCGGGGTTTGAGAGTGAGAAGTACCCCCACCGGGTGTACAAGTTGAGGAAGGCGGCGTATGGGTTGAAGCGGGCGCCTAGAGCTTGGTATGGCGAGGTTGAGGGGGTTCTTGTTTGAGAGAGGTTTTGAGATGGGGAAGGTCGATCGGACCTTGTTTTTGTTGAGGCGGGGCGGGAGATATCCCGATTGTGCGGGTGTACGTGGATGATATTGTCTTTGGTGGCTCGTCTAACTCTCTTGTTGCGAGGTTTGCGGATGATATGAGCGGGGAGTTTGAGATGAGCATGATGGGCGAGTTGCGGTTCTTCCTCGGGCTACAAATCAAGCAATCAAAGGAAGGAACATTTGTGCACCGGAGCTAAGTACACCAAGGACATTGTGAGGAAGTTCAAGATGGAGGACTCCAAGGCTATGACGACGCCGATGAGTACGACGACAGCTCTTGATGCGGACGAGGAAGGTGAACACGTGGACCGGAAGGAGTACCGGAGCATGATCGGGTCACTCCTCTACTTGACGGCGACGAGGCCGGACATACGGTTCTCGGTGTGTCCGTGCGCTCGTTTTCAAGCGTCTCCGAGGACTTCGCATCGGCAAGCGAGTGAAGCGAATTTTCAGGTACTTGCGTCACACTCCCGACTTCGGCCTTTGGTACTCCGCGTCCTCTTCTTTGGCGCTTCATGGTTTTTCAGACGCGGATTTTGCCGGGTGTCGGTTGGATAGGAAGTCCACTTCTGGGACTTGCCAGTTTTTGGGTTCTTCGTTGGTGTCTTGGTCTTCCCGCAAGCAGTCGAGTGTTGCTCAATCCACGACCGAAGCCGAGTATGTTGTCGCTGCTAGTTGTTGCTCTCAGCTCCTTTGGATCACCTACACCATGAGTGACTTTGGTGAGGAGTATACCCTTGTCCCACTTCAATGTGATAGCACCAGTGCCATAAGCGTTGCAAAGAACCCAGTGCTCCATTCCAAAACCAAGCACATAGAAGTGAGGTATCATTTTCTGAGAGACAATGTCGAGAAAGGGAAGATAGCTTTGATCCATGTACCCACACATGACCAACTAGCTGATATTTTCACCAAACCCCTAGATCAAGCAACTTTCACTCGTCTGCGGGGGAACTTGGTGTGTGTTTGATTTCCGAGTTGGGTGTGTGGGAGCTCTCTTTTGCCGGTGGTGTCGAGCCCGTTTTGCCTCCCCTCGAGGAGCCGGTTTGTAGCATTTGTATAGCTTTCCTTTGTGCATTCCTTGCATTTGGCATGGCATATGTAACATGATGTATAGGCACCCTTGTATCTTAGATTGCATGCATTTTGTATCATATGCATTTGTTAGGAAAAGCTTCTCTCATATACATTGTTCACCATGGAATGAGATATATGTCTTTGTGAGCTTGTTTGGTATGCTACGGTTAGTTTGACTTAGCTCTTGATAATCTTGATGAATAACCCATGGTTGATAGCTATGCTTTTGAAAAATGTCACATGTATGATCTCTCATGTGTAAATGCCTTTTACATGCTCTTGACATGTTTTTGTGGCCTTGCTATGCTTAATTTGTGGTTGGATAGCTAGTTTATTGATCATATGGGGCCAAAGGCTCATTTGCCATCATGAATGTTTAGCCCTCTTGATTTATCTTGTGGAGGAGCATAAGTTCCTTTGTGTCGCAAAGACATTTCATGTACCATTTACAAATCTGAACATGAAATGAAAAATGCTTGGAAATATGCTCCCATGTCATATGTGCTGAATTTAATTTGCTTTGGGTGCTAAACCGTTGCATGATGCCTACCAATGAGAAGTCTCATACATAGAAGTAGGCACATGGCTCGGTGGCTTTGACATGACATGAGGTGCTTGTGGGTGTTTGTGATGGTCTTATGGTTAGAATAGCTGTCCTAGCATGAAGTTTGTGTGGCTTTGCCATTTTGATATGCTTTGATCATGTTTAGGGCTTTGCTCATGAGAGGCAAGTTTTTCGCAAAATTGCCAAAATCCTTTTTAGCTTCGTCCAATGGTTGTGAAACTTGGTGATCATGTAGTTGAGATCGATACGAAGGCTGTAGAGTACCTAACTTGCTCATTTGGACATGTGTAGCATCTTGTGTTGAATTTTGTATACTTGAGAAGCTCTAGCTTGCATTTGTGCCTTGATTCATGCATTGGCAACAAGGGGGAGAAAGGAAGGTGGAGAAAAGTTGCTTTGTGTATCCCGGAACCTATCCCAAGTGTCAAGGGGGAGCTTGTGCATTTCTTTTGCATTTTTGGTTTTTGGGGTATGGTCTCGCTGTGTGAAATCGGCTGGCCGGTTGTGGAAACCGGTCGACCGGTTGTGGAAACCGGTCCGACCGGTTTTGGTGGAACCGCTTTGACCGGTTATGGGAACCGGTCTGACCGGTTTGTGCCCTGAGTTGGCACTTGATCAGGGGGAGCTTGCTTCTGTGCGGGGGGGAGCTCTTGTGTGCTTTGGTGGTTGGTGCTCTTTGCTTGAGCATGGTTTTTGTCTCGGATGTGTCGAGCCGCTGCCCTTGCCTAAGGGGTCCGAGATTTGCCTTCTTCAAGTGATCTTGATCTTTGCCTTTGTTTGGCTTTCGATCGCTTGTTGGAGTTTCTTTTTGTTTGTTTCTTTTCTTTTTCTTTTCTCACTTGTTACTTTCATGTGGGTGTTGTCAATGCACTCATCAAGGGGGAGATTGAGGACCATGTGTGGTTCGAAGACCGGTGGATGGTCGCTTCCTTGTGTGATGAGTGATTGACAACGTTGTGTGGACCGATTCTTGGCTAAGTATTGCGGGTGCAGGTTGCGGCTTGACTCGTGTTGGTGCGGGTGAAGAACAAGCGCGAAAGGTCGTCGCCGGTGAGGCCTCCGGGTGTGGAGAAGACAAGTAGGCTTTGTTCGAGGGACCCGGTGGCCGGCGGGGGTCAAGTGCGGGCCGCATGGTGGCATGAACGACAAGATGAAGTCGTGGACGGTTTCTTGGTTGAGCCTCAAAACCAAGGTCGAGCCGGGACTTCATGGGAGCCAAGTCATGAGTGGTGATTGGCGGAGGCTACATCAAGTTCGCGGGGTTTGCGGTGGTTCACCGAGAAAATCACCGGGTTACTCGGGCCGAGCCACAAAGCCGAGGCCGAAGATCGGGTGTGGGCTTGTCGGCCAAAACCGGCTCCGACCGGTTTGGAGAACCGGTCCCCGACCGGTTTGGGGTCGCGAGGGCGCCGGAAGCTTCGAGGCGGAGGACACGCGTCGGGATCGCAAGGCTTGCGTTGAGGCTACGCGAGGTGCGGTCGCTGGGCATCCGTCCGATGGTGAATACATCAAGAATTCCGAATCCGCCCTTGAGGGGCTTGTATCCCTAGTTAGTAGAGAGGGGCATTTTAGACATTCGGTTGCCGCCTATATAACCTAAGAGGTGAGAGGTTGGCAGCCAACGCTTGGAACCCTAGCTCATTAGTTTTCCTATTTTCCACCTATTTTCTCTAGGTTTTCCTTAGGACTAGCAAGAGAGCTTCACGGAGAGATCTTGTAGAGAGGGATGGATGATCGGGCGGCTTGCTAGACCTTGTACGAATCTTTGTTTCTTGTATAGATGATTCGGCGTGGTTCCTCAAGCTTTGGATGTGTTTTCCCCGGTTGTTTTTGGTGGTGATTTTCGGAGCCTTCTCTTCGTGACTTCTTTGGGATGTTTTCGGGGCTTTTCCTTTGGGGATTTGATGGGGGAAATTTGTGGGAACCCTTCGTGGTTCTTTGGGCCGTGATTCCCCTTCCAAATCCGTGAGGAAAAGTGCTCGATTTTGGGGTTTCTTGAGTTCTTGGGTTGGTAGTGCCTTTGGCGGGATTTCTTCGATTCCTCCTTTTTGGACGAGATTTGGTGGGATTAAACTTGGCTATGGACTCCTCATGAGGTGTTCCTGATATCCCCAAAGTCTTGTTCAAGTCCGTGGAGCGATTCGGGAGATTGAGATTTGGTTTTGGGGGAGTTGACCCGCGGCTGTGTTCTTCTCGGATCGTTCGAGGCTAAAACCGGCCCGACCGGTTTCCCAAACCGGTTCGCCCGGTTTCGCCCGTGGGCTGTCGAGAAAGATCTTTGAACAAGGAAGTCTTTCTTGCTCCATGGCTTCATTTGTTCGGATGTTGAAAAGCTTTTGAAGTGTTTTGGGGGCCTTGGGGAGTTTACGGGACGGAATCGGTCGACCAGGTTGGCCTAACCGGTCCGACCGGTTTTTCCCTCGCCCTCTTGAGGCTAAGTCCAACGGGAGCGGTCCGATCGGTTTCGTAAACCGGCTCGACCGGTTTGTCTTGCCCGCCGACCTTGTCGTGTGAGTTTCCGTTGCGTGTGTGTTGAGGTCGTTGTTCGGGTCTTGTTCCTAGGTTCGGTAGCACTCCGGTGGCTACGTGAACTTGGCAAGAGAAGCTTGCGGAGGTGCACGAGTGAATTTGGGTTCATAGTCCGAATTCTTGAATAGAATTTTTATCGGCTCCCATTCACTCCCCCCCCTCTGCGGTTCGCCGTTTCGGTCCTTCGATCAAGAATGTAGACGAATTTCTCTCGTATGCCATACATCCATGCTCTATGTTCCATCTTAAATAACCTATAAAAGTAATTCTATTATAAACTCTGTATGCTCTATGCTTTATTTAATATGTAAAAAACGAAACAAAACTAAATTCTATAATTTTAATTATTGAAGCTAGTAATTTTAATGACAAACTAATAATTTAATATGTAAACTTGCTTCTACAATTGCAATAATAATTTAATATAAATGCTTCTATAATAAACATGTTATTAATGACAAACTAATAACTTATATAATTTAATATAACTTGCTTCTATATTATGAACATTTAAATATTTTGCATTGACAAACTAATAATTTAAATCTAAAGTTATTTAAAAAATAAATCTCTAAATCAATATCTCTCTTCACTCCCCTCTCTCTCCTAGCTAACCCTAGGTCTAGATCTAGATATCTATCTACATAGAAATCATTAATAAAAGGAGAAAACTAAGGTTAAAATAGCACAAACTCACCTTATATAGCCACCTCCTCCAAGAAAATCAAGAGCAAAACCTTCCCCCTAGATTTGGTATTTTTGGAGCTTTTCCCGAGCTCCTCTCGGGCACAGCGCCATTGGAAGGTTGCGGAGAAGAAGGGGCTGACTTATATTTATAGAAGACACAGTGTTGGTGGTTGCCATAAGGCAACCGCCGGTAGTAATCTCTGCGCTGGCGGTGCCTTATGTTGACCGCCAGTACTGTGTCCATTTATGCTGGCGGCAGCTTATGCCACCCGCCGACGCGATACCTCTCCTGGCGGGCTATTAAGCCAACCGCCGACCGATACCTCTCTCTGGCGGGTTATTAAGCCAACCGCCGGCACACTTGTCCGAATATCTTCGGTCGGAACGCGGTTTGACTCAACTACTCACTCACACACACACTCACACACACACTCGCTCCCAACCCTAGTCGTCGCCGCAAGCAGCCGCAACCGACCCTGTACCCCGCCACCGCCGCTCGTGAGCTTCGCGCGCGCGTCGCCGTTTCAGCCGCCATCGGCAAACTATTGACCCACTCGTCAACCTCCAGTTCCTCGACCGACGTCGAGCAGGTTCACCGCCGTCGCATGGCGAGCAGCTCCGTCGCGCCCAACCTTAGCCAATTCGTGCCTCTCCCCCTGCTGATCTGCCCGTCGTGTCGGCTCCGGTTAATTTGGTACAAGACCAAGGCAAATAGCATCATCTACAAGTGCCCGAACAACCACTTGGTTTGTTTTTCATCTCATGCCCTAATTCATTTGATTAGTACTGATTCGGTTGATATAATATTAGTGATTATTAGTTGATATAATATTAGTAGGATTTGTTGATTATTATTGATTCGGTTGATATAATATTAGTAGGATTTGTTGATTATTATTGATTCGGTTGATATAATAGTAGTAAGATTTGTTAATTATTAGTGATTCGGTAGATATAGAGTTATCCACAATTGTTGATTATTAATGATTTGGTTGATATAACTTTATGTCTAAAGAATTATCCAATTTATTGATGAAAGGCACATTTGTTGTTTATTCTTTTAGTAGGACCCTAAATCATGTCAGGAAGTTTATTATGAAAATCAATACATCAACCATTGGAAAAAATTTCACCCTCATTTGCTACCGCCAAACTATCAGTCGTTCAACAATTTAGTTGGTGCAACGCCAACACCAGGAGAGGCACAACCGTCTAGTGTTGTGTATCCGCCGGGGCGGGTGCGGGGAGCAACCACAAGCAAATTCGGAATTTACGGAACAATGGAATCGGATGAAGTGTGTCATTTCTGATCTGAAGGTGGGGATGAGTGATTTGAAGATAGCAAGTAATGAAACGAGGCTTGAACTTGCAGACCATAGAGGGCAACTTAATGACATTATGGCGGAAATTGGCTATCGGAAGAAGCGCAACAAAAATCAAGGATTCTGCATGCAGGGCACCATCATCGCTGTTGTGGTCTTGATAATAGGTTTAGTGCTTGGTAGCTATATCACAGCCGGACTGTCTAAGAAATTTGAGTGAGGCAAAGTTGTGTTGATTTGTGAGTGAGGCCCCTATTGTAGTGTACTTTAATTTGTGTTGGTTTTAAGTGTGCTTTGAAACATTTGTCATCATGCATGTTGTTTGTGTGAAATAAATCTTTCTAAGGTGCTGTTTGTGTTGATATTTCAGTTTGAATTTTACTTGTTGCTGTCCATGCATGTTGAAATATTGGTGACTTGTATCAATTTCAAGCTATTTTCAGCTTCACTGTGTTGGCGGGTGCATATGAAAGCCGCCGGTAGTAAAGATCCATGCTTGGCGGTCGATATAAGCCACCCGACGGCAGAAATGGGACCATTTGTGCCGGCGGTTGGCTTATGTAGGCCGTCCCCACTAAACCTCCTATCTTTGGTGGTCGACATAACTCGTCCGCCGGCATAAATGGTACCATTTGTCTTTGCGGATGGCTTATGTCGCCCGCCCGGCGGTGATGCTTCAATGCCGGCGGTTCTTTGTCCTGTCGGGCATACTCCCCGGGTACCCATGCAAGGAAGGATGAAGACGGACTCCTACTAGAATTCCCCTGTAATCCTACTAGGACTTGTACCGTGTAATCCTACTAGGACTCCTGCCTTGTAACCGACTAGGAACCCGCCCCCTAGACTATATAAAGGAGGGCCGGGTACCTAGCCGGGCACCTGAACAACCCAACACCAAGCGCAGGGCGCCATACTTGATCCCCCAAACAGGACGTAGGGTTCGCCACCTTGGCAGCCCGAACCTGTATAAATCTTGTGTCTCGTATCCTTGTGCATACCTTCGAGTTCTCGGTCTCCCGATCACGATCCTCACCACACAATCTACTACCTCGGGTACCCCCTTGGTAGGTTTGCCGGTCTAAAACACCGACAGTCCCGGCGCCCCTGCACCCCACTTTGCTAGCGGTTGATAGTTGCACCCGCCAGCACGCTAATTTGCTAGTGCCAGGACAAATCGTTTCTGGCCTAGTGGCGAAAGATTAATAGAGTGATTAATTCAAGTACAAATGCTGCTTTTACATGTATGTAAAGGTCGCTAAACAGCCAGCATGGCTAGATAACTTTAATTTTATTCCACCTTTGTGCTTTTTGGTAATTTGTGGTGGTTGGGGAGCAAGGCGGTTAGGCCAAGCAAGGTGGTTAGGCAAGTCTCAGTGTCAGGGTCATCGACATTTAATAGACTGCCACATAGGCATTTTTGATGATATGGCACCAAATAAATGAAGAAATAGAAGATCTCAGGGTCATGGTGATGACCCCAGGTCGACACAGGTACCAATGCTCACGAGCCTCCACTGAGAGCCCATGACCCTGCATTTGACCACAACACATGCAGATTTAAATGCTACATTCTATCTATGAAATTGTGCACCCTGTGCATTGAGAGCGAGGGGCATCATGCTGAAAAACTGATGTGCCGAACTTGGTAACTGTGCTCGTGACCCTGCCACTGACATTGACCTTAAGATCAAGACTTCAGTTAGCTTCAAATGGCACCTAATGCCACCGTGGCCAAGAAAATATATATATTTAATCAAGGGAAAACATCGAACTAATTAACCAGCATACTGGGATATCTCATGTTTTCCACGAAGTTTTTTCCCTTACTATGTGAGCAACTTCAAGAACCTAACTACTCCCTCCGTCCCAAAAAGAATGATGTTTTAGGATTCAAAATTTGTCCAAAAAAGAATGACGTTTTGCTTAATTTGGCATGTGTGCATGTGCATGTAGGCATGCAACAATCAATTAGCACCTAATATGGCAAATAAATAGGGGCAATCGAGGTCATTTCACCTCCTTAATAATCTGTCCTAAAATTTCTAGAATGACATTCTTTTGGGGATGGAGGGAGTATCTTGATTTTGTTAGCTTAAAAGAAAGGAAAAACTACTTTAAAAATGGGATCCAACAGACTTTTCAAACACCTCCCTCCTATCACCGATAGCTATCCTAAGATGTCTGCTAGCCATCTTTGGCTAGCACCTCGACTCGTTAACATTCCACTCCTTCCTGTATTGCGGCCTCCTCCCGCCTCTCCCCCGCACTTGGATAAAGGACCCCCACCCACTGGAGCGCCACCGTCCGTGGATGCCACGCACCGCTCCTCCCTCCCGACGCGAGAACCAGCTCCTCTTGGGATCGAGCCACGGGGTTGGGCTAACTCCTCCTAGGACTGGGCCGCACCGCCAACCACGAGGCGGAGGTCCTCCACAGGGCCACGTCGTCGGGGGCGAGTGAGCTCCAGGTTGAGGTTCTCCATGGGCCACTGGTTGGGCGAGCTCCCGTCGGAGCCTGGCCGTAGGGGCGCTGGGGCGGTGTGCTCAAGTGGTCGCGCCACTGACCAAACGCTGCAATTGCTCGCGTTGGCGAGCACGTCGGTGCACACGCCACCACAACACTTGAAACCGCCATGTGCGGAGCACGCTCCTGCTAGGTGCCCGGGGCGGCACGTCTGTCGGCCTACCCGCTCACTCCTAGCCGCCGCAGAGAGAATGAACCAGCTCACGGGCATCTCGCAATCGTTGCTCCTCGCGCAGTCGGCCGAGAGGGAGGACTGGGCGCCGCCAACAGGAAGCCGGGGAGGGAGGAAACGACGATAGAAAGGACGGACAGGAGAAGGTTGATCGGATAAAGGAGGGGGGGATAGAGGGTGGCAGGTGGGTCTCGTGTATCATTGAGTATTTGAGTGGTTGCTGCGATTTGGAAAATGAAAAATAGCTAGTACGTTGGATTACCTATAATTTTAGATGGTTTTGTATTTTTACAAAGGGAATATAATCTCCAAATTTAGCTAAACGATACAATAGCTCTTGGAGATTCCGACGAAAAGGAGTTCTATGACCATTTTCTTTTTCAACATTTTAAATTAACTTCTAAAGTAGCTGCTTGCTCTAGATAACAAGGCAGACGTACGGGATGCAGAAGCATGTATGATCTCAGCTAAATGACACACATCTATTCGTGGCAGGATTACAAACCATGCACAGCATGGTATGGTTGGACTGTTCCATGACGTGTAGGTCCAAAAACTGATCGAAGTACAGAAGTGCAAATTTAAAATGCCCAACATATTTGTTGTGCTGGCCTTGGTGAGCCCACCAGAATAGTAGTTTGCGTTGGCTCCGAAAGGACAAACACAAGTGAACAAGCAAAATCTGTCAAAAAAGAAAAAGTGAACAAGCAACGTAACGCAAAGCAGCAGCGGCGGCGGCCCGGGTGTAGTTGTGGCGCGCGATCGATCGAGCTCATATATGTGAGCCTCGCGCTGGCTGGACGTGGCAGCGGAGCTTGTCGGCGCCGCCGCGTCCTTCATGGCGTGGAAAGACTAGCACTAGCTTGCGGACATCGGCACATCGCCTAGAGCGAAAAAGAAAACTGCTGCAAAACTCAGCGGACATCGGCACATCGCCGTCGAAATGTTCTCATGCATATGCTTTGCCACTTGCTCCTCGGCGACAGGACACAGCAATAATCTTTCGGGGGAAGTCAAAAAGGCTGAGGGACAAGCTAGCTAGGGAAAGACAAGCCATCGAATATCGCTTCCTGTCCGCGGGCATCTCGATCGCAAGTGACGGCGCCCTTTCGAATCCCCGGTCCCACGTACCGCCCTGTCACGGCAAGGCGTGATTCTCTCTGGATCGAGCTTTTCTCCCCTTGCGGTATGCAGTGCGCACATCTTCTACAATCGACCCACTTTCACCATGTTTTGTCGCGTCTGGTGCCTCATAATGATTTGTTTTGAATAAAAAATATCATTGTCTCGCCAATGTCAAGCTGGATCATGGGTCGGGTCGTGTTGTGTCGGGTTGCTGAGTCAAAGTTCTTGGCTCGCGCCCGACCCGCGACAGGTTTGTTCGGGTCGGGTTGGGTTGGTTTTGGGGTTTTTTAGTTGTAATTTACGCGTTAGTTCGGGGTGGGTTGGGTTTTTTTTCTTATTTCGAGTGAAAACTTTGGCCCGTATCCGACCCATCGCATAGTCGGGTCGGATTTTTTCGGGTGGGTTGGGTCGAGTTTATCGGGTTGGGCGGCTCAGACCAGGTATATCCATTGTTGGTGGCTGATGTTGATTTATTCTGAAAAGAAAAGTACCGTTGTGTGGTAGTTGATAAGCTAGGCGAACATGACGGATTCAAGATTGAGGACTTTTCCAGCGAACGCAACTTGGCGAGCGGTAGGTGGTCACCAGCGCATGAATGGGCAAGTTTCTGGACTCTTTTGCTCTCCCAACTTGCTTGGCGACAGAGAATTTTCCAAAATGCTTTTGCTCTCATCACTATAAATAGCCATCTGGGCAGCCCAGCCCGACGTAACATGAGCCTGGTTGGCACGAGCACTACGGCTCTTCGTGCTCGTGTCATGACGCAGTATGTGCCAAGCTGCAGGCACAACACCCTTTGTTTCGTGTTGTGGCGACATGATGGCACGGTGACGGCCCAACGGGCCATCCATGTCGTGCCAGCCCGCAGCACGACGACTGGCGGTGACGGAGGTGACCAGCGGGCGGAGCCTACGCTTGACGGCGGAGAAGGTGGCTGGCCAGGAAGGGGAAGAAGGAGGGTGATGATGTCAACGCTGATGACGACGACATCGCGGTGGTGCTCCGAGGGAAGTGTCGCCCGCCTCTACCACTGAGACGACGACAGAGGACGAAGTGGCGAGGCGCGACAACAGCGATGGACGCGCGGCGGGGCACATGGTGCTGGCCAACCTCGAGCTGGGCATTGAGAGTCGGAGGCAGAGGAGGGTGGCCAGCGGGTGGCAATGGTGGTTGCAGTTAGGGAGGAGGAATAGGTCGATAGGGTTTGAGGAGGCACCGACGGCTAGCTTATAGCCACCATTGTTTCGTGCCGCGTCGGGGCAAGAGAGTTTGTGCCTAGGTTGGTCAGACACTATGGGCTGAAAACTACGCCTAGCACTCGCCCGATGTATAGGTCGAGCCAGCTCGCTCAAGCCCGAAGGAGGCGTGCTGCGCATGTGCTCGTGTTAGGCCAAAAACTCGTGCTTTAGGCGAGCCCATAGGCCTCGGGTCAAATGGCCAACTATACGCCTTTCCTTTGCTTGCGCAGTTTATCGCTCCATCGTTGGAGATCTCCAATGTCCCCTCTCCCCGTCCTCATGCGTTCGACGGTTCGAGCTGCTGTCAGTCCTGTAAGACGATGTTCCACGGCGGCGTATCTTCCACCCACTGATCCTTCACTTCAGCACAGATCACACTACTAGACTGAAGACCAGGAAGTATGTAACTAACTGCATTAATGCGTATCGGTTACAAGTGCCGTGCGCCGCCACAGAAGCGACCAAGGCCGCCGATCCGGCCAAGATCCGCACGGGATCGCAGCCCCCGTCCCATCCATCCGGTGCCGCCCCGGGTCAAGTCGCAGGAGGAGCAGCCAAACTAGCCAATCCTCGGCGCGGTCAGCGTCTGCTGCAATGCATCCGGCGTCCGGCGTCGTCGTCTCCCTCCCCGCCTGCCCCGCGAGATCTTGGTCTGCCGTGGGCGGATGCGGCAGCGGAAAAACAAATCGTCTGCCCGCCCACGCACGCGCGCACGCAAAGGTCAGTCCGCGCGCGGCCGGATCCGGCGAATCTTAGGGACGGGAAAACGGGCGAGGGAAACGTTTCTTATTCCGGCCCGGCGATCTCAGGTGAGGTCACGCCTGGATTGGATGGCCGGGTCAGACTATCACGCGTGCCGATCGTCCTCACCGATCCACCACTCCGGCTCCAAGCTCGCCGTCTACTAGGAGCTCCTAGTACGTGTATTTGTTTGCTAGCTTGTCGCCGGCCGTCTCGACGTTGCAAACTTTCAGATGTATAAAATGGAACGGGAGCATGCAGGGCAGCAATGCAAAGGGGGAGAAAAAAAAGACATAATTCTCTGAATGCCATTGACAAATATGAATGGTCTCTTAGGCCGTCCGCAATGGCTGGCTATTTGGCTAGCTATTATGACGTGGACAGGCAAAAAGTAGTAGTAGAGAGAATAGTCAATAGCGACGAGCAAATAGCCTATTTATTTCACGTAGTTCAAGAATATGTGACATGAGCATGTGGGTCCAGCAATGTAAAATACTTTTTTTTCCTCATCTCTCACCTCCACGTCAGCTAACTATATAGCTAGTACTAACTATTATCATTGCGGACGCCCTTATATGTAGCTATGTGCAATTGAAAATTAGCTCATCCCTTCAACGCTACCAATTTTAATTTTCCATCCCCTATACACCATTATGTTAGTCTTTTTTTAGGAAACATGAGGGGTTTTACCCCCTACTGGATATAAATATATTAAAAGGTAAAGATTACAAAAGATTACAAAACTGAATCATGAAACAAAGAAGGAAATGTAAAAAATAAGAAAGATTACAAAGCTTTATTCAACCATTCTGACATTAAGGAGTGAGACTTTGTTTTGCTCTCAGGATAACCAGAGCAAATTCGCGTTTGAAAGTTTTGTCCCTCAAAGATCAGTTTGTTGCGAGATGTCCAAATACTCCAACTTAAAATGATGATGATGTCCATGAAGAAGGGGACATTTGGTTGTGCTCTCAAGGCCGATAAAATCTAAAATGGGTCAGATTGGGGATCTGAAGATGAAGAAGATCCCAACAGGATTGTGCAAAAGAGCAATGTAAAAACAAATGTTTCACCGTTTCTTCGGGTGAAGCTTGGCAGAGGACACAATCATAAGAGGGCAGACCTTGGTTCTTTCTCCTCAATATGTTCCTGGTGCTTAGATGATCTTTAAGAAGTAGCCAAAAGAATACCTTGTGCTTTTTCTGAACTGAAGATTCCCATAGCCAGTTGAAAGCCGGATGAACTGTTCGGGACCAATTAAACAAGCATATGCTTTCATTGGGATGTAAATGGGAGATGCCCAATTATAAGTCCAGATGTCATCTTTATCACGCAGAGGGAGGTCCTCTAGAATCTGAGCGAGCTCTAATAGCTGGGTAAAGGCTTCTTCAGAGAGGCGGAGGTTGAAGAACTCATTCGAGGAAAGAGCCTATTTAGCTTTATAAGTTGTAATATTCCTAATTTTGGTGAAAGACATCAGTTCTAGGAAGGCCTGATCAAGAACTGGAGAGTGCAATTTATCCTTCCATAAGAAGCAAGTGTCCCCTATGAAGGCTGTAATAACAGACATGTCTTTGGATTTGCTTAAAAGCTTCAGAATATCCCTCCACCAAAAAGATCCTTTCAGAGTATGGTTTGGGAGTTTCCCATTGCTGTAATATTTTTCCCAAACCAAATGAACCCAAGGAGTCTCTACTTTGGTTAAGAAATTATGGAAATTATTAATGAGTAAAGCTTCATTATGGGCTTCCAGTTGAATTACTCCCAATCCTCCCTGATCCTTGGGCAAACATACCATGTCCCGTGCAGCTTTAGGGGTTTCTTGCCATTTATATCAGCACCCTTCATAGGCAATGTTTTCTGAATTTATCAATTTTACTTGATTACTGTTTTATGCATCTTGAAGGTGCATAAGTAAAAAGTTGGTAGAGAGGTAGAGACTGCATTTGTTAACTGCAATCTGCCAGCTTGGGAGAGAAAAATTGAGATATTTGCTAGTCTCCACTCACATTTAGATACCAGAGGCAAGAAGTCTTCAACAGATGGTTGTGTAGTTCCAGGTTTATTGGGACCATTAAAGATTTAGAATAGTTGACTTTTAGGCCTGTTGAGAGAGCAAAGGTTTGAAGTAAACCTTTGAGAAAAACAAGTTGGCATTGGCAGCCCTCCATTATGATCAAAGTATCATCTGCATATTGAATAATTGGGAAGTCCTAATTAGACTGGAGGGGGATTGGCAGCCTGAGAAGATTCTGATCCTTTGCCTTATTAAGCAGGGTTTGTAGAAAATCAGCTGCCAAAACAAATAGGAGAGGGGAAAGGAGATCACCCTGTCTTACTCCCCTTTTGCAATGAAATGTTTTACCAGGCACACCATTCAAAAGGATTGAGGAAGTTCCAGAGTTAAAAATATTTTCCATCTAGCTTAGCCAAGTGGGATTGAAGCCCTTTGCTTCATCAAATTCAACATGGCAGAATGTTCAATCTTATCACATGCCTTTTCAAAATCTAGTTTTAGGATAATCAGCTCCCTCCTTGATTTGTGACAGAGATGTAGATATTCAAAGGGCCATGCAAGACAATCTTGGATTTTTCTACTTCTGATAAAACCATATTGGTTTTTATGGATGATATCCATGATTACAGATTGCATCCTGTTAGCCAGCAACTTGGTTATTATTTTAATTGAAGTGTTCAAAAGAGAAATAAGCCTGAAATCTGAAACTTTTCTGGCTCCATCTATTTTGGGGATCAAAGTAATGTGAGAACCATTCAAACTCTGCAAACATAAATGGCCCTGCTGAAAGGCTGCACATAGATAATAGAAATATTGCTTGATGATTGACCAACACTTTTTTAACAAAATCAGTGTTGAAACCATCTGGGCTAGGTGATTTATCAATGGGAAGATTTTTGACTACGATATCAATTTCTTCTGTGGTGAAAGGCTCAGTCAAACACTCCAAATGATCAGTTGCATGCAGAAGAGTATCCAAATCAAAGTGCATAGAGATTGCTTCTGAAGTGCCCAATCTTTCTTTATAAGCTTCCCAAAGAATTGAGCCTTGGCATTTTGGTCAGAGTGATGGATGCCCTGGGCATCTTCTAGGAAAGTAATTGAGTTTTTCCTTTGGTTGATAGTGGTAATGGCATGGAAAATTTTTGTCCCTTCATCTCCACATATCACCCATTTGATTGTTCCTCGTTGCTTACAATAGATTTGCTGTTGATTCAAGAGAGAGGCATATTTTTGCTTGAGCAATAATCTGAAATTCCATTCAACAATAGATAAATCTCTATATTCTTCCAAAAGTTTCAAGAATTGAAGAATTAGTCTGACATTTTCAATGTTTGCCTTCAAGCTAGAAAGTTGGGCTTGCCAAGCCCTAAGTACTCTTCTTAGGTTCTTGAATTTTACTGTTAATCGGCAATGTCTGCCTGATTTGTTGGTATGGACCAGCCATGAGAAACTATCTGTAAAAAATGCTCATGTTCCATCCAATAATTTTCAAATCGAAAGATGTGCCCTTTAGGGATGTTTATTGCAATTGTAATTACACATGGCACATGGTCTACTGGTTCCATAACTAGGGTGTACTGTAGAGTTAGGATAGTTGAGAGTCCAAGAGTTGGAAGTGAAAAACCAGTCTAACCTCTCTAGCAAAGGTGGGTCTTGCTTATTAGACCATAGTCTGAGTCACTTGGTGCCGTTAGACGCCCGTGTGAGCTCGTGCGTCAGTGGGTGAGAGACACATATCCCTTTCCTCTTCGGGACCCTCCCCCTCGTGTGGTGTCGCTGCTCCTCGCGCCTGCACCACCATTGTCCCGCCTTCCGTCTCTCTTTCTCACTCCGCTCACACTCCTCCAAGCCCATCTCCTTCTCCCACTCCCTCATGGCGTGCCGAGGCTGAGCAACGTGATGGCTCCGAGGCTACCCCGCCTACACCCGACACCACCAGCCCCGTCGTGGTTTCCAACGGGCACCTACACCTTCGCAACTCCACTGCGACGCCTCCCACACTCCAACGTTGCGTCCTCTCCCTTTGCGTCGGATGCCTATGGATGGCCCGCCTACCGCGTTGAGACGATGGGGCTGGTGGTGGTTCGTCCTGGCCGCGCGTCGAGTCGAAGGCATACCTCCCACATTGGCCTTCTTCCCTTGGTCTCCGGCTTCGCGCCCCCAAGGCCGAACAACGCATGTGAGCACGACGGAGCAAGGGTAGCCACTACCTCCAACACCTCCCGCGTCGGCCTCTTTTCCCCGGTCTCCATCTCCGCTTCCGCGAAGGCATGGGTCCCAGAGGGGGCCGCGAGCTGCCGCCGCGTGCCGCGGGGGGTTGCAATGCGGTGACACGTGAAAGTAGTGGCAAAGCCAGGATCCACCCTAGGTGGTGGTGGTGGGGGAGGGGGGGCTCACCTTGTTCTTCTTCCACCTCCTACACCCCACCGGGGAGGGGTGTCTACGGGATTTTCGGCCCTAGGAGGGGCTAGAGCCCTACCTGCCCTGGTGGTGGCTCTGCCGCTGCGTGAAAGATGTGGCACGGCCGACCTTGCGCATGATGGCCAGGGTATTATGACATTTTCACCACCACATTAACAGATTTGTTAGTTGAGTGTGACAGCAATGGGAATTGTCGTAGAAAAGAACTGCTTGTTTGCTCCAATGGTCACGTGCGGTGCTCGCGCGGGGAAGAAGGGAAGGGAAGATTTTGTGCGCAGCGAGAACAGATATGATTCCGGACGACACGATCTTGTCTAGTAGACCGTGAATATATCGATCGCGACGACCAAATCCAGGGCCCATCCCATTTCCCCTCCCCTCGCAGTCCCGCACATTTTTATCCGCTTCGGACCCGCGGCGGCCACGACGGCGACCGCGCGCGCTCCTTCCTTGCGACCCTGCCCCTCTCCTTGGCCTATTTAGATCCTCCGACCAGCCCAACCCCGACCATTTCTTCTCCGACGATCCACCACTCCTAGCAAGAAAATAGCTAGCTGTGTGTGCGTGCTCGCCTTGTCGCCGATTCGCCGTCGCAGGCAGGCCATGGAGAGGAGGGCGCACGCGATGCTGTTCCCGTTCCCGTGCTCAGGGCACATCAACCCGACGCTGAAGCTGGCGGAGCTGCTGCACGCGCGCGGGGTGTACGTCACCTTCGTCAACACGGAGCACAACCACGAGCGGCTGCTGCGGACGGCGGGCGGGCTCGGGCTGCGGGGCCGGGAGGGGTTCAGGTTCGCGTCGGTGCCCGACGGCCTGTCGGAGGAGGACCGCCGGAGCCCCGACCGGACGGTGAAGCTGTACCTGTCCATGCGGAGGAGCTGCGGCGCGCCGCTGGCGGCGCTGGCGCGGGGGCTTACTACCGGCGGGGAGCGGGAGGAGGGCGTCCCGCCCGTCACCTGCGTCGTGCTCAGCGGGCTTGTCAGCTTCGCGCTCGATGCCGCTGAGGAGGTCGGCGTGCCGGCGTTCGTGCTGTGGGGCACCAGCGCGTGCGGCTTCGTCTGCACCCTCCGGCTACGCCAGCTCCGGCAACGGGGATACACGCCGCTCAAAGGTCCGTACACATGTAACAGGTGATTGATCGATGGATCGATGATTGCTTGCATGATCGATGCATGCACAAGAATGCCTTCTTTCTTGTCTGGAATTCTAGAATGTGATGACGACGATCCCACTTCCTAATTCGTGTGCACCTGTCGCAATAATGCATGGCAGACGAGAGCTACCTGACGAACGGGTACCTGGACACGCCGATCGACTGGATCGCTGGGATCCCGCCGGTGCGGCTGGGCGATGTCTCCAGCTTCGTCCGGACGCTGGACCCGCAATGCTTCGCGCTGCGCGTGGAGGAAGACGAGGCCAACAGCTGCGCGCGGGCGCGGGGCCTCATCCTCAACACGTTCGAGGACCTCGAGCCCGACGTGCTCGACGCGCTCCGGGACGAGTTCCCGCGGGTGTACACCATCGGGCCCCTGGCCGCCGCCGCGCAGGGCCACGGCCACGGCGGCGCGGCCGCCGGGCTGAGCCTGTGGGAGGAGGACGCGGCGTGCATGGCGTGGCTGGACGCGCAGGCGCCCGGGTCGGTCCTGTACGTCAGCTTCGGTTCCCTGACCGTGCTGTCCCTGGAGCAGCTCGATGAGCTCGCGTGGGGGCTCGCCGCCACCGGCTGCCCGTTCCTGTGGGCCGTCCGCCCGGGCCTCGTCGCCGGCGACCGCGGCGCCGACGCGCTCCCGGAGGACTTCCTGGCGGCGACGAGGGGCCGGTGCTTCATCGCCGAGTGGTGCGCGCAGGAGCAGGTGCTCCGGCACCCCGCCGTGGGCGGGTTCCTGACGCACAGCGGGTGGAACTCGACGACGGAGAGCATCCTGTCGGGGGTGCCGATGGTATGCTGGCCCGGGTTCGCCGACCAGTACATCAACTCCCGGTACACGTGCGGGGACTGGGGCATCGGGCTCCGGCTCGACGAGAAGCTGCGGCGGGAGCAGGTCGCGGCGCACGTCGAGGAGCTGATGGGGGACACGGGGAAGGCCGGGGAGATGAGGCGCAACGCGGCGAGGTGGAAGGCCGCGGCCGAGGCGGCCACGGCGCCCGGCGGGTCCTCGTACGAGAGCCTCGGCAGGCTGGTCGAGGAGCTCCGGGTGGGTGACGCCGATGCGGACGGCGCGTCCACGCTGGACGACGGGCGGTGACCCGTGACGCCATGATGCACGCGCGCACGCCTGGCGTTGTTGGACGCCGCCTCTGGCCGTCGTCAGCTCTTATCTGGTCCGCTGAATCGTACACGCAGCAGTGCTTCATTCGTTTCACAGCTCGGTCAAGAGAAGAAATTGAATTTTAGTGTTTTGTATGGTACTAGTAGATTATTGCATGTCTCGATGTCAACATGATTAGTGGACGAATTTGTCAGGAAACTCTCAGCAGATGCTTTGCTTGTGCTCCTTCAAGAACCATGTGCCCAGGCGCGATCGAGCTCCCTGTCAGCTGGTCAGCATGGTACTTGCATAAATAATTGGCAGATTAAACTGGTCAGCATGGTACTTGCATTTGACACGTGCGATATCAGGAACACATCTCGCATCAGCAGAGTTCGCACTAGGCAGTAGGCACCGCACTACAGGCCTACAGCCGGCCGGCCGGCCGCCTGAGCATGACGGCGCCCTGAGCTTTGGTCGGGTCGTCAGGAGCTCGTACTTCCCCGGGCAAAAAGCAACGGCGAGCTCGAAAGAGAACAGCCTTGTCACGGAACAGCACTCCCACTCCACGTGTTGCTCGGACTAAACAATCATGTGAGCTCCGACCCACGAATTTCCGGTCGACGACGGGCAACGATGGATCAATCATAGGCTCGCCGGACCGAACCCACTGCGTTTAAAATATATCCCGAGGCTCTGACCCGACTCGTCCGCCCGCCGCCGACCGTGTCCCCACGCGTCACGGTGTTGGCCCATCTGGCCGGTCGCGAAAGCGACGGCCGGCGTGCTTCTTTAACCGAAACGTGGTCGTGGCCGGAGCGAAAAGGCGGAGGGCGTCGGCCGCCGCCTCGCGCCGGGAGCGGCGGAGCCCACGGCCGGCCACGGCGCTGCGCCTGGCCAAAGCAACGTGGCTGGCGGCCGGCGCCCGTGCGCCCCTCGTGCCCCCGACACGCGTCACGGGGAGCCGCCGGTCCACCCCTGTGGGCCGCGGGGGCCTCTGGGTTTAGCGCGGGGGCAGCGTCCAATGGCGTGTTTGATATGCCGGCTCTCGAAGGCCCGGCCGGTGAACAAGGCTGCGGCCGGCCGGGAGCTCGGTCCGAACGTCCAGGTGGCGCTTGTTTGATGTTTTTGTATGGTTTGAGCCTGAGCCCCGAAGCGTTTTTTCTTGTTTGATTCGGAGTGTGGAGCCTGGCCCAAGGCCAACTAACTGCAACTACCAATGTGTGATTGTGTTTGATTCGGACCGAGCTCAGATGGTGCAACTTTGCATTTCATAGGAAGAGGAGAAGGTAGCAGTTTCCATCAATGTGATTACATTACTAATTACGAAACTAGTGGACATTAGGAAACATAAGTATAAGAAGAAGAGTATGACACAATTCATGTCTACCATGTGACCATGGGACACGTCGATCCCAAGTTTGGAAACATGGGAATCGACGTGTCCCATGGTCAGATGGGAGACAAGAGTAGGACTACCTGGTAGAATAAAAGAAATAACAGCATCAAGTTCCTCACAAGGCCATTTCATCATTTATGGGGTACATGGAATCATCATAGGCAAATTTTATAACCCAGTCAAAAAGGTCAACAGATAACAAGCACGGATATAACAAAATTATGAAAACATAAACACAAATTAAACAGACAGTAGCAAAAATGACAGAAACAGAAAATGGCAGACAATAGCAAAAATGACAGAAACATCAACACATTCAGTGTTTGTGATCAACCAGAGGAAGCCAACAGAGGCTCCAATTACATAGTTTTGCTCACATTGAGTGAGCCAAATGTAGTTTTCACTCACATAAAGTGAGCCAAAATGTAGTTTCTTTAGTTAGCCACCATCCCACTAACTAAACCAAAAGGTCAGCCCTCAACCATGCAAAGGTCTACCCAAAATATACATCACCATCTAGACGAGTCTTTGGTCGGCCATTAACCATGCACGAGATTCTAGCCAAAATATACATCGAAAAGAGAGAGGCTACCACGGAACTACATGCGGTAGTTCTTGGCAAGATAGGTCCTCAACCATATGGCCCTGTGTGGGCTTGACATCCGCACAAAACCGATAGCGGTGGCCTTGTGCTCAAGTAGGAAGGCGTAGGCAACAATCAAGGCATCAGTGCTGAACTCAGTCATTTCCATGACAGCAAGATAGAGGTCTGGGTCAACATGTGCAGCACCTGTCTTGATCATAGCATTGGCAACATTGTTGATAGCATCATTCATGTTGGTCATCATTAGGATCTCTTCTTCAGTGAAAGTGTCCCTCTTCCTCTTACCACAAACACTTTCAAATACTGGAACAGTGGTCTTGCCACACTCAAAGGCAGATTTACCCCTATCAGCCTCCTGCTTAAGACCCACACTATCTTCCTCCAGCTTTACAGTCAGACTATCTGCCTTGTTGACACCCAAAGGTTCATTAGAACCTAAGGCAAACCTACCAGTTGCCAAGGTACTACCAAAGAGAGTCTCCAACTCAAAGTAGAACCTAATTGGAGTGTTAAGGTACTCAGCATCCTTAGGGTGGTCCTGAAGAGAGGGCACACGAGTTTAGAAGAGAGAAGCACACGGTTAAGAAGAGGGGCACGAGTAAAGAGATTCTTCAGACATGGGTAGGTACCTTGCAATGACCTAGGTAGTGGTCTTGTTCTAGCATTATGGCACAAGTATCTTCATCAAATGATGCCCCACTAAGTTCCTTCAGCTTAGCTATCTTAGACCACTTCTGCTTCCACTGCCTCAAGTGATTGTACACCTGAGTTGCACTTATAGGCACCCCACTATACTCAGTAACTAACCTAACTACTGCATTAACATCTTTATCCTTGTAGGTCTTGTCAGTTTTAGACCCATTACTAACAATCTGGGCCATCCTCCTGAGGACAAACCCTGAAGTGTTGTTATTCCACCTCATAGGGCCTGCCTGCCCTGCAGCAGGGGCAGCCTCAGCATCTACCAGGTCTACAACAGCAGGGGCAGCCATGTTGACAGCAGCTACAAACCCCTCTTGGGCATCAAGGTCAATTGCAGACATCCTATTATTATGAAAATAAGGGAATGAACAACTAATTGCAGCTCAATAAATCAATGAATTACTGAATAACAAATATTTGGTCTCAGACATAGCATGCAGAAATACATAAATGTTACACTACATTAGTTCCATGTCCAGGGTCTACTAAATTATTTTACACATACATAAAATGCAAAGAAATCAAAGTCCTAGAAAAACCCCTAGCAGCCCACACAACATTGCAAATGTCATCCCTAACAGACACCATTGCAGGTTCCTCTAGAGGCAGTTCACCAGGATCATCATCTGGCTCAGCACACTGGAATCCTTCCTCAACTGGAACAATAGAGTCTAGCCCAAAACCAATAATCCAGTTGTGTAATATGCAGCAGGCTTGCACAAGTTTTACTTGTGTCTGGTATGTGTGAAAGATTTGTTGTCTATAATTCTGAACCTCCCTTTAAGTGCACCAAAGGCCCTCTCCACTGTCACCCTTAGTGAAGAGTGTCTAAGGTTGAATAGCTCTCTTGCATTGGTGGGTTGGTTTGTGCTTGAGAACTCACTCATGTGATACCTAACCCCCCTAAATGGAGGTAAGAAGCCATTTCTGCATGAATATCCAGCATCTACCAGGTAGTAATGACCTACAATTGGTGGAGGATTAGTGTGCAAGTGTGTAATGTGTCAAAGTGACCATAAGTGCATGTACTAGCTAATGCGAGTTACTGCCGGAACCGTGAACCCATCATTTACGGCAATGGCATCGCCCAAAATTAATGCATCATGGGCTGACCCTTCCCAGCCAGCTAGAACATATGTGAACTTTAGATCAAAGTTCACAGCAGCCATAACATTCTGTGTGGGGTTGGACTTCCTACCCCTGAAAGCTTGTTGCATGCGTCTAGGCACCCTTGCCAACACATGTGTGCCATCAATGGCACCAATGCATTTCTACAGAGATTAACATGAACAGATGAACATGTGTATCAAACTTAAGGACAGATGTGCATGTGTTTGATTCACATAGATATGACTTTACCTTTAGATAAGGGAACCATCTGTGGCTGCCTACAATCTTAAGGTGTGTGACAGTGCTTGGAGGCTTGATCATGTCAGCCCTTAATTCACCAATCGCATACAACACTTGGTGGAAGATTCTGCTCACAGTCTTAATGGACCTCCTAAAGAATTGATGAACTACCCTAAACCTCACATTGTGTCCAACCACAAAAACAAACATTGCCACCTGCTCCTCCACAGGACACCCTAATGTCTCACGAACAAGTTTTCTGCTCCTAAGAAGGTTGCACAAAGTAAAAAAGGGGACTCTTTTCATGCGTAACATGGCAATGCATTCTATATCATTGTAGTTGTACAACATCTCGAGTGTCCTCTGTCTATGCCTCTCGGCTTCAGTCCTAGGTTCATAAGGAATTGGCTCATGTCTTCTAACACGTCTAAGCCTATTAAGCACAAAGGAAACCATCACAACAACCATGGCAGCTGCTTGCCTAGCCATCAGATCATGTTCTGCATTTTCAGCCATCTAAAATGCATTCACAAATGTATAAGCAAATTAAGTAGACCCTGGCTGGCCTCTGAATGTAAGTGAAAGCATTCAAAAATCATCAAAAGGCACGGCTGCAACGCAAATATTGCCTCCCAGTGCGCATTGGCTAGTCATCATCGACCATTTATATCGCAAAGGCAAAACAGTAACAAGATAACGCAAATGAACACTGTAACAGAGCAATAACAACGATACAGGAACAAATACGTCCAAGATTTATCATCACAAAAGGAAAGAACAACAAACAACACATAGATCTGAGGAAAACGTTCAACGGTGTAATGAAAGGGGGGGATATGGATTTACCTCGGTAAGGCCGGAAGGGGAACAGAAGGAGGTGGGAAAGAGGTAGCAGATCTGGACGGGGAAGCACAACAGCCGACAGATCTACGACCAGCAACACCACCTAGCCGGAGAAGAAGAGGAAGAAGACCGCCTCGCCGGAGTCCGTCGGAGAGCCGCGCCGCCCGGACGCGGATCCACGCGGGGGAGACAGACGAGAAGCCGGGGAACACCACGGCCGCGCCGGCGGCGGAGCTTACCTCGACGACGGAGCTTCTACGGGGAGTGGACCGTGGAGAGGAGGAGAAGAAACCGAGGGAGGGAGGAGGGGTGGTATATGTAGGCCATGGATTTCGCCGGGAAAGAAGCGCGCGCGGAAGTTTCACCTTCCCCGCGCGAGCCCGCCTCGGCTCCCGCCGTCGCCCAAGATTCGCCGCGCGCGCCGCCGTCGAGCCGGGCCGAGGAGGAACGAGGGGGAGGGGGGGCGTGCGACGCGAGTCAGGAGAGAGAGGGGAAAATGGCCGCCGCTGCCCTGGCTCCCAGCTAGGGTTTGCATATCAAATAGGTGGAAATGGCCCTAGCGGGCCTGGCCGGCCTTTTTTGGCCCGTATCAAAAGACCCCAAGTGGCGCGCGCAGTCGCCTCACGCGCGCTCGGGGCAGCGCCGCCACCGCGCGGTAAATCAAGAAACGTCGCGAGTGGTGGTGGACTGACTGGGAGCCGCCAGCCGAGGATTTCGGCGACATCTCGGCCCACTGCCGGGCGACGTCCGCCCGCGCGGCCGCGCGGTCGGCGCTAGCTGGCTCGACACGGCGCGCGGTGCACCACCGCCTCTACGCGGTCAATCCAATTCACGCGGTGGACTTTGGGTTTACGCTTTTGTGGCCCGTGAATGAGCTTTCTTTGTTTGCTGGCCGTATTTATGGTGGGGTTTAAGTGTGGCCCATGGGTTGCCGTTACTAAACCGTACTCTTCCTGTCCAAAAACATTTCTTTTAAGAAAATGCAAATACATTCAGCCTACGTAAACGCACATAGCCAAATTCTTACAAGATCTTCAGCTCAAAAGTTGATCATAAAAAAAGCATAAAGAGAAACAAATACACATGAGAAAATAAACATAAGCAAAAGTCTAATATTACTTATCCATCCATTCTTCGAAGAAATACCCAAAGCTTCTATTGCTTTGCTCGTCGAGTGGTTTTCCTTGTATCCTCATGCTACGTTGATAAATGACAGCCAATGTCTCCCCAAAAGGTAGTCTCCAAAGCAACATAGAAAGATCTCGATGAGGAACCGAGCATGAACGATGTCAGATAGACATCTTCATGTATACCATAGAATCAAAACATGATCATATGTTCGAGGAAGTGTAAAATGAAGTCGCTTCCTAGGAGGAAGTGGCACTTGCAGGCGTCACCAACCAGGCTTTTGCCCCAACCTCCACAATGCCATGCCAGCAGTCGCTTGAGCAGAAAAAATATTCCTCACTGAGTTGCTGATGGTACTGAGCACGACTGTGGTTGTAGCAATCATTATCAATATCCTACCGCAAGCTCCTTGATTCATACTGAAAGGACCTTGATGTCGCCTAGAGGGGGGGGGTGAATAGGCGTGACGACCAAATTAAACTCTTTCTCCCCAAATACTTGAGCTGACAGTGTTCCACCGGTCAGACCGGTGGTGGTGACCGGTCAGACCGGTCAAGCGCTAGACTTTACAGGTGACACCGGTCAGACTGGTGCTCCCCACCGGTCAGACCGGTGTAGTACAGAACACCTGCAAAAACAACTTCAAGCACCTTTTGACTTCTAGCACGAACTGAGCTTGGTGTGGCCTTTGTAGATGAACACAAGCAGGGTAATGAGCCCTGCACACACAAGTTGCACACCCAAGTAGATCGAAGCGGAAGCAAATGTAATATGCTAGAAAAACAACTTAGAGAGTCAAACCACACGAAGAAGCAAGGATTTGTTTCCCGAAGTTCACCACCCACTAAGGAATGGCTACGTCTCCGTTGAGGAGCTTGTAAGGGACAATTCCCACAATAAGTAGGGTCTCTTTCAACCACTTTCCTCCTTTCCACTAAGGGGATCTTTTCCACGAAGAGGCAAGATCGCAGCCCTTACAAACTTCCCACTGCTCACCACAACCTTGGGAGTTAGCCGGCGACGCCTAGCCGTCTAGGAGGCAAACCTCCAAAAGTAACAAACGCTTCAAAGCTTGTAGAAGCGAAACCAAAGTGCTCAAGCTATGGAAATGCTCTTGTTAGCTCACTAGGTCACTCTTAAGCTCACTTTATCAACCCAACACAAAGAATATGGCTTGAATCCACAAATCTCACAAAGAGAGGGTTGGAGAGAGCCACTAAGGCTTAGAGCTAGTTAGAAATGGCTTGGGACCTTAGCAAACTCATTAGAAACAACAACCCTCACTAGAAGAAGGCTTGGGGTATTTATACCCCTCAAAAGATAAAACTAGCCGTTGGTCCTCGGGCGGCACCGGTTAGACCGGTGCCTCACACCGATCAGACCGGTGTTTGAAAAACTAGCCGTTGGGCTAGCGGCACCGGTCAGACCGGTGCCTCTGACCGGTCAGACCGGTCAGGCCCGAGATACCCCCAAAACCTCTTTCTAAGTAACTAGCACTTCAACACCAAGATGAAATGACTCAGGTTAGTTTAGGAGGGTTTGTTAGCACACTCTAAGGCTAGATCTCACTTAGGTCAACTAATGAGTACTTTGACTTAGTCAACTCGCTAAGTTGCATCCCTCTTGATAGTACGACATACCTATACTCAAGAAAGAATAAAAGTACTCTGATGATCTCTTGAGCTTGAACAACTTCAATCTTGCCATACTTGATCAATATCCACTCGAGGGCTTTCAACATAGCCTTGGACTTGAGCATGTCCATACTTGAGCTAGTGACTTAGAATCTTTCCATATGGCATAGTAAGGCACACTTGGATCCATAAGTTACTCCATATTGCCAATCTTAACAAGTTGATGACTTGCAATGCTTCCCTCGGTTAAGGTTTGAATATGATACTTGAAGACCCCACGGATGCTAGAACTTCACCTTAGCAAAACACTAATGGCGGCTTAGCTACGACCCCAAAGATTGCTTAGTCCCTCACCCTAGACATCTCGGTTGATCTCTTCATCACTTATCCAATCCACTTTGAGTTCCACTTTGCTTCATACACAATTAACCTTTCATTTGAAAACCCCGCTTCAAATGCTTGATCTTGATTGACAACGAATGTGCAAGCTTCCAATTTAGAACCATAGTGTGTACACTTATTATTATGTTCTCTTTCAATAAACACATGAAGTCTTGCACTATATAATTGTCTTTGTCATTGGGAGTCATAATATTCATCCATAATTAAGTACTTTAATGGTTGCTCATGAATATACAAGAGAAACCTGCTCACAATCTTAGACACATTTATTAGTCCTTTAATCATCTTGTCATTTAATTCATCAAAATCCACTTAGGGGCCTAGATGCACTTTCACATACCCGCCGCTTCTAAGATGTAGAAGAGGCACAACGACCACACTCCCAAGGAAGCGAATGCCATATGAGGGCACCACTGTCGCTAGCTCCAACAATCGACAACTAGAACTTTCGCACAGTTGGATCTCCAAAGCAACGTCTTCAAGAAGAACATGGCATAAATGATGTCGTCGCTGCCCATCCGACGAACCGGAGTTAATTTTCATATGGAGAACCACTCGACGACCACCAGGCCAAACAAATGCCCTAGGTTGTGCGCCATCTGCACCGACACACCCAAGACGATGAGTGGGGTCACATAGCACACCAACCGATCGCCTGCAGCCGTTGCCGCCGTCACGAAGCCGAGCACCGCAGTGAAGGAAAAGAGCTAGGCCAGATGGTCAAGTGGATAGCGCCCCAACTCGGTTGTCTTCGCCTTCCGTTCGCTGCAACTGTTGCACGACCCGCTGTGCGCCAACCTCCGCCCGAATGTCAAATATGTCATCGACAAGCGTCATTAGGAGAGCTATCACTACAGGCGAAGCCTCCATCATATCCAACCGTTGGGGGAGGCCTTGAGCAGCCGATGCCCAGGGCCAGCTTTGCCATCGTAACACCGCCCTGAACCCTGAACGGCCAAAGGCCTTAATCTATCGTCGTTGATCCACCGCAGAATGTCGCCGCAAGATCTAGATCTCTATGTAGAATATGATTGAGATATGAGAGGGATGGAGTGGAACAAGGAAGGAAGGAAGGGAGTAGGGGGGGTGCCGGCAGCGGGGTGCTTGTCGGGACGAGTATCTCCCTCGAGTCGCCTCGCGAGAGACCAACGCGACCTGGGTTTCTATCGGCAACCCTTCACACGCCTTTCTATATTTTTTAGTATGGATGATTAAGAGTTAAAATAACTCCCTATTTATTTGCAATATTTGGTGCTAATTGACTGCTCACATGTGCATGCACACATACCAAATTAAGTATAACGACATGTTGTTTTTGACAAATTTTAAATCCTAAAAGGAAATGTTTTTTTAGACTAGAGAGAATGCAAAGATAACTCAAGACATAAAGTGGTACATATAGTGAAAACATTATTGTAAAATGTACTTATTGGAGTGTATTCCATTACGAGCTCGAAGTTCTCACTACCACAACACTTTGTCCGTATACTTATCTATGTACACGTTCACGAAATACTACCACTCAACGTGCGTTCTACACCAAAGTGGAGCACGCGGACGTCGCTGGGTCGAAGACAGCCGGGAGCAGGTACTTCCGGCCGTTGGCGCCGACGGCGTTGTAGCTGCCGCCGGTCGTCTCGTCCACGAGCACCTTCCCGGGGTACCCGGGGTACGCGCCGCTCCCGAACTTGCCGGCGCACGCCGTGCAGGCCTCGAGCGCGGCGTCCCTGGCGCCCTCGTAGTACCCGTCCCCCAGCGGGTTGGTCACGGCGCCGGCCACCATGCTGGCGAGCGTCACCACCATACCGTCGACCCCGGCGTCGCCGTTGGGCGGCTCGAGCGGCGGCTGGCCCCGCGGCCCGTACGCAGGCTCCGCGAGGCCACGCGCACTGCCCGGGGCACTGCGACTCGGCGTTGCCCACCCACACGTAGGCGTACCCGGCGCCCGCGCGGTCGGAGCCGTGGTGCCCGCACCGCGCGCTGCAGAAGCCGTCGACGGAAACGCCGGCGTCCGTGAGCACCAGCACGAGCGCGCCGTCGCCGGGAACCAGCGCGGCCGCGAGCTGGAAGACCTCGACCAGCGTCAGCGACTTGCCGAGCGAGTACTGCTCGTCGGCGACCTGGCCGGCGAGGACGACGCGCGTGGCGTTCGTTGTCGTGTTCGCTGCCGTGGCGTTGGACAGGTACGCCCGGTCGATGGTGCGCCACCACTGCGCCGCCGAGGGCGTCGCGTTGGTGGGGACGGACGTGAGGGAGAGGAGGAAGTCGACGACGATGGCCTTCTGCGCCGGCTTGAACTGCCCGTACCAGACGATGGAGACCAGGATTTCGCCGCGGAGCACCGCGCCGCCGTGGTACGAGATGCCGTCGCCGAGCGCGGTGACCTCCCCCAGCCAATCCGGAAGCCGCCGCGCCCCGAGAGTGGACTCGGACAGGCTTGCCAGGACCAGTGCCACCGTCAGTAGCGTCCTTGCATCGAACAGGTTGCTAGAAGCCATTGTTTTGATGCTATTTCAATCCTACTCCAAAGGTGTTGAGATCAGTGATCACTACTCTACACTAGTATAACTGGTGAGAAGCTGCGTGACGATCACCTGATTTATAGGCGATCGCACAATGCAAACTTGCAAAGGATAGATCCAGACGACACTGCACGTGACGCTTCCTGCTCCGTAGAGCAATCTCTCGATCTAATCTTCGCTACGCATGTTCAGTTGCCTGCCTGCGAAAGCTAAAATTTGCATGGAACAAAGAGATTTTATCAGGTGAAGTCGATAGCATTTGCGGGGCCAACAAAGCGCGGTGGTTTATCGGATTGCTCTACGTGGTGTTCACATTGCTTGGCACGTAGAATCCCGGTACGGTGGCAAGAGCTCGTGATCGTACCGTAAAGATTGAGCCTTGCGCAGTCAACGTCAACTGAAATGCATCATCATCAGCAGCAACGGGTTTGAGCTCTCTCGCGGCCTTGCGAGACTTGCACGGGGTTTGAGCAACACGCGAAGCAACCAGCTCATCCGCCGCGGCGTCGCGGTCGGTGCTATGCTCCCCCGGAGGCCGGAGCAAACCACACCACCCCCGCCGTAAGGAAGACCGCGCGACGGGAAGCGCCAGCTGGTTCATCCAGTCACATATGTGATTAGAGGTTTCAAATCACACAAATCTGTTCAGGGAAAAAATTCATCTGATTTTCCTGATGCCATCACACTAATTTTCAGAAAGGCCAAATCAAACTGATTTTACTAAAGCCATCACACAGATTTCAGAGCACACAAATCTGTGTGATTTTTCTCTGTACCATCACACAAATTAAATGAGAAGCAAATCAGACAGAAATATCACAGAAGCCAAATCTGTTTGATTTTCCCATGGCATATAAGTTACACACAAACATGCATAACAATTTACTTTCAAAAAAATACATAACAATTTACATATGATGGATGAATAATTTACATCGACCGAATTGGAGTAATAATAGCAAGTGATGAATGTACCAAGTAACTATAATAATCAGGATGAACATATAATAAAAAATTGGGTTGGAATTGTGATAAGCACAATGCACATACTAGCAGAACTAAAACATCAATTTCAGATTATTCATTAAGATGCATACCAAATGACAGACTACTCGTATGAACAAATACCAAATACAAATGACATATTATTCTATAACTCCATGCATGTTAACATATTTTTTGAGGGTGTGACGGAAACCCCCCAAATGACAGACTATTCATATGGCCAAATACCAAATACAAATGACAAAATATTATATTCCTCCATGCTTTTTAACATGTTTTTTGGATGTGACAAAAACCCCAAATGACATACTATTCAGATGACTAAACACCAAATATAAATAGCATATTATTCTATACATTTATGAATGTTAACATGTTTGTTTGGGGGTGTGACAGAAACCCCAAATGACAGATTATTCGGATAACCAAATACCAAAAGCAAACAAGTAGATTATTCTATGCATAATGCATGTTACATGTTACATGTCATTTTTGGTGTGATGGAAATCCCCAAATGATATATTATTGAGATGCATATAAGGAATATGATAAAATGATTTCACACATTTCGAAAATGCAACAGAATTCATGACATGAACATCTCCGAATCAGAATAAGGGACACAACAATATATCTGAAGTTAACAGAGAAGCAAAAGTAAAAATCTTGCCATTGCTAGACACAAAAAAATGTAACAATCAGTATTGGTGATGCTTTCACTCGAGTGATTTGGTGGTCCAAAACACCCAAAACCTCTAGTGACCAAAATTCAAGTGAGCAATAAGAGATGCTCACATGAATTTCAATCCACCAGCAGGGAAATAAAAACAGATGAATCAAAATAATCAAACATTTTCCCAAACAGGACAAAGTGGAGCCACAGAAAAGTGGCATGAGGAAAACTATCAAAGAAAAAAGGAATGCATTTGCTAAATTAATGGCAAGAAAATGGAAAAAAGCAATGCAAAAGTAGACAGAGCTACAAAAATTGGCAAATAACCAGATATTAAAAAAATGAGAAATATCAAAGAGACATTGTACAAAATTATTCAAAACATAACTATAGTTGCAAAAGTTCAACAGTAGAGGGGAAGTAATGAAACCCCTCGAATGCAAAGGAAAATAGCAGGAGGATCATCGCTCATATGAAAGTGAGGTAGACAACAAATGAAATAAATAGCAAAGATTCATTCAAATATATCTAGGTTACTTTACAACTCTTCAGAAGTAGAGAAGAGTTTGGAAATTTTGATATACAAACCATCAACATTGCTCTGTTCTCCAGCACATCGCCGAGTTGGAGTTAACCCATGCCAAATATGAAGCCAACACAAAACACAATCTAAAAGTATGTGAATATCATGTCCAATATCAACATGCCCCCTCTAAAAGTGGCAAGCCTCATAGTTGCATGCTGTATGGGAAAAAGGACAAATATTGTGAGAAAAATAGCCATAGAATTATAAAGTGTAAAAAACCCATTAGTATATTATCCATAAATACAGAACAATGTGAACTAGTCAGTATAACATCAATGGAGATGGACCAGTGTGGGAAAACCCAAAAAGGTCAAAGATATGTCCTAACAGAAAGGATTCCTAGAATCATAGCGCATAAAAAAACTGACTCTTATATCACTGATTTATCTAGAAATGATGGCAAATACTATGATCCTAGTCTAAGCAAACATATTACCTAAATGGCACCATGCAACATGCATTTTACGCCGAATTTTGAACTATCAAATTAATGACTAGCAACTGTGATTGAAGAGCATCTTGGCCCCCTAAGTGGATTTTGGTGAATTAATGACACACGTTTAAGTAGCTAATGATTTATCTAAGTGTATGAGCAGGAATTAAAATTATATGGCGGCATCATTTGTTATTCATGGTATATGAAAAAAGGAAGTGAAGCTACAAAGGAGTTCCTAATGAAGATTTACTTATATTATATTTTGAAATTGAGTCCTAGGAATGCCGTACTATAAACAGGGACAAGAAATGTATCTTCCAAGAGTTGAAGAGGTGCTCTAGTTGACAAACAAAACCTATGAGAGACACCTTTGCACCAACATGTTCACGGGGTTAACTTCTTCGGTGCTGACCTTGGAAGGCCGGACTCTCTGGGATTTTTCCCGGAGTCTCCGGACCTAGTCCGGGTACTCTGGGTCTTAGAGCTGCAACGACTCTTTTTTGTGTGAGGATGTATAAAAGCCTCCTCCACCTCTCTCTCTCTCTCTTTGCCATTTCGACCTGCAACACTCAGAATTGATTTAGTCCTCCTCTTTGCTCCCCTTGGCCTTGGTTTGGTGAGATTTGTTGGGGATTTAAGGAGGGATTGAGAGCAACAGGTTGGAGAGTGCTAGTGAGCTGATTTCCCATCTCTAGAGCACCTCGTTCTTCACTTGGTTGGTAACTTTCGTGTTTGTTACTCTTGGAGCTTTGAGCTCCTAGCCGGCTAGGCACTGCCTTGGAGCATCCAATGGTTTGTGGCTGCCCAAGGAAGTTTGTATTACCCCTAGATTGAGTAAGTAACTCTAGCTCGATCTTTGTGGTCGCTCGAGGGAGGAAAGTGACCTAGGTCTAAAGGTCCACCCTTCGTGAGTTCCTCAACAGAGATGTAGACCTCAAGGTGTGAGGTTGAACTCTGGTAATAAATTCTTGTGTCTCCCTTGTGATTGTTGCTCTTGTTGTATGCTTGAATCTCCCTTGAGCTCATTTCTAGGGTTTCTTGCCGATCTACTCTGTGGTGAGGTTCCTGTTGGTTCTAAGTGGAGAAAACATGCTTGTCTCACCCCTTTGCATAACCTTTATTCATAGATTTACTTTTGAGCAAGTTTAATTTCAGTCAATTTGAATCTCATCTCGTAGGCCGAACAATCCGGACATTTTCCCGGATACTCCGGACAACCCGGAGTATCCGAAAAAATATCTGGAGAATCCAGACTTTTGACCGACAACTGTTTAAAGTTTGTGATTTTCAGTTTTGACTATTCACCCCTCCTCTAGTCGACATCTTGACCCTTTGAATTGGTATTAGAGCCAAGTGCTCCATATTTGAAGCTTAACGCTTGGGGTCAAGAAGATGTCGAATCCAAATGCTCAAGGTATACCTCCCCTCGAAGGTGACGTCACCAACAATGTTGTTGGTCAACCTCCCGTGCTGCCCCAATGAGTGGCTTTTATCACTCAAGAAGGTGGTACCAGTGGAGCAAGCACAAGCCATCAAGCACATGTAGATGGTGTGGAGATCTCCGATAGCAAGGATGACGAGTTTGATGATGCAAGGTCAACCCGCTCCGCTCGGCGCCCGTCATCATCAAGGGATTACACTAACACCCCGTTGAATTACTCTCGTTTATCTTTTAACCATCCAACAGGTTCTAGCCACATTGGGAAGATACCCCAATTTGATGGAACTGACTATTCTAAGTGGAAGAACTCGATGGAGGAGTATTAGATGGCGGTGAATCCCGCACTTTGGACTATTGTGAACAAGGACATTACTTTTCCAAGTAGTGATGCGACACTAACTCAAGATCAAGCAAATGAGATACAAAGAAACTATCAAGCACTTCGCATCATCAAGAGTTCACTCACGTCCGAAGAATATGATAAGGTTGTTGGGCTGAAGTCCGCCAAGGAAGTGTGGGACACCTTGTTTGTCAACCATGAAGGAACAAAGCAAGTGGGAGAAGGAAGAATTCATGCCTTGGAAAGTGAGCTCAATCGCTTTGTCATCATGAATCTCTACAAGACATGTACAACCGCTTAAACAAGATCATCAACAAGATCAAGTCCCTTAGAAGCACAAGATGGGGAAGGAAAGAAGTAGTTGATAAGATCATCTCTGCATATATGGCTAGGGATGTACAACTCCTTATAAGAGAGAAGAGAGGCTTCAAGAAATTCACTCCGGCGGATGTGATTGGAAGAATTGAAGAACATCTTATCACCATCAAGGAGTCAAAACTTTCACAAGAGATGTCCAAGATGCATGAGAAACTTGAGAAGAACAACAGGGTAGCCCTCAAGGCATCTAACAAGGACAAGAAATCAAGTTCATCAACCTCCAAGACCATGGTCAAGGAAGATAGTAATGAAGATAGTGATGAGAACATGACTCCTGAGCAAATGGTACTCTTCATTAGAAAATTCAACAAAGTGATAAAGAAGAGTGACTCTTCAACAAGAACAAAGACAATGACAAAATCAAGACCAAGAGGACATCCAAGAGGTCATGCTTTGGGTGTGGCAAAAAGGGTCACTTCATTACGAAGTGTCCCAACATCAAGGTGAGAAGGAGGGACACCAATAAGAATGACAAGAACAAGAAGAAGGAAGTTGGTGAAACTCACTTAGGTGATGAGTGGGACTCAAATGAAGATAGCTCGAACTCTGATGATGAAGTGGGACTTGCTACTATATCTATTGGGCAACCTATCACCAAGTCACCACACTTTGGAGATCTCATCAACGATGAAGATGACTTCACCCACACTTGCCTCATGTCTAGGGGCTCTAAGGTAGATCCTCAAACCTCACCCCTAGATGATGATGATGATAGTGATGTTGAATTTGAAAAAAATGGAAAATGGCTTTGGCAAAAAGGCAACTAAAAGAATCATGTACCTAATGAAAGAAATATAGAATAGAGATAGAACTCTTGAGGTGCAAGAGAACTCTTTAGACTTGAGCGAGAGAAACCATTGCCCTTGAGAATGCCCTTGTAATTGAAAAGAAGGGTTTCAAGGTGCAAGAGGACTTGGTCACGGAAAAGGAGGTCGAAATTCCTAGACTTAATAAATCTCAAGCTAAAGTGGAGTTGATAGTAGATGAATTAACTAGGGAATCTTTCCTAGCTAAGGATGCTTATACTATTCTTGAGACTGAAAAGCTTGAACTTCAAAAGAGCTTTGTAAGCTTAAAAGCTAGTCACATTGCACTTGAAGTTCAACTTGACAATCTCAAGAATAGTGCCACAACAACCTCTATTGATACTCACTCTAACTCTAAAGCCTCAACAAGTAACGGTTTTTCTCGGTGTTAGAAAATTGATATAAATGCTTGTGCTACTAACGTTGTTGAGATGAATGCCATGAAGAAAAAGATTGCTAGGTTGTCAAACTCCCTCATAGATGAGAAAAAGAAAGAACCCAAAAGAGGTGAGTTTGAGAGCCACACCCACACCAAAGGCTTTGGGTCAAGCTATATGAAGAAGTTTGGCTTTATGGATGGGAAGGGTCTAGGTAAGAACGAGCAAGGCTCAAAGGACCCTATCCCATTCATTAAGAACAATCACACTAGAGGTGTGAGTGAAGGATCAGATGGCGACTAGAGAGGGGGGGAGTGAATAGGAGCCGGTAAAAATTCTTCCCAAAGAACCCGGCCTATGTCCTACTCGAAACCCGGTCACACACAAGCGATGAATCGAATCATGCACCAATCGCCAAGACCACGAGGTTATGGATCAACCTCTAGCCTTAGGAACGATTCCTCAGAGCACACGCGGAAGCACTAGAAAGGGAGGAAGGAATCGAACCAAGAAGCAAAGCACACGAGCTGCGGCGGACCGTCCGCGCGGGAGGGGCGGACCGTCCGCAAGAGCCGCGCGGACCGTCCGGCCGGGTATCGCGGACCGTCCGCACCCGAGCCGCGGACCGTCCGGCCTTAGCCGCGGACCGTCCGTTAATTTACACGAACGGCCCAAAGACACCCCCGTGCCACGGACCGTCCGCGGGGAGCACGCGGACCGTCCGCCAAGCACCCGCGGACCGTCCGCCCGACACCGCGGACCGTCCGAAACTTCGTCCAACCAAAAACCAAAATCACAACGGATCGAAACAAAGGACGAGCAAGAACACGAAGAACTCGGGATGAACTCGAGCGGCGCGGACCGTCCGCCGGAGGGCGCGGACCGTCCGCGAGGTTCGGACGAACGAGAAAAATGCCCGACCTCGAAAGTCAACTCCCCCAAATCATCATCGGATTTCCCAAACGGTGGAAGCTGTGGAGACAAGGGTTTGGGTACTTGAAAAGCGTCACACAAGGATGCTATAGCCCAAAAATCTTGCCTCCTAACTCCCTAAATCACCGGGAATCGCGAATCCTTTGAGCACCACCAAAAACTAGAGCACCGAACGAAAACTCACGAATCGAAGTAGTTTCCGGCGTTTGAGGGCACAAGATCAAGCACAAAGATGCACAAGACATCTATCCATGTTTCCCTCAAAGAAATCCGGGAAGAAACTCACTCAAATCCGCGGAATCACTCCGGGAACAAAGGCACGAAAATAAGCACAAAAAGCCACGAAAAACAACCCCGAATCTTCTATACAAACCAGGAAAGATTCACAAGGTCTAGCATGCCGCCCTAGCATCCATCCCTCTCAACACATCTCTCATGAAGCTCTCATGCTAGCCTAGAGAAAAATGGAAGAAAAATGGCTACGAAAATGAGAAAGAGAAGGGGGGAAATGAAACCCTAAGTCGCGGAGAGAGAGAGCCATCAACACACACTCATGGCTTATATATCGAGTCCCGCCGGGAGTGGTAAATGACTCGACTACCCCTCACTAAACTACGGCGATACAACCCACGTAGGGGCGTTTAGGTAATGTTTGTGGGTCTTGCCATCGGACGGCCACGCCTTTGCCGCACCCCGCGTCCTCCCGACGCAAGCCATGCGATCCCGCCGCGTGTCCTCCGCTTCGAAGCTTCCCGACACGCCCGGATCCCGTCTCCGTCGTGTTGGGCCCTCGGACTTGGTTTTGAGGCCCAAACCAAGAAACCGTCCGCCGATGGTTTTGTGGGCAAACCGCCAAACCCCGCGTGCCGGTCCGGCCTCCCGCCAAACCACTTGACTTGACCGCCACCGTGCACCGGCTCACTTGTCCATGACTTCGTCTTGCTTGTGTCGCCACCATGTGGCCCGCACCCGGGCCGCGCTCGTCCACCGGGTCCCTCGAACCGAGCCTACTTGTCTCTCCATCTCCCGGAGGCCCCTCAAGGTCGAAGACCTTTCGCGCCCGTTCTTCACCTCGCAACAACACGAACTAGGCCGCGGCCTACACCCGCGCACTAAGCCAAGAGTCGGTCCAACACCCGTTGTCAATCACTCATCACTAAGGAGCGGTCATCCACCGACCACCGGGACGCTCCCGGTCCTCAATCTCCCCCTTGATGAGTGCATTGACAACACACAACGCGAAATGAAATTCAGAGTAAAAGAGAAAGAAAGAAGAAAGAAAAACGAAGAAGCTCAACTCATGACCAAAACCGAAGAAAGGCAAAGAAAGGTCACAAGCCAAGCAAAGCACAAAATCCACACCGAAAACAAGCAAGAAAGCTCCCCCGAACAAATGCCTCCCCCTGAACATGTGGATGCACACTTCCAAATTTCAGCTCACCTTTTTCTGAATTTTCATTAAGCTCACCTTTTCTCCCCCTTGTTGACAATGTATGAATCAAAGTGAAAATGCAGAAATGCAAAGCAAAGCATATAAACAACTACAGGAGCTTCTCAAATAGGCCAAATCTAGTGTCAAAAGCTAAAAATGAGACAAAGATCACATACATGAATCATAGCATAGTCAAAGCATTGCCACAAGTAATATATGAAAATACAAGCATGTGACAAAGCAAAATTTTCAGATTTAAGCAGTTTTACCAAAAGAAGGCTCGCTTCACATGTAAAAGCCTATCCATGTCACACTTGAGCCACAAACATGCATGCCATTTAAAGATCATACAAGGATATCAAATTCTCAAGCAAAAGATCATGGCAAACACCCATAAAGCAAAGCATGTCATGTCAAAGCTCATGAGCCATGTGTCCACTTCGGGGAGACTTCTCCACTGGTGAACATCATGCAACATGTTTTGCACCCATATGTGAAAGATAAGACATTTTAAGCATAGACATGATGGATGGAGCATTTTTCGAGCATTATGCACTTCTTTTCAAGATTAATTCATTTCATGGTACATGAAGTGCCTTTGCGGCAAAAAGAAGCTTATGCTCCCCCATGAATGCAACATAGGCTAAACATTCACAATAATATCCGGCCTTTGGCCCAAATGCAAGAACAGGCATCCAAGCACAATCTAAGCATGAAAAGCACATTTAGACCAAACTCGTGACATGGATACACAACTACACACGAGTGGAGCAAATTTCATCAAAAATTAATCAAGTTTAGCATTTATTTCAAAAAGGGGCTATCTCATCACACATATATCTCAAATATTCCAAGAGCATAGCCTCACATCACCATTTCTCCACACATATAACCAATATCTCACAAATAGCCAAAGAGACTCAAATATGGCATATGAAAGAAGCTCATCATCCTAAAATGCAATATGACACAAATGCAACATGATATATGACAAGATGGCTATCCTACCATGGTTTGTACATCAAGCAAAGCATGTATATACATCAAAGTAAAAACATTGCATGATACATATGGTACAAAAAGGAAATCCCCCAAGAATCAACTAGAAAGGGCAACAAACCCCAAGTTCCCCCCGCAAGCGCACAAATGTAGCTTGGTCGAGAGGCTTTGTAAAGATGTCGGCTAGCTGATTTTGGGTAGGGACATGGCTCAAAACAATGGTTCCTTTCTCCACATTGTCCCTCAAGAAATGATACCTCACCTCTATGTGTTTGGTTCGGAGTGAAGCACCGGGTTTTTGGCTACGCTTATGGCACCGGTGCTATCACAAAGAAGTGGGATCCGGGTGCACTCCTCACCAAAGTCTCTCAAAGTGTATGAAATCCACAGCAGTGGGAGCAACAACTAGCGGCAACAACATACTCGCCTCCGTGGTAGACCGAGCTACACTAGACTCGCTTGCGGGAAGACCATGAGACCAACGAAGAACCAAGAAACCGACAAGTGCCGAAGTAGACTTCCTCTCGACTCGACGACCAACAAAATCCGCATCGGAAAAACCATGAAGAGATAGAGTCGAGGAGGAAGAATACCAAAGGCCAAGACCGGGGGGGACCGTAGGTACCGAAAATCCTCTTGACGGCCCGTCGATGTGATGTCCTCGGCGAAGCTCGAAAACGAGCGCACGGACACACGCCGAACCGTATGTCCGGCCTCGTCGCCGTCAAGTAGAGGAGGGAGCCGATCATGCTCCCGTACTCCCGCCGGTCCACCGGTTCTCCGTCCTCATCCGCATCCAAAGTGGCCGTACTCCCCATGGGAGTCGACATCGGCTTCACATCTTGCATCCGGAACTTCCTCGCATGTCTTTCGTGTACTTGGTTTGGTGCACAAATGTACCGTCCTTCACTTGCTTGATCGCGGCCCGAGAAAATACCGCAACTCGCCCATCATGCTCATCTCGAACTCCCCGCTCATCTCATCCGCAAACTTGGCAACAAGGTTATGTGACGAGCCACCAAAGACAATATCATCCACGTATATCCGCACAATCGCAAGTCATTCCTATGCTTGAGGAGAAACAAGGTTCTATCCACGGTACCCATCACAAACCCTCTCGCTCAAAAGAAAACCTCTCAATCTCCCATACCAAGCACGGGCGCCCGTTTCAACCCATACGAGCCCTTTTCAACCCGTATACCCCGTGTGGGTACAACTCGCTCTCAAACCCGGTGTGGTCGCTTCACATACACCTCCTCCTCTATGACCCCATTCGAAAAGCACTCTTCACGTCCATCCGAAACAACTTGAACCCTTTAGCCACGGCAAAGGCTAGAAGGATCCGAATTGCCTCAAGACGGGCCACGGGAGCAAAGGTCTCCTCATAGTCGATCCCCTCCTTCGACTAAACCCCCGACAACAAGTCCGGACTTGTTCCTCACAACCATCCCATTCTCTCCCTCTTTGTTCTTCCAAACCCACTTGGTTCCTATGGGATGGCAATTTGGAGGTGGTTCAACTAACTCCCACACCCGGTTCCTCTCAAAATTTTCCAACTCCTCATGCATAGAATTGACCCGGTTTGCATCGGATAAAGCATGTCCAATGTCCTTGGGCTCAAAAGTAGCAACAAAAGCAAGCATGAGCAAAATGAGAGGAATTCCCGGACCTCGACCGTGTAGTGCGTTCATTGATGTCTCCAATGATCTTTGACAGGGGATGCACTTCTTGAATCCGCCGGGGAGCCTCACGCCTCGAGACTACCTCCCCCTCAACTTCGCCTTCTCTCTTCGGTCCTCTTGTTGCACCGTCGTTGTCCATGAAGTAGACGGTCCATGCTCCAAAGTAGTCGTAGGGGAAGTAGTGGGTGCATGCTCAGCTTCAGGCGCATGGTTCTCCCCATCATCATCTCCAGCTTCACCTTTCTCCTCTTCAAAGAGGTCCTCGGCCATCTCTTCTTCACCTGCACATTCAAAGCCAAGAGAGGTACATGGCATTGTCTCGTCGAAGGTCACCTCGCAAGTCTCCATGATTTTGTTAGTCTCAAGGTTAAGCACCCTATAGGCTCTAGAGTGGTTAGCATATCCAAAGAAAATACCATCACTAGACCTAGCCTCAAACTTGTCGAGTTTTCCCTTTTTCAAAATAAAGCACTTGCAGCCAAAAACTCGGAAATGACTCACTTTGGGTGCCCGACCATGCATAAGCTCATAACGGGTCTTCTTCTTGAAAGCTCTCAATAAAATCCGATTGGAAACATGACAAGCCGTATTGACCGCCTCGGCCCAAAACCTCCTAGGAGTCCTGTGCTCATCGAGCATCGTCCTAGCCATCTCACAAAGAGTCCGATTTTTCCTTTCCACGACTCCATTTTGAGGGGGCACATAAGGGGTCGAATAGCGATGTTCAAGACCTAGATCACGACAAAAAGCATCAAAACGAGAGTTCTTGAACTCGCAGCCATTATCCTTGCGGATAGCTCGAATAGCATTTCCATGCCTCTCGTTTTTCAACCTCACGATCGGATCTCGAACAAAACCAAAAGTCTCACTCTTATCCTCCAAGAAGAACACCCGGTGCATAGCGAGAGTAATCGTCCACCACAACAAGGACATACCACTTCCCACCCACCGAGCGAACTCGAGCCGGCCCAACAAGGTCCATATGCAACGGCTCGTCGGACGCTCGGTCATGACATCGGTCAGGGGTGGATGGGGAGTGGCTACCATCTTACCATGCCTACAAGGAGCACAAACCAAATCCTTCTCAAACTTCAACTTCGGCAATCCTCGGACAAGGTCAAGACCACTCAAGCGGGAAACCAAATCAAAGCTCAAGTGTCCCAACCGCCTATGCCATTTCCACAAATCGAAGAAGGACCGCCCATCAAACAGGTGAGCGAGGACCCAAAGAACGAGAGAAATCGACCACGAAAATCGACCCTCGGGGATGATCATACGGACAAGATCACCTCGAGAATCAAGCAAGCGAGACTCGCCGACTTAAAACGCACCTCAAAACCCTCATCAAGCAACCGAGAAACCGAAAGCAAGTTAAAACCCAAAGACTTCACAAGAGCCACTCTCTTCAACGTTACCTTGTCACTCACATGCACAACACCCTCGACAAAGCACCCTACCTCGTCCATTGTCCCCAAATGTGATGTACATCTTTTCCTTCATCGGGGTGAGGCCGGAGAACCACTTCTTATCTCCGGTCATGTGTCGTGAACACCGGAGTCGATCAACCAAATGTTCTCCAAGCCTCCGCCCGCAAATCGGGGAAACAAGAATGAGAATGAGCTAGCGACTCGACACTGGGGTTAGCACAGAGAAAGTTAAACCAGTGTCGAGCCATCTGCTCAAAAGAGGGGTTAGCAAACATCACTCCCTTGCCACCAAACTTCCCATGTCCCATGGGAGGAGTACGAGCACCACGAGGGGGAAAACGTGGTCCGTAGTTCCTCTCGGAACCCAAAGCTCGCGATCATCTCCCCTAAACCCGTACCGAGGACGAGTAGGAGGACGTCCGACAAAACCACCACGAGCCCGACCAAATCTCTCACCGGCCCCGCACACCATCATCTCTCCCGACAAACCTCTCACCACCACCTCTCCGTGGGAACACTCGCCAACACTCCTCACACTTCCCACACCCCGTGGAAGTGGCACTCTAGGCTCGGGAACACCGCGAGACCGGCGATACCCGTCCCGGTTTGCTTGCTCCCTAGCAAGCCTCTCATCCCTCTTCCTCTTGTAGCAAAACTCGCAAGATGCCTCTCCTTGCCACAATACTCACACCGAAGGGGATGGGTTTTGGTTTTGGCTCGGCTTCTCTCTAGGCTTCTCACCCTTCTCACCCACAAACTTCACTCGGTTTCCGGAAATCATTTGTCTTAGGTGGGAATTTGGGTGGATCTTGGGTTGTGTCAAGCTTGTTGCAAAGGTGGTTGGGCTTTGGTGTGAAAGAGTTCTTGGGTGCTTTTGGGAGTGGGACTTGGATCTCTCCGATCACCTCAAACCCGGGTTAGACTCAACACACTTCTCGTACACACTCTCCCCACTGTTCTCTCCCACTTTCTCACCCAACTTCTCAAACCCCAAACCACGACCATCAGCCCTCTTGAACTCCTCAATCATGATTTTCAATTGAGGTTCCTGCCCAGACAACCAACCCAACACTTTCCTCAAATAGTCATTCTCCTCATAGATGACATCCAACCGGGAAGTAAGCTCAAGATTACGTAAAGTGACTTCATCACAGCTAGAGCAAGCATTTGCAACAGGAGATTTCAAAGATGCTTCCAAAGAACTAATAGTAGAGCGAGCATCAACAAGCTTAGCATGCATAGTAGGACATGATTTGCAAGCACCAAGCAAAGTAGGTCTAGCCTTAAGCTCATCATGTTCAGTCCTAAGAGCATCTAGTTGAGCCAAAATAGAAGCATTCTTCTCATTAAGCAGTTTGATCTCATTCAACCAAGCATCACATTCAACACATTCAACATCATCAGGAGAAGTAGGAGCAAGTTTCAAAGAGTCATTCTCAATTTTCAATTCAAGCAATTTTGACTCTAACTCTCCTACTTTCTCACTAGCATTCTCAAGCTGAGCCCTAAGATCTTTCCTCATCTTTTTGGCATCTCTCAAGACACTATCACGGTTATCAAGCAAACCATTCAACCTAGCAATCTCGGCAAGCAAAGAGTCGGGATCACGGTTTACCTCATCCTCCGAGTCGGAGTCGCCGTCTTCCTTCACACTCTTCTTGTCGCTCGAGCTATGGGCCATGCCACAAAAGCCCTCGAGCGCCACACGCTCGGCTCGGCCGAGGTTCCGCTTGCACTCTTCTTGCCACCGCGCCTCCCGGCGTCTTCATCTTCGGGCCGCTTGAGCTTGATCGCTCCTCACTTGAGCTTGAGTCGACGTCGCTCGCACCGGCCACCATCGCTCTTGCCTTGTTCTTCTTGTAGGTGCTCTTGCTCGGTCGCCGCTTGTCCTTGTCCTTGCTCTTGGACTTGTTGAAGTGCTTGCCCTTGGAGGAGTACTTGTCTTCACGCCTCGGGTGCGCCTTGTACTCGTTCACCTTGTACTTGTTCTCCTCCGCTTCCGGCACTCGGCGATGAAGTGGCCACGCTTGCCACACTTGTAGCACGTCCCTGAGCTCCGCCTTGCGTTCCTCCGACTCTCGTGTAGTCGTTCAAACCTTCTTGAGAGCAAGGCCGGCTCCTCCTCGCCCGAAGCACATCAAACTCCTCATCCGGAATGGACATAAGAGAGGACAAAGAAAAGCGTCGACGAGGAAGGGTTAGATTTGCCCTTTGATCCTCCCACAAGAGCAAGACTATGGTCAGTCGAGCCCTCATGCTTGGATAGCAACTTCCTGTCAACCTCAGCCGACTTGAGCTTAGAAAAGAGATCATCCAACTCAATAGTCAAATAATTCCCAGACTCCTTGATGGCCTCAACCTTAGCACCCCAAACATTTGGGTCCAAGACATGCAAGAGCTTTAAAGCTTGATCATGCTCGGAGTATGGAAAATCCTCAACATTAGCCTTCATGTTGTTCACGATGGCGGTGAACCTCTGAAACATCGCATCAATGTCCTCACCGGGAAGTGGAGTGAAATTCTCATATTGCATCCGGTAAGAGACAAAGAGGCGAGCCTTCACATGGTTATCACCACCGTGAGCAACCAACAACTTATCCCAAATTTGCCAAGCAAGATTCAAATGGCGAACACGCTCAAACTCGGATCACACAAGCTCCGGCACAAGTGATCAACGGCTTTTGCATTAGCCTCATACTTGGCCTTGGCATCGGCATCGGTCACCATAAGAGTATGGATGTTGACCGGAATAGCATAGGTCTTGTCAAGCACAATAAAATCCAACAGCTTTCCTCAAAGAAAAATCATCATACGAGCCGCCCACTTGTGGTAACCCTTGCCATCGAAGTGCGGCGGACCGCCCCGCTCAACGTACGCCATCTTAGGATTCGAGACTTGTCAAAGTCGCAAAGAATCCGGCACCAAGCTCTGATACCAATTGAAGGATCAGATGGCGACTAGAGAGGGGGGAGTGAATAGGAGCCGGTAAAAATTCTTCCCAAAGAACCCGGCCTATGTCCTACTCGAAACCCGGTCACACACAAGCGATGAATCGAATCATGCACCAATCGCCAAGACCACGAGGTTATGGATCAACCTCTAGCCTTAGGAACGATTCCTCAGAGCACACGCGGAAGCACTAGAAAGGGAGGAAGGAATCGAACCAAGAAGCAAAGCACACAGGGCTGCGGCGGACCGTCCGCGCGAGAGGGGCGGACCGTCCGCAAGAGCCGCGCGGACCGTCCGGCCGGGTATCGCGGACCGTCCGCACCCGAGCCGCGGACCGTCCGGCCTTAGCCGCGGACCGTCCGTTAATTTACACAGAACGGCCCAAAGACACCCCCGTGCCACGGACCGTCCGCGGGGAGCACGAGGACCGTCCGCCAAGCACCCGCGGACCGTCCGCCCGACACCGCGGACTGTCCGAAACTTCGTCCAACCAAAAACCAAAATCACAACGGATCGAAACAAAGGACGAACAAGAACACGAAGAACTCGGGATGAACTCGAGCGGCGCGGACCGTCCGCCAGGAGGGCGCGGACCGTCCGCGAGGTTCGGACAGAACAGAAAAATGCCCGACCTCGAAAGTCAACTCCCCCAAATCATCATCGGATTTCCCAAACGGTTGAAGCTGTGGAGACAAGGGTTTGGGTACTTGAAAAGCGTCACACAAGGATGCTATAGCCCAAAAATCTTGCCTCCTAACTCCCTAAATCACCGGGAATCGCGAATCCTTTGAGCACCACCAAAAACTAGAGCACCGAACGAAAACTCACGAATCGAAGTAGTTTCCGGCGTTTGAGGGCACAAGATCAAGCACAAAGATGCACAAGACATCTATCCATGTTTCCCTCAAAGAAATCCGGGAAGAAACTCACTCAAATCCGCGGAATCACTCCGGGGAACAAAGGCACGAAAATAAGCACAAAAAGCCACGAAAAACAACCCCGAATCTTCTATACAAACCAGGAAAGATTCACAAGGTCTAGCATGCCGCCCTAGCATCCATCCCTCTCAACACATCTCTCATGAAGCTCTCATGCTAGCCTAGAGAAAAATGGAAGAAAAATGGCTACGAAAATGAGAAAGAGAAGGGGGGAAATGAAACCCTAAGTCGCGGAGAGAGAGAGCCATCAACACACACTCATGGCTTATATATCAGGTCCCGCCGGAGTGGTAAATGACTCGACTACCCCTCACTAAACTACTGGCGATACAACCCACGTAGGGGCGTTTAGGTAATGTTTGTGGGTCTTGCCATCGGACGGCCACGCCTTTGCCGCACCCCGCGTCCTCCCGACGCAAGCCATGCGATCCCGCCGCGTGTCCTCCGCTTCGAAGCTTCCCGACACGCCCGGATCCCGTCTCCGTCGTGTTGGGCCCTCGGACTTGGTTTTGAGGCCCAAACCAAGAAACCGTCCGCCGATGGTTTTGTGGGCAAACCGCCAAACCCCGCGTGCCCGGTCCGGCCTCCCCGCCAAACCACTTGACTTGACCGCCACCGTGCACCGGCTCACTTGTCCATGACTTCGTCTTGCTTGTGTCGCCACCATGTGGCCCGCACCCGGGCCGCGCTCGTCCACCGGGTCCCTCGAACCGAGCCTACTTGTCTCTCCATCTCCCGGAGGCCCCTCAAGGCTGAAGACCTTTCGCGCCCGTTCTTCACCTGCAACAACACGAACTAGGCCGCAACCTACACCTGCGCACTAAGCCAAGAGTCAGTCCAACACCCGTTGTCAATCACTCATCACTAAGGAGCGGTCATCCACCGACCACTGGGACGCTCCTGGTCCTCAGTGAGATCAAGAAATGTGGTGCACGTTATGAAGCAATTTGGTGCCAAAAGCAATGACAAGCAAGTCAAGTACAACACTCCTATCAAGTTCAAGAGCACTCAAGATTCATCACACGCCCCACAAGCAAAGGCAAAGGTTGTTCCGGTCAAGTCAAACAAGAAGCCCAAGCCACATGCATCACAAGACAATTTCTATGTTGATTATGTGTTGACTTGGGACCACAAGGGTAAGGTACAAGACCAGACAAACAATGAATGGATCATCGCTCTTAAGCCTCCATCTCAATCCTTATACCCTTTCTACCTAGCACTAGCCTAATAAACTACTCCACACCCACACTCTAGACAAAGGAGAAGAGAGGCCTCTCCTCCCCACTTGAGAAAATGGGAGAAGGGAGAGTTGAAGTGTGTGTCCTATTCCTACTCCTCTCCTTCTATTTATAGGTAGGAAGGCACTGGAGAATGACTGTGCGCACTAGGTAAATGCAAGTCAAAAGCAATAGTAGGGGACATGCATCAGCTGGAGACGAGAGGCCCCACCATGGGTTCGGCCGACACCCTGGTTGGCTCCCTTCGCACCGCCTTTGCTCCAGGTGACTGCCAAGTGGGCCCCAAGGTGTGTATGGGTGTCTATGTAGTGTTTTTAGCTCGTTTGTGCAGGGATGTGGGCCCTTGAATTCGCGTACTGGCTTATGATTGGTCAAAGGTGTGTTTCTTTGGATAAGTGGCTTCATGGATCCATGTGAGCTTATGAGTTGCTTGGATCCATGTGGTGTGTTTTCTTCTCATTTTATGAACTAAACACCTACATTCAAATATTCATTAACACTTGTGGAACTTGTCAGTATAAACCCCTATCCTAGTGTTGATGCTCACTTTTTACGTATTTTATGCAAGAGTTGACGACATAAATTCAGCACTTAACAACCATTAATAGAGGGAAACATTTCTTTTTGGTGATGTTGCCTCGTGGCTAATGTCTGAGGCAACTTATTTACCTATGTTCGTCCTGCAGAGTTTCTTGGATGGTGATGGTCACCGGTGATCTTGTTAGAAATGGAATCTATAGTTTCTAATTGACATCTATTTATGCTTCATGTTCTTGTTTTCCTGACTTCTTGTGAATTATTGTGTTTCTCATCCTACTTTTAAAATCCCAACCCCACTTATGTCGCCATATAAGGCATTTCTCGTAGGACAACACTAGAATCTAAAGCCTTAATCACACATGGAAGAGAAAGAGATCTATGCATGACTTCCATCAAGGTTGTTCTGCATGCCAGCCTCATCAAGGAGGTCCCCACCATGCCATCCTGCATACCGTCCTTGTTAAGGAGCTCCCAACCACATCGTCCATCGCCAACAAAGGTGTCCCACAGGTTTTCCTCATCAAGGAGCTCCTCATCACGCCGTCCATCGACATCAAGGGGGTGACTAATGTCCTCAAGGTTTTCCCTGCAGCCGATACGTCATCTGTGCTCGGAAAGTTTGTCGTCTCCGTCCGTGGCCCCAACACCATAGAGGAGCCCAGTGGCGAGGACATTGTGGTCGACCGCTGCTACGTTTGAGCTTCTTCCCTCAAAACTGACAAAGTGAGACCAAGTACTAATGATTTGGGGTTTTCTGCAGGCACGCTGTTCGGTGAGCCGATGAACCTGACCCAGCTGATGTGGCTGATAGAGAACAATGGTGCAGCGTCCAGGACCAACTACTTTGGAAACTCTTTTCTTATTTGCTTGTTTACCTTTTGTTTAGAAAGAAAAATAAATAATTGGTACAAATACACATCAACTTCTATTATTTGCGTCTAATGTTAATGCAACATGAATTGGACTTGAATTGCATGTTACTATCCATAGATTTTCTTAAAATTTCAAATTTATGTATTGTTAAGTTTATGAATATGGATTCTTTGGTTTAATATAAATCATTTGATTTTTATAAAATCCAACTATGTATATTCTTTTCTTAGATTAAAATGAGATTTTTTTGCCCTCTCAACGACCATGATGTATATTTCATAAACTATTTATTAAGATAATAAGTTGAAATTGGGAAGAAAAGAATATGAACCAATGGAGTCATGAAAGACATATTTTAACAAGAGGTAATGTAACTAAATCTGAGATTTGCCTAACTATTGAACACATGTTGAGATAGAGATGGATGCAAAAGGTGTAATCGGTAATGATGTCTATTACAATCAGATATATATTACATGAGAGAGTAAGATGAACGATTTTTAATTACTATAAGCCACAAATTTAAGGTTGATGTATTAGATCTACAAGTGTAAATGGGTATATATCTGAAGTAGTCTTAAAATGTACATAGAAGGTGTAGTTAACTTCACGAAGATATCTTCCTCACCAAAAAAATATCTGAACCCTTTTGTGATATCTACTAGTCCGAGTGGGGGTCCTATTGCAAGAGTCTAGTATCTATCTATTATGTTAATACAATAGAGTTAAAAGAAGCCACCACATTCGCCGAGAGCATCTAGAAATTCCTACGTTAATATAAAAAGGTGAAGAATATACAATGTTGAATTTTATGAAGATATAGCGATTCAAATTAACCAAATAGTCCAGGTAAAATACAACTATTAGATAAACTGATATTAGAAGAGAAATTATCTACAAGATATGGTATATGATGAAAACAGAAAACATGTTTTGAATCTTACATGTACTCTACACGTTGATAAGGAAAGAAAAGTCGGACCAATAGAATGATGAGTGCATGACATATGTTGTTTGATAATTGATATGGAAGTGTTATTTAAATGGTATGGGATGGGAATAAAAAGAAATAACTCCTAGATAAGCTAAGAGAATTTGAGAGCAATCAAAATGTTTTGAATGTTATTTGTTTGGTTTTTTATGTAATGCATAATTGCATGATCACCTATGCCCTTTTTTTACTCTCTCTATGTATCGTGACAACTGCCTCCAAAGGACTCTTGAGGATGTTGCACCATAATTAGAAAAGATAAAAATTCGTACCATTCGAATTTATGAAGATCATTCACAAATGCATGTCTTAAAAGAATCCACCACATTCACTTTGAGGGTCTAGAAATTCCCATGTTAATCTAAAAAAGTAAAGAATATACATTATTGGATTTTATGAAGATATAATGGTTCAAACTACTAAAGAATTGTAAAATATAACTATTAAATAAATTCGATATTCGAAAAGAAATTATCTACAAGATATGGTATGTGATGAAAACAGAAAACATATTTTGAATCTTACATGTACTCTACACGTTGATAAGGGGAGAAAAACTCAGACCAATAGAATGATGAGTGGATGATAATCGATACGGAAGTGGTATTTGAATGGTATGGGATGGGAATAGAAAGAATTAACTCCTTCTAGATAAGATAAGAGAATCCAAGAGCAATCAAAATGTTTTAAATGCATACTTCCACGAGCACCTATGCACGTTTTTTTCTCTCTCTGTGTATCGTGACAACCACCTATAAAGGATTATTGTCAATGTTGCACCTTAAGAAAAAAAGATAAGTATTTGCGCCATTCAAATATATGAAGATCATTCCCAAGTGCATGTCTGAAACGTCAACATAGAGAAGAATATGCAATGCTAGATTTTGTGAAGATCTAACGGTTCCAGTTAATTTAGAGAGTCCACGTGTTAGAAACATCAACATGTCTCAATAACGATGATGTCCAAACTTCAATAGTTCTATTTGAAAATAATACCATGCATCAGAAGGAAAAACATTGAAAGGAATGAAGAAGAAAAGATAAGTAAAAGAAATATATGCACGTAAGGTGCAAATAATAAAGGAAAAATGCACCTATCAACCATTTATTGGGAGGAACATAAAACAATATCAAGAAAAGGAATCCATACAATATTGGAATCCTAGCAAAAATGAGAGTACAAGTCTTTTGTTTGAGATTTTTTCATTAAATACACTTGGTTTATTTACTTCAACTTAATTAGTACTAAATCACTACTTAATAAGTTAAAAAAGGTATTTTGCCAAGGAACTGCCATCAATAAGTGAGAGAAAAATAGATTCAAGAGACGAATGGAAGTAATCATCTAGGAGGCAAGACATGCGTAGAAGATGATCCGACTACAAGTGCAAATTCCGGTTGCACGTAATAAGTGCTGATATATTCTGATGCTGCTTCTTATATCTGAGGGAGGTGACAGGGATCAACAACAATGACTCAAGTGCATGCAATGCAATGTGCAACCCCATGGAAGCTCCATCCTCCATAGCAGCTTATCAAATCTTAGTAGGGTGTCGCCAAATGGAAGAGAATTGCCAACACATATCCCAAATCCAAAGAGTGAGGGTATGGAATGCAAAATGTTAGAGATTCCAATAGCATGAGGATCACCACCAACGATTCCAAGAAGCAGGAGGTATTGGGAAGGACAAAATCCTAGAGACAAAATCACCATGAAGGGCAGTTTGGCTGAGGCATTGGGAAGAAACCACTAGTTTCTATGGGGTTGATGCAATGCTCCCCATTGGTGGAATTGATAGAGAGAAAGAGAAAATAATCATTACTCAAAGACACTACCACTGTGAATAATAGTTTCTATAGATGATTTCTTGTGCTATGGAAACCGTGTTAGTTTCCTCCATTGAGACTGCCCTTAGTCTCTTTATAAGGGACCAAGTGTGAGGAGATGAAAGATGTACTCTCTCCATATTAAAATACTTGTCACCATTAATTGTATTTTACGACTTTGATCATTCGTCTTATTCAAAAAGTTATGAAAGTATAATCTATTTTGTTTGTTACATACTTTATTATAGTTGTTATTTTAATCTTAACTTATTATTTTACACATTTAGAATATTTTTTAAAATAAGATGAATGATCAAAGTTGTATGAAAAAGTCAATGACGGCAAATATCTTGATATGGAAGGAGTATTTTCATGACTACTTTGATCGATGGATGACCCACATTGTCAAATGGCCACAAGCGGAAGCGAATGTCTACATTGAAAGAAAAAAAATCTAGCTAAAATCAAATAAACCGTAGCAGGAAGACACTCTTCTATTGGGAAATCGATGCTAACTTGCTTTGTTTTTTAATAAACTATGCAAAGAGCTCCGATTGTATAAAAGGAAAAACTCTATGACCAAATAGTATAACTAAAAGTAAAAGAACAATCGGTTCGATTGGGGCATCAACTCTGCTCGACGTGCCGCACAAGTCATCACAACTTACAACCCAGCTAATCAGATTGACATCAACACAAGACAAGACAACTCATCATAAGCCACAACTTCGTTTGGTCAGACTGGGACATAAACACGAGCCGGACTCCATTGAACTTGAACCACCACAAGGGACGAAGTCAGGATGCAAAGGTTGGAGGGGCTAATTCTCCTTCCCCTTCCTACAACCCCCTTTCTTCTTCTTCCTCCTCTATTTTGCTCTTCTTCTCCCTCCATCTCCACTCTTTTTTCCATGGAAGTCATGGTGGTAGGAGGGGCGGGAGCCCCCTTCCCCCCTCCCAGCCCCACCGCTAGATCCATCGCTGACCACCACTATCATCATTCACAACTCCTGGTAACTAGCCAACTTGCATAAACAAAACCATTTTCCTTTCTTTTTTTCTCCTTTTCCATTTTAACCTATACCTACCTCACTGGTTGAAGCGTCCCCTCATCAGAGGTGACTAAATGTGCCACAAATACCAGTCCCAGTAGGCTGGTAACACATTTATTACAACAGGTGGAAATCAGTCTTTTACATCACGGCGACACAAAGGGCACGGTAGTGCCAACGCTACAAGGAACAACACAAACGCTAGTGACCACACTACAATAGCAAAGGCTTCCATAGCCTCCTCGAGTACCACACCATGGAAGCTTTCGGTAGGGCCCCGGGTACACAGGCACGGTTGGGTGTAGGGCACGACCTACTCAACGTCTTCGGGAATGTAATCGGGATCCTCCTCTGTAAAATAGTTAGTAAAACAAGGGTGAGCACATACGTACTCAGCAAATCCAACCCCACCCACGGAGGGGCTTATAAGCAGAACCATGCATAAAGTATAACAAGGATCAGGTTAAGGTTCACTTTGCAAACTTACTCATGCAGGGGTTCATTTCAAAAAGGTTTTTGCAAATCATTTTCATAACCCAAGTAACTCAAATGTTTTAGGAAAAACCACGGTGGAACTACCGGACTTCCCGTCCGTCGTAGCCCAGGCACACAGCCACACACTTCACCCAGAAAACAACTCACGCCAGAAAACATCCCATCCCAAACACTAGTTTTTGTGACCACACCGTGACTCGTCCAATACCGTGGACACGGCTATTCGAATAGGTTTGACACTCTGCAGAGGTTGTACATCTTTACCCACAAGTAGGGTACCGTCACACGGACACCTTAGTGCCGGTACGGATCCTATCAAAGCCATTACCCACCTTAGCTAACCCTACGAGCCACCACGGAAGCAACCAAGGGGTTATCCCACATAACCAGGGCGTACCTCACACAGAGCGTATCCCGACTCCTCGGTCTCCCGCTGCTCACCCGCACACCAGATGGCAAGTAGATTAACTAGTGGGGTTTATGCTAAGCCGTTGCCACATACAACGGTCGAGTGGTTGTACGATGATTTGGGTCAGGTGAGATGTCACGCAACCCGGTCCTTAACCGACAAGATGGACAACTCCCAACACGCTCAACCACACGGTACGAGCTCACCCATACCCCGACACACACGTCCATCCCGTCTACCCAGTTCTTTACTCATTTTCCAAACCTATCCCCTTTTTGTTTTTAAAGCACTCACACATTTTGAATGCACACACACTTTTTAAAGCACTCGTTTAGGCCAAAACAAGGTTCAATCATAGCAATCAAGGGTGGCTATCCTACCATGTTTTGCAGTAAAACAATATGCAAATTTATAAAACGGGTATAGGATATATTTTTAAAACTAGGACAGAAGCATGCATCAAAGGGGGAGGTTGAACTTGCCGTCTTCGAAGTCGTCGGGGAGTGCCGGCTCGGCGTTCGGGACCTCGGGCTCTTGCTCGCAGTAGTCGGCTTCGATCTCGGCTCGGGGTACCTTACTCGTCTACTCCGTCGGCTATGGCATACACACAAGCAAGCAAGCAGTATTAGCACACATGTTTCCGGCCGAGCTCGGGGAGAGGAAGTGAGCGGAGGAGGGGTATATATAGGCGCGGTAGGGTTTGGTCTTAACCGAGAAGGAAGGGCGTGTATGAAAAGGGGCTAGGTTAAGGGGGGTTATAGATATTAAGGACCTGTTGGTAATTTCCATTAATGAGGGGGGGTTAGGCGTGATTGGGATTAAACCCGCGCATGAAATGTTGTGTTAGAGAGGGGTTCATAATTAACTAGGGTTGGTTAGTAATTTAATTTGAATTAACGGGACATAAACATACTTTTTAGGTGGGATTTAATTAGCCTAGGGGCTTATCTAGAATTAACAGGGGTGTTTTGGTAAAGAGTCTAAAGTTTTGGGGGTTGGAAGGGAAAGGAATGGGAGAAAGGGGCTCGGTTTGGGGAAAAAGGAAAAACGGGGGGGGGGGGGGCCTTTGGCAAGATTGCCATCTTCTTCCTCCCCCACCCGTTACCGAACAGAGAGGAGGATGGGGCGCGGTATGGCCGGGGGGGGGGGGGGGCTGCCGGCGGCTCCCGTCGCGGCGGCGGCCCGGGAAACAAGGGGGAAAAGAGAGAGGAGGGCGAGGGGAACCTATTCCCGTGCTCACCTCGAGCTATTGCGCACGGTGGAGGCGGTTCCACGGGGAGGCGAGAGGGCGGCGGCGGCGCTGCGGTGGCGGCGGCGCGGTGCTCGAAGGGCGGCCCGGGGGGTGCTCGGTTTTGGTTCGGTGTGGCGAGGTGGTGGTGGTGTCGTCCTTAAATAGGCGGCGGAGGTCGGTTCGGGGAAGGGGAGATATTTTCCCGGCAAGACCGCCGGCGAGCTCGGGGAGCTTCGCGAACTCCGGCCGGCTCCCAGCGACGACCGGCGATGCGACAGCTCGGAGTGGTACGGGTCAGCGTGTACAGGGAGGTTAGGCCGCGGATGCGACCTAGCGTGCAGGCGGCGGTGGTCAGTGGAGCTCGGGCAGGGAGTTAATGGCGTCGGCGGGTGGGTGGCCGGCCGGTCCCACCGGCGGGCGCGGGGCGGCGGGGGCCGGGGGTGGCGTGCGGAGGCGGTGGTGCTGCTGGTCCGGTGGCGTGCGGCGGGAGTTGGTGCGGCGCGGGGCCCCGGTCGGCGGCGGCGGGCGCGCGGGCGGCGCTGGCCCGGCCGTGCGGGAGAGAAGGAAAGGAGAAGAGAAGAAGAGGAAGGAGAAAGGAAAAGAGAGAGAAAAAGAAAAGAGGAAAAAGAAAAAGGAAAAAGGAGAAAAAGAAAAGGGGAAAGAAGAAAGGAAGGGAAAATAAGGAAAAGATTTTGGGAAAAATCCGGGAAATTGTTAGGAAAATTGGGAAGGGGTTTTGCGGGGTTCTTTTCTCGGTTTTTCGGGCGTCGGCGCATTTCCCGGGATGGCGGCGATGGCGAGGCGGACCGGTTACCGGGACCGCAGCGTGCGCGGGATTCCCGGCCGGTGGCCGACCGCGACGTTTGGAAGGCGCGCGGGGGGTGCGGCCGGGGTGCGGTGCCGGCGGAAATCGCGGCACGCGCGTCGGGGGGAGAGAGAGAACAGTGGCTAGGTTTTGAATGACAATTGAGCTCGGCGGATCGGTTTTTGAAATTACGCAGGATTTAGTAGGTGATTTCTTTAGAGCTAAAAACGCGGGCATTACAAACCTACCCCACTTAAAATGAATCTCGTCCTCGAGATTCGGCTAAGTCTCGAATAGGTGGGGGAATTCTTTCCTCAGTGCATCCTCTCGTTCCCACGTAGCTTCTTCCACCCCGTGTCTGCTCCATTGGACTCTGCATACCCGTACTTCGGTCGTTCTTGTCCGTTTGACCACAGTGTCTAAGATCTTGACGGGCACCTCCTGGTACCTAAGGTCTGGCTGTAGATCGATGGTCTCCACTGGTACTCGCTTTTCTTCCAGAACCTTCAAACATCGGCGTAGCTGGGAGATGTGGAATACTGGGTGTATGTCTGACATTTCTTCGGGTAGCTCTAATCGGTATGCTACTGCTCCGACCCTCTTGATCACTTTATACGGGTCGATGTACCGAGGGGCCAACTTCCCGTGTACTTGGAACCTCCGAGTTCCCCGAATGGGTGAAACCTTGAGGTACACGAAGTCTCCTGGGTTGAAGTTCGCTTCACGCCTTTTCTTGTCTGCGTAGCTCTTCGTCGGGACTGAGCGGCTTTCAACTTTTCTCGGATGTCCGCTACTCGCTCCTCGGCTTCCTTTATAAGTGCGGGCCCAACCGGGGCACGCTCTCCTACTCTCGACCACATCGGGGGTGTCCCGCATTTTCTCCCGTATAGAGCTTCGAATGGCGACATTCCCAGACTTGCTTGGTAACCGTTGTTGTAGGAAAATTCGGCATACGGCGAGCTCGCTCCCAATCTTTGCCATAGGTGAGGACGCATGCTCTCAACATATCTTCCAGGATTTGATTCACCCTTTCGGTCTGTCCGTCGGTCTGTGGGTGGTACGCTGAGCTGAAGTCTAGCTTGGTGCCCATGGCTTTGTGCAGGCTTTTCCAGAACCTAGAGGTGAATTGGGTCCCTCTATCTGAGACTATTCTGCTGGGCACTCCATGCAGCTTTACTATATTCTCTATGTAGAGTTTCGCCAACTTTTCTCCTCCATAGGTGGTCCGTACGGGTAGAAAGTGAGCGACTTTAGTGAGTCGGTCCACAATCACCCATATGGAGTCATGTCCCTTCTGGGTCCTTGGCAACCCTACTATGAAGTCCATACCTATCTCGTCCCACTTCCATACCGGGATTGGTAAAGGTTGCAACAGTCCTGCGGGCTTCTGATGTTCGGCTTTGATCCTTTGACAAGTGTCACAGTGGGCGACGAACCGTGCAATGTCAGCTTTCATCCCATTCCACCAATACTTCTGCTTTAAGTCCATGTACATCTTGGTGGATCCCGGGTGTATGGAGTATGCTGAGTTGTGTGCCTCATCCATGATGGTCTGTCGAAACTCTCCACCTTCGGGTACGCATATCCTGTCTTTGTACCACAAGGTGCCTTGGTCATCTACCCTGAAGTCAGGGGCCTTGTTCTCTCCGGTATGCCTGCGGATCTTCATAAGATTTTCATCGGTCTCTTGGGCCTTCCGGATCTTTTCCTCTAGGGTAGGCTGAACATTTAGCTGGCGGACGTAACCTTGGGGGACGATGTGTACATTGAGTCGTGCCATCTCCTCCTGTAGCTGGGCACTCTTGGGTGCTACCTTCTCGTAGGTTTTCCGGCTTAGGGCATCTGCTACCACATTGGCCTTCCCGGGGTGGTAGTGGATTTCTAGGTTGTAGTCCTTGACTAGCTCTAGCCATCTTCTCTGCCTTAGGTTCAGGTCGGGCTGGGTGAAGATGTACTTTAGACTCTTGTGGTCTGTGTAGATTTCACACTTGTTCCCGATCGATAGTGTCTCCGATCTTCGGTGGCATGCACTACGGCCGCAAACTCCGGATCATGGGTGGGATAGTTCTCGCTCATGGGGTTTGAGCCGACGGGAGGCGTATGCCACTACCTTCCCATCTTGCATGAGAACACATCCCAACCCTTGTCGGGAGGCGTCGCAATACACGACAAAGTCCCGTTGAATGTCTGGGGGGGTTAGCACTGGGGCCGTGGTCAACCTCTTCTTCAACTCTTGGAAACTTCTCTCACGGGCCTCGGTCCAGCTTAAACTTCTTCTCTTTCTTGAGCAGCTCGTCATGGGCCGGGCGATCTTGGAGAATCCCTCGATAAACCTCCGTAGTACCCGGCTAAACCTAGGAAACTCCCCGATCTCACTTACGTTGGTGGGTTGCCGCCGTTGGAGACTGTCTCAACTTTCCGGGGTCTACGCCTACTCCTTCGCAGTCAATATGTGCCCAAGGAAGGATATCTTTTCTAGCCAAAATTCACACTTGCCGAACTTGGCGTATAGCTTGTGTGCCCTCAATTTTCCCAAAGACTACTCGAAGATGTTGTTCGTGCTCTTCCACGCTCTTGGAGTAAACAAGTATGTCGTCAATGAAGACCACGACAAACTTGTCCAGTTCCTCCATGAACACCTTATTCATTAGGTTCATGAAGTAGGCTGGTGCATTGGTTAGTCCAAAGGACATCACTGTGAACTCATATTGCCCGTAGCGAGTGACAAAGGCAGTATTGGGGATGTCACTCTCCCTAATCTTGAGTTGGTGATACCCTGATCTTAGATCCACCTTCGAGAAGTACTTGGCTCCCTTCAGCTGGTCAAACAGGTCATCTATTCTGGGAAGAGGGTACTTGTTCTTAATTGTGACCTCATTCAGCGAGCGATAGTCCACACACATCCTCATGCTCTTATCCTTCTTCTCCACGAAAAGCACTGGGGCTCCCCATGGTGATGAACTTGGCCTGATGAACCCGCTTCGCTGAAGCTCTGCTAGTTGCTTCTTCAGTTCTGCCAACTCAGGGGCTGCCATCCTATAGGGCCTCTTGGCTATGGGAGAGGTTCCAGGGATAAGGTCGATTACGAACTCTATATCCCTGTCTGGTGGCATTCCAGGGAGTTCTTCGGGGAACACATCTGGGTATTCTCGTACTACTGGGACATCTTCTATGGACTTGGCTTCTATGTTGAAAACCATTATATCCGGCCTGTGTCCCCGGGTGTGGCAGGTCACTTGTATCCCGTCTGGGTTGGTCAAGTGCACTACTTTGTCGGCGCAACTTATGAGGCCATGGTGTTGGCTTAACCAATCCATACCAAGGATCACATCTATCCCCTTGGATTTCAGCACTACCAGGTCTGCTAGGAACTCTACCCCACTTAAAATAATCATTACCCGGGGGCATCCCAGTTGACACTTAATGTCACCTCCGGGTGTTCGAGTCATTAGGGGTGCTTTGAGTAGTACTGTGGGTATGCTATGCTTTTCCACAAAGCTTGAGGATATGAATGAGTGCGATGCTCCCAAATCGAATAGTATGGTAGCCAAAACTGAGCTGACCAGGAACTCACCGAGTACTACGCCTTGTGCTTCTTGTGCCTCCTGCGCATTGATGTGATTCACCCGGGCGCGTCCATACGACCGCCGGGGCCGCCTCATCCGCCGGTTGCTGGTGTTGTTGCCGAAGTTGTTGTTGCCGCGCACCGGCATGCGGTTGGCTCCCGACGCAAGTGGCCTTGGTCCGTTCACCGAGTTGGAGTAGGTGGTGGTGGTGCGGCTTTTTAGCATAGGGGCAGCTTGGCGATGAAGTGCCCGTTTCTGGGCAGTTGAAACACACTCGGGAGCCGTTGTTGTTGTTGTTGGTAGTGATCCGTCGGTGTTGTTCGTGGGGGCTTTATGGCACTCGGTTGTAGGAGGGCTTGAACTAGGCTCGGGGGCTTGTGAGCTCGTGGCTTGGGATTGGGTTCAGCATCGCATAGGAGCTTGGAACCCGGACATGGGGTGTCCAAGGTTTCTCGGCCTCCGGGACCGCTCTTGTCGCTTGGCCTTGTGCTCCATGAACTTGCGCTTGTTTTCCTTCTTTTCCTCGGCCCTTGCTCTCTCCGTGAGGATTGCCATGTTCATAAGGGTATTAAAGTCCGGGTAAATCCGAGGAGTCGGCGGTGTCCTCGGTTCCGAGTCGCCCCTTCTTGAACATCTCTTGCTTTTTGGAGTCTTTATCCACCTCCTCGGGGGCATAGCGTGCCGCTCTATGAAGCGGTACGTGTACTCCTCCACGGTCATGTTGCCTTGGCGGAGTTCGCGGAACTCGTCCGCCTTCCGCTTCGGTGTGGCCTCCGGGATGTGGTAGCGGCGGAACTCCTCCACGAATTCATCCCATGTGATGGCGGAGGGATCCTTGGGCGCGGCGCGAGTAATTCTCCCACCGAGGCTAGGGCCGTCCGGTGAGTTGGTGAGCTGCCAGAGAACCTTGTCATGGTCCTCGCGGTGGAGGGGCTCCGGTTCCCTCGGGATGGCTCTCGGCCAATCGTCGGCGTCCAAAGGATTCACCGACCCGCTAAAGGTGGGCGGCTTAGTCCCGAGGAACTCGATCGCCTTCTCATTCATGCTCATGGCACGGGGTCTTGGGCGGTTGATGGCATTGAAGATAGCCTCCATCGGGACGTACCGGTTGGCTAAGAACCATGCATAAAGTATAACAAGGATCGAGTTAAGGTTCACTTTGCAAACTTACTCATGCGGGGGTTCATTTCAAAAAGGTTTTTGCAAATAATTTTCATAACCCAAGTAACTCAAATGTTTTAGGAAAAACCACGGTGGAACTACCGGACTTCCCGTCCGTCGTAGCCCAGGCACACAGCCACACACTTCACCCAGAAAACAACTCACGCCAGAAAACATCCCATCCCAAACACTAGTTTTTGTGACCACACCGTGACTCGTCCAATACCGTGGACACGGCTATTCGAATAGGTTTGACACTCTGCAGAGGTTGTACATCTTTACCCACAAGTAGGGTACCGTCACACGGACACCTTAGTGCCGGTACGGATCCTATCAAAGCCATTACCCACCTTAGCTAACCCTACGAGCCACCACGGAAGCAACCAAGGGGTTATCCCACATAACCAGGGCGTACCTCACACAGAGCGTATCCCGACTCCTCGGTCTCCCGCTTCTCACCCGCACACCAGATGGCAAGTAGATTAACTAGTGGGGTTTATGCTAAGCCGTTGCCACATACAACGGTCGAGTGGTTGTACGATGATTTGGGTCAGGTGAGATGTCACGCAACCCGGTCCTTAACCGACAAGATGGACAACTCCCAACACGCTCAACCACACAGGTACGAGCTCACCCATACTCCTGACACACACGTCCATCCCGTCTACCCAGTTCTTTACTCATTTTCCAAACCTATCCCCTTTTTGTTTTTAAAGCACTCACACATTTTGAATGCACACACACTTTTTAAAGCACTCGTTTAGGCCAAAACAAGGTTCAATCATAGCAATCAAGGGTGGCTATCCTACCATGTTTTGCAGTAAAACAATATGCAAATTTATAAAACGGGTATAGGATATATTTTTAAAACTAGGACAGAAGCATGCATCAAAGGGGGAGGTTGAACTTGCCGTCTTCGAAGTCGTCGGGGAGTGCCGGCTCGGCGTTCGGGACCTCGGGCTCTTGCTCGCAGTAGTCGGCTTCGATCTCCGGCTCGGGGTACCTTACTCCGTCTACTCCGTCGGCTATGGCATACACACAAGCAAGCAAGCAGTATTAGCACACATGTTTCCGGCCGAGCTCGGGGAGAGGAAGTGAGTGGAGGAGGGGTATATATAGGCGCGGTAGGGTTTGGTCTTAACCGAGAAGGAGGGGCGTGTATGAAAAGGGGCTAGGTTAAGGGGGGGTTATAGATATTAAGGACCTATTGGTAATTTCCATTAATGAGGGGGGGGGGTTAGGCGTGATTGGGATTAAACCTGCGCATGAAATGTTGTGTTAGGGAGGGGTTCATAATTAACTAGGGTTGGTTAGTAATTTAATTTGAATTAACAGGACCTAAACATACTTTTTAGGTGGGGTTTAATTAGCCTAGGGGCTTATCTAGAATTAACAGGGGTGTTTTGGTAAAGAGTCTAAAGTTTTGGGGGTTGGAAGGGAAAGGAATGGGAGAAAGGGGCTCGGTTTGGGGAAAAAGGAAAAACAGGGGGGGGGGGGCCTTTGGCAAGATTGCCATCTTCTTCCTCCCCCACCCGTTACCGAACAGAGAGGAGGATGGGGCGCGGTATGGCCGGCCGGCAGGGGGCCTGCCGGCGGCTCCCGTCGCGGCGGCGGCCTGGAAACAGGGGGAAAAGAGAGAGGAGGGCGAGGGGAACCTATTCCCGTGCTCACCTCGAGCTATTGCGCACGGTGGAGGCGGTTCCACGGGGAGGCAGAGGGCGGCGGCGGCGCTACTGGTGGCGGCGGCGCGGTGCTCGAAGGGCGGCTCAGGGGTGCTCGGTTTTGGTTCGGTGCGGCGAGGTGGTGGTGGTGTCGTCCTTAAATAGGCGGCGGAGGTCGGTTCGGGGAAGGGGAGATATTTTCCCGGCGAGACCGCCGGCGAGCTCGGGGAGCTTCGCGAACTCCGGCCGGCTCCCAGCGACGACCGGCGATGCGACAGCTCGGAGTGGTACGGGTCAGCGTGTACAGGGAGGTTAGGCCGCGGATGCGACCTAGCGTGCAGGCGGCGGTGGTCAGTGGAGCTCGGGCAGGGAGTTAATGGCGTCGGCGGGTGGGTGGCCGGCCGGTCACCGGCGGGCGCGGGCGGGGCGGGGGCGGGGGTGGCGTGCGGAGGCGGTGGTGCCGCCGGGTCCGGTGGCGTGCGGCGGGAGTTGGTGCCGGCGCGGTGCCCCGGTCGGCGGCGGCGGCGCCGGTCGGGCGCTGGCCCGGCCGTGCGGGAGAGAAGGAAAGGAGAAGAGAAGAAGAGGAAGGAGAAAGGAAAAGAGAGAGAAAAAGAAAAGAGGAAAAAGAAAAAGGAAAAAGGAGAAAAAGAAAAGGGGAAAGAAGAAAGGAAGGGAAAATAAGGAAAAGATTTTGGGAAAAATCCGGGAAATTGTTAGGAAAATTGGGAAGGGGTTTTGCGGGGGTTCTTTTCTCGGTTTTCGGGCGTCGGCGCATTTCCGGGATGGCGGCGATGGCGAGGCGGACCGATTCACGGGACCGCGGCGTGCGCGGGATTCCGGCCGGTGGCCGACCGCGACGTTGGGAAGGCGCGCGGGGGGGTGCGGCCGGGGTGCGGTGCCGGCGGGAATCGCGGCACGCGCGTCGGGGAGAGAGAGAGAACAGTGGCTAGGTTTTGAATGACAATTGAGCTCGGCGGATCGGTTTTTGAAATTACGCAGGATTTAGTAGGTGATTTCTTTAGAGCTAAAAACGCGGGCGTTACACTGGTTGTAGCCACAACATGACAAGCTCCAACCATAAAAACCAACATCTCCAAGGAGGACGCAACACAAATAGCAATAGTTACCCGACTAGGGCCACAAAGAGGTCATGCTTAGCGAGCAACTGCCACCACAATGCCGCCCTGAGGCCACGTGCCCTCTCCCATTTTCATTAAGGAGGGATATCATTAAGGAGGTAGAAAGGCAAGTTCAGATCTTAAGGGAGAACTTGAGGATTGCTCAGTCTAGTGAGGACCATGTGTGGTCCGAGGACCGGTGGATGGTCGCTTCCTTGTGTTATGAGTGATTGACAACGTTGTGTGGACTGATTCTTGTCTAAGTATTGCTGGTGCAGGTTCCGGCTTGACTGGTGTTGGTGCAGGTGAAGAACAAGCGCAAAAGGTCGTCGCCGGTGAGGCCTCCAAGTGTGGAGAAGACAAGTAGGCTTCGTTCGAGGGACCCGGTGGCCAGCGGGGTCAGGTGCGGGCCGCATGGTGGCATGAACAACAAGATGAAGTCATGGAAGGTTTCTTGGTAGAGCCTCAAAACCAAGGTCGAGCCGGGACTACGTGGGAGCCGAGTCATGAGTGGCGATTGGCGGAGGCTACACCGAGTTCGCGGGGTTTCCAGTGGTTCACCAGAAAACCACTGGGTTTTTTGGTTGATCCACAAAGCCAAGACCGAAGAACCGAAGACGGTGCTGCAGCAGCGCCAGACCAGTCTGACCGGTGTGTACCGGTCTGACTGGTGAGGAGCACCGGTCTGACCGGTGTGCGACGACGCAGTTCGGAATCTTCGAAGCGGAGGACACGCGTCGGGATCGCAAGGCTTGCGTCGAGGCTAAGCAGGTTGCGGTCGCCGGGCATCCGTCCAATGGAGAAAATCTGAAGACTTCCAAAACCGCCCTTGAGGGGCTTGTATCCCTAGTTATTAAGTAAGGGTATTTTAGACTTTCAGTTGCCTCCATATAACCCATGAGGTGAGAGGATGGCAGCCATCTCTTGGAACCCTAGTTCATTTGCTTTCCTATTTTCCCTTCCTATTTTCTTAGGATTTCCATAGGACTAGATTGAGAGCTTCATGGTGAAATTTTGTGAGAGGGTTGGATGATCGGGCGGCAAGCTAGACCTTGTATGAACCTCCTTGATATGTATAGATGATTCGGTGTGGTTCCTCAAGGCTTTGTTCTGTTGTTCCCGGTTGTTCTTAGTGGTGATTTTTAGAGCCCTCTTTTGGTCGTTTTCTTGGGGTGGTTTCGGGACCTTGCCCTTCGTGGTTCTTTGTCCTGTGATTCCCCTCCCAAATCCGTGAGTTAAGGGGCTCGATTTTGGGGCTTTCGGTGTTTTAGGGTTAGAGGAGTTCTTGGTGGGATTTCTTCGATTCCTCTTGATTTGGCAAGTTTTGGTGGAAAAAATCATGGTTATGGACTCCTCATGAGGTGTTCCTATTATCCACAAAGTCTTGTTCAAGTTCGTGGAGCGATTCGGGAGATCGAAGTCTGGATTTGGAGGAGTTGACCCGCGGGTGCTGTTCATCCCGAGCTGCCCAGACTACACCGGTCTGACCGGTGCTCTTGACCGGTCTGACCGGTGCAAGTCTCCTGTGGGATTTGCCTCGGGTGAACTGCTTGACTCGTGTGTCTTTGGGTCTTGGTGCTGCTAGTCAGTTCTTGGTCTGTTTGGAGTTGTTTTGTTAGGTTTTGTGTAGGGTTTTCCTTCCTTGCAGGTTGTGTTAGCCTGAGTTCGATCAGGTGCACACCGAGCACTTGGCTTGTAGAATCTGGTTGGTGTTGAAGGAAGCTCATGTTGGGAATGCCCAGGTTCAGGCTCGGATGTATGCAACCTACCAGAGAGAGTACGAGAACTTCACTCATCTTCCCGGTGAGTCCATCGACGCCTTGTTTCAGAGGTTCACGGTGGTTGTGAACAACATGAGGGCCAATGTGGACGTGCTCCCGTACGATGATCATGATAGAGCCGTCAAGATCTTACGCTCTTTGGATCGTACGGTTTGGGGCGGAAAGTTCGAGGCCGTTGTGGAGTCGGAGAAGTATGACACTCTGACTGTGAACGAGCTATTCTCGAAGCTCAAGTCGGCTGAGGTGGATAGGGGCATGACAGCCAAGATCGAGGGCCCGACTGACTCTCATAGTCTCGCCCTCATCGGTGGTTCGAAAGGAAAGGCTAAGACTAACCCATCCACCAGGATGTTCTCTTTGTCGTCTTTGATGTCTATGCCAGATGAGGAGTTTGATGTGCCTGGAGAGGACGAGCTGGCGCTCCTGACAAGGCGGTTCGAAAGGCTGCACGAGAACCGGGTGAACATGAGGAGGAACACGAGGACATGCTTCAAGTGCGGCAAGGCTGGACACTATTTTGCTGAGTGTCCGAAGGTGAACAACCACGACAAGCACAAGTTCAAGGACAAGAGGAAGAAGTCCAATAAGAAGGATCTTGGACATGGGAAGGAGACATGGGCTCGAGAGAAGATGAAGAGATCGAGCGACATCGAGTCCGACTCCGAGGACACGTCTTCAAGCTCAAGTGATGAAGACGAAGAGGATGACAAGAAGAAGAAGAACCTCGGCAAGTATCTCAACGACCTTTGTGTGATGGGCCTAAGCCTCAAGGACGACTTCTGCGGCATGGCTCGCAGCTCCAGTAGCAAGAGAAGCCAGAAGGACGCCTCGGACTTGGATTCCGAGGATGAGGTATGCGATGAGCTCTCTTCTTTACGCAAGGAGAATGAGGAGTTGGTTGACTTGCTTGACAATCGCGAGCACATGCTTAGAGAGGCTAAGAAGCTTAGGAATGAGCTTAGATCTTTGCTCGAGGATGCTAGGACTAGAGTGGCTGATCTAGAAACACAGGTTCTTGATGGCAAGCTTGAAAGATTCTCTTAAGGCTAGCCCTGTTGTTTCTGATGAGATTGATTGTGCTGATTGCTCTGTTTTCCTAGCTGACTTGACTGATCTTAGGGAAAAGTATGCCTCCAAGTGTGAGGAACTAGATGTGCTTAGGGTTGAGTTGGCTGAGCTACAATCTAGACCCACTTTACTTGGTGCTTGTACTTCTTGCCCTAGTTTGCATGAGAAAATTGTTGGGCTTCGTTCTTGTATTTTTTCACTTGAGGCTGATTTGAAAGTGCCTATTCCTACTTCTTGTTCTACGTGTGAGTTGCATGCTATGAAGAATCTGGAACTTGCACAATGTGTTAACCATTTACAGGATGAGAACAATAAGTTGCGTGAAGTGCTGAGTTGGTTGTCTAGTCAGGAACCTCAGCTTGGTATGATGATTGCGAGTTGTAAGCGCGTTGATGGTTGGGCTTTGGGATTCGATAAGTCTGGTGAGAGCAGTGGTGAGAGAGAAGGGAAATTTGGGAATGCTTCAGTTCCACCACAATCCACACCCAAAGATAAGTTTGCTCCCAAGCCAAACCAGTTGCTTAAACCGAGAGAGAAACCAATCGAGAAACCAAGTAAGAAGCCTTGTGAAGAGCCTCACCCCAAGCCTAAGCCTAGATCAATCCATTTCCATTGTGAGTTTTGTGGAAAGGATGGTCACAAGAAAGAGTTTTGCTATAAGAGAAGGAGAGAGACGAGAATGGCTAAGGAGTGGGCAAACAAGGACAGGTACCACCCTTCTCATGATGTGCCTGAGCCTCGTGCGCAGTTGCCCAGGGCCAAGGCGAGTGTGAGGACAGTTCCGGCTTGGGGAGAGCGAAAGGTTGTTTGTGCTGCTGGCCAGGCTACACCGGTCATACCGGTGAGAGGCATCGGTCAGACCGGTGCAGGCCTGGACAGGCAGTAGTTTGGGTTTCGTGCTCGTATAGATGCTAAGTTTGGTTCAGGAGGTAGTGGTTCTAGTGGTTGGTCTGAAGAGTATGCCGATGGTCAGTTTGCTAGGCGCTCTTCCCCTCGTGGTCAATACGGGGATGGGAGGGGTCGTAGCTTGGAGTTGGAAAGGAGGGACGGTCCACAATTTTCTTTTCGTGGTTTTGGTCCTCCTCTGGTTAGTGAGGGGTGGTTCCCTCATAATGGTTGCCATGGTGGTTCTAGGTTTGACAGGATGGATCGTTGTATTGATAGGCATGGTAGGATGAATGTTGCTAACCCTACTTTCGAGGAAATGGCCCGACACTGGTTTGCCACTTTTGGAACTAACCCTAGTGTTGAGTCGTTTGCTCGCTCTCACTCTTGGTTTTGAGTTGCAGGTGGGTGGCCTGGAGAACATTTGGTTGATATCGAGGGTGGTTCTCCGGCCTCATAACCCGGTGGTGACATGGAGGTACATCACTTTCGGGGATGGTGGACAAGGACGAGTGAATTGTGAAGAAATGATCAAGGTAAGTAAATTTGTGACCTTCAAGTGTGTGGCCTTGGTCAAGCCACTTGGTTCATTTTGCTCTTTGCCCTATCTCATGTGTGTAAGGTGAGCTTTGTATGCTTTTTGGCCTTAATGCATGAGTTTAGGGGGAGCTTGTGAGTTTCGTGCTCCTTTGCTCTTTTGTCGGTGGTGTCAAGCCCTTTTTGCCTCCCCTCGAGGAGCCGGTGGTTTGTGAGTTTTGTGTGGGAGCTCCTTTGTAGCATATGTATAGTTTCCTTTGTGCATTTCTTGCATTTGGCATGGCATATGTATCATGATGTATAGGCATCCTTGTAGCTTAGATTGCATGCATTTTGTATCATATGCATTGGATAGGAAAAGCTTCTCCTATATACATTGTTCACCATGGAATGCTATTTATGTCTTTGTGAGCTTGTTTGGTATGCTATGGTTAGTTTGGCTTAGCTCTTGATGATCTTGATTTATAATCCATGGTTGATGGCTATATTTTTGAAAATTGTCACATGTATGCTCTCTCATGTGTAAATGCCTTTATATGATCTTGACATGTTTTAGTGGCTTGGTTATGCTTAATTTGTGGTTGGATAGCTAGCTTATTGATCATATGGAGCCAAAGGCTCATTTGCCATCATGAATGTTTAGCCCTCTTGCTTTATCTTGTGGGGGGGCATAAGTTCCTTTTTGTCGCAAAGACATTTCATGTACCAAATATGAATCTGAAAATGAAATGTAAAATGCTTGGAAAATGTGCTCCCATGTCATATGTGCTAAATTTATTTTGCTTTGGGTGCTAAACCGTTGCATGATGCCTACCAATGAGAAGTCTCATACATAGAAGTAGGCACATGGCTCGGTGGCTTTGACATGACATGAGGTGCTTGTGGGTGTTTGTGATGGTCTTATGGTTAGAATGGCTGTCCTAGCATGAAGTTTGTGTGGCTTTACCATTTTGACATGTTTTGATCATGTTTAGGACTTTGCTCATGAGAGGTGAATTTTTTGCATAATTGCCCAAATCCATCTTAGCTTCGTCCAATGGTTGTGAAACTTGGTGATCTTGTAGTTGATGTCAATACAAAGCTACCGAGTATCTAACTTGCTCATTTGGACATGTGTAGCATCCTATGTTGAATTTTGTCTATTTGAGAAGCTCTAGGTTGAAAGTTTTGCATTTTTGGCTTGATTCATGCATTGCCAACAAGGGGGAGAAGTTTGAGCTTGAAATGGATTGCTGGATGCATTTAGAAGGTTTTCAGGTGGTTTCGAGCCATTTCTTTGCTCTGGTGTGCACCAGTCTGACCAGTCAGAGTGTTGGTCTTGTGCACATGTTGAGCACCGGTCTGACCGGTGGTGGTGACCGGTCTGACCGGTGAGAGCTGAGTTGTTGCAGCTGCCTTGTTTCAAGTGGTGTTTTGCATGCATTCGTCCAGGGGGAGTTACATTGGTTCAGGGGGAGCTTGCATGTGTGCAGGGGGAGCTCTTTGTGATTTCTCGAGCTTTGTTTTGGTGGTTTGCGCTCTTTGCTTGAGCATAGTTTTGTCTCGGATGTGTCGAGCCGTTGCCCTTGCCTAAGGGGTTCGAGACTTGTCTTCTTCAAGTGATCTTGCTCTTTGCCTTTGTTTGGCTTTCGATCGCTTGTTGGAGTTTCTTTTTATTTGTTTCTTTTCGTTTTTTTTCTCTCTTGTTACTCTATGTGGGTGTTGTCAATGCACTCATCAAGGGGGAGATTGAGGACCATGTGTGGTTCGAGAACCGGTGGATGGTTGCTTCCTTGTGTGATGAGTGATTGACAACGTTGTGTGGACTGATTCTTGGCTAAGTATTGTAGGTGCAGGTTGCGGACTGGGGTTGGTGTAGGTGAAGAACAAGCGCGAAAGGTCGTCGCCGGTGAGGCCTCCAAGTGTGGAGAAGACAAGTAGGCTTCGTTCGAGGGACCCGGTGGCCAGCGGGGTCAAGTGCGGGCCGCATGGTGGCATGAACGGCAAGATGAAGTCATGGACGGTTTCTTGGTAGAGCCTCAAAACCAAGGTCGAGCCGGGACTACATGGGAGCCGAGTCATGAGTGGCGATTGGCGGAGGCTACACCGAGTTCGCGGGGTTTCCAGTGGTTCACCAGAAAACCACTGGGTTTCTTGGTTGATCCACAAAGCCAAGACCGAAGAACTGAAGACGGTGCTGCAGCAGCGCCAGATCGGTCTGACCGGTGTGCGACGACACAGTCCGGGATCTTCGAAGCGGAGGGCACGCATCGGGATCGCAAGGCTTGCGTCGAGGCTAAGCAGGTTGCGGTCGCTGGGCATCCGTCCGATGGAGAAAATCTGAAGACTTCCAAAACTGCCCTTGAGGGGCTTGTATCCCTAGTTATTAAGTAAGGGTATTTTAGACTTTCGGTTGCCTCCATATAACCCATGAGGTGAGAGGATGGCAGCCATCTCTTGGAACCCTAGTTCATTTGCTTTCCTATTTTCCCTTCCTATTTTCTTAGGATTTCCATAGGACTAGTTTGAGAGCTTCATGGTGAGATTTTGTGAGAGGGTTGGATGATCGGGCGGCAAGCTAGACCTTGTATGAACCTCCTTGGTATGTATAGATGATTCGGCGTGGTTCCTCAAGGCTTTATTGTGTTGTTCCCGGTTGTTCTTGGTGGCGATTTTTGGAGCCCTCTTTTGGTGGTTTTCTTGGGGTGGTTTCGGGACCTTGCTCTTGGGGATTTGATGGGGGGAATTTGTGGGAACCCTTCGTGGTTCTTTGGCTTGTGATTCCCCTCCCAAATCTGGGAGTTAAGGGGCTCGATTTTGGGGCTTTCGGTGTTCTAGGGTTAGAGGAGTTCTTGGCGGGATTTCTTCGATTCCTCTTGATTTGGCAAGTTTTGGTGGACAAAATCATGGCTATGGACTCCTCATGAGGTGTTCCTATTATCTCCAAAGTCTTGTTCAAGTCCGTGGAGCGATTCGGGAGATCGAAGTCTGGATTTGGAGGAGTTGACCCGCGGGTGCTATTCATCCCGAGCTACCCAGACTACACCGGTCTGAGCGGTGCTCTTGACCGGTCTGACCGGTGCAAGTCTCCTGTGGGATTTGCCTCGAGTGAACTGCTTGACTCGTGTGTCTTTGGGTCTTGGTGTTGCTGGTCAGTTCTTAGTCTGTTTGGAGTTGTTTTGTTAGGTTTTGTGTAGGGTTTCCCTTCCTTGCAGGTTGTGTTTTGGGGGTGTTTTTGTTCCAGGGCCTAGAGAAGTCACTGAGGCTCTCTGGAGTGCTTGTTGTGCGGCTGCTGTAGCCACCGGCCTGACCAGCTCTGTCCACCGGTCTGACCGGCGCAGGCCATCGGTCTGACCGGTGCAGCAGAGGCAGCAAGCCGTGCAAGTTTCCGCTGTGCGTGTTGGTGTGTTTTGTCTAGGAAGGTTGTGTGTTGGTTCCTAGGTCCAGTGGCACTACAGTGGCTACGTGGGCTCGACCAACTTGGGTAGTGAGTCGGAGACGTGTGTTGGAAGCCGTGTTCATCTTGTTGGAGTCTCCATCTCCTTCGAGAAGAATTTTTATCGGCTCCCATTCACTCCCCCCCTCTCTAGTTCGCCGTATTGGTCCTTCATCTAGGCAAAAGAGTTATGCAGATGGGAAGTGAAGAGATGTATTTTTCCAGGAAGGCGATTATGTGTACTTGAAAGTGTCACCCATCAGAGGCTTGCGCAGGTTTGAAGTGAAGGGAAAGTTGTCACCTCGCTTCATCGGACCTTTCCAAATCTTGGAGAGAGTAGGAGAGGTAGCGTACAGGTTGGAGTTGCCTATTCAGCTCTCAGATGTGCATGATGTGTTTCATATCTCTCAATCATGTAAAAGGGTTAACCCGAGGGTGGTATGGCTGGTGGACAAAGGCTTATAAGTTGGTTCCACCCTTGCTCAACTAGCAATGTGGCACTAAACACGTGCACCTGCCTCATGGGCCACTCATGGGCCATCCAAATTGGGCTGGCTGTGACATTCACCCCCCTCAAAGAACCCGACGTCCTCGTCGGTCCAACTCACCCGTCCAGTGCCGACCCATACGCCATGTCGTGTGCCCCATCCCAGGCCCACATGCACATGCATATGTCCGCACACTGACCCAAGCAAATGTCCAGGAACCTTCCCTCTTAGCACACGATCGTACGTCCAGTGTCGACCCATATGCCATGTCGTGTGTCCCATCTCAGACCCACACGCGCCATGCGCCCTATGTCTGCACACTAACCCGTACGCGCAACAGCGAGGGTCGGCTCTGATACCATTTGTAACACCTCGCCCACCAAAGCTGCACCGCCCAGCCCTTCCGTAGGGGCAAGCACACATACACATAGCACCCTGCTTACACTTTCGTCCTTGTTTCGTGTAAAAGGGTTAACCCGAGGGTGGTACGGCTGGTGGACAAAGGATTATAAGTTGGTTCCACCCTTGCTCAATTAGCAATGTGGCTAGAGATGGCAACGGGTAGAAACCCGTCGGGTAGTGCCGTTCCATACCCGCACCTGCCAACTCTAACTCCTACCCACTAAAAAACCCATACCCGCATGCGGGTTTGAGTTCTTACCCATACCCGTACCCATGCGGGGTTTTTTACCCGTCGGGTAACCCATACCCGATAGCATACCCATTGTAAACAAATATATTTGACAACATAACACGTGCTAAGGTGCATACATCAACGAATTTAATTGATAAAAAGATAAATGTTAATTGTTAACTAATTAATAGTCTAATAAAGCATAATATTTTTTTGTTAGTTATCAATATTAAGTTATCCTTCACTAACAATGTACTATTTTACACGTTTAATCACATATTGTAGACGGGTTTATTTTACCCACGGGTATGCGGGTATGGGTAGTATGTACCCACACCCGCACCCGCTTACCCGATGGGTACATGCTGTTGCCCATTTATGTACCCGCGGGTAGAAATATAATTTCATACCCGTCTCCTTATCGAGTAAAACCCGTCGGGTACTCGGGGTTCGGGTACCCATTGCCATCTCTAAATGTGGCACTAAACATGCGCACCTGCACTCATGGGCCACTCACAGACCATCCAAATTGGGCCGGGTGTGATAGTGAGGTGCCGCCTCCGCACCAACGCGCACTTGTCGTAAGTGTCAGCACAACAACTACACCACCGCTCGACCACCGCAAGCAGCTGTCAGGCGTGTGCTAGGCGCGAGATGCTCTTTTTCGGCTGCAACAAGTAGCAGCCGCTATTGCAGCACCGCCTCAGGCAGGCTAGCCTAGGATTAAAATGTCATCTCGTCCATGAGCGACCGACCTCACTGTGCAACACCACCCTTGGCAGATGATCCATGTAATGCATGCTGCCTGATGAGGACATCACATCCATACGTAACCCTGATGCCTTGGTTACACCAGACGCATCGCAGGTTACACCAACCCCACCTCTAGTTACACATCAAGAATCAAGTGCACAACCAGTTACACAAGAACAAGCATTGGATACATGAGACCAAGTAAATGAAGGACTGGTTATGCGCAGCCGTGTGAATAAACTTCAACAAGAGGTGCATGCTTTCCTCTCTAAGGTATGTTTTAATATTGATGAGTCATATACTACCTAAGTCTTGTACTTTACTGCTACTCAGGTTTGCACAAGAGACCTCTCCGCTGGGTTACGTGGAGGATGCAGAAGGTTACATGGAAGACACCAAGACTACTACCCAAGCTGAGAAGGGTTACACACACAAGACTCAGGGTTACGACATCAACTTCACATCCAAGTCTGTACCATCTCGGGAAGAGACGGGGGTCAAGCCATACATGCTTGGAAGCATCTTGAAGTCAAGATTCCAACCAAACAAACAACACACCTTTTTTACTTCAGAGCTAGGAGTAATGGCCATTTTATTGAAGACTGCACAAAAGATGGAAGGACGCGTGTGAACTGAAGACCACTTCGTGAATGCTTCAACCTTTTGGCCTTCCACCTCCCAACGTGGTTGCTGCAGTTCACACTTATTCCACACCATCTAGGATTATTGTTCCTACTATAAATACCCCCTATGTACCCCAAAGAACTCAGTTTTGATTATTGAGAATAGACAACCGCATATGATTTTCTTACAGCCGAGCTGCTGAGTGCCTTGCACACCCTCGTTCTTCCTTATTCTCATTGGACTTGTGAAGAGATCCCTTTGGGTTCCACTACTTCATGCTCTACGGATTCTAACTTTGCTGTGCCGTATTGTGTGGATTAGTTCTGACTTGTGGTTTTGCGGTCGTTTGGAGATCGAGTCGAAGTCTTCGCGGTTTTGGTGACTTTCTCCCCGATGCTTGGTCGCAACCAACCTTTGTCAGGTATAAAGCATTTACCCACTGCTTACAGCAATTTAACTTGTTACGAAACCTACAGCCGTGAAGATCGGGCCATCCCCAGGACCTTTCTTGCAACGGTCCCTATCATGTGGTAATCAGAGCTATCGTTGTCACTGTAGGTTTTGGTTATTACCCACCCGCCATCTGCTATATCATTTTTGTTCATGTTCTATAGTCCACTAAAAAGCCACATAAAAAAATCCCATAGCCTTTTTGTGCTACTGTTGCAATGTGTTGTGTTCATCGTGTTCACCACCTTTGCTCTTTCGTAGTGCTGTAAATTTTTTTCCTGCACCCTTTATATGTTATCTTGTGTTCGCTGTTAAAAAAATTCAGAAAAGAAAGTGTGAAAGAGAGAGAGAGAGAGAGAGAGAGAGAGAGAGAGAGAGAGAGAGAAATAGAGAAGTTGAAAGGGGTTGTGTTGCAAATTGTGTAACCAAAAGTTTGATCTGTGTAACTCAAGTTGGTGGTGGTTCTAGATAGCAAGTTTTGAACAGGTTACACACTTTGTTTCAGTACCATAGCCTACCTTGAACAACCACCTATAGCTCCACAAAAATCCGTAACCGGGGATTTTGATTCGTAATCCTTTCGACCGCTTAATCACAAGTTTGGTTATGCCACTTTCAACACACTCACAGTCCTTGAGAATGAGTAAGAACTTGGGTAAGCAAGAGGTGAGATTGTGTGATTCCACATATATTTTTCCTATTCCGCTATCTCTTGCAAACCCTAACATGGCAGGATCTTATTCGAGTGTTCGTGGTGGGAACCATGGAGATGATGAGCCCCCTATCTCACGGGTTGAGATGCGCAATATGGCCAACTCGCTTGTGGAGACAATGGAGAGGATGCTCGATGAACGTCTTCCTGCTGCTACATGAAGAGCTCCACATCACCATGATGAATTTAGTGATGAAACTTTTGGTTTCAAGCATGGTTTTCATGACCATTTTGAAGGTGGTCGTGGTGGTGGAAGGTGTGCTAGTCATGAGGATCGACGTGCAGGAGGTGATTGTGATCATGGTCGCCGTGTTCGCTTTGATGATGAAGATGAATCTAAGGGCAGCCATGAGGAGGAGTATGATGATGATGAGAATCCTTTTGCACATCGTGGACCATTTGATTGTCGCCAAGAACGCCATCGTGCTGCTGGTCATGATGGTGAAAATCATCGTGGACATAATAGGGCTGATCTGAACAACATTGCTCATGTTAAACTCAGTGTTCCAAAATTTTCAAGAAAGGAAGATGCTGATGTATATATTGATTGGGAAGAGCAGTGATCAAATTTTTAGAGTGCACAACCTCTCTGATCGGAGACGTGTTAGCCTTGCTTCCGTTGAATTCTCTGGTTATGCTCTCACTTGGTAGAATCAAATACAAGAAAATCAGCTTGTGTTGGGACGTTGTTGACACATTTTATCTATGAATTTTATCCCTCACATTTACTGGAAAAAGGACTAAAATATAATTAGATCACCTTATTAGGGTTTATATTGACAATTTCCATGAGTTTTGGTGAATCTATGTATCTACAGGGACTATTCAGAAAATATGCAAAGAAATCACTCTAGAAGACTCCAGAAGGCTCCAGAACTCAACGTGACTTAGCACCTATTAAAGAAGCATCTAAAAGGATCAAGGACCCACCTGGCCAAAGTGGACCCCAAGGGGGGCCCACCCCAGCCCGAGCGGCCTCGTGGTGGGGACGATCGGCCACCCCTGGTGCCAAATGGGCCCAGGTTTCGGAAGGTTCTTCCACCGCCTCCTAGGATCAATCTAAACCACATGTTTAGGTCGGTTTAATCCTACGATGCACGTCTAGGCATCTGGAGCATGCATCAGATCAAGTCACCAAGTCAGAGACACTACACCCTAGAAACACCATATAGCAGAGTAGCTAGCTAGTTTAGTTCTAGGAGGAGGCAAGGCGTCTACTTGGCTCCTGATCGTCTAGAGGCTGATCGAGATACTAATCTAGCTTCGCTCTTGTAAGTTCTTATCTAGTTCCTTACATTTGTTATACAGATATATGTTCATATCAATGATTATATTCGACATTATATGCTTTGGTGTTTATTATGATTACATGTTTAGCATAGTTGATTTGCCTTTATATTCATATATGGAGTCGTATAGCCCTCACCTAGATCATTTGTTAACATGGGTGGACGGTAAAGACAGTGTAAGCGTGGTGCTTATATTGTATTTATCTGCGATTGCACCCTATATGCCGGGTGGTGTGGTAGATTGTGGTGGTGACAACACTATTAAGTCCTTCGCAGTCCCCCCCATGTATAGGACTAGTGGAGCCTTATACTATTTGGGTTGTTTCAAGTTTCGGCCTTGATCTTCCTGCATAGTCTCCCCATGCATTAATATAATAGTTCTTCTTCCATGATTTCTAAATGTTTGCACTAATCATAGCTTGCATTGACATATAGTTTAGACTTACCGAGGAGTATCCTCTCTAGATAGACTTTTCTATGTTTCTCTTGCTATAATAACACTTTCTAGCTGCTCATGATGTTATGACTTGAACAATGCTATTAATATATTTATCTTTATGTGACTTACCCCTGTTTATAGAACTTGATATATTTTGGCCACTCTACATTATAAAACTGAGAGATGAGCATGTATTAGCTATTATGGATTAGAAAGACTTCTTTCCCTGTGGTAGAATATAAATATACCTGGTTTTACTCCTGGTTAAAATGCTACAATGGTATATTCATATCTGTGCGCTTGTGGATACCCTGTTTTTATATATATCTTCTTTTCTAGAGTCCAAGGCATATGTAAGAGTACCATATCCATGCGTTTTCAGGCACACCTGTCAGGGCTGACAACCTATATCGAGTTGTGCTATGAATCGTGTCGGAATTCACCTTTTAGTTTAATCTGAAAGCAACAGCTCCTTCGGGTATGTGCGAGACTAATATTTACAAGGAGAATTTAATAAGGACCTGAAGGCAAACAAGTTCCAAGGATAAATCAAGAATCACTTCAAGATCCAGCTTGGGGGAGAGCACCCCGAGTTATCACGATAAGAATCACTATCCTATGTTTTTAGCTAGTTATTTGAGTCTTAGTTTAAAGTCTTAGTTTGAATAAAATGCTAGAGTCTGCTAGTTGGCTTTTCTCTTTAATAATGATCTTGATGATATATGCTTGGAGATGATGAATAGTTGCTCCGCCGTAATTCCTTTTAAAAGTGCTTAGTTTTCAGACCTAGATTCTCCTGAAGCTTAAATACTTAATTTGCTCTAAACCCAAAACCTGTGCAAGTATATGCTTAATCTAAGTCTAGGCTTTGAAAGATGATTTATGAAATGTTGAGTTGATATTGATCATTTTCCTAGAGAAGCTTAATTCCTGGATTTATCTTAAAAATCATGAAATTTTATATGATGAGTTCCTGTGTCTATGACCCTTAAGAGCTTGTCATACGCATCAAGATCATTCCATTCCACCATTTATGCTACTTCTGACATGGAAGTACGCATTTTCCATCAAGCCATACAGCTCATGCAACTCTAGGATATATCTCTCTCAATGTTAAAAAGGATTCTAGGGCTACATTCGAAAAAAGAGAGGAAAAAGTGAGAAGAGAGAGGGAGAGAAAAGGGCAAGTGTCATACTAGGCGAGAAGGGCCTACCTCCCTAAAAGAAATAAATTTAGAGATGAATAATGGACACGTGTCCGAGGGCGAGCAAAGCCCACATCTCTAAGGAGAGAGAAAAATGGACAAAAGTCCGGGGCGAGTAGAGCCCGTCTCTCCAAGAATGGAAAGCCCAGATCTTAAAAATCTTAGAAAGAGAGATATAGTCAAAGAGCTAAGCTAAGGAGCTTACCACCTTTCACCCTCATCCATCCAACACTATCATCCATATATTTCTTGCCAAGTATGACTCCATGCTTGAGATGGCCATACACAGGATCTATGAGTTTTATCTGAAAAATGTACAAAACCCAAGGATGATAGTTGATCAAAAAAATTGAGATATACTGCTTGAATTGATTGTTTTGTCTTTTATTTGCTCAAGATTTATGAAAAGGCTATGGTTAAAGGTTGAAGGCAAGAGAGAGCAATCTTGTTGAGGAGAATTGATTTTTTGAAAACAATAGTACTTTTGAGGTGTGAAAGCGTTGTAGCAACTCCTGATCCTGCTAAAGCATATCGTTGCAAGGGACTAGCAAAGGGTAAGCTTGGGGGAGTTTGTTGACACATTTTATCTATGAATTTTATCCCTCACATTTACTGGAAGAAGGACTAAAATATAATTAGATCACCTTATTAGGGTTTATATTGACAATTTCCACGAGTTTTTTAACGGACTTAAGCGACGAAAGATGGCTCTCCTTCGCTGCGCTCGGGTGCTCTTTTTCGCCCCCTCCCTCCCCCTGCATTGCTGCTCCACGGCTGTGGCGCCATGATGGGACTTAAGTTAAGTTCTTCCTTTGAGATTCTTGCTTCTTTTTCCCCGGCACTCCTAGTTTCTTCCTGGGTCTCTTGCTTGGTGTTTTGGTCGGTTGGCTTCGTTTTCTCTTCCTTGAGTACTGCTGGTCTCTTTGCTCGTCTCGGGCATGGAATCCTTATCGAAGAAGCTTGATTTTGATATTGGTAAGGCGTTTGAACATGAGGTCCACCGCAAGACCGGAAGATTCGTTCATTCTCATTCTAGCTTTGAAAGGGGATTTTATTTATTGGCAACCTTCAGGAGATATCTCTTTCAGCTTAATGAGGAATCGGTTGCTTTAGCTCTTCAATCCTGTCTGGGTGGACTTGCAAAATATTTTCGGGTTTCCTATCAGAGTCAATCATTTCAGGTTCACTGTCTCTTACAAGGCTGTTGGCTTTTCCATCTATAATCTGCGTAGATTCATTGGAGCTTCTTTTGATGTGTATTTCCATCTTTGGAGCAATGGTGCCCCACATTGGGAGCGTGAAAAGAGGCTTTGGGAGGCAGAAGAAGCTAAGCAATGGTCTAAGGTTCTCTCAAAGAATCAAAAGCAATTGGCATGTAAATCTACTTCTTCTTCCAAGGCAGATGGGAAATGAGTTCGTTTCGCTGAAAGAATCGTGCAAGCCTCTCCAATTGTCAAATCTAAGCCTTCTAGTTTCCCTCAAACTATTAAAATTGGCAATATGGATGTCAAGCTTCCAAGCTTTGATTCTCCTATTTCAGAATTTCCTCATAATCGTGGCATTCTTAAGCAATCTTCTGTTCTCTGTGAAGATGTTTCCTCGGTTCAGCATGATGATGATCAGGCTACAGATGATCATGAGAAGATTCAAAGGCTTTCTATTCGGCAGAGTAATCAAAGCTCTCATATTCCCAAAGCCTCTCGCCCCCCTTTATTTGCTTCGTTTAATTCTTTCTTTGGAGAAATTAATCGTGTTCGGCGCTTGGGAGGTTGTGTCCGTTGTCTTGACTTTAATCACACAAGGAGTAATTGTTCCTCCTCTCCGAGGTGCGCCGCGTGTTTTAAGAGGGGTCACAAATTCAAATTTTGTCAAACCAGAAGCAGGCCAAGGGTTTTTTGGAGGCCCAAGGAGCGAGTAAGCCAACCCAGCCCAGTAGCTCAAGCGTCGGGTGTGGAATATCACGAGGCAGAGGCCTACAGTGTTTCTCCCCCAAATTCACGCATTCCAGAAAACCCCAACCTCAGTCCGGAGCCTCCCACCTTAGAGTTCGTGCCCCACTGCTGCAATCTCCCTTCCCAGGAAGTTCATTCGGAGGCGGAGATGGCGAACTTTGTGGTTGATCCTGCTCCCTTCGTGCCGGAGGGTCTGGAGATTGAAGACTGGGCGCGTCCTGCGCGCGGCCGGATTGTCATCAATGGAAATCTGCTGCGTCGACATGACGAGTATGCCATCGTCTCTCTTGTTCCTCCTCCCCCACCGAATCATCTCCATGATGCTATGGAAGAAGTTGCGACATTTCTGGAAGAAGAGCAGCATGCTGTTATCCACTCTTGCTACTTGTCTCCCCTTGGGTTATGTCTTCTGCAATTCTCTTCCACGTTGGAAAGGCAGGTTATGATCAGTAGAAGCCCAATGCAACTTGATGAGATGCGTGAAATCGAAATTGTTGAGCATGATAGAGGGCTTAACTTTCGCAGTTGTCCTTTCACTCGTACCTGCTGGGTTCTGTTTCTTGCTTTTCCTCTAGATTTCCAAACAAGAGAGATCATCTCGCAAGCAGTTGGTTTGTTTGGATCAGTGATTAACTGGATTGACAACTCTAGATGTCGTTCTCATCTTATCCGCAGATGTAAAGTAACTCTAGTCAGCAGAATCCCTAGAAGCATCGTCATCAGTGAGGGAAACCCCATGGGTGATCATGGGAACAGTTGGATTGTGCCTGTCTTTGTTTTGAACAGTGTCCCGAATGACGTCATGGCAGGTGATGAAGACCCTATTCCAGGAAATGGTAACCCTCACCCAGAGCACCCCCAGCAGAATGCAGCTAATGACAATGGCAATCAATTTCCTGGGATTTTTGAGACAGTTCAAGATTTAGATGAGGTTCATCAAGAGAATGTGAATCAAGGATGGGAGCAACCTCCTCCTCCTCCTCCACATGTCAACCCTGGAGGGTGGGTTCAGTGGCCTGAGCCACAGATTGAAGGAATTGATGAGAATGAGGTGATCCTGATCAACAATTTGGCTGATGCAGCTGCGGCAAATGTTGTGGCAAATGGTTTGATGCAACACCCTGAAGTGCCTCAAGACAGTCACTCTATCAGCAGCGATGTTCAGGATTTCTTCAGAGCTCAAGGTGCCCCTGTCACCCTAGAGTTGCCCCTCCTAATGATATTTCTACCAACAGAATTGTCCCAGTGACAGGTGGTAGAGACATTGCTTTTTGAGGATGATAGTACTATTAGAAAGTTAGCTGCAAGATTCGGAATCCATCAATGCTATGGTTCTTCTCCATCAGTGGAAATGCTTGTTCAAGACCTTGTTGTTTATGCTCAGTTTCTCCTTGCCTCAATGCCAATGAAGGATCCTCTCCCTGTTCAGTCATGGAACTTTGTCCCGGCTACCTCTTTTGCCAACACCTGGTTTTTCTGTGTTGACAATCCCTCCTGGGGTAACAATGCTGAAGCTTCTTCCTTCAGTGGAGCTAGAAGGCCAAGGTTAGAGCTCATTAGTGCCCCTCATATGGACAACGTTCCTAATCAGTTGAGCTTGGCTTCTACTATGGAGCCCAACAATAATCTTGTGTCATTCAGTCAAGGGTCCATGATAAATTCTGATCAGGAAGTCTCTTATAGCTGGGTGATTGACATGGAAATTGATTCCCCCACTCACTACGTCTCAGAAGCTATTTCCAGTCCTACCACTACCAAGAGGTGGAGAGGAAGACATCACACTCCTATCGTTGATGATGAGGTTCGTAGAAGTGCCAGACTCAGGAACAAAGTTCCTCATGACCACATCCAGCTAGATAGCGAGCCAAGAAGAAGGAAGGGTGCTACCAAGAAGTCTGTGTCCTTCTCCACAATCACTGATTTGAAGAAAGCCATCGTTGGTAGTAGTCTTGATGAAGGTCCCATTGAGTTTGAAGTTGCTCCTATTCAAGCCCCAACCCTGGTTGATCTTGGTGTCTCTTTCTGTGGTGTTCCTCCTTCGGAGTTGAACCTTGCCACATTGCTTCATGAAGAAGAGGATCAATGAAGAAGGAAGTTAGGAAAGCTTTCAGCCCCTGGTGGCTCAATGTCGGTCTCTGCACTTGGTGGTCTTTTGAACTTGGCTGTTATTTTGTGTATCCTTGGTCATTGATCAAAACTTGGATGCCTATTCTGGTCTTCTGTGGTGGTTGTGCCCCCTAGCCTTTTGTTTCTCCTTTTTATGACTGCAATGATTAATCGTGCTTGGAATGTCTTATGCTGGAACATCCGAGGCTTAAATGACAAAGATAAGTGGGATCCTATTAGAAATAAAATTGAGGAAAGCAGTGCTAACATTTTCTGTCTTCAAGAAACTAAAAGAGAGGCTATTGATTTGCAGTTTATTCAAAAATTTGCCCCTAAAAGATTTGATAAATTCGATTTCTGTCCTTCTGTTGGGGCTTCTGGGGGTATCCTCGTCTGCTGGGCCTCCAATCACTTCTCTGCAAGTACCATTGAGAAACTTCCCTTTGCAATCAACCTCAAAATGCTCTCCACTCACTCTCAAATTTCTTGGAATCTTATTGTGGTGTATGTCTCTTGTAGACAGCCGGCTAGAGATCAGTTTGTTAATTGGTTTTATAACCTGCAAATTGAGGATGATGAGCTTTGGATGCTCATTGGGGATTTTAATTTTTATAGATACGCTGAGAACAAAAATAAAGCAGGGGAAATTTTCAAGACTCTTTGATCTTCAATAATATTATTAGTCGCTTGGGCCTCATCAAATTACCTATAAAGGGAAGAGTTATACTTGGAGTAATATGCAAGATGTCCCCCTTCTTGAACAGATTGACTGGTTCTTTACCTCTGTTGCTTGGACCGGTGTTTTCTCCTTTTCGTGGTCCTTCCTCTTGCTAGGATCACGTCTGATCACCTGCCTTGTAGAGTCCAGATTGGCACCAACATCCCCAAGGCCAATATTTTTATATTTGAAAATTTTTGGCTTAACCATCCTGAGTGTTTGGAGAAAATCAAGACTGTCTGGCTCACTCCTGTCACTATTTGCAACAGTGCTCATGCTGTCAGTGCCAAATTCAAACTTCTTCACAGAACTCTTAAGTTCTGGTCCAAAAACTTCTCTAATCTCTCAAAGCTGATTGCAAATTGTAATATGACAGTTGCTTTATTTGATAGATTGGAAGAAATCAAAACTCTTTTTCCCAATGAATCAAAATTTAGAGATATTATCAAGGAACACATCAGATTTCTTCTGAGAATGCAGAACCAATACTGGAAGCAGAGATTCACTCAGAGAATTATGCAGTTTGGGGATGAGAATACAAAATTCTTTCACTCCATGGCCACTGAGAGATATAGGAGGAATGTCATTTCCCAGATTGTGGATGGCTCTGGTAGAATGGTTCAGGATCATGGGGAAATGAGTACTATCTTCTGGCAGGAATTCAAAAGGAGGATGGGTTCCTCTGTGGGGGTGTCCATGTAATTCAATCTTCTGGATTTGGTCCAGAGGCATAATAACCTTGATTTTCTGTGTCTTCCCTTCTCCTTTGAGGAAATTGATGGGGTCATTCTTGATCTTCCTTATGATAAGGCTCCTGGCCCAGATGGTTTTAACAATCTCTTCTTTAAGAAATCCTGGCATATCATTAGGGGAGACATGTACAAGCTCTGCCAGGATTTTTTCCATCATCAGGCTGACCTCAAGAGCATTAATCATTCTTTCATTACCTTGGTTCCCAAGAAAGATAATCCTGAATCTGTGAATGACTTTAGGCCAATCTCGCTTCTAAACTCATCCCTTAAAATGATCTCAAAGCTGCTTGCCAACAGACTTCAATCTATTGCCCTAAATGTTGTCCATGAAAATCAATATGGTTTCATTAAAGGAAAAACAATCCAAGACTCTCTTGGATGGGCTTTTGAATTTCTACATCAATGTCATCACTCTAGAAGGTAAATTATTATCCTCAAACTGGATTTCGAAAAGGCCTTTGATCTTATCGAGCACTCTACTGTTTTAGAAATGTTACATGCTAAAGGTTTTCCCCTTAAATGGTTGAGATGGATTGAGGATTTGTTGTCAACTGCTACTTCCTCAGTGCTTCTCAATGGCACTGCTGGAAAGGATTTTAAGTGTACTAGAGGTGTTAGGCTGGGGGATCCTCTTTCCCCACTTCTATTTGTAATTGCTGCTGATCTACTTCAATGTGTCATCAACAGAGAGTACAGTCTTGGCAATCTCCTGCCTCCTTTTCCTCAAAGAACTGATAATCCCTTCCCAATTATTTAGTATGCTGATGACACCATCCTCATTATGCAAGCTGATGAGGATCAGTTGGCCCTCCTAAAAAGTTTATTGCACAACATTACTCTCTCAAGTGGACTTGTGGTTAATTTTCACAAATCTTGCCTTGTCCCAATTAATGTTTCCCCTGAGAAGACTAGCTCCTTGGCCCAAGCTTTTGGCTGTGATGTGGCCACTTTTCCTTTTACTTATCTTAGGCTTCCCATGGGTCTGACAAAGCCTCGAGTGAAAGACTATGCTCCTTTAATCTGTCGAATTGAACGAAGGATGTCTGCTACTTCTCATTTTCTTTCCTATGCTGGAAGGTTGCAATTAGTCAACTCTGTCATTTCTTCTCTTCCAACATATTATATGTGTTCTCTGAAACTTCCCCTCTGTCATTGAGATTATTGATAAACATAGAAAGAATTGCCTCTGGAGAGGAAAGGATTTTAATAGAAAAGGATACAACCTTGCTGCTTGGGATTTGGCCAGGAAACCAAAGGATAAAGGCGGGCTTGGAGTTATAAACCTAAGTATTCAGAATGATGCTCTCCTTCTCAAGCAACTGTATAAGTTCTATCGTAAGGATAATATTCAATGGGTTACACTCATTTGGCAGAAGTATTACAGCAATACTGTTCCCCATCTGGCAAGGGAAAAAGGCTCCTTCTGGTGGAAGGACATCCTTAGGCTTCATATTCAGTACAGAGGTGTTTCCATTTGCAACCCAAATCAAGGGGATACCATCAGTTTCTGGGATGATATTATTAATGGTTTCCTTCACTCTGAGAAGTTCCCCCATCTTTTGCATTTTGCCCGAGATCCTGCCATATCCTTATTCGCCCTTAGAAATACTGATAATCTATTGGATTGTTTTAGAATTCCTATGTCCAGAGCTGCATACAATGAGTTCCTTGATTTACAGGACCTGCTGAACAATCTCCCGCCCATAAACCCTAACTCCAAGGACTCCTGGCACTTCATTTGGGGGCAGCGTAGCTACCTGACTTGTCATTTCTATCAATATCAGTTCAAAGAGCTCAGGCCTAGTCGAGCCATTCTTTGCATCTGGAAAACCAAGTGTATCCCAAAGATCAAATTTTTTGCTTGGCTGCTCCTCAATGATAGGTTAAATACGAGGAATATTTTGAGAAGAAGAAAGAAAGTGCTGGATGAAGGATACAACTGTGTGATGTGTCAAAACAGTGAGGAGGAAACTGCAGTCCATCTCTTTTTCAATTGTCCTGCTTCTGCCAGCAGATGGTTTTCTTTGGGAATTGTTTGGGAGGAAAATTTAAGCATTCACCAGAAGCTTTTGCAAGCCCATCTTGATTTTGGTCAGCCTTTCTTCATGGAAATCTTTCTGATGGGTGCCTGGTGCCTTTGGAATCAGTGAAACGATGTCATTTTTTAAAGAAAGCCTCCATGCCTTGCTGCTTGGAAGACTGCATTCAAAGCTCTTGTCATGGATCATCTCTGTAGAATTAAGTCAAATCTCCACCCCTCGATCAAACTCTGGCTTCGTGCTGTGTAATTTCTCAGTTGTGTTTTTTCTCTCCCCTTCTGTTTCTTTTTAGTTAGTTGCTCTAAGACAGTCTTCCTAGTTGCCTAACCTCTGGTTGGGCCGGCTGTAAGTTCCCCCACTGCATCTCTTTTTGCTCTTTTATTTAATCTATTTTGCCAGGGGGCGTGGCCCCACAGTCTTCGCTCAAAAAAAATTTCCACGAGTTTTGGTGAATATATGAATCTACAGGGACTATTCAGAAAATATGCAAAGAAACCAGAAGACTCCAGAAGGCTCTGGAACTCAACGTGACTTAGCACCTAAGAAAGAAGCATCTAGAAGGATCAAGGACCCACTTGGCCGAAGTGAACCCCGAGGGGGGCCCACCCCAGCTTGAGCGGCCTGGTGGTGGGGTCAGTCGGCCCCCCTGGTGCCAAATGGGCCCATCTTCCGAAAGGTTCTTCCACCGCCTCCTAGGATCAATCTAAACTACATATTTAGGTCGGTTTAATCCTACGGCACACGTCTACCCCTCAGGACTATATAAGAAGCCCCCTGCCCCCTGGCAGAAGCATCTGAAGCATACATCAGATCAAGTCACCAAGTCAGAGACACTATGCCCTAGAAACACCATATAGCAAAGTAGCTAGCTAATTTAGATCTAAGAGGAGGCAAGGCGTCTACTTGTCTCCTGATCATCTAGAGGCTGATCGAGATACTGATCTAGCTTCGCTCTTGGAAGTTCTTATCTAGTTCCTTATATTTGTTATATAGCCATATGTTCTTATCAATGATTATATTCGACATTATATGCTTTGGTGTTTATTATGATTACATGTTTAGCATAGTTGATTTGCCTTTATATTCATGTATGGAGTCGTATAGCCCTCACCTAGATCATTTGTTAACATGAGCGAACGGTAAAGACAGTGTAAGCGTGGTGCTTATATTGTATTTATCTGTGATTGCACCCTATATTTCGGGTCGTGTGGTAGATCGTGATGGTGACAATACTATTGAGTCCTTCGCAGTCCACCCCCGTGTATAGGACTAGTGGAGCCTTATACTGCTTGGGTTGTTTCAAGTTTCAGCCTTGATCTTCTTGGATAGTCTCCCCATGCATTAATATAATAGTTCTTCCATGATTGCTAAATGTTTGCACTAATCATAGTTTGCATTGACATATAGTTTAGAGTAACCGAGGAGTATCCTCTCTAGCTAGACTTTGCTATGTTTCTCTTGCTATAATGACACTTCTAGCTGCTCATGATGTTATGACTTGAACAATGCTATTAATATCTTTATCTTTATGTGACTTACCCCTGTTTATAGCAATTGATATATTTTGGCCACTCTACATTATAAAACTAAGAGATGAGCATGTATTAGCTATTATGGATTAGAAAGACTTCTTTCCCTGTGGTAGAGTATAAATATGATACCTGGTTTTACTCCTGGTTAAAATGCTACAATGGTATATTCATATCTGTGCGCTTGCGGATACCCTATTTTTATATATATCTTCTTTTCTAGAGATCCAAGGCATATGTAAGAGTACCATATCCATGCATTTTCAGGCACACCTGTCAGGGCTGACAACCTATATTCAGTTGTGCTATGAATCGTGTTGGAATTCACCTTTTAGTTTAATCTGAAAGCAACATCTGATATACACTTAGTATCATGTTAAGATATACCTTTGCATTTCTGGTGTCATCGATAGAGAAGGATCTTATATCCGTTTCTAATCGATGATGTTAGCAATGTCAGCAGATGTGATCATATCAACACATGGGCTAAAATGAAGTGTGTGATGAGGAGGCGCTTTATTCCACCAAACTATCGCTGCGACCTCCGTAATAGGTTACAAATATTGAAACAAGGTTCTAAATCAGTCGATGAATATTTCAAAGAGATTGAGTTGTTCATGATTCGGTCTAATATTAGAGAAGATGAAGAATCAAGAACAAAAGATTTTTGCATGGTCTCAATGATGATATTTCGAGTTTTGTGGAGATGTTTCCATATCGAACTTTGCAAGATCTTGTTGATCAAGCTATGCGCACTGAGAGAAAAAATTCAGCAAGAAGGACGTGTGTGGTCCTATGGGAGTTGACTTGTCTCCACTCCATGGTGTCGGCAGCTACTCGGTACCTCTGTTGGTGGTGTTCGAACTCAAGGTGTTGCATCTAGGTCCTCTCCATCCATTGGTGCTGCAAAGACAACATTCTCTAGTGCTTCTTCACCTGCAAATCAGCAAGAAAATTGTCGTCCTGCTACAAGTGCAGCAGCCCCTTCAATTGCATCAGCCGCTGCATCATCTTCTCATAGTCGTGGCATTGTTTGTCACAAGTGCCAAGGTCGTGGACACATTGCTGTTGAATGTCCTAGTAGAAGGACCAAGATTGTAAATGAGCAAGGAGAATGAGAATATGAAAGTGATGATGAAAGTGCTCCAAATATATGATGAAGAAAATGGGAATGATGGAAATGAGATCCAACCCGATGAAGATGATAATAATTGTTTCATTTCTCAACAGGTGCTTAGAGGAGAATAATCAACAACACAATCTTTTTCACACTCGAGGCATGATCAAGGACAAGCTTTGTCGGATCATTGTTGATAATGGCGGCTGCAATAATATAGCAAGTCAAGAATTGCTTGAGAAATTGGGGTTAAAACAGCGATGTCATCATTCTCCATACAAGATTCAATGGTTGGACGAGTGTGGTATGCTGCGTGTGAGCAATATTGTGACTATCCCTTTTTCTATTGGGTGATATAGTGATCAAGTGGAGTGTGATGTGGTGTCAATGCAAGCATGCCAATTGTTGCTAGGAAGACCATGTCTATATGATAGTGATGTTTAGATTTGTGGCCATACTAATAAGGTTGTTCTCATGTACAAAGGAGAGCTTATCACTTTGTTTCCTTTGTCGCCAGAAAAGAATTTTGATGGATGATCTGAAACGAAAACAGTGAGAGAGCGAGAACCACTTAAGAGTGAGCCACATACATAGTGAGGGAGTGATTCCACAACCAAATAAAACTCCACAGCTGCAAAGAACCGAACCACAGGGAAAAGAGGGATTAGTTATGATGGCTAGGAAAGGGGACTTAAAAGAATCGAGTGAACCCAATATCATGTTCTTTGTACTCCAGTGCAAAGACAATTTTCTTTCCACTAACGACTTACCCTCTACTTTGCCTAGTGTTGTTTTTGATGTACCACAGGAATATGAAGATGTGTTTCTGGAGGAAGTACCACTAGGGCTGCCACCCAAGAGAGGGATTGAACATCAAATCGACCTTGTTCGTAGTGCTTCTCTCCCAAACCATGCACCATACCGTACCAACCCGGAGGAAACCAAAGAATTCAGCGCCAAGTACAAGAGCTCATCAAGAAAGGGTATGTTAAAAAAAGTCTCTCACCTTGTGCAGTTCCTGTTCTTTTAGTTCCTAAGAAAGATGGCTCATGGAGAATGTGTGTTGATTGTCGATGTGACGCCCCAGGTTTTTAATTAGCCTTAATCACCGGTCAACGGGTCAACAGTGGTCAAACCATGGTCAACCTGGGCCCTCACCTCGAAAAACTCACTAACCCACCCTAGTGACCCTAATTGTCTAGTAAACACACTTGTGGGGCCAACCCATGGTCAAAGGATGGTCAAACCCCCTTGCCACTCTAGTGTCCCCAAGTGTCTGCCGGAACTTTTGCCGCGTTCTCCAAAATTCCCCTAAACACTTAAAATTCTACCTTTATGAAAGTTGTAGATCTTGATGCGGGACACAACTTTCATGTAGATTGGCATTTCCAATTTTGAGAGGAAAAACTGGAAAAATCAACTGCAAGACAGATTTCATTGTTTGCAATACCCTGCTAACATTCAAAGTTGGCATTCAAATAACTTTCAATCTGGGCAGAAAAACCCTATATAGCCTTTGTAGAAAATGTTGTTGGTAGCTAGATCTAAAACTTTGGTATTCATCACTTGGTCCAGTTCTATTCAAAATTTTAGAGAAAAATCGGCTTAAACACGGCACAAGTGAAACAGAAACCGGCCGAACGCCGGCGCGCCGCGACGTCGCGCACCCACGCGCCGCCGTCGCCGCCCGCCGCCGGCGGTGCCCCGGCGTCCACGCCCGCCCGCCCGAGGCCGCGCCGCCCGAGGCACGCGCCGTCCCGAGATCCCGCGCCCCAACGCGCACCCTCCCGAGGCGCCCCGAGGTCGGCGCCGCCGTACGCGGCGGCGCCGCCGTACGCGCGAGCCCCGAGCCGCCGTGGTACGGGGAGCATCTCCGCCATCACTCCTCGTCACCCGCGGACGCGTCGGGCCGCATATAAAAGTGCCCCTCGCCTCCCCGCGTGCCGCCGCCGAGCCGCCACCGCCATTGCCGCCGCCGCCCGGTGCCGGGAGCCCTACGCCCGCGCTCGCCGCCGTCCCACCGATCCAGAGGGCCGCACTAGACACCCGTGAACCTTCCAAAGTCGCTTGTTGCCACAAATTTCGCCTCCTCGCCGTCGTTCACCGTGCCACCGCGGCCACCGCCGCCGGCCGCCGCCGGACCTCGCCGCCGGCCAACTCCCTCGCCTCCACTCCGGTCCCCCGCCACTCCTAGGTGAGCTTGTGGTCCCGGCCCGGCCCCTTGCCCGTCTGAGATCGCCGCCGGCTCGCCGGATTGGCCGGACCTGCGCCGCCCCTCCCCGGCCAGGGATCTAATTGCATTGATTAGAATCTTGTTAAGGTGTTTCGTGTAAAAGTGCAGAGCCTGTTTGTGAAGATCCCTATCTAGTTTTTCTTGCAGTTCAGTCCAGCGCCTTGTAAAATTCCTAGAAATTAGTAGAAAAATCGTAAAAATGCAAAACCAATTTTGTAGGGTTCAGGAAATGAAATCCCACCACTTCCGTTATTTGCACATGGCTGAATTCTAAATAGTTTTAGCATGAAAAATACAAATGAGAAAAACCTAGATCTGGCATAGCTTGAAATCCATAACTCCTCTGTATCCCAATTTTGGATATGTTGTGTGTTAGGTCATGGCCAGTTGCTGCGCCAAAAATTGCACAATGTTATGCAGTAGATGTTGTTAGATAAATTGCTTTCCATTCTTGCAGAAACCGCCTAAATGATTTTTCTTGCTAAATATATTTATGTTCTTGCGCTCAACTTGTGCACACTGTCTTGTAATACCAAAATACACATCTTGTGAATTAATCATGATTTTTGGCTTAACAAAAATAATTATTCTTGATTTATGCATGTTTTCCTTTGCAAATGGATAAGATAAGATCAGTAGAGCCTCTAGGTGAATGTGCTGTTTCTTTAGGCTTGTTTAGGACCAGAGAGCATGCATAAGAAAGTTTGGATCATTTCGATGCTTATTTATTTTTATATGCATTTAAATGGAATCACTAGCTAGCCTTTGTTATTTTCTATAATATTTAAATTCCTAGCATCCAACACTCACATGTGGGTCCAATGGACCAGTATAAGTGATAATGTGATTAAGAAACATTTATTTAATTTTTGGTAATTTAATTGCTCAATAAAAAGCTTAAAAGCCCTTTTAATATTAAAGATAAATTAAATAAAGAAAAGCCCTTATTTAATTCTTTTTCCTTTTTGAAAAATTATCTAATTTAATTAAAAGATAATTAAACATTATTGCTGATAAGAAATTACTTCATGGATAAAAATATTATTTATACCCTTACTTGTGAAGATGAAAGGAATTAAAGCTTTCACATGAAGTGACAATTATAATAAAAACCTTTAGTCAATGTTCAATAAAAGGATAACCCATGTACACCAGTAACCTTCCTAAAAGGGAAACCGTATCTAAATGCTTGTTAAGGTGAATATGACTAACCCAGAGTTGGATAAGACAACAAACTATCACATCACCTAAATTGCATTGCATTCCGTGTAGATCTTCCGGACGGAGATTACTCCCTTGTCCCGGAAACCGAGGAAGGAGGAGCGGAAGCGTCGCTGCAGTACGTGGAAGTGCTCGACACCGAGGGTGCCCAAGCTAACCTAGCTGACGAAGGCAAGCTCCGGTGCATCTAACCCAATTTTAAAATTCTTTATTCAATTATCTATGAATGATTGTGCATTTACGTTCAGGAGTTGAATGAAACCCTAGATGCATGATCCATAGGTACCTTTGTCCTTACTAGTATGATAGGTCGATAGCTGCTAAGCTATAGGACCGTTACAAGTCGAGTGATGACCTCACTCGCGAGAATAGGTTCCTAGATAGGAATCATATTATATCCTAAATGGATTGCTCACGTGGTAAGAGCATGGGATCTGGGCTCCGGTCCAGTGGTTATGTGGGTTAAGTTTTTGAACGTACTAAGCACATGTCGGGTATGGGACCGGTAAGCCTAGTACCTTAATGAGACGGCTAGGGATGGAACTGTCACTACTCTTAGGATTCGCTCTCACGGCATGCTACCGGTGGTGTATGGTGATTCTGGGTGCACTGGGTGGGACATGCCGTATACCGTGTGTTTGGGTTTACCTTGCAAGGTTTAAATCAATCGATTGTCGGCCTCTCACTGTTATCCGAGACTACTTACTCCACTAGTCATGAGATCCCTAATGATGGAAGTTGATGAAGATGATTTTTGATTAATTGTATTGTACAACTTTGTTTGTGCTAGTTGGCTAATGTAGTAAAGATTAATCCTACTAGAACTTGTGCTAAAATCTTGAAAGTAAGGACCTACTCTTTTGTACTTTTTAGCAAAAGCAACCCAGTAGCCCAAAAATCCTTTCATGGTCTAGATTTGGTGAAGTAGTTATCACCGACGGGTAAGACTTGCTGAGTATTAGTATACTCAGCCTTGCTATAATATGTTGATCCAGGTAATGCTTTCGATGATGTGTGGCCCGGAGAGATCCCGCCCGGCTGGGAGCTGGAGTGGGTGGAGGACGACTACTGAAAGCATCATGGATGGCCTCCCGTGGTGTCTTCACTTCCGTTAGTTTATTTTCGCTGCTTTTCGAAAACTCTGAACTATTTCATCATGGCAAAAACTATGGTTTGTAATAAATGAGGACCATGTGTGGTTCGAGGACCGGTGGATGGTCGCTTCCTTGTATGATGAGTGATTGACAACGTTGTGTGGACTGATTCTTGGCTAAGTATTGCAGGTGCAGGTTGCGGCTTAACTGGTGTTGGTGCAGGTGAAGAACAAGCGCGAAAGGTCGTCGCTGGTGAGGCCTCCAGGTGTGGAGAAGACAAGTAGGCTTCGTTCGAGGGACCCGGTGGCCAGCGGGGTCAAGTGTGGGCCGCATGGTGGCATGAATAGCAAGATGAAGTCGTGGACGGTTTCTTGGTTGAGCCTCAAAACCAAGGTCGAGCCGAGACTACGTGAGAGCCGAGTCATGAGTGGAGATTGGCGGAGGCTACACCGAGTTCGCGGGGTTTCCGGTGGTTCACCAGAAAACCTCTGGGTTCCTTGGTTGATCCACAAAGCCAAGACCGAAGAACCGAAGACGGTCTTTGCCGCAAGCGGTGCTGCACCGGCCTCGACCGGTGGGTCCGACCGGTCCCGGCCGGTGGGGACCGGTCTGACCGGTGAGGAGCACCGGTCTGACCCGTGCGCGACGACGCAGTCCGGAATCTTCGAAGCGGAGGACACGTGTCGGGATCGCAAGGCTTGCGTCGAGGCTAAGCAGGTTGCGATCGCCGGGCATCCGTCCGATGGAGAAAGCTTCAAGTCTACCAAAACCGCCCTTGAGGGGCTTGTATCCCTAGTTGTTAGAGAAGGGCATTTTAGACATTCGGTTGCCTCCATATAACCCAAGAGGTGAGAGGATGGCAGCCAACTCTTGGAACCCGAGCTCATTTGTTTTCCCATCTCCTTCCTATTTTCTTTAGGTTTTCCATAGGACTAGCTTGAGAGCTTCATGGAGAGATCTTGTTGAGAGGGATGGATGATCGGGCGGCTTGCTAGACCTTGTATGAACCTTTGTTTCATGTATAGATGATTCGGCGTGGTTCCTCAAGGTTTGGATGTGTTTTCCCCGGTTGTTCTTGGTGGTGATTTTCGGAGCCCTCTCTTGGTGATTTCTTTGGGTTGTTCTCGGGACCTTTCTCTTGGGGATTTGATGGGGGAAATTTGTGGGAACTTAAGGACCGATACGGCGAACCAGAGAGGGGGGAGTGAATGGGAGCCGATAAAAATTCTTCTCGATGGAGATCGAAACTCCAACAAGATGAACGCGGCTTCCAACACACTTCTCCAACTCACTACCCAAGTTGGTCAAGCCCACGTAGCCACTGGAGTGCCACTGGACCTAGGAACCAACACACACAGCCTTCCGACCCGAGAACGCAGCGGAAAACCAAACCTCGAGTCTACAGACCCACACCGGTCAGACCGGTGAGCACCACCGGTCAGACCGGTCCCTGCTGGTGAAACTGAGCAACTTTCACCAAGTGGCTCTACACCGGTCAGACCGGTGAGACACACCGGTCAGACCGATCGCAGCCTGAAGGCCCCCAAGGCACCAAACAGGCCAACCGACCACCAAACTGACTCAAACTCGAAACAGCAGCAACACGGGACAACAACGAACACACCAAGACGTTCACCCGAGCAAAAACCCACCAGGGCTCGCACCGGTCAGACCGGTCAAGAGCACCGGTCAGACCGGTGTAGCCTGGGCAGCTCGGGATGAACAGCACCCGCGAGTCAACTCCCCCAAATCCAAATCTTGATCTCCCGAATCGCTCCACGGACTTGAACAAGACTTTGGGGATAATAGGAACACCTCATGAGGAGTCCATAGCCAAGTTTAATCCCACCAAAACTCGTCCAAAAAGGAGGAATCGAAGAAATCCCGCCAAGAGCAAAATCAACCCAAGAACTCAAGAAACCCCAAAAGCGAGCACCTTTACTCACGGATTTGGGAGGGGAATCACAGCCCAAAGAACCACGAAGGGTTCCCACAAATTTCCCCCATCAAATCCCCAAGAGAAAGGTCCCGAAAACAACCCAAAGAAATCACCGAGAGAGGGCTCCGAAAATCACCACCAAGAACAACCGGGAAAACACATCCAAACCTTGAGGAACCACGCCGAATCATCTATACATGAAACAAAGGTTCGTACAAGGTCTAGCAAGCCGCCCGATCATCCATCCCTCTCAACAAGATCTCTCCGTGGAGCTCTCTTGCTAGTCCTAAAGAAAACCTAAGGAAAATAGGTGAAAATAGGAAAAACTAATGAGCTAGGGTTCCAAGAGTTGGCTGCCATCCTCTCACCTCTTGGGTTATATGGAGGCAACCGAATGTCTAAAACGCCCTTCTCTACTAACTAGGGATACAAGCCCCTCAAGGGCGGATTTGGAATTCTTGATGTCTTCAACATCGGACGGATGCCGGCGACCGCACCTCGCGTAGCCTCGACGCAAGCCATGCGATCCCGACGCGTGTCCTCCGCTTCGAAGATTCCGGGATCGCGTTGTCGCACATCGGTCGACCGGTGCTCCTCACCCGGTCGGGACCGGTCCCCACCGGTCGACCGGTCGGACCCACCTGCCGTCCGGCCTCGCGCGCGCCGCAGCTGCCTCCGTCTTCGGTTCTCCGGTCTTGGCTTTGTGGATCAACCAAGGAACCCAGTGGTTTTCTGGTGAACCACCGGAAACCCCGCGAACTCGGTGTAGCCTCCGCCAATCTCCACTCATGACTTGGCTCCCATGTAGTCCCGGCTCGACCTTGGTTTTGAGGCTCAACCAAGAAACCGTCCACGACTTCATCTTGTCGTTCATGCCACCATGCGGCCCGCACTTGACCCCCGCTGGCCACCGGGTCCCTCGAACGAAGCCTACTTGTCTTCTCCACACCCGGAGGCCTCACCGGCGACGACCTTTCGCGCTTGTTCTTCACCCGCACCAACACCGGTCAAGCCGCAACCCGCACCCGCAATACTTAGCCAAGAATCGGTCCACACAACGTTGTCAATCACTCATCACACAAGGAAGCGACCATCCACCGGTCCTCGAACCACACATGGTCCTCAATCTCCCCCTTGATGAGCGCATTGACAACACCCACACGAAAGTTACGAGAGAGAAAAGAAAAAGAAAAGAAACGAACAAAAAGAAACTCCAACAAGCGATCGAAAGCCAAACAAAGGCAAAGAGCAAGATCACTTGAAGCGAGACGAGTCTCGGACCCCTTAGGCAAGGGCAACGGCTCGACACATCCGAGACAAAGCAAAGCTCAAGCAAAGAGCACAAACCACCGAATCAAAGCTCGAAAAACCACAAAGAGCCCCCCCCCGCACACATGCAAGCTCCCCCCGAACCAATGCACCTCCCCCGGACGAATGCATGCAAGACACCACTTGAAACAGGGCGGTTGTAACAACTCGGCCCCGACCGGTCGACCGGTCAACACCACCGGCCGACCGGTGTGCAACATGTGAACAGAACCAGCACTCACACCGGTCAGACCGGTGACCCTGACCGGTCAGACCGGTGCACAACAGAGCCCAGAAATGGCTCGAAACCACCTGAAAACCTTCTAAATGCGTCCAGTAAGCCATTTCAAGCTCAAACTTCTCCCCCTTGTTGGCAATGAATGAATCAAGCCAAAAATGCAAAACTTTCAACCTAGAGCTTCTCAAATAGACAAAATTCAACAAAGAATGCTACACATGTCCAAATGAGCAAGTTAGATACTCTACGGCTTCGTATCGATCTCAACTACATGATCACCAAGTTTCACAACCATTGGACGAAGCTAAGATGGATTTTGGCAATTTTGCGAAAAAACTTGCCTCTCATGAGCAAAGTCCTAAACATGATCAAAGCATATCAAAATGGCAAAGCCACACAAACTTCATGCTAGGACAGCCATTCTAATCATAAGACCATCACAAACACCCACAAGCACCTCATGTCATGTCAAAGCCACCGAGCCATGTGCCTACTTCTATGTATGAGACTTCTCATTGGTAGGCATCATGCAACGGTTTAGCACCCAAAGCAAATTAAATTCAGCACATATGACATGGGAGCACATTTTCCAAGCATTTTTCATTTCATTTTCAGATTTGTAAATGGTACATGAAATGTCTTTGCGACAAAAAGGAACTTATGCCCCTCCACAAGATAAAACAAGAGGGCTAAACATTCATGATGGCAAATGAGCCTTTGGCCCCATATGATCAATAAACTAGCTATCCAACCACAAATTGAGCATAACCAAGCCACTAAAACATGTCAAGAGCATGTAAAGGCATTTACACATGAGAGAGCATACATGTGACATTTTCAAAAACATAGCTATCAACCATGGATTATTCATCAAGATCATCAAGAGCTAAGCCACACTAACCATAGCATACCAAACATGCTCACAAAGACATATATCTCATTCCATGGTGAACAATGTATATGAGAGAAGCTTTCCCTAACCAATGCAAATGATACAAAATGTATGCAATCTAAGATATAAGGATGCCTATACATCATGTTACATATGCCATGCCTAATGCAAGAAATGCAAAAACAAAAGCTATACATATGCTACAAAGAAGCTCTCACACAAAACTCACAAACCACCGGCTCCTCGAGGGGAGGCAAAACGGGCTCGACACCACCGGCAAAAGAGAGCTCCCACACACCCAACTCAAGAAATCAAACACACACCAAGTTCCCCCCGCAAACGAGTGAAAGTTGCTTGATCTAGGGGTTTGGTGAAAATATCGGCTAGTTGGTCATGTGTGGGTACATGGATCAAAGCTATCTTCCCTTTCTCTACGTTGTCTCTCAGGAAATGATACCTCACTTCTATGTGTTTTGTTTTGGAATGAAGCACTGGGTTCTTTGCAACGCTTATGGCACCGGTGCTATCACATTGAAGTGGGACATGGGTGTACTCCTCACCAAAGTCACTCATGGTGTAGGTGATCCAAAGGAGCCGAGAGCAACAACTAGCGGCGGCAAAATACTCGGCCTCCGTCGTGGATTGAGCAACACTCGACCGCTTGCGAGAAGACCAAGATACCAAAGAAGAACCCAAAAGCGGCAAGTCCCGAAGTGGACTTCCTATCCAACCGTCACCCGGCAAAATCCGCGTCCGAAAAACCATGAAGCGCCAAAGAAGAGGACGCGGAGTACCAAAGACCGAAGTCGGGAGTGTGACGCAAGTACCTCGAAAATTCTCTTCACCGCTTGCCGATGCGAAGTCCTCGGAGACGCTTGAAAACGAGCACACAGACACACCGAGAACTGTATGTCCGGCCTCGTCACCGTCAAGTAGAGGAGTGACCCGATCATGCTCCGGTACTCCTTCTGGTCCACATGTTCACCTTCCTCATCCGCATCAAGAGCTGTAGTCGTACTCATCGGCGTCGTCATAGACTTGGAGTACAACATCATGAACTTCCGCACAATGTCCTTGGTGTACTTAGCCTGGTGCACAAATGTTCCTTCCTTTGATTGTTTGATTTGAAGCCCGAGGAAGAACTGCAACTCGCCCATCATGATCATCTCAAATTCCCTGCTCATATCATCTACAAACCTTGCAACAAGAGAGTTAGACGAGCCACCAAAGACAATATCATCCACGTACACCTGCACAATCAGGATATCTCCGCGCCCGCCTCAACAAAAACAAGGTCCGATCGACCTTCCCCATCTCAAAACCTCTCTCAAACAAGAACCCCCTCAACTTGCCATACCAAGATCCGGGCGTCCGCCGGCCCATACGGCGCCTTCCTCAACTTGTACACCCGGTGGGGGTACTTCTCACTCTCAAACCTTGGAGGTTGCCTCACATACACTTCCCCCAACACACCATTCGGGAAAGCACTCTTCACATCCATCTGGTGCAACTTGAACCCTTTAGCCACAGAAAAAGCTAGAAGGATCCTAATCGCCTCCAAACGGGCTACAGGAGCAAAAGTCTCCTCGTAGTCGATCCCCTCCTTCTGACTGAACCCCTGAGCAACAAGCCTCGACTTGTTTCTCACAACCTCACCCTTCTCTCCCTCTTTGTTCTTCCACACCCACTTTGTACCAATCGGCTTACACCCTGGGGGAGGGTCAACCAACTCCCACACCTGATTCCTCTCAAAGTTCTCCAACTCCTCATGCATCGAATTAACCCAATTGTGATCAGATAGTGCATATCCAATGTCTTTGGGCTCAAAAGTAGCAACAAACGCAGCATGAGCAAAATGGGAATTGTTTCGAACCCTCGACCGTGTAGTGTGTTCATTCATGTCGCCGATGATCCTCGAAGCCGGGTGATCCACTTGAACTCGCCGGGGAGGTTCTCGCCTCGAAGCTATCTCCCCCTCAACATCGCCTTCTCCCGGTTCTTGATTTGTTGTCGTAGGTGTAGCGAGAGGGTCCATCCATCATCGTAGTCGAAGTAGTGGGTACATGTTCGCCGGGGGCACCGCACCGCCATCCTCATCGTCTCCATGTTCATGCTCCTCCTCCCGAAAGATCTCCTCGCCAAGCTCATCATCACCCGCACACTCAAAGACAAGCCGACTACGTGGCTCGTCTCGTCGAAGGTTACCTCGCAAGTCTCCACGATTTGGTTAGTTTCAAGATTGAGCACACGATATGCTCTAGAATGAGATGCATAACCAAAGAAAATGCCATCGGCGAACCTAGCCTCAAACTTATCCAACTTCCCGCCTTTCTTAAGAATGAAACACTTGCAACCAAAGACATGGAAGTGACTCACCTTGGTGTGCGACCATGCATCAACTCATAGCATGTCTTCTTCTTGTGCACTCGAGGTATATCCCGTTCGACACATAGCACGCGGTATTCACCGCCTCGGCCCAATACCTCCTCGGAGTCCTATGCTCATCAAGCATCGTCCGAGCCATCTCGCACAAGGTCCTCGTTCTTCCTTTCCACAACACCATTCGGGGAGGCGTATACGGACTCGAAAACCGGTGCTCAAGACCCAAGTCATGACAAAAGGTTTCAAAACGAGAGTTCCCGAATTCCGAGCCATTATCACTGCGATAGCTCGTATGACATCTCCGTGCCTCTCGTTCCTCAACCTCAAGACTAGATCTCGAACAAAACCAAACGTCTCCCCCTTATCCTCGAGAAAGAACACCCAAGCATACCGAGAGTAATCGTCCACCACAACAAGGACATACCACTTCCCACCCGCGGATCGCACACGAGCTGGGCCAACAAGGTCCATAAGGAGCAGCTCGCATGGATGCTCAGTCATCACATCGGTGAGAGGCGGGTGAGAAGAGGCTACCATCTTGGCATGCCTACACGGCGCACAAACCAACTCTTTCTCAAGCCTCAACCATGGCAATCCTCGGACCAAATTGAGTTTACTCAAGCGAGACAAAAGGTCAAAGCTCAAGTGACCCAACTTCCTATGCCACTTCCACAACTCACTCGAAGAACCCGGCCAAGAAACAATGCTCCACACCCGAAGACCGAGAAAAATCAGCAGAAACACCCGACCCTCGGGAAAGACCATACAAACAAGGTCCCCTCGAGAGTCCACAATCCGAGAACCACCAAGCCGAAACAACACCTCAAAGCCCTCATCCAACAACCGGGACACGAAAGCAAATTGTACCCCGCCGATTGAACAAGAGCAACACGCCTCGCAGTGATCTTGTCACTCACTTTGATCTCACCTTCGAAAGCACACGCCCACGCCCATTGTCCCCAAAAGTGATGTACCTCTTCGTCACCACCGGGACGAGACTTGAGAACCACCCCCCGTCTCCGGTCATATGCCTCGAGCAACCGGAGTCAATCAACCAAATGTTCTTCAAGTATCCCACCTGAAATTCAAAAACGAGCACGTGAGCGAACAAACGACTCAAGACCGGGGTTAGTACCAAAAGAGTAAAACCGTCTGTCGAGCCATTTGCTCGAAAGTGGGGTTAGCACCAACAAAAGCATCTCTCCTACCAAAGCTACCTCCACGAACACCACCACGGTAACCACCCTGAGGGAACCACCCCTCTCTGCCTGGAGGAGGACCAAATCCACGCAAGAAAGCCCGTGGAACGTCCTTCCTCTCCAACTCAAAGCTACGACTCCTCTGATCCCCGTATTGAGCACGAGGAGGAGAACGCCTAGCAAACTGACCACCTGCACCCTTTCCGGCTCAACCACCGAACCACGATCACCGAAACAACCCTCGCACCCGCACAAGCTCGAAACCCAAACAACCGTCCGTCTGTGCCCGCACCGGTCCGCCGGTGCCCCACACCGTCCGACCGGTGTGACCTCGGGAAAGCGAGCCGCCTCCAACGGCCTTCCGCTCTCCCCAAGCCCGAACTCGTCCTCACACTCGCCTTGGCCCCGGGTATCTCGCATACGAGGCTCAAGTACACCATCAAAGGGGTGGTACTTGTCCATGTTAGCCCACTCCTTTGCCATTCTCTCCTCTCGCTTCCTCTTGAAGCAAAACTCCTCCTTGTGGCCATCTCTCCCACAATAGCCACAATGGAACCTCACAAGCTTAGGCTTAGACTTGGGATGTGGCTGCTCACTTGGTTTCTCTCCACTCAAATCCTCCACCGGTTTCTCACCACTAGCCTTCTCACTCTCCTTCCCAAAGAACACTTTCCCCGAAGTGCTCACAAACTTGATAGGCTTTCGGAGATCGTTTGTGGGTGTAGGAAACACGGGTGGAGCTGGGGTTGTGTCTAGTCGGTTCCTAAGATGGTTAGGTTTTGGAGGGAAATCATTTTTGTGGTGGGTTTTTGGTGGCTCCGGGATATTCTCTCCACTTCCCTCACCAACCTTGTTTGCCCCAAGTCCCTCACCATCTTGCCTCTTAAAGGCCTCGATCATCATCCTCAACTGAGGCTCATGACCAGGACAACCAACCCATCAACTTCCTCAAGTCATCATTCTCATCCCGCAAACGATCAACATAATGTGCAAGTTCCAAATTTTTCAATGCATGCATTTCACGGGTAGAGCAAGATGTAGGCATGGGTTCCTTCGATTTAGCCTCAAGAGAACTAGTGTAAGCATGCATATCATCAATCTTAGCATGCAAAACGGGGCAAGAAGTGCAAGCACCTAGCAAAGCAGGTCTAGACTTAAGCTCAGCCCACTTCAACCCTAAGCACATCTAGTTCCTCGCACTTGGAGGCATGCTTCTCCTTAAACAAAGCAAGATCGGCAAGAAATATGGAGCAATCAAGACAATCATTCTCATCCGAAACAACGGGGCTAGCATTAAGGGAATCAATCTCAAGCTTGCTATCAAGCACCCGTGTCTCTAGCTCGGCCCACTCTAGTCCTAGCATCCTCGAGTGAAGCCCTAAGCTCTTTTCTCATTTTCTTGGCCTCTCTAAGCATGTCACCACGGTTATCAAGCAAAGAGCCAAGCCTCTCATTCTCCCGGCGCAAGAAGGGAAGTTCATCACGCACCTCGTCGTCGGACTCGCAGTCCGAGTCGCTCGTGTGCTCTTCTTGCTGCCGGAGCTCAGCGCCATGGTGCAGAAGCCATCTCTCGCGAAGCAGCTCAGCCCGCTCAGGTTCTTGGACGACTTCTTGTTCTTGCGACGATCACCCTCATCTTCATTGCTGCTCGAGCTCGAGGTGGAGTACCGGAACTGGAGTCGACGTCGCTCGCTCCCACCATCACTCGGGCCTTGCCTCGGCTCTCCTTCTTCCTCGATCGTCGCTCGTCCTTGTACTTGTTCTTGTGCTTGCTCTTGTGGTCGCGCCTCGACCGGTACTTGCCATCCGTCCTCGACTTGTGCTTGTAGCCGTCCTTGTTCTCGACCTTCTGCGGGCGGTTGGCGACGAAGTGTCCCGGCTTGCCGCACTGGAAGCACGTCCTCGTGTTCCTCCTCATGTTCACCCGGTTCTTGTGCAGCCTCTCGAACCTCCTCGTCAACAGCGCCAGCTCGTCCTCTCCAAGCTCGTCGAACTCCTCATCTGGCATAGACATCAAAGAGGAGAAAGAGAACATCCTGGTGGATGGGTTAGAGTTAGCCTTTCCTTTGGAACCACCAACGAGGGCAAGACTATGGGAATCAGTCGGTCCCTCGAGCTTGGCAGTCATGCCCCTATCCACCTCAGCCGACTTGAGCTTCGAGAACAGCTCGTTCACCGTCAGAGTGTCATACTTCTCCGACTCGACAATGGCCTCGAACTTTCCGCCCCAAATCGTATGATCCAAAGAGTGTAAGAGCTTGACCGCTCTATCATGATCATCGTACGGGAGCACGTCCACATTGGCCCTCATGTTGTTCACAACCACCGTGAACCTCTGAAACAAGGCATCGATGGACTCACCGGGGAGATGAGTGAAGTTCTCGTACTCTCTCCGTAGGTCGCATACATCCGTGCCCTCGAACCCGGGCGTTCCCAACATGAGCCTTCTTCAACACCACCCAAATCCTACAAGCCAAGTGCTCGGTGTGCACCCGATCGAACTCAGGCTCACACAAAGCACGAAACAAGTAGTCGACCGCCTTATTGTTGGCGTCGAATGCGTCCCTCGACCCCCGGAGCGAGGAAATCCATCGGCTGGACATAGCCTCGTGTCCACCGTGACATCCCAAAGAGTCCGACCCTTTCCACGGAGAAACGCACCCATCCGCTTGCTCCACATCCGGTAGTTCTTTCCATCGAAGTGTGGAGGACCCGAACCCCCGTTCCGGTACGCCATCCTTGGATCTTAGACCGGTTAGAGTCAATAAAGACCCGAACCGGCTCGACACTTGAAGGACCGATACGGCGAACCAGGGAGGGGGGGAGTGAATGGGAGCCGATAAAAATTCTTCTCGATGGAGATCGAAACTCCAACAAGATGAACACGGCTTCCAACACACTTCTCCAACTCACTACCCAAGTTGGTCAAGCCCACGTAGCCACTGGAGTGCCACTGGACCTAGGAACCACACGGCCTTCCGACCCGAGAACGCGGCCGGAAAACCAAACCTCGAGTCTACAGACCCACACCGGTCGGACCGGTGAGCATCACCGGTCGGGACCGGTCCCCGCCGGTGAAACCGAGCAACTTTCACCAAGTGGCTCTACACCGGCCGACCGGGTGAGACACACCGGTCGTACCGATCGCACCGAAAGCCCCCAAGGCACCAAACAAGGCCAACCGACCACCAAACCGACTCAAACTCGAAACAACAGCAACACGGGACAACAACGAACACACCAAGACGTTCACCCGAGCAAAAACCCACCGAGGGCTCGCACCGGTCGATCGGGTCAAGAGCACCGGTCGAACGGTGTAGCACGGGCGACTCGGGATGAACAACACCCGCGGGTCAACTCCCCCAAATCCAAATCTCGATCTCCCGAATCACTCCACAGACTTGAACAAGACTTTGGGGATATCAGGAACACCTCATGAGGAGTCCATAGCCAAGTTTAATCCCACCAAAACTCGCCCAAAAAGGAGGAATCGAAGAAATCCCGCCAAGAGCAAAACCAACCCAAGAACTCAAGAAACCCCAAAATCGAGCACCTTTACTCACGGATTTGGGAAGGGAATCACAGCCCAAAGAACCACGAAGGGTTCCCACAAATTTCCCCCATCAAATCCCCAAGAGAAAGGTCCCGAAAACAACCCAAAGAAATCACCGAGAGAGGGCTCCGAAAATCACCACCAAGAACAACCGGGGGAAACACATCCAAACCTTGAGGAACCACGCCAAATCATCTATACATGAAACAAAGGTTCGTACAAGGTCTAGCAAGCCGCCCGATCATCCATCCCTCTCAACAAGATCTCTCCGTGAAGCTCTCTTGCTAGTCCTAAAGAAAACCTAAGGAAAATAGGTGAAAATAGGAAAAACTAATGAGCTAGGGTTCCAAGAGTTGGCTGCCATCCTCTCACCTCTTGGGTTATATGGAGGCAACCTAATGTCTAAAACGCCCTTATCTACTAGCGGGGATACAAGCCCCTCAAGGGCGGATTTGGAATTCTTGATGTCTTCACCATCGGACGGATGCCCGGCGACCGCACCCCGCGTAGCCTCGACGCAAGCCATGCGATCCCGACGCATGTCCTCCGCTTCGAAGATTCCGACCGCGTCGTCGCACACCCGCCGACCGTGCTCCTCACCGGTCGGACCGGTCCCCACCGGTCGGACCCACCGGTCGACCGGTCCGGCGCCGTTGCGGCTCCGTCTTCGGTTCTCCGGTCTTGGCTTTGTGGATCAACCAAGGAACCCGGTGGTTTTCTCGGTGAACCACCGTAAACCCCGCGAACTCGGTGTAGCCTCCGCCAATCTCCACTCATGACTTGGCTCCCACGTAGTCCCGGCTCGACCTTGGTTTTGAGGCTCAACCAAGAAACCATCCACGACTTCATCTTGCTCGTTCATGCCACCATGCGGCCCACACTTGACCCCCGCCGGCCACCGGTCCCTCGAACGAAGCCTACTTGTCTTCTCCACACCCGGAGGCCTCACCGGCGACGACCTTTCGCGCTTGTTCTTCACCCGCACCAACACCGGTCAAGCCGCAACCCGCACTCGCAATACTTAGCCAAGAATCGGTCCACACAACATTGTCAATCACTCATCACACAAGGAAGCGACCATCCACCGGTCCTCGAACCACACATGGTCCTCAGGAACCCTTCGTGGTTCTTTGGGCTGTGATTCCCCTCCCAAATCCGTGAGTAAAGGTGCTCGATTTTGGGGTTTCTTGAGTTCTTGGGTTGGAAGTGCTCTTGGCGGGATTTCCTTGATTCCTCCTTTTTGGACGAGTTTTGGTGGGATTAAACTTGGCTATGGACTCCTCATGAGGTGTTCCTAATATCCCCAATGTCTTGTTCAAGTCCGTGGAGCGATTCGGGAGATCGAGTTTTGGATTTGGGGGAGTTGACCCGCGGGTGTTGTTCATCTCGAGCTGCCCAGGCTACACCGGTGCTCTTGACCGGTCTGACTGGTGTAACCCTCGGTGGGATTTTGCTCGGGTGAACGTCTTGGTGTGTTCGCTGTTGCCCCGTGGTGCTACTGTTTCGAGTTTGGGTCAGTTTGGTGGTCGGTTGGCCTGTTTGGTGCCTTGGGGGCTTTCAGGCTCTGATCGGTCTGACCGGTGTGTTTCACCGGTCGACCGTGTAGAGACACTCGGGAAAGTTGCTCGGTTCACCGGCAGGGACCGGGCTCGACCGATGGTGCTCACCGGTCTGACCGGTGTGGGTCTGTAGACTCGAGGTTTGGTGTTCCGCTGCGTTCTCGGGTCGGAAGGTTTTGTGTTGGTTCCTAGGTCCAGTGGCACTCCAGTGGCTATGTGGGCTTGACCAACTTGGGTAGTGAGTTGGAGAAGTGTGTTGGAAGCCGCGTTCATCTTGTTGGAGTCTCCATCTCCTACGAGAAGAATTTTTATCGGCTCCCATTCACTCCCCCCCTCTCTGGTTCGCCGTATCGGTCCTTCAAGTAGTATCAGAGCCGGTTCGGGTCTTTATTGACTCTAACCAGTCTAAGATCCAAGGATGGCGTATCAGGAACGGGGTTCGGGTCCTCCACACTTCGATGGCAAGAACTACTAGATGTGGAGCAAGCGGATGGGTGCTTTTCTCCGCGGAAAGGGTCAGATCCTTTGGGATGTCACGGTGGACACAGGCTATGTGCAGCCGATGGACTTCCTCGCTCCAGGATCGAGGGACAGATTCGACACCAACAATAAGGAGGTCGACTACTTGTTTCGTGCTTTGTGTCGACCGAGTTCGATCGGGTGCACACCGAGCACTTGGCTTGTAGAATTTGGGCGGTGTTGAAGGAGGCTCGTGTTGGGAATGCCCGGTGTTCAGGCACGGATGTATGCGACCTACCGTAGAGAGTACGAGAACTTCACTCATCTCCCCGTGAGTCCATCGATGCCTTGTTTCGTAGGTTCATGGTGGTTGTGAACAACATGAGGGCCAATGTGGACGTGCTCCCGTACGATGATCATGATAGAGCGGTCAAGCTCTTACACTCTTTGGATGGTACGATTTGGGGCGGAAAGTTCGAGGCCATTGTGGAGTCAGAGAAGTATGACACTCTGACGGTGAACGAGCTGTTCTCGAAGCTCAAGTCGGCTGAGGTGGATAGGGGCATGACTGCCAAGCTCGAGGGACCGATTGATTCCCATTGTCTTGCCCTCGTTGGTGGTTCCAAAGGAAAGGCTAACTCTAACTCATCTACCAGGATGTTCTCTTTTTCCTCTTTGATGTCTATGCCAGATGAGGAGTTTGATGACCTTGGAGAGGACGAGCTGGCGCTGTTGACGAGGAGGTTCGAGAGGCTGCACGAGAACCAGGGGAACATGAGGAGGAACATGAGGACGTGCTTCCAGTGCGGCAAGCCGGGACACTTCATCGCCGACTGCCCGGAGAAGGTCGAGAACAAGGACAGCTACAAGCACAAGTCGAGGACGGATGGCAAGTACCGGTCGAGGCGCGACCACAAGAGCAAGCACAAGAACAAGTACAAGGACGAGCGACGATCGAGGAAGAAGGAGAGCCGAGGCAAGGCCCGAGCGATGGTTGGAGCGAGCGACGTCGACTCCAGTTCCGTGTACTCCACCTCGAGCTCGAGCAGCAGTGAGGATGAAGGTGATCGTCGCAAGAACAAGAAGTCGTCCAAGAACCTGAGCGGGCTGAGCTGCTTCGCGAGAGACGGCTTCTGCACCATGGCGCTGAGCTCCGGCAGCAAGAAGAGCACACAGAGCGACTCGGACTCTGAGTCCAACGACGAGGTGCGTGATGAACTTCCTTTCTTGTGTCAGGAGAATGAGAGGCTTAGCTCTTTGCTTGATAACCGTGATGACATGCTTAGAGAGGCCAAGAAAATGAGAAAAGAGCTTAGGGCTTCACTCGAGGATGCTAGGACTAGAGTGGCTGAGCTAGAGACACAGGTGTTTGATAGCAAGCTTGAGATTGATTCCCTTAAGGCTAGCCCTGTTGTTTCTGATGAGGTTGATTATGCTGATTGCTCCATCTTTCTTGCTGATCTTGCTTTGTTTAAGGAGAAGCATGCCTCCAAGTGTGAGGAACTAGATGTGCTTAGGGTTGAAGTGGCTGAGCTTAAGTCTAGACCTGCTTTGCTAGGTGCTTGCACTTCTGGCCCTGTTTTGCATGCTAAGATTGATGAGATGCATGCTTACACTAGTTCTCTTGAGGCTAAATTGAAGGAACCCATGCCTACATCATTCTCTACCTGTGAAATGCATGCTTTGAAAAATTTGGAACTTGCACATTATGTTGATCGTTTGCAGGATGAGAATGATGACTTGAGGAAGTTGATGGGTTGGTTGTCTGGTCATGAGCCTCAGTTGAGGATGATGATCGAGGCGTTTAAGAGGCAGGATGGTGAGGGACTTGGGGCAAACAAGGTTGGTGAGGGAAGTGAAGAGAATATCCCGGAGCCACAAAAAACCCACCACAAAAATGATTTCCCCCCAAAACCTAACCATCTTAGGAACCGACTAGACACAACCCCAGCTCCACCCGTGTTTCCTACACCCACAAATGATCTACAAAAGCCTATCAAGTTTGTGAGCACTTCGGGGAAAGTATTCTTTGGGAAAGAAAGTGAGAAGGCTAGTGAAGGGAAACCGGTGGAGGAGTTGAGTGGAGAAAAACCTAGTGAGCAGCCACATCCCAAGCCTATGCCTAAGCTTGTGAGGTTCCATTGTGGCTATTGTGGGAGAGATGGCCATAAGGGTGAGTTTTGCTTCAAGAGGAAGCGAGAGGAGAAAATGGCAAAGGAGTGGGCTAACAAGGACAAGTACCACCCTCCCGATGGTGTACTTGAGCCTCGTGTGCAGATGCCCAGGGCCAAGGCGAATGTGAGGACAGTTCGGGCTTGGGGAGAGTGGAAGGCCGTTGGAGGTGTTGCTGTCCAGGTCACACCGGTCAGACCGGTGTGGGGCACCGATCGATCGGGTGCAGCCCGGACGGGCGCCGTTTTGGGTTTTGTGCTCGTACAGGTGCGAGGGTTGTTTCTGGGGGTCGTGGTTCTGGTGGTTGGGCTGGAGAGTTTGCAGGTGGACAGGTTGCTAGGCGTTCTCCCCCTCGAGTTCACTACGGGGATGGGAGGAGTCGTAGCTTTGAGAAGGAGAGGAGAGACGGTCCACGGGTTCTCCTTCGTGGTTTTGGTCCTCCTCCAGGCAGAGAGGGGTGGTTCCCTCAGGGTGGTTACTGTGGTGGTGTTCGTGGAGGTAGTTTTGGTAGGAGAGATGCTTTGGTTGGTGCTAACCCCACTTTCGAGCAAATGGCTCGCACCGGTTTTACTCTTTTGGTACTAACCCCGTCTTCGAGTCGTTTGTTCGCTCACGTGCTCGTTTTTGAATTTCAGGTGGGAGACTTGAAGAACATTTGGTTGATTGACTCCGGTTGCTCGAGGCATATGACCGGAGACAGGGGGTGGTTCTCAAGTCACGTCCCGGTGGTGACGAAGAGGTACATCACTTTTGGGGACAATGGGTGTGGGCGTGTGCTTTCAGAAGGTGAGATTAAGGTGAGTGACAAGATCACTCTGAGGCGTGTTGCTCTTGTTCAATCGCTAGGGTACAATTTGCTTTCTGTGTCCCAGTTGTTGGATGAGGGTTTTGAGGTGTTGTTTCGGCCAGGTGGTTCTCGGATTTTGGACTCTCGAGGGGACCTTGTCTGTATGGTCGCTCCCGAGGGTCAGGTGTTTCGTGCCGATTTTTCTCGCCTTCGGGTGTGGAGCGTTGTTTCTTGGCCGGTTCTTCGAGTGAGTTGTGGAAGTGGCATAGGAAGTTGGGTCACTTGAGCTTTGACCTTTTGTCTCGCTTGAGTAAACTCAATTTGGTCCGAGGATTGCCATGGTTGAGGCTTGAGAAAGAGTTGGTTTGTGCGCTGTGTAGGCATGCCAAGATGGTAGCCTCTTCTCACCCGCCTCTCACCGATGTGATGACTGAGCGTCCATGCGAGCTGCTCCATATGGACCTTCTTGGCCCAGCTCGTGTGCGATCTGCGGGTGGGAAGTGGTATGTCCTTGTTGTGGTGGATGACTATTCTCGGTATGCTTGGGTGTTCTTTCTCGAGGATAAGGGGGGAGACATTTGGTTTTGTTCGAGATCTAGTCTTGAAGTTGAGGAACGAGAGGCACGGAGATGCCATACGAGCTATCCGCAGTGATAATGGCTCGAAATTCAGAAATTCTCGTTTTGAAACCTTTTGCCATGACTTGGGTCTTGAGCACCAGTTTTCGAGTCCGTATACGCCTCCCCAGAATGGTGTTGTGGAAAGGAAGAACATGACCTTGTGCGAGATGGCTCGGATGATGCTTGATGAGCATATGACTCTGAGGAGGTATTGGGCTGAGGCGGTGAATACCGCGTGCTATGTGTCGAACAGGATATACCTCAGAGTGCACAAGAAGAAGACATGCTATGAGTTGATGCATGGTCGCACACCCAAGGTGAGTCACTTCCATGTCTTTGGTTGCAAGTGTTTCATTCTGAAGAAAGGCAGGAAGTTGGATAAGTTTGAGGCTAGGTCTGTCGATGGTATTTTCTTTGGTTATGCATCTTATTCTAGAGCATATCGTGTGCTCAATCTTGAAACTAACCAAATCGTGGAGACTTGCGAGGTAACCTTCGATGAGACAGAGCCACGTAGTCAGCTTGTCTTTGAGTGTGCAGGTGATGATGATCTTGGCGAGGAGATCTTTCAGGAGGAGGAGCATGAACATGGAGATGATGAAGATGGCGGTGCGGTGCCCCCGGCTGAACATGTACCCACTACATCGACTACGGTGATGGATGGACCCTCTACTACACCTACGACGACAGATCAAGAACGAGGAGAAGCTAATGTTGAGGGGGAGGTAGCATCAAGGCGAGAACCTCCCCGGCGAGTTCAAGTGGATCACCCAGCTTCGAGGATCATCGGCGACATGAATGAACGCACTACATGGTCGAGGGTTCGAAACAATTCTCATTTCGCTCATGCTGCATTTGTTGCTACTTTTGAGCCCAAAGACATTGGACACGCACTATCGGATCACAATTGGGTTAATTCGATGCACGAGGAGTTGGAGAACTTTGAGAGGAATCAGGTGTGGGAGTTGGTTGACCCTCCCCCAGGGTGTAAGCCGATTGGTACAAAGTGGGTGTGGAAGAACAAAGAGGGAGAGAAGGGTGAGGTTGTGAGAAACAAGTCGAGGCTTGTTGCTCAGGGGTTCAGTCAGAAGGAGGGGATCGACTACGAGGAGACTTTTGCTCCCGTAGCCCGTTTGGAGGCGATTAGGATCCTTCTAGCCTTTTCCGTGGCTAAAGGGTTCAAGTTGCACCAAACGGATGTGAAGAGTGCTTTTCTGAATGGTGTGTTGGAGGAAGAAGTGTATGTGAGGCAGCCTCCGGGGTTTGAGAGTGAGAAGTACCCCCACCGGGTGTACAAGTTGAGGAAGGCGCTGTATGGGTTGAAGCAGGTGCCTAGAGCTTGGTATGGCAGGTTGAGGGGGTTCTTGTTTGAGAGAGGTTTTGAGATGGGGAAGGTCGATCAGACCTTGTTTTTGCTGAGGCAGGGCAGAGATATCCTGATTGTGCAGGTGTACGTGGATGATATTGTCTTTGGTGGTTCGTCTAACTCTCTTGTTGCAAGGTTTGCAGATGATATGAGCAGGGAGTTTGAGATGAGCATGATGGGCGAGTTGCGTTCTTCCTCTGCCACAAATCAAGCAATCAAAGGAAGGAACATTTGTGCACCAGGCTAAGTACACCAAGGACATTGTGCGGAAGTTCAAGATGGAGGACTCCAAGGCTATGACGACGCCGATGAGTACGACTACAGCTCTTGATGCGGACGAGGAAGGTGAACACGTGGACCAGAAGGAGTACTGGAGCATGATCGGATTACTCCTCTACTTGACGGAGACGAGGCCGGACATACAGTTCTCGGTGTGTCTGTGCGCTCGTTTTCAAGCGTCTCCGAGGACTTCGCATCGGCAAGCAGTGAAGAGAATTTTTAGGTACTTGCGTCACACTCCCGACTTCGGCCTTTGGTACTCCGCGTCCTCATCTTTGGCGCTTCATGGTTTTTCGTACGTGGATTTTGCCGGTGTCGGTTGGATAGGAAGTCCACTTCGTGGACTTGCCGGTTTTTGGGTTCTTCTTTGGTGTCTTGGTCTTCCCGCAAGCAGGCCGAGTGTTGCTCAATCCACGACCGAGGCCGAGTATGTTGCCGTCGCTAGTTGTTGCTCTCGCCTCCTTTGGATCACCTACACCATGAGTGACTTTGGTGAGGAGTATACCCATGTCCCACTTCAATGTGATAGCACTAGTGCCATAAGCGTTGCAAAGAACCCAGTGCTCCATTCCAAAACCAAGCACATAGAAGTGAGGTATCATTTTCTGAGAGACAACGTAGAGAAAGGAAAGATAGCTTTGATCCATGTACCCACACATGACCAACTAGCCGATATATTCACCAAACCCCTAGATCAAGCAACTTTCACTCGTTTGCGGGGGGAACTTGGTGTGTGTTTGATTTCTTGAGTTGGGTGTGTGGGAGCTCCTTTGTAGCATATGTATAGCTTTCCTTTGTGCATTTCTTGCATTTGGCATGGCATATGTAATATGATGTATAGGCATCCTTGTATCTTAGATTGCATGCATTTTGTATCATATGCATTGGATAGGAAAAGCTTCTCCTATATACATTGTTCACCATGGAATGAGATATATGTCTTTGTGAGCTTGTTTGGTATGCTATGGTTAGTTTGGCTTAGCTCTTGATGATCTTGATGAATAATCCATGGTTGATAGCTATGTTTTTGCAAAATGTCACATGTATGCTCTCTCATGTGTAAATGCCTTTATATAATCTTGACATGTTTTAATGGCTTGGCTATGCTAAATTTGTGGTTGGATAGCTAGTTTATTGATCATATGTGGCCAAAGGCTCATTTGCCATCATGAATGTTTAGCCCTCTTGATTTATCTTGTGGAGGAGCATAAGTTCCTTTTTGTCGCAAAGACATTTCATGTACCATTTACAAATCTGAAAATGAAATGAAAAATGCTTGGACAATATGCTCCCATGTCATATGTGCTGAATTTAATTTGCTTTGGGTGCTAAACCGTTGCATGATGCCTACCAATGAGAAGTCTCATACATAGAAGTAGGCACATGGCTCGGTGGCTTTGACATGACATGAGGTGCTTGTGGGTGTTTGTGATGGTCTTATGGTTAGAATGGCTGTCCTAGCATGAAGTTTGTGTGGCTTTGCCATTTTGATATGCTTTGATCATGTTTAGGACTTTGCTCATGAGAGGCAAGTTTTTCGCAAAATTGCCCAAATCCATCTTAGCTTCGTCCAATGATTGTGAAACTTGGTGATCATGTAGTTGAGATCGATACGAAGCTGTAGAGTATTTAACTTGCTCATTTCGACATGTGTAGCATTCTTTGTTGAATTTTGTCTATCTGAGAAGCTCTAGGTTGAATTTTTTGCATTTTTGGCTTGATTCATGCATTGCCAACAAGGGGGAGAAGTTTGAGCTTGAAATGGCTTGCTTCGGACGCGTTTAGAAGGTTTTCGGGTGGTTTCGAGCCATTTCGGTCTCTCGTTGTGCACCGGTCTGACCGGTCAGGGTCACCGGTCTGACCGGTGTGAGTGATGGTTCTGTTCACATGTTGCACACCGGTTTGACCGGTGGTGTTGACCGGTCTGACCGGTCAGGGCTGAGTTGTTGCAGCTACCCTATTTCAAGTGGTGTCTTGCATGCTTTCATTCAGGGGGAGGTGCATTGGCTCAGGGGGAGCTTGCATGTGTGCAGGGGGAGCTCTTTGTGGTTGTTCGAGCTTTGATTCGGTGGTTTGCGCTCTTTGCTTGAGCTTTGCTTTGTCTCGGATGTGTCGAGCCGTTGCCCTTGCCTAAGGGGTCCGAGACTTGTCTTCTTCAAGTGATCTTGCTCTTTGCCTTCGTTTGGCTTTCGATCGCTTGTTGGAGTTTCTTTTTGTCCGTTTCTTTTCTTTTTCTTTTCTCTCTTATTACTTTCGTGTGGGTGTTGTCAATGCACTCATCAAGGGGGAGATTGAGGACCATGTGTGGTTCGAGGACCGGTGGATGGTCGCTTCCTTGTATGATGAGTGATTGACAACGTTGTGTGGACTGATTCTTGGCTAAGTATTGCATGTGCAGGTTGGTGTTGGTGCAGGTGAAGAACAAGCGCGAGAGGTCGTCGCCGGTGAGGCCTCCAGGTGTGGAGAAGACAAGTAGGCTTCGTTCGAGGGACCCGGTGGCCAGTAGGGTCAACTGCGGGCCGCATGGTGGCATGAACAGCAAGATGAAGTCGTGGACGGTTTCTTGGTTGAGCCTCAAAACCAAGGTCGAGCCGGGACTACGTGAGAGCCGAGTCATGAGTGGAGATTGGCGGAGGCTACACCGAGTTCGCGGGGTTTCCGGTGGTTCACCAAAAAACCACTGGGTTCCTTTGTTGATCCACAAAGCCAAGACTGAAGAACCGAAGACGGCATGCGGCGGTGCAAGAAGGCGCACCGGTCCGACCGGTGGGTCCGACCGTTCGACCGGTGGGGACCGGGGGCCCGACCGGTGAGGAGCACCGGTCTGACTGGTGCGCGACGACGCAGTCCAGAATCTTCGAAGCGGAGGACACGCGTCGGGATCGCAAGGCTTGCGTCGAGGCTAAGCAGGTTGCGGTCACCGGGCATCCGTCCGATGGAGAAAGCTTCAAGTCTTCCAAAACCTAGTTGTTAGAGAAGGGCAATTTAGACATTCGGTTGCCTCTATATAACCCAAGAGGTGAGAGGATGGCAGCCAACTCTTGGAACCCTAGCTCATTTGTTTTCCCATTTTCCTTCCTATTTTCTTTAGGTTTTCCATAGGACTAGCTTGAGAGCTTCATGGAGAGATCTTGTTGAGAGGGATGGATGATCGGGCGGCTTGCTAGACCTTGTATGAACCTTTGTTTCAGGTATAGATGATTCGGCATGGTTCCTCAAGGTTTGGATGTGTTTTCCCCGGTTGTTCTTGGTGGTGATTTTCGGAGCCCTCTCTTGGTGATTTCTTTGGGTTGTTTTCGGGACCTTTCTCTTGGGGATTTGATGGGGGAAATTTGTGGGAACCCTTCGTGGTTCTTTGGGCTGTGATTCCCCTCCCAAATCCGTGAGTAAAGGTGCTCGATTTTGGGGTTTCTTGAGTTCTTGGGTTGGAAGTGCTCTTGGCGGGATTTCCTTGATTCCTCCTTTTTGGACGAGTTTTGGTGGGATTAAACTTGGCTATGGACTCCTCATGAGGTGTTCCTAATATCCCCAAAGTCTTGTTCAAGTCCGTGGAGCGATTCGGGAGATCGAGTTTTGGATTTGGGGGAGTTGACCCGCGGGTGCTGTTCATCCCGAGCCGCCCAGCTACACCGGTCGACCGGTGCTCTTGACCGGTCGACCGGTGCAACCCTCGGTGGGATTTTGCTCGGGTGAACGTCTTGGTGTGTTCGCCGTTGCCCCGTGGTGCCGCTGTTTCGAGTTTGGGTCGGTTTGGTGGTCGGTTGGCTGTTTGGTGCCTTGGGGGCTTTCGGGCTCGATCGGTCCGACCGGTGTGTTTCACCGGTCGACCGGTGTAGAGCCACTTAGTGAAAGTTGCTCAGTTTCACCAGCAGGGACCGGTCTGACCGGTGGTGCTCACCTGGTCTGACCGGTGTGGGTCTGTAGACTCGAGGTTTGGTGTTCCGCCGCGTTCTCGGGTCGGAAGGTTTTGTGTTGGTTCCTAGGTCCAGTGGCACTCCAGTGGCTATGTGGGCTTGACCAACTTGGGTAGTGAGTTGGAGAAGTGTGTTGGAAGCCGCGTTCATCTTGTTGGAGTCTCCATCTCCTCTGAGAAGAATTTTTATCAGCTCCCATTCACTCCCCCCCTCTCTGGTTCGCCGTAGCGTTCCTTCAATAAATAAACCCCTCGGGGTACGAATTTGGATATTAATGTTGTTGTATCTCTGGACTCGCCTTCGAGTGAGTTTTAATGCATATATTCGATCCTTGTTGCTTCTTCAAGTGATTTTCCGGGCGTTAACCCGGCAACTAACGACAGGATGATACTTTATTATTGCTTAATGACCAAAGTTGATCGGTCTTAGGCGATAGTACGATATTTTCCTGGGCGGGTTGTCACAGTTGGCATCAGAGTTTATATGCACCAGAGATTAATTAATCAACTTAATCAATGGTTTTTGAATAAAATATGCCAAGATTGTCTGATTTTCCAAAATACATTGGTTCCTTAAGGATAAACTAGACCGAGAGGCCCTAGAGGGAATTTTGGGTTCTTTCAGGTGGCTTAATTAACTTATGGTCTATTTTGTTAACTTCCAGCACATTACTTTCTGTCAGACTTACTTTAATGCACAACCAAACTAGGAGCCACGTGTTTTATACGTGTGCTATTCTGCATCACGAGAATTGCGAGGGTTGATGGAGTGATCCGTTCCACGGGTCCCATCTTCGCGTCTGTTTATGAGTTGTGTGTCGCCACGTGTTTCATACGTGTGCATTCCGCATGTCGCTCATGCGAGGCAAGGATACACTCCATTCAAACGGAGGGTGTCCGAGGTTGGACGCTGTCCATGCAGCGGCTTAACGCATGGATACCGTTTCTATAGTGAACGGTAATGTATGTGGACGCTTTCGTGACGTGCTGGCACGAAAGGTTCGTTTTCTGCAGGTACATAACAGCGCTTCGTTAGTCGTTAAGCAAGTACCGTATAGCTCTCGACTAGATATTATAGGGAGAGACGATTAAAAGCCTTGCCACCGGCACTAACTTCGATTTTTGGCTTGATTGCCATGTGAGGTCGAATAGGACGTCTTGCATGCATGTTAAAAATCGAAACAACTAAAATGGACCCAAAAATCAAAATTCCATATGTCCTCTAAGGAAGATTATGCTAGTGTGTGCTTTTTATAAACTAGAGTACCTCTCGTACCTAGCCGTCATGCTGCCGAAATTTTGAAAAAGTTGTTACCTTGTACTAGGTTAATTAAACCAAATTGTTATAAATAATTGCTCCTCAACTAGACATCTTGTAATAGCAAGTCTCAATCCTAGTTTCGTTGGGTTGGTTCACACTTTCCTAGGCACATCTAGGTTCAAGACCATCCACCTTGTTCCTTGTTCGATGCTCAACCTTAAAATTTAGTTAATTGTTAAGGGATTTATTTTGAACCGGGAAAACTTGGGAAAGATTGAGGTTTCTGGATTTTTGGTTATGAATTTTTATTCACAGCTGCCAAAACTTCACCATTTGACATGTCGTTCTCTTTGAGATCTGACATGAGTTACATTTGTGTACAGATGGATTTCCCCGTGTTCCACCAGTTCGACGCTGACGGTACGATCCATACCAACGGGTTGCACTAGGAGGGTTTTCCGCGCCTTGCGTGGGAAGCGCTCAGTGCCGCAGGCTACCTCACCCCACCGACTTACGAGGTGAAAGAGTTTGAGCGCTATGGCGTTCCCCACTGCAGGGTGATCGTTACTGTTCTGCCCCACCCAGACCACGCCGACTGGTTTGACTTGAGCTTTATCTACTGGGGATTTATCACTCACGAGTCTGTTGAGTCAGCCGCCCTCAGAGTGCTGACAGACTTCTGTGACCACAACCCCACCGTGGTAGCTCTCTCTCCGTTTGGACTGTTTCCTGCTGTGAGTCCTCACGACCCAGCATGGTTGGACCGTATGGATCACCTACGGGAGCTACCGACGCAAGCAGAGCCGTTGGATGTTACTCAGACGCTAGCTCGTTGTCTGAACGTGGTTTTCACACTTCAGGGGCTGCGCTATAATACCGCAGCGGTTATTGGACAGCGTTTGGAGGCATCCGGGCGCGATTGGGAGCGGCTTTCGGAAGCACACCGACGAGCTGAACTTTACTCGACTCGGGTGCAGCGAGAGAATGACAGGCTGCGTGCTAGGAGATTTCAGTTAGAGCTTGAGAGAGGCGACCGCCTGCAGAGGATTGTAGATCTGGAGGAGGAGAACCACGCACTAGAGGAGGATGCCGATGCGCACGAGATTGAGAGGCTGACACTACTGCAGACCATTGCTGAGATGCAGGAGCAGGTACAGGAGGCCGAGGTACAGGTGGCAGCTTTGCAGGCTATAGTGGCCTTACGCCCATCGCCCCCGCGTACGATCACACCGGAGGAGCAAAGCGGGCTTTGTCCGGTCCGGGATCGTACGAGCCGAGCGAGACCACCGCTACCGACTCCCCCAGCTTCGCCTACATACAGTGGTGCTTCAGTGGGCAACTAGATTGCCGCCCTAAGAAAGACGAAGGATGCCGATCCTATCGAGTTGTCTTGTGATGATTAGAGTAGTTGGCTTGTTGGCACGTTTTCGTGCCAAGTAACTGCTTGTATCGGGTCATGTCATGTTGTTCGATTTCGAGTTGTAATGTCCTTGAACCTTGTTCTATCCTATTGTAATAAAGAATGCTTAAGCATGTGGGCTCAAAGTGGATCCGTTTGTCATTTAAAAATTGAAGTTTTCTCACGTTTGATTGCCCAATTCGGATAAACCGTCGCAATTGACCATGCTTGTCAAGTTTGTTTGACCACCTATAAACGTTGGTAAACCAAACCGTTACTAGGGTCATCACTTGTTGTCACGGTTAAGCGCTCGTCGTATACCACCCTTGTTGGTACCCGAAGTGACAGGAATTGTCCGAGGGTGAATGTGAGCCGTACATTCGGGTGATCGCATTCCTAACCGCGATATGAACACAATTCTAAGAATCTTGTTGGCTATGCATAATGAGATGTGTTTGTGCATGATCCTGCTTGTCATCATTTGGAGTAAGCTTTTGGTTATCACACTAATAAAGCTCACTTTTCAGATGGTGGGAACCACGCGCAACTCTCCCAATGGTTTCGGAGCAAGTGGTAGCGGTGACTTACCGCCACCCCCGCCCATGACGCCGTCGGAGGCCTTCATGACCACATCCCCAAGGGACTGATGGATAGGAAGATGAGGGAGCTGTTGGCCCTCCGCTAGGGATCCGACACGGTGTATCGCTATGCTCAGAAGTTTAATATCCTGTGCCAATATGGTGGGCATCACGTTGATACTGATGCCAAGAAGATGGAGAGGTTTCGTGATGGGCTTGATGGCAAGTTGTACGAGCGTCTAAACCTGCTCGAGCCCGCAAACTTCCATGAGCTAGTGAACAAGGCTATCTCCCAAGAAGATGCTATGAGGAAAGCCCATGGGGACAACAAGAGGATGTCTGGTTTCACCCCAGGCAGCGGAATGAGCAAAAAGTTTCGCTTCGTGAAGAAGGAAGCTCCAGGCCCGTCTCAGCAATCTTCAACTGGACGCTGGACGATGAGGCCACCGCAGAGCAAACCCATAGGGAATTTCCAGTTTCGCAGTGCCCAGCAGCAGGCTCCAAAGCCTAATGCACCTCCTCGCAACATGGGTGATCGTCGATGCTACAATTGTGGCCAGCCCGGGTATTTCATCAACGAGTGTCCAAAGCCCAGGCAGATCAGGCCCAACCCGCAGAATCAGGGTGCAGGGAACAAGCCTGCCACTTCGGCTAAGAAGCCCCTGGTTCAAGTACGCCAGGGCAAGCTGAACTTCACCGCCATGAGTGACGTCCCAGAAGGAGCTCCAGTGCTCACGGGTACATTCTCTATCAACGACACTCCTGTTAAGATTTTGTTCGATTCGGGAGCTACCCATAGTTTCATCAGTGAAAGGCTAATAAACAAACTGGGTTTGAAGGGCTCCCATATCACTTCCACTTATAAGATAATTACTCCCTGAGGACAAATCACCTCCAATATCCTAATCCGAGGAGTAAGTTTGGGTTTAGGTAGTAAAATCATTCCGACAAACCTTATCGTCATAAACTTGGTTGGAATGGATGTTATCTTGGGTATGGAATGGATGAATCAACATAAGGTGATTCTAGATATATCGGATAGGGTCGTAGAGATCAATTCTCCTACGGTCGGGCACACTACCTTGTACCTACCTTTCAGGGACGGTACCGATTCTTGTGCCTATGTGACCATTATCTCCCCTCTTGACGAAATTCCAGTAGTATGCGAGTACCCGGATGTCTTTCCTGATGAGTTGCCTGGTATGCCACCAGACAGAGATGTCGAGTTTGTGATCGAACTCCAGCCCGGTACCACACCCATTTCCAAAAGACCTTATCGCATGCCACCCAAAGAGTTAGCTGAACTAAAAACCCAACTCCAAGAATTGTTAGATAAGGGTTATATTCGCCCGAGCTCTTCTCCTTGGGGTTGCCCTGCCCTATTTGTTAAGAAGAAAGATGGTAGCTTGAGAATGTGCGTAGATTATCGACCACTCAATGCAGTCACCATCAAAAATAATACCCGCTTCCTCGAATCGATGTTCTTTTTGACCAATTGGCTGGTGCCAAAGTCTTCTCTAAGATCGACCTTCGTTCTGGCTACCACCAAATCAAGATTCGACCTTGCGACATTCCTAAAACCGCTTTTTCCACTCGTTATGGTCTTTACGAGTTCTTGGTAATGTCTTTCGGACTCACTAATGCCCCCGCCTACTTCATGTACCTCATGAACTCCATGTTCATGACGGAGCTCGATAAATTTGTCGTGGTCTTTATCGATGATATTCTCATCTATTCCAAAAGCGAGAAGGAACACACCAAACATCTCCGAGTTTTCCTTCAACGTTTGCGAGATCACAAGCTGTATGCTAAGTTCTCCAAATGTGAATTCTGGTTGAAAAGTGTGAAATTCTTAGGGCACACCATTTCCCACGATGGTATATCTGTAGATCCTAGCAAAGTTCAAGAGGTGATGGATTGGAAACCACCCAAGTCCGTGCATCAAATCCACAGTTTCCTACGATTGGCGGGATACTACCGTCGATTCATTCCTGACTTTTCCAGAATCGCAAAACCCATGACCGAGTTACTCAAGAAAGGAGTGAAATTCGTGTGGAGCGAAGCATGTGAGAAAGCTTTCCACACCCTAAGGCAACATCTAACGTCAGCCCCAGTGTTAGTACAGCCCGATAATTCCAAACCGTTTGAAGTCTTCTGTGACGCATCAGGCACGAATCTCGGCTGTGTCCTTATGCAAGAGGGCCGAGTCATTGCCTATGCTTCACGGGCACTTCGACCCCATGAGCTCAATTATCCTACCCATGATCTTGAGTTAGCCACTGTTGTTCATGCCCTCAAGATATGGAGGCATTATCTAATGGGAAATCGTTGCAATATCTTCACCGACCACAAGAGCCTCAAGTACATCTTCACCCAGTCAGAATTGAACATTAGACAGAGAAGATGGCTTGAGTTGATTAAGGATTATGATCTAGAAGTGCATTATCACCCCGGCAAGGCAAATGTCGTTGCGGATGCTCTTAGCCGCAAAGATCATTGCAACCACCTAGAGTTGGAGCCAGTTAGTGAACCATTGTGTGAAGAAATGAGAAGGCTCAACTTAGAAGTGGTGCCACAGGGAATTCTTTATGCCTTGGCGGCAGAATCCGATCTATATGACAGAATTGTCACTGCCCAGCGCGATGACGTAGATATTCAAACCATCATGCAGAAACTAGCAGAAGGAGACCCCAAGTGCACTTGTTTCCAGAAGGACCACCAAGATGTGGTCTGGTTTGGGAAATGCCTAGTGGTCCCCATGGACCCAGAAATTAAGAAAATCATTCTAGATGAAGCTCACAGGTCCAAATTCTCTATTCATCCCGGTAGTACCAAAAGGTACCGAGATCTGAAACAGAACTTTTGGTGGTCCAATATGAAGGTGGATGTAGCCAAGTATGTAGCCGAGTGCGATACTTGCCACCGGATGAAAGCAAGTCATTTGAAGTCGGCAGGTGCACTCCAACCCCTGTCGATACCTATGTGGAAGTGGGACGATATTAGTATGGATTTCATTGTAGGTTTACCCCTAACAGCTAGAAAGAAAGACTCTATTTGGGTAATTGTGGACAGACTCACCAAGACCGCTCACTTCATTGCTGTACACACCACTTACTCCGTCCAAAGAATATGCGAATTGTACATGGATCACATAGTTCGTTTGCATGGAATCCCAAAGACTATAATCTCTCGATAGAGGGACTCGGTTGTAGCTCGTTTTTGGGAACAATTGCATGAGTGTTTGGGAACCCAGCTGATCCGCAGTTCCAGTTATTATCCGCAGACCGATGGTCAGACGGAGAGGATAAATCAGATTTTAGAGGACATGTTGAGAGCAAGCATCTTGCACTTTGACAAGAGTTGGGACAAGTGTTTGTCCTTGGCAGAGTTCTCCTACAACAACAGCTATCAGGCCAGTTTGAAAATTGCACCGTTTGATGCTCTATACGGACGTAGATGCCGCACTCCGCTGAATTGGTCAGAGACCGGAGAGAGAACACTCTTTGGACCAGAATTAGTTAAAGAGGCCGAATAAAGGGTACAAGTGATAAGAGAGAATTTGAAGATGGCACAGATGAGGCAAAAGAGTTACCATGACAAGGGAACCGCACCTCGACACTTTGAAGTGGGAGACTATGTATATTTAAAAGTGTCCCCCACCAAGGGTGTGCAAAGGTTCGGAGTCAAGGGAAAGTTAGCCCCGCGCTACATTGGACCATATGAATTTATAGAAGTATGTGGACCCGTGGCTTACCGTATCCAGTTGCCAGAGAGGTTTTCTGCAGTGCACAATGTGTTCCATGTAACTCAATTGAAGAAGGGAAAGCCTGTGCCGGAGAATGAAATCATCATGGAGGCTAATGCTTGGATTGAGCCGGATTTCTCGCTCATCGAGCACCCATTGAAAGTATTAGACCAAAAAGAGAGAAGAACCCGAAGGAAGACCGTGCGAATGTACAAGATCCAATGGAGTCATCACACAGAGGGAGAAGCAACGTGGGAGACGGAGGACTATCTTAACACTAAGTATTCGGGCTTCCTACAATCTCGAAACCGTGAGTCTTCCTCCCCATCGTTTCGTTATCAAATCGAATCTCGAGACGAGATTCCGTTTAAGGGGGGTAGGCTGTGACGCCCCAGGTTTTTAATTAGCCTTAATCACCAGTCAACGGGTCAACAGTGGTCAAACCATGGTCAACCTGGGCCCTCACCTCGAAAAACTCACTAACCCACCCTAGTGACCCTAATTGTCTAGTAAACACACTTGTGGGGCCAACCCATGGTCCAAGGATGGTCAAACCCCCTTGCCACTCTAGTGTCCCCAAGTGTCTGCCGGAACTTTTGCCGCGTTCTCCAAAATTCCCCTAAACACATAAAATTCTACCTTTATGAAAGTTGTAGATCTTGATGAGGGACACAACTTTCATGTAGATTGGCATTTCCAATTTTGAGAGGAAAAACTGGAAAAATCAACTGCAAGACAGATTTCACTGTTTGCAATACCCTGCTGACATTCAAAGTTGGCATTCAAATAACTTTCAATCTGGACAGAAAAACCCTATATAGCCTTTGTAGAAAATGTTGTTGGTAGCTAGATCTACAACTTTGGTATTCATCACTTGGTCCAGTTCTATTCAAAATTTTAGAGAAAAATCGGCTTAAACACGGCACCCGTGAAACAGAAACCGGCCGAACGCCGGCGCGCCGCGACGTCGCGCACCCACGCGCCGCCGTCGCCGCCCGCCGCCGGCGGTGCCCCGGCGTCCACGCCCGCTCGCCCTAGGCCACACCGCCCGAGGCACGCGCCGTCCCGAGATCCCGCGCCCCAACGCGCGCCCTCCCGAGGCGCCCCGAGGTCGGCGCCGCCGTACGAGCACGCACGCCGCGGACCGCCGGTCCGTCGGCCGTGTCGCCGCCGTATGCGTGAGCCCCGAGCCGCCGTGGTATGGGGGAGCATCTCCGCCGTCACTCCTCGTCACCCGCGGACGCGTCGGGCCGCATATAAAAGCGCCCCTCGCCTCCCCGCGCGCTAGCGCCGAGCCGCCGCCGCCGGTGCTGGAGCCCTACGCCCGCGCTCGCCGCTGTCCCACTGCTCCAGTAGCTCCACTAGACACCCGTGAACCTTCTAAAGTCGCTTGTTTCCACAAATTTCGCCTCCACGTCGTTGTTCACCGAGCCGCCGCAGCCACCGCCGCTGGTCGCCGCTGGACCTCGCCACCGGCCAACTCCCTGCCTCCACTCCGGTCCCCTGCCACTCCTAGGTGAGCTTGTGGTCCAGCCCGGCCCCTTGCCCGGCCGAGATTGCCGCCGGCTCGCCGGATTGGCCGGACCCGCGCCGCCCCTCCCCGGCCAAGGATCCAATTGCATTGATTAGAATCATGTTAAGCTGTTTCGTGTAAAAGTGCAGGGCATGTTTGTGAAGATCTCTATCTAGTTTTTCTTGCAGTTCAGTCCAGCGCCTTGTAAAATTCTTAGAAATTAGTAGAAAAATCGTAAAAATGCAAAACCAATTTTGTAGGGTTCAGGAATTGAAATCCCACCACTTTCGTTATTTGCACATGGCTGGATTCTAAATAGTTTTAGCATCAAAAATACAAATGAGAAAAACCTAGATCTGGCATAGCTTGAAATACATAACTCCTCTGTATCCCAATTTTGGATATGTTGTGTGTCAGGTCATGGCCAGTTGCTGCGCCAAAAATTACACAATTTTATGCAGCAGATCTTGTTAGATAAATTGTTTTCCATTCTTGCAGAAACTGCCTAAATGATTTTTCTTGCTAAATATATTTATGTTCTTGAGCTCAACTTGTGCACACTGTCTTGTAATACCAAAATACACATCTTGTGAATTAATCATGATTTTTGGCTTAACAGAAATAATTATTCTTGATTTATGCATGTTTTCCTTTGCAAATGGATAAGATAAGATCAGTAGAGCCTTTAGGTGAATGTGCTAGTTCTTTAGGCTTGTTTAAAACCAGAGAGCATGCATAAGAAAGTTTGGATCATTTTGATGCTTATTTATTTTTATATGCATTTAAATGGAATCACTAGCTAGCCTTTGTTATTTTCTATAATATTTAAATTCCTAGCATCCAACACTCACATGTGGGTCCAATGGACCAGTATAGGTGATAATGTGATTAAGAAACATTTCTTTAATTTTTGGTAATTTAATTGCTCAATAAAAAGCTTAAAAGCCCTTTTAATATTAAAGAGAAATTAAATAAAGAAAAGCCCTTATTTAATTCTTTTTCCTTTTTGAAAACATTATCTAATTTAATTAAAAGATAATTAAATATTATTGCTGATAAGAAATTACTTCATGGATAAAAATATTATTTATACCCTTGCTTGTGAAGATGAAAGGAATTAAAGCTTTCACATGAAATGACAAGTATAATAAAAACCTTTAGTCAATGTTCAATAAAAGGATAACCCATGTACACCAGTAACCTTCCTAAAAGGGAAACCCTATCTAAATGCTTGTGAAGGTGAATATGACTAACCCAGAGTTGGATAAGACAACAAACTATCACATCACCTAAATTGCATTGCATTCCGTGTAGATCTTCCGGACGGAGATTACTCCCTTGTCCCGGAAACCGAGGAAGGAGGAGCGAGAAGCGTCGGCGCAAGACGTGGAAGTGCTCGACACCGAGGGTGCCCAAGCTAACCTAGCTGACGAAGGCAAGCTCCGGTGCATCTAACCCAATTTTAAAATTCTTTATTCAATTATCTATGAATGATTGTGCATTTACGTTCAGGAGTTGAATGAAACCCTAGATGCATGATCCATAGGTACCTTTGTCCTTACTAGTATGATAGGTCGATAGCTGCTAAGCTATAGGACCGTTACAAGTCGAGTGATGACCTCACTCGCGAGAATAGGTTCCTAGATAGGAATCATATTATATCCTAAATGGATTGCTCACGTGGTAAGATCATGGGATCTGGGCTCCGGTCCAGTGGTTATGTGGGTTAAGTTTTTGAACGTACTAAGCACATGTCGGGTATGGGACCGGTAAGCCTAGTACCTTAAGGAGACGGCTAGGGATGGAACTGTCACTACTCTTAGGATTCGCTCTCACGGCATGCTACCGGTGGTGTATGGTGATTCTGGGTGCACTGGGTGGGACATGCCAGATAGCCTGCACCAAAGACTGTGGCCTTTCATCCCGACCCGGGGATTTCTGGGGACGGCCTGGGACAGCTGTACCTTTGTGGACAGCCTACCGTGTGTTTGGGTTTACCTTGCAAGGTTTAAATCAATCGATTGTCGGCCTCTCACTGTTATCCGAGACTACTTACTCCACTAGTCATGAGATCCCTAATGATGGAAGTTGATGAAGATGATTTTTGATTAATTGTATTGTACAACTTTGTTTGTGCTAGTTGGCTAATGTAGTAAAGATTAATCCTACTAGAACTTGTGCTAAAATCTTGAAAGTAAGGACCTACTCTTTGTTACTTTTTAGCAAAAGCAACCCAGTAGCCCAAAAATCCTTTCATGGTCTAGATTTGGTGAAGTAGTTATCACCGATGGGTAAGACTTATTGAGTATTAGTATACTCAGCCTTGCTATAATATGTTGATCCAAGTAATGCTTTCGATGATGTGTGGCCCGGAGAGATCTCGCCCGGCTGGGAGCTAGAGTGGGTGGAGGACGACTACTGAAAGCATCATGGATGGCCTCCCGTGGTGTCTTCGCTTCCGTTAGTTTATTTCCGCTGCTTTTCGAAAACTCTGAATTATTTCATCATGGCAAAAACTATGGTTTGTAATAAATAAACCCCTCGGGGTACGAATTTGGATATTAATGTTGTTGTATCTCTGGACTCGCCTTCGAGTGAGTTTTAATGCATATATTCGATCCTTGTTGCTTTTTCAAGTGATTTACCGGGCGTTAACCCGGCAACTAACGACAGGATGATACTTTATTATTGCTTAATGACCAAAGTGGATCGGTCTTAGGCGATAGTACGGTATTTTCCTGGGCGGGTTGTCACAGTCGAGCCATAAACAACGTCACCATAAGGTATAGACATCCCATACCTAGACTTGATGACATGCTTGATGAACTTAGTGGTGCAATTATTTTCATAAAAATTTTGAGAAGTGGCTATCATAAAATTCGAATGAGAGAAGGAGATGAATAGAAAACAACCTTCAAAACCAAGTTTGGGCTGTATGAATGGTTAGTGAGGCCTTTTGGATTGACCAATGCACCTAGTACTTTCATGTGTTAATGAATCATGTGCTTAGGCCATTCATTGGAAAATTTGTTGTGATTTTGTATTGATATCTTGATTTACAGTAAGTCTCTCGATGAACATGTTGAACATATAAAATGTGTGCTTGCTATTTTGAGGAAGGAATGCTTGTATGCTAACCTTGCCAAGTGCACCTTTTTCACCGACAAGGTAGTGTTTCTTGGCTTTGTTGTTTCAGCTCAAGGTTTGGAGTTTGATGAAGAAAAGATCAAAGTTGTTCATGAATGGTTGCCTCCACAAAATGTGAACCAAGTGCGAAGCTTTCTTGGACTTGCTAGATTCTATCATCAATTTGTCAAGGATTTTAGTACCATTGTTGGCACAATCAAAGAGTTGATGAAGAAGGATGTGTCATTCCATTGGGGTGCAGCACAAGAGAAGGCATTTGAAGAGCTCAAAAAGAAATTGACAACCGCCCCACTCCTTGCACTTCTAGATTTTGATAAGACCTTTGAAATTGAATGTAACGCAAGTGGTGTAGGGACTGGAGGCGTGCTCATGCAAGAAGGAAGACCCATTGCATATTTTAGTGAAAAGCTAAGTGGTCCAACTCTGAATTATTTTGTTTATGATAAAGAACTTTATGCTCTTGTGAGGAGTTTGGAAACTTGGCATCACTACCTTTTGCCTAAAGAGTTCATTATACATTTTGATCATGAATCATTGAAACATCTAAAAGGTCAATTAAAACTGAACCAAAGACATGCTAAATGAAGTGAATTCATAGTATCTTTTCCTTATATTGTCAAGTACAAGAAAGGGAAGGATAATGTTGTTGCAAATGCTTTGTCTAGACGCCATGCTTTGGTGACCTAACTTGATGCTAAAATTTTTGGTTTGGAAAGTATTAAAGACTTGTATGCTACTGATTCATACTTTGCTGAACCATTTTCAAAATGTTGTGTTGACAAGGGTTGGGAAAAACTCCATTTGCATGAAGAATTTTTATTTCGAGCTAACAAACTTTGCATTCCAGATTGTTCTGTTCGTCCTTTGCTTTTGCAGGAAGCTCATGCTGGAGGACTGATGGGTCACTATGGTGCCAAGAAAACAAAGCAAGTGCTGGCTGATCACTTCTTTTGGCCAAATATGCGAAGATATGTGGAGAGATACATGCTACACTATGTAACCTGCCACAAAGCTAAGTCCCGCTTGAACCCTCACGGTTTATAAACCCCTTCACCTATTCCTAGTGTACCATGGGAAGATATTTCTATGGACTTTGTTCTTGGTTTACCTCGAACAAAGAGGGGGGAGGGATTCAATCTTTTTTGTGGTTGATCACTTTAGCAAAATGGTTCATTTTATTCCCTGTCATAAGAGCGATGATGCTCACACGCTGTTGAGTTATTTTTCAGGGAAGTTGTGCGTTTACCTGGAGTTCCACAAACCATTGTGTCTGATCTTGACACAAAAATTTTTGAGCTACTTTTGGAAGACATTGTGGGGGAAAACTTGGGACACAATTGTTGTTCTCTACAACATGTCACCCGCAAATGGATGGACAAACTAAAGTTGTGAGCCACACCTTGTCAACATTGTTGCAGGTTGTTCTCAAGATGAATTTGAAGCTTTGGGAAGAAAGCTTGCCTCATGTGGAATTTGCATACAACAGGGCGGTACACTCAACCATAAAATTCTATCCATTTGAGATTGTATATGGTTTCAAACCTGCTGCTCCCATTGATCTTTTGCCTTTTCCTATGCAGAAACGAGTGAACTTTGACACAAGCAAGCGTGCTGAATTTTTCAAGAAACTTCATGAACGAGCAAAAATTAATATTGAGAAGATGACCAAGATGTACAGAAGCGTGCCAACAAAGGTTGCAAGAAGATTCTGTTTGAACAAGGTGACTTGGTTTGGGTACACCTACGCAAGGATCGCTTCCCCGATCAACGCAAAAGCAAGTTGCAGCCCCGTGCAGATGGACCATTCGAAGTGCTTCACAAGATCAACGACAATGCTTATGAAATTGATCGTCCAAGTTCATATGGTGTTAGTACAAGTTTCAGCGTCACCGATCTGTCTTCGTTATTTAGATTTGAAGAGTCGAGGACGACTCCTTTTCAAGAGGGGAGGATGATGAGGACATAACAGCCATATGTAACCCAGATGCCTTGGTTACACCAGACACATCACAGGTTACACCAAACCCACATCTGGTTACACATCAAGAATCAAGTGCGCAACTGTTTACACAAGAACAAGCATTGGATACATGAGCCCAAGCAAATGAAGGATCGGTTACGTGCAGCCGTGCAAAGAAACTTCAACAAGAGGTGCATGCTTTCCTCTCTGAGTTACGTTGTAATGATGAGAGTCATATACTACCTAAGTCTTGTACTTTACTGTGACAACCCGCCCAGGAAAATACCGTACTATCGCCTAAACCAATCCACTTTGGCCATTAAGTGACAGTAAAGTATCATCCTGTCGTTAGTTGCCGGGTTAACGCCCGGTAAATCACTTATATAGCAACAAGGATCGACATATATGCACGAACACTCACACGAAGGCGAGTACAGAGATCATTACATAATTAACATCCAAATCTATCCCGAAGGGTTTAATTATTACAAAATGGGGTCTTTGACGTGACAGCGGAGTTCAGAGTTTTGGAAACAACGGAAATTAAACTAAACGGCGCAGGGAAACATCACGGGAGGACTGCCATGATGCCTTCAATCTTCGTCTTCCACCCACTCCAGCTCCCAGCCAGGTGGGATCTCACCAGGCCACACATCAGCAAAGGCACTTCCTCGGCTTCCGGCACGAGAGCGTAGTTACCGTCAGGGAGTTCTACACAGCATGCAATGCAAGGTTCAGGTGGGGTGATAGGTTATTGAGTTATTTTTACCCAACTCTTGTTGGTCATATTCACCTTAACAAACAATTAATTATTCAATTTTCTCATTGATGCTATTATATACACATGTGAGAGTTTATCATTCTTTTAATCTGCTTAACAGTGATTGTGTGCACATCTATGCAATTAATTCAATTTAAATTCATAAAACAGCAAGGGTTGGTGACACTTAGCCTTTAACAAGATTTACATCTATGCATTTAGGTGTGCATGTGATGATTTTCCAATTTATTTTAACATTAAACTTTAATTGGCTTCTATCATTTTTATTCACAACATAGATTAATAAAATTCAGTGGGTTGTGTTGTGAAGCACTAAAAACCAAAACAAAGCCTCTGCACACACATACATGCTCAGGACAGCTAGGAATTTAATTATACCGAAAATAACAAAAGCTAGCCACCACAACATGGTAAATGCATACAAAAACAAATACACAACAAAATGATTTCAACTTTCTCACACATGATCTCTGGTCCAAAACTAAGCTAGGAATGCAACATATGCACCTAGAACCATTATAGATCTTAAGTTATGCATTTACAAAGAAAATCAAACATATTTCAAGAATAATATTTCTGACCACTATAAAATAGTGATTAATTTACCAGAGGTGCATTTTGGTCTAAAATGATGACATGCAGAAGTTGGGAACAAAAATCTATTTATTTTTGGCAACAAAAATCATCTAGACAGATTCTGCATAAATACTAAATAATTTATATAAAAAGATTTACAACATAACTTTGTGCAATGTTTGGTACAGGAGCTAGTCATAACATAACACATAACATATCCAAACATTAGCTATAGAGGACTTATAGATTCTGAGATACAACGGATCTAGGTTTTCACATTTCTATTTTCATGCAACAATTATCAGGACAAAGCATAAACAAGTTTACAGAAGTTGTATTGTTTTTCACCAGGAATCCAACAAAATTGGGTTTGCATTTTTATGAATTTTCTACGATTTTATATGGATTTTCTAAGATTCGGCCAAAATCATTTACTATGTGAGATTCAATTTTACCGGCGGACCCACCGGAAACTTTTGCGGATTCACAAATACGCCCTTGGTTCGCACACAAGATCCTGGAAAAACTTCAGATCTTGCAATTGGGTCCCCGGGGCGGCCGGCGGTGGTCTGGCCTCAAATCCGGCGAGCTCGTCGGCGTCCTTGGCCGGGGAAGGAGCCGGGGAGGGCCACAAGCCTGGGCGGGTCGATTCCTGGCCAAGTTTAGGGCGGAAGGCTTGCCAGCATGCGGGCACGGTGGCGGTGGCCGCTGGGGCTCATGCTCCAGCGAAGGGGTGGCACGACCAGGGCAACACGCGGCACGGGGAGGTGCTTTAGCTCCTAGGGAAGAGGTTGGTGTGTTTGAGCGGCCGCGAATGCGAGGAAGCAAGGGAGCTCCGCGTTGGCGCCCATGGCGAGCGGCGGCGCGACAGCGGGCACGCGTGAAAGGAGGGAGGGGCGGCGGTGTGTTTCACGCGCGAGGGCAGGAGACAACGCCCCTTTTATAGCCGGCTCCCCGCCCTTGCGCGCGCGCAGGCGCGTGGACGGGGGGGCCCGGCCGTCGCGGGGAGTGCGTGCGCGCGCGGTTGGCCGGCGTGCGCCGCGGCCGGGGCCGCGCGCGCGCGCTCGAGGAACGCGGTACGGGGTCACACCGGCCCCGAGGCGGCTCTTGGACGGCGTGTGGTCTTGGGACGCGCGGGCGATGCGACCGGCGCGCAGGAGGGCCCGGACGTCGATGTGGGTCGTGGCACCACGCGTTCGGCGCGCGCGGGCGCACTCGGGGAGGGGTCGGGGCGCGGCGCAGCGCGACGCGGCCGAGTGCCATTTCTGTTTGCGCATGTTTGACCGGGCATTTTTCCAAAAATTTGAATAGAAGTGCACCGAAGGGTGAATAGCAAAGTTGTAGATGTACGACCCCTCTACAACTTTCACAAAAGCCGACAGGTGTTTTGATCAACGGTTTGAGCAGGAACGTCGAGCAAAGTTTGGGTTTTTCATGGCGCCAATGAATATTAAAATCTGCGGTTGACCAAGTTTTTCTCCATTTTCCACTCCAAATCTGCAATGCCACCCAAAAGCAAAGTTGTGTCCCTCAAAAAGCTAGACAACTTTAATATTGGTTGATTTTGGAGTGTTTAGGAGAAATTTGGAGAACGCGGCAAAAGTTCCGAAGGATGCTCAAGGGCAACGGGGTTTGACCGGGGTTTTGACCAAGCTTTGACCAAGAGGGTGTGTTGACTTCATTAAGGGGGTCATTAGGATTGTTGACAAGATTTTTGAGGTGATGACCCAGGTTGACCAAGGTGTGACCACAGTCAACAGGGTTGGACTCGGTCGATCCGGCAATTAGCATTAATTACGCTAATTAAAAACCTGGGGCGTCACAGCCTACCCCCTTTAAGAAGAATCTCGCCCCGAGATTCGTCAACAAGATTAGAACGATCCCTTCCATCATGACAAGGGTTACAAAGGGAGAAAGGCACCTCTGCTTACACTTCCCGATATCGAGAATTCAGATGGAACAAAGGTACAAGGTGCATTCCTTGCTGCCTCATCGCCGTTCATGAGGGAGCGGGCGATGAATGTGTACATGAAAAACTAAGAGCAGACAGATTTCGCCTGCGATGCAGAGATACATCCCTACCAGAGTCTAGCGAAGCGACTTGAGCACCTCCATGGACTGAGTCATGGGTGGCAGCGTGGCTCGAGTTCTTCTTCCAAACTACTTCCGAGCTTCCTCTTCTCGACGTTGGTGAAGATGGAGGGACCGCTTGCTCGACGAGGAACGGAGCAGACGGAAGAAATGAGCTAGTGGCAGGTTGGCCAACAACTAGCTGGAGGGAAACAAAGGGTGATGTTGAAGTCAAGCTCAAAAGGATGCGAGGTTTGGTACTGGCGGTATCGACGAAGGGCTCCCTTTTTATGGTCGCAGCGGGGCTGCAACGGTCATCCAACCCACCCAGTTATCCGGTGGTGGCAACACAGGGCTCGACAATGGGCAGCCCGTGAGGTCTTGGCGACATGGTCGTGGCTGCGAAAAAGGATGGCAGAGCGATGTCACGGCGTCGTACGGTCGTGGCACTGAAAAGGATGGGGTCCAATGGTTCGAAGAACTGACCATGATGGTGAGAACGACAAGGAGAGCTCAGGGTATCCACCCTCTAGGGCCGGAGATCGAAACTAGGCGGATTGCACAAGACTTCCACCGATCCTGGGTTTGCTCCTTTCTCGGTTCCGAGGACTTGGAGGGTACAATCACGGATCAAGGACGGATGAATGATGAATGACTCTCAAACATTGACTTTTTGAGAACCTTGATTGCTCAAGAAATTCTACTTCTACTTCTCCAACTTAGCTGTTCGGATTGGTTCGAAGCTAAGGGAACATTGACATTGGTGGTAGGAGACCAAGTCGAAAAGGAATCATCAAACCAGATTTCTATGAAGAAAGGGAAGGCTAGTAAAAAATTTTCGTAATTTCTTTGTAAGGAAGACATTTTTGTGTGGGGACATCAGAACCATCTTACTCACACTTTATTTAACTTGTGACTTTGGGCTTTATTGACTCATTACATCACGATGCAATAATTTTAAAAGTTGGGGTGATGCACATGCTTATGAAGACACGATGCACATGATCATGCGGTATGGTGCTCATGATGCATGTTAGCATGACTCGATTATCCACACAATGGGTTAGCGATTATGAGGGCAAGCAATGAGTTAAAAAGGAGTATGTGTGGCGAGTCGCATTCTCACATCCAAGATACCTAGCGCTCCCCTAGTGGCAATCACATGGCTGCAGCACACATGATGCCCTAGGTTCCGTCGCAGCACCATTGGTTATGGGATAACACCTCACCAACACATAAGAAGGACAGAGTAGGGATGTCGTAATCCTCCATGCGTATGCGATTAGCTCACCCAAAATTCCCAAATGCACATGCTAATGCGAATGCATGCTCAAAAAGTGACATTTCTTTTAATTCCAAAAGTTGTGAGAAAGACCAACAAGGTCAAGTTCAAGATTGAGAGATTGAGTTGACCACGATTGGCATAAAGATTTTGGACGAGCTTGATACTCAGCAAAGAGCTCAGAACTGATCACAACTAGATTAATTAATTCCCTTACAAAGATCACTGGAGGAAGATGTTCAACCAAGGCATTACATCGAAGAAAGGTTTCGGGATCACCTTAACAACACTTGGGGTTACAATGCAGACGAGCTGCACAAAAGCAACTCCTAGTTCAGCCTACCACAAAAACTGACCAAATGTGGCTGCTCACACTAGGGTTTCTTACGACTACTACACTCGTACGGTTCAGAACTTTCTTACAAACATACCAGCTTCCAACTAGACAACAAGCTAGCCTTAGGTTAAATAACTACTGGTTGGATCTTTCATGCCGACTACGGTGAAGCGGGTCCAGATTCTCCTTGAATCTGCTCAACATCTTCTTCTTCTAGTCCGGGATTGGCAGGTTCTGGATGTGGAGCTGCTATAGCTTCCAGTTGATTCTCTAGTGTCGTATGGACCTCCCTGGGCCCACTACCTCGGTGGGTACCAGGACCGACTACTCGGTGGGCCCCTGGGACTACCCGGCTTGCGCTACACGACATCTGAAGGCGTGGAGCACAAGGACTACACAGGAGTAGTACTCGGTTAGGGAGCTGTACATGTTCCGCACTGTATAGAGGACTCCTAGACGTACTCGACTAGTACTCTTTTCCTACTCCGACTTGTAACCCCGCCTCCCGACTATATAAGGCGAGGCGGGGACCGATCTCAAGATCACCTCATACAATCCCCTACAACCCACGGCGCACTATTGCACCATCTTGTAATCGTGCCCTATCAATCCGAGCTACGCGACATACGGGACGTAGTGTATTACGCACCTCGCGGCCCGAACCTCGTCTAAATTGTGTGCCATGTGTCTCTTCCTTCGAGTTACCGATCTCGGCGAGTCACAATCATCTACTTCGGGTACTCCCCGTAGTAGGTTGCCGGTCTAAAACACCGACACTGGCGCGCCAGGTAGGGGCTCTCGCTCGAGATCACATGGCGAACTCGACGGCTTCCGTCCACTTCAAGCCAACCGTCGCTTTCAACCGCGGCGACACCTTCGTCTTCGGCGCTCGGGTCCGCACCGCCGATGGCGCGGGCTCCTTCCCCGCCGCCTAACCATGCGGCCCAACCCGAGGACGAGCCTCGTGATGCTTCCCGAAGTTGTCGCGGGCGAACTCGCCGCAAGTTCGGCGAAATTTCGCTCTTCAACCACCACGCCGACTTCGAGCTCGAGTCCGTCTCCAACTCGAACCCGACGTCGCCATGGGCCATCGCATGCGAGCCGGGCCGCTCGCCCATCGCACACGGCCCCCTCACCACGCGGGCACTCCGCGCGTGGCCCATGCATCCGCAGCCGGGCCCGCACGGGCGCTCCCACTTCGCGCCGGGCCGGCAAGGAGCCCGTACCCGAGTACAACTCGGACTCCGACGTCGTCCCCGATCGCGCTTCGGACTCCAGCCCTCTCTCCGAGTTCTACTCGAACCCGGACTACGAGTTCGACTTCAGGTCGGACCCTGAAGAGCCCGAGTCCGAAGACGACTCCACTGAGCTTCCCTTGTCAGGGCCAGCCTCGGGGCTGGTTATAAAATCAACGCCGGCCGGGAGATACGCTCACCGGCCGACCGCAAGCCCGCCGACCCGGCAAAGGGAGACTCACGCTACGTCGCCTACATCGACTCGCTACCGTTCCGAGGAGGGAACGCCACTAACCCGGCCGACTCAAATACACCAACCGAGGTGGAACCCTGCGAGTCCGCACTCGGGCACCCCCGATCGCCAAGTCTTCATGGCCGTCGGCGAAACCCCGGGACCTTCGTGCACGGCCGAGGACAAGTACCGGAGGACATCTCCGCGGACGAGCCGTTCGCTAATGCGCCCGCGGACGAGACCGCCGCCAACGGGGGACGCTCGACACGAACGTAACGAGAAGCGCACCGAACGATGCCGGCGGCTCGAGACAACCTCCCCATCCGCAACCTTGTGGAAGCTCTCGAGAAGGTCGAGAGCATAGTACACACCATCCCCGAGCAATGCCTCATGTCGATCACAATGATCGCACGCCGGAGCTCGGGGCATACGCGCCGGGAGAAGTCATCGCCAAGCTCGCGAAGAAGCCTACTTCATGCGGGTCGACAACGTAGTCAACCAACCTCCTCCGGCCTAAACCCCACGACAACGAAGCTACTAGTCGCAGGCGCCAACGCCGGCCCCAACCGTACTCGAGCCGACCTTCCACCGAGCCAAATCGTCGCCGCTCCAACGCCGGCGGGCCTTCGCAGCAAGATAAAGGCAATCGAGAAGTCGTTCCCCACCGCGCTCCGCCGGTGGCGGCGGCAACGACCCCGATGGCGGCGGCGCCGACGGCGGCGGCTCCAACCATGGGGCCAACAGAGAGCCGGGAGGCGGCGGCGGCCGCGGCGGCCGAGGCCACGCGAACGCCCACGCCTCCGGCGCCCGCACGGCGGGTACGACGCTCGCCGAAGATCGAGGAGCTACGGCGGAAGAAGTCGACCACTGCCGCTGAGGGCGACGGCTTCCCCGCCTTCTCACCTCGACTTCGCAACCTCGCTCCTCCCCGACAAGTTCAAGCCTTTGGGGATCACCAAGTACGACGCGAAGCAGGATCCTATCCAGTGGCTCCGATGCTACGCCCTCTCCATCGAGAACGCCGGCGGCAACAACGACACCAAATGCCTCTACTTCCCCTTCGCCCGGACCAAGCACCACTCACATGGCTCGAGTCGCTCGACAAGCACTCGATCGACAAGTGAGACCAGTCGAAGGAGCCAGCTCACGAGCAACTTCGCGGGCGCCATGGGCCGTTCGGGTACTCGCATGGACCTGGCCATGATCAAGCAGGAACAAGGCGAGACCCTCCGCAAGTACATGCGCCGCTTCTTCGACAAGTGTGCTACCATCGTCGACGTCATCGACAAGGAGGTCATCGACCTCTTCCAGGACGGCCTCTACCATCGCCGCACCTTCGAGGACTTTGGTCGTCGCCGCCCCAGGTCCATCCCCCACCTCAAGGACATGATCACGTCCTGGGCGGATGAAGAGGACAAGGCCAACGCCAAATACGACGCCATCCGCGGCAAGTCCAAGCAGAACCGGGCGGCGGCGGCGGCAAAGCAATGCAAACCAAGGCGGCCGCAACAACAACAACAACGGCAACTACTCGGGTCCCAACCGCAAGCGCAAGCCATACAACACCGTCGCGGCTATCCAGGCGCCCTGCGAAAGGGAACTCGAAGAAGAACTCGGCGGGTTCAAAGACCCGCCGAAGGAGAAGTGCTCGTGGCATCCAAACGGGAACCACACTACCGAGCGGTGCTACCGGCTCGAGGCATGCACTCAAGGATACGCCGAGCCACCGCACCCTCACGACCAAAAGGGCAAGAAGAAGGACGGCGACAACAACGACTTCCAAGAACTCGAGAAGACCGTAAACGTCCTCTTCGGCGGATCGCCCAAAGGCGGGGAGCGAGAAGGCTACCCGTCGCGAAGTGATGTCCATTGAGCCGGCCGGTCCCGACCCCTCTCGGGTGGTCGGAGGTACCCATCACCTTCTCCCGCGCGGACCAATGGACCAGCGCTTCTCCGAACCGAGACGGTTCCCCCTCGTCCTGAAGCCAACGGTGGCGGGCTCCAAGCTCAACAAGGTGCTCATCGACGGTGGAAGCGGGCTCAATGTCCTCTTCACCAAAACCTTGAAGAAAATGAAGCTCGACGTCACCCCCATGCTTACCAAGAGCAGCACGCCCTTCTACGGCATCGTCCCAGTCAACGCGGCTATCCCACTGGGCTCAGTGGTACTGCCAGTTACCTTCGGGGCGTCTCGGGACAACTACCGCACCGAGTACATCAAGCTCGAGGTCGCGGATTTCGAGACCTCTTACCACGCCATCCTCGGCAGACCGGCCATCGCCAAGTTCATGGCGGTGCCCCACTACACCTACTTGGTACTCAAGATGCCAAGTCCAGCCAGTGTACTCTCCCTCCAAGGGGACTTGAAGATCTCCCACGACTGCGATACAGAGGCCGTGGTGATCGCTTCCACAAACCAAGTACCCAACGCGATGATGGAGGTCTACGCCGCGTCGAAGAAGCTTGCTACAAGCGAACTCGACATCCCAGAGAAGTCTGACAGCGCCAACAAGCCTCAGCCACCTGAGGAGGTACTCGTCAAGACGGTCGACCTCGGAACAGGCGACCCTAGCAAGACCACCACCATCGGGGCCGGCCTCGACCCCAAATAGGAAGACGCGCTCATCAGCTTCCTTCGGGCTAACCGCGACATCTTCGCGTGGAAGCCAGCGGACATGCCAGGAGTGCCCAGGGAGCTGATTGAGCACTGCCTCAACGTCGATCCAAAGGCCACCCCCAAACGACAACACCTCCGGCGTTTTGCCGACGACAGACGGGACGCCATCAAGAAGGAGCTCGCCAAGCTACTCGCAGCTGGTTTCATCAGAGAAGTCTTCCATCCTGAGTGGCTCGCCAACCCCGTCCTCGTCCGCAAGAAGAACTCGAACGAGTGGAGGATGTGCGTCGACTACACCGACCTCAACAAGCACTGCCCCAAGGACCCCTTCGGGTTGCCGCGGATTGATCAAGTCATCGACTCCACGGCGGGCCGCGACTGCTCTCGCTTCCTCGAATGCTACTCCGGGTACCACCGGATCGCAATCAAGGAGGAAGACCGGGAAAAGACCGCGTTCATCACCCCGTTTGGCGCGCATCGCTACACGACCATGTCATTCGGGTTGAAGAACGCCGGCGCTACCTATCAACGGGCCATCCGGGCTCGCTTCAAGCGGCAACTCAACAAGAACGTCGAGGCTTACGTGGATGACGTGGTTGTCAAAACCGGGGACTCCGGTACCCTCATCGACGACCTTGAAGAGACCTTCGCATCGCTACGCGAGTACCGCCGGAAGCTCAAACCGAACAAGTGCGTCTTCGGCGTCCCTTCGGGCAAACTACTCGGCTTCATCATCGGCCCGGCGCGGCATTGAAGCCAACCCCGAGAAGATCTCCGCCATCACCAAAGCATGAAAGCTCCCACGAGCATCAAAGACGTCCGTAAGCCGACGGGGTGCATGGCGGCGTTGAACAGATTCATCTCGAGGCTAGGAGAACGGGGCCTCCCCTTCTTCAAACTACTCAAGCATCACGAGAAGTTCGTGTGGACTCTAGAGGCGGATCAAGCCCTTGCCCAACTCAAGGACTTCCTGTCAAAGCCGCCAATCCTCACGGCTCCTCACAAGGGCGAGCGCCCATCGCTCTACCTAGCCGCGACTACTCACGTGGTCGATCGCCATCGTTGTCGAGCGGCGGGAAGACGGCCACGCCTACCCGGTCCAGCGCCTAGTCTACTTCGTCGGCCGAGGTACTATCGAGTCCAAGGCTCGCTACCGGCCCCGTGCGAAGCTCCCGTACGCTCTACTCATCACCTCGCGGAAGCTACGACACTACTTCCGGGGAGTACTCGGTCTCCGTCGTCACCGACTACCCGCTCGGCGACATCTCGAGGAACCAAGACGCCACCGGAAGAATCTCCAAGTGGGCCGTCGAGCTCGGCGCCCTCACCATCGACTTCAAGCCACGCACGCCCATCAAGTCGCAAGCACTAGTCGACTTCATGGCGAGTGGCGGGAGAACCAACTACCTACTCCCACCGTGCGACCGAGCATTGGGTGATGTACTTTGATGGCTCACTCAACCTCGAGGGCGCGAGGGCGCAGGGGTACTCCCCGATCTCTCCAACGGGCGAACAACTCAAGTACGTCCCGGATCTTCTGGAAGGTCTCAAACAACGAAGCCGAGTACGAAGCTCTCCTACACGGGCTCCGCCTCGCGACTTCATTGGGCATCAAGCGGCTACTAGTCTACGGCGACTCCGCAGTGGTCATCAACCAAGTCAACAAATCTTGGGACCGCAACAAGGAGAACATGGACGCCTACTGCCTAGAAGTTCGCAAGCTCGAGAACAAATTCTATGGTCTCGAGTTCCATCACATCGTCCGCGACAACAACGTTGCATCGGACGTCCTCTCGAAGCTTGGATCCACCCGCGCTCAAGTACCAGCGGGCGTCTTCGTCCATGAGCTTCACGCGCCATCCATCCCGGAGCCGGCGCCACCGACCACCGGCCGGCCCGGCCCATCCACCGGCCGGGCAGAGGTCATGATGATCGACGTGGACCGGAGGCAACCCTTCATCGACTACCTCGGCGAGCGAGAAGGTCCCCTCCGACAAGAACGCAGCCGAACAACTCGTCCGCCGCGCCAAGTCTTACGTCCTCGTCGGAGACAAGCTTTACAAGCGGGGCACATCTTCTCGGGAGTACTCATGAAGTGCGTCCCCCCGTGAAGAAGGCAAGGACATCTTGGAGGAGATCCATAAGGGCGTCGCGGCAACCACGCGTCTTCACGCACGCCGGTCGCAAAGCCTTCCGGCGAGCTTTCTGACCGGCCCACGGCCCCGGGCGATGCCGAAGAACTCGTCGAAGGTGCCAAGGATGTCGCATCTTCGCCAAGCAAGAACACGTCCCGGCCTACAAGCTAGTCACCATACCGCCAACCCGGCCCTTTGCCCGCCGGGGGCTCGACATGATTGGGCCACCGCCAAGCCGCGCCGGGGAGGATTCAACGAGGTACCGGTGGCTATCGACAAGTTCACCAAGTGGATCGAGGTCAAGCCGGTCACATGCCCCAAGGCTGACAGAGTACTCGACTTCCTGGATGAACTCGTACACCGCTATGGGCTACCCAACCGCATCATCACAGACCTGGGGTCCAACTTCAACAACCACCAGTTCTGGGAATACTGCGAGAACAGCGGAATAGACATCCGATACGTCTCAGTCGCCCATCCACGGGCCAACGGACAAGTCGAGCGCGCCAATGGGATGGTGCTCGACGCCCTCAAGAAGCGGCTACACGACGCCGCTAACTCCAAAGGAGGCAAGTGGATCAAGGAACTACCCAACGCACTCTGGGGGCTGCGGACTCAACCATCCAAGCCAACGGGGCAATCCCCCTACTTCCTGGTCTACGGCTCTTAAGCCATCCTTCCTGCCGACGTCATATGGAACTCGCCAGCAGTGGAGCACTACGACGAAGGCGTCTTGGAAGACGACAGACGAGCCGACATCGACAGGCCTCGAAGAAGCTCGGCCGCGCCGCCCTCGTCCAATCGGCAAGGTACCCGGAGGGTATCCGACGCTACCATGATCGCAACGTCAAGGAACGCTCCTTCAACGTTGGAGATCTCGTCCTCCGCCGTATCCAGAACACGGAAGGACTTCACAAGCTCAGCTCCCCCTGGGAAGGCCCCTTCACCGTGGCTAAGGTGACCGGGCCGGGCTCCTACCGCCTCCAAACACTTGAAGGCGAAGACGTCAACAACTCGTGGAACGTCGACCAACTCTGTCGATTCTACGCCTAGTCTACACGACTACTCCGGGGCTCAAGTCTAGTCGACTACACCAACGCCCCTGGCCGTAAGCGACCCTCCGGCCCCGGCTCCGGCCTCCGGACTTCTCCTCTCCGGGGTCCGGCCCGCGCGGCTACCTACGGACCCCGGGCCGCGACGAGTGTCAAGGACTCTAGCGAGCGGTCTACCAAGAGACCACACTCCAAGATCCGGCCGCGCGGCTACTTACGGATCTACGATCAAGCCTACACGGCTACCTACGGATCCCTCGCCGCAAGCGGCTACCCGCTCCGGCCGCCACTTAGCCGTAAGCGGCCTCCGGTCCGTGCGACTACTGCGTAACTACGGACACGGCCACCGGTGTGCACTTCCTCAGTAATAAAGATTGATCGTTCATCAACTTATTTACTGCCTACTCCCTACAACGGGACTACTAAAGCCGAGTACTACTACTCGCACCTACTCCACGATGGGCGCTCCGCACTCTGAGATCGCGACTACGAGTACTCATTGCTGGAAAATTTCATTTCATTGATACTTGAACAATTCATTACAATTGTTTCCTGTACAACTATGGCTACTAGCTACTTATTACGAGGCTACCGGAGGTTCAGCTTCTCGGCTACCGCTCCGCGATGGGAGCCATCTCGCTCCAGCCAGCTCGCATACTGCTCATCCGAGCAGTTGGCGGCTACCCCGCCGGCGACCACCTCCACTGGAGCCTTCGGGAAGTACGACTTCATGAAGGCCAAGACTTGTCTTGGGATCGACTTGGCCATGTGCTTGACGTAGGCGGCCAGCCGGCTTGGAGCTTCATGAAGTCGGTCCACCGCAGGAGCTATCTTGGGGCCGCCCGGGTGCGGCACCGGGAGCCGTGCGATCGGCGGAGCAGCGGCTTCCTCCAACTCCTTCAGCGGGCCCGCAATGCCTCGCGGTCCTCGTTCAATTTCTCGCAAAGATTTGTAGCGATTCGGACGAGATCCCCGTCGAAGCAATCCGCGGCTCCATATGCTTCTCGCATTCGAAGGCGAGTTCCTTGTAGTCGAGCTCGAGTACCGGCGGGCTTCTTGCTCCCGGTAGAAGAGGTTCTTCATGCTCACCTCCGAGGCCTTCACTGCTCCACTTGGCCCTCAAGCTGCGCAACACAAAGAATACAACGGCGGGTCAGATGCTTCTCGACTTCCAACAAGTACTCGACAAGTCAAAGGACATACCTTTATTCTTGTTGCGGAGGCCCTTGTTCTTCCGCACCAACTCGTCGCCTTTCGCCTGCAACTCCTGGACGTCGTTGTGGTACTTGGCGAAGGCGGCGTTGAGCCTTGATTGCATGGCAGCCGCGTGCTTCCGCGACTTCACGAGCTGCTCCTCCAGGGCCTCGGCTCGGAGCACGGTGTCGCCATAGCCCTGCAGCAGGTTCGACTTGTCGCGGGATCGCTCCGCGACGTCCTGCACAATACAACTCAAGTCATAACGAGTACTCAACGGCAAAAGGTTTGACTACTCGGGAGGTTACGACTACTTACCTTCATCCATTGCTCGGCTCGACGGATCGCCTCCAGGTGCTTGGCTACCGTCGCCGGCTCGACGAGATCGTCCGCCAGAAGTTCTATCCCGCCGCGGCTACTCGAGGTAGCCTCCGTCATCGGTGCAGAGCGGAGGGGCTCTGCGTCTTGGATCTCAGGGGAGCGGATAGCCACCTCCAGAGCAATCTCTGGCGACGTGGCGACCGCTTCTCCCCCGGCGGTCTTCTCGACGACTTCTGCCATAGGCTCGGGGGCTCCTTCTGCAGCCTCCGGGGCCTCTGGTGTCAACTCCTGCATTGGCACCCCCGCAGGGATGTCACCACCTTCAGCGCCTGTCAACAAAATGACAAGTACATTAGCGCCTACGACTACTCCTCCTGGAACTCCGCGGCCTTCACGAAGGGTACTCACCTTTGACTACACTCGCCTCCGGCAGCGGCGCTTCGGTAGCCGGGGGCTCGGTCGCGGCTTGGGCATCGGGAGCGGTCTCCTCGACGGGCGGCGCGACTTCTTCCGCCACCGCCGATGAGGGCTCATCTCCATCCCGGCTCGTATCTGTGGATTTTCTGCAGAAATATTCACGGAGGATCGTCAGACAAGATCGACTACTACAGCAAGTACTACTCGTGAGGATATGGTACTTACAAGCTCGACGGGACAATGGTCACGGCCGGAGCACCGAGGATGCTGGCAATATCAACCAGTCCACCCTCGGCGGGCGCCTCTTCCTCCGCCCCCGCGGCCTCGTCTCCTCCACGGCGGCGGCGGCGGCGCGGACGTCCCCCGCGCTCCGAGGCCACCACCGCTCCAACGGCGGCGGCCACGGGTCATGTGCTCTCTTCGGAGCGAGGGGGCCGGCGCTCCGCTTGCACCGGAAGTTCTTCAACGGGGGGGGGTTTGACTACGACTTCCGCCCGGTTCCCCCACCGTCTCCCACACGCCCTCGTCGCCCTCTCCGACGGCTCCGCCGGCGGCACCTTCTCGCATACAAAGGAAGACTACTCGTCGAAATGTACTCGAACAACGGGTACTCGACTACTTGCTCAAGACGACTTACCTCCCCGAGGCGTGGTCTCCGAGACCTTTAGCTTCTTCGTCACCCGCTCTCGTCCGGGGTTGCGCGGCTTCAATCGTGGTCGGCGAGGCAAAGCCACTAATGAGGCTAGCCTCCGGGGCTAGGAGCTTGGAGGGTCTTGAATCGGTGGAACATGAGGCAAGCCCGGCGGCTAAACCTCGACCGCAGCTCCCGGAAGCGGTCTTGCGGCGTCTCTTCGTCTTCGTCGTCGTCATCGGAGGTATCCTCCATGATGACGGTATCGTCGCCTTCACCGACTTCGCGGCGCTCCTTCACCTTCCCCTCCACCGGGATCTCGATCTCGCTCGGTGGTGGTTGCGGCTCGGAGATGAACCGCTTTACATCATCCTCGCGCAAGACACAAGACGTCGCAACTCTACTACAAGTATTCACTACTCGACGAGGGGGAGTACGACTACTCACCTCCTTGGGCGGGCGCGCGGCGGAGTACTCCTCGACCGGGGCACTCCGTGTACGGCGGCATGTCCTTGAAGATCCGCGACAACCTCTCGACGATGTCGTTGTCGTCCAGCTCGCCTCCCGGCATCCGCGACGCGTCGTCGTCGCCGGTGTACTCGAAGCCCAGTGTCTCCCACGCCATCAGCGGCTGGATCCTGCGCTTCATGAAACTGAAGGCCACATGCTCGGCCCTCAGTCCCGCCTCCCTTAGCACTTTGATGCGTGCTAGCAGCTCGGGGAGCTGGATTCCTTCTTGCATGGTGGGCTCCGTGTTCCACCACTCACGGTGCCTGGGCTGCCGCCCGCTCGGCTTCGGCAGGCCAGGGTGGTGGTTCGTGATGTAGAACCACCTGGCTTTCCAATCCGCGTTGGAGTCGACAAGCTTGTACGCCAATGTACTACGCTCCGCGGCGTCCTCCCTCGCCCGGATGTCGGCTCCTCCGACTACCCCGGGGATTGGTAGCACTTGGTTGCGGCTTGACGCGGAAGAACTTCCGAAAAGCACCCGGTGCGGCTTAATTCCGAGGAACGCTTCGCAGAAGTGGACGAAGACCGACGTGTGGAAGATGCCGTTGGGGTTCAGGTTCAGGTACTCGACGCCGTGGTACCCGAGCAGCCCCTTGAAGAAGTCGCTGGCTGGGAGTGCAAGACCGCGCTCCACGAACCGCGAGAACATAGGGATCTCGTCCTCGGCCTTCTCCATCGGATATGGATCTCCCGCGGCGGATCTCCACATATCGACTTCCTTCTCCCTGTGAACCCACTATTCAGCAGGGTCAGCAGGTCCTCCGTCTTCACCTTGGATTTCTTCCACTCGCGGCTTGGATCAGCCCGCGGTGGAGACATGGGCGGCGCCGCTCCGGTGGCAGCCGCGGCAGCCTCTTCGCGGCCCCTCTTCTTTCCGGCGGCCTTGGACGTCTTGGAAGGCGACGGCTTCATCCTCCAAGTGCAAGGCGTCTTCACTCGCATCCGCTCGAGAGCTACCCTAAAGGTTTCGGGTGGCGGCGCGCTTGGATCTACTACAGCGGAAGCAGGCGCTGGGAGTGGATTCGCTTCAAGATTCAAATGGACCGACTGCGCGGCTCGAATGGGTGAAAAACCCTAAGGGTTTTGGCTTCTATTTATAAGCCAAATCGGCTCCGCAACGGCAAGGTGAACCGGATAAGTCCACGCGCGGCTGACTCAGCGGCTGCGCGTGACTCTTCGTATTCTACTAGTCGACGCGCCTCACCTCGGGGGCTCGGCTACTTCTACTCGACTACCCCGGGAAGCGGCTAGTCTCAAGAGCATCTCGAGACACATTCTCCAAGAAGACCCTTCAATTCGAGAGGAAGTACTCGACTCAAGGCTCGGGGGCTCCGTGCCACGTGTCCTTCGATTTTTCTCTCCGGATTTTTCGGGATTTTCTTGCCAAGATTTCGAGATGGACCCTCGGCCCGAGCCCGCGGCTCGAGGCTCGGGGGCTAGTCCATGTGAAGCCCGGTTTTGCAAATCGCCCCTCCATACCGCCTTCGGCTTCAAGACAAGACGGGCGGCGTTTGAAGACCTTCGAAGGCGCTTTTCGAGGACGCTTGGGACTACTCGAGAAGACTTCAAGATTGCTCAAATGTCAGCTGGAGTACATTCCAGCCTCGGGATGCTTCGACTACTCTTGAGGAATTTTGACTTGTAGCACTCAGGGACGCTTGAGGGCTACTCGTTAAGGCCGTCAAGACTACTTGAAGCTATCCTTCTCGACTACAAAGTACTCGGGGGCTTGTTGTATGGACCTCCCTGGGCCCACTACCTCGGTGGGTACCAGGACCGACTACTCGGTGGGCCCCCGGAACTACCGGCTTGCGCTACATGGCATCCGAAGGCGTGGAGCACAAGGACTACACGGAGTAGTACTCGGTTAGGGGAGCCGTACATGTTCCGCACCGTATAGAGGACTCCTAGACGTACTCGACTAGTACTCTTTTCCTACTCCGACTTGTAACCCCGCCTCCCGACTATATAAGGCGAGGCGGGGACCGATCTCGGGATCACCTCATACAATCCCCTACAACCCACGCCGCACTATTGCACCATCTTGTAATCGTGCCCTATCAATCCGTAGCTACGCGAAACATACGGGACGTATGGTATTACGCACCTCGCGGCCCGAACCTCGTCTAAATTGTGTGCCACGTGTCTCTTCCTTCGAGTTACCGATCTCGGCGAGTCACAATCATCTACTTCGGGTACTCCCCGTAGTAGGTTGCTGCGGTCTAAAACACCGACATCTAGTTCAAGCATGTATTGATCATTATGCTCGCAACGGCAGAAATTTTGCTTGTGGATAACTTCACTCAATTCTCGTATCTTTGCCTTATCCTTGCATCTTTCCTTCTTGAGAATAGCTACCATTGCTCGGGCTTCCTTCAACGCTTGAGCAGTATTCTCCATTTCTTTAACGCGGTACCTATAGATCTGGTGTATATAGAACACACTTTCTCCCACCATCCATCGGTAGGTGTCATACATGGCCTTAGAAAAACGGACTGAGGTGACAAGATCAGTACTATAGTGAGAGTTTCCCTGAGCTGAGAGGAAAGCTTCGTGTTTGACCTGTGGTCCAACGCGTCGCTCGGGTACAGGAATCACTTTGGCTGCAGTGCCGGCTACCACGTTAGGGTGCTTCCCACAAAGAGTTGTGAGCGCTTCGAGAGCAGTCTTTTGCACGGTGTCAGCCAGGTTCAACCCTTGTGCCTTACACTCCCACTTTTCCCAAGCAGGGTTTGTCGAGCACGCAGGGATCTTCACCTTCACTTCACAACGAAGGAGTTGGCCGGTGGTCACGATCTCACGTGTTGAATACTCCAGGTAATCGATGTACCCAAAGCCTTCAGGGTGTCCCACAAGAGCGCAGGAAAACCACCCTCCTCGAGGTAGTTCACGAGGGTCCATGCTTCCACATCGTCACCCGACGCGGATCTAGTGTTGTCCATCCGGACATAAGGACAAAAGTGAGAATCCTACGGATTCGAATGTACAAGATAGACTCGGACAATGATAACCAAACTCGTGGTTACGCAATGGGGTAGTCATGTGCACCAATGTACAATCGTATGTTAAAACTCGAAACGAGCACACATACATAATGACATAAAGTTCGGTAGTTGTGAACAAAAATTCATAACTTAAAAACCAGATTCCCAAGAATTTTCAAATTTGTGCAGCAACTCAACAAGTTATGAGGCACGGATTTGGTATACAAAGATTGACCTAGAAAGGTTAGGAAGGTGCTTCGACTAAGCAAGGTTTCGACCGATTTCCGGAAAAACAGCATGACCAGAGGTTCACTAATCCGAGCATAACTTGAGACAGACAAAGGCTATGACCGTGAGCTTTTGCGAGCGGAAACTAGATTAGATTTGGAGCAACTTTGGTACAGATCGCCTAGGCAGAAAGATTTTTTAACAAGGTGCAAAAATCAAGCAAGCAGCCCTATTAGAAACTTGGACAGCAACACATCTATGCAAACGAGAGACTAGGAAAGACCATCCACACTAGCAAAATTTTACCTTAGAGAGCACATAAAGCAAACATGGGTTCAGTTTTAAGTTTTCACGATTTTTAGCATGATGCAAGACGTCCTAATCGTCCTCACATGGCAATTAAGCCAAAAATTTGAAGTCAGTGCCGGTGGCAAGGCTTTTATTCGTCTCTCCCTATAATAACTAGTCGAGAGATACTCGGTACTCACCTAGAGTCTAAGGAAGCGCTGTTATGTACCTGCAGAAAAGATCCTTCTGTGCCAGCACGTCACGGAAGCATCCACATACAGACCGTTCATGAATGGTTGCCTCCACAAAATGTGAACCAAGTGCGAAGCTTTCTTGGACTTGCTAGATTCTATCATCAATTTGTCAAGGATTTTAGTACCATTGTTGGCACAATCAAAGAGTTGATGAAGAAGGATGTGTCATTCCATTGGGGTGCAGCACAAGAGAAGGCATTTGAAGAGCTCAAAAAGAAATTGACAACCGCCCCACTCCTTGCACTTCTAGATTTTGATAAGACCTTTGAAATTGAATGTAACGCAAGTGGTGTAGGGACTGGAGGCGTGCTCATGCAAGAAGGAAGACCCATTGCATATTTTAGTGAAAAGCTAAGTGGTCCAACTCTGAATTATTTTGTTTATGATAAAGAACTTTATGCTCTTGTGAGGAGTTTGGAAACTTGGCATCACTACCTTTTGCCTAAAGAGTTCATTATACATTTTGATCATGAATCATTGAAACATCTAAAAGGTCAATTAAAACTGAACCAAAGACATGCTAAATGAAGTGAATTCATAGTATCTTTTCCTTATATTGTCAAGTACAAGAAAGGGAAGGATAATGTTGTTGCAAATGCTTTGTCTAGACGCCATGCTTTGGTGACCTAACTTGATGCTAAAATTTTTGGTTTGGAAAGTATTAAAGACTTGTATGCTACTGATTCATACTTTGCTGAACCATTTTCAAAATGTTGTGTTGACAAGGGTTGGGAAAAACTCCATTTGCATGAAGAATTTTTATTTCGAGCTAACAAACTTTGCATTCCGCATTGTTGCCCGTTCGTCCTTTGCTTTTGCAGGGAAGCTCATGCTTTGGAGGACCGATGGGTCACTATGGTGCCAAGAAAACAAAGCAAGTGCTGGCTGATCACTTCTTTTGGCCAAATATGCGAAGAGGTGTGGAGAGATACATGCTACACTACGTAACCTGCCACAAAGCTAAGTCCCGCTTGAACCCTCACAAGTTTATACACCCCTTCACCTATTCCTAGTGTACCATGGGAAGATATTTCTATGGACTTTGTTCTTGGTTTACCTCGAACAAAGAGGGGGAGGGATTCAATCTTTTTTGTGGTTGATCACTTTAGCAAAATGGTTCATTTTATTCCTTGTCATAAGAGCGGTGATGCTCACACGCTCGTTGAGTTATTTTTCAGGGAAGTTGTGCGTTTACCTGGAGTTCCACAAACCATTGTGTCTGATCTTGACACAAAAATTTTTGAGCTACTTTTGGAAGACATTGTGGGGGAAAACTTGGGACACAATTGTTGTTCTCTACAACATGTCACCCGCAAATGGATGGACAAACTAAAGTTGTGAGCCACACCTTGTCAACATTGTTGCAGGTTGTTCTCAAGATGAATTTGAAGCTTTGGGAAGAAAGCTTGCCTCATGTGGAATTTGCATACAACAGGGCGGTACACTCAACCATAAAATTCTATCCATTTGAGATTGTATATGGTTTCAAACCTGCTGCTCCCATTGATCTTTTGCCTTTTCCTGTGCGAAAACGAGTGAACTTTGACACAAGCAAGCGTGCTGAATTTGTCAAGAAACTTCATGAACGAGCAAAAATTAATATTGAGAAGATGACCAAGATGTACGAAGCGTGCCAACAAAGGTTGCAAGAAGATTCTGTTTGAACAAGGTGACTTGGTTTGGGTACACCAACGCAAGGATCGCTTCCCCGATCAACGCAAAAGCAAGTTGCGGCCCCGTGCGGATGGACCATTCGAAGTGCTTCGCAAGATCAACGACAATGCTTATGAAATTGATCGTCCAAGTTCATATGGTGTTAGTACAAGTTTCGTTGGCGTCACCGATCCGTCTTCGTTATTTAGATTTGAAGAGTCGAGGACGACTCCTTTTCAAGAGGGGAGGATGATGAGGACATAACAGCCATATGTAACCCAGATGCCTTGGTTACACCAGACACATCACAGGTTACACCAAACCCACATCTGGTTACACATCAAGAATCAAGTGCGCAACTGTTTACACAAGAACAAGCATTGGATACATGAGCCCAAGCAAATGAAGGATCGGTTACGTGCGCCGTGCAAAGAAACTTCAACAAGAGGTGCATGCTTTCCTCCTCCGAGTTACGTTGTAATGATGAGAGTCATATACTACCTAAGTCTTGTACTTTACTGTGACAACCCGCCCAGGAAAATACCGTACTATCGCCTAAACCAATCCACTTTGGCCATTAAGTGACAGTAAAGTATCATCCTGTCGTTAGTTGCCGGGTTAACGCCCGGTAAATCACTTATATAGCAACAAGGATCGACATATATGCACGAACACTCACACGAAGGCGAGTACAGAGATCATTACATAATTAACATCCAAATCTATCCCGAAGGGTTTAATTATTACAAAATGGGGTCTTTGACGTGACAGCGGAGTTCAGAGTTTTGGAAACAACGGAAATTAAACTAAACGGCGCAGGGAAACATCACGGGAGGCCCTCGCCATGATGCCTTCAATCTTCGTCTTCCACCCACTCCAGCTCCCAGCCAGGTGGGATCTCACCAGGCCACACATCAGCAAAGGCACTTCCTCGGCTTCCGGCACGAGAGCGTAGTTACCGTCAGGGAGTTCTACACAGCATGCAATGCAAGGTTCAGGTGGGGTGATAGGTTATTGAGTTATTTTTACCCAACTCTTGTTGGTCATATTCACCTTAACAAACAATTAATTATTCAATTTTCTCATTGATGCTATTATATACACATGTGAGAGTTTATCATTCTTTTAATCGCTTTAACGTTGATTGTGTGCACATCTATGCAATTAATTCAATTTAAATTCATAAAACAGCAAGGGTTGGTGACACTTAGCCTTTAACAAGATTTACATCTATGCATTTAGGTGTGCATGTGATGATTTTCCAATTTATTTTAACATTAAACTTTAATTGGCTTCTATCATTTTTATTCACAACATAGATTAATAAAATTCAGTGGGTTGTGTTGTGAAGCACTAAAAACCAAAACAAAGCCTCTGCACACACATACATGCTCAGACAGCTAGGAATTTAATTATACCGAAAATAACAAAAGCTAGCCACCACAACATGGTAAATGCATACAAAAACAAATACACAACAAAATGATTTCAACTTTCTCACACATGATCTCCGGGTCCAAAACTAAGCTAGGAATGCAACATATGCACCTAGAACCATTATAGATCTTAAGTTATGCATTTACAAAGAAAATCAAACATATTTCAAGAATAATATTTCGACCACTATAAAATAGTGATTAATTTACCGGGAGGTGCATTTTGGTCTAAAATGATGACATGCGAGAAGTTGGGAACAAAAATCTATTTATTTTTGGCAACAAAAATCATCTAGACAGATTCCGCATAAATACTAAATAATTTATATAAAAAGATTTACAACATAACTTTGTGCAATGTTTGGTACGGGAGCTAGTCATAACATAACACATAACATATCCAAACATTAGCTACGAGAGGACTTATAGATTCCGAGATACAACAGATCTAGGTTTTCACATTTCTATTTTCATGCAACAATTATCAGGACAAAGCATAAACAAGTTTACAGAAGTTGTATTGTTTTTCACCAGGAATCCAACAAAATTGGGTTTGCATTTTTATGAATTTTCTACGATTTTATATGGATTTTCTAAGATTCGGCCAAAATCATTTACTATGTGAGATTCAATTTTACCGGCAGACCCCTGGAAACTTTTGCAGATTCACAAATACGCCCTTGGTTCGCACACAAGATCCTGGAAAAACTTCAGATCTTGCAATTGGGTCCCCGGGGCGGCCGGCGGTGGTCTGGCCTCAAATCCGGCGAGCTCGTCGGCGTCCTTGGCCGGGGAAGGAGCCGGGGAGGGCCACAAGCCTGGGCGGGTCGATTCCCGGCCAAGTTTAGGGGCGGAAGGCTTGCCGGCATGCGGGCACGGTGGCGGTGGCCGCTGGGGCTCATGCTCCAGCGAAGGGGTGGCACGACCAGGGCAACACGCGGCACGGGGAGGTGCTTTAGCTCGTAGGGAAGAGGTTGGTGTGTTTGAGCGGCCGCGAATGCGAGGAAGCAAGGGAGCTCCGCGTTGGCGCCCATGGCGAGCGGCGGCGCGACGGCGGGCACGTGTGAAAGGAGGGAGGGGCGGCGGTGTGTTTCACGCGCGAGGGCAGAGACAACGCCCCCCTTTTATAGCCGGCTCCCCGCCCTTGCCGCGACGCGAGCGCGTGGACGGGGGGCCCGGCCGGTCGCGGGGAGTGCGTGCGGCGCGGTTGGCCGGCGTGCGGCGCGGCCGGGGCCGGCGCGGCGCGCTCGAGGAACGCGGTACGGGGTCACACCGGCCCCGAGGCGGCTCTTGGCCGGCGTGTGGTCTTGGGACGCGCGGGCGATGCGACTAGCGCGGGGAGGGCCCGGACGTCGATGTGGGTCGGGGCACCACGCGTTCGGCGCGCGCGGGCGCACTGCGGAGGGGTCGGGGGCGCGGCGCGGCGCGACGCGGCCGAGTGCCATTTCGTTTGCGCATGTTTGACCGGGCATTTTTCCAAAAATTTGAATAGAAGTGCACCGAAGGGTGAATAGCAAAGTTGTAGATGTACGACCCTTCTACAACTTTCACAAAAGCCGAGAGTGTTTTGATCAACGGTTTGAGCGAGGAACGTCGAGCAAAGTTTGGGTTTTTCATGGCGCCGATGAATATTAAAATGCGGTTGACCAAGTTTTTCTCCATTTTCCACTCCAAATCTGCAATGCCACCCAAAAGCAAAGTTGTGTCCCTCAAAAAGCTAGACAACTTTAATATTGGTTGATTTTGGAGTGTTTAGGAGAAATTTGGAGAACGCGGCAAAAGTTCCGAAGGATGCTCAAGGGCAACGGGGTTTGACCGGGGTTTTGACCAAGCTTTGACCAGTAGGGTGTGTTGACTTCATTAAGGGGGTCATTAGGATTGTTGACAAGATTTTTGAGGTGATGACCCAGGTTGACCAAGGTGTGACCACAGTCAACAGGGTTGGACTCGGTCGATCCGGCAATTAGCATTAATTACGCTAATTAAAAACCTGGGGCGTCACAGCCTACCCCCTTTAAGAAGAATCTCGCCCCGAGATTCGTCAACAAGATTAGAACGATCCCTTCCATCATGACAAGGGTTACAAAGGGAGAAAGGCACCTCTGCTTACACTTCCCGATATCGAGAATTCAGATGGAACAAAGGTACAAGGTGCATTCCTTGCTGCCTCATCGCCGTTCATGAGGGAGCGGGCGATGAATGTGTACATGAAAAACTAAGAGCAGACAGATTTCGCCTGCGATGCAGAGATACATCCCTACCAGAGTCTAGCGAAGCGACTTGAGCACCTCCATGGACTGAGTCATGGGTGGCAGCGTGGCTCGAGTTCTTCTTCCAAACTACTTCCGAGCTTCCTCTTCTCGACGTTGGTGAAGATGGAGGGACCGCTTGCTCGACGAGGAACGGAGCAGACGGAAGAAATGAGCTAGTGGCAGGTTGGCCAACAACTAGCTGGAGGGAAACAAAGGGTGATGTTGAAGTCAAGCTCAAAAGGATGCGAGGTTTGGTACTGGCGGTATCGACGAAGGGCTCCCTTTTTATGGTCGCAGCGGGGCTGCAACGGTCATCCAACCCACCCAGTTATCCGGTGGTGGCAACACAGGGCTCGACAATGGGCAGCCCGTGAGGTCTTGGCGACATGGTCGTGGCTGCGAAAAAGGATGGCAGAGCGATGTCACGGCGTCGTACGGTCGTGGCACTGAAAAGGATGGGGTCCAATGGTTCGAAGAACTGACCATGATGGTGAGAACGACAAGGAGAGCTCAGGGTATCCACCCTCTAGGCTGGAGATCGAAACTAGGCGGATTGCACAAGACTTCCACCGATCCTGGGTTTGCTCCTTTCTCGGTTCCGAGGACTTGGAGGGTACAATCACGGATCAAGGACGGATGAATGATGAATGACTCTCAAACATTGACTTTTTGAGAACCTTGATTGCTCAAGAAATTCTACTTCTACTTCTCCAACTTAGCTGTTCGGATTGGTTCGAAGCTAAGGGAACATTGACATTGGTGGTAGGAGACCAAGTCGAAAAGGAATCATCAAACCAGATTTCTATGAAGAAAGGGAAGGCTAGTAAAAAATTTTCGTAATTTCTTTGTAAGGAAGACATTTTTGTGTGGGGACATCAGAACCATCTTACTCACACTTTATTTAACTTGTGACTTTGGGCTTTATTGACTCATTACATCACGATGCAATAATTTTAAAAGTTGGGGTGATGCACATGCTTATGAAGACACGATGCACATGATCATGCAAAGTATGGTGCTCATGATGCATGTTAGCATGACTCGATTATCCACACAATGGGTTAGCGATTATGAGGGCAAGCAATGAGTTAAAAAGGAGTATGTGTGGCGAGTCGCATTCTCACATCCAAGATACCTAGCGCTCCCCTAGTGGCAATCACATGGCTGCAGCACACATGATGCCCTAGGTTCCGTCGCAGCACCATTGGTTATGGGATAACACCTCACCAACACATAAGAAGGACACAGTAGGGATGCTGTAATCCTCCATGCGTATGCAGTTAGCTCACCCAAAATTCCCAAATGCACATGCTAATGCGAATGCATGCTCAAAAAGTGACATTTCTTTTAATTCCAAAAGTTGTGAGAAAGACCAACAAGGTCAAGTTCAAGATTGAGAGATTGAGTTGACCACGATTGGCATAAAGATTTTGGACGAGCTTGATACTCAGCAAAGAGCTCAGAACTGATCACAACTAGATTAATTAATTCCCTTACAAAGATCACTGGAGGAAGATGTTCAACCAAGGCATTACATCGAAGAAAGGTTTCGGGATCACCTTAACAACACTTGGGGTTACAATGCGGACGAGCCGCACAAAAGCAACTCCTAGTTCGACCTACCACAAAAAGCGACCAAATGTGGTCGCTCACACTAGGGTTTCTTATGACTACTACACTCGTACGGTTCAGAACTTTCTTACAAACATACCAGCTTCCAACTAGACAACAAGCTAGCCTTAGGTTTACTTCCCATCGGTTGGATCTTTCATGCCGACTACGGTGAAGCGGGTCCAGATTCTCCTTGAATCTGCTCAACATCTTCTTCTTCTAGTCCGAGATTGGCGGTGTTCCGGATGTGGAGCTCGCTATAGCTTCCGGCTGATTCTCTAGTGTCGTATGGACCTCCCCGGGCCCACTACCTCGGTGGGTACCGTGGACCGACTACTCGGTGGGCCCCTGGGACTACCCGGCTTGCGCTACACGACATCTGAAGGCGTGGAGCACAAGGACTACACAGGAGTAGTACTCGGTTAGGGAGCTGTACATGTTCCGCACTGTATAGAGGACTCCTAGACGTACTCGACTAGTACTCTTTTCCTACTCCGACTTGTAACCCTGCCTCCCGGACTATATAAGGCGAGGCAGGGACCGATCTCAGGATCACCTCATACAATCCCCTATAACCCACAGCGCACTATTGCACCATCTTGTAATCGTGCCCTATCAATCCGAGCTACAGCATACGAGACGTAGGGTATTACGCACCTCGCGGCCCGAACCTCGTCTAAATTGTGTGCCACGTGTCTCTTCCTTCGAGTTACCGATCTCGGCGAGTCACAATCATCTACTTCGGGTACTCCCGTAGTAGGTTGCCGGTCTAAAACACCGACACCGGCGCGCGGGTAGGGGCTCTCGCTCGAGATCACATGGCGAACTCGACGGCTTCCGTCCACTTCAAGCCAACGCGTCGCTTTCAACCGCGGCGACACCTTCGTCTTCGGCGCCGGGTGCCGCACCGCCGATGGCGTGGGCTCCTTCCGCCGCCGCCCAACCATGCAGCCCAACCCGAGGACAGGCCTCGTGACGCTTCCTGAAGTTGTCGCAGGCGAACTCGCCGGCAAGTTCGGCGAGATTTCCCGCTCTTCAACCACCACGCTGACTTCGAGCTCGAGTCCGTCTCCAACTCGAACCCGACGTCGCCATGGGCCATCGCATGCGAGCCGGCTGCTCAGCCATCGCAGACGGCCCCCTCACCACGCGGGCACTCCGCGCGTGGCCCATGCATCCGCAGCCGGGCCCGCACGGGCGCTCCCACCCCCGCGCCGGGCCGGCAAGGAGCCCGTATCCGAGTACAACTCGGACTCCGACGTCGCCCTCGATCGCGCTTCGGACTCCGGCCCTCTCTCCGAGTTCTACTCGAACCCCGACTACGAGTTCGACTTCGGGTCGGACCCCGAAGAGCCCGAGTCCGAAGACGACTCCACCGAGCTTCCCTTGTCGTGGGCCGCCCTCGGGCCGGTTATAAAATCAACGCCGCCGGGAGATACGTTCATCGGCGACCGCAAGCCCGCTGACCTGGCAAAGGGAGACTCACGCTACGTCGCCTACATCGACTCGCTACCGTTCCAGGAGGGAACGCCACTAACCCGGGCTGACTCAAATACACCAACTGAGGTGGAACCCTCTGAGTCCAGCCTGGGCACCCCCGGTCGCCAAGTCTTCATGGCTGTCGGCGAAACCCCGGGACCTTCAGGCACGGCTGAGGACAAGTACCTGGAGGACATCTCCGCAGACGAGCTGTCTGCTAATGCGCCTGCAGACGAGACCGCCGCCAACAGGGACGCCGACGCGAACGTAACAGAAGCGCAGCCGAACGCACGCCGGCGGCTCGGAGACAACATCCCCATCCGCAACCTTGCGGGAAGCTCTCGAGGCGGTCGAGAGCATACACACACCATCCCCCGAGCAATGCCTCATGTCGATCACAATGATCGCACGCCGGTGCTCGGGGCATACGCGCCGGGAGAAGTCATCGCCAAGCTCGCAGAAGAAGCCTACTTCATGCGGGTCGACAACGGAGTCAACCAACCTCCTCCGCCTAAACCCCGCGACAACGAAGCTACTAGTGCGCAGCGCCAACGCCGGCCCCAACCGTACTCGAGCCGACCTTCCGCACCGAGCCAAATCGCCGCCGCTCCAACGCCGGGGCGGGCCTTCCGCGCAAGATCAAGGCAATCGAGAAGTCGTTCCCCACCGCGCTCCGCCGGTGGTGGCGGCAACGACCCCCGACGGCGGCGGCGCCGACGGCGGCGCCTCCAACCATGGGGCCAACAGAGAGCCGGAGGCGGCGGCAGCCGTGGCGGCCGAGGCCACGCGAACGACCACGCTCCGGCCGCCGCACCGGCGGGTACGACGCTCGCCAGAAGATCGAGGAGCTACGGCGGAAGAAGTCGACCACCGCCGCCGAGGGCGACGGCTTCCCCCGCCTTCTCACCTCGACTTCGCAACCCTCGCTCCTCAGCCACGGAGGATGCTCTTTGACCGATAGCTACATAAACACATATTACATCTTGCCCTTTTTGATTGAGAATTGTATCTGTGGCTACTGCTGTTTTGCCAGTCTGTCTGTCCCCAATAATTAACTCTCGCTGGCCGCGCCCTATGGGGATCATCGAATCGATAGCAATAAGCCCTGTTTGAAGGGGTTCATATACGGAGCGCCTAGAATTATACCCGGAGCAGGAGATTCAATTAAGCGAGATTCCGAAGCGACAATTTCGCCTCTCCCATCAATAGGTTTAGCGAGAGCATTTATAACACGACCCAAGTAAGCCTCGCTCACGGGTATCTGAGCAATTCTTCCTGTTGCTTTTACAAAACTTCCCTCTTGTATCATCAACCCATCGCCCATTAATACAATTCCAACATTTTTGGATTCCAAATTCAGAGCAATACCTCTCGTCCCTTCCGCAAATTCGACTAATTCACCTGACATTATTTCACCAAGACCTATAATACGAGCAATCCCATCCCCCACTTGAACTACGCGACCGATGTTCTCAATCCCTACTTTCCTATTATATTGTTCAGCGTTCGCCGGAGAATTTTATTAATTTCGTCGACTCGAGGTTGCCATTAGTGTTCACCAGATCTTTTTTTTCGGAAGCAAGGGAAAAATAATGCCTAAATTCTAAACGAAAGTAGAAGTTCAAAACCTAATAAATTTCATTATCTCTTCCATTCTATGGCCCCGAGAATGCCAATATTGGCACGAATTGTACGGAAATGTAACTCGGTATTCAAACAACTACTCAGAGTTCCTAGAGCTCCTTGTACGGCTTGTTGGAAAACCCGTTGTCGAACCTGATTCATCGCCCTTTGTTTTTCAAAATAAAGGGTTTCGTTTTAGACTTTTCTAATTGTTCCAAACTAATAGAAGTAGCATTAATCAAATTTGCTTTTCTCGTTCTATTTCAGAGTATCCATTCATTCGATACTCATCTGCTTCTAGTTCGACTTTCTGTAATCGAATCCGAGCTTTTTCGAGTTGTTCAAGGGTCCCTCTACGCAATTCTTCCGAATTTCGAATAGTACTTAAGATCCTCTGTTTTCGATTATCTAATAAATCTTTTAATGAAAGTAGATTATCTTGCTATTAAGTTTACAATTTTTATGATCTCTTCCCGAACCAAACATGAATCTTTCGATTCATTTGGCTCTCCCGCTCCTTTTTTTCTCTTTTGCTATGTATTATGGCTATTTCCATATCTTTTTTTTATGTAATGAGCCTATCCTCTCTTTTCGTTTGTATTTCTATATACCCAAACTTATATAAGACTAGATGAATATTAAGATAAGAGGACTCTTCCAACTAGATAAAAATCTATCATCGTCAGCAAAGTTGTTTCTTTATTTGTGTTTGCTCTGTAGTTAATAATTTCAATTTCATTAAGAAAAACAAACTAAATAAATGGAAAATCTAAATTGATACAATTCCTTTTATTTTTTCTTCAAATCCAAAATTTCTCTTTTATACATAGGTCGTCGATTCGGCATTGGAAAAAGGGCTGGATGCCCTTCTAGTAAATAGTTCAAACTATTTTATCGATATGAGTGTTCTATATCAGATAAATTCCACACTAGCTATTTCCCGTTTAAAGCATTTCGAGACTAATGTAGTTGTAGAAAAGTACCCCCTTTTGCCAGACTTCAAGCAGTTTAGCTTTAACCATGTTAATGGTCTCGCATTATTGGTCTATAGAGAATCAAAGTCAATTTACCAATGAGTCGCGAAATGCTATGGTTCTTCCATATGATTTCTGAAGTTATTCAGAAGTAATTCGTCGAGATCGTGCACCTTTTCTTATTTATAAAAAAAAATGCTAAAAAATATTCTAAAGTGCAGCCGGATAGATCCAATCTATTCTTGAAATAGACAACTCACTTACCTCCCTTTCCAAAAAATCAATACACCAACCACTACAGTTAGATTTATTAGATTTGTTGCTAAAATATCGGTATTAAGCCCGAAACTCCCAGCGAATGGCCGCGAGCTAAAAAAACGAAAGAATAGATTACATTTTTCATATGCTCTCCTCTTATAGATAGGACGAACAAAGAAGAAAGTTTTTCGATCACTTACTTCGCTCGCCCTTTTTTGATCGGTTTTAATGCAATCTTTTTTTTTTAATGCAAATAGATTTAATCTAATAATTTCTTTTAGATTAAGTCTTAGGTCGCCTGACCTGTAAAAAATCTCCTTTGTTGAAATGTTCCCAAAATTCCTAAAATAAAAGAAAAGAGTTTCCACTGTCCTAAACTAAGAATGGGAAGGAAGAGGACGAGCGTATCTCTAAATTGATCATGTGCAAATCAAGCGCTTCCTGGGGTTCCTGGGGTATTGTCTGTCCCGATAAATACAAAATTCCCGGAATAATATAATAAATAGGTAAAGTAGTGATATACTTGGAGATTACAGAAGCAAATGCCAATGTACGAAAAAAAAAAGAAAAAAAGTATCTAATCTAAGGACTCATTTTCTTTTTTAGGATTAAACAAAAGGGTTCGCAAATAAAAGCGCTAGTGCCACAACCAGTCCATAAATTGTTAAAGCTTCCATAAAAGCTAGACTAAGCAATAAAGTACCTCGTATTTTACCTTCTGCTTCTGGCTGTCTCGCAATACCTTCTACAGCTTGTCCTGCAGCAGTACCTTGACCAACTCCGGGCCCAATAGAAGCAAGCCCTACGGCCAATCCAGCAGCAATAACGGAAGCAGCAGCAATTAGTGGATTCATGTTGAGTTCCTCGTGTCAAAAAAAAAAAAATGGTTAAGGATACAATCAACCAAGAAATTATTACTTCTAACTTCTAAGCTCTGTTAAGGTAAAGTAACTAATAAGTACAAATAAATGATAATTGAAATCGTCCGAATTACTTCCAATCTCGTTTTTAGTTTCTAATCGTGAAGTTTGTGTAAATCCATATGATTCTCATTATTCTATTTCTCTTTCTTTTCAACCAATCACTCTTTCATTCCATCCTTTTTTTTACTTTTCGATATCCTTGAGTTCCCATTTTTTTCCCCTTCATCTAACATAATAACGAAATATAGGAAGAACCCCTATGGAAATCGAACTAATCCAAATCCAATAGGAATCAAATCAAGATATACAATTGATAACAATATGCTGCATAGAATTAGAATTTAGATATGGAATCCAGTTCCATATAGAAGGGAATTCTATATCGGATTGAATAATGAATCTAACTTAGAATAAAAACCATATACATTCGTTTTCTTCTATTTTGTTTAGTATTTTCTCATTTCTATTGAATCCGATTCTAAAATCATTCCTTAGAAATCCGCACAAAAGATAACTGTCTTGTAGGCATTAAGGGTATAGATCTAACCTGCCCCCTGAATGCATATATACTTTACCTCTTCCGTAATATAGTCTATTCTCTCCCCCTACAACTCTAGGTTGTATATTCATACGCATTTTGAACGATTTAGTTTTCCAACTAAAAGGATTATCTGGAATCATGCATGAATTGGGCTAAGCTAAAAAAAAGACTATTTTCTGAAAAACTAGTCAATTCAATGATGACCTTCCATGGATTACCTATATAGGCTGCAGCTAACGTTGCAAAAATAAGAGCTTGAATACACTTGTAAATAATCCAAAAACATGACCGGTATAGGGACTACTAAGGGGACTAAAGAAACAAGAACAACAACGACTAATTCATCCGCCAATATATTTCCGAAAAGTCGAAAACTAATGATAATGAGGTTTTGTGAAATCTTCTAGGATGTTAATTGGTAAAAGTTGGGGTTGGTTAATATATTTCTCAGGAAATAACTCAACGTCCTTTTTTGCTAAGACCCGCATAAAATATGCCGCTGATGTTAGTAAAGCTAAAGCAACAGTAGTATTTATATCATTCGTAGGCATGCTAATTCTCCATGAGTAACTCTATAATTTTCCATTAAAAGAGCACCTGACCAATTCGAAACAAAATAAAAAGGAACATAGTTCCAATAAAGGGAACCCAGGGACCATATTCTTCTCCAATCTGAGTTTTGCTCAAGTCTCGAATAAACTCAAGGACATATTCGAAGAAATTCTGACCGTCGTTCGGGATAGTTTGTGGATTCCGAACAGCTATGATAACTGAACCTAGCAATGGTAATTACGACCCAGAAATTGATGAGTACTTGGGCATGAACAAAACCTCCTATTTGCCAATAGAAGTGTTGGCCTACTTCTACACCCGTGTCATATAACCCCTTGAGTGTTTTAATGGAACATGGTGTAATATTCATATTGTCCTCTGATAAAAATTGAACTTCAAAAAGGAATTCTTTTGATTCAAGCATCTCTTTCTCAACTCAGCAACTTGAAGTATTAATCTTATATTTAGAATACCGAAAATCTACATCAGATCATAATATATATCAATACCCCTAATATATATCAATATTCCCTTTCTTTTATCTATGCAAAACAAAAAAAGAATAGTAACTGATCCTATGAATCTACGCAGTTGCTTAAGAATTCACTATTCTTCTTAATCAACGGTTTCTTATATAGAGAGAGCGGCCCTCAGAAATTGCAAATGCTAATTTGTTAAGAATTAATCGAATTGAAGTCATAGTGTCATCGTTGGCAGGAATCGATATATTCGCGAGATCTGGGTCTGAACTGTACAAACTAAAGAAATAGTAGGAATCCCCAAAATGGCACATTCCCGAAGAGCTATATACTCTTTTTGCTGATCAAGGACGATCACAATGTCAGGCAACCTCGTCATATATTTGATCGCAGAATCTTTGCAAGGTAGATAATTTTCTCTTTAAGATTGCCGCATCTCTTTTTGGGAGATGGTGGAATTTTCCCATTTTTCTTCTGCTCTTAAGTCTCTAAATTGAGAAAGTCTAGTTTTGGTAATCGACCAATTCGTTAACATACCACTGAACCACTTTTTATTCACATAATGACAACGAGATCTTATTGCAGCTGATGCTACTAAATCCGCTTGCTCTTTTTTGGTACCAACAATTAAGAAACTTTTTCCCTGACTTGCTGCATCAAAAACTAAATCCCCAAGCTTCTGATAAAAAACGAGCTGTTCTAGCGAGATTTGTAATATGAGTACCCTTTACGCTTTGCCGAGATGTAAGGGGCCATTTTGGGATTCCATTTCTTAATACCATGACCAAATGAACTCCCGCTTCTATCATCTCTTTCAAATTGATGTTCCAATATCTTCTTGTCATTTTTTCCACACTTCCTTTTATTTTTTTCTTTTTTTTCGTCTTACCATTACGGAATTAATTTCTTTTGAAGATTAAGAAAGAGCCAGAAATAGCTTGAAATAAATAATAATTGTTCCGATGGAACCTTCTACTCAGAATTGACCATTGATACGAACACGCTGCTGAAAACAAACAATTCAACGACTGCTGCTTGTCCAAAATACAAGTAAAGAGCACAAATTATGCAAAATCTAAAATCGGACATTAGCATTCTAAGGGCAAAGTATAGTTTAAATTAAAGTAAAAAAAAAATTGCTTTATGTATACTTAAATCGTATAAATAGGGGTAAATGACTTAAATCATATAAATAGGGGTAAACGGGGCTTCTGATGTTTCATAGAAATTGTTTGTTACGTCAGAATCAGAAGAAACTAATTCTGTATGGAGAAACAAAATATCTCTCATTTCCGACGCGAATAGATTTTTCTTTTGAATTTCAAAATAAAGGTTCTTGTCTTGTGGGGAACGATGCACAAATTTTTGGAATCCGGTACCAACAGGTATAATCCCCCCCCAGAACTACGTTTTCTTTCAGGCCTTTCAACCAATCAATACGACCTCGTAGGGCAGCTTTGCTAAAAACTCGAGCAGTTTCTTGAAAACTTGCTTCAGATATGAAACCTGGGTATTCAGGAAGCCTTGTTATTCCCAATAAGATTGCCCGATAATAGATCCCGATTCATCTAAAGCCCGCCCTGCTCGTTCCGCTCGCAATAGTCCTATTAATTCTCCAGGTAAAAAAACATTAGACATTCCATCTTCGGAAACCCTTACTTTTGATGTTACTTGGCGTATAATAATCTCTATATGTCTATTATGGATCTGTACCCCTTGGGATCGATAAACCTTTTGTATCTTATTAACCAAAGAGATACGACTTTGGGCTACGGTTAGCTCAGCTCCAATCAAGAATCCCCAGGGAACCCCAAGTTCTTGGTATACGTTCATTCCCAATCCTCAATTCTCCTTTCGAGATTCGGCGATAGTGAATCAATTGAACGCTTCGAAGATTTGTTCTACTTTTGGAAGACCCTGCGTTATATCACTAGATCTCGATTTTTCATATATAAACGTAACTAACCTATCTCCTTTGTAAAGGATTTTTCCATACTGACCATGAACGAGTTTGCTCCTATAGTGGCCAAATAAGGCTTAGCTGCTCTTAGAACAAAGGAGTCCATATTAACAATGAAAATTTGACCTGATTTTTTTATGTGGAAGTTTAAATAGACATACATTTTCACAAATAAATTGTCCAAGGTGAAGATTATTGCCAATGTCTCTTCCCACGGGTCATGATAGAGAAAGTGCCAATTCAAATGGAATGGCTCCAATATGATGTTACTGTCGAAAGTCGAAATCCTTTATTTTCGTCTATTAAAGAGTATTTAAGTCCTTGAAGTACTTGGAAAGTTTGTTTTCAGAATTTTCAAGGAACAAGTATTTTTTTAACAAGATCTGATTATGTGTTAATAAATAGTAAGATGAAGAAAATTTGATATACTAGGTACAATAGCGCCTAAGAGCCCAAAAATATCTCGAATAGGAATTCTAGGATTCGATTCTTTTTACCGCATTGGGATATTTTTGAATTCTTGAATAAACCAATTCGAGAACAGTTGGATGCCGACAAAATCATCAAAGATGGATATTCTTTATTTCGATTTAACAAGGTGCCAATAGCTTCTTGATGTTGGCTAGTGAATTGAACCTTCGCCTTGGAATAAAGGAATTGGTATTGGTGCGATCTAACCTATTGTTGGGAATTAGTCCTACACTTGTCCTATCATACCTTCTTCGTGTATACGAAGTAGTAGACGACTAACTCAATTCTTAGGAAGTAGATCAGATCATTGTTCCTTACCTCAACAAGAGAAGCACGAGCCCCTCTTTTCTTCTTGTTCCCAATTCACTACTAAGCAAGTTCGAACAAATTGACTATTCGTGTGATAAATTCTTTGAAGTTAATTTGCTATTTTCATGAGAAATAAAATTGACAAGTCGAAGTTGGAGAGTATCCTCTTCTTGCAGGAGATTCTGCAGGAAAAGTGTTGCTAAATTTCTCCCTTCGTCCATTTGATATGCGACTGCAGGTCGAGCCAGAACAATACTTTCTTGCTTTTGAGAATTTTTTCCGTTGAACATAAACCCAATTTTCTTTTTTTGATTCCTTAGAATCTTTTTTCTCTTTCTGGTGGTATCAAACTGCCACCTAATATCTTATCTGCCTCTTCAGGAAAATGAATATCTCCGGAAAAGATTTTGAGTTCCGTATGGCTTTTTTTTCTCTTCACTCGGACCAATCCACCTAGTCGACTTCTTGTATTTTTTGTGAGTTGTGTATCGGCTCCAATAATACTATTGTCAAGTACCTTTAGGGATGAGGATCTCGGCAAGATATGCAGTTCTTGAAGAATGAAAAAAAATTGATCTACTTCTTTTTGGTATTTTAGACTAAATTCTTTTGTTCCTCGATGTTCAATAAAACTCTCTTTTTTAAGATGGAATCTTCCTCGGGGCTCCCATATTCGTCTTCTGAGTCTTCCTCTGAGTCTTCTTCTAAAGTCCCATATTCCTTCTCTGAGTCATCTTCAGAATATATTCTTTTTCTGAGTCTTCCTCTAGAGTCCTATATTTGTCTTCTAGGATTTCATTTTTATCCTCTCCCTCTCGGGTCCTATATTCGTTTTCTGGGCTCTCATATTCGTCCTCTGAGTCTTCCTCTCGAGTCTATACTCTTCCTCTCGAGTCCGATATTCTTCCTCTAGGGTCCTATATCTAAATTTCACAATTCCTGAACCCCTTTTTATCTTTTCTGTATCGTGGATCATCAAAATAAGCAAAATATTATTTCTACGTAAAACACCCATAAAGGGTATTTCAATTGAAATACCCAAACAGGATATTAACTCTTTCTCTTGTTCTTGATGATATTGTAATGGAACGACGAACCTATTTCTTCGCTTTTTCGCCAACAAATCCGAGTTATCTTGAAGAATGGAAGGAATAGACAAAATTACAATGACCGTTGCACACGATTCGATCAGCGTTAAATAATCAGAATTTCTCTCTTTTTTTTACCAAAAGTATCCAACAGTCTATGGCTTACTTGATCATTAGCCATTGCTAGGTCAAAGATATATCTTCCATGAACAGAAAAAGAATAAGTATTCATTTGATCTTGATCCTTGTGGAGCGAAAAGATGCTATACTGGATCTGCACATACTTACTGACAATATCCATAAATGGCTTGTTTTTGGTAATCGACGAAGATTGCCATATTGATATTCTGGCGCATGGTAAACATCAGTACTCCAGTGCATTTCCCCGTCTGATTCGGAATAAATATGCTTTTGTATCTTTTCTTTAAAATGCAAAGTGGACGTTCCGGCACGAATCTCCGCAATTACTTGTTCGGATTCTACATATTGATCATTTTGCATAGAATCAAGCTTTTTAACGGAATATTCACACTATGTAGAATATCCTGACTCTGAATAGTTACATGCAAGTCTATAGCATAGAAAAGCGGGTTGTCATGACGGGTACGTGTGGGGTGAACCAAATCCTCATTGAATTTGATTTTTCCATTCGAGGGGGATCCGTACAAGGTCAGCAGTACCCCCTGTGAATACTCCACCAGTATGAAAAGTTCTTAATGTTAGTTGAGTCCCTGGCTCCCCAATTGATTGACCCGCAATAATACCTACAGCTTCCCCCAATTCGACCAGATCCCCATGAGTGGGACTCCGCCCATAACATAATTGACAGATCAAGATGTGCTCCGGCAAGTAAAGGGGTTCTAATATATATTGGTTGTGCTCGAAACGGTTGTGCTCGAAAGGCAGTTATAAATCGATTAACTAATCCAATTCCAATATCTCCCAGTTTCGAGCAACAATACATCATGAACAATATATATATCGTCTACTAATACACGACCAATTAGTGTTTGGACAAAAGTTTTTCCGTCATCCCATTTTGAGGACTCACAGAAATACCTCGGATAGTACCACAATCTCTTCTACGCACAATAATATGTTGAACTACTTCAACAAGTCTACGTGTAAGATAGCCAGCATCCGCTGTTCGTACAGCAGTATCTACAACCCCCTTTCAGGCTCCAATAGCAGGAAATTATATATTCTGTCAAAGAAAGTCCCTCGCGTAAATTGCTTTGAATAGGTAAATCAATCATTTTGTCCTTGAGGATCCGCCATTAACCCTCTCATACCTACTAATTGGTGTACCTGAGATGCATTTCCTCTGGCTCCTGAAAAAGACATTAGATAGACTGGATTAGAAGGATCCGTTATTCGAAAATTAGAATTCATTTCTTGTTTCAAATATTCACTTGTATACCATATCTCAACGGATTGGCGTAATTTTTCTACCGCGTGTACAGCCCCATAATAACAAAAAAGTGTTTCTCCAAAAGAAAACTCTGTTGTTCCGCGTCTTGGACTAACCATCCTTTAGAGGTGTTAAAGATCCTCGATTCCTAAAGAAATTGATGTAGTAGTGGCTTGATGGAAGCCCAGGGTCTTTATTTGATCCAGTATATGGGATGTATATCCCATTCCGAAATGATCTATTAATCTGCTAATAAGTCGTTTCATAGCAGTTCCATCTATCTCTTTATTATGAAAGACCAAGTTGGCCCGTTCCGCCATACATAGTACCCCCTTTTTTGGCTGAGTAGGATTCGACAATGGGCCTGAGTCAGTGATTCGAAAACTTAATTTACTCCCTTTCCTCCAATCCAATCTGGATTCGCGCGGCAAAAAAGATGGTACTCGCGAAATCGGAATGCCCCCGAAGAGGGCATCGCCGAATCTAACTTCCTTGTTTAGATAGTGTATGAATAGGCCCGACTAAATCCTTGTATGGCTTCCTCTATTTCTCTATAAAAAGAAATATGACCAAGAGTGGTTCGAATGTATATAGAACGGATTTCCTTTTTCTATTTCCCACTACCAGATAGTGGTCATAAATCTCATGATAAGTCCCAAAAGATTCATATTGAACTTCAATCAGACTTCTCTTGACCCAACGACGCGTTGATCTAGTTTCCATCGGAGCCACAAGGGACTGTTTAAACCGATTCGTTTCTGTCTATAAGCTCCCAGTGCATCATAGGAACTAGAAAAATGGGGTTCTTTATCTTTCGTATACTTATAATAATTGTTATTATTGTAGTTTACTTTTATTTGGAGAGTTTCCGCAACTATTATATCTATTTGCACAAATACCTCGACGGTTTCCAATCGTTAATACATAAAGTCCGATAAGCATGTCTTGGGTTGGCACGCAAATAGGATCTCCAATAGCGGGAGACAGGAGATTCATATGAGAAAACATAAGTAAACGAGCTTCCGCCTGAGCTTCCAAGGATAAAGGTAGATGAACAGCCATTTGATCCCCATCAAAGTCCGCATTGAAACCCTTACACACTAATGGATGTAAGCAAATAGTACGCCCCTCTACTAAAGTGGGTTGGAAGGCCTGTATGCCTAATCTATGCAGGGTAGGTGCTCTGTTCAACAGTACAGGATGCCCCGCATAACTTCTTGAAGTATTTCCCATACAATGGGTTCCTTTTCCCAAATTTTCCTTTTAGCAATCCTGACATTAGAAGTAGCACGTTTCGTGATTAAATCGCGAATTACAAATAGCTGAAAAAGCTTTATTGCTATCTCTAGAGGTAATCCACATTGATGTAATGAAAGCGAAGGACCCGCAACAATGACAGAACGCCCCGAGTAATCGACCCGTTTCCCAAGCAGAGTCTCGCGAAACCTCCCCTCTTTACCCTCAATTACATCTGAAAGTGATTTGTATACTTTATTGTGACCATCCCTTGTTGGTTGCCCGCGGGACCCACTATCAAGAAGTGTATCCACGGCTTCTTGTACCAATTTTCCTGACACATTACTAAATCCGCTGGTGCTAATTCACTTTTAATAGATAGGCAAGGTTGTTGTTCCGACGGATAACTCTCTTATAAAGTTCATTAATATCCGAAGTCACTACTTTATCCCCAGACCTATAAACAATGGGTCTCAATTCGGGAGGAAGAACCGGTAATAAGCACAAAACCATCCATTCTGGTTCTACATTTGTTTGAATAAAATGTTTCGCCAATTGCATGCGTCTAATCAAAAAACTTTTCTTATTCGTCTTTTTCTATCTTCCCATTCATCCTCACTAACACCCCTCGTCTTCTAATTCTTTCCATTCAACCAAGGAATTCTCTATAATAATTCCCCGCCGTCAAATCCGCTAATTGTTCTCTAATAGCACCTGCTCCTGTATCGCAATTTCCCGATTTCGAAATGTTGCAAAGCCTGGGGTAGAAAAAAAGGGAGAAATACTGTGGTTACAGGATGAAATTTCATCTTCGAATAAACCCCGTAATCGTAAGAAAGTAGGTTTTTTTAGCGCTGGGCCTAGCAAAAGAAATCATATACTAGGCCCTCCAATTTCTTAAGGGGTTTATCTAAAGATTCGCGATATAACTAGGAAGACCTTTCAAATACCACACATGAGTCACTGGACATGCCAGTTTTATATAGCCCATTTGATATCTTCGTATCCGAGAATCGCAAATTCTACCCCACATTTTTGACAAAATCTTTCGTCTTCGTTTTCAGCTACGCTCGCTCGAGAATTTCCACAAGGACAAATTCCGCTTTTTATGGGTCCAAAGATTCTTTCGCAAAACAATCCATCTTTTTCTGGTTTATCGGTTTTATAATGAAAAGTGGAGGGCCTTGTGACTTCGCCAACGACTTCTCCATTAGGTAGGATTTTTGGCAAGCCCTTATTTGTTGAGGGGAAACAGGTCAATTTGAAGTTGTTTATGTTTATATTGGTCAATCCATAAAATAGAAATAAGAAAAGAATTTATATTTATTCCGATCAAACATCCTCCCTATTAACCTGGAAGTTCTTCTCAGATACAAGGAAATGGTTCAGTTCTAGAGCCAAAAGATCATGGTTCTCGAACGAGCACTCGAAAAGATTCTGGAGGATCCTCGTGATTAGGCACTCTTTTTCCCCAGATCGTAGCATTAAGTATTTCTTGGCGAGCTATAAGATGATCAGATTTATAAGTAAGTATCTCTTGTAAAATATGAGCAACACCAAATCCTTCTAGAGCCCAAACTTCCATTTCTCCTATTCGTTGTCCCCCTTGCTTGGCTCTTCCTCTAACGGGTTGTTGGGTAACAAGTGAGTAGGGCCCAGTAGAACGTCCATGAATTTTCTCATCAACTTGATGAATTAATTTTAAGATATAGGACTTCCCTATTAGAACAGGCTGTTCGAAGGGTCCTGTTCTTCCATCAAATATTCTACTTTTTCCCGGGTACTCGGGTTCAAATGCCCATGGATTTTTTGTTTGTTTACTGGCTTCATATAATTCAGCTTACAGTTTCTTGAAGCCTCTTGCTCATATCTCTCATCAAGGGTGCTATTCTATAATGTTTCTTTAGCAGATCCCCTGCTAATCCGAGTGAATTTTCAAATATTTGTCCCACATTCATTCGTGAGGTACTCCTAAGGGATTGAAGACCATATCAACAGGTGTTCCATCTTGCAAATAGGGCATATCTTGCCTAGGCAAAATTTTGGAAATGATCCCCTTATTCCGTGTCTTCCGGCTACTTTATCCCCAACTTTGATTTCACGTTTCTGTAAAATATATACACGAACCGCACATTATGTCAAGGGGTCCCTCTGGATCCATTTCACATCGATAACGCGCCCTCTTCCACCTATAGGTAGTTTGAGAGAAGTTTCTTTTGAAGTGGATACCTCAAGACCAAAAATAGCCCGTAATAATCAGCTTCCGCGATATATGATGATTCGCTCGCTATCTGAGGCGTTAATTTACCTACTAAAATATCGCCAGTTTCCACCCAGGATCCCAACTTCACAACTCCATTTCTGTCCCGGAAATTGCGGAGTAAATGTTCTTCTAGATGTGGTATTTCTTTAGTGATTTTTTCAGCGGAGCCTTGGCTTGTCGTATCCGTCTGAATTTCATATTTTCGGATGTGAAAAAGAGTATAAATATCCTCATATACCAAACGTTCACTAATTAGTACTGCATTCCGTGCCTTAACCCTCCCAGGGCATATAAGCTACTAAAATGTTTTTCTAAAGCAAGTTCCCCACCAACTGTAGCTGCTCCCTCCGCTAAAATTTGCCCTTTTTTAATGGATTTACCCAGCGGAACCCGAAGGTTTTTGGTGCATACAAGTATTTTTGTTAGAGCGCTGATGGGAAACTAAAGGAATACTTATAGTCTTCCCACTACTTGATAAAAGGATCTTATGACTATCACTAGAAATGATCTTTCCCTCGCGTTCGGCTATAATGGAAACCCTCGAATCTAGAGCTGTTTGGCGTTCCAATCCAGTTCCAACAATGCACTTTTCGGACCGAGAAAGTGGAACTGCTTGGCGTTGCATATTAGAACTCATTAAAGCCCGATTCGCATCATTATGCTCAATAAAAGGAATGAGAGAACCCCCAATAGAAAAATATTGGAAAGGAAAATACTTCTAACATGAATCTGTTCCCATGCAATAGTCAGGAATTCTTGACGTTATCTAGCTGGAACAACCTGTTCTTCCTGAATACCCTGATTCAAGGACAAAGAATTTCCTGCTGCTATCATATAATATTCATCTCTATTTGGTGATAAATAAACCACCTGTCTCTCTTTTTTTCTTTTGCTTTCTCAGATATTTCATAAAACGGGCTCTCTATAGATCCCCACCAGTGATCAATTCTCGCATGAATAGCTAACGATCCGGTAAGTCCAACATTGATTCCTTCGGACGTGGCAATTGGACAAATACGCCCATAGTGACTCGGATGAATATCTCGGCTCCGAGAAAACTTGCAGTTTCTCCCCGTCAATCCTCCAGGACCCAAACAACTCACTTTTCGCCCATGAACCGTTTGTGTCAATGGATTGGTTTGATCAAAACTTGAGATAAAGGATATGTGCCAAAGGTCTCATAAGTAGTTATTAATAAAATCGAAGTTGAAGTTGGAGTTACCAAAGTTTGTGGAGTCGGTTTCGATTGACGTATGAATACTCTACGGATAGTTTTGAACCGCATGTTGTAAACGGCCAAGAGCCAGTCCGAATTGATCTTGTAACAGATCCGCAACTGAACGAATACGTTCTTTTTCAAGTGACTCATATCGTCATCGTCAAGTATACCCGTTCCAAATTTCATTCCAATCAAATGATCTGTAGCGGCCAATACATCTCGTGGTAACAAGAATGTATTGTTCTGAGGGATATCAAAGATTCAGTCTCCGATTGTATTCGTCGACCAACTCTTCCTAATTCGCATTTTTGTTGAAAAATTTCTTTTGTAATTCCTCGCATAAGGACTCCGAAAATACCAGGTCCCCACCTACACAAGCAAATTGTTGATAAAACTCCAAAATAGCTTTTCTTTTGACTCAATCCTCTTCTTCTCCTTAGCATTCAGGAAAGACAAGAAAATTTCCGGGGTAGGAAACATTATCTAAAATTTCTCTTAGATTTGAACCCATAGCTGATGATAGAACTAAAATAGATATCTTTTGTTTTCTACTCACGCGAGCCCATATCCTTTCTTTTTATCAATTGCTAATTCCGACCTTCCTCCCCAATCTGATATTATAGTCGGTGTATATAAATTCCCTTGTGGTCTAATTCCCGAGCGGTAGTAAATACCAGGACTTAACAATATTTGATTGATCACAATTCGGTATATTCCATTTATTATAAGGTTCCTAAAGAATTCATTATGAATCGCACCAATAGAAATGGTTTGCTTTTGCGCATCGAAACCAAAAATTAATCTCGCAGATACATATAATTCGGAAGAATAGGTGAGTGATTCATACACAGCATCCTTTCTTTTATCGAGGGTTCTAGCAATTGATATCCTTTCGCAAATAATTGAAATGCAATTTCGTGATCTGGATCTTTAATTGTTGGAAACTTCTCAAGTTCTTCTGCCAAGCCCTGATTAATGAATCTACAAAATCCCTCGAATTGGATCTGACTAAATCCGGGTATTGTGGACATTCCCTCATTTCCATTCCGGAGCATTTTAATCTTAAGTTTCTATTCTATTTATCGAAGAAAAATTCCATTATCAGCTCACTCTTCATCAATCCCTACGGATCAATCTAGCAATCATGGAATCTATATTCTGTTTGCTGAATCACATGAAATTCTAGGGAACTTCACATATGTATTTCATATATGTATTTCATACATATGAATAGAGACGATTTCGACGAAAATTCGAAATTTTGCAGGGTAGAAATAGAATAAAAATAAATTGATAAAACAGTCCTGAAAAAATTCTGCCACTTAAGCTTTATGATATTCTAAAAAGATTGGATAGCAAAGATTTCTCGTTTTATCTCCTTTCTATGAAAGGGGATAAAGCCATAATAATTTGGCAAGCACTAGAAAGTTAAACAGGTTTTAGTAAAAAAATGTAAATGAATACTTGTTCTTTTCTCGATTTTAGATCGGATTTTTTGGCGGCATGGCCAAGTGGTAAGGCAGGGGACTGCAAATCCTTTACCCCCAGTTCAAATCTGGGTGCCGCCTAATCAATAAAATACTTAGGATTAATACTTAGGATTATAGTTCTATCCTCAAACTAGGGTTTGTTTTGTCGGCAGTGGCCCAAACGGCTACCAATAGGGGTGAGGTAGCGTTTCCTTATTCTTTTTTTAATTAAAATTGATTCGATTCGGGAATTTAAAACTACGAGACTAAGATGTCAGAAATCTTCGTATCCAAAGGTTCCTAAGGACCAGTCTTTTTTCAATCTAAGATGGAAGAAGGGACTTCGCGAAGAAATATCAAGACTTCCTAATTATCATACATTTTTCTTATGGTACATCTTACTACATAAACTTCGTACATCTTATGCTACCTACATACACTAAAGTAAAAGCTACTGATTCTGTCGAGAATTAGATTGAATAGGCTGATCAAAAATCAAGTTTTGGGTTGTGGATAGGGCCTCCTCACTCTTTCATAGAAAGATAGAAAGTGGGGCAGTAGGGTTTGGGTAAAAAATAAACATGGGTAAGGTAGGTATCCAATAAATATTTATCTATCCTAATTTTATGGTATATTCTTACGCCCTTTGCTTATAAAAACGGTAACAAACGGAAGAAAAAATCTCTCTATTCCCGCGTCTTCTATTTAGGACATCCCCCTACTCTTTTTTTAGGGAAAGGGCTATGTATCAGATTTATACTTAATGCTCTCCAATTCTACCAGAAATCATATTTGTTAGGAGTAAATTCCTTTAACGGATTCATCCATAGTCTTAGGGCAGAATGGCCTTTTGACTCTGTACTCTTGATTCCACTATGATTATTGATCAATAGTAGAAGAATTCCTTCATAGAAATAGGAGACATAATTTACATGGATATAGTAAGTCTCGCTTGGGCTGCTTTAATGGTAGTCTTTACATTTTCTCTTTCGCTAGTAGTATGGGGGAGGAGTGGACTCTAGGGATACTACCAATTGATTGAGTAGTCGAATTGTAGTATCAACTCTTTTCTTTAATTGGTCGTTTTGTATTAATAAGTTTGCCAAACTTTTTTTCTCTCTTTCTTTAGTTTTGTTTCATTCTTGTAAGAAACTCTTTTAAGAAAGTAAGAAAGAGTCGTTCTATTCTACTATGTTCTATTCCAGTATAATAGAAAGGGCCATTATAGTAATTCAGAATTTCTATTCTACTAGAAGTGGCGAGTAAAAAGAAAGTTCTATACATAAGAAAATTCAACTTTTTTACACGAAGCTATTCACAACATATCGCACATTTTCCATTTATACTATTTTCTTATTCTTAGAAAATTTTTTATGTTCTTTTTTTTTTTTTGAAGGATCTCGATTGAAGCATCTCGCGCCATTTTTAAGCATGAAAGATTCGTAGGTTTTTTCCTTTTACTTTATTTTCTTTTACTATAGTCTATTCGCGTATTATTTTTCTCCCCCTCCATGGATTCTTTCAATGAAAAATTGTCTTCGATTTTTTTGATTTGGACTTGATTGCAATTAAGTGGATGCAGTGAAAAAAGCAGTTGAATTAGACTACTATTTCAATCTACTAATCGATTCTATGTAGATTCAAGATAATATAATAGAGAGAATCGAAAGTGTGGTAGAAAAAACTATATGGAGTTCTTTCTACCACACTTTATGATTCCAACCGCATCCTTTCATTTAAGACTTGGATTTTTATTTTCTTTAATCCCTTTTTCATTTCTTCAATGATTAATTGGAATTCCAATTAATCATTTTGGCTGGCTGTTTTTACATAAATAATAAGTAAAAAGGCAGTAGGAACTAGAATGAACAATGCAGTAGCAATAAATGCGAGAATATTGACTTCCATAACCTCTTTATTTTTTTTTTCACAATAACTCGGGATGTAATCCCATAGAGAGGAAAAAGGGGTATCCTGTAAATTTAAGGGGAGGACTTGCATTCTGATAATACTGAATCAATTCAATATTACGAATATTGGATCTATCAAATCAATTCATGGTTGATAGTGGAATAATATAACATAGCATAGCATAGGAAGATCCCTTATCCATACTAAGACCAAAATCCATTTTTTGATTGGATTCGAAACTCCCTCTATTCCATTTTTCATTCTTTTCTACTTTTGCTTTTCTATATGTATAACCCAAAATCTTTCTTATCTTATCCAATTTCCTTTCCTTTTTCTTATAATTATACATACAATTATGTATGTATGTATTATATGACCCATAGAAAGTGGGTCACATAGACATCCAAATAAGCAGTAGAAGTAGAAATGAATAAGCAGTAGAAGTAGAAATGAGATGTAGAAAAGGGGATTTTAAATAAAAAGGATTCAATATTTCAATTTAGGAAAAAGAGCGTTTGCTTGGTTTTTATTTTATTAGGTTACTATCAATATCTACTTTTTGGGATCTAAAGATGAGAGCGGATCCATAAGGAGTCGGCAAATGGAGTGAGAATGAGGTAGATTCTTTCCAATTATTCATTGAACATACACAAACAAAGTTGGAACTAGAAAATAGAAGGGGTGTGGTTTAACCCCCAAAACCAAAAAGGAACTAATTATATGAAATTAATTATCTAACAATAAATGAATACGGTTTATGTATGGATTCCGGTAAAATACCGGTACTCCATTCCATAAGAGTCGAATAGTAAGTTAAGATGAGGACGGTATCATCATAAAAATAGAGTAATATCCTAAATTATACTAATCCACGTATGATAGCTTTTCCTTATTAACCAGAAGTAGTGAAAAAAAAAAAAATTCCTATACAGCTATCTTTTTACTGATAAATGCGAAATAAAAAAAGTGAAGTAAGGGTACCCCATAGATATTTGATGTTGCCCCCCTGCCCCCCCCCCTTTTTCATCAAAAATTTCCATTAAAAAAAGGAAAGATGAATTTGTCCATTCATTGAACCCTAGTTCGGGACTGACGGGGCTCGAACCCGCAGCTTCCGCCTTGACAGGGCGGTGCTCTGACCAATTGAACTACAATCCCTGCGGGTTGTATGGCATACCTATTCTTAAATAGAACCATAAGAAGATTCGATTCGTCTGTTGTGCTCTAAGAAATAGACGAATCATATACTACATACCCACATAGGATATGTGGGTATAGTGAGAGTGGCATAACTAGTATGTTGCGATTTTTTATCCCTAAAAATAAACGAGAATCCGCCTTTCCATAAGAAAAACCCTTTTCTTTATAAGATAAAGAATCAGAGAGATATGGATTAGAAAAAAATTTCCCCATTTCTCTTTATCCTTTATTTCTATGGATCAGACATTTTTTTTCTTCCATACAAAATAATGGATTTAGTTCATATTCACGAAGCCCCTAGATTTTTGGGCCGAGCTGGATTTGAACCAGCGTAGACATATCGTCAACGAATTTACAGTCCGTCCCCATTAACCGCTCGGGCATCGACCCAGGAAGAATTTTTTCTAGGCTTTTTGATAATCTATGATTAACCTCTTTTTATAATACTCCCTACCCCCAGGGGAAGTCGAATCCCCGCTGCCTCCTTGAAAGAGAGATGTCCTGAACCACTAGACGATAGGGGCATCACTAGACGATAGCGCCATATACAACCACTCGTCATTATACTATAATGATAGTATGAGCAGTTTTTTGGAATTGTCAATATACTCGAAGAGTATAACTAGATCAAAGGAAAGAGTCTTTATTACTTTTCCGTTATGCTTTCATAGGATTTTTTTTAGTTGAGGGTTAGGTTAATTCACGGATCATCCCCTACTTTTTAAGGTTAAGGAAATTAAAGGGTATAGAATAAGAATAGATTAATAAAAAGGAGTCTCGATTAGTTCAGTACAGGTATTGATTTGATTGCTCTAACAGGAAAAACAGTCCAATTTCATTTCTTTTTTGCAATTTTAACTCTGTGCTTCGTTTAGTGTTCAGACCAAAAATATCGGCATCTTGCACTAAACAAAGTCATAAAATTCACGAAAAATGGAGACATTAGAAAAAAAAAATGAATGGATTTTGTAGAAAAGTACTTTCTCGGATTCGAACCGATGACTTTCGTCTTGCCAAAGCAATACTCTACCACTAAGTGAAAAGCCCTTTATCGGATTTGAACCGATGACTTATGCCTTACCATGGCATTACTCTACCACTGAGTTAAAAGGGCTTTTTATTCAATAATTAGCTACTTTCGTTTACTATTATGGTATGGGTCTACTGCATAATGTACATAATATATGTATAGATAGAGATATATGTAGAGAATATATATCGAGATATAGAAGTGCTATCGAGATATAGAAGTTTATTTATGTCGAGGTTCAAAATCTTGATAAAATCAAGAAAAATAATAAAATATTTCATATTCTCTCTTACCACTTGCACAAAATAGAGGTATTTTATTATTATATAAATAAATACGTATAACGTATAATAAAATATGTCAACAGAGAGTTGACACACTCAAAAATTATTATATATCGGATTGAAGAAGGTGGATAAGTTCATAGGTATGTAAACACGATCTCGGGCAACTCACCAAAGCCCAGAGGTTCCATTTTCTTTTTTTTTTAAGAGGAGAACAAATATGTATCAATTGTTGAATCGGATACAATGTTGAATGGGATACAACAATGGGCCAAAAATGCCAAAGGGGCAATAAGAACTGCTGTTAAAAAAACGATAGATTTTGTTTTTTTTATCTTTAGGCTATTCACTTTTCACGTGCTCAGAATGTTCTGCAGAATTAGGGACTTTTTTCTTCTATTGGCCGATCTTATGATGAGAACTATCTCCATTTATGTTTTATTTCCCCTAATTCTAATTGGGTGGGGTATAAAGGAATTTGCGCTCTTCATATACCCCATATGGCTGGGTATTAATTTTCAGTGATATACTTCTTATCCGTTTTGGTGAGAGATTGAAACAATTTTTATTTTTAACAGGCATCTTTTGGAAAAACTTTCGAGTTCAAAACTTTTTAAGAAAAATTCAAAAGTTTTGGACGGATTTGTTGAAATTATTTTCAATAGGTACCCCTTGGAAATGGGGTCCTTGACTATTCTACAAGGATTCTAGTGGATTTGGAACAAACTATGTTGGAGTTAATTTTATTCTCAAAAATTGGCAGTCGAATTTATACTGCAGAGTAGAAAAATTCTACTACTGCCTGCCCAACAAAAAAGAAAAACCATATCCTACATACTTAACTCCTCCTGGTTCAGGGTTTGCCGTTCCCGAACACTAGAAAAAAGGAGGATTTAGGATTTCTGATCCTAGGGTGAAAAGGAAAGGAACAGATACCCAATATGATTCTTAGGAGGAACTTTTGGTAATGGTCTTGGTCCTCTATGCTCTTTTTTATGTGTTCTTAGTTCGATTCATCTTCTTTGATTCTTTTAAACAAGAAAAGAATTTAATAAACTAGAATTGAGTGCAAAAGAAGAGAGGAAATTTATAAATGGGGAGGATCCACTAACCAGAGACTTTCCGGATCCTCTTTATGAGGAGTTTGAGGAGTCCTCATCAGAGGACTCTGATGTAAATTTTCATCAGGTAAATCTGTCCATTCCTATCCGCTTTTCTTTTTATTACTCTTTGTTTGTTACTTCTCTCAAGTGATAGAGGAAGTCTATGATGAATTTTTTTATGATTCTTGTAGTCATAACCGTAGAATAGATTCTAATCGAAATGCATACATTTGGTTCATACACAATTGGCATGGTAAGAAGATATGTATTTTACAGATTGGAGAGGGGCTATCTAAATCCTAAAGTAAAGGCTCGCGATTGAAGTACCAACTGTCCCCTGCCATGAACTTTCTCCATTTGATTTGATAAGGTTGAATTAGCCTCCTTCTCGAATGGCTACCCTTGACAAAGGGTAGCATTGGTATCATAATCTACATGTAGCGGGTATAGTTTAGTGGTAAAAGTGTGATTCGTTCTATTAATAACTGAATTTGAAATGATATACTTAAGGCATCCTTAAGTTTTTTTATATTCATATTCCGATGAAAACTTTAGTTCTTATAAAGGGTTTAATCCTTTTCCTCTCAATAGCATATTGAGGAAGAATATACATTCTCGCGATTAGTATCCAAAGACTAATTAAATTTGCACTCAAAATACAAATTCGATTATGAGTACAGAGTCGCGAAGCATAATTTTGCATTTAAGTATTCCGATTGAATAAATATGAGTAAAGGATCTATGGATGAAGATACAAAAAAGTTTATTTCCAATCGTAACTAAATCTTCTTTTGTTTTGTTTAAAAAGGAAATGGAAGCCCAATAGCTAAAAAACGATGGTTTTGGTTTACTAGAACCGTGAGTATATTGTTTCAGCTCGGTGGAAACCCAACTCTTTTCCTCAGGATCTCTTAAATGAAATTAGGGAACGAAGTAAGTAGATTAGATAGAGAATATCTATCTCCTACTCTATAGGGATCATCTAGAAAGCAGAGAGCCTTGGTTCCATTCAGACAGAAAAGCTGACATAGATGTTAAGTGGTGAGAATATCCATAAAGGAGCCGAATGAAATCAAAATTTCATGTTCGGTTTTGAATTAGAGACGTTAAAAAAAAATCAACCAACGTCGACTATAACCCCTAGCCTTCCAAGCTAACGATGCGGGTTCGATTCCCGCTACCCGCTCCATTTTGTAGAAAAAGACTATTCTATTTGTTTGTTTAGACATGGTAGAGACTTGTATTCAACCTTTTTCGTCCACCTCTTTTCGGCCCTACAGAGCGGAGTAGAGCAGTTTGGTAGCTCACGAGGCTCATAACCTTGAGGTCACGGGTTCGATTCCCGTCTCCGCACTTAGCAGTCCGTATAAATGGACTATTTGTATAGATATGGTAGAGGGCTATATCCAACTCTTTTTTTTATTCAGCAGGCAGGCAGAAAAAAAAAAAATGAAAGAAAAGTATAGCCTATACCCTTTAAAATTGAAAACCGTTTGTCTCTTGTTTGTCTCGGTAGAATCCCCGGTTTAGGGAACTTTCTTGGAAAGTTGGATTTTCGCCCCCGAAGCACTTTTTTTTTTTTTTTGAATCGGGTGCAAAGGAAGGATAAGATAGGAAGGGGTACAGTACTAGACTAACAACTACTTAATTTAATAGAAATTTAATAGAAGTAGTTAAGTAGTCAACTAGACTTAATTTTTTATCATAGTACCTTACTAAATACTAAATTAAGGTGGCGAGCGACGGGAATCGAACCCGTATCTTCTCCTTGGCAAGGAGATGTTTTACCACTGAACTACGCTCGCTACATTGAACTACGCCCGCTACGGCCTCTATTTTATAGGGTATATCCACCTGGGTCGACCGTCTATGTCTGGGTCGACCGTTTCATTTTCTATTAGAGTTTTCTTTTTATTAATTGTCTGTATTCTAATGGCAATAGAATTTCCTAATAATGAAGGAAAAGAGGAATAATTCGGAACGAAAATAGCATTTTAATGTGTATCAAAATCAGAATTTTTTCGAAAAAAGGGCCCTTCTTTTTATTTATTTTATATCGGGCTACTAAAATACTAAACAAATTCAAGAAATGAGAGAATTCAGAATAGCTACCAGAAAGACTAATCCAATCCATAATGATGTACCGGAAAATACAACGTTTTTATTATTTGACCAACCATCAGGAGAAGCAAATACAAGGGGTACACTAATTACTAAGACTGAGGAAGTCGCAATTAATGCAAAAACAGCTAATTGGAAAGCAATAGTCATATTTAAAATCCTCCAAACTACCTTCAAATAAAGTTGACTACATATTTCTATTTGATCCCTCACTTAATCAAAATTGTACGAAAATACAAGAAGTAGGAGGGGTTTAATCATGAATCCATGGATTCTTCTCTTTAAATTAAAACTTTTTCTTTACCGCTTTTATTTGGATATGGAGTTGAGGGAATTTAGCCTTTATTTCACAAACGGATATAGCGGATTCTGTATCCGTGTATACAGTATACAGAGATATATCGAAAGTGGACTTGCATCTGAGAGATGTTTATAGGAGTTTAGTAGATCATTTCATATAGCTATGTTCTATTTGTAGGAATAAAATAGGGATTGGGCTGTGGAGAGATGGCTGAGTGGTTGATAGCCCCGGTCTTGAAAACCGGTATAGTTTTAGGAACTATCGAGGGTTCGAATCCCTCTCTCTCCTTTTGTTTATTGAATACATTTGTTTCTTTCTATGTTTTTCTTTGTTCTGCCCGCTTATATCATTTTTTCATAAAAAAGCATGAACGGCTCGGCTAGATGAAATAACCGAGCCAGAACAGAAAAAAAAGTAGAACAGGTAGAAATAAAAAAATCTTAGTTAAGAGGGGTCATGTAAAGAACAGGTTCCAAATCACGATCAATTCCCTTTTCAAAGCCTGCTGCAGCAGCTCGGGCTCTCCCTGCATGCCACAAATGGCCCACAAAAAAGAAGAATCCTAGAACAAAATGGGAAGTCGCTAACCAACTTCTAGGAGAGACATAATTAACTGCATTGATCTCGGTAGCTACGCCACCCACGGAATTTAAAGAGCCTAAAGGAGCATGGGTCATATATTCTGCCGAACGTCGTTCTTGCCAAGGTTGGATGTCTTTTTTCAACCTACTCAAGTCCAAACCGTTGGGGCCCCTTAGAGGTTCTAACCACGGAGCACGAAGGTCCCAAAAACGCATAGTTTCCCCTCCAAAAATAACCTCTCCCGTTGGGGAACGCATTAGATATTTACCTAAACCCGTTGGTCCTTGGGCAGACCCTACATTAGCTCCAAGACGCTGGTCTCTAACTAGAAAAGTAAATGCTTGAGCTTGAGAAGCTTCTGGCCCAGTGGGTCCGTAAAACTCACTTGGATAAGCCGTATTATTGAACCAGACAAAACAACAAGCGATAAAACCAAAAACGGATAAAGCACCTAAACTATAAGACAAGTAAGCTTCGCCAGACCATACAAACGCACGGCGAGCCCATGCAAAGGGTTTAGTTAAGATATGCCAAATTCCTCCAAGTACACAAATGGAACCCAACCATACATGTCCCCCAATTATATCTTCTAAATCATCCACACTAACAATCCATCCTTCTCCCCCAAAAGGGGATTTTAGTAAATAACCAAATATAACACCGGGACTAAGGGTCAAATTGGTAATTTTTCTTACATCCCCCCCCCCCGGGGGCCCAGGTATCATATACGCCGCCAAAATAAAGAGCCTTGAGTACTAGAAGAAAAGCACCTAGACCTAACAAAATTAAGTGAATACCCAAAATTGTAGTCATTTTATTTCTATCTTTCCATACATAACCAAAGAATGGAAAAGATTCTTCAAGAGTCTCGGGTCCCAGAAGCGCGTGATAAATGCCACCGAAGCCTAAGACTGCAGAGGAAATTATGTGAAGTACTCCAGATACAAAGTAAGGAAAAGTATCTAGAACTTCTCCCCCTGGCCCTACTCCCCAACCTAGAGTAGCTAAGTGCGGAAGTAAAATTAACCCTTGTTCATACATGGGCTTTTCTGGTACGAAATGTGCCACTTCAAATAGGTTCATTGCTCCGGCCCAGAATACGATTAATCCGGCATGGGCTACATGAGCTCCAAGTAGTTTACCGGATAAATTGATAAGTCTGGCATTCCCAGCCCACCAAGCAAAGCCGGTGGTTTCTTGGTCACGACCAGCTAAAACGAAAGTTCCATTAAAGAGCGTTTCCACGTGGTAGAACCTCCTCAGGGAATATAAGATTTTCATGAGGCTGATCCTGAGCTGCCATCCACGCACGAATACCCTCGTTTAAAAGAATATTTTTGGTGTAGAAAGTCTCAAATTCAGGATCTTCCGCTGCACGGATTTCCTGGGAAACGAAGTCATAGGCACGTAGGTTCAGAGCTAGGCCAACTACGCCAATAGCACTCATCCATAAACCGGTGACGGGTACAAATAGCATAAAGAAATGTAACCAACGTTTATTGGAAAAAGCAACACCAAAGATTTGGGACCAAAAGCGGTTAGCAGTGACCATTGAATAAGTTTCTTCAGCTTGAGTTGGGTTAAAAGCGCGGAAGGTATTTGCACCATCACCATCTTCGAATAGAGTGTTTTCTACGGTAGCCCCATGGATAGCGCATAGCAGAGCTGCGCCTAATACTCCGGCAACCCCCATCATATGAAATGGGTTCAACGTCCAATTATGAAATCCTTGGAAGAAAAGGATAAATCGAAATATAGCTGCTACGCCAAAACTCGGCGCAAAGAACCAACCAGATTGTCCCAGTGGATAAATAAGAAATACGGAAACAAAAACTGCGATTGGACCAGAGAATGAAATTGCATTATAAGGCCGCAATTGAACAGACCGAGCAAGTTCAAATTGACGTAACATGAAACCTATTAGTGCAAAAGCCCCATGGAGAGCGACAAAAGTCCACAGACCGCCTAATTGACACCAACGAGTAAAATCCCCCTGTGCTTCCGGGCCCCATAGTAGCAACAAAGAGTGTGCTAAACTATTGGCAGGAGTGGAAACCGCCGCGGTTAAGAAATTGCAACCTTCCAAATAGGAACTAGCCAATCCATGGGTATACCAAGAAGTTACAAAAGTAGTCCCTGTAAACCAACCCCCTAAAGCGAAATAAGCACAAGGAAAGAGCAACAGGCCGGACCATCCTACAAAAACGAAACGGTCCCTTCGTAACCAGTCGTCCATAATATCAAATAGATCATTTTCTTCTTTAGTAACTCTACCAAGGGCTATAGTCATAGTGATCCTCCTATTCAATTACTTCAACCATTTCCGAGCACCTCATATTACTTCCAGGGCATACGATAGTTTGATTATCTGTGGACGATTTCTTTCTCGTTCAATGCCCTTTTTCAATGGTCTCGAAGATAGAAATTTTGCATTTTTATCTATGGGGTCACAACCAAGGTCGTTGTAAATCCACGAATTTCATTCAATTTATTTTTCTTACACTATAGAAATTTCGCTCTCTATTGCATGGGTGGAAGAACAAAAATAGGATTCTGAAAAAAAGAAAGATATTGAAAAGAAAAATTGACTTTTGAAACCCTTTTTATGTGTAACGGAAAAGAGTTGCGATTTCTTCTTATTCCTATAGAACGTCTAGTAACAAGAATATGAAATCGTAAATAGCGAAAAATTCTTGCCTTGCGCGATCTAAGTCTAAGGAAATACAAAAAATCCGCTTATATACCAATTTCATCCACATCGAATTTATATATCAGAATAGCGGATGGAGGCATTATTCAAGGGGTCAGGTCTACTTACTTTATCTTTCTTTCCAATTTTATTGTAGGTTTGATAAGAACCTTTTTTGCTTTGTGGATAAAAAAAAAGAGTTATAACCTGCTTGTTTTATTCTAATAAATCCTATATGGAACTGCCCGCTGAAGAGAAAATTTATCTGATTGTCTCTCATCTCAGCCCAGCCTATATCGAATTTTGGAAAGAAAAAACAAGAATTTTCTTTTTTTTTATTAACATTAAGATTAAGAAAAAAGAATATAATTAAAATGGAATTGGCAATATAATTTTTATGCACTTTTGAAAAAGAAAGGATTTTTTGCAATCGTTATTTCTTGTCTCCGTCATATCACGAAAACCTTTCGATTTAGAACGAGGAGAGATGGCTGAGTGGACTAAAGCGGCGGATTGCTAATCCGTTGTACAATTTTTTTGTACCGAGGGTTCGAATCCCTCTCTTTCCGCCCCCTCGGATCATTTGGGACTTTCAAATTGTAAGGAATTCTGACCCCCGGATTTTCTCATCGATAAATGTACGAAATAAATCCAATTTGTAAGAAAAAATTCCCACAAATTTTGGATTTTTACTCTTCACGCCCAGGATTACGTCCTGGGTCATTAGATAAGAATCCAAAGATAAAGAGGGAAACAAAGAATATCACTACTGTATAAACAAAAAGTTTGAGAGTAAGCATTACATAATCTCCAAGATTTTTTTGTTAAGGAATAGATTACCCATTTTTCCTTACTACACAGATCCACTAGGATGGGTTTTGTTTATTTTGACACCTAAAAATGCAAAAATCAATTCTTAAAAAAAATGGCAAGAATTGCTTTATAATAAGCACTCTTATCAATATCAAAAATTAGTTTAGGTATTGTGTGGGTACCTAAAGGTACCTGCTCAACGTAGGCGCAGGGGGTAGAAAGGCGGATCCAAATTTATTGCTGCAGCTATACATTCAATGTATAAGAATTCTAATTTTAGAATCGAAGGTTCATAATATAAGACTTCTCGGCTCTTATCCATTTTTTTTTCATTTTTTTGGAATGAATACATCATTCAATTCAATTTGGCAGACAGAATAGTAAAGATTTCATCGAAAACTTACAGCGGCTTGCCAAACAAACGCTAATAGAAAAAAGAGTACAGGTATGACAGGCATAACATCCACGATGGGGTTGAAAATGGCATAAGCTTCGGGTAATTTGGCGAAGAAAAAGCTAGTCGGACAAAGAACAGAATTAAAACAGATACAGGTTAAACTAAGTATATTAGGCATAACAAGCATTTCGTTCTTGTAGAGTAGATAATTGGATTTTGATTGAGTTATTTTTCTAAGGGAAAAAAGCAAAAGAAAAGGTGGATTCCAAATCCTTTTTTCTTCGGACTTTCCCAAACACAAAATACCTCCTTGTATTCGCATTCTCAAATGAGAATGGAAGAAATTCGACTTTCATATAATATCTTAATAGAATTCCATGTAATGATCAATGCATTTTTTGGATTCTATATTATCCGCATGTCTAGAATCCTAGCAAGAAAATATCCCTCATTTTTTAGGTAATTGAAGTGGGATTGACGAATAATATATTAAAATTAAAATTAAAATAATAGTGTTTATTAGTGTTGCATAAAACGAAATGGGGCGTGGCCAAGTGGTAAGGCAGCGGGTTTTGGTCCCGTTACTCGGAGGTTCGAATCCTTCCGTCCCAGATTTTATCTGATGAAGCAAAAGATAGAATCGTATTGTGCCCTGTATGACACAAAAAAAAGTTTATTTTAGTTTCAGCACAGGCCTTAAAACTTTTGACCAAGATCGGCGCGAGAAAAAAGAAAAGGGTTTCCATTCTACGCATAGGGACTCCATTTTTCTATTTTAGGTATTATCTGATTTGCCAATATCCATTTCTAAATTAATGGAATGTGAGGATTAGAGATAAATTCATATATTCTGTTTACTCGACTTTCGAATTGATTGAAAAAAAAATCGTACTTTTCTTATTTTTTTTTCGTTCTTTCTTTTGTTATTCGAGTCGAAGAAGTGTGAGAATTTTATAACTATCCCAAAACTACCAATCTTTTCATTGGCATAGCTTATTTGGTTATATAACTATCCCAAAACTACCAATCTTTTCATTGGCATAGCTTATTTGGTTATATAACTATCCCAAAACTACCAATCTTTTCATTGGCATAGCTTATTTGGTTAATAGTTAATTGTTTTTGTTACAGAAAAATATATGAATTAATGAAATTAATTCAACTGGAGGTTGAGAGTTTATTTGTTGGGGAAGAGTCGATCCTTCTCATTTCAGGATTGATCATCTTGAGTTCTCTGTTGAGAATGGAAATTAAATAATAAATAAGTCTTAAGCAAACTATTTTATTCCTCTTTTTCGAACTATGTTTCATTCATATGATAGAATATGAATTTAAATAAATTGGATCTTTGCAGAGTGTTCCTCGATAAATACTTATTTCTTTTATCCATATTTCTCCATAGATAGCAAGTTTGAATTAGTATACAAAAGCAATGACTATTCATGATTCCTTCCATATTGGATCAATTCTCGATACCATTTTGCAATGAAATTAGAGGAATGTTATGGTAAAACTTCGTTTAAAACGATGTGGTAGAAAGCAACGTGCGACTTGAAGGACATGATCGACTGTGGATTTTTCTATCCATCATTTTCCATAGTAATGAAAATGTTCTTGGCTCGACATAGTCTGTTCTATTTGTCCCGAACCTAATTTGCGCTGGGTTGTTTGTAAGTAAATAGTACACGATGGAGCTCGAGAGGACAGAATTTCTTTTTTATCAAGGGAAAGAATCTAGGGTTAGTGAAAACTAATAAATTAGGCCAACTTTGTCAGTCTATCCTTAATATAGAAATAAAAAGGTGAAAATAAGAAAAAAGTCCAATTTTGGAAGATTGGAAAAACTTTTCGATTAAAAGTCTATCTGAATCAATCGTTCATATTTGATTTCTATAGAAGAGTGAAATGCTTTATCGAAGGAAATAAGAAAAAAGAAAGGGTATGTTGCTACTCTTTTGAAAGAAAAAAGAATAGGAATTTCCGAAGTAATGTCTAAACCCAAGGATTTCACAAATCAAAGATAAAAGATTCCAGAACAAGTAAACACGATTTTCAACCGTCTCAACAATAGAATTAGATCAGAATAAGGAATAAAAGTAAATTTGTTCGAGATGAGATAAAGAAAAGAGTTTAGAGACGACTCAAAAAATTTCGAAGGGTTTTTCTTTTGAAGTCTGTCAGTCAAAATTAGCCAACTTGAGTCATGAGTATAAATGAAATTTGTTTTTTCTTTTCTTTAAGGAAATTAATGCAAGTCATAATCGAATTTCTATCTACTTATATTATAGTATTATAGACAGAAATTAGAATCATTTTCTCGAGCCGTATGAGGAGAAAACCTCCTATACGTTTCTAGGGGAGGGGTTGTTTATCTACATCTATCCCAATAAGCTATCTATCGAATCGTTGCAATTGATGTTCGATCTCGAAGAGAAGGAAGAGATCTTCAAAAAGTGGGTTTTTATGATCCAATAAAGAATCAAACTTGTTTAAATGTTCCAGCTATTCTCTATTTTCTTGAAACGGGTGCTCAACCCACAAGAACAGTTTATGATATTTTAAGGAAAGCAGAATTCTTTAAAGATAAAGAACGAACTTTGAGTTACTAAATGAATAAAAAAGTAGGAGGGGGTCGCTAGTACCTCTTAATTATTTAGACACAGCCTCTTTCTTAGTCCTATTTTTTCGTTGCATTTATGTCGTGCCAATCCAACAAAAGTCCTTATTTTATTTCCTTTTTGTATCTAATTGCATTGTATTTCCATTGACAAAGGTCTATTAAAAAAATAGAATTTGTAGATAGCTGGGTCTCTTTATCGTCATTCCATATTAGGTATTTCTGTCTACACTTCGTTCAAATGAGGGGGTTGCCCCCCTTGCATGTACTCTCTATAGAAGATTTATTTATTTAAAGAAATCAAAATTGCTAAAAAAATGACAATTTTGCCATTGTGATTGGGGCCGCTCCTTTTTTACCCTTAGTGAAATTGAACGGGATCAGTTCATTTTGGTATTTGCGTGTTTTTAATGTTAATGGGTGATAAAATCTTTCTTTTGATGTCTTGCTAATTCAATGTTTTGACAGAAGCGTCCGGTGTAATTCCATCGATTTTTAGATTTCGATCGTGTCTAAGAGATCCTATTTTATCTGGGTTGCTAACTCAATGGTAGAGTACTCGGCTTTTAAGTGCGACTATGATCTTTTACACATTTGGATGAAGCAACAAATTCGTCCAGACTCTTGGTAGAGTCTAGAAGACCACGACTGATCCTCAAAGGTAATGAATGGAAAAAATAGCATGTCGTAATAAAATTAATTTCTTTTTTTTGAATAAAAAAATTTCGATTTTCTGGGTCTAGTGAATAAATGGATAGAGCCTGGCTCTAATTCTGATAAAATAAAAAGCAACGAGCTTAACTCCTTAATTGGAAGGATTCCCCAATCTAATTAGACGTTAAAAATATATTAGTGCCTGATGCGGGGAAAGGTTAGGTTTTCCTATGAGTGGACCCTTTACTTTATTTTTTTTAGAAATCCTAATTATTCTTGATTATGGATTGAAAAGGGATGTTATGAATTGAATGTGTAAAAGAAACAGTATATTGATAAAGAGACTGTATTCCAAAGTCAAAAGAGCGATTGGCCCGCAAAAATAAAAGATTTGTTCTTATTTGTTTTGTAATTTAGAACAAACATAAACTAATTGGATAGAAAAGGAGCGGAAAAAGATCTATGGATTAGATTTCTTTTCTTTCCAGGGTTTGTATTATGCAACACCTTGTTCTGACCATATTGCACTATGTATCATATCATCATTTGATAAACCGAGAAATGCTTTTTTTCTCTGATTCAAGTAGAAATACAAATGGAAAAATTCGAGGGGTATTCAGAAAAACGGAAATCTCGTCAACAATACTTCGTCTATCCCCTTCTCTTTCAGGAATATATTTATGCATTTGCCCATGATTATGGGTTAAATGGTGCCGAACCTGTGGAAATTTTTGGTTGTAATAACAATAAATTTAGTTCACTACTTGTGAAACGTTTAATTATTCGAATGTATCAGCAGAATTTTGGGATGAATTCGTTTAATCAACCTAACCAAGATCGATTGTTGGATCACAGCAATTATTTTTATTCTGAGTTTTATTCTCAGATTCTATCTGAGGGGTTTGCGATCGTTGTAGAAACCCCACTTTCGCTAGGGCAACTATCTAGTACGGAAGAAATACTAAAGTTTCAAAATTTACAATCTATTCATTCAATATTTCCCTTTTTAGAAGACAAATTTTTGCATTTACATTATCTATCACATATAGAAATACCCTATCCTATCCATTTAGAAATCCTGGTTCAACTCCTTGAATACCGGATTCAAGATGTTCCATCTTTGCATTTATTGCGATTCTTTCTCAACTATTATTCGAATTGGAATAGTCTTATTACTTCAATGAAATCTATTTTTCTTTTTTCAAAAGAAAATAAAAGACTATTTCGATTCCTATATAACTCTTATGTATCAGAATATGAATTTTTCTTGTTGTTTCTTCGTAAACAATCTTCTTGCTTACGATTAACATCTTCTGGAACCTTTCTGGAACGAATCCACTTTTCTAGGAAGATGGAACATTTTTGGGTAATGTACCCAGAGTTTTTTCGGAAAACCATATGGTTCTTTATGGATCCTCTTATGCATTATGTTCGATATCAAGGAAAGGCAATTCTTGCATCAAAAGGAACTCTTCTTTTGAAGAAGAAATGGAAATCTTACCTTATCAATTTCTCGCAATATTTTATCTCTTTTTGGACTCAACCACAAAGGATCCGCCTAAACCAATTAACAAACTCTTGCTTCGATTTCCTGGGGTACCTTTCAAGTGTACCAATAAATACTTTGTTAGTAAGGAATCAAATGCTGGAAAATTCTTTTCTAATAGATACTCAAATGAAAAAATTCGATACCACAGTCCCTGCTACTCCCCTCGTTGGATCCTTATCAAAAGCTCAATTTTGTACTGGATCAGGGCATCCTATTAGTAAACCTGTTTGGACCGATTTATCAGATTGGGATATTCTTGATCGTTTTGGTCAGATATGTAGAAATCTTTTTCATTATCATAGTGGATCTTCGAAAAAACAGACTTTGTATCGAGTAAAATATATACTTCGACTTTCATGTGCTAGAACTTTAGCTCGTAAACATAAAAGTACGGTACGAACTTTTATGCAACGATTGGGTTCGGTATTTTTAGAAGAATTTTTTACGGAAGAAGAGCAAGTTTTTTGTTTGATGTTCACCAAAACAACTCACTTTTCTTTCAATGGATCACACAGTGAGCGTATTTGGTATTTGGATATTATCCGTATCAATGACCTGGTGAATCCTCTTACTCTTAATTAATCATTAGACAAAACTAATAAACTAGAAAAGATTGATATCAAGATAAAACTTGCGCATTTTCCATTCTGAAATGTTCTATAGTAGGTGAATCAATTTACTAATTAACTAAGAAAATTAGTGGCCTTCCTCTTCGGAATAGAAATTGGCTATTTCTACATAGGGAAAGTCGTGTGCAATGAAAAATGCAAGCACGATTTGGGGAGGGGTTTTTTTGTAACAAGGAAGAATTATCTACTCCATCCGACTAGTTCCGGGTTCGAGTCCCGGGCAACCCATATGCAAAATAGAAAAGAGCAATCTGAGTTTTGAATTTTTACTCACTTCATTTCCCAAATTTTTGGATTTGGGAAATGAAGTTATATGGAAATCCAATCGTTGGGGCTGGCTTGGTTGACATTGGTATATAGACTATGTTATACTGTTAAATAACAAGCCTTCTATTATCTATATTCTTTCTAGTTAATACGTGCGCTTGGGAGTCCTTGCAATTTGAATAAACCAAGATCTTACCATGACTGCAATTTTAGAGAGACGCGAAAGTACAAGCCTGTGGGGTCGCTTCTGCAACTGGATAACTAGCACCGAAAACCGTCTTTACATCGGGTGGTTCGGTGTTTTGATGATCCCTACCTTATTGACCGCAACTTCCGTATTTATTATCGCCTTCATCGCTGCTCCTCCAGTAGATATTGATGGTATTCGTGAGCCTGTTTCTGGTTCTTTACTTTATGGAAACAATATTATTTCTGGTGCTATTATTCCTACTTCTGCGGCGATCGGATTGCATTTTTACCCAATTTGGGAAGCTGCATCTGTTGATGAATGGTTATACAATGGTGGTCCTTATGAGCTAATTGTTCTACACTTCTTACTTGGTGTAGCTTGTTATATGGGTCGTGAGTGGGAACTTAGTTTCCGTCTGGGTATGCGCCCTTGGATTGCTGTTGCATATTCAGCTCCTGTTGCAGCTGCTACTGCTGTTTTCTTGATTTATCCTATTGGTCAAGGAAGTTTCTCTGATGGTATGCCTTTAGGAATATCTGGTACTTTCAACTTTATGATTGTATTCCAGGCAGAACACAACATCCTTATGCATCCATTTCACATGTTAGGTGTAGCTGGTGTATTCGGCGGTTCCCTATTCAGTGCTATGCATGGTTCCTTGGTAACCTCTAGTTTGATCAGGGAAACCACTGAAAATGAGTCTGCTAATGAAGGTTACAAATTTGGTCAAGAAGAAGAGACTTATAACATTGTGGCTGCTCATGGTTATTTTGGTCGATTAATCTTCCAATATGCTAGTTTCAACAACTCTCGTTCTTTACACTTCTTCTTGGCTGCTTGGCCTGTCGTAGGGATCTGGTTCACTGCTTTAGGTATTAGTACTATGGCATTTAACCTAAATGGATTCAATTTCAACCAATCCGTAGTTGATAGTCAAGGTCGCGTTATTAATACTTGGGCTGATATCATCAACCGTGCTAATCTTGGTATGGAAGTAATGCACGAACGTAATGCTCATAACTTCCCTCTAGATCTAGCTGCTCTTGAAGTTCCATCTCTTAATGGATAAGGTTTTTCTACTAAACATATAGGAATTTTGGAAGGAAGGAAAGCCAGAAATACCCAATATCTTGTTCCAACAAGATATTGGGTATTTCTTTGTTTATTCTGAATCTTTCTATTCTGAATTCAGTTAACGACGAGATTTAGTATCCTTTCTTGCACTTTCATAACTCGTGAAATGCCGAGTAGGCACGAATTCCCCCAATTTGCGACCTACCATAGGATTTGTTATGTAAATAGGTATATGTTCCTTTCCATTATGAATCGCGATTGTATGGCCAACCATTGCGGGTAGAATGCTAGATGCCCGGGACCACGTTACTATAATTTCTTTCTCCTCCTTCATATTAACCTTTTCGATTTTTGCCAATAAATGACGAGCTACAAAAGGATTCGTTTTTTTTCGTGTCACAGCTAATTACTCCTTTTTTCATTTTAAAGAGTGGCATCCTATGTCCACTATCTCGATCGAGGTATGGAGGTCAGAATAAATAGAATAATGATGAATGGAAAAAAGAGAAAATCCTTTAGCTGGATAAGGGGCGGATGTAGCCAAGTGGATCAAGGCAGTGGATTGTGAATCCACCATGCGCGGGTTCAATTCCCGTCGTTCGCCCATCGCATTATTGCAAATTCCAAAAATGCAATTTTCCATATTCCTAGTTACGTATTTACTTACGGCGACGAAGAATAAAACTATCACTATATTTTTTCCTTTTCCTAGTTCTTCTTCCAAGCGCAGGATAACCCCAAGGGGTTGTGGGTTTTTTCTACCAATGGGGGCTTTCCCTTCACCGCCCCCATGGGGGTGGTCCACAGGGTTCATAACTACCCCTCTTACTACGGGGCGTTTACCTAGCCAACACTTAGATCCGGCTCTACCCAAACTTTTTTGGTTCACCCCAACATTACCCACTTGTCCGACTGTTGCTAAGCAGTTTTGGGATACCAAACGGACCTCCCCAGATGGTAATCTTAAAGTGGCCAATTTACCCTCTTTTGCAATCAGTTTCGCTACAGCACCTGCTGCTCTAGCTAATTGCCCACCCCTTCCACGTGTGATTTCTATGTTATGTATGGCCGTGCCTAAGGGCATATCGGTTGAAGTAGATTCTTCTTTTTTCTCAAAAAACCCCTTCCCAAACTGTACAAGCTTCTTCCAAAGCATACGGCTTTCTAGATGTATATGACGATCTCTAGACAGATGGATCTTATATGAATCGTATGATGAAGTACCACATGAGTGGATATATAGAAAAGGAATCAAAATCTGCCGAATCGCTCATGTTATGATCTTCTACATCCTAGGTCTCCACGTTCCGTCATCTGGCTTATGTTCTTCATGTAGCATTCAGATCGAATGACTCTATGAAATTACGTCGATACTTCCACATATTATGGGTAACGTAGGAGACATCCCTATTTTCACCCGGGGGTCTTAATTACCACTGCTTAGCTTTCAATTCGCCTCTGACCATCAAATTAAATGTGAATAACCCGTCCTCCTCTCTTTGAAACAAGGGGCGCTTCCGGTTCTGTGCGTGCTTCAAACAATTTTGTCTTCTCCATATTACCATATCTCTAGAGTCAATAATTTTCTATGAGGAACTACTGAACTCAATCACTTGCTGCCGTTACTCAACAGTTTTCTGTTGAGGTCTATCCCGTGGAGGTAGTCAAATTGGATCAGTGATCGATTTCTAGGTTTCGTCGTAAACCTAATTGGTTACTTCCAATTACGTAAATCAATAGTTCAAACCGCACTCAAAGGTAGGGCATTTCCCATTGATATAGGAACTTTTGTACCAGAAACAATAGTATCTCCAATTATAGCCCCTCTGGGATGTAAAATATATCTCTTCTCACCATCCCCATAGTGTATGAGACAAATGTATGCATTTCGATTAGGGTCGTATTCTATGGTTACGATTCTACCAGATATGTCTTTTTGATTCCGTCGAAAATCGATTTTACGGTATAGGCGCTTATGACCTCCCCCTCTATGCCTTGCGGTAATGATTCCTCTGGCATTACGACCTTTACCACAACGGTGCCGTCCATGGATCAATTTATTTCGTGGATTGGATTTCACTTGCCTGTCTACGGTTCCCTTGCGTGTGCTCGGGATAGGTGTTTTGTATAAATGTTTCGCCGTATTATTAAGTATTCTCCTTTAGTTCGTTTCTCTATCTAGAAGTGGAATAGAATAACCCGGTTGAAAGCTATCTAATGAAGACAAGTTGCATCTAATCTACTAACTCATAAAGAAAACGAATCTAATCTAATCTACTAAAGAGGTAGCAAGAGAAAGCAAGAGATAACCAATCTAGAGAATCTAGATCATGCTTATGTTGTAGCTCCAAACAAGATAGATGAAGATAGCAAAGAGAATCTCATTAAAAGCATCTTTAAATCGTGGCCTTCCCATCCGACTCCGAAAACATCCGCCTTTCGAGACCCCCCGTTCGTCACAACGTATCCCTATTCATGCGGGGAGCTTAGGGCGAGTTCGATAGAACAAGTTGAAATCACTTGGCCGGTCCGGTATGCACCTCTAGCCACCGCGGCTACAAGAGCACCCTATGTAATCTAGCTATAGACTAGATCGTAGAAGAAGCAAAACCAAGAAGAAATCAAAATCATCGAGAAGGCACTTAATCGCTAGAAATCGGATTCACTTACAAACTTCACCATGAATGATTACATGAACAAGATCACCACCGGGCCCTCCCTCGATCTTGATCCTCGCTCCGAGCTCCGACGTGGTCTTCCATGCAAGGTTCCCACGTCGGCCGGGGAAACCCTAGACAACTAGCACGACCCTCATCTTCAAGTTGGTGTCCCTCAAGCTTCTCTCGCTCCTCGGCGGCGGAATACGACTTCTTTTCGCGTGGCTCTCGGTCGGGGGCTATTTATAGCCCGAGAAGCAACTAGGTCAAAGGACGACGAATTTGGGCCCTAAATGGGCACGGGCCGACCGGACCGGGGCCGGCCGGCCCGGGCCCATTTAGGCCCGGCCCGCGGGCTCCTTTGCCCGAGGTCGGTTCCCTTGCTTCCCGGATGCTTCCCCCTTCGCATGTAGGTCCATGTCGTCGGTTTCTCTCCGAATTGGACTCAACTCCTTGTCTTGCAAGATTCAAGACTTTTCCGGTCGGGTCCCCGGAGTCCGTCGTCTTCTCGGATCAAGTCCCCGCTTCTTGGAGTTAATTTTGCTTCATTGCATGACTTGTTCGAGACTTCAAGGTCTTGTCATGAGGTGCTTGATGAACTTATCCCGAAAGTCTTGCATTCAACACTAAAACCCTGCATAAACATTAAACTCCAAAACCGACATGCACACGTGAACTTGTTATACCATGGGGGTTAGTACTAATGGATAAGGTATAAAACTCATGCCAACACCGAAGGTAAACTCATGGCTAGGTTGACGGATTTTCACCGTCAACATCTCCCCCATGCTTAAACCTTGCTCGTCCTCGAGTAAGCCTTCGATGGATATCATCGTTGCCCATCAATGTTTAAACCTTGCACTTGATCATACATGAAAAAAAACATAATGCTCTCAAAAGTTTAATTCGTTAAAGTTCCATAATGTACTAGCCTTCACCTCTACGGAGGGTAGATTCTTATTAAGCTTATCCCACAAGTATTAACATGCTCACAAAGTATAATAGACCTCGTGAATTTTTGAAATAAAGAAGGAGATAAAGAAAAGCTAAACCAAGTTCACAAATTTATATCATCTTGTATATTGCTCATAAACTCTCATCTCACTTGTCTCTCAAGCCTATATATTCTACTCCTTTCCCTCTCATAACATATATGTGTGGTAGGCTTTATATGGAGCTTTGGGAAAGTTTAGTCCTAACAAGATTTTATAAATGAGGTGTTGTCAAAACAAGACAAGCTTCTCATGGTCTTACCGAGACTCGTCAAAAAGGTCATTGGAAAATAATGTTAAGTCAAGGAGGGGAAAGAGAAAAATACACACACTTTTAGATGAGTGGACATGTGCAAATGGCAAAAAGTGATCCCAAGGCACAAAAGAAGTCCTCGTTATCGGATTGCACATGGTTGGAAAATGAGAATGGATCTTTTTAACTTGAAGCCTTGAATGCACTCTTAGAGAACCGGGGAGTTCACTTTACGCTCATATATATTTTTTTCTCTTTCTCATATTTCTCATTCTTTTCTTTCTTTCTTTCTTTCTTTCTTTCTTTCTATATATATATATATTTTTTTTTCTTTCTTCAACTTGGAAGTCACGTACATCGCCGAATTTTTTTCTTTCATCATTATATATATTTTTTTAAAAAAATACTCCCTTTTGAACTCTAAAACCGCACCGTACCTACCTCCTCCCCCATGCTTAGACGTTGCTCGTCCTCGAGCAAAGAGGCGAAAAATAAGGTAGGTACCGGAATATTTTTCCTTGGAGAGATACTTGAAATCTTCAATGTTGGCACCGTCTTGCGATCTTCCTTGAATTGATGATCCATTCTCAACAATAGGTTGTGGTCAAGGAGGTAATCACAAAAGATGATATTTGGTTTAAGGGTGGATATCCGGCGAAGTTTGTGAGATCACCGATGCGGGGATACACAATGCACGGATAAAAGGCTAGCAAAAAGATAGATACGCAAAAACGGAATGACCAGCTTCTTAGTCTCGGGCCAGAGAAATCATGGCCTGCAATAACTCACTCAAAAATAAATCTTGTACACTAAGGTTTATGCACTCAAATATATATAAGGCTCGGATAGGTTGAGCAACACACAAGTGATATTTGTGACAAGGTTAGCAATATTTTTGAGCATAAAAGACATCTTTAATCTATTCATAACTTGAGAGCACATAAAACACTATGGGTCTTTATTTTAATCATAACCTCCGCTGAAGATTAAGCTAGCATTTAGATAATTTCAGATTTGTATTTTTAAGAGAGCACTAGGTTAAACATGCATAAATCAATTACAAAGATAAACAAAGCGGCAATTATAATCATATATCATCATGGCACAAACTTTGTAACTTTACCAAAGGTAAAAACTTGGTGGCGACATTATTCATGATGAAAATAAACACTAAGATACATGCTGAAAAAAAAAAGAAAAAAAAATTAAACTAACACACTTTCTGAAATTTAAATAAAAAACTGAAAACACTACGCATACATAGGTGCAAACAAGCTGAAAATTAAAGAAAAGGGGTAAAGGAAAGATAACTAAAGCTCCTCCTCTCTCTAATCTTCCGCCGATGGTTGATATTGATAGTCTTGGTTGTTGTACCCTTACTTGTAATAGGAATGCGCCTCTCCTCCTATGAATTGTCCGACGGTGCTAGGTGAAGGTGCCCAAGCACATAAGCGACGTTTGCATTTTCTTCACCCATTTGGTTTGCATTGGTTTGGATGGCTGCAATAATTTGCATGTTTCTTGCAGCGTATCCTCCAATGGTGGCCACATTTTGTTGTGGTTGAGGAAGGTGTGCATATGGCTCCGCAAAGGCTACGTTGGGCACCGCAAAAATGGTGGGGGTATGGCTGCACCACTCCCCCATGCTTGCATTGGTACACCACCGTAGTAATTTGGCGATGCCGGAATTTCTCCGAATGGTGGGACATAATTTTGTTGTGCACCTCCTTCTTGGGCCATAGAAGCTCCTTTTCCTATAATTCTTTCTTTTATTATTTTTCGCCGCACAAGAAGTCCTTCCTCTAACCGATCTTCTTCCCTTCAAGAAAAGTCTTAATCTTCAATCCGGAAGGGGCAAATTCACCTAGGCCACTCGGAAGCCTCCTCTCTCATCTTCACTCTTATATTTTCCTTTCTTCATATATTCCTAGGGAAGTCCCGGGTAGGAGATGATTCGGGTTCCTTGTAATACCCGGTTTTAAAGAGATAGTCAACATGGAGAGGTAACAACCCGATCTCCCGAATCCGATGTTGCCACAACACCACCGGTTGATCATAGGTGAGTAGGGTTGATTGGCTGCGAGTAAATCCAATTCAACTCCGTGTTGGTTATCTATGTCTCTCTTATTCTCCCCAAAAATCCACTTGCACAAAAGTGACACACTTGGATGATGGGGTTCCGGATAGTATTTCTTCGTTGATGGTCTCTTCCCGTGATCATACTCCAAAAACCTTCCCATGTGCCTTCATGCACATACTTGTTCCGAGCTCCCTTTTGAAAGTAGGAGACACTCGCCCATGGGTCTACGATACTAGACATGCAATCGTTTCGAACATGAAAACCAATCGATCTATCGGGGATTGTGTTGAATGGATCCAAGGAAGCATTGGAGCCCTACTCCCTTTATGGCATGGTTGCTAGCCTTAAGCATTAAAGTATTTTCAGCACAAGATGATAGATAGATAATCCAACAAAGTATGATTACATTTCAAGATCGATTGCAACCTATGGATGAAAGGAGATTACCCCATCAAAGTGCTAGAAATAGCATCGTTGATCAAGGTTACCCTTCCGACGGTGTCTTCCTTCTTCTCCTCTTGTGGGCTCCCTCCAACGGAATGAGAGACTCAACACTCCTTCATCAAGGGTATGCGCCATGGTCATGAAAATTTCCTAGGCGAATTCCTTGTGGGTGTTTGCCGACATTCCGCTAGAGAATTGCACCGGTGTCCCGTGTGAAACCCAATATGTGGAGAGCTTGGTCGTCGATGTCGACGTTCGCTACAAGCCTCTACTTAAGGCGAGCGAGCTTCTTCTCCTCCTCCGTCATGATGACATACCCCTCGGAATACCGCGGAGCGTATGGAGGTGGAGCGGATGATCGTGTCAAGTGGCGAGGTTGGACGGGCGGCTCCTCCATATGTTATTGAAGTTTGGTAAACCTAATAAACGAGTTTTGTGTGGCCCTCATGCCACCAAGGAGAAGAGTGTGGTTCCTCCTCGGCGGTGCCGTGTCCTCCTCCATACTCCAAGGAAACTCGGAAACCGAGTGCCTCCTCGAAGAGGTTGTCGATGATGGCATAGACGACGATGATCCCTTCTTCTTCGGTGAAAAGACTTGTAGTTTTCTTCCTTGATTGCAGCACTCTCCCTCACAAATAAATATCCGGGGTTTTCACCCGTAACAAGGTACACAAATATTATTTTGGAGTCCGGACTTTGAGTGGATTAAGGATGTGGATTTTTTTTTGAGCTATCAAGCTTGGGAAGGTTGGCTATGTCTACGGAGGTTTTGAGCACACAAACTTGAACACACAAACAAAGGAAGGAGAGGGAAGCTTGCTCGCAGTAAAACGGGAGCCGGGGGCTCCTTATGTAGGTGAGGCCGGCCTCGGTGCTCCTCCCCGCCTCGTCTTTCTTCCAAAGACGATCATTTCACCTCCGCAACTTTCCCCGCCCGCGTGCTCCACGAGTTGCACCGCCCAAACGCTCTCGTCCACTCTTTTATTGGTCCCTCCACTTGATGCTTCATGTTTTGACTCACTTCCATACTCCCTTGCCTCACATGCATCCATGATATTCCTACAAAACAAAGCCTTGGCTGCCCCCCCATGCTTGTACTTTGCATGTGGTTTAAATATGTTGGAGGGGCATCCCGTGATGTACCATGGTGCATGCATGGTTAGGTTAACTAGATTGCCTCCCTTTAAGGCTAAGCACTCCTCTAATTTCGAAATTTAAAAATATTTTTCAGAGCCATGCAAGAGCTCGAACATAATTTTAGAGAAGTTTTTAAACCATTAAAAACAAATGCAAGTCGAAAATATTTTTTTATTACGTCGATTTCGGTCTCACCGGTATAGTTTGCCTTCATTGGTTGAGAGCAAGCTTTTCCCGGCTTGATCATGGGGGCATAGGTTTAGGTCCTAATTTCGATTAGATGAGAGAGATTTTGAATGAAATAAATTTAAGTGAGGCTTAGAAAAATTCTAATCTTATAGAAACCAAGGATATGGATTTTTAAACCAACCAAAAATCAAGTTTCTAGGTTCACGCGAGTCCTACCACATGCTGAAATTTAAATAACATCTAGATACAAGTCGTGGCTCTACTCGAGTGTTTTTAGCATGAAAAACAAATCAACCACAGCACCATAATGAGGGTGAAGGGTTGAGTTAGGTTCTGAAATTTTTTTCTTTTTGGTTGTGGTTTCTCGAAAAAGAAGCAAACAAACACATAGGATGGTTCATGTAAAGGGTTTATGATCAAGCAAAATATTCAACCAAGGATTATGTCTCTAATATTGTTCAACCATTCTAAGTCTAATGTTTTGCGTAGTAAATTCAAAACTGAATTAAAAAGACTCGAAAAACCCGGAATCGGGTTGTCCTCCCGTAGCTTATTCTTTACTCGACGAAACGGGTTGCCTCCCGCCTAGCGCTTCGTTTATAGTCCATGGCTAGACTTCTTCACTTGATTACTCCGGATCAACGCTCTTTGCGGGCGTTGCAATCTTGGGTACCCACTTTGGCTTAGTCAATTTTTTTGGTCTTCACAGGTTGGCTTTGTCCTTTGGTCTTGACGGATGCAACAACTTTCTCCATGTAGTGGCCGGGCATCTCGAACTCCGGTCTTCGGTTGTGATCTTCATGGTCTTAGTGTGATCCTCCATCTCTCCCGAATGAGTTTGAGTAGCCTTCGCCGTCTTGGGACCTTGGAGTTTCTCGGATATTCTTCTTTGTTACCCATCGGGCGCCCGGCAAGTTGTCCCACTTGCGTCTAGCATCTTCATCACGATGAACACTTCACACTCCTTGCATGTGGAACTTGCTTCGGCGGCCTTTAGGTGTTGAGCTTCTTTCTCCATCTCCATCTTCTCCATCCTTCTCTTGATCTTGAATGGCCTTCCGGCGTCTTGACTTGGAGGTGGTGATTCCCTTGGAGATTTCGACGGTCCTTCGACTTCAACTTTTGAATCTAGGGTTTCCACCCTTTTAGCTTGTGTTGCATGTCACCTTTGCCTGTAAAGTTTTCCTGGATCATCCACAAAAAAGTTTTGGGTTTCTTGGAGAGGTAGCCAACCATCTCCGGTTAGGGTTAGCAATAAAACAAAAATCTAACAAAAGAAAAATTAGGGTTCATCAAAACTAGATTAGACTGAAATTTTTTTTTCTTTTGAGGATGATCAAACATAAGAGATGCAAAAGAAAATCAAAAGAAAAACTGAAAGATAAGCGATACTAGATCGGATCTTGATTGCTTGTTCCCCGGCAACGGCGCCGTAAAAAAGGGGCTTGTTGACGGTTAATAGTTGTATCAAAGTTCGTTTGTGACTTGCAAGCGGACAAGTCTCCCGTCGTAGTCAAGGGACCCTTCTTCCCTCGAGTGGTGAACCCAAGGTATCGAATCCGTGGAACAATGTGCAACGCAAGGATTCAATCTAGTAAAGCAAGGTAAAGCTATCTAATGAAGACAAGTTGCATCTAATCTACTAACTCATAAAGAAAACGAATCTAATCTAATCTACTAAAGAGGTAGCAAGAGAAAGCAAGAGATAACCAATCTAGAGAATCTAGATCATGCTTATGTTGTAGCTCCAAACAAGATAGATGAAGATAGCAAAGAGAATCTCATTAAAAGCATCTTTAAATCGTGGCCTTCCCATCCGACTCCGAAAACATCCGCCTTTCGAGACCCCCGTTCGTCACAACGTATCCCTATTCATGCGGGGAGCTTAGGGCGAGTTCGATAGAACAAGTTGAAATCACTTGGCCGGTCCGGTATGCACCTCTAGCCACCGCGGCTACAAGAGCACCCTATGTAATCTAGCTATAGACTAGATCGTAGAAGAAGCAAAACCAAGAAGAAATCAAAATCATCGAGAAGGCACTTAATCGCTAGAAATCGGATTCACTTACAAACTTCACCATGAATGATTACATGAACAAGATCACCACCGGGCCCTCCCTCGATCTTGATCCTCGCTCCGAGCTCCGACGTGGTCTTCCATGCAAGGTTCCCACGTCGGCCGGGGAAACCCTAGACAACTAGCACGACCCTCATCTTCAAGTTGGTGTCCCTCAAGCTTCTCTCGCTCCTCGGCGGCGGAATACGACTTCTTTCGCGTGGCTCTCGGTCGGGGGGCTATTTATAGCCCGAGAAGCAACTAGGTCAAAGGACGACGAATTTGGGCCCTAAATGGGCTCGGGCCGACCGGACCCGGGCCGGCCGGCCCGGGCCCATTTAGGCCCGGCCCCCGCGGGCTCCTTTGCCCGAGGTCGGTTCCCTTGCTTCCCGGATGCTTCCCCCTTTCGCATGTAGGTCCATGTCGTCGGTTTCTCTCCGAATTGGACTCAACTCCTTGTCTTGCAAGATTCGGGACTTTTCCGGTCGTGTCCCCGGAGTCCGCCGTCTTCTCGGATCAAGTCCCCGCTTCTTGGAGTTAATTTTGCTTCATTGCATGACTTGTTCGAGACTTCAAGGTCTTGTCATGAGGTGCTTGATGAACTTATCCCGAAAGTCTTGCATTCAACACTAAAACCCTGCATAAACATTAAACTCCAAAACCGACATGCACACGTGAACTTGTTATACCATGGGGGTTAGTACTAATGGATAAGGTATAAAACTCATGCCAACACCGAAGGTAAACTCATGGCTAGGTTGACGGATTTTCACCGTCAACAAACGGTACTCGACTACTCGCTCAAGACGACTTACCTCCCGAGGCGTGGTCTCCGAGACCTTTAGCTTCTTCGTCACCCGCTTCCCGGCGGGGTTGTGCGGCTTCCGTGGCCGCGCGCGGCAAGGCTAGCCTCCGGTGCTAGCCGGAGGGTCTTGAATCAGTGGAACATGAGGCAAGCCCGGGCGGCTAAACCTCGACCGCAGCTGGAAGCGGTCCTGCAGCGTGTACGGCGGCATGTCCTTGAAGATCCGCGACAACCTCTCGACGATGTCGTTGTCGTCCCGGCTCGCCCTCCCGCATCCGCGACGCGTCGTCGTCGCCGGTGTACTCGAAGCCCGGTGTCTCCCCGCGCCATCGGCGGCCGGATCCCGCGCTTCATGAAACCGAAGGCCACATGCTCGGCCCTCGGTCCCGCCTCCCTTAGCACTTTGATGCGTGCTAGCGCCCTCGGGAGCCGGATTCCTTCTTGCATGGTGGGCTCCGTGTTCCACCACTCACGGTGCCGGGCCGCCGCCCGCTCGGCTTCGGCGGGCCGGGGTGGTGGTTCGTGATGTAGAACCACCTGGCTTTCCAATCCGCGTTGGAGTCGACAAGCTTGTACGCCAAGTACTGCTCCGCGGCGTCCTCCCTCAGCTGGATGTCGGCTCCTCCGACTACCCTGGGATTGGTAGCACTTGGTTGCGGCTTGACGCGGAAGAACTTCCGGAAAAGCACCCAGTGCGGCTTGATTCCGAGGAACGCTTCGCAGAAGTGGACGAAGACCGACGTGTGGAAGATGCCGTTGGGGTTCAGGTTCAGGTACTCGACGCCGTAGTACCCGAGCAGCCCCTTGAAGAAGTCGCTGGCTGGGAGCGCAAGACCGCGCTCCACGAACCGCGAGAACATCGGGATCTCGTCCTCGGCCTTCTCCATCGGATATGGATCTCCCGCGGCGGATCTCCACATATCGACTTCCTTCTCCCTGATGAACCCACTGTTCAGCAGGGTCAGCAGGTCCTCCGTCTTCACCTTGGATTTCTTCCACTCGCGGCTTGGATCAGCCCGCGGTGGAGACATGGGCGGCGCCGCTCTGGTGGCAGCCGCGGCGGCCTCTTCGCGGCCCCTCTTCTTCCCGACGGCCTTGGACGTCTTGGACGGCGACGGCTTCATCCTCCAAGTGCAAGGCGTCTTCACTCGCATCCGCTCGGGGGCTACCCTAAAGGCTTCGGGTGGTGGCGCGCTTGGATCTACTACGGTGGCAGTAGGCGCTGGGAGTGGATTCGCTTCAAGATTCAAATGGACTGACTGCGGCTCGAATGGGTGAAAAACCCTAAGGGTTTTGGCTTCTATTTATAAGCCAAATCGGCTCCGCAACGGGCGGCTGGATAAGTCCACGCGCGGCCGACTCGGCCGGCCGCGCGTGACTCTTCGTATTCTACTAGTCGACGCGCCTCACCTCGGGGGCTCGGCTACTTCTACTCGACTACCTGGGAAGCGGCTAGTCTCAAGAGCATCTCAGGACACATTCTCCAAGAAGACCCTTCAATTCGAGAGGAAGTACTCGACTCAAGGCTCGGGGGCTCCGTGCCACGTGTCCTTCGGTTTTTCTCTCTGGATTTTTCGGGAATTTCTTGCCAAGATTTCAGATGGACCCTCAGCCAGAGCTCGCGGCTCGAGGCTCGGGGGCTACTCCATGTGAAGCCCGGTTTTGCAAATCGCCCCTCCATACCAGCTTCGGCTTCAAGACAAGACAGGCAGTTTGAAGACCTTCGAAGGCAGTTTTCGAGGACGCTTGGGACTACTCGAGAAGACTTCAAGATTGCTCAAATGTCAGCTGGAGTACATTCCAGCCTCGGGATGCTTCGACTACTCTTGAGGAATTTTGACTTGTAGCACTCAGGGACGCTTGAGGGCTACTCGTTAAGGCCGTCAAGACTACTTGAAGCTATCCTTCTCGACTACAAAGTACTCGGGGGCTTGTCGTATGGACCTCCCTGGGCCCACTACCTCGGTGGGTACCAGGACCGACTACTCGGTGGGCCCCTGGGACTACCCGGCTTGCGCTACACGGCATCTGAAGGCGTGGAGCACAAGGACTACACAGGAGTAGTACTCGGTTAGGGAGCTGTACATGTTCCGCACTGTATAGAGGACTCCTAGACGTACTCGACTAGTACTCTTTTCCTACTCCGACTTGTAACCCTGCCTCCCGGACTATATAAGGCGAGGCAGGGACCGATCTCAGGATCACCTCATACAATCCCCTACAACCCACAGCGCACTATTGCACCATCTTGTAATCGTGCTCTATCAATCCAGAGCTACGCAGCATACAGGACGTAGGGTATTACGCACCTCGCGGCCCGAACCTGTCTAAATTGTGTGCCACGTGTCTCTTCCTTCGAGTTACCGATCTCGGCGAGTCACAATCATCTACTTCAGGTACTCCCCGTAGTAGGTTGCCGGTCTAAAACACCGACATCTAGTTCAAGCATGTATTGATCATTATGCTGCAATAGGAAATTTTGCTTGTGGATAACTTCACTCAATTCTCGTATCTTTGCCTTATCCTTGCATCTTTCCTTCTTGAGAATAGCTACCATTGCTCGGGCTTCCTTCAACGCTTGAGCAGTATTCTCCATTTCTTTAACGCGGTACCTATAGATCTGGTGTATATAGAACACACTTTCTCCCACCATCCATCGGTAGGTGTCATACATGGCCTTAGAAAAACGGACTGAGGTGACAAGATCAGTACTATAGTGAGAGTTTCCCTGAGCTGAGAGGAAAGCTTCGTGTTTGACCTGTGGTCCAACGCGTCGCTCGGGTACAGGAATCACTTTGGCTGCAGTGCCGGCTACCACGTTAGGGTGCTTCCCACAAAGAGTTGTGAGCGCTTCGAGAGCAGTCTTTTGCACGGTGTCAGCCAGGTTCAACCCTTGTGCCTTACACTCCCACTTTTCCCAAGCAGGGTTTGTCGAGCACGCAGGGATCTTCACCTTCACTTCACAACGAAGGAGTTGGCCGGTGGTCACGATCTCACGTGTTGAATACTCCAGGTAATCGATGTACCCAAAGCCTTCAGGGTGTCCCACAAGAGCGCAGGAAAACCACCCTCCTCGAGGTAGTTCACGAGGGTCCATGCTTCCACATCAGCCGACGCAGATCTAGTGTTGTCCATCTGGACATAAGGACAAAAGTGAGAATCCTACGGATTCGAGTGTACAAGATAGACTCAGACAATGATAACCAAACTCGTGGTTACGCAATGGGGTAGTCATGTGCACCAATGTACAATCGTATGTTAAAACTCGAAACGAGCACACATACATAATGACATAAAGTTCTGGTAGTTGTGAACAAAAATTCATAACTTAAAAACCAGATTCCCAAGAATTTTCAAATTTGTGCAGCAACTCAACAAGTTATGAGGCACAGATTTGGTATACAAAGATTGACCTAGAAAGGTTAGGAAGGTGCTTCGACTAAGCAAGGTTTCAGACCGATTTCTGGAAAAACAGCATGACAGAGGTTCACTAATCTGAGCATAACTTGAGACAGACAAAGGCTATGACTGTGAGCTTTTGCGAGCAGAAACTAGATTAGATTTGGAGCAACTTTGGTACAGATCGCCTAGGCAGAAAGATTTTTTAACAAGGTGCAAAAATCAAGCAAGCAGCCCTATTAGAAACTTGGACAGCAACACATCTATGCAAACGAGAGACTAGGAAAGACCATCCACACTAGCAAAATTTTACCTTAGAGAGCACATAAAGCAAACATGGGTTCAGTTTTAAGTTTTCACGATTTTTAGCATGATGCAAGACGTCCTAATCGTCCTCACATGGCAATTAAGCCAAAAATTTGAAGTCAGTGCCGGTGGCAAGGCTTTTATTCGTCTCTCCCTATAATAACTAGTCGAGAGATACTCGGTACTCACCTAGAGTCTAAGGAAGCGCTGTTATGTACCTGCAGAAAAGATCCTTCTGTGCCAGCACGTCACGGAAGCATCCACATACAGTACCGTTCACTTATAGAAACGGTATCCATGCGTCAAGCCGCTGCATGGACAGTGTCCAACCTCAGACACCCTCCGTTTGAATGGAGTGTATCCTTGCCTCGCATATTCGTCATGCGGAATGCACACATATGAAAAACGTGGCGACATCACAACTCATGACATGTTCATCTTGAATAGAGCATGTCATTCTTCGTATGACTTCATACGGAAAGCACACGTATAAAACATGTGAGAGACCAGACAAGAAGATGGGATCCGTTGAATAGATCACTCCATCAACCCTCGCGATTCCTGTGATGCGGCACAACACACGTATAAAACACGAGCCTTATCTAGTTTGGTTGTGCAAGAAAGTAAGTCTGAAAGAAAGTGAATGTGCTGGGAGTTAGCAAAATACACCATAGATTAGTAAGCCACCTGAAAGAACCCAAATTTCCCTCTAGGGCCTCTCGGTCTAATTTATCCTTAACGGACCAACATATTTTTTTTAAATCCAAGCAATCTTGGCAAATTTTTAATTAAAAGCCAGTGATTAAGTTATTAATAAATCTCCGGTGCATATAATTGCTCTAATGCCAGCTATGACAACCGGCCCAGGAAAATACCGTACTATCACCTAAACCAATCCACTTTGGTCATTAAGCGACAATAAAGTATCATTCTGTCGTTAGTTGTCGGGTTAACGCACGGTAAATCACTTATATAGCAACAAGGATCGACATATATGCACAAACACTCACACGAAGGCGAGTACAGAGATCATTACATAATTAACATCCAAATCTACCCCGAAGGGTTTAATTATTACCAAACGGGGTCTTTGATGTGACAGCGGAGTTCAAAGTTTTGGAAACAACGGAAATTAAACTAAACGGCGCAGGGAAACATCACGGGAGGCCTGCCATGATGCCTTCAATCTCCATCTTCCACCCACTCTAGCTCCCAGCCAGGCGGGATCTCTCCAGGCCACACATCAGCAAAGGCACTGCCTGGAACAACAAAATTAAGCAAGGCTGAGTATACTAATACTCAGCAAGACTTAACCGACAAGTGATAGCTACATCGCCGAACTCTAGACATAAGAGGCTTTTTGGCCACTGGGGTTTCTTTAGCTGAAAAGCAACAAAGAGTAGGTCCTTACTTTCAAGTTTTAGCACAAGTTTTAGTTGATCACTCATTTCTAGGTTAGCAAGCTATTGCAAGCATGAGTTGTACAATCCAATTAATCAAGCATAAATATTCATCAACTTCCATCATTAGGGACATCATGGCCATTCGGGTAAGTATTCTCAGATAACGGTGAGAGGCCGACAATCGATTGATTTAAACCTTGCAAGGTGGACCTAAACACACGGCAGGTTGCCCCCGCGAAGGGAACTACCAGGCGGTTCCCAAAACTCTTCAGATCGGGATCGAATCTTACGGTCTTTGGTACAGGCTATCCGGTATACCCCGCGAGGCACTCAGACTCACCATGCACCACCGGTAGCTAGTCGTGAGACGCATCCCAATAGTAGTAATAGTAAGATCCCTCACCGCGTCATTAACATACTAGGCTTACCGTACCCATTTCTGACAAGTGTTTAGTACGTTCAAACACTTAACCAACGATAGTCATTGGATCGGAGCCCACATCCCATGCTCTTACCACATGAGCAATCCATTTAGAGAGATCTTATGATTCCAACATAAGAACCTATTCTCGCGAGTGACAAGTATCACTCGACTTGTAACGGTCCTATAGCATAGCGGCTATCGACCTACATACTAGTAAAGGACAAAGGTACCTAAGGGTCATGCATATAGGGTTTCATTTCAACTCCTGGACGTAAATGCACAATCATTCAGAGATAATTGCAAAAATTTTCAAGACATTTAGGTTAATGCACAGGGGCTTGCCTTCATGAGCAGGGTTAGCCTGAGTGCCCTCGGTGTCCTCGTTCACCTCCATGTACTACAGCTCTGCGTCAACTCCTCCTTCCTCAGCTTCCGGCACGAGAGCGTAGTTACCGTCAGGGAGTTCTACACGGCATGCAATGCAAGGTTCAGGTGGGGTGATAGGTTATTGATTTATTTTTACCCAACTCTTGTTGGCCATATTCGCCTTAACAAACAATTAATTATTAAATCTTTCTCATTGATGCTATTATATACACATGTGAGAGTTTATCATTCTTTTAATCTGCTTAACAGTGATTGTGTGCACATCTATGCAATTAATTCAATTTAAATTCATAAAACATCAAGGGTTGGTGACACTTAGCCTTTAACAAGATTTACATCACATGCATTAAGCCATTGGGTGTGGATGTGATGGTTTTCCAATTTATTTTAACATTAAGCTTTAATTGGCTTCTATCATTTTTATTCACAACATAGATTAATAAAATTCAGTGGGGTGTGTTGTGAAGCACTAAAAACCAAAACAAAGCCTCTGCACACACATACATGCTCAGGACAGCTAGGAATTTAATTATACCGAAAATAACAAAAGCATGCCACCACAACATGGTAAATGCATACAAAAATAAATACACAACAAAATGATTTCAACTTTCTCACACATGATCTCTGGTCCAAAACTAAGCTAGGAATGCAACATATGCACCTAGAACCATTATAGATCTTAAGTTATGCATTTACAAAGAAAATCAAGCATATTTCAAGAATAATATTTATGACCACTATAAAATGGTGATTATTTTACCAGAGGTGTATTTCGATCTAAAATGATGACATGCAGAAGTTGGGCACAAAAATCTATTTAGTTTTGGCTACAAAAATCACCTAGACAGATTCTGCATAAACACTAAACAATTTATATAATAAGATTTGCAATATAACTTTGTGCAATTTTTCATACAGAATCTAGTCATAACATAACACACAACATATCCAAAAAGTGTTTACATACGACTTATAGATTTTGAGATACAACAGATCTAGGTTTGTCACATTTCTATTTTTCATGCAACAATTATCAGGAAAAGCATAAACAAGTTTTACAGAAGTTGTATTGTTTTTCACCAGGAAACCAACAAAATTGGGTTTGCATTTTTCTGAATTTTCTACGACTTTATATGGATTTTCTAAGATTCAGCCAAAATCATTTACTATTTGAGATTCAGTTTTACCGGCAGGCCCCTGGAAACTTTTTAGATTCATAACTACGCCCTTGGTTCGCACATAAGACCCTGGGAAAACTTCAGACCTTGCAATTGGGTCCCCCGGGGCGGCCAACGGCGGTCCGGCCTCAAATCCGGTGAGCTCGTCGGCGTGCTCAGCCGGGGAAGGAGCTGGGGAGGGCCACAAGCCCGAGGGGGTCGATTCCTGGCCAAGGTTGGGGTGGAAGGCTTGCCAGTGAGCGGGCACGGCGGCGCCCGGCGGCGGTGGCCGGCGGAGCTCACGCTCCAGCGAAGGGGTGGCACGACCGGGGCAACACGCGGCACAGGCAGGTGCTTTAGCTCCTATGGAAGGTTGGTGTGTTTGAGCGGCCGCGAATGCGAGGAAGCAAGGGAGCTCCGCGTCGGCGCCCATGGCGAGCGGCGGCGCGGCAGCGGGCACGCGTGAAAGAAGGGAGGTGTGGCGATGCGTTTCACGCGTGAGGGCAGGAGACAACACTCCTTTTATAGCCGGCTCCCCGCCCTTGCTGCGACGTAGACGCGCAGACAGGGGGCCTGGCCGTCGCGGGGAGCGCGTGCGGCCGGCCGGCGTGCGGCACGGCCGGCGCCGGCGCGGCGCGCTCGAGGAACGCGGCACGGGGTGACGCGAGCCCCGAGGCGGCTCTTGTACGACGTGCGGTCTTGGGACGCGCGGGCGATGCGACCGGCGTAGGGAGCACCGGACGTCGATGTGGGTCGGGCGCCACGCGTTTGGCGCACGCGGGCGCGCTCTAGAGCGCCAGGGTGCGGCACGGCGCGACGCGACCGAGTGGTATTTTTGTTTGCGCATGTTTGACCGGCCGTTTCTCCAAAAATTTGAATAGAAGTGCACCGAAGGGTGAATAGCAAAGTTGTAGATCTATGACCCTCTACAACTTTCACAAAGGTCGACAGGTGTTTTGATCAACAGTTTGAGCAGAACGTCGAGCAAAGTTTGGGTTTTTTATGGCGCTGATGAATAGTAAAATCTGCGGTTGACCAAGTTTTTCTCCATTTACCACTCCGAATCTGCAATGCCACCCAAAAGCAAAATTGTGTCCCTCGAAAAGCTAGACAACTTTTAAATTGGGATATTTTGGAGTGTTTAGGTGAAATTTGGAGAACACGGCAAAAGTTCCGGAGGATGCTCAAGGGCAACGGGGTTTGACCGGGGTTTTGACCAAGCTTTGACCACCAGGGTGTGTTGACTTCATTAAGGGGGTCATTAGGGATTGTTGGCGAGATTTTCAAGGTGATGACCCAGGTTGACCAAGGTGTGACCACAGTCAACAGGGTTGGACTCGGTCGATCCGGCCATTAGCATTAATTACGCTAATTAAAAACCTGGAGCGTCACATTTACTCCTACTCAGGTTACACAAGAGGCCTGTTCAATGAGTTACGTGGAGAACACAAAAGGTAACATGAAAGACACCAAGACTACTACCCAAGCTGAGAAGGGTTACACACACAAGACTCAGGGTTACGCCGCAGAAGCATCAACTTCACGTCCAAGTTTGTACCATCTCAGGAAGAGACGGGGATCAAGCCATACATGCCTAGAAGCGTCTTGAAGTCAAGAATCCAAGTGAATAAACGATACATATTTTCGACTTATGAATTAGGAGTAATGCCATTTTACTGAAGACTGATCAGAAGCTGGAAGACATGCTTGAACTGAAGACCACTTCGTGAATGCTTCAACCAGTTGGCCTTCCACCTCCCAACATGGTTGTTGTAGTTCACACTTATATATCCCACACCATCTAGTAGTATTGTTCCTACTATAAATACCCCCTATGTACCCCAAAGAAATAAGTTTTGATTTTTGAGAATAGACAACCACATATGGTTTTCTTGCAGCTGAGCTGCTGAGTGCCTTGCATACCCTTGTTCTTCCTTGGTCTTCTTGGACTTGTGAAGAGATCCCTCTGGATTCCTCTACTTCGTGCTCTATGAATTCCAGCTTTGTTGTGCTGTATTGTGTGGATTAGTTTCGACTTGTGGTTTTGCGATCGTTTGAAGATCGAGTCAAAGTCTTCGCGGTTTCGGTGACTTTCTCCCGACGCTTGGTCGCAACCAACCTTTGTCAGGTATAAAACATTTACCCACTTCTTGCAGCAATTTATCTTGTTATGAAACCTACTACCGTGAAGGTCGGGCCATCCCCAGGACCTTTCTTGCAACGGTCCCTATCACCGCCCATGGACACAGTCGAGATGTAGATCTAGATGGGTAGGGATGAAAGCGGATCAGATAGGATCAGATAATACCTTTACCACATCCACATCCATATTGTTTTGTTGGATGTGGAGCGGAGTGGATGCGGTTACGGATGCAGATTGTTTCGGATGTCAGATATGGTGCGGAGTCAGATTGGTGTCGGAGCGGATGCGGATTAATATAGTCAAATAATACATTCTTATATTCAGTTTCAAATCGTGGCAAATGATGCTTTACGCTGGATTATGGTTTGGGTTTTTTATGCGCATGCATGCACTATATATATGGCTAAAATTTTGTGGGCTAAACAATTATGTATATGTAAAAGATCATATTGCATATCACGTATTGGGCTCTCATAGTAGTCAGATATCCTATTATAGACCTCAGATTATCCCCCATTCAATTATCGCGAAACCAATTTGGCGCGCGGTCGCTTGGAGCGACCGCGCCGCCCGTCCCGCGCGCGCCCGTTTTATTTTTTTTCTATTTTCTTTTTTCTAACTTTCTTTCTTTAACAATTTTTCTTGCACATAAGTTATGTGTACAACTTGTCTTTATGGAAAAAGATATGCACACAACTCGACGTTTTGCAAAAAAAATTATGCACATAACTTGTCGTTAGAGAAAAAATATACACATAAATTATTGTTCAATTAGTTGTGCATATAAGTTGTACGCACAAGTTTTGCGCGAATCAAACTTATGCTTAAAAATTATCTGACAAAATTTATAAGTCGAAGTTATGCACCAAAGTTATGTGTATAAGTTATGTTATTCCAAAAATAGAAACTCGTGGGGAGAAAAAACTTTCCAGAAAAGGGAACTTTGCAAGGGGAGGCAACCGGTCGCTAGGAGCCCCCCTAGCGACCGGTCGCTGATTAGCATGGCCCTTCAATTATTAGATAATCCATATCTGTCAGATATCACTAACACCATATCCTAATCCGCATCCGCACACAATCGGATTCATATTATCCACATCCGCATGGATATCAAAAAATCTTCTCCATATCTACATGATTCGAATTCGGATTGGATCAGATGCAAAAATTATCCACACCACTATCATCGGTGAGGATGAAATAGAAGAGATTGGGTGTGAGAGAGGGAAAGAAGGGGGAAACAAAAACAGGAAAGGGGGAGGGAAGGTTTGCTGGCAGCAACGACGCCACTCTCACAGTAAAGCGGGGTTGTCCCCTTCCCAAATACTTTGGGCGAGACAACGTGAGGGTCGGGTGGGTGGGTTTAACATGGAAACATTATGATGCTGCTTGCACTGAGTACATGAGAAGATTAGAAAGAGGGAATAAAAGAGAGAAAAAAGTTCATTTTTGACCATCCAACTTTTGCCTCGGTTTAGTTTTGGCCATCGAACTTCAAAACCGATTATCTTTGACCATCAAACTCTTAAAACCATTCACAATTGACCATCAGGCGGTTTTGATGGGTGGTTTTAACTTTTTTATTTACAATTTAGTCCTTAGAACTTGAAATGATCATAACTTTTTGCTCATAGCTCCGATTTAGGTGATTCTTGCAGTCACACTTTCATAACGGTGAGATCTATATTTTAGAATGTTTCTTTAATACAACTTTCACTATTTGTTATATTATTCTTATGTTGTTGTGTAAAAACATAAAATAAGAAAACTAAAACAAACCGTTACCAAATAATACGAGCAGCTTTTTAAAAGATAAAGCTCATCTTGTGAACGTATGACCGCAAGAATCACTTAAATTGGAGATACAAGAAAAAAATAGTAATCATTTTAAGGTTCAAGGACTATTTTTAATCATTTTATTTATAGTTTAGTCCCTAGATCTTAAAATGATACTATTTTTTTCATGTACCACCAAATTTAGTGATTCTTGTAATCATGCGTTAATAACGATGAGCTTTATCTTTTAAAATGTGTTCATATTATTTTGTAACTTTTTGTTGTACTTTTCTTATAGTGTTGTTTTTACACAACAATATAAAAATAATATAAAAATGGTGATAAAATAGTATACAGAATATTTTAGAAGATAAAGCTCATTCTTATGAACGTGTGACATAAGAGTCACTTAAATCAGAGCTACAAGGAAAAAGTAGCAATCATTTCAAGTTCTAAGAACTAAATTGTAAATAAAAAAAAGTTAAAATCACCCATCAAAACTGCCCAATGGCCCATTGTGAACGGTATTAAGAGTTAGATGGTCAAAGATATTCGGTTTTGAAGTTCGATGGTCAAAACAAAACTAAGACAAAAGTTGAATGGTCAAAAATGGACTTTTTCCTAAAAGAGAAGCATGAAAGAAGATGACGAAGTCGACATGTAGCCACGAGTAGGGCAAGCGAGTGAATGTGGCAAATTAGTACATGGCAAGGGAGCCAAAGTGACAACGAAAAGAATAGTGAGAGAGAGTGCAAAGTCAAATAAACTTTTTTTTCCTTTGCCAACAAACCAAGCAACTCTTCTTTTCTATTTTTCTTTCCTTAGTTGGCTCGAGGACCATACTCGAGCTATTATTGATCCAAAATCCTCCAAAGCATTTTACAAGCTTGGACAAACTATGTTCATTATTTTGTAACTATATATTAGTAATAGTGTTAAAACAAGTGATATGTTCATTGATGAGGCTTAAAACGGACCCAATCAATAATAAATAGATCAACATTGTTGATATTTGTATTCAATAACTAAATCTAAATCAAAGAGATAAATAAAATTGAAAATTTACAAAAACAAATACCAAAAATCTGGAATTAAACATTGTAAATTTATTCCAATACTGATGGAAGCTATCGCCATGGCATGCACTCGGGATACCTCACTGAAACATATGTTTGGTGAGTACTACATCAACATTGTTATCTCATACCCTGGGTTACTGAGCTTAGACGCTATATGCTGGTAAAGATCTTGGATGCACGCACATGCAGCTGAATTGGAAACACCTGCCCAACAAAATGTTTATATTTACGGTGGCTGCTTCTCCGGTGGCGAAGACAGGATCGAGCCCTAGGGGGCTCTCCCTGTGCTTCTTCCACCTCTGACTCCTCATTTTTCATTGTTTGTTCAAAAAATGGTGGTGGGTGGGGGGAAGGCTGGGTGTGAATGTTAGTAGTTTCAAGTGGGGAGTATGCAAAATACTCTTGGTGCATAACAAATTTAACATCATGAGAAAATGCAATGGATAAATGACTCAAAAAATGCTAGGCAGCAAAGATAAGATGGATAAATCATGCGAGAGATCTATTCAGCATAATGGAAGAAGAAAATGTCAAAAGCATCCTCGGTAATGAAAGTGGTAAAACCAATGGGCTATAATAAGTACAATATCTTGACTTCACGAAAATAAACTAAATCAATGTGCTCATCAAAAAGTTTATGTAGATTCTAAAGAATGTTATTATTTTCTTATAAAATTGTTTCTTTAAACACAAATTCTCTTATCTTTTGTCTTACTTCTATGCCTTCACTAATGGGTAAAAGCTAATCTAGCCACGCTATTAAAGTGAACCATGTGCTAGTGGTAGATTAACTAGGCTTAACACTAGCAGAGCCAAGTGCTGGCCAAGGTGGGCCATGCCCCCCCCCCCCCCCCCCGCTTTGTGCCGATCTTTCACTATCTACTATTAGCATTCACTGTTGTGTTGTAAGCCTGTAACAACTATTGAGAGGAGAGCATTCACAGCAATACGCAACAAGGCAATGAGCAACAACAAAGTGAAACTTTTCAAGCGCATGAGCAGCTGAGCTTTAGCACCCACAAGCCCATGGAAAACAGTGCACCATCACTTGGCCAAACCAATCATGCCCAAAAAATCTACAAATCTAGCTATTTGCTATTTAGACTTTCATGCATTGCCATTAAGAAAGAGGTTCCAATATTAATTCATGAATGATACGATTATTAACGATATTTTTTAAAGTCAACCAAAATAAAGATCGAAATGTCCTAAAAAAATAAAAATGGTTAGTTTTTCATCTCATCGTTAATATGATTTTTTCCTTTTGTATATCAAGCAAATGTTGATGTTTAAGCTATGAATCTTTAATGCACGCATGTATGGTTTAAGGTTGATAACAACACATATCAATATTTTTCATATATGATATTATGATACATGTATGATGTAACGTATTTCGCCCCCCTAGTACAATTCCCGGCTCCGCCACTGAGGCTTAATGAATTCATCTCGTGAATCAGCCCGAACTAGGCCATGACTTATGTAGTTATAATTTTAATTACCTCATATTTAGTCCTCCTAAGTAGCATCCAAACCTTTGATGTGATAAGCTAAACTTTAGCCAAGGATCCAAACACATAAAATAAGCCAGTTGATCTAATGTCCACACAACATTGGTCACGCAATTTCGTCTACATATTTGTTCTGATAAACTGATCTTGATTTGAACGATGGACTCTGAAAGACAACCCCTTGTTTATCATATTTCAGCCTGTTCTGTTTTCTCCAAATCTCTTGAGTTCTTCTGGTCCTCCAACGATCCCTGCAAGCGTCAACAACACCATAAGCTCGTCGAAATAAGAGCGGCAAATCGAACAAACAATTATGCATATTTATACCTCCGGCGCCGCCGACGTGCAGCCAAATTCGTCACTGTTTCCGCGCTCTACACCAAAGTAGAGCAACCAGGCTTGGCCGTGTCGTAGACGGCGGGGAGAAGGTACTTGTGTCCGCCGGCGCCAATGGCATTGTAGCTGCCTCCGGTGTCCTTGTCGACGAGCACGTCCCCGGCGTACCCAGGGTACGAGCCGCTGCCGTACACCCCGGCGCACGCCGTGCACGCCTCCAGCGCGGCGTCCTTCTCACCCTGGTAGTACGCGTCGCGGAACGGGTTGGTCACCGCGCCGGCCACCATGCTGGCGAGCGTCACCATCATGCCGTCGACGCCGACGTCGCCGTTGGGCGCGCCCAGCGGCTTGTCCTGCGGGCCGTACGACGGCCTCGCGAACGGCCACGCGCACTGCCCGGGGCACTGCCTCTCGGCGTCTCCCGCCCACGCGTAGGCGTACCCCGCGACGGCGTCGGCGCCGTGGAGGCCGCACCGCACGCTGCCGAAGCCTTCGACGACGACGCCCGGGTCCGTGAGCACCAGCACGAGCGCGCCCTTCCTGGGCGCCGCGCCCGCCGCGAGCTGGAACACCTGGTCCAGCGTCAGGGACTTGCCGAGGGAGTACTGCTCGTCGGCGGCCTGGCTGGCGAGGAGTACACGCGTGTCGGCGGCGGCGGTGGCGCTGGAGAGGTAGACGTTGTGGATGGTGCTCCACCACTGCGCGACCGAGGGCGTCGCGGAGGCGGGTTTGGAGGTCAGCGACTCGATGAAGTCGACGACGATGGCCTTCTGCTCGGGCGAGAAGCTCCCGTACCAGACGATGGAGACGGGGATGTCGCCGCTGAGGACGACGCCGCCGTGGTACGTGAGCTGGTCCCCCGCCGGGGTCTCCACCAGATCGAGCTCCCGTCGCTGCTGGCACAACGACGGCCGCGCCAGGCTCAGGAGGATCAGCGTTGTTGCTACCATCTGTAGCGCGTTCGCAGAGATCAAGCTGCGAGAAGCCATTTGGATTCAGTCCACAACTTCGATCGTGTTAAGATCGCACAGAGTGGAGAGGTCGACGAAGGTAAGCGCAGACAACTCGCTGATTCCGATAGCAGCTCCATTAACATGGGTTTTATAGGCCATGGATACCTTCCTGCTCCGTGGCGCAAGCTCTGTGATCCGATCATGGCACGCATGTTCAAATTTCCTTCGTGTCACTCCATACGTCTGCAGCCTTGTAGTTGTAGGCATATCAGAGATTTCATTTGTTTCTTGTTTGCACGGTGCTCAGCTCACAGATGGTGGTCGGCTGATGCTTAGAAGTTGGATCTCCTGATGCAAGGCACCACGTGCGCATTGGCGGACTGGAACGCCAAAGCGCTCTCGCTGCTCGTGGCAGTATCGTAGGCATGGGACTTTGACTCCCGGCGCTTGCATCGTCACGTAAGCGGAGTAGTACTTTCGTACAGTACTAAGCAGCAAGCGTATCGTCGAATGTACGTACATGCGAAATCGATCGACGAAATAAACTCGCGATCCCAGCAACCATCGTCAAGAATCCACCGAAAATCCGGCCGGCCAGCTCGTCAAGCAAGGTGTCCCGGGCTCCGGGCCGGCCGGCCTCCGGGCGCGCCTCGCCTTTGCACATGGACGCATGGTGATAGCGGCAGAGTATTCCTGCGGTCGAGCAGGCGAGCACCTCAATCGAAAGCTGCAGTCGTGGACGCGCGGTGCACCACGATGAGGACGTGAACGGCCGAACGCATCATGAAGCAGCTGGAGCCCCATAGCACAACTATATATGGTCATTTGGGACGACCACGATGGGCTGGCACGAGCACGGTCTGAAAAACACGACACGAGCACGACACGGCACGATGTCAGTAGTGCCAGTGCCAGGCACGACACGACGTAGTGCCAGTGCCTGGGCCGCTATTGTGGCCCGTAGTGCCGGCCTGACACGGCACGACTAAATGAGATGAACCTGATTATGGCCCATTTATTCATTCCAGCACCAACCCTAGATATAGATATCAGCCACTTCCTCAACCCCCTTGCTCCTCCACACCCACCAATCCTGCCCCCGCCCCTCGTTCTTCTTCCCAAGCGCCGCACCCGCCCCCTCTCTCCCTGCACGCTGCCTCCACCGCCTGCGGCAACCGGGAGCACAGCCGGCGACCGCGCCTACCTCCACCGCCGGTGGCCGCGTCGGCCCCTTCCGCCGCCGCCAAGCCGGCCACCGACTCGCTCCGCTTCGAATCCGCGCCGACCTCCTCCGCCGCCGAGTGATGCCGGCCGCCAACTGCCTCCGCCTCGACTCCACGCCGTCCCTCTTTGTCCCTCCGTCGTCGCGCCGCCCCTCCTCGATGCTGCACCTGCAACGGCCACGACACACAAAACCACTTGTAGGGTCGTGCCCGTGCCTACACAACGGCACGGCAGCACTGTCAGGCACGGCACGGCGTGCCGCTGTGCCCCGCACTGTTGTGCCTCTCCGTGTGCCGACCAGGCGGCCCTTTTGGCCACCTATAAGCACAACGCTAGGATCGTTAGAAACACAGCATCACGGCGAGGATTTCGTTTTGGGTTCCCACAGGATCGGGCATGAGGATCAACTGCGCTTCAAAAAATGTTTGATGTCGAATGCATCAACGGGTTAAAGCCGTCGATAGCATGTGGCACCACATCACATAGTATATAGCATGTCTGCATGTGGCACCACGTCAGCTGATCGATCCAGAACAGGGGAGGCCAAGACGCCGCACAGAGGGCTTTTTTAAGATCTCTTTATTGACCAATAGATATATATATATAGTATGGAGTTGTCTTAAAGTTTAGGTTTTTAGATATATAATACGACATGTATGACCGGTTGAAAAAACGAACTCATATATAACAGAAAATGACATATATGTAAGATACTGATTTTTTAGCTGTCGTATGTAAAGATGGGCGTGGGTTGCTCCATGGAGCGAACCTCGATCGACCCACTGATCCAATTAAGTAGCAACGGAGCACCGGTTTATCCATTTTACTCCTAAGCTACCCACTGTTTCTCCAAAGGTTCGCATGGTTCGAAACTAGCTGAGTAGTCCATCTAGCTCACTGCTCGCCGTGACGTGACGAGTGACAACCTGACTCCTGCAATTAAGAAACGCTTGCCACTGTGATGTGCCGGCTCAAGTACGGTGCTTGCCGCCGACGAAGAGGCGCCCGTGCATGAGGTCGGTCGGCGCCACAAGGAGCTTCCTAGCGTACACACACCGACACACGACGAGGCCATCGCGCCCAGCCAAGCGCCGCCGTACGTGCAGCCGTCGCCGGCGCAGATGTCGTCGGACCTGAGCTTGCGGTAGTTGGTCGGCGTGTGGCCTCTGCTGAGAACCCCCGCAGATCAGCCTGCCATGCATGTCGTGACAGTGGCCAGCCACTTCTGCAGCGCCGAGGCCATGGACCCGTTGGAGCATGGAGTCTTGGCTTCCTTCCTCATGTCGATGCACCCCAACGATCCCAGACGGCGCTCCGCCACCTCACCAGCTGACGGAGATGCTGCCAGAGGACGACGTCGCCGCGGTGACGAGGATCCTGAGGCGGACGTGCGAGTTTGTCTGACCAAGTAACAGATCGGGATTAATGTGTGCGAGTGCGACATCGACGAGTAGAGGAGCTCCTTGATGCATGGGCACCGGCTCAAATACAACCGTGCGCCGCTAGCTCGCCGTGCCGGAAGCCGATCGAGAAGATCCCCTGCCAAGGGAGTGTACGAGAGCCCCGCAGAACCTTCCGATCTCCTCAGCCCTCACCGCGGTGCAACACCGCCGCAGAGTCGATGGGGATGGGTCGAACCCGTCGACCCATTGGTTCGATGGTTTGTAATGCATGGAACCTAAATCTTTTTACGGGTTACAAAAGGGTCCCTATTGGATCATTTTTTCGGGTCGGGTCGACGAACCGTTGGTTCGACCCACACCGTCTCATCTTTAATTGTACAATAGTATTGAAAGGTCGTATGAGCAGTATAAGGATATTATCGAAAATGTAAAGTGGTGTCGTTGTAATATAGTAAATGAAATATATGAAATGTTTTAGATAGTACAAGGGTCAGCGGAGAATTTTTTTTCCAAACAACATATATCTATCAAATTACCATTTTACCCATAGGGAAACAACCGAAAAAACCGATAATAAATACAAGCGTACGACTGTTGGGTTATATTGTGTACTGTAAAAGACCTCCAAGTTTTACCTATCCCTTAGCATTGCCAAGACAAAGAAAGCTTCATGAGATGATGAGTAGGAGCACGGCGGGTCTAAATATAGTATTATACAAGCTTTTAGTTTTAGGGTTCGGCTCTCGACGTGGGGCCCACATGTGGATCTAGGTATTATAATTTGCACAAAGTAGCGGACTGTCGTTCTAAGACATTTCCAACAAATTTCAGATAATTTCGTTGAAATTTTAAGGTGTGAACGCGAGCTTTTAGTTTCAGGGTCCGGCTCTCGACGTGGGCCCATGTGTGGATCTAGGTATGATAATTTGCAAGAAGTAGCGAACTGCCACTCGAAGACATCTCGAACAAATTCTAGTCAAATTCGCTGAAATTTTAAGATGTGAACGCGAGTTTTTAGTTTTAGAATTCAATTTTTAATATAGTGATACATACAACCAATCCAAACCATTTCAAACCGATCCAAACTATTTAGATTGCTAAACCGAACTAAACCAAACTATTATGTATGTCACCACATTATTCACCAAACCAACCAACACCGATTAAGAAAACCAAACTATTTAAACCGGTTTAAAACCAAACCATTGGCAGCCTTAATAGTATATATGGTCTCCCCTATTTTGCGATTCTTCATGTCGTCTGATCTTACACTTGTAACATTATTTGAATGTATAAGCTCTTGGGGTTTTCCTTTCCACGCTGTGATCCTATTGATTTCATTGGATTTGTTATACTGGTCCGTGTCCACGTACTGATCACGCCTAGACGAAACGTTGGTAAATGATGATTCAATAAAGAGGTGTGCAGTGCAGTACGCACTTTTTTTTGCTGAGATAATAGTCTTGTAAAGGATATTGTATATTATATTTTCTATGATGACACCATCACTATAGATAAGAGATCGAGCTGGAGGAGGGCGAGCTGCCCCCCTCCTGCCCCCACCGGCGGGCGTGGCCGCGCCACCGCCCCCCGCCTGCGGTCTCCACCACCCCGGCCCCTCAGCCATCGCTTCCTCCTCCTCCTCCCCGCCGCCGCCTTTGGCCCCGTCGTCCCCGGCCCTGTCTCGCGTGGGCCCCCGGCTCGTTTAGTTCGCCTCGGACCGGGCCACCGAGTGCCGTCGCCGGCGGCGCGGCCGTTCCGGACGCAAGCATCGTGCGGGGGCGGCGTCGCCCCCACCGTCGCGGACGGGCTGCTTCCGGTCCCCGGGTCCTACGGTGCTCTCCGGCGCTTGCCGCCGGTCCCTGCGCCCAACGTCACCTTCCTGGATGGGTGCTTGCGGGACTCCCACAGTCCTGTGGTGGCACCCTTGGTGCCCGCCTCGCCGCCGCTCCCTCCACTCTCTAGATCGTCCACGCCATCTCTCCCAGGGTGGTAAGGGTCAGAGACGTCGCAGCGGCCCTCTGCTTTTGGTTCTTTGCGTCGTCGGCTGGCCGCTTGCCGTGCGACCGCAGGGGCACGGGGTCTTCTCCACCCAGGTGGCCTGTGTTGTTGTCGCCACCACCATGCTCCGGGTCGGCAAGTTCTCCGGCAAGGGGACCCCCTTCCGCCTGTACGGCGCTGAGCGGCCGACTCACCAACGGGCATTTTTTCAAGTTGGTACTCCCGTCCTCCCTGTGGGGCCCCGCACCTGCGACGCCCCCCCCCCCCCCCCGCTCGGATAACGGGGGCAGACGTGGCCTCCACGTCGGTCGCCCACCCCTGTCGGGTGTGCGCCCCCATCGTGTCGCAGTTAATGCTCCGCCCGCCAGGAGCCGTCGCGCACCCCCGTCCGCTCCGGCCCCGATGCAGCGGCCATCATCACGTGGAAGACCGGCGAGGGATCCGTCCTTCCCGCCCCTTGCGAGGCCCGTGTTGTCCCTTCACAGCGCGGAGCCCGGGCTGCCTGCGTCGCCCTTGCCGTCCTCGGGGTCTCCCCCGCCGCCGCCGCCGCCGTCTTGTCGTCGGGATGCTTCTCACCATGACCGGTGTCCCGCTCCTTTATCGAGGTGGCCTCCTCCCCACCTCTCCCTTTTTCTACCCCCCTCCCCCCTCACTCCCCACCCCCTCCCTCCACCTTCGCCCACTGTTCCCAGGCGCCACTGCTTCCTCAGTCTCGCCCTTGATCACCCGATTGCCGCCTGCCGCGACCCCGTGTGTTGTAGGGGTTGCCGCCGCTCGGGTCACTGCCTCTCCTCGTGCCCCGATCGTCGCCTCCGTCACTCTGCCTCCATGCTGGGAGTGTCGTTCCCTATTCGAGACGAGAGCGACCCGCGAGACTGGTCCCCGCCCTGTGCACCCACACCGTTCCCGCGCTCGACCTACCTTCGGATCCCTCCCGTCCAACGTGGAGTTGGCATCGATGCCCTTGCTGAGCGAGCTGACCCTGTAGGTGGAGCTGATGCCTACGGCCTCTTCCCCGGCACCGCCGTCCTCCCGCCCCCCGACCCCTCCTACCCCGCCCCAAGCAGGCCCTGTGTCCGCCTCCCTTGCGGTGCTGCCGGACGTTGAGGACCTCGAACCCTTCCGACCGCAGGAAAAGGAGGTGTACATGTCGTGGGTCGACTAGCGGCCCTTCAACCGCGTCGCTACGCCTTCATCGATCATGCGGCTCCCAACCCCAGGGCCGCATTGCACCAGGCCCGCCTCTCCGACCGCTTCGTTGACGGGGAGCACATTCGCATTCGCCCCTCCTCCATCAGTGCGGGGGTGGTGGTGTTTGCTCGCCCGGAGCACCGCGACGCCACCACTGATGGCCCCGGTCATGGAGTACTCCGTGCACTTCGAGCGCCCCCACGAGCTCGCCAACTGCTTCCTCTTTGAGCACTCTGGGTATGCCACCATTGCTCTGGAGGACTACGCCATTGAGCATTGGAACAGGCACCACGTGGAGGTCGCGGCGGGTGCCATGGCGAACCCAATGGGCATTACCCAACTCTCACTATCTGGGACCGACTACTCTGCCCGCTACGAGAGCTACCTCGACTTCCCCCTTGAGCTCCACCTGAAGAACAACGACGGCCTCGCCAACTGCGCCAAAGTGTGCAGGGTGCGGCGCTGGGGCGAGGGGGTGACACGCCCTCCCCTGGTCCTGGATGCGAGCCTGGACATGGGCGGGGCCCGTGTGGCCCCCACTCTAGGCCCCACCGGGCGGGGGCGGGGGGGGGGGGGGGGGGGGGGCTGGCACCTCTTCGGCTACTGCCCTTGTGCCACCCCCTGTCGGGTTTGGGGTAGCAGCGAGCGCTCCCGCTCCAGTGCCAGGATGTCGCCTTCCACGACGACGACACCCCCGATCCCCTGACCGGACATGGGGGGCCTCCCCTGGTGTGGGTGACGCGGCTTGACTTCCCCCGGTCGGAGGACATCGAGTTGTTCGTGGGCGTCGGGAACGTGCACCTGCTCCTCCGCTCGGGCGACGACATCGCCTACTTCAGGATGCCGCGGGTGGTGCAGCCGGACGACGTCGTGGGGGCTAAGGGCATCCCAATGGTCAACCTCGTCTCCGGCTCGGTTGGCATCATCTCCCACGTCAACATGCACCCCGGCTGCCCCACCGAGATCGCCTGTTGTCGCCTCATCGCCTTGCACTGCCGAACTGCACCCCCGGCTCGACATCCTCACCTTCGCGCGTGCGGACATGGAGGCGCAGGAGCATGCACCTGTGCCAGCTACCCTTGGGGAGCCAGTGGACCTTGAGGTTCCCCCTGAGGATGACATCGCCTCGCCTACGGCTCCAACTAGGACGCCTGCCAAGCGCGCTCAGTCTCCTGTCAGGGCTCAGTGCTGCAGCTCTAGCGTCTGCGCATGCGAGCGCCCGGAGTTCATCCGTGTGGCAGACATGGCCGCCGCACTCAAAGCGCGCCGCCTTGGTGAGCCCGACGTGGCTCCTCGCACCGTTCCTCCCCCGCTCTTGTCGCTGCAGCTGAGGACCTGCGCTGAAGCTTGCGACATCGACGCCGTGGACATCCAGGATGTCGTGGGCGCGTGCGATAAGGTGTCCCTCGACACTGATGTGTAGTTCCCCGGTCTTCGACCAGTAGTGGCGTCGCCGCCCCCCGGAACACCGTCTACGCTCTGCCATGTCCCCGACGAGTGGCTTTTGTAATCTTTTGTGTTGTAGACGTGTGATCCGCCCCCTGGTGTGTGGGCTGGCCAGCTAGGCCAACTTTTTCTTGTAATAGAAGAACTTGATCTTCTTCTCCCCCCACCTCCTCGTGCTCCTGGTGCTTGATGTGTGCCCATGTCGCAGCACTCCACTAGGTCCCTCCGCTCTGCAGCTGGAATGTCTACGGGCTTGGTGACAATGAGAAGTGCAACGACATCAAGGTCAACTTGTCCGGGTGTGCCACTGATGTTGTCTGCCTCCAAGAGACGAAGCTCTCCGCTGTCCCCCCTCCCTCAAGGCATGCACCTTCCTTCCCCCGGCTTCTCCACCTTTGCTTTCCTTGCTGCGGATGGAGCGACGGGTGGTATGCTCATATCTTGGAACCCTAGTTCCTTCCGCCTTTGAAGCTCGACTATGGGGGAGTTCTCCCTGACCACCGAGATAGATCTCCTGGTGGACGGCTTACTTGTCGTCACTAATATCTACGCTTCGTGCGCCTGCGAACTCCGCCCCAGCTTCCTCGCCGAACTCGTCGCCTCAGCCAGGGCCGCACAGGGGCGCCCGTCGCTTGTCTTCGGGGACTTCAACCTCACACGTGACCCTAACGACCGCAACAATGGCACCTTCGACGCAGTGGCGGCGGACGTGTTCAACACCACCATCAACGTTGCGCTTCTCCAGGAGCTTCCGCTCCTGGACCGCCTCTTCACCTGGACCAACCACCGGGATGCGCCAACGCTGGTACGTCTGGATCGTGCCTTCATCTATGCAAAATGGGGGAGCGCGCTCTTCAACTCCCAGCTTGAGACCCTGCCTAGGCCGGTCTCTGATCACGTCCTGCTGCTGGTCACTGCTTCATCCTCGGTGCCAGCGTATGGCATCTTCCGCTTCGAGCGTGGGTGGGCGGTTGAACCCTCCTACCGTGCCATCATCGAGGGCGCATAGGACAAGCTACAGCGCAATGGGGGTGGGTCGGTCCAGCGCTGGGTTCGCCGCCTCAAGTGGACTCCGGCCAAGAGCAAGCAGTGGGCCAAAGAGCGGCGCCTACCGGCCTGAGTGGTGGCCAACTGTAGGGTCGTCATCAAGCTCCTCGACCTTCTTGAGGAATGTCACCGCCTGGTTCCCGTGGAGCTCCTCCTCCGGGCCTTGGTGGAGAAGCGTCTGTCAGCGGCCAACAAAGCGCTGGCACTCTACTGGCGGCAACACTACACGTTCCGAGTGTGCCGCTTGGGGCACGAAAACACCCGCTTCTTTCATGCCTCTGCCTCCGCCCAGCTCCGCCGCAACCACATCGTCGTCCTCCACGATGGCGCCGTCCCGGTCAACTCCCACCAGGGTAAGGAGCACGTCCTCCAGTCGTTCTACTCCGACATCCTCGGTGTGGACGGCGCCTCCTCCTGGTCCGCCGATCTGAGTGCGCTGCTGCTGTTGGTCACTAGCCTGGGCGGCCTTGATGCATTGTTCACCTTGGATGAAGCAAGAGACGTGCTCTGGCAGATGAGGGCGGATAGCAGCACCAGGCCGGATGGGTTTGCCCCCGGCTTCTTCAAAGCCTTCTGGCCTACGGTGAAGCCGCTGTGGCGGACTTCCTCGCTGTGTTCCAGGCGGGGGATGCCACCCTCGAGGTGGCAAACCGCACCTATGTCATCCTCTTGCCAAAGAAAGATGTTGCTCTGGCCACGGGCAACTTCCGCCCCGTCAGCCTGCAAAATTGCGCCCCTAAGATAGTGTCCAATATCCTTACCTCCACGCTGCAACCGTTCATCGTCGACCCGGTCTCGCTGCTGCAAATCGGGTTCATTCGCGGGCGGAACATCACCGACAACTTCCTCTTCGCCACAGAGTTGGTGCAGTGCCGTCACAAATGGCACACTCCGACAATCGTCCCCAAGCTCGACTTCCGCAAGGCTTTTGACTCTGTCTCCTGGAGATCCCTCGACACGGTTCTCGCGACCCGAGGCTGGGACGGGTGGAGGGGCATGGTGAACTCCCTCCTCTCGACCGGCAAGACGATGGTGCTCCTCAACGGTGTGCCCGGCCCTTGGATTTAGTGCTGGCGTGGACTCCGCCAAGGGAATCCCCTCAACCCCTACTTGTTCCTCATCGTCGTAGACCTTCTGCACCGGATGATCGCGCACGAGGACAATGGCTTGGATCACCCCCTACTCCCCGGGCTCCCCACGCCAGTGATTCAGTACGCCGATGAGACACTCATCATGTTGCAGGCATGCCCCAGTCAGCTCCGGCGACTCAAAGAGATCTTCGACAAATTCGCCACGGTGACCGGGCTCCACATCAACTTCCATAAGAGCACGTTCATGCATGTCAACGTCAATGCGGGTGATGCCTTAGAGCTGGTCGGCATCCTGGGCTACCCCGTCACCGGATTCCCCAGTCCTACCTGGGGCTCCCCCTCTCCGTCTCCAAGATCCCCTCCTCTGTGCTCGAGGCACTCGCCGTCAAGGCAGAACAGATGATCACCTAGGCGACCTTTGGGTGGTGCACGGCCTTGCTGACCTCCACTGGGCGACTCACCTTAGCCGCAATGGTGCTGACGGCGCAGCCCCTCTATGCAATGTCGGTGCTTCTACTCCCGACAACATCCTCTAGAAGATTGACTGCCCCTGCCGGGGCCTGTTCTGGAAGGGCGCCGCCAAGTGCTCTGGGGGCGATTGCCTCGTCGCGTGGCCGCTCACTTGCCGGGACACCAACGATGGCAGGGTTGGACTCAAGGACCTCGCCACGCTCAACACCAGCCTCCTCCTCAAGCACGTCCACAAGCTCTTCACTGGAGAGGCCAACCCCTGGGCGGATTGGATCTGCCTATGGTATGACGGCGGGCACACTGACGACGACACCCCCAGTTGGAGCTTCTTCAAAGGCCTCACCCTGCAGTACCGCGCGCTGACTGCTGTGGCGCTTGGCGATGGGACGACAACATCCTTCTGGCATGATGAATGGGCAGAGGCTGGCCGCCTCGCTAAGCTACTCCCTGTCCTCTACTCCCACTGCCTGGACACGGATGCCACAGTGGAGGAGGTGCTTGCCGCCGCCGGTATGACATCTGACCAGCTCCAACCGCGGTTGTCATCGACAGCGCAACATGAGCTTGTCCTGTTGGAGAATGCACTTCTCTCCGTGGAGCTCAAGGCCTGCCCCGACGGGAGGCGCATGGTCGGTTCTGGCCTCGGGCGCGTCTGCACGGCGGCATTCTACTCGGTGCTGCAAGAGCCGGCCACCTGCCCCCCATGGCAGACGTCAACTGGCAGGGTTTTGCGTCCAAAAAGGTGAAGGTCTTCTTCTGGGTGCTGCGGCATGGCCGGACACGCATGAGAGCCACGCTCCACTGCCACGGCGCCATCGACACCTATGACTGCCCGTTCTGCGCCGGTGTCGAGGAAGAGACTCTCCACCTCTTCACGGACTTCCCGCACCTCCAAGGACTCTGGGAACGCCTTCTTCCTGGGCGTGCCCCTCCCTCAGGCGTGCAAGACACCGCTGAGTCGATCGTCGGGCTCTTCTCCTCCTCGCCGGCGGGCTTGGGACACACAGCCACCATGGGTGTTCTCTGGGTCATCTGGAAGACCCGAAACCGTCGGGTGTTTGACGAGATCACCATCGCCCCCGTTGCCATTGCTACTCTGCTGGAAGAACACCTAAAGCTTTGGGTGTGTCGTGCCAGTCAGAAGATCGATGCCCAACCGCTTTTGATTTGGTGCCATTCCCTGGCTATGTAAATCTCTTTTCTCGCTTGGCCCTTGCCTTGTTGATTCCTTTGTTATAACTCGCCTTCGGGCTTTCACTTATTGCAATTTGAGTTCAGGTGGGCCCCTGGCTCCCTGTTGTTGCCTCAAAAAATATTTTCTACGATATATGTTTAGGGCAGCATAATTTCAGATGGCAAGAAGTAAAAATGTAACCGCATGATTGATGTACGAATTAGCATTGTTTATTGTTATAAAACACATATGCGTAGTTGCATTCCTAGTGTGCATTTTATCACAATTCTTTCATTCTGAGGAAGCCAAGATAAATAAATCACATCTTTGATTTTGAAACAGGTGCACGAGGAAAGCAATTTTGAAATAGTGATTGTTTCACCATTATATGATCACATGATAAATACATATATACACCATTAAAATGATTTCAGATTCAAGTTTTGGTGGTATAATGATTGCATGTTTGGAACCAACAACTCATTGCATCACACATCCTTTTAAGTGTTTCTTGTAGTTCAAAAAAATAGAGACTAGTGATTTCAATTTTTTATTGTGCAAATAGCATGGATTAACACATTGCCTAAAAATGATCAAACTATGTAAATTTGTTGACACAATAATACACGACAAGACATGTGTTAAAAGCTCCCCTATCAGCATGAGTGTGGTGTAGTACGATAGCTAGTTGGAGTCAAGAGCCATATGACTTTTCTAGTGTACATTTTGGTCTAGATCCAACCCTATATATGATTAGTGAGTGACATGTATTGGCTCTTAGAAATGGATATCCAACCATATATAAGAAATCATGGTCGATGTGGTATGATAAACGTTTGCCAGTTGTGTTTTAGATAATAAAGCACATCGTTGATGTGGTATAAAAGTTGTTTTTTCCGCGAAAGAATAAAAGTTGTTTGCTAGTAGTGCAAAGATAAGAAACCATGTGGTTGATATTGTATAATTGTTTGCCATCTATATGTCTAGAACAAACCACATTATTGATGTGGTACAACAATTAATTTGATGAATCTGTATCAAAATCATACAATCAATGTTGTATAAAAATTGTTTGTCACGTGTTCAGATATACTAGTCGCTTGTGTCAATACAGTACAATAATATTAGTTTGATATTAGCTGTTTGATGACCATGTCCAGATTGTAAGATGTTAAAGCTTGCATGATATTACTTGGTTTGTATCCAGCACCACATTGCATGATACATACTCATATAATCACGTGATAATGAGTTTCCTTTAGTTTCAAAATATCATTTTTATTTCACCAACTCATATAATCACGTGATAATCTGGTGTATGCCTCAAACTAGTTCAAATTTGTGATAAAATGCATAAATCAACATATTATTAAAACCATAACTTATTAGATTTAACAAAAAATGAGATATAGAAAGAAATGTACATAGCTGCTTGAAAAACTGTCATCTACCGAGATTGGAGTCTATATCATTTATGATTTGAAATACTTACCTGAGTAGGGAAGAAAGTCTCTCCTACTAGAATAATCCTAGTAAAGATGATCATTGCCATATAAAACTATTATTTTCATGGTAACAAGTCAGATATAATACACGGTCCACTTGTATTTGTGGAAGACAACTTGATATTCGATTCTGACCGCGTTATGTATATGAGTCGTTAATTTACCTTATTTAATATTCATCTAGCTGTTGATTATTTCACGTACCCCAATTCTCCCACCTACCCCCATCCTCCCACTGCACCTACCCCCTATTCATCTACCCATTAGTTAAAAAATAAATGGTCACGATGTGCGACACGTCATATGTATATGTACAAAATCTTCTCGGCACATTTGATCACAGGAGATAACCTGTGATTTTCTCTGAACCCTGCGGTATGTACATCTGCTAACGTGCCACCATGGGCGCCCGTCACACATTTCCTTAGGCCAGAAACACCCATGTCCACACAGCAACCCTTCACAGTTGATTATCACCCATGTCCACAGTAGCCCTCTGCATTGATTACCTTCCCACCTCCTATATTTCTTTATTTGCCTCATCCCCTTCTCTCACCCCCTAGAAAACCCTAAAGCTTGCGCCTTTCCCCTCTATCCACCCCCAAATTTCCAGTCGCCGCCACTGCCGCGTCAATCGGGAGCCGCCTCGTCCTTGTTGCGATCTGGTGGTCACTAGCGGTCGCGACGCTTTCTGTCGTGCAACATCAGGTACGTCACATCGGTGATTGTTGTCCTTTTCTTCGCTCGCTTTCGTTTTCCCCTTCTAGGTTTGGGTTGATTCCCTTCTAAGTTTGGATTGATTTGATCTGTCTGCTCCCGCTTCCTCGATCTATTTTTTTCTCGATGGATTTTCTATAGATTGGTCCCCCAAATCTTGATGGATCTTTCTCGTACTAAATCGCATTGATTTCTTTTGATGCGGCCCCATAAGTACTAGTTGCGGTAGATTTATTACTCAGATGAGAAAAATTCCATTTCTCACTTGAGTTTTACCTATGCTCCGATTGATCAAGCTCGTGTGTTCTGGGTTATCGATGTCACGGAGAAGGATTTGTTCTTCTATATGCACGGATGGGGGTTTGGTGGGTGGTCCAACAAATTGTTCTTGCGACGAAGATCTGCTCCTGTTTCGTCTGTCCACCAATTCAGTGGGGAAAAGGGTTGCAACACTGCAACTTTCGTCAGGTTTCGGTAGCCATCATCATTTCATGGATCTCGTGACACACTCGTTATTAGGTCATTCGATTAGTGGTTTGTTCCCTGCCAAGCTTTGGGCTACACATTGTTGCTTGTCTATTGTTCCCGCTTGGTCAATTGCTCGCTTTTCTTCTCGTGTGGGGCTTCGGCTTTGCCAGGGGCTAGTTGTGCCTATATGTGGGTCCCAAGTCTCGTGTGGGACTTCGATTTGCCAGGGGCCAGCTGTGCTTGTATGTGGACCCGACCAACTCGTAGCTTACTATGCACCCATGGAAGTCGTGACTGCCTATATATCATGTTGCAAAAAATGTGGGCCTTACATGCAATGGATTCTTGCAGATGGGAATGGGCTCTTGCCATGTCAAAGTTAATAAGTGAGGGTAGTTTGTTTGCATAGCCATGCATGGAAGTTAATCATTCTTGTTTATATGTCTCTTTTTGGCTTTAACTTTGCATGTTAATCATTGACATTTATCTGAGAACTAGGTTGTATTCATTTGTTTTTTATATGGTTTGTTATTTTTAAATAATATATATGGTTTATTATGTTGTGCTATATGTATATACAAATATTCCATATTTCCATGAACCAGAATTAATATACATAAGTCATTTGTGTTATGTTGTGTTGTTTATAGTTTGACGTGATGTTTCCTTTCTTCATGTACTTAATTTATGCATGTATGAGCTATATATTTTTGCAATTTCGATACCAAGATATGTGTATGACAAGTCATGAAATACTGTGTATTGTTTGTGTAGGATTTGTGAGGCGATTCATTTATTTTGTTCCAAGATCACAGGGACTAACGTGGCAAAGTTGTACCATTGGAAAGTACTGCTGCTCAGACTATTGGAACTACAGCAATGGAGGAACCAAGGTTTCCATCTACAGTTGTTGAATCTGATGGCAAACTAGCAGAGCTTGAGTGCGACCATTTCTCCATAAGGTAATCTCGTCTATATCAAGATACGTGTATTTATTTTATTGACTATAGAATGCATCTATATCATTATAGCATTGTTATCTGGCCAAGCATACAAGTATAGCATGCATCTATTATTTGTGCACGCTAGCACACACAACATCACAAGTAGACATTGTGACACACTGATCAATATCCATAGGTACATTGGTTTGATGTGACAGCATATGCATATCCATGGATTAGAATGCACATTATTTGTTTTGATTTTCCTTATGTCTATCTTCATTTGCTATATATAATATAATGTGTCTTAATTATGCATTGACACACACACACACACAGCTTTTGTTTATAGAATGCTTTTGGTTTTTAAGCCATTATATAATCCCTTATAAGAATTATTTATATTGTGAGTCTTATTAATGATCTATATACTTTTGGCAGGGGTTACGTTGCTATGCATTAGAAGAAGGATCCAAAATTGTGCTCTTTAGGGATATTTAGTAATGAGCAACAATATGATGAGTACAATAGTAATTCATCCCCACTTTTAGTGGCAAAGTATCACTGGTGGAACTTTTCAAATTGCTTGCGCAGAGTGATAAATTCAGGTCACAATACTAGCTCTGGAACAGTTCCTATGCGACAGGATGGAACTAATGATGATTGTTCCATTTCAATTATTCAACCTTTGCCTTACAGTGTCAGTTCCAGAAGGATCTTTTCTTACACACAGCAATCATCTCAAGAGAATGATGTGGATCAATCAAATGTTTCAAAGAGTATCCAAGAATGCAACTTGCAATGCAGTTCTCTTTCCGACAATAAAGTAGTTACTACAATAAATGTTCCAGCCATATCTGTTGAAAATAATGTCCTAGACACATTCGTCGATAGAAGTGTTCCAGACACAAAAGGTGTGACTAAGCTAAGCTAATATGATGGTATATCTTCAAATTTGCAGGGCTCCCCCAATTATCCTCAGATTTGTGTTCTGGATGTTGACGGCAATGAGCCCAATGTTCATAAACCAATATCTAGTCATGAAGGCTCTAAGAGCAGCTCTAGGCAAAAAAGTAACGAAGTTCGCAACCAGGGGCCTCGAAGAGCTGCAGATCCTAAAGGGAATGTTTTAGATCTTAAATTTTATCGGAGAAAGCCAAAAAAGACAAAGCTAATATCTGAAATCATGAACCCTCAGACAGAGAGTTGTGCAGTTGACCCTGAAGCTAACCATGCAGAAACAGGTGATATATGTGAGAATGATACTTTAAAGAGAAGCACGCTCAAGATAGATGATTTGGGTCAAGTGGAATCTGAAGGCATTGTGCAGAGATGTGCGACGAGGTTATGATTTCTTGCTTTCATATATATTTTTGTCTTCATTCAATATTCTAAAATTTTAAGGAATATCTTATGTGTAAATATGAATTGATTAGAAGAAAGGAAAATTTCTCTAGAATTCCTACACATATGTAAATAGATTGCTAATTTGGTTATCTAGTTTTGCTTATCTGAACAGGCAAACTTTGTCTTTTATACGATTTTTCCCTTCATCTTTGTGGTATTTGTGTGTATACCACTTTCCTAGCATGCCATCCATACTATTTGTGTGTGCACCACTAGATTTGTTTTTGTGACATGTGTGCCTTCTTCAGTTTGCTCGCGTGCTATTTGAAATAAATATTTGTGTCTCTGTGAATAATGTGCCCCTTATACCCTAATCTAGATTTGCAAATATTATGAAATATTCACGATTGCTTTGTTCATTGTCACAGGTTTCTCTGGGTAAGGGTAAGATCCAACAGAATGTGTCTGGTGTTCACAAGGAGAATATACCCAAGAATAAGAAGAAACGCACGCTGGAGGTGCAAACAGTGATAGATGACATCCCCATGGACATTTTTGAACTTCTTGCTAGAAAACAACATGAGAGACAACTCATGACTGATACCAATTCTACTCAATTAGAGATAGCTGCAATTGAAATTGTCAACAAGGATAGTCTCACCGATGCATCAACAGTGCTTGACACTGATTTTCAAAAGTCTTTGGCATCAGAAAGTAAAAAAGAAATATTTACATGGTCGTGCATCATCTAGCACAGAGGCCATTAATGTGCTTATGCGGGATTTACATAGGCAGGAGTCATCACAGTGTCATGCAGCATCCAACAGGGAGATCACCATCACACGGCTACGCATGCCTACCATTTTAGAGTGTACCCAGGAACAAGAGACATATATCTGTGTGGACGAAGAAGTTACCATTACTTACGGAGCTTCTACTGACTATACAACTAACAAGCCATTAAGTGCAGCTGTAGAAGGCCAGTACGCAAATGAAGCAATTAATCAGAACCACCGGACAAGTGCTCCAAGCAGAGCATTAACAATGGAGGGTATGCCTGTAACACATCTCCCAGGACACTCAGGCATTTACCCCAAGGAGCCTAAGTCTTCAACACATCTCCTGGGATTGATGAATTCATCAACCTCACAAGGCCTCACAAGCTATTGAAATCTCAGTTCAGAGTATGCACAGCATAATCAGTACAGAGCATCACCCAGCACATCGCATGAAAGTCACCTAACTGGAAAGGTTCAACTGACACTACAAGACTTGAGGTGGAGAAAAATTTGCACAGACCCTTGCGTCCTCGTCCTCGAGTTGGAGTGTTTGGTCCATTGCTGCAACAGGAGATTGAAAATTGGTCTGAGGGCTCTGGGCACAATTTGGGTTGTGTTTTCTCTATTTTGAATCCAAAACTTCCATTGCCAGGGCCTGAGCTCGTGAGGAACAATATGTGTCACACTAACAGGAATCCAACTGATTTTACTATGATTAGCGATGAGGATGAGTATATGATAAACCTTTGACCATGTTAGTGTCAAGCAAATCATCATTGGTAGAGGAAGATTTCGCCAAATCTTAACAAGGTGAAAGACACTCTTTTTTCTCTCTATTTCGCCTTTCCATTAACAAGAAACTACTCTGTTGAAATGTATATTTTCTTAACTTAGTGAGATTATGTGTGTGCAGATATGGACTCTACTTACTAGATGGGAAACCAACAGCTACCATAATCAAGTGTAGACTCTAGTTTTATGTTTGCGAAGGAAGTAGGTGAAGAGCTAATATATCATATCATTGTGGTCATAAAATACTTGTGCCTGTAAGTGCCCTAGTGGGGTTGTACTTGTACATCGTTAAACTTTTTTTGTGGTTGTGCCATATTTAAAATGGGTGAAATGGTTGTGGCTATGACACTTTGTGTTGTGAAGCATCAAATTGCTATGGTAAAAGCCTTATAACAGGGTAATGGATGAACATTTTCGATATCTTATACTTCTCATTTGTTGATATCACCCATCTTTTTTGTTTGGAGATGCAACTGTTTTTTATGAAAGATGTAAATGTTTTTGGAACCTGATGCTATGAGACAGTTCCCTTGTGTTGGTATGGAGCAAATTCAAACTGATGGAGCAGTAGAAAGTGGAGAATCCTCTTGTCCTGATGTTTGATGACTTGATCAGTGGCATTCCTCATAAAGTAGAGAGCCCGAAGCTGAACCTGAAGCTGATCCAGCGAGCGACAAAGGGCGTGTTTGCGACCCCGGCCCAGCTATGCTCTTGGGCTACAAGTTGGCTTGTTTGCGCCCCTAGCCCGTGTCGGAGCCAGGCTCCTAGCGGCCAAAAAGGGCGTTCGCGCCTGGCTCCCGAGAAACGTCACTAGGGTTCATTTCCTGGTAGCACGATTGTGTGGGGCGCAAGCAGGCGATTTTGGTCGGCTCCCACACCTCGATGGGGTGGCTGCCGCGGGCTCGCTCGGGAAGGTGAAACTTCCACATGGGCGGGAAGGCGAGTCCGTAAAAATCCCCTTGCGCCTATATATGGCGATGACGCTACCTCTTTCCCCCTCCTCTCGTTGGTTGTTGTTCTTGCACCTACCTCGTGAGAGATCGGAGGCGAGTGGTTGTTGTGAGTCACGGTGGCATCCATCGCCGGTGGACTTCTTCTATGTTCACTGCTTTGGAGCTTCGTCGCCGCGTAGCTGCTTCGCCTGGTGCCGGGACTCTGAGCTATGGGCATCTTCTTCGTCTCCGACCGATCTGCTTCCTCTACTTCAGATCTGCTTCCTCTACTTCTAGATCTACTTTGTGTTCATTGATACCACCTCGAGCCCAAGGTGAAATCGACCCCCAATCGCTCTTTTGTCTTGTGCTCGATTGATGATTTAGGGTTTAGTATATGATGTTGTTGATGATCTGCTGCTCTTGAGGCAGTTCGATTTGGTACTACATTTCGTTGTGTATCTGTTGGCGATTTTTTTTTGTTGTGAACTCGAGATTTATTTTCATGGTTAATGATGTTGTTGTCCTATGATTGCACTGGGAGGCATCTAGTTCGGGATGCAACCGTGCTACTTTTATTCATTCTGAAACATGCATGTTGATGCCTAGCATGGCCACATGACCTGAAATCATGTTTTATTTGTATATGCTTGTAGACGGAATCCGCACTGAGCCGTGAGCAATTGTGTAGGCAGGCAGTTGTATTGACTATAGTCACGGTTTCCTTTGTAAGCAGTAGTCTCAAAAGAAAATTGAGGGAGCTTGAAACTCACATTCCTGACCCTCTGGCACTTGCACTTAAGGATGAAAATGAGCAACACAAAGTTAGGACAGTGCATTGCCATGCTTAGGATGAAGAGAGCTCCCTTCTTTGGTTTATGCCAAACCTTTAGAGAGAGAAGCCTTGTCACTGATAGGGAGGGAGTCTTAGTAGAGGGGTAGGTGGCAATGTTTTTGCATGTTGTAGGGCATAACCAAAGGTTTAGAGTTGTGCAGCAATCCTTTAGGAGGTCCATTCAAACAGTACACAAGCACTTCCGTCAGGTGTTGTATGCAGTTGATGAACTTAGGAATGACATGATCAAGCCACCCAACACTACCAGTGACCCAAAGACACTTGGAAGTCATAGATGGAGTCCATATTGTTTACCTTGGGTTCATTACATGTTTACATTCACAATGTTTTTTGTCTCACATACATGGGTTTTTAGGACTGCATTGGTGCCATTGATGGCACCCATGTGTTGGTTGTTGGCTAGGATAACTAGATGCATTCAACAAGCTTTCAAGGGTAGAAAAAAAGAACCCACTCAAAATGTGATGGTAGCAGTGAGATTTGACCACAAATTGTCATATATGGTAGTTGGATGGGAGGGGTCTACACGATGCAACTGTTTTGGTAGATGCCATTGAGAGAGTGTAACGCCCGTGTTTTTAGCTCCAAATAAATCACCTAATAAATCGTGCGTGTTTTCAAAACTGTCCAGCTGAGCTCAATTACCCCCCTTCAAACCCTAGTCACCGTCCCTCCCTCTCACCCCGGCGCGCGTGCCGCGAATCCCGCCGGCACCGCCCGCACCCGGGCCAGCACCCACGCGTGCCTTCCCAATGCCGCGGTCGGCCACCGTGCCGGGAATCCCGCACACGCCGCGGTCCCGTCGGCCGGTCCGCCTCGCCATCACCGACGTCCCAAAAGCACACCGACGCCCGGAAATCGTAAAACCCCGCAAAAAACCCTTCCCCCTAATTTCCCAACCATTTTTCTAATTTTCTAAACTTTTTCCCTATTTCTTTTCCTTTCTTTTCCTATTTTTCTTTTCCTTCCTTTCCTTTCTTTTCTTTTCTTCTCCTTCCTTTTTCCTTTCTTTCTTTTTTCCTCTTTCCTTTCTTCCTTCTCTCTTCCTCCCTTCTCCTTTCTCCCTCCCTCCCGCAACCCGGCCCGCGCTCGCGCTCGGCGCCGTTGACCGGCCGGGCCGCCGGCCGGGCCGGCGGCCGCGCCCGGCCCCCACCGCCCCGGCCCGCGCCGGGCGGCGGCGCAAGACACCACCCGACCGAGCCGCCGCGCGGGGGGGGCCCTGCCCGAGCACGGCCGGATGAGCCGGCGACCGCCATTAAAGGCGAGCTCGCCGAACACGCCACCGTGTCGCCCTTCCTCCTCCGTGAGCACCCGCACGACACATCTAATCGCACAGCACCATAGCCCCACCGCGATCTCCGGCCACAGCCTTGCCGGAAAAGGGTCAACGACAAGATTTTTTCCCCACCTCCATTGCCGGCCCTAGAAGCTCCTCGAGCTCAAAAAAATCGGCCGCCCGAACCGCCTTCCACCGCCTATAAAAGGAGCCGGCCGCTCACCGGGCCGCCGCACCTCACCACGACCACCTCCTTCCCTTGCCCGAGCACTAGAGCACCGCCGCCACCAAGAACCACCACCACCGGTCCGCCGCCGCCAGTGGAGCTCTCTCCCCGCGCCGCCTCGTCGCCCCCTCCCTTTTCCCCCTCTCGCCGGCCGCGGTGCGTGGCCGGGAGGCCGGCGGGCCGCCGCCGCCCGAGCCTCCCCTGCCTCTGACCGGGGCGCAGGCCAAAGGAGGAAGAAGGCCGTTTGGCCAAAACCCCCCTCCCCATTTCCTTTTTCCCAAAAAACCCCTGCCACTATTCCTCTCTCTCCCTTTTCCTTTCATTTAGCCCCCCACTCTTTAGGCAAACCCCACCAAAACCTCTGCCCTTTTACAGATAAACCCCGAGGCTATTTTAGCTAAACCCCCGCCCTACTTAAATATTATATTTAGGTCCTTTTATTTTAAAATAAATTACTAACCAACCCTAGTTAATTATAAACACCTCTTTAACCCGACATTTCATGCGCGGTTTTAATCCCAATCGCGCCCAACCTTCCCCACACCCGTGTCGGGTATACCGCCACCCATCCGTCACCCAAGCCCATGCATAATATTTAATTCCCTACTTTATTTAGTTATTTTCCGCGAGCTCAGCCGGAGAAGATGTGTATGCTTATAGTGGTTGCTTGCTTGCCTGTGTGTGCGCCATAGCCGACGGAGTAGACGGAGGAAGGTACCCCGAGCCGGAGATCGAGGCCGACTACTGCGAGCAGGAGCCCGAGGTCCCGAACGCCGAGCCGGCACTCCCCGAAGACTTCGAAGATGGCAAGTTCAACCTCATCCTTTGATGCATGCTTTGATCCTAGTTTATAAATATACCCTATACCCGTTTTATAAATTGCATATTGTTTTACTGCAAAAACATGGTAGGATAGCCACCCATGATTGCGATGATTGAATCTTGTTTTGGCCTAAATGAGTGCTTTAAAAATGTGTGAGTGCTTTCAAAATGTGTGAGTGCTTTAAAAATGAAAATGGGATACGTTTGGAAAGTGAGTAAAGAGCGGGTAGACGGGATGGACGTGTGTGTCGGGAGTATGGGTGAGCTCGTACCGTGTGGTTGAACGTGTTGGGAGTTGTCCATCTTGTCGGTTAAGGACCGGGTTGCGTGACATCTCACCCGACCCAAATCATCGTACAACCACTCGACCGTTGTATGTGGCAACGGCTTAGCATAAACCCCACTAGTTAATCTACTTGCCATCGGGTGTGCGGGTGAGCGGCGGGAGACCGAGGAGTAGGGGTACGCTCCGTGTGAGGTACGCCCCGGTTATGTGGGATAACCCCTTGGGTGCTTCCGTGGTGGCTCGTAGTGTTAGCTAAGGTGGGTAATGGTCGTGATAGGATCCGCACCGGCACTAAGGTGTCCGTGTGACGGTACCCTACTTGTGGGTAAAGATGTACAACCTCTGCAGAGTGTCAAACCTATTCGAATAGCCGTGTCCACGGTATTGGACGAGTCACGGTGTGGTCACAAAAACTAGTGTTTGGGTTGGGATGTTTACTGGTGTGAGTTGTTTTCCGGGTGAAGTGTGTGGCTGTGTGCTTGGGCTACGATGGACGGGAAGTCCGGTAGTTCTACAGTGGTTTTCCTAAAACAATTGGGTCACTTTGGTTTTGAAAATGTTTGCGAAAACCTTTTTGAAATGAACCCCTGCATGTGTAAGTTTGCAAAATGAACCTTAACCTGATCCTTGTTATACTCTATGCATGATTCTGCTTATAAGCCCCTCCGTGGGTGGGGTTGGATTTGTTGAGTACGTATGTGCTCACCCTTGTTTTACTAACTATTTTACAGAGGAGGATCCCGATTATATTCCCGAAGACGTCGAGTAGGTCGCTGCCCTACACCCAACCGTGCCTGTGTACCCAGGGCCCCCGTAGAAAGCTTCCATGGTGTGGTACTCTGAGGAGGCTATGAAAGCCTTTGCTATCGTAGTGTGGTCGTTAGCGTTTGTGTTGTTCCTTGTAGCGTTGGCACTTCCGTGCCCCTCGTGTCACCGTGATGTAAAAGACCGATCCACCCGTTGTAATAAATGTGTTGCCGGCCCTCCCGGGACCGGTATTTGTGTCACATTTAGTCACCTCTGATGAGGGGACGCTTCAGGTGGTATCAGAGCCGTAGGTTGGCCGTAGGACACGACCCCTAGGATACGAGACCTCCTCTGGCCCTCTCTAACCTTTCCTTTGCTAAGATCACCTTTTCCCAAGTCCTTACCTTGATTCTTGCCTGTTTCCAGATGGCTAACCCCGAATGGAACGGAGGAATCTGCCCCGTCCAGCCTGGCCTCCCTAACCTATTGCTACTCAGCTTAGAGCGCGTCGGAGTAAGGGATCCGCCGGAGTTCGTCTATCGGGAGTATGAACGCTACGGCACCATTCGGTGTAAGCTGCTGATCTTTGTGGGAAGAAGCACGCTTTACCCCGACATTGAACCATGGTTCGTCTCTGCCACTGGATTTCGCTTCGCCGACACCTACCCCAAAGCTGCTCGGAAGGCCCTGCGACAGCTACGAGTGGTTTATAGGCAGCACCTCCGAAGGACTCCAATGGGATTCTTTCCACCCTCCGGAGGAAGAGGACGCTCGTGGATTGATCGCATGAGAGGACTAGAACGAGAGGAAGAAGACTTAGAAGAGGCAGTTTCCCACCTATCCATCTACCTCAGAGGCCTAGACCACCTTTATCAGGAGCAAGCCCAGCAACTGAAGCAACAGATTGACAGAGCGGAAAGAGCGGAGCAGAGGATAGAACTGAAAAGGATAAAGACAACCATGGCAGAAGTTGAACTACACAACACGAAGCAAGAGTATCTTAGGGAAAGGGAACGCACTCTATTAGCCCATAAAGCCCTATGGGATGAACTAAAGGAGCGTAGAAGCAGAGAGGAAGAGGCTGGAGTAGAGGAAGATGAACCCGAAGAAACTCACTGGGACAAAGGGACCCAGACCGAGGATGAGATACTGGAGCAAGATCTCCCACTAAAGAAGCGCCGCATCCAGCTAGAGGAAGAATCACCATGAGGATAAGACTAGGGTGTTTAGGCTAGAAGCTAAGTTCTAGTAATAAGTGTACCCCGGAGAATGTACCCCAACCTTGCTACTAAATAAAGTTATCCATCTCTTGTACCCCACCACAACCTGTTCAACTCTACCTTTGTTTTCAGATGGCGGAAGATGGATGGACCCAGGGCGTGTGCCAGGAGGAGCCTGGTTTTGCCCGCCTTCTCATCAACTCCCTGGAGCGCCTTGGTATCACTAAGCGCCCTAGGTACTACTGCAGAGAGTACGAGCAACTCGGCACTCTTCGCTGTAGGGTGGTCCTCTCCGTCGCTAGAAGCAACCGCCACACCAACGTCGAACCGTGGCGCGTAACCGCCACAGGGTTTTGACATCGAGACACCTATCCTTTGGCCCTCAGAAAAGCCCTTCGCTACCTGTGCCGGATCTACGAGGAACACCTCATCCCCACACCAATGAGGTACTTCCCTCCCGCCATCAGAACCCCAGTTTGGCAGGCCCTCATGAGAAACCTGGAACGACGCCGCCACCAAGAAGACCTGTTGTACCACGTAGTCTCCTACCTTGTCTCCTGGATAAGCTCTTCGATGACCAGGACAGGCACTTGAGGGAACAAATCAATCGGGCCGAGCAAGCTGAAGTCACAGTAAGGATGCACCAAGTCCGAGTGGCTCAAGATGAAGCAAGGACCACAGCCGCCATAAGCAGTGAAGCCGTGGCCCAGGAAAGCCTCAGGAGAATCCAGGGCCAATGCATGCAAGAATGGACCAATGGCGGAACACCCGTTCCAGCCATTGGAGAAGCTCAAGTCCTGCTGGGAACACCCCTTGTAGGATGGGGAAGGACTATCGAAGTCCCGCCAGCACCACCAGCAGTCACCGAACCCCCAACAACGACCACTGAAGCCGCAGCACAGCCTCAGGAAAACGGAAACCCCGAAGGCGGGAATGATGACGAGCTGCTCATTCCGCTGGAAGAACACTCGACCCCGGAAGATGGCTCTCCTCGCGAGTAGCGTGCCCCAGTGAACCTGACCCAGGGAATGAAGCCGTATTGGTCCAAGTCGCGCCCTTAGTCCTTAGTCGTGTAGTGTGTCCGCGAGTCGGGATGTATCCTCCTCGCTGGTTTGTAATAAAAACTTGTTTGTGCTTGCTTGCTTGCTATGTGCTTGTTGAGTGCTTACCAGCAGGAGTAGACCCTGCATTTTCAAAAAGAAATCCGATATAACCTACTTAAACATCACATAAAAACTAGATCTCTTAGAAAACTCGCTTCTTTACAGATGGTTTCCAGGCGCCCTGTCAGGACCCACTAAGGCCCCGGCCGATCGGACGCTGAAGGATCGCAAGCCGATCGGAGGGAGCGTCTTCACAACCAGGAAGTTAACCAGAATGAAGATGGAGGAGAGAACGTGGTCCTGCCACTGCCACCCCCTCTTATTGACTTGGCACAGGTCTTGGCCAATCAGACTGTCTTGATGGAGGCCATTTTCAACGCCGTCAACCGCCCAAGACCCCGAGTTTTGGGCATGAACGAGAAGTTGATTGAGTTCCTCAGGACTAAGCCGCCCACCTTTGGCGGGTCGGTGAATCCTTTGGATGCTGACGACTGGCTGAGAGACATTATGAGGGAACTAGAGCCCTTCAACTGTGAGGACCGTGACAAGGTTCTCCTGGCAGCTCACCGGGACAGCCCTAGCCTGGTGGGAGAATTACTGCGCAGCAGCCAAGGATCCCTCCGCCATCACCTGGGATGAATTCGTGGAAGAGTTCCGCCGCTACCACATCCCAGAAGCCACACTGAAGCGAAAGGCGGATGAGTTCCGTGAACTCCGCCAAGGTAACATGTCTGTGGAGGAGTACACGTACCAGTTCATAGAGCTGGCACGCTATGCCCCCGAGGAAGTGGACAAAGATTCCAAGAAGCAGGAAATGTTCAAGAAGGGGCTGACTCCGGAACTGAGGACCCTGCTGAACCCTCATATCTACCCAGACTTCAATACCCTCATGAACATGGCAATACTCACGGAAAGAGCGAGGGCTGAAGAGAAGAAGGAAAACAAGCGCAAGTTTATGGAACACAGGGCCAAGCAGCAAGAGCGGTCCCAGAGGCCGAGAAACTTTGGACACTCCATGTCCAGGTTCCAAGCTCCCATGCAGTACAGAACCCAATCCCAAGCCACGAGCTCGCAAGCCCCCAGAACCCAGTTCAAGCCCTACAACAACCAGAGTGCCATGAAACCCCCACAGAACAACACCAGCCAGATCACTGCCAACAACAACAACAGCTCCCGAGTGTGTTTCAACTGCCGAGAAACCGGGCACTTCATCGCCAACTGCCCGTATGCCAAAAAGCCAACCACCACCACCTACTCCAACTCGGTGAATGGGCCAAGGCCACTTGTGTCGGGAGCCAACCGCATGCCGGTGCGCAGCAACAATAACTTCGGCAACAACAACAGCAACCAGCAGATGAGGCAGCCCCAGCAGTCGTATGGACGAGCCCGGGTCAACCACATCAATGCGCAGGAGGCACAGGAAGCACCAGGCGTAGTGCTCGGTGAGTTCCTGGTTAGCTCAGTCTTGGCTACCATACTATTCGATTCGGGAGCATCGCACTCATTCATATCCTCAAGCTTTGTGGAAAAGCATAGCATACCCACAGTACTACTAAAAACACCCCTATTAACTCGAACACCCGGAGGTGACATTAAGTGTCAACTGGGATGCCCCCGGGTAAGGATTATTTTAAGTGGGGTAGAGTTCCTAGCGGACACCGGTAGTACCGAAGTCCAAGGGGATAGATGTGATCCTTGGGATGGACTGGTTAAGCCAGCACCATGGCCTTATAAGTTGCGCCGATAAAGTAGTGCACCTAACCAACCCAGACGGGATAAAAGTGACCTGCCACACCCGAGGACACAGGCCGGACATAATGGTTTTCAACATAGAAGCCAACTCCATAGAAGATGTCCCAGTAGTGCGAGAATACCCAGATGTGTTCCCCGAAGAACTCCTTGGAATGCCACCAGACAAGGATATAGAGTTCGTAATCGACCTTATCCCTGGAACCTCTCCCATAGCCAAGAGACCCTATAGGATGGCAGCCCCTGAGTTGGCAGAATTGAAGAAGCAGCTAGCAGAACTCCAGTGAAGTGGGTTCATCAGACCGAGCTCATCACCATGGGGAGCCCCAGTGCTTTTCGTGGAAAAGAAGGATAGGAGCATGAGGATGTGCGTGGACTATCGCTCACTGAACAAGGTCACCATCAAAAACAAGTACCCTCTCCCCAGAATAGATGATCTGTTTGACCAGCTAAAGGGAGCCAAGTATTTTTCAAAGGTGGATCTAAGGTCAGGATACCACCAACTCAAGATTAGGGAAAGTGACATCCCCAAGACTGCCTTTGTCACTCGCTACGGGCAGTATGAGTTCACAGTGATGTCCTTCGAACTCACCAATGCACCAGCATACTTCATGAACCTCATGAATAAGGTGTTTATGGAAGAGCTAGACAAGTTTGTCGTAGTCTTTATTGACGACATACTTGTTTATTCCAGGAGCGTGGAGGAACACGATCAGCATCTTCGAGTAGTGCTGGGGAAATTGAGGGCACACAAGCTGTACGCCAAGTTCAGCAAGTGTGAATTTTGGCTGGAGAAAATATCTTTCCTTGGGCATATTCTGACTGCAAAAGGAGTAGCTGTAGATCCCGGGAAAGTTGAAACAGTCTCCAACTGGCAGCAACCGACCAACGTGAGCGAAATCAGAAGTTTCCTTGGTTTAGCAGGGCACTACCGGAGGTTTATCGAAGGATTCTCCAAGATTGCCCGGCCCATGACGGAGTTACTCAAGAAAGAGAAAAAGTTCAACTGGACCGAGTCATGCGAGAAAAGTTTTCAAGAGTTGAAGAGAAGATTGACCACAGCCCCAGTGCTGACCCTGCCAGACATTCAACGGGACTTTGTCGTGTATTGCGACACTTCCCGACAAGGGTTGGGATGTGTTCTCATGCAAGATGGGAAGGTAGTGGCATATGCTTCCCGTTAGCTCAAACCCCATGAGCAGAATTATCCCACCCATGATCTGGAGTTTGCAGCCGTAGTGCATGCCCTGAAGATCTGGAGACACTATCTGATTGGGAACAAGTGTGAAATCTACACATACCACAAGAGTCTAAAATACATCTTCACCCAGCCTGACCTGAACCTAAGGCAAAGAAGGTGGTTAGAGTTAGTCAAAGACTATAACCTAGAGATTCACTACCACCCAGGGAAGGCCAATGTAGTAGCACATGCCCTAAGCCGGAAAACCTACGAGAAGGCAGCACCCAAGAGTGCCCAGTTGCAAGAAGAGATGGCGCGGCTCAACGTACACATTGTTCCCCAAGGCTACGTCCGCCAGCTGAGTGTTCAGCCTACCCTAGAGGAGAAGATCCGGAAGGCCCAGGAAACCGATGAGAATCTAATGAAGATCCGCAAGCATACCGGAGAGAACAAGGCCCCTGACTTCAGAGTAGATGACCAAGGCACCCTGTGGTACAAAAATAGGATATGCGTGCCTGAAGGCGGAGATTTCCGACAGACCATCATGGATGAGGCACACAACTCAGCATACTCCATTCACCCGGGATCCACCAAGATGTACATGGACTTAAAACAGAAGTATTGGTGGAATGGGATGAAAGCAGATATTGCCCGATTCGTCGCCCACTGTGACACTTGTCAGAGGATCAAAGCCGAACATCAGAAGCCCGCGGGACTGTTGCAGCCTTTACCAATCCCGGTATGGAAATGGGACGAGATAGGAATGGATTTTGTAGTAGGGTTGCCAAGAACTCAGAAGGGACATGACTCCATATGGGTGATCGTGGACCGACTCACTAAAGTCGCTCACTTTCTACCCGTACAGACCACCTATGGTGGAGAGAAGTTGGCAAAACTCTACATAGAGAATATAGTAAAGCTGCATGGAGTGCCTAGCAGAATAGTCTCGGATAGAGGGACCCAGTTCACCTCTAGGTTCTGGAAAAGCCTGCACAAAGCCATGGGTACCAAGCTAGATTTCAGCTCAGCGTACCACCCGCAGACAGACGGACAGACCGAAAGGGTGAATCAAATTTTGGAAGATATCTTGAGAGCATGCGTCCTCACCTATGGCAAAGATTGGGAGCAGAGCCTGCCATATGCAGAATTTTCTTACAACAACGGCTACCAAGAAAGTCTGGGAATGTCGCCATTCGAAGCACTATACGGGAGAAAATGTAGGACACCCCTGATGTGGTCCGAAGTAGGAGAGTGTGCCCTGGTTGGGCCTGCACTTATAAAGGAAGCCGAAGAGTGAGTAGCCGATATCCGAGAAAAGTTGAGAGCCGCCCAATCCCGACAGAAGAGCTACGCAGACAAGAAGAGGCGTGAAGCAAGCTTCAATCCGGGAGATTTCGTTTATCTCAAGGTTTCACCTATCCGAGGGACTCGGAGATTTCAAGTGCACGGAAAATTGGCCCCTCGGTATATTGGACCGTATAAAGTACTAAAGAGGGTCGGATCAGTAGCATACCGGTTAGAGCTACCCGAAGAAATGTCAGATATACACCCAGTGTTCCATATCTCCCAGCTACACCGATGTTTGAAGGTTCTTGAGGAGAAGCGAGTACCAGTGGAAACTATCGACCTACAGCCAGACCTTAGGTACCAGGAGGTGCCCGTCAAGATTTTGGACACAGTGGTCAAGCGGACGAGGATGACAGAAGTACGGGTGTGCAGAGTCCAATGGAGCAGACACGGGGTGGAAGAAGCTACGTGGGAACGAGAGGACGCATTGAAGAAGGAGTTTCCCCACCTATTCGAAACCTAGCCGAATCTCGAGGGCGAGATTCATTTTAAGTGGGGTAGGTTTGTAACGCCCGCGTTTTAGCTCCAAATATATCACCTAATAAATCGTGCGTGTTTTCAAAACTGTCCAGCTGAGCTCAATTACCCCCCTTCAAACCCTAGTCACCGTCCCTCCCTCTCACCCTGGCGCGCGTGCCGCGAATCCCGCCGGCACCGCCCGCACCCCGGCCGGCACCCACGCGTGCCTTCCCAACGCCGCGGTCGGCCACCGTGCGGGAATCCCGCGCACGTCGCGGTCCCGCCGGCCAGTCCGCCTCGCCATCACCGCCGTCCCGAAAAGCACGCCGACGCCCGGAAATCGTAAAACCCCGCAAAAAACCCTTCCCCCTAATTTCCCAACCATTTTTCTAATTTTCTAAACCTTTTCCCTATTTCTTTTCCTTTCTTTTCCTATTTTTCTTTTCCTTCCTTTCCTTTCTTTTCTTTTCTTCTCCTTCCTTTTTCCTTTCTTTCTTTTTTCCTCTTTCCTTTCTTCCTTCTCTCTTCCTCCCTTCTCCTTTCTCCCTCCTCCCGCAACCAGCCGCGCCTGCGCCTGGCGCTGTTGACCGGCCAGCACCCGGCCAGGCCGGCGGCGTGCCCCCGCCCCTACCGCCCGGGCCCGCGCCGGGCCGGCGGCACGCCACCCGGCCGAGCCGCCCGAGAGGGGGGGCCTGCCCGAGCATGGCCGGACGAGCCGGCGACCGCCATTAAAGGCGAGCTCGCCGGACACGCCACTGTGTCGCCCTTCCTCCTCCTCGAGCACCTGCACGACACATCTAATCGCACAGCACCACAGCCCCACCGCGGTCTCCGGCCACAGCCTTGCCGGAAAAGGGTCAACGGCAAGATTTTTTCCCCACCTCCATTGCCGGCCCTAGAAGCTCCTCGAGCTCAAAAAAATCGGCCGCCCGAACCGCCTTCCACCGCCTATAAAAGGAGCCGTCCGCTCACCGGGCCGCCGCACCTCACCACGACCACCTCCTTCCCTTGCCCGAGCACTAGAGCACCGCCGCCACCAAGCACCACCACCACCGGTTTGCCGCCGCCCGTGGATCTCTCTCCCCGCGCTGGCTCGGTCCAAGGTGAGTGAGGGGGAAGGATCCCCTCGTCGCCCCCTCCCTTTTCCCCCTCTCGCCGGCCGCGGTCGTGGCCGGGAGGCCGGCGGGCCGCCGCCGCCCGAGCCTCCCCTGCCTCTGACCGGGGCGCAGGCCAAAGGAGGAAGAAGGCCGTTTGGCCAAAAACCCACTCCCCATTTCCTTTTCCCAAAAAAAACCCCTGCCACTAGTCCTCTCTCTCCCTTTTCCTTTCATTTAGCACCCCACTCTTTAGGCAAACCCCACCAAAACCTCTGCCCTTTTACAAATAAACCCCGAGGCTATTTTAGCTAAACCCCCGCCCTACTTAAATATTATATTTAGGTCCTTTTATTTTAAAATAAATTACTAACCAACCCTAGTTAATTATAAACACCTCTTTAACCCGACATTTCATGCGCGGTTTTAATCCCAATCGCGCCCAACCTTCCCCACACCCGTGTCGGGTATACCGCCACCAATCCGTCACCCAAGCCCTTGCATAATATTTAATTCCCTACTTTATTTAGTTATTTTCCGCGAGCTCAGCCGGAGAAGATGTGTATGCTTATAGTGGTTGCTTGCTTGCCTGTGTGTGCGCCATAGCCGACGGAGTAGACGGAGGAAGGTACCCCGAGCCGGAGATCGAGGGCGACTACTGCGAGCAGGAGCCCGAGGTCCCGAACGCCGAGCCGGCACTCCCCGAAGACTTCGAAGACGGCAAGTTCAACCTCATCCTTTGATGCATGCTTTGATCCTAGTTTATAAATATACCCTATACCCATTTTATAAATTGCATATTGTTTTACTGCAAAAACATGGTAGGATAGCCACCCATGATTGCGATGATTGAACCTTGTTTTGGCCTAAATGAGTGCTTTAAAAATGTGTGAGTACTTTCAAAATGTGTGAGTGCTTTAAAAATGAAAATGGGATACGTTTGGAAAGTGAGTAAAGAACTGGGTAGACGGGATGGACGTGTGTGTCAGGAGTATGGGTGAGCTCGTACCTGTGTGGTTGAGCGTGTTGGGAGTTGTCCATCTTGTCGGTTAAGGACCGGGTTGCGTGACATCTCACCTGACCCAAATCATCGTACAACCACTCGACCGTTGTATGTGGCAACGGCTTAGCATAAACCCCACTAATTAATCTACTTGCCATCGGGTGTGCGGGTGAGCAGCGGGAGACCGAGGAGTAGGGGTACGCTCTGTGTGAGGTACGCCCTGGTTATGTGGGATAACACCTTGGGTGCTTCCGTGGTGGCTCGTAGTGTTAGCTAAGGTGGGTAATGGCTTTGATAGGATCCGCATCGGCACTAAGGTGTCCGTGTGACGGTACCCTACTTGTGGGTAAAGATGTACAACCTCTGCAGAGTGTCAAACCTATTCGAATAGTCGTGTCAACGGTATTGGACGAGTCACGGTGTGGTCACAAAAACTAGTGTTTGGGTTGGGATGTTTACTGGTGTGAGTTGTTTTCCGGGTGAAGTGTGTGGCTGTGTGCCTGGGCTACGACGGACGGGAAGTCCGGTAGTTCTACAGTGGTTTTCCTAAAACAATTGAGTCACTTTGGTTATGAAAATGTTTGCGAAAACCTTTTTGAAATGAACCCCTGCATGTGTAAGTTTGCAAAATGAACCTTAACCTGATCCTTGTTATACTCTATGCATGATTCTGCTTATAAGCCCCTCCGTGGGTGGGGTTGGATTTGTTGAGTACGTATGTGCTCACCCTTGTTTTACTAACTATTTTACAGAGGAGGATCCCGATTATATTCCCGAAGACGTCGAGTAGGTCGTCGCCCTACACCCAACCGTGCTCGTGTACCCGGGGCCCCCGCGAAAAAGCTTCCATGGTGTGGTACTCTGAGGAGGCTATGGAAGCCTTTGCTATCGTAGTGTGGTCGTTAGCGTTTGTGTTGTTCCTTGTAGCGTTGGCACTTCTGTGCCCTCTGTGTCGTCGTGATGTAAAAGACTGATCCACCTGTTGTAATAAATGTGTTGCCAGCCTCCTGGGACTGGTATTTGTGTCACATTTAGTCACCTCTGATGAGGGGACGCTTCAGAGAGATGATGGGCTCACCATCTCACAAGGTAATTGGACAAACAAAGTACTAGTAATTTTATTTGAAATTAATTTGCCACTAGTCTCACCATAGATGTCCCATTGCAAGTAAACACTACTTGGTAGATGTTGGTTATGCATGACGCACTGGCTTTCTGCCTCCCTACAGGGGGTAGGGTACCATCTGTCTGAGTTTGGGAGTAAAAATAGACCCAAAAATACAAGGGAGTTGTACAACCTTAGGCACTCATCACTTAGAGTGATTGTGGAGAGGGCTATAGGTGCACTCAAGAACAGGTTTCGTATTTTGGACAACAACTCCTTTCACAAGTTCAAAACAAGTGAAGTTAGTGTTGGCTTGTGCCATCCTCCACAATTGGATCTTAGGCTTTGGCATTGATGAAGTAGTTCCTGATGAGGAAGGTTTCACTAGTACCCCAACTGAGGAAGATGACATGCTTCCCACAGGCTTGGCCCAGGATTCCATTGCCATAGCTGCCATTAGGGATTCCATCTGCAATGCTATGTGGGAAGGGAGGGGAACCTCTAGAATTTGATTTTCTTGTAATATGTTTCTTATTTCAATTGTTTTGCCCTGCTATGGAACTCATGTTTGTTTTATGATCATGTAATAATTTTATGGACAAGGCTGAGACCTCTACTGAACTAAATTGATGTTATGTTGTATTTAATTGATATTTGTTGATGTTTAATATGTTTGTTCTTGTTGACGGATAAAACTCGTATCCACCTATGATCCGCAAGCGTGTGGACCTACGCCTTTTTCACCATGGGGATTCCCTAGGTTCTTGTCAATCCGCGGAGCAAGGGGATTACAAGCATTTGATCTAGCACTACTTAGCTAACTTATCCAAACTCTAAGCTACGGTTAATCTAGAGACTATGCTACATTAGAGAGGGCGATGAAACACAAGATATATAAAAGACACTTGCCCAAGGGTCTATGATACTTGAACATGCAACCACTTAGAGATATGAAAACAGATCTAATCTACCGGGGGTTGTGACCACGGTTTCACCCTTTCCCTCCCCCCATACTGTCACTACGCTGAGGTATTCATGACTAAACCTATGATGATCATAGCGTATTGAAGGGTTGAAAGGGAGAAGTGAGATCTATACTCCCAACAAGGCATAGTACCTAACCTTAAACATGAAAGCATCCTCAACGCTTAGATGATAGATTGAAATCATACAAGTAGAAATTACATCTCAAGATCGTTTACAACCCATGGACAAATGAGAAGATTACCCCGTCAGGGTGCTAGGCATAGCACCGTTGATCATGGTGACGCTTTCGACGGTGTCTTCCTTCTCCTCCGGGGGTGTCGTGGTAGGGCCTCGACGTCCTCCTCCACTTGTGGTTGCTTCCTTTGAGTCGGGTGATCCTCCTCGTGAATGATCTCTCTCCTATCCTTCCTCTCTAGCTTGTGGATGGCCTCTCGCGCGAATGGCTCTCTCCTCTGCGAATGGCGGCGGCCACACGGAGTTAGGGTTGCATCATCTTCACGCTCAAGAAATGGGGGGCCGAACCGACGTCGGAATGGGCCAGTCCGACCGGCCTGGGCCGATCGACCCAAGCCCATTTCGGCCCGGTTCGGTCGCCCCTTCGCACACATGGGTCCTCTTGCCATTTTGCACTTTGCCCCCTTCACTTGCATCATTTTGGCGACATCATCCTCGCGTCCAAGATAGAGGGTCTTCTCGCATAAAGTTCGGTCTTTTACGCTTCAATCCTTGGGGATGTTCCTTTGTAACACTTCGGTCCTCACCACCTTTGGTAGTGATTTCATCATGCACTTGAACACGAACGGGACTCCTCATTTGCTCCTTTAAACTTGTTGTGACTCTGTCCTTTTAGTCCATGTTTTCCTGCAAAAACATAACACTTCCAAATGCACATACAAAGATGAACTTGTTATATCATTAGTGTGCGTAGTGGCGAGTTAGTTCCATAATCAAGCTCAAACCAAAGTGTAATGAACATGCTTGGTGCACAAAAATACACCGTCAACATCTCCCCCACGCTTAGATCTTGCTCGTCCTCGAGCAAGTTCCTTGTAAAAGAACTTTTGTCCATGGTGTTGAAAACATGCTCCGCTAATTATTCCTTCACAAGTTAGTCAATCCTTTATCTTTATAATAAACATGAAGCAATGATCACGATACATAAACATGGGCGTTTAGAATTTTTACCAAATCAAGATTTACCCCACAACTCATACCTTTTACTCGAGGTCCTCAATTCCAGCCATGCTTACTTCTTTGCTTCCTTCTGAGGGTTTTCATGAATTTTCAAAAATAAAATTCCTACAGCAAGTATTAGACAAAAACCTTTCTCCAAGTTCTCAAATGTCACTCATATGAAGTGGCTATCCTAAACAATCCATAAACTCTTACCTCTCACAAGTCTCTCATATATCATGTAAGGTGGAGCTATAGGTATGGCTAGTGTAATCAACACAAGTATTGTCAAGCTAAGAAATTTCTCTAATGGTTGTTTACCTTTCAAGCCAATGGTCATGAGAATTAAACCATGATGTGGGGATTTCAAGGATAAGAAGATATAGAATGGTGGACATGTGCAAGGGCAAAGAAATTACGACTACGAGTCACTGATGATGTTCTCGTTGTCGGATTGTACATGGTTGGAAAAATAGAAGATTCGTCTCTTAACAACAACGTGGTATCCTTCCGTACACGTTACTTAATCTTCACTTGATTCATCCCTCTTCATATCTCTTTTGTCTTTCCTCTTTCTTTCTTACTTTCTCTCTTCTCTTTTCTTTTTTTTCTCTTACCCTTTTTTCTTTTTTCCTTTTCCATACACACACACATTTTTTACTTATCTCTCTCCCTTAACATCTTTACCTCTCTTCCGAAGCTCTTTGCTCATCTTTTCTTGCATAAATACAATCTGAATTTTAAATGAAACCATGCTAGAGATGAGATGAAACTTCGAACATAGGTTGTGTTTGAGGAATACGATGTACAAAAGAGATATTAAATGAAAACCATGCTAGAGACGAGACGTCACTACGGCGGAGGCACCTGCATGGCGGTGTCATTCTCGGTGTGGTGTGGTCTGTTTCTTTCGTTTCCTTGTTGACGCAAGGCCTAGTTTGGAGATTGGTGACTATATGAGCATGATTGTTGGTGGGTGTCGTGGTAATCATGGGTTTCAAAGTTGTGGCCCATGTTGATGACTCAATCTGACCGAATAAGTTTTGTTTAGTTGAGATGAGTGTGGTGAGACATGTGTTGATGACCTAATCCACCTTGTCATGTGTTATTTTTTCTTCATTTGTTGTTTCTCTTTGTCTGACCTTCAACTTCTTTTTAATATAATCGGCTGCTGTCTTGTCTGGTTTGTTAGAAAAAAGACAACACTTGATAAAACAGAGTACTTCACATGTCGTACAGTTCACCTACGTCCTGTTGGTTTATACTCAAAACACTGCATTCCGACGATCGCAAGCTGTTACTATACACACGACCAGGCCACCATATGACACAACACAAGCACATCGTCAGTTCGTCACTGTATCTTCCACTGACGGATGCCATAAATCGGATATTTCACAGATTGTTTCCAGTTTCTTGAAACTGATTCACACTTGATTATTATAAAAATTGTCAGGCATAAATCATAACTAAGTAGTAATTAGCAAGATGATTGCATTATCTAAACTCTATTATATGCTATTAAATTATTGTTAAACATAGGTAAGATGATAAATGCACCCTTTCAGATAATTAAAGGATTGATTTGCATGAAATGAAACAGGAGACATGAATGTCGCACTTTGGAAATACTCAAGGAATGAAAAATACAGTTTTTCCTTTATTTTTTTATATACGTCCTATTGGTTTAGACTCGAAACACTCCATTCCGACCATCGCAAGCAACTACTGTACACACCCACCAGGCCACCGCCACCATGAACACAACACGAGCACATCGTCACTGTATCTTCCACTGACGGATGCCAAGACCCGGCGCCGCGCACGCGCTCTCTCCTCACACCAAGGTGGCGCAGTCACCCGTGTCGGGGTCGTACAGCGCCGGGAGCAGGTACTTCCTCCCGCGGGCCCCGTTGGCGTTGTAGCTGGCGCCCGTCGCCCTGTCCACGAGCAGCTCCCCGGCGTACCCGGGGAACGCGCCCCTGCCGTACACCCCAGGGCACGCCGTGGCGGCCTCCAGCGGCGCGCCGCGGTCGCCCTGGTAGAACCCGTCCCCGAACGGGTTCGTCACGGCACCGGCCACCATGCTGGCCACGCTGATCACCGCGCCGTCCATGCCGGCGTCCCCGTTGGGCGCCACCAGCGGCGGAGCCTGGGGACCGTACACGGGTTGGTGGAACGGCCACGCGCACTGCCCCGGGCACTGCGTCGCCGGGTTCCCCACCCACGCGTACGCCGCGCGGGGCGCGCCGCCGGCGCCGCCGTAGGACCCGTGGTGCCCGCACCGGCTCGCGCAGAAGCCCTCCACCGCCACGTCCTGCGCAGTGATCACCAGCGCGACGCCGCCGCCGCTGCCGGCCTTCGCCGGACGCGCCCTCGCCGCCAGCGCCGGGAGCTGGGACATCTTCAGGCTCTTCCCCAGCGAGCACCCCTCGTCCGAGACCTGCCCGGCCAGGACCACCCGCGCGCTCCCGCCGCCGCCGTGGGCGCCGTTCTTGCTGGCCGCCGCCGCCTTGGAGAGGTACAGCCGGTCGATGTTGCTCCACCACTGGGCGACGGACGGCGGCGTCCCCCGCGCCGAGGCGGAGAGGGAGAGGAGGAAGTCGGTGACTATGGCCTTCTGCGCGGGCGTGAAGCGGCCGTACCAGAGGACGGAGACGGGGATGTCGCCGCTCAGCACCGCGCCGTCGTGGTACCTCAGCATGTCGCTGGGCGGCGGCTTGTACAGCTCCATCAGCCTCCTGCTGGGGCTGGCCGCCATGGCCACGGAGCGCCGCGCCGAGCTCAGGAGCGCCAGCGCCACGAGCAAGAGCAGAGCATGGGCTCTGAGACGGAGGAAGCCACTGGAAGCCGCTGAGCCCATCGCCTCCACCATGAGTGAACTGCCAAGTGGAGCACTACGCAGTGGCACTGACCCGCTGGTGTGGTTGATGCCTGATGGTGGTGTGGTGTGTGTGCTTCTGGAATGGCGCGGAGCTGGCCTTTTAAAGGGCTTGGTGTCTGCCATTGTTTAGTGATCACCGGTCAGGAATTCAGGATGAGATCGGCCTGATGGGCAGGAGGAGTAGCTGCGTGCACGCGACGCGCTCGCCGGGCTGCACTTGTTCGAGGCGTGGTCAGCTCTGGGTGACCGGAGATCGACCGGAACTTTGCATTGGGGACAGCTGGATTGGCATGGGCAGCGTGCGCGTGCGCGTGCACTGCGCGGCGCCCGTTCTGACCGCGAACGGCTCGCTCCTCGCCCCCATTCCACTTTCACCAGTAGACAACTGCACAACCTTCTTTTTGGCTGCTGAATTCTTGGCGCTACACGGAACTGTCCCAAATAATTGCTCGGCCCTGTAGCGGACTAGCGAACGGGCGGGCGGCTGCCTGCCTCGGCTGTCGGCTCTTCTTCGATGTTCTTGGCAGTACAGCCTTGATTAAACATTAAGTAGACCTAATCCATGACGAGAATCTTGGATCCGTGCGATGTAACGTGATGGGCATCCGTGCGCGGGCAGGAGACGCATATGATTGGAGTGTTTTAAAGAGGGAAAGCTGACCCGGTTGTTGGCTTGGTCCTATCTCAGGGGAGGAGGGGAGGGAGAGGTGGCAGCAAGAGTCGTCGGAGCGGAGAGTGATCCGGTGTCTCAAAACAGTGCGTTCCGGCGGAGATGTCCCGGCTGTACTGGACTCTGGTGAATGCATTAGTGGAGTGAAATGACACGCTTGGTCCAATGCCCGTCGGATGCCGTGGCTCCGGCCCCTCCTTGCATGGGCATTGACAGCGCGGCTGTGCACTGCAACAACACTTTGAGACAAAGTTGGCTCCTCTACGAGCTGCTCTCTGTGGAAGCTCTCCCATTGCAGCAGCAATAACAAGGAGTGACCATTCGGTGTTGTGCAAAGATTGTCTAGGCCATCGATCAACTGCACTGGTAGCACCAGTCTTTGCCGAAACCAAACTTCTCACAGTCCAGGTAATTAACTACGGTGGAACACTGGTCAGCAGAGAGTACCACGACCAAAGGATGGGAGCTCTGCTGTTCTCTCAAGTCAGTCGACCCATCACCTAGCTCACCCCCCTCCTGCATTCTGCATTCCTGCTTCTGCCTACCACTGGCAATGATTGTGTGGCCCCGTTCCTTCCTATACTAGATCGATCGAGTACCAGTGTACCACCCCGGGCGGGACCGTGTGAAGCTATGCAATGCCCACGAGTACGCGCGCTACACGCCGGAACGCCGGAAGGACGCCGCCCGGCCGCTGCCTGCCGAGATCTGTGGCGGCAAGGCCGACGACGGTGGCCCAGCACGTACAGCGCGCGAGGCCGCGGGCCCGGCCGCGGCCTCATGATGGCCTTTGACGCGCCGCTGGCGTCTTGCGTGCAGCCACACCACACGTGACCCATGCGGCCGTGGACGGCCGGGGCGGGCGCGTCGGCAGGTAGCGCCGGGCCACCACCGGCCGGCCGTCGGCCGTCGCCGTCCGCTCGCGGGATGCAGCTCTACAGCTAGCCGCGCGCGGCGGCAGCTGTTGGTAATAGACCGCTCACCCTCCCTCCCTCCCAGCCGCGTGCGATGGGTGTCCGTGCAACCGTGCGTTCGATGCCGTGCGTGCGTCCGTGCGGGCAGCTAGCATGAGAGCAATGGAACAGTCAGCGACGCCGACTGCCGATCGTTGCCGAAAGGAATTATTCCAGGGGCAGGCCCAGGGGGGCACAGTCGCACAGAGCTGATTCCTCGCCGTACGCTGTGCGCACGGCGGCGGCGGCGGCCGGCTGTCGCCTCGACGCGCGACTGCCTGCCCGATCCCGGACTGCATGCGGCGCACCACCTATTCATCAATGGCAGCAGGAGGCTTTCAGGATTCAGGGAACAGGTCCACACGGCGGGCCACGGTTCTGCTGCAGCTTCTGCACGGCCGCGCCTCCATTATTGGCGCCGGGAAACTGCAGCGGCGGCCGGGCCGGGCGGGGCTCCGCCTGGCCTGTGCAGGTGGTGTCCTGCGCCGACACGTCTCCGCACGCGTTCGAGTGCATGGAAGCCAGCTGTGTCCGGGGTTTACATGATGGCCTCTCGAGTTTACGCGGCACTAACAAGCCCTTTGCTTTGCCGCTAATCCTTTTTTTGGCGGCCTTTGGTTAGGTTGGTCATCACTAGTGGTGGAGCGGCGCGTGATGTTGTATACTAGTAGCGCAACACTTTGCATTGGTGACTTGTCTTAGGGCATGGGCTTCTTAATCAATCATCGAACTGTAGCACTAGTCTAGACTCTAGAGCGGCGGCGGCAGGTCTCCAATGTGCCCTTGTTTGGTAGCTAAAATATGCCTCCAGGATAATCTAAAAAAAGCCTCGGGTTTTATTTTGATTTTTTCACCAAGTTCTAGACTGGCAGTTCTATTTTTTTTCCCCTCCGTGTTGTGTTTGCTCCGGAGACTGTGTTTTCACTCGGTCGGGTGGTTTGCTTTCGGCGTGTTCGGTTGGTTGGTGGTGATGGTAGTCTTGGTTTGTTTCGAGAGAAAATCTTCTTTGTCTGGTTCTTGGTGGGCATTTGGTTTGATGTGAGAGAAAAAATCTTTTTGTTGGTGGCGATAAGCCAAGCGAACAGGACTTTGCCGCGGCGGCGCTGTGACGAAGAATACTACATGGTGGTGGTCTTCTTGTTGTGGTGGTGTTTGCCCATCTGGTTTCTTTTCCAGACTTCGATCGCGTTGTAAGCTCCATATCTATGTCCTGAGTGTGGTTTGCCGGTGGGAGCTGCGGATGTGCGTCATCTTCTTTGTCGTCTTTGTGTGAAGTGGTGCGGCCGTGTTGAGGGCTCAACCCTACAGGTCCATGAGTGGTAACCTACATTGATGTCCCAAATATAATCGGATGAGTATTGTTGTTTTTCTCTTTTTTTCCCACATACGGTATCTTAGAGCCGTAGTGTTGTATTTTTTGTGTTGTATTTTTTTCTGCTATATTAAAGAAATATGCATTGTCATGGGATGAGGGAGCAAGTGGCCAATTATCAGCCTCAAAAGATCAAGAGCGATCTTTTCATCACAAAAGATAATAAGGAAAAAAAAGAGAAAGATGAGAACAAGACTGTACTGGCTCCAACAATCATTTGGTCCCATGCATACTTCCATAATCCCATTCCACATCACTGGTCAGTACGTACCAAATGTCCATATGGATGCATATGGAGCATATTCCCACAGAAAAATAATTGAGAATTTGAGAGGGGAAAACGTATGGAGGCGTCCAGCTGGTTTCATATTTTGATTTTTCCCAAGTTCTAGACTAGCACTTCTTTTTTCCCCCAAATGATTTGTCATGGGACGAGGGAGCAAGTGGCCAATTATCGGCCTCAAAAAAATAATCAAGAGTCATCTTTTCATCACAAAAGAAAAATGAAAAAAAAAGAAAGCCAACTGAACAAGACCGTACTCCAAGAATCATTTGGCCCCATTCCACATTTCCTCATCAATGGTCTACCAAATGTCCAAATGGATGCATGCATGCATGGAGCATATTACACGAAAAAGTGGATAGAGGCATCCAGCTGGAGGTGCGTGCGATGGATGGGACGAACGCGCGGGCCGTGACCAGGGTTTTTAATCCCGACCGGCCGGACCGAACCGGCGGGTCCAGTACCAGTTTACCGGTCCGGTTCGGTCGGAAACATGTAGAAATCGGCCAAATTCAAATTCCAAACCAAATTTCCTAGTGTAAGCGGTTGGAACCGGTATACTGACCGGTTTAACCGGTATACTGGACCAGTTCGACCAGTTCCCGCCGTTTAAAAAAAAACCTGAATTAGTGGAGAATTTACGTGTTTTCAAATTTGAATTAAAAATTGAAAAAATAAAAGAATTTTTTATAAAAATATTGCAAGTGCATAGAATCTAATGGCGTCAAAACATTCAAATATTAGTGCATTTAGTATTTTTGCGGGGTATTATAAGTTCAACCGGCCAATTTGTTCTCCCTTTTCTTTTTTAGTTCAACTTGTAATGCATGCAAACTATAATAAACGAACGAATATTTGAAAGTTTTTGACACCATTAAATCCTACACACCTTGAAGTATATTTGAGAATTTTGTGAGATTTTTTCATTTTTTGAATTCAAATTAAAATTTTGAATTTGAACCGGTTGGGAACCGGTCCGGACCGGTAGGACCCGTTCCCACGGTTTCCCGACCGGTTCTCACCGGTTCGGTGAACCCTCCCGTGACGGCCCACGCGTGCATATGCATGCACGTAGGAACGGCGACGGCGATAACCCCAGCCAGCCTCGTGTCAAGTTCCGGCGCCAACTTTTCGCCTTGGGGCCGAACGCTCCGAAGAAGCTCGACCCCATCCCATCCCCGGACGGCGTCGATTCGTCATGGGACCCCTCCAATTATGCGTGGTCGTCCGATCGATGCTACAGTACGCTCGTTTGACCTCCACGCAATACGCCGGTGATGATTGATTGGGGGTCAGTTCACGCGTCCTGATCCTCCAGGACACCAGCATTATGTTCTCGATCGCTTCGTTTAACCAAGATCATCCTGCGTTTTCTAATTCAATGTACCGAAAATTATTTCGAGAGTGTGATACAGCGAAGTCAGCAATCAGCGATGCGTGTATTTGCGAGGGCCCTGAGTTTTAGAAAAGTTTTGCAGATTTTGGAGTGACAGACAGAATAATACACAGTTTAAGTGGGTGGTTCGTCTTTCCTCGACAAACCCAGTGTGAATTGATTATTGGTATACATATAGTGCCAGCCTTACTTAATGGAGTATGTTACTATGTTACTAGAGATAAAAGATTTGAAATTTTGGAGTGAGCAAGTTCGAAATTGAAATGAACATCGTCAAATATACAAGGTGGAGGAGGCAAAGTTTTAATTTGCGGTTACCATAGTCTAGTTCGAAGGGGATTGTCGGTTTTCCCTCAACCACTTGCTCTTTTGAGCAGGGGCGGACCTAGGGTAGAAATTGAGGGATGACACTCCCTAAGACCTGGTAAACTAATGGATTTTCACTCATTTCGCATGCTTCCAAGTTCCAATTGTTGAGTTATGATCCAAATTCGTCTCCAGAGAGAAAGGCCGACTCCCATCGGGCCACACCCTTTTCCCGGGTCGCGGGGGGGGTGCGGGGGGCGGCGGTCCCCCCGCAGATGACGGGTCATAAATACCCGTTAGGGTTTTTCCATTAGAGATTGATTCATTCTCTTGTAAGCTCGCGCGCCGTTGGCGTTGTAACTCGACTCCCGATATAGTGAAGTTCTTCTGGTTTGGCGCCGTGGTTTTTCCCGCAAGGGTTTTCCACGTTAAATCTTGTATCTCCTGCTTGTTTGATTCATTTACTTGTCGTCGTTTATTCGCCATCGTTTATAACACCAACACCGTACTATAAAAGCAGCTCTCGCCCTGGCTTTACTCCCCACACTCTAAAACATCACCACCTCCCCCGTTCCCAAACTGACTCACCGTCGCCGAGCTAGCTAGAGAATCTTCCAAGATTCTAATCCCCCAATGGCCAAGCACAGGGCGCTCCTCCTACTGATGGCGCTCGCCATAGCCGTGGCCGCGCCATCAGCGGCGTTCCTAGTCCAGCCGCAGCCGAACCTCCTCTCGTACCACAACGGCGCGGTGCTGAGCGGCGACATCCCCGTCTCCATCCTCTGGTACGGCCGCTTCACGCCGGTGCAGAAGGCCGTCGTCTCGGACTTCCTCCTCTCCCTCTCCGCCGCGCCCGCGCCGCGTGGGGCGCCGCGGCCGTCCGTCGCCCAGTGGTGGAGCAGCATCAACCAGCTCTACCTCTCCAAGGCCGCGGCAGTCGTCAGCAAGAACGGCGCGCACGGCGGCGGCGCCGCCGCCGTAGCCACGAGCGCGCGGATCGTCCTGTCGCGGCAGGTCTCCGACGAGGCGTGCTCGCTGGGGAAGAACCTGAAGCTGTCGCAGCTCCCGGCGCTGGCGGCCAAGGCGCGCGGCCCCGCGAAGGCTGCCGGCGGCGGCATTGCGCTGGTGCTCACGGCGCGGGACGTGGCGGTGGAGGGCTTCTGCATGAGCCGGTGCGGGCACCACGGGTCGGACCCGCGGACACGGGCGGCGTACGCGTGGGTGGGCAACCCCGCCGACCAGTGCCCGGGGCAGTGCGCGTGGCCGTTCCACCAGCCGGCGTACGGGCCCCAGGCGCCGCCGCTGGTGCCGCCCAGCGGGGACGCCGGCATGGACGGCGTGGTCATCAACGTGGCCACCGTGGTGGCCGGCGCCGTCACCAACCCGTTCGGAGACGGGTTCTACCAGGGCGACCGCGGCGCGCCGCTGGAGGCCGCCACGGCGTGCGCCGGCGTCTACGGCAGGGGCGCCTACCCCGGGTACGCCGGGCAGCTGCTCGTGGACAGTGCCACGGGCGCCAGCTACAACGCGCACGGCGCGCGCGGGAGGAAGTACCTGCTGCCGGCGCTGTTCGACCCCGACACGTCGGCGTGCTCCACGCTGGTGTAAGCCGCCGTGGCCCGTGGATCGGATAGAGACGAGGTGACGACGACGGGTGAAAAAAGCTTTCAAATGGTGTTGCCGTGTGTAAATACTGTAGAGTATGTACAGTGAGTATCGTCGTACGTATCTGTATCTCCCAGTGCTAAATAAGGACGTGTAAAGGTTTGTACTCCGTAGAATATATCGTGTATATTCGTGTGCCAGAGTGTTCTTGCATTTGTATTTGCATATATGTTCGTCCGGTGCTTCACGTGTTCCGAGAGAGACATGGTGCCGCGTGTACCAGGTGAACTTATCGGCTAGGGGTTGACGACGACGACGTGCGCCACGACGAAAGGGGGAGATCCAGACCATGCTTATTGGGTGCGTGTGTGCGTCGTGGAACGCCACGTGCGATGTGTGTGTCCAAGTCTCATGTTTTTTTTACATACTCTCCTTCATCTATTGATCCGAATAAGAGGTACATAGGCTTTCCGACAGATCACAAAACCAAACATGTCTACCTGCCAGCCTATCAGCATCAACATTTGCAGCTCTTCCTTCATGAACTATCTCGACATTCATAAAGGTCTTGATTGTGTCATTGATCTCCTTGACGACATTCTCATATAGACAAGACTCCTTCCCTGGATATTCCTGACTGCATTGACGCAATCGGAAGCCAGTCGAAACTTTTGCGGACCCAGATCGCTGGCTATCGCTAAAACTTCCCTGCACGCCAATATCTCCATAGTTTCGGGGTCTGAAATCCTCTCCATCACCAAGGCCGACGCCCCAAGGAAGTGTCTGACCGTATCACGGGCAACAAGTTGATCTTCATCAATCCCTCTGGTGGCGGTATCCAACTACACACTGGACCCGGAACCAGCACTTCCTTTCCCTTTGGTTGTCTTTGTGCAGGTGACTCGAGTTCTTCTATGTATCGATCAACAAAACATTTAGTAGACAAAGGGCTTTGAAAAATCTCCTCATAGATCACCTTCCTCCTCGCGTGCCAAATCGCCCACAAGACTACAACCACACGAGTACGTTGTAAGTGTGAGTGTGTTCGGCATCTCCACCAGTCAGCTCTTTGCATCTGGAGCTTGGAAATTCTGGAGAAGGTCAATGGTGTCTTCACCCTCTAATGCCCAAACACATCTGGCCATATTGCACTCAATCAAAGAGTGCTTCCAGGAATCCTCAGCCCCACACAATGCACAAACACTTGCGTCTGCCATGTGCCTATACGTCTGCAGTTGGTAGGGAGTGACGGGCCAGCCTCCATAAAAAATTTCGGACTTTCGATGGAACTTTGACCTTCCATAGAGTTAGTTGTCCATTCTTGCTCTGCTGCTTTATAAATTGAGCTACTAGCCCAGTTCTCCATCCACGCTGTTCTTCTCTCCCAGTTATGAATAAACATCTGGTGTGCTGATCTGACGGTAAAGAAACCCTTCTTCTCATAGTGCCAAGCCCAGCAGTCCTCCTGTCTCCGGGTACACAAAGGAATGTTGTAAATTAAATCCCTGTCCATTGGAGCAAATAGCGCCCGGAGTTGTTGAAGGTTCCATTGGCCATTTGCATTAATGAGCTCACTGACATATTGCGGAGGGTTGGCCAACTTACAGTAAATTGGTCTGAACAGGCCATCCCGTGGCAGCTCGTCCTCCAGATGTTGGTCGACTGCCAATTCTTCTAATAACCCCCTGTGCCAACACATTCTTTCCATCCAAAATCACTCACCAGATGCGTGACAGTGACATCCCCAGGTCGGCATTCGGGAACTCACCATCCGGGTAATATGCTGCTTTTAAAACACGACCGCTCAAGGACGTAAGATCTTGTAGTAATCTCCATGTCTGACGTGCTAGAAGGGCCATATTAAACATCTCAATGTCCCTAAAACCCAATCCCCCTAGATACTTCGGCTTTGTCATCTCATCCCATGCTACCCAGCATGTCCATGGCACAAGCCTCTTGGCAAACGAAAGCATGCCATGGAATATGTGGGTATTGCTTGAGCAACTGCTTTGATCAAAACCTCTTTCCCTCGAAGAAAGTGACTGCTCCATCCATCCTTGCACTCTCTTCCAGACTCTATGTTTAAGATATATGAAGGCGCCATTCGTCGAGTTTGAGGACCGGGGCGTCCGAGGACCGGTGGATGGTCGCTCCTTGGTCTGATGAGTGATTGACAACGTGGTGTGGACTGACTCTTGGCCGGGTATTGCAGGTGCAGGTTGCGGCTTGATTTGTGTTGGTGCAGGTGAAGAGTGGACGCAAAAGGTCTTAGCCTGTGTGGCCTCCGAGGAGTGGAGAGACAAGTAGGCTTGGCTCGATGGACCCAGTGACCGAACGAGATCAAGTGCGGGCCGCATGGTGGCAAGAAAAGCAAGACGAAGTCGGGTACGGTTTCTTGGTTGAGCCTCAAAACCAAGGTGGAGCCGGTGCAGGGTAGCGGCTCACAACCGAAGTCTGCACGCGGGGTTTGGTTGGTTTACTCCACAAAACCAACACTGAGTCGGGATGACTGTTGGGGAACATGGCCTTCGGAAGTGTTTTCCCACGGTCGACTGGGATCACTTTCGGAATGTCAGTCTGAAGGGGCTTCGGTATTTGTGGAAAGAACTAACAGGATCGTTAACTTTGCTTGGTGTGCTTGTGTGCTGACTACAGGTATCGAATAGCAAAGCCAGCGCGGGGGTTCTGAAACTTCCCCGCAGCCAAAATGGCATCGCGCACCTTCGGCGCCGAAGGTACGGCCTGATCGGTGGCACCATTCGTTAGAAGGGCACGTGCGTCAGGTGACGGGACCGGGTTGGAGGTTCTGGGACCTTCCCGTGGCTGACGCGGCCTCTCGAATGCTTCGTCACCAAAGGTGCGACACACTTGGTGGCCCCCGTTCGTAAGAAGAGTGCACCACATGTAAGCATGTCGGACGTGTAAAGGGCGTCGTACGAAGAGGAGACAAAAAGTCGTGGCGTGTAAAGGGGCTCGGCCGTGCGAAGACACGCTGGAGACCCGTACGAAGCTAGAAGTTACTTTAATACCCTTGAAAAGTGTGTAAAGCCACTTGTCAAGGAAGGAAAAGGTGTAATTGAGGTGGATGAGCATCCCCAGGGTCTCCTATAAATAGAGGCTTCCTTGTAATTGAACAGGCGTGCATTAATGAGAAGAGTGCTCTGAAGGGTTCAGTTTGTTTCCTGCTCATTCGGTCTAAGTGTTTCATTCCACGTGTTATAGTCCAGTAGAAGTAGATTTAGAAATAACAGTAGTGTAGTCTAGCTAGAGGAGGAGATCCCAGTAGAATAATTCTGTTCGCCTCCAAAGGGGCCTTCGGCCGTATCCCCATCGGAGGAGAGCCTAGCATATCAGGGGGCTATTGTGTCGGAGTCCACCTTCGGGCCCGATTTCCACCAACAATGACATGGCGGCCAAGTCATGAGTGGGATTGGCGTGGAACCTGCACCGAGTCCGTGGGGTTTGCGGCGGTTCACCACAAAACCGTCGAGGTTCCTTGGTTGAGCCACAATGCCAAGACCGAAGACTCGGCGGGCGGAGGCGGGATCTGGGTGCGCCGAGAGACTTCGAAGTAGAGGACACACATCGGGGTCGCAAGGCTTGCGTCGAGGTGAAGCGAGGTGCGGTCGCCGGGCATCCGTCTGATGGTGCTACGATGAGAATTCCCAAAGTGCCCTTCGAGGGCGTGTATCCTAGTATTATGTAATTGGGGTAGTTTCGTCTTTCGGTTACCTCCATATAAACCTAGAGGAGAGAGGATGGCAACCACCACTTGGAACCCTAGCTCATTTGTTTTGCTATTTTCCTCTTCCTTCTTCCTTAGGAATTTCTAGGACTAGCTTGAGAACTTCATGGTGAGATCTTATGAGAGGGAAGGATGATCGGGCGGCAAGATGGACCTTGTATGAACCTCTTTGGTATGTTTAGATGATTCAGCGTGGTTCCTCAAGGCTTGGATGTGTCTTTCCTATTTCTCCTTTTTGGTGATTTTCGGAGTCTTTTCTTGGAATTTTCGTTCGTCTCTCGATTCATCAATTGGAGGGTGTTTCTCTCTGGATTTCTTTGAGGGGGCCATGGCTGACTTCCTTGTGCCTCTTTGTGGATGATCTTGACCCCTCAGACGCCAGATTTGGCCTTCAATTCGATGATTTTCGGATGAACCCTAGTTCATAGTGTTCTTGGCTAAGATTTGCGATTCCGGGAGTTGTAGGGAGTTTGAGGCCGTAATTTTTGGGGCATATCCTCTCCTTGGGGTGTTCATCATCTCCCCAAAATTTTGTCTCAAAACTCCTAGTGGTTTGGGAGATCCATTGATCGAAAGTTTGGGGCGAATTTGCAAGCAGTTTCCTGGGCTGTCCCGGGTGATCCGGTCACTTGTGTCGGGTGACCCGAAGGGGGTAGGTTGACCCGGACTCTTGTGCCCAGGTGACCTAGTGCGGTTCTGGAAGGCTCAGGGTGACCCGGTCACTTGTGCCGGTTGACCCGGTAGGTCTCAGCCTTCCTCGTTGTTGCTCAAGTTCTTTCGTGCTTGCTTCCGCTTTGCTTCCTAGCCTTTCTAGCTTTGTTCCTAAGGTCTCGAGAGAGGTTTGTGTGTGCTTCCATTTGTTCGTGTGTGACCCTCGCAGTTGCGATTGGGATATAGGCCGAGTTCTTTTGAGAAAGAATTATTGTCAGCTCCCATTCACCCCCTCCCCCTCTTTGGTCGCCAATCTAATCCTTCAGAGTTCCCGACATCTGTCGGCATCCCAAAATATTTTTCACTCAGTGCTTCATTATGAACATTCAAAATATCATTTATTTCATCTCTAGTCTAGTCCGAGCACCCCTTTCAAAAATGTATGGATGACTTATCCATATTTACTCGCTGCCCAAAAGCTTCAAGTACATTTGTAGAACTTTATTCACTTCCTCCGCACACCCCCTAGTTGCCTTGAAGAACAGCAAGCTGTCATCCGCAAAGAGTATGTGGTTTACAGCCAGGGCTGATTGCGCCACCTTGATTCCACTGAGGTTCAATGACTCATCTCTAGCTTTTAGCAGGCACGAAAGGCCCTCTGCCGCCAACCAGAAGAGATAGGGAGAGATCGGATCTCCCTGACGAATTCCCCTTGACGACTGAAATTTTTGCAGTCGCTCCCCATTGAAAAGCAAAGAAAAAAGATATTGTTGTGACTAGTCTCATTATCATGTCTATCCACACCTGATGAAAACCCAATTGTGCCATGATTGCACGTAGTATCCCCATTCCACACGGTCATAAGCTTTCCTCATATCAAGTTTAAGAGCGCAAAACATGTTATCCTGGGCTCTCTTCTTCTTCATAAAATGTAGACATTCATAAGCTGTTATGATGTTGTCTGTGATCATCCGCCCCGGCACAAAGGTCGACTGCTCTTCTGATATCACCTATGGCAAGATAGAGCGTAATTTGTTTGCCACCACTTTCGATGCTATCTTGTAGAGTACATTGCAAAGGCTGATAGGTCAGAATTGTCCTAACTCATCTGGCTCTGTTACCTTGGGAATTAAAACAATGAAAGTGTCGTTTACCACCGATGGGTACTCATCCCCTTTCAACATCTGCAGCACCAAAGTAGTTACTTCCTCCCCACACAAGCTCCAAAGGTGCTGAAAGAAATGAGCTTGAAAATCGTTCGGGCCTGGTGCCTTAGTGGGAAACATTTGGAAGAGAGCTTCTTTCACCTCCCCTTCAGCGAAAGGCAACAGGAGCTTGTCATTCATCTCTCTCGTTACTTTGGTAGGAACCATCTGGAGAACACGCTCCATACCCATAGTCCATCTGGAGAACACGCTCCATACCCATAGTGCCCTCAAACGTGTAGAGTTCTTTGTAGAAATCTGACATTAACCTCCCCATCTCCACAACATCTTCAGTTAAAAGGTTGTCTACTCCTTTCAACTTGGTGATCTTGTTTTTCTTTTTTCATAAGCTTGCACGGAGATGGAAAAATCGGGTATTCTTATCACCGACGCTAGCCACTGAATCGGGGATTGTTGTCTCCACATGATCTCCTCTCGATTATTGAGCTCTACAACCCTGTCTGCAATTTTAATCTCCTCACGAGTCGGCCCCGTTCTGGACGGATCTGATCGAAGCCAATCGAATTCACCATTTTAACTTTTTCAGTTCAGAGCGAACGTGGTCGAACGTCTCAAAACCCCAGCTACTCAATCTATTGGAGATTGTGATGAGTTTTGGCTTCAGCTCTTGAAGTGTTCTAGATTTCCCCCCACTCTTCCATATATGTTCCATCGTGGGTGAAAAATCTTCATGGGATTCCCACATGATTTCATATCGAAAGAGCTTACTCTCTCGACTGCCTCGTGGCCCAGCATTGTTCGTCCAACGCAACAATATGGGACCATGATCTGATGTTGTCGCCGTCAAATGGCGTACAGTCACCTATGGGAATCTGATGCTCCAATCTGCTGTTGCTAGAGCGCGGTCCAAGTGCACGCGGCAAAAAGACCCACCGGCGACTCTTTTTTCGAAAGTCCAGCCGCGACCTTCAAAACCAATGTCATGAAGGCCGCATACATCTACCATCTCTCAGAAGCCGTCAATCTGGGTGTGGCTACGCTCTTGCACCCTGACATGCTCCGATCGATGTAAAACTTCATTAAAATCTCCCAAGCAAACCCAAGGTAGCACTGAGGTTGCTTTGATAAACTTAAGCATACCCCACGTCTTGTGTCGTTCACTAGTTTGTGCCTCGCCATAGACACAAGTGAGTCTCCAAGGATCCCCACCGCCAACCATAACAATAGAATCGATGTGATACTGGGAATACGGCAAAATCTCAACTCTTGTATTATTGTTCCAAAACAAACCTAGCCCGCCACTACGACCTGAGCTACTAACAGCAAAAGCATTATCATAACCAAGAGTACTCTTAAGACCTTCAACCCCTCTTTTATGAACCTAGGTTTCAAGAACACAAAGGACGGTAGGAACAAACCTTTTCACAAAATCACGAAGCTCCTTAACCGTCGCAGCGTTGCCCAAACCACAACAGTTCCAGCTCAAGCAACTCATTTCTTCTAGCGGTGCTCCTCGAAGGAGCCCGCCCTGCTTTTTGTTTCCGATCCCGACACCTCCTGGGACATCTTCTTCAAACATTTTTGCTCCCTTGGAGGCATGGTGGGGGTGGAGGAATAGCTTCCCCATTAGTAGGATCACCCTCCAACACTAGTTGTTTCTTCTCTACTGAGATCTCCTGCTTACTCCCGTCTTCCTCAGCAACAGGCTTTAGAGGACTGCTTGCAGCATCTGTCACTTCTTCCTTATCCTTTTCCTTCTCCTTATCATCAAGGCATGCATCCTCCGATCCACGCTTCCGAGACCCCTTTGCTCCCCCCCCCCCCCCCCGTGTGTTTGTCTCCTTCTCACATCAAAAACCACCACGTCCACTAGCTTGAACGTCTCCTCGGTTAGTATGGCATCTAGCTGTGCGCCCTGATTTTTCCCCACGAAAACCACTCGTGGCCCTAGTTCCCTGAAAACTGCCATCATCAGCCCCGCGGACACGCGGTGTTCCAGGGTGTCAGGTCTCCTCATCAGCTATCATCCATGCTCCATATTGCAGGTCTTCCTCTGCATACTCCCCCGTGTCGCATTCCAGGTGAACGTGACCCATAAGACCACAGTACGCGCAGAAATGAGGGAGATTCTCGTACTTAACCTGCAACATCATCTTCTCACAACCTTCGGGAGCAAGGGTTACCACCCAAGGCAGGGGTTTAGAGGCCAGCAGGTTAACCCTGGCTCGATGGAAATCCCCTCCTTGTGACACCACCCTCAGCTCAAGGGTCAGAACCTCTCCCACCCTTCCTGCCAACTATTTCAAGATTGGTTCAGATCGATACAGAGGCGGAGTCTTGTGGATTTGGATTCAGGCCTAGACCTTGTTTGGGATCACCATCAGCAGCGGCATTGCCCCATCAAAACTCTCCAGCATCAGAGCACAACCACGGAAAATCCATGGTCCCTCCTCCAAGTCTTAGTGACCCAGTTTGTTAACAAAATGGGTCGACTTTTGCTTAATGGGCATGGGCTGATATTTATGCTCGTGGTACAAAAATAGAATTGAACTATTTTCCGTTCATTTGCATTTTTCTCGAATTGTCAGAAAATGCTCATTCTCCGGTTTAAAAGAAATGCTAATTTTATTCTAAAAAAGAAATGCTAATTTTGATCGGTCAAAAGAAGAAATGCTAGTATTTTTCAAGTCAAGAGAAGAAATCCTCATTTAACAAATTTAGACTTGAGAATAAAAAAATAATTCTGGAAGATGTAACTAGTGTATTTGCATACAAAGTATAGTAACAAAAAATATTGCAAGAGGGCGACACATGTAAATATTCAAATAAATTAAATAAAAACATAAAAATGATATGCTAACGCTCTGGCACGCAAACCCCAAAGGCAAAACCAGGAGCTAGCTCCAAATACTGCCAACAGAAACCACACGCCGGCAACATCAGTCAATCATTTGAACACGCTGGCAAAAATAAGCCCCAAAATCCATTCAACCTGACATTTTCTCTTGGTCCGAAAACACTAAACAATTTCGCAACAAAGCACGAATGTACAATCCCGCGGTCGTTCAAACTTACAGCCATGAAAATTGTTGGGGCCACGTTCCATTCACAGGCCAACGACTTCGGCTTCGTCTCGGCAACTCGGCATCTCCCATTCCCAAATTCGAATCGCGCTACGTGCATCTGCGAACGAACGGCGCCGATGCACGCGCGCGTCATGCGCCTCGTAACTCCACGGCCACACGCGCCCGCGGCACGTACACCTCACTCACGTCGTCGCCTTTACCCCCACAAGCTCCAGCTTCCCACTATATAAACCCGCCGCAACACCTCGAGACAGTCCCAACCCCGGCAGCCCGCAGCCCGGCCAAGTGCAGGAAGTCCTCACACGCACCGGCACTACGTGCACACCCGTTTGCACAAACTCGTAGCTCGATATAACACCTCATTGATCTCGACCTTCTCGCGCAGCAAGAACAACCATGGGCGACGCCACCAAGAACCCGGCGGCGTTCCTGCCGCTGCCGACCCGCTTCGTCGTCCTCGTCGCCGTCGTGCTGATGAGCGCCACGGCGGCGCCGAGGTGCGCGGCTTTCAGCCCACGCATGCTGTTCCTGGTGAAGCCCGACCCGATCGTGCTGCGGGACCACGGCGGCGCGCTGCTCACGGGGAACCTCACCGTCAACCTGCTCTTCTACGGGCGCTTCGCCCCGGCGCAGCGCGCGATCGTCACCGACTTCGTCCGCTCCCTCTCGGCCGCCGCCGAGGCGCCCGGGCACCGGGGGATCGCGGCGCCCGGTCCGTCCGTGGCGTCGTGGTGGCGGACCACGGCGCTGTACCGCGGCGGCGGCGCGCGGGTGGCGCTCGGCAGGCAGGTCCTCGACGAGCGCATGTCTCTGGGTCCGGGCCCGCTCTCGCCGGGCAACGTGACGGCGCTGGCCCGCGCCGCGGGGCACCACCGGGGCGCCGTCACGGCCGTGCTCACGGCCGCCGACGTCCCCGTGGTGCCATTCTGCGTGTCGCGGTGTGGCGCCCACGGCCGCGACCTCGCCGGCGCGCACGGCAGGGCGCGGTACGCGTACCTGTGGACCGGGAACCCGGCGCGGCAGTGCCCCGGGCAGTGCGCGTGGCCGTTCCACCAGCCGCCGTACGGGCCCCAGGCGCCGCCGCTCGTGCCGCCCAACGGTGACGTCGGCGTCGACGGCATGGTCATCAGCCTCGCCGCGCTCCTCGCCGGCACGGTCACCAATCCCTACGGGGACGGATACTACCAGGGCGACGCCGGCGCGGGGCTCGAGGCCGCCACGGCGTGTGCCGGGGTCTTCGGAAGCGGGGCCTACCCCGGCTACCCCGGGAAGCTGCTCACGGACCCGGCCACCGGTGCGAGCTACAACGCCGTCGGTCTGGGCGGGAGGAAGTACTTGCTCCCGGCGTTGTGGGACCCGACGACCTCGGCGTGCAAGACACTTGTGTAGGCATGGCGGGAGTGTCGCCCGCAGCGTCGTGGGGACTGGAGACGCCCAAATGCTTTGCATGAGGGAAAATAAATGCCTCATTTATTTCCATTCCTCTTACGTTCAGTTTGTTGCATGTACTTGTAGTTTGCTTTCCGATCCGATGAGCATTTGTAGTAGGATATGTGTGCTAATGGATTTGCTTTGCACGTTTAAACACGAAGTAGTACTATCTCCACTTGAAGTACTCTTTCGCGTCAAATTGTACTCCCTCCGTCCCAAAAAGAATGACGTTTTAGGATTCAAAATTTGTCCGAAAGAATGACTTTTTACTTAATTTGGCATGTGTGCATGTGCATGTAGTCATGCAACAATCAATTAGCACCTAATATGACAAATAATTAGGGGCAATCGAGGTCATTTCACCTCTTTAATAATCTGTCCTAAAATTTTTAGAATGACATTCTTTTCGAGACGGAGGGAGTAGGTCGTTTTAAGTTTTGGAGACTCACGAATGTTTATATGCACCTAAATGGCCGTGTATCACGAACAAGCCAACGTTTCTGACTTTCTGTGCAACTGTTGCAAACTTTTAGTCCGGGCCACATCATATTTATCTTGCGCAACCCACACGGTACAGGACCACCGAGATCGTGCCAGTGGAGGCGCTCGATGCCGCCCGTAGGCTCGACGGGCCGGATCCAACCGAAGATGTTTGCCCTCCTCGAGGACGGGCAAGGTGGATGCGTAGTCAACCTCGGCACGCCCGGTGACGGTGATGGCTCGGGCCGTTTATACATTTCCAAACGGCCCATGGGCCGACGGCATGGCCCACGGCACGGCACGGCCCATGGCGGCACGACTCGAAGGCCAGTGCAGTGCATGGACCGCCAGCCTGGTCCATGACACGACACGGGCACGGCACGGTCAGGGAGCGGCACAGTGGCCGGCACGGCCGTCAGGCCGGCACCACCGCGGCCCCCAACGACTCTTTTAGTCGTTGCCCGTTGGCCCAGCCCACACCACACTGCCCACCCGCCACATATAGAGTCGCGGTGGCCGCCCCAACCCTAACCCTAAATCACTCTCCCCACAGCGCAGCCACAACCCACAGCTCTCTCTGCCTCTCTCGCTCTGGTCCGATCTCTAATCCGATCTACCGCCACTGTTCGCCTTGAGCTCGCCGCCGGCCCTGCTCCGGTGACCTCGACGCCTCGCTAGCGCTGCGGCTAGGGCCCAGAACTCCACGCCCTCCTCCTGTGGCCGCGGTGATGATGCCAGTGGAAGTGGCCGACGGCGAGCACCCGGAGCCGGCGGAGGACAAGGAGCCTGTGGAGGAGATGGAGATCGGGGACGCCTCCCTGCCGATCGACGTCGACGCCAACGGTCAGGTGGAGGAGGTGGACATCTCCGAGGACACAAATGGTGCCATGGGCCGGCACGACACGACGAAAATTGCCGTGGCCCATGGGCGGCATGGCACGGGTAAACGGCCCATGTGCCGTGTTGTGGGCCGAAGGCCTGGCCCGTAGCACGGTTAGTCACGACACGGTTGGCACGGCGGCACGGCGCAGCATGTCGCTGCCGCGTGTCGTGCCGGCACGACACGGTGGCCAACTATGGGGCCGTCAACAACGTCATCTAGGAGGCCGGTACGACACGGTGGCCAACTATGGGGCCGTTAACAACGTCGTCTAGGAGGGCAGGGGCGGACCTAAGGAGGGCTCACTCAATTTTTTTCAAGGGAATTAATAAAAATTCACTATGTTTTAACGATAATGCTCACACGCGGACGTCCGATGCCTCGCACAAAAATCGGACGCGGGGTCCCACCTCCTAACACCGCTGCCCACCGCCCCCCTTTTCCTCCCGTGACCGCTCTCCACTCAATCATTTTTCCCATCACACGCGTCCTGCTTGCTTCGTCTTCTCCGCCACGCCCCTCCTGTGCTCATCCCTCCATAGATGTCCCCGACGAACCTCTCCAGCGGCAGATCCAGTGGTCGGCCTGCCTCCTCCCCCTCGCACACCGTGGATCCGGCGGCGGAGTGCCCGGATCGTGTCGCGACAGGAGCGATGCGGTGGCGGCGGCTGAAGGCTCGCGCGCGGCGCGACCCCGCGGCTCCTCGCGGCCGGGCGTCGGGTCGTCGCGGCGAAAGGCTCGTGCGGCGGCGCGGCTAAGCGCGGCCGGGGGCGCGGCCCGCCGCTAGCTCCTCACGACTAGTCGTCGGCACGCGACCGAGGGCCGCGGGCCCGTAGAGCTCGCAGCCGCCACGCCATGGGCCGGGGTGCGTCCGGACACGCAGAGGCGGACCTCACCGGCGCGCACCGCGGCAGGGGGGCAAGGTGCCTCTGCGCGTGATGCGCTCCCGTGTAGAGGTTTGTGTAAACATGTTTCAACTGTTGTTGTTCAATGTTTTATCTTTTGTTTCCTGATATTGCATTTTGCAGTCGTCGTATCTGTGATGTTGCAACTACTTTTCTTGATGTTTGCAAACATGTTTTGACATGTTACGGATTGAGTTTTCTGATGTTACATTGGTATGTTCAGAATGTTTGCAACGAATCTCACTTTTTCCAATGTTACATGTAACATGGGGATACATGTTGCGACGGCGTGGCCGGGTGCGGCCGGAAATCCAATGCCGACGAGCCGCTCCTCTATGCCTCTAGTCCAACGCCAACGAGCCTTCGGCGGTGCGGGCCGGGCTAAGCACGGGTGGCGGAGCTCCCTGCAACCCTGCCGCGGCCAGGGACGGAGCTCCTCTGCCATCGCTAGAAGCGTGGCTGGCCTCGCGCACTGCCCCTCGTGCCACCACTTCCCCACGCTGGCCGCGAAGAACCTGCCTCCTCCTATTTTTTATTTTTAATGTCGCAAATGCTGTATATTGGTGTTGTAATAATGTTCTTGACATGTTGTAATCAGTCATCTTCATGATATAATAGTTTCTCGTTTATGTTGCAAATCATTGCGCACATGTTGCATCCGTGTTCCTGACATATTGCAAGTGTCCCATGCGAATGTTGAAAAAATAGGTCTAATTTTTTTATGTTGCAACCATTATTTTTTCGATGTTACAGATGTTGAGTCTCGATGTTGCAGACATGTGATGTTGGGTGTTGCAAACATTATTTTTCAATGTTGCAGACGTTGCGTTTCGATGTTGCAGACATGTGGTGTTGGGTTTTGGGTTGAGGAGAAGGGAGAAGATGCTCTTGATGTTGGATGTTGCACGCAACATGAGTCGCAACATGACCGCAATATAGTCGCAACATGGTCGCAACATGGAGGAGGAGAGAAGAAAGACTCCTGATGTTGGATATTGCAAGCAACCGCGTTCGCAACATTTTTGGAACACGTTCGCAACACGCTCGCAACATTTACCTAGTAGTCTTTAGATCTAACAGCCGACGATTAAGGATCCTAAAATCTAACGGCCACATACCCGTCCGACGCTAGCGCCCGGATCGGACGTCCGGCGCTAGCGATGCCGATGTTTTAACTATTGTCAATCTGCAGATTCTTAAGGTGTGCCCTCACTCAAAGTTTGTGCTAGGTCTGACCCTGCATGTGCGGACCTCAAGCGCCGCGGAGCAAAGCGGGTGGCGCGACGTGAGTACGGCCTCTGCGTCTAGGTGTCGGAGGCGATCAAGGGCTGGCTCCGGTCGTTGTCGCTTCACTTCTCCGGGGACGAGGAGGTGGTGCTGGTAGTCTCGCCGGAGCAGACATTCTTGATGATGGATGACGAGCTGTTGGGGAAAATGGCCTTCGAAGCTTTTACCACGTCCGCCCGGGCCGACGGTTTCGGCTCACGCGCGGCTTCGGCTATACGGGGGGAAATTTTGCAATGGTGGTTTAACGGAAACGCCGATGCTTTGCTCGAGTTACGTGAGTTTTGTTGTGCGGGAGCATCCCATCCGAGCGGTGCCGGCCTTAGGTGCCGAAAGCACGGACGGTCGGCTTTCGGCGCCGAAGGTTTGGAGGAACCGAAGCTCCGCGCGTCGGGTGCGCCTCGGCTCGGGCCGGAGGCGGCCGGGCGAGATGTCCCGAAAGGCACGACGTGACCGGGGGCGAGATCGTGGGTTGTTTCGGCGCCGAAGGTGCGGTGCGCCGCGATGACGTGGCCGCCGCAAACATGTAAAGGGGGCACCGTACGAGGCGAGAGACAAGGGGCGCCGCGTGTAAAGGTGTCTCGGCCATACGAAGACACGCCGGAGGCTCGTACGACGCGAAGAGTTACCGTTATGCTCTTGTAAAGTGTGTAAAGCCGTTTGTCGGGAACGGAAAAGGTGTAATTGAGGCGGATGATCATGCCCGGGGGTCTCCTAGAAATAGTGAACCCCTTGTAATGAAACGGATACACCGTAATGAGAAGAGAGCACCGAAGGCTCCTACGGGTTTTACGGCTTTCGGTTTGTTAAGTGTCTCCTTATTTCCTTTCTAGTTTCTCGTTAGCGAAGTAACTTCGTAGGGGTAGGCGAAGGGTAGAACCGATTGGGGAGTAGCGAGTCTTTACTTTCTCTCGCACGCTTCGAGGGAGGCCTCCGACCGCTTTCCTCCGAAGGGAAGAAGAGTAATCATGGGGTCGTTGTGTTGGCGTCCACCTTCGGGCCCGACTTCCACCTATGAGCTTGGCGCCCACCTCGTGGAAGAATTCGGGACCGCATGGCAAGGACGCGATCGGCGGGTGCCGAAGCCACCACGGCTCAGGCGTCAACCCCTCCGCTAGCGCCGGAACCCGTCAACCCTTCGACTTCGGCCATCCGGCCTTCGGCGGGGACCGGTGCGGGCCGAGCGTTCCGGGAGGTCGAGCACACCGCCTAAGGGATGTTCGAGGTCCACCTCGAGGGGCCGGGGGCTTCGGCGCAAGACATCGAGGCTCTCCGAAGGATCCGGCTCTCATCGCGGGCAAGACCGTGGCGGCCCGGCAAGAGTAAGAGACGCGGTGTCTTCGTCACAAGCGCGGCCCGCCCCCGGCGGTGGGACGTGGCTCCACCGCACACCGCTCCGGATACCATCGACTTCAACATCGGGCAAGCCGAGCCCTACTTTGCTCGCTTTAGAGTTAGATCACCGCACGTCGCCACCGCAAAGAAGCCATTCCTACACCGATCGCTCCGCACCGACACCGCTGCGCACGCCGCACCGGTGGCTCGGCAAGAGATGCCCGGCACACCCCGCAAGCCATGCGGTGCTCGGCCGGATCAATGGAGGCAGCGAAGGACGCATCCGAAGGGCGAGCATCGGCCATCGACGGGGAGAGGGGGGCGCGGGGAGCACTTCGCGCCCGAGGACGCACCGCTTCGCAACGTCGTCCCGTATCCCCGCTCTCGGCCGAGCTCGAGAGCACGCCATGGCCCCGTCGCTTCAATGCCAACACCCTGCCCCAGTACGACGGGGACTACGACCCCAAAGAGTTCCTCATGAAGTTCGAAGCGGCAGTGGAGTCCAACGGAGGTGATGCCACAACGAAGGCAAAGGCTCTTGTCCTGGCCCTCAAGGGAGAGGTTCAGTACTGGTATGCAAACATACCGAAGGGGCACATAACATCCTGGTTTCGAGTTTCGCAAAACAAGTTGTTGTCCGGTTTCAAGGGCATGCAAGTCGAAGAGCTAGACTCCAATGACCTCGTCAACATGTGTGTCCGGGGAGACGGGGAGTCACCGCAAGAGTATATGCACGGGGTGGTGAAGTTGACGGCGCGTGCGCCGGGGTGTCCGAAAGCAAAGATCATCGACGCCATCGTTGGGGGCTTGAGGGTTGGAAACCGCCGGGATGTGCTTGAAAGAATCAAGTCAAGTCTCTCGCAAGAACTCTTTGAAGTAATGCAAGAATATTACAAGTCGGATAAAGGCCGCCGCCGAAGGCTGGACGGAGCCAATGCGGCGAAGAAGCAAAAGCAACAAAGGGGCGGTGGGACCAACCGAAGGGGTGGCAAAATCACCCGCCGAAGCAAGCAAACCGCCAGATCAACAATGTATCTGCGCCCCCTGACCAGAACCAGAATCGGAACAGCGGCGGACACAAAGGTGGATACAAAAATGGCAGAGGGCCGAAGCCGCAGCAGCAAAACCCGCCTCAGCAGGGCGGCGGCGAGAGGTTTTTCTGTTGGCTCCATGGGATCGACGCCCAGCATCACACCCATCAATGCCCTTCGGCAGTCAAGATGAAGTTGGAATGGGAAGCTGAGGAGAAGGCGAAGGCAGCGGGCCTGGCTGTGAATCACGTCATGAAGTACCAGAACACGGGGCGGTTCGGGGCCCGCCCGCCACCATATCACCACCAACCTTTCCAGCCTTCGGCGCCCACGCGAGTGTTCCACCCACCATAGTCGTACACGCCTTCGGCGCCGGCACCGCCGCCGCCCTCCCATGCACGTGCGAAGCAATCGTCGGTATTTGTGCCTTCGTGGCCGAACCCGGCCATCCACCATCAAACGCATTACGCCCGCCCACCACCACCACCTCTCGCAAAGCAAGAAGCCCCCGACTCTAGCAGACTCGGGAATGATGGGCATGGTCAACATCACCAATGCAATCTCGGGTGGGTCCAACGAACCAAGGTGCATGAGACGAAGAGGCAACGACGGGAGTATTACCGAAGCGTGTCGCACATTTGCTCCGGAAGTACTTCCATTTGCCATGGTCCCACATCCCAATAACTTTCACAAGACGGTCCGACATTCGGCTACAACACTACCCTCACAATGACCCTCTCGTCATAAGAGCAAACATTGGCAAGAACACAAAGTACTACTTCGGCAATGATGTGGGGAGAGTCCCGGTGGACAACGGCGATTCGGCGGATATATTGACCGGCGGTGCTTCTCCGGCATGGGTTTCAAAAAAGAAGACGTGAAGAAAGCGAGCACCCGCTGTACGGCTTTGGCAACAAGAGGATCGAAGCCCGGGCAAGATTGACGTCAACGTGACTTTCGGTCAAGAGGCCACCATGAGAACGGAAGTCATAACCTTCGATGTTGTTGACTTCGTGTACCCGTATAATGCCATCTTCGGTCGCAACACCATCAACAAGTTCGCAGCAATCATCCCCCAAGGGTACCGCCGATGAAAATACCATCGGCGGCGGGGGTGATTTCGGTGTATGGCAGCTAGGAGGCCCGAAGGGCTGAGCGCAACACGTCAATGCATAACGGAGCGGGTCCATGTTATCAATGAAGATGAGGGCGACGAAGCCGTGGTAGCGAAGAGCAGAGGGCCGAGGCCCAAATGAGATAGTCCATGAAAGGGGCCGAAGCCGAGCGCATGAAAGCGGTCGATGTCACGAAGACGGTCCCATTGTGCGCGGATGTGCCAAGCGTAACCGTCATGATAGGTACCGAAGTCGGTGCGGAGGACGAAGCCAAACTTCGCAGTTCCTTCGTCATAACCGGGACGTGTTCGCATGGTCCAAGTCGGATTTGACGGGTGTCCACCGGTCGGTTATAGAGCACGCTTTGAACACCGACCCGAAGGTCAAACCGAAGCTGCAGAGGCGGTGGCCAATGTCGGATGTCGGGGTCAAGTCCGCGGAGGCCGAAGTGCGAGCCGCTTGATGCAAGAATCATAAGAGAAGTGCAGTACCCCGTGTGGGTGGCCAATGTGGTGATGGTGCCGAAGAAGAATGGGAACATGCGCATGTGTATTGATTTCACAGAACTCAACAAGGCGTGCGCGAAGGACCCTTACCCCCCGCCAAGGATTGATGTTATCATTGATCGAGCGGTGGATGTGACATGCTGAGTCTTCTAGATTGTTTTTCTGGATACCACCAGGTGTGGATGCGAAGGGAGGACGAAGTTAAGACCAGGTTCACGACACCCTTCGGCATTTTTTGCTTCGTTAGAATGCCAGAAGGCCTCCGTAATGCTGGATCAACTTTCAACCGCATGATGAAGCTGATTCTGGGCAACCAGCTGGGGCGCAACACCTCGGCCTATGTCGACGACATCGTCATTATGAGTGAGAAAGAGAAAGATCACATTGCGGACCTGACTGAAACCTTCGACAACATGAGGCGGAACGGCCTCAAGCTTAATCCAGAGAAGTGCATCTTCGGCATTCGGAAAGGGCAACTGTTGGGGTGCATGGTCTCCAAACGGGGCATACAGGCAAACCCCCAGAAGATCGAAGCATTACGAAGAATGCAACCACCAAGCGTACCGAAAGGAAGTCCAAAGGCTCACAAAGTGCGAATAGCATTGCTAAATCGCTTCATCTCCAAGGCCGCCGAGCGAAGCCTACCCTTCTTCAAGGTGCTTCGCGCGAACTCGCCTTTTCGGTGGGGCCGGAGCAACAACAAGCCTTTGAGGATCTCAAGAAGTATCTAGAAGAGGCAACGATCATGACTAAGCCGTCGCCGAAGGCCGAGCCGCTCTTCGTACATTGCAGCAACCGACGGAGAGCGGTCGGTGCGGTGCTTGTGGAAGAACAAAAGGAAGCGGGTGCTGCGAAGCGAGTTTCCCATCTACTACGTCTCCGAAGCTTTGAGCGGCTCGAAACTCTTCTACTCGAAATGGAGAAGATGGCATATGCGGTTGTGATGGCAAAGAGGAAGCTTCGCATTATTTCCGAGCCACAATGTATCAGTCCCCACAGCTTTCCCTCTTCGAGACATATTTGAGAACAAGGAGTCCACGGGGAGAATGGGCAAATGGGCCACTGAGTTGGCGGAGCACGTCATAAACTTCGTTGCTCGCAGTGCGATAAAGTCTCGGGTCCTCGCTGATTTTGTGGCCGACTGGACGCCTTCGGCGCTGAAGGGGGAAGCCATAGTCACAGAGCCAGTATGGGAGGTTCAATGCGATGGCGCATATTGCCATCTGGGGTCAGCAGCAGCGGCAGTCCTCAAGTCTCCTTCGGGTATCAAGCTTCGTTACGCCTTGTGGTTGAATTGTGACAACTGCACAAACAACATGGCCGAGTACAAAGGGTTGCTGCTCGCACTTCGTAAGGCCGGGCGGTGGGGGCAAGGAGGCTTGTCATCTTGACGGACTCCGAACTCGTCACCGGCCATATTGGGAAAACTTACAAGGCAAAGAAACCGGACATGATGAAGTATCTGCGAGTCGTACGAAGCATGGAAAAGTTTTTCATTGGCACCGAGTGCGAAGTTTTCCCGGGAACTATAACAAGGAAGTCGATGTTATTGCAAAGGCAACCGCTTTGCTTGAACCTCTGCCCCCGGATGTGTTCCACGAAACAACAACCACAAGATCCGCCGCCGACGAAGCAACGCCCCAAGTTTGTGAACGCCATACGAGTGAGGAGCGGCGCGCCCCAATAGTAGCGGCGGTCGGGGGCTACTATGAGGCCGAAGATGGTGTCGCCGATAAGAGAGTGGCCATTAGGGCGATGGACTACCACATCATTGACGGTAACTCGTACCGAAAGGGGGTGTGCGCCCCATTGCTAAAGTGCATATCGGTGACCGAGGGCAAGCAACTACTTCATGAGATCCACGGTGGCATGTGCTCACATCACCTCGGCACAAGAGCCTTAGTGCGAGAAGGCTTTTCGCCGGGGGTTTCGTTGGCCTTCGGCGGTCGCGGATGCACACGACATTGTGCGCCGGTGTCCGAGTGTTAGCGCCATGCGCCCTACGGCAAGTTCACATCAAACGAGATACAACCGATACCACCGGTGTGGCCCTTCGCTCGATGGGGTATTGACATCGTCGGTCCGCTACCGAACAGCACCGGGAATTACACTCACGCCGTAGTGGCGGTGGAGTATTTCTCCAAATGGGTAGAAGCAAAACCACTGTTGAGCATTACTTCGGCGACAATACAGAAGTTCTTTTGGCAGAACATCGTGTGCCGCTTCGGTGTGCCGCACGAAGTCATCGTGGACAACGGCAAGCAATTTGACGACCAACTTCAAGGAATTCCGTACTTACCTGGGCACCAAGTTGTGTTTCGCTTCGGTCTACCACCCGCCGGTCAATGGGGCGATGGAATGGGTAAATGGAGTAATCTTCGCCGGTATAAAAAGGAACATCACCGATCTACCAAAGAGCAAGTGGGCCGAAGAGCCGCCGAGGGTGATGCGGTCCCACAACACCACGACATCCGGGACCACGCGGTTTTCGCCGTTCGTGTTACTATACGGGAGAAGATGCCATGTTGCCCGAAGAGGCGTGTCCGGGCACTTGGAGGGACATCCCTTCCGGCCGACGAAGATCTCAAAGCTTCGGTCCGAACATTGAGGAGGTGCGCTTGCAAGCGGCAGCGAACCCGTCGTCTTACCGTGACGCCCCGGGTTTTTAATTACCGTCATTAACGTAATAGCCGGTCAAATAGTCAACCGTGGTCAAACCTATGTCAACCCGGGCCCTCACCTCGAAAAACTCACTAACCCACCCTAATGACCCTAAATGAATAGTAAACACACTTGTGGGGCCAACCCATGGTCAAAAGTTGGTTCAAACCCCTTGCCACCCCGGTGTCCACAGTGTCCGCCGGAACTTTTGCCGCGTTCTCCAAAATTCACCTAAACACTTAAAATTCTACCTTTATGAAAGTTGTAGATCTTGATGAGGGACACAACTTTCATGTAGATTGGCATTTCAAATTTTGAGGGGAAAAACTTGAAAAATCAAGTGCAAGGCGAGAAAACATTGTTTGCCAAAACAGCCGACATTCAAAGTTGGCATTCAAATACCTTCGATCCGGGCGGAAAAACCCTATATAGCCTTTGTAGAAAATGTTGTTGGTAGCTAGATCTACAACTTTGGTATTCATCACTTGGTCCAGTTTTATTCAGATTTTTGGAGAAAAACAGGTTGGAACAGGGCACCAACAACACATTTGTGCCAGAGCGCCGCCGTCGCCGCCCGCGCGCCGCCGGCCCCGGCATCCGCGCCTGTGCCTCCCGAGGCCGCGCACGTCCCAAGGCACGCTCACACCGTGATCCCCGTGCCCCGACGCGCCCCCGTCCCGAGGCACCCCGGCGTCGGCACCGCCGTACGCGCGCGCACGCCGCGGACCGCCGGTCCGACGGCGGCGTCGCCGCCGTACGCGCGCCCCCCCGAGCGCCGTAGCACGGAGATGCTCCCCGCCGTCACGCCTCGTCATCAACGGACGCCTCGAGCCGCCTATAAAAGCATTTCCTCACCCCTCCGCGCGCCACCCGAGCCACCCGCCGCCATGGCCGCCGCCGCTCGGTGCTAGCTCCTCCCGCCCGTGCTCCTCGCCGGCCAGCTACTCTAGTAGCTTCATCAGGTCCTGGTGAAGCTCTAAAGCCCGCTTGTTGCCCAGCACCACGCCTCCTTGCCTCCTTTCCCCGAGCCGCCGCGGTCACCGCCGCTGGCCGCCGTCGATCCCCCTCGTCGGCAGCTTCTCCGCCCCAACCACGACCACCTACAGTTCCTAGGTAAGCATGTGGTCGAGCCTGGCCACTTGCCCGGCCGGCCACGCCACCGGCTCGCCGGAAGTGGCCATGCCCGCGCCGCCGGCCCGCCAAGGGCCCAATTGCAACACTTTCGATCTTTGTAGGGTGCTTAGGGTAAAAGTTCGGGGGGTGGGTTGTGAAGAACCCTAACTAGCTTTTCTTACGGATTAGTCCGGGGCTTTGTAAAATGCCTAGAAATTCGTAGAGAAATCAGAAAATTCCCAAACCAATTTTGTAGGGTTCGGGATGATAAATCCCACCTCTTTTGTTATATACTCATGGCTAGATTCTAAATAGTTTTAGCATGAAAAATATAAATGTGTTAAGCCTAGATCTGCCATAACTTGAAATACATAACTCCTCTGTAGCCCAATTTTGGATATGTTGTGTGTTAGGCCATAACTAGATGTTGTGCTAAAAATTGCACAAAGTTATGTAGTAGATCTAGCTAAATAAATTCTTTTCCATTCCTACGAAGAATCGCCTAGATGATTTTTCCTGTTAAATATATTTATATTCTTGAGCACAACTTGTGCACACCGTCTTGTAATGACAAAATGCACATCTTGTGAATTAATCATGATTTGTGGATTAACAGAAATAATTATTCTTGATTTATGCATGCTTTCCTTTGTAAATTAATAAACCAAGTTCAGTAAAGTTCCTAGATGTATATGTTGGTTCTTTAGGCTTGTTTAGGACCGGAGGGCATGCACAAGAAAGTTGGAATTAATTTGATGCTTATTTGTTTTTGTATGCATTTAAGTTGAATCACTAGCTAGCCTTTGTTATTTTCCCTAATATTTAATTTCCTAGCATCCAACACTTACATGTGGGTCCAATGGACCGGGATAGGTGCTAGTAGGCTTAAGAAACACTCATTTAATTTTTGGTAATTTAATTGTTAATAAAAAGCTTAAATGCCCTTTTAATATTAAAGGGAAATTAAATAAAGAAAACCCCCTAATTAATTCTTTTTCCTTTTTGAAAAGTATTATTTAATATAATTAAAAGATAATTAATTATCATCACTGATAAGAAATTAATTCATAAATAAAAATATTCATTACACCTTTGTTGGTGAAGATAAAAGGAATTGAAGCTTCCACATGAAATGACAAGCTTAATAAAAACCTTTATTCCTTGTGCAAATAAAAGAGTAACCCATGTACTACTAATAACCTTCCTAAAAGAGAAACACTATACGAGATGCTTCTTAAGGTGAATATGACCAACCCGGGGTTGGATAAGACAACAAACTATCACCTCACCTAAAGTGCATTGCATTCCGTGTAGATCTTCCGGACGGAGATTACTCCCTTGTCCCGAAACCGAGGAAGGAGGAGCGAAAGCATCGCTGCAAGACGTGGAAGTACTCGACACCGAGGGTGCCCGAGGGCTAACCTAGCCGACGAAGGCAAGCTCCGGTGCATCTAACCTAGTTTTAAAATTCCTTATTCAATTATCTATGAATGATTGTGCATTTACGTTCGGTAGTTCAATGAAACCCTAGATGCATGATCCATAGGTACCCTTGTCCTTACTAGTATGATAGGTCGATAGTGCTAAGCTATAGGACCCTTACAAGTCGGGTGATGACCTCACTCGCGAGTGTGTTTGGGTTTACCTTGCAAGGTTTAGATCAATCGATTGTCGGCCTCTCACCGTTATCCGAGACTACTTACTCCACTAGTCATGTGATCCCTAATGATGGAAGTTGATGAAGATGATGCTTGATTAATTGTATTGTACAACTCTGTTTGTACTAGTTGGCTAATGTAGTAAAGATTAAACCTACTAGAACTTGTGCTAAAATCTTGAAAGTAAGGACCTACTCCTTGTTACTTTTTAGCAAAGCAACCCAGGTAGCCAAAAAGCCTTTCATGGTCTAGTTTTGGTGAAGTAGATATCACCGACGGGTAAGTCTTGCGTTGAGTATTAGTATACTCGGCCTTGCTATAATGTGTTGATCCGGGTAATGCCTTCGGTGATGTGTGGCCGGAGAGATCCCACTGGCCGGGAGGCGGAGTGGGTGGAGGACGACTACTAAAAGCATCATGGATGGCCTCGCGTGGTGTCTTCGCTTCCGTTAGATAAATTCCGTTTGCTTTTCGAAAACTCTGAACTATTTCATCATGGCAAAAACTATGGTTTGTAATAAATAAACCCCTCGGGGTACGAATTTGGATGTTAATGTTGTTGTATCTCTGGACTCGCCTTCGAGTGAGTTTTAATGCATATATTCGATCCTTGTTGCTTTTCAAGTGATTTACTTGGTTGTTAACCCGGCAACTAACGACAGGATGATACTTTATTATTGCTTAATGACCAAAGTGGATCGGTCTTACGCGATAGTACGGTATTTTCCTGGGCGGGTTGTCACAGTTGGCATCAGAGCTTATATGCACCAGAGATTAATTAAAAACCTTAATCACTGATTTTTGAATAAAATATGCCAAGATTGTTTGATTTTCCAAAATACGTTGGTCCGCTAAGGATAAACTAGACCGAGAGGCCCTAGAGGGAATTTTGGGTTCTTTCAGGTGGCTTAAATAACCTATGGTTTATTTTGCTAACTTCCAGCACATTACTTTACGCCAGACTTACTTTCTTGCACAACCAAACTAGGAGCCACGTGTTTTATACGTGCTGTCGTTCCGCATCACGGGAATTGCGAGGGTTGATGGAGTGATCCATTCCACGGATCCCATCTTCGTGTCTGTTTGTGAGTTGTGTGTCGCCACGTGTTTCATACGTGTGCATTCCGCATGTCGCTCATGCGAGGCAAGGATACACTCCATTCAAATGGAGCGTGTCCGAGGTTGGACGCTGTCCATGCAGCGGTTTAACGCATGGATACCATTTCTATAGTAAACGGTAATGTATGTGGACGCTTTCGTGACGTGCTGGCACGAAAGGTTCGTTTTCTGCAGGTACATAACAGCGCTTCATTAGTCGATAAACGAGTACCATATAGCTCTCAACTAGGTATTATAGGGAGAGACGACTAAAAGCCTTGCCACCGGCACTAACTTCGATCCTTGGCTTGATTGCCACGTGAGGTCGAATAGTACGTCTTGCATGCATGTTAAAAATCGAAACAACTAAAATGGACCCAAAAATCGAATTTCCATATGTTCTCTAAGGAAGTTTATGCTAGTGTGTGCTTTTTATAAACTAGAGTACCTTCCATACCTAGCCGTCATGCTGCCGAAATTTTGTGAAAAAATTGTTTACCATGTGCTAGGTTAATTAAACCAAATTGTTAAAAATAATTGCTCCTCAACTAGTTATCTCGTAGTAGCAAGTCTCAATCCTAGTTCGTTGGATTGGTTCACACTTCCCTAGGCACATCCAGGTTAAGGACCATTCATCTTATTTCCTTGATCGATGCTCAACCTTAAAAAGCTTAATTAAAAGTATTAAAGGATTAATCTAGAACTTGGAAAATTTTTTGAGGTTTCTGGATTTTTGGTTATGAATTTTGATTCACCTCTGCCAGAACTTCACCATTTGACATGCCGTTCTCTTTGAGATCTGACATGAGTTACATTTGTGTACAGATGGATTTCCCCGTGTTCCACCAGTTCGACGCTGACAGTACGATCCGTACCAACGGGTTGCACTGGGAGGGTTTTCCGCGCCTGGCGTGGGAAGCACTCAGTGCCGCGGGCTACCTCACCCCACCGACTTACGAGGTGAAGGAGTTTGAGCGCTTTGGCGTTCCTCACCTGCAGAGTGATCGTTCGTTGCGCCACACCCGGACCACGCCGACCGGTTTGACTTGAGCTTTATCTGCGGGGATTTATCACTCACGAGTCCGTTGAGTCGGCCCGCCCTCGAGTGTTGACGGACTTATGTGACCACAACCCCACCGTGGTAGCTCTTTCTCCGTTTGGATTGTTTCTGCTGTGAGTCCTCACGACCCAGCATGGTTGGACCGTATGGACCACCTACGGGAGCTATTGACCCTAGCGAGCCGTTGGATGTTACTCGGACGCTTGCTCGTTGTCCGAACGTGGTCTTCACACTTCGGGGGCCGCGTTATAACACCGCGGCGATTAGTGCACGGCGCTTGGAGGCATCTAGGAGCGATTGAGAGCGACTTTCGGCGAGCACACCGGCGGGACCGAACTTCACGCTTACTCGGGTGCGGCGGGAGAATGACGAGTCGCGTGCTAGGAGGTTCCGGTGGAGCTTGAGAGAGGCGACCGCCTACGGAGGATCGTAGAACTAGAGGAGGAGAACCATGCACTAGAGGAGGATGCCGATGCGCACGAGATTGAGAGGCCGACGCCGCTACGAACATTGCGATATGCGGCAGCGAGGTGCGGGAGGCCGAGGTACGGGTGGCGGCCTTGCGGGCTATAGTGGCCTTACAACCATCGCCCCCGGTACGGAGGCACACCGGAGGAGCAGCGAGGCCTTGTCGGTCGCGGGATCAAACGAGCCGAGCGGGACCACCGCTACCGACTCCCCCAGCTTCGCCTACGTACAGTGGTGCTTCAGTGGGCAACTAGGTTGCCGACAGCAGGGATTAGGAGGATGTCGATCCTATCGAGTTATTTGAAGGTGTTTTAGAGTAGTGGCTTGACAGCACGTCTTCGTGCCAAGTAACTGCTTGTATCGTGTCATGTCATGTTGTTTCAAATTCGAGTTGTAATGTCTTTGAACCTTGTTCCATCGTGTTGTAATAAAGAATGCTTAAGCATGTGTGCCTTAACAGAAAATTTATTTGTCATTCAAATTTGAAATTTTCTTGCGTTTAAATACCAGATCCTTGGATAAATCGTTGCAAATGACCACGCTTGTCAATTTTGCAATCTCACCTAAAAACGTTGGTAAACCAAAGCATTTTTAGGGACATCACTCGTTGGCAGCGAATAAGTACTCGTCCGTATACCACCTTCGTTGGTATCCAAAATGACAATGATCGTTCGAGGGTGTTTATGAGCCGTGCAATTGAGTAATCGCAGTCCTAACCGTGTTGAGAAGAATGATTCTATGAATCTTGGTGGCAAAAGAATATTGTTGATTGTTGTTGTCCTCATTGTTGAGTGCTAATGAGATGTGATTATGCGTGATCGTGCTTGTCATCATTTGGAGTAAGCTTTTGGTTATCTCACTAATAAAGCTCACTTTTCAGATGGTGGGAACCACGCACAGCTCCCCCAACGGTTTCAGAGCAAGTGGTAGTGGTGACTTACCACCACCCCCGCCCATGACACCGACGGAGGCCTTCATGGCCACCCAAACCGAGGTGCTGCGCCGGATCCCGGACGCGCAGCGCAGATCGCCCGCCAGATGAACCGAGGGCCACCACACGGGGCCAACCACGAGGGGCCTAACCAGGTCACCACGTATGTCCGGTTCATCGCTATGAAGCCGCCAACCTTCACTAAAGCAGAAGACCCTCTGGAAGCTGAGGCTTGGGTCAAGGCCATAGAGGCAAAATTCTCTGCCTTTGTGTTGCCTTGCTCCGAGGAGAACAAAGCGAACTTCGCAGCGCTGCAACTGTGAGGGGAAGCTTTGATGTGGTGGGACCACTTCAAGTCAATGCGGTGAGGGCACGCCGTGACTTGGGATGAGTTCAAGCGAGGCTTTCAAGAGCCACCACATTCCCAAGGGACCGATGGATAGGAAGATGAGGGAGGCGTTGGCCCTCCGTCGGGGATCCGACTCGGTGTACCGCTATGCTCGAAGTTTAATAGCTTGTGCCGGTATGGTGGGCATCATGTTGATACCGATGCCAAGAAGATGGAGAGGTTTCGTGACGGGCTTGATGGCAAGCCGTATGAGCGCCTAAACTCGCTCGAGCCCACAAACTTCCACGAGCTAGTAAACAAGGCTATCTCGCAAGAGGATGCTATGAAGAAAGCCCACGGGGACAACAAGAGGATGTCCGGTTTCACCCCAGGCAGCGGAACGAGCAAGAAGTTTCGCTTTGTGAAGAAGGAAGCTCCAGGCCCATCCCAGCAATCTTCAACTGGACGCTGGACGATGAAGCCACCCCAGGGCAAACCCGCAGGGAACTTCCAGTTCCGCCGTGCCCAGCAGCAGGCTCCAAAGCCTAATGCACCCCCTCGCGATGTTGGAGATCGTCGTTGCTACAACTGTGGCCAGCCAGGGCACTACATTAATGAGTGTCCCAAGCCCAGGCAGATCAAGCCCAACCCGCAGAATCAGGGTACGGGAAGCAAGCCTACCACTCCGGCCAAGAAGCCTATGGTGCAAGTGCGCCGCGGCAAGTCGAACTTCACTACAATGAGTGACATCCCGGCGGGAGCTTCGGTACTCACGGGTACATTCTCTATCAATAACACTTCGTTAAGGTTTTATTTGATTCGGGAGCCACCCATAGTTTCATAAATGAGAGCCTACTAGACAAATTGGGTCTAAGAGGAGTACAAACCAAATCGCCTATAAAATTACCACACCGGTGGAAACATCACGTCTCCATTAGTGACTTTTGAAGTTCCTCTGAGACTAGGAAGTAGGGTTATTCGATCTAATCTTATAACCATCAAATTGGGAAGCATGGATGTTATCTTGGGTATGGAATGGATGAATCAACATAAGGTGATTCTAGATATATCGGATAGGGTCGTAGAGATCAACTCTCCTACGGTCGGGCACACTACCTTGTACCTACCTTTCCGGGACGGTACCGACTCTTGTGCCTATGTGACCATTATCTCCTCTCTTGATGAAATTCCAGTAGTGTGTGAGTACCCGGATGTCTTTCCCGATGAGTTGCCTGGTATGCCACCAGACAGAGATGTCGAGTTTGTGATCGAACTCCAGCCCGGTACCGCACCCATTTCCAAAAGACCTTATCGCATGCCACCCAAAGAGTTAGCCGAGCTAAAAGCCCAACTCCAGGAATTGTTAGATAAGGGTTTTATTCGCCCGAGCTCTTCTCCTTGGGGTTGCCCTGCCCTCTTTGTTAAGAAGAAAGATGGTAGCTTAAGAATGTGCGTAGATTATCGACCACTCAATGCAGTCACCATCAAAAACAAGTACCCGCTTCCTCGAATCGATGTTCTTTTTGATCAATTGGCTGGTGCCAAAGTCTTCTCTAAGATCGACCTTCGTTCTGGCAACCACCAAATCAAGATTCGACCGTGCTACATTCCTAAAACCGCCTTTTCCACTCGTTATGGTCTTTACGAGTTCTTGGTTATGTCCTTCGGACTCACTAATGCTCCCGCCTACTTCATGTACCTTATGAACTCCGTGTTCATGACGGAGCTCGATAAATTTGTCGTGGTCTTTATCGATGATATTCTCATCTATTCTAAGAGCGAGAAAGATCATGCCAATCATCTCCGAGTTGTCCTTCAGCGTTTGCGAGCTCATAAGCTTTATGCTAAGCTCTCCAATTGCGAATTCTGGTTGAAAAGTGTGAAATTCTTAGGGCACACCATTTCCCATGATGGTATCTCCGTAGATCCTAGCAAAGTTCAAGAGGTGATGTATTGGAAACCACCCAAGTCCGTGCATCAAATCCGCAGTTTCCTAGGATTGGCGGGATACTACCATCGATTCATTCCTGACTTTTCTAGAATCGCAAAACCCATGACCGAATTACTCAAGAAAGGAGTGAAATTCGTATAGAGTGAAGCATGTGAGAAAGCTTTTCACACCCTCAGGCAACATCTAACTTCAGCCCCAGTGCTAGCTCAACCCGATAATTCCAAACCATTTGAAGTCTTCTGTGACGCATCAGGCACGGGTCTCGGCTGTGTCCTTATGCAAGAAGGCCGAGTCATTGCCTATGCTTCACGGGCACTTCGACCCCATGAGCTCAACTATCCTACCCATGATCTTGAGTTAGCCGCCGTTCTTCATGCCCTCAAGATATGGAGACATTATCTAATGGGTAATCATTGCAATATTTTCACCGATCACAAAAGCCTCAAATACATCTTCACCCAAATTTGAATTGAATATGAGACGAGAAAAGATGGCTTGGGTTGATTAAAGATTATGATCTAGAAGTGCACTATCATCCCGGCAAAGCAAATGTTGTTGCGGATGCTCTTAGCCGCAAAGATCATTGCAACCACCTAGAGTTGGAGCCGATCGGTGAACCCTTGTGTGAAGAAATGAGAAGGCTCAACTTAGAAGTGGTACCGCAGGGGAATTCTTTATGCCTTGACCGCGAGTCAAATCTTTATGACGAGAATCGTCACCGCCGGCCGCGGTGATGCGGATATTCGGACCATCGAGGCGAAACTAGCGAAGGAGACCCCAAGTATACTTGTTTCCGGAAGGATCACCGGGATGTGGTCCGGTTTGGGAAACGTCTAGTGGTCCCCGTTGACCCGTAAATTAAGAAAATCATTCTAGATGAAGCTCACGAGTCCAAATTCTCTATTCATCCCGTAGTACCAAAATGTACCAAGATCCGAAGCGAACTTTTGGTGGTCCAATATGAAGGTGGATGTAGCCAAGTATGTAGCCGAGTGCGATACTTGCCACCTGGGATGAAAGCAAGTCATTTGAAATCGGCGGGGGAGTACTCCAACCCCCGTCGATACCTATGTGGAAGTGGGACGATATTAGCATGGATTTCATTGTGGGTTTACCCCTAACGGCCTAGAAGAAGGACTCTATTTGGGTAATTGTGGATAGACTCACCAAGACCGCCCATTTCATTGCCGTGCACACCACTTACTCCGTACGACAATATGCAGAGTTGTACGTGGACCACATAGTTCGTCTGCATGGAATCCCAAAGACTATAATCTCTGATAGAGGGACTCGGCTTGTAGCTCGTTTTTGGGAACGAGTTGCATGAGTGTTTGGGAACTCACCGATCCGCTAGTTCCGGTTATCATCCGCGGACCGATGGTCGGACGGAGAGGATAAATCAGATTTTAGAGGACATGTTGAGAGCAAGCATCTTGCACTTTGACAAGAGTTGGGACAAGTGTTTGTCCTTGGCGAGTTCTCTTACAATAACGGGATCAAGCCGGCTTGAAAATGGCACCGTTCGTGGCTCTATACGGACGCGGATGCCGCACTCCGCTAAATTGGTCGAGGCCGGAGAAAGAACACTCTTTGAACCAGAGTTAGTTAAAGAGGCCGAGGAAAGGGTGCAAGTGATAAGAGAAAATTTGAAGATGGCATAGATGAGGCAAAAGAGTTACCATGACAAGGGAACCGCACCTCGACACTTTGAAGTGGGAGATTATGTGTATTTGAAAGTATCCCCCACCAAAGGTGTGCAAAGGTTCGGAGTCAAGGGAAAATTAGCCCCGTGCTACATTGGACCATATGAAGTTATAGAAGTGTGTGGACCCGTGGCTTACCGTATCCAATTGCCGTAACGGTTTTCCGCGATTCACAATGTGTTCCATGTAACTCGGTTGAAGAAGGGAATGCCTGTTCGGAGAATGAAATCATCACGGATGCTAATGCTTGGATCGAGCTGGATTTCTCGCTCGTCGAGCACCCATTGAAAGTACTAGACCAAAAAGAGCGAAAGACCCGAAGGCGGACCGTGCGGATGTACAAGATCCAATGGAGCCATCACACGGAGGAAGAAGCAACGTGGGGGACATAGGACTATCTTAATACTAAGTATCCCAAGCTTCCTACGGTCTCGAAACCGTGAGTCCTTCTCCCCATTTCTTCGTTATCAAATCGAATCTCGGGACGAGATTCCGTTTAAGGGGGGTAGGCCGTGACGCCCAGTTTTTAATTACCGTCATTAACGTAATAGCGGTCAAATAGTCAACCGTGGTCAAACCTAGGTCAACTCCGGGCCCTCACCTCGAAAAACTCACTAACCCACCCTAGTGACCCTAAATGAATAGTAAACACACTTGTGGGGCCAATCCATGGTCAAAAGTTGGGTCAAACCCCTTGTCACCCCAGTGTCCACAGGTGTCTGCCGGAACTTTTGCCGCGTTCTCCAAAATTCACCTAAACACTTAAAATTCTACCTTTATGAAAGTTGTAGATCTTGATGAGGGACACAACTTTCATGTAGATTGGCATTTCAAATTTTGAGGGGAAAAACTTGAAATCCACGGACGCCTCGTCATCCACGGACGCCTCGAGCCGCCTATAAAAGCATTTCCTCGCACCCTCCGCGCGCCATTCGAGCCACCCGCCGCCATGGCCGCCGCCGCTCGGTGCTAGCTCCTCCCGCCCGTGCTCCTCGCCGGCCCGGCCACTCTAGTAGCTTCATTAGGTCCCGGTGAAGCTCCAAAGCCCGCTTGTTGCCCAGGCACCGCGCCTCCTTGCCTCCTTTCCCCGAGCCGCCGCGGTCACCGCCGCCGGCCGCCGTCGATCCCCTCGCCGGCGGCTTCTCCCGCCCCAACCACGGCCACCTACGGCTCCTAAGTGAGCATGTGGTCGAGCACCGGCCGCTTGCCGGCCGGCCGCGCCGCCGGCTCGCCGGAATTGGCCATGCCCGCGCCGCCGGCCGGCCAAGGGCCCAATTGCAACACTTTCGATCTTTGTAGGGTGCTTAGGGTAAAAGTTCGGTGGCCGGGTTGTGAAGAACCTTAACTAGCTTTTCTTACGGATTAGTCCGGGGCTTTGTAAAATGCCTAGAAATTCGTAGAAAAAACAGAAAAATTCCCAAACCAATTTTGTAGGGTTCAGGATGATAAATACCACCTCTTTTGTTATATACTCATGGCTAGATTCTAAATAGTTTTAGCATGAGAAATACAAATGTGTTAAGACTGGATCTGCCATAACTTGAAATCCATAACTCCTCCGTAGCCCAATTTTGGATATGTTGTGTGTTAGGCCATGAATAGATGTTGTGCCAAAAATTGCACAAAGTTATGCAAGAGATCTTGCTAAATAAATTCTTTTCCATTCCCTGCAAGAATCGCCTAGATGATTTTTCCTGTTAAATATATTTATATTCTTGAGCTCAACTTGTGCACACTGTCTTGTAATGCCAAAATGCACATCTTGTGAATTAATCATGATTTTTGGATTAACAGAAATAATTATTCTTGATTTATGCATGTTTTCCTTTGTAAATTAATAAACCAAGTTCAGTAAAGTTCCTAGATGTATATGCTGGTTCTTTAGGCTTGTTTAGGACCAGAGAGCATGCACAAGAAAGTTTGAATCAATTTGATGCTTATTTATTTTTGTATGCATTTAAGTTGAATCACTAGCTAGCCTTTGTTATTTTCCATAATATTTAATTTCCTAGCATCCAACACTTACATGTGGGTCCAATGGACCAGGATAGGTGCTAGTAGGCTTAAGAAACACTCATTTAATTTTTGGTAATTTAATTGTTAATAAAAAGCTTAAATGCCTTTTAATATTAAAGGGAAATTAAATAAAGAAAACCCCCTAATTAATTCTTTTTCCTTTTTGAAAAGTATTATTTAATATAATTAAAAGATAATTAATTATCATCACTGATAAGAAATTAATTCATAAATAAAAATACTCATTACACCTTTGTTGGTGAAGATAAAAGGAATTGAAGCTTCCACATGAAATGACAAGCTTAATAAAAACCTTTATTCCATGTGCAAATAAAAGAGTAACCCATGTACAACTAATAACCTTCCTAAAAGAGAAACACTATATAGATGCTTGTTAAGGTGAATATGACCAACCCAGGGTTGGATAAGACAACAAACTATCACCTCACCTAAAGTGCATTGCATTCCGTGTAGATCTTCCGGACGGAGATTACTCCCTTGTCCCGGAAACCGAGGAAGGAGGAGCGGAAGCATCGCTGCAGTACGTGGAAGTACTCGACACCGAGGGTGCCCAGGCTAACCTAGCTGACGAAGGCAAGCTCCGGTGCATCTAACCTAGTTTTAAAATTCTTTATTCAATTATCTATGAATGATTGTGCATTTACGTTCAGGAGTTGAATGAAACCCTAGATGCATGATCCATAGGTACCTTTGTCCTTACTAGTATGATAGGTCGATAGCTGCTAAGCTATAGGACCGTTACAAGTCGAGTGATGACCTCACTCGCGAGAATAGGTTCTTAGATAGGAATCATATTATATCCTTAAATGGATTGCTCACGTGGTAAGAGCATGGGATGCGGGCTCGGTCCGGTGGTTATGTGGGTTAAGTTTTTGAACGTACCAAACATTGCCGGGAATGGGACCGGTAAGCCTAGTATCTTAATGAGGCGGCGAGGGATCCTACCGTTACTACTCTTGGGATTCACTCTCATGGCTCGCCGGCGGTGGTGTATGGTGACTCGGGTATCTCGCGGGGTATGCGGATAGCCGCACCAAAGACTGTAAGATTTGATCCCGACCCGAGGATTTCTGGGGACGGCCTGGGAAAGTTGTCCTCGCGGGGACAGCCTACCGTGTGTTTGGGTTACCTTGCAAGGTTTAGATCAATCGATTGTCGGCCTCTCACCGTTATCCGAGACTACTTACTCCACTAGTCATGTGATCCCTAATGATGGAAGTTGATGAAGATGATGCTTGATTAATTGTATTGTACAACTCTGTTTGTACTAGTTGGCTAATGTAGTAAAGATTAAACCTACTAGAACTTGTGCTAAAATCTTGAAAGTAAGGACCTACTCCTTGTTACTTTTTAGCAAAGTAACCCAGTAGCCAAAAAGCCTTTCATGGTCTAGTTTTGGTGAAGTAGATATCACCGACAGGTAAGTCTTGCTGAGTATTAGTATACTCAGCCTTGCTATAATGTGTTGATCCAGGTAATGCCTTCGGATGATGTGTGGCCGGAGAGATCCCACCGGCCGGGAGCCGGGAGTGGGTGGAGGATGACTACTGAAAGCTTCATGGATGGCCTCCCGTGGTGTCTTCGCTTCCGTTAGATAATTTCCGCTGTTTTTCGAAAACTCTGAACTATTTCATCATGGCAAAAACTATGGTTTGTAATAAATAAACCCCTCGGGGTACGAATTTGGATGTTATTGTTGTTGTATCTCTGGACTCGCCTTCGAGTGAGTTTCAATGCATATATTCGATCCTTGTTGCTTTTCAAGTGATTTACCGGGCGTTAACCCGGCAACTAACGACAGGATGATACTTTATTATTGCTTAATGACCAAAGTGGATCGGTCCTAGGCGATAGTACGGTATTTTCCTAGGGCCGGTTGTCACACTTACCAAGATGAAACCCGGAGGTGGAAAAACAAGAAGATCGGGCCGAAGCTCATACGGTTAGGGGATGCGGTGCTGCGCAAGGTACCGAAGGGAAAGCCGAAAGGCAAGATGCACGGGAAGTGGGAAGGCCGTTTATAGCGACTGCGACTTCGAACGGAGCAGCCTTCAAGTTGCGTCGGTTGACCGGAGAAGAAGAGCATTACACATGGAATGTGGACATGCTTCGAAGTACTTCGTTCGAATTCGTCGTGAACGACCGCTATTGTTTGAATTTCGGTAGTTCTTCTTTTTTCTCTTTCGTTGTATTCGAAGTTTGTAATATATGTACATTAAGTAGGGGGGACGTACTCTTTTCCTCATAGGGGAGGCTTCGTGGTTCCCATCCGGACCCGCGAAGCGTGAGGTTTTTAACGAGGCGGACCCATGTATCCCGTTTCCGGCATGTAATATAAGTCGGCTTTTTTCCCCCAACCCTTTGTGTCCAAGATCTTTTCTTTCGAGTATGCTTTCGCAACTCCGTCGAAGCTATGCTACCCCCCGGGAAGGGGGCATAGTCTTCGAGGTGGCCTTCGAGCGGGGGTAAGTGACGGCATGGGCACGGGCTGCGTAAGTGCGCATCGGCCACACCCGTCACTTATCGTCGTGACCGAAGATGAAGTCCACTTGATGCGGCGTCAGGGCCCCGATTTGGCCTGAGTAAACGCACGCCGGGGGCGTTGCGTCGGTCCCGATATGACCGAAGATGAAGTCCGCTTGATGCGGTGCAAGGGCCCCGATTTGGCCTAAGTAAACGAATGCCGTGGGCGTTGCGTCGGTCCCGATATGACCGGAGATGAAGTCCTCTTGATGCGGCGTAAGGGCCCCGATTTGGCTCGAGTAAGCGCACGCGGGGGCGTTGCGTCGGTCCCGATATGACCGAAGATGAAGTCCACTTGATGCGGCGTCAGGGCCCCGATTTGGCCTGAGTAAACGCACGCCGGGGGCGTTGCGTCGGTCCCGATATGACCGAAGATGAAGTCCGCTTGATGCGGCGTCAGGGCCCCGATTTGGCCTGAGTAAACGCACGCCGGGGGCGTTGCGTCGGTCTTGATATGACCGAAGAGGAAGTCCGCTTGATGCGGCGTAAGAGCCCCGATTTGGCCTTGATGAAAGCACGCCGGATGCGATGCGGTTGGTCCAGTCGCGACCGGAGGAAACGTCCACTGGATGCGACGCAAAGGACACAGCACGACGGTGTCTCACCTTGACACGGCTAAAGGACAGATCTGTCCTAAGGAGACGCAAGGGTAACGACACTGGCCCGAGGCAACGCTACCCTTCGGAAAATTCACGATGACAGCGCAAAACGCAAGTGCAGAAACGAAGGGGACGAGTGGTGGTTACAGGCACCTTCATTTTTCTTCCTATCATATTTCCAATATACAATGTATTTCAGTACAACCATCCAATATTACACTTCGACACAGCAATACAACCACAATGTATTCCTTCACACACACACACACTATACAAATCGGTTGAAGCCACGCCGCCCCAGTATGCCGCGAACACTTCCTGGGGGGAGTTCCGAAGTAAATCGCTTCAAGTCTTCACGGCATCACATGGCGCGACGCGGGGGCCACGACCGTCGGCCGCCTCCGAGCGATCAATCCTCGTTAAGCACGTCTTCGTAGATCTCATCGAATAAACGAAGAAATGCCGTGTCTATGATGTCCGGTGCCATCCGCCGAAGCTCGCCGTCATTGGGCATCCGTCCTGCGCCGAAGACGGGATCACAGTCAGTGCGCGGGCGCTCACTCTGGCTCGGTCTTCGTAACCACAGGACCGCCCGACGAAGCGTCAGGAATCAAATATACATATTCGGGTGGTCCGATGACACCCTCCTCGACCGGCTCTGGTTTCGGAACGACCCCTTCTTCATGAAGGGGTCCACTAAGTTTCACGTAGGGCGGCTCGCTCTCTAAGGATGGCTTCTCGGCGCGAAGGATCCTTCGAAAACTCCGCAAAGAAACGCCTAGCAGCCTCGTTGTGGAGATGGTAGCATCGTGCATGATACATCGAAATTCCGAATACGACACGCCCGGGTGGCGGATACTAAATTTCGTCCACACATTTGGGGCAACAAAAAAAGAATTTAAGGGCAAGGGCGGGTCGCTCGCACCTTCGTCTCTCTGCGTCGGGCACCACCGAAGGGACTCGCGCGAGAGACACCTTACATTAGTGTTTCATACAACCACGGCTCCAAAAGAAAGTGTTTCATCTCGTTTACAAAATCGGGCTGGTGCACGTTGACGGTGTATTTTGGTACACCTAGCATGTTCATTACACTTTGGTTTGGTTTTGATTATGGACTAACCCGCCACTAGGCACACTAATTATATAACAAGTTCATCTATGTGCATGCATTTGGAAGTCTTGTGTTTATGTAGGAAAATATGGACATAAAGGACGGATTCGCAACAAGTTCAAAGGAGCATTTACGGAGTCTTGTTCGTGTTCATGAGCTTGATGAAATTACTTCGAATGGTGGCAAGGACCGAAGTGCTACGAGGAACACCCCGGGGATTGAAGCGTAAAAGACCGAACTTCATGCGAAGAGAACCTCCATCTTGGACGTGAGGATGACATCATCAAAATCATGCAAGTGGAGGGGGCAAAGTGCATAATCTCATGAGGACCCACGGGAGCGAAGGGGCGGCGAACCGGGCCGAGGTGGGCCCGGGCCGGCCGGCCCAGCCCACTCCGGTTGCCGGTTCGGCCCCGTTTTTCTTGCACCCGAAGGATCTTTAACCCTAAAACCCTGGAGGTGCCGCCAATCGACAGGAGAGAGAGCCATTCGCACCAGGAGGCCACCCACAAGCTAGAGAAAGAGGAGGGAGATCTCCAGAGGGAGATCAACCACCTCGAAGGAAGCACCCTCTTGTGGAGAAGAAGGAAGACACCGTCGGATGGGAAACCATGATCAACGGTGCTATGTCCAGCACTTTGATGGGGTAATCTCCTTATTCGTCCATGGGTTGTAATCGATCTTGAGATGTAATCATACTTTGTCGGATTATCTATCTATCATCTTGTGTTGAATATACTTTAATGCTTAAGGTTAGCTACCATGCCGTAAAGGGAGTATGAGCTCCAATGCTTCCTTGGATCCATTCAATACGCCGTGTCCATCATAGGTCTAGTCATGAATACCTTCGCGTAGTGACAGTACGAGAGGAGGGAAAGGGCGAAACCGTGGTCACAACCCCCGATAGATTAGATTGGTTTAATGTCTTTAATTGATTGCATGATCATGGACCCATGGGCGAGTGTCTCCTATCTTGATATCTAAATCGTTTTCTCTAGTATAGTTTAGTTGTTTTCTAGCATAATAGTAAGTTAGGGTTTTAGTAGCTAGTGCGTAGAAGTAGATTGAACGCTTGTAATCCCCTTGCTCGGCGGATTGACAAGAACCTTGTGAATCCCGTGGTGAAAAAGGTGTGGGGTCCGTACGCTTGCGGATCGTAGAGGGATACGTCTTTTATCCGTCAACAAGCCCCTTTTTCCGGCGCCGTTGCGGGGAGAAAGCTAGTTTACATCGTTTGATTTGCATTTAAATTAGTTTTATACTTTAGTTTATCTTTTATTTGCTTTATCTAACATATATTATCTAGAAAAACACTTGTTTCATTTTTGTTTTTGTTTTTATCTTATTGTCTAGATGGCGTTTGTCAATCAACCCGTGGAAGAATCGGATAAATCACTAAGGGATTACGCTAGCCCTCGATGTGAAGATATAAAAGTACAAGAGTCGGATTCGAAGCTCGAAGCGACCAAGTATGAGATTAAATCCAAGATCATCGATATGGTGGCGGCAAACCCGTTTGAAGGGATGGTTACGGAGAACCCATATAGAAACATAAGGGATTTCACGACGATATGCAACATGGTGCGCCAAGAAGGAGTTTCCGATGAATGGTTCAAATGGAATCTCTTTCCCTACTCACTTGCCGGCAATGCAAAGACATGGTATTCGTTTGCGTCCTTTGAAGTTGAAGGCAATTAGAACAAGTTGACAAATAAGTTTTGCGAGAAGTTCTTTCCAATTAGCAAGGTTCAACATCTAAGGAGGCAAGTGATCAATTTCATGCAAGGAGAAGAGGAAGGGATAGACCAAGCCTGGGATAGGTTTAATGGGTTGATCGAACAAGGACCAAGACTCGGCTTTCTCCGGTGACGTACTCTTGCATACATTTTTCTTTTCCCTAACCCCTAGTTGCATGCAACACGTCGAAATGTGTGCAGGCGGGGATCTCATGGAGAAAACACTCACGGAAGCCGCTCAACTTCTACAAAAAATTAGTAAGGCGGTGCCATGCGAAGAGATTGGGAAACAAGACTTGCGGAAGAGCGGAATATAATTCGAGGAAGAAGAAGTGTGCTGAATTTTCTAAAGAGGCAACCCGGAAGTCACAAAAGAGGAACCAATCACGGAAAAGCTTGAACAAGAACACATCATGTCAAGAGCTACCCCGAGCATCGACTTTGCCGTACCAAATGAGACAAACAAGAGAAGCATGTCAAGCGCGAAGCCGCTAAGGGAGTTCGAACCAATGGATTGGGTTCCTATCGATTACGCAGAGAAGTATTCGACAAGAGAAGACCGTTCCCTAATCAAAAGGGAATGGCGAGAGCATTGGAAGTGGATTTCCCACCGGAAAAGAAAGCGGAAGAATCATACAACCTTGAAACCACCGGTGAGATCTTTCAAAAGCTCTTTGGAGATGACATAGTGGATCCGGAACACATAGCCGAGGTGAAGAGAATCATGGGGATCAAGCCCGAAGCATCACCATACGCTCGCCTCGCCGAAATTTACGCGATAGGATCCGAAGAAGAAGAGAAGATGACACCACACTTGAGTTGCGAGATCAACGGAGTTCAATGCAAGGCTTTATGCGACATCGGAGCACAAGTAAGTGTCCTATCTTCTAAAATTTACGATAAAGTTCAAGACCACAACCTAGACTTAGCTCCAACATCAACGAAGTTGATTATGGGAGATGGTAGAACTATTAAACCTCTAGGTATTGCTTGCAACATGAAAGTAAAAATCTCTAGAAATTATATACCAACCGATTTCTTTGTTATTGATACTTACCATAGTAATCATGATCACATAATCTTAGGTAGGCCCTTTCTTAAATTGGTTGATGCCATGTTAGATGCCGGAGAAGGCAAAGTAACAATGAACCTTAATGGAACAAAGTACACATATAACTTTCTTCTTGCTTCTAAACACCTTACACCCTTTCCTCCCTAAGATGAAGAAGTAGAATAGATAGATAGTCTTTGTTTTGTTGAAACCCTTAGAGACCCGCTGAAAAGAGCGATGGAAAATCAAATTAGTGACCAACAAGATGAAGAACTAGAAGAAGCAACAAAAGGCTTAGAGCCACATGATGGAAGCGTGGAGGAAGGAAAATTCGAAGACATTGGAGAAATAAAACCCGAGGAGCCACAAGCGCCCGAGGTAGACCTTAAACCTTTGCCCAAAGGATTAAAATATGAATTTTTGGGCCCGGACAAGACTTATCCGGTCATCGTGAGCGACGAGTTGAGTCCCGAAAAAAAACGAGAAGTTGCTGATTTTATTGAAAAAACATAGGAAGGTGAGTGGATATTCGATTAACGGTCTCAAAGGTATTAGCCCGGCCTTTTGCACTCATCGTATACCAATGGAAGACCAATGTAAGCCCGTAGTGGACCACCAAAGGAGGCTAACTCATGCCATGCGAGAGGTAGTAAAGAAAGATGTCATCAAGTTACTTGATGCCGGAATCATCTACCGGTTCCGCATAGCGAATGGGTGAGCCCAGGTACATTGTGCACCAAAGAAAGGAGGTTTGACCGTGGTGAAGAATGAGAAGAACGAATTGATACCGCAAAGAACCGTGACCGGGTGGCGGATGTGTATTGATTATCGTAAGCTTAACAAAGGGGAGATTTTGAGAAAGTGCCACTCGGTGGAGTACGGTGGACACTATAGCCATTTTCGAACCCAAGCAAAAGTATGGTCGAGCGGATTCTTTTGGCCGGAGATGCATGAAGATACTAAAAGATATGTTGCATCATGCCCTGAATGCCAAAGAACCAGAAACATCTCTCAGAGAAATTCTATGCCTTTGAAATACAACCTATAAATCGACATATTCGATGTATGGGGTATAGACTTCATGGGGCCTTTTAAAAACTCATTTGGATTTGAGTATATCCTAGTCATGGTAGATTATGTATCCAAATTGGTAGAGGCTATACCATGTCGTAAAGCTTCCACGGAGGAGTCCATTACTATGATCAAGAACGTGATTTTTCCTCGTTTCGGTACACCGAGAATCTTGATAAGTGATGGAGGAACTCACTTCACCGGGAAGAATTTCAAAAAGTGCTTGTCCAAGTTGGGAATTGAGCATAGGGTCTCTACGGCCTATCACCCACAAACCAACGGACAAGCGGAAATGTCAAATAGGCAATTAAAAAGCATCCTCAACAAAACCATAGAGAAGGGAGGCAAAGATTGGTCAAAGAAATTAGACGAAGCTTTATGGGCTTATCGAACGGCGTTTAAGACACCGATAGGTATGACCCCTTATCAATCCGTCTATGGAAAAGCTTGCCGCCTTCCGGTTGAGTTGGAACATAAAGCCTATTGGGCGATTAAATAGATGAACCTCGATCTTGATGCCGCGGTGGTGAAACGAAGGATCCAAATAAGCGAGCTAGAGGAGTTGAGGTTGAAAGCATATGAAAATGCAAGCATATACAAAGAGAGAATCAAAAGGTGGTATGATAAAAGATTGAAAAAGAAAGAATTCAAAGAAGGAGATAAGGTCCTCCTCTACAATTCGAGGTTTAAAACCTTCGGAAAGGGGAAATTGCAAAGCAAGTGGGACGGACCTTATGTTGTGCATTCGGTGCTCTCCAACGGAGCGGTAACCATTATGGATATAAAAGGTGATCAATTTATGGTGAATGGTCAATGGCTTAAGGTTTACTACGAACCCGACGTTGTGCCCCTTCACCATGTTGATGTCTTCACCATGGAAGAAGAGCCCGAACGTCCCGCCTAGGACAAAAAACAAGGCATGGATTTACGTAAATAGTTTTTCTTTTAATTTTCTCGGAGTTTCTCGCGAAGATTTACCGGGCCAACGTTTTCCCATGGGCTAAGGAGGCGAAAAAAGGGTGGTGCACGAAAAAGCCGGACCGGCCCGGCCCCGAGACGGGGGTGGGCCGGCGGCCCCGGGCCGACCGGCCCAGCTGGGTCCCGGCGGCGGTCGTCTCCGATTTTTGCTCGAATTGCTCCTTTTCGACTTCCTTCTTTGGTCAGAAAATTTTAAGGGAAGTTTAAAAAAGGAAAATGAGGTTCCCAGGGCTTCCCTCTCCGGACTATTTATTTGGCTGAATTGGGAGCTCGGGAATCAACCCCTTCAAGCAATATTTTGCATCCTTGCAGCAGCCATTGTGTCCCCAAGAAGCTTAGAGTTGAAGCTAGAAGCCAAGGAGCCATCGATGGAGGAGGCGAAGCGATGCGAGCTCAAGCTACCCGTCAAGAGGACCGCCCGCATCCGTTGCGGAGGGCGTGTCCCGACCGGAGCTCTTGCATCTCGCAACCCCGTCGAAGGAGAGAAGGTCCCTACGCCTGTTCGAAGGTCGGCGCGCATCCAAGGCGTCAAGAGGACCACCCGCATCCATTGCGGAGGGCGTGTCCCGACCGGAGCTATCGCATCTCGCAACCCCGTCGAAGGAGAGAAGGTCCCTACGCCTGTTCGAAGGTCGGCGCGCATCCAAGGCATGAAGCGGAAAGACTAAAAGGAGGTGTCGCCCGAGCCTAAGGATTATGGGGGTAGCGACTACTCCGACGATCGTAACCCGAGCTCGTGGGCGGCCGCCGGAAGAGATGATAACGACCTCTATATTTGGGATGAGCAGCCCAAGGAGAGGACTCCCGAAGGCCCCAATGGCGATGGCAACGACGGCGACGGCGGCGACGACAATGGTGGTGGCGACGACGACCCCTTCGGATTGCATCCGATGTGTTCTCGCGCTTGTCGTCAATCCATCGCGGATCTCTACGCGTCGGTCGATGAATGTCTCCAAGCCATGGAAGCGATGAAGCAGCGTATAGAGGACTTGGAGCGCGTAGTCGAAGACGACTACAAGTTCCTTAACCGTAACGTGTGCAAACTTTTTGGCATGGTTGAAAACATGCGAGGCAAGTGGTGCAATACTTGCTTGAAGTACCACTAGGTATAGTCTTCCCCTTAGGAATTTTGTAAGATACGACGAGGACGTCGTATGTTTTTAGCGTGGGGGAGAGCTAGCTAGCTAGCCTTAGCTTTTGAGTTTCAAAGTTTAGGTTCGGTTTAATCTTCGAGCGAGAGTCTAGAGTTTAATGTGTCTTAGTTTTCGAATATGTTTTTAAATTTTTGCAAGTTTGCAAGTGTCTTAAATTAGTGTTGAGTCAAAGAAAACCAAATAAAAAGAGTCTTTATACATTTTGTGTCTTGTGGGATGCTTATCTTTATTCACTTGTTTGTTTATCTTCGATTCTTGATATATGAACAAAAGTGTGTGGTTTGAAAAATGTTTACCGTGGTGCTTAGTGGAATTGCTACTACTTAAAGTACCCATACCACACTTCGATCTTGAGCTTCACATGTTAGTTGTGCTATGTTCAATGCTAAAAGTTGGAGGATTTCAGTTCTGAAAATTATCTAAAAACCCTTGTAATAAAGGTTAGCAAAACCTCTTTTTCCAAGTTGAGAGTAAGAAAAAAATCCTATACAAGGCCATTTTTTTTTGCTCCACCATAAGTGTGATTAGCACGATGAGTTAGGCTAGGATCCTTCTCTCTTGGGAGTTTTAATTTCAAGCAATGATCATGTTCTTGTACTTATCTTTTGTTGCTAGCCTCTTCTTGCATTCGGTAACGTGACTTTCACATCGGAAGTCCCGTACATCGCCGAATTCCATACCCAACCCTATACATCTCTTTTGTACATTGCATTCCTTGAACACAACCTACTTTCAAAAGTTTCGTCTCGTCTCTAGCATGATTTATTTAAAATTTCAGATTGTATGCATGCGAGAAAGAGAGGAGTTGAGAGCTTTGAAAAGTTGTCAAGAGAGAGAAAAATAAAGAGAAAAGTATGAGTATGGGAAAGAAAGAAAGAAAGAAAGAAAGAAAGAAAAAATATAGAAAAGTAAAGAAAGGGAAAAATAATATGAGAATGAAAGAATGGAAAAAAAAAGAGAGAAAAGAGGAGGTAGCAATAAAGATATGAGAGGGATGAATTAAGTGAAAGAAAAGAAAAAAAGTGTAAGGAAGGATGTCACGTTGTTAAGAGACGAAACTTCCATTCTTTTTCCAACCATGTGCAATCCGACAACGAGGACGTCATCGGTGCCTCGTAGTCATAATTTTCTTTTGCCCTTGCACATGTCCACCATTCTAAATCTTCTCATCCTTGATATCCCTACATATGGTTAATTCTCATGATCATTGGCTTTGAAAGGTAGACAACCATTAGAGGAAGTTCTTAGTTTGACAATACTTGTGTTGATTGCGCTAGCCCTACCTATAGCTCCACTTTACATGTTATTTGAGAGACTTATGGGAGGTGAGAGTTTTATAAAATTGGTTTAGGATAGCCACCTCACATGAGTGACTTGAGAGAACTTGGAGAAAATTATTTGTCTAATACTTATTGCAGGAATTTTGTTTTTAAAAAATCATAAACCCTCCGATGGAAGCAAAGAAGTAAGCATGGCTGAAATTGAGGACTTCGAGTGAAGAGTTTGAGTTGTGGGGTAAATCTTGACATGGTAAAAATTCTAAATGCCCATGTTTATGTTTGATGATCATTACATTATGTTTATGTATTAAAGATGAAAGGATTGACTAACTTGTGAAGAAGGATGAGTGGTACATGATTACAACACTTTGGACGAAGTTCTTTTACGAGTACTTGCTCGAGGACGAGTAAGAGCTTAGCGTGGGGGAGATGTTGATGGTGTATTTTGGTACACCTAGCATGTTCATTACACTTTGGTTTGGTTTTGATTATGGAACTAACCCGCCACTAGGCACACTAATCATATAACAAGTTCATCTATGTGCATGCATTTGGAAGTGTTGTGTTTATGTAGGAAAACATGGACATAAGGGACGGATTCGCAACAAGTTCAAAGGAGCATTTACGGAGTCTTGTTCGTGTTCATGAGCTTGATGAAATTACTTCTAATGGTGGCAAGGACCGAAGTGTTACAACGGAACACCCCTGGGGATTGAAGCGTAAAAGACCGAACTTCATGCGAAGAGAACCTCCATCTTGGACGCGAGGATGACATCGTCAAAATCATGAAAGTGGAGGGGGGCAAAGTGCATAATCTCATGAGGACCCACGGGAGAGAAGGGGCGACCGAACCGGGCTGAGGTGGGCCCAGGCCGGTCGGCCCAAGCCGGCCGGCCCGCCCCACTCCGGTGGCCGGTTCGGCCCCGTTTTCCTTGCACCCGAAGGATCTTCAACCCTAAAACCCCGGAGGCGCCGCCATTCGACAAGGAGAGAGCCATTCGCACCGGAGGCCATCCACAAGCTAGAGAGAGAGGAGGGAGATCTCCGGAGGGGAGATCAACCACCTCGAAGGAAGCACCCTCTCGTGGAGAAGAAGGAAGACACCGTCGGAAGGGAAACCATGATCAACGGAGCCATGACCAAGCACCTTGATGGGGTAATCTCCTTATTCGTCCATGGGTTGTAATCGATCTTGAGATGTAATCATACTTTGTCGGATTATCTATCTATCATCTTGTGTTGAACATACTTTAATGCTTAAGGTTAGCTACCATGTCGTAAAGGGAGTAAGATCTCCAATGCTTCCTTGGATCCATTCAATATGCCGTGTCCATCATAGGTCTAGTCATGAGTAGCTTCGCGCGAAGGATGTACGAGAGGAGGGAAAGGGCGAAACCGTGGTCACAACTCCCGATAGATTAGATTGGTTTAATGTCTTTAATTGATTGCATGATAGTGGACCCATGGGCGAGTGCCTCCTATCTTGATATCTAAATCGTTCTCTCTAGTGTAGTTTAGTTGTTTTCTAGCATAATAGTAAGTTAGGGTTTTAGTAGCTAGTGCGTAGAAGTAGATTGAACGCTTGTAATCCCCTTGCTCCGCGGATTGACAAGAACCTTGGGAATCCCGTGGTGAAAAAGGTGTGGGGTCCGTACGCTTGCGGATCGTAGAGGGATACGTATTTTATCCGTCTACGGTGCCCTTCGGACCTCGGCACGCGGCGACGACCGGAGCCTCGGGCCGGCGCGGCGGCGCGGGCTCCGGGGGCCTTCGCGCCCGGGAGAGCCGGCGGCTAGCAGCACGGCCTCGAGTTCCGCGGCATGCGCCATCTCCGAGGTGTCACCTCCGGTGTCCTCTTTGGCGTTGACGGTGGCGGGGGCGACCTCCTCGAGCGCGGGTGCGGCATCGACTTCGGGGGACGGCGGCGGCTCCGGCGAGGCGGCGCCGGGGAGACGGTTCCCGCGGCCGCCTCGGTGCGCTCGACCTCGTCCGCGGGCCCCGTTGCCCTGTCCACACGCGCTTCATCGGACGTCGGCCCCGTCGTCTCTTCGGAGCGCGAGCACCATCGCCGGGAGCGTCGGTCCCGTCGCCCCCTCCTCCGCAACGGCTTCGGGATTTTGGGCGGCGATCGGGGGAACCCCGGGCATGGCGATCCAGTCGCCCTCCATCATGAACCGGGGCTCGGGAAGAGTGCCACCGTATCGAGACCGAAGACGCTCGTAAACGCGCGCTTGCGGCCCGGGCCTTATCTGCGAGACACCGAGGGCAACACGTCAGCATTGGCGCGAGTCGACACCACAAGTAGAGTTTTAAAGTGAAAATAAAAAATGGCTTCGGTGAACCCGAGCACTTAGGCGAACCGATTCGTCCAAGGTGTTAGACGGGACCCGCGGCGAGCGAAGAAGGTGTTCATGAAATTCTTGGCAAGATTCTTGGCAAGCACGGGGAGCCGCGGAACATCGAGTTCCGCGTCGGTGGGCCACTCAAAGTTATCCTTCGTCGCCCGCCGAAGATGACCCTCATGCGATTGTCTTCTCGAAGAGGGGCGATCCGCGGGAACCGAAAGCATACGGAGTATGCCAGCGTGCGAACCCCTACCGCGGCCCCTAGCTCTCCGAAGATCTTTGTGTTCATGGCGATGAGGTCGAAGCAGGCACTCACCCACTCGTAGAATGCCTCGACGGTGCACTGGGGGAACGAGGTAGGCGGCGCACCGAGATTGCACTGCCCCAGCAACTCCAAGATATCTGTGTGAAGGGTCTCCGCGCTCCGGATATGATCTGCTCGGTACCGCCCCAGCACGTCGCTCGGGCCCCGGCTCGCCTCTTTCTGTGCTTCGGCCAACTTTTCCTCCTTGTCGAGGAGCCGAGCGTGCAGGTCCTCCTTGGTGTGCCGGTTAAGGTCTCCACATTGAGGCGCGGTGCTTCCAGGGGCAGCTTCGGAGGATTTTGCTGCATCTTCTTTCGCTTGCAGCAGCTGCCGGTTGCGCTCTTGCTCAGCAGCCAACCGCCCCTCCAGCTCCACCACCAGGTTTTGAAGCGAGGTATTCACGGCAGCTGACACCTCCTTCGCCTCTTTGCTTTCTTGTTCCAGCCTTCGGGCAAGGCACCGGGATGCGGCGAAGGCTTTTAGGGACAGATCCCCGCATGCAGTGGTGAGTTCGGTGGAGCTAAGCTTCCCGAAGTATTCCTCCTCGTGGGGAATAGCGAAGCTTGACCCTGCCTCTTCCAGGAATTTACGCTCATGTCCGCCGCTCGTCGGGCCCGGGGAAGCGAATGCGTTTTCCGCCAATCAGCTTGGCTTCGGCGGGAACCTAAAGCCGGACGGCGGTGGCTCGGGGCTCCTCCGGTGTCACCCGATAGCGCTGCCTGTTGGGTTCCTCTTCTTCGTCTTCCTCAGCAGCGGCAACAAAGTCGTCCTTTTCGGCGACTATGGCCGAAGGGGAAGCGGATTGCTCGGTGCCTTCAGATGAGGAGCTGGATGAACTAGTGGAAGTGGAGCTGGACTTGCCTTCGTCTTGAGGGGCGTCGGGGCCGAAGGCAGTAGGGCTGTGACCACGTGGGGCGTCACCAACAGAAGACACAATGCAGACGTCACTGTCATCATCACTGTCTTTCTCCTTCGGGCCGAGGGGCACGAGCAGCGGCCCGCCGGCTTCTTCACGCGGCCACGGCCGAAGGTGTGGCCGGGCGCGGGGGGGCCGGTACGGCCGCAATCACATCCTTGACGAGGCCGGTCTCGACATCTACGACTCGGGTCCTCTTGGGCGATGGGGGCGAGTCCGCCGGTCGGCCGCCACGTTTCTTCTGAGCTCTCCCTTCGGCGGTGGCGGTGGCCGCAGCGGGGGCACCCCTCTTGCCAGCTCTCTTCGGAGCGGCACACGGTGAAGTCGCCGTCTCGCCAGCGTCCGCTTCGGCGACCGCAAGTGCAGCGGCTTTCCTCCGGGAAAATTGGCTCGTAGCATTGAAAGATCCCGACTTCCGTAAAATACCACCGAAAGATCGTGGCCCCGTAAAATAGCGTTGAAAGATGCAAACATCAACTAAAATTCGCATTCCGTCAATTTTGGCATCTTTTTCTCTCTTTTACCACATAACACCGACATGCAATGACATTTCTACCCCCGTGTACAAGCGAACTCCAACACAACTCACCTCAAACCTTATCCACGCATAGCACCTTGAACCGTAGACATCTCTCGCGCTTGGCCGGCCGCTCGCCCGCTGCGCACGGCGGCGCGCGCCCGCAGCCGCCGCCGTTCCTCCCCCCGGCGACGACCTCTGCGCCGCAGCCCCCCGCGCCCCCCCCCTCCGGGCGGGCGTCCCGGGTGCGCCCTCCGCGGCGTCGCCGGGGTCGCCGGGCCGGCGCGCCCTCCGGGTGGCGTTGCTAGGGTTGGCACACCATCTAGGCGAGCATCCCCGACGCACCAGGCATGGATCGATTTGAGATTCCTAAAGGGTAAGGCTTCCAATACTCAAACCCTAACTGTTCAAATTAGTCTCATGCTTGAAAGGGAATGGTAGTTCAACTGTTAAAATTAGTTGGAAAATGTGGTTCTTAGTCAGATTTGTGGACTGATTTTGGTATGGATTGCATACAGTCAGATGTAGTTTCTCGTCAGTTTGAAATGGTACCGATAATGTGGGAATTGCAGCAAATAGGTCGGATGTTGAAGCGTCCCCTCATCGGAGGTGACTAAATGTGACACAAATACCGGTCCCGGGAGGCTGGTAACACATTTATTACAACGGGTGGAATCGGTCTTTTACATCACGGCGACACAAAGGGCACGGTAGTGCCAACACAACAAGGAACAACACAAACGCTAGCGACGACACTACAATAGCAAAGGCTTCCATAGCCTCCTCGGAGTACCACACCATGGAAGCTTTCGGTAGGGCCACGGGTACACGAGGCACGGTTGGGTGTAGGGCACAACCTACTCAACGTCTTCGGGAATGTAATCGGGATCCTCCTCTCGTAAAATAGTTAGTAAAACAAGGGTGAGCACATACGTACTCGGCAAATCCAACCCCACCCACGGAGGGGCTTATAAAGCGTGAATCATGCATAAGGTATAACAAGGATCGGGTTAAGGTCCATTTTGCAAACTTACACATGCGGGGGTTCATTTCAAAAAGGTTTTCGCAAATCGTTTTTATAACCCAAGTAACTCAATTGTTTTAGGGAAAAACCACCGAGGATATACCGGACTTCCCGTCCGTCGTAGCCTGTGCACACGACCACACACACATCACCGAAAAACAACTCACACCGGAAAACATCCCATCCCAAACACTAGTTTTTGTGACCACACCGTGACTCGTCCAATACCGTGGACACGGCTATTCGAATAGGTTTGACACTCGCAGAGGTTGTACATCTTTACCCACAAGTAGGGTACCGTCACACGGACACCTCGGTCTGCGGTACGGATCCTATCAAAGCCATTACCCACCTTAGCTAACACTACGAGCCACCACGGAAGCACCCAAGGGGTTATCCCACATAACCGGGGCGTACCTCACACGGAGCGTACCCCTACTCCTTGGTCTCCCGCCGCTCACCCGCACACCCGGATGGCAAGTAGATTAACTAGTGGGGTTTATGCTAAGCCGTTGCCACATACAACGGTCGAGTGGTTGTACGATGATTTGGGTCAGGTGAGATGTCACGCAACCCGGTCCTTAACCGACAAGATGGACAACTCCCAACACGCTCAACCACACAGGTACGAGCTCACCCATACTCCTGACACACACGTCCATCCCGTCTACCCAGTTCTTTACTCATTTTTCCAAACATATCCCATTTCCGTTTTTAAAGCACTCACACATTTTGAAAGCACTCACACATTTTTAAAGCACTCATTTAGGCCAAAACATGGTTCAATCATAGCAATCAAGGGTGGCTATCCTACCATGTTTTTGCAGTAAAACAATATGCAATTTATAAAACGGGTATAGGTTATATTTATAAAACTAGGACAGAAGCATGCATCAAAGGATGAGATTGGACTTGCCGTCTTCGAAGTCTTCGGGGAGTGCCGGCTCGGTGTTCGGGACCTCGGGCTCTCGCTCGCGGTAGTCGGCTTCGATCTCGGCTCGGGGTACCTTCCTCCGTCTACTCCGTCGGCTATAGCACACACACAAGCAAGCGGGCGGGTATTAGCACACACGTTTCCGGCCGAGCTCGGGGGAGGGGGGGAAGTGAGCGGAGGAGGGGTATATATAGGCCCTAGGAAAAGGGTTGGTTCGACGGGGGGGGGGGGGGGTACGGTAATGTTTGGCCTTAACCGGGAAGGAAGGGCGTGTATGAAAGGCTAGGTTAAGGAGGGGTTATAGGTATTAAGGACCTATTGGTAATTTTCTAATAATGAGAGAGGGTGTGTTTATGACCACATAATTTGGGTTAGGGTCCGTTTGTAATTTATTTAGGGCTCAACGGTAATTAATTACTAATCTTAGGGGCTATTTGGAAGGAAGGAAATGAAATAGTATAAGGGGGGCTCGGTTAAAGGAAAAGGCCGGGGGCCTATTAGCAAAACGGCTTTCTTCTCCCCCCCTCGATACGAACGAGAGAGGAGGGGGGGCGCGAGCTCGACCGGCCGGCCGGGGTGCCCGCCGGGCGGCTCGGCGCGCGGCGACGGCCGGGATTAAGGGGAAAAGAGAGAGGGGGTGAGGGGACGCTATTCCCGTGCTCACCTCGGGCTATTGCGCACGGTGGAGGCGGCTCCACGGGAGAGCGGTGGCGCGGCGGCGGCGCTAGGGGGCGGCGGCGCGGTGGTGCTCGGGGGAAGAGGGGAGGAGGAGGCGCCGTGAGGCCGTGATGGTGTCGTGCGGCGAGTCGGGGAGGCCGTCGGCCCCTTTTATAGGCGGCGAGAGGCGGTTTGGGAGCGGAGATATTTCTCCGGCGAGCTCCACTCCGGCGAGCTCGGGGAGCTTCGCGAGGCGGCGACCCGGCGACGCGGACGGCTCGGCCGTACGGGTCAACTTGCACAGTGCTTGGCGCGGGGCAGGCGGCAGTGGTGGTCTGCGGTGTAGGCCGGAGGTGACGGCTCGGCTCGTCGCCGGCGCCGGGGGAGGGGTCTTTTCGGTCTATGCTCGGGCAGGGAAGAGAGGGGAACGGTGGCGTGCTGCGGTGGTCGTCGTGGTCGGTGCGCGGCCTCGCGGACCCGTGCGGCGGGCAAGGCACGCGGCCGGGCCGGCCGGTCAACGGCGCCGGGCGCGGCGCGGCCGATGGGAGGAGAGGAGGAAGGGGGGAGGTCACCGGCGCGGTGGCGTGTCGCCGGCCGGGCGCGGGCCCGGTGTGCTGCCGGCCTGGCCGGCCCCCTCGGTGCCGCGGCGGTTGCGGGCCGGGGTCAACCCGGTGTCGGGCTGCGGTCGGGGGGGGCGCGGGGTGCGGCCGCGCGGGAGGAGGGAGAAGGAGGAGAAGAGAAGAAAAGAAGGGAAAAAGAAAAGAGGGAAGGAAAAAGAAAGGAAAAGGAAAAAGGGAAGGGAAGAAAGATAAGGAAAAAGGGAAAAAAGAAAGGGGAGGAAAATGGAGAAGAGAAAAGGAGAAATAGGGAAAGAGATGTTTGGAAAATGCGGGAAAATTGTTAGGGAAATTGGGAAGGGTTTCGCGGGGTTTTTTCCGGTTTTCAAGCGTCGGCGCATTTTCGGGGGCGGCGGTGATGGCGAGGCGGACCGGTCACCGGGACCGCGGCATGCGCGGGATTCCGGCCGGTGGCCGACCGCGGTGTTGGAAAGGCGCGCGAGGGGGTGCGACCGAGGTGCGGTGGCGGCGGAAATCGCGGCACGCGCGTCGGGGGAGAGAGAGAGAGAGAGAGAGAGAGAGAGAGAGAGAGAGAGAGAGAGAGTGGCTAGGATTTGAATGGTAATTGAGCTCGGCGGATCGGTTTCCGAAATTACGCATGATTTAGTAGGTGATTTATTTAGAGCTAAAAACGCGGGCGTTACAAACCTACCCCACTTAAAATGAATCGGTCCTCGAGATTCGGCTAAGTCTCGAATAGGTGGGGGAATTCTTTCCTCGGTGCATCCTCTCGTTCCCACGTAGCTTCTTCCACCCCGTGTCTACTCCATTGGACTCGCACACCCGTACCTCGGTCGTTCTTGTCCGCTTGACCACGGTGTCTAAGATCTTGACGGGCACCCTCCCCGGTACCTAAGGTCCGGTCGTAGATCGATGGTCTCCACTGGTACTCGCTTTTCTTCCAGAACCTTCAAACATCGGCGTAGCTGAGAGATGTGGAATACTGGGTGTATATCTGCCATTTCTTCGGGTAGCTCCAACCGGTATGCTACTGCTCCGACTCTCTTTTGCACTTTATATGGTCCGATGTACCGAGGGGCCAACTTCCCGTGTACTTGAAATCTCCGAGTTCCCCGGATGGGTGAAACCTTGAGGTAGACGAAGTCTCCTGGGTTGAAGCTCGCTTCACGCCTTTTCTTGTCTGCGTAGCTCTTTGTCGGGACTGAGCGGCTTTCAACTTTTCTCGGATATCAGCTACTCGCTCCTCGGCTTCCTTTATAAGCGCGGGCCCAACCAGGGCACGCTCTCCTACTTCTGACCACATCAGGGGTGTCCTGCATTTTCTCCCGTATAGTGCTTCGAATGGCGACATTCCCAGACTTGCTTGGTAGCCGTTGTTGTAGGAAAATTCTGCGTATGGCGAGCTCTCGCTCCCAATCCTTGCCGTAGGTGAGGACGCATGCTCTCAACATATCTTCCGGGATTTGATTCACCCTTTCGGTCCGCCCGTCCGTCCGTGGGTGGTACGCCGAGCCGAAGTCTAGCTTGGTGCCCATGGCTTTGTGCGGGCTTTTCGGAACCTAGAGGTGAATTGGGTCCCTCTATCTGAGACTATTCGGCTAGGCACTCCATGCAGCTTCACTATATTTTCTATGTAGAGTTTTGCCAACTTCTCTCCGCCATAAGTGGTCCGTACGGGTAGAAAGTGAGCGACTTTAGTGAGTCGGTCCACGATCACCCATATGGAGTCATGTCCCTTCTGAGTCCTTGGCAACCCTACTATGAAGTCCATACCTATCTCGTCCCACTTCCATAGCGGGATTGGTAAAGGTTGCAACGATTCCGCGGCTTCGATGTTCGGCTTTGATCCTCCGACAAGTGTCACGGTGGGCGACGAACCGTGCAATGTCCGCCTTCATCCCATTCCACCGGTACTTCGCTTTAAGTCCATGTACATCTTGGTGGATCCGGGTGAATGGAGTATGCGTTGAGTTGTGTGCCTCATCCATGATGGTCCGTCGGAAATCTCCACCTTTGGGCACGCATATCTCGTTTTTGTACCACGGGTGCCTTGGTCATCTACCCCGAAGTCGGGGGCCTTGTTTTCTCCGGTATGCTTGCGGATCTTCCTCGGATTTTCATCGGTCTCTTGGGCCTTCGGATCTTTTCCTCTAGGGTAGGCCGAACACTCGGTGGCGGACGTAGCCTTGGGGACGATGTGTACGTTGAGCCGTGCCATCTCCTCTTGCATCCGGGCACTCTTGGGTGTCTGCCTTTTCGTAGGTTTTCGGCTTAGGGCATCTGCTACCACATTGGCCTTTCCGGGTGGTAGTGAATCTCTAGATTATAGTCCTTGACTAGCTCTAGCCATCTTCTCTTGCCTTAGGTTTAGGTCGGGCCGGGTGAAGATGTACTTTAGACTCTTGTGGTCCGTGTAGATTTCACACTTGTTCCCGATCAGATAGTGTCTCCAGATCTTTAGGGCATGCACTACGGCCGCAAACTCTAGATCGTGGGTGGGATAGTTTCGCTCATGGGGTTTGAGGCCGACGGGAGGCATATGCCACTACCTTCCCATCTTGCATGAGAACACATCCCAACCCTTGTCGGGAGGCGTCGCAATACACGACAAAGTCCCGTTGAATGTCGGCGGGGTTAGCACGCGGGGCCGTGGTCAACCTCTTCTTCAACTCTTGGAAACTCCTTTCGCGGGGCCTCGGTCCGGTTAAACTTCTTCTCTTTCTTGAGCGGCTTCTGTCATGGGCCGAGCGATCTTGGAGAATCCTTCGATAAATCTCGGGTAGTACCCCGCTAAACCTAGGAAACTCCCGATCTCACTCACGTTGGTTGGTTCTTTGCCAGTTGGAGACTGTCTCAACTTTCCCGGGGTCTACAGCTACTCCTTCTGCAGTCAATATGTGCCCAAGGAAGGATATTTTCTCTAGCCAAAATTCACACTTGCTGAACTTGGCGTATAGCTTGTGTGCCCTCAATTTTCCCAGCACTACTCGAAGATGTTGTTCATGCTCCTCCACGCTCTTGGAGTAAACAAGTATGTCGTCAATGAAGACCACGACAAACTTGTCCAATTCCTCCATGAACACCTTATTCATTAGGTTCATGAAGTAAGTGGTGCATTGGTTAGTCCAAAGGACATCACCGTGAACTCATATTGCCCGCGCCGAGTGACAAAGGCGAGTCTTGGGGATGTCACTTTCCCGATCTTGAGCTGGTGGTACCCTGATCTTAGATCCACCTTCGAGAAATACTTGGCTCCCTTCAGTTGGTCAAACAGGTCATCTATTCTGGGAAGAGGGTACTTGTTTTTAATAGTGACCTCGTTCAGCGAGCGATAGTCCACACACATCCTCATGCTCTTATCCTTCTTTTCCACGAAAAGCACTGGGGCTCCCCAAGGTGATGAACTTGGTCGATGAACCCACTTCGGGGGAGCTCGCTAGTCGCTTCTTCAATTCTCGCCAACTCAGGGGCTGCCATCCTATAGGGTCTCTTGGCTATGGGAGAGGTTCCGGGGATAAGGTCGATCACGAACTCTATGTCCCTATCGGGTGGCATTCCAGGGAGCTCTTCGGGGAACACATCTGGGTATTCTCGTACTATTGGGACATCTTCTATGGACTTGGCTTCTATGTTGAAAACCATTATATCCGGCTGTGTCCCGGGTGTGGGGGGGTCACTTGTATCCCGTCCGGGTTGGTCAAGTGCACTACTTTATCGGCGCAACTTATGAGGCCATGGTGTTGGCTTAACCAGTCCATACCAAGGATCACATCTATCCCCTTGGATTTCGGTACTACCGAGTCTGCTAGGAACTCTACCCCACTTAAAATAATCCTTACCGGGGGCATCCCGAGTTGACACTTAATGTCACCTCCGGCGTTCGAGTTATTAGGGGTGCTTTGAGTAGTACCGTGGGTATGCTATGCTTTTCCACAAAGCTTGAGGATATGAATGAGTGTGATGCTCCCGAATCGAACGGTATGGTAGCCAAAAGCGAGCCGACCGGGAACTCACCGAGTACTACGCCTTGTGCTTCCTGTGCCTCCGCGCATTGATGTGATTCACCCGAGCGCGTCCATACGACCGCCGGGGCCGCCTCATCCGCTCGGTTGCCGGTGTTGTTGCCGAAGTTGTTGTTGCTGCGCACTGGCATGCGGTTGGCTCCTGATGCAAGTGGCCTTGGCCCGTTCACCGAGTTGGAGTAGGTGGTGGTGGCTGGCTTTTTAGCATAGGGGCAGTTGGCGATGAAGTGCCCGGTTTCTCGGCAGTTGAAACACACTCGGGAGTCGTTGTTGTTGTTGTTGGTAGTGATCCGTCGGTGTTGTTTCGTGGGGGCTTCATGGCATTCTGGTTGTAGGAGGGCTTGAACTGGGCTCTGGGGGCTTGTGAGCTCGTGGCTTGGGATTGGGTTCCGTATCGCATAGGAGCTTGGAACCTGGACATGGGGTGTCCAAAGTTTCTCGGCCTCCGGGACCGCTCTTGCTTTCGCTTGGCCTTGTGTTCCATGAATTTGCGCTTGTTTTCCTTCTTTTCTTCGGCCTTTGCTCCTTCCGTGAGGATTGCCATGTTCATAAGGGTATTAAAGTCCGGGTAAATCCGAGGAGTCGGCGGTGTCCTCAGTTCCGGAGTCAGCCCCTTCTTGAACATCTCTTGCTTTTTGGAGTCTTTATCCACCTCCTCGGGGGCATAGCGTGCCAGCTCTATGAACTGGTACGTGTATTCCTCCACAGACATGTTGCCTTGGCGGAGTTCGCGGAACTCGTCTGCCTTCCGCTTCAGTGTGGCCTCCGGGATGTGGTAGCGGCGGAACTCCTCCACGAATTCATCCCATGTGATGGCGGAGGGATCCTTGGCGGCGGCGCAATAATTTTCCCACCAGGCTAGGGCTGTCCCGGTGAGCCGGGTGAGCTGCCGAGAGAACCTTGTCATGGTCCTCGCGGTGGAGGGGCTCCGGTTCCCTCGGGGATGGCTCTCGGCCAATCGTCGGCGTCCAAAGGATTCACCGACCCGCTAAAGGTGGGCGGCTTAGTCCCGAGGAACTCGATCGGCTTCTCATTCATGCTCATAGCACGGGGTCTTGGGCGGTTGATGGCATTGAAGATAGCCTCCATCGGGACGGTCGGTTGGCTAAGACTTGAGCCAAGTCAATAGGAGGGGGTGGCGGTAGTAGGACCACGTTCTCTCCTCCATCTTCATTTTGGTTAACCTCCGGTCGTGGAGGCGCTCCCTCCGATCGGCTTGCGATCCCTCGGCGTCCGATCGGTGGGTCCCGACGGGGCGCCCGGAAACCATCCGTAAAGAAGCGGGTTTCTAAGAGATCTAGTTTTATGTGATGTTTAAGTGGATTATAACGGATTCCTTTTTGAAAAGGCGGGGTTTATTCTGCCGGTAAGCACACCACAAGCACATAGCAAACAAGCAAGCACAAACAAGTTTTTATTACAAACCAGCGAGGAGGATACATCCCGACTACGCGGACACACTACACGACTAAGGGCTAAGGGCGCGACTTGGACCGGTACGGCTTCATTCCCTGGGTCTTGGGGCACACTACTCGCGAGGGGAGCTGTCTTCTGGGGTCGAGTGTTCTTCCAGCGGAATGAGCAACTCGTCATCGTTTCCGCCTTCGGGGTTACCGTTCTCCTGAGGCTGTGCCGCGGCTTCAGTGGTAGCTGTTGGGGGTTCGGTGGCTGCTGGTGGTGCTGGTGGGACTTCTATAGTCCCTCCCCATCCTACTAGGGGTGTTCCCAGCAGGACTTGAGCTTCCCCAATGGCCGGAACGGGTGTTCCGCCATGGGTCCATTCTTGCATGCGTTGGTCCTGGATTCTCCTGAGGCTTTCCTGGGCAACGGCTTCACTGCTTATGGCGGCTGCGGTCCTTGCTTCAGCTTGGGCCACTCGGACTTGGTGCATCCGCACTGTGACTTCAGCCTGCTCGGCCCGGCTGATTTGTTCCCTCAAGTGTCTGGCTTGGTCATCAAAGAGCCTGTCCAGGGAGACAAGGTAGGCGACCACGTGGTATAGCAGGTCCTCTTGGTGGCGGCGTCGCTCCAGGTTCCTCATGCGGGCCTGCCAAACTGGGGTCCTGATGGCGGGAGGGAAGTACCTCATCGGTGTGGGGACGAGGTGCTCTTCGTAGATTCAGCACAGGTAGCGGAGGGCTTTTCTGAGGGCCAAAGGATAGGTATCCCGGTGTCGGAACCCTGTGGCGGTCACGCGCCACGGCTCGATGCTGGTGTGGCGGCTGCTTCTAGCGACGGAGAGGACCACTCTACAGCGAAGAGTGCCGAGTTGCTCGTACTCTCGGCTGTAGTACCTGGGGCGCTCAGTGATGCCGAGGCGCTCCAGGGAGTTGATGAGCAGGCGAGCAAAACCAGGCTCCTCCTGGCACACGCCTTGGGTCCATCCATCTTCCGCCATCTGAAAACAAGGGTAAAGTTGAACAGGTTGTGGTGGGGTACAGGAGATGGATAACTTTATTTAGTAGGAAGGTTGGAGTACATCCTTCGGGATACACTTATTATTGCTAGGACTCGATTTCTAGCCTAAACACCCTAGTCTCATGGTGATTCTGCCTCTAGCTGGATACGGCGCTTCTTCAGTGGAAGATCTTGCTCCAGTATCTCGTCTTCAGTCTGGGTCCCTTTGTCCCAGTGGGTTTCTTCGGGTTCATCTTCTTCTGCTCTGGCTCCTTCATCTCTGCTTCTTCGCTCCTTTAGTTCATCCCATAGGGCTTTATGGGCCAACAGCGTGCGCTCTCTTTCCCTGAGGTATTCTTGCTTTGTGTTGTGTAGTTCAACTTCGCTATGGTTGTCTTCACCCTTTCTAGTTCTATCCTCGTTTGCTCTTTCCGCTCTGTCGATCTGCTGCTTCAGTTGTTGGGCTTGCTCCTGATAAAGGTGGTCTAGGCCTCTGAGGTATATGGATAGGTGGGAAACTGCCTCTTCTAAGTCTTCTTCCTCTCGTTCTAGACCTCTCATGCGATCAATCCACGAGCGTCCTCTTCCTCCGGAGGGTGGAAAGAATCCCATTGGAGTCCTTCGGAGGTGCTGTCTATAAACCACTCGTAGGCGTCGCGGGGGCCTTCGGGCAGCCTTGGGGTAGGTGTCGGTGAAGCGAAAACCGGTGGCGGAGACGAACCATGGCTCTATGTCGGGGTAAAGCGTGCTCCTTCCCACAAAGATCGGCGGCTTACACCGAAGGGTGCCGAAGCATTCGTACTCTCGGTAGACGAACTCGGCGGATCCCTTACTCCGACGCGCTCTAGGGCCGAGTAGCAACGGAGTTAGGGAGGCCGAGGCCGGGACGGGGCGATTCCTCCGTTCCATTCGGGGTTAGCCATGCGGGAAACGAGGCAAGAATCAAGGTAAGGATTTGGGAAAAGGTGAGCTTAGCAAAGGAAAGGTTAGAGAGGGCCGAGGGAGGTCTCGTATCCTAGGGGTCATGTCCTACGGCCAACCTGCGGCTGCGATACCACCCGAAGCGTCCCCTCATCGAGAGGTGACTAAATGTGACACAAATACCGGTCCCGGGAGGTCGGTAACACATTTATTACAACGGGTGGAATCGAGTCTTTTACATCACGGCGACACAAAGGGCACGGTAGTGCCAACACAACAAGGAACAACACAAACGCTAGCGACGACACTACAATAGCAAAGGCTTCCATAGCCTCCTCGAGTACCACACCATGGAAGCTTTCGGTAGGGCCCTGGGTACACAGGCACGATTGGGTGTAGGGCACAACCTACTCAACGTCTTCGGGAATGTAATCGGGATCCTCCTCTGTAAAATAGTTAGTAAAACAAGGGTGAGCACATACGTACTCAGCAAATCCAACCCCACCCACGGAGGGGCTTATAAGCGAGAATCATGCATAAGGTATAACAAGGATCGAGTTAAGGTCCATTTTGCAAACTTACACATGCGGGGGTTCATTTCAAAAAGGTTTTCGCAAATCGTTTTTATAACCCAAGTAACTCAATTGTTTTAGGGAAAAACCACCGAGGATATACCGGACTTCCCGTCCGTCGTAGCCCAGTGCACACGCCCACACACACATCACCGAAAAACAACTCACACCGTAAAACATCCCATCCCAAACACTAGTTTTTGTGACCACACCGTGACTCGTCCAATACCGTGGACACGGCTATTCGAATAGGTTTGACACTGCGGAGGTTGTACATCTTTACCCACAAGTAGGGTACCGTCACACGGACACCTCGGTGCGGTACGGATCCTATCAAAGCCATTACCCACCTTAGCTAACACTACGAGCCACCACGGAAGCACCCAAGGGGTTATCCCACATAACCAGGCCGTACCTCACACGGAGCGTACCCCTACTCCTTGGTCTCCCGTCGCTCACCCGCACACCGGATGGCAAGTAGATTAACTAGTGGGGTTTATGCTAAGCCGTTGCCACATACAACGGTCGAGTGGTTGTACGATGATTTGGGTCAGGTGAGATGTCACGCAACTCGGTCCTTAACCGACAAGATGGACAACTCCCAACACGCTCAACCACACAGGTACGAGCTCACCCATCTCCTGACACACACGTCCATCCCGTCTACCCAGTTCTTTACTCATTTTTCCAAACATATCCCATTTCCGTTTTTAAAGCACTCACACATTTTGAAAGCACTCACACATTTTTAAAGCACTCATTTAGGCCAAAACATGGTTCAATCATAGCAATCAAGGGTGGCTATCCTACCATGTTTTTGCAGTAAAACAATATGCAATTTATAAAACGGGTATAGGTTATATTTATAAAACTAGGACGAGAAGCATGCATCAAAGGATGAGATTGGACTTGTCGTCTTCGAAGTCTTCGGGGAGTGCGGCTCGGCGTTCGGGACCTCGGGCTCCGCTCGCGGTAGTCGGCTTCGATCTCCGGCTCGGGGTACCTTCCTCCGTCTACTCCGTCGGCTATAGCACACACACAAGAAAGCGGGCGTATTAGCACACACGTTTCCGGCCGAGCTCGGGGGAGGGGGAAGTGAGCGGAGGAGGGGTATATATAGGCCCTAGGAAAAGGGTTGGTTCGACGGGGGGGGGGGGGGGTACGGTAATGTTTGGCCTTAACCGGGAAGGAAGGGCGTGTATGAAAGGCTAGGTTCCACGGGAGGCGCACGGTGGAGGCGGCTCCACGGGAGAGCGCGGTGGCGCGGCGGCGGCGCGGTGGTGCTCGGGGAAGAGGGGAGGAGGCGCCGTGAGGCCGTGATGGTGTGGTGCGGCGAGCGGGGAGGCCGTCGGCCCCTTTTATAGGCGGCGAGAGGCGGTTTGGGAGCGGAGATATTTCTCCGCGAGCTCCACTCCGGCGAGCTCGGGGGAGCTTCGCGAGGCGGCGACCCGGCGACGCGACGGCTCGGCCGGTACGGGTCAACTTGCACAGTGCTTGGCGCGGGGCAGGCGGCAGTGGTGGTCTGCGGTGTAGGCCGGAGGTGACGGCTCGGCTCGTCGCCGGCGCCAGGGAGGGGTCTTTTCGGTCTGTGCTTCGGGCAGTGAAGAGAGGGGAACGGTGGCGTGCTCTGGTTGTCGTCGTGGTCGGTGCGCGGCCTCGCGGGCCCGTGCGGCGGCAAGGCACGCCGCCGGCCAGGCCGGCCAATCGGCGCCGGGGGCGCGGCGCGGCCGATGGGAGGAGAGGAGGAAGGGGGGAGGTCACCGGCGCGGTGGCGTGTCGCCGGCCGGCGCGGGCCCGGCGTGCCGCCGGCCCGGCCGGCCCTCGGTGCCGCGGCGGTTGCGGGCCGGGGTCAACCCGGTGTCGGGCTCGGTCGGGGCGGCGCGGGGGTGGGGCGGGCCGCGCGGGAGGAGGGAGAAGGAGGAGAAGAGAAGAAGAGAAGGGAAAAAGAAAAGAGGGAAGGAAAAAGAAAGGAAAAGGAAAAAGGAAAGGGAAGAAAGAGAAGGAAAAAGGGAAAAAAGAAAGGGGGAGGAAAATGGAGAAGAGAAAAGGAGAAATAGGGAAAGAGATGTTTGGAAAATCCGGAAAATTGTTAGGGAAATTAGGAAGGGTTTCGCGGGGTTTTTTTCCGGTTTTCGGGCGTCGGCGCATTTTCCGGGGCGGCGGTGATGGCGAGGCGGACCGGTCACCGGGACCGGCGTGCGCGGGATTCCCGGCCGGTGGCCGACCGCGGTGTTGGAAAGGCGCGCGGGGGGTGCGGCCGAGGTGCGGTGCCGGCGGAAATCGCGGCACGCGCGTCGGGGAGAGAGAGAGAGAGAGAGAGAGAGAGAGAGAGAGAGAGAGAGTGGCTAGGATTTGAATGGTAATTGAGCTCGGCGGATCGGTTTCGAAATTACGCATGATTTAGTAGGTGATTTATTTAGAGCTAAAAACGCGGGCGTTACGGATGTGTTGGCAGTGGTGTTAATTTTGTGCACTTGCTACAATTTCGAGTTCGATGCAGAAAATGCAGTTAGAGTAGTGATTAATGTTTCATCTTTCTCAAGTGTTGTCGATGGTCGACCTGTGTACCAGAAGGGCAGACCTCTGGAATGGTGGGTAGATACGAGAAGAGTACTCTATCATTGATATGGAAAAAAAATGTTTCAAAACACTTTAGTTGGGCAGATTATCAAGAGGCAAATTTCTGGTTTACAAATGAAAATGGTGAAACAACTCGCGTTGCTACCGATGAAGAGCTGCTATCCTTGCTTTCGCGAGCTTCAAAAATTATGAAGTTCATCATGACTATTGATAGATGTGAGCACGTGAATGTTGAAAGCCAAGTGATAGCCGAGGATAACTACTTGCGGCTTCAAGTTATAGAAGGTGGAGATAATGTCATAAATGAGGAGGTCCCATGTGGATTTGTGCTTGCGAGAATATGAAGGGCGGCGGTGGGCAAATGAACCAGAACCGGGAGTTCCTTGCACTCGATCCCCGCTAGAGTAGAGGATGAAGAGGAGCACTATTTGGAGCCTGGTTTTGACCCACGAGGGAGATGATCCAACTGGAGCCGATGAAGAATGGAGATATTTCAAGAAGCAACAAAAAGCAACGAAGGAGGAGCTAATGACAAAGTGCGGCGGAGAAAAGAAGAAAGGGGAGGTATATGAAGGTACGATCCCGATGTTGTACCAAGTGATGAAGCAACTATGATGAGGGATGCCGCATGTTTTGCACACACTACATATGACAGAGATAATCCCGTGATAAAGCAAGGGTCCACATTTGCCGACAAAGATGCTTTCTTGCTGATTATCAAACAATATGCCATAAAAAGAGAGTTCCAAACATTTGTGGAGCATAGTGACAAGAAAAGATACGGGGCAAAATGTGCGGATTCGGAGTGTGAATGGAAAGTTTATGCAAAGAAACTTCTTGGCCGTCCAACATTCATGGTATACATGTGTTATTTAAATTTCAGATTATTTAAATTCCATATTAATTTCAGATTGTTGATACATGTGTTGCTTGCAGATTGTTTCCATTTCAGAAGGACACACATGTGCCAGCACAAGCCAATTGAAGGGTAAGGAGGCTAGCAAAGTTTGGATTGCAGACCGAGCAAAAGAGATACTCAAGTCCACCCCATCCATGGGAGCAAAGAAGTTGAAAGATCAGCTTGAACAGCAATTCCCAATCAAATTATCATATAACAAGGTCTGGGAAGAAAAACAACTTGCACTACAAGGACTTCCTAGAACTTGGGAGGACAACTTCAAAACCCGTGGAATTTCAAAGCGAGTTAGAAGCTACATGTCCTGGCAAAGATAGTAGAAATTGATTGCAAGAAGAAGAAAGATGGTACGATCTATTTCTCTAGGATGTTTGTTGCCATAAAGGCATGTGTGGATGGATTTCTTGCTTGGATGCGAGCCATATCTCGGAGTTGACTCAACTCACCTCACAGGTAAATACAATGGACAACTAGCTTCAGCAACTGCAATTGATGGTCATAATTGGATGTACCCTGTAGCGTATGGAATTTTTTACAAGGAGACAAAAGCAGATTGGACTTGGTTCTTGAGGCAATTAAAGAGAGCAATTGGGACTCCACATGGATTGACCATCCACACTGATGCTTGCAAAGGTTTAGAGAGTGTTGTACATAAAGTGTTCCAAGATGATGCTGAGCATAGGGAGTGCTTTAGACATCTCATGCAGAATTTTAGGAAGTATTTCCAAGGTGATGTTCTGAAGTACATGTGGCCTTGTGCTTGGGCATGTACTGCTAAGAGGCATAAGTGGCTTTGGGGTAAAATAGTTGAAACTTGTCCAGAAGCAATTCCTTACCTAGAAGCAGAGCACAAACAAATATGGTCAAGAGCTAAGTTCTCAGGGGGGTGCAAAGTTGATTATGTGAATAACAACATATCAGAGTGCTTCAACAATTGGATTAAGGAAACCAAAAGTTTGCATGTGGATGTCCTCGTGGATACAATCAGGGAAATGATCATGGAAAAGATAGCAATGAGGCAGCACATTGCTAGGAGACTTGAAGGACCAATTCTACCTAGTGTTATCAATGAATTGAAAATGAAGAGTAGAAACTTGAAGTACACGATCAAGGGGAGTGGTGGACTTAAGGCTGAGGTTTCTGGATTGACTAAGGATAACTATCCTTGGAGACATGCTGTGGACCTTGGTATGAAAACATGCTCATGTGGCCAATGGCGATATCCGGTAAACCTTGCACCCATGTTATATCTTTCATATTTTCACTTAGAGGAATCAAAATCGAGGACTATGTGCATGAATACTACTCACTTGAGCGTTTCAAGGTTGCCTATCAATTTGAGGTAAATCCAATGGTTGACAAGTCACAATGGCGAGTGGGCGATCCCCGGGTTTGAGACGCCGCCTCCAAAGCTAGAAAGGTCCGTCGGTAGACCGAGAGTGAAAAGGATAAAAAATAGAGGTGAACCAGGTAAAAGGGGTCCTTACCAATGCCATAGATGCTTCCAATTTGGACATATTGAGAAGGGATGCCGTGAGCCCCCTACTGAACTTAGTGTTGAATTGCCTCCTTCACTTCCTACTAAATCCGGGTATGTTGAAGCTCATGCAATCCATTTTTACTACTCTGATTTCTTTTTTTCACATACATTTGTCCTACCTAATGATATGATTACATCCCTTGTTTTCTAGTAAAAGGCGGGGCGGGGGCCGGTACTTCAACATCTAAGAGTGCTTCTAAAAAGTCCAAGGGTGGTACTGGAAGCACCTCTACTTCTCTAGTCAGTCAAGCACCTGCTACCGCAAACCCCTCTACTCCTGTAGTCACCCAAGCACCGGTTAGTCCAGGACCAACAACAAGAAGGATGCTGGCTTCAATTCCTACTCCAACAAGACCACCAGGAACACCAGCGAGTCCAGGGCCTACAACTAGAAGAATGGCAGCACAACTGAACATATCACCAGGAGGCATTGCTAGGAGGATCATCATAAACTAGGCTAGTGTGAACCTGAATAGTTATGTTGAACTGTTGCTATGTCAAACAAAGTCATGTACTTGAACTTATTATTTTCCCATGTCTTGAGCCGTGGTGTATGAATCCTGTAACCTGTATGGTTGTATGGACCAAAATTGGCCGTAGGATGTGTGGATATATCTAGTAGATGTGTTCAAACAGATCATTATTTTACATGTGTTCGTATCTATTTAATGTGGTCCCTATTTTACATGTGTTGAAATGGTGTCGGTTGATGCTTTGTGCTTGTTTCACATGTCTTGAGCTGCCTGAAAACGGTTTGGGGGTATTTTGGTCCGAGCTAACAGAGATGCTGCTGAAATCTAACAGATTGTAACATTTGCATCTTTCAGTGGTATTTTACGGGGTTGTGTTCTTTCGGTGGTATTTTACGGAAGTCGGGATCTTTCGGTGCTACGTAACCAATTTTCCCCCTTTCCTCTCGGGCCGCTTCACGGTGCTTGGCGAACCCGACGCGTTCGGTGCGCATTGATCTTGAAAAATTTGAACACCCGGTTTGTTCGAGACCCATTAAGCTCCGTAACAATATCCTTGTATTCCTTCGGCGACACAGGGCCGAGGATGAAATCACCATGGGCCTCCACCTTCCTTTTCTTCAACACTGCAAATCAGTAATTTCGAATGGTCAAGACATGAAGCATCGGAAATACAAGAAGAAGGTAAAGGCCCACCGAAAGACACAAGAGCACTCACAATCAGAGGTGAAGCCAAAAGCCTTCGTCCAGTCGGGGCACGGGATGCCGCCGAAGTCATCCGCCCAGGCGTCGTCGGCCACAGCCCAGCCGTCCACTAGCGGGCACACCGGGATGCTGCGATATTCCTCCACGATGTCACGCGTGTTGTACTTACGCGCAAACCGGCGAAGCATCATCACAAATTCGTCGCCTTCGGGCGCAGGGGTTCTTCGTGTAGGACTCGTGAAACGGAGGCGCCTCCTTCGTGGCCGGAGGTTGAGATTCTCCGGGGGGTGAGGGGAGTCACCGTGTGGTAGAACCAAGGCGTCGCCGCTAGTCCGAAGGCCACTTGTTCGGTAGGCGGTCACGGGGCTCACCACGCCGGATTTGTACGAAAAATTCGCACGACCAAATTGGCAATCTTTTTCCACACGTACTAATCCCCCTCTTCTTCGAAGACCGTCCGTCGCCGGTGATGGACTTGATGCGCGAAGCAAACCCCTCGGCAGAAGGCTTGATCTTCGTGGTGCGGCATATCTACATGTACACCGACGGACGAAGGATTGCGTTGGGGGTGAGCCGGGTGTAGGTAGATGTCGAAGTACCGCAGATGTCGACGACGGCGGGATGAAGGGGAAACCGAAGCCCGCGTACGAAGATCGCGGAAGACGACGACCTCGTTATCGCGAGGCCGCGGCACGGCCTCCCGCCGGGGGCTCGGCCGGTCCCAACCATGTGGTTCTTCACGAGGGAGCCCATGTTGGCACCGTCTCGTTGACGCAAAATGTGCACCTAGCGCCAAACACACAAAGAAGCCGAACAAGCCGGCTTCACACGCGCAAAGAATCACGAGACGTGCCGCTCAATTTTCCCCCGAAAATTAACAAAAGAGAAAGTAGTTAGATACCAAAGCTTGGAACTTGCCGGTGGTACCGCACGGTTCCATATTTACGGCTAGGAAGCCAAATAGGATGACATATAGCTATAGAAAGCTATCCTGCAAGACAAATTGAAACCATTCGGGAGCTTTCAACAGGGAAAGTAACATAGCCGAATAGATGACGCAAGCATGACGGCTATCGGTCTTTGTTTAAAGCAAAGATGCATGCGCACAAGATCACGACCGATCCCCATGGTGATTAACATTAAATAAATGAATAAAGTAAAGTGCGAGCATAAACATGTAATAAACAAGAATGCATAGATCCAAAGCACTAGTCTACCGCACGTCTAGGTACTTTAAAAACCCGTCGGGTACGATGCCAAACAAATATATCCACCGCATGATACAATTTGCATGAAATCGTACCACTTTCCACAAATAGATCTATCCACCGCATGATACAATCTAAATGCGGAAAGCTAAAAGCATACATTATTTAAAGCATGAATTGCACACGTGTTCTACTCGTGAGAAACATAACCGAATACGGCCGAATGTACCGATTCGGGGTGCATGAAGAAGGAACGAACATTACCAAGTAAAATAAATCTATCGATTGGTTTGAAATCTAATCCACCGAACGACTAGCTCCAAAGCAACCCAAAAACCCGCATCTACCGCGTGATACTCGTTCTTTCAAGATTTATACAAACGTTGGCAAGTTTGAACCCGCAACACGTAGCAACCTAGATCGATTCGGTTTCGGCTATCTGAAGAGCACGTGATCCACGTGTTGAAATAACCCAAAGCACGAACTTGACTCGCACAAGGATCACCAAAAGGTAAAAAGCCGATCCAACCTATCTAGATTGGGCAAAGAGGTGTTACATGAATTTAAACGTAAAGCAAAAACTCAAAGCAACACGGGATAACTTAATGAATCTATTGGATCTTGCCAAAATCCAATAGAGCCGATAACTAGCTTCAAGCTAGATCTTAGCCTACCGCATGGCTCATGACCTAACAAGAAACCTTCTTGAAGCAAGCTTGAATCTACCGCATGACACGAAGCATGGTTACAAGACCACTTGCATCAGATCTAAATCCACCGCATGATACTAGATATGATACAAGGTTGCCGGTACTCACGGAGGTCGACGGATCGATAAACCCTCTCGAAGAACTCGACGACACGAAAAATGGACTCTAGGGTTTGGCGTAAGGCCGGTTTGTATTGAAGAATGATTGTGTTTGTTACATACATTCAGGGCTCGTATTTATACCCTGCCAAGTACAACTTCGAATGGATTTGTTGCCTAACTTATCTCTAAGCTTGATCGCCTATCCATCCATTCGTCCTTCCCGCTTGAGCCACGTCACCGTCCAATCCCGCGAAATCCGCCTCAACTGTTCCCTTGTCGAACGGAAGGCATACCGACCGCGGATCTTTCTCGCCGAATACATCCGAAAAAACCTTTCCTTCCACCAGACGGACTCCTCATCAAGCCGGACCCACAAGTCAGACTCCTTACCAAATTTTGGTGTTAACACATGCCCCTTCAATTGCGGGATAAAAGTGATTTTGTTCCGGAATTGACTCCAGCCACAAACAATTTCAAATCGAATCTGTCAACACCTGCTCTCTCTCTTCGCAATCCGCCGGAATCCTCGTCTAGATCCAAACCCTAGATCCCCTTGTTTCGAGCTCAAATCCCCAATGGCGGCCCAAAACCAAGTTGCTCAGGTAAATTTTCCTCCCATAAGCTTCAATCGGCATTTAAGTTTCAATTTTACCTGAGACTTCTTTTCCGCTTTCCTTCAGGAGCCTTCCACTGAGCTTTTGATTCGCACCGAGGTCAATTCAAGATCTTACTACCTTGGTCCTGTGGGAAACTCCGATCCTCGAGATTTCATCGCGGCTGAATCTCAAAGGATCCCTTTCAAAGCGGCTCTGTCCCCTCCTCCTCGGCCGCAAGATGCTTTCGAGAACCGGCCCTTGCCTCCAATCGCAGCCGGAAAAATTGGTACCGGAGGATTCTTGCGGACAAGAGTGCCGGGACCCAAAACTGGGATACCCTTCGTATTGCTCGGTGCCCGGAGTTATCTCTCGGCCGAGACCCCCAAGAATGAAGACCTCCTGATAGCAGCTTGTCATTTTTGGTCAAACGGCGTCAACGCTTTCCTCTTTGGCCACGGCCCGATGTCTCCAACTCTGGCCGATGTGTATATGATCACCGGCCTTGACATTACAGGATCCGTTCAACCCTGGGATTTCAGAAGTTCTTCACGACAAACAGGGGTGAAACCAGGGAGCGGATACAAGAACTACATCTTGAGCCACATGAAAGACGGCCCCCTTGGTGAAATTGAATATAGGGCATTTCTGAACATGTGGCTATGCAGGTTCATCTTCTGTGGTAAAGCCAATGAGCCTACCCTGAATCACATTGCAATGGCTTCTCAACTGGTCAGTGGCCACCGTCTCCCCCTTGGGAAATTTCTCCTAGGCAGTGTGTACCATATGCTTCATCAAACTGTCACCCAGATGTACACCAGCCAGAGAATAGCATGTGTCAACGGTCCTTGGTGGTTTGTTCAAATGTGTCTGCAGCTACACATGCATCAGATAGTTGGTGTTGATCTGAACACCCGGCTCTTCCCTTCATCCAATCATCCTGAAGGGGAACCCCAAACCACCAGAGGATACCAGACTTATGGAGAAGCTGCTTCAACTGTTCTTATTCAACAGACATCGGCCCAGACTTTTCGAGCTATTCTTCAAAGGTTTCCAAAATCCTCTCTGGCTCCCTTATCTGGACAATGACAATTTGACTTTCCCTTGTGAATTCTCTTTTGAAACCGACGCCAAGATGGGAGATTCCTAGAGATCCTCAATATCATAATCCGCCCATGCATTCTGCCGGCTGAATTCAATGGAGGAAGGCTGAATCATAGCACTTATGAATATTATCAGCCCAACGTAATGGCTCGGCAACTTGGATGTGGCCAGATGCCCCCAAGACTGTTTCTGCATGAATTCCTCAAGCCCAGAGAGGAAATCAAAGAACTCATGCACAGTAGCAGAGTCTTCCATTATGTGTGCAGTCCCACTGTCTACACCTGGCCTTTTGTACCCACAACAATAGCTCACTCCACCTTCAACTCCTGGTGGCAAGAATTCCATGATCATATCTTCAACGAGCCTGTACACTTGTTCTGTGCAGAATTGATGCCTGACTTCCAGCCAACCTCAGAGGTAATATAATTAACCCTTGGATCAGACATTCCTTCCTCTAATCGGGATTCGATCTTATTTCTTCTACCCACGGAACACGAGTGCTCGCCCCTCGAGCCGAGAATATTACCTACAATGCCGTAGGCCCGATCTCAAAGATCGGGATTCGAGTCCCCAACTCGGCTCAGCTAATGGCCAGGTTTGCCACAACAGACCCAAGCCTTTCTAGCCTTGCTGCTGATAGGAGGCAAGGTTTGTCTCTAATAGCTCCCCCAAATGCCAAGAGGAGAAGAACTGTCAAGAAAATCCTTGTTGAGGTAAAAACCTTTTCCTTCCTTGACCACAAGATTACTCTGTTTCTGATCATATCTTGTGCATTTTCAGACCAGAGCCCAACAATCTTCAGTTCCAGAACTTGCCAATGCCCCACCCACTGGTATGACTTTTACTGTCCTTTTCTTGAGGATGAACACTGGCATTTATCTTTTAATTTGGCACTTGCAGAAGAAACAATGGAAGAACAGCTCGTGGACGTCCCAGTGTCTCAACAAACAAGTCCACCCAGGGTCGAGTTACCTGTCCCAGTGGAGATCTCATCTTCATCAGGGACTCAATCACCCTCTGCAGAAGCAATGAATTCTCCAGAGATGAGTCTCCCAATCCAACCAGAATCATCAAGTCCTCCAAGGGTCCAGTCACCTGCTGGTCATGCAGAGACATCAACCCCAGTAGAGGTGAACCCATCTCCTCTTCAGCCAGAAGCCCTTGAGTTGCCAAGAATCGCATCGCCGCCTCCTCACTCGAAGCTTCGACTCTACCCGGAACACCTCCTTCGCCCGTGGTTGCTCCCGAACAAAGTCCCCGCCCTCACTCAAGAAATCGACATAAGGTACTCATTGCACTCAACCTCGCTACCTTTACTTTCAGCACTCCTGACTCGGCAATACTGCTTTCTTAGGATCAGGCCCCATCATCATCAAGTCTGTCAATGGGGAACAATCCAGTTGCCGAGGTGATGGAAGAAGTGCATCAAACCCTGTCAGAGGAAGTGCTAGAAAAGCTCAGGGAGATCTTTGCCTGGCTGGAAAGAGATGCACGAGATCAGTTCAAGGATCTCGATCACTTTGAAGAAATGCTCGAATCTATTAGCCAAGAACTCCCCGAGGACATCAGCGCCTCACTCACATCTATCTCTGGCCTGGGAGTGCACTACGTGCCCATAAGGCAAGCTTTGAGGAAGGCGCGCTCCCGTCCGACTGTTGAAAAGGAGAGAGCCAGTGCTGAACAAGCCATGAAAGGGGCACAATCTCAGACCGAGAGCCATAAAGATACACTGGCCAATCTGCAAGCTTCTTGTGATTCGAAAATTGCCAGGAAAGCTGCTCTGGAGGCAGAACTGGGAAACCTATCAGCTGAGATAAAGGCCGATAACAAGAAAATAGCCGAGCTCCCTGGATTGATAGAGAAGACTCAAGAAGAAGCAAAATCGGCTATAGCCAAGGTGAAACAATGCGATGCAGAACTCACCACCTTGTCTAGTGCCCAGAAAGATTGCCAGGAGCGGTTGGATAATTTTCGCCAGACAACATCCAATGTCCGTAGTGTAATCGCGAAATACCTGAACATTTAGGTGCTTCAGTTGATGTATAACCGAATTGGTCGCTCTTGCAATATCTGTCCTTGCAATTTTATTTCCTTTTTCTTCTGCACATCCTTAAATGTAATGCTGAACGACCCATTCGGTAAAGAAGCACCAATACCCATATGGCACTTTGACTCCTTTCAGCCGAGCCAGTCAACTGAATGTGACTCAGCCTAGAACTCCAAGCGACCCATTGGCGGACTGGTCAAGGAAACCTTTCCACCTTCTGATTTTCTTGGGATATGCGCCACGATCCAGAGCCACGACTTGAGGCCACGATCTGTCTTGCCAGGCCTATAAATGAAACCGTAGGTGCCCCTAGCTCTCCACAAAGCCTTTAGCTCTCGAATCTTTGCCAATCTCAACTCTTCTTCCTTCCAAACAAGGCACATCCCGAGCAAAGCATGGTGCGCCCCTCAACCGACGCCGCGCCTCCGATGAGGCGGAGGGGAGTAGTGCTAATGCGCGCGGAGGCAATGATCGTCAATTCCTCTCCCTTGATTCATCTTTGATCTTCTTTTGTTTTGACGATCATCTCCTTTTCGAGGTTGATTCGGTGGAATCCGTCTCTCGCGCCGCCAATCAACCCCTTCCGACGACTCCTCGGAGTCTGACGGCCACTCCCCCGTGCCCTAAGGGGAACTCGACGCTCTCCGCTTCAAGGCGGAACTGGAGACGGCCCAGCGCGAGCTGGAGGATGTCTCTAAAAAGGCGGGCATAGCCGAGTTGGAGTGGGAGGAGCAGCGCAAGCAGCTGCTGGAAACCATCGATGGTACAGCTTTGAAATCAATCCTTAACCCAATCCGGCTTTTGATGCTAATCTCCTTCTTTCTTGCACCTTGCAGCCCGCGACGCTGAGCTCAACCAGCTGAAGATGCTGGTGGAGCAGCTGGCCGACAAGGTGAACGCTCGCGGTGACACATCGGCGGAGCGCCTTGCCACGGTGGAGCACCGCGTTGATGAGGTGGCCACCCATGGCGTTCGCTTGGGCGCCACCCTGGGCCTGGCTGCCATGGCGACGCACACGGACGTCGACTACTCCACCAGGCCGCGCGGCTTCCGGGCGGCGCACCGGAAGACATCGAGGAGATTGAGCTCATCTTGGAGCGCCTCGATGGCCACGGCGACGCCATTGCCGAAATCACTCATCCCCAATCCGTGCCGAACTGTGCTTTTTGACTATATTGTATTAGGGATGTTTGAATATCGGCAATAAATAAAGAACTTTTGAATTCTGCGCTTGCACTGCGATGATTTTCTTCATGTTTGCATCCGTGAATCTCGTTTTTCCTCAAACGTATCCGGGAACTGTCTTGAGCCGTACACGCGAGAACAGATGCCCCTCGGCGCAAAAATCCACAGAAGATCCCTGAATCGGCAATCCGTAAGTACTGTTCAAGTGAAAACCCTTCGCATTGGGGGAAAACCCTGCCGCTTGGTATTCCAACAGTGTATGCTGGCCGATCATCACTCCCAATGCACCCCTTCGGTCAATAAAATAGCCTGTTGGGACGCCCTGCAAATCCACTCGCACACTCATCCATCACTTCTCATCTCCTCCCCCGTCTCTCAGAGGAGAAAACCCCAAGGCCATGGACAAAGGCAAGCAGCCTCAGGAGAGCAGCGCCCCAAAGAAACGCACGATTCGAAGGTGAGTTTCCCTTGATTTGCTCCTTGTTTCCCATATGATCTTGCATTTTACCTCTTCTCTTCCTCTTCTTCTTTCAGCCTTGATTTACTTCCTGAAGAAGTCATCGGGACCGAAGACGTGCCTGAGTACATCTCCTCCGATTCCTCCCTCGAAGCAGAGGAGGCCACGCCTGAACAGAGGACTAGCCATCAACTGCGCCGCCGCGTTCGGCACCTGGAGCACGGTCTCAGGGACATCACCGCTCGTTGCCAAGCCGAACGCGAGCGTCGCATGACTCTGGAGGCACTAGTGGGGGGTAAATGTTTCTAACTTCTGCTTGACTTCGCGCCCGCACTTGGATTTCTTGCCCCTAACATCCGTTCCTCTGTTTCGATGTCTCTGACAGGTACAACAACCTGAAAGCGGCTTGGGACAGCTTGGTGGAGGCCGCAAATCATGGTCACCCCAGTGCATTCCAAGTTGCCGTCACGGTAGTCCTGGAGCAACTAAAGAGGGAGCAGTCGAAGAAGCAAAGAAAAGATTGAATCATACTTTCACTTCTTTCTCCACGCCTTCTGCTTCCCACCTCCTCGTAGCCTAGATCACCAGGGTTGTTGGTCGTAAGCCTGCAAGAGGCAGTTGTAAAGTAGTTTGGTGCTAAGGGCAATGCATCTAGGCACTGGCCATTTCTCCTGTTTGTGTATTTTGTTCTGAAGGCGGCCTCGCTCTTGAGCGCCGGCTATCTCTTGTATCAGATGCTTGTAATCCCTCTGCTGGTGATCATCGATCAATTTCAATACTAGGATAATATTTCTTCAAATATCTTCCATTTATTGCAGCGGAAAATTCCTCTCCTAGTAAAGTTTTCAATATGTATGCATTACCAGGGACGCATCTGACCACGCGAAAGGGTCCTTCCCAATTAGGGGACCATTTGCCGAATTCGCTGTATTTGGTTCCAATCGGCAATAGCGCTTTCCAAACCAAATCCCCTTCTGCAAACTGCCTGACTTTTACCTTTTTGTTATAATACTTGGCAACCCGCAGTTTGTTTTTCTCGATGTTTTCTAGGGCCCTGAGACGGATCATGTGTAAATCCTCTAGCCCGTCCATCATTAGGCCACTGTAATCCTTGGAGCTCAAATCTTTCTGTAACACAACCCTCCTTGAATCTGATTGCATCTCCCAAGGCAGAACCGCATGATGCCCGTAAACCAATTCGTAAGGAGAAGTCTTTGTAGCTCCATGAGGGGCCATTCGGTAAGCCCATAATGCTTCACTGAGTACCGAATGCCATCTCCTTGGCTTCGATCGATCTTCTTCTCGTATTAGCTTGATCATGATCTTATTAGAAGCCTCTCGCTTGACCATTAGCTTGGGCATAATAGGAAGAAGAGTTAAACAATTTGATTCCCATGCTTTCGGCAAATTCTCCGAACTCCGGGGACACGAATTGAGCCCCTTGATCGCTTGTGATGGTCCGAGGGATTCCAAATCGATAGATGATGTGCTCCTTGACAAACTCAACCATGTTTTCCGACGTCACCTTCTTCAGTGGGATCGCCTCAACCCATTTAGTAAAATAGTCCGTAGCCAAAAGCACAAACTTATGCCCCTTGCTAGATGGTGGATTGATCTGGCCAATCAAGTCTATACCCCAGCCCCTGAATGGCCATGGCTTGATGATGGGATTCAATGCTGATGCAGGGACCCTTTGAATATTTCCAAACCTTTGGCAATCCTGACATCCTTTGTAATACTCAAAGCAATCCTCTAATATCGTCGCCAAAAGCACCCGGCCTTGCCTCGACAACCCATTTCATGCGGTAGGCCGATTGGTGTGCTCCGCATATCCCATCATGCACTTCACTCATCATCTTCTTCGCTTCTTCCGGACCCGTGCATCGTAACAACACCCCGTCTAATGATTTGTAAAACAAATTGTCATCCGAAGAACGAATTTTATGGCCTTGTACCCGAGCTTCCTAGAGACCTTTCGGGATGGATCCTTCAAATAGTCGACGATCTCTTTCCTCCAATCATCCTCCGCAAGATCCGTCCCTAGCGCACACACATTCGCAAAGCAAACGCGTCTTGGTTTTCTTTGTAACCCAAGGCGCTCCGAGCCACCGTTCGCTTCTTCGTTATGTTCTCTAGGAATATGTCAGAGAGTTACCAACGGAAAGCTCTTCAAGATTTCCCCGCATTCTTCGTAGTAACTCCTCAGTGCTTCACTTTTGCATTCGTATTGGCCGTTCAATTGCTTGATCACCAGCTCCGAATCTCCATAAACCTCAACTGAAACGGCCCTGGCTTCTCTCAAATATTGAAGCCCTCGAAGTAATGCTTCGTATTCAGCCTGATTATTTGTGACAGTGGGCTGTATAGGGATGGCAAATTCAAACATCTCACCTCTAGGCGAAATTAGTAGGATCCCTACTCCCCCACCTTTACCACATGATGATCCATCAAAAAATAAAGCCCAAGGGGTAATTTCAAGCAAATCAATTGACGGATCGCGATGTTCAGTTATAAAATCGGCAATGATCTGACCTTTGATAGCTTTTGCCGATTCGAACTTCAACTCGAATTCTGATAAAGCCAAAATCCATTTGCCAATCCCGCCGTTCAAAACCGGCATAGATAACATATGTTTTATTACATCAAACTTGGAATACACAAGGCATTCGGCATTCAACAAGTAGTGCCGAAACTTTGTACACGAGTAGTATACGCACGTACACAAAGCTTCTCTACAGTCGAATACCTCGGTCTCGGGATCAAGTAATTTTCGGCTAAGATATGCTACTACCCGTTCCTTCCCTTCGAATTCTTGAATAAGGGCCGATCCAATGGTTTGGGTATCGGCCGCCACGTACAACTTGAAAGGCTTATCCAAATCGAGGAGGGACCAGCACTGGTGGCTCCTTCATGTATTGCTTGATCTCATCGAAAGCCTTTTGTTGTTCGTCGCCCCATGTGAATTTTCGATCCTTCTTTAGCTTCAACAAAGTGGAGAGAATGGCAAAACTTTTCGTGATAAATTTGAAATGAATCTCCTCACGAAGTTAATTTTGCCGAGCAGTGATTGTAACTCCTTGAGATTAGTTGGCGGAACAACTTCATCGATGGCCTTCATGCTCTTCTTGCCAACTTCGATCCCCCCTTCGTGGACCAAAAATCCCAAGAACTCTCCAGCTGATACCCCAAAAGCGCATTTATTTGGATTCATCTTTAAACCATGCTTCCGAGTACACTCCAAGGTCCTTTTTACATCTTCCAAATGTGTGTCATGACTTAGGGACTTGATCACCACATCATCAATGTAAATTTCCACAATTTTGCCGATCAACTCGTGAAAAATGTAATTCATGGCTCGCTGATAAGTTGCACCGGCATTCTTCAATCCAAAAGTCATGACTATCCATTCAAATAGGCCTATATGACCAGGGCATCTGAAGACCGTCTTCGATATATCCTCCACTGCCATGAAAATTTGGTTGTATCCCGCATTGCCGTCCATGAAACTGATAACCTTGTGCCCGGCAGCGGCGTCAACTAACAAATCGGAATAGGCATGGGGTATCCATCCATCGGAGTAGCTCGTTCAAGTCCCGTAAATCTATGCGGACCCTCATTTTTCCATTCTTCTTGTAAACAGGGACAATGTTAGAAATCCACTCCGCGTATCCGCATGGCCGAACGAAGTTTGCGTCAAGTAATCTTTCAACTTCTTTCTTCACATCGGCCAATACCTCATCCTTGTAGATTTTTCGGGGTGGTTGCTTGTACGGTTTGAAACCGGATTTGATGGGCAACCTATGCTCAACGATGGAACGATCCAGCTCCGCATCTCCGAATAATCCCGTGCGAAGCAATCTCTATATTCCTTGAGCAACCTTGATTAATTCTTCCCCGAAGTCCGGTTGCAAGTCCGCACCGATGAACGTCGGCCTTGGCTTATCACCGCTTCCAATGTCAACTTCTTCTAATTTATCGCCCGACATAAATCCTCGCCCCAACTTACCATCGTTGCCATCGACGGGGTTCTCCATTAAAAATTACTATAAGAGCCGATCGCTTGAATCGGCCGTTGATCGCCGACGAAGTTCAACAGACCTTCTCCCCGCCTTTTCCCCGAGAAACAATCAATGCCTTGGTACTCACGTAAAGCCGGTTCCATGTTCGCAACGCTCACGGAGTCATCCGCTTGGACGACCTCAATATCATCATCCACCCACCGGATAAGTTGTTGATGCATGGTGGATGGGACGCAAGAATTGGCGTGAATCCGCCCCGTCCAAGCGTAGGGCCGTAGGCTCCTTTACCTTCGATAACAAAGAAGGTCGTGAGCGACGTCTTGGACGTGTTCCCGCGTTTCCTCGACGGCTCGCTGACCGACCCCACGCCCGACGACTCAAAGACCGGTCATCACCAACGACCGAGTGTTGTGCCGTCATCACAACGCCGCCGGTGCGCAGCGCCGGTGAGAGACGGGAACGGGGAAGTCCCGCCCCTATGGATCGCCACGCGCCCGGCCGCGGGACCAAGCGCTCCCCGCCGGGGGCCGACGTCTTCGACGCCGCCTGGCCCAAGCCCGCGAGCTCGAGGCCAAGCCGGGCGAAGAGTACCGAACGGTGCGGTTGCTCCGCGCCTCAATGGCAGTAGTAGCTTCCCCCCGCGCGCGGCGAGAACGCGCGCGGGAGCCGGGCCGACAGTCCGCGACCGCCCAACACCGCCCCCAACGTCGAAAATGCGTACGTGCTCCCCACGGCGAGCGAAGCTCGCCGCCGCCGCGACGCCGCCGGCGGCTATGCCAGCACCCTCGACCCCCGAGGCTCGAGACATGCACCGCGAGGTGCAAACTCTCATCGAGCAAGCGGCCGTCCGCCGAGGCCGAGAGCTCAGCCTCACGCATCCGCCTTGGGGTCGGGGGATGCGCGGCGATGAAGCCGCACCAGAGCGAACCCCAAGGCACGCGGGGGACCAGCGGGGCGTCCCACCGAGCAAGGGCGCACGCCGGCCAAGGAGCGACCCGTACGTGCGCAGGCACTAGATGGCGACGCTCGCAACGTCATCAACGCCCGGCCGCACGCGAAGGCGGACGCGCGAGCGGCAAGGGGCGCCCCACCTCGACGGGGTGGGCGCTACGACGCCGGCGAGGACCGCTCCTCGACGCCGCAGCCCCCCGGCACCCGTGTGTTCGCCCGAGAGATCCGAGCGGGCAGCGTTCCCCCCAACGCTCTCGCCAACCCTCGACGATCGCTCGGGCACAATCTGGGGAGACTCGACCCCCGTGTCCGGTCGAACGACTACCGCTTGCCTACCGGGGCGGGGCCACTAGCGACGAGGTCATCATCCGCAACTTGCCCCCGCACTCTGGCGACGCGACCTCGACATGGCTCGAGCACTTGCCCGGCCACCGCATCCACAACCGAGACGACCGGTCCACACGTTCGTGGGCAACTTCCAAGTACATACGTGCGCCCCGAAACTCGCGGGACCTCGCACTCCCCGCACGCGGGTGGCCCCGCGAGTCGCGGGACTTCATACGGCGCTTCTCCAAGCGCCGCACGGAGCTCCCCGCCGTGCACACCGAGATCGTGCACGCCCTCGAGGGCACCACGTGCCGGGACCTCGTGCGGAGCCGGGACGTAGCCCGCCCGCGGACTCCAACGAGCCGTTCGACATCGCCACCGCCTTCGCCTCCGGGAAGAGGCCGTGGGGGCGATCTTCGACGGCAAAAAGGGCAAGCGCTCCGAGGACACACCCGCGGAGGGTAGCGGATCCAAGGAGCCACACCGCAACGACAAACATGGCAAGAAGGGGAAGAAGCCGCGCCGCGAGGCGCGCGAGCAGTGGGCGCAACGGTGGCAACGCCGAAGCCCTCGCTCGCCGACCCGGCTCCTCGACGGCCCTCGACCGGCCCCTCGAGGCCCGGGGTGTTCGACGACACGTCGAAGAAGCCATGTCCCTACCACAAGACCTCCCGTGAACCACTCCTGAGCGCGCGATATGCTCAAGAAGTTCTATGGTCGTGCCGCCGCGAAGAGGCAGCAGGCCAAGTGACTCGAGGGGAGACACGCCGGGCGGCTTCCCCGCCGTCGAAAATGCCCTCATCGGGGGACCCACCGTCGACATGTCGACCCTACATACGCAAAAAGCGAGCGACACGAAGTCCTCGCCACGGAGAGGGCGCCTCCCGCCCTTCTCCACCGGGTCGGAGGACGTCATCACCTTAGACGGAAGACCACCCGACCGCATCCCCAACCCCCGGCCAAGCATCCGCCGGTGGTCGATCCCATCATTGGGAACGCCCGGTTCTCAAAGGTCCTTATGGACTCCGAGGCAAGTAGCCTCAACATCCTCTTCGCGCATACATTGCGCCCGATGGGGATCGGGCCGGGACCAGCCTACGGCCCAAGCACAAAGCCGTTCCACCCGCATCGCGCCCGCGCAAGGTGTTCAGCCCTCGCGCGCATCGATCCGCCGTCCGGTTTGGTACCCCTAAGAACTTCCACAAGGAGACCCTCACCTTCGAGGTGGTGGGGTTCAAAGGGGCCTACCATGCCATCCTTGGGCGACCTTGTTATGCCAAATTTATGGCGGTCCCCAACTACACCCTATTCGAAGATGAAGATGCCCGCCCAAACGGCATCATCACCGTCGGGTCGTCCATCGAGCACGCATTCGACCGCGACGTCGAGTGCGTGGAACATGCAGCAGGCACCGCGCTCGGGATGAAGCGCCGGTAAACACGCTCGGGAGAAGATGGTCAACGAGGACCTCAACTCCGCCGCCCACCGGCGGCACCTTCGAGGCAGCTGAAAGCGGCACCAAAAGGGGTCCCCCTCGACCCCCCGCCCCCGAGGGCAAGGCGTGAGGGTCAGCTCCACCTCGACCCCAAATAGGAAGCAAGCGTGCTCGTCGACTCCTCCGCTCCAACGCCGACATCTTCGCGTGAGCCTCTGATACGTTGTGCATCCCGAGGGTCGCCGAGCACTCTGACATCCGCCAAACGCCCCCGCGCGTGCCAGCCGCCGCGCCGCTTCGACGAGGAGCACGGACGGCAATCGGGAGCGGAGCCGCGAAGCTTCTCGAGGCCGGATTCATCAAGGAAATATTCCACCCTACGTGGCTAGCTAATCCCGTGCTTGTAAAGAAGAAAAATGGGAAGTGGTTGATGTGTGTAGACTACACTAGTCTTAATAAAGCATGTCCCAAAGTTCCTTTTTTTCCGCCACGCATAGATCAAATCGTTGATCCAACAAACACCGAGTGTGAATTGCTCGTTTTCTTGATGCCTATTCCGGTACCACCAAATAGAAATGAAGGAGTCCGACCAGCTCGCGACTTCACCCCATCACACTGCTCGGGGACGCCGCTACGTCACGATGCCGTTGGCCTCGAAACGCGGCGGTGCAACATACCAACGCCGCATGCAGCACGTTTTTGGGGATCACATCGCGACGGCCGAAGCATACGTGGACGACATCGTCGTGAAGACCCGGTGAAGGCGACGACCCGGGTTGGCGACCTCGGCGTCGCGTTCAATTGCCTACGGGCCAATGGGGTCAAATTAAACCCCGAAAAGTGTGTCTTTGGAGTGCCGCGAGGCATGCTCCCCGGGATACATCGTCTCCCGCCGGGGAATCGAGGCCAACTCGAAAGGTCGCGACCCTCGAACGAATGGGTCCGATCCCGGACCTTAAAGGGGTGCGAAGGTGTTGGGGTGCCTTGCCGCCTTTGGAGCCGCTTCATTCGCGGCTCGGCGAGAAGGGCCTGCGCCCTCTACCGCCTACTCAAGAAGCACGAGCGCTTCTCCCGGACCACCGAGGCCCAGGATGCGCTCGGCAAGCTAAAGGCATCTCTCGACACACGCCTCGATCCTCACGCCGCCCCCAGTACCGCGAGCCCTCGCGCCTACGTGGCCGCCACCACCCAGGTGGTGAGCGCCGTGATCGTTGTGGAGCGCGGAGGAGGGGGCATGCCTTGCCCGTGGGCCGCCGCCTACTACGGCCGAGGTCCTATCGACACGAAGACGCGCTACCCCTGTGTCGTGGGGTTGCTATACGCGGGGTCCCCGCGCGCGCAAGCTCCGCCACTACTTCGAGGCCCACCCCCCGCGCGTGGTTTCTTCCTTTCCGCTAGGAGAAATCATCCGCAACCCCGACGCCGCGGGAAGGATCGCCATGGTCCGTGAGCCGATGGGCGGAAACGCCGCCACGCCCCACGCAAGGCCATCAAATCGCAAATCCCCGGCGGATTTCGTCGCCGAGTGGACGGACACGCAACTACCACCCCCACAAATCCGCAGAATGCTGACCCCGTTCTTCGACGGCCTGGATGAAAACGGGGAGCGGCGCGGCCTCGCACTTTGTGTCACCCCTGGGAGCACATGCGCTACGCAAGACGCCTCCACTTCCCCCGCGTCCAACAATAAGGCCGAGTACGAGGCCCTTCTCTCGTGGCCTCAAAATCGCCATTGAGTTGGGCGGCCAAGCGCCTTGACGTGCGGGGGGACTCGCGCACTCGTGATCGATCAAGTCATGAAGAACGCGAGCCGCCACGATGACAAGATGGAGGCCTCCCCGCAAGGCCGTGCGGCCCTCGAGGACAGTTCTACGGCATCGAGCTCAACCATGTGCCCCGAAGGTACAACGAAGAAGCGGACGAGCTCGCCAAGATCGCGTCCGGACGGATCACCGTTCCCCCGAACGCTTTGCGCGCGACATCGCTCAACCTCTGGCCGTCTTGGAGCCCTACCCCTCGAATCACGACGGACCCTGGGGCTCCCTCGAACCAAGCGGGTGCGGAGCCCATGGACGAGGACCCTCAAACGAGGCGTACGTGCTCTCCCTCCTCGAGGGGTACGGCTCTCACGAAGCCGATGCGATGGACATCGAGCCAGCTCCCGTCCAGGAGGATTGGCGGAGAAATACATTGCCCGGATCGCTCGAGGGGAACTCCCCGCGACCGGCCGCGCCCAGTGCGCATCGCCGTGATGGCCAAATCCTTCACCCTCGTCGATGGCGAGCCGTACAAGCGCGCGCCTCCGCATCCCACGGCCGTGCGTGCCAATTCCCGAGGGACGCGAGCTCCCGCGGACATCCACGCGGGGATCCGCGCCACCACGCCGCACCCCGCGCCCTCGTCGGCAACGCGTTCCGCCAAGGCTTTTACTGGCCTACCGCGGTCGCGGACGCCAGCGAAATCGTACGCACCTGCGAAGGGTGCCAGTTCTATGCCCGCAAGTCCAACTTGCCCGCTCACGCCCTACAGACCATCCCCGTTACATGGCCGTTCGCCGTGTGGGGGTCGGACATCGTCGGCCCCCGCGGAAGGCGCCGGGGCTTCACCCACTTGCTAGTCGCGATCGACAAGTTCTCCAAGTGGGTGAAGGTGCGCCCCATCACGAACCTAAGGGCCGCGTGCTGCGGTGACATTCTTCACCGATATCGTCTACCGCTTTGGAGTGCCAAACTCCATCATCACGTACAACGGGTCCCGCTCACGGCCGGAAGTTCTTGGAGTTCTCGTGACAAGTTCCACATCCGCGTGGATTGGGCAGCCGTGGCGCACCCACGTACCAACGACCAAGTGGAACGTGCCAACCGCATGATCCTACAAGGCCTAAAGCCCGAACTTTTCGATCGGCTCAACAAACTGGGGCGAAAATGGCTCCAAGAACTACCAAACGGCCGTGTGGAGCCTAAGGACCACCCCGCGTAGCCACCGGGTTCACCCCATTTTTTCTAGTCCACGGCGCGTGAGGCCGTCCTCCCCACGGATTTAGAATACGGGTCGCCCAAGGTTCGAGGCTACGACGAGGATGTTAACCGGCCGAGCCCGCGAGGACTCGCCGGGACCGGTACTCGGACGAGGCACGCCCGTAGCCTTAATGCACTCCGCGAGGTACCAAGCGGCCCCTACGACGCTACCAAGCACGCAAGATACGTCGACGGACTTCGCCGAGGGGATCTCGGTCCTAAGGCCGCGCCAAGATAACCGAGGATGCCACAAGCTATCACCCCCATGGGAGGGACCCTACGTCGTGGTGAAGGTACTCAAACCGGCACATACAAGCCGGCCAACGAGGACGGCGAAGAGCTCACCAACGCTTGGAACATCCAACAGCCTACGTCGCTTCTACCCTTAGCTAGGATTTTCCAAGTGTTTTTGTTGTAAAACACATCGCCAACACCCCGCTTGGCAACGACTATGTAAATACGTCAAGTCTAATGAAAAGGATAACTCCGCTTTCCCCCGAAACCCAAGTTACCCTCGGGCTACCGCGGGGGCATTCCCCCCAAAATGGTCCCATTTTTTCGCGCAAAAAATGCAACAATCCACACGCGCTAAGTTTGTTTCCTACTTCAACCTCGAGCCACGATTCGAACAGGGCGCGGCGGCACAACGGAAGGAACGTGCGAGCCGCAGATAGCCTACGCCGCGTGGCTATGGCCCTTCTCTCTCACCTCCAACCCGACGGGCCCCCCGCGAAAATCGAACTTCCCTAACTAGAATCCACTCAGAAGAAGGAGAAACAAAAGCGTGATAAACAAACAATTTCATTTACATCTACTACTTATGTTCATGAAACAACTTGTTTGTTTACAAAAGGCCACGAGGCCAGAACTCCGATACACATAAACAAAAAACGGCCTAGCGCCCAACCCGCTTGTCAGCGTGAGGAGCGGCAGCGCGTCAACGACGTCCGGAAAAGGAACTCCTCGAAGGCCTCGGCGAGCGACCCGGCGGCATCGGCAGCCGAGCGCATCCATACGCCTCCATGGCCACCTCGTCCTCGACGCCCTCGGGTATGACGTAGCCTTCGCCGCCGCTCGAAGTCTACCTCGTAGTGGGATCGCACCACTCCGAGGGCCTTCTCGGACGCCCGCCGCAGCCGCCCGCGCATCCGCTCGGTGACATGGCCACCAAGGGCGCGCGTACGGCCGGCTAGCGAGCTGCCGGCCTGTGCCTCGCCCTCCTCGACGGTGCAGCAAGTCTCGAGGGCCGCATCGCGCAGCCTCCCGCGCCCTCCTCGCTCGAAGGAGCTGTAGGAGGCCCTCGCAGCCGCCGCGCCCGCTCGCCGCGTGCCCCGCAGCAAAGGCGCAAGCCCTCGGGAACATCAAGGCAAGGGATAAATCAGAAAAAAGGGAATGCGAAGTTCCCAATCGAAAATCCAACAAGACAAGAGTCGATTGTGGCTCACCTTCGACTTGCTTCTTCTCCATCTCGAGGTCGCGGCGCACGGCCTCGACCGCCGCCCCCGAGGCGCTCGACGCGCCTCACCCTCGCTCCCCGGAGGGCCATCTCCCGGTTTGCGCTCGCGATGCTAAGCACAACGACCTCACCCTCGCCCTTGGAGAGCTTGGCGTCCCCGATCCGCCAAGGACTTCCGCGTCACCTCGTGGGCGGCGCGCTCCTCGCTCCGCCGCCGCACGGCACCGCGTGAGGGCGGTCTCGCTCCCGCCGGAGCCGCTCCTCGCCCCTTGGCGGGCGGTGCTCTCTCGCAGAGCCGCTCCTCGGCCAATGGACGAGGGCCGCGGCCTTAGCGTCGAGGGCGGCTCGTGTTGCTCGCCTCCTTGGCCCGCCGCTCCAACCCGCGCGCCCGCTCCTCGCCCCGGCGCCGTCGCGCTCGCGCCCCTCGAGCGACGTGCGGAGCTCCCGGCTTCGGCCGCGAGCGGTGGCCACCTCCCGCGCTCCCGCCTGGCGGCCGTCCGCGTCTTCTCCGTGTCCGCGCGCGCGTTCCGCCGCCGCCGTCACCGCGCCGACGAGGGCCGCGCGGACCCCGCCGAGGCTCGAGCGCCGCCGAGTGCATCCCGTCCCGAGCTCCTCCGGAGCTCATCGCACCACGCCATCGCCCGACACGCCGCCCGCCGTCCGCCGTCCCGAGAGCGCTCGGCAAGCGCGTCGAAGGCGCCGCACCGCTCCCGTAGCCGGCGAACCCCGGCGTTCACCCGGCCGAAGGCGTCGTACTTATCATGGGCACGACGCTCGAGCTCCCCGGCACCGCGCAATCGAAGCCCGTAAGCGCCAAGATCCGAATGCGCGTACGAAAACGAAAGAGGAGAAGGAAGAGAAACCATAGCTCACCCGAGAGACGAGCCGGTGCCGGCCACCATGAACCCGCGCCGCCTCGTTCGGTTCCGCGCGGTTGAGCGTGGCGCCGTGGCTCCGAAGCTCGCCCCGCAGCTCTCGCTCCCCCCGGCGTCGCAGAACGCCGGGGATCATCGACGGCTCCCTCCACCCGGGTAGGGCGCCGCCGTGGGAGGACGAGGCTCGCACCATGTCCTCGGCCCCCCACCACCATGTGACCCTCGTGCCGCCTCACGAGGGCCCCTCCCCGGGGCTCGTAGGAGTTCGTGGGCCAGCCCGGCCCACCGATTCCACCCGGCGGCGAGAGTCGCCCGAGACCTCCACCACCTCCGCCCGCAAATCGCCGGGCGGCGCAGCCGCTGCGCCGCCTCCGCCGCACCTCCACCCGCCACCTCCGCGCGCCGCGGCGCCGGCCCCGCGCCGCGCCCACCACCTCTCGGCTGCGCCTCGCCAGCCCACGGCGCCGCGGTTGCTCCCGCTCCGCCACCTCCAATTTGAAATGAATCTCCTCACGAAGTTAATTTTGGCGAGTAGTGATTGTAACTCCTTGAGATTACTTGGCGGAACAACTTCATCGATGGCCTTCATGCTTTTCTTGCCAACTTCAATCCCCCCTTCGTGGACCAAAAACCCCAAGAACTCTCCGGTGAGTACCCCAAAAGCGCACTTATTTGGATTCATCTTTAAACCATGCTTCGGAGTACACTCCAGGTCCTTTTCACATCTTCCAAATGTGTGTCATGACTTAGGGACTTGATCACTACATCATCGATGTAAATTTCCACAATTTTGCCGATCAACTCGTGAAAAATGTAATTCGTAGCCTCGGCCCGATAAGTTGCCGGCATTCTTCAATCCCAAAAAGTCATGACTATCCATTCAAAATGAGCCTATATGACCAAGGCATACGAAGGCCGTCTTCGATATATCCTCCTTGCCATGAAAATTTGGTTGTATACGCATTTACGGAAGTCATAGGCCAAGTAACCTTGTGCCGGCGAGCGCGTCAGCAAATCGGAATAGGCATGGGGTATCCATCCCATCGGAGTAGCTCTGTTCAAGTCCAATCTGTACGGACCCTCATTTTTCCATTCTTCTTGTAAACGGGGACAATGTTAGAAATCCACTGCGTATACATGGCGAGCAGTTTGCGTCAAGTAATCTTTCAACTTCTTTCTTCACATCGGCCAATACCTCATCCTTGTAGATTTTCGGGGTGGTTGCTTGTACGGTTTGAAACCAGATTTGATGGGCAACTATGCTCAACGATGGAGCAGTCAAGTCCGAGCATCTGCGAATAATCGGGCGAAGCAATCTGCATATTCCCTTGGCTTGACTTGATTAATTCTTTGAAATCGGTTGCAAGTACGCAACGATGAACGTCGGCCTTGGCTTATCCATAGCTCCAATGTCAACTTCTTCTAATTTATCGGCCGACATAAATCCTCGCCCCAGCTTACCATCAGTGCCGTCGACAGGGTTCTCCATTAAAAATTACTACAAGAGCCGACTGCTTGAATCGAGTTTGTTGATCGGCTGACGACGAGTTCAACGGGACCTTCTCACGATCTTTCACTGAGAAACAATCAATGCCTTGGTACTCACGGAAAAGCCGGGTTCCATGTTCGCAACGCTCACGGAGTCATCTCGCTTGGACGACCTCAATATCATCATCCACCCACCGGATAAGTTGTTGATGCATGGTGGATGGGACGCAAAGCAATTGGCGTGAATCCGGTCCGTCCAAGCGAGGGTCGTAGGCTCCTTTACCTTCGATAACAAAGAAGGTCGTGAGCGCGTCTTGGACCCGATCATCGGATCCACGTGAGCGCATCCCTTGGTGTCCGAAGGATTCCCGCCGAAATCGTTCGTATTATGCTTGTAGGCGTCGGATCGCTAGGGCCCATGCCAAGTTTCATGAAGGTGGTGTACGGCATTACGTTGACGCGCCGCTCCACCGTCGACAAACATCTTGGTCAATGGCTTGCCATTGACATATCCCCTCAAGTACGGCGGCCTCATGTGTCGATTTTTGGCCGGTTTGTCGAAGATGGCCTCGCTTGGCTAGCACCGGCGCGCCATCATCCCCTCGATCCGCTCATCATCCGGGGATGCCTCTTCCGCACAACCCGATTAGCGAGAGCCATAAACTCATTCGGCGAGAAAATATACCATGCATGTTGGAGCCGAACGCTTTGACCCTTCGGGTTGATCCTTTAGACGCCACGCCCGCCTTGTTTGGATCCCGGCCCGCCTCGTTCGCGGTTCCTCAAGCGCCGAACCCGTCTCTTCGGCTTTTCCTTAGGCCAGGCGGGCACCATTGCCCCTTCTGCCAGATGTACTCGTCTTCATCATCCTCTTGATGAGCCCACCTTAAATCAGCCTGCCTTTTCCTGGGATGATCAATGATTTCAATTTTTTGGCGCCGATCCTCGTTAGGATGGATCCTTCCAATTCTCTCATGGACGGATTGGCGATTGGCAGTCTCCTGCCTATAATCAACATACTTGTCACTGCACTCTGGGCAGTTCCTCAGTGTGGGCAGCTTCAAACCCTTGTTCCAACAGTGCCTGAAGAATGCACATCCCCAGTGCGCGCGCTCCTGCTCGCGCGTGTATCGCTCCAGGTCCCTTCGTGTGCCTCTTCTTCAGCTCTGCGCCTCTCCTCCTCGTATCTTCGCTCCTGGTAACGCTCTTTTTCCAACTGGTGCCGCCACTTGTTGAGGAGGATACGCGTGGTCACCTTGGGCTTGGCTTTAGATGACTCCCCGACTTCGATGTGACTCTTGAGAATGCGGGGGGCTTCTCCATGCACCTCGCTCTAGGGTTACTTGACGCTTCGGGTCTCTCGCTCCATCTGTCTAGCCCCGGGCCGAGGTCAAGACTTTGACCTTGCCCTTCTCCTCGGCGGTCACCATGCCGACCGAAAAGCCCACCATGTTCGAGGGGAAGGGGTGGCCATCCGGCTTCATCTTGTTGTCAAATTTAAGGTGCCCTTCCCTGGATGGCCTCTCGGATCCTCATCCCGAAGACCACTGCGGTCGTTGATGGAGTGCGAGTCCCTGTCGTGGAAGCCACAGTAACGTTTCCCCTTGACTCCATCGGGCCGAAGCATGGAATGCCCTTTAGGCAATGCGATTCGGCCTTCCTTCACTAGGAGCTCAAACAGCTTGTCAGCCTTCGTGATGTCGAAATCGTAGGTACCCTTGGTCTGTTTGACCCAGCGCTGATTCATCGTTAATGGCTCTTTTCCCCACATAATTTGGGCCGCGGCCACATCCGATTCATCATCGGAATCTTCTATCGGGTCGGCCTTGTCCAAGAAGCGGTTGTAGATGTCCGCCACATCATGCGCGCTTGCCAAACCCGGCATCCTTCTTGAAGCCGTACGCTTGGTTGCTCATCAACGATAGCTTCGGGGACGCCGCCCCGGGTTTTCAAACTCCATGCCAAACGGCTTCTCACGCACGGCGGCGGCATCCGGCGACGGCCATGTCGCCCAGCGGTCGTGCGGCGGGTTGAGCGAGAAGCACATGCCCTTAACCTCCCCGAACCTCCCGAGAAATTCCAATGGCGTCTCGCCGTGCTCGCTTCGGGGTGGCAAGGTCGATCGGCTTCTTCTGCGAGGGCCGCCGCCGAAATAATGGGCGTGGAATTTCCGTTCCGGGTCCTTCCATCGCGCTAACTGACTCAGGGGGCAAGGACGAGAACCACTGGAATGCCGGGCCCGTCAGTGACGCGGGGAAGTATCTGACCCTGAACGCTTCTTCAGCTGAGCATTCTCCGAGCTGCATCAGGTAGCGAGCGATGTGCTCCACCGTGCTTGTGTCGTCTTGCCCGGAAAATTTCGTGAACTCCGTTGGAGGTTTCACCCTTGGCGGAAGGAGCACGTTGAAGTACCACTCTGGGAACAGCGGCTTGTAGGCAAGTCCCTGCATTTTTGGTTTGAGGCCGAACTGATTCTGCATCAACTCGGCCATCTTCCGCGCCAGGGCGTCGTCTTCCTGCGTGCCTGCAGCTGGCGCGTAACCTGGATGCGGGAAAGCGTCTATGGCACCATAGTTCCCCACCTCGTGGTAGCATCCGCCGTATAGGTTCCTCTGTAGCCAGTTGCTTGCCGGAGCAATCCTGTGGCCGGAGGCGAGCGGGGCCCCAGGCGAGCCGAACGCTATTTCCCCGTACGTGGGCTGGTACGGGTTCGGCTGTTGCACAGGTTGACCCGTGCTGCCCTGCGGTGGTGGCTGGATTGGTTGTCCTCCTGAGGCCTGTAGTGGGGGCTGAACTGGCTGACCCCCAGCGCCTTGCGGAGGAGGCTGGAAAGCTTGACTCCCAGCGCTCTGAGGAGGAGGCTGGACCGGCTGGCTCCGTAATGGTGGTCGAGAGCTTGACTCGCCCAATTCCACGGTGCCCGCTTGGATGGGTGCCTTGCTGAATGCCTGCTCCATGCCTGGGCCAAAGACAGCCACCATCATTTGCTGGAACGCACCAAGGAAAGCTTTGTGGTGCTTGCTCAAAACGTGATCGCGAGAATCCCGAACGCTTGCGGGCATTCCTCTCTCTCCCCGCCGGGTTGTGGCGTCGCTCTCCCCCGGCAACAATACCCTAGGCATGTCATTCTTCGGGTAGGGGACGCCACTTCGTTCTTCTTGAAAGACAACGGACACTTCGCCGTGGAATTGGTCCACGACGTCCGGAGGCGCGCCGTTGTTCGGAGAGAGAGGTCTTCAATGTTGACATCCATGATGTCCGTGATTTCGTGCATCTTGATCTTTTCGGCTGTGTCCCACCGGGCGTGCCAAAAAGTGTGTTGACGCAAAATGTGCACCTAGCGCCAAACACACAAAGAAGCCGAACAAGCTGGCTTCACACGCGCGAAGAATCACGAGACGTGCCAGTCAATTTTCCCTGAAAATTAACAAAAGAGAAAGTAGTTAGATACCAAAGCTTGGAACTTGCCGGTGGTACCGGACAGTTCCATATTTACGGCTAGGAAGCCAAATAGGATGACATATAGCTATAGAAAGTTATCTCACAACAAATTGAAACCATTCGGGAGCTTTCAACGGGGAAAGTAACATAGCCGAATAGATGACGCAAGCATGACGGCTATCGGTCTTTGTTTAAAGCAAAGATGCATGCGCACAAGATCACGACCGATCCCCATGGTGATTAACATTAAATAAATGAATAAAGTAAAGCACGAGCATAAACATGTAATAAACAAGAATGCATAGATCCAAAGCACTAGTCTACCGCATGTCTAGGTACTTTAAAACCCCGTCGGGTACGATGCCAAAGAAATCTATCCACCGCATGATACAATTTGCATGAAATCGTACCACTTTCCACAAATAGATCTATCCACCGCATGATACAATCTAAATGCGGAAAGCTAAAAGCATACATTATTTAAAGCATGAATTGCACACGTGTTCTACTCGTGAGAAACATAACCGAATACGGCCGAACAGCCGATTCAGGGTCCATGAAGAAGGAACGAACATTACCGAGTAAAATAAATCTATCAGATTGGTTTGAAATCTAATCCACCGGATGACTAGCTCCAAAGCAACCCAAAAACCTGCATCTACCGCGTGATACTCAGTTCTTTCAAGATTTATACAAACGTTGGCAAGTTTGAACCCGCAACACGTAGCAACCTAGATCGATTCGGTTTCGGCTATCTGAAGAGCACGTGATCCACGTGTTGAAATAACCCAAAGCACGAACTTGACTCGCACAAGGATCACCAAAAGGTAAAAAGCCGATCCAACCTATCTAGATTGGGCAAAGAGGTGTTACATGAATTTAAACGTAAAGCAAAAACTCAAAGCAACACGGGATAACTTAATGAATCTATTGGATCTTGCCAAAATCCAATAGAGCCGATAACTAGCTTCAAGCTAGATCTTAGCCTACCGCATGGCTCATGACCTAACAAGAAACCTTCTTGAACCAAGCTTGAATCTACCGCATGACACGAAGCATGGTTACAAGACCACTTGCATCAGATCTAAATCCACCGCATGATACTAGATATGATACAAGGTTGCCGTTACTCACGGAGGTCGACGGATCGATAAACCCTCTCGAAGAACTCGACGACACGACAAATGGACTCTAGGGTTTGGCGTAAGGCCGGTTTGTATTGAAGAATGATTGTGTTTGTTACATACATTCAGGGCTCGTATTTATACCCTGCCAAGTACAACTTCGAATGGATTTGTTGCCTAACTTATCTCTAAGCTTGATCGCCTATCCATCCATTCGTCCTTCCTGCTTGAGCCACGTCACCGTCCAATCTCGCGAAATCGGCTCAACCGTTCCCTTGCCGAACGGAAGGCAGACAGCCGACCGCGGATCTTTCCGCCGAATACATCCGAAAAAACTTTCCTTCCACCGGACGGACTCCTCATCGAGCCGGACCCACAAGTCGACTCCTTACCAAATTTTGGTGTTAACACCGTCAATCTGGCTTCGGCCGAAGGTGTACGTCTTCGAGATCTCCTTTGCGACAGCATCGCGTCTTCGTTTTGCGGCCATGTATGCGGTCTAAATGCGAAGTAGAACAAAAGCAGTGGGGGGTGAAGGAAATCTTACGACAGTGCGTTCGGAGCTTTCACGCGTTGTGGATGCAGATCACAGCCGTGAGGTGGGGCAGCCCAAGGGTCAGTCCCCTTTTTATAGTGCATCAGCGCCCGATAATCGCGTCGGTAACTAGCCAATTTACCTTTTTACCCCGACAACCACCTCTCACAACGGTAAAAGCTCCAAAGGGCAGAACACTTCTTTTACTCGGATCCGCGCCAGCGTGGGCCGTCCGTGAGAGTTCCGAAGCCCGTTTTTCGCCCTGTGGAAGATTGGTCGTAAGTTCGGCTCATCTTGGGGGCGGGACGGCCCTCACTGATGAGGGGCTACTATTGGGGGAAATGACCTTCAGAAGCTTTGTCCACGTCCGGCCGGGCTGACGGCTTCGGCTCACACGCGGCTTCGGCTATACGGGGGGGGAATTTTGCAATGGTGGTTTAACGGAAACGCCGATGCCGCTCGAGTTACGTGAGTTTTGTTGTGCGGGAGCGACCCCATCTGAGCGGTGCTGGCCTTCGGTGCCGAAAGCACGGACGGTCGACTTTCGGCGCCGAAGGTTTGGAGGAACCAGAAGCGCCGCGCGTCGGGTGCGCCTCGGCTCGGGGCTGGAGGCGGCCCGGGCGAGATGTCCCGAAAGGCACGACGCGACCGGGGGCGAGATCGTGGGTCGTTTCGGCGCCGAAGGTGCGGTGCGTCGCGTGACGTGGCCGCCGCAAAACGTGTAAAGGGGGCACCGTACGAGGCGAGAAACAAGGGGCGCGCGTGTAAAGGTGTCTCGACCGTACGAAGACACGCCGGAGGCCCGTACGACGCGAGGAGTTCTTGTTATGCCCTTGTAAAGTGTTTAAAGCCGTTTGTCAGGAACGGAAAAGGTGTAATTGAGGCAGATGATCATGCCCAGGGGTCTCCTATAAATAGTGAACCCCTTTAATGAAACGGACACGCTGTAATGAGAAGAGAGCACCGAAGGCTCCTACAAGTTTTACGGCTTTCGGTTTGTTAAGTGTCTCCTTATTTCCTTCCTAATTTCATGTTAGCGAAGTAACTTCGTAGGGGTAGGCAAAGGGTAGAACCGATTGGGGAGTAGCGAGTCTTTACTTTCTCTCGCCCGCTTCGAGGGAAGCCTCCGGCCGCTTTCCTGCGGAAGGGAAGAAGAGTAATCGGGGGGGCTTTGTTGTGTCGGCGTCCACCTTCGGACCCGACTTCCACCAACACGAGCACCAGCTGATCCCGTGTCGTGCCTTGCCATGACGCCGGGACTCCGAACTGTCATGGGCGCATCCGCGCATTGCTGCAAGTGCGATACGCGGTTCGTGTTCGACCTCAAGGATTCCAACCTTTTGTTTGCACCGGAGACGTGCATTCGGGACCGGGACACCATCATCGGAGTCGTTTAGATGATCGATGTACACCCATGCTGTTCATGTTCCTCTTGAAATGCAACAAAATCAGATGAACTAATCTTTTTTTTCGAATCAGATGAACTAATCCTAGGAACGCTTGATTCGTGAGCATAAACAATTAGAGAAAAATTATCTTCAACGTATCAGCTTTAGGCATGACGAAGTCGGCCGAATAAATAAAATGATTTTTAAAATATTTTTTTAATCATTTTGCAAAATTATACTACCGTTTGAAAATTTATCAAAAATAAACATCAACCGTCGTAAGCCACGACAGAAAAGGCCTACCGTCGTGGCTCACGGCGGCCGCACCTCTAACCGTCGTGACCCACGGCGGTAAGGTGACCCCCAACGGTCGGCTGCAGGTTGTGGGCCCCGCGGCACCCTACCACCTTTGGTCCACGCCGGAAAGAGCTGCCGCCGCCGTGGGCCACGACCGTAGCTCCTTCCCGTCGTAGCGGATGGCGGCAGCCGCGCCTATACAAAGGGCGACGGAAGCCGCCGTCCCCCCGCCTGCCACCTCCCTCTCTCCCTTCGGCCGTCGCCGCTCTCTCCCTCCAGGTATGTATGTTTTTTAAATAATTTAATTAGTGTAATTAGTGTAGAAAATTAGATTTAGATTTAGAAAAATAGTTTTTAGACTAGAAAATTTAGAAATTAGTTAATTTAATTAGTTTGGATTTGGAAATTTTAAAAATTAGTTAATTCAATTAGTTTAGATTTAGAAAACTTAAAAATTAGTTAATTCAATTAGTTTAGATTTAGAAAATTAGTTTTTCAGTTTAGAAAATATAGAAAAATGGTTTATCAGTTCTAAAAATTATAGAAATAACTGTAGCTTGTTTAGAAAATATAGAAAATTATTTTATCTGTTCTATATATTTTAAAACTTATTTTAGCATGTGTAGAAATTGTCGAAATTTCGCTAGTGTGTTTAGAAAATATAGAAAACTAGTTTATCTGTTCTAGAAATTGCAGAAATTACTTGCATGTGTAGAAATTCTAAAAAAAATTAGTTTATCTATTGTGGAAATTGTCAATTGTTGAATTTATTTTAATTTGTTTAGAAATTCTAGAAAAAAGAATTTATCTCGTTTAGCAAATGTAGAAAGTTAGTTTATTTGTTTTTGAAATTGTAGAAAATACTTTAATTCGTTTAGAATTTCTAGAAAATTAATTTATCTATTGTAGATATTGTACAAATTATTTTAGCATGTGTATAAATTGTAGAAATTACTTTAGCATGTTTAGAAATTCTAGAAAATTAATTTATCTCATTTGGAAAATGTAGAAAATTAGTTTATTTGTTTTAGAAATTGTAAAAATCGTAGAAAATCACTTATTTGGTTTTTTAATTATATATGTAATTTTTGTATGTAGCTATGGACCAGGCTCAGGCTCAGGCTCAGGCTGCTCGTGCTAAGGTTCAGGCGTACGTGACGCTTGAGTTGTTGAATAAGGAGATCGACCGCAGGCACCACTCGTTCCTATCAGCCGTCCTCGGAGAGAATGTTGGACACGTGTGTTCCCGCACTACGCGCATGTGCTGCCGATCCACAGCTTTTGGGTTCCCAAGTACGTGAACTGATGCTATGTTATTGTTTGTACCTTCATTTATCCTTTTGTTGTAACTAATAAATTACATTATTTGTTTCAGGCTACGCGTTGCAGGACTCCTGCCTGTAGCGCGGTTAGCCCAGGGGACAGCTTGTGTGATGCGATTCCTCGGAAGGATTGCATGACACGCTTCCAGTTCGACTTCTCCTCCTTAGAGAGATTCTGGACCACTGGAGAACGGAGACCCACACGTTCCACTTCACTGTCGGCGAGATGACAGTGACTCTTCAGGACACGTCGTTGTTGACGGGCCTTCCTTGTGAGGGCGAGCCGCTGGGGCTACGGACATCTCCGCTGAGTGGCGTACAAAGTTCCTCTCTCAGCTTACGAACGTTCCTCAAAACGATCGCGTCCCCGCCCCGTACTAGGAGTTTGCGAACGCTCACGGACCCACCTGGACTTAGTTGCAGCAGTTTAGCGTACATAACTTTACCTCATATTTCTCTTTGTTTTTGAAGATATGGAGATAATGTAACTAACGTTTGATTTTGTTGGTGTAGGCTGATTACCTAGCAGATGACACTGAGGAGGAGACAATCGACAGGTTCTTCGAGGTGTACCTATTGTGGTTGTTGGGTTTGTGTTGTTCTACAGTTCGCAGGGTGACGTGGTGGTGAGGTACTTGATCTCCCCACGCTCAGAGGATCGCTGACGCGTCGTTGCACGCCGTGCCCCAGATCCGTTGGGGCAACTCTGTTCTTGCGGGCGCCTACAGGGGGTGTTAAAGGGTCGTTCGGCGGAGCCGATCCTTCTTGGTTGTACACTCCTTCTTCAGCTCTGGTGCCACGAGCGGTTTGCGATTAGTCGGTCAGTCGTCCCCCTCTACGCATACGAGCCCCTGCCAGAGGGCCACGACCCGCGCGACCGTTTCACCATGGGCTCGTTGTGGTGCCTCCAGGTGGTAATTTCTTACCTTTCACTTTCAATTTGTCTTTCCATTTTTGTCTAGTTTGTTTAATCCTAATTTAGGATTCACATTTGGTTTGTATGTAGGCCTCATACGCCCACGACCAGACGAAGAGGGTGTACAAGCACTTCGTCGGTCAGTTTGACGCTCTCACAGACGCGGATGTCAGGTGTTCTCGTGTTTGTGGTGCACGCGAACACCCTACTCAGAGGAGGCTATGGCGACCCGCACACCACAGGGGCTCTCGTGTTTGTGCTTCTGAGACCGGCACTACTAGATGATGAGGACGCCGTTGTTGTTTGATATGTACGTGGAGGAGTATGTCGTCCATAGGGTGTTGAGGCAGTTCAACCGCTATCAGGAGTGGCATGTGCCCGTGGTGCACACTATTCCTAACCCCCACCATAGGTGAGTTCTCGTTAATTTCTAAATTTAATTCAACATTCAAAGATTTCAGCCGCTGACAAATATGTTTAATTCATCATAGGTGGTCTCAGAGGGGAGTTGTGGGGCGTGTTTCTTGGGTTCAGAAGGTGCAGCCGTACGCGGACGGTTAAGCTACCACACCGCATAACGTCATCACGGAGGACCGGCCCTACGACGACATGATGTGGGAGGCGTACATCCAGTGGTACATCGTGAGGACTCGGTCACGTGATGTACGTCCCACCACAGCCACCAGCGCCGGTTTCGGACGTGGTGAGGGCGCTCGTTTCTAGTGTCGCGTACCCGGTGCGACGGGGTCAACACCACGACGCGGCGGTGAGTTTGAAAATTCACAGTCTTTTCCTTATGGTACTTTACATTTTATCATTTACTAATAATTTCTTTTGCAGTTAGACGTGATTGCAGACCTTTCACGTATTGTAGAGGAGTCAAAGGCGAGGCTGAACCTCATGTCACACCAGGAGATCGAGGAGACGTTCCACAGGATGGGTGCCATCACCACGAGGTTTTTTGTCGTGGTCAACTACTGTGACGACCTGGCTCTACCACAGTTTTCACGGTACCCCCAGTTGTCCTCCAGCTTCGTCTCAACTGGTCGTTCCCACACGGCACCGTCGTCCTCGTCACAACCACCCTACCAGGCGGCTTTCTACCCGGCGCGCCCACCAGTGCATCCTCCCTTGAGGATGTCTCCTCTAGGGGGGCCTTCTCTCAAAGGTACCGCACCTACACCTGCACCAGCACCAGGAGGACCAGGACCGGCACCACGAGGACCTGCACCAGGACTAGCACTAGTACCAGCAGCAGCACGAGCAGCAGCACCGATTCCTTCCTCGTCTACTGGTGTTGTTCTTCTGTCAGGTAATGACCACAACTCTATGTCAAACCATATATAAATACTATATTGTATTAATTAGGATACACGATTTAATAATACTATTTGCTCCAGTTTACGGCGGCAGCGGCGACACTCCTGACTCTGGACTAGGGGACCAGGCTGGAGGGTCCGGGTTCGACGACTTGGCCTTCGACTTCGACTTCTTGCAGGGTTTGCAGTCGCAAGACGAGCTCGGAGGGTCACAGCTAGGAGGCGCGCCACCCCGTGGATTTAGGAGGGAGCGAGGGATGCGGGCGGGGAGGCTCGCGGCTACCGGGGAGCGAGCGGTGGGTGAAGGATCGGATGGCGACTAGAGAGGGGGGAGTGAATAGGAGCCGGTAAAAATTCTTCTAAAAAACCCGGCCTATACCCTAGTCAAAACCCGGTCACACACAAGCGATGGAACGAATCACACACCAATCGCCAAAACAACGAGGTTATGGATCAACCTCAAGTCCTAGGAACGATTCCTTGAAGCACACGCGGAAGCACGAAAGAAGGAGGGAGGAATCGAATCAAAGAGCAAAGCGCCCGGGCTACGGCGGACCGTCCCGCCGGGCGGGGCGGGACCGTCCGTGATGGCCGCGCGGACCGTCCGGCGAGGTACCGCGGACCGTCCGCACCCTTGCCGCGAACCGTCCGCCCGAGCCGCGGACCGTCCGTTAAAGCGAACGAACCACCGAACCGACCCGAGAAAAACGGACCGTCCGCGAAGACCGGCGGACCGTCCCGCGCGGGCCACGGACCGTCCGCTACCGAAGCTCGGACCGTCCGCAAACCGGCCGCAACGAAAAACTAAAACCAAATCGGATCGAAAGCAAAGCCGAGCAAGAACACGAAGAACACACGAATAACACCGTACGCGCGGACCGTCCGCCCGGCCCTCGCGGACCGTCCCGCCGTGCACGAACGAACCGAAAACCGCTCGACCCCGAAAGTCAACACTCCCAATCCATCACCGGATCTCCCAAACAATAGAAGCCGTTAAGACAAGAGTTTGGGGACATGTAAAGCGTCAACCAAGGATGCTATACCCCAAAAATTTCGTCTCCTAACTCCCTAAATCATCGGGAATCGCGGATCCTTTCAACACCACTAAAAGCTAGATCACCGAACGAAAATCCTTGAATCGAAGTGGTTTCCGGCGTTTGAGGGCACAAGATCAATCACAAAGATGCACTAGACATCCATCCATGTTTCCCTCAAAGAAATCCGGGGAGAAACCCACTCAAATCCGCGGAATCACACCAAGAACAAAGGCACCAAAAACAAGCACGAAAATAGCACAAAAAGAGCTCCGAAAAAGCAATAAAAGAAATTCGGGAATAGAAAGATTGGCACAAGATTTAGAGGATGAAATCACTATGAATATCTTGTCCAATCGATTACAAGCCACTCCTAGAATCCAAATCTAAGATGGCAAAAAGCTCCAATCAAAGAGCCACTCTCTCCTCTCTCCCTCTCTCCCAAAGCACTCCAAAAATGAAAGAGTACCGCGCACCTACTAGCCCAAGAGTTGGCTGAAAATTCAGCCCCCTCCTCCTATATATAGGCCCTCCGGAAAAGACCGAAGTGCCCCTACACTAGGAGTACAACTCAAGCCCTCACGGGGGCATTTTGGTCAACACATGAAGTTCACCATCGGACGGCCGCGCATCCATCAGGCCTTCACGTCCTCCCGACGCAAGCACCTCGATCATGCCGCGTGTCGCCCGCCTCGAAGCTTCCCGACGCACCGGATACCGTCTCCGTCACGCCGGAGCCCTCGAGCTCGGTTTTGAGGCCCAAACCGAGAAACCCTCCTCCGATGGTTTTGTGGCCAAACCACCAAACCCTGCGTACACGGCCCGGCCTCACCACGCCAAGCGTCGAGCCCGCCAAGCCTTTCACCTCCGCGCCGCCCGGACGGTCTACTCAGTCTTGCCTCGTTCCTTGACTTGGCCACCACCGATGCACCGGCTCCATGTCCACGACTTCGTCTTGCTCTTCTTGCACCATGCGGCTCGCACTTGATCCCGTCGGCCACCGGGTCCCTCGAACCAAGCCTACTTGTCTCTCCACTCCTCGGAGGCCCCGCAAGGCTAAGACCTTTCGCGCCCGTTCTTCACCCGCACCAACGCAAACCAAGCCGCAACCAACACACCGCAATACTAGGCCAAGAGTCGGTCCACACAACGTTGTCAACCACTCCTCATGAGTGCATTGACAACACACCACATAAACAATAAAGTAAATACACAAAATAAAACACACACAACACAACTCAACACTACACACACAAAGCTTCAAACCATCCAATCAATCACTCATCACACACGAACCAAGGTACTTCTCAACTTGGTTCCTCGAGTGGGGCGCGGCCCGGGAGGCTCGCAGTTGCCAGGCGCGAGCGGTGGACCGCAGCCGTCTCTAGGAGGGTTGCCAGGGTCGTCCCACGAGGTTGCAGGGTCGGCGGCGGCGATGGCACCACCGCAGCCGACTGCTGATGCTAGGTGTCGGCAGATCCACCCACGTGACTTGTTGACGTACCCTCGCGAGCAGACGCACGCCGCAGTCCAAGCTGACAGGCTGCTCAAGAAGACTAGGCGATGCTAGATTAGGTCGCATATTGTTTGTACAGGAGCACTGTTATATGTGATCATGAATATTTTTAGTATGTCACTTTGCTTTTCTTTATTACAACCTAGTTTTCTTTGTCATAAAGTTAAAAAACAAAAAAATAATCATAAAGTTAAAAAACAACCCGCCGAAAAGCAACAGCGGCGGTACGGTAGGCAGTAGGTTCGAGATCGAGTACCATTGAATCAAAAAGCAACCGTCGTGGACCACGGCGGTAGATCCGGATGCCACGCTTATATAAAGGGCGACGACACAAGCCGTCATGCCCGACCCTGTCGCCGCCTCCCTCTCCCCATGGGCTGCTCCTCCCTCTTAGGTAAGTTTGCTCTCTTTATTTATTTTATGTAATTAGTTTAATTAGTTTAAAATACTGGAATTAGTTACATTAGTTATGATTTTGTGTAACTAGAGATGTCTACTTCTGCCGTCAGAGGGGTGAGGATGGTAATGGTGGTGGTCATCTGAAGGGGAAAAACACAAATGCGGCACCTGATCCGAAGAAAATGAGCACGCTCGAAAAAGGAATACTTTGATATATGCAAGGAAAAACTGCAGATGTCATTGCAAGAGGAGAGGAACCTCCTTGGGATGCTTTTTATGCTCCACCAGACATGCATAATTATTTGCAAAGAAAAACTGCAAATGTCATTGCAAGAGGAGAGGAACCTCCATATGGTGGTCTTTATGCTCCACGAGCAGACCCGTGTGTTGCTAATCCACCAGCTAAAAAAGGTATAAGGAAAGATAAACCTTCGTAGTCACATCACAAGAATGACCGAAGCTTGTCATTTTTTAACATGCTGCAATCTTTTCTGCGGTGCTGTAATATTTGAACTGGATCCTATTGTGATAGTGTTGTAATAATCGAACCAACAGTCCTTAATTTCCCTTGTTAATTTCCTACTAGATTTAATAAAATTTTATCAAAAAATTAAAATGACCCCAGCCGTCGTGGACTACGGTGGTTGGGCCTAGACGTCGTGGCTCATGGCGGTTGAGCCTAGCCGTCGTGGCCCACGACGGTTAGGTCCAACCGTCGTGGAGGTTCCCCAACCGCCGTGGCCGGTCACCAATCGCCGTGGGCCACGACGGTTGGGCTGTAAATCTCCTGCGCCAGGCGGTTGGTGGACAAATCTGATAAATTTTCAAACGCCAGTATAATTTTGTAAAATGATTAAAAAATATAAAAAATCAAATAAAACACATTGAAGGCCCAATATTTCAGCTCAAAAATGTTAGAAAAACATCCATAGCCGAAGGCTTTCGGCCCATCCAAACCCAACTATTTCGGCATCTTCGCGACGCCCTTCTGCCCCACCCACTACCCAAGCGCTCAGGACAGAGAACTCCGCCTCTCCGATCCCGCACGCCACCGCCGCCCCTCGCCACCGGCAAGGTAGCCATGTCCAACCCCGGCTCGTCCCCCACCTCCGCCTCCGCTCACCACGACCACGAGCACAGCCCGCTCTGCCGCTCCTGCGGCGCGCCCACCACGGCGCCGACCCCGGCCCCCTGGTCGGGGACCTCCGACTCGCCGCCGCCGGCGTACCGCCCGATCCGCCTCCCGGCCATCAACGCGCCCACCAACACCGCTTCCATCGTCCTATCCCCAGTCCCGCAGCCCCTCCCCGTGCCTCCCGCCGCGCTGCCCCACGCCTTCCAGACCCCCGCCAAGCGGATCGCCTCCCCCGACGACATCGCCCGCTTCCACGCCTCCCTCCACGGCCGCCACTTCCTCGGCTTCGTCGCCGCGCTCTCCGCCTCCGTCCACGGCCGCAAGCTCTCCGACCCGCTCCCGTCCCCGCCGCCCCCCGCCGTCTCCGCGCTCCTCGACCTCATCTCCTCTCTCGCGGCGCTCGTCGCCTCCACCCCGCCGCTCCCGCACAACTCCCGCTACGGGAACCCGGCCTTCCGCCTCTGGCACGAGAAGCTCTCCGAATCCGCCAGCGACCTGATCGCTCGGATCACGGCCACCGCCGCGTCCCCCGCGGACCTCGCCGGCGCTGAGGTCGAACTCGCGCCGTACCTCCTCGACTCCTTCGGCAACGCAACCCGCATCGACTACGGGACGGGCCACGAGACCAACTTCGCCGCTTTCCTCTACTGCCTCGCGAGGCTAGGGCTCATCACCGAGCCTGACTACCCTGCCGTCGTCCTGCGCGTCTTTGCAGAGTACCTAAACCTCATGCGTACGCTGCAGGACACGTACCAGCTGGAACCTGCGGGCTCCCATGGTGTGTGGGGCCTTGACGATTTCCATTTCCTGCCTTTCATATTTGGGGCTGCACAGCTTATTGATCACAAGTACATGAAGCCCAAGTCGATTCACAATCCAGATATCTTGGAGAACTTCTCCAAGGAGTACATGTACCTGGCATGTGTCGCATATGTGAAGAAGATAAAGAAGGGGCCGTTTGCTGAGCATTCGCCGATGTTGGATGATATCAGTGGCGTGCCACATTGGAAGAAGGTGAATAGTGGGCTGCTCAAGATGTACAAGGCCGAGGTGCTTGAGAAAGTGCCGATCATGCAGCATTTCCTCTTTGGATCACTAATCAAATGGTATGATTCATAGCACTTTTTATTTTCCTTTCATGTATTTGGTGCCCTTAGCCTACCCCAACTTGCTTGGGACAAAAGGCTAAGTAGTAGTTGTTGTTTGTTGTATTTGGTGCCCATGAATTGATCTTGTTAGTTATAACAGAACACGAGCTTCTAGTGTAGTGAATAAGCTGAGAAACCTGATGTATTGTGCAGTGTGTAGTTCAGTTCTGTTTCTAGACTAGGCTTGGCATCTGAGTCATGAAATATGAATATATGATTGATAACCAAATCAAAAGGGGAAATGGATGTCATTTTTTTCCATTGGAATTGGAACCACTTGATACAGCATTCGTTTTGGATAAGTTATTATAATGCAGATAGCTTGTTACCTTTGCATTTATCTGGCATTGCATTGTTGTAATTAGGTGAACATTTTGTGGTGTGATCCAGTAGCCTGTTTTGCCTGATACGCTAACTCTATAGTGATCTGCAGTTCCTTGGTCAAGTAGTTATGTTTTCAGATTTGTGTGTGATAAATGTTGTCTGAGAGAGATGACCCATAATGGCTGCTTACTTGCTTTTACCTTAGTCTCGAAACCCTTAACTTTCCATTTCCATGGTATCTCTAATCATTGTTGTAGGACCCCTATGTTAGAAAGATATCCTGAAATTAATATGACTGATAACATCAAGTGCCAGATAGAACAGTAGACCTGTTCAGATCCAAGTAGGATTGTGGACACAAAAGTTGCAGTTAAACAGTGTTTGGATAAATACTTGGAGCCTGAAGGTTGTTATGGATGAAATGAAAGCAGAAGTGAGACTAGATTGAATTCATGATTTTCTGGAAGATAATTATCTGTCCCTAGCATGAGCAAATAATACGCTTGAAGTTATTTGTGGAATGTTGTGATGCTAAGCCATAGCATAGCACCAAACCATTCAATAGTTCTACCGAGACCTTGGTGAGACCCTGGATTGCCCTAGCTGGATTTACCTAAAATAATTTGCATTTTGCACATCATTCAGTTGAAATGCCCAAAATAGTTATTTGCTATAGGCCATTTGTACAAAAATCGTTTGCTTTCAATGCTTAACATAGGAATTTGTCTAGCAGATGCCATTACGCTAATATGCATGTTTCCTTCATATTGTTTGTGAAACATGATTTTTTTTTGAAAAAAATAGTGTGTAACTATGTTAAGAAAATTGTTCTTATTAATTCAACATTGTCTTGATTGCTTGTATGAGGTCGTCCTTTTGGGTTCAGATAATGCAATAAGATGCCATTGCCCCCATTCTGCACAGTTACCAATCCAAAGTTACAGGGTACATGAACCCGTTTTGACAAATTCCGCGACTAACACTTTTTACCAGTTTTCCATAAAGCATTCTGCATTGCTCTCATCAAGAAGCATCACAGGTTTTATTTATTATTTATCATTTTACCAGCAAATTCTGAAGTGGTATCAGTTTGATGCAAGCTACAGATATGCTCTCTCAGGAATAAAACCCTCAATTGCATAGGTAGCCAAGAACAGCAAACATCTTTTCCAGTTTGTAAACTGCTCTGACTCAAGAAGAGAAGTTCTGGGGATCTAGCTCAAAAATTTGAATTAAATCCAAAAAGGTGTCTATAACTCAAAACACCCTAAAGTGTAATAAATTAGTTTGCAACAGATTCTCATTACTTGTGTTATAGCTAGCCAATACACGTGTTCTTTCATGATTGATAGATATCTTGGGTTCGTGTTAATAGTTGAAAGTTCAAACTAATTGCTACTAAATGAACGTTGTTAGTGATGCTGACTACTGTTGCCTGCAGTTCTTTTGTCACAAGAAATGCTGATTGTTGGTTTCTGTGCTCTGTTTTTTCAGGGAGGACTAATGTCATATGAAAAAACTCCCCGTGATCTGTGAGAACCCCTGCGATGCGAGGACTGGTACAGGTGACGCCGCCCAGAGTCTGTAGAGAAAAGACCTATGTAAGGTCAATTTTCCTGAGGGGGTGAATGAGTTTTCTGCATGTTTGTGCAGTCACACTGATGTTATGGGGCTTCAAGTTCTGGGAACTTGTCACTTCCTGCTCAGCTTGTATTATTTGGGTACCAGCCTAGGCTCCTTGAGGACATTGTAGTAGTAGCTGAATAATCACCTTGCATGGAGGATTTTATGTAGATGACGAGAGAAGTGGTGCAGTTTTTTTCTTTGTTTTTTAATCTTTTGTAAGAATTAGTATTGGTGAATGGAAGCCTGAAAGGTGCTGCCTCTTGTAGTGGGTTTGCACTGTGACTTATGCTGTCGTCTGCCTTCATCTCCATTGTCCACTTGACCTTGCTGAATTTCTGATAACGTCCAGTTTTATTTGCTGAAATGTTTTGTCTTCTGATTCTTCTACATGTTGCTGATTGAAAAATTTTAAAATGCTTCGCCTGAGCCTTGTCCTTAAATTTATCCTGAATATGTTGAGGATCCTCATTTTCGAAGAACAGGAATATTTTGCGACGAGTAGTGAATGTTTTGTAGGAAAAAACAAAGCAGTACTGTACTGTGGAGTACTCCGTCTCAAAAAGAATGTCGTTTTAGGATTTTTCTAAGTCAATTCTTTTTAACTTTGACAAGATTATATTAAAACTACATAAATTTACGGTATAAAATAGATATTACTAGAATCAACACGCGGCCGTTGCCGCACTTCGGCCTTTGCTTGGCCAGTTTAAAGTGAATTGTACGTTTAGACGCTGGAAAATACAGAGTGTAATGCAAGTCAATGTGCTTTAGAGACACAGAAGTTTGCTAAAAAGGTAGATATTGTTTGATGGTTCTTATTTCTGAACCATGTTAACATTGGACCTCGAACTATGTCTAGGCCTTCAATAAAACTTACCACAACTTACTAGCTGATTAGTGGTTTCTAAACTTATAACATTTTCTTAAAGATAGTTTTTTTTTACCGAAAAGTAGTCCATTAGTGTTACTTCATAGTTTGAGGTCCAATGTTAGTCATGTTCTAAAGTAATCTGTTCCACATTACATTTTTTCTCGGGCAACATATCAAGTGCAAACCTACCTCTCGTGAAAACTATGGAAACTTCAATCTGAGCCACATGATGTTGATCCAACGGAGCGCTTAGAGGAGGTGGGAGGAGTGATTTGCAAAAGTACCTTTGCAAATCATCCCTCCCACCTCCTATGAATTTTGCAAATCACCCCTCCCACCTCTCATGAGTTCTCCCTTGGATCAAAATCGTGTGGTTTAGATTGAAGTTTTCATAGTTTGCACGAAGAGGTTGGTTTCCACTAGATGTGTTCCCTTTATCTCGATGCACCATTATTAAAGAGGAACACCGCAACCGTAAAGCAATCAAGCAAATTTTTTGAAAGAACTAACTCGTCATGATAAATTTAGGCCCAACACAAATACAAGCGGCCCATTCCACCGAAATTCGGAATCTGCAAGCGTTGAATAATGGATACTTTGTTCATGTTCTAATTTATGCTTATACATTGAAAGGACCTTGTGATGCCTAGAGGGGGGGGGGGGGGGGTGAATAGGATCACTTCAAATTTCGAAACAAAAGCGGCGGATTAAATGTCCTGCCGGTACTACCGACGTGGTGCCGGTTCTACCGACGGGGTCGGTACTACCGGTACGGTGTCGGTACTACCGACGAGCAGAGTAAACTTAAAACGAAATTTGAATTCGTGCGGTTTCTAGCAATTCTACTTGAATCAATGTTTAAGTTTAGATGCTAAGAACCACCCGCAATCACGAAACAAGTTGGATAGCAACCAAAAGATAGATCGGGCTAAAAACAAGTTCTAGGGTTAGATAAAATTGAAGAAACGCAAGCAAGCAAAGGAGACACGAGAATTTAATCCGAAGTTCACACCCACAAAGGATGCTACGTCTCCGTTGAGGATCCCACAAAGGGAGGGCTATCACCAAGAGCCTCTTTTCCTCTTCCAACCCCCACAAAGGAAGATTGGTGCTCACTAAGATTTCTCCACGAAGGAGAGGGCAATACAAACGATCCCGGGTGCACCACACCAAGAGGGCACTCGCGCGGCGACGCCTAACCGTCTAGAAGCAAGCTTCAAGAGTAACAAATGCAACACAACAACCGGAGATGCTTCAAATGCTCTTGAGAAGGAGAAGAATGAAGGGGCTCTCAAAGCTTGGTCACACTTCACTAGAAATCACCTCACTTCTCAAGTCCTAGCTCAAGGGAACTAAGGATTAGCTCTAGAGGAGGTGATGGAGGTGGAGTGAATGCTCAAGGAAGTGTTTGTCCCGTGGTTGGTCGGCAATGAGTGAGGAGGGAGAAGAGGGGTTAAATACTAGGGGCCGAAAACTAGCCGTTCTTGTGCAAACTCGCATATCCTCGGTACTACCGACACGGTGTCGGTACTACCGAGGGGGTGAATTTTCTCGAAGAAAAAAACGATGCGGCACCGGTAGTACCGACGCGGGGTCGGTAGTACGCCCCCCCGGCCAAACCGAGCCGGAGAACGCATATCGGTATACCGGCCCCGCGCCCGTACTACCGATGGGCTCCGGTCGGTACAACCGACGTGGGGTCGGTAGTACCGGCCGGGACACGCATTTTTAGAGAAGATAAGCATACGTGCATGTGTCGACTCTCAACTCTTCTCACTCACAAAGAATCCCTTCTAGAGCACTTTTAGCATCTCTTGGTTATTGACTTGCATCCCCCTTTATAGTACGGTGTTTCCTATACTCAAATTCAAAAGTAAAAGAGAATTAAGCCTTGATTTGAATTAGAAAACATCATCTTGAAATTGGGGGGACTTCCTTTGATCATCCAAACGGATTTCATTCGCTTAAGCCCTGCACACATCTTGTCGAAGCATTAAATACCTCAAATTGTGCTTGTCATTACCACCAAAATAATTAGGGGCCAAGATGCACTTTCAATCTCCCCCTTTTTGGTGATTGATGACAACCACAATTTGTTTATAAAAAGATGTGTGTATTTAACAAATTTGAAATAGAAACTCCCCCTAAATGTGTGCTTCAACTTCTAAAAAGGCTTCAAATGCCCATCACACATTTAGAAGATTTTTCATTCTCAAATTACATACACAAGTGCATGAGTGTGATAAACAAACCGTGATGCATATGTCATGATATACAAAACAATAAAAGAGAGCAATAACAAGCATCACAAATGGATAATTAAGGTTCCTCACACCACAAGCACAACTTAAGTCTTACAAATTTAAACGAGTTCTAGGTTCTTAAGTTCTTCGACAAGCATTACATCACACACATGAATCCACACATAGTCCTTACATGTCCACAAACACAGGGATAGATAGATAGATAACGGAAGGTGCAAGCCCACACCACACATGAGTAAATTGTGAGCTCACTCCCCCTTTGGCATCAAGCGCCAAAAAGAGGAGGCCCTTCAATCGTCGTAGTCATGTGGAGAGTGGGCAGCTGGAGGGGAGTCATCGTCATCGTCGTCGTCGTCGTCCTCTGCACCACCAAAGTCCTCGTCATCAATGTCGGCTGGAGGAGCTCCATACATCATGGAGGCGTCGCCGTAGATCTCCCAAGGGTTGTAGAAGTTTGGTGGGGGAGGAAAGTCCATGGGCTCGCGAACCGGAGAGTGCTCAATGTTGTGTTGAGCGAGCAAGGACTTTTGGCGCGTCTCAAGCTTGAGGAGCTGCTCATCCACGTGCTGCCTGTGGGCACGAATCTCTTGTGCATTGTGTCGTCCCACATTGAAACAAGCAAAAAGGCCTTGAGATAGAAAGTTGAAGATGCTCTTTTTCTTGCCGGGGGAACGGTACCTCTAGATGCGGATGGCCCACGAGAGGAGGAGGGTGGCTCAAAAGAAGATGGGCCACCGAGAGGAGGAGCCACCGCGGTAGGAGGGACGAGGAGGGGCATGCTTGCCTAACTTGAGGAGCCGCTCGATGTTCCCTTTGTTTGGTTTGTACCAAGAGTGAGTCTTGTCGGGAAGGATGTCAACGCCCGCCACCTCACATATCATCCGAAAAATCCAAGGGGCATACTGACAGCTCTTGTTAGCGGACACGGAGCACACAATGATCTCTTCCCAAATGAAGTTGAAGATACTAAAGCTTTCCTTGCCGGTGCCATCCTCACTAGGATCTCTTTTGCCACATTAGAGATATTGGTGTTGTCACCTATCTTTGGAGTGAGAGTGTAGCGAAAGAGTTGGTTTAGCATCCGATAGGCGGCTTCATCCCGTGAGTAGTGCCAAATTCCACCTTGCCATAAGCCGAGTCATACATGAAAGCCATCTCGGCTGTCAAGGGGAAATTCGCCACCATGTAGCTTTGGAAGTGCGAGATCCTCCTCACCAAAGCCAAGAATCTGAGCGAAGCGCTCATAGGAGACGGAAAGAGGCTTGCCTTGAAGAAGCCAATGGAAAGTCCGGGTCTCACGACGGATATAGAGATTTGCATAGAACTGAGCGACCACCTCCTCATTCCAATCACAGTTGATTGACATAACATTTGTCATCCCCTTGGCATGGCATATATCGATAGCTTCATTAACAGCCGGAATGTCAAGTGACCTAAGGAGATCCCAATTGATTGATTTCATATCGATTGTCATGTGATCCTTGCTTAGAATGACGGACTCGTACCAATCGGCATTGAATTTGAGCCAAAAACGGATGTCGGAATCAAACTCCTTTTGCCACAGAGCGGGGTCAGAGTACCTCTCCTTGTAGACATTGTGGGAGCCTCTAGTGTAGTCCACCATCCTTACAACCCCCATTTGTGTGGCGGGACGAGGAGGCCGTGATGGTCGAAGGACGAACGATGAGAGAGTTTCCAAAGAGATATCCTCATAGTCGTCATAATGATCATCGGGTTGATGTGCTTGCTTGGTGCGGGCACGATGACCTTGACCGGTGGACCGACGAGGGGCCGCGGGAGGATTGGTACGTCCACGACCACGAGGACCTTGAGAGCTAGCTCCTCCTTTCCTCTTCCTTTGAGCGAGAGGAACATCATCTTCGTCGGAGCCTTCACGTACAACTTGCTTGCCAGCACGTCCCATCTGGAGATTTAGCAACAATGTATAGGATAAGGGTTTTGAATATGATGAGAAAGGGCTCAACCTAAGATGGGAAGCAGGGTTAACCAACCCCTCATCGGTACTACCGACACGGGGTCGGTACTACCGATGAGGGTCGGGTTTTTGGAGAAAGGATCGGAATCTGCGATTCTAGCCAACAAAAGTCTACAAAAACATGAGCATGGGTTCTATGGAGGTAAAGGTATTGATTCCCTAAAGCATTTCCTCTAGAAACAACTACATTGAGAGATCGATTCCGGAGATTTTGAATGAGTACCTTGACAAGCTTCCCGCGCGAATCGACGATCTTCGGCGAGGTACGGATGTTCGGAGGGTGGAGAATCAAGAGATGTGAGCTAGGAGCACTTTCCACGGATGGGTGATAAGATTCCTTGGCGGATTTGGAGAGAAGGAGGAAGGGGGGTGCTTCAACGGTTGAAAGATTGAGAATGAACCCTAGGTCCGGCCTCGCCGTATATATAAGCTGCGAGATTTATCGGTAGTACCGACGGGGCGTCGGTACTACGGGGTCCCCTTAAAAATGAAACAGAAGGTCCTTATCGGTATACCGCCCCTGTGTCGGTTCTGGGGGGGGGGGTTCCGGTAGTACCGACACGGGGTCGGTAGTACTGCCGGTGATCGCCGGAAATCCAAACAGAGAGTTCTTATCGGTACTTCCGACCCGGTGTCGGTTGTACCGGTGGATTTAGCAAGATTTTTGGAAAGATTTGGATTTAAAGATAGATCTTGAGTAGAGAGGAGTATGGACATGTTAAGAACTCATAGAAGATGGTGACTAGTTCACAAACAATCATTCAAAGCTATAGTCACCACCCTCTATGTGAAACACCAATGTTTTGTAAAAACTCATACAAAGAAGCTAAGAAAAGAGATTTCGCTTCCTATCTAGGCAACAAGCAAGTTTATGTGCAAAACATCAAGCCAAGTTACGAGAATCTAAGATGTTTAGCTCACTCCTCAAAGCACGGAACCTTTGCTCGTCTAGAGGCTTAGTGAAAATGTCGGCAAGTTGTTTTTCGGTGCAAACATGCCGTAAAGCAATATCACCCTTAGCCTCATGATCCCGTAAGAAGTGATGTCTAATGTCTATGTGCTTTGTTCGAGAGTGTTGGACTGGATTGTTCGCTAGCTTGATAGCACTCTCATTGTCACATAAGAGTGGGATCTTACTAAACTTGCAACCATAATCACTCAACGTTTGCTTCATCCACAAGAGTTGTGCACAACATGCACCGCCGCGACATATTCGGCTTCGCCGTGGATAAAGCAACCGAGTTTTGCTTCTTTGAGCTCCAAGACACCAAGGACCGACCAAGAAATTGGCAAGTCCCGGTGGTACTCTTCCGATCTACCTTGCAACCGGCATAGTCCGAATCGGAGTATCCAAGTAGATCAAAAGTGGAGCCTTTGGGATACCACAAGCCTAGGTTAGGAGTATGAACCAAATATCTAAAGATCCTCTTAACAGCCATTAGATGGCTCTCCTTAGGATTGGCTTGAAATCTTGCACACATGCACACACTAAGCATTATATCGGGCCTAGATGCACAAAGGTAAAGTAGGGAGCCAATCATGGAACGGAATACCTTTTGGTCGACCGACTTCCCTTCTTCATTGAGATCAAGATGTCCATTTAGTGCCATGGGGGTCTTGATGGGCTTTGAATCGGCCATGTCAAACCTCTTGAGCATATCCTTCACATACTTGGTTTGACATAAGAAAGTCCCTTCATTCATTTGCTTGATTTGAAACCCAAGAAAGAACTTCAATTCACCCATCATAGACATCTCAAATCTCTTGGTCATGATCCTACTAAATTCACCGATGCTTATGTAGGCAATTGGTCCAAATAAATCCATGTGTAGCAACTTCAAGGGTCTTGATGAGGATAGAATGTTCTTGGCGGGATGGTGAGCTCCAACTTGCTTCCGGCTTGACATGCGCTACACAACCTATCTTTCTCAAAAACAACATTCGTTAGTCCAAGGATGTGCTCGTCTTTTTGAAGTTTGGCCAAGTTCCTCATGCCAACATGGGCTAGTCGGCGATGCCATAGCCAACCCAAGTCGGATTTTGCCACTAAGCAAGCCTTAGGATCCACCTTTACTTTTGTGAAGTCCACATAGTAAAGTTTTCCCCGTAAATGACCCGCAAAGACAATAGAGGAATCCTCCCTTCTAGAGACGGTCACACCCTCATGAGTAAAGAGACAATTGTAGCCTTTCTCACAAAGTTGTGAAACCGACAACAAGTTGTATCCCAACCCTTGCACATGATAAACATCTTCAATTGAATTTGTTGTTGAGATAGCGATTTTACCTAGACCAATGACATCTCCTTGACCATTATCTCCATAAATGATAGTTTCCGTAGGGTTGTCATAACGGTCAAGAGATGCAAACAAGCCTTCCTCTCCCGGTCATGTGATTAGTGGCACCACTATCAATCAACCATGCGCTTCCACCGGAGGAGTAGGCCTACAAAACAAGTTTAAGCTCTTGGTTTAGGTACCCAAAGAGATTTGGGTCCTTGGAGGTTAGATGCAAAAACTTTTGGAACCCACACACTCTTTCTCATGGCCTTCAAAGCATAGGCCCCAACATACTTGACCACTATTTTACCATTATGGTCCAAGGTCACAATGTAATCACAAGTGTGGTTGGGTGTTGGTTTATGCTCAACCACATTCTTCGATGCCTTAGGTGGAATGTTACTCCCACCAATTTCCTTTGTGGTTTGCACAATCTTTGGGGCCTCCTTGGTTGTGGTGGACGTGGTGACTCCATGAGCAATATCCATAATTGTGTTGAGGTACCCTCCCTTGTTCCATAGGGGAACCTCATGCCCTTTCACGGCCACCCTACCATTTGCCTTGTTGTTTTTGCGGTGTCCAAGTCCTTGCTTGTCAACCACCTTGGGTATAGGCTTGGAACTTATGTTGCCTTGAGTAAACAACATGTTCAATCGGGCAATTTCCTTGTCCTTGCTCTTAATTTTCTCTTCAAGCTTTGCAAGGTTAGTCTTGATAGCATTCATATCAATATTAACACAAGAAGAGCAAGTTTTGCTAGTGGAGGCACTAGAGTCCAAGTTTGCCGATGGAGTTGCTTTAGTGCTTTCCCAAAGACTACTAAAGTTGGCTTCAAGAGATTTGTATTTCTCGGTCAAGCATGAGAAGCTTGATTGAAGCTCACTATGAGTAGTATTTAGGGAAGTTAAAGATTCATTTGCCAAGGTAAGATCCTTTGACATCTTCTTATTAGAGTCGCCAACCAAGGATAATTCCATGGTCAACTTCTCCACCTTAGCCTTTTCTTCGGCAAGAGATCTTTCTAAAGCAAGGTTTCTTTCCTTTTCAAGGATAAGCAAGTCTTCTTGCTCATGAAGGATCTCTTTCTTTTTCTCTAGTTTGTCCAAAAGCCTTTTAATTTCCTTGTGGCCCTTTTTACCAAATTTCTTTATCATGTTGTCCTCTAGTTCCTTTTCCTCATCTAAGTTTTCTATGTCACTACAAGAGGTGGAAGTGGAGGATGTTAGAGAGGATGAGATGGTTGATTCTTGTACCTTGCTCCCCCTTGCCATGAGGCAAAAATGAGAGTGGTCTTCATCATCGGAGAGGTTGTTGAAGAGGCGTGTTGAGGATGAACCTTGTGCCATGGCAATTGTTGCCATCCCTTGCTTCTTTGGTTCTTCATCTTCATCACTTGAGTCCCATTGTTGACCCACGTGCGCACGCCCTTGGTACTTGCTCTTGTACTCCTTGCTTCTCTCCTTGAACCTCTTCTCTTCCTCATTCTTGTTCTTGTTCTTGGGACACTCGGCAATGAAATGTCCATATTCTCCACACTCATAACACTTTCTTTGTGACTTCTTCCTTCTATCATCCCCACCTTTTTCTTGAGTTTCTTGACTTCAAGAATTTCTTGTACTTCCGTATGGCAAATGCGGTTTCTTCATCCGTGCTCTCTTCGTCGCTAGTGTCTTCTTTCTTGCTTTTGGATGGCTTGGGCTTTTCTTCAACTACTTCATTAGAGCTAGCTTTGAGAGCTAGACTCTTGCCCATCTTCAAGGTTAGCGACTTCTCCACATCTTGATCAACAAGTTCTTGGTGCAATATCTCTCCAAGTAGTTGAGTAGGTGTCATTGTTGGATATCTTGGATCTCTTCTTATCATTTGAGTCAAGTTCTTGTCTTTGGGGGCAAAGGCTCTTAGTAACTTCTTTGTGACCTTCGAGTCATCCCAATCTTTGCTCCCAAGGGCTCTAATATCCGATACAAGCACCATGAGCCTATCATACATCTCTTGAACGGTCTCTCCATCCTTCATGAAGAAAAGCTCAAGTTCTCCATTGATTAGGTCCATCTTGCCTTGTCTCACATGCTCGGTTCCTTCATGTGCTTCCTTGAGTGTGTCCCAAATCACCTTGGCAATTTGGATGTTCCGAACCTTGTTGAATTCTTGAGCACACAAGGATCCCGTGATAACTCTTGTGGCTTGTACATTGCGGTGAAGATCTTGTTCATGCTCAATGGTGAGAGCTTCTCCTTCGGCGGGAATCGTTACACCTACAACCACAATCTTCCAAAGAGAGGGGTGAAGCCCGTAAAGGTGCATTTGCATATCATAAGCCCATTTAGGATAGTCCTTCCCATCGAAATGAGGAGGCTTTCCCAAATGCACGGAATAGAATTTATCGTTAGAGTTGTTGCCGGAATTTGCCCGTAGTGATGGGGCACTTCGTAGAAGCCGGAGTGAGAGTACTTGGCTTGCTCCTTCTTGATCATCTTCTTGAGGAGCTTCTTGGCCATCTTCTTGGCCTTCTTCTTCCTCTTAGCCTTTCTTCTCTTCTTGGCCGCCTTCTTTGCCGCAAGATCATCGTCCTTGGCGTCCTCATCACTTGAGTCGGAGTCCGAGTCGGAATCGGAATCCGATGAGGAGTCGTCGGAGCCGTCCACGTTTGATGGAGTACGGCTTGGTGCCCTGCCGATGAGGTCGCTGACTTGAGCTGCTGTGAGCTCTCTTTCTTGAGCTTCTTTTGCGGCAATTTCTTCGGCGGTTGGGTTGCTTCCAATCCCCGACATCTTGATCCCTTTAGCGGTTAAGCCTAAATCAAGGGATTAGGCTCTGATACCAATTGAAAGGACCTTGTGATGCCTAGAGGGGGGGGGGGGTGAATAGGATCACTTCAAATTTCTGAAACAAAAGCAGCGGATTAAATGTCCTGCCGGTACTACCGACGTGGTGCCGGTTCTACCGATGTGGGTCGGTACTACCGGTACCGTGTCGGTACTACCGACGAGCGAGTAAACTTAAAACGAAATTTGAATTACGTGCGTTTCTAGCAATTCTACTTGAATCAATGTTTAAGTTTAGATGCTAAGAACCACACCGCAATCACGAAACAAGTTGGATAGCAACCAAAAGATAGATCGGGCTAAAAACAAGTTCTAGGGTTAGATAAAATTGAAGAAACGCAAGCAAGCAAAGGAGACACGAGAATTTAATCCGAAGTTCACACCCACAAAGGATGCTACGTCTCCGTTGAGGATCCCACAAAGGGAGGGCTATCACCAAGAGCCTCTTTTCCTCTTCCAACCCCCACAAAGGAAGATTGGTGCTCACTAAGATTTCTCCACGAAGGAGAGGGCAATACAAACGATCCCGGGTGCACCACACCAAGAGGGCACTCGCGGGCGACGCCTAACCGTCTAGAAGCAAGCTTCAAGAGTAACAAATGCAACACAACAACCGGAGATGCTTCAAATGCTCTTGAGAAGGAGAAGAATGAAGGGGCTCTCAAAGCTTGGTCACACTTCACTAGAAATCACCTCACTTCTCAAGTCCTAGCTCAAGGGAACTAAGGATTAGCTCTAGAGGAGGTGATGGAGGTGGAGTGAATGCTCAAGGAAGTGTTTGTCCCGTGGTTGGTCAGCAATGAGTGAGGAGGGAGAAGAGGGGTTAAATACTAGGGGCTGAAAACTAGCCGTTACTGTGCAAACTCGCATATCCTCGGTACTACCGACACGGTGTCGGTACTACCGAGGGGGGTGAATTTTCCGAAGAAAAACGAAGACGGCACCGTAGTACCGACGCGGGGTCGGTAGTACCGCCCCCCGGCCAACCGAGCCGAGAGAACGCATATCGGTATACCGGCCCCGCGCCGGCACTACCGATGGGCTCGGTCGGTACAACCGACGTGGGGTCGGTAGTACCGGCCGGGACACGCATTTTTAGAGAAGATAAGCATACGTGCATGTGTCGACTCTCAACTCTTCTCACTCACAAAGAATCCCTTCTAGAGCACTTTTAGCATCTCTTGGTTATTGACTTGCATCCCCCTTTATAGTACGGTGTTTCCTATACTCAAATTCAAAAGTAAAAGAGAATTAAGCCTTGATTTGAATTAGAAAACATCATCTTGAAATTGGGGGGACTTCCTTTGATCATCCAAACGGATTTCATTCGCTTAAGCCCTGCACACATCTTGTCGAAGCATTAAATACCTCAAATTGTGCTTGTCATTACCACCAAAATAATTAGGGGCCAAGATGCACTTTCATACATCGGGGTTCCAAGAGTTGGAGTCAACAACCAGCTATATTGGCAGTTTTTATAGCCAATGCTCGTAGCACCGCTCAACAGCTTCACAGGCATAGTTGTGCTATGCGATGGTCGAGTCCTCAAAGGCACTACCTAGTGAGAGCAGCAATCCATCAGTTCAAGAGGGAAAGCTTCATTTAAGCAATCCATTTTAATAAACATCCCATGATAATATGGATTATGGATTGTTCGGGAGATAGAACATATTGTCTTTGTGTCAGGGTAGAAGATGCAAATACTGCAAAAGAGGAATTATGTGATAAACTGTTATGAAGCTCCTGCTGAATCTATTTCGTGCTAGTTCTGGCCAAAAGCATATCAATGATAATATATTGTTTTGACGATAATCCTGTAAACAAAACGGAAGATAGATAAGGTCTGAAGATATAGTACCTTACCCAACAATAGGGGATTATCTACAATTTTGCACAAAGTGCGGCATTACATTAATTTAAAAGAGTAATGTTTCACCAGATTGGTAGTGCAAGCACATGATGGTATTGAACTTAATCATATATTATGAATAGGAGATGGCACTTGTACAGAGGCAAATTCTCCTAAGCTTCAGCCACTGGTGTTTACCTTCGCCAAAATTTTATAATTAATATATATCAGGTTGTAATATGCCACAAGTATATATGGTTGGCTTAAATGTAGAGCATAACCAATGCATTGCCCTTTACGTGGATCACTATGAATTTACCTAATGTGTGAGTGTGCGATCATGCAGAAGCATCATCCGCTTCAAAATTACACTAATGTCTAGGCATTCTTACGTTAGCCAAGGATAGTAGTCTCAGTTTCCTTGATTCCTATTTGCTTCTTTAATCAAGCAGATCTTGTTTCTGCAGAAACCTGAACATGATACATACACATTGAGAATAGGCGTAGTATCTTCTACTTTCTACATTGTCTTTTAGAATTTTAGTGAAAGAATTTTCACAATGGCTACTGAGAAGAAGTTTGAATTCAAAAGATAGAAGTGCACTAACTGGACCAATATGCTTAAATTATAATTAGGTTATCAATCAATTACAGAACAAGGTAAATTAAGTAGAGATTCATTTAAGAGCAATTCAGAATATCAAAAAAGTTAAAAACACTTAGTGAATTGTAGAAAGGATCCAGTAATTGTCCATTCTCAATTTGGCTTCCTATAACATTTAGTTGGGTGTTGGCAATAAGTAATTGCTCAGCCCCAACTTATATGTTACTTATTTCTGTAGTTCAATAATTCAATTTACATCTCCTCTCTGTTTCAATTGAAGTGGTAAGCGTTTAGCCATATGAATCAATCTTAGTATGCCATGGAATAGAATTGTGGAGCTTACCTGGCTGTTAGTGGATGAACATTTTGTCAAACACCTCTCAGGCAGTGGTAACATGGTTGTGATATCTTTCGATTTGTCGCAAGTGTTTCGTCCCTAGCTCTATGCAGGTGTTGTTGCTTCAATGCTTGCTGCAATATGAGTTTGCGATGGTCGCTTGCTTGTTACCCAACTTTTGAATCAGGAGCTAAGGGAATTATGCACCAGCACCCCACGCAGAAGACAATCAATGAGCCATGCGTGGGCAGCCAATGAATGGGATGGTGGCGTCCCTTAATACCTCATGGAGAGATTAATGATGCAGACAGGTCCACTACAAGGAGCTCTTCGGACTGCAATTTTATGCGCCATTGTCAGCCACCACGAACTTGGAGGCCGCCCTGGAGTCTGCAAGGATTAGGACTGCATAAGGGATCGGAGCTGGGAAGCCCAGCGGACGGTGGAGGTGGCGACTGGCGAGCGTGCAGCAGGCGGAGGGAGGCGCGGCCGCTCGGGTGCCGCAATAGGCACAAAGCAGAGCAAAGGTCGGTGATTCTGTTTGCACGGGCAGGGGCGGAGGGGATAAACCATGGCTGCGGTGAGAGGTCGGAATGGCGGCGAAGCGTGAGACCGCGTGGACGACGGGACGAGGTCGCTGGCGGTGCGATAGGCGTCCGGCGGTCACGGCGGTGGAGCCGGCCACCGGCACGGCGGGGTGGGGAGCGAGAGGGCGAGAGGCGAAGGGAAAGCCCAGGTTCTCGAGGATTCGCGAGCTCCCGGTCTGCAGATTAGCGAGCGGGAGACCCGCGCCGACCACGATCAAACGGCTGGTGATGCAAGCTCGCCGTATCGAACGGTCAGCAGATTAATGGGCGACGTGGACCCGCTGCCCGTTTAGGGAATGAACCCAGCTTTCGTCATGTAATAATAATTAGATTAGATTCATTCCGGCAGGCCCCTCCATATGGGCCTCTACTCCAAAATTTGGAGGTTTGGTGTAAAAATCCATCTCCGGCGGGGCCTCTAAACAAGCCTCCATTTTGCATACCCCTTCAAATCCCCCCTCTCACCCTCCATTCTTGGAGGCCTCCAAACCCCCCTCCAAACGCGGGCCCCACCATTTTTCTTCCACACCATTTTTCTTCCCCTCTCTCTCCTCTCCTGTCTCTCTCGGTTCGGTTTGCATCGTCCGCCGTCGCCCCGCCGCCGCCTCCTCCTCTTGCTTCCCGATCGCGCCGCGGCGTGGCGTGGTCAATACGACTCTCTCTCTCTCTCTGCGGTTCCGAGCGCACACTTGTGTTGTCGGCGGTTCCTCGCCCGCCGCCCCCATGGCCGATCTCCGCCCGCCGGAGCCCACCACCAATGGCGCCGCCGCCGGCGTACACCTCGGCGACATCGACGCCCCGCCCCGCGCCGAACCACAAGTCCTCCTCGTGCCACCCGCTCCCGTCGCGCCGCCCGCACCCGGACGACGCCGCCGCCGCCGCCGACCCGCACAACCGCCGGGACGCCAAGACCCCCGCCCGCCGCCGCCCGCGCACCGCGTGGATCCCCGCCGCCGCCGAGGGCTACGAGGACGACGAGGAGCGCTACTATGACGATGAGGACCGTCCGAGCTCCGTCGCGGCCGCGCCGGCCACCGCCGGGGCTAGGGTTTCCGACGGCCGCGACGCCGGCCGACGACGAGTCCGACGGCGTCGCCGACCGGGGCCTCCCCAATGGCCGCCTCCCCTCCACGATTGGGTACGGCGTCCGGGCGCGAGTGGAAATGCGGCGAGGGAGCCGGCCGCCGTCGTGAGAGGCCTTCGGGCGCGGGTGTGGAGATCGGCGGGGAGGTCGCCACCGTCGGGCTACCGGCCGGGGGAAAGGTGGGGAACGGGAATGGGATTGGAGATTTGGAGCCGACGAACAGATGAGAGAGAAGAGGATGACATATGGGGCCTATGGGAAAATAGAGGTTCGGGTTGATTTCCTCACCTGGAGTTGATTACGAATTTTGGGTCTCTATTTTTTGTATTTGGGCCTGCAAATAGATTTGAGGACTAAATTTGGAGGCTACCGCTGGAGTTGCTCTTATTTGATTTGGGATAATTTTAAAATATCATTCTTTTTTTATAGAACTTGTACTACTCACTAAAAAATTTTGAAAAAATAAACACACACACGCACAAAACCAAACGTCGAGCACCGTGGTTCCCCTACCTCAGAGACTGCGCGGCAACCTTCTTCTCCAGCTACCTCCCCTGCGTCCTGCTTCCCTCACGACTTCCACATCGGCAGGACCGCACGCAGGATGCGGTATACTCGTGGGTAATATCAAATAAAGCGCGCAGCAATGAGCCTTGTCAATGGCCCGAGATCCGCCGCCGCGTTTTACTCCTCCCTGCTCCAGAGCTGCATCGGCTCCAACGCCTTCCGGGGAGGCAAGTCCGTGCACCGCCGGATCATCCTCGAGTCCGCCGCCTCGCCTCCGGACCTCCACCTCAGCACCAAGCTCGTCATCTTCTACTCACACTTCGGCGACGCCGCGACCGCCCGCAGGGTGTTCGACGAGATGCCGCACCGGAGCGTGGTGTCCTGGACGGCAATGGTCTCCTCGTACGCCAAGAACGGCCGGCCCTGGGAGGCACTGGAGCTATTCGCGCTCATGCTCCGGTCCGGCACCAGGCCGAACCAGTTCACGTTCGGGAGCGCGGCGAGGGCATGCACGGGCGCCCGGTGCGCGAGGAGCGGGGAGCAGGTGCACGCGTGCGCCGCCAAAGGGAGGTTCGCGGGGGACATGTTCGTGCAGAGCGCGCTCATGGACATGCACCTGCGGTGTGGGTCGGTGGCAGACGCGAGTCGGCTGTTTGCGGAGATGGAAAGGAAGGACGTGGTGTCTTGGAATGCCCTGATCAGGGGGTTTGTCGAGCGCAGGCATTACAGCGATGCGCTTCGTTTGCTCTCGTTAATGCTGAGAGATGGTAAATTAATTATCTTGCTATTCACTGGCTTGAAATATATTGCTGCTTATCTTTATGCACCTGAAATCCGCACGTCCCCTTGTACACTTAGGATATCATTAGATTAGATTAGATTAGATTAGTTCAGTATTTCTAGTGAAAATGAAAAGGGCAATACATGGTACACTAAAATGTCAAACTAATTGATGTGAAAACAGAATTTAAAATTTCCTCTCATTTAAACAGACTAAATAGAATAATGAGTACTGCTAAGTGCTAAATGGAACATCTCTTCATGTGGGAATATTGGTGGCTCGATGTATGCTAATTATTTTCAATGAAGCCTCACAAATTTTCTTCCATCCGTTTAAATTTCTTTGTTATGCTATTTTTCCTTGTTATTTCTCATTCATTATGCGATGCATCTCCTTTTTGTTTGGACAGCGATGCTGCCTGATCATTTCACGTTTGGAAGTGCTCTAAAGGCTTGTGGAGCAGTGAGTGCGCTTTCCAACGTGGAGCTAATTCACACTTGCGTCATCAAGCTGGGTTATTGGGATGAAAAGGTTGTTATTTCAACACTTATCGATTCTTATGCAAAATGTCAGAGCTTGATCACTGCAAGGGTGATATATGACTCCATGTGTGAACCAGACCTCGTGTCATCTACTGCACTGATCAATGGGTACTCTATGGATAGAAAGCACAGTGAAGATGCAATGAAACTCTTTTGTAAGATTCGTCGTGAGGGTTTAGGAATTGATGGTTTTCTGTTAAGCTCTCTGCTTGCCATTTGTGCTAATATAGCATCAATAAAATTCGGGACACAAATTCATGCTTATATCTGCAAGAAGCAACCTTTGGGTGATGCAGTATTGGGCAATGCTCTAGTTGACATGTATGCAAAAGCTGGAGAATTCTCAGATGCCAGACGCGCTTTTGATGAAATGCCCCACCGCAATGTGATTTCTTGGACTTCACTTATTACCGCATATGGGAAAAATGGTTTTGGGGAAGATGCTGTGACCCTTTTTGACAGGATGGAGGAGGATGGTGTAAAGCCAAACGAGGTGACATTCCTTGCCCTTCTGTCGGCATGTAGTCACTCTGGTCTTATGAGCAAAGGGATGGAGTATTTCACCTCCATGATGAGCAAATATGGTATCAATCCAAGAGCCAAGCATTACAGCACTGCCGTTGACCTTCTTGCTCGTGGAGGTAAGTTAGAAGATGCATGGAAGCTTGCTCAGAAGATGAATGCCGAACCCAACTCATCAATGTATGGTGCAATGCTTGGAGCTTGTAAAATACATGGAAATGTGCCTCTGGGAGAAACTGCAGCCAAAAATCTTCTCAGTATGGATCCTGAGAGTTCTGTAAACTATGCTGTTCTTGCAAACATGTATGCAGACTCGTGTTTATGGGAAAATGCTCGGAGGACCAGAAAATTATTGGCGGAAACATCCAGAGGAAAAGATGTTGCTTGCAGTGTCATATGAGAAGGCTATGGACCTATGGTTGATGGAGACAAAATTTCCTAGGTGATGGTTATCAGCCTCTTATAAATGCGCAAGAAAACTGGAATCTGAATAACCTTTCAACCATGGTTCAGGTCCCCAGGTGAACATCAGGCCTAACACACATGAACCCCCTCAACTTGCATTGCTCTAAACTCACTCATAAGTCATAACAATATGGAACTTACGACTTATCAGGCTATCAGCAGCCATCATGTTGGCCCATGGCAAGCACACCTGTACGTCATAGTAAAACTGCTTGTTACGCCATACCTGATGTTTAGGTCCTTTGGAATGCCTACATTGTGACTGTTGGTTTAATTTGTGATTTGCATCTTTGATTGAATCTTTAAAGAATCTACTGTGTTACAGATTGCTTAGTTATGTTGTCTCTTTGTTTCGAAGAACATGATTATGAATCTGTGTTCCTTTTCTCTATTTTTCAAGTTAGCTTCATAGTTTTTTCAAGTTGTCCCATTATTTAACAAAGCCTACTTTCTAGATTTGTTATCTTCTGGAGTCGTCTAGATTTTTCATTTTAATTCAATAACATGTACCACAGATGGAAAAAAAATTTAAGGTTTGAAGTTTTTTTGAATGACATGGAAATCTCATATTTTTTCTGAGAAGGGGGGATATCATATTTGTTTTGTTTGCTGTTTAGGGCTTTTTTTGGTAGGATACAAATATGAAATAATTAATAAGAGAACTTTAACTGCATTGGTAGTGTCGCTGTTTAGGGCTTTTTTTGGTAGTGTCAGAACATAGACTGCATTAGTGCATGTTGCTGAAATAATTGAGCTCTGCAGGGTCTGGGATTCTATTCTGCTGAATGGCTCACGATGATAACCATCTGAAAATGAATCGATACCTAACCTCAACTTCTGGCACAATTGACCATGTCAAGGATAAGCTGTGTGAAGCTTGGGTTGTTGTTCATTGCTGAAATCCTGGATGAAATCCAAGGATCTGGTGGCAGGGGATGCTCTTTTCCTTGGTAAAGTGGTAAGAAGTAGTCATTTGGTTTGTTTTTTAAGCAAGAAAGGTTAAATTATTTTGGGAAACTGGCGTGAGTTATCTAATTCAGTCTGACAATGGGGGCAAAGGTTTGAATTTCCTCAGTTAGCTAATACTGCATCGTTGTTGCTTGCAGTGATGAGAGTTCAACTGCTAGAAGAGTTCTTTCTTTGTCTTATGAAACAGGCTGCAGATCAGAGAGCCTTAATTATTGCTCTGTTCTGTTCTGATTGGGCAGAGGAACCGGCTGAGACCGGTGCTTGGTTATGCTGTGGATAACACCAACAGCCCCCCAAGGGTCTTACGGTGCTGTTCTGATCGTGTGGTGAAATGTAGATGTTGTCGGCAATTTTCCTTCATATATGTTGATACCGTTCACCATTCAGAGCTTGTTTTGATTAGTTATCCACACCAGTGATTTCTTATGAGCGCGGCGAAGGCTGTTAGAGCTGTCGTACTGCATTCTCCGCTAGAGCTAGCCTGATTGGTTGCGAAGATTTCAGAGCTTGTTTTGATTAGTTATCCACACCAGTGATTTCTTATGAGCGCGGCGAAGGCTGTTAGAGCTGTCGTACTGCATTCTCCGCTAGAGCTAGCCTGATTGGTTGCGAAGATTGAGTTAGCCTGATTGTTTGTGAAGATTGTGGTGACAAACAAATTATTGTGAGCATGTTAAAAAAAACTATTCGCCGTTGCCGGGGATCGAACCCGGGTCACCCGCGTGACAGGCGGGAATACTCACCACTATACTACAACGATTTGGTTGCTGATTGGCTGCGCAAACAGTTTATTTAGACATACTCTATAGGCTTCATTCACTTGCTGATTACAAGGTAAGAGCAATGTTTCGAAACATGTTAGTAATTGAGTGTTTTGATGTTGCCGTTATTCTTTAATGCAACCATATCATCTCTAAGGTAGCAACGCATGCGAAATCCTCTGTTACTTTAATTAGTTGTCTGAACAAAATCTTGACAAAGTCCCAACTTTATTACTTAGCAAGGTACAAAACGTGCCCCTTTGCGCGCATCACGTTTTGTATCACTTGACCCTTCGTCGAATAAGATGCGAGGCGAATCTATCTTCGTTGCGTAAAGAAGGATGGTTGGAAACTGAATAAGTTGTGCAGTATCCTCATTTTTGTGTAACTGCTTCGAGTAAAGGGATGGAAATTGCCGGCACGTGCAGCCAGGCGATCCAAGGGTACGGTGTTGGGGAACTGGCACGGCGAGGAAGGGAGGGAAGCATGTGACAGAATCACAGAATCGAAGCGAGGAACACGAGCGGGAGAAAAAAAGAAGAAAGAAACGGCGTAAAATTGCCGGCACGTGCAGCCAGGCGATCCAAGGGTACGGTGTTGGGGAACTGGCACGGCGAGGAAGGGAGGGAAGCATGTGACAGAATCACAGAATCGAAGCGAGGAACACGAGCGGGAGAAAAAAAGAAGAAAGAAACGGCGTAAAACCGTAGTGACAAACAAAAATAAAGTTGCGCCGTTGCCGGGGATCGAACCCGGGTCACCGGCGTGACAGGCGGGAATACTCACCACTATACTACAACGACTTGATTGATGATGCTATGGACAAACCAAAACATATTTGCGACGTCATCTGATACTAACAACATCGATGAAACTATGAGCTGACAATGTCGGTGCCATCTGCCACGACCATGAATCCATGAGCGGTGGAGCACAGGCACAGCCATTGCCCGATGTGTCTTCGTGCTTCCATGTCGAAGAACCGACTGCATATTCTCATTCTCTGTCGGCACAAGTCAAACACTAAAGCTTACGAGCCAACTGCAGATGCCTATGCCTTCATCAGCATAAACAAAGTGGCAACAACATGGACCGCATGATCACCACCGTGGCTAGATACCATCCCTCTCTGGCCTCAACAGTAAGAGTGCGTTTGGTTCTCTTCTCTGTTTTCGTGGCCTGCATCCCTCCGTCGGGCTCGAGCATGCGAGTCTCGTTGTTTGGTTGCATGGACATCCGCAGGCGCCAGAGAGAGCAAGCGTTTGGTTACTTGTACGAGATAAGTTGCATTAGATAAAATATTAAAAAATTATGATTATAATTTTTATTTTGTACAGATACAGTTTTAGAGGACTTATTTTATCTAACCATGTCTTAATTATCCATAAAATACATTAATATCACTTGATATTTACTAATTATACACTAATACATCATTAGTGAGAGAAACAGTTGCATGAGCCGAGCCTGGCTCTGCAGAAACGGCCGTTTCTGGGGATGCAGGCAAGAGGGAAGAAAATGCATCTGGAGAGCCTGGCTCTGGGGGCGGTACAGACAATCAAACGCCACTCGCCTGCATCCGGTGAGCCTGGTTCGCCCAGAAACACGAACCTAACGCACCCTGAGTAACCGCACGACACTCCACGTCGATCCAAATCATCCCTGATGAGCGAGCAACCAGCTGAATCGGGCAAATAAAGCAACCGGGGAATCCAGCGCAAAAGAAGAGTGTCCGAACTCGATCTGCGTAGGAGTAGGAACAGGGAGGGGCGAGGAAGGAAGAACAGCACCGACGACGCGAGCATGGGCCAGTCGCTGATGAAGCTCTTCTTCGACAATTCCTACCACAAAGAAGTCAAGGTAAAGAGCAGCACAGCACCAACAAGCATCGGCATTGGTGCAGGCGGCATTGTGATTAAGCTCTTCGATCGTCTTTGTTGATCTGAATCCTTTCTCATCAGTTGTTTTCCTTCTTCGGTTCTTGCCCCCATGTGCCAATGCAGGTCGTGATGCTGGGGCTGGACGCCGCCGGCAAGACGACGATCCTGTACCGGCTGCACGTCGGCGAGGTCCTGTCGACGGTGCCAACGATCGGTACATTTCTGCAGCCGTCCACATCGATTCTAGCACATAGATCACGAGCACGGAGAGGGCGTTGCGCGTGTTGAGGAGTAACAATCGTTGCTTCTGCAGGTTTCAACGTGGAGAAAGTGGAGTGCAAGAACGTGGCCTTCACGGTGTGGGACGTGGGTGGGCAGGACAAGCTGCGGCCGCTCTGGAGGCAATACCTGAGCAACTCGGACGCCTTGGTTGGGCACATTCTTCTTCCAATCTTCTCCCCCCAATCCCCATCTGATCTACCGTCCCCCTGGAACGAATTCAGAGCATGGAAATTGAAATTCTTTGCTACAATCCCATTGGCGCGTTGCAGATATACGTGGTTGATTCGGTGGACAGGGACCGGATTGGGGCTGCCAGGGAGGAGTTCCAGGCCATCGCCAAGGACCCGCTCATGCTCAACAGCGTCGTCCTGGTGCTCGCCAACAAGCAGGACATGGTAACCAGCGACCGAACCCAACCATCCTGATAATCGAGGCACAGGACAGGACATGTGGTGACTGACCTGCTCACATCTCTGCCTGTTTTTGCCCTCCCTGCGCACAGAAAGGGGCGATGAAACCAGCCGAAGTGGGGCAGCGCCTGGGCGTGTACGAGCTCAGGAACAGGACGTCGCGCGTGGTGGGGGCCTGCGCGCTCAGCGGCGAGGGCCTGCACGAGGGGCTCGGCTGGCTGGCGGCGACGCTCAAGGACGCGCACGCCTGGGGAAGCTCCGTCCGCTTCTAGCGTTAGCCGATGATGGCACCTGCGCTCCGTAGTGCACACAGCACAGATTGAGTGTTGAATCTGTTGATGCAAACCGATTTTGATCACTTGTGCTTAACTGGCCAGGGAATAGGCCATTTTGGCAAGCGTAATTGCTATTTTCGCTTGCTTGTGTGTGCTTTCTATGGTGAAACAAAGGGATTGTTTTTGTTGATCGCCAGGCTGCGTACGTCATCACGCCACTACGTGAGGTTTTGGCTTCTCAACAGCTCCACATTTAAGTGAACGGAATAATTAGATGACATATATAAGTGAAAAAAGAATGCATCAGCCTAGACAACTTCAAATTCATTCAAGCGACGCAAGTTAATAGTGGCCTCCATTGCCGCAACAGCAACCCAGCAACATCACAATTCACAATGATACCTTACGTGTAGCCAAATCGTAATCGTTTTACACAACTGTCACTGAAAGTAAACAATACAGTACAAGCCTTAAACACTGTCAATTCAAAACATGTCTGGGAAGATGGTGTCAAGCTATGGAATAACAGAACGCGAGAATAAGGTTCAGCTTCCTCTTGAATCTTAACATACTATGGAGACCTGAACTTCAAAAGTAAGGTCTGCGTGGGCGGCGGAACCTGGGGAACCTCCTGCATTAAAAAAAACAAACGGGAGTTAGAAAAGCTAAGTCATCAAAATTAGTTTCTTGTTTCATTACAGCCCAGATGCCATGAAGCTGAGTGTAGTTGGAAACTCACCCATAGCCATAAGGACTATAACCATATGGCCTCATGTAGGGGTGCCCATGGTATGGATTGAAACCTCGGCCGCGGGGTTGCTTCATTCCAGGAACATTAGTCCTCTTTGGTGCCACCTGATGAGGAAAAAACAATGTACTACTGTCAAAATGCGAATGTTTACCTGAAGAATAAGGAATGGAGGGAGCAAAATGGAAATAGACCGTCAGCTGTAGTTAGTGAAAGCAAGAAATAACAAGATTCACACCTTGAGTTGGCGGCCATGCAACTCTGACTCGTTCAGCTTAACAGCTTCCTGAACAGCTTCAACTTCAACAAATTCCACATAAGCAAAACCTTTAGGCTGCCCAAACTTGTCAGTCAGTATTGTCACTCTGTTGACAGTTCCACAAGAATTGAAGTGCTGTTGTACTTCTTCTGGAGTGCAGGCATAGTCAACCTGCACTTGTGATTCACACTAAAAGTGAGTGGATTTGTATTGCCACGTAATTCAATAAACAATAGGCAGACAAGATGCAAATAAAACCAAACTTTGAATCTAAATATTTTTGCGACAATAAACAATTCATTTGAAGCATCTAGAAAAAGTCACTCGAAGATAGTAAATGGGTCGGCTGTTCCAAATATCATGAGACCAGTTGTGCCAGAAATACTCAAATTTGTATACTGAAACTCCATATGTCACTTTAATCTTACACACCGTTCCTATAAGGTCAACTTTTAGTTTGAAAAAAAAGTGATGTCCCAGCTAGTTTGATTATCCCTGCCAAGTCTCTAGATTGCTTAAATGATGCTCTACACTTCTACAGTGGTTTAGTTAACACAACATTGCCACTGCACAGCAGAGCAAATTCACAGGTATAAATCACCTATTAAATTTAAGGGCACTATGTCACAGTCAAAAGATTAATATGGAACTATCTTAACTTTACATAACATCTACTTTGCATCTACCAGCATGTAGCTGAGTTAAACTCAATGCAAACTTGCCAGAAACATGTGCATAGCCTCGAAAAAAAACATCTACTTACACTGTGCCAGGTGATTCACTAATTACATAAATGAAGATCATGAGAATGACATACATGCATAATAAAACTATATTAAGAACCCCCTAGTTACATCGTCTAATGACAACAAAGACAAAACAGTCCATTGCTAGCAGAGACTGGTGCTAGGCTAGCACCAGTCTCTAGTATTACCTATATGATTATCTTCTCCGGAACATTATATTTCTTTCTGACATGAAAGCAGAAGTTAATGAGAAGTTTCTACTTTCTAGGATATAATTGGTAAAATTATGAAACCATCAACCACAAATAAAGACAAGTTCTCATGAGGGCCACATGACATAATACATTATTACATATCATGAAGCACTTGGTCTAAATAGCTTATTAATATGACTTGGCACCATGATGTTACTGTTTATACTATGGCACTATGCCATGTACCCATGAAGACAAAAGGATACACTTGGATGGTTGAGAACAGTGTTCAAAAATCACACCCACGGTAATCAAAGTTGTCTTCTTTAAAAAATGGATTAAGAAGTGCCAAAGAAAATGGTCCATCATGAAACCGCAAACATCAATATTTGCAGAAGCATCAAGTGTAAAATCCCAATGGTCGAAGCATCAACACAAGCATACGGTGATTACAGTATACTCAGCATAAATGTTAGGTCAAACTTACATGTCATGCCTATGAACCGTGCCAGTAAATGGCTAATGATATCACGCCACACCAGTACCAGGAATGTGCCTGACACGTTCTTTGCTGGCTACCTTGGGGGGGTAATTCCTAGTCTATGATATCTCTTTCTCCTCTCTATTTTCATCTTTTTTCTGCACTTTTTTTTTTACTTTTTCAAATCATTTTTTCTATTTTTCATTTCTTTCTTTCTTTTTTTTCAAGAACTTTTTTCTAGGATTTTTCCTCTTTTTTCTTTCCCCCATTAAGCTAACACTAGAACTTGTGCTGAGATTCAACCAGATGCCAAAACTTTGATTGAAAGGCTTGATGACAGCAGACTAACCTGCGACCATGGCCATTGCTCAATCAATGCAACAGAGAAAGGAAATAGATAAAGATAGAGGAGACAACTTATGATTTGTATCATTAACTGACAATAAGATCATTTAGTCCCGTTTTTCAATGAAATGGAATTTTGCAGCAAGGAATAAAGATAATACAAACCCCAGCCAAAGAGGTATACTACATACTGGAAGTGAAAAAAAAAGCAAGCAAATCATTATTAAAACCCCAAATATATATTTTAAATAGCCAGCACATGAATACCAGTTTTATATATTTATTTCAACAAGGACAGAAATGTGAATCAGCAGATATATGCATAACCATAGGTTATGAAATACTGAATTGTACATCAGTCCTCTTAAATTATATGAAGGGAAGAGACTGAACTTACATTTCCAACGAATACTGACCGAGCATCCATCTCCTCTTTGTTTTCAGATGTGGTTGCATTAGGATCTACACCTACAGAAAAAGAACAATGATTGGCTGTGAGAACTAATGAATTAATGACTATAGGTATCTTACAAAATGCAATCAAACGGATGAGCTACACACTAACACCATGTCCTCGCAGCAATGACAACGACCACGCCGCCATATCGCTTCTAAGTTAATTCAATCAGCCAATTCCCAACAACTGATATGATGCAATTTAATACAATTTCCCCCAACCACCCTGCATTACTGCAATGTCCACCCACCAATGAAAACAAGCACAGCAAATCGCATAGCTTAAAGTTTTAATCGAACCGCCTGATTTGCAATTGCTGATAAGCAGCTGCAAGCGCAAATTATTTGCGCATCGACCCTACGCACATCAACGAAAATAAACCAGCACAGGAAATCATATAGCTTCCAAGTTTCTAATCGAAGAGCTAATTTGCAACTACTGATAAGCAGCTGCAAGCTAACGCAAATCCTTTGCGCGAAGACCCTAATTCAGGAGTGGATCTTGTAACTTGTAGGTGAAAAGTAGCGGGCAGGAGGAAGGGGATCCGAACCTTGCATCTCCTTGGCGACCTTGGCCTGCATCTCGCGGAGCGCAGCGGCCTCCTCCTCCATCTCCTTGAGGCGGCGTTTCATCTCGTCGAGCTCCTGCAGCTGCGCACGCGAGCACGGGTCAGTACCGCCGCTAGGGTTTGTCCGGCGAGGAGGCGGCGGCGGCGGCGACAGCGGGGGTGAAGGGCTGCGGAGCGGGACCTTGGCGGCGTCGTCGCCGGCCCCGGACATGTCGACGTCCTCGCCGTCGACGGGGATCTCCTGGCCGTACACCTCGTGCTCCTCGTCCTCCATGGCCGCCGCGCCGCGTGCGAACTCGGCTGCTAGACGAGACCTCCTGAGTCCTGACGCGATTCGGGAGAGGGTAGAAACTCGTGTGGGGCCGGAGATTAGCCGCTTAGGGAAACAATCGGGGCCTCGCAGGTTATATAGCCGGGGGACCGTGTCGGACCGAGGAGGGACTGGACTAACAAGGCTAGGCCCAACACATTCCTTGTTTCGATTCGGGCTACAGTTTGAGGCCCGACCCAAAATGTCGAAGACTTCGACCCAAAATTTGTATAAATATGTTACGTAGTACTAGCATAAAGAAGGCACGAGACCGAGCCGTAGCTCGGATGGCTACCGCTGCAGGGGCGCGCGCTGCCGGCCCGCGTTCTATTCTTGGATCGCGCTGGGTCTTCTCACCGGGAACATCACCGGGAACAGTAGTTTCCAAACTACCTTCTCTCGTTCCCTCTCATGCGTGGAGCCACAAAGGGAATGTGACGCGACCGTCGCCTACGGAATCGGAGGATTCTGGTGATCTCAAGAAGGACAAGATCTTTGATCTCACGCGTAACGGTAGCGTGTGGTGGTGTGCGTGTGTAGAGTGGGCGTGCGTGTGTATGATCAGATACTACAGCTGTACCCAGATGTCCGTAGGATTCTGGTGATCTCAAGAAGGACAAGATCTTTGATCTCACGCGTAACGGTAGCGTGTGGTGGTGTGCGTGTGTATGATCCGATACTACAGTCGTACATGCACTCAAAAAAAGAGGGCACGTGCGACATACGTGTATGTAACTTGTGACGTCTGTCGGTCGAGTAGAGCACCACCGCCATCGTCGTTTTGTCGTGTCTGAGCACTGCCAGACAACAATTTCCTTTTCTCCTCCCTTTGACCACTTATTAAGGGTATTAAACAAAGTCAATTTTAAAAACTACCTCCACAACCCTATGTAAAATCGCAAGACGAATCTAATGAGGTCTCTGACCGCATGATTAGAGGATGGTTAATGTAGCATTACTGTAGCAGATCTTGGATTAATTATGCTCATTAGATTCGTCGCGCAAAGTTGCACTCATCTGTGAAAAGGTTTTGCAAATAGACTTCATTTAGTACTTCATGCACGCAAGATTCTCTAAGCGTATTTTTTTCCTCCCCCAACCAGACATAGCCAATATTAACGTCAGGAAGAGAGCGAAGTTGAGCCGTTTGTCCGTCTGTCACCGTCACTGACTCACAATTTTAGATAAGGCAGTTTTGAATTTGGACCTATGAGGAATCCATAAACTGCAAGCTCCTGCAAAGATCCCACGTGTGCACATAAATTCCACCCTCGCTCGCAAGTTCTATTTATTGTCTTTTGAAATTTTTACCAATAGGTTCCTGCAAAGATCCTATATTTGCATATAAACCTCACTCTAGATGCAAGAACTAGAAAGACTGGTGCGACACTGCCGCGCTATGAACTGTAGCCTAGTGATTGGTAGAATGGTTGGGGGCATTTTTGCAGGATTGTAGGTTGTGAATTAATTTATTAATCTTTAGGGTATTTCTTAGTTAAAATGCAGGGACCATGGATTGATTTTGACAAGCTTGGGGTGACTTTTCGCAATTGTCGGACTGTGCAAAGATTTACATAAAGTTTAGGGTCTTTTTTCTAAAATTTGTGGACATGCGTCAATTTATGTAAAGCTCACATTTGTGGAAGATGTGTAACGCCCGCGTTTTTAGCTCCTAATAAATCACCTGCTAAATCACGCGTGTTTTCAAAACCTTCCCGCTGATCTCAATTATCTCCGTGAAACCCCGGCCATCTTTTCCCTCTCTCCTTTCCTCGGCGTGCGTGCCGCGAATCCCGCCGGCACTGCCCGCCATCGCTCGGGCCACCGTCACCCACCGCGTGCCGCCAAACGCAGTTGTCGGCCACCACGTTGGGAATCTCGCGCACGCCGCGGTCCCACCGGCTAGTCCGCCTCGCCATCACCGTCGTCCCGGAAATTATGCCGGCACCCGAAAACCCGGAAAATTCCACCAAAATCTCTTTTCCCCTTTTCCCTCATTTTTCCTAGTTTTTTCCAAAATTTTGCCAATTTTTCCCACTCCTTTTCCTTCTCTCTTTTTTTCCTTTTATTTTCCCTTTTCCTTTTTCTTTTTCTCTCTTTTCTTTTTTTCCTTCTACCTTTCTTCCTCACTGACTCAACCGTGGCTCCTGTTCCACTACGCGGAACGCCCACGGCCTGCTCGCCACGCCGCACAGCGCCGCCCCACGTTGTACGCCCGACCCCCTCCTCCCCTGCACGCCGCACGCACCAGCTCGCGACAAGACCTCACCCTGCCGCTCGACGACACGGCTGCCATTAATTCGGCCCGCCCGAGCCGTCATCTCCTATCTTCACACTGCCGCATGCCGCCGGCCACCTCGCGACACCACCGCGCCCGCCGCTCGCCGGCCACCGCGTCGCTGCCCGACGAGTCGCATCCACAGCATCGCTGCCGCTCACGTCCCGTCGGCCGCCATTACTGCAAGCTAGCCGGACCGCCATTGCTGCAGGTAAGCATGAGCTTCGCGTGCTCAACCCAGGCTGAGCACTGCCTTCCCGCGCCTATAAAACGGACTCACGCCGCCCCTGCCTCACCCCCAAGCCGCACCGACCTTCCTCTCTCCCTCGCGAGCCTCCAACCGCCACCGCCCGTGCCGTCTTGGTTGCAGACCGCCCGCCGCCGTCCCCTCCACAGTCCGTCCCCGACCAAGGTGATGAGCGGAATGAGTTGCCCTCGACCTCCTCTCCATTTTGCCCCACCTCCTGGACGTCCCCATGGCTTGGGTCGCCGGTGCCCCTTCCCCCTCCACCGGTCGGCCTCCCTGTCGACTCCCTTCTCTGTTGGGTTCAGAGGAGGAAGAAGGCCATATTCCCCATAACCCCCTCCTCTATTTTCTTTTCTACCCAAGGCCCTCCCACTTTTTCTCTCTCACATAGTTTCATCAAGAGCCCCTGGATTTCTTAAGTTCTTTACAAATAGGTCCTTAGCCCTTTAAACTCTCCCTAAACACATCTTTAACCCGTCATTTCATGCACAATTCTACTCCAAATTAATTCCAAACTTCACCACACCTTTTCCGGGATTATTCCCGCCGAAACATTCACCAATTCCCCATAAATTATATATATTTCTCCTTTTTCCATTTATTCCCTCCTCGAGCTCAGCCGGTAAATTTGTGTGCTTGTATTGATTGCATGCTTGCTTGTGTGTGCGCTATAGCCGACGGAGTGAACGAAGGAGGGTACCACGAGCCGGAGCTTGGAGCCGAGTACTGCGAGCAGGAGCCCGAGATCCCGAACCCCGAGCAGGAACTCCCTGAGGACTTCGAAGATGGTAAGTTCAATCTCATCCTTTGATGCATGCTTTGGTCCTAGTTTTATAAACATAACCCTATACCCGTTTTATAAATTGCATATTGTTTTACTGCAAAAACCTGGTAGGATAGCCACTCTTGATTTCTATGATTGAACCTTGTTTGGCCAAAATGATTTCTTTAAAATGTGTGAGTGCTTTAAAAATGGGAATGAGATATTTTGGAAAATGAGTAAAGAAATGGGTAGACGGGATGGACGTGTGTGTCAGGAGTAAGGGTGAGCTCGTACCTTTGTGGTTGAGCATGTCTGGAGATGTCAATCTTGTCGTTAAGGATCGGGTTGCGTGACATCTCACCTGGCCCAATTATCGTACAACAAATCGACCGTTGTATGTTGCAACGGCTTAGCATAAATCCCACTAGTTAATCTACTTGCCATCAGGAGTACGGGTGAGCAGCAGGAGACCAAGGAGTAGGGGTACGATCTGTGTGAGGTACGCCCTGGTTATGTGAGATAACCCCTTGGTTGCTTCTGTGGTGGCTCGTCGGGTTAGCTAAGGTGGGTAAGAGCTTTGATAAGATCCGCGCCGCCACTAAGCTGTTCGTGTGGCGGTACCCTACTTGTGGGTAAAGATGTACAACCTCTGCAGAGTGTAAAACCTATTCGAATAGTCGTGTCCACGGTATTGGACGAGTCATGGTGTGGTCACAAAACTAGTGTTTGGGTTTGGGATGTTTCCATGGTGTGGTACTCCGATGAGGCCTTAGAAGCCTTCGCTATCGTAGTTTGGTCTTTAGCTTTTGTGTTTGTCGGTGCGGAAAGTAGTCCCGACACTAACTAGTAATGAGCGCTGAGATCTGCCTCTCGATGGCCGGTGGTAAGCAACTAAGGACACTTGGTTTATCCTGGTTCCGGCCGGGGCCGTACGTCCAGCAGCAGTGTGCTCGGGGCACTGTATTGCTCGCACCGTTGTGCTCGTAGAGGGGTGGCTACAAGCGAGGCGGGAGAGGAGGCGTGGCCTCCAAGTCCCAGAGGTTTGATTGAGGCGAGTGCCAATATCGTGGAGAAGGAGGAGAGCGTGTGAGAGATTGCTGTCCGTCGTCCCCTGTCCCCGCGGCCGGGGGGCTGCCCCTCCTTTTATAGGCCAAGGAGGGAGCAGTTTACATGCATGCCGCACTATTTCTCTACGTGTAGAGGTATGGCGAACAGTGTTGCGGAGCTGACGGCCATCTTGGCGAATCCTGCTCCTGTTGAGGCGTCGTGGTGCATCTTGTGTTCGTACAGTAGCGGCTTCGAGGGCGGTGATGTAGCGGTTGGTTGACTGGCCGCCGTGGTGGGCCGGCTCGAGGGTGTCGTTGACGAGGGCCCGTACGTGGCACAGTGGTCATTGTGGCGATGTCTTGTCCCCGTACGCCCCAACAGCGCTGGGATGTTGCCACAGTGTCCGGTGTGGTGCGGCAGTGGTGGGGATGGCCGCACAGGGCTGACAGCGACGGGGATGACCGATCCCGCCGGCCTGACGTCACGGCGTGGCCCTGTATAAGCACGTAGAAGATATTCGAGGGTACCGCCGGCCCCCCTTCGAGGGTGCGGCGCGTTAGCCGTACGGGGGTAGACGACACAGTGTCACGGAGCTGACATCGGCCTTGCCGCACAGTGCTCAACAGCGGCGGGGATGGCCTCCCCTCGGGAGTATGCGGAACAGCGCCGGGGCGTGATTCCCAGGCGCGTCAGAGTAATGGCACAACCCTGTGGCGTCAGAGCATTAAATGCTCGTACGCGCGTACGGGGGCAGGTGCACGTGGGAGCGCCGGAGATGCGCGCGTGGGTGACCTCGAGCGAAGCGGACTCCGCCCGAGGGAGTTCTCGGCCCTCGCTCGAGGGGCGGAGGTGATCCCTCGAGCGAGGCGGACCCCGCCCGAGGGGGTGTGAAGGCCTCGAGCGAGGTGGACCCCGCCCGAAGGAGCGTCTATCCCTCGAGCGAGGAGTACCTCACTCGAGGGGCGTCTGCTGCGTCGCACTGGCGGGCAGCGGGGGCCACCAGGGTCATGGTTGTGCTGTGTATGTATTTTAGGTGTGCAAGTTGATTTGCGTTTTGCGTTTTTTTGCAGGTTTTAAGCGGGTTTCCCCCTGGTTGTTTAGGGGACCCTTAGGGCTGTCCCCAACAGTAGCCCCCGAGCATCCGCGGGTGTGCGGTCGGGTTCCCGCGGATGATGGAGCCCTCGCCGATAGGACGTTCTTCCCCCCTGGTTGCTAATGCCTTTCCGTGGGGCCGTGTCAGCGGACCCGCGGGTCTAGCCCCCGAAGCCCTGCAGGAGCGTGAATGCTCCTGCAGGGTTTTCTCGCGAATTTTTACCAGTGGGCGTGGTATTTGTTTCAACCGGCATCGGTGATGTTTCAGCCGGCTTCGGTCACGCACGCGCGACCGGTACCTCTCGCGTTCGGTGCACCCCAGGAGGTGTAGCCGTGCGTCGAGCCCCCGAGCCTGGGCCCATTTGAGGCGATCGGGGCGAGCTCTCCGTCTTGTTCGAAACGCGCCCTCACCGTCCCTCCGCGAGACGGAGGGTGAGGTTGAGGACCAGGAGCGTCCCGGTGGTCGATGGATGACCGCTCCTCAGTGATGAGTGATTGACAACGGGTGTTGGACTGACTCTTGGCTCAGTGCGCGGGTGTAGGCCGCGTCCTAGTTCGTGTTGTTGCGGGTGAAGAACGGGCGCGAAAGGTCCGAAGACCCAACACGACGTAGACGGGATCCGGCGTGTCGGGAAGCTTCGAAGCGGAGGACACGCGGCGGGATCGCATGGCTTGCGTCCGGAGGACGCGAGGGTGCGGCGAAGGCGTGGCCGTCCGATGGCAAGACCCACAAACATTACATAAATGCCCCTGCGTGGGTTGTATCGCCAGTAGTTGAGTTAGGGGTAGTCGAGTCATTTCCCACACCGGCGGGACGCGATATATAAGCCATGAGTGTGTGTGGACGGCTCTCTTTCTCCGCGACTTAGGGTTTCATTCCCCCCCTTCTCTTTCTCTTTTTCCTAGACTATTTTCTTCTCCATTGTCTCTAGGCTAGCATGAGAGCTTCATGAGAGATTTGTTGAGAGGGATGGATGCTAGGGCGGCATGCTAGACCTTGTTAATCTTTCCTGGTTTGTATATAAGATTCGGCGTTGTGTTTTTCGTGCTTGTTTTTGGTGCCTTTGTTCTTGGTGTGATTCCGCGGATTTGAGTGGGTTTCTCCCCGGATTTCTTTGAGGGAAAGATGTATGGATGCCTTGTGCACCTTTGTGATTGATCTTGTGCCCTCAAATGCCGGAATCCACTTCGATTCAAGGATTTTCGGTCGGAGCTCTAGCTTTTGGTGGTGCTCAAAGGATTCGCAATTCCCGGTGATTTAGGGAGTTAGGAGGCAAGATTTTTGGGCTATAGCATCCTTGTGTGACGCTTTTCAAGTCCCCAAACCCTTGTCTCTACAGCTTCTACCGTTTGGGAAATCCGATGATGATTTGGGGGAGTTGACCTTTGAGGTCGGGCTGTTTTCAGTTCTGTCCGTGAGGCGCGGACGGTCCGCGAGGGGCGGCGGACGTCCGCGAGGAGCCGGTTCGTCGAGCGTTTTTTGTGTTCTTGTTTCGTTTTGTTTTGATCCGGTTTTGTTTTAGGTTTTCGTTGCGGCCCGGTTTGCGGACGGTCCGAGCTTCGGTAGCGGACGGTCCGTGGCCCGCGCGGACGGTCCGCCCGATCTTCGCGGACGGTCCGTTTTTCTCGGGTCGGTTCGGTGGTTCGTTCGCTTTAACGGACGGTCCCGCGGCTCGGGCGGACGGTCCGTGGCAAGAGTGCGGACGGTCCGCGGTACTCTGCCGGACGGTCCGCGCGGCCATCACGGACGCTCCGCCCCGCTGGCCGGACGATCCGCCGGAGGCCGGCGGCTTTGCTTCTTGGTTCGATTCCTCCCTTCCTTTCTCGTGCTTCCACGTGTGCTTCAAGGAATCGTTCCTAAGACTAGAGGTTGATCCATAACCTCGTTGTCTTGAAGATTGGCGTGTGATTTGATCCATCGCTTGTGTGTGACCGGGAATTGTCTAGGGTATATGCGGGTTCTTTGAGAAGAATTTTTACCGGCTTCTATTCACTCCCCCCTCTCTAGTTTCCATCCGATCCTTCAATTGGTATCGTAGCTTGGTGCCGGATTCTTTGTGACTTTGACAAGTCTTGAATCCTAAGATGGCGTACGTTGAGCATGGCGGTCCGCCGCACTTCGATGGGAAGGGTTACCACAAGTGGGGCGGCTCGTATGATGATCTTTCTTCGTGGCAAGTTGTTGGATTTCATTGTGCAAGACCTATGCTATTCCGGTCAACATCCATACTCTTATGGTGACCGATGCCGGTGCTAAGGCCAAGTATGAGGCAAATGCAAAAGCCGTTGATCACTTGGTCCGGAGCTTGTGTGATCCTGAGTTTGAGCGTGTTCGCCATTTGAATCTTGCTTGGCAAATTTGGGAGAAGTTGTTGGTTGCTCACGGTGGTGATAACCATGTGAAGGCTCGCCTCTTTGTCTCTTACGGATGCAATATGAGAACTTCACTCAACTTCCGGTGAGGACATTGATGCGATGTTTCGAGGTTCACCGCCATCGTGAACAACATGAAGGCTAATGTTGAGGATTTCCCTTACACCGAGCATGATCAAGATGTGAAGCTCTTGCATATCTTGGACCCAAATGTTTGGGGTGCTAAGGTTGATGCCATCAAGGAGTCCGGGCAATATTTGACCATTGCGTTGGATGACCTCTTTTCTAAGCTCAAATCGGCTGAGGTTGACGGGAAGTTGCAATCCAAGCATGAGGGCTCGACTGACCATAGTCTTGCTCTTGTGGGCGGATCGAAGGGCAAATCTAACCCTTCATGTCGACAGTTTTCCTTGTCTTCTCTTATGTCTATTTCAGATGAGGAGTTTGATGTGCTGGGCGAGGAGGAGTTGGCCTTGCTCTCAAAGAGGTTTGATCGACTACATGAGAGCCGGAGGAATGCAAGGCGGAGCTCGGGGACATGATACAAGTGTGGCAAGCGTGGACACTTCATCGCCGAGTGCCGGAAGCGGAGGAGAACAAGTACAAGATGAGCGAGTACAAGGCGCAACCAAGGCGTGAAGACAAGTACTCCTCCAAGGGCAAGCACTTCGGCAAGTCCAAGAGCAAGGACAAGGACAAGCGGCGACCGAGCAAGGGCGGCTACAAGAAGGACAAGGCAAGAGCCATGGTGGTCGGTGCAAGCGACGTCGACTCAAGCTCAAGCGACGCGCAGTCAAGCTCAAGCAGTGAAGATGAAGACGCCGGGAGGCGCAAGGGCAAGAAGAATGCAAGCCGGAACCTCGGTGGGTTGAGCCGTGTGGCGCTTGAAGGCTTTTGTGGGATGGCCCATAGCTCGAGCAAAGCAAGAAGAGCGAGAAGGAAGACGGCGACTCCGACTCGGAGGATGAGGTAAATCGTGACCCCGACTCTTTGCTTGCCGAGATCACTAGGTTGAATGGCTTGATTGACAACCGTGATAGTGTGTTGAGAGATGCTAAGAAGATGAGGAAAGATCTTAGGGCTCAACTTGAGAATGCTAGTGAGAAAGTAGGAGAGTTAGAGTCCAAATTGCTTGAATTGAAACTTGAGAATGACTCTTTGAAACTTGCTCCTACTACTCCCGATGATGTTGAGTGTCTTGAGTGTGATGCATGGTTGAATGAGATCAAGTTGCTTAATGAGAAGAATGCTTCCACTTTGGCTAAACTAGATGCTCTTAGGATCGAGTATGATGAGCTTAAGGCTAGACCCACCTTGCTTGGTGCTTGTAAATCATGTCCTACTATGCATGCTAAGCTTGTTGATGCTCGTTCTACTATTAGCACTTTGGAAGCTTCTTTAAAATCTCCTGTTGTCAATGCATGCACTAGCGTGATGAAGTTACTTTGCGCAATCTTGAACTTACTTCCCGTTTGGATGTCATTTATGAAGAGAATGATTACTTGAGGAAGGTGTTGGGTTGGTTGTACGGGCGGGAACCTCAATTGAAAATCATGATTGAGGAGTTCAAGAGAGCCGATGGTTGTGGTTTGGGTTTTGAGAAGTTGGGTGAGAAAGTGGGAGAGAACAAAGTGGGGAGAGTGTGTATGAGAAGTGTGTTGAGTCTAACCCCGAGTTTGAGGTGATCGGAGACATCCAAGTCCCACTTCCAAAAGCACCCAAGAACTCTTTCACACCAAAGCCCAACCACCTTTGCAACAAGCTTGACACAACCCAAGATCCACCCAAATTCCCACCTAAGACAAATGACTTCAAACCGGTGAAGTTTGTGAGTGAGAAGGGTGAGAAGCCTAGAGAGAAGCCGAGCCAAAACCAAAACCCATCCCCTTCATGTGTGAGTATTGTGGCAAGGAGAGGCATCTAGCGAGTTTTGCTACAAGAGGAAGAGGGATGAGAGGCTTGCTAGGGAGCAAGCAAACCAGGACAGTATCGCCAGTCTCATGGTATTCCTGAGCCTAGAGTGCCACTTCCACGGGGTGTGGGAAGTGTGAAGAGTGTTGGTAGAGTTGGAGCTCAGGGTGGTAGGTTCCCACATAGAGGTGGTGGTGAGAGGTTTGTTAGGAGAGATGATGGTGTGCGTGCTGGTGAGAGGTTTGGTCGGGCTCGTGGTGGTTTTGCCGGGCGTTCCCCTACTCGTCCTCAATACGGGTTTCGGGGAGATGATCGCGGCTTTGGGTTCCGAGAGGAACTACGGACCACGTTTCCCCCCTTGTGGTGCTCGTACTTCTTCCATGGGACATGGGAAGTTTGGTGGCAAGGGAATGATGTTTGCTAACCCCTCTTTTGAGCAGATGGCTCGACACCGGTTTAACTTTCTTTGTGCTAGCTCCGGTGTCGAGTCGCTAGCTCATTCTCGTTCTTGTTTCGACTACGGGCGAGGAGGCTTGGAGAACATTTGGTTGATCGACTTCGGATGTTCCCGACACATGACCGGGAGATAAGAAGTGGTTCTCCGGCCTCACCCCGTTGAAGGAAAAGATGTACATCACTTTTGGGGACAATGGACGAGGAAGGGTGATTTCTGAGGGTGTAGTGCATGTGAGTGACAAGGTAACGTTGAAGAGGGTTGCTCTTGTGAAGTCTTTGGGTTTCAATTTGCTTTCGGTTTCTCAGTTGCTTGATGAGGGTTTTGAGGTGCGTTTCTAGTCTGGTGAGTCTCGTTTGCTGGATTCTCGAGGTGATCTTGTTCGTATGATCATCCCCGAGGGTCGATTTTCGTGGCGATTTTTCTCGTTCTTTGGGTCCTGCTCGCCGTTTGATGGCCGGTCCTTCTTTCGATTTGTGGAAATGGCATAGGCGGTTGGGTCACTTGAGCTTTGATTTGGTTTCCCGCTTGAGTGGTCTTGACCTTGTCCAAGGATTGCCGAGTTGAAGCTTGAGAAGGATTTGGTTTGTGCTCCATGTAGGCATGGCAAGATGGTAGCCACTCCCCATCCACCCCTGACCGATGTCATGACCGAGCGTCCGATAGAGCTATTGCATATGGACCTTGTTGGGCCAGCTCGAGTTCGCTCGGTGGGTGGGAAGTGGTATGTCCTTGTTGTGGTGGACGATTACTCTCGCTATGCCTGGGTGTTTTTCTTGGAAGACAAGAGTGAGACATTTGGTTTTGTTCGAGATCTGATCGTGAGGTTGAAAAACGAGAGGCATGGGAATGCTATTCGAGCTATCCGCGGTGATAATGGCTCGAGTTCAAGAACTCTCGTTTTGATGCCTTCGTCGTGATCTAGGTCTTGAACATCGGTATTTGACCCCTTATGTGCCCCCTCAAAATGGAGTTGTGGAAAGAAAAAATCGGACTCTTTGTGAGATGGCTAGGACGATGCTCGATGAGCACAGGACTCCTAGGAGGTATTGGGCTGAGGCGGTCAATACGGCTTGTCATGTTTCCAACAGGATTTTATTGCGAGCTTTCAAGAAGAAGACCTGTTATGAGCTTATGCATGGTCGGGCACCCAAGGTAAGTCATTTTCGAGTATTTGGCTGCAAGTGCTTTATTCTTAAGAAGGGAAAACTCGACAAGTTTGAGGCTAGGTCTAGTGATGGGATTTTCTTTGGATATGCTAATCATTCAAGAGCCTATAGGGTGCTTAACCTTGAGACTAACAAAATCATGGAGACTTGCGAGGTAACCTTCGACGAGACAATGCCATGTACCTCTCTCGACTTTGAATGTGCGGGTGATGAAGAGATGGCCGAGGACCTCTTTGAAGAGGAGAAGGATGAAGCCGGAGATGATGATGGAGAGAACCATGCGCCTGAAGCTGAATGTGTACCCACTACTTCCCCTACGACCACTACGGAGGGTGGACCGTCTACATCATGGACAACGATGGTGCGACAAGAGGACCATGCTAGAGAAGCTGAAGTTGAGGGGGAGGTAGTCTCGAGGCGTGAGGCTCCCCGGCGGATTCAAGAAGTGCATCCCTTATCGAAGATCATTGGGGACATCGACGAACGCACTACACGGTCAAGGTCTAGGAATTCCTCTCATTTCGCTCATGCTGCATTTGTTGCCACCTTTGAGCCCAAGGACATTAGACATGCTTTATCTGATGCAAACTGGGTCAATTCTATGCATGAGGAGTTGGAAAACTTTGAGAGGAACCAGGTGTGGGAGTTAGTTGAACCACCTCCAAATTGCCATCCTATAGGAACCAAGTAGGTTTGGAAGAACAAAGAGGGAGAGAACGGGATGGTTGTGAGGAACAAGTCTAGACTTGTTGCTCAGGGATATAGTCAGAAGGAGGGGATCAACTATGAGGAGACCTTTGCTCCTGTGGCCCATCTTGAGGCAATTCGAATTCTTCTAGCCTTTGCCGTGGCTAAAGGGTTCAAGTTGTTTCAAATGGATATGAAGAGCGCTTTTCTGAATGGGGTCATAGAGGAGGAGGTGTATGTGAAGCAGCCACTGGGGTTCGAGAGTGAGAAGTATCCACATAGGGTGTACAGGTTGAAAACGGCTCTGTATGGGTTGAAACAGGCGCCCCGGGCTTGGTATGGGAGATTGAGAGGTTTTCTGGTGAGCAGAGGATTTGTGATGGGTACCGTGGATAGGACCTTGTTTCTCCTCAAGCATGGAAATGACTTGTTGATTGTGCAGATATACGTGGATGATATTGTTTTTGGTGGCTCGTCACATAACCTTGTTGCCAAGTTTGCAGATGAGATGAGCAGGGAATTCGAGATGAGCATGATGGGCGAGTTGCAGTACTTTCTCGGGTTGCAGATCAAGCAAGTGAAGGATGGAACATTTGTACATCAGACCAAGTACACGAAAGACATGCTGAGGAAGTTCCAGATGCAAGATGTGAAGCCTATGTCGACACCCATGGGGAGTACGACTACTTTGGATGCGGACGAGGACGGAGAACCGGTGGATCGGCGGGAGTACGGGGAGCATGATCGGCTCCCTCCTCTACTTGGCGGCGACGAGGCCGGACATACAATTCGGTGTGTGTCCGTGCGCTCGTTTTCGAGCTTCGCCGAGGACATCACATCGACAGCCGTCAAGAGGATTTTCGGTACCTACGGTCCGCCTCTCGGTCTTGGCCTTTGGTATTCTTCCTCCTCGACTCTTTCTTTTCATGGTTTTTTCGATGCGGATTTCTTTGGTTGTCGAGTCGAGAGGAAGTCTACTTCCGGTTCTTGTCGGTTTCTTGGGTCCTTGTTGGTTTCGTGGTCTTCCCTGCAAGGTCTAGTGTAGCTCAGTCTACCACCGAGGCAGAGTATGTTGCAGCCGCGAGTTGTTGTTCCCAGCTGTTGTGGATTTCATACACTTTGAGAGACTTTGGTGAGGAGTGCACCCAGATCTCACTTCTTTGTGATAGCACCAGTGCTATAAGCGTTGCAAAGAACCCAGTGCTTCACTCAAGAACCAAACACATGGAAGTGAGGTACCATTTCTTGAGAGACAATGTGGAGAAAGGGACTATTGTGTTGAGCCATGTCCCTACCCAAGATCAGCTTGCAGACATTTTCACAAAGCCTCTCGACCAAGCTACATTTGTGCGCTTGCGGGGGGAACTTGGGGTTTGTTTCCCTTTCTAGTTGATTCTTGGGGGATTTCCTTTTTGTACCATATGTATCATATCATGTTTACTTTGATGTATATACATGCTTTGCTTGATGTATAAACCATGGTAGGATAGCCATCTTGTTATATATCATGTTGCATTTGTATCATATTGCATTTTAGGATGATGAGCTTCTTTCATATGCCTTATTTGAGTTTCTTTGGCTACTTGTGAGATATTGGTCATGTGTGTGGAGAAATGGCTATGTGAGGCTATGCTCTTGGAATATTTAAGATATATGTGTTGTGAGATAGCCCCTTTTTGAATCAAATGCTAATCTTGACTAAATTTGATGAAATGTGCTCCAATCATGTGTAGTAGTGTATCCATATCACGTTTTGGTCTAAATGTGCTTTCTATGCTTAGATTGTGCTTGGATGTCTTTTTTCTTGCTTTTGGGCCAAAGGCCGAATATCATTGTGAATGTTTAGCCTATGTTGCATTCATGGGGGAGCATAAGCTTCTTTTTGCCGCAAAGGCACTTCATGTACCATGAAATGAATTAATCTTGAAAAGAAGTGTGTCTTATCCTTTACACATGGGTGCAAAACATGTTGCATGATGTTCACCAGTGGAGAAGTCTCCCCGAAGTGGACACATGGCTCATGAGCTTTAACATGACATGCTTTGCTTTATGGGTGTTTGCAATGATCTTTTGTTGAGAATTAGATTTCCTTGTATGATCTCTGGATGATGTGCATGTTTTTGGCTCGAATATGACATGGATAGGCTTTTACATTTGAAGTGAGCCAGCTTTTGATAAAACTGCTCAAATCTGAAAATTTGCTTTGTCACATGCCTATATTTTCATATATTACTTGTGGCCATGCTTTGACTATGTTATGATCCATATATGTGCTCTTTGTCTCATTTCTAGCCTTTGACACTAGATTTGGCCTATTTGAGAAGCTCATGTAGATGTTTATATGCTTTGTTTTGCATTTCGGCATTTTCACCTTGATTCATACATTGTCAACAAGGGGGAGAAGAGGTGAGCTTAAAATTCAGAAGAGGTGAGCTAAAATTTGGAAGTTTGCATCCACATGTTCAGGGGGAGCTTGCATTTGTTCGGGGGGAGCTTTCTTGCTTGTTTTCGGTGTGGAGTTGATGCTTTGCACGGCTTGTGACCTTTCTTTGCCTTTCTTTGGTTTTGGTCATGAGTTGCGCTTCTTTGTTTTTCTTTCTTCTTACTTTCTTTCTGCGAATTTCATTTCGCGTTGTGTGTTGTCAATGCACTCATCGGGGGGGAGATTGAGGACCGGGAGCGTCCGGTGGTCGATGGATGACCGCTCCTTAGTGATGAGTGATTGACAACGGGTGTTGGACCGACTCTTGGCTCGGTGCGCGGGGTGTAGACTCGCGGCCTAGTTCGTGTTGTTGCGGGTGAAGAACGTGAAGGGAAACGGGGTGGCTACGCTAGCGCAAAACAAAATTTTCCCCGCAAAACAGAGGCGCCGCTCGTCAGAGATCACGGGATTACCACTAGACGCGCGGATGCGGCGGAACCGTCTCGATGTAGACGAACGCATCGAGGGTAGCGGGCGGTGCGCTTGCTCACGTCCTTCTTGACTTGCACGTGCGGCTCGTCCGATCCGAGTGCTCCAGATGTAGCACCTCCAAGGTATCCACACGTACGGAGAAGGAAGCGACGCACGCCGGACTGCTAGGTCCGTGAGTGCGACGAGGAGGGAGCGTTGGCAGCGCGGCTGCTACTTGAGAAAGTTGTGTCTTTTCAGGAGGGGTGTGATCCATATTTATTGGGAGGAAACCCCCCCACACCATCGCCCATTAGCAATATGGGACTAATAGATGGTGTACCCATTCCAATGCTAATGGGCTTTACAACATTTGTGGCCCATTAGGACTTTTACACCATAATGGATCAAATCCATCTGAGTCCATTAGTGGATCAAATCCAGTTGGCTCTAGGGCATATTTCCAACGATCTCCCACTTGCACTAGAGTCAACTATGCAAGTATATTCATCCTCATTCGGCTTCCAACCCCTTAAGTGTGTGACCCTATAGGTTCACGTACACATAGACTTGACCCGAGTACACTACTCGATCAATAGTTGATAGCGGCCTCTAGCAAGACGTGTCAACTCCTATGCATACGTAAAGATCTTATCAGACAAACCATCACAACAATTCACACATGCTATTCCTTTTGCCTCACGATATTTGGTCTAGCTCCAAGGCGACCACTCTTTCTCGACACCGTGATTCGGATCATCAAAAGGGGGTTAACCCTTAACCCAAGCACGGCCATGCATTTCTTGATCCGATCACTCGAGGGGCCCGGAGATATCTCTCTCAAGTAGAGGGGCAAATTCTATCTTGATTGACCATGCCTCACAAGCATGCTTCCCGACAAACCCGAAAGTCATCTTTATGACTACCCGATTCTACGGAGTAGCGGTTGATGACCCCTAAGTAGGTCAATTCACATCTTGAGTACATGCGACAATCTCAAGTCTAAGGACATAGCGTATACGTTGTGTAAACAGAGAACAAGGTCTCAAATTGGGTCGGTCCGGCCCCATGTCATACATGTGCCCACATTATTAGTTATACATCTCCATGTTCATGACTTGTGAAACATAGTCATCAACTAATTCATGTGCTAGTCATTAACTCATACTAGGGACAACTTTTGAATAACCATACAAGTAAAAGAGTTTCACAAACAATTCACATAATTGCCAATCAAATACAAGTCGCCTTTCATGGATATTCAATAAAAGAACCAAGTGACATGGATATAATGAAATATAATCATCTCTATGATTCCTTATAGGACATATTTCTAACATCCTTCCACTTGCACTTGAGCTAATCTATAGAATATATCTAATACCCATAGCTCTCATGTGCGCCTCATGCCTAGGCTGTGGAAGGGGTTTTGTCAAAGGATCTGCAACATTCAAATCCGTGTGTACTTTGCATATCTTGATATCACCTCGTCTAACGATCTCTCGTATCGGATGAAATTTTCACAGTACATGTTTATTGTTTTGGTGGTTCCTTGGCTCCTTTGCTTGCGCAATAGCCCCATTGGTGTCACAATAAAGATCCAATGGGCTAGAGACACTCGGAAACACACCAAGTTCGAAAGGAACTTCCTTATCCAAACACCCTCCTTTGCGGCTTCCGAAGCCGCGATGTACTCGGCTTCGTTGTAGAATCGCCACTTTGTCTCTTGCTTGGAACTCTTCCAGCTCACAGCTCCACCATTTATCGTAAATACGTATCTGATTGCGACTTTGAATCGTCTTGGTCAGTTTGGAAACTAGCATCGGTGTAACCCGTTACAACGAGCTCCTCCTCACCTCCATAGACTAGGAACATGCCTTTAGTCCTTCTTAAGTACTTAAAAACATTTTTAACCGCTGTCCAGTGACCCTCACCTGGATCAGATTGGTATCTGCTTGTAACACTGTGTGCATACGAAATATCTGGACGTGTACATATCATTGCATACATAATAGATCCGATGGCCGAAGCATACGGTATTCTACTCATGCGTTCCCGCTCATCAGTTGTCGAAGGACACTGAGTCTTGCTAAGATGTATGCCATGTGACATAGGCAAGAACCCTTTCTTTGCCTCTTCCATGTTGAACCTTTTCAACACTTTATCAATGTAAGTGTCTTGGCTTAATCCTATAAGCCTTTTTGATCTATCTCTATAGATTTTGATGCCCAAAATGTATGCCGCCTCACCTAAGTCCTTCATTGAAAAACTATTTTTTAATGAGGTCTTAGCGGCCTCAAGCATAGGAATGTCATTTCCAATCGGTAATATGTCATCCACATATAAGATTAGAAATACTACGAGCTCCCACTTGCCTTCTTGTAAACACAAGGCTCTTCTTCACTCGAATGAAGCCAAACCCTTTTACCACCTCATCAAAGCGAAGGTTCCAACTCCGAGATGCTTGCTTCAATCCATAAATTGATTTTTGAAGTTTGCACACCTTCCCCAGCATTGGTTGGATCAACAAATCCCTCGAGGTTGTGTCATATACACATCCTCGGTCGATTTCCATTTAGGAAAGGCTGTTTTGACATCCATCCGTCATATCTCATAATCGAAATATGCAGCTATAGCTAGAATGATCCGAATAGATTTAAGCATCGCTACGGGTGAGAATGTCTCGTCGTAGTCAACTCCTTGAACTTGTCGAAAACCTTTTGCAACAAGTCGAGCTTTATGGATGTGAACATTTCCATCCATGTCCCTCTTCTTCTTATAGATCCATTTGCACTCTATGGGTTTAACACCATGCGGCGGGTCAACCAAGTTCCAAACTTGATTGTTATCCATGGAATCTATTTCGGATCTCATGGCACTTTGCCATTTCTCGGAATACGGGTCCATCATTGCTTCCGCATATGTCATAGGTTCATCATTGTCTAACAACAATATGTCGCGCTCTCCCGCGATCATGAGATTGAGCTTATCGGTTGCGCGACGTGCCCTTTCAGACCTTTGTGGTTGTGGTGGTGCTTCTCTTGCCACGGGCATCTCAACTCGTTCGGCTACATTAGCATCAATTGTGAAATCTTGCCCAACCGGCTCATCTTGAACTTCTTCAAGATACACCTTCGTCTACATTTTTCTCTTTTAAGAAACTCTTTCTCTAAGAAAACGCCGTTCCGAGCGACAAACACTTTGCCTTCGACCGGTTGTAGAAATAATATCCCAAGGTTTCCTTTGGATATCCCACGAATATGCACTTGTCCGATTTAGGTGTTAATTTATCCGATTGAAGTTTCTTCACATAAACCTCACAACCCCAAATTTTCGTAAAAGACAAGCGGGAGTCTTACCAGTCCACATCTCATATGGTGTCTTAACTACGGACTTAGAAGGTACCCTATTTAAAGTGAAAGCTGCGGTTTCTAGAGCATAACCCCAAAATGACAATGGTAGGTCCGATCGGCTCATCATTGATCGGACCATGTCCAACAAGGTTCGATTACGTCGCTCGGATACACCGTTTCTTTGAGGTGTTCCAGGTGGCGTAAGTTGTGGAACAATTCCGCAACTCTTTAGATGATTGCTAAACTCATGGCTCAAATACTCACCTCCACGATCAGAACGCAAGGTCTTGACTTTCTTGCCACGTTGATTTTCTACTTCACTCTGAAATTCTTTGAACTTTTCAAAAGTTTCAGACTTGTGCTTCATTAAATAGACAACCATATCTACTTAAATCATCGGTGAACGTTATGAAGTATTGGTATCCACCTCTAGCCGTCGTACTCATTGGTCCGCACACATCCGTATGTATGAGTTCCGGTAAGTACGAGGCTCTCTCAGGAAAACCTGAGAAAGGCATCTTGGTCATCTTGCCTAGCAAACAAGCTTCACATGTCTCGTAGGATTCAAAATCAAACGAAGTTAAAAGTCCATCGTTATGGAGCTTCTTCACGCGCTTTTCACTGATGTGACCCAAACGACAATGCCATATGTAGGTAGGACTTAAATCATTAGGTCGAGACCTTTTAGCACTTATGTTACAGATAGGTGAATCATCAGGATTTAAAACAAATAAGCCATTCACAATGGATGCACAAGCCACAAACATATTATCCTTAGAGATCACACAACCATTGTTTTCACTCGCAAATGAATAACCATCCTTCATCAAACATGAAGGGGATAAAATGTTTCGACTCAAACTAGGAACAAAATAACAATTATTCAACTCCATAATAAATCCGACGGGAGGTGTAGTTGCATCGTTCCGACGCTCAATGCGAGCAACTCTTGCATTATTGCCTACGCGGAAATCAACTTCTCCATGCTTCTACTTCTTATCATTCCTTGCATCGAGTTGCAAATATGAGCAACCGATCCGGTATCAAATACCCAAGAATTAGTATAAGAATCGGCGAGGAAAATATATGTAACATAAACATTAAGTGCACCTAAAGTGGAAGTACCCTTACTTCCATTGCTTTTCATAGAAGCTAAGTACAACTTACAATTTCTTTTCCAGTGACCGATTTTCTTACAATGAAAATATTCGGCCTTGGCATTTGGACTAGCCTTGGGCGCTGGTTTGGCATTGGGATCTTATCCTTGGCCTTACCTTTCTTCTTCCAAGAATTGCCCTTCCTTTTAGAGATTCGTTTGTTTTGGATTGCCATCACATGACTACTTCTTTTGCCCGTGCTTTTCGTAACGTTATCATCTATTGGTAAGGGGGTGCCTAGAACTCCTTCTCTTTTCTCGGCTACGAGAACAATTCTCGATTACGAATCCAATTTGTAAAGTTTGTTCCAGGTCAACTTGTCCTTCTCAAGGACCGAATGCAAGGTAAACGATGTGGTGTTGCTAGGTGCCTTTAATCTACAACGAGAATAATAAATGCAAAACACTAAGACAATATATCCATGACGAGAGTAAAATAAAATTTACTCCCACTAAAATCAATATCCCCACATTGATACTTAGTGATTCGAGAATCCACAACTAACAAGTCTACTAGTGAGCTTTTGCGTCACCGCTAGTAAACAAGGTAGATCGGTAAGCAACTCTTTGCTAATCATATCACATATGACTCCTGTTGTTGGGTGACATCTCTATGTCTAGGCTCCCAACCTTTATGCCCCAAAGTCCTTAACCGTTAAGATGACTTTGATAAGCAAACCAACACTTATGCGTGTAAGTATCCGATACAAACCCGTCTAGTCAAGGAAAACTAGTGGCACCCTAATTTCATAGACCCACCACTAATTGTACGAGACGTGGGACGGTGGCAAGTGTTGGGAGGGCATGTTAACTTAAAATTCCAAAGGGATCGTTCTACTCGTAACATCACACGCAAGAAAATAACATTGTCGCATGTAAAAGTAGAACGGTAAGAACGACATTCACACAGTTGTGACACGGTGTGGCCTATTGTCACATGGTGATCTTCATCTCCATTGACCTGTACATCATGTTGATCTCCATCTTCATGATCTGTGTGTGCCGTCCTCCATGTGATGAGTCCTCCAAGAACTATCTAACGCGTGCTAGTAATGAAAGTTACATAATCGCGTATTAGATCATCACAAATTGGTACGCAGACCATTACATTAATTTTGACAATACACATGGCTCCAGCCGTATTGCCGTACACGTGACACGCAGGTCACGAATAAATTACACACATGCACCACATACACATATAGGCCATACCGATCACAAAACCTGCAAAAAAGATTATCGCAATTCCGACGTCCAAACTTAAAACGCCCGAAAACCCATCTTGCAAGCCGAATTTCGCAAAACTAATTTCGCCGCGACCAGCAAAGCTGGTTAACTACATGTGTAAAATTTTCTGTAGATCAATTTTCATATAGAAAACTTCTTCATCCGAGTTAACCACGAAAAGTTATGGCTGTTTTACCGAACAACATGTTTTTTGGTTTTTCCCGGCCGGTAGAGATCCAATCGCCACCGCCACGCATCCCATGCGCCTGACACTTGACCTAACTTCGATTCGACCAATCCAATTGATCTCCTTCTCGTTGTGACTGGGTTTACGTGTATCACTTAACTCCGATGGCGGAATTCCGACCGGTAGGAGTAATTCGTTACACGACCATCACGTCAAGAACATGAAGCCGATCAAAACTTTGATCTACATTCGCATATCTCCATATGCACACATCCCGAATCTAAAACTTAGCAGCTACGGCTCCGATACCACTGAAGGGAAACGGGATGGCTACGCTAGCGCAAAAACAAAATTTTCCCCGCAAAACAGAGGCCGCCGCCGTCGGAGATCACGGGATTACCACTAGACGCGCGGATGCGGCGGAACCGTCTCGATGTAGACGAACGCGTCGAGGGTAGCGAGCGGTGCGGTTGCTCACGTCCTTCTTGACTTGCACGTGCGGCTCGTCCGATCCAAGTGCTCCGGATGTAGCACCTCCAAGGTATCCACACGTACGGAGAAAGAAGCGACGCACGCGCGGATCGCTAGGTCCGCGAGTGCGACGAGGAGGGAGCGTTGGCGGCGCGGGCGCTACTTGAGAAAGTTGTGTCTTTTCAGGAGGGGTGTGGTCCATATTTATTGGGAGGAAAACCCCCCACACCATCGCCCATTAGCAATATGGGACTAATAGATGGTGTACCCCTTCCAATGCTAATGGGCTTTACAACATTTGTGGCCCATTAGGACTTTTACACCATAATGGATCAAATCCATCTGAGTCCACTAGTGGATCAAATCCGATTGGCTCTAGGGCATATTTCCAACGGCCTCCCACTTGCACTAAAGTCAACTATGCAAGTATATTCATCCTCATTCGGCTTCCAACCCCTTAAGTGTGTGACCCTATAGGTTCACGAACACATAGACTTGACCCGAGTACACTATTCGATCAATAGTTGATAGCGGCCTCTAGCAAGACGTGTCAACTCCTATGCATACGTAAAGATCTTATCGGACAAACCATCACAACAATTCACACATGCTATTCCTTTTGCCTCACGATATTTGGTCTAGCTCCAAGCGACCACTCTTTCTCGACACCGTGATTCGGATCATCAAAAGGGGGTTAACCCTTAACCCAAAGACGGCCATGCATTTCTTGATCCGATCACTCGAGGGGACCGAGAGATATCTCTCTCAAGTAGAGGGGCAAATTCTATCTTGATTGACCATGCCTCACAAGATGCTTCCCGACAAACCCGAAAGTCATCTTTATGACTACCCGATTCGGAGTAGCGGTTGATGACCCCTAAGTAGGTCAATTCACATCTTGAGTACATGCGACAATCTCAAGTCTAAGGACATAGAGTATACGTTGTGTAAACGAGAGAACAAGGTCTCAAATTGGGTCGGTCCGGCCCCATGTCATACATGTGCCCACATTATTAGTTATACATCTCCATGTTCATGACTTGTGAAACATAGTCATCAACTAATTCATGTGCTAGTCATTAACTCATACTAGGGACAACTTTTGAATAACCATACAAGTAAAAGAGTTTCACAAACAATTCACATAATTGCCAATCAAATACAAGTCGCCTTTCATGGATATTCAATAAAAGAACCAAGTGACATGGATATAATGAAATATAATCATCTCTATGATTCCTTATAGGACATATTTCTAACATCCTTCCACTTGCACTTGAGCTAATCTATAGAATATATCTAATACCCATAGCTCTCATGTGCGCCTCATGCCTAGGCTGTGGAAGGGGTTTTGTCAAAGGATCTGCAACATTCAAATCCGTGTGTACTTTGCATATCTTGATATCACCTCGTCTAACGATCTCTCGTATCAGATGAAATTTCCGCAGTACATGTTTATTGTTTTGGTGGTTCCTTGGCTCCTTTGCTTGCGCAATAGCCCCATTGGTGTCACAATAAAGATCCAATGGGCTAGAGACACTCGGAAACACACCAAGTTCGAAAGGAACTTCCTTATCCAAACACCCTCCTTTGCGGCTTCCGAAGCCGCGATGTACTCGGCTTCGTTGTAGAATCGCCCACTTGTCTCTTGCTTGGAACTCTTCCGGCTCACGGCTCCACCATTTATCGTAAATACGTATCCGATTGCGACTTTGAATCGTCTTGGTCGGTTTGGAAACTAGCATCGGTGTAACCCGTTACAACGAGCTCCTCCTCACCTCCATAGACTAGGAACATGCCTTTAGTCCTTCTTAAGTACTTAAAAACATTTTTAACCGTTGTCCGGTGACCCTCACCTGGATCGGATTGGTATCCGCTTGTAACACCGTGTGCATACGAAATATCCGGACGTGTACATATCATTGCATACATAATAGATCCGATGGCCGAAGCATACGGTATTCTACTCATGCGTTCCCGCTCATCGGTTGTCGAAGGACACCGAGTCTTGCTAAGATGTATGCCATGTGACATAGGCAAGAACCCTTTCTTTGCCTCTTCCATGTTGAACCTCTTCAACACTTTATCAATGTAAGTGTCTTGGCTTAATCCTATAAGCCTTTTTGATCTATCTCTATAGATTTTGATGCCCAAAATGTATGCCGCCTCACCTAAGTCCTTCATTGAAAAACTATTTTTTAATGAGGTCTTAGCGGCCTCAAGCATAGGAATGTCATTTCCAATCGGTAATATGTCATCCACATATAAGATTAGAAACACTACGAGCTCCCACTTGCCTTCTTGTAAACACAAGGCTCTTCTTCACTACGAATGAAGCCAAACCCTTTTACCACCTCATCAAAGCGAAGGTTCCAACTGCGAGATGCTTGCTTCAATCCATAAATGGATTTTTGAAATTTGCACACCTTCCCGCATTGGTTGGATCAACAAATCCCTCGGGTTGTGTCATATACACATCCTCGGTCGATTTCCATTTAGGAAAGGCTGTTTTGACATCCATCGCCACATCTCATAATCGAAATATGCAGCTATAGCTAGAATGATCCGAATAGATTTAAGCATCGCTACGGGTGAGAATGTCTCGTCGTAGTCAACTCCTTGAACTTGTCGAAAACCTTTTGCAACAAGTCGAGCTTTATGGATGTGAACATTTCCATCCATGTCCCTCTTCTTCTTATAGATCCATTTGCACTCTATGGGTTTAACACCATCGGCGGGTCAACCAAGTTCCAAACTTGATTGTTATCCATGGAATCTATTTCGGATCTCATGGCACTTTGCCATTTCTCGGAATACGGGTCCATCATTGCTTCCGCATATGTCATAGGTTCATCATTGTCTAACAACAATATGTCGCGCTCTCCCGCGATCATGAGATTGAGCTTATCGGTTGCGCGACGTGCCCTTTCGGACCTTCGTGGTTGTGGTGGTGCTTCTCTTGCCACGGGCATCTCAACTCGTTCGGCTACATTAGCATCAATTGTGAAATCTTGCCCAACCGGCTCATCTTGAACTTCTTCAAGATACACCTTGTCTACATTTTTCTCTTTTAAGAAACTCTTTCTCTAAGAAAACGCCGTTCCAAGCGACAAACACTTTGCCTTCGACCGATTGTAGAAATAATATCCCAAGGTTTCCTTTGGATATCCCACGAATATGCACTTGTCCGATTTAGGTGTTAATTTATCCGATTGAAGTTTCTTCACATAAACCTCACAACCCCAAATTTTCGGAAAAGACAAGCGGGAGTCTTACCGGTCCACATCTCATATGGTGTCTTAACTACGGACTTAGAAGGTACCCTATTTAAAGTGAAAGCTGCGGTTTCTAGAGCATAACCCCAAAATGACAATGGTAGGTCCGACCGGCTCATCATTGATCGGACCATGTCCAACAAGGTTCGATTACGTCGCTCGGATACACCGTTTCTTTGAGGTGTTCCGGGGAGGCCGAGCCGAGCACGCGGGGTTTGGTGGTTTGCCCACAAAACCATCGGAGGACGGTTTCTTGGTTTGGGCCTCAAAACCAAGTCCGAAGACACAACACGACGGAGACGGGATCCGGGCGTGTCGGGAAGCTTCGAAGCGGAGGACACGCGGCGGGATCGCATGGCTTGCGTCGGGAGGACGCGGGGTGCGGCGAAGGCGTGGCCGTCCGATGGCAAGACCCACAAACATTACATAAATGCCCCTGCGTGGGTTGTATCGCCAGTAGTTGAGTTAGGGGTAGTCGAGTCATTTCCCACACCGGTGGGACCCGATATATAAGCCATGAGTGTGTGTGGATGGCTCTCTCTCTCTCCGCGACTTAGGGTTTCATTCCCCCCTTCTCTTTCTCTTTTTCTGGACTATTTTCTTCTCCATTTTCTCTAGGCTAGCATGAGAGCTTCATGAGAGATTTGTTGAGAGGGATGGATGCTAGGGCGGCATGCTAGACCTTGTTAATCTTTCCTGGTTTGTATATAAGATTCGGCGTTGTGTTTTTCGTGCTTGTTTTTGGTGCCTTTGTTCTTGGTGTGATTCCGCGGATTTGAGTGGGTTTCTCCCCGGATTTCTTTGAGGGAAAGATGTATGGATGCCTTGTGCACCTTTGTGATTGATCTTGTGCCCTCAAACGCTGGGAAACCACTTCGATTCAAGGATTTTCGGTCGGAGCTCTAGCTTTTGGTGGTGCTCAAAGGATTCGCGATTCGCGGTGATTTAGGGAGTTAGGAGGCAAGATTTTTGGGCTATAGCATCCTTGTGTGACGCTTTTCAAGTCCCCAAACCCTTGTCTCTACGGCTTCTACCATTTGGGAAATCCGATGATGATTTGGGGGAGTAGACCTTTGAGGTCGGGGCGTTTTCGTTCCGTCCGTGAGGCGCGGACGGTCCGCGAGGGGCCGGCGGACGGTTCGCGAGGAGCCGGTTCGTCGGGCGTTCTTCGTGTTCTTGTTTCGTTTCGTTTTGATCCCATTTTGTTTTAGGTTTTCGTTGTAGCCGGTTTGCGGATGGTTCGACCTTCGGTAGCGGACGGTCCTCCCGGTCTTCGCGGACGGTCCGTTTTTCTCGGGTCGGTTCCGGTGGTTCGTTCGCTTTAACGGACGGTCCGCGGCTCGGGCGGACGATCCGCGGCAAGGGTGCGGACGGTCCGCGGCAAGGGTGCGGACGGTTCGCGGTACCCGCCGGCGGACGGTCCGCGCGGCCATCGCGGACAGTCCGCCCTGCCTGGCCGGACGGTCCGCCAGAGGCTGGCAGCTTTGCTTCTTGGTTCGATTCCTCCCTTCCTTTCTCGTGCTTCCGCGTGTGCTTCAAGGAATCGTTCCTAAGACTAGAGGTTGATCCATAACCTCGTTGTCTTGACGATTGGCGTGTGATTCGATCCATCGCTTGTGTGTGACCGGGAATTGTCTAGGGTATAGGCCGGGTTCTTTGAGAAGAATTTTTACCGGCTCCTATTCACCGCCCCCCTCTCTAGTCGCCATCCTATCCTTTAGAGGTTTCCACAACCCCCATCGATCGGATCGCGGATTGCGGATTCCTCGTTGAGCTGCTAGCGGGTGGTTCAAGTGGACGCCCGCCTCGTTCTACAAGGGTAGGCTCGTGGTCCGAGACTCGTCCATTAAAGCGCTCGCGTGGGTTTGCTAGGTGGGGCTCGGTCCCGTTCGCTAGGGACCGAGGGCGCGGAAGCTCTCCCTCGGTGGGATCCCCCGACCTAGCCGCCCTCGGCGGCTCTCGAACACGACATGCGGGGCGCCCTCGAGCGGTGGGCTCGAGGAAAGGCTCGAATGCGCGCGCCCTCATCGTCCATGACTCTGGTGATCTGGGGCACCTGTTCGAACCCTTCGAGGGTCAGGTTTCGAACCCATGATCAGTAGGGCCGTTGCGAGGTGGCAGCTGAGTGCCCCGTCTTTTCGCATGCGAGGTTTCGAGGGTTCTCGGCGGGCCGGCCCTCGAACCGGCGATCGGTAGTTTTTTGTAGATCGAGGGCACCGTGGCGCTCGTTCACACCGAGCGGGCTTCGAGGCCACCGGTCGGTAATCGCACTCTTCGAGAGTCGGGTTTTCGATCACGGGGCTCGGGCCACTCGAGGGTCGTCCTTACTTGGTAAGGGTCGGGCCATTTAATGCGCGCGGTCGCGGCCACGATCTGCGCGCGTGGGCGCGCCTTTTCGGCGCGCGGCCGCACGCGTAGTGGGCGACGTGGGCGGCGGACGTGACGGCTCCGCCGCGCGGCTCTTCGGTTACCACGCCGTAATGATAGAGCGCGTGCGCGCGCGCGCGACCGCCTCGGCCGTGGTGGGTCCCACCCGTCAGTGACCGAGGTTTTTACCTGCAGTTAATGCGCGCGGGCGTGCGTTCCGGGGAGCACAGCTCCGTGGATTTATAAATCCAAAGGGGGGAGGCGAGGCGAATCTTTACCTTCACACTTAGCGTTTGCGCGTCCTCACCCCTTGCGTTTCCGCCCCGGAGCCGCACTTGCTCTCCCGCCGTTGCGCGGTTCTCGCTCCACGCTCCGCGGTCCTTCGCCAACCCGCATGGCTCCTCCTCGGCCCATCACCATCATCGACCCGTTGCCATGGCCGCGCTCGGCGGTGACGAGGCTTTCCTTGAGCGAGCTGGTGACCGCCGGCCAGCTCGCGACGAACGAAGATGGGCATCCCGCGGCGTGGATCGTGCCACGGCCGAGCGAGCCGAGCCCAACCCGCCGTACGGCTACGTCGTCAGTTTCATCTGCTTCCACGAGTGCGGCTTCGCGGTGCCGGCGAGTCACTTCATGCGCGCGTTGTGCTACCACTACGGCGTGGAGCTACACAACTTCACGCCAAACGCGATTTCGCATGCGGCGACGTTCGTCGGCGTGTGCGAAGGCTTCCTGGGGAACCCAGTGAACTGGGATCTTTGGGTTCACCACTTCCGCGCGGAGCTGCACACGCTGACCACGCCGGAGCCGAAGATCCGCCGCGCGGTGCGCGCCGGCGGCATGACGATCGCGTTGCGGAACACGCGCAGGGAGCTCTACATCCCCTACACGATGACTTTCAACAACGCGGAGTGGGAGCGGGGGTGGTTCTACCTCCGCAACGACGGCGCTGGCCTTCCCACCTACTCCGGCAACGTGCTGACAGAGAGGGCCGACTCCTGGCATCACGGGGTGTCCCCGCCTTCGCACCAGGCGCGGCTGGATTCGCTCCAGGTCGCGTTGAAGGCCCTGGCGGACGATGGCTTGACCGCGGGGTGCGTCCTCGCGAACCTCCATCACCGGCGGATCGTCCCCCTGATGGAGAGGCCGCTCCGCATCTTCGAGATGCACGAGGACGCAGACCCCGTCGTGCTGGCGCAGTCACAGCTGGTGTCGGGCCTCTTCCCGCGGGAGTACGCGGCCACACGGGCGCGACACGCCATCGACCTCAGGGCTGCCCGGAGCGATGACGCGGTCCTCTGGGCGTTCACCATGCTTCCCGTCGGCCCGCTGGTGAGTGGAGTTCCGCGTTCCCTCATTCTGCCGGTTCGCAGGATGTCGACGTGTTTTGAGGCCCCGCCTGTTTTTCGTAGTTAAGGGTCGTGAACGCCGCGCGATTTGACCCGCCCACGCCCCGGGCCCGAGTGCGTGCGCGCGCGCGCGCGGCGGCGGGAGCGAGGAGCGGGCGGCGCGCGAGAAGGAGCGGAGCATCCGATGACAAATGTGCCGGGAACGGAGGAGTGAGGAGTTCGGCCGCGCGAGCGGCGCCAGGGACTCTCCTCACCTGGGACCGAGGAGTACTCGTCGTTAGGCGAGGAGGAGGAGGGAAGCGATGGGGGTCGGGCTCCCCCCGAGAGGTTGGAGCCTTCACCCCCTCATCTAGAGCCGCGGAGGCGGCGGAAGGAGACGGCGCCCGGGGCGGGCGCGGGGAGCGCCCGCCGCCGAGGGGCAACCTACGAGGGAGGCGACGCGCGCGCGGAGGCGCCGGCGCGCGCGCGGTGATGGCCGGGGGTGCGGCGGTAGCCACACCGGTGGCGGCGACAACGTCCGCCAAGCCCCCAAGGAAAAGGAAGCGACGATTCTCCACCCTGAGGTGGGCGATTACTTCCCCTTAATCACGTTTTTTAGTCGGTTAGGGCCTAACTCCCTCGCCTTCGTGCTTGCAGGGTGGCACCCACCGTGCCTCCTCTCACGCCTGCCAAGGTGCTGAGGACGGATACGGCCGTCCCCACGAGGCGGCGCTCGTCGAGGGCGTCGCGGGCAGCCACGAGCACAACGACAACGGCGAGCGGCGGCTCGCATAGCGCGGGCGAGGCCACGGAGTCGCGGCGGTGGTGACGACTACGGTGCGGCGCGGCCGGCCGCGGAGGCGCGGCGGGCGGCGGCGGTTGCGAGCCACGGCGGCCGGCGACCAAGGTGGAGCCGCGGCGGCCCGGCCGGCCGGAGTGGAGCCGCGGCCTGCGAGCGTAAATGACAGTGGCGACCATGGCCGCGGCCGTCGCCGCGCCGCTAACTTTGCCGGTGTTCGCCGTAGCTGGTAGCCCAGGAGCGGCGGTGGTGGAGATCCCCGACGACGATGACGTCCCGCCGTCGGGTTGGGACCAATGAGCGAGGGTGCCCGTGTCGCCCCCGAGGCCTCGGCGGGGGCACTCGTGGCCGCGGGCGATGCCGGCGTGGCACCGAGGCGCCCGGGGGGATGGCGTCGGGGCCTCGTCATTGCGCATTGGGCCCTCAGCGCGCCTGGAGCAGGGGTGAGAGGACGCCGACGCCCCGCCGGCCCACTTCGTCGAGGCTCAAGTGGAGCAAGAGCTCTGGGAGGAGCTCCGCGATCACGGCGCTTCGCTCAACCGGGCGCTGAACGAGGCGTTGCGGATCCACAGCGGTCCGGCGTGGCGCGACTTCCAGGTCAGCTGAGTTTCGTGGAGTTTCATAATTCCTTCCCCTGCTTTCTCTTTGTTCGTGTCTTTTCTGACGCCCGCCCTTCTCCTCTGCTTATTAGTGGCAGGAGCTGGAACACCGGGCTCAGGAGCAATACGGTGCCCTCGACCGCCTTGACCCCGACCTCCACTGGTACCGGGGGCAGTACGAGGCTGTGGACGCCCTCGTCGATGCCCTCAGGTCACCTGACCGGTGGCTGGCGTACAGGGCCGTGGCCCTGCGGGACCTGCCCCCAGAGCAGGGCCCCCAGGCCGCGGAAGGTGCCTCCGCGGTTGAGAGGGTGCAGACGGTGTTGGTGGAGCGAGACGACGCGCTGCGCCGGGCTCGCGAGGACTTGGAGGGGGCGCGCTCCCTCGTGACGACATGGGAGGCGGAGGTCGTCGCCGCCCGCGCCCTAGCTCCGGCGGGGCCGTGCGGCGCTCGTGGAGGCCGAGGGGGCGAAGACCGTCCCCGGCGGACAAGGCCGCCGTGCTCTCCGCGGCGGAGGAGCGGGCTCCGGCGGGGAGCGAGCCGCCCGCCAAGGGGCGGACGGCCGGCTTGTTTCGGCGGGAGCGGGCCGCGCTTGTCGACGCTCGGGCCACGCTCGAGCAGGGCACCTGGCGCGCGAGGAAGCGCTGGGCCAACTCCAGTGGGAGCGTGCCACGCTCGAGGAGGCGCGAGCCACGCTCAAGAAGCAGGAGGAGGAGGTGTCGCGCCTCAACGGGAAGCTGGTGCAGATCAGCATCTCGCACGAGGACCAGCGCCAGTCCCTCGAAGAGCAGGAGGTCTCGTACCTCAAGCTGCAGCGCGAGGCTGAGGAGACAAGCCAGTCCCTCGAGGTGGAGAAGAAGCAGGTTGAAGGTAAGTTTGCCTCCGTCTGGTTTTCGTTTGTCGATTCGTTCTCTGCTTTGTTGATCTTCCCTTCGGGGATCCGCTCCCGTCTTGATCTTCCTTGTTCGTGGTTTCCAGGCCTGCGGACCTCCCTGGGGCATGCGACCACCCAGGTCGAGACCATGCGTGCGGCCTACAACTCCGCGGAGCAGGAGTTGGGGGAGCTGCGGGCCGCCGCTCTCGAGACCTGCCAGGCGGTCGAGGAAGGCGAAGCGCAAGCCGGGAGCTCGCTGGCGAGTCGCCTGCGTGCCCTTGGCGGGCACGTCTCGAGGCGGATGCATCGTGCCCTTCACCTGGGCGTCCAGAAGGCCCTCGGCGTAGTGTGGTCTCACTACCAAGTGAACTTCGAGGCCGTGGCGTCGAGCTACGTCGTCCCGAAGGGCGTCAAAGACGAAGTGGCGATGGAGCGCACGGACGCGCTTGCTGCCGCTGCCGCAGAGACGCTCGCCGAAGACTTCGTGGACTTCTTGTTCCCTGACGCCCCTAACGCCGGCGAGCCCCAAGCCTAAAATACCACTGGGCGCCGAGCCCTTTTTTGTTTTAGTGTTAGAATCCGGGCCGTGTGGCCATGTAAATAAACAAGTATTCTTTTGAGATGTTTAGACACCTGAATGTGAGTGGTGTTTCTTATTTCGCTTGTCACGTTGTTCTGTTTTTTCCTTTGCCTGGGTGAATTCGGGTTGGGGAAATTCGTTTTCACGAGTAGCCCGCTGGGCCGGAGGCGAGGGAGAAGGGCCATATCCTCGCGGAGGCGTAGGCTATCTCTGGCTCGCGCGTCCTTCCCGCTTGGCTGCCCGTGCCCCGCCTGAACTAGCCCGAGGCTAAGGTCGAATCGTACTTAGCGCGCTTGCCAACTTTTTGCGAAAAAATGGGACCATTTTTTTGGGGGGGATGCCCCCCGCAGTAGCCCCCGAGGGTGACTTGGTTTTCTGGGGAAAGCCAAGTTGCCCTTTAACTTTATTAATCTGTTGATTTTTACATCTAGGTTGTCAACTGGGATGTTGGGTATGTAATTTACAACGAAAAACTTGGAAATCCTCGCTAAGGGTAGAAGCGACGTAGCTGCTGGATGTTCCAAGCGTTGGTGAGTTCTTCGCCGTCCTTGTTGGCCAGCTTGTACGTGCCGGGCTTGAGCACCTTCACCACGACGTAGGGTCCTTCCCATGGGGTCGACAGCTTGTGGCGGCCTCGGTTGTCTTGTCGTAGCCTTAGGACCAAGTCCCCCTCGCTGAAGTCTCGTCGCCACACCTTCCGGGCTTGGTAGCGCCTTAGGGCCTGCTGGTACCTTGCGGAATGCATCAGGATCACGGTGCGCGCCTCATCCAATTGGTCCAGTGAGTCCTCGCGGGCTCGCTGGTTGGCGCCTTTGTCGTAGCCCCGAACTCTGGGCGACCCGTACTCCAAGTCCGTGGGGAGGATGGCCTCCGCGCCATAGACTAGGAAGAACGGGGTGAACCCGGTGGCCCTACTTGGGGTGGTCCTGAGGCTCCACACGACCGTCGGTAGCTCCTGGAGCCATTTCCGACCAACCTTATTTAGCCGGTCGAAAATCCTGGGCTTGAGGCCTTGTAGGATCATGCCGTTAGCGTGTTCCACCTAACCGTTGGTCTGTGGATGCGCCACGGCTGCCCAGTCCACGCGGATGTGGAACTTGTCGTAGAAATTCTAGGAATTTCCTGCCCGTGAATTGGGACCCGTTGTCGGTGATGATGGAGTTGGGCACTCCGAAGCGGTAGACGATGTCGGTGAAGAACGTCACTGCCTGCTCTGCCCTGAGGTTCGTGATGGGGCGCACCTCCACCCACTTGGAGAACTTGTCAATAGCGACAAAAAGGTGGGTGTAGCCCCCGGGCGCCTTCCCCAAGGGCCCGACGATGTCCAGTCCCCACACGGCGAAGGGCCACGTGATAGGGATGGTCTGCAGGACGTGCGCAGGGAGATTGGACTTGCGGGCGTAGAATTGGCACCCTTCGCAGGTGCGCACGATCTCGCTGATGTCGGCGACCGCGGTGGGCCAGTAGAAGCCCTGGTGGAACGCATTTCCCACAAGGGTGTGGGGTGCTGCATGATGGCCGCACACGCCCGCATGTATATCCCGGAGGAGCTCGCGCCCCTGAGGGATGGGCACACATTGCTGCAGGATGCCGGACGCGGCGCGCTTGTACAACTCGCCGTCAACGAGAGCGAATGACTTGGCCATCCTGGCGATGTGCCTAGCCTCTGATCGGTCCGAGGGGAGTTCCCCTCGATCCATCCAGGCGATATATTTGTCGCGCCAGTCCACCTCATTGGGGGCCGGCTCTATGTCCATGGCCTCGGCCTCGTCGGCGCCGTACCCCTCGAGCAGGGAGAGCACGTACGCCTCGTTCGAGGGGTCTTCGTCCATGGGCTCCGCACCGTTGGACTCGAGGGAGCCCCCGAGGGTTCTTCGCAGTTCGAGGGACGTGGCTCGAGGTTGACGGATGGCTGGGCGATGTCTCGTGCAAAAACGTTCGGGGGAACGGTGATCCGCCCCGACGCGATCTTGGCGAGCTCGTCCGCCTCCTCGTTATACAAGCGAGGCACGTGGTTGAGTTCTATGCCATAGAACTTGTCCTTGAGGGCTCGCACAGCTTTGCAGTATGCCTCCATCTTGTCGTCGTGACAGCTCGCATTCTTCATGACCTGGTCGATCACGAGCTGCGAGTCCCCCCTCACGTCGAGGCACTTGATGCCTGTTTCGATGGCGATTTTGAGGCCGCAAAGGAGGGCCTCGTACTCAGCCATGTTGTTCGACGCGGGGAAGTGGAGGCGCACGGCGTATCTCATGTGCTCCCCGAGGGGTGAGACGAAGAGCAGGCCCGCGCCCGCGCATGTCTTCATCACCTACCCGTCGAAGTACAGAGTCCAGCACTCAGCCTGGATCTGCGGCGACGGCAACTGCGTTTCCGTCCACTTGGCAACAAAATCTGCCAAGATTTGGGACTTAATGGCCTTGCGTGGCGCGTAGGCGAGCGTTTCGCCCATCAGCTCCCTGACCACTTGGCAATCTGCTGCTTCGCATCCGGGTTCGGATGATTTCTCCTAACGGGAAGGAGGAAACCACCGTGACCGGATGAGCCTCGAAGTAGTGGCGGAGTTTGCGCCGCGCGAGGACCCTTGCGTAAAGCGACACGGACTTGTGGGTAGCGCGCCTTGGTTTCGGACAAGACTTCGCTGATGTAGTACACCGGCCGCCGGACCGGCGGGGGCGTGCCCCTCCTCCGTGCGTGTTGACGGTTAATAATTGTATCAAAGTTCGTTTGTGACTCGCAAGCGTACAAGTCTCCCGTCGTAGTCAAGGGACCCTTCTTCCCTCGAGTGGTGAACCCAAGGTATCGAATCCGTAGAACAAATGTGTGACGCAAGACTTAATCTATTAAAGCCAAATAACTTCAATCTTCAATAAAGAACCTAATGCATCTAAGTAAAAGACACAAAACAGATCTAATCTACTAAAAACCGGAGAAAACAAAGTAAGATTGGGTAGATAAACCGATCTAGAGGGATCGGGGTAAGCCTTTTGTTGAAGTTCCAAGCAAGAGAAGAAGTAGCAAATCGAATCTTAATAAAAGCCTCTTTAAATCGTGGTTTCCCGTCCAAATCCGAAAACATCCGCCTTTTGAGACCCCCCGTTCGTCACAACGTATCCCTATTCATGCGGGGAGCTTAGGGCGAGTCAAAAGACAAGTCGAGATTCTTTCGGAAGATCCGGCGTGTACCTCTAGCCACTGCGGCTACAAGAACACCCTATGTAATCTATCGCGCGAATAGAATTGGAATAAGCAAAGCCGATCGAAAAACGAAATCTTCGAGGAAACACTTGATCGGCCGGGAAAAGATTCAACTTGATAATTCAACTATAACAATGATACATACACAAGATCACCACCGGGATCCTTCCTTGATCTTGCTTCTAGCTCCGGAACTCCGACGTGGTCTTCCGTGCAAGGTTCCCACGTCGGCTAGGGGAACCCTAGTCAACTAGCTCGACCCTCTCCTCTCCGAGATGGTGTCCCTCTCTTCTCTGCTTCTCGGCGGCCGAAGACGAAATCTTCTCGCGTGGCTCTCGGTCGGGGGACTATAAATAGCCCGATTGGCGACTAAGGCAAAGGAGAGCGAGTTTGGGCCCAAAATGGGCACCGGGCCGACCGGACCGGGGCCGGCCGGCCCGGGCCCATTTAGGCCCGGCCCGTGGGATCCTTTGCCCCACGTCGGTTCCCTTGTTTCCGGATGTTTCCCCCTTCGCATGTAGGTCCATGTCGTCGGTTTCTCTCCGAATTGGACTCAACTCCTTGTCTTGCAAGATTCGAGCACTTTTCTCGGTCGGGTCCCCGGAGTCCGTCGTCTTCTCGGATCAAGTCCCCGACTTCTTGGAGTTAAGTTTGCTTCATTGCATGACTTGTTCGGGGCTTCAAGGTCTTGTCATGAGGTGCTTGATGAACTTATCCCGAAAGTCTTGCATTCAACACTAAAACCCCGCATAAACATTAAACTCCAAAACCGACATGCACACGTGAACTTGTTATACCACGGGGGTTAGTACCAATGGATAAGGTATAAAACTCATGCCAACACCGAAGGTAAACTCATGGCTAGGTTGACGGATTTTCACCGTCGCATCTCCCCCATGCTTAAACCTTGCTCGTCCTCGAGTAAGCCTTCGATGGATATCATCATTGCTAAACAATGTTTAAACTTTGCACTTGATTACACATGAGAAAACATAATGCTCTCAAAATTTTAATTCATTAAAGTTCCATAATGTACTAGCCTTCATCTCTACGGAGGGTAGATTCTTATTAAGCTTATCCCACAAGTATTAACATGCTCACAAAGTTTTAAATAGATCTCGTAATTTTTGAAATAAAGAACGAGATAAAGAAAAGCTAAACCAAATTCACAAATTTAAATCATCTTGTATATTGCTCATGAACTCTCATCTCACTTGTCTCTCAAGCCTATATATTCTACTCCTTTGCCTCTCATATATATGTGTGGTAAGCTTATATGGAGCTTTGGGAAAGTTTAGTCCTAACAAGATTTTATAAATGAGGTGTTGTCAAAACAAGACAAGCTTCTCATGGTCTTACCGAGACTCGTCAAAAAGGTCATTGGAAAATAATGTTAAATCAAGGAGGGGAAAGAGAAAAATACACACACTTTTAGATAAGTGGACATGTGCAAATGGCAAAGAGTGATCCCAAGGCACAAAGGAAGTCCTCGTTATCGGATTGCACATGGTTGGAAAAATGAGAATGGATCTTTTTAACTTGAAGCCTTGAATGCACTTTTAGAGAGCCGGGGAGTTCACTTTACGCACATTTTTTTTCTTTCTTTCTCATATTTCTCATTCTTTTCTTTCTTTCTTTCTTTCTTTCATTATATATATATTGTTTTTTTACCTTGAAAGTCATGAGTATCACTGGATTTTTTTTTTCCTTTCATCATCATTTTTTTTTAAAAAATATTCCCCTTTGAACTCTAAAACCGCACCGTACCTACCTCCTCCCCCATGCTTAGACGTTGCTCGTCCTCGAGCAAAGAGGCGAAAAAAAGGTAGGTACCGGAATATTTTTCCTTGGAGAGATACTTGAAATCTTCAACGTTGGCACCGTCTTGCGATCTTCCTTGAATTGATGATCCATTCTCAACGATAGGTTGTGGTCAAGGAGGTAATCACAAAAAATGATATTTGGTTTAAGGGTGGATATCCGGCGAAGTTTGTGAGATCACCGATGCGGGGATACACAATGCACGGATAAAAGGCTAGCAAAAAGATAGGTACGCAAAAATGGAATGACCGGCTTCTTAGTCTCGGGCCGGAGAAATCATGGCCTGCAATAACTCACTCAAAAATAAATCTTGTACACTAAGGTTCATGCACTCAAATATATATAAGGCTTTGAATAGGTTGAGCAACACACAAGTGATATTTGTGACAAGGTTAGCAATATTTTTTAGCATAAAAGACATCTTTAATCTATTCATAACTTGAGAGCACATAAAACACTATGGGTCTTTATTTTAATCATGACCTCCGCTGAAAATTAAGCTAGCATTTAAATAAATTCAGATCTGTATTTTTAAGAGAGCACTAGCTTAAACATGCATAAATCAATTACAAAGATGAACAAAGCTGCAATTTTAATCATATATCATCATGGCACGAATTTTGTAACTTTTCCAATGATATAATCAAGGTGGTGTCTTTATTGATGGTGACATCAAGTTGAAATACATACTGAAAATAAACAAACATGCTTGCTGAAATTTAAATAAAAATAGAAAATACTACGCAAACACACATAAGCAAAAGCTGAAAAATACAGAGAAAAAGAAAAGAAAACTAAAGTTCCTAAATCTTCTAGTCCTCTGCCGGTGGTTGATGTTGATAGTCTTGATAATAATACCCTTGCTCATAATACGATTGGACGCTTCCTCCGTCGAATTGATTTGGCTCCACAAGGTGAAGGCGTCCAAGTTCAAAGGCAATATTTGCGTTGCCTTCACCGAGTTGAGCTGCGTTAGTTTGGATGGCTGCGATGTTTTGAGCATTTCTTGTAGCATACCCTCCAATAATGGCCATGCTTTGTTGTGGTTGGGGATGATGAGCGTAGGACTCCGCGAAGTTAGCGTTGGGCACAACATAATTTTGTGGGGGTACCGGTGCACCACCCCCCATGCTTGTCCTTGTGACCCTTCGTAATAACTTGGCGGAGGAGGGACCCCGCCGAACGGTTGCACATTGGGTTGTGCTCCACTCGCTTGTGCGGAGGATGTTCCCTCCTCTACGATTCTTCCTCTTTTGTTCTTCCTTGCAGGGACAAGTAGTCCCTCTTCCAACCAATCTTCCCTTCCTTCGGTGAAAAGCCTAAGCCTCTCATTCGGAAGGGGTAGGTTAACTATGGCCAACCGATAACCTCCTCTCTCATGTCCACTAATGTATTTGCCTTGCCGCAAATACTCAAAACCGAGAGAGGTACCACGCAAAAGGTGAGCGGGGTTTCTTGCGATCCCCGGCCGCAAGGAAAAGGCCAACATGGAGAGGTAACACCCCGAACCAATATTACCCGCCCCCGATGTTGCTTCACAACACCAACGGTTGATCATGAGGTAAGAGGGGTCTATTGGCCTGCCCGGCAATTAGAGCCGAGTATAGCCAATTCAACTCCGTGTCGGTCACCTTTGTTTCCTTCATCCTCCCCAATACCCTCTTGCACATCCAAGAGTGAAATATCCGGATAATGGGGTTGCGGATGCAATTGCGTTGTTGATGGGCTTCTCCGGAGATCATGTTCCAAAATCCCGCCAACATGCGGGTGGCACGTCAACTTTCTCCGGAGCTCCCTTTTGGAATCCAAGCGGCTCCCTAACGTGCTCGTAGGGAACCACTTGTTCGATTCCCTCCAAACGGAATGACAAGCTTTGCACCCCATCATCATCAACGATGGGTGCAATAGTCATCAAAATTTCCAAGGCGTAACCCAAATGGGTGTCCACCGATATTCCGTTGGAGAACTGCACCCATCCGAGGTGCCCCAACATATAGTATATGTCGGTGCAAAAACCCAAGGTGTAGAGTGCTTGGTCGTCGAACTCGACGTTCGGCACAAGCCTCTTCTCAAGATTGGCGAGCCTCTCCTCCTCCTCCGCCGACAAGATGATGAAGCCGTACGAAGAGTGTGTCGGGGGTGTAAGGAGGTGGTGCGGTTGAGCGAGTCGATCGTCGTGGTGGCGCGGGCTGCTCCTCCGTGTGCCCACGAGGTTCGGTGAACCTCATGGAAGTGCTTCTCGCAGCCCTCATACCACCAAGGAGGAGAGCGTCGTTCCTCCTCGGTGGTGCCGCGTCCGTCTCCATGCTCGGGGAGACTCGGAAACCGAGTGCCTCCTCGAAGACGTGGTTGATGACGGCTTGGACGACGACGAACTCTTCTTCTTGGAGAAGAGACTTGTGGTCTTCTTCCACATGGTTGCTGCACTCTTTCTTCAACTAAAATTCCGGGTTGCAACCGGTAAACTAGGCACTTAAACTCTTTGCTTCGGATGTGGACTTTGAGTGGATTAAGGATGTGGATTTTTTCTTGAGCTATCAAGCTTGGGATGGTTGGCTAAGTCTACGGAGGTTCTGAGCACACAAACTTGAACACACAAACAAGGGAAGGAGAGGGAAACTTGCTCGCAGAAAACGGGAGCCGGGGGGCTCCTTAAGTAGGTGAGGCCGGCCGGCCCGGGCCGGCCGGCCCGGGGGCCTCCCGGCTCCTCCCCGCCGCGTCTTTCTCCCAAAGCACGATCATTTCGCCTCTGCAACTTTCCCCGCCCGCGTGCTCCACGAGTTGCACCGCCCAAACGCTCTCGTCCACTCCTTTTCTTGAATTATTGGTCCTCCCACTTGATGCTCCATGCTTTGGGTCATGTCCATGCTCCCTAGCTCCACTTGCTTCACATGCCACCATGAAAATCCTGCAAAGTTGATGCTTGCTGCCCACCATGCTTGTCCTTTGCATGTGGAATTGGTGAAAGTTGATAAAAGGGAATCCAATGGTGCATGCATGATTAATTCAAACTAGATTGCCTTTATTTAGGTGTGTTTAAGTTTAAGCACTCCTCTAATTCGAAATTTAAAATATTTTTCAGAGCCATGCAAGAGCTCAAACATAATTTTAGAGAAATTTTTAAACCATTAAAAACAAATGTAAGTCGAAAATATTTTTCGACTACGTCGATTTCGGTCTCACCGGTATAGTTTGCTTTCATCGGTTGAGAGCGAACGTTTTCCGGCTTGATCATGGGGGCATAGGTTTAGGTTCTAATTTTGGCTAAATAAGAAAGATTTTGAATAAAACAAAATTAGAATAGGCTTAGAAAATTCTAATCCTAGAGAAACCAAGGATAAATATTTTTAAAACCAACCAAAAGCTTTGATTTCTAGGTTCACGCGAGTCCTACCACGTGCTGAATTTTATTAACACTTAAACATAAATCGTGGCTCTACTCGTGTGGTTTTAGCATGAAAAACAAGTCAACCTCAGCACCATAATGAGGGTGAAAGGTTGAGTTAAGGTTCTGAAATTATTTGGTTGAGGGTTTCTCGAAAAGAAAAGAATCAAACAAGCACATAGGAGGGTTCATGCAAAGGGTTTATGATAAAGCAAACATTCAATCAAGAATTATGTCTCTAATATTGTTCAACCACTTCTAAGTCTAATGTCTTTGCGTAATAAAACTCAAAAACTAAATTATTAAAAATACTCGAAAAACCTGGAATCGGGTTGTCCTCCCGTAGCTTATTCTTGACTCGACGAAACGGGTTGCCTCCCGCCTAGCGCTTCGTTTATAGTCTATAGCTAGACTTCTTCACTTGATTACTCCGGATCAACGCTCTTTGCGGGCGTTGCAATCTTGGGTACCCACTTCCGCACCATCTTGGGCGCGGGCTTGACTTCCGGCTTAGTTGGCTTAGTCATTTTTTTGGTCTTCACAGGCGGCTTCTCTTCCTTTGTCTTGACGGATGCAACACCTTCTTTGATTTTCGTTACGTTCATTTTTTTCGGCTCCTTCTTCTTTTTCAGCCTCTCCGTTTGTTTTGGTTCTCCCTTCACTCCAATCATGTTGCATGCCTCAATCCTTGGACGGAACTTGAAGGAACTCCTTTCTCCGTTGATATCGAACATGATCTCCCCCTTGCCAACATCAATAGTAGCTCCCACGGTCTTGAGGAACGGCCTCCCTAGGATGAGTGGCGGCTTCTCCCTCGCTCCCATCTCGAGCACAATGAAGTCGACGGGGATGAAGTGGTGTCCAATCTTCACGGGTACATCTTCAAGGCAATGCCCAAGGGATAGCGAATGGAGTTGTCTCCCAACTCCAAACATATTCCCGTAGGCTCCATCGGTAGGCGTAGCTTCTCGAACACATCCCTCGGCATGACACTCACACTAGCTCCAAGGTCGCATAACGCCTTCTCGAAGTTGAAAGAACCAACCGAACATGGAATTGTAGGGCACCGGGGTCTTTTTGCTTCTCTAGCCCATAAGCAATAGCTGCACTACACTCCTCGGACATCTTGACATGATCTACCCCAAGTGTTGCTATCTCATATTTATTTGCAAGTATGTCTTTAAAGTAACGAGAATATGTAGGTACTTGTAGGGCATCTAGTAATGGCATGTTGATGCTAAGTCTACGCACAACTTCCACAAACTTCTCAAAGTGGTTGTCAAGTTTACCTCGGAAGTAGCGTGGCTTGAGTTGCGGTATCCTCGTGTCATCCTCCGGCATCTCGAATTCGGGTTCCTCGGTGACGATCCCCGTAACCTTCTCTTTAGCGGCTCCTTCCACCTCGGTGGATGGTTTAAGCTTCCTTGCTCCCGCGGAACGTTCCGGATCTTCGGTCTCCTTCCCCGAACGTGTTTGAATGGCCTTCGCCGATTCGGGACATTTGGGTTGTCCCGAAGCTTTCCTTCATCATTAGTGAGGCGCCCCGCAAGTTGTCCAACTTGCTTCTCGAGCATCTTCATCATGTTGAGCACTTGATGATTGGAACTTCCGACCTCCGTCACTTTGCTATCGATGTTCTCCAACACCTTGTCTATGGTCTTGAACTTGGTGACGGTGTCCTTGTTGATCTTAGCTTGCTCATCCATGAACTCCTTCAATTGTATCCGAAGCGGAACCGCGTTAGGAATAGATGAGCTTGCATTAAATTGAGGCCTACCTTGCTCGTAGCGGAAGTTCGGCAATTCTCCCTTCCTCATGTAGTCGAGCACTTTGGCTTCCTCCGGACAATCTTTGCGGACATGGCCATACTCTCCACATTCTTCGCATGTGGACCTTGCTTCGGCGGCCTTCAAGTCTTGAGCCTCTTTCTTTTCCATCTCCATCTTCTCCAACCTCCTCATGAGCGAGTCGATCTTGCCTTCAAGTATGTTCTCCTTCTCCACTTGCAAGACTCCTTTGATGTTCCCCATGGGTTGAACCGGATGTAGGCGCCGGATGACGCCCACGTGTCATTATCCGCGACCTTCTTGAATAGCGTGAAAGCTTCCGTCGGTGTAAGCTCGATGATAGATCCTCTCGCCGATGCATCGATGATCGTCCTTGACGCCATGGTGAGTCCTTGATAGAACTTTTGCACGAGGTCTTCTTTCGGGAACTTGTGATGTGGAACCGCCCGGTGTACTCGTTGAAGCGCTCGAATGCCTCCGAGATAGTTTCTGTAGGATATTGAACAAAGGTGGCAATCTTATTACGCAAGCTTTGAGTTTTACCCGGTGAGTAGTATTCCTTCATGAAAGCCTTCATCAGCGTGTTCCAATTTTGCACCGTCTCCGCCGATTGAGAGTGGAACCATTGCAAAGCCTTCCCGAGTAGTGAAAACGGAAAAAGCCTTGCCCTCATTTGATCTTGAGTCACCCCATCCATGTTGAAAGTCTGACATAGTTGAATGAATGCTTGGAGGTGAAGGTTCGGATCCTCTTTGCCGGTGAAGGGTGAATGTTGCACCATGCGGATTGTTGATGGCCGCCACTACAAGGTTTTCCCCCTATTGCAACAAATCCCTTAGGCAACACCACTATTTCGGTTGCAATAGGGGGGTACTATTGCACCGAAATGGTGATTTGGTTGCAATTTGTGTGTCTATTGCAACACAAAATTTGAGTTGCATTATTTATTTGTTCGGTTGCAACATGTTGACGCTAATGCACCCTTTTTTAGGATTTCCGTTGCATTTGGTTGGAAATAATGCCACCCCAATTTTGTGTTGCATTAGCATTCCTTACGTTGCCACGAGAAAGTTGCTATAGCCACCATACTAGGGATGGTTGCGTTTGAACAAGTATGTCGCAACGTAGAATTTTGGTTGCAAATATATCTTTGCGATGTTGCAACAAGTTGGCGCTAATGCACCCATTATTCGGAATTGTGTTGCATTTGGTAGGAAATATTGCTACCCTATTTCGCGTTGCACTAGAAATTCGGGTGTTGCAATATAAATTTGCTATGGCTACCATACTAGGGTTGGTTGCGTTTGAACGGCCTTATGCAACGTCTTATTTGGGATGCAAATATCTCTTTGCGTTGTTGCAATACAAGGAAGGCTATTGCTTCGTCTCTAGCCTCAAGGAGGAATATTGTGTACGTATTGCCACAAAATTTGTTTAGATGAAAAAAATCTGCTATGGGGTTGTAGCGAAATTTAAAATGCGATTTAATAAATAAATTTTATTATGAAAAATCTGAATTTTAACAATATGGTATAGACTATATGTACCATGAAAAAATAGAGGAAAAAAATTGTGTTCTATGGGGATGTGGGCTAAGCCAGACCACAATAGGCTCAACCGGCGAGCGTAAAGCCCAGCGAGCGGGAGCCCGAGTGGACCGGCCAGCCCATTAAGCCCCGGGAGCGCAAGTAGCAAGCATTAGTTGATGATGGTAATACGAAGTTCGAAAGCGCGAGCACGCCTCTCCTTTTAAGCCGGGATACCCCCTTCTCGGTTTACGGGGTGGCACTAAAGGTGCGGAGACTAGGATGTGAAAATGTCAAATGGGCCGATGAGAGTAATAAAAACAAGGATATGCCGGCCCAAATCGTCTATAACTTACGGCTCCCCCACCCCCAATACACTTGTTGCTCCCAACCATCCCCCTCGTCGGCTGCGACCGTCGCGTCCACATCGAGATGCCCCGCATCGCGGTTTCCCCCTGCGGCAAGCGGCGGCGCGGCGGCCGGAGTGGCCGCATCGAGCCTTCCCGGACCGGTGGCGGGCGCGGACGAAGGGGCCACGGCGCCGTAACACGGCCGAGCGGCCGCCACGGCGGGCGGGGCCGCATCGAGGGGATCCCGGAGAGCGGCGGCGGCGGACGGCGGGGCCGCACCGAGGGTTTTCGGGCGGCGGCGGCGGCGTACGGAGGTGCCAATACTCCACCACGCGAAGCGCGATGCACGCGGGCGGTTCAAGTGTTCCACACCACCTACCTCGTCGTCCTCGGTATGGTCGGCGGCACCCCAACCCCGTCGTCCTGCGGTACGGACGACACCGCCACCTCGTCGTCGTCGTCGACGGCCCGCATCGCCAAGTCGATCCATCCGGTAAGGGTAAGCGAGGCCCTAGTCGGATGCAAGCGTTCCGAGAAGAGAAGTGAGGTACACCGCCCTACCCTCTTTGATTTTCCGGGGAATCGTGTGACTCCTTTTGCAATTAGAAAAATGTTAGTAGTTCATAGTAATCAAAATTTCATACTAGATAATGGTAATTGTGTTTTTGTGTGCATCCATCTCACCCCATACTAGATAATGATAATGATAATTGGCTTGATTTCTTGCCATCTTTTGCCGTGAATCCGACCGTGTACATTTGATCACAATCACGAAAACAAAGCCGGCCAAATGAACGCAAGTTGTCCCATTTAGTAGGTTAGGCCTTTTCGGCGGGTAGTCGGGGGATCACGGGTAAATTGGTATACATTATGAGTCAAGAGATTGAATAGGTCGTTTAAAACCGAATAACGGCAAATTGTTTTGTTTGCTCGGGCTAGTGAACACGCTAGTCGGGTGAGGATCATCATTCCGGACTCGGATGCTCGAGCGGGACAATAGCAAGAAACCGTCTCCATCAAAAGCTTCGGGATCATCAAAAAGAAAGGTGCATTTTTTGACTAATTTGCTGCATTGGCCACGATACTGTTGTAACACATTTCATGTTAGTAACTTGTGTTTGTTGTCCGCCATAGCAAATGCCCTTGCGCCAAATGGTTCAACAAATTTGAAGGAGCGCTATGATGATTTGCGGGAGCGATTGAGAACCTAAGCGTCGACATTGCTTTGGAACGCGGGAAGACATGGAGATGACCCCGAAGGAATTCATGGAGGCTGTTGCGACAAGTTAGAAGTGATGGCGAAGAAGATCCGCAAGCTTCGGGATAAAGTCAATCGCAAGTAGTAGTAATCTAGCTTAGTACGTAACATAACCAGGTCCTAGGTGAATGTTATGCGGATCTTTGGTGAATGGTCTATGGATGTGTATGTGGCAACATCTAAGTAATAACTTTGAACATTTATACATGCATCTTCGTATGTCTATGTGTTTGGATCTGGATGAGCCCTTGCAAAATATTTGAACTCATGAGTGACACAAATTGAAATCTGTTGGGTCCTGTCATGCATATTTGGACTAACCATCCGTCGTTTTCGAATTGCGACATGCTATTGTTTATGCTATTCATGTGAATGTTCACAAAGCATTGTGATCAACAATTTGGAGACTCTTCACTAGAACTCCCGAATTTTGTGTATTATTGTTAGCCCCTATAGTAGCCGATCGAGAAAAGAAAAATAATGAATTACGCATATGTTGAAAACCCCGAGAAAGGTCATACTACGTACAACCTCGAAATATTGAAACCGAGGTATTCCTTGGTTGTACTAAAATTTTGTCTATCGTGTATGTATTGCCACGATCGGATAGGGGCTCTTCCGATCCGGACCATTCCAAAATTCCGTCTTCGACAACCCGGTTATTGTTGCGGAGATCTCCACGACGGCCTCTAGGGGATCGATCTCCACGGCGATCTCCACGTGATTCTTGTTGCGGAGATCCGAGCGGCGCTACGGCCACGGCCGTACGTACCGATGTCTTGATCTCGTATATATATCCAATCGTTCGCTGCATATATATGCATATTGGTATATATATCGTCATCAAGGTCGATTGAAATTAAACATGAACAATGCGAGATTAACTAATGGCATCGGACGAAGATCGAAGTTGGATGCGCTTGCCTCGACACTCGGCGGATTGGCGCAGAACAATTTTCGAATTTTTTTGCAAAAATTTACGGCCTCATCAGCGCGAGGTGGATCTATTGCGTGTCCATGTAAATTGTGTCAATGCATGATCAGACATTCCACCGTGGGTCGCATTCAAATTCATTTACTCAATAGAGGGTTTGCTGATTGTTTCATCGATGCTGGTAACATTCAAGACCAAACTAATACTTCTTCTCAGGGTCCTGTGAATCAAGATGTTACTGCTGATCTCGAAAATCATGATGCACTACCTACAGCTGATGATACAACACATTTATTTGTAGAAGACGATGAAGAAGATGGTTTGGATGATAACCCTGCTGCCACCAATACTCTGATTAGAAACATTATCAGTGGCACTATACATCATAGACAAACCGGAGATGAGGAAGAGGCGGATAAGCGAGCGAGAGATCTTTTTGAAACTATTAGAGCGAGGCAAAGAAGGAATTGTATCCAGGATGCAAAAATGCAACGAAGGTCTCTTTTATTGTGGAGCTTTTTCGGATAAAGTGCATGTATGGCTTAAGTAACGCGTCATTGGAGGCCATACTTAAGCTCTTTGGAAAGGTTCTCCCGACCGGCATTGTATTCCCGACTCCTTGGATAAAGTGCAAAGGGTGATTCGAGACACGGGCTTGGACTATGTCAAGATACACGCATGCCAAAATGATTGTGTGTTATTTTTTGATAAATACGCAAATCTTGAAACATGTCCCATTTGTAAGGAGTCAAGGTGGAAAGTTGTAGATAAAACCTGCGATAATAATTGCGGTGCGGTGGGTGCTACTTCGTTAAGAAGCGGTTACCGATTAAGATCCTACGCTACTTTCCTCTTATTCCTCGGCTTCAAAGAATGTATATGTCAAAGCAAATGTCAAAGGATATGCAGTGGCACAAGAATGAATTGGTGAATGATGCGAAAATGCGTCACCCTGCTGACTCAAAGGCATGGAAGCACGTGGATTCAGAGTTTACATGGTTTTCAGAAGGAGGAGGTCGTAACGTTAGGTTGGGTCTTGCTTCTGATGGGTTCAATCCCTTTGGCATGCAAAGTCTTACGTATTCCATTTGGCCTGTCATCCTGGTTCCTTACAATTTGCCTCCATGGATGTGTCAGAAACAATCTAACTGGATTTTGTCAATGTTGATTCCTGGTCCAAAATCTCCGGAATGGATATTGATGTATACTTGAGGCCCCTGATACTGGAGCTCAAGGAGCTTTGGAATAATGGTGTTAAAACAAGAGATGCAGGGACTAAGGAGAATTTTAGATTGCGTGCTATACTTCTTTGGACAATTAATGACTTCCGGCCTATGCTATGTTGTCCGGTTGTCGCCTTTTAAGTTGTGGTGCGCCCGCTTGAGGTAGCGGTGTGGCACTAAAGATTTTGTCGATGTCTTCTTGTGCGGCGCTTCGCACACACCGGAAGTAATAAGGACAAATGGGCCGGCCCAATCTCGGACTGCAATCCTTTTCTAACAAAAGGGCACATTGATAATTTGCATATGTGCTGTTGCTTTTAATATGTTGATATAAAAAATAAAAAATTGACTAACAAATGATACAAATTAATCTTTAGTAAATCAACAAATAATTAGAGTAATATGGAAGTTATCTGTCAAAATTGCCCAAATAAACAAGGCCTCCTAGTTTCAATCCATCACCGAATTACTACTAATATGTACACATGTACTTGTTCCGAAAACCAAGAAATTCTACTTGCTACTTTTGGTTAGTACATTATTTACATGATTCTACAAATGAGCATCTGGCAGAAATCGGTAACCATGCTTGATCTCAAGCTGATTAGCGATCTCAAAAGACAGAAATGCATCCTTGGCGGCGTATTGCACCTGCCATTCGTGCAACACCCTCAAACCCCAAAGCCAGTGGTTCACATTTCTGTCCTTGTACAGAGGTAGCTCCAGTACTCGATTTCCAATCTTCTCCAGTGACGATCTGTAACCATTTCGGTACAGATGCCTATACTTCTCATGAACGTCGGCAACAATCGGTTGAAGGTCTTTCCAATTAGAAATCTTGACGCCGCGGTCCTCCCGTAGGCGTTCGGCGTCGTTGGTGATGTGCGCTCCCACAAAGATGTGGCCTTCCTCGCCGAGAAACTTGCTCGGGACATCGGGAAGCTTGTAGCCGGCATGGCGCACACTGGTAAATAAGGCGGCTCGAACCGACACACAATTGCGGCAATGCGAGCTTGTACCCGCCAGCGCGAAGCTGAATCCACTCGGTGTCCAATCCGACGAGCAAACGTTCTGGAGGTGGGCTACCTTTGATTTCGTCGATGAACTCCGCCACTACTCCGGCGTCGCAAGTGACGATGGTCTTGATGCTCGGGTACCGCTCCTTGAAGAATTCAACCTCGTGCATGGTAGTTGGGGGCGGTCCCTGCTCCTCCAAAAGTCGTGGACGGACGACGGCGGGGCGCCATTCGTCCCAGCCGCTCCGATCTCGAACGTCGGCTGGATCAACGGCGGCCTCCCACGGGTTGAGGGCGACACGCTTGCCACCCTGCAGTCCCAAACCAAGAAAGCAAAGTTCCAAATCGTCGTCGAGGGACAAATCCACGACTAGCTAGCAACCGTTTGTGCCTTGCGGGACTAACCCGCTTCGAAGCGACGCTCGCCGCCGACGACGCCTGCCGGTATTGCTCCGCCCGCATCACCTAGGTTATTGTACGGCCGGCGGCGGCATCGGCCTCTACGGCATCCCCCTTCATTTGTGGGGCGCCGCCGTCACCCGATGCGTCGCTTCGGGTCATCACCGCCGTTTCGAGGTCGCGCTTGCGATGGCGGTTGCGAGAGATTGCAAGCTTTGGGGGGGTCGCCGGCAATGGCGGCGAGCAAGAAAACCCCTTCTCCTTCGATGCGACAGTGGGAGCGAGTGGGTGGGGCGGGGTAGGGAAGAGGCTAAACTAGTATATTATATGCTGTCGTTTCGGCTTCATATACGGAGTCAAATCGACGTCTTTGGTTGCCGAAGCAATGGGCATGGCAAGATTTGAAGACAACCGGCAACACGAAGGGGCGGCGGATCTTAATTAACTGCTACACGCACGCGCGCACGGGGAGTCGTGGTCCGGCCGCAACGCTTCACCGCACCGGATATTTGCATGCAAAATCACACTAAGGGGTTTGATGTACGAAAAGGTTTGCGAAAAGCTCGTATCGCAAAGTAGATCCAAATTATTTATGTAGTTTTAGATTTCATCTACATTTACTACTCCATGGAAAGTAAGTTATTTTCAAAACTACTTTCAAAATCTGTAGCTAAATACTGGATTAAGTAGGTTCATTAGATTCGTCACACAAAGTTACGCTGACACGTGAAAAGGTTTTACAAATAAATTATATTTAGTGTTCCATTTATGAAAGATTCTTGGGGCTAATTTTATTTAGATGCGAACGGAAGAAGAAACGCGGCCGCGCCTCGCGATCTCCCACGCGTTCAGTCCTACGTACTCTACTCGAGTGCCCTACCGCCCGGACGCCCGTTCAACGAAGCTCCTAGCCTCCTACCGCGCACGCGTCAGCTGCTGTGACGGGTGACAAGACGGCACGGGGGCGGAGTAGTTTGCTTCGTACACCCGACCACGCCCCCCCGCAACAAGTGAACAAAAATCGCAATGGCACAAACAAGGAACAATGCGAAGTTCGATTTCATCGGCCACGAGGGGCCGGTACGGATTAATCTTAGAAAGGTGAGTTACGGGCCGCCAATGTCGGCGGCGGCGCGCGTCGCGAAGCACGCCGTCGATGTCAACCCCCGCGGCGGCGGCATCGGCCGCAATGCGGAAGTGCGGCGCGTAGTGCGGTGCCGCTCCCGGCGGGAACGGCCACTCCGCCCGCAGATCGCCCAAGGGAAAGTCGACTTGCGCGTCCGCCGGCCGCGAGCGCGCGGCGGCTCCCCGGCGCGCGCCGGCACGCACCGCCTCCTTGACACGCCTTGGGAGCGCGCGAAGACGGTCGGGCGGCAGCCGGAGCCCCGGCCGACCACCGTGACGGCGACCCTCCGCCGCGCGCGTAAGTTCATCGTGGCGATCCTCCAGATCGTTCAGGCGGCGGCGCAGCTCCTCCGCCTGCTCGCGGCGGAAAGACGCCTCCGCCTCCTCGGCTGAGGCAAGAAACAATGGCGACGAGTCAAACAAGAGCCTAGTGGGCGGCGTGCACTGACGGAGTACAGGAACTCACCAAAGCAGCGGGCCTCCACATCGGCCTTGGCGCTGCGAACTTCGGCTGTCTCCGTCTCAGCCGCCTGAAGGGCGGTGTGCATCGCATCCCGGGTCCCCTCCAGGTCCCGTACCTTGCGCAGCGCGTCGTCTAGACTACGCCGCGTCCTCGCCGCCCTCTGCCGAGTCCCCGGCCTCCTGACGAACGGGGGCGTCGCCTCGAGACGAGGAAGAAGACAAGCTCCAGGATTCCGACGACGAAGATCCACCGGACGGAGGCGCCGCGCCGGGCCGAAGGACCGGGCCATATGTCGCACTAGGAAACGAGAAGAAGGATGACAAAGCATCGGATCCTCGGCGAGCACGGGAAATTATGGAGACGAGGAAGACACTCACCCCCGGCGAGAAATCAACCGACGGAGACGCGGCGGCACCGACGGCGACGAACCCCCGGGGGCCTCTTCGCGGGGCGCTTCTCTCCGGCCATAGATGCGCGCGAGGGGAGTCGAGGGGGCCGGGAGACGAGCGGCTACTCAAGATCGACGAGAGTGGCGCGGTGCAAAGGAGCGGGATTGGAAAACACGGCGAGGCCCCGCGGTTATATAACTCGCGTCGGGGCAACCGCATTCGTACCACTACCGTGTGGGGCCCACGGATCAATGACTAAAAGGCAGAATATCCCATTGCGGGGACGCGACCCCACTAACTCGGCGGGGGTGGGGCGGTTACCAAGGGTCAATGACGGGTGTACCCGAGCACTAGTTGGCCCACAAATCGGTCCGTACGGAAATTTGACCCCATGCGTGGACGGAGTTCTCGGACCCACCTGTCGGTAGGATTGTTGCGCCAAAGCGTCGGCCCGAACCCGCGAGAGATTTCCCCATTGGACGAGTTGTGGGCCCCACCTGGATGCACCCAGATTGGGATGTGTTCTTGAGTTGTTCATGTTCATAATGAACTTGATCATTTGTATCGTTTAATCATAACTTCAAAGTTGTTTATATTTGTCAAATGACGTCCAAATCAGGAAATTTTTTTCCTACATTCTTATGACAACATAATCTAGATCATGGTGTCCACTCCATATCGTGTCACAGCGTCTGAGCAATAATATTTTGAAAATAGAACATTTCATAACTAGATTCAAGATTTTCAATCAGTAGACGACGTCAATTTGAAATGAGATGAATACCAAAGTTTCATAGCTCGTCGAGATGAACAATCTTTATATTGGTTGGATTCTCATTTGAAGAAGGGGTCCTACACATTGTTAGTTAATCCTAGGTTCACTCTCATTGTTTAAGAAACTTGGTCGGAGACATGTCATTTTTGTTCTACGTGATCGTACCCCTTCTTCAAATGAGATGAATACCAAAGTTTCATAGCTCGTCGAGATGAACAATCTTTATATTGGTTGGATTCTCATTTGAAGAAGTGGTCCTACACATTGTTAGTTAATCCTAGGTTCACTCTCATTGTTTAAGAAACTTGGTCGGAGACATGTCATTTTTGTTCTACGTGATCGTACCCCTTCTTCAAATGAGAATCCAACCAATATAAATTTTGTTCATCTCGACGAGCTATGAAACTTTGGTATTCATCTCATTTCAAATTGACGTCGTCTACTGATTGAAAATCTTGAATCTAGTTATGAAATGTTCTATTTTCAAATTATTATTGCTCAGACGCTCGTGACACGATATGGAGTGGACACCATGATCTAGATTATGTTGTCATAAGAATGTAGGAAAAAAAATTTCCTGATTTGGACGTCATTTGACAAATATAAACAACTTTGAAGTTATGAATAAACGATACAAATGATCAAGTTCATTATGAACATGAACAACTCAAGAACACATCCCAACTGGGTGCCGACGGAGTGGGGCCCACAACTCGTCCAATGGGGAAATCTCTCGCGGGTTCAGCCGACAGCTTGGCGCAACAATCCTACCGACTGTGGGTCCCGCAACTCCGTCCACGGATGGGGTCAAATTTCCGTACGGACCGATTTGTGGGCCAACTAGTGCCGGGGTACACCCGTCATTGACCCCGTGATTCCGTGTCCTCCCTATGAAAGCGCAGCTTCCTTAAAACCCAATGAACCCCGCGACCCCCCAAATTCAATCTACAACATGATCCGGAGGCGGCGGTTCTTTTCCATCTCCCCTCATCCTCGCCGGGGATAACGGCGTCGCACATCCAATTACCCACCGTGCGTGACGAACCGCAACCACTCCATGGAAAAGATCTCCGTGGCTCGCTACGAGGCGTCGTCGAGGCTGCCGGAACCGGCCGACGGAGCCGACGATTGACATCGTCTCCCGCGTCGGCCGCGCGCCGAAGATGCCATTGTGGATCTCCGCAACCCGCGCGCAACATGCAAGGCAATGTGCGTGGTGGGCGGCGCCGCCACGGTCGGACGACGCCTAGCCCCGAAACGCGTCCCGCGGCGTCGATTCTACCTCGGCCACGAGTATCGCGCGGCGCTCGTCAACACACCGGCCAACGTCGGCAACCCGGAGGCCTTGTTCCGGGCGGCTTGCGCCGCGCAAGTCTCGGGGAACACACGTGGCGTCATCACGCGCGTGCCTCGACCGGCTACGGCGCGCGCGCGGAGGGCGGGGTCACAAGGAATCGATGTACGCCCTCTCCCTCTTCCTCTACAGACCCAACGGCGGCGAGGCCGACGACGACGAGGCCGGGCGGCTCCTCGCGCTTGGTCGAGACACCCCAAGAGGGGGCGACGGTGCTTCCTTGGATAAATTTGACTTGCACAAAACGCCGCTCCAGGATCATTGCGTCGACGTGGCACTACCTGCTTACAGATGCGAATGCGATTGCCGTGTCGCCGGTGCCGGCGCCCGTACCTCGCCACGACGATTTGCAGTGTGCGGGTCGCGGGTGTGGCGACCACGCGAGATGGCATGCTTGGTACTCGTGGCGTAGGTTCTATAGCGAGGAGTGTAGGATCCGAAACGAGTGTGATTGGTTCTTCTACACACTCAAGGAAGCATTAATGATCCGAAGGAAGGTATAAAAGTTGTGATTGCTGATATTTCTTGATAAATTAGTTCCACACATGATGCACCCTAAAAGACATTCCGGATTTCGGTGTACATGTTTGCGTTCTTTCTTGTGTTTTACAAGTTCGGTCGATTGCTAAACATTGTTTCAGGTGCACAAGATTTGAGTTATCATTTGTTCGACGAGTTCGTTTAATGCTTTCTTCATGTTCAGGAAATTTATCTGCAAGTGACGAGGGACCTTGCAGAGAGGCTCTGGCGTCATTTCAGTCACATCTTTGAAGAAATCCAGCTAATAAACACAAAGCATGTCTCTCAAGTTGTGTCTTTCGACTATGTATGTGTCTTTACAATTTGTGTCCTTGTAGAGCATGTTTTTGATGATGCTTAGTTGGTGTGGTGTCAACGTGACTCGGGTAGCTAGCCTGTGAAAACTCAGTTGTCATAAATCTTACCGATTGCTACCCGATCTTTATGTTTGTTACACATATTTGTGTGATGCATTTTACTCTGGTACAAATCTGATAAAGGGTTTATGGTAGTCTGCTAAAGTTTATACAAATATGACATTCGTAAATTTACTCTGACCACATCAAAAAATGTGTAACCAATATACAATAACTTTGTGGTAAACAAGAAGTAAACTTTGTGGGACCCACCCGTCGGTGGCCACACCAAAATGCATCCCTCAAATACGCCAAACGTTCGTAAAAAATGGGTAGCCGGCGATTTGGAATGTGGCGCCGCTTTTTTCCCCATCCGAATTATTTAACTTTCGCCCAAACTACCGCGCAACCATGACTGGGGCCACCACGCTAGGTTACAAGAGTAAAAAGTCGCGCGTCTTTACTTTCCCTCCTGAATCCCCTCGCAAAACAAATCTACAACTCGGTCAGTTAGGGGCCGGGTAGACGATACGACTACCGCCGCCGCCGCCGCCAAGCTGCTTCTCGCCGCGCGTACACGAGGATGCCGTCGTCGAGGGAGCCGGCAAGGGTGACCCCTACGTCCTCCGAAGCGCGGCGCACACCGTCGTCGGCCATGCTACCTAGAATGTTCACAACCCCCGGTGCGGCGATTGGTGAACCTACCGCCACCATGGCCCCTAGGCCTAGGGCGACGGGGGCTCTCTTTGGGTCATCATCACCTTCGGCCGACGATGAAGCACGCGTCGACGTGGACATAGGTGCGGACCCGATGTTTTACCTTCATCTCGGGACGAGACGACCGAGGCCGGGTACGCCGTATCGTGGTTCCATCTTTCCCCTCGTTCGTACCGCATCCAACATCTCATGCATCCGTGCACGCACCGGTACCCTAGATTTCATGCATTTGATCACGCGATTTGCACACCAAATTTCTTCACATGTTATTGATATGACATCAAAATGAATGCGCGAGCATCATTAGATGATCGGTCTTGGACCGTATATATGATTGAGAAGGGTATAGATGGGGAGCCGGATACAACACATACTTGTCACCCTCGTGGTTCACAAATCACCCTACAAACCATAAACAACCCGAAACAAAAAGCGGGGTACGGGATGAGGGACATGGTTTACTACAAGACTAGAATTCTCGACTCTCTTTGCGGAAGCAACACTCACCGAGATCGACTACGACGTCGACGTAGAAAGAATGAAACAGATTCACGAGGAGGAGATGGTGATCGGATTAGTTGTCTCCGGAGAGAGCCAATACCTAGAAACCATACCATGGCCATAACACCTTTGAAATCCAAAAGTGCTTACATAAATGCCGATGATGAAGAAGTAGAAGAATGTGACTTAGATGAATACAAACTTTGGCTAGCGATTTGCATCAAGAGAAGAAAGCCTTGGGTAAGATATGCTTCACCAAATATTTGTGTACTTATACTCCGGAATTTGCATGTTCGGTCACATGAATGAAATTAATTATGGATTATATTTCAGAATTAAAAGACATTTTCGGGGATGACACAATCGATACATACGAGAGAATACCCGAATGTTGCGGGATCGCTTGAAGACATCGGTAATATCCCTCTCCTAATTTGCAAGCAAATTACCATTTTTTGTCATACTACAAAATATGATCGGTCATCATATGCCACTAAATTCTCTGCAAGAACGGTACGTGGACCCCACCTTCATTTTGCAACACGAGAATGAAATGAACCCAACACCGCAGGTGCGGCCTCCATCTCATGCTCGGCGTTGGAAACAACACGAGCAAGGATCCGGTAACATGTGTTCCATAGAAATTACCCGTCTGTGCATACAGTTATTTTGTGGGTATTATCACATGCATGTTGTTCGCATGGAATAGGCTCCCAAAAAGTTAAGAAAAGAGGACGCGGTCCCGTAAGAGCATTGACGGTAATCGCCAAGAGAATCAAGGCGGGCAAGCAGCAGTTAGACATTCAATTCTCTAAACATGGAGGACCGGTAGGTGATAACTACCGCTCATTCGTTGATGAAGTGGTCATGTATACAAGGAAAAGGGCTCCTATCATTGGAGTGAAATCATGGAAAAATGTTAGGGAAGAAGTCAAAAACGCAATAGCAACTGATGTATTGGTAATAATAGACTTTGCTTTTCAATACAATTCAAATAAAAACTAACATATAAACTCACACAATATTTGAATGCTATTGTGATTATATAACAGGCAAAGTGGGACATGGAGGATAATGCTGAATCAAGGGAAAAGATATGGGCCATTGCTAGGGAGCGTTACAAAGGATGGCGTTCAACTTTCGGTGCTACACCAAGACATATAACAGCTACCACCGGAGAATGTTACATAAGCCTACGAATTAGATATTGTTGAATGGCACTATCTCGTTGAAGTATTTCAAGATCGCTAAATTCAAGGTTTGTTCCACATTGTTAATTACGATTTCGACCACTACATTTTTCATTCAAATGGCGATGTCCGAGTCTTTAAGATTTTTGTTCATAACTTTTCATTGTATAGGAAAGGAGCACACAAAATTCTGCGATTCGATGCCAACAAATGACAAGACATTTGTCGGGCGCTAAGCCTTATTCTCGCAGCCTATGAGAAGGTAATAACCGGACAAGCACATCTCCAATCTGTCTTGCGGGATGAAGAACATTAATTTGTTATTTTCTTGGCATAACGAGAGAGACCCGAGAACCGGTGAAGAGCCCGATGATATGGAACTTTGGTGGATAACTCACACTAACCAGGGGTCTTGGACAGACGAACAATCTAAAAATGTCTATGTGAGTTCTCAATGAATTAGTACATACATTACTATACATAGGCTTATGCAACTATAGAATGCAACCGATCTCTTGTTCAACTAACTCCTCCACCTGTGCCTTGCAAATGTTAGGACACCGCAAGCAGCGTTATTGCTGAGGCGGAATCAAATGCAGACAACAACTTTGTTTCCCAAAAGGAAAAAAACGAGATGTTCCAAAAAGCCTACAAAGATGTCACGAAGTGCAAATCAACCAAGTTGCATGGAAACGGGTACCGGCAAAAAACCCAACTAGAAGGTACCGCTCAATGCGGAGCGCGAGGAACAAATTCGTAGGGAAGAGCTACAAGCACGAGGAACACGTCGAGCTCATGGACGCATTTGGGCAGCTACAAGAAAAAATGTCGGGATGGGAAGAAGAAAGGGAAGCGGAAAGGAGAGAACATGCACGCCAACTTGAAGAAAGTGAAAAGAGAAGGCGGAGAGGAACTACAACAGCTTAGGCAAGAGTTCCTATCAATGCTGCAAGCATCAAATGGACAGTCACAAGTTCCACAGTGCGGGTCAAGCTATTTGCATGAATGCGTTTCTTTCCTTGGGTTCTATATATGAATGTTTGTATCCTTTGGTAGGTTGACCAGCCAATATCTGTACAACCATGCCCAAGCAACAATGTCACTGAATCTGCCGACGAAGCGGCGGTTGCATCAATCACCCAGCAAAACAACCTTGTCGCTGAATCCGCAGACAACGTGGTGGCGGAACCATCAATTCCTACATCTGGGAATGTACAACCAGACTCCAGGAATGTGCTCTCGTGTACTCGAAGTTGTTCTCGAATTCGCAACTTTTTACTAGTACATATCATCGATTCATCGATGAAATTACGCCTAATCTTGTCCTTCCAAATGATTGGTTCATAGGAGAAGGAATCGAAGAAGCTCGAAAACAAGTATTTCGCAAAACCGAAGCACTAAAGGTGGTGTTAACAATCCCGAAACTCAATCCACCGTTAGACAAATTTCTTCTCAACGACTACGGTACAAGTTGCACAAAGGAGACGACAAAGCACCAAAAAGACAAGAGGTGAAGCTTTTTTCAACAACTCTTACCGCCGTGAATGTAATTCATGTTTCATTGTCAAAGTGTGTTTATGGTTGTGGTAATTATTTGATGTCATTATGCTATTTTTATGAATCACAATCAATCTTTGGTTTGCTATATGTTGTTGTTTCACAAATTCCAATATTAGAGATTAATTGATGCTACCTTAAAAATTTTGTTGAATCTTTACGGGTGATGACACCTCCTTGCATTGAATCCCCCTTTGCCGATCAAGTGTTGGGATCATCTCCAAGTAACAATTGGCGGACCAAGTTCTTCATGTCCTAGCAAATTTGTGTACTATGTGTTGAAACAATGTCCCGTGCCAAACTTTTCGGTATTTAAGTACTTCATGAGTCATGTAATTAACTCGGTGGATGGTTCAATGTTGGTTAATTAACTATAGATGCATTGTTATATTTATCTCGTCGATGTTAATTAATGCCGCAATTACCGCTGCTACATAAATGAGCGTGGCGGAATACATCGTTGTTTTTCGTTGCCAAAAGTAGCGTGGCAATAGTAAGGTGCACTTGTAGCACCCCTAATACGAACGTGGTAATAAGAAATTCAACTTGTAGCAACACAAAGGGAACGTGGCAATAGTATGGTGTACTCGAAGCAACCCTAAATAGGAACGTGGTAATAAGAAGTTCAACTTGTAGCAACACAAAATGAGCGTGGCAATAGATAGTGCACTTGTAGCAACCCTAATAGAAACGTTGTAATAAAGACTTTAACTTATGGCAACCAACCAAATGACGAAGCAATAATAGAGTACAACATATTACAACCAATCAAATTACGTGGCAATAGATAGTGCACTTGTAGCAACCCTAATAGAAACGTTGTAATAAAGACTTTAACTTATGGCAACCAACCAAATGTCGAAGCAATAATAGAGGACCACATATTACAACCAATCAAATTACGTGGCAATAGAGGATACCACCTAAAGCAACGTAACCAATATCGTGGCATCGAGACAATGCTACCTATCACATCGAAATCAACTTTTGTGGCAATAGAGGAGACCACCTATAGCAACTAACCAATTTCGTGGCATCGGACAATACTACATATTCCAACCAAATTACTTTCGTGGTAATAGACGAGGTTCAACCAATAGCAACCAAAGTCGGTGCGTAGCAATACTATAACTTGCAACGAAACGAAACGTTGCAATTGCACCTTTGGCAACACCGCGTATGTGTCGCAATAGTACACTTTGCAACCAAAACAAGTGTTGTAAAAAACCCTAATTGCAACGTTGCGTTACGTTGCAACAAAAAAACTTTGGCAACCACTAGATGGACAACGACGCAATACCCTAATGCAACGCGGCCTTTCGCATCACATGGCCCACGGAACAATTTGGTTGCAATTGTGTCTATTGCAACCAAATATGGCATATTGCAACACATTTTGTGCGTTGCATTAGGGGGAAAATCTAGTAGTGCGCACACACCCGCATGTATATCCCGGAGGAGCTCGCGCCCCTGAGGGATGGGCACACATTGCTGCAGGATGCCGGACGCGGCGCGCTTGTACAACTCGCCGTCAACGAGAGCGAATGACTTGGCCATCCTGGCGATGTGCCTAGCCTCTGATCGGTCCGAGGGGAGTTCCCCTCGATCCATCCAGGCGATATATTTGTCGCGCCAGTCCACCTCATTGGGGGCCGGCTCTATGTCCATGGCCTCGGCCTCGTCGGCGCCGTACCCCTCGAGCAGGGAGAGCACGTACGCCTCGTTCGAGGGGTCTTCGTCCATGGGCTCCGCGCCTGCTGGACTCGAGGGAGCCCCCGAGGGTTCCTCACAGTTCGAGGGACGTGGCTCGAGGTTGACGGATGGCTGGGCAATGTCTCGCGCAAAAACGTTCGGGGGAACAGTGATCCGCCCCGACGCGATCTTGGCGAGCTCGTCCGCCTCCTCGTTATACCGGCGAGGCACGTGGTTGAGTTCTATGCCATAGAACTTGTCCTCGAGGGCTCGCACAGCCTTGCAGTATGCCTCCATCTTGTCGTCGTGACAGCTCGCATTCTTCATGACCTGGTCGATTACGAGCTGCGAGTCCCCCCTCACGTCGAGGCGCTTGATGCCTGTTTCAATGGCGATTTTGAGGCCGCAAAGGAGGGCCTCGTATTCATCCATGTTGTTTGACGCAGGGAAGTGGAGACGCATGGCGTATCTCATGTGCTCCCCGAGGGGTGAGACGAAAAGTAGGCCCGTGCTTGTGCCTGTCTTCATCACCGACCCGTCGAAGTACAGAGTCCAGCACTCGGCCCGGATCCGCGGCGGCGGCAATCGCGTTTCCGTCCACTCGGCAACAAAATCTGCCAAGATTTGGGACTTAATGGCCTTGCGCGACGCGTAGGCGAGCGTTTCTCCCATCAGCTCCACCGACCACTTGGCAATCACGCTGTCGCATCCGGTTCCGGATGATTTCTCCTAACGGGAAGGAGGAAACCACCGTGACCGGATGAGCCTCGAAGTAGTCGCGGAGTTTGCGCCGCGCGAGGACCACTGCGTAAAGCATCTTCTGGACTTGTGGGTAGCGCGCCTTGGTTTCGGACAAGACTTTGCTGATGTAGTACACCGGCCGCCGGGCCCGGCGAGGCGTGCCCCTCCTCCGTGCGTGTTGACGGTTAATAATTGTATCAAAGTTCGTTTGTGACTCGCAAGCGTACAAGTCTCCCGTCGTAGTCAAGGGACCCTTCTTCCCTCGAGTGGTGAACCCAAGGTATCGAATCCGTAGAACAAATGTGTGACGCAAGACTTAATCTATTAAAGCCAAATAACTTCAATCTTCAATAAAGAACCTAATGCATCTAAGTAAAAGACACAAAACAGATCTAATCTACTAAAAACCGGAGAAAACAAAGTAAGATTGGGTAGATAAACCGATCTAGAGGGATCGGGGTAAGCCTTTTGTTGAAGTTCCAAGCAAGAGAAGAAGTAGCAAATCGAATCTTAATAAAAGCCTCTTTAAATCGTGGTTTCCCGTCCAAATCCGAAAACATCCGCCTTTTGAGACCCCCGTTCGTCACAACGTATCCCTATTCATGCGGGGAGCTTAGGGCGAGTCAAAAGACAAGTCGAGATTCTTTCGGAAGATCCGGCGTGTACCTCTAGCCATTGCGGCTACAAGAACACCCTATGTAATCTATCGCGCGAATAGAATTGGAATAAGCAAAGCCGATCGAAAAACGAAATCTTCGAGGAAACACTTGATCGCTGGGAAAAGATTCAACTTGATAATTCAACTATAACAATGATACATACACAAGATCACCACCGGATCCTTCCTTGATCTTGCTTCTAGCTCCGGAACTCCGACGTGGTCTTCCGTGCAAGGTTCCCACGTCGGCTAGGGGAACCCTAGTCAACTAGCTCGACCCTCTCCTCTCCGAGATGGTGTCCCTCTCTTCTCTCGCTTCTCGGCGGCCGAAGACGAAATCTTCTCTCGCGTGGCTCTCGGTCGGGGGACTATAAATAGCCCGATTGGCGACTAGGGCAAAGGAGAGCGAGTTTGGGCCCAAAATGGGCTCGGGCCGACCGGATCGGGCCGGCCGGCCCGGGCCCATTTAGGCCCGGCCCGTGGGATCCTTTGCCCCACGTCGGTTCCCTTGCTTCCCGGATGTTTCCCCCTTCGCATGTAGGTCCATGTCGTCGGTTTCTCTCCGAATTGGACTCAACTCCTTGTCTTGCAAGATTCAAGACTTTTCCGGTCGGGTCCCCGGAGTCCGTCGTCTTCTCGGATCAAGTCCCGGCTTCTTGGAGTTAAGTTTGCTTCATTGCATGACTTGTTCGGGGCTTCAAGGTCTTGTCATGAGGTGCTTGATGAACTTATCCCGAAAGTCTTGCATTCAACACTAAAACCCCGCATAAACATTAAACTCCAAAACCGACATGCACACGTGAACTTGTTATACCACGGGGGTTAGTACCAATGGATAAGGTATAAAACTCATGCCAACACCGAAGGTAAACTCATGGCTAGGTTGACGGATTTTCACCGTCAACGGTGCGCTCTACTACGATGACGGCGCTGACCACCTGGGTGGTCGCGTCTACATAGAGGTACAAAGGTTCGTTGTCCTGAGGCGGTGTAAGGATTGGGGCGTGGGCGAGGGTCGCCTTCAACTTGTCAAGCGACTCCTGGGCCTTGACGGTCCAGGAGAACCGCTCATGTTTCTTCAAGAGCCGGTAGAGGGGCAGGCCTTTCTCGCCGAGCCGCGAGATGAAGCGGCTCAAGGCGGCAAGGCACCCCAACACCTTTTGTACCCCCTTGTGGTCCCGAATCGGACCCATTCGTTCGAGGGCTGCAACCTTTTCGGGGTTGGCCTCGATGCCTCACTGGGAGACGATGTGTCCTAGCAGCATGCCCCGCGGCACGCCAAAGACACATTTTTCGGGGTTCAATTTCACCCCGTTGGCCCGTAGGCAGCCGAACGCGATGTGAAGGTCGCTAACCAGGTCGTTCGCCTTCCTGGTTTTTACGACTATATCATCTACATACGCCTCAATGGTTCGCCCGATGTGATCTCCGAAGACGTGCTGCATACATCGCTGGTATGTTGCGCCCGCGTTTCGGAGACCGAACGACATTGTTACGTAGTAGTACATCCCGAACGGCGTGATGAACGAAGTCGCGAGCTGGTCGGACTCCTTCATCTTTATTTGGTGGTACTCGGAATAGGCATCAAGGAAACACAGAAGTTCGCAGCCAGCGGTCGAGTCAACGATTTGATCAATTCGTGGCAAAGGAAAAGGAACTTTAGGACATGCTTTATTTAAACTAGTATAGTCTACACACATCCGCCACTTCCCATTCTTTTTCTTTACTAAGACAGGACTAGCTAGCCACGTGGGGTGGAACACTTCCTTGATGAACCCAGCCTCGAGGACCTTCCGCAGCTCTTCTCCAATCGCGCAGCGCCACTCTTCGCAAAGCGGTGCAGCCGTTGCTGTACGGCGCGGGAGTGAGGTAGGATGTCAAGAAGTGCTCGACAACCTCCCTCGGAATGCCTGGCATATCCGAGGGCTCCACGCAAAGATATCGGTGTTGGCGCGGAGAAAGTCGATGAGCATCACTTCCTATTTTGGGTCGAGGGTGGAACTGACCCTCAACGCCTTGCCCTTGGGGGCAGCAGGGTCAAGGGGCACCTCTTTGGTCTGCTCAGCAGCCTCGAAGCTGCCAGCGTGCTTGGCGGCGAAGTCGAGGTCTTCGTTGACCAGCTTCTCCCGGAGTTGGCCACGAGCGCTTCATCCAGTGCCAGCGCCTCGGCGTGCTCCACGCACTCGACGTCGCAGTCGAATGCGTGCTCGATGGATGAGCCCACGATGATAACACCGTTGGCCCCCGGCATCTTCATCTTGAGGTAGGTGTAGTTGGGGACCGCCATGAACTTGGCATAGCACGGCCGCCCAAGTATGGCGTGGTACGCACCCCTGAACCCCACCACCTCGAAGGTGAGTGTCTCCTTGCGGAAGTTGTCTGGCGTGCCGAACCGCACGGCGGTGTCGATTCGCTCGAGGGGCCGGACGTGCTTGCCGGCGCGACGCCATGGAACGGCGTCGTGTCGGGCCGCGACTGGTCCAACCCGATCCCCAACGAGCGCGGGGGTGTGCGCGTAGAGGATGTTGAGGCTGCTGCCTCCGTCCATCAGCACCTTCGAGAACCGCGCGTTCCCGATGACCGGGTCGACCACCAGCGGGTACTGACCCGGGTTGGGGATGCGGTTCGGGTGATCCTCGCGGCTGAACGTGATGGCGTCCTCCGACCAGTCGAGGAAGGAGGGAGGCGCCTTCTCCGCGGCGAGGACCTCGTGCCGCTCCCGCTTGCGTTGGCGGCTGGACATGTCGACGGTTGGCCCCCCGAAGATGAGGAAGACGTTTTCCACAGCGGGGAAGCCACCAGCATCGCCGTCACCCCCATCCTTCTTGGCCTCACCGTCCTTCGCGGCGGCACGGCCGCAAAACCGCTTGAGCATGTCGCACTGCTCGAGGGTGTGGTTGACCGGCATATTGTGGTAGGGACATGGCTTTCGGCATGTCGTCGAAAACCCCGGGGCCTCGAGGGGCCGGTCGAGGGCCTTGTCGAGCCGGGTCAAGCGACAAGAGCTTCATCGCCGTTGTCGTTGCGCCCGGCTCGCGCGCCTCGCGGCACGGCTTCTTTCCCTTCATGCCCCGCTTGTTCTTCCGGTGGGGCTCCTTGGACTTGCTGCCCTCCGCGGGTGCGTCGTCCACGCGCTTGCCCTTCTTGCCGTCGAAGATCGCCCCCATTGCCTCTTCACCGAGGCAAAGGCGGGTGGTGATGTCGAACGGCTCGTTCGAATTGGCCGGCGGGCTGCGCCTGAGCTCGCGCACGAGGTCCCGACACGTGGTGCCCTCGAGGAAGGCGTGCACGGTCTCGGACTGAGCTACGCTCGGGAGCTCCGTGCAGCGCTTGGAGAAGCACCGTATGAAGTCCCGAAGTGACTCGCCGGGCTTCTGGGTGCATGCGCGTAGATCCCAGGAGTTTCCGGGGTGCACGTACGTGCCTTGGAAGTTCCCCACGAAGGTGCGGACCAAATCGTCCCAGTTGTGGATCTGGCTGGCCGGCAGGTGCTCGAGCCACGTCAGCGCCGAGTCGGCGAGGTGCAGGGGGAGGTTACGGATGATAACCTCGTCGGTGGCGGCCCCGCCCAGTTGACATGCTAGGTGGTAGTCATTAAGCCACACGCAGGGGTCCGGCTCCCCGTTGTACTTGACGATCGACGTGGGCTGGCGGAAGCGCTGGGGGAAGCTCGCCGTGCGGATCTCCCGGCTGAACACACGGGTTCCCGGTGGCTCCAGCGTCGGTGAGCGGTCCTCCCGGCTGTCATAGCGCCCACCCCGTCGAGGGTGGTAGCCCGCCGTTGCGCGTGTCTCCGTGTTGCCCGTACGCCGGGCGTTGATGACGTTGCGGGCGTCGCCATCTTGGGCTTGCCCGCGCGTGTCGAGGAGCCGCCCCTTGGCCGGCGTGAGTCCCGGGTTGGCGGGACGCTCCGCCGCACCGCCTGTGTGCACCGAGGGCTCGGGGCCTTGCGCGCCCTCGTCGTCCCGCGTGCTTCCCTGCTGGCGGATGCGGGACGCCGAACTTTCGGCCTGTTGGACAGCCGCTTGCTCGATGAGTGCCTGCGCCTCGCGGTGCAGGTTCCGCACCTCGTGCGTTGAGGGGGCGGGCATGGCCCGCAACAGTGTTGCGGCAGCAATGAGCTTCTGGCTCACTCGCGGGGGCGTGCTCGGATCGTCGACATTGAAGTCGGCGTTGATGCGGTCATGGGCCTGTCGGCCCAACTCGCGCGTGCGTTCACCGCGCGCAGAGGCTTCCCCGGCGATGGAGGCTCGAAGCAGCCACACCGCGCGGTACTCCTCCGCGAGCTTGGGCTCAAGCTCGCGCGCTTGAGCCAACTGCGCGTTGACGTCGGCCCCCTCAGTGGTGAGGAGGGAGGGGTGCTTGGCCCCGCGGCCGGGCGTGGTCCGGGTTCCCGCACGGGGGAACCTTCCGTCGCCGGCTCGCCGCGTTAGCGGCGTTCGCCTGATCGTTGGTGATCACGACGCAACACTCCCGCGCGGGGTCGTAGCTCCGGCGGCCGGAGTCTTCGAGGTAGCCGAACCGTAGTCTGTGGCATCAAGGAACCGCCGGAACATCACTGGGTCGGGTACACCGGAAAAGTCCCACTCCGCGTACCCGTGCGAAGTGGCGGTGGTAGCTCGTCGGCGGAGCCTTGGGACGACTCGTGGCCGGCGGAGGCGCCGGGATCCCCGGCCGCCGGGACATGGCGGCCGGGGCGAGCCCCCGCGCGCCGCATGTTGGCATTGGCGGAGGCGACGTACGCCGTCGTAGCGCCACGCGGACGGATGGGGAAACGCGGTCCGGGACCGAGCGCTCCCCCCGTCGGGGGCGGGCGTCGTCTCGCCGGTGAGCGCGTCGCGTTGCGAGGCGACGCGCGCGGCATGCCGACGCTCTAATCGCGCCTGTCGCGAGCGCCGGCCGGAAGGCGTCGGCGGCGCCGTGGCGCCGAAGGGCTGCGGCCGTCCGTGGCCGGCCCGTTGGTGTCGCGACGAGGCGTGCGGCGGCGACCGGGACCGACCGCGCTTGGCGCCGCGCACGGAGTTCCTCACGGTTGGTGAGGCGCATGAGGTAGTCGTTTCCCGTAGCCCGGAAGTTCGAGCTTCCGAACTAGATTTCGAGTCCGGCCGGGAGGGGGTCCGAGCCGCCCATGGAATACCTCCGGCCGCGGTACTCGGTGCGAATCACCATCGAGAGGGGCGGTGACGAGCCGATCTTCATCGCGATCCCCTACCGCGGCGCGCCAAGCGTCGGTGCGAGCGGTCCGACACTAACTAGTAATGAGCGCCGAGATCCGCACTCTCGATGGCCGGTGCTAAGCAACTAAGGACACTTGGTTTATCCTGGTTCCGGCCGGGGCCGTACGTCCAGCAGCGGTGTGCTCGGGGCACTGTATTGCTCGCACCGTGGTGCTCGTAGAGATGTGGCTACAAGCGAGGCGGGAGAGGAGGCGTGGCCTCCAAGTCCCAGAGGTTTTATTGAGGCGAGTGCCAATATCGTGGAGAAGGCGGAGAGCGTGTGAGTGATTGCTGTCCGTCGTCCCCTATCCCCGCGGCCGGGGGGCTGCCCCTCCTTTTATAGGCCAAGGAGGGAGCAGTTTACATGCATGCCGCACTATTTCTCTACGTGTAGAGGTATGGCGAACAGTGCTGCGGAGCTGACGGTCGTCTTGGCGAATCCCGCTCCTGTTGAGGCGTCGTGGTGCATCCTGTGTTCGTACTGGAGCGGCTTCGAGGGCGGTGATGTAGCAGTTGGTTGACTGGCCGCCGTGGTGGGCCGGCTCGAGGGTGCCGTTGACGAGGGCCCGTACGTGGCATAGTGGTCGTTGTGGCGATGTCTTGTCCCCGCACGCCCCAACAGCGCTGGGATGTTGCCACAGTGTCCGGCGTGGTGCGGCAGTGGCGGGGATGGTCGCACAGGGCTGACAGCAACGAGGATGACCGATCCCGCCGGCCTGACGTCACGGCGTGGCCCTGTATAAGCACGTAGAAGATATTCGAGGGTGCCGCCGGCCCTCCTTCGAGGGCGCGGCGCATTAGCCGTACGGGGGTAGGCGACACAGTGTCACGGAGCTGACACCGGCCTTGCCGCACAGTGCTGAACAGCGGCGGGGATGGCCTCCCCTCGGGAGTAGGCAGAACAGCGCCGGGGCGTGATTCCCAGGCGCGTCAGAGTAGTGGCACGGCCCTGTGGCGTCAGAGCATTAAATGCTCGTATGCGCGTACGGGGGCAGGTGCGCGTGGGAGCGCGGGAGATGCGCGCGTGGGTGACCTCGAGCGAAGCGGACCCCGCCCTAGGGGGTGCTCAGCCCTCGAGCGAGGCGGACCTCGCTCGAGGGGCGGGGGTGACCCTCGAGCGAGGCGGACCCCGCCCCGGGGGCGTGAAGGCCTCGAGCGAGGCGGACCCCGCCCGAAGGAGCGTCTATCCCTCGAGCGAGGTGTACCTCACTCGAGGGGCGTCCGCTGCGTCGCACTGGCGGGCGGCGGGGGCCACGCGGGGGTTGTGGTTGTCTTTGTGTATGTGTTTTAGGTGTGCAAGTTGATTTGCGTTTTGCGTTTTTCAGGTTTTAAGCGGGTTTCCCCTGGTTGTTTAGGGGACCCTTAGGGCAGTCCCCGACAATGTTGTTTCTTGTGGCAGTGGTGCTCCCGTGCCCACTATGCCACCGTGATGTAAGGGACTAACCACCTGTTGTAGTAAATGTGTTGCCAGCCTCTTGAGATTGGTATTTGTGTCACATTTAGTCACCTCTGATGAGGGGACGCTTCAAGATGCCTGGATCGCGGGTTAATTATCATAAAATTACCTGAGAGGTGGCTCGATCGAGGGAGATGTCGTCAGATTGCTTGAGAGGTGACTTAAATAAATGTAGTTATGCAAAGTTTGAGAGGGCTTTATCAAATTATCGAAGTAGTGGTTGGGCAATAATTTATTTTTTGATAAACTTAGGGTGTTGTAATATTGACACCCTCTTAGCAATCCTTCAAAACTTGAGGGTGTTTTCATAAAATGGCGTGAGAGGTGGCTCAAATAAAATTATTTTTCAGCAAATTTTGAAATAGAATTGTGGGCCCCACAAACCAAAATGTGTGTCCCACCTGATGTGGGTCCCACGCAAATATCTCATGAATCCACGTGGGTCCCACCTAAACTATTGTGGGTCCCGCATGAACAATATTTATGGTGTGTGGATGATGCGCGCCATTCACGCGCGATCCGATGACTCTCGTTTTGTTGATGATGTGGCTCAATGTGGGGGCAAAAATTGCCCTCCTTTTAGGTCTTGTAAAGATAAGATGTAAGATTTTGTGTCTAGCATATATGTATGTGTGGCACCCGCATATTTTTTAAAAAATATTAATGTCTACTACTTTAAATTTAAAATATCGTGGTTCAAAAAAATTAATAACTATTTTTTTAGATTTCAATCATAAAGTCCCACCCTTCACGGTTGGTCCTCTTATGCCTGACAGCTCTTTAGGACCTCACGAATCCACTTACGGACCAATACAATTCTTTTTTCGGCACTTTGTGCTCACTTCTGAAATTGCTCGAGGCCAAACACGTTTAACCTCAGAGTTCTTTCGAGATGAGCAAATTACAACTTATTGATATAAGTATTCTTATTTATATTATATTAAGCTATGGATCACCACGAACCACGTGTACCATACATACACAACTGCGACCCCAAGCGCCCATGAGGACATCACATCGCACTTGATGATGACGTGCTCTACATTGGCCGGCGTGTGCTCTATAACAGAAGAAAGCATGTATAGTAATTAACACAACTATAGATGTTACTGATCAAATTAAAGGAATGCAGACGTCCGCGCCATTCGTGTCCGCAGCATACTGGAGAGACTTAGGGCAGGTTTTATTTTTTTCTTTGGATGTATAATCAAATACATTAAGAGTTTTTTTAACATAAATGTGATTAAATAGGACGATGTCTAGACAGCAACGCGAGAGATAGAAAGTCCAAAACGACATCAACATGTTCGTGAGACCAACGTCCAAACCTATGGGTACCACAGGGGTTGAGAAAAAATAATTAGTTTTTACCATAATCATTCCCTAAATTATGATTTTTATGGATTTTCCACTCAATCCCCTCTCAAAATATATGACAGGTTGGTCCGGTGTGAGTCGTAAGATGAGCCCAATTCGGGTGAGAAACATTTTCAATTATTTTCGATCTTTATAGTACTATTAAGAAATCAGAAGATTCTAAAAAAAGAAATCAGAAATATACTTTCATAAAGTAGAATTTTGCCATTTTAACCAGAAAATATTCATAAAATGCATGATGTTTTAACTTAAAATATTTGTACATTATAAAACATTGTTTCAGTATATTTTTTGATTTGGGAAAAATGAGTTAGACCTCAGATGAAGTCATTAATAAATTTTAAAAGATTTCAAATGACTACACGGTTGGTACCAACGAGTGGTTTGATGACAGTTTTGCTTAAGAACAAACTTTGTTGTTCTAATGGAAAATTATAAAATTGATCTCTACTCAATCAAACAATGCAAAATCACATGTGCCCCTGGTCTTTGTGTATTTGCCCCTGTGTTGACCGCTGGCTAGAGGTAAAATCACATTGACTAGTGATTAGTTGAGGTCAAAATCTCAAAGTTGAAAAAAAATCATGATTACACTTCAAAATAGGAGTAAAAACACAAATACCTCTTAGTCCTTCATCCTGGCAGGTTATGTTAGAAAACTAGGCAATTTTCAGTACATTTTAATTCCAGAAATTATTAACATGTTCATGACAAATATGAGTGATCCCGTGAGAGCAAAGCATGTGCTTGTGTTCAAGTTAAATCTCAAATAAAACTCGAACAAAAATACACAGAAAAGGTTTAGTGTGTACCCAAAGGCGGGACGGTTGACGGAGTCAACCGGTGCGCCGTTATCCCTTGGACTAGACATGCTAGTCATGGAGGGACCTTGTTCGGTGTAGTCGTACTGAGTTGATGTAGTGGCGAGTCGTTGCAGTGAAGTCCCACGAACGGCCTTCGGGAAGTAGTTCACGCTGATCTAGTCGTTCTCGTGGAGGACGTAGTCGTACTGGAAGTAGTCGTTCTCGCGGAGAGGGACGTAGACGTACGGAAGAGCGAGCGAGCGCGTACGGGTACGCTCCCCAAAAACCTTATCGCCGCCTATCCCGAGCAGGATCGCTAGGTGGACGAGGTTCGGAGGCAACTGCTCACGCAAACAGTGTGCGCGCAAAGCTTGCGTTGGGAATGGCAGAGAGCAGCAACACAGAGGGAGAAGAGAGAGGTCTCCTAAGCAGGAGTACCTGAGTGTGAGAATGTGTTTCTGTGCCAGAGGAAGGAGTCCTCTTATATAGGCGCAGAGGAGAGGAGGAGGGAATGAACCTGGACGCTTCTGACCACCATAATTCTCATTAAACGACAGTTACCAGTAACTGCTGTATTCAACGTCATCAGTTACCAGTAACGGTCGTTTTAATACCGATGATTATGGTCGACATGAATGACCGACATGAATGTCACGGCCACGGTCACGGCCACGGTCTCGTCTCGACTCGACTCGACACGACTCGACACGCCCATGCCACGCCCACGCCCACGGCCCGGCCGGCCGGCGCGGCGAGGCGAGCGAGCGCGCGCGCGTGTGGCACGCCCTTCTCCTTTTACCAACTTCACAAGTGGTCCACCATTGGTCCACCCTTTAAGTTAGTTAAGATTCTCATTGGCTTTCAATGCGGGATTGAATCCCTAGCATTTATTTTGTGGACCTTTTAATTCTTAAGATTAATTGAGACTAAATGGCCCAAGGCCCAATTAATCCAACAATCCCCACCAAGAATTTCAAGGTACACAAAGAAATGTCCTCTTCTCAACTCTTGTTTTGATATACTAACTTTATGGTGGAGACTGTTAAGTTGAACATCCACCTGAGACAGAAGCTACACTCATTCACAACTGACCAATGGACTATGCCTTGAATTGGCAGTTTCGTGCAAACAAGTTTGACTAGAGCCCCTTGCCGTACTAGGTCGCTATAAGCATCCCCTCGGGTTGGAGCGTATAAGTCATACTCTGTGCCTTTCATGGGTATCTAGAGATCACCCTATCTCATAGATTGTGACTAGCAATCGGACCCATATAGGTGCAATCCTTTAACATGTTCGCGTAGGACAACATCTTTGCTCCTCTTTGAGCCACTCGGATCACATTAAGATTTTTCACCAACTCCGCCATACAGATTTTAGAAGAGAAATGCATCTCTCTACCGGAATGAGCCCTTTACAAAGGTTCTCTTCTCTCTCGTTAAATAGTAGTTTGTTGCACTATCCTAATTCACGGGATCTCCGATCACATAGGACAAAGTTACCACTACCGAATAACGCCGACGGGTCTCAAGCCCAATTCCCTGGATGCATTGTCTATCACATTACGTGAAAGACCCTTTGTGAATTGATCGCGGGATTCTTAGCCGTTTGTATGTAGTCCAAGGCTATCACTCCGGAGTTTCTCATTTTCCCCGACAGATTTCAGCCGCCTCTTTACATGCCTAGATGACTTCATGTTGTCCTTTGAACTATTCACCTTGACAATCACCGTTTGATTATCACAAGTTCATGAGGACCGCCGGTATCGGTTTTTCAACTACCGGTAAATCCATAAGGAGTTCACGAAGCCATTCGGCCTCAGCGTGGCGGTGTCCAATGCGGTGAGTTCGCCTCCATAGTTGACCTCGTTAAGATGGTCCGCTTGCAAGACTTCCAGAGACGAGCGCCACCTCCAAGTGTAAACACATATCCACTTGTGGCTTTAATCTCATCTCGCATCGTAGATCCAATTCGAATCACTATAACCCTCTAGTACCCTAGGATACCCAAGATAATGAATCGCGTAGTTCATTGTTCCTTTCAGATAGCGCATTACCCGTTCAAGAGCTTCCCAATGAGCATCTCCCGGGTTTGACACGAATCGACTCAGTTTGCTCACAACATATGCGATGTCGGGTCTAGTAGCGCTAGCTAGGTACATTAGTGAACCAATGATTTGGGAGTATCTCGGCTCGATCTCTCATTATTCTTATGTTTTTCCTTAACACTTTACTAGCATCATAAGGTGTTGGAAGCGGGCTTGCGATCGTTGTAACCAAAACGACTCAAGATTTTCTCCACATAATGAGATTGTGTAAGAACAACCCCACCATCACCTTCTCTCACTAGTTTAATGTTTAGAATCACATCGACCTCCCCCAAATCTTTCATCTCGAAGCTTTGAGACAAGAATTCTTTCACTTCCTTAATCGCATTAAGGCTTGTCCCAAATATCGGTATGTCATCTACATACAAACATAGGATCACTCCTTCGCCCCCAACATAGCGATAGTACACACATTTGTCGCCTTCGTTCAAAACAAAGCCAGCGACGTTAAAGTTTTGTCAAACTTCTCATGCCATTGCTTAGGAGCTTGCTTAAGACCATACAAAGATTTTACCAATTTACACACCATCCCTTCTTGACTTTTTACTACGAATCCATCCGGCTGATCCATATAGATCTCCTCCTCCAACTCTCCATTTAGGAAAGTCGTCTTAACGTCCATCCGGTGAACGATAAGACCATGGGAAGTCGCCAAGGAAAGTAGTACTCGAATAGTGGTCAATCGGGCAACCGGTGAGTAAGTATCGAAAAAATCTTTTCCTTCTTTCCGAGTACGACCTTTAGCCACCAGCCTTGCCTTGTACTTATCAATAGTACCATCGAGCCTAAGCTTTTTCTTGAACACCCACTTGCATCCTACAGGGTTTGCACCCATAGGGACGCTCCACAACCTCCCAAGTTGTGGACCGGGGAGCGTCCCGGTGGTCGGTGGATGACCGCTCCTTAGTGATGAGTGATTGACAACGGGTGTTGGACCGACTCTTGGCTTAGTGCGCGAGGTGTAGGCCGCGGCCTAGTTCGTGTTGTTGCGGGTGAAGAACGGGGCGCGAAAGGTCTTCGGCCTTGAGGGGCCTCCGGGAGATGGAGAGACAAGTAGGCTCGGTTCGAGGGACCCGGTGGACACGGGGATCGGGTGCGGGCCACATGGTGGCGACACAAGCAAGACGAAGTCATGGACAAGTGAGCCGGTGCACGGTGGCGGTCAAGTCAAGTGGTTTGGCGGGAGGCCGGACCGGGCACGCGGGGTTTGGTGGTTTGCCCACAAAACCATCGGCGGACGGTTTCTTGGTTTGGGCCTCAAAACCAAGTCCGAGGGCCCAACACGACGGAGACGGGATCCGGCGTGTCGGGAAGCTTCGAAGCGGAGGACACGCGGCGGGATCGCATGGCTTGCGTCGGGAGGACGCGGGGGTGCGGCAAAGGCGTGGCCGTCCGATGGCAAGACCCACATACATTACCAAAATGCCCCTACGTGGGTTGTATCGCCGATAGTGTAGTTAGGGGTAGTCGAGTCATTTACCACTCCCGGCGGGACCGATATATAAGCCTGGAGTGTGTGTTGATGGCTCTCTCTCTCGCGACTTAGGGTTTCATTTCCCCCCTTCTCTTTCTCATTTTCGTAGCCATTTTTCTTCCTATTTTCTCTAGGCTAGCATGAGAGCTTCATGAGAGATTTGTTGAGAGGGATGGATGCTAGGGCGGCATGCTAGACCTTGTGAATCTTTCCTGGTTTGTATAGAAGATTCGGGGTTGTTTTTCGTGCCTTTTTTTTGTGCCTATTTTCGTGCCTTTGTTCTCGGTGTGATTCCGCGGATTTGAGTGAGTTTCTTCCCGGATTTCTTTGAGGGAAACATGGATAGATGTCTTGTGCATCTTTGTGCTTGATCTTGTGCCCTCAAACGCCGGGAAACTACTTCGATTCGTGAGTTTTCGTTCGGTGCTCTAGGTTTTGGTGGTGCTCAAAGGATTCGCGATTCCCGGTGATTTAGGGAGTTAGGAGGCAAGATTTTTGGGCTATAGCATCCTTGTGTGACGCTTTTCAAGTACCCAAATCCTTGTCTCCACAGCTTCAACCGTTTGGGAAATCCGATGATGATTTGGGGGGGGTTGACTTTCGAGGTCGGGCATTTTTACGTTGCGTCCGAGCCTCGCGGACGGTCCGCGGCCTCTGGCGGACGGTCCGCGCGGGTCCGGTTCATCCCGTGTTCTTCGTGTTCTTGCTCGTCTTTTGTTTCGATCCGTTGTGATTTTGGTTTTTGGTTGGACGAAGTTTCGGACGGTCCCGCGGTGTCGGGCGGACGGTCGCGGGTGCTAGGCGGACGGTCCGCGTGCTCCCCGCGGACGGTCCGTGACACGCGGGTGTCTTTGGGTCGTTCTTTGTAAATTAACGGACGGTCCGCGGCTAAGGCCGGACGGTCCGCGGCCGGGTGCGGACGGTCCGTGATGCACGGCCGGACGGTCCGCGCGGCTCTTGCGGACGGTCCGCCCCTCCGCGCGCGGACGGTCCGCCAGAGCCTGTGTGCTTTGCTTCTTGGTTCGATTCCTTCCTCCCTTTCTAGTGCTTCCGCGTGTGCTTTGAGGAATCGTTCCTAAGGCTAGAGGTTGATCCATAACCTCGTGGTCTTGGCGATTGGTGCATGATTCGATCCATCGCTCGTGTGTGACCGGGATTTGAGTAGGACATAGGCCGGGTTCTTTGGGAAGAATTTTTACCGGCTCCTATTCACTCCCCCCCCTCTCTAGTCGCCATCTGATCCTTCAATTGGTATCGTAGCTTGGTGCGGATTCTTTGCGACTTTGACAAGTCTCGAATCCTAAGATGGCGTACGTTGAGCGGGGCGGTCCGCCGCACTTCGATGGCAAGGGTTACCACAAGTGGGCGGCTCGTATGATGATCTTTCTTCGAGGGAAGTCGTTGGATTTTATTGTGCTTGACAAGACATATGCTATTTCGGTCAACATCCATACTCTTATGGTGACCGATGCCGATGCCAAGGCCAAGTATGAGGCTAATGCAAAAGCCGTTGATCACTTGTGCCGAGCTTGTGTGATCCGAGTTTGAGCGTGTTCGCCATTTGAATCTTGCTTGGCAAATTTGGGATAAGTTGTTGGTTGCTCACGGTGGTGATAACCATGTGAAGGCTCGCCTCTTTGTCTCTTACCGGATGCAATATGAGAATTTCACTCCACTTCCGGTGAGGACATTGATGCGATGTTTCAGAGGTTCACCGCCATCGTGAACAACATGAAGGCAAATGTTGAGGATTTTCCGTATTCCGAGCATGATCAGGCTTTGAAGCTTTTGCATGTTTTGGATCCAAATGTTTGGGGTGCTAAGGTTGAGGCCATCAAGGAATGCGGGAACTATTTGACTATTGAGTTGGATGACCTCTTTTCTAAGCTCAAGTCGGCTGAGGTTGACAGAAGTTGCTATCCAAGCATGAGGGCTTGACCGATCATAGTCTTGCTCTTGTGGGAGGATCAAAGGGCAAATCTAACCCTTCTGTCGTCGACGTTTTCTTTGTCCTCTCTTATGTCCATTCCGGATGAGGAGTTTGATGTCTCGGGCGAGGAGGAGCCGGCCTTGCTCTCAAGAAGATTTGAACGACTACACGAGAGTCGGAGGAACGCAAGGCGGAGCTCGGGGACGTGCTACAAGTGTGGCAAGCGTGGCCACTTCATCGCCGAGTGCCCGAAGCGGAGGAGAACAAGTACAAGGTGAACGAGTACAAGGCGCACCCGAGGCGTGAAGACAAGTACTCCTCCAAGGGCAAGCACTTCAACAAGTCCAAGAGCAAGGACAAGGACAAGCGGCGACCGAGCAAGAGCACCTACAAGAAGAACAAGGCAAGAGCGATGGTGGCCGGTGCGAGCGACGTCGACTCAAGCTCAAGCGAGGAGCGATCCAAGCTCAAGCGGCGAAGATGAAGACGCCGGGAGGCGCGGTGGCAAGAAGAGTGCAAGCGGAACCTCGACGGCCGAGCCGTGTGGCGCTCGAGGGCTTTTGTGGCATGGCCCATAGCTCGAGCGAAGCAAGAAGAGTGTGAAGGAGGACGGCGACTCCGACTCGGAGGATGAGGTAAACCGTGATCCCGACTCTTTGCTTGCCGAGATTGCTAGGTTGAATGGTTTGCTTGATAACCGTGATAGTGTGCTCGAGAGATGCCAAAAAGATGAGGAAAGATCTTAGGGCTCGGCTTGAGAATGCTAGTGAGAAAGTAGGAGATTTAGAGTCAAAATTGCTTGAATTAAAACTTGAGAATGACTCTTTGAAACTTGCTCCTACTTCCCCGATGATGTTGAATGTGTTGAATGTGATGCTTGGTTGAATGAGATCAAACTCGCTTAATGAGAAGAATGCTTCTATTTTGGCTCAACTAGATGCTCTTAGGACCGAACATGATGAGCTTAAGGCTAGACCTACCTTGCTTGGTGCTTGCAAATCATGTCCTACTATGCATGCTAAGCTTGTTGATGCTCGCTCTACTATTAGTTCTTTGGAAGCATCTTTGAAATCTCCCTGTTGCAAATGCATGCTCTAGGCCGTGATGAAGTCACTTTGCGTAATCTTGAGCTTACTTCCCGTTTGGATGTCATTTATGAGGAAAATGATTATTTGAGGAAGGTGTTGGGTTGGTTGTACGGGCGGGAACCTCAATTGAAAATCATGATTGAGGAGTTCAAGAGAGCCGATGGTCGTGGTTTGGGTTTTGAGAAGTTGGGTGAGAAAGTGGGAGAAAACAAGTGGGGAGAGTGTCTACGAGAAGTGTGTTGAGTCTAACCCCGGGTTTGAGGTGATCGGAGAGATCCAAGTCCCAATCCCAAAAGCACCCAAGAACTCTTTCACACCAAAGCCCAACCACCTTTGCAACAAGCTTGACACAACCCAAGATCCACCCAAATTCCCACCTAAGACAAATGATTTCCGAAACCGGTGAAGTTTGTGGGTGAGAAGGGTGAGAAGCCTAGAGAGAAGCGAGCCAAAACCAAAACCCATCCCCTTCGGGTGTGAGTATTGTGGCAAGGAGAGGCATCTTGCGAGTTTTGCTACAAGAGGAAGAGGGATGAGAGGCTTGCTAGGGAGCAAGCAAACCGGGACAGGTATCGCCGGCCTCGCGGTATTCCCGAGCCTAGAGTGTCACTTCCACGGGGTGTGGGAAGTGTGAGGAGTGTTGGCGGTGTTCCCACGGAGAGGTGGTGGTGGTGAGAGGTTTGTCGGGAGAGATGATGGTGTGCGTCTTGGTGAGAGGTTTGGTCGGGCTCGTGGTGGTTTTGCTGGACGTCCTCCTACTCGTCCTCGGTACGGGTTTAGGGGAGATGATCACGGCTTTGGGTTCCGGAGGAACTACGGACCACGTTTTCCCCCTCGTGGTGCTCGTACTCCTCCCATGGGACATGGGAAGTTTGGTGGCAAGGGAGTGATGTTTGCTAACCCCCTCTTTTGAGCGAGATGGCTCGACACCGGTTTAACTTTCTCTCCGTGCTAACCCCGAGTGTCGAGTCGCTAGCTCATTCTCGTTCTTGTTTCGACTTGCGGGCAGGGAGGCTTGGAGAACATTTGGTTGATCGACTCCGGTGTTCTCGACACATGACCGGAGATAAGAAGTGGTTCTCCGGCCCTCACCCCGGTGAAGGAAAAGATGTACATTACATTTGGGGACAATGGACGAGGTAGGGTGCTTTCAGAGGGTGTTGTGCATGTGAGTGACAAGGTAACGTTGAAGAGAGTGGCTCTTGTGAAGTCTTTGGGTTTTAATTTGCTTTCGGTTTCTCAGTTGCTTGATGAGGGTTTTGAGGTGCGTTTCAAGTCCGGCGAGTCTCGTTTGCTTGATTCTCGAGGTGATCTTGTCGTATGATCATCCCCGAGGGTCGATTTTCGTGGTCGATTTCTCTCGTTCTTTGGGTCCCGCTTTCGTCGTTTGATGGCCGGTCCGTCCTCTCGATTTGTGGAAATGGCATAGGCGGTTGGGACACTTGAGCTTTGATTTGGTTTCCCGCTTGAGTGGTCTTGACCTTGTCCGAGGATTGCCGAAGTTGAAGTTTGAGAAGGATTTGGTTTGTGCTCCTTGTAGGCATGGTAAGATGGTAGCCATTCCCCATCCACCCCTGACCGATGTCATGACCGAGCGTCCGACGTAGCCGTTACATATGGACCTTGTTGGGCCGGCTCGAGTTCGCTCGGTGGGTGGGAAGTGGTATGTCCTTGTTGTGGTGGACGATTACTCTCGCTATGCCCGGGTGTTCTTCTTGGAGGATAAGAGTGAGACTTTTGGCTTTGTTCGAGATCCGATCGTGAGGTTGAAAAACGAGAGGCATGGGAATGCTATTCGAGCTATCCGCGGTGATAATGGCTGCGAGTTCAAGAACTCTCGTTTTGATGCCTTTTGTCGTGATCTAGGTCTTGAACATCGGTATTCGACCCCTTATGTGCCCCCTCAAAATGGAGTCGTGGAAAGGAAAAATCGGACTCTTTGTGAGATGGCTAGGACGATGCTCGATGAGCACGGGACTCCTAGGAGGTTTTGGGCCGAGGCGGTCAATACAGCCTTGTCATGTTTCCAATCGGATTTTATTGAGAGCTTTCAAGAAGAAGACCTGTTATGAGCTTATGCATGGTCGGGCACCCAAGGTGAGTCACTTCCGAGTTTTTGGCTGCAAGTGCTTTATTCTGAAGAAGGAAAAACTCGACAAGTTTGAGGCTAGGTCTAGTGATGGTATTTTCTTTGGATATGCTAACCACTCTAGAGCCTATAGGGTGCTTAACCTTGAGACTAACAAAATCATGGAGACTTGCGAGGTGACCTTCGACGAGACAATGCCATGTACTTCTCCCCGGCTTTGAATGTGCGGGTGATGAAGAGATGGCCGAGGACCTCTTTGAAGAGGAGAAAGATGAAGCTGGAGATGATGATGGGGAGAACCATGCGCCTGAAGCTGAGCATGTACCCACTACTTCCCCCACGACCACTTTGGAGCATGGACCGTCTACTTCATGGACAACGACGGTGCAACAAGAGGACCAGGCGAGAGAAGCTGACATTGAGGGGGAGGTAGTCTCGAGGCGTGAGGCTCCCCGGCGGATTCAAGAAGTGCATCCCCTTTCGAAGATCATTGGAGACATCAATGAACGCACTACACGGTCGAGGTCCAGGAATTCCTCTCATTTTGCTCATGCTGCTTTTGTTGCTACTTTTGAGCCCAAGGACATTGGACATGCTTTATCCGATGCAAGCCGGGTCAATTCTATGCATGAGGAGTTGGAAAACTTTGAGAGGAACCGGGTGTGGGAGTTAGTTGAACCACCTCCAAATTGCCATCCCATAGGAACCAAGTGGGTTTGGAAGAACAAAGAGGGAGAGAATGGGATGGTTGTGAGGAACAAGTCCGGACTTGTTGCTCGGGGGTTTAGTCGAAGGAGGGGATCGACTACGAGGAGACCTTTGCTCCCGTGGCCCGTCTTGAGGCAATTCGAATCCTTCTAGCCTTTGCCGTGGCTAAAGGGTTCAAGTTGTTTCGGATGGACGTGAAGAGTGCTTTTCCGAATGGGGTCATAGAGGAGGAGGTGTATGTGAAGCGACCACACGGGTTTGAGAGCGAGTTGTACCCACACGGGGTATACGAGGTTGAAAAGGGCTCGTATGGGTTGAAACAGGGCGCCCGTGCTTGGTATGGGAGATTGAGAGGTTTTCTTTTGAGCGAGAGAGGGTTTGTGATGGGTACCGTGGATAGAACCTTGTTTCTCCTCAAGCATGGAAATGACTTGTTGATTGTTCGGATATACGTGGATGATATTGTCTTTGGTGGCTCGTCACATAACCTTGTTGCCAAGTTTGCGGATGAGATGAGCGGGGAGTTCGAGATGAGCATGATGGGCGAGTTGCGGTATTTTCTCGGCCGCGAGATCAAGCAAGTGAAGGACGGTACATTTGTGCACCAAACCAAGTACACGAAAGACATGTCGAGAAAGTTCCGGATGCAAGATGTGAAGCCGATGTCGACTCCCATGGGGAGTACGGCCACTTTGGATGCGGATGAGGACGGAGAACCGGTGGACCGGCGGGAGTACGGGAGCATGATCGGCTCCCTCCTCTACTTGACGGCGACGAGGCCGACATACGGTTCGGCGTGTGTCCGTGCGCTCGTTTTCGAGCTTCGCCGAGGACTTCACATCGACGGGCCGTCAAGAGGATTTTCGGGTACCTACGATCGCCCCTGGTCTTGGCCTTTGGTATTCTTCCTCCTCGACTCTGTCTCTTCATGGTTTTTCCGATGCGGATTTTCTTTGGTTGTCGAGTCGAGAGGAAGTCTACTTCGGCACTTGTCGGTTTCTTGGTTCTTCGTTGGTCTCATGGTCTTCCCGCAAGCGGTCTAGTGTGGCTCGGTCTACCACGGAGGCGGAGTATGTTGCCGCCGCTAGTTGTTGCTCCCGTTGTTGTGGATTTCATACACTTTGAGAGACTTTGGTGAGGAGTGCACCCAGATCCCACTTCTTTGTGATAGCACCAGTGCCATAAGCGTAGCCAAAAACCCAGTGCTTCACTCCAGAACCAAACATATAGAAGTGAGGTATCACTTTCTGAGGGACAATGTGGAAAAAGGAACCATTGTTTTGAGCCATGTCCCTACCCAAGATCAGCTAGCCGACATCTTTACAAAGCCTCTCGACCAAGCTACATTTGTGCGCTTGCGGGGGGAACTTGGGGTTTGTTGCCCTTTCTAGTTGATTCTTGGGGGATTTCCTTTTGTACCATATGTATCATACCATGTTTTACTTTGATGTATATACATGATTTGCTTGATGTATAAACCATGGTAGGATAGCCATCTTGTCATATATCATGTTGCATTTGTGTCATATTGCATTTTAGGATGATGAGCTTCTTTCATATGCCATATTTGAGTCTCTTTGGCTATTTGTGAGATATTGGTTATATGTGTGGAGAAATGGTGATGTGAGGCTATGCTCTTGGAATATTTGAGATATATGTGTGGTGAGATAGCCCCTTTTGAGATAAATGCTTAACTTGACTAATTTCTGATGAAATATGCTCCACTCGTGTGTAGTTGTGTATCCATGTCACAGTTTGGTCTGAATGTGCTTTTCATGCTTAGATTGTGCTTGGATGCCTTGTTCTTGCATTTGGGCCAAAGGTAGGATATCATTGTGAATGTTTAGCCTATGTTGCATTCATGGGGGAGCATAAGCTTCTTTTTGCCGCAAAGGCACTTCATGTACCATGAAATAATTTAATCTTGAAAAGAAGTGTCAAATGCTTGAAAAATGCTCCATCCATCATGTCTATGCTGAAAATGTCGTATCTTTCACATATGGGTGCAAAACATGTTGCATGATGTTCACCAGTGGAGAAGTCTCCCCGAAGTGGACACATGGCTCATGAGCTTTGACATGACATGCTTTGCTTTATGGGTGTTTGCCATGATCTTTTGCTGAGAATTTGACATCCTTGTATGATCTTTAAATGGTATGCATGTTTGTGGCTCAAGTGTGACATGGATAGGCTTTTACATGTGAAGCGAGTCTTCTTTTGGTAAACCGCTTAAATCTGAAAATTTTGCTTTGTCACATGCTTGTATTTTCATATATTACTTGTGGCAATGCTTTAACTATGCTATGATTCATGTGTGTGATCTTTGTCTCATGTTTAGCCTTTGACACTAGATTTGGCCTATTTGAGAAGCTCATGTAGATGTTTATATGCTTTGCTTTGCATTTCTGCATTTTTCACCTTGATTCATACATTGTCAACAAGGGGGAGAAAAGGTGAGCTTAATGAAAATTCAGAAAAAGGTGAGCTGAAATTTGGAAGTGTGCATCCACATGTTCAGGGGGAGGCATTTGTTCAGGGGGAGCCTTCTTGCTGTTTTCAGTGTGGATTTTGTGCTTTGCTTGGCTTGTGACCTTTCTTTGCCTTTCTTCGGTTTTGGTCATGAGTTGAGCTTCTTCGTTTTTCTTTCGTCTTTCTTTATCTTTTACTCTGAATTTCATTTCGCGTTGTGTGTTGTCAATGCACTCATCAAGGGGGAGATTGTGGACCAGGAGCGTCCCAGTGGTCGGTGGATGACCGCTCCTTAGTGATGAGTGATTGACAACGGGTGTTGGACTGACTCTTGGCTTAGTGCGCGAGGTGTAGGCCGCGGCCTAGTTCGTGTTGTTGCGGGTGAAGAACGGGCGCGAAAGGTCTTCGGCCTTGAGGGGCCTCCGGGAGATGGAGAGACAAGTAGGCTCGGTTCGAGGGACCCGGTGGACGACGGGGATCGGGTGCGGGCCACATGGTGGCGACACAAGCAAGACGAAGTCATGGACAAGTGAGCCGGTGCACGGTGGCGGTCAAGTCAAGTGGTTTGGCGGGAGGCCGGACCGGCACGCGGGGTTTGGTGGTTTGCCCACAAAACCATCGGCGGACGGTTTCTTGGTTTGGGCCTCAAAACCAAGTCCGAGGGCCCAACACGACGGAGACGGGATCCGGCGTGTCGGGAAGCTTCGAAGCGGAGGACATGCGGCGGGATCGCATGGCTTGCGTCGGGAGGACGCGGGGGTGCGGCAAAGGCGTGCCCGTCCGATGGCAAGACCCACATACATTACCAAAATGCCCCTACGTGGGTTGTATCGCCGTAGTGTAGTTAGGGGTAGTCGAGTCATTTACCACTCCGGCGGGACTTGATATATAAGCCTGGAGTGTGTGTTGATGGCTCTCTCTCTCCGCGACTTAGGGTTTCATTTCCCCCCTTCTCTTTCTCATTTTCGTAGCTATTTTTCTTCCTATTTTCTCTAGGCTAGCATGAGAGCTTCATGAGAGATTTGTTGAGAGGGATGGATGCTAGGGCGGCATGCTAGACCTTGTGAATCTTTCCTGGTTTGTATAGAAGATTCGGGGTTGTTTTTCGTGCCTTTTTTTTGTGCCTATTTTCGTGCCTTTGTTCCCGGTGTGATTCCGCGGATTTGAGTGAGTTTCTTCCCGGATTTCTTTGAGGGAAACATGGATAGATGTCTTGTGCATCTTTGTGCTTGATCTTGTGCCCTCAAACGCCGGAAACTACTTCGATACGTGAGTTTTCGTTCGGTGCTCTAGGTTTTGGTGGTGCTCAAAGGATTCGCGATTCCGGTGATTTAGGGAGTTAGGAGGCAAGATTTTTGGGCTATAGCATCCTTGTGTGACGCTTTTCAAGTACCCAAACCCTTGTCTCCACAGCTTCAACCGTTTGGGAAATCCGATGATGATTTGGGGGGGGGTTGACTTTCGAGGTCGGGCTTTTTTCTGTTCTGTCCGAGCCTCGCGGACGGTCCGCGGCCTCCTGGCGGACGGTCCGCGCGGGTCCAGTTCATCCCGTGTTCTTCGTGTTCTTGCTCGTCTTTTGTTTCGATCCGTTGTGATTTTGGTTTTTGGTTGGACGAAGTTTCGGACAGTCCGCGGTGTCGGGCGGACGGTCCGCGGGTGCTAGGCGGACGGTCCGCGTGCTCCCCGCGGACGGTCCGTGACACGCGGGTGTCTTTGGGTCGTTCTGTGTAAATTAACGGACGGTCCGCGGCTAAGGCCGGACGGTCCGCGGCCGGGTGCGGACGGTCCGCGATACCCGGCCGGACGGTCCGCGCGGCTCTTGCGGACGGTCCGCCCCTCCGCGCGGACGGTCCGCCGCAGCCCGTGTGCTTTGCTTCTTGGTTCGATTCCTTCCTCCCTTTCTAGTGCTTCCGCGTGTGCTTTGAGGAATCGTTCCTAAGGCTAGAGGTTGATCCATAACCTCGTGGTCTTGGCGATTGGTGCATGATTCGATCCATCGCTCGTGTGTGACCGGGATTTGAGTAGGACATAGGCCGGGTTCTTTGGGAAGAATTTTTACCGGCTCCTATTCACTCCCCCCTCTCTAGTCGCCATCCGATCCTTCACAAGTACCATTAGACATTATAGAGTCCATCTCACTCCGAACCGCTTCCTTCCAATAGTCGACATCCGGAGAGGAATATGCCTCTTCAATGGTTCTAGGAGTGTCATCCACGAGGTACACAATGAAATCATCACCAAAGGACTTTGCAATCCTCTCCGTCTCTTGCTCTTTCTAAGAGCTTCATTGCCATCCTCCTCGGATTTTTCTCATGTGGTTGTTCATTGTGTTCTATCAAAACAGCGGGTTCTTTGAGTTCATTATTAATAGACAATTCATGACTAAATGTGCTATCTATCTCTTTCATAGGAAAAATGTCCTCAAAAAATGTAGCGTCTCTGGATTCCATGATGGTGCCAACATGCATATCAGGTACTCCAGACTTCAATATTAAAAACCTATAACCCACACTGTGTAGAGCATAACCAAAAAAGATACAATCGACAGTTTTAGGTCCTAGTTTACGTTTCTTGGTTATAGGCACATTCACTTTGGCCAAACATCCCCAAGTCCGTAAGTATGAAAGTGTTAGCGTTTTCTTTTCCCATTCCTCGAATGGTGTTATCTCTTTGTTCTTTACGAGAACACGATTCGAGACATGACATGCGATCAATATAGCCTCACCCCACCATTCCTTGGAAAGTCCCGCTGTGTCTAACATGGCGTTAACCAAATCAGTTAGAGTGCGGTTCTTTCTTTCGTCTACCCCGTTTGATTGAGGTGAATAGGGAGGCGTCCTCTCATGAATTATTCCGTGTTCCTCACAGAACGCAGTGAAAACATTAGGAAAATACTCTCCACCACGATCAGACCTAATTCTTTTGATCTTTCTCTCAAGTTGGTTTTCTACTTCAGCTTTATAGATTTTAAAGTATTGTAATGCTTCATCTTTAGACTTCAACAAATAGATATAGCAAAATCTAGTACAATCGTCTATCAGAGTCATGAAAAACTTTTTACCACCTTTTGTCAACACACCATTCATCTCGCATAAGTCAGAATGAATTAGTTCTAGAGGTGCCAAGTCTCTCGCCTCAGCCGAAAAATGAGGCTTGCGAGGTTGTTTTGATTCAACGCACACATGGCACTTAGAATTTTTGACTAAGGTAAATTTTGGAATTAAACTCAAGTTTGCAAGACGCATCATACAACCAAAATTAACATGACAAAGTCGCGAATGCCAAACATTTGACTCATCATTAACATTCGAGACATGATTCACAACTTTATTACAATCATATGACAAAGAAAAGCGGAACAGGCCTCCGCTATCATAACCTTTTCCAATAAAACTTCCAAACTTAGAAATTACACATTTATTGGATTCAAAGACTAATTTAAAACTGTCTCTACACAAGAGAGACCCGCCGACTAAGTTCTTCTTGATAGTAGGGACATGCTGCACGTTCTTCAATCGAACGATCTTTCCCGAAGTAAGCTTCAGATCGACCGAACCAACACCAAGAACATGCGCATGTGATCCGTTTCCCATCAACAAGGAGGAAATTCCGCCCGCCTGGTAAGAGGAAAACAAGGAAATGTCAACACAAACATGAATATTAGCACCCGTTTCAATCCACCAATCAGGTGACTGACATACTGAAAGAACTGTAGATAAAAGATTACCGTACCCCAACGTTCCACCAGTTTCACTAATAACCATGTTGGCACTTTTGCCATCTTTCTTATCCTTGCGATCCGGACACTTTGCAGCAAAGTGTTCCGTGCTACCACAGCAGTAGCACTTTCCAGTTGGCGGCTTTTTCTGCTTGAACTGAGCCGTCTGCTTAGCCTTTGGTTGGTTTTGATGCTGCTTGTTTTTCTTTTTGAATGCATTGTTGTTCTTCTTCTGCACCAAATTAGCACTAGAAGACCCAACAATCCCTTTACCATGTGTCTTGTCCTTTGCTCTCGCCTTCTCTTCAACATCAAGAGTGCCGATAAGATCGACAACAGCAAACTCTTGCCTCTTGTGTTTTAGAGAGGTTCCAAAGTCCTTCCAAGAAGGTGGTAACTTGGAGATAATACCTCCAGCCACAAACTTGTCGGGCAACTTACATGGTGCATCCTTGTTATAATTCTCAAGATCTCTAGCTAGCGCCCGAATCTCATGGGCCTGCTCTACCACGTAACGGTCTTCAACCATTTTGTAGTCATAGAGTCGTTCCATGACATACGACTCACCACCAACATCGAAACCCCAAATTTAGCCTCAAGCGCATCCCAAATATCTTTGCCACTTGGCGGCGGAAGGTACGTGTCCACAAGGTTTTCGGCGAGAACACTCAAGATGGCACCACGAAACGGGTTATCGGCTACCTCGAAAGCCTTCTCCTCCTCCGGAGAAAACTGTTCGGGCTTCCCCGTATGACATGCATGATGCTCATCGGCGTCAACCAATACGTAACCCTTTGCTTCCAACGCTTGTAATTTGAACCATCGAAAACATTTGGTTTGAGCGTTGCAACGAAACTAGTTACCGAAAGCCTATCAACAATGAAAGGTTTTTGGATTGTTAGAAAACTAGGCAATTTTCGGTACATTTTAATTCCGAAATTATTAACATGTTCATGACAAATATGAGTGATCCCGTGAGAGCAAAGCATGTGCTTGTGTTCAAGTTAAATCTCAAATAAAACTCGAACAAAAATACACGAGAAAAGGTTTAGTGTGTACCCAAAGGCGGGACGGTTGACGGAGTCAACCGGTGCGCCGTTATCCCTTGGACTAGACATGCTAGTCATGGAGGGACCTTGTTCGGTGTAGTCGTACCGAGTTGATGCGAAGTGACGAGTCGTTGCGGTGAAGTCCCACGAACGGCCTTCGGGAAGTAGTCGTTCACGCCGATGTAGTCGTTCTCGCGGAGAGGGACGTAGACGTACGAAGAGCGAGCGCAGTGTGCGCGCAAAGCTTGCGTTGGGAATGGCAAGAGAGCAAGCGGCACAGAGGGAGAAGAGAGAGGTCTCCTAAGCGGGAGTACCCGAGTGTGAGAATGTGTTTCGTGCCGGAGGAAGGAGTCCTCTTATATAGGCGCGAGAGGAGAGGAGGAGGGAATGAACCCGGACGCTTCGACCACCATAATTCTCATTAAACGACGATTCCGAATCGCCGATGCCGTATTCAACGTCATCGGTTACCGGTAACGGTCGTTTTAATACGAAGGATTATGGGCGACATGAATGACCGACATGAATGTCACGGTCACGGTCTCGTCTCGACTCGACTCGACACGTCCATGCCACGCCCACGGCCCGGCCGGCGAGCGAGCGCGCGCGCGTGTGGCACGCCCTTCTCCTTTTACCAACTTCACAAGTGGTCCACCATTGGTCCACCCTTTTAGTTAGTTAAGATTCTCATTGGCTTTCAATGCGGGATTGAATCACTAAGATTTATTTTGTGGACCTTTTAATTCTTAAGATTAATTGAGACTAAATGGCCCAAGGCCCAATTAATCCAACATGTTATGACCTGTCGAGACTGCTTCTTCATGCCCGGTGGCGGGGCGGATCCTAAGATGAAAGTTTGAGAAAACATATTGCTATTAAGTTTTCATGTGCAACTGTGCAAAAGTAGCAGGGCAATGGACAGACTTCGAGAACGGAATTCCAGTTCCATTTGCCGCTGCAATTGGAGGATTAGGTTGGAGTTGTTGGGTCAATAGACACCACTCAGCACAGCAGGGGGGGTGCTTTGAGCCTGTGCGTGTGGTCAGGGATGCCGCTGCGGCTGCCGGCCATTCTGTCTCTCTGCTCTTGCTTGCATCTGAATTACGCAATAGTAATCGTATCACTTGCCCGCCATGACATTCTCAGCCATCAACAGTTGATTAACCCCTAAATCACTTAGTCCATTTGCGCCACGCATGACTCGACATGGGCCCTACTCCTAACCAATGTCATGCTGCTGCTGCTGCCTCTATAAGAACACAGTGACCAATTCGCTCGTTTCTCCATTAAGTCACACTACCACTCCAGCAATCTAGCTCGTAGTCGTAGCTCGGCACGCCAGCAATGGCAGGAGGCAAGCTGCAGGACAGGTTTCAAGACGACGAGGACATGCGCGTGGGCGTCGACCGCTTCCCGGAGCGCCACCCCATCGGCGCGACGGCGGCGGACGACCTTGGCCGCGACTACACCGAGCCGCCGCCGGCGCCGCTGTTCGACGCCGCCGAGCTCGCGTCGTGGTCCTTCTACCGCGCGGGCATCGCCGAGTTCGTCGCCACGTTCCTCTTCCTCTACGTGACGGTCCTGACCGTGATGGGCGTGAGCAAGTCCCCCTCCAAGTGCGGCACGGTGGGCATCCAGGGCATCGCGTGGGCGTTCGGCGGCATGATCTTCGCGCTCGTCTACTGCACCGCCGGCGTCTCCGGCGGCCACATCAACCCGGCCGTGACCTTCGGACTCCTCCTGGCCCGGAAGCTCTCCCTGCCGCGGGCGGCCTACTACGCCGTGATGCAGTGCCTGGGCGCGGTCTGCGGCGCCGGGGTCGTGAAGGCTATCGTCGGCGGCGCGCTGTACGAGGCCGCGGGCGGCGGCGCCAACGCCGTGAACGCCGGGTACACCAAGGGCGACGGCCTCGGCGCCGAGGTCGTGGGCACGTTCGTGCTGGTGTACACCGTGTTCTCCGCCACCGACGCCAAGCGCAGCGCCAGGGACTCCCATGTCCCGGTGCTCGCGCCGCTGCCCATCGGGCTCGCCGTGTTCCTGGTGCACCTCGCCACCATCCCCATCACCGGCACCGGCATCAACCCCGCCAGGAGCCTCGGCGCCGCCATCATCTACGACAGGCCACACGGCTGGCACGGCCACGTAAGTGTCCTTGTTGTACTCTGTATGTTGATCAAAATTAAACTCACGAGTTTTCATCATTCGACAATGCTTGTGTTTGGATGCCATGCCAGTGGATCTTCTGGGTGGGCCCGTTCACTGGAGCGGCGCTGGCTGCAGTGTACCACCAGGTGGTGATCAGGGCCATCCCCTTCAAATCCAACGCTTACTACTAGCAGCTGACCGAGCTAGCTAGCAGACGACGTTTGCTGGCACATGATGGATCTCGATCCTACTGTACTTCGTGCCGAGTGCCGACCCAACATGTAGTCCGATGGATCATGGATCCGTGGAATGTGTGTCAGTGTGCGCCAACCTTGTACTTGCACATCACATGTGCTCATTTTTCTTTTCACTTTTTTTTCCATTGATGAAAATGTGGTGGAATTGATAAATAAGATGTCAGTTCAAGTATGGCATCGGCCCATTTGTGATGCAACACAAGGCCCATTATGAGCATAAACAAACCAGCCGAATCTGGACTTGTTTATCATTCAAATTGGTTATTATTAGTAAGGTATCAAAAACATTGCCAACATTATTTTTCAGATATGTGTCAATTTTCTTACAGTAAAGACTGGATACACTATAATATTCCAGATATAAGCCACCAAATGTTGCCTTTGCGTTAAGTTACACTGATCCAAGAGGCCATATGCATTAAGTTACACACTCCATGTTCATTTTGAGCATCTACGAACTAGGTCAGCATTAAGTTACACAAAAAATAAACATTTAGAGGTCAGGGGCATTATGTCACCCATTCAATATTACTCAAAATGAAATTCACATCCATCTGGTGCCTGCTCCATCAACACAAAGCAGGCACCATACGTACTGTCAGTCCAATACCTCTACCGGGTACCACACAATAACTAAACGGCGCCCCTTATTCGCCTCAACTCACTCATTAGCTTATTTCTTACACCCTCCGTCCAGGTTGTTAGAAAACCGTGATGGTCTCACAAACACGCTTCCCGGACGACACTCCCTTTGTGGGATGGAGTAGTGTACTAAGGTCATGTTTGGATGAAGGTGTTAGTGTTAGTTTGTAGCAAACTAACACCAAAACTAACACTTTAAGTTTGGTGCTAGTTGAAACTAACACCCCAAAAACAAACACCTCCACCAGGTGGAAATTGGTGTTACTTTGGTGGACCCCATCCCTTTTCTCTCTCCCTCTCCTTTTCAAATGATTACGAAAGTTACTTTAAATGCAAATTAACACCTCCATCCAAACATTCAAAGTGTTGGTTTTTTGTGTTAATTTGGAGGTGTTAAAAACTACCACTAACACTAACATCTACCATCAAACATGGCCTAAGATCGTTGCCATCCCTTTTCGTGTCATACGTCATCTTTGGTGCCATCCAGATTGCCCATACCAAGACCGTCGACAGGACAAGAACAGCCGGCCATGAATCCCACTTTGTCTCGTCTCACCATGAAAGTAGTCATGCCAAAGAAATAGAACACATACAACACAGATGACACAGAGTATAGATTTTGTTTGATACCAGCGTTAAAAGTGGTAAACATAGATTAATTGTAAAATTAATTGCATAGATAAAAGTTGATTCACGAAACAAATTTATTAAACCTAACTAGTCAATAATTTGACAATGTGGTACTACATTTGCTAATGATGAATTAATTAGGCTTAATAGATTCATCTGCAATTTATAATTAGCTCATACTCCTAATTAGCATCCAAAACAATCAATGTAACAAGGGTTAAACTTTAACCCAAGCATCCAAACATATGGCTTGTGGCTCAGGTCTAAGGCTCAATAACAAATTCTGACTGAATTGAAAATGGCATATTCTAATACTCCTAAATATTATATTTGTTTAAAATTATCAGATAACAAGAACTTGGATAATACTGTATTTAGTGAAAACTTTAAGATTCAAGGAATATAGGATACAGACCATGGACAAATATTCCAAGTACTAAAATATATTCAATGTGGTAGTAAAACACTATTCATGTGACTAATTAATAAATGCGCATGCACTGAAAGTCAGAAACAACGTTCATAATTTGATTTATGTCTACACTCACAAAACTGAAACACTGTTATGAAATAAAAAAAGATAGCTGATACTAATAACTAGAGAATTCAGATAACTAACAACACTAAGTCATTGCATTGAACAATTCGGCATGAATACTAGCATCATAGTAAATAAATGCAATCATTGTAGTGAACGTATAACAACAACAAAAAGGGTAGTAATGAACATGGAAGGGAGAAGCTACTGACAGCAAACCAGGATCAGCTATAGACAAGGAACACTGAGCACAAACAATTCAATTTGCAGAGCAAATAAAGTAAAATATGAGCTGCTTTTGAAACCCAAGTAAATCATACTAAAAAAACTAATCATCATACCAAGTTACCAAGGAACTAAGGATGTATAGCCACCATGGATAGACAATACTAATCACCATAGAAAGAAACCATTCGCAACGTCATTGGATATATTTAAAAGAGTGAATTTCACTGTAGGTCCACAAACTTTTCCAGAGATCTCATCTAGGTCTGCAAACTAAAAAAAGCAGTCATCTAGGTCCATAAACTTTTTTTAAGATCTCATCCAGATCCGCAAACTAAATAAGCGGCCATCTAGGTGGATAAACTTTTAAAGAGCGGTCATCTAGGTCCATAAACTTTTAAAGAACGATCATCTAGGTCCAAAATGGTGGCGACGAGCCTCCTGGCAGCGGAGAAGCGGAGGTGGTGCTGCTTCGACGGTGGAGTGGACTGCACTGTGCCCTACCCCCGCGGCCACGCATGGCTCGTCACCACCACTTTAGACCTAGATGACTGCTCTTTAAAAGTTTATGGACCTAGTTGTCTGCTTATTTAGTTGGCGGACCAAGATTAGACATCGGAAAAAGTTTATGGACCTAGATAATTGTTTTTTAGTTTGCAGACCTAGATGAAATCTTGGGAAAAGTTCGTGGACCTACAGTGAAGTTAAAAAAACTGATAAAATAGAAAACTCAACCACACTGAATCGCCGCAGAAGCAAAATGAATTAAAACACAACACCACTCACCAAAGGTTTTGCCTTGTATTTCGAAGCAAAATGGTAGCGCGAAGTCAAAATACAGCTAGAGTTGGGAGTTCCAATTCTCACATCACAACACTTCTACATCAACGGAGACACATTAGGGACGTCATAGCTGTCCGCCGCTCTCATAAGAGTCTGTCACCGAGAATATCCTAGCTACATGCCGGCCAAATCAAAGTTCTTAAAAGCTCCTCCCGTTTGCTCTCACAAGAGCGAGCCAACGCGGCGGGCGGGACGCGTGGCGCGCAGCCGCGCTCCCGCACCCCCGCTGTACATTTTGCAAAAAAACCCTCTGCTTCGTTGGAAATCACACCCTCCACCGGCAGACGAAACCCTAGCCTCTTCTCTCTCTCCACCCGATCCCGATCTATCCCCGCGCTATCGTCGCTCTCACTCCCTGCTCGCCCTCCTCCCCGCGTCGTCGCCACGCCCACGCCCCTCCGCTCCACGCCGCCGCCAGGACCCCCCTCTTCCCTACTCGCCTCCGTTCCTCTCCCCTCTCTCCTCCCAGCGCAGCGACCCTTCCCCACCCCGGACGGTCCTCCTCCCCCAACTCATGTGCAGCCGCGGGGCGGAGCAGCTCCTCCGGCCCGTGGCCGAGTCCAGGCGGGACGCTGCGGGGGCGACGCGACCGCACGACGGCTCCTCCGTGGCCGCGCGGCGGCCACTCCTGCTGGCGAGACGGTCGTGGGCGTGGTGGGCCCACTGCTTTCCTGATCCGGTCGTGGACGCCATCATTACCACGACCCGGCCGTCCGGCGACCTAGCGGCGAGGTGGGTCTTCTGGCAGCGCATCATTGTGTGTCATGGGAGCGGCTCACGCGGCGGCCGCCCGCCTTGCTCCTCTCTCTGTGCGGTGGACCGCCGTGCAGCCCGCCGCCGTGGACGTCCGCCGAAGCCACCCGTGAACCTGAAGCTGCCACCGCCGTCGGGTACGGCTACGCCGAGCAAAACGACGACGAGGACGTGGGAGCTGGAGCTGTTGCCGAGAATGTCTACGACGAGCTGGACCGTGAGTACAAGGAAGCTGAACCGCAAGTTGTTGCCTTCTTCCTCGCCCACCACCTGTTTGACGAAATGCCCGTTCGGTGATAGCAAGCCCATATGTGAGTTGCAAGTTGTTGCCTTCTTCCTCGCCCACCACCTGTTCGACGAAATGCCCGTTCGGTGACGAGCAAGCCCATATGTGAGTTGCAAGTTGTTGCCTTCTTCCTCGCCCACCACCTGTTCGACGAAATGCCCGTTCGGTGATAGCAAGCCCATATGTGAGTTGCAAGTTGTTGCCTTCTTCCTCGCCCACCACCTGTTCGACGAAATGCCCGTTCGGTGACAGCAAGCCCATATGTGAGTTTGCACCCCTATCTTGCTATCCCTGTGTGCTGGCCTTCTAGCTGAGGGAAAAATCGGGCATTGCCCATGGTGATGTGTCAGCTCTGGTTGAGCCGCGCCGACCTACGCTTGTGTGCCGACCATCGAGTCGAGCCTTACGACTGCAGGTGCCGCTGCTGTCAACCGCGCGCGCCACCGCTTGTCTGTTTTCCTTGTTCTTCTCATAGTCGTGCGGGCGCCATCACCATAGTCGGCCAAAGTCCCAGCCAATCTTCTTAGACAACATGTTACCCTATTCAACAACTAGGCAATAGAAGCCTAGCCTCTGAATGACCACAAAAATGGCAGTCTTCCGTTTTTTATGCCAGCTTCTTGAATTCGGGTAGGCAGTGAACTAGAAACCATTACACACTGGTGGCATTATTGTTCATCCACAACAATGAGCCATGCATCCATTGATTAGAGCACTATCCTTTGCAGCGCGTGCTCCAGCAGCTGCTCAGTGCGGCGGAGGTGGAGCCGGTCATACATCAACGGGTCAAGGCTGTCACCGGAGGAGCTCGTGGTGCTGCAGGGGTGCCTGTGCCCACCGTCCAGGCTCCGGCCTGGATTCTATTGGTACGACAAGGTGTCCGGCTTCTGGGGAAAGGTATGGGACTTGTGGGGATCTGAATTTTCCTTTGCTCACTGGAAACATCTACTAGCTGTTTGTGATGCATTAACTAGCCATTATGATATTGGGAATCTCCTCTTTCATGTGAGAGCATGAGTCTTCTGCTGTGTTCCTGAAAAGGATTGGAATACATGGGGACTGGAGTTATGTACAAATTAGCAGAAATATATGCTTTATGGTACAAGTTATTTACTGCTGATGACCGGCGTGACTCTGTCATGGTGTGAACAGTTGTAGAATACCTGTATAATGTTTGTCTACTATGTGGTCATTGGGAAATGTTATTAACCTGATATCTGTATTGGAAGGTAGATCAGTGACCTTGTTTGTGAATACAAAATACCTCTTCTTATGTAAGCAATGTTGTTTTTTGCCTCGGTCTTTTCCCCCAATTATTGGTCTCTGAATGCATCTATCTTTGATGCAGGTAAATGAGCTAGACTTGAATACGGGTGCCCTTGATCCAGATGTAAGGTCTATAAGGACATTTAGAGTAGATATTCCTTTTCAGAAAGAAAATGTTAATAGATTAGAGCCCGCTCTTCTGGGTTAATAGATTCTGCAATGTTTGTGCAACACTATGCTACTGGATTGAGAGTTGTTCTGCAGAAGGAGCTCCGAAATAGTGATGTGAGCCAAGTTGGGAGAATTGTTCTCCCAAAGGTCAGTTGTCAATGCAATCAATTTTCTCTTCATAATGTCCCAGTTCCACTTATTTCATAAACACTTTCCTCTCTAATGAATGATATTTGTTACTGATGAATGAATTCTACAGAAGGAGGCGGAGTCTTACCTCCCCACTCTAATATCAAAGGATGGAAAAAGTTTTTGTATGTATGATCTGCTCAGTGCGCAACTGTGGACCTTCAAGTACAGGTGAGATCTTGTAATTATTTGGCTCTAATGCATGTTACATTGAGTACACTTCACTTTGCTAAAATTAATTAAGAAAAATAAAATGTTATGCTACCAAGAAACTTACAAAACAATCTATCCTCATTTGTATTGGTAAGTTCACTCAAATCGCTGTCCTGTTTGCCTCAGTGTGTAATCTGAAAAATAATGAATGTGCTTGAAAGCATGCTATCTTTATGTACCCATGCATGAAAATACACTTGTATTTAATTTGTTGCCTCCGTAAGTTATTTGATGTGTGAATAAACATTTTTTAGGTCACTTGTGCTAGGTTTTATTTCCTGGTCCAAAGTTGTGATAACTGAAGAATTGACAAATTATGTAGGCTGGCATGTATCGTCATTTTTTATAATTGGGGTGATCCATTTGATAAATTTGATTGAATTTTTGTGAGCTTGTGGATGAGTGTCATTTACAAGTAGTTTCGAGACTTCCTAAAGTACTCGCATGCCGAAAGTAATAAGCACGTTCCCCTTGTCATTTACAAGTAGTTTCGAGACTTCCTAAAGTAGTTTCAGCATGCTTGGCATTAGGCAACAAGTGACATTTGGACTGCAGCCCGGGGAATCTTGCAGTACCGCACGATTGTGGCTGTGGGCATGCAATTTGGTGGGGAAGAGGTTCATGAGTGGTTGGACCTTGGACGGAGATGCCAATCCCAATGAAACAGTGGGATATTTCAATGTTGGTTATAGTGAATCAAGTCAACAATAGTCAAGGCACATTCTTAGCACTACTACAGCATTGATAGTCTCCAAGTTATAACTTTCACCACCAGTTTGCAATGATCATCGGATGTGATGTAATATTTGCAATGTTGATGCCGGACATAAACCTTATTTGCTATCCTTTTGGATTCAGATTATGATGAACAAACTTAATTTTGTTGTTAAGTGTTTATTATGTCTTTGTTCTTTCGCATATGGATAGGGCGCGCAACGCGCGCCAAATTGTCTAGTAATACCCATAAAAAGATACTCTCTAATAGCGTTGCTAGGAGCAACTCCAGCAGGAGCCTGCAAATTGAGACCTCTAAAAGTCATTTGGAGGCCCAACTCAAAAGTGCATGGCCCTCTATTTTGATTCCAACTCCGGTAGAAAACTCAACTCAACCCTCTATTTTTACGTGGGTCCGTTTGTCAGAGAGAGAGAGGAGAAATCAAGTCCGCCTCCCTCCCCGATCCCTGTGTCGCCGCAGCTCGTTCGGCGCATGGCACACCGCACTCAGGCACGACAGCGGCTGTTGTTCGCACAACATGAGCACGAGCGCCTCCCGGTGCGCGCGCAGGTGCGCGTCAGGCTCGTCCCGACCATCAACGCCGACGCCTCGCCGGAAGCCTCCAAGGAGAAAGTCGAATGCGGCTTCTGGACCTCTACAAGACCGTCGGCGGACTACCCCCGATCCGGAGCGATGCGCTAATGTGGGGCAATGCGAGCGCTACACGGCAACGCGGCTCGCAGACATGCGCTGCAGTAGGCCGCGTCGTCCCCTCCTGTCCCGCCTGGCACGGTAGGCCACCACCACACGCAGACTCGATTTAGTTCGTTCCTCCATGGATTTGTGAAGATGAATAGTCAAATGGTTTCGCAAGATATCGATCAAGCTTTGATTTTAAGTGATTGAGTTGGGATTCAACATGGATGACGAATTTCACTCCAGTCGAGTTGCGTGCTCTACCCAGAGAGCAGAACAGAGCAAATCTTGATGACCGTCCTGCGAGCTCCGGCAGCAGCCTCGTGAAGTCCGACGAGGAGGAGGAGGGGCTTGGCGAGGTAGGCTCGGAGCTTGGTGCCACCGTGACTGCGCACGGTGAAGGACGCTGAGCTCAGCCACAGCGACATGGTTGATGACGCTGAGCGTGCCGCGGCTTCCGTTTCCGACAGCGAGCCCGAGAACGCGGATCCGACGCCACTCCCCGTCGAGTGGATCGGGTGTTCATGGCAGCGGTGCGGCTGCCGGAACGCCGCGCACGTCCAGTCGTGTCTCGTTGCGGCGCAGCTGCCGGAACGTCGGCGCGTCGGCCACGACAAGCTACGCGGAGTCGCCCGTTGGTGTCCACGGCACCGAGAAGTCGCCGTCATTGTTGGCGTCGGACCACGTGAGCGTCTTGGCGAAGGAGGATAGCTTCTCCCGGGCTTCCGCGCCGAGCTCGTCAGGGTCTCCGGAGGTCAGCCTCGCCGGAGGGCGCGACGGCCGACGGGGACGAGGCAGGTCTTGGCGAACAACTCATCTGTCTCCGGATCGGCCAGGAAGCGCACCGACGACGCAACAAAGCACGAGTTTCGGGAGCCTGCGAGGTCCCGCCGCCGTGGTGAGCTCCGCGGTGCCGCCGCCGTGCACGTTGTCGGTGTTTTAGACCGGCAACCTACCAAGGGGAGTACCCGAGGTAGATGAACGTGGCCTCGCCGAGATCGGTAACTCGAAGGAAGAGACACGTTGCACACAATTTAGACAGGTTCGGGCCGCGAGGTGCGTAATACCCTATGTCCTGTATGCTGCATAGCTCTGGATTGATTGGATGTGATTACAAGATGATGCGTAATTTGGTGAGAGAGGGAAGGGGTCTCTGCCTCGCCTTATGTAGTCCGGGAGGCAGGGTTACAGGTCGGTTTAGGGAGAGAGTACTAGTCGTGTATGTCTAGGAGTCCTCTGTCAGTGTTTTAGACCGGCAACCTACTAAGGGGAGTGCCGAAGTAGATGAATGTGTCCTCACCGAGATCGGTAACTCGAAGGAAGGGACACGCGGCACACAATTTAGACAGGTCCGGGCCGCGAGGTGCGTAATACCCTACGTCCTGTATGCTGTGTAGCTCTGGATTGATTGGGTACGATTACAAGATGATGCAATCTTACACCGTGAGATGAGATGATGGAGAAAGGGGTCCCTGCCTCGCCTTATATAGTCCGGGAGGCAGGGTTACAAGTCGGTTCAAGGAGAGAGTACTAGTCGAGTACGTCTAGGAGTCATCCATACAGTGCGGGACATGTACAGCTTCCTAACCGAGTACTTCTCCTCTGTAGTCCTTGTGCTTCACGCCATCAGGTGCCGTGCAGTGCAAGTCGGGTAGTCCCAGGGGTCCACCGAGTAGTCGGTCCCGGTACCCACCGAGGTAGTGGGCCCAAGGAGGTCCATACAACAAGCCCCCGAGTACTTTGTAGTCGAGAAGGATAGCTTCAAGTAGTCTTGACGGCCTTAACGAGTAGTCCTCAAGCGTCCTCGAGTACTACAAGTCAAAAGTCCTCAAGAGTAGTCGAAGCATCCCGAGGCTGGAATGTACTCCAGCTGACATCTGAACAATCCTGAAGTCTTCTCGAGTAGTCCCAAGCGTCCTCGAGCGCCGCTCTTGAAGGTCTTCAACAATGCCCATGTTGTCTTGAAGCTAAAACTGATATGGAAGTGCGATTGCAAAATCGCACTCCATATGGAGTAGCCCCCGAGCCTTAGGTTGAGTTGTAGACTCTAGCTGAGGGTCCATCCGAAGTTTTGGCAAAAATATCCCGAAAAATCCGGAGAAAAAACCGAAGGACACGTGGCACGGAGCCCCCGAGCCTTGAGTCGTGTACTTCCTCTCGAATTGAAGGGTCATCTTGTAGAATATGTCCTGAGATGCTCTTGAGTCTTGTCGCTCCTCAGGAAGTCGAGTTGGAGTAGCCAATCCCCCTGAGGTGAGGCGCGTCGACTAGTAGAAGTTGAAAGGTCACGCGCCGCCGCTGAGTCATCCAAGCGCAGACTTATCCATCCAACCGTTGGGGAGGCCGCGTTGACTTATAAATAGAATCCAAAACCCTTAGGGTTTTTCACCCTACGCAGCTGCAGCCATTCCTAGCAGATCTAGCCAGGAATCATCACTGGTGCGCACCGCCGCCATTCAGTAGAGCATAGATCCAAGTGCACCGCCGTAGGAAGCCACCACTGTAGCCCCCGAGCGAATGCGCGTGAAGACAACGTGCACCTGGAGAATGAAGCCTTCACCGTCGAAGACCGTGAAGGCCGCCGGTGGGAAGAAGAGGACCTGTGAAGAGGCCGCCGGATCTGCTGCGGGGATGCCGCCGGTGTCTCCGCCGCGGCCACATCTGAATCGCGAGTGGAAGAAATCCAAGGCGAAAACCGAAGACCTGCTGGCCCTTCTCAACAGTGGGTTCCTGCGGGAGAAGGAGGTGGATATGTGGAGAGCCGCCGCAGGGGATCCGTACCCCATGGAGAAAAATCCGGACGAAATCCCGATGTTCGCGCAGTTCGCGGAGCGCGGACTATCTCTCCCGGCGAGCGACTTCTTCAAGGGGCTGCTGGGGTACTACGGCATCGAGTACCTCAACCTCAACCCCAACGGTATCTTCCACACCGCCGTCTTTGTTCATTTTTGCGAAGCCTTCTTGGGGATCAAGCCCCATTGGATCTTGTTCGGAACTTCTTCGGGTGAAGCCTCAACCCGGCGCCGGCAATCCCCGAGTAGCGGAGGAGTGGGGATCCAGATGAGGGAGGACGCGGCAGAGCAGTACCTCTCCTACAAGTTGATAGATTCCAATCAAGACTAGAAGGCCAAGTGGTTCTTGTCGGTGCGGAATATGGTCCCGACACTAACCAGTAGATAGCGCCGAGGTCTATCCCTCAATGGTCGATGCTAAGCAACAAGTGACACAGGGTTTTTATCCTGGTTCCGGCCGAGGGGGCCGTACGTCCAGCAGGGGTGTGCTCACGGCACTATATTGCTCAGCACCGGGGGTGCCTGTAGTGGGGCTGCTACAAGCGAGGCGGGAGAGGAAGCGTGGCTCCCAAGTCCCTAGTGGAGTGGCTGAAGATGTTGTGGGAGAATAAGAGAGTGAGTGCACGGCGTGCTCTTGGTCTGTGGCCTTGAGCGTGTCGCTGTTCTCGTGTCTCTTCTCCCCCCGCGCCGGGGGGTTCGTTCCCCTTTTATAGATCAAGGGGGAGGCGAGTTACATGCATGCCGCGCTATCTAGCTACGTGGGGAAGCACGACGTGCTATGCTGTAGAGTGGGCGGCCGTCCGGGCGATCCTCGCGAGCGATCCGGTCATCATGGCTCGACTTGTACCCGAACGGTGGCGGTTCGAGGGTAGGGAGAGCAGCGGATGGCGGTGATGTCCTCTGATAGGCTCGAGGGAGGTGCTGACGCAGGCCCGTACGGCGTACAGGAGTAGGCAGAACGGCGTTCCTTCCCGATGCGCTTCACGGGGCTGGAGTCGTTGCTACAGGGCCCGGCGTGCGCCTGCACGCGCGGGTACGGCGGCCACGCCGTTACAGTGGCGGGGATGGCAGTCCACCGGCCTAGCGCCTCCACCCTAACTCTCGTAGGGTCACAAGCAAGTACATCGAGGGTGCGCCGGCCCCCTTTCGAGGGGCTCGGCGTGTTAGCCGCGTCTTGGGGCGTGCGCGCGGTGTCACGGGACCGACACCGGCCGCCGCGCACGCACCCTACCACGGTGGCGGGGATGGGCTCCTCCCGGGGAGTTGGTGCGGCGGCACGGGGTGCGAGCCCCGGGTGCATGATGGCGCCGTCCTGTGGCGTCGGGGCGTTAAATGCCCGTGTACGGGGCGGCGCACGCGTGAGGGGCATCCTCGAGCGTGGCGGACTCCGGCCGAGGGCGGGGCGTACCCTCGAGCGAGGCGGACCCTGCTCGAGGGAAGTGCGCCCCTCGAGCGGGGGCGATGCCCGTCCGAAGGGAGCGCGCGGCCTCGAACGAGGCGGGGGCTCGTTCGAGGGGATCCTTACGTGGGCCGCCTTGATGGGCCGTCGGAGTCCCCGTGGGCCGTGTCCTGCATGGTTAGGCACCGCGGGATTAGGCTTAGCGTATTTGGGTTTCGTTGCGGGTTTTAAGTGAGGTTTTCCCCATTGTTTAAGGGGACCCCTAGGGGCTGTCCCCGACGGTAGCCCCCGAGCATCCGTGGGTTTGCCATTGAGGTTCCCGCGACGCCGGAACCTGCGATAGGACGCTCTTCCCTCCTTGTCCCGCGAACGCTTTCCGTGGGGCCGCGTCGGCGGACCCGCGGGTCTAGCCCCCCGAAGCCTGCGGGGGAGTGTGGATACTTCGCCGAGGGGGGTTAACCGCGAGAATTTTGGTCGGAGAGGCGTGGCACATATGCCAACCGACATCGGCGGTATTTCGGCCGGCTTCGGGGGTGCACGCACGCGCCGGCACTTGTCTCCGGTGGGTGCAATTTCAAGGAGGTGTAGCCGTGCGCCAAGCCCCCGAGCCTTGGCCCGTTCGAGGTGATCGGGTAGAGCCCGGCGACTTGTTTTTTAACGTGCCCTCGCCGTCCCACCGCGGGACGGAGGGTGAGGTTTCCGCAACCCCTATCGAGCGGGTCGCGGATTGCGGATTCCTCGTCGAGTCGCTAGCGGGTGGTTCAGGCGGACGTCCATGCCCCGTTCGATAAGGGTAGGGCTGCGCGGTCCGGAGACACGTCCATGGAAGCGCTTGCGTGGGTTTGCTAGGTGGGGCTCGGTCCCGTTCGCTAGGGACCGAGGGCGCGGAAGCTCTCCCTCGGTGGGATCCCCCCGGCTAGGCGCCCTCGGCGGCTCTCGAACACGACATGTGGGGCACCCTCGAGCCGACGGGCTCGAGGAACGGCTCGAATGCGCGCGCCCTCGTCATCCCTAACTCGCGATCCGTGGCGCTGTTCGGACCCGTCGAGGGTCAGGCTTCGGACCTCGATCAGTAGGGCCGTGCGGGGTGGCGCCTGGGCGGCCCCGTCTTTTCGCGTTTGCGGCCGTCTAGGGGTCTGGGCGAGCCAGCCCTCGAGGCGCTGGTTGGTAGCACAGCGCGGCGTGGGTGCTTGCGGTGTTTGCTTTACTTCAAGCAGACCACGGCGACCATCTCGCGCGCGTGCCCTCTATAGAGGGTTGATGTTATCTCGAGCGGGGGCTCGTGCCGCTCGAGGGTTTTACATGGCATGGGTACCCGTGGTGCCTGCTCTACATCAAGCGAGGCCCGGGTAGCCTTCTCACGTCGATATCCCATCGAGGGTCGTTCTTGTTTTGAGCCGAGGGCTCGTGCCGCTCGAGGGTTTTACGCGGCATGGGTACCCGTGGTGCACCGCTTTACATCAAGCGAGGCCCCGTGTAGCCTTCTCACGTCGATATCCCATCGAGGGGTGGCCCTTGTCTCGAGCCGGGGGTTCGCCCCGCTCGAGGGTTCTCCTTGCTTGGCAAGGGACTCGATCATTTAATGCCTCGCGGTCGAGGGCCGCGGTTTTGCGGCGCGGGCGCGCCTTTTTAGGCGCGCGGCGCGCGCGCGCGCGCGCGTAGTGGGTGGTGTGGCGGGTGGACGTGATGGCTTCGCCTCGGCCCCTCGCGGGTCTCGCCGTGATGATGGCCCGCCTGCGGTGATGTGGCCGGCTGCGGTCGTGGTGGGGCCCGTCCGTCGGCGTGAAGGGAAGATTCCCTACGGTTAATGCGAGCGGGGGCATCCGCTCCGGAGAGCTCGCCCCGTCGGCTTATAAATGCGAGGGAGTGGGGAAGACGGCGGTTTTTTACCTTAGCACCTCACCGTTTTCGGTCCACCGCCCCTTCGTCTTCGCCTTGCTCTTGCCACCGCGCGGTGTCGCCGATAGAGCTCTTCTTCCGTTCCTCGTCCTCCGTCCTTGCGTTCCTTCGCCCTTCCTCATGGCGCCGCTTCGGCTTCCCCTCACGATCTTGGAGCCGTATGCTTGGGAGAGGTGGACGGTCACCGGGCCGGCCCTTGGCGAGCTAGTCGCCGCCGGCCGGTGGCGGCCAACGAAGAGGGACGTCGGGCCGAGTGGATAGTCCCGCCGGCGGCGGACCGTGCGCCCAACCCCGCCGGAGGGCTATGTGGTCGGCTTCATCCGCTACCACGAGCGGGGCTTCAACGCACCGGCGAGCCGCTTCATGCGGGCGATGTGCCACCACTACGGAGTGGAGCCGCACAACTTCGCCCCCAACGCGATTTCGCGCGGCGGCTACGTTCGTCGGCGTTTGCGAAGGGCACCGGGGGGATCCCGGTCAATTGGGAGCTGCGGGTACACCTTTTCCGCGCGAGCTCGTCACGCAGCCCCACGACGGAGCCAAGGACCCGCCGCGCGGTGCGCGCGGCGCGATGTCGCTTGCCCGCGGGGGCAATTCAAGAACGTCTACATCCCCCGCACCATGACGACGAACAACGCCGGCCGGGAGCGAGGATGGTTTTATACGCGCAACGCCGAGCCGGCCTTCCCCCCTACACCGGCGGGGTGTTCAAGGAGAGGCCCGACTCACGGGGCTACGGGGTGTCTACGCCCCCGGCATCGGGCGCGGCGGGGAGTCGGTCCTGGCCGCGGCGCGGCCGCCCGGCGACGATGGGGGCGAGGGCGGTGGGCGTCCTCGCCTTCCTCCATCATAGGCGGGTCGTGCCCTTGATGGAGAGGCCGCTCCGCATCTTCGAGATGACGAGGCGGCCAACCCCATCGACACGGCGAGGTCGCGGATGCTCTGACGCCCCTCGAGCGGCCATATGCGCTTACCGGGCGCGGAGCGCCGTCGACACCGGACGCCGCCGATGCTGCGGGTCGGACCCACGTGGGACCTCGAGATGCTCCCCACCGGCCCGCCGGTGAGTTTGGCTTTTGATTTCGTTTTATTTCTTTGTGTTGTCTTTGCCTCTGACGCGCCCTTGTTGCTCTGTGTGCGGTGGTGACTTTCACCATCGCCAAGTTTGTTCCGCCCCACCCCCGACTCCGCGCGGCGGGGCGGGCGGCGCGGCGGCGGCGAGCAAGAGGAGGGCGGCGAGCAAGAGGGAGCACGCGGCGACGTCAAGCGCGTCGCGATCGGCGGGCCGCGGAGCACCGTCGGCGCGAAGGGCGGGGCTCTCCTCCCCCGGAGGCGAGGAGTTCTCGTCCTCGGAGGAGGACGAAGAGGAAGAGGGCGAGGGGGAGGGTCCCCCTCCCCGACGGGGTGGCGACTGCGCCCCCTTCGCCGGAGCCGGCGCCGGCGGCGAGGGCGGCATCGCTGGGGGCGGGCGCAACGGCGCCCGCCGGCCGGGGCCATCGACATCGAGGGCGGCGCGCGCGCGCGCGGCGCCGGCGCGCTCGTCGGGGGCGCGCACGGCGAGCGCGCCGCGCGCGCACGGCGAGCGCGCGCGCGCGCGCATCGAGCGTGCTGCGCGCGCGGGGGAGCGCGTCCGCGCGCGCGGCGGCGTCGTCGGGGCGTGGCGGCGGGCGCGTCGCACGCGCGGGGCGAGCGTGCTCGCGCGCGCGGCGGCGCGCCGTCGGGAGGCGCGACATCGGGGCGTGACCGCGCGCGGGCGGGCGCGCCGCGCGCGCGGCGGCGTCGTCGGGGAGACGCGGCGGCGGGGCGCGCGGCCGCGCCGGCCTCATCGGCGGCGAGGCTTCGAGGAAGAGGAAGCGCGCCTTTTCCTCCTCGAGGTAAGGGACTCGATGCTTTGCTCGGTTTAATACGTTGATGATCGGGCGTCCTAACCCTCGTTCGTGCTGCCGCGGTGGTGCCAACCGTGCCTCCTCTCGCACACCGCCAAGGTGCGAGGACGGATGCGTCCATCCCCACCCGGCGGCGCTCGTCGAGGGCGCCGCGGGCGGGGACAAGCACGGCGGCGGCGGGCGAGAGCTCGCGGGCGCGGGCGGGGCCCCGAGGCTTCGGCCAGCGGATCGGCCGCCGTGGCACGGTCGGCGGTCGGCCGTGGAGCGGCCGGCGCGCGGCCGTCGTGGGGGGCGCGAGCCGCGGCGGCGGCGGTGGTGGAGGCGCGCCCGCAAGGGCGCGTCGTGGAGGAGGCGGAGCGGGAGCGACCCGCGGCGCCGTGGGCCGCGGGCGCGGCCGGAGGTGGTGGCCGTGGCGCCGTACCGGCGTCCGTGGCCGCGGAGACGCGCGGGCGGAGGCGCCGGTGGAGGCGGCGCAAGCGGCGGCGCCCGCCGGCGTTCGCAAGCGGAGGTGGTGGAGGTCTCGGACGACTCCCCGCCGCCCGGGGTGGGATCGGTGGGCCGGCGGCCCCACGAATTCCCCCGAGCCCCGGGGAGGGGGCCCTCGTGAGGGCGGCGCGAGGGTCACGGTGGGGGGGGGGGGGGTCGAGGACACGGCGCCGAGGCCTCGTCCTCCCGCGCGGCCGCCCGCCCCCGGTGGAGGGGGCCGTCGATGATCCCCCTGCGTTTCGCCGACGCCGGGGGGGAGCAGAGCTGCGGGGCGAGCTCGAGGGCCACGGCGCTACGCTCAACCGCGCGCTAAACGAGGCGCTGCAGGTCCATGGCGGCCCGGCATGGCTCGTCTTCCAGGTTAGCCGTGGTTGCTCGTTCTCTCCTTTCTTTCGTTTGTGCATGCTGCCTTCGTGTCACGGTGTTTTATGGGTTTTGATTCTGTGGTTGCCAGGAGCTCGAGCGTCGCGCCCACGACAAGTATGATGCGTTTGACCGGGTGAATGCCGAGGTCCACCAGCTCCGGGAGCGGTGCAGCGCTTTCGACGCGCTTGCCGACGCTCTCGGGTCCCCGGATGGGCGGCTAGCGTCCGGGCCACGGGGCACCGGCGCCGACGAGGCGCCCGAGGGCTCGGGGGCGAGGACACGCGCGCGCTCGAGCCTCGGCGGGTGCGCGCGGCCCTCATCGATCGTGATGAGGCGCGCGCACGCGCGCGAGGGACTTGGAGAAGACGCGGACGCGGCCGCTAGCCCGGGAGGCGGAGGTGGCGACCGTCCGCGCCGAAGCCGGGAGCTTCGCTCATCGCTTGAGGGCGCGCGGGCGCGGCGGCGCGGCCGAGGAGCGAGCGCGCGAGGCGGAGCGGCGGGCCAAGGAGGCCGATGACCCGAAGGCCGCCCTCGACGCCAAGGCCGCGGCCCTCGTCGTCGCGAGAGGAGCGGCTCCGCAAGAGAGCACCGCCGCCAAGGGGCGAGGAGCGGGTCCCGGCGGGGGCGGGCCGCCCTCACCGACGCCCGTGTCGCGGCCGGGGAGCGAGGAGCGCGCCGCCCACGAGGTGACGCGAGAAGACCTTGGCGGATCGGGACGCCAAGCTCTCCAAGGCCGAGGGCGAGGTGATTATGCTCGGCATCACCAACGCCAATCGGGGAGATGTCCCCTCGGGAGCGAGGGCGAGACCGTCGAGCGCCTCGAGTTGCGGTCGAGGCCGTGCGCCGCGACCTCGAGATGGAGAAGAAGCAAGTCGAAGGTGAGCCACGGTCGACTCTCGTCTTGTAGGTTTTTCGATTGGGAACTCGCATTCCCTTTTTTCGATTTATTTCTAGCCTTGGTGTTCCCGGGCTTGCGCCTTGCTACGGGGCACGCGGCGGAGCGGGCGGCGGCTCGCGAGCCTCCTACAACTCCTCCGAGGGGAGCCGCGGGAGGGCGTGCGATGCGGCCTTCGGAGACTGCCGCGCCGTCGAGGAGGGCGAGGCACGAGCCGGCGGTTCGCCGGCCGCCGCTGCCCGCGCCCTTGGTGGCCATGTCACCGAGCGGATGCGCCGGGCGGCGCAGTGGGCGTCCGAAGGCCCTCGGAGTGGTGCGATCCCACTACGAGGTTAACTTCGAGGCGGCGGTGGAAGGCTACATCGTTCCCGAGGGCGTTGAGGACGAGGTGGCCATGGAGCGCGCGTGGATGTGCTCGCCGCCGACGCCGCGGGTCGCTCGCCGAGGCCTTCGAGGAGTTCCTCTTCCGGACGTCGCCGATCTTGCTTGCTCCTCCCGCCTCGAAAGCGGGTTGGGCGGCGGCCCGTTTTTTGTTTATATGTATCGGTATTCGGCCTCGTGGCCTTTTGTAAATAAACAAGTTGTTTCATGAACATGCGTATTTGCCGTAAATGAAGTCGTTTGTTTATCGCGCTTTTTGTTTCTCCTTCTTCCCGAGTGGATTCTAGTTAGTGGAGTTCGATTTTTGCGGGGGCCCGGCCCGGGTTGGAGGCGAGAGAGAGGGCCATAGCCACGCGGCGTAGGCTATCCTCTCGGCTCGCACGCTCCTTCCGCCGTGCCGCTGCGCCCGTTCGAATCGTGGCTCGAGGTTGAAGTAGGAAACAAACTTAGCGCGTGTGGGTTGTTGCGTTTTTTGCGCGAAAAATGGGACCATTTTGGGGGGGGGGGTGCCCCCCGCAGTAGCCCCCGAGGGTAACTTGGGTTTCAGGGGAAAGCCGAGTTGCCCTTTTTATTGAGCTTAAAGCTTTTACATAGTTGTAGCCAAGGGGGCGTTGGCCGTGCGGTTTTTTACAACAAAAAAAATACTTGGAAATCCTAGCTAAGGGTAGAAGCGACGTAGCTGTTGGATGTTCCAAGCGTTGGTGAGCTCTTCACCGTCCTCGTTGGCCAACTTGTATGTGCCGGGCTTGAGTACCTTCACCACGATGTAGGGTCCTTCCCATGGGGGCGATAGCTTGTGGCGCCCGCGGTTGTCTTGGCGTAGCCTTAGGACCAGGTCCCCTTCGCTGAAATCCCGCCGGCGTATCTTGCGCGCTTGATAGCGCCGAGGGAGGCCGGTACCTCGCGGAATGCATCAAGGCTACAAGGCGTGCCTCGTCCACTGGGTCCAACGAGTCCTCGCGGGCTCATTGGTTAGCATCCTCGTTATAGCCTCGAACCTTGGGCGACCCGTATTCTAAATCCGTGGGGAGGACGGCCTCCGCGCGCGTGGACTAAGAAAAATGGGGTGAACCCGGTGGCTCTGCTCGGGGGTGGTCCTGGGCTCCACACGACCGAGTAGTTCTTGGAGCCATCTCCGCCCAGATTTGTTCAACTGGTCAAAAATTCTGGGCTTTAGGCCTTGTAAGATCATGCCATTGGCACGTTCCACTTGGCCGTTGGTCTATGGGTGCGCCACGAGTGCCCAATCCACACGGATGTGGAACTTGTCGCGGAACTCCAAGAACTTCTTGCCGTGAATTGGGATCCGTTGTCGGTGATGATGGAGTTTGGCACTCCAAAGCGGTAGACGATGTCGGTGAAGAATGTCACCGCTCTGCTCGCCCTTAGATTCGTGATGGGGCGCACCTCCACCCACTTGGAGAACTTGTCGATCGCGACCAACAAGTGGGTGAAGCCCCGGGCGCCTTCCGCAAGGGCCCGACGATGTCCGGCCCCACACGGCTAACGGCCATGTTACGGGGGATGGTACGTAGGGCATGGGCGGGCAAGTTGGACTTGCGGGCGTATAAGCGGCACCCCCTCGCAGGTGCGCACGATCTCGGCCCGGCGTCCGCGACCGCGGTGGGCCGGTAAAAGCCCGGCGGAACGCGTTGCCGACGAGGGTGCGGGGCGCGGCGTGGTGGCCACGGATCCCCGTGGATGTCCGCAGAGCTCGCGCCCCTCGGGAATGGGCACGCACCGTTGTAGGATGCGGAGGCGGCGCGCTTGTACGGCTCGCCGTCGACGAGGGTGAACGATTGGCCATCCGCGCGTGCGCCTAGCCGTGGCCCGGTCCGCGGGGAGTTCCCTCGATCGATCCGGAGCAATATATTTTGCCCGCCGGTCCGCGGACGGGGGCGGGCTCGATGTCCATCACGTCGGCCTCGTGGGAGCCGTACCCCTCGAGAAGGGAGAGCACGTACGCCTCGTTCGAGGGTCCTCGTCCATGGGCTCCGCACCCGGCGGATTCGAGGGAGCCCCCGAGGGTTCGTTGTGATTCGAGGGGTAGGGCTCGAAAGCGACCGAGGGGTTGAGCGATGTCGCGCGCGCGTTCGGGGGACGGTGATCCGCCGGACGCGATCTTGGCGAGTTCGTCCGCCTCTTCGTTGTACCGCGGGGCACATGGTTGAGCTCGATGCCGTAGAACTTGTCCTCGAGGGCTCGCACGGCCTTGCGGTAGGCCTCCATCTTGTCGTCGTGGCGGCTCGCGTTCTTCATGACTTGATCAATCACGAGCTGCGAGTCGCCCCTTACATCGAGGCGTTTGACGCCTAATTCAATGGCGATTTTGGGGCCGCGAGAGGAGGGGCCTCGTATTCGGCCATGTTGTTAGACGCGGGAAAGTGGAGGCGCACCGCGTGCGCATATGTTCCCCGAGGGGTGACACGAAGAGCGGACCCGCGCCCGCCCCTGTTTTCATCACCGAGCCGTCGAAGAACGGAGTCCGGCCTCCGCTTGGATTTGTGGCGGCGGCAGGCTGCGTGTCCGTCCATTCGGCGACGAAATCCGCCAAGATTTGGGACTTAATGGCCTTGCGCGGGGCGTAGGCGAGCGTCTCGCCCATCGGCTCCACGGACCACTTGGCGATCCTACCCGCGGCGTCGGGGTTGCGGATGATTTCTCCTAGTGGGAAGGAGGAAACCGGCGTGACGGGGTGGGCCTCGAAGTAGTGGCGGAGTTTGCGCCACGCAAGAACCCTTGCGTACGGCGGCTTCGGACTCGTGGGTAGCGCGTCTTCGTGTCCGAGAGGACCTCGCCGATGTAGTAGGCGGCGGCCGCCGCACGGGCAAAGGCATGCCCTTCCTCCGTGCGCTCCACAACGATCACGGCGCTCACCACGGGTGGTCGCGGCCACGTAGAGGGCTGCGGGGGCTCGCCGTCTGCGGCGGCGTGAGGATCGGGGCGTGCGTCAGTGACGCCTTCAGCTTGTCGAGCGCATCCCGGGGCCTCGGTGGTCCGGGAGAAGCGCTCGTGCTTCTTGAGTAGGCGGTAGAGGGGCGAGGCCCTTCTCCACCGAGCCGCGAGATGAAGCGGCTCAAGGCGGCAAGGCACCCCAACACCTTCGCACCCCCTTGAGGTCCGGATCGGACCCATCCGTTCGAGGGCCGCGACCTTTCGGGGGTTGGCCTCGATTCCCCGGCCCGGGAGACGATGTATCCCGGGAGCATGCCTCGCGGCACTCCAAAGACACATTTTTCGGGGTTTAACTTGACCCCATTGGCCCGTAGGCGGTTGAAGCGACGGCAAGGTCGCCAACCCGGTCGTCGCCTTCCTGGTCTTCACGACAATGTCGTCCACGTACGCTTCGACCGTCCCGCCCGATGTGATCCCCAAAAACGTGCTGCATGCAACATTGGTATGTTGCACCCGCGTTCGAGGCCAAATGGCATCGTGACGTACCGAACGTCCCGAACGGTGTGATGAACGAGGTCGCGGGCGGTCGGACTCTTTCATCTTTATCACGGTGGTACCGGAATAGGCATCAAGGAAACAAAGCGAGTTCACACCCGTTTGTTGAGTCAATGATTTGATCAATGCGTGGCAAAGGAAAAGGAACTTTAGGACATGCTTTATTGAGACTAGTGTAGTCTATACACATCCGCCACTTCCCATTCTTTTTCTTTACAAGCACGGGGTTTGCTAGCCACGTTGGGTGGAACACCTCCTTGATGAATCCGGCCTCGAGAAGCTTCCGCAGCTCCGCTCCGATTGCCGTCGCCGCTCCTCGTCGAAGCGGCGGAGCCGTTGCTGTACGGCGCGAGCATTTGGCAGGATGTCAAGGGAGTGCTCGGCGACTTCCCTCGGGATGCCTGGCATGTCCGAGGGGCTCCACGCGAAGATGTCGGCGTTGGCGCGGAGGAAGTCGACGAGCACCACTTCCTATTTGGGGTCGAGGGTGGAGCCTAACCCTCAACGCCTTGCCTTCGGGGGCCGAAGGGTCGAGGGGGGGACCCCCTTGGTCCGCTCCGCGGCCTCGAAGGTGCTGCGTGCTTGGCGGCGGAGTTGAGGTCTTCGTTGACCATCTTCTCCGGCGTGTTCACCGGCGCTAGTGCCTCTACGTGCTCCACGCATTCGACATCGCAGTCGAACGCGTGCTCGATCGACGAGCCGACGGTGATGACGCCGTTCGGGCCGGGCATCTTCATCTTTAGATAGGTATAATTGGGGACCGCCATGAATTTGGCATAGCAGGGTCGCCCAAGTATAGCATGGTAGGCCCCTTTGAACCCCACCACCTCGAAGGTGAGGGTCTCCTTGCGGAAGTTCTTAGGGGTGCCAAACCAGACCGGCAAGTCGATCTGCCCGAGGGGTTGAACCTGCTTGCCGGGCGCGATGCCGTGGAACGGCTTCGTGCTGGGCCGCAGCTGGTCCAATCCGATCCCCATTAGGCGCAGCGTATGCGCGTAGAGGATGTTGAGGCTGCTGCCTCCGTCCATGAGGACCTTTGAGAACCGGGCGTTCCCGATGATGGGGTCAACCACCGGCGGGTGCGGCCCGGGTTGGGGACGCGGTTTGGGTGGTCCTCCCGCTGAATGTGATGGCGTCCTCCGACCGGTTGAGGGAAGGACGGAGGCGCCCTCTCGGCCCGGCGAGGACCTCGTGCCGCTCCTTCTTGCGTTGGCGTGTCGACATGTCGACAGTTGGTCCCCCAAAGATGAGGAACACATTTTCGACGGCGGGGAAGCCGCCCGCGTCGCCATCGCCTTCGTCATTCTTGGCCTCTGCCTCCTTCGCGGCGGCATGACCATAGAATTTCTTGAGCATGTCGCACTGCTCAAGGGTGTGGTGTACTGGGGTTTTGTGGTAGGGACATGGCTTCCTCAGCATGTCATCGAACACCCCCGGGCCTCGAGGGGCCGGTCGAGGGCCCCGTCGAGCGGGTCGACGGCGAGGGCCTCGGCGTTGCCGCCGTCGCGTCCCTCGTTCGCGCGCCTTGCGGCGCGGCTTCTTCCCCTTCTTGCCCCGCTTGTCGTTGCGGTGCGGCTCCTTGGACTTGCTGCCCTCCGCGGGCGCGTCCTCGGAGCGCTTGCCCTTTTTGCCGTCGAAGATCGCCCCCACGGCCTCCTCCCCGGAGGCGAAGCTGGTGGCGATGTCGAGCGCAGCTCGTTGGAGTCCGCGGGCGGGCTGCGTCCCAGCTCCCGCACGAGGTCCCGGCACGTGGTGCCCTCGAGGAAGGCGTGCACGATTTCGGACTGCGCCACGCTGGGGAGCTCCGTGCAGCGCTTGGAGAAGCGCCGTATGAAGTCCCGCAGCGACTCGCCGGGCTTCTGCGTGCAGGAGCGCAGGTCCCATGAGTTCCCAGGGCGCACGTATGTGCCCACGGAAGGTGCCCACGAACGTGTGGACTAGGTTGTCCCAGTTATGGATCTGGCTGGCGGGCAAGTGCTCGAGCCATGTCCGGCCGCATCGCCAAGGTGTAGGGGCAAGGGTTGCGGATGATGACCTCGTCGGGCGGTGGCCCCGCCCGGTACCGGCAAGCCAAGCGGTAGTCGTTGAGCCACACGCGGGGGTCCGTCTCCCCGTTGTACTTGACAATCGTCGAGGGTTGGCGGAAGCGTTGGGGGGAAGCGGCCGCCGCGCGGATCTCCCGGGCGAACACACGGGTGCACGGGGGCTGCGGCGTTGGGGAGCGGTCCTCGCCGCGTCGTAGCGCCCGCCCCGTCGAGGGTGGTAGCCTCTTGCCGCTCGTGCGTCCGCCTTGCCGGTGCGCTCGGGCGTTGATGACGTTGCGAGCGTCGCCATCCGGCCCGCCTCGCGCGCGTCAAGGAGTCGCTCCTTGGCGGCGTGCGCCCTTGCTCGGTGGGTTGCCCCGTTGGTCCCCCCGCGTGCACCGAGGGTTCGCCTCCCGGTGCGGCTTCATCGCCCCGCGCATCCCCCCCTGTTGGCGGATGCGTGAGGGCCGAGCTCTCGGCCTCGCCGGACGCGCCGCTTGCTCGATGAGAGTTTGCACCTCGCGGTGCATGTCTCGAGCCTCGGGGGTCGAGGGTGCGGCATAGCACGACGGCGTCGCGGCGGCGACGAGCTTCGGCTCGCCGCGGGGGGCACGTCCGCGTTTTCGACGTTGGGGAGCGTGTTGATGCGGTCGCGGACCTGTCGGCCCGGTTCCGCGCGCGTTCGCCGCGCGCGGAGGCTTCCCCGCCACTTGAGGCGCGGAGCGGCCGCACCGTTCGGTATTCCTCCGCCGGCTTGGCCTCGAGCTCGCGGGCTTGGGCAAGGCAAGGCGGGCGGCGTCGACCCCGGCGGGGAGCGCTCGGCCTGCCCCGGCCGGGCGCGCGCCGCGATCCCCGGGGCGGGTGTGACTTCCCGTCTCCGCGCCCGCAGCACGGGCGGCATTGGCCGGGGTCGTTGGTGATGACGGCGCGGCACTCCCGCGCGGGGTCGTAGCTCCCGTGCTGGAGTCGTCGGAGCGACCAAACCCGGTAGTCCGCGGCGTCGAGGAAACGCCGGGAACGCGGCCGGGTGCGGCACGCCGGAGAAGTCCCCACTCCACGTATCCGTGGCGGTTGGCGGGTGGCATCGTGTCGACGGGCCCGGGGATGACTCATCGCTCGCCGAGGCGCCGGGGTCCCTAGCGACGAAGACGTGGCGGCCGGGCGGAACCCCGCGCATCGTCGTGTTGACGTTGGCGTTGTGGGCGTCGTAGCGCCCCCGCGGCCCGATGGGGGGATGCGCGGTCCCGAGGCCGCGCGCCGGCTCCCCCCCGGGGCGGTGGCGGTCGTGATGGCTCGGCGCACCGCGGCCGGGCGGCGGCCGCGCTCGGCCCTCGCGGCCGCCGCTCGGACCCGCGCCCGACGCGAACGCTGCCCGCAGCGACGGTGGCGTCGTGGCGCCGGGGGGGGGGGGGGGGGGGGCGGGGCCCGCGGCATCCGTGCTGCGGGCGCGCCGCGCCGTGGTGGTGCGCGCGGCGGGGGCCAATGCCGACCTAGCCCGCGGCGCGCGCGTGGAGCTCCTCACGGTTGGTGAGGCGCATGAGATAGTCGTTCCCCGTGGCCCGAAAGTTCGGGTCCCCGAAGCGGATTTCGAACCCGGGCGGGGAGGGGGTCCGAGCTACCCATGAAGTAGCGTGCAACACGGTACTCGGTGCGAATCACCATGGAGGAGTCGGTGGAATGACCTTAGGCGCTCGTTTGCCCCACGGTGGGCGCCAGCGTCGGTGCGGAATATGGTCCCGACACTAACCGGTAGATAGCGCCGAGGTCTATCCCCCTCAATGGTCGATGCTAAGCAACAAGTGACACGGGGTTTTTATCCGGATTCCGGCCGAGGGGGGCCGTACGTTCGACAGGGTGTGCTCACGGCACTATATTGCTCGGCAGGGGGTGCACACGTAGGGGAGGTTGGCTACAACGAGGCGGGGAGAGGAAGCGTGGCTCCCAAGTCCCTAGTGGAGTGACCGAAGATGTTGTGGGAGAATAAGAGAGTGAGTGCACGGCGTGCTCTTGGTACGTGGCCTTGAGCGTGTCGGCCGTTCGTGTCTCCCTCTCCCCACGCGGGGTGGGGGTTCGTCCCCCTTTTATAGATCAAGGGGGAGGCGAGTTACATGCATGCCGCGCTATCTAGCTACGTGGGGAAGCACGACGTGCTATCTTTGTAGAGTGGGCGGCCGTCGAGGCGATCCTCGCGCCGATACGGTCATCATGGCCGACTTGTACCGGAAACGATGGCGGTTCGAGGGTAGGAGAGCGGCGGATGGCGGTGATATCCTCCGATAGGCTCGAGGGAGGTGCGCGCGGGCCATCTTGCGTACGGGAGTAGGCAGAACGACGTTCCTTCCCGATGCGCTTCACGGGGCTGGAGTCGTTGCTACAGGGCCCGGCGTGCGCCTGCACGCGCGGGTACGACGGCCACGCCGTTACAGTGGCGGGGATGGCAGTCCACCGGCCTAGCGCCTCCACCTAACCCTGTAGGGTCACAAGAAAGTACATCGAGGGTGCGCGGCCCCTTTCGAGGGCTCGGCGTGTTAGCCTCTTGGGGGCGTGCGCGCGGTGTCACGGGAGGCGGCCGGCCGCCCAGACGCACGATACCCTACCACGGTGGCGGGGATGGGCTCCTCCACGGGGAGTTGGTGCGGCGGCACGGGGTGCGAGCCCGGGCGCATGATGGCGCCGTCCTGCGGCGTCGGGGCGTTAAATGCCCGTGTACGGGGCCGGCGCACGCGTGAGGGGCACCCTCGAGCGTGGCGGACTCCGGCCGAGGAGGGGCGTACCCTCGAGCGAGGCGGACCCTGCTCGAGGGAAGTCTTGCCCCTCGAGCGGGGCGATGCCTGTCCGAAGGGGAGCGCGCGGCCTCGAACGAGGCGGGGCCTGTTCGAGGGGGGATCCTTGCGTGGGCCGCCTTGATGGGCCGTCGGAGTCCTTTGGGGGCCGTGTCTCGCATGGTTAGGCACGCGGGGATTAGGCTTAGCGTATTTGGGTTTCGTTGCGGGTTTTAAGTGAGGTTTTCCCCATTGTTTAAGGGGACCCCTAGAGGCTGTCCCCCCGAGGCGCCCTACGTCACGAACCACCACCCGGAGGCTACCGAAGCCAAGCGGGAAGCAGCCCAAGCCCGGCCGTGGTGGAACTCGGAGCGCGACAATGCAAGAAGGTCTTCGGTTGACTGGTTGTTGGCGAAGATCAAGGCACCGAGAGAAGCCGGGCGAGGGCCGAGCATGTGGCCTTCGGCTTCATGAAGCGAAGGGTGCACAGCCCGCCGATGGCCCGCGACCCCCAGGGTACGAGTACACGGTGACGACGAGACGTTGCGGATGCTCAGAGATGAAGTCGGACGACGACGACATTGTTGATAGGCTGGGCAGAATCTTCAAAGATATGCCGGCGTACACACTGTGCCCCGTACCAGAGTACTCCGCCGCGCGCCCACCAAATAAGGTTAGTAGCCGCATCCATAGTCGAGTACTCATTACATAAGAGTAGTCGCATCGATGAGTTGTTAGCTTCTTGCGAGACGACTTGGCGAAGTTCTTCTTCGAGCCGGCGTTGCCTCCTCAGCTGGTCGAGGTCCCAGAGGAAGGGAAGACCAAGACCAAGGAGCGGCGTGAAGATGGCGAGGGTGTCGGTGTTTTGGACCGGCAACCTACTACGGGAGTACCCGAAGTAGATGAATGTGACTCGGCGAGATCGGTAACTCGAAGGAAGAGCCACGTGGCACACAATTTAGACGGGTTTGGGCCGCGAGGTGCGTAATACCCTACGTCTCGTATGCCAGCGTGGCTACGGATTGATAGGGCACGATTACGGGATGGTGCAATAGTGCGCCGTGAGTTGAGATTGGATGAGGTGATCCTGAGATCGGTCCTGCCCTCGCCTTATATAGTCGGGGAGGCGAGGGTTACAAGTCGGAGTAGGGAAGGAGTACTGGCCGGTACGTCTGGGAGACCTCTACACGGTGCGGAACGTGTACGAGTCCCTAGCAAAGTACTACTCCTGTCTTTGTCCTTGTGCTCCACGCCTTCGCGATATGGTTGACTAGGGTTCCCCTAGCCAACGTGGGAACCTGGCATGGAAGACCACATCGTAGTTCCTGCAGCTAGGATCAAGGTCAAGGTAGGATCCCGGTGGTGATCTTGTCCATGTATTATACTCTGATGTTGAATTTGCAAGTTTGAATCCGATTTCTAGAGATCAAGTGCTTTCACTACGACTTTGTCTTCGCTTGAGATTTCTGCTTCTCCATTCTATTCCGAATAGATTGCATAGGATGTTCTTGTAGCCATGGTGGTTAGAGGTGCATACCTGACCTACCGAGCGTTTTCATCTTGTCCTTTGGACTCGCCCTAGGCTAACCCGCACAAATAGGGGTGCATTGTGATAGAACAGTGGCTCCAAAAGGCGGACGTCTTCGCTTGATCGCTCGTCCATCCATCCGCTCCCTCCGATCGAGCCACGTCACCGTCCAATCCCGCAAAATCGGCCTCTCTTCGTTCCTTTGCCGAACCGGGAGCGGATAGCCGACCGCGGATCCTTCCGCCGAAAATCTCCGAAGATGCCTTTCCTTCCACCGGACGGACTCTTTTCCGAATTGGACCCACATGTCATACTCCTTACCAAATTTTGGTGTTAACGACTAGTCCATTGATCTGCGCGGGAGAAGGTAATGGGTACCTCCGACCACCTGAGAGGGGTCGGAACCGCTGGTTCAATGCTCATGACTTCTCGACGGGTAGCCTTTTGTTCCCGTCTGCTGGGTAGTCCGCCGAAGAGGACGTTGACCGTCTTGTCGGGTTCTTAGAAGTCATCGTTGCCGTCGTCGTGCTTCTTCTTGCCTTTCTTGTCATGAGGGTGCGGTGGCTCTGGAGTACTCTTGAGTGCTCGCCTGAGTTGGTAGAACCGGCTTCGGTGGTGTGGTTGCCGTCCAGATGCCATGGGCACTTCTCTTTCAGCAAGTCTTTGAAGCCGCCGGAGGTCTTCTTCGAGTTCTCCTTCGCAGGGCGCTGGATAGCCACGACGGTGTTGTCTCGCTTGCGCTTGCGGTTGGGAGTCGAGTAGTTGTTGTTGTTGCGACCGCCTTGGTTCCCGTTGTTGCTGCTGCCACCGCCCGTGTTCTGTTTGCTCTTGCCACGGATGGCATCGTACTTGGCGTTGGCTTTGTCTTCTTCATCCACCCAGGACGTGATCATATCCTTGAGAAGGGGGATGGACTTGGGGCGGCAACGACCGAAGTCTTTGAAGGTGCGACGGTGGTAGAGGCCGTCTTGGAAGAGGTCGATGACCTCCTTGTCGGTGACGTCGACTACGGTGGCGCGCTTGTAGAAGAAGCGGCGCATGTACTTGCGGAGGGTCTCGCCTTGTTCCTGCTTCACCATGGCTAGGTCCATGCGAGTACCCGATCGGCCCATGGCGCCCGCGAAGTTGCCGGTGTGACTCGCTCCTTCGCCCGGTCCCACTTGTCGATCGAGTGCTTGTCCGGCGACTCGAGCCATGTGAGTGGGGCTTGGTCCGGGCGAGAGGGGAAGTAGAGGCACTTGGTGTCGTTGTTGCCGCCAGCGTTCTCGATGGAGAGGGCGTAGCACCTGAGCCACCGGATGGGGTCTTGCTTCGCGTCGTACTTGGTGATTCCCAGAGGTTTGAACTTGTCCGGGAGGAGTAAGTTGCGAAGCCGAGGAGAGAAGGCGGGGAAGCCGTCGTTGTCGCCTACGGTGGCGGATTTCTTCCGCCGCGGTTCTTCAATCTTACGGCGGGCGTCGTAGCCGCCCCCGTGAGGCTCGGAGGCGTGGGCGTTCGCGTGGTCTCGACCACCGCGACCGCCTCCGCCACCGGCCATCCTGTTTGCCCCATGGTTGGAGCTTCTGCCATCGCTGCCACCACTGCCAGGGTCGTGGTGAGGGATGATCTCACGGTCGCAGCCCGGCCAGCCCGCGGCGGCCGTTGCCGGCCGAGAGGGTCCGCCGGCGTTGGCACGAGTACAGTTGGGCTGAGCCGGCAGCTCGGCTCGAGTACGGTTACGGCCGAGGTCTGCACTGCGACTTGTAGCTTCGTTGTCGCGATTCCTAGCGGGGGGCGGTTGGGTGACCCTGTTGTCGACTCGCATGAAGTAAGCGTCTTCTACGAGCTTGGCGATGACTTCTCCAGCACGTATCCCCTGAGCTTGGCGTGTGATCGCTGTGATCGACATGAGGCATTGCTTCGGGGTGGTGTGTACCCTGCTCTCGACGGCTTCGAGAGCTTCTGCGAGGTTGCGGATGGGGAGATTGTCTCGGAGGCGCCGGCGTCGTTCATTCCGCTTTCTGTTTCGCTCACGTCGAGCGTCCCTGTTGGCGTCGGTCTCATCCGCGGGTGCTTCGACGGACGGCCTCGTCCGCGGAGATGTCTTCAAGGTAGCGGTCCTCTCGCTCGTCCCCGAAGGTCCGGCGTGTCGGCGGCGGCCATGAAGACTTGGCGATCGGGGTTGCCAAGGACCGGAGTCGCAGCTCGCCACCTCGGTTGGAGTGTACTCCTCAGCTCGAGCGAGTGGTGTTCCCTCCTGGAACGGAAGCGAGTCGAGGTAGGCAACGTAGCGTGAGTCCCCACTTATCAGGTCAGCGGGCTTGCGATCTGTCTAGTAGGCGAATCTCCCGGCGGGTGTGGATGTTATAACTAGCCCGGAAGCCGGCCCTGATAAGGGTTGCTCGGTAGAGTTATCCTCGGATTCGGGATCCTCAGGGTCCGACCCGAAGTCGAACTCGTACGTGGAGTCCGAGTAGAAGCCAGAGGGGGGGGTTGGAGTCCGAGGCGTGGCCGGAGGCGGTGTTGGAGTCCGAGTTGTACTCGGGTACGGGCTCCTTGCCGGCCCGGCGTGTAGACGGAGCCTCCATGCGGGCCCTGCTGAGGTTGCGGTGGCCACGCGTGGAGCGCTCGCGGGGTGGTGAAACCACATGCGATGGCTGAGTAGCCGGCCGGCATGCGATAGCCCACGGGGATGTCGAGTTCGAGTTGGAGGCGGATCTGAGCTCGAAGTCGGCGTGTTGGTCGAAGAGCGAAATTTCGCCGAACTTGCCGGCGAGTTCACCCATGACTACTTCGGGGAAGCGTCACGAAGTCGGTCTCCGGGGTTGGGCGGCATGGTGAGGCGTAGGGCGGCTATCGAGCTCGGCTCGGCTCGTTAAGGCTTGGCTCGATCTAGCTCGTTTAGATAACGAGCCGGCTCGACTCGGCTCGTTATCTTAGCGAGCTAGAAACCCGACTCGGCTCGGCTCGGCTCGTTAAGAAGCTCGAGCCGGCTCGTTAAGCTCGCGAGCCAGCTCGTTAGTAGTTATAAATTCCAAAAATCACAATCACATGTAAATTTGAAATCAACAAATACGATATTTTTGCAAACCAACAAACTATCAAATCAAGTAGCCAACAAACAATCTAGTACTTAAGAAAATTACTACTCTATCTACTTTGCTAAGAAGAATCAACTTGCTTGTTGGTTCCTGCACTGGCTCGTTAGGGCTCGCGAGCGGCTCGCGAGCCGCCGAGCTCGGCTCGTTATCGTAGCGAGTTGAAACCCGAGCTTGGCTCGGTTCAAATTTCCTAACGAGTCGAGCCGAGCCGAGCTACTAACGAGCGAGTTCGAGCGAGCTAACGAGCTTCGAGCTTTTCGTCCGGCCCCTCGGCGTTGGAAAGATCCAAAGACCGTCGCACGCGGACCCGGGCACCGAAGACGAAGGTGTCGCCGCGGTTGAAGGTGACGGTTGGCTTGATGTAGACGGGAGCCGTCGAGTTCGCCATGTGATCTCGGGCGAGAGCCCCCTCGCGGCGCGCGCGGTGTCGGTGTTTTAGACCAAGCAACCTACTAAGGGGAGTACCCAAAGTAGATGAATGTGGCCTCGCCGAGATCGGTAACTCTAAGGAAGAGACACGTGGCACACAATTTAGACAGGTTCGGGCCGCGAGGTGCGTAATACCCTACGCCCTGTATGCTGCGTAGCTCTGGATTGATTGGGTACGATTACAAGATGATGCGATCTTACACCGTGAGATGAGATGATGGAGAAAGGGGTCCCTGCCTCGCCTTATATAGTCCGGGAGGCAGGGTTACAAGTCGGTTCAGGGAGAGAGTACTAGTCGAGTACGTCTAGGAGTCTTCCATACAGTGCGGGACATGTACAGCTTCCTAACCGAGTACTTCTCCACCGTAGTCCTTGCGCCTCACGCCAACAGGTACCGTGCGGCACAAGTCGAGTAGTCCCAGGGGCCCACCGAGTAGTTGGTCCTGGTACCCACCGAGGTAGTGGGCCCAGGGAGGTCCATACGACAAGCCCCCGAGTACTTTGTAGTCGAGCAGGATAGCTTCGAGTAGTCTTGACGTCCTTGACGAGTAGTCCTCAAGCGTCCCCGAGTACTAAAAGCTAAAAGTCCTCAAAAATATTTGAAGCATCCCGAGGCTGGAATGTACTCCAGCTGATATTTGAGTAATCCTGAAGTCTTCTCGAGTAGTCCCAAGCGTCCTCGAGTGCTGCTCTTGAAGGTCTTCAACAATACCCGAGTTGTCTTGAAGCCGAAACTGATATGGAAGTGTGATTGCAAAATCACACTCCATATGGAGTAGCCCCCGAGCCTTAGGTTGAGTTGTAGTCTCTGGCTGAGGGTCCATCTGAAGTTCTCGCAAGATTATCCCGCAAAATCCGGAGAAAAAACCGATGGACACGTGGCACGGAGCCCCCGAGCCTTGAGTCGAGTACTTCATCTCGAATTGAAGGGTCATCTTGTATGTAGAATGTGTCCTGAGTTACTCTTGAATCTTGTCGCTACCCAGGGAATTGATTAGATGTAGCCGAGCCCACGAGATAAGGCACGTCGACTACTAGAAGTTGAAGGGTCAGGCGCTGCCGCTGAGTCAGCCGTCTGGAGACTATCCATTTGGCCGTTTGAGGATCCGCCATTGACTTATAAGTAGAAGCCGAAACCCTTAGGGTTTCTCACCCCACGCACTTGCAGCCATTCCGAGCAGACCGTGTCTAGAATCCACCGCCAGTGCGCACTGCCACCTCAGAGGAGGTTGTAGATCCAAGCGCGCCGCTGCCGGAAACCACCGTCGTAGCCCCCGAGCGAATGCGAGTGAAAACCCGGTGCACTTGGAGAATGAAGCCCTCGCCGTCGAAGAGCATGAAGACTGCTGGTGGGAAGAAAAGGTCCCGAGAGGAAGCCGCCGGATCCGCCACAAGGACATCGCCTCCGGTGTCTCCGCCGCGCCCGAATCCCAAACAGGAGTGGAAGAAGTCGAAAGCGAAGACTGAGGATCTGCTAGCGCTCCTCAACAGTGGGTTCCTTCGGGAGAAGGAGGTCGACATATGGCGCGCTGCCGCGGGAGATCCGTATCCCATGGAGAAGAATCCAGATGAGATCCCCATGTTCACACAGTTCGCGGAGCGCGGGCTGTCTCTCCCAGCAAGCGATTTCTTCAAGGGGCTCTTGGAGTACTACGGCATCGAGTACCTCAACCTCAACCCCAACGGTATCTTCCACACCTCTGTCTTCGTACACTTTTGTGAAGCCTTCTTGGGGATCAAACCCCACTGGGTACTCTTCCGGAAGTTTTTCCGAGTGAAGCCCCAGCCGAGTGCCAACAACCCTCGAGTAGTTGGGGGCGCCGGCATCCAGATGCGCGAGGATGCCATGGAGCAGTACCTCGCGTACAAGCTGATCGACTCCAACCAAGATTGGAAGTCAAAATGGTTTTACATCACCAACAACCACCCGGAGCTGCCGAAGCCCGGCGGGAAACGGCACCGAAGAACCGGCCCCGATGGAACTCCGAGCCGACGATGCGAGAAGGTATCCGGCTACCCGAGCCGGCCGGCGAAGATCAAGGCTTTGAGAGAAGCCGGGCTGAGGGCCGAGCATGTGGCCTTCAGCTTCATGAAGAGGAGGGTGCAGCCGCTGATGGCTCGCGACACCCTGGGCTACCAGTACACCGGCAACGACGACACGTCACAGATGCCCGGTGATGAGATCGACGACGACGACATCGTTGATAGATTGGGCAGAATCTTCAAGGACATGCCGGCATACACGCCATGCCCCGTGCCCGAGTACTTCGCCGCCCGTCCGCCGAATGAGGTTAGTAGTCGTACTCAGCTTCGAGTACTGATTATGTAGTAGTAGTCGTGCTCACCCAATGTGCATATTGCAGGATGACATAGTGAAGTTTGTCTCCAAGCACTTGTCGCCTCCTCGACTTGTCGAGATCCCAGATGAGGGGAAGGGCAAGGCCAAGGAGCGTCGCGAAGTCGGTGAAGGAGACGACACAATAGTCGTTGAAGACACATCGGACGAAGATGATGAGGAGACGCTGCAAGAGCGGTTCCAGCTGCAGTCAAGATTCAGCCGCCCTGGGCTGCCCAACGTCCCTCTCGTTCAGGATCCACCAACTAGTTTGGAGGCTAGTTTGCCTGCGCCGCCAAGGAAGCCGCGCAACGTGGCCTGCAAGCGTATGGCCAAGAAGCTTAAGGTCACGGAGACCATGTCCCAAGAGGTAAGCTTCCTTGAGTAGGGTAGTCGAGTACTTGTGTCTCGATGTTGTGTGTACTGACGACGAGATTCCATTACTTGCAGGAGATTCCACCTTCCGACCCCGTAGAACAAGGGGACGAAGGTGACTGGGATACGGTGGGAGAGCTGGTTGGAGCCAGCCGCAGCCCAGCCCCCACCATAGAAGAACTTGTGGCGCAACTGATGCACCAGCCCCTAGTTGTTGTGGGGAGTACTGAACCAGCCGTGGCTATTGCAGAGGAGCCAACGGCTACTAAGGCCCAAGAGGAGGCACCTGCTGAGGCTGGGCTAGTCGACATCGCTAGTATCTTTGGCGCCCCGACCATGACAGTAGTCCGATCAAGCCTGTAAGTGAAGATCTTTCCCGAGTAGTACATTTGGTTTGGTAGTCGTACTTGGTTGACAACCTGTTGTGTACTCTGCAGGAAATCCACAGATATGACCTGGACTAGTGCCTGGACCCGGAGGCTGCTTACAGCGAAGAGTAGTCCGGAGACTAGTTCCTGGACCCGGAGGCCGCTTACAGCGAAGGGGTCTTTGGAGTAGTCGTGTAGACTTGAGCCCCCGGGGTAGTCGGTAGACTAGGCGTAGAATCGACAGAGCTGGTCGATATTCCACGAGTTGTTGATGTCTTCGGCATCGAGCGTTTGGAGGTGATAGGAGCCCGGTCTGGTCACCTTTGCAACTGTGAAGGGACATTCCCAGGGCGAGCTGAGCTTGTGTAGTCCTTCCGTGTTCTGGATGCAGCGGAGGACAAGGTCACCAACGTTGAAGGAGCGTTCCTTGACGTTGCGATCGTGGTAGCGTCGGATACCCTCGAGGTACCTTGCTGATTGGACGAGGGCGGCACAGTGAGCTTCTTCAAGTCCATCGATGTCAACTCGTCTGCTGTCTTCAGATATGCCTTCGTCGTGTTGCTCTACTGCTGGTGAGTCCCACATGACATCAGCATGGAGGATTGCTTCGGAGCCGTAGACCAGGAAGTATGGCGATTGTCCCGTCGGCTTGGAGGGTTGAGTGCGTAGCCCCCAGAGCGCAGTGGGTAGTTCCTTGATCCACTTGCCTCCTTTGGTGTTGGCAGCGTCGTGTAGGTACTTCTTGAGAGCGTCGAGCACCATCCCATTGGCGCGCTCGACTTGTCCATTGGCCCGAGGATGGGCCACTGAGACATATCGGACGCCGATCCTGCTGTTCTCGCGGTACTCCCGCCAACCGGTGATTGTTGAAGTTGGAGCCCGTGTCCGTGATGATGCGGTGGGGTAGTCCATAGTGATGTAGGAGTTCATCCAGGAAGTTGAGTACTCTGTCGGCCTTGGGGCATGTGACCGGCTTGACCTCGATCCACTTGGTGAAATTGTCGATGGCCACCAATACTCTGTTGAATCCACCTGGCGCAGTCGGGAGTGGCCCAATCATGTCGAGCCCTCAGCAGGTGAAGGGCCAGGTTGGCGGTATGGTGACTAGCTTGTAGGCCAGGACATGTTGTTGCTTGGCGAAGTATTGGCACCCTCGGCACCTTCTGACGAGTTCTTCGGCATCACCCAGAGCTGTGGGCCAATAGAAAGCTCGTCGGAAGGCCTTGCTGACCAGCGTGCGAGAGGACGCGTGGTTGCCGCAGACGCCTTTGTGGATCTCCTCCAAGATGCCCTTGCCTTCTTCTCGGGGAACGCACTTCATGAGTACTCCGGAAGATGCGCCCCGCCCGTACAAACCTTGTCTCCGACTAGGACGTAGGACTTGGCGCGGCGATGAGTTGCTCGGCCAAGTTCATGTCCGAGGGAACCTTCGCTCGCGGAGGTAGTCGACGAAGGGTTGCCTCCGATCCACGTCGATCATCATGACCTCCCCGGCCGGCCGGGGGGATGGCCGGATCGGTGGTCGGTGGCGCGGCTCCGGGATGGATGGCGCATGAAGCTCGTGGAAGAAGACACCCGCCGGTACTTGAGCGCGAGTAGAACCAAGCTTCGACGAGACGTCCGCCGCAACGTTGTTGTCGCGGACGACGTGGTGGAACTCGAGACCGTAGAACTTGTTCTCGAGCTTGCGGACTTCTAGGCGAAGGCGTCCATATTCTCCTTGTTGCGGTCCCAGGACTTGTTAACTTGGTTGACGACCACTGCGGAGTCGCCGTAGACTAGTAGCCGCTTGATGCCCAATGAAGCCGCAAGGCGGAGCCCGTGTAGCAGAGCTTCGTACTCGGCTTCGTTGTTTGAGACCTTCCAGAAGATCTGCAGGACGTACTTAAGTTGTTCACCGGTTGGAGAGATCAAGAGTACCCATGCACCTGCGCCTTCGAGCTTGAGCGAGCCCTCGAAGTACATCACCCAGTGCTCTAGGCGCTCGGTTGGAGTAGGTAGCTGATTCTCCCGCCACTCTGCCATGAAATCGACTAGTGCCTGCGACTTTATGGCTGTGCGTGGCTTGAAGTCGATGTTGAGGGCGCCAAGTTCGACTGTCCACTTGGAGATTCTTCCAGTAGCATCTTGGTTCCGCAGGATGTCGCCGAGCGGGTAGTCGGTGACAACGGAGATCGAGTACTCCTGGAAGTAGTGTCGTAGCTTCCGCGAGGTGATGAGCACTGCGTATAGAAGCTTCTATACTGGCTGATAGCGTGCCTTGGATCCTGACAGGACCTCGCTGACGAAGTAGACTGGACGCTGGACTGGGTAGGCGTGGCTGTCTTCCTGCCGCTCGACGATGATGGCAGTACTGACCACGTGAGTAGTCGCAGCAAGGTAGAGCAACAGCTGCTCATCTTTGCGAGGAGCCGTGAGGACTGGTGGCTTTGATAGGAAGTCCTTGAGCTGGGCAAGGGCTTGGTCTGCCTCTGGGGTCCACACGACCTTCTCTTGATGTTTGAGTAGTTTGAGGAAGGGGAGCCCCCGTTCTCCAAGCTTCGAGATGAATCTGTTCAGAGCCGCCATGCATCCGGTTAGCTTCTGCACGTCTTTGATGCACGTGGGAGACTTCATGCTGGTGATGGCGGAGATCTTCTCGGGATTGGCTTCGATGCCGCGGTGGTTGATGATAAAGCCGAGTAGTTTGCCCGACGGTACACCCAAGACGCACTTGTTCGGGTTGAGCTTCCAGCGGTACTCTCGCAGGGATGCGAAAGTCTCTTCAAGATCGGCGATGAGAGTGTTGGAGTTTCTGGTCTTGATGACCATGTGATCCACGTAAGCTTCGACGTTCTTGTTGAGTTGCCTCTTGAAACAGGCCTGTATAGCTCGTTGGTAGGTAGCGCCGGTGTTCTTCAACCCGAAGGACATGGTCGTGTAGCAGTACGCACCAAACGGGGTGATGAACGCGGTCTTCTCCTGGTCTTCTTCCTTGATTGCGATCTGGTGGTACCCGGAGTAGCAGTTGAGGAAGCAGAGCAGGTCGCAGCCTGCCGTGGAGTCGATTTGATCAATCCGCGGCAACCCGAAGGGGTCCTTGGGGCAGTGCTTGTTGAGGTCGGTGTAGTCGACGCACATCCTCCACTCGTTCGAGTTCTCCTTGCGGACGAGGACGGGGTTGGCGAGCCACTCGAGATGGAAGATTTCTCCGATGAAGCCGGCCACGAGTAGTTTGGCGAGTTCCTTCTTGATGGCGTCCCGTCCGTCGGCGGCGAAGCACGGAGGTGTTGTCGCTTCGGGGTAGCTTTAGGGTCGACATTGAGTGAGTGCTCAATCAACTCCCCGGGCACCCCCGGCATGTCCGTCGGTTTAACGCGAAGATGTCGCGGTTAGCCCGGAGGAAGTTGATGCGCGTCTTCCTATTTTGGGTCGAGGCCCGCCCCAATGGTGGTGGTCTTGCTGCTGTCGCCTGTCCCGAGGTCAATTGTCTTGACTAGAACTTCCTCAGCTGGCAAGTTTTATTGTAAATCATGTGATTAGTATTAAGCTAATCATTCTGGTGCATTCGGTCGCTCTGATACCAGCTGTGACAACCCCACCCAAGATAATTCCGTACTATCGCCTAAACCACTCCATTTGGTCACTAAGCGATAATAAAGAAATATCCCATTGAGTGTTGTCAGGTTTACACCCGGTAAATCACTTGGAAACATAGAGAGGATCGATCGTATGCATTAAACTCCCACGAAGGAGAGTCCAGAGTGCCTTACACATTAATACTAATCTCCCTGTAGGGTCCAATTATTACAAACCATTATTTATGACATAAGAGTAAATCTTCAGAGTTTTATTAAAACAGCGGAAGTACTAATGACGATACGTTACGGCATCACCAGAGGCCATCTGTGATGCCATTACTCAGTGTCCTCATCCACCCATTCCAGCTCCCAGCCGGGTGGAATCTCACCAGGCCAAACAACATCTCTTGAAAACAACAATTTAAGCAAGACTGAGTATACTAATACTCAGCAAGACTTACCCGACAAAAGTTACCTCTAGACATGCCGGCTTTTGGCTGGTGGGTTTGTTTTTCCGAAAAGCAACTAGGATCATGGATCCTTACTTTCAATATTTTAGCTCAATTTCTAGTGAAATTATCATTACTATGATGAGCAACTAATACAACCAAGAGGTGTACAATACCATTAATTCACGCAGGAGATTTCACATAGTTCCATCATTAAGGGATATCATGGCCAGCTGATTAAGCAGTCTCGGATAACGGTGAGAGGCCGACAATCGATTGATTTGTAAACCTTGCAAGGTAAACCTAAACACACGGAGCGGTGCCCCACAGAGCTAACACCGACCAAACGGTTCCCAAAAATCCTCGGGTTGGGATGATAGCCTACAGTCCCGGGTACAAGGCTATCTGGAATGCCCCACTTAGTACATCTAGCCTCACCCATGTACCCTCCTCCCGGTTGCAAGCCGGGCAGGAGCCGAATCGAGATTAGTAGTAGTAAAATCCTGTACCATCTCATTAAGGTACTAGGCTTACCGGTCCCATTCCCGACAAGTGCTTAGTACATTCAAAAGCTTAGCCCACGAAGCCACTGGGCCGGAGCCCAAATCCCATGCTCTTACCACATGAGCAATTCATTAATTCATAGGGGGGTTCCATAAGGAAATCTTATTCTCGCGAGTGACGAACATCACTCGACTTTTACCGGGTCCTTAGAGCATAGCATCTAGCGACCTAGCATACTAGTAAAAGAACATAGGCACCTAGGGATCATGCAACTAGGGTTTCATCCAATTCCTGAACATAAATGCACATAGAATAACATAGACAGTTGCATAGATTTAAATAAAACGTGGGTTAATGATAAAACCAGGGCTTGCCTTCGATAGCACAAGCAGTTAGACAATCTTCCGGACTTTGGCTCGGGTTTTGCTCTATGGCGACGTAGTGCACACCTCCTCCGGCTCCCTCGCTCACGTCCTCTGACACGAGCGTGTAACTACCGTCGGGAACTTCTACACGGAGGATGCAATGCAAAACTTGAGTGACAATTTGGATTAATTAATTTCAAACAACTTATGACAACATGGGGTGCACGTCTGAACACATTCACTTAGATAATAAATACATTCAGCATACTCTTCCTAGAAAGGGACAATATGCAATGCTTTCTCATCTAGACTTTTCAATAGTGACTGAATACATACATATATATATAGATAAATTAATGTAAATCACATAACAAACAGTAGCAACAGCTACAAGTTGGATAGGGTGGGTCATATTCACCTTAAGAAAAGCATTTAAACATTTACTTATTTAAAGCAACACAACAGACTATGTGACACTTGCATGATGGTGAACACATGCACATTTATAAAAGAATGCACATTTATAAAAGAATACTACCTTTAATTACCAACAGCCATGAAATTTACTTTTGATATCACTGTTTACTTCCTTAGCTCATTCCCTTAACTTATACACAAAGAATCACTACAAGAAATGTATAGCTTTTTGACATCTTATTATGTCATAATATAGAGAATTTATGTCATAATTTTGAATTTATGACATTCAGTTGACAAAAATCGAAACGTCAAAAAGCCTCCGTCACAAATTTATGTTGTGACGTCTGTATATGTATTGTCACAAGTTTATGACATTGGATTTTGTGTCATATAATTGTATGACATTAGTTTGTTCGTCACAAAATTCTATACCTTGCCACATGGGCAGATTCCACGTAGGATCAAAAGCTGACGTGGTGCTGACTTGGCATAAGGAAAAAACGACACAAAATAAAATTTGAGCTGCTAAAGCCCACAATAGAATTCAGTCCTTTCATGGGCCAGAAATACATTTTGTGCTACTGATGGCTGGCCCATTATTTAATTTTCGAATTTTTTGACCAGTTTTATTTGGGCTGTTACCACCTGGCCCAGCCCATTATTTTCAAATGTTTTTAGCCCACATAATTCAACACAATTTTTTGAGCCCACAAAATTCAGCTCACACAATTATACATAATTGCATCAGATTTAACATTTTGTTTCAATATCAAGCATTGCATAGACATCCACCAGGTCAATACATATCAAAAGTCAGGACGATAACCACGAGTTTTGTGCAACCAGCGGTCCAGCACAATAAGCTCAACTGCCACAAGCGCAAAGAAAGAGAACACAATAACCAAAAGTTTGGTTTGACCATAAGAAAGATCCCACAAGAACATCAGCCACAAGTATGGTAGCCATGCAGACAGATCTCACCAAAATATCATCTAGAGCCTATTTGATTATCAGAGCTTATGGCTTTATGGATGAGCATCACCTGATGCAAACTTGTTACCAAACAAAGAGCGAAGGAAGCCTTGTATATCACTTCCTTGTTGCTTCAGCTTCTCAGTTTCTTCTTCATTCTTCCTCACTGCTTCTTTTTGTTCCTCTAGTTGCTTCTGCAAATCAGCCACCTGTGATCGCAATCCTGCTGATCCCATCTTCTCAGCTTCCAATTTACTCTCAAGGTCATGTACACGGTCATTCATAGCAGCAGATTTGGCATTTCTCTTCATCTCTGTGGATTGCAGGCCAACATTGCGAAGAAAAGTTGATTTGGACAACACATGAGCTACAGCTTCAACAGGAGTCTTCGGATCTTTGCCTTCTTCTGTTGGTTGAGCAACATAGGCCTCCATTTCGGCCTGGCAACAAAACCATTAAAGCAATCGATTTCTATTCTAGTTACAAAGTGTGTCCGGAACAATATATCTAAATAAAAAAACTTTTGATGATACATATCTAACAAGTGTTATTTTGATGGCATGAATCTAAGTTGTATTTAACATTCATCCAAACTAAACAACAAGATGTAATAACATGGCCCCGGATGGCCCGATTGATCCGCATGTTTCCATCACAAAAGCAATCACAAACCTATTTACTCGGTATTTCAATCTAGCACTTGTTCGGTACAAATACTAAGCGACATGGCAGGTTTGTATTCCCACATACTCCTAGTAATAATAGACTTTTATGTGCTTAAAACATATGATCATAAATGATGAACTTGACAATGGAGGACTATCATAGTAACAAGATAGGTAAAGGTACATACAATGGCATTCTTCGCGTTCTCGCTAAAACCCGACTTGTGCCGCAGTGGGTGTCCTTGAAAACATCAATCGCAATCGGTGGTGCGTCCTTAAATTTGGTTTGCTTCTGAAATTACATACGGATAGAAAAGTGATTAAGCGAAAGCATGTGAAGAATTAGATGAATAGTAGTATATAAAATCCCCGTGATCCCCTAATGCTAGATATGAACAAAAGAAATATTGCCGATAGTGGACAACACAACCACAGAAAGCGGTAAAAATCCCATTTAATCCCCTTCATCGTTGTTAGTAGTTTACTACCGTAGGGTTCATTGCTACCGTGTTGTGATAACTAAAAATCGCCTCATTGTTGTAGCAAGCAGCAATTTATCATACCGCGACATAACATTGAGCAACATAGCTCCGCAATCCCGTCATCCGGTGATACATCACTTGCTCACGACTATCTTTGTTTTTCGACATTTTTCCTATAGAAAGAAATATTAGTGGAAAGACAATCCATATTCTCGCAATGCAACAATTGTGATAGATGTTAAGGAAGCATACCTTGTGCTTTGGGGTAGACCACATGTCCACGAGTTTTTTCCACTGCATGTTAGTCGTAGTGTTCAGCGGTGAAGTTGTTCTAACTTTGTTTGCTGGTATGCCATTGAAGTATTTCTTCTTCAGCCTGTATCTCATCTGCCGCTGTCCTTTTTTGAGCAAATCAGAAAATGCACCTTTCACTGGACCAGCATCTACATCAATTGTAAATTGACTCTGGACAAGAGCATGAACATATCATTACATAGCATTAAAATGTTATGGGAGTGTTCGAAGAGTGAGCAACGAGTGTAATACAAACAAGTGTATTTGGTAAGTAATCAATAAACTACGGATTTGGGCATGCTTCCGATCAAGATTACAACTCGATTCTCGTTACCATATTTATTAGGCAATATGTTGAACAAGGAACACCCATGGTAAAAGGTTATCTTAATTTCATGTTATAATAATTTTCGGATTACGAGTTATGAAAACAATTAACAAAGGACTACCGGCCAGGTATGTGTTTAGTAATCCATAAACATGCTTTTTGATCAAGATTACAACCAGATTCCATTACCGCATTTATTAGGCAACATGCCGAACAAGGAACACCCATGTGTTTAGCAACCAATTTACTTACACCGACTTTGTCATTGAAGTCTTTAACAACACCTATGGCATCTTCGTCCTTATATTGCTTCCGGTGAGTGAAGATTGGGACATGGTTCCGTAAAATAATACCAGCCTCTCGATGCTAGTTTTGCGGCTTGCAAAGGAACCTCTCGGCCGCAATTTTCCTTCGGCGATGTGCACGGGGATCTTGTTGGGTAACCCTCTTGAAATGTTATCCAAATCTCCGCCTACGTGTCCGCTTACATGGCTTTTTTCGATGCATTGACCTATCATGGAATTTGGAAGTCCATTAATGGAAATATGTAAAATTGTTCCCAAAAAATGTAAATATGTAAATTAATAATAATTGAAAGAGATTTTAAACACTTGCCTTCGAGAAACGGCTCCAACCGGTTGTTGGTAGCATTGGAAGCAATCAACACATCCTCTGTGAAACCATCTTGTGGGTTTGTTGTATCTTCACGATCTGAGAGCAAATCCCTTGTCCTCTGCCTAGTAACTCTTGAAGGTTGTTCTTCCTCCTCAAGTGCCAGCGCCATTACTCTGTTTGTTCTTGTTCCACTGGCAAAAGTCTTGGTAACTTCAGGCTCCAAGTCCAGCATGGCCTCCTACATGATACAACAGATTACAACAGAATGAATAATTCAGCATAATAAACACAAATGATGTTTTGCTCGCGTACTGCATATGTAACATAGAAGTTGGTTTGTCATCAATGTACCTTACCAAATACTCCTTCAACATCTTCACCATCTCCAGGTTGACACAATGAGCCAGAGTCTTCACGGGTAGCATCAGTGGCCTTTGCCCTTGATTTTTTTTAGAATATCTGATGCCTCCTGTATTCCAAGACTGCGGAACACCCTACTGTTCCGCATCATTGTTTCCATCCTCTCCCTCTCATATTCAGTTACTGGAGCCTCTGTGCACGAGAAATAGAAATCACACATCAGAGATATATTTGCCTTTGTACTTGTAGTGAAAATGTAAATGGAGAAACACTACTACAAAGCATGGATAGTGTAAGCATCAGAGATATATTTGCCTTTGTACTTGTCTAATTTATCTTAAATAAATTTTTGTTTGGGCAGAAAAACAATCGTAGGGGGGAAAGTAACAAGTTATGGAGGAGCGACAATTACAAAGGAAGAGGTAAGATTAGATTTGGATTCGCTCTTATTTTCGGTTTCCACCTTGCTAGTTGTAGTAAAATAAAGTCAGATATGCAAATAAAGTGAGGGAGGTACGAGATCTTGTTTTGGAAATAAAATTGAAATCTCGGAAGTCCCGTACGGTTACGCAAACTTTAGTACCAACTTTGATCGGTGTAATTTCGCAAACTACAATGACGGTGGGAACCACAAACCGAAGTACGTGTTTGGTTTCGAAATTTGAACTGTTGGAATGCAAACTAGGAGTTGGTTAAACATCATTTATAAATTCTGTTTTTCCCTTTCGAAACTCATGTGCGGAAAAATTAACATTATCGGCACTCTAGTGTTGAACTTCTTTGGACTAACATGTTATGATATCATTCTCTAACTACTTAAGATAATATGCTCTTTAATTCTTACTTTTCTGTCGGCTTTTATACCCAATTATTTTCTACGGACCTTCTACTCGCTAGTACAATGGCAAAATGACACTACAATAACTTTGCTTGAGTTGTTTGTTCGCATACGAGCATAGATATATGTAAAGAGTATTTCGATGCTACTTTGTCTATAAACTTAATTTTAGTCGTTTACAGAAAAAATGACAAGTTAGAAAGAAGTAGAGGTTCTGACAGAAAGACAAGGTGAGGTTACTTAAGGATTTCTCTAATTTATTTTGTGCCCATATATCTTTGTACTATGCAAGTGAGGGATACTATTGCTCATAAATGTATTCATTCAGCATATAAAATAAGAACCCCATGTCCCGACAACATTTCGATATTATTTAATTCCATTTTCTAAGATTCAAAAAATGGAATCGTACATTAAATTAAAAATAGCTTTCTCTATGCAAAGTTGCTATCATTAATGCATGAATTCGTATATCCGGATTCACATAGGGATGGATCAAGAAGCAATGAATTTCAAGAATATTTTACATTTTATTTCTAGTAGTATAGACTTACTATCCATTGCTATGTACATCCGTTCTCAAGAATCATATCACCGTGTACATCCGCTACCCTATTACAGGGAGAGCAACGGAGGAACCAAGTTCTGGGTCAACAACTAAGCCAGGGGGAACACCAAAAAATACGCTACTGAGAAACTGCATCTGGATGCTTGAACCACATTTTTCATTTGTGAATCCCGTGCAAATCCCCAGATCTGAGGTCGAAGCCTCTATATCAAGAGGGGGCAATCAACAAGTTACCTTCTGGTAGACGCCTGGTTGAGGGCTTGGTCGCCGCTTTCCGACCAGGAGCCATCTTCGGCGGTGGAGGGCAAGCCGGGCCGCCGGGGGTGGAGCACGGAGGACCGTCAGAGATGCAGCACCTCTTCGTTGGTGGAGGGCGCCGTTTCGGCGGGCTGGGTGAGGAATGAATTGGATTTAGGGTTTGGGGAGAGGTGAGCTGAATAAAGAGGCCGGTCACTATGGGGAATTTTACTGTATTGTCCTTGACCACTGTGTTCACCCTGTATTCAAAGGTCTGGGTATAAATGACATTTTCTAAAAAAAAGTTTGGTGTGGCGCTGAGGCATGGCGCCACTGCCAGCCGCCAAACTTCCCAAATTGTGGTTTGGCGCAGAGACATGGTGCCACCGCTATGCTTTGCTTTTCTTTCTACAGACTGATGATAAAATTAGTACTTTGCTTGCTTTCTTACCACTAATAAAATTAGTACTGCTTTTGTATTAAAACTAATAAATCATAGTTCAAGGATAGTAAAAGCACGTGCCATTTTACTAGTGCTTTCTTATTATATCTTGATGTTTAGTTTCAAATTACAATTTTGATCTTACTAGTCCAATTTTGTATTTGAATAAAAAACACTAGGCCGAACCGATTTGTGCTAGCGGGTGTAACACCCACTAATGACTTGGAGCCTGCAAAGATGGCGATTTGTGCTCGAGGTCGTTTACAAAATTTCAATTTCAAATTTGAGAGATTCAAATTTGAATTTCAAATTTGAGAGATTCAAATTTGAATTTCAAATTAAAATTTGTAAATGACAAAGTTTCATAACCTCTCAGGATCTACAACTTTTATTTTGAATGTTTCTCCATTTGAGGTAGTTTGAAATATTCAAATTTTCAAGTGACCAGATATTCGGAAGTACTTTTCGTAATTTTCAAGTAATTACAATTAAAAATAGTTCAACTACAAAGTTTTATAATTTTTGAAGATGTACAACTTTTATTTTGGTCATTTGCTCATCCGGTATAAGTGGTAGTAACATTCTTCACTAATCTCATACACTACTCATGTAGTTTAATGAAACTATATAAGAGAGATAGATTTTGTGAACAAAATTACTACCACTTTGTCAAATGAAGAAACAACCCAAATGAAAGTTGTACATCTTCCAAAATTATGAAACTTTGTAGTTCAAAATTTTTTTTGATTTGAATTAGTTTCTTGCTTTGTAACACGCACTAACAATTGATGCAAGGCACGGTGATGACGGGCGATGTCGCCCGCCAAAGACAAATGGCACCATCCGTGTTGGCGGGTGCCTTATGTCACCGCCTATCACCGTGCCATATCTACTAGCGGTGGTAATTGCGCCCGCCAAGACCTTGTGCCCCATCAAGTATGCCGGCTTGTGCCAATTGTGCCCCCGCCACAATCTTTTTTCATGTGCCAGTCAAATATTCTAGTAAGGCTGCATTCTGACGTATGCATTGAGGCTTCAGAATTGGAATTGGCATTGGGGAGCAAAAGAGCACAATTAACCCTAGCCGAGTCACTCTCGTCGCTCTCCCGGGCGGTCGCCGCCGCCCCACTCCTCGCGCCCTTCCTCCTGCCACGCCGCCGCCCGAGCGGGCCGCCGAAGTCCGCGTGACCCGTGGGGAAGGCGGCAGCGTGGCCCCTCTCCTCCTCCCCGACGGATCGAGGCGGCCGCGACCGCCGGGCTCCCGGCGGACGGCTCCCCGGCCGGGCATCTCAATTATCTTTTTGTGTATTTAATAATTAATATCCCTATGCATCTCAATTTTTAAGGGAGGCAAAAGAAGCATTCCACGAGCCTTGATATTTTTTTAGCTAAGAGAATTTGAAATTATTTTTAGTGGTAAACCGTGATTCTTTTCCATTTAACCCCTAGATTTGGTCAATGCCATCAGATAGCATATATTACATATCCAAAAAGGCATAAAAATTACACAGATTTTTGCCATCAGATAGCATATATTACATATCCATTCGTGTATATTTTTGCTGCCTTTTTCCACAGATTTAATTGAGTCAGCTCCCTTAGTGCGGCCTCTATTTTTAAAAGTAACTACATGAGCCTTTTTTTCGAGTACGGACACAATCACGGATCGTAGGCGGCCGATACATGAAGTCGGAGGATCTTGATTAGGAACTCTGGAAATTACAGATGCAAAGAATTGCGCCTGAAGTGGGAAAAACATTGAGTGCACAACTGATAACACTGAAGAACAGGTTTGGCAAAAATATCTATCAAAGCACTATGACTATCATGCACTTCAGGAATGAGGCAGCATTGCCAGCTTCAATCTTTTGTACATCTTTGCTTCTTGTGCTTGTATTTTCTGCAGCATTTAGGCAAAAACTCAATAAGAAGCTGCTGTAAAAGAAATCAAATATCCAATTATGTTTGAATTAAAGTGAATGGTTCAGAGAGTGATGTCAAATGCACACTTGTCCATATGATAAATAAAAGGGGCAAAAACAGTTCATTCAATACCATACTCTCCATACACTAACTAAGATCACAGGCAGCTTGGGATTAAAAGGAAAAAAATATCTAGAGTTGATGGAAAGACAGACTAGTAAAAGCAAATACCTGCATTGCTAAGTTTGGACACCTAAGCTTCAAGCAAACTAAATATACTCATAATCGCTATCATCGTCATCTTGTGGAGGGTTGCCAATTGGCAGATCTTCATTATCACTCATATATTGCCATATAGTTTCGTCTTCGCCGTCACCTGACTCATCTTGTTGCCATTCTGCTTCTATTTGTGCACGGAGGTCATCAACTACACTAGCATCAACTTGAACACCATCTTCACTAACTGGCTGCTCATTTTCAAGATATCCTTCAGTGAGTTCGACATGGACACCTTCACAAACATCGTCTTGGTAGGACAATACCGCGTCATTGGGTATATTCTCATTGTCATTTTCAGCCACATTCCACAAGTGTCTATGTGAAAACTTTTGAACAACTCGCCATTTCTCGCGACACTTGGTGTCTAACAAATAAAATACCTTTCTTGCTTGTGTTGCGAGAATAAAAGGATCATCTTTGTACCACAAGTTGCCATGGTTTATGCTCTTGAAGAACCTATCTTCCTTCATTCGGGATTTCTTTTGATGAGTGCCAAACCAATCACATCGAAATAAAACCACCGTCATATCGTGACCCAAAACCGCATTGTATCTAAGCTCAACTATTTCCTTCAAGGAACCATAGAAGTCAATATCCCGGCCATCATGTGAACCCTCGCCATAATTCCACTATTCTCGTGTTCTTCTATTTTTCTCTCTCGGTACGGTGTGGAATCGAACACCATTAACAAGACATGCTTGAATAAATTCGAACTCGCGGATCCGGCTCAAATGCAAGTGCAAATAGCTCATCATTTATGTCTTGTCCGTCCACATAACGAAGTTTTGTAATCCGGACAAAAAATTGGTTCTTAAAGCGGCAGATTGCACATTAAAAAAATGAATGCATATAAAAAGTTTGGTTCTTAAACCGAAAGAAAATGATGAAATAAATTAGTAGATATAAAACTCACGTGCTTCTTAAACCAGGGAGAAAATTGCTTTTCAAGAGTTTTTTCAACATTAGGACGACCTTCATTCTCCAACTCTTTCTTGTATATCCGAAAATGATAGTTAATTCAAACATTAGAGCTAATAATATAGTTATAAGAAACAATGAAAATAGTAGCTTGATGGGACGACATACTCAATATATGGCTCAACCTCGGACAATTGTTAAGTATGAACCAAACCATTTTTTCATAATCATGCTCAAGATATGTAAGTGTTGGTGCTCCAAGAAGATCAACTCCATGCTCGGAAAACGGATAGGTCTTCATTCACAACGGGGAGACGCTCTCTCGTTCCTTCCTTCCCGATTATGTCGTGTCTCAACATCATCATCAAAGTACCTTGAGCAAATAGTCAAGCACTCGGCGGCAACATATGCTTCGCAATGGACCCTTCAGCCTTGCCATGTTTCTCACAAACCGTTTCAATGTTAACAACCTTCTTTCTCTCGGGTACATCCATCCATATTGTACTGGACCTCTAAGAATTGCCTCTTCAGGTAAATGGACAACCAAGTGCAGCATCACATTAAAGAAAGAAGGAGGAAATATTTTCTCAAGCTTGCACAGAATGACCGGGATGTCAGATTTCAGCCTTTCCAACACATCTAACTTTAAAGTTGTTGCACAAAGTTGCTGGAAAAAATTGCCTAATTCAGCAAGTGCTTCATATATGTCCTGGGGCATGATTCCACGGATAGCAGCAGGTATAATCCTTTGAAGAAGAATATGACAATCATGAGTTTTCGGTCCTTGGAGGTTGCATCCATCGCAGTAACACATGTTCCTAAGTTGGAAGCGTATCCATCTGGAAATTTTACACTCTTCAAAAAATCACAAAAAGCCTCCTTCTGTGTTTTAGTCATTACGTAGGGGGCATGAGGAACAGTATATGAGTTTCCTTCACGGATCAAGTGTAAATTCTTCCTAATGCCCATATCTTCCAAATCAAGCCTAGAATTTATATTGTCCTTTGACTTCCCGACCATGCCTAGAAATGTACCAAGGATATACTCACATATATTTTTCTCAATGTGCATCACATCAAGGTTATGCTGCAACTTCAAACTTGACCAATACGGCAAATCCCACAAACATGACCTTCGCTTCCAACATTGGCCCTCTCGGTTCACGCTTTCTTTTGTTGCTCTCGGGATGCTTTCCGGTCCGACGTCCTTGACCCTCTCTAGTTGCTCCGTCAACTCATCCATGGTAAATTTCTCTGGCTTCTCACGCCTTTCAACATTACCATCAAACACCTTGCTCCTTCTCCATGAATGGTCCTTATCAAGGAAACGGCGATGACCAATGTAACATATCTTATTCCTTATCCTTTTGGAGCAAGGGTTTTTGTCACAATGCACACAAGCATAATAACCTCTTGTCACTCTACCTGACAATGTGCTCAAAGCAGGATAATCATGAATGCACCATATTACAGCAGCATGTAGATCAAACTTCTTGCCAGTAATTGCATCAAGAGTAGAGACACCTTTCCAAAGTTCTAGCAACTCCTCAATAAGTGGCTCCAAGAAGACATCAATGTCCTTTCCTGGGGATTCTGAACCAGGGATAAGCAGGCCCATGATAAAGTTTGATTGTTCTACACATACCCATGGAGGAAAGTTGTACGGGATAACAAACACTGGCCACATGCTATAAGAGGAGCTCATTTTACCAAATGGATTGAAACCATCGGTAGCAAGGCCAAGACGGATGTTCCTTGCATCTTTTGCAAACCACTCATACTTTCTGTCAAAGTTTTTCCATGCCTCACCATCAGCTGGATGGCTAAGCTCATTGTCCACTGGCTTTCTCTTCAGTTGGTGCCATTGCACCTCCTCTGCCATTCGTTTGGAAGAAAAGATTCTCTTCAACCTAGGGATCAAAGGAAAATGTCGCAAAACTTTCTCAGGAATCTTCTTTCTTCCACCATTGTCTTTCCATCTTGATGCACCACAAATCGGACAAACATCTTTTTTTTCTAAGGTCTTCCGAAACAGAACACAATTATTCGAGCACACATGAATTGAATTATATCCGAGCCCCAATGCACGGATAAGCCTCTTTGCTTCCTCATATGTTGCTGGAATAGAGCAATTTGGGAATGTTGATGACAACACCTTCAGTAGCGCTGTGAATGCAACATTAGAAATTTTGTAAAATGACTTGATATGAAGTAACTTCACCACAAAAGAAAACCTTGAGCATTCACCACCGGGGTATAGCTCTTGCTTCATCTCTTCCAATAGAATTGCAAACATTGACTTCTTTCTTGTACCTTCCTCCTCCGAGTACAACTCCTCTACCATACCATGAATTCCATCATGAGGGTCATTTTCTTCATCCACATTCATGCCTAAATCCTCATTGATACTAGTATGTTCATCAACATGGTCATAAATTTCTTGTGGTACAACCTCCAACGTTTCTCCATGATGTACCCATCTAGTGTAAGTAGTAGCCATCCCATGAATATACAAGTGATCCTCTACCAGTCCTTTAGGTTTGTGAACCCGATTCAAACACCGACGGCATGGACAGAGTATCTCTTCATCATCATTGGATCTCTCAGAAATAAATGTCATGAATTCTTTCACCCCATCCATGTGTTCCCTGCTGAACATCCTACTCTTGATCCAAGATCTATCCATCTACACCAAATCATGGGATACACTTGGTCAAACAAATTTATATATATATATGGTACTTCACAAACAATGTGAAAAATGTGACATATCAATATTTATATGCAATCAAGTACACAACATCCGACAAAATTTACACATTTCAAACTATTATACTATTATACGCAATTGGCGCAAAGTAGTAAGAAAATTCTCCGAACTAAGATGATGCAAGATTGTACCTTTTGTCGCGAGCTAGCACTTTGAGCGAGAACAAATCAAGGGTGCTCCACCGCTTGTCGGAGATCATCTCCGACCATGGTGCCGGTAACACCCGATTGGCCACGGAGCCAAGCCGCTCCACCGCCGCGCGGCCGCTCGCTCCACGCCGCTCGCTCGCCTAGGCCGGCCCCGGATGCGGCCACTCCTCTCGCCGCCTATGCCCACACCTCGCGAGCCGCTACCGGCCGTGTGCCTTGTCCGCCGCCGCGCGTGACGCAATCCCCTCGGCGCCGCATGCCTCGCCGGCCACCGAGCGTGAGCCGCTCCCCTCGCCGGCCGCGGGCGCCGGGCGCGAGCCGCTCCCCTCGCCGGCCGCCGGGCGCCGGGCGCGAGCCGCTCCCCTCGCCGGCCGCGGGCGCCGGGCACGGGCCGCTCCCCACGCCGGGCGGCCGGGCGCGAGCCGCTCCTCTCGCCGCCGCCGGGCGCGGGCGGCTCTCCTCACCGCCGCGGGTGCGTGTAGACCGTCGGCGACAAGAGCGGATGAGCTCTGGGATGGGGGCGGACGATTGATTCCCCGATTTGGGTAGGAGCGGACCAGTTTGACGCGGACGAATCTACAGTACGAGATATACTAAGTTATATATGAAAGAGTGCATTGGATATCACAAGTGTATGCGTAGCTCAGTGGTTCGCTCTCAACTGCGGCAATGACGCGGTCGCGATTCGAACCCTCGTAACACATTTTTTTTACGGTTTTTAGGTCGCGGGTTTTTACGTTGCGGGAGGCGTCGTCGTTGGGCCTAATGCGTCGGCCGTGGCCCATTTAGGGTCCATTTCGAATGCCGGGGAGACACGCATGCCGGGGAGACACGCAGCTTTTGGGTCTAAAGAAATAAGTTGGGGTGACTTAAGTAAAAGAAAGAAAAAGGAAAAACAATTTCTGAGGAGGCATTAGGGATGCCAACGCTGCAAATAAAATTTTAAAATAATTCAATAAATATTTTTGTGACATCCAACTTTTTGTCATATATTTATGACATTAACAAATAGCCTTATGACATAGCAACTATCGTCATTGGGTGGTATTAGACTACATGTATGACATATGTTGTGACATACGATTTTCTATTGTCATTAAATTGAAATGGCTACTACACAATGTCATAAAATGAACCATATAATGACATAATGTGGTATTGTCATGCTAAATACGTCAAAAAGCCACACATTTCTTGTAGTGAATGCATTTTTCCTATTTTTCCCTTTACTAGAGTAGTCGGATTTGCACTCTTTTAATTAATTAAAACACATCAAACTGTTCCAGCAGTACCTACTGGTTCTAGTGACCAAGAATGCTCTGTTGGACAGCAAGGAAAAGGGTTTTGCACCACCGATTATAATACACAAAAATTTGAGGCATCACTAGCTAGCAATTAGAGGATTTAAGCATATGAAAATAAATATAACAGAATTGAGTTCAAACTTTCTCCTATACATGCTTTGGTCCAAAACAAGCCTAAAGAACCAATAAATACACATACAGCCTTTATGAAACATGCTACACATATTTATGATTAAAAACAAGCATAAATAAGAAAATAATATTTCTAACAGGGATAAAATCATGGTAAATTCACCAAGGATGCATTTTGATATAACATGACAGTAGCAAGAAGTGGGGCTCAAAAATAATTATACTTGGAGCTACAAAAATCATCTAGGCAGATTTATCCATTTCACAAAATGATTTTTATAAAAAGACTTCTTTAGTAACTTTGTGCAATTTTTGGCACAGCACCTAGACATACTAGTTCCCACAACATATCCAAAATCTAGCTCAAGAATTTGTGTGGATTTTGCAGAATCACAGATCTAAGTATTTTACATTTCTATTTTTCAAGCAAAAACTATAGCTCAAAAGTATATACATATTTGGGGAAAGTTGTAGTTTTAGGTACACAGAGCACAACAAAATTAGGTTTGCCATTTTTAGATTTTTTTACGATTTTTAATCTATTTTACAAGTTCTAGCTAAAACACATCAAAGGAGAAAGAATCTATTTACTCCTAGCCCCTGGAAGTTTTTGAATCTTCACAACCATACCCTCGGTTCCCCTCCCTTGAACCCGGCGGCGAAGGTGAGCTCGCCGGCGGCAAGGTGGAGCACGGGGTGGCAAACAAGCGACGGGGAAGTGCGATTGGGCTCACCACGGAGTGCTTGGCAGTGGTACCTCGGCCGGAGGGGTCGCGGCGAGCGGCGGCGGCGCGGGGGCAACAGGGCCGCGGTGGCGCGAAGTCCGGCGAGGGGAAAGGACTCATCTGAGAAATGCATGGCGTGCGGGGGCTTCGGGGTGACTCGGGGAAGGTGCTACGTGTGCCCATTGGCTTGGAGAGCGGGCGGGGGCACGAGCTCGCGGGGGCTTGCCGGCGGCGGCCGCGGGAGCTCGAATTCCGGCAAGCTAGCGGCTCGGCCTGAGCAACACGCGCAAGGGAGAGCTACTGGGGACCCTAGTGCAGTTAGAAGCAGCACGCGTTCGCGAAGAAAGGTAGCCGGAGATGGAGTTCACCGAAACGGCACCTATGGCGGGCGGCAGCGGCTGGGTGCTCACACGCGTGGAGAAGGAGGGCTTATATGGCCGGCTCGAGGCGGTTGAGGTGTTAGCTTGGGCACCAAGTTGAGGCCAGACCAGGTGTGGGTCGCGGCATGGCCGGAGTACGGCGGATGGGCGGCGACGCGCGTGCGTCCGTCGGCCAATGACGGCGCATGGGCGGCGCGGCGTGGCCGGTGTGCAAGCGAGCACGTGGCACCGTCGGGGGGGACCCACACGCATCGTGTGCGGGGGACTAGGACGCGGTGCTCGACCCAACGAGCGCGAGGGCGCCGCCTCGGCGTTCGTGTACGGCGGCATGGCGGCATGCCAACGCGGCCGGGCGTGGCCATACGCGCGACGTCGTGCGCGCAGGCGCTCTGCCTGTTTTGCAAATCAGCATAGCCCTATTTGACCACCTATTACTCAAAATTTCGAAACAGAAGTGGACCAAGAGATCAATAGCAAAGTTTTAGATCTCCTAATCCTCTACCACTTCCACAAAGGGTGTATGGTCTTTTTCTCGACCATTTTTGCACAAATTGGATGCCAAGATGCAGAGTTTCTCGACTCTAGTGAATAGTGCCTACAGGCGTTGACTTGAGATTTTCACCAATTTGCACTTCAAACCAGCAAAGCCACCCAACATGAAAAGTGTGTCCCTCGACAAAACACACAACTTTTGTATTGGGAGAATTTGAAGTGTTTAGGGAAAATTTGGAGAACGCGGCAAAAGTTCCAGCTGACATTGATGGGTCAACAAGGAGTCAAGGGTTTTTGAGAGGGGTTTTGACCAAGGTGAACTATGGTTAACCAAAAGGTGTCATTAGGGATTGTGGGTGATGTTTTCGAGGTGATGGCCCAGGTGGACCATCGTTTGACCAAAGTCAACACCGTTGACCAAGGTGCGATGGTGGTAGAGACCGTCTTGGAAGAGGTCGATGACCTCCTTGTCGGAGACATCGACTACGGTGGTGCGCTTGTCGAAGAAGCGCCGCATGTACTTGCGAAGGGTCTCGCCTTGTTCTGCTTAACCATTGCCGGGTCCATGCGAGTACCCGAGCGGCCCATAGCGCCCGCGAAGTTGCTCGGTGAATTGTACCTTCGGTGGTCCCACTTGTCGATCGAGTACTTCTCGAGTGACTCGAGCCATGTAAGCGGGGCTTGATCCAGACAGAAGGGGAAGTAGAGGCACTTCGTGTCGTTGTTGCCACCAGCGTTCTCGATGGAGAGGGCGTAGCATCTGAGACACTGCACTGGATCTTGCTTCGCGTCGTACTTTGTAATTCCTAGAGGCTTGAATTTCTCTGGGAGGAGTAGGTTGCGAAGTCGCGCAGAGAAGGTGGGGAAGCCGTCGTTGTCGCCTGCCGTGGAGGCCTTCTTGCGTCGTAGTTCTTCGATTTTCTGGCGGGCGTCGAAGCCGCCACGAGAGGCGCTGGAGATGTGGCTGTCCGCGTGGCCTCGGCCGCCGCGGTCACCTCCGCCCCCAGCTCTCCTGTCAGCCCCATGGTTGGAGCTCCCGCGTCGCTGCCTCCACCGCCAGGATCGCGGTGAGGGATGATCGCCAGCCGCCGCCGGCGCTGTCGCCACCTTGGGAGGGTCCACCGGCTGTTGCCCGAGTACGGTTGGGGTTAGCTGGTAGCTCCGCTCGAGTACGGTTGCGAACGATGTCCGCACTGCAACTTGTGGCTTCGTTGTCGCGGTTCCTGACGGGAGGCGCTTGAGCGACCCTGTTGTTGACTCGCATGAAGTAGGCGTCCTCCGCGAGCTTGGCGATGACTTGTCCCGCGCGCATCCCCTGAGCCTGACGTGCTATCGTAGTGATAGACATGAGGCATTGCTCTGGGTAGTGTGCACCCGGCTCTCGACTTGGTCGAGTGCTTCCGCGAGGTTCCGGATGGGGAGGGACTCGCGGAGATGTCAGTGCCGTTCGTTCCGCTTTCTGTTGTGTTCACATCGGGCGTCCCTGTTGGCGTCGGTCTCGTCGGCGGGCGCGTTGGCGGACAACTCGTCCGCTGAGATGTCCTCAAGGTATTAGTCAGGGACCGTCCCTAAGGGCCCTGGCGTCTCGTTGGTAGTCATGAAGACTTGCCGGTCAGGAGTGCCAAGGCTGGAGTCGTTGGTTGCCACCTCTATCGGAGTGTGCTTCCCGAGTGGAGCAAGCGATGTTCCCTCCTGGAAGGGAAGTGAGTCGAGGTAGGCGACGCGGCGTGAGTTCCCTCATGTCGGGTCCGCGGGCTTGCGGTGCGGCCGGTGGAGACAAATCTTACGGCGGGTGTAGATGTTATAACCAGGCCGGAAGCTGGTCCTGACAGGGGTTGCTCTGTGGTATTGTTCTCGGACTCGGGCTCATCAGGGTCCGACCCGAAGTCGAACTCATAGAAGGAATCCGAGTAGAAGCCGGAGAGAGGGTTGGAGTCCGAGTTGTAGCCGGAGACGGTGTTGGAGTCCGAGTCATACTCGGGTACGATTTCCTTGTCGGCCCGGCGCATGGTGGGAGCCTTTGCGTGGGCCCTGCTGGCATTGCGAGGGCCACGTGTGAAGCGCTCATGGAGTGGGGAGTTCGCACGCGATGGCTGGGTAGCCGACTCGCATACGATAGCCCACGGGGACGTCGAGTTCGAGTTGGAGTTGGATCCGAGCTCGAAGTCAGCGTGTTGGTTGTAGAGCGAAATTTCGCTGAATTTTCCAGCGAGATTGCCCGTGACTACTTCAGGAAGGGTCACAAGCCCAGTCTCCGGGTTGGGCGGCATGGTGAGGCGGCGTTGGAAGGATCCGGCGCCGTCAGCAGTGCAGACCCAGGAGCCGAAGACGAAGGTGTCGCCGCGGTTGAAGGCGACGGTTGGCTTGATGAAGATGGAAGCCGTCGAGTTCGCCATATGATCTTCGGCAAGATCCCCTACCTGGTGCGCCAGCTGTCGGTGTTTTAGACCGGCAGCCTACCAAGGGGAGTACCCGAGGTAGATGAACGTGGCCTCGCCGAGATCGGTAACTCGAAGGAAGAGACACGTGGCACACAATTTAGACGGGTTCGGGCCGCGAGGTGCGTAATACCCTACGTCCTGTATGCTGCGTAGCTCTGGATTGATTGGATGTGATTACAAGATGATGTGTAATCTGGTGAGAGAGGGAAGGGGTCCCTGCCTCGCCTTATATAGTCCGGGAGGCAGGGTTACAGGTCGGTTTAGGGAGAGAGTACTAGTCGTGTACGTCTAGGAGTCCTCTACACAGTACACATGGTATGTATAGCTTCCTATCCGAGTACTTCTCCACCGTAGTCCTTGCGCCTCACGCCAACAGGTACCGTGCGGCACAAGTCGGGTAGACCCAAGGGCCCACCGAGTAGTCGGTCCTGGTACCCACCGAGGTAGTGGGCCCAGAGAGGTCCATACGACACACGTGCTCCGCGTCGGCCACGGCAAGCTGCCCGGTTGCGAGAGAGACAGGGAGGAGGGGAGGAGAAGAGGGGGGAAAGAAAATAAAGAAAAGAAATAAAAATGGTGGGATCCACATTTGGAGGGGAGAATGGAGGGTCTCTAGGAGTGGAGGGTGGGAGGGGGAATTTGGAGGGGCATCCAAAATGGAGGTCTGTTTAGAGGTCCTGCTGAAGTTGGAATTTTTTGCACAAAACCTCTAAATTTTGGAGTAGAGGCCCATACACAGACCCCAACTGGAGTTGCTCTAACTCGCCAACCTCATGCTTCAACACCGCTATACGCCGATCGAGCCACGTATGCCCACGTCCCAAGAGCTGCCACCAGCACAGCTCCAGTGTTGAGCACCCACCATGCCGACGCACCACACATACAGATACTCAAACCACTCGATCAGCAGCATCACCCCGAAGATGAAAGAGAGCCCCTGCCTCGGACCCCAATAGGCGCGGAGCGCGTAAGCTCGGGCCCACAACGCAGCGAGAGGGAGGGAGGGAGGGAGGGAGGGAGGAAGGCTTGGACGGAACGGAATGGAAACATGGGTTAGACTGTCTCTAGCAGTTGCCCACTCTGCATCTGCAAAACCCATTGATATGCAACAGGAGGAAGGAGAAATCTCACGCACATAACGAAGCCACTTCCACTCTTCCAGCAGCATCGTGCAACCCGAAGCGCATACGCAGGGGGCAGTTGCCTCCCGCCAGGAGGGAGAGGGCCGCTGGCGTGCGGTGGAGCTCGACCACCAGCTCGCTGTCGCCGCCCTGCTCCTCGCTCCTCCACCGGCGGGCCACGCTGCCCACACAGATCAATCTTGGAGGTCGCCTGCATCTTGCCTTCACCACGGGAAGAGGAGGTCGCCTGCAGCTCGCCGTCGCCGCGGGAAGAGGAGGATGCCGCCACCAGCTCGTCGTCGCCCCGTAGGTCAACGACGGATCCGGGCCGGCAAAGGGGAGAGGGAGCTCGTCGCTGGCCGAATCTGTGTCTACCGCCGCCAGTCCCGCAGGGTGGCGAATGTGGAGGAGACGGCGGCGAGCGAAGGGGTCGCGGTCTCCTCGACGGAGCGCCGCCGCTGCTGTGGTGGCGGGCAGAGCAGGCAGTTGGTCGCCGAGCAAGCTCGATGCGGGATCGATTCATCGTCCTTCGGGTGGCGGACGCGAGATCGATTCGTCGTTCTCGCGGCGACCTCGACCTCTGCGCGGCTGCTGTGTTCTCCGCCCGTCACTACCAGATCGAGGGTACTTGCCGCCGCCGAGGTGGATGAACTAAGGTTGGGGTGGAGGAGGTCGTCGATGCGGGCGGCCGTCGTCCCCTTGCCGGAGGAGGCCAGGAGGGTGAGGCAGGAGGATGGGCGGCGGACGGAGAAGAAGAGGCGAGCAGGAGCCGAGGCGGTGGGTCCGCTGACGGTTGGGATGGGGAAAGCCCCAGAATCCCCGAGGATGCGGTTGCTCGGAGGCCTCCCTGCAAAATGCAGCAACCGCTGCGGCTCCTGCTGGAGCCGCTACAGTGAGCTCTCTTTCTGCATTTTGCGGATGCGAGAGGGCGATCCGGCAGTACCGCCGGGAGACGGTCTTAAGTAGGCTTGCGAGTTGGGACGGAACGGGGAGGAGAGGAGAGGAGGAGGGCGCGGGCGCGGGCGCGGCGGTGGAAAAGCAGACGGAGAGAGCGGGATTCCGGAGGAGGGAGAAAGTAGAGAGGTGCGGCCGTGTGGTACGAGTTTGTTTTGTTTCCCCCTCTTTTGAAAGTATTTTGCATCCGACTCCTTACACGAATCGTAAAGCGTGATCCCACGGTTCACAAGCATCTTCCGGAGCCTTCCAAGTTCAAGTTCCGACCCGTTGGCCATCCCCACCGAAGGGCGAAAGCCGAAAAGCGGAGGCGCTGCAATAAAACCCCACCGCCACCCACTTCCGTCCCTGTCAAGGCTCACACACCTCGCCGCACCGCAAGAATCCGAGAAGGGCGAGAGAGGGAGAGAGAGAGACGCGTCCATGGCTTTCGCCGTCGCCTCCAAGGGGGCTCCACTGGCCGGCCTCCTCAAGAAGGTACTCCTCGCCGCGCCGGCGCCGTCCTCCTCCTGGGCCACTCCTCCCGTCGCCGCCGCCCTCGCGCTCCGCCGGGCGTCCTTCGGCACCGCCGCCCGCCGCCTCTTCAACACCGGGGGCGCGCCGTTCCGCCGCGGCCACGAGGACGACTACGAGGAGGAGTCCAGCGGCGACGAGGACGTCTTCGACGACCGCCGCCGTCGCCGCCGCGCTCGCGACTTCTCCGACCCTACGTTCTTCTCCGCAGGTACCGCGCCCGCGAGCCTCCCGTCCCCTTTTCCCGCTCGTTCGATTTATACCTAGTCGAGAAGAGGACCGCGGAAACCGAGTGCTGATGCGGGGTGCGTGCGTGATGTTGGGGTTTTTGTCTGCAGACGTGCTGTCGCAGATGGAGGACGACGACGAGGCGGCGCTGAGGCGCGGGTGGTGGGTGTCGAAGGAGGACGACAACGCGGTGGAGCTGAAGATGGCGATGCCGGGGCTGGCGAAGGAGCACGTGAAGGTGTGGGCGGACCAGGACGGCGGCCTGATGATCAAGGGCGAGGGCACCGAGGACGACGACGAGGAGGACTACAACAGCTACATCGAGCTCCCCTCCGACGCGTTCAAGATGGACCAGATCAAGGCGGAGATGAAGGATGGGTTGCTCAAGCTCACCGTGCCCAAGATCAAGTTCGAGGACCGCAAGGACGTGTTCCAGGTGAAGGTCGAGTAGGGAGGGAGGGGATGGAATCCGGTCAGTCCAGATCTCGTAGTTCAGTAGTAGCAGCGCGCAAGAACTAGTAGGAATTTGGTGGAGTAGTTGATGCCAATGGAGGAGGTTGCAAACGAGAGGGAGACGTTTTTTTGGTGATGGTGATTGTATTGCGCCTGGTGATGTCTGATGGCAGCCCTGTTTGCCTTTCGGTTCGTCCTGTTCTGGTTTCATGGTGGTGACGACTCCTGATGATCTTGCTATGAACTTCTTATGAGTAACTGCATAATGGCATCTATCTTTCTATGTTCCTGTGCTTGTGTACTTGTGAATTCTTTAAATCTGAATTTGATGGTGCTTTAGGACCATGGTTTTAGACATGTGCAGGAGCTGCTGCAGCTTGGAGTGAAATGCTGGATGGTTTGAGGCAGCCCTGTTTACATCTCTGTTCATCCTGTTGTTTAGATTGATGGTCACTTGAGTTTGTTTTCGCTACGAATTTGAGCAGTGAAATGCTAGTCTCTTGACTTCTTGCTGGTTTTCAGCATGGCTAATCGTATGTGAAATTGTGCATTGATGGTTCGGGATCAGCACATGCAGTTTGGTGTGAAATACGGTCTGCGCTCTTGAAATTTTGTCTTTCTGATTTGTGGTTTGGTTGCTCTGGACGTCTCATGTGAAATTTTGTCTGTGTGAAATATCCTTACCTTTTTTGTGGGTTTTACTGATCTTATACCCCAATGATCTTGCTATGAACTTCTCATGGGACATGAGTAATGCCGAAATGGCATCAGATCTGTGTTCCTGTGCTTGTGTTCTTGTGAGTTCTTGCGTCGTTGGTGGGTTGAAAATTCGTGGGCTTTAAATCTGATTTTGATGATAGTTCAGACATGCAGGAGCTGCTGCAGCTTGGAGTGAAATGCTGTATGGTCTGAGGCAGCCTTGTTTACATCTCTGTTCACCCTGTTGCGTATCTTGGATGGATGGTTTACTTGAGTTCATTTTTGAATTGAGCAAGGAAATGCTAGTTACTGAAGATCATCATGTGCATTTGTTGCCTGCCCTTGCTGGTTTAGCATGGTTAAGCGTATGCCAAATTGTGTGTTGATGGTTCATAATCGGCACCAGGCACCAGCAGCTTGGTGTGAAATACCGTCTGTGCTCTTGAATTTTTCTTTCTGATTTGTGGTTGCTCGACGGAGATCTTATATCCTTACCTCATATATGGGTTTTTTACTTTGCTCAGTGTTAGACTGGTCGCACGGCTGTACCAAATGCAAAATGCTATTCGTGTTCTTACATCATCCAGCAAGACTGACAGAGTCTATCCTCCTCCAGCTATCTGCCGCTTGAGAAGTTTAGATGTTAGAACGCGAGCGTTCATCTCAGCGACTTTCATCTTCTTGCGATGTAAATTACGCAAGTTAACCAACAAGAATTGATCTTGTGTTGCGATGGTAGAATGTAGAATCTTTACCTTCTCCGCACGTCACACAAAACTGTTCATTTTGAATAAGACGACTGTACATATCCTGTCCATTAGAAAAATGCCACTGCAATGAGATGACTACGCACATCATGTCCAATTTCACAGGGCAGCAGCTAAACAAGAGCTCAGTAATCAGAAAAGCAGCTAAACAAGTTAGAAACGAAAACTGTATTCGTATCAGTATGTTTTTTTTCAGTTCCACCTCAGTACAAAATATCAAACCGGTTCATATTAACCTAATGCCAAGAAGGAACTCTGAGTGAATGCATTAGTGTCAAGCTGCTCCAGTATAATTCTATATTTCTCTGTTTATTACCATCTACTTACAAGCAGTTGAGCTAATTATCCCATCTAAAAAATGTCAAAACTTCTCTGTAGTCCTATACATACAGCTGCTTCCACCTCCAGCTGTTGACTTATGAACAAGCCCAACCACACTACAACTTCAGCTACAGGTGGACAATGGTCCGCCAACAAATAGTTGGCGCATTACGTCAGGTACATGGAAGCTCTGATCAGTATGCACCTTGCTCGGAGCAATTTATGTGTGTTCCTTGCTCCGTGTTTCTGAATTACTCTATGTACACGGGAGTGGTGGCCACCGGAATCAGCGAGGATGATCTGCTCCTTGGCTTATATGCTGACAAGAGAATCATCGCTATCTGGAGACCCCGGTTGACATAGGCAGTCAGGAAGAGGATTCTCGTAAAACGCCTCTTCTGACCTGAACCTATCTTTGCCTTTTGTTCCTGAGACTGGACCTTTTCGTTTCCGTGGAGAGCCTTGTCTGAAGAGCGGAACAAGAACAAAGATAAAGAAACAAGCGCAGGCAAATTGTCTTTTAGGTACTCGTCATGTTCATCATTGTGTTAGTTTAATACCTTTTCCGGTGGATGTCTAGTATCCTTTCAGATAGCTTCTTGCCTTCCTTCAGTAATCCTTTGTCGACTCTGTCAAACAATCGAACTAATGCTTTCCTGAACCAGAGAAACAAGATAAATGATATTCAGAAGGGAACAGAGACAATTTCACAGAAACTGATAAACAAAGTGATTGTGGTTTCACCTGTCAGGACTTATTGTCTTCCGGTGACCAAGAAAACGGCGATGACCCGCAACAGCCCGTGCCATGTTCCCTGAATAGGATGGGATAAAGACGTGGCTCTCCACCGAAACAATGTAATCCAGAGCTGCCATTTGAGCAGCATATTGGCTGAAAGGCCGTAGCTCCTCCGCTGAGGCAAGTTTCTCCTGCAATGAAGCACACGGCATATGTTGGCTCAAGAAAGGGAACACTATATAACAGATGGAATGGTACTGGCTGTACCTTGTTCATCAGAATAGGGAAGCGTGATTGCAAATCAACCATATGAGATTCACCTCCATATATTTCCCCTGCGGCAATGTATACTGGGGTGCTTGACGGATATCCTAGGGCAGAAAGAAACATGCCAACCTCCTTTGGTGTCAAGGGGCAATAACCATGTGATCTTTGTTCTAATGGGTCGATGTCTTTCACCTTCCAGTAGGTTGTGTTTTCTCTGTAAGAATTAAAAAGGCCGAATTCAATTAACAGCTGATAATATGTAATGTAGTAAAAAACAGACAAGACAGTTTAACAAATAAACCAACAAACCATAAGGCCTTGCCTGATCATTGCAAGTTCTTCTGATTCTGTTTGAGATAGACCATATGTACACCCGCTAAAAGCAAGCATATCCTTCTCATAGCGTAGATGCAAAGCTATATATGGTCCAAATGATCTCATCCTCTCCACCAATAGCTGCCAAAATCAGTTAAATTTTTGCTTGTCAAAACAACTCTTGGTACATAAATAGTGGAAATAATGAGCATGATAAGATATTATAGAATGATTTACCTTGCCTAAAGCTTCAATTGGGGGAGCAAATCTAAGTGCTTGAAAAAAGGCCCGACAGCGAAGCTTCTGAATGCCGGTAGGAAGGTTGTTGTTTGCAAGCCGAGAATCTGACTTAGCAGCTCGAATGACCTAGTATAAGTCTTCTAGTTAGTAATACAGTTACAAAAATTGCATCCAGCAGTCACTCATTAGTTTGGTATAGAAACGGAAGTGCAGAGTGGTGGTTGAATCCTGACCTGGCGATGATCCCACAGCGGAGAAATCTCATCCTGGTAATAATCTACTCCAGACCAACTCTTGAAGTACCTAACAAACTTCGGAGCTTTCACCAACTCATTTGGCAGTTTTTTCAAAACTACTACATCATTTGCTAAAGAATTTATGAAGTGTTCTTCATCAAAGACATCTGAAAAGTTGCTGATATCGAAAAATTATCTGTTAGTCTCAGATCAGTTAATACAAGATTGAAAGAAAAGCAACACATGGCCTACCTTCTGTCATGCCAAAATGATTTCTTATCAAGCTCTGGAATGATGAGTGTAGCATTAAGTATGCGTGCGACTGCCACCATATCACTGATCTGCCATAAGAATTAGCTATTAAAAAGGAGATAAAAAATCGTTGAATTTCGCAACGTAGATCTCATCTGCCCAGGATAATTCCTTTAGCAAACAAGGATCTGTACCCAGTAAACAGAGGACAAAACATGCGCAAGTGCAACAAGCAACAAAGAAACACTTCCCATTCTATTTCACTCAAATCACATGACACGGCTATTAAGAAAATTAGGACAGGTACCGATTGGTAAAAAAAAGTTACAGTTAGTAAATTATCCTATTTCTTCAAAGTTTAAACTCAAGTACTACCACACTACTAGTTAATTTCAATTATCTAAGAATCTGCATGCCTAAGAGTGTAACTGCTTTTGGTCTCCTCTGACAAAACAAGCAACTTTGTCCTGCTTTATATCCTACTATAAATGAAAAACAAGATAACGACTGAAGTGCTGGCACAGTTATGACAGAGTACATCCAAACAAGTGTCATTTATCAGAAAAATAAAAAGGATCATGGCATTCAATAATAACATGAAGCATCAGGAAAAGAAATTTGGAATGACAATGAGATAACATCCACCCACCAACTATTCTTAGGATACAGGAGTTAGGGATCTTTAACTCCGGTTGAGCCACTCAATCTGATTTGTGAGAACCCAATCAACCAATACTAGTAGGGAAACAAACAGCTTAGTTTCATAACCACCATGTACAGCTTATTTAAGCCTACGAGAGAGTGGAACATAGCACCAGAACACCAACTACATGTGATCAAAGCACCAAACGACTGCTCAGTGCCAACATACACTGGAAAAGCAGCAAGCACATTGATAAGCACCAAAAACATGCTACCCACAAAAAGCAAATCTGCCGACTGCTCAGTGCCAACATACACTGGAAAAGCAGCAAGCACATTGATAAGCACCAAAAACATGCTACCCACAAAAAGCAAATCTGCTGATGATGTATGCACACAAATCGTCAACTCCAATTAAACAGCCCACATGCACGCACGCCATGTGCTCCGGCACTCTTGTTTTCATTATTATGTTTATTTATTGAGATATTAGCTCTCACACTCAAGTCCAAGCAATGAATCTCGTCAGTACAAGCAGAGCAGGAACAGCTAGATAAATCTTGACGAGGACAGTCCAGCTTACCCCAGCGCGCATCTGGTTGAGACCGCCATTGGTGTGTACGAGCAAGTACCCCCTCGACGCAACCGGGCCTGCGAGGCAAGACCAACGAAATCAGAGCTGCGCACGAAAATTTGGACCGCACGGCAAGAAATCAATGTCGGGGAAGTGTGCCGATCGATAATGCGCGTACTTTTGTACTCCGGCGACGGGGCCACGCAGGGCACGAACCGCCGCGATGGCGACGGCAGCCAAAGGCTCTTCTCCGCCGCGCCGTCCAGCTGTCAAATCTAGAGATTAATCCCGGCGTCATGGACTCCCATGGATTCAAAAAGACAACGGCGGCGGCAGCAGCCGGTAACGAAAAGCGAGATAGCCGGGGGGCATCGAACAAGGCCAATCGATCACCTTTCGCGACTGCGGCGACGCGAGCTGCGGCGGCGCGACCTCCTGCTCCCAGCGCAGCTCCTCGGCTTCCCGCGGCTGCGAGAGGCGGTAGGGCGCGCCGGAGGAGGAGGAGGAGGCGGAGGATGCGCCGGCGCCGGGGCCGGAGCCGGAGAAGTGGAGGGCGACGGCGAAAAGCGCGGCGGCGGCGGTGACCGCGGCGCCCGTGGCGGCGAGGGAGAGCAGCCACCACCGCAGCGCTGCTCGCCGCGCCGCAGCGCCCGCGGGCCTCACCTTCCGGCGCAGCGGCATCTCATCCGCGTAGGGGGGGAGGTAAACAAGAAACTCCCCCCGCTTCCGACGATCGACGGAACGACGGTTGCTTCGCGCGCGCGCGCGGCGGCCAATTGGACCACGGCGCGGCGGTGCGCGCTGGGTTATTCGTCCTCGCCCTCGAGTGGGGAGGGAGGCCTCTGCCGCTTTGTTCCTTCGGTGCGTGCTTGCGTGCAGAGCCCTCAACGACGCGGTAAGACAGACAGGGGAAGGCGGGGAGGGAGGGAGGGAGGAGGTTTATTTGACGGGGAGCGGAGGGCAATGGCGTTCACCACCTGCCTGTTCGAGGAGGATGCGGCGTGGGTTGTGCTCCTGGGACCGGGTGGGAGTGCGGGCATGTTCAGGTTGAAGAGCTGAGGATTCATGGTGGTCAATCTAGGACAATTAGCCACATTTACTACTGGTCTTTTCGGTGCGATTAAGAGATAAACCGAAATTGACGGTATCGTAAATGCTATGCACAACTACTTCAATTATCCACTTTTTTAAAATCATCATCATGACATGACTGCAGAAACCTACTAATCAAATTCAAGTAGTACTACGTTGCTGAAGCAGTTGGATTTCCATGCAAATTTAGAATGTCAAACTCAACAATCAAAACGGTTATTTATGGGAAAAATATAGCGCAACCAATATAGTACCCACACGTTTTTGTTGCGGTTGGCTTTGATAAGCATATATTTCTTTTATAACAACATTTTTGTGACATCTACGGTCAGCCACACCGTGTAGAGCGGCAGAGTGTGTGCTGTTCAAAATAATCACAACGTTCTTGATGTTGTTATTATTTTTCATGTAGATACATGTTTGGTTCGTGCTAAGTTTTTTTAACATATCAGTGGAGGATTGAAAAGACGAATATCCTCATTTATTTGCCAAATGCAGTAAGTTTTTTGCCATGCGAATCAGATCCGACCACTTAATTAGAAAGGTAATTAGATATATATCTTCTAGGATTGCATTCTTTGTGAGTTTTTTTTAAAAGCTAGGATTGCACTTATGGGACGGAGGGAGTAGCTATCAAATGGTTGGCTAACCTATTTGTTTGGTTGCGTTGGTGCTAAGTTTGTTTAGACATATTAGTGGAGGAATGAAAAGACAAATATCCTCATTTGTTTGTCAAATATAGTAAGTTTTGCCATGAAAATCAGATATGATCACTTAATTAGAAAGGTAATTAGATATACCTTCTATAATTGCATTTTTTGTGAGACTTTTTTTCAAAAGCTAGGATTTAGTTATCACGCAACCTTTTGAAATCTCAATTTATCACTTCCACGTTAAACCACAACTAAGTAAAAGGAAATTGTGCTGTTATGGTTCTTTCGTTCCAAATTGTATGCCGTTTTAATTTCATTATATTCATTGATTTTGTTGTAACACACATATTTTATGTCTAGATGCATAATATTTATAAATTAAGAAAAGTAAAATAATATATAATTTGAAACGAAACAAAAACGAAAAGTGCAAATTTACAAACGCACGAACCACTCGTTGTGCGCGAGTGCTGAAACTGCTGACCCGAGCGAGAGCACCGGGACCCCGGCACTCGTCCCGTCATCGTATTCTCGCTTCCCTCAGCGGATCTGCTGCCATGCCAGCAGTCCGGCACGGTGCACTTCGAATTGTAGCCGTTGGCCGTTGCGGTTGCGGGCGCCGGCGCCCACGCACGCAGCCGGCGCCTGGCTCGGCCGTCCACATTTCCCAAATCCCCTCCTCGGGGCCCGGCCAGCCGCAGAAGAAGACGCGGCGGGCACGGACGCGAATGCCCGACGGGGGCGACGCGTGCCCGTGGCGCGAGTCGCGACGGCGCCGGCGCCGCGCGCCCGCTTTCCCGTTCTCTCGATCTACCCCGTCCCCGGTGGAACACGACGCGCTACGGGCTCGACGGGAACGAGACAGAGCGGTGGGCGGCGGGGGCCCGGCGCGATCCGATCTCCAAATCATGGGATGGAATAATGGAAACTCGAAGGAGAAGCTCTTGCTCGTCACGGGAGGGCAGAGCGCTGACGCTGAGCAGCGGCACAGGAGCTCTGTGCGCGCGTGGCCCGTGGGGCCGTGCCCGGCGGCCGGACTAGGGAGCTTGCGCTGTGCCAGGAGTACACTGGTAGGAGTACGTAGTGGCCATTGGCACAAAGGGTGACAGGGGGTTTCGCTCGATTTCTTGTGAGCACACTGCACACGGGTAGGGTAGGAGGCTAGGAGTAGGACTTTTGGGGGTGACCGTCACGAGATCACGGATGGACATGCACATGTACGGCGGCGACCTTTACAGATGTACTGTACGCCGCCGTAGGCGCCGTTGTGTACGCAGCATACCACGAGAAAGCGTGCGCTACGCACGTGAGGATGTTGGGCTTTGGGCGTGCTGCTTCTGACAGCGAGCGAGGGAAAAGATATGTTATTTTGCTGAGATTTTTAGTGAGATGTTTTTAGAAGAGCATCTTCTAGTGATTGATTGATAAACGAAGTCCACTGTCCTGGAGTCGGGAGTATCGGCGCTGCGACGTGCTGTCCGGATCAGGGTTTTTTTACCGCTGGGTACCGCGCGGTATACCGCCGTTACCGCTGGGGTACGGTAACGGTACCCAGCGGTAGAACCCCCTCCAATTCAAATTTGAATTTAAATTCAAAAAATGAAAAAAATCAATAAAAATCACCAAAAAATAGTTCATGATTTGTAGAGTCTTATGGTGTCGAATGTTTTCAAATTTGAGCGCATTTGGTATTTATTTGGAGCTTTAGAAGTTGAAACAAAAAAAGAAAAAAAAACAATGGCCGGCCCGTTAAGGCCCATGAAGCCCCACTGCCGGTTTAACCCTACCTACCGGCGCACCCGTGCCCCCGCGGCCCTCCCGGCCGCGTCTCCCTCCCCCGTCCGCGCCTCTCCCCCTCGCGTCCGCCGCCGCAACGCCGCTACCGCGCCGCCGCCGGCGGCCACCGCGCCGCGGCCGCGCGGCTATCGCGCGGTAGCGGCGGCGGCGCGCGCGCGCGGGCGGATCCGCTCCCTACCGCGCGGGAGGCGCGGTTAGCCGCGCGGTTAGCGCGGTATACCGCGCGCCGCCTCGGTATACCGCGGTTAGGTACGTTTTCTTTTTTTTTTTTTTGCTTTTGAGTTCATTAAGGCTTTAGGAATTGTGTTAGGAGTTAGGATTTTAGTTAGGATTTAGGTTTTCTCTCGTTTTAGGATTTTTGCTAGGGTTAAGGATGTGATTTAGAGGTAGAAATAGAATTGTTGCTTTAGGTAGAATTAGAAATGGAATTGTTGGTTTAGCTTTTAGGTTTAGGAGTATAATTTGTGGCATGATCATGATGTAGGATCTAAATTTCGGTAGGTATAATTGTAAGGAAGTGTTTTGTAATTTAGTTTGTGTTGGCATTTATGCGGGTAGAAAATGTCGGGGAGACCTAAAGACCCCGTATGGGAACATGGTGTAAATCTAGCTCCGGATGGCGATGCAATCACCGTGGTATGCGGAAAAGTGGTGGAGGTTCAACTAGGTTGAAACAACATTTGGCCGCGCGTGGATCATCGGTGCTCCATTGCAACAACGTTCCACCGGACGTGCGGGAGTACTTTCGACGGGATCTTGATAGGACGAGGAAGGCGACTAATGAACGCGCTCGTCGAGGTTGGCACGGGAGGAAGCGGCGGCGGCGGGTAACAATCCCGCCGGAGGATATGATGAGGAGGCTCAGATCCAGGATGCAATTAATTTGTCGAGAGCAGAAGCAGAGTTCCGACAGGGGGTTGAAGGGAGAGGAGGTACTTATGAGCGTGGAGGGGGTAGTGGTTCGGCGGGGGTTGAATCCCTTCCAGAGGATGCTTAGAAGAGCTGGTTCGCGGAGGGAAACTCCAGTGGTGGTGGAAGACTATAACTTGAGTCTTTGCCGGTGGGAGAAGTGGACTGAAGCAAACGAGGATTGATACAGGGTCCTGGACGCAGAAGGGGAAGAATGCTAGGGAATCTATTGGAAAAGCATGGTCCAAATTCTTCCATACTGCTGGAGTACCCGGGAGACAGGCGGATAGTCCGTACTTTGTTAGTGCGGTTAGAGAGACACAGAAGTGGGGTGAGTTTTCTTTTAGTTTGTGTTCGTAAAAGTTTTCTGTCGGCTTGCTTTTGTGTATATGTTCTCATGTTTTGTTGTATGGCTGCAGGTGAAGGAATTGCATCCCCCAGTGGACGGGATATTGATGGCAAGTATCTTGATTTGAACGAGAAAGATTTGAAAGATCGGTACGCAAAGTTTCAGAATGATTGGCCCATCTTTGGTGTGTCTTTGATGTGTGATTCCTGATTCTTGATAGACGCATTCGTGACGTGTACGTCGAGACATACGTTGGTGCAGGTACTACTTGTGCTTATTTCAATTTCAGTACTAATGCCTTCTGAATTTGTGCTTATTTGTACTCGTTCATATTGTGCAGCTGGTGTCCTCAATCCCTCTCTTTCATATACGATGGACCCAACCAGGGAGATGTATCGGATGTCGAAGGATTGCTTTGAGCGCATGACGGATGTCGAGTCCGCCGTCCAAGCATTGCGGAGGAGGTCGAAGTGTTTCGCATGAAGCATGGCGAATATGGCTCGGAAATGGCTCGGCGGATGGCGACGGACCCGAAGACATCACCATGTAAGCGTTCTTCCCAAAGACACCTTCTTCTATCTCGCTACTCGAATATATTGCTTACACAATCGGTTGCACATGCGGCGGCTTGGTGGATGATGTTCGGTGGATCTACTCCTCGGTTGCGGCGTCTAGCTTTGCGGCTTGTTTCACAAGTGTGTTTCCTCAAGTGGATGTGAGCGTAATTGGAGTACTTTTGCGTTGCCGCATACCAAGGTTAGAAATCGGTTGACACATAAGAAACTTAACAAGCTTGTATATGTCAACTACAACCTTCGACCGCGACTTGAGGATGCCACTCCCGGTGGTGGTGATGATGGTGATATTATTGAGCATCTTGGCCGCCTTAGCTTTTATGATGAGAAAAATCCGGTCCGGAATGGATGGAATATGGTAGATCAAACCGGAGCCGGTTCTTGATGAGGAGGATGAGGACAAGGACATTCCTATCCCGTCCCGGCTTGTGAGGGATCGATAGACCCCGGAGATCCGCAAACCGCTACGGGTGATGATTGCATTAGTGATTGGGCAAGAAGAAATGTGGGTAGCAGGTCACATTGGTAAGAGGTTGTTCCGGTCCGGGCCACAACGGGGTGACCCGAAACGTCAAAAGGCAAGACAACAAGACACCAATTGAAGTGACCGGCGACGCCTCCACCGATGATGATGATGGTCGGCGTAGTCCACCCTACCAGGAGTCCGGGGGATAGCGCTCAGATGAGGATGACGGTGATGATGATGACGATGGTGATGGTGATGGAGATGGTGATGGTGATGGTGACGGTGGTGGTGATGATGATGATGGTGATGGTGGTGGTGGTGGTGGTGGTGGTGGTGGTGGTGGTGGTGGTGGAATTCGTTTCACAGGTATACATATCTACATTTACACACACGTATGATGTTTCTAACTATATGTGCTAATTATGATCCATGGTTTGGTTGACTGCAGGGGAGACTGAATTCACCCATGCTACTCAGGATCGCGACCATGGCGCACCAGAGTCGCAGAGGAGAACGGTTGGAGCGTCACAATACGACCCAGCGTACTCTTCTTCCTCCCACACTGATACCTCGCAGTCGCGTTCTTTTTATCCCATTCGGACATCAACGCCCAGCCACAGACGACTTGGGTGTATGAATGGGAAGACCCTGATTTCTACAACTTGTTAGTCGGTGAGTGGCAGACGACAGCGGCGTGGACGGGCCTAACTTGGCAACAATACAAGGGTGAGTTGCTTAGGACGAGAGGTTTGAATGTCATGTCCATCGCCGAGTACCACTCCGCGACCCGGCCTAGGGATCTTTCCATTCTACCATTGAACTTGTGTTGTATGAACTATTTGTATGACCTTGTGTTGTATGAACTATTTGTGTTTGAACTTGTGTTGTATGAACTAGTTGTATTTGAAGTTTGAACTATTTGTGTTTGAACTATCAACTCACTTATGCACGGCTAGTATTATTGTGTTTGGTGTAGTATTTCTATGTATACCTATAAATCATTGATTGGGGGTGCTATTTAACACTAATTTGTGCCAACACCATGCCAAAATTTTCATTGATTCAAAGCCGGGAGGTGTTTTTTTCCCCAGCGGTATAAATAGTTTATACCGCGGTAAAAATAGTTTATACCGCGGTAAAAACTATTTATACCGCGGTATACCGTTCGAAACCGTTTGAACTAGCGGTAGCCTGGATTTTGGTTTGAAATTTGAATTCGCGCGGTATCTACGCAGTATACCGCGGTATATCGCGCAAGATACCGCCCCTACCGCTGCCCGGCGGTAAAAACGTGGCGGTCGGTAAAAAAAACCCTGGTCCGGATGTCGATGTACGTACGGTCCGACAGGTGTCCACCCCAGGGTCGGGCGGTGGACGCCCAGTGCTCCGGCCAAGGTAGCGAGAGAGGGTAATGATGGAGTGGACGATGGGTCCCCTGACCCCCGGCGTGTTGACACGTCTCGCGCCAGTCCACTGCCGGACACGGACAGCTGGGCGGGGAGAGAGTTCGTCGGTCCTCCAGAGCTGTTTCCCTGATCGAAAACGACGACGGGTCCCCGGCGTGGCGGCGTCACTGCGTGGTTACGCTGCCTGCGGGCCGTGGCCGCCCTCTCGGACTCGCGGCTCCCGCTCCAGGCCCTCACCGGCCCGGGGCCTCGAACTCTGTTGCGGGATCCACGGCTTTGCTGCGAATCGCGACGTGTCATGGAGAGTCCCCTGGCTACACATGCGCGAGTTGGAACGCTTGAGCAGGGGACGAGCGAGTTTGACCCTTTTGGCCTCGCCTTGTCGTGGAAGCATGTTGGGGCCTCTCTCCGAGGGACGACGACGCACTGCAAGGTGCACGTGACACCGTGGAGGTGGAGGCACCAGCCCACCCGGCATCGATCAAGGAGGCGAGAGCCCGTGTCCATACAAGAGGATGACAAAAATCGGGTTTTGCCACTAGCCCACTACCAGTCAGTCTCTGTTCGCCTTGCACTTTATTAGCTCTGGTTTTTGGATAATTTATGTTAATGAGATTTCTGCCTCGCAAACACCATACTCCTACGCGCTCGCGAGGCGCAAGTACGGCTCCAGTAACCACCGGACTGATGATGGACTGAACATGCCATACTCACACTCGTACCGGTAGTGATCCCAAGGTTTTCAATTAGTACAAAGCGCTCCTAGTACCCATCTACTCATGTCATTACCCATCTACTCCCTAGCCTTTCTCAGTTTCCCTGCTAGCTGTGCGGCAGCTCGAAATTCGTCTCTTTGGCCTCGATTCAATTAAATGTGTGTTTAGTTGAGCAAATTCGCCCAGGTTTCCTCTCTATACCCATCACATCGAGTAGCATTTTCTCTTACAACACGCTATCAAATGCGGTAGTATTTTCTTTTTGTTCCAACACTATTTATACGCGCAACTCCCTGCGGTGTTCCAGGTAGTTTCTTCTCCACTGGAAGAACGAAGCCCTAGGCGATTCAGCAACCACAGCCCGGTTGAGTAGATTTCACGGAGACTAGTAGATCGGATAACCAGCTCCAGAATTTACCGTACCAAACATATCGCTAGAACAGTACGTCCTGGTTTAACCACACCTGGCAATTGTGGCGTTAAACTACAGGTCGCCATGATTACCTTGACACACGGCCGCGACCTCGCGTGAAGGTGAATCCACGGCATGCGCGATGCGATGCTGGATGAATAATCTTACCGTTCAAGCCACGGCACGAGCACGCACAACGGCACAACAACACAACCACCAGCTCTTTGTTATCATTAAAAACAAGTGGGCAACGGAGACGGGCACGTACTTCTGAACCATGTCCAACTTTTGAGTGGATAGGAGTGTTTATTTCCTGAATGTAAAATCTATAACAACGTCAGACCCACTGCACATCATGGATAGACTTCTCTTAACATGCAATAGCTTCACCTCATCAGCCACTAGATCTTCTTTCAATATGCAAGTTGTCCACATCATCGTTCACTAGAATCATAAATTTATGTCTTTTACCGATTTTCTGCGGCTAATAGTAATCATACATGCATTGTGTTAGTCTTTGCCAGTACCATACTACAAATTTCTAAGTAGTTCACTCTCAATAAAATGAATGTGTTTTCATATACATTATTATTTGAAAAAATATTATGGTGCAATCATTTTAGTGTTTCTACTTTCAAATTGCATCTTCAAATTTCATAAAAAATTCCCACAACAACACACGGAGTATCACCTAGTTTTCGATGTCACATTGATTATTTTATGGGCCGCCGTAAGTGGTGATCGATATTAATAAAAAAATAATTTCGGAACTTACATGTAATTTGCGAGGCGAATGTTTTTTCTCTAATGAATCTGTCATCAACACATATTTATCGTTAAAAATCCGTCTCGTGATTTATACTCCATTCGTGTGATTAGTTTTCTAATTGATTTATATTTATTACTTAGTGCTGCATCGACGTGCCCGCGCCTGGCGACACCAAATAGGACGCCAAGGATCTCATGTACACACGGCTATTCCCTGGACACACAGCATTTTTTTAGCACACGGACACACAGCAAATGAAAATGAGAATGTTCCTCGGTTCGTATCGGTAATGCTTGGACTCAGACATTCGGAGGGAGGAGAAAAAACCGGACGCTTCGCTCTTCACCACGAAAGAAAGAGTCAAGCGTTCACCATTTCTCTTTCTTCTTTTATCTTCTTCTCCAGCAAACAGAGCTCCTCTACCGGCAACGACGGGCGCCGGCGGGCTCTCGTCTGGCGGTGGTGCACGCCCCCACGGTCAGATGAGCCACCGCGTGCCCCCCACGGCCGGATGCGCCGCCGCCGCCGCCCATGGCCTCCTCCTCCCCTTCTTCTCTATGTGCGGCGGCGGCGGCGGCGCGCCTGCGCACGGAGGTCGCGGCGGCGCGAGGCTCTCGCGGCTCCCTCGGTGCTGAGCAGCAGGGGGATGGCTTGAGGAAGCGGGCAAGCAGTCACGGCGACGAGGAGACATTCATGGCGTGCGACAGGATTTGTGCATGTTGCAAACGTGTGTTCTACGTGTTTCAGATGTTCCATAAGGATGTTGCAAGTGTTTCGTGCGGATGTTGCAAAAGTAGATCGGGGTGTTTTAACGTTGCAACATGAGGGAGGCATGGAAGATGTTGCAGAGCCTTGGGGCTGCTTTTCTGATGTTGCATGAAGCGTTTCAAGATGTTTCATCTAGTGCTATCTGATGTTGCACAAAGTGATTTGAGATGTTGTCATCCGGTGCTATTCGATGTTGCATGAAGTGATTTGAGATGCTTCACTATTGTTTTGATGATGTTGCAACATTTTGTTTCTCGTGTTTCATCTGCTACTCTAACATGTTACGACATATGCATCTTAATATTTCACTGTGATTTGACAAATGCTGCGGATGTTGAGTTTCGATGTTGCAAACGTGTGATGTTGGGTTTTGTGTTGAGGATGAGAGAGAGGAGAGCTCTTGATGTTGGATGTTGCACGCAACACTGGTCGCAACATGTTCGTAATATAGCCGCAACATGGGAGGAGGGGAGAAAGACTCCTGATGTTGGATGTTGCACGTAACCGCGTTCGCAACATATGTTCACAACATGTTCGCAACACGCTCGCAACATGTACTCTTTGAATGTTGCAAGCACCACGGTTCGCAACATCGCAAAAATTGTTCGCAACATCACGACGCCTCGCAACGAAATCGACGGCTGATACGCTTCCTCGTCCGAATTGTGCGGCGCGGCACCCGTCCCACGCTAGCGCCCGGATTGGATCCGGATCGGATGAAAATGAGAATGTTCCTCGGTTCGTATTTTGCTGGAGCTTTCTGTTCCGAATTCTGATGGGCCACCTCTCAGATTGTTACGGCCCCAATAGAAAAGAAAAATTCGATATCTTCCACCGTTTTGGGCCTTGAGGGCCGTCGCGAACGTTTCGTATTGTTTTTTTTTTGCGAAGGAGAAAGTAGGAGAATGGTTTGCGAACTTGCGAGCAAATTTTTACTGAGCTCGAGAGTTCTTATTTCCTCCCAGTAAAAAGAAAAAGAGAATAGATTGATAGTTTTATTTCTTTTATAAGATGATGAAGACTACCACGGGCAAAACAGTTGACCGAACAAAGTCGTCGATGTCCCCTTCGAGCTGACGACATGGCGGAAACGATTCACTCCGAGTATATATCACTCGCTTAATAATTACTAGAGGTATGACTGAGTAGCCCCCGTGTGTACATGCACGTCGCACTTCGTAGGCAGCAGCAGGGCGCATGCGTTTTTGACAGAGTCCTGCATCCACCAAAACCTGTCCTTTAGACCGTAACCATTGGAAAATCTAAACGGATATACCTCTCCATTTAGGTTTAAAGTAGAGTCCTATCATGTTACGTCCTATGACTAGGGTTAGCAAAACCGGTGGGAATCGGGCTGGTTTGACCGGTTCCCGGTGGAATCGGTCCGGCCCGGTACATGAACCGGTTTTTTCCTTCATGGGAACCGGTTGGTTCACAGTTCTGTTAACCCTGCCTGCAACACAATGTTACATCTTTCTGAGAATTAATTTTGTGTCATATCAGTAACTTGGAAGAAGGCGACACAATGTTACGTCATTCCGGCGGCGGCGCTTCCGCTTCACCCCGGCGACGACGATCTGGTCGGAGAGGCGCGGACGGAACCGGTCCACGTCCTACAACTCCATGCGGTGCACTGCCGAGTGCTGCTGACGTGAAAGGTGAGAGGTGAAGCCGACAGCGAGAGACGACGAGCCCCGATGACCGGGGCCCACCGCCAGCCACGTGGGCAGATGAACCGGTCTGGCGCTGGCCCACCAGATCCGCCACCCACCACCACTCCAACTCACCCCCCAAAACGCAAGAGCTTTTTAAAGCCTCCCGCCTTCTTCCCCGCCAAGGCCAAGCCGGCGCGCGCGGGCTACCGATTCGTCTCCCTCTCTGCCTCTCCTCTGGTTCTCTTCTCATCGGCGCGGCGAGCGAGGATGTGGGTGTTCTACGTGATATCGCTGCCGCTGACGGTGGGGATGGTGGCGGCGACGCTGCGCTACTTCGCGGGCCCCGCCGTGCCGGCGCGCGTCCTCGCCGTCGTCGGATACGCCTGGCTCTGCTCCCTCTCCTTTGTCGTCCTCGTTCCCACCGACATCTGGATGGTGCGATCCCGCCGCCTCCTTGCACCTTGCTCCCCCCCCCCTCCGCGCCACGCTGCTAGTTCTTCCACGCCGTCCCGCGCGCGACCTCTGCAAGTTGCCTGCTGTTAGTGTGCGGCCCTGTCATGTCAGAGATCATTTTGGATGCTGATGAAATGCCGCGTCGAGATTGGAGTTTCGATGAACCATACGTGATCGATTCGAGGCTGGTACTGGTAGAGATCATTCTGGGTAGGTAAATTAGTTAATAGGTAATGTCAATGCTAAGGTAAAAAGTCGTGAAAACAATCACGAGGGTGACTGGGGTTAGATGGTGAAAGCGTCAAATTAGCCGCATCGACCGGACTGGTTCAATGGCTTGTCAACCTCTGCTGCTTAGATTTAAGCAAACAATCGCCATCAACCAACTGATTAGACGTCGTCGCAGTTTGTACGGTGTACATATAACATTCTTCGTGTTGTCACTTGTTACGCTATACTCGTGCACAGCGTACTGATCTGCAAGTTACTCTGTTTTCAATCTGTTGGCTTGAACCGTTATGCTATTATTGGGTTGCAGGCAATTTCGGGGAATCAGAAGAGTGACGTCGGATTTTTTTGGAGCTGGTCGTATTGGAGCACATTTATCCTAGCATGGTATGTCAGTTGGTCAATGTCAATGTTTACTTTAATTATTTCCCTCAACCAGATAAATTAGGTCCTTGACAGGATCTCTTATTTGCCCTGCGTTCAACAAGTAGTATACCATGGATAAAACCTTTACCTCTTGGTCAGCATTACTGTGACCCGAGTTGTGACTTATATAAGAAAAAGTACTTGTGGGGCATACCGATTGGCGATTGCCTAACTTTTTTATGAATAATTTACTTCTTTGGTGACTTTAGTAGGTAGTTTGTTGAAGTGTACATTTTACAGTATTGTCATTTGAAAGTTCTATCTATCTACCTGAACAGGTCTATTGTTCCCACTCTTCAGGGCTATGAAGATTCTGGAGATTTCACATTCAAAGAAAGGCTGAGAGCTAGCATCCAAAAGAATATGACATATTATGCTACCGTGGGATCAACTGGCCTTTTTGGACTCATTTTGATTATTGTCATGCGTCATGATTGGTATGCTTCAGAAGTCTATTAAGCTTGTAATTATCCATGATGCATCGAATATGTTTCTGCATCTATCAAGCGTCATTGCTCTGTTTATACAGCAGTGGAACAAATAGCCACAGTTACCTCTTGACTTGGCAATTTGAAATCTATACGATTCCAACCACTCTGCAATCTCTCTCGACAATCAAAATTGCTACTTGTACCCATTCATTTTGTCAATCTTTATAGGGTTTGTTTGAATCTTGTTTCACTGTCTTAACTTGTCCTAATTTGAAATATTGCCTGTTGGCAGGGTTCGCGGTATCTTGGGCTTTGCCATGGCATGCTCAAATACCTTTGGCTTAGTGACAGGTGCCTTCCTGCTGGGTTTTGGCTTGAGCGAAATTCCAAGGAATATATGGAGGAATGCTGATTGGACTCGCCGCCTACAATTTTTATCACACAAAGTTGCAAAGATGGCTACAAAGCTTGATCACGCTCAACAAGAATATTGCAGTGCAATATTTGTATGTGCTTTTCTAGATTCGAAATAGCCAATCATGATCACTGCATTTATCTGAAGAATTGTTCCTTGCCTGATTAAGGTTGTTCAAGCCACCTCGAGCCAAATGTCCAAGCGTGACCCATTAAGACCTTGCATGGATATCATTGATAATATGCTGGCTCAAATGGTATGGATTCTCAGGTACCACATAGAGTTTTCTTCTAATACTGAAATTGGTCATAATCATTCATTACCTCACGTACTTTTTTCTCCTCAGCTACAAGATGATGCATTATTCAAGCCTTCTGGCGGGAAATTAGGGGAAAATGATATGGACTTTGATACTGATAACAAAACAATGGCTACACTCCGACGTCAACTTAGGAGAGCTCATGAGGAGTATTATAGGCGTAAAAGGTATGATGTACAGGAAGCTATTACATGTTCATACCTTTTATCATGCAGCTTCTCTACCCCTAAAAAGACTGTAAGGGCAACGCCACCCCCGTGGTTCTACCCCCATGTTCTGCCGGCAGAACCACGGGCGAGGGCGCCGACACGTGGGGCCAGTTGCTGAAGCCCCGCGCCTCCTCCACACCACACCCTCGAAGCTGCCGCCGCACCCGCTTTCCCACTGGCTCGGCGGTTCCAGATCCACCCATCCTCACCGGCCGCCCCTCCTCCCCCCACTGCTGCCGAACCCCGTCCTCCATCTCCGTCGCCGGCTGCACCTATAGATGTCCAAGTACGAACAAGCACGGCTAGCACGAGGAAGAGGGGAGCAAATCGAGAGAGGAAGAGAGAAGCGAATCGATTCAAGTACAAGGATCACGAAATTTGTCGCAATAGCCAAATCCATAACAAATTCATACATAGAAAAAATATCTTGGCCGGCCACCGGCGAGCCCTCCGTGGCCACACCCAACGACGACGGTGCTCGTCGGTCTCGTTGCCGCGCCCGCGCCGGCGGCGCTCGTCGTCCGCGTGGCCGCGCCGCCCGCGCCGGCGCGCTCGTCGTCCTCGTGGCCGCGCGACGGATGGACGGAGGGGGCTCGAGTGGAAGGCTGGAAGCAGAAGGGGAGGACGAGCGGCGGCGGCGGGATTGGAGTGGAGATGAGGAGGTTGGGGGTGGGGGTGATTAGGGTTTGTTTGTGTATTTATATGTAGGAGTCGTGGGCTGTGGTGGGCCGATTTTAGATGGGCTGCGGTTGTGAACTCGTGTTTAAATGGGTTGTAGCATATAGGTTGTTCTGGACCTAATCTTGATCCGAAACTTCCTTTTAGAATGTAATTGCTGCTTCTCCATTCTAATTTACAAGCAGATAACAAATTTAGATCTTTTTGGTACAATTTCTTATAACAAATTTAACATCTAGCATGCATACCAAAGCATTAACTTACTGTCTTTCTAGGACCATTGTTTGTCTTTTCTGTGTTTATACTCGCTTGTGGCAATGCACTACTATCTTTTTTCGGATGTTTCATTCAGTGGAATTGATCATGATCATGATCAATTTGTGCTGATATTTTCTTGCATAGACATGTGATACACGATTGGAATATCATGGCATAACTTGCTTTGTTTAATTCAGTAATTATGTTCTTGGAAAATAAGTAATTTTAAAAATATTTATACTTAGTTTCACATTATTATTATCTTGTTGGATGCTTCCATACATATAAATATTTTGTAGCCCGTAGCAACGCACGGGCATGATTCTAGTTTAGTTAAAGAAAGGCACGAATTGACCTCCTTGAATTACCAGTGCTGTTTAATTTATCCCTGAAGCAGGAAACACTTAATATTGACTGTTGGATTGTTTGAACTGGAGAAAACCTAACCCTGATGGCGAATTTTTAGGTGATTTTGTCACAAAATAAGCCATATAAAGCCAGTTACCACTGTGTGCTCCAACCATACTTCGGAGCTTGACCCGCTGGCCCCTGCCCATCACCAGACAGACTCCCTTGATGGATTGCATGGCAAAATTGTCTAATGATTATTTTTGCTGCCAGTGGCCATGTTATTTTTCCTTGTAAATTTTTCATTTTGGACAAAAAGTATATTTTACCCTTCAACCTATATTTTTTAAAAGAAATGGAGAAACTGTCATGTAACCACTACCAAGATTGGAGTTCCACTGCTTTGGTAGTTCAAGGGTATAACATAAATTGAAAGAATTCAATGGTGAAATTACGCAAAGGTCAAACTTATGTGGAAAACACACATGTTTTCCTTTTAGTAAATTCTAATTAGTAGGGTTACTACTGCAGTTTGAAACAAAACCTCATGTAGCCTGTATGCAGTTTCAAACATTTTTCCCTTGATACCTGTTTGTCCATATTGTGCTTAATTGTATACTGTATTTTGCAGTGATTATATGAAATGTGTAATTGAAGCCCTTGAGCTAGAGGACACTATTAGAAACTATGAGCAACGTGATGCCAGTGGATGGTGAGTATTGTTTATGATTGTACTTGTTCATGAAATTTATATCAGTATACTTAATTTGTAATGTTTCACATTTATGCACTACATTTGTCCAAACTTCCTCGATCCTGAGTGTTGGTTACCATTATAGCAAATGTTTAGAGAGGCTTATTCTGTGTATCTAATTGATTACTTTTACAGGAAATATCTATCAAGTTTCAGGGAAAATCGATCAGGAACACTGGGGTCGTTCCTTGACTCTACAGGTATATTCAAGTCTAGATTTATATATTGTACATAATGAGGTACCAATATTTCCTGCAAGATTCTATTAGTTTGTATATATACTGATAAAAAACAGTAACTTGACATTTATTCATGACATGAAATTTTGTAGCCGAAATGTGCTTAAAGAATTTACAGTAAAGATATGTGTTTACACACAACACTCTCAGTTATCATATACAATGCATATAGGGTTTTGAGCTAACCTTCCTGAACTTTTAATAATTCATGGAACTGATTCGGATACACATTGACATTTCCAGAGTTCATTTGGCGCTGTTTACTGAGAAAGCAACTTATGAGAGTACTTTCTGTTATCCTGGGCTGCACCTCGGCTTCCATACTGTTAGCTGAGGCAACATTGCTGCCAAGTAATGTTGATCTGTCACTTTTCTCCAATCTTATAAATGCTGTAGGAAAGCACGAAGTCCTAGTCCAGGTACGAAATTTGACGATTCAATTGATGCAACTTTGCCTTGTTATCACTGGATACTAGTTTGGTAAAATACACAAGGACCCCACTTTCTTTCACAAACACACACGTATGACTTTCTACAACACAAATTTTGCATGGGATTATGTTGATCTTTTGCTTCTCCTTTGAATCGGTCATTTACACAAGTATTCTGTTTTTGGAAATATGACTAATTGGCTCGTCGGAATTTATTTTTTTAGAGAATTAAATACTGTTGTTTCGTATGCAAAAAAAAACATTTTCCTTATTCTTTTTGCTAATTAAAGTTGCCTCTTAATAGGTTGCTGCATTTGTTCCCTTGATGTACATGTGTATTTGCACATACTATTCTCTATTTAGGATTGGGATGATGCTCTTCTATGCATTGACCCCAGGACAAACTAGTTCCGTCAGCTTGCTTATGATCTGCTCGTAAGTTTTCCAGTTTTCCAACTTTTAGTACTTTGAATGAATAGCCTGGAGTGTTTTTCTATGCAACCTAATATAGCTTTTACATCAAATATTTTCCTGCAGAATGGTTGCAAGATATGCACCTCCCATTTCTTACAACTTTTTGAATCTCATTCACCTTGGTGGTAATGCTAAAACTACTTTTGAAAAGGTGATATTTTTCATATATCTGTTTTCTGTATTGTTTTTATAACATTATTGGCACTAAAATAAAATCAAAATGTTTGATCCAAGCAGTTTATGTACCTGCGGACGATTTGACTTTTGAGTAGTCATTCTTTGTCCCAATTTTTTATATTTGATGTTGGTTGGTAAGAGAAAAAATGATAAAAACCTTGTTTTATTTTTTAGATTTAACGGAAAATATTTTTTTGTGCACACTAGGAAACATAAGTTACAAAATATGTGATTACCAGCTTGAAATTGCAGCCAAATACAGGGTCCCAGTTTAGGATTTATGACTCTTCAGATAATCACTGATGCAAAGATAATCAAATCCATATATCACCTAAAGGTAATTTTGTGAACCATATAAAAAATATTTAAAACTCAGGCCTTACTCGAATTCAGTAGTTCCCCCAGTTATGGCCAGATTCTCTAAAGGAAGGTGTATGGAGTTGGAGGATAACGTTTTTATAATGCAATTGCAAATTACTGGCGTGCTAGCATTATTTGAATGCTATTTTGTTTTTTGAATTGGTGAACTAGTTGGCTGATCCTATCTTGTACAAATATGTAGAGGATGGGAAATATCGATGATGTTGTTCCTTTCTTCGGGAGAACCTTCAACAAAATCTACCCACTCATTATGGTTGTTTATACTCTACTGGTTGCCGGTAATTTCTTTGAGCATCTGATGGACTTTTGTGGAAGCCTGAAAAGATTCAAGTGCTGGACTTATCAAGAAGAAGATATGGATGGATTGGATCCATCAGGAATATTTATTCTCCAGAAAGGTAGGAACTGCATGATTTATCTTTTCTTGTTGCCCCCACACATCCTCTTTTTTCGCTTCTCTGTTTTATTCTTATGAGGTTTTCGATTTAATCAATGAACCTGTAGCTGCATTGGTAGGGTTATGTACCTCAAACTTTCAGGTGTTTCACCTTTTGTTTGCCAACTTATCTTTACAAAATTGAAAATACACCTCAAAATCTGCTACAGTTTCAGAAGCATCAAATCTTTTTCACCTCAATCCTCGTTTTTTCCTTACTTTTCTTTAGAGAAGTTCATTTTACTCGGGCGCTGATATATCACCTGATGTATTTTGCATTCTTCTTCAGAGAGAAATTTGATGGAACAGGGACGCAAGGTTAGTGAGCATGCAACTCCACTGGCAAGAAATGTCAGCTGCATAGGCAAAGACGTCGAATCAGGAAATGTACCATCGGTGAGAATATTAGCATCATCAGTCCCTTTTCTTGGTGCCATTTTGTTTCCTCCAGGACAGGAGTCTGCATTCTTCTTTTGCCGGAATCTGAAATTCTAAACTCAAATTTTAGTCCAATTAGATGTGTCACTCTCAATTCACCTTCGACTAATTCTGCACAGGGTGAAGCAACAGAGGAAATGAGGGCAGAACGAGCCATCCAAACGAAATACAGCGGCAACGTTGCACACGAGTATTCTTCCGTCAGAGACGAACAGTTCAGCAGTCCGAAACCAGTGGAGCAGCTGCAGAAGGAGGCCTTACCGGCCTCCATTAACCTCGAGGCCCGAAGCTCTGAAGAGCTGGCTTCTGCGAGCACAACACCAGATTCACCGGCTGGAACGGCCTCAAGATGGGCCTCAATCAGGACAGGCTTTCAGAACTTCAGAGCAAGCATAGGCTCCGGGAGGTTCCTTCGTTCGAGCCCGTCGTCGAATGCGTCCGCTACGGAATCGCTCGATGAGATCTTTCGGAAATTGAAACGGAGTTCGAGCAATGAGGACGCAGATCACCTCGATGACGATGGGCTGCCTTGACGACGACAGCGGTGACAACACGATGGAATGCAGCTGTTGAGAAGGTAGGAAACGAGAAAGTGGTTGTGAAGGATTTAGGATGGTAGTATAGTCGTATAGATACAGGAAGAAGTGGACACAGGATGACAGGACTTGACCAAGGTACAGAACTACAGAAGGTAATAGTAGATTTTTGTAGGCTTCTGTGGGCGGGCGCGGGACCCATGTCACTGGTTCTGTTGAAACATGAACATGAACTGGTGTTTGGTAACCTGATGCTCTGTCCTACGCGTAGGGGGATAGACAGACAGTGTCTGGTCACAAAGAGGGCGAAACGCTAAAATGTGCTGTTCGGATAAGTTTTATGGCCTGTTACCTGACAGATGTGTTTCTTGTCTCCTACTGCATATGCATACTCACTACACCCTCCGTCCCAAAATATTTGCACCTTTTGACTTTTACGGATCACATTTGACCACTCGTCCTATTTAAAATATTTGCGAAAATACAAAATAATTATGATATACTTAAAATACATACGATGATAAAACATGTCATAGCAAAATAAATAACATTTTCATAATTTTTTCGAATAAGACGAATGGTCAAAAGTGAAGCGCAAAAGTCAACTAGTGCAAATATTTTGGGACGGAGGGTGTACATCCACGAAAGAATGTAACCATGCGATCCGTGCCGGTCAAATTTGCTCAAATCTAAAGTAAATAGTATTTACACTTATAATGTAAATAATTTTACCATAAAAGTATATTGTATAACTAATCTAATGATACTTATTTTGTTTCATGAATGTTATTATTTTCTTCTGTATCTTTGTTATTATTTTCTTCTGTATCTTTAGTTAAAGTTAAATGGTTTTGACTCCTCGAAAAGTGAGAATTTCATGCTTTTGTGGACAGAGGTAGTACTAATCTTTGTTGCACACTCCATGTGAGAACAGTTAAATCCAAGCAACATGCGCAACAGAGAATGCATAATGAATTCCCTGAAATCAAAACGAAAAAAAATCATGCACAATGAAGAATATTGCCAAATGCCAAAGCAGTGTCGTAGTTGTGCACTGCTACAGTGCTCAGAAATGCATTGCCGCCCATAGTAGCGGCCGCGGAGCCTATTCCGCCGCCATGATTGGTCGCATGCAGCGTGCGCCCCAGCTTGAATGCAGTGCCTCGGTGATAAAATAATCCGTGGGTCCCACGTGTGGTCAAAGCAATTTTGCCTGGCGGGATGCTTGTGCCTCGCGCCGGAGCCGAATTTTGCCTCGCTCGCTTGTTGCCCGCCCCCCACTCCAATTTTGCCTCACTCTAGCGCTGCCTCACTCCAATTTAGACCATAGTGAAATGCTAAATCAGAAAAGTGCAAAGCATGAGATGGTTTGCTGATATACTTTTATTTGCTTGGACGGGCTACAACTTTATACTGACCATCAAGATTACCATGTAGACCATATCCTCTAAAAACACAACTATTTCAACTTCATTTGAACAAATCATAGGCAAAGAACCTATCAGAGTCAACTTCATTATGTTCTAATTGCAGTCTTTCACACATTCGCGTAATATGGACATGAATTTAACTTAGAATGACTTGAACTATATGCAAAACAAAAATATGATTGGTCAACTTTCAAATGTAATGACCTGAACAACCAACATGTATTTTCATGTATCCATATAAGATATGGTTGTTGGATTTTGTCATGGTAGTGCTGCAGGTTATCATACATAACCTCAATGTTATTCTGAAAGGGAAAACACCTCAAGTGCATAGTAACCAAGTATTTTGAAAAAGGGAAACCATAGTGCTTTAATGAACTACACATCTAGTAAGTGCAACACAATTTTTTTGCACACACTGTTTCTTGCTTTTTACTATATAACTAGTAGGGGGCTTACCCCCTCCTGTTTCATCAAAAAAAAGAAAATATAATGTTCATATGCATAAACTATTTCCAAGTGGAGAATCTGCCTGGTGGCTGTTGCTGAGGCAAGATTCGTGCCTGGTGGCTGTTGACTGGGTGGGACCCACAGAGCATAAACTATTTCCAAGTGGAGAATCTGCCTTCATGCAATGTGGGGTCCGCGGCTGCATGCCCCCAATAGGAGAGCCGGAATAAGCTGGGCGTGCGCTTGTAGTAGTGGCATTTTCACTCTGCTACAGTGCTACTTCGTGCGAGAATATTAGTTGGACCTGCCATGCAAGAAAAGAAAAGCATCATGCGTCTTTTCTCAAAAAGAAAAGGTCGGAGTGCATGCTGATTGCTGGGAGATGGCCCTGCTTTACGCAGCAGTTGTGCCTGCCTCACGACTAGAAAAATGCCAGGCACTACTTGACAAGAACAGGTAAACAACTCAGTCGCACGGTTAACTGGAGTAGTGATTAGTGAACGGGACCATAAGCCTGACTAGTCAGTCAGTGACACAGCAGAAGAACACGAATGAGCCGAGTGCAAAGCCTTCATTTGGTGATGTTTACAAAATGGGCGAGGCCATTAGGCGCCTTTCGCCGCCACTCGGCCAGCATATCAGAGATTCACAGGGCAGAAACACAAAATAAACCAACGGCGTAAACACAGGAACAGCACACAACCGAACATCTCGACGTCGACGGCTCGCCGCCGCTCACGTCCACCACCATATGGCTGGTCTCCGCCGCCCGCGCGCGTCAGACCACCGGCGCCCGCTTGTGGGTCGCGGCGCCGGCGCCGCTGTGCTTCTCGGCGGCCTCCGAGCACCCGTCTTTCCTGTGCCGTCCCCCGTGGTGGAGCTGCTGCTGGAGCCGCGCCCAGAAGTTGCTGCCCCTCCTGCAGGCCGTCCTCTCGTCCTCCTCCTGATGCTGACGCACCTGCTGCTCGGCGTGGCGGCCCGCGGCCAGCGCCGCCGCCTCCCTCCCTTCCTGCCGCAGCAGCAGGCCAAGGCTCCCGCGGCGTGGCCGCGGCGCCTGCGCCGACGACAGCGCGACCACGGTCTCCTCCCACGACGAGCACGGGAAGGAGGAGGAGCCCGACGACGGCGACAACGACGACGCGGGCGCGTTGGCGCGCGCGGAGGCGGAGGCAGCGACGGCGGCGGAGAGGCGCGACAGGCGGTCCCGGAGGCAGAACGGGCACACGCCGGCCTCGTGCCGGTGCTTCGGGTGCCTCCTGCACCGCGCGGGGTCCGCGTCCCTCGACCTGCCGGCGCCCGCCGCCATGGCTGCCGCCTCTGTGCCGATCGAGCACGGATGCACGTGCGCACGGACACGGACACGAACGCGGCGCGGCGAAGGGAGAAGTGGGTTGGAGGTGGTGTGGGCGCGCGTACGTGCGGCGTGCTCGTGTTGGTGGCCGGCCGTGCGGGTGCGTGGTCCTATATATGGCGCGGGGCAAGGGGAAGCTTCGCGGACGCGGGGCGGGGCGGCGCGGAGCCAGCCAGCCAGTGAGTTGGGTGTCGGGGGAGCGTGGCAGTTGGGGGGTTTGGCTTTGGTGGTGGTGGAGTGCGTGTGCCGATGGCGTGGTTGGAGCCTCGGTGCCGGGTCGGCTGCATGGGTTCGGCCGGCTGATGACGGTGGGCGGCGGGAAGCGCGCACAACCACACAGGTCGTCCTGGAGAACCTGACGACAGAGACTACCGTGCCTTTCTCTCTTTGCTTTGATCGGTTCAGTCAGTGCTAATACTAAGCATTTAAAAAAAGTCAGTGCTAATAAGCATATTCACAATAATAAAAGATAGGCAGCCGGTTGGTTTGGCTCGTGGCTGATGTTGATATGTTCTGAGAGAAAAAAAAATTGCTAACTAGTTGCTAGTATTTGGTTTGTTCTGAGAGAAAAATATTGTTGGCAGATGGTTGATGAATAGGGCGAGGAGTATGAGACACGAGTAGGTAAAGATTGCTGAACTAATGAACTCAGCCATCACTAATCATAGTATTGTGAAGTTGGAAATATTTTCAACATAACAAATTGTTGCGGAAAAAGAAAACGAAGTGCGAACCACATGTTTTCTTACTGAATTCAAATAAATTAGTGTCGAAAGGAACTCAAACTTGGATGATCATATTCACAATAAGGCGAAGCATGCCTGTGTGCCAGGTGTGCTTAGTAATAACAAATGCACTAGCTGGTATTAGGGTACTCCCAACCCAGATTCTATGGTAGAGTCCAGAGTCATTAATTACACTGCCACCTATGCAAATTGCCGATGTGGCAAGCAATTTAATGATGAGAGGGGGGTGAAAACTTAGAAACCAAGTCTAAGTTAGACTCCAAGTCTTCACACAAAACGAAGTCTGTGCGGATCTCGTATGGCTGCCCGCATGCATGATGTATCCTCTTATTTAATAAAGCGGGAGTAGAAGATCCGATAGGAATATTAGATAGACTCCATGCTAGAAAATTTGCATTGGAGAATATAGTTTCTTGTGATAGAGTCATCGAGATATAGACTCCATGGGTAGAATCTGAATTGGAAGTTCCCTTAGTATCCATTAAAAAAACAGTGAACTGATATAGCTTCTCCATTGACAACAATGGAAACGTGTAAATAACATCACCGTCGCTTCACCACACCACCTCGTCTCTCGAAAGAAAGGGCACTTCAACGTTGCATCGGGCACGTGCGACCGATCGCCGCCGATGCGCCGCCACGCGTTCCCGAGGCTAGCTCAGTGGGGGACCGCGCCGCACCACCTACAAAATCAAAGCCTGCACTGCTCGCACGGCACGGCCACGGCCACGGCCGCCCGCAGCCGCCCTGCTGTCCGTGCACGCCACGCCGCAGCGTAGCGTCGTGCACTGCACGCCTCGCAGGTCGCACACAGCGCCCCCGGCGCTCCCCGGGCAGACAGGGCGCCGGCCGCCGGGGGTACGGGTGTCCCCTCCGGCCGGGACCGCTCCCCGGCGCGCAGGGCCTCCTTGCGGCGCGCGCCTCCATGCCCTTGCGCCTCGCACCTCCACACGTGATCCCGCCGGTCGCCGTCGGGCCGCCCCGATCGACGGTGCACGTACTCCGTGGGCACGCGAGCACGGAGCACGTACAGTGTACTAGGCACACGACCGCACGACTGCTTTTGCACGCCGGCGTTGACAGCTGAACAGAGCCCGGGCGGGCAGGTCTCGCTCATGCATGCTCGGCCTGATTGGAACCGGCAGCCTGGCGCGGGCTGCTTTTTATCGCTTTCGTGTCCGCCGCCTGCTCGGTCCGCGGGGCTCGGGCTAAGCTGGAGCGTCGGCGCTTTTGCCCGCGGGGCCGCTGGCGTCGTCGCAGCATTGGCATGGGTGCGCGCGCGTCCGCGTCCGTTCGTGCCGGCAAGGGTCTACGGCTCTGGCTGCTTTCTGTACACAGCTACTAGTTCTACACGATAGGCTGGATAGGTGCGGTGGTCGTGCTCGTGCAGTGCAGTGCTGTGCTGTGCCTTGAAAAGGGCGTACATGCACGCGTGTAACCGCTGGCGCGCGGTGGCGCGGGTATGTACAAGCAGCTCACGCATCCGTGGTTGTCTCTGCTCGGTTTTTGTTGGTTCTTCTGAATTCTGTTCTGATACGATGTTTGCAGAAACGGGTAAAGTGCACCTCCTGTTCGTTTGGCTTATCACCACCGCACTGCCACAAAGATTTTCTCTCGAACAAACCAACCACCAAAGAATCACCCAACAAGATTTTTCTCTCGTAACAAATCAAGACTCACCAAACGAACAGGCTGCATGTTTGCATATCAATTCGGCGGCGCCGTATATGAATCATCTACCATTTTAGTAAAAGTGTTAATAAACGATAAAATGAATACCTACAATAAACGATCAATAGTTTGACATAATTCACTTGTCAAATCTAGATCTAACTTAAACTTACATCAGAAACTCTGAGAGAGAAACAAAATTATGTTTATACCATTGCACCTATTGAAAACTTACATCATGAACCCTGAGACAGAAACAAAATTATGTTTATGTCATTCCACCTCTTCTTGAAGGACCGATACGGCGAACCAGAGAGGGGGGGAGTGAATGGGAGCCGATAAAAATTCTTCTCGAAGGAGATGAAAACTCCAACAAGATGAACGCGGCTTCCAACACACGTCTCCGACTTACTACCAAGGTTGGTCAAGCCCACGTAGCCACTGGAGTGCCACTGGACCTAGGAACCAACACGCAACCTTCCGACCCGAGAAACGCGACGGAAAAACCAAACCTCGAGTCTACAGACCCACACGGTCGGACCGGTGAGCACCACCGGCCGACCGGTCCCCGCCGGTGAAACCGAGCAACTTCCACTAAGTGGCTCTACACCGGTCGGACCGGTGAGACACACCGGTCGGACCGATGACAAACCGAAAGCCCCCAACACACCAAACAAGTCAACCGACCACCAAACGGACCCAAACTCGAAACAAGCAGCACCTCGGGACAACAACGAACACACCAAGACGTTCACCCGAGCAAAAACCCACAAGGGCTTGCACCGGTCGACCGGTCAAGAGCACCGGTCGACCGGTGTGGCACGGGCGACTCGGGATGAACAAAGACCCGCGGTCAACTCCCCCAAATCCAAAACTCGATCTCCCGAATCGCTCCACGGACTTGAACAAGACTTTGGGGATATCAAGAACACCTCATGAGAAGTCCATAGCCAAGTTTAATCCCACAAAAACTCGTCCAAAAAGGAGGAATCGAAGAAATCCCGCCGAAAGCACCTCCAACCCAAGAACTCAAGAAACCCCCAAAATCGAGCACTTTTACTCACGGATTTGGGAGGGGAATCACGGCACCAAAGAACCACGAAGGGTTCCCACAAATTTCCCCCATCAAATCCCCAAGAGAAAAGCCTCGAAAACAACCCAAAGAAATCACCGAGAAAGGGCTCCGAAAATCACCACCAAGAACAACCGGGGAAAACACATCCAAACCTTGAGGAACCACGCCGAATCATCTATACATGAAACAAAGGTTCGTACAAGGTCTAGCAAGCCGCCCGATCATCCATCCCTCTCTACAAGATCTCTCCGTGAAACTCTCTTGCTAGCCCTAAGGAAAACCTAAGGAAAATAGGTGGAAAATAGGAAAACTAATGAGCTAGGGTTCCAAGAGTTGGCTGCCATCCTCTCACCTCTTGGGTTATATAGGCGGCAACCGAATGTCTAAAATGCCCCTCTCTACTAACTAGGGATACAAGCCCCTCAAGGGCGGATTTGGAATTCTTGATGTCTTCACCATCGGACGGATGCCCGCAACCGCACCCCGCGTAGCCTCGACGCAAGCCATGCGATCCCGACGCGTGTCCTCCGCTTCGAAGATTCGGACCGCGTCGCCGCACACCGGCCGACCGTGCTCCTCACCGGTCAGACCGGTCCCCACCGGTCAGACCGGTCTGGTGCTGCTGCACCTCCGTCTTCGGTTCTCCGGTCTTGGCTTTGTGGATCAACCAAGGAACCCAGTGGTTTTATGGTGAACCACCGGAAACCCCGCGAACTCGGTGTAGCCTCCGCCAATCTCCACTCATGACTTGGCTCCCACGTAGTCCCGGCTCGACCTTGGTTTTGAGGCTCAACCAAGAAACCGTCCACGACTTCATCTTGCCGTTCATGCCACCATGCGGCCCGCACTTGACCCCGCTGGCCACCGGGTCCCTCGAACAAAGCCTACTTGTCTTCTCCACACTTGGAGGCCTCTCCGGCGACGACCTTTCGCGCTTGTTCTTCACCTGCACCAACACGAGTCAAGCCGCAACCTGCACCTGCAATACTTAGCCAAGAATCAGTCCACACAACGTTGTCAATCACTCATCACACAAGGAAGCGACCATCCACCGGTCCTCGAACCACACATGGTCCTCACTTCTGATACTCAAGGAGACGTCGTGGATACGAGTGTGCATATATGCACGCGCGAAGACTCTTTTTCCGAACTTGGGATAAATGACAACCTAAGATGGAGAACTGGAGAATATTTTTTTCTGTTTTTGTCAGAAAAATAAGAATGGCGATCTTGGATAGGCACTGTTGGAGATGCTTTTAGGCGCAAAATGTGCATGCGTCTTGAAAAAGTAAAAAACAAAAATATGTCAATTAAACCTTTTAGGTAATTAAATGTCCATAAAATTAAATCTAGTCGGTCAAACAATAAAGCTAGAAATGCATCTTTTGTCGGATAAATTTTGGACTCGAGCACTATTTGTGCAACATAGAGGGGGTAAATGATGTATAAGGTCAACATTTGTGACACCTTTTACAGGAATGTTGTCAAACAACTTATGCACGCATGTAAGCCGCTCAAAAGGTAATCACTTACGGCATGAGCGGCAAAATGCTCATGCTCGGATCATCGTCAGGCACGGAGGAAGTGCGCGTGGGGCGGCTCCGAGGAATATTATACGTCGTGTGAGCGACGGAGTCACCTGTTATCGCTGAAGCGGCGTGGGGCGCGAGGGGGAGCGGTTTTCTTGTTTTCTTTTTTTCCTTGTTCTTGTTTCTTTTTTATTTCTTGTTTCTTGTTTCTTTATTTCCTTTTCTGTTTCTTTTTTATATTTTGTTTCTTTATTTCTTGTTTCTTTATTTATTTCTATTTCTATTTCTATTTTTTCTATTTTTTTCTTTTTTATTTTTTCTTCTTGTTTTAATTGTTATCTATATTTATTCATTTTTTCTTTCTTTCTTTCTATTCTCGTTTCTTTTTGTTCTATTTCTTTTTTTTCTTATTTCACTTTCATTTATCTTTACTTTTTACTTTATTTTTATTTTCTACTTTTTTCTATTTTCATTTTTTATATTCTTCCCTTTTTAATATTTTCGCTCCATTAATATTTTTATTATTCGGGATGAGATGTAAATTTGTTCTCGCTAAAATAATATGTTGTTCTGGTTATAAGTATCTTGTTCGGGCTATAATAACAACTTGTTCCGACCCTTGTTCTGAGTCTGCCAATACATCTGTTTTTGTTCGAGATGACACACAAAATTGTTCCGACTATAATAGGATTTTGTTCTAACAGTTGTTCTCATTTGTTCTGACACTTTTTTTTTGTTCGAGATGACATACAAACTTGTTCTAGCTATAGTAATATTTGTTCTGTCTATAATAATAACATGTGTCTGACCCTTGTTCTGATTTGTTCTGACACCACATTTGTTGTTCAGGATGACATATAAACTTGTTTTGACAATTGTTCTCATTTGTTTTGGCACTTCATTCATTTTGTTTAATCGATAACAGAATATATAACTATAATTAAAAATACGAATAAAATAAAATTTGTCAAAATATAGTCAGGTGGGATCTTGTTTCGAAGTTTTTATTGTCAGAATCCAATTGTGTGATCGGAATTTAATTTTAATGTTTGATTTGTGAGTTATAGATTTTTTTAGTTTCAATCAATGTTGCATGTGGCTAATGTCATTAATTTTGTTTTCTTTTGCATGCATGCACTCCAACCCCCTGAGTCATCCTGCCTTTAGCGATAAGGAGGGAATTTGTCGCTGAAGCGATATATAAGAGCACCCGGCGCTCCCCTGCTCTCTGCACAAAAATGGAGTTTTCTTTTTATCTTCTTTGAAATTTTCTACTATAAATAAAATTTTTTAGTGCCTAGGAGTAGGAAAAGGTGTTCAACGTCTACATCTGAATTCTAGACGTGTCACCGATTGTTGTGCGGTAGGTTTGCTCGCCAAGGCATAGTACCATCATCTTTGTGTTGTGCGAAAATGATTCCAAATGAATGAACAAAAATTCTACAAAGTTGTAGGACCTCGCGAGATTTAGAGCCTGTTTGAGACTGCTCTGCTCCAGATTTCTCGTGTTGTTGTGTTGCACTCCTCCCTCCCTCTCCCTATCCGCCATGGAGGGTCGCCTCCGCCACGAGCCACCGAGCCGCCGCCGCCGCCGCGGGCCACCGGCCATGGAGGCGCGACGCGCGCACGACCCGTCAACACCGGTCGCTTCCCTCGTTAACTCCGTCGTGCCCGGCGGCCCGGCCCCACCCTCGCTGAGCCGTGTAGCCATGGATGCCGTCGCCGCGGCGGAGATCCGTCGTGGGCTCTTCTTCCCTGTCGGCACGGGGGGAGTTCGATGGGGACAGCCACTCCGCCACCTAGCGCCTCGCCACCAGCGTCACTCTGCTTCTTTCGTGCTCACGTCCATGGTGGGATTGGCATGTGGGAAAGAGTAGAGATGCAGAGCACGAAGATGAATATTTGGTTCAGAGGAGGACGAGGGGCTTCAGGTCGCCATCGAGGGAAGAATCATTGGTGAATAGCACGCACTACTAGCCGCGCCTACTCGTCGAGCTTGAGGGCGTCGTCCTTCGAGGACCTTGAGGGCGCCACGGACGCTGTCGGTGTTAGTTTGTCATGGACGGAACAGAGGAGGACAAAGTGTGTCATTGTTGCACCTAAACTCTATTCGGGTCTCTAATCGACCCATTAACATGTCCATTACACCGAATGACTATTGTGTATTTGCAACTGGAACCCTATCCTTTTGTTGATTGATTTTTCATCCTTCCCACGCATCAGTGTCGTGGTTTCTCGCGGATCGCGGCCATCCTAAACCCTCGCGTCGTGGCGTATCCCCCGTGGCTCCCAAGGCTAGGAACCTTGTCGAGCCTTGTTCGACGCGGCTCTAGGTAGACGTGCCGTCACGTGGGAGACACGTAGAATGGTTAATGTTAACCTCGATGAGCCCTTTAGCCAGTAGATGAGCAGTTGTGCATTCTGTCAAAGCCACCTGGAGATTTTGCATCCGGCTGATGACCGTGACTTTGTTTGTGGAACTAGAAAGGACAAGGACTAGATGATAAAAGAAGGGAGTGTCTATAGCTCACCCACGCAATTTTGGGCATCTCCTCACACGAATTTTTGCAACTTTTTACACCTTAGATCCATTATTTTTCCTCCTACCCTCCCCCAAATTTATCCCCATCTATCCTCTCCCAGTCTGCATCCCCCGGCCCCGGCCCCCGCGGCTTCTTCCTCCTCGCGCCGCACTCGCCTGGATCCCGCCGCCGTCCGCTACCCCACCGCCCGGGCCGCCCCCACCCTCGGCGCGGGCGGGGTAGGGTCTCGCCGGAGCCCCGCGCCGGCGGCGATCCCGCCGCCGTCCGCTACCCCACCGCCCGGGCCGCCTCCATCCCCCCCCCTCACCTCCGAGCACCGCCGTTGCCGTCGTCCTCGTCGCCGTGGAGGCCCCGCCCAACCCCGGCCCCAACCGCCGGCCTCCTCCGCCCGGCCGGCGGCGCCCTCGCCGCCCCCGCCCACCGCCAACCTCCGTCGGGTCGGCCTGCCGCCGCCGGCCCTCCCTCTAGGTCCGGTGGGGACAGCAGCCCCACCCCCGGAAACCCCGAACCCTAACCCCGGAACCCTAACCCGAACCCTAAACTCGCCGGAGTTGGAGAAGAAGGTGAAATTTGGGAAGAAAAAATTCGTGTGAGGAGTTGCTCCAAATCAAACAGGTAACAGATAGCTTTACCTTAAAAGAATTGTTTGGGATGGGATCCATTTGCCGCCGGGATCTGCCCTCCCCAACAATAAAGAGGAACGAGAGATGAGTATACCTAAGCCTGTGGATGACTCGTCCCTCCTTTCAACGATCTTTTTTATATTTTTCTCTTGGCACAATTTTTTTCTAAAAGTGAATATTTGTTTCACATCAGCGAAAAAATTCACTGCGAATTATTTTCACCTCAGTGAATATTTGTTCCTCTTTATTGAATATTCATTTCTTCTCGTGAATATTTTGTTCCACCTTAGTGATTATATTTGTTCCCCTTCAACGTAATATTTGTTTCACAATAGTGAAAATTTGTTCCATTTGATGAATAATTTGTTCCACATGTATGCATATTTATTCAGACGGTGCATATAAATTTGTTCAATATGTACAAATTTCTTGTTCTGGTAGTTTGTAGAATTTGTTCGAGACATATACATATTTATATAAGTAGTTCATATAATTTGTTCGGTACTTATGAATGTTTTCATTTTGGTAATTGTAGAATTTGTTCGACACATATACATATTTGTACTGGCAGTTTATATAATTTGTTCGGTACGTACAAATATTTTGTTCTTGTAGTTTGTATAATTTGTTCTACGATTATGTATTGAATAGATTATATAACTTTTAATTTTAAAATATGAATAAAAACTTATCAAAATATAGTCAAGTGAGATCTTGTTTCGGAGTTTTTATTGTTAGGAATGCAATGGTGCAATCAGAATTTAAATTTGATGCTCGGTTTATGATTTATTGTTTTTTAATTTCAATTTGCTTTTGCACTTGAATGACGTCAACTATTTTGTCTTTTTGTGGCGTGAAGGGTTGCCTCCATGGCTGACACTACATTGTTTTTGTTCGAGATGTTATACAAACTTATTCTATCTATAGTTGGATCTAGTTGTGATAGATGTTCTCATTTGTTTTGGCACTTTATTTCTTTTGTTTTTTACGGGCATCAACAGAGGAGGCCCCTACCTCTATTATTCTTATATATAAAAAGAGAGAATATTTACAAGTTACAAGGCCCCTAGCCCAAAAATAAAAAGTATATCTCACAAGAGACTTCTCACAAAAGTTTGAAGTTTATCACCTAAGCGCGGTTTTACCCTTAAGATAACCGCCTACAACTCTTTAACAAAAAAGCTCTTCCACTAGGAGAAGGACAGGGAAGCAGTATCAACAATGATATCATTACTATGACACCAAATTGCCTAACACCCAATTATGAACACCTCCCCGAAGTGACTGAGGTAAAATTCAATCTAGATTGGAGAACCATGGTTTCAAAATCCAACTAAAGATCGCGTGGGATGTCAAGGTATGTCCAACAAGCATCACTGAAAGGGCAAGTGAAAAAAAGATGTCTGATATCATCCTCTATATTCTGTACACAAAGAACACAAACATATGACTGAAACATATTCTTTTTGTGAAGCAAATTCCTTGTGTTGATTCTATCCCTCAGAAGTATCCAGAAAAAGAATTTGTGTTTCTTTCCGAGCTCTGGAATTTCACATCCACTTAAATAAAAGTGATGTTGTAGGGGGCCTTGCAAATGCTTATAAGCTTTGTGACTGGAGAAGATATCTGACCCTAGGCATAACTGCACTCATCTGACTTAACCGACTAAAGATGAAGTGCTTACAACCCATCCTTAAGCTGAAGAAGTTGATCGTAAGTCGTGGAGGACAATGGCAAGAAAAAAGATCTACCCTCATCCCAAGCTAGGAATTGATTGAGATAACAAATTTTCCTTCGAGCAAAAGAGTGCAGCTGAGGAAACTTAACTTTCACAATTCCCAAATCCCAGTGGTCATTCCAGAAGGCAATTGATAAACAACTATTAGCTTTGTAAGCAACCATCGAGAAGAAGCTAGGGCAGAGAGACATGATATCCCTCCACCAGAAAGATCCCACAAACTTTCTTTCATGTGAGTTTTCCCAAATGAATAAAGCTTCTCCCAAGTAAGTTGCACCCACGACATATTCAGTCTGTTGTATAACTTGTGGAGAAATTTGTATGGTAGAGTGGTGTTCTGGTTTCTGAGATTGATAATGCCAAGACCACCGTCCTCTTTACTTCGACGGGCATGTTTCCAGGGCACAAGATACCCTTCTTTCTTAGTAACATCACCCCCATGCCAAAGAACATGCTTCCTATATTTATCAATTTGTTCCATGATTTCCACTAGTAATTTCAGGGAACACATATAGAAGGTAGGAAGAGCTGAAGTGACTGAATTCACCAAAATAACTCTCCCAATGTGAGTGAGGAATCTGAAAATGCCCATAAGATGCTTCTCTAACCTAGTCAGAACAGGGAAAACTCCTGAACCGAAGGTCTTGTGGTGCCCAAAGGGGGGCCAAGATATGTGAAAGTCAAAGAGCCAAGCTGGCAACCTAGAGCGTTAGTAAGAAGGAGCCACTTATCTTCTGCCACATTTACATGTATCAAACAAGATTTGCAAAAATTAACTCTGAGGCAAGTAGAAACAACAAACTCTTGCAGGACAAATTTTAGATGCTCTAGTTGAGAGGGTTCAGCGGGAAGGACAACAAGAGTATCATCAGCATATTGGATTATAGAAATATCCCTCCAAACTCATTATGCTAAGGATGGGAGAGATTTCCCAACAAAGCCTCAACATTGATGACTGACTGTAGCAAGTCAGCTCTCAGAACAAAAAGCAAAGGAGACAAAGGATCCCCCATCTAACACCTCTTTAGCAGCGAAAAGGCTTTCCTGGAATTCCATTCATAAGGACTGATGAAGAACCAGAAGACAAAATGGCCTTAATCCAGGAAATCCATTTAGAAGAAAAACCCATGTGACGCATGACTTGCAGAATGACTTCATGCTCAATCTTGTCAAAAGCCGTTTCGAAATCCAATTTAAGTAGTACAATCTCCTCCTTTGGCTTATGACAAATATGGAGAAACTGGAAGGCCTATGCTAAGCAATCTTGAATGCCCCCCCCTCGATGAAGTCTTATTGATTAGCATGAACCACTCTCAAAACAACAGACTGCAATCTATTGGCCAACAACTTAGTCAGGAATTGCAGGGAGTAGTTGAGAAGAGAAATTGGCCTATAATCATTAATGCCTTGAGGGTTATCCTTCTTCGGGGTCACAGTGATCAAAGAAGCATTAATACTTCCCAAATTCAGATTGCCAGAAGCAAAGTCATTGCATAACCTGAAAAAATCATCTTTGATAATAGGCCAACATTTTTTAATGAAAGCACCATTGAAACCATCAAACCCTGGAGCATGATCATAGGGCATATCTTCAAGAACTGCAAGAATTTCGTCCATTGTGAAAGGGTCATCGAGAACCGGCAACTCTGAACTTTGAATCAATTTTGAAAGATCATAAAACATTTCAGTGAACTCAGAAACACCCAGTCTATCTTTATAGGACAGCCATAAATCACCAACCATTTCATCATGTGTGGAGACAGAAGAGCCATCTGAAAGTTGCAAGGAGGAAATAAAAACTTATTCTCAGATATTTGAGTAGTAGAGCAGTGTTTTGTTTGTTTGAGATGACATAAAAACTTATCTTGGCTATAATAATAAGTTGTTCTCGCTATAGTAATATCTTGATGGCTATAATAATAACTTGTTGTGTCTATAATAATAACATGTTCTGACACTTATTCTGATTTGTTCTGACACTACATTTTTTGTTCGGGATGACATACAAATTTGTTCTGGCTATAATAGGATCTTGTTCTGACAGTTATTCTTGTTTGTTCTGACACTTGATTAGTTTTGTTCTAACGATAATAGAATATACACCCTTCATTAAAAAATACGAATAAAAAAGTTTGTCGAAATATAGTCAAGTGGAATCTCGTTTCAAAGTTTTTATTGTCAGAAATCCAATGGTGCAATCAGAATTTAATTTTTGTACTCAGTTTATGATTTATAGATTTTTTAAATTTCAAACAACTTACATGCAAAGGTGGCATCCATTTTTTTCTTTTTTGCATGCATACAAGAGACTAAGGTGAAGCGCATGCACAAACAATTCATTGAAGTCTCGTCTAATTTCCTCCACCCGCCATACATCCTCGTCTGATAGCAACAACCGGCGCGACGGATTGTTTTTCGCCATGGTGATGCCTAGAAGCACCCGAGATTATGCGCATTTCCTTTTTTGTTTAATTTTATTTGATTCAAATGGTGTAATGACCTATTTACACCTTTGTCGACGTGTGAAATTCGACATGGTACTAAATACTATAGTGGACACAAACACCTTCTCAAACCTGCAATAGTTATTGTCCCCGTTTTCGTCACCTCTTTTACTTTACTCTATGGGTGTGGCAATATATAAACGGTAGCATCCAAAAAATTCAAAACCTCAAATTACTCTAATTCAGTTTCTTTGTTTCCAAAACCTACTTTCAAAACCCCCAACTTGAGCCTTTTCATGTGTTGTAATATGAGCTCAAGTTGCCATAGAATTAGAAAAAATCACCCAACTTAAAATGTTCAGATCGATACCTAACTAAACTAGGCTTTATGTTTGGTGTGAAAAATGTTCTTTAGTTTATTCATATTTTCACAAAGTATTTGATTTCATAGCAAATGATAATGTATGATAAAAAATAAGAATTTTTACGTCCTAATAATGACAATACACCATATAAAAAATAGAGATGGTACAAAATAGCGTATGTAAATCCAATTTTCTATACACGGTGAGAGAAATTTTAGAGTCTTTAAAAAAATAACAGCGGTCCATCTAAAAAAAAGAACGGTTGAAACAAAGGAAATACCTAAAGAGAAGTATCAAGAAATATCAATTTTGTGGGACCACGTACCCAAAATAGTGAGAAATTACTTCTCAAAACCATGTATAATTCTATTTATTTTTTTATAAGAAGGATGAGAAAGAAAAGTTTCTGCAAGTATTACCAGTACTTTAAAAGTATTGTAACAAACCTCTTTTTGCCAATGAAGAGGACATAAAAGGTGAAATAATGTGAGTTGAAGCTGTGGAATGTTTTTTTCCGGATGGAACCATATTTGTTGAGTTTACGAGAGGAATATATGTTTGTCGTGGAACTTGCAAAGTACTTGACTCAATACATGCGCTTGAATTTTCATAGATTTGTTTCACGATCTAAGTAACTTTATTTTTTCAATAATAGGCGACATATCTAATAGGGTTCAAACCTGCTCCTGCACGCATTAAGTCTTCTGAAAAGTCAGGTGTAAAACCCTTTTTTTCTAAACAATATGAAAGAGGAATATACTCTCTTCCTTCTAAATTACAAGTCGTTTTGAATCTTCTATATTCACAGATATTATTATGCAAATTCAGACATAGTGAGTATCTAAGTACATAGCAACATCTATGAATCTGATAAAGTCATTGAGGATTTGCCGGCACAGTCTTCGAAGATGCTCCCAGGGGTATGGTTTGCGTGCGTGTATTCATAGGGATGAGTGTGCGTGCGTTGTGAGTGTCTCCGATGTATTGTGTAATTCGAAAAAAAAGACCTATTGGAGCGGAGGGAGTATACGATATAAAGGAAATCTTTTTTTAAGGGGAGAGAGGAGGGAGAGAAACATGAGGCTTTACTGGGCCTCGAATTTCTTTTGGCGGGGCCGCACTGGAATTTGTGACGAGAATTGTCGGAGTGTAATCGCGCTCTACGAGAGCACCCCGCCAGGTCGCCGCCTACAGCCACCCTTTCCCGCCAAATTCCCCAATTGCAGCCGAAATGCCGCCGCCGCCGCCGCCGACGACGACGACGCCGAAGAAGACGCTGGAGGAGGATGACCCCTTCACCAAGGAAGTGTGTGGGCTCGCAGGCTTCCTCCGTAAATTCTACTACACGGAGCTCTGCGACATCCTCCTCGACGCCGATGCCTCCAAGCTTCATTTCCCCCTCGTCATCGAGTGCGTTCCCCTACCAATCTCATATCCCTTCCTCTTCTTCCTCCTTCTCCAAACCCTAACCCCAATTCACCTGGCAGATTCGCGGAGCTCATGGAGTTCGACCCTGAGTTTGCCGAAAATCTCTACTCCAATCCCCGCCATTACCTCGACCTCCTCGACCTCGCTGCTCGACGCGCCCAGGTGAGCAAACCACATGTCCGTAAGAACTCCCTCATGCCTTGTCCCCCATCGCTTTCCTCTGACCCTATTTTCCCTCGTAGAGCGAGATGATCGAGCAATTGGTTGATTCGAAGCCTGAAGCGCGACAGAAGGAGTTTGTGCACGTGCGCATCGATGCCTCTGGGTCGCCGCTTGAGTACCCTGGTGCGCTTTATTGCCACTCATGTGTTTGTTTTAATGCCACCATGGTCGTTTGGTTGTGTGACTTGGCGATCTGACTGGATTCTTGATTTTGGTGGCGCTGGTATTTTGCAGAGACATCCCCAAGTATTGGGAAGGTGAGGGTAAAACACATGTTGAAACTGATCACGCTTAAGGGAACAGTGGTCAGGTCAGGTGGTGTCAAGATGATCGAGTACGAGAGGCAATACATATGCAGGAAGTGCAAGTCCATGTATGTTATTCAAGCTTCCAGATTTCATAGCATCTATAATTTATTATCAGCTAAAGACTATAGTTCTCTACTGGTCTGTTAATAGCAGTAGACTCGTGCTGTGTATCTGTGAAAAATGTTATTAGTGGATCCAATGAATTAGGTAAGCTTCTCTTTTAAATATTTTCTAAAACTGAAGTAGAGGGTCATATTTCTAGCTGAGCTGGCTCTATTGTATCATCTTCTTTTTCACTGTTGGTAAAACTGGCCTATTTGAGTTACTACACTATGTAATCCAAAAGCTGGTGAGCAAGTTCAGTCTCCATGCATTCATACCTTAACCGTCTCAGGCAATATTACTGTTTAGAGGCTTGCCATCTTCAAAGCAATATGTAAGGTTAATGATGCACCCTCTATTGTAATGTATTCTCAAGATTTTTTTGAACACTTCAAGAAATTGATGAGTAGAGTTCAAAGTTGTTTGTTGATTGCCTTGAAAGTTAATATGAACATCCAAATGATAATGTTATGACTCAGCATATAGCAAGAAATATCATGACCTCACCATTCTTCTCTTAGAAGTCTTGTCGAACATTATGATGATAATACATTTACATGGTGGACACTCAACACCTAGCTTTTCTTTATTTAAATAGTTTCAAGTGTTGTCCTGAGCTGGAGACTGGGAATCGCATAAATCTTCCTGCAACTTGCCCATCAACGGTATTTTAATTACTCAGTTGTTACTATCTTTTCTCTTGCTTTGCCTATATTTTGTCAAAATGTGGTGCACGTGCACATTTATATTGTTATGTGTGATCGGGTTACTATTTTCTCGCCTGTTATGTTCTGTAATTGGTTGAACTCTGGTTTGAACTGCTGCTGAAGTTGCTACTGATATTTTTCTGTCCATCCAGACTTCAAGAGGATGTGTTAGTTCTTCATTCCAAGTGATAGAAGATACCATAATCTGCCATGATTATCAAGAAATAAAAATCCAAGAAAACGTACAACTTCTGGGTGTTGGGTCTATACCCCGTTCAATGCATGTAATTTTGATGGATGACCTTGTTGATATTGTTAAACCTGGAGGTAAGCAGCCTCTTTGTACTTGTCCATAGGATTCTGAACTAATAATTGAATGCATGTAATGAAAAATCACCTAGCTCCTCCTAGGTTGATCTTTTTTTTTCTAATAATGGAATGCTTTGGTTCCTTCATGTCTTCAGTTACAATAACAGTTATTGGGTTCTGTTTTCAACTTTAAAAAACAGTAGTTTTCAGTACTTGAAAATTCAAAAACTTGATATCTCTGGCAGCAGGTTAGCCAGATAACTTGGGAACATTTCAATATTAATTGTCATCATTCCCAAGCTGTAAAATTCAACATGTTCTACTCTTTTGCATGATTTTTATGGTTAACTATTGTTAGTTTAGTTTGCTGTTCTGCCATATTTAGCTATGTTCTTGTTATTTCTTCAGACGATGTCATTGTTACGGGTGTATTATCTGCCAAATGGTCTCCTGATATTAAGGATGTGCGATCCAACCTTGATCCTATGTTGATTGCCAATTATGTGAGGTAATTTGATGACATAACATTGTTGCATTAGAATTTCTTTATATTCCAATTTTGAATTTCTGCTATATGTGACAGTTTTATGTCTGCATAATTCTATTTTGTTTAATCTTACAACCATTCCATTAGTCAATTGCACTTGCTTATTCTTAGAACATTTTTTTATTCCAAATCAATTTCAGCAATACCAACAATAAGCTTTATCATATTATCGCTAGTTGAAGTAGCTCATGATTTCTTGCACCAGGAGGCAGCAGCATGTTACTTCTACAGTGGAATATTAAAAACCTTTCAGTGTCATAGATATGTATCCACACAAGTATGCAGACTTGTATGAAGAACTCCATCTACAGTATGTGTGTTAGGGTCGTGTGAGGGAGGGTTTGCAGCTAGATCCATCCTTTCCTAAAGCCCATAACACTGATGCAACTTAGTGACTAGTTCACTTCCATTCATTGCACTGTAGTTTTTATTTTATCATCTACCGCAGTCGCTCGAGGCTTGTGTTTATGAATGACTGTGTGCTGCACTCTACAGGAGAACAAATGAGCTGAAGTCTGATATAGACATCCCTTGTGAAACTGTTGAGGATTTCGAGCATTTCTGGAAAGCACACGAAGATACTCCCCTAAAAGGTGCTTACATTCTTGTGCTTAATCTGTTTCTGGTGGTGTTTTCTATGCTGGCCTAAATCCAGTGTGCTATCATTTAAGCATATAGCACATTGTGTTTTCCAATTGGTTCACTGTGAATTGGGAACCTTCTAGTAAAAGCTTACTCCTTATTCACGTCAGATTTAAACCCTGAACTTGTTTTTGTATCCAATTCCAAAGCTATTATTTTTATTAGAGAAAAGGTTCACCTGCTTTATTTTGCAAAGAAAAACAATTGTGAAGCTACTGTTTTCCTTAGATTAGGCTATAAATATTATGCTTAGAAGGGTAGGGTGGTGATGGCTGAAGATGAAGGGACTTAAGGAAAAAGATATCATGTAGATGGGTAGTTGGAACTTGGATGTGAAAAATACTATGCCATTATTTGCTTAATTGGGCAGTTAAAACATTTGGGTGTGAAAGACTGAGTCATTCTTTGTTTAATGGAGCATTTAGAAGTTTACAACCTTTGGGTGTGAAAAGATAGTCTTTGCTAAGCCGTAAGAGCCAGGAACCATCATTTTTTAGATGATAACAATCAACTATCCATGCTGACCATTGCTGAAAGGTGATGCTGATGGCACAGGAGATCAGCACAGGGCACCAGCAAAGCGCTTTGCTCTCTTTGGGTTGCCACAATAGCAACACAGGTGCCTGATACTTGTGAAACACCCTGGTACATATGCTGCGCTTCGAACCATGGCATGGCATCAGCTGACTTCATGGAGAAGACAATTTGCTGCCACTCGCAGATGGATCTTTTTTTTCGACCCCTATCTTTCATTCGTCAAGGGGTCGGTCCACCCACAACACCACAACCACACCAAGGGCTGGATGATTAGAAACTTTCGACAGAAACAGGAGTGTTCAAAACCTTTTGTAGGAATACTGCACAAGTATAGATCGTGTAATCTTTTCCCCCATTGAACACGCAGAACTGCACGTCATTGTATTAAGATGAGTGAAAACACGCACAAGCACACGATCTTCCTCTAGTATATTCGCACCACACTAATTGGAAATGCAACCAACAGAAGCAGTTCAAGCCATCATGGCATGTACATGTGCCCTGCTGCACACCACATGCTAGCCTCATAGATTATGCATTCATATTCTGTTTTTGTTCTATACAGGAAGAAATTTAATCTTAAGAGCCATCTGCCCTCAAATTTTTGGGCTATTCACTGTAAAGCTTGCAGGTATGCAACTCTAAGATGTATCCTTGCACTAACTAGTAAAATAGCTGTACAATATGTTCTCAGGTTTTGATTTCACAAAACTAAAAGAGTGACAGATAGTAAGTCAAATCATTTAGCCAACCTTTTCTGCACTTCATACAGAAGCGTGAGACTATTTTCGCATTACTTATTTCACTGATATATAGTTTTCTACGACTTAATAATAATTAGCAAGCTGAGCATGCCAAAATAGTTAGAGTAGACAGCACCGTTTGCATTACATGATGGTTATTGACAGAACACTTAAAAGCTTGCACTTAAGTCATCATCTAGGTTTTAGTTCTTCATCCTGTCTGCATGTTTTATGTGTGCCATGCGTCAACCATCATGTAATTCCCAAAGGGTTAAAACATCCATTTAGATTGTAATCACTAAAAACTTATAGAGGGTTCCTCTTTTGAGTCAAGATTTTTTTCTCTAAAAATACCGACTGACTTATTTGTCCCTTTGAAGTTATAACATTGCGATTGTTGATGATTTCAGTTGCTCTTACTTTAATTGGCGGGGTGCAGCATGTTGATGCTTCGGGAACAAAGGTTCGCGGAGAACCCCATATGCTTCTTGTTGGTGATCCAGGTACGGTATTCATGATTTGTACAGACAAGTAGGAGCTTCTCCACGGAGTGCTGCGATGGTAGTTCTGCCTATTAAATAAGAGAACAGTAAGATTCCGTATAAAGAACTTAGAGAGTGCGGGTTACAGTGATGTGGGCATGGGTGTCGGATTCCACTTAGACTCAGGTATCTGATTTATGATAAAAATTTGTCGAGAGACCGACTCGGCAAAATTTTTGGAACTCAGGTGACCGGGTAATAATACTATTAATTAAATAGGCAGTAAAAGGACGAACAGCCAGTTAAAACAAATCAGCGCTGTGATGTGCAGGTCTACATGTGGGTGGATTGGATCAGAAAGGGTAGTTATGAGAGGTTTTAGGAACTTGCTAGCTCAATTGGCCAAGGGTGTGTGGATGTACACCCAAACCACCCAACTTCAAGTCCTCGTTGAGGTGTGTTTGGGTGCCTATTCCTTTATCAAAAAGGAATTCAGTACACCCTAGTTTTTTTTGCGAGAGGTTTCCGAACGTAGCCCTGGACCTTATTAGCGCAGTTGGGAGCCGTGATCGGATTCTGCACCAGCGGGACATCGGATAGAGAAGGAACTGGTATAGTAGATTGCTCTATTGCTACATTTAAACAGATGTGTCAGTTGCCAATTACATAGGCAAGGCTAAACATTTATGTACAATGAGAAAACGGATTATTTAGAAAAGGAAAGGCAAAATTGCAACTGTATTTTGTTCCACTGGATTGCAGGTACTGGTAAATCCCAGTTTTTGAAGTTTGCTGCTAAGTTGTGCAACCGCTCTGTGATTACAACTGGCCTTGGAAGCACCAGTGCTGGTTTAACTGTCACGGCTGTTAAGGATGGAGGTACTATGTCCGACTTAGCTACCATTTTTTCTGCTTTATATTTGTTGTTGTTGTTGTTGTTTCATCTGAATCTAGTAATGAATTTCTTGGTAGCAGTTTTATCATGTAATAATTCCACAGTTTCCCTTTGCTTGGGAGGATCTAATAACAGGAGAGTGGATGCTTGAGGCTGGTGCCCTTGTTCTGGCTGATGGTGGTTTATGCTGCATAGACGAATTTGACAGGTTATCATTTCACTGGTCAATTTTACACTTTATTCTGTTATTCGCTAGTGCAATTGCTCTTTGTACATCTGAAATTTCAACACGATCCAATCATAAACTAAATTAGAAATCATGTGACAATAGGGACATAATGGCAGTATTATGAAAAGTATCTTTTATGCTAAGGAGTCAAATACCCACAACAGTTGCGTCATCTTTTAAATAACTTACGAACCATACCCCTTATATTTATCTTGAGTGGTATTAACAGAGAACAAGCCGTAGCTCAGTTGGCAGGCAGTGTGGCTGTGCAATATGCATACTACCTGCCAGCGCTCAATCCCAGGGCAGCTCCCTAGCCTAGTTTTAATCTCCAATAACTTGATAGTTTGCAGATCTAGCTGGATAAAAATATTTTAAATAGCTCTATGTTGCTAATTGCATGCATTTTCTCTACTCAAATCCCCCAACACACTACATGCTTCCGTTCTTCATATGTAAAATTTTTTGACATGACATCCATGCAGGTCCAATCCGTGACACCACATTCTCATATTTAACTGCCTGGATCGGTCCTGGTTAACAAAAAATGAAAAATATCATGCACTCATGACATGAGCACAGAACATACTCTACTGCAGTTAATAAAACATGGAGAGGCAGAATTATCCTCCCTTTTCCCCTTGAATGCACAGGAGTCATTGTATTAAGAAGAAATATTGCTTGAAATACACGCCGGTGAGCAGTAGAGTTACTTTTAAGAATCATCATTCATCATTTGCATAGTAAAACAAATGATTACTATGTTGTTCCCATTCTCTACACCTATTTTATGGCATGAGGAACATTGAAGTGTGGGGTGAAAAAAATAACCGAGCACTTGTAGAGCATACTGACAATCAACATGATGGCAACTAAACAATTGGAATAGGAAGGGGCTGATGTTGGGAACCAATGACATTGTGGCATCTTCATATTCCATTGATGTCACAACTTGGAAACTCCCCAAAAAGAAACTACTGCAGTTCTGTAACATGTGTTCATGCCTTTGGGCATGCTATGGTATAAGCTTATAAGGATCAATTCAAGGAAGACAACATATAGTGAACCTCTTCTTCCACCTTTTGCATTCTGAGCTCTGGAATCTGTTCATTAGATGTCTAGACCTACTATGAGATGTATAAATACTGCAAGTATTTAATAAACCATTACATATGTTATGTATTTCGTTTTGCTAAACTAAATTCATAAATTATTTTATAATCTAATTGTGTGGAGGTCTGACACTTAAATCTGGCACTCAATAGCATGCGAGAACATGACAGAACAACGATACATGAAGCCATGGAGCAACAAACAATAAGCATAGCGAAGGTATTACTTATTTACAAAATTATCAGTTACTGTCTCGCCCACATTTATCAGTGTGCACTTTGATTCAGCACTGTTACTTTTTTTATTCCAGGCTGGACTTGTGACAACACTCAGTACAAGGACTACTGTCTTTGGTGCTACAAATCCAAAAGGGAAATACGACTCTAATGAAAGTAATGCTTTTACAGATCAAACAGTTATATAACTTGATTACTTCAGTAAAACATTATCAGAAGTCAGCACTTTGCAGGCATATTTACTTCTGGATTCTACTATGACCCGTGGTGTTATTGGGCTATTGCCTTTTTTTAAAGCACAGGAGAGCTGTGTTTCATTGTATAGAGATAAATAAGTAGTCCCCATACAAAATCCCATCTATCATACGGGGACCAAATATGAGAGATAGGTTCAGAGATCAGACAAAGGCAAGCCTGTGAAAACAAAAGGAAAAACATGACCAAAACCCCAAATTAGGCAACTACAGAACACCGGCCAACTCCAGGCCCTGTAGCTTCCTACTACCAGCCAAGCACCACAAGCCAGGGTTTTTTTTACCGACCGTTGAATTCTTACCGCTAAGGAGCGGTAACGGTTCCTACCGCGGTATACCGCGGTATACCGCTAAATACCGCTCGAATTCAAATTTCAAACCAAAACCACTTGAAACCGCTAGTTCAAACGGTATGGAGCGGTATACCGCGGTATAAATAGTTTTTACCGTGGTATAAACTATTTTTACCGCGGTATAAACTATTTATACCGCTGCAAATAAAACGACCACCCGGCTTCGAATAAATGAAAATTTTGGCATGGTGTTGGCACAAATTAGTGTTAAATAGCACCCCCAATCAATGATTTATAGTTATACATAGAAATACTACACCAAACACAATAATACTAGCCGTGCATAAGTGAGTTGGTAGGTCAAATACAAATAGTTCATACAAATAATTCATACAAATAGTTCATACAACACAAGTTCAATGGTAGAAAGGAAAGATCCCTAGCCGGGTCGCGAGTGGTACTCGGCGATGGACATGACATTCAAGCCTCTCGTCCTAAGCAACTCACCCTTGTACTGTTGCCAAGTTAGGCCCGTCCACGCCGCTGTTGTCTGCCACTCACCGACTAACAAGTTGTAAAAATCAGGGTCTTCCCATTCATACACCCATGTCGTCTGTGGCTGCGCGTTGATGTCCGGAATGGGATAAAAAGAACGCGACTGGGAGGTATCACTGTGGGAGGAAGAAGAGTACGCTGGGTCGTATGGTGACGCTCCAACCGTTCTCCTCTGCGACTCTGGTGCGCCATGGTCGCGATCCTGAGTAGCATGTGTGAATTCAGTCTCACCTACAGTCAACCATGGATCATAATTAGCACATATAGTTAGAAACATCATACGTGTGTGTAAATGTAGATGTGTATGCCTGTGAAATGAATTCCACCACCACCACCACCAGCACCAGCACCACCACCACCACCACCACCACCGTCACCATCACCATCACCATCACCATCACCATCACCATCACCATCACCATCACCATCATCATCATCATCACCGTCATCCTCATCTGAGCTGCTATCCCCAGACTCCTGGTACGGTGGACTACGCTGACCATCATCATCATCAGTGGAGGCGTCGCTGGTCACTTCTATTGGTGCTGTTGTCTTGCCTTTTTGACGTTTTGGGTCACCCTGCTTAGGCCCAGTCTGGAACAACCTCTTCCCAATGTGACTGCTACCCACATTTCTTCGTGCCCAATCACTAATGCAATCATCACCCGTAGCGGTTTATAGATCTCTGGGGTCTATCTGATCCCTCACAAGCTGGGACGGGATAGGAATGTCACTGTCTTCATCCTCATCATCAAGAACCGGCTCTTGGTTTGATCTACCATATTCCATCCATTCCCGCATCGGATTTTTCTCATCATAGAAGCTAAGTTGACCAAGATGCTCAACAATATCACCTTCATCATCACGCCCGGGAGTGGCATCCTCTAGTCGCAGCCGAAGGTTGTAGTTGACGTAGACAAACTTGTTAAGTTTCTTGTGTGTCAACCGATTTCTAACCTTGGTATGTAGCAACGCAAAAGTACTCCAATTACGCTCACATCCACTTGAGGAAACACACTGTGAAACAAGCCGCAAAGCTAGGCGCTGCAACTGCGGAGTAGATCCACCGAACATCATCCACCAGGCCGCTGCATGTGCAACGGATTGTGTAAGCGAGATATTCGAGTAGCGAGATAGAATAAGGTGTCTTTGGGAAGAACGCTTACATGGTGATGTCTTCGGGTCCGTCGCCATCCGTTGTGCCATTTCCGAGCCATATTCGCCTTGCTTCATGCGAAACACTTGACCTCTCCTGCAATGCTTGCACGGTGGACTCGACATCCGTCATGCGCTCAAAGCAATCCTTCAGCATTCGATACATCTCCCGGGTTGGATCCATCGTATATGAAAGAGCAGGATTGAGGACACCGGCTGCACAATATGAACGACTAGAAATAAGCACAACTTCACAAGGCATTAGTATTGAAATTGAAATAAGCACAAGTAGTACCTGCACCAACATATGTCTCGACGTAGACATCACGAATGCGTCTATCAAGAATCTGTCGATACTCACTCCAAGTCGACACATTGTTTCCAAAGAAAGATTCCATTTCAGACTTGCACAACTGGTATTGGTATACAACCTCACACAAGTTTGGCTTCTTGTCCCGATCAGCAAAGCGAAGCAACTTGTATACTGGTTGCACAATGTCAATGATGTACTTCATCCCTTCCCACCAATCCATATTAGGCAACCTGGAATGAGCAAATCGACCTTCATCGGTATGCGCCCACTTACTGTTTTGGAATTCAGGAGATGCCATCATCTGCATGAAACCCTGGCGTCTCCGATACATGCTATCCAAAAACATGTAGTTGGTCCCAAATCGAGTGGCATTCCACTTAACCAACTCCCCACCGATAGCCTTTCTCATCATTGCATTCAACTGACCATGGTTGTGCAACCAAGCTGAAATTCGCTTGCATATCGAGATGAGACCTGCATGTTCCGCTCTTTCACCGATATCCTTCAACATCAAATTGACAGTGTGTGCTAGACAAGGTGTCCAAGTAATGTGTGCGAACTCCCGTCCAAGAGCCTTGCATGCTTTCTTGTAGTTGGACCCATTGTCCATGACTATATGCACGATATGCTCCGCACCAATCTCCTTAACCACCTTACGAATCTCCTGGAAAAAAATAAGCACAACAGTTAGTTACCTCCGAAGACATCCTCAATGCCTCATAGTAAGTACGCTAAGGTTAGGGGTTACCGTCTTCAGATAGTCTGAATCCTGAGATTTTCCAGTTGCATCGATAGACTTGTGAAACCACGTGACCCCATTGCAATATATCAAAAAATTGATCACACTCATCCGCGTCGGCCCAGTCCAAGAATCACACATCAAAGACACGCCAAAGATGGGCCAATCATTCTGAAACTTTGCGTACCGATCTTTCAAGTCTTTCTCGTTCAAGTCAAGATACTTGCCATCAATATCCCGTCCAGTGGGGGATGCGATTCCTTCACTGCTGCACCATACAACAAAACATGAGAACATATACACAAAAGCAAGCCGACGAGAAAACTTTTACGAACACAAGCGAAAGAAAACTCACCCCACTTCGTGTCTCTCTAACCGCACTAACAAAGGACTATCCGCTTGTCTCCCGAGTACTCTCGGCGGTATGGAAGAATTTGGACCATGCTTTTCCAATAGATTCCCTAGCATTCTTACCCTTCGCGTCCGGGACCCCGTATCAATCCTCGTTTGCTTCAATCCACTTCTCCCACCTGACCAAGTTATAGTCTTCCACCACCACGGGAGTTTCCCTCCGCGAACCGGCCTCTTCTAAGCATCCTCCGGAAGGGATTCAACCCCGCCGAACCACTACCCCCTCCACGCTCATAAGTACCTCCTCTCCCTTCAACCCCCGTCGGAACTCGCGGCTCGCTCTCGACAAGTTAATTGCATCCTGGATCTGAGCCTCCTCATCATATCCTCCAGCGGGATTGTTACCCGCCGCTGCTGCATCCTCCCGTGCCAACCTCTGTCGAGCACGTTCATTAGTTGCCTTCTTCGTCCTATCAATATCCCGCTGAAAGTACTCCCGCACGTCTGGTGGAACGTTGTTGCAATGGAGCACCGATGATCCGCGCGCGGCCAAATGTTGTTTCAACCTAGTTGAACCACCACCACTTTTCTGCATACCACAGTGATCGCATCGCCATCCGGGAGCTAGATTTACACCATGTTCCCATACGGGGTCTTTAGGTCTCCCTGACATTGTCTACCTGCATAAATGCCAACATAAACTAAATTACAAAACACTTCCTTAATACTATACCTAATCAAAATGTACATAATTCCGAAACAAATCCTAACTAAAATTGGATCCTACACAAATCCTACATCATGCCACAAATTATCCTCCTAAACCTAAAAGCTAAAGCAACAATTCCATTTCTACCTAAAGCAACAATTCTATTTCTACCTCTACGGCTCTACCTCACATCCTAAATCCTACCAAAAATCCTAAACCAGAGAAAACCTAAATCCTAACACAAATCCTAGATCCTAACACAATTCCTAAAGCCTTAATCTACTCAAAAGCAAAAAAAAAAAAAACATACCTAACCGCGGTATACCGAGGCGTCGCCCGCGGTATACCGCGCTTCCCGCGCGGCTAACCGCGCCGCCCGCGCGGTAGGGCGTGGATCCGCCCGCGGCGCGCGCCTACCGCCGCTGCCGCGCGGTAAACCGCGTCCGGGCGCGGTAAGCCGCCGGCGGCGCGCGCGGTAACGGCAATGCGGCGGCGGACGCGGGCTCCCGGCTTGCGGACGGGGGCCGAGGGGGGGGGGGGCCACGCGGTTGGGGCGAGGTAGGTTAACTACTTCAGTTGGGCTTCATGGGCCTTAACGGGCCGACCCATGTTTTTTCTTTTTCTTTTTTTTTCAACTTCTAAAGCTCCAAATAAATACCAAATGCTCTCAAATTTGAAAACATTCGACACCATAAGACTCTACAAATCATGAACTATTTTTTGGTGATTTTTATTGATTTTTTCATTTTTTGAATTTAAATTCAAATTTGAATTTGGGGGGGGGGGTTCCTACCGTTGGGTACCGTTACCGTACCCCAGCGGTAACGGCGGTTACCGCGGTATACCGCGCGGTACCCAGCGGTAAAAAAAACCCTGCCACAAGCTGCACTCATCTTTGAGCTCCCTCATAATGGAATTAACTGAGGGAGCCACACTATCAAACACACAGGCACTCCTGTGCTTCCATACCATCCAAGCGCCCAAAATTATAAGGGAATTAACTCCTTTCTTGTATTCTTTTTTCACTTTCTTCATCACTTTACGCCACCATTCAGCAAAGCTGTGCTCATGCTGCCCGGGAACACAACCACCAAGATTCAGAGGTGCCAATAGGTTGTACCAAACTTGTCTTGCCACCACACATGAAACCAGCAGGTGTTGTATTGTTTTGTTAAACTAGTTAATTAAGGGTGGACTAGTAAATTTCTTTAGATTTGTCTGGAGGAGTTACATAACTTGTAAAAACTGTTTTAATGTGCTTAGAAATATTAGTTTAACAAGGCATTTGATTATTCAAAGGAAATTGTGCTTCTAAGCTTTTATCATTGGCCTTTGCTAAGCTTTTATCTTTGCTTTTCCTTTCAGGTCTATCTGTAAATACAACACTTTCAGGACCGCTATTGAGCAGATTTGATATAGTTCTTGTGCTCTTGGATACAACCAATTCTGAATGGGATAAAATAGTTTCATCTCATATATTAGATGAGGTACCATACATGGTTATTTAGTTGGACTTGTTCCAATGTATTCATCTTGAATACTCATACTATCCATGCACGGAAATACCCCAGTAGATAAGTATGAATTAAAAATAAAATTTTGAATTATGCAGAATTTTGATAAGAAAGACAAGCCAAATGTTTCTGAAGTGAAGTGGACGCTCACCGAGTTGAGAAGGTAGAAACCCTTTTGATGTCTTATTACTTCTTATGAAATGTTAAGGCTTAACATAGAGGATTGTTCTCAGCAATAAAAACGAATTTGTTTTGTATTGCAATGCTCCTTTGTTAACATCCTTGATTTGTCAGATTTTTAAATTGCTGTTTTGCCAGATAAAAAATGACGACCAACTAAAATTTCTAATTGCATTTAGCTGATGTGCCTCTTTGCTCTGAATTTTCCCAGTCTGCCATTATCAATGCTACATCGTGATAGATGGGTATTTCAAATTCCAGGTATATCAACTATGTAAAGAAAACGTTTAAACCAGTCCTGACGAAGGAGGCAGAAATAGTTATCTCGAGCTATTATCAGCTTCAGAGAAAATCAGGAACACATAATGCTGGTTAGCCAAACAAGTGTTTTCACTTAGCCTAAAGAGTTTGCAGCTTCTCAAAAATAGGTTTCTGTTGCAGCAAGGACAACTGTGCGCATGCTTGAAAGTTTGATAAGGCTAGCACAAGGCATGTTCTGTCATCTCCAGTGGATATTTCCTCTCTTTGACATTTGCTATTTTATATCTTGTTTCTTCTTACAATTTTTTTATCTGCTGTAGCACATGCAAGATTAATGTTCAGAAATGAAGTCGTACAACTTGATGCCATTGCGGCCATACTATGCATTGAATCCTCCATGACAACATCTCCAATAGTGGACACTATTGGAGATGCCCTGCACTCAAATTTTACAGATAACCCTGATGAAATATGTATCCTACCATGTGACTTTTTTGCTTGCTTATTCATGAATATCGAGGATTCAAGTCATCTCATCAGTGAAAACTTTAATTGAATACTTTTTGCAGTTCTTTTTTCTGTTTTGCTGTGTCTACAAAAATTCTTGTCTATTTCTCCAGCATGCCCGAGGAAGCAATGATATACATTAGAGCTTATCGAGTGCCTCAGTAAATGTTAGTTTACATTGTGCAATATATTTCATGTTGCTAACTGGCTTCCTTGCCACTTTAGATACGCCCATCATTGTACATAAAGATTATGTAAACGTGGCTTCTTTGCCGTGTGTCTTTGTTTTTCTTGACAATGGCATAGATACAAAGCAGGAGAAGGAGATCCTTAAGAAGCTTGGATTAACTGAAGATTCTCCACGATTCTAGTGTATGAATATAATACCAGTAGCTGCAACCTGAAGAGTTTTGAGTGCATGGTCGTTTGATCTTGTAGTCTGCTATTCGGCAGAGTGAATCTTTGATATGCTAAAGTGAACTTGTTATACTGTGGAGTATATCATTGCCACTGGAGTCAGGTCACTCAACAATTGTTTGATTGTGTATCGCCTTTTGTCAGTTTGACACTCCATTCAAACTTTCTAGGATAGTTAGGTGGATAGTCAGCATTCCAAAATGAACTAGTAAATCAAGTATTGCAGATGAAATTTCCATAAGAATGACAACGGAAATGAATCTGTATTTACAGATTACAATTTTCTGTCATGCAGTGGTAGTTTGTTGTCACGGCTGGTAGTAGTACACCTACTTAGAAAATTGCTTCTGAAACTCTAAAAGGGTAAGAACTAAAACATGGTGTATTGATGTGATTAGGGTGATGAAACCATCCAGCAGCTTTTGATACATTATGTTTTTGCTTGTAAGGTCTGCTATGCACTGGTCTTCAAGATATAGTTCCTCAGTCAGACGCCAATGGGTTTTCTAGTTGGTGGCAGTCGCTCCCTGAATATGGTCCACGAACAGTGTAAGATCTCATAACTCTTGTTGCTTGGGAAATTTGAAAGCACTGCAATTGTGTGTTTTTAGTGTATTCAAGAAAAAAGCAAGCAAGAAAAAAACATACTACCTCCGTTCTTTTTTTTTGAAGGGTACTACCTCCGTTCATTTTTTACCTAACCGGCGTTAACTATCAAAGGAAGGAGGGAGTATGATATACTATGAGAGATTGCTGCGGGAGCTATAAAAAGAATAATGTTGCAATATACACAAAATAGACAGAGAAAAGCATGAAAGAATATCATAACAATAACATATATCGAAGTGTCCAGCTAACTGACACCAGGTCACCAGCACAGCAAAATCACCAATAAATTCCCTGAATCAAAAGAAACCTCAGCCAAAGTCCTCAACCAATACATGAATCGATGACGTGCAGCCTATATAACAGTAAAATCAGCACTGCCTCCACCCTGATCGGTCGGCCCGGCGGCTCTAGAACGCGCCGAGGTGCACGGCCACGAGCCCGGCCAGGCCCAAGCTAACCCATGCCGCGGCGCTGAGCCCGGTGGCGCCGGAGGTGGACTTCTTGCCCGGCGGCGAGAGTTCCGTGGTCGGGGTCTTGGTCGTGGCGCCGCCGGAGCCCTTGGGGGTCGTGGTGGCTGGGGTGGTGTCCGCGGCGTCGTCCGGTGCCGGGGCCACGGCCACGGCAGGGGCCGGCGCCGGCGAAGGGGTGGCCGCGGCGACGTCGACCACGAGCTTCATGCCGCTGCTGCAGTGGCCCGCGACGCCGCAGATGAAGTAGTGCTTGCCGGCGGTCTTGAGGGTCACGGTGGTGGTGCCGGCGCTGTCGCTGCTGAGCGCCTTGCTGGAGGAGCAGGCCGCGTAGTCCGCCGCGCTCACCTCGTCCACCGTGTGCGCGCCGCCGGCGTAGTTGAACACTGAGAAGAAACCAAAGTCACAACGTGTCTCGGTCACACATTATTTCGTAGCAATGCGTCGTTGCAGTAAACAAATTTTTACTGAAGCATTTTTTAAACATAACAACATGGTTTTACTGGGATAACGAGCATAAACCGCGTACTAAAATATTAGATAGCGAGAACATAGATATGTCGCTAACCGAGAGTGTCGCCGATTTTGAACTTCTTGCCGCTGGCCCAGGTGGCGTAATCGCCGCTGGTCGTCCAGCCGGAGGTGTCGCCGACGGTGTACTTGGTCGCCGCCGCCGCCGAGGCGCAGCTCACGAGGAGCAGCGCCGCCAAGGCCAGCGACGCGCCACCGGAAGCCATTGTAGCGGCTGGGACGATCGATCAAGCAAAGGGCAGGGAGTCAGGGACGAACAATCTAGGAGATCAATGCAATGCAACGCAGCAGATCCGAAGCGATCGAGGGATGATGCAGAGCCGATTGCAAGCCACGGGGCCTTTATACCCATGCCACTGTGCGAGCGACAGGCTGACGGTACGTCGCAGCAGCTGGGAGTTGGTGGAGTGGCTTTCGTTGGCGTTGGTTGGGAGTAGGAGGAAGAAGAAGAGTAGGAAGCCATGACAATCACCAAATGGCTTGGAAACGACTCTACCCCATGACCGGTTAGTCGAGGACCTTTTCGGAAAAGAAATCCTCCATGGCCGTCGGTGAAGCTTCAATTCCTGCCGCCTTTTTTCAGTTGCGACATCTTTCTCATGGCGAACACGCGTCAGGAGTTGTTCTTGCAACGACGGCGAAGAAAGATGAGTGTTGTTGTAAATTGGGACCGAAGGGGACACAACACCACAGTACTCTCCTCCTCCGAAGGGGAAAAAACCGAAAGACCTCTTCGAAGGACTACTCCTTCCACTACTACTGCTAGCTCTACTACTACTGCAACTATCTCTTCTACTCATTCTGTTACAAGGCAGCAAGTAAAGAAAAAACAGTAACTCGACACATGTGAATCCTCTCCTCCTTCAATGTTCGTCCCATCAATTACAAAGACCCTCCTATATATAGGGATGGGGGTAGACGGCGATTTTCCCCCAAACCCCAAGTGGTTATTTTCTTCCGAGCCCCTGGTGGACGCGGTATTTACAAGAAGCGTCTTGAGCTTACACAAAGACCCACTAATTCTTACATGGGCTGGGCCACTCCCTCAACAATGAGGAAGCATCATGTTACTGCTGGTGGCTTGGCACTGTCACCAGACTGACCGGCCATCTATGTGCTGCGTGGTTGGCCATGAAAAAGGTTTGCATTGGAGGTGAACAGTGTCTTAATTAACTCCAACCTCCAAGGTCTATTGAGTCCAGACGATGTTTCTTTACAGAATTATTAGAGGTCGCAATGCAAAGTCTTTGAACATCAATCTCACCGGCTGATCTAGCACGAACTTGGTGTACTTGAGGCCTTGCATGCACCAGGCTTGCAGTAACGCACGATGTGACATGAAACATTGCAGGTAATTAAGCTGCTAAGTGCGAGAGATCGATTGATTACTTGGGCCGTGATCTGAAGGCGACGGGACATGATTTTCGGTGCCTGTGGGTGGGGTTCTTATCCTATACAGCTAGGATTAGAGGACCGAACATTTAGGAGAAGAAGCTAAGGGCGCGTTTGTGAGGGCGGCCCACGGGCTCGGCTGCGCTCGTGGGCTGCAACTCGCCGTGTTTGTGGCCTTGGCCCGCTCGCTGGCCAGGCTCGCGAGAGCCAAAACAGCCCCCCTCGGCCGGCCGCGGGGAAACGCCGAAACCCTCGTTTCCCCGCGGCCGAGCTCGTGGCGGCGCGTGCCGGCGATTTTGGGCGGCGGCGGGGTGGCTCGCGCGGGCTGCGGCGGGAGGGTGAAACCTCCTTCGCGCGCGATGGAGCTCGGGCGGGAGGGTGAAACCCGCTCGCGCCATGGCTTCCGTCTCCCTTTATAAGGGTCGCCACTCCCCCTCTCGCTCGTTCTTCTTCCTCTTCTTGCTTCCTCTTCCACCCTCGCTCGTGAGAAACCGGCGGTGAGGCCGGTGCGTGGCGGCGTCCCCGCTCCGGCCCCGAGGTTCGTGGCGGCGTCCCCGCTCCGGCCGGGCCGCCGGGACTCCGTGGCGGAGATCCGCTTCCTCTTCGTCTCGACTGCTTCCTCTACTCCCGGATCCGCTTCCTCTTCTTCTCGATCCGCGTCCGCTACCCCCGGATCTCGCTTCCTCTTCGTTCGTTTGACCCCGAGGCAAGGTGAAATCGACCCCCTTTCTCATGATTTGCGTTAGGGTTTGTTAGAGATGTGTTGGTTCTTCGCTTGCCGATGATGCGTTAGGGTTTGTTGTACTATGTTGTTGTTGGCGTGATAGGTTTACTACCCATGTTCTTGATTTGGTTCGGTTTCTTGTGTACATGTTCTTGATGTATTAGGTTTACTACCCATGTTCTTGATCCGTTTATTTTTGTTGTCCCGTATTGTTCCCGATCCGTTTTGCGTTGTTCGCCATATTGTTTTCGATCCGTTAGTTGAACTCGCCTATGTTGTTCATTTGTTTCTGTTTCTTGTATCATGTTGTTCTTATTTTGGTTCATTGGTCGATGATGTGGAACAAAGATAGCACTGGGAGGCATCACAGTACTAGATGCAGCCGTGCTTTTCATATGCATTCATTTCTCATTCATGTTGATGCCTAAGCAGGGTACAAATCTGAAATCTTGTTACATTCTTGCATGCTTGTAGATGGATCTTTCTTTGAGCCGTGACATGCTGTGTAGGAAGGCAGCTGCCTTGACTATTGTTATGGTCTCCTTTGTATCCAGTAGGCTGAAAAGGAAAACCCCTGAATCTGAAACCCCCCTGCCTGATCCTATAGCTCTAGCCCTGATTAGGGATGAAAATGAGCAGCACAGACACAGAACACTAGAAATGATATACCACTCTCGGATTCGAGTGTATTTCTATGATTAGGATGAAGAGAGCTGCCTTTTTTGGGTTAGTGAGCACTTTTAGAGACAGGGGTCTTGTCTCTGATAGAGAAGGAGTGTCAGTGGAGGAGCAGGTTGCCATGTTTTTACATGTTGTAGGGCACAACCAAAGGTATCGGGTTGTCCACCAATCCTTTAGGAGGTCCATCGAAAGCGTCCACAAGCATTTCCATCAAGTGTTATATCTTGTGGGTGAACTTAGGAATGAAATGATAAAGCCGGCTAGCACAAGCACTCACCCAAAAATACTTGGAAGCCATAGGTGGAATCCATATTTCAAGGTAAATATATATATCTTGGGATCATTGATCAAAGTAAATATCTTACAAACACTGACACAAACTTTTTAGGATGTAATTGGCTTTATAGATGGCACTCATTTCCTAGCAAGGGTTCCTAGGCGCATGCAACAAGCTTTCAGGGGTAGGAAAAAGGATCCCACCCAAAATGTTATGGTGGTTGTGAATTGTGATCTGAAATTCACATATGTCTTGGCTGGCTGGGAGGGTTCGAGCCCATGATGCCATTGTTTTGGCGGATGTCGTAGACGGGGGTGGATGGCTTCACCGTGCCACAAGGTAATAACACAACACATTTAATACATATTCAATGGCTAATAAACATACACACTCACAGTAGATGTCTTGTGTAGGTAAAATGTTCTTGGTAGATGCCGGGTATGCATGCAAAAGTGGTTTCCTACCTCCCTACGGGGGGGTTAGGTACCATTTATCCGAGTATGGTCCAAGGAACGGGCCCACTAATGCAAGGGAGCTCTACAACCTTAGGCACTCATCACTTAGAGTGACTGTGGAGAGGGCAATAGGAGCACTAAAGGGCAGGTTTAGGATCTTGGACAACAAACCATTCCACAAGTATACCACACAAGTCAAGCTGGTTGTTGCCTGTGCCATTTTGCACAATTGGATCCTAGGTTTTGGCACTGATTCAGTTGTGCCAGCAGAGGAAGGTTTCACAAGGTCCACTGATCCAACCAACCCGCCCCCAAAGACATCCGGATCAAGACTCGCCGACATGACTCAAATAAGGGATGATATTTCCAATGCTATGTGGGAGGGGAGGGGAACAAACACTACTTAATGTATTTTCTTGAATGTAGTTGTTGTACCGTCTTTGTGGAACTCATGTGTGTGACATGGTGCCGTAATAACTTGGTGGACAAAGCCGAGACCATTTTTTAATAATTATGTTGGTTTATTTGTGACTTCCTACTTATTTTTGGCGGATGCTTGTGTGTGACTTCTCGCTTTAATTACTTCCGCCCATTTGTGCTTGATCGTTGTCGGTATTTTTGTTTCTTTCCCCGCTGTGAATTAGGATGGTGGTCTCTGGTGCATTTGTTGATGAGATGGAGGAGCTCATCAATGGTGGTTCTGCGCTCGTTGTAGCAGCCGGTAGTGCCGGTGATGCTTGTCCCTCTAGCACCTCGGTGTTTCTTCGTTGCTCCGGATGCGGCAATCCCCGCCGATGTTCTTTGCTCCGGTCCCGTGGATGTGGGCGTGGCCGGGGCCGGGGCTTGTGGTGGGGCCGCGAGGGCAATGAGGTGGACCAACAACACCCTCGGCTTTGTGCTTAGGAGGATGGCTGCCCTTGTTAGTGATGGCAGCAGACCTGATAAGGTTTTCAAGGAAAAGGATGTCAATGCCTTGTGGCCAAAGTTAAGGAGTATCGTGGGGAGGCTCGTGACCTCCACTCAAGTGTACAACCACTTGAGGAAATGGAGGCAGAAGTGGTCTAGGGTGAGCAAGCTGAAGGACCTTAGTGGTGCTCTGCGGGATGATGACACTCATGCTATCATGCTTGAGCATGAGCACTACCTTGGCCACTGCAAGGTAGCAAATTGATCTATACTCTTTACCTATTGCACCTTCGTTCCTTTTCTTAAATCCTATTTGCCCAACCATGCGGGATCATCCCAAAGATGCGAGTTTCTTAAGCGCCCTATTAGGTTTTACTGCGAGATGGAGGCTATATTTGCTAATGCCATGGCCACCGGAAAGTTTGCACTTGGGTCCGGTGAAGCCTTAGGACGAGAAGCCGTAGATAGTGTTCTTGGAAAGGCCGATGGCCCTCCTCACAAGATCGTCCCTAGTGAACGGGGGGGGGGATAGCAAAGCCACCGAAGTGCTTCCTACCAAAGCACATCCGTTGCTCGCCTCTAAGAGGAAGAGAGGGAACTTCTGCGAGGATGAGATGCTAATGTTGACTAACATGAGTGATGTTGTGAACAATGTAGCAAAAGCTCTTAGGGAGACTGGACCTGCCCATGTTGATGGTAATCTCTACCTTGCTGTGATGGAGATGCCTGGATTCACTGAGGAGGCACTAATTGTTGCTTACACCTTCCTTCTTGACAACAAGGCCCAAGGTACAGGCTTTGTGAACATGAGTGATGCACATAGGACCCTTTGGCTTAGGACCTTCCTGGCCAAAAACTACTATGGTTAGTTTCCTGCACTGTGGTCTTGCTGCACAGTAGGGGGTTGAATGTTGAGCAGTATAGATGTGCTCCACCCCCCTTAACCACACTCTCCTCTTTTGATGGGTTCTTTTGATGATGACCTTTTGTGCAGTCTAGGTTGATCTTGTCACACTGACCTTTTGTTGATGCTAGTTTAGGAGGGTGACTAACTATTTGAGCCCTTGGTCGTTGGTGGAACTAATGCATGTAAAAACTTATTTGTGGTGCCTCTGTTGGTTACCCATGCTCGGCCCTTACCGCGGGTTCTTTGGTTAAGACATTATCCGTGGTGCAATGCTTTACTTGATACTTGGATTGCTCTATTCCCGCTTGTTTTTACTTGTGGTGGTACTAATGGGATTTGAGGCCTATGATGCTACAACATACATGAGTTGGATCTTCGTTTTCCTTTGTTTGCAATTAATCATGTGTTTCTATTTGCTTGCATTTGAGGTGCTCGCATCCGCAATGTTCTTTTCTATTTGCTTTCTTTCTTGTTTGCAAGGCATCCAACATTGATTTGAAATTAACAAATCCACCACAACATACAAGTCGAGGCCAATGTTTACTTTCTACGTAAATGCCTATGATGATAATCATGTTTGCTCATTGCATTGATGAACTTGAACACCATATGGGAATCGTAGCTGTTGGTCATATGTTCCGTTTTGCCTATGAACATGTTTTTTTCTGCTCTATTATTCATGTCTGTCACCAAACCATGGGACACGTCGATTCCCGGACAATTTGTCATGGTCGGGATCGACCCGTCCCATGGTTCCATGCCTGCCATGAGAAACTCTTTCTTTCTGCTTTCTATCCTTAAGCTCCAAGTTCAAGTTCATATGAAATGCAAACTTATCTCGAGGCCGATGTTGTATGTTCTTCCTTTGCTCCTATTTTGCCTATGATGATGATGAGATGTATATAACCTGTCATGGCACTCATCAAACCATGGGAGACATCCATGCCCATGTTTTTCAAATACCGGGCTGGATGTGTCCCATGGTTCCATGGTTGCCATGAACCATTTGTTACTGCTTCTAATATCAAATCATCTGAGGCCAATTTGTTTTTGCCATGGTTGCCAATGATGATTCAATTTGTTTGCCAATTAATTGATGAACTTCAACTTGTGAGGGACTGGAGCTGTGAAACTTCACTTGTTCTTTTCCTCATGTCTGTCATCAAACCGTGGGACACGTCGATTCCCAGACAATCTGTCATGACTGGGATCGACGTGTCCCACGGTTCCATGCCTGCCATGAGAACGTCTTTCATGCTGCTTTCTATCCTTAAGCTCCAAGTTCAAGTTCATATGAAATGCAAACTTATCTGAGGCTGATGTTGTATGTTCTTCCTTTCCTCCTCTCTTGCCTATGATGATGATCACATGTACATAACTTCTCATGGCACTCATCAAACCGTGGGAGACATCCATGCCCATGTTTTTCAAATGCTGGGTGGATGTGTCCCATGGTTCCATGGTTGCCATGAACCATTTGTTCTTGCTTCTAATATCAAATCATCCGAGGCCAATTTGTTTTTGCCATGGTTGCCAATGATGATTCAATTTGTTTGCCAATTAATTGATGAACTTCAACTTGTGAGGGATCGGAGCCGTGAAACTTCACTTGTTCTTTTCCTCATGTCCGTCATCAAACCGTGGGACACGTCGATTCCCAGACAATCTGAGGCTGATGTTGTATGTTCTTCCTTTCCTCCTCTCTTGCCTATGATGATGATCACATGTACATAACTTCTCATGGCAATCATCAAACCGTGTGACACATCCATGCCCATGTTCTTCATATACTGGGCTGGATTTGTCTCACGGTTCCATGGTTGCCATGAACCATTTGTCACGGTTTCATCTGAGGCCAATTTGTTCTTGCCATGGTTGCCTATGATGATTCAATTTGATCATGCATAGAGGGATGACCTTGATCTGTGTGTTGTATCCTTCTCATGTCTCCCATCAAAACGTCAAACTCATCCATGCCCAATGTTTTCTACCTTGGGCGGATGTGTTTGACGTTTCCATGGTTGCCATATGTTGTATGCATTTTATCCTTGTTGTATGATCAAGGTCGGCCTCATGTGGAACATAAAAAAGTTTCTGAGGCAATGATGTAAATGATAGAATGTTAATTTTATTATTTCAATTAAACAATGATGTAAAATATATGATATTATTGATGTTAATGATGTTGTAACTGCAATGTACACTTCTCCCTCTATTGATTAAGATGTAATTTGTGTATGTTTATCTTGGGCCGGGCTCACCTAAGCCACCCTGCCAAACATGTTCTTGGCTCGGCAGTTGGTGGCGGTTGGCCCTCGGCGAGCTCGCGACTGGGTCGCAAACAAGAGCTCAGCTGAGCCTGGCTCACCCAGTGCAGGCACGCAAACAACTGAGGGTGGCCGCCCATGGCCAGGCCTGACAAGGCCCGGCCCGGTTAGGCTAGCCAGGCCAGCCGCGGCCACCCTCACAAACAGGCCCTAAGGTGCTACCTAGCAACAGATGTCGATCTTCGAACCGGTTGGTCACTCACCTAACATGAATGAGACGAGTAGGGTTTGCTAGCTCTAGGTTGGTACTGGTACTAGAGCAGTTGTGTTTGTTGCTAGTAAGCCACTTTTTTGCTTCTTGTGAGCAGTTGTGTTCGATGAGCGGGACATAAACGCAACGCCTTTTTGCTTCTCGACACGAACGGCACCGATCTTTCTTTTTTTTCCTACCGATTGGTACTTAGGTTCCCATCACCAGCGGATAAAAGCAAATCCGGCCTTGGAGATAGTGAGCACGTACGCAGGTGACACGTACCACACCTGCATCACAATTCACAGATGTGATTGGGATATTCTTTTTTCTCCCTATAAGTATTTACTCGTGGCAGTGCAGCAGTGTTAAAGTTGTTTGCTACGCCGATTCCAGCAAGATGTTTTTACGATGCACAATCCTATCAAGAGGTAGTATGGTAGTAATACCAGACTTTTACTATAGGTAAAATGGTAATTTACTCAAAATATAAAATTGTAATTTGCTCGAAATTTAAAATGGTAATTTGCTGGAAATATACGTGAGATAAGGTTATATAAAGATTTCATATGTTTGATTTCATATATTACAACGACATTATTTTCAATAGTTCCAATCATATCCATGTACTACTCATACTACTTATGAGTATTACTCATACTACCGATGGATCCTTCAAAATAGTTTTTTATTAACAATATATAATATTATTGTGCATCGTAAAAGAGGCAAATAGGTCCTTACCATTCTATTGGTTTAGCCCTTTATTTATACTCCTATATAATTTGACAAGCCCTAAAACCATATATATCATTTGACATTTTTTAAATATTAAAAATATGTAAATTGACGCAGAACAAACATAAAACCAATTAATTATTAGATTAAAAATAAAATTGGATTAAAAGTGTCGGTGCAGAATGTAGTCCCGACACTAACTAGTAGTAAGCGCTGTGGTCTGTCCCTCGATGGTCGGTGCTAAGCAACTAAAGACACTTGGTTTATCCTGGTTCCGGCCGGGGCCGTACGTCCAGCAGGGGTGTGCTCGAGGCACTATATTGCTTTGCACCGGGGTGCCTGTAGTGGGGCGGCTACAAGCAAGGCGGGAGAGGAGGCGTGGCCTCCAAGTCCCAAGTGAGTGATTGAGGCGAGTGCCAATATCGTGAAAGAGTTGAGGAGTGTGTGTCTGACTGTCCCCCCCTGCGGCGAGGGGGATCGCCTTCCTTTTATAGACCAAGGAGGGGGTGAATTACAAGCATGCCGCACTATTTAGCTACATGTGGAGGTATGACGTGCAGCGCCGCGGAGTTGGCGGCCGTCCTGGCGGTCCTTGCTACGGTCTTGTCGTCGTGGCATGCCCTGTACTCGAACAGTGGCGGCTTCGAGGGTGAAGGCGTAGTGGTTGGCCGGGGCGTCTTCAGACGGGCTCGAGGAAGCCGTTGATGGTGATCCGTACGGCGTACAGTGGCAGGAGTGGCGGCGTCCCGTCCCCGCGTGCTCAACAGCGTCGGAGTTGTTGTAGTAGTGCCCGGCGTGGCGCCGCGGGGGTGGGGACGGCCGCACAGGTCCAACAGTAGCGGGGATGGCGCTCCCGCCGGCCTGACGTCATGTCTTGACCCTACGGATTCACGAGGGAAGAGTTCGAGGGTGCAACCGACCCCCTTCGAGGGTGCGGCGCGTTAGCCGTACGGGAGTGGGCAGCACAGTGCCACAGGGCTGACACTGGCCATACCGCACAGTTCCCTGCAGTGACGGGGATGGGTTTCCCCTAGGGAGCTGGCGGAACAGCGCCGGGGCGTGACTCCTAGGCGCGTGATGGCACGGCTCTGCCGTGTCAGAGTATTAAATGCCTGTACCCACGTGCGGGAGCAGGCGCGCTTGTGAGGGAGCCTCGAGCGAGGCGGGGGTGAGCCCTCGAGCGAGGCGGAACCCGCTCAAGGGAGGCGTGAGCCCTCGAGCGAGGCGGAACCCGCTCGAGGGAGGCGTGAGCCCTCGAGCGAGGCGGAACCCGCTCGAGGGGGCCTTTGACTGGGCCACTCCGGTGGGCCGCGGGGGCCACCGCAGCTTGGGGCGTGCCCTGTGTGTGCGTTTAAGTAAGAGGTGTGTTTTGTTTTTGTTTTTTTGCAGGTTTTAAGCAGGATTCCCCCGGTTTTTTAGGGGAACCTCAGGGTTGTCCCTGACAGTAGCCCCCGAGCATCTGCGGGTATGCCGGTCGGGCTCCCGCAGGTGCTGAAGCCTACTGATAGGACATCCTTCCCCCCTGGTTGCTAATGCCTTCCGTGGGGCCGCGTCAGCGGACCCGCGGGTCTATCCCCCGAAGCCCTGCAGGAGCGTGGGTGCTCCTGCAGGGGTTTTACCGCGGAATCTGGTCAGTGGGCGTGGTACATGTTCCAACCGGCGTCGGCAATGTTCCAGCCAGCTTCGGTGACGCATGCGCAACTGGCACCATCCACGGCCGGTGCACCCAAGGAGGTGTTGCCATGCGTCGAGCCCCCGAGCTTGGGCCCATTCAAGGCGATCGGGGCGAGCTCTTCGTCTTGTTTTAAACGCGCCCTCGTCGTCCCTCCGCGGGATGGAGGGTGAGGTTTCCGCAACCCCCATCGATCGGGTCGCGGATTGAGGATTCCTCATCGAGCTGTTAGCAGGTGGTTCGAGTGGACGCCCATGCCCCATTCGATAAGGGTAGGCTGCATGGTCCGGAGACTCGTCCATTAAAGCACTCGGACGGGTTTGCTAGGTGGGGCTCGGTCCCATTCGCTAGGGACCGAGGAAGCGGAAGCTCTCCCTCGGTGGGACCCCCCCGGCTAGCTGCCCTCGCTGGCTCTTGAACACGACATGTGGGGCACCCTCGAGCTGGTGGGCTCGAGGAGAGGCTCGAATGCGCGCGCCCTCGTCGTCCCTGACTCTGGTGATCTGGGGCACCTGTTCAAACCCGTCGAGGGTCAGGTTTCGAACCCCTGATCAGTAGGTCCGTGCGGGGTAGCAGCCAAGTGCTCCTGTCTTTCGCATCTGCAGGTTTCGAGGGTCCTTGGCCGTGCCAGTTCTCGAGCCGCTGATCAGTAGTTTCCGTGAATCGAGGGTATCTGTGGTGCCGTTTATTTCAAACGGGCTTCGAGGCCACTGGTCGGTGTTCGCACCCTCCGAGGGTCGCACTTATTTGAGCCAGGGGCTCGGGTCGCTTGAGGGTCTCTCTTACTTGGTAAGGGACATGGCCATTTAATGCCCGCAGTCGCGGCTACAGTCTCGCGCTGTGGGCGCGCCTTTTCAGGCGCCGCGGCCGCGCGCGTAGTGGGCGGAGTGGGCGGGCGGACGTGACCGCCGCCACGGTCCTCCGGTTACCGCGTCGTGACGATGGCGCGCGTGCGGTTATGTGGCCGCCGCGGTCGTGGTGGGCCCCGCTTGTCAGTGAGCGAGCGCTTCACCCTACAAGCACGCGCGGGGCGTGCGCTCCGGAGGGCACGCCTCGCGGCCTATAAATCTGATAGGCGGAGAAGGGGCGGTTTTTTACCTTTGCGCTTAGCTTTCGCTGTTCTTGCCTCTTGCGCTCCAGCCCCCGAGCCGTTCTCGCCATTGCGCCTCTGCTCTTAGAGCTGTTCTTGCTTCCGGTTCCCCGCTCCCCCGCCCGTTCGCATGGCTCCCCAGCAGCCCCTCGTCATCATCGACCCGCCGGCGTGGGAGCGCTCGATGGCGACGCCGCTAGCCCTGGGTCAGCTTGTGGCCGGCGGCCAGCTAGCGGTGAACGTGGATGGGCAACCGGCCGAGTGGATCGTTCCGTCGGAGAGGGAGCGAGTTCCCAATCCTCCGTACGGATACGTCGTCAGCTTCATACGCTTCCACGAGCGCGGCTTCACGGCGCCGGCGAGCCGTTTCTTGCGGGGCCTTTGCTACCACTACGGCGTGGAGCTTCAAAACTTCGCGCCAAACGCGATCTCGCAGGCGGCCACGTTCGTCGGCGTCTGCGAGGGCTTCCTAGGGATCCCCGTGAACTGGGATCTCTGGGTCCACCTCTTCCGCGCGGAGCTACACACGCTGCCGACGTCGGAGCTGAGGACTCGCCGCGCGGCGCGCGCCGGCGGCTTGGCGCTCTCAGTGCGGACCTCGCGCAAGGAGGAGTACATCCCCTGCACGATGACCACCAACAACGCGGACTGGGAGCGAGGATGGTTCTACCTCCGCAACGCCGAGCCCGGCCTCCCCCCTACACTGGCAAGGTGCTCCGGGAGAGGGCCGCCTCCTGGTACCACGGGGTGTCCCCGCCCCAGCACCAGGCGCGGCTGGACTCGCTCGTGGTCGCGCTGAAGAAGCTGGCGGACCGCGGGCTGACTGCGGGGTGTGTCCTCGCCAACCTCAACCACCAGCGGGTCGTCCCCTTGATGGAGAGGCCGCTCCGCATCTTCGAGATGACCGAGGTCGCGGACCCCGTCGCGTTGGCGAGATCGCGGCTGCTGCGAGACCCCTTCCCGCGGGCGTTTGCAGCCACCCGGGCGCGGCGCGCCATCGACCTCAGGTCTGGGCGCTGCGACGACATGGCCCTGTGGGCGCTCGAGATGCTCCCCACTAGCCCACTGGTGAGCGGAGTTCTTGACTTCATTTCCAAGTTGGCCGGTTTCTCGAGTTGTCGACGCGTTTTAACGCTTTGCCTGACTCCCGCCGGAGGTGAGGGTGAGCGCCGCGAAGTTCGAGCCACCCACCCCCCGTTCCCGCGCGCTCGCGCGCGCGGCGCAGCGAGCCGAGAGGGGAGCGGGTGGCCCGCAGGAGGGAGCGCGACGCGCGGCACCGGGAGCGCCGGGAGCGAAGGAGCGAGGAGTTCCGGCTGCGCGAGCAGCAAGGACTCTCCTCGCCGGGGATGAAGGAGTACTCGTCATCGGACGAGGAGGAGGAGGAAGAGGAGGAAGAAGTTAGGGAGTAGGTCCTCCCCGACAGGTAGGAGCCTGCACCCCCGTCACCGGAGCCGGCTCCGGTGGCAGGAGTACCATCGCCTGGGGCGGGCGCAGAGGCGCCCGCCACCGGCGTCGGGCCGACAGAGGCGGCACGAGCCGCGGAGGCGCGCGCCACGGAGGCGTCCGTGCGTGCGGCGGAGGCGCCCGCGCGCGAGGCGGGGCCCGCGCGCGCGGCGGGGATGGTTGGAGGTGCGGCGGGGGCCGCGCCGGCCGCGCCCGCAACGTCGGCGGGGACCTCGAGGAAGAGGAAGCGTGCCTTCTCCTCCTTGAGGTAAGGAATTGTCTTTCGAGGGGTCGCGTGCCTGACAGGCGGGAACTTGACGGTTTGTTTCCGTGTCCACAAGGCGGCGCCAACCGTGCCCCCCTCGCACTAGCCAAGGTGCTGAGGGCGGATGCGTCTGTCCCGACCAGGCGGCGCTCGTCGAGGGCGTCGCGGGCGGGCACCGCGCGGCGGCGGCGGTGAGCGGGGGGCTCGCAAGGCGCGACCGAGGCCTCGAGGCCACGACCGGTGACATCGCCCACCGGGCCGCGGCCGGTGGTTGCGGAGGCACGGCGGGCGCCGGAAGTGGTGGAGGCGCGGCAAGTGGCGGCCGCGGCGGAGGCGCGGCCGGAGGCGGGGGCACACCGGCGGCACCGGTTGTAGTGGCATTGCGGCGGCGTTGGCCGTGGAGAACCGTCTCGGTGCCCGTGGCCGCCGAGGCGCGGGCCGGGGGCGGCGGTCACGGCGCGCGCGGCAGAGCCTCGCAACCGCGGAGGCGCGGCCGGAGGCGGTCGTGGCGGTGCGGCGAGAGCCCGCCCTCGCCGGCGCCTCTCGGGCTACGGCGGTGGAAATCCCGGACGATGACGCCCGCCGCCGGGTGGGACCAGTGGGCAAGCCTGGCCACGCCAGCCCCCGAGCCCCAAGCGGGGGCACTTGTTAGACGGTGGGACGGCCACATGGTGGCTGGTTGCCGGGGGCACGGCGCCGAGGCTTCCTCTTCCCGCGCCGGCCCCCCTGCTTCGGGCGAGGAGCGCATTGACGAGCCGCCCTCCCACTTTGCCGACGCCCAGGAGGAGCAGCAACTGTGGGAGGAGCTCCGCGATCACGGCGCTTCGCTCAACCGAGCGTTGAACGAGGCGCTGCGGATCCACGGCGGCCCAGCGTGGCACGTTTTCCAGGCAAGATGCTGTTGCTTTTTTCTTCGATTTCGTCGTTTTCGTGCTTATTTCTCGCGGCGCGGCGCTTACTGGTTTCGGTCTGTTGGCGGCAGGATCTCGAGCACCGCGCCCGCGACAAGTACGGCGCCCTCGACCAGATGAGTGCCGAGCTCCGCCAGCTCCAGGAGCAGCGTGACGCCCTCGACGCGCTCGCGGAGGCCCTGAGGACCCAGGACGGCTGGTTGTCGTACTGGGCGGAGGCCCTGCGCGACCAGCTCTTGGAGAAGGAGGGGCAGGTCGCGGCGCGTCCCCCCGCCATCGAGCGGATTTGCACAGCCCTCATCGATTGGGATGAGGAGCTGCAGCAGGCGAGGGGGGATCTGGAGAAGGTGCACACCGTGGCGTCCGATTGGGAGGCGGAGGTGTCGTCTGTCCGGTCCCAGAACCAGGAGGTCCGCACGTGGCTCCTGGAGGTGCAGTCCCAGCAAAGCCGGGCCGAGGAGAAGGCGCGGGAGGCCGAGCAGAGGGCCAAGGAGGCCGAGCAAAGGGCCAGGGAGGCCGAGGAATTGAAGGCCGCCCTCGCCGCCAAGGTCGCCGCGCTCGCCACAGCGGAGGACCAGCTCCGGCAGGAGCGTGCCGCCCGCCGGAGGAGGCCGAGGGTCGGCTCCGGCGAGAGCGGGCCGCCCTTGCCGACGCCGGTCGGCGCTCGAGCGGGAGCGCACCGCTCTCGAGAGGGCGCAGAAGTCGCTGGAGGAGCGGGACGCCGAGGTCTCGAGGCTCGATGGGGAGCTGATAGCCCTCAGCATCTCGAACGCGGATCAGCAACGGTCCCTCGAGGAGCAGAGCGCCACGGTCGTCAGCTTGCAACAGGCGGTCGAGGCTGAGCGCCGTGCTCTCGAGGTGGAGAAGAAGCAGGTTGAAGGTAAGTCGCAACTTCGTTTCTTGTTTTGTTGATCTTTCCCTCGGGGGTCCGTTCCCCTTTTGATTTCTTTTGCTTGCGTCGTCCAGGCCTGTGCACCGCGCTGGGGCATGCAACCAACCGGGCCGAGACGCTGTAGGCTGCCTACAACTCCTCCGAGCAGGAATTGGTGGAGCTGCGCACCGCGATCCTTGAGGACTACCAGGCGGTCGAGGAGGGCGAGGCACAGGCCGGGAGTTCGCTGGCCAGCCGTCTGCGCGCCCTCGGCGGGCACGTTTCCAGGCGCATGCGTCGCTCGCTCCACCTGGGCGTCCAGAAGGCCCTCGGCGTGGTGCGATCCCACTACGAGGTGAACCTCGAGGCCGTGGCTTCGGGCTACGTCGTCCCGGAAGGCGTCGAGGACGAGGCGGCGATGGAGCAAGCGGACGCACTTACTGCTGATGCTGCCGAGGCGCTCACCGAGGCCTTCGCGGAGTTCCTATTCCTGAACGCTGCTGACGCCGACGAGCCCCAGGCCTGAAGACCGCTGGGCACTAGGCCCATTTTTGTTTAGATGTTAGTATCTTGTCCATGTGGCCGTGTAAATAAACAAGTGAGAACTTATGGAGTGCTTGAACACTTGTAAATTTAAGTGGTATCTTTTATTTGTCACACCTTTCTGTTTTTCCCTTTGCTCGTGCGAATTCGGGTTGGGAGAGTTCGATTTCGTGAGCGGTTCGCTGAGCCGGAGGCAAGAGAGAAGGGTCGTATCCTCGCGGAGGCGTAGGCTATCTCTGACTCGCGCGTCCTTCCCGCATGACCATCCACGCCCAGCCTTGATTCGCTCGAGACTTCGTTCGAAACATACTTTAGCGAGCTTGCAAGTTGAATTTGCGAAAAATGGGACCATTTTTTGGGGGGATGCCCCCCCGCAGTAGCCCCCGAGGGTGACTTGGGTTTCAGGGGAAAGCCGAGTTGCCCTTTGACTTTATTGACTTGTTGCTATTTACATTTTCATTGCCAACTGGGGTGTTGGGTGTATAATTTACAACAAAAGACTTGGAAATCCTAGCTAAGGGTAGAAACGACGTAGCTGCTGGATGTTCCAAGCGTTGGTGAGTTCCTCGCCGTCCTCGTTGGCTAGCTTGTATGTGCCGGGCTTGAGCACCTTCACCACGACGTAGGGTCCCTCCCATGGGGGTGATAACTTGTGGCGTCCTCGGTTGTCTTGGTGTAGCCTTAGGACCAAGTCCCCTTCGCTGAAGTCCCGCCGGCGCACCTTTCGAGCTTGGTAGCGCCTTAGGGACTGCTGGTACCTTGCGGAGTGCATCAGGGCCACGAGGCGCGCTTCATCCAACTGGTCCAGTGAGTCCTCGCGGGCTCGCTGGTTGGCGTCTTTGTCGTAGTTACGCACTCTGGGCGACCCATATTCCAGGTCCGTGGGGAGGACGGCCTCTGCGCCATGGACCAGGAAAAACGGGGTGAACCCGGTGGCCCTGCTCGGGGTGGTTTTGAGGCTCCATACGACCGCCGGGAGCTCCTGGAGCCATTTCCGACCAGATTTGTTCAGCTGGTCGAAGATTCTGGGCTTGAGGCCTTGTAGAATCATGCCATTGGCACGCTCCACTTGGCCGTTGGTCTGTGGGTGTGCCACGGCTGCCCAGTCGACACGGATGTGGAATTTATCGCAAAACTCCAGGAACTTTCTGCCCGTGAATTGGGACCCATTGTCGGTGATGATGGAATTCGGCACTCCAAACTGATAAACGATGTCGGTGAAGAACGTCACCGCCTGCTCCGCCCTGAGATTTGTAATAGGGCGCACCTCCACCCACTTGGAGAGTTTGTCGATCGCAACCAACAAGTGGGTGTAGCCCCCGGGCACCTTCCGCAAGGGCCCGATGATGTCCAGCCCCCACACAGCGAAAGGCCATGTGATGGGGATGGTCCGTAGGACGTGCGCAGGGAGGTTGGATTTGCGGGCGTAGAACTGGCACCCTTCGCAGGTGCGCACAATCTCGCTGGCATCAGCGATCGCGGTGCGCCAGTAGAAGCCCTGGCGGAACGCGTTGCCCACGAGGGTGCGAGGCGCGGCATGGTGGCCACAGACACCCACGTGTATGTCCCGAAGGAGCTCGCGCCCCTCGGGGATGGGCACGCATCGCTGCAGGATGCCGGAGGCGGCGCGCTTGTACAGCTCGCCGTCGACGAGGGCGAAGGATTTGGCCATCCTGGCGATGCGTCTGGCCTCGGACCGGTCCGAGGGGAGTTCCCCTCGGTCCATCCAGGCGATGTACTTGTCGCGCCAATCCGGCCCGCTGGGAGCTGGCTCGACATCCATGGCTTCGGCCTCGTCAGCACCGTACCCCTCGAGGAGGGAGAGCACGAACGCATCATTCGAGGGGTCCTCGTCCATGGGCTCTGCGCCTGCTGGATTCAAGGGAGCCCCCGAGGGTTCTCTGCAATTCGAGGGGTGTGACTCGAGGGTGACGGACGGTTGGGCGACGTCTCGAGCAAAGACGTTTGGGGGGACGGTGATCCGTCCCGACGCGATCTTGGCGAGCTCGTCCGCCTCCTCGTTGTACCGGCGGGGCACGTGGTTGAGCTCGATGCCGTAGAACTTGTCCTCGAGGGCCCGCACGGCCTTGCAATACGCCTCCATCTTGTCGTCGTGGCAGCTCGCGTTCTTCATGACTTGGTCAATCACGAGCTGCGAGTCCCCCCGCGCGTCGAGGCGTTTGACGCCTATCTCTATGGCGATTTTGAGGCCGCAGAACAGGGCCTCGTACTCAGCCATATTGTTCGATGCGAGGAAGTGAAGGCGCACAGCGTACCGCATGTGCTCCTTGAGGGGTGAGACGAAGAGCAGGCCCACGCCCGCCCCTGTCTTCATCACCGAGCCGTCGAAGTACAGAGTCCAGCATTCCGCCTGGACCTGTGGCAGCGGCAATTGCGTGTCCGTCCACTCGGCGATGAAATCCGCCAAGATTTGGGACTTGATGGCCTTGCGCGGGGCGTAGGCGAGCGTTTCGCCCATCAGCTCCACTGACCACTTTGCGATCCTGCCTGCTGCGTCCGGATTGCAGATGATCTCCCCTAATGGAAAGGAGGAAACCACCGTGACAGGATGGGCCTCGAAGTAGTGGCGAAGCTTGCGCCGTGCGAGAACCACTACGTAGAGCAGCTTCTGGACTTGTGGGTAGCGCGTCTTGGTGTCGGACAAGACCTCGCTGATGTAGTACACCGGACGCTGAACCGGCAAGGCGTGGCCTTCCTCCGCGCGCTCTACCACGATCACGGCACTGACCACCTGGGTGGTCGCAGCCACGTAGAGGTACAGAGGCTCGTCGTCTTGCGGCGGTGTAAGGATCGGGGTGTGAGTGAGGGACGCCTTTAGCTTATCAAGCGCCTCCTGGGCCTCGGCGGTCCAGGAGAAACGCTCGTGCTTTTTGAGGAGCCGGTAGAGGGGCAAGCCTTTTTCGCCGAGCCGCGAGATGAAGCGGCTCAAGGCGGCAAGGCACCCCAGCACCCTTTGAACCCCTTTGAGGTCCCGAATTGGACCCATCCGCTCGAGGGCGGCAACCTTCTCGGGGTTGGCCTCGATGCCTCGCTGGGAGACTATGTATCCTAGAAGCATGCCCCGTGGCACGCCAAAGACACATTTTTCGGGGTTCAATTTTACCCCGTTGGCCCGTAGGCAGCCGAACGCGATGCTGAGGTCGCTAACCAGGTCGTCCGCCTTCCTGGTTTTCACGACTATGTCGTCCACGTACGCCTCAATGGTTCGCCCGATGTGGTCTCCGAAGACATGCTGCATACACCGCTGGTATGTTGCACCCGCGTTTCGGAGGCCGAACGACATCGTGACGTAGCAGTACATCCCGAACGACGTGATGAATGAAGTCGCGAGCTGGTCGGACTCCTTCATTTTTATTTGGTGGTACCCGGAATAGGCATCAAGGAAGCAGAGTAGTTCGCACCCAGCGGTCGAATCAACAATTTGATCGATACGCGGCAAAGGAAAAGGAACTTTAGGACATGCTTTATTAAGACTGGTGTAGTCTACACACATCCGTCACTTCCCATTCTTTTTCTTCACTGGTATAGGGTTAGCTAGCCACGTAGGGTGGAACACTTCCTTCATAAACCCAGCCTCGAGGAGCTTTCGCAGCTCCGCTCCGATCGCTCGCCGCCGCTCCTCGTTGAAGCGGCGGAGCCGTTGCTGCACGACGCGGGAGTGAGGTAGGATGTCAAGGGAGTGCTCGACGACCTCCCTCGGGATACCTGGCATGTCCGAGGGGCTCCACGCGAAGATATCGGCGTTGGCGCAGAGGAAATCGACGAGCACCACTTCCTATTTCGGGTCGAGGGTAGAGCGGCCCTCAACGCCTTGCCCTCGGGGGCAGCAGGGTCGAGGGGCACTTCCTTGGTCTGCTCGGCAGCCTCGAAGCTGCCGGCATGCTTGGCGGTGGAGCTGAGGTCCTCGTTGACCAGTTTCTCCATGTTGGCCACCAGCGCTTCGTCCAGCGCTAGAGCCTCTGCGTGCTCCACGCACTCGACGTCGCAGTCGAACGCGTGCTCGATAGATGAGCCCACGGTGATGACACCGTTGGGCCCCGACATCTTCATCTTGAGGTAGGTGTAGTTGGGGACTGCCATGAACTTGGCGTAGCAGGGCCGCCCAAGTATGGCGTGGTATGCGCCCCTGAACCCCACCACCTCGAAGGTGAGCGTCTCCTTGCGGTAGTTGTCCGGCGTCCCGAACCAGACGGGCAGGTCGATCTGCCCGAGGGGCTGGACACGCTTGCCTGGCGCGACGCCATGGAATGGCGTCGTGCTGGGCCGCAGCTGATCCAACCCGATCCCCAACAGGCGCAGCGTGTGCGCGTAGAGGATGTTGAGGCTGCTGCCTCCGTCCATCAAGACCTTCGAGAACCGCGCGTTCCCGATGACTGGGTCGACCACCGGCGGCTCCGGCCGGGTTGGGGATGCGGTTCGGGTGATTCTCGCGGCTGAAGGTGATGGCGTCCTCCGACCAGTCGAGGAAGGAAGGAGGCGCTTTCTCCGCGGCGAGAACCTCGTGCCGCTCCCGCTTGCGCTGGCGGCTGGACATGTCGATGGCCGCCCCCCCCCCGAAGGTGAGGAAGACGTTCTCCACGGCGAAGAAGCCGCCGGCGTCGCCGTCACCCCCGTCCTTCTTAGCCTCGTCGTCCTTCGCGGCGGCGCGGCCGTAGAACCGCTTGAGCATGTCGCACTGCTCGAGGGTGTGGTTGACCGGTGTTTTGTGGTAGGGACATGGCTTCTTCAGCATGTCGTCGAAAACCCCCGGGTCTCGAGGGGCCGCCCGAGGGGCCCGTCGAGCCGGGTCAACAGCAAGAGCTTCGCCGTCGTCGTCGTCGTGCCCCTGCTCGCGCGCCTCGCGGCGCGGCTTCTTTCCCTTCTTGTCTCGCTTGTTCTTCTGGCGGAGCTCCTTGGACTTGCTACCCTCCGCGGGCGTGTCGTCCACACGCTTGCCCTTCTTGCCGTCGAAGATCGCCCCCACTGCCTCTTCGCCCGAGGCGAAGCTGGTGGCGATGTCGAACAACTCGTTCGAGTCGACCAGTGGACTGCGCCCGAGCTCGCGCACGAGGTCCTGTCATGTGGTGCCCTCGAGGAAGGCGTGCATGATCTCGGACTGCGCCACACTGGGAAGCTCTGTACAGCTCTTGGAGAAGCGCCGTATGAAGTCCTTAAGCGATTCGCCGGGCTTCTGAGTACAAGAGCGCAGGTCCCAGGAGTTCCCAGGGCGCACGTACGTGCCCTGGAAGTTGCCCACGAATGTGCGGACCGGTCATTGTCGTATGGACCTCCCCGGGCCCACTACCTCGGTGGGTACCGGGACCGACTACTCGGTGGGCCCACGGGACTACCCGACTTGCGCTACACGGCACCCGCAGCGTGGAGCACAAGGACAGACACGGGGAGTAGTACTCGGATAGGACTCGTACATGTTCCGCACCGTGTAGAGGTCTCCTAGACGTACTCGACTAGTACTCCTTCCCTACTCCGACTTGTAACCCTCGCCTCCCGACTATATAAGGCGAGGCGGGGGACCGATCCCGGGATCACCCGACCTAACCTCACCTCATCCAACTCACGGCGCACCATTGCACCATCGTGTAATTGTGCCCTATCAATCCGGAGCTACGCAAAGCATACGGGACGTAGGGTATTACGCACCTCGCGGCCCGAACCTCGTCTAAATTGTGTGTCGCGTGCCTCTTCCTTCGAGTTACCGATCTCGGCGAGTCACATTCATCTACTTCGGGTACTCCCCGTAGTAGGTTGCCGGTCCAAAACACCGACACCGGTCGGCGCGCGCGGTAGGGGCTCTCGCTCGAGATCACATGGCGAACTCGACGGCTTTCGTTCACATCAAGCCAACCGTCGCCTTCAACCGTGGCGACACCTTCGTCTTCGGGGGCTTGGGTCCGCACCGCCGATGGCGCGGGCTCTTTCCGGCGCCGCTTGATCATGCAACCCGACTCGAGGACGGAGCCTTGTGACGCTTCCCGAAGTTGTCACGGGCAAGCTCGCCCGGCAAGTTCGGCGAAATTTCGCTCTCCAACCTCCACGCCGACTTCGAGCTCGAGTCCGTCTCCAACTCGAACCCGACGTCGCCATGGGCCATCGCATGCGAGCCGGCTCCTCGCCCATCGCGAGCGGTCCCCTCTCCACGTCGGCACTCCGTGCGTGGCCCTCGCGTTCCCAGCCGGGCCCGCACGGAGGCTTCTACGCCACGACGGGCCGGCAAGGAGCCCGCAACCGAGTACAACTCGGACTCCGACGCCGTCTCCAACCGCGTCTTGGACTCCAGCCCTCTCTCCGAGTTCTTCTCGAACCCGGACTACGAGTTCGACTTCGGGTCGGACCCTGAGGAGCCTGAGTCCGAAGACAACTCCTCTGAGCTTCCCTTGTCAGGGCCAGCCTCTGGGCTGGTTATAAGATCAACGCCGGCCGGGAGATACGTCTCATCGGCCGGATCGCAAACCCGCCGAGGCCGACAAAGGACTCACGCTACGTCGCCTACATCGACTCGCTACCGTTCCGAGGAGGGAACACCACTAGCCCAAGCTGACTCAAGCACACCAACTGAGGTGGCACCTTCTGAGCCAAGCTTGGGTACCCCTGATCGTCAAGTCTTCATGGCTGCCGGCGACACCCCGGGAACCTCGGGCACGGCCGCGGTACAAGTACCCGGAGGACATCTCCACGGACGAGGCGTCCGCCGATGCCCCCGCGGACGAGACCGACGCCGGCAGGGGACGCCGGCGCGAACGTAACGGAGAAGCGCAACGAACGACGCCGGCGGCTCAGAGACAACCTCCCCATCCGCAACCTTGCGGAAGCTCTCGAAGCGGTCGAGAGCGAGTTCACACCACTCCCGAGCAAGTGCCTCATGTCGATCACGAGCGATCGCACGGCGGAGCTCGGGGCATACGGGCCGGAGAAGTCATCGCCAAGCTCGGCCGAGGAAGCTTACTTCATGCGGGTCGACAAGAGAGTCGCCCAACCTCTCCAAGCCAAGCCTCGCGACAACGAGGCTACTAGTCGCAAGTGTTGACCTCGGTCCTAACCGTACTCGAGGCGACATCCCGGCCCGAACCAAACCGTCGACGCTCCACCGGCGGCGGACCCTCACGACAAGACAACGTCAACCGAGAAGTCGTCCCCCACCGCGCTCCGGCCGGTGGTGGCGGCGACGACCCCGACGGCGGCGGCGGCGGCGGCGGCGGCTCCAACCACGGAGCCAACAAGAAAGCCGGAGGCGGCGGCGCCGCGGCGGCCGCGGCCACGCGCATAGCCACGCCTCCGGCGCCTCTCACGGCGGGTACGATGCTCGCCGAGAGAATCGAAGAGTTGCGGCGAGAAGAAGTCGACGACCGCCGCCGAAGGCGACGGCTTCCCCGCCTTCTCACCCCGGCCCCGCAACCTTGCTCCTCCCCGACAAGTTCAAGCCTTTGGGGATCACCAAATACGACGCGAAGCGGATCCCATCCGGTGGCTCCGATGCTACGCTCTCTCCATCGAGAACGCGGCGGCAACGGCGACACCAAGTGCCTCTACTTCCCCTTCGCTCGGACCAAGCCCCACTCACGTGGCTCGAGTCGCCGGACAAGCACTCAATCGACAAGTGGGACCAGCTCGAAGGAGCAATTCACAAGCAACTTCGCGGGCGCCATGGGCCGTTCGGGTACTCGCATGGACCTTGCCATGATCAAGCGAGAACAAGGCGAGACCCTCCGCAAATACATGCGCCGCTTCTTCGACAAGCGCGCTACCGTCGTGGACGTCACCGACAAGGAGGTCATCGACCTCTTCCGGGACGGGCTCTACCATCGCCGCACCTTCGAGGACTTCGGCCGGCGCCGTCCCCGGGTCCATTCCCCACCTCAAGGACATGATCACGTCCGGGCGGATGAAGAGGACAAGGCCAACGCCAAGTACGACGCCATCCGCGCCAAGTCCAAGCGAGAACCAAGGCGGCGGCGGCAGCAGCAACCCAAACCAAGGCGGCCGCAACAACAACAATAACAACAACAACTTCTCGGGTTCCAACCGCAAGCGCAAGCCAGACAACACCGTCGCGGCTATCCGGCGGCCTCCGAAAGGGAACTCGAAGAAGAACTCCGGCGGGTTTAAAGACCTGCTGAAGGAGAAGTGCCCGTGGCATCCAAACGGCAACCACACCACCGAGCAGGTGCTACCGGCTCGGGCATGCGCTCAAGGATACGCCGGAGCCACCGCACCCTCACGATCGGAAGAACAAGAAGAAGGACGGCGACGACTTCCAAGAACCCGAGAAGACCGTCAACGTCCTCTTCGGCGGACTACCCCGCGGGCGGGAGCGAAGGCTACTCGCCGCGAAGTGATGTCCATTGAACCGGCGGTTATGACCCCTCTCGGGTGGTCGAGACGCCCATCACCTTCTCCCGCGCGGACCAATGGACCGGCTTCTCCGAACCGGGACGTTTCCCTCTCGTCCCGCAACCAACGATGGCGGGCTCTAAGCTCAACAAGGTGCTCATCGACGGCGGAAGCGGGCTCAACGTCCTCTTCACCAAGACTCTCGGGAAGATGAACCTTGACGTCACCCCCATGCTCAACAAGAGCAGCATGCCTTTCTACGGCATTGTCCCGAGCAACGCGGCTATCCCACCGGGCTCGGTGGTGCGCGATTACCTTCGGGGCGTCTCGCGACAACTACCGCACCGAGTACATCAAGTTCGAGGTCGCGGATATCGAGACTTCCTACCATGCCATCCTCGGCGGACCGGCCATCGCCAAGTTCATGGCGGTGCCCCACTACACATACTTGGTACTCAAAATGCCAAGCCCGAGTCGGCGTACTCTCCCTCCAGGGGGACTTGAAGATCTCTCACGACTGCGATACAGAGGCCGTGGTGATTGCTTCGACAAATCAAGTACCCACCCCAATGATGGAGGTCTACGCCGCGTCGAAGAAGCTTGCTACAAGCGAACTCGACATCCCAGAGAAGTCTGACAGCGCCAACAAGCCTCGGCCACCCGAGGAGGTGCTCACCAAGACGGTCGACCTCGGAACAGGCGACCCCACCAAGACTACCACCATCGGGGCCGGCCTCGACCCCAAATAGGAAGACGCGCTCATCAGCTTCCTTCGGGCTAACCGCGACATCTTCGCGTGGAAACCGACGGACATGCCGGGAGTGCCCGGGGAGCCGATCGAGCACCGCCTCAACGTCGACCCAAAGGCCACCCCCAAACGACAACACCTCCGACGCTTCGCCGACGACGGACGGGACGCCATCAAGAAGGAACTCGCCAAGCTACTCGCCGCCGGCTTCATCGAAGAAGTCTTCCATCCCGAGTGGCTCGCCAACCCCGTCCTCGTCCGCAAGAAGAACTCGAACGAGTGGAGGATGTGCGTCGACTACACCGACCTCAACAAGCACCGCCCCAAGGACCCCTTCGGGTTGCCACGGATTGATCAAGTCATCGACTCCACGGCGGGGCCGCGACCTGCTCGCTTCCTCGATCGCTACTCCGGTACCACCGGATCGCAATCAAGGAGGAAGACCGAGGAGAAGACCGCGTTCATCACCCCGTTTGGCGCGTCTCGCTACACGACCATGTCTTTCGGGTTGAAGAACGCCGGCGCTACTTACCAACGGGCCATCCAGCTCGCTTCAAGCGGCAACTCAACAAGAACGTCGAGGCCTACGTGGATGACGTGGTTGTCAAAACCGGGGACTCCGGTACCCTCATCAACGACCTTGAAGAGACCTTCGCATCGGCCGCGCGAGTACCGCCGGAAGCTCAACCCGAACAAGTGCGTCTTCGGCGTACCTTCGGGCAAACTACTCGGCTTCATCATCGCCCAACGCGGCATCGAAGCCAACCCCGAGAAGATCTCCGCCATCACCGGCATGAAAGCTCCCACGAGCATCAAGGACGTCCGTAAGCCGACGGGGTGCATGGCGGCATTGAACGATTCATCTCGAAGCTAGGAGAACGGGGTCTCCCCTTCTTCAAACTACTCAAGCACCACGAGAAGGTCGTGTGGACGGCAGAGGCGGACCAAGCCCTTGCCCGGCTCAAGGACTTCCTGTCGAAGCCCCCGATCCTCACGGCTCCCTACAAGGGCGGCGCCTCTTGCTCTACCTCGCCGCGACTACTCACGTGGTCGCATCGCCATCGTCGTCGAGCGGCGGGAAGACGGCCACGCCTACCCGGTCCGGGGCGCCCGGTCTACTTCGTCGGCCGAGGTTCTATCGAGTCCAAGGCTCGCTACCGGCCCGTGCGAAGCTCCCTGTACGCTCTACTCATCACCTCGCGGAAGCTACGACACTACTTCCGGGAGTACTCGGTCTCCGTCGTCACCGACTACCCGCTCGGCGACATCCGAGGAACCCGAGACGCCACGCGGAAGGATCTCCAAATGGGCCGTCGAGCTCGGCGCCCTCACCATCGACTTCAAGCCACGCACGGCCATCAAGTCGCAGGCTCTAGTCGACTTCATGGCGAGTGGCGGGAGAACCGCCTACCTACTCCCCACCGTGCGACCGAGCATTGGGTGATGTACTTCGACGGCTCACTCAATCTCGAGGGCGCGCGGCGCGCAGGGGTACTCCTGATCTCCCCAACGGGCGAACAACTCAAGTACGTCCTGCAGATCTTCTGGAAGGTCTCGAACAACGAAGCCGAGTACGAAGCCCTCCTACACGGGCTCCGCCTCGCGGCTTCACTTGGCATCAAGCGGCTACTAGTCTACGGCGACTCCGCAGTGGTCATCAACCAAGTCAACAAGTCCTGGGACCGCAACAAGGAGAACATGGACGCCTACTGCCTAGAAGTCCGCAAGCTCGAGAACAAATTCTATGGTCTCGAGTTCCACCACATCGTTCGCGACAACAACGTTGCAGCGGACGTCCTCTCGAAGCTCGGATCCACCCGCGCCCAAGTACCCGCGGGCGTCTTCGTCCATGAGCTTCACGCGCCATCCATCCCGGAGCCGGCGCCACCGACCACCGTCCCAGCTAACCAACCAGCCGGGCGGGAGGTCATGATGATCGACGTGGACCGGAGGCAACCCTTCATCGACTACCTCGGCCGAGCGAAGGTCCCCTCCGACAAGAACGCAGCCGAACAACTCGTCCGCCGCGCCAAGTCTTACGTCCTCGTCGGCGACAAGCTTTACAAGCGAGGCGCATCTTCGGAGTACTCATGAAATGCGTCCCTCGCGAAGAAGGCAAGGACATCTTGGAGGAGATCCACAAGGGTGTCTCGCGGCAACCACGCGTCCTCCCGCACGCTGGTCAGCAAGGCCTTCCGGCGAGCCTTCTACTGGCCCACAGCCCTGGGCGATGCCGAAGAACTCGTCAGACGGTGCCAAGGATGTCAGTTCTTCGCCAAGCAGCAACATGTCCCCGCCTACAAGCTAGTCACCATTCCACCAACCTGGCCCTTTGCCTGCTGGGGGCTCGACATGATTGGGCCACTGCCAACTGCGCCAGGAGGATTCAACCGGGTACTGGTGGCTATCGACAAGTTCACCAAGTGGATCGAGGTCAAGCCGGTCACATGCCCCAAGGCTGACAGAGTACTCGACTTCCTGGATGAACTCGTACACCGCTACGGGCTACCCCACCGCATCATCACAGACCTGGGGTCCAACTTCAACAACCACCAGTTCCGGGGGAGTACCGCGAGAACAGCGGAATCGACGTCAGATACGTCTCCGTCGCCCACCCACGGGCCAACGGACAAGTCGAGCGCGCCAACGGGATGGTGCTCGACGCCCTCAAGAAGCGGCTACACGACGCTGCTAACTCAAAAGGGGGCAAGTGGATCAAGGAACTACCCAACGCACTCGGGGGCCGCGGACTCAACCATCCAAGCCAACGGGGCAATCCCCCCTACTTCTCGGTCTACGGCTCCGAAGCCATCCTCCCCGCCGATGTCATATGGAACTCGCCGGCGGTGGAGCACTACGACGAAGGCGTCTCGAAGACGACAGACGAGTTGATATCGACGGCCTCGAAGAAGCTCGCCGTGCCGCCCTCGTCCAATCGGCAAGGTACCGGAGGGTATCCGACGCTACCACGATCGCAACGTCAAGGAACGCTCCTTCAACGTTGGAGATCTTGTCCTCCGTCGTATCCGAACACGGAAGGACTTCACAAGCTCGGCTCCCCTCGGGAAGGCCCCTTCACCGTGGCTAGGGTGACCGGGCCGAGCTCCTACCGCCTCCAAACACTCGAAGGCGAAGAAGTCAACAACTCGTGGAACGTCGACCGGCTACGTCGATTCTACGCCTAGTCCGTTCGACTACTCGGGGTTCAAGTCCACGCGACTACATCAACACCCCTAGCCGCATGCGACCCTCCGGTCCCGGCTTCAAGTCTCGGACTACTCTCCTCCGAGTCCGGCCCCGTGCGGCTACCTACGGACCCCGGGCCGCAACGAGCGTCAAGGACTCCGGCGGTCTACCAAGAAGACCACACTCTAAGATCCGGCCTGCGCGGCTACTTACGGATGCGCGATCCGGCCTACACGGCTACCTACGGATCACTCACTCTTCCTTCATCGCCTACTCCCCGCGACGGGACTACTAAGCCGAGTACTACTACTCGCACCTACTCCACGATGGGCGCTCCGCACTCGAGATCGCGGTTACGAGTACTCATTGGTGGAACTTTACATTTCATTGATATATGAGATAGTTCATTACAAGCGTTTCCTATACAACCATGGCTACTAGCTATCTATGCGAGCTACCGGAGATTCAACTTATCGGCTACCTCGCTCCGCGATGGGAGCCATCTCGCTCCGGCAACTCGCGTCATCGCTCGTCCGAGCGGTTGGCGGCTACTCCGCCGGCGACTACCTCCACCGGGCCTTCGGGAAGTATGACTTCATGAAGGCCGGCCACTGCTTCGGGATCGACTTGGCCATGTGCTTCACGTAGGCGGCCGGCCGGCTTGGCGCCTCACGAAGTCGATCCGCCAACGGAGCAATCTTGGGGCCGCCCGGGTGCGGCACCGGGAGCCTCGCGATCGGGAGGGCGGCCTCTTCCGGGTCCTTCGGTTGGGCTCGGAGCGCCTCGCGATCTTCGTTCAACTTCTCGCAAGGATTTGTAGCGAGTTGACGAGATCCCGTCGACGCAATTCTCAATTCCATGTGTTTCTCGCACTCGAAGGCCAGCTCCTTGTAGTCGAGTTCAAGTACCTGGCGGGCTTCCTCGCTCCCGTAGAAGAGATTCTTCATGCCGATCTCCGAGCCCTTCGGACGCTCCACCCGGTCTTCGAGTTCTACAACACGAGAACACAACAACGGGTCGCAGCCCGAGGACTCCCCACAAGTACCCGACAAGTCAAGAGACATACCTTTATTCTTGTTGCGGAGGCCTTTATTCTTCCGCACCGCATCGTCGCTCTTCGCCGCAAGTCCATCACGTCGTTGTGGTACTTGGCGAAGGCGGCGTCAAGCCTCGATCGCATGGCGGCCGCGTGCTTCTTCGACTTCATGAGTCGCTCCTCCAAGGCTTCGGCTCCGAGCACGGTGTCGCCGTAGCCCCGCAAAGCATGTTGGACTTCTCGCGGGATCGCTCCGCGACGTCCCGCACAATACAAGCTCAAGTCAAGCGCAGTACTCTACGCAAAGGATAGACTACTCGGAAGGCTACGACTACGTACCTTCATCCATTGCTCGGCCCCGCCGGATCGCCTCCGGTGTGCCGGGCTACCGTTGCCGGCTCGACGAGATCGTCGGCCAGCAGCTCGATCCCGCCGCGGCTACCTGACGTAGCCTCCGCCATCGGCGCCGAGCGGATAGGCTCCGCGTCTTGGATCTCCGGGGACCGGATCGCCACCTCCAGGGCAACCCCTGGCGACGTGGCAGCCGCCTCCTCTTCGGCGGCCTTCTCGACGGTTTCCCTCACGGGCTCGGGGGCTCCTGCCGCAGCCTCCGGGGCCTCTGGTGTCAACTCCCGCACGGGCACCCCCGCAGGGATGTCACCACCTTCCGCCGCCCGTCGGCAGGAATAGCACGCGCATCGGCATCTACGACTACTCCTTTTGGGGCTCTACGGCTTCGGGAAGAGTACTCACCTTCGACCATGACCGCCTGCGCGGCGCCGCCGGCGGCACCGGGGGTTCGGTCGCGGCTTGGGCCCTCCGGAGCGGGTTCCTCGACGGGCGGCGCGGCCTCTTCGCCCTCTCCGCCGCCGCGGGCTCCTCTCCGTCCCGCCTCAAGTCGGTGGATTTTTCGCACACGTATCCACAAAGGTTCATCGGACAACATCGGCCACTACAATGAGTACTACTCACGAAGTGTGGTACTTACAAGTTCGACCGGACGATAGTCACGGCCGGAGCACCGAGGATGCCGGCGATATCGACCGATCCACCCTCGGCGGGCGTCTCTTCTTCCGCCTCTTCGGCTACCGCCTCCTCCACGGTGGCAGCGGCCGGCGCGGACGTCTCTCTCGCGTCCCCGCGGCTTCCATCTCTCCAACGGCGGCGGCCGCGGGTACTCGCTCCCTCTCGGGGCGGGGGCCGGCGCTCCGCCGCGCCGAAGCTCTTCGACGCGGGGGAGCCGGACTTCGGCTTCCGGCCCGGTTCCCCCACCGTGGGCCACGTGCCCTCATCGCCCTCCTCCACGGGCCCGCCGGCGGCCTCTCCCGCACATGGGGATAACTACTCGTCGGCACCGTACTCGATCATTGGGTACTCGACGTCTTCTCGCTCAAGATGACTTACCTCAAGAGGCGTGGTCTCCGAGACCTTCATCTTCTTGGCTACCCGCTTCTTGGCGGGGTTGCGCGGCTTCTTCGGCGGCGCGGCAAGGCTAGCCTCCGGGGCTAGCCGGGAGGGTCCCGGACGAGAGGCACATGAGGCAAGCCCGGACGGCGGCTAAACCTCGACCGCGACCGGAAGCGGTCCCCAGCCGTCTCCTCGTCCTCTTCGTCATCGGAGGTATCCTCCACGATGACGGGATCGTCGTCGTCTCCGACTACTCGGCGCTCCTTCACCTTCTCCACCGCCGGAATCTCAATTCCGCTCGGTGGCGGCCGCGGCTCGGAGACAAACCGCTTCACATCGTCCTGCATCAAAAAGACACAAAGGGCGTTAGCAACTCGCTACAAGTGCCTACTACTCGACGAGGTGGGTACGGCTACTTACCTCGTTGGGCGGGCGCGCGGCGGAGAACTCCTCGACGGGGCACGCCGTGTACTCCGCATGTCCTTGAAGATCCTCGACAACCTCTCGACGATGTCGCTATCTTCGATTTCGCCCCCGCATCCGCGACGTGTCGTCGTCGCCGGTGTACTCGAAGCCCATCGTATCCCGCGCCGACGCGGCCGGATCCGACGCTTCATGAAACCGAAGGCCACATGCTCGGCCCTCGGTCCCGCATCTCGCGGGGCCTTGATTCTTCCCGGCAACTCCGGAGCCGGATCCCCTCTTGCATGGTGGGCTCCGTGTTCCACCACTCTTGGTGCTTGGGCCGCCGTCCGCTCGGCTTCGGCGGCTCCGGATGGTGGTTCGTGGTATAGAACCATCTCGTCTTCCAATCCGTGTTGGAGTCCACGAGCTTGTACGCCAAGTACGCTCGGCGGCGTCTTCTCTCAGCGGATCCCGGCCCCGCCGACTACTCTAGGGTTGGAGGCGGCGGGGCCGTGGCTTCACGCGGAAGAACTTGCGGAAGAGAATCCAATGCGGCTTGATCCCCAAGAATGCTTCGCGAGAAATGGACGAAGACGGAAGTGTGGAAGATTCCGTTGGGGTTCAAGTTGAGGTACTCGATGCCGTAGTACCTGAGAAGCCCTTTGAAGAAATCGCTCGCTGGGAGCGCAAGCCCGCGCTCCACGAAGCGCGAGAACATCGGGATCTCGTCTTGCGCCTTCTCCATTGGATAGGGGTCTCTCGCGGCGACCTCCACATGTCGATCTCCTTCTCCCCGATGAACCGGAGTTCGGCGGGGGTCGGCGAAGTCCTCGGTCTTCACCTTCGACCTTTTCCACTCGCGGCTTGGGTCAGCGCGCGGTGGAGACGTGGGCGGCGCCGCTCCGTGCCGGCCGCGGCGGTTCTCGCATGGCTCCTCTTCTTTCCGCCGGCCTTCAACGTCTTCGACGGGGACGGCTTCATTCTCCAAGAACAGGAAGTCTTCACTCGCATCCGCTCGGGGGCTACCCTACAGCTTTCGGGTGGCGATGCGCTTGGATCTACTGCGGCGGCAGTGCTCGTTGGAGTGGATCTACTTCAAGATTCAAGTGCGCGAATGACTGCGGCTCACTTGGGTGAAAACCCTAAGGGTTTCGGCTTGAATTTATAAGCCAAACCGCCTCCGTAACGGGCGGCCGGATAAGTCCGTGCGTGGCGACTCGGCCACCGCGCGTGACTCTTCGTATTCTACTAGTCGACGTGCCTCACCTCGGTGGCTCGGCTACTTCTACTCGACTACCGGGACGCGGCTAGTTTCAAGAGCATCTCGGGACACATTCTCCAAAGAAGACCCTTCAATTCGAGAGGAAGTACTCGACTCAAGGCTCGGGGGCTCCGTGCCACGTGTCCTTCGGTTTTTTCTCTCCGGATTTTTCGGGATTTTCTCTCCAAGACTTCGGATAGATCCTCGCCCGAGCCCGCGGCTCGAGGCTCGGGGGCTACTCCACGTGGATTGCGGTTCAGCAAATCGCATCTTTCTTGACGGCTCCGGCTTCAAGACAAGGCGTGCATTTTTGAAGACCTTCGAAGGCGATTTCAAGGACGCTTGGGACTACTCGAGAAGACTTCAAGATTGCTCAAACATCGAGTCGGAGTACATTCCGGCCTCGGGATGCTTCGACTACTCTTGAGGACTTTTGACTTGTAGCACTCGGGGACGCTTGAGGACTACTCGTTAAGGCCGTCAAGACTACCGGAAGCTATCCTTCTCGACTACAAAGTACTCGGGGGCTTGTCGTATGGACCTCCCTGGGCCCACTACCTCGGTGGGTACCGGGACCGACTACTCGGTGGGCCCCTCGGGACTACCCGACTTGCGCTACACGGCACTGCGGGCGTGGAGCACAAGGACAAAGACAGGGAGTAGTACTCGGATAGGACTCGTACATGTTCCGCACCGTGTAGAGGTCTCCTAGACGTACTCGACTAGTACTCCTTCCCTACTCCGACTTGTAACCCCGCCTCCGGACTATATAAGGCGAGGGCGGGACCGATCCCGGGATCACCCGACCTAACCTCACCTCATCCAACTCACGGCGCACCATTGCACCATCGTGTAATTGTGCCCTATCAATCCGAGCTACGCGGCATACGAGACGTAGGGTATTACGCACCTCGCGGCCCGAACCTCGTCTAAATTGTGTGTCGCGTGCCTCTTCCTTCGAGTTACCGATCTCGGCGAGTCACATTCATCTACTTCGGGTACTCCCCGTAGTAGGTTGCCGGTCCAAAACACCGAGCCGGTCATCCCAGTTGTGGATCTGACTGGCCGGCAGGTGTTCGAGCAATGTCCGCGCCGAGTCGTCGAGGTGCACGGGGAGGTTGCGGATGATAGCCTCGTCGCTAGTGGCTCCGCCCAGCTGACACGCCAAGCGGTAGACATTGAGCCACACACGGGGGTCCATCTCCCCGTTGTACTTGACGATTGTCGTGGGCTGGCGGAAGTGCTGGGGGAAGGTCGCCATGCGGATCTCCCGGCTGAATACGCGGGTTCCTGGGGGCTCCGGCGTCGGCGAGCGATCCTCGTCGCTATCGTAGCGTCCACCCCGCCGAGGGTGGTAGCCTGCTGCCGCCCGCGCCTCCGCTTTGCTCGTTCGTCGAGCGTTGATGACATTGCGGGCGTCGCCGTATCGCGCTTGCCCGCGTGTGTCGAGGAGCCGGTCTTTGGCCGGCGTGCGCCCCCGGTTGGCGGGGCGTCGCCCGCCGCCCCACCCGCGTGTACCGAGGGGTTCGGGGCCTTGCGCGCCCCCATCACCCCCGCGCGCTCCCTCGTTGGCGGATGCGGGACGCCGAGCTCTCGGCCCCGCCGGGACCGGCCGCTTGCTCAATGAGCGCCTGCGCCTCGCGGTGCAGGTTCCGCGCCTCGGGTGTCGAAGGTGCGGTGTGACAACCCGCCCAGGAAAGTACCGTACTATCGCCTAAGACCGATCCACTTTGGTCATTAAGCAATAATAAAGTACCATCCTGTCGTGGTCACAAAAGTCTGTCAGCACTCTGAGGGCGGCTGACTCCACGGACTCGTGCGTGATAAATCCCCAGTAAATAAAACTCGGGTCAAACCCACCGCATGTCGTGGGGTGTGATCTAGGTGCGAACGACACGGTAACGATCACCCCGCAAGCCGGGGAACACCAAAGCGCTCAAACTCCATCACCTCGTACGTCAGCGGGGTAAGGTAGCCTGCGGCACTGAGTGCTTCCCACGCCAAGCGCGGAAAACCCTCCCAGTGCAACCCGTTGGTACGGATCGTACCGTCGGCGTCGAACTGGTGGAACACGGGGAAATCCATCTGTACACAAAGGTAACCCATGTCAGATCTCAGAGTTTTCGAAAAGCAGCGGAATTTAACTAGCGGCAGCAAAGTCACCACGGGAGGCCATCCATGATGCTTCAGTAGTCGTCCTCCACCCACTCCGGCTCCCGGACCCCGGGCGGGATCTCACCGGGCCACACATCACTGAAGGCATTACCTGGATCAACACATTATAGCAAGACTGAGTATACTAATACTCAGCAAGTCTTACCCGTCGGTGATACCGACTTCACCAAATCTAGACCATGAAGGCTTTTTGGCTACTAGGTTGATTTTGCTAAAGAGTAACAAAGAGTAGGTCCTTACTTTCAAGATTTTAGCACAAGTTCTAGTAGGTTTATTATTACTACATTAGCCAACTAGTACAAACAAAGTTGTACAATACAATTATTCAAACATCATCTTCATCAACTTCCATCATTAGGGATCATATGACTAGTGGAGTAAGTAGTCTCGGATAACGGTGAGAGGCCGACAATCGATTGATTTAAACCTTGCAAGGTAGACCCAAACACACGGTCGGCTGCCCCCGCGAGGACAACTCCCCAGGCCGTCCCCATAAATCCTCGGGTTGGGATCGAATCTTACAATCTTTGGTGCAGGCTATCCGGCATACCCCGCGAGATACCCGGAGTCACCATACACCACCGGTAGCTAGCCGTGAGAGCGAATCCCAAGAGTAGTAATAGTAGGATCCCTCGCCGCCTCATTATGGTACTAGGCTTACCGGTCCCATACCCGGCATGCGCTTGGTACGTTCAAAGACTTAACCCACATAACCACTGGACCGGAGCCCAGATCCCATGCTCTTACCACGTGAGCAATCCATTTAAGGATATAGTATGATTCCTATCTAGGAACCTATTCTCGCGAGTGAGGTCATCACCCGACTTGTAACGGTCCTATAGCTTAGCAGCTATCGACCTATCATACTAGTAGGGACCAAAGGTACCTATGGATCATGCATCTAGGGTTTCATTCAACTCCGAACGTAAATGCACAATCATTCATAGATAATTGAATAAAGAACTTTAAACCGGGTTAGATGCACCGGAGCTTGCCTTCGTCGGCTACGTTAGCTTGGGCACCCTCGGTGTCGAGTCCGTCCACGTCTGCGAGAGAACCTTCCGCTTCGCCTTCCTCGGTTTCGGGACAAGGGAGTAATCTCCGTCCGGAAGATCTACACGGAATGCAATGCACTTTAGGTGATGTGATAGTTTGTTGTCTGATCCAACTCTAGTTGGTCATATTCACCTTAACAAGCATCTATCTAAGGTTTCTATTTGAGGAAGTCATTGGTTGTACATGGGTTACTCTTTTCTTCCTCATTTGAATAAAGGTTTTTATTTAAGCTTATCATTTCATGAGGAAGCTTCATTTCCTTTTATCTTCACCAATTAAAGGTGTAATTAATATTTTTATTCATGAATTAATTTCTTATCAGTAATGTTAATTAAATTTCTTTTCATTATATTAAATAATACTCTTCAAAAAGGAAAAGAATTAATTAGGGATTTTTCTTTATTTAATTTCCCTTTAATATAAAAAGGACATTTAAGCCATTTATTAAATAATTAAATTACCAAAAATTACATGAGTGTTTCTTAAGCATATTAGCACCTATCCTGGTCCATTGGACCCACACGTAAGTGTTGGATGCTAGAAAATTAAATATTGTGGAAAATAACAAAGACTAGTTAGGGATTCAACTTAAATGCATATAAAAATAATTAAGCATCGAATGGTCCAAACTTTCTTGTGCATGTTCTCTGGTCCTAAACAAGTCTAAAGAGCTAGCATGTTCACATGGAATCTCTACTGAACTTGGTTTATTAATTTACAAAGGAAAACATGCATAATTCAAGAATAATTATTTCTGTTAATCCTAAATTCATGATTAATTCACAAGGTGTGCCTTTTAACATCACAAGGCAGTGTGCACAAGTTGGGCTCAAGAACATGAATATATTTAACATGAAAAATCATCTAGGCAGTTCTGCCAGAGATAGAAAAACGTTTTTATAAAAAGATTTACATGATAACTTTGTGCAATTTTTGGCACAGCATCTAGTCATATCCTAACTCACAACATATCCAAAAATTAGCTACAGAGGAGTTGTATTTTTCAAATTAGGACAGATTCAAGTATAGCACATTTGCAATTTTCCTGCCAAAACTAGCTTGAATCTAGCCACAAGGGTTCAACAAGGAGGTGGGGTGTAACATCCTGAAGCCTACAAAATTGGTTTGAGAATTTTCTGAATTTTCTGTGAATTTTTAATAATTTTCAAAGGCCTTGGACTGATCTGTAAGAAAAGTTAGATAAGCTCTTCACACACTAGTCCTGCCTTTTTACTCAAAGCACCCTAACAAGAGATGGATCCCTGCAATTGGGTCCCTGGCCGGCCGGCGGCATGGGCAAGGCCGATTCCGGCGAGCCGGCGGCGATCCCGGCCGGCAAGCGGCCGTGGAGGACCACATGCTCACCTAAGGGGGCCGGGTAGGCGCGGTTGGGGCGGAGAGAGCACCGCACGGCGGCGCTCGACGGCGGCCGGCGAGCACGGCCGCGGCGGCTCGGTTTCCCGGCGAGAAGAGCGCGGGCTTGGACAACATGTGACCCCGGAAGTTGTATTAGGATCTAGGGAAGCTCGTGGTGCGGTTGGCCGGTGGGAAGGGCGAGCTGCGAGCTCCGGCAGCGTGGCGGCGGCGGCAATGGCGGCGGGGGCGCACGGGTGGCGCGCGGGGAAGAGAGGGACGACGCTTAAATAGTCCCGAGACGGCCCGGGTGATGACGGCGGCGTGACTCTTGGCCGTAGTACGGCGCACGCGGGGTGAGGGGGGGGAGTGAACGGACCGCCGGTCCATGGGGGGCGTCCCGGCCACCGCACGGCGCGCGCGGCGCGTCGGCGCGTGGCGCGCGCCGACCCCGGCGCGTCGCGGGGTGCGGGTCGCCTCGGCACGGGTGCTCCTAGGGGCGCGCGGTCGTCCTCGGGCGGCGGGCGTTGGGAGGCGTGCGGGCGCGGACGCCGGAGCGCGGGCGGCGGCGGCGGCGGCGCACGGCGCACGGGTGGCGCACGACGTTGCGGCGTGGCGCGCACTGGCCTGGCAGTGATGCTGGTGCAATGTTTGAGCCACTGTTTCTCCAAAATTTTGAATACAACTTGACCAAATAATGAATACCAAAGTTGTAGATCTAAGTACCAGCTACAACTTTCCCAAAGGCTGTATGGGGTTTTACTGTCTAGATTTGAATCTGTGGGGATGCCAACTTTGAATGTCAGCCTGTGCTTGGCAACAGTAAAAGCTGGTTTGCAAGGGGTTTTTCACAATTTTCCCTTCCAAATTTGCAATGCCACTCTACATGAAAGTTGTGTCCCTCAACAAGACCTACAACTTTCCTAAAGGTAGAATTTTAAGTGTTTAGGTGAATTTCGGAGAACGCGGCAAAAGTTCCTACAGTGCACTGTGGACATGGGATGGCTAGGGGGTTTGACCCACCCTTTGACCATGGGTTGGCCCCACAAGTGTTTTAACTATTCACTAGGGTCACTAGGGGTGTGTTAGGGAGTTTCCATGGGTGAGGACCCAGGTTGACCTAGGGTTGACCATTTGACCGGCTAATTCGGTCATTAGCGTTAATGACGGTAATTTAAAACCTGGGGCGTCACAGCCTACCCCCCTTAAGGGGAATCTCGTCCCGAGATTCGATTTGACAACGAAGAGATGGGGAAAAAGACTCACCGTTTCGGGATTGGAGGAAGCCGGGTACTTGGTGTTAAGATAATCCTCCGTCTCGCATGTGGCTTCTTCTTCCGTGTGATGGCTCCATTGGATCTTGTACATTCGCACGGTTTGCCTCTGGTCTTGCGCTCTTTTTGATCTAGTACCTTTAAGGGATGCTCGACGAGTGAGAAATCCGGCTCGATCCAAGCATTAGCTTCGTGATGATCTCGTTCTCCGAACGGGCATTCCTTTCTTCAACTGAGTTACATGGAACACATTGTGAACCGCGGAAAACCGTTCTGGCAATTGGATACGGTAGGCCACGGGTCCACATACTTCTATGACTTCATAGGGTCCAGTGTAGCGCGGGGCTAACTTTCCTTTGACTCCGAACCTTTGCACACCTTTGGTGGGGGATACCTTCAAATACACATGATCTCCCACTTCAAAGTGTCGAGGTGCGGTTCCCTTATCATGGTAACTCTTTTGTCTCATCTGGGCCATCTTCAAATTCTCTCTTATCACTTGTACCTTCTCTTCGGCCTCTTTAACTAACTCTGGTCCAAAGAGTGTTTTTTCTCCGGCCTCTGACCAATTCAGTGGGGTGCGGCATCTGCGTCCGTATAAAGCATCGAACGGTGCCATTTTCAAACTGGCCAGATAGCTGTTGTTGTAGGAGAACTCTGCCAAGGACAAGCACTTGTCCCAACTTTTGTCAAAGTGCAAGATGCTTGCTCTCAGCATGTCCTCTAGAATCTGGTTTATCCTCTCCGTTTGGCCATCTGTCCGCGGGTGATAACTGGAACTACGGAGTAGCTGAGTTCCTAAACACTCATGCAACTGCTCCCAAAAACGGGCTACAAACTGAGTCCCTCTATCAGAGATTATAGTCTTTGGGATTCCATGTAGACGAACTATGTGGTCCACATACAACTCTGCATACTGTTGCACGGAGTAAGTGGTGTGCACGGCAATGAAGTGAGCGGTTTTGGTAAGTCTATCCACGATTACCCAAATAGAGTCTTTCTTTCTAGGGGTCAGGGGTAAACCCACAATAAAATCCATGCTAATGTCGTCCCATTTCCACATAGGTATCGACAGGGGTTGAAGTACTCCTGCCGATTTCAGATGACTTGCTTTCATCCGGTGGCAAGTATCGCACTCGGCTACATACTTGGCTACATCCACCTTCATATTAGACCACCAAAAGTTCTGCTTTAGATCTTGGTACATCTTGGTACTACCGGGATGAATAGAGAACTTGGATTTGTGAGCTTCATCTAGAATGATCTTCTTGATTTCTGGGTCAACGGGGATCACTAGGCGTTTTCCAAACCAGACCACCTCTTGGGGATCCTTCTGGAAACAAGTGTACTTCGGGTCTCCTTCCACTAGTTTCTGCCTGATGTTTTGGATATTCGCATCATTGCGCTGGGCAGTGACAATCCTGTCATAAAGGCTGGACTCTGCCGTCAAGGCATAAAGAATTCCCTGCGGTACCACTTCTAGACTGAGCTTTCTCATTTCTTCACACAGGGGTTCACTGACTGGCACCAACTCTAGGTGGTTGCAATGATCCTTGCGGCTAAGAGCATCCGCAACAACATTTGCTTTGCCAGGATGATAGTGCACTTCTAAATCATAATCCTTGATCAACTCAAGCCATCTTCTCTGCCTCATATTCAATTCTGACTGGGTGAAGATATATTTGAGGCTCTTGTGATCAGTGAAGATATTGCAATGATTGCCCATTAGATAATGTCTCCATATCTTGAGGGCATGAACAACGGCAGCTAACTCAAGATCATGAGTAGGATAGTTGAGTTCATGGGGTCGAAGGGCTCGCGAACCATAGGCAATGACTCGGCCGTCTTGCATAAGGACACAGCCAAGACCGATGCCTGATGCGTCACAGAAGACTTCAAATGGCTTGGAGTTATCGGGCTGAGCTAGCACTGGGGCTGAAGTTAGATGTTGTCTGAGGGTGTGAAAAGCTTTCTCACATGCTTCACTCCACACGAATTTCACTCCCTTCTTGAGCAATTCGGTCATGGGTTTTGCGATTCTAGAAAAGTCAGGAGTGAATCGACGGTAATATCCCGCCAATCCTAGGAAACTGCGGATTTGATGTACGGATTTGGGTGGTTTCCAATCCATTACCTCCTGAACTTTGCTAGGATCTACGGAGATACCATCGTGGGAAATGGTGTGCCCCAAGAATTTGACACTTTTCAACCAGAATTCGCATTTGGAGAATTTAGCATAAAGGTGATGATCTCGCAAACGCTGAAGGACAACTCGGAGATGGTTGGTGTGTTCTTCCTCGCTCTTAGAATAGATGAGGATATCGTCGATGAAGACTACGACAAATTTGTCGAGCTCCGTCATGAATACGGAGTTCATGAGGTACATGAAGTAGGCAGGTGCATTAGTGAGTCCGAAGGACATGACCAAGAACTCGTAAAGACCATAACGAGTGGAAAAAGCGGTTTTAGGAATGTCGCATGGTCGAATCTTGATTTGGTGGTAGCCAGAACGAAGGTCGATCTTAGAGAAGATTTTGGCACCAGCCAATTGATCAAACAGAACATCAATTCGAGGAAGTGGGTATTTGTTTTTGATGGTGACTGCATTGAGTGGACGATAATCTACGCACATTCTCAAGCTACCATCTTTCTTTTTGACAAAGAGAGCGGGGCAACCCCAAGGAGAAGAGCTCGGGCGAATGTAACCTTTATCTAACAATTCTTGGAGTTGGGTTTTTAGCTCAGCTAACTCTTTGGGTGGCATGCGATAAGGTCTTTTGGAAATGGGTGCGGTACCGGGTTGGAGTTCGATCACAAACTCGACAGCTCTGTCTGGTGGCATACCAGGCAACTCGTCAGGAAATACATCCGGGTACTCACACACTACTAGAATCTCATCAAGGGAGGAGATAATGGTCGTATAGGCACAAGAGTCGGTACCGTCCCGGAAAGGCAGGTACAAGGTAGTGTGCCCGACCGTAGGAGAGTGGATCTCTATGACCCTATCTGATATATCTAGAACCACCTTATGTTGATTCATCCATTCCATACCCAAAATACATCCATGCTTCCTAATTTGATGACTATCAGATTAGATTGAATGACCCGACTTCCTAGTCTTAGGGGAACTCCGAAAATCACTAACTGAGACGTGATGTTTCCACCGGGTGTGGTAATTTTATAAGTAGATTTGGTTGGTACTCCTCTTAGACCCAATTTGTCTAGTAGACTCTCATTCATGAAACTATGGGTGGCTCCCGAATCAAATAAGACCTTGACAGGAGTGTTATTGATAGAGAATGTACCCGTGAGTGCGGAGCTCCTGCGGGAATGTCCCTCATGGTAGTGAAGTTCAGCTTGCCCTGGCGCACTTGCACCATGGGTTTCTTGGCCGGAGTGGCAGGCTTGTTTCCCGTACTCTGAGTCTGCGGGTTGGGCTTGATCTGCCTGGGCATAGGACACTCATTGATGTAGTGCCCTGGCTGGCCACAGTTGTAGCAACGACGCTCTCCAACATCACGAGGGGGTGCATTGGGCTTCGGAGCCTGCTGCTGGGCACGGCGGAACTGGAAGTTCCCGGCAGGTTTGCCCTGGAATGGCTTCATCGTCCAGCGTCCAGTTGAAGATGGCTGGGATGGGCCTGGAGCTTCCTTCTTCACAAAACGAAACTTCTTGTTTGTTCCGCTGCCTAGGGTGAAACCGGACATCCTCTTGTGGTCCCCATGGGCTTTCTTCATAGCATCTTCTTGCGAGATAGCTTTATTCACGAGTTCATGGAAGTTGGCAGGCTCGAGCAGATTTAGGCGCTCATACAGCTTGCCATCAAGCCCGTCGCGGAACCTCTCCATCTTCTTGGCATGAGTATCAACATGATGCCCACCGTACTGGCATAAGCTATTGAATTTCTGAGCATAGCGGTACACGGAGTCAGATCCTTGACGAAGGGCTAGCAGCTCCCTCATCTTCCGGTCCATCAGACCCTTGGGGATGTGATGACTCTTGAAAGCTTGCTTGAATTCTTCCCAAGTCACGGCGTGGTTTCGCTGCATGGACTTGAAGTGGTCCCACCACATCAAAGCTTCTCCTCGCAGTTGCAGTGCTGCGAAGTTCGCTTTGTTCTCCTCGGAGCAAGGCAGCACAAAGGCAGAGAATTTCGCCTCTATGGCCTTGACCCAAGCCTCAGCTTCCAGAGGGTCTTCTGCTTTCGCGAAAGTTGGCGGCTTCATGGCGATGAACTGGGCATACGTGGTGACCTGGTTGGGTCCCTCGTGGTTGGCCCCATGTGGCGGCCCTCGGTTCATCTGCTGGGCGATCTGCTGCTGTGTCTGCAAGATCTGGCGCAGCACCTCGGTCTGGGTGGCCATGAAAGCCTCCGTCGGGTTCATGGGCGGGGGTGGCGGCAAGTCACCACTACCACTCGCTCCAAAACCGTTGGGAGAGCTGCGCGTGGTTCCCACCATCTGAAAAGTGAGCGTCATTAGTGAGATAACCGAAAGCTTACTTCCAAATGATGACAAGCACGATCATGCATTATCACATCTCATTAGTAAGTAAATAATGAGGATAGCAACAGGCACAACATTCTATAGCCACCAAGATTCATAGAATCATTTCTCTTAATATGGTTAGGACGGTGATTGCTCAATTGCGCGGCTCCTAATCACTTCCGAACGATCGTCGTTATCCCGAACACCAAAGAAGATGGTATACGAACGAGCACTTATATGCTGGCAACGAGTGACGTTCGTAAAGATGCTTGTTTTACCTACGTTCTCAGGAGAAAAACAATGCAATCTTTGACAAGCGTGATCATTCGCAACGAATTATCCAAGGATCTGGTATTCAGCACAAGAAAATTCAATTTGAAAGACAACGAAACTCACTTAAAGCATACAAGCTTAAGCATTCTCATTACAACATGACAGAACAAGGTTCAACGTCATTACAACTCGATCTTGAAACATCATGACAATACACGATACAATAGTTGCCTGGCATGAGACGTGCTGTCAAGCCAACTACTCTAACATCTCAAAGACAACTCGATAAGATCGGTATCCTGCTGCTCCCTGCTGTCGGCAACCTAGTTGCCCACTGAAGCACCACTGTACGAAGGCGAAGCTGGGGGAGTCGGTAGCGGTGGTCCTGCCTGGCTCGTCTGATCCAGACCGGACACAGCCTGTTGCTCCTCCGGTGTGCATCGTCGGGGGCAGTGGCTGTAGGGCCACTATAGCCTGTAGGGCTGCCACCTGTACCTCGGCCTCCTGCACGTGCTCCTGCATCTCGGCAATGTTCTGCAGCAGGGTCAACCTCTCTATCTCGTGTGCGTCGGCATCCTCCTCTAGTGCATGGTTCTCCGCCTCTAGGTCCACGATCCTCTGGAGGCGGTCACCTCTCTCAAGCTCCAACCGGAACCTCCTAGCGCGCGACTGTCGTTCTCCTGCTGCACACGGGTAAGCGTGAAGTTCGGCACCGCCGGTGTGCTTCTGCGAAAGCCGCTCCCAATCACGCCTAGATGCCTCCAAGCGCCGTGCAATAATTGCTCGCGGTGTTAAAACGCGGCCCACGGAGTGTGAAAACCACGTTCGGACAACGGGCAAGTGTCCGAGTAACATCCAACGGCTACCGCTAGGGTTAGTAACTCCCGTAGATGGTCCATACGGTCCAACCAAGGCCGGGTCGTGAGGACTCACGGAGGCGGAAACGGTCCAAACGGGGAAAGAGCTACCACGGTAGGGTTGTGGTCACAAAAGTCCGTCGGCACTCCGAGGGCGGCTAACTCCACGGACTCGTGCGTGATAAATCCCCGAAAATAAAACTCGGGTCAAACCGGTCGGCGTGATGCGGGTGCGGCAAAGACGGTAACGATCACCCTGCGGCGGGGAACACCAAAGCGCTCAAACTCCTTCACCTCGTACGTCGGTGGGGTAAGGTAGCTCGCGGCATCGAGTGCTTCCCACGCCAAGCGCGGAAAACCCTCCCAGTGCAACCCGTTGGTACGGATCGTACCGTCGGCGTCGAACTGGTGGAACACGGGGAAATCCATCTGTACACAAAGGTAACCCATGTCAGATCTCAAAAGAGAACGGCATGTCAAATGGTGAAGTTCTGGCAGCTGTGAACAAAATTCATAACCAAAATCCAGAAGCCTCAAAAATTTTCCCGAGTTTTCAATTTTTAACCTTTTAACACCTTTAATTAAGCTTTTAAGGTTGAGCACTGATCAAGGAAACAAGATGAGGGGTCCTTAACTTGGATGTGCCTAAGGGAAAAAGTGAACCAACCCAACAACTCGGATTGAGATTTGCTTACTACAAGACAACTAGTTGAGGAGCCATTATTTTTAATAACTTGGTTTAATTAACCTTTCACATGGTAAACAACTTTTTCACAAAATTTCGGCAGCAAGACGGCTAGGTATGAGGGGTATGCTAGTTTATAAAAAGCACACACTAGCATAATCTTCCTTAGAGAACATATGGAATTCAATTTCTGGGTCCATTTTAGTTGTTTCGATTTTTAACATGCATGCAAGACGTCCTATTCGACCTCACATGGCAATCAAGCCAAAAATCGAAGTTAGTGCCGGTGGCAAGGCTTATATTCGTCTCTCCCTATAGTATCTAGTCGAGAGCTATACGGTACTGCTTAACAACTAACGAAGCGCTGTTATGTACCTGCAGAAAACGAACCTTTCGTGCCAGCACGTCACGAAAGCGTCCACATACATTACCGTTCACTATAGAAACGGTATCCATGCGTTGAGCCGCTGCATGGACAGCGTCCAACCTCGGACACCCTCCATTTGAATGGAGTGTATCCTTGCCTCGCATGAGCGACTTGCGGAATGCACACGTATAAAACACGTGGCGACACACAACTCATAAGCAGACGTGAAGATGGGACCCGTGGAATAGATCACTCCATCAACCCTCGCAATTCCCGTGATGCGGAACAACACACGTATAAAACACGTGGCTCCTAGTTTGGTTGTGCATGAAAGTAAGTCTGACATAAAGTAATGTGCTGGAAGTTAGCAAAATAAACCATAAGTTATTAAGCCACCTGAAAGAACCCAAAATTCCCTCTAGGGCCTCTCGGTCTAGTTTATCCTTAGCGGACCAACGTATTTTGGAAAATCAGAAAATCTTGGCATATTTTATTAAAAAAATCAGTGATTAAGGTTTATTAATTAATCTCTGGTGCATATAAGCTCTGATACCAACTGTGACAACCCGCCCAGGAAAGTACCGTACTATCGCCTAAGACCGATCCACTTTGGTCATTAAGCAATAATAAAGTACCATCCTGTCGTAAGTCGCCAGGTTAACGCCCGGTAAATCACTTGAGAGCACAAGGATCGAATATATGCATTAAAACTCACTCGAAGGCGAGTCCAGAGATACATCAACATTCAAGTTCAAATACGTACCCCGAAGGGTTTAATTATTACAAACCATAGTTTCTGACATGACAAAATAGTTCAGAGTTTTCGAAAAGCAGCGGAATTTAACTAGCGGCAGCAAAGTCACCACGGGAGGCCATCCATGATGCTTCAGTAGTCGTCCTCCACCCACTCCAGCTCCCAGCCGGGCGGGATCTCACCGGGCCACACATCACTGAAGGCATTACCTGGATCAACACATTATAGCAAGGCTGAGTATACTAATACTCAGCAAGTCTTACCCGTCGGTGATACCGACTTCACCAAATCTAGACCATGAAGGCTTTTTGGCTACTAGGTTGATTTTGCTAAAGAGTAACAAAGAGTAGGTCCTTACTTTCAAGATTTTAGCACAAGTTCTAGTAGGTTTATTATTACTACATTAGCCAACTAGTACAAACAAAGTTGTACAATACAATTATTCAAACATCATCTTCATCAACTTCCATCATTAGGGATCATATGACTAGTGGAGTAAGTAGTCTCGGATAACGGTGAGAGGCCGACAATCGATTGATTTAAACCTTGCAAGGTAGACCCAAACACACGGTCGGCTGCCCCCGCGAGGACAACTCCCCAGGCCGTCCCCATAAATCCTCGGGTTGGGATCGAATCTTACAGTCTTTGGTGCAGGCTATCCGGCATACCCCGCGAGATACCCGGAGTCACCATACACCACCGGTAGCTAGCCGTGAGAGTGAATCCCAAGAGTAGTAATAGTAGGATCCCTCGCCGCCTCATTATGGTACTAGGCTTACCGGTCCCATACCCGGCATGCGCTTGGTACATTCAAAGACTTAACCCACATAACCACTGGACCGGAGCCCAGATCCCATGCTCTTACCACGTGAGCAATCCATTTAAGGATATAGTATGATTCCTATCTAGGAACCTATTCTCGCGAGTGAGGTCATCACCCGACTTGTAACGGTCCTATAGCTTAGCAGCTATCGACCTATCATACTAGTAGGGACCAAAGGTACCTATGGATCATGCATCTAGGGTTTCATTCAACTCCTGAACGTAAATGCACAATCATTCATAGATAATTGAATAAAGAACTTTAAAACTGGGTTAGATGCACCGGAGCTTGCCTTCGTCAGCTACGTTAGCTTGGGCACCCTCGGTGTCGAGTCCGTCCACGTACTGCAGAGAACCTTCCGCTTCGCCTTCCTCGGTTTCCGGGACAAGGGAGTAATCTCCGTCCGGAAGATCTACACGGAATGCAATGCACTTTAGGTGATGTGATAGTTTGTTGTCTGATCCAACTCTAGTTGGTCATATTCACCTTAACAAGCATCTATCTAAGGTTTCTATTTGAGGAAGTCATTGGTTGTACATGGGTTACTCTTTTCTTCCTCATTTGAATAAAGGTTTTTATTTAAGCTTATCATTTCATGAGGAAGCTTCATTTCCTTTTATCTTCACCAATTAAAGGTGTAATTAATATTTTTATTCATGAATTAATTTCTTATCAGTAATGTTAATTAAATTTCTTTTCATTATATTAAATAATACTCTTCAAAAAGGAAAAGAATTAATTAGGGATTTTTCTTTATTTAATTTCCCTTTAATATAAAAAGGACATTTAAGCCATTTATTAAATAATTAAATTACCAAAAATTACATGAGTGTTTCTTAAGCATATTAGCACCTATCCTGGTCCATTGGACCCACACGTAAGTGTTGGATGCTAGAAAATTAAATATTGTGGAAAATAACAAAGACTAGTTAGGGATTCAACTTAAATGCATATAAAAATAATTAAGCATAAGAATGGTCCAAACTTTCTTGTGCATGTTCTCTGGTCCTAAACAAGTCTAAAGAGCTAGCATGTTCACATGGAATCTCTACTGAACTTGGTTTATTAATTTACAAAGGAAAACATGCATAATTCAAGAATAATTATTTCTGTTAATCCTAAATTCATGATTAATTCACAAGGTGTGCCTTTTGACATCACAAGGCAGTGTGCACAAGTTGGGCTCAAGAACATGAATATATTTAACATGAAAAATCATCTAGGCAGTTCTGCCAGAGATAGAAAAACGTTTTTATAAAAAGATTTACATGATAACTTTGTGCAATTTTTGGCACAGCATCTAGTCATATCCTAACTCACAACATATCCAAAAATTAGCTACAGAGGAGTTGTATTTTTCAAATTAGGGCAGATTCAAGTATAGCACATTTGCAATTTTCCTGCCAAAACTAGCTTGAATCTAGCCACAAGGGTTCAACAAGGAGGTGGGGTGTAACATCCTGAAGCCTACAAAATTGGTTTGAGAATTTTCTGAATTTTCTGTGAATTTCTAAGAATTTTCCAAGGCCTTGGACTGATCTGTAAGAAAAGTTAGATAAGCTCTTCACACACTAGTCCTGCCTTTTTACTCAAAGCACCCTAACAAGAGATGGATCCCTGCAATTGGGTCCCTGGCCGGCCGGCGGCACGGGCAAGGCCGATTCCGGCGAGCCGGCGGCGATCCCGGCCGGGCAAGCGGCCGTGGAGGACCACATGCTCACCTAAGGGGGCCGGGTAGGCGCGGTTGGGGCGGAGAGAGCCCGCACGGCGGCGCTCGACGGCGGCCGGCGAGCACGGGCCGCGGCGGCTCGGTTTCCCGGCGAGAAGAGCGCGGGCTTGGACAACACGTGACACCGGAAGTTGTATTAGGATCTAGGGAAGCTCGTGGTGCGGTTGGCCGGTGGGAAGGGCGAGCCGCGAGCTCCGGCGGCGGCGGCGGCGGCAATGGCGGCGGGGCTGCACGGGTGGCGCGCGGGGAAGAGAGGGACGACGCTTAAATAGTCCTGAGACGGCCTGGTGATGACAGCGGCGTGACTCTTGGCCGTAGTACGGCGCACGCGGGTGAGGGGGGAGTGAACGGACCGCCGGTCCATAGGGGGGCGTCCGGCCACCGCACGGCGCGCGCGCGCGCGTCGGGCGTGGCGCGGCGCCGACCCCGGCGCGTCGCGGGGCGCGGGTCGCCTCGGCACGGGTGCTCCTAGGGGCGCGCGGTCGTCCTCGGGCGGCGGGCGTTGGGAGGCGTGCGGGCGCGGACGCCGGAGCGCGGGCGGCGGTGGCCGGCGGTGCACGACGCACGGGTGGCGCACGACGTCGCGGCGTGGCGCGCACCGGCCTCGGCGGTGATGCTTTCGGTGTAATGTTTGAGCCCTTCGTTTCTCCAAAATTTTGAATACAACTTGACCAAACAATGAATACCAAAGTTGTAGATCTAAGTACCGTACCGCAACTTTCCCAAAGGTCGTATGGGCTTTTCTTGTCTAGATTTGAATCGTGGGGATGCCAACTTTGAATGTCCCGCGTGCTTGGCAACAAAGAAAAGCTGGTTTGCAAGGGGTTGTTCACAATTTTCCCTTCCAAATTTGCAATGCCACTCTACATGAAAGTTGTGTCCCTCAACAAGACCTACAACTTTCCTAAAGGTAGAATTTTAAGTGTTTAGGTGAATTTCGGAGAACGCGGCAAAAGTTCCGGCAGGCACCTGTGGACATGGGATGGCTAGGGGGTTTGACCCACCCCTTGACCATGGGTTGGCCCACAAGTGTAAGAACTATTCACTAGGGGTCTCTAAGGGTGTGTTAGGGAGTTTTCATAGGTGAGGGCCCAGGTTGACCTAGGGTTGACCATTTGACCAGCTAACCCAGTCATTAGCGTTAATGACGGTAATTGAAAACCTGGGGCGTCACAGGCGGGCATGGTCCGCAGCAGTGTCGCGGCGGCGATGAGCTTCTGGCTCGCTCGCGGGGGCGTGTCCGGGTTGTCGACGTTGAAGTCGACGTTAATGCGGTCGCGGGCTTGCCTGCCCAGCTCCCGCGCGCGTTCGCCGCGTGCGGATGCTTCCCCCGCGATGGAGGCGCGAAGCAACCGCACCGTGCGGTACTCCTCCGCCAGCTTGGCCTCGAGCTCGCGTGCTTGGGCCAGCTGCGAGTTGATGTCGGCCCTCCTCGGTGGCGAGGGGGAGGGGCGCTTGGCCCTGCAGCCAGGCGCGAAGCAGTCCCTAGAGCGGGAGGAACCTCTCCGCCGCCGGCGCCCGCCGCGCCGGTGGTGTTTGCTGGGTCGTTGGCGATGACGACGCAGCACTCCCGCACGGGGTCGTAGCTCCCTGCGCTGGAGTCGTCGGAGTACCCGAACCAGTAGTCCGCGACGTCAATGAACCGCCTGAACATCACCGGGTCTGGCACGCCGGAGAAGTCCCACTCTGCGTATCCATGCGAGGTGGCGGGTGGCAGCGCGTCGACTGATCCTAGGGACGACTCGTCGCCGGCGGAGGCGCTAGGGTCCCTGGCGACCAAGATGTGGCGGCCAGGGGGAACCCTGCGCATCGTGGCGCTGGCGTTGGTGTTGGTGGCATAGGCCGCCGTGGCACCGCGCAGACCGATGGGGAAGCGTGGTCCAGAGATGGAGCGCTCCCCCACCAGGGCGGCGACCGTCACGCCGGTGGGGGTGTCGCGTTGTGAGGCGACGTGCGCGGCATGCCGGCGCTCCGACCGCGCCCGACGCGAGTGCCGGCCGGAGCGGCGGCGGCGCCGTGGCGCCGATGGACCCGCAACGTCCGTGCCGGCGGGTGTTGGCGTCGCGGCGACGCGTGCGGCGGCGACCGGGGCGGTCCCGGCTTGGTGCCGCGCGCGTAGTTCCTCACGGTTGGTGGGGCGCATCAGGTAGCTGTTCCCCGTGGCCTGAAAGTTTAGGCCCCCGAACCGAATTTCGAACCCGGCGGGGAGGGGGTCCGAGCTGCCCATGGAGTAACGCGTACCACGGTACTCGGTGCGAATCACCATTGAGGGAGCTGATGACGGGTTGACCTTCAGCGCTCATATGCCCCACGGTGGGCGCCAACTGTCGGTGCGGAATCTAGTCCTAACACTAACTAGTAGTAAGCGCTGTGGTCTGTCCCTCGATGGTCGATGCTAAGCAACTAAAGACACTTGGTTTATCCTGGTTCCGGCCGGGGTCGTACGTCCAGCAGGGGTGTGCTCGAGGCACTATATTTCTTTGCACCGGGGTGCCTGTAGTGGGGCGGCTACAAGCAAGGCGGGAGAGGAGGCGTGGCCTCCAAGTCCCAGGTGAGTGATTGAGGCGAGTGCCAATATCGTGGAAGAGTTGAGGAGTGTGTGTCTGACTGTCCCCCCCTGCGGCGAGGGGGATCGCCTTCCTTTTATAGACCAAGGAGGGGGTGCATTACAAGCATGCCGCACTATTTAGCTACATGTGGAGGTATGGCGTGCAGCGCCGCGGAGTTGGCGGCCGTCCTGGCGGTCCTTGCTACGGTCTTGTCGTCGTGGCGTGCCCTGTACTCGAACAGTGGCGGCTTCGAGGGTGAAGGCGTAGTGGTTGGCCGGGGCGTCTTCAAACGGGCTCGAGGAAACCGTTGACGGTGATCCGTACGGGGTACAGTGGCAGGCGTGGCGGCGTCCCGTCCCCGCGTGCTCAACAGCGTCGGAGTTGTTGTAGCAGTGCCGGCGTGGCGCCGCGGGGGGCGGGGACGGCCGCACAGGTCCAACAGTGGCGGGGATGGCGCTCCCCGCCGCCTGACGTCATGGCTTGACCCCGCGGATTCACGAGGGAAGAGTTCGAGGGTGCAACCGGCCCCCCTTCGAGGGTGCGGCGCGTTAGCCGTACGGGAGTGGGTAGCACAGTGCCACAGGGCTGACACTGGCCATACCGCACAGTTCCCTGCAGTGACGGGGATGGGTTTCCCCTAGGGAGCTGGCGGAACAGCGCCGGGGCGTGACTCCTAGGCGCGTGATGGCGCGGTTCTGCCGTGTCAGAGCATTAAATGCACGTACCCGCGTGCGGGAGCAGACGCGCTTGTGAGGGAGCCTCGAGCGAGGCGGGGGTGAGCCCTCGAGCGAGGCGGAACCCGCTCGAGGGGGCCTTTGACTGGGCCACTCCGGTGGGCCGCTGGGGCCGTGCCCTGTGTGTGCGTTTAAGTAAGAGGTGTGTTTTGTTTTTTTGTTTTTTCAGGTTTTAAGCAGGATTCCCCCGGTTTTTTAGACCCTCAGGGCTGTCCCGACAAAAAGTACAACTTAAAAAAATAAAATTGGATTAAAGTACAACTTAAAAAAATAAAATTACCATAAAACTATAATGCAATCCCAACAATTTTTTAATCCAAGGTTGGTAGGGGCTGCGCGAACGCGTACCCCCTCAGCCACAAATTATGACGTCCACTCTCCTACTCGAGGAGATGGTAGACCAATGCATCCACCAAGTGCAATGTGACCATTGATCTAGGCCATGGATCTTCTTGATCACCCATAGACCCCGTCCAGGTAAGTATGTTGTCAAGGTAGCCTAGCCCCTGATTATATGCCGAGGCGACTGCTCATCTGGTGTCCCAAAATTCCGTATGGGACTAAACGCCTGGTGCTAACGGCACGGCTTGATGCCTAAACCTGGGCTTGTTAACGAGCCTTCAGAGGATGTTGATGGCCCATCATCGGGCCCGTGCATTACTCATTAACGCCTGCCTTTCTTTTCTTTCGGATGAAGAAAAAAAATCAGAAAAGACTAATCTTGTTTTATACGATTCAGCCCAGTGATCATGTAAAAAAAATCAGACCATACAACATCTCTTTTTTGATTGTCCTTTGGCTAGAAGTGTTTGGAATGTGGTCTACATTACCTTTGGAGTTAGACCACCTGTTAGTTTTGCACATTTGCTTGGTTCTTGGGTGAGATCGTTTCCAGCCAAGATTAGAAACCAATGCTTAGTGGGGTTGGCTGCTCTTTTATGGGCTTTATGGTTGAATAGGAATGAGGCGGTGTTCCAAAATAGTTTCTCTAACTCCTTTGTGCAGGTGATTTTCAGAGGGACGTACTGGACAAGATGTTGGTCGCTCCTGTCTAAAGAGGAAGAGAAAGTTACTCTGAAAGAAAAGTGTCGCCGGTTGGAAGTAACGTCCATGGAGATCTTCAGGAATTTTGGGTGGAACTCCAAGCTTAGATTACAGTATTAGTTTCCTTGTTGGGTTGAGATGTTCGACCTCTGTTTGGTTTGTACTGGAGTACCAGAGCGGTCTGAGAACCGTGGTGTGTGAATTTGGTGTGTTGCTGTTGTGGCTGTATACATTCCAATGAATTTGGTGTGTTGCTGTTGTGGCTGTATACATTCCAATCGGAATGTAGAGGCCGGATATTCTTATCCTTTATCTAAAAAAATGTCAAAAAAATCAGAAAAGCCGAGTACTGGTGAAAAAAAATAAGAATCCGCTGCTTTGTGGGCCAAACATAGTGGGCCACCAGGCTCAGGCTTTGTGAGGCGGTTCTTGGGTTGCAGAGGCCACTGTGCAGCGGCTTTAATTCCTCTCTCTTTTTTTTAGGGCGCGAATTCCTCTTTTTGTGTCATCAAGACAAATGTGGATAATAAAATTTGCACTAGTGGTCATTTGTAAGCTTCCTACAAATGTTGGGAATTAAGGCAGAAAAACACCTTCGTCCAGTAATGTCAGAGAAACAGGACGACAGTCTGGACTATTATATTTTACGAGTAGTGCATTAGGATCTTCAGAGATTAAACACGTTCACGAGTTTGTTCGGTAGATCTTCTGCTGATTTGTGCAACAGATTTGGTTTGAGAAAAAAATTGTGTGCTGATTTGATTGGCTTATTTGAGAGAATTATTTTACGTAAGAAGCATAAAGAAGAGAAGCCAAACAGAGCCACACCACGTGAAGTTAAAAGATTGTCCAGCATGACAACATTAGTAGATTAGATGAAACCCTAAGATATATCAGAATATCAAACATCGGGATCACCAGTCCCCACACAGGTTTTTTTTTTTGCATATGTAAAGTGCGAATAGGTGCGTGCACATTCATGATTCGTGAACGGAAAGAACGAAGACTAAATAACACCGAGAATCCCGTCATTTTCAGGCTAAACAGCACGTTCTTCTGCGGTGTCCATGCCGGCGACGATGTCGTGCACGGCGGCCGCGACGTCGCCGGCCGAAGAGAGCTGCCACCCGTCCGCCATCTGCACAGCACAGTGATCGATGCCATCTATTCTTATGAAGAAAGTACACGTAAAAATGCTAATGAGGCCATGTAACAGACAAGTACCTTTAGACTGAAGGTGTACAAGACCATCTCGTCGACCGTGGTGGTGGCGTTGAGGTGGAGCGCGGCGAGGCCGCGGCGCTGCATCCCGAGAATTGAAGCAGCTCAAGCAGCATCCGCCGCTGCCGCGAGGCCAGCACCTTCACGGTCGCGTGACCGCCCTCCGACACGGCCACCTCGACGTCCGCCACGCCCGCCCGCGTCGCGGGGCGCCTCTCGCCGCCGTTGCCGCTGCAGACCACGTTGTCGTCGACGTCTTTGACAGCCGCGGCGGTGGAGTACTGAGCGAACGTGAAGAATCCGGGGAAACACTCGGACCCGTGGTGGCAGTCGCCGCCGGCGGCGGTGGCGCGGCGTCTCTGTGCCTGCAGCGATTGCAAGTTGTGCTCGAGCTCCTTGACGAAGTCGATGGCGCCTCCGACAATGGACGCCTGGTCACCCTGCCAAAGAACGCAAGAAATGCTGATCAGCTAGCTACTATTGCCACATTTTTCTTCTTCTTCGCTTTTGTGACCGTGACAGCAGCTATAGCTAGCATATCCTCGTATGGACGAACAGGTGTCTTTCACAGTGACGAGATCACAATGATTTTGACGTGTGCACAGTGGAAAGTCACGAGAAGCGGTGCGACTGATGGCGCGGCGCGGCGTACCCGTCGTGCGTAGGACGGCGGCATGAGGGTGCGCAGCGCGGCGAGGTGCTCGTTCACCTGCCGCCGCCGGTTGCGCTCCACGGCGATGTGGTTACGCCTCAGGCTCTCGGCCTCCGCCACGCTCCTCCTCGCCGCCGTCCCTTTCAGCCGCCGCGGCTTCTTGGTGCCCGCGGGCTGATGATGATGCGCCGGCCTCCGCGCGGACGACGTCGCCAGCGCCGTCGTCGATGGCACGGGACCGACCCAGCTGCTGGTCGCCGCGCCGCCAGCCCAGGCACAGCAGGCGGCGCTGCCATGCGGCGGCGGCGGCGGCACCAGGAGCTCTCCGTCTTCCTGCTGCACCACCACGCCCTTCTCGATGATCCCCTCAAACTCTCCGGCCAAGGGGACGCCATAGCCGCCAAGGATGACGCAGCTCGTGCCGCACGACCTGCAGCACGGGACCCGGGGGTGATCTGGCGGGAACGCCGCCACAGCTTCGAGCAGCGCCGCCATGCCTGCTGTCGTCTCTAGCCTCTACCCTTTGCAGAGCAATGCAGTCTGCTGCTCTAAAGCAACCGTTTGTGTGTGGCTCAGCTTCTCGGCATGCATGGCGTCGTCGATGCGAGCTGGCCGGCTATAAAGAAGACAAGGGGTTTCCAAAACAAGGCTTGGCTCGCGGGCGGAGCTGAAAGCTGCAGATGCACAATCATATTACTGTTGCTGACTGCAGTGCGTGGACCCACGGAAAATCGAAATTTTGTTTCCTGTCAGTCGCTGCTCCAAAGAGAGAGTGAGGAAAACTACATTAACGGTAACAGATCTAGCCATCCAAATCTAACCGTAGATGCTCTCATATATTCATGTGACTCACCTCAATATTGATCTCAAGATACATAGCTCGTGTGGACATGTGGTGACGTGAGTTTTTTTTTTCTTTTTTGAGAAATTGACGCGAGATTTATTCATCAGTTCAGATGTCGCTGCCAGACTCACAGCCCAACAAACCGAGGAATCTTGCAAAAACACTCGCCGCCTGTCGTTAGTGAAAACCAAAAAATTAGGCCAACTTTTGTCAGTGTTTGTAAACCAATTCGTTGTCAGCTAGCTAAAACCATGGAAAAGATGCGGACCGGCGGCAGATTGGCGCCACGGATCGGTTGCCGCCGGCCGGCACAGGGTTTGCCATTGGCACCATACGAGAGCCTGAAGAAACCGGTCGAAACCACTTGTGGTTTTTGGCGGCACTGCCGCGACCCTTTCTGGCACGAGCATGACTTATGCTAGCCTTATTGTAGGCTCTATAGAGTAGACCGTTAGTAGGCACCTACAGACTACAGTAGCATTGTTCAAAGCTTCACAGTTGGATTTGATGGCACGACGACGGCGGCGACACAAAAGACTTTTCCACTCTCTCTCCATCGCATCACGTTAAATACATCGGAGGATAAAATATAGCTAAAAAAGTAACTAATGTACTTCGCGACACGAATCTTTTGAGCCTAGTTAGACCATGATAGAATAATATTTGCCACAAACAAACGAAACGTGCTACAGTGTGCAAAACGTTGAAAAAACAAAATTTTCTAACATCTAAACAAGGACTTAAATCACAGCAAACAGTGGCGGCCGGCCCACACAAAACAATGAGATCAGACAGCCCAACAAGATCAGGCAGTGGGGGAGAGGGGGCAGATTCTCCCGGCCCAAACGCACAGTCCAAACTCAACTCGCATCACATCATGCCGCCGGGGGACAGGTGACGAAACGCCTCGCCGTGTTTTCTCTGCGTCCTTCCTCAGGAGGTGACCCGTCGCAACGTTCACGCTCCCGTCTCCACTGCCGTCGATGCACAGTGCAGGCACAGCGGCGGCAGCAGGAGCTCCGGGCTGGTGAAATGGGGCACGAGCGGCAAGAGAGGACTGTGGCATCTGGGTCCCGGACCTCGCTGATCGATCGGTTCCATCGCCATTCGAGTCACGTCTCCCAGTTTAAGCGCCAACAGTGAGAGCACCGAGCAGGCACTGGTCTTTTGTGGCTGTGGAATGGCCGCCGTTTGGCCATTGCTTCCCACTCAGAACACAGCAAAACCACGGTGGCCATAATCAAGTCGAATCATAGTACCAGGACGACATGAATTTCTGAATTTCGAAGAGGCTCCTGACATTACCATGAACGTGCAACAATCTGCTCTTTAATCAGATGTCTCCAAACATTCAAACAATCTGTTTGCTATAAACTCCCCCCCTCTTGGAGCCCGACTTTTCAAATCTCACCATACCCCGAATGAGCTTGATGCTTATTCGACACCCGTGAAAGAAAAAGGAAAAAGGTTCTACATCATATAGTCGTCGTAACTCAAGCCTACAGACAACACCACAGGGGGCCCAACTTTCATGACCTTAACCTTTTAATGTCCCTTTCACCACGATCGTAGTTCCGGTGCTCGACGACGTCGTTCCTCCTCCGACTGTCAAGGGCCGGGGAGTGGTGTTCTTGGCTATCAGTGGACAGCTCGCCCTCTTCAGTATTTCCCATCATGCGAGTGGACCTCTGCTGATCCTCCCGGTGTACAGGATGGGGCCAACTCTGCCTTCTCTCCTGTTTGACCTTCTCGCCCTCAGCAGCCAACTCCACACCATGCTCCAGCTCCCTCTCAATCAGGTCATCATCATCCATGACATCAACCTTTCTAGAAAGGTCACCTTTAGATTTCCTCCGCTTCTCCAGGGCCGCCTTCACCTTATCCTTGTCTATCTTCTTCATCGCATCCATCATCGAGGATGACATTTTGGGGCCGTCATTGCTATTGCCAGCACCACCCCTTGCTTCATTCTGAGGCATCTGGTTTGAGGTTTGCTTCTCAGGATGAGGGTGGTCATAGCCACGGTGGCTTGGCATGTTTTGCTGGCTTGACTGTCTGGATGCTTGATGGTGTTGAGCTACTGGTGCACCCGTGGTTCCTGGAGGTTTCACAAGAGCACGATGATTAGGACCGCTGGCGGGGCTCCTATCAGCATCATTTCCTTGCGACGGTGTTGGCGCAACATTACTTTGCTCGTAGAGCTCCAAGATTTGGTTGCTAATCTCTGAAATAAGAAATATCATAAATAAATAGTGTCAGCATCTCTCCTTGATATCATGAGCATAAAAAATTACATTTGAAGAAAGATAAAATGGAAGAGGCATCGACGTTGGCAACCAGCCATAATAAATCTGAACAAATGACAAAGCGTAACAAGACATTCTACTCAAAAGATATCGTTAGCAAAAATAAAGTGTCCATGTCCCAAATCCAGGTGATTCACTACATGGCATAACCTTGTCTATTTCCGAATGCAATATGTTGAAAAAGCCAAGAGATTCTGTTGCGCCAGAGTGCAAAACAGTGTCTTCACCTAAACTAGCTCCACAATCATTTGAACACCATATTCAGATGCTAATTTATGAGATCCCAAGATAGTAACCACCAGCAGCAGCTTCTGCAACTAATGGTGCTACAAAATACGAAACCTTACCAAAAATGAATACCCTATTAGTGCAGTGCAGGTATTCCCTACTGACTTTGCATCCAGAGACCAACCTTCCAAGTGCCGTGGGGTAACATCGAACTCTTGCCACCAGACCTTCTCGCCATCTGATGGAAGCTTGACTTTAAGAAACTTCGCAGCCAGGAAGATTGCACCAGCCGCAATATGGTGGGGCTTAAATTGCAGGCAAAGCGAAGTGCGGAGCCTGTACACCCCTTTTAAGGCGTAGTAAATAGGCATATTTGAGAATTACTCTTTGTAACAAGAAGAGTAATTTTAGCATACCCATCATTGACAAAGTTCCAGGCAACTTGAGCAAGGGCATTTTCAGCAACCTTGAATCTCTTTATTGCTTCAACCAAGGGCTTGTACGGATGGTGGACATTCAAGTCAAAACCAAGTGTTACAAGAACAACACGCTCCCCAAGTAAAATGAGTTCCTTCTGTAGTTCATATACTTCCTGAACAAAACAAAGCACAGACTATCAATTTGGCTATGCCAAAGTAATTAGGAAATAAAATTTCAATCTAGCAGATCAGTCCCATCTTATAAAAAATGATCATGATTAGCAAGAAGTGGCTTCAGGAAAGTGTTTGCAGGTAAAAACAAACATATCAATGTCAATTGCAAAAAATGAGATTACTAATTACCTAAAAATCAATAATATCAAGATGAATGCTCTGAAATCAATTCATCTCACCTTCTGCTTAATTCGCTGAATCGCAGCAGGATCCTTTTTGTGGATGATCTCATAGGAAATGAGTATGACATCCCTAAGAGGTCTGGGGGTTTCTTCAACTTTACCCGCCAAGAACATACAAACTGTTGCAATTGTCTGCATAATATAATGAGCATATGATTTTAAATTAACTGTTGATAGGGAAACATTATCCCTAGCAAGTTAATGAAGAGTAAGCACTGTGGCATATTGATATGAGATAAATACTACTCCCTCTGTTAAAATGTAGGTCATTTTGACTTTTCTTCATACATAAGACTTTGTTATATAACTAAACATAACCATATACTTAGTTGCATAGCAAAATCTATGTATCTAGAAAAGCCAAAACAACCTACATTTTGGAAAGGGGGGAGTACAAAAAAAGGAGGTATTGGCGACAAACTAAATTTGGATATGAATATCAGGAAAAAAATAATATCAGGAAATGACTTTTTTGCATAATAGAACTAACACTATGCATTAACCTATGCATTACAGACATGTAATTCTATTAAAATCCATGAATTTATATCATAAGCCAGAGATTCATATTATAAGCATCCTACATGCTATATGCATATGCACACAGAGATCAGTCCATGGATAATCTACAAAGGTGAAGGTGTTGTAACCTACCACCTTAGCAAAGATACTACATGCCACAGAAAACCATCTTTGTGTCTTCACCAAATGGGTCGTAACAGAACAGAACGCACAGATGACTTACCAGATGCTATGATAGCACAAACTATCATGTATAAGCAAAGTGATTTGACAGGAAATGAAAAAATTAGTGCTGAGTTTTTACAATCACGCAAAAAAAAAAAACACAATGAAATAAAATGTTCCACAAACAGCAGAAGATGATGCACATCTTCATTGAGACTTACCCGCCTATCATTTTTTGCATGAGACTGACGGAGGAAAAACCGATGACAGAACACTATAGCTGTAGCAATCGTAACTTGAGGCCTGTATCAAAAGGCATTTTGTTGTCAGAAGGGAAAAGTATATAAACTATAGAATTCATAAACTGCAGCAAATAGGACAGGTACTGCTCCCATATTCCCTTAGTTCCAAAATGTAGGTTGTTTTAGTTTTGTCCCCAAGTCAAACTCAACTTCGACCATATTTATAGAAAATTATATTAACGTAAACACAAAACAAATGCATTAACAAGACATTTCATAGTGGATGTTGTTGATGCACTTTTCTATAAACTTGATAAAAGTTAGAAAATTTGACTTGGTACAAAACTGAAACAACTTACATTTCGAAACAGAGGGAGTACATGATTAAGTTCTACTCAGTATGATTTGCTGAAAACTAGAGGCAACCAGACAAGACTCAATGCAATGCGAGAACATAGGGTTAAATCGTCACTTGAGTAGCCGACAGGCATTTTACGTATAAATTCTTTACCTTGTGCCTCTTCAACACTAGGTCTTGTATATTCAGAAAAACATTTGCCATCCTAATATTCTAACAAAACTTTGCAACAACATTAAATTTTCCCAACAAATGTTGTATTTATACAGAAAGGGCATCACATAGGTGGCATAATGTAACTTTTATGGCTGTGAGCCACGCTCAGTACGCAGAAGGCCACAATTCAAGCAGTACTATAACCACTTGAGGTAGTGGTCTTTTCTGTTAGGATTCTATCTTATATATATATACTATTAGGTTACAATGATTGTTAGGATCCAATAACACAAGGGTCACAGGAGCTAAAGAAAAGCAGCACTACATTTATTTTCCACATCGCTAGTTGCTTTTTCCTACATAGCTGCAAGCAACCATTCTAATCTTTCTGAAAATGTCAGTCCATAACAGTGCTCTAGAGGTAGAAAATAAAGTTCCATATACTAGCACTGCCGTGTAATTATAATTCATACTGAAGATTGAAGCACTAGAATTTCCACGTATTTGTAAAGCACGTGTGCAGTCATATAAGCATGTAAAGAATTCTTCAGACAGCAGCTTATTATGCTTAGTAGGAAAACGAAAACGGGCTGCACTGAAATGAGATGACATACAAACATGAAGAGAGTAATGGTGCTATCTTTCAGGAATACAAGTATGGTAAAATATTTGTGGTGGCATCAATACAAACTTACACATGAAGCCTCATTCCTAAATCCTGCAGAAAAATGCAGTATGTCTTGCGAAAATGGGACTCTTTCTTCAGATCAATACCATCTCTCCTTGAAAGGGAATATTCTTCTATTTCTTTTCTACTAAAATACCACGAACTACCAAGTTTGCCACCTTCTGCATTTCTGCTATATGGTATTCTATATGGGCTATTTTCTACAATTCCATGATGTGAAGAGTCACTTGTCTGCATGGCATCCATATAGGATGTTCCTCTTCTCTACTCAGCAATCTGAATAAAACGAGGAAGGTTGTGTTACAGTTTGCAAAATTTAAGAGGAACTATATACAATGGTTAAAACAGAAGCAGTAAGGAGCTGAAAAAGAGAAAACGTGCACCAAAGGGATGATAAAAAATGTCATATGACTGCAAATAACAGTGACGAAGTTATATGACTGCAAGTTAAAAATGTTTCAAATGTCATATGACTGCAAGGTATGTAAAAACACAAGAATTATGGCACCAAAAGGATGATAATTTTTTTTAAAGCTAGAACAAGTTTAAAAGTAAATCCATGCAAGTTAAAAAATTTCATTCGATACATGACAGCATGCAAATAACAGTGACGAAGTTACAACTTGTTGTTGGTGTAAGCTGACATCAATAGATTTCAGAAAATTCAGTGCAAAGCACTGTTGGAACACTGTTCACTACGTTAATCACAACAGTAAAAAATGGTGCTGACATCGGTTAACAGCGAAGCTGGCTTCGCCCCTGGCAAATAATTTCATGAAATTACACTTCAGACCCAGCTTACAAGTTGTTATTTGTATATATTCAAGGTGTTCTTTTGTCACTGTAAGAACAACACGTGCAGAGCTGCTTTCCTACAGATACTTGCTATCAAGTAAGCTTGGAGGTGCATATAAGAAAAATCCATTTCACCCAATACTCATGAGCAATCCACCAAACTAAGTTGCACATTAATCAGAATCTCTCAATGGTAGGAGTGGCTTTTAATATCTACAGTAAAAGTCATCAGGGAAAATTCGAATCCATTTCGATAAATATCATCAAAATTACAAACCATTTCAAACTACCTTTTTGATGAGTGATGACCTTCCACAGCTAAAGTCACGATCTTGTAATGATATGAAAGGAAATTTTCTCAATCATCACGCCCAAAACTCAAACCGCAGGAAAAAAAGAAGATTTTATCACAAAATTGGTGATTTTTCGATGCTACAGAAGGAAAATTTTCACATCATCACATCCAAACCTCGAACCACAGAAAAAAAATAAAAAATTGTCACAAAATTAGCGCACAGCAGCCAAATCAGACTCCATAACAAGGAATCCTTAGATTACTCGCGCCTTCCACGCAACATAACACAGCAGCGAAATCAGACTCCGTTGCAAGGAATCCTAGACTACTCACGCCTTCCACGCAACATAACCAAATAATTGCTCCTCGCAGCACCAATCTCTCGATGAGCAGGTAAACCATGCGCACCCAGAGAAGCAATTCGAACGAAAGATGTGAAAATGACATCGGATCGGATAATAATAACCTGAGAAGTCGATACGAGCCCTCCTCGCGGCTAGGCAGAGCGGAACGAACCGGATAAGCGCTGCCGGATGGGCGCGGCGGAGACGTTGGGCTGGGCGGTAGGGGCGGCGGCGGCGTGTCGCGGGGAGGCTGCGAGCCTGCGTGCGAGGCGAGGCTGAGAAGGGGACGGAACCCTAGCCGGCTTTGCTTTTGTTTGGCTGGTCTCGTCTCGTCTTGTCACATGGGCTTGCGGGCCGGACCTGGGTCGGGGCTCCCACACCCACTACCCGATGGACCTGGCCGGGCCCGGATCTATGTCGTGGAGAAGGCAGGCGGCGATGGGCTCTGGACCCCGGACCGAAATTAAGCATAGGGTGGGCTTATATTGTAACCCAGCCCACTAACTCCGGCAGTTAGTATTTTGTGAGGCGGGCCCGCCTAGGCCCAACTGGTCGGCGTCGTCAAAGCCTCGACAATGTGTGAGCAGGAGCAGCAGCATCTTCCTCCTCCCCAGCCCCCACCCGCCACGGCCGGAATGAGATCCTCTGTCGTTCTCTCCTCCCATCGTCGGACGCGACGCGACGCGACGACAGAAAAAAAAATCGCCTGGAACCTTTCCTTTTCGTGGATCCATCCCGCTCACCCAAGAGGCAACCATTGCCAGCGTTAATTCCATTCCTTAATTGCCAATGGCGACCGCCTGCACCGGTACGGCCTTGCCGCGGGCGCCTTGGGATAAACTCCGCGGCAAGGAAGGCACCCGGTGCTGCCGCCTTATTAGCCTCTTCACTTCTTCAGTCTTCCTCCCCCTCGTGGCAGCTCTGGTCCCGCGGGTTGTGGTAGGGCACCGCCATGGGTGGTCTGGTTGGCTGTGGATTCGTGCTGCTGCTTTCATGGGTGCTTTTCTCCCCCTCCCTCTGCTCCGGTGAGATGTCTTGGTCGTGCACTTTTGAGTTGTGAGTTTTACGGCTTTTGGGGAGCATGGTTCTATGGTGTGCTAAATACATTTACTCAAATACAAATAATCCGTTATGCCATCCATGTGAATGTATCTACAATTCTGCATGGACAATTTGATGTGGAGGAATCACACTGTATTCACATGCAATCATTTTTAGTTTCAGCTGTTCCGTTTATATTTTTAAAAACGAATTGTTCACAAATAAACATTTTGCTCTACACAGTGTACATGCTGATTAGCTAATTTTGAGTTACATTTGCATTTGTACTTGTGGAGGATGCATTTAGTAGATTTTCACTGAGAAAATGCAGATTGGGTATGGTATCCCAAGCTGCCAGTATTTGGTTCTACACTGTTCCTCAGTAAAAAGTTTTAAATAACGGCATAAGTCATTATAGAACATCACTCGTAACACTTGTTGAGCATCCTCATTTTTCACTCCAGCGGATGGGCTGCCCAAGGTGAGGGCTGTTAACTTGGGAGGATGGCTGGTGGTTGAAGGGTGGATTAAGCCATCACTTTTTGATGGGATTCCAAATGGAGATATGCTTGTAGGTGGATTGATCTTGGACTCTTGGTTATTCACCATGTGTTCTTGGTAAACTGATGCTTGTGAGGTTTTGATCCTGTATGGATTGTGTTTGCAGGATGGGACACAGGTGCAGATCCGCTCTGTTGTATTGAATAAGTATGTTAGTGCAGCCAATGGGGGTGGTTCAAATGTAACAGTGGACCGTGATGTGGCCTCAACGTGGGAGACATTTAGGGTGAGGAGTACATAAAACATATTAGTCTGATTTAAGAAGTATTAATCTGATAAGCCTCTGCATTATTACATCGAGGTTCATTACAAAAATTTATTACATCTAGGGCATTGTATGAAAACTTACCAATCTATTTTCAGAGAATTATGAAGCATATTGGGTCTTACTGCTTTGTTTAGACTTTACAATAGGGTACACCCTCAATAAAGGTATTGTATCATACTACTTACTAGCTAAATGCTATTTAGCTCTTAACTTCACTCCATGTTCTACTAATCTACTTCTACCACTGGGTACAATTTTTCAGCTATATGATTTTTTTTCTCTGACTTGTTTTGCCCAGTTATAATGAACTATTTTGTTGAGTTCCTGTTATAATTAAATTGATGGCCACTGTGGTTTTACAATAGGATATCACATGACAAGAAACTGATCAGTTCAACAAATGCAAAGTTTAACTGAACACTGAATATTATAGGTGAAGGATCGTTGATATATTATTTGATGTGTGGAATGCTTGTAGGGCCAACAGTCGATCATTTTTTTGCATATTTTGTGAAGCAACATTTACATATTTTTGTCAGTTCACATAAGATTCCTACGAGCAGATATGAGAATAGGGCATATGTCTTAATATTTTTTTTCTGCCTATGCAGTCACAATCATATGTTTATTATCATTTGATTATCCGTTACTTCTATGGCTGATATTGAAGCAGCTGCAACCGATTGGATTGTTACAATGCTGTTATTTACATATGACTTTAGTATTTGTTGAACTTACTAAGTGTTACCTTACTGGTTTTTATCTTTATATAAACAGCTTTGGAGGGTGTCGGAAAATGAATTTCAGCTTCGATGTCTTGGAGGTGAATTTTTGACATCAAACAGTGAAGATGGTTTGATCTTGGCAACTGCAAGGGAACCATTTTCCACCGAGACTTTCTACATCGAAAGGAATGGTGGAAGGGTTCATATCAAACTTCTGAATGGAGGCTATGTGCAAGTATTGCTCAATCCAGAGTTTCATTTCGATAATTTCGAAGTGTTTATGTGATTGTCCCTCAGCAGCCTTCTTGCAAGTCGTGCCATTAATAAGACATTGCAATCTCCTTTTAACTTAGGCAACAAACGATCATCTGCTGATTTCCACTTATCAATTCCAACCAGGATGGGATAATAATTTAGCGACATTTGAATTGGTGATTGTTGCCAATAACTTACATGGGGACTACCAGCTTGCCAATGGTTATGGTCACAAGAAGGCGAAGATGGTCTTAGAAGTATGTCTGAGGGCCCTCACTTTCTTTTGAAATTTGCTGAACCAATTTTTTCCCCTCTTATATGCACAACATCCCTTGACAAGAACATTTGTTTTTTTAAGGAGCACAGGACAAGTTTCATTACAGCAAGCGACTTTGATTTCCTATCTCGACATGGAATTAATACTGTGAGGATTCCTGTCGGATGGTGGATAACACAAGATCCATATCCACCTTCTCCGTTTGTTGGAGGGTCTTTGGCAGCTCTGGACCTAGCATTTTCATGGGCACAGTATGTCATGTTTCCAGACTGTTAGTTGCAGTATTTGATATCCCTAATCCTTTCTAATGTTATTGTATCAAGTGTTCATTCAGTTAGTAACATAATTTTTCTTTTGTTGGATTAGATCTTATGGTTTGAAATGTATAATCGATCTTCATGCTGCTCCTGGTTCTCAAAATGGAATGGAACATAGTGCAAGTAGGGATGGTTCCGTGGACTGGCCCTCACATGAATATATCTCACAAACATTAGAAGTTATTGATTTCCTGGCGACTAGGTATTCTTTCTCCTAGCATGTTGTATTAAATCATTCGAATGGTATTTATCTGCATCTCTCCTGAGCTGGTTCTCTACTATCAAAATATCTCAGCTAATTTTTCTCCTCTCATGAAGCATGAAAACTGCATTTACTGGTGGTTTTTCTGATTTCTTGGACATTCCAGACTGTCCTTGAAATGTTATAGGTGCTTTCTTGTGTTTTGCAGGTATGGAGGCCATCCTTCCCTTTTGGGCATTGAGCTTCTGAATGAACCTTCTGCAGCTACAGTTCCTTTAGATGTTCTAGTGTCCTACTACACGAGGGGCTACCAAATTGTGCGAAACCATTCATCAACGGCATATGTTATTCTCTGCCAAAGAATTGGAAATGCAGACCCAATTGAACTGTTTCAAGCTGGTATTGGTCTTTCAAATGTCGTAGTTGATTTGCACTACTACAACTTGTTCGATCCATACTTTGCCAGCTTGAATTCTACTCAGAATATTGAATTGATTTACAAGATTAGAGCACCACAATTACAGGCCCTTAAGGACGCGAATGGACCTCTTGTCTTCATCGGTATGATTACTAACCTTGTTACATTTTTACATTGATGTGTCCGTTTTACAATAGGCTGCACATATGTTCGGTATTTGTTTATTCCTTAAATCTTGTAGTTGGAACCTTTTTGTCATACACTTTATGCATTGATTCAGATGTTACGAGTATCATTCACTTTGAACATTTGTACAGAAAGACCCTATTTTTTGTTAATTTATTCCAGTATAATTGACTATTTTGATAGTGGTGTACTCATATCTTTATTTATACTGAACATGGTGCTGTGTGCCTGTATTGTTCAGGTGAATGGGTTAATGAATGGGACGTGCAAAATGCATCGCAGTATGAGTATCAAAAGTTTGGCAGAGCTCAGTTGGATGTTTATGCAAACGCCACCTTTGGTTGGTCATATTGGACAATAAAAAATGACAGGATGCACTGGGACTTCGAGTGGAATATTCGGAATAAGTACCTACTGTTCAGTAAGTAACACTGACCGTGCTGACCAAGCTTGTAATTCACATCCATTCCGTATCAATCCTACAGCTAGGAAGCCCCTGCCTATTCTTAAATTTTGTTCAATCTTTTTGGTTCTGCCCTAACCTAACGACTAAGAAATACCATAGTAGCTAAAATTGAACATAGAATTTTGTTCAATCTTTTCGGTTGGAGCCATGTCAGTGCTGTTTCTGTGAAAAAAATAAAATTCCTTTGGAGTTTGTTGTGGATCTCACCAGTTTTTATCATGGTATGCAACTTGTGTTCAGGTGGATCATCCTCGCTGAAGTCGCCAAGCTTCCTTCTCCTTCTAGCATTTGGATGGGGAACTTACCTTATCATCATGCCAAGATAACCTGGAAAGTGGAAACATCCTGGAGGAGATGCCAAGGGCTTCTCCTTGTTCCTGCTGCCGTTCTGCCCTGTTCTTTATCCTCCCTGCATTCACATCAGAGAAGCTGGCAACATATTCATTTCTGTACAGGGTGCCGTCGTGCCGATAGAACCGTTGCTTTTTTTTTTCTCGACGCTCTTTGGCTTTTGTAATTGTCAGTTCAGCATCATCGTTGAGTTGAGGTTGGAGACACTGGCGTTGGGCCTCTAGGAAAGTACAACGGGTGTTGGCTTTTGCGAACTGGCCGTTCTCGTTGTGGGTTGCCGGATCCACGTGGGGGGTGGACTTCGCTCGCCGCCAGTGGGGGACTTCTGCGAACTGCATACTCCGTATGTTATTCTCGGCCTCTCGTGGGGTGGGCTGTTGTTTTGCCCCCCTGCCTTCCGGTCGTCACTCGTGTGAGTCGTGACTCGTGAGCGGTGGACGGCTGGACCGGGTCTCGGAGGAGCACGCTGCCCGCCCGGCGCTTGTGTGCTTCAGGCTTCAGCAGTTCAGCCATGCGGTCTCGGGCTCTCGGCACGCTGCAGCGACTGCAAATGTTGCATTGCATTGGTTTTAATTTTAGAAAAAAAACTGCATTGGTTTGAGACTGGAGAGGTTCCGATCAGGAACAAAGAGCCGTGCCAAGTTCTTGCTTTTGACTTCCACGTGTGCTACCACGCGGTTTTTTCCCCTGAGATGTTCGTGCGTGTTTGGATTGGAGCCCCAAAAGCAGTCGTGCCAAAAATCCCAGCGGTACTAGCCGGTACACACACCAGGTACGCTCAAAATAATGGATGAATTCGTTAAAAGGTCCTGATCACATTGCTCGTCACCAACCGTCCAATTAGCTCGTGTACTCGCACTGTTTTTTCAAGAGAACATGTCTAAGCATGTTTTTCATTAAGAGGGGAGAAGAATGCATCCACCAAGATGCTTTGAAACAAGGCACAGTCACGCTGCAGTAGACCCATGCACACTGCACAGGGCACAGCCACACATCATGGATCTATATGCCATCTGATATACTCCTACTAGATGCTTTGAAATTTGAATGGTTTTCATGACTTTTTTTTTCATGCGCAGCCATCGTAGGCCAAGAGTCCAGTGTCCAACCCCGTGTACCGTTGCGGGTGTGCTGCTACCTACTCCGGACACCTGGACGGTCGCGGCGAACGCCAAAACGCCCAGCGCCCTGAAGTCCGAACCCATCAAACCTGACGTGCGACCCCGCCTGCTCGCCGCCGCCCAGCCACCGGACGCCACGACCGCACCATGTCCTCTCCAGTCTCCATGACTCCTACTCCACCCCGTTTATATGCACCTCCGCTCCCCGCGCGCCAGCGACTCCGTCCAACAAGCACAGCCCGCCCGGCCACGCTAAGCGCCCACCCACCACCGCCACATGACAAGGACAACGGTGTCGCCTCGCCACCATGCGGCGGCGGCATCGCTCGCCGCGCTCATCGTCCTACTGCCGCTGCTGCTCGTCGGGGCCGCCGCTGCGCAGGAGTCGTCGCGGGACAAGGACAACGGTGGCGGCGGCGGCGGCGGCGGAGGAGGGTACAGCAGGCAGACACAGCAGCAGCAGCAGGGCTTCAGCGCGCCCATGGTCGTGCTCCTCGTGGCGCTCATCGCGGCCTTCTTCTTGATCGGCTTCTTCTCCGTGTACATGCGGCGGTGCGGGCGGGGCGCCTCCTCGGGCGGCCCGACCATCCCGGCCGCCGCGCTGCTCGCGCTGTCGCGGCAGGAGGAGCGGAACCGGCAGCGCGGGCTCGACCCCGCCGTCGTCGCGTCGTTCCCGACCATGAGGTACGCGGAGGCCAAGGAGCTACGGGTCGGGGGCAAGGACGCCGCGCTCGAGTGCGCGGTCTGCCTCAGCGAGTTCGAGGACGACGAGGAGCTCCGGCTGCTGCCACGGTGCATCCACGTCTTCCACCCGGACTGCATCGGGGAGTGGCTCGCCGGCCACGTCACCTGCCCCGTCTGCCGGTGCAACCTCGACCCCCAGGAGCTCGCCGCGGCAGAGGCGAACAGCTCCGGTGAGGTGGCCACCGCCGGGGAGGACCAGCAGGCGGATCAGGTGGTTATCGACGTGAGCTGCGACGGCGCCGAGGAGGAGGAGAGGAGGAGGGAGGAGGCGATGGAGCTGGAGCGGATCGGGAGCCAGCGCCGCGCGGTGCGGTCGCGGTCGGGGCGGCCGCCGCTGCTGCCGCCCCCGCTCGTCCCGCGGTCGCACTCCACGGGCCACTCCCTCGCCACGCGCCTCGACGGCGACCTCGAGCGCTTCACGCTGCGGCTGCCGGAGCACGTGCGCAGGGAGATGGTCGCCGCGGGCGAGGAGAGCCTGCGCCGCACGGGGCCGGCGGTGCGGGACCGGGACGGCCGCGCCGACGCCGCCCGGAGCGCGCGGCTCGGGCGGTCCGACCGGTGGCCGTCGGTCATCGCGCGGACGCTCTCGTCGAGGGTCCCGTTCTTGTCCGCGTCGAGGAGGACGCCCGACGCCGCGGAGCACGCCGCGGCGCCGGCAGGGACGACGACGGAAGCGTCCCCGAGGACCGCCAAGCGTGAGAAGGCGGCGGACGGCGGCGCCGTGACCCCGCCCAAGGGGAGCGTCCGCTTCGACTGCCTCGGCGGCGGCGCCGCTGCCGTCACGGGCGCGAGGGTAGGCGCCGCGGCCGGCGACAGCGAGACGGACGACGACGACGAGGAGAAGGCCATCGCCCGGCACGCCTGATTCCCGCCACGCCTGATTCCCGCCACGCATCGCGCTTGCGTGCGCGCGTGCTCGTCGATCCACACCACTGACTGCGGCGAGACGGCGGCGCACGTCGCACGGACACACGGCGCATGGTACCATACACGTCCGTGTGATGCACCACGAGACGAAGCTGCTCGCGTGGAGATGGGAACGCGCCGCGGGAACGACGACTCCGTCCCGTTGGAAACCGGTTCAGATTTTCTTTTTCCTTTTTCCTCCATTTTTTCCTCTTATGCGTGCTGTAGGACTTCAGAAAAAAATGAGAATGCGAATACGAGACGTAGAAGAGTTGTTGATTTTCTTTTCCGTTGCCGTTGAAAATTGGGACGAATTCGTTGTAAAGATAGGAGCTCAAGTTGGGTTTGGTGTTTAGCTAAAGTGGATTAAAGCCTCTTCAAACAGAAAAGTGGATTCAAAATGTTTACGGAGTAAGTGTTGACTGATTACTGAGTCTTTTGTTCCACACAGCGGGCCTATACTATATAGTTTACCAGCACAGATCGAGCAGTGTCATCTCAAACGCAAGAGCTTGATTGGTGACTTCGAAATGCCGTGAAAACAATTGGATTCATGTGGTGCGATGGAGGGATGTGTACTGTTCCACGGCAGACGGTACCGTGCCGACGCACAGCCTGCCTAATCAATTCCTGCGTCCGCGCTGCTGCAGTGTCCAGTTTGACTTCAACCTTCTAGATGCGCGCCACTAGACGATTAAACAACGGAATCTTGAGGTTTGAAAACGCTGATCCTTTCTACGATGCCAATGGTCGGTCCTCCTGACGAGGCTTGGCAATGGGGACCCGTTAACCCGCGGATAAAAACCCCATTAGGGTGCGGGTTTGGGCAATTTCTCCCCCCGCGAGTCTCTTAATGGGCATTTGCCTCACCCATCGGGTGAAGCGGGTGCGGGTGTGTTCTCACATCCCCATACCCGCAACCCGGTGGGTCACCCGATTAGAGTATGACATGTAGGTCCATCTAGTAAAGTGAACATGTATGTAAGCGCAGTGAAACCCTAAACCCTATATGCATCCCATTTTCCACCCCTCAGGCCTCAGCACCGCAGCCGCCAGCGCCCAGCGTCCGTCCGTCCGCCCCTAGATCCGATCGAGAGAAAAAATCGTTCGCCCCCTAGATCCACGCGTTCCCTGCGATGCGCGGCTAGCGGCTGGCCGAGTTCCTCGCCCGCGCCCGCGCCCGCCGCGCGCGCGCGGGCCGCGTCTGCCGCCGCTCCCCGGTGCGGCCGTGCGGCCCTCTCCAGTCTCCACACCAGGGCGCCACCCCTCCCCCGCGCTGGAAGCCATGGATCCAAGGCGCTCGAGCTCGACAAGCCTTGAGCACGCAGAAGAACGACCGATCACCGGGGCTGTCACCGGCTCGGCAGCGGAGGGAGGCTCGTCGCCAGCTCCAACCTCACCACCGCCGGCGCTACAAATCCAGGTTGGGGCTGGTGGCTCCTCACCAGAGATGCCCACTTCATCTCGTGCACGGTGAGATACTTGAACCCCTTTTTTTATGTATTTCTCTGCGGATTTGCGGTGCTTCGTCGTCCCCTTTGTTCTTGTCTGCGTGATTTGGTTGAGCACAATTCGATTGAAGTTGAACTAACCCGACCTGACGACCTCGCGAAGGGACGCCACCACTGTCGTTGTCGCAAAAGCTAGTGCTACTGCAAAGCCTAAAGCACCGGTCGCCCTTGGCTTGAGTCGCCGCCATACTGTGCAGGTACCACACGCCAAGCCACGGAGTCGTCTTGCCATTGAAGGAGCGCCTGCAACTCCTTCCTCCTCTGCGCTTCAGTTATTGAGATCTAAAAGGTTCGATCTCGATGCACCCTTGTGTTTAACCCCTATTTTTCTGCCATTTTTTGTTTACTACAATTGCTGAACTGCTAGGTCACTTCAGTAACTATGTCTCTATAGCAGTTGTTTGTGTTGGGGGCTAACCGAAAATCCGGGTTAGACCCCCGAACACAAGGGAAGAAGATGGGCAAACGTTCAAGTAAAAACCGCAAGTGACGTAATAGAAGACAAAGAGCCTTCCAAAGACTGCTCGTACCTCAAAAGTTGTGAATCCCCTTACACGTGCCCTCACGCCCCCTTTTATAGGGAGACGAAGGGACTTTTACATTCCGACAATACCCTTGAACTCAAAGAATATTCCTAGTGTGAACACACACAAATGTCTTTTACATCTCATATATTTACAAGCCTGCCAGTAGTTCACACGTTAAACCCGGACTTTTTGAGACGACAACTTTGACTTTGCTTCTTGCTAGTTCGTGAATGTTCTAGTTCAGGAAATCTTCACGCACCGTGATTCCCGAACTCGTCCTCCATCATATTCCCGAATTTCGCAGATTCCCGAAGTTCGTGGCTTCGCAGGTTCATGGCTTTGAGTCTTCACGAATTCGCGACTTCAAGACTTCGAGAGTTCGGGAGTCCAGTCCACCGCGCATTTGCGACTTCGAGACTTCGTGAGTTCCAGACTCCAGATCTTCGTGAGTTCTTTGCCCCTGAAAACTTGCATCACAAATTTCATTAACCTCGACGTTTCGAGGGCGACGGGTTTTCCTGAATTCCCCAACACTAGCCCCTCGGGGAAGCGGGTTGACTCTGACGATCCGATTCCATGAACATTTCAGAATTTTAGTAAAAAACATCACCCTCGGAACGTCGGAGGGGACACGCGTCACCCGGGAACTTCGCAACGGTCGAATCAAGGCACGTTCGCAGAACTACCCCCCTCGCCCCTATAAATAGACAGCTTCCGCTGTTAAATTTTTTTCACCGCTGTCTTGTTTTGTTGCGAACTGCAGCTTTCTCCTTCGCAGAATTTCGTCTTGCGTTCTTGCGTTTGCGGCTTCAACTTTTCTCCAAACTTTCGTAAGGTACTATTCTTTTTGTCTCTTAACTCTTGTTTTCTTCTTTCCATCGTACTAGAGTTATCTATCTCGCGAACTTCGTTCACGAACGTCGTCTTTATTTTCTCTTGTTTGTACTACTGTTGAATAGGTGGCTCGAGTCAAAAGCACTGCAAGACCCATGATGACCGAAGAGCTTGCTGCAGCTGGCCTTCCAGTCGAACCAGTTGCTCCGAACCCTGAGAATGCTCAACCTCCTGAAGAGGAGGGATCGCCTGCTGCCAGCGAATCCAGGAGTCACGAAGACGGTGAGGTCAGGACAGATGATGAAGATGTCGGGGATGTGGATGCCGATGTCAGAGACTTGGTCAGAACAAGGCCGACGGGACCTCTCCCTCCGTCTCTTGTTTTCGGAGAATCTAAGGTTACCACGAACATGATCAGGGAATATGAGGCAGCTGGATTCTTCCCTTCAGGCACTGGGCGGGCTCCATTGGATGAGCAGACCCCTACTCCCGAAGATGGAGAGGTAGTTGTATTTCGCGACTTCTTCACCTGTGGGCTGAGATTCCCTTGCGATCCAATTCTCCCCGCAATTTTGGACGCTTTTTTGGTGAAGATTCATCAGCTCTCTCCGACGTCCTTCCTGGAGATGTCCAAGTTTATTTGGATTATGAAGACCTTCAGGTGAAACCTCAGCGTCGACGCTTTCGCAAGGTTTTTTGAGTTGGTCATTGTGCCCGACGTTATCAAAGTCGACGACTGGCAGTTTTACGAAGCTCACCATGCGTGTTGTACTTTCAACACCCGACGACAAAACACCCGAAGGGGGATCACGCGAATTCAGATCGTGCCCTGCTGCAAGACCAACTTGACTGACGACTGGAACTCGTACTGGTTCTATGTCAAGGTTGACATGTCTAAGATTCCTGGATATGAAGGACCAGCCCATCCTCTGTCTTCTCCTATCGAGGACCTGACTGCTGTGAACACTGCTGAATTTAACCATCGGGCAGTGGGGATCAGAAGTTGTGAAAATGCTTTTCACCTCGCCAGCACTATCCTTGGTGGCCGTGACATTGTCGAGGAGTTCTTTGCTGCCCAGATTTGGCCGATCTCTTATGGCTGGGCCCCAAGCGAGATCGTGCATTTCAATGTTAATTGGGCATCACAAGAAGTCCCTTTCCCGAAGTTCGGCATTAAACTGAGGGAAGGCCAAAGCGCCGATGCTTTCATGCTTGAAGTCGAGAAAAGAGTAACTCTTATGATAGGCGAATACACTATGAATGAGTACAAGGCGTACAAAGCTTTGGTGAAGCATAAAAGGAAGATAAATTGTGTGTTCTCCAAAGTTTGCGGTGATAAAGCTTTTCCCTCGCGACGCCCAGGCCGCAAGCTTAAGATTCCCGCAGTTGCTGTTGCCAGCTGCTTGGTCGCTCCTCCGAAAGCACCGAGAAGAAGATCTTCAAAAAGCGGCCCAGCGACTGCTGACGAGACTACAACCTCTGGTGTTCAGCCCTCGAAGACTAAGTCTCTCGAGTCGTTGAAACGCAAGCGCAGAACCTCCGAACAAGTTTCGGACGCCGAACTCCAAGCAGCCCTCCAGTCTTGCTCAGATGAGCCGCAAGAAATCTAAGAAGGCTGTCAAGAAGGTTGTTGTCGGTGTTTTGGACCGGCAACCTACTACGGGGAGTACCCGAAGTAGATGAATGTGACTCGCCGAGATCGGTAACTCGAAGGAAGAGACACGTGGCACACAATTTAGACAGGTTCGGGCCGCGAGGTGCGTAATACCCTACGTCCTGTATGCTGCGTAGCTCTGGATTGATGGGGCACGATTACAGGATGGTGCAATAGTGCGCCGTGAGTTGAGATTGGATGAGATGATCCTGAGATCGGTCCCTGCCTCGCCTTATATAGTCGGGAGGCGGGGTTACAAGTCGGAGTAGGGAAGGAGTACTAGTCGAGTACGTCTAGGAGACCTCTACACGGTGCGGAACATGTACGAGTCCTAACCGAGTACTACTCCGTGTCTTGTCCTTGTGCTCCACGCCTTCTCGTGTACCGTGTAGCGCAAGCCGGTAGTCCCGGGGGCCCACCGAGTAGTCGGTCCCGGTACCCACCGAGGTAGTGGGCCCGGGGAGGTCCATACGACAAGCCCCCGAGTACTTTGTAGTCGAGAAGGATAGCTTCAAGTAGTCTTGAAGGCCTTAACAAGTAGTCCTCAAGCGTCCCTGAGTACTACAAGTCAAAAGTCCTCAAGAGTAGTCGAAGCATCCCGAGGCTGGAATGTACTCCAGCTGATGTTTGAGCAATCTTGAAGTCTTCTCGAGTAGTCTCAAGCGTCCTTGAAATCTGCCTTCGAAGGTCTTCAAAAAAGCCTGCCTTGTCTTGAAACCGGAGCCGTCAAGAAGATGCGATTTGCAGAACCGCAGTCCACGCGGAGTAGCCCCCGAGCCTCGAGCCGCGGGCTCTGGCTGAAGATCTATCCGAAGTCTTGGCGAGAAAATCCCGAAAAGTCCGGAGAGAAAAAACCGAAGGACACGTGGCACGGAGCCCCCGAGCCTTGAGTCGAGTACTTCCTCTCGAATTGAAGGGTCTTCTTGGAGAATGTGTCCTGAGATGCTCTTGAGACTAGCTGCGTCCCAGGTAGTCGAGTAGAAGTAGCCGAGCCCCCGAGATGAGGCGCGTCGACTAGTGGAATACGAAGAGTCACACGCAGCCGCTGAGTCAGCCGCGCGTGGACTTATCTAGCCGCCCGTTACGGAGGCGTTTTGGCTTATAAATACAAGCCGAAACCCTTAGGGTTTGTCACCCAAGTGAGCTGCAGTCATTTGCCACTTGAATCTTGAAGTAGATCCACTCCATCGAGCGCCGCCGCCGTAGTAGATCCAAACGCATCGCCACACGAAAGCTGTAGGGAAGCCCCCGAGCGGATGCGAGTGAAGACTCCCTGTTCTTGGAGGATGAAACCGTCCCCGTCGAAGACGTCGAAGGCCGGCGGGAAGAAGAGGAGCCATGCGGGAAGGCGCCGCGGCGGTGCACGGAGCGGCACCGCCCACATCTCCACCGCGCGCTGACCCAAGCCGCGAGTGGAAAAGGTCGAAGGTGAAGACCGAAGACTTGCTGACCCTGTTGAACTCCGGGTTCATCAGGGAGAAGGAGATCGATATGTGGAGATCCGCCGCAGGAGATCCCTATCCAATGGAGAAGGCACAAGACGAGATCCCGATGTTCTCGCGCTTCGTGGAGCGCGGTCTTGCGCTCCCAGCGAGTGACTTCTTCAAGGGACTTCTCAGGTACTATGGCATCGAGTACCTCAACTTGAACCCCAACGGAATATTCCACACTTCTGTCTTCGTCCATTTCTGCGAAGCATTCTTGGGGATCAAGCCCCACTGGGTTCTCTTCCGGAAATTCTTCCGCGTGAAGCCGCGCCCCCGGCGCCTCCAACCCCAGAGTAGTCAGAGGGGCCGGGATCCAGTTGAGGGAAGATGCCCCTGAGCAGTACCTGGCGTACAAGCTCGTAGACTCCAATACGGATTGGAAGACGAGGTGGTTCTACACCACGAACCACCATCCCGAGCTGCCGAAGCCGAGCGGACGGCAGCCCAAGCACCAAGAGTGGTGGAACACGGAACCCACCATGCAAGAGGGGATCCAGCTCCCAGAGTTGCTGGCACGCATCAAGACCCTGCGGGATGCAGGACTGAGGGCCGAACATGTGGCCTTCAGTTTCATGAAGCGCCGGATCCGGCCGCCGGCCAGCGCGGGATACGATGGGCTTCGAGTACACCGGCGACGACGACACGTCGCGGATGCCGGGGGGCGAAATTGAGGATAACGACATCGTCGAGAGGTTGTCAAGGATCTTCAAGGACATGCCGGAGTACACGGCGTGCCCTGTCGAGGAGTACTCCGCCGCGCGCCCGCCCAACGAGGTAAGTAGCCGTACCCGCCTCGTCGAGTAGTAGGTGCTTGTAGCAGAGTTGCTGACGCTTTTGTGTCTTTTGCGCAGGATGATGTGAAGCGGTTTGTCTCCGAGCCGCAGCCACCACCGAGCGGAATTGAGGTCCCAACGGTGGAGAAGGTGAAGGAGCGCCGAGTAGTCGGAGACGACGACGATCCCGTCATCGTGGAGGATACCTCCGATGACGAAGAAGACGAGGAGACGGCGCGCAGACCGCTTCCACCGCGGTCGAGGTTTAGCCGTCCGGGCTTGCCTCATGTACCTCTCATCCGGGACCCTCCGGCTAGCCCGGGAGGCTAGCCTTGCCGCGCCGCCAAGGAAGCCGCGCAACCCCCGCCAAGAAGCGGGTAGCCAAAAAGATGAAGGTCTCAGAGACCACGCCTCCGAGGTAAGTCATCTTGAGCGAAGTAGTCGAGTACCCAGTGATCGAGTACGGTGCTGACGAGTAGTCATCCCTGTGTGCAGGAGAGGCCGCCAGCGGAGCCCGTGGAGGAAGGCGATGAGGGCGTGTGGCCCACAGTGGGGGAACCGGCTGGAAGCCGAAGTCCAGCCCCCACCGTCGAAGAACTTCGGCGCGGGCCGGAGCGCGCCAGCCCCCGCCCCAGAAGGGAGCAGAGTACCCGCGACCGCCGCCGTCGAAGTGGTGGAGGCCACAGGGGCGCAAAAAACTTCTGTGCCGACCGCCGTCGTCGTGGAGGAGGCGGTAGTCGGAGAGGCGGAGGAAGAAACGCCCGCCGAGGGTGGACTGGTTGACATCGCCAGCATCCTCGGTGCTCCGGCCGTGACCATCGTCCGGTCGAACTTGTAAGTACCACGCCTTCATGAGTAGTACTCATTGTAGTAGTCGTTTTTATCTGACGACCCTCTGTGGACACTTGTGCAGAAAATCCACGGACTTGAGCTGGGACGGAGAGGAGCCCACGGCAGCAGAGGCAGAAAAGGCCGCACCGCCCGTCGAGGAGCCCGCTCCAGAAGCCCAAGCCGCGACCGAGCCCCCAGCTGCCGAAGCGCTGCTGCCGGAGGCGGTCGTAGTCGAAGGTGAGTACTCCTCCTGAAGCTGTAGAGCCCCAGAAAGAGTAGTCGTAGATACTGATGCGCGTGTTCCTTGGTGACGAGGGGCGGGAAGGGGGTGACATCCCCGGGCGGGGGTGCCCATGCAGGAGTTGACACCAGAGGCCCCAGAGGCTGCGGTAGGAGCCCCCGAGCCCATAGGGGAAACCGTCGAGAAGACCGCCGAGGAGGAGGCGGCTACCACGTCGCCAGGGGTTGCCCTGGAGGTGGCGATCCGGTCCCCGGAGATCCAAGACGCGGAGCCTATCCGCTCGGCGCCAATGACGGAGGCTACGACAAGTAGCCGTGGCGGGGATCGAGGCCGCTTGCCGACGATCTCGTCGAACCGGCGGTGTTGGCGCAAAGCACTTGGAGGCGATGCGGCGAGCCGAACAGTGGATGAAGGTACGTAGCCGTTGCCTCCCGAGTAGTCAATCCTTTCGTTGAGTACTCTGCTTGACTTGAACTTGTATTGTGCAGGACGTCGCGGAGCGATCCCGCGAGAAGTCGAATCTGCTGCAAGGCTATGGCGACACGGTACTGCGAGCTGAAGCCCTGGAGGAGCAGCTCATGAAGTCGAGGAAGCATGCGGCCGCCATGCAGTCGAAGCTTGACGCCGCCTTCGCCAAGTACCACAACGATGTGATGGACTTGCAGGCGAAGAGCGACGAGCCGGGTGCGGAAGAACAAGGGCCTCCGCAACAAGAATAAAGGTATGTCTCTTGACTTGTCGGGTACTTGTTAGGAGTCATCAAGCTCTGACCCGTTGTGTGTGTTTCGATGTTGCAGAACTCGAAGGCCAGGTAGAGCGACTGAAGGGCTCGGAGATCAGCATGAAGAATCTCTTCTACCGGGAGCAAGAAGCCCGCCGTGTACTTGAACTCGACTACAAGGAGGCGGCCTTCGAGTGCGAGAAGCACATGGAGTTGCGAAGTGCATCTCGATCGGGATCTCGTCAAGTCGCTACAAATCTTTGCGAAGTTGAACGAAGACTGCGAGGCGCTCCGGGCCCAGCTGAAGGACCTTGAAGAGGCTGCCCTCCCGATTGCGAGGCTCCTGGTGCCGCACCCGGGCGGCCCCAAGATCGCACCGTTGGCGGATCGACTTCGTGAGGCGCCAAGCCGGCTGGCCGCCTACGTGAAGCACATGGCCAAGTCAATCCCGAAGCAGGTGCTGGCCTTCATGAAGTCGTACTTCCCGAAGGCCCCGGTGGAGGTAGTCGCCGGCGGGGTAGCCGCCAACCGCTCGGATGAGCGAGACGCGAGTTGCTTTGGAGCGAGATGGCTCCCATCGCGGAGCAGGTAGCCGATAAGTTGAACCTCCAGTAGCCCTGCATAGATAGCTAGTAGCCGTAGTTGTATAGGAAACAGTTGTAATGAACTATTTCATGTATCAATGAAATGTGATGTCCCATCAATGAGTACTCGTAACCGCGATCTCGAGTGCGGAGCGCCCATCGTGGAGTAGGTGCGAGTAGTAGAACTCGGCTTAGTAGTCCCGTCGCGGGGAGTAGGCGATAAAGAAGTTGATGAACAATCAAACTTTATTGCGAAGAAGTACACACGGGTGGCCGGGGCCGTAGTTACAAGTAGTCGCACGGACCCGAAGGCCGCTTACGGTCGAGTAGTACCGGGAGCGGGTAGCCGCTTACGGTGAGTGATCCGTAGGTAGCCGTGTAGGGCCGGATCGCGGATCCGTAAGTAGCCGCGCAGGGGGGGATCTTGGAGTGTGGTCTTCTTGGTAGACCGTTGCTAGAGTCCTTGACGCTCGTTGCGGCCCGGGATCCGTAGGTAGCCGCACGGGGCTGGACTCGGAGGAGAGTAGTCCGGAGACTTGAAGCCGGGACCGGAGGGTCGCTTGCGGCAAGGGGGTGTTGATGTAGTCGTGTAGACTTGAACCCGGAGTAGTCGAGTAGACTAGGCGTAGAATCGACGGAGGTGGTCGACGTTCCACGAGTTGTTGACTTCTTCGCCTTCAAGTGTTTGGAGGCGGTAGGAGCCTGGCCGGTCACCTTAGCCACGGTGAAGGGGCCTTCCCGAGGGGAGGCCGAGCTTGTGAAGTCCTTCCGTGTTCGGATACGGCGGAGGACAAGATCTCCAACGTTGAAGGAGCGTTCCTTGACGTTGCGATCGTGGTAGCGTCGGATACCCTCCGTGTACCTTGCTGATTGGACTAGGGCGGCACGGCGAGCTTCTTCGAGGTCGTCGATATCAACTCGTCTGTCGTCTTCCGAGACGCCTTCGTCGTAGTGCTCCACCGCCGGCGAGTTCCATATGACATCGGCGGGGAGGATGGCTTCGGAGCCGTAGACCGGGAAGTAGGGGGGGATTGCCCCGTTGGCTTGGATGGTTGAGTCCGCGGCCCCCGAGTGCGTTGGGTAGTTCCTTGATCCACTTGCCCCCTTTTGAGTTAGCGGCGTCGTGTAGCCGCTTCTTGAGGGCGTCGAGCACCATCCCGTTGGCGCGCTCGACTTGTCCGTTGGCCGTGGGTGGGCGACGGAGACGTATCCGACGTCGATTCCGCCTTGTTCTCGCGGTACTCCCGGGCGGGTGGTTGTTGAAGTTGGACCCCGGTGTCCGTGATGATGCGGTGGGGTAGCCGTAGCGGTGCACGAGTTCATCCGGGAAGTCGAGTACTCGTCGGCCTTGGGGCATGTGGCCAGGCTTGACCTCGATCCACTTGGTGAACTTGTCGATAGCCACCGGTACCTGCTGTTGAATCCTCCGGCGCGGTTGGCGGTGGCCCAATCATGTCGAGCCCCCGGCGGGCAAAGGGCCGGGTTGGCGGTATGGTGACTAGCTTGTAGGCGGGGACGTGTTGTCGCTTGGCGAAGAACTGACATCCTTGGCACCTTCTGACGAGTTCTTCGGCATCGCCCAGGGCTATGGGCCAGTAGAAGGCTCGCCGGAAGGCCTTGCTGACCAGCGTGCGGGAGGACGCGTGGTTGCCGCAGACACCCTTGTGGATCTCCTCCAAGATGTCCTTGCCTTCTTCGCGAAGGACGCATTTCATGAGTACTCCAGAAGATGCGCCTCGCTTGTAAAGCTTGTCGCCGACGAGGACGTAAGACTTGGCGCGGCGGACGAGTTGTTCGGCTGCGTTCTTGTCGGAGGGGACCTTCGCTCGCCGAGGTAGTCGATGAAGGGTTGCCTCCGGTCCACGTCGATCATCATGACCTCCCTCGCCCTTGGCCTGGTTGGTTAGGCGGGACGGTGGTCGGTGGCGCCGGCTCGGGGATGGATGGCGCGTGAAGCTCATGGACGAAGACGCCGCGGGTACTTGGGCGCGGGTGGATCCGAGCTTCGAAAGGACGTCCGCCGCAACGTTGTTGTCGCGAACGATGTGGTGGAACTCAAGACCATAGAATTTGTTCTCGAGCTTGCGGACTTCTAGGCGATGGCGTCCATGTTCTCCTTGTTGCGGTCCCGGGACTTGTTGACTTGGTTGATGACCACTTCGCGGAGTCGCGCGTAGACTAGTAGCCGCTTGATGCCAAGTGAAGCCGCGAGGCGGAGCCGTGTAGGAGGGCTTCGTACTCGGCTTCGTTGTTTGAGACCTTCCGAGAAGATCCGCGGGACGTACTTGAGTTGTTCGCCCGTTGGAGAGATCGGGGAGTACCCCCGCGCCTGCGCCCTCGAGGTTGAGTGAGCCGTCGAAGTACATCACCCAATGCTCGGTCGCACGGTGGGAGTAGGTAGGCGGTTCTCCCGCCACTGCGCCATGAAGTCGACTAGAGCTTGCGACTTGATGGCTGTGCGTGGCTTGAAGTCGATGGTGAGGGCGCCGAGCTCGACGGCCCATTTGGAGATCCTTCGGTGGCGTGCGGGTTCCTCGGGATGTCGCCGAGCGGGTAGTCGGTGACGACGGAGACCGAGTACTCCCGGGAAGTAGTGTCGTAGCTTCCGCGAGGTGATGAGTAGAGCGTACGGAAGCACGCACGGGCGGTAGCGAGCCTTGGACTGCGATAGAACCTCGCCGACGAAGTAGGCCGGGCGCGGGCCCGGGGTAGGCGTGGCGCGTCTTCCGCCGCTCGACAACGATGGCGATGCGACCACGTGAGTAGTCGCGGCGAGGTAGAGCGATGGCGCTCGCCCTTGTAGGGAGCCGTGAGGGTCGGCGGCTTCGACGGGGAAGTCCTTGAGCCGGGCAAGGGCTTGGTCCGCCTCTGCCGGTCCACACGAACTTCTCGTGGTGCTTGAGTAGTTTGAAGAAGGGGAGACCCCGTTCTCCTAGCTTCGAGATGAATGCGTTCAATGCCGCCATGCACCCCGTCGGCTTACGGGACGTCCTTGATGCTCGTGGGAGCTTTCATGCTTGGTGATGGCGGAGATCTTCTCGGGGGTTGGCTTCGATGCCGCGCCGGGCGATGATGAAGCCGAGTAGTTTGCCCGAAGGGACGCCGAAGACGCACTTGTTCGGGTTAAGCTTCCGGCGGTACTCGCGTAGCGATGCGAAGGTCTCTTCAAGGTCGTCGATGAGGGTGCGGAGTCCCCGGTTTTGACAACCACGTCATCCACGTAGGCCTCGACGTTCTTGTTGAGTTGCCGCTTGAAGCGAGCCTGGATGGCCCGTTGGTAGGTAGCGCGGCGTTCTTCAACCCGAAAGACATGGTCGTGTAGCGGACGCGCCAAACGGGGTGATGAACGCGGTCTTCTCCTGGTCTTCCTCCTTGATTGCGATCCGGTGGTACCGGAGTAGCGGTCGAGGAAGCGAAGCGGGGTCGCGGCCCGCCGTGGAGTCGATGACTTGATCAATCCGCGGCAACCCGAAGGGGTCCTTGGGGCGAGTGCTTGTTGAGGTCGGTGTAGTCGACGCACATCCTCCACTCGTTCGAGTTCTTCTTGCGGACGAGGACGGGGTTGGCGAGCCACTCAGGATGGAAGACTTCTCTGATGAAGCCAGCAGCGAGTAGCTTGGCGAGCTCCTTCTTGATGGCGTCCCGTCGTCGTCGGCGAAGCGTCGGAGATGTTGTCGCTTGGGGGTAGCCTTTGGGTCGACGTTAAGGCAGTGCTCGATCAGCTCCCTGGGCACTCCGGCATGTCCGTGGCTTCCACGCGAAGATGTCGCGGTTAGCCGAAGGAAGCCGATGAGCGCGTCTTCCTATTTGGGGTCGAGGCCGGCCCCGATGGTGGTGGTCTTGGTGGGGTCGCTGTTCGAGGTCGGCCAGACTTGGTGAGCACCTCCTCGGGTGGCCGAGGCTTGTTGGCGGTTGTCGGACTTCTGCGGGATGTCGAGTTCGCTTGTAGCAAGCTTCTTCGACGCGGCGTAGACCTCCATCATTGGGGTGGGTACTTGATTCGTTGAAGCGATCACCACGGCCTCTCGTATCGCGGTCGTGAGAGATCTTCAAGTCCCCTTGGAGGGAGAGTACGCCGGATTTGGACTTGGCATTTTGAGTACCAAGTATGTGTAGTGGGGCACCGCCATGAACTTGGCGATGGCGGTCTGCCGAGGATGGCATGGTAGGAGGTCTCGATATCCGCGACCTCGAACTTGATGTACTCGGTGCGGTAGTTGTCGCGAGACGCCCCGAAGGTAGCGGCGGTACCAGCGAGCCTAGTGGGATAGCCGCGTTGCACGGGACGATGCCGTAGAAAGGCATCTTGCTCTTGTCGAGCATGGGGGTGACGTCAAGGTTCATCTTCTTCGAGTCTTGGTGAAGAGGACGTTGAGCCCGCTTCCGCCGTCGATGAGCACCTTGTTGAGCTTAGAGCCCGCCCTTTGTTGGTTTCGGGACGAGAGGGAAACGTCTGGTTCGGAGAAGCTGGTCCATTGGTCCGCGCGGGAGAAGGTGATGGGTGTCTCGACCACCGAGAGGGGTCATAACCGCGGTTCAATGGACATCACTTCACGGCGAGTAGCCTTCGCTCCCGCTGCGGGGTAGTCCGCCGAAGAGGACGTTGACGGTCTTCTCGGGTTCTTGGAAGTCGTCGCCGTCCTTCTTCTTGTTCTTCGATCGTGAGGGTGCGGTGGCTCCGGCGTATCCTTGAGTGCATGCCGAGGCGGTAGCGCTTGCTCGGTAGTGTGGTTGCCGTTCGGGTGCCACGGGCACTTCTCCTTCGGCGGGTCTTTGAACCCGCCGGAATTCTTCTTCGAGTTCCCTTTCGGAGGGCGGGGATAGCCGCGACGGTATTGTACGGCTTGCGCTTGCGGTTGGAACCCGAGAAGTTGTTGTTGTTGTTGTTGTTGTTGTTGCGGCCGCCTTGGTTTGGATTCTTGCTGCTGCCGCCACCTTGGTTCGCTTGGACTTGCCGCGGATGGCGTCGTACTTGGCGTTGGCCTTGTCCTCTTCGTCCGCCCGGGACGTGATCATGTCCTTGAGGTGGGGAATGGACTTGGGGCGGCGTCGGCCGAAGTCCTCGAAGGTGCGGCGATGGTAGAGCCCGTCCGGAAGAGGTCGATGACCTCCTTGTCGGTGACGTCCACGACGGTAGCGCGCTTGTCGAAAAAGCGGCGCATGTACTTGCGGAGGGTCTCGCCTTGTTCTCTTGATCATGGCAAGGTCCATGCGAGTACCCGAACGGCCCATGGCGCCCGCGAAGTTGCTTGTGAATTGCTCCTTCGGTGGTCCCACTTGTCGATTGAGTGCTTGTCCGGCGACTCGAGCCACGTGAGTGGGGCTTGGTCCCGGCGAAGGGGAAGTAGAGGCACTTGGTGTCGCCCATTGTTGCCGCCGGCGTTCTCGATGGAGAGAGCGTAGCATCGGAGCCACTTGGATGGGATCTGCTTCGCGTCGTATTTGGTGATCCCCAAAGGCTTGAACTTGTCGGGGAGGAGCGAGGTTGCGAAGCCGGGGTGAGAAGGCGGGGAAGCCGTCGCCTTCGGCGGCGGTCGTCGACTTCTTCTCGCCGCAACTCATCGATTCTGCGGCGAGCATCGTACCCGCCGTGAGAGGCGCCGGAGGCGTGGGCGTGCGCGTGGCCGTGGCCGCGCGCGCCGCCGCCGCCTCCCGGCTTTCTTGTTGGCTCCGTGGTTGGAGGCCGCCGCCGTCGGCCGCCGCCGCCGTCGGGGTCGTTGCCGCCACCACCGGCCGGAGCACGGTGGGGGACGACTTCTCGGTTGACGTTGTCTTGTCGTGAGGGTCCGCCGGCGGTGGAGCGTCGACGGTTTGGTTCGGGCGGGATGTCGCCCGAGTACGGTTAGGGGCCGGGGTCAACCTTGCGTGAAGTAGCCTCGTTGTCGCGAGGCTTAGGCGGGAGAGGTTGGGCGACTCTTTTGTCTACCCGCATGAAGTAGGCTTCTTCGGCGAGCTTGGCGATGACCTCTCCCGGCCCGTATGCCCCGAGCACGACGTGCGATCGTTGTGATCGACATGAGGCATTGCTCGGGAGTGGTGTGGACTCTGCTCTCAGCGCCGAGAGCTTCGCAAGGTTGCGGATGGGAAGGTTGTCTCCGAGCCGCCGGCGTCGTTCATTGCGCTTCTGTTACGTTCGCGCGGGGCGTCCCCTGTTGGCGTCGGTCTCGTCCGCGGGGGCATCGGCGGACGGCTCGTACGCGGAGATGTCCTCCAAGTACTTGTACGCGGCCGTGCCTCGAGGTTCCCGGAGTGTCGCCGGCGGCCATGAAGACTTGACGATCAGGCGTACCCAAGCTTGGCTCAGAAGGTGCCACCTCAGTTGGTGTGTTTGAGTCAGCCTGGGCCAGTGGTGTTCCCTCCTGGAACGGTAGCGAGTCGATGTAGGCGACGTAGCGCGAGTCCTCCTTTGTCAGCTCAGCGGGCTTGAGGTCTGGCCAGTAGACGTATCTTCCGGCCGGCGTCGATCTTATAACCAGCCCAGAGGCTGGCCCTGACAAGGGAAGCTCAGAGGAGTCGTCTTCGGACTCGGGGTCCTCAGGGTCCGACCCGAAGTCGAACTCGTAGTCCGGGTTCGAGTAGAACTCGGAGAGAGGGCTGGAGTCCGAGACGCGGCTGGGGACGGCGTCGGAGTCCGAGTTGTACTCGGTTGCGGGCTCCTTGCCGGCCCGGTGTGGTGTAGAAGCCTCCGTGCGGGCCCGGCCGGGAACGCGGGAGCCACGCGCGGAGCGCCGGCGTGGAGAGGGGGCCGCTGCGATGGCCGAGGGAGCCGGCTCGCATGCGATGGCCCATGGCGACGTCGGGTTCGAGTTGGAGATGGACTCGAGCTCGAAGTCGGCGTGGAGGTTGGAAAGCGAAATTTCGCCGAACTTGCGGCGAGCTTGCCCGTGACAACTTCGGGGAAGCGTCACAAGGCCCGTCCTCGAGTCGGGTTGCATGATCAAGCGGGCGCGGAAGGAGCCCGCGCCATCGGCGGTGCGGACCCAGGCGCCGAAGACGAAGGTGTCGCCGCGGTTGAAGGCGACGGTTGGCTTGATGTGAACGGAAGCCGTCGAGTTCGCCATGTGATCTCGAGCGAGAGCCCCTACCGGCGCGCGGCCGTCGGTGTTTTGGACCGGCAACCTACTACGGGGAGTACCCGAAGTAGATGAATGTGACTCGCCGAGATCGGTAACTCGAAGGAAGAGACACGTGGCACACAATTTAGACGAGGTTCGGGCCGCGAGGTGCGTAATACCCTACGTCTGTCTGTTGCGTAGCTACGGATTGATGGGGCACGATTACGGGATGGTGCAATAGTGCGCGTGAGTTGAGATTGGATGAGATGATCCCGAGATCGGTCCCCGCCTCGCCTTATATAGTCGGGAGGCGGGGTTACAAGTCGGAGTAGGGAAGAAGTACTAGTCGAGTACGTCTAGGGAGACCTCTACACGGTGCGGAACATGTACGAGTCCTAACCGAGTACTACTCTGTGCTGTCCTTGTGCTCCACGCCTTCAGGTACCGTGTAGCGCAAGCCGGGTAGTCCCAGGGGCCCACCGAGTAGTCGGTCCTGGTACCCACCGAGGTAGTGGGCCCAGGGAGGTCCATACGACAGTTGTCTCCTCAGGAGTTCGGCGGGTTCCATCCGCTTTCGACGATGATCTCTTCGTGGAGCCAATCAGTCAGAAAGGTTCTTTCTTCTGGCCCCTGTTGAGATTTGATTTTCGTGAACGACGCCCATCGGGTTCTGAGAATGAATTCGTGGATATTGACTCCTTTTCAGATCCTGCTCCTGAAGTTCAGAAAGAAGTGATCCCCAACGTTGCTGCTGGGCCCCCTGTTGCTGCTGCTGTTGATTTTGCTGTTGATTTTGCTGTTCCTCAGCCTTTCCATCCTCACGAAGAAGCTTCTCCCGAATTTGTCAAGGAACTTGAACTCACTGTTCATAGGGGGGAAGATCCCGTCGAAGATGCTCCTTTGCTCGAGATTCGTGAGAAATTGCCTGAAGGCCAAGCTCCCTCCCCTTCGCAGGCTGCGTTTAACAAGAGCTTTGGTACGTCTTACCGCGGTGAACTATTAAGTGTTGGTTGCAGGGCGACTGGTGTTGGTGGTGGCGGTTCCGAGATTTTAACACTCTGGAAATCGCCTACACTTGTTGATGAAACAGGAGAAGGAGTTTCGGAAAAAACGTCTTGCCAGGCTGTTCGAGGCTCTGGAAAGAAGCCCTGTACCTCCTCGAAGAGGACTTCTACAAGTTCGGGACAGATGCTCCTCACGAAGGATAAAAAAGGTTCGCTACTTTTTACAATTCTTTTTACTTTACATATTTTGACTTTCTTTTTATGGTTTTATTTCACGACTTTTCAGAGTTTGAGGATCTTCTCCGATTTCTTCCTGCATCCGAATTTGCCGTGCAACGGAGGGATTTCGCGGCAAAAGCTTCCATATCTGGAAGAATTGCCTGCGAACGCCTGATTGCGCAAGAGAAAGCGAACAAAAAGCTGCTAGAGGACCATCAGAAACTAAATCGCAACTTCAAACTTTCTAGAGCGGCAAATTCGGACTTAGAGAAAAAGGTGTCTGAGCTGGCCGATGCTCTGAAGAAGTGCCAAGACGAGAAGAAGATTGTTGAGGAGGCCGCTGAAAGTTCCCGAAAAGAGCTTGAAAGGCTTCGGAAGACACATGACGATGATCTGCGAATGATCGAGAATCTTCGCAAAGATCACGACAAGTCCTTAAAGACTACCGAAGATCTTCGCACCAATAATTCTGATTTGGCTAAGTCTTTGAGCGTCAAGGACCGAAGAATTCAAGATCTTGAAAGGGCACTGACTGAACAGAAGGAGGCTTCGGGAAAGAAGGTTTCCGACATTGTGAACAAATTGAAGCTTTTATTTGAAGAGTACGAGAAATCTCTGAACGAATTTGGCGTTCGTCCCGCACCGCTCCCTGCTGACCTAGGACTTCCTGAATTCATGGAGTGGATCGAAGCTGAGTTCAAGGCGCTTCCCGATGTTATCTCTGGTGCTAACGATTTCGCGGCGGCCTTCTCAGTCGAGAGGATCCTGAAGCTTCTTCACGACTTCGATTGCGCGGATCTCGCGACATTTCGTGAAAAACTCTTGCAGTTTCCCGACACCTTGAGCACCTCAAGAATTCGGTCAAATGAGGATGTGCAAGCTATCAAATCCAGATTCGCGAGGGAGTTTTGGCTTGCTAGCGGGAAGGAGGCTGTCAAAAGCATTGCGCACGCTAAGCTTGCCCAGGTTAGTTTTCGGATGGTTCCGTTCGCCAATGCTAATTCGCAAATTTTTTGCTCTCTGATTTTCCTTACGCCTGTTTTTTGTTGCCTCTTTTAGTTAATTGATGAAGAGAACCGAGGAAAAGGCGCCGCATCTCCTGAATCCTCTACTGAAGATGAAGAATCGAGCGACTCGGAAGAGGAAGGCTCTGGCGACAGCAGCGATGACGGCAGTGATGGTGATCAAACCTCCGGGCATGAAGAGAACTCTCCGAAGGTTGACATTACGGGCTAGAAATTTCCGAAACATTCGCCCTTCGTGGCTGTTCATGTATATTTGTACATTCACTCAGTTGTAGTGTTTTGCCTGAACAAGTTGTTTTTTGTAAACTTTAACCTGCGCAGGTCCTGCAAGTTGGGACTGCGCAGGACATGATGCCTCTTCGAATTCATCACGATAAAATGTTCGTCAGTGGCGAAGCGTGGCGTTTGTTTCAAAAAGCTCATCCCGAACAAGATTTTTCCGATTTCTGGCTCGAGGTTTCACTTAGATTTTCTATGGGATGTTTTGATCTTTCCTCTTTCTTCCTTCTTCGAAAGAAGGTGATCTCAAGTGCTGCGAATTCAAGATCCTTGAAGATCCCGAAGACGGAGCCCCTTAGCCCGATCGCTGCTGAGCTCGACTTTGCTTACGCTAGTGATATTGCAGATGATAATAGTAGCAAACCAAGACACATTGTCGAACTTTCGTTCTAGGATTTATACTTCTCAATGTAATTGTTGCTGAACTATTTTGAAATTTTTATGCAACTAAGGCAATAAAGACGTTTTCTTTTTTAAAAAATGTCACCCTCCCCCACCTTGCCGTTTTGCATGAAAATTTCAAGGCAAGTTAACTAAGTCTTACTATTCATCGAGTATTTTGATCAAACACGCTTTTTGGAGAAATCTTCGTAAGTTTTTTGAAAACTTCAAACGTTGTTACGCAAGTCGACAAAATTTGTTCTCGAATTTTGTGGACTTGATCCGATTGGCATACTTGCCTTGGTTGATATTGCAACCCTCAGTTTCTTCAACCGTGATTTTCTACGAATTTCCACATGAGCCCCTTGCCCTTTTGTCACAATGATTTTATTGCGAAAAACTTTCAGCAATTTGCGTTAAGGAAAAATTTTTAAACAACGCCTCACACATTCGCTTGACCGCAATCACCACTAATTATCATGATGGTAACTCAGGCTACAACCCATTGTTGCCTCAAGCCTTTTCGGTGGAATCCCTTCGTGGATGGGATTTTAGGCCACAACTTGTTGTTGTCTCAGGCCTTTTCGGTGGGAATCCCTTCGTGGATGGGATTTTAGGCCACAACTTGTTGTTGTCTCAGGCCTTTTCGGTGGGAATCCCTTCGTGGATGGGATTTTAGGCCACAACTTATTGTTGTCTCAAGCCTTTTTTCACAACCTGTTATTTTTTCACAATGGAATTCTGGCTATCAGAAAGCCCTTCTCACAAACTTTTTCTTTTTTCTCGATGGAATTCTGGCTATCAGAAAGCCCTTCTCACAAACTTTTTATTTTTTCTCAATGGAATTATGGCTATCAAGGAGCCTTTCTCACGAACTTATTTCTCTTTTCACGATGGAATTCTGGCTATCAAGGAGCCTTTCTCGCAAACTTTTTTCTCTTTTCACGATGGAATTCTCGAAATACGCAATTTGGGGGAAGACTCTTTTCATATATATATATAAATACTCTTTGTGATATATATATATATATATATATATATATATATATATATATATATATATATCACAAAGAGTATTTACATAGGATCCGCCTCGTTAAAAACCTTTCCTCTTGATTTAGAGCCCCCTTTGCAAGGAAAAGAGTATGGTCCTCCTTATTCTAATGCAACTAAGAAAATAGAAGCTAATGTTTTTTTTCCCGAAACCACTTATAGACACGTGATTCGAATTTTTTACTTTTCAGAATGCAAGTTTGCGAAAATAGAAAAAATACTCTAAGTTACATCTAGCTACACCTGGAACTTTCAAGGGTAGTACCTTTTCACGCTGTCGACATTCCACGAATATGGCAACTCTTCACCAGTTTGCTCCATCAAACAAAAAGCCCCTGCCATATCTGTTTGTTTTGCAATGTATGACCCTTCCCAAGATTCATGAAGTTTTTCCGGGTTCTCCCAGTTTTTCTTTCTTTTCAACACTAGATCACCAGTTTTGATGTCCTTTTGAACCACTTTCTTGTCTCTCCAAGCTTTAGTCTCCTTTTGATACTTCTCAATGTTCTCAGCAGCTTCAAGGATTGTCAGCTCGATCATAACTTTTTCCACTTTCTTATCAATTTCTTCAATCTCTTTTGCTTTCAGGACTCTCATGCTTTCATTCTTGATTTCCTCTGGTGTCATTGCCTCAGTGCCGAAGAGTAGGTGAAAGGGCGTGAAACCTGTTGCTCTTGACACGGTAGTGTTGTGGGACCAGATTACTTTCAGCAATTTGTCCACCCATTTACCCTTCTTTTGGTCGAATAAGCACTTCTTGATTCCCGAAAAATCAGGCCATTTGCCCTTTCAACTGCTCCGATGGACTGCGGATGGAACACTGACGAAAATTTCGCATGGGTACCCAAGGTCTTGCAATATTCTTTGAAAGTGTAACAGACAAACTGTTTCCCATTGTCAACAGTCAGTTCTCTAGGAACTCCAAACCTGCAGACTATGTTCTGCCAAAAGAACTTCTGAATTGTTGGTGCTTTGATATTCGCAAGTGGTGTTGCTTCTACTCACTTCGTGAAATAATCGACTGCAACAGCTGCGAATCGGCAATTCCCCTGAGCCGTGGCAATGGCCCTACTAGATCCATTCCCCACCTTTGCAATGGCCAAGATGGTGGAATTAAGTGAACTGGAATTGAAGGTAAATTTTGTTGATTCACTGTTTTTTGGCATGCTTCACATTGCCGAACAAGTGCCTTAGCATCTATGTTTATGGTGGGTCAATAGAATCCCTGTTTTATTGCTTTTCCTGCTAAAGCCCTGGTGCCTATGTGCGCACCACAAAATCCGTTGTGAATTTCCTTGAGAAGTTCTAGGCCTTTTTCGGAGGTGATGCACCTTAGCCAAGGCTCAGTAACTCCTGATTTGTACAGTTCTCCGTTTATCACTGTATAGCCCCGTTCCCCTTGTTTCAATCTTTTCTCTTCCAACTCGTCTTGTGGTTCATAATGGCCTCTCAGATAAGCCATGATTTCTGCTCTCCAATCGGGAGTCTCCACCGCATTCACGATTTTCGGCCTCGATTCCTTGATAGATGGTTCTCTGATGATTTCGAAGAATACATCAGGAGGCAATTCTTGATTTCTTGCTGCTGCTTTCGCCAGCTTGTCTGCTTCATTATTGTCATCTCTTGGAATATGTTGTACTGAGTATCCTTTGAAGTGCCTTTCCATTTCTCTAACCTTTTCCAGGTACTTCATCAGAACAGGATTCCTTGCTTCACTTTCTTTTTCAACATGTTCTTGAATAACTTTCGTATCCGTTCTGATTATGAAAGTCTGCTGCCCCAAAGCTTTCATTTTCCTCAATGCCAGGAGTAAAGCTTCGTACTCTGTTGTGTTGTTCGTGGAATGTTCATTGTTCGCGAATATGAGCCGAGATGCATATCTTATCACTACCCCCGTCGGGGATGTTACAACTGCCGAAATTCCAACTCCCTTGTAGCACCAAGCTCCATCACACTGGACTATCGAAGGTTCAGGTATTTTTTCATCGAGGTTTTGAGTTGGTGAAGTCCAATCCACGACAAAATTTGCCAAGACTTGCGATTTTATTGCACTTCTTCTCTCGAAGTCCACAATGTATTCTGAGAGTTCAGCGCCCCATTTGATTATTCGGGTAGATGCCTCTCTATTCGCGAACAAATCGTTCAGTGGCTGATTGGTGATGACCCTTATTTTGTGACCCTCAAAGTAGTGCCTTAGCTTCCTCGCAGCCATGATGACTGCGTATGCAATCTTTTCCAGTTCGGAATAGAAGATCTTCGAACCAGACAAGGCTTCGCAAGCGAAATATACTGGGATTTTCTTGAGCTTTCCTTCTTCCTCCTTTTCTTGCACCAGTACAACGCTTACTGCCGAATTCGACGCAGACACGTAGAGCAGAAGTGGCGATTTTGGTTTTGGAGGGCACAACTTGGTCATGTTGGACAAGTAATCTTTCAGTTCTTGGAAAGCTTGCTTTTGGGTTTCGGACCACTGGAAATTCTTGGCACTTCTGAGAACTTGAAAGAATGGTAAGCTTCTTTCTGCAGCTTTAGAAATGAATATGTTAAGCGCGGCCACTCTCCCTGTCAACTTCTGCACATCTTTCACTGAAACTGGATCTTGCATTCTACTAATGCTTTGATTTTGTTGGGGTTCACCTCTATGCTCTTTGTTGATACAAGACATCTGAGGACTTTCCCATTGTGAATTCCGAACACACACTTCTCAGGATTGAGCTTCAGATTCGCTGCTCTCAAGTTCGCGAATGTTTCTGCCAGATCGCTGATGTGATCTTTTCTCTGGACGCTCTTGACAACTATGTCGTCCACGTATGCCAAGATGTTTCTGCGGAGTTGAGGATGGAGGACTATTGCAATCATTCTCGAAAATGTGCATCTTGCGTTTTTAGCCCCTCTGGCATTCTCATGAAACAAAACGTTCCAAAGGGAGTGATGAAGCTTTTCTTCATCCTCTTTGCGAACTCTGATTTGATGATATCCCGAGAACATATCCAGGAGGGAGAGCATTTCACTATTGGCTGCATCATATACGATTTTGTCTACCCTTTCCAAGGGGAAATCGTCTTTCTCGCATGCCTTGTTCAAATCTGTGAAGTCTACACACATTCTCCACTTTCCATTCTTCTTCTTTACTGGTACAGTGTTGGCCAACCAGACTGAATACTTGACTTCTCTGATCACTTTCGCATCTTGCAGCCTTTGAACTTCAGCTTCAACTTGCTTTACTTTTTCTTCGGACATTTTCTGAAGTTTTTGTTTCTTGGGAGGTATTCTTTCGTCTGTTTCCAGGGCATGTTCGATGATGTCCCTGTCAACACCCTGCGGGTCTTTGGCTGACCATGCGAAAACATCCTTGTTTCTATTCAGGAATTGTGTGAGCTCGTTTTCTTCTTCGGGATTGAGGTGAGCCCCAATTGTGACAGCTCTGTCGGGCATGTCGTCCAGGTACACTTTCTTGGTTTCACCGTCAGCTACTATCTCAAACTTTTCTTTGTCGCGCTTGGCCTCTTCGTAAGGTTCCTTCCTTTCTTCAGCTGTTTTTAACTGATACACATTTGCTTGGCCGGGAGTGTGGCCCTTTTCAATGTTTCTAGCCTCTTGCTGATTGCCGAACACTATAATGACCCCCTTAGGTGCAAGTATCTTCATAGACAGGAATTGTTGTCTTATGGCTACGTCGAATTTGTTCATGAATCCTTTGCCAAAAATCACGAGATACGGGTGATATATGTCAATGACATCGAAGGTGAGGTTCTCTGTTCTGGCTTTGTCAAGATCTCCGAAGGAGACAGGGAGCGATATCTTTCCAACTGGCTTGATTGGCTTCCCTCCGAAACCTTGTAACAGGTATTCTGGCGGGTGCAACATGTGCTGGCTCAGGTTCATCTTCTCGAATGTTTTCAAGAACAAAATGTCTGCCAAACTTCCATTGTCAACTAGGACCTTTCCGATGATCCACCCAGCTATGTTTACCTCGATGACCATGGCATCATTGTGAATCGCGGATTTCAATTTGAAATCCTCTTCTGTGAAAGTGATTGGCACCTTTGCCCATTCCGGTCGTGCAGCTGGACCGTCATTGATGATGGTGTTCGCAGACCTGAAGTAGTTGCTTCTTTGCTTCTTAGTCTCGAATTCCATGGCTGACCCTCCTGAAATTGGCATGATAGTCCCAAAAGACGGCAATACCTTCGAGTTCTGAGGTCCTGAACTTGATTGAGGTCTTGACGAACTGTCGGGTGGTGGTGGTAAGATTTCCCGACTTGGCTGTGGTTGCTGGATTTATTGGATTGCCTGTGACTGAGGAAAAAATAGTTGAGATGGTTGCCAGGATGATTGTGGTTGTGAAAACTGCTGAATTGGGACTGGACTTGGTCGAGAGTTCATGAATTGCGGCTACCAGAAGTTCGGGCGAAACTGACTTGGCATTGAGGATGCGATGCTCATCAACGCTTTTTCTTGCTGGATTCTTGCCATGTTTTTCTTGGTTTCTGGGCACCCTTTAGTGCTGTGTCCTCTCCCATGGTACTGACAATAAAAGTACGGGTCTTTTGGGTTTGTGATTCGTGAGTCTCGGGGGTCCTCTTCCTCTTCCCCTTCCTCTGGGTGCGAACCCTCCTCGTGCACTAGGTCTGTTGTTATGGTCAGACTGAGGATTTTCCACATTGTTGACATTTCGTGGATTCTGGGATTGCGCTCTCCAGGTCATCTCTCTGTTGCCTTGCCGGGCTTCATTTCGTTCAGCCACTCTTTTGCGATGATCATCATCAGACAAGATGTACTCTTCCAGTTCATGAAAAAGTTCTTCAACCGTCTTGGGTTTCTTTCTCGTCAGATGCGAAGATGTTGGTCCTAGAGTCAAACCTTTGATTAATGCATTGATCGTTGTCTTGTCATCAGCTTCTGGGATCTGGGATCTCTGTTGCATGAATCTTCTCACGAAGTTCCTCAATGGTTCTCTGTCTTTCTGCTTGCAGTTGTACAGATCTGATGATTCAGCTGTTGTGTCATGGAACATCTGAAATGCCTGCATGAATTTTGTCTTGAGATCTACCCAGCTACAGACTGAGTGCGGCGGCAGCAAAGAGTACCAATTTAGTACTGGTCCTTCGCAAGCAATGATGAAGGATTTGGCCAGTGCAACATCGTCTCCTCCTGCTGAATTCACAGCCGATTTGTACGTCATGAGGAACTGCCTGGAATTTCCGAAGCCGTTATATTTCGGGAGAGAAACCGGCTTGAATTTCGGTAGCCATGGTGCAGTTTGCAGCCCTATGGATAGTGGTGATTCAGAATCTATGAACTGTGAGATTCCATTTCCTGCGAAGAAGTTTACTTTTGGGGTTCTTCTGGTTGGTCCAGAGTTCTGATGTGGTGCATCTTGCTACAGTGAACTATTTTCTTGTTCTTTCATTTCATCTATTTCTCTCTGTATTGTTTCGATTTGTTCTCTTGCTTGGTTGAGTTGTTCTAACTTTTCAGAGATTTTTCTTTTTGCTTGCAACTGACTTGCGAATTTTTCTTTCTCTTTCTGCAGCTGCTGTATCTTCTGCTGAACTCTTTCCAGTTCCCTGTCTATGGTGTCATCATCATCATCATCATTCTGATGCATTTGTTGTTCAGAAGGTTGTTCTTGAATGTGTGCTGTCTTCTCAGCTCTTACCTTCATCAGAGCTTCGAGTTTTGCTCTCCGTTCTTGATCTGTGGTGTTAGAAGGTTTGGGAACGAAAGAGATTTCATTCCCTTCGGGAGGATGGTGGTTTTCTTGATTTGTCTCAGCTGGAATGTTCTTCTTGGACTTCTTCTGTGGTGGCATCGTGAGTTGTTCTTCGGCTGAAACACGGTGGGCGCCAATGTTGGGGGGTAACCGAAAATCCGGGTTAGACCCCCGAACACAAGGGAAGAAGATGGGCAAACGTTCAAGTCAAAACCGCAAGTGACGTAATAGAAGACAAAGAGCCTTCCAAAGACTGCTCGTACCTCAAAAGTTGTGAATCCCCTTACACATGCCCTCACGCCCCCTTTTATAGGGAGACGAAGGGACTTTTACATTCCGACAATACCCTTGAACTCAAAGAATGTCCCTAGTGTGAACACACACACAAATGTCTTTTACATCTCATATATTTACAAGCCTGCCACTAGTTCACACGTTAAACCCAGACTTTTTGAGACGACAACTTTGACTTTGCTTCTTGCTAGTTCGTGAATGTTCTCGTTCAGGAAATCTTCACGCACCGTGATTCCCGAACTCGTCCTCCATCATATTCCCGAATTTCGCAGATTCCCGAAGTTCGTGGCTTCGCAGGTTCATGGCTTTGAGTCTTCATGAATTCGCAACTTCGAGACTTCGAGAGTCCAGTCCACCGCGCATTCGCGACTCCGAGACTTCGTGAGTTCCAGACTCCAGATCTTCGTGAGTTCTTGACCCCTGAAAACTTGCATCACAAATTTCATTAACCTCGACGTTTCGAGGGTGACGGGTTTTCCCGAATTCCCCAACAGTTTGTTCATTTGGTGAATCTGTAGGCAGTAGTAGGCAGTAGATTAACCATTTCAGTAACTATGTCTCTATGTTTTTTATTTATGTAAGATATGGTGATTTGTTTGTTGATTCTAATGTCCATTTTTTATTTATGTAAGATACAATGATCTGTTTGGTTCATGTGGTGTCCCTTTTTCTTAATTATTCATGCATTTTATTTGTACCAGGCTACCAGTAGCATTGTACTTACTATTTTTCCATTTGTGATATGTAGAAAGGAGACATCAAATGCAACTTGGGCAGTGGGAGTAGCAGCTTGCCGCAATCTCCAAGTTCTGCAGCTACAGAACCTGAATTTGTCAATGATTCACAGTCGATCGAGATAGAAGATGACCCAGAGGAAGAAGACATGAATGTTGGTTCAAAAAGGAAGTTAACCTCTGCTGTTTGGAATGAGTTTAAGAGAGTGAAAATGTTGGGCGGGGTGAAGGCACAATGCATGTACTGTGGCAAGAAGCTTTCAGCAAAATCCAAGAGTGGAACTAAACACCTTCATGATCATTTGAAGGGCTGCCCATATCGTAAGTCCAAGTTTGCAACCAAGCCTATGACTCAACCTTCTCTTCGTTTTGCTGCTAAGGAGTCAGGACATCTAGCTGTGGAGAATTACACATTTACTCCAGATGTAGCTAGAAAAGAGCTTGCTAACATGATAATACTCCATGAGTATCCTTTATCTATGGTTGACCATACTGGCTTTCGAAGGTTTATCAATGCACTTCAGCCTTTATTCAAGTTGGTCACAAGGAACACAATTAGGTAAGATGGGATATTATGCTGCTTGCCTAACTATGATGCTTTGTGTTTTTTATGCAATGCCTAATAACTTTGTGATGCTTACTCTAATTTCAGCAAAGACATTATGGATGCATACATGGAAGAAAAGAAGAAGGCCTTGCAGTACATGGCTGGAACCAAGTCTAGATTGTCCATAACTTCTGATATGTGGACCTCCGAGAATCAAAAAAGAGGTTACATGGCTGTGACAACCCATTTCATTGATGTCTCTTGGACACTTAGGAACATTATCATGAGGTAATTAAAAGCCCATTACTATTGCCAATGCATTCTCATTTCTGTTAAGAATTGCTTGTTGAATTCATGTTATTAAGAATTGCTTGCTGAATTTCTGTCAAGAATTGCTTGCTGAATTTTTGTTATTAAGAATTGCTTGCTGAATTTTGTGTTAAGAATTGCTTGATGAATTTCTGTCAAGAATTGCTTGCTGAATTTCTATTATTAAGAATTGCTTGCTGAATTTCTGTTAAGAATTGCTTGTTGAATTTTTGTTAAGAATTGCTTGCTGAATTTCTGTTATTAATTGCTTCATATATGTCTATAGGTGTCGTATGGACATCCCTGGGCCCACTACTCTAGTGGGCAACAGGACCGACTACTCGGTGGGCCCCTGGGACTACCCGACTTGTGCTACACGGCACCTGATGGCATGGAGCGCAAGGACTACAGTGGAGGAGTACTCGGATAGGAAGCTGCGCATGACCAGATCCATGTAAAGAACTCCTAGACGTACACGACTAGTACTCTCTCCCCAAACCGACTTGTAACCCTGCCTCCCAGGCTATATAAGGCGAGGCAGGGACCCTTCTCTCTCATATACACATCATCTTATAAACACACCCAATCAATCCACAGCCACGCAGCATACAAGACGTAGGGTATTACGCACATTGCAGCCTGAACCTGTCTAAATTGTGTGCCACGTGTCTCTTCCTTCGAGTTACCGATCTCGGCGAGGCCACATTCACCTACCTCGGGTACTCCCCTTGGTAGGTTGCTGGTCTAAAACACCGATAGCTGGTGCGCCAGGTAGGGATCTCGCCGAAGATCTCATGGCGAACTCGACGGCTTCAATCTTCATCAAGCCAACTGTCGCCTCCAACCGCGGCGACACCTTCGTCTTCGGGTCTTGGGTCTGCACAGCTGATGGCGCTAGCTCCTTCCAACGCCGCCTCACCATGACACCCAACCCGAAGACCAAGCTAGTGACACTTCCCGAAGTGATCACGGGCACCCTCGCCGGAAAATTCGGCGAAATTTCACTCTACAACCAACACACCGACTTCGAGTCTGGATCCGCCTCCAACTCGAACTCGACGTCCCCTTGGGTCATCGCATGCGAGCCGGCTACTGAGCCATCATGTGAACACACCCCGCTCCATGAGCACTTTCTATATGGCCTCTGCAATGCTAGCAGGCCCACGCGGAAGCTCTCGCCGCACGCCGGGCTGGCAAGGAGATCGTCCCTGACTACTCTTCGGACTCCAACCCCACCTCCGGCTACTACTCAGACTCCTCTTACGAGTTCGACTTCGGGTCGGACCCTGTCGAGCCCAAATTCGAGGTCATCACGATCGAGCAACCGCTGTCAGGCCCAGCCACCGGCCTGGTTATAACATCCACGCCCGCCGGAAGATTCATCTACTGGCTAGACCGCAAGCCTGCAGACTTGACAGACAACAACTCACGTTGCGTTGCCTACCTCGACTTGCTTCCCTTCCAGGAGGGAACACCCCTAGCTCCAACTGAGGAGCATACATCAACCGAGGTGGCGACTACTGACTCTGGTCTCGGTACCCCTGACCGCCAAGTCTTCATGGCTGCTGGCGAGACGCCAGGACCTTCAGGGACTCGACCCGACCGGTACCTTGACGACATCTCAGAAGATGAGCTGTCTGCAAATGCGTTTGCTGATGAAACCAACGACGACAAGAACGCCCGACGTGAACGCAACAGGAAGCGAAACGAATAGCGCATACATCTCTGTGAGACCCTCCCAATCCGGAATCTCTCCGAGACTCTTGACCAAGTCGCCAACCGGGTGCACACTACCCCGAACAGTGCCTCATGTCTATTACTACGATAGCACGTCAGGCTCAGGGGATACGCGCGGGCGAAGTCATCACCAAGCTAGTTGAAGACGCCTACTTCATGAGGGTTGACAACAGGGTCACTCTAGTACCCCCTCTCAGAACTCATGAGCCCATGCATCACGAAGCTACTAGTCGCAGTCCAGCAGATGGTGGACGCAATCAATCCCGAGGAGAACAACCACGGAACCCAACCGTTCCAGGGCATCAGCTGGAGGACCTTCTCAGGGAGGCAACAGTGCAGGTGGCGCCGGCGGAAGCCGCGGTGGCGCCAGTCGCAGCGACGGAGGTAGCTGCGGCGGGAGCTCATCACACGGTGCTGGCAGGAGAGCTGGTGGCGGCGGCAATTGCGGAGGCCAAGGACACGCAAACAACCACGTCACCGGCATCTCACACAGCGGCTACGATGCCCACCGCAGAATTGAAGAAATACGCAAAAGGCCTCTGAGGCAAGCGACAGCGACGGCTTCCCCGCCTTCTCCGCTCGACTTCGCGACCTGCTTCCCCCAGAGAAATTCAAACCTCTCGGGATCACAAAGTACGACGCGAAGCAAGACCCAGTTCATTGGCTTAGGTGTTATGCCCTATCCATTGAAAACGCTGGTGGCAACAACGACATGAAGTGCCTCTACTTCCCTTTCTGCCTGGACCAAGCACCACTCACTTGGCTCGAGTCGCTCGACAAAAACTCGATCGACGAGTGGGACCAGCTCAAGGCTCAGTTCACTAGCAACTTCGCGGCCGCCATTGGACGCTTGGGTAGTCGCATGGACCTGGCTATGGTCAAGCAAGAACATGGCGAGATGCTACGCCAGTACATGCGACGCTTCTTCGACAAGCGCACTACGGTAGTCGACGTCATCGACAAGGGGGTCATAAACCTCTTCCAAGACGGACTCTACCACCGCCGCACTTTTGAAGACCTCAGCCGCCGCTGCCTGAGTTCTATCACTAAGCTCAAAGTCACGATCACCTCATGGGCTGACGAAGAAGACAAGGCGAACGCCAAGTATGATTCCATTCGTGGCAAGAGCAAGCACGACACGGGCAACAACAATAACAACAACAACAACAGCAACAGCAACAACAACAGGGATCAAGGGGGTCGTAACAACAACTACTCGGGCCCTAATCGCAAGCGCAAGCTAGACAACACAGTTGCGGCTATCCAGCACCCTGCGAAAGACAACTCAAAAAAGACCTCTGGCGGCTTCAAAGACTTGCTGAAAGAGAAGTGTCTGTGGCATCTGGAGGGCAATCACACCACTGAGTAGTGCTACCAACTTCGGCGAGCACTCAAAGACACCCCAGACCCACGACCTCCTCACGACAAAAAGGGCAAAAAGAAAGCCGACGAGGGCAATGACGACTTCCAAGAACCCGACAATATGGTGAATGTCCTCTTCGGCGGACTACCCAACAGACGGTCTCAAAAGGCCACCCGTCGAGAAGTCTTGAGCATTTAACCCGACACCTCTTAGGTGGTCAGAGGCACCCATCACCTTCTCTCGCGCAGATCAATGGACAAGCTTCTCCGAGCCAGGGCGTTTCCCACATGTCCTGAAACCAGTAGTCGCGGGCTCCATACTCAACAAGGTGCTCATCGACGATGGAAGCGGGCTCAACGTCCTTTTCACCAAGACCTTGAAGAAGATGAAGCTCAACATTACCCACATGCTCACCAAGAGCACATCTCCTTTCTACGACATCGTCCCTGGTAACGCGGCTATTCCACTAGGCTCAGTGGTCCTACCAGTTACCTTCGGGGAGACTAGGGAGAACTACCGCACCGAGTACATCAAGTTCGAGGTTTCGGACTTCGAGACTTCCTACCATGCCATCCTCAGCAGACCGGCTATCACCAAATTCATGGCGGTACCTAACTACACCTACTTGGTACTCAAAATGCCAAGCCCTGCCGAACTACTCTCATTGCAAGGGGACTTGAAGATATCTTTCGACTGCGACACAGAAGCTGTGGAACTCGCAGCCACTAACCAAGTACCCAACGAGATGATGGAGATCTACGCTGCATCCAAGAAGCTTACCCCAACAGAGCTCGAGATTCCAGAAAAGACTGACACAGCCAACAAGCCTCAACCATCTGAGGAAGTGCAAGTCAAGGCCATCGACCTCGGGACAGGCGAAGCAGCAAGACTACCATGATTGGGGCGGGTCTTGACCCGAAATAGGAAGACACGCTCGTTAGCTTCCTTCGGGCCAACCGAGACATCTTCGCCTGGAAATCAGCGGACATGCCAGGGGTGCCCAGGAGGCTGATCGAGCACTCACTTAATGTCGACCCTAAAGCTACCCCCAAACGACAACACCTCCGCCGTTTTGCCGATGACCGGCGGGATGCTATCAAGAAGGAACTCGCCAAACTACTCGTGGCTGGCTTCATTTGAGAAGTTTTCCATCCTGAGTGGCTCGCCAACCCTGTCCTCGTCCGCAAGAACACGAACGAGTTGAGGATGTGCGTCGACTACATTGATCTCAACAAACACTGCCCCAAGGACCCCTTCGGGTTGCCACGGATTGATAAAGCCATCGACTCCATAGCGGGCTGTGACCTGCTCTGCTTCCTTGAATGCTACTCTGGATACCACCAGATCGCCATCAAGGAAGAAGACCAGGAGAAGATCGCGTTCATCACCCCGTTTGGCGCCTACTGCTACACAACAATGTCGTTCGGGTTAAAGAACGTCGGCGCCACCTACCAGCGAGCTATCCAGGCCTGCTTCAAGATGCAGCTCAACAAGAACGTCGAAGCCTATGTGGATGACGTGGTCGTCAAGACCCGAAACTCCGACACGCTCATCGCCGATCTTGAAGGGACTTTCGCATCCTTGCGGGAGTACCAGTGGAAGCTCAACCCCAACAAGTGCATCTTCGGCGTACCTTCAGGGAAACTACTCAGCTTCATCATCAGCCATTGCGGCATCAAAGCCAATCCCGAGAAGATCTCCGCCATCACCAACATGAAAGCTCCCACCTGCATCAAAGATGTGCAGAAGCTCACCGGGTGCATAGCGGCCTTGAACAGATTCATCTCGAGGCTTGGGGAATGGGGGCTACCTTTCTTCAAGCTACACAAACACCAAGAGAAGTTCGTGTGGACCACAGAGGCAGATCAAGCTTTGGCTCAGCTTAAAGACTTCCTGTCCAAGCCACCAGTCCTCATGGCTCCTCGCAAACAGGAGCAGCTATTGCTCTACCTCGCCGCGAGTACTCATGTGGTCAGTACTGCCATCATTGTCAAAGGTAGGAAGACGGTCACGCCTATCCAGTCCAGTGACCAGCCTACTTCGTCAGCGAGGTCCTGTCATAATCAAAGGCACGCTACCAGCCAGTGCAGAAGTTACTCTATGCAGTGCTCATCACCTCGCGGAAGCTATGACACTACTTCCAAGAGTACTCGATTACCGTGGTCACCGACTACCCGCTTGGTGACATCTTACGGAACCAAGATGCCACTGGAAGAATCTCCAAATGGGCAGTCGAACTCGGCGCCCTCAACATCGACTTCAAGCCACGCACAGCCATCAAGTCTCAAGCTCTAGTCGACTTCATGGCAGAGTGGCGGGAAATCAGCTACCAACTCCAACCGAGCGACCAGAGTATTAGGTGATGTACTTTGACGGTTCACTAAAGCTCGAGCGCGCAGGTGCAGGGGTACTCTTGATCTCTCCAAAGGGAGAACAACTCAAGTACGTCCTGCAGATCTTCTGGAAGGTCTCAAACAACGAAGCCGAGTATGAAGCTCTACTACACCGACTCCGCCTCGCAATATAATTGGGCATCAGGCGACTACTAGTCTACGGCGACTCCACAGTGGTCATCAACCAAGTTAACAAGTCTTTGGATCGCAACAAGGAGAACATGAACACCTTCTGCCTAGAAGTCTGCAAGCTCGAGAACAAGTTCTACGGTATCATGTCGTCCATGACAACAACGTTGCAGCAGACGTCTTGTCGAAGCTTGGTTCTACTCGCGCACAAGTACCCGCGGGAGTCTTCGTCCACGAGCTTCACGCGCCATCCATCCCGGAGCCGGTGTCCACGACCACCGACCCAACACCTTCTCAGCCTGGCTAGGAGGTCATGATGATAGAGGTGGATTGGCGACAACCCTTCATCGACTACATCTACGAGCAGAAGGTTCCCTCATACAAGAACTTGGCCGAGCAACTCGTCCGCCGAGCCAAGTCCTATGTACTAGTCGGAGACAAGCTCTACAGGCGGGGTGCCACTTCGGGAGTACTCATGAAGTGCGTTCCCCGAGAAGAGGTCAAGGACATCTTGGAGGAGATCCACAAAGGCGTCTGCGACAACCACGCGTCTTCCCGCACGCTGGTTAGCAAAGCCCTCCTACAAGCTTTCTACTGGCCCACAACTCTGAATGATGCCGAGGAACTCATCAGAAGGTGCCAAGGGTGCCAGTACTTCGCCAAGCAACAATACGTCCCAGTGTTGACACTCTCTAGCGTCGCACCAGGTTTATATCCCTGGCAATGGCGCCAGAAAGCTTGTTGACACTCTCTAGCGTCGCACCAGGTTTATATCCCTGGCAATGGTGCTAGAAAGCTTGTTGGTATATTATATGGTCACAGATAAATCCGCAAGCGCACGGATATCGATGTAGCTTTCACCCGGTAGTATTCCAAGGTATCGATTTCCTCGGGGAACGAGAAGTATTCTCGTCCTAAGCTAATTCATCTAGGGAGAGTGCAGATAAAGGGAGGACGGCGAAGAGAAGAGAGATGAACGATAGGACGGTAGAAAGGGTACTTGATACGGGAACTTCGGGTCTCTCAACTAATCAAGCGATTAAAATATTACTTGCACTAGTCTTGATCGGGAGATGCAACTCCGGCTACGGAAAGGGATGAGAAGGGAGCCGTTACGTACACCACTCTTACGATGCCTACAGGACTAGCCACTCTCACATGGTGGAATACAGAGGCCGGACGGGGCTGTCACTACCCGCCAGCTACCACAAGCGGTCCGTGGGGCTAGGTGTATTTCAAGGTAACCTCAAGTCTAGGCACCACGCCTACACTATCAATCACTACTTCACTCAGCGCTCAAGCAAAGCAATCACTCAGAGCAAGATAAACTTACTACAAAATGAACGAGAAATGATAAGACAAAGACAAGAAATAAATAATGCTTAATTAATTAGAGGAGATCAGAGTTACCGAACAAGACCCGGATGTAGCTACTAGAAGAGGAGCTGCATCCGCCGAGGCGCGAGCTGGAGGAAGGGCCGACACTCCGGCTCCTCCTGGAAACTCTCACCTCAACTCTCTCCCTATTTTCTAACTATAATGGCAGTGCTTCGCTTCTTCAATGCTCTTCTCTTGTGTCTTGAAGTGAGGAGAGGGGTCTCTATTTACAGGGGAGGAAACTTGGGAGTGTGGAGGTCCTCCCCCTCTTTCCAGGGGCCAACCGACCCCCCAGGGGCGGTAACTCGTGTGTGAACAGTGCCCTTCACGGCACTGGAGGCGGTGGGCGCCGAGAACCGGGCAAGAACAGGTCTTTACAGCCTTGAACCGGGCGAAACAGGCGTGAACCGACGCAGATGTTGAGAATATTCCTATATTCTAAATGATCAATTAGCAACTGCTAACAGCAGTTACCAAAACCTCCACGAAGGGGTTCATGGGAGCGGGCACGCCCCGTGAACCGGCCTCCATGGCCATATGTATATAAATGTATTCAATGTTCATTAATAATAATTAAGCCATCATTTACTGTTCATTTGTACTGTTCCCTTTACATTCAACACGTCATCAGCACGCTCAAGCCACTGAGAAGAAAAGAAAAAGGCCGGGAGCAGTTCGCCGGCGAGTTCGCCGGAGAAGAAGGTACTATGCCTACCATCGACGAACTTGTTGCCTCTGTCATGCACATCCCTCTTCATCGCCGTGCTCGAAGTCTGCGAGAACTCATCCAGCACCATGTGCGGCTCTCCCTCGCCGACAACCACACGGTGACGCCGACCGCTGCACGAGAGGCACTCCTTCTGCGGAGCGCCATGACGGCGCCTCCGTCGACCCCGGCGGACACCTCCATCGATGCCGAGCCACCGAACGTCGTCGTCTCCTCGGCGCTGGTTCCAACCTCGACCGGACTCCACCCGCTCGCATCCGGGTGGCCAATGTGGCCCTGCGCGATGCGCACGGGTGGACGGCCGTGGTCCGGTGCCGGTGGTCCTCGCGTGACGTGCCCTCGGACGAGTCCACGCCGCCGATCCCGCGGGGCGGCCACTGCGGCATCAGCGGGTGAACCAGTGGAAGTGCACATGGATGAAGTACGCGCTTCCTCACCGCGCGAGCAACCGCCGCGGCAGATCTCCATCCTCGCCGCCGTCACCACCTCCCCGTTCGGCACCAAGGGTGAACGGGCCGGCCTCTTGCGGCCGGGCGCCCGCTCACCAATGGTCACGCCTCGGGGACGCTCGCCGCCGGAGGGGCATGCCGCCGATGCGGCTCTTCTCCCGGGGACGCGGTGGACGCGCGTCGTCGAGCCGGCGTTGCGAGCCCCGCCACCACCACCACGGTCTTCGCCGCCCGGTCGGCCCCACGCTCCGTAGGACGTGGATCAACGTCCCGCACGGACCGTCCGCTCCTCCGTCGCCAGCACTTGCGCACGTCGTCGTTCGCTCGCGGGGGAGCCCGAACTCCGGGGCCCAGAGCAGCGGACGCGTCGGTGGGCACGATGGGGACCGTGCTTCTCCTTCTGGGGGGAGGCGCGCACCTCCATCTTCCTGAGCAGCAAGCGCGGTGGGTGGGGGGAGCGCCGGCTCGCTCTCGTCAACAGTGACAGAGGTGCGGGAGCCGGCGGCGGCCCCCATCCACGAGCGCGCGGAGCCGTGCTCGGTGGCAAGGAGGACGGCGGAGGGGACGATCGCTCCGAGAGGGCGACGAGGGCGGCGAGGGTAGCACCGCCACGGCCGGCGGCGCCGGCGGCCATGTCCCGACCGCGACCCGTGCGTCGGGGGCCGGCGGCATCCCCCCATCTTCGATGCCGCGCCGGAGCTAGCACTCTAGCGGTTGTGGGGGGCGAGGAGGCGGTGGAGGTCGCGCGGACCGGCCGAGGCGCCGGCGGCCATGCCGGCCGCAAGCCGCGCGTCGGGGCCGGGTGGCGCCCCCCCTTCTTCGATGCGCGCCGAAGACTTGAATCCGGTGGTGGATGAGGAAGGGGCGGGGGCGGATCTACATCTTGGAGGGTGTTTGGTGGTGCGGACGGCGAGGAGGGGGCGGGATCCGGCGGCGGAGGACCGGCGGCGCCGCCGGCCTTGCCGCGGGCGCCGGTTACAAGTCGCGGTTAGGGTTGAAACCCTAACCGCCGGCTTCTTATATGCGGCGGCGCGGCGCGGGCGAGCGCGGCGGGCGGCCGCGCGCGTGCCGGGCCGGGCGGGCGGGCCGGCTCGCTAACCCGCATGCGCCATGCGTAGGCCGGCGGCCCCAACCGGCCCGAGCGCGCCCGCACGGCCAAATGGGCCATGCGGCGGCAGCGGCCTGCCGGCGGCACGCGGGCCGGCTGGGCCTGTAGCCCATTTCTTTTTACTGCTTTCATTTTATTCCTTTTTCAATTTCGTTTAGACATTTCCAGCAGTTTATATTTCAGTTCATGGATATTAGTCTATGTTAATTACTGCTGTTTATCACTGTTTAGTCATGTGGCTTTACTAAGTCTAGATCTATCATGTGATGCCTATGTACAAATGTGTTTTTATCACTTATGTACTTTGCAATTTCGATATTAATATTAGTATGTTTGTGTATATATTGTCACTTTCATACTTAATCTCGTTATTGCCATATTTTATTCACATACATCATCTCAATACTGTGAGTTTCTTCATTAGTAAAATGTTACTAATGATTTCTTGCAATTAATTATACATTTCTCTTAAATTTTGGGATTAGAACATTAGGTGATAGAGATCATATCCATGCATATGGATTTTGACGGTCTATCACTAAAGGTCTACATCATGCTCATTCTGAAGATTGATGACTACCTATATAATGTTCCCCAAAAACAAGGATTAATTATGAAAACATCACAATGGCTTACACTACTAAAGTGTCTACCATTGCTGATTTTGGTTTACACTATTTAGTGATTACCAAATTCAGTGCTCAATCATTAACTTGAGTACACATGGTGTGATGGAGCCCTTAGCAAAGGTTGCATATTTGCATTGAGACCACGCTATGGCAGCAAATTGTTGCCCATCATTTCGATCTACTCTATGTCTGATGGCATTAGAGACTATCTAAACCATGTATACGAGTTGATGAGATTAAAATTTGAAGGTTTACATGCTATTTGTTTACCTTGTACCTTTATTAATCCTTCGAGAGTTATGTTATTAAATTAATTTGCATTTATTACAACATTATTTAGCCACTTGATTATATTTCTTTTATGAATTATTGAATCATGTGGTCCTACTTTGTAGGCTATGGCCATGGTAAAAGAGTTCGATGAACTCGCCATTGATGGCCACAATTACCCCACTTGGGCTTCGGATATAAAGATCAACTTTGCATCCCGTGGACTTTTGCCATACCTTAGCGAGCCTACTGCAGGTGTCGTTTTGGATGAGCAAAAGAAGTTTGGCGCCCTTATGCTATTGAGGTTTCACATCCACAAGGATCTCAAACAAGAGTACCTTATGGAGATGAACCCTCATGTGTTATGGCTTGCGCTCAAAGAGCGTTATGATCAGCAAAAAGAACTCATTTGGCCGGAGGCTAATCATGAGTGGAACCATTTACGTTTGCAGGACTTCAAGTCCGTTGCAAACTACAATCATGCTGTTCATAAAATTTGCTCTAAGTTGAAGTTTTGTGAGAAAGAACCAACGGATCTCGATAAGATTGAGAAAACTCTTTCTACCATGCTTCCCGCGGATCGAGTATTACGAGCGAGCGGTATCGGGCTAATAAATTTACTCAATATTCTCAACTTATCCACACTTTGACTCGAGCAGAGAAACATGATGAGCTTCTAATGAAGAACCATCATAAGCACCCAACGGGTGCGGCACCTCTCCCCGAAGTTCATAATGTGCAGGGTAAGGGAAAGAAAAATAAGAGAAAGTTCAAGGGCTCCAATTTTGGTGACCCAAAGAACAAGCCCGAGAAGAAAACTTTCAACAAAAAGCACAAGCCTTACCACAAGGGCAAGCGAGGTGGTGATGCTAGAGCCAAAAATGACTCCAAATGTCATAGATGTGGCACTTTCAATCACCTTGCTAAAGATTGCCATACCCCAAAGCACTTGGTAGCCCTCTACCAAAAGTCTTTAAAGGATGCAAAGCAAAGCAAGGATAAAGAGCCAAGATATGAAGCACACTTCAATCTTGCCCCTGCTGCGAACAAGGAAGTGGGTTGTTCAAACAAGAATGACAACCTAGATCTCATGAAGGAGAAGCTTCCCTCTACCGATGACATGCTCGTGGAGTTCACCTCAAACGACATGTTTGGAGACTTGGAATAGACGGTCTCAAGCCGAAGCTATTATTTAATTATAGTGTGGGATTAATAAGTGTTGTAATAATTGTGACAACTCTATGTGTTGGGACATAAATTTGTGAGATGGATGTATTGTGATGGTAACTATGTATTGTAATATTAGATGTTGTAATATATTAGTACATATCTAAATAAGAAGTCTTTTAATTATGTATTACTTTCTTATTTATGATAGATGTCATGTGATGTCAATCCAATGGAGGAGGAATTATGTATTGTTGATAGTGGTACTACCAACACAATACTAAGGGAGATGAAATATTTCCAGACTCTTAGAAAAAGAAGAGGAAATGTTATGACCATCGCGGGAAGCGATGCTTTAATAGTTGGCTCAGGACGAGCCACTATTGTTCTCCCTCAGGGTACACAATTGACGATAGAGGATGCATTATTGTATCCGGAATCGACACGTACCCTACTAAGCTATAAAGACATCCGTAAGAATGGTCTTCATGTGGAAACACATGTAGATGGCAAAGAAGAATTCATTTGCTTCACCAAACTTACAGGATATGGCAAGCAAATTTGCGAGAAAATACCCTCCTTCGAGTCTGGATTGTACTACACATACATAAAACCAATGTCTCTTGTTGCATACAAAGTAATTTTCCAAGATGTTAATTCATTCCAAACTTGGCATGACGGACTAGGTCATCCGGTGTTGGCATGATGAGGAAAATTATTAGCAATTCCATTGGTCATAACTTGCAGAAAACAAAATTCCCACAATCTTCGGATTATGTTTGCACAGCATGTGCGGCTGGGAAATTGATTTTGAGACCATCAACACTCAAAATCAAGGCTGAACCACTCAAATTTCTTGAAAGAATTCAAGGTGATATTTGTGGACCGATTCAGCCAGAATGTGGACCGTTCAGGTATTTCATGGTGTTGATAGACGCATCTACTAGATGGTCTAGTGTGACTCTTTTGTCGACACGCAACCATGCTTTTGCCAAAATCCTGTCTCAACTAATACAGTTGAAGACACATTACCCTGAACATAGAATCCAATCAATTAGAATGGATAATGCTGCTGAATTTTCATCCCATGCATTCAATGATTATTGCATGGCAACGGGAATTCAAGTCCAAGATTCGGTACCATATGTCCACACTCAAAATGGCTTAGCGAGTCATTGATAAAGAGAATTAAACTCATTGCAAGACCAATGTTGATGAATTGCAAGTTGCCTACGTCGTGTTGGGGTCATGCGATGCGCATGCCGCCGACCTCGATCCAACTACGACCAAGCGCATATAATGATAACTCCCCATTGGAAATGGTACGTGGACATCCACCGAGTATTTCCCATTTGCGTAAATTTGGGTGTGCTTGTTTACATACCCATCTCACCACCTCGGCGAACATCAATGGGCCCACACGAAAGTTGGGGATCTATGTGGGATTTAAATCTCCGTCGATCATCAAGTACATAGAGCCTATGACGGGTGATCTATTCTTTCGCCCGATTCGGCGATAGTATCTTCGATGAAGATCATTTTCCGGCATTGGGGGGGAGAAATGTACCATAAAGATCAATGCCGAGAAATTAATTGGGATGCTAAAGGCATGTCCTTTTCTGATCCACGCACTATGGAAACTGAACAACAAGTTCAGAGATTATTAGATTTGCAAAATATTGCAAATAATTTGCCAGATGCGTTTACCAATTATAAAGGAGTTGTTAAATCCTTTAATCCTGCAAGGAATGTGCCCGAAAGAGTGGAGGTACCAAAGAAAACCACTCAAATAATACCTCTTGGAAGCAAGAGGGGGAGAGGCAATTCCCATATGCAAGATAAGAAACAAAAGCAAGTGGTAAACGAAGGTCAATTCTTTGTTGACGCAAATTTTGTTGGTAATCAATATCTCTTGGAGAGATTTGAGTTGATACCCAGTCCTCTTATGTGCACAGATTTTGAGGGACATCTAATGACCCGAGATCAATCGTATTGGGAAATCATGATGATCTCACAAGGGTTGATGAAATTGCCATTAATTACATAGAGACTGGAGAGTCTTATGATCGTAGTAATACGAAGGTCGACATTTTGTTCTCCGAGCAAATTCTTGAAGTCCTTCATAGCGATCCGGATCCAAAGTCCATGGCGAGTGCATGAAGCGCTCGGACTGGAACAAATGGAAGGAAGCAATTGAAACGAGAGATAGCCTCGCTCACTAAAAGGGAAGTGTTTTCGAGGTATTACCGAAACCTTCCAAGATTAATCTGTTGGATTTAAGTGGGTTTTCGTCCGGAAACGGAATGAAAACAATGAAGTGGTGAGATATAAAGCAAGGCTAGTTGCTCGGGGCTTCACACAAAGGCCGGCGTTGATTTCAACGAAACTTATTCTCCGATTATGAGTGGCATAACTTTTAGATATTTGATATCTCCGGCAGTACAAAATCGTCTATCTATGCGGTTGATGGACGTAGTGACCGCATACTTATATGGGTCACCGGATTCGATTTATACATGAAAGTTCCGATGGAATTAGTATACCGGATCCGAGGCAAACCGCAACATGTTTTGTGTTAAGTTGCAAAAGTCATTATATGGCTTAAAGCAATCGGGCCGAATGTGGTACAATCGGTTAAGTGTATTCCTTAAGAATAAGGGATATGTAAATAATGATGATTTGTCCATGCGTTTTCATCAAGAAAACTACGAATGGATTCTCGTATTGTATCCGTCTACGTTGATGATATAAACATCATTGGCAATGAACAAGATATCAATGAGGCACGTCATCATTTGAAGGCGGAGTTCGAAATGAAAGATTTGGGTCAAACCAAATTTTGTTTAGGCTTACGGCTTGAACATTTACCATCCGGGATATTCGTATACCAAGGTGCCTATATCCGGAAAATGTTGGAAAAATTCAACATGGATAAAGCCTACCCATGTAAAACTCCTATGGTGGTGAGGTCTTTGGATATTGAGAAAGATCCTTTCGGACCACGGGATGAGGGTGAAAAGATTTTGGGACACGAAGTTCCCTATCTAAGTGCCATCGGAGCATTGATGTATCTTGCTAATAGTACCGTAGGACATTGCATTTGCGGTGAATCTACTAGCAAGACACGGTGCGGCTCCAACAAAACGACATTGGGTCGGAGTTAAGACCATATTCGGGTATCTTAATGGCACTAGAGATCTTGGATTGTTCTATCAAAGAAATCCGGATCGGAATCTTTTAGGCTATGCAGATGCGGGCTACCTATCTGATCCCCATAATAGTAAATCCCAGACAGGTTTTGTCTTTATGAATGGTGGAACTGCTATCTCTTGGAAATCAACCAAGCAGACGTTAATATCCACTTCCACTAACCATTCTGAGATCATCGCATTATATGAAGCATCACGAGAATGCGTGTGGCTTCGTAGAGTGGTGGGTCATATATTGAAATCATGTGAAATCGGTTCACTTGATGCACCTACCATTATCTTTGAAGATAATGCTGCTTGTGTTGCACAAATGGAATCAGGTTACATCAAAAGTAACTTGACCAAACACATTGCTCCCAAGTTATTCTATCCCCATGAATTACAAAAGAATGGGGAAATTGAGATTCTGCAAACTAAATCTTGTGATAATCTTGCTGATTTATTCACAAAATCTCTACCATATTCATTATTTCATAAATATGTTGAAGGGATTGGTATGAGGAGATTTAGGGACTTGCAGAAATCTGGGGGAGTAAATTTGAATAAATAAATTCTTTGTGCATCGTATTGTACTCTTTTCTTTATATGAGTTTTACTTCGATGGTTTCTCATATAAAGTTTTTAACGAGGCAATATCAGCATTATGTATGCTATATCATCTTATTTTTCCCCACAGGGGTTTTTAGGAGATGATATTGTACGGGCATACACATGATTATCATGGTGTTTTCTCCTATATTTTCCCATTGGGTTTTAAGGAGTTTTATCCTGATATATCAATGCATATCTAAGTTTTTTCCCACAGGGTTTTTCAAGATTAAATATTATGATGAACATTGAAGTATCCGGAAGATAATTGATCAGGGGGAGTGTTGAGAATATTCCTATATTCTAAATGATCAATTAGCAACTGCTAACAGCAGTTACCAAAACCTCCACGAAGGGGTTCATGGGAGCGGGCACGCCCCGTGAACCGGCCTCCATGGCCATATATATATAAATGTATTCAATGTTCATTAATAATAATTAAGCCATCATTTACTGTTCATTTGTACTGTTCCCTTTACATTCAAGAGCAGAAAAAGGAAAAATGGGGCCGAACAGGGGGTAGACCGGGGCGAACCAGCCAACCGACGTCCGTGGGCCTACCAGCGCTCGCGACCTGTCCTGGCGGGCCGGCTCCCGCGCCCGCCCCCGCGCGCGCCCGTGGCTCGGCTAGCAGCCAACGGGGCGACGCCGCGTGGCCAGGCGGAGCGGCCTCCTGCGCCCCCGCTCGTGCATGCAGCGGCCAGCCAGTCAACAGCACCGCTGCGGCCAACTGTGGCCCGCCATGTGGCGCGCATGCGCACGTCGACCCGGCTGCGTGGGACCCACGATACGTCAGCAATTTTGTCCTTTTCATATATTGCACATACAAACTCCAATGTAGGCAAATAATATATCCATTTTGATCTTCTCGACGAGACCGTCACAATGTTGCAGTTCAAATTGGAATTTGGGGCTATTTGTGATAATGATATATTTTTATGCCATAATTGCTCATTTGCACCTGCAATCAAATATACACCAAAGCATGCGGAATTTGTTAGATTATAATCCTATAGCTATGGTGCACATTTTGATGAAGTAACTTTTATCCGAAGTTGACGGTCGAAAATAAGGATTTAATGACCGTAAGCACCCGACCTACAAGCTAGTCACTATACCACCAACCTGGTCTTTCGCCTGCTGGGGGCTCGACATGATTGGGCCTCTTCCAACTGCGCAAAGAGGATTTAACAGAGTTCTGGTGGCTATTGACAAGTTCACCAAGTGGATCGAAGTCAAGCCGGTCGCCTACCCAAAGGCCGACTGGGTACTCGACTTCTTGGACGAGCTCGTGCATCGCTGCGGACTACCCCATCGCATCATCAGACCTGGGTTCCAACTTCAACAATCACTAGTTCTGGGAATACTGCGAGAACAGCAGGATCGACGTACGGTATGTCTCATTCACCCATCCTCGGGCCAACGGACAAGTCGAATGTGCCAACGAGATGGTACGCGGCGCCCTCAAGAAGCGACTGCATGACGCTGCTAACACAAAAGGGGGGCAAGTGAATCATGGAGCTACCCAATGTACTCTAGGGGCTTCGTACACAACCTACCAAGCCGACGGGACAGTCACCTTACTTCTTGGTCTACGGCTCCGAAGTTGTTCTACCAGCCGACGTGATGTGGGAATCTCCGGCAGTAGAACAATATGAAGAAGGCATCTCAGAAGACAGCAGAAGACAGACTCGAAGAAGCTCACTACGCTGCCCTCATCTAGTCAGCAAGGTACCTTAAGGGTATCCGACGCTACCATGATCGCAACGTCAAGGAACGCTCCTTCAACGTTGGTGACCTAGTCCTCCGCCGCATCCAGAACACGGAAGGACTACACAAGCTTAGCTCGCCATGGAAGGTCCCTTCTCAATCTCCAAGGTGACTGGACCAGGCTCCTACCACCTCCAGACACTTGAAGGCAACAACATTAGCAACTCATGGAACATCGACCAGCTTTGTCGATTCTACGCGTAGTCCTCGACTACTCTGGGGTCCAAGTCTGTACGACTACTCATGGGCTCCAGGCACTAGTCTCCAGACTACTCCACTCCAAGATCCAGCATCACCAACTACTAACGGATCTCAGGCTGCTCAGAGCATCAAGGACTCTAACGGCGGTCTACAAGACCATGTAATCTAGATCCAGCCTATACGGCTACTAACGAATCTCTAGCTGTAAGCGGCCATGGGTCCTAGCACCACTTAGCCACAGGCGGCCTCCGGGTCTGGGCGACTACACTTGTAAATGGCCCTGGCCATCCAGGTGTACTATTCTCTCAGTTATAAAGTTCGATTTCCAATCAACTCATTTACTGCGCCTCTTGATCAGGCATCTACTGTCGAGTACTACTACTCGTGATACTTCCATGGTTGGGTACTCCACACATTTAACTTCAAGTAGCTGCAACGAGTACTCATTTCAACATGCGTCATGGATAACCTTCATCCACAACTTAAACAAGTTCTTAACAACTTTGTTTATATTACATATGCTACCAAAAGCTAACCCTACAGGACCTACTACTGAAGGTTAAGCTTCCCCATGACTTGTTCTGCAATCGGCGCCATTTGCTCCAGCAACTCCTTGTATTGGTCATCTGTGCAATTCGCGGCAAGTCTCTAGCGACTACATCCACCGGAGCCTTCGGGAAGTACGACTTCATGTACACCAAGATCTGGTTGGGGATCGACTTCACCAGATGCTTCACGTAGGTCGCCAGACGCCCGGGGGCTTCTTTCAACCGGTCCACCAGTGGAGCATTCTTGGGCCCGCCTAGATGTGGCACCAGCAGCCTTGCAATCGGGAGCGCGGCTTCCTCAAGCTCTTTCAGCTAGCCGCGTAGCCTCTCACAGTCTTCATTCAGCTTGAACAAAGATTTATAACAATTCACAAGTTCACAATCCGAGGCTTCACGAAGCTCCATGTGATAAACGCACTCATGGGACAGCTGCTTATATTTATACTCAAGTACCTCACCTGCATCCTGCTCCCGGTATACGATATTCTTCAGAACAGTCTCTGATACCTTCAGCTGGTCTACTCGGGCCTTAAGCTCTGCAAACAACCCAAGGCAATGTTAGACTACTATAAGGTACCCTAATCAATACTCAACAGTTCAGCAGGCGACATACCTTTGTTCTTCTGACGCAGCGACTTGTTCTTCCGAATCAAGTCGTCGCTTTTCGCTTGCATTTTTTGTACCTCATTATGGTACTGAGCAAAGGCTCCATCCAGCATGGACTGTAACAAGGCGGAGTGCTTCCTGGCCTTTCTCAGTTCCTTCTCCAACGCCTCTGCGCGGAGCACCGTGTCACCATACCCCTGGAGCATATCAGATTTCTGTCAAGACCTCTCCACGACATCCTACACAAGACAATAATCAATATCGAGTACTTAACAACTCAGGGAACTCAACTACTCATGGTGCCGCAACGTACCTTCATCCATTGCTCCGCACGGCGCATCGACTCCAGGTTGCGAGCCACGGTCGCCGGGTCAACAAGGTCGTCGGCCAGAAGTTCCAGTCCGTTGCGGCTAGTTGTCGCCGCCTCTGACATAGGCGTCACACGGATTGGTTCCGCATCCTGGATCTCCGGTGATCGAACGACCACGTCCATGCTCGACTCTGGGAGCACATCAACATATACCCCTCTATGATCTCGGGGGCTACTGGAGCTTCTGGACTGTAACACCCCATGTTTTTGCTCAGTGTTAATTAGTGCTAATGACTCTCTTAATCTAATCCCTAACCACCCTTGGTCAACCTTAAGTCAAAACCCTAGCATAAACCCTAGTTATCCCTTTGACCTCCAATGTCAACCTAGAACTTTTAGCACGTTCTCCAAAATTTCTCTAAAAACTTCAAAATCTCCCAATGGGAAAGTTGTGCAGTTTGTCAAGGCACACAACTTTCCTGTTGAGTGGCATTGCTGGTTTGCAAGGGAAAGTGGTGAAAAATGCAAGTCAACGTGCTGATCCACTGTTCATGGGTGCCGAGTTTTCTGCCAAGTTTCTCTGCAATTTATGCTCGATCTGTTGATCAAACCACCCTAGAGCTTTTGTAGGAATGGTAGAGGGTAAGTTGCTGAGCAACTTTCGTATTCAAAGTCTTGTGCACTATTGTTTGGAATTTTGGAGAAATTTCATTTTGAAAGTGGCTGCTTGAATCGGTTTGGCGCCAGAGCGCGCGCTCCCGCGCGACGTCGTACCCCCGCGCACCACGTCGACCCCGCCGTACCTCGAGCTCGCGCGCACGCCGAGGCGCCGGAAAACCCCGCGGTCCGAGGCCGTCGCCATCACCACTGTGGACCTAAGGCTCATGACGCGCGCAAGTGGCCTAGGCCGGTGCCACGTGGCCTCCCCATACTCGCCGGTGGGCAAACCGCCTTCCACCATTGGCCGCCGACCCGCCGCACGTCGCCACTGCCTCCGCGCCCATGCCAATGCTCATGTAGGTCACGAAGCTCGGGCGAAACCGCCTCGACGCGTCATCGAGCCTATAAAACCCCTCCCCCTTTTTCCTCGCGCGCGCCCGAGCAATACCACAGTCCGCTGCCGCCCGCCATTAGCGCCGCCGGTGAACTCGCATCTCCGCTCGCGCCGTGACCAACCCACAAACCTAAGCTCCTCCCTAGCCCCCCACTCGAGCTTCCACATGCGCACGATGGCTTAGCCTCGCCTGCATTGCACCGGAATCCAAGCTGTGGCGGCCGTGTCGTCACTGCCCTATTGCCGGCCATCACCGGAGGTCGCTCCGACCCCACCTGCGCCACCAATCGAGCTCAGGTGAGCACCTAGGGTGTCCCGTGCTATTTGTTCCCCAAGTCCGGCCGGCTATCGCCACAGGCGAGCCCTCCCCCGCGACGGAAGGGTAGGCTTGTGAAGATTGAAGTCTTTCAGGGACCCGAGTGCAAAACTTAAGGGCTTTTGTGTGAAGATTCAAATCTTTCCAAGGCCACTTGGCTATTAGATTCTTAAGTTTCTACCCCTTTGGTCCAGTGTCTTGTAAAATCCATATAAAATCGTAGAAAAATCTAAAAATTGCAAGACCAATTTTGATGTACTCTTTGTGACTAGAACTACAACTTTTACAAAACTTGTATATACTTTTGAGCTTTAGTTGTTACATGAAAAATAGAAATCCCTTTTACCTAGATCTGTTGTACTGCAAAATCCACATAGGATCATGAGCTGATTTTTGGTTATGTTGTGAGTACTAGCATGTGTAGGTCCTGTGCAAACGTTTGCACAAAGTTACTGAAGGAATCTTTTATTATGATTTATCTAGTATTTATGCTTTTTCTGCCTAGATGATTTTTGTAGCAAAAAGTAAGTAGAGTTTTTAGCTGTACTTCTGGGAATAGTCATATTATGCCTAAACTTTACTGAATTTTTCACTATTTTTGGACTACTAGAAATATTTGTTCCTGATTTATGCTTGTTATTTATCATAAATGTGTAGATCAAGATCTATAATGGTTATAGCTGTGTTTGTTGGGTTCCTTGGCTTGTTTTAGACCAGAGTGTGTGTAGGAGAAAGTTTGGCTCCAGAAGTGCTATATTTATTTTTGTGTGCATTTATCCTTCTTATTGCTAGCTAGAAATGCTTTTAATTGTGTAATTTATTTTCAATGGCTCAAACTTGGTTGCTTGCTGTCCTAGTGAGTGGTTCCTGGTCAAAGAAACCGGTGAGTGCTGTTGGGCCATTTTAAAGCTTGTTGGTTGATTAAAAGTAGAGAAACTATATTAGGCTAGTGAGGGAAATAAATGGAAAAGTCATACTTGTTATGCTTGAACCCTATAGATGAGATATCAGAATAAATTAAGGAGTGAGAACTCATGTCCTTGTTGTTCTGCATTTAAAATTAATTATCCTTTTTGATGTGTACACAATCACCTCAAAAAGAATGTTAAATAAGCCTTTTTATTATCTTTCAAAGGGAAAATGTTAAATGCTTTTGTTAAGGTGAATATGGTCAACCATATGCTCCTTGGGGCTGTTTGCTACTGTTTTTGGATTAAATTAAATTAATTACACTCCTAACCACTGCATTGCATCCTTCGTGTAGAAGTTCCTGATGGTAGTTACACGCTCGTGCCGGCTGACGAGGACGAGGGAGCAGGAGGAGACGTGCATTACGTGACCGTAGAGCAAGACCCAGACCAAAGTCCGGAAGGTTGTGTGTCTGCTTGTGCTGATGAAGGCAAGCCCCGGTTTATTCATTAACCTATGTGTTTCTTTAAACTTCTGAATTATTGTTGTTATTTTATGTGCATTTACGTTTAGGAGTTGAATTGAAACCCTAGTTGCATGATCCATAAGTACCTATGATCTTTTACTAGCATGCTAGGTCGCTAGTTGCTATGCTCTAAGGATCCGGTACAAGTCGAGTGATGTTCGTCACTCGCGAGAATAGGATCTCCGTTATGGAATCACCATATTTATAAATGGATTGCTCATGTGGTAAGAGCATGGGATTTGGACTCCGGTCCAATGGCTTCATTGGTTAAGTGTTTGAAAGTACTAAACACTTGTCGGAAATGGGCATGGTAAGCCTAGTACCTAAATGAGGCGGTACGGGGTTTGACTATCACTACTCTTAGGGTTGCGTGTAGCACCCTGCCCACCAAAGCCGCACCGCCCAGCCCTTTCGTAGGGGCGGGCACACGTACACATAGCACCCTGCTTACACTTCCGTCCTCGCTTTGTGTAAAAGGGTTAACCCAAGGGTGGTATGGCTGGTGGACAAAGGCTTATAAGTTGGCTCCACCCTTGCTCAACTAGCAATGTGGCACTAAACACGCGCACCAACGCTCATGGGCCAGTCATGGGCCATCCAATTTGGGCCGGGTGTGACATTCACCCCCCCTCAAAGAATCTGACGTCCTCGTCTGTTGACGGTGAAAATCTGTCAACCTAGCCATGAGTTTACCTTCGGTGTTGGCATGAGTTTTATACCTTATCCATTGGTACTAACCCCCGTGGTATAACAAGTTCACGTGTGCATGTCGGTTTTGGAGTTTAATGTTTATGCAGGGTTTTAGTGTTGAATGCAAGACTTTCGGGATAAGTTCATCAAGCACCTCATGACAAGACCTTGAAGCCCCGAACAAGTCATGCAATGAAGCAAACTTAACTCCAAGAAGCGGGGGACTTGATCCGAGAAGACGACGGACTCCGGGGACCCGACCGGAAAAGTGCTTTGAATCTTGCAAGACAAGGAGTTGAGTCCAATTCGGAGAGAAACCGACGACATGGACCTACATGCGAAGGGGGAAACATCCGGGAAGCAAGGGAACCGACGTGGGGCAAAGGAGCCCACGGGATGGGCCTAAATGGGCCCGGGCCGGCCGGCCCCTCCGGTCGGCCCGGGCCCATTTTGGGCCCAAACGTGCTCTCCTTTGCCCTAGCCGCCAATCGGGCTATTTATAGTCCCCCGACCGAGAGCCACGGGGGAGAAGATTTCGTCTTCGGCCGCCGAGGGGCAAGAGAAGAGAGGGACACCATGTCGGAGAGGAGAGGGTCGAGCTAGTTGACTAGGGTTTCCCTAGCCGACGTGGGAACCTTGCATGGAAGACCACGTCGGAGTTCCCGAGCTAGAAGCAAGATCAAGGAAGGATCCCGGTGGTGATCTTGTGTATGTATCATTGTCATAGTTGAATTATCAAGTTGAATCTTTTCTTAGCGATCAAGTGTTTCCTCGAAGATTTCGTTTTTCGATCGGCTTTGCTTATTTCAATTCTATTCGCGCGATAGATTACATAGGGTGTTCTTGTAGCCGCGGTGGCTAGAGGTACACGCCGGATCCTCCGAAAGAATCTCGACTTGTCTTTTGACTCGCCCTAAGCTCCCCGCATGAATAGGGATACGTTGTGACGAACGGGGGTCTCGAAAGGCGGATGTTTTCGGATTTGGACGGGAAACCACGATTTAAAGAGGCTTTTATTAAGATTCGATTTGCTACTTCTTCTCTTGCTTGGAACTTCAACAAAAGGCTTACCCCGATCCCTCTAGATCGGTTTATCTACCCAATCTTACTTTGTTTTCTCCGGTCTTTAGTAGATTAGATTTGTTTCATGTCTTTTACTTAGATGCATTAGGTCTTTTATCGAATATTGAAGTTACTTGGCTTTAATAGATTAAGTCTTGCGTCACACATTTGTTCCACGGATTCGATACCTTGGGTTCACCACTCGAGGGAAGAAGGGTCCCTTGACTACGACGGGAGACTTGTACGCTTGCGAGTCACAAACGAACTTTGATACAATTATTAACCGTCAACAAGCCCCTTTTTCTGGCGCCGTTGCCGGGGAACAAGTGATCAAGATTTGATTTTTTTATTGCTTTTTTTTGTAATTTTCAGTACTGTTTTTGTTTTATTTTTGCATCTACTAAATTTTGATCATCCTCAAAATACATCTAATCTAGTTTGTCTAACTCTAGTCTTTATAGATTTGTCTTGTTTTCTAGTTTTTTTGCATACTTTGCTTATTGCTAACCCTAACCGGAGATGGTGGCTACCTCTCCAAGAAACCCAAGCTTTTTTGTGGATGATCCAGGAAAACTTTACAGGCAAAGGTGACATGCAACACAAGCTAAAGGGGTGGAAACCCTAGATTCAAAAGTTGAAGTCGAAGGACCGTCGAAATCTCCAAGGGAATCACCACCTCCAAGTCCAAAGGAAGATCAACCTCAACCACCGGAGCGCCGCGCACCCGGGACATCGTTGATCTACCTATCATAAACCTTCAAGACGCCGGGAGGCCGTTCAAGATCAAAGTCTCAACTATCCGCATGACGATTGCGAGAGCTGAATGCATACGAGTCGGATTCCTTGAGTGGCATATCGGTTTACTTAAGAGGAGATGGAGAAGATGGAGATGGAGAAAGAAGCTCGACACCTAAAGGCCGCCGAAGCAAGATCCTCATGCAAGGAGTGTGTGGAGTACGACCATGTCCAAGGACGCCGTCACCAAGTTCGAGGCTATGGAGAAAATATTGAAGAATTTAGATGGCAAGGTGACGGAGGTCGGAAGCTCTATACGTGAAGTGTTCATCGTGATGAAGATGCTAGATGCAAGTGGGACAACTTGCGGGCGCCGATGGGTAACGAAGAAGAATATCCGAGACAACTCCAAAGTCCCAAGACGGCGAAGGCTACTCAAGCTCATTCGGGAGAGATGAAGGATCACACTAGAGACCATGAAGATCACGACCAGAAGGACCGGAGTTCGAGATGCCGAGCCACAAGGAAGTTGTTGCATCCGTCAAGACCAAAGGAAAAAGCCGACTGTGAAGACCAAAAAAAATTGACTAAGCCAAAGCGGGTACCCAAGATTGCAACGCCCACAAAGAGCGTTGATCCGGAGAAATCAAGTGAAGAAGTCTAGCCATGGACTATAAACGAAGCGCTAGGCGGGAGGCAACCCGTTTCGTCAAGTCAAGAATAAGCTACCGGGAGGACAACCCGATTCCAGGTTTTTCGAGTCTTTTTAATAATTTAGTTTTTGAGTTTTATTACGCAAAGACATTAGACTTAGAAGTGGTTGAACAATATTAGAGACATAGTTCTTGATTGAATGATTGCTTTATCGTAAACCCTTTGCATGAACCCTCCTATGTGCTTTTTTGTTCTTTTCTTTTCGAGAAACCCTTGTTAACACCAAAATTTGGTAAGGAGTATGACATGTGGGTCCGATTCAAAAGAGAGTCCGTCTGGTGGAAGGAAAGATATTTTCAGAGATTTTCGGCAGAAGGATCCGCGGTCGGCTATCTGTTCCAGTTCGGCAAAGGAACAGTAGAGCTGATTTTGCGGGATTGGACGGTGACGTGGCTCAATCAGAGGAAGCGAATGGATGGATAGGCGATCGAGTTTAGTTAGGCAATGAATCCATTCGCAATTGTAATCGAGCGGGGTATAAATACGATCCCGGATGTATGTAACGGACACGTTCATTCCTCAATACACACCGGCCTTACGCCAAACCCTAGAGTCCTTGTCGTGTCGTCGAGTTCTTCGAGAGGGCCAATCGATCCGTCGACCTCCGTGAGTACCGGCAACCTTGTATCATGTCTAGTATCATGCGGTGGATTTAGATCTGATGCAAGTAGTCTTGTTACCATGCTTCGTGTCATGCGGTAGATTCAAGCTTGGTTCAAGAGGGTTTCTTGTTAGATCATGAGCCATGCGGTAGTCTAAGATCTAGCTCGAAGCTAGTTATCGGCTCTATTGGATTTTGGCAAGATCCAATAGATTCATTAAGTTATCCCGTGTTATCATGAGTTTTACTTTATGTTTTAGTTCATGTGACACACCTTTGCCCAATCTAGATGGGTTTGGATCGGCTATACTTCTTTTAAAGACCCGTATACGAGCAGGTTTCGCGTTTTGACGCGTGGGTCTTGTGTTCTCCGACAGCCGAAACCGAATCGATCTAGGTTGTTACGTGTTGCGGGTTCAAGCTTGCTTTGTGCGTATAAATCTTGAAAGAACCAGGTATCATGCGGTAGATGCAGGTTTTTGGGTTGCTTTGGAGCTAGTCATCCGGTGGATTAGATTTTCAATTCAATCTGATAGATTTGTTCACGTGGTAATGTTTGTTCCTTCTCCATGGACCCCGGATCGGCTGTTCAGCCGTATTCGGTTATGTTTTCACGAGTAGACCACGTGCATTGTTTGTGCCTTAAGTGATGTATGCTTTTAGCTTTCCATATTTAGATTGTATCATGCGGTGGATAGATCTATTTGCGGAAAGTGGTACGTTTTTCATGCAAGTTGTATCATGCGGTGGATAGATTTGTTTGTGATCGTACCCGACGGATCTCAAAGTACCTAGACATGCGGTAGACTAGTGCTTTGATCTATGCGTGCTCATTTAATACATGATCATGTCCGTGCTTTACCTCATTTTATTTAATGATAAACCTCACGAGGATCGGTCATAACTTCATGCTTGCATCTTTATCTATATGAAGACCGATCGTCGTCATGCTTACGTCATCCATTCGGCAATGTTCTTTTTCCTTTTGTAGTTACCCGAATGGTCATGGTTCTTTGATAGGTAGCTTTGCATAGCTACATGTCAACTTGTTTGGCTTCTTAGCCGCAAATATGGAACTGTCTGGTATCACCCGACATGTTCCAAGCTTTGGTATCTAACTGCTCTATCTTTTGTTAATTTTTAGGAAAAATTGACTGGCACGTCACTCTCTCTCTGCGCGTGCGAAGCCGGCTTTCGGCTTTCGTGTGATTGGCGCTGAGTGCACATTTTGCGTCAACACACTTTTTGGCACGCCCAGTGGGACCATACAGCCGAATTGGTTCAAGATGCCTGAAGTCTCAGACCTTCTGGATGTCAACATCGAAGAGCTTTCTCCAGAGCAGCATCAGCAGCTCCTAGACGCCGTGAATCAATTTCAGCAGAAGTGTCTCATGTCGTTTAAGAAGAATCGAAGTGGTGTACCATATCTAAAGAATGACCTGCCCAGAGTGCTGCTGCCGGGAGAGAGCGATGCCTCGACCCAACAGGAAAAGGAGAAATGCGCTCGGATGTTCCAAGAGTCAGTGGACGACATGCTCACCAAGCACAACCAGGCTTTCGTCGGGTCACTCCAGCAGATGATGGTGGCCCTCTTTGGCCCGGGCACGAGGCAAGCGTTCGGGAGGGCATCCGCCGGAAAGAGCACCTTGGAGCTGGGTGAATCAAGCTCTCAGCCGCCGCCACGGGACCAATTACAGCAGCCTCCCCCTCAAAGCTCCGGGAGCCAGACATTCCAACCTCCTCCGCAGGGCGCCGGGGGCGCCGGTTCGCCCCCGTTGCAAGCTTCGGGAAGTCAACCAATCCGGCCGCCACCACGGAGTAGCACGGGTCGGCCGTGCAACGGCCGATCCGTGCCGGCCTACGTACGGGGACCTAGCGTTCGGCTCATCTGGGGCCCCACTCGACCCCAGTCGAAGAATAGCTCCGTCGACCAAGCGGCTCCCGAGAGGAATTTGTACGGCGGTGGTTATCATGAAGTGGGAAATTACGGAGCGTTCGATGCCTTCCCGCACCCGGGGTACGCGCGGGCGGGGGCGCTCAAGAGGAAGACGCCCTAGCACGCAAGATGGCCGAATTGATGCGGAATCGGTTCGGCCTCAAGCCAAGGATGCGGGGCCCCACCTACGGGCCGCCGTTCCCGCAGTGGTACTATAACGTGCTCCCCGCCACCGAGGGTGAAACCGCCGACGGAATTCACAAAGTTCTCTCGGGCGAGACGAGACAAGCACGGTCGAGCACATCGCTCGTTACCTCATGCGGCTTGGGGAATGTTCGGCCGAAGAGACGTTCGGGGTTCGCTACTTCCCCGCCTCGGCCGACGGGTCCGGCTTTTCGGTGGTTCTCGTCCTTGCCGCCCGAATCGGTGGCCGGTGGAAGGATTTGGAGCGTAAATTCCACGCTCATTACTTCGGCGGCAGCTTCCGAGAAGAAGTTGATTGATCTCGCCACCCCGAAGCAAAGGCACGGTGAAACACCGGCGGAGTTTCTTAGAAGATTCGGAGAAGTCAAGGGCATGTGCTTCTCATTGAACTTGCCGGACGATCGGTGGGCGATATGGCCATCGCCGGGATGTTGCCAGCCGTGCGCGAGAAGCTATTTGGGATGGAGTTTGAAAACTTGGGCCAACTATCGCAGAAGTTATCCTTGATGAGCAATCAGGCACATGGCCTCAAGAAGGACCCCAAGTTTGGCAAGCAGCATGACATCGCTGACATCTACAACCAATTCTTGGACAAAGCTGATTTGTGCGAGGATTCTGACGATGAATTGGAGATAGCTGCAGCGGAGATCATGTGGGGTAAAGAGCCCTTGACAATGAATCAGCGGTGGGTCAAGCAGACCAAAGGGACCTACGACTTCGACATCACAAAGGCTGATAAGTTGTTTGAGCTCTTGGTAAAGGAAGGCCGAATCAAGCTGCCTGAGGGGCATTCCATGCTTCGGCCTGATGGAGTCAAAGCGAAACGTTCTTGCGGCTTCCATGACGGGGACTCGCACTCCATCAACGATTGCGGGGTCTTCGGGATGAGGATCCGAAGGCTATCCGGAAGGGCACCTCAAGTTCGATAACAAGATGAAGCCTGGATGGCCACCCCTTCCCTCGGAACATGCTCGGCTTTTCTATCAATGCGATAACGGCGAAGAGAAGGGGGAAAATCAAGGTCCCGACCTCGGCCCGAGTCCAAGCAAGGTGGATCGGTGGACCGGAGCGCCGGGTGACCCTAGAACAAGTGCGGGGCGACGCCCCCGCGTTCTCAAGAGCCACATCGAGATCGGGGAATCGTCCCGGACCTAAACCCAAGGTGACGTCACGCATTCTCCTCAACAAATGGCGGCGCCGGATGGAAAAGGAGCGCTACCAAAAGCGTCGTCACGAGGAGGAGCGGCGCGCGGGCTGAAGAGGAGGCGCGCGAGATGGAATCAAGAACAAGCACGCGCGCGGCGGGGAGCGCGCCCCCGGGGGTGCGCCTTCTTCAAGCACCGCCGGAATGAGGGCCCCGAAACCGCCTACATTGAGGAAGCGTCCCGAATGCGGCGACGGGGTATGTCGAGTACGGGGGGGGGAAGCGCCAATCGCCGATCCGTCCACGAAAGACTTGGAAGGATCCACCCGAATGGGGATCGGCGTCAAAAAATTGAGGTCATCGATCACCCCGGAAGCGCCAAGCCGATCTCGGGTGGGCCGATCGGGAAGAGGACGAGGATGTCCACGTCCGGCGAAGGGGCGTGGTGCCCGCCGGCCTACGCAAGAGCCGAAGAGGCGGGTCCGGCGCTTGAGGAACCGCGAAATGAAGCAAGCCGGGATCCGGACGAGGCGAAGTGGCGCCCAAGGACCGGCCGGAAGGATCGAAGCGTTCGGCCCCTACATGCATGGTATACTTCCGCCGAACGAGTTCATGGCTCCCCGCTAACCGAGGCTATGCGGGGAGGAAGCTTCCTTTGATGACGAGCGGCCCGAGGAGATGATGGCACAAGCGGTGCTTGCCAAGCGAGGCCGTCTTCGACAAGCCGGCCAAGAACCGTCATATGAGGCCGCCGTACTTGGAGGGGGTACGTCAACGGCAAGCCATTGACCAAGATGTTCGTCGACGGTGGCGCGGCGGTCAACGTAATGCCGTACACCACCTTCGGGAAGCTTGGCATGACCCCCGAGCGATCGACACCTACAAGCATCATCCCGAACGACTTCGCGGGAATCCCTCGGACACCAAAGGATGCGCTCACGTGGACTTGATGATCGGGTCCAAGACGCCGCTCACCACCTTCTTTGTCATCGAAGGCAAGGGAGCCTACGGCCGTCGCTTGGGCGGGAGCGGATTCACGCCAACCGCCGCGTCCCATCCACCATGCATCAACAGCTTATCCGGTGGGTGGATGACGAGATCGAGGTCGTCCGGGCGGATGACTCCGTGAGCGTGGCCAACATGGAACCGGCCTTACGGGAGTACCAAGGCATCGATTGCTTCTCGGGGAAGGAGGCGGGGGAGAAGGTCCTGTTGAACGTCGGCGGTGACCAACGTACCGATTCAAGCGGTCGGCTCTTATAGTAATTTTTAATGGAGAACCCCGTGGATGGCACCGATGGCAAGTTGGGACGAGGATTCATGTCGGCCGATAAGCCGGAAGAAGTTGACATTGGAAGCGGTGATAAGCCAAGGCCGACGTTCATCGGTGCAAATTTGGCGCCGGACTTCGGGGGGGAACTTAATTGAGCTTCTCAAAGAATATAAAGATTGCTTCGCACGGGATTACTCGGAGATGCCCGGATTGGATCGTTCCATCGTCGAGCACCGGTTGCCGATCAAGCTCGGTTTCAAACCATATAAGCAACCGCCCCGAAAATCTACAAGGATGAAGTATTGGCCGATGTGAAGAAGGAGATCGAAAGATTACTTGACGCAAACTTCGTTCGGCCGTGCAGATATGCGGAGTGGATTTCTAACATCGTCCCTGTGTATAAGAAAAATGGAAAAATGAGAGTTTGCATAGACTTCAGGGACCTAAACAGAGCTACTCCCATGGATGGATACCCGATGCCTATTGCCGATTTGTTGATTGACGCCGCTGCTGGGCACAAGGTGATTAGCTTCATGGATGGCAACGCGGGATACAATCAGATCTTTATGGCAATAGAAGACATTTCGAAGACGGCCTTTAGATGTCCTGGTCATATAGGCCTATTTGAATGGATCGTCATGACATTTGGGTTAAAAAATGCCGGTGCAACCTATCAGCGGGCCATGAATTACATTTTTCATGAGTTGATCGGCAAGACCGTGGAAATCTACATTGACGACGTAGTGATCAAGTCCTTAAGTCATGACACCCATCTGGAAGATGTGAAGAAGACCTTGGAATACACCCGGAAGCATGGCCTAAAGATGAATCCAAACAAGTGTGCATTTGGGGTGTCAGCTGGAGAGTTCTTGGGGTTTTTGGTCCACGAAGGGGGAATCGAAGTTGGCAAAAAGAGCATGAAAGCCATTGATGAGGTCGCTCCTCCAACCAACCTCAAGGAATTGCAATCACCGCTCGGCAAGATCAACTTCGTGAGAAGATTCATCTCAAATTTATCGCGAGAAAGTGTTGCCATTCTCTCCATTGCGAAGCTAAAGAAAGATCGAGAAATTCACATGGGGCGACGAACAACAAAAGGCTTTTGACGAGATCAAGCAAGACATGAAGGAGCCGCCGGTCTTTGGTTCCTCCTCCGCTAAACAAGCCTTTCAAGTTGTACGTGGCGGCCGATACCCAAACCATTGGATCGGCCCTTATTCAAGAATTCGAAGGAAAGGAGCGGGTAGTAGCTTACCTTAGCCGAAAATTACTTGATCCCGAAACCGGGTATTCGGCTATGGAAAAAGCTGTGTCTTTGCGTATACTACTCGTGTACAAAGTTTCGGCACTACTTGTTGAATGCCGAATGCACTGTATACTCGAAGTTTGATGTGATAAAACATATGTTATCTATGCCAATTTTGAATGGACGGATTGGCAAATGGATTTTAGCTTTATCAGAATTCGAGTTGAAGTTCGAATCGGCGAAGGCCATCAAAGGTCAGGTCATTGCCGATTTTATTACTGAACATCATGACCCTTCAGTTGATCTGCTTGAAATTACCCCTTGGGCTTTATTTTTTGATGGGTCATCATGTGGCAAAGGTGGGGGAGTAGGGATCCTGCTAATTTCTCCCAGAGGTGAGATGTTTGAATTCGCCATTCCTATACAACCCACTCGTCACAAATAACAGTGCCGAGTACGAGGCAACGCTTCGAGGGCTTCAATATTTGAGAGAGGCTGGGGCCGTTTCGGTTGAAATCTATGGAGATTCGAGTTGGTCATCAAGCAATTGAACGGCCAATACGAATGCGGGAGCGAGGCGCCGAGGAGTTACTACGAGGAATGCGAGAGAAATCTTGAAGGGCTTTCCACTCGGTAACCCTACAGCACATTCCTAGAGAGCACAACGAGGAAGCAAACAAAGCTGGCTCGCAGCGCCTCTGGTTATAAAGAGAGTCAAGAAGCATTTGTTGCAGAGGTGAGTGCACTAGGGACGGATCTTATAGAAGATGATTGGAGGAAAGAGATCGTTGATTATTTGAGAGATCCATCCCGAAAAGTCTCTAGAAAGCTCGTGTACAAGGCAATCAAGTTCGTTCTTCCGGATGATAATTTATTCTATAAATCATTAGATGGAGTATTGCTACGATGCACGGGTCCGAAGAAGCCAAGAACATGATGAGCGAGGTGCACGATGGGATATGTGGAGCGCACCAATCGGCCTATCGGATGAAATGGGTTATTAGGCAAGCTGGATGCTTTTGGCCGACGATATTAGAGGACTCGCTTTGAGTATTACAAGGGGTGTCAAGATTGCCGAGAGGTTCGGGAATATTCAAAGAGTCCCCGCATCGCATTGAATCCCATCATTAAGCCATGGCCATTCAGGGGCTGGGGTATAGACTTGATTGGCCAAATTAATCCGCCGTCTAGCAAGGGGCATAAGTTCGTGCTTTTGGCTACAGACTACTTCACCAAATGGGTCGAGGCGGTCCCACTGAAGAAAGTGACGTCAGAAAACATGATCGAGTTCGTCAAGGAACACATCATCTATCGATTTGGGATCCCTCAGACGATTACTACTGACCAAGGGGCACAATTCGTGTCATTGGAATTTAGAGATTTTGCCGAAAGCATGGGAATCAAGTTATTTAATTCTTCTCCATATTACGCCCAGGCTAATGGTCAAGCAGAGGCTTCTAACAAGATCATGATCAAGCTGATACAGAAAAAGATCGATCAGAAGCCAAGGAGGTGGCATTCGGTACTCAGTGAAGCGTTGTGGGCTTACCGAATGGCCCCCCATGGAGCTACAAAGACTTCTCCTTACGAGTTGGTTTACGGGCATCACGCGATCCTGCCCTGGGAAATGCAATCAGAGTCAAGGAGAGTGGTGCTGCAAAACGATTTGAGCTCCAAGGATTACAGTGGCCTAATGATGGATGAGTTAGAAGATTTGCATATGATCCGTCTCAGGGCCCTGGAGAACATCGAGAAAAACAAGCTGCGGGTCGCCAAATACTATAACAAGAAAGTAAAGGTAAAGCAATTCGCAGAAGGCGATCTAGTTTGGAAAGCGCTACTGCCGATTGGAACTAAATACAGTGAATTCGGCAAATGGTCCCCTAATTGGGAGGGGCCTTTTCGTGTGGTCAGATGCGTCCCTGGTAATGCATACATATTGAAAACTTTGCTGGGAGAAGAGTTTTCCGCTGCGATAAATGGGAGATATCTGAAGAAATATTATCCTAGCATTGAGATCGATCGATGATTACACGCATCTGGCACAAAAAATAGCCGGTGCTCAAGAATGAGGCCGCCTTTAGAACAAAATCCATGAACAAAAGAAGATGGCCAGTGCCTGGATGCATTGCCCTTAGCTCAATACTACATTACAGCTGTTTCTTGCAGGATTACACATAGCAGCCCTGAGGGTCAAGTCCCCTAAGGGGTGGGAAGCGAAGGCGTGGAGAAAGAAGCGAAAGTATGATTCAATCTTTTCTTTGCTTCTTCGGTCGCTTCCTCTTCGCTTGTTCCGGGACCACCGTGACGGCGACTTGGAACGCATGAGGATGACCGTGATTGGCGGCCTCTACCAAGCTATCCCAAGCCGCCTTCGGTTGCGTTCGTACCGTCGAAACATCCGGAGCGAGAGGAATCAAGGTTAGGGGCAAGAAATCCGGATGCAAACATGAAGGAGTCGAAGCATTTACCCCCTACTAGCGCTTCCCGGCGCCATGCGACGCTCGCGCTCGGCTTGGCGGACGGACGGACATGTCCCGAGGTCACGCTCCGAGTGCCGGGCACGGCGGCGCAGCTGATGAATGGCCCTCTCGCTCGGGCGTGGCGTCCTGCGCCGGGGGGAGGAATCGGAGGAGATGTACTCAGGAACATCTTCGGTCCCGACGACCTCTTCAGGAAGCAAATCAAGGCTAAAAAGACGAGAAGAAAACATGAAGCGCAAGATCAAGCAGGAGAACGAGGAGCAGATCAAGAGAGAACTCACTTCCGAATCGTACGCTTCCTTGATGAGCCGCTCCCCTGAGGTTGTTTACCCTTGTCCATGGCGTTGGGGTTTTTTCCTCTAGCAAGCGGGGGAAGAGACGAGAAATGATGGAGGAGTGTGCGAGTGGATTTGCAGAGCACCCCACGGGCTATTTTATTGACCAAGGAGGCGCATTGGGAGTGATGATGCGGCCAGTACACACTGTTGGAATACCAAGCGGCAGGGGTTTCCACCGAGTGCGAAGGGTTTTCTTTTGAAACAGTGTTTACGGATTGCCGAATCGGGATCCTTTGTGGATTTTGCGCCAGGGGGCAGTTATTCGCGCGCGTTCGGCTAAAGACAGTTCCCAGATACATTTAAAGAAGGCAAAATTCACAGATGCGAATGCGAAGGGAGACATCACGGAACAAATGCAGAATTCAAAAGTTCATCATATATTGCCGACATTTACACATCCCTAGTACAATCTAGTCAAAGAGCCTGTTCAACACAGACCGGGGATGGGTAATTTCGGCAATGGCGTCGCCGTGGCCGTCGAGGCGCTCCAGGATGAGCTCGATCTCGTCGATATCCTCCGGCGCGCCGCCACGAAAGCCACGCGGCCCGGTGGAGTAGTCGACGTCCGTATGCGTCGCCATCGCGGCCGGGGCCCATGGTGGTGCCCGGGCGAACGCCATGAACGGCCACCTCGTCGACGCGGCGCTCCACTCGCGGCCGGGCGCTCCGCCGGCGTGTCGCCGTGGGCATTCACCTTCTCGGCCAAGCGCTCTACCGGCGTCTTTGGGCGGGTCGAGCTCGCCGTCGCGGGCCGCAAAAGACAAACGAAAGGATTAGCATCAAAGGCCGAGCCGGACCAAGAATCAATCTCGGGGCCATACCGTCAATGGCCTCCGGCGGTTGTTTGCGCGCCGGTCCTCCCATTCTAACTCGGCCACGCCCGCTTTCTTGGAGACGTCCTCCGGTTCGCGACGGGACGCCTCTAACTCCTCCTTGTAGCGGATGGCGTCTCGCTTCCCCGTACGGTGCACGGGGAGTGGCCATCGGACTCGAAGAGTCATCTGGGAGGGGTTGATTGGTCGGCGCGCGAGGCGGATTCCACTGAACCAACCTGCAAAAGGGAGGTGATTGTCAAGGCAAAAGAAGATCAAGAGAAGGATCGAAGAGGAGAAGTTGACGGTCATCACCGCCTGCGCGCGTTAGCGCTGCTCCCCTCGGCCTCGTCGGAAGCACGGCGGCGGTTGAGGCGGCGCACCATCGTGGTTTGGGATGTGTACTGTTTGCGAGAAGGCTAAAGATTGGCAAAGATTCGTGAGCTAGAAGGCCTGGTGGAGAGCTAGGGGCACCTATGGCAACATTTATAGGCCTGGCAGGGTGAATCGTGGCTTCGAGTCGTGGCTGTGGATCGTGGCGCACGTCCCAATAAAATCGGAAGGTGGAAAGACTTCCTTGACCAGCCCGCCGGCGAGTCGTTTGGAGTTCTAAGTTGGACCGTGCGCAAGTCGATTGGTTCGGCTAAAGGAACTCAGGGTATCGTTCGGGAGTTAGCGTTTCACTGCCGAATGGGTCGTTCAGCATTACATCTCAAAAGTACGCAAAAGAAAGGAAGCAAATCACAAGGAGATATTACGAGAGCGACCAGTTCAATTGTACATCAATGAGAATTCAGGCATTCAGGAGTTTGGCAAGTACACGACGAACATTGGATATTATCAAACGGGAATTGTCCAGCATCTCCTGGCAGTCTTGTTGGGCACCAGATAGGTCAGTGAGCTCCGCATCGCATTGCTTTATTCTGGTGACAGCCGATTCTACCTCCGCTTGGGTCTTTGCCATCAATCCAGGAAGTTCGGCTATTTTCTTTTGGTCAATCTCCATCTCCGCTGACAAGCTTTTCAGTTCGGCCTCTAGAGCAGCCTTCCTAGCAACTTTCAGATCATAAGAAGCTTGCAGGTTAGCCAATGCATCTTTATGGTTCTCTGCTTGGGTTTGTGCCCCGTTCATGGCTTGTTCAGCATCAGTTCTCCTTTTCTCGATGGCCGGACGGGAGCGCAATTTCCTCCAAGCGCGCCTCAAGGGTACATAAAGGGGCTCTAAGTCATAGATGGATGACAGAGAAGCTCTGATGTCTTCAGGGAGTTCTTGGCTAATGGGTTCAAACATTTCTTTGAAATGATGGAGATCATTGAACTGATCCTGAGCATCCTTCTCTAGCCAGGCGGCAATTTCTGTGAGCTTGGACAGCACTTCATTTGGCAGCGGCTGGAAAACTCCTTCTATTACCTCGGCGAACTGGATTGCTCGTGATGGCAGGATCGGCGATGATAGAACTTGATCCCGATAAACAACATTGCCGAATTAAGGATTCTAAACACCAAGGCACCGGGAATTAAGTGCGGGTGGTTACCTCATGGCCGGTTTCTTGAGTAGGGGCAATCGCGAGTGAAGAGGACGCTCCAGAAGAGCCGAAACTTCGAGCTAAGGGGTGCCGATGCGGGCATTAGCGACTCGTGGGTTTCCGGTGGAGAGGAGTTGGGTCCGCCGCCTCCGGTGGATCGGTGTCTCGTTTGATCAACGGTGATGGCACCACGGGAGAATTTGCTGGCTCCAGCTGAGTTGGGAGATTCATCTCTGGAGAGTGTATTGCTTCTGCAGAAGGTGACGAAGATGAGATCTCCACCGGGATGGGTAACTCGACCCTGGATGGACTCGCCTGTTGAACCACTGGAACATCTACAAGCTGTTCTTCCGCAGTCTCTTCTGCAAGTGTCCAATTAAAAGAGTAAGTGCCAGTGCTCATCCTTGAGAAAGGACAGTAAAGGACATACCAGTGGGTGGAGCATTGGCGAGGCTGGTTCTGAAGAATGTTGGGCTCTGGTCTGAAAATGCACAATGAATATGATCCATCAAGGACAGAGTGACTTGGTAATCAAGAAGGTAAAGGGTTTTACCTCAACAAGCACCTTTTTGACAGTTCTTCTCCTTTTGGCACTTGGAGGGGCAATCAGGTGCAGGCCTTGCCTCCTGTCTGCAGCAAGGCTAGAAAGGCTGGGGTCTGTAGTGGCATACCTGGCCATTAATTGATGCAGGGTTGTAGACTTGAACCCTAATGCTGAAATTGGGCCTTCAGCATTGTAAGCAATTGCCCTGGCTCGAGGGGCGTGCAAGCGTGTTCGTGGACAAAAGATGAAGGTCAAAACCATGAATGAAGAAGAAGTGTTTGATCCAAGGGCTCATTGTGTTACCTCCGAAGTCGGCGGAAATCGGGCACCAGTCTGCACAGAACACATGAACGGGTTCACTGAAGATGTGGTCATGGAATTCTTGCCACCATGAGTTGAAGGTGGGGTGAGCTATGGTTGCAGGCACAAAAGGACATGTGTAGACAGTGGGACTGCACACATAGTTGAAAACTCTGCTGCACTGCATCAGTTCTTTGATTTCCTCCCTGGGCTTGAGGAATTCATGCAGAAACAATCTTGGGGGCATCTGGCCACATCCAAGTTGCCTGGCCATTACATTAGGCTGGTAGTACTCATAAGTACTGATATTCTGCCTCCCTCCATTGAACTCGGCCGGTAATATGCATGGGCGGATTATGATGTTAAAGATTTCCAAGAATCTCCCATCTTGATGGCCGGGCTCAAAGGAGAATTCGACAGGGAAGGTCAGAGTGTCATTGCCTAGATAAGGAAGCCAAAGAGGATTGGAGAAGCCTTTGAAGAACAACTCGAAGAGCTGGATGATGTCTGCCGAACGATAACGATTGAAGCCGTGCTTCTCCATAGTTTTGGCATCCTCTGCGGTAACTTGAGGCTCTCCTTCGGGGGGATTGGACCGGGGGAAGAACACGGAGTTCAAGTCGACGCCTACAATCCGATGCATGTGAAGCTGCAGCCAAATTTGAACAAACCACCAAGGGCCATTGACGCATGCTATCCTGCGGTGGTGTACATTTGGGTAACGGTCGATGAAGCATATGGTATACAACCGCCCAAGAGGAATTTTCCCAGAGGAAGGCGATTGCCACTAGCCAGATGGATCGCCATTGCGATATGATTCAAAGTGGGTTCATTGGCCTTGCCACAGAAGACAAATCTACATAACCACATGTTCAAAAAGGCTCTGTATTCAACTTCGCCAAGGGGATTATCTCTCATGTGCTTCAGGATATAATGCTTGTAGCCATTCCCTGGTTTTACCCCCGTCCGGCGTGAAGAATTTTTGAAGTTCCGTGGCCGGGACGGATCCGGTGACATCAAGGCCGGTGATCATGTATACATCGGCCAAGGTTGGGGACATTGGGCCATGCCCAAAAAGGAAGGCGTTGACGCCATTTGACCAGAAGTGGCATGCGGCTATCAGAAGATCTTCATTCTTGGGTGTCTCAGCTACGGATAACTCCAGACATTGAGCAATGCGGAGAGCATCCAGATTGGTCAATCCACTCTTGTCCGCAAGAATTCTCCGATACCAAGTCTTCCAGCCTGCAATTGGAGGCAAGGGCCAGTTCTTGAACGCATCTTGCCACTGAGGAGGTGGGGACAAAGCTGCCTTGAAGGGGATTCTCTGAGATTCAGCAGTAATGAGATCTAGAGGATCAGGATTCCCTACGGGACCCAGGTAGTAAGACTGCGAATTGGCCTCGACAGGAATCAAAAGAGCAGTAGAAGGTTCCTGGAGGAGAGCGGAAGAGGAAAATCTCAGGTAAAATTGAAAACCTAATGCCGAACAAAGGTTTGGAGGGATGAATTTACCTGAGCAGCTTGGTTCTGAGTTGCCATTGGAGATTCGAGCTCAGAACGAAGGGGATCTAGGGTTGGATGCGAACGAAGAATCCGGCGGATTGCGAAGAACGAGGTGTTGACGAGGTTTGGCTCAAGGATTCGTGGATAGAGTCAATTGTGGAACAAAATTACTTTTATCCCACAATTGAAGGGGCATGTGTTAACACCAAAATTTGGTAAGGAGTATGACATGTGGGTCCGATTCAAAAGAGAGTCCGTCTGGTGGAAGGAAAGATATTTTCAGAGATTTTCGGCGGAAGGATCCGCGGTCGGCTATACGTTCCGGTTCGGCAAAGGAACAATAGAGCTGATTTTGCGGGATTGGACGGTGACGTGGCTCAATCAGAGGAAGCGAATGGATGGATAGGCGATCGAGTTTAGTTAGGCAGTGAATCCATTCGCAATTGTAATCAGCGGGGTATAAATACGGTCCCTGGATGTATGTAACAGACACGTTCATTCCTCAATACACACCGGCCTTACGCCAAACCCTAGAGTCCTTGTCGTGTCGTCGAGTTCTTCGAGAGGGCCAATCGATCCGTCGACCTCCGTGAGTACCGGCAACCTTGTATCATGTCTAGTATCATGCGGTGGATTTAGATTCGATGCAAGTAGTCTTGTTACCATGCTTCGTGTCATGCGGTAGATTCAAGCTTGGTTCAAGAGGGTTTCTTGTTAGATCATGAGCCATGCGGTAGGCTAAGATCTAGCTCGAAGCTAGTTATCGGCTCTATTGGATTTTGGCAAGATCCAATAGATTCATTAAGTTATCCCGTGTTATCATGAGTTTTACTTTATGTTTTAGTTCATGTGACACACCTTTGCCCAATCTAGATGGGTTTGGATCGGCTATACTTCTTTTAAAGACCCGTATACGAGCAGGTTTCGCGTTTTGACGCATGGGTCTTGTGTTCTCCGACAGCCGAAACCGAATCGATCTAGGTTGTTACGTGTTGCGGGTTCAAGCTTGCTTTGTGCGTATAAATCTTGAAAGAACCAGGTATCATGCGGTAGATGCAGGTTTTTGGGTTGCTTTGGAGCTAGTCATCCGGTGGATTAGATTTTCAATTCAATCTGATAGATTTGTTCACGTGGTAATGTTTGTTCCTTCTCCATGGACCCGGATCGGTACATTGTTCAGCCGTATTCGGTTATGTTTTCACGAGTAGACCACGTGCATTGTTTGTGCCTTAACTGATGTATGCTTTTAGCTTTCCATATTTAGATTGTATCATGCGGTGGATAGATCTATTTGCGGAAAGTGGTACGTTTTTCATGCAAGTTGTATCATGCGGTGGATAGATTTGTTTGTGATCGTACCCGACGGATCTCAAAGTACCTAGACATGCGGTAGACTAGTGCTTTGATCTATGCGTGCTCATTTAATACATGATCATGTCCGTGCTTTACCTCATTTTATTTAATGATAAACCTCACGAGGATCGGTCATAACTTCATGCTTGCATCTTTATCTATATGAAGACCGATCGTCGTCATGCTTACGTCATCCATTCGGCAATGTTCTTTTTCCTTTTGCAGTTACCCGAATGGTCATGGTTCTTTGATAGGTAGCTTTGCATAGCTACATGTCAACTTGTTTGGCTTCTTAGCCGCAAATATGGAACTGTCTGGTATCACCCGACATGTTCCAAGCTTTGGTATCTAACTGCTCTATCTTTTGTTAATTTTTAGGAAAAATTGACTGGCACGTCACTCTCTCTCTGCGCGTGCGAAGCCAGCTTTTCGGCTTGCTGTGTGATTGGCGCTGAGTGCACATTTTGCGTCAACAACCCTCAACCAAATAATTTCAGAACCTTAACTCAACCTTTCACCCTCATTATGGTGCTGAGGTTGACTTATTTTTCATGCTAAAACCACACGAGTAGAGCCATGATTTATGCTTAAGTGTTAATAAAATTCAGCACGTGGTAGGACTCGCGTGAACCTAGAAATCAAAGCTTTTGGTTGGTTTTAAAAATCCTTATCCTTGGTTTCTCTAGGATTAGAATTTTTCTAAGCCTATTCTAATTTTGTTTTATTCAAAATCTTTCTTATTTAGCCAAAATTAGAACCTAAACCTATGCCCCCATGATCAAGCCGGAAAATGTCTGCTCTCAACCGATGAAGGCAAACTATACCGGTGAGACCGAAATCGACGTAAAAAAAATATTTTCGACTTGCATTTGTTTTTAATGGTTTAAAAACTTCTCTAAAATTATGTTCGAGCTCTTGCATGGCTCTGAAAAATATTTTAAATTTCGAATTAGAGGAGTGCTTAACCTTAAACACACCATAATGGAGGCAATCTAGTAATCATGCATGCACCATTGGATTCCCTTTCATCAACTTTCACCAATTTCACATGCAAAGGACAAGCATGGTGGGCAGCAAGCATCAACTTTGTAGGAATTTCATGGTGGCATGTGAAGCAAGTGGAGCTAGGGAGCATGGACATGACCCAAAACATGAAGCATCAAGTGGAAGGACCAATAGTGGACGAGAGCGTTTGGGCGGTGCAACTCGTGGAGCACGCGGGCGGGGAAAGTTGCGAGAGGTGAAATGATCGTCTTGGAAGAAAGACGAGACGGGGAGGAGCACCGAGGCCGGCCTCACCTACATAAGGAGCCCCCGGCTCCCGTTTTCTGCAGGCAAGCTTCCCTCTCCTTCCTTTGTTTGTGTGTTCAAGTTTGTGTGCTCAAAACCTCCGTAGACATAGCCAACCTTCCCAAGCTTGATGACTCAAGAAAAAAATCCACATCCTTAATCCACTCAAAGTCCACATCAAAATCAAAGAGTTTAAGTGCCTAGTTACCGGTTGCAACCCGGAGTTTTAGTTGAAGAAAAGAGTGCAGCATGGAAGAAAACCACAAGTCTCTTCTCCAAGAAGAAGAGTTCGTCGTCATCCAAGCCGTCATCAACCACGTCTTCGAGAAGGCACTCGGTTTCCGAGTCTCCCCGGAGCATAGAGACGGATACGGCGCCACCGAGGAGGAACGATGCTCTCCTCCTTGGTGGTATGAGGGCTGCAAGAAGCACTTCCATGAGGTTTTACCGAACCTCGTGGGCACACGGAGGAGCAGCCCGCGCCACCACGACGATCGACTCGCTCAACCGCGCCACCTCCTTACACCCCGACATACTCTTCGTACGGCTTCATCATCTTGTCGGCGGAGGAGGAGGAGAGGCTCTCTAATCTTGAGAAGAGGCTTGTGCCCAACGTCGAGTTCGACACTCTACACCTTGGGTTTTGGCACCGACATATACTATATGTTTGGGGCACCTTGGATGGGTGCAGTTCTCCAACGGAGTATCGGTGGACACCCATTTGGGGTTCGCCTTGGAAATTTTGATGACTATTGCACCCATCGTTGATGATGATGGGGTGCAAAGCTTGTCATTCCGTTTGGAGGGAGTCCAACAAGTGGTTTCCTACGAGCACGTTAGGGAGCTGCTTGGATTCCACAAGGGAGCTCCGGAGAAAGTTGACGTGCCACCCGGCATGTTAGCGGGATTTTGGAACATGATCTCCGGAGAAGCCCATCAACAACGCAATTGCATCCGCAACCCCATTATCCGGATATTTCACTCTTGGATGTGCAAGAGGGTATTGGGGAGGATGAAGGAAACAAAGGTGACCGACGCGGAGTTGAATTGGCTATACTCGGCTTTAATTGCCAGGCAGCCAATAGACCCCTCTTACCTAATGATCAACCGTTGGTGTTGTGAAGCAACATCGGGGGCGGGTAATATTGGTTCGGGGTGTTACCTCTCCATGTTGGCCTTTTCCTTGCGGCCGGGAATCGCAAGAAACCCCGACCACCTTTTGCGTGGTACCTCTCTCGACATTGAGTATTTGCGGCAAGGCAAATACATTAGTGGAGATGAGAGAGGAGGTTATCGGTTGGCCATAGTGAACCTACCCCTTCCCAACGAGAGGCTTAGGCTTTTCAACGAAGGGAGAGAAGATTGGTTGGAAGAGGGACTACTTGTCCCTGCAAGGAAGAACAAAAGAGGAAGAATCGTAGAGGAGGGAACATCCTCCGCACATGCGAGTGGAGCACAACCCAATGTGCAATAATTCGGCGGGATCCCTCCTCCGCCAAGTTATTACGGAGGGCCACAAGAGCAAGCATGGGGGGGTGGTGCACCGGTACCTCCACAAAATTATGTTGTGCCCAACGCTAACTTCGCGGAGTCCTACGCTCATCATCCCCAACCACAACAAAGCATGGCCATTATTGGAGGGTTTGCTGCAAGTAACGCTCAAAACATCGCAGCCATCCAAGCTAACGCAGCTCAACTTGGTGAAGGCAACGCAAATATTGCCTTTGAACTTGGACGCCTTCACCTCGTGGAGCCAAATCAATTCATCGGAGGAAGTGTCCAACCATATTATGAGCAAGGGTATTATTATCAAGATCATCAACATCGACCACCGGCGGAGGACTAGAAGATTTAGGAACTTTAGTTTTCTTTTCTTTTCTTTTTCTCTGTAATTTTCCGCTTTTGCTTATGTGTGTTTGCGTAGTATTTTCTGTTTTTATTTAAATTTCAGCAAGCATGTTTGTTTATTTTCAGTTTGTATTTCAACTTGATATCATCATTAATAAAGACACCACCTTGATTATATCATTGGAAAAGTTACAAAATTCGTGCCATGATGATATATGATTATAATTGCAGCTTTGTTCATCTTTGTAATTGATTTATGCATGTTTAAGCTAGTGCTCTCTTAAAAATACAGATCTGAATTTATTTAAATGCTAGCTTAATTTTCAGCGGAGGTTATGATTAAAATAAAGACCCATAGTGTTTTATGTGCTCTCAAGTTATGAATAGATTAAAGATGTCTTTTATGCTCAAAAATATTGCTAACCTTGTCACAAATATCACTTGTGTGTTGCTCAACCTATCCAAAGCCTTATATATATTTGAGTGCATAAACCTTAGTGTACAAGATTTATTTTTGAATGCGTTATTGCAGGCCATGATTTCTCTGGCCCGAGACTAAGAAGCTGGTCATTCCATTTTTACGTATCTATCTTTTTGCTAGCCTCTTATCCGTGCATTGTGTATCCCCACATCGGTGATCTCACAAACTTCGCCGGATATCCACCCTTAAACCAAATATCATTTTTTTGTGATTACCTCCTTGACCACAACCTATCGTTGAGAATGGATCATCAATTCAAGGAAGATCGCAAGACGGTGCCAACGTTGAAGATTTCAAGTATCTCTCCAAGGAAAAATATTCCGGTACCTACCTTATTTTTCGCCTCTTTGCTCGAGGACGAGCAACGTCTAAGCATGGGGGAGGAGGTAGGTACGGTGCAGTTTTAGAGTTCAAAGGGGAATATTTAAAAAAAATGATGATGAAAGAAAAAAATCCAGCGATACTCATGACTTTCAAGGTATAAAAAAAATCAAAACTTCGTTGTGGAAGTCATGGGCTGAATATATGACGAGGAAAAAAATGAATGAATGAAAGAAAGAAAAGAATGAGAAATATGAGAAAGAAAAAAAATGTGCGTAAAGTAAATTCCCTAGCTCTCTAAAAGTGCATTCAAGGCTTCAAGTTAAAAAGATCCATTCTCATCTTCCAACCATGTGCAATCCGATAACGAGGACTTGCTTTGTGCCTCGGGATCACTCTTTGCCATTTGCACATGTCCACTTATCTAAAAGTGTGTGTATTTTTCTCTTTCCCCTCCTTGATTCAACATTATTTTCCAATGACCTTTTTGACGAGTCTCGGTAAGACCATGAGAAGCTTGTCTTGTTTTGACAACATCTCATTTATAAAATCTTGTTAGGACTAAACTTTCCCAAAGCTCCATATAAAGCCTACCACATATATATGAGAGGGAAAGGAGTAGAATGTATAGGCTCGAGAGACAAGTGAGATGAGAGTTCATGAGCAATATACAAGATGATTTAAATTTGTGATTTTGGTTTAGCTTTTCTTTATCTCGTTCTTTATTTCAAAAAATTATGAGATCTATTTAAAACTTTGTGAGCATGTTAATACTTGTGGGATAAGCTTAAAAAGAATCTACCCTCCGTAGAGATGAAGGCTAGTACATTATGGAACTTTAATGAATTAAAATTTTGAGAGCATTATGTTTTCTCATGTATGATCAAGTGCAAGGTTTAAACATTGTTTGGCAATGATGATATCCATCGAAGGCTTACTCGAGGACGAGCAAGATTTAAGCATGGGGGAGATGTTGACGGTGAAAATCCGTCAACCTAGCCATGAGTTTACCTTCGGTGTTGGCATGAGTTTTATACCTTATCCATTGGTACTAACCCCCGTGGTATAACAAGTTCACGTGTGCATGTCGGTTTTGGAGTTTAATGTTTATGCGGGGTTTTAGTGTTGAATGCAAGACTTTCGGGATAAGTTCATCAAGCACCTCATGACAAGACCTTGAAGCCCCGAACAAGTCATGCAATGAAGCAAACTTAACTCCAAGAAGCCGGGGACTTGATCCGAGAAGACGACGGACTCCGGGGGGACCCGACCGTAAAAGTGCCGAATCTTGCAAGACAAGGAGTTGAGTCCAATTCGGAGAGAAACCGACGACATGGACCTACATGCGAAGGGGGAAACATCCGGGAAGCAAGGGAACCGACGTGGGGCAAAGGAGCCCACGGGGGCGGGCCTAAATGGGCCCGGGCCGGCCGGCCCGGTCCGGTCGGCCCGGTGCCCATTTTGGGCCCAAACGTGCTCTCCTTTGCCCTAGCCGCCAATCGGGCTATTTATAGTCCCCCGACCGAGAGCCACGGGGAGAAGATTTCGTCTTCGGCCGCCGAGGGGCGAGAGAAGAGAGGGACACCATGTCGGAGAGGAGAGGGTCGAGCTAGTTGACTAGGGTTTCCCTAGCCGACGTGGGAACCTTGCATGGAAGACCACGTCGGAGTTCCGGAGCTAGAAGCAAGATCAAGGAAGGATCCGGTGGTGATCTTGTGTATGTATCATTGTCATAGTTGAATTATCAAGTTGAATCTTTTCTTAGCGATCAAGTGTTTCCTCGAAGATTTCGTTTTTCGATCGGCTTTGCTTATTTCAATTCTATTCGCGCGATAGATTACATAGGGTGTTCTTGTAGCCGCGGTGGCTAGAGGTACACGCCGGATCCTCCGAAAGAATCTCGACTTGTCTTTTGACTCGCCCTAAGCTCCCCGCATGAATAGGGATACGTTGTGACAGAACGGGGGTCTCGAAAGGCGGATGTTTTCGGATTTGGACGGGAAACCACGATTTAAAGAGGCTTTTATTAAGATTCGATTTGCTACTTCTTCTCTTGCTTGGAACTTCAACAAAAGGCTTACCCCGATCCCTCTAGATCGGTTTATCTACCCAATCTTACTTTGTTTTCTCCGGTCTTTAGTAGATTAGATTTGTTTCATGTCTTTTACTTAGATGCATTAGGTCTTTTATCGAATATTGAAGTTACTTGGCTTTAATAGATTAAGTCTTGCGTCACACATTTGTTCCACGAATTCGATACCTTGGGTTCACCACTCGAGGGAAGAAGGGTCCCTTGACTACAACGGGAGACTTGTACGCTTGCGAGTCACAAACGAACTTTGATACAATTATTAACCGTCAACATCGTCGGTCCAACTCACCCGTCCAGTGCCGACCCATACGCCATGTCGTGTGCCCCATCCCAGACCCACACACGCATGCATATGTCCGCACACTGACCCGAGCAAATGTCCAGGAACCTTCCCTCTTAGCGCACGACCGTACGTCCAGTGCTGACCCATATGCCATGCCGTGTGTCCCATCTCAGGCCCACACGCGCCATGCGCTCTATGTCCGCACACTGACCCGTACGTGCAACCGCGAGGGTCGGCTCTAATACCATTTGTAACACCCCGCCCACCAAAGCCGCACCACCCAGCCCTTCCGTAGGGGCGGGCACACGTACACATAGCACCCTGCTTACACTTCCGTCCTCGCTTTGTGTAAAAGGGTTAACCCGAGGGTGGTATGGCTGGTGGACAAAGGCTTATAAGTTGGCTCCACCCTTGCTCAACTAGCAATGTGGCACTAAACACGCGCACCAACGCTCATGGGCCACTCATGGGCCATCCAATTTGGGCCGGGTGTGACATTGCGGCCCCGGGCTCGCCACCTGAGTGCATGCGTGAGACTGGGTGACCTTAGTGGCATAGCCCAGTAAACCTTGTACTTAAGACTGTGAGCTATTATCCCCAAACCGAAGAATGACGGGAACCGCCTGGTTGGTGAACTCTTAGTGAGGGCACCTCCCGTGTGTTTAGGTCCACCTTGCAAGGTTCAAATCAATCGATTGTCGACCTCTCACCGCTATCTGAGACTACTTAATCTACTGGCCATGATATCCCTTTATGATGGAACTTTGTGAAGATTATTATATGATTAATTGTTTGTACAACTATGATTGCAATAGTTGCTTATCTAGTAATGATGACTTCTAATAGAACATGAGGTAAACCGTGAAAGTAAGGATTCACTACTTAGTAGCTTTTTGGCAAACAAACCCACTAGCCAAAAGCCTTGCATGATTAGAGGTAAAGTATTTCTTTTAGATGGGTAAGCCTTGCTGAGTATTAGTATACTTAGCCTTGCTATTTAAATGTTGTTTCCATGTAATGCATGTGATGTGTGGCCCGGAGAACTTCCACCCGGCTGGGAGCTGGAATGGGTGGATGATGACGAGTGATTGCATCATGGACAGGCCTCCTATGATGTGATCGTACCGTTTAGCTATCTTCCGCTGTTTTAATAAACTCTGAACCTTTTACTTTCAAGTAAAGAACTATGTTTTGTAATAATGGACCCTATGGGGACTTGATGTTAATTTGTAAGGCACTTTGGACTGTCCTTCGTGGGAGTTTTAATGCATATGTTTGATCCTCTCTGTGTTTTCAAGTGATTTACCGAGCGTAAACCCAGAAACACTCAATGTGATAATTCTTTATTATCACTTAATGACCAAATAGAGTGGTTTAGGCGATAGTACAGAATTATCTCGGATGGGGTTGTCACATGGACCGGGAGCTGCTCCCTCCGGCACCCCGGCTACGGGCACGACACTTTCAACTCTCCTGCAGTCGTTTCCATGGCTACGGCTTCAGGGATCGTGGACCCTTCGACTTGTGCTTCTATCACCACAGAGCACACAAAGTCAGAATCTAAGTCTACGACTACTATACAGGGCGGCTAGCATTGGGCATCCCACGTACCTTCTACCATGGTGGCTTCCTGTGGCGTGGCCTTCGTGGCCTGTGCTATGGTTTCGGTTTGTGAAAGAGGTGTGGATTCCTCAATTCCCACCGACCGACCTTCTTCACCAGCTGCTGCACTGGGTTCTTCACCATCCCAGGACAGATCAGTGGATTTCCTACATGATACAACTCTGATGATCATCCAAGCGAAATTATTGGTCTACATGAACTACTCGGAGATTGGTTATGCTCACAAGCTTGATTGGAGAACAGTCACGGTCAGAGCACCGAGTATGTTGGCAATATCAACAATTCCAGCCTCCGATGGCGTTTCTTCCTCAACGCGGGCTTCCCCTGTCTCCATAGCTTCAGTTGTCGAGGAGGGTTCTGGCCTCCTCCCTTCTGTCGATGCCCGCGGCTCGTCGGCGACAGCCGCTTGCTGTGCCACCTCCGGCACAGTTGCTTCAGTGGTGGGGGCCAGACTGCGGCTCCTCTCAGTCGCCCCTCCCACCGTGTCCCAGGTGTCTTCTTCTCCTTGATCCACGGGGTCGGACAACGGGATATCCTGCGACAACTCAAGATTCAACTATCAGCATATAGTATCATTGAAAGTACTCGACTACACTACTCGAGGAACTCACCTCTTGGGCATTTGATTTGGCAATCTTCAGTTTTTTGGTGGCACGTTTCCGCGCCACATTGCGCGGCCTCCTCGGCGGCACTGGAATGCTAGCCTCCAGACTAGCTGGCCTCTCGACGATGAGGGGGATATTGGGTAGTCCAGGGCGGCTGAACCTGGAACGCAGCTGAAACCGCTCCTAGAGCGTCTCCCCATCCTTGTCGTCCAAGGTGTCTCCCCATCCTTCACCTTGCCTTTCCCCTCCTCCGGTACATCTTCAGGTTGTGGGGGGGAGGCGGATCAGAGATATACTTGGCGACGTCATCTTGCAGACAACAACTCGTGTGAGTGTGACTACACCATGCAAATCAGTACTCAGGGGCAGAAGTCATGACTACGTTCGGCGGATGTGACATGGAGTACTCAAGGACTGGGCAAGGAGTGTGCGATGGCATGTCTTTGAATATCTTCCCCAGCCTCTCGACAATGTCATCATCATCGACTTTGCCGCCGGGCATCATTGTCGTATGGACCTCCCTGGGCCCACTACCTCGGTGGGTACCAGGACCGACTACTCGGTGGGCCCCTGGGACTACCTGGCTTGCGCTGCACGGTACCTGATGGCGTGAAGCACAAGGACTACAGAGGAGAAGTACTCAGTTAGGAAGTTGTACATGTCCCGCACTGTGTAGAGGACTCCTAGACGTACTCGACTAGTACTCTCTCCCTAAACCGACTTGTAACCCTACCTCCCGGACTATATAAGGCGAGGCAGGGACCCCTCTCTCATCATCTCATCTCACGGCGTAAGATTGCATCATCTTGTAATCATACCCAATCAATCCAGAGCTACGCAGCATACAAGACGTAGGGTATTACGCACCTCGCGGCCCGAACCTGTCTAAATTGTGTGCCACGTGTCTCTTCCTTCGAGTTACCGATCTCGGCGAGGCCACATTCATCTACTTCGGGTACTCCCCTTAGTAGGTTGCCGGTCTAAAACACCGACAGATGGCACGCCAGGTAGGGGCTCTCGCCCGAGATCACATGGCGAACTCGACGGCTCTTGTCTACATCAAGCCAACCTTCGCCTTCAACCGCGGTGACACCTTCGTCTTCGGTGCCTGGGTCTGCACTGGTGACGGCTCTGGATCCTTCCAACGCCGCCTCACCATGCTGCCCAACCCGGAGACCGGCTTCGTGACGCTTCCCGAAGTAGTCACGGGCGAACTCGCCGGCAAGTTCGGCGAAATTTCACTTTTCGACCAACACGCCGACTTCGAGCTCGGATCTGCTTCCAACTCGAACTCAACGTCCCTGTGGGCCACCGTGTGCGAGCCGGCTGCTCAACCATCGCATGTGGTCTCCCCACCCCGTGAGCGCTCCACGCGTGGTCCCCGCAACCTCTGCAGGGCCCGCACGGAGACTCTCTCTACACGCCGGGCCGGCAAAGAGCCCGTACCCGAGTACAACTTGGACTCCGACACCGTACCCGGCCACGCTTCGGACTCCATCCCCCTCTCCGGCTTCTACTCGGACTCCGCGTACGAGTTCGACTTCGGGTCGGACCCTGAAGATCCCGAGTCAGAAGACAACACTACTGAGCAACCCTTGTCAGGGCCGGCTTCTGGGCTGGTTATAACGTCCACACCGGCTGGGAGATTTGTCTATTGGCCAGACCGCAAGCCCGTCGACCTGATAAGTGGGGACTCACGCTACGTCGCCTACCTCGACTCGCTCCCGTTCCAGGAGGGAACACCGCTTGCTCAAGCTGAGGAGTACACTCCAACCGAGGTGGCAAGCTCCGACTCCAGTCTTGGCAACCCCGATCGCCAAGTCTTCATGGTTGCCGGCGACACGCCAGGACCTTCGGGGACGACAACTGACAAGTACCTCGAAGACATCTCCACAGACGAGCTGTCTACTGAAGCACCCGCGGATGAGACCGACGCCAACTGGGACGCTCGATGTGAGCGCAACCGAAGACGGAACGAACGACGCCGGTGTCTCTGAGACAGCTTACCCATCCGCAACCTTGCAGAGGCCCTTGAACAAGTCAAGAGCAGGGTACACACCACCCCCGAGCAATGCCTCATGTCGATCACAGCGATCGCACGCCAAGCTCAGGGGATACGCGCCGGAGAAGTCATCGCCAAGCTCGCAGAAGACGCTTACTTCATGCGGGTCGACAACAGAGTCAACCAGCCACCTCCCGCCAGGAACCGCGACAACAAAGCTACAAGTCGTAGCGCAGACCTGGGCCGCAACCGTACTCGGGCCGAGCTGCCGGCTCAGCCCAATCGTACTCGTGCAAACGCCTGCGGACCCTCACAGGGTGGCAACATGTAACGCCCGCGTTTTTAGCTCCTAATAAATCACACGGGTTTTCCAAACTTTCCTGCTGAGCTCATTCGAAACCCCGGTCACCATCTCCCTCTCTCACCCTCAGCGAGCGTGCCGCAAATCCCGCCGGCACCGCCCGCACTTGGGTCATCACCCGTCGCGTGCCGCCCCGGCACCGCGGTCGGCCACCGCGCCGGGAATCCCGCGCACGCCGCGGTCCCGCCAGCCGGTCCGCCTCGCCATCACCGCCGTCCCGAAAATCACGCTGAGGCCCGGAAACCGGAAACCCCCCCGCAAATCCTTCCCCCTAGTTTCCCTAACAATTTTCCTAATATTCTAAACCTTTTTCCTATTTCTTTTCCTTTTCTTTTCCTATTGCCATTTTCTTTTCTTCTTTCCTTTTTTCTCCTTTCCCTTCTTTTTCTTCCTTCCTTTTTCCTTTCCCCTTTTCTTTTCCTTTCTTCCTTCCCTTTCTTTCCTTTCCTTCCTCCTTCAGCCAGCCGCGCCTGGCGCCGTTGCCCCCCTGCGTCTCTCCTCTGGCCCGCGCGCCTGGCTCCCCGACCACGCCGGCCCCCTCTCCTCCTCGCACGCCACCCCGACCCCACGACGTGACCACACCCCCGGCGGGTCGCCATTACTCCGTCCGCCCGAGCCGTCACACCACGGCGTCGTCGCCGCCGGCCATCCCGCGCCGACCCGGCCCCGCGGGCCTACCACCCCCGCGCCGCGGCCCCGAAGAGACCCAACGACCGCCACCCGATGGCCGCAGGCCGCCTCCGCCCGAGCCGTCCCGTCGCCCGGCGACCAGGGATTCCGGCCATCCCCAAGCACCGCCTCCGCCGGCGACCTCCCTGCCGGAAATATCTTCCCCCCCGAACCGACCTATGACGCCTATAAAAGGCCGGCACCACCTTCTCGCCGCTCCCCACCCCATCCTCGAGCCTCCAGCAGCGCCCTAGTGCACCGCCACCAACAACCTCCAACGCCGGCCGCCCCTTGCCGCGGAGCCACCTCCTCAAGCCGCCCCCAACCAAGGTGAGCACCGGAGTAGATAGCCCTCGCCCCCCTCTTCCTTTTCCCCCTGTCCCCGGCCGCCGTCGACTCCCGGGACGCCGGCAATCGCCGGAGCCGGCCGGCGGGCCGCCCCCAATTTCTCCCCTCTGTTCTGAATCGAAGGGAGGAAGGGGATGACGGTTTTGCTAGGAGGCCCCTGTCCTCTCTCCTTTTCCCCCACCGAGCCCCTCCTCTATTCCCTCTCTCTCCCTTTTCCAAATTAAACCCTAAACCTTAAGATATTCCACCAAAACGACCCTTCCCTTTTTAATAGGCCCCAAGCTATTATAGTTAGACCCTCACCCTAGCTAGATATTACATTTAGGTCCTTTCCTTTTAAACTAAATTACTAACCGGCCCTAATTAATCATAAACACCTCTTTTAACCCGTCATTTCATGCGCGATTTTAATCCAAATCGTGCCCAACCTTCCTCACACCCGTACCGGGTATACCGCCACCCATCCTTCACCCAAAACCCCCTACCTAATATTTATTTCCCTATTTTATTTAATTACCTTCCTCGAGCTCAGCCGGAGAAATTGTGTATGCATATATTGATTGCTTGCTTGCCTGTGTATGCGCTATAGCCGACGAAGTAAACGAAGGAAGGTACCCCGAGCCGGAGTTTGGAGACGACTACTGCAAGCAGGAGCCCGAGATCCTGAACACCGAGCCGGCACTCCCCGAAGACTTCGAAGACGGCAAGTCCAATCTCATCCTTTGATGCACGCTTTGGTCCTAGTTTTATAAATATAACCCTATACCCGTTTTATAAATTGCATATTGTTTTACTGCAAAAAAAACATGGTAGGATAGCTACCCTTGATTGCTATAATTGAACCTCGTTTTGGTCTAATGAGAGCTTTAAAAATGTGTGAGTGCTTTAAAAATGTGTGAGTGCCTTAAAAATGTGAGTTCTTTAAAAATGGAAATGAGATATGTTTGGAAAATGAGTAAAGAATTGGGTAGACAGGATGGACGTGTGTGTCAGGAGTATGGGTGAGCTCGTACCTGTGTGGTTGAGCGTGTTGGGAGTTGTCCATCTTGTCGGTTAAGGACCGGATTGCGTGACATCTCACCTGACCCAAATCATCGTACAACCACTCGACCATTGTATGTGGCAACGGCTTAGCATAAACCCCACTAGTTAATCTACTTGCCATCTGGTGTGCGGGTGAGCGGCGGGAGACCAAGGAGTAGGGGTACGCTCTGTGTGAGGTACGCCCTGGTTATGTGGGATAACCCCTTGGTTGCTTCCGTGATGGCTCGTAGGGTTAGCTAAGGTGGGTAATGGCTTTGATAGGATCCGCACCGGCACTAAGGTGTCCGTGTGACGGTACCCTACTTGTGGGTAAAGATGTACAACCTCTGCAGAGTGTCAAACCTATTCGAATAGCCGTGTCCACGGTATTGGATGAGTCACGGTGTGGTCACAAAAACTAGTGTTTGGGTTTGGGGATGTTTTCTGGTGTGAGTTGTTTTCCGGGTGAAGTGTGCGGCTGTGTGCCTGGGCTACTACGGACGGGGAGTCCGGTAGTTCCACCGTGGTTTTCCTAAAACAATTGAGTCACTTTGGTTATGAAAATGATTTGTGAAAACCTTTCTGAAATGAACCCCTGCATGAGTGAGTTTGCAAAACGAACCTTAACCTGATCCTTGATATCCTCTATGCATGATTCTGCTTATAAGCCCCTCCGTGGGTGGGGTTGAATTTGTTGAGTACGTATGTGCTCACCCTTGTTTTACTAACTATTTTTCAGAGGAGGATCTTGGTTACATTCCCGAAGACGTCGAGTAGGCCGCTGCCCTACACCCAACCGTGCCTGTGTACCCAGGGCCTCCACAGAGAGCTTCCATGGTGTGGTACTCCAATGAGGCTTTGGAAGCCTTTGCTATCGTAGTGTGGTCGTTAGCATTTGTGTTGTTCCTTGTAGTGTTGGCACTTCCGTGCCCTCTGTGTCGCCGTGATGTAAAAGACTGATCTACCTGTTGTAATAAATGTGTTACCAGCCTCCTGGGACTGGTATTTGTGTCACATTTAGTCACCTTTGATGAGGGGACGCTTCAGGTGGTATCAGAGCCGTAGGTTGGCCGTAGGACGCGACCCCTAGGATACGAGACCTCCTCTGGCCCTCTCTAACCTTTCCTTTGCTGAGCTCATCTTTTCCCAAATCCTTACCTTGATCCTTGCTCGATTCCGGATGGCTAACCCCGAATGGAACGGAGGAGTCCGCCCGTCCGGCCCCGGCCTCCCCTAACCCGTCGCTACTCAGCTTAGAGCGCGTCGGAGTAAGGGTTCCGCCGGAGTTCGTCTATCGGGAGTACGAACGCTACGGCACCCTTCGATGTATGGTGCTGATCTTCGTGGGAAGAAGCACGCTCTACCCCAACATAGAACCTTGGTTCATCTCCGCCACTGGATTTCGCTTCGCCGACACCTACCCAAAGGCTGCTCGGAAGGTCCTGCGACGTCTACGAGTGGTTTATAGGCAGCACCTCAGAAGGACTCCAATGGATTTTTCCCACCCTCCAGAGGAAGAGGACGCTCGTGGATTGATCGCATGAGAGGACTAGAACGAGAAGAAGAAGACCTAGAAGAGGAAGTTTCCCACCTGTCCATCTACCTCAATGGCCTAGACCACCTCTACTAGGAGCAAGCCCAGCAACTGAAGCAACAGATTGACAGAGCGGAAAGAGCGGAGCAAAGGGTAGAACTGGAAAGGATAAAGACAACCATGGCAGAAGTTGAACTACACAACACAAAGCGAGAGTACCTTAGGGAAAGGGAATGCACTCTATTAGCCAATAAATCCCTATGGGATGAAGTAAAGGAACGTAGAAGGAGAGAGGAAGAAGCTGGATTGGAGGAAGATGAACCCAAAGTAACTCATTGGGACAAAGGGACCCAGACCGAGGACGAGATACTGGAGCAAGACCTCCCACCAAAGAAGCATCACATTCAGCTAGAGGAAGAATCACCATAAAGATAAGACTAGGATGTATAGGCTAGAGCTGTGTTCTAGTAATAATAAGTGTACCCCGAAGAGTGTATCCCAACCTTGTTACTAAATAAAGTTATCTACCTCTTGTACCACACCACAACCGGTTCAACTCTACCTTTGTTTTCAGATGGCGGAAGATGGATGGACCCAAGGCGTGTGCCAGGAGGAGCCTGGTTTTGCTCGCCTTCTTATCAACTCCCTGGAGTGCCTCGGTATCACTGAGCTCCCTAGGCACTACAGCAGAGAGTACGAGCAACTCGGCACTCTTCGCTGTAGGGTGGTCCTCTCCGTCGCTAGAAGCAACTGCCACACCAACATCGAGCTGTGGCGCGTGACCGCCACAGGGTTTCGACACCGAGACACCTATCCCTTGGCCCTCAGGAAAGCCCTCCGCTACCTGTGCCGGATCTACGAGGAACACCTCGTCCCCACACCGACGAGGTATTTTCCTCCCGCCATTAGAACCCCAGTTTGTCAGGCCCGCATGAGAAACCTGGAAAGACGCCGCCATCAAGAAGACTTGCTGTACCACGTAGTCGCCTACCTTGTCTCCCTGGATAAGCTCTTTGATGACCAAGCCAAGTAATTGAGGGAGCAAATCAGTCGGGCCGAGCAAGTTGAAGTCACAGTGAGTATGCACCAAGTCTGAGTGGCTCAAGCAGAAGCAAGGACCGCAACCACCATAAGCAGTGAAGCCGTTACCCAGGAAAGCCTCAGGCGAATCCAGGACCAACACATGCAAGAATGGACCAACAGCGGAACACCCGTTCCATCCATTGGAGAAGCTCAAGTCCTGCTTGGGACACCCCTTGTAGGATGGGGAGGAACTATCGAAGTCCCGTGTAACACCCGAAAATTCCATCACAATAAAATATTGTTAGCAACATGGTTTAGTTTTATTTTCTAAGGATTTAATAAATTTGAATAAATAAATTTGCCTTTAATTAAATTAAACATCATTTAATAATTAGAAAACAATCAAGTGTTTGTGCATCATGTTGAAATGCATGAGTTTTGGTTGTGGTGTGGTTTTAAAAAGTCTTAAAAAACAGTTGTGAAAAGTCTTAAAATTTTTGTGAAAAGTCCTTAAAAATAATCGTGAAAAATTGGTGTAAAAGTTTGAATTTAAAAAAAAATGAAATGAAAGTTTGAATTTAAAAATGGTTGAAAAGTTGTAAAAATGGTTTTCTAAAAGTCTTAAAATAGTGGAGAAATTTGTGTTAAAATTTGAGTTTGAAAAGATGAAAAAGATTTGAATTTAAAAGGTTTGAAATAGGTTTGAAAATGGATTTGAAAAGAAAAAGAAAAAAAACAAATCTAACCTATCTACCCAGCCCCTCCGCCGGCCCAACAACTTTCGGCCCACGCGGCCCGCAACGCCGCCTCCTCTCTCCCTCCTCTCTCCCTCTCACAGACAAGTGGGGCCCGCTTGTCGGGATCTCCTCCTACCTCAGGCCGCCGCCCCCCTTCCCCGCGCAGCCACCGGCCGCGCCGCCTCCCGCGCCGCCGTCCCGCCTCCCCCGGCTTCCCCCGCGCCGCTCCGCCTCCCCACCGCACGCGCACTCCCTCGCCGCACTCACCCACCCGCCCCTTCCTCTCCCGTAACCGCCGCACCGAGCCACCCGCCGCCGCCATTAATGGCCGGCCGGCGAGCTCCCACGCCACCGCCTCACCGCGCCCCTCGGCTCCTCTCTCAGCCCTATATAAGAAGCACAGAGCTCCCTCTCCAAACCACACCGCTCCCCTTCTCTCCTCCACTCCTCTACAGCGCCGCCGCCGGAGCCCACCGCCGGAGCTCCACCGCGCCGCCCGATCTCCTTCTCCGCCGCTCCTCTCACCGTTCCAAGCCCGTGGTAAAGATCCTCGCACTCCCCTCTTTCTTCTGGTAGTTTTCCCGTGCGAATTGGTGTCCGGGAGGCCATCTTTGGCTCACCGCGCGCGCGCGCCGCCCGCGCCGCCGCTTGGCCGCCGCCGCCGTCCGCCCGCCGCCGCACGCCGCCACCGGCGCCGCCGCCCGTCCATCTGCAATGAACGGCCCAGATTAAAAGGGATTCATAACCCTTGGACCGGTCCACGGTGGACCGGTGGACCGGGTGCACCGCGCCGGTCCACCGCTGACATCATCGCCACGTCACGCCTGCGTCATCGCTTGCGTCATCGCCAGCCAACCACAAGCCGCCACGTGTCGCCACCATGGCTCACCCGCCGGCTGCCTTGATAGTTTTGCAAATAAACCCCTCCCATTTCCAGAATTCACAAATAAACCCTTCCACCCATATAAAAACCTTTCAATCAGGTCCTTTCTTTTATGCTTAGGCCCCTGCAGTCCTTAGTTTTTATGTTCTTTAGTCCATCCTTAATCTTTTACATATTAGACCTCCTAGTTTCACACATATTTATGTTTAGGTCCCTGAAATCTTGCAGAAAACCCCCTAAACTTCCAGTTCTTTTACAATTTAGTCCCTGAATCTTGTTTCAGCCATAACTTTTTCATCCTAGCTCCGTTTTACACGTTCTTGGTGTCCACGCGATCGTCTCTCCGAGCCTGTCATTTCTAAAAGCTTGTTTTAGTCTTTTGGTAATGTTTGATGTATTGTTTTATTTATTGTATGTTTTCTTGCATGATCGTAGCCAACACGCCGTTCGAGGAAGTTCAAGTGCAGAGCTTTGCTGATAAGGAAAGTATCTTATCGTTGGAGAAAGGCAAGTGACCCTAACCACCCTTCTACCTATGCTTTAATCAAGATTACTATAAATTAATCGGAACATGGAGAACCACCCGGAAAACAAGGCAACCACAGTCCATATGGCTCGGCTTAGCCAATTAATTAGGTGTGCGATTGTGTTGACGACCCTATCCGAAAGGAACACGGGGGCTCCGGGTTGCGGGGGTATAGCCCGGTTCTTTTGGGGTAGCAGCCTTTGCTAAGGTGCCGACCACTAGGGAGGGTTATGGTCCGCCCCGAGTCAGAATCGTCGTGGGTTGTTGATGCTTTTGCATATCTTTGTAAAGGCTTCGTAGCGTCCCTATGCAATCACACCTTGGAAGTGTGGTATTGTGCTCGATCAAGCACATGCGTGGTTGGGTTCAAAGTTCTTTGGAACTTTTACGCGAACTCGTGGGAAAAGTGTGCAACCTCTGCGCAGTGTAAACCGATCGATCGGCCGTGCTCACGGTCAAGAGCGGCCCGGACCTTCACATGATTAATTGAACTTAAAGATGGATTAATATTGCTTTCCGGTTATTCCCGTGGCCTTGCCGAGTACCAACCATAAGTGTACTCATCCTTGCTTACGCCGTTCGCAGAAGAATCCCGGAGTGGAGTACTTCACCGACTACGAGGAGTTCCGAGGATGCGATCAACCAGTCAGAAGCCTATGGAAGATGAAGATGCAGTCGCGTCTTCATAGTTATCGATGTTCGTGTAAAGACCTTCGTGTCTACCTTCGTGAGTGTAATAAAAGTTAATAAACCTTTTCTGTACGTTTTTGAGCAGTGTCTTGTGATATTACACTCATGAGTCTATCATATGTGTGAAAATTGTGATCCTGGCACACATATGAGATGCATTCGGTTTTCTACGGAAAATCGGGTGTGACATCCCGCCAGCACCACCAGTAGTCACCGAACCCCAACGACGACCGCCGAAGCCGCAGCACAGCCCCAGGAAAATGGAGACCCTGAGGGCGAGAATAACGACGAGCTGCTCATTCCGCTGGAAGAGCACTCGACCCCGGAAGATGGCTCTCCTCGCGAGTAGCATACCCCAGTGACCCTGACCCAGGGAATGAAGCCGTACTGGTCCAAGTCGTACCCTTAGTTCTTGTCGCACTGAGTCGTGTAGTGTGTCCGCGTAGTGTCAGCCGCGTAGTCGGGATGTATCCTCCTCACTGGTTTGTAATAAAAACTTGTTTGTGCTTACTTGTTTGCTATGTGCTTGCTGGCAGGAGTAGACCCTGCCTTTTCAAAAAGAAATCCGATATAATCCACTTAAACATCACATAAAAGCTAGATCTCTTAGAAAACCCGCTCCTTTACAGATGGTTTCCAGGCGCCCTGTCAGGACCCACCAAGGCTCCGGCCGATTGGACGCTGAAGGATTGCAAGCCGATCGGAGGGAGCGTCTTAACGACCAAGAAGTAAACCAAGATGAAGATGGAGGAGAGAACGTTGTTCTGCCGCCGTCACCCCCTCCCATTGACTTGGCACAAGTTTTGGCCAATCAGACTGTTCTGATGGAGGCCATTTTCAACACCGTCAACCGCCCAAGACCTCGAGTTCTGGGCATGAACGAGAAGTTGATAGAGTTCCTCAGGACGAAGTCACCCACTTTTGGCGGGTCGGTGAATCCTTTGGATGCTGATGACTGGCTGAGAGCCATTCTGAGGGAACTAGAGCCCTTCAACTGTGAGGACCGCGACGAGGTTCTCCTGGGAGCTTACCAGCTCACCGGGACAGCCTTAGCCTGGTGGGAGAATTACTACGCAACAGCCAACGATCCCTCTGCCATCACTTGGGATGAATTCGTGGAAGAGTTCCGCCGCTACCACATCCCGGAAGCCACACTGAAGCGAAAGGCGGATGAGTTCCGTGAACTCCGCCAAGGCAACATGACCGTGGAAGAGTACACGTACCAGTTCATAGAGCTGGCTCGCTATGCCCCCGAGGAAGTGGACAAAGATTCCAAGAAATAGGAAATGTTCAAGAAGGGACTGACTCCGGAACTGAGGACCCTGCTTACCCCTCAGATCTACCCGGACTTCAACACCCTCATGAACATGGCCATACTCACAGAAAGAGCGAGGGCAAAAGAGAAGAAGGAGAACAAGCGCAAGTTTATGGAGCACAAGGCCAAACAGCAAGAGCGGTCCCAGAGGCCGAGAAACTTCGGACACCCCATGTCCAGGTTCCAAGCTCTCATGCAGTACAGAACCCAGTCCCAAGCCACGGGCTCGCAAGGCCCCAGAACCCAGTTCAAGCCCTACAACAACCAGAGTGCCATGAAGCCCCCACAGAACAACACCAGCCAGGTCACAGCCAACAACAACAATAGCTCCCGAGTGTGTTTCAACTGCCGCGAAACCGGACACTTCATCGCCAACTGCCCGTATGCCAAGAAGCCAACCACTACCACCTACTCCAACTCGGTGAACGGGCCAAGGCCACTCGTGTCTGGAGTCAACCGCATGCCGGTGCGCAGAACAACAACTTCGGCAACAACAACAAGAACCGGCCAGATGAGGCGGCCCCCGGCTAGCCGTATGGACGAGCCCGCGTCAACCACATCAATGCACAGAGGCGCGAGAAGCACAAGGCGTAGTGCTCGGTGAGTTCCTGGTCAACTCAGTCTTGGCAACCATATTATTTGATTCGGGAGCATCGCACTCATTCATATCCTCAAGTTTTGTGGAAAAGCATAGCATACCCACAGTACTACTAAAAGCACCCCTATTAACTCGAACGCCGGGAGGCGACATCAAGTGTCAACTGGGATGCCCCCGGGTAAGGATTATTTTAAGTGGGGTAGAATTCCTAGCGGACCTGGTCGTACTGAAGTCCAAGGGAATAGATGCGATCCTTGGGATGGATTGGTTAAGCCAACACCATGGCCTTATAAGTTGCGCCGATAAAGTAGTGCACCTAACCAACCCAGACGGGATACAAGTGACTTGCCACACCCGAGGACACAAAGCGACATAATGGTTTTCAACATGGAAGCCAAGTCCATAGAGGATGTCCCAAAGAGTGCGAGAGTACCCGGATGTGTTCCCCAAAGAACTCCCCGAATGCCACCAGATAGGGATATAGAGTTCGTCATCGACCTTATTCCCGGAACCTCTCCCATAGCCAAGAGACCCTATAGGATGGCAGCCCCCGAGTTGGCAGAATTGAAGAAGCAGCTAGGAGAACTCCAGCGAAGCGGGTTCATCAGACCAAGCTCATCACCGTGGGGAGCCCCAGTGCTTTTCATGGAAAAGAAGGATAAGAGCATGAGGATGTGCGTGGACTATCGCTCGCTGAACGAAGTCACTATCAAAAACAAGTACCCTCTCCCCAGAATAGATGATCTATTTGACCAGCTGAAAGGAGCCAAGTATTTTTCGAAAGTGGGTCTAAGGTCAGGGTACCACCAACTCAAGATTAGGGAAAGTGACATCCCAAAGACCGTCTTTGTCAGTCGTTACGGGCAGTACGAGTTCACGGTGATGTCCTTTGGACTCACCAACGCACCAGCATACTTTATGAACCTCATGAATAAGGTGTTCATGGAAGAGCTGGACAAGTTTGTCGTAGTCTTTATTGACGACATACTTGTTTACTCCAAGAGTGTGGAGGAACATGAGCAGCATCTTCGAGTAGTGCTGGGGAAATTGAGGGCGCACAAGCTGTACGCTAAGTTCAGCAAGTATGAGTTTTGGCTGGAGAAAATATCTTTCCTTGGGCATATTCTGACTGCGGAAGGAGTAGTTGTAGACCCCGGGAAAGTTGAGACAGTCTCCAACTGGCAACAATCGACCAACGTGAGCGAGATCAGAAGCTTCCTTGGTTTAGCAGGGTACTACTGGAGGTTTATTGAAGGATTTTCCAAGATTGCCCGACCCATGACAGAGTTACTCAAGAAGGAGAAGAAGTTCAACTGGACCGAGTCATGCGAGAAAAGTTTCCAAGAGTTGAAGAGAAGATTGACCACAGCCCTAGTGCTGACCTTGCCAGATATCCAACGAGACTTTGTCGTGTATTGCGACGCCTCCCGACAAGGGTTGGGATGTGTTCTCATGCAAGATGGGAAGGTAGTGGCATATGCTTCCCGTCAGCTCAAACCCCATGAGCAGAATTCTCCCACCCATGATCTGGAGTTTCCAGCCGTAGTGCATGCCCTTAAGATTTGGAGACACTACCTGATTGGGAACAAGTGTGAAATCTACACTGACCACAAGAGTCTAAAATACATCTTCACCCAGCCCGACCTGAACCTAAGGCAAAGAAGGTGGCTAGAGTTAGTCAAAGACTATAACCTAGAGATTCACTACCACCCAGGGAAAGCCAATGTAGTGGCAGATGCCCTAAGCCGGAAATCCTACGAGAAGACAACACCCAAGAGTACCCAGTTGCAAGAGGAAATGGCGCGACTCAACGTGCACATTGTCCCCCAAGGCTACGTCCGCCAGCTGAATGTTCAGCCTATCCAAGAGGAGAAGATCCGGAAGGCCCAAGAGACCGATGAGAATCTGATGAAGATCCGCAAACATACAGGAGAGAATAAGGCCCCTGGATTTAGAGTGGATGACCAAGGAACCCTGTGGTACAAAAATAGGATATGCGTGCCGGAAGGCGGAGATTTCCGACAGACCATCATGGATGAGGCACACAACTCGGCATACTCCATTCACCCGGGATCCACCAAGATGTACATGGACTTAAAACAGAAGTACTGGTGGAATGGGATGAAAGCAGATATTGCCTGATTCATCACCCACTGTGATACTTGTCAGAGGATCAAAGCCGAACACCAGAAGCCCGCAGGACTGTTGCAGCCTTTACCGATCCCGGTATGGAAATGAGACGAAATAGGCATGGACTTTGTAGTAGGTTTGCCAAAGACTCAGAAGGGACATGATTCCATATGGGTAATAGTGGACCGACTCACTAAGGTCGCTCACTTTCTACCCGTACGAACCACTTATGGTGGAGAGAAGTTGGCAAAACTCTACATAGAGAATATAGTGAAGTTGCATAGAGTACCTAGCAGGATAGTCTCAGATAGTGGGACCCAGTTCACCTCTAGGTTTTGGAAAAGCCTGCATAAAGCCATGGGTATCAAGCTGGATTTCAGCTCAGCATACCACCCACAGACAGACGGACAGACCGAGAGAGTAAATCAAATTTTGGAAGACATGTTGAGAGCATGCGTCCTCACATATGGCAAAGACTGGGAACAGAGCCTACCGTATGCGGAATTCTCCTACAACAACGGCTACCAAGCAAGCCTGGGAATGTCGCCATTTGAAGCCTTATACGGGAGGAAATGTAGGACACCTCTGATGTGGTCAGAAGTGGGAGAGCGTGCCCTGGTTGGGCCCGCACTTATAAAGGAAGCCGAAGAGCAAGTAGCCGACATCCGAGAAAAATTGAAAGTCGCCCAATCCCGACAGAAGAGCTACGCAGACAAGAAGAGGCGTGAAGCAAGCTTCAATCCGGGAGATTTCGCTTACCTCAAGGTTTCACCTATCCGAGGGACTCGGAGATTTCAGGTGCACGGAAAGTTGGCCCCTCGGTACATTGGACCGTATAAAGTACTAAAGAGGGTCGGAGCAGTAGCATACCGGTTGGAGCTACCAGAAGAAATGTCAGATATACACCCAGTGTTTCATATCTCCCAGCTACGTAGATGTTTGAAGGTCCTCGAAGAAAAGCGAGTACCGGTAGAAACCATCGACCTACAGCCAGACCTTAGGTACCAAGAAGTGCCCATCAAGATTTTGGACACAGTGGTCAAAAGGACGAGAACATCAGAAGTACAGGTGTGCAGAGTCCAATGGAGCAGACACGGAGTAGAAGAAGCCACGTGGGAACGAGAGGACGCATTGAAGAAGGAGTTTCCCCACCAGTTCGAAACCTAGCCGAATCTCGAGGGCGAGATTCATTTTAAGTAGGGTAGGTTTGTAACGCCGGCGTTTTTAGCTCCTAATAAATCACCTAATAAATCACACGAGTTTTCAAATCTTTCCCGCTGAGCTCATTCGAAACCCCGGTCACCATCTCCCTCTCTCACCCTCGACGTGCGTGCCGCAAATCCCGCCGGCACCGCCCGCACTCGGGCCGTCGCCCGTCGCGTGCCGCCCGAAGACCGCGGTCGGCCACCGCGCCGGAATCCCGCGCACGCCGCGGTCCTGCTAGCCGGTCCGCCTCGCCAACCGCCGTCCCGAAAATCACGCTGACGCCCGGAAACCGGAAAAACCCCCGCAAATCCTCCCCCCTAATTTCCCTAACAATTTTCCTAATATTCTAAACCTTTTTCCTATTTCTTTTCCTTTTCTTTTCCTATTCCCATTTTATTTTCTTTTTTCCTTTTTCTCCTTTCCCTTCTTTTTCTTCCTTCCTTTTTCCTTTCCCCTTTTCTTTTCCTTTCTTCCTTCCCTTTCTTTCCTTTCCTTCCTCCTTCAGCCAGCCGCGCCTGGCGCCGTTGCCCCCCTGCGCCGCTCCTCTGGCCCGCGCGCCTAGCTCCCCGACCACGCCGGCCCCCTCTCCTCCTCAGCACGCCACCCCCGACCCCGCGACATGACCACACCCTAGCGGGTTGCCATTACTCCGTCTGCCCGAGCCGTCACACCACAGCATCATCGCCGCCGGCCATCCCGCGCCGACCCGGCCCTGCCGGCCTACCACCCCTGCGCTGCGTGCCTGAAGAGACCCAACGGCCGCTACCCGACGACCGCGAGCCGCCCCGCCCGAGCCGTCCCGTCGCCCGGCGACCAGGGATTCTGGCCAGCCCCAAGCACCGCCTCCGCCGGCGACCTCCCCGCCGGAAATATCTTACCTCCCGAACCGTCCTACGACGCCTATAAAAGGCCGGCACCACCTTCTCGCCGCTCCCCACCCCATCCTCGAGCCTCCAGCAGTGCCCTAGTGCACCGCCACCACCACCATCCGTGCCGCCACCAACAACCTCCACCGCCGGCCGCCCCTTGCCGCGGAGCCATCTTCTCAAGCCGTCCCCAACCAAGGTGAGCACCGGAGTAGATAGCCCTCGCCCCCCTCTTCCTTTTCCCCGTCCCCGCCGCCGTCGACCCCGGGACGCCGGCAATCGCCGGAGCCGGCCGGCGGGCCGCCCCCAATTTCTCCCCTCTGTTCTGAACCGAAGGGAGGAAGGGGATGACGGTTTTGCTAGGAGGCCCCTGTCCTCTCTCCTTTCCCCCCACCGAGCACCCTCCTCTATTCCCTCTCTCTCTCTTTTCCAAATTAAACCGTAAACCTTAAGATATTCCACCAAAACGACCCTGCCCTTTTTAATAGGCCCCCAAGCTATTATAGTTAGACCCTCACCCTAGCTAGATATTACATTTAGGTCCTTTCCTTTTAAACTAAATTACTAATCACCCCTAATTAATCCTAAACACCTCTTTTAACCCGTCATTTCATGCGCGATTTTAATCCAAATCGCGCCCAACCTTCCTCACACCCGTACCGGGTATACCGCCACCCATCCTTCACCCAAAACCCCCTACCTAATATTTATTTCCCTATTTTATTTAATTACCTTCCTCGAGCTCAGCCGGAGAAATTGTGTATGCATATATTGATTGCTTGCTTGCCTGTGTATGCGCTATAGCCGACGAAGTAAACGAAGGAAGGTACCCCGAGCCGGAGTTTGGAGACGACTACTGCAAGCAGGAGCCCGAGATCCCGAACGCCGAGCCGGCACTCCCCGAAGACTTCGAAAACGGCAAGTCCAATCTCATCCTTTGATGCACGCTTTGGTCCTAGTTTTATAAATATAACCCTATACCCATTTTATAAATTGCATATTGTTTTACTACAAAAAACATGGTAGGATAGCCACCCTTGATTGCTATGATTGAACCTCGTTTTGGTCTAAATGAGTGCTTTAAAAATGTGTGAGTGCTTTAAAAATGTGTGAGTGCTTTAAAAATGTGTGAGTGCCTTAAAAATGTGTGAGTGCTTTAAAAATGGAAATAGGATATGTTTGGAAAATGAGTAAAGAATTGGGTAGACAGGATGGACATGTGTGTCAGGAGTATGGGTGAGCTCGTACCTGTGTGGTTGAGCGTGTTGGGAGTTGTCCATCTTGTCGGTTAAGGACCGGGTTGAGTGACATCTCACCTGACCCAAATCATCGTACAACCACTCGACCGTTGTATGTGGCAAGGGCTTAGCATAAACCCCACTAGTTAATCTACTTGCCATCTGGTGTGCGGGTGAGCGGCGGGAGACCAAGGAGTAGGGGTACGCTCTGTGTGAGGTACGCCCTGGTTATGTGGGATAACCCCTTGGTTGCTTCCGTGATGGCTCGTAGGGTTAGCTAAGGTGGGTAATGGCTTTGATAGGATCCGCGCCGGCACTAAGGTGTCCGTGTGACGGTACCCTACTTGTGGGTAAAGATGTACAACCTCTGCAGAGTGTCAAACCTATTCGAATAGGCGTGTCCACGGTATTGGACGAGTCATGGTGTGGTCACAAAAACTAGTGTTTGGGTTTGGGGATGTTTTCTGGTGTGAGTTGTTTTCCGGGTGAAGTGTGCGGCTGTGTGCCTGGGCTACTGCGGACGGGGAGTCCGTTAGTTCCACCGTGGTTTTCCTAAAACAATTGAGTCACTTTGGTTATGAAAATGATTTGTGAAAACCTTTCTGAAATGAACCCCTACATGAGTGAGTTTGCAAAAGGAACCTTAACCTGATCCTTGATATACTCTATGCATGATTCTGCTTATAAGCCCCTCCGTGGGTGGGGTTGGATTTGCTGAGTACGTATGTGCTCACCCTTGTTTTACTAACTATTTTTCAGAGGAGGATCCCGATTACATTCCCGAAGACGTCGAGTAGGTCGCTGCCCTACACCCAACCGTGCCTGTGTACCCAGGGCCTCCACAGAGAGCTTCCATGGTGTGGTACTCTGATGAGGCTTTGGAAGCCTTTGCTATCGTAGTGTGGTCGTTAGCGTTTGTGTTGTTCCTTGTTGTGTTGGCACTTCCGTGCCCTCTGTGTCGCCGTGATGTAAAAGACTGATCCACCTGTTGTAATAAATGTGTTACCAGCCTCCTGGGACTGGTATTTGTGTCACATTTAGTCACCCCTGATGAGGGGATGCTTCACAACAGCAATCATGAGATCATCCCTCACCGCGGCCCTAGCGGCGGCGGCCGTGACCCTGGCGGCGGCAGCAACGACGGCGGAAGCTCCAACCACGGGGCCAACAGGAGGGCCGGCGGCGGGGGCAATCGCGGTGGTCGATACCACGCAAACAGCCACGCCTCCGGAGCCTCACAGGACAGCTACGACGCCCGTCAGAAGATTGAAGAGCTGCGGCGGAAGAAGTCCGCCACTGCAGGCGACAATGACGGCTTCCCCGCCTTCTCTCCTCGGCTTCACAACTTGTTCCTCCTCGACAAGTTCAAACCTTTGGGGATCACCAAGTACGACGCGAAGCAGGATCCCATCCAATGGCTCAGGTGCTAGCCCTCTCCATCGAGAACGCTGGCGGCAACAATGACACCAAGTGCCTCTACTTCCCCTTCTGCCTGGACCAAGCCCCACTCACATGGCTCGAGTCACTGGACAAGCACTCGATCGACAAGTGGGACCAGCTGAAGGAGCAGTTCACCAGCAACTTCGCGGGCGCCATGGGCCGATCGGGTACTCGCATGGACCTGGCTATAGTGAAGCAGGAACAAGGCGAGACCCTCCGCAAGTACATGCGCCGCTTCTTCGACAAGCGCGCCACCGTAGTCGACGTCACCGACAAGGAGGTCATCGACCTCTTCCAAGACGGCCTCTACCACCGTCGCACCTTCGAAGACTTCGGTCGCCGCCGCCCCAAGTCAATCCCCCACCTCAAGGACATGATCACGTCCTGGGCGGATGAAGAAGACAAAGCCAACGCCAAGTACGACGCCATCCGTGGCAAGAGCAAGCAGAACACGGGCGGAGGCAGCGGCAACAACGGGAACCAAGATGGTCGCAACAACAACAACTACTCGGGTCCCAACCGCAAGCGCAAGCCAGACAACACCGTCGCGGCTATCCAGCGCCCTGTGAAGGAGAACTCGAAGAAGACCTCCGGCGGCTTCAAAGACTTGCTGAAAGAGAAGTGCCCGTGGCATCTGGACGGCAACCACACCACCGAGCAGTGCTACCAACTTAGACGAGCACTCAAGAGTACTCCAGAACCACCGCACCCTCATGACAAGAAGGGCAAGAAGAAGAACGACGGAGGCAATGACGACTTCTAGGAACCCGACAAGATAGTCAACGTCCTCTTCGGTGGACTACCCAGCAGACGGGAACAAAAGGCTACCCGTCGAGAAGTCATGAGCATTGAACCAGCAGTTCCGACGCCTCTCAGGTGGTCGGAGGTACCCATTACCTTCTCCCGCGCGGATCAATGGACCAGCTTCTCCGAACCAGGGCGTTTCCCTCTCGTCCTGAAGCCGGTGGTCGCGGGCTCCAGGCTCAACAAGGTCATCATCGACGGTGGAAGCGGGCTCAACGTCCTTTTCACTAAGACCTTGAAGAAGATGGGGCTCGACATCACACACATGCTCACCAAGGGCTCTTCACCCTTCTACGGCATCGTCCCCGGGAACGCGGCTATCCCACTGGGCTCAGTGGTCCTGCCAGTTACCTTTGGGGAATCTTGGGACAACTACCGTACCGAGTACGTCAAGTTCGAAGTTGCGGACTTCGAGACGTCCTACCATGCCATCCTCGGCAGACCGGCTATCGCCAAGTTCATGGCGGTACCCCACTACATCTACTTGGTACTCAAGATGCCAAGCCCGGCAGGTGTGTTCTCACTGCAAGGGGACTTGAAGATCTCGCACGACTGCGACACGGAAGCTGTGGAGATCGCCTCCACAAATCAAGTACCCAACGCAATGATGGAGGTCTACGCGGCGTCGAAGAAGCTTGCCCCAAGTGAACTCGACATCCCATAGAAGTCAGACAAAGCTAACAAGCCTCAGCCACCTGAGGAGGTTCTGGTCAAAACAATTGACCTCGGGACGAGACGACAAAGAAGACCACCACCATCGGGGCGGGTCTCGACCCCTAGGAAGACGCGCTCATCAACTTCCTTCGGGCTAACCGCGACATCTTCGCGTGGAAGCCAGCGGACATGCCAGGGGTGCCCAAGGAGTTGATCGAGCATTCCCTCAACGTCGATCCTAAAGCTACCCCGAAGTGACAACACCTCCGCCACTTCGCCGACGACAGGGGGGACGCCATCAAGAAGGAACTCGTCAAACTACTCGCGACTGGCTTCATCAAAGAAGTCTTCCATCCTGAGTGGCTCACCAACCCCGTCCTCATCCGCAAAAAGAACTCGAACGAGTGGAGGATGTGCGTCGACTACACCGACCTCAACAAGCACTGCCCCAAGGACCGCTTCGGGTTGCCACGGATTGACCAAGTCATCGACTCCACGGCGGACTGCGACCTGCTCTGCTTCCTCGACTGCTACTCCGGGTACCACCAGATCGCGATCAAGGAAGAAGACCAGGAGAAGACCGTGTTCATCACCCCGTTTGGCGCGTACTGCTACACGACCATGTCCTTCGGGTTGAAGAACGCCGGCGCCACATATCAACGAGCTATCCAGGCCTGCTTCAGGAGGCAACTCAACAAGAACGTCGAAGCCTACGTGGATGACGTGGTCGTCAAGAACAGAAACTCCAGTACCCTCATCGACGATCTTGAAGAGACTTTCGCATCCCTGCGCGAGTACCGCTGGAAGCTCAACCCGAACAAGTGCATCTTCGGCGTACCTTCGGGCAAACTACTCGGCTTCATCATCAGCCACCGCGGCATCGAAGCCAACCCCGAGAAGATCTCCTCCATCACCTGTCACACCTGTTTTTCCAAAGAAAACCAAGTGCAAACCTATATGCATGCCAAGATCAATTTTCATGCATATAGTTGACATAAGTGAATAACAGAAACAATATCACGTAAGAAAAAGGGAGATTATCAGAGTTTACGCTTAATCCTGGAAACGAAGACACCAAACATCACAGGCAGTCGACTGGGGGTTGCGTACGCCTAGAACTCCACAACATCTTCACAAGACTTCAAAGTAGCTTCCTCCTTCTGAGCAACATTGCTTATAGCAAGGGTGAGCACTTGTCGTACTCAGCAAGTGTGGGGAAAGATATGAATGCAAAGGCTTTATAGTGGACTGGGCTATAAGCATTTAGCATTTTAGTTGATCAAGTTTTATTAGCACCTAATTACTAATAAAGTATAAGTTTATACCAACCCACAATTAAGCATAAAGGTAAGGAAAACACCATAAGAATATGGCTAAGATAAATAGAAACCACAATTCAAGTCCATCTTCAAGTTCAATTAATCATGTGAGGGTCCAGGCCGCTCTTGACCGTGAGCACGGCTAATCGATTAGTTTTACACTCTGCAGAGGTTGTACACTTTCACCACAAGCAGCGTAAAAGCTCCGAAGAACTTTGAACCCAACCATGCGATGCTAGCTAGGCACCATACCACACTACCGAGGTGTGGTTGCATAGGGACGCTACATGGCCTTTACAAAGGTTCCCTAGCAAGTTATGACCCACAAGGTCCGGATCAGTTAGCAAGGTATAAAGTCCCCTAGCAGGTCGATACCCCACCATAAAAAGAATAACTCACCCAACCCCCTGCTAGAGCGAGTCCATACCCCGCAGTACCGCCGATCCCTTGTCCTTATCAGGTAAGATCATCCCAAGCTAAAGTTCCTAATTATTCAGCCAAGACCATTGCCCATTAGTTCTTGTGGTTGTACTGTTTTCCTGGGTGGTTCTCCATGTTCCGATTAAACATATAGTCTTGTATTAAAATTATCATAAAGGAACATAGAGCATAAAATGATAACCATGTTGATTATTACCAACCCAGTTGAGCACACTAAGCAATATCTACCATCAAAATTAATTAAAACCGGGTTTAAGATAATGGTCAAATGAGGCTAGTCATCCTTAATAGGAACCCATCAAAATTAATGCAAAGCAATGCAACAGTGATTAATATAAATTATTGGGACAAAAGATCAAGGACACACTTGCCTTTAACCAAAGAGTAGTTGCTCAGAATATCTTCACCTTCACATTCTTCCAAGCTCTTGAACCACGTTCGTTCTACTTGCATCAATCAACGGGCACAAGCATACAAAGCAACAAGTACAACTAATAACAATGCACCAATCAAAAGAAAAGCTTTAAAAGAACGCACTAAAGGATAGGCTTGATTAGATGGGTCACTAAAGAACACAAAGTGTGCTCGGAAGGGAAAGGCTTGGTTAACTTTGAAGAGATGGTTGCAGAGGATTGAGCAAGGACCAGAAAGATCACACTTAGATTGAGCTCGATCCTATTGGTTACGCAAGCGCAAGAAACGCTGAAAACAGAACTAAGCTCGAAACTATCGTGAGATCATTATTAAACAACAAGAGACTACGCTTGGCATATTTTAATTAAGAAATCATGTGAAAGAATATTTCAGAGAAATACTCTATGTTACCATTAAACAAGTTACGTTTAATTAAAGAAATCACGATAAACCTAATCATGTTTTATTTATAACATTCGAGTAGAAGTTATGTCAAATTAACAATTACTTTAGAAAGATAAAGCAAGTATAAGATATCTAGACGAGTAACTTTATGTCACGTGTTCAACTAAACATATTTAATATTGAAAAGGCATTTATGATGTCATTAGGCATATTAACTTTATTATAAAAACCGATGTTTAACTCTAACATCTTTTATTTAGAAAAACTAGTTATGAGTAGAGATTAACCAATTACATCATGATTAAAGAAAACCGGATTAGAACCTAACCGCTTTTTATTTGGAAAAGTAATGAAATAAATATTAGTCAAGATTAACATGCAACTTTGATGTAAAAACAAGTAACAGGTGACACACATGCTTGTCGGTGCGGAATGTGGTCCCGACACTAACCAGTAATAAGCGCCGAGGTCTATCCCTCAATGGTTGATGCTAAGCAATAGAAGACACAGAGTTTATCCTGGTTCCGGCCGAGGGGGCCGTACGTCCAAAGAAGAGTGTGCTCAAGGCACTATATTGCTCGGCAAGACCGGGGTGCCTGTAGTGGGGCTGCTACAAGCAAGTCGGGAGAGGAAGCGTGGCTCCCAAGTCCCTGGTGTAGTGGCAGAAGGTGTTGTGCTGTGTTGGGTTGGGTTCTGTCCGGTGTTCTCGTGTGTTGTCTGATGTTCCCGTCCCCCGCGGCTGAGGGGTTCGTCCTCCTTTTATAGATCAAGGAGAGAGCGAATCACATGCGCGCCGTGCTATTTTGCTACGTGAGGGAGCGTGACGTGCTATGCTATAGAGTAGGCGGCCGCCCGGGCGATCCTTGCAGCGATCCAGCCATCATGGCGTATCCCGTACCCGAACAGTGGCGGCTTCGAGGGTAAAAGAGCAGCGGACGGCTGCGATGTCCTCAGATGGACTCGAGGAAGCTGCTGACGTTGGTCCGTACAGGGCACAGTGGCAAGTAAGGCGTCGTCCCGTTCCCGTACGTTCCATAGCGTTGGGGCTGCTGCCAGAGCGCCCAGTGTGGGCTTGCACGCGCGGGGGCAGCAGCCATGCTGTGAACAGTGGCAGGGATGGTGTCCCACCGGCCTAGCGCCTCCACCTAACCTTGCAGGGTCACAAGAAAAGCGAATCGAGGGTGCGGCCGGCCCCCCTTCGAGGGCTCGGCGCGTTAGCCGTCTTCGAGCAGCACGCGCGCGGCGTCACGGACCGGCACCGGCCACGCCGCACGTTCCTCCTACGGTGGCGGGGATGGGATCTCTCCGGGGGAGTTGGTGCGGCGGCACCGGGCGCGAGCCCCAGGCGCATGATGGCGCCGCCCCGCCGTTGTCAGGGCATTAAATGCCCGTGTACGGGAACAGGAGCACGCGTGCGGGGCGCCCTCGAGCGAGGCGGGCCCCGTTCGAGGGCGGTGCGGACCCTCTGTTAACACCAAAATTTGGTAAAGAGTCTGACTTGTGGGTCCGGTTCGATAAAGAGTCCGTCCGGTGGAAGGAAGGATATTTTTAGAGATATTCGGCAAAGAGATCTGCGGTCGGCTATCTGCTCCGGTTCGGCAAAGGAACAGTAGAGCTGATTTTGCGGGATTGGACGGTGACGTGGCTCAATCAGGGAAGACGAATGGATGGATAGGCGATCGAGCTTAGAGATAAGTTAGGCAACGAATCCATTCGAAGTTGTATTCAACAGGGTATAAATATGACCCCTGAATGTATGTAACAGGAGGGATCATTCTTCAATACACACCGGCCTTACGCCAAACCCTAGAGTCCTTGTCGTGTCGTCGAGTTCTTCGAGAGGGCCAATCGATCCGTCGACCTCCGTGAGTACCGGCAACCTTGTATCATGTCTAGTATCATGTGGTGGATTTAGATCTGATGCAAGTAGTCTTGTTACCATGCTTCGTGTCATGCGGTAGATTCAAGCTTGGTTCAAGAAGGTTTCTTGTTAGATCATGAGTCATGCGGTAGGCTAAGGTCTAGCTTGAATCTAGTTATCGGCTCTATTGGATTTTGGCAAGATCCAATAGATTCATTAAGCTACCCCGTGTTGTCTTGAGTTTTTACTTTATGTTTTAATTCATGTAACACACCTTTTCCCAATCTAGATGGGTTTGGATCGGCTCTATCTCTTTTATGATCCTTGTCCGAGTAGATTTCATATTTTAACGTGTGGATCTTGTGCTTTCCGATAGCCGAAACCGAATCGATCTAGGTTGTTACGTGTTGCGGGTTCAAGCTTGCTAATGTTCGTATAAATCTTGAAAGAGCTGGGTATCATGCGGTAGATGCAGGTTTTTGGGTTGCTTTGGAGCTAGTAATCGGTGGATTAGGTTCCCAAATCAATCTGATAGATTTATTCACTTGGTAATGTTTGTTCCTTCTTCATGGACCCCGAATCGGCTGTTCAGCCGTATTCGGTTATGTTTCTCCATGAGTAGAACACGTGCGTTATTCATGCTTTGAATGATGTATGCTTTTAGCTTTCTATATTTAGATTGTATCATGCGGTGGATAGATCTATTTGTGGAAAGTGGTACGGTTTTCATGCAAGTTGTATCATGCAGTGGATAGATTTGTTTGATATCGTACTCGACGGGTTTTAAAGTAACTAGACATGCGGTAGACTAGTGCTTTGGATCTATGCATACTTGTTTAATACATGATCATTTCCGTGCTTTACTTTATTCGTTTATTTAATGTTAATCTTCATGAGGATCGGTCATGACTTCGTGTACGTACATCCCTGTTCAAACAAAGGCCGATCGCTGTCATGCTCACGACATCCATTCGGCAGTGTTACCTTTTCCCCATTGCGGTTTCCCGAATGGTTGTAGTTCGTTGGCAGATAGCTTTCTATAGCTATGTGTCATCTCATTTGGCTTCTTAGCCGTAAATATGGAACTGTCTGGTACCACCCGACAAGTTCCAAGCTTTGGTATTTAACTGCTTTGTCTTTTGTTAATTTTAAGGAAAAATTGACTGGCACGTCTTTCGCTCTCTGCGCGTGTGAAGCCAGCTTTGTTCGGCTTGCTGTGTGTTTGGCGTTGAGTGCACTTTTCGCGTCAACACACTTTTTGGCACGCCCGGTGGGACCCGAACCCACAGTTGCCTGATTAGAAGTCAGAAAAGACGGGTCCAGCGCTTGAGGAACCGCGAGATGAGGCAGGCCGGAATCCAGACGCGTCAAGTGTGGCGCCCCAAAGATCAACCTGAAGGATCGAAGCGTTCGGCTCCAACATGCATGGTATACTTCCTGCCGAACGAATTCATGGCTCCTGATAACCAGGTTGTGCAGGAGGAAGCGGCCATAGATGATGAGCAGGCCGAGGGGATGCTGGCACAATTGGTGCTGGCCAAGCAGGCAATCTTCGACAAGCCGGCCAAGAATCGACACATGAGGTCGCTGTACTTAAGAGGATACGTCAATGGCAAGCCATTGACAAAGATGTTCGTCGATGGTGGGGCGGCAGTCAACGTAATGCCGTACACCACCTTCAGGAAGCTTGGCATGGGCCCGAGCGATTTGACGCCTACAAGCATCATCTTGAATGATTTCGCCGGGAACCCCTCAGACACTGTCGGGGACAGCCCTAGGGGTCCCCTTAAACAATGGGGAAACCCTCACTTGAACCCCGGCATCGAAACACGCTAAGCCTAACCATGCAGGTAACTAACCGCGCAGGACATGGCCTACGCGGCGGGACTCCGGCGGCCCACCAAGACGGCCCGCTTAGAAGACCCCTCGAGCAGGCTCCGCCTCGCTCGAGGGCGCGCTCCTCCTCGAGCAGGCTCCGCCCCGTTCGAGGGGCAACTCTTCCCTCGAGCGGTCCCGCCCCGCTCGAGGGCTCGCTCCCCCTCGAGCGCGTCTCGTCTCGCTCGAGGGTCTGCTCCGCCCTCGGCCGGGGCCCGCCACGCTCACGGGCGCCCCGCACGCGTGCGCCGGTCCCGTACACGGGCATTAACGCCCCGACGCCGCAGACGGCGCCATCATGCGCCGGGGCTCGCACCCCGTGCCGCCGCACCAACTCCCCAGGGAGGAGCCCATCCCCGCCACTGTGGAGATGGACTGTGCGGTACGGCCGGTGTCAGTCCCATGACACCGAGCGCCCACTACAGTACGGCTAACGCGCCCGACCCTCGAAAGGGGGCCGGGCGCACCCTCAATTTCACTTTCCCGTGACCCTACAGGTTAGGTGGGGGGCGCTAGGCCGGTGGATGGCCATCCCGGTCACTGTAACGGCACGGCCGCCGTACCCACGCGTGCGGGCGCACGACCGACACCGCAGCGCACGCCCGGCGGCCGTAGCAACCACTCCGCTACCGCGGAGCGCGTTGGGAAGGAACGCCGTTCGCCCGCTCCCCGTGCCCCGTACCGCCCATCATCGCACCTCCCTCGAAGCCTATCGGGAGGACGCCACCGCCATCCGCCGCCCTCCTACCCTCGAACCGCCACTGTTCGGGTACGGGTAGGCCATCATGGCCGGACCGCGCCGAAGATCGTCCGGACGGCCGCCCACTCTACGGCGTAGCACGACGTGCACCCCCACGTAGCTAGATAGCACGGCGTGCATGTAACTCGCCGCCCCCTTGGCCTATAAAAGGGGAGGCGAGCCCCCAGCCGCGGGGGGACGGACGAACAGAGCACGACACAACACACCGTGCACTCACTCTCTTATTCCCCCACAACATCTTCAGCCACTCCACCAGGGACTTGGAAGCCACGCTTCCTCTCCCGCCTTGCTTGTACTTGCCCCACTACAAGCACCCCCGGTGCCGAGCAATATAGTGCCACGAGCACGCCCCTGCTGGACGTACGGCCCCCTCGGCCGGAACCAGGATAAAACCTTGTGTCATTTGTTGCTTGGCATCGACCATTGAGGGATAGACCTAGGCGCTATCTACTGGTTAGTGTCGGGACCATATTCCGCACCGACAGTTGGCGCACACCGTGGGGCAAACGAGCGCCTGAGGTCATTTCGCCAACTCCCTCCATGGTGATCCGCACTGAGTACCGTGCTACGCGCTACAACATGGGTAGCTCGGACCCTCTCCCGCCGGTTCGAGATCCGCTTCGGGGGACCCGAACTTTCGGGCCACGGGGAACGGCTATCTCATGCGCCTCACCAATCGTGAGGAGCTGCGCGCGCGCAGCCGCGAGGCCGAGTCCGCTCGGTCTCCGCCGCACGCACGACACGCGCGGACGCCCGCAGCACGGATGCCGCGGGCCCGTCGACGCCGCGACGCCGTCGTCGCTCCGGGCCACGCTCACGCCGGGCGCGGTCCGAGCGGCGGCAGGCCGAGCGCGCCGCCGCCCAACGCGGTGCGCCCACCGTCACGACGGCCGCCACCGCCCGGCGGGGCCGCGTGCGGTCTCGGACCACGCGTCCCCATCGGGCCGCGTGGCGCCACGACGGCCCATAACGCCAACGTGAACACGACGATGCGCCGGTTCCACCCCGGCCGTCACGTCTTCGTCGCCGGGGACCCCGCACCTCGGCCAGCAAACGAGTCGTCCCCGGGCTCCGTCGACACGATGCCACCCGCCAACCGCCACGGGCCCGCGCGGAGTGGGACTTCTCCGCGTCTTCGGACCCGGGGCCGCGTTCGAGCGCTTCCTCGACGCCACGGACTGCGGTTTGGCTGCTCCGACGACTCCGCACGGGAGCTACGACCCCACGCGGGAGTGTTGCGCCGTCATCACCAACGGCCCCGGCCAACGCCGCCGGTGCGGCGGCGCTAGGGACGGGGAAGTCACGCCGCCCGGGGGATCGCCGCACGCCCGGCCGCGAGGCCGAGCGCTCCGCCGGGGCCGACGTCGACGCACACCGGCCCAAGCCCGCGAGCTCGAGGCCAAGGCGGCGCAGGAATACGGACGACGCACGGCTACTCCGTGCCTCGATAGCGGGGAGGCCTGCCGCGCGCGGCGAACGCGCGCGGGAGCCGGGGCCGACAAGTCCGCGACCGCCCCTCAACACCGCCCCCAACGCGGACGACGCGGACGTCCCGCCGCGAGCAAGCCAGAAGCTCGTCGCCGCCGCGACGCTGCTACGGGCTATGCCAGCACCGTCGACCCCCGAGGCTCGAGATATGCACCGCGAGGTGCAAACTCTCATCGAGCAAGCGGCCGTCCAACAAAGCCGAGAGCCTCGGCCTCACGCATTCGTCAACAGGGGGATGCGCGGGGCGATGAAGCCGCACCAGGAGGCGAACCCTCGGTGCACGCAGGCCAACCTGCTGACCAGGGACGCACGCCAGCCAAGGAACGACTCCTTGACACGCGCAGGGCACTGGATGGCGACGCCCGCAACGTCATCAACGCCCGGCGCACCGGCCAGCGCGCACGCGCGTGCGGCAAGGGGCTACCACCCTCGAAGGGGTGGACGCTACGACGGCCGGTGAGGATCGCTCCCCGACACCGAGCCCCGGGCACCCGTGTGTTCGGCCGGGAGATCCGCACGGCGGCGTTCTCCCGCCGCTTCCGTCGCCCCTCGACAATCGTCAAATACAACGGGGAGACGGACCCCCGCGTCCGGCTCAACGACTACCGCCTAGCCCCGTCGCCGGGCGGAGCCACCAACGACGAAGTGATCATCCGCAACTTGCCCCCGCATCCGGGCGACACGGCCGGGACATGGCTCGAGCACTTGCCCGCCCGGCCCGGATCCATAACCGGGACGATCTAGTCCACACGTTCGTGGTCAACTTCCGGGGCACGTACGTGCGCCCGGGAACCCCGGGACTCGCGCTCCCGCACGCGAGGGGCCCGGCGAGTCGCCGCGGGACTTCATACGGCGCTTCTCCAAGCGCCGCACGGAGCTCCCCGCCGTGGCGCAGGTCCGAGATCGTGCACGCGTTCCTCGAGGGCACCACGTGCGGGACCTCGTGCGCGAGCCGGGACGGCGCGCCGCCTACGGACTCAAACGAGCCGTTCGACATCGCCACCGGCCTCGCCTCGGGGAGAGGAGGCCGTGGGGGCGATTTTCGACGGCAAGAAGGGCAAGCGCTCCGAGGACACGCCCGCGGAGGGCGGCGGGGTCCAAGGAGCCGCGCCACAACGACAAGCGGGGCAAGAAGGGGGAAGAAGCCGTGCCGCGAGGCGCGCGAGCAGCGGGCGCAACGGCGGCAACGCCGAGGCCCTCGCTCGTCGACCCGGCTCGACGGGGCCCTCGACCGGCCCCTCGAGGCCCGGGGGTGTTTGACGACATGATGAAAAAGCCATGCCCCTACCACAAGACTCCCGTGAACCACACTCTTGAGCAATGCGACATGCTCAAGAAGTTCTACGGCCGTGCCGCCGCGAAGGAGGCAGAGGCCAAGAAAGATGGGGGCGATGGCGACGCGGGTGGCTTCCCCGCTGTCGAGAATGTGTTCCTCATCTTTGGGGGACCTACCGTCGACATGTCGACCCGGCAGCGCAAGAAGGAGCGGCATGAAGTCCTCGCCGCGGAGAGGGCGCCTCCGGCCTTCCTCAACTGGTCGAAGGATGCCATCACCTCTAGCCGGGACGACCACCCAAACCGCATTCCGAACCCGGCCGTGCCGCCGGTGGTCGATCCCATCATTGGGAACGCCGTTTTCGAAAGGTCCTTATGGACGGAGGCGTAGCCTCAATATCCTCTTCGCGCATACTTTGCGCCCGATGGGGATCGGATCGGGACCACCGGGCGCGGCCCGACACGAAGCCTTTTCACGGCATCGCGCCAGGCAAGCAGGTTCAACCACTCGGGCAGATCGATCTGCCCGTCTGGTTTGGTACCCCCAAGAATTTCCGCAAGGAAACCCTCACCTTCGAGGTGGTGGGATTCAAAGGGGCCTACCATGCCATACTTGGGCGACCTTGCTATGCCAAATTCATGGCGGTCCCCAACTACACGTACCTGAAGATGAAGATGCCGGGTCCAAACGGCGTCATCACCGTCGGGTCGTCGATCGAGCACGCATTCGACTGCGACGTCGAATGCGTGGAACATGCAGAGGCACTAGCGCTGGATGAAGCGCTGGTGAACACGCTGGAGAAGATGGTCAATGATGAGCTCAGCTCCGCCGCCGAGCACGTCGGCACCTTCGAGGCCGCCGAGCAAACCAAAGGGGTCCCCCTCGACCCGTCGGCCCCCGAGGGCAAGGCGTTGAGGGTCAGCTCGACCCTCGACCCTAAATAGGAAGCAGTGCTCGTCGACTTCCTCCGCACCAACGCCGACGTCTTCGCGTGGAGCCCCTCGGACATGCCGAGGGCATCCCGAGGGAGGTCGCCGAGCACTCCCTTGATATCCCGCCAAACGCCCGCGCGTGCGGCGAGCGGCCGCGCCGCTTCGACGAGGAGCGGCGACGGGCGATCGGAGCGGAGGCTCGCGGAAGCTCCTCGAGGCCGGGTTCATCAAGGAAGTGTTCCACCCTACGTGGCTAGCTAATCCTGTGCTTGTAAAAAAGAAAAATGGGAAGTGGAGGATGTGTATAGACTACACTAGTCTCAATAAAGCATGTCCAAAAGTTCCCTTTCCTTTGCCACGCATAGATCAAATCGTTGATTCGACAGCCGGGTGTGAACTACTCTGTTTCCTTGATGCCTACTCGGGATACCACCAAATAAAAATGAAGGAGTCCGACCAGCTCGCGACTTCGTTCATCACACCGTTCGGGACGTTCGTTACGTCACGATGCCTTTGGCCTCGTAAACGCGGGCGCAACATATCGCGGCGCATGCAACACGTTTTTGGGGATCACATCGGGCGGACGGTCGAAGCCTACGTGGACGACATCGTCGTCAAGACCAGGAAGGCGGACGACACAGTTAACGACCTTGGCGTCGCGTTCACTGCCCTACGGCCAACGGGGGTCAAGCTAAACCCCGAAAAATGTGTCTTTGGAGTGCGCGGGGCATGCTCCTAGGATACATCGTCTCCCGGCGGGGAATCGAGGCCAACCCCCGAAAAGGTCACGGCCCTCGAGCGAATGGGTCCAATTCGGGACCTCGGAAAGGGGTGCGAGAAGGTGTTGGGGTGCCTCGCCGCCTTAGCCGCTTCATCTCGAGGCTCGGTGAGAAGGGCCTGCCCCTCTACCGGGCTGCTCAAGAAGCACGAGCGCTTCTCCGGGACCACCGAGGCCCGGGACGCGCTTGACAAGGCTGAAGGCGTCTCGACGCACGCTCCAATCCTCACGCCGCCGCGAGGCCGGCGGAACCCCCTGCGGCTCTATGTGGCCGCAACCACCCCGGGTGGTCGGCGCGTGATCGTCGTAGAGCGCGCGGAGGAAGGACACGCCTTGCCGTGCGAGAGGCCGTCTACTACATCGGCGAAGTCTGTCGGACACGAAGACGCGCTACCCCCGGTGTCCGGGCGTTGTACGCGGTAGTCCTCGCGCGGCGCAAGCTCCGCCACTACTTCGAGGCCCACCGGTCACGGTGGTCTCTTCCTTCCCGCTAGGGGAGATCATTCGCAACCCCCGACGCGGCAGCGGGATTGCCAAGTGGTCGTGGAGTTGATGGGCGAGACGCTCGCCTACGCCCCGCGCAAGGCCATCAAATCGCAAATCCTAGCCGATTTCGTCGCTGAGTGGACGGACACGCAGCTGCCGCCCCCCTCAAATTCAAGCGAGTGCCGGACCCCTCGTTCTTCGACGGCTCGGTGATGAAGACAGGAGGAGCGGGCGCGGGCTCGCTCTTCGTGTCACCCCTCGGAGAGCACATGCGCTACGCAGTGCGCCTCCACTTCCCCGCATCCAACAATATGGCGGAATACGAGGCCCTTCTCTGCGGCCTCAAAATCGCCATTGAGTTGGACGTCAAGCGCCTCGACGTGCGAGGGGACTCGCAGCTCGTGATCGATCAAGTCATGAAGAACGCGAGCTGCCACGACGACAAGATGGAGGCCTACTGTAAAGCCGTGCGGGCCCTCGAAGACAAGTTCTACGGCATCGAGCTTAATCACGTACCCCGCCGGTACAACGAGGAAGCGGACGAGCTGGCGAAGATCGCATCCGGGCGGATCACCGTTCCCCCAAACGTTTTCGCGCGCGACGTCACGCAGCCCTCGGTTGCCCTCGAGCCCTACCCCTCGAGCGACGGTGGACCCTCGGGGGCTCCCTCGAATCCAGCGGGTGCGGAACCCATGGATGAGGACCCCTCGAACGAGGCGTACGTGCTCTCCCTTCTCGAGGGGTACGGCTCCGTCGAGGTCGATGCGATGGACATAGAGCCGGCTCCTATCCAAGCGGATTGGCGGGAAAAATACATCGCCTGGATCGATCGAGGGGAGCTCCCCGCAGACCGGGCCGCAGCCAGGCGCACCGCCAGGATGGCCAAATCTTTCACCCTCGTCGACGGCGAGCTGTATAAGCGCGCCGCGTCAGGCACCCTCCAGCGGTGCATACCCATTCCCGAGGGGCGCGAGCTCCTGCGGGATATCCACGCGGGGGTCTGTGGCCACCACGCCGCGCCTCGCACCCTCGTCGGCAACGCGTTCCGCCGGGGCTTTTTGCGCCCCTTTGCGGTCGCGGACGCCGCGAGATCGTGCGCACCGCGAGGGGTGCCGGTTCTGCGCCCGCAAATCCAACCTCGCCCGCTCATGCCACCGCAAACGATCCCCGTGACATGGCCGTTCGCCGTGTGGGGGTTGGACATCGTCGGGCCCCGCGGAAAGGCGCCGGGGGCTTCACCCATCCGCTTGTCGCGATCGACAAATTCTCCAAGTGGGTGGAGGTGCGTCCCATCACGAATTTAAGGGCGGAAGCGAGCGGTCACGTTCTTCACCGACATCGTATACCGCTTTGGAGTGCCAAACTCCATCATCACGACAATGGGTCCCGGTTCACGGGCCGGAAGTTCTTGGAGTTACGTGATAAGTTCCACATCCGCGTGGATTGGGCGGCGTGGCACACCCACGGACCAACGGCCAAGTAGAGCGTGCCAACGGCATGATCCTACGGGGGCCTCAAGCCCCGGGTACCTGGACCGGCTCAGCAAATGCGGGCGGAAATGGCTCCAAGAACTACCGGCGGTCGTGTGGAGCCTAAGGACCACCCCAAGCGGAGCCACGGGTTCACCCGTTTTTCCTAGTCCATGGCGCGGAGGCCGTCCTCCCCACGGACACGGAATATGGGTCGCCCGGGGTTCGAGGCTACGACGAGGATGCTAACCGGCGAGCCCGCGAGGACTCGGTTGGACCGGCCTAGACGAAGTACGCCTCGTGGTGTTGATGCACTCCGCAAGGTATCAACGGTCCCTACGACGTTACCAAGCACGCAAGATACGTCGTAGGGATTTCGACGAAGGGGATGGGTCCTAAGGCTACGCCAAGACAACCGAGGGCGCCACAAGCTATCGCCCCCATGGGAGGGACCCTACGTCGTGGTGAAGGTGCTCAAGCCAGGCACGTACAAGCTGGCCAACGAGGACGGTGAAGAGCTCACCAACGCTTGGAACATCCAACAGCTACGTCGCTTCTACCCTTAGCTAGGATTTTCCAAGTACTTTCTGTTGTAAAAACACATGGCCAACACCCCAGTTGGTGTCAACTATGTAAATACTCCAAGTCTAATAAAAGGGCAACTCGGCTTTCCCCCGAAAACCCAAGTTACCCTCGGGGGGCTACTACGGGGGGGGGGGCACCCCCCCCCCCAAAATGGTACCATTTTTCGCGAAAAAAAGTAAAAAAAACAACTCACACGCGCTAAGTTTGTTTCTTACTTCAACCTCGAGCCACGATTCGAACGGGGCGCGGGCGGCACGGTGGAAGGAGCGTGCGAGCCGCAGATAGCCTACGCCGCGTGGCTATGGCCCTTCTCTCTCGCCTCCAACCCGGCGGGCCCCCCTACGAAAATCGAACTCCCTAACTAGAATCTACTCGGAAAGAAGGAGAAACAAAAAGCGTGATAAACAAACGATTTCATTTACATCAAATGCCCATGTTCATGAAACGACTTGTTTATTTACAAAAGGCCACGAGGCCGCAACGTCGATACACATAAACAAAAAATGGGCCTAGCGCCCAACGCGTCGGGCGGGAGGAGCGGCGGCATCGGCGGCGTCGGAAGAGGAATTCTTCGAAGGCCTCGGCGAGCGACCCGGCGGCGTCAGCAGCGAGCGCATCCGCGCGCTCCATGGCCACCTCGTCCTCGACGCCCTCGGCACGACGTAGCCTTCGCCGGCGCCTCGAAGTTCACCTCGTAGTGGGATCGCACCACTCCAAGGGCCTCTCCGGGACGCCCGCCGCAACGCCCGGCGCATCCGCTCGGTGACATGGCCACCGAGGGCACGCGCACGGCGGCCGAGGGGAGGCTGCTGGGCTCGGGCCTCGCCCTCCTCGACGACGTGGCGAGTCTCGAGGGCCGCATCGCGCAATTCCTCGCAACTCCCGCTCGCAGGAGTCGTAGGAAGCTGCCCCGCCGCCTCGGCCCGCTCAGCGAGCGTGCCCCGTGGCGGTGCGCAAGCCCGGAATCGACAAGACGAAAAGAAATCGAGAAAAGGGAATGCGAGTTCCCAAACAAAAAACCGGCAAGCAAGAGTCAAAACAAAGGCTCACCTTCGACTTGCTTCCTCTCCATCTCGAAGTCCCCGCGCACGGCCTCGAGCCGGCCGCTCGAGGCGCCGGACGGTTTCGCCGCGCTCGCGCGAGGGCCGCCCCGTTGGTTGGCGTTGCCGTGCCGAGCACGAGCGCCTCGTCCTCAACTTTGGAGAGCGCGTGCTCCGCTCCTCCAACGACTTCCGCGTCCCCTCGTGGGCGGCGCGCTCCCGCTCCGCCGCCGCACGGCATCGACGAGGGCCGCCCGCCGCCGTGCAGCTCGCCCTCGGCCCCGCGGCGGCGGCGCTCCCTTGGAGAGCCACCTGGCGACGACTGAGGGCGCGCGCCCTTGGCATCGAGGGCGGCCTTCGTGTCGTCCCCCCTCCTGGCGCGTTGCTCCAACCCGCGCGCCCACCCTCGGCCCGGCGCTGTTGCGCTCGCCCCTCGAGCGACGTGCGGGGCTCCTTCGGAAGCGCGCGAGCGGTGGCCACCTCCGCCTTCCTGCTGGCATGCCGGTCCGCGCTCCTCTCTGGGTCCGCGCGCGCATTCTACGACGCCTCGTCACGATCGACGAGGGCTGCGCGGATCCGCTCGAGGCTCCTCGAGCGCGCGCGCCGCGCCCCGCCCGAGCTTCCGTGAGCTCGCCGCACCACGCCATCGCCCCGCACGCCGCCAGCGGCCCGTCCGTGTCCCGAGAGCATCCGCAAGCGCGTCGAAGGCGCCGCACCGTCCCCAGGGCCGGTGAACCTCGCCGTTCACCCTAAGCCAAGGCGCCTCGTACTTGTCATGGGCACACGACGCTCGAGCTCCCGGCATCCATACACCGGGGGACCCGTAAGCGCCAAGACTGAATGCGCATACGAAACAAAAAGGGAAGAGGGCGAGCAACCGATGGCTCACCCCGGAAGACGAGCTGCCGGGCCGCCATGGACCCGCAAGCCGCCTGCTCGGGGCCGCGTGCGCTGAGCGTGGCGCCATGGCTCCCGAGGCCGCCCCCGCAGCTTCGCCCCCGGCGTCGGCGAACGCAGGGGATCCTCCACGGCCCCCTCCACCCGGGCGGGCCGCCTCGCGAGCGACGCGCTCCTGCTCCAGCCGTCGTCCGGCGCTTCTGCTAGCGGCGGTCGCTCCGCCGGAGCCGCCCCCTCGCCCCTTGGTGGCGGTGCTCTCTCGCAGAGCCGCTCGGGCCGGCAACGAGGGCCGCGGCCTTGGCGTCGAGGGCGGGCTTCAAGTCGTCGGCCTTCCTTGGCCCGCTGCCTGCACTCGCGTGCCCGTTCGCCCCCGGCGTTGCCGCGCCCGCGCCCTCAAGCGACGAGCGAAGCTCCCGTTCTCGCCGCGACGCAGGCCACCTCCGCTCCCACAGGCCGCCGTCCGCACCTCCAAGTCCGAGCGCGCCGGCCACAGCGCCTCATCACGATCGATGAGGGCTGCGCACCCGCCGAGGCCCGAGCGGCGCGCCGGGGACGGCTCTCGAGCGCCCGGGAGCCGGCCGCGCTGTGCCATGGCCCGCACGCCGCCCACGTCCGGGACCGGAGGGGGCGCCGCGCAAGCGCGTCAAAAGCGCCCGCACCGCTCCCGGAGCCGGTGGACCCCGCGTTCACCCGGTCGAAGGCGTCGTACTTGTCGTGGGCACGGTGCTCGAGCTCCTGATACCCACACATCAGAACCCGTAAGCACTACGGCACGCAAGCCGAAACGACCCGGATTTCTTCGAACGGATCCCCGAATCTTAGCACCTCGGGATCCGTTCGAGGAAATCCGGTCGTTTCTGGCTTGGTACCGCAGCCATGCTTCGACCGTAGGACGAACCCTCAGAATGGTCGATAGCATAGGAAGCCGTTTCTGAACCTTGAAACTTTATATAAACTCCTTGGCTTCCGTGTGTATAACTATACTTATATATATGCATTACCTTGATTGACTTTCACTAACTGCCTTACTAACTACGCTCTAACAACGTTGTGCAGATGGCGGAAACGACGTGGGTTACCTTGGAGTCGGACGAAGAAGAGCTACGAGGCTTCGCCACCCGCCGAGGGAGTGCCCGGAGGCAGCGAGGAGGGAGTCCGACGGTGCCGCCTACAAGGGGAGGGCCATGGGGCACTTGGAGCGTACTCCCACGTACCCTCGACCGTCACGGCAGACGCAGCAGGATCTACGGGTGCCGCAGTTTGAGGAGGTAGAGGTGCACTGCTTCGAGAGTTCGGTCACGGAGGCGCACCAGACCGGTGTGACTTGTGTGGCTCTCAAGAAGGTTTGTGACCTGCTCAGAGAGACGTACTCATTCTCCAATTCTCCCACAACATCTTCAGCCAGGGACTTGGAAGTCTCACTTCCTCTCCCGCGTTGCTTGTAGCCGCCCCACTACAGGCACCCCCGGTGCTAAGTAATATAGTGCCTCGAGCACGCCACTGCTGGACGTACGGCCCCCTCGGCCGGAACCAGGATAAAAACCCTGTGTCTCTTGTTACTTAGCATCGACCATTGAGGGATAGACCTCGGCGCTTTCTACTGGTTAGTGTCGGGACCATATTCCGCACCGACACTCCTACCGCCTCCAGACACTTGAAGGCGAAGACGTCAACAACTCGTGGAACGTCGACCAGCTCTGTCGATTCTACGCCTAGTCTACACGACTACCCTAGGGCTCAAGTCTACACGACTACACCAAGACCACTCCACTGTAAGCGGCCTCCGGGTCCAGGGACCAGTCTCCGGACTACCTCTTCGCTGTAAGCGGCCTCCAGGTCCAGGCATCAGTCTATGGACTACTCCTCTCCAAAATCCAGCCCATGCGGCTACCTACGGATCCTGGCCTATGACGAGCGACGAAGGACTCTAGCAGTGGTCTACTGAGAGACCATGTACCCCTAGATCCAGCCTATACGGCTACTTACGGATCTACTGCTGTAAGCGGCTACACGCCCTAGCACTACTTAGCCCTAGGCGGCCTCCGGGTCCTGGCGACTACTCTGTAACTACGGCCCTGGCCATCCAGGTGTACTTCTTCAGTAATAAAGTTTGATTATTCTTCAACTACTTTACTGTTTTCCTCCCTCAACGGGACTATTGCCGAGTACGACTACTCGCGACAACTCCACGATGGGACTCCTGTGACAACCCGCCCAGGAAAATACCGTACTATCGCCTAAGACCGATCCACTTTGGTCATTGAGCAATAATAAAGTATCATCCTGTCGTTAGTTGCCGGGTTAACGCCCGGTAAATCACTTGAAAAGCACAAGGATCGAATATATGCATTAAAACTCACTCGAAGGCGAGTCTAGAGATACAACAACATTCAAATCCAAATTCGTACCCCGAGGGGTTTAATTATTACAAACCATAGTTTTTGTCATGACGAAATAGTTCAGAGTTTTCGAAAAGCAGCGGAAATTAATTAACGGAAGCAAAGACACCACGGGAGGCCATCCATGATGCTTTTAGTAGTCGTCCTCCACCCACTCCAGCTCCCAGCCGGGCGGGATCTCACCGGGCCACACATCACTGAAGGCATTACTTGGATCAACACATTATAGCAAGGCTGAGTATACTAATACTCAGCAAGTCTTACCCGTCGGTGAAATCTACTTCACCAAATCTAGACCATGAAAGGCTTTTTGGCTACTGGGTTGCTTTTGCTAAAAAGTAACAAAGAGTAGGTCCTTATTTTCAAGATTTTAGCACAAGTTCTAGTAGGTTTAATCTTTACTACATTGGCCAACTAGTACAAACAAGGTTGTACAATACAATTAATCAAACATCATCTTCATCAACTTCCATCATTAGGGATCTCATGACTAGTGGAGTAAGTAGTCTCAGATAACGGTGAGAGGCCGACAATCGATTGATTTAAACCTTGCAAGGTAGACCCAAACACACGGTAGGCTGCCCCCGCGAGGACAACTTTCCCAGGCCGTCCCCATAAATCCTCGGGTTGGGATCGAATCTTACAGTCTTTGGTGCAGGCTATCCGGCATACCCCGCGAGATACCCAGAGTCACCATACACCACCGGTGGCGAGCCGTGAGAGCGAATCCCAAGAGTAGTAACGGTAGGATCCCTCGCCGCCTCATTATGGTACTAGGCTTACCGGTCCCATTCCCGGCAAATGTTTGGTACGTTCAAAGACTTAACCCACCTAGGGCAAAGGGGGGACCGAATCGACCCCGGAGTGGGCTGGGCCGGTCGGCCCAGGCCGGCCGGCCCAGGCCCACTTCGGCCCGGATCGGCCCCGGTTTCCTCCCCGGTTGCTTCTCGCGTGATCCCTTATTCGTGTGCACTTGCATGTGGGCCTTTGACGTCGTTTCCTTCACGGTTAAGGCTTGAATCCTTGCTATGCAAGCTTCGCTGTTTTCTGGTTGAGTCCCTGAAGATTTGCACGTTGACGCTTCGGTCCTCGGGTCATTTGGAGTCATGTTCATCACATGTCTTGACTCTTGTCGGGCTTCATGATCTTCTTCCAAAGTGCTTGGTGAACTTATCCCGAAAGTCTCCTCATTAGCGTAGATTTCCTGCGTAAACAACAAACTCCAAAATCGACATGCAAGTGTGAACTTGTTATATCATTAGTATTCCTAGTGGCGGGTTAGTTGCAAATCATAATCGAAACCAATGTATAACAAGTACTCTAGGTTGACGGAAATTCACCGTCAACAAACATCCAACGGCTCTGCTAGGGTCAGTAGCTCCCGTAGGTGGTCCATACGGTCCAACCAAGCTGGGTCGTGAGGACTCACAGCAGGAAACAGTCCAAACGGAGAAAGAGCTACCACGGTAGGGTTGTGGTCACAAAAGTCTGTCAGCACTCTGAGGGCGGCTGACTCCACGGACTCGTGAGTGATAAATCCCCAGTAAATAAAGCTCAGGTCAAACCAGTCGGCGTGGTCTGGGTGTGGCAGAACAGTAACGATCACTCTGCAGCGGGGAACGCCAAAGCGCTCAAACTCCTTCACCTCGTAAGTCGGTGGGGTAAGGTAGCCTGCGGCACTGAGTGCTTCCCACGCCAAGCGCGGAAAACCCTCCCAGTGCAACCCGTTGGTACGGATCGTACCGTCAGCGTCGAACTGGTGGAACACGGGGAAATCCATCTGTACACAAATGTAACTCATGTCAGATCTCAAAGAGAACGGCATGTCAAATGGTGAAGTTCTGGCAACTGTGAATAAAAATTCATAACCAAAAATAAAGAAACCTCAAAAATTTCCCAAGTTTAAATTAAACCTTTAATAATTTTACTTAAGCTTTTCAAGGTTGAGCATCGATCAAGGAACAAGATGAATGGTCCTTAACCTGGATGTGCCTAGGGAAATGTGAACCAACCCATTGAAACTAGGATTGAGATTTGCTTATTACAAGACAGCTAGTGGAGGAGCAACTATTTTTAACAATTTGGTTTAATTAACCTAGCACATGATAAACAATTTTTCACAAAATTTTGGCAGCATGACGGCTAGGTATGAGGGTACTCTAATTTATAAAGAAAAAGCACACACTAGCATAAGCTTCCTTAGAGAACATATGGAATTTCGATTTTTGGGTCCATTTTAATTGTTTCGATTTTTAATATGCATGCAGGACGTCCTATTCGACCTCACATGGCAATCAAGCCAGAATCGAAGTTAGTGCCGGTGGCGAGGCTTTTAATCGTCTCTCCCTATAATATCTAGTTGAGAGCTATACGATACTTGCTTAACAACTAACGAAGCGCTGTTATGTACCTGCAGAAAACGAACCTTTCGTGCCAGCACGTCACGAAAGCGTCCACATTCATTACCGTTCACTATAGAAACGGTATCCATGCGTTAAGCCGCTGCATGGACAGCGTCCTATATAAGACTCTAACGCGACGTGAGTGCCCATTGGAATAGGCCTCACTCATCGCTCACAGACTTTCTCGTGGTACCATCACGTATGGCAAAACGTGACGAGAGTCAAACGCGACGTGGCACCCATTGGAATAGGTCCCACTAGTCCCTCACAGGACTTCCCTGTGGTACCACCACGTATGGCAAAACGTGATGAACTAGTATGGTTGTGCGAGAATGTAAGTCGACATAAAGTAATGTCTTTGGGAGTTAGCAAAATAAACCATAGGTTATTTAAGCCACCTGAAAGAACCCAAAATTCCCTCTAGGGCCTCTCGGTCTAGTTTATCCTTAGCGGACCAACGTATTTTTGGAAAATCAGAAAATCTTGGCATATTTTAATCAAAAACCAGTGATTAAGGTTTATTGATTAATCTCTGGTGCATATAAGCTCTGATGCCAACTGTGACAACCCGCACAGGAAAATACCGTACTATCGCCTAAGACCGATCCACTTTGGTCATTGAGCAATAATAAAGTATCATCCTGTCGTTAGTTGCCGGGTTAACGCCCGGTAAATCACTTGAAAGCACAAGGATCGAATATATGCATTAAAACTTACTCGAAGGCGAGTCCAGAGATACAACAACATTCAATTCCAAATTCGTACCCCGAGGGGTTTAATTATTACAAACCATAGTTTTTGTCATGACGAAATAGTTCAGAGTTTTCGAAAAGCAGCGGAAATTAATTAACGGAAGCGAAGACACCACGGGAGGCCATCCATGATGCTTTCAGTAGTCGTCCTCCACCCACTCCAGCTCCCAGCCGGGCGGGATCTCACCGGCCACACATCACTGAAGGCATTACCTGGATCAACACATTATAGCAAGGCTGAGTATACTAATACTCAGCAAGTCTTACCCGTCGGTGAAATCTACTTCACCAAATTTAGACCATGAAAGGCTTTTTGGCTACTGGGTTGCTTTTGCTAAAAAGTAACAAAGAGTAGGTCCTTATTTTCAAGATTTTAGCACAAGTTCTAGTAGGTTTAATCTTTACTACATTGGCCAACTAGTACAAATAAGGTTGTACAATACAATTAATCAAACATCATCTTCATCAACTTCCATCATTAGGGATCTCATGACTAGTGGAGTAAGTAGTCTCAGATAACGGTGAGAGGCCGACAATCGATTGATTTAAACCTTGCAAGGTAGACCCAAACACACGGTAGGCTGCCCCCGCGAGGACAACTTTCCCAGGTCGTCCCCATAAATCCTCGGGTTGGGATCGAATCTTACAGTCTTTGGTGCAGGCTATCCGGCATACCCCGCGAGATACCCGGAGTCACCATACACCACCGGTGGCGAGCCGTGAGAGCGAATCCCAAGAGTAGTAACGGTAGGATCCCTCGCCGCCTCATTATGGTACTAGGCTTACCGGTCCCATTCCCGGCAAATGTTTGGTACGTTCAAAGACTTAACCCACATAACCACTGGACCGGAGCCCAGATCCCATGCTCTTACCACGTGAGCAATCCATTTAAGGATACATTGAGATTCCTATCTAGGAACCTATTCTCGCGAGTGAGGTAATCACCCGACTTGTAACGGTCCTATAGCATAGCAGCTATCGACCTATCACACTAGTAGGAACCAAAGGTGTCTATGGATCATGCATCTAGGGTTTCATTCAACTCCTGTACGTAAATGCATAATCATTCACAGATAATTGAATAAAGAACTTTAAAACTGGGTTAGATGCACCGGAGCTTGCCTTCGTCAGCTAGGTTAGCTTAGGCACCCTCGGTGTCGAGTACTTCCACGTACTGCAGAGAACCTTCCGCTCCTCCTTCCTCGGTCTTCGGGACCAGGGAGTAATCTCCGTCCGGAAGATCTACACGGAATGCAATGCACTTTAGGTGATGTAATAGTTGGTTGTCTTATCCAACTCTGGGTTGGTCATGTTTACCTTAACAAGCATTCATCTAATGTTTCTCTTTTAGGAAGGTTATTGGTTTACATGGGTTATTCTTTTATTGTACATTTGAATAAAGGTTTTTAATAAGCTTGTCATTTCATGTGAAAGCTTCCTTTCCTTTTATCTTCACCAACAAGGTGTAATTAATATTTTTATTTATGAATTAATTCCTTATCAGTGCTGATAATTAAATTTCTTTTATTTATATTAAATGATACTTTCAAAAAGGAAAAAGATTTAATTAAGGGTTCCTCTTTATTTTAATTTCCCTTAAATATTAAAAGGGCATTTAAGCCTTTTATTAATCAATTAAATTACCAAAAATTAAATGAGTGTTTCTTAAGCCTACTAGCACCCATCCTGGTCCATTGGACCCACATGTAAGTGTTGGATGCTAGGAAATTAAATATTATTGAAAATATCAAGGGCTAGCTAGTGATTCAAAGTAAATGCATATAAAAATAAATAAGCATCAAAATGATCTAAATTTTCTCGAGCATGCTCTCTGGTCCTAAACCAGCCTAAAGAACCAGCCTGTTCACATGGACGCCTTACTGAACTTGGTTTATTAATTTACAAAGGAAAACATGCATAATTCAAGAATAATTATTTATGTTAATCCAAAAATCATGATTAATTCACAAGAGGTGCATTTTGGCATTATAAGACAGTGTGCACAAGTTGGGCTCAATAACATAAATATATTTAACAGGAAAAATCATCTAGGCAATTACTGCAGGAATGGAAAAGAATTTGTCTAGCGAACTCTACTGCATAACTTTGTGCAATTTTTGGCACAGCATCTAGTCACATCCTAACACATAACATATCCACAATTTGGCTAGAGATGAGTTATATATTTCAAGTTATGACAGATCCATGTGTAACACATTTGTATTTTTCCTGCCAAAACTATTTTGAATCTAGTCATGAGTATACAACAAAAGAGGTGGGGTTTATCATCCTGAACCCAACAAAATTGGTTTGGGATTTTTCTATTTTTTCTGTGAATTGCTAGGGATTTTTCAAGTCACTGGGCTGATTTGCAAATAAACTTAGTTAGGTTTCCTTGCAACTAGGCCCTCAGAAATCACAACCATGCCCTCGTGGTGGCGGGAGGGCTCGCCGGCGGCAATGTGGGGCCGGGCCACGGCAACAAGCGGCACGGGGTTGCGATTGGCCTCACCACGGGTTGAATGGCGGTGACGGCGGGGTCGGGGCGAGCTCGGCGAGGGCGCACGGCGGTGGCGGCGGCGGCGCTCACGGCGGCTCGGGGAACTACGACGTGGAGGCAAAAGGTGGGCAACAAGAGAACGTGCAAGCTACCCCGGGTGCTAAGGAAGTTGGTTGAGCGGTTGGACGGCGGCGAGCGCGGGCGGCAAGCTCCGGCGGCGTGCGGCGGCGTCAATGGCGCGGGGCGGCTCGGGGTGGCGCGCCGCGGGGAAGGAGGCGGCTTTTATAGGCGGCACCGGGGGTCCGGGGTGACGACGGCGTGACGGCGAGATCCTCCGCCGTGCTACGGCGGCCTCGGGGCTCGCGCGTACGGCGGCGTCGCCGCCGACGGACCGTCGGTCCGTGGCGCGCGCGCGCGTACGCGCGGCGCTCGGCGCGGACTCGGCGCGTCACGGGGCGGGGGAACGCGTTGGGACGCGCGTGACCTCGGGACGGAGCACCTAGGTGGGGGCGCGGCCTTGGGGGCGTGGGCGCGGATGCGGGCGCGGCGGCGCTCGGGCGGCGGCGGCGGCGCTCGGGCGCGCGCGGCGTCGCGCGAGGCGACGCGCGCTCGGCGCGAGATGTTCTTGGTGCTTTGTGTTCAAGTGGATTTTTCTCAAAATTTTCAAACATAACTGGACCAAGTGATGAATACCAAAGTTGTAGATCTAGGTACCAGCTACAATTTTTACAAAGGCTGTATATGGTTTTTCTTCCTGGATTTGCATTTATTTGAATGCCAACTTTGAATGTCAGTCTGTTTTTGGCAACAGTGAATCCTGCCTTGCAAGGGGTTTTTTCACAATTTTCCTCTCCAAATTTGAAATGCCAATCTACATGAAAGTTGTGTCCCTCAAGGTAGAATTTTAAGTGTTTAGGTGAATTTTGGAGAACGCGGCAAAAGTTCCGGCAGACACCTGTGGACACTGGGATGGCAAGGGGTTTGACTCACCCTTTGACCATGGTTTGGCCCCACAAGTGTGTTTACTATTCATTTAGGGTCACTAGGGGGTGTTAGTGAGTTTTTCGGGGTGAGGGCCCAGGTTGACCTAAGTTTGACCTCGGTTGACCATTTGACCGGCTAATCCGGTCATTAGCGTTAATGACGGTAATTAAAAACCTGGGGCGTCACAACTCCGCACTCCAAGATCGCGGCAACGAGTACTCATTGATGGAAGTTTTTCTTTATTAATTCTTAAACAATTTCATCCCAATTGTTTTTGTACAACTACTGCTACGAGCTAACTATTACAGGACTACTGGAGATTAAGTTTCTCGGCGACTTGATCTGCAATGGGCGCCATTTGCTCCAGCAGCTCCGCGTACTGCTCGTCGGTGCAGTTGGCGGCTAGCCCGCCGGCGACTACATCTACGGGAGCCTTCGGGAAGTACGACTTCATGAAGGCCAGCACTTGGTTCGGGATCGACTTCGCCAAATGCTTCACGTAGGTCGCCCGGCCGGCTGCGGGGCTTCCTTCAACCGGTCCACCAGCGGCGCTATCTTGGGACCGCCAGGATGAGGCACCAGCAGCCTCGCGATGGGGAGCGCGGCTTCTTCAAGTTCCTTGAGCTGGGCCCGCAACTTCTTGCAATCCTCGTTCAGCTTCTGCAATGATTTGTAGCAGTTGACGAGATCACGGTGTGATACAATACGGAGCTCCATATGCTTGTCGCACTCGTAAGAAAGCTCCTTATAATCTAACTCCAGTACCTGGCGGGCCTCCTGCTCTCGGTAGAAAAGGTTCTTCAGATCAGTCTCCGAAGTCTTCAGCTGATCTACCCGAGTCTCAAGCTCTGCAACCAATAAGGCACAGCGGGTTAGACTACCTCTCGACCTCCAACAAGTACTCAACCAGATAAATGGTGTACCTTTGTTCTTGTTGCGGAGAGACTTGTTCTTCCGCACCAAGTCGTCGCTCTTCGCCTGCATCTCTTGGATGTCATTGTGGTACTTGGCGAAGGCGGTGTCCAGTTTTGACTGCATGGCGGCGGCATGCTTCCGGGACTTCACGAGTTGATCCTCTAATGTCTCAGCCCGAAGCACCACGTCGCCGTACCCTTGGAGCATCTCCGACTTCAGGCGGGACCACTCAGCGACGTCCTGCGCAGACAACACACATCAGATGGGTACTCAACGCTAAAGGATTGACTACTCAAAGGGTTATGACTACTCACCTTCATCCATTGCTCGGCTTGGCGCATCGCTTCAAGGTGTCGAGCCACCGTTGCTGGGTCGACCAGATCGTCAGCCAACAACTCGATCCCGCCACAACTACTCGTAGCGGCTTCAGTCATCGGCGCCGAGCGAATCCCGTCCTGGATCTCCAGTGAGTGAACGACCACCTCCAGAGCGGGTTCTGGCAACGCGTCGTCCCCTCCCCCTCCAGTCGTCGCGGCGGCTTCTCCGGCGGCCACCTCCATCGGCTCGGGGGCTTCTACGGCAGCCTCCTGAGTCCCCGGTGCCACATCCTCTACGGGAACTGTTGACGGTGTATTTTGGTGCACCTAGCATGTTCATTACACTTTGGTTTGGATTTGATTATGGAACTAACCCGCCACTAGGCACACTAATCATATAACAAGTTCATCTTTGTGCATGCATTTGGAAGTGTTGTGTTTATGTAGGAAAACATGGACATAAAGGACGGATTCGCAACAAGTTCAAAGGAGCATTCACGGAGTCTTGTTCGTGTTCATGAGCTTGCTGAAATCACTTCCAATGGTGGCGAGGACCGAAGTGCTACGAGGAACACCCCGGGGATTGAAGCGTAAAAGATCAAACTTCATGCAAAGAGAGCCTCCATCTTGGACGCGAGGATAACAACATCAAAACCATGCAAGTGGAGGGGGCAAAGTACATAAGTGCGCGAGGACCCACGGAGCAAAAGGGCGACCGAACCAGCCGAATGGGCCTAGGCCGGCCGGCCCGGAGCCGGCCGGTCCGGCCCCGGTTCGGCACCGGTTCGGTCCCGTTTTCCTTGCCCTCGAAGGATCTTCAACCCTAAAACCCCCGAGGCGCCGCCAACACCGGAGAGAGGATTCATTCGCACCAGAAGGCCATCCACAAGCTAGAGAGAGAGGAGGAGGATCTCCGGCGGGAGATCAACCACCTCGAAGGAAGCACCCTCTCGTGGAGAAGAAGGAAGACACCGGCGGAAGGGAAACGATGATCAACGGTGCCATGATCAGCACCTTGATGGGGTAATCTTCTTATTCGTCCATGGGTTGTAATCGATCTTGAGATGTAATCGCACTTTGTCGGATTATCTATCTATCATCTTGTGTTGAATATACTTTAATGCTTAAGGTTCGCTACCGTGCTGTAGAGGGAGTACGAGCTCCAATGCTTCCTTGGATCCATTCAATACGCCGTGTCCATCAAAGGTCTAGTCATGAATACCTTCGCGTAGTGACAGTACGAGAGGAGGGAAAGGGCGAAACCGTGGTCACAACCCCGATAGATTAGATTGGTTTTCATGTCTTTAAGCGATTGCATGCTCTAGTATCGTAGACCCGTGGGCGAGTGTCTTCTACCTTGATCGTTTATCATTCTCTCTAGTGTAGTTTAGTATTTTCTAGTATAATAGTAGTTAGGGTTTTAGTAGCTAGTGTGTCGTTGTTGATCGAACGCTTGTAATCCCCTTGCTCCTGCATTGACAAGAACCTTGGGAATCCCGTGGTGAAAAAGGTGTGGGGTCCGTACGCTTGCGGATCGTAGAGGGATACGTCTTTTATCCGTCAACAAGCCCCCTTTCTCTGGCACCGTTGCCGGGGAGCAAGTTAGTTTACATCGTTTGATTTGCATCTAACTTAGTTTTATATTTAGTTTATCTTTTATTTGCTATATCTAACATATATTATCTAGAAAAACACTTGTTTCGTTTTTGTTTTTGTTTTCATCTTATTGTCTAGATGGAGTTCGTTAATCAACCCGTGGAAGAACCGGAAAATTCATTAAGGGATTACACTAGCCCTCGATGTGAAGACATAAAAGTACAAGAGTCGGATTCGAAGCTCGAAGCGACCAAGTACGAAATTAAATCCAAGATCATCAAGATGGTGGCGGAAAACCCATTTGAAGGGATGGTTACGGAGAACCCATATAGGCACATAAGGGATTTCACGACAATATGCAACATGGTGCGTCAAGAAGGAGTTCCCGATGAATGGTTCAAATGGAATCTCTTTCCCTACTCACTTGCCGGCAAAGCAAAGACATGGTATTCGGTTGCGTCCTTTGAAGTTGAAGGCAATTGGAACAAGTTGACAAAGAAGTTTTGCGAGAAGTTCTTTCCAATTAGCAAGGTTCAACATCTAAGGAGGCAAGTGATCACTTTCATGCAAGGACAAGAGGAAGGGATAGACCAAGCTTGGGATAGGTTTAATGGATTGATCGAACAAGGACCAAAACTCGGCTTCACCGGTGACGTACTCTTGCATACATTTTTCTTTTCCCTAACCCCTAGTTGCATGCGACACGTCCAAATGTATGCAGGTGGGGATCTCATGGAGAAAACACTCACGGAAGCCGCCCAACTTCTACAAAAAGTTAGTAAAGCAGCTTCCATGCGAAGAGATTGGGAAACAAGACTTGCGGGAGAGCCGGAATACAATTCAAGGAGGAAGAAGCTTGCTGATTTTTCTAAAGAGGCAACCCCGGAAGTCACAAAAGAGGAACCAATCATAGAAAAGCTTGAACAAGAACACATCAAGTCAAGAACTACACCAAGCGTCGACTTCGCCACACCAAATGAGACGAACAAGAGAAGCATGTCAAGCGCGAAGCCACTAAGGGAGTTCGAACCAATGGATTGGGTTCCTATTGATTACGGAGAAGTATTCGACAAGAGAAGACCGTTCCCTAATCAAAAGGGAATGGCAAGAGCATTGGAAGTGGATTTCCCACCGGAGAAGAAAGCTGAAAATTCATATGACCTCGAAACCACCGGTGAGATTTTTGAAAAGCTCTTTGGAGATGACGTGGTGGATCCGAAACATATTGCCGAGGTGAAGAGAATCATGGGGATCAAGCCCGAAGCATCACCATACGCTCGCCTCGCTGAAATTTACTCGATAGGATCCGAAGAAGAAGAGAAGATGACGCCGCACTTGAGTTGCGAGATCAACGGAGTTCAATGCAAAGCTTTATGCGACATCGGAGCCCAAGTAAGTGTTCTATCTTCTAAAATTTACGATAAAGTTCAATACCACAATCTAGACTTAGCTCCAACATCAACGAAATTAATTATGGGAGATGGTAGAACTATCAAACCTCTAGGTATTGCTTGCAACATGAAAGTAAAAATCTCTAGAAACTATATACCAACCGATTTCTTTGTTATTGATGCTTACCATAGTAATTCTGATCATATAATCTTAGGTAGGCCTTTTCTTAAGTTGGTTGATGCCGTGTTAGATGTCGGAGAAGGCAAAGTAACAATGAACCTTAATGGAACAAAGTACACATATAACTTTCTTCGTGCTTCTAAACACCTTACACCTTTTCCTCCCGAAGATGAAGAAGTAGAAGAGATAGATAGTCTTTGTTTTGTTGAAACCCTTAGAGACCCGCTGCAAAGAGCGATGGAAAATCAAATTAGTAATCAACAAGATGAAGAACTGGAGGAAGCAATAAAAGTCTTAGAGCCGCATGATGGTAGTGTGGAGGAAGAGAAATTCGAAGACATAGGAGAAATCAAACCCGAGGAGCCACAAGTGCCCGAGGTAGACCTTAAACCTTTGCCCAAGGGATTAAAATATGAATTTTTGGGCCCAGACAAAACTTATCCAGTCATTGTGAGCGACGAGTTGAGTCTTGAAGAAAATGAAGCGTTGCTGATTTTATTAAAAAAACATAGGAAGGTGATTGGATATTCAATTAATGATCTCAAAGGTATTAGCCCAGCCTTTTGCACTCATCGTATACCAATGGAAGACCAATGTAAGCTTTGTAGTGGACCACCAAAGGAGGCTAACCCATGCCATGCGAGAGGTAGTAAAGAAAGAGGTTATCAAGTTACTTGATGCCGGAATCATCTACCCGGTTCCGCATAGCGAATGGGTGAGCCCGGTACATTGTGTACCGAAGAAAGGAGGTTTGACCGTGGTGAAGAATGAGAAGAACGAGTTGATACCGCAAAGGACCGTGACCGGGTGGCGGATGTGTATCGATTACCGTAAGCTTAACAAAGCGACGAAGAAAGATCACTTCCCCCTACCGTTCATAGACGAGATGCTCGAGAGGTTAGCAAACCACGCTTATTTTTGCTTTCTCGATGGATACTCGGGGTTCATGCAAATTCCCAATCACTCGGAAGATCAACATAAGACAACGTTTACGTGTCCTTACGGAACGTTTGCATATAGGAGGATGCCCTTCGGCCTATGCAACGCTCCGGCCTCTTTTCAACGTTGCATGATGGCCGTGTTTTCGGAATTCATCGAAGAAATTGTTGAAGTGTTTATGGATGATTTTTCCGTTTACGGGAAGACGTTCATGGATTGCTTAGCAAATTTAGAAAAGGTCCTTACAAGGTGTGCGGAGGTAGATTTGGTTTTAAATTGGGAAAAGTGCCACTTCATGGTTAAGCAAGGCATAGTGCTCGGACATGTTATATCCGAGAGAGGAATTGAAGTGGACAAGGCTAAAGTAGAGACGGTTGAGCAACTCCCACCTCCTACGGATGTTAAGTCCTTAAGGAGCTTTCTAGGCCATGCCGGATTCTATAGAAGATTTATAAAGGACTTCTTGAAGATCACTAAGCCTTTAACGCACCTTCTTCAAAAGGATGTGGCTTTCGACTTTGACGAGAAGTGCCTAGCGGCATTCCGGACCTTGAAAAATGCGTTGGTGAGTGCTCCCATCATCCAACCTCCGGATTGGAGCCAACCTTTCGAGATCATGTGTGACGCAAGTGACTACGCCGTAGGCGCGGTCTTGGGTCAAAGAAAGGAAGGCCGAGTTCACGCCGTTTACTACGCTAGCAAAACTCTCAGTGGGGCACAATTAAATTATGCCACTACGGAAAGGAGTTGCTAGCGGTGGTATTCGCTTTCGAAAAATTCAGATCTTACATCGTGAACTCGAAGGTCATTGTTTACACCGATCACGCAGCCATCAAGTATCTCTTGTCTAAGAAGGAAGCTAAACCGCGTTTGATTCGTTGGATCCTTCTTCTCCAAGAGTTTGATGTTGAAATTCGTGATAAAAAGGGGGTGGAGAATGTTGTGGCCGATCATTTGTCTAGGATGAATCGTGGACAAGATGATAAAGAGCCCATATAAGATAAGATGAGAGATGACCACCTCTATAGAGTGCTTGATAAAGATACTTGGATGATCGACATCATTCGAGCAATTCGAAAGATGCCCCTCGATCATCTAGATAAAAACACTCAAAGGAAGATAATCTCCGAAAGTAAGAAATATTTTTGGGATGCACCATACCTCTTCAAGCTTGGCAATGATGGAGTGATGAGAAGATGTGTGCCAAGAGAAGAGAGGGTTGAGATTCTAAGGAAGTGCCACTCGGCGGAGTACGGTGGACACTATAGCCATTTTCGAACCGAAGCAAAAGTATGGTCGAGCGGATTCTATTGGCCGGAGATGCATGAAGATACTAAAAGATATGTTGCGTCATGCCCCAAATGCCAAAGAACCGGAAACATCTCTCAAAGAAATTCTATGCCTTTGAAATACAACTTGAAAATCGACATATTCGATGTATGGGGCATAGACTTCATGGGGCCTTTTAAAAACTCATTTGGATTCGAGTACATCCTAGTGATGGTTGATTATGTATCCAAATGGATGGAGGCAATACCATGTCGTAAAGCTTCCACGGAGGAGTCCATCACTATGATCAAGAACGTGATTTTTCCCCGTTTCGGTACACCGAGAATCTTGATAAGTGATGGAGGAACTCATTTCACCGGGAAGAACTTCAAAAAGTGCTTGTCCAAGTTGGGAATTGAGCATAGGGTCTCCACGGCCTATCACCCACAAACCAACGGACAAGCGGAGACGTCAAATAGGCAATTAAAAAGCATACTCAACAAGACCATAGAGAAGGGAGGCAAGGATTGGTCAAAGAAATTAGACGGAGCTTTATGGGCTTATCGAACGGCGTTTAAAACACCGATAGGTATGACCCCTTATCAATTCGTCTATGGAAAAGCTTGCCACCTTCCGGTTGAGTTGGAACATAAAGCCTATTGGGCGATTAAAGAGATGAACCTTGATCTCGATGCCGCGGTGGTGAAACGAAGAATTCAAATAAGCGAGCTAGAGGAGTTGAGGTTGAAAGCTTATGAAAACGCAAGCATATACAAGGAGAGAATCAAAAGGTGGTATGATAAAAGATTGAAGAAAAAGAATTTAAAGAAGGAGATAAGGTCCTCCTCTACAATTCGAGGTTTAAAACCTTCGGAAAGGGGAAATTGCAAAGCAAGTGGGACGGACCTTATGTTGTGCATTCGGTGTTCTCCAACGGAGCGGTAACCATTATGGATATAAACGGCGATCAATTTGTGGTGAATGGACAGCGGCTTAAGGTTTACTACGAACCCGATGTCGTCCCCCTTCACCATGTTGACGTCTTCACCATGGAGGAAGAGCCCGAACGTCCCGCCTAGGACAAAAAACAAGGCATCAACTTCTGTAAATAATTTTTCTTTTAGTTTTTTGGAGTTTTTTGCGAAGATTTACTGAGCCAACTTTTTCCCATGGGCTAAGGAAGAAAAAAATAGGGCGGTGTGCAAAAAACCGGACCGGCCCGGCCCCCGAGGCAGGGTGGGCCGGCCGGCCCAGGAGGACCGGCCCAGAGGGGCCCGACGTCCGATGATTCTGAATTTCGCCCGAATTGCTCCTTCTTGACTTCCTTGTTTGGTCGGAAAATTTTAAGGGAAGTGCAAAAAAGGAAAATAAGGTTCCCAGGGCTTTTCTCTCAGGACTATTTATTTGGCCGAATTGGGAGCTCGAGGATCAAACCTTTCAAGCAATGTGTTGCACCCTTGTAGCAGCCATTGTGCCCCCAAGGAGCTTAGAGTTGAAGCTAGAAGCCAAGAAGCCATCGATGGAGGAGGCGATGCGATGCGAGCTCAAGCTACCCGTCAAGAGGACCGCACGCATCCGTTGCGGAGGACGTGTCCCGACCGGAGCTCTTGCATCTCGCAATCTCGTCGAAGGAGAGAAGCTCCCTACACCCGTCCGAAGGTCGGCACGCATCCAAGGCATCAAGCGCAAAGACTACAAGGAGGTGTCACCAGAGCCTAAGGATTACGGGGGTAGCGACTACTCCGACGATCGTAGCCCGAGCTCGTGGGCGGCCGCCGGTAGAGATGATGATGATTGGGATGAGCAGCCCAAGGAAAGGACTCCCGAAGGCCCCAACGGCGACGGCAACGACGGCAACGACAATGGAGGTGGCAACGACGGTGGTGACAACGGTGGAGATTATGGCGACGACGACCCCTTCGGATTGCATCCGATGTGTTGTCGAGTTTGCCGTCAATCCATCGCGGATCTCTACACGTCGGCCGACGAATGTCTCCAAGCCATGGAAGCGATGAAGCAGCGTATGGAGGACTTGGAGCGCGTAGTTGAAGATGACTACAAGTTCCTTAACCGCAACGTGCGCAAACTCTTCAGCATGGTTGGAAACATGAGAGGCAAGTGGTGCAAAACTTGCTTGAAGTACCACTAGATCTAGTTTTCCCCTTAGGATTTTTGTAAGATGCGACGAGGACGTCATATGTTTTAAGTGTGGGGGAGAGATAGCTCGCTAGCCTTAGCTTTTGAACTTCAAGTTTAGGTTCGGTTTAATCTTCGTATGAGAGTCTTAGTGTTTTAATGAGTCTTTAGTTTTTGAGTCTGTTTTAAAAATTTTGCAAGTGTCCTAAATTAGTGTTGAGTCAAGAAAACCAAATAAAAAGAGTCTTTATATATATCTTTGTGTTTTATGTATTGCTTATCTTTATTTACTTGTTTGTTTAATCTTCGATTCTTGATATATGAACACAAGTATGTGGTTTGAAAAACGTTTACTGTGGTGCTTAGTGGAATTGCTACTACTTAAAGTACCCATACCGCACTTCGATCTTGAGCTTCACATGTTAGTTGTGCTATGTTCAATGCTAAAAATTGGAGGATTTCAGTTCTGAAAATTATCTTAAAACCCTTGTAATAAAGGTTAGCAAAACCTCTTTTTCCAAGAGAGAGTAAGAATTCCTATCCAAAGCCAAGTTTATTTTTTTCGCTCCACCATAAGTGTGATTAGCACAATGAGTTAGGCTAGGACCTTTCTCTCTTGGTGAGTTTTAATTTCGAGCAATGATCATGTTCTTGTGCTTATCTTTTGTTGCTAGCCTCGTCATATATTCGGTACGTGACTTTCACAATGAAAGTCATGATCGTCGCCGGATTCCATACCCAACCCTATACATCTCTTTTGTACATCGTATTCCTTGAACACAACCTATTTTCAAAGTTTCGTCTCGTCTCTAGCATGATTTATTTAAAATTTCAGATTGTATGCATGCGAGGAAAGAGAGAATTGAAAGCTTAAAAGTTGTCAAGAGAGAGAAAAAATAAAGAGAAAAAGTATGTGTATGGAAAAGAAAGAAAGAAAAATCATATGTGAATGAAAGAAGAAAAAGAGAAAAAGATGAGGTAGCAATGAAGATATGAGAGGGATGGATCAAGTGAAAGAAAAGAAAAAAAAATAAAGTGTAAGGAAGGGTGTCACGTTGATTGTGAGACGAAACTTTTACTCTATTTCCAACCATGTGCAATCCGACAACGAGGACATCATTGGTGCCTTGTAGTCACAATTTTCTTTTGCCCTTGCACATGTCCACCATTCTAAATCTTCTCATCCTTGATATCCTTACATATGGTTAATTCTCATGATCATTGGCTTTGAAAGGTAGACAACCATTAGAGGAAGTTCTTAGTTTGACAATACTTGTGTTGATTGCGCTAGCCCTACCTATAGCTCCACTTTACATGATTTATGAGAGATTAATGGGAGGTGAGAGTTTTATAAAATTTGGTTAGGATAGCCACTTCATATGAGTGACTTGAGAGAGCTTGGAGAAAGGTTTTTGTCTAATACTTGTTGCAGGAATTTTTGTTTTGAAAATCATAAAAACCTTCCGATGGAAGCAAAGGAGTAAGCATGGCTGAAATTGAAGACTTCAAGTGAAGAGTTTGAGTTGTGGGGTAAAACTTGACGTGGTAAAAGTTCTAAACGCCCATGTTTATGTTTAATTATCATTACTTTGTGTTTATGTATTAAAGATGAAAGGATTGACTAACTTGTGAAGGAGGATTAATGATACACAATTACACACCTTGGACGAAATTCTTTTACGAGTACTTGCTCGAGGACGAGCAAGAGCTAAGTGTGGGGGAGATGTTGACGGTGTATTTTGGTGCACCTAGCATGTTCATTACACTTTGGTTTGGATTTGATTATGGAACTAACCCGCCACTAGGCACACTAATCATATAACAAGTTCATCTTTGTGCATGCATTTGGAAGTGTTGTGTTTATGTAGGAAAACATGGACATAAAGGACGGATTCGCAACAAGTTCAAAGGAGCATTCACGGAGTCTTGTTCGTGTCCATGAGCTTGCTGAAATCACTTCCAATGGTGGCGAGGACCGAAGTGCTACGAGGAACACCCCCGGGGATTGAAGCGTAAAAGATCAAACTTCATGCAAAGAGAGCCTCCATCTTGGACGCGAGGATAACAGCATCAAAACCATGCAAGTGGAGGGGGCAAAGTACATAAGTGCACGAGGACCCACGGAGCAAGGGGCGACCGAACCGGGCCGGGTGGGCTCCGGGCCGGCCGGCCCGGCCCGGTTTCGGCACCGGTTCGGTCCCGTTTTCCTTGCCCTCGAAGGATCTTCAACCCTAAAACCCCCGAGGCGCCGCCAACACGGAGAGAGGATTCATTCGCACCGAAGGCCATCCACAAGCTAGAGAGAGAGGAGGAGGATCTCCGGCGGGAGATCAACCACCTCGAAGGAAGCACCCTCTCGTGGAGAAGAAGGAAGACACCATGCGGAAGGGAAACCATGATCAACGGTGCCATGATCGGCACCTTGATGGGGTAATCTTCTCATTCGTCCATGGGTTGTAATCAATCTTGAGATGTAATCGCACTTTGTCGGATTATCTATCTATCATCTTGTGTTGAATATACTTTAATGCTTAAGGTTCGCTACCGTGCCGTAGAGGGAGTACGAGCTCCAATGCTTCCTTGGATCCATTCAATACGCCGTGTCCATCAAAGGTCTAGTCATGAATACCTTCGCGTAGTGACGATGCACGAGAGGAGGGAAAGGGCGAAACCGTGGTCACAACCCCGATAGATTAGATTGGTTTTCATGTCTTTAAGCGATTGCATGCTCTAGTATCGTAGACCCGTGGGCGAGTGTCTTCTACCTTGATCGTTTATCATTCTCTCTAGTGTAGTTTAGTGTTTTCTAGTATAATAGTAGTTAGGGTTTTAGTAGCTAGTGTGTCGTTGTTGATCGAACGCTTGTAATCCCCTTGCTCCGCGGATTGACAAGAACCTTGGGAATCCCGTGGTGAAAAAGGTGTGGGGTCCGTATGCTTGCGGATCATAGAGGGATACGTCTTTTATCCATCAACAGGCACCGCCGACGGGATCTCGCTTCCCTCGACTTCAGCACCTGTTGACATGAAGACAAGTGCACCAGTCAATATGGCGACTATGACTACTCTACGAAGGCACTTCGACTTCAGCAGAGTACTCACCTTCAACGATGCTGGCCTCGGGCAACGTAGCCTCAGCGGCCAGCGCTTCGGGCTCCACGTGAGGCGCGGGAGCGAACTCCTCAGCGGGCGGCGTGGCTTCTTCTTCCGCCATCGCTGCAACGGGTTCATCCCCCTCCCAGGACAAGTCCGTCGATTTCCTGCAGAGTACACAAGCCGGTTGTCAATCAAGTACGACTACCACATCAAGTACTACTCAGGAAGAATCAACACTTACAGGCTCGACCGGACTACTGTCACGGTTGGGGCGCCGAGGATGCTGGCGATGTCGACTAGTCCCGCCTCGGCAGGCGCCTCCTCCTGCGTCTCTGTGGTTGCTGCCTCTTCTGCAGCAGCAGCTGCGGGTTCCGTGCTCCCCTGAGTAGCAGGGGGCTGGCGCTCCATCTGCGCCAAGAGCTCTTCGACAGTGGAGGCTAGGCTACGACTTCCAACGGCCTCCCCCACCGTGTCCCACTCGCCTTCGTCGCCCTGTTCAACGGGCTCGGAAGGCGGCATCTCGTGCAAGCAAGGAAACTTCATCGTCAACACGTGAACTCGAGACATCAGTACTCGACTACACTACTCAAGACTGCTTACCTCTTGGGACGTGGTCTTCGTGACCTTTAACTTCTTGGCCACACGCTTCCGGGCCACATTGCGTGGCTTCCTCGGTGGCGCGGGCAGACTATCCTCCAGGCTAGCCGGCTGATCCTGAACGAGAGGGATGTGAGGTAAGCCAGGGCGGCTAAACCTCGACCGCAGCTGGAAGCGGTCCTGCAGCGTCTCCTCGTCGTCGTCCTCATCGGACGTGTCTTCCACGACAAATGTGTCGTCTCCTTCGCCGACTTCACGCCGCTCCTTAGCCTTGTCTTTCCCCTCCTCTGGGACCTTGACTAGCTGAGGAGGCGACGGCGGCTCGGAGACGAACTTCTTCAAGTCATCCTGCAAGACGAACAACTCATCAGTGCGACTACTCCCACGCAATGGGTACTCGACTCCGGATGCTGCTACTAACCTCCTTTGGTGGGCGCGCGGCGGAGTACTCTGGTACGGGGCACGGCGTGTACGCCGGCATATCCTTGAAGATCCGGGCTAGCCTGTCAACAATGTCGTCGTCGTCGTCGACTTCGTCTCCAGGCATCCGCGATGTGTCGTCGTCACCGGTGTACTCCTACCCCAAGGTGTCGCGAGCCATCAGCGGCTGCACCCTGCGCTTCATGAAGCTGAAGGCCACGTGCTCGGCCCTCAGCCCGGCTTCCCTCAGCACCTTGATCCGCGCCAACAACTCGGGCAGCTGAATCCCTTCTTGCATCGTCGGCTCCGAGTTCCACCACGGGCGATGCTTGGGCTGCTTCCCGCTGGGCTTCAGCAGCTCCGGGTAGTGGTTCGTGACGTAGAACCACTTGGCTTTCCAGTCCTGGTTGGAATTTATCAATTTGTACGAGAGGTATTACTCGGCGGCGTCCTCCCTCATCTGGATCCCCGCTCCTCCGACTACTCGCAGGTTGCTGGCACTGGGTTGTGGCTTCACCCGGAAGAACTTCCGGAACAAGATCCAATGGGGCTTGATCCCCAGAAAGGCTTCGCAGAAATGTACGAAGACGGCAGTGTGGAAGATACCATTGGGGTTGAGGTTGAGGTACTCGATGTTGTAGTACCCCATGAGCCCCTTGAAGAAGTCACTCGCCGGGAGAGACAGTTCGCGCTCCGCGAACCGCGCGAACATCGGGATCTCGTCTAGATTCTTCTCCATGGGGTACGGATCCCCGGCGGCGGCCCTCCACATGTCCACCTCCTTCTCCCGCAGGAATCCACTATTGAGAAGGGCCAGCAAGTCTTCAGTCTTCGCCTTGGACTTCTTCCATTCACAGTTTGGATCTGGCCGCGACGGGGACACCGGGGGAGATGTCCCTGCGACAGATCCGGCGGCCTCCTCACGGGCCCTCTTCTTTCTGCCGGCGGCCTTCGTGGTCTTCGATGGAGATGGCTTCATCCTCCGGATGCACGGTGTCTTCACGCGCATCCGCTCGGGGGCTACTGTGGTGGCTTCCTACAGCGGCGCACTCAGATCTGCGCTCCACTCAGCGGCGGCGGTGTGCACTAGTGGCGATTTCTGGCCAGATCTGCTGGGAATGACTGCGGCTACGTAGGGTGAAAAACCCTAAGGGTTTTGGCTTCTATTTATAAGTCAACGCGGCCCTTCAACGGCCGGATGGATAAGTCTGCGCTCGGCTGACTCAGCGGCCGCACGTGACCTTTCAAATTCTACTAGTCGACGCGCCTCACCTCAGGGGCTCGGCTACTCCAACTCGACTTCCTGGGAAGCGGCAAGACTCAAGAGCATCTCAGGACACATTCTACAAGATGACCCTTCAATTCGAGAGGAAGTACTCAACTCAAGGCTCGAGGGCTCCGTGCCACGTGTCCTTCGGTTTTTTCTCCGGATTTTTTGGGATATTCTTGCCAAAACTTCAGATGGACCCTCAGCCAGAGTCTACAACTCAACCTAAGGCTCGGGGGCTACTCCATATGGAGTGCGATTTTGCAATCGCACTTCCATATCAGTTTCGGCTTCAAGCCAACACGGGCATTATTGAAGACCATCAAGGGCAGCACTCGAGGACGCTTGGGACTACTCGAGAAGACTTCAGGATTGCTCAAACATCAGCTGGAGTACATTCCAGCCTCGGGATGCTTCGACTACTCTTGAGGACTTTTGACTTGTAGTACTCGGGGACGCTTGAGGACTACTCGTTAAGGCCGTCAAGACTACTTGAAGCTATCCTTCTCGACTACAAAGTACTCGGGGGCTCGTCGTATGGACATCCCTAGGCCCACTACCTCGGTGGGTACCAGGACCGACTACTCGGTGGGCCCCTGGGACTACCTGACTTGCGCTGCACGGTACCTGATGGCGTGAAGCACAAGGACTACAGAGGAGAAGTACTCGGTTAGGAAGCTGTACATGTCCCGCACTGTGTAGAGGACTCCTAGACGTACTCGACTAGTACTCTCTCCCTAAACCGACTTGTAACCCTGCCTCCCAGACTATATAAGGCGAGGCAGGGACCCCTCTCTCATCATCTCATCTCATGGCGTAAGATTGCATCATCTTGTAATCATACTCAATCAATCCAGAGCTACGCAGCATACAGGACGTAGGGTATTACGCACCTCGCGGCCCGAACCTGTCTAAATTGTGTGCCACGTGTCTCTTCCTTCGAGTTACCGATCTCGGCGAGGCCACATTCATACTTCGGGTACTCCCCTTAGTAGGTTGCCGGTCAAAAACACCGACAATCCTCGACGTATCTTCGTCGCCCGTGTACTGGTAACCGAGGGTGTCGCGAGCCATCAGTGGCTGCACCCTCCTCTTCATGAAGTTGAAGGCCACATGTTCGGCCCTCAGCCCGGCCTCTCTAAGGGCCTTGATCTTCTTCATCAACTCGGGTAGTTGGATACCCTCTTGCATTATCGGCTCCGTGTTCCACCACGGCCTATGCTTCGGCTGCTTCCTGCTCGGCTTCGGCAGCTCCGGATGGTGGTTACAAATATAAAACCACTTGATCTACCAGTCTTGGTTTGACTCTATCAGCTTATACGACAAGTACTGGTCAGCAGCATTATCGTATGGACCTCCCTGGGCCCACCACCTCGGTGGGTACCAGGACCGACTACTTGGTGGGCCCCTGGGACTACCCAGCTTTTTCCACACGGCACCTGATGGCGTGAGGCGCAAGGACTATGGTGGAGAAGTACTCGGATAGGAAGCTATACATGCCTTTACTGTGTAGAGGATTCCTAAATGTACACGACTAGTACTCTCTATCTAAACCGATCTGTAACCCTGCCTCCCGGACTATATAAGGCGAGGCAGGGACCCTTCTCTCATTACGCATCATCTTGTAATCGCATCCAATCAATCCAGATCTACGCAGCATAACTGACGTAGGGTATTACGCACCTCGTGGCCCGAACCTGTCTAAATTGTGTGCCACGTGTCTCTTCCTTCGAGTTACCGATCTCGGCGAGGCCACATTCATCTACCTCAGGTACTCCCATTCGTAGGTTGATGGTCTAAAACACCGACAGCTGGCATGCCAGGTAGGGGATCTCACCGAAGAACATATGGCAAACTCAACGACTTCAATTTTCATCAAGCCGACCATCGCCTTCAACCGCGGCGACACCTTCGTCTTCGGCTCCTGGGTCTGCACTGCTGACGGCGACGGATCCTTCCAGCGTCGCCTCACCATGCCGCCAAACCCGAAGGCCGGGCTCGTGACGCTTCCCGAGGTACTCACGGGTCATCTCGCCGGAAAATTCAGAAAAATTTCGCTCTACAACCAGCACGCAGACTTCGAGCTTGGATCCGACTCCAACTCGAACTCGACGTCACCATGGGCCATCGCATGCGAGCCGGCTATCGAGCCATCGTGCGCGGACTCCCCACTCCATGAGCACTTCCCGTACTGCCTCTACATCGCTAGCAAGGCCCACACGAAGGCTCTCTCTGCACGCCGGGCTGGGAAGGAGATCGCCTCCGAATACGACTCAGACTCCAACCCCGTCTCCGGCTACGACTCGGACTCCAACCCCATCTCTGGCTACTACTCGGACTCCTCCTACGAGTTCGACTTCGGGGCGGACCCTGACGAGCCCGAGTCCGAGACCTACACGACGGAGCAACCTCTGTCAGGACCTGCCTCCGGCCTGGCTATAACATCTACACCCACCGGTAGATTCGTCTACTGGCCATACCGCAAGCCCGCAGACCTGATAGATGAGAACTCACGCTGTGTCGCCTACCTCAACTCACTTCCCTTCTAGGAGGGAACCCCGCTAGCTCCAACTGAGGAGCACACTCCAACAGAGGTGGCAACCAGCGACTCCAGCCTTGGCTCTCCTGATCAGCAAGTCTTCATGACTACCAACGAGACGTCGGGACCCTCAGGGACACTCCCTGACCGATATCTCGAGGATATCTCAGCAGACGAGTTGTCTGCCAACGCACCCTCAGACGAGACCGAGGCCAACAGGGACGCCCGACGTGAATGCAACAGAAAGCGGAACGAACGGCGCCAACGTCTTCGCGAGTCCCTACCCATCCGGAACCTCGCGGAGGCCCTTGACCAAGTCGAAAGCCGGGTGCACACTACCCAGAGCAATGCCTCATGTCTATCACCACGATAGCACGTCAGGCTCAGGGGATGCGTGCGGGTGAAGTCATCGCCAAGCTCGCTGAGGACGCCTACTTCATGCGAGTTGACAACAGAGTCACTCAAGTGCCCCCGTCAGGAACCACCAGCAAGACAACGAAGCCACAAGCCGCAGTGCGGATATCGGTCGCAATCGTACTCGAGGGGAGCCACCGGCTAACCCCAACCGTACCCGGGCATCGGCCGGTGGACCCTCTCATGGTGGCAACAGCGCCGGTGGCGCCGGCGGCAACCGCGAGATCACCCCTCACCGCGATCCTGGCGGCGGAGGCAGTGACGGCGGGAGCTCCAACCACGGGGCTGACAGGAGAGCCGGGGGCGGAGGCGACCGCGGTGGCCGAGGCCACGCGAACAGCCACGCCTCCGGCGCTTCACGTGGCGGCTTCGACGCTTGCCAAAAAATCGAAGAACTACGACGCAAGAAGTCCTCCACGGCAGGCGACAACGACGGCTTCCCTGCCTTCTCTGCACGGCTTCGCAACCTACTTCTCCCGGAGAAATTCAAAACTCTGGGCATCACCAAGTTCAACGCGAAGCAAGATCCAGTACAGTGGCTCAGATGTTACGCCCTCTCCATCGAAAACGCTGGTGGCAACAACGACACGAAGTGCCTCTACTTCCCCTTCTGCCTGGATCAAGCTCCGCTTACATGGCTCGAGTCACTTGAGAAGTACTCGATCGACAAGTGGGGCCAGCTCAAGGAATAGCTCACCAGCAACTTTGCAGGCGCTATGGGCCGCTCGGGTACTCGCATGGACCTGGCAATGGTGAAGCAAGAACAGGGCGAGACCCTTCGCAAGTACATGCGGCGCTTCTTCGACAAGCGCGCCACCGTAGTCGACGTCACCGACAAGGAGGTCATCGACCTCTTCCAAGACGGTCTCTACCACCGTCACACCTTTGAAGACTTCGGTCGTCGCCGCCCGAGCTCCATCACCCACCTCAAGGACATGATCACCTCCTGGGCTGATGAAGAAGACATGGCTAACGCCAAGTACGATGCCATCCGTGGCAAGAGCAAGCAGAACACGGGCGGCAACAGCAACAACAACGGGAACCAAGACGGTCACAACAACAACTACTCGGGTCCCAATCGCAAGCGCAAGCCAGACAACACCGTCGCAGCTATCCAGCGCCCCGCGAAAGACAACTCCAAGAAGACCTCTAGCGGCTTCAAGGACTTGCTAAAGAGAAGTGACTGTGGCATCTGGATGGCAACCACACCACTGAGCAGTGCTACCAACTCCGGCGAGCACTCAAGGACACTCCAGAGCCACGACACCCTCATGACAAGAAAGGCAAGAAAAAGGCCGACGAGGGCAACGGCGACTTCCAGGAACCCGACAAGACGGTGAATGTCCTCTTCGGCGGACTACCCAACCAACGGGCTCAGAAGGCCACCCGACGAGAAGTCTTGAGCATTGAACCAGCGGTCTCGACCCCTCTCCGGTGGTCGGAGGTACCCATTACCTTATCCCGCGTGGATCAATGGACAAGCTTCTCTGAACCAGGACGGTTTCCACTCGTCCTGAAGCCGGTAGTCACGGGCTCCAGACTCAACAAGGTCCTCGTTGACGGTGGAAGCGGGCTCAATGTCCTTTTCACCAAGACCTTGAAGAAGATGAAGCTCGACATCACCGACATGCTCACTAAGCCCTTCTACGGCATCGTCCCCGGGAACGTGGCTATCCCACTGGGCTCAGTGGTCTTGCCAGTTACCTTCGGGGAGACAAGGGAAAACTACCGCACCGAGTACATCAAGTTCGAAGTCGCGGACTTCGAGACTTCCTACCATGCCATCCTCGACAGACCAGCTATCGCCAAGTTCATGGCGGTACCTCACTACACGTACTTGGTACTCAAGATGCCAAGTCCGGCTGGTGTACTCTCATTGCAAGGGTACTTGAAGATATCCTTCGACTGCGACACAGAAGCTGTGGAACTCGCAGCCACGAATCAAGTACCCAATGCAATGATGGAGATCTACGCTGCATCCAAGAAGCTTGCCCCAAGTGAACTCGACATCCCAGAGAAGTCGGACAACGCCAACAAGCCTCAGCCAGCTAAGGAGGTTCAAGTCAAGACAATTGACATCGGGACAGGCGATAGCAGCAAGACCACCACCATCGGGGCGGGCCTCGACCCGAAATAGGAAGACGCGCTCGTCAGCTTCCTCCGGGCTAACCGAGACATCTTCGCGTGGAAACCAGCGGACATGCCAGGGGTTCCCAGGAATCTGATCGAGCACTCACTCAACGTCGACCCTAAAGCTACCCCGAAGCGACAACACCTCCGCCGCTTCGCCGACGACAGACAGGATGCCATCAAGAAGGAACTCACCAAACTACTCGCAGCTGGCTTCATCAGAGAAGTCTTCCATCCTGAGTGGCTCGCCAACTGTCGTATGGACCTCCCTGGGCCCACTACCTCGGTGGATACCAGGACCGACTACTCGGTGGGCCCCTGGGACTACCCGGCTTGCGCTACATGGCATCTAATGGCGTGGAGCACAAGGACTACACAGGAGTAGTACTCGGTTAGGGAGCTGTACATGTTCCGCATTGTATGGAGGACTCCTAGACGTACTCGACTAGTACTCTCTCCCTACTCCGACTTGTAACCCTGCCTCCCGGACTATATAAGGCGAGGCAGGGACCGATCTCTAGCATCTAACCTCATCACGGCACACTATTGCACCATCTTGTAATCGTGCCCAATCAATCCAGAGCTACGCAGCATACAAGACGTAGGGTATTACGCACCTCGCGGCCCGAACCTGTCTAAATTGTGTGCCACGTGTCTCTTCCTTCGAGTTACCGATCTCGGCGAGGCCACATTCATCTACTTCGGGTACTCCCCTTAGTAGGTTGCCAGTCTAAAACACCGACAGCTGGCGCACCAGGTAGGGGCTCTCGCCCGAGATCACATGGCGAACTCGACGGCTCCCGTTCACTTCAAGCCAACCGTCGCCTTCAACCGTGGCGACACCTTCGTGTTCGGCGCCTGGGTCTGCACTGCTGACGGCGCGGGCTCCTTCAGGCGCCGCCTAACCATGCAGCCCAACCTGAAGACCGGCTTCGTGACGCTTCTTGAAGTTGTCACAGGCGATCTCGTCGGCAAGTTCGGCGAAATTTCGCTCTTCAACCACCACGCTGACTTCGAGCTCGAGTCCGTTTCCAACCCGAACTCGACGTTGCCATGGGCCATCGCATGCGAGCCGGCTGCTCAGCCATCGCAGGCAGTCCCCTCACCTCGTGAGCACTCCACGCGTGGCCCCTGCACCCTCAACCGGGCCCGCACGGGGGCTCCCACTTCGCGCCGGGCCGGCAAGGAGCCCGTACCCGAGTACAACTTGGACTCCGACACCGCCCCCGGCCACGCTTCAGACTCCAGCCCTCTCTCCGAGTTCTACTCGAACCCTGATTACGAGTTCGACTTCGGGTAGGACCCTGAGGAGCTTGAGTCCGAGGAAAACTCCACTGAGCTTCCCTTGTCAGGGCCGGCCTCTAGGCTGGTTATAACATCCACACTGGCCGGGAGATTCGTCTACTGGCCAGACCGCAAGCCCGCTGACCTGATAAGCGGAGACTCACGCTACATCACCTACATCGACTCGCTACCGTTCTCGGAGGGAACGCCACTTGCCCGGGCCGACTCAAACACACCAACCGAGGTGGCGGTTTCTCGAGTCCGGCCCTTGGCACCCCGATCGCCAAGTCTTCATGGCTGCCGGCGACACCCCAGGACCTTCGGGGACGGCTCAAGACAAGTACCTTGAAGACATCTCCTCCGACGAGCTCTCCGCCGATGCTCCGGCGACGAGACCACCGCCACCGCAGACGCTCGACGTGAGCGCAACCGGAAGCGCGGCCGAACGTCGCCGACGCCTCCGCGACAACTTCCCCGTCCGCAACCTTGCGGAAGCTCTCGAGGCGGTCGAGAGCAAAGTACACACTACCCCTGAGCAATGCCTCATGTCGATCACAGCGATCGCACGACAGGCTCAGGGCATCCGAGCTGGAGAGGTCATCGCCAAGTTAGCTGAAGATGCCTACTTCGTGCGGGTCGACAACAGGGTCAACCAGCCTCCCCCCACCAGAAAACGCGACAATGAGGCTACAAGTCGCAGCGCTGGCAACGGTCCCAACCGTACTCGAGCTGACCTCCCAGCCGAACCCAACCGCACCCGCTCCAATGCCGGGACATCCACAGCGTGACAACAGCAACCGCAAGGTCGTCCCCCACCGCGTTCCGGCCGGCGGCGGTGGCCACGACCCCGACGGCGGCGGCGGCCGACGGCGGAAGCTCCAACCATGGATCCAACAAAAGAGGGGCGGGCGGCGGCGGCGGGGCCGCGCGGCGGCCGGGGCCACGCGAACAGCCACGCCTTTGGCGCCTCGCAGGGCGGGTATGATGCCCGCCAGAAGATTGAGGAGCTGCGGCGGAAGAAGTCGACCACCGCAGGCGACGGCTTCCCCGCCTTCTCACCTCGACTTCGCAACTTGCTCCTCCCCGACAAGTTCAAGCCTTTGGGGATCACCAAGTACGATGCGAAGCAAGATCCCATCCAGTGGCTCAGGTGCTACGCCCTCTCCATCGAGAACGCTGGCGGCAACAGTGACACCAAGTGCCTCTACTTCCCCTTCTGCCTGGACCAAGCCCAACTCACATGGCTCGAGTCGCTGGACAAGCACTCGATCGACAAGTGGGACCCACTGAAAGGAGCGCTTCACCGAAGCAACTTCGCGGGTGCCATGGGCCGATCGGGTACTCGCATGGACCTGGCCATGATCAAGCAGGAACAAGGCGAGACCCTCCGCAAGTACATGCGCCTCTTCTTCGATAAGCGCGCTACCGTCGTCGACGTCACCGACAAGGAGGTCATCGACCTCTTCCAAGACGGCCTCTACCACCGCTGCACCTTCGAAGACTTCGGTCGTCGTCGCCCCAGGTCCATCCCCCACCTCAAGGACATGATCACCTCCTGGGATGAAGAGGATAAAGCCAACGCCAAGTACGACGCCATCCGTGGCAAGACCAAGTAGAACTAGGGCGGCGGCAGCGGCAGCAATGCGAACCAAGGCGGCCGCAACAACAACTACTACTACTACTCGGGTCCCAACCGCAAGCGCAAGCCAGACAACACTGTCGCGGCTATCCGGCCGCCTCCGCGAAAGGGAACTCGAAGAAGAACTCCGGCGGTTTCAAAGACCTGCTGAAGGAGAAGTGCCCGTGGCATCCAAACGGCAACCACACCACTGAGCAGTGCTACCAACTAAGGCATGCACTCAAGGATACGCCGGAGCCACCGCACCCTCACGACCAAAAGGGCAAGAAGAAGGACGGCGACAATAACGACTTCCAGGAGCCGGACAAGACCGTCAACGTCCTCTTCGGCGGGCTACCCAGCAGGCGGGAGCAGAAGGCTACCCGTCGTGAAGTCATGTCCATTGAACCAGCGGTCCCGACCCCTCTCAGGTGGTCGGAGGTACCCATCACCTTCTCCCGCGCGGATCAATGGACCAGCTTCTCCGAACCAAGACGGTTCCCCCTCGTCCTGAAGCCAGTGGTCGCGGGCTCCAAACTCAACAAGGTGCTCATCGACGGTGGAAGCGGGCTCAACATCCTTTTCACCAAGACCTTGAAGAAAACGAAGCTCGACATCACCCACATGCTCACCAAGAGCAACATGCCCTTCTACGGCATCGTCCCCGGCAATGCGGCTATTCCCTCGGGCTCGGTGGTCCCCGCCGCTTACCTTCGGGGCATCTCGGGACAACTACCGTACCGAGTACATCAAGTTCGAGGTCGCGGACTTCGAGACTTCCTACCACGCCATCCTCGGCAGACCGGCCATCGCCAAGTTCATGGTGGTGCCCCACTACACCTACTTGGTACTCAAAATGCCAAGCCCAGCTGGTGTACTCTCCCTTCAAGGGGACTTGAAGATCTCCCATGACTGCGATACAGAAGCCGTGGAGATCGCCTCTACAAATCAAGTACCCAACGCGATGATGGAGGTCTACACTGCATCGAAGAAGCTTGCTACAAGTGAACTCGACATCCCAGAGAAGTCTGACAGCGCCAACAAGCCTCAGCCACCTGAGGAGGTACTCGTCAAGACGATCGACCTCGAAACGGGCGATCCCAGCAAGACCACCACCATCGGGGCCGGCCTCGACCCCAAATAGGAAGACGCGCTCATCAGCTTCTTTCGGGCTAACCGCGACATCTTCGCGTGGAATCCAGCGGACATGCCAGGAGTGCCCAGGGAGCTGATTGAGCACTGCCTCAACGTCGATCCTAAGGCCACCCCCAAGCGACAACACCTCCGATGCTTTGCCTATGACAGACGGGACACCATCAAGAAGGAACTCGCCAAACTACTCGCGGCTGGCTTCATCAGAGAAGTCTTCCATCCTGAGTGGCTCACCAACCCCGTCCTCGTCCGCAAGAAGAACTCGAACAAGTGGAGGATGTGCGTCGACTACACCGATCTCAACAAGCACTTCCCCAAGGACCCCTTCGGGTTGCCGCGGATTGATCAAGTCATCAACTCCATGGCGGCCGCGACCCTCGCTCTCCCTCTTCCTCGACGCTACTCCGGGTACCACGGTATCGCGATCAGGGAAGAAGACCGGGAGAAGACCGTGTTCATCACCCCGTTTGGCGCGCTCTTGCTACACGTCCATGTCCTTCGGGTGAAGAACGCCGGCGCCACCTACCAACGAGCTATCCGGGCTCGCTTCAAAAGGCAACTCAACAAGAACGTCGAAGCCTACGTGGATGACGTGGTTGTCAAGACCAGAAACTCCAGTACCCTCATCAACGACCTTGAAGAGGCTTTCGCATCACTGCGCGAGTACCGCTGGAAGCTCAACCCGAACAAGTGCGTCTTCGGCGTACCTTCGGGCAAACTACTCGGCTTCATCATCAGCCAGCGCGGCATCGAAGCCAACCCCGAGAAGATCTCCGCCATCACCAGCATGAAAGCTCCTACGAGCATCAAAGACGTCCAGAAGCTGACCGGGTGCATGGCGGCCTTGAACAGATTTATCTCGAGGCTTGGAGAACGGGGACTCCCCTTCTTCAAACTACTCAAACATCAAGAGAAGTTCGTGTGGACTCCAGAGGCGGATCAAGCCCTTGCCCAGCTCAAGGACTTCCTGTCAAAGCCGCCGATCCTCACGGCTCCTCATAAGGGCGAGTAGCTACTGCGCTACCTAGCTGTGACTACTCATGTGGTCAGTACTGCCATCGTTGTCGAGCGGCAAGAAGACGGCCACGCCTATCCAGTCCAGCGCCCAGTCTACTTCGTCCGCGAGGTTTTATCAGAGTCCAAGGCCCGCTATCAGCCTGTGCAGAAGCTCTTGTATGCGGTACTCATCACCTCGCGGAAGCTACGACACTACTTCCAGGAGTACTCGATCTCCGTCGTCACCGACTACCCGCTCGGCGACATCTTGCGGAGCCAAGATGCTACTGGAAGAATCTCCAAGTGGGCAGTCGAGCTCGGTGCCCTCACCATCGACTTCAAGCCACGTACAGCCATCAAGTCGCAAGCACTAGTCGACTTCATGGCAGAGTGGCGGGAGAACCAGCTGCCAACCCCAACCGTGCGACCAGAGCATTGGGTGATGTACTTCGACGGCTCACTCAACCTCGAGGGCGCAGGTGCAGGAGTACTCGATCTCTCCAACGGGCGAACAACTCAAGTACGTCTGCGGATCTTCCGGAAGGTCTCAAACAACGAAGCCGAGTACGAAGCTCTCCTACACGGGCTCCGCCTCGCGGCTTCATTGGGCATCAAGCGGCTACTAGTCTACGGCGACTCCGCAGTGGTCATCAACCAAGTCAACAAGTCCTGGGACCGCAACCAAGGAGAACATGGACGCCTACTGCCTAGAAGTCCGCAAGCTCGAGAACAAGTTCTACGGTCTCGAGTTCCACCACATCGTCCGCGACAACAACGTTGCAGCGGACGTCCTCTCGAAGCTTGGATCCACCCGCGCTCAAGTACCAGCGGGTGTCTTCGTTCACGAGCTTCACGCGCCATCCATCCCGGAGCCGGCGCCACCGACCACTGTCCCAGCTCACCCACCAGCTGGACAGGAGGTCATGATGATCGACGTGGACTGGAGGCAACCCTTCATCGACTACCTCAGCGAGCAGAAGGTTCCCTCCGACAAGAACTTGGCCGAGCAGCTCATCCGCAGTGCCAAGTCCTACGTCCTCGTCGGAGACAAACTTTACAAGCGGGGTGCATCTTCTGGAGTACTCATGAAGTGCGTCCCTCGCGAAAAAGGCAAGGACATCTTGGAGGAGATCCATAAGGGCGTCTGCGGTAACCACGCGTCCTCACGCACGCTGGTCAGCAAGGCCTTCCGGCGAGCTTTCTACTGGCCCACAGCTCTGGGCGACGCCGAAGAACTCGTCAGAAGGTGCGAAGGATGCCAGTACTTCGCCAAGCAGCAACACGACCCGGCCTACAAGCTAGTCACCATACCGCCAACCTCGGCCCTTTGCCTGCCGGGGGCTCGACATGATTGGGCCACGCCAACCGCGCCGGAGTGGTTTCAACGAGTACCGGTGGCCATCGACAAGTTCACCAAGTGGATCGAAGTCAAGCCGGTAACATGCCCCCAAGGCGACGAGTACTCGACTTCTCCGGACGAACTCGTACACGCTACGGACTACCCCACCATCATCACGGATCCGGGTTCCAACTTCAACAATCACCGATTCGGGAGTGCCGCGAAAACGCTGGGATCGACGTACGATACGTCTCAGTCGCCCATCCTCGGGCCAACGGGACAAGTCGAGCGCGCCAACGGGATGGTGCTCGACGCTCTTAAAAAGCGGCTACACGACGCTGCTAACTCTAAAGGAGGCAAATGGATCAAGGAACTACCCAACGCACTCTGGGGGCTACAGACTCAGCCATCCAAGCCAACGGGGCAATCCCCTTATTTCCTGGTCTACGGCTCCGAAGCAATCCTCCCTGCCGACGTCATATGGAACTCACCGGCAGTGGAGCACTACGACGAAGGCGTCTCAGAAGACAGCAGACAAGTTGACATTGACGGCCTCGAAGAAGCTCGCTGCGCTGCCCTCGTCCAGTTAGCAAGGTACCTAGAGGGTATCCGACGCTACCATGATCGCAACGTCAAGGAACGCTCCTTCAATGTTGGTGATCTCGTCCTCCGCCGTATCCAGAACACGGAAGGACTACACAAGCTCAGTTCCCCCTGGGAAGGTCCCTTTACCGTTGCAAAGGTGACCGGGTCGGGCTCTTACCGCCTCCAAACACTTGAAGGCGAAGACATCAACAACTCGTGGAACGTCGACCAGCTCTGTCGATTCTACGCCTAGTCTACACGACTACTCCGGGGTTCAAGTCTACACGACTACATCAACACCCCTCCGCCGTAAGCGGCCTCCGGGTCCTGGCTCCAGTCTCCGGACTACTCCTCTCCAGGATCCAGCCCGCGCGGCTACCTACGGATCCTGGGCTGCGACGAGCGTCAAGGACTCTAGCAGCGGTCTACTGAGAGACCACACTCTAAGATCCAGCCTGCACGGCTACCTACGGATCTACGATCCAGCCTACACGGCTACTTACGGATCTACTGCTGTAAGCGGCTACCCGCCCTAGCACTACTCAGCTGTAAGCGGCCTCCGGGTCCAGGCGACTACTCTGTAACTACGGCCCTGGCCATCCAGGTGTACTTCTTCAGTAATAAAGTTTGATTGTTCATCAACTTCTTTACTGTCTGTTCCCTACAACGGGACCACTACCGCCGAGTACGACTACTCGCATCTACTCCACGATGGGGCTCCGCACTCTGAGATCGCGACTACGAGTACTCATTGCTGGAAATTTCCTTTCATTGATACTTAAGCACTTCATTACAATTGTTTTTGTACAACTCTGGCTACTAGCTACCTATTACAGGGCTACTGGAGATTAAGCTTATCAGCTACTTGCTCCGCGATGGGAGCCATCTGCTCCAGCAGCTCCGAGTACTGCTCATCGGTGCAGTTGGCGGCTACCCCGCCAGCGACTACCTCCACTGGGGCCTTCGGGAAGTAGGACTTCATGAAGGCCAAGACCTGCTTCGGGATCGACCTCGCCATGTGCTTCACATAAGCAGCCAGCCGGCTGGGGGCTTCCCTCAGGCGATCCACCAGTGGAGCAATCTTGGGGCCGCCCGGGTGCGGCACCAAGAGCCTTGTGATCGGTAGCGCGGCGTCCTCAAGCTCCTTCAATTGGGCCTGCAGCGCCTCGCAGTCTTCATTCAACTTCTGCAATGATTTGTAGCAGTTGACGAGATCGTGGTCAGAGGCAATCCGGAGCTCCATGTGCTTCTCGCACTCGAAGGCAAGTTCTTTGTAGTCGAGCTCGAGTACCTGGCGGGCTTCTTGTTCCCGGTAGAAGAGATTTTTCATGCTCGTCTCCGATGACTTCAGCTGCTCCACCTGGCCCTCAAGCTCTGCAACACAGCAACAGTACAACGGGTCAGACTACCTCTCGACCTCCAACAACTACCCGACAAGTCCAGCGGCGTACCTTTGTTCTTGTTGCGGAGGCTCTTGTTCTTCCGCACCAAGTCATCACCCTTTGCCTGCAACTCTTGGACATCATTGTGGTACTTGGCAAAGGCAGTGTCGAGCCTAGACTGCATGGCGGCCGCGTGCTTCCGCGACTTCAAAAGCTGCTCTTCCAGTGCTTCAGCCCGGAGCACCGCGTCACCATAGCCTTGCAGCATGTTGGACTTCTCGAGGAACCTCTCCGCAACATCCTGCATAGACAACTCAAGTCACACGAGTACTCAACGACAGAGGATTGACTACTTAGAAGCTACGGCTACTTACCTTCATCCACTGCTCGGCCTGGCGGATCGCCTCTAGGTGCTTGGCCACCGCTGCCGGCTCGACCAGATCGTCCGCGAGCAGCTCTATCCCGCCACGACTACTCGCGGCGGCTTCCGTCATCGGCGCAGAGCGGATGGGCTCTGCGTCCTGGATCTCCGAGGAGCGGATAGCTACCTCCAGAGCGACCTCTGGCAACGTGGTGACCCCCTCTCCTCCGGCCGCCACGGCGGCTTCCTCGACGACTTCCTCCATGGGCTCAGGGGCTCCTCCAGCAGCCTCAGGCACGCCTGGTGTCGACTTCTGCATTGGCACCCCCGCAGGGATGTCACTTCTTTCGGCCTCGGCACCTGTCAAAGAAAAGACAAGTGTATTAGCGACTACGACTACTCCTCGAGGAGCTCCACAGCTTCAGAAGAGTACTTACCTTTGACCACGCGGGCCTCCGGCAACGACGCTTCGGTAGCCGGTGGCTCGGGCACAGCTTGGGAAGCAGGAGCGGACTCCTCGGCGGGCGGCACGACTTCTTCCGCCACCGCTGAAGAGGGTTCATCCCCCTCCCAGGACAGATCTGTCGATTTCCTGCAGAAGCACACACAATTGGTCGTCAGTCAACCTCGACTACTACAACAAGTACTACTCGGGAAGATGCAGTACTTACAAGTTTGACCGTACTATTGTTACGGCCGGGGCACCGAGGATGCTGGCAATGTCTACCAGTCCACCCTCGGCGGGCGCCTCCTCCTGCGCTCCTGCGGCTACCGCCTCCTCCGCAGCAACGACGGTCGGCGCAGTGCCCTCCTACGCTCCTGTAGTCACCACCTCTTCATCGGTGGCGGCCACGGGTTCCGTGCTCCCCTGTGGAGCAGGGGGCTGGCGCTCCAACTGCACTATGAGCTCCTCGACAATAGGGGCTGGACTACGACTTCCGGCCGGCTCCCCCACTGTGTCCCGTTCGCCTTCGTCGCCCTCCTTGACGGGCTCCGCCTGCTCCACCTCCTGCATACAAGGAAAACTACTCATCAGCAAGCGTACTCATACGATGGGTACTCGACTACTCTAGTCAAGACATCTTACCTCTTGAGGCGTGGTCTCCGTGACCTTCATCTTCTTCGTCACCCGCTTACGGGCGGGGTTGCGTGGCTTCCGTGGCGGCGCAGCCAGGCTAGCCTCCAGGCTAGTCGGTGGGTCTTGCACAAGAGGCACATGAGGTAAGCCTGGACGGCTAAACCTCAACCGCAACTGAAAGTGGTCCTGCAACGTCTCCTCGTCGTCATTGTCGTCGTCGTCGTCGGTGGTGTCCTCCACGAGGATGGTGTCATCGCCTTCGCCGACTTCTCGCCGCTCTTTGGCTTTGGCTTTCCCTTCCTGCGGGATCTCGATCCCATGAGGGGGCGGCTGCGGCTCGGAGACGAACTTTTTCAAGTCATCCTGCAAGACACACGACATCAGCACGTCTACTCCAAGTAAGGACTACTCGAGTGGGGTAGCACGACTACTCACCTCCTTCGGCGGGCGCACGGCGGAGTACTCCTGGACAGGGCACGCCGTGTACGGCGGCATATCCTTGAAGATCCGCGTCAGCCTCTCGATGATGTCGTCGTCATCCATCTCCGCCTCCTCGGGCATCCGCGACGTGTCGTCGTCGCCGGTGTACTCGAAGCCCAAGGTGTCTCGAGCCATCGGTCGGCGCACCCTCGCTTCATGAGCGCGAAGGCCACATGCTCGGCCCTCAGTCCAGCTTCCCTGAGCACCTTGATGCGTGCCAGCAGCTCGGGAAGCTGGATCCTTTCTGCATGGTGGGCTCCGTGTTCCACCACTCGCGGTGCCTGGGCTGCCTTCCGCTCGGCTTCGGCAGGCCGGGGTGGTGGTTCGTGATGTAGAACCACCTCGTCTTCCAATCGGTGTTAGAGTCAACGAGCTTGTACGCTAGGTACTGCTCCGCAGCGTCTTCTCTCAACTGGATGCCGGCCCCTCCGACTACTCTTGGATTGGTGGCGCTCGGCTGCGGCTTCACCCGGAAAAACTTCCAGAAGAGGATCCAGTGTGGCTTGATCCCAAGGAAAGCCTCGCATAAATGCACGAAGACCGCGATATGGAAGATACCGTTCGGGTTCAGATTCAGGTACTCAACTCCATAGTACCCGAGGAGGCCCTTGAAGAAATTGCTCGCCGGGAGCGCGAGTCCGCGCTCCACGAACCGCGCAAACATCGGGATTTCATCTTCGGCTTTCTCCATCGGATACGGATCTCCGGCGGCGGCCCTCCACATATCAACCTCCTTCTCCCGGATAAATCCGCTGTTCAGAAGGGCCAAGAGATCTTCGGTCTTCACCTTTGACTTCTTCCACTCACGGCTTGGATCTGCTCGCGGTGGAGACATCGGCGGCGCTGCTCCAGTGGTAGCCGCGGCGGCCTCTTCGCGGCCCCTCTTCTTCCCGGCGGCTTTCGCAGACTTGGACGGTGAAGGCTTCATTCTCCAAGTACAAGGCGTCTTCACGCGCATCCGCTCAGGGGCTACCCTAAAAGCTTTGGGTGGCGGCGCACTTGGATCTACTAAGGCGGCAGCGTGCGCTGGAAGTAGATCTACTTCAGATGGAAACGAAATGACTGCAGCTCGAATGGGTGAAAAACCCTAAGGGTTTTGGCTTCTATTTATAAGTCAAACCGGCTCCGCAACGGCCGGCTGGATAAGTCCACGCGCGGCTAACTCAGCGGCTAAGCATGACTCTTCGCATTCTACTAGTCGACGCGCCTCACCTCGGGGGCTCGGCTACTTCTACTCGACTACCTGGGAAGCGACAAGACTCAGGAGCATCTCAGGACACATTCTTCAAGATGACCCTTCAATTCGAGAGGAAGTACTCGACTCAAGGCTCGGGGGCTCCGTGCCACGTGTCCTTCGGTTTTTTCTCTCCGGATTTTTCGGGATTTTCTTACCAAGACTTCAGATGGACCCTCAGCCAGAGTCTACAACTCAACCTAAGGCTCGGGGGCTACTCCATATGGAGTGCGATTTTGCAATCGCACTTCCATATCAGTTTCGGCTTCAAGATAACACGGGCATTATTGAAGACCATCAAGGGCAGCACTCGAGGGCGCTTGGGACTACTCGAGAAGACTTCAGGATTGCTCAAACATCAGCTGGAGTACATTCCAGCCTCGGGATGCTTCGACTATTCTTGAGGACTTTTGACTTGTAGTACTCGGGGACGCTTGGGGACTACTCGTTAAGGCTGTCGAGACTACTTGAAGCTATCCTTCTCGACTACAAAGTACTCGGGGGCTTGTCGTATGGACCTCCCTGGGCCCACTACCTCGGTGGGTACCAGGACCGACTACTCGGTGGGCCCACAGGACTACCGGCTTCGCTACATGGCATCTAATGGCGTGGAGCACAAGGACTACACAGGAGTAGTACTCGGTTAGGGAGCTGTACATGTTCCGCACTGTATGGAGGACTCCTAGACGTACTCGACTAGTACTCTCTCCCTACTCCAACTTGTAACCCTGCCTCCCGGACTATATAAGGCGAGGCAGGGACCGATCTCTAGCATCTAACCTCATCACGACGCACTATTGCACCATCTTGTAATCGTGCCCAATCAATCCAGAGCTACGCAGCATACAAGACGTAGGGTATTACACACCTCGCGGCCCGAATCTGTCTAAATTGTGTGCCATGTGTCTCTTCCTTCGAGTTACCGATCTCGGCGAGGCCACATTCATCTACTTCGGGTACTCCCCTTAGTAGGTTGCCGGTCTAAAACACCGACACCAACCCCGTCCTCGTCTGCAAGAAGAACTCGAACGAGTGGAGGATGTGCGTCGACTACACTGACCTCAACAAGCACTGCCCCAAGGACCCCTTCGGGTTGCCACGGATAGACCAAGTCATTGACTCCACAGCGGGCTGTGACCTGCTCTGCTTCCTCGACTGCTACTCCGGGTACCACCAGATCGCAATCAAGGAAGAAGACCAAGAGAAGAACGTGTTCATCACCCCGTTTGGCGCGTACTGCTACACGACCATGTCCTTCGGGTTGAAGAACGCCAGCGCTACCTACCAGCGGGCTATCCATGCCTGTTTCAAGCAACTCAACAAGAACGTCGAAGCCTATGTGGATGACATGGTCGTCAAGACCAAAAACTCTGACACACTCATCGCCGATCTTGAAGAGACTTTCGCATCCTTGCGAGAGTACCGCTGGAAGCTCAACCCAAACAAGTGCGTCTTCGGCGTACCGTCGGGCAAACTACTCGGCTTCATCATCAGCCACCGCGACATCGAAGCCAATCCCGAGAAGATCTCCGCCATCACCAGCATGAAAGCTCCCACATCCATCAAAGACGTGCAGAAGCTAACTGGGTGCATGGCGGCCCTGAACAGATTTATCTCGAAGCTTGGAGAACAGGGGCTCCCCTTCTTCAAACTACTCAAGCATCAAGAGAAGTTCGCGTGGACTCCAGAGGCAGACCAGGCCCTTGCTCAGCTCAAGGACTTCTTATCCAAGCCTCTAGTCCTCACGGCTCCTCGCAAAAAGGAGCAGCTACTGCTCTACCTTGCTGCGACTACTCACATGGTCAGTACTGCCATCATCGTCGAGCGGCAGGAAGACGACCACGCCTACCCAGTCCAGCGACCAGTCTACTTCGTCAGTGAGGTCCTGTCAGAATCCAAGGCACGTTATCAACCCGTACAGAAGCTACTGTACATAGTGATCATCACCTCGCGGAAGCTACGACACTACTTCCAGGAGTACACGATCTCCGTCGTCACCGACTACCCGCTCGGCGACATCTTGCGGAACCAAGATGCTACTGGAAGGATCTCGAAGTGGGCAGTCGAACTCGACGCCCTCAACATCGACTTCAAGCCACGAACAGCCATCAAGTCGCAGGCACTAGTCGACTTCATGGCGGAGTGGCGGGAAAATCAGTTACCTACTCCAACTGAGCGCCCAGAGCACTGGGTGATGTACTTCGACGGCTCGCTCAAGCTTGAAGGCGCAGGTGCAGGGGTACTCCTGATTTCCCCAACGGGCGAACAACTCAAGTACGTCCTGCAGATCTTTTGGAAGGTCTCAAACAACGAAGCCGAGTACGAAGCTCTACTACACGGGCTCCGCCTCGCGGCTTCACTGGGCATCAAGCGGCTACTAGTCTACGGCGACTCCGCAGTGGTCATCAACCAAGTCAACAAGTCCTGGGGCCGTAACAAGGAGAACATGGACGCCTACTGCCTAGAAGTCCGCAAGCTCAAGAATAAGTTCTACGGTCTCGAGTTCCATCACATCGTCCACGACAACAATGTTGCAGTGGACGTCCTATCGAAGCTTGGATCTACTCGTCCACGAGCTTCATGCGCCATCCATCCCGGAGCCGGCGCCACCGACCACTGATCCAACACATCCCCCGGCTGGCCAGGAGGTCATGATGATAGACGTGGACTGGAGGCAACCCTTCATCGACTACATCCTCGAGCAGAAGGTTCCCTCAGATAAGAACTTGGCCAAGCAACTCATCTGCCGTGCCAAGTCCTACGTCCAAGTCGGAGACAAGCTCTACAGGCAGGGCGCATCTTCTGGAGTACTCATGAAGTGCGTCCCCTGAGAAGAAGGCAAGGGCATCTTGGAGGAGATCCATAAAGGCGTCTGCGGCAACCACGCGTCCTCACACACACACTGGTCAGCAAGGCCTTCCGACGAGCTTTCTACTGGCCCACAGCTCTGGGTGATGCCGTAGAACTCGTCAGAAGGTGCCAAGGGTGCCAATACTTCGCCAAGCAACAACACGTCCCGGCCTACAAGCTAGTCACCATACCGCCAACCTGGCCTTTCGCCTGCTGAGGGCTCGACATGATTGGGCCTCTCCCGACTGCGCCAGGTGGATTTAACAGAGTATTGGTGGCAATCGACAAGTTCACCAAGTGGATCGGGGTCAAGCCGGTCACATGCCCCAAGGCTAACAGAGTACTCGACTTCCTGGATGAACTCGTGCATCGCTACGGACTACCCCACCGCATCATCACAGACCTAGGCTCCAACTTCAACAATCACTAGTTCTGGGAGTACTGCGAGAACAGCGGGATCGACGTCCGATATGTCTCAGTTTCCCATCCTCGGGCCAATGGACAAGTCGAGCGCGCCAATGGGATGGTACTTGACGCTCTCAAGAAGTGACTGCACGATGCTGCTAATTCAAAAGGAGGCAAGTGGATCAAGGAACTGCCCAATGCGCTCTGGGGGCTACATACTCAACCCTCCAAACCAACGGGTCAATCGCTTTACTTCCTAGTCTATGGCTCCGAAGCAATTCTCCCATCCGACGTCATGTGGGATTCACAAACAGTAGAGCAATACGACAAAGGCACATCTGAAGATAGCAGATATCGATGGACTCGAAGAAGCTCGCTGCGCCGCCCTCGTCCAATCAGCAAGGTACCTTGAGGGTATCCGACGCTACCATGATCGCAACGTCAAGGAACGTTCCTTCAACGTTGGTGATCTCGTCCTCCGCCGCATCCAGAACACAGAAGGATTACACAAGCTCAGCTCGCCATGGGAAGGTCCCTTCACAGTTGCAAAGGTGACCGGACCAGGCTCCTACCGCCTCCAGACCCTTGAAGGTGAAGACGTCAGCAACTCGTGGAATATTGACCAACTCTGTCGATTCTATGCCTAGTCTCACGACTACCCTGGGGGCTCAAGTCTGCACGACTGCTCCAAAACCCCTAAGTTGTAAGCGGCCTCCAGGTCCAGGCACTAGTCTCCAGACTACTCTACTCCAAGATCCAGTGTTCATGGCTACTAACGGATCTCGGGCTGCTCAGAGCGACAAAGGACTCTAGCAACGGTCTATTGAAAGACCATGCACCTCTAGATCTAGCCTATACGGCTACTAACGGATCTACTACTGTAAGCGGCTATGCGCCCTAGCACCACTTAGCCGTAGGTGGCCTCAGGGTCCTGGCGACTACTCTTGTAAAACGGCCCTAGCCATCCAGGTGCACTTCTTTTAGTAATAAAGTTTGATTATCTATCTTGGGAAAGTTCCTCACGCTTCTTCGGAGATTGGTTCCTTTTGGTGGAAAGATGTTTTACGCTTAAATATCCTTTTCAGAGGGATTGCCTATTGTGTCTTGGGGAATGGCTCTACTGTTACTTTTTGGGAAGACTTGTGGTGTGGTGAAATTTTGTCTCATAAGTTTCCAAGGCTTTTTTCTTTTGCCAGGAATGCTGCCATCTCTGTCCAAAATTTTGCGCAGGCTGATGATCTAGACACTCTGTTTGCCTTACCTCTGTTGATTGAAGCTTATGAGGAATTGCTACAACTTGATGTGCTTTTGCTTTCTGTGGACCTGGATCCAGTTGATCATGATTCTTGGACTTTTTCTTGGGGAAACCAAAAATACACCTCTAGAAGGTATTATCGAATGGTGTTTGAGAACTTTCAGTCTTCTCGGATCTTTACGCTCATCTGGAAGTCTAAGTGTATTAACAGGATCAAATTCTTCATATGGTTGGTCCCGGTGGATCGTTTGAATACAAGGAATATGCTTTTACGGAGGAATTATAATGTGCAACCCAATGCTTGCTGCGTCTTATGCACTGCTAATGAGGAGGAAGACATTGATCATCTTTTCTTTTCCTGTGTTTTTGCTCTCAGTTGTTGGGCAAAACTTGGTATTAGCTGGAACATGAACCTCCCTGTTGATGAACGGGTTCTTCAAACTCTTCAGATGTCCACCCTAGAATTTTTCATGGAGGCCTTCATCATGGCAAGTTGGGAGATCTGGAATCTCAGAAATGCTGTCGTTTTTGATAATGGTTTAGCTTCTGTTAGCATTTGGGTTAGGAAGTTCAAGGCTCAGGGTTTTCTTCACATCGTGAGAGTGAAGAGTGATAGGCATGCTTCTTTTATTTCGTTTTTGGAGAGTATCTCTTAATGTAATGGTAGCCTCCCTCCTCCCCGCTCCTCCCTCTTGTTCCTGCTTGTACATAAACTCCTTTTTGTTTAATTGAGCTATGGGGAACTCCCCCACAGTATTTTGCTCAAAAAAAAACTTACTGTGTTTCCCTTAACGGGCCTACTGGCGAGTACCACTACTCGTGACAACTCTGCGATGAGAACTCCGCATACATATCTCGCGACAACGAGTACTCATTTCTAAAAGTTTTCTCATTCATAATTAAACAAGTTCAGTACAACTTTGTTTATACACAACTATTGCTACAAGCTAACCCTACAGGACTACTGGAGGTTCAGCTTTTCGGCGACCTGCTCATCAATTGGCGCCATCTGCTCCAGGAGCTTCGTGTACTGCTCATCAGTACAGTTGGCGGCTAGTCCACGCGTGACTACGTCCACCAGAGCCTTGGGGAAGTACAACGTCATGTACGCCAAGATTTGATTGGGGATCGACTTTGCCAGATGCTTGGCGTACGTCGCCAGCCGACCAGGGGCTTCTCTCAGCCAGTCCACCAACGGAGCTATCTTCGGCCCGCCCGGATGAGGCACCAGTAGCCTCGCAATGGGAAGTGCGGCTTCTTCAAGATCTTTGAGCTGGGCCCGCAACTTCTCGTAGTCTTCGTTCAACTTCTGCAGGGATTTGTAGCAGTTGACGAGGTCACGGTCCGAGGCAATTCGGAGCTCCATGTGCTTATCGCACTCGTAAGCCAACTACTTATAATCATATTCAAGTACCTCGCGGGCCTCCTTCTCCCGGTAGAAGAGGTTCTTCATGTCGACTTCTGAAGCCTTCAGTTGTTCGACCCGGGTCTCAAGCTCTGCAATCAACAAACAAGGCGGGGTTAGACTACTGCAAGGTACTTCCTATGGGTACTCGACAAGACAGCAGCGTACCTCTGTTCTTGTTGCGGAGCGACTTGTTCTTGCGCACCAGCTCGTCGCTTTTCGCCTGCATATCATGGACTTCGTTATGGTACTGGGCGAAGGTGCCGTCAAGCTTCGACTGGAGCATGGTGGAGTGCTTCCGGGCCTTCGCGAGTTCTTTCTCCAATGCTTCCGCCCGGAGCACTGCGTCGCTGTAGCCTTGGAGCATGTCAGATTTCTGTCGGGATCTCTCCACGACATCCTGCAGCAGGCAACAACTGTTATTCGGGTACTCAACACTTATGGCGGTTGACTACCCAAGGGCACTGATAGTTTACCTTCATCCACTGCTCGGCCCGGCCCATCGCCTCCAAGTGACGCGCTACTGCCGCCGAGTCGACGAGATCGTCCGCCAGAAGGTCGATCCCACCATGACTAGTCATGGCGGCCCTGGACATCGGCGCCGAACGGATCGGCTCCACATCCTGAATCCCTGGCGAACGGATGACTACTTCCAGGTTTGACTCTGGTAGTACCTCGTCGCGCTCCTCTTCGGCCATCGCGGGGGCTCCTCTGCTGGCTACCTCCGCCGACTCGGGGGCTGCTTCGGTGGCTTCTTGGGTCTCCGGCGCCAAGCCTTCAATGGGTACAGCCTCAGGGATGGTGCTTCCTTCAGCTTCGACCCCTGTCAACAGAAGACACACGGATTAGTCTCCTTCGGCGGCCATGACTACTCCTTGAGGAAGATTGTGCTTGCGTAGTGTACTCACCTTCTACTATGCTGGCCTCCGGCAGCGTAGCCTCCACGGCCGGCACCTCGGTCTCAGCTTGGGGGAGGGGAGCGGACTCCTTAGCGGCTGGCGCGGAACCCTCTGCAGCCATAGCTGCGCTGGGTTCATCCTCCTCCCAGGACAAGTCCGTGGATTTCCTAAACACAGTACACGATGGGTTGTCAACCAAGTACAACTACCAATCTATATGTACTACTCGGGGAAGATCATCACTTACAAGCTCGACCGGACTACTGTCACGGTTGGGACGCCAAGTATGCTGGCGATGTCGACAAGTCCAGCTTCAGCAGGCGCCTCCTCTTCGGCTTCAATAGCCGCTGGCTCTTCAGCAGCAGCAGCTGCGGCTGTCTCAGTCCTACCCTCAGCAATTGGGGGTTGATGTGTCAATTGCGACACAAGCTCTTCCACGGTGGGGGCTAGACTGCGGCTTCTTCCAGCCGGCTCCCCTACCGTCTCCCAGTCGCCTTCGTCCCCTTGGTCTAAGGGGTCAGAAGGCGAAATCTCCTACAAGCAACGGAATTTTGTTGTCAGCATACACAACATTGAAAGACAAGTACCTGACTACTCTACTCGAGGAGTCGACCTCTTGAGACGTGGTCTCCGTGACCTTCAGCTTCTTGGACACGCGCTTGCGTGCCACGTTGCGCGGCCTCCTTGGTGGCGCAGACAAACTAGCCTCCAAACTAGTTAGAGGATCTTGGATGAGAGGAACATTGGGTAGTCCAGGGCAGGTGAATCTCGACCGCAGCTGGAACCGCTCCTGAAGCGTTTCCTCGTCATCTTCATCTAATGTGTTTTCGACGACAACAGTGTCGTCACCTTGGCCGACTTCGCGGCGCTCCTTGGCCTTGCCCTTCCCCTCCTCTGGGATTTCGACAAGTCGGGGAGGCGAAGCCGACTCAGAGACAAACTTCACTATGTCATCCTGCAACAAGCACATTGGGTGAGCACGACTACTACTACATAATCAGTACTCGTATAATGAGTGCGGCTACTGACCTTGTTTGGCGGATGAGCGGCAGAGTACTCCGGGACTGGACAGGGCGTATACGCCGGTATGTCCTTGAAGATCCCGCCCAGCCTGTCGATGATGTCGTCATCATCACTCTCGCCACCGGGAATCCGCGACGAGTCGCCCTCGCCGGTGTACTGGTAGCCGAGGGTGTCGCGAGCCATCAGCGGCTGCACCCTCCTCTTCATAAAGCTGAAGGCTACATGCTCGGCCCTCAGCCCGGCTTCCCTCAAAGCCTTGATCTTTGCCGGCAGTTCGGGTAGTTGGATACCCTCCTGCATCGTCGGCTCGGTATTCCACCAGGGCCGGTACTTCGGCTGCTTCCCGCTGGGCTTCAGCAGCTCCGGGTGGTGGTTGGTGATGTAGAACCACTTCGACTTGCAGTCTTGGTTGGAGTCGATCAACTTGTACGCCAGGTACTACTCCGCGGCGTCCTCGCGCATATGGATGTCGGCCCCTCCTACTACTCGTGGGTCGTTGGCGCTCGGATGGGGCTTCACGCGGAAGAACTTTCAGAAGAGTACCCAATGGGGCTTGATCCCCAAGAACGCTTCACAAAAATGGACGAAGACAGAAGTGTGGAAGATGTCGTTGGGGTTGAGATTGAGGTATTCGATACCGTAATACTCCAGCAGCCTCTTGAAGAAGTTGCTTCCTGGGAGGGCCAACCCGCGCTCCACGAACCACGTGAACATCAGGATCTCATCCGGATTCTTCTCCATCGGGTATGGATCTCCCGCGGCGGCGCGTCACATGCCGACCTCCTTCTCCCGGAGAAATCCACTGTTCAGCAGCGCCAACAGGTCCTCGGTCTTGGCCTTCGATTTCTTCCACTCCTTGTTGGGATTTGGGCGCGGGGGAGAAACCAGCGGCGTTGACCCTCCGGCGGATCCAGCAGCCTCCTCCCGGGATCTCTTCTTCCCGCTGGCGGTCTTCAAGCTCTTGGATGGTGAGGGCTTCATTCTCCAAGTGCAGTGGGTTTTCACTCGCATTCGCTCGAAGGCTGCGGTGGTGGCTACTGGCGGCGGCGCGCTTGGATCTACGATCTCGACTGAGGTGGCAGTGTGCACTGGCGGCGGATTCTAGGCGAGATGTGATACGAATGGTTGCAAGTGTGTGGGGTGAAAACCCTAAGGGTTTTGGCTTCTATTTATAAGTCAACAGGTGGCCCCTCAATGGTCGGATGGATATGTTTCAACACGGCTGACTCAGCGGCAGCACCTGACCCTTCAGCTTCCAGTAGTTGATGTGCCTTATCTCAGGGGCTCGGCTACATCTAATCAATTCCTTGGGTAGCGACAAGATTCAAGAGCAACTCAGGACACATTCTACATACAAGATGACCCTTCAATTCGAGATGAAGTACTCGACTCAAGGCTCGAGGGCTCCGTGCCACGTGTCCTTCGGTTTTTTTCTTCGGATTTTGCGGGATAATCTTGCCAGAACTTCAGATTGACCCTCAGCCAGAGTCTACGACTCAACCTAAGGCTCGGGGGCTACTCCATATGGAGTGCGATTTTGCAATCGCACTTCCATATAAACTTTGGCTTCAAGACAACACAAGTATTGTTGAAGACTTTCAAGAGCAGAACTCGAGGACGCTTAGGGACTACTCGAGAAGACTTCAGGATTACTCAAACATTAGCTGGAGTACCTTCCAGCCTCGGGATGCTTCAAGTATTCTTGAGGACTTTCGACTTGTAGTACTCGGGGACGCTTGAGGACTACTCGTCAAGGCCGTCAAAACTACTCGAAGCTATCCTGCTCGACTACAAAGTACTCGGGGGCTTGTTGTATGGACCTCCCTGGGCCCACCACCTCGGTGGGTACCAGGACCGACTACTCGGTGGGCCCCTGGGACTACCCAGCTTGTGCCACACGACACCTGATGGCGTGAGGCGCAAGGACTACGGTGGAGAAGTACTCGGATAGGAAGCTATACATGCCTTTACTGTGTAGAGGATTCCTAGACGTACACGACTAGTACTCTCTCCCTAAACCGATCTATAACCCTGCCTCCCGGACTATATAAGGTGAGGCAGGGACCCTTCTCTCTCATTACGCATCATCTTGTAATCGCATCCAATCAATCCAGAGCTACGCAGCATACAGGACGTAGGGTATTACGCACCTCGCGGCCCGAACCTATCTAAATTGTGTGCCACGTGTCTCTTCCTTCGAGTTACCGATCTCGGCGAGGCCACATTCATCTACCTTCGGTACTCCCCTTGGTAGGTTGCTGGTCTAAAACACTGACACGCATCTTCACACATCTGAATACCTGCCCCTCCGACTACTCGTGGGTCATTGGTGCTTGGCTGCGACTTCACTCAGAAAAACTTCCGGAACAGAACCCAGTGGGGTTTGATTCCCACAAATGCTTCGCAGAAGTGCACGAAAACAAAAACGTGGAACATTCCATTAGGATTAAGGTTCAGGTACTCGATGTCGTAGTACCAGAGGAGACCTTTGAAGAAGTCATTGGCCGGAACTGCTAGTCTGCGCTCTGCGAACCTGGCAAACATCAGAATCTCATCTGAATTTTTCTCCATTGGATATGGGTCACCAGCGGCAGCGCGCCATAGATCATCTCCTTCTCTCGCAAGAACCCGCTATTGACCAGGGCAAGCAGATCTTCGGTTTTGATCTTGGACTTCTTCCATTCCTTGGCCGAGTTGGGATGCGGGGGAGATGGTGGCGACGATTCTGGGGCAGATCCCTTCGCTTCACTGTGGGGCCTCTTCTTCCCTAGGGTTGAAAACGGAACGGGATGATCCCGTTACGTTCCGCACCGTTTTCTACATTCATCCCGACCTTTTTCGTTTCTGCGGACAAAAGCGAAATCAAAAACGAAATCGGGATGTAGAATTCGGAAATGGGACGAACACGGTTAGGGTCTTATCCCGACCTTTTTCGTTTATCCCGTATTTACATCGGGATATCCCGCATAAATAAACCGGAACATCCCGAATATGCAAAGAAGCCCATGAGACTATGAGAGCCCATCTATTCTACTCTCAGGTTTAAGCCCATCACAGATTCACAGCCCAACTTAATTAGGGTTCCTCTCTCGCCTCACTTCCTCACTTCTCCCTCTGCGGTCTCCCCATTCCCCAACCCGTCACGACTCATGAGCGGCGGGCGGCGGGCGGCGGCACCCTGAGTCCCCGATCCCGGACGGCGGCCGCACGCCGCACGCACCACGCGGCCACCCGCGTCGCGCCCCTCCTTCGGTCCTCCTCCCCCCAGCCTCGTGGCCGCCACCCCCTGCCCCACTGCCTGTCCGCGACCTCCCCCTGCCCAATCTCCCGTCGCCGGTCGCCCAGGCCGCCAGAGCTAGACCTCCACCAAGGCCGCTCGTCAGTAGCCTCGGCATGGAGAAAAATCGAGTGTCTACGCGAGGAACTGGATCGAGAGGGAGGATCAAGACCAAGGCTGTGCGGAGCTTGCTCGACCCGTCAGCGACGCCCACGTTGATGCTGCCACCGTCAGGCACACCACCACTGCCTCCAGGTAATTTTTTTTCTTGTTGATTTCCTAGCTAGCAAAGCAAATCAGTACCTCGTACTGCTAGCTAGTATATGAAAACATACAGAGATTAAAATGTGGGAAGGAAATAAAACCATTAAATTTGTATTTCCCTAGAGCTTGGAAGAAGGAAAATATGACAGTTGCATGTCGCCCTTTCCACTAGTAGGTGATTTTCGTTTGTTTGAGAAGTTTATGTGTCAAGGTAGCAGCCTAGCTTTTAATTTCTGTCAATGACCCCAATCTGGCTTAATTCCTGAACTCCTGATGTAGCATTGTTGTATTTGTTTGTTGTCAGGATCTAGAAGTAAAAGGCTTGCATCTCGGAAACCTAGTACTAGTTCCACACCAAGTCCTGCACCATCTGCACGGGGTTCTTCCATGCCTGGCAGCAGTACAAATGCCGGCGACAGTGGCAGTGGCAATGACATGGCAGGAACACCAGATGTGCAGACTCAGGCTGATGAAGGTGCAACTCCAATTGCAGCGCCTGATGTTGTGAATGTTGAGGACCCAGAGGATGATTCAGAGGAAGAGGAAGAAGAAGACCAAGCTCAACTTACTGGAAAGAGGAGGAAGAAGTGCACATCATTTGTCTGGAAGTACTTTAAAAAGAAACTTGAGGTTATAGAGGTGAATGGAGTAACTTATGAGTAGTTGTGGGGATACTGCAATTTTCCAAAGTGAAGCAGAGGTACAGAGCTGAAGGATGCAATGGGACAACTGGGTTCAAGAACCATTTGAAGTCACGGCATAGTGTTTCAAGAGGACAGCAACAATTCAAAGTTGGTAAGGACCCTGGTACTGAAATTGTTCATGTTTAGCCCTACAAATATGATACTCAAGTTAGTTTGCAGAAGTTAAACTTGGCAATAACCATGCATGAATATCCTTTTAACATAGTTGAGCATGAGTATCTTGTTGATTTCATAAAGTCCCTCCGTCCTAACTTTCCGGTTAAGTCCCGTATCACTATTAGGAAAGAAATAATGGATAGGTATTTGGATGAGAAGGAAGCTCTGTATTCTTACTTGAAAATTATGCAATGCCGCTTTAGTGCAACCATGGACATGTGGACCTCATGCCAAAACAAAGGATATATGTGTGTCACAGCTCATTGGATAGATGATGAGTGGCGTATGCAGAAGAGGATTATTGGTTTCTTCAATGTGAAAGGAAGGCATACTGGTGCAAAGCTGTCAGAAAGCTTTACTGAAGTTATGGTTAATTGGTACCTTGAGAAAAGATTGTTTGCCTTGAATTTAGATAATGCTAGTTCCAATGAAGTGGATGTTAATGATATAATTTCAGATCTGAAAGAGAATGGTAATGGCTCTCTAGTTTGTGATGGGATGTTTTTTCATGTCAGATGTGCCTGTCATATACTCAACTTAGTTGCCAGAGATGGTCTGCAAGCAATTTCAGCAACAATTAAAAAAATCAAGTCACTTGTGTTAGCTGTGAAAGGATCTCCATTACAGTGGGAAATGCTCTTAAAGGGTGCCACTGAATCTGGATTGGACACAAAAAGGGGCATCTCAATGGATGTGACCACTAGGTGGAATTCTACCAATCTCATGTTGAGGGATTCTCTGTACTATAAGGATGCTTTTGTGAGGCTTAAATCTGCTAATCGTCAAAGGTATGCCGAAATTTCACCCACACCGGCTGAATGGGATAAGGCACTTACAATTTTTCATTGCTTGAAAAAGTTCTATGACCTAACTGAAATTACGTCGGCACTTCATATCCTACTGCAAACTTGTTTTACAAAGGGTTTTGTGATATAAAACTCATGATTGATGACTGGTGCTTTAGTGATGATGTTGTAATTAATTCAATGGCACTTGCAATGAATGAGAAGTTTCAGAAGTATTGGCAGCAATCCAACATTGCTCTTGTTGTAGCTTGTTTTCTTGATCCTAGATATAAGAAAAAACTTATTGAGTACTATATGAGGAAGTTCTATGGTGATGAGTATCAAGTTGAACTTGATAACTTTGTTAGTGTGATGAAGAAGTTGTATCAATTTTATGCTAGTTCTGTTAGTGTAACATCAAAAAAGAAGACAACTGGACCTAGTATTGCATCAGATATATTAATGGGTGATGTAGATAAAGATCTTGAGAACTTCCTATATTCTGAAAGTGAACATGGTGTGACGGAGTCAAATGAGGTAGACAAGTACACGACTGAGTCTCCTGTGAAAATTGTTGGTGAGTTTGACATTTTAGCTTGGTGGAAGAACAAGAGAGAAGACTATCATGTCCTTTCACTGATTGTCCGTGATGTCATGGCCATACAAGTATCAACTGTTGCATCTGAGTCTGCTTTTAGTGCTGCTGGTCGTGTTCTCGACCCTTATCGTAATCGTCTTGACCCTGAGATTGTAGAGGCATTGATTTGCACCAAAGATTGGGTAGCTGCAGCAAGGAAAGGTGATGATTTATTGCTCTGTACTTTCTTTTTCAGTTCCATATTGATGTTTGTTCTAGAAAATGCATTGATTTCCTATTTTTCTTTTTGCATTCAGATTCTAAAGTTGTTGGATCAATTGTGAGTGATCTTGAAGTGGAGGCATTGTCTACTGCCATGATTGAAAAACTTAAGTTTGAGGTATATTTCATTTGGTCATTTGCTTCTGGTTACTTTGCTTCATTTGCTTCTTTAGGACCTACTGTTTTTCTTTACAATGTCAACTTCTAAAAAATTGCAGGAGGAAAGGGAGAGGAATGAGGAAGCAGAAGACATGGGAAGTGATTCAGAACCTATGGAAAGTACTGCTGAGATCTGAGAAGATATAGCCTGTTGGCTAGATCAAATGGTTCTAATTAATTATGTTTCATTTACAGTCAGAACTTGGGCTTGTATCTGTTTCTTGTAGTAGTCAGAACTTGCTTCAGTTAGACATGTGTGGTGTACTGGTGTCTGTGCTGTACTGCTGTGGTCTGTGGACAGTGGACGTGTGGACTACTGGACTGTGGTCGTTGTTGGTCTGTGGTTTGTCGTGTGCTTTGCTATTGGCCTGTTGTGGCCTGTGGCTGACTGGCTGTGGCTTGTGGGTGCGCATGTGCTTTGCTTTTGCCTGTTGCCTGTTGGCTAGCATGTAATGTAGGCATGTAGCATGTGGACATGTCACATGTGGACTTTGATCTTTTATGGTTATTTTATTAAGACGTGATTTATTATCCAGTCATGTACTGATGTTCTCATATTAGTATGTTATGTATCATGTATTCATGGAATTATGTGTGATGTATCCTGTATTGGTCACTTGACTTGTCCGCTTTGGTTTTTTCGTATTCCGGCCGTGTTCGACATGTTCCCGATCGAACCAGTTCGTTTTCGAATCTGTTGATATCCCGCAATTTCATTTTCGTTTTCGTTACCGACCTTTCTGAATTCGATTTCGTTTTCGTATTCAAATGTGAAAGTGAAAACGATATTGGGGTTATCCCGACCGAGTTCGACCGCTTTCAACCCTATTCTTCCCCGCACCAGTCTTCGAGCTCTTGGACGGAGATGCCTTCATCCTCCAAGTGCAGGGAGTCTTCACTCACATTCGCTCGGGGGCTACGCTGGTGGCAGACGGTGGCGGCGCGCCTGGATTTTCTCGCGCGGCGGCAGTGATAGCGGAGGCAGTGAAGGAAACCCTAAGAAGCAGATCTATTCCAGTGGTTGCTACTGAGGAGAATGAAAAGCCCTAAGAGCTTCAGCACTTATTTATAACTTAACAGGCGGCTTTAGAGCGATTGAATGGATAAGCGTCAAGCGGATGACTCAGCGGCGGTCGCCCGACCTTTCACCTTCCAGTACTCGACGCCCTCCATCTTGGGGGCTCGGCTACATCCGATCGACATGATGGGTTACTACAAGATTCAAGACCCACTCAGGACACATTCTACAATCAAGATGGCTCTTTAATTCGAGAGGAAGTACTCGACTCAAGGCTCGGGGGCTCCGTGCCACGTGTCCTTCGGTTTTCTCTCCGGATTTTACGGGATTATATTGACAGAACTTCAGATTGACCCTCGGCTTGAATCTACGATTCGACCTAAGGCTCGGGAGCTACATTTCATATGGAATGCGATTCTCCGAATCGCATTTTCCATATGGTTCCTTCGTCAAGACGACGTGAGTACTATTGAAGACCTTCGAGAGGAGAACTTGAGGATGCTTGGGGACTACTCAACAAGACTTCAAGACTACTCAAGGATCAGATGGAGTACCTGTTGATGGTCAATTTTGGCACACCTAGCTATAAGTTTACCGTCAACATTTGCACATATTTGATATTCCAACCAATGGTACTAACCCCCCAGAGGTATCAAGTTCACTCTCGCATGTCGATTTTGGAGTTTGTTGTTTATGCAGGAAATTAATGTTAAAGAGGAGACTTTCTAGGTAAGTTCATCAAGTACTTCAAGAGAAGATCGTGAAGACCAGCACAAGTCAAGACACCTCATGAACATGACTCCAAATGGCCCAGGGACCAAAGCATGAAGCCGTAAAACTCCAGGGACTTAGACAGAAGATGTTGAAGCTTGCGCGACAAGGAGCTCTGTCTAAACCGTGGAGAAGACGACGTCAAGGGCCCACATGCATAAGGGAGCAAGTCAACAATTGACCGAGAAGTATCGGGAAGCGAGACGAGGCCGAACCGGGTCGAAACGAACCTGGGCCGGTCGGCCCAAGCCGGCCGACCTGGCCTATTTCGGGCCTGGTTCGTGCCCCCCTTTGACCTAGGTGCTCGTCTATTTATTGTCTCTGCCTCCGTCGGCCGCCACATCCATCCATACATCAGAGAGCCGCCGACACGAAGGAGAAGCACCGGGAGGAAGCCGATGGCCGCCGCGAGTCCTCGAGTTGCCTAGGAGATGGCTTAGGCTAGACCCTAGCCGCCATGGTTGGCCCTGCGTGGTGAAGCCATGGTGGAGTTCCGGAGCCGTGCCTTGGATTCATCAAGGCACATGTACTTTTGACAGTGATATTAATCTAATCTTGTCTTTACTTTTGGTCTACTTCGATGCATGCCTTCTCTCATTCATGTGTGTAGCTAGCATATGATCTTAGTAGGAATAGATCTAATCTATGTCTTGCGGATACATCGAAGTGGTGCACGGACTTACGAGCAGTCGTTCGGTGTTGATTACCTTGCGTAGTGACAGTACGATTTAGGGAAAGCACCGAACAAACGTGTAATGGATATCTCCTTATCATGGTATGAGCTTTAGGTTAGTTTGTCACCTTGGCCGGAACGGCAACGAGAAGACGATAGGCTAGGCTTACCCCTTTGGATGCTCACCTTTATGGCTAGGTGGATGTGATCCATACATCCTTTCATGTATGTTTAACTTCAATGCAATCAAAGCTTAATGATAGGTTAGATCATTAGATTAGATGGATAGCCTTAGGAGTTTGCTTCCGATCCTTGGATTGACAAATCTAGGGAGGACCCTCCTTGGTGAAAAAGGCACCAAGTCACCCGTAGGCTTGCGGTGAACTTGAGCACGGTTTTCCACCGTCAACAGTACCTTCCAGCCTTGATGCTTCGGGTACTCTTGAGGACTTTTGGCTTGTGGTACTTGGGGACACTTGAGAACTACTTGTCAAGGCCATCAAGACTACTCGAAACTATCCTACTTGACTACAAAGTACTTGGGGGCTTGTCGTATGGACATCCCTGGGCCCACTACTCCGGTGGGTACCAGGACCGACTACTCGGTGGGCCCCTGGGACTACCCGACTTGTGCTACACGGCACCTGATGGCATGGAGCGCAAGGACTACGGTGGAGGAGTACTCATATAGGAAGCTGCGCATGACCAGATCCATGTAAAGAACTCCTAGACGTACACGACTAGTACTCTCTCCCCAAACCGACTTGTAACCCTGCCTCCCGGGCTATATAAGGCGAGGCAGGGACCCCTCTCTCTCATATACACATCATCTTGTAAACACACCCAATCAATCCAGAGCTACGCAGCATACAAGACGTAGGGTATTACACACATTGCGGCCCGAACCTGTCTAAATTGTGTGACACGTGTCTCTTCCTTCGAGTTACCGATCTCGGCGAGGCCACATTCATCTACCTCGGGTACTCCCCTTGGTAGGTTGCCGGTTTAAAACACCGACAATAGGTTCATATATGTGTCTACCCCACACACTGCTGAGGTTATTTCTGAGGTTTTATATGAAGCTTTGGTTGAATGGAACATTGATGAGAAGATCACGATTGTGACTTTGGACAATTGCAGCACAAATGATGCTCTAATTCCTGAACTTGTGAGGAAGATTGGCAAAGGTAAACTGTTGTTGGAGGGTAACCTTCTTCACATGTGTTGTTGTGCCCATATTCTGAATTTGATTGTAAAGGATGGTTTAGATGTTATCCAACCTGCAATTGCAAAGATTCGTGAGAGTGTAGCCTTCTGGACAGCCACACCTAAAAGAGTAGAAAAGTTTGAAGAAATTGCTAAGTATGCCAAAGTTTCAACTCATAACAAGATAGGCTTGGATTGCAAAACTAGGTGGAATTCTACATACAAGATGCTTAGTGTTGCTTTACCTTATGAGGCAGCTCGAGCAGCACATGTAGAAAGGTTGTTTGTCTGTGCCCCTAGTAAGGAAGAATGGGATTTTGCTAGAGAGGTGGTAGGGAGGCTCAAGTTGTTTGATGACATCACTGCTCTATTTTCTGGAACTAATTTTGTGACTGCCAATGTTCAACTCTTTAAGATTTGTGAGGCTAAAATAAAAATTAAGCAATGGTCTGCATGTGGAATTCCTATTATATAAGAAATGTCAACTAAAATGATTGAGAAATTTGACAAATATTGGATGGATATTCAAGGACCAATGGGAATAACCACTGTTCTTGACCCTTGGTTTAAAACTGAGTATCTCCTTGTGTTCTTTGAGTGCTTGTTTGGTCATACATCTGAAGAATGTTGGGAGAAGGATGAAGAGGTTAAAATCTCTCTCTATATGATCTGATGGAGTACCAATTGGAGGATGATGAAGATAACACTGAATCTTCAATTCCTTCACTTGCTAATTCAGGCTTCTTGTCTTCTATTAGTGCTCGTGTTGCAAGTAGAAGGCTTGTGACAGCTAGATTCAGAACTGAGCTTGACAGGTACTTGGATGATGAGTATGTTCTAGTAGAGGCTGATAACTTCAAGATTCTAGATTGGTGGAAGGTTTCTGGGACTAGGTATCCTACATTGACTAAGATTGCTCGCGACATATTTGCTATTCCATTCAGCACAGTTGCATCAGAATCTGCTTTTAGCACCAGTGGGAGGGTTCTTAGTGAGCACCGTAGCCGACTAACTCCGGAAATCTTGGAGGCACTTATGTGTTCGCAAGATTGGATGCGGCGCAAGTATATAGGTGTATATTCTGTTTCCTACATTTCATTTTTACACTTTCTGATCTTCTTTTCTAACAATTGTTACATCTACTCTCAGATGCTACCAATGTTGACAAGCCTGAGACTTTTTGGAGCTGTCTTCAAGAGATCCAAGAAGAGATGCAGGTGACTTTTTGTGCTCACTATTCAGCCATGTGTCCATATTGCTAGATGTAAGATGTATACTTCACAACGTGAAAACCTTAAATAGGTCACGTAACATTAGTAACAGGCGCATAATGTCTGTTACAAGCTTTCATATCAGTAACGGGCACCAAACAACACCCGTTACCAATATTCTACGTCTGTTAGAGCAACTCCAACAGTTTGGCAAACCAACTTGGCATCCATATAATTTTGGCAAAACAAGAAAAATTGGCCTCCAACAGTTTGGCAAACCAACTTGGCAAAAATAGAAACTTGGCAAAACTCACCTCCCCACATGCATATATGCGCGCGCGGATCGTGGTTGTCATCGTTGTCTCCCTCTAGGTGGGAGGGTGAAAAAGAAATAAAGAATAGAGAAGGATTCCTGATGTAAGTTTTTCAAGAGGTGGAAGGGCACATATATAATTTTGTTTCTCTCAGGATTCCTGATGTAAGTTTTTCAAGAGGTGGAAGGGCACATATATAATTTTGTTTCTCTCAGGATTCCTGATGTAAGTTAGATCTGGATTTGGCAAGTGAATTATGCCAAACTGTTGGAGATGAATTCTTTTTTACTTTGCATAGCTTTTTAGAAGTTTGCAAAACACAAGATTTGCCAAGTAAGTTTTGGCAAACTCTTGGAGATGCTCTAACCTTATAAAATTTGGAAGGTGCAGCCCAATATTATTGGTAACGGGCATTATTAACGCCTGTTACCTTTAATATTTATAGTAACGGGCCGCACAATGTCCGTGACAATTGTGGGTTCATGGACCCAAAATCTCTACTACTAAAAAGAATGAACTGGAGAACAAATTTGGTACGTAAAAACTTCGGCTCCCGTGGCTTCACCGCTCGTGGCTCTGCCTCCGCTCGGCACCGCGCCCCTGCTCGGGATCTCTTTTTTTCCTGCCCGCTCATCGCCCTCGCAACCGGCACCCCACTCCCGAACCCTACCTCCGACCTTCATCTCACGCGGTAGCGGCGGCGGCTCTGCCTCCCTCCGCACGGTCCACGCCCCGTCGAGCCGAACGACCGCGGGGTCCATCATCCTTGCGCTCGCGGACCAATCTGCTCTGCACCTCCCTACGCGCTGCCTTCTCCTCCCCCGGGCGACCGAGTCAGCACCGCCCCATCTGCGTCGCCTTCTCTTCCTTCCCCGCGCGACCGCGCGCCGCCGTCGCCTCCTCCCAGCGTGATCCGCAACGCATCCGCACTCCACTGACACTCCTCCTCCCTGGGCACTAGCAGCTGGAGCCAATGGATTCGGCGGCACCCGTAATCTGCAAAGAACACGACACACCTCTTAGGGGTGCCGTTGATGTCGTTGCTGCCGGCACCGACCCTCTACATCGACGAGAACCGCCCGTCCTTCGCCACAGCCGCTGTCCATTGCTGGTCAGGGTCATGGCGACGATGCGGGCTGCCTGCCGCTGCTGTAGGTCTGGCTGGGGACGCCGCCGTCGGATCTACGCGCCTCCCGTCCAACCCGCGCCGTCTGTGAAGATCGCCGCTCGTCATGGTCCTCAGCCCCCTCGAGGTCACCGTTCGGGCTACCATCGCCGTCAACCTCCGCCCCTCTGTCCGCCTGCGTGCACATTTCTGTTTGATTTCCCCCTCTGTTCTTGCTTGTTTTGAGTTTGTGCTTGATGTCGATCCGTTGCCAGGACCATTACCTGGAGCAGGAGAGACGCCCCATCCTTCCCATCGAGGTGCTCACACTGTCACACACTCAATAGTTCTTTCTTTACCTGCAAATTGATCCATCGATATGTGCAGCTGATTGTTTTCTAGAAAGAAGAATGTGGTATTTCATCGATATGTGCAACTGATTGTTTTCTATCACTAAGATCCATTGATTGATATTGTTGCATTCACTGATTGGTTCCCTTCTTCATGAAGGCACTGTGACTCACAGCTTTCTCAGTATGTATACTAATACTGTGGACACCAAGCATTGCAGCAAAGGACTGATATTGTGGGCACCATCATCTAGGAGCAGACGCCAGCTTGTAAACTGACTTATAGAATTTATGTTTACGTGTACATGTGCCTCCATGCATCAATTTATGTTTTGACTTATAGAATTAACCATTGTTGCCTCTTGAGCCATCATCTTTTTTGCACCTATACAAAAACTTTGCAAGAGCACACTAAGGTTAGTTTCCAATTTCTGAACTTTTATATTATATGAAACTCTGAATGTGATATATTCAGATAGCAAGTTGTTATAAAATTAAACAGTGAGTCCATCTAAATCTGTCTAAAGTTCCTAGACTATAGACATGAACCATCCGCAGGTTATTTTGAACACATTATTTGAATGTTCTGTTAGTTAATAAAACTCAGTAGAAGGTATAGCATTTGCATGTTATTTGGGGAACTAAATTACAAGGGTTATTTGGCATTTAAATGTGGTATGCTTTGAACATTCTTTTATCAGTATAACATCAGTACATTTTGATTTGCAAATGCTTTAATATTTTCTTAATTTGTGAGTTTCATCATTTGATTTGGCATGTGCCTGTACCATGCAAGTAAAAAGGCTGAAGAAACCAATGAGAAAAAGGAAGAGAGGATAAGAAAACATCAGGATTAATTTTACTTTAACCTCAAACTTCCAGACCCAAGTCTTAGATATCTTTGTTTTTTCCTGTCTTGAATATCTGCATACAAAGTTTTAATTTGATTTCTTTAATTTATTCTCCCCTGAAAATCTGCTACTTCCAGGTATGCTCCAGTCATGGTCTAAGACAGAATGTGAAGATAGCTAAGTTGGTACATTCCAGGTTTGGAGAAAAAATGATGACCAGGCTCCAAGGTAATTCCACCTCATTAGCATATTATATTTAATTTGTGATGCATGCTATTGTCTGTTTTCTTCTGTAAAAACAATATTGCTCTCATTCATCCTCATCGTCACTCAGTACTGCCAAATGGCTTCGTGAGAAAAGGGTAATTATTCAAAGGGTTGTGGCTGGAAACTCTGCCTTTTGACATTTGTTCAGAATGCTGCCTTGCATCACTTTGCTGAATGGTATTCTTGATCAAGCACGAGGTCTTTTACCATATTCTATATATGTTTGTCTTTGACACAATGGCAGGTACCCATGATTTTTGTCAAATTGCTTCAATCTCACCATTACGCACTGTATTGGAGCTCCCCTAGCATGTTTTCATCCTTTTTTCATTTCTCTAACCATAGACAAGTATAAAAAATCAGATCAGCGACCATTTGTGTGGCAAGCATTCTAAGGCATGCACAACAGCCATCAAGTGGTTAGCAGGTAAGGGCTACTCATACTTAGAAGCTTAGTAGGGTGCATATGATTCACAAGTGTACGAGCAAATGGAAGCTGATTTTCATATTGCTAGCACCGACATTTCTAGGGCTGTGACAACCCGCCCAGGAAAGTACCGTACTATCAACTAAGACCGATCCACTTTGGTCATTAAGCAATAATAAAGTACCATCCTGTCGTAAGTCGCCGGGTTAACGCCCGGTAAATCACTTGAATAGCACAAGGATCGATATATGCATTAAAACTCACTCGAAGGCGAGTCCAGAGATACAACAACATTCAAATTCAAATTCGTACCCCGAAGGGTTTAATTATTACAAACTAAAGTTTTTGTCATGACGAAATAGTTCAGAGTTTTGACAAAGCAGCGGAAATTAACTAACGGCAGCAAAGTCACCACGGGAGGCCATCCATGATGCTTCAGTAGTCGTCCTCCACCCACTCCAGCTCCCAGCCGGGCGGGATCTCACCGGGCCACACATCACTGAAGGCATTACCTGGATCAACACATTATAGCAAGGCTGAGTATACTAATACTCAGCAAGTCTTACCCGTCGGTGATATCTACTTCACCAAATCTAGACCATGAAAGGCTTTTTGGCTACTGGGTTGCTTTTGCTAAAAAGTAACAAAGAGTAGGTCCTTACTTTCAAGATTTTAGCACAAGTTCTAGTAGTTTAGTCATTACTACATTAGCCAACTGGTACAAACAAGGTTGTACAATGCAATTAATCAAACATCATCTTCATCAACTTCCATCATTAGGGATCACATGACTAGTGCAGTAAGTAGTCTCGGATAACGGTGAGAGGCCGACAATCGATTGATTTAAACCTTGCAAGGTAGACCCAAACACACGGTCGGCTGCCCCCGCGAGGACAACTCCCCAGGCCGTCCCCATAAATCCTCGGGTCGGGATCAAATCTTACAGTCTTTGGTGCAGGCTATCCGGCATACCCCGCGAGATACCCGGAGTCACCATACACCACCGGTGGCGAGCCGTGAGAGCGAATCCCAAGAGTAGTAATGGTAGGATCCCTAACTGCCTCATTATGGTACTAGGCTTACCGGCCCCATAACCGGCATGTGCTTAGTACGTTCAAAAACTTAACCCACATAACCACTGGACCGGAGCCCAGATCCCATGCTCTTACCACGTGAGCAATCCATTTAAGGATATAGTATGATTCCTATCTAGGAACCTATTCTCGTGAGTGAGGTCATCACTCGACTTGTACCGGTCCTATAGCTTAGCAGCTATCGACCTATCATATTAGTAGGGACCAAAGGTACCTATGGATCATGCATCTAGGGTTTCATTCAACTCCTGAACGTAAATGCACAATCATTCATAGATAATTGAATAAAGAACTTTAAAACTGGGTTGGATGCACCGGAGCTTGCCTTCGTCAGCTAGGTTAGCTTGGGCACCCTCGGTGTCGAGTACGTCCACGTACTGCAGAGAACGTTCCGCTCCGCCTTCCTCGGTTTCCGGGACAAGGGAGTAATCTCCGTCCGGAAGATATACACGGAATGCAATGCACTTTAGGTGATGTGATAGTTTGTTGTCTTATCCAACTCTAGTTGGCCATATTCACCTTAACAAGCATTCATCTAAGGTTTCTCTTTTAGGAATGTTATTGGTTGTACATGGATTACTCTTTTATTCCACATTTGAATAAAGGTTTTTAATAAGCTTATCATTTCATGTGAAGGCTTCATTTCCTTTTATCTTTACCAACAATTAATATTTTTATTTATGGATTAATTTCCTATCAGTAATGATAATTAATTATCTTTTATTTATATTAAATGATGTTTTCAAAAAAAAGGAAAAGATTTAATTAAGGGTTTTCTTTTATTAATTTCCCTTTAATATTAAAAGGGCATTTAGGCCTTTTATTAAACAATTAAATTACCAAAAATTAAATGAGTGTTTCTTAGGTCTACTAGCACGTATCTTGGTCCATTGGACCCACATGTAAGTGTTGGATGCTGAGAAATTAAATATTATTGCAAATAACAAAGGCTAGCTAGTGATTCAACTTAAATGCATATAAAAATAATTAATCATAAAAATGATCCAAAATATCCTGTGCATGTTCCCTGACCCTAAACAAGTCTAGAAAGCCAGCATGTTCACATGGAATCTCTACTGAACTTGGTTTATTAATTTGAAAACGAAAACATGCATAAATCAAGAATAATTATTTCTGTTAATCCAAAAATCATTATTAATTCACAAGATGTGTCTTTTGGCATTACAAGACAGTGTGCACAAGTTGGGCTCAGGAACATAAATATATTTAACATGAAAAATAATTTCTGCAGTTCTGTCAGAGATAGAAAAACATTTTTATAAAACGATTTACATAATAACTTTGTGCAATTTTTGGCACAGCATCTAGCCATATCCTAACTCACAACATATCCAAAACTTGGCTACAGAGAAGCTATACATTTCAAGTTATTATAGATCTAAGTATAACACATTTGTAATTTTCCTGCCAAAACTATTTTGAATCTAGCCACAAGTGTACCACACAGAGGTGGGGTTTAACAACCTGAAACCTACAAAATTGGTTTGAGAATTTTCTGAATTTTCTGTGAATTTCTAGGAATTTCCTAAGACCTTGGACTGATCTGTAATAAAACTAAGTTAAGATTCCTTGCAAACAGGCCCTTGGATTCACATCCGTGCCCTCGGCGGCGGCGGGAGGGCTCGCCGGCGGCGATGTGGGGCCGGGCCAGAGCAACGCGCGGCACAGGGGTGCAATTGGCCTCACCCTGGGTTGATTGGCGGTGGTGGCGGGGTCGAGGCGAGCTCCGGCGAGGGCGCGCGGCGGCGGCCGGCGGCACCCCACGGCGGCGCGGGGAAAAGCGGCAAGGAGGCGCAGGGCTGGGCAACAAGCGGGCCTTGGAGCTTCACTAGCACCTACCGGAGCTCATCGGGGTGGTTGGCCGGCGATGAGCACGGGCGGAGGAGCTCAGCACCGAGCGGCGGCGGCGATGGCGGCGGGCCGCACGGGTGGCGCGCGGAGGGGCGCGAGGGGGGGGTTTAAGTAGGCGCGCGGGCACCGCGTGGACGAGCGGGTGACGGCGCAAGATGCTCTCCGTGCTACGGCGCGTCGAGGCGCGCGTGTACGGCGCGCGACACCGCCGACGGACCGGCGGTCCGCGCGTGTGCACGCGTACGGCGCGCGCGGACGCCGGGCGCCTCGGGATGGAGCGAGCCGGGGGCGCGGGACCTCGGGATGGAGCGTCTTGGGCCGGCGCGCGGCCTCGGGAGGCGCGGGCGCGGACGCCGGGGCGTGGCCGGCGGCGGGCGGCGACGGCGGCGCACGGGCGCGCGCGACGTCGCGGCGCGACGCGCTCTGGGTCTAGCAGTGACACTGGTGCTGTGTTTGAGCCACTGTTTCTCCAAATTTTTGAATACAACTCGACCAAGCAATGAATACCAAAGTTGTAGATCTAAGTACCAGCTACAACTTTCACAAAGGCTGTATAGGGTTTAACTCTCTGGATTTGAATCTAAATGAATGCCAACTTTGAATGTCAGTGAGTTCCTGGCAACAGTAAACTCTGGCTTGCAAGGGCTTTTTCACAAATTTCCCTTTCAAATTGGCAATGCCACTCTACATGAAAGTTGTGTCCCTCAACAAGACCTACAACTTTCCCAAAGGTAGAATTTTAAGTGTTTAGGTGAATTTCGGAGAACGCGGCAAAAATTCCGGCAGACACCTGTGGACACTGGATGGCAAGGGGGTTTGACCCACCCTTTGACCATGGGTTGGCCCCACAAGTGTTTTAACTATTCACTAGGGTCACTAGGGTGTGTTAGGGAGTTTCCATGGGTGAGGACCCAGGTTGACCTAGGGTTGACCATTTGACCGGCTAATTCGGTCATTAGCGTTAATGACGGTAATTTAAAACCTGGGGCGTCACAGCCTACCCCCCTTAAGGGGAATCTCGTCCCGAGATTCGATTTGACAACGAAGAGATGGGGAAAAAGACTCACTGTTTCGGGATTGGAGGAAGCCCGGGTACTTGGTGTTAAGATAATCCTCCGTCTCCCATGTGGCTTCTTCTTCCGTGTGATGGCTCCATTGGATCTTGTACATTCGCACGGTTTGCCTCCTGGTCTTGCGCTCTTTTTGATCTAGTACCTTTAAGGGATGCTCGACGAGTGAGAAATCCGGCTCGATCCAAGCATTAGCTTCTGTGATGATCTCGTTCTCCGGAACAGGCATTCCTTTCTTCAACTGAGTTACATGGAACACATTGTGAACCGCGGAAAACCGTTCTGGCAATTGGATACGGTAGGCCACGGGTCCACATACTTCTATGACTTCATAGGGTCCAATGTAGCGCGGGGCTAACTTTCCTTTGACTCCGAACCTTTGCACACCTTTGGTGGGGGATACCTTCAAATACACATGATCTCCCACTTCAAAGTGTCGAGGTGCGGTTCCCTTATCATGGTAACTCTTTTGTCTCATCTGGGCCATCTTCAAATTCTCTCTTATCACTTGTACCTTCTCTTCGGCCTCTTTAACTAACTCTGGTCCAAAGAGTGTTTTTTCTCCGGCCTCTGACCAATTCAGTGGGGTGCGGCATCTGCGTCCGCATAAAGCATCGAACGGTGCCATTTTCAAGCTGGCCTGATAGCTGTTATTGTAGGAGAACTCTGCCAAGGACAAGCACTTGTCCCAACTCTTGTCAAAGTGCAAGATGCTTGCTCTCAACATATCCTCTAGAATCTGGTTTATCCTCTCCGTCTGGCCATCTGTCTGGGGATGATAACTGGAACTACGGAGTAGCTGAGTTCCCAAACACTCATGCAACTGCTCCCAAAAACGGGCTACAAACTGAGTTCCGCTATCAGAGATTATAGTCTTTGGGATCCCATGCAGACGAACTACATGGTCCACGTACAACTCTGCATACTGTTGCACGGAGTAAGTGGTGTGCACGGCAATGAAGTGAGCAGTCTTGGTGAGTCTATCCACGATTACCCAAATAGAATCCTTCTTTCTAGGGGTCAAGGGTAGACCCACAATAAAATCCATACTAATTTCGTCCAATTTCCACATAGGTATCGACAGCGGTTGGAGTACTCCTGCCGATTTCAAATGACTTGCTTTCATACGGTGGCAAGTATCGCACTCGGCTACATACTTGGCTACATCCACCTTCATATTAGACCACCAAAAGTTCTGTTTTAGATCTTGGTACATCTTGGTACTACCGGGATGGATAGAGAACTTGGACTTGTGAGCTTCATCCAGAATGATTTTCTTGATTTCTGGGTCAACGAGGACCACTAGACGTTTTCCAAACCAGACCACACCTTGGTGATCCTTCTGGAAACAAGTATACTTCGAGTCTCCTTCCACTAGTTTCTGCCTGATGGTGTGGATATCCGCATCATTGCGCTGGGCAGTGACAATCCTGTCATAAAGGCTTGACTCTGCCGTCAAGGCGTAAAGAATTCCCTGCGGTACCACTTCTAGGTTGAGCCTTCTCATTTCTTCACACAAGGGTTCACTGACTGGCTCTAACTCTAGGTGGTTGCAATGATCCTTGCGGCTAAGGGCATCCGCAACAACGTTTGCTTTGCCGGGGTGATAGTGCACTTCTAGATCATAATCCTTGATCAACTCAAGCCATCTTCTCTGCCTCATATTCAATTCTGACTGGGTGAAGATATATTTGAGGCTCTTGTGATCAGTGAAGATATTGCAATGATTGACCATTAGATAATGTCTCCATATCTTGAGGGCATGAACAACGACAGCTAACTCAAGATCATGAGTAGGATAGTTGAGCTCATGGGGTCGAAGGGCTCGTGAAGCATAGGCAATGACTCGGCCTTCTTGCATAAGGACACAGCCAAGACCGGTGCCTGATGCGTCACAGAAGACTTCAAACGGTTTGGAATTATCGGGTTGGGCTAGCACTGGGGCTGAAGTTAGATGTTGTCTGAGGGTGTGAAAAGCTTTCTCACATGCTTCACTCCACACGAATTTCACTCCCTTCTTGAGTAATTCGGTCATGGGTTTTGCGATTCTAGAAAAGTCAGGAATGAATCGACGGTAATATCCCGCCAATCCTAGGAAACTGCGGATTTGATGTACGGATTTGGGTGGTTTCCAATCCATCACTTCCTGAACTTTACTAGGATCTACGGAGATACCATCGTGGGAAATGGTGTGCCCCAAGAATTTGACACTTTTCAACCAGAATTCGCATTTGGAGAATTTAGCATAAAGCTGATGATCTTGCAAACGCTGAAGGACAACTCGGAGATGGTTGGCGTGTTCTTCCTCGCTCTTAGAATAGATGAGGATATCATCGATGAAGACTACGACAAATTTATCGAGCTTCGTCATGAATACAGAGTTCATGAGGTACATGAAGTAGGCAGGTGCATTAGTGAGTCCGAAGGACATGACCAAGAACTCGTAAAGACCATAACGAGTGGAAAAAGCGGTTTTAGGAATGTCGCATGGTCGAATCTTGATTTGGTGGTAGCCAGAACGAAGGTCGATCTTGGAGAAGACTTTGGCACCAGCCAATTGATCAAACAGAACATCAATTCGAGGAAGTGGGTATTTGTTTTTGATAGTGACTGCATTGAGCGGTCGATAATCTACGCACATCCTCAAGCTACCATCTTTCTTTTTGACAAAGAGAGTGGGGCAACTCCAAGGAGAAGAGCTTGGGCGAATGTAACCCTTATCTAACAACTCTTGGAGTTGGGTTTTTAGCTCGGCTAACTCTTTGGGTGGCATGCGATAAGGTCTTTTGGAAATGGGTGCGGTACCGAGTTGGAGTTTGATCACAAACTCGACATCTCTGTCTGGTGGCATACCAGGCAACTCGTCAGGAAATACATCCGGGTACTCACACACTACTGGAATCTCATCAAGGGAGGAGATAATGGTCGCGTAGGCACAAGAGTCGGTACCGTCCCGGAAAGGTAGGTACAAGGTAGTGTGCCCGACCGTAGGAGAGTGGATCTCTACGACCCTATCTGATATATCTAGAACCACCTTATGTTGATTCATCCATTCCATACCCAAAATAACATCCATGTTTCCCAATTTGATGGTTATAAGATTAGATCGAATAACCTTACTTCCTAGTCTCAGAGGAACTTCGAAGGTCACCAATTGAGACATAATGTCTCCACCGGGCGTGGTAATTTTATAAGCAGATTTGGTTTGTACTCTTCTTAGACCCAATTTGTCTAGTAAACTTTCATTAATGAAACTATGGGTGGCTCCCGAATCAAATAAGACCTTGACAGGAGTGTTATTGATAGAGAATGTACCCGTGAGTACTGGAGCTCTGCGGGAATGTCACTCATGGTGGTGAAGTTCGGCTTGCCCCCGGCGCACTTGCACCATGGGTTTCTTGGCCGGAGTGGCGGGCTTGCTTCCCGTACTCGGTTCGCGGGTTTGGCTTGATCTGCCTGGGCTTGGGACACTCATTAATATAGTGCCCCGGGCGGCCACGCTTGTAGCAACGGCGATCTCCAACATCACGAGGGGGTGCATTGGGCTTTGGAGCCTGGCTGCCGGGCACGGCGGAACCGGAAGTTTCCGCAGGGTTTGCCCCGGAATGGCTTCATCGTCCAGCGTCCAGTTGAAGATTGCTGGGATGGGCCTGGAGCTTCCTTCTTCACAAAACGAAACTTCTTGTTTGTTCCGCTGCCTAGGGTGAAACCGGACACTCTCTTGTTGTCCCCATGGGCTTTCTTCATAGCATCCTCTTGCGAGATAGCTTTATTCACGAGCTCATGGAAGTTTGCGGGCTCGAGCATATTTAGGCGCTCATACAACTTGCCATCAAGTCCGTCGCGGAACCTCTCCATCTTTTTGGCATCAGTATCAACATGATGCCCACCGTACTGGCATAAGCTATTGAATTTCTGAGCATAGCGGTACACGGAGTCGGATCCTTGACGAAGGGCTAGCAGCTCCCTCATCTTCCGGTCCATCAGACCCTTGGGGATGTGGTGACTCTTGAAGGCTTGCTTGAATTCTTCCCAAGTCACGGTGTGATTTCGCTGCATGGACTTGAAGTGGTCCCACCACATCAAAGCTTCTCCTCGCAGTTGTAGGGCTGCGAAGTTCGCTTTGTTCTCCTCAGAGCAAGGCAGCACAAAGGCAGAGAATTTCGCCTCTATGGCCTTGACCCAAGCCTCAGCTTCCAGAGGGTCTTCTGCTTTCGCGAAGGTTGGCGGCTTCATGGCGATGAACTGGGCATACGTGGTGACCTGGTTGGGTCCCTCGTGGTTGGCCCCATGTGGCGGCCCTCGGTTCATTTGCTGGGCGATCTGCTGTTGTGTCTACAGGATTTGGCGCAGCACCTCGGTCTGGGTGGCCATGAAAGCCTCCGTCGGGTTCATGGGCGGGGGTGGCGGCAAGTCACCACTACCACCTGCTCCAAAGCCGTTGGGAGAGCTGCGCGTGGTTCCCACCATCTGAAAAGTGAGCGTCATTAGTGAGATAACCCAAAGATGACTTCCAAACAATGACAAGCACGATCATGCATTACCACATCTCATTTATAATAAATAATGAGTACAACAACAAGCACAACATTCTATAGCCACCAAGATTCATAGAATCGTTTCTCTTAATATGGTTAGGACGGTGATTGCTCAATTGCACGGCTCCTAATCACTTCCGAACGATCGTCGTTATCCCGAATACCAAAGAAGATGGTATACGAACGAGCACTTATATGCTGGCAACGAGTGACGTTCGCAAGATGCTTTGTTTTACCCATGCTCTTAGGAGATAACAATGCAATATTTGACAAGCGTGATCATTCGCAACGAATTATCCAAGGATATGGCATTCAGCACAAGAAAATTCAATTTTGAACAACCACGAAATTCACTTGAAGCATACAAGCTTAAGTATTCTTATTACAACATGACAGAACATGGTTCAACGTCATTACAACTCGATTTCGAAACATCAAGACAACACATGATACAATAGTTGCTTGGCACGAAGACATGCTGTCAAGCCAACTACTCCAACATCTCTAAGACACTCGATAAGATCGACATCCTGCTGCTCCCTGCTGTCGGCAACCTAGTTGCCCACTGAAGCACCACTGTACGAAGGCGAAGCTGGGGGAGTCGGTAGCGGTGGTCCTGCCTGGCTCGTCTGCTCCAAACCGGACACAGCCCTCGCTCCTCCTCCGGTGTGCCTCGTGCGGGGGCGGTGGGCGTAAGGCCACCATAGCTCGCAAGGCCGCCACCGTACCTCGGCCTCCCGCACGTGCTCCTCGCATCTCGGCAATGTTCTGCAGCAGGGTCAGCCTCTCTATCTCGTGTGCGTCGGCATCCTCCTCTAGTGCATGGTTCTCCGCCTCTAGGTCCACGATCCTCTGGAGGCGGTCACCTCTCTCAAGCTCCAACTGGAACCTCCTAGCACGCAGCCTGTCGTTCTCTCCGCCGCACCCGGGTAAGCGTGAAGTTCGAGCTGGCCGGTGTCTTTGCCGAAAGCTGCTCCCAATCGCGCCTAGATGCCTCCAAGCACCGTGCAATAATTGCCGCGGTGTTAAAACGCGGCCCCCGGAGTGTGAAAACCACGTTCGGACAACGGGCAAGTGTCCGAGTAACATCCAACGGCTCGCTAGGGTCGGTAGCTCCCGTAGATGGTCCATACGGTCCAATCAAGCCGGGTCGTGAGGACTCACGGCCGAAACGATCCAAACGGTGAAAGAGCTACCACGGTAGGGTTGTGGTCACAAAAGTCTGTCAGCACTCTGAGGGCGGCTGATTCCACGGACTCGTGCGTGATAAATCCCCAGTAAATAAAACTCAGGTAAAACCAGTCGGCGTGATCTGGGTGCGGCAGCACAGTAACGATCACACTGCAGCGGGGAACACCAAAGCGCTCAAACTCCTTCACCTCATACGTCGGCGGGGTAAGGTAGCCTGCGGCACTGAGTGCTTCCCACGCCAAACGCGGAAAACCCTCCCAGTGCAACCCGTTGGTACGGATCGTACCGTCAGTGTCAAACTGGTAGAACACAGGGAAATCCATCTGTACACAAAGGTAACCCATGTCAGATCTCAAAAGAGAACGGCATGACAAATGGTGAAGTTCTGGCAGCTGTGAATAACATTCATAACCAAAAATCCAGAAGCCTCCAAAAACTTTCCCGAGTTTTCAATTTAACCTTTAACATTTTTCAATTAAGCTTTTTAAGGTTGAGCACCGATCAAAGAAAAAGATGAAGGGTCCTTAACTTGGATGTGCCTAGGGAAAACGTGAACCAACCCAACGAACTAGGATTGAGACTTGCTATTACAAGGTAACTAGTTGAGGACCAATGGTTTTTAACAATTTGGTTTAATTAACCTAGCACAAGGTAAACAAATTTTTCACAAAATTTCGGCAGCATGACGGCTAGGTATGAGAGGTACTTCTAATTTATAAAAAGCACACACTAGCATAATCTTCCTTAGAGAACACATGGAATTCCGATTTTTGGGTCCATTTTAGTGGTTTCGATTTTTAACATGCATGCAAGACGTCCTATTCGACCTCACATGGCAATCAAGCCAAAAATCGTAGTTAGTGCCGGTGGCAAGGCTTTTAATCGTCTCTCCCTATAATATCTAGTCGAGAGCTATACGATACTCGCTTAACAACTAACGAAGCGATGTTATGTACCTGCAGAAAACGAACCTTTCGTGCCAGCACGTCACGAAAGCGTCCACCTACATTACCGTTCACTATAGAAACGGTATCCATGCGTTAAGCCGCTACATGGACAGCGTCCAACCTCGGACACCCTCCGTTTGAATGGAATGTATCCTTGCCTCGCATGAGCGACATGCGGAATGCACACGTATGAAACACGCGGCGACACATAACTCATAAACAGACGCGAAGATGGGATCCGTGGAATGGATCACTCCATCAACCCTCGCAATTCCCGTGATGTGGAACAGCACACGTATAAAACACGTGGCTCCTAGTTTGGTTGTGCATGAAAGTAAGTCCGACATAAAGTAATGTGCTGGAAGTTAGCAAAATAAACCATAAGTTAAATAAGCCACCTGAAAGAACCCAAAATTCCCTCTAGGGCCTCTCGGTCTAGTTTATCCTTAGCGGACCAACGTATTTTTGGAAAACTAGAAAACCTTGGCATATTTTATTCAAAAATCAGTGATTAAGGTTTATTAATTAATCTCTGGTGCATATAAGCTCTGATGCTAACTGTGACAACCCGCCCAGGAAAGTACCGTACTATCGCCTAAGACCGATCCACTTTGGTCATTAAGCAATAATAAAGTACCATCCTGTCGTAAGTCGCCGGGTTAACGCCCGGTAAATCACTTGAATAGCACAAGGATCGATATATGCATTAAAACTCACTCGAAGGCGAGTCCAGAGATACAACAACATTCAAATTCAAATTCGTACCCCGAAGGGTTTAATTATTACAAACTAAAGTTTTTGTCATGACGAAATAGTTCAGAGTTTTGACAAAGCAGCAGAAATTAACTAACGGCAGCAAAGTCACCACGGGAGGCCATCCATGATGCTTCAGTAGTCGTCCTCCACCCACTCCAGCTCCCAGCCGGGCGGGATCTCACCGGGCCACACATCATCCGAAGGCATTACCCGGATCAACACATTATAGCAAGGCCGAGTATACTAATACTCGCAAGTCTTACCCGTCGGTGATATCGACTTCACCAAATCTAGACCATGAAAGGATTTTTGGCTCTCAGGTTGCTTTTGCTAAAAAGTAACAAAGAGTAGGTCCTTACTTTCAAGATTTTAGCACAAGTTCTAGTAGTTTAGTCATTACTACATTAGCCAACTGGTACAAACAAGGTTGTACAATGCAATTAATCAAACATCATCTTCATCAACTTCCATCATTAGGGATCACATGACTAGTGGAGTAAGTAGTCTCGGATAACGGTGAGAGGCTGACAATCGATTGATTTAAACCTTGCAAGGTAGACCCAAACACACGGTCGGCTGCCCCCGCGAGGACAACTCCCCAGGCCGTCCCCATAAATCCTCGGGTCGGGATCGAATCTTACGCGTCTTTGGTGCAAGCTATCCGCATACCTCGCGAGATACCCGGAGTCACCATACACCACCGGTGGCGAGCCGTGAGAGCGAATCCCAAGAGTAGTAACGGTAGGATCCCTAACCGCCTCATTATGGTACTAGGCTTACCGGCCCCATAACCGGCATGTGCTTAGTACGTTCAAAAACTTAACCCACATAACCACTGGACCGAAGCCCAGATCCCATGCTCTTACCACGTGAGCAATCCATTTAAGGATATAGTATGATTCCTATCTAGGAACCTATTCTCGCGAGTGAGGTCATCACTCGACTTGTACCGGTCCTATAGCTTAGCAGCTATCGACCTATCATATTAGTAGGGACCAAAGGTACCTATGGATCATGCATCTAGGGTTTCATTCAACTCCTGAACGTAAATGCACAATCATTCATAGATAATTGAATAAAGAACTTTAAAACTGGGTTGGATGCACCGAGCTTGCCTTCGTCGCCTAGGTTAGCTTGGGCACCCTCGGTGTCGAGTACGTCCACGTGCACCGCAGAACGTTCCGCTCCGCCTTCCTCGGTTTCCGGACAAGGGAGTAATCTCCGTCCGAAGATATACACGGAATGCAATGCACTTTAGGTGATGTGATAGTTTGTTGTCTTATCCAACTCTAGTTGGCCATATTCACCTTAACAAGCATTCATCTAAGGTTTCTCTTTTAGGAATGTTATTGGTTGTACATGGATTACTCTTTTATTCCACATTTGAATAAAGGTTTTTAATAAGCTTATCATTTCATGTGAAGGCTTCATTTCCTTTTATCTTTACCAACAATTAATATTTTTATTTATGGATTAATTTCCTATCAGTAATGATAATTAATTATCTTTTATTTATATTAAATGATGTTTTCAAAAAAAGGAAAAGATTTAATTAAGGGTTTTCTTTTATTAGTTTCCCTTTAATATTAAAAGGGCATTTAGGCCTTTTATTAAACAATTAAATTACCAAAAATTAAATGAGTGTTTCTTAGGCCTACTAGCACCTATCCTGGTCCATTGGACCCACATGTAAGTGTTGGATGCTAGGAAATTAAATATTATTGCAAATAACAAAGGCTAGCTAGTGATTCAACTTAAATGCATATAAAAATAATTAATCATCAAAATGATCCAAAATCTCCTGTGCATGTTCCCTGACCCTAAACAAGTCTAGAAAGCCAGCATGTTCACATGGAATCTCTACTGAACTTGGTTTATTAATTTGCAAACGAAAACATGCATAAATCAAGAATAATTATTTCTGTTAATCCAAAAATCACGATTAATTCACAAGATGTGTCTTTTGGCATTACAAGACAGTGTGCACAAGTTGGGCTCAGGAACATAAATATATTTAACATGAAAAATCATTTCTGCAGTTCTGTCAGAGATAGAAAAACATTTTTATAAAAAGATTTACATGATAACTTTGTGCAATTTTTGGCACAGCATCTAGTCATATCCTAACTCACAACATATCCAAAACTTGGCTACAGAGAAGCTATACATTTCAAGTTATGACAGATCTAAGTATAACACATTTGTAATTTTCCTGCCAAAACTATTTTGAATCTAGCCACAAGTGTACCACACAGAGGTGGGGTTTAACAACCTAAAACCTACAAAATTGGTTTGAGAATTTTCTGAATTTTCTGTGAATTTCTAGGAATTTCCTAAGACTTGACCGTATCCGTTCGTAATAAAAACTAAGTTAAGATTCCTTGCAAACGTGCCCTTGGATTCACATCCATGCCCTCGGCGGCGGCGGGAGGGCTCGCCGGCGGCGATGTGGTGCCGGCCGGAGCAACGCGCGCGCACGGGGTGCAATTGGCCTCACCCCGGGTTGATTGGCGGTGGTGGCGGGGGTCGAGGCGAGCTCCGGCGAGGGCGCGCGGCGGCGGCGGCGGCGACCCACGGCGCGGGGAAAAGCGGCAAGGAGGCGCAGGGCTGGGCAACAAGCGGGCCTTGGAGCTTCACTAGCACCTACTGGAGCTACTGGGGTGGTTGGCCGGCGATGAGCACGGGCGGAGGAGCTCAGCACCGAGCGGCGGCGGCGATGGCGGCGGGCTGCACGGGTGGCGCGCGGAGGGGCGCGAGGGGGGGGGGGTAAGTACGCGCGCGGCACCGGTGACGAGCGGGTGACGGCGCAAGATGCTCTCCGGTGCTACGGCGCGTCGAGGCGCGCGTGTGCGGGCGGCGACACCGCCGACGGACCGGCGGTCCGCGGCGTGTGCGCGCGTGCGCGCGCGCGCGGACGCGGGCGCCTCGGGATGGAGCGAGGCGGGGGCGCGGGACCTCGGGATGGAGCGTCTTGGGCCGGGCGCGGCCTCGGGAGGCGCGGGCGCGGACGCCGGGGCGTGGCCGGCGGCGGGCGGCGACGGCGGCGCACGGGCGCGCGCGGCGTCGCCGCGCGCGACGCGCTCCCGGGTCTAGCGGTGACACTAGTGCTATGTTTGAGCCACTGTTTCTCCAAATTTTTGAATACAACTCGACCAAGCAATGAATACCAAAGTTGTAGATCTAAGTACCGCCTACAACTTTCACAAAGGTCGTATAGGGTTTAACTCTCTAGATTTGAATCTAAATGAATGCCAACTTTGAATGTCAGTGAGTTCCGCAACAAGAAAACTACGGCTTGCAAGGGCTTTTTCACAATTTTCCCTTCCAAATTGGCAATGCCACTCTACATGAAAGTTGTGTCCCTCAACAAGACCTACAACTTTCCCAAAGGTAGAATTTTAAGTGTTTAGGTGAATTTCGGAGAACGCGGCAAAAATTCCGGCAGACACCTGTGGACACTGGATGGCAAGGGGGTTTGACCCACCCTTTGACCATGGGTTGGCCCCACAAGTGTTTTAACTATTCACTAGGGTCACTAGGGGTGTGTTAGGGAGTTTCCATGGGTGAGGACCCAGGTTGACCTAGGGTTGACCATTTGACCGGCTAATTCGGTCATTAGCGTTAATGACGGTAATTTAAAACCTGGGGCGTCACAAGGGCCATCCACTTTGGTGATTATAGCCATGTAACCATTTGTTGCAATTTTACAATGGTCAAATAACGAATTCCTCTTACCATCCTTTTCTGCTGCCATGTCTTCTGAACTTCCCATGGTGCTTATATCACCTTAAGTTGCCCTATTTCTGCCCCTCTTCCTCCTCTTCTTGGATGAGCTATCCTTTTCTGATGTCAAAACCATTAAAGACTGCCAGACAGGAAGTTACTAGAAACCCTGGCGCGGCGTTGCCGTGCCTATGTTGGAGTTCGCAGCTGGTAGGGCTGGTGTATCCATATAAATTGTTTGGCCCAGGGGAAAAAGAGGTCCTGACTTGTACACAATGTCATTTAATGTATTTCTAAAATGACTTGTTTTCAACACATGTATATACAAACATTCTTGAGCTTCAAGGATATCCTCTTTGCAAGCTAAAATTTCAACTTTCTATGCATCATTACCAGCCAAGCAGAGTCCTGAAAGACACAACCTGCCCCTTGTCATCTCTTACAATAGCGTTGATTCCTGCCTGACCCGTCCTTGTATCAAAGGTACCATCCAAGTTAACTTCGATCCACCTGTTCCACATTGCAAGTCTTCAGCTAATTAAACACATGCCTTTTTTGTTGGACATGCCTTGGTTATTACAAGGCTACTGGGACCCTGATCTGCAGAGGTGGAGGCTCATTTTAAGCAACAACTTTGCAAAGCAACTAAGTCATCGAAGTAAAAATAGATGATATTAACTTATTAAGCAATAAACATGGACAAGCATGTCAAAGAATAACACATCTGTAGTTTTAGGTAATGTATAGTTCAATCGCAGTCATCAGTTGGCATTGCAATGCAAATTTATCTGAATACTGTCAGTTGTTTGCTTTACCTGAATACCGTCAGTTGTTTGTTTTTATCAATAGCAAGGAATTCAAAATTACTTTTGGAAAGAATGGAATGGTAAGATGTTCCATTGCTCTCTGAAGGTGAGAGAACATAAAGGGGTTGTTGCAGTTTCTGACCTCTGAGAGAAATGATGCCATTTCCAAATGTGAGTTGTAGTTTAGCTGTATCTAATGTGGAACAATCAGATATTACAGGCTGTGGACATGTGGTCTCATCTGATTGTTGATTGATCTGAGTGTTGATACACCTGAATCTCGAATCAACTGGTTTTCAATCTGCATATAACTAAGAAATTGAAATTGATTTGGACTGCTTGCATAAACTTCCATGTTGACAGTTTATGCCCCCAAAAGGACCTGTATTGCTCAATCTGCCAATGCAGAACAACAGATGCAGATTGTGTTTTCTGTCTTTGTTACAAATCGAAATGATATTGCTTATATTTGGGTTGTTTGATACATTAATATGGACTAATCTGTATGTAAACTTTGCCTTTTAACATGAATGTTCCTCTCGGTGTTGTTTTATATTCTGACAAACACTTTGTATGTACACCTGATTACCACATTTTTCCTTCCATTTCTTTCCCACTGTTAGAGTATCTTATATCCATTGTTCTAAAATATTTTGCAGAGCGAGGCTGGGCTTGAACGTAACAAAAGTCGAACACTCTTTGGGTTAACCGCTTGAGTTGTTGTTCATGTGTAATATGTTGTTTCCTGAAGTGATGGAGTGAAATCACAACATCTTTGGTTTTGTGATGATCCTTTCCTTTTTTAACTTGGAAGGAGGAAGGTAGGAAATAGTAGACCAGTCTCTTGTTTGAGGGAAATGTAACGGTCTGAGGACAACTCAATTGCTCAATGGTTTTAGCGAGCAAATCATATGAGCAAGGATGTATTTTGAGAGTCATCAGGTATCTTGACACGAGGATTTGTTCAATAAAATTAATTGCATTTCTGAAGTGCTTGTACTCCAAAATATTATCATGACATGAGTTCTTGCTGCTTTACATCCACCTGGAGTTCGACCAGTTGAGACATAAGGGTGACAAATTTCTTTGCTCCTAAGATAGTGATCTTGGCTGCCCTTATTTTTTGCACGGTGAGAATGGATGGCACGACGGCCATTCATCCAGGCAGACATGATGTAACTTGATTTTGCCCCCGCAAATTGCATCTGTTTGGCTATGTTTGTTCTAAAATCATTTCTATATAGAAGCTTTTCTCCTATACATCTACTGTGTTATTTTAATAACTATGAATGACTCCATGATTCGTTTTGCGTTGCACAAGTAATTCAAATGAACATGAGATGTTCTTTATGCGTGTTTAGTAAAGTTGGATATATTGCACACATGTTAGTTGTTTGACGCTACTATTAGAAATGTATCTATTTATTATTTGTATTGATGTATTTATTAGTTGCATGAACCTAGTTTTACTCTAAGGCCTCGTTCGGTTGCTGGGGATCCATTCTTGCCCCTGTACCGATCCTGCGCAGATGCGATGGATCCGGTGGATTCACTCATTCCCCGCTCTCCGTTGCAATCCATTTTCTGGATCCATTCCATCACCATAAATATTATGTTCGGTTGGACTAGGAACAAAATCAGGGACAGAGGCACAGAGCAACAATCACACAGCTAATCTAGTTACATGTTTCAGTCATGGAAGTTTTCAGCGGATGTAACCACACATTACACAGTCCTTGAGACCAGAAGGACAACCATACAACTAATTTAGTTACATGTAGCTAAAAAAGTGAGCTCTCAAACACCTGAAACTTAGAGCTTGAGACTTGCATTTTGTCCACGAGAGCAAGCTTGCATATTGCCAACAGAGAGCTTGAGGACCTCTTCCTCTTCCTAAGACGCCACATGCATGTGGAGCTCGACTTGTCCCCAGCTTGGATCACCAACAACCATCCCAAGTTTTCATGCTTTGTCCTGTCATGAATTGCAATGATAAAGGAACAAACACCGCAGTAATACTTCTTACAATGTAATAAATGAATTGTAAAGCACACACACTTTAGCTGTAATGTTTATTTTGCAGCAATAATATAGGGAAAAGGTACTTAAGATGGGACAAGCATTTCAGAACCACCATGTTTAAATTTCCAATCAGATGTAGTAGAGTAATACAATTAAGAAAGGACTTGTTCGACCTACACCGGTCGTGAAGACGATCCATACATATGAAATTGTCCTGCAAGACAATCGAACAAGCTTGGAAACGTAGTACTTGCAGCAAGAAAAGTTGTTTCTTTGCGGTGTCATGGATCAAAGCAAGTGAATTCCTTGCCGGGGACCTGCAACAAATAGCGAAGTGTCAGCAGTTGTAGTAAAGACACACAGATCTGAATCCCGTGCACTAGGGGGAGTCAGACAATGATGCTAGGGGAAACAAGTAGAAGGCTCGTTGATGTTGATGCCCTGTTGCTTCTTCTGAACTGAGGTCAACGCGGCGAACTCACCTCAGATCCCAAAACTATCTGAAGTAAGCGGTTGGTCGGACAGGGTGAAACGTGATCTCCAGGCAAGAAGGACATGTACAAGAAGGAAGTGGCACTTATATAATGGCGGGCGGCACTCCGGCCTGTTCTCCCCCAGCGGCTGGAGCTGTGGCCGTCAGCTCCTTCAGCGGCTGGTGAGATGAAGGTGGCACAGAGGGCGTGGATGGCAGACGAGACGGTCGTCGTCAGGGAGGTGTCGTGCCGCCACGCCGTGACCTCGGCCGCCTCCCGCGCCGCCTCCTCGCGTCGTCTAGGTTTCGATCCAGAGGGTAGGAGACGGGGATTGGAGTTGACTATGGGAGTGAGCTTCAGGAACAAAAGTCTGCTCTATTTCATTCCTGAACCAGGCCAAACCGAACGACACTTTCGTCGTGGGCCTGTCTTGAAATCAGCCAACAACGTTCCACCTGGATTGGGCCCATTCCTGACTAACCGAACGAGGCCTAATCCTGTTAACTTTCCTAGCGTCCGCCCACCACCCCCACTGCCCCCCTCGCGTACGCCGCGTCCCTATACACTCCCTCTCGCGTCCCCCACCTGCCCTCCCAGGCCCCCTCCTTGTTCCCTTCGTTGTGCTCTGATCTCCACCTCCGTCGAGCCCTAGCGCCCTCCCTCCCCTCCTTCCTCCTTCCCTCGGTCGCGGAGCTTGATGTCGAGGCGGAGCGGCGGAGGCTCCTCTTCCCGCCCATCCCTTCTTCTTCGACCCGGCGCAACGATGAACAAGATATCTGGTGGCCCTCCCCATCTCCCCATCTCCGGCCAGCGCAAGGAGTAGTCCGCGGAGATCCGCGCGCACGCGGAGGCTGGCGCGACGGCGGCCTGCTCATCGCGCCCCCTTCCCCGACGCCCACCGGCGGCGGCTCGAGCCTCCCTTGCAGCGGTGGCCCCCTCCCGTGCCGCGAGGACCCCAGCGTCGCTCGGATTCGGCCTCTACGCAACCGGATCTGGTGTCCGCGGTGCCTAATTCATAAACAACTAGAACAATCCGGCGCGCGATGCGCGCCCTATCGAAAGTTGCACTCCTCTGCAATTGCTTCCTCCTCCTCTGTAAAGAACTGCGGAACAAGAATGTGGATCTCACTTTCAATTCTCAGCCTTCGTAACGAAAAGTGATCAAATAGTTGCAGCAGAAAAAAAAATACGATGGAAAGATCTTACGGTGGAAAGATCTGCAATTTGATATAACAACAAAAAACCCATTAGATGGCTGATATAGTTTACCACTATCACAAAAATAAGCATTTGACGGTTCAGAAAAATTGTTCTAGTAACATTTTTATGACAGTTGTGTAATAACATCTCTGGAAAAAGTGATAAAGAAGCTTAATTTCAGCTCTAACTTCCTATCCTATGGCCATATATGCAGACCTCTAATTTCTACTATATTTTCCATCTTTTGGTTTTGGCTCAGCAAAGCGCATAGACATGCATATTCATGAGATTGAAATAACTACAATATTACTTTCTTTTTTCCGGATAATAGTACTGCTTTCTTGAAAAAGAGACATGATTCAAGTGTATAGAGCAAACTTGCAAATTGTAAAAGAGGCATTATAAGTTAAGAAAAAAAAGGCATTCTCTAGGTAGATAGATTTCTTGGGAAAGAGACATGATTCAAGTGTATAGAGCAAACTTGCAAATTGTAAAAGAGGCATTATAAGTTAAGAAAAAAGGCATTATCTGGGTAGATAGATGAGTATGTTGTATTGCATGACTGGATGGGAATGAGGTCAACATACCTCAAAAGATGAATTCAATTCATAGTAGAAGTGACAGAGCAACAAATTTATTTGAAATTGGTAGTGAAAAGGTTAGAATGATTCTGAAGTCAGATTTTTTTTTGTGAGGTACTAAGTAAGATTTGGATTTTTTTGTCTCATTTCAGTTAACGCAGCAAGTAAACCACAATTGAAGTCATCATCTGCATTTAGATAACTTATATTCTGCATTTAAATAGCTTATATATGGAAATGAAATCAGCTTAAAGAAAGAAAGGACAACAAAAGCAAGAAGTTTCGACAATTGTTACAACATGCCATCATAGTAAGCTCTCAAGGTTGCATTATGTGCTTGACATTGACAAGGAAGAAAGACTTAGAACCCAGTCTTCAGAAGTATAGTAACCAAGAAAATCCTAATCCGAACACTGGTATACAGAGTAAGTGTTAGAATTATCCACAAAGTACTGAGATTTGCTTAGAATTATATATCCACAAAGTCCTCAGAGTAAGTGGGGGACACTATTTCGTTGAGGAGCATTAGTAGGTGTGGTGTTGTGAACTAATTGTTGATACCAGATGGAACAATCAGGAGGACTATCCTCACACACAGCAGTGATATTATCAATAGTATATCTCTCCAATTAGGAATTAAAGCATGTATAGGTGATCCAAAACTATAATCCCAAAACCTAAACCAGACATGAAAATACCAAAGGAATAATGAAATTATGATATGAAAAATGCAGATGAACATTCGGTAAGTAGAAACGAGGCGATAGCAAAGGAACGCCATACGGTTTTCTGTCAGCGAAATCATTATCAAGAAAATCAGTATGCATTGAGCCATACAACCTTGCCATAAGAAGAAATAACCATCCCAAATAGTGCAAGTAATGTACTACTAACAGAATCATTGTCTAATTTAGCATCCATCAGTCCAAATTACCTCTATGAACTTCTGAATATTAGTTCTGCCCTTGTGATATTGGAGTTCTCAATGTTGGAATAGAATATGTGCAGAAATCTTCTAATAAATGGTGCACATGCTACATCCACCTACAAAGAAATTAAGGATCACAACAAAACGAAAAAGAAAAGTCTTTGTAGCACACTGCAGGGAGAATTGTTCCTTGAGTTCGGTTACATGATAGATGGACCTGACCGAGGAAGATCTTCTTCACATTTCATTTCCCCAGCGAACTGCTCCTGTGTATGATCCTGCGAAGGGAATCGAGAAATTAAAAAGCCTAAAAAACTACTCCAAATATAACTCATTGCAGTAAAAAAATACATCTTACATCAGGAAGCAATGACAAGCCATCAAACTTGATTCGATGATCATACAAGAGATCTATATTTCATTGAGGTATTTCGCAGGCTTTTAAATTCAAGAATGTATGTTCAATTGAGGTTAGCGTCCAGGTGCGAATGGGCTACCTCCATGCAATCCTTTCAATCTCACAATGTCCCGACGGCCATATCTAACAAGATCATTTTTCAAAAGGAAACACATTTTGTCTGCGAAAGTATGAAGAATAAATATCAACAGTGAAACAGGGGTCGATGCTGACCTGAGGCTCTAGCCCCGCATCCACCAGCAGCAGCAAGTCCTGCACAACCTGGTAGGAGCCTTCCTCCAGGAATGGCCACCCAACAGCGCTGTCATGCACCTAATCCCAACAGCAAACAGTTTATAGTTCACATTAGTGATTAAATCGAGATCTACACACAGCAACAGAGTGGAAGGAGGGAAGACGTGGTTGTGCCCACCAAGTCATGGGTTGAACAGCCTGCCAGCGTGAGACCCAGCCCGCAGCCGCCGGCGCGCCGCAGCCGGGCCCGGCGATGCGCTCGCCGCGCACGCCTCAAACTCCCGACGTGGAGGAGGGCACGCTCGACGAGGCCGACGAGGGGGAGGGAAGGCCGGAAGCGCTTTCGCCCGCGCGCGTCCCCCGTTCGCCCCTTCGCGGGCCGTTGACCGGCCGGGAGCACTCGCCCACGCCGCGTCGCGCCGTGCCGCCCCCCGCTCGCCACTCCGGAGCCGCCTCGGCGGACCCGCACCTCGCGTGGTGGGCCGCGGGAGTGGCGGCGGCGGAGGAGGAGAGCGGTGGGGAGATGGTGGCGGCGGGCCCGCGGGGACGCCGGGGAGGAGGAGAGCGGGGGCGACGACGGTCGGCGGGGGAGGGAGTTAGGGTTCAGGGTGGCAGCTAGGGGGTGGGGGTATAAGGCGTGGGTTGGGGTGGTGGGAGGGTTCTTTTGCAAAATCATCTAAGGGGGTATTTGCAAATCAAAATTTCCGCTTCTTCCCGTGGATATAAAATTTAGATTGAGGGGTTTGACGAAAATATTTTGAACATGTTTCCTGTGCGGTAAGGATGTGTTGGACCATTTCACGATTTCTAGCAAACCGGAGGGTTTTCTCGCAAAACCGCCAAACGCGCGCCTGATCGACACGCAGGCCGTGAAACACGGAGAGCGCGAGAAAGAGGGGTAGCTTTTCATTTCTCCGATATGTTCCCTTCTTTTCCTGCTGCTTTGAATACAGCTGGATGAAAGAACTGGAGATGTAAGCAAACGCATCGGTAGGCAGCCCGCAGGGCACCTGCATTGCCCACATGCATATTTTTTCTTGCTTGCAGGATCCTGCCCGCACATGATTAGCAGGTTGGCTGCGCCTGCTGGGCGTTGCAAAGAAATCCTAGCGAGTCAAGCGGTGCCTCGCTATTATTTACTGGAACACAACTTCAACTCAGTAACAAGTGCAGTGCAAATTGCTGCAGATCTAGTTTTTCAACTATTACATTACAAGGACTTACAGTTCATAATAAGTACATATTTTTTCACTACATATTATTAAATAAATAAAACATTTTCAGTCTTTGAAAGAAAATGATCTGAACATTGAACGATGCATATCACATCGTAGCTTGAATTGCCCCCACACATCATGCAGTAGTAGTGTATACTTCTTGTCAGTTGGGAGCCACAATCTGAACTTGAAAGAATTTGCAACTTCAACTCTCAATCATACCTATAAACTTGATGGAAAGCATGGAAAGTAAGTAAGCTTACAGGTGGGTCATACCATATAAATTGTAAATTTGCAACTTATCATGGACCCAACATTCTAGAGTCAAACCTATTTTGAGAGAAGTAAAATAGAAAGCAAAACAAGCAGGTGGCTTATTTTGGATAGTGAAGCATCAGGCTACAGAATTAACTCTAGGCAGTTGACCTCTTCAGTGAGTTCGAATTGCAAAGGTACAACAGAAATATGATGAGCAGTAGGTGGAAATCCTTTTAATTAATTTTGTTTCTTTTATACAGGTGGAATTGTTGCTGATGTATCAAGGCCTGAGCTCTGGATAAGTGAGGTAACTTCATAGTCCCACTCCATTTACTGTTTGAATGTTTGCCTTTTCTTTTGCTTGGATTAGTGTGCTTGTTCCTTCATGTGTTGAGGCCTCCTATGTTTTTTGCTGATCAGATGGCCCAATTTGCAAAGGTGCCTTGCTCGTTTGTCTGGCTGACCCCTTCGGATCTACTCTTGTAATTTGATTCAATTGCTTCATTGGCACCTAGTGATCCTAGCCTTGCGATCTGAACTAGTTGTAGCCATGTAGCTTAATTTTCGAGCGCCGACGTCTGTGGATCAGTCAGTTAAATCTGAGTTCTCACACATGGATTCGTGGTTTTATAATTTAACTTGTCATCATTTTATCAGAAGATGGCCTTAGCAGTTATAGCACTACAGTTTTAACATTTTTCTGGTTTTGCAGACTGAGATGGCTTTCCTCAAGCAGCCTAAGGTGTTCCTCTGGTAAGACAAATCAATACAACTTCAATTTTTTTCATTGACACAGTATGCTCATGGTGGTCCAAATAGAAGTCTATTAGTCTATAACTCTAACAAGCGTTAGAAGATAATGGTATTCTAAGATGCATTATGGATTCAACAAAGTACTCCTTTGTACAAGTAGTATATGACAGAGCATACCATCATTATTGTGAGGTCATCTAATTGACCTTTGGTGAGTTTATTTGTAGTGGCATTGGCTACAACCACAACAGTAGCAATTGTACCCAATTTTGCAGGACTATTTTCACCCAATGAATTCACCGCCTCCTTATGGGCCTCTAGTACCAACTGAGTTGCATTGCATGTAAAGCAAAAATATTACTAGGCTTCACAGTATGCAGATATAACGGCAGTACTAGTGCATGAACTTATCACATAATTATGCATAACAATATTATCAAATTTTTCGTTATCTAATACTTTGGATAAATGGGCACCAGTAGAACTAACTATTTACAGGAAGCTTCCCCAATCCTTGGGGATGTGAAGCTTCCCCAACATGAAGATAAATATAAGTAAGACACATAGATTTACAAAGCTTACTGGATGTGACATTCATTTTCATTCAGGTAATTGCACACCACTAAATGTGACATTTGCTTAAACAGACAGCCAATCTAGCATCTATATCATTCCTAGAAATTCATGTTTTTTTATCCTCTTTCTCATTTGCACTGCTTTACTGTTTTGTAGTTAGTGATCTTTTTAACTTTTGACAATACATTTGAGATACTGATCGTTTTATTCTCTCTGCATGACATGAGTTATTTCAGAATGTGCAAAGTAAAATTTTAAGACAGTAAGTAGTTAATGTCTTCCATGCTAGGACCAAGCTCTGAGCAGCATTTTAAATCCCTCGTATTGCTACTACTACTCTTTCCAGGATTCACACCAAACTCTGACTCTCTACTGCATATGTTTTTAAATGAGCATTTGGATTTGTTTTCTTTTCTAAAATCAAAGTGTGTTGCTATATGTTAAGGAGTCAATGTCAGTGATGTTTTGCTTGTCCTTGATGTCACCTCTCAGGCTATCTAACTACTCTTTACTTCCAGACTGGCAGGTGACTGAATAATCTGAACACAAATGGCTGCTGCAAAAAGACAACACTCATGGTACCTGGTAAGATATAGAAATTTTGCATCTGAGACTGAGAGCTTATGCAAGTTCTGAACTAACTATATCTCATCTTGAGTACATGAACCAGCAACAACATTCTTTATCTAATCACAATTTAGAATTTTATAGCTCGGTCTTGATCAAGTTCAACACAGAAACCTTTTACTATGTTTGCAGTGAAGAAATGTAATAGAGTACCTGTATCTCGTACCCAAGCAATTGTGAGTATATATATACACTATCAAACTATTTTACATGTTCAGGTAAGTGCAAAAAAAACTAGTGCAAATGATCTTTATCTTGATTAGATCAGTTACTATTTATTTTCCCATAGCATTTTCATCAGATATTGCAGTACCTAATACTTGCATGTCTAGCACTAGCATGTAGTAGCTTAGTATTGATACAATTGACAATTTATTTTACTACCATAAGATTGTCTAAGACAAGCATGCTAGCTGATCTTTTATATAGGAGGAATAAAAAACAAATGCTTATATGTTGATTCACATGCGAGCAAACGGAGTTCCTCTGATGTTCGTTCGGAGTCCACTAACAACAGAATGGATGTAGATGGTGGCATTGGTGAGGACCTCAATGGGGATGTTCCAGAGAGGATTGGAGCAAGAGTCCACTAACAACAGAATGGATGTAGATGGTGGCATTGGTGAGGACCTCAATGGGGATGTTCCAGAGAGGATTGGAGCAAGAGAAAAGACAAGTGAGTTGAGTGTGTGTTTTGTTGGATAGTGATCTGAGTGTGTATGGATAGTGATCTAAGTGTATGTATGCATGTATAAAATAAAAGAACAGAAAGTATTTTGATTTTTTTTGTTTTTTAATTCAACATTGGTAACGAGCAAAAAATGTTGCCCATTACCAATATCGTGGCCCAGGTCACTGGTACCAACAGATTGGTAACGGGCTTTTCTTTAATGCCCGTTACCTTTTCCGTTATTGGTAACAAACAAAGATTGTTACCCGTTACCAATTTCGTGGTACCAGGTCACTGGTACCAGCAGATTGGTAACGGGCTTCTCTTTAATGCCCGTTACATGTGCCAGTTATTGGTAACGGGCATTTGCCCATTACCGATGTAAGGCTATTTGTAACGTTTGAAAGGTAACGGGCGTGATGCCCGTTACCAAAAGCAATACGCGCCCGTTACCAAAGTGGTTTTTCCACGTAGTGCTTCCTTGTATACCGATTGTCCCATCTTATGCAGCAACTTCTACTTTGACATGGCCTTTGGATGAAGAAGTGAAGGATGACATTGTGACAACCCGCCCAGGAGAATACCGTACTACCGCCTAAGCCAATCCACTTTGGTCATTAAGCAGCAATAAAGTATCATCCTGTCGTTAGTTGCCGGGTTGACGCCCGGTAAATCACTTATATAGCAACAAGGATCGACATCTATGCATTAAAACTCACACGAAGGCGAGTCCAGAGATACAACATAATTAACATCCGAAATTTACCCCGAAGGGTTTAATTATTACAAACCGAAGTTTTTGTTGTCACAACGTAGTTCAGAGTTTTCGAAACAGCGGAATTAAACTAAGCGGAAAGCGAGAACACCACGGGAGGCCAACCATGATGTCTTCAGTCGTCATCCTCCACCCACTCCAACTCCCAGCCGAGCGGGATGGCGGCTGGAGGAGGCAGCTTGGTCGTGGGCGGCCATGGCGGCGCGCTAGCGGTGCACAGGGTGCTGGAGGTGACTCGGCGCGCGAGTGAGGGTCGTGCGGTGCCTTTATAGGCGCGGCGAGGCGACGCGTCGGGCTCCACGCCTCCTCCTGGACCCTATGGCACGCGGATAGAGGAGCACCTGACCGCTACAGGCGACGTACCCAGCGGGCAGCGCCTGTACGGCGTGAATGGCGGCGCGGCAAGGGGCGAGCGCGGGCTTCGAGCCGCCTCGGTGCGCGCGCGACCCGGGGAAGGCGCGGCGCCTCGGGAAGGTGCGGGCGGGGCCCGGACGCCGAGGTGGCGGGGCGCGGCGCGCACGGCGCGCGACGTCGCGACGCAGCGTGCGGTCGGCTCAAAAATATTTCACAGTACCCCTGTTCGAACGCAAAAATCTCCAGAAAGTTGAATCGAAGTGCACAAAGTGATGAATACCAAAGTTGTAGATCTCACTACCCTCAACAACTTTTACAAAGGCTCGTAGGTGTTTTTCTCAATGGTTTTTGCAGGAACGGCTTGCCAACTTTGAATGCCGCCATGTCTCAGTGAACAGGAGCTGCTGTCGGTTGACCACATTTTTCACCAATTTCCACTCAAAATTGGAAATGCCAATCTGCATGAAAGTTGTGTCCCTCAACAAGCTGGACAACTTTCATAAAGGTAGATTTTGAAGTGTTTAGGTGAATTTTGGAGAACGCGGCAAAAGTTCGAAAGACACTCACCGGCGTCAGGGTTTAAGCGGGGTTTGACCGTGTCTTTGACCAAGGGTTGACCACAAGGGTGTGTTGACTTGGTCAAGGGGGTCAATGCGGGTTGTTGGCTCGATTTTCGAGGTGATGACCCAGGTTGACCTAGGTTTGACCAATGTCGGTCGGTTTGACTCGGCTGATTCGGCCATTAGCGCTAATGACGCTAATTAAAAACCTGGGGCGTCACAGACATCATGAGCTCCACCTCAAGTCAATCTGACAGCTTGCAATTCTAATGTTATAATTTAGTGTTGTAAACCTGATTATTTGTTGAACTTGTAATGCTGGGCATGGAGACTCCCTTTTGATGAACTTGTATTTTGTTAAATGGTTGGATGGCTAAGTGGCTAGCATGAACTTGTAATGTTGTTAGGATTTGGTGGTGTATGTTCACCCTTGAACTTGTTGGATGTTTGCATGAATTTGTTGAATGATGGATTGCTGGTATTATATTACTAGTGTTTATATTGTCTATTTATGATATTAAGTGGGTGGTGGGTCACCTGATGGGTACCCGTTACCCACGTGGGTGGCGGGTGTGGGGTAATTCTAGACCCGAGACGGGTGGCAGGTGTGGGTGGTGGGTGATTTATACCCTGATGGGCCGGGTGGCGGGTGGCGCCCCCAGCGGGTTTCTCACCCGTTGCCATCCCTACCTCATGGCTCGCTGACAAGGACTCGTCAGTCGTCACCAGGTGATATGCCACAAAAAGTTTCGTAGACAATTGTGTGCTATGCACTTAATTTTTGTTTACACACATGCCATATTTTCCATATTTTGAGTCGACGGTGTTAAACCGATGGGTGAAATGACTATTTTACCCATGTGGGCTCCACCAATCTTCCTCCTCCTTCTCTTTTCTGCAGCTGTCGGCCCTTCACCCCTTCTTGCTCGCCACCACCATGGTCGCCACGCCCTCCCCGCCGCCAGTGGCTGTCTTCGGCTTCGTCCTCCTGAGGTCGGCCCGGCCTTCGCACGACCGGCACTGGCCAATCTTCCTCCTCCCCTTCTCCTTTCTCCTACTGCCAGCGTGGATCGAGGTCAGGTCGAGGTCCGCCAGGGGGGCAAGCGGCGGCGGCTCGGCGAGCGCCAGCTTCACCCTTGCTCTCAGCGACGGTGGGCGGCGCACGCAGCTCAACGCCACCGGTGACGTCCGGGCATGGCAGCCACTTGCGGCGGTTGTTGCCTCCCGATTCCGACGGCCGTCGGCCATGAAATTGGGCCCCTCCTCACCACCGCAGCAAGCTTCAGCTCGCAGCCCGCACAACCACCAGTCTAAGTACGTGCTCAATTGAATCCATTGGGCTACCAAATCAAGCACATGGCAATCCTAATCTAATTGAATTTACTATGCATCGAATTGTTCCCATGGCCAAATCAAGGAGAGAAGATTCCATCGAGGAGAGACACGGAGCTGGTCGTGCAAGCGGACGAGGAGTCCTTCATGGCTGGGTTCCCCGCAAGCCGCAACCGCTTGAGCTCGTGCCGCCCCTGCGTGATACTACTCTTCTAGGCCCTCGTTGCAGCTGCTTCGACTGTCCCCGTCTGCAGCTTCTCTCGACGGACACAGGGAGGGGCACGACCGGCCCCCATGGTGACGAGGAGGGACGGGAAGCGCGACTGGGCACGGGGCGGGTCATCCCCTCGATGGCGACAGATGAGAGCTGTGGCAGGCATGTGCATGATAGATGATGGTGACAGTACATGTACAAGGAAGAATGGACGAGAAGAAGGAGATGAGTGGTGGGCCCACAGGGGCAAAATCGTATTTTCCATACGTGGGTCCCACATGGTCAGAGCTAAGAAACCGTTAAGTTCTAACGGAAGGTGGACAGAATGGCACACGAGTAAACAAAAGTTGAGGTCATGGCACACATGTATCTGGAAACTTTTTATGGCACATGCGTAACCAACAACTTTTTAATGGCATGTAGGCAAATGATTCCAATATGCATGGTTCCTAATCCTCTCTTTGTGAGATTCGGTTGAGAGATCAAAACCGTGCAGCCTTGTTCCACGTGGTAGCGTCACACGATCATGTTTTACATGGATTCAAAAAATGCCTTTTGTTCCCTCCGTCTCATAAAGAATGATGTTTTAACTTTTTTACATGGATTTAAAAACCGCCTTTTGCTCCCTCCGTCTCATAAAGAATGATGTTTTAACTTTTAATATTGTCCTAAGTCAAACTTTCTCAACTTTGACAAGATTTACAGAGAAAGTATTAATATTTATGACATCAAACAATATATTATAAAAATAGATCTCATAATGAGTCTAAAGTATTTATGTTACACCATAAACATATGTAGGTTTTTTATTATCTTGGACAAAGTTTAAAAAAATTGAGTTAGGACAATCTGAAAACAACATTTTGCTGGGAATAGAGAGTATGTTTGTTTTGTAGAGAAGCGGAGAGTGCTACTTCTTCTTGGAATCTGGAAGCTCAAGAAGCCACTCCAAGCCTCTTCCTCCTCTCGCCCCCTCCACACCGCCTCCCTGGACCCCTCCCTTCCTCCCTGTTGGCGGCTACGCCGGCGGCGGCGAGAGGGGTATGGGCCCCCTAGCTCTCCTAGTAGTCCATACCTTTCCCTAATAGTTGTAGATTTGCCTTTATGGCTTTTGCCCTATGTGGCCCGTCCTCCTTGCTCACCGTCACTGTCGTCGCCATCGTATTCATTGCCGGTCTCGCCGTCGTCGCCCTCAAGGTATGGCTAAATAAAATACCTCGCCCCCTCAAGCTTCTTCGCATCCGCCTCCGCCCCCCCCCCTCTGGAGCTTGAGGTTCTTCACCACTACCCCTGATTTCGCTGGGATTTGGGGTCGATTTGGGGGCTGCACCTCTAGATTCGTCTCTTGGTGGGTTGGATCTGCTCTCAGGTGTTTATCCTCATCTCTTCCCCTTACATCGTTGGTTGTTCCGACATCTCTGCCTTGTTGCATGTCGGATGTCGTCGAACGCTCCGATCTATCCCCGCCGCCCCTGCTTCAGCACCTTGTTGATTGCTCCGATAGCTTTGCCTCGTCTTACAATGATCTTGTTGTTGTTGAACGCATCGAGATGTCTTCACCTTCCACCTCTGCCCTCTGTATCTCTGTGGTTGTTCCTCCGGCTCCGTCTCCTCTTCAGGTGTAACGCCGGAGTCGAACGCATTGAGATCCATCTATCAAGCAGTGCTGCCTCAACACACGTCAAGCTTCCTCAAGACCCTTCGTCATCGGCATGGCAGTGTCCCATCCACCGGCTTTAAAAGCAGTGGCCATCTGCCCGTCGGCATCTTCTCCATCGGCATCTTCTCCAACATTATCCTTGGCTCGCCGGCGATGCTTCTACTCGAAGTCGCCTTCAAGCTTCTCAAGCCTACGCTTCGCGAGGCCCCTCCGCAACTCAAGCTCCATGCGTTTCAGACGCCGCTGCAACCGTCCCACCGGCGAACTGTTCCCCGGTAGTGATTTTAGGTTTGAGTCCCTCAGGGACCTTGATGTAATTGACCATTTGTTATGGGTCTTCTTGTAAGAACGCTGCTTTAATATAATATATGTGTTGTTTGTAAAAAACGGAGACTGCTACTCTTTATTAGGGTTTTAAACTTATACTAATTACATGGACATATGAGAAATTGCGAGATGAATCCATTAAGACTAATTAATCTGTCATTAGAGATTTTTACTGTATCACAATGTTGTCTAATCATGACATGATTAAACTCATTAGATCCGTCTCGAAAAATTAGTAGAGATGTGAATGGGTTGCCATTAATCTGCATTTAATACTCTCAATTTGTGTCCGAAGATTGATGGAGAAATTTCCGAGGAAATTTTGACATACTAACAGGGTAATGATGTTTAGAGTATTAAATGAGGATTAATGACAAAACAAATTGCACAAACTCTATCTTAATTTTCGAGACAGATCTTGCGAGCCTAATTATGTCATGATTAGACAACGTCGTGCTAGAGTAACCAATCTCTAATGATAGATTAATTAGACTTGATGGATTCGTCTCGCAATTTTCCGTTCACTCGTGTAAATACTTTTGTAACTGCACTAGGGTTAGGAAAAAGGAACCAGTCTGGTTTACCGCCGCTGAAAAACCAAACCAATTAACCGGTAGAATTGACCGGTTAAATCAGATGGGGATTTTTAGGTTCGGTTTGAGGTCGGAAACCGATCGGTTTTGCTACCGACTGGTAAGACCGCCTTTCGCGGTTAGCCATTCGGTCCCAACGTATTTTTAAAACCCTGTTTTGTACACATGGGTGGTACGATCGTTTTGCAAAGATCCTCGAAATCATGGATCTAGAATGATTAGCACCTCTCTAGGTTGCAATACCGCATAATATAATTGAAATACTGTAAAAATGAGACACCAAATCATAGGCAATCCACTAAATACATCACCAGCAGAGCCAAGTTCAAAAGTGGGATTTTTTATTTTTACATTTCATTTACGATTTTTCAAAAATATATGTTCAAATAAAGTTTACAAAACTAACCATTGATTATAGTTTCACAAAAACTTTATTCGGACACATATATTTGAAAAATTGTAAAAAATAGATATAAATATAGAAAAGGCCACGTGCTGATTTTTAGGTTCGGTATGAGGTCGAAAAATTGTAAAAAATAGATATAAAAATAGAAAAGGCCACGTGCCAGCATTTAAAGTGGTGGCCCATTAAGCCCACAACTTGTTGACATAGTAGAAGGCCTGTGGCAGCCCAGCAGCCGTTTAACCCCCGCATTTTGCCATTCCTTTCTTTTCCTCCAATCCACGATCCTCTTGTCCCCTCTGCTCCTCCTGCTGCTTCGCCGGGGGCGGCGTGCGGCGTGCCGGCGTCTCGAACCGGGACGCTTCTGGAACCCACCTCCACGCCGCTCTGATCCTCCCTAGACCCTAGGCCTCCTCACTCTCCAGCCCGGGCACCCACACCTCCCACCCTTGCGCTAATTGATCTCTCCCCATTCCGCGCCGCCACCCCATGGGCCGGTTCGGGTGGCTCCGGCACGCCTCCAGATCTCTCGCGCTCTGCTCAGGCGAGGTGAGGCGAACCCGCTTGCATTTTTCTGCCTTGCCTATTCTTGGTCTGGGGTTTTGCGGAGTGACGGAGTGCTAGTTGTTTGCTCCGTTTGGGGCTTTTGCTTGCAGGTGACTGCGCCGAGGAGTACATGGATTCGGCCGAATGCGCGTAATTTTCCTTCCATTTGACTTGATTTGTTTGATCACTTGTTGGTTTGCGATTTGAGAGGCCTTTTGCTGTTTCTGGTTCAAGTGCGCTGTTAAAAGTGTAGATGATTTGGCGGATTTCAGGGTGAATAGAGCGGACTGATGTGTAGAATCTGTTCATTTTATAGGGATATTAACTCACTAATTTCACCTGCACAATGCTATTTTCTCGGTTCTCCTGTTATGCTGGGGTGTTTTTCTAATGATATGAATAATTTTATTTTATTTTCAAGTAAACTTGGAGAAACAATACACAAAGTTACATTCTCATTCTGAATATATTACGAAGGATTATTTTAGCTTAACACTTTTTTTTTCGCAATTCATACTGGCACATTCCTGGAAAAAGTTTGTAGGTATGAACAACTGCTTATTATATACTTAATGTGTTTCTGCATATAATTTGAGAATATCATATACGTAATGGATACAAGCTGACTTTTTATATCTGCTGTTGATATTGATAGCTGTACATTTACTGCCTGCAATCAGCTCCAAAGTGTGGCTGTATAATCTTAGACTAGCCTTTTCTACTTTTCAGTACCTCTCTGTTCCTTGCCCTAAAATAATTTTCTGTTCCTTGTTTTTATTTTCATCTTGAGTACTGCAGCTTGCAGCTCTACTGGTACCTATATTGGTGATAAGTACCATGGCCGATTCATGCTGACATCGTCTGTATTGAGCAGGAGTTTTCATGCTACAGGTTAATATGCTGGGTTTCGACTAATCTTCGGATCATAATTAGTTTTGCAATCACTAAGTGCAATTAAACATTTCTGGGTGCTCCTGCCAGGTCACCGTTGTTCGATAGATAAAGATTATTACAAAATTCTTGGTGTTCCTAGGGATGCATCGCAGGATGACATTAAGAAGGCTTTTCATTCTGTGAGTATCATCACAGTTCAGCTAACCCTGAAATACTCTGTGGCTCACTTATAATCATGCTATTTGTTTAAGATGAGCATGTCATAAATCTAATATCCATCGACTAAGTGCTGATCTCATCTGTTCTCTGAACAAAATTGAAATGGTGTGATTTCGAGAGTTTGGTTTGTTAATCGAATCATTCAGATTTCTGCCTCTAAATTAGAAAAAATGTATGTAGCTTGCAAAAAAGTACCATCCGGACACAAATAGAGGCAATACTGCAACAAAAAAGATGTTTCAGGAAATACGAGATGCATACGAGGCGAGTAAGTTACCATAATTTGTGTTTTCTTGTTTATGTTGTCGTCGCTATACCAAAATTAACAATGTCTTTTTATGCTAACTTGGATTCCAGACATTACGGGATCCTTCAAAAAGAGAGCAATATGATATGGTAAACTTTCATGGTCCATTTTCCTTTTTTGCAACTTTTTTTTAGGAAATGGCATGGTTTCTTTCAAGGCCTTTAAATGGAGTTATTTACTTTATAATCTGGAGAAGTTTATGTTATGTTGTAATATGGCAGCTATTTTCTAGAGGGTCAAGGGGGGATTTTGATGGATCCTATCATGACACATTCTCAGGATCCAACCGTGACCCTTTCACAGAATTCCACAGGCAGAATGACGGCCATTTCTCTAGTAAATTCTATAAAATATTTTCTGAGGTATTTTCTATCACTTCAAACGCATTTCCTTCCACTTGTCATTTCAGTACAGAATATGGAGTACACTTATTCTCTTGGATTTCAGGTTTTTGGACAAGACACAGATGTGCGTGCAAATGATATTAAGGTTCATTCTTAGGCCTGATTATTTTTCATTTTAAGTTGTCATTTTTCTTTAGTCATTATCTTGTCAATCTTATTATCTCTCTTGACTTAAGTAGGTAGAGTTGAATATCTCTTTCAATGAAGCTGCCAATGGGTGCATAAAGAAGGTGTCTTTTCATGCAAAAAATGTTTGTGATTCATGTGGTGAGTACGTGCTTCTATTTTTGAATCATTTGCTAGGTACATTTATTTACCACGCTTGGCTTTTGTATAATTGTATGCGGATTTGTTAAATCAAGTTAAATCATTGTGCTCATGCTGTCAGCAGGCACTTATGCATAAATCATTTCCTGAAGTGAACTGTGTCATACATTTTGTTTTGACATTTTTGCTGAAAGGGTGTACTTAGTGTCTTAGTGAAAAAACTACCACACCATGGGTCTGAATAAGGGAATATAGGCAGTCTTACCCTTGCTTATTTTGCAAGGAGGCTGGTTCGAACACAAGACCTCTGCAACACTAATGGAGAGATATCTTTCCGGAGTATTTTTATCTATTTGAGCATTTCATTTATCTGCTAAGTAGCCAACTATTTTAGAGACATTATTAGTGTTGTTTCTGTGGAGTGAGAACATTCCATTAGATTGTCCTGGTTTTCATTTATTTACTTTTTGTTGCAGATACGTCATAAATATTCTTTTTTTTCTCGAGCACGCAGGAGAGTTGCGTATCTCACTATATTAAGAAGAAAAAGGGGTTTTAAAACCCATTCAACAGCACACTTTAAATCATAACTAGTTAACTATTCTATTTTAAATACTAGTCATGTCTTTTGCAAGTCATAATCTTCCAGAGTCAAGTTGTAGATGCTAGTTGTTTCTGCGAAGCATTCAAGAGAAAATAACGATTGCTTAAACTCAATATGAAGATTGCCAGATTTCTGTGTTTCAGACACTTCATGGATTTGTGTAATAATGTACCTGCGGTAACCAGTCATAACTTTGTGTGCTCAGCAAACTCTCATACTTTGTGTTGAAGGCAGTGGCAGAGATAAAGAGGGTCTGGGGATGTTGCAGGACCCCCTTACCCCAGGAAACTCAATGCATACAAAACTCATACACCTCCAAATTAGTGTGTTGTTTAGCCCTAAAAACACAATATCTAAAACACATCGTTTTTTTTAATGCAGGAAAGCTGTGCTTCATTGCAATAGAGAGAGAAAAATAGTCTCCATACAAATCCCATCTCTCATACGGGGACCAAATATGAGAGATAGGTTCAAAATCACAAAACTAGCCTATGCAACAAAAAGGACATGACCTAAAACCTTTACCTAGCTATCTAGAGAACACCAGATAAGCCTAGGCCTTGTAGTCTTTAGCACCGGCCAGGCACCACAGGCATTATTCATCCTTAAGTTCCCTCATGATGGAGTTGACCTAGGGGGCCATCCCCTCAAACACAGGCATTCCTGTGTTTCCAAATCATCCAGGCACCCAAAATTATTAGGAAATTTACTCCTTTCTTATATTCCTTCTTCACCTTCTTCATCACTTTGCGCCACCACTCAGCAAAGCTGCGCTCCCACTGCCTGGGAATGCAAGCATCAAGTTTCAGTGGTGCTAAATGATCGAACCAAATCTAAAGCACAATGTGATCATCCTGATTTAGCTCACATCCTCTTTTCTTTTTTTTTTGATTAACCCTGATTTTGTCTACTGTTAGGCGGGAGAGGTCATTTGGCAAATGCAAAGAGATATGTTTGTCTCTCATGTAATGGTATAGGAAGAGTAAGTGTTTGCTAAGTTCCATGCATATATGTATAGTACATTGCATATCGTTTGTGTTTATACTGTTGGTTGATGCAGGTCACTAACTATCCATTCACATCCATCTGTGGTGTTTGCAGAGGTGTTGGGAAAGTAATTAAGGTAATGAGCATGCAAGTAACATGAAGGACCTTTTCTCCTATTTCATGTATGATATTTTTTGCAGGATTACTGCTTGACATGCCAAGGTTTAGGGGTGGTAGATGGTATGAAACATGTAGAAGTGAATCTCCCAGCAGGTGCCTTTGTCAGTTTGCTTCTTTCTGCACCTTTTGTAGTCACTGCTGCTCTTTTTTTATTCTACTATATGGATGGGTTCCTTCATAATTTGCTGAGTTGTTTCTGGCTTCGTCTTTGTGTCTACATCATGTTGCCTCAATAAGTTACTAATAACTTATTATCAGTTAACCTGATGTTTACTATTAATAGAATGTTTAACAGAACAGTTTGCATTGCAATAATTTAACTCATTGAATATATTTCTTGTTTTTTTAGAATAATATATTTCTTGTTTTCTGCAATGTAGGAATTGATTCTGGTGATACAGTTCATGTACGGGAGGCTGGAGATAGTGGTAGACTTGGCACTGAACATGGAAGTCTATATATCACAATTCAAGTGAGAATGCATATTTTTGCATGGTTCTTCTTGTACATATATATCAAGTTATCAACCTATATGTTCATTGAATTCCAATGTTCACATATATCCAGGATTTAATTACCTATCACCAGAGATATATCTGTCATATTGACTTGTTGGTGTTAATAGCTGTGGTGCCAATCAGGAACCGTTGATAAACAAAAACTGTTACTGATGAACTTTTTTCCTATCTTTAGTTTGTTATGATAGATGCTGAATGTATAAATAGTATTGAGGCCCAATGGGGACTATATATAGAGTACATGAGAGACACATGAGGGGAAACCTATACCACGAGATTACAATATTGACCTTGACATAGTTCATTACAGTGTGTCTCAACAATGCATATTGGCAAACTCAATTGATTGTGCATGTGAACTCTACTTACACAATTAGTTCCTGTGTCGTAGGTGTAGGAGGAGCAGGACACTTTACATTTGGCTATGACCAATATGACCTGGTCTATCATGGATTTACTGGAAAGTGTGGGTTCACAAAGATTGTGACTTGTTTATAATCTGCTGGAAAATGATGCCTTCATATGTATCAGTTGTTAGATGGGCATGGTGTCATGCATTCTTAGTTCAAACAGGCTTTCAATGCACAAAATGTGCACCTTTTGATTTGAATAAAAGGTGTTTTTACTAGAGACATGCCAGTAAAAGGCTCCAGCAGTAGTTCCAGTTCTGAAGGGAAATGAAAAAGGGGAAGTCCTGCTTGTAAATTATGCCGGAACCTAAAGGATCCATTTCCAAGCTACCGTCCTAGCTTTGCCTATCATTGGCATCAGAACCATTCCTCCAAAGCTTTTTTAGTGCACCTTGTGTTTGCATCAATCGTGGTGCGGTCGATGAAGCAATAGCGTGCAGGTAGTAGCTGTAGATGAATCACCGATACTTCACTAGTCCAGCCGTACCCGTATCTGATACATTGATACTCCAATACTCTCTATACTGCTACTGGGTTGTTTTTCTGTTTTCAAAGTCATGTAAGTGATACACAGGTAGCCATCTTTTGGGGCCTTTTGTCGACTTTATGTGCAATACCTTCGGGATGTCTCTCCCGTCATTAACTATTAGACTTGGATGGTCCAGCATATAACTACTTTTAGTTGGCCCTGTTTGGACCCTGTTTGGATTGTCTAAAACTAATTTTTAGTTGGGACTGAAATTTAGCTGGCTCAAGTGAGCTAACACTTTAAAAGATTAAAGTTTAGCCACCCTGTTTGGATCTAGGACTAAAAGATAACTAGTCGATGCATAAAATCAATTTTACCTTTGTGGGAGATGAGAGAGGAGAGATAAAGGGGGATGGGTTGGTGGGGGTGGGCAAAAGTGACTTTTGCTACATGTCAGCTCCTTTTAGCTCGAATTGGTTTTGGTGGACTAATGAAAAGTAAATTTTAGTTGGCGTGAAACTAAAAATTAGTTCACATGTTTGGAGCTCCTAGAGCTAATTTTTAGCCTACTACAATTTTGTTGGGCTCTCCAAACAGGGCCTTATGTCTTGGAAATACCTCAAAATTAATTTGATAAGTACCACTTTGTTCCACAAATATTATTGGTGAAGGATCTGTGACCAAAATTTAAAGGATGCCTTGCAGTATAGGATTCCTCATGCCCTTTGCCAATTTTCCATGATGCTTGATGTCTTTGTAATATGTCGTCTTTGATTCTCACACCATGTAAGTTTGCGACTATAGCCAACACACTTATTAGGATCAGGAAGTGGTTTTCTTTATTTATCTACTGATTACCGAAGTACTGATGACTTAAGAAGTGTTCTGTCGTGCTATTTCGTATCAGCTCTGGCCGTTTCAAACTTAAATATTATACTGTACAATATAACCATTCTCTTGTATCAAACAATTTAGCTTCTGATTATCCCATGAACTGTGTATATTATAGGTAGCAAATGATCCCATGTTTACACGAGATGGTGCTGATATACATGTTGATAGAAAGATAAGCTTCACACAGGTAAAGACCTTCCTTTCACCTTGTATTTTGTTCCTTTCAATTTGAATATTTTAATGCTATGATATTTCTCACTCAGTCTCAGGAACTTTTCCAAAACAATAGATTATGTAATTTCCCTGTATATAGTTCATATATAATTATTTTTAGTTTGTGGTTTTAATTGTTGCTTGTGATGTGTTTGTTGCTGATTTTCCTTTCATAATTCTGCAGGCAATGCTTGGTGGAAAAGTAGAAGTACCTACTTTAAATGGGAAAACAGAAGTGAAGGTAATAATTGATTCCGAAAAGGGCATGCGTGGCCACTAGCAAAATTATGAAAGAGGAGACACATATATTATATTATCTGTTGTGTTAAGACTTAGGTGGCAAGCCTTTTGTCTGTAAATCATACTATTTGCTATAAAAACTATACTATTCACACGGTATACTATTTCAAATTTAAAATGCTCAGTATACTTCATCTTATTTTTATTCAAATATGTCTGTGTGTGCACTTGCTTACCTAATCTTATTTCTGTCAAATAATTGCATGTACTTGATGAATTGATATTCTATCACGTGTTAGATAATTTCTGTTGCTCACTCCATATTTTCTTTACCTAATCAACATATGGTTGAATTTATCCAGATACCCAAAGGAGTTCAACCAGGTCAAGTTGTAGTTTTAAGGGGAAAAGGTAACTTGTGAAACTTGAGAAACGTGTCACCTGACTTCTAATGAGATGCTGATGATCATAATTTCTATCAGGATTGCGAAATCTGGCAGGATACTCTGGGGACCAATATGTACGATTCTTAATTCATTTCCCCTCGTAAGTTACTTGTCCTACCTTGACTCATTTTTTTTATCAACATAAATACAATAGCTTTCCTCCATATAAACCAAACTGTTATGGTGTTCCAATTACTTCAGTCATGTGTTTGCCCTTAAAGTAAAAGTATATTGGTTTGCGGGTTGGTTGCCTGTTAGCTCACACTTTGTGAAGCAACCTTGTTGTACTCTTCACAACAAAAGTAATGATTACTGGTATCATATCAATGAAGTGGGCAGAATAAAGATGTTACAGTTGCAGAGGATATGCTGCTAATTGAACAGTGATGTCAAACGGATCTGAAGACGGATGGTTAAACTGGCAGTTGGGCTTGCTATTTGATTGGCCCTTGATCACCTCTTAGCATGATTAGATTGTTATTGGTTTTAGGGTTTGGGATCTGTGATCACTTCTATATTCATGGGTCTATATATACATATAAAATGAAGAGTACGAGCGATCCTAATAAATCATCATTTATATGCTCCTAATAATTTCGTGGAGGTATATTTGGATTGACTACCTTTCTTCAATATCTTGAGTCTTTGAGTACTACTAGTTGGCACGGTGCTGCATCAGACTCAGCACTGTGTTAGAGGAAAGCCCTATTGGGCCTAGTAATAGAGGGAAGCTTGGCATTTGTATCAGTAGGGTGCTCATTGTATATTTCCTCTTGCATTCCTCTCTATATATTTGCCCAATGGGAGCCTGTCATTTGTATCACTTTGTTAAGTAGAAGGATTTGGGGATCGAGAGATAGCAGAGAAGGGGATCGGATAGAGAAGCACAGAGGAAGGGAGGAACGACGATGAAAGCTTCGTCGATTCAATTTCAGAATTCAGTTCATGTCTGTCTATTACAGCTGCACTCCGCAGCACTTATACGCACGCAGCACGCAGCACACACGCGCACGCCACCCTTGTCATTGCCTCGTGTTTAACTTCAAGCCCAATCAGCGCCCATGACTCTGGTGTTGGGCCGGCGTGGCCTGGTTCCCTGACGCGGCCCAACAGAAGCATCCTTCGCTTGTGCCGTATCAGCAGCAGTGCTGACACCCCCCCTCCGAAAGAAACAGCTTGTCCCCAAGCTGGAGCACCAGGAAAACGCCGACGAAGGTCCTCAAAGTTCTCCAGGTAGCAAGAGATGATGGCCAGCCCGACCATTGAACCAGAACTTCCTTCAGGTCACCATCAGCGGAGAGACGCTTCTGCAAGATGGCACTAGGGACTTGTAAACCAGAATTGAGGTTGGGCACAACTGGAGTTACCTGGCAACCAGATGGAACAGCTCTCTTCAACTGGGAAACATGGAAAACAGGGTGTATGGATGATGTAGGTGGAAGTGCCAGTTTATAAGCCACAGCTCCAATCTTTTCCTCGATAGTGAAGGGGCCAAAGAACTTAAAAGCCAGCTTCTGGTTGGCACGAGGAGCCAAACATGATTGCACATACGGCTGTAGCTTCAAGTAGACAGAATCACCCACATCAAAAGACCTCTCAGTGCGATTCTTGTCAGCCTGGCATTTCATACGTTCTTGGGCGCGTGCCAGATGTTGCTTGATGAGATCTTGCATCAGGGATCTGTCCAGAAGCCAATCCTCCAACAGCGGGACAGGAGCAGCATCAGAAGGTTCCACACCCATCACCCTTGGAGCATATCCATATAGAACTTCAAAGGGAGAACGACCCAATGCTGAATGCCAACTGGTGTTGTACCAGAATTCAGCCAAATGAATCCAAGAACTCCACTGTGTAGGACAGGCACTGACAAAACATCTCAGAAATGTCTCCATGCATTGATTCACCCGTTCTGTTTGACCATCAGTTTGAGGATGGTATGAAGTGCTCATTTTGAGATCAACACCTGACAATTTGAAGAGCAATTGCCACAGACTGCTTGTGAAAATTCTGTCCCTGTCAGAGATCATGGACTTGGGCATGCCATGCAGCCTGTAAACTTGTTGCATATACAGCTGAGCTACAGACAAAGCTGTAAAGGGATGTGCCAAGGGTAAGAAGTGGTATTTAGAAAACTTATCCACCACTACCAACACAACATTCATCTTTTTGGACAGAGGTAGTCCTTCAACAAAGTCAAGTGATACAACCTGCCATGCACACTCAGGGATAGGTAATGGTTGGAGAAGACCAGGATATTTAACCCTCTCAGGCTTGGCTTGCTGGCATATTTGAAAGGTGGAAACAAATGTTTGCACATCTTTGGTAAGGCCAGACCACACAAAATACTGCTTGATTCTCCTGATAGTGACTGGAATGCCAGAGTGGCCTCCCAAAGGTCCACTGTGCAAAGCATGCATAATTTTGGTTTTCAGTGATTGCACATTACCAACCCAAATTTTTCCCTTGTATCTAAGCAATCCATTGTTGAGGGCAAAACCTGTGTCATCAGGAGTCACTGACAATTTAGCCACAAGTTCAGAGGCTTTCTCATCCTGCTCATAACTGTTAGCAATTTCCTCAATCCAAGCACAGGGGTAGCAGAAGAAACAGCCAAGATGTGACTATCAGAATGAACTCTCCTAGAAAGGGCATCACCAGCTGAATTTTCAGCACCTTTCTTATACACTAATCTGTATTGCAACCCCAGAAGTTTGACAACCACTTTCTGCTGCTAGGGTGTATTAAGCCTTTGCTCATTCAAATGCACCAGACTCTTTTGATCAGTGTAAATGAAAAATTCAGCATGTTGTAAAAATTGGCGCCATTGATCAATAGCAATGAGGATTGCCAAGTACTCCTTTTCATAAGTGGAAAGTCCTTTAGTCTTGGGCCCCAATGGCTTACTGATGTATGCAAGGGGGTGGCCTTTCTGTAGAAGCACAGCACCAACTCCCAAGTTTGAGGCATCAGCCTCGATGGAGAAAGGTATGGTGAAATCTGGCATAGCCAACACAGGAGAATTCACCAGAGCTTCCTTGAGTACTGCAAAAGCTTGAGTATGTTCCTGAGTCCAAACAAACATAACTCCCTTCTTCAGCAGATTAGTGAGAGGCTTAGTAATTACTGCAAAATGGTGCACAAATTTCCTGTAATAACCAGCCAACCCAAGGAAACTTCGAGGCTCCTTAACAGAAGAAGGTTGAGGCCAAGATACAACTGCTTCCACTTTGGCAGGATCAGTAGCAATGCCCTGAGAACATATTACATGCCCCAAATAAGCAATCTATTGTTGAGCAAACTTGCACTTAGATATCTTAACACTCCACTTATCCTTGGCCAAAAGTTGCAACACCATTCTAATGTGCTGGACATGTTCTTCAAAAGAAGCACTATAGATGAGTATATCATCAAAGAATACTAAAAACACACCTCCTCAGTAAAGGAGCCAGAGTGGAGTTCATAGCTCCCTGAAAGGTACCAGGAGCTCCACACAACCCAAATCCCATGACTTTGAATTCAAAGTGCCCAAAATGAGTTTGAAATGCAGTTTTAAACTCTTCACCTGCCTTGAGTCTAATCTGATGATAACCAGAGTTAAGGTCAAGGGTAGAAAACCACTTGGCTTTGGCCAGTTCATCCATCAACTCATCAAAGACAGGAATAGGAAATCTGCTCTTGAGAGTTAAAGCATTGAGATACCTGTAGTCCACACAAAACCTCCAAGAGCCATCCTTCTTCTTGACCAAGAGAATAGGTGAAGAAAACCCACTGGAACTTGGTTGAATAATACCCTTAGCAAGCATTTCAGCCACTTGTTTCTCTATCTCATCTTTCAGTGATGGTGGATATCTATAAGGCCTGATGTGGACAGGTTTGGCACCAGGGACCAGAGGTATAACATGATCACAACTTCTCTGTGGAGGCAACTGAGAAGGAGCTTCAAATACCATAGCAAACTCATCCAAGACAATTGCAATTTCAGGAGGAAGCTTGGTAGTATCTACAGAGGACACAACATCCTGCAGGAGACAAACATGAACCACCATTTCTTCAGGCAAAGAAGGCAGCACCCCTTGCAGAAATGCTGTTGACCCATTATAGGGTATAGGCATCCATTTATGTTTCCAGTGCACCTTCATTGGACTGAACTGCTCCAACCAATCCATACCAAGGATCATATCAAAGTGCTGTAACTCAATAATCTTCATGTCTGTAGAAAATTTGTAATCCTGGACAGACCACTGAGCTTGCTGAATACTATCAGTACAATACAGAAAACCTCCATTGGCTACTTGTACTTGTACAGTCTTCTGCAAGGGCTGAACACCAGACAGTTCAGCTGCTATATGTGTGCTGAGGAAAGTGTGAGAACTGCCAGAGTCTACCAAAATCAAAATATCCTTAAGTGTGAGAACTGCCAGAGTCTACCAAAATCAAAATATCCTTCCCTTGTACTGAACCTTGAAGTTTCATTGTCCTGGGTCCTTCCACCCCAGAAGAAGCTTCCTTAGAGAGGGCCAAGAACAATTGCTCCTGATGGTCTGAAGAAACAGGTAGCTCATCAATGGCTTCCAAGTTGAATAACTCAAGCAATTCTTGCACAGCATGGAATTGAACTGTAGGAGCACACTTATGGTCCCTATGCCATTTTTCAGCACATCTGACACAAAGACCTTTAGCTCTTCGATATGTCCTCAAGGCTGCCAGCCTTTCCTCAGGAGACTTATCCTGACACAATTTCTTCTCTTCTGGCAATATTGGAGCAGCTTGCTTGTCAATTCTTGGAGGAGGAGGCAGAGGTAAGGGATTTCTTGTTGCTTGCTTTGCGCCTGAATAAGCATCTTGCCTTCTAGATGGCTTAACAGAATTCCCCACATCTTCCTACAACAAGGCAAGAGAAGCAGCAGTATCGAAATCCACTGGACGATGTAAGGAAACAGCAGTACGGTACTCCTCTCGTAACCCATCAATGAATCACATGGCATAATAAACAGGTTCAATCACATGACCATAAGCAGTCAATTGATCTACAAGCTCAGCAAAACGATCAACATAATCAACTACAGTTCCTGATTGCCTGATATGGAATAATTGTCTTATCAGCAATTCCTTCTGCTCACGGCCAAAGCGGTCCATCAGCAACAACAACAACAACAACAACAACTTAGCCTTTTGTCCCAAGCAAGTCGGGGTAGGCTAGATATGAAACCCAAAGGTACCATCAACATAAAGACACGTAGAAGAAGTCATGGCTCAGGAACGTTGATGGCTAGTCTCCAAGCGCCCCTATCCAAAGCTAAGTCCTTGGAGATATTCCACTCCCTAAGGTCTCTCTTAACCGACTCATCCCGGGTCGGTTTAGGTCGACCTCTAACTTTCTTCACATTGTCGTCCCGCTCTAGGACCCCACTACGCACCGAGCCTCGGGAGGCCTTCGTTGGACATGTCCAAACCATCTCAACCGATCTTTGGATCGGTTTCTCCTCAATTGGCGCCACCCCGACCCCCGTCCCGAATATCATCGTTCCGTACTCTATCCCTCCTCGTGTGCCCACAAACCCAACGCAACATACGCATCTCCGCCACACTCAATTGCCGGACATGTCGCCTTTTTGTAGGCCAACACTCCGCACCGTATAACATCGCCGGGCGAATCACCGTCCTATAAAACTTACCTTTTAGCTTCTGAGGCACCCTTTTGTCACAGAGGACGCCAGAGGCTTGACGCCATTTCAACCAACCAGTGAAATTCTATGCCTAACATCTTCGTCGATGTCGCCATCCTTCTGTAGTATCGAACCTAAATACCGAAAAGTATCCTTCTTGGTCACCACTTGCCCATCAAGGGTGACGTCTCCCTCCTCACGCGTCGTACCGCTAAAGTCGCACCTCATGTACTCGGTCTTGGTCCTACTAAGTCTAAACCCTTTCGATTCTAACGTATGCCTCCACAGTTCTAACTTCCTATTTACCCCCGCCCTACTCTCATCAACTAGCACCACATCATCGGCAAAGAGCATACACCGGGGGATATCACCTTGAATGTCCCTTGTGACCTCATCCATCACCAAAGCAAATAGATAAGGGCTCAACGCCGACCCTTGATGTAGTCTTATTTTAATTGGGAAATCACTAGTATCGCCATCGCATGTCCGACACACGTCACCACATCCCCGTACATATCCTTGATGAGGTTAACATACTTAGTTGGGACCTTGTGCTTCTCCGAGTGCCCACCACATGACGTGTCTCGGCACTTCGTCGTATGCCTTCTCGAGGTCAATAAATACCATGTGCAAGTCCTTCTTCTCGCTCCCTATATCTCTCCATCAATTGGCGTATTAAGAAAATCGCCTCCATGGTCGACCTACCGGGCATGAACCCAAACCGATTTTGGGTCACACTCGTCCCTCTTCTTAGGCGATGCTCGATAACCCTCTCCCGCAGCTTCATCGTATGGCTCATCAACTTAATTCCACGGTAGTTCGTACAACTCTGAACGTCTCCCTTGTTCTTGAAGATCGGTACTAATATGCTTCTCCTCCATTCTTTAGGCATCTTGTTTGACCGAAAAATAAGGTTAAAAAGCTTAGTTAACCAAACTACCGCTCTGGCACCCAGGCATCTCCACACCTCAATGGGGATACCATCCGGTCCCAATGCCTTGCCTCCCGTCATCCTCTTCAAGGCCTCTGCGGTCTCTGCCTCTTGAATTCTCCTCACAAAGCGTCTGTTGGTATCATCAAATGAATCATCCAACTCAAGGGTAGGATCCTCATTCTCTCCATTAAACAGCTTGTCGAAGTACTCTCTCCATCTGTCCTTGATTTCCTCATCCTTCACCAGAAGTCGATTTGTTCCGTCCTTGATGCATTTGATTTGGTTGATGTCCCTTGTCTTCCTCTCTCGGATCTTAGCCAACCTATAGATGTCCTTCTCCCCTTCCTTCGTGCCTAGCCGCCGGTAAAGGTCATCATACGCCTGACCTTTTGCTACACTCACCGCTCGCTTTGCAGCCCTCTTTGCTATTTTATATCCCTCAATGTTGGCTGCACTCTTGTCATGATGGAGGCGCTTGTAACACTCTTTCTTCTCCTTGATAGTCCTTTGCACCTCGTCATTCCACCACCGGTGTCTTTCACTTCCCGTTTGCCTCCCTTGCTCACACCAAACACTTCCGAAGCCACCTTCCGAACACATGTTGCCATCTTTAGCCACGTGTCTTCCGCATCTTCGCCTTCCTCCCAAGGCCCCTCGACTAGCATCCTCTCCTTAAACCTTTGCGCTTCTTCTCCTCTAAGTTTCCACCACTTCGTTCTTGCAATCTTGGCCCTGTTTGTCCGGAGGACACGTACCCGAAAGCGAAAATCCGCCACCACAAGCTTGTGTTGAGGGACAACACACTCCCCAGGAAACACCCTACAGTCTAAGCACGCACGTCTATCCTCCCTCCTTGCAAGAATAAAGTCGATCTGGCTAGAGTGTTGACCACTACGAAAAGTCACTAGATGGGATTCCCTCTTCCTAAAGAGGGTGTTCGATATCAATAGGTCGTAGGCTAATGCGAAGTTCAGGACATCCTCCCCCTCTTGATTCCTACTACCATACCCGAACCCCCCATGCACCCGCTCCCATCCCACATTAGTCGCACCCACATGGCCGTTGAGGTCTCCTCCTATGAAGAGTTTCTCACCGACGGGCACGGTACTAACCATGCTATCCGGATCTTCCCAAAATCGCCTCTTGATGCTCTCGCTAAGACCTACCTGAGGTGCATAAGCACTGATCACGTTCAGAGCCGAATCACCAACTACCATCCGAACAAGGATAATCCGGTCACCTTGCCTCCTGACATCAACAACCCCATCCTTAAGGCTCCTATCGATCAAGATACCTACACCATTCCTACCCGATGTTGTCCCCGTGTACCAAAGTTTGAAGCCGGTATTCTCCACTTCTTTCGCCTTCGGCCCTTCCATTTGGTCTCCTGAACGCATAGAATATTTACCCGCCTCCTAATCGCAGCATCGACTAACTCTCTTAACTTACCCGTAAGAGACCCTACGTTCCAGCTACCTATACGAATCCTAGTTGGGTCGACTAGCTTCCTTACCCTTCGCACCCGTCGGCCGGTGTGAAGACCCTTGCTCATTTTGCACCACACCCGGCGCCGATGTGGCGCGCCACTAAGGATGTGGCGACCCGATCTTTGCTCACTTGACACCGTGCCCCGGATCACGACACGACGCGTCACGGGGGTGACGGCCCGGCCCTTGCACATTTAACACCATACCCGGGTTCCGGCATGGCGCGTCGCTAAGAGGGTTACGCCCCAACGGGATTCTTTTGGGTTTCATCTCCATAAGAGTGGCTAAGTTTTTACGTTGGCTCGCCAAGCCTACCACAACCCTCCTCCTTTATCAGGGCTTGGGACCTGCTATGTTGGGACACCTAGGCACCCCACCATAGGCGGAGTTAAAGCGGTCCATCAGCAGCAAGGCAAAATCACGCCAAGAGGCATAGCGCAGCTTATGCTCAACTGACTGAAACCAATGCGCAGCAGCATCATTCAGATACATGGAAGCTACCTGAATCCATCTAAACTCCTCGACATTGTACATATCAAAATAAGTCTCGCACCTAGACAACCATAACTTGGGTTTCTCACCAGAAAACACAGGAAAATTAAGTTTAGGTAATTTCCCTGTGGAATGCCCCCCCCCCCCCCCCTATTATCCCCGAACTCATGATGTTTAGGCAACTGAGGATTGGGCAAAGGAACATTGGACGTACCCTTGTCCGGGATCTGGGTATAGGTCACAGACCCGTACCCAGTACCCCGGTTCCACGATTCGATGCGGTGCCCATCTGGGCCGTCGGTTTGAACTCCCGCAGGTAGGCGCAGAGGAACCGACTGAGGAAACGGAAGATGCGGCGGTGGGTTGCCAGCGTGAGGAGATGCGCCTGATGCTGGGGACGGAATCAGGCTTGGATCGAGCTTCTCCTTCACAGTACGCTCCCAGTGCTTGGACAGTTTCTGCACTTCCATCTTCACGACCTGAACCGAAGATTCAATGGTGGGCTTCCAGGACTCAAATTCCTTAGCCGCCTGCTCCAGGGCATCCATCCATTCGTCCTGCTTTGTCTCCACTGCTGCGAGACGAGAATCCCACTTGGCGCTGTGGTCCGCGAACTCCTTGCGGATCTCCCGCGTCTGCTCGGCCAACTCCCGGCGCATCTCCTCGAGGAACATCTTGGTATCCGGGTTCATGGCGCCCGACTGCTTCTGCAGCCTAGTATAGTGTGGATGTGTTGAAGAATCCAGACTCAGAACACGAGTTTACCCACGGATCAATCGCGATCAGAGATCAAATTCAGCCACGACGAATCGCGCTCACTGAATTCGACAGGGAGATCTCGATAGGCAATGGGAAACGTAGTGAACTCAATTCATATCTCCAGATTTAGCCGCTGAACCGGAATTACAGGATCGATTCGAACTCCACGAATTCAATCGAGAGCCCTACCAGATTCGTTTACAGCCAAAATCGATGGAGACGATAGGGAGACTCAAACTCCAAGGAATCGTTGTCTCTGATACCAGGTGTTAGGTAGAAGGATTTGGGGATCGAGAGATAGCAGAGAAGGGGATCGGATAGAGAAGCACAGAGGAAGGGAGGAACGACGATGAAAGCTTCGTCGATTCAATTTCAGAATTCAGTTCATGTCTGTCTATTACAGCTGCACTCCGCAGCACTTATACGCACGCAGCACGCAGCACACACGCGCACGCCACCCTTGTCATTGCCTCGCGTTTAACTTCAAGCCCAATCAGCGCCCATGACTCTGGTGTTGGGCCGGCGTGGCCTGGTTCCCTGACGTGGCCCAACAGCAGCATCCTTCGCTTGTGCCGTATCAGCAGCACTGCTGACACACTTGTTACTGTGAATATTATTTGTTTTCTTGGCAATTTCCGTATCAGTACTTTGGTGCCCTGTTCTCTTTATTCAAAGTAAACATTTGATCAGGGAATGGCCGTAACATTAGTCATTTGCTTTCCTTGATTTGCTTAACAAAAGTCAATTTATTTGATTAAAGGACCTTAAAGAAGATGTTGCCATTTTGTTTGGTTTATGGTAAATTGGTACTTGCTCTTCAGTTTGATTTATGATGTGTACTATCTGCAGTGTGGTTACTGAACGTCAACGTGCGCTTCTGGAAGAATTTGCAGTGGAGGAAGCTACAAAAGAAGAAAACACTTCTATGGTGGGAAACTGGTAGGTTCAGCAGGCCTCATGCTTACATAATTACATGCATGCACACAATCAACACACCTACGCGGTCACAATAGCAAGAAATCAGCAATCCATCCTCACCCTTCCCAGCATTCAATGGTGAAGGGAAAATGTGTTATTATTTCCTGTTATGTGATTCAGAGCTTACAGTAGGTTTTGCCAGTGTCAGTTGTTTTCCCCCTTTTTTTTTCTATTCCGTTTTATTCCTGCTAAACTTGTGTACATTGCTAGTATATAATCTCTGAACAAAGGTGGCAATCTCACTAACTTATTGTTGCCCATATTTGTAGTTATGTTCAGTCCTTTGAAGTTTTTATTATCCTTCAATTTGACCTCTAGAAGTACCACATGGTGGCACCCTCATGATTTTTTTCAGTGTTTTGTCATTTAATTTTGTCCGTTCATTTCTTAAACATCATCATAGATATAGAATCATGTTGGTGTTAACTACCCGGTCAGCTTTTGAAAAGTGATAAATGTGATCTTTATTGTTTTGCATTATAGCATGTATCTTCTGGTAGTGATAAAGATGAAATTTTTAAACAGGCTTTATCAGCAGCTCTCTACTGGTTAATACTTACAGGTTTGAGCTAGTCGCAGAAAATATGACAGGACAAAAAGTCATGGTTGGAGTCGGCATCCTCATACTGATGCACATGATACTGAGCAAGGCAGTGAGCTAAAGGCTTGGAAGCTGCACCTTTGTCAGGGCAGTGGGCAGCATCATAAATTTCTCTGAAGATGTGAATTCACACAATAGGACAACGGGCTACTATTCCTTAAAGATTCTTCGCACCCATGAGAGAACACGATTTTGAAGGCGGCGTTAGCTAGAAGGTTGCTGGTTCATAATAAAATATTTGGATCTCATCACATAGCTTGTGGCTTCTGAGATTGTCATTCGAGTTGCCTAAATTTTGTTGTTATGTCTCTTCAGTGGTGCAATATGGGTGCTTACAAATTGGGATAGTCAATGTGCCCAATCGGGTGTAATTTGCGATTCGACACATTCTTTTGGCTGATCAACTTATTCTGAACATTTTTCCTGTCAGCCCGGCAGGTTGACGTGATCTGGGCCACTTCCCCAGCGGAACCTCTCTCAACCACGTGGTGGTTTTGGATTATTTTTTCTCAGCTTCGTAGTTATTGAGATTGAGTACGTGTACGTGTTTTGAGGTCCAATGCTCTGTTGAAATCACGCATACGTCGGCAGCAATTTTTCATTTAATGCGATAGAACAAATGCTCTCGCATCGGACCGTTCGGTTCATTTTATCGTTCCAGACTGGCAGCAGGTTGCCTCTTGTCTAACTCCAACTGGTGTTCAGCTCCAACCAACCCAGTAAACTCCTGATCGACCCATTGTCTGACTCGGCCGCGCGGCCGAAACAACCGCTGTTCCATCCGAGTCAGTCACGCCTTACCAGCTCCGGTGCCACAACTCAAACTCACAACCCAAGCGGACACGCCCACGATAACCTCATAACCTGCTCGTAGTTCCCAGTAACAACGTGACTGCAAAGAATGCAATACCTGAAGACATTCTGATAAGCATCAGTAGCTGTTTTCCTTTGACCTCCGGTTCCAACTTCCTAGACCATTTGATATTCTGAGTTCTCAACAAACATCCAATACTGTCACATTTTAATGTTGGTAACTAAAGCATTCAAAAATGGACAGTGGCAGTTTTCCCCCGTATATATCTCTTGATTACAACACAGGCAGGAATAACAAACATTTCTGACACATGCAAGCTAGTGAGTGTATCGTGTCAGAAGCTCCAACTCGGAGGATTTGAAACAGGAGACACTCAGAAGCCAGTGGAATCTGCTTCCGATCTGGAGCCGCCCCAAATGACGTTGTGCAGATGTATCTGAAAACTTCTATTTTGATGTCTTTACGGTTGCAACTCACGAGCACTTGCCAGGGCTTCTTGAAGACTGGCAGCAGCTTTGTCGTACATCAGAAAACCCATGAACCAGAACTCGTGGCCTTCAACAGAGACGATCTGAATGTACTTCTCCGCTGGATTCATTTTGCTCACTGAAGGATTAGCTGCTCTTAGCTGGTGAAGAGGAATGACCACCTGTTTCAGAAAGTGAAAAAAGAAACCTTCTTTTAGTACACAATCATGTGTTTGCTTATGTCCTGCAGATGATTGAACATCAAAATGGATCAAGCAGCTGTAGAGCCAAAAGGCCTATGCTGGGGTGGCAAATAAACATGCATCATTACAATCAGCGCGTGATGTGTGAGCATTGATCCAGGGACAGGCACGAGAGTAAGCACCCTTGTTAAACCATGTCCTCAGTTCCTTTTGCTTTATACTTAAATATTTTTTCAATACACTCAAAGCAATTAAAACAAGTCAAAACCATGGTAAACTAATGCACAAAGATATATTGGTTTCGATAGCAGTAGTTAGATGGTATAAAAGATGTGAATGACTCTTACCTTGTAATAACTCCATTCGGTTTTGTTTCCAGCTTTGTAAGAGAGAGGATTGTCACTGCAGAATGCAATCTTAGCTGTAGAAATGTACATGACTCCCATGACAGGACCTGCTGATGTTGAGAGATAGCATGCATAGCATATTTTCAGCTGCTCATCTGGAAGAACTTCAAAGGTCTGCTTAAATATTTTTTCATAGCCTCCTTCTGCTAGAACTTTAGTTCCTTGAGCTAGGCGTCCCATAGCAGCTTCAGTAAAACTAGGTCCAGTCTTGACTGTGAGGGAAAATGGTACATCATCAGACAAAGAGCAAACCATGTTAACCGACAGAAAATATTAAGTTTAATTTGCACAACTTCATTTAGGATATAGGATAATACAGGACATCGTGGGTTGGCTATCAATTATCTGCCAAATGTCTCACTTCATCGCGATGAATTTAACTGATGTGAAGTAGGGTGGATGGCTACACATGCCACAGAAGAGGCTCTTCTCTTTGATAAACAAAATTGGCATAGAAATACATTACTGGTTCCATGAAATCAGGTTTTTTGACACTAGCCCTAATCAATTGTACGCAAAAGGTAACAACAAATCGTAGCGCCATACAAGATTTGTCCCAATATGCTTTTATCATTCATAAGGAATTCTGTTTATGGTGCATGGAAACAGAAGTTTTACACATGCATTTGTATAGAAAAATGGTGCTTTCAAATTTCTAATATTCCACTATTGTGAAAACTGAAGATCAGTCAGTAGAAACACCATCCACTTAAATTAGAAGAAAAGCATGTGAAGTTGAACTGAAGATGGAAAGCAAGTACGCTTCTCTCCAAATATTGTTAAGCATACTAAAAACAAACAAGATAACATGCTATAAGTAATAAATCTCTGAGAAAGATTAACAAGGTTATCAGTAGAATGTATGTTCTCAGGTAACAGGGTGTAAAGAAATGTTTTAAAGCACTAGTAAACCTATGAAGATACCTAGCCTACAAAACATAAAGCAGTAGTAAACCTATGAAGATACCTAGCCTGCAAAACATAAAGCAGTAGTAAACCTATGAAGATACCTAGCCTACAAGGCATAAAGCAAAGGGAAAGCTACGCAAGAAAATGTTCAAGTGTGTTTCTTTCTTTTATATCAGGCCAAAGGTTCAAGTATCCTGCTACCCCAGCTCCACAATCCCCACCACAATGCCCAAAAGGGATCTAGCCGAGCGTTCACTTTGCATTTGCAACTTTATTTATGCCTTCCTTTGATCCTCAAAAAGCTAGCGTGTCGTACAAATCCGTGCACCTCAAGGAATGAATCTCGCAACCAAACGGACACAGATGGAGAAGGCTAGCGGGATGCTGAGATCTCACAGTGCTGCCACGTGTCCCGGCTAAGGCTCTCGACCATCTTCGTCGTCTCCCCCCACGTCTTCCCCCACCTCGACAGCGTCTCCTTCATCGCATCCACCGCGCCTGACAACAGAGAAAACACAGAACGAAATCAGAAGCCACAAACCTCCCACACACACAGATTATCCCAGCAATACAGCGCCTAGCTGAGCCCGACGCGTCGAGGCAGTGAGGGCACGAGGGGGTGGGGGGTTTTACCCTTGGACGAGGAGGCGGCGGGCCCACGGGACACGTACTGGCTCGACTCCGCGGCGGCGGCGGCGTGCACGTGCGTCGGCGAGTCCGACGTGAGCTTCTCGCTCCACGTGACGGTCTTGGGCGCCGGCGCGGGCGGCGGGGGGCGGCGGATCGGCCACCCCGGCCGCCGGCGCCGGCGCCGGCGGGGGTGGGGGAGGGGTCGGACGCGGCGACGGTGGCAGCGGCGGCGTCGGGCTGCGGCGCGGGGGACGCGGAGGCGTCGACGGCGGGATGCATCTCGGGCGGCTGCTGCATCTGAGGGAGGGGGGTGGCCGGATGGGGGGGGCGCGGGTGGTGGGGTCCGTGGAAACGGAAGGGGGGAATGGGAGGGGAGTTGGGCGTGCGTGGGGTTGGGGACTAGTGGTGTGGCGTGGTGGGGTCAACCCGTTTCAGTTTGTTGTTTGTAGGAAAGTCGCAGCTCCCACGCGGCGCTGCAACTGCAACGGGCAAGTGCGATGCCCCGGTTCGCTTCCTCGGATCAGCGAGCGGTGGTGGGTTCTAGAAGCGGGCCGGTTCGAGCCAGACAGACAGCGTGCAGATGGATGGGCCTGCCAAACGGGGGCATGCAGAGAGAAAGCGACAAAATCCATCACTGTAATAGGTAGGGAGCCGCCCATCATCTGGCCCAGCTCCTCGTCTTCCTTATCCACGATTTTTTTATGTTTTCTACGATTTTGCCAAAATAACATTGCGTGGCAAAATTTTGCCAAACTAGCATTCTGCGTCCGGTTGAAACGGGTAAGCACGTACCGCAGGTACTTGCGGGTACTGCAGCGCTACCGTTGTGGTTTTACCGCCGGTTGAGACAACAGTATCTTCCTAGTACATTTTTAAAAATTATATTTTTTTGGTATACACTCAGACGGAGATAAACAAAAGTATATAGATTTCATGGCGATCTACAACTTTAAAGTTCAACCTTTTTCCATTTGGAATCATCTCGATATTCAAGTACTGATCAACACAACCTTCAGCCTTCATATATAAATTTTTTTTTATGGATGTGAATAGATGGCATCATAAACTCATTTGCAATTCTCTCTCTTTTTATCCAATTTTCTGGAAAGAAAAAACTTATCATATTGGCTGAACTCCTAGGAAAAGTATCCTATGTCGTCCCACTTCCATCACTAAGGAATTTCATTGTCCAAACCAAATTCATAATCTAAGAACTTTGCACTGATTTGTGCTTGTTAAGTCGAAAAACATAGACGGCTAGGGTCAAGTTCAACATTTCCACGTGTTTATAATTATTGTTGAAATACTATTTCAATGGCTTCCGATTGTTAATGATTGTACTTTTAATTTTGATTGACAGCTTTTAGTTTTTATTTCTCATAATGCCGATCCAAAAAAAACAACCAAAGTGCAGCCTAACGAAAGATCAGCTAAACTTTTTATATCCAAATCATATAAACAACAGTTTAGATGTGAGATAAAATGTGCTCGATGTGATGAGTGAATATGCATTTACATTGCAAATTGGCACATCTGAACAGCCGCAAGTGCCGGAGCACTTGACATCTTGTCAATGTTCCTTCCCTTCCTTCATCTTAGCCATTAGTCATGTACTGATCAAGTTCGACGAAAGGGTCATCGGCTTTTGCGTGATCAAGTTCGACGAAAGGGTCATCGGCTTTTGCGCTCTCCTCAGGCATAGCGAATTGGACCGGCCTCTCCCTCTTGCCGGCTGGCCGGTTCAGGGTGCTAGAGAACTCCCTGTCAAGCTTAAACCTCTCCGTCCTGGTAATCTTCTCGATGTGTTCGTCGGCGTCGGCGTCGCCGCCGTATATGTCGGAGTCACCGTGCCTATTGGGTCTGTGGAGCGTTGACAGTGAAGAAAGGAGGAGAAAGATCGATGCCTTTCATTGAAGAATACAGCCGGTACTTATACAACAGCCGGCACTGTTGGGCGTCCGGCAAAAGGGGATCGCCTCTAACAGATGCAACGACAAAGACAGAGACCGGGTCAGCAGTAACGGTCAGCTGAAGATCTGGTCCTATCGTATATATATTCGCTAACACCCCGTCTCAGTGACAGCTGCGCATGATCGAATGCAGAGGCTGTTTCTGAAATCTTCAAATAGAGAAGTGGGCAACCCTTTTGTCATGATGTCTACGAACTGCAGATGAGTAGGAACATGTAGAACTCGAAGCTGAGTTCTCTTGTGGATATATGATTTGTCATGATGTCTACGAACTGCAGAAGAGTTGTGCATTCCCGAACAAAATGAATGTCGAATTCAACGTGCTTGGTTCTCTTGTGGTGTACCGGATTGTCTAAGAGATAAACGGCGCTCACGTTATCACAAAAGATGATGCTCGCTTTGTGCACGGATTCCTGAAGCTCGCATAGCAGATTTCTCAACCAGCAGCACTCCGTCGCGGCATTGGCCACACCTCTGTATTCTGCCTCAGCGGATGAACGAGAGACGACTGCCTGCCGCTTAGAAGACAAGAAACTAGTGCGTCCCCAAGGAAAACACAGAAACCAGAAGTTGAGCGCCTGGTGTCTGGGCATCCAGCCCAATCCGCGTCCGTGTACGCGGTCAGAGCTGTGGACGTGGAAGCTCGAAGGAGAATGCCATGGCTTGTGGTCCCTCGAACGTACCGTAGGATCCTCTTGATGAAGGTCCAGTGAATGTCGTGCGGAGCGTGCATATGTAAGCACGCTTGCTGCACAGCGTACGCCAGCTCCGGTCTTGTAACCGTTAGTTATTGCAGCGCGCCGGCGATACTTCTGTAGAACGTCTTATCCGTCAGCGGGGTGCCTTCAACCGCAGAAACTTTGGCCTTGGTGTCAACTAGAGTGGTTGCCGGCTTGCAATTCAGCATGCCCGTGCGCTCGAGGATCTCCTCGACGTACTGTTGTTTTTTTTTTAGATAAGGGATTACATAATCCGGCCTCTACATCCAGGGATGTACACAGCCAAAAAGTACAGACCAAATCCGGTACAGAGACACAGCAAACCAAAGTCAAAACAAGATCCATAGACTAAAGCAAACGATATAAGTGCTTCCACCCTCTATTTGAAGTATCTAGAGCAACCACTTCCAATCTCCTGCTCAGCATAATGAGGGTGTCCTTGGCTTGCTCGTCACGCCGGGCCCGGGACCGGGAGCGTAGCCGGTATGCTCCCCCCGAAAATAACTCCGCATGATAGAGTTAGTTTTCAATTTATTGAAAATTACATCATTCCGAGCATCGCCGGATAGCCCAAGACACGGCGCCTACACCCACCCGCATCAAACCTTTCATGTTCTTAGGTTGATTATTAAGCCAAGTACCAAACAAATGGCTAATAGATATAGGTTGGTTAAGATTAGTAGCAAAGAAGATTATGTGCCAAATTGTTTTAGCAAAGGGGCAGTCAAGGAATAGGTGTTGGATATTCTCATTCCTGTTACAACTAACACATTTCTGGCTACCTTTCCAATTTTTCCTAGCCAGATTGTCTTTAGTGAGAACTACTCCCCTTTGTAAAAACCAGAGAAAGATCTTTATCTTTAGTGGAATCCTCATCTTCCAGATCTTTCGATGCTGAAAGGGTGGATTTGTATCAATAAGATGGTGATACAACGACCGAACAGTGAACAAGCCGGACTTTGTTAGGCCCCATTTAAAAAAATCAGAGCCTTCCGTTAGTTGCACGTGTGAGATTCGTGCCACTAATCCAAGCCAATCTCTAAGATTGTTATCCACTAGAGCCCTCCTGAAGGAGATATTTAGGGGACTTGTGGCCATTATCTTGGATACTGTAGCGTGTGTCTCCCTCGCTATATTATATAAGTTCGGGTATTGAATTTTGAGCGGCTTGTCTCTTATCCAAGTGTCGTCCCAGAATCTCACATTGGTCCCATCCTTTATAACAAAGGAACCTAAAGACAGTACCTCATCTTTTATATGGATGAGACCTCTCCAAAAATGCGAGTCATAGGGTTTGGCTTCCACTTGAGTTAAAGATTTAGCTCTTAGGTATTTATTTCGGAGCATCGTTTGCCAGATGCCATCTGTGTTTAGTAGATTAACTAACCACTTGGCCAACAGACATTTATTTTGCAGTACTGCAAATCAAGAATACCTAGACCACCTTGATCTTTAGGTCGACATAAGATGTCCCATTTGGCAAGTCTCGTATCTCGTGTTTTTGTGAGGATCCTTGCCAAAAGAATCTAGATCCGTAGTGATTCAAGTTTTTGATGACCCCTTTCGGTATCTCAAAGAAGGACATCATAAACATGGGCGAGTCGCTTAAGACCGAATTGAGTAAGACAAGTTTACCTCCGTAGGATAGGTATTTTGCCTTCCAACAAGAAAGTTTTTGTTCAAAACGTTCTTCAACCTTCTTCCACTCGAATTCAAAAGGCCGTCTATGGTGCATTGGGATTCCTAAATATCCGAAAGGGTATGTCCCTTTATTACAACCAAAGAGAGAGGTATAGAATTCCTCCATCTCTTTAGCTTGTCCATAGCAAAAAATTTCACTCTTATGGAAGTTGATCTTGAGCCCGGATAACTGCTCAAAAGCGCAAAGCAGCAGCTTAAGATTTTTCGCCTGCTCGGGATCGTGGTCAATGAAGATGATAGTGTCATCAGCATATTGCAGGATTGACAAACCATCATCAACAAGATGGGGGAGTACTCCTCTTATTTGACCATCGGCCTTTGCTCTATTGATGAGTAGAGCCGGCATATCGGCAACGATGTTGAATAAGATTGGTGACATAGGATCACCCCGTCCGAGCCCCCTTTTGGTTTGGAAATAAGGCCCAATATCATCATTAATTTTGATCCCCACACTTCCACCAGTGACCATACTTTGGATCCACCTACACCATTTCGGTGCAAAGCCTTTCATACGAAGGGTTTGTTGTAGAAAGGACCATTTGACTTTGTCATAAGCCTTTTCAAAATCAATTTTAAAAATGACACCGTCCCGCTTCTTGGTATGAAGTTCATGAATAGTTTCGTGTAGAATAACTACTCCTTCCATGATGTTCCTACCTGGCAAAAAGGCGGACTGTGTCGGGCTTACGACTTTCTTGGCTACAAGATTAAGCCTATTCGTCCCCACTTTAGTGAAGATTTTAAAGCTCACATTTAGGACACAAATTGGTCTATATTGCTGAATTTTGGTCGCATTATGAATTTTAGGAATCAACGTAATGATTCCAAAGTTCAAGCTGTACGATCCGAGCGCCTCCCTATGTAGATCATCAAAGAGGGGTAGAAGATCCGCTTTGATAATCCCCCGAAAAACCCGATAAAATTCCGCAGAAATCCATCGAGTCCCGGAGCCTTATTATGCTCCATTTGGAAGACTCGCGTTTCTCACTTCGGATTCGGTGAAGGCGAGCAATGAGGGATTCATTTTCCTCCTGAGATATTTGAGGTATGTCAAGGACTTGATCCTCTACTAGTGAAACCCCCGAAGCCTCTGGCTGGCCAAAGAGATCCTTATAGTAGTTAGTAATATGGCTCTTGAGGCAGTCATCTCCCACAACCATCCCTTGATCATCCTCAAGTTTAAAGATTCGTTGTTTTCGATGTTTACCATTAGCGACTAGATGGAAGAATCTAGTGTTGGCATCTCCTTCTAAAAGGGTTTTAACCTTTGCTCTCTCGTACCACTTTAATTCCTCCTCCCTTAGAAGGGTGACTAGACGTTCCTTTAGATAAAGCTTAAGATTTACTTCTTGATCGGACAGATGGTCGGATTCTCGCCTTCTTATCAAGATCCGCTAAAAGGGACGATGAAGGTCTTCTTTTCCTTCTTATAGGACCCCGCCGTATGTCTAGCCCACCCCCTTAAGTGTTGTCTTAGTCTACGAATTTTAAACTCGCCAACGTTCAAGAGGGGTGGAACCGGATCTCTCGATTGCCGGATATTAGCAACCATGTCATAAAAACCATCTCGTACTAACCAACCTCTCTCAAATTTGAAAGGCCTATTCCCGGTTAGGTGAGTGGAGGCTCCAGTACTAAGAACCAAGGGGGTATGATCAGATATATTCCTGTCCCTGGGTTCTACCTTAGACAAAGGGAATTGAATTTCCCAATCCGTACTGACTAGTACTCTGTCGAGTTTCTCGAAAGTGGGGTTGTCCCCAGGACCTGCCCAAGTGTATTGGCGTCCCGTCATAACAATCTCTCTAAGATCAAGAGATTCAATGACAGCATTAAAAATGCCAGGCCATTTAGGATCAAAATTCCCTGAGCTTTTATCCTCCGGGCGTCTCATAATATTAAAATCTCCCCCTAAAACATATGGGAGTGATTCCTTTGAGCAGGTGTTAGCTAGTTCGGATAAGAAGGCACTTTTGTTTTGTACTTGTGCCGGTCCATAAATTGAATAAAGAACAAATTTGAAACCATTAGTTTTGTATCTCAAGGTGAATTTCACATAGAAATTGCCCTCATCAATGGCTCCAATGTCAAAAATACTGAGGTCGACACCAAGTAGGATACCGCCAGATCTCCCATGAGGTGCCATAGTATGCCACAGAAAGTCATGTCCCGCACACAGATTTTTGAGGACATGATCAGGGAAAGAATCTCTACCAGTTTCGGAAATAGCGATAAAATTTATTTGCTCCTCCTTAACTAGTTCAGCCAAAAACCTATGTTTAGCCAAGTCCCCCAGACCTCTGCTATTCCAGAAAACCCCTTTCATTTTAGAATTATTTTAGAAGGGGTTTTTGGCTTCTTTGGTAGTTTGCCATTTTTCGGATTTTTGGCATTATTATATTTTTTCTTGCGTTGGACAGGAGCAAGATCGAGAATATGATCACGCTCCGTATCCAGCACGTTCTCATTTAGATCCCCACAAGCGTGGTTGAGAACGGCATCCAGCCTTTCATCCTACTCATCGTCAGAGTCTATGGTTGAGGCATTAGGTAAAACCTTATTTTGTTTAGCACAAAAGACCAGCCTATCTACCTCTAGATTTTTAATAACAACTACATCTGAGGTGCCTAGGTTGATGCCTATCCTACCAAGGTTTGACAAAATATGAGAATCTGAAAAGCTAGTGAAAGAAGTACCTTTGGATTCGAGGTTCCTCTTTGCTGCCAATAACTCCACCTTGTGTAGGGTATGCACATCCGCCAAAGAAACCCTGTGGCGTGCGCCGGGCCTGTATGCTAAGAAAATAGTGCAACGTACCGAGGTCCTTCACGACGAAGGCGGAGCGCAGGTCATGTACAATTTGCTGCAGCAAGGCGTTCGATGAAGCCGTAAGCACGATGTCGTCCACGTAGAGCAGGAGCCAAGCAGTGTCAGACCCACAGCGCAGGACGAACAAGGACGTGTCTGAGTCGGTGGTGACGAAACCGAGAGAACGGAGATGCGCCGCAAAACGTTGGTACCAAGCCCGCGGTACCTGGCGAAGCCCGTACACCGATTTGTCGAGTAGGCACACATGGTCGGGGAGCGTGCTGCCCTCAAATCTGGTCGGCTGCTTGCAGTAGACGGTTTCCTTCAGCTCACCATGCAAGAACGTGTTTCTCATGTCTAGCTGATGGACGGGCCACCGTTTGGAGGCGGCGAGAGTGAGGACGGTACAGATGGTGGCCGGCTTGACGACGGGGAAAAAGGTCTGATCAAAGTCCACACCTGGGCATTGAACGTCCCCACGAAGGATCCACCGCGCCTTGCGTCGCTCGAGTGTGCCGTCTGGATGGAGTTTGTTCTTGAGCACCCATTTGTCGGCAATGACGCGGGCGCCGAGCGATCTAGGGACGAGGCGCCATGTCTTGTTGCGAAGCAGAGCATCGTGCTCCTCTTGCATGGCCTGCCGCCAAGCGTCGTCGTGGAGAGCAACACGGATGGAGGATGGGACAACGGGCGGCTCAGCGACAGTGGTAACATCGGCGTATCACGGGTTAGGCTTGATAGTGCCAACGCGGGACCGTGTGACCATGGGATGCTGTGGAGCTGGTGGTGGTGTTGGGGTAGCTGTGGACGACATGTTGGCGATGCAGAGCTGGTTGGCGATGGAAGGTGACGCATCGATGTTCTGGGACGGCAAGTTCGCGGCTGCATGGGTATGCGGGGCGACGAGTGTCGTGGAAGCAACATCACAGACTGATGGTGAAGGCGGAACAGTAGTTCGCGCACCCGCAGCGTGCCGTGTCGACGAGGAGGGAGTGGGCATCGAGGCGACGTCGCGCACACTGGAAGAGGACGCGACGTCAGGCGTGCTAGGCGAGGACGCAACGTCGTGGTGAACTGGTGGCGAGGGCATCTGTGTCGTGGCAGGTGCCATCGTCGACGGGGAAGTTGGCATGTGTGAGGATGCAGCCGCAGGCGACGAGGGAGGAATGCCCATGATGGGCGCCTGTGGGGGAGCGACCTGCTGTAGAATGGCTCGACAGGGCACGTCGAGGCGTGGCAGTAGGAAGGGTAGGAGCTCCTTGGATGGCGGCGGCGAGGGTGTGGGTGTAGCAGGTGCCCTGGAGCGAAAAGGAAACACGTCCTCGTCGAAGTAGACATGCCGGGAAACAATGACACGGTTAGTGGTAGGGTCAAGGCAACGATAACCCTTAGTATCAGTTGGGTAGCCGAGAAAAATGCATGCTACAGAACGTGGCGAGAGCTTGTTCGCGACTGTGGAGTTAAGGTTTGGGTAGCAAAGGCATCCAAATACGCACAGATGATCATATGTGGGATCGTGACCGTGGAGGAGCTTGTATGGTGTGTCGTTGTTCCGAGGACGGCAGGGACGACGATTGAGAGTGTAGGTGGCTATGGACAGGGCTTCCGGCCAGTACGTAGCGGGAACGTCGGCGTGGAACATGAGAGTGCGGACGCTATCGTTTAGTGTGCGAAGAACGCGCTCTGCCCAGCCGTTTTGTTGGGAGGTATAGGGGCAAGTGAGGCGGAGGATCATGCCATTAGAGGAGAGGAAGGACCGAAGCGCGTGGTTGTCGAATTTGCAGCCATTGTCGGTTTGCAAGCTAGCGATTGAAGCATTGAATTGAGTTTGAACATAAGCATGAAAACAAATTATAGTAGGCAAAACTTCAGACTTTTGGCACAAAGGAAATGTCCAAACTTAATGGGTATGATCATCAAGAATCACAAGATAGTATTTGTAGCTAGAGTTACTAATCACGGGTGATGTCCACAAATCACAATGAAGGAGCTCGAAGGCTCGGCTGGCTACTTTATTTAAGCGAGTAAAGGGAAGACACACATGTTTTCCCGGCCGGCAGGCATGACATGAGTGGCCATCCACTAGGGAACAACTGAAAGGAAAAGAGTGAAGCAAAGTTCTGAGAGATGCATCACTGAGATGACTGAGGCGAGCGTGCCACAGCTTGGAAGAGGTGGTGACGGTGAAGCTGTGGTGTTGATCGTGGCGCGGAGAGGATAGAGGTCGCTTGAAGAATCACATCGGAGAAGCGTCGTCCCCGTGCATAGATCCTTGACAGAGAACCCAAAGGCATCAAATTCAACAGTCACAGGATCGTCATGAGTTAAAGCACGAACGGAAACAAGGTTCTTGATCAAAGAAGGGCAAACAAGAACATTGCTCAAACGAAGCGGAGCGAATGAAGTAGGAACAGAGAGCTCGCCGGTGTGTGTGTAACAGGTAAAGATGCGCCATTACCAATGATGACATGAGAGGAACAAGGAGGTACAAGGCCAGTTGTTGCTATACTAGAGTTCCCGATCATATGGGAGGACGCGCCGGTGTCGAGGAACCAATCGCCACTGCCGGTGTATGCGACGGTGGATGATGGTTGGTCGTGGAGCGCGGTGTAGAGGTTGGGCGGTGCGCCGAAGGAAAACTGCTGCTAGGACGGCGCCTGCGCGACCATGGCCTGAGGAGGGACGGAGTTGCCAGTCGGTGCACGCCACAGAGCCGAGGGAACGTGCCACGCCTGGACCATGCCAGTCCAGGGGTAGGAGGCACCCCAAGTCTGGGGCTCTTTTACGGCGGACCATATCACCAAGTGGTGGTATGCAGTATAGGACGGTGCACGCCATAGAGCCGAGGGAACGTGCCACGCCTGGACCATGCCAGTCCAGGGGTAGGGGGCACCCCAAGTCTGGGGCTCTTTTACGGCGGACCATATCACCAAGTGGTGGTATGCAGTATAGGACTATTTTTGGTAAGGGTAAATGGTAATTTCTGCATTCTTTTACTAAATTTGGCAACCTTGGGGTAAGAAAAAAATTCGTTTATGTCATAAGGAAAATTTGAAATGAAAAATTTTGGAAAAAACATTTTTGAAATTTGAATTGAAAATTTTGTTTTCGAATTTTGAAAAAAGTTGGCCATGGGAAATGGAAAATTTTGAAAAAAAATCGATTTTGAAATTTGGTTGAAATTTGAAAAAAAATGAAATATGTCATGAAAATTTGAAATGAAAAATTAGAATTTTTTCATTTTTTAAATTTGAAATGAAATTTTCCGTTTATTTTTTTTAAATTGGCCATATCATCAAATGGAAAAGAAAAACAATTGAGATGAAGAAATCATATATTTCATTTATGCCACCGAGATAAAACTTCGAATAATACTCTTATACCACCCATACCACCTATGCATACCACCCTATACCACATGTGCAGGTTGTGGTGGTATATAATTAATCTCAGCCGTCAGATCCTTTCATATTGGTCCATTTCCAACAGTGGTATAGTGTGGTATGGGCACTGTTGGATGGTAGGGGTAAATATTTAACCCAAGCAAAATGATTTGCCCCTCCCATTTGCCCCTACTCATATTTGCCCGTTGGGGTGTTTGGATGCAGGGGTAAATGTGGATGTAGATGAGGGGGAGCGGGACCCACCACAAATTTGCTCCAATTTGCTACCTTTTATGGGTAAATGGAATTAGGGGGGCAAAATATTTGTCCCACCACATTTGTCTCACATGTTTGACACCTTAAGGGTAAATTAGGGGTAAATTTGCCCCATTTACCCCATTTACCCCACCATCCAAACAGGCCCATGGTCCATGGTAAAAGAGCCCCAAATCTGTGGCTGCGGCGCTGACGTTTGCGGGGTCGATCCGGAGTTGTTGCGGGGCCGCCCATCGGACTGCTTGCGCTTCTTGTGGCGATCGCCGCCCTTTGGTGGAGAGGAGGCCGAAGTCGTGGAGGGCGGCTTGGCGGCGCCAGACGAGTTGGTGGTGACGAGGGCCGCCGCCGCCGCGCCAGAGGACACGGCAGGTGCGCCGGCAGTGAGGAGGGAGTTCGTCGCTTCGAACTTGTGGGATCGGTCGAGGCGGGTTTCCTCCTGCAGAAGGTACGAGTGCACCCACAGGAACGACGGCAGGGGGTGCATGGCATTGATGACACCGAGCGCGGCCTGTTCGTTTGGCTGGTGGCTGATGCTGATTTGTTCCGAGAGAAAAATACTGCCGACTGGTTACTGGTGGCTGATTTGTTCGGAGAGAAAAGTGCTGTTGACTCGTGACTGATAAGGCGCGCAACGCATTGACGACGAGGTCCTAATCATTTCCGTTTGGGCGCCCTTCCTCGGAGTCACCTATCTAAATCCTCTTGCCGCCTCCCTTTCTTTGCAATAGGCAGTGGTTTCGATAACATTTTAACTTGGAGGCAAATTCAATTCCCCTTTGGCAGGAAGAGCTCCGCCACAGGATACGGTCGCCGGCGGGGCCGGGGCCGGCGGATGACCGGGAGGGACACAGGTCGCTACCGAACAGAGTACAGAGCAATGGCAGGTGCAGGAGAGGCATCCACTCTCTGCCTGAAGATGCAGCCCGGTGGGGGCAGATCCGTGATGAAAACTAGTGGATGAATTACAGTGCAGTGTCAAGAGTGACCTGTCAGTAAGCATTGCCTGAAGTGCAGTGTCAAGAGTTTGTTACTGACTGGTCAGGAGCATGGATCTAAACCTGTTGTTTCTACGTTTGGCTTAGACAGTGGAAGGTGGTTCCCAAGAACGGCATCAAGTGGCGTTCCAAAATGGAACAGAATATTGCGGCAAGCAGTGAGAGTAATGCTACCATGAGAACACCATATTCGAACCTACAACATCTTGATTCTTGAACATATCAAGAACATTTGCATATGCACTTGGGCACCAGGAGTTCTAGTACAGGATGTGAACAGATATTAACCAGGATTTCAAGAGCATTTTTCTCTTGGAGCCGCAAATTGGAAGAGTGCAGATGCACCTTGACTGAAATGACCCACTAATAAAGCTTTATGTAACATGACTTTAAAAAAATCAATCAATCCTTCGCAGTGTAACATGGTGGGGAATGACGAAGATACAAAGTTGCATGCTCGTTCACTGCCTACGTCTTGATCTTGATCTTGAACTAGGAAAGGAACAAAATTACAGCAACGCACTTTTTCCTGTTGTTTTTTCTTGATTGTTTGGAGCAACAAAACTATCTAGTTTTCTTTCCTTAACGAGGTTTTTTTTGTGAGGAATTCTCACTGTTGATCTTGATCTTGAACTAGGAAAGGAACAAAATTACAGCAACACACTTTTTCCTGTTGTTTTTTCTTGATTGTTTGGAGCAACAAAACTATCTAGTTTTCTTTCCTTAATGAGGTTTTTTTTTTGTGAGGAATTCCTTAATGAGGTTTACAAGATATAGGTGGAACAAGGTAAGCTTTTAGCAATCTAGCATTAGATACTGCCGACAGATTCATCAATTTTCTTAAGGAAACCAATGCACATATTTCCCCTTTCAGTTTGTTTATGTTCTCTTCCTTGTATTTTCATTACCCACATCGAAGCATCCCTCATCCATGTTCTCACAAAAGCAAACAAGAGAGCATGAATACAAAATCTAACAAAAGAACCCTCATCTCTACAGCACCACTATCAGCCTAAACCAATCAGGCAATAACCAACACCATCACCGAACCATCAAATGGCTTTGCGTGCCCAAGACTCTTGTAAACTGGGAAACCTCAAACCCTGCTGCGGGCAAAAACTGGGTCCATAGTTTCCCTTGCTTCTTTTAATTCTCAAAACAGCTTGACATACCAAAACTCTTCTGAGTGGCAGCATTAAGCTGGCATGCTTGAAGCAAAAGTTGGAAAGCCAAGCACCTGATGATGAGACCTATCATGTGCAAATCCTCCTCCTTTTGCTTGCTGATGGACCCTCAATGTGTACAGTTGGAATTCCTGAACTTATGCCCTCACTTTGTTGGTTCTCACATGCAACTACATTCAGCACGCCTATGGCACTATGCTGCTCGGTGAAAACTGAAGGACCAATTGACTTCAGAATAATGTTCCCCACGACAATCTTTTCTTGAATCACTTCACAGCATCCAAATATTCTCTCCTGCAATGTATGATTGCACATAAGCAAATTTAGGTAGCATTGAAGTACACTTGAAATCAGGCATAAGCTAACAACTTTAAGTCCTAATTTTGATAATCCAACAAATCATATTGGGTTTCTGGATTGCAGGGATGTATATGAAATACCTTTCTTAATTGTTTCCAATTAGTCGCCACACTCTCAAGTACTGAACTGTCGTGTTTCCCCAACACCACAAGAGCCACACTTGCAGCAATCTCTGATGGTCTGTAAACCATTAATTCAGCAGCTGCAGACCAAATTTACCCATTCAGGAATTGATCACCATCACATTCTACTAACAGGTACTAAAGGGTAGACATAATTGTAGTATGAGTTATACCTTTCGACGCACTCAAGATAAGTTCAATTGAGCGAGCAAGTATGAATTCAGGTACTGCATCACCATTGCTGAATTTGTGAAGGTAGTAGTCCACAAATGAGCATGCAGTCACAGCTTGCATCCTCCAACTCAGGGTGTTGAGCACCAAATACTCCATTTTGTGCACGGTCGGAGGATCAAACACATACTTCACATCAACCACCTACCAAAGCATTGACTTCAACTACTTCAGAAAACACAAGTTTTGCAGGATATATGCATCTGTTTCATGTAGTGTGATGAACAGTACCTGCAAGTCTAAGGGATTTAGGACGATTGTTTCCTCCATTTTTGCAGCCAAGGACAAGCAAGCCACTGCTAAGAGTTGTGTGCTCCAAGCTTCTAGCTGCAATCAGAAAAAGGTTTCGCGATGATTTGGACTATATCTCAATAAATAAAATCAAGATATTCAGACAGCTAGAAATACTTGCAAGAGTCCTTACAGCAAAATCGCACAAAGAGAGGAACCGATCCAGGTAGTTCACAGACAAGACTGCCGTCAAAGGTCCCAACTTGTAATGATCATAGACCTATTCATAACATATTATAAAGAGCATACTCGATTAATCACCAAGCTGAGGACAAGTCAATCAAGAGGTAGCAAATCAAGAACAAGACAACATAGTGGCACACTAAAGGAGACATCTTTATCCAGATTCTACGCATCACATTCACATCGCATCCGGAACACCACGGATCAGTGAAATAAGCAGGGAATGGCTCACCTTCCAAATCCAGTCAATGGCAGCATTCCTCACGGCCACCAAATCCGAGCCGCCAGGCTGCTGCAGCAGCCGCTGAGCGTAGCCCTCCATGGGCAGGTGCTTCACCTCCCTCCGCAGGAGCTCATCGATGAAGCTCTCCGACTGCAGGGGGAAGTCAATCAACAAGGACCCCGAAGAAGCGTCGGCATGGTGCGACGGCGGGCCAAGAACCCACGAAATCTCCTCGATCTCCCCCTCCTCAAAAATGGTGGCGACGTCCTCTGAGCAGAGGAGCATGGATGCAGCAAAGTCGAATCTTGGCGACATTCTGTAGCACCAAAGAACCACGCTGATAGGCACAAACAAATGCAGAAGGATTGCAGAACGAATAATCTACTAATCTTGCTCTAGCTTTGTGTGATTCTACTATGCTTTCTCGGTTTGCATCTCCTCCTCCTACCCTCTCTAATAGCTTCTCATCTACTGAGTTTTATTCTAGAAACTAGAAGAAGAAGGATCTCTGTTATTTTTGCTTGTGTTCTTCCCAAATGAGACGAGAAGGGGAAAACGACAAGGGAAGAAGGGGAGAAGGCTACTGTAGTGGAGAGGAGTGGAGGGAGGCTGGCAGGGTTTTGTAGGATCTCTGTAAGAGCGAGAGGCCGAGAGGGGCGCGTTGTGAATTTTGCCATGCCAAAATCTCCCCTTTTTATTTAAAAAAAATTCCCTTTGAGAACTATTTGAAGCGCAAGTGAAAATACTACTCGGGAACGCACAGGGGTGGAGCACGAAGAAAAAATTGGGGTGCTGCTTTGTTTTGTGTTCTTCCGACTAGCTGGGTGTCCTTTGTTGGCCAGGATCCTCTGCGTGCTCCCGTGCTGTGTGTGCGTGTGTCGCGGACTCGCGGTTGCGCTGCGTCGCGTGGTACGACCGTGTTGTCAATGTGTTCTGTACTCTCCGTATATCCAAGGAATGTACGCGTATTCCACTATTTCTTTGTTGATTTGTACTACTCCTTGTTGTAAAGACAACTAGACAGGGCATTTACGGAGACCCAAATCGTCATGCAATAAACATTTACTCTTCTTCAGGTTCGTGCAGAAAATTCTCTCTACGGTACATATATCAGTTCATGCTCATCATACTCAATCTAACAGATTAGCTAAATGAGGCTCGACGTTTTTTCTTCCTTAGACTTTTCCAAGTCACTGGCCTCAACTACATCTCTCTCGCTCTAATTTCTTCTTCCACTGGTCAGGGCAGAGCCGAGCCTGGCGGCTACCACCTGCCGACCGAATCCATCACCCTCCGAACGCCTCCCTCAAATCACCGTTGCACCTACCGTCTGCACCTCCTTCTCTACCCCTCGACCCACCAAATGCCACCACCACCCATCACACCGTTCGAGAACCACAACTCCCCAACCACCGGTCACCACCGACTCGAGCTCGTCCGCCGGCTCGATTCTCCACCGAGGGTGAGTCTCTATCCCTTTTTGTCTTGTCGGCAACTCCATGACGTAGTGCCACCGCAAACTCTCCCCACGTCGTGCCAGCGTCCTCCCACATCACCCCATGGAGCGAACGGTCGAACGGGCAAGAGCACACCTAGGAGGTCGCGAATGGCGACGTCGACACGACGAGAGAGTGGCGCAAGCACTGCACCGGAGCGCACGAGGAAGGGCGCGAGGAGAGGAAGGTAGGGGCACACTATAGCAGGACGGTGGCGGCGCACGGGCGCAATGCGGGGATGACGACGACTCAACTAGGGAGGGCACGGGCACGACACTAGAGCACCGAGGGAGGTAAGGGGCGCGAGGCGCGAGGGATCAATTGGCGTGAGATCCGGCGATTTTGCGTGACAGACGAGCTGGCTAAAGGTCACGAGCGGATGCAACGGAATGGCCAGGGAAATTGTGAGGGAAAATTTTATCTAGTCCATTGGAACGAACTTTTGCTCATTTTTTAATATTTTACCGATATAAAATAAAATATTTGAGATGTTGGGTGATCATTAGAAACTGTAAGAACATATGGTGAATGCGTGGAAGTAACCCATAGAAATGATTCACAACATGCATCTTGTTTAGTTAGGCTAATTGATACTATTCACTCATCACATTAAAACGTAGTGCTTTTTCTATACATACGACCCAATGTGACAAGTAGCTAGTAGATTTTTTTCGAATTACGTAGTACATCGGAGACACTCACAAGTCACAACGCATGCACACTCATCCCTATGAACACAAACGCGCAAACCCTACCTCTAGTCGCGCCTTTGAAGACTAGGTTGGCAAAACCTGAAGATTGACAAAGCCAACACAAGCGCCTCACTGTCGACCGGAATGTCACCTACCACTGGAAGCATAAATCTTGAGAATTTCGCTCCCGCAGGGGAGTCAAACCAAGACCTGATATGCTACCGGAGCTCTTGTTACTATTTATCTATTACATCGCAACAAATTAACTGAACTAAATAAGATCACTGTACCATGTTAGAAGATGTGATCGCAAGTGCCGGACCCCGGAGGAGATAGAAGAAGAAACCGAGCGCGGCAGTTTGGTCATTGCATCGCGTCGTCTGCGTCGTGGGCTGCCACAGCACGGGCTGCAGGGGCCAGCGGAGCAGTCTTCTCTTTTTCCGCTGCGCGCGCGGTCAAAGTGAGCAGTCCTCGTGCTTTCCTCTGTTCGCGACGTCATCGATCTCCAGTCACCACACAGGCGAGCAATCCCTTTGGCGCGGAGCCTTTGCTTTTAGGCCCCGTTTGGTTCCCATAAGTAGGGTAACTTATAAGTCACCCGACTTATAAGTCACACCACTTTAAGTCAGTCCTGTTTGGTTGCAGTGACTTATAAGTCAGTGGGCTCCACACAGGGTGGTAGAGGAAAAAGCGGAAATAAGTCACTTTAAGTAGGGGTGGAGCTACTTATGCAACTTATAAGTTGGAGCACTTTAAGTCAAGGCTGTTTGGTTTCACAGGTGACTTATTTTACACTTTTTGCACTTTAAGTCACCCTACTTATGGGAACCAAACGGGGCCTTAATTAATTGTTTAGCGGCGACAGCTTGGTTAGGGCATGTAAAGCGCGGCGGTTGAGCGCGTCTTTACAAAGGTGATTTTGCAAAAACGTCCTCCAGGGTCCCTACCGACGGCCCCCGCGTCGCTAGATCAGGTGACGGGGTCGTCCCGTTCCCCGATGACAGACGACGCGCGACGCTGGGCGTTGTGGTCTGTGGAAGGCGTCTCCACCCAAGCGACGCCGGGTTGGATCCCACGCTTCACCGGCAAGAAGATCCTGCCGCGGGAAATTACCCGCCAAGAGAAAAGCGCGGGAGAGGGAGGTAGCGGAGAAGGACGAGCTCGAGGCGGCCTACAGAGAGAGAACACCGGCCTGCAGAGCTCGTTGCCGAGGGAGCTCCTCACCGAGTCGCCGCCGGTGGCCGCTGGAGCTGTGCTGCTGTCCGCGGCTGTCGGAGTAAGTACGCGTCGCCGCGGATCCGGGCCGGCCGCGGCCGCCCTCGTGCCGCCGCTCCACGCCGCGCCTCCCTCGCGCTCGGAGATGGTGTGGGCCCGGCGGTGAGCGCGAGCGGCGGGGCGAGAGGGAGATGGGGGAACAGGTTGGAGGCGGGCACGAGCGCGAGAGGAGCCAACGACGGGGAGACGCTCCATCGGTCGTCCTCGGCGAGCCGCCCCGTCGCCCCTACCCCCGTGCGTGGCCGCCCGCCGCCCGCCGGGAAGCAGTGTTGCGTCTGGATTCTGCGAGTATGCAAACGTGCGTGAGCCGTGAAGGATTCTGCCTGGGAAAAGATAAGATAGCAAGAGCAGTGTTGCCTTGTCCCGTTGCTATCCAATTAAACCGAGATTACAGATAATCAGCTCCTTGCTCATTACTTAAACAATGTGGATCGTTTCGACATTCCAGATTGGAGGGCTGCATCATACACCCACATCATCAATTCCTCCTTGACAGGTGCTTCAAAGGTGTTCCACATATCTAGAACACACAACGGCATAACTGATTCTCTAGCTAAAGAAGGATTACTCTTACTCAACTCTAATTCTCTGCTTCCAAACTTCAGTTGTACTACTCCTTCTCATGTTCTTGGCTGCCCATTCCTAGGGGCACTCCAGTCTGTAACCATAAATTTTGTAATGGTTTTAACAGCTTCTTGCTGTTAAGTTAATGCTACGTTAATTGTAAAAAAAACCCGAGTAAACTAATTTGGGATAAGATAAGAATATAGCAGGAGTGTAGAGAGATGAAAAAAGAAAGAAGACCAACATGTGGGTCCCGTGTGTCATATGAATAGCAAAAGTTGTAGAATAAGTGTCAAATATATTCTACCAAATAGCCACACAATGGTATACATAAATGTATTTGTAGTTGATCTTAAGCTACATGTAAAGAATTAAATAGTTTCCAGACGACATTCGACATTTCTGTCTGTGGGCTGTATGACCTGTCCGTACATCTATCTGTGCACACAGTACGAAGTTCTACATACGACCACCTGTCTAAGGGCTATACATGCCCTTAATCATACCAAGAATTGCAGTCGCCAGGTAGTCAATTGTGACAAAGGAGATACTTGGTCGTCGAAACACAAATATTTCAGAAAAAATAGGCAGAGGACATGTCCTAACCCATCCACCATAACTTCAGAGGAGGGAGAGATAAGATTGGAAATCTATACCAATACCAATATATTAAATACGGTGATGTCGTTCACCCCTTACTCCGTGGCAGGCGAGCACTCAAGGGCGGCCCTGCTCGGCGTCCTTCCTGGTCGGATTCTCTCCCGTGGGGGAGCCAGAGCCGGAGGAGGCGGCGGTCAGATCCCAGCAAGGGCGCGCGCCGACGCACATCCTAGCCAGACAGCAACACGCTGCCCTTCCCTGAAGGAGCCCCTGCTGTCCTCAGGCCCGTCTCCAGGAATTGGAGGCCCGTGTGCGAAATACAAAATGTGGCCCTTAAACATTAAAAAATATTTAATATAACTAAAGCATATTTTCAGCCTATGTCGTTACACCCAATATTTTAAAATACATTAAACCTAAAATACATAGTACTGACCTCATGTTCGACTAAAAAGCATCATCCGTCTAGTATTTCTTGAAATGAAATCTTCAATTATGTCTTCATAATTAATCTGTTCCAAGACATCATTTTGAAGTGCTATTGTGGCCAAGCCATTGAGTCTTTCTTGTGTCATAGTAGAACGCAAATAGGATCTCAATAACTTGAGTTTAGAAAATCTCCTTTCTGCAGATGCGACGGTCACAGGAATGGTTAACAAAATTCTGTATGCGATCACAACATTGGGATAAAAGGGGTGCTTCTTCAGAAACTTCAAAATATCAAGAGCACTCATAGATTTTTTAAGTAAATCTTGGATGAGAATTAATTCTGCATACAACTCTTGACCATTGATGTATTTATCTTCTCCACTTTTAAGTGTGTTCTCAACATTGACACAAGCAACCATCAAATTCTTATTATCCAAGGATTGCAGCCTATCTGAAGTAAACAAGAAACCAAAAGTATTTTCATACTCTTATATTGTTCAAATCTCTTGGTGAGCGAAACTATTGCTTGATCGATAACATATATGAAATAATCAACCCGAAATGACTCCTCTTCAGATTGTGAAACATCTGCAGACTCATCTACAACCTCATCAAAATGTCTTTTTCTTTTGATTTTGCGCTTGGGAGTGAACTCTGGGTTAATGCCCATCTCCATTGCAATTTCTTTTGCGGCTTCCAATGCTTTGGAAAAACCAGTTTCTCTATACTTTTTTTAAAAAGAAATCAGTCCCTGTGCAGACTCAATTGCAATATCAATAAGCATATCTTTTGATTGTATCTGCTTGCTGATCAAATTAACAGCAGATAATATTTCATACCAGATGATTATTGACACTAGAAACTCAAAGCTACCAAGTTCATTTTCCGCTAAAGATTTAGCTTCACTACATTTTTGTGCATCATTATCAGTTTCAGTCACTTGTAGTAAAGCCTCTCTTATTTCTGGGATCTGAAACCTTATAGCCTTAACACTTTCAAGATGACTCTCCCAACGAGTAGCTGACAATGACTTAAGAGTAAATCCTGATATGTTATCTTTCAAAAAATTTCCACCTTTTTGTAGAATTAGCAAATGTTGTATACAGGCGTTGGATAACTCCAAAAAATTTTATTCCTTTCCGACAAGACTTTGCCATATCACATAGTGTCAAATTCAGACTATGACAGCCACAAGCTGAATAAAAAGCTCTTGGATTTATATCCAACACTTTCCTCTGTACCCCTATATTTTTTCCTTTCATATTTGACCCATTATCATATCCTTGTTCTCTCAAATTGTCTACATCAAGAATTCAAGATCAAGACTTTTCAACTCCTCTAATATAACATCAAATAATCCTTGCCCAGTTGTATCATTAACAGCCAGAAAACCTAAGAAGGATTCTTTGATGCAAACAGAATCTGAAGATGTATCAACATACCGTATTATCAGAGACATCTGCTCTTGGTGGCTTGCATCAGGAGTACAGTCAAGTATAACTGAGAAGTACTTTGCTTCTTTTACCTTTCCAACAATTGCCGACCTAATTGCAGAAGCTAACAAATTTATTAACTCATTTTGGATGGAAGGACCAAGATAGTGATCACGGATTTTTTCGGCGGTGATGCGGTCAACGTGCTCTTTTGTAATCGGGTCAAATTCAGCCAACATCCGAACCAATCCTAAGAAATTGCCATTGTTGTCTTGATACAACTTGCTATTGCTGCCACGAAATGCTATATTGTGCTCGCGAGAAACTTTACAATCAAAAGAATCCCGAGCAAAACTTTTCTCCAATGCTCCCTTTCCTTTTCAAGTTCACGCCGGGCAACATTATCAATAGTTTGATTCTTCTCCAACCTGAGACGGAAGTCATACCATGAGCTCATATTTGCGACATGTTCTCTACTACTTTCGTTCTCTGTAAGCCTATGGCTAAGATGGGCCCAGTCGTTGAACCCCTCATTTGCTAACTGACCTTTCACAGTGCCCTTCTTCAATAATTTGCAACAAAAGCAAAATACCTTGTCAAGTTCTTTGCTTGTACACAAGCCACTCTCTGTCACAATTTTCTCTATTTGAGAGAACTCTAGTATATGATAGTGCTGAAAATCTTCTCGGAGAATTTATCTCTAGGACCATGCTCAATTGACAAGTCCCTTTTAGGACCCTTTTCCAGCAAAATATTGATCGCTTTAGGATCGAGTGCATTCCAAGTTCTTGGATCAAAGATATCTGGATGGAAAGAATTATCGACGCCATCGCCAAAGTTAGCTTATGGAGTTTCAGTATTAGCCTCATTATCTCCATCCCCATTGCCATCGCCATCACGTTCTTCTTCGCCTGTGTTGTTGTGGCCTTGATCAACATTAGCTTCGGATTTTCGAGCAAATTCGGTAGTTGGAGTCTCAACCTCTCTTGCATCATCACGGTGACTCGGCCATCACCAACATTAGTTTCTCGGAGTTTCTCCGACACCGACAACAAATCTATCAAGTGCACACTTTTGTGATTGAGCAAAAGCTTCTAGCCTTTGTTTCTTCCTATGCTTTTCAGCACCAGATTCATGCTTCCTATTTCTTGTACTAGACATAACGTCCGTTCCATAAATCAAAGAAATAAAATTTTTGTTTACAACTTTAGATTCAACTCCGTAAGCCGGAAGTCATGAACTGATGAACTAATGGATTGCATCACAAAGCCGACATGCTGCACTGCTACCGAATCGAAGTGTTGAACTGCCGACCTACCGTTGCCGTTGTTGGCTGCGTGGCTGCGTCTTGCCGACGGGAGCGAAATCAAAGAAAGGAACTGGCGGGGAAAGGGCTACGAGTCTGCGACGATTCAGTTGCCGAGAGAAGCGGAAGGGGCTGCGACGCGATGATTCATTTGCCGCGACAGCCGGCGGTCGCAGATGACGGATGTGTCGGACGCCAAACAAGAATCGCTAGCAGGCTTAGTTAGACTATTAAAATTTGGAGGCCCATCATTTTTGGAGGCCCTGTTCCGTCGCTCACGTGGCTCCTGCCCATCGACGGGCCTGGCTGTCCTCAGCATGCGCTCGAGGTGGCCAGGCAGCTCCGAGGGTGTGGCGTCCTCCGTGCGCGGCGGGAATCTCCTCTCGTGTTCGGCGAAGGAACGCATCGAGCTTGGCGGCGAGGTTGTCTCGGTCGGTGGCCAGCGAGGCCGTAGCCTTGACGCAGGCCTCGAACGCCTCCGCGCTGCTCGGGAAGCCCGACAGCTCGACATCGTCGTACCACGCGCAGAGCGCCTGGAGCAGCAAACACTTGGAGAGCAGAGGGAACTGCCGGATTCTCGACGGCGCACGACAGAATCAAAAGAGACAAACTTGATTAGAACTGAACATCTCGACATACGAAAATCAGTTGGGCTCACGAATTCATGCTGCTAAATTAGCAATTCAACTCGTGGCAATTGGCGACATGGATTGGAAGAAATTGGGGATCAAGGCGCGCGGATGGGGACTGTTGGGCAACCCTTGGAGCGCGTAGAGCAGGGCCCAGGTGGCGGCTCCACCGGCGGAGTTCCAGTGTCCTGCTGGACGCTGCCGTAGGCGAGCTGCGCCTTGGCGTGCTGCTGGAGCGCGAAGGTCTGGGCGACGCAGCGGCAGATTCCGCCCAGTTCGCTCGGCTTATCGGACACCAGCCCAGCCAGATTTTCTCCCGAACAAACCAGCGCCCACCAACAAGACTACTCTTCTCTCGAAACAACCCAAAGACGTGGGCCATCGCCCACCGCCCAACCGCTCGCGTGCGCCTCGTAGGCGATGGTCACACACTCGAGCACGCAGCGCCGCCGCAGGAACTTGCACGCACTGCACGGGGCGATGCCGGGCAAGCTCAAGCCCGGGCGGTGTGGTGGGTGAAGATAAAGAACGGGGCGATGCCGTGCAAGCGCAAGCCCGGGCGGTGTGGTGGGTGAAGATAAAGAATGGGGGGAGATTTTTTTAAATGAAATGATAGGTGGAATCTATGGATAGGGGATGGAAATAGAGAACATTGCTGCAGCAAAATGTTATTTAGGGGAAGAAATCTTTTAATGGGTCATCCAATAGTTTGCGTGTGATTGTAGCCTTGGTCCGGAGCGGTCAATTTTTTTTCCATGCACTGCGCTGCTGCGGTGCGCGCACCCTGCCGCCCTGCCCCTCCATGTGACCATGTGCGCGGACCCCACAGGCTATTACTATCCACTTCTTCTCCTTTTTCCAAGATTCTTCATTTTTCCCAATTTTTTTATAATTTTTGCTCAAAGTTTTTTCCAAAGTTTTTCGCTATAATAACTTTCTCTTTAAAATTTCGTTTCAATCTTTTCACTATTTCCAAAAGTTTTTATATAAAGTTTTGTTCTGAACTTTTTTCTTTCAAACTATTTTGCGAGATTTTTTTAAAACTTTTCCATAACATTTTCTTCTAAATTTTTTGCTTCGGATTTTGTTCCCAACATTTTCTTCCGAAAGTTTTGTTAATATTTTCTCGAAATGTTTTGATAAAAAATTAAAAAAATTTATGTATAAAAGTTTTTTCACACAATTTTCTTAAAACAAATTCATAATATTTTATCCTAAACTTTTTTGCTTCATAATCCCTAACATTTTCTTCTGAAATTTTATAAAAAATTTACGAAATGTTGTTAAAAATTCAGAAAGTTTAGACGTAAAAGTTTTTCGCCAAAAAATTATAAAAGTTTTGTTTAAAAACTTTGTTTAAGATTTTGATAAACTTTTGTTCCAAATTTTTTGATAAATTTTTATTTCCAATTTTTCTTTCAAAATTTTTCATTTGAAAATCTTGTGGATAAATTTTTTCTGCAAATGTTTGTTCATAAACTTTGCTGTGAAAAATTTATGCGAATATTTCTTTTCCTAACTGATTCTAGGTGGACGGACAAGAGAGACGAGTGGGAAGGAGTGGGACAGACTCACGTGCGCTGGAGGCTGTTTGATCAACCGCTAGTTGGGCTCCGTACAGGCGCCCGTAAAATTGTGATGCCCGTAGCAAAGGATTGATACTCGTAGCTGGGATGCGATTTGGTAGATTCTGGTGCATGGGATGCTGGTGCTAATGGGTTCTCAACATTTATATGCTCGACATCCATATTAGTATTGTTTTAAAATCCCTCATAGTCAGGTGATGTGTATCATGTACAATGACAAGTGCTCTGTTTTTTCCAAATACACTACATGTTAGATGCTTGGGTACAGGTTGAGGTCTTTTTAAGATTTGTATAGTAGAAAGGTTGTTATATCTCTATATTTGAAAACATAATTGTGAAAGTTTGTTTTATTCAACTATGTATCACCAAGACATCAAGACCCTGATTCAAGTATTGACACAAGCAAGCAAACAATATCCTTTGGTCCTAGCTGTTGATGAGACTATTTATATGTTGGGTATAAAAAATCATGTTTCTCATGCTACATGTATTTTTTTCAGATTTTTTTGGGCATGATGCTAGTAAAGAACAAAGGTGGTGCCGGAGTGACAAGTTGAGGTGACCCCCTAATCTTTTTCGCCCGCAACAATCCTCAAGCCAACAATATGACGACACATGTTAGCACACCATGAGCTTGGCATGCGGAAAACTACCGCGTGACGATCCATTAAGGCATCAAAATGGGTCAGAGGTTGGAAATATAATCAAGAAGAGATCAATATATAAGATCAAAATAGGTAGAACTAGATCCTCCTCCGCCCTCTAATGGCATGTACAACCCTTATACAGGAATAGAATCTCGAACTTGGTATACACACAGATGGACAGACAGCTTATACATCCCATAGACAGAGAGGTCGTCTGGAAGCTGTTTAATGCTTTGCATGAAGCTTAATATCAACTACAAATGCATTTGTGTATACCATTATGTGCTTGATAGAATATTATCTAGCATGAATAAAAGTACCATGGAGTATATCATTTTTGATAATACCATCCTACAAAAGGACTAAAGTGAAATTTAAAATTTTATTTCATGTTTTGTTGAATGTCTAAAGGCATTTTCATGATATATATATTTCTTGAGGATTATACTGTAAAAGAAAATGCCACATTGTTACGTGTGGACAGGGATAACTCTTGATCGATCTCTCTAGATCTTTGTGAAGGTCTCCGTCGATCTCTCTCACTTTCCTCTTTGTTTTCTCCCCCCCGAAGCACAATCACCAGCTACTCCACCTCACGGCCGGCGGTGGCCTCCATCTCCTCCCTCCTTCATTATCTACGCACCGTGCCACGGCGGCTTGCTCCCCAGCAGGCTCCCTCCTCGTCACAGGGGCGCGACTTCCTCGGTGTGGGGGTGCGACCTCCTCGAGCCAGAGTTGATGCCGAGCGTGCGTCAATGGAAGATTCAAGCGAGCACGCGCAGGATCTAGGTGCGGGCGCAACCTCCTTCCTGTGCTGAAGGTATTTGTTTGGTTTCGGTAATTGAGTGACAATTTAGGTGGATTAATATATGGTTGAGAAAATACACATGTGATTAGTTGAAGGATCAGATTGGCGACTAGAGAGGGGAAGTGAATAGGAGCCGATTAAAATTCTTCTCAAGAACTAGGCTTATACCCCAAAATCACTTCTGAAGGATCCCGCACACACTTGTCAAGATCATGTAGTCACAACGGACCTACTGACCCTAGGAACAAGTTAGAGAAAGCATAGGAACAAAGCGGATGCAAGCACAAAAGGAACCGAGAGAAAAAGCTTGTGCAAGAGAATCTACAACAGAAATTGTCAGAATTACCGCCCCCAGGTCGGTACTACCGATATAGGCTCTTTGGCACCTAAAAAACAAGTTATCGGTACTTCCGGCACAACGTTGGTACTTCCGACTATCGGTACTACCGACCTCGGGTCGGTACTACCGATACAGGCTTAGACAGCCAAAAATCAGGTTATTGGTACTACCTGGACAGGGTCGGTAGTACCGGCCCCCTTCAGAAATCAACCCGCGAAACAGCCCTGAACTTTCGATCGATGGATCTCTCAAACCACTTGGAGCCTTGAGACGAAATTTTGGGGAGATGATGAGCACCCCAAAGGGAAGATATGCCCCAAAAAATTCGGTCTCTGACTCCCTACAACTCCCGGAATCACAAATCTTGGCCAAGAAACTAGTGTTCGTCTAAAAACCACCAAATCGGAGAGCTTTCCACGGGTTTGGAGGGGCAAGGTCACTAAGAAAAGAGGAACAAGGTCCTCATGTGTGACTTCCACAACAGATCCCATAAAGAAACACACTCAAAATCCCTCCACGAAAATCCACCGAAAAAGCCTCCGAAAATCGCAGAAAAAGAAAAACGTCGGGAGCAAAGGATTTGGCATGAGATTGAGACAGAAGATTTCACTATGAATATCTTAGCCAAATCCGGTTACAAGCCACTCTCAACAATCACAAATCTTGGATGGCAAAAAGCTCAAACAAAGAGCCACTCAACCATCTCTCCCTCTCTCCTGAAGAGCACCCCAAAATGAAAGAGCACTCCCACCGCTAGCCAAAAAGTTGGCTGAAAATTCAACCCCTCTTCCTATATATAGGCCCTCCGAAAAAGACCAAGTACCCCTACACTAGGAGTTACGACTCAAGCCCTCACAAGGGCATTTTGGTCAACTGTTAACACCAAAAATTGATACAGGGAAGAGACTGACATGTGAGCCAAATTTGGCAGAAGAGCACCATTCAGCAGAAGGTTTTCCTCAAAGCATTCGGTAGAGGCGTCTGCGGTCGGGAGTACATCGTCATTCGGCAGAAGAACTGTTCCACGGGTGAAGGCGGAAAGCATTCAGGAATACGTGATGACGTGGATTGGATATAAAGAAGGGGATGAATTGATGATGGATACGAGACGGTAATGACACCATGGTGTTAATTTTAGGTAACAAATGTTGTAATCGTGGTCGACTAGGAGTCGTGTTAGAACCAGGGTATAAATATAAACCCTTAGTGTTTGTAATAGGGATCGAACAATTTCACAACAAACCGGCCCCGTGCCAACTTTCGAGTCCTTCTAGTCGTGTCATCGAGTTCTTTGAGAGGGCCATCGATCCGTCGACCTCCGTAAGTACCGGCAACCTTGTATCATGTCTAGTATCTTGCGGTGGATTTAGACCATGATGTAAGTAGTCTTGTTACCATGCTTAGTATCATGCGGTGGATTTAAGCTTGGTTCAAGAAGGTTTCCTTGTTGGATCATGAGTCATGCGGTAGGCTAAGATCTAGCTTGGAGCTAGTTATCAGCTCTATTAGATTTGGCAAGATCTAATAGATTCATTAAGTTACCATGTGTTGGTTTGAATTTCACTTTTTGTGTTTAATTCATGTAACACTCTTATTGCCCAATTTAGCTTGATTAGATTCAGCTCTATCTTGTTTGTGATCCACGTGTTGCACGCTCAAATCTTTGGCTTGACGCGGCAAGCGAGTCATGCGTTCTCTAATAGCCGAATTCGAATCAATCTAGATTGTCACGTGTTGCGGGTTCAAGCTTGTTAATCTTGCATAGTTTGTTCCTTCTCCGTGGAACCCGATTCGGCTGTACAGTTGTATTCGGCAATTCCATTACGAGTGAAACATGTTCATGAGCTTGCTTTAAATAATGTATGCTTTTAGCCTTCCATGTTTAGATTGTATCATGCGGTGGATTGATCTATTCTTGGTTGGGGGTGTGATTTCAAAAAAGTTGTATCATGTGGTGGATTAACTTGTTTGATGTCATGCTTGACGGGTTTGAAAGTACCTAGACACGCGGTAGACTAGTGCTTTTGGTCTATGCATGCTTGTTTACTGCAAATTGATGATCATGCTTCGCTTTTATTTATTTCATCATGATTTATCCTTGATAATCGGTCATGGTTACATGCTGCAATGTTGTTTAAATAAAGACCGATTTTTCATCATGCTTACGTCACACATTCGGCAGTGCTCTGTTTACACGCTTTATCAGTTCCCGAATGATGTTTAATTTGCGGACAAATAGCTTGTTTGTAGCTATATGTCGTTCTAACTGTCTTCATAGCCGTAAATACGGAACTGTCTGGTACCACCCGATAAGTACCAGGTTTTATCTAACCGTTTTCATCCTTTGTCAGTTTCAGGGAAAATTGACTGGCACGCTTCCGGATTCGACGCCCGGGCCACGTGTGTGAAGCTAGCTAATCCGGCTTGCTGTGTGCTTGGCGTGAGGTGCTGATTTTACGTCAACACACTTTTTGGCACGCCCGGTGGGACACTCAAGTTGATCAAGATGCCTGAAATCCAAGGTGTCCTGGATGTCACTTTTAATGAACTGTCTTCAGAACATCAACTATTACTGAAAGTGGCTGTGGAGCAGTTCCAGCAAAAGTGTCTGATGTCATTTTCCAAGAATAGGAGTGGTGTGCCATTCCTCAGGACAGATATGCCAAGAGTTCTGATGCCAGGGAAGACTGATGCCAATACTGCTGCAAAGAAACAAGAAGCTTTTGCTATGATACGACAAGTTATGGAAGAAATAATGGCAAGACACAACACTGCATTTTTAAATAGCTTCCGACAGATGATGGTTGGTGTCTTTGGCCCAAGCATGGACAAACATCTTGAGCAAGGTGAATCAAGTGCTACTGCGAATGGCCAACCACCTTGTCAAGATGCAAGTGCTCAGCCGCCTCAGCAAAGTGCGAGTGTTCAGCCAACTCAACATGTGGGTAGTCAACTGATCCAGCAGAACCCTCATCAAGCAATACCTAATCCACTCACATATGGTGAGATGGCATTCGGTACTACTGGAGTTCAACCTGTCTCTGCCTACAGGATAGCCCTAACAAGTAATAGGCTGCAAAGGAATATGTACGAAAATGGGTATTCAGAGTTCATGGACTATAGTGCTATCGATGCTCTCCCGAATCCTGGATATGGTGGTGCTACAGGGATGCCTGCTGGGGGGCTAGGGAATCAAGACACCAATGTTGATCTCCTGGTGCAGAGAATGACCGATGTGCTGCAAAATCAATTCGGTCTAAGCCTAAGAATCAAGGACATGTGTATACACCTCCCTTCCCAGAATGGTACCACAGGGTAGCATTACCGAACAGGGTGAAAGTCCCCATGGAGTTCACTAAGTTTTCAGGGCAAGATGATACCAGTACTGTGGAACACATAGCCCGGTACCTAATGCAGCTCGGGGAAGCTTCTGCTGACGAGGGCTTCAGAATTAGATACTTCCCTCTGTCATTGACAGGCCCAGTGTTTACATGGTTCACTTCTCTACCTGCTCATTCAATCTGCTCTTGGAAAGATTTGGAGCAAAAGTTCCATGCTCATTATGACACTGGCAGCAATGAGAAAAAGCTAATTGATCTGACTACCTCGAGGCAGAGGAACAATGAAACACCAATGAAGTTTCTCAGGAGATTCAGAGAGACAAAAAGCATGTGCTTCTCTCTGAACATACCGGATGATCAATTGGCTGGTATGGCTGTAGCAGGGATGTTGCCAGCCATTCGGGAGAAGCTATTCGGGATGGAATTCGACGACCTTGGCCAGCTGTCACACCGGCTATTATTGATGAGAAATCAAGCATATGGCTTCAAGAAAGACTCCAGATTTGTCAAGCATAATGATACAACTGACATCTACAATCAATTCCTCGAAAGGGCAGATCAAGGAGATGAATATGACGATGAAGAGGAAATAGTTGCAGCAGAGATAGTGTGGGGCAAGGAGGCATTGACAGTAAATCAGAGGTGGATCAAGCAAGCTAAAGGCACCTATGATTTTGATGTAACCAAGGCAGATAAGCTCTTCGATTTCCTCGTGAAAGAAGGCTGGATCAAGTTGCCAGAAGGGGATTCTATGCTTCGGCCTGATGGAGTGAAAGATAAGAAGTACTGTGGATTTCATGACAGAAATTCTCATTCCATCAATGAATGCAGGGTCTTCAGGGTAAGGATCCAGAAAGCTATCCAAGAAGGACATCTGAAGTTTGATAACAAGATGAAATTGGATGGTAATCCATTCCCTCAGAACATGATCAGGTTCTCAATTAACATGGTAAACGCTGTTGAAGGGAAGGAAAAGGTAAAAGTTTTGACTTTGGCAAAGGCAAAGCAGGATGGCTTAGTTGATCCCACTTGACAAGTCACATTTGAACAGATTCACAAGGGAGAGCCTCGCTTCCCGAAAAGTCAAATTGAAGTGGGTGAATCCTCTAAACCCAGAGTGACTTCGCGTATTCTCCTCAATAAATGGCAGCGTCAGCAAGAAAAGGAGCGCTACCAGAAGCATAAGTACAAAGAGGAGAAGCGGAGATATGAAGAAGAGATGTATAGGAAGGAACAAGAGGAATATATGCGAGAACAAGAGCGTGCATATTGGGGATGTGCCTTCTTCAGACACTGTTGGAACGAGGGTTTGAAGCTTCCCACACGGAATAATTGTCCCAGATGCATCGATAAGTATACCGAATACAGGCAAGACACTGCCAATCGCCAATCCATCCATGAAAGAATTGGAAGGGTGCATCCTAGTGACGGTCGGCGCTTAAAAATAAATAAGATTGATGATCAACCGAGGAAAAGGTATGCTGATCACAGGTGGGTTGATCATGAAGAAGAAGAGGATCATGGGTATGTCTGGCAAAAGGGACAGTGGTGCCCACCTGGTTTAAGAAGAAGCCAGAAGAGAAGGGTACAACGCTTGAGGAATCAGGAATTGAAGCAGGCAGGGATTAAGAAGAAACAAGTGTGGCGCCCGAAAGACAAACCTGATGAATTTGGTCGTTCGGCTCATACATACATGGTATGTTTCTTGTTGAATGAATTCATGGCTCCAGCTAATCAAATTGTGCAGGAGGAGGTATTGCCAGATATGGATGCCGAGAAATTTGGACTGATGGCACAGTTAATGTTGGCCAAGCAAGCTACTTTTGATAAGCCAGCCAAGAATCGGCACATGAGTCCGCTTTACTTAAGAGGGTACGTCGGGAAGCCATTGACCAAGATGTTTGTTGATGGTGGAGCTGCTGTCAATGTGATGCCATATACTACATTCAGAAAGCTTGGCATGTGCCTTGGAGATTTGACGCCAACAAGCATAGTTCTGAATGATTTTGCTGGAAATCCTTCAAACACCAAAGGCTGTATGCATGTGGATTTGATGATCGGATCTAAGACTCTGCTTACAACCTTCTTTGTCATTGAAGGCAAAGGGGCATATAGCTTGCTGTTTGGAAGGGATTGGATCCATGCAAACTGCTGCATTCCATCTACTATGCATCAACAGCTTGTTCAGTGGGTAGATGACGATGTGGAAGTTGTCCAAGTAGATGATTCAGTAAGCGTGGCTAACGTGGAACCAGCCTTCTGGGAGTATCAAGGCATAGATTACTTCTCAGGCAAGGACTGGGGTGAAGGTCCCGTTGAACCAGTCAGCAGTGATCAACAACCGATTCAAGCAGTCGGCTCTTATAGTATTTTTTAATGGAGAATCCAATTGATGGAACTGATGGGAAGTTAGGACGTGGATTTATGTCGGCCGATAAATTGGAAGAAATAGACATTGGAGATGGTGACAAGCCAAGGCTGACATTCATCAGTACTAACTTGGATTCAGATTTCAGAGAAGAGTTGATTAAGCTACTAAAAGAATATAAAGATTGCTTCGCTTGGGATTATTTGGAGATGCCTGGTTTGGATCATTCCATTGTTGAGCATCGGTTGCCAATCAAGCCTGGTTATAAACCTTACAAGCAACCTCCTCGAAAAATTTACAAGGATGAAGTATTGGCCGATGTGAAAAAAGAGGTTGAGAGATTAATAGAAGAAAATTTCATTCGGCATGCAGATATACAGAGTAGATTTCTAATATTGTTCCTGTTTATAAGAAAAACGGAAAGATGAGGGTTTGCATAGATTTTAGAGATCTAAACAGGGCTACACCCATGGATGGGTATCCAATGCCTATTGCTGATTTGTTGGTTGATGCTGCTGCTAGGCATAAAAGTTATTAGCTTCATGGATGGCAATGCAGGGTACAATCAGATTTTTATGGCAGTGGAAGATGTAGCAAAGACAGCCTTCAGATGCCCCGGACATATAGGGTTATTTGAGTGGATTGTCATGACATTTGGGTTGAAAAATGCTGGTGCAACTTATCAAAGAGCTATGAATTATATTTTTCACGAGTTGATCGGCAAAATTGTGGAGATATATATTGATGATGTTGTGATCAAGTCATTGGATCATGAATCACATTTGGATGATGTGAGGAAAACTCTAGAATGCACTAGAAAACATGGACTTAAGATGAACCCGAACAAGTGTGCTTTTGGAGTTTCAGCTGGAGAGTTCCTGGGATTTTTTGTGCATGAGGGAGGAATAGAAGTTGGCAAGAAGAGTATGAAAGCTATTGATGAAGTTGTTCCTCCAACCAATCTTAAGGAATTGCAGTCATTGCTTGGCAAGATCAATTTTGTGAGAAGATTCATATCAAACTTGTCACAAAAGGTGTTGCCTTTTTCTCCACTGTTAAGAATAAAAAAGGATCAGAAGTTTGTATGGGGTGACGAACAACAGAAGGCTTTCAATGAGATCAAGGAATACATGAAGGAACCACCAGTATTGGTACCTCCACAATTGAACAAGCCTTTAAGTTGTACGTGGCGGCCGATACCCAAACCATTGGATCGGCCCTCATACAAGATTTTGAGGGAAAAGAAAAGAGTAGTTGCATACCTTAGCCGAAAATTGCTTGATCCCGAAACAAGATATTCGGCTGCAGAGAAACTTTGTTTGTGTGTTTATTACTCATGTACGAAGTTTCAGCACTATTTGTTGAATGCCGAATGCATTGTATATTCAAAATTTGATGTAATTAAACACATGTTGTCTATGCCAATTTTGAATGGAAGGATTGGCAAATGGATTTTAGCCTTGTCTGAGTTTGAATTAAGGTTTGAGTCGGCAAAAGCTGTTAAAGGATAGATTATTGCCGATTTCATTACCGAACATCGTGGTTCATCAATTAATTTACTTGAGATTACTCCTTGGTTTTATTTTTGATGGATCTTCATGTGACAAAGGTGGTGGAGTAGGTATTTTATTAATTTCATCTAGGGGAGAAATGTTTGAATTTGCTATTCCTATTCAACCTACTGTCACAAATAACCAAGCTGAGTATGAAGCATTGCTCAGAGGGCATCAATACATGAGAGAGGCAAAGGCCATTTCAGTTGAGATTTTTGGAGATTCAGAGCTAGTTATAAAACAATTGAATGGCCAATACGAATGCAGAAATGATATCCTGAGGAATTACTACGAGGAGTGCAAAGAAATCCTGAAAAGCTTTCAGTTATTAATTCTACAACATATTCTTAGGGAAAACAATGGAGAGACAAACAGGCTAGCTCAAAGTGCTTCGGGTTACAGAGAGAATCAAGAAGTGTTTGCCATCGATGTATATTCTTTTGGGGGTGATCTAGCAGAAGATGACTGGAGAAAAGAAATTGCTGATTATTTGGAGAATCCATCCCGAAAGGTCTCTAGGAAGCTTAGGTACAAAGCCATAAAGTTTGTTCTTCTTGATGGACGTTTGTATTACAAATCCATGGATGGGGTGTTGTTACAATGCCTGGGTCAAGAAGAAGCGAAGAGGATGATGGGTGAAGTGCATGATGGGCTGTGTGGAGCACATCCGTCGGCTTACCGAATGAAGTGGGTCATTCGGAAAACAGGATGTTATTGGCCGACAATGCTGGAAGATTGCTTTGAATATTACAAGGGATGTTAGGATTGTCAGAAGTTTGGAAATATTCAGAGTTCCAGCATCAGCTCTAAATCCTATTATCAAGCCATGGCCATTCAGAGGATGGGGAATAGATTTGGTTGGCCAAATAAATCCTCCATCTATCAAGGGGCATAAGTTTGTGCTTTTAGCAACAGATTATTTCACTAAGTGGGTTGAGGCAATTCCATTGAAGAAGGTGACATCAGAAAATATGGTTGAGTTTGTCAAAGAGCATATCATTTACAGATTTGGAATTCCTCAGACAATTACAACAGATCAAGGAACTCAGTTTACATCTTCAGAGTTCAGAGATTTTGCTGAAAGTATGGGGATCAAATTATTAAATTATTCTCTTTATTATGCCCAAGCTAATGGTCAGGCAGAAGCTTCTAACAAGATCATGATCAAGATTATATAGAAGAAGATTGATCAGAAGCCAAGAAGGTGACATTCGGTATTCAATGAAGCCTTATGGGCTTACCGAATGGCTCCTCATGGAGCTACACAGACATCTCCTTATGAGTTGGTTTATGGACATCATGCTATCTTGCCGTGGGAGATGCAGTCGAACTCAAGGAGAATAGTATTGCAAAAGGATTTAAGTTCCAAGGATTACAATGACTTAATGATAGACGAATTAGAAGACTGGCATATGATTCGCCTTAGGGCTTTGGAGAATATTGAGAAAAACAAAATGCGAGTTGCCAAGTACTATAACAAGAAGGTGAAGGTTAAGAAATTTGCAGATAGAGATTTGGTTTGGAAAGCATTATTGCCGATTGGGACTAAGTACAGTGCATTCGGCAAGTGGTCTCCGAATTGGGAAGGTCCCTTTCGGGTGGTTAGGTGCACACCTGAAAACGCATACATCTTGAAAATTTTACTAGGAGAAGAATTCACTGCTGCTATAAACGGGAGATACTTGAAGAAATATTATCCTAGTATTGAAGTTGATTGCTGTTACAAGCGTAAGAGACACAGAAATAGCCGGCATTCGGAAAGAAGCCGCCTTCAGAACAAAAATTCCGACAAAGGGAAAATGGCCAATACTAAAGTGTGTTTCCCTTAGCACAAAAATATTTTGCATCACAGACGTTCTTGCAGGTTCTTCTATTAACAATGCAACTGCCTAAGATTACAAAAGAAGGCCAGCAGGAAGTAGAAGACCTGGAGGAAGAAGCGAAAGTATCTTCATTTCTTTGGCTCAGCGCTTTTCCTCTTGAGCTCGTCCCTCTTCAGATGCTCCAAGACCACCGTGACGGCGACGCGGAAACCTTGGGGGCTGGCGTGTTCTGCAGCTTCCATCAAACTGTCCCAGGCGGCCTTTAGGTTGTTGTACCTGTCGGACATATCTGAAGAAGAAGAACAGATTTTCATCAAACACGGGATCTGAACTTGAATATGAGATTCAAATGAGGATAAAAATCTCACCACCTATCACCACCTCCAAGCTCATGCGGCGTTCGCGTTCGGCACAACAACGGGTGGTGATGTCCCGCAGATCATGCTCTAAATGCCGAATGCGACGGCGCAGTTGATGGTTGGTCCTCTGCTCATGCGTAGCGTCTTCTTCTTCAGTTGAAGAGTCGGAGCGGATGTGCTCAGGAATTTCTTCAGTGCCGAAAATGTCCTCCGACAGCAGGTTGAAGCTGAAATCAAAGAAAGATGAATCACGAGATTGCAATCAAGATCAAGAGAAAGGGATGAGAAGAACAAATTACTCTCGGATGGTTCACTTCTTTGATGGGAGGTTGTTCTCCTCGCATGGTTTTCCCCCTTGTCCGCCATGGCTTTGGGGTTTTTTTTTCTGGAGAAGGAAGACGAGAGGGAGTGAAATTATGGAAGTGTGTACGAGTGGGTTTGCAGAGCATCGGAGAGCTATTTTATTAGCAGTGGAAGTGCATCGGGAGTGATGACTGGCCGGCGTGCATTGATGGGAATACCAAACGACGGGGTTTTTTTCCTTAGATGCGAAGGGTTTTTTTCAACGGAACAGTGCTCATGATTCTTGAATGAGGATTCTCCACGGATTCTGCGCCATGGGGCAAAAGTTTGTGCGTATTCGGCTAGAGAAAAGGTTCCCGAATGCGTTCGAAAAACAATGAAGATTCGTATGCACAAATTAGGAAAGTTATCACAAGACAAATGCAAAGGGTAAATTTTCATTTCATTGCTGAAAATCCATGGCCCGTAGTACAAACTAATCAAACAGCCTGTTCAGAACAGACTGGGAGTAGATGGAATCGGCAATGGCGACGCCATGGCCATTGAGGCGCTCCACAGTGGCCTCGATGTCGTCGAGGTCCTCCGACGCGCCACCGTTGAAGCCGGGCGGCCGCGTGGAGTAGTCGACGCCGGTGCGTGTCGACATAGCGGCCAGGCCCAAGGCGGTGCCCAGACGGATGCCATGTAGGGCCACCTCGTCGACGCGGCCTACCACTGCGCCAAGGTGAGCTTCCGGTGTGTCTCCGGGAGCGTTCACCTTGTTCGCCAGCTTCTCGGCCAGCGCCTTTAGCCGATGGAGCTCGGCATCGCGATCTGCGGGGGTCACAGAGCAACAACAGTTAGTGTTGTTCAAGATTAAGTTAAAATTGAGAAAGTTGCAGGACTCACCATCGATGGCCTTGAGCAGCTGCTTGCGTTGATGCTGCCACTCGAGCTCGGCAATCCCGGCCTGTTTGGAGATGATCTCCAGTTCGTGCCGGGTTGCGTCACGTTCCTCCTTGAATCTGCGGGCATCGCGGTCAGAATAGCGCGAGTCCCCACCAGAAGACCTGGAAGAGTAGGAGCGGCTAGACGACCCCGAGAAGTCACTCGCCATGGCCGGAGTTGTAGCTAGAGTAGGGGCAGGGTTCCATCGGATGAGCCTGAAAGCATAAAGAAAATCGTCAGGGGTGAAACAAGATCTAAAAGAAGGTTGTGAAGAAGCCGACGATCACCACCTCCGACGAGCGCCGGTGCGGCTCCCTTCAGCCTCGTTGCTGGCCGGACGCCTGTTGCCGCTGTTGGCCATGGAGTTCTTGGGAGTACTAGTACTTGAAGAGAAAGAGCTCGGGTTAGCAGAGGCTTGGAAAGCAGAGGATTTGGTGAAAGGCTAGGGGCACCCGAGGTCCTTATTTATGGAACTGACGAAGAGATCGTGGCCGGAGATCGTGGCGCATATCCCAAGAAATTTGGGAAGTGGAGAGACTCCTTCGACCGAACGGTTGCCGAGTCGTTTGGGATTCATGTTGGGTCATATTCGGTTTGACTGGTTAAGATTCGGCTGTGTTGCGATTGAGTCGTTTTTCGGGTCTGACACTGTTATGGTCAGAATTGCTGAATGAGTCATCCAGAAGCTACTCGTCAAGATAAGGCAAGACAAATATGGAAAATAAAGATTAACAGAGAGCAAAACTACAGAGTTGATGAAGCATTTGGCTACAAATTGTTTGTTACAATTATACACCCAAGTATTTTGAGATTACATTGGTGGCATCTGATATGATCTTGTTGATATCCTCCAACAATTTCTGATCAGCCTCTTGGGTTTTAGACAGAGCAGAGAGCTTTGTCTTGAGTTGCCTTTCTGCATTCAAGGCCGCTGAAGCTTCCTTTCGTATTTTCTCCGTTGATTCGGGAAGTTCAGCCATCTTTTTCTCATCAGCTTCAATCTCAGCTGTCAAAGTTCTCAGCTCAGCCTCCAATGCAGCTTTCCTGGTTTTCTTCAGCTCGAGTGCAGGCTGCAATTTGGCTAGCAATTCCTTATTGTTCTGAATTTGAGAATGCAAATATTTCACGGATTGCTTGGCCGTAGCTCTCCTTTGTTCCAGAGCTGGTTGGGAGGATAGGTTCTTTAAAGCCTGTTTTACTGCTGCAAAGTGATTATCCAGTTGGGAAACAGGTTCTAAGTAAGCCTTGATATCAGCAGGGAGATCTTGATCGATAAATTCAAGTGCTTCTCTTAGAAGATCAACATCCCTGACTTGGTCTTGAACATCCCTTTGCAGCAAGGAGAGGATTTCCTTCAGCTTTGCTCGATTTTCCTCTGATAAAGCTTGGCTAGAAGATGCTTCATCTCCTTTTTCGGCAACCAAATCATCCACATCGAAGGAATAACTGGGTGATGATACAGTTTCCTCCTGAAAAGAAATTCTTGCCAAATTAATAATGATCTATCAGGTGAAAATAGAAAAGATGGATGTTCATACTTACATTATTCCTAGCTTCCTGAATGGGGGAAAGAAGCTTTTCAGGCTCAAGGAAAGGCTCTTGTATGTCTGGCTGAGGAGAAACTGGATGATTTCTTGGTGAAGCTGAGACTTCTGGTTGAGGAGAAGATGGTTGAATCCTTGGTGAGGCTGGGATTGAATCATGATGAGGAGAAGAACTCCCCACAGTTTGACTCACCAAAGTTTCCTCTGCAACTAACAAGTAGGGAATAAGTGCCAATGAAGAAAAATGATTGAAGAATAAGATGGTGAAAATTTTACCAGTAGATGAACATTGGCAGAATTTGTGATGACCACTGGTTGCTGAGTTCTGGTCTGAAATCATGCAAAGATAAAGATGATCAGAATGATGAATGGCATTATGTTCAGGAGGGGAAGGTGTTCTGACCTGAATAAGTAGCTTTTTGCTCGTTCTTTCCTTCTTGACAGTTGAAGGAGCAATCAGAGATGGGGCTTTCCTTTTGTCAGAAGCTGGCCTGATGAGAATTGGATTTAGCGTGGCATGTCTAGACATCAGTTGAGCCAGAATAGGGATCAACATCCCAAAGCAGAGATTGGGCCTTCAATTTTATAGAGGATCGTCCTGGCAAGTGGGGCATGTACTGTATCTTGCAGAATGACAGAATCATCATCAGTGAGGAGGAGTATGATTAAAAACAGGTGTAAGAAAGGGAGATGAACATATTACCTCTGAAGTTGGTTGGAAGTCAGGCATTAACTCAAGACAGAGAGGGTGTACTGGCATGTTAAAAATATGATCATGAAGTTCTTGCCACCAAAGGATGAAAGAAGGATAAGCAAATGTTGTTGGCACAAAGGGCTTGGGTGCATAAAAAGTTGTGCTACATTTATACTAAAAAATCCTTCTTGCTTCTATGGATTCCTTGATATCCTCTCCGGGCTTGAGAAATTCATGGAGGCATAGCCTTGGGGGCACTTGGCCACATCCTAATTGTCTGGCCATCATGTTTGGTTGGTAGTACTCAAAAGTACTCTGAACCAGCCTTCCTCCACAGAATTCTGCTGGCAGAATACAGGGATGAATGAAAGCATTGAAGATTGCTATGGAATGTACATCATTACATCCAGTTTCAAAACTAAATTCACAAGGAAGAGTCAGGTTGTCATTGTCTAGATATGGGAACCAAAGGGGATTGGCAAAACCTCTAAAGAAGAGCTCAAATAGTTGGCCAATGTCTTTTTTCATAGACACAGTGGAAGCAGCTTCTCCATAAGTTTGGTAGCCTTTGATGCTCTGGTTTTCTCCTTCCTTGTAGTTGGTTGAAGGGAAGTGCCGATTGTTGAGGTCAATGGCAACAATCTGGTGCATGTATAATTGCAGCCACATCTGAAGAAACCACCAAGGGCCATTGACACAGGGGATCTTTTTGCTGGTGTGCATCAGATAGGTGGTTTGATGAAGCATATGATAGACACTTCCTAGAAGGTACTTCCCAAGGGGAATAGGTGTACCAGCAGCCAGGTCTTCGGCCATCACAATATGGTTCAAGGTTGGCTCATTGGCTTTGCCACAAAAGATAAATCTACATAATCACATGTTCAGAAAAGCTCTATATTTAACATCAGTCAGAGGGCCATCATGAGGACCAGGAGCGTCCCAGTGGTCGATGGATGACTGCTCCTCAGTGATGAGTGATTGACAACGGGTGTTGGACTGACTCTTGGCTTAGTGCGCAGGTGTAGGCTGCGGCCTAGTTCGTGTTGTTGCAGGTGAAGAACGGGCGCGAAAGGTCTTCAGCCTTGAGGGGCCTATGGGAGATGGAGAGACAAGTAGGCTCGGTTCGAGGGACCCGGTGGACGGCGGAGCGGGGTGCGGGCCACATGGTGGCGACACGAGCAAGACGAAGTCATGGACAATCGAGCCGGTGCACGGTGGCGGTCGAGTCAAGTGGTTTGGCGGGAGGCCGGACCGAGCACGCGAGGTTTGGTGGTTTGCCCACAAAACCATCGGAGGACGGTTTCTTGGTTTGGGTTTGAAAACCAAGTACGAAGGCCCAACACGACGGAGACGGGATCCGGGCGTGTCGGGAAGCTTCGAGGTGGAGGACACGCGGCGGGATCGCATGGCTTGTGTCGGGAGGACGCGGGGTGCGGCAAAGGCGTGGCCGTCCGATGGCATGACCCACAAACATTACCTAAATGCCCCTGCGTGGGTTGTATCGCCAGTAGTTAACTTAGGGGTAGTCGAGTCAATTACCACTCCGGCGGGACCCGATATATAAGCCATGAGGGTGTGTGAGTGGCTCTCTCTCTCCGCGACTTAGGGTTTCATTTCCTCCCTACCATTTCTCATTTTCATAGCTATTTTTCTTCCATTTTCTCTAGGCTAGCATGAGAGCTTCATGAGAGATTTGTTGAGAGGGATGGATGCTAGGGCGGCATGCTAGACCTTGTGAATCTTTCCTAGTTTGTATAGAAGATTCGAAGTTGTGTTTTTCGTGGTCTTTTTGTGCTTGTTTTCGTGCCTTCGTTCTCGGTGCGATTCCGTGGATTTGAGTGGGTTTCTCCCCAGATTTCTTTGAGGGAAACATGGATAGATGTCTCATGCATCTTTGTGATTGATCTTGTGCCCTCAAATGCCGGGAAACCACTTCGATTCGAGAGTTTTCGTTCGGTGCTCAAGCTTTTGGTGGTGCTCAAAGGATTCGCGATTCCCGGTGATTTAGGGAGTTAGGAGGCAAGAGTTTTGGGCTATAGCATCCTTGTGTGACGCTTTTCAAGTCCCCAAACCCTTGTCTCCACAGCTTCAACCGTTTGGGAAATCCGATGATGATTTGGGGTAGTTGACTTTCGAGGTCGGGCGTTTTTCTGCTCTGTCCGAGCCTCGCGGACGGTCCGCGCCCTCCTGGCGGACGGTCCTCGTCGCTCGTGTTCGTCCCGTGTTCTTCGTGTTCTTGCTCGCCTTTCGTTTCGATCCATCGTGATTTTGAGTTTTGGTTGGCCGGAGTTTCGGACGGTCCGCAGCAGCGGGCGGACGGTCCGCGGATGCCTGGCGGACAGTCCGCGTGCTCCCCGCGGACGGTCCGTGGTTCGCGGTGTGCCATAGGTGGTTCTGTTTGTTTTAACGGACGGTCCTCGGCTCAGGCCGGACAGTCCGTGGCAAGGGTGTGGACAGTCCGCGGTACTCTGCCGTACGGTCCGCGCGGCCTATCGCGGACGGTCCGCCCTGTCTGGCCGAACGGTCCGCCAGAGGCTTCGCGCTTTGCTTCTTGGTTCGATTCCTCCCATTCTTCCTTCATGCTTCCGCGTGTGCTTCAAGGAATCGTTCCTAAGGCTAGAGGTTGATCCATAACCTCGTTGTCTTGGCGATTGGTGTGTGATTCGATCCATCACTTGTGTGTGACCGGGATTTGACTAGGGTATAGGCCGGGTTCTTCGAGAAGAATTTTTACCGGCTCCTATTCACTCCCCCCTCTCTAGTCGCCATCTGATCCTTCAATTGGTATCAGAGCTTGGTGCCGGATTCTTTGCGACTTTGGCAAGTCTTGAATCCTAAGATGGCGTACGTTGAGCGGGGCGGTCCGCCGCACTTCGATGGCAAGGGTTACCACAAGTGGGCGGCTCGTATGATGATCTTTCTTCGTGGCAAGTTGTTGGATTTCATTGTGCTTGACAAGACCTATGCTATTCCGGTTAACATCCATACTCTTATGATGACCGATCCCGGTGCTAAGGCCAAGTATGAGGCTAATGCAAAAGCCGTTGATCACTTGGTCCGGAGCTTGTGTGATCCTGAGTTTGAGCGTGTTCGCCATTTGAATCTTGCTTGGCAAATTTGGGAAAAGTTGTTGGTTGCTCACGGTGGTGATAACCATGTGAAGGCTCGCCTCTTTGTCTCTTACCGGATGCAATATGAGAATTTCACTCCACTTCCCGGTGAGGACATTGATGCGATGTTTCAGAGGTTCACCACCATCGTGAACAACATGAAAGCTAATGTTGAGGATTTTCCTTACACGGAGCATGATCAGACTTTGAAGCTCTTGCATGTCTTGGACCCAAATGTTTGGGGTGCTAAGGTTGAGGCCATCAAGGAGTCTGGGCAATATTTGACTATTGAGTTGGATGACCTCTTCTCTAAGCTCAAGTCGGCTGAGGTTGACAGGAAGTTGCAATCCAAGCATGAGGGCTCGACTGACCATAGTCTTGCTCTTGTGGGCGGATCAAAGGGCAAATCTAACCCTTCCTGTCGACAGTTTTCCTTGTCTTCTCTTATGTCTATTCCAGATGAGGAGTTTGATGTGCTGGGTGAGGAGGAGCTGGCTTTGCTCTCAAGAAGGTTTGATCGACTACACGAGAGTCGGAGGAATGCAAGGCGGAGCTCAGGGAGGTGCTACAAGTGTGGCAAGCATGGCCACTTCATCGCCGAGTGCCCGGAAGCGGAGGAGAACAAGTACAAGATGAACGAGTACAAGGCGCACCCGAGGCGTGAAGACAAGTACTCCTCCAAGGGCAAGCACTTCAGCAAGTCCAAGAGCAAGGACAAGGACAAGCGGCGACCGAGCAAGAGCGGCTACAAGAAGAACAAGGCAAGAGCGATGGTGGCCAGGGAGAGCGACATCGACTCAAGCTCAAGCGACGAGCAGTCAAGTTCAAGCAGCGAAGATGAAGACGCCGGGAGGCGCAAGGGCAAGAAGAGTACAAGCCAGAACCTCAGTGGGTTGAGCTGTATGGCGCTTGAAGGCTTTTGTGGCATGGCCCATAGCTCGAGCAGCAAGAAGAGCGACAAGGAAGACAACGACTCTGACTCGGAGGATGAGGTAAATCGTGACCCCGACCCTTTGCTTGCTGAGATCACTAGGTTGAATGGCTTGATTGACAACCGTGATAGTGTGCTAAGAGATGCCAAAAAGATGAGGAAAGATCTTAGGGCTCAACTTGAGAATGCTAGTGAGAAAGTAGGAGAGTTAGAGTCCAAATTGCTTGAATTGAAACTTGAGAATGATTCTTTGAAACTTGCTCCTACTACTCCTGATGATGTTGAATGTCTTGAGTGTGATGCATGGTTGAATGAGATCAAGTTGCTTAATGAGAAGAATGCTTCCACTTTGGCTAAACTAGATGCTCTTAGGACTGAGTATGATGAGCTTAAGGCTAGACCTACTTTGCTTGGTGCTTGTAAATCATGTCCTACTATGCATGCTAAGCTTGTTGATGCTCGTTCTACTATTAGCTCTTTGGAAGCTTCTTTGAAATCTCCTGTTGTCAATGCATGCACTAGCTGTGATGAAGTTACTTTGTGCAATCTTGAACTTACTTCCCGTTTGGATGTCATCTATGAGGAGAATGACTATTTGAGGAAGGTGTTGGGTTGGTTGTCTGGGCAGGAACCTCAATTGAAAATCATGATTGAGGAGTTCAAGAGAGCTGATGGTCGTGGTTTGGGTTTTGAGAAGTTGGGTGAGAAAGTGGGAGAGAATAGTGGGGAGAGTGTGTATGAGAAGTGTGTTGAGTCTAACCCCGAGTTTGAGGTGATCGGAGACATCCAAGTCCCACTTCCAAAAGCACCCAAGAACTCTTTCACACCAAAGCCCAACCACCTTTGCAACAAGCTAGACACAACCCAAGATCCACTAAAATTCCCACCTAAGACAAATGACTTGCAGAAACCGGTGAGGTTTGTGAGTGAGAAGGGTGAGAAGCCTAGAGAGAAGCCAGAGCCAAAACCAAAACCCATCCCCTTCAGGTGTGAGTATTGTGGCAAGGAGAGGCATCTTGCGGAGTTTTGCTACAAGAGGAAGAGGGATGAGAGGCTTGCTAGGGAGCAAGCAAACCAGGACAGGTATCGCCAGTCTCATGGTATTCCTGAGCCTAGAGTGCCACTTCCACGGGGTGTGGGAAGTGTGAAGAGTGTTGGTAGAGTTGGAGCTCAGGGTGGTAGGTTTGTTAGGAGAGATGATGGTGTGCGTGCCTCGGTGAGAGGTTTGGTCGGGCTCGTGGTGGTTTTGCTGGACGTCCTCCTACTCGTCCTCAATACGGGTTTAGGGGAGATGATCGCAGTTTTGGGTTCCAGAGGAACTACGGACCACGATTTCCCCCTCGTGGTGCTCGTACTCCTCCCATGGGACATGGGAAGTTTGGTGGCAAGGGAATGATGTTTGCTAACCCCTCTTTTGAGCAGATGGCTCGACACTGGTTTAACTTTCTTTGTGCTAACCCCAGTGTCGAGTCGCTAGCTCATTCTCTATAACATCCTGGAATTTTCTCCGGAATGTTAGCAATGCAAAAATGTGGATTTCAAAATTTCGATTTGAAATTGAGTGCATAATTAAGACGTAAGGCTGTCTTCTTTGATCCTTCCCTAATTTCCTAGATTTAATTTGAGCAAAATCATAAAATTTAAGAAATACAACTTGCTAGTGTGAGAACCTTGGAGTTTGATGGGATTTATTTTGCATCTTAATTGTGTGGGATTCAAATTTGAATTCTAAATCAAATTTGAACCATAGGTTATTTAGGTGTGAAGGTGTTTAGATAATAGGAAGAACCATCCTATCTCTCGTTGGGCCCGTACCAACGCACTAGGTCCTCTAGAGCACCCCGAACCTCCCTCTCTTGTTCGCCTAGCAGCAGCCCAACTGATCTTTCAGCCCGCTTAAGCCCACCTCTCACCTACCACACACCCTGTAGCCACTTACGTGTGGGCCCCAGCCGGTCAGCCCCTTCCCTGGCTCTTTTCCCCTTCCCTGTCTTCCCCGTGACGCACTGTGGGGGCGCGAGGCAGGGGCGACGCAAGCGCCTCGGCCCCATGGCCGCCGCCCCTCCCTGCAGCGCTGGCCACCGCGCTGACCACCAGATGCTGCCGCGTGCCCCCTAAGCCGCATCCCATCCGTCCGCTCCAGTGCCCCGGAACCCTAGGGCGCCGCCCTATAAAGCCGCCCCAGCCGGCATCTCGCTGTACCACGCCGCCGCCTCATGGGGGATTTACCCCTGACCACCGCAAGGAGAGAGGGGGAGAGGGGAAGAAGGAGGGGCCGGGAAAGAGGAGAGCTGGAACCCCCCGTGGAGGAGCCGAGGTCGCCGCGCCGCCGGACCACCACACCGCCGCCCGGTTCTGCATCCCCTGCACTGTGTCCGCTTTGCTGCCGCGCCTCGACACCGCCGCCTCGCCGCCGTGTCTAGGAACGCGAGGTGAGAAACCCCCTCGACCTTGTTGTGGACCCGGCCTTCGAGCCGAGGCTGGACCGAGCCTTGTGCTCTCGTTGTATGTGTGTCGCCTGCTGTCCTGCGTCGCGCCGCCGCGCAGACCCGCCGTCGCTTGAGAGCCGGCCATCGAGCCGAGCCGGTCGTTTGCAGGTGCCGCTGCCTACCGCAACGCGCACGCTCCTCGCTTGGCATCGTGTTGATCTTGTCCCGACGAGCGCACGCCGAGTTCCGGCTTGCCGTCGGCACCCACACACTGAGCACGCCACCGTCGAGCGAAGGCCCTGCCTTTCTTTGGCCTGGGGTCGTGTGAGCACAAACCCTTGTCGTGCACATGTTGTCGGCGTTGTGCCATCACCTTTCTGTGCCGCCGACCTTTTACCCGCACACACCAACACCGGGTCGAGGCCCTGTCCTTCCTGGCCGAACCTGTGCACGCGCACTCACGCACACGCGAGGTCGTTCGCCGGCGTATGTCCCCAACCAACGCCGCCGGGCCGTTCCTCGCCGTTCTCATTTCTTTGTTCCCTTGCCCAGTGCACGCCATCAATTTTGTGTCGCTGCCATGGCCGTGCCGTCGACGTTCAGCACGCACACGAACACACGCAACCGAGGGGCCGAGCCCCTGCTTCACCTATCTGTGACCGTACTCGACATTCCGCCGTGCCGTCACCGCAAACCCCTACGCACCGGCGCACGTGCATCCGTCGAGCCATCGACCCCAAGTTCGAACCTTTTTGGCCACCTTGGCCCTGAACACCGCCTCGCCTAAATTTGCTCGTCGTGCTCTTGTCTCTGTGTCGTCGCCGTGCACGCGCCGTCGGTTTCATGTCGCCCCACGGCCATGCCGTCGACGTTTGCACAAATGCGAACGCATACACCCGAGGGGTAGAAACCCTCTGCTCCCCTTGTCCAACCCATGTACGCACGTCGCCAGGGTGAGACTCTGCCTTCCTAGCCGAACGAGTGCACATGCCCGCATGCACGCGCGCGAGAGAGCGAGCACGCCAGCGTGGACACCCTAGTCCTTGTCGCCGTGTCGCCCCACTTCGCCGCGCTACACCTAGTCTCACGACTGCACGACGCGCGCCCGTACCATGCCTTTGTGCTTGTCGGGTGAGCCGTTGATGCTCTGTTCGCATGTTGGCACTTTCACCTCTCGTTCCACCGCCTCGCCGGCGCTCTGTCCACCACCGGGGATCTCTGTTTCCCGTCCGACCCGCGACCTCGTCGCCGTGGGTTGACGCCAGCCAAGACCGCTCTTCTCTCTACCCTATCAGTGCCCAGCATCTCTTCTCATGCTCCGTGTCTTGCTTTGTCCAACCGCGCGAACACACACGCCCGTGTGGGGGACGTCGACACTGCGCGAGGAACCGCACCGCCGAGCCGTCTTCGTCGCCCGGGGCTTTGCCCTTGTCGCGACTGCGTCGCCGTCCTTCTTGCTCTCGCCGTCGTGGCCGAGCCACCGGCACTCACCCGCGCCAACCCAACCGTCGCCTTGCACACCTCGAGCGAAACCAAAGCACCCAGATCGCGACCACCTCGTCGCTCTGTTTCACCTCACCATCGAGGACGTCCTTCTGACCGCCTGGGCGCATGAGCGTCAGGCCAAGTCAGTGCATGTGTTCGTCCACACGCAAGCACGCAGGCGAACACCCCGGCGTGCCACCGTGGAGCTCACCTTTCTGTGCCCAGACCTAGTGTGAACTCAAACCCTTGCCGCCGACCTTCTCATCGTCACCAGGCAAGCCCCGTTCTTAACCGTGATCCTCTGTTCGCAAGACGGTATCCCCGCCGTGTAGTGTGTTGTCTCTATCAACCTTCGCCGCGCCGAGCTGCTCTCTTTCGCCGCCGGCGTTCTGCTCTCGCACACTCGCACCCGAGGGAGTCGAGCCCTGCTCTCCCTGTCCAAACGGTGCACGCGCATGTTCACGCGCACGCACGCCCTCGCAAGCGAGCTGCCATGCCGCCGCGGACACCCCAGTCACGACGCCGCGGAGTTCGACCCGCACCGAGCCGTTTACCATCGTGCCGCCGTGCTCGTCCGGGAGCTTCATCTCACGGGTGCACGCTCGTGCAAGCGCTCGACCAAGCTGTTGCCTTTGCTCTCCTTGCTCGAGTCCGGTGAACGCATTCACGCGTATGAGCCGAACCTAACCGTCGCTCATCCCGTCGCGACCGGAACCCCGTCGTCAAGAGCATCATTTCTACCGAGGCGCGCGAGCGCCAGACCAACTCGTGTACGCGTTCGCTCTCAGGCACGCGAGCGCATACAACCTCATCGATGCCAACCACCCTAGCCTCGTCGTCGAAACCTTCTACTTTGCTCCGCGTGCCAAGCTGCTCTCCGTCATCGTCGTGCCGAGTTTCCGACCAAGGCAACTCTTTTCTTTGCCTAGATGAATCCCTAGGTGTACCAGAGCCGCGTCGAGTTGCGTGAGGTCGAGTCACCGACCAACCTCGCCGCCGACGAGCCCCTTTCCACCCGTCGCTCCTCTGGGACTTACCATGGAGCACCCCGGCGCCCACGCCAGAGTCCCGTAGGGGATAGTTGCACACACGCGCCCACACACCTTTGATACCGTAGTGGATTCTGTCGAATCTAGTGCGGTCGACCAACCACAAAAGCACCACACCTCCGCCGCTCGCTGCGCGAGCCGCAACGATCCGACCGAGATCGTTTGTGGCGCCCACACCTTCGCCCATGTGGGCGCCCACTTGTGCATGGGTCGGCTTTATAGGTACCTATGTGGCAGCCATGTGAGCTCGAAGAGCTAGCTTGCGGCCACCCGTAGATAGCTTAGAGCCCTTTTGAGCCTGCCAGTAGTTAGCTTATAGTTAAGTGTATTGTGTATGCGTATTTTAATTTCAGAAATCTATTTTATCTTTGGAAAATCCTAGAAAACTCATTTCAACTCCGAAAATTGTGAAACCTTTTCCAAGGCTCTTCTAAAATTATAAACTTCGTGTTAGGCTAGTGTTCGCCCTCTTTTGGCTCTTATTGTTGTTCATTTGGAGTTAATTGCAATAGGACCCGCCTTTATTTTAATTACGCGTTAATAGGAGCAGCTGGAGCCGGGGAGCTGAGCTCGAAGATCGACTACACCTACGACTACGCCGCCGTCGACAACTCGCACGCAGGTGTTCACGCCCGACTAATTCTGAATACCTATTAGGCATTGCTATGTAGTATGCTAGCGCTTTACTTTAAATGCATGATGATGATGAACCTTGCACTGCCTTCTTTAATTATCCCGTCCTTGATTGTCCTACCACTATATAGGTATATAAGCGTGTATATGCGCCGAGCTTCGCAATGCATGTGTTTGGGATGGGAATAGTGGTTCTTGGCGTGAGTGGGGTAAAAATCGGCAGGAGAAGGCGTTTTGGGTACTTTGGCGGGGGTGAGCTCGAGACAACCGATCTGGGATCGGGGATAGGGGTGCACTCCTCAGTGTATCCCTACTTTGATGGTTTTTGGAGCCTAGGTGTTGGGGTTTTACTTGCGGATGGAGGACATGAGCTTGCCCCCGGCTCGAAAGCGAGTGGATCAAATTGTCGATAGGACTTTCGTACACACCACCTCGCCGAGAGTGGGGATAGGGCCGAGTTGAGCTCGGCAAGTGCGGAACCATACCTGCTTAGGAAGGATAGAGGGTATCTGTGGGGGAGCGGTGGAGGTGAGACCACCCTCTCGTAGCGTCTCCCGTGTGGCCACACGGAGCATTTCACAGTTCCGGTGCAATTCCCTTTGCGAGGGGAATCGCTTTGAGGGCCGGATGCGGATGGGGATCGTAACTACCGAGAGTTCGCACGGTAGGATGGGCTCGGTTGGTCGATCACCGTCGGGTACCATCCCGAGTTGGGTACAGTGTACATGCTCTCGCAGTTTCGATCTATACGTATAGCCGCGTCCCCGGCCATGGACAAACCTTGAAGACATGTTCGTTCCTCATGTTTTGGGATTTCTACCTCCCCCCGTAGTTGAGAGTGTGGTGAGCCGTGGTTGCGCTCGGTTAGAGGAGAGTGGCTCCCTCTACCTCGTCGATCCGATTGCTATCATTGAGGTGCGAGGAGAGGAAGTTCTCGCATCGACCCTAGATGGAGATAGGTTGTGGAGACGGGGCCCTGGGGTACCGTGTGGTTCCGAGCTGTGTTTGAGAGATTGGTTTGGGACCTATATGGAGATGATTTCTGTTTATGCTTTGCTGCTGCTGCATAGGAAACCTGAGCTTCTACCTTGCCTCTTTTCTTACCATTTAGAAGATAGGCCACTTAAAGCTGCATACAGTCGGTGACGTGAACCTATCCCACTCCTTGGGGATAGACCTCGAGTGTGCAGGTTACGAGTTCGACTTCGACAACAACACTGACGGATGGTACGACTGAGGGATGCGTCGCTTCGCTCAAGGATGCCTGTGGGCGTGAAGAACAGAAGATGGAGACCCATCTGAGATGCTAGCTACCGCCGCGTAGAATTTTACTCTGATTCAGCCTTGAGGCTTGTAATGTTGTACTCCATTTTGGACATGTAATAAATTATGTACTAATATTTGTGTGATGCGATGTACGGTTGTGATTTACCTGCTGTGAAGAGATCTGTACGCGATAGCTACTGATCCCGGACTATCGCAAAGGTACAGGGACTTGGGTTTTCCTCACCGAAAATCCGGGGTCGTTACAGGTGGTATCAGAGCCGTACTTGACCGTAGCACGTATCCCTAGAAATGGCCGATAGTAAATAAGGATTCTATACGTTTCCTTCCTTTATATAAACCCCTTGAATTATTTTATAAAAGCTTTCCCCCTTTTGAAAAGCTTCTTTCTTACCTACAAGCTTCAACTATTCTCACGAGGACACGACCTTTGGTTGAGAACTTGTCCTGAACACGATGGAGTGGAGCAGTGTTGAAACACCATACTAGGCACAACTCCTCGGAGATCTTTTAACGATAAACTAGATCGATGATGTGCTCGCGACCTCTGAGGCCTAAGTCACCCTTGAGGAAGCTTATATGTGTATCTATCATGTTTGCTGAGTGTTTGGCTCTTAATGGAGTTAATTGTGTTTTAATGCATCTTCTCATTGAGTGATAGGATATATAATTAGTGATATTTTCATGGTTGTGTCTGACTCATGGGTTGGTGAGTGACGCTGTCTAGAGTTTTGCTTGCCTGGTCATGTTTTTCAAAAGGATATCGATCCAAGGGTCGGGTCGCCTGCTGGCACGCTTTGAAGAAGCTGCCAAGGAAGAGGAAGTTCCACAGGGTCGTGGGCGTGCCGCCGCCACCCGAGGACCCCAGAGCTGATGACGAAGAGGAGGAAGCTGAGCCCGAACCGGAGAAAGGCCAGCCTGAGCCGGAGCAGCTGCTACCGCCACCACCCAACTTGGTGGACGTGATGGCCCTGCAAACTCAGCTGATGCAGAGGATGGCGGGAACCATGGAGCATCGAAGCAATGGTGGGAACCGCAATGCCCCGCCAGGGGTGGACCTCACGAAGAAATTGAGGGGTTCATCCGCCTGAAGGCCCTCACCATCGGCTACTCGGACAAGCCGCTCGATGCCGACGACTGGTTGAGGGTAATCGAGACCAAGCTCGACCTCACTGTCTACACCGGTGAGGAGTGTGTCGCCATCGCCGCGCACCAGCTGGATGGTTCTGCAAGTCTTGACGAGACAACTACGCCACCAGCCACCTGAACCCAACTTTCATCAAGTGTCTGGAGTTCTGCAAGGCGTTCTGCAAGCAGTACCTGCCCAGCGAGCTGATGGTCCAAACGACTCAAGATTCTGCACCATGACACAAGGTGCGATGAGAGTGGAGGAATACGAGCGCCACTTCATGAAAATGATGCGCTACGCTCCCGAGGACACCAACCTCGAACAGAAGAAGCAGTTCTGGTTCCTGCGAGGCCTTCACCACGGCCTTCGCCAAGACTAAAGGCAAGTGAACTCAAGTCTCTATGTCACCTCGTGATCCGCGCCATCACGCTCAAAGGACGAGAAAAGGGGGTCGTGAAGACCACATAAAGGACATGAAGAGGATGTGAGATCGGGACCACTTCGACCGATCATCCCAGAGGCCGAGGGATGGGCCAACCAACATGATGAGAGGGAATTTCCACCCAGGGATTAACCAGCATAGGAGCAACTTCGGAGGGGGCAACAACTACTACTCAGGAGGAGGGAGTTTCGACTACCAGCCGCAGAATGGAGGATATATTCGCTCGTAGCCGAGCACTCCGAGACCCAGCACCGGAGGGTTCACCCCAACTTGCTTCACCTGTGGCAAGCTTGGGCAAGATCCTCTAGTGCCCCGACAAGAAGACCGCAGCTATGCCCGCAAGAAGCATCGGCTCCAGGAGGAGGACATCCTAAGTCTACTGCTCAGCAGTCTGCAAGCCGTGGGAGGTTTACCCACCTGAAGGAAGGAGAAGCTACCAACGCTTCTGTCACCGCGATCGGAGAGTTTTAAGATGGATCACATCGGTTCTAACTCTTTTGATGCTCGAGCAACTCGTTTCTTCTGTTTTCTCATCTCTTCAAAAACCGGGAGTCAGCTCTTAATCTCGGGGACGAGATTCTTGTGAGGGGGGGGGGAGTTCTGTAACATCCTGGAATTTTCTCCGGAATGTTAGCAATGCAAAAATGTGGATTTCAAAATTTCGATTTGAAATTGAGTGCATAATTAAGACGTAAGGCTGTCTTCTTTGATCCTTCCCTAATTTCCTAGATTTAATTTCAGAAAAATCATAAAATTTAGGAAACACAACTTGCTAGTGTGAGAACCTTGGAGTTTGATGGGATTTATTTTGCATCTTAATTGTGTGGGATTCAAATTTGAATTCTAAATCAAATTTGAACCATAGGTTATTTAGGTGTGAAGGTGTTTAGATAATAGGAAGAACCATCCTATCTCTGTTGGGCTGCAACTCAATGCACTAGGTCCTCTAGAGCACCCCGAACCTCCCTCTCTTGTTCGCCTAGCAGCAGCCCAACTGATCTTTCAGCCCGCTTAAGCCCACCTCTCACCTACCACACACCCCGCAGCCACTTACGTGTGGGCCCCAGCCGGTCAGCCCCTTCCCTGGCTCTTTTCCCCTTCCCTGTCTTCCCCGTGACGCACCGTGGGGGCGCGAGGCAGGGGCGACGCAAGCGCCTCGGCCCCATGGCCGCCGCCCCTCCCCTCCGCGCCGCCGGCCACCACGCTGACCACCAGATGCTGCCGCATGCCCCTTAAGCCGCATCCCATCCGTCCGCTCCAGTGCCCCGGAACCCTAGGGCGCCGCCCTATAAAGCCGCCCCAGCCGGCATCTCCCTGTACCGCGCCGCCGCCCCATGGGGGATTTACCCCTGACCACCACAAGGAGAGAGGGGGAGAGGGGAAGAAGGAGGGGCCAGGAAAGAGGAGAGCTGGAGGCCGCCCGTGGAGGAGCCGAGGTCGCCGTGCCGCCGGACCACCACGCCGCCGCCCGGTTCTGCATCCCCTGCACTGCGTCCACTTCGCTGCCGCGCCTCGACACCGCCGCCTCGCCGCCGTGTCCAGGAACGCGAGGTGAGAAACCCCCTCGACCTTGTTGTGGACCCGGCCTTCGAGCCGAGGCTGGACCGAGCCTTGTGCGCTCGCTGTATGTGTGTCGCCTGCTGTCCCGCGTCGCGCCGCCGCGCAGACCCGCCGTCGCTTGAGAGCCGACCATCGAGCCGAGCCGGTCGTTTGCAGGTGCCGCTGCCTACCGCAACGCGCGCACTCCTCGCTTGGCATCGTGTTGATCTTGTCCCGACGAGCGCACTCCGAGTTCCGGCTCGCTGTCGGCACCCACACACTGAGCATGCCACCGTCGAGCGAAGGCCCTGCCTTACTTTGGCCTGGGGTCGTGTGAGCACAAACCCTTGTCGTGCACATGTTGTCGGTGTTGTGCCATCACCTTTCTGTGCCACCGACCTTTTACCCGCACACACCAAAACCGGGTCAAGGCCCTGTCCTTCCTGGCCGAACCTGTGCACGCGCACTCACGCACACGCGAGGTCGTTCGCCGGCGTATGTCCCCAACCAACGCCGCCGGGCCGTTCCTCGCCGTTCTCATTTCTTTGTTCCCTTGCCCAGTGCACGCCATCAATTTTGTGTCGCTGCCATGGCTGTGCCGTTGACGTTCAGCACGCACACGAACACACGCAACCGAGGGGCCGAGCCCCTGCTTCACCTATCTGTGACCGTACTCGACATTCCGCCGTGCCGTCACCGCAAACCCCTACGCACCGGCGCACGTGTGTCCGTCGAGCCATCGACCCCAAGTTCGAACCTTTTTGGCCACCTTGGCCCTGAACACCGCCTCGCCTAAATTTGCTCGTCATGCTCTGTCTCTGTGTCGTCGCCGTGCACGCGCCGTCGGTTTCGTGTCGCCCCACGGCCATGCCGTCGACGTTTGCACAAATGCGAACGCATACACCCGAGGGGTCGAACCCCTCTGCTCGCCTTGTCCAACCCATGTACGCACGTCGCCAAGGTGAGACTCTGCCTTCCTAGCCGAACGAGTGCACACGCCCGCACGCACGCGCGCGAGAGAGCGAGCACGCCAGCGTGGACACCCTAGTCCTTGTCGCCGTGTCGCCCCACTTCGCCGCGCTACACCTAGTCTCACGACTGCACGACGCGCGCCCGTACCACGCCCTTGTGCTTGTCAGGCGAGCCGTTGATGCTCTATTCGCATGTTGGCACTTTCACCTCTCGTTCCGCCGCCTCGCCGGCACTCTGTCCACCACCGGGGATCTCTGTTTCCCGTCCGACCCGCGACCTCGTCATCGTGGGTTGACGCCAGCCAAGACCGCTCTTCTCTCTACCCTATCAGTGCCCTAGCATCTCTTCTCATGCTCCGTGTCTTGCTTTGTCCAACCGCGCAAACACACACGACCATGTGGGGGACGTCGACACTGCGTGAGGAACCGCACCGCCGAGCCGTCTTTGTTGCCCGGGGCTTTTCCCTTGTCGCGACTGCGTCGCCGTCCTTCTTGCTCTCGCCGTCGTGGCCGAGCCACCGGCACTCAGTCGCGCCAACCCAACCGTCGCCTTGCACACCTCGAGCGAAACTAAAGCACCCAGATCGCGACCACCTCGTCGCTTTGTTTCACCTCACCGTCGAGGACGTCCTTCTGACCGCCTGGGCGCACGAGCGTCAGGCCAAGTCAGTGCATGTGTTCGTCCACACGCATGCACGCAGGCGAACACCCCGGTGTGCCACCGTGGAGCTCACCTTTCTATGCCAAGACCTCGTGTGAACTCAAACCCTTGCCGCCGACCTTCTCATCGTCACCAGGCAAGCCCCGTTCTTAACCGTGATCCTCTGTTCGCAAGACGGTATCCCCGCCGCGTAGTGTGTTGTGTCTATCAACCTTCGCCGCGCCGAGCTGCTCTCTTTCGCCGCCAGCGTTCTGCTCTCGCACACTCGCACCCGAGGGAGTTGAGCCCTGCTCTCCCTGTCCAAACGGTGCCCGCGCATGTTCATGCGCACGCACGCCCTCGCAAGCGAGCTTCCATGCCGCCGCGGACACCCCAGTCGCGATGCCGCGGAGTTCGACCCGCACCGAGCCGTTTACCATCGTGCCGCCGTGCTCGTCCGGGAGCTTCATCTCACGGGCGCACGCTCGTGCAAGCACTCGACCAAGCTGTCGCCTTTGCTCTCCTTGCTCGAGTCCGGTGAACGCATTCACGCGTATGAGCCGAACCTAACCGTCGCTCATCCCGTCGCGACCGGAACCCCGTCGTCAAGAGCATCATTTCTACCGAGGCGCGCGAGCGCCAGACCAACTCTTGTACGCGTTCGCTCTCAGGCACGCGAGTGCATACAACCTCATCGACGCCAACCACCCTAGCCTCGTCGTCGAAACCTTCTACTTTGCTCCGCGTGCCAAGCTGCTCTCCGTCATCGTCGTGCCGAGTTTCCGACCAAGGCAACTCTTTTCTTTGCCTAGATGAATCCCTAGGTGTACCAGAGCCGCGTCGAGTTGCGTGAGGTCGAGTCACCGACCAACCTCGCCGCCGACGAGCCCCTTTCCACCCGTCGCTCCTCTGGGACTTACCATGGAGCACCTGGCGCCCACGCCAGAGTCCCGTAGGGGATAGTTGCACACACGCGCCCACACACCTTTGATACCGTAGTGGATTCCCGTCGAATCTAGTGCGGTCGACCAACCACAAAAGCACCACACCTCTCGCCGCTCGCCCGCGAGCCGCAAAGCATACGACCGAGATCGTTTGTGGCGCCCACAACTTCGCCCATGTGGGAAACCACTTGTGCATGGGTCGCCTTATAGCTACCTATGTGGCAGCCATGTGAGCTCGAAGAGCTAGGCTTGCAGCCCACTCGTAGATAGCTTAGAGCCCTTTTGAGCCTGCCAGTAGTTAGCTTATAGTTAAGTGTATTGTGTATGCGTATTTTTAATTTCAGAAATCTATTTTATCTTTGGAAAATCCTAGAAAACTCATTTCAACTCCGAAAATTGTGAAACCTTTTCCAAGGCTCTTCTAAAATTATAAACTTCGTGTTAGGCTAGTGTTTGCCCTCTTTTGGCTCTTATTGTTGTTCATTTGGAGTTAATTGCAATAGGACCCGCCTTTATTTTAATTACGCGTTAATAGGAGCAGCTGGAGCCGGGGAGCTGAGCTCGAAGATCGACTACACCTACGACTACGCCGCCGACGACTACTCGCACGCAGGTGTTCACGCCCGACTGATTCTGAATACCTATTAGGCATTGCTATGTAGTATGCTAGCGCTTTACTTTAAATGCATGATGATGATGAACCTTGCACTGCCTTCTTTAATTATCCCGTCCTTGATTGTCCTACCACTATATAGGTATATAAGCGTGTATATGCGCCGAGCTTCGCGATGCATGTGTTTGGGATGGGAATAGTGGTTCTTGGCGTGAGTGGGGTAAAACCGGCAGAGAAGGCGTTTTGGGTACTTTGGCGGGGGTGAGCTCGAGACAACCGATCTGGGATCGGGGATAGGGGTGCACTCCTCAGTGTATCCCTACTTTGATGGTTTTTGGAGCCTAGGTGTTGGGGTTTTACTTGCGGATGGAGGACATGAGCTTGCCCCGGTCTGAAAGCGAGTGGATCAAATTGTCGATAGGACTTTCGTACACACCACCTCGCCGAGAGTGGGGATAGGGCCGAGTTGAGCTCGGCAAGTGCGGAACCATACCGCTAGGGAAGGATAGAGGGTATCCGTGGGGGAGCGGTGGAGGTGAGACCACCCTCTCGGAGCGTCTCCCGTGTGGCCACACGGGAGCATTTCACGCTCCGTGCACTCCCTTTGCGAGGGGAATCGCTTTGAGGGCCGGATGCGGGATGGGATCGTAACTACCGAGAGTTCGCACGGTAGGATGGGCTCGGTTGGCCGATCACCGTCGGTACCATCCCGAGTTGGGTACAGTGTACACGCTCTCGCGTAGTTTCGATCTATACGTATAGCCGCGTCCCTCGGTCATGGACAAACCTTGAAGACATGTTCGTTCCTCATGTTTTGGGATTTCTACCTCCCCCCGTAGTTGAGAGTGTGGTGAGCCGTGGTTGCGCCTCGGCTAGAGGAGAGTGGCTCCCTCTACCTCGTCGATCCGATTGCAATCATTGAGGTGCGAGGAGAGGAAGTTCTCGCATCGACCCTAGATGGAGATAGGTTGTGGAGACGGGGCCCCGGGGTACCGTGTGGTTCCGAGCCGTGTTTGAGAGATTGGTTTGGGACCTATATGGAGATGATTTCTCGTTTATGCTTTGCCGCTCGCATAGGAAACCCGAGCTTCTACCTTGCCTCTTTTCTTACCATTTAGAAGATAGGCCACTTAAAGCCGCATACGGCCAGCGGTGACGTGAACCTATCCCACTCCTTGGGGATAGACCTCGAGTGTGCAGTTACGAGTTCGACTTCGACAACAACACTGACGGATGGTACGACTGAGGGATGCGTCGCTTCGCTCAAGGATGCCTGTGGGCGTGAAGAACAGAAGATGGAGACCCATCTGAGATGCTAGCTACCGCCGCGTAGAATTTTACTCTGATTCAGCCTTGAGGCTTGTAATGTTGTACTCCATTTTGGACATGTAATAAATTATGTACTAATATTTGTGTGATGCGATGTACGGTTGTGATTTACCTGCTGTGATGAGATCTGTACGCGATAGCTACTGATCCCGGGACTATTGCAAAGGTACAGGGACTTGGGTTTTCCTCACCGGAAATCCGGGGTCGTTACAGGTGGTATCAAAGCCGTACTTGACCGTAGCACGTATCCCTAGAAATGGCCGATAGTAAATAAGGATTCTATACGTTTCCTTCCTTTATATAAACCCCTTGAATTATTTTATAAAAGCTTTCCCCCTTTTGAAAAGCTTCTTTCTTACCTACAAGCTTCAACTATTCTCACAAGGACACGACCTTTGGTCGAGAACTTGTCCTGAACACGATGGAGTGGAGCAGTGTTGAAACACCATACTAGGCACAACTCCTCAGAGATCTTTTAACGATAATCGATGATGTGCTCACGACCTCTGAGGCCTGAGTCACCCTCGAGGAAGCTTATATGTGTATCTATCATGTTTGCTGAGTGTTTGGCTCTTAATGGAGTTAATTGTGTTTTAATGCATCTTCTCATTGAGTGATAGGATATATAATTAGTGATATTTTCATGGTTGTGTCTGACTCATGGGTTGGTGAGTGACGCTGTCTAGAGTTTTGCTTCCCTGGTCATGTTTTTCAAAAGGATATCGATCCGAGGGTCGGGTCGCCTGCTGGCACGCTTTGAAGAAGCTGCCAAGGAAGAGGAAGTTCCACAGGGTCGTGGGCGTGCTGCCGCCACCCGAGGACCCCAGAGCTGATGACGAAGAGGAGGAAGCTAAGCCCGAACCGGAGAAAGGCCAGCCTTAGCCGGAGCAGCTGCTACCGCCACCACCCAACTTGGTGGACGTGATGGCCCTGCAAACTCAGCTGATGCAGAGGATGGCGGGAACCATGGAGCATCGAAGCAATGGTGGGAACCGCAATGCCCCGCCAGGGGTGGACCTCACGAAGAAATTGAGGGGTTCATCCGCCTGAAGGCCCTCACCATCGGCTACTCGGACAAGCCGCTCGATGCCGACGACTGGTTGAGGGTAATCGAGACCAAGCTCGACCTCACTGTCTACACCGGTGAGGAGTGTGTCGCCATCGCCGCGCACCAGCTGGATGGTTCTGCAAGTCTTGATGAGACAACTACGCCGCCAGCCACCTGAACCCAACTTTCATCAAGTGTCTGGAGTTCTGCAAGGCGTTCTGCAAGCCGTACCTGCCCAGTGAGCTGATGGTCCAAACGACTCAAGATTCTGCACCATGACACATGGTGCGATGAGAGTGGAGGAATACGAGCGCCACTTCATGAAAATGATGCGCTACGCTCCCGAGGACACCAACCTCGAACAGAAGAAGCAGTTCTGGTTCCTGCGAGGCCTTCACCACGGCCTTCACCAAGGACTAAAGGCAAGTGAACTCAAGTCTCTACGCCACCTCGTGATCCGCGCCATCACGCTCAAAGGACGAGAGAAGGGGGTCGCGAAGACCACATAAAGGACATGAAGAGGATGTGAGATCGGGACCACTTCGACCGATCATCCCAGAGGCCGAGGGATGGGCCAACCAACATGATGAGAGGGAATTGCCACCCAGGGATTAACCAGCATAGGAGCAACTTCGGAGGGGGCAACAACTACTACTCAGGAGGAGGGAGTTTCGACTACCAGCCGTAGAATGGAGGATATAATCGCCCGTAGCCGAGCACTCCGAGACCCAGCACTGGAGGGTTCACCCCAACTTGCTTCGCCTGTGGCAAGCTTGGGCAAGATCCTCTAGTGCCCCGACAAGAAGACCGCAGCTATGCCCGCAGAAGCACCGGCTCCAGGAGGAGGACATCCTAAGTCTACTCCTCAGCAGTCTGCAAGCCGTGGGAGGTTTACCCACCTGAAGGAAGGAGAAGCTACCAACGCTTCTGTCACCGCGATCGGAGAGTTTTAAGATGGATCGCATCGGTTCTAACTCTTTTGATGCTCGAGCAACTCGTTTCTTCTGTTTTCTCATCTCTTCAAAAACCGGGAGTCAGCTCTTAATCTCGGGGACGAGATTCTTGTGAGGGGGGGAGTTCTGTAACATCCTGGAATTTTCTCCGGAATGTTAGCAATGCAAAAATGTGTATTTCAAAATTTCGATTTGAAATTGAGTGCATAATTAAGACGTAAGGCTGTCTTCTTTGATCCTTCCCTAATTTCCTAGATTTAATTTGAGCAAAATCATAAAATTTAGGAAATACAACTTGCTAGTGTGAGAACCTTGGAGTTTGATGGGATTTATTTTGCATCTTAATTGTGTGGGATTCAAATTTGAATTCTAAATCAAATTTGAACCATAGGTTATTTAGGTGTGAAGGTGTTTAGATAATAGGAAGAACCATCCTATCTCTGTTGGGCCTTACCAATGCACTAGGTCCTCTAGAGCACCCCCGAACCTCCCTCTCTTGTTCGCCTAGCAGCCCCCCCAACCGATCTTTCTACCCCGCTTAAGCCCACCTCTCACCTACCACACACCCCCGCACCCACTTACGTGTGGGGCCCCGGCCCCGGCCGCCCCCCTTCCCCAGCTCTTTTCCCCTTCCCTGTCTTCCCCGTGACGCACCGTGGGGGTGCGAGGCAGGGGCGACGCAAGCGCCTTGGCCCCATGGCCGCCGCCCCTCCCTGCAGCGCTAGCCACCGTGCTGACCACCAGATGCTGCCGCGTGCCCCCTAAGCCGCATCCCATCCGTCCGCTCCAGTGCCCCAGAACCCTAGGGCGCCACCCTATAAAGCCGCCCCAGCCAGCATCTCCCTGTACCGCGCCGCCGCCCCATGGGGGATTTACCCCTGACCACCGCAAGGAGAGAGGGGGAGAGGGGAAGAAGGAGGGGCCGGGAAAGAGGAGAGCTGGAGGCCACCCGTGGAGGAGCCGAGGTCGCCGCGCCGCCGGACCACCACGCCGCCGCCCGATTCTGCATCCCCTGCACTGCGTCCGCTTTGCTGCCGCGCCTCGACACCGCCGCCTCGCCGTCGTGTCCAGGAACGCGAGGTGAGAAACCCCCTCGACCTTGTTGTGGACCCGCCTTCGAGCCGAGGCTGGACCGAGCCTTGTGCGCTCGCTGTATGTGTGTCGCCTGCTGTCCCGCGTCGCGCCGCCGCGCGTACCCGCCGTCGCTTGAGAGCCGGCCATCGAGCCGAGCCGGTCGTTTGCAGGTGCCGCTGCCTACCGCAACGCGCGCGCTCCTCGCTTGGCATCGTGTTGATCTTGTCCCGACGAGCGCACGCCGAGTTCTGGCTCGCCGTTGGCACCCACACACTAAGCATGCCACCGTCGAACGAAGGCCCTGCCTTTCTTTGGCCTGGGGTCGTGTGAGCACAAACCCTTGTCGTGCACATGTTGTCGGCGTTGTGCCATCACCTGTCTGTGCCGCCGACCTTTTACCCGCACACACCAACACCGGGTCGAGGCCCTGTCCTTCCTGGCCGAACCTGTGCACGCGCACTCACGCACACGCGAGGTCGTTCGTGAGGACCATGTGTGGTTCGAGGACCGGTGGATGGTCGCTTCCTTGTGTGATGAGTGATTGACAACGTTGTGTGGACTGATTCTTGGCTAAGTATTGCAGGTGCAGGTTGCGGCTTGACTCATGTTGGTGCAGGTGAAGAACAAGCGCGAAAGGTCGTCGCCGGTGAGGCCTCCGGTGTGGAGAAGACAAGTAGGCTTCGTTCGAGGGACCCGGTGGCCAGCGGGGTCGAGTGCGGGCCGCATGGTGGCAAGAACAGCAAGATGAAGTCGGTGGACGGTTTCTTGGCTGAGCCACAAAACCAAGGTCGAGCCGGAACTTCATGGGGGCCAAGTCATGAGTGGTGATTGGCGGAGGCTACATCAAGTTCGCGGGGTTTGCGGTGGTTCACCAGAAAATCACCGGGTTACTCGGCTGAGCCACAAAGCCGAGGCCGAAGATCGGTGTGGTCGTTCGTCAAAACCGGCCTCGACCGGCTTTGGAGAACCGGTCCGACCGGTTTGGGGTCGCAGGCGCCGGAAGCTTCGAGGCGGAGGACACGCGTCGGGATCGCAAGGCTTGCGTTGAGGCTACGCAGGGTGCGGTCGCTGGGCATCCGTCCGATGGTGAATACATCAAGAATTCTAAATCCGCCCTTGAGGGGCTTGTATCCCTAGTTAGTAGAGAGGGGCATTTTAGACATTCGGTTGCCGCCTATATAACCCAAGAGGTGAGAGGTTGGCAGCCAACTCTTGGAACCCTAGCTCATTAGTTTTCCTATTTTTCACCTATTTTCTCTAGGTTTTCCTTAGGACTAGCAAGAGAGCTTCACGGAGAAATCTTGTAGAGAGGGATGGATGATTGGGTGGCTTGCTAGACCTTGTACGAATCCTTGTTTCATGTATAGATGATTCGGCGTGATTCCTCAAGGTTTGAATGTGTTTTTCCCGATTGTTCTTGGTGGTGATTTTCGAGCCCTTTCCCGTGATTTCTTTGCGGTGTTTTCGGGACCTTTCCTTTGGGGATTTGATGGGGGAAATTTGTGGGAACCCTTCGTGGTTCTTTGGGCCGTGATTCCCCTCCCAAATCCGTGAGGAAAAGTGCTCGATTTTGGGGTTTCTTGAGTTCTTGGGTTGGTAGTGCCTTTGGCGGGATTTCTTCGATTCCTCCCTTTTGGACGAGATTTGGTGGGATTAAACTTGGCTATGGACTCCTCATGAGGTGTTCCTGATATCCCCAAAGTCTTGTTCAAGTCCGTGGAGCGATTCGGGAGATTGAGATTTGGTTTTGGGGGAGTTGACCCGCGGCCGTGTTCTTCTCGATCGTTCAGGATAAAACCGCCCGACCGGCTTCCCAAACCGGTCGACCGGTTTTGCCCGCGTGGGTCGTCGAGAAAGATCTTTGAACAAGGAAGTCTTTACTTGCTCCATGGCTTCGTTTGTTCGGATGTTGAAAAGCTTTTGAAGTGTTTTGGGGGTCTTGGGGAGTTTCGGACGATTGGGGCTTCGGTCCGACCGGTTTGCCTAACCGGTCGACCGGTTTTTCCCCCGCCCTCTTGAGGCTAAGTCCAACAGAGCGGTCCGACGGTTTCGTAAACCGGCCCGACCGGTTTGTGCCTGGCCGCCAGCCTTGTCGTGTGAGTTTCCGCCGCGTGTGTGTTGAGGTCGTTGTTCGGTCTTGTTCCTAGGTTCGCAGCACTCCGCGTGGCTACGTGAACTTGGCAAGAGAAGCTTGCGGAGGTGCACGAGTGAACTTGGGTTCATAGGCCGATATCTCCTTGAATAGAATTTTTATCGGCTCCCATTCACTCCCCCCCCTCTCGGTTCGCCGTTTCGGTCCTTCAAGTGGTATCGAGCAGCAGTTCGGGTCTTTGTTGACTCTAACCGCCCAAGATCCAAGGATGGCGTACCAGAACGGGGTTCGGGTCCTCCACACTTCGATGGCAAGAACTACCGGATGTGGAGCAAGCGGATGGGTGCGTTCCTCCGCGGAAAGGGTCACCGCGCTCTTTGGGATGTCACGGTGGACACAAAGGCTATGTCCACCGATGGATTTCCTTGCTCCGGGGTCGAGGGACGCATTCGACGCCAACAATAAGGCGGTCGACTACTTGTTTCGTGCTTTGTGTCGCCGAGTTCGATCGGGTGCACACCGAGCACTTGGCTTGTAGGACTTGGGCGGTGTTGAAGGAGGCTCATGTTGGGAACGCCCGTGTTCGTGCACGGTTGTATGCGACCTACCGGAGAGAGTACGAGAACTTCACTCATCTCCCCCGTGAGTCCATCGATGCCTTGTTTCGCAGGTTCACGCGTGGTGGTGAACAACATGAGGGCCAATGTGGACGTGCTCCCGTACGATGATCATGATAGAGCAGTCAAGCTCTTACACTCTTTGGATCGTACGATATGGGGCGGAAAGTTCGAGGCCATAGTCGAGTCGGAGCGGTATGATACTCTGACGGTGAACGAGCTGTTCTCGAAGCTCAAGTCGGCTGAGGTGGATAGGGGCATGACTGCCAAGCTCGAGGGACCGACTGATTCCCATAGTCTTGCCCTCGTTGGTGGTTCCAAAGGAAAGACTAACTCTAACCCATCCACCAGGATGTTCTCGTTTTCCTCCTTGATGTCTATGCCAGATGAGGAGTTTGATGACCTTGGAGAGGACGAGCTGGCGCTGTTGACGAGGCGGTTCGAGAGGCTGCACGAGAACCGCGTGAACATGAGGAGGAACACGAGGACTTGCTTCCAAGCGCGGCAAGCCGGGACACTTCGTCGCCGACCGCCCGGAGAAGGCCGAGAACAAGGACAGGCCTACAAGCACAAGCCGAGGAAGAACGATGACAAGTACCGTTCGAGGCGCGACCACAAGAGCAAGCACAAGAACAAGTACAAGGACGAGCGACGATCAAGGAAGAAGGAGGGCCGAGGCAAGGCCCGAGCGATGGTTGGAGCGAGCGACGTCGACTCCGGCTTCCGCGTACTCCACCTCTAGCTCGAGCAAAGCCGACGACGAGGGAGATCGCCGCAAGAACAAGAGGTCGTCCAAGAACCTGAGCGGGCTGAGCTGCTTCGCGAGAGACGGCTTCTGCACCATGGCGTTGAGCTCCGGCAGCAAGAAGAGCACACAGAGCGACTCGAACTCTGAGTCCGACGACGAGGTGCGTGATGAGCTTCCCTTCTTGCGCCAGGAGAATGAGAGGCTTGGCTCTTTGCTTGATAACCGTGATGACATGCTTAGAGAGGCCAAGAAAATGAGGAAAGAGCTTAGGGCTTCACTCGAGGATGCTAGGACTAGAGTGGCTGAGCTAGAGACATAGGTGCTTGATAGCAAGCTTGAGATTGATTCGCTTAAGGCTAGCCCCGTTGTTTCGATGAGAATGATTGTGCCGATTGCTCCATATTCCTTGCCGATCTTGCTTTGTTTAAGGAGAAGCATGCCTCCAAGTGTGAGGAACTAGATGTGCTTAGGGTTGAAGTGGTCGAGCTTAAGTCTAGACCTCGCTTTGCTAGGTGCTTGCACTTCTTGCCCCGTTTTGCATGCTAAAATTGATGAGATGCATGCTTACACTAGTTCGCTCGAGGCTAAATTGAAGGAACCCATGCCTACATCTTGCTCTACCCGTGGAATGCATGCTTTGAAAAGTCCGGAGCTTGCACATTATGTTGATCGCTTGCGGGATGAGAATGATGATTTGAGGAAGTTGATGGGTTGGTTGTCCTGGCCACGAGCCTCGCTGAGGATGATGATCGAGGCCTTTAAGAGGCAAGATGGTGAGGGGCTTGGAGCAAACAAGGTTGGTGAGGGAAGTGGAGAGAATATCCCGGAGCCACCAAAAACCCACCACAAAAATGATTTCCCACCAAAACCTAACCATCTAAGGAACCGACTAGACACAACCCCAGCTCCACCCGTGTTTCCTACACCCACAAATGACCTACAAAAGCCTATCAAGTTTGTGAGCACTTCGGGGAAAGTGTTCTTTGGGAAGGAGAGTGAGAAGGCTAGTGGTGAGAAACCGATGGAGGATTTGAGTGGAGAGAAACCGAGTGAGCAGCCACATCCCAAGCCTAAGCCTAAGCTTGTGAGGTTCCATTGTGGCTATTGTGGAAGAGATGGCCACAAGGAGGAGTTTTGCTTCAAGAGGAAGCGAGAGGAGAAAATGGTGAAGGAGTGGGCTAACGGGGACAAGTTTCACCCTTCCAGTGGTGTACTTAAGCCTCGTGTGCAGATGCCCAGGGCCAAGGCGAGTGTGAGGATAGTTCCGGCTTGGGGTGATCGAAAGAGTGCGGGAGGTGCCGCCGGAGAAGTGAAACCTGGGCCGTACGGTTTTGGAACCGGTCGGACCGGTTTGGGGTCTGCGGAATGACAAGCTTGGTTTCCGTGCTCGTACAGGTGCGAGGGTTGTTTCTGGAGGTCGTGGTTCTGGTGGATGGGCCGGAGAGTTTGCAGGTGGTCAGGTTGCTAGGCGTTCTCCCCCTCGAGCTCACTACGGGGATGGGAGGAGTCGTAGCTTTGAGAAGGAAAGGAGGGACGGTCCACGAGTCCTCTTTCGTGGTTTTGGTCCTCCTCCAGGCAGAGAGGGGTGGTTCCCTCAGGGTGGTTACCGTGGTGGTGTTCGTGGAGGTAGTTTTGGTAGGAGAGATGCTTTGGTTGGTGCTAACCCCACTTTCGAGCAAATAGCTCGAGACTCGGTTTTCCTCCTTTGGTACTAACCCCGATGCCGAGTCGTTTGTTCGCTCACGTGCCTATTTTTGATTTTCGGTGGGAGACTTGAAGAACATTTGGTTGATTGACTCCGTTGTTCGAGGCATATGACCGAGACAGGGGGTGGTTCTCAAGTCTCGTCCCGTGGTGACGAAGAGGTACATCACTTTTGGGGACAATGGGCGTGGGCGTGTGCTTTCGTAAGGTGAGATAAAAGTGAGTGACAAGATCACTCGAGGCGTGTTGCTCTTGTTCAATCGTTGGGGTACAATTTGCTTTCTCGTGTCTCGGTTGTTGGATGAGGGTTTTGAGGTGTGGTTTCGGCCCCGGTGGTTCTCGGATTGTGGACTCTCGAGGGGACCTTGTTTGTATGGTCGTTCCCGAGGGTCGGTGTTTCGTGCTGATTTTTCTCGCCTTCGGGTGTTGAGCGTTGTTTCTTGGTCGGTTCTTCGAGTGAGTTGTGGAAATGGCATAGGAAGTTGGGTCACTTGAGCTTTGACCTTCTGTCTCGCTTGAGTAAACTCAATTTGGTCCGAGGATTGCCACGGTTGAAGCTTGAGAAAGAGTTGGTTTGTGCTCCGTGTAGGCATGCCAAGATGGTGGCCTCTTCTCACCCGCCTCTCACCGATGTGATGACCGAGCGTCCATGCGAGCCGCTCCATATGGACCTTGTTGGCCCGGCCTCGTGTGCGATCCGGCGGTGGGAAGTGGTATGTCCTTGTTGTGGTGGACGACTATTCTCGTATGCGTGGGTGTTCTTTCTCGAGGATAAGGGGGAGACGTTTGGTTTTGTTCGAGATCTAGTCTTGAGGTTGAGGAACGAGAGGCACGGAGATGCCATACGAGCTATCCGCAAGGATAATGGCTCGGAATTCAGGAACTCTCGTTTTGAAACCTTTTGTCATGACTTGGGTCTTGAGCATCAGTTTTCGAGTCCGTATACGCCTCCCCAGAATGGTGTTGTGGAAAGGAAGAACAGGACCTTGTGCGAGATGGCTCGGATGATGCTTGATGAGCATAGGACTCCGAGGAGGTATTGGGCTGAGGCGGTGAATACCGCGTGCTACATGTCGAACAGAATATACCTCAGAGTGCACAAGAAGAAGACATGCTATGAGTTGATGCATGGTCGCACACCCAAAGTGAGTCACTTTCATGTTTTTGGTTGCAAGTGTTTTATTCTCGAAGAAGGGCGGGAAGTTGGATAAGTTTGAGGCTAGGTCTCGTCGATGGCATTTTCTTTGGTTATGCATCTCATTCTAGAGCATATCGTGTGCTCAATCTTGAAACTAACCAAATCGTGGAGACTTGCGAGGTAACCTTCGACGAGACAGAGCCACGTAGTCGCCTTGTCTTTGAGTGTGCGGGCGATGATGAGCTTGGCGAGGAGATCTTTCGGGAGGAGGAGCATGAACATGGTGATGATGAAGATGGCGGTTTGGTGCCCCCCCGCCGAACATGTACCCACTACTTCGACGACGATGATGGATGGACCCTCTCGCTACACCTACGACGACAAATCAAGAACGAGGAGAAGCCGATGTTGAGGGGGAGGTAGCTTCGAGGCGAGAACCTCCCCGGCGAGTTCGGTGGATCACCCGGCCTTCGAGGATCATCGACGACATGAATGAACGCACTACACCGGCCGAGGGTTCGAAACAATTCCCATTTTGCTCATGCCGCATTTGTTGCTTCTTTCGAGCCCAAAGACATTGGACACGCACTATCCGATCACAATTGGGTTAACTCGATGCATGAGGAGTTGGAGAATTTTGAGAGGAATCGTGTGGGGAGTTGGTTGACCCTCCCCCGGGTGTAAGCCGATTGGTACAAAGTGGGTGTGGAAAAACAAAGAGGGAGAGAAGGGTGAGGTTGTGAGGAACAAGTCGAGACTTGTTGCCCGGGGGTTCGGGCGGAAGGAGGGGATCGACTACGAGGAGACCTTTGCTCCCGTAGCCCGTTTGGAGGCAATTAGGATCCTTCTAGCCTTTTCTCGTGGCTAAAGGGTTCAAGTTGCACCAAATGGATGTGAAGAGTGCTTTTCCGAATGGAGTGTTGGAGGAAGAAGTGTATGTGAGGCACCTCTCCGGGTTTGAGAGTGAGAAGTACCCCCACCGGGTGTACAAGTTGAGGAAGGCGCCGTATGGGTTGAAGCAGGCGCCCAGAGCTTGGTATGGCAAGGTTGAGGGGGTTCTTGTTTGAGAGAGGCTTTGAGATGGGGAAGGTCGATCGACCTTGTTTTTGCGAGAGGCAGGCGTAGATATCCCGATTGTGCGGTGTGTACGTGGATGATATTGTCTTTGGTGGCTCGTCTAACTCTCTTGTTGCGAGGTTTGCGCATGATATGAGCAGGGAATTTGAGATGAGCATGATGGGCGAGTTGCGGTTCTTCCTCGGGCTACAAATCAAGCAATCAAAGGAAGGAACATTTGTGCACCGAGGCTAAGTACACCAAGGACATTGTGAGGAAGTTCAAGATGGAGGACTCCAAGGCTATGACGACGCCAATGAGTACGACTACGGCTCTTGATGCGGACGAGGAAGGTGAACATGTGGACCGGAAGGAGTACCGAGCATGATCGGGTCACTCCTCTACTTGACGATGCGACGAGGCCGACATACGCTTCTCGGTGTGTCCGTGCGCTCGTTTTCAAGCGTCTCCGAGGACTTCGCATCGGCAAGCGGTGAAGAGAATTTTCGTGTACTTGCGTCACACTCCCGACTTCGCCTTTGGTACTCCGCGTCCTCGTCTTTGGCGCTTCATGGTTTTTCGGACGCGGATTTTGCCGGTGTCGGTTGGATAGGAAGTCCACTTCGGGACTTGCCGCTTTTGGGTTCTTCGTTGGTGTCTTGGTCTTCCCGCAAGCGGCCGAGTGTTGCTCAATCCACGACCGAAGCCGAGTATGTTGCCGTCGCTAGTTGTTGCTCTCGGCTCCTTTGGATCACCTACACCATGAGTGACTTTGGTGAGGAGTATACCCATGTCCCACTTCAATGTGATAGCACCAGTGCCATAAGCGTTGCAAAGAACCCAGTGCTCCATTCCAAAACCAAACACATAGAAGTGAGATATCATTTTCTGAGAGACAACGTCGAGAAAGGGAAGATAGCTTTGATCCATGTACCCACACATGACCAACTAGCCGATATTTTCACCAAACCCCTAGATCAAGCAACTTTCACTCGTTTGCGGGGGGAACTTGGTGCGTGTTTGATTTCCTGAGTTGGGTGTGTGGGAGCTTTCTTTGGCCGGTGGTGTCGAGCCCGTTTTGCCTCCCCTCGAGGAGCCGGTTTGTAGAATATGTATAGCTTTCTTTTGTGCATTTCTTGCATTTGGCATGGCATATGTAACATGATGTATAGGCATCCTTGTATCTTAGATTGCATGCATCTTGTATCATATACATTGGATAGGAAAAGCTTCTCTTATATACATTGTTCACCATGGAATGAGATATATGTCTTTGTGAGCCTCTTTGGTATGCTATGGTTAGTTTGGCTTAGCTCTTGATGATCTTGATGAATAATCCATGGTTTATGGCTATGTTTTTGAAAAATGTCACATGTATGCTCTCTCATGTGTAAATGCCTTTATATGATCTTGACATGTTTTAGTGGCTTTGCTATGCTTAATTTGTGGTTGGATAGCTAGTTTATTGATCATATGGGGCCAAAGGCTCATTTGCCATCATGAATGTTTAGCCCTCTTGCTTCATCTTGTGGAGGGGCATAAGTTCCTTTTTGTCGCAAAGACATTTCATGTACCATTTACAAATCTGAAAATGAAATGAAAAATGCTTGGAAATGTGCTCCCATGTCATATGTGCTGAATTTAATTTGCGTTGGGTGCTAAACCGTTGCATGATGCCTACCAATGAGAAGTCTCATACATAGAAGTAGGCACATGGCTCGGTGGCTTTGACATGACATGAGGTGCTTGTGGGTGTTTGTGATGGTCTTATGATTAGAATGGCTGTCCTAGCATGAAGTTTGTGTGGCTTTGCCCTTTTGGCATGTTTTTGCTCATGTCTAGGTTTTTGCGTGTGAGAGAGTAACTTTTCGCAAAATTACTCAAATCCTTGCTAGCCTTGTCCAATGGTTGTGAAACTTGGTGATCATGTAGTTGAGGTCCATACAAACCTGTAGAGTATCTAACTTGCTCATTTGGACATGTGTAGCATCTTGTGATGAATTTTGTATACTTGAGAAGCTCTAGAGTTGCATTTGTGCCTTGATTCATGCATTGGCAACAAGGGGGAGAAAGGAAGGTGGAGAAAAGTTGTTTTGTATCCCCGGAACCTATCCCAAGTGTCAAGGGGGAGCTTGTGCATTTCTTTTGCATTTTTGGCTTTTGGGGTGTGGTCTCACTGTGTGAAATCGGCCCGACCGGTTGTGGAAACCGGTCCGACCGGTTTTGGTGGAACCGCCCGACCGGTTATGGGAACCGGCCTCGACTTCAGGGTTTGTGCCCTGAGTTGGCACTTGATCAGGGGGAGCTTGCTTCTGTGCAGGGGGAGCTCTTGCGTGCTTTGGTGGTTGGTGCTCGTCGCTTGAGCATGATTTTTGTCTCGGATGTGTCGAGCCGTTGCCCTTGCCTAAGGGGTCCGAGACTTGCTTTCTTCAAGTGATCTTGATCTTTGCCTTTGTTTGGCTTTCGATCGCTTGTTAGAGTTTCCTTTTGTTTGTTTCTTTTCTTTTTCTTTTCTCACTTGTTACTTTCATGTGGGTGTTGTCAATGCACTCATCAAGGGGGAGATTGAGGACCATGTGTGGTTCGAGGACCGGTGGATGGTCGCTTCCTTGTGTGATGAGTGATTGACAACGTTGTGTGGACTGATTCTTGGCTAAGTATTGCAGGTGCAGGTTGCGACTTGACTCATGTTGGTGCAGGTGAAGAACAAGCGCGAAAGGTCGTCGCCGGTGAGGCCTCCAGGTGTGGAGAAGACAAGTAGGCTTCGTTCGAGGGACCCGGTGGCCAGCGGGGTCGAGTGCGGGCCGCATGGTGGCAAGAACAGCAAGATGAAGTCGGTGGACGGTTTCTTGGCTGAGCCACAAAACCAAGGTCGAGCCGGAACTTCATGGGGGCCAAGTCATGAGTGGTGATTGGCGGAGGCTACATCAAGTTCGCGGGGTTTGCGGTGGTTCACCATAAAATCACCGGTTACTCGGCCGAGCCACAAAGCCGAGGCCGAAGATCGGGTGTGGCTGTCTGGCCAAAACCGGTCTGACCGGTTTGGAGAACCGGTCTGACCGGTTTGGGGTCGCAGGGCGCCGGAAGCTTCGAGGCGGAGGACACGCGTCGGGATCGCAAGGCTTGCGTTGAGGCTACGCAGGGTGCGGTCGCTGGGCATCCGTCCGATGGTGAATACATCAAGAATTCCGAATCCGCCCTTGAGGGGCTTGTATCCCTAGTTAGTAGAGAGGGGCATTTTAGACATTCGGTTGCCGCCTATATAACCCAAGAGGTGAGAGGTTGGCGCCAACTCTTGGAACCCTAGCTCATTAGTTTTCCTATTTTTCACCTATTTTCTCTAGGTTTTCCTTAGGACTAGCAAGAGAGCTTCACGGAGAAATCTTGTAGAGAGGGATGGATGATTGGGCGGCTTGCTAGACCTTGTACGAATCCTTGTTTCATGTATAGATGATTCGGCGTGATTCCTCAAGGTTTGAATGTGTTTTTCCCGATTGTTCTTGGTGGTGATTTTCGGAGCCCTTTCCCGGTGATTTCTTTGCGGTGTTTTCGGGACCTTTCCTTTGGGGATTTGATGGGGGAAATTTGTGGGAACCCTTCGTGGTTCTTTGGGCTGTGATTCCCCTCCCAAATCCGTGAGGAAAAGTGCTCGATTTTGGGGTTTCTTGAGTTCTTGGGTTGGTAGTGCCTTTGGCGGGATTTCTTCGATTCCTCCCTTTTGGACGAGATTTGGTGGGATTAAACTTGGCTATGGACTCCTCATGAGGTGTTCCTGATATCCCCAAAGTCTTGTTCAAGTCCGTGGAGCGATTCGGGAGATTGAGATTTGGTTTTGGGGGAGTTGACCCGCGGGCTGTGTTCTTCTCGATCGTTCGTGGCTAAAACCGGCCTGACCGGTTTCCCAAACCGGTCTGACCGGTTTCGCCCAGTGGGCTGTCGAGAAAGATCTTTGAACAAGGAAGTCTTTACTGCTCCATGGCTTCGTTTGTTCAGATGTTGAAAAGCTTTTGAAGTGTTTTGGGGGTCTTGGGGAGTTTCTGGACAGAATCGGTCTGACCGCTTTGCCTAACCGGTCTGACCGGTTTTTCCCTTCGCCCTCTTGAGGCTAAGTCCAACAGGAGCGGTCCGACCGGTTTCAGAAACCGGCCTGACCGGTTTGTCTTGCCGGCCAGCCTTGTCGTGTGAGTCTCCGCTGCGTGTGTGTTGAGGCTGTTGTTCGGGTCTTGTTCCTAGGTTCAGTAGCACTCCAGTGGCTACGTGAACTTGGCAAGAGAAGCTTGCGGAGGTGCACGAGTGAACTTGGGTTCATAGGCCGAATTCTTGAATAGAATTTTTATCGGCTCCCATTCACTCCCCCCTCTCTGGTTCGCCGTTTCGGTCCTTCAGTTCGCCGGCGTATGTCCCCAACCAACGCCGCCGGGCCGTTCCTCGCCGTTCTCATTTCTTTGTTCCCTTGCCCAGTGCACGCCATCAATTTTGTGTCGCTGCCATGGCCGTGCCGTCGACGTTCATCACGCACACGAACACACGCAACCGAGGGGCCGAGCCCCTGCTTCACCTATCTGTGACCGTACTCGACATTCCGCCGTGCCGTCACCACAAACCCCTACGCACCGGCGCACGTGTGTCCGTCGAGCCATCGACCCCAAGTTCGAACCTTTTTGGCCACCTTGGCCCTGAACACCGCCTCGCCTAAATTTGCTCGTCGTGCTCTTGTCTCTGTGTCGTCGCCGTGCACGCGCCGTCGGTTTCGTGTCGCCCCACGGCCATGCCGTCGACGTTTGCACAAATGCGAACGCATACACTCGAGGGGTCGAACCCCTCTGCTCCCCTTGTCCAACCCATGTACGCACGTCGCCAGGGTGAGACTCTGCCTTCCTAGCCGAACGAGTGCACACGCCCGCACGCACGCGCGCAAGAGAGCGAGCACGCCAGCGTGGACACCCTAGTACTTGTCGCCGTGTCGCCCCACTTCGCCGCACTACACCTAGTCTCACGACTGCACGACACGCGCCCGTACCACGCCCTTGTGCTTGTCGGGCGAGCCGTTGATGCTCTGTTCGCATGTTGGCACTTTCACCTCTCGTTCCGCCGCCTCGCCGGCACTCTGTCCACCACCGGGGATCTCTGTTTCCCGTCCGACCCGCGACCTCGTCGCTGTGGGTTGACGCCAGCCAAGACCGCTCTTCTCTCTACCCTATCAGTGCCCTAGCATCTCTTCTCATGCTCCGTGTCTTGCTTTGTCCAACCGCGTGAACACACGCTCCCATGTGGGGAACGTCGACACTGCGCGAGGAACTGCACCGCCGAGCCGTCTTTGTCGCCCGGGGCTTTGCCCTTGTCGCGACTGCGTCGCCGTCCTTCTTGCTCTCGCCGTCGTGGCCGAGCCACCGGCACTCACCCGCGCCAACCCAACCGTCGCCTTGCACACCTCGAGCGAAACCAAAGCACCCAGATTGCGACCACCTCGTCGCTCTGTTTCACCTCACCGTCAAGGACGTCCTTCTGACCGCCTGGGCGCACGAGCGTCAGGCCAAGTCAGTGCATGTGTTCGTCCACACGCACCCACGCACGCAGGCGAACACCCCGGTGTGCCACCGTGGAGCTCACCTTTCTGTGCCCAGACCTCGTGTGAACTCAAACCCTTGCCGCCGACCTTCTCATCGTCACCAAGCAAGCCCCGTTCTTAACCGTGATCCTCTGTTCGCAAGACGGTATCCCCACCGCGTAGTGTGTTGTCTCTATCAACCTTCGCCGCGCCGAGCTGCTCTCTTTCACCGCCGGCGTTCTGCTCTCGCACACTCACACCCGAGGGAGTCGAGCCCTGCTCTCCCTGTCCAAACGGTGCACGCGCATGTTCACGCGCACGCACGCCCTCGCAAGCGAGCTGCCATGCCGCCGCGGACACCCCAGTCGCGACGCCGCGGAGTTCGACCCGCACCGAGCCGTTTACCATCGTGCCGCCGTGCTCGTCCGGGAGCTTCATCTCACGGGCGCACGCTCGTGCAAGCACTCGACCAAGCTGTCGCCTTTGCTCTCCTTGCTCGAGTCCGGTGAACGCATTCACGCGTATGAGCCGAACCTAACCGTCGCTCATCCCGTCGCGACCGGAACCCCGTCGTCGAGAGCATCATTTCTATCGAGGCGCGCGAGCGCCAGACCAACTCGTGTACGCGTTCGCTCTCAGGCACGCGAGTGCATACAACCTCATCGACGCCAACCACCCTAGCCTCGTCGTCGAAACCTTCTACTTTGCTCCGCGTGCCAAGCTGCTCTCCGTCATCGTCGTGCCGAGTTTCCGACCAAGGCAACTCTTTTCTTTGCCTAGATGAATCCCTAGGTGTACCAGAGCCGCGTCGAGTTGCGTGAGGTCGAGTCACCGACCAACCTCGCCACTGACGAGCCCCTTTCCACCCGTCGCTCCTCTGGGACTTACCATGGAGCACCTGGCGCCCACGCCAGAGTCCCGTAGGGGATAGTTGCACACACGCGCCCACACACCTTTGATACCGTAGTGGATTCTGTCGAATCTAGTGCGGTCGACCAACCACAAAAGCACCACACCTCTGCCGCTCAGCTGCGAGCCGCAGCAGATCCGACCGAGATCGTTTGTGGCAGCCACACCTTCAGCCATGTGGGCAGCCACTTGTGCATGGGTCAGCTTATAGCTACCTATGTGGCAGCCATGTGAGCTCGAAGAGCTAGCTTGCAGCCAGCCTGTAGATAGCTTAGAGCCCTTTTGAGCTTGCCAGTAGTTAGCTTATAGTTAAGTGTATTGTGTATGCGTATTTTTAATTTCAGAAATCTATTTTATCTTTGGAAAATCCTAGAAAACTCATTTCAACTCCGAAAATTGTGAAACCTTTTCCAAGGCTCTTCTAAAATTATAAACTTCGTGTTAGGCTAGTGTTCGCCCTCTTTTGGCTCTTATTGTTGTTCATTTGGAGTTAATTGCAATAGGACCCGCCTTTATTTTAATTACTCGTTAATAGGAGCAGCTGGAGCCGGGGAGCTGAGCTCGAAGATCTACTACACCTACGACTACGCCGCCGACGACTACTCGCACGCAGGTGTTCACGCCCGACTGATTCTGAATACCTATTAGGCATTGCTATGTAGTATGCTAGCGCTTTACTTTAAATGCATGATGATGATGAACCTTGCACTGCCTTCTTTAATTATCCTGTCCTTGATTGTCCTAGAGCGTGTATATGCGCTGAGCTTCGCGATGCATGTGTTTGGGATGGGAATAGTGGTTCTTGGCGTGAGTGGGGTAAAAACCGGCAGGAGAAGGCGTTTTGGGTACTTTGGCGGGGGTGAGCTCGAGACAACCGATCTGGGATCGGGGATAGGGGTGCACTCCTCAGTGTATCCCTACTTTGACGGTTTTTGGAGCCTAGGTGTTGGGGTTTTACTTGCGGATGGAGGACATGAGCTTGCCCCGGTCTGAAAGCGAGTGGATCAACTTGTCGATAGGACTTTCGTACACACCACCTTGCCGAGAGTGGGGATAGGGCCGAGTTGAGCTCGGCAAGTGCGGAACCATACCTGCTTAGGAAGGATAGAGGGTATCTGTGGGGGAGCGGTGGAGGTGAGACCACCCTCTCAGAGCGTCTCCCGTGTGGCCACACGGGAGCATTTCACAGTTCCGGTGCAATTCCCTTTGCGAGGGGAATCGCTTTGAGGGCCGGATGCAGGATGGGATCGTAACTACCGAGAGTTCGCACGGTAGGATGGGCTCGGTTGGCTGATCACCGTCGGGTACCATCCCGAGTTGGGTACAGGTGTACACGCTCTGCAGAGTTTCGATCTATACGTATAGCCGCGTCCTCGGTCATGGACAAACCTTGAAGACATGTTCGTTCCTCATGTTTTGGGATTTCTACCTCCCCCCCGTAGTTGAGAGTGTGGTGAGCCGTGGTTGCGGTCGGTTAGAGGAGAGTGGCTCCCTCTACCTCGTCGATCCGATTGCAATCATTGAGGTGCGAGGAGAGGAAGTTCTCGCATCGACCCTAGATGGAGATAGGTTGTGGAGACGGGGCCCCGGGGTACCCGTGTAGTTCCGAGCCGTGTTTGAGAGATTGGTTTGGGACCTATATGGAGATGATTTCGTTTATGCTTTGTTCCGCTCGCCGCATAGGAAACCCGAGCTTCTACCTTGCCTCTTTTCTTACCATTTAGAAGATAGGCCACTTAAAGCTGCATACAGTCGGTGACGTGAACCTATCCCACTCCTTGGGGATAGACCTCGAGTGTGCGGAGTTACGAGTTCGACTTCGACAACAACACTGACGGATGGTACGACTGAGGGATGCGTCGCTTCGCTCAAGGATGCCTGTGGGCGTGAAGAACAGAAGATGGAGACCCATCTGAGATGCTAGCTACCGCCGCGTAGAATTTTACTCTGATTCAGCCTTGAGGCTTGTAATGTTGTACTCCATTTTGGACATGTAATAAATTATGTACTAATATTTGTGTGATGTGATGTACGGTTGTGATTTACCTGCTGTGATGAGATCTGTACGCGATAGCTACTGATCCCGGGACTATCGCAAAGGTACAGGGACTTGGGTTTTCCTCACCGAAAATCCGGGGCCGTTACATTCTCGTTCTTGTTTCTGACTGCAGGCAGGAGGCTTGGAGGACATTTGGTTGATCGACTCCGGGTGTTCTCGACACATGACCGGAGATAAGAAGTGGTTCTCCAGCCTCACCCCAGTGAAGGAAAAGATGTACATCACTTTTGGGGACAATGGACGAGGAAGGGTGATTTCTGAGGGTGTTGTGCATGTGAGTGACAAGGTAACGTTGAAGAGAGTGGCTCTTGTGAAGTCTTTGGGTTTCAATTTGCTTTCGGTTTCTCAGTTGCTTGATGAGGGTTTTGAGGTGCGTTTCAAGTCTGGCGAGTCTCGTTTGCTGGATTCTCGAGGTGATCTTGTCTGTATGATCATCCCCGAGGGTCAGATTTTCAGGGCTGATTTCTCTCGTTTTTTGGGTCATGCTCGCTGTTTGATGGCTGGTCCTTCTTCTGATTTGTGGAAATGGCATAGGCGGTTGGGACACTTGAGCTTTGATTTGGTTTCCCGCTTGAGTGGTCTTGACCTTGTCCGAGGATTGCCGAGGTTGAAGCTTGAGAAGGATTTGGTTTGTGCTCCATGTAGGCATGGCAAGATGGTAGCCACTCCCCATCCACCCCTGACCGATGTCATGACCGAGCGTCCGAGCCGTAGCCGTTGCACATGGACCTTGTTGGGCCGGCTCGAGTTCGCTCGGTGGGTGGGAAGTGGTATGTCCTTGTTGTGGTGGACGATTACTCTCGCTATGCTTGGGTGTTTTTCTTGGAAGACAAGAGTGAGACATTTGGTTTTGTTCGAGATCTGATCGTGAGGTTGAAAAACGAGAGGCATGGGAATGCTATTCGAGCTATCCGCAGTGATAATGGCTCAGAGTTCAAGAACTCTCGTTTTGATGCCTTTTGTCGTGATCTAGTTCTTGAACATCAGTATTCGACCCCTTATGTGCCCCCTCAAAATGGAGTTGTGGAAAGGAAAAATCGGACTCTTTGTGAGATGGCTAGGACGATGCTCGATGAGCACAGGACTCCTAGGAGGTATTGGGCTGAGGCGGTCAATACGGCTTGTCATGTTTCCAACAAGATTTTATTGCGAGCTTTCAAGAAGAAGACCTGTTATGAGCTTATGCATGGTCGGGCACCCAAGGTGAGTCATTTTCGAGTATTTGGCTGCAAGTGCTTTATTCTTAAGAAGGGAAAACTCGACAAGTTTGAGGCTAGTTCTAGTGATGGTATTTTCTTTGGATATGCTAACCACTCTAGAGCCTATAGGGTGCTTAACCTTGAGACTAACAAAATCATGGAGACTTGCGAGGTAACCTTCGACGAGACAATGCCATGTACCTCTCTTGGCTTTGAATGTGCAGGTGATGAAGAGATGGCCGAGGACCTCTTTGAAGAGGAGAAGGATGAAGGCGGAGATGATGATGGAGAGAACCATGCGCCCGAAGCTGAGTGTGTACCCACTACTTCCCCTACGACCACTATGGAGCTTGGACCGTCTACTTCATGGACAACGACGGTGCAACACGAGGACCAGGCGAGAGAAGCTGAAGTTGAGGGGGAGGTAGTCTCGAGGCGTGAGGCTCCCCGGCGGATTCAAGAAGTGCATCCCTTGTCGAAGATCATTGGGAACATCGACGAACGCACTACACGGTCGAGGTCCAGGAATTCCTCTCATTTTGCTCATGCTGCTTTTGTTGCCACCTTTGAGCCCAAAGACATTAGACATGCTTTATCTGATGCAAACTGGGTCAATTCTATGCATGATGAGTTGGAAAATTTTGAGAGGAACCAGGTGTGGGAGTTAGTTGATCCACCTCCAAATTGCCATCCCATAGGAACAAAGTGGGTTTGGAAGAACAAAGAGGGAGAGAATGGGATGGTGGTGAGGAACAAGTCCAGACTTGTTGCTCAGGGGTTTAGTCAGAAGGAGGGAATCGACTATGAGGAGACCTTTGCTCCCGTGGCCCTTCTTGAGGCAATTCGGATCCTTCTAGCCTTTGCCGTGGCTAAAGGGTTCAAGTTGTTTCAGATGGACGTGAAGAGTGCTTTTCCGAATGGGGTCATAGAGGAGGAGGTGTATGTGAAGCGACCACCGGGTTTGAGAGCGAGCCGTACCCACACGGGGTCTACGAGGTTGAAAAGGGCTCTGTATGGGTTGAAACAGGCGCCCCGTGCTTGGTATGGGAGATTGAGAGGTTTTCTGTTGAGCAGAGGGTTTGTGATGGGTACCGTGGATAGGACTTTGTTCCTCCTCAAGCATGGAAATGACTTGTTGATTGTTCAGATATACGTGGATGATATCGTCTTTGGTGGCTCGCCACATAACCTTGTTGCCAAGTTTGCAGATGAGATGAGCAGGGAGTTCGAGATGAGCATGATGGGCGAGTTGCAGTATTTTCTCGGGCTGCAGATCAAGCAAGTGAAGGACAGTACATTCGTGCACCAGACCAAGTACACGAAAGACATGCTGAGGAAGTTCCAGATGCAAGATGTGAAGCCGATGTCGACTCCCATGGGGAGTACGACCACTTTGGATGCGGACGAGGACGGAGAACCAGTGGACCAGCGGAGTACAGGAGCATGATCGGCTCCCTCCTCTACTTGACGGCGACGAGGACAGACATACGCGTCCGGCGTGTGTCTGTGCGCTCGTTTTCAGGCTTCGTCGAGGACATCACATCGACAGGCCGTCAAGAGGATCTTCAGGTACCTACAGTCAGCCCCTGGTCTTGGCCTTTGGTATTCGTCCTCCTCGACTCTTTCTCTTCATGGTTTTTCCGATGCGGCTTTTGCTGGTTGTCGAGTCGAGAGGAAGTCTACTTCGGTACTTGCCGCGTTTCTTGTGTCTTCATTGGTCTCATGGTCTTCCCGCAAGCGATCTAGTGTAGCTCGGTCTACTACCGAGGCGGAGTATGTTGCGGCCGCGAGTTGTTGTTCCCCGTTGTTGTGGATTTCATACACTTTGAGAGACTTTGGTGAGGAGTGCAGCCGGATCCCACTTCTTTGTGATAGCACCGGTGCCATAAGCGTAGCCAAAAACCCGGTGCTTCACTCCAGAACCAAACATATAGAAGTGAGGTATCATTTCTTGAGGGACAATGTGGAAAAAGGAACCATTGTGTTGAGTCATGTCCCTACCCAAGATCAGCTAGCCTACATCTTTACAAAGCCTCTCGACCAAGCTACATTTGTGCGCTTGCGGGGGGAACTTGGGGTTTGTTGCCCTTTCTAGTTGATTCTTGGGGAATTTCCTTTTGTATCATATGTATCATACCATGTTTACTTTGATGTATATACATGCTTTGCTTGATGTACAAACCATGGTAGGATAGCCATCTTGTCATATATCAAGTTGCATTTGTATCATATTGCATTTTAGGATGATGAGCTTCTTTCATATGCCTTACTTAAGTCTCTTTGGCTATTTGTGAGATATTGGTCATATGTGTGGAAAAATGGTGATGTGAGGCTATGCTCTTGAAATATGTGAGATATATGTGTGGTGAGATAGCCCTTTTTGAAATAAATGCTAATCTTGACTAATTTTTGATGAAATGTGCTCTACTCGTGTGTAGTGGTGTATCCATGTCACAGTTTGGTCTAAATGTGCTTTTCATGCTTAGACTGTGCTTGGATGCCTTGTTCTTGCATTTGGGCCAAAGGCCGAATATCATTGTGAATGTTTAGCCTATGTTGCATTCATGGGGGAGCATAAGATTCTTTTTGCCGCAAAGGCACTTCATGTACCATGAAATGATTTAATCTTGAAAAGAAGTGTATAATGCTTGAAAAATGCTCCATCCATCATGTCTATGCTTAAAATGTGTTATCTTTCACATATGGGTGCAAAACATGTTGCATGATGTTCACCAGTGGAGAAGTCTCCCCGAAGTGGACACATGGTCATGAGCTTTGACATGACATGCTTTGCTTTATGGGTGTTTGCCATGATCTTTTGCTGAGAATTTGATATCCTTGTATGATCTTTGAATGGTATGAATGTTTGTGGCTCAAGTGTGACATGGATAGGCTTTTACATGTGAAGCGAGCCTTCTTTTGGTAAAACTGCTTAAATCTGAAAATTTTGCTTTGTCACATGCTTGTATTTCCTATATTACTTGTGGCAATGCTTTGACTATGCTATGATTCCTATGTGTGATCTTTGTCTCATTTTTAGCCTTTGACACTAGATTTGGCCTATTTGAGAAGCTCATGTAGATGTTTCTATGCTTTGTTTTGCATTTCTGCATTTTCACCTTGATTCATACATTGTCAACAAGGGGGAGAAGAGGTGAGCTTAATGAAAATTCAGAAGAGGTGAGCTAAAATTTGGAAGATTGCATCCACATGTTCAGGGGGAGCTTTCTTGCTGTTTTCGGTGTGGAGTTTGTGCTTTGCTTGGCTTGTGACCTTTCTTCGCCTTTCTTCGGTTTTGGTCATGAGTTGAGTTTCTTTGTTTTTCTTTCTTCTTCCTTCCTTTCTTTCTCTGAATTTCATTTCGCGTTGTGTGTTGTCAATGCACTCATCAAGGGGGAGATTGAGGACCAGGAGCGTCCCAGTGGTCAATGGATGACCGCTCCTCAGTGATGAGTGATTGACAACGGGTGTTGGACCGACTCTTGGCTTAGTGCGCGAGGTGTAGGTCGCGGCCTAGTTCGTGTTGTTGCAGGTGAAGAACGGGCGCGAAAGGTCTTCAGCCTTGAGGGGCCTCCGGGAGTTGGAGAGACAAGTAGGCTCGGTTCGAGCGACCCAGTGGACAGCAGGACTGGGTGCGGGCCACATGGTGGCGACACGAGCAAGACGAAGTCATGGACAATCGAGCCGGTGCACGGTGGCGGTCGAGTCAAGTGGTTTGGCGGGAGGCCGGACCGAGAATGCGGGGTTTGGTGGTTTGCCCACAAAACCATCGAAGGACGGTTTCTTGGTTTGGTCCTGAAAACCAAGTCCGAAGGCCCAACACGACGGAGACGGGATCCGGGCGTGTCGGGAAGCTTCGAGGCGGACGACACGCGGCAGGATCGCATGGCTTGCGTCGGGAGGACGCGGGGTGCGGCAAAGGCGTGGTCGTCCGATGGCATGACCCACAAACATTACCTAAATGCCCCTGCGTGGGTTGTATCGCCAGTAGTTAAGTTAGGGGTAGTCGAGTCATTTACCACTCCGGCGGGACCCGATATATAAGCCATGAGGGTGTGTGAGTGGCTCTCTCTCTCCGCGACTTAGGGTTTCATTTCCTCCCTCCCATTTCTCATTTTCATAGCTATTTTTCTTCCATTTTCTCTAGGCTAGCATGAGAGCTTCATGAGAGATTTGTTGAGAGGGATGGATGCTAGGGCGGCATGCTAGACCTTGTGAATCTTTCCTGGTTTGTATAGAAGATTCGGAGTTGTGTTTTTCGTGGTCTTTTTGTGCTTGTTTTCGTGCCTTCGTTCTCAGTGCGATTCCGCGGATTTGAGTAGGTTTCTCCCCGGATTTCTTTGAGGGAAACATGGATAGATGTCTCGCGCATCTTTGTGATTGATCTTGTGCCCTCAAACGCCGGGAAACCACTTCGATTCGAGAGTTTTCGTTCGGTGCTCAAGCTTTTGGTGGTGCTCAAAGGATTCGCGATTCCCGGTGATTTAGGGAGTTAGGAGGCAAGATTTTTGGGCTATAGTATCCTTGTGTGACGCTTTTCAAGTCCCCAAACCCTTGTCTCCACAACTTCAACCGTTTGGGAAATACGATGATGATTTGGGGGAGTTGACTTTTGAGGTCGGGCGTTTTTCTGCTCTGTCCGAGCCTCGCGGACGGTCCGCGCCCTCCTGGCGGACGGTCCGCGCTGCTCGTGTTCGTCCCGTGTTCTTCGTGTTCTTGCTCGCCTTTCATTTCGTTCCGTCGCAATTTTGAGTTTTGGTTGGACGGAGTTTCGGACGGTCCGCGCGGCCGGGGGCGGACGGTCCGCGGGTGCACCGGCGGACGGTCCGCGTGCTCCCCGCGGACGGTCCGTGGTTCGCGGTATGCCATTGGTGGTTCCGTTTGTTTTAATGGACGGTCCGCGGCTCGGGCGGACGGTCCGCGGCAAGGGTGCGGACGGTCCGCGGTACCTGCTCGGACGGTCCGCGCGGCCCATCGTGGACGGTCCGCCCTGTCTGGCCGGACGATCCGCCAGAGGCTGCGCGCTTTGCTTCTTGGTTCGATTCCTCCCTTTCTTCCTTCGTGCTTCCGCGTGTGCTTCAAGGAATCGTTCCTAAGGCTAGAGGTTGATCCATAACCTCGTTGTCTTGGCGATTGGTGTGTGATTTGATCCATCGCTTGTGTGTGATCGGGATTTGACTAGGGTATAGGCCGGGTTCTTCGAGAAGAATTTTTACCGGCTCCTATTCACTCTCCCCCTCTCTAGTCGCCATCTGATCCTTCACATCAGACATATGGTTTTGGATATATCTTTTGTATCCAACTCCTGTCTTTACTCCTGTTTGCTTGGAGGAGCCCTTGTACTTATATGGATATACAGTTCCTATGACTTTCAGGCCGGTTATCATGTAAACATCAGCCAAGGTGGGAGACATTGGCCCATGGCCGAAAAGAAAGGCATTTGCACCGTTAGACCAAAAATGGCAGGCTGCAATCAAAAGGCTCTCATTTTTGGGTGTTTCGGCTAGGGACAATTCTAAGCAATGAGAAGTACGAAGGCTGTCCCAATTTTTTGTCTTGGGGCTATCATCATCAAGTACCCTCTTATACCAATTTCTCCAGCCTGCAATTGGGGGCAGAGGCCAGTTCTTGAAAGTGTCCTGCCACTCGTGGGGCTTCGTCAGTGATGTCTTAAAGGGAATCCTCTGGGATTCGGCTGCAATGAACTCAGAAGGATCAGAAATTCCTATGGGCCCGAGGAAATAAGATGCTGATTGATCCTCTATGGGAATCAAGATTTCGGCAGCTAGAGCCTATCAAGAACAAAAGAGGGCAAAAGGAAAAATTTGAGATGGGATTCGAGAAAAGTAATACCAAATGAGCTTGAGGAGAATAAGATTTACCTGGAGAGCTTGGTCTTGGTTCGCCATTTGAGGATTGAAGCTTGAAAAGTTGGTGAGCTAGGGTTTGGATCTAGACGAAGGCTCCACAGTTTGAAGGAGGAAAGAACGGGTGTTGAACAGATTTGGCCTGGCGATGTTGAGTATTTATGGTCAATTCCGGAATAAAATCACCTTTTTATCCCGTAATTGAAGGGGCATATGTTAACACCAAAAATTGGTACAAGGAAGAGACTGACATGTGAGCTGAATTTGGCAGAAGAGCACCATTCGACAGAAGGTTTTCCTCAAAGCATTCGGTAGAGGTGTCTGCGGTCGGGAGTACATCGTCATTTGGCAGAAGATCTATTCCACGGGTGAAGGCGGAAAGCATTCGGGAATACGTGCTGACGTGGATTGGATATAAAGAAGGGGATGAATTGATGATGGATACGAGACGAACATGACACCATGGTGTTAATTTTAGGTAACAAATGTTGTAATCGTGGTCTACTAGGAGTCGTGTTAGAACCCGGGTATAAATATAAACCCTTAGTGTTTGTAATAGGGATCGAACAATTTCACAACAAACCGACCCCGTGCCAACTTTCGAGTCCTTCTAGTCGTGTCGTCGAGTTCTTCGAGAGGGGCCATCGATCCGTCGACCTCCGTAAGTACCGGCAACCTTGTATCATGTCTAGTATCATGCGGTGGATTTAGACCATGATGCAAGTAGTCTTGTTACCATGCTTAGTATCATGCAGTGGATTTAAGCTTGGTTCAAGAAGGTTTCCTTGTTGGATCATGAGTCATGCGGTAGGCTAAGATCTAGCTTGGAGCTAGTTATCGGCTCTATTAGATTTGGCAAGATCTAATAGATTCATTAAGTTACCATGTGTTGCTTTGAATTTCACTTTTTGTGTTTAATTCATGTAACACTCTTATTGCCCAATTTAGATTGATTAGATTCAGCTCTATCTTGTTTGTGATCCACGTGTTGCACGCTCAAATCTTTGGCTTGACGCGACAAGCGAGTCATGCGTTCTCTAATAGCCGGTTTCGAATCAATCTAGATTGTCACGTGTTGCGGGTTCAAGCTTGTTAATCTTGCATAGTTTGTTCCTTCTTCGCGGAACCCGATTCGGCTGTACAGTTGTATTCGGCAATTCTATTACGAGTGAAACATGTTCATGAGCTTGCTTTAAATAATGTATGCTTTTAGCCTTCCATGTTTAGATTGTATCATGCGGTGGATTGATCTATTCTTGGTTGGTGGTGTGATTTCAAGAAAGTTGTATCATGCGGTGGATTAACTTGTTTGATGTCATGCTTGACGGGTTTGAAAGTACCTAGACACGCGGTAGACTAGTGCTTTTGGTCTATGCATGCTTGTTTACTGCAAATTGATGATCATGCTTCGCTTTTATTTATTTCATCATGATTTATCCTTGATATTCAGTCATGGTTACATGCTGCAACGTTGTTTAAATAAAGACCGATTTTTCATCATGCTTACGTCACACATTCGGCAGTGCTCTGTTTACACACTTTATCAGTTCCTGAATGATGTTTAATTTGCGGACAGATAGCTTGTTTGTAGCTATATGTCATTCTAACTGGCTTTATAGCCGTAAATACGGAACTATCTGGTACCACCCGGCAAGTTCCAGGTTTTATCTAACCGTTTTCATCCTTTGTCAGTTTCAGGAAAAATTTTCCGGCACGCTTCCGGATTCGACGCCCGGGCCACGTGTGTGAAGCTAGCTAATCCGGCTTGCTGTGTGCTTGGCGTGAGGTGCTGATTTTACGTCAACATCAACACATGAAGTTCTCCATCGGACGACCGCGCATCCATCGGGCCTTCGCATCCTCCCAACGCAAGCACCTCGATCATGCTGCGTGTCACCCGCTTTGAAGTTTATCGGTGCACCCGGATCCCGTCTCCGCCCGCCGAGCCTCCGGTCTTGGTTTTGTGGATCAACCAAGTAACCTCGACGGTTTTGTGGTGAACCGCCGCAAACCTCGCGGACTCGGTGCAGCCTCCAGGGTCCATGCCAATCCCACTTATGACTTGGCCACCACGTCATGCCGGCTCGACCTTGGTTTTGAGGCTCAACCAAGAAACTGTACATGACTTCGTCTTTCTTTTCTTGCCACCATGCAGCCCGCACTTGATCCCGTTTGACCACCGGGTCCATCGAGCCGAGCCTACTTGTCTCTTCACTCCTCAGAGGCCACACAAGCTAAGACCTTTTGCACCCGCTCTTCACCTGCACCAACGCAAATCAAGCCGCAACCTGCACCTGCAATACTCGGCCAAGAGTCAGTCCACACCATGTTGTCAATCACTCATCACACCAAGGAGCGGCCATCCACCGGTCCTCAGACGCTCCGATCCTCATTAGTCCACATGTGATTATGTGATGAAGGAGCTCATCGCATATGAGACATGACATGGAGTCATGTGACTCTGTGGAGAAGATCAAGACATGGCTTGGCTGATGGACCAGTTGCAAGTGTGAAGGGCAAGCCAGAGGCTAAGCGCTAGACCACGTGGCAGGATGCTTGAGTAATCACTTGGTGCCGATGGACCGATGCAATGGTAAAGAGAAAGTGAAGTCAAGATCGATGACCCAATACATCGCATGATGATATGAAGTGGATCGTATCATTTGAGATGATGTTGGTGCATGTGTTGCATCAACATTGGAGAAAATGGAATGGAATGCGCAAGACAAAGATATAACCAATAGACATTTCATTTAATTGGTCATATGTGAGTAGAGAAGTTTATGACCATGTTTAGGATAGATGGCCCTACTATCAAGAGGGGGCAAACTTGTTTGCATCTAACATTGCGATGTTGAGGACCATGTGTGGTTAGAGGACCGGTGGATGGTCGCTTCCTTGTGTGATGAGTGATTAACAACGTTGTGTGGACTGATTCTTGGCTAAGTATTGCAGGTGCAGGTTGCGGCTTGTCGCCGATGAGGCCTCCGGGTGTGGAGAAGACAAGTAGGCTTCGTTCGAGGGACCCGGTGGCCAGCGGGGTCAAGTGCGGGCCGCATTGTGGCATGAACAGCAAGATGAAGTCATGGACGGTTTCTTGGTAGAGCCTCAAAACCAAGGTCGAGCCGGGACTACGTGGGAGCCGAGTCATGAGTGGCGATTGGCGGAGGCTACACCGAGTTCGCGGGGTTTCCGGTGGTTCACCTGAAAACCACTGGGTTCCTTGGTTGATCCACAAAGCCAAGACCGGAGAACCGAAGATGGTGCTGCAGTAGCTCCAGACTGGTCTGACCGGTGAGGAGCACCGGTCTGACCGGTGTGCGACGACACAGTCCGGAATCTTCGAAGCGGAGGACACGCGTCGGGATCGCATGGCTTGCGTCAAGGCTAAGCAGGGTGCGGTCGCCGGGCATCCGTCCGATGGAGAAAATCTGAAGACTTCCAAAACCGCCCTTGAGGGGCTTGTATCCCTAGTTATTAAGTAAGGGTATTTCAGACTTTCGGTTGCCTCCATATAACCCATGAGGCGAGAGGATGGCAGCAATCTCTTGGAACCCTAGTTCATTTGCTTTCCTTTTTTCCCTTCCTATTTTCTTAGGATTTCCATAGGACTAGCTTGAGAGCTTCATGGTGAGATCTTGTGAGAGGGTTAGATGATCAGGCGGCGAGCTAGACCTTGTATGAACCTTCTTGGTATGTATAGATGATTCAGCGTGGTTCTTCAAGGGATTGTTGTGTTGTTCCCGGTTGTTCTTGGTGGTCATTTTCGGAGCCCTCTCTTGGTGGTTTTCTTGGGGTGTTTTCGGGACCTTGCTCTTGGGGATTTGATGGGGGAAATTTGTGGGAACCCTTCGTGGTTCTTTGGGCTGTGATTCCCCTCCCAAATTCGTGAGTTAAGGGGCTCGATTTTGGGGTTTTCGGTGTTCTAGGGTTAGAGGAGTTCTTGGCAGGATTTCTTCGATTCCTCTTGATTTGGCAAGTTTTGGTGGACAAAATCGTGGCTATGGACTCCTCATGAGGTGTTCCTATCATCCCCAAAGTCTTGTTCAAGTCCGTGGAGCGATTCGGGAGATCAAGGTTTGGATTTGGAGGAGTTGACCCGCGGGTGCTGTTCATCCCGAGCTGCCCAGGCTACACCGGTCTGACCGGTGCTCTTGACCGGTCTGACCGGTGTGAGTCACTTGTGGGATTTGCCTCGGGTGAACTGCTTGACTCGTGTGTCTTTGGGTCTTGGTGCCGCTGGTCAGTTCTTGGTCTGTATGGAGTTGTTTTGTTAGGTTTTGTGTAGGGTTTTCCTTCCTTGCAGGTTGTGATTTTGGGGGTGTTTTTGTTCCAGGGCCTAGAGAAGTCACTGAGGCTATCTGGAACACTTGTTGTGCGGTTGCTGCAGCCACCGGCCTGACCGGCTCTGTTCACCGGTCTGACCGGTGTCACCGATCTGACCAGCGCAGGCCATCGGTCTGATCGGTGTAGCACAGGCAGCAAGTCGTGCAAGTTTCCGCTGTGCGTGTTGGTGTGTTTTGGCTCGGAAGGTTGTTTGTTGGTTCCTAGGTCCAGTGGCACTCCAGTGGCTACGTGGGCTTGGCCAACTTGGGTAGTGAGTCGGAGACGTGTGTTGGAAGCCGTGTTCGTCTTGTTGGAGTCGTCATCTCCTTCGAGAAGAATTTTTATCGACTCCCATTCACTCCCCCCCTCTCTGGTTCGCCGTATCGGTCCTTCAAGTGGTATCAGAGCCGGCTCGGGTCTTTATTGACTCTAACCAGTCTAAGATCCAAGGATGGCATACCAGGAACGGGGTTTGGGTCCTCCACACTTCGATGGCAAGTACTACCAGATGTGGAGTAAGCGGATGGCTGCGTTTCTCCGCGGAAAGGGTCAGATCCTTTGGGATGTCACCGTGGACACAGGCTATGTCCAGCTAATGAACTTCCTTTCTCCAGGATTGAGGGACATGTTCGATGCCAACAATAAGGCGGTGGACTACTTGTTCCGTGCTTTGTGTCAGCCTGAGTTCGATCGGGTGCACACCGAGCACTTGGCTTGTAGAATCTGGTTGGTGTTGAAGGAGGCTCATGTTGGGAATGCCCAGGTTCAGGCTCGGATGTATGCGACCTAAGAGTACGAGAACTTCACTCATCTCCCCAGTGAGTCCATCGATGCCTTGTTTTAGAGGTTCACGGTGGTTGTGAACAACATGAGGGCCAATGTGGACGTGCTCCCATACGATGACCATGATAGAGCAGTCAAGCTCTTACACTCTTTGGATCGTACGATTTGGGGCGGAAAGTTCGAGGCCATTGTGGAATCGGAGAAGTATGACACTCTGACCGTGAACGAGCTGTTCTCGAAGCTCAAGTCGGCTGAGGTGGATAGGGGCATGACAGCCAAGCTCGAGGGCCCGACGGACTCTCATAGTCTTGCCCTCGTTGGTGGTTCGAAAGGAAAGGCTAACACTAATCCATCCACCGGGATGTTCTCTTTGATGTCTATGCCAGATGAGGAGTTCGACATGCTTGGAGAGGACGAGCTGGCGTTGCTGAGGAGGAGATTCGAGAGGCTGCACGAGAACCGGGTGAACATGAGGAGGAACACGAGGACATGCTTCAAGTGCGGCAAGGCTGGACACTATTTCGCCGAGTGTCCGAAGGTGAACAACCACGACAAGCACAAGTTCAAGGACAAGAGGAAGAAGTCCAAGAAGAAGGATCATGGACATGGGAAGAAGACACGATCTCGAGAGAAGATGAAGAGATCGAGCGACATCGAGTCTGATTCCGAGGACACGTCTTCAAGCTCGAGTGATGAAGACGAAGAGGATGACAAGAAGAAGAAGAAGAAGAAAAAGAAGAAGAAGAAGAAGAAGAAGAAGAAGAAGAAGAAGAAGAAGAAGAACCTCGACAAGTATCTCAACGGCTTTTGTGTGACGGGCCTAAGCCTCAAGGACGACTTCTGCGGCATGGCTCGCAGCTCCAGCAGCAAGAGAAGCCAGAAGGACGCCTCAGACTTGGATTCCGAGGATGAGGTATGCGATGAGTTCTCTTCTTTGCGCAAGGAGAATGAGGAGTTGGTTGACTTGCTTGATAATCACGATCACATGCTTAGAGAGGCTAAGAAGCTTAGGAAGGAGCTTAGATCTTTGCTCGAGGATGCTAGGACTAGAGTGGCTGAGCTAGAAACACAGGTTCTTGATAGCAAGCTTGAAATTGATTCTCTTAAGGCTAGCCCTATTGTTTCTGATGAGATTGATTGTGCTGATTGCTCTATTTTCCTAGCTGACTTGACTGATCTTAGGGAAAAGTATGCCTCCAATTGTGAGGAACTAGATGTGCTTAGGGTTGAGTTGGCTGAGCTACAATCTAGACCCACTTTGTTGGTGCTTGTACTTCTTGCCCTAGTTTGCATGAGAAAATTGTTGAGCTTCGTTCTCGCGTTGTTTCACTTGAGGCTGATTTGAAAGTGCCTATTTCTACTTCTTGTTCTACGTGTGAGTTGCATGCTATGAAGAATCTGGAACTTGCACAATGTGTAAACCATTTACAGGATGAGAATAATAAGTTGCGTGAAGTGCTGAGTTGGTTGTCTGGTCAGGAACCTCATCTTGGTATGATGATTGCGAGTTGTAAGCGCTTTGATGGTTGGGCATTGGGATTCGATAAGGTTGGTGAGGGTAGTGGTGAGAGAGAAGAGAAATTCGGGAATGTTTCAGCTCCACCACAACCCACACCCAAAGACAAGTTTGCGTCCATGCCAAACCATTTGCTTAAACCAAGCGAGAAGGTAAGTGAGAAGCCTAGTGAGAAACCGTGTGGGAAGCCTAGTGAGAAGCCTTGCGAAGAACCTCACCCCAAGCCTAAGCCCAGATCGATCCGTTTCCATTGTGAGTTTTGTGGAAAGGATGGTCACAAGAAAGAGTTTTGCTATAAGAGAAGGAGAGAGGTGAGAATGGCTAAGGAGTGGGCAAACAAGGACATGTACCACCCATCTCATGATGTGCATGAGCCTCGTGTGCAGTTGCCCAGGGCCAAGGCGAGTGTGAGGACAGTTCCGGCTTGGGGAGAGCGAAAGGCTGTTGGAGGTGTTGCTGGCCGGACTACACCGGTCAGACCGGTGAGAGGCACCGGTCAGACCGGTGCAGGCCTGGACAGGCAGAAGTTTGGGTTTTGTGCTCATACAGATGCTAAGTTTGGTTCAGGAGGTCGTGGTTCTGGTGGTTGGTCTGGAGAGTTTGCCGATGGTCAGTTTGCTAGTCACTCTCCCCCTTGTGCTCAATACGGGGATGGGAGGGGTCGTAGCTTGGAGTTGGAAAGGAGGGACGGTCCACGATTTTCTTTTCGTGGTTTTGGTCCTCCTCTGGTTAGTGAGGGGTGGTTCCCTCATAAGGGTTACCATGGTGGTGTTGAGTTTGCTGGACGTTCTCCACCTCGTGATCAATACGAGTTTGGGAGAGGTCGCAGTTTTGAGTCTCAGAAGGGCTACGGACCACACTTTCCCTTTCATGGTAGTCGTACCCCTCCAATGGGACAGGAGTGGTCTTCCCATAGTGGTTCTAGGTTTGACAGGATGGATCGCTGTATTGATAGGCATGGTAGGATGAATGTTGCTAACCCTACTTTCGAGGAAATGGCCCGACACTGGTTTGCCACTTTTGGAACTAACCCCAGTGTTGAGTCGTTTGCTCGCTCTCGCTCTTGGTTTTGAGTTGCAGGTGGATAGCCCGGAGAGCATTTGGTTGATATAGGGGGTGGTTCTCCGGCCTCATACCCCGGTGGTGACATGGAGGAACATCACTCTCGGGGATGGTGGACAAGGACGAGTGAATTGTGAAGAAATGATAAAGGTAAGTAAATTTGTGACCTTCAAGTGTGTGGCCTTGGTCAAGCCACTTGGTTCTTTTTGCTCTTTGCCCTATCTCATGTGTGTAAGGTGAGTTTTGTATGCTCTTTGGCCTTAATGCATGAGTTTAGGGGGAGCTTGTGAGTTTTGTGCTCCTTTTCTCTTTTGCTGGTGGCGTCGAGCCCTTTTTTGCCTCCCCTCGAGGAGCCAGTGGTTTGTGAGTTTTGTGTGGGAGCTCCTTTGTAGCATATGTACATCTTTTCTTTGTGCATTTCTTGCATTTGGCATGACATATGTAACATGATGTATAGGCTTTCTTGTATATTAGATTGCATGCATTTTGTATCATATGCATTGGATAGGAAAAGTTTCTCTCATATACATTGTTCACCATGGAATGAGATATATGTCTTTGTGAGCTTGTTTGGTATGCTATGGTTAGGTTGTCTTAGCTCTTGATAATCTTGGTTTATAATCCATGGTTGATGGCTATGTTTTGAAAAATGTTACACATATGTTCTCTCATGTGTAAATGCCTTTATATGATCTTGACATGTTTTAGTGGCTTGGTTATGCTTAATTTGTGGTTGGATAGCTAGTTTATTGATCATATGGGTCAGAAGGCTCATTTTCCATCATGAATGTTTAGCCCTCTTGCTTCATCTTATGGAGGGGCATAAGTTCCTTTTTGTCGCAAATACATTTCATGTACCAAATATGAATCTGAAAATGAAATGTAAAATGCTTGGAAAATGTGCTCCCATGTCATATGTGCTGAATTTAATTTGCTTTGGGTGCTAAACCGTTGCATGATGCCTACCAATGAGAAGTCTCATACATAGAAGTAGGCACATGGCTCGGTGGCTTTGACATGACATGAGGTTCTTGTGGGTGTTTGTGATGGCCTTATGATTAGAATGGCTGTCCCAGCATGAAGTTTGTTTGGCTTTGCCATTTTGATATGTTTTGATCATGTTTAGGACTTTACTCATGAGAGGCAAATTTTTCGCAAAATTGCCCAAATCCATCTTTGCTTCGTCCGATGGTTGTGAAACTTGGTGATCTTGTAGTTGATGTCAAAACGAAGCTATAGAGTATCTAACTTGCTCATTTGGACATGTGTAGCATCCTATGTTGAATTTTGTCTATTTGAGAAGCTCTAGGTTGAAAGTTTTGCATTTTTGGCTTGATTCATGTATTGCCAACAAGGGCGAGAAGTTTGAGCTTGAAATGACTTACTGGATGCATTTAGAAGGTTTTCAGGTGGTTTCGAGCCATTTCTGGGCCCTGTTGTGCACCGGTTTGACCGGTCGAGGCCACCGGTCTGACCGATCAGAGTGCTGGTCCTGTGCACATGTTGGGCACCGGTCTGACCGGTGGTGGTGACCGGTCGGACCGGTGATAGCTGAGTTGTGTGACCGGTGAGAGCTGAGTTGTTGCAGCTGCCCTGTTTCAAGTGTTGTCTTGCTTGCATTCGTCCAGGGGGAGTTGCATTGGTTCAGGGGGAGCTTGCATGTGTGCAGGGGGAGCTCTTTGTGGCTTTTCGAGCTTTGGTTTGGTGGTTTGCGCTCTTTGCTTGAGCTTTGTTTTGTCTCGGATGTGTTGAGCCGTTGCCCTTGCCTAAGGGGTCTGTGACTTGTCTTCTTCAAGTGATCATGCTCTTTGCCTTTGTTTGGCTTTCGATCGCTTGTTGGAGTTTCTTCTTGTTCGTTTCTTTTCTTTTCCTTTTCTCTCTTGTTACGTTATGTGGGTGTTGTCAATGCACTCATCAAGGGGGAGATTGAGGACCATGTGTGGTTCGAGGACCGGTGGATGGTCGCTTCCTTGTGTGATGAGTGATTGACAACGTTGTGTGGACTGATTCTTGGCTAAGCATTGCAGGTGCAGGTTGCGGCTTGACTGGTGTTGGTGCAGGTGAAGAACAAGCGCGAAAGGTCGTCGCCGGTGAGGCCTCCGGGTGTGGAGAAGACAAGTAGGCTTCGTTCGAGGGACCCGGTGGCCAGCGGGGTCAAGTGCGGGCCGCATGGTGGCATGAACAGCAAGATGAAGTCATGGACGGTTTCTTGGTAGAGCCTCAAAACCAATGTCGAGCCGGGACTACGTGGGAGCAGAGTCATGAGTTGCGATTGGCGGAGGCTACACTGAGTTCGCGGGGTTTCCGGTGGTTCACCAGAAAACCACTGGGTTCCTTGGTTGATCCAAAAAGACAAGACCGGAGAACCGAAGATGGTGCAGCAGCAGCTCCAGACCGGTCTGACCGGTGAGGAGCACCGGTCTGACCGGTGTGCGACGACGCAGTCCGGAATCTTCAAAGCGGAGGACACACGTCGGGATCGCATGGCTTGCGTCGAGGCTAAGCAGGGTGTGGTCGTCGGGCATCCGTCCGATGGAGAAAATCTGAAGACTTCCAAAACCGCCCTTGAGGGGCTTGTATCCCTAGTTATTAAGTAAGGGTATTTTAGACTTTCGGTTGCCTCCATATAACCCATGAGGTGAGAGGATGGCAGCAATCTCTTGGAACCCTAGTTCATTAGCTTTCCTATTTTCCCTTCCTATTTTCTTAGGATTTCCATAGGACTAGCTTGAGAGCTTCATGGTGAGATCTTGTGAGAGGGTTGGATGATCGGGCAACAAGCTATACCTTGTATGAACCTTCTTGGTATGTATAGATGATTCGGCGTGGTTCCTCAAGGGCTTGTTGTGTTGTTCCCGGTTGTTCTTGGTGGTCATTTTCGGAGCCCTCTCTTGGTGGTTTTCTTGAGGTGTTTTCGGGACCTTGCTCTTGGGGATTGATGGGGGCAATTTGTGGGAACCCTTCGTGGTTCTTTGGGCTGTGATTCCCCTCCCAAATTCGTGAGTTAAGGGGCTCGATTTTGGGGTTTTCGGTGTTCTAGGGTTAGAGGAGTTCTTGGCGGGATTTCTTCGATTCCTCTTGATTTGTCATGTTTTGGTGGACAAAATCGTGGCTATGGACTCCTCATGAGGTGTTCTTATCATCCCCAAAGTCTTGTTCAAGTCCGTGGAGCGATTCGGTAGATCGAGGTTTGGATTTGGATGAGTTGACCCGCGGGTGCTGTTCATCCCGAGCTGCCCAGGCTACACCGGTCTGACCGGTGCTCTTGACCGGTCTGACCGGTGTGAGTCACTTGTGGAATTTGCCTCGGGTGAACTGCTTGACTCGTGTGTCTTTGGGTCTTGGTGCTGCTGGTCAGTTCTTGGTCTGTTTGGAGTTGTTTTGTTAGGTTTTGTGTAGGGTTTTCCTTCCTTGCAGGTTGTGTTTTTGCGGGTGTTTAGGGCCTAGAGAAGTCACTGAGGCTCTCTAGAACACTTGTTGTGCGGTTGCTGCAGCCACCGGCTTGACCGGCTCTGTTCACCGGTCTGACCGGCGCAGGCCATCGGTCTGACCGGTGTAGCACAGGCAGCAAGTCGTGCAAGTTTCCGCTGTGCGTGTTGGTGTGTTTTGGCTCGGAAGGTTGTTTCTTGGTTCCTAGGTCCAGTGGCACTCCAGTGGCTACGTGGGCTTGGCCAACTTGGGTAGTGAGTCGGAGACGTGTGTTGGAAGCCGTCTTCGTCTTGTTGGAGTCTTCATCTCCTTCGAGAAGAATTTTTATCGGCTCCCATTCACTCCCCCCTCTAGTTCGCCGTATCGGTCCTTCAGATGTTGCTAGGATCGAGTGGTGTGGTGAAGAGTGTGAAAAAACCTTCAATTTTTTTGTGAAAATGCTAACTCACTCACATATAAGGTGCTATACTTGTGGAGTAAGTACACTTGCAAAGGGGTTGAAGAAATGGTTAATGGTTGTGATTTGTGGTGGCTCTTGAAATGGAACTATGCTTTGATCCGATGAGTTTGGGGTCATGCATTCAGTTGGAATGCGTGCTCCTATGAATAAGCTTTCCATAGAGTCCAAGATCACCTAAAACGGAATTAGGGCTAAAAGTTAGAGCCGTTTTATCGAGCCACGGTTGTGCTGAAAAAGGACAAACTTTTTATAAGGGTGGACCGTTTAGACAAAAGCGTGTTTTTGATCTTAAAGGCCGTTTTTATGAGGCGAACAATCCGCCCCTCAAAGGGCGGATGGTTGGCAGTTCAAAATATGTGCTGAAAGTGTGTTTTCATGTTTGATCTGCTAAGGGCGGACGGTCCGGCCCCGGTGAGGCGGACGTTCCACCGACACTCTTCTTTCACGAGTTTGAACGCAACTGCTAGTTTTTCAAAGAGGTGGACGGTGTGGGAATGAACCCCGGACGGCCTAGGAGAGTTGTTATTGCCCGGGAAAGTGGGGTAACGGCTAGTTTCTCCACTCGCTCTATATATAGAAGGGGTGGCCGACCATTTGAGGTGGTTGAACACCTTGGGGATGTGTTTCCCATGGCAGTGCTTGGCTTGAGAGCTCTCTAACTCACTTATACTTGCGAGATTGCGAATCAATTGTGAGTGAGTGCGAGTCTATTGCATTTCTTTGTGAGATTGTTAGCACTAGGTGATTGTGTTGCAAGCCAGTGTGCTTGTTACTCTTGGAGGTTGCCACCTCATAGATGGGTTGGTGACTTATGGCACTCCGTTGAAGCACGCAAGGAGGTTGTGCGTAGCTCCCGAGAAGGCATTGTGAGGGGGATTGTGCTCACCCCGCGAGAAATGTGAAGAGCAACTCTAGTAGAGCGTGTCATTGAATTACCGCACTTGCGAGTGGTATCTTGGTGTGCCCCGAGAGGCTAGAGGCTTGAGAGCCATGCCCAAGAACCATCGAGGATTCAGTCGACACAACGAGGACTAGCTTGGTGACAACCAAGTGAACCTCGAGATAAAAATTACCGTGTCAACCTTGTCATCATATCGCGCTATTTTGCCGCTATAAGATCAGCCAAAAAACACCAAGCCAAGTGGACTGTAATTAAAAAAATGTGGCTCGGCACATGGTTCGATATGTGATTTGTGAACTTTATGGTTGTGTGGTCCTTGGTTGTTTGCTTATGTACTTCAACTTCAAGTGTTGACTTGATGCCTTCATGGCTATTTGGTATTTGCTTTGAGGTTGAGAACTTATCATATTATGTTGTCCATTGTCATGGCTATTTGAGTTATTAACTTATTAAGGCTAGTTCAACACTGTCATGCTGCTGTTTCTATTTCAATAAAATAGGGCGCTATAGCGGCGCTATAGCTGCGATATAGCGGCAGCAGCAAGCTAGCGCTACTGCACATAGCTGACGCTATAGTGGTGCCATAGCGGTGCTATAGCGGCGCAATAGCGCCAAATAGCGGCCAGACTAGGACGCCGCTATTTTCCATAGCCCGCGATTAAAAACTTTGGTAGCTTAATTAGTCTCTTTGCTTAGTTTGTGTAGCTAAGTAAACTTAGACTTTGGATTAGACTTGTGTAGTCTTGTCCATTGTGCATATAGTGAGCTTGGGTAGGCTTTATGCTTTTGCTCATTAGAATTGTGCAGGAGCTCCCCGATGCTTATAGTACTAGTGGCATAGATTTGTGTGACCTTGCTCCTAGAATTGATTAGGTGAGCTCGTGCTAGGCCGACACCTTATTTTCTTGTTTAGAATATTTTGCAAGATGCTAGTGAACATAGATAGAGGGGTGTAGTCTTGGCTAGACCGATAGTTTATATTCCGCGTTTGTTTCTATTAGCCGACATGTTAAGTTTTTAGAAAGGACTATTCACCCCCTCTAGTCTGTGACAACTTCGCCCGAGAAAATACCATACTATCGCCTAAGCCACTCCATTTTGCCACTGAGCGATAATAAAGTATCATCTCATCTTAAGTTGCTGGGTCAAGCCCGGTGAAATCACTTACATAGCAACAAAGGATCGAACATATGCATTAAAACTCACATGAAGGCGAGTCCAGGGTACATTACACAATTTAAATCCAAAACTACCAAGAAGGGTTTAATTATTACAAACCATGGTTCATGACATGATAATAAAAGGTTCAAAATTTGAAAATAGCGGAAATAAACTAAGTGATACGATATGTATCATAGGAGGCCATCCATGATGCAATCACTCATCATCATCCACCCATTCCAACTCCCAACCAGGTGGAATCTCTCCCGGCCAAACCACATCACCTGAAAGCAACATTTTTATAGCAAGGATGAGTATACTGAGGACCATGTGTGGTTCGAGGACCGATGGATGGTCGCTTCCTTGTGTGATGAGTGATTGACAACGTTGTGTGAACTGATTCTTGGCTAAGTATTGCAGGTGCAGGTTGCGGCTTGACTCGTGTTGGTGCAGGTGAAGAACAAGCGCGAAAGGTCATTGCCGGTGAGGCCTCCAGGTGTGGAGAAGACAAGTAGGCTTCGTTCGAGGGACCCGGTGGCCGGCGGGGGTCAAGTGCGGGCCGCATGGTGGCATGAACGGCGAGATGAAGTCGTGGACGGTTTCTTGGTAGAGCCTCAAAACCAAGGGCGAGCCGGGACTACGTGGGAGCCGAGTCATGAGTGGAGATTGGCGGAGGCTACACCGAGTTCGCGGGGTTTGCGGTGGTTCACCGAGAAAACCACCGGGTTACTCGGTTGAGCCACAAAACCGAGGCCGAAGACTCGACGAGGAGGTGCGGCCACCCGGGCGGTTCAACCGCCCGGGAGGGGCGGTCGGACCGCCCGGGGCCGATCGGATCCACCGGGCCGGTCTAACCGCCCGGGGGGCGGTCGACCGTCCGGCCGCCGGCGCCGAGAAGCTTCGAAGCGGAGGACACGCGTCGGGATCGCAAGGCTTGCGTCGAGGCTACGCAGGGTGCGGTCGCCGGGCATCCGTCCGATGGTGAAGACATCAACAATTCCAAATCCGCCCTCGAGGGGCATGTATCCCTAGTTATTAGTGAAGGGTAGTTTAGTCTTTTGGGTGCCTCCATATATACTCATTAGATGGGTGGATGGCAGCCAACTCTTGGAACCCTAGCTCATTTGGTTTTTCCATTTTCGTTCTCCATTTTCCTTAGGATTTTAGAAGGCTAGCTTGAGAGCTTCATGTGAGATCTAGAGAGAGGGATGGATGTTTGGGTGGCAAGCTAGACCTTGTACGAACCATTCATGGCATGTATAGAAGGTTTGGCGTTGTTCATCATGGTGGTTTTCCCGTCTCTTTGGTGTTGATTTTCGGAGCTCTTTTTGGCGGTGTTTTGAGGACGATTTCTTAGGGTTTTTGGTGGGTGTCACGTATGAGGTTCTTGTGCCTCTTTGGGCGGTGACTTTGCCCCCAAATCCCCTTTGAATCGGACTCGATTTGGTGGTTTCTCGAGTTGGGCGAGTTCTTGACCTAGAGAAGCGATTTCTTCGATTCCTCTTGATTGTGAGCGTTTCGGGTCGATTCCTTTGAGGTAGAGGTTGCCCGGGAGGTAACCCGCTATTCCCGAAGTTTGGCCGCAATCCGTGGAGTGATTCGGGAGATCGGGCGCGAGGAAGATGAGGTTTGACCCGCGGGTTCGTTTTACGGAAGGGGCGGTCTAACCGCCTACGGGGGCGGTCTAACCGCCCGGGTGTTTCCGGGTCAAAGTTTTGTTTCGCCGGATTTTCCTCTCGTGAGTTTGTTCGTCTTGATCGGAGGAGTGTACGGGTGAAATTTGGGGTCGTTCTCGTGCGGTTTGCTAGGTGTTCTTGGTCGGGGGTTCGTTCTTTGGGTACGGGAGGTTAGACCGCCCCGGTAGCCGGTCTAACCGCCCCTAGGCCCTTGAGTGAAGTTTTGGTTTTCGCCAAGATTTTCTCGGTAGCTAGCATGGCCTTGACCGGAGATCTCTGTTGGTGAAACCGTGGTGTGTTTTGGTGCTCGGAAGAGGCGTTTCGGAGGTTTCTTGGTTGCCGGTGGAGGCGGTCTAACCGCCCCCTATACCGGTCTAACCGCCCCCCTTTGGTTAGCGGCTTTCGAGTTGTTTCCGTTGTCGGTCTGCTGCGTGTGTGTTGTGGTTGCTGGTAGAGTTTGTTCCTAGGACCAGTAGCACTCCAGTGGCTACGTGGTTTTGGCAAATGGGTGGTAGAAGTGCGGAGCGTGTGATTTCGGGGGTTCGACCGAGCTAGTTCGTCTTGTCGGAGTTTCAATCTCCCTCGAGAAGAATTTTTATCGGCTCCCATTCACTCTTCCCCTCTCTGGTCGCCTAATCGGTCCTTCAAGTGGTATCAGAGCCGGTTCGGGTCTGTGTTGACTCTAACCAGTCTAAGATCCAAGGATGGCGTACCAGGAACGGGGTTCGGGTCCTCCACACTTCGATGGCGAGAACTACCAGATGTGGAGCAAGCGGATGGGTGCGTTCCTCCGCGGAAAGGGTCGCCGCTTTGGGATGTCACGGTGGACACAGGCTATGTCCAGCCGATGGATTTCCTTGCTCCAGGGTCGAGGGACAGATTCGACGCCAACAATAAGGCGGTCGACTACTTGTTTCGTGCTTTGTGTCAGCCTGAGTTCGATCGAGTGCACACCGAGCACTTGGCTTGTAGGATTTGGGCAGTGTTGAAGGAGGCTCATGTTGGGAATGCCCAGGTTCAGGCTCGGATGTATGCGACCTACCGGAGAGAGTACGAGAACTTCACTCATCTCCCCGGTGAGTCCATCGATGCCTTGTTTCAGAGGTTCACGGTGGTGGTGAACAACATGAGGGCCAATGTGGACGTGCTCCCGTACGATGATCATGATAGAGCGGTTAAGCTCTTACACTCTTTGGATCGTACGATATGGGGCGGAAAGTTCGAGGCCATAGTCGAGTCGGAGAGGTATGATACTCTGACGGTGAACGAGCTGTTCTCGAAGCTCAAGTCGGCTGAGGTGGATAGGGGCATGACTGCCAAGCTCGAGGGACCGACTGACTCCCATAGTCTTGCCCTCGTTGGTGGTTCCAAAGGAAAGACTAACTCTAACCCATCCACCGGGATGTTCTCGTTTTCCTCTTTGATGTCTATGCCGGATGAGGAGTTTGATGACCTTGGAGAGGACGAGCCGGCGGCGTTGACGAGGCGGTTCGAGAGGCCGCACGAGAACCGCGTGAACATGAGGAGGAACACGAGGACTCGCTTCCGGTGCGGCAAGCGGGACACTTCGTCGCCGATCGCCCGAGAAGGCCGAGAGCAAGGACGGCTACAAGCACAAGCCGAGGATGAACGATGGCAAGTACCATTCGAGGCGCGACCACAAGAGCAAGCACAAGAACAAGTACAAGGACGAGCGACGATCGAGGAAGAAGGAGGGCCGAGGCAAGGCCCGAGCGATGGTTGGAGCGAGCGACGTCGACTCCAGTTCCGCGTACTCCACCTCGAGCTCGAGCGGCGGTGAAGACGAGGGAGATCGCCGCAAGAACAAGAAGTCGTCCAAGAACCCCGAGCGGGGTGGCCGAGCGCTCGCGAGAGATGGCTTCGCACCATGGCGGCGAGCTCCGGCAGCAAGAAGAGCACACGGAGCGACTCGAACTGCGAGTCCGACGACGAGGTGCGTGATGAACTCCCCTTCTTGCGCCGGAGAATGAGAGGCTTGGCTCTTTGCTTGATAACCGTGATGACATGCTTAGAGAGGCCAAGAAAATGAGGAAAGAGCTTAGGGCTTCACTCGAGGATGCTAGGACTAGAGTGGGTGAGCTAGAGACACGGGTGCTTGATAGCAAGCTTGAGATTGATTCGCTTAAGGCTAGCGCTGTTGTTTTTACGATGAGAATGATTGTCTTGATTGCTCCATATTCCTTGCCGATCTTGCTTTGTTTAAGGAGAAGCATGCCTCCAAGTGTGAGGAACTAGATGTGCTTAGGGTTGAAGTGGGTGAGCTTAAGTCTAGACTGCTTTGCTAGGTGCTTGCACTTCTTGCCTGTTTTGCATGCTAAGATTGATGAGATGCATGCTTACACTAGTTCGCTCGAGGCTAAATTGAAGGAACCCATGCCTACATCTTGCTCTACCCGTGAAATGCATGCATTGAAAAATTTGGAGCTTGCACATTATGTTGATCGTTTGCGGGATGAGAATGATGATTTGAGGAAGTTGATGGGTTGGTTGTCCAGGTCATGAGCCTCAGTTGAGGATGATGATCGAGGCCTTTAAGAGGCAAGATGGTGAGGGGCTTGGGGCAAACAAGGTTGGTGAAGGAAGTGGAGAGAATATCCCGGAGCCACCAAAAACCCACCACAAAAATGATTTCCCTCCAAAACCCAACCATCTTAGGAACCGACTAGACACAACCCCAGCTCCACCTATATTTCCTACACCCACAAATGATCTCCGAAGGCCTATCAAGTTTGTGAGCACTTCGGGAAAGTGTTCGTTGGGAAAGTGAGTGAGAAGGCAAGTGAGGAGAAATCGGTGGAGGAGTTGAGTGGAGAGAAACCAAGCGAGCAGCCCCAATCCAAGCCTAAACCTAAGCTTGTGAGGTTTCGTTGTGGCCATTGTGGGAAAGAGGGTCACAAGGATGAGTTTTGCTTCAAGAGGAAGCGAGAAGAGAGGATGGCAAAGGAGTGGGCGAACAAGGATAGGTACAACCCTTTCCATGGTGTACCTAAGCCTCGTATGCCACTGCCCAGGGGTAAGACTGTGGTGAGAAGTGTTCCGGCATGGGGAGATGTGAGTTCCGCCGGCCGAGGAGCGAGTGTCGGAGGGGGCGGTCGGACCGGCCCGGCTAGGCGGTCGGGCCGGCCCGGCCCGAGGGGGGCGGTTAGACCGGCCCGGCTAGGCGGTTTAACCGCCCCCCCGCACCTCCGGGCGGAGTGGTTTTCGAGGTGGTGAGTCGAGAGGTTTCGGGTCTGGAGGTGGAGTTGCTGGTGGTTGGTCTGGAGAGACAGCAGGTGGTCAGTTTGCTAGGCATTCTCCGCCTCGAGGTCACTACGGGGATGGGAGGAGTCGTAGCTTTGATAAGGAGAGGAGGGACGTTCCACGGGTTGTCTTCCGTGGTTTTGGTCCTCCTCCAGGCAGTGAGGGGTGGTTTCCTCGGAGCGGTTACCGAGGTGGTGTTCGTGGTGATGGTTATGGTAGGAAAGATGGCTTGATGTGTGCTAACCCCACTTTCGAGCAAATGGCTCGGCACTGGTTTTCCTCTTTTGGTACTAACCCCAGTGCTGAGTCGTTTGTGTGGACCAGGAGCGTCCCAGTGGTCGGCGGATGACCGCTCCTTAGTGATGAGTGATTGACAACGGGTGTTGGACTGACTCTTGGCTTAGTGCGCAGGTGTAGGCTGCGGCCTAGTTCGTGTTGTTGCAGGTGAAGAATGGGCGCGAAAGGTCTTCGACCTTGAGGGGCCTCGGGAGATGGAGAGACAAGTAGGCTCGGTTCGAGGGACCGGTGGACGGCGGGGCCGGGTGCGGGTCACATGGTGGCGACACAAGCAAGACGAAGTCATGGACAAGTGAGCCGGTGCACGGTGGCGATCAAGTCAAGTGGTTTGGCGGGAGGGCTGGACCGGGCACGCGGGGGTTTGGTGGTTTGTCCACAAAACCATCGGCGGACGGTTTCTTGGTTTGGGCCTCAAAACCAAGTCCGAGGGCCCAACACGACGGAGACGGGATCCGGGCGTGTCGGGAAGCTTCGAAGCGGAGGACACGCGGCGGGATCGCATGGCTTGCGTCGGGAGGGACGCGGGGTGCGGCAAAGGCGTGGCCGTCCGATGGCAAGACCCACAAACATTACCAAAATGCCCCTACGTGGGTTGTATCGCCGGTAGTGTAGTTAGGGGTAGTCGAGTCATTTACCACTCCCGGCGGGACTCGATATATAAGCCTGGAGTGTGTGTTGATGGCGCCCTCTCTCCGCGACTTAGGGTTTCATTTCCCCCCTTCTCTTTCTCATTTTCGTAGCTATTTTCCTTCCTATTTTCTCTAGGCTAGCATGAGAGCTTCATGAGAGATTTGTTGAGAGGGATGGATGCTAGGGCGGCATGCTAGACCTTGTGAATCTTTCCTGGTTTGTATAGAAGATTCAGGGTTGTTTTTCGTGCCTTTTTGTGCCTATTTTCGTGCCTTTGTTCTCGGTGTGATTTCGCGGATTTGAGTGAGCTTCTTCCCGGATTTCTTTGAGGGAAACATGGATAGATGTCTTGTGCATCTTTGTGCTTGATCTTGTGCCCTCAAACGCCGGGAAACTACTTCGATTCGTGAGTTTTCGTTCGGTGCTCTAGTTTTTGGTGGTGCTCAAAGGATTCGCGATTCCCGGTGATTTAGGGAGTTAGGAGGCAAGATTTTTGGGCTATAGCATCCTTGTGTGACGCTTTTCAAGTCCCCAAACCCTTGTCTCTACAACTTCAACCGTTTGGGAAATCCGATGATGATTTGGGGGAGTTGACTTTCGGGGGTCGGGCTATTTTTCGTTCGTCCGCACCGCGGACGGTCCGCGAGGACCAGGCGGACGGTCCGCGCGGGTCCAGTTCATCCCGTGTTCTTCGCGTTCTTGCTCGTCCTTTGTTTCGATCCGTTGTGATTTAGGTTTTTGGTTGGACGAAGTTTCGGACAGTCCGCGGTGTCGGGCGGACGGTCCGCGGGTGCTAGGCGGACGGTCCGCGTGCTCCCCGCGGACGGTCCGTGGCACGGGGTGTCTTTGGGTCGTTCCGTGTAAATTAACGGACGGTCCGCGGCTAAGGCCGGACGGTCCGCGGCCGGGTGCGGACGGTCCCGCGATACCGGCCGGACGGTCCGCGCGGCTCTCGCGGACGGTCCGCCCCTCTGCGCGGACGGTCGCCGAGCTCTGTGTGCTTTGCTTCTTGGCTCGATTCCTTCCTCCCTTTCTAGTGCTTCCGCGTGTGCTTTGAGGAATCGTTCTTAAGGCTAGAGGTTGATCCATAACCTCGTGGTCTTGGCGATTGGTGCGTGATTTGATCCATCGCTTGTGTCTGACCGGGATTTGAGTAGGACATAGGTCGGGTTCTTTGGGAAGAATTTTTTACTGGCTCCTATTCACTCCCCCCCCTCTCTAGTCGCCATCCGATCCTTCAATTGGTATCAGAGCTTGGTGCCGGATTCTTTGCGACTTTGACAAGTCTCGAATCCTAAGATGGCGTACGTTGAGCGGGGCGGTCCGCCGCACTTCGATGGCAAGGGTTACCACAAGTGGGCGGCTCGTATGATGATTTTTCTTCGAGGAAAGTCGTTGGATTTTATTGTGCTTGACAAGACCTATGCTATTCCGGTCAACATCCATACTCTTATGGTGACCGATGCCGATGCCAAGGCCAAGTATGAGGCTAATGCAAAAGCCGTTGATCACTTGTGCCGGAGCTTGTGTGATCCGAGTTTGAGCGTGTTCGCCATTTGAATCTTGCTTGGCAAATTTGGGATAAGTTGTTGGTTGCTCACGGTGGTGATAACCATGTGAAGGCTCGCCTCTTTGTCTCTTACGGATGCAATATGAGAATTTCACTCCACTTCCCGGTGAGGACATTGATGCGATGTTTCAGAGGTTCACCGCCATCGTGAACAACATGAAGGCAAATGTTGAGGATTTTCCGTATTCCGAGCATGATCAGGCTTTGAAGCTCTTGCATGTCTTGGATCCAAATGTTTGGGGTGCTAAGGTTGAGGCCATCAAGGAGTCAGGGAACTATTTGACTATTGAGTTGGATGACCTCTTTTCTAAGCTCAAGTCGGCTGAGGTTGACAGGAAGTTGCTATCCAAGCATGAGGGCTCGACTGACCATAGTCTTGCTCTTGTGGGAGGATCAAAGGGCAAATCTAACCCTTCCTGTCGACAGTTTTCTTTGTCCTCTCTTATGTCCATTCCAGATGAGGAGTTTGATGTCTTGGGCGAGGAGGAGGCGGCCTTGCTCTCAAGAAGGTTTGAACGACTACACGAGAGTCGGAGGAACGCAAGGCGGAGCTCAGGGACGTGCTACAAGTGTGGCAAGCGTGGCCACTTCATCGCCGAGTGCCGGAAGCGGAGGAGAACAAGTACAAGGTGAACGAGTACAAGGCGCATCCGAGGCGTGAAGACAAGTACTCCTCCAAGGGCAAGCACTTCAACAAGTCCAAGAGCAAGGACGGGGACAAGCGGCGGCCGAGCAAGAGCACCTACAAGAAGAACAAGGCAAGAGCGATGGTGGCCGGTGCGAGCAACGTCGACTCAAGCTCGAGCGAGGAGCGATCAAGCTCAAGCGGCGAAGATGAAGACGCCGGGAGGCGCGGTGGCAAGAAGAGTGCAAGCGGAACCTCGGCGGGCCGAGCCGTGTGGCGCTTGAGGGCTTTTGTGGCATGGCTCATAGCTCAAGCGGCAAAAAAGAGTGTGAAGGAAGACGGCGACTCCGACTCGGAGGATGAGGTAAACCGTGACCCCGACTCTTTGCTTGCCGAGATTGCTAGGTTGAATGGTTTGCTTGATAACCGTGATAGTGTGCTGAGAGATGCCAAAAAGATGAGGAAAGATCTTAGGGCTCAGCTTGAGAATGCTAGTGAGAAAGTAGGAGATTTAGAGTCAAAATTGCTTGAATTGAAACTTGAGAATGACCCTTTGAAACTTGCTCCTACTACTCCTGATGATGTTGAATGTGTTGAATGTGATGCTTGGTTGAATGAGATCAAAATGCTTAATGAGAAGAATGCTTCTATTTTGGATCAACTAGATGCTCTTAGGGTCGAACATGATGAGCTTAAGGCTAGACCCACTTTGCTTGGTGCTTGCAAATCATGTCCTACTTGTGCATGCTAAGCTTGTTGATGCTCGCTCTACTATTAGCTCTTTGGAAGCATCGTTGAAATCTCCCCGTTGCAAATGCATGCTCTAGGCGTGATGAAGTCACTTTGCGTAATCTTGAGCTTACTTCCCGGTTGGATGTCATCTATGAGGAGAATGACTATTTGAGGAAAGTGTTGGGTTGGTTGTACGGCGGGGAACCTCAATTGAAAATCATGATTGAGGAGTTCAAGAGAGCTAATGGTCGTGGTTTGGGTTTTGAGAAGTTGGGTGAGAAAGTGGGAGAGAACGAAGGGGGGAGAGTGTGTACGAGAAGTGTGTTGAGTCAAACCCCGGGTTTGAAGTGATCGGAGAGATCCAAGTCCCACTCCCAAAAGCACCCAAGAACTCTTTCACACCAAAGCCCAATCACCTTTGCAACAAACTTGACACAACCCAAGATCCACCCAAATTCCCACCTAAGACAAATGATTTCCGAACCTATGAAGTTTGTGGGTGAGAAGGGTGAGAAGCCTAGAGAGAAGTCGAGCCAAAACCAAAACCCATCCCCTTCGGTGTGAGTATTGTGGCAAGGAGAGGCATCTTGCGAGTTTTGCTACAAGAGGAAGAGGGATGAGAGGCTTGCTAGGGAGCAAGCAAACCGGAGACAGTATCGCCGGCCCTCGCGGTATTCACCGAGCCTAGAGTGCCACTTCCACGGGGTGTGGGAAGTGTGAGAAGTGTTGGCGAGGTTCCCACGGAGAGGTGGTGGTGGTGAGAGGTTTGTCGGGAGAGATGATGGTGTGCGTCTTTGGTGAGAGGTTTGGTCGGGCTCGTGGTGGTTTTTTCGGACGTCCTCCTACTCGTCCTCGGTACGGGTTTAGGGGAGATGATCGCAGCTTTGGGTTCCGGAGGAACTACGGACCACGTTTTCCCCCTCGTGGTGCTCGTACTCCTCCCATGGGACATGGGAAGTTTAGTGGCAAGGGAGTGATGTTTGCTAACCCCTCTTTTGAGCGAGATGGCTCGACACCTGGTTTAACTTTCTCTATGCTAACCCCGAGTGTCGAGTCGCTAGCTCATTCTCGTTCTTGTTTCGATTTGCGGGCGGGAGGCTTGGAGAACATTTGGTTGATCGACTCGGGTGTTCTCGACACATGACCGGAGATAAGAAGTGGTTCTCCGGCCTCACCCCGATGAAGGAAAAGATGTACATCACATTTGGGGACAATGGACGAGGTAGGGTGCTTTCGAGAGGGTGTTGTGCATGTGAGTGACAAGGTAACGTTGAAGAGAGTGGCTCTTGTGAAGTCTTTGGGTTTTAATTTGCTTTCGGTTTCTCGGTTGCTTGATGAGGGTTTTGAGGTGCGTTTCAAGTACGGCGAGTCTCGTTTGCTTGATTCTCGAGGCTATCTTGTACGTATGATCATCCCCGAGGGTCGGATTTTCGGGGCTGATTTCTCTCGTTCTTTGGGTCCCCGCTTTCGCCGTTTGATGGGCCGGTCCGTCTTCTGATTTGTGGAAATGGCATAGGCGGTTGGGACACTTGAGCTTTGATTTGGTTTCCCGCTTGAGTGGTATTGACCTTGTCCGAGGATTGCCGAAGTTGAAGTTTGAGAAGGATTTGGTTTGTGCTCCTTGTAGGCATGGTAAGATGGTAGCCACTCCCCATCCACCCCTGACCGATGTCATGACCGAGCGTCCGACGGAGCCGTTGCATATGGACCTTGTTGGACCGGCTCGAGTTCGCTCGGTGGGTGGGAAGTGGTATGTCCTTGTTGTGGTGGACGATTACTCTCGCTATGCACGGGTGTTCTTCTTGGAGGATAAGAGTGAGACTTTTGGTTTTGTTCGAGATCCGATCGTGAGGTTGAAAAACGAGAGGCATGGGAATGCTATTCGAGCTATCCGCGGTGATAATGGCTGCGAGTTTAAGAACTCTCGTTTTGATGCCTTTTGTCGTGATCTAGGTCTTGAACATCAGTATTCGACCCCTTATGTGCCCCCTCAAAATGGAGTCGTGGAAAGGAAAAATCGGACTCTTTGTGAGATGGCTAGGACGATACTCGATGAGCACAGGACTCCTAGGAGGTTTTGGGCTGAGGCGGTCAATACGACTTGTCATGTTTCCAATCGGATTTTATTGAGAGCTTTCAAGAAGAAGACTGTTATGAGCTTATGCATGGTCGGGCACCCAAAGTGAGTCATTTCCGAGTTTTTGGCTGCAAGTGCTTTATTTTGAAAAAGGGAAAACTCGACAAATTTGAGGCTAGGTCTAGTGATGGTATTTTCTTTGGATATGCTAACCACTCTAGAGCCTATAGGGTGCTTAACCTTGAGACTAACAAAATCATGGAGACTTGCGAGGTGACCTTCGACGAGACAATGCCATGTACTTCTCTTGGCTTTGAATGTGCGGGTGATGAAGAGATGGCCGAGGACCTCTTTGAAGAGGAGAAAGATGAAGGCCGGAGATGATGATGGGGAGAACCATGCGCACCGAAGGCGAGCATGTACCCACTACTTCCCCTACGACTACTTTGGAGCATGGACCGTCTACTTCATGGACAACGACGGTGCAACAAGAGGACCGGCGAGAGAAGGCCGAAGTTGAGGGGGAGGTAGTCTCGAGGCGTGAGGCTCCCCGGCGGATTCAAGAAGTGCATCCCCTGTCAAAGATCATTGGAGACATCAATGAACGCACTACACGGTCGAGGTCCAGGAATTCCTCTCATTTTGCTCATGCTGCTTTTGTTGCTACTTTTGAGCCCAAGGACATTGGACATGCTTTATCTGATGCAAACTGGGTCAATTCTATGCATGAGGAGTTGGAAAATTTTGAGAGGAACTAGGTGTGGGAGCTAGTTGAACCACCTCCAAATTGCCATCCCATAGGAACCAAGTGGGTTTGGAAGAACAAAGAGGGAGAGAATGGGATGGTTGTGAGGAACAAGTCCAGACTTGTTGCTCAGGGGTTTAGTCAGAAGGAGGGGATCGACTACGAGGAGACCTTTGCTCCTGTGGCCCGTCTTGAGGCAATTCGGATCCTTCTAGCCTTTGCCGTGGCTAAAGGGTTCAAGTTGTTTCGGATGGACGTGAAGAGTGCTTTTCGAATGGGGTCATAGAGGAGGAGGTGTATGTGAAGTAGCCACCCGGGTTTGAGAGCGAGTTGTACCCACACGGGGTATACGGGTTGAAAAGGGCTCGTATGGGTTGAAACGGGCGCCCGTGCTTGGTATGGAAGATTGAGAGGTTTTCTTTTGAGCGAGAGGGTTTGTGATGGGTACCGTGGATAGAACCTTGTTTCTCCTCAAGCATAGGAATGACTTGTTGATTGTGCGGATATACGTGGATGATATTGTCTTTGGTGGCTCGTCACATAACCTTGTTGCCAAGTTTGCGGATGAGATGAGCGGGGAGTTCGAGATGAGCATGATGGGCGAGTTGCGGTATTTTCTCGGGGGGCTGCGATCAAGCAAGTGAAGGACGGTACATTTGTGCACCAAACCAAGTACACGAAAGACATGCTGAGGAAGTTCCAGATGCAAGATGTGAAGCCGATGTCGACTCCCATGGGGAGTACGGCCACTTTGGATGCGGATGAGGACGGAGAACCAGTGGACCAGCGGGGAGTACGGGAGCATGATCGGCTCCCTCCTCTACTTGGACGGCGACGAGGCCGGACATACGGTTCGGCGTGTGTCCGTGCGCTCGTTTTCGAGCTTCGCCGAGGACTTCACATCGACGGGCCGTCAAGAGGATTTTCGGTACCTACGATCCGCCCTGGTCTTGGCCTTTGGTACTCTTCCTCCTCGACTCTCGTCTCTTCATGGTTTTTCCGATGCGGATTTTGCTTTGGTTGTCGAGTCGAGAGGAAGTCTACTTCGGTACTTGTCGGTTTCTTGGTTCTTCGTTGGTCTCATGGTCTTCCCGCAAGCGGTCTAGTGTAGCTCGGTCTACCACGGAGGCGGAGTATGTTCTTCGCCGCGAGTTGTTGCTCCCAGTTGTTATGGATTTCATACACTTTGAGAGACTTTGGTGAGGAGTGCACCCAGATCCCAATTCTTTGTGATAGCACTAGTGCCATAAGCGTAGCCAAAAATCCAGTGCTTCACTCCAGAACCAAACATATAGAAGTGAGGTATCATTTCCGGAGGGACAATGTGGAGAAAGGAACCATTGTTTTGAGCCATGTCCCTACCCAAGATCAGCTAGCCGACATCTTTACAAAGCCTCTCGACCAAGCTACATTTGTGCGCTTGCGGGGGGAACTTGGGGTTTGTTGCCCTTTCTAGTTGATTCTTGGGGGTTTCCTTTTGTATCATTTGTATCATATCATGTTCTTACTTTGATGTATATACATGCTTTGCTTGATGTACAAACCATGGTAGGATAGCCATCTTGTCATATATCATGTTGCATTTGTGTCATATTGCATTTTAGGATGATGAGCTTCTTTCATATGCCATATTTGAGTCTCTTTGGCTATTTGTGAGATATTGGTTATATGTGTGGAGAAATGGTGATGTGAGGCTATGCTCTTGGAATATTTGAGATATATGTGTGGTGAGATAGCCCCTTTTGAAATAAATGCTTAACTTGACTAATTTTTGATGAAATATGCTCCACTCGTGTGTAGTTGTGTATCCATGTCACGAGTTTGGTCTAAATGTGCTTTTCATGCTTAGATTGTGCTTGGATGCCTTGTTCTTGCATTTGGGCCAAAGGCCGGATATCATTGTGAATGTTTAGCCTATGTTGCATTCATGGGGGAGCATAAGCTTCTTTTTGCCGCAAAGGCACTTCATGTACCATGAAATGAATCAATCTTGAAAAGAAGTGCATAATGCTTGAAAAATGCTCCATCCATCATGTCTCTCGCTTAAAATGTCTTATCTTTCACATATGGGTGCAAAACATGTTGCATGATGTTCACCGGTGGAGAAGTCTCCCAGAAGAGGACACATGGCTCATGAGCTTTGACATGACATGCTTTGCTTTATGGGTGTTTGCCATGATCTTTTGCTTGAGAATTTGATACCCTTGTATGATCTTTGAATGGTATGCATGTTTGTGGCTCAAGTGTGACATGGATAGGCTTTTACATGTGAAGCGAGTCTTCTTTTGGTAAAAGCTGCTTAAATCCGAAAATTTTGCTTTGTCACATGCTTGTATTTTCATATATTACTTGTGGCAATGCTTTGACTATGCTATGATTCATGTGTGTGATCTTTGTCTCATTTTTAGCCTTTGACACTAGATTTGGCCTATTTGAGAAGCTCATGTAGATGTTTATATGCTTTGCTTTGCATTTACGCATTTTCACCTTGATTCATACATTGTCAACAAGGGGGAGAAAAGGTGAGCTTAATGAAAATTCGAGAAAAAGGTGAGCTGAAATTTGGAAGTGTGCATCCACATGTTCGGGGGGAGGCATTTGTTCGGGGGAGCTTTCTTGCTTGTTTTCGGTGTGGATTTTGTGCTTTGCTTGGCTTGTGACCTTTCTTCGCCTTTCTTCGGTTTTGGTCATGAGTTGAGCTTCTTTGTTTTTCTTTCTTCTTTCTTTCTCTTTTACTGCGAATTTCATTTCGCGTTGTGTGTTGTCAATGCACTCATCAAGGGGGAGATTGTGGACCGGGAGCGTCCCGGTGGTCGGTGGATGACCGCTCCTTAGTGATGAGTGATTGACAACGGGTGTTGGACCGACTCTTGGCTTAGTGCGCGAGGGTGTAGGGCTGCGGCCTAGTTCGTGTTGTTGCGGGTGAAGAACGGGCGCGAAAGGTCTTCGGCCTTGAGGGGCCTCCGGGAGATGGAGAGACAAGTAGGCTCGGTTCGAGGGACCCGGTGGACGACGGGGCCCGGGTGCGGGTCACATGGTGGCGACACAAGCAAGACGAAGTCATGGACAAGTGAGCCGGTGCACGGTGGCGGTCAAGTCAAGTGGTTTGGCGGGAGGGCCGGACCGGGCACGCGGGGGTTTGGTGGTTTGTCCACAAAACCATCGGCGGACGGTTTCTTGGTTTGGGCCTCAAAACCAAGTCGAGGGCCCAACACGACGGAGACGGGATCCGGGCGTGTCGGGAAGCTTCGAAGCGGAGGACACGCGGCGGGATCGCATGGCTTGCGTCGGGAGGACGCGGGGTGCGGCAAAGGCGTGGCCGTCCGATGGCAAGACCCACAAACATTACCAAAATGCCCCTACGTGGGTTGTATCGCCGGTAGTGTAGTTAGGGGTAGTCGAGTCATTTACCACTCCCGGCGGGACACGATATATAAGCCTGGAGTGTGTGTTGATGGCGCCCTCTCTCCGCGACTTAGGGTTTCATTTCCCCCTTCTCTTTCTCATTTTCGTAGCTATTTTCCTTCCTATTTTCTCTAGGCTAGCATGAGAGCTTCATGAGAGATTTGTTGAGAGGGATGGATGCTAGGGCGGCATGCTAGACCTTGTGAATCTTTCCTGGTTTGTATAGAAGATTCGGGGTTGTTTTTCGTGCCTTTTTGTGCCTATTTTCGTGCCTTTGTTCTCGGTGTGATTTCGCGGATTTGAGTGAGTTTCTTCCCGGATTTCTTTGAGGGAAACATGGATAGATGTCTTGTGCATCTTTGTGCTTGATCTTGTGCCCTCAAACGCCGGAAACTACTTCGATTCGTGAGTTTTCGTTCGGTGCTCTAGTTTTTGGTGGTGCTCAAAGGATTCGCGATTCCCGGTGATTTAGGGAGTTAGGAGGCAAGATTTTTGGGCTATAGCATCCTTGTGTGACGCTTTTCAAGTCCCCAAACCCTTGTCTCTACGGCTTCAACCGTTTGGGAAATCCGATGATGATTTGGGGGAGTTGACTTTCGGGGTCGGGCTATTTTCGTTCGTCCGCACACGGCGGACGGTCCGCGAGGACCGGGCGGACGGTCCGCGCGGGTCCGATTCATCCCGTGTTCTTCGCGTTCTTGCTCGTCCTTTGTTTCGATCCGTTGTGATTTAGGTTTTTGGTTGGACGAAGTTTCGGACGGTCCGCGGTGTCGGGCGGACGGTCGCGGGTGCTAGGCGGACGGTCCGCGTGCTCCCCGCGGACGGTCCATGGCACGGGGGGTGTCTTTGGGTCGTTCTGTGTAAATTAACGGACGGTCCGCGGCTAAGGCGGACGGTCCGCGGCCGGGTGCGGACGGTCCGCGATACCCCGGCCGGACGGTCCGCCCCTCTGCGCGGACGGTCCGCCGAGCTCTGTGTGCTTTGCTTCTTGGCTCGATTCCTTCCTTCCTTTCTAGTGCTTCCGCGTGTGCTTTGAGGAATCGTTCCTAAGGCTAGAGGTTGATCTATAACCTCGTGGTCTTGGCGATTGGTGCGTGATTCGATCCATCGCTTGTGTGTGGCCGGGTTTTGAGTAGGACATAGGCGGGTTCTTTGGGAAGAATTTTTTGCGGCTCCTATTCACTCCCCCCCCTCTCTAGTCGCCATCCGATCCTTCGGTTGTTCGCTCACGTGCTTGTTTTTGAATTTCGGGTGGGAGACTTGAAGAACATTTGGTTGATTGACTCCGGTTGCTCGAGGCACATGACCGGAGACGGGGGGTGGTTCTCAAGTCTCGTCCGGTGGTGACGAAGAGGTACATCACCTTTGGGGACAATGGGCGTGGGCGTGTGCTTTCGAGAAGGTGAGATAAAAGTGAGTGACAAGATCACTCTAAGGCATGTTGCTCTTGTTCAATCGGCCGGGGTACGGTGCGCTTTCACGTGTCCCGGTTTGTTGGATGAGGGTTTTGAGGTGTTGTTTCGGCCAGGTGGTTCTCGGGTTTTGGACTCTCGTGGGGACCTTGTCTGCATGGTCGTTCCCGAGGGTCAGGTGTTTCGTGCTGATTTTTTTCAGTCTTCGGGTGTGGAGCGTTGTTTCTTGGCTGGTTCTTCGAGTGAGTTGTGGAGGTGGCATAGGAAGTTGGGTCACTTGAGCTTTGACCTTTTGTCTCGCTTGAGTAAACTCAATTTGGTCCGAGGATTGCCATGGTTGAGGCTTGAGAAAGAGTTGGTTTGTGCGCTGTGTAGGCATGCCAAGATGGTTGCCTCTTCTCACCCGCCTCTCACCGATGTGATGACTGAGCGTCCATGCGAGCTGCTCCATATGGACCTTGTTGGCCCAGCTCGTGTGCGATCTGCGGGTGGGAAGTGGTATGTCCTTGTTGTGGTGGACGACTATTCTCGGTATGCGTGGGTGTTCTTTCTGGAGGATAAGGGGGAGACGTTTGGTTTTGTTCGAGATCTAGTCTTGAGGTTGAGGAACGAGAGGCACGGAGATGCCATACGAGTTATCCGCAGTGACAATGGCTTGGAATTCAGGAACTCTCATTTTGAAACTTTTTGCCATGACTTTGGTCTTGAGCACCAGTTTTCGAGTCCGTATACGCCTCCCCAGAATGGTGTTGTGGAAAGGAAGAACAGGACCTTGTGCGAGATGGCTCGGACGATGCTTGATGAGCATAGGACTCCGAGGAGGTATTGGGCTGAGGCGGTGAATACCGCGTGCTATGTGTCGAACGGGATATACCTCGAGTGCACAAGAAGAAGACATGCTATGAGTTGATGCATGGTCGCACACCCAAGGTGAGTCACTTCCATGTCTTTGGTTGCAAGTGTTTCATTCGAAGAAGGGCGGGGAAGTTGGATAAGTTTGAGGCTAGGTCTGTCGATGGCATTTTCTTTGGTTATGCATCTCATTCTAGAGCATATCGTGTGCTCAATCTTGAAACTAACCAAATCGTGGAGACTTGCGAGGTAACCTTCGACGAGACGAGCCACGTAGTCGGCTTGTCTTTGAGTGTGCAGGTGATGATGAGCTTGGCGAGGAGATCTTTCAGGAGGAGGAGCATGAACATGGTGATGATGAGGATGGTGGTGCGGTGCCCCCGGCTGAACATGTACCCACTACTTCGACTACGATGATGGATGGACCCTCTGCTACACCTACGACGACAAACCAAGAACGACGAGATGCTGATGTTGAGGGGGAGGTAGCTTCGAGGCGAGAACCTCCCCGGCGAGTTCAAGTGGATCACCTAGCTTCGAGGATCATCGGCGATATGAATGAACGCACTACACGGTCGAGGGTTCGAAACAATTCCCATTTCGCTCATGCTGCATTTGTTGCTTCTTTCGAGCCCAAAGACATTGGACACGCACTATCTGATCACAATTGGGTTAACTCGATGCATGAGGAGTTGGAGAACTTTGAGAGGAATCAGGTGTGGGAGTTGGTTGACCCTCCCCCAAGGTGTAAGCCGATTGGTACAAAGTGGGTGTGGAAAATAAAGAGGGAGAGAAAGGTGAGGTTGTGAGGAACAAGTCGAGACTTGTTGCTCAGGGGTTCAATCAGAAGGAGGGGATCGACTACGATGAGACCTTTGCTCCCGTAGCCTGTTTGGAGGCGATTAGGATCCTTCTAGCCTTTTCTGTGGCTAAAGGGTTCAAGTTGCACCAAATGGATGTGAAGAGTGCTTTTCTGAATGGAGTGTTGGAGGAAGAGGTGTATGTGAGACAGCCTCCGGGGTTTGAGAGTGAGAAGTACCCCCACCGGTGTACAAGTTGAGGAAGGCGGCGTATGGGTTGAAGCGGCGCTTAGAGCTTGGTATGGCGAGGTTGAGGGGGTTCTTGTTTGAGAGAGGCTTTGAGATGGGGAAGGTCGATCGGACCTTGTTTTTGCTTTGAGGGCGGGCGAGAGATATCCCGATTGTGCGGGTGTATGTGGATGATATTTTCTTTGGTGGCTCGTCTAACTCTCTTGTTGCGAGGTTTGCGGATGATATGAGCGGGGAGTTTGAGATGAGCATGATGGGCGAGTTGCGGTTCTTCCTCGGGCTACAAATCAAGCAATCAAAGGAAGGAACATTTGTGCACCGGAGCTAAGTACACCAAGGACATTGTGCGGAAGTTCAAGATGGAGGACTCCAAGGCTATGACAACGCCGATGAGTACGACTACGGCTCTTGATGCGGACGAGGAAGGTGAACACGTGGACCAGAAGGAGTACCGGAGCATGATCGGGTCACTCCTCTACTTGACGGCGACGAGGCGGACATACGGTTCTCGGTGTGTCTGTGCGCTCGTTTTCAAGCGTCTCCGAGGACTTCGCATCGGCAAGCAGTGAAGCGAATTTTCAGGTACTTGCATCACACTCCCGACTTCGGCCTTTGGTACTCCGCGTCCTCTTCCTTGGCGCTTCATGGCTTTTCAGACGCGGATTTTGCCGGGTGTCGGTTGGATAGGAAGTCCACTTCTGGGACTTGCCGATTTTGGGTTCTTCTTTGGTGTCTTGGTCTTCCCGTAGCGGTCGAGTGTTGCTCAATCCACGACCGAAGCCGATTATGTTGCCGCTAGTTGTTGCTCTCGGCTCCTTTGGATCACCTACACCATGAGCGACTTTGGTGAGGAGTATACCCATGTCCCACTTCAATGTGATAGCACCGGTGCCATAAGCGTTGCAAAGAACCCAGTGCTCCATTCCAAAACAAAACACATAGAAGTGAGGTATCATTTCCTGAGAGACAACGTTGAGAAAGGAAAGATAGCGTTGATCCATGTACCCACACATGACCAACTAGCCGATATTTTCACCAAACCCCTAGATCAAGCAACTTTCACTCGTTTGCGGGGGGAACTTGGTGTGTGCTTGATTTCTTGAGTTGGGTGTGTGGGAGCTTTCTTTTGCCGGTGGTGTCGAGCCCGTTTTGCCTCCCCTCGAGGAGCCGGTGGTTTGTGAGCTTGGTGTGTGGGAGCTCCTTTGTAGCATATGTATAGTTTTCCTTTGTGCATTTCTTGCATTCGGCATTGCATTTGTAACATGATGTATAGGCATCCTTGTATCTTAGATTGCATGCATTTTGTATCATATGCATCGGATAGGAAAAGCTTCTCCTATATACAATGTTTACCATGGGTTGTTATATATGTTCTTGTGAGCTTGTTTGATATGCTACGGTTAGTTTGGCTTAGCTCTTGATGATCTTGATGAATGATCCATGGTTGATGGCTAATTTTTTGAAAAATGTCACATACATGCTCTCTCATGTGTAAATGCCTATATATGATCTTGACATGTTTTAGGGGCTTTGCTATGCTTACTTTGTGGTTGGATAGCTAGTTTATTGATCATATGGGGCCAAAGGCTCATTTGCCATCATGAATGTTTAGCCCTCTTGCTTAATCTTGTGGAGGGGCATAAGTTCCTTTTTGTCGCAAAGACATTTCATGTACCATTTACAAATCTGAAAATGAAATGAAAAATGCTTGGAAAATGTGCTCCCATGTCATATGTGCTGAATTTAATTTGCTTTGGGTGCTAAATCGTTGCATGATGCCTACCAATGAGAAGTCTCATACATAGAAGTAGGCACATGGCTCGGTGGCTTTGACATGACATGAGGTGCTTTTGGGTGTTTATGATGGTCTTATGATTAGAATGGCTGTCCTAGCATGAAGTTTGAGTGGCTTTGCCATTTTGATATGTTTTGCTCATGTTTAGGTATTTGCTTGTGAGAGAGTAACTTTTCGCAAAATTACTCAAATCCTTTTTAGCATTATCCAATGGTTGTGAAACTTGGTGATCACATAGTTAAGGTCATTACGAACCTGTCGAGTATCTAACTTGCTCATTTGGACTTGTGTAGCTCCTTGTGATGAATTTTGTATATTCGAGAAGCTATATGTTGAAAGTTTTCGCATTTTGCCTTGATTCATGCATTGTCAACAAGGGGGAGAAGTTTGTGCATGTTTTGGGCACACGGGAGTGTTTGGAAGGTGTTCCAATTGTTTCGGGCAAATTTTGAGCGAGTTTGGTGCGGGGCCGGTCTCTTGGGGCGGTCTAGCCGCCCCCGGGCGGTCGGATCGAGGCACGGGCGGTCTAACCGCCTGTACGGGCGGTCTAACCGCCCCGGCGGTGTGAGCAAGTTTTTGCTCTTTGTTGCTTTCCCGAGTTGCATTCTTGCATGTGTTCGGGGGGGAGTGTCTTTGTGGCTCAGGGGGAGCTTGCATATGTGCAGGGGGAGCTCTTTGTGTTTCGAGCTTTGCTTTGGTGGTTTGCGCTCTTTGCTTGAGCTGTGTTTTGTCTCGGATGTGTCGAGCCGTTGCCCTTGCCTAAGGGGTCCGAGACTTGTCTTCTTCAAGTGATCTTGCTCTTTGCCTTTCTTTGGCTTTCAATCGCTTGTTGAGGTTTCTTTTTATTTGTTTCTTTTCTTTTCTTTTTCCCTTGTGTTACTTCATGTGAGTGTGTTGTCAATGCACTCATCAAGGGGGAGATTGAGGACCATGTGTGGTTCGAGGACCGATGGATGGTCGCTTCCTTGTGTGATGAGTGATTGACAACGTTGTGTGAACTGATTCTTGGCTAAGTATTGCAGGTGCAGGTTGCGGCTTGACTCGTGTTGGTGCAGGTGAAGAACAAGCGCGAAAGGTCGTTGCCGGTGAGGCCTCCGAGGGTGTGGAGAAGACAAGTAGGCTTCGTTCGAGGGACCGGTGGCCGGCGGGGGTCAAGTGCGGGCCGCATGGTGGCATGAACGGCGAGATGAAGTCGTGGACGGTTTCTTGGTAGAGCCTCAAAACCAAGGGCGAGCCGGGACTACGTGGGAGCCGAGTCATGAGTGGAGATTGGCGGAGGCTACACCGAGTTCGCGGGGGTTTGCGGTGGTTCACCGAGAAAACCACCGGGTTACTCGGTTGAGCCACAAAACCGAGGCCGAAGACTCGACGAGGAGGTGCGGCCACCCGGGCCGGTTCAACCGCCCGGGGAGGGGCGGTCGGACCGCCCGGGGCCGGTCGGATCCACGGGCCGGTCTAACGGCCCGGGGGGGCGGTCGACCGTCCGGCCGCCGGCGCCGAGAAGCTTCGAAGCGGAGGACACGCGTCAGGATCGCAAGGCTTGCGTCGAGGCTACGCAGGGTGCGGTCGCCGGGCATCCGTCCGATGGTGAAGACATCAAGAATTCCAAATCCGCCCTTGAGGGGCATGTATCCCTAGTTATTAGTGAAGGGTAGTTTAGTCTTTTGGGTGCCTCCATATATACTCATTAGACGGGTGGATGGCAGCCAACTCTTGGAACCCTAGCTCATTTGGTTTTTCCATTTTCGTTCTCCATTTTCCTTAGGATTTTAGAAGGCTAGCTTGAGAGCTTCATGTGAGATCTAGAGAGAGGGATGGATGTTTGGGTGGCAAGCTAGACCTTGTACGAACCATTCATGGCATGTATAGAAGGTTTGGCGTTGTTCATCATGGTGGTTTTCCCGTCTCTTTGGTGTTGATTTTCAGAGCTCTTTTTGGCGGTGTTTTGAGGACGATTTCTTGGGGTTTTTGGTGGGTGTCACGTATAAGGTTCTTGTGCCTCTTTGGCTGGTGACTTTGCCCCCAAATCCCCTTTGAATCGGACTCGATTTGGTGGTTTCTCGAGTTGGGCGAGTTCTTGACCTAGAGAAGCGATTTCTCCGATTCCTCTTGATTGTGAGCGTTTCGGGTCGATTCCTTTGAGGTAGAGGTTGCCCAGGAGGTAACCCAGCTATTCCCGAAGTTTGGCCGCAATCCGTGGAGTGATTCGGGAGATCGGGCGCGAGGAAGTTGAGGTTTGACCCGCGGGTTCGTTTTACGGGAAGGGGCGGTCTAACCGCCTACGAGCGGTCTAACCGCCCGGGTGTTCCGGGTCAAAGTTTTGTTTCGCCGGATTTTCCTCTCGTGAGTTTGTTCGTCTTGATCGGAGGAGTGTACGGGTGAAATTTGGGGTCGTTCTCGTGCGGTTTGCTAGGTGTTCTTGGTCGGGGTTCGTTCTTTGGGTACGGGAGGTTAGACCGCCCCGGGTAGCCGGTCTAACCGCCCCTAGGCCCTTGAGTGAAGTTTTGGTTTTCGCCAAGATTTTACGGTAGCTAGCATGGCCTTGACCGGAGATCTCTTGTTGGTGAAACCGTGGTGTGTTTTGGTGCTCGGAAGAGGCGTTTCGGAGGTTTCTTGGTTGCCGGGTGGAGGCGGTCTAACCGCCCCCTATACCCGGTCTAACCGCCCCCGTCCGGTTAGCCGGCTTTCGAGTTGTTTCCGTCTGTCGGTCTTGCGTGTGTGTTGTGGTTCTTGGGTAGAGTTTGTTCCTAGGACCAGTAGCACTCCAGTGGCTACGTGGTTTTTGCAAACGGGTGGTAGAAGTGCGGAGCGTGTGATTTCAGGGGTTCGACCGAGCTAGTTCGTCTTGTCGGAGTTTCAATCTCCCTCGAGAAGAATTTTTATCGACTCCCATTCACTCCCCCCCTCTCTGGTCGCCTAATCGGTCCTTCATATACTAATACTCAGTAAGATTTAACCATCCCAAAAATTAAATTAACTCTACACATGCAAGGCTTTTGGGCTAGTGAGTTTGTTTTGCCAAAAAACAACTAAGATCATTGATCCTTACTTTCAATATTTTAGCTCAAGTCCTTGTAAATTAACCATTACTAAGTAAGCAAACTATTGCAAGCATAAGTTGTGCAATACAATTAATTAAGCATCAATATTAACAATATTCCATCATAAAAGGATCACATGGCCAGTTGATTAAGCAGTCTCAGACAACGGTGAGAGGTCGACGATCGATCGATTAATAACCTTGCAAGGTAGACCTAAACACACGAAAATAATGCCCCATGTAACAAGGCACGGACCAGACAGTTCCCATCATTCCTCAGATTAGGATCGGATGCTACAGTCTTAGGTACAAGGCTTACTGGTACGTCAATTTATGACACGTCCACCCCCAACACATGTACCACTGGTTGCAAGCCAGGGGACGCGTCCCAAGATTAGCAGTGCAAAGTTCCCGCACCAACTCATTTAGGTACTAGGCTTACCGGTCTCATTCCCGACAAGTGCTTAGTACGTTCAAACAGTTAACCCATGAAAGCCACTGGACCAGAGCCCAAATCCCAAGCTCTTACCACATGTGTCGGTGCGGAAAGTAGTCCCGACACTGACTAATAGATGCGCTGAGATTGGTCTCTCGATGGCCGGTGCTAAGCAACACTGGGACACGAGGTTTATCCTGGTTCCGACAGTGGGTCGTACGTCCAACAGGGGTGCGCTCGTGGTGCTGTATTGCAAGGCACCATTGTGCTTGTAGAGGGGGCTACAAGCAAGGCGGGAGAGGAGGAATAGCCTCCAAGTCCCTGCGGGTTGATTGAGGCAAATGTCAATATCGTGAGTGCGAGTGGGCGATCTGTGTGTGTTGGTCGTCGTCGTCTCCCCGCGGCTTGGGGGCCGCCTCCTCGTTTTATAGACCAAGGGGAGGCGGTTTACAGTGGCGCCGCTGGACTTCAGGTGTAGTGCGGCGGCGTGGCGCATAGTGCTTGTGATTCGATGGCCGTCTTGGTGAATATTGTCCCTGGCAGGTGTCGTGGTGGCTCCTTGCCTGTCCAGGGGCGGCTTAAAGGGCGGTTGTGCTGGAGTTCTTATCTGATCGTCGTCTGTACACCAGCTCGAGGGTCTGGCTGACAGAGAATCGGAAGCTGCACAGCGGCAGGCGTGGCGACGTCCCGTCGGCCTGGGTTCCCACAGTGTTGAGGATGTCCCTGCAGTGCCTGAATTTGTGGCACAGCGATGGGCATGGCCGCACAGGACTGGGGGTGGCGGAGGTGATGGAGAAGACGTGCTCCACCGGCCTTACGTCACGACACCTTCCTGGGCGGGCGCTGAGTTGGTGGCCGTACACCTTTCGAGGGTGCCGCCGTCTTCTTTCGAGGGGTGCGACGTGGAGGAGGTACAGGAGTGGGTGGCTGTGACAACCCGCCCAGGAAAGTACCGTACTATCGCCTAAGACCGATCCACTTTGGTCATTAAGCAATAATAAAGTACCATCCTGTCGTAAGTCGTCGGGTTAACGCCCGGTAAATCACTTGAGAGCACAAGGATCGAATATATGCATTAAACTCACTCGAAGGCGAGTCCAAAGATACAACAACATTCAAATTCAAATTCGTACCCCGTAGGGTTTATTTATTACAAACCATAGTTTTTGTCATGACGGAATAGTTCAGAGTTTTGAAAAGCAGCGGAAATACACTAGCGGCAGCGAAGTCACCACGGGAGGCCATCCATGATGCTTTCAGTAGTCGTCCTCCACCCACTCCAGCTCCCAGCCGGGCGGGATCTCACCGGCCACACATCACCGAAGGCATTACCCGGATCAACACATTATAGCAAGGTCGAGTATACTAATACTCGCAAGTCTTACCCGTCGGTGATATCTACTTCACCCATTCTAGACCATGAAAGGCTTTTTGGTAAAAAGTAACAAAGAGTAGGTCCTTACTTTCAAGATTTTAGCACAAGTTCTAGTAGTTTAATCTTTACTACATTAGCCAACTAGTACAAATAAAGTTGTACAATACAATTAATCAAACATCATCTTCATCAACTTCCATCATTAGGGATCACATGACTAGTGGAGTAAGTAGTCTCGGATAACGGTGAGAGGCCGACAATCGATTGATTTAAACCTTGCAAGGTAGACCCAAACACACGGTCGGCTGCCCCCGCGAGGACAACTCCCCAGGCCGTCCCCATAAATCCTCGGGTTGGGATCGAATCTTACGGTCTTTGGTGCAGACTATCCGGCATACCCCGCGAGATACCCGGAGTCACCATACACCACCGGTAGCTAGCCGTGAGAGCGAATCCCAAGAGTAGTAATAGTAGGATCCCTCGCCGCCTCATTATGGTACTAGGCTTACCGGTCCCATACCCGGCATGTGCTTAGTACGTTCAAAAACTTAACCCACATTGTCGGTGATGAATATGGTCCCGACACTAACCAGTAGTAAGCGCCGAGGTCTATCCCTCAATGGTCGATGCTAAGCAATAAGAGACACGGGATTTATCCTGGTTCCGGCCGAGGGGGCCGTACGTCCAGCAGTGGCGTGCTCAAGGCACTATATTACTTAGCACGGGGTGCTGTAGTGGGGCTGCTACAAGCAAGGCGGGAGAGGAAGCCTGGCTTCCAAGTCCCTAGTGTGATGGCTGAAAATGTTGTGGGAGAATTGGAGGACAAGTGCGTGGCGCAACCTGTCTCCTGTTGTGTTGTGTCTATGTCTCTCTCTCCGTTCCCCCCTGCGGCAGGGAGGGTTCGTCCCCCTTTTATAGATCAAGGAGGGAGCGAATCACATGCGCGCCGCGCTATTTAGCTACGTGAAGGGGCGCGGCGTGCTATGCTGTAGAGTGGGCGGCCGTCCAGACGATCCTTGCAGCGATCCGACCATCATGGCCTATCTTGTACCCGAACAGTGGCGGTTCAAGGGTAGAAGGGCGGAGGATGGTAGTGATGTCTTCTGATAGGCTCGAGGGAGCTGCTGACGTTGGCCCGTACGGAGTACAGGAGTAGGTGAAACGGCGTCCCGTTCCAATACGTTCCACAGTGCTGGAGTCGTTGCTACAGCGCCTGGCATGCGCCCGCACGCGCGGGGGCGGCAGCCATATCGTAACAGTAGCAGGGATGGCGTCCCGCCGGCCTAGCGCCTCCACTTAACCCTGCAGGGTCACAAGAAAGCAAATCGAGGGTGCAGCCGGCCCCCCTTCGAGGGCTCGGCTCGTTAGCCGTACTGGAGCAGGTGCACGGCGTCACGAGACTGGCACCGGTCCTGCTGCACAGTCCCTCTCCACAGTGATGGGGATGGGCTCCCTCCTGGGGAGTTGGTGCGGCAGCACCGGGGCGCGAGCCCCAGCGCATGATGGCGCCGTCCCACCGGTGTCAGGGCGTTAAATGCCCGCGTACGGGGGCAGGCGCACGCGTGCGGGCGCCCTCGAGCGAGGCGGACCCCGGTCGAGGGCGGGGCGGACCCTCGAGCGAGGGCGGAGCTCGCTCGAGGGGGGGAGCGGGCCCTCGGCGGGCGGAGCCCGCTCGAGGGAAGCGCACCCCTCGAACGGGACGGAGCCCGCCCGAGGGAGGCGCGCGTCCTCGAGCGAGGCGAAGCCTGCTCGAGGGGATCTTCAAGAGGGCCGTCTTGGCGGGCCGCGGAGGTCCCTGCGGCATGGGCCGCATCCTGCATGGTTAGGCAAAGTGTGTTTGGCTTTGTTGCGGGTTTTAAGTGGGGATTTCCCCGTTGTTAAAGGGGACCCCTAGGGCTGTCCCCGACAGTAGCCCCCGAGCATCTGTGGGTTTGCCATTGAGGCTCCCGCAGATGCTGGAACCTACTGATAGGACGTTCTTCCCTTCTTGTCTTGCGAACACTTTCCGTGGGGCCGCGTCAGTGGACCCGCGGGTCTAGCCCCCGAAGCCCTGCAGGAGCATGGATGCTCTTGTAGGGGTTAACCGCGAGAGCTGGTCAGAGGGCGTGGTACATGTTTCAACCGGCGTCGGCAATATCTCAGCCGGCTTCGGTGACGCACGCGCTGCTGGCACTGTCTCCGGCGGGTGCGATTCAAGGAGGTGTAGCCATGCGTCAAGCCCCCGAGCCTGGGCCCGTTCGAGGCGATTGGGTAGAGCTTTACGACTTGCTTCTTAACGCGCCCTCGCCGTCCCTCCGGGGGACGGAGGGTGAGGTTTCCGCAACCCCCATCGAGCGGGTCGCGAATTGCGGATTCCTCGTTTGAGCTGCTAGTGGGTGGTTCGAGTGGACGCCCGTGCCCCGTTCGATAAGGGTAGGCTGCGTGGTCCAGAGACACGTCCATTGAAGCGTTTGCGTGGGTTTGCTAGGTGGGGCTCGGTCCCGTTCGATAGGGACCGAGGGCGCGGAAGCTCTCCCTCGGTGGGATCCCCCGGCTAGCCCGCCCTCGCCCGGATCTCGAACACGACATATGGGGCACCCTCGAGCCGACGGGCTCGAGGAACGGCTCGAATGCGTGTGCCTTCGTCGTCCCTAACTCGCGATCTGGGGCGCCTCCGTTCGAACCCGTCGAGGGTCGGGCTTCGAACCTCTGATCGGTAGGGCCGTGCGGGGCGGCGCTCGGGCGGCCCCGTCTTTGCGTTTGCGGCCGTCGAGGGGTCTGGGCGAGCCAGCCCTCGAGGCGCTGGTCAGCAGCGCAGCGTGGCATGGGTGCTTGTGGTACCTGCCCTGTTTCAGGCGGGCCCCGGGGCGACCTTCTCACGCTTGTGCCCCTTTAGAGGGTTGATATCGTCTAGAGCCAGGGGCTCGCGCTGCACGAGGGTCCTACGTGGCATGGGTGCTCGCGATGCCCGCTTTGTTCCAAACGGGCCTCGAGGCGACCTTCTCACGACTGTACCCATCAGAGGGCTGACATTGTCTAGAGCCAGGGGCTCGCGCCGCTCGAGGGTCGTACGTGGCATGGGTGCTCGCGATGCCTGCTTTGTTTCAAGCGGGCCTCGAGGTGACCTTCTCACGCCTGTACCCTTTCGAGGGTTGAATTTATCCCGGGCCAGGAGTCCGTGCCGCTCGAGGGTCCTCCTTGCTTTGCAAGGGACCGGGCCATTAAATGCTCCACAGTAGAGGCTGTGGTTTCGCATCGCGGGCGCGCTTTTTTAGGCGTCGCGGCCGCGCGCGTGCGCGTAGTGGGCGGCGTGGGCAGGCGGACGTGACCGCCTGCCACGGCCCCTGCTAGTCTTCACCGTGATGATGGCCCGTTCGCGGTGATGTGGCCGCTGTGGTCGTGGTGGGGTCCGCTCGCCAGCGAGAAGAGTAGATTCCCTGCAGTTAATGCGCGCGGGACATCCGCCCCGGAGAGCTCGCCTGCGGCTTATAAATCTGAGGGAAAGGGGAAGCGGCGGTTTTTTTACCTTAGCGCTCCGCCATTTTAGCCCCCTGTGCTTTCGTCTTCGCTTTGCTTTCGCCACCGTGCGGCTTCGCCATTAGAGCTCTTCTTCCTCTTCCTGTCCTCCGCTCTCGCATTCCTTTGTCCTCTTCTCATGGCGCCGCCTCCGCCCCTCACGATCCTTGACCCGTACGCCTGGGAGCGGTCGACGGTGAACCAGCTGGCCCTTGGCGAGTTGGTCACCGCCGGCCAGCTGGCGGCGAACGACGACGGCCGCCCAGCGGAGTGGATAGTGCCGCCGGCGGGGGACCGTGCGCCTAACCCGCCGGAAGGCTACGTGGTGAGCTTTATCCGCTTCCACGAGCGAGGCTTTAACGCGCCGGCGAGCCGCTTCATGCGAGCGTTGTGCCACTACTACAGCGTGGAGCTGCACAACTTCGCGCCCAACGCGATTTCGCAGGCGGCCACGTTCGTGGGTGTCTGCGAGGGGTATCTGGGGATCCCGGTCAACTGGGAGCTCTGGGTACACCTCTTCCGCGCGGAGCTCTTCACGCAGCCCACGACGGAGCCGAGGACCCGCCGCGCGGTGCGCGCCGGCGGGATGTCACTCGCCCTGCGGGGGCAGTTCAAGGACGACTACATCCCTTGCACCATGACGACGAACAACGCTGGCTGGGAGCGGGGATGGTTCTACCTGCGCAACGCCGAGCCCGGCCTCCCCCCTACACCGGTCGGATGTTCAAGGAGAAGCCCAGCTCCTGGGGCTACGGGGTGTCCACGCCCCAGCATCGGAGGCGGCAGGACTCGGTTCTGGCCGCCCTGAGGAGCCTGTCGGAGCAGGGGCTGACCGCGGCGGGCGTCCTCGCCTTCCTCCATCACCGGCGGGTCGTGCCTCTGATGGAGAGGCCGCTCTGCATCTTCGAGATGACAGAGGAGGTGAACCCCGTCGCGCTGGCGAGGTCGCGGATGCTCCCGACCCCCCTCGGGCGGCCGTATGCGCTCACCCGGGCGCGGAACGCCGTCGACACCCGGATGCTGACGCACCCGGACCAATCCCCGTGGGACCTCGAGATGCTCCCCACTGGCCCGCTGGTGAGTATGATTCTTGATTCCGTTTTAGTTCTTGGTGTTGCCTCTGCCCCCCGACGCGCCATTGATGTTCTCACATGCAGCTGGTGAACTTCACCGCCGCGAAGTCCGTTCCGCCCACTCCCGCGCGCTCGGTCGGGCGGCGCAGCGGCGGGAGCGAGGAGCGGGCGGCGCGCAAGAGGGAGCGCGCGGCGGCACCGCGAGCGCCGCGGCGACGGAACACGGAGTATCGGCGGCGCGAGGAGCCGGGGCTCTCCTCCCCGGGGACCGAGGAGTACTCGTCTTCGGAGGAGGACGAAGAGGAAGAGGGCGAGGGCGGGGCCCCTCGATGATAGGTGGGAGCTCGCGCCCCGTCGCGGAGCCGGCTCCGGCGCGGCAAGGGCGGCATCGCCCGGCGGGCGGGCGGCGGCCGGCGCCCGCCGCCGGCAATCGACAACAAGGACGGCGCGTGCCGCGGAGGTGCGGCGCGCGCCGCGAGGGCGCGAGCGGCAAGCGCGCGCGCGCGCGCGGCGCGCGCGCGCGCGCGGGGCGGGGCCGCGCGCGCGGCGGTGGCGTCAGGAGGCGCGGCGGAGGGCGCGCCGGCCTCATCCGCTGAGGCCTCGAGGAAAAGGAAGCGCGCCTTTTCCTCTTCGAGGTAAGGGGCTCGTTCTTCTGCTCGATTCGGGTTTCTGGCAATCTGGCATTCTAACTTCCTGTTTGTGCTTGCGCAGGGTGGTGCCAACTGTGCCTCCCCTCGCACCGGCCAAGGTGCTGAGGGCGGACGCGTCCATCCCCACCCAGCGGTGCTCATCGAGGGCGTCGCGGGCGGGGGCAAGCACGGCGGCGGCGGGCGAGAGCTCGCGGGCGGCTCGCGAGGCCCCGAGGCCTCGGCCGGCGGATCGGCCGCCATGGCGCGGCCGGCGGTTGCCGAGGAGCGGCCGGCGCCGGTCGTGGTGGGGGCGCGGCCACGGCGGCGGCCGTGGCGCAGGTGCGGCCGTGGAGGCTGCCGCGACGGAGTCGCGGCTCGCGGCGCCGGCCGCGGAGGAGGCGGAGTGGGTGCGGCCCGCGGTGGCACCCGTGGTCGCGGAGGCATAGCCGGAGGCGGTGGCCGCCGAGGAGGGCGGCCGGGCGCCGGCCCCGCCGCGGAGGCGCGGCCGGAGGCGGTGGCCGCGGCGCCGCGTCAGCGCCCGCGGCCGAGGATGCGCAAGTGGAGGCGGCCGGCGGAGGGCGGCGCAAGGGCGGCGCCCGCCGGCGGTTCCCGGCGGAGGTGGTGGAGGTCTCGGACGACGGCTCCCCGCCGCCGGGTGGGACCGGTGGGCGAGCGTCCCCACACGCTCCCCGAGCCCCGGGAGGGGGGCCCTCATGAGGCGGCGCGAGGGCCACATGGTGGCGGGGGGCCGAGGGCACGGCGCCGAGGCCTCGTCCTCCCGCGCCGGCCACTCCGCCCAGGTAGAGGGGGCCGCTGGCGATCCCCCTGCGTTCGCCGACGCCCATGGGGAGCAGGAGCTCTGGGGAGAGCTCCGGAGCCACGGCGCCACGCTCAACCGCGCGCTGAACGAGGCGCTGAGGGTCCATGGCGGCCCCGCATGGCGCGTCTTCCAGGTAGGGCGTTGTTGTTCGTCTTCTTCTTTTTCTCGTTTTTGTGCGCTGTTTCTGTGTCATGGCGTTTACGGGTTTTGATTTGTGGGTACCAGGAGCTCGAGCGCCGCGCCCACGACAAGTATGACGCCTTCGACTGGGTGAACGCCGAGCTCCACAAGCTCCGGGAGCGGTGCGGCGCTTTCGACGCGCTCGCTGACGCTCTCAGGACTCCGGACGGCTGGTTGGCGTACCGGGCCGTAGCCTAGCGCGACGAGCTCCCCGAGAGCTCGAGGCAGGACCTGGCGCGCCGCTCTAGCCTCGAGCGGATCTGCACAGCCCTCATCGACCGTGATGAGGCGCTGTGGCAGGCGCGCTTAGACCAGGAGAAGATGCACACGCTGGCGACCAACTGGGAGGCGGAGGTGGCCAGCGTCCCCGGCGAGAACCGGGGGCTCCGCTCGTCGCTCGAGGGGGCATAGGCGCAGCAGCGCCAGGCCGAGGAGCGGGCGCGCGCGGCGGGAGCGAGCGGGCCAAGGAGGTCGATGACTTGAAAGCCGCCCTCGACGCCAAGGTCGCGGCGCTCGCCGCCGCCGAGGAGCGGCTCTCCGTAGGAGCGCACCGCCCGCCAAGGGGCCGAGGGGGCGGCTCCGGCGGAGCAAGCGCCCTCGCCGACGCGCCGGTCGGCGGGAGCGAGGAGCGCGTCGCTCGCGAGGCGGCGCATAAGTCGCTGGAGGAGCGGAGCACCGCGCTCTCCAAGGCCGAGGGCGAGCTCATTGTGCTCAGCATTACAAGCGCAAACCAAGAGCTGGCCCTCCAGGAGCAAGGTGAGACCGTCAAGGGCCTCGAGTTGGCGGTCGAGGCCGAGCACCGTGCTCTCGAGGTGGAGAAGAAGCAAGTCGAAGGTGAGCCACTGTTTGACTCTTGCTTTGTTGGTTTTTCTGTTAGAGGGTTCGCATTCCCCTTTCTGATTTCTTTCTTGTCTTGGCGATTCCAGGCTTGCGCACCGCTGCGGGGCATGCGGTCGAGCGGGCCGAGGCGCGCAGCTTCCTACAACTCCTCCGGCCGGGGAGGCTGCGGGGAGTTGCGCGGTGCGGCCCTCGAAACCTGCTGAGCCGTGGAGGAGGGCGAAGCACGGGCGGCCAGCTCGCTAGCCAGCCGCCTGGGCGCCCTTGGCGGCCATGTCACCGAGCGGATGCGCCGGGCGCTACATCTGGGCGTCCAGAAGGCCCTCGGAGTGGTACGGTCCCACTACGAGGTCAACTTCGAGGCGCTGGCGGAGGGCTACATCGTTCCCGAGGGCGTCGAGGACGAGGTGGTGATGGAGCGCGTGGACGCGCTCGCCGCTGATGCCTCCGGGTCGCTCGCTGAAGCCTTCGAGGAGTTCCTCTTCCCGGACGCTGTTGACACCGCCGCTCCTCCTGCCTGAAGATAGCTGGGCGCTTGGCCCGTTTTTATTTGTGTATCAGTATTCTGGCTACGTGGCCTTTGTAAATAAACAAGTTATTTTAATCGTAAACATTTGTTGATACGAAATGAAGTCTTTTGTTTACTGCACTTTTTTGTTTCTCCTTCTTCCTGAGTAGATTCTAGTTAGGGGAGTTCGATTTTCGCGGGAGGGCTGCTGGGTTGGAGGCGAGAGAGAAGGGCCATATCCTCGCGGCGTAGGCTATCTCTGGCTCGCGCGCTCCTCCCGCTAGGCTGCCTGCGCCCTGTTCGAATCGTTGCTCGAGGCTGGAGTAGAAAACAAACTTAGCGCTCATGAGTTGTTTTGTTTTTGCGCGAAAATGGGACCGTTTTGGGGGGGGGATGCCCCCCGCAGTAGCCCCCGAGGGTAACTTGGGTTTCGGGGGAAAGCCGAGTTGCCCTTTCCATTAGACTTGTGGTATTTACATGGTTGTTACCAACTGGGGCGTTGGTCATGTGATTTTTACAACAAAAATGCTTGGAAATCCTAGCTAGGGGTAGAAGCGACGTAGCTGTTGGATGTTCCAAGCGTTGGTGAGCTCTTCACCGTCCTCGTTGGCCAGCTTGTACGTGCCGGGCTTGAGTACCTTCACCATGACGTAGGGTCCCTCCCACGGAGGTGATAGCTTGTGGCGTCCTCGGTTGTCTTGGCGTAGCCTTAGGACCAAATCCCCCTCGCTGAAGTCCCGTCGGCGTATCTTGCGTGCTTGGTAGCGCCTGAGGGTCTGTTGATACCTCGCGGAGTGCATCAAGGCCACGAGGCGTGCCTCGTCGAGCTGGTCCAGCGAGTCCTCGCGGGCTCGCTGGTTGGCATCCTCGTCGTAGCCTCGAACCCTGGGCGATCCGTATTCTAAGTCCGTGGGGAGGACGGCCTCTGCGCCATTGACTAGGAAAAATGGGGTGAACCCAGTGGCTCTGCTCGGGGTGGTCCTTAGGCTCCACACAACCGCTGGTAGCTCTTGGAGCCATTTTCGCCCAGATTTGTTTAGCTGGTCAAAAATTCTGGGCTTAAGGCCTTGTAAGGTCATGCCGTTGGCACGCTCTACTTGGCCGTTGGTCTGTGGGTGTGCCACAGCTGCCCAATCCACACGGATATGGAACTTATCGCAGAACTCCAAGAACTTCCTGCCCGTGAACTGGGACCCATTGTCGGTGATGATGGAGTTTGGCACTCCAAAGCGGTAGACGATGTCGGTGAAGAATGTTACCGCCTGCTCTGCCCTGAGATTCGTGATGGGGCGCACCTCCACCCACTTGGAGAACTTGTCGATCGCGACCAACAAGTGGGTGAAGCCCCCGGGCGCCTTCCGCAGGGGCCCGACGATGTCCAGCCCCCACACGGCAAATGGCCACGTTACGGGGGATGGTACGCAGGCATGGGCGGGCGAGGTTGGACTTGCGGGCGTAGAACGGCACCCTTCGCGGTGCGTACGATTTCGGCCGGCGTCCGCGACCGCGGTAGGCCGGTAAAAGCCACGGCGGAACGCGTTGCCGACGAGGGTGCGAGGCGCGGCGTGGTGGCCACAGATTCTGGCGTGGATGTCCCGTAGGAGCTCGCGCCCCTCGGGGATGGGCACGCACCACTGCAGGATGCCGGAGGCGGCGCGCTTGTACAGCTCGCCGTCGACGAGGGCAAAGGATTTGGCCATCCTGGCAACGCGTCTGGCCGCGGCCCGGTCCGTGGGGAGTTCCCCTCGAGCCATCCAGGCGATGTATTTGTCGCGCCAGTCCGCTTTGACAGGGTCCGGCTCGATATCCATCACGTCGGCCTCGTGGGAGCCATACCCCTCGAGGAGGGAGAGCACGTACGCCTCGTTCGAGGGGTCCTCGTCCATGGGTTCCGCACCCGCTGGGTTCGAGGGAGCCCCCGAGGGTTCGTCGTGGCTCGAGGGGTGGGGCTCGAAGACGACCGAGGGCTGAGCGACGTCGCGAGCGAAAACGTTCGGGGGGACGGTGATCCGCCCGGACGCAATTTTGGCTAGCTCGTCCACCTCCTCGTTGTACCGGCGGGGCACATGGTTGAGCTCGATGCCGTAGAACTTGTCCTCGAGGGCTCGCATGGCTTTGCAGTAGGCCTCCATCTTGTCGTCATGGCAGCTCACATTCTTCATGACTTGATCGATTACGAGCTGCGAGTCCCCCCGCACATCGAGGCGCTTGACGCCCAACTCAATGGCGATTTTGAGGCCACAGAGGAGGGCCTCGTACTCGGCCATGTTGTTCGAGGCGGGGAAGTGGAGGCGCACCGCGTAGCGCATGTGCTCCCCGAGGGGTGACAAAAAGAGTAGGCCCGCGCCCGCCCCTGTTTTCATCACCGAGCCGTCGAAGAACAGAGTCCAGCACTCTGCTTGGATCTGCGGCGGCGGCAGCTGCGTATCCGTCCATTCAGCGATGAAATCCGCCAGGATTTGAGACTTGATGGCCTTGCGCGGGGCGTAGGTTAGCGTCTCACCCATCAGCTTCACGAACCATTTGGCAATCCTGCCCGCGGCGTCGGGATTGCGGATGATCTCCCCCAGCGGGAAGGAGGAGACCACCGTGATGGGGTGGGCCTCGAAATAGTGGCGGAGCTTGCGCCGCGCAAGGACTACCGCGTACAGCAGCTTTTGGACCTGAGGGTAGTGCGTCTTGGTGTCGGATAGGACCTCGCTGATGTAGTAGACCGGCCGCTGGACCGGCAGGGCGTGCCCTTCCTCCGTGCGTTCCACCACGATCACGGCGCTGACCACCTGGGTGGTCGCGGCCACATAGAGCTGTAGGGGTTCGCCATCCTGCGGCGGCATGAGGATTGGGGCGTGCGCTAAGGACGCCTTCAGCTTGTCGAGCGCGTCCTGGGCCTCGGCGGTCCAGGAGAAGCGCTCGTGCTTCTTGAGGAGGCGATAGAGGGGCAGGCCCTTCTCGCCGAGCCTCGAGATGAAGCGGCTCAAGGAGGCAAGGCACCCCAGCACCTTTTGCACCCCTTTGAGGTCCCGAATCGGGCCCATTCGTTCGAGGGCCGTGACCTTTTCAGGGTTGGCCTCGATTCCCCGTTGGGAGACAATGTATCCCAGGAGCATGCCTCGCGGCACTCCAAAGACGCACTTTTCGGGGTTTAATTTGACCCCGTTGACCCGTAGGCAGCCGAACGCGATGCCAAGGTCGCCAACCAGGTCGTCCGCCTTCCTGGTCTTTATGATGATGTCGTCTACGTACGCCTCAACCGTCCGTCCGATGTGATCTCCGAAAACGTGCTGCATGCAGCGCTGGTATGTTGCACCCGCGTTTCGGAGGCCAAACGACATCGTGATGTAACAGAACATCCCGAACGGTGTGATGAACGAAGTCGCGAGCTGGTCGGACTCCTTCATCTTTATCTGATGATACCCAGAGTAGGCATCAAGGAAGCATAGCAGCTCACACCCGGCAGTTGAATCAACGATTTGATCAATACGCGGCAAAGGAAAAGGAACTTTAGGACATGCTTTATTAAGACTAGTATAGTCTATACACATCCGCCACTTCCCATTCTTTTTCTTTACAAGCACGGGGTTTGCTAGCCACGTTGGGTGGAACACCTCCTTGATGAACCCGGCCTCGAGAAGCTTCCGCAGCTCCGCTCCGATTGCCCGTCGCCGCTCCTCGTTGAAGCGGCGGAGCCGTTGTTGCACGGCGCGGGCGTGAGGCAGGATGTCAAGGGAGTGCTCGGCGACTTCCCTCGGGATGCCTGGCATATTCGAGGGGCTCCACGCGAAGATGTCGGCGTTGGCGCGGAGGAAGTCGACGAGCACCACTTCCTATTTGGGATCGAGGGTGGAGCTGACCCTCAACGCCTTGCCCTCGGGGGCAGAGGGATCGAGGGGGACCTCCTTGGTCTGCTCCGCGGCCTCGAAGGCGCCGGTGTGCTTGGCGGTGGAGTCGAGGTCATCGTTGACCATCTTCTCCAAAGTGGTCACCAGCGCTTCATCCAGCGCCAGTGCTTCTGCGTGCTCCACGCACTCGACGTCGCAGTCGAATGCATGCTCGATGGACGAGCCGACGGTGATAACGCCGTTCGGTCCTGGCATCTTCATCTTCAAGTAGGTATAGTTGGGGACCGCAATGAATTTGGTGTAACAGGGTCGCCCAAGTATAGCGTGGTAGGCTCCCTTGAACCCCACTACCTCGAAGGTGAGGATCTCCTTGCAGAAATTCTTCGCGGTGCCAAACCAAACCGGCAGGTCGATCTTCCCGAGGGGCTGGACCTGCTTGCCCGGCGCGATGCCACGGAATGGCTTCGTCTTCGCGGGCCGCACCGGTCCAGCCCGATCCCCATCAAGCGCAGTGTATGCGCGTAGAGGATGTTGAGGCTGCTGCCCCCGTCCATCAAGACCTTCGAGAACCGCGCGTTCCCGATGATTGGGTCGACCACCAGCGGGTACTGGCCTGGGTTGGGGACGCGGTTCAGGTGGTCTTCCCGGCTGAAGGTGATGGCGTCCTCCGACCAATTGAGGAAGGAGGGAGGCGCCCTCTCCGCGGCGAGGACCTTGTGCCACTCCTTCTTGCGCTGGCGGGTCGACATGTCGACGGTTGGCCCCCCAAAGATGAGGAACACGTTTTCCACGGCGGGGAAGCCGCCGGCGTCGCCATCTCCTCCGTCCTTCTTGGCCTCCGCCTCCTTCGCGGCGGCGCGGCCATAGAATTTCTTGAGCATGTCGCATTGCTCAAGGGTATGGTTCACGGGGGTCTTGTGGTAAGGGCATGGCTTTTTTAGCATGTCGTCAAAAAACCCCCGGACCTCGAGGGGCCGGTCGAGGGCCCCGTCGAGCCGGGTCAACAGCAAGGGCCTCGGCATTACCGCCGTCGCGCCCCTGCTCGCGCGCCTCGCGGCGCGGCTTCTTTCCCTTCTTGCCCCGCTTGTCGTTGCGGTGGGGCTCCTTGGACTTGCTGCCCTCCGCGGGCGCGTCCTCCGAGCGCTTGCCCTTCTTGCCGTCGAAGATCGCTCCCACGGCCTCCTCTCCTGAGGCGAAGCTGGTGGCGATGTCGAACAGCTCGTTTGAGTCCGCGGGCGGGCTGCGCCCCAGCTCTCGCACGAGATCCCTGCATGTGGTGCCCTCGAGGAAGGCGTGCACGATCTCGGACTGCGCCATGCTGGGCAGCTCCGTACAACGCTTGGAGAAGCGCCGTATGAAGTCCCGCAGCGACTCGCCGGGCCTCGTGTGCGGAGCGCGAGGTCCCGGGGAATTTTCCCGGGCGCACGTACGTGCCCTGGAAGTTGCCCACGAACGTGCGGACCAGATCATCCCAATTGTGGATTTGGCTGGCGGGCAGGTGCTCGAGCCACGTCCGAGCCGCATCGCCGAGGTGCAGGGGCAAGTTGCGGATGATGACCTCATCGCTGGTGGCCCCGCCCAGCTGGCAAGCCAAGCGGTAGTCGTTGAGCCACACGCGGGGATCCGTCTCCCCGTTGTACTTGACGATGGTCGACGGTTGGCAAAAGCGCTGGGGGAAGGCCGCCGCGCGAATCTCCCGGCTGAACACACGGGTCCCCGGGGGCTCCGGCGTCGGGGAGCGGTCCTCGCTGCTGTCGTAGCGTCCGCCCCGTCGAGGGTGGTAGCCCACCGCTGCTCGGGCGTCCGCCTTGCTTGTGCGGCGGGCGTTGATGACGTTGCGAGCGTCACCGTCCAGCGCTCTGCGCGTGTCAAGGAGCCGTTCCTTGGCCGCTGCGCGTCCCGAGTTGGCGGGTCGCCCCGCCGCTTCCCCTGCGTGGACCGAGGGTTCGCCCCCTTGTGCGGCCCCGTCACCCCGCGCATCCCCTTGTTGGCGGATGCGCGACGCCGAGCTCTCGGCCTGCTGGACGGCCGCTTGCTCAATGAGAGTCTGCACCTCGCGGTGCAGGTCTCGTGCCTCAGGGGTCGAGGGTGACGACATGGCCCGTAGCAGCGTTGCGGCGGCAACGAGCTTCTGACTTGCCCGCGGCGGCACGTCAGGGTTGTCGGCGTTGATGCGGTCGCGGGCTCGTGCGCCGGCTCCCGCACGCGTTCGCCGCGAGCGGAGGCTTCTCCGGCCATCGAGGCGCGGAGCGGCCGCACCGTTCGGTATTCCTCCGCCGGCTTGGCCTCGAGCTCGCGGGCTTGGGCTAGGCGCGGCGTCGGCGTCGGCCCCGGCGGAGCGCCCGGCCTCCGCGGCTAGGCGTGTGGCGATCCCCCGGGCGGGCGTGATCTCCCCGTCTCCGGCGCCCACCGCGCGGTGGCGTTGGCCTGGTCGTTGGCGACGACCACGTAGCACTCCCGCGCGGGGTCGTAGCTCCCGGTCGGGAGTCATCGGAGCAACCGAACCGATGTCCGTAGCGTCAAGGAAACGCCTGAACATGACTGGGTCCGGCACGCCGGAGAAGTCCCATTCCGCGTACCCGTGGCGGTTGGCGGGTGGCGGAGCGTTGAGGGAGCCCAGGGACGATTCGTCACCCGCTGAGGCGCCGGGATCCCTAGCGACGAAGACGTGACGTCCAGGCGGGACCCTGCGCATCGTGGTGTTGACGTTGTTGTTGTAGGCCGTCGTGGCTCCGCGCAGCCCAATGGGAAGGCGCGGTCTGGAGACCGTGCGCCGTCCTGCTGGGGTGGCGGCGGTCGTGGTGGCGGGCGCGTCGTGCCGAGAGGCGGCGCGCTCGGCTGCCGTCGCTCGGACCGCGCCCGGCGCGAACGCATCCCGGAGCGGCGGCGACGTCGTGGCGTCGACGGGCCCGCGGTATAAGTGCTCCGCGGGCGTCCGCGCCGTGGTGGTGCGTGCGGCGGGGACCGAGGCGGACCCGGCCTGGCGCCGCGCGCGGAGCTCCTCACGGTTGGTGAGGCGCATGAGGTAGCCGTTCCCCGTGGCCTGAAAGTTCAGGCCCCCAAACCGGATTTCGAACCTGGCAGATAGGGGGTCCGAGCTGCCCATGTTGTAACGCGTACTGCGGTACTCAGTGCAGATCACCATGGAGGGAGTTGACGGATTGAACTTAGGCGCTCAGATAGCCCCACGGTGGGCGCCAACTGTCGGTGCGAAATATGGTCCCGACACTAACCAGTAGTAAGCGCCGAGGTCTATCCCTCAATGGTCGATGCTAAGCAATAAGAGACACGGGATTTATCCTGGTTCCGGCCGAGGGGGCCGTACGTCCAGCAGTGGCGTGCTCAAGGCACTATATTACTTAGCACCGGGGGTGCCTGTAGTGGGGCTGCTACAAGCAAGGCGGGAGAGGAAGCCTGGCTTCCAAGTCCCTAGTGTGATGGCTGAAAATGTTGTGGGAGAATTGGAGGACAAGTGCGTGGCGCAACCTATCTCCTGTTGTGTTGTGTCTATGTCTCTCTCTCCGTTCCCCCCCCCCCGGGGCAGGGAGGGTTCGTCCCCCTTTTATAGATCAAGGAGGGAGCGAATCACATGCGCGCCGCGCTATTTAGCTACGTGAAGGGGCGCGGCGTGCTATGCTGTAGAGTGGGCGGCCGTCCGGACGATCCTTGCAGCGATCCGACCATCATGGCCTATCTTGTACCCGAACAGTGGCGGTTCAAGGGTAGAAGGGCGGAGGATGGTAGTGATGTCTTCTGATAGGCTCGAGGGAGGCTGGCGACGTTGGCCGTGCGGAGTACGGGAGTAGGTGAAACGGCGTCTGTTCCAATACGTTCCACGATCTTTGAGTCGTTGCTACGGCGCACCGGGATGCGCCCGCACGCGCGGGGGCGGCAGCCATACCGTAACAGTAGCAGGGATGGCGTCCCGCCGGCCTAGCGCCTCCACCTAACCCTGCAGGGTCACAAGAAAGCAAATTGAGGGTGCAGCCGGCCCCCCTTCGAGGGCTCGGCGCGTTAGCCGTACTGGAGCAGGTGCACGGCGTCACGGGACTGGCACCGGTCCTGCTGCACCGTCCCTCTCCACAGTGATGGGGATGGGCTCCCTCCTGGGGAGTCGGTGCGGCAGCACCGGGGCGCGAGCCCCGGGCGCATGATGGCGCGGGTCCCGCCGGTGTCGGGCGTTAAATGCCCGCGTGCGGGGGCGGGCGCACGCGTGCGGGGCGCCCTCAAGCGAGGGGACCCGGTCGAGGGCGGGGCGGACCCTCGAGCGAGGGCGCACGGGTCGCGCACGACGGCCGGCGACGTGCGGCGCACGGGTCGCGCACGACGTCGTGGCGCGCCGGCGCTCCTGCCTTAACCCTTTTGCTGGCCCACTGTTGGACTCATGTTTTCTTCAAAAATTTGAATAAAACTTGACCAAGCAATGAATACCAAAGTTGTAGATCTAAGTACCAGCTACAATTTTCACAAAAGCTGTATGGGGTTTTTCTCTCTAGATTTGAATCTATTTGGATGCCAACTTTGAATGTCAGCCTGTGTCTGGCAACAGTAAAAGCTGGTTTGCAAGGGGGTTTTCACAATTTTCCCCTCCAATTTTACAATGCCATTCTACATGAAAGTTGTGTCCCTCAACAAGACCTACAACTTATGGAATGACGGTAATTAGCGTTAATGACGGTAATTAAAAAACCAGGGGCGTCACAGTGGCACAATGTTATGGAATGACACCGGCCATCCCGCACAGGACCCGCACAGCCCCGGGGATGGTTGTACAGTGTGGGTTGGTCGAACAGTGCCGGGATCTGATTCCCAGGCGGTGTCAGCAGACCAGCGTGGCGGGGATTCACCTTTGACCCGGGCACCCGCGATGCGTCAAAGCTTTTAATGCCCTGGTCGGGGGAGCAGGCGCGGCGCCGCGGGTCGAGGGAGGCCTCGAGTGAGGCGGAGGCTCACGCGAGGGTGCGCCACACCCTCGAGCGAGGCAGGGGTTTCACGGTGCCGTGTCTGCCCCTCGAGCGAGATGGAGGTTCGCCCGAGGGGTGCCGTGGTTGGCCGTTTGATGGGCCGCTGAGGCTTTTTGGGCCATGGACCTTTCTTTGCCTTGGGCCACGGCCATGCGGGGCGTGATTTGAAGTTGTGGGTTTGATCATTTATTTTTTAGAAAGGGGTGATTTCCCCTGTTATTAGGGGACCCCTATGGTTGTCCCCGATAACATGAGCATATCCATTTATCATCTTATGATTCCAACATAAGGACCTATATCTCACGAGTGATGGACATCACTCGACTTATATTGTGTCCTTAGAGCACGGCAACTATCGACCTAGCATACTAGTAAAAGAGCATAGGTACCTAAGGATCATGCATCTAGGGTTTCATTCAACTCCTGAAATGTAGATGCATATAGATAGCAGGCATAGTTGCAAAAAAATTTTAAAAAAACATGTTAGGTTAAGATCTAGTGCTTGCCTTTGAAGCGAATGTTAGTTCTAACTAGGCCTTGGGCCCTCCCAACTTTTGTCTGGATCATGTTATGCTCCAATAGGGATGGCAACGGGGATATCCCCATCGGGGATCAACCCCCCATCCCCGTCCCCGCGGGGAGAAAATTCCCCGTCCCCGTCTTCGTTAGAGTTCACGGGGAGAGTTTCTTCCCGTCCCCGTCCCCGCGCGGGGATAAATCCTCGTGGGGATCCCCAGTTACGACTCCATTCATCCATTCAACTGAATATGGCTCGAGTTTTTAATGCGAAAAATTGTTTTTCCCTCTAACACGTCTGAGTGGTCGATTTGAGGAAATGTAAACTTTCTCAACCACATTGAAGAAATAAATAATCAAGAGTCACGAAGATACAAACGGAAATGGACAAAATAGCTTGGCATCCATAGGCCGTAGCAATGAAAAACAAAAAGCAACATCAAAAGAGCGAAGAGACAAAAGCTTGCGTCCTCGATCTGAAGCCTAGCAGTCTAGCGGACTAGCGCCATGCTTTTCTGCTACATGTGGCATGATGAGAACGAAGTTTGGGAGCTCTGGATGCAGGCGACGGGAGTGCGCCTCACGTGGCTGTGCGGGTGGTGTTGCACACTTGCGCTTGGGATCTCCAGGTTTGGGCAGTGGCTGACCAACGTCGGGTGGCGGCATGGCGGCGGCTTGCGGCGGCGGGGTCTTGGAGCAAGAACGAGTAGAGAGAGGAACTAGGATTCTTAGGGTTAGCTACTTGCTTATATGGTTCGGCTCTTTGGGCTTTGTACTTCATGGGCTGTTGTTTATTGGGCTGGGCCTTTTTGGTCGGGGTTGGGGGGAAGCGGGGACGGGGAGCGTTTGAACATCCCCGCCCCCGCCATACCCGACGGGAATGAGTTTCTCCCCATTTAGATCCCCGCGGGGATTAAAATGCTACCATCCCTGTCCCCTAATGGAGGAATTCCCCACGGGGAATCGGGGATCGGGTCCCCTGTGGACCAGGAGCGTCCCAGTGGTCGGTGGATGACCGCTCCTTAGTGATGAGTGATTGACAACGGGTGTTGGACTGACTCTTGGCTTAGTGCGCAGGTGTAGGCTGCGGCCTAGTTCGTGTTGTTGCAGGTGAAGAACGGGCGCGAAAGGTCTTCAGCCTTGAGGGGCCTCCGGGAGATGGAGAGACAAGTAGGCTCGGTTCGAGGGACCGGTGGACGGCGGGGCCGGGTGCGGGTCACATGGTGGCGACACAAGCAAGACGAAGTCATGGACAAGTGAGCGGTGCACGGTGGCGATCAAGTCAAGTGGTTTGGCGGGAGGGCCGGGACCGGGCACGCGGGGTTTGGTGGTTTGTCCACAAAACTATCAGCGGACGGTTTCTTGGTTTGGCCCTCAAAAACCAAGTCCGAGGGCCCAACACGACGGAGACGGGATCCGGGCGTGTCGGGAAGCTTCGAAGCGGAGGACACGCGGCGGGATCGCATGGCTTGCGTCGGGAGGACGCGGGGTGCGGCAAAGGCGTGGCCGTCCGATGGCAAGACCCACAAACATTACCAAAATGCCCCTACGTGGGTTGTATCGCCAGTAGTGTAGTTAGGGGTAGTCGAGTCATTTACCACTCCGGCGGGACCTGATATATAAGCCTGGAGTGTGTGTTGATGGCGCCCTCTCTCCGCGACTTAGGGTTTCATTTCCCCCCTTCTCTTTCTCATTTTCGTAGCCATTTTTCTTCCATTTTTCTCTAGGCTAGCATGAGAGCTTCATGAGAGATTTGTTGAGAGGGATGGATGCTAGGGCGGCATGCTAGACCTTGTGAATCTTTCCTGGTTTGTATAGAAAATTCGGGGTTGTTTTTCGTGGCTTTTTGTGCCTATTTTCGTGCCTTTGTTCTCGGTGTGATTTCGCGGATTTGAGTGAGTTTCTTCCCGGATTTCTTTGAGGGAAACATGGATAGATGTCTTGTGCATCTTTGTGCTTGATCTTGTGCCCTCAAACGCCGGGAAACTACTTCGATTCGTGAGTTTTCGTTCGGTGCTCTAGTTTTTGGTGGTGCTCAAAGGATTCGCGATTCCCGGTGATTTAGGGAGTTAGGAGGCAAGATTTTTGGGCTATAGCATCCTTGTGTGACGCTTTTCAAGTCCCCAAACCCTTGTCTCTACAGCTTCAACCGTTTGGGAAATCCGATGATGATTTGGGGGAGTTGACTTTCGGGGTCGGGCTATTTTCTGTTCTGTCCGCACCTGGCGGACGGTCCGCGAGGACCAGGCGGACGGTCCGCGCGGGTCCAGTTCATCCCGTGTTCTTCGCGTTCTTGCTCGTCCTTTGTTTCGATCCGTTGTGATTTAGGTTTTTGGTTGGACGAAGTTTCGGACAGTCCGCGGTGTCGGGCGGACGGTCCGCGGGTGCTAGGCGGACGGTCCGCGTGCTCCCCGCGGACGGTCCGTGGCACGGGGGTGTCTTTGGGTCGTTCGTGTAAATTAACGGACGGTCCGCGGCTAAGGCCGGACGGTCCGCGGCCGGGTGCGGACGGTCCCGCGATACCGGCCGGACGGTCCGCGCGGCTCTCGCGGACGGTCCGCCCCCTCTGCGCGGACGGTCCGCCGAGCTCCGTGTGCTTTGCTTCTTGGCTCGATTCCTTCCTTCCTTTCTAGTGCTTCCGCGTGTGCTTTGAGGAATCGTTCCTAAGGCTAGAGGTTGATCTATAACCTCGTGGTCTTGGCGATTGGTGCGTGATTCGATCCATCGCTTGTGTGTGACCGGGTTTTGAGTAGGACATAGGCCGGGTTCTTTGGGAAGAATTTTTTACCGGCTCCTATTCACTCCCCCCCCTCTCTAGTCGCCATCTGATCCTTCAATTGGTATCGAGCACCGGTGCGGATTCTTTGCGACTTTGACAAGTCTTGAATCCTAAGATGGCGTACGTTGAGCGGGGCGGTCCGCCGCACTTCGATGGCAAGGGTTACCACAAGTGGGCGGCTCGTATGATGATTTTTCTTCGAGGAAAGCTGTTGGATTTTACTGTGCTTGACAAGACCTATGCTATTCCGGTCAACATCCATACTCTTATGGTGACCGATGCCGATGCCAAGGCCAAGTATGAGGCTAATGCAAAAGCCGTTGATCACTTGTGCCGGAGCTTGTGTGATCCAGAGTTTGAGCGTGTTCGCCATTTGAATCTTGCTTGGCAAATTTGGGATGGTGGTGATAACCATGTGAAGGCTCGCCTCTTTGTCTCTTACCGGATGCAATATGAGAATTTCACTCCACTTCCCGGTGAGGACATTGATGCGATGTTTCAGAGGTTCACCGCCATCGTGAACAACATGAAGGCAAATGTTGAGGATTTTCCGTATTCCGAGCATGATCAGGCTTTGAAGCTCTTGCATGTCTTGGATCCAAATGTTTGGGGTGCTAAGGTTGAGGCCATCAAGGAGTCCGGGAACTATTTGACTATTGAGTTGGATGACCTCTTTTCTAAGCTCAAGTCGGCCGAGGTTGACGGAAGGGCTGCTATCCAAGCATGAGGGCTCGACCGACCATAGTCTTGCTCTTGTGGGAGGATCAAAGGGCAAATCTAACCCTTCCGTCGACGCTTTTCTTTGTCCTCTCTTATGTCCATTCCGGATGAGGAGTTTGATGTCTTTGGGTGAGGAGGAGCTGGCCTTGCTCTCAAGAAGATTTGAACGACTACACGAGAGTCGGAGGAATGCAAGGCGGAGCTCAGGGACGTGCTACAAGTGTGGCAAGCGTGGCCACTTCATCGCCGAGTGTCCGGAAGCGGAGGAGAACAAGTACAAGGTGAACGAGTACAAGGCGCACCCGAGGCGTGAAGACAAGTACTCCTCCAAGGGCAAGCACTTCAACAAGTCCAAGAGCAAGGACAAGGACAAGCGGCGGCCGAGCAAGAGCACCTACAAGAAGAACAAGGCAAGAGCGATGGTGGCCGGTGCGAGCGACGTCGACTCAAGCTCAAGCGAGGAGCGATCAAGCTCAAGCGGCGAAGATGAAGACGCCGGGAGGCGCGGTGGCAAGAAGAGTGCAAGCCGGAACCTCGGCGGGGCGAGCCGTGTGGCGCTCGAGGGCTTTTGTGGCATGGCCCATAGCTCAAGCGGCAAGAAGAGTGTGAAGGAAGACGGCGACTCGACTCGGAGGATGAGGTAAACCGTGACCCCGACTCTTTGCTTGCTTTGAGATTGCTAGGTTGAATGGTTTGCTTGATAACCGTGATAGTGTCTTGAGAGATGCCAAAAAGATGAGGAAAGATCTTAGGGCTCAGCTTGAGAATGCTAGCGAGAAAGTAGGAGAGTTAGAGTCAAAATTGCTTGAATTGAAACTTGAGAATGACTCTTTGAAACTTGCTCCTACTTCTCTTGATGATGTTGAATGTGTTGAATGTGATGCTTGGTTGAATGAGATCAAACTGCTTAATGAGAAGAATGCTTCTATTTTGGCTCAACTAGATGCTCTTAGACTGAACATGATGAGCTTAAGGCTAGACCTACTTTGCTTGGTGCTTGCAAATCATGTCCTACTATGCATGCTAAGCTTGTTGATGCTCGCTCTACTATTAGCTCCTTGGAAGCATCGTTGAAATCTCCTGTTGCAAATGCATGTTCTAGCTGTGATGAAGTCACTTTGCGCAATCTTGAACTTACTTCCCGTTTGGATGTCATTTATGAGGAAAATGATTATTTGAGGAAGGTGTTGGGTTGGTTGTCTGGGCAGGAACCTCAGTTGAAAATCATGATTGAGGAGTTCAAGAGAGCTGATGGTCGTGGTTTGGGGTTTGAGAAGTTGGGTGAGAAAGTGGGAGAGAACAGTGGGGAGAGTGTGTACGAGAAGTGTGTTGAGTCTAACCCCGGGTTTGAAGTGATCGGAGAGATCCAAGTCCCACTCCCAAAAGCACCCAAGAACTCTTTCACACCAAATCCCAACCACCTTTGCAACAAGCTTGACACAACCCAAGATCCACCCAAATTCCCACCTAAGACAAATGATTTCCAGAAACCAGTGAAGTTTGTGGGCGAGAAGGGTGAGAAGCCTAGAGAGAAGCCAGAGCCAAAACCAAAACCCATCCCCTTCAGGTGTGAGTATTGTGGCAAGGAGAGGCATCTTGCGAGTTTTGCTACAAGAGGAAGAGGGATGAGAGGCTTGCTAGGGAGCAAGCAAACCGGGACGGTATCGCCGGCCTCGAGGTATTCCCCGAGCCTAGAGTGCCACTTCCACGGGGTGTGGGAAGTGTGAGGAGTGTTGGCGAGGTTCCCACGGAGAGGTGGTGGTGGTGAGAGGTTTGTTAGGAGAGATGATGGTGTGCGTCTTTGGTGAGAGGTTTGGTCGGGCTCGTGGTGGTTTTGCTTTGGACGTCCTCCTACTCGTCCTCGGTACGGGTTTAGGGGAGATGATCGCGGCTTTGGGTTCCGGAGGAACTACGGACCACGTTTTCCCCCTCGTGGTGCTCGTACTCCTCCCATGGGACATGGGAAGTTTGGTGGCAAGGCGGTGATGTTTGCTAACCCCTCTTTTGAGCGAGATGGCTCGACACGGTTTAACTTTTTCCCGTGCTAACCCCGGTGTCGAGTCGCTAGCTCATTCTCGTTCTTGTTTCGATTTGCGGGCGGAGGCTTGGAGAACATTTGGTTGATCGACTCCGGGTGTTCTCGACACATGACCGGAGATAAGAAGTGGTTCTCCGGCCTCACCCCGGTGAAGGAAAAGATGTACATTACATTTGGGGACAATGGACGAGGTAGGGTCTTTGTCGAGGGAGTTGTGCATGTGAGTGACAAGGTAACGCTCGAAGAGAGTGGCTCTTGTGAAGTCTTTGGGTTTTAATTTGCTTTCGGTTTCTCGGTTGCTTGATGAGGGTTTTGAGGTGCGTTTCAAGTCCGGCGAGTCTCGTTTGCTTGATTCTCGAGGTGATCTTGTCCGTATGATCATCCCCGAGGGTCGATTTTCGGGGCTGATTTCTCTCGTTCTTTGGGTCCTGCTCGTTTGTTTGATGGCTGGTCCTTCTTCGATTTGTGGAAATGGCATAGGCGGTTGGGACACTTGAGCTTTGATTTGGTTTCCCCGCTTGAGTGTTCTTGACCTTGTCCGAGGATTGCCGAAGTTGAAGCTTGAGAAGGATTTGGTTTGTGCTCCTTGTAGGCATGGTAAGATGGTAGCCACTCCCCATCCACCCCCGACCGATGTCATGACCGAGCGTCCGACAGAGCTGTTGCATATGGACCTTGTTGGGCCGGCTCGAGTTCGCTCGGTGGGTGGGAAGTAGTATGTCCTTGTTGTGGTGGACGATTACTCTCGCTATGCCCGGGTGTTCTTCTTGGAGGATAAGAGTGAGACTTTTGGTTTTGTTCGAGATCGATCGTGAGGTTGAAAAACGAGAGGCATGGGAATGCTATTCGAGCTATCCGCGGTGATAATGGCTCGAGTTCAAGAACTCTCGTTTTGATGCCTTTTGTCGTGATCTAGGTCTTGAACATCGGTATTCGACCCCTTATGTGCCCCCTCAAAATGGAGTCGTGGAAAGGAAAAATCGGACTCTTTGTGAGATGGCTAGGACGATGCTCGATGAGCACAGGACTCCTAGGAGGTTTTGGGCTGAGGCGGTCAATACAGCTTGTCATGTTTCCAACCGGATTTTATTGAGAGCTTTCAAGAAGAAGACATGTTATGAGCTTATGCATGGTCGGGCACCCAAAGTGAGTCATTTCCGAGTTTTTGGCTGCAAGTGCTTTATTTTGAAAAAGGGAAAACTCGACAAATTTGAGGCTAGGTCTAGTGATGGTATTTTCTTTGGATATGCTAACCACTCTAGAGCCTATAGGGTGCTTAACCTTGAGACTAACAAAATCATGGAGACTTGCGAGGTGACCTTCGACGAGACAATGCCATGTACTTCTCTTGGCTTTGAATGTGCGGGTGATGAAGAGATGGCCGAGGACCTCTTTGAAGAGGAGAAAGATGAAGGCGGAGATGATGATGGGGAGAACCATGCGCTCCGAAGCCGAGCATGTACCCACTACTTCCCCTACGACTACTTTGGAGCATGGACCGTCTACTTCATGGACAACGACGGTGCAACAAGAGGACCGGGCGAGAGAAGGCTGAAGTTGAGGGGGAGGTAGTCTCGAGGCGTGAGGCTCCCCGGCGGATTCAAGAAGTGCATCCCCCGTCAAAGATCATTGGAGACATCAATGAACGCACTACACGGTCGAGGTCCGGGAATTCCTCTCATTTTGCTCATCTTGCTTTTGTTGCTACTTTTGAGCCCAAGGACATTGGACATGCTTTATCTGATGCAAACTGGGTCAATTCTATGCATGAGGAGTTGGAAAATTTTGAGAGGAACCAGGTGTGGGAGCTAGTTGAACCACCTCCAAATTGCCATCCCATAGGAACCAAGTGGGTTTGGAAGAACAAAGAGGGAGAGAATGGGATGGTTGTGAGGAACAAGTCCAGACTTGTTGCTCAGGGGTTTAGTCAGAAGGAGGGGATCGACTACGAGGAGACCTTTGCTCCTGTGGCCCGTCTTGAGGCAATTCGGATCCTTCTAGCCTTTGCCGTGGCTAAAGGGTTCAAGTTGTTTCGGATGGACGTGAAGAGTGCTTTTCGAATGGGGTCATAGAGGAGGAGGTGTATGTGAAGCGACCACACCGGGTTTGAGAGCGAGTTGTACCCACACGGGGTATACGGGTTGAAAAGGGCTCGTATGGGTTGAAACGGGCGCCCCGTGCTTGGTATGGGAGATTGAGAGGTTTTCTTTTGAGCAAAGGGTTTGTGATGGGTACGGTGGATAGAACCTTGTTTCTCCTCAAGCATAGGAATGACTTGCCGATTGTTCGGATATACGTGGATGATATTGTCTTTGGTGGCTCGTCACATAACCTGGTTGCCAAGTTTGCGGATGAGATGAGCGGGGAGTTCGAGATGAGCATGATGGGCGAGTTGCGGTATTTTCTCGGTAGCCGCGAGATCAAGCAAGTGAAGGACGGTACATTTGTGCACCAGACCAAGTACACGAAAGACATGCTGAGGAAGTTCCAGATGCAAGACGTGAAGCCGATGTTGACTCCCATGGGGAGTACGGCCACTTTGGATGCGGATGAGGACGGAGAACCAGTGGACCAGCGGGAGTACAGGAGCATGATCGGCTCCCTCCTCTACTTGACGGGCGACGAGGCCGGACATACGGTTCGGCGTGTGTCTGTGCGCTCGTTTTCAGGCTTCGCCGAGGACTTCACATCGACAGGCCGTCAAGAGGATTTTCAGGTACCTACAGTCTGCCCCTGGTCTTGGCCTTTGGTACTCTTCCTCCTCGACTCTGTCTCTTCATGGTTTTTCCGATGCGGATTTTGCTGGTTGTCGAGTCGAGAGGAAGTCTACTTCTGGTACTTGTCAGTTTCTTGGTTCTTCGTTGGTCTCATGGTCTTCCCGCAAGCAGTCTAGTGTAGCTCAGTCTACCACGAGGCGGAGTATGTTGCTTGCCGCGAGTTGTTGCTCCCGGTTGTTGTGGATTTCATACACTTTGAAAGACTTTGGTGAGGAGTGCACCCGGATCCCACTTCTTTGTGATAGCACTAGTGCCATAAGCGTAGCCAAAAATCCGGTGCTTCACTCCGGAACCAAACATATAGAAGTGAGGTATCATTTCCCGAGGGACAATGTGGAGAAAGGAACCATTGTTTTGAGCCATGTCCCTACCCAAGATCGCTAGCCGACATCTTTACAAAGCCTCTCGACCAAGCTACATTTGTGCGCTTGCGGGGGGAACTTGGGGTTTGTTGCCCTTTCTAGTTGATTCTTGGGGGTTTCCTTTTGTATCATTTGTATCATATCATGTTCTTACTTTGATGTATATACATGCTTTGCTTGATGTACAAACCATGGTAGGATAGCCATCTTGTCATATATCATGTTGCATTTGTGTCATATTGCATTTTAGGATGATGAGCTTCTTTCATATGCCATATTTGAGTCTCTTTGGCTATTTGTGAGATATTGGTTATATGTGTGGAGAAATGGTGATGTGAGGCTATGCTCTTGGAATATTTGAGATATATGTGTGGTGAGATAGCCCCTTTTGAAATAAATGCTTAACTTGACTAATTTTTGATGAAATATGCTCCACTCGTGTGTAGTTGTGTATCCATGTCACGGTTTGGTCTAAATGTGCTTTTCATGCTTAGATTGTGCTTGGATGCCTTGTTCTTGCATTTGGGCCAAAGGCCGGATATCATTGTGAATGTTTAGCCTATGTTGCATTCTGGGGGAGCATAAGCTTCTTTTTGCCGCAAAGGCACTTCATGTACCATGAAATGAATCAATCTTGAAAAGAAGTGCATAATGCTTGAAAAATGCTCCATCCATCATGTCTCTGCTTAAAATGTCTTATCTTTCACATATGGGTGCAAAACATGTTGCATGATGTTCACCAGTGGAGAAGTCTCCCCGAAGAGGACACATGGCTCATGAGCTTTGACATGACATGCTTTGCTTTATGGGTGTTTGCCATGATCTTTTTCTTTGAGAATTTGATACCCTTGTATGATCTTTGAATGGTATGCATGTTTGTGGCTCAAGTGTGACATGGATAGGCTTTTACATGTGAAGCGAGTCTTCTTTTGGTAAAACTGCTTAAATCTGAAAATTTTGCTTTGTCACATGCTTGTATTTTCATATATTACTTGTGGCAATGCTTTGACTATGCTATGATTCATGTGTGTGATCTTTGTCTCATTTTTAGCCTTTGACACTAGATTTGGCCTATTTGAGAAGCTCATGTAGATGTTTATATGCTTTGCTTTGCATTTCTGCATTTTTACCTTGATTCATACATTGTCAACAAGGGGGAGAAAAGGTGAGCTTAATGAAAATTCAGAAAAAGGTGAGCTGAAATTTGGAAGTGTGCATCCACATGTTCAGGGGGAGGCATTTGTTCGGGGGGGAGCTTTCTTCTTGTTTTCGGTGTGGATTTTGTGCTTTGCTTGGCTTGTGACCTTTCTTCGCCTTTCTTCGGTTTTGGTCATGAGTTGAGCTTCTTTGTTTTTCTTTCTTCTTTCTTTCTCTTTTACTCGAATTTCATTTCGCGTTGTGTGTTGTCAATGCACTCATCAAGGGGGGAGATTGTGGACCGGGAGCGTCCCGGTGGTCGGTGGATGACCGCTCCTTAGTGATGAGTGATTGACAACGGGTGTTGGACCGACTCTTGGCTTAGTGCGCGGGTGTAGGCCGCGGCCTAGTTCGTGTTGTTGCGAGGGTGAAGAACGGGCGCGAAAGGTCTTCGGCCTTGAGGGGCCTCCGGAGATGGAGAGACAAGTAGGCTCGGTTCGAGGGACCGGTGGACGCGCGGGACCGGGTGCGGGTCACATGGTGGCGACACAAGCAAGACGAAGTCATGGACAAGTGAGCCGGTGCACGGTGGCGGTCAAGTCAAGTGGTTTGGCGGGAGGTCGGACCGGCACGCGGGGGTTTGGTGGTTTGTCCACAAAACCATCGGCGGACGGTTTCTTGGTTTGGGCCTCAAAACCAAGTCCGAGGGCCCAACACGACGGAGACGGGATCCGGGCGTGTCGGGAAGCTTCGAAGCGGAGGACACGCGGCGGGATCGCATGGCTTGCGTCGGGAGGACGCGGGGGTGCGGCAAAGGCGTGGCCGTCCGATGGCAAGACCCACAAACATTACCAAAATGCCCCTACGTGGGTTGTATCGCCGGTAGTGTAGTTAGGGGTAGTCGAGTCATTTACCACTCCACGGCGGGACTCGATATATAAGCCTGGAGTGTGTGTTGATGGCGCCCTCTCTCCGCGACTTAGGGTTTCATTTCCCCCCTTCTCTTTCTCATTTTCGTAGCCATTTTTCTTCCATTTTTCTCTAGGCTAGCATGAGAGCTTCATGAGAGATTTGTTGAGAGGGATGGATGCTAGGGCGGCATGCTAGACCTTGTGAATCTTTCCTGGTTTGTATAGAAGATTCGGGGTTGTTTTTCGTGCCTTTTTGTGCCTATTTTCGTGCCTTTGTTCTCGGTGTGATTTCGCGGATTTGAGTGAGTTTCTTCCCTGATTTCTTTGAGGGAAACATGGATAGATGTCTTGTGCATCTTTGTGCTTGATCTTGTGCCCTCAAACGCCGGGAAACTACTTCGATTCGTGAGTTTTCGTTCGGTGCTCTAGTTTTTGGTGGTGCTCAAAGGATTCGCGATTCCCGGTGATTTAGGGAGTTAGGAGGCAAGATTTTTGGGCTATAGCATCCTTGTGTGACGCTTTTCAAGTCCCCAAACCCTTGTCTCTACAGCTTCAACCGTTTGGGAAATCCGATGATGATTTGGGGGAGTTGACTTTCGGGGTCGGGCTATTTTCTGTTCTGTCCGCACCCGGCGGACGGTCCGCGAGGACCAGGCGGACGGTCCGCGCGGGTCCGCTTCATCCCGTGTTCTTCGCGTTCTTGCTCGTCCTTTGTTTCGATCCGTTGTGATTTAGGTTTTTGGTTGGACGAAGTTTCGGACAGTCCGCGGTGTCGGGCGGACGGTCCGCGGGTGCTAGGCGGACGGTCCGCGTGCTCCCCGCGGACGGTCCGTGGCACGGGGGTGTCTTTGGGTCGTTCGTGTAAATTAACGGACGGTCCGCGGCTAAGGCCGGACGGTCCGCGGCCGGGGTGCGGACGGTCCGCGATGCCGGCCGGACGGTCCGCACGGCTCTCGCGGACGGTCCGCCCCTCCTGCGCGGACGGTCCGCCAGAGCCTGTGTGCTTTGCTTCTTGGCTCGATTCCTTCCTTCCTTTCTAGTGCTTCCGCGTGTGCTTTGAGGAATCGTTCCTAAGGCTAGAGGTTGATCTATAACCTCGTGGTCTTGGCGATTGGTGCGTGATTCGATCCATCGCTTGTGTGTGACCGGGTTTTGAGTAGGACATAGGCCGGGTTCTTTGGGAAGAATTTTTTACCGGCTCCTATTCACTCCCCCCCCCTCTCTAGTCGCCATCTGATCCTTCATCCCCGTTGTCATCCTTATGCTCCAACGATGTCCCCTCCTCCCTTGAACGGTTCTTCACCTTGTTCCAGAACAAGCTCGTAGCTACCGTTAGGAAGTTATACGCGAGAGATGCATATGCAACAATTAATTTGGTAGCTTATGTAAGCTTGTTTTATACAAAAATTAGCAAACATGGAGTGTATGCTTATGCCAATCCTATATACCTTCTGGAAGTTTTTTTGCATCCCACCTTCCAGTGTTTGAGATTCATGTTTACAGCCACACCCATTGGATCTTAAAGACCCTCACCCACCTTCCCTACCTCCTTCTTGGCCTCACGGCGCCGCCCCTGCCTGCCGCCGTCGGTCGTCGCCCACACATCCCTGCGCGACCGGGTGGGAGGTGGAGGGAGTGGCCGGCGGCGAGGTCGCCGCCGATAGGGGTGGTGGTGGAGGCGGTGGTGGGTTAGGTTAGGGTTTGGGGTTGCCGGGTGGGGGCTCTAATGGCGAGGAAGGCGGGCGCGGACAGTGGGGGGAGCGGCCGGCGGCGAGGTCGCCGCCGGTCGGGGTGGTGGTGGAGGCGGCGGACCTTAGGGTTTCGGGGTTCGAAGTGCGGGTTCGGAGCTCCTCCATGTCCAGCGAACCTAGACGAGGGAGGTGGGGGAGCCGGAGGACATTGTGAACCGCGGAAAACCGTTCTGGCAATCGGATACGGTAAGCCACGGGTCCACATACTTCTATTACTTCATAGGGTCCAATGTAGCACGGGGCTAACTTTCCTTTGACTCCGAACCTTTGCACACCTTTGGTGGGGGATACTTTCAAATACACATGATCTCCCACTTCAAAGTGTCGAGGTGCGGTTCCCTTATCATGGTAACTCTTTTGTCTCATCTGGGCCATCTTCAAATTCTCTCTTATCACTTGCACCCTCTCTTCGGCCTCCTTAACTAACTCTGGTCCAAAGAGTGTTCTTTCTCCGGTCTCTGACCAATTCAGTGGGGTGCGGCATCTGCGGCCGTATAGAGCATCGAACGGTGCCATTTTCAAGGCGGCACGATAGGCCGTTATTGTAGGAGAACTCTGCCAAGGACAAGCACTTGTCCCAACTCTTGTCAAAGTGCAAGCTGCTTGCTCTCAACATGTCTTCTAGGATCTGGTTTATCCTTTCCGTCTGACCATCGGTCTGTGGATGATAACTGGAACTACGGAGCAGCTGAGTTCCCAAACACTCATGCAACTGCTCCCAAAAACGGGCTACAAACTGAGTTCCTCTATCAGAGATTATAGTCTTTGGGATTCCATGTAGACGAACTATGTGATCTACATACAACTCTGCATATTGTTGCACGGAGTAAGTGGTATGCACGGCAATGAAGTGGGCGGTCTTGGCGAGCCTATCCACGATTACCCAAATAGAGTCCTTCTTTCTAGGGGTCAGGGGTAAACCCACAATAAAATCCATACTAACGTCGTCCCATTTCCACATAGGTATCGACAGGGGTTGGAGTACTCCTGCCGATTTCAAATGACTTGCTTTCATCCGGTGGCAAGTATCGCACTCGGCTACATACTTGGCTACATCCACCTTCATATTGGACCACCAAAAGTTCTGCTTTAGATCTTGGTACATCTTGGTACTACCAGGGTGAATAGAGAACTTGGATTTGTGAGCTTCATCTAGAATGATTTTCTTAATTTCTGGGTCAACGGGGATCACTAGGCGTTTTCCAAACCAGACCACATCTTGGTGATCCTTCTAGAAACAAGTGTACTTCGGGTCTCCTTCCACTAGTTTCTGCCTGATGGTTTGGATATCAGCATCATTGCGGCTGGCGGTGACAATCTCGTCATAAAGGCTTGACTCTGCCGTCAAGGCATAAAGAATTCCCTGCGGTACCACTTCTAAGTTGAGCCTTCTCATTTCTTCACACAAGGGTTCACTGACTGGCTCTAACTCTAGGTGGTTGCAATGGTCCTTGCGGCTAAGAGCGTCCGCAACAACATTTGCTTTGCAGGGATGATAATGCACTTCTAAATCATAATCCTTGATCAACTCAAGCCATCTTCTCTGTCTCATATTCAATTCTGACTGGGTGAAGATATATTTGAGGCTCTTGTGATCAGTGAAGATATTGCAATGATTGCCCATTAGATAATGTCTCCATATCTTGAGGGCATGAACAACGGCGGCTAACTCAAGATCATGAGTAGGATAGTTGAGCTCATGGGGTCGAAGGGCCCGTGAAGCATAGGCAATGACTCGGCCTTCTTGCATAAGGACACAGCCAAGACCGGTGCCTGATGCGTCACAGAAGACTTCAAACGGTTTGGAATTATCGGGTTGAGCTAGCACTGGGGCTGAAGTTAGATGTTGTCGGAGGGTGTGAAAAGCTTTCTCACATGCTTCATTCCACACGAATTTCACTCCCTTCTTGAGCAATTCGGTCATGGGTTTTGCGATTCTAGAGAAGTCAGGAATGAATCGACGGTAATATCCCGCCAATCCTAGGAAACTGCGGATTTGATGTACGGATTTGGGTGGTTTCCAATCCATCACCTCCTGAACTTTGCTAGGATCTACGGAGATACCATCGTGGGAAATGGTGTGCCCCAAGAATTTGACACTTTTCAACCAGAATTCGCATTTGGAGAACTTAGCATAAAGCTGATAATCTCGCAAACGCTGAAGGACAACTCGGAGATGTTTGGCGTGTTCTTCCTCGCTCTTAGAATAGATGAGGATATCATCGATAAAGACCACGACAAACTTATCGAGCTCCGTCATGAATACGGAGTTCATGAGGTACATGAAGTAGGCAGGCGCATTAGTGAGTCCGAAGGACATAACCAATAACTCGTAAAGACCATAACGAGTGGAAAAAACGGTTTTAGGAATGTCGCATGGTCGAATCTTGATTTGGTGGTATCCAGAACGAAGGTCGATCTTAGAGAAGACTTTGGCACCAGCCAATTGATCAAACAGAACATCAATTCGAGGAAGTGGGTATTTGTTTTTGATGGTGACTGCATTGAGTGGTTGGTAATCTACGCACATCCTCAAGCTACCATCTTTCTTTTTGACAAAGAGGGCAGGGCAACCCCAAGGAGAAGAGCTCGGGCGAATGTAACCCTTATCTAACAATTCTTGGAGTTGGGTTTTTAGTTCGGCTAACTCTTTGGGTGGCATGCGATAAGGTCTTTTGGAAATGGGTGCGGTACCGGGCTGGAGTTCGATCACAAACTTGACATCTCTGTCTGGTGGCATACCAGACAATTCGTCAGGAAATACATCCGGGTACTCACACACTACTGGAATTTCATCAAGGGAGGAGATAATGGTCGCATAAGCACAAGAGTCGGTACCGTCCCGAAAAGGTAGGTACAAGGTAGTGTGCCCGACCGTAGGAGAGTTGATCTCTACGACCCTATCTGATATATCTAGAACCACCTTATGTTGATTCATCCATTCCATACCCAAAATAACATCCATGCTTCCTAATTTGATGACTATCAGATTAGATTGAATAACCCAACTCCCTAGTCTTAGGGGAACTCCAAAAGTCACTAACTGAGACGTGATGTTTCCACCGGGTGTGGTAATTTTATAAGTAGATTTGGTTGGTACTCCCCTCAGACCCATTTTGTCTAGTAGACTCTCATTTAAAAAACTATGGGTGGCTCCCGAATCAAATAAGACCTTAACAGGAGTGTTATTGATAGAGAATGTACCCGTAAGCACTGGAGCTCCTGCGGGAATGTCACTCATGGTAGTGAAGTTCAGCTTGCCCTGGCGCACTTGCACTATCGGCTTCTTGGCCGGAGTGGTAGGCTTGTTTCCCGTGCTCTGGTTCTGCGGGTTGGGCTTGATCTGCCTGGGCTTAGGACACTCATTGATGTAGTGCCTTGGCTGGTGTTGACGGTGAAAATCCGTCAACCTAGCCATGAGTTTACCTTCGGTGTTGGCATGAATTTTATACCTTATCCATTGGTACTAACCCCCGTGGTATAACAAGTTCACGTGTGCATGTCGTTTTTGGAGTTTAATGTTTATGCAGGGATTTAGTGTTGAATGCAAGACTTTCGGGGTAAGTTCATCAAGCACCTCATGACAAGACTTTGAAGCCCCGAACAAGTCATGCAATGAAGCAAAACTAACTCCAAGAAGCCGGGGACTTGATCCGAGAAGACGACATACTCCGGGGACCCGACCGGAAAAGTCGAATCTTCCAAGACAAGGAGTTGAGTCCAATTCGGAGAGAAACCGACGACATGGACCCGTATGCGAAGGGGGAAGCATCCGGGAAGCAAGGGAACCGACCTCGGGCAAAGGAGCCCGCGGGCCGGGCCTAAATGGGCCCGGGCCGGCCGGCCCCGGTCCGGTCGGCCCGAGCCCATTTAGGGCCCAAATGCGTCGTCCTTTGCCCTAGCCGCCGATCGGGCTATTTATAGTCCCCTCGACCGAGAGCCACGCGGAGAAGATTTCGTCTTCGGCCGCCGAGAAGCGAGAGAAGAGAGGGACACCATCTAGGAGAGGAGAGGGTCGAGCTAGTTGACTAGGGTTTCCCTAGCCGACGTGGGAACCTTGCAAGGAAGACCACGTCGGAGTTCCCGGAGCTAGAAGCAAGATCAAGGAAGGATCCCGGTGGTGATCTTGTGTATGTATCATTGTTATAGTTGAATTATCAAGTTGAATCTTTTCTCAGCGATCAAGTGTTTCCTCGAAGATTTCGTTTTTCGATCGGCTTTGCTTATTTCAATTCTATTCTCGAGATAGATTACATAGGGTGTTCTTGTAGCCGCGGTGGCTAGAGGTACACGCCGGATCTTCCGAAAGAATCTCGACTTGTCTTTTGACTCGCCCTAAGCTCCCCGCATGAATAGGGATACGTTGTGACGAACGGGGGTCTCGAAAGGCGGATGTTTTCGGATTTGGACGGGAAACCACGATTTAAAGAGGCTTTTATTAAGATTCGATTTGCTACTTCTTCTCTTGCTTGGAACTTCAACGAAAGGCTTACCCCGATCCCTCTAGATCGGTTTATCTACCCAATCTTACTTTGTTTTCTCCGGTTTTTAGTAGATTAGATTCGTTTTGTGTCTTTTACTTAGATGCATTAGGTCTTGTATCGATTATTGAAGATTACTTGGCTTTAATAGATTAATTCTTGCGTCACACATTTGTTCCACGGATTCGATACCTTGGGTTCACCACTCGAGGGAAGAAGGGTCCCTTGACTACGACGGGAGACTTGTACGCTTGCGAGTCACGAACGAACTTTGATACAATTATTAACCGTCAACAAGCCCCTTTTTACGGCGCCGTTGCCGGGGAACAAGTGATCAAGATTTGATTTTTTATTGCTTTTTTTTGTAATTTTCAGTACTGATTTTGTTTTATTTTTGCATCTAATAAGCTTCAATCATCCTCAAAATACATCTAATCTAGTTTGTCTAACTCTAGTCTTTATAGATTTATTTTGTTTTCTAGTTTCTTTTGCATATTTTGTTTATTGCTAACCCTAACGGAGATGGACGGCTACCTCTCCAACAAACCCAATAATTTTGTGGATGATCCGGAAAAACTTTACGAGGCTAAGGAGACGCGAAGCACATCAAGCTAAAAAGGCTGGATTTTGTAGATTCGGAGTCGGAAGACGAAGGATCGCGGAATCTCCGGAGAATTCACCACCTCAAAGTCCGCGGGAGAACCGACGTCCACCGATGGGTGACCAACCACCGGAAGAACGCAAGATTGGGGAGCTATGCACCCCAGACATCATCGACCTACCAATCTTGAACCTCGACGAGATCGGAAGACCGTTCGAGATCAAGACCTCAACAATCCGCATGGTGCAACATTCACCCTTCACCGGCAAAGAGGATCCGAACCTTCACCTCCAAGCATTCATTCAACTATGTCAGACTTTCAATATGGAGGGGGTGACTCAAGATCAAATGAGGGCAAGGCTTTTTCCGTTTTCACTACTCGGGAAGGCGTTGCAATGGTTCCACTCTCAACCGGCGGAGACGGTGCAAAATTGGAACACGTTGATGAAGGCTTTCATGAAGGAATACTACTCACCGGGTAAAACTCAAAGCTTGCGTAATAAGATTGCCACCTTTGTTCAATATCCTACAGAAACTATCTCGGAGGCATTCGAGCGCTTCAACGAGTACACCCGGGCGGTTCCACATCACAAGTTCCCGAAAGAAGACCTCGTGCAAAAGTTCTATCAAGGACTCACCATGGCATCAAGGACGATCATCGATGCATCAGCGGGAGGATCTATCATCGAGCTTACACCGACGGAAGCTTTCACGCTATTCAAGAAGGTCGCGGATAATGACACGTGGGCGTCATCCGGGCGCCTACACCCGGCTCAACCTATGGGGAACGTCAAAGGAGTCTTGCAAGTGGAGAAGGAAGACATACTTGAAGGCAAGATCGACTCGCTCATGAGGAGGTTGGAGAAGATGGAGATAGAAAAGAAAGAGGCTCAAGACTTGAAGGCCGCCGAAGCAAGGTCCACATGCGAAGAATGTGGAGAGTATGGCCATGTCCGCAAAGATTGTCCGGAGGAAGCCAAGGTGCTCGACTACATGAGGAAGGGAGAATTGCCGAACTTCCGCTACGGGCAAGGTAGGCCTCAATTTAATGCAAGCTCATCTATTCCTAACGCGGTTCCACTTCGGATACAATTGAAGGAGTTCATGGATGAGCAAGCTAAGATCAACAAGGACACCGTCACCAAGTTCAAGACCATAGACAAGGTGTTGGAGAACATCGATAGCAAAGTGACGGAGGTCGGAAGTTCCAATCATCAAGTGCTCAACATGATGAAGATGCTCGAGACGCAAGTTGGACAACTTGCGGGGCGCCTCACTAATGATGAAGGGAAGCTTCCGGGACAACCCAAATGTCCCGAATCGGCGAAGGCCATTCAAACACGTTCGGGGAAGGAGACCGAAGATCCGGAACGTACCGCGGGAGCAAGAAAGCCGAAACCGTCCACCGAGGTGGAAGGAGCTGCTAAAGAGAAGGTTACGGGGATCGTCACCGAGGAACCCGAATTTGAGATGCGGAAGATGACACGAGGATACCGCAACTCAAGCCACGCTACTTCCGAGGTAAACTTGACAACCACTTTGAGAAGTTTGTGGAAGTTGTGCGTAGACTTAGCATCAACATGCCGTTACTAGATGCCCTACAAGTACCTACATATTCTCGTTACTTTAAAGACATACTTGCAAATAAATATGAGATAGCAACACTCGGGGTAGATCATGTCAAGATGTCCGAGGAGTGTAGTGCGGCTATTGCTTATGGGCCGGAGAAGCAAAAAGACCCCCGGGTGCCCTACAATTCCATGTTCGGTTGGTTCTTTCAACTTTGAGAAGGCGTTATGCGACCTTGGAGCTAGTGTGAGTGTCATGCCGAGGGATGTGTTCGAGAAGTTACGCCTACCGATGGAGCCTACGGGAATATGTTTGGAGTCGGGTGACAACTCCATTCGCTATCCCTTGGGCATTGCCGAAGATGTACCCGTGAAGATTGGACACCACTTCATCCCCGTCGACTTCGTTGTGCTCGAGATGGGAGAGAGGGAGAAGCCGCCGCTCATCCTTGGGAGGCCGTTCCTCAAGACCGTGGGAGCAACTATTGATGTTGGCAAGGGGGAGATCATGTTCGATATCAACGGAGAAAGGAGTTCCTTCAAGTTCCGTCCAAGGATTGAGGCATGCAACATGATTGGAGTGAAGATAGAACCAAAACAAACGGAGGGGCTGAAAAAGAAGAAGGAGCCGGAAAAAGTGAACGTAACGAAAATTAAAGAAGGTGTTGCATCCGTCAAGACAAAGGAAGAGAAGCCGCCCGTGAAGACCAAAAAAATGACTAAGCCGGCCAAGCCAAAAGACAAGCCCGCGCCCAAGATGGTGCGGAAGTGGGTACCCAAGATTGCAACGCCCGCAAAGAGCGTTGATCCGGAGTAATCAAGTGAAGAAGTCTAGCTATAGACTATAAACGAAGCGCTAGGCGGGAGGCAACCCGTTTCGTCAAGTCAAGTCAAGAATAAGCTACGGGAGGACAACCCGATTCCGGGTTTTTCGAGTATTTTTAATAATTTAGTTTTTGAGTTTTACTACGCAAAGACATTAGACTTAGAAGTGGTTGAACAATATTAGAGACATAATTCTTGATTGAATGTTTGCTTTATCATAAAACCTTTGCATGAACCCTCCTATGTGCTTGTTTAATTCTTTTCTTTTCGAGAAACCCCTCAACCAAATAATTTCAGAACCTTAGCTCAACCTTTCACCCTCATTATGGTGCTGAGGTTGGCTTATTTTTCATGCTAAAACCACACGAGTAGAGCCACGATTTATATTCAAGTGTTATAAAAATTCAGCACGTGGTAGGACTCGCGTGAACCTAGAAATCAAAGCTTTTGGTTGATCTTAAAAATCTTTATCCTTGGTTTCTCTAGGATTAGAATTTTTCTAAGCCCATTCTAATTTTGTTTTATTCAAAATCTTTCTTATTTAGCCAAAATTAGAACCTAAACCTATGCCCCCATGATCAAGCCGGAAAACGTTCGCTCTCAACCGATGAAAGCGGACTTTACCGGTAAGACCAAAATCGACGTAGTCGAAAAATATTTTCGACTTACATCTGTTTTTAATGGTTTAAAAACTTCTCTAAAATTATGCTCAAGCTCTTGCATGGCTCTGAAAAATATTTTAAAATTCGAATTAGAGGAGTGCTTAACCTTAAACACACCTAAATGGAGGCAATCAAGTTTGAATTAATCATGCATGCACCATTGGATTCCCTTTTATCAACTTTCACCAATTCCACATGCAAAGGACAAGCATGGTGGGCAGCAAGCATCAACTTTGCAGGATTTCAATGGTGGCATGTGAAGCAAGTGGAGCTAGGGAGCATGGACATGACCCAAAGCATGGAGCATCAAGTGGGAGGACCAATAATTCAAGAAAAGGAGTGGACGAGAGCGTTTGGGCGGTGCAACTCGTGGAGCACGCGGGCGGGGAAAGTTGCGGGAGGCGAAATGATCGTCTTTGGGAGAAAGACGCGCCGAGGAGGAGCCGGAGCACCCCGGGCCGGCCGGCCTAGGCCGGCCGGCTCGCCCTATAAATGGCGTCCCCCGGCGCCCGTCTTCTGCGAGCAAGCTTCCCTCTCCTTCCCTTGTTTGTGTGTTCAAGTTTGTGTGCTCAGAACCTCCGTAGACTTAGCCAACCACCCAAGCTTGAGAGCTCAAGAAAAAATCCACCTCCCTAATCCACTCAAAGTCCACATCCGAAGCAAAGAGTTTAAGTGCCTAGTTTACCGGTTGCAACCCGGATTTTTAGTTGAAGAGAGAGTGCAGCAAGCATGTGGAAGAAGACCACAAGTCTCTTCTCTAAGAAGAAGAGTTCGTCGTCGTCCAAGCCGTCATCAACCACGTCTTCGAGGAGGCACTCGGTTTCCGAGTCTCCCCGGAGCATGGAGACGGACACGGCACCACCGAGGAGGAACGACGCCCTCCTCCTTGGTGGGATGAGGGCTGCGAGAAGCACTTCCATGAGGTTCACCGAACCTCGTGGGCACACGGAGGAGCAACCCGCGCCACCACGACGATCGACTCGCTCAACCGCACCACCTCCTTACACCCCGACACAATCCTCGTACGGCTTCATCATCATGTCGGCGGAGGAGGAGGATAGGCTCGCCAATCTTGAGAAGAGGCTTGTGCCAAACGTCGAGATCGACGACCAAGCACTCCACACCTTGGGTTTTCGCACCGACATAAACTACATGTTGGGGCACCTCGGGTGGATTCGGTTCTCCAACGGAATCTCGGTGGACACCCACTTGGGTTACACCTTGGAAATTTTAATGACTATGGCACCCATCGTTGATGATGATGGGGTGCAATGCTTGTCATTCCGTTTGGAGGGAATCCAACAAGTGGTTCCCTACGAGCACGTAAGGGAGCTGCTTGGATTCCACAAGGGCGCTCCGGAGAAAGTCGACGTGCCTCCCGGCATGTTGGCGGAATTTTGGGGCATGATCTCCGGAGATGCCCATCAACAACGCAAAAGCATCCGCAACCCCATTATCCGGATATTTCACTCTTGGATGTGCAAGAGGGTATTGGGGAGGATGAGGGAAACAAAGGTGACCGACACGGAGTTAAATTGGCTATACTCGGCTTTAATTGCCAGGCAGCCAATTGACCCCTCTTACCTCATGATCAACCGTTGGTGTTGTGAAGCAACATCGGGGGCTAGTGATATTGGTTCGGGGTGTTACCTCTCCATGTTGGCCTTTTCCTTGCGACCGGGGATCGCAAGAAACCCCGCTCACCTTTTGCGCGGTACCTCTCTCGGTTTTGAGTACTTGCGGCAAGGCAAGTACATTAGTGGAGATGAGAGAAGAGGTTACCGATTGGCCATTGTGAACCTCCCTCTTCCGGATGAGAGGCTTAGGCTTTTCACCGAAGGAAGGGAAGATTGGTTGGAAGAGGGAATACTTGTCCCTGCAAGGAAGAACAAAAGAGGAAGGATCGTAGAAGAGGGAACATCCTCCGCACAAGAGGGTGGAGCACAACCCAATGTGCAACCATCCGGCGGGGGTTCCTCCTCCGCCAAGTTATTACGGAGGGTCTCAACAACAAGCATGGGGGGGTGGTGCACCGGTACCCCCACAAAATTATGTTGTGCCCAACGCTAACTTCGCGGAGTCCTACGCTCATCATCCCCAACCACAACAAAGCATGGCTATTATTGGAGGATATGCTGCAAGAAATGCTCAAAATATCGCAGCCATCCAATCCAACGCAGCTCAACTCGGTGAAGGCAACGCAAATATTGCCTTTGAACTTGGACGCCTTCACCTTGTGGAGCCAAATCAATTCGACGGAGGAAGTGTTCATTCATATTATGAACAAGGATATTATTATCAAGACTACCAACATCAACCACCGGCGGAGGACTAGAAGATTTAGGAGCTTTAGTTTTCTTTTCTTTTCTATTTCTCTGTAATTTTCAGCTTTTGCTTATGTGTGTTTGCGTAGTATTTTTCTGTTTTTATTTAATTTTCAGCAAGTATGTTTCTTTATTTTCAGTGTGTATTTCAACTTGATATCACCATTAATAAAGTCACCACCTTGATTATATCATTGGAAAAGTTACAAAATTCGTGCCATGTTGATATATGATTAAAATTGCAGCTTTGTTCATCTTTATAGTTGATTTATGCATGTTTAAGCTAGTGCTCTCTTAAAAATGCAGATCTGAATTTATTTAAATGCTAGCTTAATTTTCAGCGGAGGTTATGGTTAAGATAAAGACCCATAGTGTTTTATGTGCTCTCGAGTTATGAATGGATTGAAGATGTCTTTTATGCTCAAAAATATTGCTAACCTTGTCACAAATATCACTTGTGTGTTGCTCAACCTATCCAAAGCCTTATATATAATTGAGTGCATAAACCTTAGTGTACAAGATTTATTTTTGAGTGAGTTATTGCAGGCCATGATTTCTCTGGCCCGAGACTAAGAAGCTGGTCATTCCGTTTTTGCGTATCTATCTTTTTGCTAGCCTTTTATCCGTGCATTGTGTATCCCCGCATCGGTGATCTCACAAACTTCGCCGGATATCCACCCTTAAACAAAATATCATCTTTTTTGTGACTACCTCCTTGACCACAACCTATCATTGAGGATGGATCATCAATTCAAGGAAGATCGCAAGACGGTGCCAATGTTGAAGATTTCAAGTATCTCTCCAAGGAAAAATATCCGGTACCTACCTTATTTTTCGCCTCTTTGCTCGAGGACGAGCAACGTCTAAGCATGGGGGAGGAGGTAGGTACGGTGCAGTTTTAGAGTTCAAAAGGGAGTATTTAAAAAAATATATATATATATAATGATGAAAGAAAAAAAAACCAGTGATATGCATGACTTTCAAGGTATCAAAAAATCAAAACTTCATTGTGAAAGTCATGGACTGAATATATGACGAGGCAAGAAAAAATGAATGAATGAAAGAAAGAAAAGAATGAGAAAGAAAAAAATATATATTTGTGCGTAAAGTGAACTCCCCGGTTCTCTAAGAGTGCATTCAAGGCTTCAAGATAAAAAGATCCATTCTCAATTTTCCAACCATGTGCAATCCGATAACGAGGACTTTCTTTGTGCCTCGGGATCACTCTTTGCCATTTGCACATGTCCACTCATCTAAAGTGTGTGTATTTTTCTCTTTCCCCTCCTTGATTTAACATTATTTTCCAATGACCTTTTTGACGAGTCTCGGTAAGACCATGAGAAGCTTGTCTTGTTTTGACAACACCTCATTTATAAATTCTTGTTAGGACTAAACTTTCCCAAAAGCTCCATATAAAGCCTACCACATATATATGAGAGGGAAAGGAGTAGAATATATAGGCTTGAGAGACAAGTGAGATGAGAGTTTATGAGCAATACATGAGACGATTTAAATTTGTGAATTTGGTTTAGCTTTTCTTATCTCGTTCTTCATTTCAAAAATTCTGAGATCCATTTAAAACTTTGTGAGCATGTTAATACTTGTGGGATAAGCTTAATAAGAATCCACCCTCCGTGGAGATGAAGGCTAGTACATTATGGAACTTTAATGAATTAATATTTTGAGAGCATTATGTTTTCTCATGTATGATCAAATGCAAAGTTTAAACATTGTTTAGCAATGATGATATCCATCGAAGGCTTACTCGAGGACGAGCAAGGTTTAAGCATGGGGGAGATGTTGACGGTGAAAATCCGTCAACCTAGCCATGAGTTTACCTTCGGTGTTGGCATGAATTTTATACCTTATCCATTGGTACTAACCCCCGTGGTATAACAAGTTCACGTGTGCATGTCGTTTTTGGAGTTTAATGTTTATGCAGGGATTTAGTGTTGAATGCAAGACTTTCGGGGTAAGTTCATCAAGCACCTCATGACAAGACTTTGAAGCCCTGAACAAGTCATGCAATGAAGCAAAACTAACTCCAAGAAGCCGGGGGCTTGATCCGAGAAGACGACATACTCCAGGGACCTGACCAGAAAAGTGCTGAATCTTCCAAGACAAGGAGTTGAGTCCAATTCGGAGAGAAACCGACGACATGGACCCGTATGCGAAGGGGGAAGCATCCGGGAAGCAAGGGAACCGACCTCGGGCAAAGGAGCCCGCGGGGCCGGGCCTAAATGGGCCCGGGCCGGCCGGCCCCCGATCCGGTCGGCCCGTGCCCATTTAGGGCCCAAATGTGTCGTCCTTTGCCCTAGCCGCCGATCGGGCTATTTATAGTCCCCTGACCGAGAGCCACGCGGAGAAGATTTCGTCTTCGGCCGCCGAGAAGCAGAGAAGAGAGGGACACCATCTAGGAGAGGAGAGGGTCGAGCTAGTTGACTAGGGTTTCCCTAGCCGACGTGGGAACCTTGCAAGGAAGACCACGTCGGAGTTCCCGAGCTAGAAGCAAGATCAAGGAAGGATCCCGGTGGTGATCTTGTGTATGTATCATTGTTATAGTTGAATTATCAAGTTGAATCTTTTCTCAGCGATCAAGTGTTTCCTCGAAGATTTCGTTTTTCGATCGGCTTTGCTTATTTCAATTCTATTCTCGAGATAGATTACATAGGGTGTTCTTGTAGCCGCGGTGGCTAGAGGTACACGCCGGATCTTCCGAAAGAATCTCGACTTGTCTTTTGACTCGCCCTAAGCTCCCCGCATGAATAGGGATACGTTGTGACGAACGGGGGTCTCGAAAGGCGGATGTTTTCGGATTTGGACGGGAAACCACGATTTAAAGAGGCTTTTATTAAGATTCGATTTGCTACTTCTTCTCTTGCTTGGAACTTCAACGAAAGGCTTACCCCGATCCCTCTAGATCGGTTTATCTACCCAATCTTACTTTGTTTTCTCCGGTTTTTAGTAGATTAGATTCGTTTTGTGTTTTTTACTTAGATGCATTAGGTCTTGTATCGATTATTGAAGATTACTTGGCTTTAATAGATTAATTCTTGCGTCACACATTTGTTCCACGGATTCGATACCTTGGGTTCACCACTCGAGGGAAGAAGGGTCCCTTGACTACGACGGGAGACTTGTACGCTTGCGAGTCACGAACGAACTTTGATACAATTATTAACCGTCAACAGCTGGCCACAGTTGTAGCAGCGACGATCTCCAACATCACGAGGGGGTGCATTAGGCCTTGGAGCCTGCTGCTGGGCACGGCGGAACTGGAAGTTCCCGGCAGGTTTGCCCTGGAATGGCTTCATCGTCCAGCGTCCAGTTGAAGATTACTGGGATGGGCCTGGAGCTTCCTTCTTCACAAAGCGAAACTTCTTGTTTGTTCCGCTGCCTGGGGTGAAACCGGACATCCTCTTGTTATCCCCATGGGCTTTCTTCATAGCATCCTCTTGCGAGATAGCTTTATTCACGAGCTTATGGAAGTTGGCGGGCTCGAGCAGATTTAGGCGCTCATACAGCTTGCCATCAAGCCCGTCACGGAACCTCTCCATCTTCTTGGCATCAGTATCCACATGATGCCCACCGTACTGGCATAAGCTATTGAATTTCTGAGCATAGCGGTACACGGAGTCAGATCCTTGACGGAGGGCTAACAGCTCCCTCATCTTCCTGTCCATCAGACCCTTGGGGATGTGGTGACTCTTGAAAGCCTGCTTGAACTCTTCCCAAGTCACGGCGTGGTCTCGCTGCATGGACTTGAAATGGTCCCACCACATCAAAGCTTCTCCTCGCAGTTGTAGGGCTGCGAAGTTCGCTTTGTTCTCCTCGGAGCAAGGCAGCACAAAGGCAGAGAATTTTGCCTCTATGGCCTTGACCCAAGCCTCAGCTTCCAGAGGGTCTTCTGCTTTCGCGAAAGTGGGCGGCTTCATGGCGATGAACTGGGCATATGTGGTGACCTGGTTAGGTCCCTCGTGGTTGGCCCCATGTGGCGGCCCTCGGTTCATCTGCTGGGCGATCTGCTGCTGCGTCTGCAGGATCTGGCGCAGCACCTCAGTCTGGGTGACCATGAAGGCCTCCATCGGGTTCATGGGCGGGGGTGGCGGCAAGTCACCACTACCACTTGCTCCAAAACCGTTGGGAGAGCTGCGCGTGGTTCCCACCATCTGAAAAGTGAGCGTCATTAGTGAGATAACCGAAAGCTTACTCCCAATGATGACAAGCACGATCATGCATAATCACATCTCATTAGTAAGTGAATAATGAGGACAGCAACAAGCAACAATATTCTATAGCCACCAGGATTCATAGAGTCGTTCTTCTCAACAAGGTTAGGGCGGTGACTACTCAATTGCGCGGCTCATAAGCACTTTCGAACGGTCCTCGTCATTCCGGATACCAAAGAAGGTGGTACACGAATGAGCACTTGTTTTCTGGCAACGAGTGATGTTCGTAAAGATGCCTTGTTTTACCAACGTTCTTAGGAGAAAAACAATGCAATCTTTGACAAGCGTGATCATTCGCAACGAGTTATCCAAAGATCTGGTATTCAACACAAGAAAATGCAATTTTGAAAGACAACGAAACTCACTTAAAGCATACAAGCTTAAGCATTTTTTATTACAACATGACAGAATAAGGTTCAACGTCATTACAACTTGATTTCGAAACATCAAGACAATACATGATACAATAGTTGCTTGGCACGAAGACGTGCTATCAAGCCAACTACTCTAACATCTCGAAGACAACTCGATAAGATCGATATCCTGCTGCTCCCTGCTGTCGGCAACCTAGTTGCCCACTGAAGCACCACTGTACGAAGGCGAAGCTGGGGGAGTCGGTAGCGGTGGTCCTGCCTGGCTCGTCCGGTCCCGGACCGGACACGGCCCCGCGCTGCTCCTCCGGGTGTGCCTGTACTGGGGGCAGTGGCTGTAAGGCCACTATAGCCTGTAAGGCGGCCACCTGTACGTCGGCCTCCTGCACGTGCTCCTGCATCTCAGCAATGTTCTGCAGCAGGGTCAGCCTCTCTATCTCGTGTGCGTCGGCATCCTCCTCTAGTGCATGGTTCTCCGCCTCTAGGTCCACGATCCTCTGGAGGCGGTCACCTCTCTCAAGCTCCAACTGGAACCTCCTAGCACGCAACTCGTCGTTCTCCCCGCCGCACCCGGGTAAGCGTGAAGTTCGAGCTGCCGGTGTGCTTTGCGGAAAGCCGCTCCCAATCGCGCCTAGATGCCTCCAAGCGCTCCCGCAATGATCGGCTGCGGTGTTAAAACGCAGCCCCCGGAGTGTGAAGACCACGTTCGGACAACGGGCAAGTGTCCGGGTAACATCCAATGGCTCGCTAGGGTCGGTAGCTCCCGTAGATGGTCCATACGGTCCAACCAAGCCGGGTCGTGAGGACTCACGGCGGAAATAGTCCAAACGGGGAAAGAGCTACCACGGTAGGGGTTGTGATCACGAAGTCCGTCGGCACTCGAGGGCGGCCGACTCCACGGACTCGTGCGTGATAAATCCCCAGTAAATAAAACTCAGGTCAAACCAGTCGGCGTGGTCTGGGTGCGGCAGCACAGTAACGATCACCCTGCAGCGGGGAACGCCAAAGCGCTCGAACTCCTTCACCTCGTACGTCGGTGGGGTAAGGTAGCCTGCGGCACTGAGTGCTTCCCACGCCAAGCGCGGAAAACCCTCCCAGTGCAACCCGTTGGTACGGATCGTACCGTCAGCGTCGAACTGGTGGAATACGGGGAAATCCATCTGTACACAAAGGTAACCCATGTCAGATCTCAAAGAGAACGACATGTCAAATGGTGAAGTTCTGGCAGTTGTGAATAAAATTCATAACCCAAATCCAGAAGCCTCAAAGGTTTCCCCAAGGTTTCAATTTAACCTTTACTACTTTTAATTAAGCTTTTATGGTTGAACATCGATCAAGGAACAAGATGAGTGGTTCTTAACCTGGATGTGCCTAGGGAAGTGTGAACCAACCCAACGAAACTAGGATAGAGATTTGCTATTACAGGATAGCTAGTGGAGGAGCAATATTTTTAACAATTTGGTTTTAATTAAACCTAGCACAAGGTAAACAATTTTGCACAAAATTTCGGCAGCATGACGTCTAGTGATGGAAGGTACTCTAGTTTACAAAAAGCACACACTAGCATAACTTCCTTAGAGAACATATGGAATTCCGATTTTTTTGGTCCATTTTAGTTATTTCGATTTTTAATATGCATGCAAGACGTCCTATTCGACCTCACATGGCAATCAAGCCAAAATCCAAGTTAGTGCCGGTGGCAAGGCTTATATTCGTCTCTCCCTATAATATCTAGTTGAGAGCTATACGGTACTTGCTTTAACAACTAACGAAGCGCTGTTATGTACCTGCAGAAAACGAACCTTTCGTGCCAGCACGTCACGAAAGCGTTCACATACATTACCGTTCACTATAGAAACGGTATCCATGCGTTAAGCCGCTGCATGGACAGCGTCCAACCTCGGACACCCTCCGTTCGAATGGAGTGTATCCTTGCCTCGCATGAGCGACATGCGGAATGCACACGTATGAAACACGTGGCGACACACAACCCATAAACGGACGCGAAGATGGGATCCGTGGAATGGATCACTCCATCAACCCTCGCAATTTCCGTGATGCGGAACAGCACACGTATAAAACACGTGGCTCCTAGTTTGGTTGCGCAAGAAATTAAGTCTGACATAAAGTAATGTGCTGGAAGTTAGCAAAATAAACCATAAGTTAATTAAGCCACCTGAAAAGAACCCAAAATTCCCTCTAGGGCCTCTCGGTCTAGTTTATCCTTAGCGGACCAACGTATTTTTGAAAAATCAGAAAATCTTGGCATATTTTATTCAAAAACCAGTGATTAAGGTTTATTAATTAATCTCGGGTGCATATAAGCTCTGATACCAACTGTGACAACCCGCCCAGGAAAGTACCGTACTATCGCCTAAGACCGATCCACTTTGGTAAGCAATAATAAAGTACCATCCTGTCGTAAGTCGCCAGGTTAACGCCCGGTAAATCACTTGAGAGCACAAGGATCGAATATATGCATTAAACTCACTCGAAGGCGAGTCCAGAGATACAACAACATTCAAATTCAAATTCGTACCCCGTAGGGTTTATTTATTACAAACCATAGTTTTTGTCATGACGGAATAGTTCAGAGTTTTGAAAAGCAGCGGAAATACACTAGCGGCAGCGAAGTCACCACGGGAGGCCATCCATGATGCTTTCAGTAGTCGTCCTCCACCCACTCCAGCTCCCAGCCGGGCGGGATCTCACCGGGCCACACATCACTGAAGGCATTACCTGGATCAACACATTATAGCAAGGCTGAGTATACTAATACTCAGCAAGTCTTACCCGTCGGTGATATCTACTTCACCCATTCTAGACCATGAAAGGCTTTTTGGTAAAAAGTAACAAAGAGTAGGTCCTTACTTTCAAGATTTTAGCACAAGTTCTAGTAGTTTAATCTTTACTACATTAGCCAACTAGTACAAATAAAGTTGTACAATACAATTAATCAAACATCATCTTCATCAACTTCCATCATTAGGGATCACATGACTAGTGGAGTAAGTAGTCTCGGATAACGGTGAGAGGCCGACAATCGATTGATTTAAACCTTGCAAGGTAGACCCAAACACACGGTCGGCTGCCCCCGCGAGGACAAATCCCCAGGCCGTCCCCATAAATCCTCGGGTTGGGATCGAATCTTACAGTCTTTGGTGCAGGCTATCCGGCATACCCCGCGAGATACCCGGAGTCACCATACACCACCTAGCTAGCCGTGAGAGCGAATCCCAAGAGTAGTAATAGTAGGATCCCTCACCGCCTCATTATGGTATTAGGCTTACCGGTCCCATACCCTGCATGTGCTTAGTACGTTCAAAAACTTAACCCACATAACCACTGGACCGGAGCCCAGATCCCATGCTCTTACCACGTGAGCAATCCATTTAAGGATAGTATGATTCCTATCTAGGAACCTATTCTCGCGAGTGAGGTCATCACCCGACTTGTAACGGTCCTATAGCTTAGCAGCTATCGACCTATCATACTAGTAAGGACAAAGGTACCTATGGATCATGCATCTAGGGTTTCATTCAACTCCTGAACGTAAATGCACAATCATTCATAGATAATTGAATAAAGAACTTTAAAACTAGGTTAGATGCTCCGGAGCTTGCCTTCGTCGACTAGGTTAGCTTGGGCACCCTCGGTGTCGAGTACGTCCACGTACTGCAGAGAACCTTCCGCTCCGCCTTCCTCGGTTTCCGGGACCAGGGAGTAATCTCCGTCCGGAAGATCTACACGGAATGCAATGCACTTTAGGTGATGTGATAGTTTGTTGTCTTATCCAACTCTAGTTGGTCATATCCGCCTTAACAAGCATTCAATTAAGGTTTCTCTTTTAGGAAGGTTAGGGAATGTACATGGGTTACTCTTTTATTCCACATTTGATTAAAGGTTCTTATTAAGTTTATCATTTCATGTGAAAGCTTCATTTCATTTTATTTTTACCAACAAGGGTGGAATTAATATTTTTATTTGTGAATTAACTCCTTATTAGTGTTGATAATTAAATTTCTTTTATTTATATTAAATAATGCTTTCAAAAAGGAAAAAGATTTAATTAAGGATTTTCTTTATTAATTTCCCTTTAATATTAAAAGGGCATTTAAGCCATTTATTAAACAATTAAATTACCAAAAATTACATGAGTGTTTCTTAGGCCTACTAGCACCTATCCTGGTCCATTGGACCCACATGTAAGTGTTGGATGCTAGGAAATTAAATATTATGGAAAATAACAAAGGCTAGCTAGTGATTCAACTTAAATGCATACAAAAACAATTAAGCATCAAAATGATCCAAACTTTCTTGTGCATGTTCTCTGGTCCTAAACAAGTCTAAAAAGCCAGCATGTTCACATGGAATCTCTACTGAACTTGGTTTATTAATTTACAAAGGAAAACATGCATAACTCAAGAATAATTATTTCTATTAACCCAAAATTCATGATTAATTCATAAGATGTGCATTTTTACACTACAAGATAGTGTGCATAAGTTGGGCTCAAGAACATGAATATATTTAACATGAAAAATCATCTAGGCAGTTACTACAGGAATGGAAAAGAATTTGTCTAGCAAAACCTACTGCATAACTTTGCGCAAATTTTGGCGCAGCATCTAGTCATATCCTAACACACAACATATCCAAAACTTGGCTACAGAGAAGCTATACTTTGCAAGTTATGACAGATCCATGTATAACGCATTTGTAGTTTTCCTGCCAAAACTATTTTGAATCTAGCCATGACTATACAACCAAGGGGTGGGGTTTAGCATCCTGAACCCTACAAAATTGGTTTGGCAATTTTCTGATTTTTCTGTGAATTTCTAGGAATTTTCTAAGACCTTGGACTAAACTGTAAGAAAAGTTAGATAGGGCCTTCACAAACTAGTCCTACTTTTTACTCAAAACACCCTAACAAGAACTAAATCCCTGCAATTGGGTCCCTGGCTGGGCCGGCGGCGATCCCGGCCGGGCAAGCGGCCGTGGAGGACCACGTGCTCACATAGGGTGGATGGGTAGGCGCGGTTGGGGTGGAGAGACCCTGCACGGCGGCGCTCGGCGGCGGCGGCGGGCAAGCTGCGGCGGCTCGGGTTCCCGGCGAGGAGGGCGCGGGCTTGGACAACACGTGACCCCGGGAGGTATAGTAGGGTCTAGGGAAACTCGTGGTGCGGTTGGCCGGGGGGAAGGGCGAGCCGCGAGCTCCGGCAGCGGCGGCGGCGGCAATGGCGACGGGCGCTCGGGGTGGCGCGCGGGGGAGGAGAAGGACGGCGCTTAAATAGCCTTGGGGCGGCCCGGCGATGACGGCGGCGTGATCCTTGGCGTAGTACGGCGCACGCGGGCGAGGGGGCGTGAACGGACCGCCGGTCCAAAGGGGGGCGTCCGGCCACCGCACGGCGCGCGCGCGCGCGTCGGTGCATGGCGTGGCGCCCGACCCCGGCGCGTCGCGGGGCGCGGGTCGCCTCGGCACGGGCGCTCCTAGGGGCACGGTCGTCCTCGGGCGGCGGGCGTTGGGAGGCGCGCGCGGCGCGGACGCCGGAGCGCGGGCGGCGGCGGCCGGCGACGCGCGGCGCACGGGTCGCGCACGACGTCGTGGCGCGCCGCCTCTCCTGCCTTAACCCTTTTGCTGGCCCACTGTTGGACTCATGTTTTCTTCAAAAATTTGAATAAAACTTGACCAAGCAATGAATACCAAAGTTGTAGATCTAAGTACCAGCTACAATTTTCACAAAGGCTGTGTGGGGTTTTTCTCTCTAGATTTGAATCTATTTGGATGCCAACTTTGAATGTCAGCCTGTGTCTGGCAACAGTAAAAGCTAGTATGAAAGGGGTTTTTCACAATTTTCCCCTCCAAATTTGCAATGCCATTCTACATGAAAGTTGTGTCCCTCAACAAGACCTACAACTTTCCTAAAGGTAGAATTATAAGTGTTTAGGTGAATTTTGGAGAACGCGGCAAAAATTCCGGCAGACACCTATGGACACTGGATGGCAAGGGGGTTTGACCCACCCTTTGACCATGGGTTGGCCCCACAAGTGTTAACACTATTCACTAAGGGTTACTAGGGTGTGTTAGGGAGTTTTCATGGGTGAGGACCTAGGTTGACCTAGGGTTGACCATTTGACCGGCTAATCCGGTCATTAGCGTTAATGACGGTAATTAAAAAACCTGGGGTGTCACAGTGGCACAATGTTATGGAATGACACCGGCCATCCCGCACAGGACCCGCACAGCCCCGGGGATGGTTGTACAGTGTGGGTTGGTCGAACAGTGCCGGGATCTGATTCCCAGGCGGTGTCAGAAGACCGGCGTGGCGGGGATTCACCTTTGACCCGGGCACCCGCGATGCGTCAGAGCTTTTAATGCCCTGGTCGGGGGAGCAGGCGCGGCGCCGCGGGTCGAGGGAGGCCTCGAGTGAGGCGGAGGCTCACGCGAGGGGGCGCCACACCCTCGAGCGAGGCAGGGGTTTCGCGGTGCCGTGTCTGCCCCTCGAGCGAGATGGAGGTTCGCCTAAGGGGTGCCGTGGTTGGCCGTTTGATGGGCCGCTGAGGATTTTTGGGCCATGGACCTTTCTTTCCTTGGGCCACGGCCATGCGGGGCGTGATTTGAAGTTGTGGGTTTGATCGTTTATTTTTTAGAAAGGGGTGATTTCCCCTGTTATTAGGGGACCCCTATGGCTGTCCCCGATAACATGAGCATATCCATTTATCATCTTATGATTCCAACATAAGGACCTATATCTCACGAGTGACAGACATCACTCAACTTATATTGTGTCCTTAGAGCACGGCAACTATCGACCTAGCATACTAGTAAAAGAGCATAGGTACCTACGGATCATGCATCTAGGGTTTCATTCAACTCCTGAAATGTAGATGCATATAGATAGCAGGCATAGTTGCAAAAAAAATTTAAAAAAAACATGTTAGGTTAAGATCTAGTGCTTGCCTTTGAAGCGAATGTTAGTTCTAACTAGGCCTTGGGCCCTCCCAACTTTTGTCTGGATCATGTTATGCTCCAATAGGGATGGCAACGGGGATATCCCCATCGGGGATCAACCCCCATCCCCATCCCCGCGGGGAGAAAATTCCCCGTCCCCGTCTCCGTTAGAGTTCACGGGGAGAGTTTCTTCCCGTCCCCGTCCCCGCGCGGGGATAAATCCTCATGGGGATCCCCAGTTACGACTCCATTCATCCATTCAACTGAATATGGCTCGAGTTTTTAATGCGAAAAATTGTTTTTCCCTCTAACACGTCTGAGTGGTCGATTTGAGGAAATGTAAACTTTCTCAACCACATTGAAGAAATAAATAATCAAGAGTCATGAAGATACAAAAGGAAAAGGACAAAATAGCTTGGCATCCGTAGGCCGTAGCAATGAAAAACAAAAAGCAACATCAAAAGAGCGAAGAGACAAAAGCTTGCGTCCTCGATCTGAAGCCTAGCAGTCTAGTGGATTAGCGCCATGCTTTTCTGCTACATGTGGCATGATGAGAACGAAGTTTGGGAGCTCTGGATGCAGGCGACGGGAGTGTGCCTCACTTGGCTGTGCGGGTGGTGTTGCACACTTGCGCTTGGGATCTCCAGGTTTGGGCAGTGGCAGACCAACGTCAGGTGGCAGCACGGCAGCAGCTTGCGGCAACGGGGTCTTGGAGCAAGAACGAGTAGAGAGAGGAACTAGGATTCTTAGGGTTAGCTACTTGCTTATATGGTTCGCTGCTAGGCTTTGTACTTCATGGGCTGTTGTCTATTGGGCTGGGCCTTTTTGGTCGGGGTTGGGGGGAAGCGGGGACGGGGAGCGTTTGAACATCCCCGCCCCCGCCATACCCGACGGGAATGAGTTTCTCCCCATTTAGATCCCCGTGGGGATTAAAATGCTACCATCCCTGTCCCCTAATGGAGGAATTTCCCACGGGGAATCGGGGATCGGGTCCCCGTTGTCATCCCTATGCTCCAACGATGTCCCCTCCTCCCTTGAACGGTTCTTCACCTTGTTCCAGAACAAGCTCGTAGCTACCGTTAGGAAGTTATACGCGAGAGATGCATATCCAACAATTAATTTGGTAGCTTATGTAAGCTTGTTTTATACAAAAATTAGCAAACATGGAGTGTATGCTTATGCCAATCCTATATACCTTCTGGAAGTTTTTTTTTGCATCCCACCTTCCAGTGTTTGAGATTCATGTTTACAACCACACCCATTGGATCTTAAAGACCCTCACCCACCTTACCTACCTCCTTCTTGGCCTCACGGCGCCGCCCCTGCCTGCCGCCGTCGGTCGTCGCCCACGCATCCCTGCACGACCGGGTGGGAGGTGGAGGGAGTGGCCGGCGGCGAGGTCGCCGCCGATAGGGGTGGTGGTGGAGGCGGTGGTGGGTTAGGTTACGGTTTGGGGTTGCCGGGTGGGGGCTCTAATGGCGAGGAAGGCGAGCGCGGACAGTGGAGGGAGCGGCCGGCGGCGAGGTCGCCGCCGGTCGGGGTGGTGGTGGAGGCGGCGGACCTTAGGGTTTTGGGGTTCGAAGTGCGGGTTCGGAGGTCCTCCATGTCCAGCGAACCTAGACGGGGGAGGTGGGGGAGCCGGAGGACCGACGACGGTGGTGGTTCCCCGCCCGGCGCGGCGAGGCGAGGCGCAGTAGCACCGCCGACCGGGCAGGGTGGGACGGTGGTTAGGCCGGTGACCGGCGGCGGGGGCGACGAGGCCCACCGGTTAGGAAGGGCGGGGTCGCGGGCGGGGTGGGTCGAGGGTAGGCGGCGTGGCGGCGGGGAGCCGCTGGCCGGGGAGGTGGTGGGAGGAGGCGGTGGCGGTGGAAGGAAGAAGGCATTGGAGGTAGAAGCTTGAGGTTGAAGACGACGCCTAATGGGCCTTGTTGGGTCGTACGATCGGTTGTCTTCTTATCTTCCGGAAGGGAGATAGGAGCTTGCTAGTTAGAACTAACATTCGCTTGAAAGGAAAGCACCAGATCTTAACCTAACTTGTTTTTTTTTTATTTTTTTGCAACTATTCACTTTGATGGTGATTGTGTACACATCTATACAAATAGATTAAATCAATTTCACAAAAAACAACAAGGGGATGATCCTGAGCTCCTTAGTCCTATTCAAGGCCACGGAACACAAGCATTTGAGCTATACATTAAATATACTAAAAATGATGAAATTTAGCTCCCAAAATATGATAAATTCATATAAAAATATTTAAACATCCTTTGCACCCAAACTTTACTACACCTTTTCTCTGACCCAAAACTAGGCTACACGCCCAACAAATAGCTCATGGTCTAGTCTAGATTTTAAACTATGCAATTACACTTAGAACTAAGCATAAATCCAGAATAAATATTTATAACAATCCTCAAATAATGGGGAATTCACCAAATGTGAATCTAGGCCTCTTAAGACCATAACCAAAAGTTCAACACAAAAATCTATTTATATTGAGCTACAAAAATCATTTACTTAGATCTAGCATAAATAAAAAATAAATCATAATAAAATATCTACTTAGTAACTTTGTGCAAAAACTTAGACTGTTGATGGTTCAAAACCGTGCTCAAGTTCACCGCAAGCCTACAGGTGACTTAGTGCCTTTTCACCAAGGAGGGTCTTCCCTAGATTTGTCAATCCAAGGGTCGGAAGCAAACCACTAAGGTTCTCTATCTAACCTACCGATCTAACCCTATGTGAAGCATTGATTGCATAAAGGTAATCATACAAACACGAAGGGATGTATGGATCACATCCACCTAGCCATAAAGGTAAGAAAATCAAAGGTAAACCTAGCCTATCGTCTTCTTGTTGCCGTTCTGGCCAAGGTGACAAACCAATCTAATCCTATACTATGATAAGGATTACACTCGATATGAAGTAACCCGATATGGAGTGGTCTGATACACGTTCACTCGCCGCTTTCTCCTCCACCGTAATGTCACTACGCAAGGATATTCATCACCGAGCAACAACCTAGGTCCGTGCACTACTACGGTGTATCCGCAAGACAAGACTAATCACCATGATTAGATCTAGTCCTACTAAAGGCATATGGTAGCTACACATATGAATAATCATAACTCATAGTAGATCAAAGTATGACAAGATATGTTTACATCACCGAATGTTGAAGGTACAAACGACTTGACGAATTCAAGTCGCGGCTCCGGAACTCCACCATGGATTTACCACGCAGGGCCAACCATGGCGGCTAGAGCATGGCCTAAGCCATCTTCTAGGCAACTCGAGGACTCGCGACGGTCGTCTGCTTCCTCCCGGTGCTTCTCCTTCATCTCGGCGACTCTCTGATGAATGGATGGATGTGGCGGCCGGCGGAGGCAGAGGCAATAAATAGACAAGCACCTAGGGCAAAAGGGGGGCGTGAACTGGGACCGGAGTGGGCTGGGCCGGTCGGCCCAGGCCCATTTCGGCCTGGTTCGGCCCCGGTTTCCTCCCCGGTTGCTTCTTGCATGATTCCTTATTTGTGTGCACTTGCATGTGGGCCTTTGACGTCGTTTCCTTCACGGTTAAGGCTTGAATCCTTGCTATGCAAGCTTCGCTGTTTTCTGGTTGAGTCCCTGAAGACTTGCACGTTGACGCTTCGGTCCTCGAGTCATTTGGAGTCATGTTCATCGCGTGTCTTGACTCTTGTCGGGCTTCATGATCTTCTTCCAAAGTGCTTGGTGAACTTATCCCGAAAGTCTCCACTTTAGCGTAGATTTCCTGCGTAAACAATGAACTCCAAAATCGACATGCAAGAGTGAACTTGTTATATACGGGGGGTTAGTTCCAGTGGTTAGAATAATAAATCAATAACAACATTAAAGGTAAACTCAAAGCTAGTTTGACGGAAATTCACCGTCAACATAGACCAAGCCTATTCATGACATCTCTAACAACATATCCAAATATCAGCTCAATATCTCATTCAGTTTTTGAATTATGACAAAAGTGGGTCAAATTGATTTTGAATTTTATTTAACAAACTAGTAAGAAAACGTGTAGCCATGCTTTGCAAAACTTGCAGATCTGGTCCTAAAGAAGCCAAAAATAGGTTTTGTGTTTTTATGATTTTTCTAGAATTTTATAGTATTTTTGTAAGGTTCAACCAAAACTAAGAAAACTAGAAGAAGCTATCTTTCAAATAGGTCCTCGGGTTCAAGATTTTCTTCACAAGTAAGAGCAACTCCAGCAAGGGCCTCCATATGGGCTTCTACTCTAAAATTTGGAGGTTTGATGTGAAAACTCAACTCCAACAGGGCCTCCAAATAGACCTGCATTTTTTAGGCCACTCCAAATTTCCCCTCCAAGCCTCCATTTCTAGAGGCCCTCTACCCCCTCCAAAAGGTGGGTCCCACTTTTTTCCTCTCCTCTCCCTACCTCTCATCTCCCCGGGTGCCGTCCGGGCCGCCAGCGCAGGGGCCTCCGGCTCCGTGGCTTCGTCGTGACCCGTCGGCGGAGGCTATAGGGGAAGAGGGAGGCAACGACGGGGCCGAGCCGCGCGAGGAGGAGGTCATGGGGGGGGTGGGGCAGGCGGCGGGGATCCGGGGCGGGCGGAAGGGGGCGCTCGGCGGGGCGAGCGCGTCGGGCGGCGCCGTTGACGCAAAATGTGCACCTAGCGCCAAACACACAGCAAGCCGAACAAGCTGGCTTCACACGCGCAAAGAATCACGAGACGTGCCGCTCAATTTTCCCCGAAAATTAACAAAAAGAGAAAGTAGTTAGATACCAAAGCTTGGAACTTGCCGGTGGTACCGCACAGCTCCATATTTACGGCCACGAAGCCAGGTAAGACGACATATAGCTATAGAAAGCTATCTGCCAGCAAATTGACACCATTCGGGAGCTTAAAGAAGGAAAAGGTAACATAGCCGAATGGATGACGTAAGCATGACGGCGATCGGTCTTTGTTTGGGCAAAGATGCACGTGCGTAAGATCGCGACCGATCCCCATGGTGATCAACATTAAATAAATAAATGAAGTAAAGCACGAACATAAACATGTAATGAACAAGCATGCATAGATCCAAAGCACTAGTCTACCGCATGTCTAGGTGCTTTAAAATCCGTCAGGTACGATGCCAAACAAATCTATCCACCGCATGATACAACTTGCATGGGGATCGCACCACTTTCCACAAATAGATCTATCTGTTAACACCAAAATTTGGTAAGGAGTCTGACTTGTGGGTCCGGCTCGATGAGGAGTCTGTCCGGTGGAAGGAAGGTTTTTCTCAGATGTATTCGGCAGAAAGATCCGCGGTCGGCTATCTGCTTCCGTTCGGCAAGGGAACAGTTGAGCTGATTTTGCGGGATTGGACGGTGACGTGGCTCAAGCAGGAAGGACGAATGGATGGATAAGCGATCAAGCTTAGAGATAAGTTAGGCAACAAATCCATTCGAGGTTGTGCTTGGCGGGGTATAAATATGAGCCCTGAATGTATGTAACAGATACAATCATTCTCAATACAAACCGGCCTTACGCCAAACCTTAGAGTCCATTTGTCGTGTCGTCGAGTTCTTCGAGAGGGTTCATCGATCCGTCGACCTCCGCGAGTACCAGCAACCTTGTATCACGTCTAGTATCATGCGGTGGATTTAGATTTGATGCAAGTAGTCTTGTTACCATGCTTAGTGTCATGCGGTAGATTCAAGCTTGGTTCAAGAAGGTTTCTTGTTAGGTCATGAGCCATGCGGTAGGCTAAGATCTGGCTTGAAGCTAGTTATCGGCTCTATTGGGTTTTGGCAAGATCCAATAGATTCATTAAGTTGCCCCGTGTTGCTTTGAGTTTTTTGCTTTACGTTTAAATTCTTGTAACACCTCTTTGCCCAATCTAGATGGGTTTGGATCAGCTTTTTACCTTTTGGTGATCCTTATGCGAGTCAAGTTCGTGCTTTGGGTTAATTCAACACATGGATCACGTGCTCTTCGGATATCCGAAACCGAATCGATCTAGGTTGCTACGTGTTGCGGGTTCAAACTTGCCAACGTTTGTATAAATCTTGAAAAAACTGAGTATCACGCGGTAGATGCAGGTTTTTGGGTTGCTTTGGAGCTAGTCATCCGGTGGATTAGATTTCAAATCAATCTGATAGATTTATTTCAATTGGTAATGTTCGTTCCTTCTTCATGGACTCGAATCGGTACATTCGGCCGTATTCGGTTATGTTTCTCACGAGTAGAACACGTGCGTAATTCATGCTTTAAATAATGTATGCTTTTAGCTTTCCATATTTAGATTGTATCATGCGGTGGATAGATCTATTTGTGGAAAGTGGCGTGATCCCCATGCAAGTTGTATCATGCGGTGGATAGATTTGTTTGGCATCGTACCTGACGGATTTTAAAGCACCTAGACATGTGGTAGACTAGTGCTTTGGATCTATGCATGCTTGTTCATTACATGTTTATGTTCGTGCTTTACTTCATTTATTTATTTAATGTTGATCACCATGGGGATCGGTCGCGATCTTACGCACGTCCATCTTTGCCCAAACAAAGACCGATCGCCGTCATGCTTACGTCATCCATTCGACTATGTTACCTTTTTCTTCTTTAAGCTCCCGAATGGTGTCAGTTTGCTGGCAGATAGCTTTCTATAGCTATATGTCGTCTTACCTGGCTTCGTGGCCGTAAATATGGAACTGTCTGGTACCACCCGACAAGTTCCAAGCTTTAGTATCTAACTACTTTCTCTTTTTGTTAATTTTCAGGGAAAATTGACTGGCACGTCTCGTGATTCTTTGCGCGTGTGAAGCCAGCTTGTTCGGCTTGCTGTGTGTTTGGCGCTAGGTGCACATTTTGCGTCAACACACTTTTTGGCACGCCTAGTGGGACCACAGCCGAAAAACAAGATGCCTGAGATTGCAGATGTCATGGATGTCAACATTGAAGATCTCTCCCCTGAACAGCGGCAACAGCTCCAAGACGCCGTGGATCAATTCCAGCAGAAGTGCATGCTATCCTTCAAGAAGAACAGGAGTGGCGTCCCGTACCTGAAAAACGAGATGCCCAGGGTATTGTTGCCGGGGGAGAGTGACGCCACGACCCAGCAGGAGAAGGAGGAATGCATACAGGCGTTCCGGGATGCCGCGGACCACATCTTGAGCAGGCACCACAAAGCTTTCCTTGGTGCGTTCAAACAGATGATGGTAGCTGTCTTCGGTCCAGGCATGGAGCAGGCGTTCAGCAAGGCACCCATCCAAGGGGGCACTGTGGAGTTGGGCGAATCCAGTTCTCGCCCGCCAATGCGAGCCGGCCCAGCCCCAGGCCTCCTCCTCAGAGCGCTGGGAGTCAAGCTTTCCAGCCTCCTCCACAAGGTGCGGGGGGTTAGCCATCTCAGCCCCCGCTGCAGGCAGCAGGAGGACGACCAGTTCAGCCACCGCCACAGGGCAGCATGGGTCAACCTGTGCAACAGCCGAACCCGTACCAACCCACGTACGGGGACTTGGCATTCGGCTCGCCTGGGGCCCCGCTTGCTTCCGGCCACAGGATTGCTCCGCCGAGCAACCGCGCACAGCAGGAATCTCTACGGCGGAGGCTACCACGAGGTGGGGAACTACGGTGCTATAGACGCCTTCCCGCATCCGGGTTACGCACCAGCTGCAGGCGCACGGGAGGACGACGCCCTGGCGCAGAAGATGGCCGAGTTGATGCAGAATCAGTTCAGCCTCAAACCAAAAATGCAGGAACCAGCCTACACGCCGCCGTTCCCGGAGTGGTACTTCAACGTGCTCCTTCCGCCAAGGGTAAAACCTCCAACGGAATTCACAAAGTTCTCCAGGCAGGACGACACCAGCACGGTGGAGCACATTGCTCGCTACCTGATGCAGCTTGGAGAGTGCTCAGCTGAAGAAGCGTTCAGAGTCAGATACTTCCCCGCGTCACTGACGGGCCCGGCGTTCCAGTGGTTTTCTTCCTTGCCCCCTAAATCAGTTAGCACATGGAAGGAGCTAGAACAAAAGTTCCACGCCCACTATTTCAGCGGCAGCTCAGAGAAGAAGCTCATCGACCTCGCTACTCTAAAGTAGAGGCACAGTGAGACGCCCTTGGAATTTCTCAGGAGGTTCAGGGAAGTTAAGGGCATGTGCTTCTTGCTCAACTTGCCAGATGACCAGTTGGCTGACATGGCCGTCGCCGGGATGCTGCCGGCCGTGCGTGAGAAGCTGTTTGGCATGGAGTTCGACAATCTGGGGCAGCTGTCCCAAAAGCTATCGTTGATGAGCAACCAAGTTTACGGCTTCAAGAAGGATGCCAGGTTCGGCAAACAGCACGATGTGGTCGACATTTACAACCGCCCTCGGACAAGGCCGACCTGTTGGAGGATTCTGATGATGAACAAGACGTGGCTGCGGCCGAGATCATGTGGGGAAAGGAGCCATTGACTATGAATCAGCGCTGGGTCAAACAGACCAAGGGCACCTACGACTTCGACATCACGAAAGCTGACAAGTTGTTTGAGCTCCTGGTAAAGGAAGGCCGAATCAGGTTGCCTGAAGGGCATTCCATGCTTCGGCCCGATGGAGTCAAGGGGAAACGTTACTGTGGCTTCCACGACAGGGACTCGCACTCCATCAAGGACTGCAGGGTCTTCAGGATGAGGATCCAGAGAGCCATCCAGGAGGGGCACCTCAAATTTGATAACAAGATGAAGCTGGATGGCCACCCTTTCCCTCAGAACATGGTGGGCTTTTCGGTCAACATGGTGTCGACCGAGGAGAAGGGCAAGGTCAAGGTCTTGACCTCGCCCCGGGCTAGGCAGGATGGAGCAAAGTGGACCCGAACGTCAAGTAACTTTGGAGCGGTACATGGTGAAGCCCCACGCGTTCTCAAGAGCCACGTCGAGATTGGGGAATCATCCAGAGCCAAGCCCAGGGTGACCACACGTATACTCCTCAACAAGTGGCAGCGCCGCCGATGGAAAAGGAGCGCTACCAAAAGCAAAAGTACGAGGAGGAAAGGCGCAAAGCCGAAGAGGAAGCACACAGAAGGGACTTGGAGCAATACACGCGCGAGCAGGAGCGCGCGCACTGGGGATGTGCGTTCTTCAGGCACTGTTGGAATGAAGGCTTGAAGCTGCCCACGCTGAGGAACTGCCCTGAGTGCGGTGGATGTGTATTTTGAGTACAGGCAGGAGACTGCCAATCGCCGATCCGTCCACGAAAGAATTGGAAGGATGCATCCTAGCGAGGATCGGCGCCAAAAAATTGAAATCATTGATCATCCCAGAAAAAGGCAGGCTGATTTAAGGTGGGCTGATCAAGAAGAAGACGAGGACGCATACATCTGGCAGAAGGGGCAATGGTGCCCGCCTGGCCTAAGGAAAAGTCAGAAGAGACGGGTTCGGCCGCTTGAGGAACCGCGAACCGAGGCAGCCGGGATCCAAACAAGGCGGGTGTGGCGTCCAAAGGATCAACCTGAAGGGTCAAAGCGTTCGGCTCCAACATGCATGGTATATTTTCTGCCGAATGAGTTTATGGCTCCTGCTAATCAGGTTGTGCAGGAAGAGGCGTCCCTAGATGATGAGCAGATCGAGGGGATGATGGCGCAGCTGGTATTAGCCAAACAAGCCGTCTTCGACAAACCGGCCAAAAATCAACACATGAGGCTGCTGTACTTAAAGGGGTATGTTAATGGCAAGCCATTGACCAAGATGTTTGTCGACGGCGGGGTGGCGGTCAACGTTATGCCGTACACCACCTTCAGGAAGCTTGGCATGGGCCCTAGCGATCTGACGCCTACAAGCATAATACTGAATGATTTCGCTGGGAATCCTTCAGATACCAAGGGATGCGCTCACGTGGATCTGATGATCGGGTCCAAAACGCTGCTCACGACCTTCTTTGTCATCGAAGGTAAAGGAGCCTATAGCCTACTGCTTGGGCGGGACTGGATACATGCCAATTGTTGCGTCCCATCCACCATGCATCAACAGCTCATCCAATGGGTGGATGATGATATTGAGGTGGTCCAAGCAGATGACTCTGTGAGCGTTGCAAACATGGAATCGGCTTTCGGGAGTATCAAGGCATTGATCGTTTCTCGGGGAAAGACTGGGGAGAAGGTCCTGTTGAACCTGTCAGCAGCGATCAACAGCCGATTCAAGCAATAGGCTCTTATAGCAATTTTTAATGGAGAACCCTGCTGATGGTACTGATGGCAAGTTGGGGCGAGGATTCATGTCGGCTGATAAATTAGAAGAAGTTGAGATTGGAAACGGTGACAAGCCAAGGCCGACGTTCATCAGCGCAAACTTGCAATCAGACTTCAGGGAGGGATTAATCAAGCTACTCAAGGAATATAGAGATTGCTTCGCCTGGGATTACTCGGAGATGCCTGGACTGGATCGTTCCATCGTTGAGCATAGGTTGCCCATCAAATCTGGTTTCAAACCGTACAAGCAACCACCCCAAAAAATCTACAAGGATGAGATATTGGCCGATGTGAAGAAAGAAGTTGAAAGATTACTTGATGCAAACTTCGTTCGGCCATGCAGATATGCGGAGTGGATTTCTAACATTGTCCTTGTTTACAAGAAGAATGGAAAGATGAGGGTCTGCATAGATTTCAGGGACTTGAACAGAGCTACTCCGATGGATGGTTACCCCATGCCTATTGCCGATTTGTTGGTTGACGCCGCTACCGGCACAAGGTTATCGGGCTTTCATGGACGCAATGCGGGATACAACCAAATTTTCATGGCGAAGAGAGGATATATTGAAGACGGCCTTCGCATGCCCCGGTCATATAGGCCTATTTGAATGGATAGTCATGACTTTTGGATTGAAGAATGCCGGTGCAACTTATCAGCGAGCCATGAATTACATCTTTCATGAGTTGATCGGCAAAGTTGTTGAAATTTACATCGATGATGTCGTGATCAAGTCCCTAAGTCATGACACACATTTGGAAGATGTGAAAAGGACCTTGGAGTGCACCCGAAAGCATGGTTTAAAGATGAATCCGAACAAATGCGCTTTTGGGGTATCAGCTGGAGAATTCCTGGGATTTTTGGTCCACGAAGGGGGAATTGAGGTTGGCAAGAAGAGCATGAAAGCAATTGATGAAGTTGTCCCTCCAACCAATCTCAAGGAATTCCAATCATTGCTCGGCAAAATTAACTTCGTAAGGAGATTCATTTCAAATCTGTCACAGAAGGTTTTGCCATTCTCTCCATTGCTGAAGCTAAAGAAAGATCAGAAGTTCACGTGGGGCGACGAACAACAAAAGGCTTTTGATGAGATCAAGCAATACATGAAGGAGCCGCCGATCGGTCCCTCCTCGACCGGAGAAGCCTTTCAAGTTGTACGTGGCGGCCGATACCCAAACCATTGGATTGGCCCTTATTCAAGAATTCGAAGGGAAGGAACGGGTAGTAGCATATCTTAGCCGAAAATTACTTGATCCTGAGACCAGGTATTCGGCTGTAGAGAAGCTGTGTCTGTGCATATACTACTCGTGTACAAAGTTTCGGCACTACTTGTTGAATGCCGAATGCACTGTGTATTCCAAGTTTGATGTAATAAAACATATGTTATCTATGCCAATTTTGAACGGCAGGATTGGCAAATGGATTTTGGCTTTATCAGAGTTTGAGTTGATGTTCGAATCGGCAAAAGCTATCAAAGGTCAGATCATTGCCGATTTTATAACTGAACATCGCGATCCATCAATTGATTTGCTCGAAATTACTCCTTGGGCTTTATTTTTTGATGGGTCATCATGTGGTAAAGGTGGGGGAGTAGGGATCCTACTGATTTCGCCTAGAGGTGAGATGTTTGAATTTTCCATCCCTATACAGCCCACTGTCACAAATAATCAGGCTGAATACGAAGCATTACTTCGAGGGCTTCAATATTTGAGAGAAGCCGGGGCCGTTTCAGTTGAGGTTTATGGAGATTCAGAGCTGGTGATCAAGTAATTGAACGGCCAATATGAATGCAAAAGTGAAGCACTGAGGAGTTACTACGAAGAATGCAGGGAAATCTTGAAGAGCTTTCCGTTGGTAACTCTACAGCATATTCCTAGGGAACATAACGAAGAAGCGAACAAAGTTGGCTCGCAGCGCCTCGGGTTACAAAGAGAACCAAGAAGCGTTTGCTGCAGATGTGTGTGCACTAGGGACGGATCTTGCGGAGGATGATTGGAGAAAAGAGATCGTCGACTATTTGAAGGATCCATCCCGAAAGGTCTCTAGGAAGCTCAGGTACAAGGCCATAAAATTCGTTCTTCTGGATGACAATTTGTTTTACAAATCATTAGATGGGGTGTTGTTACAATGCCTGGGTCCAGAAGAAGCGAAGAAGATGATGAGTGAAGTGCATGATGGGATATGCGGAGCACACCAATCGACCTACCGCATGAAATGGGTTGTCGTGCAAGCTGGGTGCTTTTGGCCGACGATATTAGAGGATTGCTTTGAGTATTACAAAGGGTGTCAGGATTGCCAAAGGTTTGGAAATATTCAAAGGGTCCCTGCATCAGCATTGAATCCCATCATCAAGCCATGGCCATTCAGGGGCTGGGGTATAGACTTGATTGGCCAGATTCCACCATCTAGCAAGGGGCATAAGTTTGTGCTTTTGGCTACAGATTATTTTACTAAATGGGTTGAGGCGATCCCACTGAAGAAGGTGACGTCGGAAAACATGGTTGAATTTGTCAAGGAGCACATCATCTACCGATTTGGAATCCCTCAGACCATCACAACTGATCAAGGGGCTCAATTCGTGTCCCTGGAGTTCAGAGAATTTGCTGAAAGCATGGGAATCAAATTGTTTAACTCTTCTCCCTATTATGCCCAAGCTAATGGTCAATCAGAGGCTTCTAATAAGATCATGATGAAGCTAATACAGAAGAAGATCGACCAGAAGCCAAGGAGATGGCATTCGGTACTCAGTGAAGCATTATGGGCTTACCGAATGGCCCCTCATGGAGCTACAAAGACTTCTCCTTACGAATTGGTTTACGGGCATCATGCAGTTCTACCTTGGGAGATGCAATCAGATTCCAGGAGAATCGTGTTACAGAAAGATTTGAGCTCCAAAGATTACAGTGGCCTGATGATGGATGAGCTAGAGGATTTACACATGATCCGTTTCAGGGCCCTGGAAAACATCGAGAAGAATAAGCTGCGGGTTGCCAAGTATTATAACAAGAAGGTAAAAGTCAGGCAATTTGCAGAATGGGATTTGGTTTGGAAAGTGCTATTGCCGATTAGAACCAAATACAGCGAATTCGGCAAATGGTCCCCTAACTGGGAAGGACCCTTTCGCGTGGTCAGATGCGTCCCTGGTAATGCATACATATTGAAAACTTTACTAGGAGAGGAATTTTCCTCTGCAATAAATGGGAGATATTTGAAGAAATATTATCCTAGTATTGAAATCGATCGATGATCACCAGCAGTGGGATTACAAGCATCTGACACAAGAAATAGCCGGCGCTCAAGAGCGAGGCCGTCTTCAGAACAAAATACACAAACAGGAGAAATGGCCAGTGCCTAGATGTATTGCCCTTAGCACCAAACTACTTTACAACTGCCTCTTGCAGGTTTACATCCAACAACCCTGGTGATCTAGACTACGAGGAGGTGGGAAGCACAAGGCGTGGAGGAAGAAGCGAAAGTATGATCCAATCTTTTCTTTGCTTCTTCGGCTGCTCCCTCTTCAGTTGCTCCAAGACCACCGTGACGGCGACTTGGAATGCACAAGGGTGACCATGATTTGCGGCCTCCACTAAGTTGTCCCAAGCCGTTTTCAAGTTGTTGTACCTGTCAGAGACATCTAAAACAGAGGAGTGGGTGTTAGGGGCAAGAAATCTAGATGTGAGCGCGAAGTCAAGAAGGAGTCAGAAACGTTTACCCCCTACTAGTGCCTCCAGAGCCATGCGACGCTCGCGTTCGGCCTGGCAACGAGCGGTGATGTCCCTGAGACCGTGCTCCAGGTGCCGAACGCGGCGGCGCGCTTGATGGCCGGTCCTCTCGTTCGGCGTAGCCTCCTCTGCTTCGAGGGAGGAATCGGAGGAGATGTACTCAGACACGTCTTCGGTCCCGATGATTTCTTCAGGAAGTAAATCAAGGCTGAAAGAAGAAGAGGAAGAGAAGAGGTAAAACGCAAGATCGTATGGGAAACAAAGAGCAAATCAAGGGAAACTCACCTTCGAATCGTGCATTTCTTTGGGGCGCTGCTCTCCTGAGCCTGCTTGCCTTTGTCCATGGCCTTGGGGTTTTTTCCTCTGGAGACAGGGGAGGAGATGAGAAGTGATGGATGAGTGTGCGAGTGGATTTGTAGGGCATCCCAGCAGGCTATTTTATTGACCGAAGGGGTGCATTGGGAGTGATGACTGGCCAGCGTACACTGTTGGAATACCAAGCGGCAGGGTTTTCTCCCCAAATGCGAAGGGTTTTCACTTGAACAGTGCTTACGGATTGCCGATTCGGGGATCTTCTCGTGGATTTTGCGCCAAGGGGCATCCGTTCTCGCGTGTTTGGCTCAAGACAGCTTCCGGATACATTTAAGGAAAAACAAGATTCACGAATGCAAACATGAAGAAAATCATCGCAGTGCAAGCACAGAATTCAAAAGTTCTTTATTTATTGCCGATATTCAAGCATCCCTAATACAATCTAGTCGAAAAGTCTGTTCAGCACAGATTGGGGATGAGTGATTTCGGCAATGGCGTCGCCGTGGCCGTTGAGGCGCTCCAAGATGAGCTCAATCTCATCGATGTCCTCTGGCGCGCCGCCCTGGAAGCCGCGCGGCCTGGTGGAATAGTCGACGTCGGTGTGTGTCGCCATGGCAGCCAGGCCCAGGGTCGTGCCCAAGCGGACGCCATGGGTGGCCACTTCATCAACGCGGTGCTCCACTGCAGCAAGGCGCTCCGCCGGCGTGTCTCCACGGGCGTTCACCTTATCGGCCAACTGCTCCACCAACATCTTGAGCTAGTTGAGCTCAGCATCACGGGCTGCAAAGTGCAAGAAAAAAGGAGGTCAGCATCAAAGGCCGGATTGGATCAAAGAGCGGCGTCGGGGCCGTACCGTCAATGGTCTCCAGCAGCTGCTTGCGCTGGTCTTCCCATTCTAGCTCGACTATGTCGGCCTTCTTGGAAACCTCCTCCAGCTCGCGCTGGGTCACCTCCAGTTCCCCTTTGAAGCGGAGAGCGTCGAGTTCCCCGTAAGGCACGGGGAAGTGGCCGTCAGACTCCGAGGAGTCGTCGGGCAGGGGCTGACCGGCTGGCGCAGGAGATGGATTCCATTGAATCAACCTAAATGCCGAATGAAGCTTACGGGAGGAGAATTTACCTGAGCAGCTTGGTTTTGAGCCGCCATTGGGGGATTTGAGCTCAGAACAAGGGGATCTAGGGTTTGGATCTAGACGAGGATTACGGCGGATTGCGAAGAAAGAAGAACAGGTGTTGACAGATTCGATTTGAAAATGTTTGTGGCTGGAGTCAATTCCGGAACAAAATCACTTTTATCCCGCAATTGAAGGGGCATGTGTTAACACCAAAATTTGGTAAGGAGTCTGACTTGTGGGTCCGGCTCGATGAGGAGTCTGTCCGGTGGAAGGAAGGTTTTTCTCAGATGTATTCGGCAGAAAGATCTGCGGTCGGCTATATGCTTCGTTCGGCAAGGGAACAGTTGAGCTGATTTTGCGGGATTGGACGGTGACGTGGCTCAAGCAGGAAGGACGAATGGATGGATAAGCGATCAAGCTTAGAGATAAGTTAGGCAACAAATCCATTCGAGGTTGTGCTTGGCAGGGTATAAATATGAGCCCTGAATGTATGTAACAGATACAATCATTCTCAATACAAACCGGCCTTACGCCAAACCCTAGAGTCCATTTGTAGTGTCGTCGAGTTCTTCGAGAGGGTTCATCGATCCGTCGACCTCCGTGAGTACTGGCAACCTTGTATCACGTCTAGTATCATGCGGTGGATTTAGATTTGATGCAAGTAGTCTTGTTACCATGCTTAGTGTCATGCGATAGATTCAAGCTTGGTTCAAGAAGGTTTCTTGTTAGGTCATGAGCCATGCGGTAGGCTAAGATCTGGCTTGAAGCTAGTTATCGGCTCTATTGGGTTTTGGCAAGATCCAATAGATTCATTAAGTTACCCCGTGTTGCTTTGAGTTTTTTGCTTTACGTTTAAATTCATGTAACACCTCTTTGCCCAATCTAGATGGGTTTCGATCGGCTTTTTACCTTTTGGTGATCCTTATGCGAGTCAAGTTCGTGCTTTGGGTTAATTCAACACATGGATCACGTGCTCTTCGGATAGCCGAAACCGAATCGATCTAGGTTGCTACGTGTTGCGGGTTCAAACTTGCCAACGTTTGTATAATTCTTGAAAGAACTGAGTATCACGCGGTAGATGCAGGTTTTTGGGTTGCTTTGGAGCTAGTCATCCGGTGGATTAGATTTCAAATCAATCTGATAGATTTATTTCACTTGGTAATGTTCGTTCCTTCTTCATGGACCCTGAATCGGCTGTTCAGCCGTATTCGGTTATGTTTCTCACGAGTAGAACACGTGCGTAATTCATGCTTTAAATAATGTATGCTTTTAGCTTTCCATATTTAGCTTTCCATATTCTTGCGCGTTCTCCAAATTTCACTATAGAAGTTCAAAATCGGCCAATACGAAAGTTGTTCGTTATTTCCGGGAGCACATTTTTCGTAATTGGCGGACATTCCAATTTTGAGTGCAAATTGGCCAAAAATCGAGTTTATCGCGCCGTGAACGAACAAGAAACCGAGCCGTGGAAAATCCGCAACTTCGGTCGGCGTTCTCGGGCAAACCATTGATCAAAACATATGTCGCCCTTTGGGAAAGTTGTAGATCTACGGCTCCTCTCGCAACTTTGCTTTTGGGAGATTTTCAACTTAGTTGACGATTTTTGGAGTTTCGCAATTTCGAAAACAGGTAAGTGAAATAGAAAAACGAGCGACCGACGTCGTCTCGCGCTCCGGAGCGCCGCGCCGTTCCCGCGCCGGCCACGCGTCACCCGCCGATTCCTCCGGCGTACGGACGCTTCGGCGTCTCCGCGGTGGACCCGCACCTCCGTGGGCACTCGCCTCGCCCTTGGGCCCGTGCGCCGCGCCCATGCACCCCACGGCCGGCCACGCGCGCGCGCGCGCGCGTGCCGCAGCACGCACGGGCGCATGCAGCGGGCCAGGTGGCCACACCTGCCATATGGCCAGCCGGAGTCTCGTCCTCGATGCCTTCGCAACCAACTCCTTCTAAACGCAGAGCCGAGACGTCGTCGATTTTTTTCCTCTGCGCCGCCGCTCCAGCACCGTGCGCCATGGCCTGACCACCGCGGCAGGCCAAACTCCACTCCGCGGCATTCTAGCGCCGCTCGGTCGGCCCTTCCCCTTCCTTGCTCCTCCCTGAACCCGCGGCACCGTCGCCGGGCCGCCCCCACCGCGCCGCCGCCGGCCTACGGACGCCGCGCGGCGGGCGCACGGGCGCCACGCCGCCCGCCGGCCACGGCCCGTTTCCAACCCGGTCGAGGCCACTGCCCGGCCCCGGCGCGGTCCGGACGGCCCTAGGCGCCGCCCCCGGCGACGCCCGGCCGCCGCCGGCCTCCAATTCCGGCCACCGGCGAGGGCAGCCCCGCCAGGGACTACATTGCAAACGAGAAGGTAATTTCAGGGAGATTTCTGCAAATTTCCAGGGACCCGGTTGTAAAGGTTACTTTTAGGGTTACAGCAGTACCTTCGAAAAATCATTAAAAATCGTATAAAAATCAGAAAAATGCAAAACAAGTTTTGTTGGGTTCGTGGTGAAGAAATCTATCTTTTCTAGAAAACATGTATAGGGTTTTTCTGTACTGTTTTTGAATTAAAAATTCCAACGCAGTTTGGAGTGTTTTTAGTGCAGTTTAAAATATACACATGCTATGAACTTGAATTTTGGATATGTTGCTCTTTATATCATGTCTAGATCTGTGGAAAAAATTTGCATGATTTTGATGTATATATTTTCAGTTATGATTTATTTAAGCTTTATGCTAGATTAAGTTTGATGCTTTTTATAGCCCGTTTAATGAACTTTTCTTTGAGCACAAGTGCATCCTAGGGCTTTGACTTGATTATTAGTACCCCTGGTGTGATGGATGTGAATTTATGGAATTGTTTACTAGGTGTTTTGGATTTAGTCTTGTGTAGGAGCTTAAATTCAAAATCTGAAAAATAAATTGAATTTGCAACCATGCCTTGGCCAGAAACTCATTTTTGGCATACATGACCTACAGGAGAAAGTTGAGATCAAAAAGTTTATTAAATCTTTTTATATGAATTAATGTAGATTTACTAGGCTGCAATTTGTCTTTTTCGTGTAAATTAATTTATAAATGATCTTAGGCCAAATTTTGGTGTGAGAGCTTAAACTAAGCATATGTTGTTGTGTGCAAAAGATTAGGTTTATTGGAAGTGTTTTTGATTTAATTCGGATTTATGGTTGAAAGGCTTGTTTTAAATAATTAAAGAAAGAAATGGAAATTAAAAGTGCTAAATTGTGAAATCATGTTTGTTTCTGTTTTTGAATTTTTAAACACACCCCCTTGCTGTTTGGTGAAGTTAAATAACTTAATTTGCTTATATGTACACAAATCACCATCAAGATTAACTTTAATCTAATGCATGTGCATGTAAACGTGTAGATCTCCCCGACGGACGTACACGCTCACCCGGGAGGAGGAGGGAGCGAGTTAGTGGAGAGTTGAATCAAGCTAGTGTGCAGCAAGACCTGGACCAAAGTCCAGAAGAGCCAAAGGCTTGTTTGGGTGCTGAGTCTGAGGAAGGCAAGCACCGGTTTCATCTAAGCCATGTTTTTAAATTAAAATCATGTCCTTTACTTTTCAGCGCTTTATTGCGTTACTTGTGCATTTAAGTTTCAGGAGTTGTTTTGAAACCTAGTTGCATGATCCTTAGGACTCCTATGTTTTTTTACTAGTATGTTAGGAACGCTAGTGCCATGCTCTAAGGTCACGGTAGAAGTCGAGTAATGACTCATTGCTCGCGAGATATAGGATGCTTGTGTTGGAATTATAAGTTGGTTAAATTGACTCGCTCATGTGGTAAGAGCAATGGGTTCGGTCTCGACCGAGTAGCATGGTGCTGGTCCTAAGCTATTGAACGTACCAAGTACTTGCCGGGAATGGGACCGGTAAGCCTAGTACCTTCTGAACCGGGGCGGGATCTTTCTAGCTACCCGCTTAGGATGTGTCTCCGGGCTAGCTACCCGTGGTATAGTGTGTGAGTCCGGACTGGTCGGGTTAGACCCTCCGGATAACCGTGTACCAGAGTTTGTAGCGTCTGATCCCAAACTGTGGGATGTTGGGAACCGCCTGGTCGGGGTAGACCCTGCATTTGCTTTTATTTGAATTCTTGGGGTCTACTTCTTCCGTGTATCTTGGGTTTACCTTGCAAGGCTATAAATCGATCGATCGTCGGTCACTCGCCGTTATCTGAGTCGGCTTGACCACTGGCTACCCCATGTTTATTTATGGAACATTTGGATTAATATTGTTACTGTTAATATTGTTTGCACAACATGCTTGTTTAGTACGGTGCTCACCTAGGCCGATTAACATACTAGAACTTGAGCTAAAATCTGAAAATAAGGATCAACTCTTAGTCGCTTTTGGCAAAACAAACCCACAAGCCAAAAAGCCTTGCATGTCTAGTCTTACTTATTTATTTTTGTCGGGTAAGTCTTGCTGAGTATTAGTACTCAGCCTTGCTTAATTTGTTGCTTTCAGGTAATCCCATCTGGCCTGGTTCTATCCCAGATGGTTGGGAGCTTGAATGGGAAAACGATGATGAGGAGTGATATGCATGGATGGCCTCCCTTGTGTATCATGTGCTAGTTCTATTTTCCGCTGTTTAAACTCTGAACCATGTTTACTTTATGTATGAAAAACCTGGTTTGTAATAATGTTAAACTTGTGAACCTTTTTATGTAATGTAATATTGTACTCTGGTCCCGCCTTCGTGTGGGCTTAGCGCATATCAGCGATCCTGTTGAATGTGATTTACCGGGCTTTACCCGGCGGAAGCGACTTAATAATTCTTTATTATTGCTTAATGGCCATGTGGACCGGCTTAGGCGATAATACGGAATTTTTTTGGGCGGTTCTGTCACAGCTGGTACCAGAGCGATGATATGCACCAGAGTAATTAAAATACCTTAACAAACTTGTTTTTGGAATAAAATTTGCCAAGATTAATAACCTTGCTAAAAGAGTAGGACGTTAAGGTTTAATCTAGTCCGAGAGGCCCTAGAGGGAATTTTTGGGTTCTTTCAGGTGGCTAGTATTATGGTGTATTTAGTCTGACTTCCAGCACATTTGTTCCTGTCAAAACTTACTTTCATGCACAACCATACTAGTTCATCACGTTTTGCCATACGTGGTGGTGCCACAGGGAAGTCCTGTGAGGGACTAGTGAGACATATTCCAATGGGTGTCACGTCGCGTCTGAGTCTCGTCACGTGTTTCATACGTGATGGTACCACGGAAAGTCCGTGAGGGATGAGTGAGGCCTATTCCAACGGGCACTCACGTCGCGTCAGAGTCTTAATTAGGACGCTGTCCATGCAGCGGCTTTATGCATGTATACTGTTTCTATAGTGAACGGTAATGAATGGGGACGCTTTCGTGAGTGCTGGCACAAAAGGTTCTGAATGTTCTGTGATTTTCTGCAGGTACACTAACCACGGTTGTTAGGCACGGTAATTAAGAAACGAATAGCTTCCGACTAGTTATTATAGGGAGAGACGTTTATATATGCCCTGCCACCGGCACTAACTTCGTTTTTAAGCTTAAAAGCTTTGTGAGGAAGTTAGGACGTTTTCTGCATCATGTAAAAGCTATTGAACCAAAAATGAACTTAAATCATGTGTCATTTGGTCTTTAATTAAATTGTGTTTCTTAAAGACCAATCATGCTAGTTTGATGCTTTGATGTGTGATTAAGCAAAATTTAACTAGCTGCTATCCAAATCTTCCTAAGGATTATCTAAAAATTTCTGGCTAGGTGTTCTTTAGGGAAATTGTTCATCACCTAGTTAAGTTTTCTCCCTGAATTTCTCATGATTTTTGGAGTTTTAAAACTGAAGTTAGGATAAAAATGGCTAGCCTACGTCTTGCTGAATAGCTGTCAAAATTCTGAGTTAGGCAGAAAACTCGAATCTTTACCTATAGTTCCAAACAGAATTTGACCTGAGAATCTACAGCAAAAATGTTCATTATCTAGCATAGATCATGCTGTAAAAATTTCATGGTAATTGGGTACTCATGTATTGAGTTATGGTCTTTTTAGTGAAGCTCTGCCCTGCTGAATTTCTGGGCAACAGCACTCTGAAAATGGACCTTTTCACCCTTTTCCAATCTGAATTGGTTCGACCTTTGAATACCAAAAATGCGAGTTATAACATTGTCGAGTTGCTCACAAAAATTTGGAATTTTTGGGGTACTGGTTTTGCAGTTATGAATTTTTGTTCAGAACTGCCAGTTTTGCCATATTGCATGTTAAACTCATATTTTTGGGTTCTAACATGTGTTTGTAACTATTTTACAGATGGCTGCCCCTGGGTTTGTTGCGGTGGGTGCTGATGGCACGTTTGCCACCACTGGCTTGCAGTGGGAGGGCTTCACACGCATTGCGTGGAGAGCCTTGTGTGTTGTCGGCTACACCACCCCTCCCTTCTACGAAGGGGTGGAGTACGAGGAGTGGGGCGTACCGAGCTGCAGAGTTCGAGTGACTGTGCTCCCCCACCCGGGCCACCCCGAGTGGGCAGACTTGAGCATGGAGCTCCTCTGTTTCCGCGCTGTCGAGGCAGTGGAGTCGGCAGCCTTGATGGTGCTCCACGCTCTTTCCACCCACAGACCGCAGGAGATGCTTCAGACACCGTTGGGGTTGGCTCTAGCTTTGGACCCCAACGATCCGATATGGCTAGCCAGGATGGCTAATATAGCCACACTTCTCGAGACTGTGCCACCCTACGACACAGTTTAGACTTTGGGCACGTGCTTGAGGGCCTTGTACGCTCTACAGGACCTTCGTCGGGTTATCGCAGATGACTTGGCTAGTCGTCTCACTGGAGCTACTTGGTACATCTCCTGGGTTGTCGGCCTTTTCACCGAGCAGTATGTTAAGTACACTCGGTACCGTGCGGATTATTGCCGACCTTCGGGATCGGATACAACGGCTCCGGGAGCGAGGCACACCGGTTTCGTTTGAGCGAGGTGACCACTTGCGGCAGATTCTCGGACTTGCGGGGCCGGGCGGCGGGCTCGCGGTTCAGCTGGTTGACAGGGATGCTGAGAGGCTTGTGCACCTTGAGCACATCTAGGATTTGCAGGAGCAGGTTGGGGACCTCGAGCTCGATATACGAGCCTTGGAGGGTGTTGTAGTTATGCTTCAGCAGGTGCACCACCCACCGGCTATTGTTGATGATGAGCAGATGGAGATCCAGCTGGACCCAGAGGAGGTTCAGGACGTTCCCGGACTCGATTAGAGGAGCTTGGTGCTCTATTCCTACATGTCGCGGGGAAACTCTCCATAGTTTGTACATAGGACCTAGATCCTAGTTGTTGTAGTAGGAAAAACTTGACATGTACTCTTGTTAGCCCTTTTGGTTGGATTTTGGTGCTAGGCTGACTTAGAGTATTCTTTTGTGTAGCTAGAAGCTACATAGTGACCCCCTATGTAATGGTGATCCACCAAATTTTGTAATCTGTAATTATGGTGGAAAAACACCTTCCCGGCAGCAATCTGCCTAAGAAATGAAATGGAGAAAGTTATGGTCATTTCTGGGTTTTTCAATGACTACCAAAGTTGTTTGAAATTTTATAATGGTCATGCTCACCAAAATTCAGCATTTTTGCATGTGTAGTTTAAGAAATATCGAATTTTTAGTAAGCTACTGGCTGCTGTCCAAACTGCTAGACAGAACCTTGAAAACTGAATTTTTCGACCCCTTTAAAAGATGAATCTGATCTGGAGTTGAATACCAAAGTTGAAGCTTATAAAATTCTATACATGCTGGCCAAATTTTATGAATTATTTACTCAGAACTATGATGCTGTCTGCATTCTGAAATTTTCTATAAGTCCGAATTTTCGTATGCATATTCTTCTTGTATTCTTTTAAGCAAGATTTGAATATGTATCTAATGAAAGTTCAACTTTTCAGATGTCTGATAACACACAGAATGACTCTCGGGGTGCGGGAGGCAGTGGGGATGCTCCTCTTCCTCCACCTCCACCCATGACACCCGCAGAAGCTTTCATCGGCGTGCGAGACGAAGTATTGCGCCAAATTTTGCGGACTCGGCGACAGAATTGCACAAAGATTGCAGCAGCATGTGCACAATCAAGGCCATGTTCAGGAGGGGCCTAATGCAGTCATGTCCTATGAAAAATTCAGGGCAATGAGGCCACCCCTCTTCACCAAGGCAGAGGAGCCCCTAGAGGCAGATGCTTTCATCAAGGCCCTAGAGGCCATGTTTTCCATCTTCACACTGCCCTGCCCAGAAGAACATAAGGCAGGCTTTGCTGCTCAGCAACTGAGGGGTGAATCATTAATCTGGTGGGAGCATTTCAAGTCCATGCAGCCACAGGGTCACCAGATTACTTGGGCAGAATTCAAGAAAGCATTTAAAGAGCATCATATTCCCAAGGGTCTTGTTGATAGGAAGATGAGAGAGCTAATGAATCTCAAACAAGGCTCGACTCGGTCTATCGGTATGCTCGAAGTTTAATAGTCTCTGTCAGTATGGGGACTATCATGTTGATACCGATAAGAAAAAATGGAGCGATTCCGTGAAGGGCTTGATGGGGAGCTCTATGAGAGGTTGAACTTAATCAAAACGATAGCTATCCCGAGCTAGTGAACTTGGCCATCTCTCGGGAGGACGCCATGAAGAGGGCTCAACGGGATAGAAAGAGGAAGTTCAATCAAGCTTCACGCAATGGGCCAAGGCAAGATATTTAAATTTGTGAAGAAGAATGTGCGGGGGTGCCCCCCGCCCATCTTCGGTCCGGACGCTGGGTGATGAGGCAATCTCAGTCTAAGCCGTCTGGCAGCTTTGGCTATCGCAACACTCAGCAGACCGCTCCTAGGCCCAGTGCACCCCCACCTGCCCGCATCAATGATGATCACCGTTTGTCACACCCGGTTTCCAAGGCAAAACCGAATGCATTGATCACGTGTGCGCCAGGATCAAGTTACACACACGCTTAGACATTATGAATACCAAAATCAGTGCCACACGAATAAAGAGTTATTACAAACCATAGTCTTAATCGAAACTTAAACAAACGAGTTCTCGCAGCGGACAAAATGCCTCCACGGGCGGTACCGAAAGACTACGCACACCTAGAACTCCTGGATATCTTCTGGATTATCTTCAAAGTTCTCCCAGTCTGAGCAGCAATTCCGGGTATTGTAGATGCAAGAGAATAAACAAGCGTGAGCACATTTCGTACTCAGCAAGGAAAAACAACATAACATGCAAGGCCATATGGTGGATGGCTAAGGTTCAAGCACTTTAGCATTTTAGTTGGTCAAGTTTTATTAGCAACCTGATTACTAGAGGTGTAAGTTCATACCAACCCCATTTAATAAGATATAAACATCATAAATACAGAAATAAACCACAATTTAAACATTAAAGTTCCATAACTTAATCATGTGAGTGTCCAGGCCGCTCTTGACCGTGAGCACGGCTAATCGATTAGTTTAACACTCTGCAGAGGTTGTACATCTTTACCCACAAGCAGCGTAAAAGCTCCGAAGAACTTTGGACCCAACCATGCGGTGTTTGCAAGACACCATACCACACTTCCGAGGTGTGATCGCATAGGGACGCTACATGGCCTTTACAAAGGTTCCCTAGCAAGTTATGACCCACAAGGTCCGGATCGCTTAGCAAGGTATAAAGTCCCCTAGCGGGTCAATACCCCACCATAACGAAATAACTCACCCAACCCCCTGCTAGAGCGAGTCCATACCCCACGGTACCGCCGATCCCTTGTCCTTATCGGGTAAGACCATCCCATGCTAAAGTTCCTAATTAATCGCCCAAGACCATTGCCCATTAGTTCTTGTGGTTGTCTTGTTTTCTGGGTGGTTCTCCATGTTCCGATTACACATTAAAGTGGTCTTGTAAAGTAAAAGATCATAGACGGAACATGAAATAACAAAAAGGTAACCAAGTAGATTAATACCAAAACCCAGTTGAGCATGCTAAGCAATAACTACCACAAGATTAATTTAATTCCCGGCGTCAAGGTAAAGGTAGTCAAAAGCTAGGCATGATCCTTAATAGGTTCCCATCACATTAATGCAAGCAAAAGTAAAAACAGTGAATTTAAATGCATGTTATGTAGGACAAGCGGGCATGCATCAAGGAATACTTGCCTTCAACAAAGTCTTGCTGCTCAAACTCTTGCACGACCGGATCTTCAAATCCCTCGAACGAATCGCTCTCTACGATCCACAATCATCACATACAAGCATACAATAGAAATAAATAAGAAACAGTCACCAAACAGATCAAACAGATCTAAACAGTAGCATGAAACTAATCTACGCTTCGAGACGAACGCGTGGACATAAAGAACGCTAAAATCGGAGCTAAAACGACCAAGATATGGGCTCGGGAAGTTCCAGGGACTAATCTGTGAAGATTTGAAAAGGTTTCGGGCTTAAATAAAGAAAAAGGACTGAACTGTAAGGAATCTTATACGGTGGAAGGATATTTTTGTAAATACCAAAAGCTCAGGGGTTTTCTTGCAAAAATCACGGGAACAGACCGGGTTGACCGGTATTGACTCGGTCGGCTTGATCTAGATCCGTTGGATCTAGATCCAAAGGCTGTGGTCGCGCGCGGGTTAAGAGGGGCGGCGGGCTGAACCAGATGCGTCGGATCTTGATCCGACGGTGCGGACGCGTGCGAGCGGCCGCGAGGCGGAGGGCGACGGCCGACGGCGGCGACCGGCGGCGAGCGGCGGCGGGCGCTCGCCGGCGAACTCGATCTAGGGCTCCGGGGCTCGGTTCGGTGCGAGGAAGACAACTAAGCGCGGCGCGCGAGACCGCAAACCCATCTAGGGCGGCGGCGGCGGCCGAACGCGACGGAGGCGGCACACGAAGCGGCGGCGCGGCTCGGGTAGCGGCGGAGCTCCGGCGAGCAACCGCGGGCGGCACGGTGCACGGGGACGGCGACGAGCGACGTGGGTGCTTAGCTCACCTCCAGGCGCAGCTCTAGGCGAGCTCCTTGACGACGAGGCGGCGGCGGCGGCGAAGACCGAAAACGGCGGCGCGGCCTAGGGTTTTGGGTGGCGGCGCAAGATGGCGGCTTGGCTCGGGCGGCTCAGGTAGGAGGTCCAAGGGGCGGCGCGGCTTTAAATAGCCCGGTGGAGCACCTAGGCGTGCGGGCCACGCGCGAGGGCGCGTCCTCGGGACGGACTCGGGGCGGCGGCGGCGGAGTCCCCGGTAGGGAGACGGCGCCGGGTAGGGGATGACGGGTGGACCCCGTCGGTCGGCCCTCGGCGGGCGGAGGCGGCGCCGGGCGGCGGGGCGCCGGTGAGCTAGGCCGGCGGCCCGCCGTGCGGGCGGTGTCGGGCGGAAAGGCCGGCCAAGCGGGCCGCGAGCGGGGCGGCGAGCGCGGCGGGCGGGCGCGCGGTCGGGCCGCGGCGCGAGCGGCCGCTGCTCGCTGCACGGGCTACCGCCGGTTGGGCTAGAAAGGAAAATGGATGAAGGGAAAAAAAGATAAGGTTTGGGATTTTAGGGATTTAGGGAAAAAGGCACCAATCAAATGGAATTCAAATTTTTGAATTTGAATCCCAGGCAACCAAAAATAATGCTCCAGCATGTATGCAACAAATAAATCCTATCTTTCATTAAATTCATTTTAGAAAAGTTTTAAATGCCTAAAGGTAAATGAAACAACCTTATATTCCTTAGGCAAATAAATGGTTGCTAGCAAATTTTTATAAATCCAAAATTTTAATAAAATTAGGGTGTTACAAATCCTACCCCCCTTAAGAAGAATCTCGTCCTCGAGATTCGAACAGATTGGGAAAAAGATCTGGAAACTCTGCTTTCAGCTCATCCTCTCTCTCCCACGTTGCCTCATCCTCTGCATGATTACTCCACTGTACTTTGCACATCTTAATCACGCTATTCCGGGTGACCCTTGTCATGGTTTCCAATATTCGAACGGGGTGTTCAACAATAGTGAGATCCTCTTCAACGTTTAGATCATCCAAGGGTAACGGCTCCTTGTCATGAGGACCAAAACCCTTCTTCAACTGAGAGATATGGAATACATCATGCACATCAGCGAGCTGGACTGGCAACTCCAATCTGTAAGCCACTTCTCCCACTCTCTCAATGATCTTGAAAGGTCCAATAAAGCGAGGTGACAACTTTCCTTTAACTCTGAATCGACGCAAACCTCTGATAGGTGATACCTTTAGATACACGTAATCGCCTTCCTGAAAGACCACATCTCTTCGTTTACCATCTGCATAGCTTTTCTGTCTAGACTGAGCAATCCTCAAATTCTCTCTGATAATCTGAACTTGTTTCTCCGCTTCTCTGATGATATCTGCCCCAAATAACGCCTTTCGCTCGTCTCACTCCAAAATAACGGAGTCCTACACTTCCTTCCATATAGAGCCTCAAAGGGTGACATTTGGAGACTAGCTTGGTAGTTGTTGTTATAAGAGAACTCAGCATACGGCAAGCTCTTATCCCAACTACAACCATACTTAAGCGCACATGCTCTCAGCATGTCCTCTAGGATCTGATTGGTTCTCTCTGTCTGTCCATCCGTCTGTGGATGATAAGCTGAGCTGAAATTTAGCTTAGTATCCAAAGATTCATGCAACTTCCCCCAGAAACGAGAAGTAAACTGAGTACCTCTGTCTGACACGATCTTCTTTGGTACACCATGCAAACACACGATCCTGGACATGTATAGCTCGCCAACTTAGCTCCCCGTATAGGTAGTCTTTACCGAATGAAGTGAGCTACCTTGGTCAAACGATCCACGATAACCCAAATCGAATCATAACCATCTCGGGTCCGGGGTAAACCCACTATGAAATCCATTCCGATCTCTTCCCACTTCCACTCAGGCACCTTCAAAGGTTGAAGCAAACCAGCGGGTCTTTGGTGTTCAGCCTTAACCCGGTGACAAGTGTCGCACAAAGCCACATGGGCGGCCACGTCTCTCTTCATACCGTACCACCAATACCTCTGCTTGAGATCCTGGTACATCTTGGTACTGCCTGGATGGATAGAGTAAGCTGAGTCGTGAGCTTCTCTCAAGATCTTCTCTCTAAGATCTCCTATCTCTGGGACACACAACCGGTTCTTAAACCACACGGTTCCTTGCTCATCTTCCGTGAAATCTGGGGCTTCTCCTTGTTGCATACTCTCTTTAATCTTTTGTATTCCAGCATCCTCTAGCTGCCACTTGCGTATCTCTTGCTCTAGAGTAGACTGTACTTCCAAAGTCACTCCTTCCGCATGTGAAACCACTTTCAAGTTGAGCCTTTCGAACTCTTTTACCAACTCGTCAGGAAACTGGATGGTCATTGCCATGTTAGTGTGGCCCTTCCGACTTAAAGCATCAGCAACCAGATTCGCTTTACCCGGATGGTAGTGAATCTCTAGATCATAGTCCTTGATCAACTCTAACCAACGACGCTGTCTTAGATTAAGATCCTTCTGAGTGAAGATATACTTTAGACTCTTGTGATCAGTATAGATCTGGCACTTAGTTCCCATAATGTAGTGTCTCCAAATCTTCAATGCATGAACCACTGCTGCTAACTCAAGATCATGCGTAGGATAGTTCAACTCATGCTTCCTCAACTGACGAGATGCATAGGCTATAACATGACCTTCTTGCATCAACACACATCCTAGTCCTTGTCGGGATGCATCACAATATATGTCAAAACTCTTTCGTAGATCGGGCATTACTAAAACAAAGCCTGTGGTTAACCGCTTCTTTAACTCCTCGAAACTGGACTGACATGCACTGGTCCATTTGAATTCCCTGTCCTTCTCTAGCAATGTAGTGAGGGGCTTCACAATCTTAGAGAATCCTTCAATAAACCGACGATAGTAACCAGCAAGTCCAAGGAAACTCCGAATCTCAGAAACTGTACGAGGGGCTTCCCACTTCAATACGTCGCTAACCTTGCTAGGATCCACAGCAATACCTCCGTTGGTGATGATATGACCTAGAAAAGATACTTCCTTGAGCCAGAACTCACACTTGCTGAACTTCGCATATAACTCATGATCTCTTAGCTTCTGCAACACAAGTCTCAAATGCTCCTCATGGTCCTCCTCATTCTTGGAGTAGATCAGAATGTCATCAATGAATACCACAACGAACTTGTCCAAATACTCCATAAAGATCTTGTTCATCAAGTACATAAAGTACGCGGGTGCATTGGTTAACCCAAAAGACATAACTGTGTACTCATAAAGTCCGTACCTGGTAGTAAAAGCTGTCTTAGGAATATCTGAAGGCCTAATCTTCAACGATGATAACCGATCGCGATCGATTTTAGAAAACACGGTTGCTCCTCTCATCGATCAAACAAATCTTCAATACGTGGCGAGAGGATACTTGTTCTTGATAGTAACATCATTAAGAGACTCCGTAATCAACACACATCCTCTCGTGTGCCATCTTTCTTACCAACAAAGATAACGGGTGCTCCCCAAGGTGATGAACTAGCACGAATGAACCCTTTACCCAATAATTCTTTAATCCGAGCTTTAAGTTCTTGTAACGATCGCTAGACATTCTATATGGGCGCTTAGAGATAGGAGCGATCCCGTGTAAAAGATCAATAACGAACTCAACATCTCGGTCGGGGGGCATACCCGGCAACTCCTCGAAACACATCGGGATAATCGCACACTACTCGTATGTCTTCCAAGGTCGCTCCGTCAAGCTTATTCACGGCACCGGCATTTGATGGTGCGGGATCTCGCCGCAAACTCAAACCTTTCACCAGCTGGACTTGTAAGAAGGATTGACCTCTTAGCACACTGAATCACCGCATCACACGCGGTCAACCATCCCATTCCCAATATCACATCGATCCCCTTTGAATCCAAGATTATAAGATTGGCACGGAAATCTCTGCCCACGATCTTGAGATGGACGTTATCGCATTTATAGATAGCTTTCAATTCCCCCCCAGGTGAGGTAACTAACATGTGTCGAGACATGGGACTGATAGGTAGATTATGTTGAGCTACGAACTGGGATGTAATGAAAGAATGGGATGCTCCGAATCAAACAAAACCGAGGCGGGGAGTAGAGTTAACTAGAAACATACCGAGCACTACTCGGGGTTCTCCCGGGCGACTTCGGCATCAACGTGCATTGCCTTGCCTCGTGCATAGCTCTCCGTTGTCCCTTGTTTGACCGCGGGGTTTGGCTTCCGCTCCTTGTCCGTTGCTTGGGTTCCGTGTAGGGGTGTGTGGAGGGTTCCTCTTTGGGCAAGCATTGGCATAGTGACCAAGTTCTCCGCACTTGAAGCAAGTAGTGGTGGCGAGGATTGGGCGGTGCCACGGTCCTTACGGGTGTGCCAACCGGGGCTCTCTCGCCGACTCGCCGGGAAGCCGGGCGGGGAGTCCGAGGAACGGAGACGCCGAAACCGCCGAGCGCACGCCGGAACTGCCGAACGGACGCTGGGACTGCTGCTGCCCAAAGTTTCCACCCGGTCCCCCATAGCGGAACGGGGTGTTCGGCGGAGGGTTGAAGCGCGGGCGAGACACACTCCCAAACTGCCCAGAGCTGGCGGCCTTCCTCTTCTGCTCTCCGAGCTCCTTGCGCTTGTGCTCCAAGCGGATAGCGGCATCAACTAGGCGCCGAAAGTTAGGAAAGGGATATGACATCGGTGCGGGCTGGTACCGCAGCGAACCAACCAATCCATCCAAGAACAGCTCCCTGCTTCTTCCTATCTTCGGCAACCTCCTCGGTGCATAGCGAGATAGCTCGGTGAACTTGTCTCTATACTCAGCCACTGACATTCCTCCCTCGCTTCAGAGAAAGGAACTCCTTCTTCTTGATCTTCATGACTCCGGAGGGTATGTGATGGCTCCCGAAGTTGGTGGTAAACTCCTCCCAAGTGATAGTGTCCGGGGCGGCATGAGCGGCGAGTACGCATCCCACCAAGCGGCTGCGCGAGCCTCGAAGTCGTCCCGCAAAGATACAGGGACCTTTTCTCTGTCATCACACCGACGGTAGTGAGCATCTTCGGTATTGTCTTGAGCCAATCTTCAGCTTCCAGTGGATCAGCGGCGTGAGTAAACACAGGAGGGTGATGACTCATGAACTCCCGGTGCTTGTTGCGAGGTGCAGGTGGCGGCACCGGCGGATTGTTGACCTGAGCTTGCAAGTTTGTCACAGTAGTGGTCAAATTTTGGAGGAGCCGGGTCCGTGCCTCCAAGAACTCGCTGCATAGCGGGATCCATTTGCACCGGCCGGGGTGCTCTTCCCGCGGGTTGATTAACACCTGATCCCGACCTGGTGTTCACCATCTGAGTGTTAGGAACATTATTTTAGATGATTGCACCAAGGTTTAAACTTAGGAAGATAAGATAGCAATGATATTTCAGATAAGACAGATTCTGTTGACTCCAAACAATCAGGCATAGCTCTCTGTATAAGTAGCCAAAAATTATGGATTTTGGACTGATAAAGGGTAATGAAATTATGAAACTACTCCAACTGGAATCACCTCAATCGGAGTTGTGTAGCTCTGGTTATAAAATAAACAAGTCAGGTAGGTCGGCAGTGTTTAACAGATTCGTGGGGCTGTAATGTTTTAGTCATATCTCTCTGGTTTTTCTATCCAAATATTCTGAATTTTTCACAGAAAATCAGTAATGAAATTCTTGAACTTTTCCAATTGGTTTTACTGCAATCGGAGTTTTGTAGCCCGAGATAAAATTAAAACAGTACTGCTGACTCAGAAAACTGTGCGAACAGATTGAGATCTCGAGTTTGCATTAAGGGGAAACTTAAGAGGACAAAAAGATTAAGATAGATAACTGATTGGGACTGAAAGATAACCCCACAAACTTACTACTAAACCAATGTCGTTGTGGTCATCACTCCACAACACATTGCACTCAACCAAAAAATCCAACTCATACATTAGGCACAAAATCAAGCATTCAACCACACCTCTAAGCTAATCACACTTTACCGATCGTCTACTAGCGATTACAAAGAAATCCTATCCTTAATCTTAAACCTAAGGACTATCTTCAGCCATGGCATCTGTGCGAGCGTCAGGGGAGTCGTAGTGTGGCCTCTTGGGTGATGGGGAGGTACATCCTTCTGCGGCTTCATGGGCTTCCTGGGCCGCTCCCTCGTTCAAAAGTGCGGCTTCCAAGGCACGCCTCTGCGTCTCCGCAGTGAAGATTTGCTGCTGTGCTGCATATAGCGTGTTGTTGGCATCATCCAATGCAGTGTTCACAGCTGCAAGTAGGCCTCGGACATTGTTGAGCGTCCCTTCATAGGCTGGTGCTGGGGCGATGTAAGTCTTGGCTTCCCCACTTGCCCTGAAAGGTGTGTAGCGGCAGTGGGTATCCTCCAACCTGTCACGCTCCTTGTGAGAGAGCACATAGAGCGCCCTCCGAGCTGACTCTGCTATCCCAGCATCCATAGTAGTCCTGTGAGCCACATCATGATGCTTGGACACCTCCTTCACTCCACGGCATGGAACGTACTCCTCCAAGATGGCAGCAACCTCCCAATGGGGCTCGAACCACGGATGGGTCCACAGCTCACAATGGTAGACAGGGGCCTTATCATAGCCTAGGCGAAGTACCATTGCCCTCAGGTGGTCTGCCATGGGTATGCCTACTCCATCAGCTCTGTAATGGTACACTTCCCAGATCGCTTCCCTCTCTTCCTCCTCTTGCTCTTGTTCCTCCATCTCTTGATCTGAGGAATCTTCATCTTCTTCTGGCGCTTGCTCCTCTAAGTTGGGTTGTTCAGCTAGCTCGTCCTCCTCTTGGATCACCTCCTCCGGATCTTCCTCATCATCAGGCACCATGATAAGGTTGGGGAAAACCACAGGTGCAGGCTCCATCTCAATCTCCTCATCTGTATCTCCATCATGCAAATCATGGTATTGTTCCTGTGGAGCATACTGGTGGACTGCTCCAGCCCGAGAAGTCTCCAAGCTACGAACCATCTGTAGTGTAGTGCAGAATGAGAAAGATGGTAAGGTAAAAGGATGAGAGCTAAAGCAAGCACAAGATAAAGAATGCGAGACGACTCAAGAGTGAAGCAAAAAGGCAAGAGTAAGGTTAGTAAAGAATAAAGCAAGCATGTGTAAGAAAGCTTCTATGAGTATAAAATCCTTAATTCGACCATTACTATCTAGGCTAGCGTTCCTACGATCAACACGGCTACGGTACCACTCTGTCACACCCGGTTTCCAAGGCAAAACCGAATGCATTGATCACGTGTGCGCCAGGATCAAGTTACACACACGCTTAGACATTATGAATACCAAAATCAGTGCCACACGAATAAAGAGTTATTACAAACCATAGTCTTAATAGAAACTTAAACAAACGAGTTCTCGCAGCGGACAAAATGCCTCCACAGGCAGCTGACTGAAGACTACGCACACCTAGAACTCCTGGATATCTTCTGGATTATCTCCAGTCTGAGCAGCAATTCCGGGTATTGTAGATGCAAGAGAATAAACAAGCGTGAGCACATTTCGTACTCAGCAAGGAAAAACAACATAACATGCAAGGCCATATGGTGGATGGCTAAGGTTCAAGCACTTTAGCATTTTAGTTGGTCAAGTTTTATTAGCAACCTGATTACTAGAGGTGTAAGTTCATACCAACCCCATTTAATAAGATATAAACATCATAAATACGAAAATAAACCACAATTTAAACATTAAAGTTCCATAACTTAATCATGTGAGTGTCCAGGCCGCTCTTGACCGTGAGCACGGCTAATCGATTAGTTTAACACTCTGCAGAGGTTGTACATCTTTACCCACAAGCAGCGTAAAAGCTCCGAAGAACTTTGGACCCAACCATGCGGTGTTTGCAAGACACCATACCACACTTCCGAGGTGTGATCGCATAGGGACGCTACATGGCCTTTACAAAGGTTCCCTAGCAAGTTATGACCCACAAGGTCCGGATCGATTAGCAAGGTATAAAGTCCCCTAGCGAGGTCAATACCCCACCATAACGAAATAACTCACCCAACCCCCCGCTAGAGCGAGTCCATACCCCACAGTACCGCCGATCCCTTGTCCTTATCAGGTAAGACCATCCCATGCTAAAGTTCCTAATTAATCAGCCAAGACCATTGCCCATTAGTTCTTGTGGTTGTACTGTTTTCCTGGGTGGTTCTCCATGTTCCGATTACACATTAAAGTGGTCTTGTAAAGTAAAAGATCATAGACGGAACATGAAATAACAAAAAGGTAACCAAGTAGATTAATACCAAAACCCAGTTGAGCATGCTAAGCAATAACTACCACAAGATTAATTTAATTCCCGGCGTCAAGGTAAAGGTAGTCAAAAGCTAGGCATGATCCTTAATAGGTTCCCATCACATTAATGCAAGCAAAAGTAAAAACAGTGAATTTAAATGCATGTTATGTAGGACAAGCGGGCATGCATCAAGGAATACTTGCCTTCAACAAAGTCTTGCTGCTCAAACTCTTGCACGACCGGATCTTCAAATCCCTCGAACGAATCGCTCTCTACGATCCACAATCATCACATACAAGCATACAATAGAAATAAATAAGAAACAGTCACCAAACAGATCAAACAGATCTAAATAGTAACATGAAACTAATCTACGCTTCGAGACGAACGCGTGGACATAAAGAACGCTAAAATCGGAGCTAAAACGACCAAGATATGGGCTCGGGAAGTTCCAGGGACTAATCTGTGAAGATTTGAAAAGGTTTCGGGCTTAAATAAAGAAAAAGGACTAAACTGTAAGGAATCTTATACGGTGGAAGGATATTTTTGTAAATACCAAAAGCTCAGGGGTTTTCTTGCAAAAATCACGGGAACAGACCGGGTTGACCGGTATTGACTCGGTCGGCTTGATCTAGATCCGTTGGATCTAGATCCAAAGGCTGTGGTCGCGCGCGGGTTAAGAGGGGCGGCGGGGGCTGAACCAGATGCGTCGGATCCTGATCCGACGGTGCGAGACGCGTGCGAGCGGCCGCGAGGCGGAGGGCGACGGCCGACGGCGGCGACCGGCGGCGAGCGGCGGCGGGGGCTCGCCGGCGAACTCGATCTAGGGCTCCGGGGCTCGGTTCGGTGCGAGGAAGACAACTAAGCGCGGCGCGCGAGACCGCAAACCCATCTAGGGCGGCGGCGGCCGGAACGCGACGGAGGCGGCACACGAAGCGGCGGCGCGGCTCGGGTAGCGGCGGAGCTCCGGCGAGCAACCGCGGGCGGCACGGTGCACGGGGACGGCGACGAGCGACGTGGGTGCTTAGCTCACCTCCAGGCGCAGCTCTAGGCGAGCTCCTTGACGACGAGGCGGCGGCGGCGGCGAAGACCGAGAACGGCGGCGCGGCCTAGGGTTTTGGGTGGCGGCGCAAGATGGCGGCTTGGCTCGGGCGGCTCGGTAGGAGGTCCAAGGGGCGGCGCGGCTTTAAATAGCCGGTGGAGCACCTAGGCGTGCGGGCCACGCGCGAGGGCGCGTCCTCGGGACGGACTCGGGGGCGGCGGCGGCGGAGTCCCGGTAGGAGACGGCGCCGGGTAGGGGATGACGGGTGGACCCCGTCGGTCGGCCCTCGGCGGGCGGAGGCGGCGGCGGGGCGCGGCGCCCCGGTGAGCCGGGGCCGGCGGCCCGCTGTGCGGGGCGTCGGGCCGGAAAGGCCGGCCAAGCGGGCCGCGAGCGGCCGGGCGAGCGCGGCGGCGCGGGCCGCGCGGTCTTCGGGCCGCGCGCGAGCGGCGCTGCTTTCGCGCTGGGCTACTTGCCGGTTGGGCTAGAAAGGAAAATGGATGAAGGGAAAAAAAGATAAGGTTTGGGATTTTAGGGATTTAGGGAAAAAGGCACCAATCAAATGGAATTCAAATTTTTGAATTTGAATCCCGTGCAACCAAAAATAATGCTCCGGCATGTATGCAACAAATAAATCCTATCTTTCATTAAATTCATTTTAGAAAAGTTTTAAATGCCTAAAGGTAAATGAAACAACCTTATATTCCTTAGGCAAATAAATGGTTGCTAGCAAATTTTTATAAATCCAAAATTTTAATAAAATTAGGGTGTTACACCGTTGCTATAACTGCGGACAGCTGGGGCACTATGCTAACAAGTGCACACGCCCTCGACAGCAACATCAGCAAAGTCAGGGGCAAGGCTCTAAGGCTGGAAATCAGGGAAAGAAACAAACTGTGCAAGTGAAGCAAGGCCGTTTAAACTTCACCACAGTGGTTGATCTACCAGAGGGAGCACCAGTCTTGACGGGTACATTTTCTATCCGTGGTCGTCCAATTATTATATTATTTGGTTCTGGTGCTACTCATAGCTTTATTAATGTGAAAACCGTGAGAAATTTGGACTTGAAGTGGTGTCATACTAAGCAGGCCTATATGATTGCCACACCGGGTGGAAAGGTTGCTTCAAATCAAGTAGCCTTAAGCGTACCACTTGAGATAGGTAGCAAAACTTTTCCAACTAATCTGGTCACTATGTACCTAGAAGGGGTAGATGTTATCTTAGGCATGAATTGGATGACTCAGCACAAAGTGGTCCTGGATATTTCTGAAAGGATGTTAGAAATCAACTCACCTTTGGTTGGAAATTCAATTCTTTACCTTCCCCCAACAGGCCATAAAGGCTCATGTGTGTATGCAGCCATAACTACTCAACTTGAGGACATTCCAGTAGTATGTGAGTACATGGATGTCTTTCCTGATGAATTGCCTGGCTTGCCACCAGACAGAGGTGTTGAGTTTGTCATTGAGCTACAGCCTGGTACTGCTCCTATTTCTAAGCGATCCTATAGAATGCCACCCAAAGAACTTGCTGAATTAAAGAAACAACTTCAAGAGTTGCTTGATAAGGGCTACATCCGCCCCAGCTCTTCTCCTTGGGGCTGTCCTGCCCTCTTTGTGAAAAAGAAAGATGGTAGCCTGAGATTGTGCGTGGACTACCGACCTCTCAATGCGGTGACTATCAAAAACAAATATCCGTTGCCCCGCATTGACGTGCTATTTGACCAGTTGGCTGGAGCTAAGGTCTTCTCAAAGATCGATCTTCGGTCTGGTTATCACCAAATTAAAATCCGGCCTAGTGATATTCCCAAGACAGCTTTCTCTACTCGCTATGGCCTATATGAATTCTTGGTTATGTCTTTCGGTCTTACAAATGCACCAGCCTACTTCATGTATCTTATGAATTCCGTGTTTATGACGGAGTTGGATAAATTCGTCGTGGTTTTCATTGACGAAATCCTTATTTATTCCAAGAATGCGGAAGAACATGCGGAACATCTTCGCATTGTCCTACAACGCTTGCGAGAACATAAACTCTATGCTAAATTCTCCAAGTGTGAGTTTTGGCTGGATAGTGTTAAATTTCGGGGCACACTATTTCCGGCGAAGGCATATCTGTCGATCCAAGCAAAGTGCAAGAGGTTATGGATTGGCAACCTCCTAAGTCGACTCATCAAATCCGCAGCTTTCTAGGCTTGGTCGGTTATTATCGCCGTTTTATTCCGGATTTCTCTAGAATTGCTAAGCCTATGACCGAGTTGCTAAAGAAAGGAGTGAAATTTGTGTGGAGTGAGGCTTGTGATAAAGCTTTCCAAAAATTAAGAGAACATTTAACTTCAGCCCCGGTGCTAGCGCAATGGACAATTCAAAGCCGTATGAAGTTTATTGTGATGCTTCAGGCACGGGTCTTGGCTGTGTTCTTATGCAAGAAAATCAGGTTATTGCCTATGCCTCACGAGCGGTTCGCCCTGATGAAAAGAATTATCCCACACATGACTTAGAGCTAGCAGCGGTTGTTCATGCATTGAAAATATGAAGACATTACCTTATGGGGACCCGCTGCAATATCTTTACTGACCACAAAAGTCTCAAATACATTTTCACTCAGTCTGATTTAAATATGAGGCAAAGAAGATGGTTAGAGTAATCAAAGATTATGATCTAGAGGTTCATTACCATCCTGGAAAGGCGAATGTAGTTGCAGATGCTCTAAGCCGCAAGGCTCACAGCAATTGCCTATCAATAGAACCCTACAGTGACACTCTGTGTGAGGATTTGAGAAGGCTAAACTTGGAAATTGTTGAACAAGGAAGCCTAAATGCCCTTTCCGCGGAGTCTGACCTGTTTGATAGAATTGTTAAGGCTCAACTTCAAGATGAGGATATTCTCTTAATTAAACAAAAATTGCTAGAAAAGGATCCTAAACATAATTGCTTCCGGAAGGATGAGAAAGATATAATCTGGTTTGGGCAACGCCTTGTTGTCCCAGATAATTGGGAGTTGAAAAAGGAAATCTTTGATGAGGGTCATCTCTCTAAATTCTCTATCCATCCGGGGAGTAGTAAAATGTACCAAGATTTAAAGGAGAATTTTTGGTGGTCCAATATGAAGGTGGACATTGCCAAATACGTGTCGGAATGTGATACTTGTCAAAGAATTAAAGCAAGTCATTTGAAACCTTCCGATACTCTTCAACCCCTACCCATACCTTCATGGAAGTGGGATGACATAAGTATGGACTTTGTGTCTGGATTGCCACTCACATCTAGGAAACATGATTCCATCTGGGTTATCTTTGACAGATTGACAAAAACAGCTCACTTTATTCCAGTCTGCACTACATATGATGCTAAAGATTATGCAAGTCTTTATATTGAGCACATTGTTCGCTTGCATGGTGTTCCTAAAACCATCATTTCCGATAGGGGATCTCTCTTTGTGGCACGTTCTTGGGAACAATTACATAAGTCACTTGGCACAAAAATCATACGCAGTTCAGCATATCGTCCTCAGACTGATGGTCAAACTGAAAGGGTAAACCAGATTCTAGAGGACATGTTGCGAGCATGCGTGATTCATTTTGATAAGAGTTGGGACAAGTGTCTCGCCCTGGCTGAATTTTCTTATAACAACAGTTATCAAGCCAGCTTGAAAATGGCACCTTTTGAGGCTCTTTATGGACGGAGATGTCGTACTCCCTTGAACTGGTCACAGATCGGGGAGAGGAAATTCTTTGGTCCAACCTTAGTTGAGGATGCCGAAGAAAAAGTGAGGGTAATCAAGGAAAACTTGAGAATTGCGCAAGAAAGACAAAAGAGTCATTATGACAAGGGAAAGGCACCTAGAGAATACAAAGTTGGTGACTTTGTGTACTTAAAAGTTTCACCAACCAAGGGTGTCCAAAGGTTCAGTGTGAAAGGAAAGCTAGCTCCTCGCTACATTGGCCCTTATGAGATCATTCAAGTCTGTGGGCCAGTGGCATACCGTATTCGACTACCCGAACGATTCTCTGCCGTGCACAATGTGTTTCATGTATCACAATTGAGGAAATGTGCACATGAACCGGCTAGAGAAGTTATTGAAGAAGCTAATGCTTGGATTGAACTGGATCTCTCTGTTGTGGAACATCCTTTGAGAATTCTTGACGTAAAGGAAAGAAAAACTCGAAGGCAATCTGTAAAGATGTATAAAATCCAATGGAGTCATCATACCGTAGAAGAAGCTACATGGGAAACTGAACACTATCTCAATGAGAACTATCCGGGTTTTCTTGAATCAAGGCAAAGTAAGTTCTTTCCCCCTACGTCCATCTTTTAAATCCTAAATCTCGGGACGAGATTTCTTTTAAGGGGGGTAGGCTGTAACATCCCTGATGTTTAATTGTACTAATGACATTAATTACATGAATTAATCAAGGTTAATTAACTTCTAAGCATGTTTGGTGTGTTTGGGCACACTTTTGCACAAAAGACCTCGGTCAAAATCCCTAATCACGGTCAAACCCTAGATCTACTTTAAGGCTGAAATGGTTTTCTTGAGCGTTCTCCAAATTTCACTATAGAAGTTCAAAATCGGCCAATACGAAAGTTGTTCGTTATTTCTGGGAGCACATTTTTTGTAATTGGCGGACATTCCAATTTTGAGTGCAAATTGGCCAAAAATCGAGTTTATGCGCCGTGAACGATGAAACCGAGCCGTGGAAAATCCGCAACTTCGGTCGGCGTTCTCGGGCAAACCATTGATCAAAACATATGTCGCCCTTCGGGAAAGTTGTAGATCTACGGCTCCTCTCCGCAACTTTGCTTTTGGGAGATTTTCAACTTAGTTGACGATTTTTGGAGTTTCGCAATTTCGAAAACGGTAAGTGAAATAGAAAAACGACGGACCGACGTCGTCTCGCGTTCCGGAGCGCCGCGCCGTTCCCGCGCCGGCCACGCGTCACCCGCCGATTCCTCCGGCGTACGGACGCTTCGGCGTCTCCGCGGTGGACCCGCACCTCCGTGGGCACTCTGCCTCGCCCTTGGGCCCGTGCGCCGCGCCCATGCACCCCACGGCCGGCCACGCGCGCGGCCGCGCCGTGCCGCAGCACGCACGGGCGCATGCAGCGGGCCAGGTGGCCACACCTGCCATATGGCCAACCGGAGTCTCGTCCTCGATGCCTTCGCGCTTGCCAACTCCTTCTAAACGCAAAGCCGAGACGTCGTCAATTTTTTTTCCTCTGCGCCGCCGCTCCAGCACCGTGCGCCATGGCCTGACCACCGCGGCAGGCCAAACTCCACCCCGCGGCATTCTAGCGCCGCTCGGTCGGCCCTTCCCCTTCGTTGCTCCTCCCTTAACCCGCAGCACCGTCGCCGGGCTGCCCCACCCGCGCCGCCGCCGGCCTACGGACGCCGCGGCCGGGCGCACGGGGCGCCACGCCGCCGGCCGGCCACGGCCCCGTTTCCAACCCGGTCGAGGCCACCCGCGGCCGGCGCGGTCCGGGACGACCTAGGCGCCGCCCCCGCCGACGCCCCGGCCGCCGCCGGCCTCCAATTCCGGCCACCGGCGAGGGCAGCCCCGCCAGGGACTACATTGCAAACGAGAAGGTAATTTCAGGGAGATTTCTGCAAATTTCCAGGGACCCGGTTGTAAAGGTTACTTTTAGGGTTACAGCAGTACCTTCGAAAAATCATTAAAAATCGTAGAAAAATTGGAAAAATGCAAAACCAATTTTGTTGGGTTCGTGGTGAAGAAATCTATCTTTTCTAGAAAACATGTATAGGGTTTTTCTGTACAGTTTTTGAATTAAAAATTCAAACGCAGTTTGGAGTGGTTTTAGTGCAGTTTAAAATATACACATGCTATGAACTTGAATTTTGGATATGTTGCTCTTTATATCATTTCTAGATCTGTGGCAAAAATTTGCATGATTTTGATGTATATATTTTCAGTTATGATTTATTTAAGCTTTATGCTAGATTAAGTTTGATGCTTTTTATAGCCCGTTTAATGAACTTTTCTTTGAGCACAAGTGCATCCTAGGGCTTTGACTTGATTATTAGTACCCCTGGTGTGATGGATGTGAATTTATGGAATTTTTTACTAGGTGTTTTGGATTTAATCTTGTGTAGGAGCTTAAATTCAAAATCTGAAAAATAAATTGAATTTGCAACCATGCCTTGGCCAGAAACTCATTTTTGGCATACATGACCTACAGGAGAAAGTTGAGATCAAAAAGTTTATTAAATCTTTTTATATGAATTAATGCAGATTTACTAGGCTGCAATTTGTCTTTTTCGTGTAAATTAATTTATAAATGATCTTAGGCCAAATTTTGGTGTGAGAGCTTAAACTAAGCATATGTTGTTGTGTGCAAAAGATTAGGTTTATTGGAAGTGTTTTTGATTTAATTCGGATTTATGGTTGAAAGGCTTGTTTTAAATAATTAAAGAAAGAAATGGAAATTAAAAGTGCTAAATTGTGAAATCATGTTTGTTTCTGTTTTTGAATTTTTAAACACACCCCCTTGCTGTTTGGTGAAGTTAAATAACTTAATTTGCTTATATGTACACAGTCACCATCAAGATTAACTTTAATCTAATGCATGTGCATGTAAACGTGTAGATCTCCCCGACGGGACGTACACGCTCACCCAGGAGGAGGAGGGAGCAGTTAGTGGAGAGTTGAATCAAGCTAGTGTGCAGCAAGACCTGGACCAAAGTCCAGAAGAGCCAAAGGCTTGTTTGGGTGCTGAGTCTGAGGAAGGCAAGCACCGGTTTCATCTAAGCCATGTTTTTAAATTAAAATCATGTCCTTTACTTTTCAGCGCTTTATTGCGTTACTTGTGCATTTAAGTTTCAGGAGTTGTTTTGAAACCTAGTTGCATGATCCTTAGGACTCCTATGTTTTTTTACTAGTATGTTAGGAACGCTAGTGCCATGCTCTAAGGTCACGGTAGAAGTCGAGTAATGACTCATTGCTCGCGAGATATAGGATGCTTGTGTTGGAATTATAAGTTGGTTAAATTGACTCGCTCATGTGGTAAGAGCAATGGGTTCGGTCTCGACCGAGTAGCATGGTGCTGGTCCTAAGCTATTGAACGTACCAAGTACTTGCCGGGAATGGGACCGGTAAGCCTAGTACCTTCTGAACCGGGGCGGGATCTTTCTAGCTACCCGCTTAGGATGTGTCTCCGGGCTAGCTACCCGTGGTATAGTGTGTGAGTCCGGACCGGTCGGGTTAGACCCTCCGGATAACCGTGTACCGCAGTTTGTAGCGTCGATCCCAAACTGTGGGATGTTGGGAACCGCCTGGTCGGGGTAGACCCTGCATTTGCTTTTATTTGAATTCTTGGGGTCTACTTCTTCCGTGTATCTTGGGTTTACCTTGCAAGGCTATAAATCGATCGATCGTCGGTCACTCGCCGTTATCTGAGTCGGCTTGACCACTGGCTACCCCATGTTTATTTATGGAACATTTGGATTAATATTGTTACCTGTTAATATTGTTTGCACAACATGCTTGTTTAGTACAGGTGCTCACCTAGACCGATTAACATACTAGAACTTGAGCTAAAATCCGAAAATAAGGATCAACTCTTAGTCGCTTTTGGCAAAACAAACCCACAAGCCAAAAAGCCTTGCATGTCTAGTCTTACTTATTTATTTTTGTCGGGTAAGTCTTGCTTTGAGTATTAGTACTCAGCCTTGCTTAATTTGTTGCTTTCAGGTAATCCCATCTGGCCTGGTTCTATCCCAGATGGTTGGGAGCTTGAATGGGAAAACGATGATGAGGAGTGATATGCATGGATGGCCTCCCTTGTGTATCATGTGCTAGTTCTATTTTCCGCTGTTTAAACTCTGAACCATGTTTACTTTATGTATGAAAAACCTGGTTTGTAATAATGTTAAACTTGTGAACCTTTTTATGTAATGTAATATTGTACTCTGGTCCCGCCTTCGTGTGGGCTTAGCGCATATCAGCGATCCTGTTGAATGTGATTTACCGGGCTTTACCCGGCGGAAGCGACTTAATAATTCTTTATTATTGCTTAATGGCCATGTGGACCGGCTTAGGCGATAATACGGAATTATTTTGGGCGGTTCTGTCACATCTATCAACACCTGTTCTTCTCTCTTCGCAATCCGCCGGAATCCTCGTCTAGATCCAAACCCTAGATCCCCTTGTTCTGAGCTCAAATCCCCCAATGGCGGCTCAAAACCAAGCTGCTCAGGTAAATTCTCATCCCGTAAGCTTCATTCGGCATTTAGGTTTACAATTTTACTTGAGATTTCGTTTCCGCTTTCCTTCAGGAACCTTCCACTGAGCTTTTGATTCGCACCGAGGCCAATTCAAGATCCTACTACCTTGGTCCCGTGGGAAACTCTGATCCTCGAGATTTCATCGCGGCTGAATCTCGAAGGATCCCTTTCAAAGCGGCTCTGTCCCCACCTCCTCAGTGGCAGGATGCTTTCAAGAACTGGCCCTTGCCCCCAATCGCAGGCTGGAAAAATTGGTACCGGAGAGTTCTTGCAGACAAGAGTGCCAGGACCCAGAATTGGGATACCCTCCGCATTGCTCAGTGCCTGGAGTTATCTTTGGCCGAGACCCCCAAGAATGAAGACCTCTTGATAGTAGCTTGCCATTTCTTGTCAAACGGCATCAACGCCTTCCTTTTTGGTCACGACCCGATGTCTCCAACTCTGGCCGATGTGTATATGATCACCGGCCTTGACATTACAGGAACTGTTCACCCCTGGGATTTTAGATGCTCCTCAAGACAAACAGGGGTGAAACCAGGGAGTGGATACAAAAACTATATCCTGAGGCACATGAAGGATGCCCCCCTTGGTGAAATTGAATACAGGGCATTTCTGAACATGTGGCTATGCAGGTTCATCTTCTGTGGTAAAGCCAATGAGCCTACCCTGAATCACATTGCAATGGCTTCATACCTAGTCGAGGGCAAGTGCTTCCCTCTTGGAAAATACCTCCTAGGCAGTGTGTACCATATGCTTCATCAGACTGCCACCCAGATGTACACCGGCCAGAGGATAGCATGTGTCAACGGTCCCTGGTGGTTTGTTCAAATGTGGCTGCAACTGCACATTTATCAAATTGTTGGTGTTGACTTGAACACCCGGTTCTTCCCTTCGTCCACTCATCATGAAGGGAAACCTCAAGCCACCAGAGGATGCCAGACCTATGGAGAAGCTGCTTCAACTGTCCTCATTCAGCAGAATATCAGCCAGCTCTTCGAGCTCTTCTTCAAAGGCTTTCAAAACCCTCTCTGGCTCCCTTACTTGGACAATGACAACTTGACTCTCCCTTGTGAGTTCTCTTTTGAGACTGAACGCCAAGATGGAAAATTCCTGGAGATCTTCAATATCAATATCCGCCCATGCATCCTGCCGGCCGAATTCAGTGGAGGAAGGCTAACCTACAACACTTATGAATATTATCAACCCAACATTATGGCTAGGCAACTAGGATGTGGCCAGATGACCCCAAGACTTTTCTTGCTTGAATTCCTCAAGCCCAGAGAGGAAATTAAGGAACTCACTCAAACTAGCAGAGTTTTTCAATATGCATGCAGTCCCTCTGTTTACACCTGGCCTTTCATTCCCACAACAATAGCTCACCCCACCTTCAATTCCTGGTGGCAAGAATTCCATGATCACATCTTCAGTGAGCCTATTCATTTGTTCTGCACAGAGTTGATGCCTGACTTCCAGCCAACTTCAGAGGTAATATGATTAACCCTTAAGTCAGACGTTTCCCTTTCCAATCATGATTCTGATTTTATTTCTTTTGCCCACAGAACACAGTGCCTGCCCCTCGGGCCAAGGTCATTACTTACAATGCAGTGGGCCCAATCTCAGCATTGGGGTTCAGATCACCAACCCTGGCCCAGCTGATGGCTAGGTATGCAACAACAGACCCAACTCTATCCACCCTTGCTGCTGACAGGAGGCAAGGCTTATCTCTGATTGCTCCTCCAAATGCCAAGAGGAGAAGAACTATCAAGAAAGTCCTTGTTGAGGTAAAATTTCTCCCTTTCTTGATCCCAGGATTACTCTGTTTCTGATAAACCATATCTTGTGTATTTTCAGACTAGAGCTCAGCAATCCTCAGCTCCAGAGCCTGCCAATGCCCCATCCACTGGTATAACCTTTACTGTCTTTCTCTTGAGGATGAACACTGGCATTCACTCCTAATTTGGTATTTGCAGAAGAAATAATGGAAGATCAACTTGTGGACGTCCCAGTGTCTCAACAATCAAGTCCACCCGGGGTTGAGCTACTCCGTCCAAGTGGAAATCTCATCTTCATCGGGGACTCAATCACCCCCCCGTTCGGACGAAGTATCGGACTCCCCGGAGATGAATTCCCCCATTCAACCGAGCCATCAAGTCCTCCAAGGGCCCAATCACCCACCGGTCAAGCAAAGATATCAACCCCGGCGAGGGTGAACCCATCTTCTCCTCGGCCCGAAACTTCGAGTTGCCGGGAACCGCACCAACGCCTTCTCCCACGAAGCTTCGGCCTCTGCACGGAACACCTTCTTCACCGGTGGCTACCCCCCGAACAAAATCCCCGCCCCGGTTCGGGAAATCGGACATGAGGTACTTATTTGCATTTAACCCCGCTCGCCTTTTACTTCCAAAGACTCCCGACTCGGCAATATTGCTTTCTTAGGATCAGGCTCCATCATCATCAAGCCCATCAATGGGGAACAATCCAGTTGCCGAGGCAAGGGAAAGAGCACCTCAAACTCTGTCAGAGGACGTACTAGAAAGGCTCAAGGAGATTTTTGCCTGGCTGGAAAGGGATGTGCGAGATCAGTTCAAAGATCTCGGTCACTGTGAAGAAATGCTCAAACCCATTAGCCAAAAACTCCCTGAGGACATCAGTGCCTCTCTTGCATCTATCTCTGGTCTGGAGATTCATTACGTGCCCATAAGGCAAGCCTTGAGAAAGGTGTCATCCCACCCATCTGTTGAAAAGAAGAGGGCCGATCTTCGAACAAGCCATGAAAGGGGCACAATCTCAAACTGAGAGCCACAAAGATACATTGGACAATCTGCAAGCTTCTCGCGAATTGAAAATCGCCAGAAAAGCCGCCTTGGAGGCAGAACTGAGAAGCCTGTCAGCTGAAATAGAGGCCGATGACAAGAAAATAGCCGAGCTCCCTGGATTGATAGAGAAGACCCAAGAGGAAGCAATATCGGCTATGGCTAAGGTGAAACAATGCGATGCAGAACTTACCACCCTATCCAGTGCGCAGAAAGATTACCAAGAGCGGATGGAAAGTTTTCACCAAGCAACATCAGTCGTCCGTGGTGTAATTGTGAAATTCTTGAACATCTAGACGCTTCAATTGATGTGTAATCAAATTGGTCGTCCGTGTAATATTTGTTCTTTGCAATTTCATTTCCTTTTTCTTCTGCGCATTCTTAAATGTGATGCTGAACGACCCATTCGGCAAAGAAATGCCAATACCGAATGGCACTTTGACTCTCCTTAGCCGAGCCAGTCAACCGAATACGACTCAGCCTAGAACTCCAAACGACCTATTGGCGGACTGGTCAAGGAAACCTTTCCACCTTCCGATTTTCTTGGGATATGCGCCACGATCCAGAGCCACGACTTGAGGCCACGATCTGTTTTGCCAGGCCTATAAATGAAACTGTAGGTGCCCCTAGCTCTCCACCAAGCCTTTAGCTCTCGAATCTTTTCCAAACTCAATTCTTCTTCTTCTTTCCAAACAGTGCACATCCCAGAGCAGCATGGTGCGCCGCCTCAACCGACGCCGCGCCTCTGATGAGGCGGAGGGGAGTAGCGCCAATGCGCGCCGGAGGCAATGATCGTCAATTCCTCTTCTCTGATTCGTATTTGATCTCCTTTCGTTTTTGACGATTATCCTCTTTTCAGGTTGATTCAATGGAATCCATCTCCTGCGCCGGCCGGTCAGCCCCTGCCCGATGACTCCTCGGAGTCTGACGGCCACTCCCCCGTGCCTTACGGGGAACTCGACGCTCTCCGCTTCAAAGGGGAACTGGAGGTGACCCAGCGCGAGCTGGAGGAGGTTTCCAAGAAGGCCGGCATAGCCGAGCTGGAATGGGAAGACCAGCGCAAGCAGCTGCTGGAGACCATCGACGGTACGGCCCCGACGCCGCTCTTTGATCCAATCCGGCCTTTGATGCTGATCTCCTTTTTTCTTGCACTTTGCAGCCCGTGATGCTGAGCTCAACCAGCTCAAGATGTTGGTGGAGCAGCTGGCCGATAAGGTGAACGCCCGTGGAGACACGCCGGCGGAGCGCCTTGCTGCGGTGGAGCACCGCGTTGATGAAGTGGCCACCCATGGCGTCCGCTTGGGCACGACCCTGGGCCTGGCTGCCATGGCGACGCACACCGACGTCGACTACTCCACCAGGCCGCGCGGCTTCCGGGGCGGCGCGCCAGAGGACATCGATGAGATTGAGCTCATCTTGGAGCGCCTCGATGGCCACGGCGACGCCATTGCCGAAATCACTCATCCCCAATCTGTGCTGAACAGGATTTTTGACTAGATTGTATTAGGGATGTTTGAATATCGGCAATAAATAAAGAACTTTTGAATTCTGTGCTTGCACTGCGATGATTTCTCTTTATGTTTGCATCCATGAATCCTGTTTTTCCTCAAACGTATCCGGGAACTGTCTTGAGCCGAATATGCAAGAATAGATGCCCCTTGGTGCAAAGTCCACAGAAGATCCCTGAATCGGCAATCCATAAGCACTGTTCAAGCGAAAACCCTTCGCATCCGGGAAGAAAACCCTGCCGTTTGGTATTCCAACAGTGTACGCTGGCCAGTCATCACTCCCAATGCACCCCTTCGGTCAATAAAATAGTCTGCTGAGATGCCTTGCAAATCTACTCGCACACTCATCCATCACTTCTCATTTCCTCCCCTGTCTCCAGAGGAAAAAACCCCAAGGCCATGGACTAAGGCAAGCAACCCCAGGAGAGCAGCTCTCCAAAGAAACGCACGATTTGAAGGTGAGTTTTCCCTTGATTTACTCCTTGTCTTCCATATGATCTTGCGCTTTACTTCCTCTTCTCTTACTCTTTCAGCCTTGATTTTCTTCCTGAAGAAATCATCGGGACCGAAGACGTGCCTGAGTACATCTCCTCCGATTCCTCCCTTGAAGCAGAGGACGCCACGCCTGAACAGAGGACCAGCCATCAACTGCGCCGCCGCGTTCGGCACCTGGAGCACAGCCTCAGGGACATCACCGCTCGTTGCCAAGCCGAACGCGAGCGTCGCATGGCTCTGGAGGCACTAGTGGGGGGTAAATGTTTCTGACTTCTTCTTGACTTCGCGCCCGCACTTGGATTTCTTGCCCCTAACATCCACTCCTCTGTTTCAGACGTCTCTGACAGGTACAACAACCTGAAAGCGGCTTGGGACAGCTTGGTGGAGGCCGCAAATCATGGTCACCCCCGCGCATTCCAAGTTGCCGTCACGGTGGTCCTGGAGCAACTGAAGAGGGATCAGCCGAAGAAGCAAAGAAAAGATTGAATCATACTTTCGCTTCTTCCTCCACGCCTTCTGCTTCCCACCTCCTTGAGGTCCTGATCACCGAGGTTGTTGGATGTAACCTGCAAGAAGCAGTTGTAATGTAGTTTTGTGCTAAGGGCAATGCATCGAGGCACTGGCCATTTCTTCTGTTTGTGAATTTTGTTCTAAAGGCGGCCTCGTTCTTGAGCGCCGGCTGTTCCTGTGTCAGATGTGTGTAATCCCACTGCTGGTGATCATCGATCGATTTCAATACTAGGATAATATTTCTTCAGATATCTTTGTTGACGGTTAATAATTGTATCAAAGTTCGTTCGTGACTCGCAAGCGTACAAGTCTCCCGTCGTAGTCAAGGGACCCTTCTTCCCTCGAGTGGTGAACCCAAGGTATCGAATCCGTGGAACAAATTTGTGACGCAAAACTTAATCTATTAAAGCCAAGTAACTTCAATCTTCGATAAAGAAACCCTAATGCATCTAAGTAAAAGACACAAAACGAATCTAATCTACTAAAGACCGGAGAAAACAAAGTAAGATTGGGTAGATAAACCGATCTAGAGGGATCGGGGGTAAGCCTTTTGTTGAAGTTCCAAGCAAGAGAAGAAGTAGCAAATCGAATCTTAATAGAAGCCTCTTTAAATCGTGGTTTCCCGTCCAAATCCGAAAACATCCGCCTTTCGAGACCCCCGTTCTGTCACAACGTATCCCTATTCATGCGGGGAGCTTAGGGCGAGTCAAAAGACAAGTCGAGATTCTTTCGGAAGATCCGGCGTGTACCTCTAGCCACCGCGGCTACAAGAACACCCTATGTAATCTATCTCGAGAATAGAATTGGAATAAGCAAAGCCGATCGAAAAACGAAATCTTCGAGGAAACACTTGATCGCTAGGAAAAGATTCAACTTGATAATTCAACTATAACAATGATACATACACAAGATCACCACCGGGATCCTTCCTTGATCTTGCTTCTAGCTCCGGGAACTCCGACGTGGTCTTCCGTGCAAGGTTCCCACGTCGGCTAGGGAAACCCTAGTCAACTAGCTCGACCCTCTCCTCTCCGAGATGGTGTCCCTCTCTTCTCTGTTCCTCGGCGGCCGATGACGAAATCCTCCCTTCGTGTCTCTTGGTCAGGGGGCTATAAATAGCCCGATTGGCGTCTAGGGCAAAGGAGGGGGCGTTTGGGCCCTAAATGGGCCTGGGCCGACGGAACTGGGCCGGCCGGCCTGGGCCCATTTAGGCCCAGCCCGAGGGCTCCTTCGCTCCACGTCGGTTCCCTTGCTTCCTGGATGTTTCCTCCTTCTGCATGTAGGTCCATGTCGTCGGTTTCTCTCCGAATTGGACTCAACTCCTTGTCTTGCAAGATTCGGCACTTTTACGGTCGGGTCCCTGGAGTCTGTCGTCTTCTCGGATCAAGTCCCCGGCTTCTTGGAGTTAAGTTTGCTTCATTGCATGACTTGTACGGGGCTTCAAGGTCTTGTCATGAGGTGCTTGATGAACTTATCCCAAAAGTCTTGCATTCAACACTAAAACCATGCATAAGCATTAAACTCCAAAACCGACATGCACACTTGAACTTGTTATACCACGGGGGTTAGTACCAATGGATAAGGTATAAAACTCATGCCAACACCGAAGGTAAACTCATGGCTAGGTTGACGGATTTTCACCGTCAACATCTCCCCCATGCTTAAACCTTGCTCGTCCTCGAGTAAGCCTTCGATGGATATCATCATTGCCAAACAATGTTTAAACTTTGCATTTGATCACACATGAGAAAACATAATGCTCTCAAAATTTTAATTCATTAAAGTTCCATAATGTGCTAGCCTTCATCTCTACGGAGGGTAGATTCTTATTAAGCTTATCCCACAAGTATTAACATGCTCACAAAGTTTTAAATAGATCTCGGAATTTTTGAAATAAAGAACGAGATAAAGAAAAGCTAAACCAAGCTCACAAATTTAAATCATCTTGTGTATTGCTCATAAACTCTCATCTTACTTGTCTCTCAAACCTATATATTCTACTCCTTTCCCTCTCATATATATGTGTGGTAGGCTTTATATGGAGCTTTGGGAAAGTTTAGTCCTAACAAGATTTTATAAATGAGGTGTTGTCAAAACAAGACAAGCTTCTCATGGTCTTACCGAGACTCGTCAAAAAGGTCATTGGAAAATAATGTAAAATCAAGGAGGGGAAAGAGAAAAATACACACACTTTTAGATGAGTGGACATGTGCAAATGGCAAAGAGTGATCCCGAGGCACAAAGGAAGTCCTCGTTATCGGATTGCACATGGTTGGAAAATGAGAATGGATCTTTTTAACTTGAAGCCTTGAATGCACTTTTAGAGAACCGGGGAGTTCACTTTACGCACATATTTTTTTCTCTTTCTCATATTTCTCATTCTTTTCTTTCTTTCTTTCTTTCTTTCTTTCTTTCATTCATTATATATATATATTTTTTTCTTCTTCTTCTTGTGAGACCTTCACCTTGGAAGTCACGCATATCGCCGAATTTTTTCTTTCATCATTATATTATTATTTTTTTAAATACTCCCTTTTTGAACTCTAAAACTGCACCGTACCTACCTCCTCCCCCATGCTTAGACGTTGCTCGTCCTCGAGCAAAGAGGCGAAAAATAAGGTAGGTATCGGGGTATTTTTCCTTGGAGAGATACTTGAAATCTTCAATGTTGGCACCGTCTTGCGATCTTCCTTGAATTGATGATCTATTCTCAACGATAGGTTGTGGTCAAGGAGGTAATCACAAAAAAATGATATTTGGTTTAAGGGTGGATATCCGGCGAAGTTTGTGAGATCTCCGATGCGGGGATACACAATGCACGGATAAAAGGCTAGCAAAAAGATAGATACGCAAAAACGGAATGACCAGCTTCTTAGTCTCGGGCCAGAGAAATCATGGCCTGCAATAACTCACTCAAAAATAAATCTTGTACACTAAGGTTTACGCACTCAAATATATATAAGGCTTTGGATAGGTTGAGCAACACACAAGCGATATTTGTGACAAGGTTAGCGATATTTTTGAGCATAAAAGACATCTTTAATCTATTTATAACTTGAGAGCACATAAAACACTATGGGTCTTTATTTTAATCATAACCTCCGCTGAAAATTAAGCTAGCATTTAAATAAATTCAGATTTGTATTTTTAAGAGAGCACTAGCTTAAACATGCATAAATCAATTACAAAGATGAACAAAGCTGCAATTATAATCATATATCATCATGGCACGAATTTTGTAACTTTTCCAATGATATAATCAAGGTGGTGTCTTTATTAATGATGACATCAAGTTGAAATACATACTGAAAATAAACAAACATGCTTGCTGAAATTTAAATAAAAAACAGAAAATACTACGCAAACACACATAAGCAAAAGCAGAAAATTACAGAGAAAAAGAGAAGAAAAGAAAACTAAAGTTCCTAAATCTTCTAGTCCTCCGCCGGTGGTTGGTGTTGATGATCTTGATAGTAATACCCTTGCTCATAATACGATTGGACATTCCCTCCGACGAATTGATTTGGCTCCAAGAGGTGAAGGCGTCCGAGCTCGAAGGCAATATTTGTGTTTCCTTCACCAAGTTGAGCTGCGTTAGCTTGGATGGCTGCGATGTTTTGAGCGTTTCTTGCAGCATACCCTCCAATTATGGCCATGCTTTGTTGTGGTTGGGGATGATGAGCGTAGGACTCCGCGAAGTTAGCGTTGGGCACAACATAATTTTGTGGGGGTACCGGTGCACCAACCCCCCATGCTTGCTCTTGTGGCCCTCCGTAGTAACTTGGCGGAGGAGGGATCCCGCCGAATGGTTGCACATTGGGTTGTGCTCCACTCGCTTGTGCGGAGGATGTTCCCTCCTCTACGATTCTTCCTCTTTTGTTCTTCCTTGCCGGGACAAGTAGTCCCTCTTCCAACCAATCTTCTCTTCCTTCGGTGAAAAGCCTAAGCCTCTCATTAGGAAGGGGTAGGTTCACTATGGCCAACCGATAACCTCCTCTCTCATCTCCATTAATGTATTTGCCTTGCCGCAAATACTCAATGCCGAGAGAGGTACCACGCAAAAGGTGGTCGGGGTTTCTTGCGATCCCCGGCCGCAAGGAGAAGGCCAACATGGAGAGGTAACACCCCGAACCAATATTACCCGCCCCCGATGTTGCTTCACAACACCAACGGTTGATCATAAGGTAAGAAGGGTCTATTGGCTGCCTGGCGATTAAAGCCGAGTATAGCCAATTCAACTCCGTGTCGGTCACCTTTGTTTCCTTCATCCTCCCCAATACCCTCTTGCACATCCAAGAGTGAAATATCCGGATAATGGGGTTGCGGATGCAATTGCGTTGTTGATGGGCTTCTCCGGAGATCATGTTCCAAAATCCCGCTAACATGCCGGGTGGCACGTCAACTTTCTCCGGAGCTCCCTTGTGGAATCCAAGCAGCTCCCTAACGTGCTCGTAGGGAACCACTTGTTGGACTCCCTCCAAACGGAATGACAAGCTTTGCACCCCATCATCATCAACGATGGGTGCAATAGTCATCAAAATTTCCAAGGCGAACCCCAAATGGGTGTCCACTGATACTCCGTTGGAGAACTGCACCCATCCAAGGTGCCCCAACATATAGTATATGTCGGTTCCAAAACCCAAGGTTTAGAGTGCTTGGTCGTCGAACTCGACGTTTGGCACAAGCCTCTTCTCAAGATTAGAGAGCCTCTCCTCCTCCTTCGCCGACAAGATGATGAAGCCGTACGAAGAGTATGTCGGGGTGTAAGGAGGTGGCGCGGTTGAGCGAGTCGATCGTCATGGTGGCGCGGGCTGCTCCTCCGTGTGCCCACGAGGTTCGGTAAACCTCATGGAAGTGCTTCTCGCAGCCCTCATACCACCAAGCAGGAGAGCATCGTTCCTCCTCGGTGGTGCCGTATCCGTCTCCATGCTCCGGGGAGACTCGGAAACCGAGTGCCTCCTCGAAGACGTGGTTGATGACGGCTTGGATGACGACGAACTCTTCTTCTTGGAGAACAGACTTGTGGTCTTCTTCCACATGGTTGCTGCACTCTTTTCTTCAACTAAAACTCCGGGTTGCAACCGGTAACTAGGCACTTAAACTCTTTGCTTCGGATGTGGACTTTGAGTGGATTAAGGATGTGGATTTTTTTCTTGAGCTATCAAGCTTGGGAAGGTTGGCTATGTCTACGGAGGTTTTGAGCACACAAACTTGAACACACAAACAAAGGAAGGAGAGGGAAGCTTGCTGCGCAGAAAACGGGAGCCGGGGGGCTCCTTAAGTAGGTGAGGCCGGCCGGCCTGGGCCGGCCGGCCTGGGGGCCTCCTAGCTCCTCCCTGCCGCGTCTTTCTTCCAGCACGATCATTTCGCCTCTGCAACTTTCCTGCCCGCGTGCTCCACGAGTTGCACCGCCCAAACGCTCTCGTCCACTCCTTTTCTTGCATTATTGGTCCTTCCACTTGATGCTCCATGCTTTGGGTCATGTCCATGCTCCCTAGCTCCACTTGCTTCACATGCCACCATGAAATTCCTGCAAAGTTGATGCTTGCTGCCCACCATGCTTGTCCTTTGCATGTGGAATTGGTGAAAGTTGATAAAAGGGAATCCAATGGTGCATGCATGATTAATTCAAACTAGATTGCCTTCATTTAGGTGTGTTTAAGGTTAAGCACTCCCCTAATTCGAAATTTAAAATATTTTTCAGAGCCATGCAAGAGCTCAAACATAATTTTAGAGAAGTTTTTAAACCATTAAAAACAAATGTAAGTCGAAAATATTTTTCGACTACGTCGATTTCGGTCTCACCGGTATAGTTTGCCTTCATCGGTTGAGAGCAGACATTTTCCCGGCTTGATCATGGGGGCATAGGTTTAGGTTCTAATTTTGGCTAAATAAGAAAGATTTTGAATAAAACAAAATTAGAATAGGCTTAGAAAAATTCTAATCCTAGAGAAACCAAGGATAAAGATTTTTAAAACCAACCAAAAGTTTTGATTTCTAGGTTCACGCGAGTCCTACCACATGCTGAATTTTATTAACACTTAAATATAAATCGTGGCTCTACTCGTGTGGTTTTAGCATGAAAAATAAGTCAACCTCAGCACCATAATGAGGGTGAAAGGTTGAGTTAGGTTCTGAAATTATTTGGTTGAGGTTTCTCGAAAAGAAAAGAATCAAACAAGCACATTGGAGGGTTCATGCAAAGGGTTTATGATAAAGCAAACATTCAATCAAGAATTATGTCTCTAATATTGTTCAACCACTTCTAAGTCTAATGTCTTTGCGTAATAAAACTCAAAAACTAAATTATTAAAAATACTCGAAAAACCCGGAATCGGGTTGTCCTCCCGTAGCTTATTCTTGACTCGACGAAACGGGTTGCCTCCCCGCCTAGCGCTTCGTTTATAGTCTATAGCTAGACTTCTTCACTTGATTACTCCGGATCAACGCTCTTTGCGGGCGTTGCAATCTTGGGTACCCACTTCCGCACCATCTTGGGCGCGGGCTTGTCTTCCGGCTTAGTTGGCTTAGTCATTTTTTTGGTCTTCACGGCGGCTTCTCTTCCTTTGTCTTGACGGATGCAACACCTTCTTTGATTTTCGTTACGTTCATTTTTTTCGGCTCCTTCTTCTTTTTCAGCCCCTCTCGTTTGTTTTGGTTCTCCCTTCACTCCAATCATGTTGCATGCCTCAATCCTTGGACGGAACTTGAAGGAACTCCTTTCTCCGTTGATATCGAACATGATCTCCCCCTTGCCAACATCAATAGTAGCTCCCACGGTCTTGAGGAACGGCCTCCCTTGGATGAGCGGCGGCTTCTCCCTCGCTCCCATCTCGAGCACAACGAAGTCGACGGGGACGAAGTGGTGTCCAATCTTCACGGGTACATCTTCGGCAATGCCTAAGGGATAGCGAATGGAGTTGTCTCCCAACTCCAAACATATTCCCGTAGGCTCCATTGGTAGGCGTAGCTTCTCGAACACATCCCTCGGCATGACGCTTACACTAGCTCCAAGGTCGCATAACGCCTTCTCGAAGTTGAAAGAACCAACTGAACATGGAATTGTAGGGCACCCGGGGTCTTTTTGCTTCCCTAGCCCATTGGCAATAGCTGCACTACACTCCTCGGACATCTTGACATGATCTACCCCGAGTGTTGCTATCTCATATTTATTTGCAAGAATGTCTTTAAAGTAACGAGAATATGTAGGTACTTGTAGGGCATCTAGTAATGGCATGTTGATGCTAAGTCTACGCACAACTTCCACAAACTTCTCAAAGTGGTTGTCAAGTTTACCTCGGAAGTAGCGTGGCTTGAGTTGCGGTATCCTCGTGTCATCCTCCGGCATCTCGAATTCGGGTTCCTCGGTGACGATCCCCGTAACCTTCTCTTTAGCAGCTCCTTCCACCTCGGTGGATGGTTTAAGCTTCCTTCCTCCCGCGGAACGTTCCGGATCTTCGGTCTCCTTCCCCGAACGTGTTTGAATGGCCTTCGCCGATTCGGGACATTTGGGTTGTCCCGGAAGCTTCCCTTCATCATTGGTGAGGCGCCCCGCAAGTTGTCCCACTTGCGTCTCGAGCATCTTCATCATGTTGAGCACTTGATGATTGGAACTTCCGACCTCCGTCACTTTGCTATCGATGTTCTCCAACACCTTGTCAATGGTCTTGAACTTGGTGACGGTGTCCTTGTTGATCTTAGCTTGCTCATCCATGAACTCCTTCAATTGTATATGAAGCGGAACCGCGTTAGGAATAGATGAGCTTGCATTAAATTGAGGCCTACCTTGCTCGTAGCGGAAGTTCGGCAATTCTCCCTTCCTCATGTAGTCGAGCACTTTGGCTTCCTCCGGACAATCTTTGCGGACATGGCCATACTCTCCACATTCTTCACATGTGGACCTTGCTTCGGCGGCCTTCAAGTCTTGAGCCTCTTTCTTTTCCATCTCCATCTTCTCCAACCTCCTCATGGGTGAGTCGATCTTGCCTTCAAGTATGTTCTCCTTCTCCACTTCCAAGACTACTTTGATGTTTCCCGTGGGTTGAACCGGATGTAGGCGCCCGGACGACGCCCACATGTCAATATCCGCGACCTTCTTGAATAGAGTGAAAGCTTCCGTCGGTGTAAGCTCGATGATAGATCCTCCCGCCGATGCATCGATGATCGTCCTTGACGCCATGGTGAGTCCTTGATAGAACTTTTGCACGAGGTGTTCTTTCGGGAACTTGTGATGTGGAACCGCCCGAGTGTACTCGTTGAAGCGCTCGAATGCCTCCGAGATAGTTTCTGTAGGATATTGAACAAAGGTGGCAATCTTATTACGCAAACTTTGAGTTTTACCCGGTGAGTAGTATTCCTTCATGAAAGCCTTCATCAACGTGTTCCAATTTTGCACCGTCTCCGCCGGTTGAGAGTGGAACCATTGCAAAGCCTTCCCGAGTAGTGAGAACGGAAAAAGCCTTGCCCTCATTTGGTCTTGAGTCACCCCATCCATGTTGAAAGTCTGACATAGTTGAATGAATGCTTGGAGGTGAAGGTTCGGATCCTCTTTGCCGGTGAAGGGTGAATGTTGCACCATGCGGATTGTTGAGGTCTTGATCTCGAACGGTCTTCCGATCTCCTCAAGGTTCAAGATTGGTAGGTCGATGATGTCTGGGGTGCATAGCTCCCCAATCTTGCGTTCTTGCGGTGGTTGGTCACCCATCGGTGGAAGTCGATTCTCCCGCGGACTTTGAGGTGGTGAATTCTTCGGAGATTCCTGCGATCCTTCGTCTTCCGACTCCGAATCTACAAAATCCAGCTTTTTAGCTTGATGTGCTTCGCGTCTCCTTAGCCTGTAAAGTTTTTCTGGATCATCCACAAAATTATTGGGTTTGTTGGAGAGGTAGCCGTCCATCTCCTGTTAGGGTTAGCAATAAACAAAGTATGCAAAAACTAGAAAGTAAGACAAATCTATATAAAAAAACTAGAGTTAGACAAACTAGATTACATGTATTTTGAGGATGATCAAAATTTAGTAGATGCAAAAAGAAAAACAAAAAGAAAACTGAAAATTACAAAAAGGCAATAAAAAATCAAATCTTGATCACTTGTTCCCCGGCAACGGCGCCAGAAAAAGGGGCTTGTTGACGGTTAATAATTGTATCAAAGTTCGTTCGTGACTCGCAAGCGTACAAGTCTCCCGTCGTAGTCAAGGGACCCTTCTTCCCTCGAGTGGTGAACCCAAGGTATCGAATCCGTGGAACAAATGTGTGACGCAAAACTTAATCTATTAAAGCCAAGTAACTTCAATCTTCGATAAAGAAACCCTAATGCATCTAAGTAAAAGACACAAAACGAATATAATCTACTAAAGACCAGAGAAAACAAAGTAAGATTGGGTAGATAAACCGATCTAGAGGGATCGGGGTAAGCCTTTTGTTGAAGTTCCAAGCAAGAGAAGAAGTACAAATCGAATCTTAATAGAAGCCTCTTTAAATCGTGGTTTCCCGTCCAAATCCGAAAACATCCGCCTTTCGAGACCCCCGTTCTGTCACAACGTATCCCTATTCATGCGGGGAGCTTAGGGCGAGTCAAAAGACAAGTCGAGATTCTTTCGGAAGATCCGGCGTGTACCTCTAGCCACCGCGGCTACAAGAACACCCTATGTAATCTATCTCGAGAATAGAATTGGAATAAGCAAAGCCGATCGAAAAACGAAATCTTCGAGGAAACACTTGATCGCTAGGAAAAGATTCAACTTGATAATTCAACTATAACAATGATACATACACAAGATCACCACCGGGATCCTTCCTTGATCTTGCTTCTAGCTCCGGAACTCCGACGTGGTCTTCCGTGCAAGGTTCCCACGTCGGCTAGGGAAACCCTAGTCAACTAGCTCGACCCTCTCCTCTCCGAGATGGTGTCCCTCTCTTCTCTGTTCCTCGGCGGCCGAAGACGAAATCCTCCCCTTCGTGTCTCTCGGTCGGGGGGCTATAAATAGCCCGATTGGCGTCTAGGGCAAAGGAGGGGGCGTTTGGGCCCTAAATGGGCCCGGGGCCGACGGAATCGGGCCGGCCGGCCGGGCCCATTTAGGCCCGGCCCGAGGGCTCCTTCGCTCCACGTCGGTTCCCTTGCTTCCGGATGTTTCCTCCTTCCGCATGTAGGTCCATGTCGTCGGTTTCTCTCCGAATTGGACTCAACTCCTTGTCTTGCAAGATTCAAGCACTTTTACGGTCGGGTCCCCGGAGTCGTCGTCTTCTCGGATCAAGTCCCTGGCTTCTTGGAGTTAAGTTTGCTTCATTGCATGACTTGTACGGGGCTTCAAGGTCTTGTCATGAGGTGCTTGATGAACTTATCCCAAAAGTCTTGCATTCAACACTAAAACCCTGCATAAACATTAAACTCCAAAACCGACATGCACACGTGAACTTGTTATACCACGGGGGTTAGTACCAATGGATAAGGTATAAAACTCATGCCAACACCGAAGGTAAACTCATGGCTAGGTTGACGGATTTTCACCGTCAACAATCTTCCATTTATTGCGGCGGAAAACTCTTCTCCTAGCAAAGTTTTCAATATGTATGCATTACCAGGGACGCATCTGACCACAGGAAAAGGCCCTTCCCAGTTAGGGGACCATTTGCCGAATTCGCTATATTTAGTTCCAATCGGCAATAGCGCTTTCCAAACCAAATCCCCTTCTGCAAATTGCCTGACTTTTACGTTCTTGTTATAACACTTGACAACCCGCAGCTTGTTCTTCTCAATGTTTTCTAGGGCCCTAAGACGGATCATGTGTAAATCCTCTAGCTCATCCATCATTAGGTCACTGTAATCCTTGGAGCTCAAATCTTTCTGTAACACAACTCTCCTTGAATCTGACTGCATTTCCCAAGGTAGAACTGCAGATGCCCATAAACCAATTCATAAGGAGAGGTTTTTGTAGCTCCATGAGGGGCCATTCGGTAAGCCCACAGTGCCTCACTGAGTACCGAATGCCACCTTCTTGGCTTCTGGTCGATCTTCTTTTGTATCAGCTTGATCATGATCTTATTAGAAGCCTCTGCTTGACCATTAGCTTGGGCATAATAGGGAGAAGAGTTAAACAATTTGATCCCCATGCTTTCGGCAAACTCTCTGAATTCCAGGGACACGAATTGGGCCTCTTGATCAGTTGTGATTGTCTGAGGGATCCCAAACCGATAGATTATGTGCTCCTTGACAAATTCAACCATGTTTTCCGACGTCACCTTCTTCAGTGGGATCGCCTCAACCCATTTAGTAAAATAATCCGTAGCCAAAAGCACGAACTTATGCCCCTTGCTAGATGGTGGATTGATCTGGCCAATCAAGTCTATACCCCAGCCCCTGAATGGCCATGGCTTGATGATGGGATTCAATGCTGACGCGGGGACTCTTTGAATATTTCCAAACCTCTGGAAATCTTGACATCCCTTGTAATACTCAAAGCAATCCTCTAATGTCGTCGGCCAAAAGCACCCAGCTTGCCTGATGACCCATTTCATGCGGTAGGCCGATTGGTGTGCTCCACATATCCCATCGTGCACCTCGCTCATCATGTTCTTGGCTTCTTCTGGACCCAGGCATCGTAACAATACCCCATCTAATGATTTATAGAACAAATTGTCATCCAGAAGAAAAAATTTTATGGCCTTGTACCTGAGCTTCCTAGAGACCTTTCGGGATGGATCCTTCAAGTAATCGACAATCTCTTTTCTCCAATCATCTCCCGCAAGATCCGTCCCCAGTGCACATACATCTGCAGCAAACACTTCTTGACTCTCTTTGTAACCAGAGGCGCTTTGAGCCAGCCTGTTTGCTTCTTCATTATGTTCCCTAGGAATATGCTGTAGAGTCACCAACGGGAAGCTCTTCAAGATTTCCCTGCATTTTTCGTAGTAACTCCTCAGTGCTTCACTTTTGCATTCGTATTGGCCGTTCAATTGCTTGATCACCAACTCTGAGTCTCCATAAACTTCAACTGAAACGGCCCCAGCTTCTCTCAAGTATTGAAGCCCTCGAAGTAGTGCCTCGTACTCGGCCTGATTGTTTGTAACAGTGGGCTGTATAGGGATGGCAAATTCAAACATCTCACCCCTATGCGAAATTAGTAGGATCCCTACTCCCCCACCTTTACCACATGATGATCCATCAAAATAAAGCCCAAGGGGTAATTTCAAGCAAATCAATTGATGGATCGGGATGTTCAGTTATAAAATCGGCAATGATCTGTCCCTTGATAGCTTTTGCCGATTCGAACTTTAACTCAAACTCTGATAAAGCCAAGATCCATTTGCCAATCCTGCCATTCAAAATTGGCATAGATAACATATGTTTTATTACATCAAACTTGGAATACACAGTGCATTCGGCATTCAACAAGTAGTGCCGAAACTTTGTACACGAGTAGTATACGCATAGGCACAGCTTCTCTGCAGCCGAATACCTGGTCTCAGGATCAAGCAGTTTTCGGCTAAGATATGCTACTACCCGCTCCTTTCCTTTGAATTCTTGAATAAGGGCTGATCCAATGGTTTGGGTATCGGCCGCCACGTACAACTTGAAAGGCTTATCCAGCTGAGGAGGGACCAGCACTGGTGGCTCCTTCATGTATTGCTTGATCTCATCAAAAGCCTTTTGTTGTTCGTCGCCCCATGTGAACTTCTGATCCTTCTTTAGCTTCAACAGTGGAGAGATGGCAAAACTTTCTGTGACAAATTTGAAATGAATCTCCTCACGAAGTTAATTTTGCCGAGCAGTGATTGTAACTCCTTGAGATTAGTTGGCGGAACAACTTCATCGATGGCCTTCATGCTCTTCTTGCCAACTTCAATCCCCCTTCGTGGACCAAAAATCCCAAGAACTCTCCAGCTGATACCCCAAAAGCGCACTTATTTGGATTCATCTTTAAACCATGCTTTCGGGTACACTCCAAGGTCCTTTTCACATCTTCCAAATGTGTGTCATGACTTAGGGACTTGATCACCACATCATCAATGTAAATTTCCACAATTTTGCCGATCAACTCGTGAAAAATGTAATTCATGGCTCGCTGATAAGTTGCACCGGCATTTTTTAACCCAAATGTCATGACTATCTATTCAAACAGGCCTATATGACCAGGACATCTGAAGGCCGTCTTCGATATATCCTCTATTGCCATGAATATTTGGTTGTATCCCGCATTGCCATCCATGAAACTGATCACTTTGTGTCCAGATGCGGCTTCAATCAACAAATCGGCAATAGGCATAGGGTAACCATCCATCGGAGTAGCTCTGTTCAGGTCCCTGAAATCTATGCAGACCCTCATTTTTCCATTCTTCTTGTAAACAGGGACAATGTTAGAAATCCACTCCAAATATCTGCATGGCTGAACGAAGTTTGCATCAAGTAATCTTTCAACTTCTTTCTTCACATCGGCCAATACCTCATCCTTGTAGATTTTCCGGGGTGGTTGCTTGTATGGTTTGAAACCAGATTTGATTGGCAACCGATGCTCAACGATGGAGCGATCCAGTCCAGGCATCTCCGAATAATCCCAGGCGAAGCAATCTTTATATTCCTTGAGCAGCCTGATTAATTCCTCCCTGAAGTCCGGTTGCAAGTTTGCGCTGATGAACGTCGGACTTGGCTTATCACCGCTTCCAATATCAACTTCTTCTAATTTGTTAGCCAACATAAATCCTCGCCCCAACTTGCCGTCAGTGCCATCGACGGGGTTCTCCATTAAAAATTACTATAAGAGTCGACTGCTTGAATCGGCTGTTGATCGCTGCTGATAGGTTCAACAGGACCTTCTCCCCAGTCTTTGCCTGAGAAACAGTCAATGCCTTGGTACTCCCAGAAAGCTGGTTCCATGTTCGCAACGCTCACGGAGTCATCTGCTTGGACGACCTCAATATCATCATCCACCCATTAGATGAGCTGTTGATGCATGGTGGATGGGACGCAGCAATTGGCATGTATCCAGTCCCGCCCAAGCAGTAGGCTGTAGGCTCCTTTACCTTCGATGACAAAGAAGGTCGTGAGCAGCGTCTTGGACCCGATCATCAGATCCACGTGAGCGCATCCCTTGGTATCTGAAGGATTCCCAGCGAAATCATTCAGTATTATGCTTGTAGGCGTCAGATCGCTAGGGCCCATGCCAAGCTTCCTGAAGGTGGTGTACGGCATAACGTTGACTGCCGCCCCACCGTCGACAAACATCTTGGTCAATGGCTTGCCATTGACATACCCCTTTAAGTACAGCAGCCTCGTGTCGATTTTTGGCCGGTTTGTCGAAGACGGCTTGTTTGGCTAATACCAGCTGCGCCATCATCCCCTCGATCTGCTCATCATCTAGGGACGCCTCTTCCTGCAGAACCTGATTAGCAGGAGCCATAAACTCATTCGGCAGAAAATATACCATGCATGTTGGAGCCGAACGCTTTGACCCTTCAGGTTGATCCTTTGGACGCCACACCTGCCTTGTTTGGATCCCAGCCTGCCTCAGTTCGCGGTTCCTCAAGCGCTGAACCCGTCTCTTCTGACTTTTCCTTAGGCCAGGCGGGCACCATTGCCCCTTCTGCCAGATGTATGCGTCCTCGTCTTCTTCTTGATCAGCCCACCTTAAATCAGCCTGCCTTTTTCTGGGATGATCAATGATTTCAATTTTTTGGCGCCGATCCTCGCTAGGATGCATCCTTCCAATTCTTTCGTGGACGGATCGGCGATTGGCAGTCTCCTGCCTGTACTCAAAATACCTGTCACTGCACTCAGGGTAGTTCCTCAGCGTGGGCAGCTTCAAGCCTTCATTCCAACAGTGCCTGAAGAACGCACATCCCCAGTGCGCGCGCTCCTGCTCACGCGTGTATTGCTCCAAGTCCCTTCTGTGTGCTTCCTCTTCGGCTTTGCGCCTTTCCTCCTCGTACTTTTGCTTTTGGTAGCGCTCCTTTTCCATCTGGCGCTGCCACTTGTTGAGGAGTATACGTGTGGTCACCCTGGGCTTGGCTCTGGATGATTCCCCGATCTCGACGTGGCTCTTGAGAACGCGTGGGGCTTCACCATGTACCTGCTCCAAAGTTACTTGACGTTCTGGGTCCACTGCTCCATCTCGCCTAGCCCCGGGCCGAGGTCAAGACCTTGACCTTGCCCTTCTCCCTCGGCTCGACACCATGTTGACGACCCACCATGTTCCGAGGGAAAGGGTGGCCATCCGGCTTCATCTTGTTATCAAATTTGAGGTGCCCCTCTTGGATGGCTCTCGGATCCTCATCCCGAAGACCCCGCAGTCCTTGATGGAGTGCGAGTCCCCGTCGTGGAAGCCACAGTAACGTTTCCCCTTGACTCCATCGGGCCGAAGCATGGAATGCCCTTCAGGCAACCTGATTCGGCCTTCCTTTACCAGGAGCTCAAACAACTTGTCAGCTTTCGTGATGTCGAAGTCGTAGGTGCCCTTGGTCTGTTTGACCCAGCGTTGATTCATAGTCAATGGCTCCTTTCCCCACATGATCTCGGCCGCAGCCACGTCTTGTTCATCATCAGAATCCTCCAACAGGTCGGCCTTGTCCAGGAACTGGTTGTAAATGTCAGCCACATCGTGCTGTTTGCCGAACCTGGCATCCTTCTTGAAGCCGTACACTTGGTTGCTCATCAATGATAGCTTTTGGGACAGCTGCCCCAGATTGTCGAACTCCATGCCAAACAGCTTCTCACGCACGGCCGGCAGCATCCCGGCGACGGCCATGTCAGCCAACTGGTCATCTGGCAAGTTGAGCAAGAAGCACATGCCCTTAACTTCCCTGAACCTCCTGAGAAATTCCAAGGGCGTCTCACTGTGCCTCTGCTTTAGAGTAGCGAGGTCGATGAGCTTCTTCTCTGAGCTTCCGCTGAAATAGTGGGCGTGGAACTTTTGTTCTAGCTCCTTCCATGTGCTAACTGATTTAGGGGGCAAGGACGAAAACCACTGGAACGCCGGGCCCGTCAGTGACGCGGGGAAGTATCTGACTCTGAACGCTTCTTCAGCTGAGCACTCTCCAAGCTGCATCAGGTAGCGAGCAATGTGCTCCACCGTGCTGGTGTCGTCCTGCCCGGAGAACTTTGTGAATTCCGTTGGAGGTTTTACCCTTGGCGGAAGGAGCATGTTGAAGTACCACTCCGGGAACGGCGGCGTGTAGGCTGGTTCCTGCATTTTTGGTTTGAGGCTGAACTGATTCTGCATCAACTCGGCCATCTTCCCGCGCCGGGCGTCGTCCTCCCGTGCGCCTGCAGCTGGTGCGTAACCCGGATGCGGGAAGGCGTCTATAGCACCGTAGTTCCCCACCTCGTGGTAGCCTCCGCCGTAGAGATTCCTCGCAGCCGGTTGCTCGGCCGGAGCAATCCCGTGGCCGGAAGCAAGCGGGGCCCCAGGCGAGCCGAATGCCAAGTCCCCGTACGTGGGTTGGTACGGGTTCGGGCGTTGCACGGAGTTGACCCGTGCTGCCCCGTGGCGGTGGCCGAACCGGTCGTCCTCCTCGCTGCTGCGGCGGGGGCCGAGATGGCCGACCCCCCGCACCTTGTGGAGGAGGGCCGGAAAGCTTGACTCCCGGCGCTCGAGGAGGAGGGCTGGGCCGGGCCGGCGCTGCATTGGCGGCTGAGAACTGGATTCGCCCAACTCCACGGTGCCCCCTTGGATGGGTGCCTTGCTGAACGCCTGCTCCATGCCTGGACCGAAGACAACTACCATCATCTGTTTGAACGCACCAAGAAAATCTTTGTGGTGCCTGCTCAAGATGTGGTCCGCGGCATCCCGGAACGCCTGTATGCATTCCTCCTCCTGCTGGGTCGTGGCGTCACTCTCCCCCGGCAACAATACCCTGGGCATCTCGTTTTTCAGGTACGGGACGCCACTCCTGTTCTTCTTGAAGGATAGCATGCACTTCTGCTGGAATTGATCCACGGCGTCTTGGAGCTGCTGCCGCTGTTCAGGGGAGAGATCTTCAATGTTGACATCCATGACATCTGCGATCTCAGGCATCTTGGTTTTTTTTGGCTGTTGTCCCACTGGGCGTGCCAAAAAGTGTGTTGACGCAAAATGTGCACCGAGAGCCAAACACACAGCAAGCCGAAAAAGCTGGCTTCACACGCGCAAAGAATCACGAGACGTGCCAGTCAATTTTCCCTAAAAATTAACAAAAAGAGAAAGTAGTTAGATACCAAAGCTTGGAACTTGCCGGGTGGTACCAGACAGTTCCATATTTACGGCCACAAAGCCAGGTAAGACGACATATAGCTATAGAAAGCTATCTGCCAGCAAATTGACACCATTCGGGAGCTTAAAGAAGGAAAAGGTAACATAGCCGAATGGATGATGTAAGCATGACGGCGATCGGTCTTTGTTTGGGCAAAGATGCACATGCGTAAGATTGCGACCGATCCCCATGGTGATCAACATTAAATAAATAAATGAAGTAAAGCACGAACATAAACATGTAATGAACAAGCATGCATAGATCCAAAGCACTAGTCTACCGCATGTCTAGGTGCTTTAAAATCCGTCAGGTACGATGCCAAACAAATCTATCCACCGCATGATACAACTTGCATGGGGATCGCACCACTTTCCACAAATAGATCTATCCACCGCATGATACAATCTAAATATGGAAAGCTAAAAGCATACATTATTTAAAGCATGAATTACGCACGTGTTCTACTCGTGAGAAACATAACCGAATACGGCCGAATGTACCGATTCGGGGTCCATGAAGAAGGAACGAACATTACCAAGTGAAATAAATCTATCAGATTGATTTGAAATCTAATCCACCGGATGACTAGCTCCAAAACAACCCAAAAACCTGCATCTACCGCGTGATACTCAGTTCTTTCAAGATTTATACAAACGTTGGCAAGTTTGAACCCGCAACACGTAGCAACCTAGATCGATTCGGTTTCGCTATCCGAAGAGCACGTGATCCACGTGTTGAATTAACCCAAAGCACGAACTTGACTCGCATAAGGATCACCAAAAGGTAAAAAGCCGATCCAAACCCATCTAGATTGGGCAAAGAGGTGTTACATCAATTTAAATGTAAAGCAAAAACTCAAAGCAACACGGGGTAACTTAATGAATCTATTGGATCTTGCCAAAATCCAATAGAGCCGTTAACTAGCTTCAAGCCAGATCTTAGCCTACCGCATGGCTGTTGACGCAAAATGTGCACCTAGCGCCAAACACACAGCAAGCCGAACAAGCTGGCTTTACACGCGCAAAGAATCACGAGACGTGCCAGTCAATTTTTCCTGAAAATTAACAAAAGGAAAAGCAGTTAGATACCAAAGCTTGGAACTTGCCGGGTGGTACCAGACAGTTCCATATTTACGGCTACAAAGCCGGATTGGGATGACACATAGCTATAGGAAGCTATCTGCCAATAAACTGAAAGCCATTCGGGAGCTTATAAAAGGAAAAGTGACATTGCCGAATGGATGACGTAAGCATGACAGCAATCGGTCTTTGTTTGAGTAAAGATGCACATGCACAAAGTCATGACCGATCCCCATGATGACTAACGTTGAATAAATAAATAAAGTAAAGCGCGAGCATAAACATGCAATAAACAAGCATGCATAGATCCAAAGCACTAGTCTACCGCATGTCTGGGTACTTTAAAACCCGTCGGGTACGATGCCACGCAAATCTATCCACCGCATGATACAACTTGCACGAAAACCGTACCACTTTCCACAAATAGATCTATCCACCGCATGATACAATCTAAATATGGAAAGCTAAAAGCACACGTTATTTAAAGCATGATTCACGCACGTGTTCTACTCGTGAAGAAACATAACCGAATACGGCTGAACAGCCGATTCGGGGTCCATGAAGAAGAAACAAACATTACCGAGCGAATAAATCTATCAGATTGGTTTGAAATCTAATCCACCGGATGACCAAAGCAACCCAAAAACCTGCATCTACCGCATGATACTCAGTTCTTTCAAGATTTATACAGACGTTGGCAAGCTTGAACCCGCAACACGTAACAACCTAGATCGATTCGGTTTCGGCTATCAGAAAAGCACGTGATCCACGTGTTGAAACACGAATTCTACTCATATAAAAATCACCAAAAGGTAAAAGCCGATCCAAACCCATCTAGATTGGGCAAGAGGTGTTACATGAATTTAAACGTGAAGCAAAAACTCAAAGCAACACGGGGTAACTTAATGAATCTATTGGATCTTGCCAAAATCCAACAGAGCCGATAACTAGCTTCGAGCTAGATCTTAGCCTACTGCATGACTCATAATCTAACAAGAAACCCTCTTGAACCAAGCTTGAATCTACCGCATGACACGAAGCATGGTAACAAGACTACTTGCATCAGATCTAAATCCACCGCATGATACTAGACATGATACAAGGTTGCCGGTACTCACGGAGGTCGACGGATCGATGAGCCCTCTCGAAGAACTCGACGACACGACAAATGGACTCTAGGGTTTGGCGTAAGGCCGGTTTGTATTGAAGAATGATTGTGTGTATTACATACATTCAGGGCTCATATTTATACCCCCGCCAAGTACAACCTCGAATGGATTCGTTGCCTAACTTATCTCTAAGCTTGATCGCCCATCCATCCATTCGTCCTTCCTCGCTTGAGCCACGTCACCATCCAATCCCGCAAAATCAGCTCAACCGTTCTTCTGCCGAACGGAAGCAGATAGCCGACCGCAGATCTCTTTGCCGAATACATCTGAGAAAAAACCTTCCTTCCGCTAGACGGACTCTTCACCGAGCTGGACCCACAGGTCAGACTCCTTACCAAATTTTGGTGTTAACACATGCCCCTTCAATTGCGGGATAAAAGTGATTTTGTTCCGCAATTGACTCCAGCCACGAACATTTTCAAATCGAATCTGTCAACACCTGTTCTTCTTTCTTCGCAATCCGCCGGAATCCTCGTCTAGATCCAAACCCTAGATCCCCTTGTTCTACGCTCAAATCCCCAATGGCGGCTCAAAACCAAGCTGCTCAGGTAAATTCCCCTCTCGTAAGCTTCATTCGGCATTTAGGTTTTCAATTTTACCTGAGATTTCTTTTTCGCTCTCCTTCAGGAGCCTTCCACTGAGCTTTTGATTCGCACCGAGGCCAATTCAAGATCCTATTACCTTGGTCCTGTGGGGAACTCTGATCCTCGAGATTTCATCGCGGCTGAATCTCAAAGGATCCCTTTCAAAGCGGCTCTGTCCCCACCTCCCCGGTGGCAAGATGCTTTCAAGAACTGGCCCCTGCCTCCAATCGCAGGCTGGAAAAATTGGTACCGGAGGGTTCTTGCAGATAAGAGTGCCAGAACCCAAAATTGGGATACCCTCCGCATTGCTCAGTGCCTGGAGTTATCTTTGGCCGAGACCCCCAAAAATGAAGACCTTCTGATAGCAGCCTGCCATTTTTGGTCAAACGGTGTCAACGCCTTTCTCTTTGGCCACGGCCCGATGTCTCCAACTCTGGCCGATGTGTATATGATCACCGGCCTTGACATTATAGGATCCGTTCAACCCTGGGATTTCAGAAGTTCTTCACGGCAAACAGGGGTGAAACCAGGGAGCGGATACAAGGACTACATCTTGAAACACATGAAGGACAATCCCCTTGGTGAAATTGAATACAGGGCATTTCTGAACATGTGGCTATGCAGGTTCGTCTTCTGTGGTAAAGCCAATGAACCTACCCTGAATCACATTACCATGGCCTCTCATCTGGTTAGTGGCAACCGCCTCCCCCTTGGGAAATTCCTCCTAGGCAGTGTGTACCATATGCTTCACCAAACTGTCACCCAGATGTACACTAGCCAGAGGATAGCATGTGTCAACGGCCCTTGGTGGTTCGTTCAAATGTGGCTGCAGCTCCACATGCATCAAATCGTTGGTGTTGATTTGAACACCAGGCTCTTCCCTTCATCCAATCACCCTAAAGGGGAACCCCGCGCCACCAGAGGATGCCAGAATTATGGAGAAGCTGCTTCAACTGTTCTTATTCAGCAGGACATCAGCCAGCTTTTTGAACTATTTTTCAAAGGTTTCCAAAACCCTCTCTGGCTCCCTTATCTGGACAATGACACTTTGACTCTCCCCTGTGAATTCTCTTTTGAAACCGAACACCAAGATGGGAGATTCCTAGAGATTCTCAATATCATAATCCACCCATGCATCTTTGCCGCCGAATTCAATGGAGGAAGGCCGACCTATAGCACTTATGAATATTATCGGCCCAATGTAATAGCTCGGCAACTTGGTTGTGGCCGGATGCCCCCAAGATCGTTTCGCATGAATTCCTTAAGCCCGGAGAGGAAATCAAGGAACTTATGCACGATAGCGAGTATTCCGTTATGTGTGCGGCCCCACCGTCTACACCCGGCCTTTTGTACCCACAACCATAGCTCACTCCACCTTCAACTCCTGGTGGCAAGAATTCCATGACCATATCTTCAGTGAGCCTGTACACTTGTTCTGTGCAGAGTTGATGCCTGATTTTCAGCCAACTTCAGAGGTAATATAATTAACCTTTGGATCAGACATTTCTTCCTCTAATCATGATTCTGATCTTATTTCTTTTACCCACAGAACACAGTGCCTGCCCCTCGAGCCAGGAATATTACCTATAACGCCGTAGGTCCGATCTCAGCACTGGGATTCAGGTCCCCAACTCTGGCTCAGCTAATGGCCAGGTTTGCCACAACAGACCCAAGCCTTTCCAGCCTTGCTGCTGACAGGAGGCAAGGTTTGTCTCTGATTGCTCCTCCAAATGCCAAGAGGAGAAGAACTGTCAAGAAAGTCCTTGTTGAGGTAAAATCTTTTACTTTCTTGATCACAAGATTACTCTGTTCCTGATAAATCATATCTTGTGCATTTTCAGACCAGAGCCCAACAATCTTCAGTTCCAGAACCTGCCAATGCCTCACCCACTGGTATGACCTTTACTGCCCTTTTCTTGAGGATGAACACTGGCATTTACCTTTTAATCTGGAATTTGCAGAAGAAACAATGGAAGAACAGCTCGTGGACATCCCAGTGTCTCAACAAATAAGTCCATCCAGGGTTGAATTACCTATCCCAGTGGAGGTCTCATCTTCATTAGGGACTCAATCCCCTTCTGTAGAAGCAATGAATTCTCTAGAGATGAGTCTCCCAATCCAGCCAGAACCATCAAGTCCTCCAAGGGCCCAATCACCTACTGGTCATGAAGAGATACCAACCCCAGCAGAGGTGAACTCATCCCCCGTTCAGCCAGAAGCTCCTGAGTTGCCAGCAACTGCAGCAACACCTTCTCATTCAGAAGCTTCAGCTCTACCTGGAACAATTCTTTCGCCTGTGATTGCCCCTGAACAAAGTCCTGCCCCTGCTCAAGAAATCAGACATGAGGTACTCATTTGCACTTAACTCTGCTACCTTTACTTTTAGCACTCCTAACTCGGCAATACTGCTTTCTTAGGATCAGGCCCCATCATCATCAAGTCTGTCAATGGGGAATAATCCAGTTGCCGAGGCGATGGAAGAAATGCATCAAACCCTGTCAGAGGAAGTACTTGAAAAGCTTAGGGAGATCTTTGCCTGGCTGGAAAAAGATGCTCGAGACCAGTTCAAAGATCTCGATCACTTTGAAGAAATGCTCGAGTCTATCAGCCAAGAACTCCCTGAGGACATCAGTGCTTCTCTTGCATCTATCTGTGGCCTGGAAATCCAATACGTGCCCATAAGGCAAGCTTTGAGGAAGGTGCGCTCCCGCCCGGCTATTGAAAATAAGAGAGCCAGTGCTGAACAAGCCATGAACGGGGCACAATCTCAGACCGAGAGCCACAAAGATACATTGGCCAATCTGCAAGCTGCTTGTGATTTAAAAATCACCAGGAAAGCCGCCCTGGAGGCGGAACTGAGAAACCTGTCAGCTGAGATAGAGGCCGATAACAAGAGAATAGCCGAGCTCCCCGGATTGATAGGGAAGACCCAAGAGGAAGCAAAATCGGCTATGGCCAAGATGAAACAATGCGATGCAGAGCTTACCACCTTGTCTAGCGCCCAAAAAGATTGTCAGGAGCGGTTGGACAATTTCCGCCAAGCAACATCCAATGTCCGTGGTGTGATTGCGAAATACTTGAACATTTAAATGCTTCAATTGATGTATAACCGAATTGGTCGCTCTTGTAATACCTCTTCTTGCAATTTCATTTCCCTTTTCTTCTGTGCTTCTTCAAACGTAACGTTGAACGACCCTTTCAGCAAAGAAATGCCAATACCCGAATGGCACTTTGACTCCTCTCAGCCGAGCCAGTCAACCAAATACGACTCAGCCTAGAACTCCAAGCGACCCATCGGCAGCCTGGTCAAGGAAACCTTTTCACCTTCCGATTTTCTTGGGATATGCGCCACGATCCAGAGCCACACCTTGAAGCCACGATCTGTCTTGCCAGGCCTATAAATAAAACCGTAGGTGCCCCTAGCTCTCCACAAAGCCTTTAGCTCTCGAATCTTTGCCAATCTCAACTCTTCCTCTTTCCAAACAGTGCACATCCCAGAGCAAGATGGTACGCCACCTCAACCGTCGCCGCGCCTCTGATGAGGCGGAAGGGAGCAGCGCCAATACATGCAGGAGGCAATGATCGTCGATTTCTCTTCTTTGATTCATCTTTGATCTTCTTCTTGTTTTGATGATCATCCCCTTTTCAGGCTGATCCAGTGGAATCCATCTCCTGCGCCGGCCAATCAGCCTCTTCCGGACGACTCCTCGGAGTCTGACGGCCACTACCCCGTGCCCTACGGGGAACTTGACGCTCTACGCTTCAAGGCGGAACTGGAGACGGCCCAGCGCGAGCTGGAGGACGTCTCCAAAAAGGTGGGTATAGCCGAGTTGGAGTGGGAGGACTAGCGCAAACAGCTGCTGGAAACCATCGACGGTACAGTTCTGAAATCAATCCTTGATCCAACCCGGCTTTTGATGCTAATCTTGTTTCTTCTTGTACCTTGCAGCCCGCGATGCCGAGCTCAACCAGCTGAAGACGCTGGTGGAGAAACTGGCCGACAAGGTGAACGCCCGCGGTGACACGCCGGCAGAACGCCTCGCTGCGGTGGAGCGCCGTGTTGATGAGGTGGCCACCCATGGCGTCCGCTTGGGCACCACCCTGGGCCTGGCTGCCATGGCGATGCACACGGACGTCGACTACTCCACCAGGCCGCGCGGCTTCCGGGGCGGCGCGCCAGAAGACATCGAGGAGATTGAGATCATCCTGGAGCGCCTCGATGGCCACAGCGACGCCATTGCCGAAATCACTCATCCCCAATCTGTGTTGAACAGGCTTTTCAACTAGATTGTATTAGGGATGTTTGAACATCGGCAATAAATAAAGAACTTTTGAATTTTGTGCTTGCACTGCGATGATTCCTTTGTATTTGCTCCCGTGAATCTTATTTTTCCTTAAATGCATCTGGGAACTGCCTTGAGCCGAACGCGTGAGAACAGATGCCCCTTGGTGCAAAATCCACAGAAGATCCCCGAATCGGCAATCCATAAGCACTGTTCAAGCAAAAACCCTTCGTACTTGGGAAGAAAACCCTACCGTTTGGTATTCCAACAGTGTACACTGGCCAGTCATCACTCCCAATGCACCCCTTTGGTCAATAAAATAGCCTGCCGGGATGCCCTGCAAATCCACTCGCACACTCATCCATCACTTCTCATCTCCTCTCCTGTCTCCAGAGGAAAAAACCCCAAGGCCATGGACAAGGGCAAGCAAACCCAGGAGAGTAGCCCTCCAAAGAAACGCACGATCCGAAGGTGAGTTTTCCCTTGATTTACTTCCTGTTTCCCGCATGATCTTGCGCTTCACCTTCTCTTCTTTTCCTCTTTCAGCCTTGATTTGCTCCCTGAAGAAATCATCGGGACCGAAGACGTACCCGAGTACATCTCCTCCGATTCCTCCCTCGAAGCAGAGGACGCCACGCCGGAACAGAGGACCAGCTATCAACTGCGCCGCCGCGTTCGGCACCTGGAGCACGGCCTTAGGGACATCACCGCTCGTTGCCAAGCCGAACGCGAGCGTCGTATGGCTCTGGAGGCACTAGTGGGGGGTAAATGTTTCTGACTTCTTCTTGACTTCATGCTCACATCTGGATTTCTTGCCCCTAACGCCCACTCTTCTGTTTTAGATGTCTCTGACAGGTACAACAACCTGAAAGCGGCTTGGGAAAGCTTGGTGGAGGCCGCAAATCACGGTCACCCCCGCGCATTCCAAGTTGCCGTCACGGTGGTCCTGGAGCAACTGAAGAGGGAGCAGTCGAAAAAGAAGCAAAAAAAAGATTGAATCATACTTTCGCTTCTTTCTCCACGCCTTCTGCTTCCCACCTCCTCGTAGTCTAGATCACCAGGGTCGTCGGATGTAAACCTGCAAGAGGCAGTTGTAAAGAGGTTTGGTGCTAAGGGCAATGCATCTAGGCACTGGCCATTTCTCCTGTTTGTGTATTTTGTTCTGAAGGCGGCCTCGCTCTTGAGCGCCGGCTATCTCTTGTGTCAGATGCCTGTAATCCCACTGCTGGTGATCATCGATCAATCTCAATGCTAGGATAATATTTCTTCAAATATCTCCCATTTATTGCAGCGGAAAATTCCTCTCCTAGTAAAGTTTTCAATATGTATGCATTACCAGGGACGCATCTGACCACACGAAAGGGTCCTTCCCAATTAGGGGACCATTTGCCGAATTCGCTTTATTTGGTCCCAATCGGCAATAGCGCTTTCCAAACCAAATCGCCTTCTGCAAATTGCCTTACTTTTACCTTCTTGTTATAGTACTTGGCAACCCGCAGTTTGTTCTTCTCAATGTTTTCCAGGGCCCTAAGACGGATCATGTGTAAATCCTCTAGCTCGTCCATCATTAGGCCACTGTAATCCTTGGAGCTCAAATCTTTCTGTAACACAACCCTCCTTGAATCTGATTGCATTTCCCAAGGTAGAACCGCATGATGTCCATAAACCAATTCATAAGGAGAGGTCTTTGTGGCTCCATGAGGGGCCATTCGGTAAGCCCACAGTGCCTCACTGAGTACCGAATGCCATCTCTTTGGCTTCTGATCGATCTTCTTCTGTATTAGCTTGATCATGATCTTATTAGAAGCCTCTGCTTGACCATTAGCCTGGGCATAATAGGGAGAAGAGTTAAACAATTTGATTCCCATGCTTTCGGCAAATTCTCTGAACTCCAGGGACACGAATTGGGCCCCTTGATCAGTGGTGATGGTCTGAGGGATTCCAAACCGATAGATGATGTGCTCCTTGACAAATTCAACCATGTTTTCCGACGTCACCTTTTTTAGTGGGACCGCCCCAACCCATTTAGTAAAATAATCTGTAGCCAAAAGCACAAACTTATGCCCCTTGCTAGATGGTGGGTTAATCTGGCCAATCAAGTCTATACCCCAGCCTCTGAATGGCCATGGTTTGATGATGGGATTCAATGCTGATGCAGGGACCCTTTGAATATTTCCAAACCTTTGGCAATCCTGACATCCTTTGTAATACTCAAAGCAATCCTCTAATATCGTCGGCCAAAAGCACCCAGCTTGCCTGACAACCCATTTCATGCGGTAGGCCGATTGGTGTGCTCCGCATATCCCATCATGCACTTCACTCATCATCTTCTTCGCTTCTTCTGGACCCAGGCATCGTAGCAACACCCCATCTAATGATTTGTAAAACAAATTGTCGTCCAGAAGAACGAATTTTATGGCCTTGTACCTGAGCTTCCTAGAGACCTTTCGGGATGGATCCTTCAAAGAATCGACGATTTCTTTCCTCCAATCATCCTCCGCCAGATCCGTCCCTAGCGCACACACATATGCAGCAAACGCGTCTTGGTTCTCTTTGTAACTCGAGGCGCTCTGAGCCAAACTGTTTGCTTCTTCGTTATGTTCTCTAGGAATATGCTGTAGAGTTACCAACGGAAAGCTCTTCAAGATTTCCCTGCATTCTTCGTAGTAACTCCTCAGTGCCTCACTTTTGCATTCGTATTGGCCGTTCAATTGCTTGATCACCAGCTCTGAATCCCCATAAACCTCAACTGAAACGGCCCCGGCTTCTCTCAAATATTGAAGTCCTCGAAGTAATGCTTCGTACTCGGCCTGATTATTAGTGACAGTGGGCTGTATAGGGATGGCAAATTCAAACATTTCACCCCTAGGCGAAATTAGTAGGATCCCTACTCCCCCACCTTTACCACATGATGATCCATCAAAAAATAAAGCCCAAGGAGTAATTTCAAGCAAATCAATTGACAGATCGCGATGTTCAGTTATAAAATCGGCAATGATCTGACCTTTGATAGCTTTTGCCGATTCGAACTTCAACTCAAATTCTGATAGAGCCAAAATCCATTTGCCAATCCTGCCGTTCAAAATTGGCATAGATAACATATGTTTTATTACGTCAAACTTGGAATACACAGTGCATTCGGCATTCAACAAGTAGTGCCCAAACTTTGTACACGAGTAGTATACGCACAGACACAGCTTCTCTACAGCCGAATACCTGGTCTCAGGATCAAGTAATTTTTGGCTAAGATATGCTACTACCCGTTCCTTCCCTTCGAATTCTTGAATGAGGGCCGATCCAATGGTTTGGGTATCGGCCGCCACGTACAACTTGAAAGGCTTCTCCAGCTGAGGAGGGACCAGCACTGGTGGCTCCTTCATGTATTGCTTGATCTCGTCGAAAGCCTTTTGTTGTTCGTCGCCCCGCGTGAACTTCTGATCTTTCTTTAGCTTCAGCAATGGAGAGAATGGCAAAACTTTCTGTGACAAATTTGAGATGAATCTCCTTACGAAATTAATTTTGTCGAGCAGTGATTGCAACTCCTTGAGATTAGTTGGAGGAACAACTTCATCAATGGCCTTCATGCTCTTCTTGCCAACTTCAATTCCCCCTTCATGGACCAAAAATCCCAAGAACTCTCCAGCTGATACCCCAAAAGCGCACTTGTTTGGATTCATCTTTAAACCATGTTTTCGGGTGCACTCCAAGGTCCTTTTCACGTCTTCCAAATGTGTGTCATGACTCAGGGACTTGATCACGACATCATCAACGTAAATTTCCACAACTTTGCCGATCAACTCGTGGAAAATGTAATTCATGGCTCGCTGATAAGTTGCACCGGCATTTTTAACCCAAATGTCATGACTATCCATTCAAACAAGCCTATATGACCAGGACACCTGAAGGCCGTCTTTGATATATCCTCTATTGCCATGAATATTTGGTTGTATCCCGCATTGCCATCCATGAAACTGATCACCTTGTGCCCGGCTGCGGCGTCAATCAACAAATCGGCAATAGGCATGGGGTAACCGTCCATCGGAGTAGCTCTGTTCAGGTCCCTGAAATCTATGCAGACCCTCATCTTTCCATTCTTCTTGTATACAGGGACAATGTTAGAAATCCACTCCGCATATCTGCATGGCCGAACGAAGTTTGCATCAAGCAATCTTTCAACTTCCTTCTTCACATCGGCCAATACCTCATCCTTGTAGATTTTCCGGGGTGGTTGCTTGTATGGTTTGAAACCAGATTTGATTGGCAACCGATGCTCAACAATGGAACGATCTAGTCCAGGCATCTCCGAATAATCCCAGGCGAAGCAATCTTTGTATTCCTTGAGCAGCTTGATTAACTCCCCCTTGAAGTCTGTCTGCAAGTTTGCGCTGATGAGCGTCGGCCTTGGCTTATCACTGTTTCCAATGTCAACTTCTTCTAACTTATCGGCCGACATAAATCCTCGCCCCAACTTGCCATCAGTGCCATCGACGGGGTTCTCCATTAAAAATTACTATAAGAGCCGACTGCTTGAATCGGCTGTTGATCGCTGCTGATAGGTTCAACAGGACCTTCTCCCCAGTCTTTGCCTGAGAAACAGTCAATGCCTTGGTACTCCCAGAAAGCTGGTTCCATGTTCGCAACGCTCACGGAGTCATCTGCTTGGACGACCTCAATATCATCATCCACCCATTAGATGAGCTGTTGATGCATGGTGGATGGGACGCAGCAATTGGCATGAATCCAGTCCCGTCCAAGCAGTAGGCTGTAGGCTCCTTTACCCTCGATCACAAAGAAGGTCGTGAGCAGCGTCTTGAACCCGATCATCAGATCCATGTGAGCGCATCCCTTGGTGTCTGACGGGTTCCCAGCGAAATCATTCAGTATTATGCTTGTAGGCGTAAGATCGCTAGGGCCCATGCCAAGTTTCCTGAAGGTGGTGTACGGCATTACGTTAACTGCCGCTCCACCATCGACAAACATCTTGGTCAATGGCTTGCCATTGACGTATCCCCTCAAGTACAGCGGCCTCATGTGTCGATTTTTGGCCGGTTTGTTGAAGATGGCTTGCTTGGCTAGCACCAGCTGCGCCATCATCCCCTCGATCTGCTCATCATCTAGGGACGCCTCTTCCTGCACAACCTGATTAGCAGGAGCCATGAACTCATTCGGCAGAAAATATACCATGCATGTTGGAGCCGAACGCTTTGACCCTTCAAGTTGATCCTTCGGACGCCACACCTGCCTTGTTTGGACCCCAGCCTGCCTCAGTTCGCGGTTCCTCAAGCGTTGAACCCATCTCTTCTGGCTTCTCCTCAGGCCGGGCGGGCACCATTGCCCCTTTTGCCAGATGTAGTCGTCTTCATCCTCCTCTTGATCAGCCCACCTCAAATCAGCTTGCCGCTTCCTGGGATGATCGATGATTTCAATTTTTTGGCGCCGATCCCCGTTAGGATGGATCCTTCCAATTCTCTCATGGACGGATCGGCGATTGGCAGTCTCCTGCCTGTACTCAACATATCTGTCACTGCACTCAGGGCAGTTCCTCAGCGTGGGCAGCTTCAAACCCTCGTTCCAACAATGCCTGAAGAATGCACACCCCCAGTGCGCGCGCTCCTGCTCGCACGTGTATTGCTCCAGGTCCCTTCTTTGTGCTTCCTCTTCGGCTCTGCGCTTCTCCTCCTCGTATCTTCGCTTTTGGTAGTGCTCTTTTTCTAACTGGCGCTGCCACTTGTTGAGGAGGATGCGCGTGGTCACCTTGGGCTTGGCTTTGGATGATTCCCCGATTTCGATGTGGCTTTTGAGAATGCGGGGGGCTTCACCATGTACCTACTCCAAAGTTACTTGACGTTCCGGGTCCACGGTTCCATCCTGCCTAGCCCTGGCTGAGGTCAAGACCTTGACCTTTCCCTTCTCCTCAGCCATCACCATGTTGACAGAGAAGCCCACCATGTTCTGAGGGAAGGGGTGACCATCCAGCTTCATCTTGTTGTCAAATTCGAGGTGCCCCTCCTGGATGGCTTTCTGGATCCTCATCCTGAAGACCCTGCAGTCGTTGATGGAGTGTGAATCATTGTCGTGGAAGCCACAATAACGTTTCCCTTTGACTCCATCGGGACAAAGCATGGAATGCCCTTCAGGCAACCTGATTCGACCTTCCTTTACCAGGAGCTCAAATAACTTGTCAGCTTTCGTGATGTCGAAGTCGTAGGTGCCCTTGGTCTGTTTGACCCAGCGCTGATTCATCGTTAATGGCTCCTTCCCCCACATAATTTCTGCTGCGGCCACATCCAGTTCATCATCAGAATCCTCTGTCAAGTCGGCCTTGTCCAAGAACTGGTTGTAGATGTCCGCCACGTCATGTTGCTTGCCAAACCTGGCGTCCTTCTTGAAGTCGTACGCCTGGTTGCTCATCAACGATAGCTTTTGAGACAGCTGGCCCAGGTTTTCAAACTCCATGCCAAACAGCTTCTCACGCACGACCGGCAGCATCCCGGCGACGGCCATGTCAGCCAGCTGGTCATCTGGCAAGTTGAGCGAGAAGCACATGCCTTTAACCTCCCTGAATCTCCTGAGAAATTCCAATGGCGTCTCGCTGTGCCTCTGCTTTAGGGTGGCAAGGTCGATCAGCTTCTTCTCTGAACTACCGCTGAAATAATGGGCGTGGAATTTTCGTTCCAGGTCCTTCCATCTGCTAACTGACTCAGGGAGCAAGGACGAGAACCACTGGAACGCCGGGCCCGTCAGTGACGCGGGGAAGTATCTGACCCTGAACGCTTCCTCAGCTGAGCATTCTCCGAGCTACATCAGGTAACGAGCAATGTGCTCCACCGTGCTGGTGTCATCTTGCCCTGAAAACTTCGTGGACTCCATAGGAGGTTTCACTCTTGGCGGAAGGAGAACGTTGAAGTACCACTCTGGGAACGGCGGCTTGTAGGCTGGTCCCTGCATTTTTGGTTTGAGGCCGAACTGATTCTGCATCAACTCGGCCATCTTCCGCGCCAGGGCGTCGTCTTCCTGTGTGCCTGCAGCTGGGGCGTAACCTGGATGTGGGAAAGCGTCTATGGCACCGTAGTTCCCCACTTCGTGATAGCCTCCGCCGTAGAGATTCCTTTGTAGCCAGTTGCTCGCCGGAGCAATCCTGTGGCCGGAAGCGAGCGGGGCCCCAGGCGAGCCGAATGCCAAGTCCCCGTACGTGGGTTGGTACGGGTTCGGCTGTTGCACAGGGGCCGACCCGTGCTGCCCTGCGGTGGTGGCTGGATTGGTTGCCCTCCTGGAGCCTGTAGTGGGGGCCGAACTGGCTGACCCCCAGCGCCTTGTGGAGGAGGATGGAAAGCTTGACTCCCCGGCGCTGCGAGGAGGAGGGCCCGGACCGGCGGCTCCGCAATGGTGGCTGAGAGCTTGATTCGCCCAATTCCACGGTGCCCCCTTGGATGGGTGCTTTACTGAATGCCTGCTCCATGCCTGGGCCGAAGACAGCCACCATCATTTGCTTGAACGCACCAAGGAAAGCTTTGTGGTGCCTGCTCAAGACGTGGTCCGCGGCATCCCGGAACGCCTCTATGCATTCCTCCTTCTCTTGCTGGGTTGTGGCGTCACTCTCCCCCGGCAACAATACCCTGGGCATGTCATTTTTCAGGTACGGGACGCCACTTCGGTTCTTCTTGAAGGACAGCAGACACTTCTGCTGGAACTGGTTCACGGCATCCTGGAGCTGCTGCCGTTGCTCAGGAGAGAGGTCCTCAATGTCGACGTCCATGATGTCCCCAATATCAGGCATCTTGATCTTTCGGCTGTTGGTCCCACCGGCGTGCCAAAAAGTGTGTTGACGCAAAATGTGCACCTAGCGCCAAACACACGGCAAGCCAAACAAGCCGGCTTTACACGTGCAAAGAATCACGAGACGTGCCAGTCAATTTTTCCTGAAAATTAACAAAAGGGAAAGCAGTTAGATACCAAAGCTTGGAACTTGCCGGGTGGTACCAGACAGTTCCATATTTACGGCTACAAAGCCGGATTGGGATGACACATAGCTATAGGAAGCTATCTGCCAATAAACTGAAAGCCATTCGGGAGCTTATAAAAGGAAAAGTGACATTGCCGAATGGATGACGTAAGCATGACAGCAATCGGTCTTTGTTTGAGTAAAGATGCACATGCACAAAGTCATGACCGATCCCCATGATGACTAACGTTGAATAAATAAATAAAGTAAAGCGCGAGCATAAACATGCAATAAACAAGCATGCATAGATCCAAAGCACTAGTCTACCGCATGTCTAGGTACTTTAAAACCCGTCGGGTACGATGCCACGCAAATCTATCCACCGCATGATACAACTTGCACGAAAACCGTACCACTTTCCACAAATAGATCTATCCACCGCATGATACAATCTAAATATGGAAAGCTAAAAGCACACGTTATTTAAAGCATGATTCACGCACGTGTTCTACTCGTGAAGAAACATAACCGAATACGGCGAACGGCCGATTCGGGTCCATGAAGAAGAAACAAACATTACCAAGCGAATAAATCTATCAGATTGGTTTGAAATCTAATCCACCGGATGACTAGCTCCAAAGCAACCCAAAAACCTGCATCTACCGCATGATACTCAGTTCTTTCAAGATTTATACAGACGTTGGCAAGCTTGAACCTGCAACACGTAACAACCTAGATCGATTCGGTTTCGGCTATCAGAAAAGCACGTGATCCATGTGTTGAAACACGAATTCTACTTATATAAGGATCACCAAAAGGTAAAAGCCGATCCAAACCCATCTAGATTGGGCAAGAGGTGTTACGTGAATTTAAACGTGAAGCAAAAACTCAAAGCAACACGGGGTAACTTAATGAATCTATTGGATCTTGCCAAAATCCAACAGAGCCGATAACTAGCTTCGAGCTAGATCTTAGCCTACCGCATGACTCATGATCTAACAAGAAACCCTCTTGAACCAAGCTTGAATCTACCGCATGACACGAAGCATGGTAACAAGACTACTTGCATCAGATCTAAATCCACCGCATGATACTAGACATGATACAAGGTTGCCGGTACTCACGGAGGTCGACGGATCGATGAACCCTCTCGAAGAACTCGACGACACGACAAATGGACTCTAGGGTTTGGCGTAAGGCCGGTTTGTATTGAAGAATGATTGTGTGTATTACATACATTCAGGGCTCATATTTATACCCTGCCAAGTACAACCTCGAATGGATTCGTTGCCTAACTTATCTCTAAGCTTGATCGCCCATCCATCCATTCGTCCTTCCTGCTTGAGCCACGTCACCATCCAATCCTGCAAAATCAGCTCAACTGTTCTTCTACCGAACGGAAGCAGATAGCCGACCGCAGATCTCTTTGCCGAATACATCTAAGAAAAAACCTTCCTTCCGCTAGACGGACTCTTCACCGAGCTGGACCCACAGGTCAGACTCCTTACCAAATTTTGGTGTTAACAATGGCTCATGACCTAACAAGAAACCTTCTTGAACCAAGCTTGAATCTACCGCATGACACTAAGCATGGTAACAAGACTACTTGCATCAAATCTAAATCCACCGCATGATACTAGACGTGATACAAGGTTGCCGGTACTCACGGAGGTCGACGGATCGATGAACCCTCTCGAAGAACTCGACGACACGACAAATGGACTCTAGAGTTTGGCGTAAGGCCGTTTTGTATTGAGAATGATTGTGTATGTTACATACATTCAGGGCTCATATTTATACCCTGCCAAGCACAACCTCGAATGGATTTGTTGCCTAACTTATCTCTAAGCTTGATCGCTTATCCATCCATTCGTCCTTCCTGCTTGAGCCACGTCACCGTCCAATTCTGCAAAATTAGCTCAACTGTTCCCTTGCTGAACGGAAGCAGATAGCCGACCGCAGATCTTTCTGCCGAATACATCTGAGAAAAACCTTCCTTTCACCGGACGGACTCCTCATCGAGCCGGACCCACAAGTTAGACTCCTTACCAAATTTTGGTGTTAACAAGCGCACCGGCGCCGATGACGATGATGGCGCGAAGGAGTTGGAGGGTCTCCTACTCCTGCTGTTTGTACTGCTTCCCTGGGAGGACGACTCCCGAGGTGGGGGAGGCGGTGGACGCCGCGGCCGCGACCGGAGTGCTGGGGAGGCCATGGCATCATCAGGGTCTCCAAGGTGGGGGCTGCTGTAACACCCTGTGTTTTTGCTTAGTGTCGGATTGTGCTAATGATCTCTCTAATCAAGTCTGTAACCATCCATGGTCAACCCTTGGTCAAACCCTAGTCCAAAACCCTAGCTAAACCTTTGACCTTCCTTGTCCATCTCGAACTTTTGGCGCGTTCTCCAAAATTCACCTAAACACTTCAAATTTTCCCAATGGGAAAGTTGTGCAGTTTGTCGAGGCACACAACTTTCATGTTGGACAGCATTGCAAATTCAAAGTGCACAATGGTGAAAAACTCAAGTCAACGCCTGCTTTTACTATTCACCAAGGCCGAGAAAATCCTCAAGTTTCTCTGCTGTTCATGCCAAATCTATTGCTCAAACACTGTCACACCCTGAAATTTTCAATTTCAGGATGTGAATAGAAATAAAAAATTAAATACGGTTTTCTCAAAAATTTAAAACTTTTCCAACATTTATTTTGTTTACAGGAAATATAGTATAGGAAAATCCTTGTTTGATTTTTAGAACCAAATAAAAGTTGTGAGTGTTGCATTCATGCCGATGCATCTTGGTGTTTCTTGAATGCAAAAGGTTTCAAAAATGCGTTTAGGTGCTGTCCAAATCCTTCCGAGAATTTTCCAGACTTTTCGGGAATTTATGCTCATTTTCCTTTGAGCTATTTCTATTTATTAGAAGGCTCTAAAATCTTTTTCATGAGCAACAAATACTTTATTTGGATTGTTCGTGTCCCAATCGGTCTCTGGGAATTTTCCTAGATTCTTTGTGATTTTTGGAGTATTTTTCGTGCCTTTAAACAATTTAAGTCTTTACTAGAATTGTTTTCGCATTAAAAATAAATTCGGAAAAAACTATCCTATCCTTTTGGGCCGAACCCGAGGGCCCGACCCACGCCGACCCGTTCGTGGCCCACCCGAGCCCATCGGTTGGCAGAGGCCGTGGCCTCCACAGCCGGTGTGCCGCCGGCCATCCTTGGAGGGCACGCCAAGGCACGCCTCCCGAAGCCCCATGCTAAACCCCGCGTGCGCCCTAATCCCGTTGCCCTCGCCCTCGCCCCTCAACGCCACCGTCTGGTGCGCTCGCCGACCGAACCTCCGCCGCCAGCCATCCAATGACTCGGCGCAAGGGAGCATCGATTGGACGAGCTACGACCGCCGGAAGCTGCGCGATGTCGAGCCGAGTCCGCGGAGGATCTTCTCATCGCGAACCAGCCACCGTAGCGCTGCCTTGGCTGGGAGACTGAGCCACCACCGCTGGCTTCTTCTCCGCCGCTGCAGCCTTGATTTGGGCCGTCTCACTTCGTCCCTACCCGTGGTGAGCATCTCCCTGAGCTCCCCTTCCTCTCCTCTACCTCTTGTGCCATCTAATCGAAGTCCTAGCTGCCCAGGTGCCATTGATTGGATCGAGCAGACTGCCGGCCGCCATCTCCATTGTCTGCTCCTCTCCAAAATTCGGTTGCTCCCGTTCGTCTCCCATGCTGGTGAGCACACCATCGCGATCCCCTCAATCTCCTCTCTCCGTTTTGCATCTCATTCGAGCCCCTAGTTTCCTGGAACCCCGCGGATTCGAAGCTCCAGGAGCTCTTCATGAGCGCCACAAGCTTCTGTCCATCCCAGACTGAAGGTTGAAGAAGATAAGATTGTTTTCTGATTAGGTCCCTGGAAGATGATGTAATCTTTAGATCCAATCTTGTGTCTTGGTCAATCTACAGAAAACCCTTACAAAAACCCCACCTTTCACACATAAACCCCACCTGAGTCTTTTTCAGATCTAACCCTTGAAACGAACCGGATTTCCCTGGACGGAAACCCGACTCTCTGCACCTCAGTGGTAGTCTCAGGAGGGCTACCACGTGCAACCCCTGTCTCAGCAATACCAAAAATCCATACAGAAAAAGAAAATAGATAGAGTGCAACATTTATTTATCACATCAATCAGAGTACATCTCTTCTGCACATGCCGGGTACAAGTCCATCAGGACTGAATCAAACAGAAAGAAATCATCTAGCAGTGGCTTCATGCAAGCACGAGGAAACTCCATATCCGCATGCATCTCGAGCATAGAAAGAGACCTAGTCCTCCCATCCGTCGTTGTCGAAGTCGTAGTCCGGCTCTATGTCAGAGACACTAGGATCTACCCGATAAGGGGGTAGGTCATGTCAGCTTCCCAACAAAGAGGCAAAAGCAGTGTATGTTCTAATATGCAGGATATATTCCTACTCTGGCTATAGAAGGCTTAAGCAAAGCAGCGTAGCAACATACAAGGTAAGCTGAGATTTGCAGTGAGGTCAACACCTCGGGGAAGCTCACGCTTCCGAGGTCCACACCTCTGGGGTCCACACCCCGCTCAAGGATACCACACCAAAGCACCAGATCACAATCGCGATCCAGCTCCCAACTCTCATCTCCGATGTGGGGCCCACCTGCTCCTATCCCCACATCTCAACGGCCTCAGCCGGTCTCACACACTCGGGGGAGAGAAGAAGCACAAGAAAAGTGTATCTAGTCAGGTGAGAGAACAGAAGACTGTCCATAACCAGTGGACACGGACTATAGCTATAGGTTTAAACAATCTGCAGAGGTTGTACAACTGTACCCGCCCAAATAGGACCGGAACCGGCCGTCACCGATTCCGAGGCCTACCATACGGCTGAAGCTCAAGTAAGTGGATAGTACCCTCCTGCGTCTCCGAGTCTGGCACAGCCCCTGCTGTAGAGCTCATACTGCCAGCGAGGGGTCCCTCGAAGCTGTGGAACCCTTCCCCGGCCTCACCGGGGCGAAGTCTACTAAGGAGGAAAACCGTCTCCCTTCACGATCACACCAATCCGCCTACAGGTGGGGTGCTATCCACTACAAGTCTCACCCCGCACCCCCGCCCAATACAAGGCGGGCGGTTTGTACAGTAAAAGTCATCTGAAGCAAGGTCAACTGACGATCGGTCCTTAAGGGTCGAGAGCAAGCACTCCCCAACTCCATCCGTACGACACGCCGCTCGGGTTAGAGGCCATCGCATCTTCCCGAGGCAGGCGTTAACCAGTAACCAGGCGGCTCGCTCCCACCGAAACACATTCAAGGAGGAACGCACCCAGAACTCACGCTAGAACACACTGAGATCTCCGCATCTTAGCCCAAGCCCAGAATACCATCCATAATCAACTAACAAAAGTATGGATAGTTGATGTATGGGACTAGCTAGGGGTCTGTAGCTAGTCCCGAGGTAGGTAAATCAAGGAATCAGGGTATATCAAATCATCAAGGAAAGGCTAATCAATTGGATATGCAATTCATCCAAGCAATGCATATAAAGTAAAGCACTGGCATCTAAATATAAACATGGGATCTACATGGTTGGGAGTGACATGACACCTTCGTTGCCGTTGAAGCAGTCGTTGTTCGGAGCTGTGTACTCGGGGTCCTCCGCGTCTCCCTGGTCGAAGCTTGGGTCTGTGGCACGAGATTCGACACGAACGTAAGAAAATAGTGCACAACTAAGCAATAACTCCAAATAGAAACCTCTTTTTATAAAACCCAAAAGAGCTCAAACTACCTACAAACAGCAAGGTTTCGAAATTACGGAATTATAGAAATTAGTTTTATATTTTTCTGAGCTTTCTATAATTAGTTATGATTTTTCATAGATTAAAACCATTTTTAAATCATTTCTGAAATCATTTTAGAAAAAGATAAGGATTTTTATTTAAAAAGCCGTCGGTTAGCGGGCCGACATTGGGCCGAAAGTGGCCCAATGGGCTCGGCCCAGTCGGTCCAGTTTGTTGAAGTCCGTTGGACCCCCTTGGATTCGACCCAGCGGTCCAAAGTAGTTAGCTGGGACTTTGCTGGACCCCAATGGGCTAGAGCGCAAATAAAGACCCATCACGCCCGGCTGGATCTATTCTCACCAGGGGGTGTGTCGCCGTCCTTAGGTGCGCGGCGCGCCCCCGCGACGGCGTGACTCCCCGGCGGCGACGGCGCCAGTGGCAACTCGACTTCGCACTGGGGTGCGCTTGTCCTAGTCGCCTCCACGCGTGCGAGCCCATAAACCAAGCAGATAGACACGGCTCGGAGGCTGACTCGTGAGGACGTTGGCGCGGCGTGCAGAGCGTGGCGCCGGGAAGCGGCCGGCGTCAAACGCTGCTGTGCGCGCTCAGCGGCGCGGCGGAACCGGGCCTTGGCGCTGGGGTGCGCATGGTCCAGGACGCGCGCACACACGCACCTGCAGAATCGAAATTCACGGCACGAAGGCCGGAAAGTAGAGTCACACGTCGCGGCGTCGTCACTCAACTCCGAGACACGGCGGCGCCGCACGTCCACGCGCACGGGCAGGATGTCGCGTAGGCGTGACATCGAGTTCTGGGGTGCGCATGTCCGCGGCTCGAGTGGGAAACCCCCTGCACAAACGACTTCACGGTGCGAAGGCCGAATACACAGAATGCTAGACGCGTCGCCGGGTTGCGGCGCGTCTAGCTACACCGCGGCGAGGTCAAGACCTTGAGGCGCTGGGTGCGCACGGCCACGACACGCACTCTCGTTCACCTGCAAAGGTTCAACACAGCACGCTAGCGACCAAGGCATGGCGCGTGCTCAACACATGGCACGGCGGCGCGCCGTGGGGTGGTCCTCGGCCAGACGTACGCAAGACGCAGCACGAAGGCGCGTTCATAAGGACAGCCGACACCGCGTGCCTGGGGTGGCAACGGCGCGACGGCGCAACTAGAGTGGCACGGGTCGTCGCCCGTTCATGGGGAACAACGACACACCGACACTCGACGGCTCGAAGGCACGCACACAGGCAAGTCTATGGGAAGGTAACGACGCAAGAGAAGGGGAGGCCACGGTGCTCACAGCGGGGCGAAGGTGTAGTCGTTGCCGGCTTGTCGAAGACGGTGGCGCGACGTGGACGTACGCGGCGGCACTCGGCTCCTTGCTCTGCTTCGGCGTCTCCTCCCGGCGTGAGCGTTCCCCCTCCTTCCACCGTGACCCGTCCGTCTCCTCCTGGCCACGAGCAGCCTCGGGTAGCGGCGCGTCGGCGGCGACGCGACGCAAGGCTCCCGCTTCTCCGCCTCCACTCCTCCCGCTCTTCCCCCTTCTCTCCTTTCCGCGGCGTTGCTCTCTGGAAAGGGGAAAAACCCCAACTGGTCTGGCTTGTGAGAGGGGGCGCGGCCCTAGGGTTGTAGGCCTCGATCAAGGGGCAGAGGGGCGAAAAGCGGCAAGCAGGGCTCCCATTGGCGGGTCCTCCCTGGATGGCGACGTGGCCGGCTGCCAATGGTGGTCGCCCGCACTTTGGCGTCACAGGCAAGGGGCAATTGGGGAAAACCACCCACGTGGAACCCCTGGTCTGGGGCACGGGCGCGCACGCGAGCTCGGCGGCCCGGCCATCCCATCGCGCGCGCACGGCCGCGGCGCGGTGCGGTGTTGGGGCGGCGCGATGCTGGTTCGAGAGGAAAAGGTGAGGTTGGTGGAGAAAGGGAGACCGATGAGCGGGTCCCACTTGCCAGAGATAGAGAGGATGAGTGGGAATGGTGCGGGTTCGCTGGGCCACGATTGACGCACGGGCTGGGCTGGCGGGTTAGGTGCAAGGGTAGGTTTCGGCCCAGGTTAAAGGTTAACACTTTGCAAATAGTTTTAGAATTTAGATTTAAGTTAGAGTTTGAATTTGAATTCTATTCAAATTCAAACTTCACTCAATTGAACTCCAAGAAAATCCAGAATAAATCCAACTCACATATCTTCACCATAATTTTGTGACAACCCGCCCAGGAAAATACCGTACTATCGCCTAAGACCGATCCACTTTGGTCATTAAGCAATAGTAAAGTATCATCCTGTCGTTAGTTGCCGGGTTAACGCCCGGTAGATCACTTGGAGTACATACAGAGGATCGACACATGCATTAAAACTCACGCGAAGGCGAGTCCAGAGTACAACATGAGTTAAAACATTTTATTACAAACCATTGTTCCTGACATGGAGTAAAGGTTCAGAGTTCGAAAACAGCGGAAATAAAATTAGGCTAGCGCAATGGTAAACATCACAGGAGGCCATCTGTGATGTCATCACTTGTTGTCACCCTTCCGGTCAACAACACCTGCAACAACAGTTTTAAAGCAAGGCTGAGTATACTAATACTCAGCAAGACTTAACCGTCGGGTGGTAACTACATCACCAAACTCTAGACATGAAAGGCTTTTGGCCGGTGGAGTTTCTTTTGCGGAACAGCTACTAAGGGTAGATCCTTACTTTCAATATTTTAGCACAAGTTCTAGTTGATTACCATTTCTAAATGTGCCATCTAATTCGATCAAGAATTGGACAAGCAATTAATTCATACAACTATATTCACCAGTTCCATCATTATGGGATATCATGGCCAGTTGATTAAGCAGACTCGGATAACGGTGAGAGGCCGACAATCGATTGATTTAAACCTTGCAAGGTAAACCTAAACACACGGTAGGCTGCCCCGCAAGGACAACTTCCCAGGTAGTTCCCAAAAGTCCTCGGGTTGGGAACAGAGCCTACAGTCCTGGGTACAAGGTTAGCTGGCATACCCCGCGAAGTACCCAGTCTCACACATGCACCCCCCTTCCCGGTAGCTAGCCGGTAAGGTGAATACTCAGGAGTAGTAGGGAAAAGTTCCCGCACCGTCTCATTAAGGTACTAGGCTTACCGGTCCCATTCCCGACAAGTGCTTAGTACGTTCAAAAGCTTAGCCCACGAAAGCCACTGGACCAGAGCCCAAATCCCATGCTCTTACCACATGAGCAATCCATTTATAAAGATCTTATGATTCCAACATAAGAACCTATTCTCGCGAGTGACGAACATCACTCGACTTGTACCGGTCCTATAGCAAAGCAGCTATGGACCTAACATACTAGTGATAGAGCATAGGTACCTAGGGATCATGCATCTAGGGTTTCAATTCAATTCTTGAAACGTAAATGCACAATCGTAGCAAACATAATTGCAAAATTTTAAAAGACGGGGTTAATGATCCGGGGCTTGCCTTCGCTGGCAAGGTTGGCCTTGGCTCTTCTGGACTTGGGTCCAGGTCTTGAGCTACGTCCACGTACTGCAGCTCTTCGTCAGCACCTTCGTTTCCTCCTTCCGGCACGAGCGTACGTCTACCATCGGAAAGATATACACAAAGATGCAAATGCAAGATTTATTCGACGATTTTTAATTTAATTAACCACAAACAATAAATGACAACCATGGGGTGTATTAGTTGGACACATTCACCTAGATAAGAAATACATTCAGCACACTCTTACAGAAAGGAACAATATGCAACTGTTTATTAAATATTCTTTTTGATAGTGACTGTGTACATATATATGTAAGGAATTTAATTTAACTTCATGAACAGTGGTGGGTGGGTATATTTAGCCTTTTAAAATGATTTACAACCACACACAAGATTATTAGGATGGTTGGTGATTTTTCCCATTTAAAAGATTATTAAGCCCTTAATGGCCTTCAAAGCTTTTATTCATGAAATTAATTAATAAAATTCAGTAGAAGGGTGTGTTACACACTAGACACCTATAACAAGCCACTGGACATTCATGCAAGCTTTGGATAGCTAGAAATTAATCATTTTTGAAAATAACAAAAGCTAGCTAGAAGGACAAGATAAATGCACACAAAAATAAATACTCATCAAAATGATCCAAACTTTCTCACACATGATATATGGTTCAAAACTAGCCTAGGGATGCAGCACATACACCTAGAACTATTATGAAACTTGACTTATGCAATTACCAAGAAAAACAAGCATAATTCAAGAATAAATATTTCTGGTACTTATAAAATTGTGATTAATTCACCAGAGGAGTGTTTTGGAATAACAAGACAGTATGCAAAAGTTGGTTGCAAAAATATAATTATTTTTATCTACAAAAATCATTTATGCAGATACTGCAGAAATGGAAAACAATTTTTATAAACCAAAATTACATTATAACTTTGTGCAATTTTTGGTGCAGGAGCTAGTCATGACATAACACACAACATATACAAATATTAGCTACAGAGGATTTATAGATTTTGAGATATTGCAGATCTAGGTTTTTCACATTTCTATTTTTCATGCAAAAACTATCAGGAACTAACTCAGGAAAGAATAACAAAAGTTGTAGGATTTTTCACAACGAATCCAACAAAATTGAGTTTGCATTTTTTTTTGATGTTTCTACAATGGTATATGGATTTTACAAGATTCTGCAAATCACAAGTACTATTTAAGTTACAACTTGCAGTCAGGCCCCTGAATCTTCTGCAGTTTCACAACCGTGCCCTTCTTTTGCGGATAAGCCCTCAGAAGTTTTCCTCACCTTGCAATGTCACCCCTGGGGGGTGGTGGCCGGCGCGGCAGCGCAATTCCGGCGAGGCCGGCGGCGGTGGCCGGCGGAAGTGGACGCGGGGTGGTCTAGGGGTGCTCCCGGCCGGTGGGGGGTTTTGGTCGGGGGGAAAGGCGGCCGCCGGCCGCCGGTGCTCGGCGGCGGCGGCCGGGGCGGGCCGCGGTGGCTTGCTGTCCAGCGGAGGACGAGCACGCCCGGGACGACACGCGGCTGCGCAAGCCTGGGTAGGTGCTAGAGGAGCTACTAGAGATGCCGACCGGCGAGGGGAGCCGGCGGAGGGGTGGGCGCACCGTGGAGGACTGGTGATGGCTTGGGGCGATCAGGCGCACAGGGAGGTGGTGGTGCTCGGGTTCAAAGGGGCGACGGGCCCTTTATAGGCGACACGAGCGCGCCGGCTATTGGCCAGTGGACCGACAGAGGGGCCTCGGTATGCGCACGACCGGACGACGGCGGGTGGACCAGCGGTCCAAAGCGTGCGCGGACGGCGGCGACTCGGCGCGCGGCACGTGGTGGGGCGCGGAGCTCAAGACGTCTCGGGGCGTGGACGGCATGGGGAAGGCGCGGCCTCGGACGCGCGCGCGGCACGGACGCCAAGATGGCGGGGGCGCGCGGCGGCGCCGGCGCGCGGCGGCGTGGCGCCGCGCGCGCGCGCGCGCGCGGCGTCGTGGCGCGGCGCGGCGCGGCGCGGTGTCGGCCAGCCCGCGGCTGTGTTGCAGCACCCTGCTTTGAAAGCGTCAAACTCAAAAAAAAAATTGTATAGAAGTGCACAAAGTGGTGAATAGGAAAGTTGTAGATCTCACTACCTTCTACCACTTTCACAAAGGCCGTATGGTGTTTTTCTCAACGGATTTTTCAGAATTGGCTTGCCAATATTGAATGTCGCCATGTTCTGGTAAACAGGAGGTACTGTCAGTCGACCAAGTTTTTCACCAATTTCCACTCAAAATTTGAAATGCCAATCTACATGAAAGTTGTGCCCCTCAACAAACTGGACAACTTTCATATTGGTAGATTTTTAAGTGTTTAGGTGAAATTTGGAGAACGCAGCAAAAGTTCCGGACGACATTCGCATACGTCAAAGTTTAAGCGGGGTTTGACCGTGTCTTTGACCAAGGGTTGACCATGGGTGTGTGTAGGCTTGGTCAAGTAGTTCAATAGGGTTCATCGGCGAGGTTTTCGAGGTGATGACCCAGGTTGACCTAGGTTTGACCAGTGTCGGCCGATTTGACTCGGTTGATTCGGTCATTAGCGTTAATAACGGTAATTAAAAACCTGGGGCGTCACAAATTTGAAATTACATTTTTATAAATGGGTTGATTTAGTGGAAGAATTAGGAAAGGGCTGGCAATTTGGGTTGAAAATTGATAGCACTCAATTTCAAACAAAAAGTTTTAAATTTTTGCAAATTTTCACACCTATATTTTCTGGTTTGTTACAACCCTAGCTTTAGATCTATTCGCGACCACTATTTGATGTGTCTTGAGGATCTTTTCTGCTAGCCCTCCAAATCTATAGTTAATCACGAATAGGTCCTTACCATCTTGTTTTCTCCATAGATTCTTTGTTTTAGATCCGTTTTTATCCGTTCAAGTTGCGTTAGGTCCATAATAATATAAAGTACACGTTAGTGGTGTGTTTTCATCATGATTGTTTTCTGAAAATTAATTTAATATTAATTTTGTTAATATCTATTAAGCATGTCTTTTCTAAATAAAAGATGCATAATGTTATACACCGTTTTATAATCAATATTAATTTGATTAAAGATTACTTTACATGCTTTTGTAAATAAAATCTAATCAGATCTTTACCTCGGTTTTTATAATCAAATGTTAACTTGTTTAATAGTTAATTAATCTTTTGTAATTAAAAGTTGATTAGGCTTTTATATAGACTTTTATAATAAATGTTAATTTGATTAATGTCAATGCCATGATGTTTTTAATAATGATATGATCTACTCGAATCATAAAGTCATGTTTAGATTATTCATATACTTTATCTTTTCCAAATTAAATGGTATAATTTATACATGAATATTTATAAATAAAAGCTAACTAGTTCTTTACATCGATTTTGTAAATAAAATTTAACTTGTTTTAATTTCAACTCAGGGTATTTCCTTAATATCCTTTGCATTTGTTTTGTTAATTAAAATGAACCCATCTCGCATAGTCTTTTATGTTCATAAATGCTAAACATTTGTTAGACGTTCTTTACCAAGCTCTTTCAGTGTGGTCTTTTCGCTCCTAGTTCATGGTCAATCTTCCACAACCATCTCTTTAAAGTTAACCAAGCATTTCTTCCTCTAGGCACAGTTTGTGTGCTTTAGTGATCCATCTAATCGAGCCTATCCTTTAGTGCGTTCTTTTAAAGTTTTATTTTGAGTGGTGTATTGTCCTTAGTTTGTTTGTTTGTCTGCTTTGTATGCTTGTGCCGATGATTGATGCGCTTAGAGTGAACGTCGTTCGAGAAGTTTTAAAGAGCATGAAGGTGAAGAATTCTGAGCAACATCACTACTTTGGTTAAAGGCAAGTGTGTCCTTGATCTTTTGTCCTAAGAATTACATTTAATCACTCATTGCATTGCTTGCATTAATTTTGATGGGTTCCTATTAAGGATTATGACTAGTTTCTTTTTACCATTGCCTTGTATAACTGGGTTGTTTAATTAATCTTGATGGTAGATCTTGCTTAGTTTGCTCAACTGGGTTGGTAATAAATAACATGGTTACTCTTTAACTCTATGTTCCAATGTGATATGTGATGTTTAATATACAAGACCATATGTTTAATCGGAACATGGAGAACCACCCAGGACAATAGTGCAACCACAAGAACTATATGGCTCTGGTCTTGGCCGAGTAATTAGGGAAGTCTTTGTGTGGTCATTACTCGCATAGTAGTTTGGGGACGGAGGAATGCTTTTATGGCTCTTCTATTTCAGAGTGGTATTGGAACATAAGTACTCTATGGCTGACCGTATGTGAGTAGAAGTGTGGTACTAAAGATAGCCTCTACGACATACTACTATGGACTAATACACACGGGAGGACTCTTTGTAAAGGCCTCGTAGCGTCCCTATGCAATCACACCTCGGTAGTGTGGTATGATGCTTGGCCGGCATCGCATGGTTGGGTTTAAAGTTCTTCAGGACTTTTACGCGACTTGTGGGTAAAGATGTACAACCTCTGCAGAGTGTAAAACTAATCGATTAGCCGTGCTCACGGTCAAGAGCGGCCTGGACCCTCACATGATAATTGAACTTGAAGATGGACTTAAATTGTGCTCTATGGTTATGCTTGCCATATGCTTATGGCGTATCTTATCTATCTCTTTATGATAATTGTGGGTTGGTATAAACTTATACTTTATTAGTAATCAGGTGCTAATAAAACTTGACCAACTAAAAGTGCTAAATGCTTATAGCCTAGTCCACTATAAAGCCTTTGCATTCATCCTTTCCCCACACTTGCTGAGTACGACATGTGCTCACCCTTGCTATAAACAATGTTGCTTAGAAAGAGGAAGCTGCTTGAAGTCTTGTGAAGATGTTGCTGGTGCTAGGCGTACGCAACCCCCTAGTCGACTGCCTGTTTGGTGCCTTCGTTTCCAGGATTAAGCGTAAATCTCTTATAAGCTCCCTTTTTCTTTCGTGATACTGTTTCTGTATACACTTATATGTCAGTATATGCATGAAACTTGATCCTAGCATGCATATAGGTTTGCACATGATTTTGTTTGGAAATACAGGTGTGACAAACACCCTAAGAGCCTTTGTAAAAATGGTAGAGGGTAGTGAGATGAGCAAGTTTGGTATTCCAACCTTGGTGCAATTCAGTTGCAAATTTTTGAGAAAATTCAGTCAAACCGAGTTACTTAGAAACGACTTGGATCTGGAACATGAGCCATGCGCGACGTCGCGCCGAGCGCGCCCTGTCGTCCTCACAACCATACCCCCAGGCACGCACGCACGCCGATGCACGCCAGTGACCGTCGGTCTGAGGCAAGGCTCCGTGGGCACTATGTGCCTACGGGGCATGACACGCCGCCTGGCCATAGGCCGGTGTCACGCCGCGCGTTCGCACGCTCCTGTGCCCGCACGTCGAGGCCGCCATAGGCTAGCGACCCCCCCCCCCAACAACTCCACTGCCCTTCGCCCATACCGTGGCTTCTGTAGACAACGAGGGTCGGGCGAAACCGCCTCTGCGTGTAGCTCTGCCTATAAAACCCCACCCTCCTTCTTCTTGTGTGCGCCCGCACCTTGTCACCGTCTGCCACCGCCCGCCATTGCCGCCAACCGGTGAGAACCGTTCTTCGCTCGTGCCCGTGATCCACAGACAGCTCAGAGCTCCTCCCTAGCCTCCACCTGAGCTCCCACACCCACTCATGGCTTAGCCAGTCCCCGCATTTCGCCGGAACCCAAGCTGCAGCGGAGGCGCCACCGCTGCCTCACCGCCAAACACCGCCGGGCACTTCTCCGGCCGAACCACTGACGCCAATCGAGCCCCGGTGAGCTGAATTGCATCCCTGGCTCGCTTGTTTGCATTTAAGAGGGAGCGGCAGTGCTGACGGGTACCTTTTCTATCTGTGGTCATCCCGTTAAAATTTTGTTTGATTCTAGAGCAACCCATAGTTTCATAAGTGAAAGTTTAGTAAGCAAATTGGGGTTACATTCTTGTCACACCAAAGAGGCTTTTATAGTATCCACCGCTGGAGGAAGGATTCCCTCCAACACTATCACTAAGGCAGTACCTTTGCAACTTGGTAGTAAAACCTTCTTGACCAATCTTATTCACTTGGGATTGGAGGCCTAGATGTAATTCTAGGAATGAATTGGATGGAGCAGCATAAAGTTATTTTGGACATCTCAGAAAGAGTGATAGAAATCCATTCCCCTACCAGTGGTCACGCCATCCTGTATTTGCCTAAAGCAGAAGGCATAAACCCTTATTCCTATGTTGCAGTGACCATCCAGCTAGAAAACATCTCGGTTGTGTGTGAGTATCCATACGTCTTTCCCGGTGACTTGCCTGGCATGCCACCAGACAGAGACATCGAATTCATGATAGAACTTCAACCTTGGCACCTATCTCTAAAAGACCCTACTGTATGCCACCCAAAGAGCTAGCCTAGTTAAAAATCAGTTGCGAGAATTGCTTGATGAAGGGTACATTGGCCCAAGCTCTTCTCCTTGAGGATGTCCCGCCCTTTTTGTGAAGAAGAAATATGGTAGTTTGCGGATGTATGTTGACTATCGTCCACTCAATGCGGTGACAATAAAGAACAAGTATCCTTTTCCCCGCATTGTTGTCCTCTTTGATCAATTGGCTGGTGCAAAAGTTTTTTCCAAGATCGATCTTCAATCAGGCTATCATCAAATAAAGATTCGACCAAGTGACATTCCAAAAATGGCGTTCTCCACCTGATATGGTCTCTATGATTTTCTGGTGATGTCCTTCGGTCTCACAAATGCACCTGCCTATTTCATGTACCTTATGAACTCCGTATTCATGAATGAGTTGGAAAAGTTCGTAGTGGTATTCATTGATGATAACCTCATTTATTCCAAGAATGAAGCAGAGCATGCGAAACACCTTCGTATTGTTTTTTGCAGCGTTTGAGATATCACAAGCTCTATGCTAAATTTTCCAAGTGTGAATTCTGGTTGGATAGTGTGAAATTCTTGGGTCACACTATTTTCTAGTGATGTCCTTTGGTCTAGCTGGCTATTATTGTCGATTTATTCTGGACTTCTCCAAAATAGCTAAACCCATGACTGAATTGTTGAAGAAAGGTGTCAAGTTTGTGTGGAGTGAAGCTTGTGATCAAGCCTTCCATACTTTAAGAGAGCACTTAACCTCAGCCCCCGTGCTAACCCAGCCAAACATGACAAAACCGTTTGAGGTATTTTGTGATGCTTCGGGCACTGGCCTTGGTTGCGTGCTTATGCAGGAAAACCGGATTATTGCCTATGTCTCATGAGCACTTCGACCTCATGAGAAGAATTATCCTACCCATGATCTTGAGCTAGCAGCGGTTATTCATGCCTTAAAGATTTGGTGTCATTATTTGATGGGAAATCACTGCAATATCTTCACCGATCACAAGAGCCTTAAATATATATTCACCCAATCAGATCTAAATATGAGGCAAAGAAGATGGTTGGGATTGATAAAAGATTATGATTTGGAAGTCCATTATCATCCCGGCAAAGCCAACGTGGTTGCGGATGCGCTTAGTCGCAAACATTGCAACTACGTGACGGTAGAGCCGTATAATGAGGCTTTATGTGAAGAAATGAGGAAGCTTTACCTAGAAATGGTCGAGCATGGAAATCTTTATGCCATCTCAATCGAATCCCCTCTCCATGAGAGAATTGCCATAGCTCAACTCATCGATGAAGAGGTTCAGAAAATAATACAGAAATTATCTGAGAGAGATCCCAAATTTAATTGTTTCCGGAGGGATGACAAGGGAGTTGTATGGTTTGGTCAGAGGTTAGTCATTACCTAGAATCCAGAAATAAAGAAAGAAATTTTAGATGAGGCTCATCTCTCTAAGTTCACCATCCATCCCGGTAGTACCAAGATGTACCGAGACCTTAGGAAAAATTTCTGGTGGTCAAACATGAAAGGTGAAATAGCCGAGTATGTGTTCGGCTGTGATACATGTCAAAGGATCAAGGCTAGTCACCTAAAGACCGCGGGTCAGATGCAACCTTTGTCTATCCCCGCATGGAAGTGGGACGACATAAGCATGTATTTCATAATAGGTTTACCCCTCACTCCCAGAAAGCATGATTCCATTTGGGTAATAGTGGACCGTCTTACCAAGACCACTCATTTCATTCCTGTCCACACTACCTATTTAGCCGAGCGCTATGTGGAAATCTATGTTGATCTCATAGTACGCTTGCACGACGTTCCAAAAACTATCTTATCCGACAGAGGCACTCAATTTGTTGCTCGCTTTTGGGCACAAGTTCATGAATCTTTGGGTACCAAGCTAATCCATCTCTGGCTATCACCCCCAGACCGATGGTCAGACGGAAAGAGTAAATCAAATCATCAAAGATATGTTGAGAGCTTACGCTATTCATTTTGACAAGACTTGGGACAAATGCTTAGCATTGGCAGAGTTTGCTTATAACAATAGCTATCAAGCAAGCTTGAAGATGGCTCCTTTCGAAGCCTTGTATGGACGAAGGTGTCATACCCCTTTAAATTGGTCACAAGCGGGTGAGCGAACCTTATTTGGCCCCAAGCTAGTACAAGAAGTCGAAGAGAATGTAGCAGTGATTAGAGAAAATTTGAGAGACGCTCAAATGAGACAAAAGAGCTACCATGACAAGGCTAAGGCCCCCAGAGAGTTCGAAGTGGGTAATTATGTGTACCTAAAGGTATCTCCAACAAAAGGTGTACATCGCTTTGGAGTAAAAGGGAAATTGGCTCCACGCTATATTGGCCCTTATGAAGTCACCGAGAAGTTCGGTACAGTCTCCTATAGCATTTGACTCCCGAATTGACTTTCCGCAGTGCATGACGTGTTTCACGTCTCGCAATTGAAGAAGTGCAAGCAAATCTCAGAAGCACAAATAATTGAGGAGACCAATGCAGAGATAGAACCAGACCTATCACTGACAGAATATCCAATGAGAGTGTTGGATCAAAAATAAAGGCAAATTAGGAGACAAAAGGTGAAGATGTATAAGATACAATGGAGTCACCACACCAAAGAAGAGGCTACGTGGGAGACTGTTAACGGTGAAAATCCGTCAACCTAGCCATGAGTTTACCTTCGGTGTTGGCATAAGTTTTACACCTTATCCATTGGTACTAACCCCCGTGGTATAACAAGTTCACGTGTGCATGTCGGTTTTGGAGTTTAGTGTTTAGCGTTGAATGCAAGACTTTAGGGATAAGTTCATCATGCACCTTATGACAAGACCTTGAAGCCCGTACAAGTCATGCAATGAAGCAAACTTGACTCCAAGAAGCCAGGGACTCAACCCGAGAAGATGACAAACTCCGAGGATCAAACCAGAAAAGTGCCGAATCTTGCAAGACAAGGAGTTATGTCCAACTCGGAGAGAAACTGACGACATGGACCTACATGCGAAGGGGGGACATCTAGAAGACACGGGAACCGACATAGAGCAAAGGAGGCCGCGGGCTGGGCCTGGATGGGCCCAGGCCGGCCGGCCCAGCCCTGTCCAGTGCCCGTTCGCCTCCTCCTTAGCCCTAGCCGCCATTCGGGCTATTTATAGCCCCGGGGTCGAGAGCCACGCATCATCCAATTCGTCATCGGCCACCGAGGAGCAGAGAAGAGAGGGACACCATCCCGGAGAGGAGACGGTCGAGCTAGTTGACTAGGGTTTCCCTAGCCGACGTGGGAACCTTGCACGGAAGACCACGTCGGAGTTCCCGGTGCTAGAAGCAAGATCAAGGAAGGATCCTGGTGGTGATCTTGTGTATGTATCATTGTCATAGTTGAATTATCAAGTTGAATCTATTCTTAGCGATCAAGTGTTTCCTCGAAGATTTCGTTTCTCGATCGGTTTGCTTATTCTAGATCTATTCTCGAGATAGATCACATAGGGTGTTCTTGTAGTCGCGGTGGCTAGAGGTACACGCCGGATCCTCCGAAAGAATCTCGACTTGTCTTTTGACTCACCCTAGACTCCCTGCATGAGTAGGGATACGTTGTGACAGAACGGGGGTTCCGAAAGGCGGATGTTTTCGGATTTGGACGGGAAACCATGGTTTAAAGAGGCTTCTTATAAGATTCGATTTGCTACTTCTTCTCTTGCTTGGAACTTCAACAAAAGGCTTGACCCGATCTCTCTAGATCGGTTTATCTACCCAATCTTACTTTGTTATCTCCGGTCTTTAGTAGATTAGATTAGTTTCATGTCTTTTACCTAGATGCATTAGGGTTTCTCTTTTACCGAAGATTGAAGTTGCTTGGCTTTACTGGATCAACTTTTGCATCACACATTTATTCCACGGATTCGATACCTTGGGTTCACCACTCGAGGGAAGAAGGGTCCCTTGACTACAATGGGATACTTGTCCGCTTGCAAGTCTAAACGAAATTCGATACAACTATTAACCGTCAACAAGCCCCTTTTTCTGGCGTCGTTGCCGAGGAACAAGTGATCAAGATTTGATTTTTTATTGCCTTTTTGTGATTTTCAGTTTTCTTTTAGTTTTTTTGCATCTACTAAACTTTGATCATCCTCAAAATAAATCTAATCTAGTTTGTCTAACCCTAGTTTTCATAGATTTATTTTTGCTTTCTAGTTTTTGCATACTTTGTTTATTGCTAACCCTAACAGGAGATGGACGGCCACCTATCCAACAAACCCAATAATTTTGTGGATGATCTAGAAAAACTTTACAGGCTAAGGAGACACGAAGCACATCAAGCTAAAAAGCTGGATTTTGTAGATTCGGAGTCAGAAGACGAAGGATCGCAGGAATCTCCAGAGAATTCACCACCTCAAAGTCCTCGGGAGAATCTACTTCCACCGATGGGAGAACAACCACCGCAAGAACGCAAGATCGGGGAGCTATGCACCCCGGATATCATTGACCTACCAATCTTGAACCTTGAAGAGATCGGGAGACCGTTCGAGATCAAGACCTCAACAATCCGCATGGTGCAACATTCACCCTTCACCGGTAAAGAGGATCCGAACCTTCACCTCCAAGCATTCATTCAACTATATCAGACTTTCAACATGTATGGGATGACTCAAGATCAAATGAGGGCAAGGCTTTTTCCGTTCTCACTACTCGGGAAGGCTTTGCAATGGTTCCACTCTCAACCGGCGGAGACGGTGCAAAATTGGAACACATTGATGAAGGCTTTCATGAAGGAATACTACTCGCCGGGTAAAACTCAAAGCTTGTGTGATAAGATTGCCACCTTTGTTCAATATCCTACGGAAACTATCTCGGAGGCATTCGAGCGCTTCAACGAGTACACTCGGGCGGTTCCACATCACAAGTTCCCGAAGGAAGACCTCGTGCAAAAGTTCTATCAAGGACTCACCATGGCGTCAAGGACGATCATCGATGCATCGGCGGGAGGATCCATCATCGAGCTTACACCGACGGAAGCTTTCACTCTATTCAAGAAGGTCGCGGATAATGACACATGGGCGTCATCCTGGCGCCTACATCCAGTTCAACCCACGGGGAACGTCAAAGGAGTCTTGCAAGTGGAGAAGGAAAACATACTTGAAGGCAAGATCGACTCGCTCATGAGGAGGTTGGAGAAGATGGAGATATCAAAGAAGGAGGCTCAAGACTTGAAGGCCGCCAAAGCAAGATCCACATGCGAAGAATGTGGAGAGTATGGCCATGTCCGCAAGGATTGTCCGGAGGAAGCCAAAACGCTCGACTACATGAGGAAGAATTTCCGAACTTCCGCTATGGGCAAGGTAGACCTCAATTTAATGCAAGCTCATCCATTCCGAATTCGGTTCCGCTTCGTATACAATTGAAGGAATTCATGGACGAGCAAGCCAAGATCAACAAGGACACCGTCACCAAGTTCAAGACCATAGACAAGGTGTTGGAGAACATCGATAGCAAAGTGACGGAGGTCAGAAGTTCCAATCATCAAGTGCTCAACATGATGAAGATGCTCGAGACGCAAGTTGGACAACTTGCGGGCGCCTCACTAATGATGAAGGGAAGCTTCCGGGACAACCTAAAAGTCCCGAATCGGTGAAGGCCATTCAAACACGTTCGGGAAAAGAGACCGAAGACCCGGAATGTTCCACGAGAGCAAGGAAGCCTAAACCATCCGCCGAGACGGAAGGAGTTGCTAAAGAGAAGGTTACGGGGATCGTCACCGAAGAGCCCGAATTTGAGATGCCAGAGGAAGACACGAGGATACCACAACTCAAGCCACGCTACTTCCGAGGTAAACTTGACAACCACTTTGAGAAGTTTGTGGAGGTTGTGCGTAGACTTAGCATCAACATGCCATTACTAGATGCCCTACAAGTACCTACATATTCTCGTTACTTTAAAGACATACTTGCAAATAAATATGAGATAGCAACACTCGTGGTAGATCATGTCAAGATGTCCGAGGAGTGTAGTGCCGCTATTGCTAGTGGGCTAGAAAAGCAAAAGGACCCCGGGTGCCCTACAATACTTTGTTCCGTTGGTTCTTTCAACTTCGAGAAGGTGTTATGTGAGCTAGTGTGAGCGTCATGCCAAGAGATGTGTTCAAGAAGCTACGCCTACCATTGGAGCCTACGGGTATATGTTTGGAATTGGGAGATAACTCCATTCGCTATCCCTTGGGCATTGCCGAAGATGTACCCGTGAAGGTCGGACACCACTTCAACCCCATAGACTTCGTGGTGCTCGAGATGGGAGAGAGGGAGAAGCCGCCGCTCATCCTTGGGAGGCCTTTCCTCGAGACCGTGGGAGCTACTATTGATGTTGGCAAGGGGGAGATCATGTTCGATATCAATGGAGAAAGGAGTTCCTTCATGTTTCGACCACGAATTGAGGCACGCAACATGATTGGAGTGAAGGAAGAACCAAAGCAAAAGGAGGGGCTGAAAAAGAAGAAAGAGCAGAAAAAGATGAATGTAAAGAAAATCAAAGAAGGTGTTGCATCCGTCAAGACAAAGGAAGAAAAGCCGCCTGTGAAGACCAAAAAATGACTAAGCCGGAAGACAAGCCCGCGCCCAAGATGGTGCGGAAGTGGTTACCCAAGATTGCAACGCCCGCAAAGAGTGTTGATCCGAAGTAATCAAGTGAAGAAGTCTAGCCATGGACTATAAACGAAGCGCTAGGCGGGAGGCAACCCGTTTCGTCGAGTCAAGAATAAGCTACCGGGAGGACAACCCGATTCCAGGTTTTTCAAGTCTTTTTAATAAGTTAGTTTTGAATTTTATTACGCAAAGACATTAGATTTAGAAGTGGTTGAACAATATTAGAGACATAATTCTTGATTGAATATTTTGCTTTATCATGAACCCTTTGCATGAACCCTCCTATGTGTTTGTTTGTTCTTTTTCGAGAAACCACAACCAAATAATTTCAGAACCTAACAAAACCTTTCACCCACATTATGGTGCTGTGGTTGACTTATTTTTCATGCTAAAAACACACGAGTAGAGCCACGACTTGTACCTAGGTGTTAATTAAATTTCAGCACATGGTAGGACTCGCGTGAACCTAGAAACTAAACTTTTTGTTGGTTTAAAAATCCTTATCCTTGGTTTCTCTAAGATTAGAATTTTTCTAAGCCTCATTTAATTTTGTTTTATTCAAAATCTCTCTCATTTAGCCAAAATTAGAGTCTAAACCTATGCCCCTGTGATCAAGCCGGTAAAAGTTTGCTCTCAACCAATGAAGGCAAGCTATACCGGTGAGACCGATATCAACGTAGTCGGAAAATATTTTCGACTTACATTTGTTTTTAATGGTTTAAAAACTTATCTAAGTTTATGCTTGAGCTCTTGCATGGCTCTGAAAATATTTTTAAATTTCAAAATTAGAGGAGTGCTTAACCTTAAACACACTTAAAGAGAGGCAATCTAGTTTGAATTAATCATGCATGCACCATTGGATACTCTTTCATCAACTTTCACCAAGTCCACATGCAAAGGACAAGCATGGTGGGCAGCAAGCATGAACTTTGCAGGAATTTCATGGTGGCATGTGAAGCAAGTGGAGCAAGGGAGCATGGACATGACTCAAAGCATGAAGCATCAAGTGGAAGGACCAATAATGCAAGAAAAGGAGTGGATGAGAGCATTTGGGCGGTGCAACTCGTGGAGCACACGGGCAGGAAAGTTGTAGAGGCAAAATGATCGTGCTGGAAGAAAGCTGAGGCGGGGAGGAGCACCAGGCCACCCAGGCCGGTCGGCCCAGGCCGGCCGGCCTCCCCTACTTAAGGAGCCCCCCGGCTCTCGTTTTCTGCAGGCAAGTTCCCCTCTCCTTCCTCAGTTTGTGTGTTCAAGTTTGTGTGCCCAGAACCTCCGTAGACATAGCCAACCTTCCCAAGCTTGATAGCTCAAAAAAAATCCACAACCTTAATCCACTCAAAGTCCACATCCCGAAGTAAGATTTTAAGTGCCTAGTTACCGGTTGCAACCCGGAGTTTTAGTGGAGAGAAGAGTGCAGAAACCATGTGGAAGAAAACCACAAGTCTCTTCTCCAAGAAGAAGGGTTCATCGTCATCCAAGCCGTTGTCAACGACGTCTTCGAGGAGGCACTCGGTTTCTGAGTCTCCTCGGAGCATGGAGACGGATACGGCACCACCAAGGAGGAACGATGCTCTCCTCCTTGGTGGCATGAGGGCAACAAGGAGCACGTCCATGAGGTTTACCGAACCTCAAGGGCACACGGAGGAGTCGCCCGTTCCACCTCGACGATTGTCCCGTTCAACCGCGCCACCTCCATACACTCTGATATATACCTCGTATGGCTTCATCATATTGTCGGAGGAGGAGGAGAAGAAGCTCTCTCGTCTTGAGAAGAGACTTGTGCCCAACGTCGAGTTCGACGACCAAGCACTCAACTACTTGGGTTTCGGCACCGACATATATTACATGTTGGGGCACCTTGGATGGGTGCAATTCTCCAATGGAGTATCGGCGGACACCCACAAGGAGTTCGCCTTGGAAGTCTTGATGACCATTGCACCTATCCTTGATGATGGGGTGCAAAGTTTATCATTCCATTTGGGTTCATGGGGGAGCATAAGCTTATTTTTGCCGCAAAGGCACTTCATGTACCATGAAATGATTTAATCTTGAAAAGAAGTGTATAATGCTTGAAAAATGCTCCATCCATCATGTCTATGCTTAAAATGTCTTATCTTTCACATATGGGTGCAAAACATGTTGCATGATGTTTACCAGTGGAGAAGTTTCCCCGAAGTGGACACATGGCTCATGAGCTTTGACATGACATACTTTTCTTTATGGGTGTTTGCCATGATCTTTTGCTAAGAATTTGATATCCTTGTATGATCTTTGAATGGTATGCATGTTTGTGGCTCAAGTGTGACATGGATAGGCTTTTACATGTGAAGCGAGCCTTCTTTTGGTAAAACTGCTTAAATCTGAAAATTTTTGCTTTGTCACATGCTTGTATTTTCATATATTACTTGTGGCAATGCTTTGACTATGCTATGATTCATATGTATGATCTTTGTCTCATTTTTAGCCTTTGACACTAGATTTGGCCTATTTGAGAAGCTCATGTAGATGTTTATACGCTTTGTTTTGCATTTCTGCATTTTCACCTTGATTCATACATTGTCAACAAGGGGGAGAAGAGGTGAGCTTAATGAAAATTCAGAAGAGGTGAGCTAAAATTTGGAAGTTTGCATCCACATGTTCAGGGGGAGCTTTCTTGCTGATTTCAGTGTGGAGTTTGTGCTTTGCTTGGCTTGTGACCTTTCTTTGCCTTTCCTTGGTTTTGGTCATGAGTTGAGCTTCTTTGTTTTTCATTCTTCTTCCTTTCTTTCTTTCTCTGAATTTCATTTCGCGTTGTGTGTTATCAATGCACTCATCAAGGGGGAGATTGAGGACCAGGAGCGTCCCAGTGGTCGATGGATGACCGCTCCTCAGTGATGAGTGATTGACAACGGGTGTTGGACTGACTCTTGGCTTAGTGCGTAGGTGTAGGCTGCGGCCTAGTTCGTGTTGTTGCAGGTGAAGAACGGGCGCGAAAGGTCTTCAGCCTTGAGGGGCCTCCGGGAGATGGAGAGACAAGTAGGCTCGGTTCGAGGCACCGGTGGACGACGGGATCGGGTGCGGGCCACATGGTGGCGACACGAGCAAGACGAAGTCATGGACAATCGAGCCGGTGCACGGTGGCGGTCGAGTCAAGTGGTTTGGCGGGAGGCCGGATCGAGCACGCGGGGTTTGGTGGTTTGCCCACAAAACCATCGGAGGACGGTTTCTTGGTTTGGGCCTCAAAACCAAGTCTGAGGGCCCAACACGACGGAGACGGGATCCGGGCGTGTCGGGAAGCTTCGAAGCGGAGGACACGCGGCGGGATCGCATGGCTTGCGTCGGGAGGACGCGGGGTGCGGCAAAGGCGTGGCCGTCTGATGGCAAGACCCACAAACATTACCTAAATGCCCCTACGTGGGTTGTATCGCCAGTAGTTAAGTTAGGGGTAGTCGAGTCATTTACCACTCCGGTGGGACCTGATATATAAGCCATGAGTGTGTGTGAATGGCTCTCTCTCTCGGTGACTTAGGGTTTCATTTTCTCCCTCCCATTTCTCATTTTCGTAGCTATTTTTCTTCCATTTTCTCTAGGCTAGAATGAGAGCTTCATGAGAGATTTGTAGAGAGGGATGGATGCTAGGGCGGCATGCTAGACCTTGTGAATCTTTCCTGGTTTGTATAGAATATTCGGAGTTGTGTTTTTTGTGGTCTTTTAGTGCTTGTTTTCGTGCCTTTGTTCTCGGTGTGATTCCGCGGATTTGGGTGGGTTTCTCCCCGGATTTCTTTGAGGGAAACATGGATAGATGTCTCGTGCATCTTTGTGATTGATCTTGTGCCCTCAAACGCCGAGAAACCACTTCGATTCAAGGATTTTCGTTCGGTGCTCTAGTTTTTGGTGGTGCTCAAAGGATTCGCGATTCCCGGTGATTTAGGGAGTTAGGAGGCAAGATTTTTGGGCTATAGCATCCTTGTGTGACGCTTTTCAAGTCCCCAAACCCTTGTCTCCACAGCTTCAACCGTTTGGGAAATCCGATGATGATTTGGGGGAGTTGACCTTCGAGGTCGGGCAGTTTTTCTGCTCTGTCCGTGCCTCGCGGACGGTCCGCGGCGTCCAGGCGGACGGTCTGTGCCGCAAGTGTTCGTCAGGTGTTCTTCGTGTTCTTGCTCGCCTTTCGTTTCGATCTGTCGCGATTTTGAGTTTTGGTTGGACGAAGTTTCGAACGGTCCTCAGCAGCGGGCGGACGGTCCGCGGGTGCCTGGCGGACAGTCCGCGTGCTCCCCGCGGATGGTCCGTTTTTCGGGGTTCGCTTCTGGTGGTTCTGTTGGTTTTAACGGACAGTCCGCGGCCCAGGTCGAACGGTCCGCCGTACCTGTGCGGACAGTCCGTGGTACATTGGCGGACGGTCCGTGTGGTCCGTGCGGATAGTCCGCCTCTCCTGGCCGGACGGTCCGCTAGAGCCTGTGCGCTTTGCTTCTTGGTTCGATTCCTCTCTTCCCTTCTTGTGCTTCCGCGTGTGCTTCAAGGAATCGTTCCAAGGACTAGAGGTTGATCCATAACCTCGTTGTCTTGGCGATTGGTGTGTGATTCGATCCATCGCTTGTGTGAGACCGGGATTTGACAAGGGTATAGGACGGGTTCTTTGAGAAGAATTTTTACCGGCTCCTATTCACTCCCCCCTCTCTAGTCGCCATCTGATCCTTCAGTATCTCTCCAAGGAAAAATATTTCCGGTACCTACCTTCTTTATCGCCTCTTTGCCCGAGGACGAGCAACGTCTAAGCATGGGGGAGGAGGTAGGTACGATGCAATTTTTAGAGTTCAAAGGGGAGCAAATAAAAAAGTTCAAAGGGGAGCAAATAAAAAAGTTCAAAGGGGAGCAAATAAAAAATCAAAACTCCGATGTGAAAGTCACGTTACCGAATGTATGACAGAAAAAAATGATGAGAGAAAGAAAGAAAGAAAGAAAGAAAGAAAGAAAGAAGAGAAAGAGAGAAAAAATATGAGTATGTGTAAAATAAAAATAAAGTGAATTCCCCGGTTCTCTAAAGTGCATTAGGAAATTCAAGGCTTCAAGATTAAAAGATCCATACTCAATTTTCCAGCCATGTGCAATCTGATAACGAGGACTTCCTTTGTGCCTCGGGATCACTCTTGCCATTTGCACATGTCCACTTATCTCAAGTGTGTGTATTTTTCTCTTTCCCCTCCTTGATATAACATCATTTTCCAATGACCTTTTTGACGAGTCTCGGTAAGACCATGAGAAGCTTGTCTTGTTTTGACAACACCTCATTTATAAAATCTTGTTAGGACTAAACTTTCCCGAAAAGCTCCATATAAAGCCTACCACATATATGTGATGAGACGGAAAGGAGTAGAATATATAGGCCTGAGAGACAAGCGAGTTGAGAGTTCATGAGCAATATACAAGATGATTTAAATTTGTGAACTTGGTTTAGCTTTTCTTCATCTCGTTCTTTATTTCAAAAAAAATTCTGAGATCTATTTGAACTTTGTGAGCATGTTAATACTCATGGGATAAGCTTAATTAAGAATCTACCCTCCGTAGAGATGAAGGCTAGTACATTATGGAACTTTAATGAATAAAATTTTGAGTGCATTATGTTTTCTCATGTATGATCAAGTGCAAGGTTTAAACTTTGATGGGCAACGATGATATCCATCGAAGGCTTACTCGAGGACGAGCAAAGTTTAAGCATGGGGGAGATGTTGACGGTGAAAATCCGTCAACCTAGCCATGAGTTTACCTTCGGTGTTGGCATAGGTTTTACACCTTATCCATTGGTACTAACCCCCATGGTATAACAAGTTCATGTGTGCATGTCGGTTTTGGAGTTTAGTGTTTATGCAGGATTTTAGCGTTGAATGCAAGACTTTAGGGATTGAGGACCATGTGTGGTTCGAGGACCGGTGGATGGTCACTTCCTTGTGTGATGAGTGATTGACAACGTTGTGTGGACTAGTTCTTGGCTAAGTATTGCAGGTGCAGGTTACGGCTTGACTCGTGTTGGTGCAGGTGAAGAACAAGCGCGAAAGGTCGTTGCCGGTGAGGCCTCCAGGTGTGGAGAAGACAAGTAGGCTTCGTTCGAGGGACCCGGTGGCCAGTGGGGTCAAGTGCGGGCCGCATGGTGGCATGAACAGCAAGATGAAGTCGTGGACGGTTTCTTGGTAGAGCCTCAAAACCAAGGTCGAGCCGAGACTACGTGGGACCCGACTCATGAGTGGAGATTGGTGGAGGCTACACCGAGTTCGCGGGGTTTGCAGTGGTTCACCAGAAAACCACTGGGTTACTCGGTTGAGCCACAAAACCGAGGCCGAAGACTCGACGAGGAGGTGCGGCCACCCAGGCCGGTTCAACCACCCAGGAGGGGCGGTCAGACCGCCTGGGGCTGGTCAGATCTCCCGGGCCGGTCTAACCGCCCAGGGGGGCGGTCTGACCGCCCTGGCCGCCGGCGTCAAGATGCTTCGAAGCGGAGGACACACGTCGGGATCGCAAGGCTTGCGTCGAGGCTAAGCAGGTTGCGGTCGCCGGGCATCCGTCCGATGAAATTCCGAAGACTTCCAAATCCGCCCTTGAGGGGCTTGTATCCCAGTGTTAAGTAAGGGTAGTTTAGTCTTTTGGGTGCCTCCATATATACTCATTGAATGGGTGGATGGCAGCCAACTCTTGGAACCCTAGCTCATTTGTTTTTCCATTTTTCATTCTCCATTTTCCCTAGTTTTTCCTAGGACTAGCTTGAGAGCTTCATGTGAGATCTAGAGAGAGGGATGGATGTTTGGGTGGCAAGCTAGACCTTGTACCAACCTTTCATGGTATGTATAGATGGTTCGGCGTTGTTCCTCAATGTGGTTTTCCCGTCTCTTTTGTGGTGATTTTCGGAGCTCTTTGTTGGCGGTGTTTTGAGAACGATATCTTGGGGTTTTTGGTGGGTGTCACGTATGAGGTTCTTGTGCCTCTTTGGCTGGTGACTTTGCCCCCAAATCTCTCTTGAATCGGACTCGATTTGGTGGTTTTCGAGTTGGGCGAGTTCTTGACCTAGAGAAGCGATTTCTTCGATTCCTCTTGATTGTGAGCGTTTCAGATCGATTCCTTTTAGGTAGAGGTTGCCTAGGAGGTAACCCAGCTAATCCCGAAGTTTTGCTGCAATCCATGGAGTGATTCGGGAGATCGGGCGCGAGGAAGTTAGGGTTTGACCCGCGGGTTCGTTTTCTGGAGGAGGCGGTCTAACCGCCCTGGGGTTTCCAGGTCAAAGTTTTGTTTCGTTGGATTTTCCTCTGTGAGTTTGTTCGCCTTGATCAGAGGAGCGTCTGGGTGAAATTTCGGGTCGCTCTCGTGCTGTTTGCTAGGTGTTCTTGGCTGGAGTTCGTTGCTGGGTACAGGAGGTTAGACCGCCCCTGGTAGCCGGTCTAACCGCCCCTAGACCCCTGGGTGGAGTTTTGGTTTTCACCAAGATTTTCTGGTAGCTAGCATGGCCCTGACCAGAGATCTCTGTTGGTGAAACCGTGGTGCGTTTTGGTGTTTGGAAGAGGTGTTTCGGAGGATTTCTTGGTTGCCAGGTGGAGGCGGTCTAACCGCCCCCTATACCCGGTCTAACCGCCCCCTCTGGTTAGCCAGCTTTCTAGTTGTTTCTGCTGTCGTGGGTGCGTGTGTGTTGAGGTTGCTGATAGAGTTTGTTCCTAGGACCAGTAGCACTCCAGTGGCTACGTGGTTTTGGCAAATGGAAGGTAGAAGTGTGGAGCGTGTGATTTTGGGGTTCCGACCGAGCGAGTTCATCTTGTCGGAGTTTCAATCTCCCTCGAGAAGAATTTTTATCGGCTCCCATTCACTCCCCCCCCCCCCCCGCCCCCTCTCTGGTCGCCTAATCGGTCCTTCAGAGATAAGTTCATCAAGCACCTTATGACAAGACCTTGAAGCACGTACAAGTCATGCAATGAAGCAAACTTGACTCCAAGAAGCTAGGGACTCAACCCGAGAAAATGACAAACTCCGAGGATCAAACCAGAAAAGTGTCGAATCTTGCAAGACAAGGAGTTATGTCCAACTCGGAGAGAAACTGATGACATGGACCTACATGCAGAAGGGGGAAACATCTAGAAGACACGGGAACCGACATAGAGCAAAGGAGGCCGCGGGCTGGGCCTTGATGGGCCCAGGCCGGCCGGCCCAGCCCTGTCCAGTGCCTGTTCGCCTCCTCCTTTGCCCTAGCCGCCATTCGGGCTATTTATAGCCCCGGGGTCGAGAGCCACGCATCATCCAATTCGTCATCGGCCGCCGAGGAGCAGAGAAGAGAGGGACACCATCCCGGAGAGGAGAGGGTCGAGCTAGTTGACGTAGCCGACGTGGGAACCTTGCACAGAAGACCACGTCGGAGTTCCCGGAGCTAGAAGCAAGATCAAGGAAGGATCCCGGTGGTGATCTTGTGTATGTATTATTGTCATAGTTGAATTATCAAGTTGAATATATTCTTAGTGATCAAGTGTTTCCTCGAAGATTTCGTTTTTCGATCGGTTTGCTTATTCTAGATCTATTCTCGAGATAGATCACATAGGGTGTTCTTGTAGCCGCGGTGGCTAGAGGTACACGCCGGATCCTCCGAAAGAATCTCGACTTGTCTTTTGACTCGCCCTAGACTCCCCGCATGAGTAGGGATACGTTGTGACAGAACGGGGGTTCCGAAAGGCGGATGTTTTCGGATTTGGACGGGAAACCACGATTTAAAGAGGCTTCTTATAAGATTCGATTTGCTACTTCTTCTCTTGCTTGGAACTTCAATAGAAGGCTTGACCCGATCTCTCTAGATTGGTTTATCTACCCAATCTTACTTTGTTATCTCCGGTCTTTAGTAGATTAGATTAGTTTCATGTCTTTTACCTAGATGCATTAGGGTTTCTCTTTTACCGAAGATTGAAGTTGCTTGGCTTTACTAGATCAACTTTTGCGTCACACATTTGTTCCACGGATTCGATACCTTGGGTTCACCACTCGAGGGAAGAAGGGTCCCTTGACTACGATGGGAGACTTGTCCGCTTGCAAGTCTAAATGAAATTCGATACAACTATTAACCGTCAACAGAGACCGAGCACTTACTAAACACCAAGTATCCAGACTTTCTTCCAAGTCAAACTCGTACATGATCTTTTCCCCGCCTATCTTTTGAATTTCGAATCTCGGGACGAGATTCTTATTAAGGGGGGTAGGTTGTAACACCCTGTGTTTTTGCTTAGTGTCAAATAGTGCTAATGATCTCTCTAATCAAGTCTCTAACCATCCATGGTCAACCCTTGATCAAACCATAGCCCAAAACCCTAGCTAAACCTTTGACCTTCCTTGTCCATCTCGAACTTTTGGCGCGTTCTCCAAAATTCACCTAAACACTTCAAATTTTCCCAATGGGAAAGTTGTGCAGTTTGTCGAGGCACATAACTTTCACGTTGGACGGCATTGCAAATTCGAAGTGCACAGTGGTGAAAAACTCAAGTCAACGCCTGCTTTTACTATTCACCAAGGCTGAGAAAATCCTCAAGTTTCTCTGTTGTTCATGCCAAATCTATTTCTCAAACACCCTAAGAGCCTTTGTAGAAATGGTAGAGGGTAGTGAGATGAGCAAGTTTGGTATTCAAACCTTGGTGCAATTCAGTTGCAAATTTTCGAGAAAAATTCAGTCAAACCAAGTTACTTTGAAACGACTTGGATCTGGAACGCGAGCCATGCGCAACGTCACGCCGAGCGTGCCACGTCGGCCTCGCCGTCGTACCCCCAGGCGCGCACACCGATGCACACCAGCGACCGCCAGTCCAAGGCCGAGCTTCGTGGGCACTGTGTGCCTACGGGGCGTGACACGTCGCCCGGCCATAGGCCGGTGCCACTCGGCGCATACGCACGCGCCGCGCCCGCACGCCGAGGCCGCCATTGGGCAGCGACCCCCCCCCCCCCCCACGAATCCACCGCCCTTTGCCCATATCGTGGCTTTAGTTGACGACGAGGGCCGAGCGAAACCGCCTCTGCGTGCAGCTCCGCCTATAAAACCCCACCCTCCTTCTTCTTGCGCATGCCCGCACGTCGCCACCGTCTGCCACTGCCCACCATTGCCGCCGACCGGTGAGAACCGTGCTCCGCTCGTGCCCGTGATCCACAGACAGCTCGGAGCTCCTCCCAAGCCTCCACCTGAGCTCCCACACCCACTCATGGCTTAGCCGGTCCCCGCATTTCACTGGAACCCAAGCCGCAACGGAGGCGCCGCCGTTGCCTCACCGCCGACCACCGCCAGTTACTTCTCCGGCCGGACCACCGACGCCAATCGGTCTCTGGTGAGCTGAATTGCATCCCTGGCTTGCTTGTTTGCCTGCCCCAGCCCCACCTCACCGGCAGCGAGCTCGCCCCGCCGCCGAGGGCACGGGTGTGAAGCCGAAACTCACTCAGGGACCCCTGTGCAAATCTCGAGGGCATAATTGTGAACTTTCAAATCTTTCTAGGGGCTATCGTAGAAGAAGATTCTTAGTTTCTTTTTGTTTTGGTCCAAAGTCTTGTAAAAATCATATAAAATCGTAGAAAATCCTAAAAATGCAAAATCAATTTTGGTGTCTTCCTTGTGACTAGACCTACATCTTTTGTGAAGGTTGTATATACTTTTGAGTTATAGTTTTTGCATGAAAAATTAAAGTTATTTTAACCTACATCTATTGTACTGCCAAATCTACTTGTGTTCATGAGCTGATTTGTGGATATGTTGTGAGTACTAACATGTGTAGGCTCTGTGCAAAAATTGGAACAAGGTTACTGAGTAAATCTTTTATTATGATTTATCTTGTATTAATGCTATTTCCGACTTAATGATTTTCGTTGCAAACATTAAATAGATTTTTGAGCCTAACTTCTGGGAATCGTCATTAAATGCCTAGATGCACCTTTATTGAATTAATCATGATTTTTGGACTGATAGAAATATTTAATCTTGATTTATGCTTGTTTTTAATCATAAATGTGTAGTTCAAAATTTATAATAGCTATGGATGTGTTTGTTGGTTTCCTAGGCTTGTTTTATATCAGAGAGGGTGTAGGGGAAAGTTTGGCTCCAGAAGTGATGTATTTATTCTTTTTGTGCATTTATCTCATTTGTGGTTGCTAGACATGTTATAATTGGTATATATATTTTCATAGCTCCAAATGGTGTGCTTTCTGTCCAGTAGCTGTGAAGTAGATCAGTGAGATCAGTGGGCACCAACCTTGGCTTTTTATAAAGCATTTTGATGAATAAAAGTGGAGAAGCCACTATAAGCCTAATAATAAAGTTAATTGGAAAATCCTCCCTTTTATCTTTTTGAACCCTATGAATGTGTTACAAAAAAATAAGTTCAGAGTGGAAAACCACCTTTTTGCCGTTTGTACAATTAAATAAATTAATTATTTAAGATGTGTGCACAATCACCATAAAGAGAAGAATAAATAAGCCTTCATAATAATCTTTAAAGGGAAAAGTGACGAATTTTGTTGTCAAGGTGAATATGGTCAACCATAGGCTTCTTGTGGACTGTTTGCTGTTGTTTTGATTGAATAAATTAATTACACACCTAACTACTGCATTGCATCCTCCGTGTAGAAGTTCCCAACGGTAGCTACATGCTCGTATTGGCTGATGAGGACGAGGGAGCAGGAGGAGACGTGCACTACATGTCCGTAGAGCAAGACCCGGACCAAAGTCCAGAAGTTTGTGTGACTGTTTGTGCTGACGAAGGCAAGCCCTGGTTTAATCATTAACCTATGTGTCGGTGCGGAATATGGTCCCGACACTAACCAGTAGAAAGCGCCGTGGTCTATACCTCAATGGTCGATGCTAAGCAATAAGAGACACGGGATTTATCCTGGTTCCGGCCGAGGGGGCCGTACGTCCAGCAGTGGTGTGCTCGCGGCACTATATTGCTCAGCACCGGGGGTGCCTGTAGTGGGGCAGCTACAAGCAAGGCGGGAGAGGAAGCGAGGCCTCCAAGTCCCTGGTTGGAGATATTGTGGGAGAAGTGGAGAATGAGTACGTGGTGTGTTGTGTGCTATCTGACTGTCTCCTCCTCGTCCCCGCGGCTGGGGGGTTCGCCCCCCTTTTATAGATCAAGGGGGAGGCGGATTACATGCGCGCCGCGCTATCTAGCTACGCGGGGAAGTGCGACGTGCTATGCTGTAGAGTGGGCGGTCGTCCGGACGATCCTTGCGGCGATCTGGCCATCATGGCCTACCTCGTACCCGAACAGTGGCGGTTCGAGGGTAGAAGGGCGGCGGATGGTGGCGATGTCCTCTGATAGGCTCGAGGGAGGTGCTGACGTTGGCCCGTACGGAGTACAGGAGTAGGTAAAACGGCGTCCCTTCCCGACGCGCTTCACAGTGCTGGAGTTGTTGCTACAGCGCCTGGCGTGCGCCTGCACGCGCGGGGACGGCGGCCACGCTGTTACAGTGGCAGGGATGGTGTTCCACCGGCCTAGCGCCTCCACCTAACCCTGTAGGGTCACAAGAAAGTGAATCGAGGGTGCAACCGGCCCCCCTTCGAGGGCTCGGCGTGTTAGCCGTACTGGAGCAGGCGCACGGCGTCACGGGACTGACACCGGCCGCGCTGCACAGTCCCTCCCCACAGTGATGGGGATGGGCTCCTCCCTGGGGAGTTGGTGCGGCGGCACCGGGGCGCGAGCCCCGGGCGCATGATGGCACCGTCCCGCTGGTGTCAGGGCGTTAAATGCCCGTGTACGGGGGCCGGCGCACGCGTGAGGGGCGCCCTCTGTTGACGCGAAAAGTGCACTCAACGCCAAACACACAGCAAGCCGAACAAAGCTGGCTTCACACGCGCAGAGAGCGAAAGACGTGCCAGTCAATTTTTCCTGAAAATTAACAAAAGACAAAGCAGTTAAATACCAAAGCTTGGAACTTGTCGGGTGGTACCAGACAGTTCCATATTTACGGCTAAGAAGCCAAATGAGATGACACATAGCTATAGAAAGCTATCTGCCAACGAACTACAACCATTCGGGAAACCGCAATGGGGAAAAGGTAACACTGCCGAATGGATGTCGTGAGCATGACAGCGATCGGCCTTTGTTTGAACAGGGATGTACGTACACGAAATCATGAACGATCCTCATGAAGATTAACATTAAATAAACGAATAAAGTAAAGCACGGACATGATCATGTATTAAACAAGTATGCATAGATCCAAAGCACTAGTCTACCGCATGTCTAGTTACTTTAAAACCCGTCGAGTACGATATCAAACAAATCTATCCACCGCATGATACAACTTGCATGAAAACCGTACCACTTTCCACAAATAGATCTATCCACCGCATGATACAATCTAAATATAGAAAGCTAAAAGCATACATCATTCAAAGCATGAATAACGCACGTGTTCTACTCGTGGAGAAACATAACCGAATACGGCTGAACAGCCGATTCGGGGTCCATGAAGAAGGAACAAACATTACCAAGTGAATAAATCTATCAGATTGATTTGGAAACCTAATCCACCGGATGACTAGCTCCAAAGCAACCCAAAAACCTGCATCTACCGCATGATACCCAGCTCTTTCAAGATTTATACGAACATTAGCAAGCTTGAACCCGCAACACGTAACAACCTAGATCGATTCGGTTTCGGCTATTGGAAAGCACAAGATCCACGCGTTAAAATATGAAATCTACTCGGACAAGGATCATAAAAGAGATAGAGCCGATCCAAACCCATCTAGATTGGGCAAAGGTGTGTTACATGAATTAAAACATAAAGTAAAAACTCAAGACAACACGGGGTAGCATAATGAATCTATTGGATCTTGCCAAAATCCAATAGAGCCGATAACTAGCTTCAAGCTAGACCTTAGCCTACCGCATGACTCATGATCTAACAAGAAACCTTCTTGAACCAAGCTTGAATCTACCGCATGACACGAAGCATGGTAACAAGACTACTTGCATCAGATCTAAATCCACCACATGATACTAGACATGATACAAGGTTGCCGGTACTCACGGAGGTCGACGGATTGATTGGCCCTCTCGAAGAACTCGACGACACGACAAGGACTCTAGGGTTTGGCGTAAGGCCGGTGTGTATTGAAGAATGATTCCTCCTGTTACATACATTCAGGGGTCATATTTATACCCTGTTGAATACAACTTTGAATGGATTCGTTGCCTAACTTATCTCTAAGCTCGATCGCCTATCCATCCATTCGTCTTCCCTGATTGAGCCACGTCACCGTCCAATCCCGCAAAATCAGCTCTACTGTTCCTTTGCCGAACCGGAGCAGATAGCCGACCGCAGATCTCTTTGCCGAATATCTCTAAAAATATCCTTCCTTCCACCGGACGGACTCTTTATCGAACCGGACCCACAAGTCAGACTCCTTACCAAATTTTGGTGTTAACACATGCCCCTTCAATTGTGGGATAAAAGTAATTTTGTTTCACAATTGACTCCAGCCACGAATCAAATCTGTCAACACCTGCTCTTCGCAATCCACCGGAATCTTCATCCAGATCCAACCCTAGATCCCCTCGTTCCGAGCTCAAAACTCCAATGGCAGCTCAGAACCAAGATGCTCAGGTAAATTCATCCCCCGCAAGCCTCGTTCGGCATTTAGGTTTTCAATTTTACCTGAGATTTCCTTTTCCGCTTTTCTTCCAGGAGCCTTCTACTGCGCTTTTGATTCGTACCGAGGCCAATTCGAGGTCTTATTATCTTGGTCCTATAGGGAACTCTGACCCTCGAGATTTCATCGCAGCTGAATCTCAGAGAATCCCCTTCGAAGCAGCTCTGTCTCCACCGCCTCAGTGGCAAGATGCTTTCAAGAACTGGCCTTTACCTCCAATTGCAGGCTGGAAAACTTGGTATCGGAGGATTCTTGCAGACAAGAGTGGATTGACCAACCTGGACACCCTCCTTCACCTGTGATCGCCCCTGCTCAAGAAACCAGCCATGAGGTATCCTTCTGCACTTAACTCTGCTACCTCCGCGTTTAGCACTCTTAATTCGGCAATACTGCTTCTCAGGATCAGGCTCCATCACCATCAAGCCCGCCGTCAGAGAGCAACCCAGCTGCCGAGGTAATGGAAAGAGCACACCAGCCTCTGTCAGATGAAGTGTTATCAAAGCTTAAAGAAATTGTTGCCTGGCTAGAAAGGGATGCACAAGATCAGTTCAAAGATCTTGATCACTTCGAGGAGATGTTTGAATCCATCAGCAAAGAACTTCCTGAAGACATCAGAACTTCTCTATCATCTGTCTATGGCTTAGACACCCTTTATGCACCCATAAAGCATGCTTTGAGGAAGTTGCGCTCCCGCCCGGCTATTGAAAAGAAGAAAGCCGATGCTGAACATGCCATGACCGGGGCACAATCCCGAGCAGAGAGCCACAAGGATACATTGGCTAACCCGCGGTGCTTCTTATGATCCGAAAATTGCCGGAAAGCCGCTCTAGAAGCGAACCGAGAAGCCCGTCGACGGGAGATAGAGGCCGACAAGGAGAAAATAGCCGAGCTCCCCGGATTGATAGAAAAGACCCAAGCGGAAGCAAAATCGGCTATCACCAAGATAGAGCAATGCGATGCAGAACTCACCACTTGTCCGGGTACTCAAAAAGATTGCCAGGAGCTGCTGGACAATTTCCGTCTAACAACATCCAATGCTCGTGGTGTGATTGCGAAACATCTGAACATTTGAATGCCCCTAGTGATGTATAACCGAATTGGTCGTTCTTGTAATATTTTCTTGCAATTTGTTTCCTTTCTTCTGCGCACCTTCAAATATAATGCTGAACGACCTATTCGGCAAAGAAACGCCAACTCCCAAATGGCACTTTGATTTTCCTTAGCCGAACCAATCAACTGAACGCGGCTCAGCCTGGAACTCCAAGCGACCCGTTGGCGGGCTGGCCAAGGAAACCATTCCACCTTCCGATTTTCTTGGGATATGCGCCACGATCCAAAGCCACGACTCGAAGCCACGATTCATCCCCGCCGTGGCCTATAAATGCAACCATAGGTGCCCCTAGCTCTCCACCAGGCCTTCTAGCTCTCGAATCTTTGCCAATCTTAGCCCTTCTGCAAACAGTGCACATCCCAAACCACTATGGTGCGCCGCCTCAACCGCCGCCGCGCCTCCGACGAGGCAGAGGGGAGCAGCGCCAACGCGCGCCGGAGGCAATGATCGTCGATTCCTCCTCTTTGATTCGACCTTTGATCTTCTTCTTGCCTTGACGATCATCCCCTTTTTCAGATTGATTCAGTGGAATCCGTCTCCTGCGCCGGCCAATCAACCCCTCCCAGACGACTCCTCGGAGTTCGACGGCCACTCCCCGGTGCCGTACGGGGAAGAAGACGCTCTCCGCTTTAGGGAGGAGTGGAGGCGTCCCGGCGTGAGCTAGAGGACGTCTCCAAGAAGGCGAGCATAGCCGAGCTGGAATGGGAGGACCAGCGCAAACAGCTGCTGGAAGCCATTGACGGTACGGCTCTAAGATTAATTCTTGATCCAACCCGGCTTTTGATGCTAATGTTTTTCTCCTTGCTTCTTGCAGCCCGCGATGCTGAGCTCAACCAGCTGAAGGCGCTGGTAGAGCAACTGGCCGAGAAGGTGAACGCCCGCGGCGACACGCCGGTGGAGCGCCTTGCCGCGGTGGAGCACCGCGTCGATGAGGTAGCCACCCATGGCATCCGTCTGGGCACTACCTTGGGCCTGGCTGCCATGGCGACGCACACGGACGTCGATTACTCCACCAGGCCGCGCAGCTTCCGGGGCGGCGCGCCAGAGGACATTGAGGAGATCGAGCTCATCCTGGAGCGCCTTGATGGCCATGGCGACGCCATTGCCGAAATTACTCATCCCCAATCTGTGTTGAATAGGCTTTTCGACTAGACTGTACTAGGGATGTGTAAATATCGGCAATAGATGAAGAACTTTTGAATTCTGTGCTTGTTTTGTGATGACTCCCTTTGCATTTTGCATCTGCGAATTTTGTTTTCTTTGAATGCATTCGGAACTATCTTGAGCCGAACGCGCGAGAACAACTGCCCCTTGGCACAAAATCCACAGAGGATCCCGATTCGGCAATCCATAAACATTGTTCAAGAAAAAACCCTTCGCACTTGGGAGAAAACCCTGCCGTTTGGTATTCCAACAAAGGTGTACCGGCCGGTCATCACTCCCAATGCACCCCCTTGGTCAATAAAATAGCCCTCGCCGGATGCCCTGCAAATCCACTCGCGCACTCATCCATCATTTCTCATCTCCTCCCCTGTCCTTAGAGGAGAAAACCCCAAAGCCATGGACAAGGGCAAGCAACCCCAGGAGAGCAGCTCATCAAAGAAACGCACGATTCGGAAGTGAGTTCTCCCTTGATCTACTCCTCGTTCTTCCGCATGATCTCGTGCTTCATGTTTTCTTCTTGTCCTCTTCCAGCCTTGATTTGCTCCCCGAAGAAATCATCGGGACCGAAGATGTGCCCGAGTACATCTCCTCCGATTCCTCCCTCGGGGCGCGAGGATGCCACGCCTGAACAGAGGACCAACCATCAGCTGCGCCGCCGCGTTCGGCATCTGGAGCACGGCCTCAGGGACCTCACCGCCCGTTGCCAAGCCGAGCGCGAGCGTCGCATGGCTCTGGAAGCACTAGTAGGGGGTAAACGCTTCTGACTCCTTCTTGACCTCGTGCTTGCACTTAGATTTCTTGCCCCTAAACTTGATTCCTCCGCTTCAGATGTCTCTGACAGGTACAACAACCTGAAGACGGCCTAGGATAGCTTGGTGGAGGCCGCCAACCATGGTCACCCCCATGCGTTCCAAGTTGCCGTCACGGTGGTCCTGGAACAACTGAAGAGGGAGCAGCCGAAGAAGTAAAGAAAAGATCGAATCATACTTTCGCTTCTTTCTCCACGCCTTCTGCTTCCCACCTCCTCGGAGATCTGACCACCAGGGTTGTTCGATGTAATCCTGCAAGAAGCGGTTGTAATGTAGTTTTTGTGCTAAGGGCAATGCATCTAGGCACTGGCCATTTCTCCTGTTCGAGGATTTTTGTTCTGAAGGCGGCCTCATTCTTGAGCGCCGGCTATCTCTGTGCCAGATGTGTGTAATCATCGATCGATCTCAATGCTAGGATAATATTTCTTCAGATATCTTCCATTTATTGCCGCGGAAAATTCTTCTTCTAGAAAAGTTTTCAATATATATGCATTACCAGGGACGCATCTGACCACACGAAAAGGTCCTTCCCAGTTAGGGGACCATTTGCCGAATTCACTGTATTTAGTTCCAATCGGCAATAACGCTTTCCACACTAGATCGCCTTCTGCAAATTGCCTTACTTTTACCTTCTTATTGTAGTACTTGGCAACCCGCAGCTTGTTTTTCTCGATGTTTTCCAGGGCCCTAAGACGGATCATATGTAAATCTTCTAGCTCATCCATCATCAGGCCACAGTAATCCTTGGAGCTCAAGTCCTTTTGTAGCACCACTCTCCTTGAATCCGATTGCATCTCCCAAGGCAGGATTGCGTGATGCCCGTAAACCAACTCGTAAGGAGAAGTCTTTGTGGCTCCATGGGGGGCCATTCGGTAAGCCCACAGTGCTTCGCTGAGAACCGAATGCCACCTTCTTGGCTTCTGATCGATCTTCTTTTGTATCAACTTGATCATGATCTTATTAGAAGCCTCTGCTTGACCATTAGCCTGGGCATAATAAGGAGAAGAGTTAAATAATTTGATCCCCATGCTTTCGGCGAACTTTCTGAACTCCAGTGACACGAATTGTGCCCCTTGATCAGTGGTAATTGTCTGAGGGATTCCAAACCGGTAGATGATGTGCTCCTTGACGAATTCAATCATGTTTTCTGACGTCACCTTCTTCAGTGGGATCGCCTCAACCCATTTAGTGAAATAATCTGTAGCCAAAAGCACGAACTTATGCCCCTTGCTAGACGGTGGATTAATTTGGCCAATCAAGTCTATACCCCAGCCCCTGAATGGCCATGGCTTGATGATGGGATTCAATGCTGATGCAGGGACCCTTTGAATATTCCCAAACCTTTGGCAATCCTGACATCCCTTGTAATATTCAAAGCAATTCCTCTAATATCGTCGGCCAAAAGCATCCAGGCTTGTCTAATAACCCACTTCATACGGTAGGCCGATTGGTGTGCTCCACATATCCCATCATGCACTTCGCTCATCATGTTCTTGGCTTCCTCTGGACCCAGGCATCTCAGTAATACCCCATCTAACGACTTATAGAATAAATTATCATCCAGAAGAACGAACTTTATGGCCTTGTACCTCAGCTTCCTAGAGACCTTTCGGGATGGATCCTTTAAGTAATCAACGATCTCTTTCCTCCAATCATCTTCTGCAAGATCCGCCCCTAGTGCACACACTTCTGCAGCAGACGCTTCTTGACTCTCTTTGTAACCAGAGGCGCTCTGAGCCAGCCTGTTTGCTTCCTCGTTATGTTCTCTAGGAATATGTCAGAGAGTTACCAATGGGAAGCTCTTCAAGATTTCCCCGCATTCTTCGTAGTAACTCCTCGCCTTCACTTTTGCACTCGTATTGGCCGTTCAATTGCTTGATTACCAACTCGAATCTCCATAGACTTCAACCGAAACGGCCCCACCCTTCTCTCAAATATTGAAGCCCTCGAAGTAATGCCTCGTACTCACCCGTTATTTGTGACAAGGGTTGTATAGGAATGGCAAATTCAAACATCTCACCTCTGGGCGAAATCAGTAGGATCCCTACTCCCCCACCTTTACCACACGATGATCCATCAAAAAATAAAGCCCAAGGGGTAATTTCAAGCAGATCAATTGACGGATCACGATGTTCAGTTATAAAATCGGCAATGACCTGACCTTTGATGGCTTTTGCCGATTCGAACTTCAACTCAAACTCTGATAAAGCTAAAATCCACTTGCCAATCCTGCCGTTCAAAATTGGCATAGATAACATATGTTTTATCACATCAAACTTGGAATACACAGTGCATTCGGCATTCAACAGGTAGTGTCGAAATTTGTACACGAGTAGTACACGCAAAGGCACAGTCTCTCTACAGCCGAATACGTGGTTTCAGGATCAAGTAGTTTTCGGCTAAGATAAGCTACTACCCGCTCCTTTCCTTCAAATTCTTGAATAAGGGCCGATCCAATGGTTTGGGTATCGGCTGCCACGTACAACTTGAAAGGCTTGTTTAGCTGAGGAGGAACCAACACCGGCGGCTCCTTCATGTACTGCTTGATCTCATCAAAAGCCTTTTGTTGTTCGTCGCCCCCACGTGAACTTCGATCTTTCTTCACATTCAGAACAGAGAGAATGGCAACACCTTCGTGATAAATTTGAAATGAATCTTCTCACGAAGTTGATCTTGCCGAGCGTTGATTGTAACTCCTTGAGGTTAGTTGGAGGAACAACTTCATCGATGGCCTTCATGCTCTTCTTGCCAACTTCAATTCCTCCTTCGTGGACCAAAAACCCCAAGAATTCTCCAGCTGATACCCCAAAAGCGCACTTGTTTGGATTCATCTTCAAACCGTGTTTTCGGGTGCACTCTAAGGTCTTCTTCACATCTTCCAAATGGGTGTCATGACTTAGGGATTTGATCACCACGTCATCAATGTAGATCTCCACAATCTTGCCGATCAACTCATGAAAAATGTAATTCATGGCCCGTTGATAGGTTGCACCGGCATTTTTCAACCCAAATGTCATGACTATCCATTCGAACAAAGCCTATATGACCAGGACATCTAAAGGCCGTCTTTGATATGTCTTCTATTGCCATGAAGATCCGATTGTATCCCGCATTGCCATCCATGAAACTAATCACCTTGTGTCCAAGCAATGCGCGTCGATCAACAAATCGGCAATAGGCATCGGGTATCCATCCATCGGAGTAGCTCGTTCGTGTCCCTGAAATCTATGCAAACCCTCATTTTTCCATTCTTCTTGTACACAGGGACGATGTTAGATATCCACTCCGCATATCTGCATGGCCGAACGAAGTTTGCATCAAGTAATCTTTCGACTTCCTTCTTCACATCGGCCAATACCTCATCCTTGTAGATTTTCCGGGGTGGTTGCTTATATGGTTTGAAACCAGGCTTGATTGGCAACCGATGCTCGACAATGGAACGATCCAGTCCAGGCATCTCCGAATAATCCCAGGCGAAGCAATCCTTGTATTCTTTGAGAAGCTCAATCAAACTCCCCCTGAAGTCTGGTTGCAAATTTGCACTGATGAACGTCGGCCTTGGCTTATCACCGCTTCCAATGTCAACTTCTTCCAGTTTATCAACCGACATGAATCCTCTCCCTAATTTGCCATCAGTGCCATCTACGGGGTTCTCCATTAAAAATTTCTATAAGAGCCGACTGCTTGAATCGGCTGTTGATCACCGCCGACGTTCAACAGACCTTCTCCCCGCCTTTCCCCCGAGAAACAATCGATGCCTTGGTATTCCCAGAAGGCTGGTTCCATGTTGGCCACGCTCACGGAGTCATCTGCTTGGACGACCTCGATCTCATTGTCCACCCACTGGATAAGCTGTTGATGCATGGTGGATGGGACGCAACAGTTAGCATGAATCCAGTCCCGCCCAAGCAGCAGGCTGTAGGCTCCTTTGCCTTCGATGACAAAGAAGGTGGTGAGCAGCGTCTTGGACCCGATCATCAAGTCCACGTGAGCGCATCCCTTGGTGTCTCAGGGGTTCCCGGCGAAATCATTCAAGATGATGCTTGTAGGCGTCAAATCGCTCGGGCCCATGCCAAGCTTCCTGAAGGTGGTGTACGGCATTACGTTGACTGCCGCCCCACCATCGACGAACATCTTTGTCAATGGCTTGCCATTGACATATCCTCTTAAGTACAGCGGCCTCATGTGTCGATTCTTGGCCGGCTTGTCGAAGATTGCCTGCTTGGCCAGCACCAATTGTGCCAGCATCCCCTCGGCCTGCTCATCATCTATGGCCGCTTCCTCCTGCACAACCTGGTTATCAGGAGCCATGAATTCGTTCGGCAGGAAGTATACCATGCATGTTGGAGCCGAACGCTTCGATCCTTCAGGTTGATCTTTGGGGCGCCACACTTGACGCGTCTGGATTCCGGCCTGCCTCATCTCGCGGTTCCTCAAGCGCTGGACCCGTCTTTTCTGACTTCTCCTCAGGCCGGGCAGGCACCATTGCCCCTTCTACCAGACCTAGTCATCTTCATCCTCCTCTTGATCGGCCCATCTGAGGTCAGCATGCCGCTTCCTAGGATGATCGATGACTTCAAATTTTTGGCGTCGATCCCCATTAGGTTGGATCCTTCCAATTCTCTCGTGGACGGATCGGCGATTGACAGTCTCCTGCCTATACTCGTGGTACCTGTCACTGCATTCAGGACAGTTCTTCAACGTAGGTAACTTCAAACCCCTCATTCCGAAGAATGCCCGAAGAAGGCACACCCCCAATGTGCGCGCTCGCTCGCGCGTGTACTCGCTCTTGGTCTCTTCGGTGTGCTTCTTCTTCGGCTCGCGTCTCTCCTCCTCGTAGCGCCGCTCCCCGGTAGCGCTCTTTCTCCATCTCGGCGCCGCCATTTGTTGAGGAGGATGCGCGATGTCACCCCGGGCTTGGCTCGGGATGACTCCCCAATTTCGATGTGACTCTTAAGAATACGGGGGCTTCACCTTGCACCTCGTTCCCGCAGTCACTTGGCGCTCCGGGTCCACCGCTCCACCTTGTCTAGACCCGGGCCGAGGTCAAGACCTTGACTTTTCCCTTCTCCTCGGCCGTTATCACATTAACAAAAAACCCACCATGTTTTGAGGAAAGGGGTGGCCATCCAGCCTTCATTTTGTTATCGAACTTGAGGTGACCCTCCCGGATGGCCTTCGGATCCTCATCCCGAAGACCCCGCAATACCATTGATGGAGTGTGAATCCCTGTCGTGGAAACCACAGTAACGTCTTGCTTTAACTCCATCGGGCCGAAGCATGGAATGCCCCTCGGGCAGCTTGATTCGGCCTTCTTTCACTAAGAGCTCGAACAATTTATCAGCTTTTGTAATATCAAAGTTATAAGTGCCCTTGGTCTGCTTGACCCAGTGCTGAGTCATTGTCAAAGGCTCCTTCCCCCACAAGATCTCTGCTGCGGCTACATCCAATTCATCGTCAGAGTCCTCGAACAGATTAGCCTTGTCCAAGAACTGGTTGTAGACATCAGCGACGTCATGCTGCTTGCCAAATTTGGCGTCCTTCTTAAAGCCATATGCTTGATTGCTCATCAGTGATAGCTTCTGCGATAGCTGGCCCAGATTCTCAAATTCCATCCCAAACAACTTCTCGCGCACGGCCGGCAGCATCCCGGCGACAGCCATGTCAGCCAACTGGTCATCTGGCAAGTTAAGCGAGAAGCACATGCCCTTGACCTCCCTAAACCTCCGGAGAAACTCCAGCGGTGTCTCGCTATGCCTCTGCTTCATGGTCGCAAGGTCAATCAGCTTCTTCTCCGAGCTGCCGCTGAAGTAATGAGCGTGGAACTTCCGCTCTAAATCCTTCCATCTGGCAACTGATTCAGGGGGCAGGGACGAGAACCACTGAAACGCTGGGACCCGTCGGCCGATGCGGCGAAGTAGCGGACCCCCGAATGTCTCCTCGCCCGAGCACTCCCCGAGCTGCATGAGGTAACGAGCGATGTGCTCGACCGTGCTCGTGTCGTCTTGTCCTGAAAACTTAGTGAACTCCGTTGGCGGCTTCACCCTTGGCGGCAAGAGCACATTGTAGTACCATTCCGGGAACGGCGGCTTATAGGCGGGTCCTTGCATTTTTGGCTTGAGGCCGAACTGATTTTGCATCAATTCGGCCATTTTCCGCGCCAGGGCGTCGTCCTCCTGCGCGCCTGCAGCTGGCGCGTATCCTGGATGTGGGAAAGCATCAAACGCCCCGTAGTTTCCCACCTCATGATAGCCACCGCCGTACAAGTTTCTCTCCGCAGCCGCTGGTCGCCGGAGCAATCCTCTCGACCGGAAGTGAGCGGGGCGCCGGCTGAGCCGAATGCTAAGTCCCCCCGTACGTGGGCCGGTACGGATTCGGCCGTTGCACGTGCTGACCCGTGCCGCCCGCGGTGGTGGCCGGATTGGCCGTCCCGAGGCTCGCAAGGGAGGCCGAACCGGCCGTTTCCCGCCGGCTCGTGGCGGAGGCCGGAAAGCTTGACTTCCGGCCGCTTTGGGGAGGAGGCCGCACCGGCGAGCTCCGAAGTGGCGGGCCGAGAGCTTGATTCGCCCGCTCTACGCGTGCCCCCCGGACGGGCGCTTTGCCGAACGCTTGTTCCATGCCGTGGCCGAAGACGCCCACCATCATCCGCCGGAGCGCACCGAGGAAAGCCTTGTTGTGCTTGCTTAACATGTAATCTGCGGATTCCCGGAACACCCGCATGCACTCCTCTTTTTCCCCGTCCGGGGCGTGGTATCGCTCTCCCCCGGCAAAGAATACCCCTGGGCATCTCGTTCTTCAGATACGGGACGCCGCTTCTATTCTTCTTGAACGACAGCAGACACTTCTGCTAAAACTGGTCCATGACATCTTGGAGTTGTTGTCGCTGCTCTGGAGAAAGATCTTCAAGGTTGACATCCATGAGGTCTGCGATTTCAGGCATCTTGAATCTATTCGGCTGTTGTCCCACTAGGCGTGCCAAAAAGTGTGTTGACGCGAAAAGTGCACTCAACGCCAAACACACAAAGAAGCCGAACAAAGTCAAGCTCTACACGCGCAGAGAGCGAAAGACGTGCCGCCCAATTTTTCCCGAAAATTAACAAAAGACAAAGCAAGCTTAAATACCAAAGCTTGGAACTTGCTCGGGTGGTACCGCACAGTTCCATATTTACGGCTAAGAAGCCAAATGAGATGACACATAGCTATAGAAAGCTATCTCGCTAACGAACTACAACCATTCGGGAAACCGCAATGGGGAAAAGGTAACACTGCCGAATGGATGTCGTGAGCATGACAGCGATCGGCCTTTGTTTGAACAGGATGTACGTACACGAAATCATGAACGATCCTCATGAAGATTAACATTAAATAAACGAATAAAGTAAAGCACGGACATGATCATGTATTAAACAAGTATGCATAGATCCAAAGCACTAGTCTACCGCATGTCTAGTTACTTTAAAACCCGTCGAGTACGATATCAAACAAATCTATCCACCGCATGATACAACTTGCATGAAAACCGTACCACTTTCCACAAATAGATCTATCCACCGCATGATACAATCTAAATATAGAAAGCTAAAAGCATACATCATTCAAAGCATGAATAACGCACGTGTTCTACTCGTGGAGAAACATAACCGAATACGGCCGAACGTACCGATTCGGGGTCCATGAAGAAGGAACAAACATTACCAAGTGAATAAATCTATCGATTGATTTGGAAACCTAATCCACCGGATGACTAGCTCCAAAGCAACCCAAAAACTCGCATCTACCGCATGATACCCAAACTCTTTCAAGATTTATACGAACATTAGCAAGCTTGAACCCGCAACACGTAACAACCTAGATCGATTCGGTTTCGGCTATCGGAAAGCACAAGATCCACGCGTTAAAATATGAAATCTACTCGGACAAGGATCATAAAAGAGATAGAGCCGATCCAAACCCATCTAGATTGGGCAAAGGTGTGTTACATGAATTAAAACATAAAGTAAAAACTCAAGACAACACGGGGTAGCTTAATGAATCTATTGGATCTTGCCAAAATCCAATAGAGCCGATAACTAGCTTCAAGCTAGACCTTAGCCTACCGCATGACTCATGATCTAACAAGAAACCTTCTTGAACCAAGCTTGAATCTACCGCATGACACGAAGCATGGTAACAAGACTACTTGCATCAGATCTAAATCCACCACATGATACTAGACATGATACAAGGTTGCCGGTACTCACGGAGGTCGACAGATCGATTGGCCCTCTCGAAGAACTCGACGACACGACAAGGACTCTAGGGTTTGGCGTAAGGCCGGTGTGTATTGAAGAATGATTCCTCCTGTTACATACATTCAGGGGTCATATTTATACCCTGTTGAATACAACTTCGAATGGATTCGTTGCCTAACTTATCTCTAAGCTCGATCGCCTATCCATCCATTCGTCTTCCCTGATTGAGCCACGTCACCGTCCAATCCCGCAAAATCAGCTCTACTGTTCCTTTGCCGAACCAGAGCAGATAGCCGACCGCAGATCTCTTTGCCGAATATCTCTAAAAATATCCTTCCTTCCACCGGACGGACTCTTTATCGAACCGGACCCACAAGTCAGACTCGTTACCAAATTTTGGTGTTAACACCTCGAGCGTGGCGGACCCCGGCCGAGGGCGGGACGTACCCTCGAGCGAGGCGGAGCCTGCTCGAGGGGGAGCGAGCCCTCGAGCGAGGCGGAGCCCGCCCGAGGGAAGTGCTTCCCCTCGAACGGGGCGGAGTCCGCCCGAGGGGGGCGCGAGCCCTCGAGCGAGGCGGAGCCTGTCCGAGGGGATCTCTAAGAGGGCCGCCTTGATGGGCCGTCGGGGTCCCTGCCGCGTGGGCCGTTCCCTGCATGGTTAGGCAAATTGTGTTTTGGCTTTGTTGCGGGTTTTAAGTGAGGATTTCCCCGTTGTTTAAGGGGACCCCTAGGGCCGTCCCCGACAGCAGCCCCCGAGCATCCGCGGGTTTGCCATTGAGGCTCCCGCATGCCGGAACCTACCGATGGGACGTTCTTCCCTCCTTGATTTGCGAACGCTTTCCGTGGGGCCGCGTCCGCGGACCCGCGGTCTAGCCCCCCGAAGCCCCGCAGAGTGTGGGTGTTCCCGCAGGGGGTTAACCGCGAGAACCGGTCGAGGGCGTGGCGCATGTCTCAACCGGCATCGGCGGTGTCTCGCCCGGCTTCGGCGGGCGCACGCGCCGCCGGCGCCGCTCTCCCGGCGGGTGCAGGCCAAGGAGGTGTAGCCGTGCGTTAAGCCCCCGAGCCTGGGCCCGTTCGAGGCGATCGGGTAGAGCCTTACGACTTGTTTCTTAACGCGCCCTCGCCGTCCCTCCGCGGGACAGAGGGTGAGGTTTCCGCAACTCCCATCGAGCGGGTCGCGAATTGCGGATTCCTCTTCGAGCTGTTAGTGGGTGGTTCGAGTGGACGCCCATGCCCCGTTCGATAAGGGTAGGCTGCGTGGTCCGGAGACACGTCCATGGAAGCGCTTGCGTGGTTTTGCTAGGTGGGGCTCGGTCCCGTTCGATAGGGACCGAGGGCGCGGAAGCTCTCCCTCGGTGGGATCCCCCGGCTAGCTGCCCTCGCTGGCTCTCGAACACGACATGTGGGGCACCCTCGAGCCGACGGGCTCGAGGAACGGCTCGAATGCGCGTGCCCTCGTCGTCCCTGACTCTGTGATCTGAGGCGCCTGTTCGAACCCGTCGATGGTCAGGCTTCGAACCTCTGATCAGTAGGGCCGTGCGGGGCGGCGCATGGGCGGCCCCGTCTTTTGCGTTTGCGGCTATCGAGGGGTCTGGGCGAGCCTGCCCTCGAGGCGCTGGTTGGTAGCACAGTGCAGCACGGGCGCTTGTGGTGCCGGCTTTGCGGCTAGCGGGCCCCGGGCGGCTTTCTCACGCATGTGCCCTTTTTAGAGAGTTGATATCGTCTCGAGCCAGGGGCTCGTGCCGCTCGAGGGTTTTGTGCGGCATGGGTGCCCGCGGTGCCTGCTTTACTTCAAGCAGGCCCCGGGCGGCCTTCTCGCGCCGATGTCCCTTCGAGGGCTGAAATTGTCATGAGCCAAGGGCTCGTGCCGCTCGAGGGTTTTGCGTGGCATGGGTGTCCGCGGCGCCTGCTTTACTTCAAGCAGGCCCCGGGCGACCTTCTCACGCCGATGTCCCTTCGAGGGCTGAAATCGTCATGAGCCAAGGTCTCGTGCCGCTCGAGGGTTTTGCGTGGCATGGGTGCCCGCGGTGCCTGCTTTACTTCAAGCAGGCCCCGGGCGGCCTTCTCGCGCCGATGTCCCTTCGAGGGCTGAAATCGTCATGAGCCAAGGGCTCGTGCCGCTCGAGGGTTTTGCGTGGCATGGGTGCCCGCGGTGCCTGCTTTACTTCAAGCAGGCCTCGGGCGACCTTCTCACGTTGATGTCCCTTCGAGGGCTATCTTTGTCTCGAGTCAGGGGTTCACCCCGCTCGAGGGTTCTCCTTGCTTGGCAAGGGAGCGGGTCATTAAATGCCTTACAGTCGAGGCTGCGGCTCTGCAACGCAGGCGCGCCTTTTTAGGTGTTGCGGCCGCGCGCGCGCGTAGTGGGCGGCGTGGCAGGCGGATGTGACCGCTTGCCTCGGTCCCTGCTAATCTTCGGCGCGATGATGGCCCGTCCGTGGTGATGTGGCCGCTGCGGTCGTGGTGGGGCCCGTTCGTCGGCGTGAAGAGAAGATTCCCCGCAAGCAATGCGCGCGGGACATCCGCTCTGGAGAGCTCGCCCGCGGCTTATAAATCTGAGGGGAGGGGGAGACGGCGGTTTTTTACCTTAGCACCTCACCATTTCAGCCCCCTGCGCCTTCGTCTTCGCCTCGCCTTTGCCACCGTGCGGTGTCGCCATTAGAGCTCATCTTCCGTTTCTCGTCCTCCGCTCTCACATTCCTTTGCCTTCATCCCATGGCGCCGCTTCCGCCCCTCACGATCCTTGACCCATATGCCTGGGAGCGATCGACGGTGACCCCGCTGGCCCTTGGCGAGCTGGTCGTCGCCGGCCAGCTGTCGGTGAACGAGGATGGCCGCCCGGCGGAGTGGATAGTGCCGCCGGCGGCGGATCGTGCGCCCAACCCGCCGGAGGGTTACGTGGTCAGCTTCGTCCGCTTCCACGAGTGGGGCTTCAACGCACCGGCGAGCCGCTTCATGCGGGCGTTGTGCTACTACTACGGCATGGAGCTGCATAACTTCGCGCCCAACGCGATCTCGCAGGCGGCCACGTTCGTGGGCGCCTGCGAGGGGTACCTGGGGATCCCAGTCAATTGGGAGCTCTGGGTACACCTCTTCCGGGCGGAGCTCTTCACGCAGCCCACGACGGAAGCCGAGGGACCCGCGCGCGGTGCGCGCCGGCGGGATGTCGCTGCCCCGCGGGGGCGGTTCAAGGACGACTACACCCCCCGCACCATGACGACGAACAACGCCGGGCCGGGAGCGGGGATGGTTCTACTTGCGCAACGCCGAGCCCGGCCTCCCCCCTTACACCGGTCGGGTGTTCAAGGAGAAGCCCGGCCTCTTGGGGCTACGGGGTGTCCACGGCCCGAAGACGGAGGCGGCGAGGACTCGGTCTTGGCCGCCCGAAGAGCCTCGGCGCGCGCGGGGGCCGACCGCATTGGGCGTCCTCGCCTTCCTCCATCACCGGCGGATCGTGCCTCGATGGAGAGGCCACTCTGCATCTTTGAGATGACGGAGGTGGCCAACCCCCGTCGATCCGGCGAGGTCGCGGATGCTCCCGACCCCCCCTCGGGCGGCGTATGCGCCGCCCGGCGCGGAACGCCGTCGACACCCGGATGCCGATGCGTCCGGACTGGACCCCGTGGGACCTCGAGATGCTCCCCACCGGCCCACTGGTGAGTGTGATCCTTGATTCTGTTTTTAGTTCTTGGTGTTGCTTCTGCCTCCTGACGCGTCCTTGGTGTTCCTGTATGCAGCTGGTGAGCTTTACCGCCTCCAAGTCCGTTCCGCCCACCCCCGACTCCCGCGCGCTTGGTCGGGCGGCGCAGCAGCGGGAGCAGGAGCGGGCGGCGCGCAGAGGGAGCGCGCGAGGCGGCGCAATGAGCGCCGTGAGCGGCGGAACGCGGAGTACGGCGCGCGAGGAGCCGGGGGGCTCTCCTCCCGGGGATCGCGAGGAGTACCTCGTCCTCGGGGGATGACGAAGAGGAAGAGGCCGAGGGGGGAGGCCCCTCCGATAGGTGGGAGCCCTCGCCCCTCGGCCGCCGAGCCGGCTCCGGCGGCAAGGGCGGCATCGCCGGGGCGCGGCGCAACGGCGCCCGTCGCCAGCAATCGACATCGTGGGGCGGCGCGCGCCGCCGAGGAACCGGCGCGCACCTCGGGGGCACGCGCGGCGAGCGCGCCCGCGCGCGGGGGCGAGCGAGCCCGCGCGCGTGGCCGCATCGTCGGGGAGGCGCGACGGCGGCGCATCCGCACGCGGGCGAGCGCCACCGCGCGCGCGGCGCGCCGTCGGGAGGCGCGGCGGCCGGCGTGCCCGTGCGTGGGGCGGGCGCGCCTACGCGTGCGGCGGCGCCGTCCGGGAGGCGCGGCGGCGGGTGTGCCAGCTGCGTCGGCCTCATCCGCTGAGGCCTCGAGGAAAAGGAAGCGCGCCTTCTCCTCTTCGAGGTAAGGAGCCCGCCTTTTTCGCTTGGCTTGGTTTTCTGATGACAAAGCATTCGAACTTTTCGTTTGTGCCTACGCAGGGTGGTGCCAACCGTGCCTCCCCTCGCACCGGCCAAGGTGTTGAGGACGGACGCGTCCATCCCCACCCGGCGGCGCTCGTCGAGGGCGTCACGGGCGGGGGCAAGCACGGCGGCGGCGGGCGAGAGTTCGCAAAGCCCCCGCCGAGGCTTCGAGGCCTCGGCCGCCATCAGCCCGCCCGCGGCGCGCACCGCGGTCACCGAGGAGCGACCGCCGCGCTATTGTGGGGGCGCAGGCCGCGGTAGCGGCCGTGGCGAGGCGCAGCCCGCGCAGGTCGTTGTCGTGGAGGTGCGGCCCGTGGCGCCACCGGCGGAGGAGGCGGAGCGGGTGCAACCCGCGGCGGCGCCCGTGGTCGCAGGCGCGCCGGGAGGTGGTGGCCGTGGCGCCGTGTCGGGCGCCCGCGGCCACGGAGGCGCGGGGAGGCGCCGGTGGAGGCGGCGCAAGGGCCGGTGCCCGCCGGCGGTTCCCGGGCGGAGGTGGTGGAGGTCCTGGATGACGACTCCTTGCCCAGGTGGGATCAGTGGGCTAGATTCCCCACACGCTCCCCCGAGCCCCTGGAGGGGGCCCTCGTGAGGCGGCACGAGGGGCACATGGTGGCGAAGGACCAAGGACACGGTGCCGAGGCCTCGTCCTCCCGCGCCGGCCACCCCGCCCAGGTGGAGGGGGCCATTGACGATCCCCCGGCGTTTGCTGACACCCAGGGGGAGCAGGAGCTCTGGGGCGAGCTTCGGAGCCACGGCGCCATGCTCAACTGCGCGCTGAACGAGGCGTTGCGGGTCCATGGCGGCCCTGCATGGCGCGTCTTCCAGGTAGGGCGTCGTCGCTCATTTTCCTCTTCTTCTCATTTTTGTGCGCTGCCTCTGTGCCGTAGCACTTACGGGTTTTGATGCGTGGGTGTCAGGAGCTCGAGCGCCGCGCCCACGACAAGTACGACGCCTTCGACCGGGTGAACGCCGAGGTCCACCAGCTCCGGGAGCGGTGCAGCGCTTTCGACGCGCTTGCTGACGCCCTTAGGGCGCCGGATAGCTGGCTGGCGTACCGGGCCATGGCGTGGCGCGACGAGCTCCCCGAGAGCTCGAGGCAGACCCGCGCGCCACTCGAGCCTCGAGCGGGTCCGCACAGCCCTCATCGATCGTGATGAGGCTCTGTGGCAGGCGTGCTCTGACTTGGAGAAGATGCGGACGCTGGCCACCAATTGGGAGGCGGAGGTGGCCAACGTCCGCGGCGAGAACCGGGAGCTCCGTTCGTCGCTCGAGGGGGCGCAGCGCGCGCGGCACCCGAGGATGAGGAGCGGGCGCGCGGGCCGGGAGCACCGGCCAAGGAGGCCGACGACTTGAAGGCCGCCCTCGACGCCAAGGCCGCGCGCTCTCGTCGCCGGCGAGGAGCGGCTCCCCGCAGAGCGCACCGCCCGCCAAGGGGCCGAGGGGCGGCTCCAGCAAGAGCAGGCCGCCCTCGTCGACGCCCGGACCCGCGCCGGGAGCAGAGCGCGTCGCTCGCGAGGCGGCGCGTGTCATTGGCGGAGCGGGACGACAAGCTCTCCAAGGCCGAGGGCGAGGTGATTATGCTCAGCTTTACCAACGCCAATCAGGAGCTGGCCCTCCAGGAGCAAGGTGAGACCGTCAAGCGCCTCGAGCTGACGGTCGAGGCCGTGCGCCGCGACTTCGAGACGGAGAGGAAGCAAGTCGAAGGTGAGCCACTGTTTGACTCTTGCCTTGTTGGCTTTTCTGTTTGAGGGCTCGCGTTTCCCTTTCTGATTTCTTTCTTGCCTTGGCGTCTCCAGGCTTGCGCACCGCCCTGGGGCATGCAGCTGAGCAGGCCGAGGCGCTGCAGGCTTCCTACAACTCCTCCGAGCAGGAGTTGCGGGAGCTGCGTGGTGCGGCCCTCGAGACCTGCCGCGCCGTGGAGGAGGGCGAAGCATAGGCTGGCAGCTCGTTAGCCAGCCGCCTGCGTGCCCTTGGCGGTCACGTCACCGAGCGGATGCGCCGGCGCCGCATCCGGGCGTCCGTGAAGGCCCCTCGCAGTGGTGCGGTCCCACTACGAGGTCAACTTCGAGGCGCTGGCGGAGGGCTACATTGTTCCTGAGGGCGTCGAGGACGAGGTAGCGATGGAGCGCGTGGATGCGCTCGCCGATGACGCCGCCGGGTCGCTCACCGAAGCCTTCGAGGAGTTCCTCTTCCCGGACGCCGCTGACGCTGCCGCTCCTCCCGCCTGAAAGCAGTTGGGCGCTAGGCCTGTTTTGATGTGTATCAGTACTCTGGCCTCGTGGCTTTTTGTAAATGAACAAGTTGTTCTTGGACATAAACATTTGCCGTAATGAAGTCATTTGTTTATCACGCTTTTTGTTTCTCCTTCTTCCTGAGTAGATTCTAGTTGGGGGAGTTCGATTTTCGCGGGGGGCCTGCTGGGTTGGAGGCGAGAGAGAAGGGCCATATCCACGCGGCGTAGGCTATCTCTGGCTCGCACGCTCCTTCCGCTAGGCTGCCTGCGCCCTGTTCGAATCGTTGCTCATAGTCGAAGTAGAAAACAAACTTAGCGCGCGTGAGTTGTTTCGTTTTTGCGTGAAAAAATGGGACCATTTTGGGGGGGGTGCCCCCCCGCAGTAGCCCCCGAGGGTAACTTGGGTTTCAGGGGAAAGCCGAGTTGCCCTTTTCATTAAACTTAAAGCTTTTACATAGTTGCAACCAACTGGGGCGTTGGCCATGTGATTTTTACAACAGAAAAAATGCTTGGGAATCCTAGCTAGGGGTAGAAACGACGTAGCTGTTGGATGTTCCAAGCGTTGGTGAGCTCTTCACCGTCCTCGTTGGCCGCCTTGTACGTGCCGGCTTGAGTACCTTCACCACGACGTAGGGTCCCTCCCATGGGGGCGATAGCTTGTGGCGCCCTCGGTTGTCTTGACGTAACCTTAGGACCGCATCCCCTTCGCCGAAATCCCGCCGCGTATCTTGCGTGCTTGGTAGCGCCTGAGGGAATGCTGGTACCTCGCGGAATGCATCGTGGCCACGAGGCGTGCCTCGTCCGCTCGATCCGGGGCCGAGTCCTCGCGGCTCGCCGGTTGGCCTCTTCGTCGTATCCTTGAACCCTGGGCGATCCGTATTCTAAGTCCGTGGGGAGGACGGCCTCCGCGCCGTGGACTAGGAAAAACGGGGTGAACCCGTGGCTCGCTCGGGGTGGTCCTTAGGCTCCACACAACCGCCGGTAATTCTTGGAGCCATTTCCGCCCCGCATTTGTTCAAATTCGGTCAAAAAAAAATTTCTGGGCTTTACGCCTTGTAAGATCATGCCGTTGGCACGCTCTACTTGGCCGTTGGTTTGTGGGTGTGCCACAGCTGCCCAATCCACTCGGATGTGGAACTTATCGCAGAACTCCAAAAACTTCCTGCCCGTGAACTGGGACCCGTTGTCTGTGATGATGGAGTTTGGCACTCCAAAGCGGTAGACGATGTCGGTGAAGAATGTTACCGCCTGTTCCGCCCTGAGGTTCATGATAGGACGCACCTTGACCCACTTGGAGAACTTGTCGATCGCGACCAACAAGTGGGTGAAGCCCCCGGGCGCCTTCCGCAGGGGCCCGACGATGTCCAGCCCCCACACAGCGAATGGCCATGTCACGGGGATGGTTTGCAGGGCATGGGCGGGCAAGTTGGACTTGCGGGCGTAGAACTGGCACCCTTCGCAGGTGCGTACGATCTCGCTGGCGTCCGCGACCGCGTAGGCCGCAAAAGCCCCGGCGGAACGCGTTGCCGACGAGGGTGCGGGCGCGGCGTGGTGGCCACGCATCCCCGCGTGGATGTCCCGTAGGAGCTCGCGCCCCTCGGGGATGGGCACGCACCGCCGTAGGATGCCGCGAGGCGGCGCGCTTGTACGCCTCGCCGTCGATGAGGGCAAAAGATTTGGCCATCCCGGCGATGCGCCCGGCCGCGGCCCGTCCGCGGGAGTTCCCCTCGAGCGATCCAGGTGATGTATTTTTCGCGCCAGTCTTCTTGGACAGGAGCCGGCTCGATGTCCATCACGTCGGCCTCGTGGGAGCCGTACCCCTCGAGGAGGGAGAGCACGTACGCCTCGTTCGAGGGGTCCTCGTCCATGGGTTCCGCACCCGCTGGGTTCGAGGGAGCCCCCGAGGGTTCGTCGTGGCTCGAGGGGTGGGGCTCGAAGACGACCGAGGGCTGAGCGACGTCGCGAGCGAAAACGTTCGGGGGGACGGTGATCCGCCCGGACGCAATTTTGGCTAGCTCGTCCACCTCCTCGTTGTACCGGCGGGGCACGTGGTTGAGCTCGATGCCGTAGAACTTATCTTCGAGGGCTCGCACGGCTTTGCGGTAGGCCTCCATCTTGTCGTTGTGGCAGCTCGCGTTCTTCATGACTTGATCGATTACGAGCTGCGAGTCCCCCCGCACGTCGAAGTGCTTGACGCCTAGCTCAATGGCGATTTTGAGGCCGCAGAGGAGGGCCTCGTATTCGGCCATATTGTTAGACGCGGGAAAATGGAGGCGCACCGCGTACCGCATGTGTTCTCCGAGGGGTGACACGAAGAGCAGGCCCGCGCCCGCTCCTGTTTTCATCACTGAGCCGTCGAAGAACAGAGTCCAGCACTCCGCTTGGATCTGCGGCGGCGGTAGCTGCGTGTCCGTCCACTCGACGACGAAATCCGCCAAGATTTGGGATTTGGACGGCCCTTGCGCGGGGCGTAGGCGAGCGTCTCGCCCATCGCCCCTACGGACCACTTGGCGATCCCCCCCCCGCGCGCGTCGGGGTTGCGGATGATCTCCCCTAGTGGGAAGGAGGAAACTACCGTGACGGGGTGGGCCTCGAAGTAGTGGCGGAGCTTGCGCCGCGCAAGGACTATCGCGTACAGCAACTTCTAGACCTGGGGGTAGCGCGTCTTCGTGTCTGACAGGACCTCGCTGATGTAGTAGACCGGCCGCTGTACAGGCAAGGCATGCCCTTCCTCCATGCGCTCCACGACGATCACGGCGCTGACCACCTGGGTGGTTGCGGCTACGTAGAGCTGCAGGGGTTCGCCGTCTTGCGGCGGCGTGAGGATCGGGGCGTGTGTTAGAGACGCCTTCAGCTTGTCGAGCGCATCCCGGGCCTCGGCGGTCCAGAGAAGCGCTCGTGCTTCTTGAGGAGGCGATAGAGGGGCGGCGCCCTTCTCACCGAGCCGCGAGATGAAGCGGCTCAAGGTGGCGAGGCACCCCAAAGACCTTCTCGCACCCCTTTGAGGTCCCGGATCGGACCCATTCGTTCGAGGGCCGCAACCTTTTCAGGGTTGGCCTCGATTCCCCGCTGGGAGACAATGTACCCCAGGAGCATGCCTCGCGGCACTCCAAAGACACATTTTTCGGGGTTTAACTTGACCCCATTGACCCGTAGGCAGCCAAACGCGACGGCGAGGTCGCCAACCAGGTCGTCCGCCTTCCTGGTCTTCACGACGATGTCGTCCACGTATGCTTCGATCGTTCGCCCGATGTGATCCCCAAAAACGTGCTGCATGCAACGCTGGTATGTTGCATCCGCGTTTCTGAGGCCAAACGGCATCGTGGCGTAGCAGAACGTCCCGAACGGTGTGATGAACGAAGTCGCGAGCTGGTCAGACTCTTTCATCTTTATTTGGTGGTACCCGGAATAGGCATCAAGGAAGCAAAGCAATTCGCACCCGGCCGTTGAATCAACAATTTGATCAATGCGTGGCAAAGGAAAAGGAACTTTAGGACATGCTTTATTAAGACTAGTGTAGTCTATACACATCCGCCACTTCCCATTCTTTTTCTTTACAAGCACGGGGTTTGCTAGCCACGTTGGGTGGAACACCTCCTTGATGAATCCGGCCTCGAGAAGCTTCCGCAGCCTCCGCTCCGATTGCCCGTCGCCGCTCCTCGTCGAAGCGGCGGGAGCCGTTGCCGCACGGCGCGGGCGTTTGGCGAGGATGTCAAGGGAGTGCTCGGCGACTTCCCTCGGGATGCCTGGCATATTCGAGGGGCTCCACGCGAAGATGTCGGCGTTGGCGCGGAGGAAGTCGACGAGCACCACTTCCTATTTGGGGTCGAGGGTGGAGCTGACCCTCAACGCCTTGCCCTCGAGGGCCGAGGGGTCGAGGGGGACCCCTTGGTCCGCTCCGCGGCCTCGAAGGTGCCGCCGTGCTTGGCGGCGGGGTCGAGGTCGTCGTTGACCATCTTCTCCAACGTGTTCACCGCCGCTTCATCCGGCGCCGCGTGCCTCGCGTGTTCTACGCACTCGACGTCGCAAGCGAATGCGTGCTCGATGGACGAGCCGACGGTGATGACGCCGTTTGGTCCCGCATCTTCATCTTCGGTAGGTATAATTGGGGACCGCCATGAATTTGGCGTAACAGGGTCGCCCAAGTATTGCGTGGTAGGCCCCCTTGAACCCCACCACTTCGAAGGTGAGGGTCTCCTTGCGGAAGTTCTTCGGGGTGCCAAACCAAACTGGCAGGTCGATCTGCCCGAGGGGCTGGACCTGCTTGCCCGGCGCAATGCCATGGAATGGCTTCGTGCTGGGCCGCACCGGGTCCAACCGACCCCCCATCAAGCGCAACGTATGCGCGTAGAGGATGTTGAGGCCGCCGCCTCCGTCCATGAGGACCTTCGAGAACCGTGCGTTCCCGATGATGGGGTCGACCACCGCGGCACCGGCCCGGATTGGGGACGCGGTTCGGGTGGTCCTCCCGGCTGAAGGTGATGGCGTCCTCCGACCAATTGAGGAAGGACAGAGGCGCCCTCTCCGCGGCGAGGACCTCATGCCGCTCCTTCTTGCGCTGGCGGGTCGACATGTCGACGGTTGGCCCCCCAAAAATGAGGAACACATTTTCGACGGCGGGGAAGCCGCCTGCGTCGCCATCGCCTTCGTCTTTCTTGGCCTCTGCCTCCTTCGCGGCGGCACGGCCATAGAACTTCTTGAGCATATCGCACTCCTCAAGGGTATGGTTCACTGGGGTCTTGTGGTAAGGACATGGCTTTTTCAGCATGTCGTCGAACACCCCGGGCCTCGAGGGGCCGGTCGAGGGCCCCCGTCGAGCCGGGTCAACGAAGAAGGGCCTCGGCATTGCCGCCGCCGCGCCCTCGCCGCGCGCCTCGCGGCGCGGCTTCTTCCCCTTCTTGCCCCGCTTGTCGTTGCGGTGTGGCTCCTTGAACTTGCTGCCCTCCGCGGGCGCGTCCTCCGAGCGCTTGCCCTTCTTGCCGTCGAAGATCGCCCCCACGGCCTCTTCTCCGGAGGTGAAGCTGGTGGCGATGTCGAACAGCTCGTTGGAGTCCGCAGGTGGGCTGTGTCCCAGCTCCCGTACGAGGTCCCGGCACGTGGTGCCCTCGAGGAAGGCGCACACGATCTCGGATTGCGCCACGCTGGGGAGCTCAGTGCAGCGCTTAGAGAAGCGCCGTATGAAGTCCCGCAGCGACTCGCTGGGCTTCTGAGTGCAGGAGCGCAGGTCCCACGAATTTTCGGGGCGCACGTACGTGCCCTGGAAGTTGCCCACGAACGTGCGGACCAGATCGTCCCAGTTGTGGATCTGGCTAGCGGGCAAGTGCTCGAGCCATGTCCGGGCTGCGTCGCCGAGATGCAGGGGCAAGTTGCGGATGATGACCTCGTCGCTGGTGGCCCCGCCCAGCTGACAGGCTAAGCGGTAGTCGTTGAGCCACACGCGGGGTCCGTCTCCCCGTTGTACTTGACGATGGTCGAGGGTTGGCGGAAGCGTTGGGGGAACGCTGCCGCGTGGATCTCCCGGCTGAACACCCGGGTGCCTGGGGGCTCCGGCGTCGGGGAGCGGTCCTCGCCGCTGTCGTAGCGTCCACCCCGTCGAGGATGGTAGCCCCTCGCTGCCGCGTGTCCGCCCCGCCGGGTGCGCCCGGCGTTGATGACGTTACGGGCGTCGCCATCCGGCGTCCCGCGTGCGTCAAGGAGCCGCTCCTTGGCCGCGTGCGTCCTTGGTCGGCGGGCCGCCCCCACCGGTCCCCCCCCGCGTGCACCGAGGGTTCGCCTCCCGCGCGCGGCTTCGTCGTCCCGCGCATCCCCCCTGTTGGCGGATGCGTGAGGCCGAGCTCTCGGCCTGCTGGACGGCCGCTTGCTCGATGAGAGTTTGCACCTCGCGGTGCAGGTCTCGAGCCTCGGGGGTCGAGGGTGCCGGCATGGCCCGCAGCAGCGTCGCGGCGGCGATGAGCTTTTGGCTCGCCCGCGGGGGCGCGTCCGTGTTGTCGACGTTGGGGATGGTGTTGATGCGGTCGCGGACCTGTCGGCCCAGCTCCCGTGCGCGTTCGCCGCACGTGGAGGCCTCCCCTACCATTGAGGCGCGGAGCGCCCGCACCGTTCGGTATTCTTCCGCCGCCTTGGCCTCGAGCTCGCGGGCTTGGGCCACCGCGCGTCGGCGGCGGCCCCGGCGAGAGCGCTTGGCCCCGCGGCCGGGCGCGTGGCGATCCCCTCGGGGGGCGTGACTTCCCCGCCTCTCCGCGCCCACCGCACCGGCAGCATTGGCCGGGTCGTTGGTGATGACGGCGTAGCACTCCCGCGCGGGATCGTAACTCCCGGTGCCGGAGTCGTCGGAGCAGGCCGAACCGCAGTCCGTAGCGTCGAGAAAACGCCGGAACACAACTGGGTCTGGCACGCCGGAGAAGTCCCACTCCGCGTACCCGTGGCGGTTGGCGGGTGGCAACGCGTCGACGGAGCCCAGGGACGATTCGTCCCCTGCCGAGGCGCCGGGTCCCCGGCGACGAAGACGTGGCGGCCGTGTGGAACCCCGCGCATCGTGGTGTTGACGTTGGCGTTGTAGGCCGACGTAGCGCCACGCAGCCCCGATGGGGATGCGCGGTCCGAGACCGTGCGCCGTCCCGCCGGGGTGGTGGCGGTCGTGATGGCGGGCGCGCCGCGTTGAGTGGCGGCGCGCTCGACCGCTCGTCGCTCGCACCGCGCCCCGGCGCGAACGCCGTCCCGCAGCGACGACGGTGTCGTGGCGTCGATGGGCCCGCGGCATCCGTGCCCGCGGGCGCCTCGCGCCGTGGTGGTGCGTGCGGCGGGGGCCGGAGCGGACCCCGGCCTCGGCGCCGCGCGCGGAGCTCCTCACGGTTGGTGAGGCGCATGAGATAGCCGTTCCCCCGTGGCCCGAAAGTTCGGTCCCCGAAGCGACCTCCCGAACCCGGCTGGGAGGGGGTCCGAGCTACCCATGCAGTAGCGTGTACCACGGTACTCAGTTCGGATCATCATGGAGGGAGTTGACGAAATGACCTTAGGCGCTCGTTGAAGCCCCACGGTGGGCGCCAACTGTCGGTGCGGAATATGGTCCCGACACTAACCAGTAGAAAGCGCCGTGGTCTATCCCTCAATGGTCGATGCTAAGCAATAAGAGACACGGGATTTATCCTGGTTCCGGCCGAGGGGGCCGTACGTCCGAAGAAGGGGGGGTGCTCGCGGCACTATATTGCTCAAGACCGGGGGGCCCGTAGTGGGGCGGCTACAAGCAAGGCGGGAGAGGAAGCGAGGCCTCCAAGTCCCTGGTTGAAGATATTGTGGGAGAATTGGAGAATGAGTACGTGGTGTGTTGTGTGCTATCTGACTGTCTCCTCCTCGTCCCCGCGGCTGGGGGGTTCGCCCCCCCTTTTATAGATCAAGGGGGAGGCGGATTACATGCACGCCGCGCTATCTAGCTACGCGGGGAAGTGCGACGTGTTATGCTGTAGAGTGGGCGGTCGTCCGGACGATCCTTGCGGCGATCTGGCCATCATGGCCTACCTCGTACCCGAACGAGGGCGGTTCGAGGGTAGAAGGGCGGCGGATGGTGGCGATGTCCTCTCGATAGGCTCGAGGGAGGTGTCGACGTTGGCCCGCACGGAGTACGGGAGTAGGTAAAACGGCGTCCCTTCCCCGACGCGCTTCACGCGTCGGGAGTTGTTGCTACGGCGCCGGCGTGCGCCCCGCACGCGCGCGGGGACGGCGGCCACGCCGTTACGCGGGCGGGAATGGTGTTCCACCGGCCTAGCGCCTCCACCTAACCCCCGTAGGGTCACAAGAAAGTGAATCGAGGGTGCAACCGGCCCCCTTCGAGGGCTCGGCGCGTTAGCCGTACCGGGAGCAGCGCACGGCGTCACGGGACGACACCGGCCGCGCCGCACGTCCCTCCCCACGGTGATGGGGATGGGCTCCTCCCCCGGGGAGTTGGTGCGGCGGCACCGGGCGCGAGCCCCCGGCGCATGATGGCACCGTCCCGCCGGTGTCGGGCGTTAAATGCCCGTGTACGGGGGCCGGCGCACGCGTGAGAGGCGCCCTCGAGCGTGGCGGACCCCGCCGAGGGCGGACGTACCCTCGAGCGAGGCGGAGCCTCGCTCGAGGGGGAGCGAGCCCTCGAGCGAGGCGGAGCCCGCCCGAGGGAAGTGCTTCCCCTCGAACGGGGCGGAGCCCGCCCGAGGGGGGCGCGAGCCCTCGAGCGAGGCGGAGCCTGTCCGAGGGGATCTCTAAGAGGGTCGCCTTGATGGGCCGTCGGGGTCCCTGCGGCGTGGGCCGTTCCCTGCATGGTTAGGCAAATTGTGTTTTGGCTTTGTTGCGGGTTTTAAGTGAGGATTTCCCTGTTGTTTAAGGGGACCCCTAGGGCTGTCCCCGACACTATGTGTTTCATTTAAACTTATGAATTTTATCATTGTTATTTTATGTGCATTTACGTTCAGGAGTTGAATTGAAACCCTAGTTGCATGATCCTTAAGTACCCATGATCTTTTACTAGCATGCTAGTTCGCTAGTTGCTATGCTCTAAGGATCCGGTACAAGTCGAGTGATGTTCGTCACTCGCAAGAATAGGATCTCTTTTATGGAATCACCATATTTATTAATGGATTGCTCATGTGGTAAGAGCATGGGATTTGGGCACCGGTCTAGTGGCTTCACTGGTTAAGTGTTTGAACATACTAAGCACTAGTCAGAAATGGGCGCGGTAAGCCTAGTACCTAAATGAGGCGGTACGGGATTTTACTATCACTAATCTTAGGGTTGCGGCCCCAGGCTCACCACCTGAGTGCATGCATGAGGCTGGGTGACCTTGGTGGCGTAGCCCAGATAAACTTTGTACTTAAGACTGTGAGCTATTATTCCCAAACCGAAGAATGACGGGAACCACCTGGTTGGTGAACTCTTAGTGAGGGCACCTCCCATGTGTCCAGGTCCACCTTGCAAGGTTTAAATCAATCAATTGTCAGCCTCTCACTGTTATCTGAGACTACTTAATCTACTGGCCCTGATATCCCTTTATGATGGAACTTTGTGAAGATTATTATTTGATTAATTGTACTATACACTATGATTGCAATAGTTGCTTATCTAGTAATGATTACTTCTACTAGAACTTGAGCTAAAATGTGAAAGTAAGGATTCACTACTTAGTAGCTTTTTGGCAAACAAACCCACTAGCCAAAAACCTTCCGTGATTAGAGGTAAAGTCTTTTATTTTTAGATGGGTAAGCCTTGCTGAGTATTAGTATACTCAGCCTTGCTATTTAAATGTTGTTTCCAAGTAATGCATGTGATGTGTGACCTGGAGAGATTCCACTCGGCTGGGAGCTGGAATGGGTGGATGATGACGAGTGATTGCATCATGGACAGGCCTCCTATGATGTTATCGTACCGTTTAGTTAATTCCGTTGTTTTTGACAAACTCTAAACCATTTACTCCCATGTCAAAAACCATGGTTTGTAATAATTAAACCCTACGGGGAAGATTTTCTTTAATTTGTAAGGTACTCTGAACTCTCCTTCGTGGGAGTTTTAATGCATACGTTCGATCCTCTGTGTGTTTTCAAGTGATCTACGGGGCTTTATCCCGACAACACTCAATGGGATGATTCTTTATTATCGCTTAACGACCAAATGGAGTGGTTTAGGTGATAGTACGGAATTATCTCGGATGGGGTTGTCACAGTTGGCATCAGAGCATCCGTATGCACCAGAGAGATTAGATTAATACTAATCACATGTTTTACAATAAAACTTGCCAAGATTGATTGGATTTTAAAAATTTGTTGGATCGTTAAGAAATGATCTAGATCGAGAGGCCCTAGAGGGAATTTTGAGTTCTTTAAGGTGGCATAAGAATCTATGGTTTATTTTGCTAACTTCCAGCACTTTACTTTATGTCAGACTTACTTTCTTGCACAACCAAACTAGATGAAGCCACGTGCCTTATACGTGTGTTGGGCCGCATCACAGGAATTGCGAGGGTTGATGGAGTGATCTATTCAACAGATCCCATTTTCTCGTCTGGTCGCTCACGTGTCTTATATGTGTGCTTTCCGTATGAGTGTCATACGAAGGATGACATGCTCTATTCAAGATGAACATGTCATGGGTTGTGATGTCACCACGTTTTGCCATACGTGTGCATTCCACATGACGAATATGTGAGGCAAGGACACACTCCATTCAAACGGAGGATGTCTGAGGTTGGACACTGTCCATGCAGCGGCTTGACGCATGGATACCATTTCTATAGTGAATGGTAATGTATGTAGACGCTTCCGTGACGTGCTGGCATGGAAGGTTCTCTTCTGCAGATACACTAACAACGTTTCGTAAGTCGCTAAGTGAGAATCGAGTAGCTTCGACTAGTTATTATAGGGAGAGCCGATTATAAGCTTACCACCGGCACTAACTACGTCTTTCGTGATCCATGTGTGTGAGGTTGTTTAAGACGTGTGCATCATGATTAAAATCTTGTTGAACCTAAAATTTATTATTGTATGTTTGAGTAATGCTTCCTAGGGTGATTGCTTGATCCAAGACAAGGTTATCCTCTCTTTTGATCTTAGGAAGTTTCTGCCAGATTTTGTTGCTGTCATTTCATAATTTTTAGAGCCAAATCTGTGAGGAATCTGACTAGACATCCTTTAGGAAAGTTTTTTCTTATCAAATTGAGCATCTTCTGTGAAATTCTCATGATTTTAGGAATTTTCAATCAGGAGTTATGATCAATTTAGTAAGTCTTTGTCCTGCTAACCTTCCTCTGAAAATGAAATTTTTCAAGCATGTTCCCATCCAATTTAGATCTAACTTTGAATACCAAAAATATGCATAATTTTGTCACTAAGTTACTGTAGAAAATTGGGAAATTTTGAGGCTCTGGTTTTTATGTTATGAATTTTTGTTCATACCTGCCAGAATTTTTACGCCCTTAATCATGTTATAGTCGATTCGAGGTCTAACAAGTAGTTCCTATTTTTGTACAGATGGTGCAGCCACCGCACTATGGGATCGATGTGGACGGTACCATTCGTATCGATGCCCTTCACTGGGAGGGTTTCCCCCACATTTTGTGGGAGACTCTCAGTGAGGTCGGCTACACTACGTCGCCGTTGTACGAGGTGGTCTCCTTTTGGAACCAGGGGGTTCCCTACGCCCGCACGACCGCGATCGTGCCACCTCACCCAGAGCACCCGGAGTGGGCAGATTTAAGCATGATGTTTTTCGCTCACCGTGGTGTTGAGTCGGTCGAGTCCGCGGCCATGCAGATCCTACACACCTTCTGCGAGCAGCACCTGGACGAGGTGATGCTCACTGCGCTGGGGTTGTTCCTAGACATGGACACACTTGACTCGGCTTGGCATGAGCATATGTCGCTCACCGACGTGTTGCTCATGACTGACCCTCCAGAGGTCACCGTGCGCCAGCTCCTGAGGTTGTTGGAGGTGGTTTACAACATGCAGGTGTTCCGTCTCTCCACTCAGGGCATGCTTTCTCTTTTGTTGATGGACACCACGGTGATGAGGGATATCCTCACCCTCGACCTTCAGTTTAGTTTAAGTGGCAAACCGTTGCTCACCTCCAGCAGGAGATTGTTGCACTCCATGATGAGTGTGTCCAGTGGCAGCAGGAGTGTGCCGAGTACACGGAGCAGCTGCACGCCAGGGACCCCGCGCTAGAGATGATACAGGTGCAGCTAGCTCACACCGAGACCCAGCGTTTTGCCTTGGTGCAGAACATAGCGGAGATGCAGAACCAGGTCATCGACTTGGAGGTACAGGTGGAGGTGTGGCAGGCGATGGCACACCAGGGGCAACAACCGCCAATCGCTCCACCGGTTGCACCTGCCACTCCGGACGAGCTACAGGGAGCTTCGGGCTTGAGTGAGGACAGTGTCGACGGTCCACCGCCCGCTTCTCTAGAGACTAGTGCTGGCTCCGCTGCGGGCAACTAGTTGCCTAGTTGATGTCTTTAGAAGAAAAATCATGTATTCTTGGTTTAGCCTTTTTAGCTAGCTTTTGTGGAAGGGTCTAGGCTGCTCGAAGAGTATGTGTGATGTGCTTTTGTTGTATGTAAATAGTGTGTTAGGTGATCCAAAAACTCAGCATCATGTAATGCTTGGATGAACACCTTTGTGATGTTGTTTTCAATGAATGAATTAGGGTTGTTGTGATCAAAATTTCACCGTGTGTTGAATACCAAAGTTGTGTGGAATGTTGTGGAGATCATTCTCACCAAAATTCATCATGTTTGCATAAGCGTATCGAGAATTATGACAAATTGGTGCATTTCGGCCTATAGTGAAAACAGCTAAGCAGAACCTCGATTACGGAATTTTTCGGGCATGATAATATTGGAATTTGACCCCGAGTTGAATACCAATGTTAGAGCTTACTAAATTTTGCACTTTCTGAACAAAAATGAGAATTTTCCCTGAAGCGGCAGAGAGTTATGAATTTTTCATCGACTCAACTACGCTGTCCGGTTTCCACAAAAATGATGTTCATGAGTTTTCGTCTTGCATATTCTCCTTGTGGTTAATGTAAGCAAGCTTGTGGATATGTGGCTAATGAAAACTCCATAAATTTCAGATGGTGGGACCAACACGTGCCTCCCCCAATGGTTTTGGTGCAAGTGGGAGTGACGCTCCGCCACCTCCTCCCAACATGACTATCCTGGAGCAATTCATCGTCACCCAAATTGAGGTGATGTGCTAGCTCTTGCAGATGCAGCAGCAGATCGCTCAGTAGCTGCAGCACAATCCTCATGGGGAGAATCTTGATGGCCAGCCCCGACTTACCAAGTATGAGCATTTCTATGCCATGAAGCCCCCGACGTTCGAGGAGGCCAAAGAACCTCTAGCTGCGGATGTGTGGATCAAGGCCACTGAGGCAAAGTTCTCAGTGTTCGTATTGCCATGCTCCGAAGAGTGTAGGCCAGCTTCGCGGCCCTACAGCTCCGTGGTGCAGCGCTGCTGTGGTGAGAGCATTTCAAGTCCATGATCCCAGAGGGACATCAAGTCACATGGGCTGAGTTCAAGAGGGCCTTCAAAGAACATCATATTCCTAAGGGTCTCATGGACAGAAAGATGAAAGAATTGCTTGCACTAAAACAAGGCTTTGACACGGTGTATGAGTATGCTAAGAAATTCAATGCCCTGTGTCAGTATGGTGGGCATCATGTTGACAGTGATGCCAAGAAAATAGAGTGTTTCTGTGATGGGCTACATGGAGACCTTTATGAGAGGATTAATCTTTATGAGCCTAACAACTATCAGGACCTTGTGAACAAGGCCATTTCTCAAGAAGATGCCATGACAAAAGCCAAGAAGGACAGGAAGAGGCAGGCCAGATTCACCACTGCTGGTGGGTCAGGCAAAAAGTTCCACTTTGTCAAGAAGGGTACTCAGGGTCCTCCCCAGCCATCTTCAGCTGGACACTGGAGGATGACCCCGTCTCAGAACAAGCCTTCTGGAAATTTCCAGTACTGTAAGGCACAACAGCAGCCCTACAAGCCCAGTGCACCCCAGCTAACAATAATGCTACTAAGGATCGTCGCTGCTATAATTGTGGGTAGCTGGGACACTATATTAGTGAGTTCCCCAAACCCAAGCAAAACAAGCAAGCTAAATTCTCCAAGTGTAAATTTTGGTTGGATAGTGTGAAATTCTTGGGTCACACTATTTCCAAGGATGGTATCTCCGTGGATCCTAGCAAAGTGCATGGATTGGAAACCACCCAAGTCGGTGCATCAAATCCGTAGTTTTCTGGGTCTAGCTGGCTATTATCGTCGATTTATTCCGGACTTCTCCAGAATAGCTAAACCCATGACTGAATTGTTGAAGAAAGGTGTCAAGTTTGTGTGGAGTGAAGCTTGTGATCAAGCCTTCCATACTTTGAGGGAGCACTTAACCTCAGCCCTAGTGCTAACCTAGCCAAACATGACAAAACCGTTTGAGGTATTTTGTGATGCTTTGGGCACTAGCCTTGGTTGCGTGCTTATGCAGGAAAACCGGGTTATTGCCTATGCCTCACGAGCACTTTGACCTCATGAGAAGAATTATCCTACCCATGATCTTGAGCTAGCAGCGGTTATTCATGCCTTAAAGATTTGTCGTCATTATTTGATGGGAAATCACTGCAATATCTTCACCGATCACAAGAGCCTTAAATATATATTCACCCAATCAGATCTAAATATGAGGCAAAGAAGATGGTTGGAATTGATAAATGATTATGATTTCGAAATCTATTATCATCCCGACAAAGCCAACGTGGTTGCGGATGCGCTTAGTCGCAAACATTGCAACTACGTGACGGTAGAGCCGTATAATGAGGCTTTATGTGAAGAAATGAGGAAGCTTAACCTAGAAATGGTCGAGCATGGAAATCTTTATGCCATCTCAATCGAATCCCCTCTCCGTGAGAGAATTGCCATAGCTCAACTCATCGATGATAAGGTTCAGAAAATCATACAGAAATTGTCTTAGAGAGATCCCAAATTTAATTGTTTCTGGAGGAATGACAAGAGAGTTGTATGGTTTGGTCAGAGGTTAGTCATTCCTTAGGATCCAGAAATAAAGAAAGAAATTTTAGATGAGGCTCATCTCTCTAAGTTCACCATCCATCCCGGTAGTACCAAGATGTACCGAGACCTTATGGAAGATTTCTGGTGGTCAAACATGAAAGGTGAAATAGCCGAGTATGTGTCCGGCTGTGATACATGTCAAAGGATCAAGGCTAGTCACCTAAAGACCGCGGTCAGATGCAACCTTTGTTTATCCCCGCATGGAACTGGGATGATATAAGCATGGATTTCATTGTAGGTTTACCCCTCACTCCCAGAAAGCATGATTCCATTTGGGTAATAGTGGACCGGCTTACCAAGACCGCTCATTTCATTCCTGTCCACACTACCTATTTAGCCGAGCGCTATGTGGAAATCTATGTTGATCTCATAGTACGCTTGCATGGCGTTCCAAAAATTATCTTATCTGACATAGGCACTCAATTTGTTGGTCGCTTTTGGGCACAAGTTCATGAATCTTCGGTACCAAGCTAATCCATAGCTCCAGCTATCACCCCCAGACCGATGGTCAGACAAAAAGAGTAAATCAAATTGTCAAAGATATGTTGAGAGCTTGCGCTATTCATTTTGACAAGACTTGGGACAAATGCTTAGCATTGGCAGAGTTTGCTTATAACAATAGCTATCAAGCAACCTTGAAGATGGCTCCTTTCGAAGCCTTATATGGATGAGGTGTCGTTGATGGACCGATTAGGCGACCGGAGAGGGGGGAGTGAATGGGAGCCGATAAAAATTCTTCTGCAAAGAGAGAACTCGGCCTATGCCCCGAATTCACAACCAAGGATTCCCACACGGATTTGCCAAGGTAGCATAGTCACAGCGGACCTACCAACCCTAGGAACAACCCCAAACGATCCAGAAGCGAAAGCAAAACTCAAAGAGCGAAAAGCTAAGTAGCTCAGCACTAGACCAGGCGGACTGTCCGCAAGCACCGGGCGGACCGTCTGTGAGGCTTGGGCGGACTGTCGGCAAGCACCGGGCGGACCGTCCGCGAGGCCTAGGCGGACTGTCTGCGAGGCTGCGACGGACCGTCCGAAAACAACCCCCGAACCTCCAGTACTGCACCCTCAATAACAGACCATCCGCGATGGGCCCGCGGACCGTCTGCCCCGACACGGACCGTCTGGCACTCTAGTACGGACCGTCCGCGAACTTCGTGCAACAAAAATCCACCGAAAAAAGATCGAACGAAAAGCACGCAAGAACACACGAAGAACTCGACGAACTGCTGGCTGAAAGCTACCTCGTGGACCGACCGCCAGGGGCTCGTGGACCGTCCGTGTGGAGCGCAGATAGCAGCCCGAACCCGACCTCTTGAAGGTCAACTCCTTCCCACTACCCGATCTCCCGAATAAACAAAGGGATTGCTACCAGATCATAGGTGAAGGTGAAGCGCCTCTAGGAGATGGTATGCCTACGAATTTGTAGCCTCAAACCCAATGAATCGAGAGGAATCAAGATTCTACCAAGCTCAAGAACAAAGCGAGGTTTCCAACCGAAATCCTTCAATCGGAGGCCGAACTCGGAGTTTGGGGGATCAAGATCAAGCACAAAGATGCACGAAGCAACTATCCATGATTCCCACCAACAAATCCGATCCCAAACACCTCCGAATCGAAGGAACAAGCAGTGCACGAAAAACCGACGAAAATAGCTCGAAAAAGACACGAAAATCCAACGAGCTACAAACCGGGAATCGACGCAACCATGAAAGCTTCCATTCACTCGGAGGTCAGATTCTTTACAAACGGAGGAAAAATCTAACCCTAGAGAGCAAGGAAATGAGAATCAGTCCGGATGGATGGTTTGCCTGGAAACCCTAGAGCTAATATATATGAGTCCCCTCCGGGCCAAGCAAAAGACCACACTACCCCTAGAGTCGAGGACGACTCCAAACCTCAGTTATGCCATAGAGTCGAGGACGACTTCTTGTCAAGAGGGGGAGGATGATATGCACACGCCAGCGTCATCGACCACTCCAACCACTTTGCCGACCTCATCGACTACATTGCCGACCTCTACACCAACACCTACAGGACCAATCACACGTAGCCGAGCTAAAAAGATACAACAAGAGGTGCACGCGCTACTTTGTGAACTTAAACTCAATTCTAATGATAACTTTATGCTACCTAAGTCTTGTATGTTGATACTTATCGGTACATGGAAGAGAGTCATCAAGACGAAGACCACGAAGCTAGAATCGGCAAAGTTCTCGTCATTCGAAGCAAGGTCATTCGGCAATTTCCAGCATTCGGCAATCCATTCGGCGGTTTCCGAAGCATAAGTTCGGGCATTAAACTGTACCAATCTACGAAGTTTCACATAGCATGCTATACACCGTTGGAAAGATAATCGAGTTAGCTTTCCAACGCATCTAGTCCCACGTCATTTGAAGATTCCTAGAAGAAGTTATGGTCAAAACATTGAAGACTACTCAGAAGCCAAACAGCCACGCGGGAAAAGCTCAGAAGACCATTTCGAGGAGCCCTTTCACATTGGCGATCTATTCAATTTGTTTTCGTGTTTCCACCCACCTAGGAGGGTTGTTCCTAGTATAAATACCCCTATGAACTACTGAAAACTGAGTTTTGATCAATATGAATTGTTAACCACATATGGTTTGTCGCAGCCACGCTGCTGAGTGCCTTGCACACCCTTGTTCTTCCTTGTTCTTCGAAGACTCGTGAAGAAGATCTCTCTGAGGTCCCCTAGTTCGTGCTCTACGGCTTCCAGTTCGGCTGCACCGTATTGTGTGGATTAGTCCCGGATTGTGGTTCTGCGGTCGTTCGGTGATCGAGTCGAAGTCCTCAAGGTTTCGGTGCCTCTCACCCCGTCGCTTGGTCGCATCCAACCTTGGCTGGTATAAAGCTACCCCGGATCGTGGTTCTGTGGTCGTTTGGAGATCGAGTCCAAGCTTCTTCGGTGCCTCTCTCCCCGTCACTTGTTCGCATCCAACCTTGGTCAGGTATAAAGCCTTTATCCGCTGATTTTCAGCAAGTTACCTTGATCCGCTGTTACTTTACATCTATTACCTTGTTCGTGACCTACTGCCGTGAAGATCGGGCCATCCCTTGCGCTAATCCTAGATTAGTACTCATCATCTGGTATCAGAGCTATCGTTGTCACGGTAGGTTTTTTGTTATCATCCACCCTCCCACCCTTATCTGTTACTTTATTTGTTCATGTCCTACAGTCCACTAAAAAGCCAAACAAAAAAAATCCCCTAGCCTTTTTGTGGTACTGTTGCTTTGTGTGTTGCGTTCATCGTGTTGCTAATCACCATCTTCTTTCTTCCACCGTGTTTATTTTTTTTCCGCACCCCTCATATGTTAGCTTGTGTTTGCTGTTAAAAAAAATCAGAAAAAAAAGTGTGAAAGAAAGAGTAAAAGAAAGAGACAACAAAAAAAGAGAAGTTGACAGGGGCTGTGTTGCAGATTGTGTAATTAAAAGTTTGATATCAGTAACCTCAAGTTGGTGGTGTTCGGGACAGCAACGTTTACAATTTTGTGAGCGAGTTACACACTTGGTTTCAGTACCATAAGCCTTCCTTGAACAGCCACCTATAGCTCCACAAAAAGCCGTAAACCGGACCTCTCGTTCCGTAACCTTTCGATCGCTTAATCACACCTGGGATTTGCCGCACTAGCACACTCACAGTCTTTGAGAATGGGTAAGAACTAGGGTAAGCAAGAGGTGAGGTTGTGTGATTCCACAAAATTTTCCTATTCCACTTTCTCTTGCAATATCCTAACATGGCAGGATCTGATTCGAGTGTTCGTGGTGGCCATCGCGGAGAACATGAAGCCCCTATCCAGCGAGCTGAGTTGCACCGTCTACAAAACTCGCTCTTGGATGCCATGGAGAGGATGTTCAATGAACGTCTTCTCGCCGGGGATCGAAGAGAACGACGACATCAACATGAAGATTCTAGTGATGAAAATTCTAGTTTCATGCATGGTTCTCATGTCCATTTCCGAGGTGGTCGTGATGACCGTTGTGGTGGTGGTAGGCGTGCTGATCAGGTTCAGCCTCGACGTGTTCCTGCTGCTCCACAAGTTGAGTGTGGTGTGAAAAACTCCATTAATGGTGCCTCCACACGTGCTCTTCAGCAAAGAGGAAGTGCTCCCGTGCATGGCCTTGTCACCCATGTGAGCTTCAATGATCATGACACACAAGGTGATTTCTGCAGCTCTTATTATCCCTATGACAGAAGAAATTCAGATTTCACACCTTGGGTTGATTTGAGTATACCCAAATTTTTTGGAAGAGAAGACCCCAAAGCTTATCTTGTTTGGGAGGAAAAGTGTGACTATATTTTTGGTGTACATCGTGTCTTGGATACACAGCGAGTACACTTAGCTGCAATGGAATTCTATGGTTATGCTCTGACATGGTGGAAGGATGTGCAAGAAAATCAACTTGTGTTGGGCAGGGATCACATCAATACATGGGCTGAAATGAAGCAAGTTATGCGAAGGCGATTTGTTCCCTCAGATTATCATCATAAGCAGCAACAAAGATCTCTGGAAATTGATAATACATCTGTCTGGAACTCACCTACTGCAGCATCAAGATATTCTGCAAAACAAGGTACATTTCAGCTTGTTGGTACAAGAGAATGTGCATCTTTGAAGGAGAAAAGACATTCTAGACAGCGACAAAAGATGCATGATGCAAAAGTGCTGAAGCAAAATGACAAGAAGGTTGATTACGGACTTTACAAATCAAGAAATCGTCCATCTAAATTTGCACATATGCAACATATCCCACATGTGGAGATTGCGGCTGATGGATATGATGGCAATGTTGTCCCTTTTTTCTTGGAAGATGATTTAATACCAAACCCATGTGAGAAAGAAAGCCACAAAGCCAAATTGAATGTGAGGGTTAAAAAGAAAACATTGAGCGATTACACCATATCTCGGGAGAGCCACATAATTCTGTGTGGGGAAAATACACAAACATTGAGTGAAATAGAGAATAGGCCATGTGAGGAAATATTTATTTCTAACATGACAATCTCTTCTAGTTTGTTTTCTCATGAGATACAAAGTTGCTTTGAAGAAAATGATGTGGTAAATTATGACAAGCCCCCAATTTTTGATGAGGAAGATCAAGAGATGGATTCGGAGAGTGATACGAGGCATGATATCCTAATGCTCCCACATCATGAGGATAGTTACACGTGCCCTGAACCACTACTTTATTTAGCCACACCAGCTGAGATGGATAATGGAGGTAACAATTCAGAGATGCCTAACATGGTACAAACACAATCTTTAGAATTAACAGGTATCACAAATGGACCAGGTATGAATTTTAATGACAAACACAGTGCTCAATTTGATGATATATGTGCTATAATTTTAGTCGACCATTCAAAAAAAATTGTTGCTGAATTGATTGAACCACATGCTGATACAAATGTTGAAATTGATCTTGATACTACCATTTGTACTTTGATTGATCCATGCAATACTTTACATACCAATAAATGTCACTCTGTTCAGTTGATTACTAGTGCTGAATTATTTGAAAAAGGATCTCCTGCGAACTGCTTGTTTTATACTAAGTTTGATATGCTTATTCATGTCAACAAAATGCTAGAGAATATTTCTATGGTAACATCTTCTAGCTCCTTGAATAATGCTCATAGCTGCAAGTTTACATTTATTCTCATTGGCGAACATGTTATAAATAATTTTTATGTTCATTCCATTTGCATAACTACTGACATGATTGCTGGATGGTGTCATCATTCTTGTGATATGTATTTTTCTGATGATATGATGAACCAATTGCTTAGTGCTTGTTATTTAGAACCCTCAATATCTTCCCCATGTTCATATATTCCATTAGAAGAAACAAGTGCTATGCAAAAATGTGCAATCTGTGCACTTGAGAAACATTTATCCACATCCATGAGCATTACATTTGAAGGGTCTATATCTCAACCTATGAATGATTTATGCAACAAAAACTTCGGAGTGTTCTTGGTATTTTATCACCATGTGCGAACAATATCATCTTGGAATGGTGAAATTGGAGATGCTAAATAAATTGTGTTGTGTCACGAAATTTTTGTTCTCCCATTCCATAACCTATTTGTAGGTAAACAAATGTCAATGATGCTTTTTCATCGTGGTAAGATGAAATTTGTTGCTATAATGTTTCAAGTTAACAGTCTTTTGCAGTACAACCGAAAGTCGAGGTCGACTTTTTTCCAAGGAAGGGGGGATGACGCGCACATCCTCATGATAGTGAAATATATCCAACCTGCATGCTGTTTTGAAAATAGTGTGATGGAAAACAATAAAAATGACAAAACGAATGACATATTCATTTATCATGCATATATATTTTTCCTTTTGTACATTCTTTATTCAGGTTTTAAAAAGTTTGGGATAACTTTTCTTCAAGACCAGGAAAATGATGCGGACCACATATGTACAATAGGAATCATCATTGTCAAACGAATATGCAAGGTGAAAGCTATATTAAACTTCAATCCTTCTTATTTTCATATGGCAAAGCTACTACTTGGATTGTATGATTACAGATCAAAACATCTTGGAATATTGGAGGAAATACATGCCATAGTACCTACAAAGCTTGATTGTTATCATTTCAACCATGAAAGGGTTATCGAGAGTCCTTCTACCATCTTTGAAGATGGCGACCAATCTCCATTCTTTGAACAAGAAGAGTCGGGGACGACTCGTTTTCAAGAGGGGGAGGATGATGTGCACATGTCAAGCCTCCGTTATGCAATAGAGTCGAGGACGACTCCAAACCTCAGTTATGCCATAGAGTTGAGGACGACTTCTTGTCAAGAGGGGGAGGATGATATGCACACGCCAGCGTCATCGACCACTCCAACCACTTTGCCGACCTCATCGACTACATTGCCGACCTCTGCACCAACACCTACAGGACCAATCACACGTAGCCGAGCTAAAAAGATACAACAAGAGGTGCACGCGCTACTTTGTGAACTTAAACTCAATTCTAATGATAACTTTATGCTACCTAAGTCTTGTATGTTGATACTTATCAGGTACATGGAAGAGAGTCATCAAGACGAAGACCACGAAGCTAGAATCAGCAAAGTTCTCGTCATTCAGCAAGGCCATTCGGCAATTTCCAGCATTCGGCAATCCATTCGGCAGTTTCCTGAAGCATAAGTTCGGGCATTAAACTGTACCAATCTACGAAGTTTCACATAGCATGCTATACACCGTTGGAAAGATAATCAAGTTAGCTTTCCAACGCATCTAGTCCCACGTCATTTGAAGATTCCTAGAAGAAGTTATGGTCAAAACATTAAAGACTACTCAGAAGCCAAACAGCCACGCAGGAAAAGCTCAGAAGACCATTTCGAGGAGCCCTTTCACATTGGCGATCTATTCAATTTGTTTTCATGTTTCCACCCACCTAGGAGGGTTGTTCCTAGTATAAATATCCCTATGAACTACTGAAAACTGAGTTTTGATCAATATGAATTGTTAACCACATATGGTTTGTCGCAGCCACGCTGCTGAGTGCCTTGCACACCCTTGTTCTTCCTTGTTCTTCGAAGACTCGTGAAGAAGATCTCTCTGAGGTCCCCTAGTTCGTGCTCTACGGCTTCCAGTTTGGCTGCACCGTATTGTGTGGATTAGTCCCGGATTGTGGTTCTGCGGTCGTTCGGTGATCGAGTCGAAGTCCTCAAGGTTTCGGTGCCTCTCACCCCGTCGCTTGGTCGCATCCAACCTTGGCTGGTATAAAGCTACCCCGGATCGTGGTTCTGTGGTCGTTCGGAGATCGATTCGAAGCTTCTTCAGTGCCTCTCTCCCCGTCACTTGGTCGCATCCAACCTTGGTCAGGTATAAAGCCTTTATCCGCTGATTTTCAGCAAGTTACCTTGATCCGCTGTTACTTTACATCTATTACCTTGTTCGTGACTTACTGCCGTGAAGATCGGGCCATCCCTTGTGCTAATCCTAGATTAGTACTCATCACCTAGCACTTAAGTTGTGATACAACCCCTCAGGGGAAAATAGGTCATGTAGCACTCCTCTTCATCGCACGGCCACGCCGTCGCCGCAGACCGCATCCTCCCGACGCAAGCCCTGCGATCCCGCCACGCGTCCGCCGGCATTGAAGCTTCCCGGTGCGCCCGGAACCCGTCTCCGCCCGCTGAGCCTCCGGTCTTGGTTTTGTGGCTCAACCAAGTAACCCGACGGTTTTCTGGTGAACCGCCGCAAACCCCTCGTGCAGACTCCGGTTGTGAGCCGCTACCCTGCACCGGCTCCAGTCCACGACTTCGTCTTGCTTTTCTTGCCACCATGCGGCCCGCACTTGACCCCACTGGCCACCGGGTCCCTTGAGTCAGGCCTACTTGTCTCTCTACTCCTCGGAGGCCCCGCAAGGCATAGACCTTTCGCGCCCACTCTTCACCTGCACCAACGCAAATCAAGCCGCAACCTGCACCTGCAATACTGGCCAAGAGTCAGTCCACACCACGTTGCCAATCACTCATCACAGCCAGGAGCGACCATCCACCGGTCCTCGGACGCTCCGGTCCTCAGTCGTACCCCTTTAAATTGGTCACAAGCGGGTGAGCGAACCTTATTTGGCCCCAAGCTAGTACAAGAAGCCGAAGAGAAGGTAGCAGTGATTAGAGAAAATTTGATAGCTCCTCAAATGAGACAAAAGAGCTACCATGACAAGGCTAAGGCCCCCCAGAGAGTCTGAAGTGGGTAATTATGTGTACCTAAAGGTATCTCCAACCAAAGGTGTACAACACTTTGGAATAAAAGGGAAATTAGCTCCACGCTATATTAGCCCTTATGAAGTCACCGAGAAGTTTGGTACGGTCGCCTATCGCATTCGACTCCCGGACCGACTTTCCGCAGTGCACGATGTGTTTCACGTCTCGCAATTGAAGAACTGCGAGCAAATCCCAGAAGCACAAATAATTGAGGAGACCAATGCAGAGATAGAACCAGACCTATCACTGGCAGAGTATCCAATGAGAGTGTTGGATCAAAAAGAAAGGCAAACTAGAAGACAAAAGGTGAAGATGTACAAGATTCAATGGAGTCACCACACCGAAGAAGAGGCTACGTGAGAGACCGAGCACTTCCTAAACACCAAGTATCCAGACTTTCTTCCAAGTCAAACTCGTACATGATCTTTTCCCCGCCTATCTTTTGAATTTCGAATCTCGGGACGAGATTCTTGTTAAGGGGGGTAGGTTGTAACACTCTGTGTTTTTGCTTAGTGTCAAATAGTGCTAATGATCTCTCTAATCAAGTCTCTAACCATCCATGGTCAACCCTTGATCAAACCTAGCCCAAAACCCTAGCTAAACCTTTGACCTTCCTTGTCCAACTCGAACTTTTGGCGCGTTCTCCAAATTTCACCTAAACACTTCAAATTCTCCCAATGGGAAAGTTGTGCAGTTTGTCGAGACACACAACTTTCATTTTGGACGGCATTGCAAATTTGAAGTGCACAGTGGTGAAAAACTCAAGTCAACGCCTGCTTTTACTATTCACCAAGGCCGAGAAAATCCTCAAGTTTGTCTGCTGTTCATGCCAAATCTATTGCTCAAACACCCTAAGAACCTTTGTAGAAATGGTAGAGGGTAGTGAGATGAGCAAGTTTGGTATTCAAACCTTGGTGCAATTCAGTTGCAATTTTTTAAGAAAAATTTAGTCAAACCGAGTTACTTTGAAACGACTTGGATCTGGAACGCGAGCCATGCGCGACGTCGCATCGAGCGCGCCACGTCGGCCTCACTACCGTACCCCTAGGCGCGCACACCGATGCACTCCAGTGACCGCCGATCCGAGGCCGGGCTCTGTGGGCACTGTGTGCCTATGGGGCGTGACACGCCCCCTGGCCATAGGCTGGTGCCACGCGATGCGTTCGCACGCGCCTGCGCCCACACGCCGAGGCCGCCATCAGCCAGCGACCCCGCCACGACTCCACCGCCCTTCGCCCATACCGTGGCTTCTGTAGATGACGAGGGCCAGGAAAAACCGCTTCTACGTGCAGCTCCGACTATAAACCCCACCCTCCATCTTGCGCGCGCCCGCACGTCGCCACCGTCTGCCACTGCCCGCCATTTCCGCCGACCAGTGAGAACCATTCTCCGCTCGTGCTCGTGATCCACTGACTGCTCAGAGCTCCTCCCTAGCCTCCACCTGAGCTCTCACACCCACTCATGGCTTAGCCGGTCCCCGCATTTCGCCGGAACCCATGCCGCAGCGGAGGCGTCGCCGCTGCCTCACCGCCGACCATTGTTGGTTACTTCTGCGGCCGAACCACCGACGCCAATCGGTCCCGGGTGAGTTGAGTTGCATCCCTGGCTCGCTTGTTTGCTTGCCCCGGCCCCACCTCACCGGCGGTGAGCTCTCCCCGCCGCCGAGGGCACAGGTGTGAAGCCGAAACTCACTCAGGGACCCCTGTGCAAATCTCGAGGGCATAGTTGTGAACTTTCAAATCTTTCTAGGGGCTATCGTAGAAGAAGATTCTTAGTTTCTTTTTGTTTTGGTCTAGAGTCTTTTAAAATCATATAACATCGTAGAAAAATCCTAAAAATGCAAAACCAATTTTGTTGTCTTCCTTGTGACTAGATGAAAGTGCATCTAGGCCCCTAAGTGTATTTTGGTGAATTGAATGACAAAAAGATGAAAGGACTAATGTATTTGTCTAAGTTTGTTAGCAACTTTATCTTGAAATTCATAACCAATTATTGGAGTATTTATTTGTGAAGGAATATTATATGTCTCACATTGGAAAAGACAAATACATGGATGATTCTTTATGCACAAAGGTTAGTGTCAAGCAATAAATGGACTTATATTTTGGGGATATTTTGTGAAGATGAAATACATGTCTCCAAAGAGAGTGGTAGCTTGACTAAAATAAAAAGGGGATCATTCAAAAGGAAGTTGGTAATTCTATCAAGCAAAAGTGCAAGGCTTCATGTGGAAATTGAAAGAGGACATAAGGATGAGTGTAAACTTAATGGTTCTTAAAAGGAAGCTTGCATATTCGTTGTCAATCAAGAACAAACATATGAAGCAAAGTGGAACTCAAAGTGGATTGGGTAAGTGATGAAGAGATCAACCGAGGTGTCTAGGGTGAGGGACTAAGCAATCTTTGGGGTCTTGGCCCGGCCGCCATTAGTGTTTTGCTAAGGTGAAGTTCTAGCATCTATGGAGTCTTCAAGCATCATATCCAAGCCTTAACCGAGGGAAGCAATGCACCATCAAAATGTCATGATTGGCAATATGGAGTGACTTAAGGATTAAAGTGTTCTCTATCATGCCAAAAGGGAAAAATCCTAAGTCACTAGCTCAAGTATGGAGTTGCTCAAGACATCGGCTATGTTAAAAGCCCTCATATTAGATTCACAAAAGTACGACAAGATTGAAGATTTACAAGCTCAAGTGATCAACTGATTTTATATTTATTCTTGAGTTTTAGGTACGTTGTACTATCAAGAGGGATGCAACATTAGCTCTAAGACAAAAGATCAAAAGTGCTCATTAGTTGACCTAAGTGAGAACTAGCCTTGAGAGAGTCCCTGAGTAGTCTAACAAACCTCTAACCCAGCCTTTGCCACTTCAACTCATGTTGGAGTGTTTGTGAGAAGAGGAAGGGTTTTTGGGCTCTCTCTGCCCAAGGCGGTCTAACCGCCCATGACAGCCCAACGGCTAGTTTTTCAAACTGACCGTTGGGGGCGGTCTAACTGCACTAACCAAGCGGTCTAACAACCTTTGTCAGAGAACTAACAGCTAGTTTTCCTTGTGAGGGGTATAAGTACCCCTCGAGCTCCACTTGTTGGTGCTGCTGATTCTAGGGTTGCTGAGGTGCTTCGCTTGCTGTTTTTCAGAAGCCAAAGCCAAAGAAACACTCCCCAACTCTCTCTTTGTGAGATTTGCTATTCAAGCCATATCCTTGTGTTGGGTTGAGAGTTTAAGCCTATGTGAGCTTGTGTGAGCTGAGGAAGAGCATCCCATAGCTTGAACACTTGTGGTTCGCGTCGGAAAGGCTTTGAAGCATTTGTTACTCTTGGAGGTTCGCCTCCTAGACGGCTAGGCGTCGTCGATTAGCTCCCAAGGTTGTGGTGAGCAGCGGCAAGTTTGTAAGGGCTGTGATCTTGCCTCTTTGTGGAAAAGATCGCCTTAGTGGAAATGAGGAAAGCGGTTGAAAGAGACCTAACTTGTTGTGGGAGAATCCCTTACAAGCTCCTCAACGGAGATGTAGCCGTTCCTTTGTCGGTGGTGAACTTCGGGAAACAAATCCTCGTCTCTCCTTTGTGGTTTGCCTCACTTGTTTTGATCTCTAGCACATTTACCTTTCTTCCGCTTGATCTACTTGGGTGTGCTTGTCTTTGAGTGCAGGGATCATTACCCTGCTCGTGATCATCTACAGGAGCTACTCAAGAACTTAAGTTCATGCTAGAAGTCAAGAGAAGACTTGAGTTATTTTGCGGGTTTACTGGGCAGGGCGGTCTAACCGCCCCAGGACCCGGTCTAACTACCCCCTGTGGTTCAGCACATCAGGGGCGGTCTAACTGCCTGATAGGGGCGGTCTAACCGCCTGATAGGGGCGGTCTAACCGCCTGTGCCATTGAAGCTCAAGTTTCCGGGGGAGAAGTTTTATTTGGTCGTCCCACCTATTCACCCCCCCCCTCTAGGCGGCATCAAGGTCCTTTCAATTGGTATCAGAGCTTGGTGCTCTGGTTCGAGCTTAACTGCTCGGAGTTTCTCGATGTCGACTACTTGTGAGGTACTGTTTGAGCCTCTAGCTTTTGATGGCTCAAACTACTCTTCTTGGCATTCCAATGTTCTCATTGCACTTAAGGTTTTGGGTTCCACCGCTGAGGACATTATAGTTGCGAGTATCCTTCCGGAGGATGAGACTTGTGTCCTACCAAAGGAATTGGAGAAGAAGCGACTCAATGCTGTTGTTACTAACCTTTTGCGTAGCTGTGTATGTAGTGAACTAAAGCATCTTATTCTAACGAGTAAAGGGATTAGCAAGGATGCTCATCTCATTTGGAAATTGCTATTTGGGATAGCTCACATCAAATGGGATGAAGTGGAGAGTGAGGATGATGACAAATCAGTGGAGATGTGCCTCATAACCTCTACAATAACCACTAAACATCAAACCTCAACTCTCGAGCAAGAAGGAGACAAGAGAAGCGAAGGAAGAGTCTCTCTGGAGGAGGCGGTTCAACCGCCCCCTAGGGGCGGTCTAACCACCCCCAACAGAGAAGTCTCAACCTTCTACGGTGAAGGCGCTTGTCTTGTGGCCAAGAAGAAAAGCAAAAAGAAGAGGCAGGCCAAGGGTGCAAAGAGTCAAAAGATCGAAGATTCAAGATCTCCGACAAGAGAACTTGAACTTCTCAAATCCGAACTTACCTCCTTGGCTTGTAAGTATGAATCATTGGCTAACAAATATGATCATGATATCAAATCTTTCTCATATAGAACGAAGATAGAAGAAGAAGTCAATGATGTGCTAGAAGCTCAACTAGCAAAGATCACTAGTGAGCATATGACTTTGCAAGCAACTCACAAGGAACTTGAGTATTCACATGAGAAGCTTGTGGATTCATATGTCTCACTAGAAATTGCTCATGTGGTTGTTCTTTCATCGGTAAAATTCCTACAACCTCTCACACCCATTTGCACATGCTCACTTGTCAATAATGAATTTGCTTGTACTAAACCTTGTTGTACCCAAGCAAGCCAATCTAGCATTGAGCATGTATTTGTAGAAACTTGTGATGACCTCATTGCCCAAGAAAATGATGAACTCAAGCAAGAGGTTGAAAAGCTTAAAAGAGACTTGTATGTGTTGAAGGAAGAGAGTCAAGTGCAACCTTCTCAAGATAACCGTGATGACGTGGTGAAGAAGCTTGAGAAGGGTTCAACTGTCACAAGCTCAACTCCTCAACAACATATCAAGATCATCAAGGGCAACATTCAAGAAAAGAAAACGGGGCATGGCACTCCACATTGCCCCACTAAGCTCAAGGCTCAAGAAACAATCTCCAAGAAGAAAAGAAGATCAACCAGAGGAGATTGTGCTATGTATGCAAAGAGAAGGGTCACTTGGCTGCGAACTGCACACAAGCTAGCTTCACAGACCAGGGGCGGTCTGACCGCCCCCCAGGGCAGTTAGATCGGGTCTGGCTAGCACAATGAAGAACCACCGCAGCGAGGAGAATAAAGCTCACCCTTCAAGCAAGATGCCTCTATGCAAGCCAAGACAAGACAAGCAAATGGATCCCAAGCCTAGAAGTGCCAAAGGTCGCATTTGCTACACATGTCGAGAGAAGGGTCACTTGGGCAAGGATTGCCCGAATGGTAACACTCCTCAATCCAACCTTGTCCATTATGATTTTAATAAGCTTATGAATGACAAGGTGGACACTTGTACTATGAGGTTGATTTGTTCACCTCAAGTTAGTACAAGGGCCATATAGGTTCCAAAGCACATTATGACTCATCTTGTAGGACCCAACAAGCGTTGGGTACCAAAAAGTGCTTGCTGAGCTTGTAGGTTAATCGAGTTGCGTTGAAGTCATTGCAATGAAGAAAGAATTGGTTACTTGATAACATGCTATGAGACGGACTAGTAAGTGAACATCACTCAACCAATGCAATCTCGGTAACTAGTACTTAAGTTGTGCCTTGGTCACTCTTAGTTCTTTGTGAACGTTCATGAATCACTAGACCTAGGTTTGTGAAGCATGAAGAAGTGACCTTGACACATTCAATAATTTCACTATCACATGCCATTCGATGCTCCTAATGGCTCTCTAGAAGAGCATTTGTTGTGATAAGCTTTGCAGGGTGTTTTATAGATAAAATAGAGGCTTATCAAGGAACTAGAGCTAAAAGATCACCAAAATGACCAAATAAGGCAGGGCGGTCTAACCGCCACTTGGGGGCGGTCTAACCGCCTGCCCCCCAGAAGTGTATTTGGCAGGTGACCCGGCACCAGTGGTAGGGTGGCCCGGTGCGCTTCTGGAGAGTGGCGGGTGACCCGGCACCTGTGCCTGGGTAACCCGACTTGGAGCAGTTTGTCGACGTTTTGGTGATTCCAAGGCAATGGTAATGAGACTATCGGCATAATTCATTGTTGTAAACCATTTTATGCCAAAGACATGCCTTTGTAGCAATCTCCCTTATTATTAATTGAATTACATGCTAAGTTTGAGAAATTCAAAATTCTTTAAGCACTACTTAAAGGGGGGTTTACTTCAAAGGTTGTGTCATTTGTGGGACTAACAATTTCTTCTAGTGAACTTGTAGTCTCATATGCAGGGGCGGAGCTACATAGACGGCAGGGGGTGCAAATGAACCCCCAAAAAATAGGAAAACAGTGTTGATGTCTAAATTTTCACCATATTTGCACCCTCAAAAATCAAATTTATGCACCCACGAAAGCAAATGCACCCCCCTCAAATTTGCTCTAGCTTCGCCACTGCTCATATGTTTGTGCATCTTAAGAGAGCTCTTGACTCCATCAATAAATCTCAAATAATCAAGTAAGAGCTACTTGTTCCTAAATATCTATTTATGCACAAATTCAAATAGTCTAAAGGCAAAGGTATGTCATCATGAACTTCTTTGTTTACCGAAATGCATTTAGGCCATAATACCATGCTAGTATGCCTTCTTAAGCATGTAATTGCCTCAAATGAATCTTTGTGGGCTACTCTATTTGGTTGATACCTTACTATCATTCGTCTTTGTGTCTCGAGGATGGAGGTATGAGTCAAATATTCTTGAAAAGCTATTCATTTGAAGTGGATGCATGCTCTTCGTGACATAGGATAGATTTTTCAAAAATTCAACTAGCATGTGTAGGAAGTGTGCTTATTTTTAAAAATATACTTGGCTCTTGGTCTTTGTGACCCTATTGATCCATTTGTGACTATAGTTCTCCTTGTTTGTTTGATGGCTAGTCACAAGTGGTGATATTTTACTCAAGTCCGTAATATCCCTAAATCCATATCTTTATCTCTCTCTCTCTCAAACACTTTTGGAAGAATCAAGAGTATGAGTTATTTGGATTATCTCAAGTTCTTCTAAGATTGGTGATTTTTGGATCGAATTCTTCTATATATCTTTTATCCAAATATTCCAAGGAAATAAAGGATCAAATCCACTAATGCTGAAAAAGTGTTTTTCGGAACTACCGACCCTAGGGCGGAACTACCGATAAGAGCTATCTGTCCAAAAGTATGGAAATTCTCGGTACTTCCGACCCCACCTCGGTACTACCGATATGGGGTCTCTAGAGAAATTTTCGTGAGGGCGGTTTAACCGGGGGTGGGGCGGTCTAACCGCCCCTCCAAGTTTTTACTCCTGCCCTTCTATTCCTCTCTAAGTGCAATTTCAGGTATCCTAGGGGCCTATGTGAAAAGAGGGACCGAATCCTAAATCTTTAACTCGATCAGCTGAGTCAGCGGGGTGGGCCGGTCTAACCGGGTCCCCTACCCGGTTAGACCGGGTTCCATGGGTCTTCTGTTTTTACCTCCACCCGTGACTCTACATCCCCTCAACCCTATCCACTTACTCCTATCTCTCTCCAACGACCGGGAATATGCCATTTTCGACCAGAACTCCAACCCCTTCTTCCTCCTCAAGCTCTCACACCCTCCCATGGTGATTTCAAGTTTCCACCCCTAGAAATCAAATCCAATCCGTGGAAAGCACTCTACTAAGGCGGCTGAACCGGTTCCCCACCCGGTTCTTTGGATTTCATCTCGTTTTCATCTCTCCAAAGGTATTCAAATATTGTTTTTGCCCGATCTATCAACTCCATGAGTAGTTTTGAATATCCTTTGGTAGAACATCTTCTGGCAACCCCTAGTTGACATCCCTAGAGTTTGGTTCCATTTCCTTTAGTACATTGTCATGAACTCAAAATTTGGGTTGACTGCAGGGGCGGTCTAACCGCCCCTGCAAGGCGGTCTAACCGCCCTGTGCAATATTGGTCCAAGTTGTGATTTCTACATGTACTTGAATTTCAATCACTCTAGGGTCGTCCCATGAACAGTAATTTCATATTCAAATATCTGTGTTGTTGTGTTTGGCTGAAAGAAGCCATTGGCTCAAAACTAGCAAGGGCGGTCTAACCGTCCCCAGGGGGGCAGTCTAACCGCCCTGGCCAGTTTTGTGCCAATTGCTTTGGATTGCCGAGCCTCGATACTCATTCTAGCCAATCTTGTTCCTGGTGTCTCACACTCTTCTATTTCACATCTTGTGATCCAGGGACAGCAGCAATGCCAAAGGGTGCAGGTGCTCAAAAAAGGAAGAAAAGAGGCAGTGGCGATGCCAGAACATCCTCCGGTCCCAGCGTGAATTTGAGGCCAAGAGGACTACCACCACCTCCTGTCTACTATGGGGATGACATTGAGATGACAGATAGGGTGGAGAGTAGCTATGATGATGTTGAGGATCCCTCTCTCAACTTTGAGCTCAGCTGGCGTAACCGGGGAGTTGCAGGTGGAGGCAATGATAGTGATGATGACAATGATGAGGAAGAGGATGAGGAAGAAGAGCAGTAAGGTGGTCAGCATCAGCTTGGTAGGCCATACATCAGGGAGCCTAACTATCCTTCCTACAGAGGGCCTATTGATTATTATCAGGCAGGGATGGCAGACACTGTAGTGACCTTGAGAAGAACTAATCCAGCTAGTGAGGAGAAGACTGCTACAGATTACAGGTTTCATACCATCTTTCAGTAGGACTACTACACCACAGCTATCATCACTAGTAGAAAGTCAAAATCACTAATGATGCTCAGTATGTGGATTGGGAGTTTATGGAGAGGAAGAACAATCCTATCTTTGATGAGGTAATTTAGGCTTGTGAGGCTAAAGGGATTAAGGCCCTCATGGGGTTCAAGCAGCATTGGAATAAAGAACTCATTACCTAGTTTTATGTGACAGTGTATTTTGGCTATGTGCCAAAAGAGGATGGGCAGAGTGACAGAGCCATGTTTTGGATGACTGAGGGTGAGAGTCACCACCTCTCTTTATCCAACTTTCTCACTCTATTCAGGTTACCTGATGACGGGTTTGCTAGGTTTCTCCATGATGAGGGCCCGCTTGAGGCAAAAAGGATGGCTTTTATGTATCCCAGAAATGCAAGGGACAGTTGGGGACATGTGAAGGGCCTATATACATACTATTCTATCCTCAACCGTCTAATCAGAAAGACCCTTACTCCTAGGGATGGCAACACATCAGATATCACCGCTTTTCTGAGGAACTTGATGGTGGCTATGAAGCCCGGTGAGCTGGCATTTCATGTTGGAGACTTTTTGTGGCAAGAAATAAAGAATTCCTCTGAAAATCCACAAAGGTTGTGTAGCTATGGTCCCTACATTAGCTACATCATCAAGAAAGTGACACAAAGGGCTTATCCAAATGGCATGAAGCATCGCCCTTTGCAACCCAAACCCAGTAGGACAGTGAGGGTGCCCTCTCCACAGGATGATCAACAAGAGGAGCAAGAAATTTATGAAGAAAGGGAGGCGTCGCGCAGGTGGGAGGCATATCAGCCTGGGGGTGGTTCAACCGCCCCCCAGGGGCGGTCTAACCGCCCCTGGCAGGAAGAGAAGAAGCACACATCCCCTCTGCGCAAACTGATCAGTATCTTCCTTGGTATGTGTAAAACATAGAGAGACATTGAAGTTGCTCAGCAAGATGAAAGGAAGAAGAATAAGAAGATGAGGGATACAATGAAGGCTCTTCACAATCAGGCCGGTTGTCAGCCACCTAGGTCTCCCATCTCACCATCTCCTCCAGAGGTTGAGATAGCCTCTGTGGATGATAGGGTGAATGCCTTTCTCAACTCCGATCTTTACAATCAGTATGGGAGCAACTTTGGGTCCGACATTGGTGCATCTTCCTCCTCGGCTCCTCCTCCACCACCCCCTACTGATTTTGATTCGATGTTTGAAGGTGACACTACTGCCCCGCCTCCATGGGTTCCTCCTCCATCGACTGATGAGTAGGCAGCACGTGTCTCACAAGAATTCTTTGATCAGCCTGCCACTTCCTATGGTATGGATAATTCACTCTTGTCTCTATTTATAAAATCCATCCATATATAGCTCTTTCATATCCTAGTTTCTCTTGTGTGTGTGCTTAGCTGCAAATCCGAGCACCGGAGGCGACACTTGGGATCAGTGGCAGCGGCAGTGATTTGGCAGCAGCATTTCCTTCTCCAGACCCTTTATGGATGTTTGATGACAAAGGGGGAGAAGAGATGGATTAAAGCTTTGTGTTTGTAGCTGTTCTGTAGGGGGCGGTCTAACCGCCCCTGGTAGGCGGTCTAACCGCCCTACCCCTATGAGTTGGGAGTGAGACTTGGTTTGTAATAAATGGATCTCTACTTCATCTTGTGGACTTGAGTATTTTTATGAGTGCTACTAGGTGTGTAGAACTTATTTATGTATCTTAAGTGACATTTGTGATAGTTTGTGATGCATGGTTTGTTTGATGATTGTTCTTGTAGGCTGAATGGGGGAGGCGGTCTAACCGGCCTGCAACCCCGGTCTGACCGCCCCTTCCCAAACAGCGTACACCTCTCTTTGTTGAGTGCTTGTCATGCCTTATGCATCACGGGTTTATTTTTATTTTTATCACATGCATCTTTTTGCACTTCACTAATTCTAAGATATAGGGGAGCTCTAATGTTGTCTTTCTAATATGTGTGTTTGGCATTTGAGGCCAATTTTTGAAATTTCATTCAAAGCACACATTGAGGGGGAACTCTAACTATATCTAAGAACTAAAATTTCGCTTAATCGATTTATTTTGTAAAGCTTTAATCGAGTTGTCATCAATCACCAAAAAAGGGGAGATTGAAAGTGCATCTAGGCCCCTAAGTGTGTTTTGGTGAATTGAATGACAAAACGATTAAAGGACTATTGTATTTGTCTAAGTTTGTGAGCAGGTTTATCTTGAAATTCATAAGCAATTATTGGAGTATTTATTTGTGAAGGAATATTATATGTCTCACATTGGAAAAGACAAATACATGGATGATTCTTCATGCACAAAGGTTAATGTCAAGCAATAAATGGACTTATATTTTGGGGATATTTTGTGAAGACGAAATACATGTCTCCAAAGAGAGTGGTAGCTTGACTAAAATAAAAAGGGGATCATTCAAAAGGAAGTTGGTAATTCTATCAAGCAAAAGTGCAAGGCTTCATGTGGAAATTGAAAGAGGACATAAGGATGAGTGTAAACTTAATGGTTCTTAAAAGGAAGCTTGCATATTCGTTGTCAATCAAGAACAAACATATGAAGCAAAGTGGAACTCAAAGTGGATTGGGTAAGTGATGAAGAGATCAACCGAGATGTCTAGGGTGAGGGACTAAGCAATCTTTGGGGTCTTGGCCCGGCCGCCATTAGTGTTTTGCTAAGGTGAAGTTCTAGCATCTATGGAGTCTTCAAGCATCATATCCAAGCCTTAACCGAGGGAAGCAATGCACCATCAAAATGTCATGATTGGCAATATGGAGTGACTTAAGGATTAAAGTGTCCTCTCTCATGCAAAAAGGGAAAAATCCTAAGTCACTAGCTCAAGTATGGAGTTGCTCAAGACATCGGCTATGTTAAAAGCCCTCATATTGGATTCACAAAAGTACGACAAGATTGAAGATTTACAAGCTCAAGTGATCAACTGATTTTATATTTATTCTTGAGTTTTAGGTACGTCGTACTATCAAGAGGGATGCAACATTAGCTCTAAGACAAAAGATCAAAAGTGCTCATTAGTTGACCTAAGTGAGAACTAGCCTTGAGAGAGTCCCTGAGTAGTCTAACAAACCTCTAACCCAACCTTTGCCACTTCAACTCATGTTGGAGTGTTTGTGAGAAGAGAGAAGGGTTTTTTGGCTCTCTCTGCCCAGGGCGGTCTAACCGCCCAAAGGGGGCGGTCTAACCGCCCATGACAGCCCAACGGCTAGTTTTTCAAATTGACCGTTGGGGGCAGTCTAACCGCCCTGACCAGGCAGTCTAACCGCCTTTGTCAGAGAACTAACGGCTAGTTTTCCTTGTGAGGGGTATAAGTACCCCTCGAGCTCCACTTGTTGGTGCTGCTGATTCTAGGGTTGCTGAGGTGCTTCCCTTGATGTTTTTCATAAGCCAAAGTCAAAGAAACACTCCTCAACTCTCTCTTTGTGAGATTTGCTATTCAAGCCATATTCTTGTGTTGCGTTGAGAGTTTAAGCCTTTGTGAGCTTGTGTGAGCTGAGCAAGAGCATCCCATAGCTTGAGCACTTGTGGTTCACGTCGGAAAGGCTTTGAAGCATTTGTTACTCTTAGAGGTTCGCCTCCTAGACGGCTAGGCGTTGCTGGTTAGCTCCCAAGGTTGTGGTGAGCAGCGGCAAGTTTGTAAGGGCTGTGATCTTGCCTCTTCGTGGAAAAGATCGCCTTAGTGGAAACGAGGAAAGCGGTAGAAAGAGACCTGGCTTGTTGTGGGAGTAGAGGCAACTCGTCAGCATCGGTGCAAGCGACGCCCTCGCTCCGGCGGCGGCCGTTGCGGGTCGTGTCCTCGTCACACTACCTGTCGCAGTGCCACCCATCAACCCCAACTCCAAGCTCCTCCACAAGCCTGGTGTCGGATCTGGTTCTTGCCCCACTGTGTCGGCACTGAGTTCCGTGCAGTAGTACAACGACGAGCTCCGCACGCACGTGTCCAAGTTCAGCCTCACCTGGTCACCGGTGCGCACAAGACCACCGCGAGCGACGGGTCTAGGAAGCTCGGCATCACCACACCCGACGGCACCCCCGCAGCCGTCATGACGCAGAAGTGGGACGTGTTCGCGATTGGCGTCGTGCTGTTGGAGGCCGTGACAGGGTGCGAGCCGGCAGAGGGCGAGGATGGCATGGACTTAGAGGCTTAGGTATGACGCACGTTCAAGGAGGAGCGACTGCTGTTAGAGGTGGTGGGCCCGATGCTGCTCGGTGAGGCGCACGCCAAGAAGCAGGTTCTGGCTGTGCCACTCTGGGTACATGTTGTCCACGATGCAAGGCCGTCGTCCCCTCCTCCCAAAGGTCACCAACTCCAAGGTCGCCGCCACGCCGCGCGTGCTGGCTGGCTGCTCCGTGAGCCTCGCCAGCAGCACCATGACGTCGACAGGGATGCTGCCTCCCCGCCGCATCTCGCCGGGCAGGCCTCCTCCGCTCTGCCGCTCAAGTGGTCGCCCTCGGGCTACAGACCCCCTTCGCGTCGCCGCTCCGCGTGGCTGGAAGCTCACCCGGGGAGGGTGCGCCCGGGCTGCCGCTCCCCGCGGTAGTGCGCTACTCAGCTTCTGGTGGAACCGGAAGGACGAGGGAGGATAGAGAAAAGTGTGGGTGGGATCCACGCACATGACAGACCTGCGTTGTTTCTCATTGGCAAACGGGGTCAACAACAAAATATATGCCTAGATAGATACCCCCACTGGAGTTGGTTTTTAATTTTGGACCTATATTTTTTGGAGTTGGACCTCCGAATAAGTTTTAGAGGCCTCAATTTAAAGGCCCTTGCTGGAGTTGCTCTAAGCCCTTAGTTTTACAAGGGGGTCCCTGATTTTGCAACTAGACCCCTGGAAAGAAAACGAACCTTGCAATGTAGCCCTTGAGGACGGCCAGCGGTGCGGGTGGCCGGAATTCGGCGAGCTCGACACCATTCTTGGCCGGGGAAGTGGCTAGGGAGGATCACACGCTCACAAGGGTTCAAGTGCTGGCCGGATAGGAGGCGGAGAACGCCGGTGGCGAGCTGGGTGGCAGCACGCAAAGATGGTGGCCGCTAGAGCGGCTGCTTCGGTGAAGTGGCAGCGGGGGTCGACAAATGTGTGGTGTGGGGAGCTGAAGGTGTGTGATGGGGTGGCGTTGGGGAACTCCGACCGGCAGGAGATGGCCCAGAAGGGGAAGCTCAGTGTGGTGGCTCTAATGGCGGTCAGCGGGGAAAGACAAGCGGCGGCGCCGACGCTCGTGCGTGGGGAGCTCGTCTGCCCTTTTATATGCGGCCAAGGGGGATGGTCGCCCGGGCCGCGAGACACACTTGGGCAGCAAGGATGGGTGGCCACAACGGCCTGCGGGACAAGGCACGGCGATGGCGGTCATGGGGGAGGGGACCGGCTTGGCGCAGCTCCGCGTGGCGCGAGGGGCGTCGGTTGAGAGGAGGAACCGGGGACCAGGTGGGATCATCCGCTCGCTCACCTGCCAGGCAGCGGCCTTGGCAGCCTCGACATCCGGACCCCTACGACCAGGCAGTGAGAGGCACGCGAGTGGGACGGATCTGGCGGCAGCCATGGAGGTCGCATGTGTGTGTGTCAGGCGTGGCGAGGCACTGCGGTCGGGGCGGAGCAGCTCGCTACGACGCTCGTAGAGCGAGCTCGCTCCCCCGCAGGCGCACGGGCGGATCCGACGTCAGGGCTCGGGACGGCAGAGGGGGTTGGCATCCCCTGCCTCTCCCACAGGCTCGCAGCGGATGGGTCTTAGGACGGTGGAGGGTGGAGTTTCCTCCAGCTCAGATCCGACAGAAGTCGGCAAGGACAGCGAGGTGGTGGTTGGCGTGGAGGGCGAGCAAAAAGGTAGCGCGCGCGGAGGTTTTGGCGGGGAAGGGGGGAGCGCGGGATCCCGGCCGCCATCGCTTGGTGGAGACGACCTCCATGTGCCGCACAACTACAGGTGTCGGGGAACGGGATGTGGGGCGTCGCCAGGACTAGCGACATTGAGCCCGTCAATGGCACCGCACTAGGTGTTTTTTTTTTCACAAACGCAGTTCAGCGGACGGGGTCAAGAGACGGGCGGTTGTACATGCCCTAAGAGCAACTCCAAGAGTCTCTCTAAATATCACTAGTTAAATTACTGATTTGGCTAGTATGTAAAATGAAATATCTAGTAAAAGGTTTATGAAATCCAACAGACTAGCTAAATCAACTCTCCGTATGCTCCACCGCTAGTGAGTCCCGCCTGCCATACTCATATACAAGGGGATAGCTAGCAGGAGTGACTAGCCAAAGATGGCTAGCGAAGCCCCCGGTTTAGCTAGTGGAGGATAGCTAGAACAAGTTTAGCTAGTCTGTTGGATTGAGTTTTTGGACAAATTTTCTATTTTTTTAGCTAGTTAAGCCAAGATAGCTAGTCTCTTGGAGTTGCTCTAACCTAGTTCTGATCCAGCCACGCAATCTGCTGCATAGGCAATCTGCTGCATAGAAATTCCGTTTGTCAATTGGATGCACCCAATGGACCGCACACAAACGTGACAATTTGATTCATGTATATGAAAAAAAGATAAGAGCAGTATGTTGCCATGTTGACTTTTGATTCTATTGGTCATAGAGATCAAAATTAAAAATTGAGCTTGCCTAGATTTTAGAGAAAATATAGTCCCCCAAGCGGGACCTACGGCACTACACATATTTCATCTCGATCTATGTATGCCAAGTACTCCCTCCGTCCTCAAAAGAGTGTCGTCGTGGGTTTTCGTGTCACAAGTTTGACCGGATTTGTAGAAAATATGTGCAATATTTGTGTCTTGAAATAAATTTTTATAAAAAACTAGATTCAAATATCTATTTGGCGATATTGATTTTGTACCATAAATGTTAATATATATATTTTCATATATTTAGCCAAAGTTGTTTCTGTCCAAACGACACTCTTTTGAGAACGGAGGGAGTAATCCATATCGTCGGCTCAATAAAAAACACTTGGCATACATAGATCGGGATGAAATATACTCCCCTCATATTCATAAAGCAAGTCTTAAGGAAAACCACAAAGTGTCCAAAGCATAACTTTAATTTCTTATCTTTATAATAATAATAATTAAAACTGACGTATGTGTACTTTTATGAAAGTATTTTGCAAGACAAATATATTCATATAGTTTTCACATTTTAAAACCTAACATCTTAAATTTTATTCATGATTATTTCCAATATTTGACTAAAATTTTATCCAAAACTTCTTCCTTTATGGTTATGGAGGTAGTACAATGTTTCTTTAACCATGAGTATACGATACTAGGTGATACCCCGCGCGTTGCTGCGAGAATTTTTTAAACAAAATTTTAAGGTGAAATGTGAAAGTAGTGACACCAAAGATATTACATGGCAATATTCGTTTGTAAACTCATTATATATGAAAGCATGTTATTTTGTTGAGAGTGAATCATTCTAAAATCGTCAACAAGAATTTTGTGGTGTGATATACATGCTATAAGCCACAGAAAATTGATTTAAGACATAAATATGTGATTTGGTGGATGATGTCATGGCGTATAGTGGATGGTGACATGGCACATAGTGGATGATGACGTGGAATGCTTGCATGTTGAGAGAAATCCAACCGTGACTTGTAGTGGGTCTCACCTATATAAGTTTTATAGATTTGGGTTTATAATGAATCTAATAACATCATTTACAAATATCTTGCTATTAATGGTCATATTTGTGGATAAAGGGAGTGTGGAGATTACATATAAGATGTTTGTATTATGTGTTATGAAGTGTATATGTACTCCTCATATATGTGCAACTGTCATTATGAAAGAATACCTTATATACTCTATTTTAAAGTACAAGTGTAATCTAAGATTCGAACTCGTTTAGCATTGAAAGAATAGTGCTGATCAAATCCTAAAATAAATCTAGGAAAATACGAGTAACAATACTGAGTTAAGAACTCGAACCTTGATAGCTAAAGTTCCACACAGATCGATCACCACAAGTACCATACCGGGTGAGCTGCTCTCACTTCGCTCATGTCACTATATTTGCTCACATGGCATGGAAAATGAATAATAACACCTTACAAATATTAGAAGTTGTTACATTTACCGAGGACTTAGCAACTTCTCCGGTTGTGCTCGCGTTTTTCAAACAAATAAATGACACATTTTGGCGCCAATATTTTGAAACTTCTTCTAAATCATACTCCACTTGGCATTATTCTACAAGTTGAGCTCCATTTGACACACCCCCACCAGTAATAAAAAAAACTGTACAGTAATCGACACTCTTACGTATCGAGATTGGAGACAAGATATTTTGTGGCTTACCGGCCGGCGTACTGACAATACGCTACTTTATATTAGCTCTCGAGGTCTCGAGGAGCTCGCCGGAGAGGAGGTACCGTACCGGCTACAAAACTCCAGTGAGCCGAGGATAGCTGCCTAGCTTAGCTTAGCTCAGCCGCAGCCGTCCGTCTGCCATCATGCCGTCCGTAGCCACCACGAGAACCAAGCACGTCGTGCTCTTCCCCTTCCCCGCGCAGGGCCATCTCGCCGGCTTCCTCGCCATCGCCCGCCTCCTCACCCGTGAGCTCCCGGACGCCACCGTGACAGTCCTCTCCACTCCTCGCAACGTCGCCGCCCTGCGCTCCTCTCATCCCTCGATCGGCTTCCACGCGCTGCCGTTCGACCCCGCTGACCACGGCCTGCCCGCGGACTGCGAGTCCATCAGCTCCCTCCCGGTGCCGGCGTTCATCGACCTCTTCGAGGCCTTCGAGACCCTCGAGCCCGCCTTCGACGACTACCTGTCGTGCCTCTGCGGCAGCGACGGGGGAGCGGACGTCTGCGTCGTCGCCGACGCCTTCGTCGCGTGGATGGTGGACGCCGCGCGCCGGCGCGGGTGCGCGCACGCGGTCTTCGTCTCGTGCGGCGCCTTCGGGACGGCCATCTTCCACGCCCTGTGGAGGCACATGCCGGCGCTTCCTTTCGTCTCCTACGGCGGCGGCTGCAGCGGCACGCTCCGCCTGCCGGAGCATTCGGACGTGGAGATCAACCGGTCGCAGCTCTCGCCAGCCTTCCTGTTCCGCGGTGACCTGAGCGACCGGTGGACGGCGTTCTACCAGCGGATGATACGGCATGGGTACCGCACGGGCGCCGTGCTCGCCAACACCGTGGAAGAGTTGGAGCCCACGGGGCTCGCCATGATGCGCCGCACCCTCGGCGGCAAGGTCCCGGTGTGGCCCGTCGGCCCTCTCGTCCGCGGCGACGGCTCGTCAGCGACCGACCGCGGTGGCGTGCTGCGGTGGCTGGACTCGCAGCCGTCATCGTCGGTCTTGTACATCTCCTTCGGGTCACAGAACACCATACAACCGAACCAGATGATGGAGCTCGCCGCGGCGCTGGAGGCCACCGGCCGGCGGTTCGTGTGGGCCATCCGGCCGCCCGTGGGGTCCGACATCGCCGGTGCGTTCCGCGACGAGTGGCTCCCGGAGGGGTTCGAGGCCCGAGCGCGCGGCGGCGGCAGGGGTCTGCTCGTCCGAGGATGGGCGCCGCAGGTGGGGATCCTGGCTCACGTCGCCACGGGCGCGTTCCTGAGCCACTGTGGTTGGAACTCGGTGCTGGAGAGCATGTCGTACGGCGTGCCGGTCATCGGGTGGCCTCTCGCGGCGGAACAGTTCTACAACGCCAAGATGCTGGCGGAGGAGTGGGGGGTGTGTGTGGAGGTGGCGCGGGAGAACCTGGAGAGCTCGCGCGTCGAAAGGATCAAGTTGGCCGAGGCCATAGAGGCGGTGATGGGGGACACGACGGAGTCGGCGGCCATGCGGCGGCGCGTCGCGGAGGTGCGGCAGGTCATGCGGGGCGCGTGGGCTGAAGACGGCGGGTCCTCAAGGACGGCGCTGCGCGAGTTCTTGAGGGCCATGCACCTTCAATGACAGAGCGATGCCGTTCCATGTCATATTCGTTTGGCGCTACCATGCAGATCGAAAAAATCCTAATCCCCCCACTTTGACCACTAATTAAGGGTATTAAACAATGTCAGTTTTCAAAATTACCTCCACTGCCCTGTGTAAAATCGCGAGACAAATCTAATCATTAGATTCGCCGCGCAGAGTTACACTCATACGTGAAAAGGTTTTGCAAATAAAGTTCATTTAGTACTCCATGCGAGCAAGATTCCCTGGACGTAAAAAATTTTGTTTTTCCCAACCAAACATGGATGCATTAAGGTGTAAAATTATGCAAATAAATGTGTATTAAGAGACGTGATGATTGAAGATGTGACTAGATGTGATAAATAAATAGTTCCATGTGATGGATTCGCGGTGCAAATTTGTAATCTAAACATGATCATACATCGTTGTTTTTCTTATGTGGGTCCTTCCAATCACCCTTCGCACCTCAACTTGCCTTGCTCAACGCCGCAAGGCATCAAACCTCCTACCCAGTGCCTACGACTGCCTAGTGTTTATAAAATGTAGAGTCCTACTGGACTTGTAGTTTCTCGCGAGGAACTGCAACGAATTAATCGAACGGTAGGTTCATAATTGGATCGCTCATTCACTCTAGGATGAATTGTCTGGATCTACAAGGACATCATACAAGTGTAAAAGCTTTCCAGTGACACAACCGCGTCTTATCTCGTGCAACACATGCCACGTAATTCGCTCATGTGCAGAGTTAAAGAGGGATGTACGGGTGGCCACCATTCTATTCCGGAGAGCTTGGTATACAGGTTAAAAAACATCTGCCTAATTCATTCAAAAGATCATATAGTTTTTCATATTGAACAACTACCTTCAAAACTTGCATCAGTTTGAATACAAATATCTCTAGTCATTGACTAATTAATATGATCAATTATGAACGAATCGGAGAGATAAGACAAAAGACGATTACATTCTCGACTTATTACCTCACCGTTGCCCCTCACTCACCCGTCCAGGTGAGGAACTCCCCTCACTCCTAGGATGCCCTATAATTAAATTTGGCCCCTTGAATGCCTTATATTTCAGGACGGAAGGAGTACATGAGTTGGAGTGGATGGAGCAAACAAATTAGGTATGTAGTGGCCAACCTGGACCACCCACTTGGTTCACCACTGGCCGTATCCTACCGTGCCAAGACACTAAAATTAAGCCGGTAAGGTTAAGAGCGCCTCACGGTTTCATTACGAGGAGGGAACCTTATCCTGGTATAGAAAATCCATGAACTCCGTCTTGATCGGCGAGAGGATTTTTTTAAAAAAACAATCTCGTAAATTCACTCCAACAAGGAATCGAACTCGGGTCTACTGGTTGTGACCATACCTCAACCCTCCTCTAACCAACTAGCAGGCTAGAGGACCTTTGGTCCCTGCCGTGCCGACACGGCGCAATTTACAATGATGACAACATCTTCTCCGGACACGTATCATTGCCGGCATGCATCTGCTTCTCTGATAATATTCTTGCCCTACTTGTTGTGAAGATGGATTATCAACAATCAGTGTTACAAAACAAGCCACGAAAGATGGTCACGCTCAACAAGTACACCAGCCCGCCATCAAGGATGCACAAGAACAATGTGAGGATTAGAATAGTGGTGTAACGACGTGCAAAACAATGTGGTGGGACTTGGGCACGACATTAGAAGGGGAAGTGACATTGAGATGGGAGGAAGAGGGAAGGGTAGGGGATAAGTAGGAGGTAGTTGCAGGGATAAGCTCACCCGGTGATGGCAACGACGGTGTTAGGGAGGAATGGCATGGTCGAGTTTGGAGGTGGACGTGTTTGGGGAGGTACCAAACGAATTGGGTTGGAGCGTCGGGTGTCTAGAAAAAAGAAACATGAACTATTTTCTTGTCTAGTGGTAGTGGTAGATAATTACCTTCAATCTCACGAGTAGGTTTAGGCTTGAGAGAGTTGGAGTTGCAAAAGAGGTGCTCCATGAGAAGTAAACTAGGGCTCCAAAAACTTCATGGAGTTTGGATGCTCCAAAAATGGCAGAGATGTGATGTTTGGATGACTCTACTCAACTCTGCCATAGGGATTAGAGTTGGAGTCATGCCAAACAGAACGATAACAAAAACTTGGACTCCACTGTGAAGCTAAAGCGATCGTGCTCAATGGCATAGCCTAGGGCGTGTTTGATACGAGGGCTGTGGGGAGCCCAGCCAGAGAGCCAGGCCCAGGCCAGCCACGGCCTGGCTGCCAATGCACAAGACCTCTTGTTTGATTTCCAAGCAACAGTAGAGCCTGGCCCAAGTCGTTTTTTGTTTGATTTTCATCCCAGAGCCTGGCCCAACCATCAACTACTACCAACTATCACCAAGATTCGCCGGCACAAGCACCGCGAGAGCCAGGCCAAGAAAAAACGAAATCCTCAAGCGTAGGGCCAGAGCCAAGAGAGAGAGTGGAAATTACATGCCACCAGCCAGGCTCTGCAACAGGAACAACGTTATCAAACAAGTGCACTTGAACCTAGCAAGCTCAGTTAAGGCCTTTTGGCCCATATCAAACACACCCCTAAATTGAGCCCTAGTGGGGCTATCTTCCTCTTCTTACTCCCGCTTCCCGTCCCTTCTTCTTCCTACTAAAATTTGCAGGAGAACTCCATGAAATTCGGCAGGTGGAGAGGCTCAATCCCTCCCCGACCCACCCAGCTCCACCCCTGATCGCGCCCAATAGAAAGTGTGCAAATTGCGTTCGGTTCGGCATCACTGAATTATGTTGTGGCTGTTAGCAAGTGTGCACATTCCGTTTAGTTTGGTATCAATGGATTATACTTGATTTTATCTCTATAAAAAAACAATTTAGAAAAAGTTAGAGGATTTGCACTCAAAATTTAGTTGAAGGAGATTTAAATCTACATGGTTGAAGTGCATGATCACACTACCCTCCCACCCACCCTAATCAGTTGAGCTAGGCTCTTCTCTTCCATCTTATCTCTTGACCCAGCGCATCCCCTCTGCACCTCTCTCTCTCTCTCTCTAATCGTTTCAGTGAAATAATCATTTCAGTAAAATATCTCTTTCAAAAAAGAAAAGGGACCGTATTAACGCATGACACGTCACGCTTTAGGGGGAGCGCGTGACCTCAGACCAATTGCCTTCCTCTCGGTGTATCAGGACTCAGAAGAATACGTGCATGCGAGTGCACTTTGTGTTAGGTGCATGTGAGTTGCGAATGAGATTTAAAAATCTATAATGTTTGAATGAAGTACCTATTTAAAATTTTGTTAGTACCTTGATGCTCTAGGTAAAAAAATGAACAAAACTAGATCCCACGTGCATACAATTTGAAGAATTTTTTTATAATTGGCAACTTATGTGTAATAACATGATTATAATTATAAAAGAAGTTGCTACGATGTATATATTAAAGTTGCTACTTAGGTGTTCAGCGTGCTTTAGCAACAACAGGCTAACAACAACAACTTGGATGTTGAACAACAAGTACATCGGGGTGCTCAGCAACAACTTGTTCAACACATGGACAACTTATTTGAGCCCAAGTAGCAACACTTGGTGAGCTGAAGTAGCGAGTTAGTGGGTCGCAACAAGTTGGTGGGCTGCAACAACAAGTGTGGATGAGGCAATCACCCAACGGCCCAACCCAAGTGGAAGTTCCTAAACGACTAAACCTCCAAACTCGAATTTTTCTTTTTTTACATTTTTCACATCAATTTTGCAAAAATATATGGTCCAAAAAAATTATAAAACTATACATCTGGCACCGTGGGGGACGGCGGCAGGGACCTACCGCCGTGCCCCACGGCGGTAGGAGGAGCCTTCCGCCGCCGTGGGGCACGGCGGTAGGGGTCCAGTCTCTTTTCAAAAATTTATAATTTTTTTGATTGAACTTGGACGGAGGTAAACTTTATATCAAAATTGTAGCTTTCGACGAGATCTACAATTTTGTAGTTCAAAGTTTTTCCATTTGAAGTCATCTTCATAGTCAAATAATCGATAACTATCCAGATCTCAGTTTGCAGTCTTCAGATCTGAATAGTGTATCGATTATTTGAGTATAAAGATGACTTCAAATTAAAAAACTTTAAACTAAAGAATTGTAGATCTAGTCGAAAGCTACAATTTTCATATAAAGTTTACCTCCATCCGAGTTCATGCAAAAAAGTTACATTTTTTGAACGTAAACTGAAAACTGAGATCTGAATATGAAAATTGAGATCTAGATAGTATATTGATTATTTGACTACGAAGATGTGACGCCCCAGGTTTTTAATTACCGTCATTAACGCTAATGACCGGATCAGCCGAGTCAAACCGGTCAAACACCGGTCAAACCTAGGTCAACCTGAGCCATCACGCCGAAAACCACGCCAATGAACCCTAATGAACCCCTTGACCAAGCCTACACACACCCGTAATGGACTCGTGGCCAAAGACACGGTCAAAACCGGCTTAACCGTTGACGTCGGCGAATGTCGTCTGCAACTTTTGCCGCGTTCTCCAAAATTCACCTAAACACTTCAAAATCTACCTTTATGAAAGTTGTCCATCTTGTTGAGGGACACAACTTTCATGTAGAGTGGCATTTCAAATTTTGGGTGGAAATTGGTGAAAAACTTGATTGACTGACAGTACCTCCTGTTTTCCGAACGTGGCGGCATTCAATGTTGGCACGACGTTCCTGCAAAATCCGTCGAGAAAAACACTAGACGGCCTTTACAAAAGTTGTAGAGGGTAGCTAGATCTACAACTTTCGTATTCATCACTTCGTGCACTTGTATTCAAATTTTTGGAGAAAATCTCGCTCGAACAGGGCCAGTCCAAAATCTTTCCCGAGCCGACCGACGTCGCGCCGCGCCGCGAGCCGCGCGCGCGCCCGCGCGCGCCGTACCGCGCCTCGGCGTCCGGGCCCTCCCCGCGTCCCGAGGTCGCTCTTCCCCGGGCCACGCGCCCACCGAGGCCGCCTCGGAGTCCACCCCCTCCCTCGCGCCGCGCGCCGTCCGGCGGGGAACGCCCAACGGACCGCCGGTCGGTGCGTGTTCCCCGCCATTCACTCCTCCCTAGGCCGGCATTTACTCCGGGGACGTCGTCGTCGATCCTTGGCCGCCATAAAGGGGCGCTCGCCCCCTGCGCATCGCAAAGCGCCGCGCCCCCCGGTGCCGCCCACGGGCCCGCGGCCGCGGCCGAGCCGCCGCGCGCGCCATTGCGTGCGGCCGCGGCGAGCCGCGTGTCCGGCAGGCGCACCCCCTAAACAAGCGCGCTCCCACCCCCCCCTTGCACCTACCACGGCTCGCCACCATGCCCGTCGCCCCCGCGGCGCCCCACCGCGCCGGCACGGCGGGCCGCGGCGGCCACCGTGCCGGCCGCCGGCCGCCGCACCATGCCGGCCCTCTCCCGCCCCCATCCAAGCCCCCGAACCGGTCCCCTAGGCCCCAAGGCCCCTTCCCCGCCCGTGCCCGGCCGTGCCGCACCCCCTAAACAAGCGCGCTCCCCCCCCTTGCACCTACCACGGCTCGCCGGCATGCCCGTCGCCCCCGCAGCCGCCCAACCGCGCCGGCACGGCAGCCGCGCGGCCACCGTGCCCGGCCGCCGCGCCGCACCACGCCGGCCCTCTCCCGCCCCCATCCAAGCCCCGGAACCGGTCCCCTAGGCCCCAAGGCCCCTCCCCCGCCCGTGCCCGGCCGGCCCCGGCCGGCGGTTGGCCGGAATTTGGCCGGACCGCCACTGGCTGGCCGCCCAGGGACTACATTGCAAAAGAAAGGATCTTTTCAGGGGCCTCACTGCGAAATGGTAACTCAAATAGTAAAAGTGCTTTGGCTGTTTCTTGTAAATTGCGTAGAAAATCACAGACAAATCAGAAAAATGTAAAACCAATTTTGCTGGATTCTTTGTGAAATATCCCACAACTCTTGTTATTCTGGACTGAGCTAATTCCTGTTAGTTTGTGCATGAAAAATACAAACGTGAAAAACCTAGATCTGCAATATCTCAAAATGTATAAATATTCTGTAGCTAATTTTTGGATATGCTATGTTTTAGGTCATGACTAGCTCCCATGCCAAAAATTGCACAAAGTTATGAATTAAATCCTTTTATAAAAATGTTTTTCCATTTCTGCAGAATCTGCATAAATGATATTTCTTGTTAAATATATTTATGTCCTTGAGCTCAACTTATGCACACTGTCTTGTAATGTCAAAATAAACATCTTTTGAATTAATCATGATTTTTGGATTAACAGAAATAATTATTCTTGATTTATGCATGTTTTCCTTTGTAAATTAATAAACCAAGTTCAGTAGAGGTTCCATGTGAACATGCTGGTTCTTTAGACTTGTTTAGGACCAGAGAGCATGCACAAGAAAGTTTGGATCATTTTGAGGCTTATTTATTTTTATATGCATTTAAGTTGAATCACTAGTTAGCCTTTGTTATTTTCCACAATATTTAATTTTCTAGCATCCAACACTTACATGTGGGTCCAATGGACCAGGATAGGTGCTAGTAGGCTTGAGAAACACTCATTTAATTTTTGGTAATTTAATTGATTAATAAAAGGCTTAAATGCCCTTTTAATATTAAAGGGAAATTAAATAAAAGAAAATCCATAACTAAATCTTTTCTTTTTTAGGCATTATTTAATATAAATAAAAGATAATTAATTATCAGCACCGATAAGGAATTAATTCATAAATATAAATATTAATTACACCTCGTTGGTGAGGATAAAAGGAAATGAAGCTTTCACATGAAATGATAAACTTAATAAAAACCTTTATTCAAATGTGGAATAAAAGAGTAACCCATGTACAACCAATAACCTTCCTAAAAGAGAAACCTTAGATAGATGCTTGTTAAGGTGAATATGACCAACCCAGAGTGGGATAAGACAACAAACTATCACATCACCTAAAGTGCATTGCATTCCGTGTAGATCTTCCGGACGGAGATTACTCCCTGGTCCCGGAAACCGAGGAAGGCGGAGCGGAAGGTTCTCTCGAAGACGTGGACGTACTCGACACCGAGGGTGCCCAAGCTAACCTAGCCGACGAAGGCAAGCTCCGGCATCTAACCTAGTTTTAAAGTTCTTTATTCAATTATCTATGAATGATTGTGCATTTACGTTCAGGAGTTGAATGAAACCCTAGATGCATGATCCATAGGTACCTTTGGTCTCTACTAGTATAATAGGTCGGTAGCTGCTAAGCTATAGGACCGTTACAAGTCGGGTGATGACCTCACTCGCGAGAATAGGTTCCTAGATAGGAATCATACTATATCCTTAAATGGATTGCTCACGTGGTAAGAGCAGGGATTTGGGCTCTGGTCCAGTGGTTATGTGGGTTAAGTTTTGAACGTACTAAGCACATGCCGGTTATGGGGCCGGTAAGCCTAGTACCATAATGAGGCGGCGAGGGATCCTACTATTACTACTCTTGGGATTCGCTCTCACGGCTAGCTACCGGTGGTGTATGGTGACTCCGGGTATCTCGCGGGGTATGCCGGATAGCCTGCACCAAAGACTGTAAGATTCGATCCCGACCCGAGGATTTATGGGGACGGCCTGGGAAGTTGTCCTCGCGGGGGCAGCCTACCGTGTGTTTGGGTCTACCTTGCAAGGTTTAAATCAATCGATTGTCGGCCTCTCACCGTTATCCGAGACTACTTACTCCACTAGTCATGTGATCCCTAATGATGGAAGTTGATGAATATTATGCTTGATTAATTGTATTGTACAACTTTGTTTGTACTAGTTGGCTAATGTAGTAAAGATTAAACCTACTAGAACTTGTGCTAAAATCTTGAAAGTAAGGACCTACTCTTTGTTTCTTTTTAGCAAAAGCAACCCAGTAGCCAAAAAGCCTTTCATGGTCTAGATTTGGTGAAGTAGATATCACCAACGGGTAAGACTTGCTGAGTATTAGTATACTCAGCCTAGCTATAATGTGTTGATCCAGGTAATGCCTTCAGTGATGTGTGGCCCGGAGAGATCCCACCCGGCTGGGAGCTGGAGTGGGTGGAGGACGACCACTAAAAGCATCATGGATGGCCTCCCGTGGTGTCTTCGCTTCCGTTAATTAATTTCCGCTGCTTTTCGAAAACTCTGAACTATTTTATCATGACAAAAACTATGGTTTGCAATAATTAAACCCTATGGGGTATGAATTTGGATATCAATGATGTTGTATCTCTGTACTCGCCTTCAAGTGAGTTTTAATGCATATATTCAATCCTTGTTGCTTTTCAAGTGATTTACCGGGCGTTAACCCGGCAACTAACGACAGGATGATACTTTATTATTGCTTAATGACCAAGTGGATCGGTCTTAGGCGATAGTACGGTATTTTCCTGGGCGGGTTGTCACAGTTGGCATCAGGGCTTATATGCACCAGAGATTAATTAATAAACCTTAATCAATGGTTTTTGAATAAAATATGCCAAGATTTTCTGATTTTCCAAAAATACGTTGGTCCGCTAAGGATAAACTAGACCGAGAGGCCATAGAGGGAATTTTGGGTTCTTCAGGTGGCTTAAATAACCTATGGTTTATTTTGCTAACTCCCAGCACATTACTTTATGTCAGACTTACTTTCTTGCACAACCAAACTAGGAGCCACGTGTTTTATACGTGTGTTGTTCCGCATCACGGGAATTGCGAGGGTTGATGGAGTGATCCAGTCCACGGATCCCATCTTCGCGTCTGTTTATGAGTTGTGTGTCGCCACGTGTTTCATACATGTGCATTCTGCATGTCGCTCATGCGAGGCAAGGATATACTCCATTCAAACGGAGGATGTCCGAGGTTGGACGTTGTCCATGCAGCGGCTTGACGCATGGATGCCGTTTCTATCGTGAACGGTAATGTATGTGGACGCTTTCATGAGTGCTGGCATGAAAGGTTCGTTGTGTTTTGTGATCTTCTGCAGGTACACTAACCACGTTCGTAAGTCGCTAAGCGAGTATCGATAGTCTCGACTAGTTATTATAGGGAGAACCGTAATTGTTGCCTTGCCACCGACACTAACTTCGATTTTTGGCTTGATTGCCATGTGAGGTCGGATAGGACGTCTTGCATGCATACTAAAAATCGAAACAACTAAATGGACCCAAAACTAAATTTCCATATGCTCTCTAAGGAAGATTTTTGCTAGTGTGTGCTTTTTATAAACTAGAGTTCCTCTCATACCTAGCTGTCATGCTGCCGAAATTTTGAAAAAAAAAAACTTGTTTACTTGTTGAATCTTGTCCTAGTTTTTAATTGAGCCAGTTGTTTAAAAACCGTTGCTCCTTAGCTAGCCTAGCTTGTAGCCGCAAGTTCCGATCTTGTTTCTTTCGGTTTAGGTTACACTTTCCTAGGCACATCTAGGTCTTGTATCGTCCACCTTGTTTTCCTTGATTCGAGCTGAACCTTGAAAATTAAATAGGTGTTAAAGAACTTTTGTAGTAACCGGGAAACTTGGGAAAGGTTTGAGGGTTCTGGATTTTTGGTTATGAATTTTTGTTCACAACTGCCAGAACTTCATATCATTATGTATGTGAGATCGCTTCGAGTTCTAGCATACAACTGTGCCTTTGTGCACATGACTACCCAGTATTACCCAACATGAGAAAAGAGAACTTTTCCATTCTACCATGCAGTGAGAATGTCTTGATCTTGGAATTCAATCTTTAGTCGTGATTCTCCTATCATCATGTCATTTCCGTCGACTTGTATTTTCCCTTCAACCCCTTGTCCTCAGACATGTTGAAGCACTAGGATATTCTTCGTATTGATATCCTTGTCCTGGTTACTTCGAACATGCAATCATGAGCTTATTTCCCGTGGTCTTGCTCACAACCTTTTGAAACATAAATAAATAATTATGTCCCTCCTTGAGCATGCATTTGCATAGCATGTGCATTTGGGAACCTTGGTGAACTAATGTGCATACGCTTGGAGTGTTTTCAATATCTTCCACTCTATCCCTGGTGTTTGGTGACGTTGTTATCCCATAACTAAAGGTGCCGTGATGGAACCTAGGGCGTCATGTGCGCTGCAGCCACATGATTGCCACTAGGAGCGCACTAGGTATCTTGGTTGTGAGAATCGCAACTCGCCACGCACAACCCTTCTCAACCTGTGATTGCCTTATCAATCACTAACTCGTTTTCTGGGTAACCGAGTCATGCTAGCATGCATCATAAGCACCATACTACATGAGCATATGCATCGTGTCTTCATAACATGTGCATGGCATCAATTTTTGAAATACATTGCACCGTGGTGGCACGAAACAATGCCACATAAGGTTGCAACATAAATGACATGTGAGCAAGATCGTTCGGAAGATCCTGTACCAATTTATCTATCCATGCTTTATGCTTGCATCCCCAAGTAAACTTCGTGCAAAAGCTTTCCATTACCTGCCGTCTTTGACTACTCTTACGGGCTAATCTTGAACCGAGGGTGGTTATGCTCCTGCCCCATAATCCCATCGTGTTGCTCCCCCAGAGTAATTCCAGGAAATCCGAGAGGACCACTTCTCTATTTCTCTACCTTGTACTTGGAATTTCGAATCTCGGGACGAGATTCTTCTTAAGGGGGGTAGACTGTGATGTCGGGCATACTCCCCGGGTACTCGTGCAAGGAAGGAAGAATAGTAGAAGACGGACTCCTAGTAGAATTCCCCTGTACTCCTACTAGGACACGCTCTGTGTAATCCTACTAGGACTCCTGCCTTGTAACCGACTAGGAACCCGCCCCCTGGACTATATAAAGGAGGGCCGGGTACCTAGCCGATCATCCCCAATCCCTTCGGGGACAACCCAATACCAAGCGCAGGGCGCCATACTTGATCCCCCAAACAGGACGTAGGGTTCGCCACCTTGGCAGCCCGAACCTGTATAAATATTGTGCCCCGTGTCCTTGCGCATACCTTCGAGTTCTCGGTCTCCCGATCACGATCCCCACCGCACAATCTACTACCTCGGGTACCCCCTTGGTAGGTTTGCCGGTCTAAAACACCGACAGCTGCGCGCCAGGTAGGGGAGATCATCACCACCGGGCGAATTCGAAGGACCCTCGTCAACAAGATCAATCTACTCGTCGACTCACCGAGATCCATTGAAGCAAGTCACCTTGCTCTTGTCAAAGCGGAATCAATTTTCCTACGCCGCGCTTCCGGTTGCTTCGGCACGTCGCGCGGCTCGTCACACGGCTCGTCGCGCCGCTCGTCGTCGACTACTCCGCCTCGCGCAGGCTCGTCGTCATCAATTACTTTGCCTCCGCCGCGCGTCCCGGTGCCTTGGCACGTCGCGAGGCTCGTCATGCAGCTTGTCGCGCCGCTCGTCGTCGACTACTCCGCCTCGCGCAGGCTCGTCGTCGACTACTTCGTCTCCGCCGCGCGTCCCGGTGCCTCGGCACGTTGCGCGGCTCGTCATGCGGCTCGTCGCGCCGCTCGTCGTTGACTACTCCGCCTCGCGCGGGAGCTCGTCGTCGTCGACTACTCCGCCGCGCGCGTCCGGGTGCCTCGGCACGTCGCGCGGCTCGCCATGTGGCTCGTCGCGCCGCTCGTCGTTGACTACTCCGCCTCGCGCGGGCTCGTCGTCGACTACTTCGACTACTCCGCCGCGCGTTCGAGGTGCCTCGGCACGTCGCGCGGCTCGCCATGCGGCACGTCGTGCCGCTCATCGTCGACTACTCCGCCTCGCGCAGATCGTCGTCGACTACTTCGTCTTCGCCGCTGCGTCGCGGTGCCTCGGCACGTCGCGCGGCTCGCCATGCGGCTCGTCGCGCCGCTCGTCGTCGACTACTCCGCCTCGCGCGCGCTCGTCGTCGACTACTTCGTCTTCACCGTGCGTCGGGGTGCCTCGGCACGTCGCGCGGCTCGTCGCGCCGCTCGTCGCCGACTACTCCGCCTCGCGCGAGCTCGTCGTCGTCGACTACTTTGCCTCCGCCGCTCATCCGGGTGCCTCGGCACGTCGCGCGGCTCGTCATGCGGGTCGTCGTGCCGCTCGTCGTCGACTACTCCGCCTCGCGCGAGCTCGTCGTCGACTACTTCGCCTCCGCCGCGCGTGCGGGTGCCTCGGCACGTCGCGCGGCTCGTCATGCGGCTCGTCGCGCCGCTCGTCGTCGACTACTCCGCCTCGCGCGAGCTCGCCATCAACTACTTCGCCTCCGCCGCGCCTCGGGGTGCCTCGGCACGTCGCGCGGCTTGTCATGCGGCTCGTCGCGGCGCTCGTCGTCACTACTCCGCCTCACGCGAGGCTCGTCGTCGACTACTTCGCCTCCGCCGCGCGTCCGGGGTGCCTCGGCACGTCGCGCGGCTCGCCATGCGGCTCGTCGCGCCGCTCGTCGTCAACTACTCCGCCTCGCGCGAGCTGCGTCGTCGACTACTTCGTCTTCGCCGCGCGTCCGGGGTGCCTCGGCACGTCGCGCGGCTCGCCATGCGGCTCGTCGCACCGCTCGTCGTCGACTACTCCGCCTCGCGCGAGCTCGTCGTCGACTGCCCGTCTTCGCCGCACGTCCCGGGTGCCTCGGCACGTCGCGCGGCTCGTCACGCGGCTCGTCGTGCCGCTCGTCGTCGACTACTCCGCCTCGCGCGAGCTCGTCGTCGTCGACTACTTGCCTCCGCCGCGCGTCCGGGTGCCTCGGCACGTCGCGCGGCTCGTCATGCGGCATGTCGCACCGCTCATCGTCGACTACTCGCCTCGCGCGCCGGCGGTCGTCGACTACTTCACCTCCGCCGCACGTGCGGGTGCCTCGGCACGTCGCGCGGCTCGTCATGCGGCTCGTCGCGCCGCTCGTCGTCGACTACTTCGTCTTCGCCGCGCGTCGGGGTGCCTCGGCACGTCGCCGGCTCGTCACGCGGCTCATCGCGCCGCTCGTCGCTGACTACTCCGCCTCGCGCGAGCTCGTCGTCGTCGACTACTTTGCCTCCGCCGCGCGTCCGGGTGCCTCGGCACGTCACGCGGCTCGTCATGCGGCTCGTCGCGCCGCTCGTCGTCGACTACTCCGCCTCGCGCGAGCTCGTCGTCGACTATTTCGCCTCCGCCGCACGTGCGGGTGCCTCGGCACGTCGCGCGGCTCGTCATGCGGCTCGTCGCGCCGCTCGTCGTCGACTACTTGGCCTCGCCGCGCGTCGGTTGCCTCGCCTCGTCGCTCGGCTCGTCACGCGGCTCGTCGCACCGCTCGTCGTCGACTACTCGCCTCGCACGGGCTCGTCGTCGACTGCTTCGCCTACGCCGCGCATCCGGGTGCCTCGGCTCGTCGCGCGGCTCGTCACGCGGCTCGTCGTGCCGCTCGTCATCGACTACTCCGCCTCGCGCGAGCTCGTCGTCGACTACTTCGTCTTCGCCGCGCGTCCGGTGCCTCGGCACGTCGCGCGGCTCATCACGCCGCTCGTCACGCCGCTCGTCGTCGACTACTCCGCCTCGCGCGGTCTCGTCGTCGTCGACTACTTCGCCTCCGACGCGCGTGCGGGTGCCCTCGGCACGTCGCGCGGCTCGTCTCGCGGATCGTCGCGCGGCTCGTCGTCGACTACTTCGCCTACGCCGCGCGCGTCTGGGTGCCTCGGCACGTCGCGCGGCTCATCGCTTGTCGTCGACTACTTCGCCTACGCCGCGCGGCCAGGTGTCTCGGCACGTCGCGTGGCTCGTCGCGTGGTCCATCACGGGGTTCATCGTTGACTACTCCGTGCGCCGCAACTTCCTCTTGCGGCCACACTGGCTCTACTTCAGCCACGCTGTGCGTCGCGACTACTTGTCTCGCGGCAACACTGGCTCTACTTTGAGTACGCCGCACGCCGCCACGCGTCGTCTTCCGGTCGCATCGCGTTGACCATTCATCTCGACTAGTTTTCCAAACTAGTTGAGAACGGCAGTCACGCCCCCAACAACTAGTCGGAATCAACTCTGACTAGTCAGCTTCAACAACAACCGTCGCAGCTCCATCGCCGACCGCGACAGCTTCATCATCAGTCTGCCCAGGCAGCAACAGCTAAGTCATTTATTTAAATGATTACTGTTTTCTTGGCTTGTTCTCCTCATCATGTAAGAGTACTTGCCGACTACTCATTTGTGTACGCTTCTCGGCGGGTTTTCACGGGAGCTACATTCTGCTGACTACTCTTGGGGTATATCAATCAAGTCACCACGAGCCTACTTCATCAACTCGGGGGCTATCCCTAGGAAGCAGCTTCTAAAGTCCGCTACGTGCGGCAATCTAAAGTCGACTTCTAAAGTCGCATTCTAAAGTCCGCTCCGTGCGGCAACTTAAAGTCGACTCCGGTCGCATCTTCGCCTACTTCAATGGCATACTACGTGTGTAAGCTTCGATGGAACCTAGCTGTAAGCGGCCCTCGGGTCCTGGCGACGATGGAACCTAGCTGCACGTGGTCTTCACGCTCTGTACCATGGGTCCAAGTACCCTAAGTACTCGCGCTCCGTACCTTGGGTCTGAAATCCATGGCCCAGGTACGCAAGTCGACTCCGGTCGCATCTTCAAGTCCACTCTGGTGGCACAAGCCCGCTCTGGCGGCAATCGTACTTTGGGTCTGAAATCCATGGCTCAGGTACTTAAGCCCACTCCGGTGGCACAAGTTGACGCTAACGGTCGCACTCAAGCCCGCTCCGGCGGCAACTGTACCTTGGGTCTGAAATCCATGGCTCAAGTACTTAAGCCCACTCCGGTGGCACAAGTCGACGCTAACGGTCGCACTCAAGCCCGCTCCGGCGGCAACTGTACCTTGGGTCTGAAATCCATGGCTCAGGTACTTAAGCCCACTCCGGTGGCACAAGCCGACTCCGGTCGCAATCTTAAGTCCGCTCCGGCGGCAAAACTACTCGTTTTTTCTGATTTTTTATTCGCTTTGGCTTTCCGGAAAGTGCTTTTCGTTTTTTGCATCTTAAGTCCACCCCGCGTGGCACAAAGTCGACTATTGTAGTCGCATCTCAAAGTCCGCTCCGCGCGGCATCCTAAAGTCGACTTCTAAAGTCGCATATCAAAGTCCGCTCTGCGCGGCACAAAGTCGACTTCGGTTTTCAAGTCGCATTCTAAAGTCCGCTCTGCCGGCATATAAAGTCGACTTCGGTCGCAACTAAAGTCCGCTCTGACGGCACGACTACTTCTCAAGCTCCACGGCTCGACGCCAAACTGCTACATGGAATCTCTCTAGCTCGGGGGCTGCATTTCACATACTACTCGAAGATAACTTCAGCATGCTTCGCTCGCTCTCAAGCTCGGGGGCTCCTCACCAATCACTACTCGACGTGGCTAATATAAGCTCTCTTATCTCGAGGGATACACGCTGCAAGAGTACTCAGATGATGGCTTTCGCGATCACTGAAGACCCTTGGATTGATTACCTAATCATTTCAAGGCTCGAGGGCTGCTATGCTACACCAATCATTCAAATTTTTCAAGACAGAAGATTTGGAATCAAGATTGACCCTCAGCTAGAGTCTGCAACTCAACCTAAGGCTCGGGGGCTACTCCATATGGAGTGCGATTTTGCAATCGCACTTCCATATAATCTCGACTTCAAGACTGACTGAGCTGGACCACCTTCCAGCCTCGCGGCAGTTCAAGTACTATTGAAGGCTTCTCCAAGCAGTACTCGAGGACGCTCAGGAACTACTCGCAGAGGCTTCAAGACTACTCGAACTACTACTCTCGACTCCAACGTGCTTGGGGGCTTGTCGGGCATACTCCCCGGGTACTCATGCATGGAAGGAAGAATAGTAGAAGACGGACTCCTAGTAGAATTCCCCTGTACTCCTACTAGGACTCGCTCTGTGTAATCCTACTAGGACTCCTGCCTTGTAACCGACTAGGAACCCGCCCCCTGGACTATATAAAGGAGGGCCGGGTACCTAGCCGATCATCCCCAATCCCTCCGGGGACAACCCAACACCAAGCGCAGGGCGCCATACTTGATCCCCCAAACAGGACGTAGGGTTCGCCACCTTGGCAGCCCGAACCTGTATAAATCTTGTGTCCCGTGTCCTTGCGCATACCTTCGAGTTCTCGGTCTCCCGATCACGATCCCCACCACACAATCTACTACCTTGGGTACCCCCTTGGTAGGTTTGCCGGTCTAAAACACCGACATGTGACGCCCCAGGTTTTTAATTACCGTCATTAACGCTAATGATCGGATCAGCCGAGTCAAACCGGTCAAACACCGGTCAAACCTAGGTCAACCTGAGCCATCACCCCGAAAACCACGCCAATGAACCCCAATGAACCCCTTGACCAAGCCTACACACACCCGTAATGGACCCGTGGCCAAAGACACGGTCAAAACCGGCTTAACCGTTGACGTCAGCGAATGTCGTCCGGAACTTTTGCCGCGTTCTCCAAAATTCACCTAAACACTTCAAAATCTACCTTTATGAAAGTTGTCCATCTTGTTGAGGGACACAACTTTCATGTAGAGTGGCATTTCAAATTTTGGGTGGAAATTGGTGAAAAACTTGATTGACTGACAGTACCTCCTGTTTTCCAGAACAGGTCGGCATTCAATGTTGGCACGACATTCCTGCAAAATCCGTCGAGAAAAACACTAGACGGCCTTTACAAAAGTTGTAGAGGGTAGCTAGATCTACAACTTTCGTATTCATCACTTCGTGCACTTGTATTCAAATTTTTGGAGAAAATCTCACTCGAACAGGGCCAGTCCGAAATCTTTCCAGGCCGACCGACGTCACGCCGCGCCGCGAACGCCGGCGCCTCGCCCGCGCGCGCCGTACCGCGCCTCGGCGTCCGGGCCCTCCCGCGTCCCGAGGGCCGCTCTTCCCCGGGCCACGCGCCCACCGAGGCCGCCTCGGAGTCCACCCCCTCCTCGCGCCGCGCGCGCCGTCCGGCCGGGAACGCCCAACGGACCGCCGGTCGGTGCCGTGTTCCCCTGCCATTCACTCCTCCCTAGGCCGGCATTTACTCCAGGGACGTCGTCGTCGATCCTTGGCCGCCATAAAGGGGCGCTGCCCCCTCTGCATCGCAAAGCGCCGCGCCCCTGGTGCCGCCCACGGCCTGCCCGAGGGCCGCGACCGAGCCGCCCGCGCGCGCCATTGCGTGCCGGCCCGCGGCGAGCCGCGTGTCCGGCAGGCCGCACCCCCTAAACAAGCGCGCTCCCACCCCCCCCTTGCACCTACCACGGCTCGCCACCATGCCCGTCGCCCCCGCGGCGCCCCACCGCGCCGGCACGGCAGGCCGCGGCGGCCACCGGTGCCCCGGCCGCCGGCGCCGCACCATGCCGGCCCTCTCCCGGCCCCATCCAAGCCCCGAACCGGTCCCCCAGGCCCCAAGGCCCCTTCCCCGCCCGTGCCGGCCGTGCGCACCCCCCCCTAAACAAGCGCGCTCCCCCCTTGCACCTACCACGGCTCGCCGGCATGCCCGTCGCCCCCGCAGCGCCCAACCGCGCCGCACGGCGGCCGCGCGGCCACCGTGCCCCGGCCGCCGGCGCCGCACCACGCCGGCCCTCTCCCGCCCCCATCCAAGCCCCGAACCGGTCCCCCTAAGCCCCAAGGCCCCTCCCCCGCCCGTGCCCGGCCGGCCCCGGCCGGCGGTTGGCCGGAATTTGGCCGGACCGCCACTGGCTGGCCGCCCAGGGACTACATTGCAAAAGAAAGGATCTTTTCAGGGGCCTCACTGCGAAATGGTAACTCAAATAGTAAAAGTGCTTTGGCTGTTTCTTGTAAATTGCGTAGAAAATCACAGACAAATCAGAAAAATGTAAAACCAATTTTGCTGGATTCTTTGTGAAATATCCCACAACTCTTGTTATTCTGGACTGAGCTAATTCCTGTTAGTTTGTGCATGAAAAATACAAACGTGAAAAACCTAGATCTGCAATATCTCAAAATGTATAAATATTCTGTAGCTAATTTTTGGATATGCTATGTTTTAGGTCATGACTAGCTCCCATGCCAAAAATTGCACAAAGTTATGAATTAAATCCTTTTATAAAAATGTTTTTCCATTTCCGCGAATCTGCATAAATGATATTTCTTGTTAAATATATTTATGTCCTTGAGCTCAACTTATGCACACTGTCTTGTAATGTCAAAATAAACATCTTTTGAATTAATCATGATTTTTGGATTAACAGAAATAATTATTCTTGATTTATGCATGTTTTCCTTTGTAAATTAATAAACCAAGTTCAGTAGAGGTTCCATGTGAACATGCTGGTTCTTTAGACTTGTTTAGGACCAGAGAGCATGCACAAGAAAGTTTGGATCATTTTGAGGCTTATTTATTTTTATATGCATTTAAGTTGAATCACTAGTTAGCCTTTGTTATTTTCCACAATATTTAATTTTCTAGCATCCAACACTTACATGTGGGTCCAATGGACCAGGATAGGTGCTAGTAGGCTTGAGAAACACTCATTTAATTTTTGGTAATTTAATTGATTAATAAAAGGCTTAAATGCCCTTTTAATATTAAAGGGAAATTAAATAAAAGAAAATCCATAACTAAATCTTTTCTTTTTTAGGCATTATTTAATATAAATAAAAGATAATTAATTATCAGCACTGATAAGGAATTAATTCATAAATATAAATATTAATTACACCTCGTTGGTGAGGATAAAAGGAAATGAAGCTTTCACATGAAATGATAAACTTAATAAAAACCTTTATTCAAATGTGGAATAAAAGAGTAACCCATGTACAACCAATAACCTTCCTAAAAGAGAAACCTTAGATAGATGCTTGTTAAGGTGAATATGACCAACCCAGAGTGGGATAAGACAACAAACTATCACATCACCTAAAGTGCATTGCATTCCGTGTAGATCTTCCGGACGGAGATTACTCCCTGGTCCCGGAAACCGAGGAAGGCGGAGCGGAAGGTTCTCTGCAGTACGTGGACGTACTCGACACCGAGGGTGCCCAAGCTAACCTAGCCGACGAAGGCAAGCTCCGGTGCATCTAACCTAGTTTTAAAGTTCTTTATTCAATTATCTATGAATGATTGTGCATTTACGTTCAGGAGTTGAATGAAACCCTAGATGCATGATCCATAGGTACCTTTGGTCTCTACTAGTATAATAGGTCGGTAGCTGCTAAGCTATAGGACCGTTACAAGTCGGGTGATGACCTCACTCGCGAGAATAGGTTCCTAGATAGGAATCATACTATATCCTTAAATGGATTGCTCACGTGGTAAGAGGAGGGATCTGGGCTCCGGTCCAGTGGTTATGGGGGTTAAGTTTTGAACGTACCAAGCACATGCCGGTTATGGGGCCGGTAAGCCTAGTACCATAATGAGGCGGCGAGGGATCCTACTATTACTACTCTTGGGATTCGCTCTCACGGCTAGCTACCGGTGGTGTATGGTGACTCCGGGTATCTCGCGGGGTATGCCGGATAGCCTGCACCAAAGACTGTAAGATTCGATCCCGACCCGAGGATTTATGGGGATGGCCTGGGAAGTTGTCCTCGCGGGGGCAGCCTACCGTGTGTTTGGGTCTACCTTGCAAGGTTTAAATCAATCGATTGTCGGCCTCTCACCTTTATCCGAGACTACTTACTCCACTAGTCATGTGATCCCTAATGATGGAAGTCGATGAATATTATGCTTGGTTAATTGTATTGTACAACTTTGTTTGTACTAGTTGGCTAATGTAGTAAAGATTAAACCTACTAGAACTTGTGCTAAAATCTTGAAAGTAAGGACCTACTCTTTGTTACTTTTTAGCAAAAGCAACCCAGTAGCCAAAAAGCCTTTCATGGTCTAGATTTGGTGAAGTAGATATCACCGACGGGTAAAACTTGCTGAGTATTAGTATACTCAGTCTTGCTATAATGTGTTGATCCAGGTAATGCCTTAAGTGATGTTTTGCCCGGAGAGATCCCGCCCGGCTGGGAGCTGGAGTGGGTGGAGGACGACCACTAAAAGCATCATGGATGGCCTCCCGTGGTGTCTTCGCTTCCGTTAATTAATTTCCGCTGCTTTTCGAAAACTCTGAACTATTTTATCATGACAAAAACTATGGTTTGCAATAATTAAACCCTACGGGGTATGAATTTCGATATCAATGATGTTGTATCTCTGTACTCGCCTTCGAGTGAGTTTTAATGCATATATTCGATCCTTGTTGCTTTTCAAGTGATTTACCGGGCGTTAACCCGGCAACTAACGACAGGATGATACTTTATTATTACTTAATGACCAAGTAGATCGGTCTTAGGCGATAGTACGGTATTTTCCTGGGCGGGTTGTCACAGAAGATGACTTAAATAGAAAAATTTCAACTACAAAGTTGTAGATCTCGTCGAAAGTTACAATTTTCATAAAAAGTTTACCTCAAATTTTTTAAAAGAGACTGGAACCTTACCGTCGTGCCCCACGGCAGTAGGAAGGCGCTACAGTACCGCGCGTCTCCTGCCGCCGTGGGGCACGGCGGTATGCATAGTTTTGTAAATTTTTTCGGACCATATATTTTTGAAAAAAGAGGAAAGAAAAATGTAAAAAAAACTCAAACCATAAAAGAACAACAGAGCAGTGGCGCAACGGAATGGCGTCCCCTGTCTGCGCCAGCGCCGCCGCTGGAACCCGCGGGGTTCATGGCCTCCCCATCCAGCACCGCGGACCACCTCCGTCATCCGCGCCCGTCGCCCTCCGCGGCGGCAGCCTTCCGACGCGAGGTATCAGTGGGGTGGGGAATGGATTCATCGAATCGCGCACCGGTTTCACCTCCACTCACTTCGGAATTGACGACCGTTTGTTGCTTCGATGCGCCTGTGCAGGTTTGAGCCTGCGCTGCGCCGGCGCGGATTGGTGTGAGCCGGCCTTGGTGACCGTCGCAGAGAAGCCCGACGCGGCGGTGGTGGCAAGGAAGGCGCCAGCGTTCAACGCGGTCGGCGGTGAGGGGAAGAATGGCCGGGTCGAGGCCATCAACGGTGTGAGTAGTGATGCAGTGGAGGAGCCAGTGCCGGTAGCACTGCCGTTCGCACCTTTGGATCAGAGCTTGGTGCATGTGGATAGAACGCCAAGTGGAAGTAAGGTACAACATTTCTATCTCAGGCTCTCAACACTCAGGGCCTGTTTGGCAGCGCTCCGGCTCCTCCAAAAACGGCTCCGGCTCTGGCTCCTCCGATGGAGCGGCTTTTTTGATGGAGCTGAAGCCGTTTTGAAAAACGTTTGGCAAAACGGCTTCACCTAGTGGATTGAGGTTGTGAAATGTCTAAATTGCCCTTTCATTTTTTTTCTTTTTCCTTTCCCCCCTTTTCTTTTTTCCTTTTTTCCTCTTCTTTTTTCCTCTCCCTTTTCCCCCTCCTCTCCTTCTTATCCATTCACCTTCTCTCTTACCCATTCACCACCGCATCTGCCTGCACAACGGCACGAGCACCGCGTGCCCGCACCCCGCCGACTGCCGAGCTCCCGCCCGTCGGCGCCTTCGCCCGCCCCGCCGCGCGCCGGCGCGCGCCGCACCTCCCGCCGCACCCCCGCCCCGCGCCTCCACCCCACCGCGCCGCGCCCCCCACCGCGCCTCCACCCCTCCGCGCCTCCGCCCCGCCGCGCCGCGTCCCGCCGCGCCTCCGCGCCCCGCCGCGCCTTCGCCCCGCGGCGCCTCCGCTCGCCGGCTCCGTCCTGCCTCCGCCTCGCCCAGCCGGCGCCTCCGTCCACCCCCTGCACTGGGGGCAAAGGGGTAACGGGGGAGGCGGAGCCGGATGGAGCCACGTTTTTGTGACTCCGCCTCCCCAGTGGAAGCCGATTGCGGCTTCACCACCAGCTCCATGGTTGGAGCCGTGCCGCCGCACCCCGTTTGGCAGGGCTCCGCGTGGAGCCGGAGCTGGAGCTCCTTTTGGAGCCCTGCCAAACAGGGCCTCAGCAGGATTGCATGAAGGTTGTTCGTCGTATTGCGTCCGCCGTCCAAAGTAGCGTGTGGTTACGTTTTGTATCGATTTGGAATGCATTGGTAACCAAATATGATAAATGGTTACTGATTCTGTATTGAAGCTCATAGGAAAATCAGCTGACTGAGATAAGTAGATAACATGTAGATGGAATAACTGTGCGACATCACGCTCAACTAGTCAGCTAGAAAAAGCAGATGTTGTAATTCACTACCTAAAAAAATGTTTCCAGCAAAAATACTAAATCAGTTTGCTAATTTGACATGTGGGGGTTAATTTGGCTTATGGTATATTTCTGTACAAAAGGACTTTAATCAGTCTATTACTACATGGCATGCCCTTCATGCTCAAAGAATACTACGGGTATGCAGGACTGCGTTAGTGAGTTGTATAAACAATGCTATGGCATTTGAGGTTTTAGCAAATGGCTAAAGACAGTGAAGCTAATTGGTTTAGATGTGATTTATGTTGGAACGCAAGCTCTAGATGTCCCCGTATGTCATGAAGTTGGTAAACCTTAATTGAAAAACAGAGGCCAACAGGGTAATTGCTAGAGCTTTTCTATTGTAAGTTTGTGCTTTGCAACTTACAATTTAAAAATGACCTTAATTTTATCAACTGATAGAAGCATATATCATGAAATGGTACATAGAGTGATTATAGTATCAGCATTCTCAATTGTTCCTTGTTTTTCCTTTCAGAACTTTGATCTAGGACACTTCTACATCTGAACGTTGAGGACTCATTGTCCTCTTTCAGTCATCTATACGTCAAGTCGTCATTTTCTTGCTGCTGGTCCTTATTCGCTGTTTTTCTTACTACAGCTGGGCTTCGCCGAGATTTCTACATATTTGATATATGGAGCCAGTGTTTTCTTTGCTGGGTGGATCCTGTCAGCTATTGTTTTAGCACTTGATTCCATCCCACTGGTCAGTCAGTAGTTATCAAATTTTGCATAAACACACAATTCTTTGCACCATGGAGGTACTTGTAAGTTTTAACTGATTATAGTCCTATCTGCAGCTCCCAAAGATTCTGGAAATTGTGGGCCTTGGATACACAATTTGGTTCGGCATTCGGTATCTCCTTTTCAAGGTACGCGTCTACCTGTTTATAAAATTCCTTGTTAAAATTGTTACCTCTGGGATTTACTATCAACCACTTAGTAAACACCGTTTGTACAATGTTGAGGCTTCTGAACAATGCCTTCACCATGTGCAGGAAAACAGAGATGAGCTGCTCATCAAAGTTGAAGATCTTAAGAGGAGAATTGTTGGATCTGGTGAGGAATTATAAGCTGGCACGTGATTGGTCTCTAGTGACTTATTCCAGTCACCTTTTCCATCTTGCCGTTGAAACAATAACGGCAACAACTTTTGATTTCCTCGACTAACGGCAACAACTTTTGATTTCCTCGACTGTTCTCAACAACTGTGGCCCTGTTTGGATCCATGGGCTGGAGTTAGTTTTGGCTAGTTGGAGCTCAACTAGCCACAAAGTATCTAAACATGAGGGCTAAATTGAGCTAGTTTGCATCTAACCCACCCTAAAAAACTATCCCACTCAAGGGTGTTTATTGGGGTTAGTTCATGTTGGGTCCACCAAAAAGTGACTTTTCTCTCTCCCTCCATACACACCTAATGATTGAAAAAGTACATTTAATGTCATTCTAACCCTTTCATCCAAACACCTCTAGAGCTAGAGTTAGTTTAGGGCTAGAGCTAGAGTTAGAAACTAGCTCTAACTCTAACCCTGCTGGAGTATCCAAACAGGGCCTGTGTAAATCTCTGTGCTCACTTTCGCCTGAGTTGTGGAACCTAAATGCGTTTACAAGTCTTAGCGGGTGTTTTTGAGATTGTTCGGCTTGTCTGTTTGCCCAGTGTTTCTCCTTCTTTGCACGTATTTCCTCTCACAACTAATCAGCGGTACAAATCAGCTAAGAGAGATGCAATCCGACATGGATGGATTGACGACCGATAGTATCTAAGGCAGGGTTGCTCATTTGGCTGGTTCTTACTCACATGAAAGTTTTGGGGCGTCCTATCTCCCTCCGGGAAGGTAGATAAGCGTGCGAACTATAAAGCTCATTTAAGCTCACTACAACCCAACATCTTTCTTCTGTTTTGTTCAAGAGCTCGTGAGTGAAGCTGAAGAATGAGGAAAAAGCAGAGCGCGAGAATAGGGACGCGTTGACTTTTTTTAGATTTTATTTTTGAATTTTTGGACGCGGGAGGAAAAGATAGATGTGAAATTTTTTTGGACATTTTTTTTTGAATTTTTGGACGCAGGAGGAAAAGACTTTTTTGAATTTTTTGCTGGGTATGTGGTTGAGTAAGTGGGATAACTACGGTAGGCACTTCAAAGTTGAAGTTCGAAGTCAAATTAAAAATTGTATTTGAAAGTTGATGTTTGTAATATAATATTTACATGTCAAAACAAGAATTAATGAAGGGATCGATGCATGTAAGTAGTGTATATTATACAATGTAGATTGAGGAATTCACACATCGGAAGTTGTTTACATATGGACCAAGAAGTTTCAACCAAGTGAAGGATCATTCGCAAACCAATTGTACTCAGATCCAAAAGTGAATCAAGTTGTTGTAGACTGGAGTTCCTGAAAAGTGAAAACAATAAAGACAGAAATATATTTCGAAATGTTAAAATGTTGAATTAAGTAAGTGAAAATGAAGATAGTATGCGTGTGAAATGTTGAAATGTTAGTATATGAGGATACTAACATTTTTCTGTGTTGCTATCAAACAAAACAAAAAGAAAATGTCGTCGTAGATAACAATAAGAGTTTGAACATAGATCTTGTCAAACTAAATGTTGGATAACATGTAAAACTTGACTAAACAATAAGATTTTCAACTTTGAGTTGAAAACTAATGAATGATAATGTTGAAAATGTGTACAAGAATGTTGGATTAAAATCAAAACAGTTAATTATTCATATAAAAGTTAAGACATAACTTGAAAGAGAAGGTAAGCATGCAACAATTGGATCAAATGAGCATGTCCACAAACTTTGACAAAAAATTGTTGCATTTGTATGATAGGAGTTGAAAAAGAAATCTTTGACGTAGTGCGAGCAAGTCAGCCTTTAATATTAAAAATGTAGTGTTAGAGTTGTATTTGGAACAAAAAAATGATTACATTTGTGAATTAAAATTGCAATATCATTTTAGTGTTAGAGTAGCATACACATACATTTGAAAACTTTTGCACGATAGATCCGTCATAGGTTTGCATAAATTGAAGGGCAAAGATGCAAGAGTCATATCTGCATAGAAACGAACCAGCATTTTAGCTAAAAGTATGGATGCCACAAAAAAATTGAAAAAAAGTTCAGTGGCACAAACTTGAAGGTTTATTTTGGCACTTGCAGATAGGATGGCTCAAAATCATGGATATTAAACTGTTTGAATGTTGGGAAGCTTTTCATAAATAAGCACTTGAAATTATATATCACGATGTTGACCAACTGCAAGTAATTGTTTGTTCTGTAATCAGAATTTAGCACATCAAAACTCTTTTTGTTGAAATTGACAACAATGACAAATCACTGATGGTTAAGCTCGCATGAGATGAACACCTGCAGTTTTAAATTTATCAACATGAAACAATGTTGAATACAGAAAGAAAGAATGTTGAATATGTTAAAACAACAATATTAGTTAGTTTATGGTAAAAGTTGAAGAATATGATACAATGCAGGGGGCGTATTGTAAGATTAGTATATGAAGAGAACATTGTTGAATATGGTCATGATATGTGTTGAAAACAACATGAAATGTTGGCAGACATTGGTAAAAGTTGGTGCAATTATGTAAACAACATTACTAAAACATTGCTACATGATAAATAAAATGTTGGCAGACATCAGGAAATGTCTTACATGGTCAGCACACTCAAGCCTCACTCCAAGAGAATTTTGATGGAACAAGTATCTGAGGTCATTGTGGTAAAGATTGTCATGCATAGGATCTCTTGAAAAAATTGTATGCATTTCAGTTATAGTTTGAATATAAAATATTCGTACAAATGTTTAATTTAGACTGTAGTTGTTGAAACGTATTTTCTGGTAAGTTAGAGTTTACCATATTCGAACGGATTTCATTAAAAATTTCATCAAAACAAACAGATAAAAAAGTATTATGTAAAAGAGTGGAACAAAATATAGAATAAAAATTGCAGTGTGTATGGGGGTGTATGTCCACAATAAAGATTTAGTGAGGGATAGATAGAAAATTAAATAACTGAAAGGACAACAAAACTTACTGAAAATTTATATGTAAATTGAAGCAAGTTCAACCTTTATCAGTAATGTAATTATGCGTCACCTTTTATGTTAACCCAGGACAACGTTTACGTTATGAACAAACACTTCTATTTGTAAGTCTAACATTTATCTTTTGAACATTACTTAGATTTAACTTACTTCGCACATACCAACATTTTTTATTTGTCCAACAACGGTTGTTGATACATGTAGATAAATCAACATTGTTATGTTTCTATGATATCTAATAATTTATTTGATTAAAACAATATTTTATTTTTTATACCAATAATAATTCCTTCAAGTAATTCAACATCTTTTATAGTCAATAATTTTGCACAATAAATGCCATTTTCAATCTAAATCAACTTTTATATTTGAATACCAATAATTTCTAATCAAATATCCAACTTGTAAATTTTTTCTTATTTATTATTAAACATTTATTAATAACAATTTGATATTTCTATTCTCCAACATTTATTAATAACAGACAACATTTTACTGATTATTGAACATTTAGTGCATATTTATGTCCTGGTTACAAATCTGAACATATTTACTTTTCACCTCAACATTTACTTAATAGCAACGTGATTTATATTTTCTCTCAACATTTAGGTTCATAAGAGTGAAAATTTGTATGTAAATTAAAGCAAGTTCAACATTTTCTTACTAACAACATGATTTATATTTTCTCTCGATATTTTTCATTCATAAGAGTAAAAATTTGTACGTAAATTGAAACAAGCTCAACATTTATCAATGATGTAATTGTACATCACCTTTTATGTTACCCCAAGTCAAAGTTTATGATATGAACAACACTACTATTTGTATGTCTAACATTTATCTTTTGAACATTACTTAGATTTAACTTATTTTGCACAGACCAACATTTTTTGATTTGTCCAACAATGGTTGTTTGTAAATGTAGATAAATCAACATTTTTTGTTTCTATAATATTTAATAATTTGTTTGATTAAAGCGATTTTTATTTTCATATACCAACAATAATTACTTCAAATAATTCAACATCTTTTATAGTCAACAATTTTGCACAATTTTATACCATTTTCATTCTAAATCAACTTTCATATTTGAATACCAACAATTTTTAACCTAATATCCAACTTTTAAAATGTTTCTTATTTATTATTAAACATTTATTAACAACAATCCAATATTTATATTCTCCAGCATTTATTAATAATAGTCAACATTTTACTTATTATTCAACATTTAGTTCACATTTATATCCTAGTTACAAATCTGAACATATTTACTTTTCACCTCAACATTTTTTAATAACAATGTGATTTATATTTTCTCCCAGCATTTTTCGTTCATAAGAGTGAATATTTGTATGCAAATTGAAGCAAAGTCAACATTTATCAATAATGTAATTGCACATCACCTTTTATGTTACCCCAAGTCAACATTTATGTTATGATAAAACACTTCTATTTGTATGTCTAACATTTATCTTTTGAACATTACTTAGATTTAACTTATTTCGCATAAACCAACATTTCTTAATTTGTCCAACAACGGTTGTAATGTTGATAAATCAACATTTTTAAGTTGGTGTATGTCAAAAAAATGTTGATTTAATCTCAACAAAATGGTGGTTAGTGTATAGAAGTGTTATATAAACATCAACAAATGTTGATTTATGTAGAAATATTTTTTAGCCAAAATAAATAAATGTTAGTGTGAGTGTAGAATAAGTCAAATGAAAAATGTTATATATGTGAAAACTATTGGTCAAATATCAAGAAAAATGTTGACAGGTCTACCATAATTTAGTTGAAAATATTGGGATATGAAACATTAGAGATATAGCTAAAATGATGTCGTATGAAATAGGCATCCAAGGGATATGCCTCACTTGAAGTTGAATGTGCTCATACTAGTATATATGGTAGCCATGAACCAACCTTAGCAAATGGCATGTATTCTGATGACCTCTTGAAATGCTTCACTTTCTCTACTTTGTAAGTGTTGTCAGCACAATATTAAGTGACTAGCACTCCTTCGTAGTTGAAAGCAAACAATAGAACAACATAAGAACTTTTGCACACTCAATTACATCATTGCTCACTCATCAAGCTAAATGAAAAGGAAGAAATAAAATTGAGGACCATGTGTGGTTCGAGGACCGGTGGATGGTCGCTTCCTGGTGTGATGAGTGATTGACAACATTGTGTGGACTAATTCTTGACTAAGTATTGCAGGTGCAGGTTGCAGGTGTTGGTGCAGGTGAAGAACAAGCGCGAAAGGTCGTCGCTGGTGAGGCCTCCAGGTGTGGAGAAGACAAGTAGGCTTGGTTTGAGGGACCCGGTGGCCAGCGGAGTCAAGTGCGAGCCGCATGGTGGCAAGAACAGTGGGGCGAAGTCGTGGACGGTTTCTTGGTTGAGCCTCAAAACTAAGGTCGAGCCGGGACTACGTGGGAGCCGAGTCATGAGTGGTGATTGGCGGAGGCTACACCGAGTTCGCGGGGTTTGCAGTGGTTCACCAAAAAGGTTAGAGAAGGCTAGAGGAGGTCTCGTATCCTAGGGGTCATGTCCTACGACCAACCTACGACTCTGATACCACCTGAAGCGTCCCCTCATCAGAGGTGACTAAATGTGACACAAATACCAGTCCCAGGAGGCTGGTAACACATTTATTACAACAGGTGGAATCAGTCTTTTACATCACGGCGACACAGAGGGCACGGTAGTGCCAACACTACAAGGAACAACACAAACGCTAACGACCACACTACAATAGCAAAGGCTTCCATAGCCTCCACAGAGTACCACACCATGGAAACTTTCGGTAGGGGCCCTGGTACACAGGCACGGTTGGGTGTAGGGCACGACCTACTCAACGTCTTCAGGAATGTAATCGGGATCCTCCTCTGTAAAATAGTTAGTAAAACAAGGGTGAGCACATACGTACTCAGCAAATCCAACCCCACCCACGGAGGGGCTTATAAGCAGATCATGCACATGGTATATATATAGCAAGGAACAGGTTAAGGTTCATTTTGCAAACTTACTCATGCAGGGGTTCATTTCAAAAGGGTTTTCGCAAACACTTTCATAACCAAGTGACTCAATTGTTTTAGGAAAACCACTGTAGAACTACCGGACTTCCCGTCCGTCGTAGCCCAGGCACACAGCCACACACCTCACCCGGAAACAACTCACACCGGAAAACATCCCATCCCAAACACTAGTTTTTGTGACCACACCGTGACTCGTCCAATACCGTGGACACGGCTATCCGAATAGGTTTGACACTCTGCAGAGGTTGTACATCTTTACCCACAAGTAGGGTACCGTCACACGGACACCTCAGTGCCGGTACAGATCCTATCATAGGCATTACCCACCTTAGCTAACACAACGAGCCACCACGGAAGCACCCAAGGGGTTATACCACATAACCAGGGCGTACCTCACACAGAGCGTACCCCTACTCCTTGGTCTCCCGCTGCTCACCCGCACCCCGGATGGCAAGTAGATTAACTAGTGGGATTTATGCTAAGCCGTTGCCGCATACAATGGTCGAGTGGTTGTACGATGACTTGGGTCAGGTGAGATGTCACGCAACCCGGTCCTTAATTGAAAAGATGGACAACTCCCAACACGCTCAACCACACAGGTACGAGCTCACCCATACTCCTGACACACACGTCCATCCCGTCTACCCAGTTCTTTACTCATTTTCCAAACATATCCCCTTTTCATTTTTAAAGCACTCACACATTTTGAAAGCACTCACATTTTAAAGCAAACATTTAGGCCAAAACAAGTTTCAATCATAGCAATCAAGGGTGGCTATCCTACCATGTTTTGCAGTAAAACAATATGCAACTTATAAAACGGGTATAGGGTATATTTATAAAACTAGGACAGAAGCATGCATCAAAGGATGAGGTTGAACTTGTCGTATTCGAAGTCTTCGGGGAGTGCCGGCTCGGCGTTCGGGGCTTCGGGTTCCTGCTCGCAGTAGTCGGCTTCGATCTCCGGCTCGGGGTACCTTCCTCCGTCTACTCCGTCGGCTATAGCGCACACAAAGGCAAGCAAGCAATATTAGCACACATATTTCCGGCCGAGCTCAAGGAGGGGGAAAAGAGCGGAGAGGGGGTATATTTAAGTCCTATGGAGGGGGTTTTGTTCGGCGGGGGTACTACTGGGAGGGGTGTGGTAATATTTGGATTTAATTGGGAATAAAATTGTGCATAGGGTGTTGGGTTAAAGAGGGGTTACAAGGGCTAAGGACCTATTGGTAATTTCTATTAATGGGGAAGGTTGGCGCGATTGGGATTAAACCCGCGCATGAAATGTCGGGTTAGAGAGATGTTTATAATTAACTAGGGTTGGTTAGTAATTTAGTTAGAATTAAAAGGACCTAAATATAATATTTAGGTAGGGTGGGAGTTTAATTAAACTAGCCTGGGGGTCTATCTAAAAATAACAGGGGTGTTTTGGTAAAGAATCTTAAGGTTTAGGGGGGTATCTTGGAAAAGAAATGAAGGGAATAGAAGGAGGGGCTCGGTGGGGAGAAATAGGAGGGAGCCAGGGGGGTTTTTGGCTAAATAGCCTTCTTCCTCCTTGGCCTGCGCCCCGGTCAGAGGCAGGGGAGGCTCGGGCGGCGGCGGCCCGCCGGCATCCGGCCACGACCGCGGCCGGCGAGAGGGGGAGAAGGGCGGGGGCGACGAGGGGATCCTTTCCCCTCACTCACCTTGGACCGAGGCGGCGCGGGAAGGGAGCTCCACGGGCGGCGGTGGACCGGTGGTGGTGGTGCTTAGTGGCGGCGGTGTTCTAGTGCTCGGGCAAGGAAGGAGGTGGTCGTGGTGAGGTGCGGCGGCCCGGTGGGCGGCCGGCTCCTTTTATAGGCGGTGGAAGGCGGTTCGGGCGGCCGATTTTTCGAGCTCGAGGAGCTTCTAGGGTCGTCAATGGAGGTGGGAAAAATCTTGCCGTTGAAGCTCTTCCGGCGGGGCTGTGGCCGGAGACCGCAGTGGGGCTGTGGTGCTGTGCGATTAGACGCGTCGTGCAGGTGCTCGCGAAGGAGGAGGGGCGACACGGTGGCGTGTCCGGCGAGCTCGCCTTTAATGGCGGTCGCCGGCTCGTCCGGCCGTGCGCGGGTAGGGCCCCCCTCCCCCCGCGCGGGCGGCTCGGTGGGTGGAGTGCGGTCGGCCCGGTGCGGGCCCGTGCGATGGGGGCGGGCGCGCGCCGTGCCGCCCCCGGCCGGTCAACGGCGCCAGGCGCGGCGCGGCCGGTTGCGGGAGGTGGGAGAAAGGAGGAAGGAGGAAGAGAGAAGGAAGGAAAAAAGAAAGAGAGGAAGAAAGGAAAAAAGAAAAAGGAAGAAAAAGAAAAGAAAGGAAAGGAAAGGAAAAATGGGAAAAGAAAGGAAAAGAAATAGAGGAAAAGGTTTGGAAAATTGGAAAAAATTGTTAGGAAAATAGGGGAAGGGTTTTTGTGGGATTTTACGATTTTCCGGCGTCGGCGTGATTTACGGGATGGCGGTGATGGCGAGGCGGACCGACCGTCGGGACCGCGGCGTGCGCGGGATTCCCGCACGGTGGCCGACCGCGGCGTTGGGAAGGCGCGCGTGGGTGCTAGCCGGGTGCGGGCGGTGCCGGCGGGATTCGCGGCACGCGCGCCGGGGTGAGAGGGAGGGACGGTGACTAGGGTTCGAAGGGGGTAATTTGAGCTCGACTGGACAGTTTTGAAAATACGCATGATTTATTAGGTGATTTATTTGGAGCTAAAAATGCGGGCGTTACAAACCTACCCCACTTAAAATGAATCTCGTCCTCGAGATTCGGCTAAGTTTCGAATAGGTGGGGAAACTCCTTCTTCAGTGCGTCCTCTCGTTCCCACGTAGCTTCTTCCACCCCCGTGTCCCGCTCCATTGGACTCTCGCACACCCGTACTTCGACGTTCTTGTCCGCTTGACCACGTGTCTAAGATCTTGATGGGCTCCTCCCGGTACCTAAGGTCCGGGCCGTAGATCGATGGTCTCCACCCAGGTACTCGCTTCTCTTCCAGAACCTTCAAACATCGGCGTAGCTGGGAGATGTGGAACACTGGGTGTATATCTGACATTTCTTCGGGTAGCTCCAACCGGTATGCTACTGCTCCGACTCTCTTTAGCACTTTATACGGTCCGATGTACCGAGGGGCCAACTTCCCGTGTACTTGAAATCTCCGAGTCCCCCGGATGGGTGAAACCTTGAGGTAGACGAAGTCTCCCGGATTGAAGCTCGCTTCACGCCTTTTCTTGTCTGCGTAGCTCTTCTGTCGGGACTGGGCGGCTCTCAACTTTTCTCGGATATCGGCTACTCGCTCCTCGGCTTCCTTTATAAGTGCGGGCCCCACCAGGGCACGCTCCCCTACTTCTGACCACATCAGGGGTGTCCTACATTTTCTCCCGTATAGTGCTTCGAATGGCGACATTCCCAGACTCGCTTGGTAGCCGTTGTTGTAGGAAAATTCTGCATATGGCAGGCTCTGCTCCCAATCTTTGCCATAGGTGAGGACGCATGCTCTTAGCATATCTTCCAAAATTTGATTCACCCTTTCGGTCTGTCCGTCCGTACCTGCGGGTGGTACGCTGAGCTGAAGTCTAGCTTGGTGCCCATGGCTTTGTGCAGGCTTTTCCAGAACCTAGAGGTGAACTGGGTCCCTCTATCTGAGACTATTCTGCTAGGCACTCCATGCAGCTTTACTATATTTTCTACGTAGAGTTTTGCCAACTTCTCTCCACCATAAGTGGTCCGTACGGGTAGAAAGTGAGCGACTTTAGTGAGTCGGTCCACGATCACCCATATGGAGTCATGTCCCTTCTGAGTCCTTGGCAACCCTACTACAAAGTCCATACCTATCTCGTCCCACTTCCATACCGGGATTGGTAAGGGTTGCGAGCGATCCGCGAGCTTCGATGTTCGGCTTTGATCCTCCGACAAGTGTCACAAAGTGGGCGACGAAGTGTGCAATGTCTCTTTCATCCCATTCCACCAATACTTCGTTTTAAGTCCATGTACATCTTGGTGGATCCCGGTGAATGGAGTATGCCGAGTTGTGTGCCTCATCCATGATGGTCTGACGAAAATCTCCGCCTTCAGGCACGCATATCCTGTTTTTGTACCACAGGGTGCCTTGGTCATCTACTCTGAAGTCAGGGGCCTTGTTTTCTCCGGTATGCTTGCGGATCTTCATCAGATTTTCATCTATCTCTTGGGCCTTCCGGATCTTTTCCTCTAGGGTAGGCTGAACACTTAGCTGGCGGACGTAGCCTTGGGGGACAATTTGTACGTTGAGCCGTGCCATCTCCTCTTGCAACTGGGCACTCTTGGGTGCTGCCTTCTCGTAGGTTTTCCGGCTCAAGGCATCTGCTACTACATTGGCCTTCCCTGGGTGGTAGTGAATCTCTAGGTTATAGTCCTTGACTAGCTCTAGCCACCTCCTTTGCCTTAAGTTCAGGTCGGGCTGGGTGAAGATGTACTTTAGACTCTTGTGGTCTGTGTAGATTTCACACTTGTTCCCGATCAGATAGTGTCTCCAGATCTTCAGGGCATGCACTACGGCTGCGAACTCCAGATCATGGGTGGGATAATTCTGCTCATGGGGTTTGAGCTGACGGGAAGCATATGCCACTACCTTCCCATCTTGCATGAGAACACATCCCAACCCCTGCCGGGAGGCGTCGCAATACACGACAAAGTCCCGTTGAATGTCTGGCAGGGTCAGCACTGGGGCTGTGGTCAACATCTTCTTCAACTCTTGGAAACTTCTCTCGCGAGCCCTCGGTCCGGTTGAACTTCTTCTCCTTCTTGAGCAGCTCTGTCATGGGCGGGCGATCTTGGAGAATCCCTCGATAAATCTCCCGGTAGTACCCCGCTAAACCTAGGAAACTCCCCGATCTCGCTCACGTTGGTCGGTTCTTGCCGGTTGGAGACTCGTCTCAACCTTCCCGGGGTCTATAGCTACTCCTTCCGCAAGGATATGCCCAAGGAAGGATATTTTCTCTAGCCAAAATTCACACTTGCTGAACTTAGCGTATAGCTTGTGTGCCCTCAATTTTCCCAGCACTACTCGAAGATGTTGTTCATGCTCCTCCACGCTCTTGGAGTAAACAAGTATGTCGTCAATGAAGACTACGACAAACTTGTCCAACTCTTCCATGAACACCTTATTCATGAGGTTCATGAAGTATGCTGGTGCATTGGTTAGTCCAAAGGACATCACCGTGAACTCATACTGCCCGTAGCGAGTGACAAAGGCGGTCTTGGGGATGTCACTTTCCCTAATCTTGAGTTGGTGGTACCCTGATCTTAGATCCACCTTCGAGAAATACTTGGCTCCCTTCAGTTGGTCAAACAGGTCATCTATTCTGGGAAGAGGGTACTTGTTTTTAATAGTGACCTCATTCAGCGAGCGATAGTCCACGCACATCATCATGCTCTTATCCTTCTTCTCCACGAAAAGCACTGGGGCTCCCCATGGTGATGAGCTTGGTCTGATGAACCCACTTCGCTGGAGCTCTGCTAGCTGCTTCTTTAATTCTGCCAACTCAGGGGCTGCCATCCTATAGGGTCTCTTGGCTATGGGAGAGGTTCCAGGGATAAGGTCGATTACGAACTCTATATCCCTGTCTAGTGGCATTTCAGGGAGTTCTTCGGGGAACACATCTGGGTATTCTCGTACTACTGGGACGTCCTCTATGGACTTGGCTTCTATGTTGAAAACCATTATGTCTGGCCTGTGTCCTCGGGTGTGGCAGGTCACTTGTATCCTGTCTGGGTTGCTCAGGTGCACTACTTTATCGGCGCAACTTATGAGGCCATGGTATTGGCTTAACCAGTCCATCCCAAGGATCACATCTATCCCTTTGGACTTCAGTACTACCAGGTCTGCTAGGAACTCTACCCCACTTAAAATAATCCTTACCCGGGGGCATCCCAGTTGACACTTAATGTCACCTCCGGGCGTTCGAGTTATTAGGGGTGCTTTTAGTAGTACTGTGGGTATGCTATGCTTTTCCACAAAGCTTGAGGATATGAATGAGTGTGATGCTCCCGAATCGAATAGTATGGTAGCCAAAACTGAGCTGACCAGGAACTCACCGAGTACTACGCCTTGTGCTTCCTGTGCCTCTTGCGCATTGATGTGATTGACCCGGGCGCGTCCATACGACTGCTGGGGCTGCCTCATCTGCTGGTTGCTGTTGTTGTTGCCGAAGTTATTGTTGCTGCGCACCGGCATGCGGTTGGCTCCTGACACAAGCGGCCTTGGCCCGTTCACCGAGTTGGAGTAGGTGGTGGTGGTTGGCTTTTTAGCATACGGGCAGTTGGCGATGAAGTGACCGGTTTCTCGGCAGTTGAAACACACTCGGGAGCTGTTGTTGTTGTTGGCAGTGATCTGGCTGGTGTTGTTCTGTGGGGGCTTCATGGCACTTTGGTTGTTGAAGGGCTTAAACTGGGTTCTGGGGGCTTGCGAGCTTGTGGCTTGGGATTGGGTTCTGTATTGCATGGGAGCTTGGAACCTGGACATGGGGTGTCCAAAGTTTCTCGGCCTCTGGGACCGCTCTTGCTGCTTGGCCTTGTGTTCCATGAACTTGCGCTTGTTTTCCTTCTTCTCTTCGTCCCTTGCTCTCTCCGTGAGTATTGCCATGTTCATGAGGGTGTTAAAGTCCGAGTAGATCTGAGGAGTCAGCAGTGTCCTCAGTTCCAGAGTCAGCCCCTTCTTGAACATTTCTTGCTTTTTGGAATCTTTATCCACTTCCTCGGGGGCATAGCGTGCCAGCTCTATGAACGGGTACGTGTATTCCTCCACAGACATGTTGCCTTGGCGGAGTTCGCGGAACTCGTCTGCCTTCCGCTTCAGTGTGGCCTCCGGGATGTGGTAGCGACGGAACTCCTCCACGAATTCATCCCATGTGATGGCGGAGGGATCCTTGGCTGCGGCGCAGTAATTTTCCCACCAGGCTAGGGCTGTCCCAGTGAGCTGCCAGGAGAACCTTGTCGCGGTCCTCACAGTTGAAGGGCTCTAGCTCTCTCAGAATGGCTCTCAGCCAATCGTCAGCATCCAAAGGATTCACCGACCCGCCAAAGGTGGGCGGCTTAGTCCTGAGGAACTCGATCAGCTTCTCGTTCATGCCCAAAACTCGGGGTCTTGGGCGGTTGACGGCGTTGAAGATAGCCTCCATCAGGACAGTCTGGTTGGCTAAGACTTGTGCCAAGTCAACGGGAGGGGGTGGCGGTGGCAGGACCACGTTCTCTCCTCCATCTTCATTTTGGTTAACTTCCTGGTCGTGGAGACGCTCCCTCCGATCGGCTTGCGATCCTTCAGCGTCCGATCGGTGGGTCCTGACAGGGCGCCTGGAAACCATCTGTAAAGAAACGGGTTTTCCAAGAGGTCTAGTTTTATGTGATGTTTAAGTGGATTATATCGGATTTCTTTTTGAAAAGGCAGGGTCTACTCCTGCCGGTAAGCACACAACAAGCACATAGCAAACAAGCAAGCACAAATAAGTTTTTATTACAAACCAGCGAGGAGGATACATCCCGACTACGCGGACACACTACACGACTAAGGACTAAGGGCGCGATTTGGACCAGTACGACTTCATTCCCTGGGTCTTGGGGCACACTACTCGCGAGGGGAGCTGTCTTCCGGGGTCGAGTGTTCTTCTAGCGGAATGAGCAGCTCGTCATCATTCCCGCCTTCAGGGTTCCGTTTTCCTGAGGCTGTGCTGCGGCTTCAGTGGTTGTCGTTGGGGGTTCGGCGACTACTGGTGGTGCTGGCGTGACTTCGATAGTTCCTCCCCAACCCACAAGGGGTGTTCCCAGCAGGACTTGAGCTTCTCCAATGGCTGGAACGGGTGTTCCGCCGTTGGTCCATTCTTGCATGCGTTGGTCCTGGATTCTCCTGAGGCTTTCCCCGGGCAACGGCTTCACCGCTTATGGCGGCTCGCGGTCCTTGCTTCGCCTTGAGCCACTCGGACTTGGTGCATCCTCACCGTGACTTCAGCTTGCTCGGCCCGACTGATTTGTTCCCTCAAGTGCCTGGCCTGGTCATCGAAGAGCTTATCCAGGGAGACAAGGTAGGCGACTACGTGGTACAGCAGGTCTTCTTGGTGGCGGCGTCGTTCCAGGTTTCTCATGCGGGCCTGCCAAACTGGGGTTCTGATGGCGGGAGGGAAGTACCTCATTGGTGTGGGGACGAGGTGTTCTTCGTAGATCCGGCACAGGTAGCGGAGGGCTTTTCTGAGGGCCAAAGGATAGGTGTCTCGGTGTCGAAATCCTGTGGCGGTCACGCGCCACGGCTCGATGTTGGTGTGGCGGTTGCTTCTAGCGACGAGAGGACCACTCTACAGCGAAGAGTGCCGAGTTGCTCGTACTCTCTGCTGTAGTACCTAGGGCGCTCAGTGATACCGAGGTGCTCCAGGGAGTTGATGAGAAGGAGAGCAAAACCAGGCTCCTCCTGGCACACGCCTTGGGTCCATCCATCTTCCGCCATCTGAAAACAAAGGTAGAGTTGAACAGGTTGTGGTGGGGTACAAGAGGTGGATAACTTTATTTAGTAGCAAGGTTGGGGTACATCCTTCGGGGTACACTTATTATTACTAGGACTCAGTTTCTAGCCTAAACACCCTAGTCTTATCCTCATGGTGATTCTTCCTCTAGCTGGATACGGCGCTTCTTCAGTGGAAGATCTTGCTCCAGTATCTCATCTTCAGTCTGGGTCCCTTTGTCCCAGTGGGTTTCTTCGGGTTCATCTTCTTCTGCTCTGGCTCCTTCATCTCTGCTTCTACGCTCCTTTAGTGTTGTGTAGTTCAACTTCTGCTATGGTTGTCTTTACCCTCTCTAGTTCTATCCTCTGCTCTGCTCTTTCCGCTCTGTCAATCTGCTGCTTCAGTTGCTGGGCTTGCTCCTGATAAAGGTGGTCTAGGCCTCTGAGGTATGTGGATAGGTGGGAAACTGCCTCTTCTAAGTCTTCTTCCTCTCGTTCCAAACCTCTCATGCGATCAATCCACGAGCGTCCTCTTCCTCCGGAGGGTGGAAAGAATCCCATTGGAGTCCTTCGGAGGTGTTGTCTGTAAACCACTCGTAGCTGACGCAGGGCCTTCCGAGCACCTTGGGGTAGGTGTCGGCAAAGCGAAAACCGGTGGCGTTGACGAACCATGGCTCTATGTCGGGGTAAAGCGTGCTCCTTCCCACAAAGATCAGCAGCTTACACCGAAGGGTGCCGAAGCGTTCGTACTCCCGATAGACGAACTCGGCGGATCCCTTACTCCGACGCGCTCTAGGGCCGAGTAGCAACAAAGTTAGGGAGGCCGGGGCCGGGACGGGCAAATTCCCACCGTTCCACTCGGGGTTAGGCATCTGGAAACAAGCAAGAATCAAGGTAAGGATTTGGGAAAAGGTGAGCTTAGCAAAGGAAAGGTTAGAGAGGGCCGCAGGAGGTCTCATATCCTAGGGGTCATGTCCTACGGCCAACCTACGGCTCGATACCACCGAAGCGTCCCCTCATCCGAGGTGACCAAATGTGACACAAATACCGGTCCCGGAGGTCGGTAACACATTTATTACAACAGGTGGAATCAGTCTTTTACATCACGGCGACACAGAGGGCACGGTAGTGCCAACGCTACAAGGAACAACACAAACGCTAACGACCACACTACAATAGCAAAGGCTTCCATAGCCTCCTCAGAGTACCACACCATGGAAACTTTCGGTAGGGGCCCTGATACACAGGCACGGTTGGGTGTAGGGCACGACCTACTCAACGTCTTCAGGAATGTAATCGGGATCCTCCTCTGTAAAATAGTTAGTAAAACAAGGGTGAGCACATATGTACTCAGCAAGTCCAACCCCACCCACGGAGGGGCTTATAAGCAGATCATGCACATGGTATATATATAGCAAGGAACAGGTTAAGGTTCATTTTGCAAACTTACTCATGCAGGGGTTCATTTCAAAAGGGTTTTCGCAAACACTTTCATAACCAAGTGACTCAATTGTTTTAGGAAAACCACTGTAGAACTACCGGACTTCCCGTCCGTCGTAGCCCAGGCACACAGCCACACACCTCACCCGGAAACAACTCACACCGGAAAACATCCCATCCCAAACACTAGTTTTTGTGACCACACCGTGACTCGTCCAATACCGTGGACACGGCTATCCGAATAGGTTTGACACTCTGCAGAGGTTGTACATCTTTACCCACAAGTAGGGTACCGTCACGGACACCTCAGTGCCGGTACGGATCCTATCATAGGCATTACCCACCTTAGCTAACACTACGAGCCACCACGGAAGCACCCAAGGGGTTATACCACATAACCAGGGCGTACCTCACACAGAGCGTACCCCTACTCCTTGGTCTCCCGCTGCTCACCCGCACCCCGGATGGCAAGTAGATTAACTAGTGGGATTTATGCTAAGCCGTTGCCGCATACAACGGTCGAGTGGTTGTACGATGACTTGGGTCAGGTGAGATGTCACGCAACCCGGTCCTTAATTGACAAGATGGACAACTCCCAACACGCTCAACCACACAGGTACGAGCTCACCCATACTCCTGACACACACGTCCATCCCGTCTACCCAGTTCTTTACTCATTTTCCAAACATATCCCCTTTTCATTTTTAAAGCACTCACACATTTTGAAAGCACTCACACATTTTAAAGCAAACATTTAGGCCAAAACAAGTTTCAATCATAGCAATCAAGGGTGGCTATCCTACCATGTTTTGCAGTAAAACAATATGCAACTTATAAAACGGGTATAGGGTATATTTATAAAACTAGGACAGAAGCATGCATCAAAGGATGAGGTTGAACTTGTCGTATTCGAAGTCTTCGGGGAGTGCCGGCTCGGCGTTCGGGGCTTCGGGTTCCTGCTCGCAGTAGTCGGCTTTGATCTCCGGCTCGGGGTACCTTCCTCCGTATACTCCGTCGGCTATAGCGCACACAAAGGCAAGCAAGCAATATTAGCACACATATTTCCGGCCGAGCTCGAGGAGGGGGAAAAGAGCGGAGAGGGGGTATATATAAGTCCTAGGGAGGGGGTTTGGTTCGGCGGGGGTACTACTGGGAGGGGTGTTGTAATATTTGGATTTAATTGGGAATAAAATTGTGCATAGGGTGTTGGGTTAAAGAGGGGTTACAAGGGCTAAGGACATATTGGTAATTTCTATTAATGGGGAAGGTTGGGCGCGATTGGGATTAAACCCGCGCATGAAATGTCGGGTTAGAGAGATGTTTATAATTAACTAGGGTTGGTTAGTAATTTAGTTAGAATTAAAAGAACCTAAATATAATATTTAGGTAGGGTGGGAGTTTAATTAAACTAGCCTGGGGGTCCATCTAAAAATAACAGGGGTGTTTTGGTAAAGAATCTTAAGGTTTAGAGGGGGTATCTTAGAAAAGAAATGAAGGGAATAGAAGGAGGGGCTCGGTGGGGAGAAATAGGAGGGAGCCAGGGGGGTTTTGGCTAAATAGCCTTCTTCCTCCTTGGCCTGCGCCCCGGTCAGAGGCAGGGGAGGCTCGGGCGGCGGCGGCCCACCGCCTCCCGCCACAACCGCGGCCGGCGAGAGGGGGAGAAGGGCGGGGGCGACGAGGGGATCCTTTCCCGTCACTCACCTTGGACCGAGGCGGCGCGGGAAGGGAGCTCCACGGGCGGCGGCGGACCGGTGGTGGTGGTGCTTAGTGGCGGCGGTGTTCTAGTGCTCGGGCAAGGAAGGTGGTGGTCGTCGTGAGGTGCGGCGGCCCGGTGGGCGGCCGGCTCCTTTTATAGGCGGTGGAAGGCGGTTCGGGCGGCCGATTTTTCGAGCTCGAGGAGCTTCTAGGGTCATCAATGGTGGTGGGAAAAATCTTGCCGTTGACGCTCTTCCGGCGGGGCTGTGGTCGGAGACCGCGGTGGGGCTGTGGTGCTGTGCGATTAGACGCGTCGTGCAGGTGCTCGCGAAGGAGGAGGGGCGACACGGTGGCGTGTCCGGCGAGCTCGCCTTTAATGGCGGTCGCCGGCTCGTCCGGCCGTGCGCGGGCGGGGCCCCCCCCTCCCCTGCGGGCGGCTCGACCGGGTGGAGTGCGGTCGGCCGGTGCGGGCCCGGTGCGACGGGGCGAGGCACGTTGTGCCGGCCGGCCGGTCAACGGCGCCAGGCGCGGCGCGGCCGGTTGCGGGAGGTGGGAGAAAGGAGGAGGGAGGAAGAGAGAAGGAAGGAAAAAAGAAAGAAAGGAAGAAAGGAAAAAAGAAAAAGGAAGAAAAAGAAAAGAAAGGAAAGGAAAGGAAAAATGGGAAAAGAAAGGAAAAGAAATAGAGGAAAAGGTTTGGAAAATTGGAAAAAATTGTTAGGAAAATAGGGGAAGGGTTTTTGCGGGATTTTACGATTTTCCGGCGTCAGCGTGATTTACGGGATGGCGTTGATGGCGAGGCGGACCGGCCGTCGGGACCGCGGCGTGCGCGGGATTCCCGCACGGTGGCCGACCGCGGCGTTGGGAAGGCGCGCGTGGGTGCCGGCCGGGTGCGGGCGGTGCCGGCGGGATTCGCGGCACGCGCGCAGGGGTGAGAGGGAGGGACGGTGACTAGGGTTCGAAGGTGGTAATTTGAGCTCGGCTGGACAGTTTTGAAAATACGCATGATTTATTAGGTGATTTATTTGGAGCTAAAAACGCGGGCGTTACAACGGTCAGACCACCTGGACCAGTCTAACCGCCCAGGGGGGCGGTCTGACCGCCCGAGTCGTAGCCGCCTCAAAGCCTCAAAGCAGAGGACACATGTCGGGATCGCAAGGCTTGCATCGAGGCTAAGCAAGGTTGAGGTCGCTGGGCATCCGTCTGATGGAGAAAATCTGAAGACTTCCAAATTTGCCCTTGAGGGGCATGTATCCCTAGTTATCTAGTAAGGGTAGTTTAGTCTTTTGAGTGCCTCCATATAAACACTTGGGGATGGATGGCAGTCAACTCTTGGAACCCTAGCTCATTTGTTTTCCCATTTTTCGTTTCTATTTTCCTCTAGTTTTCTAGGACTAGCTTGAGTGCTTCATGTGAGATCTAGAGAGAGGGATGGATGATTGTGTGGTACGCTAGACCTTGTATGAAACTTCATAGTATGTATAGATGATTCGACGTGGTTCCTCAAGGCCTTGTGTTGTCTCTCCCGTTTTCCCCTTTGGTGATTTTCGGAGCTCTTTCTTGTGATTTTCTTGGCGGAGTTTTGAGGGTGATTTCTTGGGGATCTTGTTGGGTGTCACGTATGAGGACCTTGTGCCTCTATGGCTGGTGACTTTGCCCCCAAGAACTCCCTTGAATCAACCTCGATTTGGTGGTTTTTTGAGTTGCTTGAGTTCTTGACCTAGAGGGCCTAAATCCGTGATTCCCTTTGATTGTGGGCGTTTCGGTTCGATTCCTTTGAGAGAGAGGTTACCCAAGAGGTAACCAGCTATCCCCGAAGTTTCGTCGCAATCCGTGGGGTGAATCGGAAGATCGGGCGATGGGAAGTTGATGGTTGACCCGCGGCCAGTTTTTTTGGGCAGGGCGGTCTAACCGCCATAGGGGGGCGGTCTAACCGCCCTGGTCATCCAGGTGGGGGTTTCGATTTTTGCCAGATTTTCCTCTGTGAGTTTGTTCGCCTTGATCAGAGGAGCGTTCAGGTGAAATCTCGGCTCGTTTCAGCGCTGTTTGCTAGGAGTTCTTGCTTGGTGTTTGTTGCTGGGTACAGGAGGTTAGACCGCCCGTGGTAGTCGGTCTAACCGCCCCTTGGCCCCTGGGTGAAGTTTTGGTTTTCATCAAGATTTCCTGGTAGCTAGCTTGTCCTTGACCAGAGATTTCCGTTGGTGAAACCGTGGTGCGTTTGGTGCTCGGAAGAGGTGTTTCGGAGGATTTTCCGGTTACCAGGTGGAGGCGGTCTTTTTTATAACCGCCCCCATACCCGGTCTAACCGCCCCCTTCAGACAGCCTGCTCCCGAGTCGTTTCCGCTGCCGTGTGCGTGTAGGAGTTGAGGCTGCTGGTAGTGTTTGTTCCTAGGACCAGTAGCACTTCAGTGGCTACTTGGTTTTGGCAAACAGAAGGTTGCGTGCGGAGCGTGTGATTTTGGGTGTCCGACCGAGTTCATCTTGTTTGGGAAGATATCCCATTTGAGAAGAATTTTTTATCGGCTCCCATTCACTCCCCCCAGTCGCCTAATCGGTCCTTCAAAATTACACACCCACCATTAAATGATTCGTGTATGTCTCTCAAATAAACTAGAAACTCAGCGCGGCAATAAGGCTGAGGTAGCCAGTGTGCCTTAAGTTGGCTTTCAACCCAACGACATCAAGAGTGAATACATGCTTATATCCATAGTAAAATAAAACTATCGTGGATCTGAGATAAATAGTTTTAAATAAATACCATAGTTAAATTTTCAAATTAAAATATTTTTACATTGTTATTTTATGCACATTTCTACCGGAAATGGTATATGAAAATTGAAAAAAGTATATGGTTAGTTCTCAGTACTGCAGGATCCATCTCCAGTAATATACTTTTTGTAACAATAGTTGGTTAAGTACATTTTCTTCTAATAAGTTCTAACAAAAGCAAAGTACATATTTGCACTGTTAAGAAAGAAATAGCGCATGTGTAATTGAACAGGAACCAAATAAATAGTATTAGTATTGAATGAAACAACAACCACAATGCAATCCTCAGTCAGACATTACATTGAGCATCAGGTGAGCGACAGCTATTTGAGGACAGGAGAGGTAGTATTCAGAGTCACAGTTTTGCTGTGTGCCAGTTCTTAAGCATCAAACTTTCTCATCCCATAGGATTTTTCGAATTTGAGGGCCATGTCAATCTCTTGGTATGGGGAAAAATATTCAGGGCACCATCAATGTTAGGAAGATGTAATCATGTCAATTATTAAAAAGATTGATTGAACATTCACTAGTTCAATGAAGATAAACATGCGGAAAGCTCTTGAAATGCCTTGACAATAATGTAAGATATGTTGTATAGGGTAGATAATGTATTACATTTTTATAGATAAACATAGGTACCAAATGTGAATAAGGTTCTTTTAAGTAAAGATGTTAGGTTCATAATATGTAAGCTAAACAAGTTAATTAGACAGGCTCGTCCATTGGATCTTACGTACATAAAAAAACTTGGTCATCAGTTTGAGAAGAGTTTCAGATCAAGCATTTAGTGAGGTAGTCGGTGGTGAATCACCTTCTAATCTGGTGTGTATCCTGGGAATACGGAAAAGAATCATTGCTTCACCGTAAAGTGTTTCGGGCATCTACTCTGAAACGGGTTGAGGAATGTGGATCTCTGAAGAAAAATAAACAGATATATTTTCGTCGGCTTGTGTTTTATTTGAAATGAACCGTCACAAATGGTACTTGGTGGGTGGTAGCAGCCTAGGAGGTTCTGCTATTTAGGAAGTGCAGCCTAGCAGGTTCTGCTATTTAGGAAGTAGTGTCCTCCAATACAAGGAGCGAATAATTTGATGCTGCGCCAATAACAAATTAAATGTATATATTCATGACTAATCTATGTGGTAACTATACGAGCATTTGATTCGATGTTAACAGATTGCCAACTTTCAGTAAAAAAATGCTAAGGAAATTACAGTGCTCAAAGGATATCATATAGCAATACTTGTAAGCCATGTTGAATCATAGATTGGACTCCGTAGTGCATTCAGACAAAGTAGAGGAGTCCGAACCTAGACATAAAGCCACATTGTTAGCACATGTAAATAAACTTAGGTATTGTTGGGGAAGTGGGTCTTCGGAAGCATCGCCCTTGTCCGCCCACGCTGGGAACCTTTGGCATGCACACGGTTTCGGCCTCGCAAGAGGACCCCTCGCTGCATGAGCACTAACAAAACACTGATGCCGCTTATGCCTTATGAGTTTCGCTGTGCAGGGAAGACCCGTTGAGGCTGCGCCTGCCTTCGGCACCGAAGGTGCCAGCGGCAGGGCTCCGGTGACGAGGGCCCAAGGAAGGCAGAGGCGGGGAGCGCTGGCCCAGGACGTCGCGTACAGGGCCAGCGGCGGCGCGGACGAAGCATCCAAAGCGGCCCGACGCCCTGGGCCCGGAGTCGCTACTTCGGCACCGAAGGTGTCGGCGATCCTGGACACGTGGTCACTGCCGACGTGTAAAGCGGACTCCGGTCGGGGCAAAGACTAGGGCGGCCGCGTGTAAAGGCGTGTCGGCCGTACGAAGACACGCTGGAGGCCTGTACGACGCGGGGACTTACTGTTATGCCCTTGTAAAGTGTTTAAAGGGGATTGTCAGGAACGGAAAAGGTGTAATTGAGGCAAATGACTATACCCAGGGGTCTCCTATAAATAGTGAACCCCTTTGTAATGAAACGGATACCCTGTAATGTGAAGAGAGCACCGAAGGCCTTTTCCAGTTCTTCGGTCTTCGGTTGGTTGAGTATTTTCCTTGTTCCGTCTTCGTAAGCTTCTGTGTTTCCTTTCCTCGCCCTAGTAGAAGTAGAAGTAGGAGCCTCGCAAGAAAGGGCGAAGGTAGGGGAGAAGTTCAGGGGGCTGTTGTGTCGGCGTCCACCCTTCGGGCCCGATTTCCACCAACAGTTTGGCGCCCACCTCGTGGAAGATCTCAAGACCACATGGCTAGGACACGTTCGGCAGGCGCCGAAGCCGCGACGGCTCAGGCGACGACCCCTCCACTCGCGTCGGAGCCCACCAACCCAACCCCTTCGGCCGTTCAGCCTTCGGCGGGGACCGCCGCCGGGCCAAGCGCGCCGGAGGTAGAGCACACCGCTCCGGGGATGCTTGAAGTCAGCCTCGAGGGGCTGGGGGCTTCGGCGCAAGACATCGAGGCCCTCCGAAGGATTCGGGCCCTCATCGCTGGCAAGTCCGTGCCGGCTCAGCCTGAGCAGGAGACGCGCCCATCCTCATCGCCGACGCAACCATCCCAGCACCAGGATGCGGCTCCACCTCACGCCGCCTCCGACACCATCGACTTCAACATCGGGGCGGGCCGAGCGTTACCTCGCCATGCCGCAAAGCCGCATCGCCGGCGCGATGCCGCCACGAGCAAGCGCTCCGACGCCGCCCGCACCACCACCGACGCCCGCCGCGCATGCCGCGCCGGCGGCCCGGAAGAACACGCCCGGCTCACCCCGCAGCCATGCAAGCTCGGGGCCCGGATCGGTGGAGGCAGCAAAAGGACGCCTCCGAAGGACAAAGCATAGGGCACCGCCAAGACAGGGGGCGGTGCACGAGCACTTCGCTCCCGACGACGCTCCACTTCGCAACGTGGTCCCGTGTCCCCGCTCTCGCTGAGCCGGGAGAGCGCGCCGTGGCCTCGTAGGTTCAACGCCAACACCTTGCCCCAGTACGACAGGGACTACGATCCCAAGGAGTTTTTAATGAAGTTTGAAGCGGCGGCTGAGTCCAACGGAGGTGATGCCACGACAAAGGCAAAGGCCCTCGTGCTCGCGCTCAAGGGAGAAGTCCAGTACTGGTATGCCAACATACCGAAGGGGTACATCACATCATGGTTCCACTGCAGGAACAAGCCGCCGTCCGGCCTTCAAAGGCATGCAGGTCGAAGAGCTGGACTCCAACGACCTCGTCAACATGTGTGTCCAGGGGGACCGTGAATCACTGCAAGAGTACATGCACAGGGTTGTCAAGCTAACAGCGCGCGCGCCCAATGTGTCCGAAAGCAGCATCATCGATGCCATCGTCGGTGGCCTGAGGGTTGGAAACTGCCAGGACGTGCTCGACAGGGTCAAGCCGAAGTCCGTGCAAGAATTATTTGAGGTCATGCAAGAATACTGCAAGTCCGACAAAGGCCGCCGCCGAAGGCTCGACCGGGCAAACGCAAAGAAAGAAGCGAAACAACGGGGCCGCGTGGGACCGGCCCGAAGGGGTGGCAAAACCGGCCGCCGAAGGGCGAACCGCCAGATCAACAACGTATCCGCGCCCCCCGACCCAAACCAGAACAGGGGCGGCGGGCACAAGGGCGGATACAAACATAGCAAGGGGCCGAAGCCGCAACAGCACAACCAACAGAGGCCCGGAGGCGAGCGTTTTTTCTGCTGGCTCCACGGGATTGACGCCCAGCACCACACGCACCAGTGCCCTTCGGCAGTCAAGATGAAGATGGAGTGGGAGGCGGAGGAGAAGGCGAAGGCAGCAGGCATGGCCGTAAACCATGTCATGAAATACCAAAATGCGGGTCGGGCTCAAGGCCCCGCCGCCACCCTACCGCCACCAGCCCTACCAACCTTCGGCTCCGGCGCATGCTTTCCACCCACCACAGCCATACGCACCTTCCGCGCCGCAGCTGCTTCCACCTCCTCCCCCGCTCGCGCAACAACCTTCGGTGTTCGTGCCGTCGTGGCCGAACCCACCTGCCCACCACCAAGTGCATTACACACACACCCAACCGCCACCACCGCCACCGCCAAAGCAAGAGGTCCCTGACTCAAGCAGCTCGGGGATCACGGGCATGCTCAACATCATCAATGCGATCTCCGGCGGATCAAATGAGCCAACCCACGAGACAAAGAGGCAACGCCAAGATTACTACCGAAGCGTGTCACATATCTGCTCCGGCAAGTACTTCCACTTGCCATGGTCCCACGTCCCCATAACCTTCACGGCAGCTGACATCCGGCTACAGCACTACCCGCACAACGATCCGCTCGTCATAAGGGCCAACATCGGCAAGAACACAAAGTACTACTTCGGCAACGACGTGGGGAGGATCCTCGTTGATAACGGCAGCTCAGCGGATATCCTGACCTGGCAATGTTTCACCAGCATGGGTTTCAAAAAGGAAGATCTGAAGAAGGCAGAACACCCGCTGTACGGCTTCGGCAACAAAAAAATCGAAGCCCTCAGCAAGATTGATGTCAATGTATCCTTCGGCCAAGACGCCACCATGAGAACCGAAGTCATAACATTCGATGTTGTGGACTTCGCATACCCGTACAACGCCATCTTCGGCCGCAACACCATAAACAAGTTCGCGGCGGTTATCCACCAAGGGTACCTGCTGATGAAGATACCGACGGCGGCGGGGAGTAATATCGCCTATGGCAGCCGGAGGAGGCCCGAAGAGCCGAGCGCAACACTTCGGTTCACAACAGACAAGTCCATGTCATCAATGAGGATGAGAGCAACGAAGCTGCAGCGGCCGAAGAGCACAAGGCCGAAGCCCAAATGAGGCAGTCCATGAAGGGGGCCGAAGCCGAACGCATGAAGGCTGTCGACGTCACAAAGACAGTCCCCCTATGCGCGGATGTGCCAAGCAGAACCGTGATGATAGGCGCTGAGATCAGCGCTGAAGACGAAGGCCGACTCTTGCAGTTCCTTCGTAACAACCAAGATGTCTTCGCATGGTCCAAGTCTGACCTGACAGGCGTTCACCGCTCGGTCATAGAGCATGCACTCAATACTGACCCAAGAGTCAAACCGAAGCTGCAGAGGCAGCGGCCCATGTCGGCGGATAGAGTCAGATCTGCGGAGGCCGAAGTGCAAAAGCTGCTCGACGCAAGAATTGTCAGAGAAGTGCAATACCCCATCTGGGTGGCAAACGTGGTCATGGTACCGAAAAAGAACGGCAACATGAGAATGTGCATTGACTTCACTGAACTCAACAAAGCATGCCCGAAGGACCCCTTTCCTCTGCCAAGGATCGACGTCATCATTGATCAGGCTGCCGGCTGCGACATGTTGAGCCTCCTGGATTGCTTCTCCGGCTATCATCAAGTGTGGATGCGAAGGGAGGACGAAGCAAAAACCGGATTTACAACCCCCTTCGGTGTCTTCTGCTTCGTCAGAATGCCCGAAGGCTTGCGCAACGCCGGGTCCACCTTCAACCGCATGATGAAGCTGATCCTGGGTAGCCAGCTGGGGCGCAACGCCTCGGCGTACGTCGACGACATCGTCATCATGAGCGAGAAAGAGCAAGATCACATCGCAGATCTAACCGAAACCTTCGACAACATGAGGCAAAACGGCCTCAAGCTTAACCCAGAGAAATGCATCTTCGGCATTCGGAGAGGGCAACTGTTGGGTTGCATGGTCTCCAAGCGGGGCATCCAGGCGAACCCCCAAAAGATCGAGGCCCTACGAAGGATGCAGCCCCCAGCCACTCGAAAGGAAGTCCAAAGGCTCACGGCGAGACCGCCTCGTTGAACCGGTTTATCTCAAGAGCCGCAGCGAAGCCTCGCCCTTCTTCAAGGTTCTCCGAGCAAACTCGCCTTTTCGGTGGGGCCCGGAGCAGCAAAGAAGCCTTCGATGAACTCAAGAAATATCTTGAAGATGCTGCAATCATGACCAAGCCGTCACCGAAGGCCGACCCGTCGTTGTACATTGCAAGAACCGACACAAAGAAGCCGCGTGCAGTGCTCGTGGAAGAGCGCAGGGAGGCAGATGTCCTGAGGCAATTTCCAATATACTATGTCTCCGAAGCTCTGAGCGGCTCAAAGCTGCTCTACTCCGAAATGGAAAAGATGGCATATGCGGTTGTGATGGCAAAAAGGAAGCTTCGAAGACTACTTCCGTAGCCACAACGTCTCGGCTACCCACCCCCCCTCCCCCGGGACATGTTCGAGAACAAGGAGTCAACAGCAGGATGGGCAAGTGGGCCTCGGAATTGGCGGAGCACGTCATAAGCTTCGTCGCCCGCGCCGCAATAAAATCTCAAGTCCTCGCCGACTTTGTAGCCGATTGGACGCCTTCGGCGCCGAAGGGGGAACCAAGAGTCACAGAGCCGGATGGGAAGTCCAAAGGTGACGGCGCGTCCGTCACCTCGGTTCGGCGGCGGCGAGCAGTCCTTAAAATCCCCTTCGGCATCAAACTCCGATATGCTCGCGACTCAACTACGACAATTGTACAAACAATGTAGCAGAGTATGAAGGCTCGTTGCTCGCCCTTCGAAGGCCGTGGCCGTAGGTGCCAGGAGGCTCGTCATCCCGACGGACTCGAGCTTGTCGCTTGCCATATTGGGAAAACCTACAAGGCAAAGAACCCGTACATGATGAAGTACTTGCAAGCCGTCCGAAGCATGGAGAAATTTTTCATTGGCATCACAAGGCGAAGTTTCCCCGTAAACCACAACAAGGAGGCCGACGCTATTGCGAAGGCAAACCGCACCGCTTGAGGCCTTGCCACCAGATGTTTTTTATGAAACAACCACCTCGAGGTCCGCTGCCGACGAAGCAGCACCCCCCAAGTTTGTGAACGCAATACAGAGTGAGGACTGGCGTGCCCCAATAGTGGCAGCGCTCAAAGGATATTACGAAGCCGAAGATGGAATCACCGCCAAGAGGGCGGCGATCAGGGCAAGGAACTATCACCTGGTCGACGACAACTTGTACCGAAGAGGGGTGTGCGCTCCATTATTAAAGTGCATATCAGTCACCGAGGGGAAGCAGCTACTGCACGAAATCCACAGCGGCATGTGCTCACACCACCTCGGCACCAGAGCTTTGGTGCAGAAAGCTTTCCGCCAAGGTTTCTACTGGCCTTCGGCAGTAGCAGACGCCCACGACATTGTGCGCCACTGTCCAGAGTGCCAGCGCCACGCGCCCTACAGCAAGTTTGCCTCCAACGAGATACAGTTGCTACCTCCGGTGTGGCCCTTCGCCCGGTGGGGTGTTGACATCGTCGGCCCGTTACCCACGGCACCTGGAAACTACACCCACGCAGTTGTGGCGGTTGAATATTTCTCCAAGTGGGTTGAAGCGAAGCCACTGCTGAGCATCACTTCGGCGACAATTCAGAAGTTCTTCTGGCAAAACATAGTGTGCCGCTTCGGTGTCCCTCACGAGGTCACAGTGGACAATGGCAAGCAATTTGACAAAGGCACGCAGTTCAAGGAATTCTCGCGCATACTTGGGAACGAAGCCGTGCTTCGCTTCGGTCTACCACCCACGATCCCAACGGGGCGGTCGAGCGAGCCAATGGAATCATCTTCGCCGGCATCAAGAGGAACATCACCGACTTGCCCAAGAGCAAGTGGGCCGAAGAACTACCAAGGGTAATCCGGTCCCACAACACCACCACATCCCGTAAACTACTCGCTTCTCCCCTTTCAAACCGTTGTACGGAGAGGAAGCCATGCTGCCCGAAGAATTGTGCCTTGGCACCTGGAGGAATACCCCCTCCGGTGACGAAGACCTCAAGGCCTCGGTCCAGAACATCGAGGAAGTCCGCTTACGTGCAACGAAAACCTCTTGGCCTACCAAGACGAAACACGAAGGTGGAAAAACAAGAAGATCAAACCAAAGCTCATTCGGTCAGGGGACCTAGTGCTACGAAAGGTGCCGAAGGGTAAATTGAAGGGTAAGATGCACGGGAAATGGGAAGGCCCGTTCATAGCTACGGCTACCGCAAACGAAGCGACCTTCAAGTTACGTCGGTCCGACGGCGACGAAGAGCCATACACCTGGAACGTGGATATGCTTCAGAAGTACTTCGTATGAAGTGACTACCAGTTCTTAGCATAATCTTTGACTTTTCATAGTTTCTCTTTCCTTTAGGCCAAGATATTGACCGTGTATCCTATGTACATTAAAGTAGTGGGGGGCGTACTCTTTTCCTCACGGGGGAAGCTTCGTGGTTCCCCTCCGGATCCGCGAAGTGTGAGGTTTTTAATGAGGCGGCCCTTTGTATCCCTTCGGTTTCTGACATGTAATATAAGTCAGTTTTCCCCCATCCCTTCGTGTGCAATTTACCTTCTTTTTTAAAAAAAGAATGCTCGCGCCACTCTATCGAAGCTAGGCCACCGCCTCCGGGGGGGGCCTAGTCTCCGAAGTGGCCTTCGGCGCGGTAAGTAACAGCCTTGGCGCGGGTTGCCTTAGGGGCACGCACACCAAGCCTGTCACTTATTGGCGTGACCGAGGAGAAAACCGCTTGACGCGGGGCAGGGCCATGATTCGGCCGAAGTAAGCGCACGCCTGGAGCGATGCGTCGGTCGTGAGTTGACCGTCGGTCTCGAGTTGACCGAAGGAAAAGCCGCTTGACGCGGGGCGGGGCCATGATTCGGCCGAAGTAAGCGCACGCCTGGAGCGATGCGTCGGTCGTGAGTTGACCGTCGGTCTCGAGTTGACCGAAGGAAAAACCGCTCGAAGCGGGACAAGGCCATGATTCGGCCAAAGTAAGCGCACGCCTGGAGCGATGCGTCGGTCGTGAGTTGACCGAAGAGCGAACCGCTAGTGCGGAGCAAGTCCACAATGCGGCCAGAGAAAACGCACGTTCGCGACGGCGCGTCGGGCCGATGTGGGCGCACACTCAAAGGCAGGACATCGCACGTTAACTCCAAAAGCGAAGCGCGATGCCGCTTCGTCCCAACGAACCTAGGGTTTTTCACAACCAAGTGTGCAGCACGAAAACGACAGGCCAACACACCTCTCATGCACACCTCCAATTTACAACATCCATCGTAAAAACGCTACAACTTTACAAATCAAATAACAGTGTAGTTACAACACATACTGCCTCGCACAATAAATGTACAGAGTCGTAGTCCGCTTCGGGCCTGCCGCGAACACTTCCGGGGGGGAGTTCCGAAGTCCTGTGCTTCAAGTCTTCGCGCCAGCCCGCGGCCACCAATAACGGTCAATCTTCGTTCAGTACATCATCACAGATTTCGTCAATCAACCGAAGATATGCCATGTCTATGATCTCCAAGGCCATCTCCCGAAGCTCGCTGTCGGTAGGCATCCTCCCTGCGCCGAAGTTAGTGTCAGAGTCTATACGAAGGGGATCCCTCCGTCTCCACCTTCACCGCTGCGAAGCTTTCCGACGAGGTATCAGGAATTAAGTATACATACTCGGGCGGTCCAAGGACCCCCTCCTCAATCGGTTCCGTTTTTGGAACGACCCCTCCGTCCACGAAGGGGTCCACTAACCTACGCGTGGCCGCCCTGCGGGCGGCCCGCTCTCTAAGAATGGCATCCCGACGCGCGGGATCCTTTGAAAACTCAGCGAAAAAGCGCTTAGCCGCCTCGTTATGCCGGCGGTAGCGCTCCGCTCGGTACGACAAGAACTCCGCATACGAAACACCAGGATGACGGATGCTAAACTTCGTCCACACGTTCGGCGCGACAAAAAGTGAATTAAGGGGCAAAGCTGAGTCGCTCGAACCTTCGGCCCTCTGCGCAGGAGCCACGGAGGGAACCTGCGCAGAGATACCGTGCATCAGTTTACATTACAAAAATTTTCATCCCTTCAAGGGGAGACTGTCTCATTCCTTTACAAACGACAGCCCGAAGTGTTTCACACCTCAGCACCTTCGGCGACGACGTGGCCCTCGTCCAGCACGGCACTAGCTTCGGTGGCTCCTACCGATGCGACAGTTGCGGCGACTGTTGTCTCCGTGGGTGCCTCGCCGTCGGGAGAGCTGGCAGCTAGCAGTGCGGCTTCAAGTTCTGCTGCGTGCGCCGCGTCCGAAGCATCCGCCGCTGTGTTCTCTTCTGTAGGGGCCTCGGCAGCCGCAGCTTCAACAGGCGCAAGTGTGATCTCCTCCTCGGTGGCGTGCGCCTCGAGGCCGGTGGGTGCCGAAGGGGCCGGTCCCCGCGGCCGCTTCGGCCTCCTTGTCTTCGGCGGCGGCCCCCGCGCGTCATCCCCCGTGCCCCGCTTCGGCGGTGCGTGCCATGATGTCCTCGGCGCGCGCGCTCCGTCCTCGGGAGCGCCGGCGGCTTCACCCCCTTGCGGTGCCGCAGCCTCCGGAGCCCTCGGCGGTGATGAGGGGGACGCCAGGCATGGCGATCCAATCCCCCTCTGTCATGAACTGGGGCAGGGGCGGAGTGCCGCCAAACCGAACCCGGAGACGGTCGTACACGCGATCCTGCAGTCGAGGCTTGATCTACAAAACAATGTGGGCAGTGCGTCAAGTTAGTTACGAAAGGGCGTTTTTCTTCGTTCAATCTTAAGCATAGGGAGGAAGTAGCTTCGACGCACCTGGGCACTGAGTCGAGCGGACTCCTCCAAGGTGAGTTGATACCCCCGCTGAGCGAAGAAGGTGTTCATAAAGTTCTTTGCGAGATTTTTGGGGAGCACTGGGAGCTGGCTGATGTCCAAGTCCGCGTCGCTGGGCCATGCGAAGTTATCCTTCGTCAGTCGACGAAGATCCCCCTTGCTAATTGTCTTCTCCGATGATGGGCGATCCGGAGGCACAAGCGAGCACACTGAATAGGCCAGCGTGCGGACTCCCACCGCAGCAGCAAGCTCTCCGAAGATCTTCGTATTCATCGTGATCAGATCGAAGCACGCGTTCACCCACTCGTAATATGCCCCGACGCTGCACCGGGGGAATCTGATAGGTGGTGCCTCCAAATTGCACTGCTCTAGCACCTGCAGTATGTCGTTACGAAGAGCCTCCGCGCTCCGGAGGTGGTCCGCGCGATATTGCTCCAGTGTCCCGCTCAGTCCGCTCGCTCTCTCCTGCGCTTCGGCTAACCTTGCCTCCATGTCAGCGAGCCGAGACTGCAAGTTTTCCTTCGCGCTGCCCAGGGTCTCAACATCGTGGCGCAGCTTGTTGAGGGCGGCTTCGGAGTCTTTCACCGATTTTTCCTTTTCCTCCTGCAGCCTTCGGGAGCGCTCTTGCTCCGCAGCCAGCCGACCCTCCAGCTCCGTCACTCGGTTTTCGAGCGAGGAGACAGCGGCCACCGATCTCTCCTTGGTCTCCTTGCCGTCCCGCTCCAACCTTCGGGCGAGACATCGCGATGCAATGAAGGCTTTCAGCGACAAGTCCCCACACGCCGTTGTTAGCTCAGCCGCGGTCAGCTTCCCATAGTATTCCTCTTCGTGAGGAATGGAGAAGCTTGCTCCGGCCTCTTCCAGAAACTGGCGCTCATGACCACCACTTGTCAGCCCCAAGAAGCGGATTGTCTTCCCGCCGATCAGCTTGGCTTCGGCGGGAACGTGAAGACGGACAGCGGCGGCCCGGGGCTCCTCTGGCGTCACCCGATAGCTGCTGCTTTCGGGTCCTTCGTCCTCCTCCTCCTCCTCCGCTTCGGGTATGACGTCGTTTCTCTCGGAGGCGGGAGCTGAAGGGGAGGCCGACTGCTCGGTACCTTCGGAGGAGGTGTCCGACGAGCTGCTTGACGTGGAGCTGGAGCCATCTTTCTCTTGGGGGGCTTCGGCGCCGACGACGACGGGGCTCAGCTTGCGTGGCGCGTCTCCGACGGAAGACACTATGCGGACATCGCTGTCTTCGTCACTATCCTTTTCTTGCGGACTGAGGGGGACCAGCAACGGTCCGGCCGCCCCCGCCGTCGCCGCAGGCATATCCGGAGGCGCTGCCGCACGCAGTGGGACAGCGGCTATAACATCTCCGACGACGCCTGTCTCCATGTCGATGACACGAGTTCTCTTGGGAGAAGGGGGCGAGTCCGCCGGTCGCCCGCCCCGCTTCTTCCGGGCTTTCCCTTCGGCGGCCGCAGTAGCCGCAGCAGGCGCGCTCCTCCTGCTCGCTTTTTGTGGAGCAGCGCGTGGCGAAGTCGCCGTCTCCTCCACGTCCGCTTCGGCGGCTGCGACCGCCGCAGCCTTCTTCTCGGCTGCCTCACGGTGCTTGGCGAAACCGACGCGCTCGGGCGGCGCGATCTTGAAAAACTCAAAAACACGATTGTTTCGGGACCCGTTTAGCTCCGCGACGGTGTCCTTGTATTCCTTCGGTGAGACGGGGCCGAGGATGAAGTCCCCGTGCGCTTCCACTTTCCTTCTCCTCAACACTGCAGGAAAACAGTCAAGATCGTCAGTGCTGTGATCACTAATGACATAACGAAACACAACGATTCGAAGGGTGCAGGGCAACTTACAATCGGCCTTAAAGCCGAAGACCCTTGTCCAATCAGGGCAAGGGATGCCACCAATGTCCTCCGCCCATTCGTCTTCGGCCACGGACCAACCGTCGACCAGCGGGCACACGGGAATGCTGCGGTACTCCTCCACAATGTCGCGGGTACCGTACCTCCGCGCAAACCGACGAAGCATAATCACGAATTCGTCCCCCTCCGGGCACGAAGGGTTCTTCGCGTAGGACTCGTGCAGGGGCGGGAGCTCTTTCGTCGCCAACGGGTGGGTGCCTCCGGAAGAAGGGGGGCTCAGACTGTAGTAGAACCAATGCTGCTGCCAGTCCGAAGGCCACTTGTTCCTGTACGCGGTAACCGGGCTCACCACACCCGTCTTGTAGGAGAAGTTGAGGCAGCCGAACTGGCAGTCCTTCTCCACGGACTGGTCCCCTTCTTCCTCGAAGACCGTCCGCCGCTGGTGATGCACCTGATGCGCCGAGGCGAAGCCTTCGGCGGAGGGTTTGATCTTCGTCGTCCGGCATATCCACATATACACCGACAGCCGGAGGATGGCGTTAGGGGTGAGCTGATGAAGGTAGATGTCGAAGTACCGAAGTATGTCAACGACGGCGGGGTGAAGCGGAAACCGAAGCCCCGCGTACAGAAGATCTCGGAAAATGACAACTTCGTTGTCCCGTGGCCGCGGCACGGTCTCACGGCCGGGGGCTCGGCCGGCCCCGACCATGCGGTTCTTCACAAGCGCCTCCACATCGGTCTTGTCGATTTGGCTTCGACCGAATGTATAGGTCTTCGCAATCTCCCTTGAGACAGCATCGCGTCTACGCTTCGGCGCCATCGACACTAACTATGCACGAAGCGAAAGCAAAAGCAAGGGGGGCTGGAGCAAGTCTTACAGTAGGCCTTCGGAGCCCTTGCGCGTCGTAAGTTCTGGGCTGAAGCCGCTGGGTGAGATAACCCAAAGGACGGCCCCCCCCCTTATATAGTAACGAGTCCCGATAATCGCGCCGGCCTCGATCAAAATTACCTTTTTACCCACTGACGGCCCCTCTCAACGGTAAATCTGGCCGGGGGCAGCGCATGTCTTTTTCGGGACGTCGTGTCAGCGTGAGCCGTCCGGGGGAGTTCCGAAGACCGGCCTTCACCCGGTCAAGGTCGTTCGTAAGTTCGGCCCTACGCGGAGCCAGGACGGCCCTCACTGACGAGGGGCTACTGTTGGGGAAGTGGGTCTTCGGAAGCATCGCCCTTGTCCGCCCACGCTGGGAACCTTTGGCATGCACACGGTTTCGGCCTCGCAAGAGGACCCCTCGCTGCATGAGCACTAACAAAACACTGATGCCGCTTATGCCTTATGAGTTTCGCTGTGCAGGGAAGACCCGTTGAGGCTGCGCCTGCCTTCGGCACCGAAGGTGCCCGGCGGCGGGCTCCGGTGACGAGGGCCCAAGGAAGCGGGGGGCGGGGAGCGGCCGGCCCGGACGTCGCGTACGGGGCCGGCGGCGGCGCGGACGAAGCATCCAAAGCGGCCCGACGCCACGGGCCCGAGTCGCTACTCGGCACCGAAGGTGTCGGCGATCCTGGACACGTGGTCACTGCCGACGTGTAAAGCGGACTCCGGTCGGGGCAAAGACTAGGGCGGCCGCGTGTAAAGGCGTGTCGGCCGTACGAAGACACGCTGGAGGCCTGTACGACGCGGGGACTTACTGTTATGCCCTTGTAAAGTGTTTAAAGGGGATTGTCAGGAACGGAAAAGGTGTAATTGAGGCAAATGACTATACCCAGGGGTCTCCTATAAATAGTGAACCCCTTTGTAATGAAACGGATACCCTGTAATGTGAAGAGAGCACCGAAGGCCTTTTCCAGTTCTTCGGTCTTCGGTTGGTTGAGTATTTTCCTTGTTCCGTCTTCGTAAGCTTCTGTGTTTCCTTTCCTCGCCCTAGTAGAAGTAGAAGTAGGAGCCTCGCAAGAAAGGGCGAAGGTAGGGGAGAAGTTCAGGGGGCTGTTGCGTCGGCGTCCACCCTTCGGGCCCGATTTCCACCAACAGGTATTTCAGTAATTCTGTTACGAATTGCGATGCGAGGGGAAGGTGATTGGAGGATTGGAGGCTGATTTGTGGGGAATTAGGGTTGCGTGCTACAATACCTGCGGCGGGTACTGTTCACGCCTAGGGTTGTGGCGGCGGCTAGGGTTGGAGGGGCGCAGAGAACGCCGGCAGCGGGGCTGCGCCCACGGCCGGCAAGAGAAAAGGGTTTTCGTTCTAATCTCTTGCTTGATTAGATTGATACATCTCCTCTCTTTAAATAGAGAGAATTACTTGACCCTAAGCAAGAACTCGATCTTATCCCTAAACGTAACCCTAATGGGCCTGCCAAGCCAGCCTATTAGACCCGGGCCATTAGTCCCCTGACACCTGACATTACCCCGCCCTTTTCCGAGCAGCTCGTCCTCGAGCTGCAGCATGGGCACTTTGACAATGACTCGACTCCACACAAACCTATGACCTAAAAATAAGCCCTTTACATCTTGACTTATTTGATTATTCTTAATCTGAAATAGACTCGGACTTTTTATTGTGTGACTCTCTGACGGTAGGCACCATCCGCATGACGAAGTTGCATGTGTACGACCACCTGGATCCCATGAAGACCATCTGAACGAGAGGAGTGCAGTAGCACAACCAACTGGAAGCAATCGCGACGAAGGCCAACGGAGACGTCCTCGCGGTGGTCGGAGACCGAAAACTGAGGCGCTAGGTAGTGTGTCCCCGCTGGTGACAAGGAGGAACACACCTCCCCTACCACCATCCCCGTAGAGTTGGAGTACACAGTCTACGGGAAATACACTATGCGCACCCTTGGACACATCAGCGGATCGTCACAATTGCTGGTAGCCAACGAGCGAGTCGAGATCGCATCCCTCTGCATCGAAGGCGAAGGCGACCGCCGCCAAGGCTGCCTCCTGATCCTGCATCTGCTTGTGCGCCTTTTGCAGCCGCCGTCGTGCTAGGAAGCCGCGCGCCGCCGCCTGAGCCGCAACACTGCCTGAAGTTGCACTGCCGTGGTCGCCGCCTTTGTGTGCCGACGAACAGCCTGAAGGAACTGCGACGGGGTGCAGGGCTGAATCAGCTGCAGATCGAGTAGTCGTCCCACCCGCCGGCGCGCTAGGAGGCCGCGTGCTGCAGCCTGCAACCGCACTGCCGCAGAACATGTCATGTAAGCATCTTCTCCGCCGTCTCCATTGCGAATGGTCCTATAGACGGCGTCAGGAGTGCTGCAGCCGACAAGGCAGGAAGGGACGCACGCGGCGGCGGCAGCTGCCCGTTAGGAGCTCGCGCAATAGCGCCAACTCTCGTGAATCCTGCGGATGGAAGCACCGTGGTCGAGGAGCATCCGTGTCACCTCCTCGGGTGAGAGGGCGTAGGGGGCGAAGGAGGGCCCGGCGGCTCTGCGAAGAACGGGGCCGACGCAACCCAGGGATGTGCGCCGACAGCGTAGAATCCAGCAATGGTCTCTGATACCAGATTGTTATGAATTGCGATGCGAGGGGAAGGTGATTGGATGATTTGAGGCTGATTCACGGGGGAATTAGGGTTGCGAGCTACAGTACCCGCGGCGCTACAGTACCCGTGGGTACTGTGCACGATCAGGATTGTGGCAGCGGCTAGGGTTGGAGGTGCACAAGGAACGCCGGCCGCGGGGCTTCGCCCACGACCGGCAAGAGAGAAGGGTTTTCTTTCTAATCTCTTGCTTGATTAGATTGATACATCTCCTCTCTTTAAATAGAGAGGATTACTTTACCCCTAAGTAAGGACTTGATCTTATCCCTAAATGTAACCCTAATGGGCCTGCCGAGCCGGCCTATTAGACCCGGGCCATTAGTCCCCTGACACCTGACAAATTCCTTGAACAATTAAGTTGTATTGCAGGGTAATATACTATTAAGTTGTATTGCAGGGTAATATACTAATATATATTATGTAGTCTCTAGGAAGAACAAGTTCAACAACACTATAAACTGGAATAGGAAAGCGATTAGACTTGTAGTCCAATGGTAGGACGGTCTAATGGGACGGTGCCCACCAGGGTTCAAATCCTGGTGCTCGCACCTTTTCCTGGATTTTCCAGGATTTACCAGCGTTATGCGTTAAGTGGTAAGCGGCGTTCCTGTCGACGTCGAGACGCCAATGGTGACTTCGGGAATCTTTAGATTTGCCGGTGCTCAGTCCTTCGGAGGTGCTCATAGGGGTAGGGTTTGTGTACGTGTATTCATAGGGGTGAGTGTGCGAGTGTGCGTGCATGTTGTGAGCGTCTGCGTTGTACTGTGTGATTCTAAAAAAATAATAAACTGGAATAGGAAGGAATACCTGTACTTATGAATATCTGGAATAGGAATAAGCATTAAAGTGAATGATGTAATGAACTCTGAATGATCAGATATTTTATATCCAACAATTTATTTTGTCTTGTAAATTGTAATTAATCTTGAATCCCCATCATAAGAATGAATCTTGGTCCCATGGGTGATGGGTATCTACACGTACCGAACACCGGAAACATCTCATAATGCTTATTAAGAGCTCAAATTTGCTTCATCACTTTATCAGTAATATCAATTTGGTAAACTACTGAATTGTGCATCAGGCCAGCAGCACACTGATGTAATTGCTCCCTAAGGCACTGGGCTCATCTCTATTTTTTTCCTACTGAATGATCGGCCTATTACAAAGCTTGAGCAATAGGATTGGGCAAGTGACAGGGTAGGAAATGATCGGCCTATGACTATGAGTGACAAAGCTTGAGCAATAGAATTGTGCAAGTGACAGGTAGGAGGGACGCATTTGCAACATGGACATGGGATCGCTCAATTTATCAACCAGTAATCATGTACTTCAGCATCAGACTTTTATTTTCAAGAGCCTAACAAAGGGTGTAAAATAGCAGACAAATGATAAAAAATAAAATATTTTGGGTATATGTGGAAAAGATAATTGAAGTCTGAAACTCATAAAATGCAATGGAGTAACATGCAATGCTACACTGCATGATAGCCTCTTCAAACATGTTTAATTTGACAAAACATGTAGCCATGTTGAGATGACTGGGATTTTTCACAGCTAAGACTATGGCTCTGTACATCATAAACAACTAAACCATGGTATTGTCTCCAATGTATGTAAATGTCGGTAAAACGTCGTAAGGCTGAACTTGAGTTTTCTAATAAATCATAGCTAATAGCAAGTTGACAGTAAAGCAGTTGCTAACCATTTTTTTCTTTAACCTCGACGTTTATCCTATCTGCAGGACTGCCGCCCTGTTCACTTGGCTTATCAAGAACCAACAAGAAGATTTTTTCTCTCACAACAAACCAGCCACCAAAGAACTGGAGCCAAGATCTTTTTCTCTCGTAAAACAATAAGACTAATCACCACCACCAAATGTACACAAACGAACAGTACAGTTGTACCGCTGCAATCCCCTGTTCAATTGCACTAACACACAAGTTGGTGTTGCATCAATAATGTTCAAAAACACCAGCAATTGATAGACTGGAAGAATCGTGCTAGTTCTGTTAAGAAACCGAAGCATGAGGGGAAGGAGAGGGGGGAGACAGGCAGTAAACATACCAATGTGAAAGACGGCGTCGATGCCGCCGCCACCTCGCGCCAAACATAGGCGCTGATAGTGGCGGCGAGAAGGAGGGCTCGCTAAATCCGACCTCGGCAACCCACGCGAAACCTAGCCGCCAGCTGTGACGACAAGGATGCCCTAAATCCGACCTCGAGAGCTCCCCCAGTATGCAGGAGCCACCGTGATCGCCGCTTGAGGTAGCCGCCGCCGAGCACAAGGAGACGACACGACGGCAAGCGAACCGTCGCCACGAACCCAACGTGGCTTCGAAGTGTCGGGGGTTAGATGCAGATCGCAACGGAACGGAAAAAAGAGGTGAGACGGGAAAAGAAGTCTAAGATCTGAGAAAGAAAGATCAGACGGTGAAGGTTCCTTGCACCAATCTCAAACACTAGAACGTGGGATGAAAAAAATCTTCCTGAAGGTACATAGGATCTGCGAAAGTTTTGGGCTACCTACTTGCATTTCGGCCCGTAAAGGACTGTGCGAGATCACGCAAAATTGAGACCACACGGCCCGCAGGCCCAATGTCCGTCGTTTGCTATCGGCCCATCGCGGCCTCTTCTGCCTCACCCCTCGCATCTGGCTTCTCGCCGCTCGCAGTTCCAGCTTCTCCGGTTCTCCCGGTCCCGGTGAATGCCGAGACGGCGGAAACCAACCGCGCCACCGCCCGCCGGCCATGAGACCCCCGCCCGCGGCCACCAAACCGGCGCTCCCCTGGATCTCCCCGCTCCAGTACCACAGCCCCGCCCGCGGTGCGCCGCCCTCCCCGCCTCCCCCCACCTCCCCCCCCCTCCCTCCCCTCCGCCGCCGCGGTACCTCCACCACCCAGAGCTCGTGCGCCTCATCGCGTCCTCCCCCTCGGCGCAGCGCGCGCTCGACCTCTTCAACGCGGCCTCCTCCCAGCGCGGCTTCTCGCACACGCCGGCCACCTTCTCGGCGCTCCTCGTCCGCCTCGCGCGCGCGCGGCTCCCGCGCGCCGCCTCCGCCGTTCTCCGCCGCGCCGCCTCCGAGCCCTGCCGGTTCCAGGAACCGCTTCTCCTGCCACTTGCCCGCCTCCTCCCGCCGGACCACGTGCTCGCGCTGCTCCGCATCCTGCCCTCGTTGCTCGGCAAGAGCCGCGTCTCGCACAAGGCGCTCGCCGTCTGCCTCGACCGCCTCGTCTCCTCCCGAGGCTGCTCCGGCGTCCTCGACGAGCTCCTCGCCGACCTGCACGATCCCCGGAACAGGTACCTTCCCAAGCCCAACACATGCGTCTACAACATCCTCATCAAGCACTATGTCAAGAGAGGTGAGCTAGAGACCGCGTTCAAAGTGCTCGACGAAATGCGCGAGTACACCTGCGCGGACGTGAAGCCAAACTTGGTCACCTATTCAACCTTGATCGGTGGGCTCTGCCGTGGGGGTATGATGAGGGAAGCGTTTGAACTATTTGAGAATATGATCGAGAAGGACCGCGTCGTGCCGGATCAGCTGTTGTACAATGTGATCATAGATGGATTCTGTAGGCTGGGGCAGGTGGAGAAAGCACGTGTCATCTTTGGATTTATGAGGAAGAACGAGTGTGAGCCAAATACCTTCAACTACGCCACTCTGATTAATGGGCACTGTAAGAAAGGGGACCTTCAGGCAGCAAGGTCGGTGTTTGAGGAGATGGAGAGTGCTGGTGTGGAGCCTGATGCTGTCAGCTACACGGCGCTGATCGGCTGCCTTTGCAGACATGGGAGTGTGGATGAGGGTATCAGTCTTGTCCTGGAGATGAAGGAGAAGGGATGTAAGCCAGATGTTGTCACATACAATCTGGTGATTGAGGGTCTGTGTAAAGATGGGCGGACGGTCGAGGCAATGGACCTGCTTGAGAGTGTGCCACTGGAAGGAGTTCAGTTAAATGTTGCGAGCTATCGGATTGTGATGAATTGCTTGTGCTCCCGTGGTGAGATGGATAAGGCAGTTGGCTTGCTGGGATTGATGCTTGGACGAGGGTTTCTTCCTCACTATGCAGCCTCAAACAACCTGTTGATTGGTCTATGTGATGCTGGGCGCGTAGCGAATGCAACGATAGCATTGCATGGATTGGCTGATATGGGCTTTGTGCCAGAGGCCAGTTGCTGGGAGAGACTTGTTGAGACTGTGTGCCGGGAGAGGAAGCAAAGGAGGTCTACTGAGCTACTGGATATCTTGATTGGTGTAGGTTGAGGAAATGAACCCAAACCAGCACAGATTATTTGTATTTGATAGCCCAAAGGGAAGACACTGTTAGAACCTGGTGTGAAGATCTCTCCGGCAATGCAGTAAGAAATCACCTCCACGAAAACTGGACAAGCACAGGCATAAGGATGCTTCCCTTTTCTACTACTAATAAATGGAAACGACAGCAGCCTCACAGGATTGAATGGATGTTCAGCAACAAAGGAAGAAATGACTGCCAGGCCTTACAGCTGACAAGCAAGGAAAGCAACAGGATGTAGCACAAACTTATCTTTCGGAACAAGCTACTGCATCCAAAAGATATCACTCATCAATACACAAGGTCCCATAACACCTTGAGGCTAACCTTCATCATTCTCCATTGGAGAGTTGGCCCTGGGGAGGAGGTGGCGCAGCATGAGGCAGCACCGGGTTGACTCTCAGCAGAGCCTACCACTGCTATCAGCTCTGGTAAACAATGATGCAGTACAGGACACAACCTGCTATGATAATCAGTGCTGATGATGAGCCAGTTTGGATTGCCATAACCTCGGGAGTGTTTGGTTCAAACTTCACTGCAAAAGTAAGGTGCCCCCCCCCCCCCGACACACACACTCTCTCTTTTACTCCATGGACCTAGTGTGTCAGTGTGTGGTAGTTGACTCATTTAGGGGTAACGCAGCCATGTCCCAGGATCATTTCGTGATTTAAGAAGGTGCAAGTTCAGGTTCAGCCCTTGTTGATTTTTTTATATAATTTGTCACAAAAGACTATTCAGTCTGATTTTCAGTCGAAACAAGGAGGCAGCTTAATGCAACAGCTACATGAATTCCTCAATTCTCATTACATTCTCCCCTGAAACAAATTAACACCACTTGACAAGTCACTAACACACTCCTTTATTCAGCCAACGATTCATTCATAAATACCAGACACTACAAGTACACCACACAGCACCGTGTAAGTACAGCAATTAATAACTTATAATAGTTTAGTACAAGGCAAGCACGAACAACGATTGAACAAGAATCAGAAGGCGGCATGCAGAAGAAGGCAGCGGCGGCGGCAGACCGGACTCTTCTGGCGGCCGGTCACCGTGCCAGCACAGGCGTCCAGGTCAGTCGTCGCGGCAGACGGAGCTCTTGGGCTTGACGATGAACTTCATCTGCCCCATGGTGCAGTGGATCCCGCCGCGCTCCCCGCAGACGAAGTAGTGCTTCTTGCGCTTCCTGAGCACGAACTCGAAGCCGGCGCCGGAGCCCTGCGTGACGCCGGCCACCAGCTTGGCCGCCTTGAGGTTGCACGACTGGTAGTCGGCGGCGTTGCGCATCATGTACACGCTGTGCGCGTGCACCGTCGCGTTCGGCGGGTCGTACATGAACACTGCGGGATCGGAGGCATTTTTTTGTGTCAAAAGATCATTCATTTTCTTTCGAGGAAAAGACCATTCATTTGAAACAATCGTCCACGGATAAAAAGTGCTTCAAATTAAAATCAAAATGCCCCAAAAAAAAAACCTTACCGAGGGTGTCGTTCTGGAAGAAGGGGGCCTTCTTGATGACCCAGTCGGTGTAGTTGTACCCCCACGTCCACCGCGCCGCGTCCCCGACGACGAACCGCTCGGCGCGGGACGCCTCGGGCGCCAGCGCCAGCACCAGCAGCGCGACGCCGGCCGCCACGGCCACGAGCGCGGCTCCGCTCCTCGCCGCCGCCATCGATGATCTCAGGCTCTCACCTCAACCAACAAAAATGCTCTGGATGGAGATGGTGTGCCACACGTACTCCGAGTCCAAAGCCCCAAGCCCCCAAGCGCGCACTGAGCTAGCTGCAACACCGCTTGTTAGCTAGCTGATTGGACGCCTGGGTTTGTGGCTGGCATGGCATGGCGCGACGTATAAATAGGAGGGAGCAGAGAGCAGAGAGCAGTGGGGTCGAGTGGTCGACCAGACCGCAAGCGGCGGACTTAATTAGCTTGCTTGATCGGTCAGGACACGCGCGCGTAATGATGGAGTAAAGTTGACCGGCCACTCGCTCCGTCTCCGTGGCTCGCCAGCCACGGCCAGCCAAGGGTGCCGGAGAGACCTGGAAGAAGAAGAAAAGGTGACGTGCCAAGTCGTTGGTTCCGGATCGCACGATCGATCGATCGCCCGGCCGGCCGGCGACGACGACGTAGTTTTCGGTTAAAGCAGCACCCGCACTTGGCGTGAACACACGACGCCCGGCCGGCGGCCATTGGCGTGGGTGCGCCATTAGCGGGCGTGCTTAGTGGCGGTGTTCGCTGGGCCGGGGGGCGCGCGCGGGGGTTGGTGAGAGGTGGAATTCGCCATCATCTGCTACCTACGGGGTACACTATATACCACCGCTACTGCGCTTAGTTTGCCGTGTCTTGTGTGTGCGTCGTACGTGTTCCCTTGGTGCGGGTCCGCGGCATGATTACTGTGGAGGATTAGGGCGGTTCGTGATGATTAGGCACGCCGTAATTAAACTGGGACCGGTAACATATTACAAGTGTTTATATACACTGATACATACACCATGCATGCTTCATGATCACGTCATGCTGAGAGTGCTGCTTTGGTCAGTAATTAATTCAGTGGTGTGGTGCTACTACTATATATACGTGCTTTTGCTGTATATAGTTGCAATTACCATGGACTTTATTTTGCCGTATTGCATGCGTGGTTGATGCTGCTCCGATCGCGACCATTATCGACCACCGTCACACACTCAAAGCAAGGTCAGCTTGCGGTCAAGCATTGATTGTGTTCCTCGACGTTTCCAGCACGGGATCTGACCATTTATTTTATTTGCCACTTTTTTGTTGTTGGGGCTGCACCCGAAAATCGCTTACCTTCGAATCGTTAGCACGGAAGTTTCGTCTGTGATGTAATGTGCGTACACGCTCCAACAACCACAAGCGTTAAGGCAGAGATCATAGGTGCTTTGCTTCCGCTGCGCATTTGCCGTAACAATCTCTGCTGCGTCACGTACGCGTGTATGGCCGGCGGACGCTCCCCTCTCCGCTCTCCGTCTGCAGTAACGTTACAGCACAGAAGAAGTGCGTGGTAACTGGAAAGTACACAGCATCGTGAGTGGGGGTGGGGATGTATTCGAGTGGTTGTTCGTTTCAGAAAAGCCAGAGAGGTTGTTAGAGTTTGTAGTTTGTACACAGTGTACACTACACATGCATGGAACTATACCGTCCTACCACCTATGCACTGTTGCTGTGTGGTGCGTCGACCAGTACGTAGCTTGGAAGACAAGATTAGAATGTGCGGGGCTCAATGATATACATTCGATTGGCGACTCTGATCGGGAAGGCCGGCCATTCTCGAAGCCGTAGGATGTAGTACACCCCACCCGTGTCTGTTTCAGCCTTCATGCTGGCTGGTACATAAGTCCCGCATGGCCACGAGGAGCGATTTGTATGTAGGGATGCAAGCGGCGGCGGGCCACGCCACCAACCCGCTGGGCTAGCTCGCGCCGCTAACCCACAAAAGCTGACCACTTAACCCACTTCTCTGCAGCGGGCTTTGTGGGCAACCCGTATAGACCCAGCGGCGCCGCCAGTCCCGCATCGCACTCCTCAGTCATCAGCCCAGCGACCCAGACCGCCTCCGCGACGTTATACTGGTGCCGGCTAGTCTATCCACTCCCCATCGACATTGTCCCCATCGCCGCACCCTCTCTGAACGACTGAACCCACTACGGGAACGGGAGCATCCACTACACTAGAAAAGGAGCAGTTCTTCGGCCTTTCTTTCGAGACGCTCGACAAGGCCATGGAGCTTTGGCCACGGTGGTTGATGAGTTCATCGATGAGTTGCTGACCAAGGGCTACGCTTGTGATGCATCCATGCTTGATTCAGTTAATATGATATGTGATTACTGATTACAGATGATTTGTTTGCCTTTTAAAAACTAGCGGCCGGTTCCAATGGAGATTGAAGCAGTGAAAAATTCATGCCTCAGCACCCTGCGGCAGGGAGCCTGGGAGGTCGCCTCGGCCAGGAGAGATGCGACGATAGCAGCCAGTGCCGCGCCAGAGAGAGAATGCGCCAATGCGGACATGCGCGGGTTGCCGCGAAGTCCCACAAAAACTTGCGGACGTGGTGGGGCGGCATGCTTGAGCCCGCTTATGCGTTGCGGCTGGTGCGGGCGCGGGGCGGGCAGCCCGCCGCCGCCCCACTTGCACCCCTATTTGTATGCAATATGAAGGCTTGTATTTCAAAGTTGTTCCGAAACACTTTATTTTTTTGCGAAGACGCACTCTTAGACCGAGTCCAACAACATTTTTGCCTCCCGCTGGCAATTGTGCATACGCTGAGGCATCGAATGATGCAAGGTGCCTACGGCGGAGAGAGCAGATGCTCTCCTGGAAGGCATCCGACGCTGGAAGGAGATGGTAGATCGCGCGCGCAGGAGAAAGAGGTGGCAGCGGCGATGGCCCTGTAGAAGAAGGCTAAGGTTGAGGCCCTGTAGGAGAAGCGGATCTACTCGAGGTTGACGACGAATGCAAATGGCCGGTGAAACGACCCGAATTTCCGCGAACGGAAACCCGACTCTCTGCACCTCCGTGATAGTCCCAGGAAGAGGCTATCACGTGCAATCCCTGTCTCAAGTGGTACAAATCCATACAACACGAAAATAAAAGAAGAATTACATAATATTATTATTACAACATCAGAGTACAACTCTTCGGCACAAGCGGGTACAAGTCCAACGGATCGAATCAAGAAAGATAAAACATCTACGCGGCGGGTCTATCGAAGCAAAGCGTCTCCGGCTCACGAGGCAAACTCGAGCATAGGACCGGTTCTAGTCTTCACACCTTCGTCGTTGAAGTTGTAGTCGTAGACGGTTACCAAGTACGAAACACCGGCATCTACCCGATAAGCGGGTAGGTCATGTCGACTTCCCAACAAAGAGCAAAAGCGGTGGTTGAATCTAGTATGCATGGATAAAACCTATATTGGGTTGTAGAAAGTTATGCATGCAAGAACGCGGTAGCAACAATCAAGGTATGCGAGAATATGCGGCGAGGTCCACACCTCCGGAGGTCCACACCCTCGAGGTCCACACCTCCGAGGTCCACACCTCCGTGGTCCGCACCCCCTCAACAAGGATGTCCACACCAAAGCACCGAATCACAACCACAATCCGGCTCCCAACTCTCATCCGCGATGTGGGGCCCACCGCTCCTATCCCCACATCTCAACGGCCTCGGGCGGGGCCTCACTCACTCGGGGGAGAGAAGAAGCACAAGAGAAGAGTCTAGCCGGGTGAGAGATCGGAGGAGCGTCCATAACCGGTGGACACGGACTATAGCTATAGGTTTAACACTGCGAGAGGTTGTACAACTGTACCCGCCCGAATAGAGCCCGGATGGTAGCGAACCACCCGAAACCCTACCATACGGCTGGAGTCCAAGTAAGTGGATAGTACCCTCCTGCATCTCCGAGTCTGGCGCAGCCTCCGCTGTAGAGCTCATACTGCCAGCGAGAGGTCCCTCGAAGCTGTGGAACCCTTCCCCGGCCTCGCCGGGGCGAAGTCTTCTAAGGAGGAAAGCCGTCTCCCGACACGATCACACCGATCCGCCTACAGGAGGGGTGCTATCCAATACGAGTCTCACCCCGCACCCCCGCCCAATACAAGGCGGGCGGTTTGTACGGTAAAAGTCCACTGAAGCAAGGTCAACTGACGATCGGTCCTTAAGGGCCGAGAGCAAGCACTCACCATCTCCATCCCGTCCGACACGCCGCTCGGGCAAGAGGCCAGATCGCATCTCCCCGAGGTAGGCGTTCACAAGTAACCAAACGGCTCGCTCCCGCCAGTAACACATCAAGGAAGAACACACCCAGAACTCACGCTAGAACACACCGAGATCTCCCACATCTCAGTCCAAACCCAGAGAACCATCCATAATCAAGCAACAAAAGTATGGATAGTTGGTATATGGGACTAGCTAGGGGTCTGTAGCTAGCCCCGAGGTAGGTAAAGCAAGGAATCAGGATATATCAAATAACAAGGCAAGGCTAATCAAATGGCTATGCAATCCATCAAATCAAGTAACATAAATATAGCACTAGCAACTATTAGCATGCATGGGTTCTACATGGTTGGGAGTGACATGACACCTGCGCGGTAGTCGTCGTAGAGTAGTAGAGGTTGAGCGTCCTCTCGGGCAAAGTCGGGGTAGTCGCGTCTCCTCAGTCGTCGCAGCTCGGGTCTTCAACAAGAACACAAGCCTACACGAGATGCGACGTGGAAATAAATAACGAGCATTCATCTAATGCAAAAACATCAATAAGAACCAATTTAGAAGATCCGAATAAACTCCAGAGTAAATACAAGCAGCACTGGTTTAATTAATAAAAATAGAGCAATTGATTTTAAAACAAAAGTAGTTTAAGCAACTAGTTTTTATATCCTAGAAAACATGGTAGGATCAAGAGTTAGCTTACGGGTCTTACGGCTAAGATCTTAGGTAACCAAGCCTGCAAGCAGGAAAGCGGAGAGGCCGAGATCAAGCACTTGCTAGGTTTTATCTCTTGGATGATTGAAGTGGTAGCACAAAGAATGATAATAGAAGAGCGAGGCAAAGATAACTAGATAAGGCGTTACCTTGCCAAGATATGCGGCGATAGCATAGAGAGGATGAGAGGATCGACTAGCATCGATAAAAGAGGATGATGCAGCAAGGCGTGCTCGAATGCGCCAAGGGGCGTGTACTAGTGATGCAGCAACGACCAATGCTAAGTAACTAGGTTGCAACGCGGGGTTGCCGAGCGTGAAGCGCAGGCCTCTTGCTCACGGCACGGCCGTCCATCACGCGCGGCATCTTAGTTACGAGCACATGGTGCGGAACACGCTTCGCGAGCACAAAGCAAGGTATGGCGAGAGCGGGTATGCGGATTGTAGCAAAGCAGGCGCAAAGCAAGTCGACAAAGGTTTGTGTCTTGTCCGGGCGACAAGGTCGCTCACACATGCGTGTCCACAGCGTCCCATGTTCACGATGTGTTCACAGCGTGCGCGGGGCACTAGCGTCCCAGGGCCCGCGCAACACCCAACGACTTGTTGACCGGCATCCGCAGAGGGTAGGTGCGGTAGTGTGGGAAAGACAAGGTAGAGAGCAGCAAGGCAGCACACGTTGCATGGAAAACAACGAGCGGAAATGAGACAATGACTGGGCCACAACCTCTCGGACGATAACGGCCAAGGTGATAAGAGGCAAGCGACAGCGAGCGACACCTGCAAGAAAATGCACGACTCGAAGGTCGGCAACACAAGGCGACGACGAGATGCGGCGGTGGTGAGTGTGGCATGGCCACGGCTAGGAATAAGTGGTCTTGAAGGCCGGTCAGGCACAGATACAATGAAGGGTGAAAGCTTCAGCCCACTAAAGTGCGAAAGGTTTCATTTAGGCAAAACATCGAATAGGTGGTGGGCATGCCACGGTGGAGCTATAGAATAGGTATCCAAGGTCACTAGTGTACACAGGGAGCAGGCACAGCACGAAGGCTGGCGTCACAAGCATGCACTGGATGGGTAGAGAGGAGTTGGTTTGGTTGGATGGCTCACCGACGGGCTTGTTGACACGTAGGTCATTCTGTCGAACACGTCGCAGGCGAGGTGAACAGATGTCGTGTTGGGGAAGAAAGAGGGGCAGCAGCTTGTCCTTGCTGCAAGCCCGCATTTCTCTTGGCGTAGACGTTCCCGTCGACGACATTATGGATCGGCGGTCACGGCGTCCTCGACGTGGGCGGCTTCCGGCCTCCTTCGATCCTCCCCCTCGGCGCCAACGATTTAGTGCAGACAAGCGAGGTGTTAGATTGTGCAGGAAAGGGTCGTGCAGCGGCAAGAGAAAGGAAGGAAGAGAGAAAGGGGTACTGTTGTGGGCATCTCACCTCATTGACAAAACATCGAGCATGTCAGGAGCGAGGTGGTGAACGGCCAGGTGGTCAGCGGCTTGTTTGGCACATTCTGTCGAGCACCTTGTGCGCGTTCGCCCGGTTATAGGTACATGGCTGCAGCATGGTGGCCAGCAGTGCCGTGAGACCGATACCTGTAGGAGATGTACACAGCAAGAAGGCTGGCTTCAGAGACAGAGATAGACGGCGGTGACATCAACACCTCACGGTTCAGGCATATCATCGAGCAGTTGGTGGGCAAGGGAAAAAGGCTTGGCTGTGTGCTTACCTTGGGGCATGGCAGTGTTCAAGGCGAGGCAGGGCGTCGGCGCAGCACCTGCAGAAAAGCGGCACGAAGGCCGAGCACACGGTGTAGAGGAAACGTGGCGACGGTGGCCTGCGGTTTGGTGGCGGCGCAAGGCTCCAAGGCGTCGTTGCGGCACCCAGTGACGATGAAGCCGCGGTCTTCAGCTCGACGCGCTGCGCACACAGGAGCTACGTGTCTCGCAGTGAGGCGAAGCAGTGGATGTACACGGCGGTGATGCAGGCGTCCACGAACCCTCCTGGCGGTGACGGCGTGGTGCAGGCTCGGTGCCCCTTGGCAGCGACATTCACGGACAGCAGGGGTGGTTGTGGTGCTTGCAGCGCCCGGCGTCCAAGGCGGCAGGGCGTGGTCGACTCGACGCCGTGGTGCGGCTCCTGGTCAGCGAGGGCGCGGTGCTCCCTGAATGCGTCGTCGTGGTGCTCCTAGGCGCGGTGCAGGCGAGAAGCAGAAGGACGGTGCAGAGCAAGGAGCAGAGGAGCAGTGCGCGCAGGGGCAAGAGGGCCTAGCGGTGGCGGCGGATTGGGGTTTTCCCCTGGGCGGCGGCGGACACGGGGAGAAAGGGGGCGCGACGCAGGCTTTATGGGGGGGGGGCGAGCGCTAGGGTTTGGCGAGCATGGGCGGCGGGATGCGGCGCGGGGGCTCACATCCAGGCGCGCCAGCTCGGCGAGGGGCGGCGCCAGGTGCGAGATCGAGTCGCGGTGCGCCGCGGTCTCCCATCCGCTCGCCTACGTCACGGTGAAGAAGGTGAACAGCTCCGGCTGACGGATGGGTCCCGCCGGTAAGTGAAGGAAAGGAGAGGGAAGGCCGACGGGCCTTGCTGGGCTGCGATGTTGGGCAATAGTGGGCCGTGCGGTGAAGATCAGGGTGGAATCCGGTTAAGGGCGAAGGGGTTGAGGGGCCTCTGAAGAACTTCTGTGGCTGAGTAGCGGCCCATGTTAGCAGTTAGCTTTTGCAAATAGTTTTGAATATAGATTTCATTATAGTTTGAATATAGTTTGAATTTGAATTACTTTCAAATTCAAACTCCACACCATTGAACACCAAATAAAATCCAAGAAATCCAACTCACATTTATACCATAATTTGAAAATAATTTAAATATGGTTTTATCTTATATTGAATTTAAGGTGAGAGGCTAGCAAATTGGGATCAAATTTGGTAGCACACAAGTTCAAACAAAAAGTTTTAAATTTTTGCGAAAATTCACACATGGTAAGTCATTCAAATTTCTGGTATGTTACAGCCGGTGCCGCACACCGGAGGAGTTCCGCTGCGCCGCAGATGAGCTTTGCCACACCACGAAGGCTGCCCCCACGCCGAGCGACGCCGCGGGGTGCCTGAGCTCTGCCACCGCTGCCAGTCGGGATGGGGAGCCGGTGGAACTCCTCACTGCTAATCTTGTCTTCCCACCACCGCATCAACTCGCGCCGGGTCCGACCACTGCAGTAGCAAGGAGCTCAAGATCAAGGGAGATTGTGGCGTCGGGCTGAGGGAGGGAGGATCTCAGGGAGAGAGGCCGCCGACGCATGGAAGGAGGGAGATAAGGTCACCAGCTGACCAGGGAGGGAGGCCGAGGCCGCCGACACATGGGAGGAGGGAGATAAGGTCACCAGCTAACCAGGGAGCAGGGATGGCAATGGGTACCCGAAACCCGAGTACCCACCGGGTTTTACCCGATAAGGAGACGGGTATGGAATTATATTTCTACTCACGAGTATATAAATATGCAACATCATGTACCCATCGGGTAAGCGGGTGCGGGTACATACTACTCATACCCGCGGGTAAAATAAATCCGTCTACAATATGTGATAAACGTGTAAAATAGTACAATGTCAGTGAAGGATAACTTAATATTGATAACTAACAAAAAAACTTATGCTTTATTAGACTATTAATTAGTTAACAATTATCATTTATCTTTTTTATCAGTTAAATTCATCGATGTATGCACCTTAGCACGTGTTATGTTGTTAAAAATATTAGTTTACAACGGGTTACTAACGGGTATGGGTTACCCGACAGGTAAAAAAACCCGCACTGGTACAGGTATGAACTCAAACCCTCATGTGGGTATGGATTTTTTAGCGGGTAGAAGTTAGAGTTGGCGGGTGCGGGTATGAAACGCCACTACCCGACGGGTTTCTAAGTAGGCCGCCGGTGGAAGTACCGAGGGAGAGAGAGATGAGGAAAAGAGAGAGTGATGGAGGGTTTTTTTTTGCCTCCACTTTTTTCCTCGTGGCTGCTGTTGGAGACAACTAATTGCGTCACCGATGCAGCGACTGTCGCGCGATGCAAAAACAACCTGTGCCTCTCCTATTTGCATTGCAGCCTTGCACTGAGTAAGGTAGGATGCAAATAGGAGACAAAACGTTCCAATTTACTCTGGAGCTAAACCAAGAAAAACATGAAAGAGAGCATTCTCTGACGCAGGCGTTACGTGCACGCGAAACATCATCCACGAACACGCCAAAACACAGGACATGGTCCCAGAAAACCGCAAAACGTGGGTAGAGGGAAAAACAAAAGCGCCAGGACTCAGAGCCTGGCGGCAACAAGCAGATGTGGCAGACAAAAGGCACCAAGAAAACATCACGAAAGTGAACACAAACGCACAAAAGGTGTGAATCGTCGGGTTGGCCACAAGCCCACAACGGTCCCCAGTCCACACAAAATGGAACGGTCTATTGTCATGACCTGCTGCAACGTCTGAAAAATTGCACTGTTAAAGTTCAATGTCCTAGATTTCCTGAAGAACAGTACTGGGACACACGCACGAATTGCTACTTCTGTAGTAAAAGAAAACAAAAGCTTTCCATCCCCCCACTATCTTTCCTTCTATCTAAGATAGGTAATCTGCATTTTTGCGGCGCAGATTCCCTTACTCCTGCAATAAAGCACAGAACAATGTCAGCATATCAGTTAAAATAAGCCACTCGAAGAAGGGATGGCTGGAAGTAATTAACTAGCTCCAACCTGTTCCAGTATGTGTCCCAGATTTAGCTAAGCAGAGTTTCTGCCGGGGGAAGGAAGCGGTATATTAATTGTTCTCCTACATGATAGTGAAGCAACCGTTACCTCCATCACCTCTCAAGTTCTGAAGGATAACAGAATGAATTGGTGCTAGAAAATTACTTCGCTGCTGTGATCAGATTTTCCAGAAGGTTGGAACATCCTAGCAAATGCCCTCCGCTCCTGATTTCTTCTGTCAGCAATCTGCAGCAGTTTTTAAACTGTCAGCAAAAAATTCGTAAGAATTTTCAGTGTCATCAACAGATTATTTGACTTACCTTCTTCTTTGCAGCTGCCAGCTCTCTTTTGATTCCACCTAATTATGTTAAAAATAAACTGATTAGATTATCAGTTAATGCTATGAATTATGTTACTATGGAAAGTAAGAAAGCAAACCATCATTTGGCTCCAACTCCAGTGCATGCTGGAAACTCTCCACTGCGGCATCAATGTCATTAAGTGCAATGTGTGCCTGAAAATCACATTTAAGGAATCAGAAATTCAGACACCATCAGTTTAAAACAATAGGATACTATCAGCATTAGACCATTAGTGCTTTGGTAAGAGGAACATTTCATCTCAATCACATATTGAGTTTGAGCCATCAGTTTTGATAAGCAATGGGAGGACAAAGAAGCAAGCAAAAGAACAGAACACTATTACCCTAAGCTTTTCCCACAGGATCATTTTCTCAAGTAAACAGCTTTTTCCACGGGATCGTTTTCTCAAGTAAACCAGAACAACACAAGAGGGGCCTGGTGACCAAGCTGTAAGTTAAGTTCAAAGTACTGTAAAGTTGTGCGGCAGTTGACCCCATGCTGAGATTCTTTTTACCAGTATAATCCTCAGCTTTAAACATGATCGAACCGGCAGTTTTAACAGCAAAAACTTCAGCTAGTTTGGTGAATGGCCTCATGGCATAGATTGGTCCGAGGGAGCTTAGCACCCCCTGCCGTGCTACCACCTCTATCTCTAATGCTTTTCCTTGAGCTTTTTTATTTACATTTCTAAAACATCCTCTAGCCAGAGGATTTATCTAGCTAACCTAGGTTGTACATATCCAGCCATAGCATGAGACTGACCGAGATATGGATGATAACGGAGACAGCTGGGCAATACTACTATGGCAGGCGTGGCTGCACATCAACCATGGGATTGTAGCAGAATTATTTCATGGTTGAAATAGAGCAGGTTCCATACGTGTTTCTTTAATCCTTTGGTATTGTAGTTAACTGCTAGAGTCTGTTAAGGAAAGGCTCACATCCATGTTGGTCGACAACAATTGGCAGATAAGGACCCTATTTGGAACTAAAAATTTATTATGAAACAGTTCAATTTGCCACATAAACAGCGAAATTTTCTGCATACCAAAGTGAGGCCAAACTTCCATTTTTTTCTTTTTACTGATACATTCGTGCTGTCCTCAGAAATTAAGTAAGCTTTACCTTGTATGACAGGAAAACTTCTACCCCCACTGTCCTAAATTATATGTCATTTTGGCTTTTCAGGTACAATAGCTTTTCTATGCACTATGTCTAGATACATAGTAAAAACTATGTATTTAGAAAAACTAAAACAGCCGCCTATAATTTGGAACAGAGGGAGTACAAACTTAAGTGCATTTGCAAATATGTGCATAGTGGCTTTCATTTAGCTATATATATACATCTAATATCTTTTTTTTTTAAAAAAAGGAGGATGAATCAATGGGCTGTGGGTACATGGTACAGCCAGTGAACACGTACTCGACAGTTCCCTCAAATCTCGGTTATTAAAAACATGGTGTCAAATCTCCTTGTATGCCATAAAGATAAGCCATTTCACCAGAAGTGTTCAGTAACAAAAGTTAAGTATTACTGCACAGTAAACACTTCAAATGAGAGGAGCACCATCAAACACGAAACAGCATTTTATGCAAGAGAGTATCTCAGATATTGCAATGACAATCATAAATATAGGATGTAGTTTGGACTAAGCCAGAATTGAACAAACAGTATGCAGGCATTTGCACACAAATTACACTATAAAGTAAACCAACCTGTCCTTGTCGGAAAAAAGCCTTAGCATTTCCCTCCCTTTCACGTAATGCAAAATCCGCATCCAACAAAGCACCCTTCAAATCTCCCAACTTCAATTTGCATGCCTGAAAAGGTCATATGTGCATATTATTTCGAGGAAACAAGCAAGACATGGTGTACTTTTGCTCAATCAAAAAAAATCATATTATTGTTAGGTCCATGATCAATCTACTACATTGTTAGAATGGTTCAGAGATACATATAAAGATGACTAGAAAAACTCAAAACAGTTTACAACAGAGTAATTATTTATAGTAGATCAATGGAATACCAAATTATACAATTCAAGCGATTGAATTTACGTGAGATTGCTTATGGGGTAAAACACAAAGAACAACAACGATGATTAAAACCCCTAGAGATTAAAATCCTGAACTGAATCCAAATGCTCGCCTACTTTAAATCTGAATGTGTACTGGATTGTAAGACAAGCAGAAGTCAGGCCTAAAGGTGGTAATTTGGAATGCTCAAAACATAATAGGCCATGCATCATTCCAAAAGCTTGGATGTACCATGATGAAGCTAGTGGGGTAACACTAACATCGCTTCTCTTAGATCTAAGGATTCCAGATAATCATCAAGGTAAAGTGATTAGATATGCAAAACTTACAGAGCTATTAGTGAGTATTATTGACTTAGTCTTTCGCAGTGCTGTGCTCTTCTCTGCATATCAATCAGTTTACAGTACCAGTAAATTCCAAGTGGCTTCTCTCAATGATTAGTGTGTATTATGAAAGGAATAACAAAAACTGAACAGTGTATTAGAAGCAGTATACAGTATACTTGCCTTCATCTATCTCTTCTTTCTCCCAGCAAACATCCAAGTAGCGTAGAGCTTTCCTGTACTTTCTGAGAGCCGCCTTATAGTCCTGTTTCTGTGAGAATAAAAGCATTGATGTCAGCTCCAGACAGGAAAATATAATCTTAGGCATCTAGAGAACAGAAACACTGCATTGATCTTGATAAACTTGGTTTTCTGAGATGTAGGTGTGCATGGATTGGAATAACATGAGGTTCATCCCCGATCAAAGAGATAAATACTAAATACACAGAGCACTTTTGGCAAGTGAAGAATAAGATATACTCCCTCCATTCATCTATGCAAGGCCTATTTTTGCTTGGCTCAAAGACCACGAGAAGTACTCTTATCATTAGTTTTTCTTGGGGGAAAACCAACTGGTATTTATTATGAGTTTGGTTTCTCTCTGCATGTACTTCACTGCCGAGGTGTGCATGTGAAGATTTACTGCCACAACGATTCCCAAAGCATCACTTCTAAGAAAAATGAGAATATGCCTTGCAAAAGTGAACTTTTCAGATTTTATAATAGACCTTGCATAGATGAATGGAGGGAGTATGTAACACTGCCAGGAAAAAAAGCTGTTATTTCCCTGAATTTACAGTAATTTGACCAATTCACACCGAATGGACCCTAATTGTAAAACAGATTTTTTTTTCATTGAATCTTCTTATACTATACACCATCTGAACCACAAAGGAAATTACCTTGAAATTATCATTCCCATAAGCTTTAGCTGACTCAACTGCATCCATCCACCATGAAACCTCTGCAGGCTTCTCTTCAAGATCATTGGGCCAATCTGGATATTTGTCTCCATCTTTGAAAAAGTTCACAACTCCATCGTCCGCACCTTCAGGGAGTTCCCCACAATCAACAATTTTCACATCAAGAGTGGGGCAGTCAGCTTCTCCAACAGGGACATGCTCAATAGAGCGAACTACCCCCATTCCCTTTATCACTCTCCCAAAAACAACATGTTTCCCATCTAAATGAGGTGTCCGGGTGGTAGTGATGAAAAACTGAGAACCATTTGTGTCGGGACCAGAATTAGCCATTGAAAGCATTCCTTTCCTCTCATGCTTTAAAATAAAATTCTCATCCTCAAATTTGGACCCATAAATTGACTCTCCTCCTGTACCATCACCAGCAGTTATATCTCCACCTTGAACCATAAACCCTTTAATAACACGATGGAAACATGAGCCCTGCAATAATAACAAGTAGATGTTACTGCCAAGTGACAACACATCTGGCCACAATTCTAATCCATATTTTCAGCTCTACCAAGATAGCTGAGAAAGAAATGTTGAAATACTACCCACCACTCAATTAGCCTAATACAAATATACTTTTGAAGCTAGGACAGTGAGGTCTCGACATTAGTAATCATAAGCATCAACTTGATGGTGAAAATGTGTCGATAAAAGGAAAAGGTGCAAATATGTGTACTGTCACAACAATCAAAACTACTCAACATGCACGTAACCACTGCAGATAGTTTCCAACGGATATCAGAGAAAGGTTAATGGATACCACCATACTCTATCATACCCCTGTCAGCGCATGATTCCGCTCCTGGTGGCCACTTGCTGTGGACATTTAATCTCCAAACAATGACCAAACAAAACCCAAGATAACCGGCAAAGCCAATCTAGACACAGTAATGGCTGTCCCTTCAAAAAGGCTACACTTATCTAAATGTATCACTATGATAAAAATACAAAATCTTGATAATTTCTCACTACCAGACAGACAGCCATGGATCCTAACTGGCCCCTTATGTCAGGTGAGTAAGCTGGTATCTGTGTTTCGTACACCTTTCATATAAAAAAAACTACAATTTGCAGTGCTTTTCGTTAGGTTAGCAAACAAATAGAATATTCTGAAACAAAAGTACCACAGCCATTGTTGTCCCTTTATCTGACTGTTGCGTTCATTTTCCATTGCAAACAGTAGAGCCTGGATGTGATAAAATCAAATTAAAACAAACTGTATTACAGTACCTGATCATACACTGTAACAATAAGCACATGAACTGGAGCTCTACAGCCAAGCAAGTATAACAGAAGTGCACAAAAAGCTAGCACGGGTGGTACTTTGAGGTTAATATTTGCAAAGGTGCTGATGAGAACGAGGATGAAGTCAAAAGGGAGGGGCCCTTAGTCCCCTTACAACAGTACCAGTGGTAGCAGTGCATGCATAGCACATCGAAGGACGTTGATTTGACATCACAGCACCAGTACTGCCGAGGAAAAAAACAAGAAAAACAAAAAGAACTAGCAGGACCTTAGCGTCAAAAGCAGATATACTGGATAGTGCAGAATATCCAGCAATATGAAAAAAAATACGATACTTACAATGCCAAAAAAAATGTAGGATCAAATTGATAGACAATCGTATCAGAACAATTATTATACACCTAAAAACTAAAAAATGCTAAGCAACCAGCCAATAAGAGGTAATTCGTGGAAGGGGCCCGATAAAGTACATCTAAAACAATTCCTACTATTTTCAGTTTTACGAAATCTGAATCAAAACCCTAGAACAACCAATCGATGGCAGAAGTAATAGGGCTTTTTGGGTTTTAGTTGCTGAAGACAATTAGAACAAGTCAAATCGCACTGATATTCAACCCTTTATTCCGTTATACAGCAGCACATTGACAACGCGCAGTATTCCCAAATCGAGAGATGCAAAAGCAACCAAAATTAGAGTTAAATCCAAGCCCCTGCACAAGCAGCAGCAACCGACCCGAATCACGCATGGGCGCAAAGGCAAAGCCCCCCACAACGATTCAGTCGATCCGTACCAACCTTGAAGTGCAGCGGCTTGCCGATGGCGGCGCCGACGCCGACGCCGACGCCCTTCTCCCCGGTGCAGAGCGCGCGGAAGTTCTCCGCCGTCCGGGGCACCACGGATGCGTAGAGCTCTATTACGATCCTCCCCTCCATCTCGCCGCCGATGGTGATATCCATGAAGCACCTCGGGTTTTTCACCTCGGCCGCCGCCGCCGCCGCCGCCGCCGCCATGGGTGCTGGTTCCGCCCCGCGGGCATCCATTGCGATCGCCTGCCGAAGGGAGAAGCCGCCGAAACCAAACCCTAGACGAGGCGCCTGATGGAAACTTCTCGAGGCGAGGTGGTGGTGGTGGAGGAGGAGGAGGTGCCTTCGTCGATTATCTCGGGGGGTTGCGGCGTGGTGGGTGCGGGGGGTTTTATGGTCAGGTGTTCTATATAATAAATTAAATCTTCAAAGGGCCGTCGTTTGCCATGCCTCCGATTTAACAGTCTGCAGGAATTCTGTATGTTTTTATTTAAAATTTATTTTGTTTTGTTTTTCTAAATTATAGGTTGTTTGCCATGTTTTAATTTCAAATTTGATTACTCGTGTTATCAAAAGAAACTTATGTAAAATACATATTTTTTGGTTTGCTTTATTAGTAAAAATTCTTCAAGAAATGAAGTTGATTGTTTTTTTTTTTGCAAATTTAAGACGAGTGGCCAAACTTGAAGCAAAAAAAAGTCAAATGACCTATAATTTGAAATGAATGGGTATTTAATACTCCTGCCATCCGAAATAAACAGTTTTGATCGGATTTTATCCCGATGTGTGTATAATTCTAGCTATATTGACAGCCATATTTTGTAATGACAATATTGAATAATCCACTTATTTTAAAATTTGTAATGAATGCTCCCTCGCCCGGGAAGAGAATAAATTTAAATCTAATGTAAATAGTACTACCTCCGTCTCGTTTTATTCGACGTTTGGTAGTCAAAACTGAACTAAGGAACCTCAAGTATTATGATTTGGAGGGAGTATATAAATTTTAGTAGTATTTCATACCTTCACAGATGAAAGTCACTTGTCCGACATTTCATTATTTCTCCTTCAGGATTTCACCTCACCTCGCTTCAATGTCTCATAATCTAACTTTAACTTCCCATTCAATCTTATTGTTTAAAGTCCATGCAAAACTCATCTCAACACTATAAACACCAATTATATTCCTATTGCGTTTGTGTTTTCTTTATAACCGGAGATGTCAGTTTATAGTGTTGGAGATGGAGATGCTTGCTGCGGTCAGTCTATGCATCTGCCACCGTCCCCCGCCGGCGCGGCACAACCAGCGCGACAAGCTCGGGATAGTTTTGCGTCGTAGCAACAACCTCGTCGGCGACAACACCTCTATCTGTACCTAGTCCAAGGCCACTAGCGGGTGCGCGCACCACGATGTACTCACAGTGATCTGACGCAATGGTGGGACCCCAACAGAACCCGAAACCCTTAGAACCCATCAGCCTCCACCACCGCCTGCCATCGCCCACAATTCGTCGCTTCGAGAACCCCACTGTCAGTGTTTTAGACCGGCAACCTACTAATGGGAGTACCCGAAGTAGATGAATGTGGCCTCGCCGAGATCGGTAACTCGAAGGAAGAGACACGTGGCACACAATTTAGACAGGTTCGGGCCGCGAGGTGCGTAATACCCTACGTCCTGTATGCTGCGTAGCTCTGATTGATTGGGCACGATTACAAGATGGTGCAATAGTGCGCCGTGGGTTGTATGAGATGAGATGATCCTAGAGATCGGTCCCTGCCTCGCCTTATATAGTCCGGGAGGCAGGGTTACAAGTCGGAGTAGGGAGAGAGTACTAGTCGAGTACGCCTAGGAGTCTTCCATACAGTGCGGGACACGTACAGCTTCCTAACCGAGTACTTATCCTCTGCAGTCCTTGTGCTCCACGCCTTCAGGTGCCGTGTAGCGCAAGCCGGGTAGTCCCGTGGGCCCACCGAGTAGTCGGTCCCGGTACCCACCGAGGTAGTGGGCCCGTGGAGGTCCATACGACAAGCCCCCGAGTACTTTGTAGTCGAGAAGGATAGCTTCAAGTAGTCTTGACGGCCTTAACGAGTAGTCCCCAAGCGTCCCTGAGTGCTACAAGTCAAAAGCCCTCAAGAGTAGTCGAAGCATCCCGAGGCTGGAATGTACTCCAGCTGATGTTTGAGCAATCTTGAAGTCTTCTCGAGTAGTCCCAAGCGTCCTCGAGCACTGCCTTCGAAGCTCTTCAAAAAATGCCCGTCTTATCTTGAAGCCGGAGCTGATATGGAGGTGCGATTGCAAAATCGCACTCCATATGGAGTAGCCCCCCGAGCCTTAGGTTGAGCCGCAGGCTCTGGCTGAGGGTCCATCTGAAGTCTCGGCAAGAAAATCCCGAAAAATCCGGAGAGAAAAAACCGAAGGACACGTGGCACGGAGCCCCCGAGCCTTGAGTCGAGTACTTCCTCTCGAATTGAAGGGTCATCTTGAAGAATGTGTCCTGAGATGCTCTTGAGACTAGCCGCTTCCCAGGTAGTCGAGTAGAAATAGCCGAGCCCCCGAGGTGAGGCGCGTCGACTAGTAGAATACGAAGGGTCACGCTTAGCCGCTGAGTCGCCGCGCGTGGACTTATCCGGCCGGCCGTTGCGGAGCCGGTTTGACTTATAAATAGAAGCCAAAACCCTTAGGGTTTTTCACCCATCCGAGCCGCGGTCATTTCGATTCCATCTCGAAGTAGATCCACTCCCGCCGCACGCCGCCGTAGTAGATCCAAGTGCGCCGCCACCCAAAGCTTTTAGGGTAGCCCCCGAGCGGATGCGCGTGAAGACGCCCTGTACTTGGAGAATGAAGCCGTCACCGTCCAAGTCCACGAAGGCCGCCGGGAAGAAGAGGGGCCGCGAAGAGGCCGTCGCGGCCGCCACCGGAGTAGCGCCGCCACTGTCTCCACTGCGGGCTGATCCAAGCCGCGAGTGGAAAAAATCCAAGGTGAAGACGAAAGATCTGTTGGCCCTCCTGAACAGCGGGTTCATCCGGGAGAAGGAGGTCGACATGTGGAGGGCCGCTGCTGGAGATCCATATCCAATGGAGAAGGCCGAAGTCGAGATTCCAATGTTTGCGCGGTTCGTGGAGCGCGGGCTCGCGCTCCCGGCCAGCGATTTCTTCAAGGGTCTCCTCGGGTACTATGGAGTCGAGTACTTGAATCTGAACCCCAACGGTATCTTCCATGCCGCGGTCTTCGTGCACTTCTGCGAGGCCTTCCTTGGGATCAAGCCGCACTGGATCCTTTTCCGGAAGTTTTTCCGGGTCAAGCCGCAGCCAAGCGCCACCAACCCAAGAGTAGTCGGAGGAGCCGCATCCGCCTGAGAGAAGACGCCGCGGAGCAAGCACTCGGCGTACAAGCTTGTTGACTCTAACACCGACCGGAAGACGAGGTGGTTCTACATCACGAACCACCACCCCGGCCTGCCGAAGCCGAGCGGACGGCGGCCCGTGCACCGCGAGTGGTGGAACACGGAGCCCACCATGCAGAAGGAATCCGGCTCCCCGAGCTGCTGGCACGCATCAAGGTGCTCAGGGAAGCGGGACTGAGGGCCGAGCACGTGGCCTTCAGTTTCATGAAGCGGAGGGTGCAGCGATTGATGGCTCAAGACACCTTGGGCTTCGAGTACACCGGCGACGACGACACGTCGTGGATGCCCGGAGGCGAGCTGGACGACAACGACATCATCGAGAGGCTGTCGCGGATCTTCAAGGATATGCCGCCGTACACGGCGTGCCCTGTCCAGGAGTACTCCGCCGCGCGCCCGCCAAAGGAGGTGAGTAATCGTACTCCCCTAGTCGAGTAGTCCTTGCTTGGAGTAGACGTGCTGATGTCATCGTGTCTTGCAGGATGACTTGAAAAAGTTCGTCTCCGAGCCGCAGCCGCCCCCGAGCGGGATCGAGATCCCGAAGGAAGGGAAGGCAAAAGAGCGGCGAGAAGTCGGCGAAGGCGATGACACCGTCATCGTGGAGGACACCACCGACGACGACGACGACGACGAGACGTTGCAGGACCGCTTTCAGTTGCGGTCGAGGTTTAGCCGTCCAGGCTTACCTCATGTGCCTCTGGTGCAAGACCCCCCGACTAGCCTGGAGGCTAGCCTGGCTGCGCCGCCACGGAAGCCGCGCAACCCCGCCCGCAAGCGGGTGACAAAGAAGCTCAAGGTCTCGGAGACCACGCCTCAGGAGGTAAGATGTCTTGACTAGAGTAGTCGAGTACCCATCGTGTGAATACCCTTGCTGATGAGTAGTCTTCCTTGTATGCAGGAGGTGCCGCCCGCGGAGCCCGTCGAGGAGGGCGACGAAGGCGTATGGGACACAGTGGGGGAGCCGGCCGGAAGTCGTAGTCCAGCCCCCACTGTCGAGGAGCTCTTGGCGCAGTTGGAGCGCCAGCCCCCTGCTCCACAGGGGAGCACGGAGCCCGTAGCCGCCGCCGTTGAAGAGGTGGTGACTACAGGAGCGCAGGAGGGCACTGCGCCGCCGCCGTTGCTGCAGAGGAGGCGGTAGCCGCAGGGGCGCAGGAGGAGGCGCCCGCCGAGGGTGGACTGGTAGACATTGCCAGCATCCTCGGTGCCCCGGCCGTGACGATAGTCCGGTCAAACTTGTAAGTACCACATCTTCCCGAGTAGTACTTGTTGTAGTAGTCGAGGTTGACTGACGACCAATTGTGTGTGCTTCTACAGAAAATCGACGGATCTGTCCTGGGAGGGAGATGAACCCTCTTCAGCAGTGGCGGAAGAACTCGCGCCGCCCGCCGAGGAGTCCGCTCCCGCTTCCCAGGCGGTGCCCGAGCTGCCGACTACCGAAACGCCGTTGCCAGAGGCCAGCGTAGTCGAAGGTGAGTACTCTTCTGAAGCTATGGAGCTCCTCGAGGAGTAGTCGTAGTCACTGATGCACTTGTCTTCTCTTTGACAGGTGCTGAGGCTGAAGGTAGTGACATCCCTGCGGGGGTGCCAATGCAGAAGTCGACACCAGAGGTCCCGGAGGCTGCGGGAGGAGCCCCCGAGCCTATGGAAGAAGTCGTCGAGGAGGCCGCCGTGGCGGCGGGGGAGAGGGGGTCACCACGTCGCCGCAGGTCGCTCCGGAGGTGGCTATCCACTCCCCGGAGATCCGGACGCAGCCCATCCGCTCTGCGCCGATGACGGAGGCCACCGCGAGTAGTCGAGGCGGAATAGAGCTGCTCGCGGACGATCTTGTCGAGCCGGCGACGGTGGCTAAGCACCTGGAGGCGATCCGCCAGGCCGAGCAGTGGATGAAAGTAAGTAGCCGTAGCTTTTGAGTAGCTAATCCTCTGTCGTTGAGTACTCGTGTGACTTGAGTTGTCTATGCAGGACGTTGCGGAGAGGTCCCGCGACAAGTCCAACATGCTGCAAGGCTATGGTGACGCGGTGCTCCGGGCTGAGGCGCTGGAAGAGCAACTTGTGAAGTCGCGGAAGCACGCGGCTGCCATGCAGTCGAAGCTCGACGCCGCCTTTGCCAAGTATCACAATGATATCCAAGAGTTGCAGGCGAAGGGCGACGACTTGGTGCAGAAGAATAAGGGCCTCCGCAACAAGAACAAAGGTACACCGCTGGGCTTGTCGGGTAGTTGTTGGAGGTCAAGAAGTAGTCTGACCCGATGTACTGTTGCTGTGTTGCGGAGCTTGAGGGCCAGGTGGAGCAGATGAAGTCCTCGGAGACGAGCATGAAGAACCTCTTCTACCGGGAGCAAGAAGCCCGCCAGGTACTCGAGCTCGACTACAAAGAACTTGCCTTCGAGTGTGAGAAGCACATGGAGCTCCGGATTGCATCTGATTGCGATCTCGTCAACTGCTACAAATCCTTGCGTGCTGAATGAAGACCGCGAGGCACTGCGGGCCCAACCGAAGGAGCTTGAGGAAGCCGCACTGCCGATCGCAAGGCTCCTGGTGCCGCACCCGGCGGCCCCAAGATTGCTCCACTGGTGGATCGCCTCAAGGAAGCTCCAAGCCGGCTGGCGGCCTATGTGAAGCACATGGCGAGATCGATCCCAAGGCAGGTCTTGGCCTTCATGAAGTCGTACTTCCCGAAGGCCCCAGTGGAAGTAGTCGCCGGCGGGTAGCCGCCAACCGCACCGATGAGCAAGATGCGGAGCCGGCCGGAGCGCATGGCTCCCATCGCGGAGCAAGTAGCTGAGAAGCTTAATCTCCAGTAGCCCTGTAATAGATAGCTAGTAGCCAAGGTTGTACAAAAAACAATTGTAATGAATTGCTTAAGTATCAATGAAAGAAAATTTCCAGCAATGAGTACTCGTAGTCGCGATCTCAGAGTGCGGAGCCCCCATCGTGGAGTGGATGCGAGTAGTCGTACTCGGCAGTAGTGGTCCCGTTGTAGGGAGTAGACAGTAAAGAAGTTGATGAACGATCAAACTTTATTACTGAAGAAGTACACCTGGATGGCCAGGGCCGTAGTTACAGAGTAGTCGCTTGGACCCGGAGGCCGCCTACAGCTGAGTAGAGCTGGAGAGGGTAGCCGCTTACAGCAGTAGATCCGTAAGTAGCCGTGTAGGCTGGATCGTAGATTCGTAGGTAGCTGTGCAAGCTGGATCTTGGAGTGTGGTCTCTTGGTAGACCGCTGCTAGAGTCCTTGACGCTCGTCGCAGCCCAGGGTCCGTAGGTAGCCGCGCGGGCTGGATCCTGGTGAGGGGAAGTCCGGAGACTGGGGCCAGGACCCGGAGGCCGCTTACGGCAGGGGGGGGTGTTGATGTAGTCGTGTAGACTTGAACCCCGGAGTAGTCGTGTAGACTAGGCGTAGAATGGACAGAGCTGGTCGACGTTCCACGAGTTGTTGATGTCTTCGCCTTCAAGTGTCCGGGGCGGTAGGAGCCCGCCCGGCCACCTTTGCAACGGTGAAGGGGCCTTCCCGTGGGGAGCCGAGCTTGTGTAGTCCCTCCGTGTTCGGATACGGCGGAGGACGAGATCTCCAACGTTGAAGGAGCGTTCCTTGACGTTGCGATCATGGTAGCGTCGGATACCCTCTAGGTACCTTGCCGATTGGACGAGGGCGGCGCGGTGAGCTTCTTCGAGGCTATCGATGTCGACTCGTCCGTCGTCTTCCGAGACGCCTTCGTCGTAGTGCTCCACCGCCGGCGAGTTCCATATGACGTCGGCGAGGAGGATTGCTTCGGAGCCGTAGACCAGAAGTAAGGGGATTGCCTCGTTGGCTTGGATGGCCGAGTCCGTAGCCCCCGCAGTGCGTTGGGTAGTTCCTTGATCCACTTGCCCCCTTTGGAGTTAGCGCCGTCGTGTAGCCGCTTCTTGAGAGCGTCGAGCACCATCCCATTGGCGCACTCGACTTGTCCGTTGGCCCGTGGATGGGCAACTGAGACGTATCGGACGTCGATCCCGCCGTTCTCGCGCACTCCCGCAACCGGTGGTTGTTGAAGTTGGAGCCCAGGTCTGTGATGATGCGGTGGGGTAGTCTGTAGCGGTGCACGAGTTCATCCAGGAAGTCGAGTACTCTGTCAGCCTTGGGGCACGTGACCGGCTTGACCTCGATCCACAAGATAGCCACCAATACCCTGTTGAAACCACCTGGCGCAGTTGGCAGTGGCCCAATCATGTCAAGCCCCCAGCAGGCGAAGGGCCAGGTTGGCGGTATGGTGACTAGCTTGTAGGCTGGGATGTGTTGCTGCTTGGCGAAGTACTGACATCCTTGGCACCTTCTGACGAGTTCTTCGGCATCCCAGAGCTGTGGGTCAGTAGAAAGCTCGCCAGAAGGCCTTGCTGACCACAGTGCGTGAGGACGCATGGTTGCCGCAGACGCCCTTGTGGATCTCCTCCAAGATGTCCTTGCCTTCTTCACGAGGGACGCACTTCATGAGTACTCCAGAAGATGCGCCCCGCTTGTAAAGCTTGTCTCCGACGAGGACGTAGGACTTGGCGCGGTGGACGAGCCGCTCGCCCGAGTTCTTGCTCTGAGGGGGACCTTCTCGCTCGCCGAGGTAGTCGATGAAGGGTTGCCTCCACTCCACGTCGATCATCATGACCTCCCCGCCCGGCCTTGTGGATGGGCCGGGACAAGGGTCGGTGGCGCCGGCTCCGGATGGATGGCGCGTGAAGCTCGTGAACGAAGACACCCGCCGGTACTTGAGCGCGGGTGGATCCAAGCTTTCGAGAGGACGTCCGCTGCAACGTTGTTGTCGCGGACGATGTGATGGAACCCGAGACCATAGAACTTGTTCTCGAGCTTGCGGACTTCTAGGCAGTAGGCGTCCATGTTCTCCTTGTTGCGGTCCCAGGACTTGTTGACTTGGTTGATGACCACTGCGGAGTCGCCGTAGACTAGTAGCCGCTTGATGCCCAATGAAGTCGCGAGGCGGAGTCCGTGTAGGAGAGCTTCGTACTCGGCTTCGTTGTTTGAGACCTTCCAGAAGATCTGCAGGACGTACTTGAGTTGTTCGCCCGTTGGAGAGATCAGGAGTACACCTGCACCTGCGCCCTCGAGGTTGAGTGAGCCGTCGAAGTACATCACCCAATGCTCTGGTCGCACGGTGGGAGTAGGCACCGATTCTCCCGCCATTCCGCCATGAAGTCGACTAGTGCCCGCGACTTGATGGCCGTGCGTGGCTTGAAGTCGATGGTGAGGGCGCCGAGCTCGACCGCCCACTTGGATATTCTTCCGCAGCATCTTGGTTCTCGCAGATGTCGCCGAGCGGGTAGTCGGTGACGACGGATATTGAGTACTGCTGGAAGTAGTGTCGTAGCTTCCGCGAGGTGATGAGTACTGCGTACAGGAGCTTCTGCACGGGCTGATAGCGTGCCTTGGACTCTGACAAAACCTCGCTGACGAAGTAGACTGGGCGCTGGACTGGATAGGCGTGGCCGTCTTCTTGCCGCTCGACGACGATGGCAGTACTGACCACGTGGGTAGTCGCAGCGAGGTAGAGCAGCAGCTTCTCGCCCTTGTGAGGAGCCGTGAGGATCGGTGGCTTCGATAGGAAGTCCTTGAGCTGGGCAAGGGCTTGATCCGCCTCTTGAGTCCACATGAACTTCTCTTGATGCTTGAGTAGTTTGAAGAAGGGGAGCCCCCGTTCTCCTAGCCTCGAGATAAATCAGTTCGCGTCGCCATGCACCCCGTCGGCCTTCCGGACATCTTTGATGCTCATGGGAGCTTGCATGCCGGTGATGGCGGAGATCTTCTCGGGTTGGCTTCGATGCCGCGCCGGGCCGATGATGAAGCCGAGTAGTTTGCCTGAAGGTACGCCGAAGACGCACTTGTTCGGGTTGAGCTTCCAGCGGTACTCGCGCAGTGATGCGAAAGTCTCTTCAAGGTCGTCGATGAGGGTACTGGAGTTTCTGGTCTTGACGACCACGTCATCCACGTAGGCCTCGACGTTCTTGTTGAGTTGCCTCTTGAAGCAGGCCTGGATAGCTCGTTGGTAGGTAGCGCCGGCGTTCTTCAACCCGAAGGACATGGTCGTGCAGTACGCGCCAAACGGGGTGATGAACGCGGTCTTCTCCTGGTCTTCTTCCTTGATTGCGATCTGGTGGTACCCGGAGTAGCAGTCGAGGAAGCAGAGCAGGTCGCAGCCCGCCGTGGAGTCGATGACTTGATCAATCCGCGCAACCCGAAGGGGTCCTTGGGGCGGTGCTTGTTGAGGCTCTGTGTAGTCGACGCACATCCTCCACTCGTTCGAGTTCTTCTTGCGGACGAGGACATGGTTGGCGAGCCACTCGGGATGGAAGACTTCTCTCGATGAAGCCGCCCGCAAGTAGTTTGGCGAGTTCCTTCTTGATGGCGTCCCGTCCGTCGGCAAAGCGTCGGAGGTGTTGTCGCTTGGGGGTGGCCTTAGGATCGACGTTGAGGCAGTGCTCAATCGGCTCCCTGGGCACTCCCCGGCATGTCCGCCGGCTTCCACGCGAAGATGTCGCGGTTAGCCCGAAGGAAGCTGATGAGCGCGTCTTCCTATTTGGGGTCGAGGCCAGCCCCGATGGTGGTGGTCTTGCTGGGGTCGCCTATTCCGAGATCGACCGTCTTGACGAGTACCTCCTCGGTGGTCGAGGCTTGTTGGTGCTGTCAGACTTCTCTGGGATGTCGAGTTCACTTGTAGCAAGCTTCTTCGACGCGGCGTAGACCTCCATCATCGCGTTGGGTACTTGGTTTGTAGAGGCGATCTCCACGGCTTCTGTGTCGCAGTCGTGAGAGATCTTCAAGTCCCCTTGAAGGGAGAGCACACCAGCCGGGCTTGGCATTTTGAGTTCCAAGTAGGTGTAGTGGGGCACCGCCATGAACTTGGCGATGGCCGGTCTGCCGAGGATGGCGTGGTAGGAGGTCTCGAAGTCCGCGACCTCGAACTTGATGTATTCGGTACGGTAGTTGTCCCGAGACGCCCCGAAGGTAATCGGGCAGACCACCGAGCCCGGGGAATAGCCGCGTTGCCGGGGACGATGCCGTAGAAGGGCGTGTTGCTCTTGGTGAGCATATGAGTGATGTCGAGCTTCATTTTGTTCAAGGTCTTGGTGAAGAGGACGTTGAGCCCGCTTCCACCGTCGATGAGCACCTTGTTGAGTTTGGAACCCGCCACCACTGGCTTCAGGACGAGGGGGAACCGTCCTGGTTCAGAGAAGCTGGTCCATTGATCCGCGCGGGAGAAGGTGATGGGTACCTCCGACCACCTGAGAGGGGTCGGGACCGCTGGCTCAATAGATATGACTTCACGACGGGTAGCCTTCTGCTCCCGCCTGCTGGGCAATCCGCCGAAGAGGACGTTGACGGTCTTGTCGGGCTTCTGGAAGTCGTTGTTGTTGCCGTCCTTCTTCTTGCCCTTTTGGTCGTGAAGGTGTGGTGGCTCTGGCGTATCCTTGAGTGCATGCCTGAGTTGGTAGCACTGCTCAGTGGTGTGGTTGCCGTTTGGATGCCACGGGCACTTCTCCTTCAGCAGGTCTTTGAAACCGCCAGAGTTCTTCTTCGGGTTCCCTTTCGCAGGGCGCTGGATAGCCGCGACGGTGTTGTCTGGCTTGCGCTTGCGGTTGGGACCCGAGTAGTAGTTGTTGTTGCGGCCGCCTTGGTTCGCGTTGCTGCCGCTGCTGCCGCCCTGGTTCTTCTTGGTCTTGCCGCGGATGGCATCGTATTTGGCATTGGCCTTGTCTTCTTCATCCGCCCAGGACGTGATCATGTCCTTGAGGTGGGGGATGGACCTGGGGCGACGACGACCGAAGTCTTCGAAGGTGCGGAGGTGGTAGAGACCGTCTTGGAAAAGGTCGATGACCTCCTTGTCGGTGACGTCAACGACGATAGCGCGCTTGTCGAAAAAGCGACACATGTACTTGCGGAGGGTCTCGCCTTGTTCCTGCTTGATCATGGCCAGGTCCATGCGAGTACCCGACCGGCCCATGGCGCCCGCGAAGTTGCTTGTGAACTACTCCTTCAGCTGGTCCCACTTGTCGATCGAGTGCTTGTCCAGCGACTCGAGCCATGTGAGCGGTGCTTGGTCCAGGCAGAAGGGGAAGTAGAGGCACTTGGTGTCGCTGTTGCCGCCAGCGTTCTCGATGGAGAGGGCGTAGCACCTGAGCCACTGGATGGGATCCTGCTTCGCATCGTACTTGGTGATCCCCAAAGGCTTGAATTTGTCGGGGAGGAGCAAGTTGCGAAGTCGAGGTGAGAAGGCGGGGAAGCCATCGCCGTCGGCTGCGGTAGTCGACTTCTTCCGCCGCAGCTCCTCAATCTTCTGGCGGGCATCGTACCCGCCCTGTGAGGCGCCAGAAGCGTGGCCGCTTCGCGTGGCCTCGGCCGCCGCGACCGCCGCCGCCGCCGCCCTCCTATTGGCTCCATGGTTGGAGCTTCCGCCGCCGCCGCCGCCGCCGTCGGGGGTCGTTGCCGCCGCCGCCGGCAGGGGCACGGTGAGGGACGACCTCACGGTTGTCGTTGTCGCGTCGTGGAGGTCCGCCGGCGTTGGAGCGACGACGGTTGGGCTCGGGCCGGGGAGGTCGCCCCCGAATACGGTTAGGGCCGTTGTTGGCGCTGCGACTTGTGGCTTCGTTGTCGCGGTGTCCGGCCGGGAGGAGGTCAAGTTGACTTCGTTGTCGACCCGCATGAAGTAGGCGTCTTCAGCGAGCTTGGCGATGACCTCTCCAGCGTGTATGCCCTGAGCCTGGCGTGCGATAGCTGTGATCGACATGACGAAGGGGTAGTGTGTACTCTGCTCTCGACCGCCTCGAGAGCTTCCGCAAGGTTGCGGACGGGGAAGTTGTCGCGGAGGCGCCGGCGACGTTCGCTGCGCTTCCGGTTACGCTCACGTCGAGCGTCTCTGTCTACAGGGTTCTCATTCGGTGGAGCATCAGCAGAGAGCTCGTTGGAGGATATGTCTTCCAGGTACTTGTCCTGAGCCGTGCCTGAAGGCCCTAGGGTGTCGCCGGCGGCCATGAAGACTTGGCGATCAGGGGTGCCAAGGCTGGACTCAGAGGGTGCCACCTCAGTTGGTGTGCTTGAGTCAGCCCGGGCTAGGGGTGTTCCCTCCTGGAACGGTAGCGAGTCGATGTAAGTGACGTCGCGTGAATCTCCCCTTATCAGGTCGGCCAAGCAGCTTGCGGTCCGGCCGCAGACGTATCTCCCGGCCGGTGTGGATGTTATAACCGCCCCGCAGGCTGGCCCTGACAAGGGAAGCTCAGTGGAGTTGTCCTCGGACTCGGGCTCCTCAGGGTCCGACCCGAAGTCGAACTCGTAATCTGGGTTCGAGTAGAACTCGGAGAGAGGGCTGGAGTCCGAAGCGTGATCGAGGGCGGTGTCGGAGTCCGAGTTGCACTCGGGTACGAGATCCTTGCCGGCCCGGCGCGAAGTGGGAGCCCCCGTGCGAGCCCGGCTGAGGATGCTGTGACAACCCGCCCAGGAAAGTACCGTACTATCGCCTAAGACTGATCCACTTTGGTCATTAAGCAATAATAAAGTACCATACTGTTGTAAGTCGCCGGGTTAACACCCGGTAAATCACTTGAGAGCACAAGGATCGAATATATGCATTAAAACTCACTCGAAGGCAAGTCCAGAGATACAATAACATTCAAGTTCAAATACGTACCCCGAAGGGTTTAATTATTACAAACCATAGTTTTGGGTCATGACAGAATAGTTCAGAGTTTTGAAAAGACACAGCGGAAATTAACTAGCGGAAACAAGTCACCACGGGAGGCCATCCATGATGCTTCAGTAGTCGTCCTCCACCCACTCCAGCCTCCCCAACCGGCGGGATCTCACCGGCCACACATCACTGAAGGCATGACCTGGATCAACACATCATAGCAAGGCTGAGTATACTAATACTCAGCAAGTCTTACCCGTCGGTGATAACTACTTCACCAATTCTAGACCATGAAAGGCTTTTTGGCTACTGGGTTGCCTTTGCTAAAAAGTAACAAAGAGTAGGTCCTTACTTTCAAGATTTTAGCACCAATTTCTAGTGGTTTAATCTTTACTACATTAGCCAACTAGTACAAACAAAGTTGTACAATACAATTATTCAAACATCATCTTCATCAACTTCCATCATTAGGGATCACATGACTAGTGGAGTAAGTAGTCTCGGATAACGGTGAGAGGCCGACAATCGATTGATTTAAACCTTGCAAGGTAGACCCAAACACACGGTCGGCTGCCCCCGCGAGGACAACTCCCCGGTGCCGTCCCCATAAATCCTCGGGTTGGGATCGAATCTTACAAGATTTGGTGCGAGCTATCCGCATACCCCGCGAGATACCCGGAGTCACCATACACCACCGGTAGCTAGCCGTGAGAGCGAATCCCAAGAGTAGTAATAGTAAGATCCCTCACCGCCTCATTATGGTACTAGGCTTACCGGTCCCATACCCGGCATATGCTTGGTACGTTCAAAGACTTAACCCACATAACCACTGGACCAGAGCCCAGATCACATGCTCTTACCACGTGAGCAATCCGTTTAAGGATATAGTATGATTCCTATCTAGGAACCTATTCTCGCGAGTGAGGTCATCACTCGACTTGTAACGGTCCTATAGCTTAGCAGCTATCGACCTATCGTACTAGTAGGGACAAAGGTACCTATAGATCATGCATCTAGGGTTTCATTCAACTCCTGAACGTAAATGCACAATCATTCATAGAAAATTGAATAAAGAATTTTCAAAACTGGGTTAGATGCACCGGAGCTTGCCTTCGTCAGCTAGGTTAGCTTGGGCACCCTCGGTGTCGAGTCCGTCCACGTACTGCAGAGAACCTTATGCTCCGCCTTCCTCGGTTTCCGGGACTAGGGAGTAATCTCCGTCCGGAAGATCTACACGGAATGCAATGCACTTTAGGTGATGTGACAGTTGTTGTCTTATCAAACTCTAGTTGGTCATATTCACCTTAACAAGCATCCATCTAAGGTTTCTCTTTTAGGAAGGTTAAGGATTGTACATGGGTTACTCTTTTTATTTCATATTTGAATAAGGTTTTAATTTAAGATTATCATTTCATGTGAAAGCTTTATTTCATATTATTTTTACCAACATGGCGTAATTAATATCTTCTATTTATGAATTAAATTTCTTTATCAGTAATATTAATTAAATTTCTTTTATTTATATTAAGTACTATTTCCAAAAAGAAAAAGGATTTAATTAAGGATTTCTCTTTATTTTAATTTCCCTTTAATTATTAAAAGGGCATTTAAGCCATTATTTAACAATTAAATTACTAAAAATTAAAAGAGTGTTTCTTAAGCCTAACAGTACCTATTCTGGTCCATTGGGCCCACATGTAAGCGTTGGATGCTAGAAAATTAAATATTATTGAAAATAACAAAGGTTAACTAGTGATTCAACTTAAATGCAAATAAAAATAATTAAGCATCAAAGTTACCCAAAGTTTCTGGTGGGTGCTCTCTGGTCCTAAACAAGCTTAGAAAACCAACATGTTCACATGGAACCCCTACTGAATTTGGTTTATTAATTTACAAAGGAAAACAAGCACTGAACAAGAATAATTAGTTCTGGTACTCCTAAATTCATGATTAATTCACCAGAGGTGCCTTTTGGCATCCCAAGACAGTGTGCACAAGTTGGGCTTAAGAACATGAATGAAATTAACATGAAAAATCATTTATGTAGCTCTGCTAGAGATGGAAAAACATTTCTATAAAAAGATTCACATGATAACTTTGTGCAATTTTTGGCACAACATCTAGTCTTACTCTAACACACATCATATCCAAAGCCTAACTACAGAGGAGTTGTACATTTCAAGATATGACATATTCAAGCATAACACATTTGAAATTTTCCTGCCAAACCTACTTTGAATCTAGTCACAAGTGTACCACACATGGGTGGGGTTTGACATCCTAAGACCTACAAAATTTGTTTGAGAATTTTTGGAATTTTCTGTGATTTTCTAGGGATTTTCTAAGACTGTGGACTGAACTGCAAATAAACTAAGTTAAGAATCCTTGCACATATGCCCCTGGGTTCACATCTATGCCCTTGCCGGCGGCGGGGGAGGGTTCGCCGGCGGCGATGTGGGGCCCGACCACGACAACAAGCGGCACCATGATGAAATTGAGCTCACCACGGTCCGGTTGGTGGTGGTGGCGAGGGTGGAGCCGGCTCCGGCGACGGCGCACGGCCGCGACCGGCGGCGGCGGCGCTCGGGAGGGCTCGGTGCGAAGTGCGGCGTGGAGATCAAATTGGCGCAAACAAGCACGCTTGCGAGCCGGCCCGGATGCTAAGGAGCCTAGCGGTGTGCTTGGACGCGGCGAGCGCGGCCGGGGAGGGCTAGCACCGCGGCGGCGGACCGGCGGCGCCGATGGCGCGGCGGCCGCTGCGCGCGCGCGAGGAGAGGCCGGGAGGCTTTATACCCGGCCGGGCGGCCCGTGGGTGACGCGTTGGTGACGGCGGGAGATGCGGCCGTGCTACGCGCGCGTCGGGTCGCGCGCGCGTACGCGCGGCGCGCCGCCGCCGACGGACCGCCGGGTCCGTGCGCGCGCGCGCGCGTGCGGCGGCGCGGACGCCAAGACGCCTCGGGACGGTGCGCATCGGGGCGCGCGTGCACGGGACGCGCGTGGCGCGGACGTCGAGGTCTCGGGCGGCGTGGGCACGCGCCGCCGGGGCAAGACCGGCGGCGGCGGCACGGTGGCGCTCGGGACGCGCACGACGTCGCGCATGGCGCGCTCTAGCTCTGGCTGTGCTGCTGGTGCCATCTTTGACTCGGTTTTTCTCAAAATTTTTCAACAGAACTGCACCAAGTGATGAATACCAAAGTTGTAGATCTAGGTACCAGCTACAACTTTTACAAAGGTTGTATAGGGTTTTGTTGCCTGGATTTGAATCTGTGGAAGTGCCAACTTTGAATGTCGCCAGGTTCTCGTCAACGTGATTTCTGGCTTGCAAGGACTTCTTCACAATTTTCCCCTCCAAATCAGCAATGCCACTCTACATGAAAGTTGTGTCCCTCAACAAGATCTACAACTTTCCCAAAGGTAGAATTTTAAGTGTTTAGGTGAATTTTGGGGAACGAGGCAAAAGTTCCGGCAGACACCTGTGGACATTAGGTGGCAAGGGGACTTTGACCCACCCTTTGACCAAGGGTTGGCCCCACCAGTGTTTTACTATTCACTAGGGTCACTTAGGGATATGTTAGGGAGTTTTCATGGGTGAGGGCCCAGGTTGACCTAGGGTTGACCATTTGACCGGCTAATCTTGTCGTTAGCGTCAACGACGGTAATTAAAAACCTGGGGCGTCACAGATGCGGGGGCCACGTGCGGAGCGCTCGCGAGGTGAGGGGACCGCCTGCGATGGCTGAGCAGCCGGCTCGCATGCGATGGCCCATGGAGACGTCGAGTTCGAGTTGGAAGCGGACTCGAGCTCGAAGTCAGCGTGGTGGTTGAAGAGCGAAATTTCGCCGAATTTGCCAGCGAGTTCGCCTATGACGACTTCTGGAAGCGTCACGAGGCCAGTCTTCGGGTTGGGCGGCATGGTGAGGCGGCGCTGGAAAGAGCCCACGCCGTCTGCAGTGCAGACCCAGGCGCCGAACACGAAGGTGTCGCCGCGGTTGAAGGCGACGGTCGGCTTGAAGTAGACGGGAGCCGTCGAGTTCGTCATGTGATCTCGGGCGAGAGCCCCTACCTGGCGCGCCAGCTGTCGGTGTTTTAGACCGGCAACCTACTAAGGGGAGTACCCGAAGTAGATGAATGTGGCCTCGCCGAGATCGGTAACTCGAAGGAAGAGACACGTGGCACACAATTTAGACAGGTTCGGGCCGCGAGGTGCGTAATACCCTACGTCCTGTATGCTGCGTAGCTCTGGATTGATTGGGCACGATTACAAGATGGTGCAATAGTGCGCCGTGGGTTGTATGAGATGAGATGATCCTAGAGATCGGTCCCTGCCTCGCCTTATATAGTCCGGGAGGTGGTTACAAGTCGGAGTAGGGAGAGAGTACTAGTCGAGTATGCCTAGGAGTCTTCCATACAGTGCGGGACACGACATGCCTTCCTAACCGAGCACTTCTCCTCTGCAGTCCTTATGCTCCACGCCTTCAGGTGCCGTGTAGCGCAAGCCGGGTAGTCCCAGGGGCCCACCGAGTAGTCGGTCCTGGTACCTACCAAGGTAGTGGGCCCAGGGAGGTCCATACGACACCCACGACAAATCTTTAATAGACCTAAAACGGGGGGAGGGGGGATTTTTGCCCCCTATTGAGCCACATCATCAAGAAAGCAGAGCTGTCGAATCACACGTGGACGGATCATCCATGAGGCCTGACAACTTCAAAAAAACCCTCACTCATTTCCAAAATTAATAGTTAGTCCAATCCACACTCATGAAATTTTGCAAAGACCCCCTCGAACTTTGCAGAAATTGCATGTGCTCAAGCCATCTCTCTGGTAGTTTTATGGAAAGCACCACGAGCTTTCAAGGAATAGCAAGAGGGGTGCCAATTTTACAAAATTACATCCCACACACAAATAGTTTTATGAAAACTCCCTCAAATTTTGCAGAAATATAATTTTATTCTAGCCGCGTCTCAGACAGCTTATTGAAATTAACTCTCAAACTTTTCAGAAATAGAATTTTCTCAAACCTTATATGGAAAGCACCCCATGCTTTCAAGGAGTGCCAAGAGAGCTACCAATTTTACAAAACGCCCCTTAACCTTTGTCATAATTAAAATGTAGTACATCCACAGATAGATAATTTTATGAAAACCACCTCAACCTTTGTTGAAATATATTTTTATTCCTACGGCCTCTCAGTCAGCTTTACGACCCCCCCTCCTCTCATATAGCTTTACGAAAACCCCTCAAGCTTTGAATAAAGGACAAGAGGCTGCCGATTATTAAAAGACCCCTCAAACTTTATCAAAAATAAATAGTAGTCCAATCAATTTTATTATGATAATCAACTCGGATCCATACATCTCTCACAAATCTGAACTTTACATGAACTAACACAAGGTCCACAGACTTTTACCAAAAACTCTACAAATCTACCCACAGCTTGGATTTTTTTTAAAAAAGGACCCCATCTATGTCGCAATGAATCCAGAAATGGACCCAACAGTGAACACCCAACAATAAGGTCAGCACCCAAGAATGAAGCTTATCGACCTGTAGGAGAAGCTTGCAGCTTGATTGCATTGTGAGTTAGCTTACTAAACTCGTAACTAAAAAATACCCTAAAGTTTTAAAGAATTAATCCACAATCTAAAATCTTGCAAAATATCCCTAACTTTCCTACCAATCATTGAGCTACGACGCGACAATACCACACTAGTCTTTCTAGTGGAATCCCTAATCCTAACCCCTCTGCCCCCTACCCCCCACCGCTGTCGGCCTCCACTACGGTCTGCGGCTACTCGCCTGTCGTCCGTCCCACACACCACCCACCGCGGCCACTGAAGGATCAGATGGCGACTAGAGAGGGGGGGAGTGAATAGGAGCCGGTAAAAATTCTTCCCAAAGAACCCGGCCTATGCCCTACTCAAATCCCGGTCACACACAAGCGATGGATCGAATCACGCACCAATCGCCAAGACCACGAGGTTATGGATCAACCTCTAGCCTTAGGAACGATTCCTAGAAGCACACGCGGAAGCACTAGAAAGGGAGGAAGGAATCGAACCAAGAAGCAAAGCACACAAGCTCTGGCGGACCGTCCGCGCAGGAGGGGCGGGACCGTCCGCACAGGCCGCGCGGACCGTCCCGGCCGGCACCGCGACCGTCCGCACCCGAGCCGCGGACCGTCCGCCCGAGCCGCGGACCGTCCGTTAAATCACACGAACGGACCAAAGCCACCCACGAACCGCGGACCGTCCGCGGGGAGCACGCGGACCGTCCGCCAGCACCCGCGACCGTCCGCCCGAAACCGCGGACCGTCCGAAACTCCGTCCAACCAAAAACCAAAATCGCGACGGATCGAAACGAAGGACGAGCAAGAACACGAAGAACACGGGACGAACCCTAGCCGCGCGGACCGTCCGCCAGGTCCTCGCGGACCGTCCGCCAGGTGCGGACAGAGCTGAAAACGCCCGACCCCGAAAGTCAACTCCCCCAAATCATCATCGGATTTCCCAAACGGTTGAAGCTGTGGAGACAAGGGTTTGGGTACTTGAAAAGCGTCACACAAGGATGCTATAGCCCAAAAATCTTGCCTCCTAACTCCCTAAATCACCGGGAATCGCGAATCCTTTGAGCACCACCAAAAGCTAGAGCACCGAACGAAAACTCACGAATCGAAGTGGTTTCCGCGTTTGAGGGCACAAGATCAAGCACAAAGATGCACAAGACATCTATCCATGTTTCCCTCAAAGAAATCCGGGGAGAAACCCACTCAAATCCGCGGAATCACACCGGGAACAAATGCACGAAAACAAGCACAAAAAGCCACGAAAAACAACCCCGAATCTTCTATACAAACCAGGAAAGATTCACAAGGTCTAGAATGCCGCCCTAGCATCCATCCCTCTCAACAAATCTCTCATGAAGCTCTCATGCTAGCCTAGAGAAAAATGGAAGAAAAATGGCTACGAAAATGAGAAAGAGAAGGGGGGAAATGAAACCCTAAGTCGCGGAGAGAGAGAGCCATCAACACACACTCATGGCTTATATATCGAGTCCCGCCGGAGTGGTAAATGACTCGACTACCCCTAACTACACTACTGGCGATACAACCCACGTAGGGGCATTTTGGTAATGTTTGTGGGTCTTCCCATCGGACGGCCACGCCTTTGCCGCACCCCGCGTCCTCCCGACGCAAGCCATGCGATCCCGCCGCGTGTCCTCCGCCTCGAAGCTTCCCGACACGCCCGGATCCCGTCTCCGTCGTGTTGGGTCCTCGAACTTGGTTTTGAGGCCCAAACCAAGAAACCGTCCGCCGATGGTTTTGTGGGCAAACCACCAAACCCCGCGTGCTCGGTCCGGCCTCCCGCCAAACCACTTGACTTGACCGCCGCCGTGCACCGGCTCACTTGTCCATGACTTCGTCTTGCTTGTGTCGCCACCATGTGGCCCGCACCCAGTCCCGCCGTCCACCGGGTCCCTCGAACCGAGCCTACTTGTCTCTCCATCTCCCGAGGCCCCTCAAGGCCGAAGACCTTTCGCGCCCGTTCTTCACCCCGCAACAACACGAACTAGGCCGCAGCCTACACCTGCGCACTAAGCCAAGAGTCAGTCCAACACCCGTTGTTAATCACTCATCACTGAGGAGCGGTCATCCACCGACCACTGGGACGCTCCTGGTCCTCAATCTCCCCCTTGATGAGTGCATTGACAACACACAACACGAAATGAAATTCAGAGAAAAAGAGAAAGAAAGAACAAAGAAAAACAAAGAAGCTCAACTCATGACCAAAACCGAAGAAAGGCAAAGAAAGGTCACAAGCCATGCAAAGCATAAACTCCACACCGAAAACAGCAAGAAAGCTCCCCCTGAACAAATGCAAGCTCCCCCTGAACATGTGGATGCAAACTCATGCAAACTCCCAAATTTCAGCTCACCTCTTCTGAATTTTCATTAAGCTCACCTTTTCTCCCCCTTGTTGACAATGTATGAATCAAGGTGAAAATGCAGAAATGCAAAGCAAAGCATATAAACAACTACATGAGCTTCTCAAATAGGCCAAATCTAGTGTCAAAGGCTAAAAATGAGACAAAGATCACACATATGAACCATAGCATAGTCAAAGCATTGCCACAAGTAATAGATGAAAATACAAGCATGTGACAAAGCAAAATTTTCAGATTGAAGCAGTTTTATCAAAAGAAGGCTCGCTTCACATGTAAAGGCCTATCCATGTCACACTTGAGCCACAAACATGCATACCATTTAAAGATCATACAAGGATATCAAATTCTCAGCAAAAGATCATGGCAAACACCCATAAAGCAAAGCATGTCATGTCAAAGCTCATGAGCCATGTGTCCACTTCGGGGAGACTTCTCCACTGGTGAACATCATGCAACATGTTTTGCACCCATATGTGAAAGATAAGACATTTTAAGCATAGACATGATGGATGGAGCATTTTTCAAGCATTACACACTTCTTTTCAAGATTAATTCATTTCATGGTACATGAAGTGCCTTTGCGGCAAAAAGAAGCTTATGCTCCCCCATGAATGCAACATAGGCTAAACATTCACAATGATATCCGGCCTTTGGCCCAAATGCAAGAACAGGCATCCAAGCACAATCTAAGCATGAAAAGCACATTTAGACCAAACTGTGACATGGATACGCAACTACACACGAGTGGAGCAAATTTCATCAAAAATTAGTCAAGTTTAGCATTTATTTCAAAAGGGGCTATCTCACCACACATATATCTCAAATATTCCAAGAGCATAGCCTCACATCACCATTTCTCCACACATATAACCAATATCTCACAAATAGCCAAAGAGACTCAAATATGGCATATGAAAGAAGCTCATCATCCTAAAATGCAATATGACACAAATGCAACATGATATATGACAAGATGGCTATCCTACCATGGTTTGTACATCAAGCAAAGCATGTATATACATCAAAGTAAAACATGGTATGATACATATGGTACAAAAGGAAATCCCCCAAGAATCAACTAGAAAGGGCAACAAACCCCAAGTTCCCCCCGCAAGCGCACAAATGTAGCTTGGTCGAGAGGCTTTGTAAAGATGTCGGCTAGGCGATCTTGGGTAGGGACATGGCTCAAAACAATGGTTCCTTTCTCCACATTGTCCCTCAAGAAATGATACCTCACCTCTATGTGTTTGGTTCTGGAGTGAAGCACTGGATTTTTGGCTACGCTTATGGCACTGGTGCTATCACAAAGAAGTGGGATCTGCGTGCACTCCTCACCAAAGTCTCTCAAAGTGTATGAAATCCACAACAGCTGAGAGCAACAACTCGCGGCAGCAACATACTCCGCCTCTGTGGTAGACTGAGCTACACTAGACTGCTTGCGGGAAGACCATGAGACCAACGAAGAACCAAGAAACTGACAAGTGCCAGAAGTAGACTTCCTCTCGACTCGACAACCAGCAAAATCCGCATCGGAAAAACCATGTAGAGACAGAGTCGAGGAGGAAGAATACCAAAGGACAAGACCAGGGGCGGATCGTAGGTACCGAAAATCCTCTTGACGGCTTTGTCGATGTGATGTCCTCGGCAAAGCTCGAAAACGAGCGCACGGACACACGCCGAACCGTATGTCCGGCCTCGTCGCCGTCAAGTAGAGGAGGGAGCCGATCATGCTCCTGTACTCCCTCTGGTCCACTGGTTCTCCGTCCTCATCCGCATCCAAAGTGGCCGTACTCCCCATGGGAGTCGACATTGGCTTCACATCTTGCATCTGGAACTTCCTCAGCATGTCTTTCGTGTACTTGGTTTGGTGCACAAATGTACCATCCTTCACTTGCTTGATCTGCAGCCCAAGAAAATACTGCAACTCGCCCATCATGCTCATCTCATCTGCAAACTTGGCAACAAGGTTATGTGACGAGCCACCAAAGACAATATCATCCACGTATATCTGAACAATCAGCAAATCATTTCCATGCTTGAGGAGAAACAGGGTTCTATCCACTGTACCCATCACAAACCCTCTGCTCAAAAGAAAACCTCTCAATCTCCCATACCAAGCACGGGGCGCCTGTTTCAACCCATACAGAGCCCTTTTCAACCCGTATACCCCGTGTGGGTACAACTCGCTCTCAAACCCGTGTGGTCGCTTCACATACACCTCCTCCTCTATGACCCCATTCGAAAAGCACTCTTCACGTCCATCTGAAACAACTTGAACCCTTTAGCCACGGCAAAGGCTAGAAGGATCCGAATTGCCTCAAGACGGGCCACAGGAGCAAAGGTCTCCTCATAGTCGATCCCCTCCTTCTGACTAAACCCCTGAGCAACAAGTCTGGACTTGTTCCTCACAACCATCCCATTCTCTCCCTCTTTGTTCTTCCAAACCCACTTGGTTCCTATGGGATGGCAATTTGGAGGTGGTTCAACTAACTCCCACACCCGGTTCCTCTCAAAGTTTTCCAACTCCTCATGCATCGAATTGACCCGGTTTGCATCGGATAAAGCATGTCCAATGTCCTTGGGCTCAAAAGTAGCAACAAAAGCGAAAGATGAGCAAAATGAGAGGAATTCCCGGACCTCGACCGTGTAGTGCGTTCATTGATGTCTCCAATGATCTTCGACAGGGGATGCACTTCTTGAATCCGCCGGGAGCCTCACGCCTCGAGACTACCTCCCCCTCAACTTCAGCTTCTCTCGCCTGGTCCTCCTGTTGCACCGTCGTTGTCCATGAAGTAGACGGTCCATGCTCCAAAGTGGTCGTAGGGGAAGTAGTGGGTACATGCTCAGCTTCGGGCGCATGGTTCTCCCCATCATCATCTCCAGCTTCATCTTTCTCCTCTTCAAAGAGGTCCTCGGCCATCTCTTCATCACCTGCACATTCAAAACCAAGAGAGGTACATGGCATTGTCTCGTCGAAGGTCACCTCGCAAGTCTCCATGATTTTGTTAGTCTCAAGGTTAAGCACCCTATAGGCTCTAGAATGGTTAGCATATCCAAAGAAAATACCATCACTAGACCTAGCCTCAAACTTGTCGAGTTTTCCCTTCTTCAAAATAAAGCACTTGCAGCCAAAAACTCGGAAGTGACTCACCTTGGGTGCCCGACCATGCATAAGCTCATAACAGGTCTTCTTCTTAAAAGCTCTCAATAAAATCCGGTTGGAAACATGACAAGCTGTATTGACCGCCTCAGCCCAATATCTTCTAGGAGTCCTGTGCTCATCGAGCATCGTCCTAGCCATCTCACAAAGAGTCCGATTTTTCCTTTCCACGACTCCATTTTGAGGGGGCACATAAGGGGTCGAATACTGATGTTCAAGACCTAGATCACGACAAAAGGCATCAAAACGAGAGTTCTTGAACTCAGAGCCATTATCACTGCGGATAGCTCGAATAGCATCCCCATGCCTCTCATTTTTCAACCTCACGATCAGATCTCGAACAAAGCCAAAAGTCTCACTCTTATCCTCCAAGAAGAACACCCAGGCATAGCGAGAGTAATCATCCACCACAACAAGGACATACCACTTCCCACCCACCGAGCGAACTCGAGCTGGCCCAACAAGGTCCATATGCAACAGCTCTGTCGGACGCTCGGTCATGACATCGGTTAGGGGTGGATGGGGAGTGGCTACCATCTTACCATGCCTACAAGGAGCACAAACCAAATCCTTCTCAAACTTCAACTTCGGCAATCCTCGGACAAGGTCAAGACCACTCAAGCGGGAAACCAAATCAAAGCTCAAGTGTCCCAACCGCCTATGCCATTTCCACAAATCGAAGAAGGACCACCCATCAAACAACTGAGCAGGACCCAAAGAACGAGAGAAATCGGCCACGAAAATCGACCCTCGGGATGATCATACGACAAGATCACCTCGAGAATCAAGCAAACGAGACTCGCCAGACTTGAAACGCACCTCAAAACCTTCATCAAGCAACTGAGAAACCGAAAGCAAATTAAAACCCAAAGACTTCACAAGAGCCACTCTCTTCAACGTTACCTTGTCACTCACATGCACAACACCCTCCGAAAGCACCCTACCTCGTCCATTGTCCCCAAATGTGATGTACATCTTCTCCTTCACTGGGGTGAGGCTGGAGAACCACTTCTTATCTCCGGTCATGTGTCGAGAACACCCGGAGTCGATCAACCAAATGTTCTCCAAGCCTCCCCGCCCGCAAAGTCGAAACAAGAACGAGAGTGAGCTAGCGACTCGACACCGGGGTTAGCACGAGAGAAAGTTAAACCGTTGTCGAGCCATCTGCTCAAAAGAGGGGTTAGCAAACATCACTCCCTTGCCACCAAACTTCCCATGTCCCATGGGAGGAGTACGAGCACCACGAGGGGGAAAACGTGGTCCGTAGTTCCTCTGGAACCCAAAACTGCGATCATCTCCCCTAAACCCGTACTGAGGACGAGTAGGAGGACGTCCAGCAAAACCACCACGAGCCCGACCAAACCTCTCACCAGCCCGCACACCATCATCTCTCCTGACAAACCTCTCACCACCACCTCTCTGTGGGAACCTGCCAACACTCCTCACACTTCCCACACCCCGTGGAAGTGGCACTCTAGGCTCAGGAATACCATGAGGCTGGCGATACCTGTCTCCCGGTTTGCTTGCTCCCTAGCAAGCCTCTCATCCCTCTTCCTCTTGTAGCAAAACTCTGCAAGATGCCTCTCCTTGCCACAATACTCACACCGAAGGGGATGGGTTTTGGTTTTGGCTCGGCTTCTCTCTAGGTTTCTCACCCTTCTCACCCACAAACTTCACTGGTTTCTGGAAATCATTTGTCTTAGGTGGGAATTTGGGTGGATCTTGGGTTGTGTCAAGCTTGTTGCAAAGGTGGTTGGGCTTTGGTGTGAAGGAGTTCTTGGGTGCTTTTGGGAGTGGGACTTGGATCTCTCCGATCACCTCAAACTCGGGGTTAGACTCAACACACTTCTCGTACACACTCTCCCCATTGTTCTCTCCCACTTTCTCACCCAACTTCTCAAACCCCAAACCACGACCATCAGCTCTCTTGAACTCCTCAATCATGATTTTCAATTGAGGTTCCCGCCCCGTACAACCAACCCAACACCTTCCTCAAATAGTCATTCTCCTCATAGATGACATCCAAACGGGAAGTAAGTTCAAGATTACGCAAAGTGACTTCATCACGACCTAGAACATGCATTTGCAACAGGAGATTTCAAAGATGCTTCCAAAGAACTAATGGTAGAACGAGCATCAATAAGCTTAGCATGCATAGTAGGACATGATTTGCAAGCACCAAGCAAAGTGGGTCTAGCCTTAAGCTCATCATGTTCGATCCTAAGAGCATCTAGTTGAGCCAAAATAGAAGCATTCTTCTCATTAAGCGAGTTTGATCTCATTCAACCAAGCATCACATTCAACACATTCAACATCATCGAAGGAGTAGGAGCAAGTTTCAAAGAGTCATTCTCAAGTTTCAATTCAAGCAATTTTGACTCTAACTCTCCTACTTTCTCACTAGCATTCTCAAGCCGAGCCCCAAGATCTTTCCTCATCTTTTTGGCATCTCTCAAGACACTATCACGGTTATCAAGCCAACCATTCAACCTAGCAATCTCGCAAGCAAAGAGTCGGGATCACGGTTTACCTCATCCTCCGAGTCGGAGTCGCTGTCTTCCTTCACACTCTTCTTGCTGCTCGAGCTATGGGCCATGCCACAAAAGCCCTCAAGCGCCACACAGCTCGGCCGCGAGGTTCCGCTTGCACTCTTCTTGCCATTGCGCCTCCCGGGTCTTCATCTTCGCCGCTTGAGCTTGATCGCTCCTCGCTTGAGCTTGAGTCGACGTCGCTCGCACCGGCCACCATCGCTCTTGCCTTGTTCTTCTTGTAGTCGCTCTTGCTCGGTCGCCGCTTGTCCTTGTCCTTGCTCTTGGACTTGTTGAAGTGCTTGCCCTTGGAGGAGTACTTGTCTTCACGCCTCGGGTGCGCCTTGTACTCGTTCACCTTGTACTTGTTCTCCTCCGCTTCCGGCACTCGGCGATGAAGTGGCCACGCTTGCCACACTTGTAGCACGTCCCTGAGCTCCGCCTTGCATTCCTCCGACTCTCGTGTAGTCGTTCGAACCTTCTTGAGAGCAAGGCCAGCTCCTCCTCGCCCAGCACATCAAACTCCTCATCTGGAATGGACATAAGAGAGGACAAAGAAAACTCGTCGACGGAAGGGTTAGATTTGCCCTTTGATCCTCCCACAAGAGAAAGACTATGGTCGGTCGAGCCCTCATGCTTGGATAGCAACTTCCCGTCAACCTCGGCCGACTTGAGCTTAGAAAAGAGGTCATCCAACTCAATAGTCAAGTAATGCCCGTACTCCTTGATGGCCTCAACCTTAGCACCCCAAACGTTTGGGTCCAAGACATGCAAGAGCTTCAAAGCCTGATCATGCTCGGAGTACGGAAAATCCTCAACATTAGCCTTCATGTTGTTCACGATGGCGGTGAACCTCTGAAACATCGCATCAATGTCCTCACCGGGAAGTGGAGTGAAATTATCATATTGCATCCGGTAAGAGACAAAGAGGCGAGCCTTCACATGGTTATCACCACCGTGAGCAACCAACAACTTTTCCCAAATTTGCCAAGCAAGATTCAAATGGCGAACACGCTCAAACTCTGGATCACACAAGCTCCGGCACAAGTGATCAACGGCTTTTGCATTAGCCTCATACTTGGCCTTGGCATCGGCATCGGTCACCATAAGGGTATGGATGTTGACCGGAATAGCATAGGTCTTGTCAAGCACAATAAAATCCAACAGCTTTCCTCGAAGAAAAATCATCATACGAGCCGCCCACTTGTGGTAACCCTTGCCATCGAAGTGCGGCGGACCGCCCCGCTCAACGTACGCCATCTTAGGATTCGAGACTTGTCAAAGTCGCAAAGAATCCGGCACCAAGCTCGATACCAATTGAAGGATCGATGGCGACTAGAGAGGGGGGGAGTGAATAGGAGCCGTAAAAATTCTTCCCAAAGAACCCGGCCTATGCCCTACTCAAATCCCGGGCACACACACAAGCGATGGATCGAATCACGCACCAATCGCCAAGACCACGAGGTTATGGATCAACCTCTAGCCTTAGGAACGATTCCTAGAAGCACACGCGGAAGCACTAGAAAGGGAGGAAGGAATCGAACCAAGAAGCAAAGCACACGGGCTCGCGACCGTCCGCGCAGAGGGGCGGACCGTCCGCACAGGCCGCGCGGACCGTCCGGCCGGGTGGTACCGCGGACCGTCCGCACCCGAGCCGCGACCGTCCGCCCGAGCCGCGGACCGTCCGTTAAATCCGCACGAACGGACCAAAGCCACCCACGAACCGCGGACCGTCCGCGGGGAGCACGCGGACCGTCCGCCAAGCACCCGCGGACCGTCCGCCCGAAACCGCGGACCGTCCGAAACTCCGTCCAACCAAAAACCAAAATCGCGACGGATCGAAACGAAGAACGAGCAAGAACACGAAGAACACGGGACGAACCCTAGCCGCGCGGACCGTCCGCCAGGTCCTCGCGGACCGTCCGCCGGTGCGGACGGTAGCCGAAAACGCCCCGACCCCGAAAGTCAACTCCCCCAAATCATCATCGGATTTCCCAAACGGTTGAAGCTGTGGAGACAAGGGTTTGGGTACTTGAAAAGCGTCACACAAGGATGCTATAGCCCAAAAATCTTGCCTCCTAACTCCCTAAATCACCGGGAATCGCGAATCCTTTGAGCACCACCAAAAGCTAGAGCACCGAACGAAAACTCACGAATCGATATGGTTTCCCGGCGTTTGAGGGCACAAGATCAAGCACAAAGATGCACAAGACATCTATCCATGTTTCCCTCAAAGAAATCCGGGGAGAAACCCACTCAAATCCGCGGAATCACACCGGGAACAAATGCACGAAAACAAGCACAAAAAGCCACGAAAAACAACCTCGAATCTTCTATACAAACCAGGAAAGATTCACAAGGTCTAGAATGCCGCCCTAGCATCCATCCCTCTCAACAAATCTCTCATGAAGCTCTCATGCTAGCCTAGAGAAAAATGGAAGAAAAATGGCTACGAAAATGAGAAAGAGAAGGGGGGAAATGAAACCCTAAGTCGCGGAGAGAGAGAGCCATCAACACACACTCATGGCTTATATATCAGGTCCCGCCGGAGTGGTAAATGACTCGACTACCCCTAACTACACTACTGGCGATACAACCCACGTAGAGGCATTTTGGTAATGTTTGTGGGTCTTCCCATCGGACGGCCACGCCTTTGCCGCACCCCGCGTCCTCCCGACGCAAGCCATGGATCCCGCCGCGTGTCCTCCGCCTCGAAGCTTCCCGACACGCCCGGATCCCGTCTCCGTCGTGTTGGGTCCTCGGACTTGGTTTTGAGGCCCAAACCAAGAAACCGTCCGCCGATGGTTTTGTGGGCAAACCACCAAACCCCGCGTGCTCGGTCCGGCCTCCCGCCAAACCACTTGACTTGACCGCCACCGTGCACCGGCTCACTTGTCCATGACTTCGTCTTGCTTGTGTCGCCACCATGTGGCCCGCACCCGGTCCCCGCCGTCCACCGGGTCCCTCGAACCGAGCCTACTTGTCTCTACATCTCCCGGAGGCCCCTCAAGGCTGAAGACCTTTCGCGCCCGTTCTTCACCTGCAACAACACGAACTAGGCCGCAGCCTACACCTGCGCACTAAGCCAAGAGTCAGTCCAACACCCGTTGTCAATCACTCATCATTGAGGAGCGGTCATCCACCGACCACTGGGACGCTCCTGGTCCTCAGCCACGACCGCGGTCGTCGCCCTATCTCTTCTTCCTCTTGAGGCGCCACCCCGCCTCTTGTTCCTCCTGTGTTTGGGATAGTCAATGGCGTCAATAAACATTTCGTACCTACCCGTCATTCTGGAACCATCGAGTACACGCATGCGCTGCAGCTGGGCCCGACACCACCAGTTGAGGCGATGTCTGGTTTGGAAGGTAAAAAATTTCATCCTAGGAATATTGCATGCATGAAGTACTAAATGAAGTCTATTTGCAAAACCTTTTCACAGATGAGTGCAACTTTGTGTGACGAATCTAATAAGCATAATTAATTAATGATTTGCTACAGTAATGCCATAGTAGCCATTCTCTAATCGTGCGGTCAAAGACATCATTAGATTCGTCTTGCGATTTTACCCAGGTTGTAGAGGTAGTTTTGAAAACTGACTTTGTTTCAACCCTTATATTAATATTAAGTAGTCAAGGAGAGGATTTTTTCCTCTCTCCAACCAAACATTGCCTCGAGTATTTGACGCTAGGCCTGGGCATTCGGTCATACCGAACCGATCGGTTCGGTTCCTCGGTCTTTCAAAAATTTCAGTCATCTAGAAACAAGAACCGATCGGTTAGTTAGATTCGTAAGAACCGAGGAATCCGGTTTCGGTTAATTCGGTTCGGTTATCGGTTATAACCGAACTAACTGACTTGATTTATCGCTGGTTCAGAGAACAAATAGTAGTAAATTTCAACATCATTTCAAACGTTCTTGAGCTCAAATATATTCAGGAAATAATCAACCAAATCAGTTACATCTGAACAAGATTTTGAGCAACAACTCTCTTTGGTGTATACTGCATCGATCCCAATACCAATGAACAAGTCACCTCAAGAAAAAAAACAAAAGAAGAAATTATCAATCTTGACGCTGGGATCGGCAAACAAAAGACCACGGAGCAGAGGTGGCCTCAAGATGCCCTTTACTTGAGCGCAACGCACACGCTGAGCAACATCAACAGCAGGGAGAGTAGGGGATGTGTAGGAGCCGGAAGGGAGGAAGTGCCTGTGGGGCGGGAGGCAGGACTAGGGGAGGACGCGTCGCCAGCCGAAGATAGGGCGTGTCGCTGCGACGCGGGTGGGGGTGGAAGACGAGAGATTTCGAAATATAAGCCAATACTCCCTCCGGTTTGGTAAATGAAGTCGTTTAGGACAGCAACACGGTCTCCAAAGTACAATTTTGACTTCCTATTTTTATAAAAATAATTATTAAAAACTAACATATGTATACTTTTATAAAGTATGTTACAAGACAAATGTATTCATGTATTTTTCACATTTTCAAACTCAACGACTTAAAAGTTATTCATGATTTATAGTCCCAATGTTTGACTCCAACCTTATCCAAAACGACTTCTTTTACCAAACCGGAGGAAGTATGTTCGCACCCCTCACCTGAAATGACCTTGAGTTCGCAAGTCTTTCAAAATTTAACCCCGAGGCACACGAACTCTTCAATTTGAGGGTTTTCCATCACTTTTCACAATTTTGAGATTTTTTTTATGTTTTGCTTCTCCAAATTAGGGATGGGTTTGGATCGGATACGCACGGATACGAATCCGGATGTCACTATTTATCACATTTTATTTCGAACTCGGATACAAATACGAATATTATCGAATACGAATACAAAACGAATATTTCAAATACTTACTCGATTTATAGCATAGAGTCATAATGAGTATCAATTTCATTTGTTGATGGTTTTATAATTGATTAAATCATGTTACAAGCAGAGAGTAAATTATGATCATTATACATAGTAGATATCTTTTTGCAAATAACACATTAAATAATTAATATATCACAATAATTATAAGAAGTAATTTTGTAAGTATAAAAACATATTTTATCAGTAAAACTAAGTACATAAATACATTTAAATATAATAATATAATGTATTTAAAATTACTATGATTAGACACATCAAAATCAATTAAAAATATCATTATATAATTTAGTAATATTAGGTTAGCATAATTAGTTAGTTGTCACATATATATATAATTAAAATGGTGTAAATAATTATTTTACTAGCAATATTAAAATTAACATCATTTGTAGTTAGTATTTAGTAATATAAATAAATTTTAGATGGTTTGTATGGGTACTTTATTTTTTCGGATACGAATAATGTCGGATATGTGGGATATTTCGGATAATGTCGAATACGGATAATATTGAAATCGATCTTATAGGCAAAATAGTTTTCCAAACAAAATCTCCTACTTGAAAAGACTTAGCTCTTACCCTTTTGTTATATGCTCTAGCAACTCGCATTTTATCTTTCTCAATTGCTTCCAAAGCTTCCAAACGCTTGTTGGTCACTTCATCAATGTTATCCATCATCAAAGCATGATATGTATCAACATTAAGATCATTTTGCTTTGAAAGTCTATATGCGCCTAGATTCACCTCAACGGGTAAAACGACCTCTTGACCATACACAAGCTCAAAAGGAGTAACTTTAGTAGCCCCATGTCTAGATATGCGATGAGCCCATAAAGCTTCAGATAATACTTCATGCCATCTTTTGGGATTGTCTTCTATCTTTTTCTTAATGAGCTTAACTAAAGTTTTGTTTCTAGACTCGGCTTGACCATTAGCTTGAGCATAATATGGAGATGAATTGAGCAACTTAATACTATAGGAATTGACAAAATCACGCACCTCTTTAGCCACAAATGAAGTACCCTGATCCGTAGATAAAGTTTGTGAAATGCCAAACCTATGTATGATATGCTCCGTAATAAACCCAATTACCTCCTTGTTGAAAGGACCTTGTGATGTCTAGAGGGGGGTGAATAGGATCACTTCAAATTTCTGAAACAAATGCAGCGGTTAAATAACTGTCGGTACTACTGACGCGGTGCCGGAACTACCGAGGGGGTCGGTACTTCCGGTACTGGGTCAGTACTACCGACAGAACAGGGATGACTAAAACAAAATTTGAAATGTACAGTGATTCTAGCAATTCTATTTGAATCAAAGTCTTAGTTTAGAATCTAAGAACCACCTACAACCAAAGATATGAGTTGGAACAAAACCAAATTATAGATCAGGCTAAAATAAGTTCTAGGGTTAGAGAGAGACAAAGAATTCAAACAAGCAAAAGAGAGACAAGGAATTAATCCGAAGTTCAAACCCACAAAGGATACTACGTCTTCGTTGAGGATCCCATAAAGGGAGGGCTATCACCAAGAGCCTTTTTTCCTCTTCCAACCCCCACAAAGGAAGATTGGTGCTCACTAAGAGTTCTCCACTAAGGAGAGGGTAATACAAACTATCCCGGGTGCTCCACACCAAGAGGGCACTCAAAGGGAGGCGCCTCACCGTCTAGAAGCAAGCTTCAAGAGTAACAAACACGAATCAAAAGCCCGGAGATGCTTAAGTGCTCTTGAGATGGGTAGATTCAAAGGGGCTCTCAAAGCTTCTCTAATTCTCACTAGGAATCACTTCTCTACCCAAGCCCTAGCTCAAAAGAATCAAATCTTGGCTCAAGAGGGAAGGAGAGAAGTGGAGTGAATGCTCAAGTGAGTGTTTATCCCATGGTTGGTCAGCAATGAGTGAGGAGGGAGAAGGGGGCTTTTATACCAACCCTGAAAAACTAGCCGTTACTGTGTAGAATCGGGTTTCCTCGGTACTTCCGACACGGGATCGGAATTACCGAGGGATCCCGCTGAAACCCAACAATGAAGGTATATCGGTAGTTCCGACCCCGGGTCGGTACTACCGAGCCCCTGGCTAAAACTCACCAGTGAAGCCATATCGGTACTACCGACCCAGCGTCGGTACTACTAACAAAGGCTGAGATTTTTAGAAAAGATTAACAAACATGTACGTGTCGACTCTAAACTCCTCTCACTCACGTGGATCATCTCCTAGAGCACTTTTAGCATCTCTTGGCTATCAATTCGCATCCCCCTTTATAGTATGTTGTTTCCTATACTCAAATTCAAAATAAAAATAAAATTAAGCCTTGATTCGAGATGAAAACGCCGACTTGGAGTTGGGGGCCTTCCTTTGGTCAAAACCATGATTTTCATTCACTTAAATCCTGCACACATCTTAATCAAGCATTAAATACCACAAATTGTGTTTGTCGCTATCACTAAAACAGTTAGGGGCCAAGGTGCACTTTCAATCTCCCCCTTTTTGGTGATTGATGATAACACAATTCGTTTTCAAATAAAGATGTGTGTATCCAACAATTTAAAATGAAACCCCCCTAAATGTGCGCTTGGTCTTTTATGAAGGCCTCAAATGCCTATCACACATTTAGAAGAAATTTCACTCTCAATTTGCATACACAAGTGCATAAGTGTGATATAATATCCGTGATGCATATGACAAGATATACAAATCAACAAAGTGAGAAAAAACAATCACTAAGCATCACAAGTAGATAAAAACGAGGTTCCACACTAGCACAATTAATTCTTACAAATTTAAAAAGGTTCTAGGTTCACCATCCATCACAACACAAGTAGTTCATACATGTCCACAACCTAAGATAGGTAGATAGATAGATAAAGCATGAAGATACACACCACCCCCACATGGATAAATTGTGAGCACACTCCCCCTTTGGCATCAAGCGCCAAAAAGAGGAGGCCCTTCAATCATCACTACCATGTGGAGAGTGGGCCGCCGGAGGAGAGTCGTCTTCCTCGGTCTCACCACCACCAAAGTTCTCATCGTTGATGTCGGCCGGGGGAGCTCCATACATCATGGATGTGTCACTGTAGATCTCCCAAGGATTGTAGAAGACCGGTGGAGGAGGGAAGTCCATAGGCTCGCGAACGGGAGAGTGCTCGATGTTGTGCTGAGCGAGCAAGGCCTTTTGACGGCTATCCAACTTGGTGAGCTGCTCATCAACGTGCTGCCTATGAGCACGGATATCCTGTGCATTGTGCTTCCCAACATTGAAGCAAGCGAAGAGGCCCTGAGATAGAAAGTTGAAGATGCTCTTCTTCTTGCCCAGGGGAAGGGTGCCTCTGGAAGCCGATGGTCCAAGAAAGGAGGAAGGAGGCTCATAGGTAGATGGACCATCGGAGGAAGGTACACCCGAGGAGGTGGTCCTAGGAGGGGCATGCTTGCCCAACTTGAGAAGACGCTCAATATTCCCCTTGTTTGGCTTGTACCAAGAGTGAGGCTTGTCGGTGAGAATGTCAACTCCGGTCACCTCACATATCATCTTGAAAATCCAAGGGGCATACTAACAGCTCTTGTTAGCAGACACTGAGCACACAATGATCTCCTCCCAAATGAAATTAAACACACTAAAGTTCTCTTTCCCTGGTGCCATCCTCACAAGTATATCCTTGGCAATGTTGGAGATGTTGTAGTTGTCACCAATCTTAGGAGTGAGTGTATAGTGAAAGAGTTGGTTCAACATCCTATAGATCGACTTCATCCCAAACCAAACTCCACCTTGCCATACATAGAGTCATACATGAAAGCCATCTCACTATCAAGAGGGATCTCTCCACCATGAATCTTAGGACGGCTAAGATCCTCCTCACCAAAGCCAAGAATCTGAGCGAACCTTTCATAAGAGACGGAGAGGGGCTTGCCTTGCAAGAGCCAATGGAAGGTCTTTGTTTCACACCGGGCATAAAGATTAGCATAGAATTGGGCAATGACTTCTTCATTCCAATCATAATTTAGTGCCATGATTGAAGTCAACCCCTTAGCATGACAAATATCAATAGCTTCATTGACGGTCGGAATGTTGAGTGACCTTAAGTTGTCCCACTTGATAGACTTCATATCCACGATCAAGTGCTCCTTTCTAAGGATGACCGACTCATACCAATCGGCGTTGAACTTGAGCCAAAACCTAATATCCGCATCAAACTCCTTTTGCCAAAGAGCGGGATCGGTGTACCTTTCCTTGTATACATTGTGAGACCCACTCTTGTAGTCAACCATCTTTAGGATGCCTATTTGAGTTGTCAGACGAGGAGGTAGGGAGGGCCTAAGGACAAAGCCCGCAAGAGAGTCCAAGGGTATGTCTTCATAGTCGTCGTAGTGGTCATCCGGTTGATGAGCTTGCTTGGTCCGGGCACGGTGACCTTGACTCGTAGAGCGACGAGGAGTAGCTGGTGGGTTTGGATGGCCTCGACCACGTGGGTGTTGAGCACACGTGCCCACCTTCCTCTTCCTTTGGGCAAGGGGAACATCATCCTCATCAGAGCCCTCTTGGACAACTTGCTTGCTGGAACGACCCATCTGAGAGATTGTGGAAAGCTTGTGAGCGATGGGTATGAAGAATTGAATTGAATTCACTCAATCAATGGACCTTAGCACCTATGACAGGTGCCTGTCGGTACTACCGACCTGGGGTCAGTACTATCGACGGGCTCTGCAACAGTGCGGTTGATCCATGGATTGAGAGTTTCAACCAAGGAAACGTAATGAAATCAAGGGCAAAGGTTCTAGGATGGATATAAAGATGATTCCCTAAAGCATTCCTCCTAGAAACAACGACATTGAGAGATCGATCGACGAGGATTTTGAATCAATACCTTGAGCTTTTCCCGTGTGAATCGAAGAACTCCCGGTGAGGATCGGATGTTCCGAAGGGTGGAGAATCCAATGGAGTAGCTAGATTGAAGTTTCTATGGTTGATATTGGAGATCCCCTCAAGGATTGAGAGAGAGGAGAGGTGAGAGGCGCCAACGGTTTGGAAAAGAAGAACCCTAGAAGACCCTGGGTCGGGGGGTATATATACCCATGCGGTGATTATCGGTAGTACCGACACAGGCTTAGTACTACCAAGGGTTCGAGGAAAATGAGCCAGAGAGTCCATATCGGTAGTACCAATGGGGGGTCGGTTCTACCGGGGGGTCCCAGCAGTAGTACCGACGTGGCGTCAGTAGTACCGTGAAGTTTCAAAATTCCAACAGTGAGCTCATATCGGTACTTCCGACCTCGTGTCGGTAGTACCGTCAATCTTCAGGATTTTGAGAAAAAGATTGAGAAACTAGCTGAGATAGATTAGAGAGAAAAAGGCTATGGACATGTAGAGCACCCATAGAGCTTGGTGATTAGTCACAACCAATCAATAAAAGCTATAATCACCAAACACTAGGGGAAGAACCAAGTTGTGTAAGACACACACAAAGTGAAGAAAATAAAACATTTTTCTCTCTATGTAGGCAACAAACAATTTGTGTGCAACAAGTCAAACCAAGTTACGAGAATCCAAGATGTTTAGCTCATTCCTCAAAGCACAAAAACTTTGCTCGTCTACAGGCTTAGTGAAAATACCGACAAGTTGCCTCTCGGTGCACACATGACGTAGAGCAATATCTCCCTTAGCCTCATGATCCCTTAAGAAGTGATGTCTAATGTCTATGTGCTTTGTTCTAGAGTGTCGGACCGGATTGTTTGCTAGCTTGATGGCACTCTCATTGTCACACAAGAGTGGAATCTTACTAAACTCACAACCGTAATCACTCAACGTTTGCTTCATCCACAAGAGTTGTGCACAACAAGCACCGGCCGCCACATACTCGGCTTCGGCCGTGGATAAAGCAACCAAATTTTGCTTCTTTGAGCTCCACGACACCAAAGACCTACCAAGAAATTGGCAAGTCCCAGTAGTTCTCTTTCGATCTGCTTTGCAACCGGCATAGTCCGAATCGGAGTAGCCAAGCAAATCAAAAGTGGAGCCCTTGGGATACCACAAGCCTAGGTTAAGAGTGTGAACCAAAGGAAAAAGTCTATTTCACCCCCAACCTATGAGGGTTGGAACACATCACCCCCCAATCTATGAAAATTGATTTTTTACTCCCTGAACTTTCTAAAACAGAACAAATCACCTCCTGAAGCAGTTTTGAAAAATCATAGTAAATCACAAAAAAATCATAAAATGAAAAATCAAATTTTGTTGGACTTCAAATTAGTAGTTCTACACAGTGAACATATAATATGGAATGCTTTAGTACATATGCACACACTAAAGATTCTCTTACGGCCATTAGATGACACTCCTTAGGATTCGCTTGAAATCTTGCACACATGCACACACTTATATCGGGTCTAGATGCAAAAAAGTAAAGGAGGGAGCCAATCATGGAGCGAAATACCTTTTGGTCGACCGACTTCCCTTCTTCATTGAGATTAAGATGTCCATTAAGTGCCATAGGGGTTTTGATGGGCTTGGAGTCAGCCATGTCAAACCTCTTGAGCATATCCTTTACATACTTGGTTTGACACAAGAAAGTCCATTCCTTCATTTGCTTGATTTGAAACCCAAGGAAGAACTTCAATTCCCCATCATAGACATCTCAAATCTCTTGGTCATGATCCTACTAAACTCTTTGCAAAATTTATCATTAGTAGAACTAAAGATAATATCATCAACATAAATTTGGCATACAAAGATATCTTTTCCATTTCTTTGAATGAAGATAGTAGAACCGGCAAACCGTTCTTGAGAAGAAATTCCTAAGACATTCATACCATGCTTTAGGAGCTTGCTTAAGCCTGTAGAGCGCCTTATGGAGCTTGTACACATGGTTGGGGAAGTTTGGATCTTCAAAGCCCGGTGGTTGCTCAACATTACTTCTTCTTGGAGAGGTCCATTCAAGAAGGCACCCTTGACATCCATTTGATGAAGCTTGAAGTCATGATTAGTATCATAGGCCAAAAGGATACTAATTGACTCAAGCCTTGCTACAGGTGCATAAGTCTCTCCAAAGTCCAAGCCTTCAACTTGAGTATATCCTTTGCCAACAAGCCTTGCCTTGTTCTTTGTGACAACGCCAAATTCATCTTGCTTGTTCCTAAAGACCCATTTGGTGTCGATCATATTTTGCTTTGGTCTTGGCACCAACTCCCAAACTTCATTTCTCTTGAAGTTGTTCAACTCTTCCTCCATGGCAATAATCCAATCCAGATCCTCAAGAGCTTATTCCACACTAAGAGGCTCCAAAGAGGAGACAAACGAGTAGAGTGCACAAAAGTTTGTCAACCTTGAGCGAGTTGTCACCCCTCTTTGAATACTGCCAAGTATGTTGTCAACGGTATGATCCCGTTAAACCATTTGATGCACTCTTAGGTGTGGTGCTTGAGATTGACATTGAATTGGTCCACCATTATCAACTTCAACTTGTGGGGCTTCTCCTTGGGCTTCACCACCTTGTTCTCCCCCTTGATCAAAGCCCCGTCCATGATCGTCACCATGAACTTGACTTTTTTTCTTGATGAGCTTGAGAACTTGGTGGTTCCACTCTTGTTGATGATGGTGGATCTTGATTGCTTGTGTCAACCGGAGCTTGTACTTGAACATCTCGTGGCATCACTTCACTGGTCCCCATTCTAAAGATTGATACACTTTGGGGCTCTTCATCATCTACAAGGTTTTCAGTAACTTGCTCTTGAGAGCTGTTGGATTCATCAAATTTCACGTCTATAGTGTTCTCAACACAACCGGTGGTTTTGTTGAAAACACGATAGGCATGCTCGTTAGTTCCATAACCAGTGAGAAAACCTTCATCAACCTTGGATGCGAACTTTGAGGCTTTGAGTTTCTTGTTAAGTATGAAACACTTACACCCAAAGACCCTAAAGTAATGCACACTAGGTTTCTTACCGGTGATGATCTCGTAGGGCGTCTTGTTCAAGTACTTGTGGAGGCAGAGGCAGTTGGCGGCATGGCATGCGGTGTTGATGGCTTCCGACAAAAAGGAGTCCGGAGTCTTGTATTCATCAAGCATTGTCCTTGCCGCTTCAATCAATGTACGGTTCTTCCTCTCAACAATGCCATTTTGTTGAGGTGTGTATGGAGCGGAGAGTTCATGCTTGATGCCTTCTTCATCTAGGAACTCTTCAACTTGAGTGCTCCTAAACTCCAAGTTGTTGTCACTTCTTATGTTCTTGACCTTGAGCTCAAACTCATTTTGAACCTTTCTAATGAACTTCTTCACAATTCCCTTTGCTTCACTTTTATCTTGCAAAAAGAATACCCAAGTGAAACGGGAAAAGTCATCAACAATTACTAAACCATATTTGTTACCACCTTATGTAGGCGATTGGTCCAAACAAATCCATGTGTAGTAGCTTCAATGGTCTTGATGAGGATAGGATGTTCTTGGTGGGATGATGAGCTCCAGCTTGTTTCCCGGCTTGACAAGCACTACATAACCTATCTTTCTCAAACACAACACTTGTTAGTCCTAGGATGTGCTCGTCTTTTTGAAGTTTGGCCAAGTTCCTCATGCCAACATGGGCTAGTCGGTGATGCCATAGCCAACCCAAGTCGGATTTTGCCACTAAGCAAGCCTTAGGGTCCACCTTTTGTGAAGTCCACATAGTAAAGCTTTCCCCGTAGATGACCCGCAAAGACAATAGAGGAATTATCCCTTCTAGGGACGGTGACACCCTCATGAGTAAAGAGACAATTGTAGCATTTCTCACAAAGTTGTGAAACCGACAACAAGTTGTATCATAACCCTTGAACATGATAAACATCTTCAATTGAATTTGTCGTTGAGATAGCAATTTTACTTAGACCAACAACATCTCCTTGACCATTGTCTCCATAGATGATAGTTTCCGTAGGGTTGTCACAATGATCAAGGGATGCAAATAAGCCTTCATCTCCGGTCATATGATTAGTGGCACCACTATCAATCAACCATGCGCTTCCACCAGAGGAGTAGTCCTACAAAAGAAGTTTAAGCTTTTGGTTTAGGTACCCAAAAAGATTTGGGTCCTTGGAGGTTAGATGCATAAACTTTTGGAACCCACACACTCTTCCTCATAGCCTTCATGGTGTAGGCCCAACATACTTGACCACCATTTTACCATTATGGTCCAAGGTCACAATGTAGTCACAAGTGTAGTTGGGAGAGGGCTTGTGTTCAACCACATTCTTCGATGCCTTTGATGGAGAGTTAACCCCACCATTTCCTTTTGTGGTGTTCATTACCTTTGGCGTGTCCTTGGTTGTGGTAGAGGTGGTATAACATCCTCGATTTGCATGTATGTAAAAATATGAGATTTCAAAAACTTGCTATGAATTTGTGCGCTCATGCAATCAAATAAGGATGTCTTCTTTTTTCCCTTCTCTAATTCCTAGATTTATTTTGGTTCAAGCAATAACTTTAGGACTTATAAATTGCTAGTGTGAGAAGTTGGATTTTCATTTGGGATTATTTGGATTTCTTTGAGTGGATTCAAATTTGAATCATTTGGTTTATAGAAAATAGGAAAACCTTTAAACCTTATGCGGGCTGCAGCCAACCAACCAGCCCGCCACCTCCTTTCGGCCCAACCAACCCGCAGGCCGACGCAGCCCGCACCCGTGTCACTGATCGCCCGGCCCCACCTGTCGGCCGCCACCTCACCCCCTTTCTTCTTCCTCTTTTCCCCCCTTCCCCTTCCTCTCTCTCACCTACGGGCGCTGCCGTGGAAAGGACGCGGCCGTGCGGCCCTGTCCGCCGCCGCAGATGGCCTCCACGCGTCGGGAGCGTGATCGCACCGTCCATCCCACCTACCACCCGCTATAAAAGAACCCGAGGGAGCCGCGCCCTCGAACCCTAGCCAACCGGGAGTTTGCTCCCTGTCCACGCTGCCGGTGACGTCAAGGGTGGGGAGGAGGTGAAGGTGGGGATCCAGCCGTGGGAGCGCGCCGTCTTCGCCGAGCAGGAGCCGCTCGGGAAGGAGGAGCCGGACCGGGTCGCTGTGCACACCTCCGCCTTCTGCATCCCCTGCGCCGCCGTCACCTTCTTCCACGCCGATGACCCACGCCTCTCCTCTTCACCTACGCCTTCACTTCGGCCAGGAGCCACCTAGGTGAGGACCGCCCTTCCCCACTCATCTGTGGATGCCCCGGCCTTCGAGCCGAGGGGGAACGCTGAGTCCGCCGCCGCGCTTACGCTGTGTGATGCCGGCCTTCGTGCCAGGATGGAACCTATCTTGCAGGTGCCACCGCCTCATTCCACGCGCGCGTAGGTGCCGTCCCGTTTCTTGGTTCTTTGTGTCGCCTTGCCGTGCGCTGCCGCTCCGAACCACCGCCGTGGCCGAGCCACCGGCATGCGCGTGCCCGCGCGCCTAAGAAGTCGTGCACGCCATTGCATGGTCGTGCACACGTGCACATTTCCTGGGGGTCCAAGGCCGGGTCCTTGGCTTCCTTTCGTTGCGCTGGACACCTCGCCGTCCTGCTCGTCGCGCCGCTGCGGCCTTCGCCACGCGGGTTGCCTTAGTGCACACGCGGGCAGGGGAAAGAGTGAGGCTTTTAGGGTCCTCTGTGCGCCCTCGCCGCCGACGCGGCCACGTGCTCCCGTATGTCGCCGCCGGCCGTGAGCATCTTGTTTCTTTCTGCCGCCGTGAGCACCAACCCGAGCTCCGCCATGGCCTAGCCGCCGAGCGTGACCGAGCAAGGGGTGAAAGCCCCGACCTTTGGGAGGCTTTAGCCTCACCAGTATCATGTGCGTACGCGCCAAGCGTCTGGGTGCCCCCATACACCCGCGCCAGCGCGAACGTCGCCGCCGCGCCGTCAACCTCGCCGCACCGAGCCGTCATGCCACGCCGTCTCGACGACATGTGCTGACGCCTGGCCAAAGTTCGTCCTTCTCCTCACCTTGGCGAGTCTTGTAGCCTTGTAGAGGCATGGCTCGAGTCACAGCCGCAGACCCTCGTCGCCGACGAGCTGCGGCTGAGCCGCCACCCCTTTGGGGATTATCGTTGAACACCGGGTGAGCCGCTCCAAAAGCGGGGGGGGGGGGGGGGAGGGTTAGTCGTTCACATAGGACCACACGTGGCCGTGGCCAAAGTAGATCCAGGCGGATCCCGTGCGGCTGACCACCCAGGGCCGAGCCACACGAGCGCCCGCATCGCGCCAAGCCGCGGACGGCCGCACCCGGGATCCGGTGCGCCGCCCGCGTCAGCGCCACTCGAGCCTGCTACCGGGGCTGCAGTCGGCTTGTAGCCGCCTGCGTGGAATCCACCTCAGTGCCAAGAGCCGGTCTGCAGCCACCTAACAGCTAGCTTTAAGCCCTATAGAGTCAGCCAGTAGTCAGCTTATAGTTAATGCTATTGTATATGCGTATTTTATTTCCAGAAAACTATTTTAACTTTGGAAAATCCTAGAAAATTTAGTTTTGATCCGAAAAATACAAAACCTTTTCTAGAAATTCTCTAAAATCTTAAACTCCGTGTTAGGCTAGCGTTTGCTCTCTTTTGGCTCTCAATTGCCATTCTTTTGGAGTTAATTGCATTAGGACCGCTGTTTATTTTCTTTTACGCATTCATAGGAGCAGCTGAAGCCGGAGAGCTGATCTCGGAGTATGACTACGCTGATGACTCCACCGTAGAGGACTACCCGACCCCAGGTGTGACTGACTTTGAAAACCTGTAGACATTGCAATATAGTTTGCTAGCGCTTTACTTTATATGCATGTTGATGAACCTTGCACTGCCTACTTTAAATATCATGTCCTTGATTATCCTAATACTATATAAGTTACTAAGCGTGTATATAAACAGACCTTCGCGATATATGTTTTGGGATGGGACTAGTGGATCTTGGCGTGAGTGGGGTAAAAACCGGCAGGAGAAGGCGTTTTTGGGTACTTTGGCGGGGGTGAGCTCGAAATAACCGATCTGGGATCGGGGATAGGGGTGCACTCAGTGTATCCCTACTTTGACGGTTTTCGGAGACTAGGTGTTGGGGTTTTACTTGCGCTTGGAGGATATGAGCTCGCCCCGGTTTGAAACTGAGTGGATCAACTTATCGATAGGACCTTCGTACACACCACCTCACCAAGCGTGGGGTTAGGGCCGAGTTGAGCTCGGCAAGTGCGGAACCATACCTGCCAGGAGGATAGCGAGGTATCAGTGGGGGAGCGGTGGAGGTGAGACCACCCCCTCAGAGCGACTCCCGTGTGGCCACACGGGGGCATTTCACAGTTCCGGTGCCGTCCCTTCTAAGGGGGGGCCATTTTTTAGGGTTGGATGCAGGATCGGACCGTAACTACCGAGAGTTCGCCCGGTAGGATGGGCTTGGTCGGCCATACACCGGCCGGGTGCCGTTCCAGGATGGGTACAGGTGCACAGTCTGCAGAGTTGTTCGATCTATAGCCATAGCCGCGTCCTCAATCATGGACAATGCCTAGAAGACATGTTTGTTCCTCATGTTTTGGGATTTCTACCTCCCCCCTATAGACGAGTGCTTGGTGAGCCGTGGTTGTAGTCGGTTAGAGGAGAGAGGCCCCATCTACCTCGTTGATCTGATTGCAATCATTGAGGTGCGAGGAGAGGAAGTTCTCGCATCGACCCTAGATGGGAGTAGGTTGTGGAGACGGGGCCCTGGGTGACCAGGTGTTTTCGAGCTGTGTTGAGAGCTTTGGGTTTGGGATCTTGTTGGAGATATCTTGTTCTTACTCTGCTCCTGCATAGGAAACCCGAGCCACTTCCTTGTCTCTTTTCCCCCTTTAGATGTTAGACCACTTAAAGCTACATACAATTGGTGACGTGGACCTATCCCACTCCTTGGGGATAGACTTTGGGTGTGCAGGGTACGAGACCGAGTACGACAACAACGCCGATGGATGGTACGACTGAGGGATGCGTCGCTTCGCTCAAGGATGCCTATGGTGAGAAGAGTAAAAGATGGAGACCCTTCTGAGATGCTAGCTACCGCTGCGTAGAACTTCACTCTGATTCAGCCAAGAGGCTTGTATTGATGTACTCCATAATGGACATGTAATAAATTATGTACTTTTACTATATGTGATGCGATGTATGAATTTGTGTTATTATCTGTGAGACGTTCTTTACGCAATAGCCACTGATCCAAATTCTATCATGATGGTACCGGGATTCGGGTTTTCTATGAAAATCCAGAGTTTTACAGGTGGTACCAGAGCCATACTTGACCGTAGCACGTATCCCTAGAAATGGTCGATAGAGTTAGGACTCTATATGTTCTACTTCTATATTTATACCCTTGAGCTATGTTATAAAAACTTATCCCTTTTTGAAAACATCTTACTCACCTGCGCTGACTGAAACTCCTTACGTTTCACAGGAAATGGAGCGCCAGGTCGTTGAGATCACCCCCGAGACGTGCGGGGCGATCTGCCACTGGATGGAGAGGGCCTTTCTTAGGCTTGGGGTCCCTCCGACCTACGTCACGTACCGCGCTGAGTACGTGCCCGCCGTGACAGGGCGGATGGTGCTCTACACGGTCGCCGTTCTCCCTCACTCGAGCCTTTCGGGATTCAAGGGAGAGGTCTGCTACAACACCGCGCTCACCTCGTGACCACGTTGGACGTCGCCTATCGTTAGGCACTGGGCTGCCTTCTCGCTTAGTGCCGCACCACCTTCGAGTCCGGGACGCTTCAAATTCTACCCCAGAACTACTGGCACCTCGCACCGCTCGTGGACGAAGTTCCTTCGCACGAGGGGATCCAGGACGATGTCGACGCTGCACCCTTTCGCGAGTCCGACGAGACCTTGGTGGAGATGGCCAGCTACTTGGTCGACCTCGACAAGTGCGCACGCCGCCTGGAGGATGAGTCACGTACTCTCTTCGGCCTGATCAGAGACGCCACCGTCGACGCCCGCCAGTACCAGCCGTGTCGTGTCCAGTTGGAGAGAGAAAATAGCGCTCTATGCTATCGTGTTCCCAGCTCGAGTAGAGCCTCGACCGTGTGACCACTGTCTTGCTGCAGTCCGAGAAGACACCCGTGAGGAGCTGCTACACGTTAAGGAGGACCTCCACAAGCGGACAGACTTTAGCGCAAGGACGACCTACTCATGGTACGCACTCACCTGCTTGGCTGTGAGCGGATCAAGGTGGAGAAGCTGGAGAAGAACAGTGCGGAGAACGTCACCAACCTCGCGTGGCTCACACGCACGACTGTCTACCTAAGGGACAAGGTCGAGAGACTAAGTAGGACTTGGGAGGATGCCGACTCACTTCGCGTGGACGAGCTCACCGAGCTCAACAGAGAGCTACCTCTCGAGTCGCAGCGTGAGCTCCGCACTGAGACCTTTGAGCTGCACCAGTCCCGTCTCAAGCTTCACCTGTGCCCAATGGCCCGGCTGCCGACCCCCGTCGAGACTGAGGAGGTTCGAGAGGCTCACGCCTTGGTGTCCCAGATCTTTTCGCCAGACTACCCCAGTGAGGACCGTTACCCCGTCTCGTACAAGAGGGCTCACACCGAGTAGAGAGCCGAGCGAGGGCATGACCTAGAGTAGTGTTGTATGCTAGTAGTTTCCATGAGTTGTTCCATGCAACCGTGAGTATGTTACGGTGCATGAATAGAGTCATGTCACACCTTGTAGGCACTACCCTTTTGAGCATGTATCGATGTGATAGAGCGTTGATTTGATCTGCTACCCTAAGGTCCGAGTCAGCCTCAGGGCAGCATATGTACTACTCATGCTTGATGTATGCTTGGATCTTAATGGAGTTATTCATGTTTTAATGCTTCTTATCATTGTGTGTAGGTTATATAAATAGTCTTATTTTCATGCTTGTCTCAGACTCATATGTGTGTTGGTGAGTGACGTTGTGTGAAGTTCTTTTCTCCCCTCTTATGTTTTCAGAAGGATGTCGATCCGCCGATCCAACCGGCTGATGGCTCGCCTCGAGGAGGCTACTACTAAGGAAGAAGCCCCGCAGGGTTGTGGACGCGGATGTGGCCGTGGACGCCTGCCCCTGCGTGGAGGATCTTTTGGAGCTCGAGGTCGGGGTGCCGGAGCGCCGCCACCACCGCCCGAGGGCCCTGAGGCTGAAGCTGAACATGGAGGAGCCGAGCAAGACCAGCCTGAGCTAGACCAGCCTCCACCACCCCACCTAACTTCGTTGACGTGATGGCGGTCCAGACTCAGCTGATGCAGAGGATGGTAGAAGCCATAGAGCACCGTGGCAACGGTGGAAACCGCACCGCTCCACAGGACGAGGACCTCACGAGGAAGATCGAGAGGTTCATCCGCCTGAAGGCCCCCACCTTCAGCTACTCTGATGACCCGCTCGAAGCTGACGACTGGCTGAGGGTGATCGAGAACAAGCTCGACTTCACCATTTGCTCTGACGAGGAGTGCGTCACCATCGCTGCGCACCGGCTGGAGGGTCCTGCCAAGGCTTGGTGGGACAACTACACCGCCACCCACCCGAACCCAACATTTATCACTTGGTTGGAGTTCTGCGAGGCGTTCCGTGAGCAGTACTTGCCCGGCGAACTGCTGGTCTAGAAGGCGCAGGAGTTCTACACCATGACTCAGGGTGCGATAAGGGTCGAGGAGTACGAGCGCCACTTCATGAAGATGAAGCGGTACGCCCCCGACGACACCAACAATGACCAGAAGAAGCAGTTTTGGTTCCTGCGAGGCCTTCACCACAGCCTTCGCCAGGCACTGAAGGCGAGCGAGCACAAGACCCTTTGCCACCTCGTCAACTGCGCCATCGCGGTCGAGGATGAGAAGAGGAGCCACAAGGAGCGCATGAGGGGCAAGAAGAGGACGGGAGATCAGGATCACCACAACCGATCCTTCCAGAAGCCGAGGAGCGGGCAGAGCAACATGATGAGGAGGAGCTACCGCCCGGGGCACAACCAGCCTGGGCGTGGCTTCAGAGGTGGAGGACGTAGCTCGTTTCCCGGAGGGAGGAACCCCAGCTACCCCCAGCAGACCGGAGGCTACACTCGTGCGCCACCAAGCACCACGAGACCTACCGCGGGAGGCTTCACCGTCACCTGCTTCGCCTGTGGCAAGCCTGGCCACAAGTCCTACGACTGTCCAGACAAGAAGGCCACTGCCACACCCGTGAGAGCACCTGCTCCAGTAGGCCGACCTCCTCAGGCTGCACCACCACCGCCCGCCGGCCGTGGGAGGCTGAACCACCTCACCGAGGAGGAGGTTGCTGACGCCACTGGCATCGTGATCGGTGAGGTTTTAGTTTGTGGTACTTTGTTGACGGTGTATTTTGGTACACCAAACATGTTCATTACACTTTGGTTTGGATTTGTTTATGGAACTAACCCGCTACTAGGCACACTAATCATATCACAAGCTCATCTTTGTGCATGCATTTGGAAGTGTTGTGTTTATGTAGGAAAACATGGACATAAAGGATGGATTCACAACAAGTTCAAAGGAGCATTTACGGAGTCTTGTTCGTGTTCATAAGCTTGATGAAATCACTTCTAATGGTGGCAAGGACCGAAGTGCTACGTAGGAACACCCCCGGGGATTGAAGCGTAAAAGAACGAACTTCATGCACAGAGAACCTTCATCTTGGACGTGAGGTTGACATCGTCAAAATCATGCAAGTGGAAGGGGCAAAGTGCATAATCACTTGAGGACCCACGGGAGCGAAGGGGCGACCGAACCGAGCCGAAATGGGCCTGGGCTGGTCGGCCCAGGCCGGCCGACCCAGCCCACTCTGGGGGTTGGTTCGGCCCCCCTTTCCTTGCACCAGACTGATCTTCAACCCTAAAGCCCTGGAGGCACTGCCATTCGCGAGGGAGAGAGCCATTCGCACCAAGAGGCCATCCACATGCTAGAGAGAGAGGAGGGAGATCTTCAGAGGGGGATCGACCACCTCGAAGGAAGTACCCACAAGTGGAGAAGAAGGAAGACACCGTCGGAAGGGTGACCATGATCAATGGTGCTATGCCTAGCACCTTGATGGGGTAATCTCCTTATTCGTCCATGGGTTGTAATCGATCTTGAGATGTCATCATACTTTGTTGGATTATCTTTCTATCTATCATCTTGTGTTGAATATACTTTAATGCTTAAGGTTAGCTACCATGCCGTAAAGGGAGTAGAGCTCCAATGCTCCCTTGGATCCATTCAATACTCCATGTCCATCATAGGTCTAGTCACGATTACCTTCGCGTAGTGACAGTACGAGGGGAGGGAAAGGGCGAAACCGTGGTCACAACCCCTGATAGATTAGATTGGTTTTCATATTTAAAGCGATTGCATGTTCTAGTATCGTAGACCCATGGGCGAGTGTCTCCTATCTTGATAGCTTAATCATTCTCTCTAGTGTAGTTTAGTCGTTTCTAGTTTAATCGTAGTTAGGGTTTGAGTAGTTAGTGAGTAGAGGTAGATCAAACGCTTGTAATCCCCTTGCTCCGCGGATTGACAAGAACCTTGGGAATCCCGTGGTGAAAAAGGTGTAGGTCCGTACACTTGTGGATCATAGGTGGATACATCTTTTATCCGTCAACAAGCCCCTTTTTCTAGCGCCGTTGCCGGGGAGCAAGCTAGTTTACATCGTTTGGTTTGCATTCAACTTAGTTTTATATTTAGTTTATCTTTTGTTTACTAATATCTAACACATATTACCTAGAAAACCACTTTGTTTGTTTTTGTTTTTATCTTGTTGTCTAGATGGCGTTCGTCAATCAACCCGTGGAAGAACCGGAGAAATCACTAAGGGATTATGCTAGCCCTCGATGTGAAGACATAAGAGTACAAGAGTCAGATTTGAAGCTCGAAGTGACCAAGTATGAAATCAAATCCAAGATAATCGAGATGGTGGCGACAAACTCATTTGAAGGGATGGTTACGGAGAACCCATATAGACACATAAGTCATTTCACGACGCTATGCAACACGGTGTGTCAAGAAGGAGTTCCCGATGAATGGTTCAAATGGAATCTCTTTCCCTACTCACTTGCCGGTGAAGCAAAGACATGGTACTCGTTTGCGTCCTTTGAAGTTGAAGGCAATTGGAACAAGTTGACAAAAAAGTTTTGCGAGAAGTTCTTTCCAATTAGCAAGGTTCAACATCTAAGGAGGCAAGTGATCACTTTCATGCAAGGAGAAGAGGAAGGGATAGACCAAGCCTGGGATAGGTTTAATGAATTAATCGAATAAGGACCAAAACTCGGCTTCACCGGTGACGTACTCTTGCATACATTTTACTTTTCCCTAACCCCTAGTTGCATGCGACACGTCGAAATGTGTGCAGGTGGGGATCTCATGGAGAAAACACTCACGGAAGCCGCCCAACTTCTACAAAAAGTTAGTAAAGCGGCTGCCATGCGAAGAGATTGGGAAACAAGACTTGCGGAAGAGCCAGAACATAACTCGAGGATGAAGAAGTGTGCTGAATTTTCTAAAGAGGAAACCCCGGAAGTCACAAAAGAGGATCCAATCCCGGAAAAGCTTGAACAAGAACACATCAAGTCAAGAACAACCCCGAGTGTTGACTTCGCCGTATCAAATGAAACAAACAAGAGAAGCATGTCAAGCGCGAAGCCACTAAGGGAGTTTGAACCAATGGATTGGGTTCCAATCAATTACAGAGAAGTATTCAATAAGAGAAGACCGATCCCTAACCAAAAGGGGACGGCAAGAGCATCAGAAGTGGATTTCCCGCCGGAAAAGAAAGCGGAAGATTCATACGACCTTGAAACCACCAATGAGATCTTTCAAAAGCTCTTTGGAGATGAAGTGGATCCAGAACACATGGCCGAGGTGAAGAGCATCATGGGGATCAAGCCTGAAGCATCACCATATGCTCGCCTCTCCGAAGTTTACGCGATAGGATCCGAAGAAGAAGAGAAGACGGCACCACACTTGAGTTGCGAGATCAACGAAGTTCAATGCAAAGCTATATGCGACATCGGAGCCCAAGTAAGTGTCATATCTTCTAAGATTTACGATAAAGTTCAAAACCACAACCTAAACTTAGCTCCAACATCAACAAAATTAATCATGGGAGATGGTAGAACTATTAGACCTCTAGGTATTGCTTGCAAAATGAATGTAAAAATCTCTGGAAAATGTATACCAACCGATTTCTTTGTTATTGATGCTTACCATAGTAATCATGATCACATAATCCTAGGTAGGCCCTTTCTTAAGTTGGTTGATGCCGTGTTGGATGCCGGAAAAGGCAAAGTAACAATGAATCTTAATGGAAAGAAGTACACATATAACTTTCTTTGTGTTTCTAAACACCCTACACCCTTTCCTCCCGAAGACGAAGTAGAGGAGGTAGATAGTCTTTGTTTTGTTGAAACCCTTAGAGACTCTCTGCAAAGGGCGATGGAAAATCAAATTAATGATCAACAAGATGAAGAGCTAGAAGAAGCAACAAAAGGCTTAGAACCGCATGATGGAAGCGTGGAGGAAGAAAGATTCGAGGACATAGGAGAAATTAAACCCGAGGAGCCACAAGTGCCCGAGGTAGACCTTAAACCTTTGCCTAAAGGATTAAAGTATGAATTTTTGGGCCCAGACAAGACTTATCCAGTCATTGTGAGCGACGAGTTGAGTCCCGAAGAAAATGAGAAGTTGCTGATTTTATTGAAAAAACATAGGAAGGTGATTGGATATTCGATTAATGATCTCAAAGGCCTTAGCCCAGCCTTTTGCACTCACCGTATACCAATGGAAGACCAATGTAAGCCTGTAGTGGACCACCAAAGGAGGCTAACTCATGCCATGCGAGAGTTAGTAAAGAAAGAGGTCATCAAATTACTTGATGCCGAAATCATCTACCCGGTTCCGCATAGCAAATGGGTGAGCCCGGTACATTGTGTACTGAAGAAAGGAGGTTTAACCGTGGTGAAGAATGAGAAGAATGAGTTGATACCGCAAAGAACCATGACTGGGTGGTTGATGTGTATCGATTATCGAAAGCTAAACAAAGCAATGAAGAAAGATCACTTCCCCCTACCGTTCATTGACGAGATGCTCGAGAGATTAGCAAACCACACTTATTTTTGCTTTCTCGATGGGTACTCGGGGTTCATGCAAATTCCCATTCACCCGGACGATCAACACAAAACAACGTTTACATGCCCTTATGGAACGTTTGCATATAGAAGGATGCCCTTCGGTCTATGCAACGCTCCAGCTTCTTTAACATTGTATGATGGCCGTATTCTCGGAATTCATCGAAGAAATTGTCGAGGTGTTCATGGATGATTTTTCCGTTTGTGGGAAGACGTTCATGGATTGCTTGGCAAACTTGGATAAGGTCCTCATGAGGTGTGCGGAGGTAGACATGGTGTTGAATTGGGAAAAATGCCACCTCATGGTTAAGTAAGGCATAGTGCTCAGACATGTTATATCTGAGAGAGGCATTGAAGTGGACAAGGCTAAGGTAGAGACGGTTGAGCAACTCCCACCTCGGACGGATGTTAAGTCCTCGAGGATCTTTCTAGGCCACACCGAATTTGATAAAAGATTTATTAAGGACTTCTCAAAGATCACTAAGCCTTTAACGCATCTCCTTCAAAAGGATGTGGCTTTCGACTTTGATGAGAAGTGCCTAGCGACATTCTGGACCTTGAAAAGTGCGTTGGTGAGTGCTGCCATTATCCAACCTCTGGATTGGAGCCAACCTTTTGAGATCATGTGTGACGCAAGTGACTACGCCGTAGGCGCGGTTTTGGGTCAAAGAAAGGAAGGTCGAGTTCACGCCGTTTACTACGCTAGCAAAACTCTTAATGAGGCATAATTAAACTGTGCCACTACGGAAAAGGAGTTTCTAGCAGTGGTATTCGCCTTCGAAAAATTCAGATCTTACATCTTGAACTCGAAGGTCATTGTTTACACCGATCACGCAGTCATCAAGTATCTCTTGGCTAAGAAGGATGCCAAACCACGACTGATTCATTGGATCCTTCTTCTTCAAGAGTTCGATGTTGAAATTCGTGATAAGAAGGGGGTGGAGAATGTTGTGGCTGATCATTTGTCTAGGATGAATCGTGGACAAGATGATAAAGAGCCCATAGAAGACAAGATGAGAGATGACCACCTCTATTGAGTGCTCGATAAAGACACTTGGATGATTGATATCATTCGAGCAATTCGGAAGATGCCTCTTGACCATCTAGATAGAAACTCTCAAAGGAGGATAATCTCTGAAAGTAAGAAATACTTTTGGGATGCACCATACCTCTTCAAATTTGGCAATGATGGAGTCATGAGAAGATGTGTGCCAAGAGAAGAGAGGCTAGAAATCTTGAGAAAGTGCCACTCGGCGGAGTACGGTGGACATTATAGCCATTTCAGGACCCAAGCAAAAGTGTGGTCTAGCGGATTCTATTGGCCGGAGATGCATGAAGATGCTAAGAGATATGTTGCATCATGCCCCGAATGCCAAAGAACCGGAAACATCTCTCAAAGAAATTCTATGCCCTTGAGATATAATCTACAAATCGATTTATTTGATGTATGGGGAATAGACTTTATGGGGCCTTTCAAAAACTCACATGGATATGAGCACATCCTAGTCATGGTTGATTATGTATCCAAGTGGGTAGAGGCCATGCCATGTCGTAAAGCTTCCACGGAGGAGTCCATTACTATGATCAAGAACGTGATTTTTCCTCGTTTCGGTACACCGAGAATCTTGATAAGCGATGGAGGAACTCACTTCACCGGGAAGAATTTCAAAAAGTGCTTGTCCAAGTTGGGAATTGAACATAGGGTCTATACGACCTATCATCCACAAACCAACGGACAAGCGGAAACGTTGAATAGGCAATTAAAAAGCATTCTCAACAAAACCACAGAGAAGGGAGGCAAGGATTGGTCAAAGAAATTAGACGGAGCTTTGTGGGCTTATCGAACGGCGTTCAAGACACCGATAGGTATGACCCCTTATCAATTCGTCTATGGAAAAGCTTTCCACCTTCCGGTTGAGTTGGAACACAAAGCCTATTGGGCGATCAAAGAGATGAACCTTGATCTCGATGCCGCAGTGGTAAAACGAAGAATTCAAATAAACGAGCTAGAGGAGATGAGGTTGAAAGCATATGAAAATGCAAGCATATACAAAGAAAGAATTAAAAGGTGGTATGATAAGAGGTTGAAAAGAAAGAGTTTAAAGAAGGAGATAAGGTCCTCCTCTACAATTCAAGGTTTAAAACCTTCGGAAAAGGGGAAATTGCAAAGCAAGTGGGACGGACCTTATATTGTTCATTCGGTGCTCTCCAACGGAGAGGTTACCATTATGGATGTGAAGGGTGATCAATTTATGGTGAATGGTCAACGGCTTAAGGTTTACTATGAACCCGACGTTGTGCCCCTTCACCATGTTGATGTCTTCACCATGGAAGAAGAGCCCGAACGTCCGGCCTAGGACGAAAAACAAGGCATGGATTTTTGTAAATAGTTTTCTTTTAATTTTCTGGAGTTTCTCGCGAAGATTTACTGTGCCAACTTTTTCCCATGGGCTGAGAAAGAGAAAAAAGGGCGGTACACGGGAAACCGGACCGGCCCGACCCCCGAGACAGGGTGGTCCGACCGGCCCGGTCCACCGGCCCAGTGGGGCCCTAGCGGCGGTTCGCCCCGGTTTTTCCCCGGAATGCTCCTTTTCGACTTCCTTCTTCGGTCAGAAAATTTTAAGGGAAGTTTGAATAAGGAAAATGAGGTTCCTAGGGTTTTCCTTTTCAGACTATTTATTTGGCCGAATTGGGAGCTCGGGAATCCATCCCATCTAGCAATCTTTTGCACCCACGCAGCAGCCATGGTGTCCCCGAGGAGCTTAGAGGTGAAGCAAGACGCCAAGGAGCCATTGTTGGAGGAGGCGAAGCGATGCGAGCTCAAGCTACCCGTCGAGATCAAGAGGACCGCCCGCATCTGTTGTGGAGGGCGTGTCCTGACCGGAGCTATCGCATCTCGCAACCCCGTCAAAGAGGAGAAGGTCCCTACTCCCGTTCGAAGGTCGACGCGCATCCAAGGCATGAAGCGGAAGGACTACAAGGAGGTGTCGCCCGAGCCTAAAGACTATGGGGGTAGCTATTACTCCGACGATCATAGCCCGAGCTCGTGGGCGGCCGCCGGAAGAGATGATAACAATTATTACATTTGTGAAGAGGTGCCCAAGGAGAAGACTCCCGAAGGCCCCAACGGCGGCGGCAACGACGACAACGGTGACGACAATGGTGATGGCGACGACGGCAGAGACCCTGGTGATGACGACCCTTTCGGGATGCATCCGATGTGTTGTGCGGCTTGCCGTCACTCCATCTCGGAGCTCTACACATCGGTCGACGAATTTTTCCAGGCCATGCAGGCGATGAGGCAGCGTATGGAGGATTTGGAACGCGTGGTCGAAGACGACTACAAGTTCCTAAACCGCAACGTGCGCAAACTTTTTGGCATGGTTGGGAACATGAAGGGCAAGTGGTGCAATAATTGCGGGAAGTACCACTAGGTTTAGTTTTCCCCTTAGGATTTTTGTAAGATACGACGAGGAAGTCGTATGATTTTAGCGTGGGGGAGAGCTAGCTAGCTAGCCTTTTAGTTTTTGAGCTTCAAGTTTAGATTGGTTTGGTTTTGTCTTCAAGAGAGTTTAGTTTTCAAGAGAGTTTTAGAGTTTAAAAGTCTTTAGTTTTTGAGTGTGCTTTTAAATTTTTGCAAGTGTCTTAATTTAGTGTTGCGTCAAAGAAAATCAAATAAAAAAGTCCTTTAAATTTTGTGTCTTGTGTGTTGCTTATCTTAATTTACTCATTTGTTCATCTTTAGTTTTTGATATATGAACATAAGTGTGTGGTTTGAAAAACGTTTACCGTGGTGCTTAGTGGAATTACTACTTCTAAATGTACCCATACCACACTTCGATCTTGAGCTTCACATGTTGGTTGTGCTATGTTCGATGCTAAAAATTGGAGGAATTCAATTCTGAAAATTATCTAAAAACCCTTGTAACAAAGGTTAGCAAAACCTCTTTTTCCAAGTTGAGAGTAAGAAAAAAATCCTATACAAAGCCAATTTATTTTTTGCTCCACCATAAGTGTGATTAGCACGATGAGTTGGGCTAGGATCCTTCTCTCTTAGGAGTTTTAATTTCGAGCAATGATCATGTCCTTGTTCTTATCTTTTTGTTGCTAGCCTCGTCATGTATTCGGTAACGTGACTTTCACATCGAAAGTCCCGTACATCGCCGAATTCCATACCCAATCCTATACATCTCTTTTGTACATCACATTCCTTGAACACAACCTACTTTCAAAGTTTCGCCTCGTCTCTAGCATGGTTTATTTAAAATTTCAGATTGTGTGCATGCAAGAAAGAGAGGAGTTGAGAGCTTTGAAAAGATGTCAAGAGAGGGAAAAATAAAGAGAAAAGTATGAGTATGGAAAAGAAAGAAAGCAAAAAATAGAAAAGTAAAGAAAGAGAAAAATATGTGTATGAGAGAAATAAAAAGAAGAGAAAGAGAAAAGAGGAGTGGCAAGAAAGATATGAGAGGGATGAATTAAGTGAAAGAAAAATAAAGTGCAAGGAAGGATGTCACGTTGTTGAGAGACGAAACTTTCACTCTTTTTCCAACCATGTGCAATCCGACAACGAGGACATCATCGGTGCCTCATAGTCATATTTTCTTTTGCCCTTGCACATGTCCACCATTCTATATCATCTCATCCTTGATATCCCCACATATGGATTAATTCTCATGATCATTGACTTTGAAAGGTAAACAACCACTAGAGGAAGTTCTTAGTTTGACAATACTTGTGGTGATTGTGCTAGCCCTACCTATAGCTCCACTTTACATGTTATATGAGAGATTTATGGGAGGTGAGAGTTTTATAAAACTTGTTTAGGATAGCCACCTCATATGAGTGACTTGAGAGAGCTTGGAGAAAGGTTTTTGTCTAACACTTGTTGCAGGAATTTTATTTTTGAAAAGTCATAAAAACCCTCCGATGGAAGCAAATAAGTAAGCGTGGCTGAGATTGAAGGCTTCGAGTGAAGAGTTTGAGTTGTGGGGTAAATCTTGATGTGATAAAAATTCTAAACGCCCATGTTTATGTATGATGATCATTACTTTATGTTTATGTATTAAAGATAAAAGATTGACTAACTTGTGAAGAAGGATTTAGCGGAACACAATTACAACGCCTTGGACGAAGTTCTTTTACGAGTACTTGCTCGAGGACGAGCAAGAGTTAAGCGTGGGGGAGATGTTGACGGTGTATTTTGGTACACCAAACATGTTCATTACACTTTGGTTTGGATTTGTTTATGGAACTAACCCGCCGCTAGGCACACTAATCATATAACAAGTTCATGTTTGTGCATGCATTTGGAAGTGTTGTGTTTATGTAGGAAAACATGGACATAAAGGACGGATTCACAACAAGTTCAAAGGAGAATTTACGGAGTCTTGTTCATGTTCGTGAGCTTGATGAAATCACTTCTAATGGTGGCAAGGACCGAAGTGCTACGTAGGAACACCCCCGGGGATTGAAGCATAAAAGACCGAACTTCATGCACGGAGAACCTCCATCTTGGACACGAGGATGACATCGTCAAAATCATGCAAGTGGAAGGGGCAAAGTGCATAATCACCTGAGGACCCACGGGAGCGAAGGGGCGACTGAACTGGGCCGAAATGGGCCTGGGCCGGTCGGCCCAGGCCGGCCGGCCTAGCCCACTCCTGGGGTCAGTACGACCCCCCTTTCCTTGCACCAGAATGATCTTCAACCCTAAAGCCCTGGAGGCGCTGCCATTCGCGAGGGAGAGAGCCATTCGCACTAGGAGGCCATCCACAAGCTAGAGAGAGAGGAGGGAGATCTCCGGAGGGGGATCGACCACCTCGAAGGAAGCACCCACAAGTGGAGAAGAAGGAAGACACCGTCGGAAGGGTGACCATGATCAACGGTGCTATGCCTAGCACCTTGATGGGGTAATCTCCTTATTCATCCATGGGTTGTAATCGATCTTGAGATGTCATCGTACTTTGTTGAATTATCTATCTATCATCTTGTGTTGAATATACTTTAATGCTTAAGGTTAGCTACCATGTTGTAAAGGGAGTAGAGCTCCAATGCTCCCTTGGATCCATTCAATACGCCGTGTCCATCATAGGTCTAGTCACGATTACCTTCGCGTAGTGACAGTATGAGGGGAGGGAAAGGGCGAAACCGTGGTCACAACCCCTGATAGATTAGATTGGTTTTTATGTTTAAAGCGATTGCATGTTCTAGTATCGTAGACCCATGGGCGAGTGTCTCCTATCTTGATAGCTTAATCATTCTCTCTAGTGTAGTTTAGTCATTTTCTAGTTAAATCGTAGTTAGGGTTTGAGTAGTTAGTGAGTAGAAGTAGATCAAACGCTTGTAATCCCCTTGCTCCGCGGATTGACAGGAACCTTGGGAATCCCGTGGTGAAAAAGGTGTAGGTCCGTACGCTTGCGGATGGTAGGTGGATACGTCTTTTATCCGTCAACATACTTCTGCTTTGGTTCTCTTCGACACCGATGCAACCGGGTCGTATATTACCTCTAGATTCGTGAACAAACTTTCCCTCCCTACAACCACCCGATCGATCCCTATCATCACGAGTTCACCTCTCGGAGATATCAGATGCACCTTAATGTGCCAAGGTGTGGATGTGGTCATCCAGGACCACAAGTTCTTTGGTGATCTGACAGTGTTGCCTTCCAATAGCATTGATGTGATACTGGGAGTGGATTGGATCACTGCTCACAAGGGTGTCATCTCCACTTCACCGAGATTTGTGACCTTGGTACACTCTGATGGGACAAGAGTCACCTTTGAGCCAATGAAGTCCCGAGACATACCAGCCGTGTACAGTCTTCACACGAAAGCCATCTCAGATGTACCGGTGGTGTGTGAGTTTGAGGATGTGTTTCCAGAAGAGCTACTGTTGACGGTGTATTTTGGTGCACCTAGCATGTTCATTACACTTTGGTTTGGATTTGATTATGGAACTAACCCGCCACTAGGCACACTAATCATATAACAAGTTCATCTTTGTGCATGCATTTGGAAGTGTTGTGTTTATGTAGGAAAACATGGACATAAAGGACGGATTCGCAACAAGTTCAAAGGAGCATTCATGGAGTCTTGTTCATGTTCATGAGCTTGCTAAAATCACTTCCAATGGTGGCGAGGACCGAAGTGCTACGAGGAACACCCCCGGGGATTGAAGCGTAAAAGATCAAACTTCATGCAAAGAGAGCCTCTATCTTGGACGCAAGGATAACAGCATCAAAATCATGCAAGTGGAGGGGGCAAAGTACATAAATGCACGAGGACCCACGGAGCAAAAGGGGCGACCGAACCGGCCGGGTGGGCACTGGGCCGGCCGGCCCGGCCCGGCCGGCCCGGCCCACTTCCGGCACCGGTTCGGTCCCGTTTTCCTTGCCCTCGAAGGATCTTCAACCCTAAAACCCCCGATGCGCCGCCAACACCGAGGAGAGGAGTCATTCGCACCGAAGGCCATCCACAAGCTAGAGAGAGAGGAGGAGGATCTCCGGCGGGAGATCAACCACCTCGAAGGAAGCACCCTCTCGTGGAGAAGAAGGAAGACACCGTCGAAGGGAAACCATGATCAACGGTGCCATGATCGGCACCTTGATGGGGTAATCTTCTCATTCGTCCATGGGTTGTAATCGATCTTGAGATGTAATCGCACTTTGTCGGATTATCTATCTATCATCTTGTGTTGAATATACTTTAATGCTTAAGGTTTGCAACCATGCCGTAAAGGGAGTAAGGCCTCAATGCTTCCTTGGATCCATTCAATACGCCGTGTCCATCAAAGGTCTAGTCATGAATACCTTCGCGTAGTGACGGTACGAGAGGAGGGAAAGGGGCGAAACCGTGGTCACAACCCCGATAGATTAGATTGGTTTTCATGTCTTTAAGCGATTGCATGCTCTAGTATCATAGACCCGTGGGAGAGTGTCTTCTATCTTGATCGTTTATCATTCTCTCTAGTGTAGTTTAGTGTTTTCTAGTATAATAGTAGTTAGGGTTTTAGTAGCTAGTGTGTCGTTGTTGATCGAACGCTTGTAATCCCCTTGCTCCGTGGATTGACAAGAACCTTGGGAATCCCGTGGTGAAAAAGGTGTGGGGTCCGTACGCTTGCGGATCGTAGAGGGATACGTCTTTTATCCGTCAACAAGCCCCTTTTTCTGGCGCCGTTGCCGGGGAGCAAGTTAGTTTACATCGTTTGATTTGCATCTAACTTAGTTTTATATTTCAGTTTATCTTTTATTTGCTATATCTAACACATATTATCTAGAAAAACACTTGTTTCGTTTTTGTTTTTTGTTTTTATCTTATTGTCTAGATGGAGTTCGTTAATCAACCCGTGGAAGAACCGGAGAAATCATTAAGGGATTACGCTAGCCCTCAATGTGAAGACATAAAAGTACAAGAGTCGGATTCGATGCTCGAAGCGACCAAGTATGAAATTAAATCCAAGATCATCAAGATGGTGGCGGAAAACCCATTTGAAGGGATGGTTACGGAGAACCCATATAGACACATAAGGGATTTCACGACAATATGCAACACGGTGCGTCAAGAAGGAGTTCCCGATGAATGGTTCAAATGGAATCTCTTTCCCTACTCACTTGCCGGCAAAGCAAAGACATGGTATTCGGTTGCGTCCTTTGAAGTTGAAGGCAGTTGGAACAAGTTGACAAAGAAGTTTTGCGAGAAGTTCTTTCCAATTAGCAAGGTTCAACATCTAAGGAGGCAAGTGATCACTTTCATGCAAGGAGAAGAGGAAGGGATAGACCAAGCCTGGGATAGGTTTAATGAATTAATCGAATAAGGACCAAAACTCGGCTTCACCGGTGACGTACTCTTGCATACATTTTACTTTTCCCTAACCCCTAGTTGCATGCGACACGTCGAAATGTGTGCAGGTGGGGATCTCATGGAGAAAACACTCACGGAAGCCGCCCAACTTCTACAAAAAGTTAGTAAAGCGGCTGCCATGCGAAGAGATTGGGAAACAAGACTTGCGGAAGAGCCGGAATTCAATTCAAGGAAGAAGAAGCTTGCTGATTTTTCTAAAGAGGCAACCCCGGAAGTCACAAAAGAGGAACCGATCATGGAAACGCTTGAACAAGAACACATCAAGTCAAGAACTACACCAAGCGTCGACTTCGCCACACCAAATGAGACGAACAAGAGAAGCATGTGAAGCGCGAAGCCACTAAGGGAGTTCGAGCCAATGGATTGGGCTCCTATTGATTACGGAGAAGTATTCGACAAGAGAAGACCGTTCCCTAATCAAAAGGGAATGGCAAGAGCATTGGAAGTGGATTTCCCACCGGAGAAGAAAGCTGAAAATTCATACGACCTCGAAACCACCGGTGAGATTTTTGAAAAGCTCTTTGGAGATGACGTGGTGGATCCGGAACATATTGCTGAGGTGAAGAGAATCATGGGGATCAAGCCCGAAGCATCACCATACGCTCGCCTCGCTGAAATTTACTCGATAGGATCCGAAGAAGAAGAGAAGATGACGCCACACTTGAGTTGCGAGATCAACGGAGTTCCATGCAAAGCTTTATGCGACATCTGAGCCCAAGTAAGTGTTCTATCTTCTAAAATTTACGATAAAGTTCAATACCACAACCTAGACTTAGCTCCAACATCAACGAAATTAATTATGGGAGATGGTAGAACTATCAAACCTCTAGGTATTGCTTGCAACATGAAAGTAAAAATCTCTAGAAACTATATACCAACCGATTTCTTTGTTATTGATGCTTACCATAGTAATTCCGATCATATAATCTTAGGTAGGCCTTTTCTTAAGTTGGTTGATGCCGTGTTAGATGCCGGAGAAGGCAAAGTAACAATGAACCTTAACGGAACAAAGTACACATATAACTTTCTTCGTGCTTCTAAACACCTTACACCTTTTCCTCCCGAAGATGAAGAAGTAGAAGAGATAGATAGTCTTTGTTTTGTTGAAACCCTTAGAGACCCACTGCAAAGAGCAATGGAAAATCAAATTAGTAATCAACAAGATGAAGAACTAGAGGAAGCAACAAAAGGCTTAGAGCCGCATGATGGTAGTGTGGAGGAAGAGAAGTTCGAAGATATAGGAGAAATCAAACCCGAGGAGCCACAAGTGCCCGAGGTAGACCTTAAACATTTGCCCAAGGGATTAAAATATGAATTTTTGGGCCCAGACAAAACTTATCCAGTCATTGTGAGCGACGAGTTGAGTCCCGAAGAAAATGAAGCGTTGCTGATTTTATTAAAAAAACATAGGAAGGTGATTGGATATTCAATTAATGATCTCAAAGGTATTAGCCCAGCCTTTTGCACTCATCGTATACCGATGGAAGACCAATGTAAGCCTGTAGTGGACCATCAAAGGAGGCTAACCCATGCCATGCGAGAGGTAGTAAAGAAAGAGGTTATCAAGTTACTTGATGCCGGAATCATCTACCCGGTTCCGCATAGCGAATGGGTGAGCCCGTACATTGTGTACCGAAGAAAGGAGGTTTGACCGTGGTGAAGAATGAGAAGAACGAGTTGATACCGCAAAGAACCGTGACCGGGTGGCGGATGTGTATCGATTACCGTAAGCTTAACAAAGCGACGAAGAAAGATCACTTCCCCTTACCGTTCATAGACGAGATGCTCGAGAGGTTAGCAAACCATGCTTATTTTTGCTTTCTCGATGGATACTCGGGGTTCATGCAAATTCCCATTCACCCGGAAGATCAACATAAGACAACGTTTACGTGTCCTTACGGAACGTTTGCATATAGGAGGATGCCCTTCGGTCTATGCAACGCTCCGGCCTCTTTTCAACGTTGCATGATGGCCGTGTTTTCGGAATTCATCGAAAAAATTGTTGAAGTGTTTATGGATGATTTTTCCATTTACGGGAAGACGTTCATGGATTGCTTAGCAAACTTAGAAAAGGTCCTTACAAGGTGTGCGGAGGTAGATTTGGTTTTAAATTGGCAAAAGTGCCACTTCATGGTTAAGCAAGGCATAGTGCTCGGACATGTTATATCCGAGAGAGGAATCGAAGTGGACAAGGCTAAGGTAGAGACAGTTGAGCAACTCCCACCTCCTACGGATGTTAAGTCCTTAAGGAGCTTTCTAGGCCATGCCGGATTTTATAGAAGATTTATAAAGGACTTCTCGAAGATCACTAAGCCTTTAACACATCTTCTTCAAAAGGATGTGGCTTTCGACTTTGACGAGAAGTGCCTAGCGGCATTCTGGACCTTGAAAAATGCGTTGGTGAGTGCTCCCATCATCCAACCTCCGAATTGGAGCCAACCTTTCGAGATCATGTGTGACGCAAGTGACTACGCCGTAGGCGCGGTCTTGGGTCAAAGAAAGGAAGGCCGAGTTCACGCCATTTACTACGCTAGCAAAACTCTTAGTGGGGCACAATTAAATTACGCCACTACGGAAAAAGAGTTGCTAGCGGTGGTATTCGCTTTCGAAAAATTCAGATCTTACATCGTGAACTCGAAAGTCATTGTTTACACCGATCACGCAGCCATCAAGTATCTCTTGGCTAAGAAGGAAGCTAAACCACGTTTGATTCGTTGGATCCTTCTTCTCTAAGAGTTTGATGTTGAAATTCGTGATAAAAAGGGGGTGGAGAATGTTGTGGCCGATCATTTGTCTAGGATGAATCGTGGACAAGATGATAAAGAGCCCATAGAAGATAAGATGAGAGATGACCACCTCTATAGAGTGCTTGATAAAGATACTTGGATGATCGACATCATTCAAGCAATTCGAAAAGATGCCCCTCGATCATCTAGATAAAAACACTCAAAGGAAGATAATCTCTCGAAAGTAAGAAATATTTTTGGGATGCACCATACCTCTTCAAACTTGGCAATGATGGAGTAATGAGAAGATGTGTGCCAAGGGAAGAGAGGGTTGAGATTCTAAGGAAGTGCCACTCGGCGGAGTACGGTGGACACTATAGCCATTTTCGAACCGAAGCAAAAGTATGGTCGAGCGGATTCTATTGGCCGGAGATGCATGAAGATACTAAACGATATGTTGCGTCATGCCCCGAATGCCAAAGAACCGAAAACATCTCTCAAAGAAATTCTATACCTTTGAAATACAACTTACAAATTGACATATTCGATGTATGGGGCATAGACTTCATGGGGCCTTTTAAAAACTCATTTGGATTCGAGTATATCCTTGTTATGGTTGATTATGTATCCAAGTGGGTGGAGGCAATACCATGTCGTAAAGCTTCCACGGAGGAGTCCATCACTATGATCAAGAACGTGATTTTTCCCCGTTTCGGCACACCGAGAATCTTGATAAGTGATGGAGGAACTCATTTCATCGGGAAGAACTTCAAAAAGTGCTTGTCCAAGTTGGGAATTGAGCATAGGGTCTCCACGGCCTATCACCCACAAACCAACGGACAAGCGAAGACGTCAAATAGGCAATTAAAAAGCATACTCAACAAGACCATAGAGAAGGGAGGCAAGGATTGGTCAAAGAAATTAGACGGAGCTTTATGGGCTTATCGAACGGCGTTTAAAACACCGATAGGTATGACCCCTTACCAATTCGTCTATGGAAAAGCTTGCCACCTTCCGGTTGAGTTGGAACATAAAGCCTATTGGGCAATTAAAGAGATGAACCTTGATCTCGATGCCGCGGTGGTGAAACGAAGAATTCAAATAAGCGAGCTAGAGGAGTTGAGGTTGAAAGCATATGAAAACGCAAGCATATACAAGGAGAGAATCAAAAGGTGGTATGATAAAAGATTGAAGAAAAAAGAATTTAAAGAAGGAGATAAGGTCCTCCTCTACAATTCGAGGTTTAAAACCTTCGGAAAGGGGAAATTGCAAAGCAAATGGGACGGACCTTATGTTGTGCATTCGGTGTTCTCCAACGGAGCGGTAACCATTATGGATATAAACGGCGATCAATTTGTGGTGAATGGACAGTGGCTTAAGGTTTACTACGAACCCGATGTCGTTCCCCTTCACCATGTTGACGTCTTCACCATGGAGGAAGAGCCCGAACGTCCCGCCTAGGACGAAAAACAAGGCATCAACTTCTGTAAATAATTTTTCTTTTAGTTTTCTGGAGTTTTTCGCGAAGATTTACTGGGGCCAACTTTTTCCCATGGGCTAAGGAAGAAAAAATAGGGCGGTGTGCAAAAACCGGACCGGCCCGGCCCCGGCGGGGGTGGGCGGCCGGCCCGAGCGGACCGGCCCAGAGGGGCCCGACGCCCGATGACGCCGAATTTCGCCCGAATTGCTCCTTTTTGACTTTTTTGTTTGGTCGGGAAATTTTAAGGGAAGTGTAAAAAAGGAAAATAAGGTTCCCAGGGCTTTTCTCTCAGGACTATTTATTTGGCCGAATTGGGAGCTCGAGAATCAAACCTTTCAAGCAATGTGTTGCACCCTTGTAGCAGCCATTGTGCCTCCAAGAAGCTTAGAGCTGAAGCTAGAAGCCAAGAAGCCATCGATGGAGGAGGCGATGCGATGCGAGCTCAAGCTACCCGTCAAGAGGACCGCACGCATCCGTTGCGGAGGACGTGTCCCGACCGGAGCTCTTGCATCTCGCAACCCCGTCGAAGGAGAGAAGGTCCCTACACGCGTTCGAAGGTCAGCACGCCTCCAAGGCATCAAGCGCAAGGATTACAAGGAGGTGTCGCCAGAGCCTAAGGATTATGGGGATAGCGACTACTCCGACGATCGTAGCCCGAGCTCGTGGGCGGCTGCCGGTAGAGATGATGATGATTGGGATGAGCAGCCCAATGAAAGAACTCCCGAAGGCCCCAACGGTGACGGCAACGACGGCGGCGAAGGCAACAACAATGGAGGTGGCAACGACGGTGGTGACAACGGTGGAGATTATGGCGACGACGACCCCTTCGGATTGCATCCGGTGTGTTGTCGAGTTTGCCGTCAATCCATCGCGGATCTCTACACGTCGGCCGACGAATGTCTCCAAGCCATGGAAGCGATGAAGCAGCGTATGGAGGACTTGGAGCGCGTAGTTGAAGATGACTACAAGTTCCTTAACCGTAACGTGCGCAAACTTTTTGGCATGGTTGGAAACATGAGAGGCAAGTGGTGCAAAACTTGCTTGAAGTACCACTAGATCTAGTTTTCCCCTTAGGATTTTTGTAAGATACGACGAGGACGTCGTATGTTTTAAGTGTGGGGGAGAGCTAGCTCGCTAGCCTTAGCTTTTGAACTTCAAGTTTAGGTTCGGTTTAATCTTCGTGTGAGAGTCTTAGTGTTTTAATGAGTCTTTAGTTTTTGAGTCTGTTTTAAAATTTTTGCAAGTGTCTTAAATTAGTGTTGAGTCAAAGAAAACCAAATAAAAAGAGTCTTTATATATATCTTTGTGTTTTATGTATTGTTTATCTTTATTTACTTGTTTGTTTAATCTTCGATTCTTGATATATGAACACAAGTATGTGGTTTGAAAATCGTTTACCGTGGTGCTTAGTGGAATCGCTACTACTTAAAGTACCCATACCGCACTTCGATCTTGAGCTTCACATGTTAGTTGTGCTATGTTCGATGCTAAAAATTGGAGGATTTCAGTTCTGAAAATTATTTTAAAACCCTTGTAATAAAGGTTAGCAAAACCTCTTTTTCCAAGTTGAGAGTAAGAAAAAATTCCTATCCAAAGCCAAGTTTATTTTTTTTCGCTCCACCATAAGTGTGATTAGCATGATGAGTTAGGCTAGGACCCTTCTCTCTTGGTGAGTTTTAATTTCAAGCAATGATCATGTCCTTGTGCTTATCTTTTGTTGCTAGCCTCGTCACATATTCAGTACGTGACTTTCACAACGAAAGTCATGATTATCACTGGATTCCATACCCAACCCTATACATCTCTTTTGTACATCGTATTCCTTGAACACAACCTATTTTCAAAGTTTCATCTCGTCTCTAGCATGATTTATTTAAAAATTCAGATTGTATGCATGCGAGGAAAGAGAGAATTGAAAGCTTTGAAAAGTTGTCAAGAGAGAGAAAAATAAAGAGAAAAAAAGTATGTGTATGGAAAAGAAAAGAAAAGAAAAGAAAGAAAGAAAGAAAGAAAGAAAGAAAATCATATGTGAATGAAAGAAGAAAAAGAATAAGAAAAAGATGAGTTAGCAATGAAGATATGAGAGGGATGGATCAAGTGAAAGAAAAGAAAAAAATAAAGTGTAAGGAAGGATGTCACGTTGATTGTGAGACGAAACTTTTACTCTATTTCCAACCATGTGCAATCCGACAACGAGGACATCATTGGTGCCTTGTAGTCACAATTTTCTTTTGCCCTTGCACATGTCCACCATTCTAAATCTTCTCATCCTTGATATCCCTACATATGGTTAATTCTCATGATTATTGGCTTTGAAAGGTAGACAACCATTAGAGGAAGTTCTTAGTTTGACAATACTTGTGTTGATTGCGCTAGCCCTACCTATAGCTCCACTTTACATAATATATGAGAGATTAATGGGAGGTGAGAGTTTTATAAAATTTGGTTAGGATAGCCACTTCATATGAGTGACTTGAGAGAGCTTGGAGAAAGGTTTTTGTCTAATACTTGTTGCAGGAATTTTTGTTTTGAAAATCATAAAAACCCTCCAATAGAAGCAAAGGAGTAAGCATGGCTGAAATTGAAGACTTCAAGTGAAGAGTTTGAGTTGTGGGGTAAAAACTTGACGTGGTAAAAGTTCTAAACGCCCATGTTTATGTTTGATTATCATTACTTTGTGTTTATGTATTAAAGATGAAAAGATTGACTAACTTGTGAAGGAGGATTAATGGTACACGATTACACACCTTGGACGAAATTCTTTTACGAGTACTTGCTCGAGGACGAGCAAGAGCTAAGTGTGGGGGAGATGTTGACGGTGTATTTTGGTGCACCTAGCATGTTCATTACACTTTGGTTTGGATTTGATTATGGAACTAACCCGCCACTAGGCACACTAATCATATAACAAGTTCATCTTTGTGCATGCATTTGGAAGTGTTGTGTTTATGTAGGAAAATATGGACATAAAGGACGGATTCGCAACAAGTTCAAAGGAGCATTCATGGAGTTTTGTTCATGTTCATGAGCTTGCTGAAATCACTTCCAATGGTGGCGAGGACCGAAGTGCTACGAGGAACACCCCCGGGGATTGAAGCGTAAAAGATCAAACTTCATGCAAAGAGAGCCTCTATCTTGGACGCAAGGATAACAACATCAAAATCATGCAAGTGGAGGGGGCAAAGTACATAAATGCACGAGGACCCACGGAGCAAAAGGGGCGACCGAACCGGGCCGAATTGGGCCTGGGCCGGCCGGCCCAGGCCGGCCGGCCCGGCCCACTTCCGGCACCGGTTCGGTCCCGTTTTCCTTGCCCTCGAAGGATCTTCAACCCTAAAACCCCCGACGCGCCGCCAACACCGAGGAGAGGAGTCATTCGCACCGAAAGGCCATCCACAAGCTAGAGAGAGAGGAGGAGGATCTCCGGCGGGAGATCAACCACCTCGAAGGAAGCACCCTCTCGTGGAGAAGAAGGAAGACACCGTCGGAAGGGGAAACCATGATCAACGGTGCCATGATCAGCACCTTGATGGGGTAATCTTCTCATTCGTCCATGGGTTGTAATCGATCTTGAGATGTAATCGCACTTTGTCGGATTATCTATCTATCATCTTGTGTTGAATATACTTTAATGCTTAAGGTTTGCAACCATGCCGTAAAGGGAGTAAGGCCTCAATGCTTCCTTGGATCCATTGAATACGCCGTGTCCATCAAAGGTCTAGTCATGAATACCTTCGCGTAGTGACAGTACGAGAGGAGGGAAAGGGCGAAACCGTGGTCACAACCCCGATAGATTAGATTGGTTTTCATGTCTTTAAGCGATTGCATGCTCTAGTATCGTAGACCCGTGGGCGAGTGTCTTCTATCTTGATCGTTTATCATTCTCTCTAGTGTAGTTTAGTGTTTTCTAGTATAATAGTAGTTAGGGTTTTAGTAGCTAGTGTGTCGTTGTTGATCGAACGCTTGTAATCCCCTTGCTCCGCGGATTGACAAGAACCTTGGGAATCCCGTGGTGAAAAAGGTGTGGGGTCCGTACGCTTGCGGATCGTAGAGGGATATGTCTTTTATCCGTCAACAGCTACCCGGTTTGCCACCCGACCGTGATGTGGAGTTTGTGATCAACTTGGTGCCAGGGACTACCCCGATAGCCCAGAGTTCGTATCTCATAGCAGAAGTCGAGCTAAAGTTGTGAAGGCAAAGTTAGACTCACTGCTTGAGAAGGGGTTCATCCGACTGAGTGCTTCACCGTGGGGTTCCCCAGCTCTGTTTGTGCCGAAGAAGGATGGAACTCAGCGTCTGTGTGTTGATTACTGCACCCTAAATGTGGTAACCATCAAGAACAAGTACCTGCTACCCTGGATCGACGACCTGATGGATCAGCTAAGGCAAGACAAGTTCTTTAGCAAGATTGATCTCCGATCAGGCTATCACCAGATGAAGATTCGACCGGAGGACATCCATAAGATTGCGTTTGTGAACCGGTATGGATAGTACGAGTACACTGTCGTATCGTTTGGTCTTACGAACGCCCCGACGTACTACATGAACATGATGAACAAGGTATTCATGGATGAGTTGGACAAGTGTGTTGTTGTCTTCATTGACGACATACTAGTCTTCTCCAAGACCACAGAGGAGCATGAGGAGCACCTGAGGATCGTGTCGGGAAAGCTCAGACAACATCAGCTATATGCCAAGTTCAGCAAGTGTGAGTTCTGGATGGAAGAGGTCGCCTTTCTCGGCCACGTGTTTTCAGCTAAAGGAGTGGCTGTAGATCCGAGCAAGATAGAAGCAGTGTCCAAGTGGTAGTCACCTAAGTCTGTGACAGAGATTTGCATTTTCTCGGTTTAGCCAGATACTACCGTCGGTTTATCGAGAACTTCTTCAAGATTGCAAAGCCCATGACAGAACTGTTGAAGAGGAACACACCATACGTGTGGTCAGACAAGTGTGAAGCCAGCTTTCAGGAGCTCAAGACTCGCCTCACCACTACGCCGGTCCTGACTCTTCCTGATGCGAGCAAGGACTTCGTGGTATACTGTGACGCGTCGAGACAGGGACTCGATTGTGTACTGATGCAAGGAGGCAAGGTGGTTGCGTATGCCTCGCGACAGCTTCGGAAGCATGAGGAGAACTATCCCACACATGACCTCGAGTTAGCTGCAGTCGTTCACGCTCTGGAGACATGGAGGCACTACCTGATGGGCAACAAGTGCGACATTTTTACCGATCACAAGAGTTTGAAGTATATCTTCACGCAGTCAGAGTTGAACTTGAGGCAAAGAAGATGGCTAGAGTTGATCAAGGACTACAACCTGAACATTCACTACCACCCCGGAAAAGCAAACGCCGTAGTCGACACACTGAGTTGCAAACACTACTGCAACAACCTGATGGTACGGAAAGGTCAACCAGCACTGTACGAGGAAATGGAGAAGCTGAGTTTGGAGATTGTGGAGGAAGGACAGTTGAACGAGTTGAGAGTGAAGTAAACACTCGAAGACCAGATCAGAAAGGATGTCCAGAGGTTGAGGAAGTGAAGTCCCTGATGGCCAGAGGCAAGGCAACAGACTACTGCCTCGACGAGCAGGGCACGTTGTGGTTGAAGGACCGCATATGTGTACCACGGAGCAAGGAGATTCGAGACTCGATTATGAAGGAAGCTCACGACTCTCGATACTCGATCCACCCTGGTTGCACGAAGATGTGCAAAGATCTGAAGATACGGTTCTGGTGGGAGAAGATGAGGGAAGACATCGCCGAGTATGTCACCTGATGTGACACGTGCTAGAGAGTGAAAGCGGAACACCAGAGACCTGCCGGTTTGTTTCAGCCGCTAGAGATACCCACGTGGAAGTGGGATGATATTAGTATGGATTTCATTGTGGGTTTGCCGCGAACACAGAAAGGGAATGACTCCATTTGGGTGATTGTCGATCGATTGACCAAGGTATCACACTTCTTGCCAGTGAAAGCCAACTACAGTGTGAGCCGACTTGCAGAACTTTATGTGGACAACATCCTGAAGCTTCATGGGGCTTCGAGAGGCATTGTGTTAGATAGAGGGACACAATTTACTGCACAGTTCTAGAAGAGCCTACATGCTTCCATGGGTACTGAGTTGAACTACAGTACTGCTTTCCACCCCCAGACGGATGGTCAGACGGAGAGAGTGAATCAAGTCCTAGAAGACCTACTGAGGGCTTGTGTGTTGACCTACGGATTTGATTGGGAGAAGAGTCTGTCCTATGCTGAGTTCTTGTACAACAACAGCTACCAGGCCAGTTTGAAGATGGCTTCCTTCGAAGCTCTGTACGACAGAAAGTGTCGGACACCGTTGATGTGGTCTGAGGTGGGGGAGCAAACCTTTTCAGTCCCTCCACCTTTGTCGAAGCTCAGAGCAGAGAATGTCACCACGGTCAGAGAGAATCTGAAGATAGCTCAGAGCAGGCAAAAGAGCTACGCTGATCCGAAAAGGAAAGACGTCTCCGTCGAGGTGGGAGAGCACGTCTACCTGAAGGTGTCACCCCTCCGAGGTACAAAGAGGTTCCATGTCAAAGGGAAGTTGTCACCAAGGTATGTTGGCCCATATCCGATCATGAAGAGGATTGGGAAGGTGGCTTACAAGCTTGAGCTACCTCTGGAGCTTACCGGAGTGCATCCGGTATTCCACGTGTCTTAGCTCCGGAAGTGTGTGGTCATCGAAAAGAGGGTGCCCGCTCAGGCACTCGATGTTCAGGAGACCCTGGAGTACTTGGAGTACCCAGTCCAGATCCTGGACAGGGCAGAGAAGTCAACCAGGAACACCACCACGCGCTTCTGCAAGGTGCTTGTTGACGGTGAAAATCCGTCAACCTAGCCATGAGTTTACCTTCGGTGTTGGCATGAGTTTTATACCTTATCCATTGGTATTAACCCCCGTGGTATAACAAGTTCACGTGTGCATGTCAGTTTTGGAGTTTAATGTTTATGCAGGGTTTTAGTGTTGAATGCAAGACTTTCGGGATAAGTTCATCAAGCACCTCATGACAAGACCTTGAAGCCCCGTACAAGTCATGCAATGAAGCAAACTTAACTCCAAGAAGCCGAGGACTTGATTCGAGAAGACGACGACTCCGAGGACACGACCGAGAAAAGTCTTCGAATCTTGCAAGACAAGGAGTTGAGTCCAATTCGAGAGAAAACGACGACATGGACCTACATGCGAAGGGGGAAACATCCGGGAAGCAAGGAACCGACGTAGAGCAAAGGAGGCCTCGGGGCCGGGCCTGGATGGGCCCGGGCCGGCCGGCCCCGGTCCGGTCGGCCCGGGCCCATCCGGGGCCCATTTGCCCCCTCCTTTGCCCTAGCCGCCAATCGGGCTATTTATAGCCCCCTGACTGAGAGCCACGAGGAGAAGAATTCATCATCGGCCGCCGAGGAGCAGAGAAGAGAGGGACACCATCTCGGAGAGGAGAGGGTCGAGCTAGTTGACTAGGGTTTCCCTAGCCGACGTGGGAACCTTGCACGGAAGACCACGTCGGAGTTCCGGAGCTAGAAGCAAGATCAAGGAAGGATCCCGGTGGTGATCTTGTGTATGTATCATTGTTATAGTTGAATTATCAAGTTGAATCTTTTCCTAGCGATCAAGTGTTTCCTCGAAGATTTCGTTTTTCGATCGGCTTTGCTTATTCCAATTCTATTCTCGAGATAGATTACATAGGGTGTTCTTGTAGCCGCGGTGGCTAGAGTTACACGCCGGATCTTCCGAAAGAATTTCGACTTGTCTTTTGACTCGCCCTAAGCTCCCCGCATGAATAGGGATACGTTGTGACAGAACGGGGGTTCCGAAAGGCGGATGTTTTCGGATTTGGACGGGAAACCACGATTTAAAGACGCTTCTTATAAGATTCGATTTGCTACTTCTTCTCTTCCTTGGAACTTCAACAAAAGGCTTACCCTGATCCCTCTAGATCGGTTTATCTACCCAATCTTACTTCGTTTTCTCTGGTCTTTAGTAGATTAGATTCGTTTCGTGTCTTTTACTTAGATGCATTAGGGTTTCTTTTATCGAAGATTGGAGTTACTTGGCTTTATTAAATTAAGTTTTGCGTCACACATTTGTTCCACGGATTCGATACCTTGGGTTCACCACTCGAGGGAAGAAGGGTCCCTTGACTACGACGGGAGACTTGTACGCTTGCAAGTCACAAACGAACTTTGATACAATTATTAACCGTCAACAAGCCCCTTTTTCTGGCGCTGTTGCCGGGGAACAAGTGATCAAGATTTTATTTTTATTGCCTTTTTGTAATTTTCAGTTTTCTCATTGTTTTTAATTTTTGCATCTACTAAATTTTGATCATCCTCAAAATACATCTAATCTAGTTTGTCTAACCCTAGTTTTTATAGATTTGTTTTTACTTTCTAGTTTTTGCATACTTTGTTTATTGCTAACCCTAACAGGAGATGGACGGCTACCTCTCCAACAAACCCGATAATTTTGTGGATGATCCGGAAAAACTTTACGAGGCTAAGGAGACGCGAAGCACATCAAGCTAAAAAGTTTGTATTTTGTAGATTCGGAGTCGGAAGACAAAGGATCGCGGGAATCTCCGAAGAATTCACCACCTCAAAGTCCTCGGGAGAATCGACTTCCACCAATGGGTGACCAACCACGGAAGAACGCAAGATTGGGGAGCTATGCACCCCAGACATCATCGACCTACCAATCTTGAACCTCGAGGAGATCGGAAGACCGTTCGAGATCAAGACCTCAACAATCCGCATGGTGCAACATTCACCCTTCACCGGTAAAGAGGATCCGAACCTTCACCTCCAAGCATTCATTCAACTATGTCAGACTTTCAACATGGATGGGGTGACTCAAGACCAAATGAGGGCAAGGCTTTTTCCGTTCTCACTTCTCGGGAAGGCTTTGCAATGGTTCCACTCTCAACCGGCGGAGACGGTGCAAAATTGGAACACGTTGATGAAGGCTTTCATGAAGGAATACTACTCACCGGGTAAAACTCAAAGCTTGCGTAATAAGATTGCCACCTTTGTTCAATATCCTATGGAAACTATCTCGGAGGCATTCGAGCGCTTCAACGAGTACACCCGGGCGGTTCCACATCACAAGTTCCCGAAGGAAGACCTCGTGCAAAAGTTCTATCAAGGATTCACCATGGCGTCAAGGACGATCATCGATGCATCGGCGGGGAGGATCCATCATCGAACTTACACCGACGGAAGCTTTCACTCTATTCAAGAAGGTCGCGGATAATGACACGTGGGCGTCGTCTGGGCGCCTACATCCGGTTCAACCCACGGGGAACGTCAAAGGAGTCTTGCCAGTGGAGAAGGAGAACATACTTGAAGGCAAGATCGACTCGCTCATGAGGAGGTTGGAGAAGATGGAGATGGAAAAGAAAGAGGCTCAAGACTTGAAGGCTGCCGAAGCAAGGTCCACATGCGAAGAATGTGGAGAGTATGGCCATGTCCGCAAAGATTGTCCGGAGGAAGCCAAAGTGCTCAACTACATGAGGAAGGGAGAATTGCCGAACTTCCGCTACGGGCAAGGTAGGCCTCAATTTAATGCAAGCTCATCTATTCCTAACGCGGTTCCGCTTCGTATACAATTGAAGGAGTTCATGGATGAGCAAGCTAAGATCAACAAGGACACCGATCACCAAGTTCAAAACCATAGACAAGGTGTTGGAGAACATCGATAGCAAAGTGACGGAGGTCGGAAGTTCCAATCATCAAGTGCTCGACATGATGAAGATGCTCGAGACGCAAGTTGGACAACTTGCGGGCGCCTCACTAATGATGAAGGGAAGCTTCGGGACAACCCAAATGGCCCGAATCGGCGAAGGCCATTCAAACACGTTCGGGGAAGGAGACCGAAGATCCGGAACGTTCCGCGGGAGCAAGGAAGCTTAAACCATCCACCGAGGTGGAAGGAGTTGCTAAAGAGAAGGTTACGGGGATCGTCACCGAGGAACCCGAATTTGAGATGCCGGAGGAAGACACGAGGATACCGCAACTCAAGCCACGCTACTTCCGAGGTAAACTTGACAACTGTCGGTGTTTTAGACCGGCAAACCTACCAAGGGCGTACCCGAGGTAGTAGATTGTGCGGTGAGGATCGTGATCGGGAGACCGAGAACTCGAAGGTGTGCGCAAGGACACGGGACACAAGATTTATATAGGTTCGGGCCGCCAAGGTGGCAAGCCCTACGTCCTGTTTGGGGGATCAAGTATGGCGCCCTGCGCTTGGTGTTGGGTTGTCCCCAGAGGGATTGGGGATGTGCGGCTAGGTACCCGGCCCTCCCTTATATAGTCCAGGGGGCAGGTTCCTAGTCGGTTACAAGGCAGGAGTCCTACTAGGAGTACACGGAGCGAGTCCTAGTAGGAGTACGGGGGGAATTCTACCGGAGTCCATCTTCTACTATTCTTCCTTCCTTGCATGAGTACCCGGGGAGTATGCCCGACAAGCCCCCGAGCACGTTGGAGTCGAGAGTAGTAGTTCGAGTAGTCTTGAAGCCTCTTCAAGTAGTTCTTGAGCGTCCTCGAGTACTGCTTGGAGAAGTCTTCAATAGTACTTGAACTGCCGCGAGGCTGGAAGGTGGTCCAGCTCATCAGTCTTGAAAAAATTTGAATGATGGGTGTAGCATAGCGACCCCGAGCCTTGAAATGATTAGGTAATCAATCCAAGGGTCTTCGGTGTTCGCGAAGCCATCATCCGAGTACTCTTGCGGCGTGTAGCCCCCGAGATAAGAGAGCCGTATGAGCCACGTCGAGTAGTGATTGGTGAGGAGCCCCCGAGTTTGAGAGCGAGCGAAGCATGCTTTGAAGTTATCTTCAAGTAGCCCCAGAGTCTGGAGAGATTCCAAGTAGCGGTTTGGCGTCGAGCCGTGGAGCTTGAGAAGTAGTCGTGCCGTCGGAGCGGACTTTAGAATGCGACTTAAAAACCGAAGTCGACTTTGTGCCGCGCGGAGTGGACTTTGAGATGCGACTTGAAATCCGAAGTCGACTTTAGTTGCCGCGCGGAGCGGCTTTGAGTTGCGACTTGAAAAGCGAAGTCGACTTTAGGGTGCCGCACAGAGCGGACTTTGATATGCGACTTTAGAAGTCGACTTTAGAATGCCGCGCAGAACGGACTTTGAGATGCGACTGAAGAAGTCGACTTTGTGCCACGCGGGGTGGACTTAAGATGCAAAAACGAAAAGCACTTTCCGGAAAGCCAAAGCGAATGAAAAATCAGAGAAAACGAGTAGTTTTGCCGCCGGAGCGGGCTTAAGATTGCGACCGGAGTCGGCTTGTGCCACCGGAGTGGGCTTAAGTACCTGAGCCATGGATTTCAGACCCAAGGTACGATTGCCGCCGGAGCGGGCTTGAAGGTGCGACCGAAGTCGGCTTGTGCCACCGGAGTGGGCTTGAGTACCTGAGCCATGGATTTCAGACCCAAAGTATGATTGCCGCCGGATCGGGCCTGAAGGTGCGACCGAAGTCGGCTTGTGCCACCGGAGTGGGCTTAAGTACCTGAGCCATGGATTTCAGACCCAAGGTACGGGTGCCACCGTAGTGGACTTGAAGGTGCGACCGGAGTCGACTTGCGTACACCGGGCCATGGATTTCGGACCCAAGGTACGGAGCGCGAGTACTTAGGGCACTTGGACCCATGGTACGGAGCGTGAAGACCACGTGCGGCTAGGTTCCATCGTCGCCAGGGCCCGAGGGCCGCTTACAGCTAGGTTCCATCGAAGCTTACACACATAGTATGCCAGCGAAGCGAGGCGAAGATGCGGCCGAGTCGACTTTAAGATGCCGCACGAAGCGGACTTTAGAATGCGACTTTAGAAGTCGACTTTAGATTGCCGCGCGTAGCGGACTTTAGAAACTGCCTCCTAGGGATAGCCCCCGAGTTGATGAAGTATACTCGCGGCGACTTGATTGATATGCCCCAAGAGTAGTCAGCAGAGTGTAGCTCCCGTGAAAACCCGCCGAGAAGCATACACAAATGAGTAGTCGGCAAGTAGTCCTACATGATGAGGACAACAAGCCAAGAAAACAGTAATCATTTAGATAAATGACTTAGGCGTTCTTTGCTAGGCGGACTTGTTGATGAAGCCGTGGCGGTCGGCGATGGAGCCACCGGGGGTTGTTCTTTGAAGTCGACTAGTCAGAGTTGATTCCGACTAGTTGTTGGGGGCGTGACTGCCGTTCTCGACTAGTTTGGAAAATTAGTCGAGATGAATGGTCAACGCGATGCGACCGGGGAAGATGACGTCGTGGCGGCACGCGGCGTACTCGAAGTAGAGCCAGTGTTGCCACGAGACAAGTAGTCGCACCCCACGGCATGGCTGAAGTAGAGCCAGCGTGGCCGCAAGACGAAGTCGCGGCGCACGGAGTAGTCGACGACGAGCGGCGCGACGTGCCGAGGCACCCGGACGTGCGGCATAGGCGAAGTAGTCGACGACGAGCCTGCGCGAGGCGGAGTAGTCGACGACGAGCTGCGCGACGAGCTGCGTGACGAGCCGCGAGACATGCCGAGGCACCCGGACGCGCGGCAGAGGTGAAGTAGTCGACGACGAGCCCGGAGTAGTCGACGATGGGCGGAGCGACGAGCCGCAAGATGAGCCACGCGACGTGTCGAGGCACCCGGACGCGCGGCGTAGGCGAAGTAGATCGCTGCAGCCGGGGGAGTGGAGACGAGTACTCGCGGTGCATGGCGAGGTTGACGTAGAGCGCGTGCGGCCGGAGACGAGTAGTCGCGGCGCACGGCGAGGTCGACGTAGAGCACGTGCGCCCGGAGACGAGAAATCGCGGCGCACGGCGAGGTTGACGTAGAGCGCGTGCGGCCGGAGACGAGTAGTCACGGCGCACGGCGAGGTCGACGTAGAGCACGTGCGGCCGGAGACGAGAAATCGCGGCGCACGGCGAGGTTGAGGTGGCCGAGGGCAGTTGTACCCGAGTACTACGTACTCACGTACTGTCTTGTGTGTGCACCAAGCCAAAGATCTTGGAGCTTCCGAAGCAAGGGGTGCTGCCGCCCTGTCCTGGTCAGCGCGTGCCATGTGCAGCATGGATGGCTTGAAGCCTTGAATTGACTGCTCATCTCGTGGAGGGAAGCGTGCGCAAAATCAATCTGTTCTGCTTGGCACGTGGTGCACTTGGAGTTGATGGAGATGTCTTGGCAGCGATGTTGATACGAGAAATCGACGAGATCGAGTACTGCTCCATCTCGGACTTGAATACAAAGATTGACTCTTGACCGGATTTTGACTCGAAGTCGTCGTCTCGATCGTGATGCTGACTATGACAGGTTGGTCTCCGCTTGGGATGCAAACTTGATCGGGTGACACGAAATCGATTCCGTGTAGAGTTTCACCGAGCTCGCGAGTTCTTTGGTCGTCGAATAGTTGTCCATGTGACTGTCAGCGTCGTCGAGCAGATTGATCTTGATGATTAAGGTCCTTCGAATTCGTCCGGTGGCGATGATCGCCCCTACCTGGTGCGCCAGCTGTCGGTGTTTTAGACCGGCAAACCTACCAAGGGGGTACCCGAGGTAGTAGATTGTGCGGTGAAGATCGTGATCGGGAGACCGAGAACTCGAAGGTGTGCGCAAGGACACGGGACACAAGATTTATACAGGTTCGGGCCGCCAAGGTGGCGAGCCCTACGTCCTGTTTGGGGGATCAAGTATGGCGCCCTGCGCTTGGTGTTGGGTTGTCCCCAGAGGGATTGGGGATGTGCGGCTAGGTACCCGGCCCTCCCTTATATAGTCCAGGGGGCAGGTTCCTAGTCGGTTACAAGGCAGGAGTCCTAGTAGGAGTACACAGAGCGAGTCCTAGTAGGAGTACAGGGGAATTCTACCAGGAGTCCGTCTTCTACTATTCTTCCTTCCTTGCATGAGTACCCGGGGAGTATGCCCGACACACTTTGAGAAGTTTGTGGAAGTTGTGCGTAGACTTAGCATCAACATGCCATTACTAGATGCCCTACAAGTACCTACATATTCTCGTTACTTTAAAGACATACTTGCAAATAAATATGAGATAGCAACACTCGGGGTAGATCATGTCAAGATGTCCGAGGAGTGTAGTGCCGCTATTGCTAATGGGCTAGAGAAGCAAAAGGACCCCGGGTGCCCTACAATTCCATGTTCGGTTGGTTCTTTCAACTTCGAGAAGGTGTTATGCGACCTTGGAGCTAGTGTAAGCATCATGCCGAGGGATGTGTTCGAGAAGCTACGCCTACCAATGGAGCCTACGGGTATATGTTTGGAGTTAGGAGACAACTCCATTTGCTATCCCTTGGGCATTGCTGAAGATGTACCTGTGAAGATTGGACACCACTTCATCCCCGTCGACTTCGTTGTGCTCGAGATGGGAGAGAGGGAGAAGCCGCCGCTCATCCTAGGGAGGCCTTTCCTCAAGACCGTGGGAGCTACTATTGATGTTGGCAAGGGGGAGATCATGTTCAATATCAACGGAGAAAGGAGTTCCTTCAAGTTCCGTCCAAGAATCGAGGCATGCAACATGATTGGAGTGAAGGGAGAACCAAAACAAACGGAGGGGCTGAAAAAGAAGAAGGAGCCGAAAAAAATGAACGTAAAGAAAATCAAAGAAGGTGTTGCATCCGTCAAGACAAAGGAAGAGAAGCCGCCTGTGAAGACCAAAAAAATGACTAAGCCGGAAGACAAGCCCGCGCCCAAGATGGTGCGGAAGTGGGTACCCAAGATTGCAACGCCCGCAAAGAGCGTTGATCCGAAGTAATCAAGTGAAGAAGTCTAGCTATAGACTATAAACGAAGCGCTAGGCGGGAGGCAACCCGTTTCGTCGAGTCAAGAATAAGCTACCGGGAGAACAACCCGATTCTAGGTTTTTCGAGTATTTTTAATAGTTTAGTTTTTGAGTTTTATTACGCAAAGACATTAGACTTAGAAGTGGTTGAACAATATTAGAGACATAATTCTTGATTGAATGTTTGCTTTATCATAAACCCTTTGCATGAACCCTCCTATGTGCTTGTTTGTTCTTTTCTTTTTGAGAAACCTCAACCAAATAATTTCAGAACATAACTCAACCTTTCACCCTCATTATGGTGCTGAGGTTGACTTATTTTTCATGCTAAAACTACACGAGTAGAGCCACGATTTATATCTATGTGTTAATAAAAAAAATTCAGCACGTGGTAGGACTCGCGTGAACCTAGAAATCAAAACTTTTGGTTGGTTTTAAAAATCTATATCCTTGGTTTCTCTAGGATTAGAATTTTTCTAAGCCTATTATAATTTTGTTTTATTCAAAATCTTTCTTATTTAGCCAAAATTAGAACCTAAACCTATGCCCCCATGATCAAGCCGGGAAAAAGTTTGCTCTCAACCGATGAAGGCAAACTATACCGGTGAGACCGAAATCGACGTAGTCTAAAAATATTTTCGACTTACATTTGTTTTTAATGGTTTAAAAACTTCTCTAAAATTGTGTTTGAACTCTTGCATGGCTCTGAAAAATATTTTAAATTTCGAATTAGAGGAGTGCTTAACCTTAAACACACCTTAATGGAGGCATGCACCATTGGATTCCATTTTATCAACTTTCACCAATTCCACATGCAAAGGACAAGCATGGTGGGCAGCAAGCATCAACTTTGCAGGAATTTCATGGTGGCATGTGAAGCAAGTGGAGCTAGGGAGCATGGACATGACCCAAAGCATGAAGCATCAAGTGGAAGGACCAATAATGCAAGAAAAGGAGTGGACGAGAGCGTTTGGGCGGTGCAACTCATGGAGCACGCGGGCAGGAAAGTTGCAGAGGCGAAATGATCGTGCTGGAAGAAAGACGAGGCGGGGAGGTGCACCGAGGACCCCAGGCCGGCTGTTGACGGTGTATTTTGGTGCACCTAGCATGTTCATTACACTTTGGTTTGGATTTGATTATTGAACTAACCCGCCACTAGGCACACTAATCATATAACAAGTTCATCTTTGTGCATGCATTTGGAAGTGTTGTATTTATGTAGGAAATCATGGACATAAAGGACGGATTTGCAATAAGTTCAAAGGAGCATTCATGGAGTCTTGTTCGTGTTCATGAGCTCGCTGAAATTACTTCCAATGGTGGTGAGGACCGAAGTGCTACGAGGAACACCCCCGGGGATTGAAGCGTAAAAGATCAAACTTCATGCAAAGAGAGTCTCCATCTTGATCGCGAGGATAACGGCGTCAAAATCATCCAAGTGGAGGGGGCGAAGTAGATAAGTGCACGAGGACCCACGGAGCAAAAAGGGCGACCGAACCGGGCCGAAGCGGGCACAGGCCGGCCGGCCCGGTCGGATCGGCCCGGCCCACTTCGGGCACCGGTTCGGTCCCGTCTTCCTTGCCCTCGAAGGATTTTCGACCCTAAAACCCCCGACGCGCCGCCAACGGACGAGAGAGGAGTTTATTCGCACCGAGAAGGCCATCTACAAGCTAGAGAGAGAGGAGGAGGATCTCCGGCCGGAGATCAACCACCTCGAAGGAAGCACCCTCTCGTGGAGAAGGAGGAAGACACCGGCGGAAGGGAAACCATGATCAACGGTGCCATGATCGGCACCTTGATGGGGTAATCTTCTCATTCGTCCATGGGTTGTAATCGATCGTGAGATGTAATCGCACTTTGTCGGATTTTCTATCTATCATCTTGTGTTGAATATACTTTAATGCTTAAAGGTTAGCTACCGTGCCGTAGAGGGAGTACGAGCTCCAATGCTTCCTTGGATCCATTCAATACGCCGTGGCCATCAAAGGTCTAGTCATGAATACCTTCGCGTAGTGACAGTACGAGAGGAGGGAAAGGGCGAAACCGTGGTCACAACCCCGATAGATTAGATTGGTTTTTCATGTCTTTAAGCGATTGCATGCTCTAGTATCGTAGACCCGTGGGCGAGTGTCTTCTCTCTTGATCGTTTATCATTCTCTCTGGTGAGTTTAGTTGTTTTTCTAGTATAATAGTTGTTAGGGTTTTAGTAGCTAGTGTGTCGTTGTTGATCGAACGCTTGTAATCCCCTTGCTCCGCGGATTGACAAGAACCTTGGGAATCCCGTGGTGAAGAAGGTGTGGGGTCCGTACGCTTGCGGATCGTAGAGGGATACGTCTTTTATCCGTCAACAAGCCCCTTTTTCTAGGCGCCGTTGCCGGGGAGCAAGTTAGTTTACATCGTTTGATTTGCATCTAACTTAGTTTTATATTTTAGTTTATCTTTTATTTGCTATATCTAACATATATTATCGAAAAACACTTGTTTCTTTTTTGTTTTTGTTTTTATCTTATTGTCTAGATGGAGTTCGTTAATCAACCCGTGGAAGAACCGGAGAAATCATTAAGGGATTACGCTAGCCCTCGATGTGAAGACATAAAGGTACAAGAGTCGGATTCGAAGCTCGAAGCGACCAAGTATGAAATTAAATCCAAGATCATGAAGATGGTGGCGGAAAACCCATTTGAAGGGATGGTTACGGAGAACCCATATAGACACATAAGGGATTTCACGACAATATGCAACACGGTGCGTCAAGAAGGAGTTCCCGATGAATGGTTCAAATGGAATCTCTTTCCCTACTCACTTGCCGGCAAAGCAAAGACATGGTATTCGGTTGCGTCCTTTGAAGTTGAAGGCAATTGGAACAAGTTGACAAAGAAGTTTTGCGAGAAGTTCTTTCCAATGAGCAAGGTTCAACATCTAAGGAGGCAAGTGATCAATTTTATGCAAGGAGAAGAGGAAGGGATAGACCAAGCCTGGGATAGGTTTAATGAATTAATCGAACAAGGACCAAAACTCGGCTTCACCGGTGGGGATCTCATGGAGAAAACACTCACGGAAGCCGCCCAACTTCTACAAAAAGTTAGCAAAGCGGCTGCCATGCGAAGAGATTGGGAAACAAGACTTGCGGAAGAGCCGGAATTTAATTCAAGGAAGAAAAAGCTTGCTGATTTTTCTAAAGAGGCAACCCGGAAGTCACAAAAGAGGAGCCAATCATGGAGAAGCTTGAACAAGAACACATCAAGTCAAGAACTATACCAAACGTCGACTTCGCCGCACCAAATGAGACGAACAAGAGAAGCATGTCAAGCGCGAAGCCACTAAGGGAGTTCGAGCCAATGGATTGGGTTCCTATTGATTACGGAGAAGTATTCGACAAGAGAAGACCGTTCCCTAATCAAAAGGGAATGGCAAGAGCATTGGAAGTCGATTTCCCACCGGAGAGGAAAGCTGAAAATTCATACGACCTCGAAACCACCGGTGAGATTTTTGAAAAGCTCTTTGGAGATGATGTGGTGGATCCGGAACATATTGCCGAGGTGAAGAGGATCATGGGGATCAAGCCCGAAGCATCACCATACGCTCGCCTTGCTGAAATTTATTCGATCGGATCCGAAGAAGAAGAGAAGATGACGCCGCACTTGAGTTGCGAGATCAACGGAGTTCAATGCAAAGCCTTATGCGACATCGGAGCCCAAGTAAGTGTTCTATCTTCTAAAATTTATGATAAAGTTCAATACCACAACCTAGACTTAGCTCCAACATCAACGAAATTAACTATGGGAGATGGTAGAACTATCAAACCTCTAGGTATTGCTTGCAACATGAAAGTAAAAATTTCTAGAAACTATATACCAACCGATTTCTTTGTTATTGATGCTTACCATGGTAATTCTGATCATATAATCTTAGGTAGGCCTTTTCTTAAGTTGGTTGATGCCGTGTTAGATGCCGGAGAAGGCAAAGTAACAATGAACCTTAATGGAACAAAGTACACATATAACTTTCTTCGCGCTTCTAAGCACCTTACTCCTTTTCCTCCCGAAGATGAAGAAATAGAAGAGATAGATAGTCTTTGTTTTGTTGAAACCCTTAGAGACCCGCTGCAAAGAGCGATGGAAAATCAAATTAGTAATCAACAAGATGAAGAACTAGAGGAAGCAACAAAAGGCTTAGAGCCGCATGATGGTAGCGTGGAGGAAGAAAAGTTCGAAGACATAGGAGAAATCAAACCCGAGGAGCCACAAGTGCCCGAAGTAGACCTTAAACCTTTGCCCAAGGGATTAAAATATGAATTTTTGGGCCCGGACAAAACTTATCCGGTCATTGTGAGCGACGAGTTGAGTCCCGAAGAAAATGAAGCGTTGCTGATTTTATTAAAAAAACATAGGAAGGTGATTGGATATTCAATTAACGATCTCAAAGGTATTAGCCCGGCCTTTTGCACTCATCGTATACCAATGGAAGACCAATGTAAGCTTTGTAGTGGACCACCAAAGGAGGCTAACCCATGCCATGCGAGAGGTAGTAAAGAAAGAGGTTATCAAGTTACTTGATGCCGGAATCATCTATCCGGTTCCACATAGCGAATGGGTGAGCCGGTACATTGTGTACCGAAGAAAGGAGGTTTGACCGTGGTGAAGAATGAGAAGAACGAATTGATACCGCAAAGAACCGTGACCGGGTGGCGGATGTGTATCGATTACCGTAAGCTTAACAAAGCGACGAAGAAAGATCACTTCCCCTTACCGTTCATAGACGAGATGCTCGAGAGGTTAGCAACCCACGCTTATTTTTGCTTTCTCGATGGATACTCGGGGTTCATGCAAATTCCCATTCACCCGGAAGATCAACATAAGACAACATTTACGTGTCCTTACGGAACGTTTGCATATAGGAGGATGCCCTTCGGCCTATGCAACGCTCCGGCCTCTTTTCAACGTTGCATGATGGCCGTGTTTTCGGAATTCATCGAAGAAATTGTTGAAGTGTTCATGGATGATTTTTCCGTTTACGGGAAGACGTTCATGGATTGCTTAGCAAACTTAGAAAAGGTCCTTACGAGGTGTGCGGAGGTAGATTTGGTTTTAAATTGGGAAAAGTGCCACTTCATGGTTAAGCAAGGCATAGTGCTCGGACATGTTATATCCGAGAGAGGAATTGAAGTGGACAAGGCAAAGGTAGAGACGGTTGAGCAACTCCCACCTCCTACGGATATTAAGTCCTTAAGGAGCTTTCTAGGCCATGCGGATTCTATAGAAGATTTATAAAGGACTTCTCAAAGATCACCAAGCCTTTAACGCACCTTCTTCAAAAAGATGTGGCTTTCGACTTTGATGAGAAGTGTCTAGCGGCATTCGGACCTTGAAAAATGCGTTGGTGAGTGCTCCCATCATCCAACCTCCCGGATTGGAGCCATCCTTTCGAGATCATGTGTGACGCAAGTGACTACGCCGTAGGCGCGGTCTTGGGACAAAGAAAGGAAGGCCGAGTTCACGCCGTTTACTACGCTAGCAAAACTCTTAGTGGGGCACAATTAAATTACGCTACTACGGAAAAAGAATTGCTAGCGGTGGTATTCGCTTTCGAAAAATTCAGATCCTACATCGTGAACTCGAAAGTCATTGTTTACACCGATCACGCGGCTATAAAGTATCTCTTGGCTAAGAAGGAAGCTAAACCTCGTTTGATTCGTTGGATCCTTCTTCTCCAAGAGTTCGATGTTGAAATTCGTGATAAAAAGGGGGTGGAGAATGTTGTGGCCGATCATTTGTCTAGGATGAATCGTGGGCAAGATGATAAAGAGCCCATAGAAGACAAGATGAGAGATGACCACCTCTATAGAGTGCTTGATAAAGATACTTGGATGATCGACATCATTCGAGCGATTCGAAAGATGCCCCTCGATCATCTAGACAAAAACACTCAAAGGAAGATAATTTACGAAAGTAAGAAATATTTTTGGGATGCACCATACCTCTTCAAGCTTGGCAATGATGGTGTGATGAGAAGATGTGTGCCAAGGGAAGAGAGGCTTGAGATTCTAAGGAAGTGCCACTCGGCGGAGTACGGTGGGCACTATAGCCATTTTCGAACCGAAGCCAAAGTATGGTCGAGCGGATTCTATTGGCCGGAGATGCATGAAGATACTAAAAGATATGTTGCGTCATGCCCCGAATGCCAAAGAACCGGAAACATCTCTCAAAGAAATTCTATGCCTTTGAAATACAACTTGCAAGTCGACATATTCGATGTATGGGGCATAGACTTCATGGGGCCTTTTAAAAACTCATTTGGATTCGAGTATATACTTGTTATGGTCGATTACGTATCCAAGTGGGTAGAGGCTATACCATGTCGTAAAGCTTCCACGGAGGAGTCCATCACTATGATCAAGAACGTGATTTTTCCCCGTTTCGGTACACCGAGAATCTTGATAAGTGATGGAGGAACTCATTTCACCGGGAAGAACTTCAAAAAGTGCTTGTCCAAGTTGGGAATTGAGCATAGGGTCTCCACGGCCTATCACCCACAAACCAACGGACAAGTGGAGACGTCAAATAGGCAATTAAAAAGCATACTTAACAAGACCATAGAGAAGGGAGGCAAGGATTGGTCAAAGAAATTAGACGGCGCTTTATGGGCTTATCGAACGGCGTTTAAAACACCGATAGGTATGACCCCCTATCAATTCGTCTATGGAAAAGCTTGCCACCTTCCGGTTGAGTTAGAACATAAAGCCTATTGGGCGATTAAAGAGATGAACCTTGATCTCGATGCCGCGGTGGTGAAACGGAGAATTCAAATAAGCGAGCTAGAGGAGTTGAGGTTGAAAGCTTATGAAAACGCAAGCATATACAAAGAGAGAATCAAAAGGTGGTATGATAAAAGATTGAAGAAAAAAGAATTCAAAGAAGGAGATAAGGTCCTCCTCTACAATTCGAGGTTTAAAACCTTCGGAAAGGGGAAATTGCAAAGCAAGTGGGACGGACCTTATGTTGTGCATTCGGTGTTCTCCAACGGAGCGGTAACCATTATGGATATAAACGGCGATCAATTTGTGGTGAATGGACAGCGGCTTAAGGTTTACTACGAACCCGACATCGTGCCCGTTCATCATGTTGACGTCTTTACCATGGAGGAAGAGCCCGAACGTCCCGCCTAGGACGAAAAATAAGGCACCAACTTCGTAAATAATTTTTCTTTTAGCTTTACGGAGTTTTTCGCAAAGATTAGCGGGCCAACTTTTTCCACGGGGCCGAGGACGAAAAAAAATAGGGCGGTGTGCAAAAAACGGACCGGCCGGCCCCCGGCGGGGTGGGCCGGCCGGCCCGGTCGGATCGGCCCAAGGGGGGCCCGACGCCCGATGTCCCCGAATTTCGCCCGAATTGCTCCTTTTCGACTTCCTTGTTTGGTCGAGAAAATTTTAAGGGAAGTGTAAAAAAGGAAAATAAGGTTCCCGGGGCTTTTCTCTCGGGACTATATATTTGGCCGAATTGGGAGCTCGAGAATCAATCCTTTCAAGCAATGTGTTGCACCCTTGTAGCGGCCATTGAGCCTCCAAAAAGCTTAGAGTTGAAGGTAGAAGCCAAGAAGCCATCGATGGAGGAGGCGATGCGATGCGAGGTCAAGCTACCCGTCAAGAGGACCGCACGTATCCGTTGCGGAGGACGTGTCCCGACCGGAGCTCTTGCATCTCGCAACCCCGTCAAAGGAGAGAAGGTCCCTACACCCGTTCGAAGGTCGGCACGTCTCCAAGGCATCAAGCGTAAGGATTACAAGGAGGTGTCGCCGGAGCCTAAGGAATATGGGGATAGCGACTACTCCGACGATCGTAGCCCGAGCTCGTGGGCGGCCGCCGGTAGAGATGATGATGATTGGGGCGAGCGGCCCTACGAAAGGACTCCCGAGGGCCCCAACGGCGACGGCAACGGCGGTGGCGAAGGCGACAACAATGGAGGTGGCGACGACGGTGGTGACAACGGTGGAGATTATGGCGACGACGACCCCTTCGGATTGCATCCGGTGTCTTGTCAAGTTTGCCGTCAATCCATCGCGGCTCTCTACGCGTCGGCCGACGAATGTCTTCAAACCATGGAAGCGATGAAGCGGCGTATGGAGGACTTGGAGCGCGTAGTTGAAGATGACTACAAGTTCCTTAACCGTAACGTGCGCAAACTTTTCGGCATGGTTGGAAACATGAGAGGCAAGTGGTGCAAGGCTTGCTCGAAGTACCATTAGATCTAGTTTTCCCCTTTGGTTTTTGTAAGATACGACGAGGACGTCGTATGTTTTAAGTGTGGGGGAGAGCTAGCTCGCTAGCCTTAGCTTTTGAACTTCAAGATTAGGTTCGGTTTAATCTTCGTGTGAGAGTCTTAGCGTTTTAATGAGTTTTTAGTTTTCGAGTCGGTTTTTAAATTTTTGCAAGTGTCTTAAACTAGTGTTGAGTCAAGAAAACCAAATAAAAAGAGTCTTATATATATCTTTGTGTTTTATATATTGTTTATCTTTATTTACTTGTTTGTCTAATCTTCGATTCTTGATATATGAACACAAGTATGTGGTTTGAAAATCGTTTACCGTGGTGCTTAGTGGAATCGCTACTACTTAAAGTACCCATACCGCACTTCGATCTTGAGCTTCACATGCTAGTTGTGCTATGTTCGATGCTAAAAATTGGAGGATTTCAGTTCTGAAAATTATATTAAAACCCTTGTAATAAAGGTTAGCAAAATCTCTTTTTCCAAGTTGAGAGTATAAAAAATTCCTATCCAAAGCCAAGTTTGTTTTTTTTCGCTCCACTATAAGTGTGATTAGCACGATGAGTTAGGCTAGGACCCTTCTCTCTTGGTGAGTTTTAATTTCGAGCAATGATCATGTCCTTGTACTTATCTTTTGTTGCTAGCCTCGTCATATATTCGGTTCATGACTTTTGCAACGAAAGTCATGCATATCAACGAATTCCATACCTAACCTTATACATCTCTTTTGAACATCGTATTCCTTGAACACAACCTATTTTCAAAGTTTCGTCTCGTCTCTAGCATGGTTTATTTAAAAATTTCAGATTGTGTGCATGCGAGAAAAGGGAGAATTGAAAGCTTTGAAAAGATGTCAAGAGAGAGAAAAATAAAGAGAAAAAGTATGTGTATGGAAAAGAAAAAAAAAGAAAAAGAAGAAAAAAATCATCATATGTGAATGAAGGAAGAAAAAGAAAAGAGAAAGATGAGTTAGCAATGAAGATATGAGAGGGATGGATCAAGTGAAAGAAAAGAAAAATAATAAAGTGTAAGGAAGGATGTCACGTTGATTGTGAGACGAAACTTTTACTCTATTTCCAACCATGTGCAATCCGACAACGAGGACATCATTGGTGCCTTGAAGTCACAATTTTCTTTTGCCCTTGCACATGTCCACCATTCTAAATCTTCTCGTCCTTGATATCCCTACATATGGTTAATTCTCATGATCATTGGCTGCGAAAGGTAGACAACCATTAGAGGAAGTTCTTAGTTTGACAATACTTGTGTTGATTGCGCTAGCCCTACCTATAGCTCCACTTTTACATGATATATGAGAGATTAATGGGAGGTGAGAGTTTTATAAAATTTGGTTAGGATAGACACTTCATGAGTGACTTGAGAGAGCTTGGAGAAAGGTTTTTGTCTAATACTTGTTGCAGGAATTTTTGTTTTGAAAATCATAAAAACCCTCCGATGGAAGCAAAGAAGTAAGTATGGCTGAAATTGAAAGCTTCGAGTGAAGAGTTTGAGTTGTGGGGTAAATCTTGATGTGGTAAAAATTCTAAACGCCCATGTTTATGTTTGATTATCATTACTTTGTGTTTATGTATTAAAGATGAAGGGATTGACTAACTTGTGAAGAAGGATAAGTGATACACGATTACACACCTTGGACGAAGTTCTTTTACGAGTACTTGCTCGAGGACGAGCAAGAGCTAAGTGTGGGGGAGATGTTGACGGTGTATTTTGGTGCACCTAGCATGTTCATTACACTTTGGTTTGGATTTGATTATTGAACTAACCCGCCACTAGGCACACTAATCATATAACAAGTTCATCTTTGTGCATGCATTTGGAAGTGTTGTATTTATGTAGGAAATCATGGACATAAAGGACGGATTTGCAATAAGTTCAAAGGAGCATTCATGGAGTCTTGTTCGTGTTCATGAGCTCGGCTGAAATTACTTCCAATGGTGGTGAGGATCGAAGTGCTACGAGGAACACCCGGGGATTGAAGCGTAAAAGATCAAACTTCATGCAAAGAGAGTCTCCATCTTGATCGCGAGGATAACGGCGTCAAAATCATCCAAGTGGAGGGGGCGAAGTAGATAAGTGCACGAGGACCCACGGAGCAAAAAGGGCGACCGAACCGGGCCGAAGCCGGGCCCCGGCCGGCCGGCCCGGTCGGATCGGCCCGGCCCACTTCGGGCACCGGTTCGGTCCCGTCTTCCTTGCCCTCGAAGGATTTTCGACCCTAAAACCCCCGACGCGCCGCCAACGGACGAGAGGAGTTTATTCACACCGAGAAGGCCATCTACAAGCTAGAGAGAGAGGAGGAGGATCTCGGTCCGGAGATCAACCACCTCGAAGGAAGCACCCTCTCGTGGAGAAGGAGGAAGACACGGCGGAAGGGAAACCATGATCAACGGTGCCATGATCGGCACCTTGATGGGGTAATCTTCTCATTCGTCCATGGGTTGTAATCGATCGTGAGATGTAATCGCACTTTGTCGGATTTTCTATCTATCATCTTGTGTTGAATATACTTTAATGCTTAAAGGTTAGCTACCGTGCCGTAGAGGGAGTACGAGCTCCAATGCTTCCTTGGATCCATTCAATACGCCGTGGCCATCAAAGGTCTAGTCATGAATACCTTCGCGTAGTGACGAGTACGAGAGGAGGGAAAGGGCGAAACCGTGGTCACAACCCCGATAGATTAGATTGGTTTTTCATGTCTTTAAGCGATTGCATGCTCTAGTATCGTAGACCCGTGGGCGAGTGTCTTCTCTCTTGATCGTTTATCATTCTCTCTGGTGAGTTTAGTTGTTTTTCTAGTATAATAGTTGTTAGGGTTTTAGTAGCTAGTGTGTCGTTGTTGATCGAACGCTTGTAATCCCCTTGCTCCGCGGATTGACAAGAACCTTGGGAATCCCGTGGTGAAGAAGGTGTGGGGTCCGTACGCTTGCGGATCGTAGAGGGATACGTCTTTTATCCGTCAACACCGGCCGACCCAGGCCGGCCGGCCTCACCTACTTAAGGAGCCCCCCGGCTCCCGTTTTCTGCAGGCAAGCTTCCCTCTCCTTCCTTTGTTTGTGTGTTCAAGTTTGTGTGCTCAAAACCTCCGTAGATATAGCCAACCTTCCCAAGCTTGATAGCTCAAGAAAAAAATCCACATCCTTAATCCACTCAAAGTCCACATCCGAAGCAAGGAGTTTAAGTGCCTAGTTACCGGTTGCAACCGGAGTTTTAGTTGAAGAAAAGAGTGCAGCAACCATGTGGAAGAAAACCACAAGTCTCTTCTCCAAGAAGAAGAGTTCGTCGTCGTCCAAGCCGTCATCAACCACGTCTTCGAGGAGGCACTCGGTTTCTGAGTCTCCCCGGAGCATGGAGACGGATACGGCACCACCGAGGAGGAACGATGCTCTCCTCCTTGGTGGTATGAGGGCTGCAAGAAGCACGTCCATGAGGTTTACCGAACCTCGTGGGCACACGGAGGAGCAGACCGCGCCACCACGACGATAGACCCATTCAATCGCGCCACCTCCCTACACTCCGACAAACTCTTCGTACGACTTCATCATCTTGTCATCGGAGGAGGAGGAGAGGCTCTCTAATCTTGAGAAGAGGCTTGTGCCCAACATCGAGTTCGACGAACAAGCACTCTACACCTTGGGTTTTGGCACCGACATATACTATATGTTGGGGCACCTTGGATGGGTGCAGTTCTCCAACGGAGTATCGGTGGACACCCACTTGGAGTTCGCCTTTGAAATTTTAATGACTATTGCACCCATCCTTGATGATGATGGGGTGCAAAGCTTGTTATTCCGTTTGGAGGGAGTCCAACAAGTGGTTCCCTACGAGCATGTTAGGGAGCTGCTTGGATTCCACAAGGGAGCTCCGGAGAAAGTTGACTTGCCACCCGGCATGTTAGCGGGATTTTGGAATATGATCTCCGGAGAAGCCCATCAACAACGCAATTGCATCCGCAACCCCATTATCCGGATATTTCACTCTTGGATGTGCAAGAGGGTATTGGGGAGGATGAAGGAGACAAAGGTGACCGACACGGAGTTGAATTGGCTATACTCGGCTTTAATTGCCAGGTAGCCAATAGACCCCTCTTACCTTATGATCAACCGTTGGTGTTGTGAAGCAACATCGGGGGCGGGTAATATTGGTTCGGGGTGCTACCTCTCCATGTTGGCCTTCTCCTTACGGCCGGGGATCGCAAGGAACCCCGACCATCTTTTGCGTGGTACCTCTCCCGGCATTGAGTATTTGCGGCAAGGCAAATACATTAGTGGAGATGAGAGAGGAGGTTATCGGTTGGCCATAGTAAACCTACCCCTTACCAATGAGAGGCTTAGGCTTTTCATCGAAGGGAGAGAAGATTGGTTGGAAGAGGGACTCCTTGTCCCTGCAAGAAAGAACAAAAGAGGAAGAATCGTAGAGGAGGGAACATCCTCTGCACAAGCGAGTGGAGCACAACCCAATGTGCAACCATTCGGCGGGATCCCTCCTCCGCCAAGTTATTACGGAGGGACACAAGAGCAAGCATGGGGGGGTGGTGCACCGGTACCCCCACCAAATTATGTTGTGCCCAACGCTAACTTCGCGGAGTCCTACGCTCATCATCCCCAACCACAACAAAGCATGGCCATAATTGGAGGGTATGCTGCAAGAAATGCTCAAAACATCGCAGCCATCCAAGCTAACGCAGCTCAACTTGGTGAAGGAAATGCAAATATTGCCTTTGAGCTCGGACGCCTTCACCTTGTGGAGCCAAATCAATTCGTCGGAGGAAATGTCCAATCATATTATGAGAAAGGGTATTATTATCAAGATCATCAACATCAACCACCGGCGGAGGACTAGAAGATTTAGGAACTTTAGTTTTCTTTTCTTTTTCTCTGTAATTTTCAGCTTTTGCTTATGTGTGTTTGCGTAGTATTTTCTGTTTTTATTTAAATTTCAGCAAGCATGTTTGTTTATTTTTAGTTTGTATTTCAACTTGATGTCATCATTAATAAAGACACCACCTTGATTATATCATTGGAAAAAGTACAAAATTCGTGCCATGATGATATATGATTATAATTGCAGCTTTGTTCATCTTTGTAATTGATCTATGCATGTTTAAGCTAGTGCTCTCTTAAAAATACAAATCTGAATTTATTTAAATACTAGCTTAATTTTCAGCGGAGGTTATGATTAAAATAAAGACCCATAGTGTTTTATGTGCTCTCAAGTTATGAATAGATTAAAGATGTCTTTTATGCTCAAAAATATCGCTAACCTTGTCACAAATATCACTTGTGTGTTGCTCAACCTATCCAAAGCCTAATATATATTTGAGTGCATAAACCTTAGTGTACAAGATTTATTTTTGAGTGAGTTATTGCAGGCCATGATTTCTCTGGCCCGAGACTAAGAAGTTGGTCATTCCGTTTTTGCGTATCTATCTTTTTGCTAGCCTTTTATCCGTGCATTGTGTATCCCCGCATTGGAGATCTCAAAAACTTCGCCGGATATCCACCCTTAAACCAAATATCATCTTTTGTGATTACCTCCTTGACCACAACCTATCGTTGAGATGGATCATCAATTCAAGGAAGATCGCAAGACGGTGCCGACATTGAAGATTTCAAGTATCTCTCCAAGGAAAAAATATTTCCGGTACCTACCTTATTTTTCGCCTCTTTGCTCGAGGACGAGCAACGTCTAAGCATGGGGGAGGAGGTAGGTACAGTGCAGTTTTAGAGTTCAAAGGGGAGTATTTAAAAAAATGATGAAAGAAAAAAAAATTCGGCGATTTACGTGACTTCCAATGTGAAGGTCTCACAAGAAGAAAGAAAAAATATATATATAATGAATGAAAGAAAGAAAGAAAGAAAGAAAGAAAGAAAAGAATGAGAAATATGAGAAAGAGAAAAAAATATATGCGTAAAGTGAGCTCCCCGGTTCTCTAAGAGTGCATTCAAGGCTTCAAGTTAAAAAGATCCATTCTCATTTTCCAACCATGTGCAATCCGATAACGAGGACTTCCTTTGTGCCTCGGGATCACTCTTTGCCATTTGCACATGTCCACTTATCTAAAGTGTGTGTATTTTTCTCTTTCCCCTCCTTGATTTAACATTATTTTCCAATGACCTTTTTGACGAGTCTCGGTAAGACCATGAGAAGCTTGTCTTGTTTTGACAACACCTCATTTATAAAATCTTGTTAGGACTAAACTTTCCCAAAGCTCCATATAAAGCCTACCACACATATATGTTATGAGAGGGAAAGGAGTAGAATATATAGGCTTGAGAGGCAAGCGAGATGAGAGTTCATGAGCAATATGCAAGATGATTTAAATTTGTGAACTTGGTTTAGTTTTTCCTTATCTCGTTCTTTATTTCAAAAATTCTGAGATCTATTTAAACTTTGTGAGCATGTTAATACTTGTGGGATAAGCTTAATAAGAATCTACCCTCCGTAGAGATGAAGGCTAGTACATTATCGAACTTTAATGAATTAAAATTTTGAGAGCATTATGTTTTCTCATGTATGATCAAGTGCAAGGTTTAACATTGTTTGACAATGATGATATCCATCGAAGGCTTCCTCGAGGACGAGCAAGGTTTAAGCATGGGGGAGATGTTGACGGTGAAAATCCGTGAACCAAGCCATGAGTTTACCTTCGGTGTTGGCATGAGTTTTATACCTTATCCATTGGTACTAACCCCCGTGGTATAACAAGTTCACGTGTGCATGTCGGTTTTGGAGTTTAATGTTTATGCAGGGTTTTAGTGTTGAATGCAAGACTTTCGGGATAAGTTCATCAAGCACCTCATGACAAGACCTTGAAGCCCCGTACAAGTCATGCAATGAAGCAAACTTAACTCCAAGAAGCCGGGGACTTGATCCGAGAAGACGACAGACTCCAGGGACCTGACCAGAAAAGTGCTGAATCTTGCAAGACAAGGAGTTGAGTCCAATTCGGAGAGAAACCGACGACATGGACCTACATGCAGAAGGGGGAAACATCCAGGAAGCAAGGGAACCGACGTAGAGCAAAGGAGGCCTCGGGCCGGGCCTCGGATGGGCCCGGGCCGGCCGGCCCGGTCCGGTCGGCCCCGGGCCCATCCAGGGCCCATTTGCCCCCTCCTTTGCCCTAGCCGCCAATCGGGCTATTTATAGCCCCCTGACTGAGAGCCACGAGGAGAAGAATTCATCATCGGCCGCCGAGGAGCAGAGAAGAGAGGGACACCATCTCGGAGAGGAGAGGGTCGAGCTAGTTGACTAGGGTTTCCCTAGCCGACGTGGGAACCTTGCACGGAAGACCACGTCGGAGTTCCCAGAGCTAGAAGCAAGATCAAGGAAGGATCCCGGTGGTGATCTTGTGTATGTATCATTGTTATAGTTGAATTATCAAGTTGAATCTTTTCCTAGCGATCAAGTGTTTCCTCGAAGATTTCGTTTTTCGATCGGCTTTGCTTATTCCAATTCTATTCTCGAGATAGATTACATAGGGTGTTCTTGTAGCCGCGGTGGCTAGAGGTACACGCCGGATCTTCCGAAAGAATTTCGACTTGTCTTTTGACTCGCCCTAAGCTCCCCGCATGAATAGGGATACGTTGTGACAGAACGGGGGTTTCGAAAGGCGGATGTTTTCGGATTTGGACGGGAAACCACGATTTAAAGACGCTTCTTATAAGATTCGATTTGCTACTTCTTCTCTTCCTTGGAACTTCAACAAAAGGCTTACCCCGATCCCTCTAGATCAGTTTATCTACCCATACTTACTTCGTTTTCTCCGGTCTTTAGTAGATTAGATTCGTTTCGTGTCTTTTACTTAGATGCATTAGGGTTTCTTTTATCGAAGATTGGAGTTACTTGGCTTTATTAAATTAAGTTTTGCGTCACACATTTGTTCCACGGATTCGATACCTTGGGTTCACCACTCGAGGGAAGAAGGGTCCCTTGACTACGACGGGAGACTTGTACGCTTGCAAGTCACAAACGGACTTTGATACAATTATTAACCGTCAACAGTGCTCTGGAGTAATCATTCCGAGCGCGAAGCAACGTGGGAGAAGGAGTCTGTGATGAGGGAGAAATACCCTCACCTCTTCGAACCGGAGGTAACTTCTTAATCTCGGGGATGAGATTCTTGTGAGGGGGAGTTCTGTAACATCCTCGATTTGCGTGTATGTAAAAATATGAGATTTCAAAAACTTGCTATGAATTTGTGTGCTCATGCAATCAAATAAGGATGTTTTCTTTTTTCCCTTCCCTAATTCCTAGATTTATTTTGGTTCAAGCAATAACTTTAGGACGTATAAATTGCTAGTGTGAGAAGTTGGATTTTCATTTGGGATTTATTTGGATTTCTTTGAGTGGATTCAAATTTGAATTGGAATTCAAATTTGAATCATTTGGTTTATATAAAATAGGAAAACCTTTAAACCTTATGCGGGCCGCAGCCAACCAACCAGCCCGCCACCTCCTTTTGGCCCAGCCAACCCGCCGACCGATGCAGCCCGCGCCCATGCCGCTGACCGCCCGGCCCCACCTGTCGGCCGCCACCTCATCCCCTTTCTTCCTCCTCTTTTCCCCCTTTTCCCCTTCCTCTCTCTCACCCGTAGGCACCGCCGTGGAAAGGATGCGACCGTGTGTCCATGTCCGCCGCCGCGGGGGAGCGCGATCGCGTCGTCCATCCCACCTACCACCCGCTATAAGAGTACCCGAGGGAGCCGCACCCTCGAACCCTAGCCAACCGGGAGTTTGCTCCCTGTCCACGTCGCCGGTGACGTCAAGGGTGGGGAGGAGGTGAAGAAGGCGGGGATCCAGCCGCGGGAGCGTGCCGTCTTCGTAGAGCTAGAGCCGCCAGGGAAGGAGAAGCCGGACCGGGTCGCCGCGCACACCTCCGTCTTCTGCATCCCCTCCGCTGCTGTCACCTTCTTCCGTGTCGACGAGTCGCGCCTCTCCTCTTCACCGACGCCTTCACTTCGGCCAGGAGCCACCTAGGTGAGGACCGTCCTTCCCCACTCATCTGTGGATGCCCCTGTCGGGGACAGCCCTGAGGGTCCCCTAAAAACTGGGGGAATCCTGCTAAAAACCTGCAAAAAACAAAAACAAAACACACCTCTTACTTAAACGCACGCACAGGGCACGACCCACGTTGCGGTGGCCCCCGCGGTCCACCGGAGTGGCCCAGTCGAAGACCCCCTCGAGCAGGTTCCGCCTCGCTCGAGGGCTCACGCCTCCCTCGAGCGGGTTCCGCCTCGCTCGAGGGCTCATGCCTCCCTCGAGCGGGTTCCGCCTTGCTCGAGGGCTCATCTCCGCCTCGCTCGAGGTCCCCTCACAAGCGCGCCTGCTCTCACACGCGGGTACGAGCATTTAATGCTCTGACACGGCAGAGCCGCGCCATCACGCGCCTGGGAATCACCCCCGGCGTTGTTCCGCCAACTCCCTAGGGGAGACCCATCCCCGCCACTGCAGGGAACTGTACGGTATGGCCAGTGTCAGCCCCATGGCACTGTGCTGCCCACTCCCGTACGGCTAACGCATCGCGCCCTCGAAGGGGGACCGGCTGCACCCTCGAACCCTTCCCTCGTGAATTTGTAGGGTCAAACCATGACGTCAGGCCGGCGGGAGCGCCTTCCCCGCCACTGTTGGTCCTGTGCGGCCGTCCCTGCCCCTGCAGCACCACGCCGGGCACTACTGCAACAACTCCGGCACTGTTGAACACGCGGGGACGGGACGCCGCCACGCCTGCCACTGTGCCCCGTACGGATCACCGTCAACGGCTTCCTCGAGCCCGTCTGGAGACGCCCCAGCCAACCACTACGCCTTCACCCTCGAAGCCGCCCCTGTTCAAGTACGGGACACGCCACGACGACAAGACTGGGGCAAGAACCGCCAGGACGGCCGCCAACTCCGCGGCGCTGCACGCCATACTTCCACATGTAGCTAAACAGTGCGACATGCTTGTAACTCACCCTCTCCTTGGTCTATAAAAGGAAGGTGACCCCCTCGCCGCAGGGGACATCGCACGAACGAAACACACACACGCCCCTTGTCACTTCCACGACATTGGCACTCGCCTCAATCACTCCGCTTGGGACTTAGAGGCCACGCCTCCTCTCCCGCCTTGCTTGTAGCCGCCCCACTACAGGCACCCCGGTGCAGAGAAATACAGTGCCTCGAGCATGCCCCTGCTAGACGTACGGCCCCGGCCGGAACCAGGATAAACCAAGTGTCTTTAGTTGCTTAGCACCGACCATCGAGGAACAGACCACAGCGCTTATTACTAGTTAGTGTCGGGACTACATTCCGCACCGACAGTTGGTGCCCACCGTGGGGCATACGTGCACTGAAGGTCAACCCGTCATCAGCCCCCTCAATGGTGATTCGCACTTTCAGGATACGGGGAACGGCTACCTTATGCGCCTCACCAACCGTGAGGAACTCCGCGCACGGCGGCAAGCTGGGTCCGTCCCGGTCGCCGCTGCGCGCGTCGCCGCGACGCCAACGCCCGCCGCACGGACGCCGTGGGTCCATCGGTGCCACGGCGCCGCCGCCGCTCCGGCCAAGCAATCGCGTCAAGAGCGGTCGGAGCGCCGCATGCCGCGTGCATCGCCTCACAACACGACGCGCCTACCGGCGCGACGACGCCGCCCCCGGCGGGGGAGCGCCCGGTCTCCGGACCGCGCTTCCCCATCGGTCTGCGCGGCGCCACGACGGCCTACAACGCCAACGCCAACACCATGATGCGCAGGGTTCCCCTTGGCCGCCACGTCTTGGTTGCCAGGGACCCTAGCGCCTCCGCCGGTGACGAGTCATCCCTAGGCTCTCTCGACGCGCTACCACCCGCCACCTCACATGGGTACGCGGAGCGGGACTTCTCCGGCGTGCCAGACCCGGTGATGTTTAGGCGGTTCCTTGACGCCACGGACTACTGGTTCGGCTACTCCGACAACTCCAGCGCAGGGAGCTACGACCCCGTGTGGGAGTGCTGCGTCGTCATCGCCAATGACCCAGCAAACACCACCGGCGCAGCGGGCGCCGGCGATGGAGAGGTTCCTCCCGCTCTGGGGACTACTTCGCGCTTGGCTGCGGGGCCAAGCGCCCCTCCTCCCTCACCACCGACAGGGGCCGATATCAACGCGCAGCTGGCCCAGACGCGCGAGCTCGAAGCCAAGCTGGCGGAAGAGTACCGCACCGTGCGGTTACTTCGCGCCTCCATGGCGGGGGAAGCATCCGCGCGCGGCGAACGCACGCGCGAGCTGGGCGGTGCAAGCCCGCGACCGCATTAACGCCGACTTCAACGTCGACAACCCGGACACGCCCCCGCGAGCGAGCCAGAAGCTCATCGCCGACGCGACACTGCTGCGGGCCATGCCCGCCCCTTTGACACCCGAGGCGCGGAACTTGCACCGCGAGGCGCAGGTGCTCATTGAGCAAGCAGCCGTCCAGCAGGCCGAAAGCTCGGCGTCCCGCATCCGCCAACAGGGGAGCGCGCGGGACGACGGGAGCGCGCAAGGCCCCGAACCCTCGGTACACACGGTGCGGCGGCGGAGCGCCCCGCCAACCCGGGCGCACGCCGGCCAAAGACCATCTCCTCGACACGCGCGGGCAAGCGCGGGACGGCGACACCCGCAATGTCATCAACGCTCGACGGACGAGCAAAGCGGAGGCGCGGGCGGCGGCAGGCTACCACCCTCGGCGGGGTGGACGCTACGACAACGATGAGGATCGCTCACCGACGCCGGAGCCCCCGGGAACCCGTGTGTTCAGCCGGGAGATCCGCACGGCGACCTTTCCCCAACGCTTCCGCCAGCCCACGACAATCGTCAAGTGCAACGGGGAGATGGACCCCCGTGTGTGGCTCAATGAATACCGCTTGGCGTGTCAGCTGGGCGGAGCCACCAGCGATGAGGCTATCATCCGCAACCTTCCCCTGCACCTCGCTGACTCGGCGCGAACATGGCTCGAACACTTGCCGGCCAGTCAAATCCACAACTGGAACGACCTGGTCCACACGTTCGTGGGCAACTTCCAAGGCACGTACATGCGCCCTGGGAACTCCTGGGACCTGCGCTCTTGTACCCAGAAGCCTGGCGAATCGCTTCGGGACTTCATACGTCGCTTCTCCAAGCGCTGTACAGAGCTTCCCAGCGTGGCGCAGTCTGAGATCGTGCACGCCTTCCTCGAGGGCACCACATGCCGGGACCTCGTGTGCGAACTCGGGCGCAGCCCGCCGGTCGACTCCAACGAGCTGTTCGACATCGCCACCAGCTTTGCCTCAGGCGAAGAGGCAGTGGGACGACGCGCCCGCGGAAGGCAGCAAGTCCAAGGAGCTCCGCCAGAAGAACAAGCGGGGCAAGAAGGGAAAAAAGCCGCGCCGCGAGGCGCGCGAGCAGGGGCACGACGACAACGACGATGAGGCTCTTGCTGTTGACCCGGCTCGACGGGCCCCTCGAGCGGCCCCTCGAGGCCCGGGGGTTTTCGACGACATGCTGAAGAAGCCATGTCTCTACCACAAGACACCGGTCAACCATACCCTCGAGCAGTGCGACATGCTCGAGTGGTTCTATGGCCGCGCCGCCGCGAAGGACGACGAGGCCAAGAAGGACGGGGGTGATGGCGACGCCGGCGGCTTCCCCGCCGTGGAGAACGTCTTCCTCATCTTCGGGGTGCCGACCATCGACATGTCCAGCCGCCAGCGCAAGCGGGAGCGGCACGAGGTTCTTGCCGCGGAGAAAGCGCCTCTTTCCTTCCTCGACTGGTCGGAGGACGCCATCACCTTCAGCCGCAAGGATCACCCGAACCGCATCCCCAACCCGGGCCAGTACCCGCTGGTGGTCGACCCAGTCATCGGGAACGCGCGGTTCTCGAAGGTCTTGATGGACGGAGGCAGCAGCCTCAACATCCTCTACGCACACACGCTGCGCCTGTTGGGGATCGGGTTGGATCAGCTGCGGCCCAGCACGATGCCGTTCCATGGCGTCGTGCCAGGCAAGCGCGTCCAGCCCCTCGGGCAGATCGACCTGCCCGTCTGGTTCGGCACGCCGGACAACTACCGCAAGGAGACGCTCACCTTCGAGGTGGTGGGGTTCAGGGGCGCATACCACGCCATACTTGGGCGGCCCTGCTACGCCAAGTTCATGGCAGCACCCACCTACCTCAAGATGAAGATGCCGGGGCCCAATGGCGTCATCACCGTGGGCTCATCCATCGAGCACGCCTTTGACTGCGATGTCGAATGCGTGGAGCACGCAGAGGATCTAGCGCTGGACGAAGCGCTGGTAGCCAACATGGAGAAGTTGGTCAACGAGGACCTCAGCTCCACCGCCAAGCATGCCGACAGCTTCGAGGCTGCTGAGCAGACCAAGGAAGTGCCCCTCGACCCTGCTGCCCCCGAGGGCAAGGTGTTGAGGGTCAGCTCTACCCTCGACCCGAAATAGGAAGTGGTGCTCATCGACTTCCTCCGCGCCAACGCCGACATCTTCGCGTGGAGCCCCTAGGACATGCCAGGCATCCCGAGGAGGTCGCCGAGCACTCCCTTGACATCCTACCTCACTCCCGCGCCGTGCAGCAACGGCTCCGCCGCTTCGACGAGGAGCGGCGGTGAGCGATCGGAGCAGAGCTGCGAAAGATCCTCGAGGCTGGGTTTATCAAGGAAGTGTTCCACCCTACGTGGCTAGCTAACCCTGTATTAGTGAAGAAAAAGAATGGGAAGTGGTGGATGTGTGTAGACTATACTAGTCTCAATAAAGCAGGTCCTAAAGTTCCTTTTCCTTTGCCGCGTATCGATCAAGTTGTTGATTCGACCGCTGGGTGCGAACTACTCTGCTTCCTTGATGCCTATTCCGGGTACCACCAAATAAAAATGAAGGAGTCCGACCAGCTCGCGACTTCATTCATCACGCCGTTCGGGATGTACTGCTACGTCACGATGCCGTTCGGCCTCCGAAACGCCGATGCAACATACCCGCGGTGTATGCAGCACGTCTTTGGAGATCACATCGGACGAATCGTCGAGACGTACGTGGACGACTTAGTTGTGAAAACTAGGAAGGCGGCCGACCTGGTTAGCGACCTCAACATCGCGTTCGGCTGCCTACGGGCCAACGGGGTAAAATTGAACCCCGAAAAGTGTGTCTTTGGCGTGCCGCGGGGCATGCTTCTAGGATACATTGTCTCCCAGCGAGGCATCGAGGCCAACCCCAAAAAGGTTGCGGCCCTCGAGCGGATGGGTCTGATTCGGGACCTCAAAGGGGTTCAAAGGGTGCTGGGGTGCCTCGCCTCCTTGAGCCTCTTCATCTCGCGGCTCGGCGAGAAGGGCTTGCCCCTCTACCGGCTCCTCAAAAAGCACGAGCGTTTCTCCTGGACCGCCGAGGCCCAGGAGGCGCTTGATAAGCTAAAGGCGTCCCTCACTCACGCCCCAATCCTTACACCGCCGCAAGACGGTGAGCCTCTGTACCTCTACGTGGCTGCGACCACTCAGGTGGTCAGTGCCGTGATCGTAGTAGAGCGCACTGAGGAAGGCCACGCCTTGCCGGTTCAGCGGCCGGTGTAATACATCAGCGAGGTCTTGTCCGACACCAAGACGCGCTACCCACAAGTCCAGAAGCTGCTCTACGTAGTGGTTCTCGCACGGCGCAAGCTTCGCCACTACTTCGAGGCCCATCCTGTCACGGTGGTTTCCTCCTTTCCATTAGGGGAGATCATCCGCAATCTGGACGCAGCAGGCAAGATCGCCAAGTGGTCGGTGGAGCTGATGGGCGAAACGCTCGCCTACGCCCCGCGCAAGGCCATCAAGTCCCAAATTTTGGCGGATTTCGTCACTGAGTGGACGGACACGCAATTGCCGCCGCCACAGATCCAGGCGGAATGCTAGACTCTGTACTTCGATGGCTCGGTGATGAAGACAGGGGCAGGCGCGGGCCTGCTCTTCGTGTCACCCCTCGGGGAGCACATGCGGTACGTTGTGCGCCTTCACTTCCCTGCGCCGAACAATACGGCGGAGTACGAGGCCCTGCTTTGCGGCCTCAAGATCGCCATCGAGATAGGCGTCAAGCGCCTCGACGTGAGGGGGGACTCGCAGCTCGTGATCGACCAAGTCATGAAAAACGGGAGCTGCCACGACGACAAGATGGAGGCGTACTGCAAGGCCGTGCGGGCCCTCGAGGACAAATTTTACGGCATTGAGCTCAACCACGTGCCCCGGCGGTACAACGAGGAGGCGGACGAACTCGCCAAGATCGCGTCGGGGCGGATCACTGTCCCCCCGAACGTCTTCGCTCGAGATGTCGCCCAACCGTCTGTCACCCTCGAGCCGCACCCCTCGAATTTCACAGAACCCTCGGGGGCTCCCTCGAATCCAGCAGGCGCAGAGCCCATGGACGAGGACCCCTCGAACGAGGCGTTCATGCTCTCCCTCCTCGAGGGGTACGGCGCCGACGAGGCCGAAGCCATGGACGTCGAGCCAGCTCCCAGCGGGGCGGATTGGCGCAACAAGTACATAGCCTGGATGGACCAAGGGGAACTCCCCTCGGACCGGTCCGAGGCCAGACGCATCGTCAGGATGGCCAAAACCTTCGCCCTCATTGACGGCGAGCTGTACAAGCGCGCCGCCTCCGGCATCCTGTAGCGATGCGTGCCCATCCCCGAGGGGCGCGAGCTCCTCCGGGACATACACGTGGGTGTCTGCGGCCACCATGCCGCGCCCCGCACCCTCGTGGGCAATGCGTTCCGCCAGGGCTTTTACTGGCCCGTCGCGGTCGCTGACGCCAGCGAAATCGTACGCGCCTGCGAAGGGTGCCAGTTCTACGCCCGCAAATCCAACCTCCCTACGCACGTCCTGCAGACCATCCCCATCACATGGCCTTTCGCCATGTGGGGGCTGGACATCGTGGGGCCCTTGTGGAAGGTGCCCGGGGGCTACACCCACTTGTTGGTCGCGATCGACAAATTCTCCAAGTGGGTGGAGGTGCGCTCCATTACAAATCTCAGGGCTGAGAAAGCGGTGATGTTCTTCACCGACATCGTTTATCGGTTTGGAGTGCCGAACTCCATCATCACCGACAATGGGTCCCAATTCACGGGCAGGAAATTCCTGGAGTTTTGCGATAAATTCCACATCCGTGTGGACTGGGCAGCCGTAGCACACCCACAGACCAACGGCCAAGTGGAGCGTGCCAATGGCATGATTCTACAAGGCCTCAAGCCCAGAATCTTCGACCAGCTGAACAAGTCTGACCGTAAATGGCTCCAGGAGCTCCCGATGGTCGTATGGAGCCTCAGAACCACCCCGAGCAGGGCCACTGGGTTCACCCTGTTTTTCCTGGTCCATGGCACGGAGGCCGTCCTCCCCACGGACCTGGAATATGGGTCGCCCAGGGTGCGGAGCTACGACGAAGACGCCAACCAGCGAGCCCGCGAGGACTCACTGGACCAATTGGACGAAGCACGCCTCGTGGCCCTGATGCACTCTGCAAGGTACCAGCAGTCCCTAAGGCGCTACCAAGCCCGAAAGGTGCGCCGGCGGGACTTCAGCGAAGGGGACTTGGTCCTAAGGCTACGCCAAGACAACCGAGGACGCCACAAGTTATCACCCCCATGGGAGGGACCCTATGTCGTGGTGAAGGTGCTAAAGCCCGGCACATACAAGCTAGCCAACGAGAACGGCGAGGAACTCACCAACGTTTGGAACATCCAGCAGCTACGTCGCTTCTACCCTTAGCTAGGATTTCCAAGTCTTTTGTTGTAAAATACACACCCAACACCCGAGTTGGCAATAAAAATGTAAATAGAAACAAGTCAATAAAGTCAAAGGGCAACTCGGCTTTCCCCTGAAACCCAAGTCACCCTCGGGGGCTACTACGGGGGGGCACCCCCCCCCCCAAAAAAATGGTCCCATTTTTCGCAAAATCTAACTCGCAAGCGCGCTAAGTATGTTTCGACCGAAGCCTCGAGCGAATCAAGGCAGGGCGTGGACAGTCATGCGGGAAGGACGCGCGAGTCAGAGATAGCTTACGCCTCCACGAGGACACGACCCTTCTCTCTGGCCTCCGGCCCAGCGGACCGCTCATGAAATCGAACTCTCCTATCCCAAATTCGCACGAGCAAAAGGGAAAAACAGAAAGGCGCGACAAATAAAAGACACCACTTAAATTTACAAGTGTTCAAGCACTCCATAAATTTTCACTTGTTTATTTACACGGCCACATGGCCAAGATACTAACATCTAAACAAAAATGGGCCTAGTGCCCAGCGGTCTTCAGGCCTGGGGCTCGTCGGCGTCAGCAGCGTCCGTGAATAGGAACTTCGCGAAGGCCTCGGTGAGCGCCACGGCAGCATCAGCGGCAAGCGCGTCTGCTTGCTCCATCGCCGCCTCGTCCTCGACGCCTTCCGAGACGACGTAGCCCGACGCCACGGCCTCGAGGTTCACCTCATAGTGGGATCGCACCACGTCGAGGGCTTTCTTGACACCCAGGTGGAGCGCGCGATGCATGCGCCTAGAGACATGCCCGCCGAGGGCGCGCAGGCGGCTCGCCAGCGAACTTCCGGCCTGCGCCTCGCCCTCCTCGACCGCCTGGCAGGCCTCGAGGGTCGCTCTGCGCAGCTCCACCAATTCCTGCTTGGAGGAGTTGTAGGCGGCCTGCAGTGTTTCAGCCCGGTTGGTCGCATGCCCCAGCGCGGTGCGCAGGCCTGGACGACGCGAGCAAAAGAAATCAGAAGGGGAACGGACCCCCGAAGGGAAGATTAGCAAAACAAAAATGAAGTGGCGACTCACCTTCAACCTACTTCCTCTCCACCTCGAGAGCACGGCGCTCAGCCTCGACCGCCTGCTGCAAGCTGACGACCGTGGCGCCCTGCTCCTCGAGGGATCGCTGCTGATCCGCGTTCGAGATGCTGAGGGCTATCAGCTCCCCGTCGAGCCTCGAAACCTCGCCATCCCGCTCCTCCAGCAACTTCCGCACCCCTCGAGAGCGGTGCGCTCCCGCTCGAGCGCCGACCGGGCGTCAGCAAGGGTGGCCCGCTCCTGCTGGAGCCGGCCCTCGGCCTCCTGGCGGGCGGCACACTCCTGTCGGAGCTGTTCCTCCGCTGTGGCGAGCGCGGCGACCTTGGCGGCGAGGGTGGCCTTCAATTCCTCGGCCTCCTTGGCCCTTTGCTCGGCCTCCTTGGCCCTCTGCTCGGCCACCCGCGCCCTCTCCTCGGCCCGGCTTTGCTGGGACTGCGCCTCCAGGAGCCACGTGCGGACCTCTTGGTTCTGGGACCGGACCGACGACACCTCCGCCTCCCAATCGGATGCCACAGTGCGCACCTTCTCCAGATCCCCCCTCGCCTGCTGCAGCGCCTCATCCCGATCGATGAGGGCTGTGCAAATCCGTTCGATGGCGGGGGCCACGCCGCGGCCTGCCCCTCTTGCTCCAAGAGCTGGTCGCGCAGGGCCTCCGCCCGGTACGACAGCCAGCCGTCCTGGGTCCTCAGGGCCTCCGCGAGCGCTTCGAGAGCATCGCGCTGCTCCCGGAACTGGCAGAGCTCGGCTTTCATTTGGTCGAGGGCATCGTACTTGTCGCGGGCGCGGTGCTCGAGCTCCTGCCGCCAGCAGACGAAAACCAATAAGTGTCGTGCCGCGAGAAGTGAGCACGGGAACGACAAGATCAAAGGAAAAAACAACATGATCTTACTTGGAAAACGTGCCACGCCGGGCCGTCGTGGATCCGCAGCGCCTCATTCAGCGCCCGGTTGAGCGAGGCGCCGTGATCACGGAGCTCCTCCCACAGTTGCTGCTCCTCCTGGGCGTCGGCGAAGAGGGGGGCGGCTCGTCGACACACTCCTCACCCGAACCAGGAGGGGCGGCGTGGGACGAAGAGGCCTCAATGCCACGTCTCGAGCCCCCAGCCACCATGTGGTCGTCCCACCGTCTAACAAGCGCCCCCGCCTGGGGCTCGGGGGCTGGCGTGAGCAGGGTTGCCCACTGGTCCCACCCGGGCGGCGGGACGTCGTCGTCCGGGATTTCCACCGTCGTCGCCCGGGAGCCGCCGGCGAGGGCGGGCTCCCCGCCGCGCCTCCACGACCACCTCCGACCGCGCCTCCGTGGCCGCGGGCTCCTCGCCGCGCGCGCGCGCGCGCCGCCGCCTCCGGCCGCGTCTCGGCGGCCGCGTGCGCCGAACGGCTCTCCACGCCCGACGCCGCCGGCAATGCCACTACAACCGCGCCGCCGGGCCGTACCTCCGCCTCCGACCGCGCCTCCGCCGCGGCCGTCACTTGCCGCGCTTCCACCACGGGGCCGGCGCCCGCCGTGCCTCCGCAACCGCCGGCGCGGCCGGTGGGCGATGTCACCGGCCGCGGCCTCGAGGCCTCTCGCCGCACCTTGCGAGCCCCCGCTAGCCGCTATCGTGGCGTCGGCACCCGCCCGCGACGCCCACGACGAGCGCCGCCTGGTTGGGACGGACGCATCCGCCCTCAGCACCTTGGCCGGTGCGAGGGGGGGCACGGTTGGCGCCGCCCTGCGGGCATGGAAACAAATCGTCAGGTTCCCGCCTGTCGGGCACGCGACCCCTCGAAAGACGACAATTCCTTACCTCAAGGAGGAGAAGGCGCACTTCCTCTTCCTCGAGGTTCCCGCCGACGTTGCGGGCGCGGTCGGTGAGGCCGCCGCCTCACCTCCAACCATCTCCCCCGCGCGCACGGATGCCTCCGAGGCGCGTGCCGGCGCCCTCCGCGGCCCGCGCCGCCTCGTCATCGACCGCCTGGTGGCGGGCACCTCTGCGCCCGCCCCAGGCGATGGTTCTCCTGCCACCGGAGCCGGCTCCGGTGACGGGGGTGCAGGCTCCCACATGTCGGGGAGGACCTGCTCCCTAACTACCTCCTCCTCTTCCTCCTCCTCCTCCTCGTCCGATGACGAGTACTCCTCGGTCCCCGGCGAGGAGAGCCCCTGCTGCTCGTGCAGCCGAAACTCCTCGCTCCTCTGCTCACGACGCTCCCGGTGCCACGCGTCGCGCTCCCTCCTGCGGGCCACCCGCTCCCGCTCTCGCTGTTGCGCCGCGCACGCAAGCACACGGGAACGGGGGGTGGGCGGCTCGGACTTCGCGGCGCTCACCCTCACCATCTGCAGGGGTCAGGCAAAGCATTAAAACGCGTCGACAACTCGACAAACCGGCTAAGCTAGAAATGAAGTCAAGAACTCCGCACACCAGTTGGCCGGTGGGGAGCATCTCGAACGCCCACAGGACATCGTCGCCGCAACGTCCCGACCTGAGGTCGATGGCGAGCTGCGCCCGGGTGGCTGCAAACGCCCGCATGAAGGGATCTGGCAGCAACCGCGATCTCGCCAACGCGATGGGGTCCGCGACCTCGGTCATCTCGAAGATGCGGAGCGTCTTCTCCATCAAGGGGACGATCCGCCGGTGGTGGAGGTTGGCGAGGACGCACCCCGCAGTCAGCCCGCGGTCCGCCAGTTTCTTTAGCGCGGCCACGAGCGAGTCCAGTCGCGCCTGGTGCTGGGGCGGGGACACCCCGTGGTGCCAGGAGGCGGCCTTCTCCCGGAGCACCTTGCCGGTGTAGGGGGGAGGCCGGGCTCGACGTTGCGGAGGTAGAACCATCCTCGCTCACAGTACGCGTTGTTGGTGGTCATCGTGCAGGGGATGTACTCCTCCTTGCCTGATGTCCTCACTAAGAGCGCCAAGCCGCCGGCGCGCGCCGTGCGGCGAGTCCTCAGCTCCGACGCCGGCAGCGTGTGCAGCTCCGCGCGGAAGAGGTGGACCCAGAGATCCCAGTTCACGGGGATCCCTAGGAAGCCCTCGCAAACGCTGACAGACGTGGCCGCCTGCGAGATCGCGTTTGGCGCGAAGTTTTGAAGCTCCACGCCGTAGTGGTAGCAGAGGCCCCACAAGAAACGACTCGCCGGCGCCGCGAAGCCGCGCTCGTGGAAGCGTATGAAGCTGACGACGTAGCCGTACGGAGGATTGGGAACTCGCTCCCTCTCCGACGGCACGATCCACTCGGCCGGTTGCCCGTCCACGTTCGCCGCTAGCTGGCTGCCGGCCACCAGTTGACCCAGGGCCAGCGGCGTCTCCGTCGAGCGCTCCCACGCCGGCGGGTCGATGATGACGAGAGGCTGCTGGGGAGCCATGCGAACGGGCGGGGGAGCGGGGAACTGGAAGCAAGAATAGCTCTAAGAGCAGAGGCGCAATGGCGAGAACGGCTCGGGGGCTGGAGCGCAAGAGGCAAGAACAGCGAACGCTAAGCGCAAAGGTAAAAAACCGCCCCTTCCCCGCCTATCAGATTTATAGGCCGCGAGGCGTTCCCTCCGGGGCGCACGCCCCGCGCGCATTAACGGCAGGAGAAGCGCTCGCTCACTGACAAGCGGGGCCCACCACGACCGCGGCAGCCACATAACCGCACGCGCGCCATCATCACGGCGCAGTAACCAGAGGGTCGTGGCAGGCGGTCACGTCCGCCTGCCCACTTCGCCCACTACGCGCGCGGATGCGGCGCCTGAAAAGGCGCGCCCGCGGCGCGAGACTGTAGCCGCGACTGCGGGCATTAAATGGCCCTGTCCCTTACCAAGTAAGAGAGACCCTCGAGCGACCCGAGCCCCTGGCTCAAATAAGTGCGACCCTCGGAGGGTGCGAACACCGACCAATGGCCTCGAAGCCCGTATGAAATAAACGGGCGCCACAGGTGTCCTCGATTCACAGAAACTACTGATCAGCGACTCGAGAACTGGCACGGCCAAGGACCCTCGAATCCCGCAGATGCGAAAGACGGGAGCACTTGGCTGCTACCCCGCACGGCCCTACTGATCAGAGGTTCGAAACCTGACCCGCGACGGGTTCGAACAGGTGCCCCAGATCACCAGAGTCAGGGACGACGAGGGCGCGCACATTCGAGCCTCTCCTCGAGCCCACCGGCTCGAGGGTGCCCCACATGTCGTGTTCGAGAGCCAGCGAGGGCAGCTAACCGGGGGGATCCCACCGAGGGAGAGCTTTCACGCCCTCGGTCCCTAGCAAATGGGACCGAGCCCCACCTAGCAAACCCGTCCGAGCGCTTTAATGGACGAGTCTCCGGACCACGCAGCCTACCCTTATCGAATGGGGCATGGGCGTCCACTTGAACCACCCGCTAACAGCTCGATGAGGAATCCGCAATCCGCGACCCGGCCGATGGGGGTTGCAGAAACCTCACCCTCCGTCCCGCGGAGGGACGGCGAGGGCGCGTTCAAAACAAGATGAAGAGCTCGCCCCGATCGCCTTGAATGGGCCCAGGCTCGGGGGCTCGACGCATGGCTACACCTCCTGGAATGCACCGGCCGTGAACGGTGCCAGTCGCGCGTGTGTCACCGAAGCCGGCTGAAACATTGCCGACGCCGGTTGGAACACGTACCACGCCCACTGACCAGATTCCACGGTAAAACCCCTGTAGGAGCACCTACGCTCCTGCAGGGCTTCGGGGGCTAGACCCGCGGGTCCGCTGACGCGGCCCCACGGAAGGCATTGGCAACCAAGGGGGAAGGATGTCCTATCAGTAGGCTTCAGCATCTGCGGGAGCCTGGCCGGCATACCCGCACATGCTCGGGGGCTACTGTCGGGGACAGCCCTGAGGGTCCCCTAAAAAACCGGGGGAATCCTGCTAAAAACCTGCAAAAAACAAAAACAAAACACACCTCTTACTTAAACGCACGCACAGGGCACGACCCACGTTGCGGTGGCCCCCGCGGCCCACCGGAGTGGCCCAGTCGAAGACCCCCTCGAGCAGGTTCCGCCTCGCTCGAGGGCTCACGCCTCCCTCGAGCGGGTTCCGCCTCGCTCGAGGGCTCACGCCTCCCTCAAGCGGGTTCTGCAGGGTCAAACCATGACGTCAGGACGGCGGGAGCGCCTTCCCCGCCACTGTTGGTCCTGTGCGGCCGTCCCTGCCCCTGCAGCGCCACGCCGAGCACTGCTGCAACAACTCCGGTGCTGTTGAACACACGGGGACGGGACGCCGCCACGCCTGCCACTGTGCCCCGTACGGATCACCGTCAATTGCTTCCTCGAGCCCGTCTGGAGACGCCCCAGCCAACCACTACGCCTTCAGCCTCGAAGCCGCCTCTGTTCGAGTACGGGACACGCCACGACGACAAGACTGGGGCAAAGACCGCCAGGACGGCCGCCAACTCCGCGGCGCTGAACGCCATACTTCCATATGTAGCTAAAGAGTGCGGCATGCTTGTAACTCACCCTCTCCTTGGTCTATAAAAGGAAGGTGATCCCCCTCACCGCAGGGGACATCGCACGAACGAAACACACACACGCCCCTTGTCACTCCCGCGACATTGGCACTCGCCTCAATCACTCCGCTTGGGACTTGGAGGCCACGCCTCCTCTCCCGCCTTGCTTGTAGCCGCCCCACTACAGGCACCCCGGTGCAGAGAAATACAGTGCCTCGAGCACGCCCGTGCTGGACGTACGACCCCGGCCGGAACCAGGATAAACCAAGTGTCTTTAGTTGCTTAGCACCGACCATCGAGGGACAGACCACAACGCTTATTACTAGTTAGTGTCGGGACTACATTCCGCACCGACAGCCCCGGCCTTTGAGCCGAGGGGGAACGCCGAGTCCGTCACCGCGCTGTCGCGCTTACGCTGTGTGATGCCGGCTTTCGTGCCAGGCTGGGACCTATCTTGCAGGTGCCGCCGCTGTCATTCCGCGCGCGCGTAGGTGCCATCCCGTTGCTTGGTTATTTGTGTCGCCTTGCCGTGCGCCGCCGCTCCGGGCCGCCGCCGTGGCCGAGCCACCGGCATGCACGTGCCTGAGAAGTCGTGCACGCCTTTGCACGGTCGTGCACTCGCGCATGCGTGCACGTTTTCTGGGGGTCCAAGGCCGGGTCCTTGGCTTCCTTTCCTTGCGCTGGTCTCCTCGCCGTCCTGCTCGTCGCGCCGCCGTGGCCTTCGCCACGCAGGTTGCCTTAGTGCACGCACGGGTAGGAGAAAGAGTGGGGCTTTTAGGGTCCTCTGTGCGCCCTCACCGCTGACGCGGCCGCGTGCTCCCGTACGTCGCCGCCGGCCGCGAGCATCTTGTTTCTCTCCACCGTCGTGAGCACTGACCCGAGCTCCGCCATGGCCTAGCCGCCGAGCGTGACCAGGCAAGGGGTGAAAGCCCCGACCTTTGGGAGGCTTTAGCCTCGCCAGTATCGTGTGTGTACGCGCCAAGCGTCTGGGTGCCCCCATACACACGCGCCAGCGCGAACTCTGCCGCCGCGCCGTCAACCTCGCCGTGCCGAGCTGTCGCGCCGCTCCGTCTCGACGACGTGTGCTGATGCTTGGCCAAAGTTCGTCCTTCTCCTCGCCTTGGTGAGTCTTGTATCCCGTTGGGCCTTGTAGAGGCATGGCTCGAGTCAGAGCCGTAGACCCTCGCCGCCGACGAGCTGCGGCCGCCCCTTTGGGGTTTATCGTCGAACACCTGGTAAGCCACTCCAAAACCCGGGGGGGTTTAATCGTTCACACAGGACCACAAGTGGTCGTGGCCACAGTAGATCCAGGCGGATCCCGTGTGGTCGGCCACCCAGGGTCGAGCCACACGAGCGCCTGCACCGCGCCAAGCTACAAACGGCCGCACTCGGGATCCGGTGCGTCGCCTGCGTCAGCGCCATGTGAGCCTGCCACCGGGGCTGCAGTCGGCTTGTAGCCGCCTACGTGGAAGCCACCTCAGCGCCAAGAGCCGGCCTACAGCCACCTAATAGCTAGCTTTAAGCCCTTTAGAGTCAGCCAGTAGTCAGCTTATAGTTAATGCTATTGTATATGCGTATTTTATTTCCAGAAAACTATTTTAACTTTGGAAAATCCTAGAAAATTCAGTTTTGCTCCGAAAAATACAAAACATTTTCCAGAAATTCTCTAAAATATTAAACTACATGTTAGGCTAGCGTTTGCTCTCTTTTGGCTATTAATTGCTGTTCTTTTGGAGTTAATTGCATTAGGACCGCTGTTTATTTTCTTTTACGCGTTCATACGAGCAGCTGGAGCCGGGAACTGATCCCGGAGTACGACTACGCTGACGATTCCGCCGCAGAGGACTACCCGACCCTAGGTTCACGCCCGACTGACTTTGAAAACCTATAGACATTGCAATATGGTTTGCTAGCACTTTTACTTTATATGCATGTTGATGAACCTTGCACTGCCTACTTTAAATATCATGTGCTTGATTGTCCCAATACTATATAAGTTACTAAGCGTGTATATACGCTGAGCTTCGTGATGCATGTGTTGGGATGGGACTAGTGGATCTTGGCGTGAGTGGGGTAAAAACCGGCAGGAGAAGGCGTTTTTGGGTACTTTGGTAGGGGTGAGCTCGAAATAACCGATCTGGGATCGGGGATAGGGCTGCACTCCTCAGTGTATCCCTAGTTTGACGGTATTCGGAGCCTAGGTGTTGGGGTTTTACTTGCGCTTGGAGGATATGAGCTCGCCCCGGTCTGAAACCGAGTGGATCAACTTGTCGATAGGACCTTCGTACACACCACCCCACCGAGCGTGGGGTTAGGTCCAAGTTGAGCTCGGCAAGTGCGGAACCATACCTGCCAGGAGGATAGAGGGGTATCAGTGGGGGAGCGGTGGAGGTGAGACCACCCTCTCAGAGCGACTCCAGTGTGGCCACACGGGGGCATTTCACAGTTTCGGTGCCGTCCCTTTTAAGGGGGGGCGTTTTTGAGGGCTGGATGCAGGATGGGACCGTAACTACTGAGAGTTCGCCCAGTAGGATGGGCTTGGCCGGCCGTACACCGGCCGAGTGCCGTTCCGAGATGGGTACAGGTGTACACACTTTGCAGAGTTGTTCGATCTATAGCTATAGTTGCGTCCTCGGTCATGGACAATGCCTAGAAGACATGTTCGTTCCTCATGTTTTGGGATTTCTACCTCTCCGCTATAGACGAGTGCTTGGTGAGCCGTGGTTGCAGTCGGTTAGAGGAGAGATGCTCCATCTACCTCGTTGATCCGATTGCAATCATTGAGGTGCGAGGAGAGGAAGTTCTCGCATCGACCCTAGATGGGAGTAGGTTGTGGAGACGGGGCCCTGGGTGACTAGGTGTTTTCGAGCTGTGTTGAGGGCTTTGGGTTTGGGATCTTGTTAGAGATATCTTGTTCTTACTCTGCTGCTGCATAGGAAACTCGAGACACTTCCTTGTCTCTTTTTCTCCCCTTTAGATGTTAGGCCACTTAAAGCTGCATATAGTTGGTGACGTGGACCTATCCCACTCCTTGGGGATAGACTTTGGGTGTGCAGGGTACGAGACCGAGTACGACAACAACGCCAATGGATGGTACGACTGAGGGATGCGTCGCTTTGCTCAAGGATGCCTATGGCGAGAAGAATAAAAGATGGAGACCCTTCTGAGATGCTAGCTACCGCTGTGTAGAACTTCACTCTGATTCAGCCAAGAGGCTTGTATTGATGTACTCCATAATGGACATGTACTAAATAATGTACTTTTACTCTTATGTGATGCGATGTATGACTTTGTGTTATTATCTGTGAGACGTTCTGTACGAGATAGCCACTGATCCAGGGACTATCGCGATGGTACAAGGATTTGCGTTTTCTATGAAAATCCGGGGTTATACAGGTGGTGACTTCATGGGCAATATCCATTGTAGTGTTGGGGTAGCCACCATTGTTCCACAAGGGGATCTCATACCCTTTCACCACTACTCTACCATTGGCCTTGTTGTTCTTGTAGTGCCCAAGCCCATGCTTGTCAACCACCTTAGGAATGGACTTGGCACCAATGTTGACTTGAGTGATCAACATGTTCAACCGAGCTATTTCCTTGTCCTTGCTCTTAATTTTCTCTTCAAGCCTTGCATGGTTAGTCTTGAGAGCATTTATATCAATATTAGAGCAAATAGAACAACCTTTGCTAGTGGAGGCACTAGAGTCCAATGTTTCCTTAGGAGTGGCTTTGGTGCTTTCCCAAAGAATACTATAGTTTGCTTCAAGAGTTTTATATTTCTCCGTCAAGCATGAAAGGCTTGATTGAAGCTCACTATGAGTAGTATTTAGGGAAGCTAGAGATTCATTTGCTAAGGTGTTATCCTTTGACATCCTGTTGTTGAAATCATTGGCCAATGACAAGTCCGCGATCAACTTTTCCACCTTAGCCTTCTCCTCGGCAAGAGATTTCTCTAGAGCAAGGTTTCTTTTCTTTTCAAGGATAAGCAAGTCTTCTTGCTCATGAAGAATCTCCTTCTTTTCCTCTAGTTTGTCAAAAAGCTTTTTAATTTTTTTGTGGCCCTTTTTACCAAATTTCTTTATCATGTTTGCTTCCATTTCCTTTTCCTCATCTATGTTTTCTATGTCACTACTAGGTGTGGATGAAGAAGAGGTTAGAGAGGATGAGGTGGTAGTTTCTTATACCTTGCTCCCCCTTGCCATGAGGCAAAAGTGAGGATGGTCCTCATCGTCGGAGAAGTTGTTGAAGAGGCGTGGTGAAGATGACTCTTGTGCCATGGCAACGGTTGCCATGCCTTGCTTCTTTGGTTCCTCATCTTCATCACTTGAGTTCCATTGTTGACCCACGTGAGCACGCCCTTGATACTTGTTCTTGTACTCCTTGCTCTTCTCCTTGTATTTCTTCTCTTCCTTGTTCTTGTTTTTGTTCTTAGGACACTCAGCAATGAAGTGTCCATACTCTCCACACTCATAGCATTTCCTTTGAGACTTATTCTTTCTTTACTCACCACCCTTCCTTGATGTCTAAGGCGAAGGAGGTTTCTTCATATGTGCTTCCTTCATCACTAGTGTCTTCCTTCTTAGTCTTGGAGGTCTTGGGCTTTACTTCCACCACTTCACTAGAGCTAGCATTAAGGGTTAGGCTCTTGTTCATCTTCAAGCTTAGAGATTTCTCCACATCTTGGTCAACTAGCTCTTGATGCAAGATTTCTCCAAGAAGTTGATTGGGTGTCATCATGGGGTATTTTGGATCCCTTCTTATCATTGTCGTCAAGTTCTTGTCCTTTGGGGCAAAAGCTCTTAGCAACTTCTTTGTGACCTTTGAATCATCCCGATCTTGACTTCCAAAAGCCCTAATGTCCGAGACAAGAAGCATGAGCCTATCATACATTTCTCTTACGGTCTATCTGTCCTTCATGAAGAATAGCTCAAGCTCTTCGCTGATTAGGTCAATCTTCCCTTGCCTCACATGTTCGGTTCCATCATGTGCTTCCTTGAGTGTATCCCAAATCACCTTGGCAATTTGGATGTTCCGAACCTTGTTGAATTCTTGGGCACACAAGGATCCCGTGATGACTCTTGTTGCTTGCACGTTGCGGTGGAGGTCTTGCTCATGCTCAATTGTGAGGGCCTCTCCTTCGGCGGGTATTGTAACACATACAACCACAATCTCCAAAGAGAAGGGTGAAGCCCATAAAGGTGCATTTGCATATCATAAGCCCATTTGGGATAGTCCTTTCCATCGAAATGACGAGACTTTCCCAAATGCACGGAATAGAACTTTTCGTTAGAGTTGTTGCCCGGAATTTGTGCATAGTTGTGGGGCACTTCGTAGAAGCCGAAGTGAGTGTACTTGGCTTGCTCCTTCTTGATCATCTTCTCGAGGAGCTTCTTGGCCTTCTTCTTCTTAGCCTTTCTCCTTTTCTTTGCCGCCTTCTGCATCGTCACCATCTTTGACATCTTCATCACTTGAATCGGAGTCTGAGTCGGAGTCGGATGAAGAGTCGTCGGAGCTCTCAATGCTGGATGGTGTACGGCTTGGAGCCTTTCCAGTGAGGTCACCAACTTGAGCTGCCTTGAGTTCTCTCTCTTGAGCTTCCTTTGCGGCGATTTCTTCGGCAGTTGGGTTGCTTCCATTCCCCGACATCTTGATCCCTTAGCGGTTAAGCCTAAATCAAGGGATTAGGCTCTGTTACCAATTGAAAGGACATTATGATGCCTAGAGGGGGTGAATAGGATCACTTCAAATTTCTGAAACTACCGACGTGGTGCCGGAACTACCGAGGGGGTCAGTACTTCTGGTACCGGGTCGGTACTACCGACAGAACAGGGATGACTAAAACGAAATTTGAAATGTACAGCGATTCTAGCAATTCTATTTGAATCAAAGTTTTAGTTTAGAAGCTAAGAACCACCTACAACCAAAGATATGAGTTGGAACACAACCGAATTATAGATCGGGCTAAAACAAGTTCTAGGGTTAGAGAGAGACAAAGAGTTCAAGCAAGCAAAAGAGACACAAAGAATTAATTCGAAATTCACACCCACAAAGGATGTTACATCTCCGTTGAGGATCCCACAAAGGGAGGGCTATCACCAAGAGCCTCTTTTCCTGTTCCAACCCCCACAAAGGAAGATTGGTGCTCACTAAGAGTTCTCCACCAAGGAGAGGGTAATACAAATGATCCCGGGTGCTCCACACCAAGAGGGCACTCAACGGGAGACGCCTAAATGTCTAGAAGCAAGCTTCAAGAGTAACAAACACGAATCAAAAGCCCGGAGATGCTTCAAGTGCTCTTGAGATGGGGAGATCCGAAGGGGCTCTCAAAGCTTCTCTAATTCTCACTAGGAATCACTTCTCTACCCAAGCCCTAGCTCAAAGGAATCAAATCTTGGTTCTAGAGGGAAGGGGACAAGTGGAGTGAATGCTCAAGTGAGTGTCTGTCCCGTGGTTGGTCAGCAATGAGTGAGGAGGGAGAAGGAGACTTTTATGCCAACCCTGAAGAACTAGCCGTTACTGTGCAGAATCGGGTTTCCTCGGTACTTCCGACACGGGGTCGGAACTACTGAGGGGTCCCGCTGAAACCCAACAATGAAGGCATATCGGTAGTTCCGACCCCAGGTCGGTACTACCGAGCCCCTGACTAAAACTTGCCAGTGAAGCCATATCGGTACTACCGACCCGGCGTCGGTTCTACCGACAAAGGCTGAGATTTTTAGAAAAGATTAGCAAACGTGTACATGTCGACTCTAAACTCCTCTCACTCACTTGGATCATCTCCTAGAGCACTTTTAGCATCTCTTGGCTATGAATTCGCATCCTCCTTTATAGTACAGTGTTTCCTATACTCAAATTCAAAATCAAAATAAAATTAAGCCTTGATTCGAGATGAAAACACCAACTTGGAGTTGGGGGCCTTCCTTTAGTCAAAACCATGATTTTCATTCACTTAAATCCTGCATACATCTTAATCAAGAATTAAATACCACAAATTGTGTTTGTCAGTATCACCAAAACAATTAGGGGCCAAGGTGCACTTTCAGTTGTGTGCCATGTTCTTGAGAGGAATTGCTTCAGTCCCTTTGGTAAAATAATCAGTTGCCACAATCACAAAGCAATGCCCTTTAGTCGGCGAAGTATGTATCTTGCCAATGAAATCCAATCCCCAACCTCCGAATGGCGAAGGCTTGATAATCTGATGCATTAACGCAGCAGGCACCAATTGAACATCTCTGTGCTTTTGACACTCTTCACATCATTTATAAAACAATCGGCTATCATAGTAGGCTAATAAAAGCAAGCCCGCCTAATAAGCCACTTCATCTTGGGAGCCGATTGATGAGTACCACAAACTCCTTCATGTACCTCTGCCATAGCCAATCTTGCTTGATCAGCACCTAAACACTTTAAAAGCAAATCATCCGTCGTCCGACGATATAACTCATCATTATCTAGGATAAACTTAAGTGCCCACCCCCGGACTTTTCTGTCACTTATACTTTTAGGATCCTGTAAATATTTAATCAGAGGTGTTCTCCAATCTCCCACTTCGTCCTCAACAGTTTTGGAAGAAACAGTGGCCGAAGTAGAGTTCCCCCCGAGGGGCGGTTTGACCGCGGTACCCGGTTTGACTGGCCAAAGGGGGCGGTTGAACTGGCTCCTCCCGAATGTAACCCTCAGCTTCGCTAAACATCGATTTTGTTCCTAAAAATTTCTTTTCTGGACATTATAACCAGATGCTTGCGGAGCTACAGCGTTAGCCTTCTGATTCTCCTCCCGTGGTACATGGTAGATCACAAACTCATCCATACAAGATATGATGTCCAAGCATTTATCAAGGTAAGCATTTAAAGAACTATTTAAACATTGACATACCTTAGACACTTGTTGTACCACTAGTAAAGAATCACCATAAGCTTCTACATGTTTCACTCCCATGTCATGTAAGATTTGCAATCCAAACAAGAGAGCTTCATACTCAATTTGATTATTAGTACATTTATGATCTAACTGGCTAAGGGCTTCAAAAATAGCTCCACTAGGTGACATAATAATAATTCCAACACCACAACCACTTCTACAAGACGATCCATCAAAATGTAATTTCCATGGAGTAAAAGTTACATAACCGACATCTAAATCAAGTTGCTTATCAATTCTACGTTGAACAATAAAGTCGACTACTATTTTACCTCTCATTGATCTAATAGGTTCACAACGCAAATCATACTCAACAAGAGAATAAGCCCACTTGCCGACTCTACCACTTAGAATAGGTTTTTGCAACATATATTTAATTATGTCGGTTTGGCATGCAACATAACAAGTACTAGACAATAAATAATGCCTTAACTTGGTACAAGCATAATATAAAGATAGACAAAGCTTTTCAATAAAGGTGTACCGTGTTTCGGCGTCTAGCAATCTTCTGCTCTCATAAGCAACAACATACTCCTTGCCATCGGTCTCTTGAGTCAAAATAGCCCCAATCACACTTGGCTCTGCCGCAACATAAAGTCGGAATGGAACACCAATCTTGGGTGCTTGAAGAACATGCGGTGAAGTCAAATAGCTCTTAATCTCATCAAAAACCTCATGTTGTTTTGCCCCCCAAGTGAATTCAGCTCCACTTTTCAACCGAAGTAAAGGAGTAAAAGCATCAACCTTCCCAGACAAGTTACAAATGAATCGCCTCAAGTAATTAACGTTGCCCAAGAATCTCTGCAACTCTTTTTTACAAGTAGGAGCTTGAACTTTTTTAATCAACTCAATCTTTTTAGGATCAATCTCCACACCTTTCTCATGCACAATGAAACCCAAAATCTTGCCTGCCGACACTCCAAAAGCACATTTGAGTGGATTCATTTTTAAACCATATCGACACATCTTTTCAAATGCAAGTCTTAAATCGGCTAAGTGAGAATCTAGACTAGCCGATTTAACAAAAATATCATCGATATAGACTTCTACGATAATACCAAGCAAGTCATGAAAAATCAAGTTCATAGCCCTTTGATAAGTGGCACCAGCATTTTTCAAACCAAAAGTCATGACTATCCACTCAAACAAACCTACAAATCCTGGACATATGAAATCCGTTTTGGAGATATCCTCTTCGGCCATAAAGATCTAATTGTAACCAGTGTTACCATCAAGAAAGCTAAGCACTCTATGTCCAAATGCGGAATTAACAAGAAAGTCGGCTATAGGCATAGGATATTCATCTTAAGGAGTAGCTTTATTAAGATCTCTAAAATCAATACAAACACAAAGTTTCTTTGTTCCTTTTTTCTCAACAGGCACAATATTAGAGATCCAACCAGTATATCGACAAGGCTTAATAAACTTAGCATCAAGCAACCGACCGATTTCTTCTTTCACTCGGTCATAAATATCAGGATTAAAATTCCTACGAGGCTGTTTATAAGGCTTTAAACCAGGTTTAATAGGCAATCTATGTCCTGCTAAGTCACGACTTAAACTAGACATTTCATTGTAATTCCAAGCAAAACAATCGACATACTCTTTTAATAACTTTATTAATTCAAGCGTAAATGTAGGATCAAGATTCTTGTTTACAAATGTCGGCCTAAGTACAGTGTCATCACCAATGTCTACCTCCTCAAGAGGATCAGTCGACGTAAACCCTTGTCCCAATTTGCCCAAATCATCAAGATCCTCAATGGCTTCACACGTATCAGTCTTATGCGCCCGATAGTGATCAATCCGCCGTTGCAACCACTCTTCTGTTGAACTCATTGAGTCACATAAAGTGGTTTAGCCGATTATCAAACGGCTTTATGACAGCAGGAATGAAGCCATTGTTGGAACAACTTACAAACTCATAATTAGATAAATCTAAACCAGATAGACATTTTGCATCATCATGCACACCTATAGAATGACTATCGGCTACAGCTACACAAGCAGAATTATCACAATGCACTACTTCTACCTCATCATCTACCCATTGTATTAAAATTTGGTGCAAGGTAGAAGGAACACACTTATTTGCATGAATCCAATCACGACCAAGGATAAGACTAAAATTACCTTGTGTCTCAGCGACAAAGAAAGTCGTAGAGAGCGTCTTGCTTCCAATAGTGAGCTCCATGGAGATCACACCTTCAACTCTTATCGGCTCGCCTCCTCCAACTCCGCTGACGGTCATGTTGGTCTTGATCAGCTCCTCATCTGAACCTCCAAGCTTCTTGAATAGAGAGTACGACATCAAGTTGACAATCGCACCTTCATCCACTAGCATTACAGAGACATGCTTCCTATTGATGTGACCCTTCATGTACAAAGCCTTCAGATGATTATCAGTGTCCTTGGGCTTCTGAAATACAACGTCCTTAGGCACAAAGTCAAGATGAGCGAAATCCTCCTCCGTAGGCACCAAACCATCAGCAAACAAATGAACCATATTGATCTCAAGGTTCATCCGCTCTGGAGAAGAACTGTAATCCACAAGCTCCACATCGTCTTCTGAAGTAGGGATAGACGAACCCTTGTCATCACAAGCCATAGGGATTGAAGAAGCAAAACCGGGTGGCATTTCTGGAGAACCCGGTCTGACCGCCTGGCTAGCCGATCTAACCACCTCAGGCGGTTCAACCGCCCCCTCTGGTGGTTTGACCGCCTCTGTCTGGGGCGCCGTCTTGACTCTCTACTCCTTTCCCTGTGGGACCATGGGCCTATAGCTGTGGAAGTCCTCGTCCCTTTTCTTCTCTAGTTCCTTCTCACTTTTCTCACGTAGCCTCAACCGTTGAAGCTTCCGTCTTTGAGTATGAGTCAGACCGGGAGGGCACCACCTTGGCAAAAAGCACTCTGGACGAGACTTTCTTCCGTTGGCCTCATGATCATTTGTAGCAACATATCCGTTTTGAGTTGGTGTCACAACCTGATTGTTTAGCACAACTAGTTTTTTGCCACTTCCCTCAATGGGAACGTTCATCGTCCCAATCTGAATGATGTCAAGACTGGTAGTCCTCTCTTGGTCGACGTCCATCTTCTGAACTTCCTCCTCTCCTGGGTAGGGCGGTCTAACCGCTTGTAGGGGGCGGTCTAATCGGGTCAGCTTGATGACCCTACCCGGTTTGTCGTGGAGCCCAACGATCTTGTGCATGTCTTGAGATTCGATCCAGCGCTGATCTCCTTGGTCCCCCCATCCAGGATGGAAGGATTGCTGATATGGCACCCACATTACCCCATTATCATCATAGATAGGACGAAGCATATTTGAACTTGAAGGAGTCCAATCTAGAGTAAAGTGTTGCCTCTGAGATGATTCGCCTCTAAACCTCATAGCTGCTCTGGGAGGTGATGACAACCTCTCTTGATGTGGAGGTGATCTCATCCTTTTTTTTACCGGCTGATCACTTGTAACGGACTTTTGTTTGGAATATTTGTCAAACAGCATATCAAACGTGACATTTGGCTTTGGAATACTTCCCTGATTCTTTGCCACGTTGAGCTTCCAGTTTCCTATCTCAGGCTGCTTCGAAACAAGCATCTTCGGGCGGCCATGTGCAGGGATGGTCTGACCGCCCTGTACCCCCGGTCTAACCGCCCTGTCCAGGACAGGCTCGGTTGTTTGTTGACTAGACGGCATGGACGATCCTTGCCCCCCATGTCCAGAAGCTTTGACAATAATCTTGAAAGTTTCTCTACCATCAGGGGTCTTTTCATATGCCACTTCTCTTGTCAATTCTTTTCCCCTCAAATCGGGCTTAGCTTCTCCGACCATCACGTTCTTTCCCTTAGTAGCTTCGGCTTGATGTGGCCGAACCAAGACCTTGGGCTGCTGCAACTCCATGGTATTAATGGGAAAAGGTTGCTTATCCACTTGCATCTCATGAAGCATCAAACGACCTTCGTCAATGGCCGATTGAATCTGACGAGGAAACATGTAACATCCCTGATGTTTACTTGTGCTAATGACATTAATTACATGAATTAATCAAGGTTGATTACCTTCTAAGCATGTTGGACATGATTGGGCACACTTTTGCACAAAAGACCTCGGTCAAAATCCCTAATCACGGTCAAACCCTAGATCTACTCTAAAGGCTGAAATGGTTTTCTTGCGCGTTCTCCAAATTTCAATATAGAAGTTCAAAATCGGCCAACACGAAAGTTGTTCGTTATTTCCGGGAACACATTTTTCGTAATTGGCGGACATTCCAATTTTGAGCGCAAATTGGCCAAAAATCGAGTTTATCGCGCTGTGAACGATGAAACCGAGCCGTGGAAAATCTGCAACTTCGGTCGGCGTTCCTGGGCAAACCATTGATCAAATCATATGTCGCCCTTCGGGAAATTTGTAGATCTACAGCTCCTCTACAACTTTGCTTTTGGGAGATTTTTCACTTAGTTGACGATTTTTGGAGTTTTGCAATTTCGAAAAGGGCTAAACGGAATAAATTTGAGCTGGGCGCCGTCGTCCTCGCGCTCTAGAGCGCCGCGCGCGCCCCCCGTCCGCCGGCCGTCCATGTGGCGAGGGCGGGCCCGGTCCCGGCGTACGGACGCCCGGGCGACGTCGGCGCGGACCCGAGCACCGCGGTGGACCCCCTCCTCGCCTTTTTGCCGTGCACCGAGCCCACCCGCGGGGACGCCGGACCGGACACGCGTCGTGCCGCGGCACGCGCGGCGCATGCGGCGCGCGCGTGCCTGGCCCGCGCCCCGCCTACAGCTCGCCTCGAGCTCGTCGCGCACGTCGTTTTTCATGTTAAGCACATCCCAAACCGCGCAGCCCCTCTGCTCCTAAGCCGCCGCCGCCGTTTTCCTCTGCACAGGGCGCCGCCGCCGTTTGTCCTTCCTGCGCCGCCGCCGTTCCTCGCCCACCGGCCAATTCCGCGCCCGGCTACTCCCTCCCCCGTACCTTCCTTAGCCCGCCGCCGCCGCTACCCTACCCGCCGCGCCGCCAATCGGGCCGCCGCCGCCGGCGCCCGGTCCGCGGCGGCCGGGACGCCCCGCCACGCCGCCGGGGGTGCCCGCCGGCGCGCGCCTCGGGCCGGCCGCGCGCACCCGGCGGCACGGCGGGCTCGCCGGTGCCGCCCGTGCCCTCGGCCGGCCCCTTCGCCCCTCCTCCGGCCGCCGGCGGCGAGCCCGCGCCGGCAAGGGGCTGCCAGGACCACATTGCGAAAGAGGAACTAATTGCAGGGAGATTTTTTATAAAATATCAGGGACCCGTTTGTAAAGGTGAACTTTAGGGATTCGGCAGTACCTTCGAAAAATCATTAAAAATCGTAGAAAAATCATAAAAATGCAAAACCAATTTTGTTGGGTTCGTGGTGAAGAAATCTACCTTTTATAGAAAGCATGTATAGGGTTTTTCTGCACAGTTTTTGAATTCAAAATTCAAACTCAGTTTGGAGTGTTTTTAGTGTGATTTAAAATCTACACATTCTATGAACTTGAATTTTGGATATGATGTTCTTTATATCATGCCTAGATCTGTAGCAAAAGTTTGCATGGTTTTGATGTATAAATTTGCAGTTATGATTTATTCAAACTTTATGCTAGAATAAGTTTGATGCTTTTTATAGCACCTTTAATGAACTTTTCTTTGAGCACAAATGCACCCTAGGGCTTTGACTTGATGAGTAGTACCCCTGGTGTGATGGATGTGATTTTAGGGAATTGTTTGCTTCGTGTTTTGGTTTTAACCGTTTGTAGGAGCTTAAATTCAAAATCTGAAAAATAAATTGAATTTGCAACCATGCCTTGGTCAGAACCTTCTTTTTGGCATACTTGACCTGTAGGAGAAAGTTGAGATCAAAAAGTTTATTAAATCTTTTTATATGAGTTAATGTTGATTTACTAGGCTGAAATTTGTCTTTTTCGTATAAATTAATTTATAAATGATCTTAGGCCAAATTTTGGTGTGAAAGCTTAAACTAAGCATATGTTGCTGTGTGCAAAAGATTAGGTTCATTGTAAGTGTTTTTGATTTAATTTGAATTTATGGTAGAAAGGCTTGTTTTAAATAATTAAAGAAAGAAATGGAAATTAAATGTGCTAAATGGTAAAATCATGTTTGGTTCTGTTTTTAATATTTAAACACACCCCCTTGCTGTTTAGTGAAGTTAAGTAACTTAAATTGCTTAGATGTGCACACAATCACCATCAAAATTAACTTTAATCTAATGCATGTGCATGTACACGTGTAGATCTCCCCGACGGTACGTACACACTCGCCCAGGAGGGAGACGGGACTGTTGATGGTGAGCTGAACCAGATTGGTGTGCAGCAAGACCTGGACCAAAGTCTAGAAGAGCCAAAGGCTAGTTTAGGAACGGAGTCTGAGGAAGGCAAGCACCGGTTCATCTAACCTTTTGTTTTAAAATTTCATACCTTTTTCTTTTCAGTACTTTATGCTTTACTTTGTGCATTTAAGTTTCAGGAGTTGCTTTGAAACCTAGATGCATGATCCTTAGGACTCCTATGCTCTTTTACTAGTATGTTAGGAACGCTAGTGCCATGCTCTAAGGTCACGGTAGAAGTCGAGTAATGACTCATTGCTCGCGAGATATAGGATGCTTATGTTGGAATCATAAGTTGGTTAAATTGACTCGCTCACGTGGTAAGAGCAATGGGTTCGGTCTCGACCGAGTAGCATGGTGCTGGTCCTAAGCTATTGAACGTACCAAGTGCTTGTCGGGAATGGGACCCGAGTAAGCCTAGTACCTTCGAACGGGGCGGGATCTTTCTAGCTACCCGCTTGGGATGTGTCTCCGGGCTAGCTACCCGTGGTATAGTGTGTGAGTCCGGACTGGTCGGGTTAGACCCTCCGGATAACCGTGTACCAGAGTTTGTAGCGTCTGATCCCAAACTGTGAGATGTTGGGAACCGCCTGGTCGGGGTAGACCCTACATTTGCTTTTATTTGAATTCTTGGGGTCTACTTCTTCCGTGTATCTTGGGTTTACCTTGCAAGGATATAAATCGATCGATCGTCGGTCACTCACCGTTATCTGAGTCGGCTTGACCACTGGCTACCCCATGTTTATTTATGGAACAGTTCGGATTAATATTGTTACCTGTTTAATATTGTTTGCACAACATGCTTGTTTAGTACAGGTGCTCACCTAGACTGATTAACATACTAGAATATGAGCTAAAACTTGAAAATAAGGATCCACTATTAGTCGCTTTTGGCAAAACAAACCCACAAGCCAAAAAGCCTTGCATGTCTAGTCTTACTTTATTTTTTTTGTCGGGTAAGTCTTGCTGAGTATTAGTACTCAGCCTTGCTTAATTTGTTGTTTTCAGGTAATCCTCTCTGGCCTGGTGTCATTCCAGAGGGATGGGAGGTTGAATGGGAGAATGATGAGGATGAGTGATATGCATGGATGGCCTCCTATGTGTATCACGCGTTAGTTTACTTTCCGCTGTTTAAACTCTGAATCACTTTTACTTTTATGTACTAAAAACCTGGTTTGTAATAATGTTGAACTTGTGAACCTTTAATGTAATGTAATGTTGTACTCTGGTCCCGCCTTCGTGTGGGCTTAGCGCATATCAGCGATCCTGTTGTATGTGATTTACCGGGCTTTACCCGGCGGAAGCGACAGAATAGTTCTTTATTATTGCTTAATGGCCACGTGGACCGGCTTAGGCGATAATACGGAACTATTTTGGGCGGTTCTGTCACAAAACACATTGTGATCATTAGTGGCATGAGAATAAGAACTATGAAACTTACAATATGCACATTATTTAATTTCATCAAGTGGAGGCATACTATGAGAAATTTTAATGTTTTCAAGTTTAAGTAATTCATCAAAGATACGATAACATTTAGAAACATCAAAAGTAAATTTTAGTTCTTCTTGCCGACCTTTAGTAGCCGACTTAAGAGATGCACAAGAACTAGCTTTAGACTCACAAGAACTAGCTTTAGACTTTGAAGGCCACACAAATTCAGAAACATACACTTCATTCTCGTCATCTGAACCATCATAATTATATTCAATCATATGCACATTAGACCGACGAGGTTTAGAGTGTTCTTTTTCTTTATTCAGTTTTAATTCTTGTGTCATACCTCTAACAAGCACATTAGCAAGCGTATGAAATTCTACACCTTCTAATATATCTCTAATAGCAGGTCTTAACCCTCTAGCAGCAAGATCAACAAGGTCAGAATCAGTGAGAGACAAATTAAAACAACGGTTTTTAACTTCTTTAAAGCGCTAAAGATAATCGGAAACTGATTCCTCTTTACTTTGTCTAACCGATGTTAAATATGTCAATTTTAATTGGTAGCTCCCACTAAAGAAGTGATCATGAAAGTTTTGCTCTAATTGATCCAAGAATCAATAGAGTTGGGAGCTAACGAAGAGAACCAAGCAAAAGTGGTACCAGTCAAAGACAATAAAAATAAGCGAACTTTTAAAGAATTAAAGGTACCAGCTTCACCTAGTTGAGCAGTATATTGGCTAATATGTTCCCAGGTTGTACGGTTATCATCACCACTAAATTTAACAAAATCGGGCATACGCCAACTAGGGGAAAAAGCCACATAATCAAAATCGGCCCTATATGGTTTTTGATATAATCTAGTATTACCCACATCAACACCGAGCTTATTTTTCATCATGTTAGCTATCTCTTCCGTAAATTGAGCCAATTCATTCCTAGTAGCTAATTGAGATTGCATTGCAGTTGTTCTTAAGTTACTCACAGGGGGTTGATTAGGATTTTGCATGCGATGCAAGTCGGTAAACACATCATTAAGCACACCATAAGATGGAGCAACATTAGGAATAGGCGGTGATGTGTGAGATATTGTGCTATACATTGGTGAAACAGTACCATAAGCATTATTCTGACTCTGAACCAATGTACTAGGCACAACCGACAAAGGCAACGGCTGATCCGGAACCATAACCATGTGGCCAGACAGGGCGGTTGAACCAGCCTGGGAGGGCGGTTTAACCAGGGTCGGCTTAGGCAATGGCGTCTGTCCTGGATAAAACCTTGTCGGCATACATACAGAGGAGCTTCAGGTGAAGTTTCCAGTCCTGCCGACGTGGTTGAATGTAGAACCCCTTGTGAATGTACTTGAGGGATACCATCATTAGATATATTAATAACACGCTTACCCTCTATTTTTTCAAGGCGAGTAACAACACTAGCAACCAGACTACTCTGATCATTAAACGCACATTCAAATCTATCAGTAATAGCAAATAATTGTGTAACTAGATCAGGAGGAGATGTTTGACTTACAATGGGTATATCTCAACCTTGTCTTTGTTCAACTTGATCGCCGGCAACTCGAAATCCTGAGTGAGTGTCACCTTGCCTGAACGATCCTTCTTGGCGCCAGAGGAAAATTGTTGCTTGATGTACTCTTGCAGCTCCGTGTACTTCCTCTGGTCTTCCTCACTGAATTCCTCGATATTCACCATGATCGCGTTTTTCTTGTCAATATCGCACTGTGATCCCATGCAAAAATTGTAAGATCGGTTGTGAAACCAGATCTCCCCAGCGGAGTCGCCAAAAGTGTGTTGACACTTTTCTCGGTTGAACACACGAATGCGCTAGATCGCGTGGTCGTCGGAAATCCACTCGCCGAACCTCCCAGCACGGGTCGGTCTAACCGCCTTGGGCAGGAAGCACGTCGAAGACCTAGATTCGCTGCTCCGGGAGGGACCCCGTCGGGAACAGTGCGCCTGGGATTGTCCTAAGATCGGTAGGTCACTCAGAACTTCCTCAAACGCTGTGGAGACGAAGGAGGACAGCAATGGAGGTTGGAAAAGTTAGGGTTTGGAGAAAATAGAGTAAACTTGATAATGACGATTGGATGATAGGTCTCAATCGGCGACGACCCTTTATATTTATAGGGTGGGAGGACTTGACCTGCAAACAATACTTTACAACTCGGAATCAAGTTAAACTCCTAATTCTACCCGAAATCGGGAAGACCCGGTTAGACCGCCCGTGGGGGGCGGTTAGACCGTCTGGCACCTTTGTGCTGTACCGGCTACAACACACCCGGTCAAACCGCCCCGGGGACCCGATCTAACCGGTCTGCCTGGCCTGAGTCGGCTCTTGACAAATCTGGGTGTCAACACTCTTTCTTCTTGTTTTCTTGTATAATTAACAGTGGTATTGTACTTGTCTATTACGGCTGTCGCCCACGCGCGCCGCCGTCCAGGCTAGGGTGCGGCGCCGTAGGACGGATCGACGGGAAAATGGATTGCCATGAAGCGAGAAGACGTGGCCCTTATCTGAATTTGGAGAGTCATTTTACCTCACCATTTTTTAAGTTTTATATATTTCAGAGTTCTCCAAAACCTCTTAATTAGCTAGGACATAAGCTGTTGGTGTTGCCCAGCCAGCAGCCGCCCGTCCGCGGTAGAGCGAGGCTCATTCACATTCCGACTGTCGGTTTTTTTAGCAAAATTCCTCGGCCTGTATTGCAAGTGTTACCTTAGTTTGTGTCGGGCTTGTGTAAACTATCTGAGCCGAGATATATGCCAATGTAGACCCAATATGTGAGGAAAAGATTATAAAATTTTATTTTTAAAATTTATTTCATTTTGCAAAAATATACTACCGTCTCAAAATTTAGGAAAAATAGATTACAATGTCATGGGCCACGACGGTAACAGGTGCTACAGTCCCAACCGCCGCGGCGGTTAGGTGTTGCGGTTGGGCACTGTAGTACCTGCTATTGCTGTGACCCACGGCGGTTAGGGTCAGTTTGTTTTAAAAAAATCATAACTTTTTTGTATGAACTCGAAGGGAGATAAACTTAATACGAAACTTGTAACTTTCGACGAGATCTACAACTTTGTAGTTCAATTTTTTATTGTCATCTTAGAGCTCAAATAATTGATATACTGTCTAGATCTAAACTCATTGCAGTAGAAGCTGTAATGAGGTAGCACATTCTCTAGCAAGATCGGCTAATAAACTTTCTAAATCGGTTTGGTTTCATGAAGCTCCCGAGTTTATATGGGCTCCTATTTTTTCGAATTACACAATACATCGGAGACACTCACAACGCACACACACTCATCCCTATGAATACTTAAAGTGTTGTCGCTGTCGCTGTCGACGGGAACGTCGCCTACCACTGAAAGAACAAACGCCGTTAAATGCTGAGAAATTCGCTCCCACGGGGAGTCGAATCTAGAACCTGATGTGCTACCGGGGCTCTTGTAACCACTAAGACTACATGCCCTTTCGCATATGGGCTCCTATTTGTAAATAAGAAGCTACTAATTACTTAAAAAATGGGGATTTTACTGCCCACTGTAGCGAGGATTTTTAATGGGGGGGGCACTAAGGTACTCAAAGTGCTCGAGATGTTAGCTCTATACGGGATACATTGATTATTACCATCAAAACTTTTCGGTACGGTAAGGAGAAGGTATGGAACAAAATTGGTGGATAGAAAAGTTTCTCAGCAGGAACAGAGATATTAATCGAAGCTGCAACTCAGGCACTACCAATTTACACCAAGTGATGCTTTGATCTGATGAAATCTTTATGTGATGAAATCAGTTTCATGATAAGTCAATTTTGGTGGAGAGAGATGGATAAAACAGTGTACGTTGAAGGAAATATTTATGTGATGAAACAGTGTTCTTCTGAAGTTGCGTCAGCAGGAACAATGCTACCAATTTCGCTCTGGTTTCGAATGCTGCGATGCCCATTGCAATTTGCAATTACATATAGTCAATTACTGAATTTGATGGGATATGTTGATCTAATTTGTTGAAGTTACTTCATGAATGTTTCCACGAACATTGTGTTTTGGTGGTTACATTAAAAACGGAAGCACAGGAAGTTACTTCATAAAGGGAAATTTAGATTCTTACCATTAAAAGAACCAGTGTATAGCAATTTGCATCAAAAGATTGAGCTCTAGATAGATAGCATCCAAAGATCCAAACTTATAGGTATCTACCACTTTTCACAACTCCTCACGGCTCTCGTCAGTTTTTGCCGTCGCCGCCGTGCTCTTTCACCGCCGGTGATCTCCTTCCCACCCACCGAGGGCCAGCGAGCCTCCCCACGCCTGCTGGTGCGGCAGAGGAGCCGGAAATTCAACTCGAGGTCGAGCACCTCGTGGCTCTAGCCCAGTCCGAGCGGGGAACTGCAAAATCCCGCCCGCCATTACCGACGCCCCCGAGCTCGGGCGCCGCCGGTGGACTTCTTGCTCTAGCCACCTCTTACCCATCCAACCTGCAAAACGGAATCACGGTTAGCCCTTGCTACTACAGGCCCGTTTCCCCATCTCCTCCGGCCACTGTAGTCGCCGGAATCGGCACCGGAAGTTGCCGCGGGCAGTCTGTACCGCCGCCGCTCGACACTGGCGATCTCCAATCAGCGTCCGGCCATATCGAGTATGGGTACACGTGCGCGTAGCTCATGCTGGTTGTGATGGTCATGTCCCCTCGCCGGAAACCTCACCGCCGGTGAGGTATTGCCGGTCAACAGCGTGGACATTGGCCATGAAAGAGGGCTAGCTCACGGACTTCACGGCAAAATTAACAGGAGCCGTCAAAAGTGGTAGATAGCTGTAACTTTGGATTTTTAGATACTATATATCTAGAGCTTAATATTTTGATGGTATATTGCTATACACCTATTCTTTTGATGGTAAGGATCTAAATTTCCCCTTCATAAATGTTCCGTAAGCTCCACGCACAACATTAACATTTCGTTCCAGCTAGAAAATCTAGTTGTAAATACTTCCATATATTTCGAGTGAATCCGATTCCGATCAGGAAAGCACATCATTAACTCCTGCTGCCCGACCGCGCGCTAGCCCCCCCCGAATCCCGATCCGCCCCAATAAATATGGGCGAAGGCACGCACCGCCCTACGCGCAAAGCGCAATTCTTTCTTCTCAGTAGTTCTCCCCCCAATCCTCCAGAGGCGCTTGAGCCCTAGCTAGCGGCGCATGGAGGCGGCTCTGCGCATGGCTGATCTCCCGGCAGGCTTCGTGTTCGCTCCCGAGGACGAGGTGGCGGTGGAGTACTACCTGCTTCCTCGCCTCCTGGGCTCGCAGCAACTTCGGATCGACGGCCTCATCCTCGAGGACGACCCGCTGAGCGCGCCGCCGTGGGTGCTCCTCGAGCGGAATGGGCGCAACGAGGAGGCCTTCTTCCTCGCGGAGGGGCAGGCGAGGTGCGGGAAGGGTGCGCGGCAGAAGAGGACCTGCGCGGGCGGCGGCTGGTGGGAGGGGCAGAAGACGAGCGCGGAAGGCAACAAGCTGTCCATCCCCGGCGGCAAGGAGGCTGCGTGGCGGAAGAAAGCGCTCAACTTCCACGGCGGTGGCGGCGAGAAGGGAAGCACGGGATGGGTGATGCACGAGTACGCGGTCACCGCCCCGGAGGATTTGGCCCGGTCGTCACTGAGATTGTACCACATCCGGCGCAGCTCCTACGGGAGGAAGCAGAGCGGCGCCATGGAGGTGCCGCGCGCGCTCGGGTTCCCGCCGGGCTTCCTCTTCGCTCCCGAGGACGGCGACGTCGTCGCGCATTACCTCCTCCCTCGCGTCCTTGGCCAGTCACTCCCGGTCGACGGCCTCATCCTCGACGACGATCCGCTGAGCGCGCCGCCATGGGAGCTACTCGAGCGCAACGGGTGCAAGGACGACGCCTTCTTCTTCGCGCTGGGGCAGGCGAAGAGCAGCAAGGGCTCAAGGCAGAAGCGGACCTGCGCGGGCGGCGCGCGGGTTCTGGAACGCGGAGAGGATGTGCGTCGACGGCGAGAAGCTGCGCGTCCCCGGCCTCGGCGGCGCCGGCGCGGAGGTGGCGTGGAGGAAGAGATCGCTCAGCTTCCAGGAAGGCGGCGAGAAGGGCAGCACGGGGTGGGTGATGCACGAGTACGCGATCACCGCCCCGGATCACCTGGCCGTGCTGCAGCTGAGGCTCTGCCGCATCCGGTTCAGCGGCCATGGGAAGAAGAGGAAGAGGGGAGAAGCAGCTGAATCCGCCGCCGACAGAGCAGCTCCGGCCGCGGCCCGGCGGCGTGTGGCAGAGGATGCCCTGCCTCTGCTCGACATGGCGTCGTCTCAGTCCAGCTGTTCGTCTTCCACGGTGATGGTGGATGTGGGCCACTCTGAAGTCAATTGGATCGCTGACACAGACCAGCACGCGGTGCCGGTGACAATTCCGGATCAGGACCTCACCGCCGGCGTCACGACAGACACGTCTTGGGATTGGGGCTTTTTGGATAACATCGACATCGACGAGTTCATTCAGTCCCTCTCGCCGGCATTGACGGATCCGCATCCGGGAGCATATGATCTTGATGCCGGAGCTGCGGGTCCAAGCTTCTTCTGCGAGCCGGCACCACCGTACAATGGCGTCGGTCTTGTGGCACCATCAGCTCCGGCTATGCATCGCGGCTGCATGGAGCCGGCGGATTCCTTCTTCACCATGCCCAGCCAGTCCTACGCAGCCTGTTAGCTCACGGAGAGGCCTGAACTTTTTTTGACAGCTGATCTCTGTTGAATTTTTGGTTGGTGTGTGTTTTCTGCAAACTTTTTAGCTAAATTAACATTTATTGTTTGGGGATACTTGTACTGTGAGGATGATGTAGTTTAGTTAACATACTCCCGTTGTGTGTGTTGTTTATTGGACTAGTGTAATGACCATGCCAACGCTACGGGATATTTCAATAACCATGTAAATGTACCGAGCACACAACAATTTCTTAAATTAGTAATTATACATTCAAACAAATTTCATTTTCAATATTCTTCAGTTTTACACGCCCTAAACCTTCCCACATTAGGGAAATGGAGCTTGGCATGGAGCTGCAATGATTGAGGAGGAATAATACATTCTTCTGAATCTTTCTTGCTTAGCCTTCTACATTACCACAGCTGCACATATATAAGATCTCTCAATCCAAAACAGTCATGCATACATGACGAGCTATAACTTTTGCACCAATGCACCATGCATTTTAACTGTTATGGCGTGGAGAGGAGAGAATGACCACACAACTCTGACAACATTTGTTCCAAAGGTGACCGCGCAGACTCATTTTATGGTTGGCACCAACATGTGCCAGTGCTCGATGCTGGTGGTGAAGGAATTCTTCGGTCAAGAACTCAAGATCAATGGTGCATCGTAGCTGCAGAAAGCAAACTCGAGTAAAAGAACACTCCAAAGCAGCAAAGGCATTCTCCTTCACATCATACTTTCAGAACATGACTGAAAAGTTTCGTGGATTTATTGGGATAGTAGATCTCCAGGTTGCTCACTTGAAGCAGCTCCATCTTGAAGGAGAAGCCTGCTGCGTACTATAGAAGAATGAAAGCATGACTCAGTTTTTAGAATGAAACACAGCCTCGAGATGCAATCAATCAATCACAGGTCACAGGCTGCCTCTACTATTTACCTATAAGTAAAGAACTTAGTATAACCAGAACTTAGCTCTATAAAAATGAGGGTTTGTAGTTTGTTGTTAATCATTGAAAACCTTATAGAAACCTGAAAGTCCTCAGCTCTATAAAAATGGGATCCCATACAAACCATGACACACCACTCTATTCTCATTGAAAATGTATAATACTCAACAGCAGTACTGGATTACATGTCAAGTCATTGAACTTTTATTTTTTTCAGGAATAATGGAACTTTTTATTTGAGTGACAGGGAGACAGAAATTGCACCTGCATCCTTATTGGCCTGCTTGGAGGCCATTAACAACTTTGACCTTACCATTCTTGCTTGCTGCACTCACTGCTGCTTTAATCCCACACCTGAATGGACAAACCCAACTCTGCAAATGACAGAGCAATGAAATTTGGCCAATGATGCACCATGAACAATTCAGCCAGTTCTTTCCAGAGGTTCCCTAGGTCAGAAATAATAAGTTTAAGATAAGACCAGCACTTATCTCATTTTTTGTTAACATCAGCACAAGCAAGTGGTGAACAACATTATGAGTATGCCAACAGGGTAGTTATTTTTGGAGATATAGGCCTCAGACACAGAGAACTTGCCTTCAAAGGAGGAATTCCAGGCTACCGGTTCATCCCTTGACAATGGTAGCCTGCAAAACACTGGCCAGAACATTAGTTTAAACATTGATATAGTCCACAGCTCAAACACTGACACAATCAGATTCGGAATCGACAAACAGGATGGAAAAATAGCTTACCAGTTGTGCTTGCGCACTGGTTTCTTAGTCTGCCATTCTTTCGTCATTCTTTCTTCTCTCTTATGGTGCTTCCCTCATGCATCATGATTATTTTCCGTCACAACCCGAACTGCCAAGAGCAGAATTGTAAGACAAAATAAGATTCCATCAGACTATAAGTTGCCAATATTATTTTCCTCATTCCCTGCAAGTATATTATTCATTCTAAAGCTACTAAAATTAAAATGATAGTTATGCAAAGACCTGCCCTTCTCCCATTACAGTTGTGCAAAGACTAATGATGTCCTGACTGAACTTTCATCACAATTCAAATAAACGCAATGGATCACAGTTCAGGTACTCCAAATTATTTCTGGCAAAGTCAATTTCCCCTCCTCACTGACAGTGTACAAAGCATTTTTAAACCAACAGACACACTATGTAAAACCATTAGATTTTCTTCTGATATTTTTCTCATCTCACAAGATAAGAGCATGGTACGCTGACAGTTTCATCAGAACACACACAAACATGAGGCTAAATGTTGCACAATCAACTTACCACATAACCATTGCAAGCTGCCTAGATCCTGGTGGCGGCAATGTCTTCCTTCAAAGGTGCAGGCCACACTGTCGGTGTGGCCGCCCGCGGTGCCACCGCCGGCCTTTGAAGCAACATCCGCCGGACGCATGTTGCCTTCGTTGCAACTTGTCTCCGCGTGCTGTGCCTCTGCCATGATCTCCATGGCCTGCTGCTGATCAGGCTGTGGCGACGGTGGTGGTTGAGCCTGATTGTAACGATCCTAGGGATCGGTACGGATAAATGGGTGGTCCTCACCACAATGGTGGCACACCGGAGGGCCTGGACGGAAGTGGTGGCTGCAGCCGGAGGAAAGGGAGACGAAGCAGGGTCGCCGGCGGCGAGAGGAAGAAGAAGACTAATTGTCTGTCTTGGTAATTCATTGATACCCAGGAATGGGTCGGCATCAGTACGAGTAGCTGCCCTTGTTGGGCCAACTTACATGGGCTCGCAGGCCCAATAACCATAGGCTCGCAGGCCCATTCTTCTACCACATATGGCATAATCCCAGGTCATGACATTCTCCTCCCCTTAAGCAACAGCTTGTGGTCTCAAAAAAAAAGCAACAGCTTGCCCTCAAGCGGAGACACTCATTTGCCAGAAAATTAAGAGATATTGAACAGGTAGAGGCAATAAGATTTGTTGTCCCGGCTTGATCAAATCATCCGGGGTCATCAATCACCGGGCAATAGAAGAGAAGCATGAATAATAGACTGCCAGCAACTCTAAGTAGTATCGAACCTGACTGCATCTCCACCAGATAGGTACTAGTTGATGTAGTGATCTGCTCCCTAGATAGCTTCACCTGATCGTTAATTTCACCATGGTGAGTCCAACAATGGAGATTATCAAATTGCTGTAGATGCCTGTGCAGCAACCTTGTGGTATGAGACATGAAAGCTTGCTTGCACTCCTTGCCATACCTTGCAGTTACAATTAACAAATGCTTCTTCCAAGGACAGACAACACATGTATGATCATCATGCTTAAAGTGACATATATTGAACCAAGATATTATGGTATGTTGTAGGATATAAGGAGTTGCCATTTCCCATACCTGCAACCTTGACTTTCTTTGTACTTCCTCATTATCAGTGAACAATGCACTATCAGCTATCAGTATAGTCCCTTTTACAGTCTGGGTTCCACAAAAGGATAGCAACGTCAATATCAAGAGTTTGATGATACACCACTGAGAGCTCAACCACAATATCATTTGTAAGGCCCTTCCCAATCTTTGTTGGCAGCCCAATTGTGGAAACAATGGGATACTGTGCTCGAGTCTTTGCAGCTTTGACAAGGATAAAGGACTATATGTAAACAGCAAGTGATGTCTTTTTGTAGTCTCTTGTGCTTTCTTGATCTCTTTACTGACAATGATCCCATGCATATGGATACCAGTTTTGACCCTTTCACTGTAGGCTAGCAGATCGCTTTGCTCCCTTGGGTATCTCACAATATGTTCAATACTAGCTCTACCCTTTGAGCTACACTCCAAATTACTTGTCCTTTCGTGAACAATAAGCAATGTATCTTGGGATTTCATTTGAATAATTGTAGCACTCTGCACAGAATATTTGTTTGGTGTTACTTTTGCCAACTCAGCCTGGTAAGCCACTGAGTAGTGAAGGACCAGTAGCATGAAGTTCTTGAATGCCACTCCATTTTGATAGCACATAACCATCACCTGCACATAGCATCCTATCAGCACAACAGGTTCTCTAACTTGAGGCACTAGACTATATGTTTGCCTCAGTGGTATGATCAGGCTCCATGGAAAGGGAACACTTATTAGTGGGCTTCCTCCATCAGTTATGCAGTACCCCATAGAAATGCCACCTACAATTGCTGTAGTAAACAACACTATTGATATAGATGATTCCCATTTCACAACCACAACATGGTAATGACCAATGCACAGCTGTAGAGAACTGCCAGGTACACTTGTGTGGACTTGAGTGGCCCCATGGATACTGACCAGTTTGGTAGTACATAGCTGAGTAACATTGGATATGTATAACTGCTGCTCAGCTTGACAGATGTTGGTCAGCAATATACCATCACACTTCGGCTGTCCAGGCACTCTGATCATAGCCAGCTGGACATTCTTCTGTTGTGCAGCTGAATGAAATGGCCAAATAATGTCCCACTGCATCCAACCATGTTTGACAGCACACTCCGGCCAATGTTGTAAAGACCATCTCCATGTGTCGCCAAAGAAATAATTAACTGAGTTGCCCACTATCAACCTATAACTTCTGAATAACCAACACTCTAGCCACTGCAATAGCACTTGACTAGTAATGGACATTGTTGCTCCAGCCACTGACCAATTGACAGTCCTGCATATGCTGAGAACATCATGGGGTTCCGATAGTTGCTCATGGCCAGGAGAAGTGCATGCAGCAAGTATGACTGACAGATAGTTCTTCAAATGCACTTAAGTGGTGTGAAGGCCAAAATCCTGGAAAAAGTTTTGCCCCATGGCAGCAAGGAAACTTATCCAATGCAAAAACTGATTTCCCACAAGTATTGCACGTAATATTATGATAGGTAGTCGTTTCCAGCTTAGCAGGATGAGCACATCAAGATATATTGTCACCAATTGATTTTCCTTCCAGCACACAGCTACCAGCAACTCAAAGGAAAGCCAAGGTATTGGCCTGAGCTGCACATCAACACTCTCCCTATGAGGCTGTATAGGTGGTGGCCATGGCGGTCTTGGTTGTTCAGTAATGAACCGCCTTAGGTTCCTTGTGAGCCTCTCCATTGACTGGTTGACCATGCATTTGCAAGAAAATATGGGCACTGCTTGCAAAACTGCATACTGAATTCCAGTTGATAGTGCACTTGCTTGCTTCATGAATCAATATCCTTGACAGAGATGCTTTCCATTTCACATCCACAAAATAGTAATGAAAGGATGACAGAGGTTTTGGCCTGAGTTGAACATCATTCACTTGCATTCCTAACATTGTATCATTAGTGATAAATGGCCAAGGTGGTGGCGTGCTCTGAACACCAACACTTTGAATCTGTAGTTGTATGGGTGGTGGCCATGGTGTTCTGTCGAGCACCTGAACATGCAATGGCTCCAGTAGCACTGAATTCTGACCAGTAACTTCTCCCAACACCATATAGACATCACACATCTTGGTAGGCAGACATAACAGAACACCATCACATGAGAGGGCAAGGTTGGGGCTGGTGGTGTACCTGACCTGGCTACACTCGAGTGAACAACCCTTGTTGGAGTTCATTGGTGCAGTTAAGGTGGAATTGATGGTATTAACTGGCTGTAGCAAGTCCACGTCGTGGCTGAGACAATATGTCGAATGCTTGGCGTGCATAGTGGACGTCAGCGTCGCAGTCACGGGTGGGGCAGCGTGCTTGTCGTTGGTTGTTGAGCGGAGCACCGACGATGCTGGCGGTGGCGGTGTAGTGGTGGACGTGGTCGGCGAGGTAGTGGATGCGGCTGTTGATGCGTCTAGCATTGAAGCCGACGCCGAGGGCACCGCAGGTGAGGCCGACGGAGATGCCGGCGCAGCACATACGGGTGCTAGAGCGTGCTCGTCGCGGCTGCGACTCGGTGCCGAACACCTTGCGAGCAGTGCCTGCAGGAGTGCAGGGGCTCGCTGGTGGTGCCGATGGAGGCCGAGGCGGAGGGCGTCGGGGACGGCGGAGTGGTCGATGTTGCCGGCGAGCTGAGGGAGTCCACAGGCGCCGGAGAAGGTGCCGCTGTCCCTACCGAGGTGATGGCCAGCACCTGCAGTCTGTTGCGTGGCGGGTAGGCGTTCAACAGCTCCGCAAGCTCCTGCATCCGGTGCTCCCGATCCCGTTTAGCGAGCTCGGCGTAGAGCGCGGTGTTGGCGAGCTCGGCGTGGTCGGAATTTTTTTCATAAATATATTTATTTTTTCAGATAACGGAGTTTGTAAAAATAGCCTCCAACAACCGGTAAATGACGGTAGGTGTTACAGTACCCTTACCGCCATTTCAACCCGCGGTTGCTACAGTACCCCACCATGCTGCCGTTTCCCGTGGCGGTAGGGCAGATTCTATTAAAAAATCAAATTTTTTGGTATGAACTCACATTAGGATAAAAATTATATGCAAATTGTAAAATTTGATAAGATAATTCAAACTTTTTTAATTTGAAGTCATCTTATGACTAAAAAATCGATATACTATCCAGATCTCAATAGTCCAAAGATGATTTCAAATAAAAAATGTTTGAACTACAAAGTTGTAGATCTCGTTGAAAGCTACAATTTTCATATAAATTTTATCCCAATCCGAGTTCATACCAAAAAGTTATGATTTTTTAGAGAAGTTGAACCTACCGTCACGGGAAACGGCTGCAGGAACCAGCTACAGTACCCGCGGTGGGGTACTGTAGCAACCGCCAGTTGAATGACCGTAGGGGTAATGTAGCGCCCCTATCGCTGTTCCCGTGGCGGTAGGTCCTTACCGCCATTTACCACGACGGTTGTAGGTTACTTTTGCAAATTTTTGAATCTGCTATATATTTTCAAAAAATCATGAAAAAATAAATCTAATAAAAAAAATTCTCGTGGTCGAAGATAGGCATGGCGGTATGTCATGACCAAGAGCTATCAAAAGAACAGGCTGTCTTCGGGAGCGGGCTGAAAGACGTCAAGCGTATGGGCTTATGAGTGGCTAAGTGGGTTGGGTCAATAGGATGCTTAGGCCATCTCCCTGTAACCATTCAAGTTGTAACAGAACTCTGAACTCATTCCCCAAACTTAAGTTCTTCCCCCTTCTCTCTTGTTGTTGCAATTCTCTCCAAAATCTATCCTCTTTCCCTCGCTATCCTATCTGTGATAATAACAATTGGTATCCCCACAAAATCCCCACAAAAGAATTTCCGAAATCGAGTGAATCGCGCCCTCGCACCAAGGAAACCGACGAAGTTCGAAGAGAAAATGGCGGAGTTGATTCAATCTCTCTCGAGCAAGTTCGATTTGTTCCGTACGGAGTTCAGCGACCTCAACAACAAGGTCATCGACGGTGAGCCGGTGATGCGGAAGATCCTGGACAACCTTGCAGCCATGGAGTCGAGACAAGCGAAGGCTGATGAGTCTGTGGCGGCGATCCTAAACATTGCGAATGATGCGGCGGTGCGTCTCCAACGGCTTGAACAACTGCCTCCTCTACCTCAGCAACCGCAGCAACAGCCTCCCTCGGGGTGGATCAACCCCTTCGACCTCAGCTCAGCTCCAAGCGAAGCGGCACGCCCATCTGCGTCGGCTTCGGAGCGGCCCAACAGGCACCGTCCTCAACATGATCACCAGGATGTCGGCGGTGGGATCCTCGGATCTCATCCGCCACTCCTGGTCACGTGTATGTCTCAGCCACCAACCCCAAGAGCATTCGATTTGCACCAGAGTTCCCAGTCTAGTTCTTCCTCCCATAGCCACGCACCTAAGATAAATTTCCCCACCTTTGATGGTACAAACCCTAGGCTGTGGAAGGACAAATATGAGTTTTATTTCGAGATTTTTGGTGTGAGTGATGCTCTGAAACCTCGGTTTGATGCTCTGAACTTTACGGGTCCTGCAGAAGCGTGGCTTCAGACTCTGGAGTTGCGTGGTAGAACTCAGAGTTGGGGAGTCCTTGTAATAGGTTCGATAGGGATCAATACCAACTTCACATGAAACAGTTTGACAACCTTAGACAAACCTCATATGTTGTTGATTACCATGCTAAGTTTGAGCAGCTTGCCCATAGAATCTTGTTGTACAATCCCAGTTATGATGATACCTTCTAGGTGTGCGTTTTCTTAATGGGTTGAAAGATGAAATTCGAGCTCCCATAGCATTGCATCGCCCTAAAGATGTAGATATTGCTACTGCCTTGACATTGTTGCAGGAGGAGGAGCTAGAATGCTGAAGGAGCTCATCAGTATCCAAGAACGAGCACAAGGACTCTAGCAAACCCAGCAGCAGGGCTTTCACCGTTGGGGATAAAGTCAAAGCTAATTACAAGAAGGAAGATATCAAGAAACTAGACAAAACCACTGGTGATGAGAAACTTCAAGCTCTGTTTGCTCACAGGAAAGCTCATGGGTTATGTTATACTTGTGGTGAAAAATGGACTGGCAGAAATCATAAGTGGCTAGAACAAGTACCCTTACATGTCATTCAAGAAGTAGTGGAGCTCTTTCACGATGATTGTGACTCTGGGTCAGAAGATGGGGAGTCTGACACTGAGCAGAATGAAGAGTGTGTGATGGCTGTTCAGTCCACACCAAATTCTTCACAAGTGGTAAAAGGAAGGGAAACAATAAGATTCAGGGGTTTCATAAGGAAACAAGAATTGTCCATACTGCAAGATTCTGGAAAATCTGGCACCTTTATCAATGAAACTGTGGCTCAGGGATGTAAATCTCAGTTGAAGCCTTGTGCGGAGTTGCAATTTGTTGCTGCAGATGGACTTCCTATGGTCTCCAATCACCATTTCTGGTTTTCAGTGGTTCATTTAGGGACAGTCCTTCTCCTACGATGTGAGAGTGTTACCACTAAAATGTTATGATATGATAATGGGAGCTGATTGGCTGGAAGATCACAACCCTACCTGGATTCATTAGAAAAAGAAGAAAAATGAAATTTCCTATGAATGGAAAAAGAGTAATGATCCATGGGATCAAGGATAATCTAGAATCATGTAAAGGCATTGGTGCCCACAAGCTGAAAGGGCTGCTAAAGAGATCTGCTATAACTCACTGTATAGAGTTAAGAGCTGTTTCTTCCACTTCTGAAATCATTCACTCTTTGTCAGTCTTGAAAGATGACCCAGAATAGAAACCTGTGATGTCCTCGTAGATACAAGAAGTGGTCCAAAAGTTTTCACACTTATTTCAGGAGCCTACCTCTGTACCACCATCAAGGGATGTTGACCATCATATACCTTTGGTACCAAGAGCCCAACCTGTCAACATCAAACCTTACAAGTATTCTCCTCAACAGAAATCAGAAATTGAAAAGCAAGTGGAAGATATGCTGAAGAGATGTGTAATTCAACACAGTGTGAGCCCTTTTGCCTCAACTGTTCTTCTGGTAAAGAAAAAGATGGAACATGGCGATTATGTGTTGACTATAGACATTTAAATGCCATCGCAATGAAGAATAAACATCCATTGCCTATTGTGGATGAACTGCTAGATGAATTGGCAGGAGCTCAATGGTTTACAAAGTTGGATTTTAGGTCAGGCTATCATCATATCAGAGTGGCCAAAGGAGATGAGATGAAAACATCATTTAAAACTCATAGTGGCCTGTATGAGTGTAGAGTGATGCCTTTTGGCTTAACCAATGCTCATGCTTCTTTCCAAAGCACTATGAACAAGATATCCCAACCACTGCTCAGAAAGGGTGTTTTGGTGTTTATGGATGATACTTTGGTTTACAGTCCTACTCTTGAGGACCATGTTCAGCATCTAGAGCAAGTGTTCGCTATCCTACAACAACATGAGTTCTTTGTCAAGCTTTCCAAGTGTGAGTTTGCTCAACAACAATTGGAATACGTGGGCCACCTAATCACTAGCAAGGGAGTTGCCACAGAGCCATCCAAAATAGTTGTAGTACAACAATGACCAGTTCCTGTTAATGCCAAATGGTTAAGGGGATTTCTTGGATTAACTGGTTATTATTAGAGGTTCATCAAACACTATGGAATGATCAATTCACTCTTAACTCAGTTACTCAAGAAAGACTTCCTTTTCATTGGTCTGCAACTGAGCAAACAGCTTTTGAAGTGCTCAAGCAAGCTTTTGTGCAGGCTCCTGGCTTGGCAGTGCTTGATTTTCAAATACCATTTGTGGTAGAAATGGATGTCAGTGACATTGGATTTGAGGCAGTTCTGATGCAGGATGGCCATCCAATTTCATATCTGAGTAAGCCTCTCTATGGCAGGAACAAAGCCTTATCAACATATGAGAAGGAGTGCATGGCTGTTTTGGTAGCCATAGAAAAGTGGAGACCTTACCTTCAAAGTCAGCAATTCATAATTCGCACTGATCATAGAAGTCTATTGTTTTTAATAGAAGAGCAATCTACCACTAGATTGCAGCAAAAGGTCATGATAAAACTGATGTATCTAAATTTCAAAATTCAATACAAAAAAGGAAGCACCAACAACGCAGCTAATGCATTATCTATATGTCAGGTTGCAGAGGAGCAGGTGTTTTCTGTGTCCTTGTGTGTCCCTGCTTGGCTTGAAAGACTGTAGGAAGGCTATGCTGATGATCCTGCAACCAAACAACTACTGGCAGAATTAAGCTTATCAATAACCAATGATCAAGGTTATAGCTTGGAAGAAGGTATCATCAGATACAAAGGAAGAATTTGGGTGGACAACAGTCAATTAGCTCAAGAGCATATACTTCAAGCTTTACATGCCAATGGTGTAGGTGGTCACTCTGGTAATCAAGCTACTTACAACAGAGTTAAAGCTTTATTTGCTTGGCCAAAACTAAAGGCATCTGTAGCTGCTTAAATTCAAAGTTGTCAGATATGTCAACAGGCCAAAAGTGAACATGTGAAGTTGCCCGGACTATTATAGCCTCTTCTAGTACTTGATAAAGCTTGGTCAGTGGTATGTATGGATTCCATTGAAGGGTTACCAAAGTCCCAAAGCTTCAATGCCATATTGGTAGTAGTGGATAAATAAAACAAATATTCTCATTTTCTACCATTGGCCCATCCATTCTGCTTTGACAGTGGCCCAACTCCATTTCCATAACATATACAAGCTACATGGACTTCCTTTGTCCATTGTCTCTGATAGAGACAAAGTTTTCACCAATGATTTGTGGAAAGAATTGTTCAAATTGGCTAATGTGCAACTCCAAATGAGTTCAGCTTACCATCCTCAAACTGATGAACAAACAGACAAACTTAATCAGTGTCTGGAGGCATTTTCTGAGATGTGTTGTGCACACTTGTCCTAAAGACCGGAGTAAGTGGATATCCTTGGTTGAGTGCTGGTATACTACCACATATCATTCAGTACTGGGCATGTCTCCTTTTGAAGCTTTATATGGGCATCCTCCAAGGCATTTGGGCATCATCAATCCAACAGAATGTTGTGTTCTAGACTTAGCTGGATGGCTAAAACAGAGAAATTTTCCGTCAACATTGCTGCAACAACAACTGGGAAGGGTCAACAGCGAATGAAGCATCAGGAGGATGTTAAGAGAACTGAAAGGGAGTTCCAAGTGGGTGGGTTTGTCTATAAGCTACCTTTTAAGTATTATGGACCATTTAAAGTTCTGCAACGAGTCGGAGCTGTGGCCTACAAGCTAGAACTACTATAAAGTGCCAAGATTCATCTAGTAATCCATGTCTCAAAACTAAAGAAACATGTTGCTGCTCAAGGAGTGAATACTGATCTTTCTTTAGTATGTACTGATCCAGAAGCCCCTACCTTCCCAGTTGATGTGTTGCAAAGGGCGTTCAAAGGTCAAGTTGGAGCTTCATCTATGAAGGCGCTCATTCAATGGGATACTCCATCAAAGCTAAGTACTTGGGAAAGTGAAGATGATATGAAGCGATGTTATCATCAAGCATCAACTTGGGGTCAAGCTGATTCTAAAGAGGGGAGGAATGTCATGACCAAGAGGGCTATCAAGAGAACGGGCTGTCTTCGAGAGCAGGCTGAAAGGCGTCAAGAGTATGGGCTTCTGAGTGGCTAAGTGGGCTGGGTCGATAGCGTGCTTAGGCCCATGTGTGTTATTTGGCTGGAGCTCTGGCGGCAGAGTTATAACTCACACCATCTCCCTGTAACCATTCAAGTTGTAACAGAACTCTAAACTCATTCCCCAAACTCGAGTTCTTCCCCTTCTCTCTTGTTGCTGCAATTCTCTCCTAAATCTATCCTCTTTCCCTCTCTATCCTATCTCTGATCATAACACGGTGGTGGTGGATTGGCGACTAGTGCTGTGGCAGCTGTGGGTCAACAGGTGGCGCGACTGGGACTTTGCGGTGGGACTGTGGGTTGGGCGCCAGCGCCGGCGACGCACCGGAGAGTTCAGGATATACTCCCTTCGGCCCCTCTTAGAAGTCGTTTTAACAAGGTTTGAGTTAAACATTGGGAATATAAATCATGAATAACTTTTAAGTTGTTGAGTTTGGAAATGTGAAAATCATATAAATATATTTGTCTTGAAACGACTTTCTATACATATATAACTTTCCAATAAAGATTTTTATAGAACAGAGAAGTCAAAGTTGTGCTTTGATGACCGTGTCACTGTCCTAGATGACTTCTAATATGGAACTGGAGGGAGTATAATTATTTGCCACCCTGCCAATGCCACATCTTCAAATGCCAAATTTAGAAATATAACTACAAATTTACCCTATTCATTGCACATGTGTTACATTTTTGCCACTTCAACCACCAACTCATTGTGCTAATGTGTCGACAGCATGTGAAAAGACCATACTACCTTCCTTTTCCTCCCCTCATTTCACTAATGTGTGGGTCCCGCATGTTAGGGTTTTCTTCAACCTCCCCCGTCCGCCGGCGCTTCCACTTCGTGGCCACCGAACTGACCGGCCGGCCCGGCGAGCTCTGCCCATTGGGGGCTGGTAAACGGCGATGACCAGCCCCGGCGAGCTCGTCCATGGGCCTGACGAGTGGCTGCGAGGCCAATGTAGGCCGCTCCCTGAGGAGCTCCACCCATGGAGAACAGTGGCGGCGGCCATGGCGTCCTTCACCCCCGGGGCAAACGGCGGCGACCCGATGAGCTGCGCCTAGGGGAGCACCAGCGGCGGTCCGGCGAGCGGCTACGAGGCCGGTGTTGGCCTCTCCCCGCCGAGCTCTACCCAGTGGGGGGCTGCGGTAGCAGCACGACGAGCTCCTCCTAAGGGAAGCAGCGGTGGCAGCCCTCGCGAGCTTCGTCTTGGGGAGCAACGGCGTGGCCCGGCGAGCTCGGTGGAGAAGTTATGCATGCAGGTTGAAGATGACCCTAACATGTGGTTCCCATATGTCAGTGGTCGAGAGAGTGGAAGGAGATCTCTAACAGAGTTAAGTGAAAGACATCTAGGCTCTTAGTGGGTTTTGGTGTATTGATTGACAACTAGATTAAAGATCTAATGTCCTTGTTAAGCATGTGAGCAGGTTGTAACATATAAATGACAAGGCGTAATATATGACATTGGTTATCTACATGGTGAAAACAAGCTATGTGTATACAAGATAAGTTGAGGCATGGTTTTAGCCTCATATTGTGAAATGGCTTAACTCAAAGGTGAATGTCATGATATTTGATATGTGTGTTCCCATGAAGCATATAGATGATATATGACAAGCTAATGAAGGATAAGAAAGAGGCATATTGATATTGGAACATTGGATGGTCTCTTATTGAAGGAAGAAGCTTGTTATAATAAAAAGGGATATTTAAATTAAAAGAAGACATGATCTCAATAGAATTCCACTCTTGATGTTGAATCAAAGCTTAACTCAAATTGGCAACAAATGGATGAAGAAATCAAGCAAGGGATTAGCAACGAGGTACTAAGCTAAGGTTGGCCGAGTAGTGACTTGGACCATGTGCTTGGCTAGGGTGAAGTGGCTATAGCTTGGAAAGTTTCGAGGTATCAAGTCGAGCCTAACCAAGTGAAGCAATGAAGAAGCATTACATATTCATTGAGTCATGTGAAGGGTTACTGTAACGCCCACGTTTTTAGCTCCTAATAAATCACCTAATAAACCACGCGTGTTTTCAAAAACTTTCCCGCTGAGCTTATTCAACCCCTTTTCGAAACCCCGGCCGATTCCTTTCCTTCGGCGCGCGTGCCGCGAATCCCGCCGGCACCGCCTGCGCTCGGGCCATCGCCCGTCGTGTGTCACCTCAGCACCACGGTCGGCCACCACGCCGGGAATCCCGCGCACGCCGCGGTCCCGCCGGCCGGTCTGCCTCGCCATCACCGCTGTCCCGGAATTGACGCCGGTATCCGAGAAACCCAGAAAAATCTGCAAAAACCCTTCCCCTAATTTTCCTAGAAATTCTCCTAATTTTCTAAATCCCTTTTCTATTTTTCTTCCCTTATTTTCCTTTTTCTATTTTCCCTTTTCTTTTCTTCTTTTTCTTTTCCCTTTTCTCCTTTTTCTTTTTCCCTTCTTTTTTTCCCACCGTTCTTCTTCCTTCGGCCTCCAGGCCGAGGCCCCCCCACGCTCGACCCCAGGGGGGCCGCAACCTACCCCTCGCGCGGCACCCCCTTGCGCGCCCCCCTCTCCTCCGCCGAGCCCCGGCCGGCGGCCTCGCGGGCACGGCACGCCAAGGCCGGCCCCGCAACTCGCCAGGCCGCGTCGCCCCTTCGCCTCCATTGCTCTGACAAACGAAGACCGCCATTACTCCGACCAGTCACCTCCACCACAGCGCGGCGTCGCTGCCTCCCCCTCTGAGGCCACAGCGGCCGCCTGCACGAAGAGTCACTTCCCACAGCGCCTCACCGCACGGGAACTCGCCAGCCAGAGGTATACCGCCAAATCGTGCCCAAACTTCCTCACACCCGTACAGGGTATACCGCCACCCATCCGACACCCAAAACCCCCTACATAATATTTATTTCCCTATTTTATTTAATTACCTTCCTCGAGCTCAGCCGGAGAAATTGTGTGTGCTTATATTGATTGCATGCTTGCCTGTGTGTGCGCTTTAGCCGACGAAGTAAACAAAGGAAGGTACCCCGAGCCGGAGTTTGGAGCCGACTACTGCGAGCAGGAGCCCGAGATCCCGAACACCGAGCCGGAACTCCCCAAAGACTTCGAAGACGGCAAGTTCAATCTCATCCTTTGATGCATGCTTTGGTCCCAGTTTTATAAACATAACCCTATACCTGTTTTATAAATTGCATATTGTTTTACTGCAAAACATGGTAGGATAGCCACCCTTGATTTCTATGATTGAACCTTGGTTTGACCTAAATGATTGCTTTAAAAATGTGTGAGTGCTTTAAAAATGGGAATGAGATATTTCAGAAAATGAGTAAAGAACTGGGTAGACGGGATGGACTCGTGTGTCAAGAGTATGGGTGAGCTCATACCTGTGTGGTGAGCGTGTTGCGAGTTGTCCATCTTGTCGATTAAGGACCGGGTTGCGTGACATCTCACCTGACCCAAATCATCGTACAACCACTCGACCATTGTATGTGGCAACGGCTTAGCATAAACCCCACTAGTTAATCTACTTGCCATCTGGTGTGCGGGTGAGCGGCGAGAGACCAAGGAGTAGGGGTACGCTCTGTGTAAGGTACGCCCTGGTTATGTGGGATAACCCCTTGGTTGCTTCCGTGATGGCTCGTAGCGTTAGCTAAGGTGGGTAATGGCTTTGATAGGATCCGCACCGGCACTAAGGTGTTCGTGTGGCGGTACCCTACTTGTGGGTAAAGTTGTACAACATATGCAGAGTGTCAAACCTATTCAAATAGCCGTGTCCACGGTATTGGACGAGTCACGGTGTGGTCACAAAACTAGTGTTTGGTTTGGGATGTTTTCTGGTGTGAGTTGTTTTTCGGGTGAAGTGTGTGGCTGTGTGCCTGGGCTACTGCGGACGGGGAGTCCGGTAGTTCCACAGTGGTTTTCTTAAAACAACTAAGTCACTTTGGTTACAAAATTGGTTTGCGAAAGCCTTTTCAAAAATGAACCCCTGCATGAGTAAATGAGTTTGCAAATAAACCTTAACCTGTTCCTTGTTATATATATCATGTGCATGATCTGCTTATAAGCCCCTCCGTGGGTGGGGTTGGACTTGTTGAGTACGTATGTGCTCACCCTTGTTTAACTAACTGTTTTTCAGAGGAGGATCTCGATTTCGTTCCCGAAGACGTCGAGTAGGTCGCTGCCCTACACCCAACCGTGTCTGTGTACCCAGGGCCTCCACAGAGAGCTTGAATGGTGTGGTACTCTGATGAGGCTTTGGAAGCCTTTGCTATCGTAGTGTGGTCGTTAGCGTTTGTGTTGTTCCTTGTAGCGTTGGCACTTCCGTGCCCTCTGCGTCGCCGTGATGTAAAAGACTGATCCACCTGTTGTAATAAATGTGTTACCAGCCTCCTGGGACTGGTATTTGTGTCACATTTAGTCACCTCTGATGAGGGGATGCTTCAGGTGGTATCAGAGCCGTAGGTTGGCCGTAGGACGTGACCCCTAGGATATGAAACCTCCTCTGGCCCCTCTCTCACCTTTTCTTTGCTGAGCTCATCTTTTCCCAAATCCTTACCTTGATCCTTGCCTGATTCCAGAAGGCTAACCCGGAATGGAACCGAGGAGTGTACCCCAACCTTGTTACTAAAAAAAAGCTATCTATCTTCTGTACCCCACCACAACCTGTTCAACTCTACCTTTGTTTTCAGATGGCGGAAGATGGATGGATCCAAGGCGTGTGCCAGGAGGAACCTGGTTTTGCTCGCCTTCTTATCAACTCCCTGGAGCGCCTCGGTATCACTGAGCGCCCTAGGTACTACAGCAGAGAGTACGAGCAACTCGGCACTCTTCGCTGTACGGTGGTCCTCTCCATCGCTAGAAGCAACCGCCACACCAACATCGAGCCATGGCGCGTGACCGCCACAGGGTTTCGACACCGAGACACCTATCCTTTGGCCCTCAGAAAAGCCCTCTGCTACCTGTGCCGGATCTACGAGGAACACCTCGTCCCCACACCAATGAGGTATTTTCCTCCCGCCATCAGGACCCCAGTTTGGTAGGCCCGCAAGAGAAACCTGGAACGACGCCGCCACCAAGAAGACCTGCTGTACCACATAGTTGACTACCTCGTCTCCCTGGACAAACTCTTCGATGACCAAGCCAAGCTCTTGAGGGAGCAAATCAGTCGGGCCGAGCAAGTGGAAGTCACAGTAAAGATGCACCAAGTCCGAGTGGCTCAAGCTGAAGCAAGGACCGCAGCCGCCATAAGCAGTGAAGCTGTTGCCCATGAAAGCCTTAGGCGGATCCAAGACCAGCGCATACAAGAATGGACCAACAGTGGAACACCCGTTCCAGCCATTGGAGAAGCACAAGTCTTGCTTGGGACACCCCTTGTAGGATGGGGAGGAACTATTGAAGCCCCGCCAGCACCACCGGTAGTCACCGAACCACCAGCAGTGACCGTGGAAGTTGCAGCACAGCCCCAAGGGAATGGAAACCCCGAGGGCGAAGACGACGATGAGCTGCTCATTCCACTGGAAGTGCACTCAACCCCAGAAGATGGCTCTCCTCGCGAGTAGCATACCTCAGTTACCCTGCCCCAGGGAATGAAGCCGTACTAGTCCGAGCTTAGAGTCGCACCCTTAGCTTTTGTCATAGTACCGAGTCGTGTAGTGTGTCCGTGTAGTGTCAGTCGTGTAGTCGGGATGTATCCTCCTCACCGGCTTGTAATAAAACTTGTCTGTGCTTGTTTGTTTTCTATGTGCTTCTTGTGTGCTTACCGGCAGGAGTAGACCCTGCCTTTTCAAAAAGAAATCCGATATAATCCACTTAAACATCACATAAAAGCTAGATCTCTTAGAAAACCCGCTCCTTCACAGATGGTTTCCAGGCGCCCTGTTAGGACCCACCAAAGCTCCGGTCGGATGGACGCTGAAGGATTGCAAGACGATCGAAGGGAGCGTCTTAACGATCAGGAAGTAAACCAAGGCGAAGATGGAGGAGAGAACGTTGTCCTACCACCGCCACCCCCTCCCATTGAACTGGCACAAGTTTTGGCCAATCAGACTGTACTGATGGAGGCCATTTTCAACGCTGTCAACCGCCCAAGGCCCCGAGTTCTGGGCATGAATGAGAAGCTGATAGAGTTCCTCAGGACGAAGCCACCCACTTTTGGCGGGTCGGTGAATCCCTTTGATGCTGATGAATGGCTGAGAGCCATTCTAAGGGAACTGGAGCCCTTCAACTGTGAGGACCAAGACAAGGTTCTCCTGGCAACTCACTAGCTCACCGGGACAGCCCTAGCCTGGTGGAAGAACTACTGTGCAGCAGCCAAGGATCCCTCCGCCATCACCTAGGATGAGTTCGTGGAAGAGTTTCGCCGCTACCACATCCCAGAGGCCACACTGAAGCAAAAGGTAGATGAGTTCCGTGAACTCCGCCAGGGCAACATGTCCGTGGAGGAGTACACTTACCAGTTCATAGAGTTGGCTCGTTATGCCCCAAGAGAAGTGGACAAGGACTCCAAGAAACAGGAGATGTTCAAGAAGGGATTGACTCCGGAACTGAGGACCCTACTTACCCCTCACATCTACCCGGATTTCAACACCCTCATGAACATGGCCATACTCATAGAGAGAGCGAGGGCAGAAGAAAAGAAAGAGAACAAGCGCAAGTTCATGGAGCACAAGGCCAAACAGCAAGAGCGCTCCCAGAGGTAGAGAAGCTTCGGACACCCCGTGTCCAGATTCCAAGCTCCCATGCAGTACAGAACCCAATCCCAAGCCACGGGCTCGCAAGGCCCCAGAACCCAGTTCAAGCCCTACAACAACCAGAACACCATGAAGCCCCCACAGAGTGGCACCAGCCAGGTCACCACCACCACCAACAACAACTCCAGGGTTTGTTTCAACTGCCGCGAGACTGGACACTTCATTGCCAACTGCCCATATGCCAAGAAGCCAACAGCCTCAGCCTTTTCCAACTCAGTAAATGGGCCAAGGCCACTCGTGTCTGGAGCCAACCGCATGCCGGTGCGCAGCAACAACAACTTTGGCAACAACAACAGCAACCAGCAGATGAGGCAGCCCCAGCAGTCTTATGGACGAGCCCGCGTCAACCACATCATCACACAGGAGGCTCAGGAAGCACAAGGCGTAGTGCTCGGTGAGTTTCTGGTCAGCTCAGTCTTGGCAACCATATTATTTGATTTGGGAGCATTGCACTCATTCATATCCTCAAGTTTTGTGGAAAAGCATAGCATACCTACAGTACTACTAAAAGCACCCCTATTAACTCGAATGCCCGGAGGTGACATTAAGTGTCAACTGGGATGCCCCTGGGTAAGGATCATTTTAAGTGGGGTAGATTTCCTAGCGGACCTGGTAGTACTGAAGTCCAAGGGAATAGATGTGATCCTTGGGATGGATTGGTTAAGCCAACACCATGGCCTTATAAGTTGCGCCAATAAAGTAGTGCACCAAACCAACCCAGACGGGATACAAGTGACCTGCCACACCCGAGGACACAGGCCAGACATAATGGTTTTCAACATGGAAGCCAAGTCCATACAGGATGTCCCAGTAGTGCGAGAATACCCAGATGTGTTCCCCGAAGAACTCCCCGGAATGCCACCAGATAGGGATATAGAGTTCGTCATCGACCTTATTCCCGGAACCTCTCCCATAGCCAAAAGACCCTATAGGATGGCAACCCCTGAGTTGGCAGAATTGAAGAAGCAGCTAGGAGAACTCCAACGAAGTGGGTTCATCAGACCAAGCTCATCACCATGGGGAGCCCCAGTGCTTTTCGTGGAAAAGAAGGATAAGAGCATGAGGATGTGCGTGGACTACCGCTCGCTGAACGAGGTTACTATCAAAAACAAGTACCCTCTCCCCATAATAGATGATCTATTTGACCAGCTGAAAGGAGCCAAGTATTTTTCAAAGGTGGATCTAAGGTCAGGGTACCACCAACTCAAGATTAGGGAAAGTGACATCCCTAAGACCGCCTTTGTCACCCGGTACGGGTAGTATGAGTTCACAGTGATGTCCTTTGGACTCACCAACGCACCAGCGTATTTTATGAACCTCATGAATAAGGTGTTCATGGAAGAGCTGGACAAGTTTGTCGTAGTCTTCATTGATGACATACTTGTTTACTCCAAAAGTGTGGAGGAACATGAGCAGCATCTTCGAGTAGTGCTAGGGAAATTGAGAGCACACAAGCTGTACGCTAAGTTCAGCAAGTGTGAGTTCTGGCTGGAGAAAATATCTTTCCTTGGGCATATTCTGACTGCGGAAGGAGTAGCAGTAGACCCCGGGAAAGTCGAAACAGTCTCCAACTGGCAACAATTGACCAATGTGAGCGAGATCAGAAGCTTTCTTGGTTTAGCAGGGTACTATCGGAGGTTTATTGAAGGATTTTCCAAGATTGCCCGGCCCATGACAGAGTTGCTCAAGAAGGAGAAGAAGTTCAACTGGACCGAGTCGTGCGAGAAAAGTTTCCAGGAGTTGAAGAGAAGATTGACCACAGCACCAGTGCTGACCTTGCCAGACATTCAACGGGATTTTGTCATATATTGCGACGCGTCTCGACAAGGGTTGGGATGTGTTCTCATGCAAGACGGGAAAGTAGTGGCATATGCTTCCCGCCAGCTCAAACCCCACGAGCAGAATTATCCCACCCATGATTTGGAGTTCGCAGCCGTAGTGCATGCCCTTAAGATTTGGAGACACTACCTGATTGGGAATAAGTGCGAGAGCTATACCGACCACAAGAGCCTAAAGTACATCTTCACCCAGCCCGACCTGAACCTAAAGCAAAGAAGGTGGCTAGAGTTAGTCAAGGAATACAACCTAGAGATTCACTACCACCCAGGGAAAGCCAATGTAGTAGCAGATGCCCTAAGCCGAAAATCCTACGAGAAGGCAGCACCCAAGAGTACCCAGTTACAAGAGGAGATGGCACGACTCAACGTGCACATTGTCCCCCAAGGCTACGTCCGCCAACTAAGTGTTCAGCCTACCCTAGATGAGAAGATCCGGAAGGCCCAGGAGACCGAGGAGAATCTGATGAAGATCCACAAGCATACAGGAGAAAATAAGACCCCAGACTTTAGAGTGGATGATCAAGGCACACTATGGTATAAGAATAGGATATGCGTGCCTGAAGGCGGAGATTTCCGACAGACCATCATGGATGAGGCCCACAACTCGGCATATTCCATTCACCCGGGATCCACCAAGATGTATATGGACTTAAAACAGAAGTATTGGTGGAATGGAATGAAAGCAGACATTGCCCGGTTCGTCGCCCACTGTGATACTTGTCAGAGGATTAAAGCTGAGCACCAGAAACCCGCAGGACTGTTGCAGCCCTTACCGATCCCAGTGTGAAAATGGGACGAAAAGGGCATGGACTTTGTAGTAGGTTTGCCAAAGACTCAGAAAGGACATGATTCCATATGGGTGATAGTGGACCGACTCACTAAAGTCGCTCACTTTCTACCCGTACGGACCACTTATGGAGGAGAGACGTTGGCAAAACTCTACATAGAAAACATAGTGAAACTGAATGGAGTGCCTAGCAGGATAGTCTCAGATAGAGGGACCCAGTTCACCTCTAGATTTTGAAAAATCTTGCATAAAGCCATGGGTACCAAGCTGGATTTCAGCTCAGCGTATCACCTGCAGACAGATGGACAGACCGAGAGGGTAAACCAAATTCTAGAAGACATGTTGAGAGCATGCGTCCTCACATATGACAAAGACTGGGAACAGAGCCTACCGTATGCGGAATTCTCCTACAACAACGGCTATCAAGCAAGCCTAGGAATGTCACCGTTCGAAGCATTATACGGGAGGAAATGTAGGACACCCTTGATGTGGTCAGAAGTAGGAGAGCGTGCCCTGGTTGGGCCCGCGCTTATAAAGGAAGCCGAAGAGCGAGTAGCTGACATCCGAGAAAAGTTGAAAGCCGCCCAGTCCTGATAGAAGAGCTACGCAGACAGGAAGAGGCGTGAAGCAAGCTTCAATCCTGGAGATTTCGCTTATCTCAAGGTTTCACCTATCCAAGGGACTCGGAGATTTCAGGTGCATGGAAAGTTGGCCACTCGGTACATTGGACCGTATAAAGTACTGAAGAGGGTCGGAGCAGTAGCATACCGGTTGGAGCTACCAGAAGAGATGTCAGATATACACCTAGTGTTTCATGTCTCCCATCTACGCAGATGTTTGAAGGTCCTCGAAGAACAGCAAGTACCGGTAGAGACCATCGATCTACAGCTAGACCTTAGGTACCAGGAAGTGCCCGTCAAAATTTTGGACATAGTGGTCAAAAGAACAAGAACATCAGAAGTACAGATGTGCAGAGTCCAATGGAGCAGACACGGAGTAGAAGAAGCCACGTGGGAACGAGAGGACGCGTTGAAGAAAGAGTTTCCCCACCTGTTCGAAACCTAGCCGAATCTTGAGGGCAAGATTCATTTTAAGTGGGGTAGGTTTGTAACGCCCACGTTTTTAGCTCCTAATAAATCACCTAATAAATCACGCGTGTTTTCAAAAACTTTCCAGATGAGCTCATTCAACCCCTTTTCGAAACCCCGGCCGATTCCTTTCCTTCGGCGCGCGTGCCGCGAATTCCGCCGGCACCGCCTGCGCTCCCGCCGTCGCCCGTCGCGTGTCACCCCCGGCACCACGGTCGGCCACCACACCGGAATCCCGCGCACGCCGCGGTCCCGCCGGCCGGTCCGCCTCGCCATCACCGCCGTCCCGGAATTGACGCCGGTATCCGAGAAACCCAGAAAAATTCGCAAAAACCCTTCCCCTAATTTTCCTAGAAATTCTCCTAATTTTCTAAATCTCTTTTCTATTGTTCTTCCCTTATTTTCCTTTTTTCTACTTTCCGTTTTGTTTTCTTCCTTTTCTTTTCCCTTTTCTCCCTTTCCTTTTTCCCTTCTTTTTTCCCCACCGTTCTTCTTCCTTCGGCCTCCAGGCCGAGGCCCCCCCACACGCGACCCCAGGGGGGCCGCGACCTCCCCCTCGCGCGGCACCCCCCTGCGCGCCCCTCTCTCCTCTGCCGAGCTTGGCCAGCAGCCTCGCGGGCGCGGCACGCCAAGGCCGGCCCTGTAGCTCGCCAAGCCGCGTCTCCCCTTCCCCTCCATTGCTCTGACAAGCGAAGACCGCCATTACTCCGACCAGTCACCTCCACCACAGCGCGGCGTCGCTACCTCCCCTCTCCGAGGCCACAGCGGCCGCCTGCACGAAGAGTCACTTCCCACAGCGCCTCGCCGCACGGGAACTCGCCAGCCCGAGGTCAATGCCATGATATTTTCCCCCACCACCATTGACGGTCATCGAAGCTCCCAGAGCTCAAATATCTTCACCGAACCGACCTTCCCTCGCCTATAAAAGGGCCGGACCGGCTCCCCACCTCGTCCCGCACCTCCACGACCAATCTCCCCTCCTCCCCGAGCTCTCCATCGCCACCACCAGCGCCGCCCGTGCCGTTCCGGGTTGCAGACCGCCTGCCGCCGTCGATCTCCCTCCACAGTCCGTCCCCGACCAAGGTGAGGAGCGGAATGAGTTGCCCTCGACCTCCTCTTCATTTTGCCCCACTTCCCGGCCACTCCCGTGGCCTAGGTCGCCGGCGCCCCTCTCCCCCCACCGGCCGGCCTCCTGTCTTCTGCACCTCTGTATCGTGAGGGAGGGAGGAAGAAGATGGTTGTTTTGTCCATACCCCCCTGCCCTTTTTCCACTTCTCCAAAACCGATCCCCCCTCTATTCTCTCACTCTTTTCTTTTCAAACAGACCTTATGCTTTAAATTAAACCACAAAAACAACCCTGTCCCTTTACAATTATGCCCTTAGACTATTTAGTAACACCCTCGCTAGGTTTAAATATTATAATTAGGTCCTTTTATTTTAAAATAAAATATTAACAGGCCCCTAATTAACCCTAAACACCTTCTCTAACCCGTCATTTCATGTTGAGGACCAGGAGCGTCCCAGTGGTCGGTGGATGACCGCTCCTCAGTGATGAGTGATTGACAACGGGTGTTGGACTGACTCTTGGCTTAGTGCGCAGGTGTAGGCTGCGGCCTAGTTCGTGTTGTTGCAGGTGAAGAACGGGCGCGAAAGGTCTTCAGCCTTGAGGGGCCTCCGGGAGATGGAGAGACAAGTAGGCTCGGTTCGAGGGACCCGGTGGACGGCGGGACGGGTGCGGGCCACATGGTGGCAACACAAGCAAGACGAAGTCATGGACAAACGAGCCGGTGCACGGTGGCGGTCAAGTCAAGTGGTTTGGCGGGAGGCCGGACCGGCACGCGGGGTTTGGTGGTTTGCCCACAAAACCATCGGCGGACGGTTTCTTGGTTTGGGCCTCAAAACCAAGTCCGAGGGCCCAACACGACGGAGACGGGATCCGGGCGTGTCGGGAAGCTTCGAGGTGGAGGACACGCGGCGGGATCGCATGGCTTGCGTCGGGAGGACGCGGGGTGCGGCAAAGGCGTGGCCGTCCGATGGCAAGACCCACAAACATTACCAAAATGCCCCTTCGTGGGTTGTATCGCCAGTAGTGTAGTTAGGGGTAGTCGAGTCATTTACCACTCCGGCGGGACCTGATATATAAGCCATGAGTGTGTGTTGATGGCTCTCTCTCTCCGCGACTTAGGGTTTCATTTGCTCCCTCCTCTTTCTCATTTTTCGTAGCTATTTTCCTTCCTATTTTCTCTAGGCTAGCATGAGAGCTTCATGAGAGATTTGTTGAGAGGGATGGATGCTAGGGCGGCATGCTAGACCTTGTGAATCTTTCCTGGTTTGTATAGAAGATTCGGGGTTGTTTTTGTGGCTTTTTGTGCTTGTTTTCGTGCCTTTGTTCCCGGTGTGATTCCGCGGATTTGAGTGGGTTTCTCTCCGGATTTCTTTGAGGGAAACATGGATAGATGTCTTGTGCATCTTTGTGCTTGATCTTGTGCCCTCAAACGCCGGGAAACCACTTTGATTCGTGAGTTTTCGTTCGGTGCTCTAGCTTTTGGTGGTGCTCAAAGGATTCGCGATTCACGGTGATTTAGGGAGTTAGGAGGCAAGATTTTTGGGCTATAGCATCCTTGTGTGACGCTTTTCAAGTCCCCAAACCCTTGTCTCCATAGCTTCAACCGTTTGGGAAATCCGATGATGATTTGGGGGAATTGACTTTCGGGGTCGGGCTGTTTCTGCTCTGTCCGCACCTGGCGGACAGTCCGCGGGGAGGTCGCGGACGGTCCGCGTGGGTCGTGTTCGTCCCGTTTTCTTCGTGTTCTTGCTCGTCTTTCGTTTCGATCCGTATCGATTTTGTTTTTCGGTTGGACGGAGTTTCGGACGGTCCGCGGTGTCGGGCGGACGGTCCGCGGGTGCTTGGCGGACGGTCCGCGTGCTCCCCTCGGACGGTCCGTGGCTCGTGGGTGGCTTGGGTTCATTCTGTGTGATTTAACGGACGGTCCGCGGGAAGGGTCGGACGGTCCGCGACGTCGGCGCGGACGGTCCGCGGGAGCGAGTCGGACGGTCCGCGCGGTCCATCGCGGACGGTCCGCACCGCCGGGCCGGACGGTCCGCCAGAGCCGTGTGCGGTCGTTTGTTTTCGATTCCTTCCTTCCCTTTCTAGTGCTTCCGCGTGTGCTTCTAGGAATCGTTCCTAAGGCTAGAGGTTGATCCATAACCTCGTGGTCTTGGCGATTGGTGCGTGATTCGATCCATCGCTTGTGTGTGACCGGGGTTTGTCTAGGGTATAGGCCGGATTCTTTTGGAAGAATTTTTACCGGCTCCTATTCACTCCCCCCCCCTCTCTAGTCGCCATCTGATCCTTCAATTGGTATCAGAGCTTGGTGCCGGATTCTTTGCGACTTTGACAAGTCTCGAATCCTAAGATGGCGTACGTTGAGCGGGGCGGTCCGCCGCACTTCGATGGCAAGGGTTACCACAAGTGGGCGGCTCGTACGATGATTTTTCTTCGTGGGAAGCTGTTGGATTTCATTGTGCTTGACAAGACCTATGCTATTCCGGTCAACATCCATACTCTTATGGTGACCGATGCCGATGCTAAGGCCAAGTATGAGGCTAATGCAAAAGCCGTTGATCACTTGTGCCGGAGCTTGTGTGATCCAGAGTTTGAGCATGTTCGCCATTTGAATCTTGCTTGGCAAATTTGGGAAAAGTTGTTGGTTGCTCACGGTGGTGATAACCATGTGAAGGCTCGCCTCTTTGTCTCTTACCGGATGCAATATGAGAATTTCACTCCACTTCCCGGTGAGGACATTGATGCGATGTTTCAGAGGTTCACCGCCATCGTGAACAACATGAAGGCTAATGTTGAGGATTTTCCGTACTCCGAGCATGATTAGGCTTTGAAGCTCTTGCATGTCTTGGACCCAAATGTTTGGGGCGCTAAGGTTGAGGCCATCAAGGAGTCTGGGCATTACTTGACTATTGAGTTGGATGACCTCTTTTCTAAGCTCAAGTCGGCTGAGGTTGACAGGAAGTTGCTATATAAGCATGAGGGCTCGACTGACCATAGTCTTGCTCTTGTGGGAGGATCAAAGGGCAAATCTAACCCTTCATGTCAACAGTTTTCTTTGTCCTCTCTTATGTCCATTCCAGATGAGGAGTTTGATGTGCTGGGCGAGGAGGAGCTGGCCTTGCTCTCAAGAAGGTTTGAACGACTACACGAGAGTCGGAGGAATGCAAGGCGGAGCTCAGGGACATGCTACAAGTGTGGCAAGCGTGGCCACTTCATCGCCGAGTGCCCGGAAGCGGAGGAGAACAAGTACAAGGTGAACGAGTACAAGGCGCACCCGAGGCGTGAAGACAAGTACTCCTCCAAGGGCAAGCACTTCAACAAGTCCAAGAGCAAGGACAAGGACAAGCGGCGACCGAGCAAGAGCGACTACAAGAAGAACAAGGCAAGAGCGATGGTGGCCGGTGCGAGCGACGTCGACTCAAGCTCAAGCGAGGAGCGATCAAGCTCAAGCAGCGAAGATGAAGACGCCGGGAGGCGCAATGGCAAGAAGAGTGCAAGCCGGAACCTCAGCGGGCTGAGCTGTGTGGCGCTTGAGGGCTTTTGTGGCATGGCCCATAGCTCGAGCAGCAAGAAAAGTGTGAAGGAAGACAGCGACTCCGACTCGGAGGATGAGGTAAACCGTGATCCCGACTCTTTGCTTGCTGAAATTGCTAGGTTGAATGGTTTCCTTGATAACCGTGATAGTGTGCTGAGAGATGCCAAAAAGATGAGGAAAGATCTTAGGGCTCAGCTTGAGAATGCTAGCGAGAAAGTAGGAGAGTTAGAGTCGAAATTGCTTGAATTGAAACTTGAGAATGACTCTTTGAAACTTGCTCCTACTACTCCTGATGATGTCGAATGTGTTGAATGTGATGCTTGGTTGAATGAGATCAAAATGCTTAATGAGAAGAATGCTTCTATTTTGGCTCAACTAGATGCACTTAGGACTGAACATGATGAGCTTAAGGCTAGACCCACTTTGCTTGGTGCCTGCAAATCATGTCCTACTATGCATGCTAAGCTTGTCGATGCTCGTTCTACCATTAGTTCTTTGGAAGCATCTTTGAAATCTCCTGTTGCAAATGCATGTTCTAGCTGTGATGAAGTCACTTTGCGTAATCTTGAACTTACTTCCCGTTTGGATGTCATCTATGAGGAGAATGACTATTTGAGGAAGGTGTTGGGTTGGTTGTACGGCGGTAACCTCAATTGAAAATCATGATTGAGGAGTTCAAGAGAGCCGATGGTCGTGGTTTGGGGTTTGAGAAGTTGGGTGAGAAAGTGGGAGAGAATAGTGGGGAGAGTGTGTACGAGAAGTGTGTTGAGTCTAACCCCGGGTTTGAGGTGATCGGAGAGATCCAAGTCCCACTCCCAAAAGCACCCAAGAACTCTTTCACACCTAAGCCCAACCACCTTTGCAACAAGCTTGACACAACCCAAGATCCACCCAAATTCCCACCTAAGACAAATAATTTCCAGAAACCGGTGAAGTTTGTGGGTGAGAAGGGTGAGAAACCTAGAGAGAAGCCAGAGCCAAAACCAAAACCCATCCCCTTCAGGTGTGAGTATTGTGGCAAGGAGAGGCATCTTGCAGAGTTTTGCTACAAGAGGAAGAGGGATGAGAGGCTTGCTAGGGAGCAAGCAAACCGGACAGTATCGCCGGCCTCATGGTATTCCCGAGCCTAGAGTGCCACTTCCACGGGGTGTGGGAAGTGTGAGGAGTGTTGGCGAGTTCCCACGGAGAGGTGGTGGTGAGAGGTTTGTCGGGGGAGAGGATGGTGTGCGTCTTTGGTGAGAGGTTTGGTCGGGCTCGTGGTGGTTTTGCTTTGGACGTCCTCCTACTCGTCCTCAATACGGGTTCGGGGGAGATGATCGCGGCTTTGGGTTCCAGAGGAACTACGGACCACGTTTTCCCCCTCGTGGTGCTCGTACTCCTCCCATGGGACATGGGAAGTTTGGTGGCAAGGGAGTGATGTTTGCTAACCCCTCTTTTGAGCAGATGGCTCGACACTGGTTTAACTTTCTCTGTGGTAACCCCAGTGTCGAGTCGCTAGCTCACTCTCGTTCTTGTTTCTGACTACAGGCAGGAGGTTTGGAGAACATTTGGTTGATCGACTCCGGGTGTTCTCGACACATGACCGGAGATAAGAAGTGGTTCTCCAGCCTCACCCCAGTGAAAGAAAAGCAGTACATCACATTTGGGGACAATGGACGAGGTAGGGTGCTTTCGGAGGGTGTTGTGCGTGTGAGTGACAAGGTAACGTTGAAGAGAGTGGCTCTTGTGAAGTCTTTGGGTTTTAATTTGCTTTCGGTTTCTCAGTTGCTTGATGAGGGTTTTGAGGTGCGTTTCAAGTCTGGCGAGTCTCGTTTGCTTGATTCTCGAGGTGATCGCGGTCCGTATGATCATCCCCGAGGGTCGGATTTTCGGGCTGATTTCTCTCGTTCTTTGGGTCCTGCTTTCCTTTGTTTGATGGCTGGTCCTTCTTCGATTTGTGGAAATGGCATAGGCGGTTGGGACACTTGAGCTTTGATTTGGTTTCCCGCTTGAGTGGTCTTGACCTTGTCCGAGGATTGCCGAGGTTGAAGCTTGAGAAGGATTTGGTTTGTGCTCCTTGTAGGCATGGTAAGATGGTAGCCACTCCCCATCCACCCCTGACCGATGTCATGACCGAGCGTCCGACAGAGCTGTTGCATATGGACCTTGTTGGGCCAGCTCGAGTTCGCTCGGTGGGTGGGAAGTGGTATGTCCTTGTTGTGGTGGACGATTACTCTCGCTATGCCTGGGTGTTCTTCTTGGAGGATAAGAGTGAGACATTTGGTTTTGTTCGAGATCTGATCGTGTGGTTGAAAAATGAGAGGCATGGGAATGCAATTCGAGCTATCCGCAGTGATAATGGCTCTGAGTTCAAGAACTCTCGTTTTGATGCCTTTTGTCGTGATCTAGGTCTTGAACATCAGTATTCGACCCCTTATGTGCCCCCTCAAAATAGAGTCGTGGAAAGGAAAAATCGGACTCTTTGTGAGATGGCTAGGACGATGCTCGATGAGCACAGGACTCCTAGGAGGTATTGGGCTGAGGCGGTCAATACAGCTTGTCATGTTTCCAACAGGATTTTATTGCGAGCTTTCAAGAAGAAGACATGTTATGAGCTTATGCATGGTCGGGCACCCAAGGTGAGTCACTTCCGAGTTTTTGGCTGCAAGTGCTTTATTCTGAAGAAGGGAAAACTCGGCAAGTTTGAGGCTAGGTCTAGTGATGGTATTTTCTTTGGATATGCTAACCACTCTAGAGCCTATAGGGTGCTTAACCTTGAGACTAACAAAATCATGGAGACTTGCGAGGTGACCTTCGACGAGTGTCGGGGACCGCCCTAGGGGTCCCCTTAAACAGCGGGGAATCCTCACTTAATCCCGGTATCAAAACACGCTAAGCCTAACCATGCAGGAAACTAACCATACAGGACTTAGCCTATGCGGCAGGACTCCGGAAGCCCATCGAGACGGCCCGACCAGGAGACCCCTCGAGCAGGCTCCGCCTCGTTCGAGGGGGGGACCCCCTCCTCGAAACGGACTCCGCCCCCGTTCGAGGGGCGACCCTTCCCTCGAGCGGTCCCGCCCCCGCTCGAGGGCTCGCTCCCCCTCGAGCGAGTCTCGTCTTGCTCGAGGGTCCGCCCCGCCCGCGGCCGGGGCCCGCCACGTTCACGGGCGCGCCGCACGCGTGCGCCGGCCCCGTACTTGGGCATTTAACGCCCGACGCCGCGGGACGGCGCCATCATGCGCCCGGGCTCACGCCCGGTGCCGCCGCACCAACTCCCCGGGGAGGAGCCCATCCCCGCCCCCGTGGGATGGACGTGCGGTACGGCCGGTGTCGCCCCGTGACACCGCGCGCCCACTACCGTACGGCTAACGCGCCCGACCCTCGAAAGAGGGCCGGGCGCACCCTCGATTCACTTTCACGTGACCTCGCGAGTTAGGTGAGGGGCGCTAGGCCGGTGGATGGCCATCCCGGCCACCGTAACGGCGCGGCCGCCGTACCCACGCGTGCGGGCGCACGCCCGACTCCGCGAGGCGCACGCCGGGCACCGCAGCAACCACTCCATTACCGCGAGCTCATTGGGAAGGAACGCCGTTACGCCGCTCCCCGTACCCCGTACCGGCCATCATCGGCACCTCCCTCGAAGCCTATCGAGGACGCCATCGCCATCCGCCGCCTCCTACCCTCGAACCGCCACTTGTTCGGGCACGGGGTAGGTCATCATGGCCGGATCGCGGCGAAGATCGTCCGGACGACCGCCCACTCTACACCGTAGCGCGACGTGCTCCCTCACGTAGCTAGGCGGCGCGGCGTGCATGTAACTCGCCGCCCCCTTAGCCTATAAAAGGGGAGGCGAGCCCCCCGGCCGCGGGGGGGACGAATCGGAGGAACACGGCACACCGTGCACTCATTCTCTTATTCTCCCACAACATCTCCAGCCACCGACCCGGGGACTTGGAAGCCACGATTCCTCTCCCGCCTTGCTTGTATTTGCCCCACTACAAGCACCCCCGGTCTTGCCGAGCAATATAGTGCCACGAGCACAACCCCGCGGACGTACGGCCCCCTCGGCCGGAACCGGGATAAAACCTTGTGTCATTTGTTGCTTAGCATCGACCATTGAGGGATAGACCTAGGCGTTATCTCGGTTAGTGTCGGGACCATATTCCGCACCGACAGTTGGCGCCCACCGTGGGGCAAACGAGCGCCTGAGGTCATTCCACTAACTCCCTCCATGGTGATTCGCACTGAGTACCGCACTACGCGCTACAACATGGGTAGCTCGGACCCTCTCCCGGCCGGGTTCGAGATCCGCTTCGGAGACTTGAACTTCCAGGCCACGGGAAACGGCTATCTCATGCGCCTCACTAATCGTGAGGAGCTTCGCGCGCAGCGCGAGGCCAGGTCCGCTCTGGTCTCCGCCGCACGCACGACACCGGCGCAGGCGCCGCCGGGCACGGACGGCGCGGGTCCGTCGGCGCCGCCGCGACGCCGTCGTCGCTCCGTGCCGCGCTCACGCCGGCGCGGTCCGAGCGGCGGCGGGCCGAGCGCGCCGCCGCCCAACGCGGTGCGCCCACGGTCACAACGGCCCGCCACCGCCCCCGCGGGACCGCGCGCGGTCTCGGGACCGCGCATCCCCATCGAGCTGCGTGGCGCCACGACGGCCCATAACGCCAACGTGAACATGACGATGCGCCGGTTCCGCCCTCGGCCGCCACGTCTTCGTCGCCGGGATCCCGGCACCTCGGCAGCGGACGAGTCGTCCCTGGGCTCCGTCGACACGATGCCACCCGCCAACCGCCACGGGTACGCGGAGTGGGACTTCTCCGGCGTGCCGGACCCAGTCGTGTTCAGGCGCTTCCTCGACGCCACGGACTACTGGTTTGGCTGCTCCGACGACTCCCGGCACGGGAGCTACGACCCCGCGCGGGAGTGTTGCGCCGTCATAACCAACGACCCGGCTAACGCCGCCGGGTGCGGCGGGCGCCGGGAGACGGGGGAAGTTACGCCCGCCCCGGGGGGATCGCCACGCGCCCGGCCGCGGGGCCGAGCGCTCTGGCCGGGGTCGACGTCGACGCACGGTGGCCCAAGCCCGCGAGCTCGAGGCCAAGCCGGCGGAGGAGTACGGACAGACGGGCGCTCCGCGCCTCAATGGCGGGGGAGGCCTCCCCGCGCGCGGCGAACGCGCGCGGGAGGCGGGCCGACAGGTCCGTGACCGCCTCAACCCCGTCCCCAACGTCGACAACGTGGATACTCCACCACGGGCGAGCCAAAAGCTCATCGCCGCCGCGGCGTTGCTACGCGCCATGCCGGCACCCTCGACCCCCGAGGCTCGAGACATGCACCGCGAGGTGCAGACCCTCCTTGAGCAAGCGGCCGTCCAGCAGGCCGAGAGCTCGGCCTCACGCATCCGCCAACGGGGGGGGACGCACGGGGTGATGATCCCGCACCGAGAGGCGAACCCTCGGTACATGTGGGTCAACCCGCCGGCCAAGGGCGCACGCCGGCCAAGGAACGGCTCCTCGACACGCGCGGGCGCCGGATGGCGATGCCCGCAACGTCATCAACGCCGGAGCGCACCCGGCAAGGCGGACGCGCGAGCGGCTAGGGGTTACCACCCTCGAAGGGGTGGACGCTACGACAGCGGTGAGGATCGCTCCCCGACACCGGAGCCCCCGGGCACCCGTGTGTTCGGCGGGAGATCCGCACGGCGGCGTTCCCCCAGCGCTTCCGTCAGCCCTCGACAATCGTCAAATACAACGGGGAGACGGACCCCCGCGTCTGGCTCAACGATTACCGCCTAGCCTGTCAGCTGGGCGGGGCCACCAACGACGAAGTTATTATCCGCAACTTGCCCCCCGCACCTCGGGCGACGCGGCCGGACATGGCTCGAGCACTTGCCCGCCAGCCAGATCCATGACTGGGACGATCTAGTCCGTACGTTCGTGGGCAATTTCCAGGGCACGTACGTGCGCCCTGGGAATTCCTGGGATTTGCGCTCCCCGCACGCGAGCGGGCGAATCGCTACGGGACTTCATACGGCGCTTCTCCAAGCGGCCGCACGGAGCTACCCGGCGTGGCACGGTCCGAGATCGTGCACGCGTTCCTCGAGGGCACCACGTGCGGGACCTTGTGCGCGAGCCGGGACGCAGCCCGCCCACGGACTCGAACGAGCCGTTCGACATTGCCACCCGCCTTCGCCTCGGAGAGGAGGCCGTGGGAGCAATCTTCGACGGCAAGAAGGGCAAGCGCTCCGAGGACACGCCCGCGGAGGGCGGCGGGTCCAAGGAGTCGCGCCGCAACGACAAGCGGGGCAAGAAGGGGAAGAAGCCGCGCCGCGAGGCGCGCGGCGAGGGCGCAACGGCGGCAACGCCGAGGCCCTCGGCCGTTGACCCGGCCCGACGGGGCCCTCGACCGGCTCCTCGAGGCCGGGGGTGTTTGACGACATGATGAAGAAGCCATGCCCCTACCACAAGACCCCCGTGAACCACACTCTTGAGCGATGCGACATGCTCAAGAAGTTCTACGGCCGTGCCGCCGCGAAGGAGGCAGAGGCCAAGAAAGATGGGGGCGATGGCGACGCGGGTGGTTTCCCTGTGTCGAAAATGTGTTCCTCATCTTCGGGGGACCCACTGTCGACATGTCGACCCGGCAACGCAAGAAGGAGCGGCACGAAGTCCTCGCCGCAGAGAGGGCACCTCCGGCCTTTCTTAACTGGTCGGAGGACGCTATCACGTTTAGCCGGGATGATCACCCAAATCGCATCCCGAACCCGGGCCAGTACCCACTGGTGGTCGATCCCATCATTGGGAACGCCCGGTTTTCGAAGGTCCTTATGGACGGAGGCAGTAGCCTCAATATCCTCTTCGCGCATACACTTTGCGCCCCGATGGGGATTGGGCCGGACCAGGCCGCGGCCCGGCACGAAGCCGTTTCACCGCATCGCGCCCGGCAACGGAGTCCAACCCCTCGGGCGGATCGATCGCCCGTCCGGTTTGGGACCCCCAAGAATTTCCGCAAGGAAACCCTCACCTTCGAAGTGGTGGGATTCAAAGGGGCCTACCATGCCATCCTTGGGCGACCGTGCTATGCCAAGTTCATGGCGGTCCCCAACTACACGTACCGAAGATGAAGATGCCAGGTCCAAACGGCGTCATCACCGTCGGGTCGTCGATCGAGCACGCATTCGACTGCGACGTCGAGTGCGTGGAACATGCGCAGGCACTAGCGCCGGATGAAGCGCCGGTGAACACGCCGGAGAAGATGGTCAACGACGACCTCGGCCTCCGCCGCCAAACACATCGGCACCTTCGAGGCCGCCGAGCAAACCAAAGGGGTCCCCCTCGACCCGTCGGCCCCCGAGGGCAAGGCGTTGAGGGTCGGCTCGACCCTCGATCCTAAATAGGAAGCAAGTGCTCGTCGACTTCCTCCGCGCCAACGCCGACGTCTTCGCGTGGAGCCCCTCGGACATGCCGGCATCCCGAGGGAGGTCGCCGAGCACTCCCTTGATATCCGCCCTAACGCTCGCGCCGTGCGGCAGCGGGCCGCCGCCGCTTCGACGAGGAGCGGCGACGGGCGATCGGAGCGGAGCTGCGGAAGCTCCTCGAGGCCGGATTCATCAAGGAAGTGTTCCACCCTACATGGCTAGCTAATCCTGTGCTTGTAAAAAAGAAAAATGGGAAGTGGAGGATGTGTATAGACTACACCAGTCTCAATAAAGCATGTCCAAAAGTTCCTTTTCCTTTGCCGCGTATAGATCAAATCGTTGACTCTACAGCCGGGTGTGAACTACTTTGTTTCCTTGATGCCTATTTGGGATATCACCAAATAAAAATGAAGGAGTCTGACCAGCTCGCGACTTCGTTCATCACACCGTTCGGGACGTTCTGTTACGTCACGATGCCTTTTGGCCTCAGAAACGCGGGCGCGACATATCAGCGCTGCATGCAGCACGTTTTTGGGGATCATATAGGGCGGACGGTCGAGGCTTACGTGGACGACATCGTCGTCAAGACCCGAGAAGGCGGACGACCCGGTTAACGACCTTGGCGTCGCGTTCAGCTGCCTACGGGCAAACGGGGTCAAGCTAAACCCCGAAAAATGTGTCTTTGGAGTGCCGCGGGGCATGCTCCTAGGATACATCGTCTCCCAGCGGGGAATCGAGGCCAACCCTGAAAAGGTCGCGGCCCTCGAGCGAATGGGACCAATTCGGGACCTCAAAGGGGTGCAGAAGGTATTGGGGTGCCTCGCCGCCTTAAGCCGCTTCATCTCGAGGCTCGGTGAGAAGGGCCTGCCCCTCTACCGGCTGCTCAAGAAGCACGAACGCTTCTCCTGGACCGCCGAGGCCCAGGAAGCGCTCGACAAGCTGAAGGCGTCTCTAACGCACGCCCCAATCCTTACGCCGCCGCGAGACGGCGAACCCCCTCCAACTCTACGTGGCCGCAACCACCCAGGTGGTCAGCGCCGTGATCGTTGTGGAGCGCGCGGAGGAAGGGCATGCCTTGCCTGTGCAGAGGCCGGTCTACTACATCGGCGAAGTCTGTCGGACACGAAGACGCGCTACCCCCGTGGTCCGAAGGCTGTTGTACGCGGTAGTCCTCGCGCGACGCAAGCTCCGCCACTACTTCGAGGCCCACCCCCGTTACGGTGGTCTCCTCCTTCCCGCTAGGAGAGATCATCCGCAATCCCGACGCGGCGAGAGCGAATGCCAAGTGGTCCGTGGAGTTGATGGGCGAGACGCTCGCCTACGCCCCGCGCAAGGCCATCAAGTCGCAAATCCTAGCCGATTTCGTCGGCCGAGTGGACGGACACGCGGGCCGCCGCCCTCGGATCCAAGCGAGTCTTTGGACTCCGTTCTTCGACGGCTCGGTGATGAAGACGGGAGCGGGTGCGGGCCTGCTCTTCGTGTCACCCCTCGGGGAACACATGCGCTACGCAGTGCGCCTCCACTTCCCCGCATCCAACAATATGGCGGAATACGAGGCCCTTCTCTGCGGCCTCCAAATCGCCATTGAGTTGGGCGTCAAGCGCCTCGACGTACGAGGGGATTCGCAGCTCGTAATCGACCAAGTCATGAAGAACGCGAGCTGTCACGATGACAAGATGGAGGCCTACTGTAAAGCCGTGCGGGCCCTCGAAGACAAGTTCTACGGCATCGAGCTTAATCACGTACCCCGCCGGTACAACGAGGAAGCGGATGAACTTGCCAAGATCGCGTCCGGGCGGATCACCGTCCCCCCGAACGTTTTCGCGCGCGACATCGCGCAGCCCTCGGTCACCTTCGAGCCTTACCCCTCGAGCGACGGCGCACCCTCGGGGGCTCCCTCGAATCCAGCGGGTGCGGAACCCATGGAAGAGGACCCCTCGAACGAGGCGTACGTACTCTCCCTTCTCGAGGGGTACGGCTCCCACGAGGCTGTCGCGATGGACATCGAGCCGGCTCCCCGCCCAGGCGGACCGGCGGGAGAAGTACATCGCCCGGATTGCTCGAGGGGGAACTTCCCGCGGACCGGGCCGCGGCCAGGCGCGTCGCCAGGATGGCCAAGTCATTCACCCTCGTCGACGGCGAGTTGTACAAGCGCGCCGCATCAGGCATCTGCCGGCGGTGTATACCCATTCCCGAGGGGCGCGAGCTCCTACGGGACATCCACGCGGGGATCTGTGGCCACCACGCCGCGCCGCGCACCCTCGTTGGCAACGCGTTCCGCCAGGGCTTCTGCGGCCCTGCCGCGGTCGCGGATGCCAGCGAAATAGTGCGCACCGCGAAGGGGTGCCGGTTCTACGCCCGCAAGTCCAATTTGCCCGCTCACGCCCTGCAAACGATCCCCGTAACATGGCCGTTCGCCGTGTGGGGGTTGGACATCGTCGGGCCCCTGCGGAAGGCGCCGGGGGCTTCACCCACCTGCTTGTCGCGATCGACAAATTTTCCAAATGGGTGGAGGTGCGCCCCATCACGAATTTGAGGGCTGAGCAGCGGTCACATTCTTCACCGACATCGTCTACCGCTTTGGAGTGCCAAACTCCATCATCACGGACAATGGGTCCCGCTTCACGGGCGGAAGTTTTTGGAGTTCCCGCGACAAGTTCCACATCCGCGTGGATTGGGCGGCGTGGCACACCCACGGACCAACGGCCGGTGGAGCGTGCCAACGGCATGATTACGCAAGGCCTCAAACCCCGAATTTTTGACCAGCTCAACAAATCGGCCGAAAATGGCTCCAAGAACTACCCGGCGGTCGTGTGGAGCCTAAGGACAACCCCAAGCGAGCCACCGGGTTCACCCCGTTTTTCCTAGTCCATGGTGCGGAGGCGAGTCCTCCCCACGGACTCCGGAATATGGGTCGCCCGGATTCGAGGGTACGACGAAGATGCTAACCGAGCGAGCTCGCGAGGACTCGCCGGACCGGCTAGACGAAGTACGCCTCGTGGCGTTGATGCACTCCGCAAGGTATCAACAGTCCCTACGACGTTACCAAGCGCGCAAGATACGTCGGAGGGATTTCAGCGAAGGGGATCTCGTCCTAAGGCTACGCCAAGACAACCGAGGGCGCCACAAGCTATCGCCCCCTTGGGAGGGACCCTACGTCGTAGTGAAAGTGCTCAAGCCGGGCACGTACAAGCTGGCCAACGAGGACGGCGGAGAACTTACCAACGCTTGGAACATCCAACAGCTACGTCGCTTCTACCCTTAGCTAGGATTTCCAAGTACTTTCTGTTGTAAAAACGCATGGCCAACACCCCAGTTGGCGTCACCCATGTAAATACTCCAAGTCTAATAAAAGGGCAACTCGGCTTTCCCCTGAAACCCAAGTTACCCTCGGGGGCTACTGCGGGCCCCCCCCCCCCCAAATGGTCCCATTTTTTCACGCAAAAAAAACGTAACAACATGCGCTAAGTTTGTTTCCTACTTCAACCTCGAGCCATGATTCGAACGGGCGCGGTGGCACGGCGGAAGGAGCGTGCGAGCCGAGAGACGGCCCACGCCGCGTGGCTATGGCCCGTCTCTCTCGCCTCCAACCCGGCGGGCCCCCCGCCGAAAAAGCGAACTCCCCTAACTAGAATCTACTCAGGAAGAAGGAGAAACAAAAGGCGTAATAAGCAAACAACTTCATTCACAGCAACTGTTCACGTTCATGAAACGACTTGTTCATTTACAAAAGGCCACGAGGCCAGAATTCTAATACACATAAAACAAAAAATGGGCCTAGCGCCCAACGACTTTCAGGCGGGAGGAGCAGCAACATCGGCGGCGTCTGGGAAGAGGAATTCTTCGAAGGCCTCGGCAAGCGACCCGGCGGCGTCAGCAGCAAGCGCGTCCGCGCGCTCCATGGCCACCTCGTCCTCGACGCCCTCGGGCACAATGTAGCCCTCCGCCAGCGCCTCGAGGTTGACCTCGTAGTGGGATCGCACCACTCCGAGGGCCTTCCGGACGCCTAGGTGCAACGCCCGGCGCATCCGCTCCGTGACGTGGCCGCCTAAGGCGCGCGCGGGCGGGCGGCCGGCCGAGCTGCCGGCCTGGGCCTCGCCTTCCTCGACGACGCGGCAAGTCTCGAGGGCCGCGTCACGCAGCTCCTGCAGCTCCTGCTCAGAGGAGTTGTAGGAAGCCTGCAGGGCCTCGGCCCGCCCAGCAGCGTGCCCCAAGGCAGTGCGCAAGCCTGGAGTCAACAAGACGACAAGAAATCAGAAGGGGGGAAATATACCCTCTAAAGCAAAAAACCAACAGAGTCGAAAAGTGACTCACCCTCGACTTGCTTCCTCTCCAAATCGAGGTCGCGGCGTGCGGACTCGAGCGCCAACTCGAGACGCTGGACGGTCTCGCCTTGCTCGCGAAGGGCCAGCTCCTGGCTGGCATGGCTGATGCTGAGCGCGAGCGCATCATCCTCAACCTTGGAGAATGCGGCGTTCCGCTCCTCCAGCGACTTCTCCGCCGCCTCGCGCGCGGCGCGGCCTCCCGCTCCCCGCGCCGCACGGGCATCGACGAGAGCGGCTCCGCCCCCGCTGCGGCCGCTCCTCGGCCCCTTGGCGGGCGGCGCTCTCTGCAGGAGCCGCTCCTCGGCGCGACGACGAGGGCCGCGCCCTTGGCGTCGAGGGCGGCCTTCGGGTCACCGGCCTCCTTGGCGCGGCTGCTCCCGGCCGCGCGCCCGCTCCTCGGCCCGGCGCTGCCGCGCTGCGCCCCCCCTCGAGCGACGTGCGGAGTTCCGGGTCTCGGCGCGAGCGGTGGCCACCTCCGCCTCCCGCGTTGGAGGCCGGCGTCCGCGCCTTCTCCCGAGTCCACGCGCGCATTCCACGGCGCCTCGTCGCGATCGACGAGGGCCGCACGAATCCGCTCGAGGCTCGAGCGCGCGCGGGCGTCCCTGTCCCGAGCTCTCCCGGGAGCTCGTCGCACCATGCCGCCGCCCGATACGCCAGCCAGCCGTCCGGCGTCCTAAGAGCGTCCGCAAGCGCGTCGAAAGCGGCTGCATCGCTCCCGGAGCTGGCGAGCCTCGGCGTTCACCCGGTCGAAGGCGTCGTATTTGTCATGAGCACGACGCTCGAGTTCCTGGCAATTACAGGAATCGAAGCCCGTAAGCGCCAAGACTTGAATGCGAGATACGCGCGACGAAAGGGGAAAAAGAGCGAGCGATCGTGGCCTACCTGGAAGACGAGCCGGCCGGGCCGCCATGGACTGCGGCGCCTCGTTCAACGCGCGGTTGAGCGTGGCGCCATGGCCCGGAGCTCGCCCCCGCAGCTCTCCGCTCCCCCCCCGGCGTCGGCGAACGCGAGGGGGATCCTCCACGGCCCCCTCCACCCGAGCGGGGGCGGCCGGCGCGGGAGGACGAGGCCTCGGCACCGTGTCCTCGGCCCCCCACCACCATGTGACCCTCGTGCCGCCTCACGAGGGCCCCCTCTCCGGGACTCGGGGGAGTTTGTGGGCCAGGCCGGCCCACCGATCCCACCCGGCGGCGGGGAGTCGTCCGAGAGCTCCACCACCTCCGCCCGCAAATCACCGGCGGGCGCGGCCGCTTGCGCCGCCTCCGCCGGCACCTCCACCCGCGCCTCCGCGGCCACGGCGCCCGCCGCGCCACCGTGGCCGCCACCTCCCGGCCGTACCGCCGCATCCACGGGCGCTCCCGCGGTTGCGCCCGCTCCACCTCCTCCGCGGTGGCGGCCACCGCGGGCTCCACCACCACCGTCGCCGCCGCCGCGGCCCGCGTCTCCGTGACGACCGCACCGGCCGCCCCCCGGCGACCTGCGGGCCGCACGACGCAGGGGCCGATCCGCCGGACGAGGCCTCGAGGCCCCGGCCGGGGCTTTGCGAGCCCACGCCCGCCGCCGTGCTTGTCCCGGGGCGTGACCCCCTCGACGAGCGCCGCGGGTGGGGGATCGATGCGTCCGTCCTCAGCACCTTGGCCGGTGCGAGAGGAGGAACGGTTGGCACCGCCCTGCGCAGACATGAACGGAGGGTTAGAGCACCTAATCACCGGCTAATCAAACCAAACAAAGGGGGACAAGCTCCTCACCTCGCGGAGGAAAAGGCCCGTTTCCTTTTCCTCGAGGCCTCTGTGGACGAGACCGCGCGCGGCCGCGCGCGCCCGCGGCGCCTCCCCGACGGCGCCGCCGCACGCACGGGCACGCCCGCCCGCGCGCGCGGGCGCGCCCCGACGCCGCACCCCCCGAAGACGCCACCGCGCGCGCGGGGGCACGCTCGCCCCGCGCGCGCGGCACGCCCGCCGACGCGCCCCTTGATGATGACGCCGCGCGCATGGACGCGCTCCCTCCGCGCGCGGGCACGCTTGATGCGCGCGCGCGCGCGTCGCCGCGCGTGCCTCCGTGGCACGCGCCGGCACCTCCGCGGTGCGCGCCGCCCCCGACGACGAGTGCCCCGGCGGCGGGCGCCGTGCGCCCGCCCCGCACGAGGACACCCCCGACGCCGGCGCCGCTTCGCGCGACGGGGGCGCAGCCGCCACCGTCCGAGGGGCCCTCCCCCTCGGACTCTTCCTCCTCGTCTGCTCCGAGGACGAGGGCTCCTCGATATCCGGGGAGGAGAGCCCCGGCTCCTCGCGCCGCCGGTACTCCGCGGACCGTTGGTCGCGCGCGCGCTTGGCGACGCCCGGGCGTGCTCCCTCTTGCGCGCCGCCCGCTCCTGCTGCTCCCGCTGCGCCGCCCGGCCGAGCGCACGGGAGTCGGGGGTGGGTGGAACGGATTTGGCGATGTTGAACTCCACCAGCTGCGCACAAGAGTGACAATGGCGAATCAAGAGACGAAAGCAAAACCAAGAACTAATACGAAATCAGGAACCCAACTCACCCGCGGGCCCGTAGGGAGCATCTCGATGTCCCACGGGGTCCGACCCGCAGGTGGCGGCGTCCGGGTGTCGACGGCGCTCCGCGCCCGGGTGAGCGCGTACGGCCGCTCCAGCGGCGTCGGGAGCATCCGCGACCTCGCCAGGTCGACGGGGTTGGCCGCCTCTGTCATCTCGAAGATGCAGAGTGGCCTCTGCATCAGAGGCACGACCCGTCGGTGATGGAGGAAGGCGAGGACGCCCATCGCGTCGAGCCCTTCCTTCGCCAGCCGCTGCAGGGCGGCGAGGACGGATTCTTGCCGCGCCCGATGTTGGGCCGTAGACACCCCGTAGCCCCAGGAGGCGGGCCTCTCCTTGAACACCCGGCCGGTATAGGGGGGAAGGCCGGGCTCGGCGTTGCGCAGATAAAACCATCCCCGCTCCCAGCCGGCGTTGTTCGTCGTCATGGTGCAGGGGATGTAGAAATCCCTGGAGCCGCCCCCGCGCAGGGCCCGGCGACATCCCGCCGGCGCGCACCGCGCGCGCGGGTCCTCGGCTCCGATGTGGGCTGCGTGACGAGCTCCCCCGCGGAAAAGGTGAACCCCGAGAGATCCCGCTTGACGGGATCCCCGGGGTACCCTTCGCGGACGCCCACGAACGTGGCCGCCCGCGAGATCGCGTTGGGGGCGAAGTTGTGCGGCTCCACCCCCGTAGTAGTGGCACATTGCCCGCATGAAGGTGCTCGCCGGCGCGTTGAAGCCGCGCTCGTGGTAGCGGAGGAAGCTCACCACGTAGCCCTCCGGCGGGGTTGGGCTCGTGGTGCGTCGCCGGCGGCACGATCCACTCCGCCGGCGCCCTTCTTCGTTGGCCGACAATCGGCCGGGCGGCGACCGGCTCGCCAAGCGCGAGCCGGTCACCGTCGACCTCTCCCGGGCGTACGGCTCCAGGATCCTAATGGGAAGCTGAGGCGGCGCCATGAGGGGGGACGAACGAATGCGAAGGCGGAAGACAAGGAAACGAGGAAAAAGCTCTAAGCAGCGAGACCGCGCGGTGGCGAGAGCAAGGCGAAGGCGAAGGGACGGGGGACTGAAAGTGGTAAGGTGCCAAGGTAAAAAACCGCCGTCCACTCCTCCCCGCAGTTTTATAGGCGACAGGCGAGTTCTCCGGAGCGGACGCCCCGCCGACATTAACTTCGCAGAATCTTTCCATCGCGTCGACGGGCGGGCCCCACCACGACCACGGCGGCTCTAACACCGGGGAGCGGGTCATCATTACGGCGAGGGACCGGCCGCGACCGAGGCAAAACCGTCACGTCCGCCGCCGGCGCCGCCCACTACGCGCGCGCGCGCGGCCGCGCCGCCTTAAAGGCGCGCCGCGCGCGCGCAAACCCGCGGCCACGACCGCAAGGCAATTAAATGCCCGGGCCCCTTGCCAAGCAAGGAGAGCCCTCGAGCGAGGCGAACCCTCGGCTCAAAACAAAGGCGACCCTCGACGGGATATCCGCGTGAGAAGGTCGTCCGGTCTCGCTCGACGTAGAGCGAGCAACCGCGGGCACCCATGCCACGTAGAACCCTCGAGCGGCGTGACCCTCGACTCGAAACAAAGGCGACCCTCGACGGGATATCCGCGTGAGAAGGTCGCTCGGGACCTGCTCGATGTAGAGCAGACAACCGCGGGCACCCATGCCACGTGAAGCCCTCGAGCGGCATGACCCTCCGGCTCGAGACAATGTCAACCCTCTAAAAAAAAGGCACGCGCGTAAGAGGATCGCCCAGGTCACGCTTGAAATAGAGCGGCACCGAAAGCACTCATGCCGCGCCGTGCTGCCAACAAGCACCTCGAGGGTCGGCACGCTCAGACCCCTCGACGGCCGCAAACGTGAAAAGACGGGGCTGTCCAAGCGCGGCCCCGCACGGCCTTACTGATCAGAGGTTCGAAGCCTGACCCTCGACGGGTTCGAACAGGCGCCCCACATCACGAGTTAGGGACGACGAGGGCACGCGCATTCGAGCCGTTCCTCGAGCCCGTCGGCTCGAGGGTGCCCCACATGTCGTGTTCGAGAGCCAGCGAGGGCGCTAGCGGGGGGATCCCACCGAGGGAGAGCTTCCGCGCCCTCGGTCCCTAGCGAACGGGACCGAGCCCCACCTAGCAAACCCACGCAAGCGCTTCCATGGACGTGTCTCCGACCGCGCAGCCCTACCCTTATCGAACGGGGCATGGACGTCCACTTGAACCACCCGCTAGCAGCTCGACGAGGAATCCGCGATTCGCGACCCGCTCTATGGGAGTCGTGGAGACCTCACCCTCCGTCCCGCGGAGGGACGGCGAGGGCGCGTTAAAAAACAAGTCGTCAGGCTCGACCCGATCGCCTCGAACGGGCCAAGGCTCGGGGGCTTGACGCACGGCTACACCTCCTTGAAATTGCACCCGCCGGAGACAGTGACAGGGGGAGCGTGCACCCCCCGAAGCCGGCCGAAACACCGCCGATGCCGGTTGGCATATGTGCCACGCCTTTCGACCGCAGTTCTCACGGTTAACCCCTGCGGGAGAGCCCACACTCCCGCAGGGGCTTCGGGGCTAGACCCGCGGGTCCGCCGACGCGGCCCCACGGAAAGCGTTCGCAAACAAGGAGGGAAGAACGTCCTATCGGTAGGTTCCAGCATCTGCGGGAGCCTCAATGGCAAACCCGCAGATGCTCGGGGGCTACTGTCGGGGACCGCCCTAGGGGTCCCCTTAAACAGCGGGGAATCCTCACTTAATCCCGGTATCAAAACACGCTAAGCCTAACCATGCAGGAAACTAACCATACAGGACTTAGCCTATGCGGCAGGACTCCGGAAGCCCATCGAGACGGCCCGACCAGGAGACCCCTCGAGCAGGCTCCGCCTCGTTCGAGGGGGGACCCCCTCCTCGAAACGGACTCCGCCCCGTTCGAGGGGCGACCCTTCCCTCGAGCGGTCCCGCCCCGCTCGAGGGCTCGCTCCCCCTCGAGCGAGTCTCGTCTTGCTCGAGGGTCCGCCCCGCCCGCGGCCGGGGCCCGCCACGTTCACGGGCGCGCCCGCACGCGTGCGCCGGCCCCGTACTTGGGCATTTAACGCCCTGACGCCGCGGGACGGCGCCATCATGCGCCCGGGCTCACGCCCGTGCCGCCGCACCAACTCCCCGGGGAGGAGCCCATCCCCGCCCCCGTGGGATGGACCGTGCGGGTACGGCCGGTGTCGCCCCGTGACACCGCGCGCCCACTACCGTACGGCTAACGCGCCCGACCCTCGAAAGAGGGCCGGGCGCACCCTCGATTCACTTTCACGTGACCCCGGAGTTGGGTGAGGGGCGCTAGGCCGGTGGATGGCCATCCCGGCCACGCGTAACGCGCGCGGCCGCCGTACCCACGCGTGCGGGCGCACGCCCGACTCCGCGGGCGCACGCCGGGCACCGCAGCAACCACTCCATTACCGCGAGCTCATTGGGAAGGAACGCCGTTCGCCGCCCTCCGTACCCCGTACCGGCCATCATCGGCACCTCCCTCGAAGCCTATCAGAGGACGCCATCGCCATCTGCCGCCTCCTACCCTCGAACCGCCACTGTTCAGGCACGGGGTAGGTCATCATGGCCGGATCGCAGCGAAGATCGTCCGGACGACCGCCCACTCTACACCGTAGCGCGACGTGCTCCCTCACGTAGCTAGGCAGCGCGGCGTGCATGTAACTCGCCGCCCCCTTAGCCTATAAAAGGGGAGGCGAGCCCCCAGCCGCGGGGGGGACGAATTCAGAGGAACACAGCACACCGTGCACTCATTCTCTTATTCTCCCACAACATCTCCAGCCACTGACCCAGGGACTTGGAAGCCACGATTCCTCTCCCGCCTTGCTTGTATTTGCCCCACTACAAGCACCCCCGGTGCTGAGCAATATAGTGCCACGAGCACAACCTCGCTTGGACGTACGGCCCCCTCGGCCGGAACCAGGATAAAACCTTGTGTCATTTGTTGCTTAGCATCGACCATTGAGGGATAGACCTAGGCGTTATCTACTGGTTAGTGTCGGGACCATATTCCGCACCGACAACGAGACAATGCCATGTACCTCTCTTGGTTTTGAATGTGCAGGTGATGAAGAGATGGCCGAGGACCTCTTTGAAGAGGAGAAAGATGAAGCTGGAGATGATGATGGGGAGAACCATGCGCCTGAAGCTGAGCATGTACCCACTACTTCCCCTACGACCACTTTGGAGCATGGACCGTCTACTTCATGGACAACGACGGTGCAACAAGAGGACCAGGCGAGAGAAGCTGAAGTTGAGGGGGAGGTAGTCTCGAGGCATGAGGCTCCCCGGCGGATTCAAGAAGTGCATCCTCTATCGAAGATCATTGGGGACATCAATGAACGCACTACACGGTCGAGGTCCAGGAATTCCTCTCATTTTGCTCATGCTGCTTTTATCGCTACTTTTGAGCCCAAGGACATTGGACATGCTTTATCTGATGCAAACTGGGTCAATTCTATGCATGAGGAGTTGGAAAATTTTGAGAGGAACCAGGTGTGGGAGTTAGTTGAACCACCTCCAAATTGCCATCCCATAGGAACCAAGTGGGTTTGGAAGAACAAAGAGGGAGAGAATGGGATGGTTGTGAGGAACAAGTCCGGACTTGTTGCTCGGGGGTTTAGTCGAAGGAGGGGATCGACTATGAGGAGACCTTTGCTCCTGTGGCCCGTCTTGAGGCAATTCGGATCCTTCTAGCCTTTGCCGTGGCTAAAGGGTTCAAGTTGTTTCGGATGGACGTGAAGAGTGCTTTTCCGAATGGGGTCATAGAGGAGGAGGTGTATGTGAAGCGACCACCCGGGTTTGAGAGCGAGTTGTACCCACACGGGGTATACGGGTTGAAAAGGGCTCGTATGGGTTGAAACGGGCGCCCCGTGCTTGGTATGGGAGGTCGAGAGGTTTTCTTTTGAGCGAGAGGGTTTGTGATGGGTACCGTGGATAGGACCTTGTTTCTCCTCAAGCATGGAAATGACTTGTTGATTGTTCGGATATACGTGGATGATATTGTCTTTGGTGGCTCGTCACATAACCTTGTTGCCAAGTTTGCGGATGAGATGAGCGGGGAGTTCGAGATGAGCATGATGGGCGAGTTGCGGTATTTTCTCGGGCCGCGGATCAAGCAAGTGAAGGACGGTACATTTGTGCACCAAACCAAGTACACGAAAGACATGCCGAGGAAGTTCCGGATGCAAGATGTGAAGCCGATGTCGACTCCCCATGGGGAGTACGGCCACTTTGGATGCGGATGAGGACGGAGAACCGGTGGACCGGCGGGAGTACGGGAGCATGATCGGCTCGCTCCTCTATTTGACGGCGACGAGGCCGGACATACGATTCGGTGTGTGTCCGTGCGCTCGTTTTCAGGCTTCGCCGAGGACATCACATCGACAGGCCGTCAAGAGGATTTTCAGGTACCTACGATCCCCCCCGGTCTTGGCCTTTGGTATTCTTCCTCCTCGACTCTTTCTCTACATGGTTTTTCTGATGCGGATTTTGCTGGTTGTCGAGTCGAGAGGAAGTCTACTTCTGCACTTGCCGCTTTCTTGGTTCTTCGTTGGTCTCATGGTCTTCCCGCATAGCGATCTAGTGTAGCTCGGTCTACCACGGAGGCAGAGTATGTTGCTTTGCCGCGAGTTGTTGCTCCCGCTTGTTGTGGATTTCATACACTTTGAGAGACTTTGGTGAGGAGTGCACCCGCATCCCACTTCTTTGTGATAGCACCGGTGCCATAAGCGTAGCCAAAAACCCGGTGCTTCACTCCCGAACCAAACACATAGAGGTGAGGTATCATTTCTTGAGGGACAATGTGGAGAAAGGAACCATTGTTTTGAGCCATGTCCCTACCCAAGATCAGCTAGCCGACATCTTTACAAAGCCTCTCGACCAAGCTACATTTGTGCGCTTGCGGGGGGAACTTGGGGTTTGTTGCCCTTTCTAGTTGATTCTTGGGGGATTTCCTTTTTGTATCATATGTATCATACCATGTTTACTTTGATATATACATGCTTTGCTTGATGTACAAACCATGGTAGGATAGCCATCTTGTCATATATCATGTTGCATTTGTCATTTATTGCATTTTAGGACGATGAGCTTCTTTCATATGCCATATTTGAGTCTCTTTGGCTATTTGTGAGATATTGGTTATATGTGTGGAGAAATGGTGATGTGAGGCTATGCTCTTGGAATATTTGAGAAATATGTGTGGTGAGATAGCTCCTTTTGAAATAAATGCTTAACTTGACTAATTTTTGATGAAATATGCTCCACTCATGTGTAGTTGCGTATCCATGTCACAGTTTGGTCTAAATGTGCTTTTCATGCTTAGATTGTGCTTGGATGCCTTGTTCTTGCATTTGGGCCAAAGGCCGAATATCATTGTGAATGTTTAGCCTATGTTGCATTCATGGGGGAGCATAAGCTTCTTTTTGCCGCAAAGGCACTTCATGTACCATGAAATGAATTAATCTTGAAAAGAAGTGCATAATGCTTGAAAAATGCTCCATCCATCATGTCTATGTTTAAAATGTCTTATCTTTCACATATGGGTGCAAAACATGTTGCATGATGTTCACCGGTGGAGAAGTCTCCCCGAAGTGGACACATGGCTCATGAGCTTTGACATGACATGCTTTGCTTTATGGGTGTTTGCCATGATCTTTTGCTTTGAGAATTTGATATCCTTGTATGATCTTTGAATGGTATGCATGTTTGTGGCTCTAGTGTGACATGGATAGGCTTTTACATGTGAAGCGAGCCTTCTTTTGGTAAAACTGCTTAAATCTGAAAATTTTGCTTTGTCACATGCTTGTATTTTCATATATTACTTGTGGCAATGCTTTGACTATGCTATGATTCATGTGTGTGATCTTTGTCTCATTTTTATCCTTTGACACTAAATTTGGCCTATTTGAGAAGCTCATGTAGTTGTTTATATGCTTTGCTTTTGCATTTCTGCATTTTCACCTTGATTCATACATTGTCAACAAGGGGGAGAAAAGGTGAGCTTAATGAAAATTCAGAAGAGGTGAGCTGAAATTTGGAAGTGTGCATCCACATGTTCAGGGGGAGCTTGCATTTGCTCAGGGGGAGCTTTCTTGCTGTTTTCGGTGTGGATTTTGTGCTTTGCTTGGCTTGTGACCTTTCTTCGCCTTTCTTTGGTTTTGGTCATGAGTTGAGCTTCCTTGTTTTTCTTTCTTCTTCTTTTCTCTTTTTCTCTGAATTTCATTTTGCGTTGTGTGTTGTCAATGCACTCATCAAGGGGGAGATTGAGGACCAGGAGCGTCCCAGTGGTCGGTGGATGACCGCTCCTCAGTGATGAGTGATTGACAACGGGTGTTGGACTGACTCTTGGCTTAGTGCGCGAGTGTAGGCCGCGGCCTAGTTCGTGTTGTTGCGAGGGTGAAGAACGGGCGCGAAAGGTCTTCGGCCTTGAGGGGCCTCCGGAGATGGAGAGACAAGTAGGCTCGGTTCGAGGGACCCGGTGGACGGCGGGGCCCGGGTGCGGGCCACATGGTGGCGACACAAGCAAGACGAAGTCATGGACAAACGAGCCGGTGCACGGTGGCGGTCAAGTCAAGTGGTTTGGCGGGAGGCCGGACCGGGCACGCGGGGTTTGGTGGTTTGCCCACAAAACCATCGGCGGACGGTTTCTTGGTTTGGGCCTCAAAACCAAGTCCGAGGGCCCAACACGACGGAGACGGGATCCGGCGTGTCGGGAAGCTTCGAGGCGGAGGACACGCGGCGGGATCGCATGGCTTGCGTCGGGAGGACGCGGGGTGCGGCAAAGGCGTGGCCGTCCGATGGCAAGACCCACAAACATTACCAAAATGCCCCTTCGTGGGTTGTATCGCCAGTAGTGTAGTTAGGGGTAGTCGAGTCATTTACCACTCCGGCGGGACCTGATATATAAGCCATGAGTGTGTGTTGATGGCTCTCTCTCTCTTCGCGACTTAGGGTTTCATTTGCTCCCTCCTCTTTCTCATTTTTCGTAGCTATTTTCCTTCCTATTTTCTCTAGGCTAGCATAAGAGCTTCATGAGAGATTTGTTGAGAGGGATGGATGCTAGGGCGGCATGCTAGACCTTGTGAATCTTTCCTGGTTTGTATAGAAGATTCGGGGTTGTTTTTGTGGCTTTTTGTGCTTGTTTTCGTGCCTTTGTTCCCGGTGTGATTCCGCGGATTTGAGTGGGTTTCTCTCTGGATTTCTTTGAGGGAAACATGGATAGATGTCTTGTGCATCTTTGTGCTTGATCTTGTGCCCTCAAACGCCGGGAAACCACTTCGATTCGTGAGTTTTCGTTCGGTGCTCTAGCTTTTGGTGGTGCTCAAAGGATTCGCGATTCCCGGTGATTTAGGGAGTTAGGAGGCAAGATTTTTGGGCTATAGCATCCTTGTGTGACGCTTTTCAAGTCCCCAAACCCTTGTCTCCATAGCTTCAACCGTTTGGGAAATCCGATGATGATTTGGGGGAATTGACTTTCGGGGTCGGGCTGTTTCTGCTCTGTCCGCACCTGGCGGACGGTCCGCGGGGAGGTCGCGGAAGGTCCGCGTGGGTCGTGTTCGTCCCGTGTTCTTCGTGTTCTTGCTCGTCTTTCATTTCGATCCGTATCGATTTTGTTTTTCGGTTGGATGGAGTTTCGGACGGTCCGCGGTGTCGGGCGGACGGTCCGCGGGTGCTTGGCGGACGGTCCGCGTGCTCCCCGCGGACGGTCCGTGGCTCGTGGGTGGCTTGGGTTCGTTCGTGTGATTTAACGGACGGTCCGCGGGAAGGGTCGGACGGTCCGCGACGTCGGCGCGGACGGTCCGCGGGGAGCGAGGTCGGACGATCCGCGCGGTCCATCGCGGACGGTCCGCACTGCCAGGCCGGACAGTCCGCCAGGAGCTGTGTGCAGTGCTGTTTGTTTCGATTCCTTCCTTCCCTTTCTAGTGCTTCCGCGTGTGCTTCTAGGAATCGTTCCTAAGGCTAGAGGTTGATCCATAACCTCGTGGTCTTGGCGATTGGTGCGTGATTCGATCCATCGCTTGTGTGTGACCGGGGTTTGTCTAGGGTATAGGCCGGATTCTTTTGGAAGAATTTTTACCGGCTCCTATTCACTGCCCCCCCTCTCTAGTCGCCATCTGATCCTTCACATGTGCGATTTTAATCCAAATCGTGCCCAAACTTCCTCACACCCATACCGGGTATACCGCCACCCATCCGACACCCAAAACCCCCTACATAATATTTACTTCCCTATTTTATTTAATTACCTTCCTCGAGCTCAACCGGAGAAATTGTGTGTGCTTATATTGATTGCATGCTTGCCTGTGTGTGCGCTTTAGTCGACGAAGTAAACGAAGGAAGGTACCCCGACCCGGAGTTTGGAGCCGACTACTGCGAGCAGGAGCCCGAGATCCCGAACGTCGAGCCGGAACACCCCAAAGACTTCGAAGACGGCAAGTTCAATCTCATCCTTTGATGCATGCTTTGGTCCCAGTTTTATAAACATAACCCTATACCCATTTTATAAATTGAATATTGTTTTACTGCAAAACATGGTAGGATAGCCACCCTTGATTTCTATGATTGAACCTTGGTTTGACCTAAATGATTGCTTTAATAATGTATGAGTGCTTTAAAATGGGAATGGGATATTTCAGAAAATGAGTAAAGAATTGGGTAGACGGGATGGACGTGTGTGTCAGGAGTATGGGTGAGCTCGTACCTGTGTGGTTGAGCGTGTTGGGAGTTGTCAATCTTGTCGATTAAGGACCGGGTTGCGTGACATCTCACCTGACCCAAATCATCGTACAACCACTCGACCGTTGTATGTGGCAACGGCTTAGCATAAACCCCACTAGTTAATCTACTTGCCATCTGGTGTGCGGGTGAGCGGCGGGAGACCAAGGAGTAGGGGTACGCTCTGTGTGAGGTACGCCCTGGTTATGTGGGATAACCCCTTGGTTGCTTCCGTGATGGCTCGTAGCGTTAGCTAAGGTGGGTAATGGCTTTGATAGGATTCGCACCGGCACTAAGGTGTTCGTGTGGCGGTACCCTACTTGTGGGTAAAGTTGTACAACATATGCAGAGTGTCAAACCTATTCGAATAGTCGTGTCCACGGTATTGGACGAGTCACGGTGTGGTCACAAAACTAGTGTTTGGTTTGGGATGTTTTCTGGTGTGAGTTGTTTTTCGGGTGAAGTGTGTGGTTGTGTGCCTAGGCTACTGCGGACGGGGAGTCTGGTAGTTCCACAGTGGTTTTCTTAAAACAACTGAGTCACTTTGGTTACAAAATTGGTTTGCGAAAGCCTTTTCAAAAATGAACCCCTGCATGAGTAAATGAGTTTGCAAATAAACCTCAACCTGTTCCTTGTTATATATATCATGTGCATGATCTGCTTATAAGCCCCTCCGTGGGTGGGGTTGGACTTGTTGAGTACGTATGTGCTCACCCTTGTTTAACTAACTGTTTTTCAGAGGAGGATCTCGATTTCGTTCCCGAAGACGTCGAGTAGGTCGCTGCCCTACACCCAACCGTGTCTGTGTACCCAGGGCCTCCACAGAGAGCTTGAATGGTGTGGTACTCTGATGAGGCTTTGGAAGCCTTTGCTATCGTAGTGTGGTCGTTAGCGTTTGTGTTGTTCCTTGTAGCATTGGCACTTCCGTGCCCTCTGCGTCGCCGTGATGTAAAAGACTGATCCACCTGTTGTAATAAATGTGTTACCAGCCTCTTGGGGCTGGTATTTGTGTCACATTTAGTCACCTCTGATGAGGGGGCGCTTCAGTGACTTAATAGAGAATTGGGTTTCATTCTTATATAAAGATCAAAGTCACTAGCTCAAGGTAGAAGTGCTCAATTCAATGAGACATTGATGGATGGATCTCTCACGAGGATATATTGATCAAGTATGGTTATTCTTGAAGAAGAAGCTCAAGAGTTCTAGTATTGCATTTATATTTGATCTTGAGTATAGGTACGCCGTACTATCAAGAGGGATGCATCACAAGGAGTTTTGATAATGTCTCAGTGCTCAAGTAACCCATATGAGTTGAGAAAGACACAAAAACCACACGAACACGTCTTTGGGTTTGACCCTGTGTCAAACTCGGTGGCACCGGTTTTGGGAAACCGATGGCACCGGTTTTGTGTCAACCGGTCCAACGGCTAGTTTTGGGAAGTCCGGAGTATCCGAGGTTTTTCTCGAAGATTCCGAGTTTTATCTCCAATGGCTAGTTTTTGGGGAGTCGGGTATTTATACCCTTCAACCCCTACTGTTGCAAGCTGTTGTTCCTGAGGTTGCTAGAGTGCTTCCTTACTATTCCTTGCTAAGCCAAAGCCATTCTAGCTCTCCCCAACCCCTCTTTGTGAGGTTCTTCGATCTTTGATAGATCTAGTAAGTTGGGTGGTAGAGAGAAACCTGTGTGGGCAATTCAAGAGCGCTTGAATACCTTGAGCACTGTTGGACGTCGTCAAGCTCGTGTGAAGTGTTTGTTACTCTTGGAGGATTGCCTCCTAGATGGCTAGGAATCGCCCACAAGCTCCCAAGGTGTGGTGAGCTGTGGGACAGTTTGTGAAGGTCGTGCTTCGCCTCCGAAAGGGAAGAAGCTATCTAATGGATCGGGAAAAGGGTTGAATGCAACCCGGCTTCGATAGGAGAAGCACCCAACGGAGATTAGGATTCACACGGTGGTGAATCTGAACTTCGGTAAAACAAATCATTGTGTCTCTTGTTGGTTACCTCACATTTACCTTGACATATCTATCCTTGCTTGTTTTTGTCACATTGGTGGAGCTACTTGGTTGTTAGTGTTTGTGAAGTGCAGGCACTTTATATTCATCAAAGAAGTTATACTTAAGCCATTCACCAAGTTTGAGTTCAAGGCAAACAAGCAAACAAGAAGGAGAAGAGGGGAGTCACTGCCAAGCAAACCCGGTGGCACCGGATTTGCAAAAACAGTGGCACTAGTTTTGTGCAGTGTGCTTTTTCCGCTGCAAAGGCGCCAGTCCAGAGACTCCGGAGATTTCTCCAGAGATTCCGGACTTTCCAGAAACTCCGGAGAAAAGTCCGGAGTATCCGGGGTTCACTGATAAATTTGTTTTAATTGGTGATTTTCAGGACTCGCCTATTCACCCCCCCTCTAGGCGACATCAAGATCCTTTCAATTGGTATTAGAGCTTGGTGCTCCGATTCGAGCTTAACCGCTTGGAGTTTAAAGATGTCGATTTCTTGTGAGATATGGTTTGAGCCTCTTCGGTTTGATGGCTCAAACTACGATTCTTGGTTTGCTCATGTTCTTCATGTATTACATACTTGGGGTTCTCCATTTGAACAAAATGTGGATGCTAGCATCCTTCCCGAGGATTTTGATAGTGAGGACACGTCCAACCTATCAAAGGAGGAAAAGGAAAATGTGCTCCATAACTACTCTATTACTAACCTCATGTATAATAATGTGAGCAAGGTTATTCAAGAATTCATCTTCAACAATGAAGACATTTGCGATGATGCACATCATATTTGGGTGGCACTCAAAGACATGTATACTAGTGCCAATGATGATGATGATGATGAGGAGGAGGAGTCACTAGAGGAGTGCTCAACATCAACATCTTGCATCCCACCTCTAAAGACCTCACCCACGAAGCAAAAGAGCGACAATATTGCAACCGCTGCCTCTGACCAGGCAAACTCGGTTGCACCGAGTTCAGAACTCAGTGGCACCGGGTTTGGCAGTGATCAACACCAACTCGCTTCGTCGAACTTCAGAGTAGCTTCACACAAGCCTATTGAGGTATCTACAGCCCCTAGTACTTCCTTACTATGCACTAACAATTCCAAGTCTCAAGTAACTAAAGGAAGAAGGAAGAAGGGAAGTGAAGTTGAGCTATTTAACTTCGAGCTTGACAAGATGACCAAGAGAGACAAGAAGAATGTGCTAGAGCTCATAAAGAGAGTAAGAAGACAAGAAGATGAGCTCACAAGACAACAAGCATATCGAGACTCCTTTGAAGAAGAATTGAAGAAACTTAAGGAGTCAAATGATGTCCTGTCTAGAAAGTGCAAGGAGGACATTACCAAGACATATGCTTGTGCTACTAACTCTCTATCTTGTGCAACATCCTTGGAGAAGGAAAATCAAGCTCTCAAGGACCAACTTGAGGAAAACACTTGCAAGTTTGTGAAACTACAAGGAACTCATATAGAACTTGAATATTCTCATGAGAGGATTGTAGAATCACACACTTTGCTAGAAGTGGCAAATGAGGTTTTGGTAAACTTAGTTAAATCTTATACATCTCATTGCACCACTAGCACATGTCCTCAAGTTAAGTATGATATATCTTGTGCTAACCCATGTGACCCAAAAGGCAAACCCTCTTGGTATGATCAAGTAATTGCAGAATCTTGTGATGACCTTATTGCTCAAGAGAATGATGATCTTATGCAAGAAATTGAAAAGCTCAAGAAAGAGGTGGCTAAGTTGAAGGGAAAAGAAAAGGTGCAACCTTCTCAAGATAACCGTGAGCCCATGGTGAAGAAGCTTGAGAAGAGGACAATCGTCACTAGATCAATCTCCCAACAAAGCCACAAGATCAATGATCACAAGATTGATGACAAGATGAAGCTAGATCACATCAAGTGCTACAAGTGCTCACACATGGGACATTATGCATCCATGTGCTCATTCAAGCAAGAAGACAACTCAAACCAATCAAAGAGGCAAAGAAGTCTTGCTCAGAGAAGATGCTTTGGTGTCATGAGAAAGGGCACAAGATTGAATCTTGTACCAACCGGGCAAAGGTTCCCTTAGGGAAACCCGGTGGGACCGGTTTTGCCAAACCGGTGGCACCGGTTTCACCTGAGAAACCTCAAGTGAAGCTCAACAAAGGGTTTCTGAAGGCTCAAGCAAAATTCAGAGAGAAGAATGGCTCAGTGACAAGTGTAAATGGCAATGGCAACATCAAGCACAAAATTTGCTACACTTGTCGTCAAAAGGGACATCTTGGTAAAGATTGTCCCAATAGTAAGAATCCTAAGCTCAACCATGTTCATTATAGTAATGAGAAGCTTAGGAGTAACTCAAATGACTCTAGTGCCCCCAAAGTGGTTATTTCACAAAGGAAGGGTACAAAGGCCATTTGGGTACCTAAGTCCTTGATCACTAACCTTGTCGGACCCAATGCACGTTGGGTACCAAAACATGCCAAAAAGGACTTTGCAGGTACTTGGAGTAGCATTGGAAGCTTGGTTCACTTGAGAAGATATTTATACTCATTCATCTATATCTGAAGAGAAATTTTGTGACTCATCAATAGAAAAGGGTCAAGTGACATAAATCAAAGAAATCTTATTCAATGCTCCTCCCATGATAAGTACCTATCATTGATGTTGTTCACTCTCATATGCAAAACTTGCTCTTGTGCTAGTTGATCATATGAGGTGGGCAACCTATATATGTTATCTTTGGCAAACTTTATGTCAAATACCATTCGATGCTATTAACCGCTTCATCTAGAAGCATTGAGTGGCTTTTGCATGCAGGAGAACTTATGTGAGCTAAAGGAGCAAAAAGGAATCAAGAAAAGAACAATCAACTCTTGAGAAAAGCAAAATTTTAGAACTCAGGGAAAATCCGGTGGAACCGGATTGACAAACTCGATGGCACCGAGTTTCCCAGGATCAGCAAAGGGTGGAAAACAATTTATCGCAAATTTCTCAAGACAAATTATTCTTTATTCAAAATAATAGGAGAATAAGCAAATATAGTTTGTGAGCTACTCTTGATCTCATTTCACATATTCTTATTTGCTTATGAATTTTGACCAAAATGTGGAGCTTGCTACCCTAGTGCTTTAATTGAGCCAAAAGTGCACTTCTCAAGATTCAAATACTTGATGCACCTATTTAGGGGGAGCTCACTTCACATTTTGTATCTCTTGGTACTAACATCACTTGCAAGGATTCATGTGTGTAGTTCAAGTATAAGGCGTCTCAATATTTTATCCATACTCTTCACTTGAATAAATCTTAAGGCAAGGGTGTTGGTTGTGAGCAAGCCACATGACAAGGAGGTCACCAATCCATATCATGTAATTGTATCACCTCTTTACTTCTTTTTGGATTGGATTACATTTATCTTTGGCTACTCACCATAGCATGGTTTAAATTCCTTATCTTGGACATATTGACCAAGGTAGTGCACATGTCCCTTCCATCCACATATCCATGTGTGCACTATATCTTTGAGGAGTTTTGCCCATGCTATGAGGTTTCATGTTGGGTAACTTACTTCCATTCCACTCTCAAAGAGTCATCCAATGTGAGACTAGAGCTTGTGCTTTTAATATTTGTGTTCTCTTGTCATCTTAGCATACAATGGGTATTTCTCATCAAAAGTGACAAGCGGAAGTTATTAAAAGACTAAAAGGTGCAAGTTAACTTATGTGACCTTCTCTAAGTGAGAAAATCTAGGATGATGGCAAAGGTATGAATCCTAAATTCAAGTTATTAATTAGGGCATCTAGGCCCCATTCTTGCTAGTGTAAGTTTTGGTGTGCAAAGGAAGCTAGTGTAATTTTTGATGCCTCACACATTTTTGTTGGAAATTTTGTGTTTCTAACCGTGGCTGAAATTTCAGTAGAGGTATGAGCTAAATATACTAAAACCTATCTTGGCTAGTAATCTTTGCATACTCTTTGTGACTTAGGATAGACTTTAAAAATTCACTAGCATGTGTAGGTGGTGTGCCTTTTTGCAAAATATTTGAGTCTTGATCTTTTAGATCATGTCTTGTTGTTTATGGTTATTGTTGCTCATGTTTGATTGTTGGCTAACCATAAATAGCAAGATTGTCTCAAGTTCAAAGGAAGCTACTCATTCTTATCTCAAGGGATTGCAAACTTTGGATTTCTCACATTTCATCAAAATCTCTCAAAATCCATATCTGAGACAGAGGGTTGTGCAAAAATGAATATAAAAGGTAGAGAAATAAAGAGGAATGAAAAAGGAAGTGCAGAGATGAATTTATGGACAAAAGTCCACGGGTTAAGTGAAACCCGGTGGCACCGGTTTTCCAAAACCGGTGGCACCGGTTTCTGTCGGCACTAAAAGGATAAGACCCGTGACTCACCCTACACAGTCACCATTCATCCCCATTTACCCCCACAACCCAAAACAGTAAAAGGAGAGGCAAGAAGGGCGATTCCATGGCGATTTGAGGGCTCAACCACGGGATTCAAGGAGTGAAGCAAGAATTCGGTCCTCCAATCCGGTGGGATCGAGTTCCTCTCGGTTTCTTGGCTGCAACAGCACTTTGACCATGTCAGGAGGTACCCCATGTCTTGGTTTTGCCCGATCTACTTTTCTAGGGACTATCTCTTGGATTCCTTTGGTAGAATGGCTTCTATATGGTCCTAGAACAGATTAAAATCAATGGGTTGAAGATTTATTGGCTGTTTCAGGGGCATATTCTAGGGTTCATGCTGAACCCAGTGGCACCGAGTTCCCCAACTCGGTGGCACCGGTTTCAGTGTTGGCTCTATGATTCAGTTGCAAAATGGGCTCCATAAAATTCAATTGCATATATTTGTGGCAGAGAATTGTTCCTAAGGCACATATGTATCTCCTTTTGTCACAGATCCAAGGGTTGACTTGGTTTATGGGAGAAGGCAACCTAGAACGAAGAATGCAAGTTTTGAGTTCAGAAGAAGAGAAGGGACTAGCAGCGCTCATGAAATTACAGAAGTTGTTCCAGAGCCACCTAGAAGGTCAAAAAGGGCAGCAGGAAGAATTAATCACCCTAGAGGTGCTATGCACATTGAGGACTCCGAGCCTGAGTCAACCTCTAGTGATGATGATGAGGAGAGCCCGTACAGGCAGGAACCCTCCCCTCCTGAGTCACCTATAGCAGCTGCTCAGCGTAAGAGAAAGAGCAAAAACATTCGCACGGCTAGCCATGAGCATAGTCAGGGCACCGGAGAGGATGACAGTGATGGTGAGTATGAGGGCATCTCAATTCTTGGACCGCAGCCCGTTGAGAGTGGTGTTGTGACTCACTTCAATGTGAGAATGAGGCCACCCGTTGACCCTGAGCACCGCAACATAGTCAACTATAAGGGAAGGGGTATGATAAAGAGGGCAAGAAAGGAAAGGGAAAAGAATCCTTTGACCGTTGGTGGAAGGAATTTGGATTATAGTTTTGGTACCAAGTTTCATCAAGACTATTATGCAAGTGCCATCATCAAGAAAGACTTCCCCATTGCTCGCTCAGAATACATTGATTGGGGATTCTTGTCAGTCATGGAGGATCCGAAGATTGCTGAAATTATTCGGGAGTGCAAAAGAAAAAATGTTTATGACATCATGGGCTTTGCCAAGTCATGGAACAATGAAGTGATTGCACAATTCTATGCCACATGTTACTTCACCACTTGGAAGAATGACAAAATTGTGCATTGGATGACCGAGGGAAAATGGTTTGGCATCACTATCACTGAATTTGCCTATCTACTTGGTTTTGATGAAGAAGATCTTGGAAGGATTAAGATCCATAGAGATCATGACATGGACAAGGTAGATATGAAGTTCATGTATATCCCGGGACAAGAATGGAACTTCGGACGAGTCAATGGCATGCTACCATTCTATGCATACTTTCACCGCATGTTTAGAAAGACACTTTCTCCTAGGGAAGGGGACCAATCAAATGTGTCAAACTATGGAAGAGATTTGTTGAAACACATGTGTCCTAGTGAGCCGGAATTTAGTGTTGTGGACTACATTTGGGAGGAAATTCATTCCATCTCCGGCTCGCCACAAAAGAGTTGTGGATATGCTCCTTATCTCATGCATGTCATTGAGACTATCACCAACTACACATTTGTATATGATCATGAGCATAAGCCTTTCCACTTTAAGAATGATGTTGTGGGACCTTCAATAGCTGATTTGGAAAGGGCACAGGGAAATATTGGAGGCCAAGAAGCCCTCGAACAGCCCACCGCAGCTGCTGCACCATCTAGGGAAGAAAGGACTTCACATGGTCGAGGGCATGACGTGGGCAACAACAAGTGCAAAAGCCCCCCTCCCCACTTAGAAAATTGTTCAACTTTTGGTGTGGGTCTTGCATGAAAGTAAGTGATGCGGTTCACAAGGAAAGACAACTTAGGAAGAGGGATTCAAGGATGATAAGGCTCATGTATGAAAACCCCTCTCCCACAAATAGGCCTCCCATACCACATGCACCATCCGATGAGGAAGAGAGTGAGCCGGAGACCTTTGAGAGCATTTGGGAAAGAGCACAACAAGTTGATATGGCAACCAACAAGGATTATTGGGATAGAGCCTATGGAAACTCATATTACAATCCAACCTTTGGAGGAGTGTATAGTGCTAGATCATCTTATTCAGAGGTTCCTTTCATGGGCACACAAGGCCAAGGCACTTCCTCTAGCATGCCTCTCGCGGATCCTAATGCACAAGGAAGTTCAAGAGCTGCAGGTGGATACTACTATGGTACCCTATTTGGCTCAGTCAATCCATATGAGGGAATGCCGTCTCATTATCCTCCATTTCCGCCACCACCACCCTTTGTGCCTCCGAGTCAGTTTGTGCAACCGTCTCAAGATGATGAAGAAGAAGAACCATGAGCAGCTGTCCAAGACCCCCCAGACCTTTATTGGTGATTAATGACAAAGGGGGAGAGAAGTATTGAAAGCTTGTTGCTCTGTTCTGCATCTGCTCTGTCTGCACAAATTCGGTGGAACCGGTTTCCAGATCTCGGTGGCACTGGTTTTGGTGTGTCTCAGTCAGTCTCAGTGTCTCCTCTGTCAGGTGTCAGGCAAACTCGGTGGCACCGAGTTTCCAGAACCGGTGGCACCGGTTTTGGTTGTTGGATGCAACAGGCCCATGTAATAAATTCTCTTTAGCTTCAATTGGACTTGAAAATCTTTGTTATGTGTGCTAAAATGTGTGGTGAACCTTTTAATGCTTATTAAGACTCAATTGCATATTAGTGCGATTTTATATGAGTGATGTATAGCTTTTTGACAGGGCTGCCTGGGTAAAACCGGTGGCACCGAGTTTGGCCAGACAACACTGCCTTTTCTTGCTCTATGTGTTGGAGTGCTTATTTATTGCATGCATCACAGTTTAAATGTCCACACACTTGTTTTGCACCCCACTGTTGCTGAGTTATGCATGCGGGTTGAAGATGACCCTAACATGTGGTTCCCATATGTCAGTGGCCGAGAGAGTGGAAGGAGATCTCTAACAGAGCTAAGTGAAAGACATCTAGGCTCTTAGTGGGTTATGGTGTATTGATTGACAACTAGATTAAAGATCTAATGTCCTTGTTAAGCATGTGAGAAGGTTGTAACATATAAATGACAAGGCGTAATATATGACATTGGTTATCTACATGGTGAAAACAAGCTATGTGTATACAAGATAAGTTGAGGCATGGTTTTAGCCTCATATTGTGAAATGGCTTAACTCAAAGGTGAATGTCATGATATTTGATATGTGTGTTCCCATGAAGCATATAGATGATATATGACAAGCTAATGAAGGATAAGAAAGAGGCATATTGATATTGGAACATTGATGGTCTCTTATTGAAGGAAGAAGCTTGTTATAATAAAAAGGGATATTTAAATTAAAAGAAGACATGATCTCAATAGAATTCCACTCTTGATGTTGAATCAAAGCTTAACTCAAATTGGCAACGAATGGATGAAGAAATCAAGTAAGGGATTAACAACGAGGTACTAAGCTAAGGTTGGCCAAGTAGTGACTTGGACCATGTGCTTGGCTAGGATGAAGTGGCTATAGCTTGGAAAGTTTCGAGGTATCAAGTCGAGCCTAACCAAGTGAAGCAATGAAGAAGCATTACATATTCATTAAGTCATGTGAAGGGTGACTTAATCGAGAATTGGGTTTCATTCTTATATAAAGATCAAAGTCACTAGCTCAAGGTAGAAGTGCTCAATTCAATGAGACATTGATGGATGGATCTCTCACGAGGATATATTGATCAAGTATGGCTATTCTTGAAGAAGAAGCTCAAGAGTTCTAGTATTGCATTTATATTTGATCTTGAGTATAGGTACGCCGTACTATCAAGAGGGATGCATCACAAGGAGTTTTGATAATGTCTCAGTGCTCAAGTAACCCATGTGAATTGAGAGAGACACAAAAACCACACGAACACGTCTTTGGGTTTGACCCTGTGTCAAACTCGGTGGCACCGGTTTTGGGAAACTGGTGGCACCGGTTTTGTGTCAGCCGACCCAACGGCTAGTTTTCAAAAACTCGGTGGCACCGAGTTTGGGAACTCGGTGGCACCGGTTTTCACTGAAGTTTGCAACTGCTAGTTTTGGGAAGTCCTGAAAGGACCTTGTGATGTCTAGAGGGGGGGTGAATAGGATCACTTCAAATTTCTGAAACAAAAGCAGCGGATTAAAACTCCTGTCGGTACTACCGACGTGGTGTCGGTTCTACCGACGGGGTCGGTACTACCGGTACCAGGTCGATACTACCGACAGGCAGAAATGACTTAAAGCGGAATTTGAATTCTGAGAGGTTTCTAGCAATTCTACTTGAATCAAAGTTTAAGTTTAGAGGCTAAGAACCACCTGCAACCACAGAGATGAGTTGGAAAGCAACCAATTGATAGATCGGGCTAAAGCAAGTTCTAGGATTTGTTAGAAACAAAGAATTCAAGCACGCAAAGGAGACACAAGATTTAATCCGAAGTTCACACCCACAAAGGATGCTACGTCTCCGTTGAGGATCCCACAAAGGGAGGGCTATCACCAAGAGCCTCTTTTCCTCTTCCAACCCCCACAAAGGAAGATTGGTGCTCACTAAGAATTCTCCACAAAGGAGAGGGCAATACAAACGATCCCGGGTGCACCACACCAAGAGGGCACTCGCGGGCGACGCCTAACCGTCTAGAAGCAAGCTTCAAGAGTAACAAATGCAAACCAAAAGCCCGGAGATGCTTCAAGTGCTCTTGAGAAGGAGAAGAACGATGGGGCTCTCAAAGCTTGGTCACACTTCACTAGAATTCACCTCTCTTCTCGAACCCTAGCTCAAGGGAACCAAGGATTAGCTCTAGAGGAGAGGGGAGAGGTGGAGTGAATGCTCAAGGAAGTGTTTGTCCCGTGGTTGGTCAGCAATGAGTGAGGAGGGAGAAGGGGGCTTAAATACTAGGGGCCAAAAACTAGCCGTTACTGTGCAGAATCGTGTAACCTCGGTACTACCGACACGGCGTCGGTACTACCGGGGGGGGGGGGTTCTGAACTAAAATAGTACGATCATCGGTAGTACCGACACAGGGTCGGTAGTACCGACCCCCTGGCTAAAACTCGCCAGAGAAGCCATATCGGTATACCGGCCCCCGCGCCGGACAACCGAGGGCGATCGCCGTGGTACCGACGTGGCGTCGGTACAACCGGCCCAGGCTGAGAGTTTGAGAAAAGAGAAGCATTTGTGCACGTGCCAACTCTCAACTCTTCTCACTCACTTGGATTAACTTCTAGAGCACTTTTAGCATCTCTTGGCTATCGATTTGCATGCCCCTTTATAGTACGGTGTTTCCTATACTCAAATTCAAAAGTAAAATGAAATAAAGCCTTGATTCGAGTTGAAAGCAACGACTTGAAATTGGGGGCCTTCCTTTGATCAACCATATGAGTTTTATTCATAAGACCTGCACACATCTTGTCAAAGCATTAAATACCACAAATCGTGCTTGTCATTATCACCAAAATAATTAGGGGCCAAGATGCACTTTCAATCTCCCCCTTTTTGGTGATTGATGACAACCACAGTTTGTTTATATAAAAGATGTGTGTATTTGATGAATTTGAAAATGAAACTCCCCCTAAATGTGTGCTTCAACTTTTATGAAGGCCTCAAATGCCCATCACACACTTAGAAGACTTTTCACTCTCAAATTGTATACACAAGTGAATGAGTGTGATATACAAACCGTGATGCATATGACATGGTATACAAAACAATAAAGTGAGAAATAACAAGCATCACAAATAGATAAACAAGGTTCCTCACATCACAAGCACAATTTAGGTCTTACAAATTTAAACGAGTTCTAGGTTCTTCAACAAGCATTACACCACACGAATACACAAATAGTCCTTACATGTCCACAAACTTAAGGATAGATAGATAGATAGATAGATGAAGATGCAAGCCCACACCACACATGAGTAAATTGTGACCTCACTCCCCTTTGGCATCAAGCGCCAAAAAGAGGAGGCCCTTCAATCATCATAGTCATGTGGAGAGTGGGCAGCCGGAGGAGAGTCGTCGTCGTCGGTCTCACCACCACCAAAGTCCTCGTCGTCGATGTCGGCCGGAGGAGCTCCATACATCATGGAGGTGTCGCCGTAGATCTCCCAAGGATTGTAGAAGTTTGGTGGAGGAGGAAAATCCATGGGCTCGTGGATGGGAGAGTGCTCAATGTTGTGTTGAGCGAGCAAGGACTTTTGACGCGTCTCTAACTTAAGGAGCTGCTCATCAACATGCTGTCTATGTGCACGAATTTCCTGTGCATTGTGTTTTCCCACATTGAAGCAAGCAAAAAGACCTTGAGATAGGAAATTGAATATACTCTTTTTCTTGCCGGGGGGAACGGTGCCTCGAGATGCGGATGGCCCACGAGAGGAGGAAGGTGGCTCAAAGGTGGATGGGCCACCGGAGGAGGAGCCACCCGCGGTAGAAGGACGAGGAGGGGCATGCTTGCCCAACTTGAGAAGCCTCTCAATGTTGCCTTTGTTGGGCTTGTACCAAGAATGAGTCATGTCGGGAAGGATATCAACTCCCGCCACCTCACAAATCATCTTCAATATCCAAGGGGCATATTGGCAACTCTTGTTGGCGGACACGGAGCACACAATGAATTCCTCCCAAATGAAGTTGAATATGCTAAAGTCCTCCTTGCCCGGTGCCATCCTCACAAGGATCTCTTTTGCCACATTGGAGATATTGCTGTTGTCACCTATCTTGGGAGTGAGAGTGTAGCGAAAGAGTTGGTTCAACATCCTATAGACCGGTTTCATCCCATGTGTGGTACCAAACTCCACCTTGCCATACACGGAGTCATACATGAAAGCCATCTCACTATCGAGGGGAAACTCTCCACCATGCAGCTTGGGACGAGCGAGATCCTCCTCACCGAAACCAAGGATTTGAGCAAAACGCTCATATGAGACGGAGAGGGGCTTGCCTTGGAGGAGCCAATGAAAGGTCCGGGTCTCACGACAGATGTAGAGGTTGGCATAGAATTGGGCGACCACTTCTTCATTCCAATCATAGTTGATTGCCATCACATTGGTCATCCCCTTGGCATGACATATATCAATCGCATCATTGACGGCCGGAATGTCAAGTGACCTAAGGAGATCCCAATTGATTGACTTCATATCAATGGTCATGTGGTCCTTGTCGGTGTTTTAGACCGGCAAACCTACTGAGGGGGTACCCGAGGTAGTAGATTGTGCGGTGGGATCGTGATCGGGAGACCGAGAACTCGAAGGTATGCGCAAGGACACGGGACACAAGATTTATACAGGTTCGGGTCGCCAAGGTGGCGAGCCCTACGTCCTGTTTGGGGGATCAAGTATGGCGCCCTGAGCGGCGCGACAAGCCGCGTGATGAGCCGCGCGACGTGCCGAGGCACCCGGACGCGCGGCGAAGACGAAGTAGTCGACGACGAGCCTGGGCAAGGCGGAGTAGTCGACGAGCGGCGCGGCGAGCCGCGTGACGAGCCGCGCGACGTGCCGAAGCACCCGGACGCGCGACGAAGGCGAAGTAGTCGACGACGAGTAGTCGACGACGAGCGGCGCGACAAGCCGCATGACGAGCCGCGCGACGTGCCGAGGCACCCGACGCGCGCGGAGACGAAGTAGTCGACGACGAGCCGCCGCGAGGCGGAGTAGTCGACGAGCGGCGCGCGGCCGAGCCGCGTGACGAGCCGCATGACGTGCCGAGGCACCCCGACGCGCGGCGGAGACGAAGTAGTCGACGACGAGCCAGCGCGAGGCGGAGTAGTCGACGAGCGGCGCGGCGAGCCGCGTGGACGAGCCGCGCGACGTGCCGAGGCACCCCGGACGCGCGGCGGAGACGAAGTAGTCAACGACGAGCCGGGGCGGGAGGCGAGTAGTCGACGAGCGGCGCGGCGAGCCGCGTGACGAGCCGCACGATGTGCCGAGGCACCCGGACGCGCGGCGGAGACGAAGTAGTCGACGACGAGCCAGCGCGAGGCGGAGTAGTCGACGAGCGGCACGGCGAGCCGCGTGATGAGCCGCGCGACGTGCCGAAGCAACCGGAAGCGCGGCGTAGAAAGATTGATTCCGCTCTGACAAGAGCAAGGCGACTTGCTTCAATGGATCTCGGCGAGTCGATGAGTGGATTGATCTTGTTGACGAGGGTCCTTCGAATTCGCCCGGTGGTGATGATCACCCCTACCTGGCGCGCCAGCTGTCGGTGTTTTAGACCGGCAAACCTACCGAGGGGGTACCCGAGGTAGTAGATTGTGCGGTGGGGATCGTGATCGGGAGACCGAGAACTCGAAGGTATGCGCAAGGACACGGGACACAAGATTTATACAGGTTCGGGTCGCCAAGGTGGCGAGCCCTACGTCTCGTTTGGGGAACAAGTATGGCGCCCTGTGCTTGGTGTTGTCCCCGGAGGGATTGGGGATGTGCGGCTAGGTACCCGGCCCTCCTTTATATAGTCCGGGGGCGGGTTCCTAGTCGGTTACAAGGCGGGAGTCCTAGTAGGAGTACACGAGCGAGTCCTAGTAGGAGTACAGGGGGAATTCTACCAGGAGTCCGTCTTCTACTATTCTTCCTTCCTTGCATGAGTACCGGGGGTGTATGCCCGACAAGCCCCCGAGCACGTTGGAGTCGAGAGTAGTAGTTCGAGTAGTCTTGAAGCCTCTTCGAGTAGTTCTTGAGCGTCCTCGAGTACTGCTTGGAGAAGTCTTTAATAGTACTTGAACTGCCGCGAGGCTGGAAGGTGGTCCAGCTCATTAGTCTTGAAAAAATTTGAATGATGGGTGTAGCATAGCAGCCCCCGAGCCTTGAAATGATTAGGTAATCAATCCAAGGGTCTTCAGTGTTCACGAAGCCATCATCCGAGTACTCTTGCAGCGTGTAGCCCCCGAGATAAGAGAGTTGTATGAGCCACGTCGAGTAGTGATTGGTGAGGAGCCCCCGAGCTTGGGAGCGAGCGAAGCATGCTGAAGTTATCTTCAAGTAGCCCCCGAGCTGGAGAGATTCCAAGTAGCAGTTTGGCGTCAAGCCGTGGAGCTTGAGAAGTAGTCGTGCCGTCAGAGCGGACTTTAGAATGCGACTTAAAAACTGAAGTCGACTTTGTGCCGCGCGGAGCGGACTTTGAGATGCGACTTGAAATCCGAAGTCGACTTTGTGCCGCGCGGGGCGGACTTTGAGATGCGACTTGAAAACCGAAGTCGACTTTAGTTTGCCGCGTAGAGCGGACTTTGAGGTGCGACTTGAAAACCGAAGTCGACTTTGTGCCGCGCGGAGCGGACTTTGAGGTGCTACTTGAAAGCCGAAGTCGACTTTAGTTGCCGCGCGGAGCGGACTTTGAGATGCGACTACAATGGTCGACTTTGCGCCGCGCAGAGTAGACTTTTGAAATGCGACTTTGGAAGTCGACTTTAGGTTGTCGCGTAAAGCGGACTTTAGATGCGACTGGAGTAGTCGACTTTGTGCCACGCGGGGTGGACTTAAGATGCAAAAAACGAAAAGCACTTTCCGGAAAGCCAAAGCGAATAAAAAATCAGAAAAAACGAGTAGTTTTGCCGCTGGAGCGGACTTAAGATTGCGACCGGAGTCGGCCTATGCCACCGGAGTGGGCTTAAGTACCTGAGCCGTGGATTTCAGACCCAAGGTACAATTGCCGCCGGAGCGGGCTTGTGCCACCGGAGTGGGCTTAAGTACCTGAGCCATGGATTTCAGACCCAAGGTACGATTGCCGCCAGAGCGGGCTTGTGCCACCGGAGTGGGCTTGAGTACCTGAGCCATGGATTTCAGACCCAAGGTATGGTTGCCACCGTAGTGGACTTGAAGGTGCGACCGGAGTCGACTTGCGTACCTGGGCCATGGATTTCAGACCCAAGGTACGAAGCGCGAGTACTTAGGGTACTTGGACCCATGGTACGGAGCATGAAGACCACGTGCAGCTAGGTTCCATCGTCGCCAGGACCCGAGGGCCGCTTACAGCTAGGTTCCATCGAAGCTTACACACGTAGTATGCCACAGAAGTAGGCGAAGATGCGACCAGCGTCGACTTTAAGTTGCCGCGCGGAGCGGACTTTAGAATGCAACTTTAGAAGTCGACTTTAGATTGCCACGCGTAGCGGACTTTAGAAACTGCCTCCTAGGGATAGCCCCAGAGTTGATGAAGTAGGCTCGTGGTGACTTGATTGATATACCCCAAGAGTAGTCAGCAGAGTGTAGCTCCCGTGAAAATCCGCCGAGAAGCATACACAAATGAGTAGTCGGCAAGTAGTCCTACATGATGAGGAGAACAGGCCAAGAGAACAGTAATCATTTAGATAAATGACTTAGCTGTTGCTGCCTGGGCAGACTGATGATGAAGCCGTGGCGGTCGGTGATGGAGCCGCGATGGTTGTTGTTAAAGTTGACTAGTCAGAGCTGATTCCGACTAGTTGTTGGGGGCGTGACTGCCGTTCTCGACTAGTTTGGAAAACTAGTCGAGATGAATGGTCGACACGATGCGACCGGGGAAGATGACGTCGTGGCGGCGCGCGGCGTACTCGAAGTAGAGACAGTGTTGCCGCGAGACAAGTAGTCACCACGTACGGTGTGGCTGAAGTAAAGCCAGTGTGGCCGCAAGACGAAGTCGCGGCGCACGGAGTAGTCGATGATGAGCCGTGTGACGGGCTGCGCGACGTGCCGAGGCACCGGACGCGCGGCGTAGGCGGAGTAGTCGACGATGAGCCCGCGTGAGGCGAAGTAGTCGACAACGAGAGGCGCGACAAGCCGCGTGGCAAGCCGAGCGACGTGCCGAAGCACCCGACGCGCGACGAAGGCGAAGTAGTCGACGATGAGTAGTCGACGACGAGGGGCGCGACAAGCCGCGTGACGAGCCGCGCGACGTGCCGAGGCACCGCGACGCGCGGCGAAGACGAAGTAGTCGACGACGAGTAGTCGACGACGAGCGGCGCGACAAGCCGCGTGACGAGCCGCGCGACGTGCCGAGGCACCCGGACGCGCGGCGAAGACGAAGAAGTCGACGACGAGCCCGGGCGAGGCGGAGTAGTCGACAGGGCGGCGTGGCGAGCCGCGTGACGAGCCGCGCGACGTGCCGAGGCACCCCGGGCGCGCGGCAAAAAGGATGGGGAAGTCGACGACGAGCCCCGGGCGAGGCGAGCAGTCCGACGACGAGCGGCGCGAGGAGCCGCGTGACGAGCCGCGCGACGTGCCGAGGCACCCCGGACGCGCGGCGGAGACCAAGTAGTCGACGACGAGTAGTCGACGACGAGCGGCGAGACCAGCCGCGTGGACGAGCCGCGCGACGTGCCGAGGCACCGGACGCGCGACGAAGGCGAAGTAGTCGACGACAAGTAGTCGACGACGAGTGGCGCGACAAGCCGAGTGACGAGCCACGCGACGTGCCGGGGCACCGCGACGCGCGGCGAAGACGAAGTAGTCAACGACGAGCGGCGCGACAAGCCGCGTGGACGAGCCGCGCGACGGCCGAGGCACCGGACGCGCGGCGAAGACGAAGTAGTCGACGACAAGCCCGGGCAAGGCGGGAGTAGTCGACGCGCGCGCGCGCGCGAGCCGCGTGACGAGCCGCGCGACGTGCCGAAGCACCCGGACGCGCGACGAAGGCGAAGTAGTCGACGACGAGCGGCGCGACAAGCCGAGGACGAGCCGCGCGACGTGCCGAGGCACCCGACGCGTGGCGAAGACGGAGTAGTCGACGACGAGCCCGGGCAAGGCGGAGTAGTCGACGAGCGGCGCGGCGAGCCGCGTGACGAGCCGCGCGACGTGCCGAAGCACCCGACGCGCGACGAAGGCGGAGGAGCCGACGACGAGTAGTCGACGACGAGCGGAGCGACAAGCCGCGTGACGAGCCGCGCGACGTGCCGAGGCACCCGCGACGCGCGGCGAAGACGAAGCAGTCGACGACGAGCCTCGGGCGAGGCGGAGTAGTCGACGACGAGCGGCGCGGCGAGCCGCAGACGAGCCACGCGACGTGCCGAGGCACCCCGGACGCGCGGCGGAGACGAAGTAGTCGACGACGAGCCGCCGCGAGGCGGAGTAGTCGACGAGCGGCGCGGCGAGCCGCGTGACGAGCCGCGCGACGTGCCGAGGCACCCCGACGCGCGGCGGAGACGAAGTAGTCAACGACGAGCCGCCGCGAGGCGGAGTAGTCGACAAGCGGCGCGGCGAGCCGCGTGACGAGCCGCACGACGTGCCGAGGCACCCGGACGCGCGGCGGAGACGAAGTAGTCGACGACGAGCCGCCGCGAGGCGGAGTAGTCGACGAGCGGCGCGGCGAGCCGCGTGACGAGCCGCGCGACGTGCCGAAGTAACCGAAGCGCGGCGTAGAAAGATTGATTCCGCTCGACAAGAGCAAGGCGACTTGCTTCAATGGATCTCGGCGAGTCGATGAGTGGATTGATCTTGTTGACGAGGGTCCTTCGAATTCGCCCGGTGGTGATGATCACCCCTACCTGGCGCGCCAGCTGTCGGTGTTTTAGACCGGCAAACCTACCGAGGGGGTACCCGAGGTAGTAGATTGTGCGGTGGGGATCGTGATCGGGAGACCGAGAACTCGAAGGTATGCGCAAGAACACAGGACACAAGATTTATACAGGTTCGGGTCGCCAAGGTGGCGAGCCCTACGTCCTGTTTGGGGAACAAGTATGGCGCCCTGCGCTTGGTGTTGTCCCTGGAGGGATTGGGGATGTGCGGCTAGGTACCCGGCCCTCCTTTATATAGTCCAGGGGGCGGGTTCCTAGTCGGTTACAAGGCAGGAGTCCTAGCAGGAGTACACAGAGCGAGTCCTAGTAGGAGTACAGGGGAATTCTACCAGGAGTCCGTCTTCTACTATTCTTCCTTCCTTGCATGAGTACCCGGGGTGTATGCCCGACAGTCCTTGCTGAGAATAACTGACTCATACCAATCGGCATTGAACTTGAGCCAAAAGCGGATGTCCGCGTCAAACTTCTTTTGCCAAAGAGCGGGGTCGGAGTACCTTTCCTTGTAGACATTGTGCGACCCCCTTGTGTAATCTACCATCCTGACAATCCCCATTTGAGTGGCTGGACGATGAGGCTTGGATGTCCGAAGGATGAACGAGGAGAGGGTTTCCAAGGAGATGTCCTCATAATCATCACAGTGATCATCGGGTTGGTGAGCTTGCTTGGTACGGGCGCGATGACCTTGTCCCGTGGACTGGCGAGGAGCAGCAGGTGGATTGGTACGACCACGACCACGAGGAGCTTGGGAGCTAGCTCCCCCTTTCCTCTTCCTTTGAGCGAGAGGAACGTCATCTTCATCGGATCCTTCACGAACCACTTGCTTGCCGACGCGACCCATCTGGAGGATTAGCAAAGAGTACATAAGATGGGTGTATCGATAATGAAAAGGGATGGCTCAACCTAGGGGAGAAGCATAGTTGACAGCCCCCCATCGGTACTACCGACACGGCGTCGGTACTACCGATGGGGGTCGGTTTTGGGTGGAAAAGTTTGAATCCGGATGATTTAGCCAACCAAAAGCTACGAAATCATAGATACAAGTTCTAGGATGGACAAGATGATGATTCCCTAAAGCATTGCCTCTAGAAACAACTACAATAGGAGATCGATCGATGGAGATTTTGAATGAATACCTTGAGATGCTTCCCGCGTGAATCGACGAACTTCCGTCGAGGATCGGATGTTCCGGAGGGTGGAGAATCTAAGGATGTGGACTAGAAACACTTTGCACGGTTGGTTCTTGAGATCCCCTCACGGATTTGAGAAGTGGAGGAGAGAGGGTGCAGCAACGGTTAGAAAGAAGAAGAAACCCTAGCCCTCAGGTCGCGGGATTTAAATAGCCCAGCGGATATTTTCGGTAGTACCGACAGGGCGTCGGTACTACCGGCGGTCCCTAGAAATTATGACAGAGAGGTCATATCGGTATACCGACCCGGGGTCAGTTCTACCGGGGGGGTCTGGTAGTACCGACACGGCGTCGGTTCTACCGGGGAATGCCAGAAATTCCAACAGAGAACTCATATCGGTACTACCGGCCTTGTGTCGGTTGTACCGGCAGTTTAAACAGTTTTTGGAATAGATTGAAGGTCTAGATTGAGATTTTTGGTAAAGGGGAATATGGACATGTAGAGACCCCATAGGAGTTGGTGACTAGTCACAAGCAATCAATCAAAGCTATAGTCACCACCCACTATGTAAAAATCCAAAGTTTTGTAAAACATACACAAAGAAAGTTAAAATAAAAGATTCTGTTTCCTATCTAGGCAACAAACAGGTTTATGTGCAAAAGATCAAGCCAAGCTACGAGAATCTAAGATGTTTAACTCACTCCTCAAAGCACAAAACCTTTGCTCGTCTAGAGGCTTAGTGAAAATGTCGGCAAGTTGCTTTTTGGTGCAAACATGCCGTAAAGCAATGTCACCCTTAGCCTCATGGTCCCGTAAGAAGTGATGTCTAATGTCTATGTGCTTTGTTATAGAGTGTTGGCCAGGATTGTTCGCTAGTTTGATAGCACTCTCGTTGTCACACAAGAGTGGAATCTTACTAAACTTGCAACCATAATCACTCAACGTTTGCTTCATCCACAAGAGTTGTGCACAACAAGCACCGGCCGCCACATATTCGGCTTCGGCTGTGGATAAAGCAACCAAATTTTGCTTCTTTGAGCTCCACGACACCAAAGACCTACCAAGAAATTGGCAAGTCCCGGTAGTGCTCTTTCGATCTACTTTGCAACCGGCATAATCCGAATCGGAGTAGCCAAGTAGATCAAAAGTGGAACCTTTGGGATACCACAAGCCTAGGTTAGGAGTATGAACTAAATATCTAAAGATCCTCTTAACAACTATTAGATGGCACTCCTTAGGATTGGCTTGAAATCTTGCACACATGCACACACTAAGCATTATATCGGGCCTAGATGCACAAAGGTAAAGGAGGGAGCCAATCATGGAACGGAATACCTTTTGGTCGATCGACTTCCCTTCTTCATTGAGATCAAGATGTCCATTTAATGCCATGGGTGTTTTTATGGGCTTGGAATCGGCCATGTCAAACCTCTTGAGCATATCCTTCACATACTTGGTTTGACACAAGAAAGTCCCTTCCTTCATTTGCTTGATTTGAAACCCAAGAAAGAACTTCAATTCTCCCATCATAGACATTTCAAACCTCTTGGTCATGATCCTACTAAATTCTTCACAAAATTCATCATTAGTGGACCCAAAAATGATATCATCAACATAAATTTGACAAACGAAAATATCTTTTCCGTTCCTTTGTATGAAGAGAGTCGAATCGGCTTTGCCTATCTCAAAGCCATTCTTGAGAAGAAAATCCTTAAGGCATTCATACCATGCTCTAGGAGCTTGCTTAAGCCCGTAGAGCGCCTTACGGAACTTGTACACATGATTTGGAAATCTCGAGTCTTCAAAGCCCGGTGGTTGATCCACATACACTTCTTCTTGGAGAGGTCCATTCAAGAAAGCACTCTTCACATCCATTTGATGAAGTTTGAAATCATGATGAGTAGCATAGGCCAAAGAATGCGAATTGACTCGAGCCTCGCTACTGGTGCATAAGTCTCTCCAAAATCTAAGCCTTCAACTTGCGTGTAGCCCTTGCCAACAAGCCTTGCCTTGTTCTTCGTGACGACACCAAATTCATCTTGCTTGTACCCAAAAACCCATTTGGTGCCAATTACATTTTGCTTGGGTCTTGGTACCAACTCCCAAACTTCATTTCTCTTGAAGTTGTTCAATTCTTCCTCCATGGCAATAATCCAATCCGGATCCTCAAGAGCTTGCTCCACACTAAGAGGTTCCAAAGAGGAAACAAACGAGTAAAATGCACAAAATTTTGACAGTCTAGATCGAGTTGTTACCCCTCTTTGAATACTCCCTAGAATGTTGTCAACGGGATGATCACGTTGAACCATTTGATGTACCCTTGGGTGTGGCTCTTGAGATTGATGTTGGATAGGTTCATCATCATCATCTTCAACTTGTGGTGTATCTTCTTGAGCTTCATCACTTAGTTCTCCCCCTTGATCAAAGCCCCGTCCATGATCGTCACCATGAACTTGACTCTCGTCTTGATGGACTTGGGAACTAGGTGGTTCCACTCTTGTTGATGATGATGGATCATGAGTGCTTGTGTCAACCGGAGTTTGTGCTTGAATCTCCCGAGGCATTACTTCACCGGTCCCCATTCTAAAGATGGATATGCTTGGGGGCTCTTCATCATCTACAAGGTTTTCACTAACTTGCTCTCGTTGAGAGCCGTTGGATTCATCAAATTTCACGTCTACTGTGGTCTCAACACAACCGGTGGTTTTGTTGAAAACACGATAGGCATGCTCGTTAGTCCCATAACCAAGTAGAAAACCTTCATCAACCTTGGATGCAAACTTTGAGGCTTTGGGTTTCTTGTTGAGTATGAAACACTTACACCCAAAGACCCTAAAGTAATGCACACTAGGTTTCTTACCGGTGATGATTTCGTAGGGAGTCTTGTTCAAGTACTTGTGGAGGTAGAGTCGGTTGGCGGCGTGGCATGCGGTGTTGATGGCTTCCGCCCAAAATGAGTCCGGAGTCTTGTACTCATCAAGCATTGGCCTTGCTGCTTCTATCAATGTGCGGTTCTTCCTCTCAACAATGCCATTTTGTTGAGGTGTATATGGAGCGGAGAGTTCATGCTTGATGCCTTCTTCATCTAGGAACTCTTCAACTTGTGTGTTCCTAAACTCCGAGCCGTTGTCACTTCTTATGTTCTTGACCTTGAGCTCGAACTCATTTTGAACTCTTCTAATGAACTTCTTCACAATTCCCTTTGCCTCACTTTTATATTGCAAAAAGAATACCCAAGTGAAACGGGAAAAGTCATCAACAATTACTAAACCATATTTATTACCACCGATGCTTATATAGGCAATTGGTCCAAATAAATCCATGTGTAGTAGCTTCAATGGTCTTGATGAGGATAGAATGTTCTTGGCGGGATGATGGGCTCCAACTTGCTTCCCGGCTTGACATGCGCTACATAACCTATCTTTCTCAATGACAATATTTGTTATTCCTAGGATGTGCTCGTCTTTTTGAAGTTTGGCCAAGTTCCTCATGCCAACATGGGCTAGTCGGCGATGCCATAGCCAACCCAAGTCGGATTTTGCCACTAAGCAAGCCTTAGGATCCACCTTTACTTTTGTGAAATCCACATAGTAAAGTTTTCCCCGTAGGTGACCCGCAAAGACAATAGAGGAATCCTCCCTTCTAGAGACGGTCACACCCTCATGAGTAAAGAGACAATTGTAGCCTTTCTCATAAAGTTGTGAAACCGACAACAAGTTGTATCCCAACCCTTGCACATGATAAACATCTTCAATTGAATTTGTTGTTGAGAAAGCAATTTTACCTAAACCAATGACATCCCCTTGACCATTGTCTCCATAAATGATAGTTTCCGTAGGGTTGTCATAACGGTCAAGGGATGCAAACAAGCCTTCATCTCCGGTCATGTGATTAGTGGCACCACTATCAATCAACCATGCACTTCCACCGGAGGAGTAGGCCTACAAAACAAGTTTAAGCTCTTGGTTTAGGTACCCAAAAGGATTTGGGTCCTTGGAGGTTAGATGCAAAAACTTTTGGAACCCACACACTCTTTCTCATGGCCTTCATGGCATAGGCCCCAACATACTTGACAACCATTTTACCATTATGGTCCAAGGTTACAATGTAATCACAAGTGTAGTTGGGTGTGGATTTGTGCTCAACCACATTCTTCGATGCCTTAGGTGGGGTGTTACTCCCACCAATTCCCTTTGTGGTTTGCACCATCTTTGGAGCTTCCTTGGTTGTGGTAGATGTGGTGACTCCACGGGCAATATCCATTATTGTGTTGAGGTAGCCTCCCTTGTTCCATAAGGGGATCTCATGCCCTTTCACCGTCACTCTACCATTTGTCTTGTTGTTCTTGCGGTGTCCAAGTCCTTGCTTGTCCACTACCTTGGGTATGGACTTGGCACTAATGTTGCCCTGTGTAAACAACATGTTCAATCGGGCAATTTCATTATCCTTGCTCTTAATTTTCTCTTCAAGCCTTGCAAGGTTAGTCTTGATAGCATTCATATCAATGTTAGCGCAAGAAGAGCAAGTTTTGCTAGTGGAGGCACTAGAGTCCAAGTTTGCCGATGGAGTGGCTTTGGTGCTTTCCCAAAGACTACTAAAGTTAGCTTCAAGAGATTTGTACTTCTCCGTCAAGCATGCGAAGCTTGATTGAAGCTCACTATGAGTAGCCTTTAAGGAAGCTAAAGATTCATTTGCCAAGGTGAAATCCTTTGACATCTTCTTATTAGAATCGCCGATCAAGGACAAGTCCATGGTCAACTTTTCAACCTTAGCCTTCTCTTCGGCAAGAGATTTTTCTAGAGCAAGGTTTCTTTCCTTTTCAAGGATAAGCAAGTCTTCTTGCTCATGAAGGATCTCTTTCTTTTTCTCTAGTTTGTCCAATAGCCTTTTAATTTTCTTGTGGCCATTTTTACCAAATTTCTTTATCATGTTGTTTTCTATTTCCTTTTCCTCATCTAGGTTTTCTATGTCGCTACTAGAGGTGGATGAAGAGGATGTTGGAGAGGATGAGACGGTAGATTCTTGTACCTTGCTCCCCCTTGCCATGAGGCAAAAATGAGAGTGGTTTTCATCATCGGAGAGGTTGTTGAAGAGGTGTGTTGAGGATGAACCTTGTGCCATGGCAATTGTTGCCATCCCTTGCTTCTTCGGTTCTTCATCTTCATCACTTGAGTCCCATTGTTGACCCACGTGTGCACGCCCTTGGTACTTGTTCTTGTACTCCTTGCTCCTCTCCTTGAACCTCTTTTCTTCCTCATTCTTGTTCTTGTTCTTGGGGCACTCGGCAATGAAATGTCCATACTCTCTACACTCATAACAGTTCCTTTGTGACTTCTTCCTTCTATCATCTCCACCTTTTCTTGAGTTTCTTGACTTCAAGAATTTCTTGTACTTCCTTATAACAAAGGCGGTTTCTTCATCCGTGCTTTCTTCATCGCTAGTGTCTTCCTTTTTGCTCTTGGATGCCTTGGGCTTTTCTTCAACTACTTCACTAGAGCTAGCTTTGAGAGCTAGGCTCTTGCCCATCTTCAAGGTTAGAGACTTCTCCACATCTTGGTCAACAAGTTCTTGATGCAATATTTCTCCAAGGAGTTGAGTGGGAGTCATTGTTGGATATCTTGGATCTCTTCTTATCATTTGCGTCAAGTTCTTGTCCTTGGGGGCAAAAGCTCTTAGCAACTTCTTTGTGACCTTTGAGTCATCCCAATCTTTGCTTTCAAGAGCTCTAATGTCCGAGACAAGTACCATGAGTCTATCATACATTTCTTGAACGGTCTCTCCATCCTTCATGAAGAAAAGCTCAAGCTCTCCATTGATTAGGTCCATCTTCCCTTGTCTCACATGCTCGGTTCCCTCATGTGCTTCCTTGAGTGTGTCCCAAATTAACTTGGAAATTTGGATGTTCCGCACCTTGTTGAACTCTTGTGCACACAAGGATCCCGTGATGACTCTTGTGGCTTGTACATTGCGGTGAAGATCTTGCTCATGCTCAATAGTGAGGGCTTCTCCTTCGGCGGGAATTGTCACACCTACAACCACAATCTTCCAAAGAGAAGGGTGAAGCCCGTAAAGGTGCATTTGCATATCATAAGCCCATTTGGGATAGTCCTTCCCATCGAAATGAGGAGGCTTTCCCAAATGCACGGAATAAAATTTATCGTTAGAGTTGTTGCCCGGGATTTGCCCGTAGTGGTGGGGCACTTCGTAGAAGCCGGAGTAAGAGTACTTGGCTTGCTCCTTCTTGATCATCTTCTTGAGGAGCTTCTTTGCCATCTTCTTGGCCTTCTTCTTCTTCTTGGCCTTTCTTCTCTTCTTTGCCACCTTCTTTGCCGCAAGATCATCGTCCTTGGCATCCTCGTCGCTTGAGTCGAAATCCGAGTCGGAGTCAGACTCTGATGATGAGTCGTCGGAGCTGTCCACGTTGGATGGTGTACGACTTGGGGCCCTGCCGACGAGGTCGCCGACTTGAGCTGCCTTGAGCTCTCTCTCTTGAGCTTCTTTTGCGGCAATTTCTTCGGCGGTTGGGTTGCTTCCAATCCCCGACATCTTGATCCCTTAGCGGTTAAGCCTAAATCAAGGGATTAGGCTCTGATACCAATTGAAAGGACCTTGTGATGCCTAGAGGGGGGGTGAATAGGATCACTTCAAATTTCTGAAACAAAAGCAGTGGATTAAAACTCATGTCGGTACTACCAACGTGGTGCCGGTTCTACCGACGGGGTCGGTACTACCGGTACCAGGTCGGTACTACCGACAGGCAGAAATGACTTCAAGCGAAATTTGAATTCTGAGAGGTTTCTAGCAATTCTACTTGAATCAAAGTTTACGTTTAGAGGCTAAGAACCACCTGCAACCACAGAGATGAGTTGGAAAGCAACCAATTGATAGATCGGGCTAAAGCAAGTTCTAGGATTCGTTAGAAACAAAGAATTCAAGCACGCAAAGGAGACACAAGATTTAATCCGAAGTTCACACCCACAAAGGATGCTACGTCTCCGTTGAGGATCCCACAAAGGGAGGGCTATCACCAAGAGCCTCTTTTCCTCTTCCAACCCCCACAAAGGAAGATTGGTGCTCACTAAGAATTCTCCACAAAGGAGAGGGCAATACAAACGATCCCGAGTGCACCACACCAAGAGGGCACTCGCGGGCGACGCCTAACCATCTAGAAGCAAGCTTCAAGAGTAACAAATGCAAACCAAAAGCCCGGAGATGCTTCAAGTGCTCTTGAGAAGGAGAAGAACGATGGGGCTCTCAAAGCTTGGTCACACTTCACTAGAATTCACCTCTCTTCTCAAACCCTAGCTCAAGGGAACCAAGGATTAGCTCTAGAGGAGAGGGGAGAGGTGGAGTGAATGCTCAAGGAAGTGTTTGTCCCGTGGTTGGTCAGCAATGAGTGAGGAGGGAGAAGGGGGCTTAAATACTAGGGGCCAAAAACTAGCCGTTACTGTGCAGAATCGTGTAACCTCGGTACTACCGACACGGCGTCGGTACTACCGGGGGGGTTTCTAAACTAAAACAGTACGGTCATCGGTATTACCGACACAGGGTCGGTAGTACCGACCCCCTGGCGAAAACTCGCCATAGAAGCCATATCGGTATACCGGCCCTGCGCCGGTACAACCGAGGGGCGATCGCCGGTAGTACCGACGTGGCGTCGGTACAACCGGCCCAGGCTGAGAGTTTGAGAAAAGAGAAGCATTTGTGCACGTGCCAACTCTCAACTCTTCTCACTCACTTGGATTAACTTCTAGAGCACTTTTAGCATCTCTTGGCTATCGATTTGCATCCCCCTTTATAGTACGGTGTTTCCTATACTCAAATTCAAAAGTAAAATGAAATAAAGCCTTAATTTGAGTTGAAAGCAACAACTTGAAATTGGGGGCCTTCCTTTGATCAACCATATGAGTTTTATTCATTTAAGACCTGCACACATCTTGTCAAAGCATTAAATACCACAAATCGTGCTTGTCATTATCACCAAAATAATTAGGGGCCAAGATGCACTTTCAAGTTCGGAGTATCCGGGGTTTTTCCCGGAGATTACAGGTTTTATCTCCAATGACTAGTTTTTGGGGAGTCGGGTATTTATGTGACACCCTAAAATTCCATCACCAAAATCACTTAGCAACTTAAAATTAGTATTAAGAATTTAAAGAATTTAAATTGCTATTTAAATTGAGCTCTAAAATATTAAACATAATTTAATAAACTTAGAGACAACAAGTGTTTGTGCATCATCAGTTGGCTTGCATGGTTTTTGGTTGCTTGAGTGGTTTCTAAAAAGTTTATAAATTTTTGAAAAAAAAGTTTGAAAGAGTTTTGATTTGAATTTGAAAAGAAAAGTGGTTTTAAAAGAAGTTTGAAAAAGGAAAAGAAAAAAAAGAAGAAACCTTACCTGCTCCCCTTTCGGCCCAGCCAGGCCTGCCGGCCCAGTTAGCCCTCCCCGCGCCGGCCCACCTCTCCCTCTCTCTTTTCTTTTCTTTTGCTGTCACTGATGCCCGGGCCCCACCTGTCAGCCTCTCCCTTCCCCTCCTTCCTTTCCTTCTTCCCCTGCCTCGCCGGCCCGCCGCCGGCAGCCGCGCGGATCCCGCCGCGCCCCGCCTTCTCCCCTTTCTTTTTCTCCCCAGCGAGCTCGCCAATTAAGGCAATTAATCGCCCACTCCAATCCCCGGCCGTTTCCCCTTTTCCCCTTGCCCTCTTTACACCCGGACAGTCCGCCGGCCATCAATGGCAAGCCCGCCGGCCGCCCCGTCCCCTTCCGCTTCGCCTTCCTCCCTGCGCTCCTTTTTAAGCTCGCGCTCGAACTCCTGCGCCTCCCTTTTGCACCCGCAGCACACTACTCCACGCAATTGAGCCCAATTCCACCGGCGCCGCCGCCTCTGCTTCTTCCCGCCGCCGGACGCCGCCGGTGAAGTGCATCGCCGCCTTGTCCTTTTCTTCCCTGAACACGATCATGGCCCTCATGTGATGCTTGTTGACCAGGGGAAGCCGCCACCGGAGTCGAGCAGCGTCCGGAGCTTGGGTCCCCTCCTACCGGAGCGCCGCCCGAGCCGCCGTCGCCGTCGAACTCCATCTCTGCTGCCTCCCTTTCGCCCGTGAGCTCGCCCAACGTTTCCTCGAGTGGTGAGCATCATTTTCCCAGCTGCTTTTCCCTTGAGCTCGCACCGCAGCACCGGCACCCGCACGCCGGCGAACCCCGCGCCGCCCCCCCTTCCGGTGCCGCCGCCGTGGAACCCCAATCCACCTCCCCGAACCCCCGGAGGCGTGCGCGTGCCGCTCGCCTACGCGTAGAGCCCGCTCGCGCGTGAAACGGCGCCCCACGGCCCCGATCTCGGGCCGCGCGCGCCCGAAGCCGCCGCGCGCGCCGCCGCATTCGGCGGCGCGCCGCCGCCGCCCTCGCTTACACGCGTCCTGGGCCGTCCGATCTGCGATGAACAGACGAGACCGCATACCCCTTCGTTTGATGAGGCCGGTCCACCGTGGACCTATGGACCGTGACCATGGCTCGGTCCATGGCATCCTCAGCCGTTGGATCAGCGATCCATGGCTCAGCCGAGCCGTTTAGCTTAAAGAGCCCCTGAGCTTTTACAGTTTTGCAAGCCGGTCCTTCCACCTTTGAGAACTTTTACGGTTAGGTCCTGATTTTTATGTTTTAGCCCCTGGCCAGCCTAGATTCCTTTAATAGAGGTCCTTTTCATTCCTTTTAGCATTTAGACCCCTCTGTTTTATTTTATAATTATGTTATAGCCCTGATTTTATTTATAAAAAGCCCTGTAAACTCAGTTTTCTTGCAGATAGGTCCCTGTAACTTGTTTTAATCATATCTTTCTCATTTAAACTCCGTTTTTAGCGTTCTATATACCGAAATGATCGTCTCGACGAGTAGAATCTTTTGAACAGCAAATTTACCAGTTTTGTTACTGTTTGGTGTACTGTTTATTTATTGTTTGTTGTTCATGTTTGACTCGTAGATATCGTGCCTATTTCGTCTGAGCTCCTTGACGGAGGTGATCAGGAAGAGCCTGTTTTCGAGGAAGATTTCACTCAGCTTGTAGAGGAAGGCAAGTGGCTTTTCCCCCCTACATTATCTTTTTGAACCTATGTCACTGCATGTTAAACAATGTTTACTATTCCTGTTGCTATGCATAAACCTGATGGGCAAACACCTAGTTAAGGACTTGACTAGACATTTTACCTCATTACCTTGATCAACCCTGTTTAACAAATGCTTGGGGTAGATAAATGCTTAGTTTGCTTTACATGAGCTTGGTTATGCTTTGGTCATGTTATACATCTCAGTTTTGTTTTTATAATGTGTTTGTGCTTAAAACAAGATAACTTGAAATATAATCGGAACATGGAGAACCCCCCAAGACAACAGTACAACCACAGTCCACATGGCTCTGGCTTAGCCAAATAATTAGGGGAGTGGGTTAGCTGATAGCCTTTTTCCGAGAGGGGCACAGGGGGCTCAGGGTTGCAGGGGTATAGCCCGGTTGTTTTGGGTAGCAGCCTTGGCTAAGGTGGTGACCACTAGGAGGGTTATGGTCCGCCCTGAGCTGTAACTGTCGCGGGCTGTTGGTTTCTCTTCTTTCCTTTGTAAAGGCTTCGTAGTGGACCCCTAGCCACTCACCTTGGAAGTGTTTAAGGGTCTAGCTAACCCGGGCAAGATGGGGAACACGAACTGTGGGTAAAGTGTACAACCTCTGCAGAGTGTAAAACTGATCGATCAGCCATGCTCACGGTCAAGAGCGGCTTGGACCCTCACATGATTAATAAACTTGAAGATTAATGCAAATCATGGGTTTGTGGATTTGGTTTGAGGTTTCTTTATTGATAAGTGGGTTGGTATAAACTTACACCTAGTAATTAGGTGCTTGCTAATAAATCTTGATCAACTTATAAAATGCTTACCGCTGTGAACCATAGCCTATCCTTGATAGCCTTGCATTGTTTCCCCCACTTGCTGAGCACCAACCATAAGTGTGCTCACCCTTGCTTACCGCTGTTCAGAGGAGAACGCCGGAGGCGAGGACGAGTACTGGAGTGACTACGAGGAGTTCTAGGGCATGCGGATCCCCCAGTCATCATGCCTGTGGAAGTCAAAGATGGAGCTGCTCGTCGTTTAGTTATCGTTGTGTTCGGACCTTCGATTCCACCTCTCTCGATGTAATAATGGATATCATACTGGTTTAACTCTTGAATGATTTATTACTGCAATGGTATTACTCTCGTTTTGTCTATCATGTGTGTGTAAAATGATCCTGGCGCACACGTGAGATGCATTCGGTTTTCCTTGTAAAATCCGGTGTGAAAAAGTGGTACCAGAGCCAGGTTGACTGTAGGTCGCAACCTTAGTTAGAAATGGACGAAATTAAGGATTCATGTTCTAGAGAACCTTATCATGCTTCAAATCATCTTATTTACGCATTAAAAATCTAATTTAATTTTGTTTATCATTTTAAATTGTCATTTTGATTTATTTTGTACTCTGAGATCAGTTTTGCTTTGACAGATGGCCAGAACCTACATGACCTCTCGCAAGAGCACTGGTGGGCGCTTTCCCTCTGGACAGCTGGCTCCTCGCCATCGTCTTGAGGATGCTGAGGAGGAACCAGAGGAGTTCCAGCCAGAGGTTGAGGTGGAGGAAAACCCAGAGGAGGTCCAGCCGGAACCAGAAGAGGAGGATCCTGAGGAGGTTGAGATGGAGGAGGAGGAGCCAGATGAGCCATTGGAACAGCCACAGCTGTACGATGGCACCGTGCTGGAGGCAGACGCTGATGGGGACATTGTGATTCCACCGGCGCCTGTGGCAAATGAGGAAGCACCCCCTGCACATGTTGATCTAGTGCCTGATGGTGAAGGAGATGACCCGAATGACTCTAGTGATGACAGTGTAGATGAGCAAGGTGGTAACAATGCTAATGGCAACCCGGAGGAAGATGTGGATGAAAACCCCCGCTATCACGGAGCAGAATATCACAAACATTCCACTGAAGTTGAGAACGGACAGTTTTGCATTCTTCTGTGGGAGGTTCTGCAATATCTGGGATATACCATAAGGCCTCTCTACGTGACAAAGCACTTCACCGAGCCAGGAATGAGAGACTACTACACCTGCAGAGTCTACATCAGGAAGCCCCTGAATGATACAGAAGGCTGGAGGTATCGCTCATCTCACCACAGCACGGCTCAGTTCTCCACAGATGATGCTGCGGTGAATGATGCAGCGAGGAGGGCACTCTGGTCAATCTGCAATGCAAATCGGGTGCAGCTGTTCCACTCGGAGTATCGCCATGTGCCTCGTCGTGCAAGTGGCACAGAGGTGACTGTGGTGCCAGCAGGAGGTAATGATCGCATCGACGTCTTGGCACGTGTGACTGCTGCCTTGAACACAGATCTGGAGGGGGCAACTACTGAAATGAACAAGTATCACGAGGAGTTGCAGGCTGCTCAGGTGAAGATAGCACGTCTGGAAGCACAGCTGGCGGGACAACGACTTCCTCAAGAAGTTATGCCATACCAGACCATAGCTTCCCCTCCGCGCAAGAGGCTCCGTTACGGCTCCGATGAAGCTACTACCCGTCTTGGCTAGGATCCTAGGATACTCGCCCTTATCATTTACCTTTTCGCTAGATTTTTCCTGCGTGAACGTATTGCTTGTAATAATGAATGTTGTTTGCAAACATGTTTGAGTTGGATCTTTGCTTGATTGTGAATTGTATGGTGGAGTGATGGCCACTATGCAATCAGAATTGTTTAGTTAATTAAAGGATAGTTTGGGTTTTATCGGTTGTCATTGCTTAATCTTCTATGCAAGTTTGAATGGATTAAATCTGTTTTCGCAGTCATATGACATACCAGTAATGTTTTGTTTATAACTCAAGCTACAGAACTCCAAATGACATTAAACCAGTTGGGTTAGTTCAAAAATTTAGAGGATGAATTTTTGTCAAAAATTCAATAGTATACAATACATATTCTGGGAGTTATGCACAAAGTAATGAACATGTCAGAATCTGTAAATTTCTGCTGATACAGCTGCACTGTTTGAATTTTATCTCGAGTTATAGATGTCCAAATGAGGTTATTCCAGTTGGGATAGTTCCATAATTTTATACATCATAATCTGGTAAAAATTTGTGGTCATTGGATAATTACACAGAAAGTTATACATAACTCTTTGAGGTCAACAGAATCTGTCCTAGCTGAAGAACACGCCGTTATTTCATTTTGAGTTATCCTCTTATGTATTGATTCAAGTACAACTATCTGAGATATGATTTTTCTAACGGTCAGATGGTAAACACCAGGTCCGGAGGAGGTCAAGACGTGCCACCTGTGATCCGTGCACATATCGCGAATCAGCAGAACCCAGCACCACCCCCACCGATCAACCAAGCAATGGATCCAAACATGCAGCAGTTTCTGGCAGCGCAGATGCAACTGATTCAGAATCTCACCAACACTGTGCAGCAAATGCAAGCTCAACAGAACCAGCCACCACAGCCGATTCCTCTGCCACCCCCGCCACCAAGGGACAGGCACAAGGAATTCATGAGCCACCATCCTCCTACTTCTTCTCACTCGTCTGATCCACTGGATGCTGACGACTGGCTGAAAACCATCACCGAGAAGCTGGACATCGTGCAAAGCACTGACAGGGAGGTGGTCCTGTATGCTGCCGGAAGACTCGTGGGGCAGGCTGCAGACTAGTGGGATGCATACTCAACTGCTCATCCCAACAGGCAGAACATTACTTGGCAGGAGTTCCGTGACAACTTCGGTACTTACCACATCCCTTCAGGGGTTATCAAGCTTAAGCAGAGGGAGTTCTTGTCACTGAGGCAGGGCAATATGTCAGTGACCGAGTATCTGGACAAGTTCACTCACTTGTCACGCTATGCACCTGATGAAGTCAACACTGATCCAAAGAGGCAGGAAAGGTTCCTGGATGGCTTGCTTGGGCCTTTAAACTATCAACTGCAGAGTCACATCTTCCCGGACTTTCAGACGCTGGTGAACAAAGCTATTGGGTTGGAAAGCAAGTGAAAGGAGATGGGTGAACAGAAACGCAAGTTTCAGTCACATGGACAGTCTAGCAGCAACACCTGTCCTCGTTACAGTTCTCAGCAGAGCCTGACTCCATATCGTCCTGGTGGTCAAGGTGGGAGGTACCCACAGAACATGCAGCTGCAGCGCTCGTTTTAGCCACAACGCTTCAATCCTCAGACACCCAGAGCTCCTACCCCTCAACTGAGTCGTCCTAACAATAACTCTGGGGCACCTGTCAGAAACACCAACCCTGTTCAGCCTGGTGGATGCTTCAAGTGTGGAGAGCTGGGGCATTATGCTAACAATTGTCCCAAGAGGGTGATGCAAACTCCGCAGAGAGACAGTGGAAACAGGACCGGGCAGCCATCTTCGCAGGCTCGTACTCCACAAACACCCAGCAAGAGAGGCCAGCAGAGTCATGTGCGTGGCTGAGTTAATCATGTATCAGTGGAACAAGCTCAGAATGACGCCGGCGTGGTATTGGGTACGTTTTTCGTCAACTCTGTACCTGCTACCATATTATTTGATTCAGGAGCATCACATTCATTCATAACTGATCAATTTGTGGCAAAATATAACTTATCTATGAGCTCAATGAAGAACCCACTGATAGTTAGCACTCCTGGTGGAGAAATGAAAACTGGTCATATATGCCCACAAGTAAAGATTAATATCATGGGGGTAGACTTTCTTGCTAATCTGGTAGTTCTAAAATCATGGGGAATAGATGTCATTCTTGGGATGGATTGGTTACAAAAGCATGATGGAGTTATTCAGTGTCGGAAGAGGTCAGTGCAGTTAACCAGTCCTCAAGGGGAGAGAGTAGAATATGTGAGTACACCCTCATCCAAAGAAAGGAGCTGTGAACTCTGTAGAAGGCAAGGCCTTGGAAGATATAAGGGTAGTGAATGAATTCCCTGATGTGTTTCCAGAGGATTTGCCAGGTATGCCACCTGACCGTGACATTGAATTTAGTATTGAACTTATACCTGGTACTGCTCCCATATCTAAAAGACCATATAGAATGGATGTTAAAGATTTAGCTGAATTAAAGAAACAAATTGAAGAACTACTTAGTAAAGGGTCTATCCTTCCTAGTTCATCACCATGGGGAGCCCCCACACTCTTCGTTGATAAAAAGGATGGATCTAGGAGGTTGTGTATAGACTATCGATCACTTAATGAGGTTACCATCAAAAACAAATACCCTTTACCTCGGATTGAGGATTTATTTGATCAGATGAGAGGAGCTAAGGCATTCTCTAAGATAGATCTTAGATCAGGTTATCACCAGTTAAAAATCCGAGTGGAGGATATACCAAAGACAGCTTTCACATCTAGATACGGGCTATATGAGTTCACTGTGATGTCCTTTGGCCTGACCAATGCACCAGCATACTTTATGTATTTGATGAACAAGGTATTCATGGAGTATCTGGATAAGTTTGTTGTGGTATTCATTGATGACATATTGGTATTCTCTCGGAGTGAGGAAGAACATGAAGAACATCTGAGGCTTGTGTTGCAAAAGCTTCGGGAACATCAGTTGTATGCCAAGTTTAGCAAGTGTGCTTTCTGGTTGAAGGAGGTCTCTTTTCTCGAGCACATCATCACAGATGGAGGAATTGCAGTCGATCCAAGCAAGGTTCGGGATGTATTAAACTGGAGTCCGCCTAAGAACGTACCGGAGATCAGAAGCTTCCTTGGACTTGCAGGATACTATCGGAGGTTCATTGAAGGATTTTCTAAGATCGTGAAGCCACTTACCACTCTGCTCGAGAAAGGAAAAGAATTCAAGTGGGATGAGAAATGTCAGGCTAGTTTTGAAGAGTTGAAGAAGAGGTTGACCACAGCACCTGTGTTGATCATGCCAGACATACACAAAGGATTCGATGTATACTGTGATGCCTCTCGGCAAGGATTGGGATGTGTGTTGATGCAAGAAGGAAAGGTAGTAGCTTATGCTTCAAGACAGTTGAGGAAACATGAGCAGAACTACCTACTCATGATCTTGAGTTAGCCGCGGTTGTTCACGCATTGAAGATTTGGAGACACTACATGATTGGAAACAAGTGTAAGATCTTCACTGACCATAAGAGTCTGAAGTATATCTTTACTCAGAAGGATTTGAATTTGAGGCAAAGAAGGTGGTTGGAGTTAATCAAAGATTATGATTTGGATATCTAGTACCATCCAGGAAAGGCAAATGTTGTGGCAGATGCTTTGAGTCGGAAGGGACAGACTAACATGCTAATAGGACACCTGCTACCTCAGGAGCTATGTTGGGAGATGGCACAGCTCAACTTGGGAATAGTTGCTTCAAGTGAGACTTTGACATTAGAAATTGAGTCGACGCTTGAGCAGGATATCAAGAAAGGACAGTTGACTGATGACAAGATTGCAGAGCACAGGAAGCTGATTAAGTTAGGCAAAGTTCCGGAATTCAGAGAAGATGAGCAAGGAACAGTGTGGTTTAAGAACAGAATCTGTGTACCTGAGATCAAGGAGTTGAGGGAAGCTATCTTGAAGGAAGCACACGATTCAACTTACTCTATACACCCTGGGAGTACTAAGATGTATCAAGACTTGAAACAGAGATACTGGTGGTATGGAATGAAGAAAGATGTAGCAGCTTATGTAGCTCTGTGTGATGTGTGTCATGGAGTGAAGGCTGAGTATCAAAGGCCAGCAGGATTGCTTCAGCCTCTAAAGGTACCTGAGTGGAAATGGGAAGAAATCCGTATGGATTTCATAGTGGGTTTACCTCGTACTTGTGATGGGTATGACTCTATTTGGGTTATTGTGGATAGATTAACCAAGGTAGTGCACTTTATCCCAGTGAAGACGACTTATACAGGAGTGAAGCTAGCTGAGTTGTATAATTCAAGGATAGTGTGTTTGCACGGGGTACCGAAGAAGATAGTGTCAGATCGAGGCACACAGTTTACTTCACGGTTTTGGCAGAAGCTGCATGAATCGATGGATACAAAGTTAAACTTTGGTTCAGCATACCATCCTCAGACAGATGGGCAGACAAAGAGAACAAATCAGATTCTTGAGGATATGTTGAGAGCTTGTGCGTTGAAGAACGATGGCGAGTTGGGATAAGAGTTTGCCTTATGCGAGTTTGCTTATAACAACAACTATCGGTCCTACATTAAAATGGCACCTTTTGAGGCTCGTATGGAAGGAAGTGTAGAACACCGTTGTTTTGGAACCGACCGGTGAGAGACAACTCTTTGGACCGGACGAAAGATACGAGAAGCGGAAAAGCAAGTTGAAATCATAAGGGAGAATCTTAAAGCAAGACACGTCACGTCAGAAGAGTTATGCTGATCCTCGGAGAAGAGAGGTGATTTTGGAAGTCGGTGATTATGCATACCTCAGAGTGTCACCTATTCGGGGATTACGAAGCTTTAATGTCAGAGGGAAGTTATCACCTCGATTTATCGGACCTTTCAAGATTTTGGAACGGAAGGGAGAAGTGGCATACCAGTTGGAGTTGCCAGCACATTTGTCGGGAGTCCATGATGTATTCCATGTATCACAGCTGAAGAAATGTACAAGTGAGGTTAAGATAGAACCGGTACAGGTTAGAGGATATTCAAATGGAGAATGACCTGACATACAAAGAATACCCTGTTAAGATCTTGGATATATCAGAAAGAGTTACCATGAGTAAAATCATCAGAATGTGTAAAGTACAGTGGAGTCATCATACTGAGGAAGAGGCAACTTGGGAAAGAGAGGATGAACTTAAGGAAGACTTTCCTCAGCTGTTCTCTAAGTCTTCTGAATCTCGGGACGAGATTCTCTTTAAGGGGGTAGGATTTGTGACACCCTAAAATTCCATCACCAAAATCACTTAGCAACTTAAAATTAGTCTTAAGGATTTAAAGAATTTAAATTGCTATTTAAATTGAGCTCTAAAATATTAAACATAATTTAATAAACTTAGAGACAACAAGTGTTTGTGCATCATCAGTTGTCTTGCATGGTTTTTGGTTGCTTGAGTGGTTTCTAAAAAGTTTATAAATTTTTGAAAAAAAGTTTGAAAGAGTTTTGATTTGAATTTGAAAAGAAAAGTGGTTTTAAAAGAAGTTTGAAAAAGGAAAAGAAAAAAAGAAGAAACCTTACCTGCTCCCCTTTCGGCCCAGGCCAGTCTCCCGCCGACCCGCTTAGCCCTCCCCGCGCCGGCCCACCTCTCCCTCTCTCTTTTCTTTTCTTTTGCTGTCACTGACGCCCGGGCCCCACCTGTCAGCCTCTCCCTTCCCCCTCCTTCCTTTTCTTCTTCCCCCTGCCCTCGCCCGGCCCGCCGCCGCAGCCGCGCGGATCCCGCCGCGCCCCGCTTTCTCCCCTTCCTTTTTCTCCCCAGCGAGCTCGCCAATTAAGGCAATTAATCGCCCACTCCAATCCCCGGCCGTTTCCCCTTTTCCCCTTGCCCTCTTTACACCCGGACAGTCCGTCGGCCATCAATGGCAAGCCCGTCGGCCGCCCCGTCCCCTTCCGCTTCACCTTCCTCCCTGCGCCCCTATTTAAGCTCGCGCTTGAACTCCTGCGCCTCCCTTTTGCACCCGCAGCACACTACTCCACGCAATTGGGCCCAATTCCACCGGCGCCGCCGCCTCTGCTTCTTCCCGCCGCCGGACGCCGCCGGTGAAGTGCATCGCCGCCTTGTCCTTTTCTTCCCCGAACACGATCATGACCCTCACGTGATGCTTGTTGACCGGGGAAGCCGCCACCGGAGTCGAGCGGCGTCCGAGCTTGGGTCCCCGCCTGCCGGAGCGCCGCCCGAGCCGCCGTCGCCGTCGAACTCCATCTCTGCTGCCTTCCCTTCGCCCGTGAGCTCGCCCAACGTTTCCTCGAGTGGTGAGCATCATTTTCCCGGCTGCTTTTCCCTTGAGCTCGCACCGCAGCACTGGCACCCACACGCCGGCGAACCCCGCACCTCCCCCTTCCGGTGCCGGCCGCCGTGGAAGCCCAATCCACCTCCCTGAACCCCTGGAGGCGTGCGCGTGCCGCTCAGCTACGCGTAGAGTCCGCTCGCGCGCGAAACGGCGCCCCACGGCCCGATCTTGGGCCGCACCGCGGCGGCCGCCGCCGCGCGCCGCCGCATTCCGGCGACGCCGCTGCCGCCCTCGCTTACACGCGTCCTGGGCCGTCCGATCTGCGATGAACAGACGAGACCGCGTACCCCTTCGTTTGATGAGGCCGGTCCACCGTGGACCTATGGACCGTGACCATGGCTCGGTCCACGGCATCCTCAGCCGTTGGATCAGCGATCCATGGCTCAGCCGAGCCGTTTAGCTTAAAGAGCCCCTGAGCTTTTACAGTTTTGCAAGCCGGTCCTTCCACCTTTGAGAACTTTTACGGTTAGGTCCTGATTTTTATGTTTTAGCCCCTTGCCAGCCTAAATTCCTTTAATAGAGGTCCTTTTCATTCCTTTTAGCATTTAGACCCCTCTGTTTTATTTTATAATTATGTTATAGCCCTGATTTTATTTATAAAAAGCCCTGTAAACTCAGTTTTCTTGCAGATAGGTCCCTGTAACTTGTTTTAATCATATCTTTCTCATTTTAACTCCGTTTTTAGCGTTCTATATACCGAAATGATCGTCTCGACGAGTAGAATCTTTTGAACAGCAAATTTACCAGTTTTGTTACTGTTTGGTGTACTGTTTATTTATTGTTTGTTGTTCATGTTTGACTCGCAGATATCGTGCCTATTTCGTCTGAGCTCCCTGTCGGAGGTGATCAGGAAGAGCATGTTTTCGAGGAAGATTTCACTCAGCTTGTAGAGGAAGGCAAGTGGCTTTTCCCCCCTGCATTATCTTTTTGAACCTATGTCACTGCATGTTAAACAATGTTTACTATTACTGTTGCTATGCATAAACCTGATGGGCAAACACCTAGTTAAGGACTTGACTAGACATTTTACCTCATTACCTTGATCAACCCTGTTTAACAAATGCTTGGGGTAGATAAATGCTTAGTTTGCTTTACATGAGCTTGGTTATGCTTTGGTCATGCTATACATCTCAGTTTTGTTTTTATAATGTGTTTGTGCTTAAAACAAGATAACTTGAAATATAATCGGAACATGGAGAACCCCCCAAGACAACAGTACAACCACAGTCCACATGGCTCTGGCTTAGCCAAATAATTAGGGGAGTGGGTTAGCTGATAGCCTTTTTTCCGAGAGGGGCACAGGGGGCTCGGGGTTGCAGGGGTATAGCCCGGTTCTTTTGGGGTAGCAGCCTTGGCTAAGGTGCTGACCACTAGGGAGGGTTATGGTCCGCCCCGAGTCAGAATCGTCGCGGCCGTTGGTTTCTCTTCTTTCCTTTGTAAAGGCTTCGTAGTGGACCCCTAGCCACTCACCTTGGAAGTGTTTAAGGGTCTAGCTAACCCGGGCAAGATGGGGAACACGAACTGTGGGTAAAGTGTACAACCTCTCGCAGTGTAAAACTGATCGATCAGCCGTGCTCACGGTCAAGAGCGGCTTGGACCCTCACATGATTAATAAACTTGAAGATTAATGCAAATCATGGGTTTGTGGGTTTGGTTTGAGGTTTCTTTATTGATAAGTGGGTTGGTATACACTTACACCTAGTAATTAGGTGCTTGCTAATAAATCTTGACCAACTTATAAAATGCTTACCGCTGTGAACCATAGCCTATCCTTGATAACCTTGCATTGTTTCCCCCACTTGCTGAGCACCAACCATAAGTGTGCTCACCCTTGCTTACCGCTGTTCAGAGGAGAACGCCGGAGGCGAGGACGAGTACTGGAGTGACTACGAGGAGTTCTAGGGCATGTGGATCCCCCAGTCATCATGCCTGTGGAAGTCAAAGATGGAGCTGCTCGTCGTTTAGTTATCGTTGTGTTCGGACCTTCGAGTCCACCTCTCTGGATGTAATAATGGATATCGTACTGGTTTAACTCTTGAACGATTTATTACTGCAATGGTATTACTCTCGTTTTGTCTATCATGTGTGTGTAAAATGATCCTGACGCACACGTGAGATGCATTCGGTTTTCCTTGTAAAATCGGGTGTGACAATTTATACCCTTCAACCCCTACTGTTGCAAGTTGTTGTTCCTGAGGTTGCTAGAGTGCTTCCTTACTATTCCTTGCTAAGCCAAAGCCATTCTAGCTCTCCCCAACCCCTCTTTGTGAGGTTGTTCGATCTTTGATAGATCTAGTGAGGTTGGTGGTAGAGAGAAACCTGTGTGAGCAATTCAAGAGCACTTGAATACCTTGAGCACTGTTGGACGTCGTCAAGCTCATGTGAAGTGTTTGTTACTCTTGAGGATTTCCTCCTAGACGGCTAGGCGTCGCCCACAAGCTCCCAAGGTGTGGTGAGCTGTGGGACAGTTTGTGAAGGTCGTGCTTCGCCTCCGAAAGGGAAGAAGCTATCTAGTGGATCGGGAAAAGGGTTGAATGCAACCCGGCTTCGGTAGGAGAAGCACCCAACGGAGACTAGGATTCACACGGTGGTGAATCTGAACTTCGGTAAAACAAATCATTGTGTCTCTTGTTGGTTACCTCACATTTACCTTGACATATCTATCCTTGCTTGTTTTTGTCACATTGGTGCAGCTACTTGGTTGTTAGTGTTTGTGAAGTGCAGGCACTCTATATTCATCAAAGAAGTTGTACTTAAGCCATTCACCAAGTTTGAGTTCAAGACAAACAAGCAAACAAGAAGGAGAAGAGGGGAGTCACTGCCAGGCAAACCCGGTGGCACCGGATTTGCAAAACCGGTGGCACCGGTTTTGTGCAGTGTGCTTTTTCCGCTGCAAAGGCGCTAGTCCAGAGATTCCGGACTTTCCAGAAACTCCGTAGAAAAGTCCGGAGTATCCGGGGTTCACTGATAAATTTGTTTTAAGTGGTGATTTTCAGGACTCGCCTATTCACCCCCCCCCCCCTCTAGGTGACATCAAGATCCTTTCAATAAGTCGGGGGCATTTTGGTCTTTTCATTTCTAGATCCCCGCTGGCTCGAGTGAGTTGGTGTGCCACGTAGGACAAAGTGGCAAAAATGTAACTAATGTGCAACAAATAGGGCAAATTTGTAGTTACATTTCTAAAGTTGGCATTTGAAGAGGTGTCATTCGTAAGGGTGACAAATAATTATATATCCGAAGAGTTCGATTTGCCGAACTGCCATATTTTTTTAATTACACAGTACAACGCAGACGTTCCAACACGCACGCACACTCAACTATATGAACTTCCATATCTTATTGAAGCTTGGTTTGTCTCTCAGCTTCGCAACCTTCTTGCATATTCCAAAGGCTCGTTTGATTAATGAAAGAAATCGAGTGTCGTGATGACAACCTTTCCTCGTCGCGGGCTGGCAATGGGGGCGAAGCCCCGTCTACTGGCTCCGCCGCCATTCGCGCGCGCCCCTGGCCTGCTTCAGATGGGGGGATTTCTAGGGCATCGGATCTGGGCCGACACGCACTCGACAGTCTAGACCTGCAGCGGAACCAACCAATGATGGATTCAGATGTCCCAATATCTAATTCATATTCAATAAAAACATCAATATTGATATCTGTATTCGTAGATTAAAAGGTTAAATGGATGTATTTGTATTCAATATTTCATATTTTCTCTATTTGATTCCATATTCATATTTGACAAAAAAGTGAACTATCTGACACTATATGTATCAATGTAGAATGAAGTAGTGATAAATTCATCTAAAATTTATTTTGGTGACTAATTAATAATTAAATAATGATGTTAATTTAATATTGTTACCTAAAAATGATGTACATCATCTAAACTATTAAAAATATCTAATAAGTAGTTATGTTAGTCTAATATTACTAATGATACACAATAATAAAATTCAATTAATTTTAATATGGCTATTCATGTTAATTTTAAATATATCATATTATTTTAATAAATTCAAATTAAAATGTGGTAAAAAGTGACATCCAGATTCGAATGGATGCATATTCGATCCCAACCCATCCTTAGAACCAACGTGCTCTCGTCGCCGCCAATGTGGGGGAGGAGGGATTGATACGGAGGAGCTTAGCTGTTGGATGTGAGTAAGAGAAAATAGGTAGTAGTGATTCCATTGATCTAAAATAGTTGGTTTGCTTTTATACATTTTGTTGACATTCTTGGGTATAGATATGACTGATTGTGAAGGATAAGGCCCGCACAAGTCAGTCTGAAATCTAAACCCCACGAGAACTACACATCCCGCTCCCCATCTGATTGAGAACGACTCTATGAACATGTTAGCGTATGCAGAATCCAAACGGTGCCTCACAATGCTGAATCCAAAACATGCTGTTGCGATCCACTGCATCCTCCTTGCTGTTGCACTTTATTAAAAAAAAACCTTGCTGTTGCACCATTCTGCTGCCATCATCATCCCAACCAACCCAAGGCTAGGATGCCCAGCGCCGCATAGAACGCAGAATGCGCTGCGTGAGCTCCCTCTTTCCCTCGATTGCCCTGGCCTTTAATATTATGGGCCCATTTTTATTAGGATACCCTTTTCTACTATAAAGCTTGTAATACACTTTTGAACATAAAGGTGTCGTGGTGTAGTTGGTTATCACGTCAGTCTAACACACTGAAGGTCTCCGGTTCGAGTCCGGGCGACGCCATATCTTTTTTTTACTATTTCAGGGATCAATCATCACGGGAAAGGCTCTTTATACAAGAAGAGAAGGGGCTTAACTCGGACCCACTATTTGTGCATAGGTTTCATTTAAAAGTCAACAAATACAACCACATGAACAAATGTAGCACAGGCAGTAGAATTTTTAGAACGAAGATAATGCATATACATACACCAATACAAATTTAGCATTGCAACTTTAAACTGCAGATAGCAGCTCTGGTTAAACCGATCTCTGAGTTCAGGACTGTTCCAGCCTTCCTTTTCTTAGCAGCACTCATGGGATCCATCCACTTGCAGATCATGTATATGGCCGTCCCTACTTTCAAGGCAACCTGCACGGCCAAAGAGTTCATATTTGTGGTGAGATCTTTATTTCAATATACAAAGGAAAAGTTCATATTAATCTGTGGTAAGATCTTTTCGATCAATGTACAAAGGAAAGATTCATATTTGTGGCAGGATCTTTAGATCAATGTACAAAGGAAAGGAAAAAAGTCTAGTTTTCAGGGCAGGGTCAGGATATACACTTAGTCAAAGTGATAGCTATAAAAAAAATATGTGGCAAGTTATCTAAACTTTTTACGTCTCGGCTTCTTGCTCTTGCTCACGCAGAGTATATGCATAAGATTCTTTTTGGAGTAAACTCACGATAGTTTCAAGGATATATCAGAACCATCATCGTTCTCATTTGAGCTTCCTGAATGTAATGCAGTCATCACAGATTCAGATGACTGCCCATCTTCAGTGAGGACATTTTCTGCATCAGCAGCAACTACCACTGTGCCAGGCCTTGGCACCTGCATCCAAGAAAGAATAAGAATGGAGTTATAAATGTGCTGTTTGCTGCCACTGGATAGATGAGAGTCCCAACAAATGCAAACATGATTTGTGACCTGTTTTTTGAGACGCCTGTTCTCATCTTCCAGGTGTGCACCCTACACGAACAAAAGAAAACAGAATTGCATCATTACATTCTCCCTTCATTTTAGGTATATTTCATTCCATTTGTGCATGATGAAGGATGCACTTCCTGCAAGTTAAACCTACATGTCATTTCAGTGGAAAGAAGGTCATACTTTATTCCGAATATCTACATGAAAATCTGTTGAATTGCAGATGCAAAAAAAAAATGTTGAACCCTCCTGATTTAATGAGCTTACAACAAGCTCATTGAAATGAAAATGTGTTTGACATGAACAATTCAAAAAAAAAACAGGGTTTACATAATCATTTCTCACCTTTTGATGTAATTCGCTGATTTGTTGCATGAATAATTGATCCTGAAGGGACATGCAATGTATGAAAATACAGTTATCCACAGAGCTGCAACTCAAATACGAATCTGAAGGATGGAGAACATCATGAGCAGTCAAGCCTACCTTTGTACTAAGCACTTTATGTAGTCCTGCTTCAAGTTTCCTTTCCATTTGGTGCAGTTCATCTACACTCAACCCCTCAAGCTCCTCACCTCTCAACTGTCTACAGTATTAAACAGTAAAACTATTTGTTAACTTAAAGCATTCCTTCCCTGTCTCAAACATTTTTGTTTGAATCAAAATGGAATAAACTTAAAACATAACCTAAGTCCACGACTTGCTTCTGCGAGTTGTTCATTCAAACCACTGTACTTGCTCTGCTCTATCTGAAAATTAACGAGGGAAAATAAAATTAGTCTGTAAGTTAAATCTAGCATTAATTACAAATATACCATTTTTTCTATAAAAATCTGCTAACTGACACTTGTGCAACCTACATTAAAGAAATTTGGAACCAATTAATGTTGTAAAAACACAATTTGGCACAGAAGGAAAAAGTTATTGCAAGCGTACCAACTTGACTTTATATATCTCTTGAGGTTTTTCATACATTTTTAACTAATTCTTTCTGCACTCCCCGCCAAGCTGCTTTACACAGCTAGCCTATTAGCAAGAACGAGATCTAAGGTAAAAAGAAAAAATATTGCTTAATTAACATACATTCAAATCGATAGGAGGCTGCTGATTTGATTTCCCCAGATTCTTAGAATGTGTACTGTACTTGTCAATGATATCATTCATACTGTTCATAAAAAGCAAAAACAATATCAATATTGTACCAAACTAAAATGTTAAGATAAATATTGAAAATTGAAAAAGTATAAAGAAAGCTTAAAACGACAATGAGGATATATAATCTTTAAAACTTAATAGTATGATAAAGTTGGCATTGTTATGGGTTGGCTTGTAATGCAGAGATTTAATAGGAACATTCTTCTGTTGGAATTGAAAGGAAAACATTCCATGTTCCAACAGGGCCTCAGTTATGTGTGGTGACATAATAGTAGCTAGCCTGCATTGGGCCTCAATACAAATTGATCCATTTGTGTAGTCACTTTAAAATTACATATGCATACACCATCCATTTGATCAAGTGACTAGCCCTGGGCAAAAAGAACTGGGAACCGAGAACCAAACTGAAAGAACCGGGAACCGGAACCGAAAGAACCTTAACCGAAAAATTCGATTCCTGATTCTTGGAACCAAACTACCTCGGTTCTTTCGGTTTGGTTCTCGGGTACCCGGAGAACCGAGGAAATAGCCCATCTAAACATATAACCTAGCAAAAGTCCAATAAGATAGGAGGCCAAAAGTCCAAACCCTAGCACCCCCACCCTAGCGGTCAGCAATCATCGGCTCAGCGGCGCGTTGCCCACACCAGCCGCGAGTCGCGACTCTCCCACGTTGCGCCCCCAGCCGCGCCGCCACCGCTCGCCCTCTCCGCCAGCCCGCCACGCCGCTCGCTCCTGCCACCGTCCTGCCCGTCCGTGAACCACCAGAGCCCGCCCTCTCTGACTCCGACTCTCCGAGGCTCTGTCTCCCTCTTTCTTCTCTTCGATCCGAGCACCAAGCTGCCCCATCCGCCAGTCACCCCTACCGTCGTGCACTGTCCACTAGTGCCCGCCCGGTGCCCGCCCACCACCGCACGATGGTCCAATATCACAACGGCTACATCAATTGCATCATGCAGTGTAAGTGTTAGTGTGCTACTCATCAGTGAATGATATTAAACTGATTTAGATGTGGGGATTTGTAGACTGATTTTTATGCTTCATTGTTTGAACTGTACTATTGATTGCATGAAAATGCAACCGAAATGCTGCTGAAATTTCCTACAGAATGGGTTGTTTTTAGCATTTTGAACCGGAATCGGAACCGAAACCGAAATTTGCCAGTTCCTGCTTTGGAAAAGAACCGATCGGTTCCTGAAACTTGGGAACCGAAATTTCATAAGAACCGAAGAACCGACCCGATCGGTTCGGGTAGAACCGAACGCCCAGGCCTACAAGTGACATGCCAAATATGTCATTCAGAAAATTGATCGACAAAAGGTTCATGTAAGGCGGAGCAGTTGGAAAAGGAGATTAAATCATATCATACACATACTATGTCGAATATTGGAGGAGAGCTGCATATCTTTGTGTTAAAAGGAGAGAAGAATAGATAGAGTATAAGACCATGGCTTACACAGGAAGATTGCCCAAACACATGCGCCCAAAGAACTAAGTAGGCAAAGCAAATACGTTGCACAAAATGCAAAAAACACATACATAAACTCAAATAACCAATAGATCTAAGCGGCCGAAGGGCTCTGTTTATGTGGCTCGGGCCTTCCACCAAAGCCCTCTAGTCCTAGTTGGTTAGTGGAGTTGAGGTATGGTTGCAACCACCCAGGTTTGATTCCTCGTTGGAGAGAATTATGGGGTTGATTTTAAAAAATCTCCTCTCTGGTGAAACCGGGGTTCAGAGGTTTTCTAAGCTGGGAGAAGATTTCTTCTTGTTAATGAAAAATGTGGGGGCGGTTGTACCCCCATCGGCTTAGTTTTTGTGGCCCGGGCCTTCCCTCCCGCTAGACAACACAGATTGGCTTCACCCAAAATCTATCCACCATAACCTAAAATCCTAAGCTGTCGGTGTCATTCCGTTAACATGCAGTTATTGTAGTAGTGCTTCCAGAGACACCAAGAGTGCCAAAGATAATAATGGGGATTCATTTCATTGTGTTTCAAACTCTTTGATATGCCCAATGCCAGACAGTAAGGGAACACTGATTCATCTCAATTAGGTGCTAGATTTTGGAAGCTCAAAACATAAGATATACTGCATGCTTATACAATTCTCTATCTCATATCAAAACGCATATAGGTACAGTTCAAACATATATGTTCCCTAGTAGATTTGTGGGATTTGGCCAGGGCTTGAGGAATAACTCATCTCCTCGCCCTGCAGCCTAATGGTTACTCTGATAGGCGGTCTCCTTGGTCGTGGGTTGTTTTCTTTATCAAAGGGTAATATAGTGTGTGTGTGTGTGTGTGTGTGTGTGAGAGAGAGAGAGAGAGAGTATTTTTTTATTTTTCTCCCATGAAAAAACCTTTGCACGGGTGACAGGGTGCCACACTGCACACTTCTTTCATCTTAATATATTGATATGCAACTCTGCATGTTCGGAAAAAAACATTTATGTTCCTTCGAAGCATAAAAGGGATTTGATTCTTATTTCTGGTTCTTTGAAGGGTTGCAAATTGAGAGTTAATGAGTTGGCTGCTAGAGAAAAAGAAGAAAAAGTTATATGCTTTAGTTTTAGGACCTGCATGTATCCACAAAAACTCTTTGATGAAATACTAGTTCTTTACTGGCATACAAAATTTAACGATAAATTAGGTAGCATCTTAATGTCCCTTAACATTCTAATTAGTCCTTTTGCACATTTCCTATATATAGGAGGCATTATCACAAACATTTTCTCTTGACCTCTTAGAGAAACATAAGAAATGATTTTGTATATAAATGTCCTGCAGACTTTATACAATGTTGTTGATTAGTTTAGAGATCCACGCTCGGCTAGTTCATGACGATAGATATGTATGACACACCAAATAGCACATGGTGCTTAAGGACAAAAGCACGAGCACACAAGCATTCCTTTCCTAAAACATATAATAAGAGGTTCGGCCATAAGACAGTACATTACGTGACAGCACTAATCCCTATCATTGATGACTTACTGTTCAAGATGATATTATATATATATGTGTGTGTATGTAGGAGAACATGCATGCATCATCAGTTCGTTCTTCGTACATCACAAAACAAAAGTACGTCAGTAAGTCTATCCTCTCGAACAGTGAACTCAAAGCATCAATATAATACTGGCTAACCCATACAGTGAGGTCAAGCAAATGATGCCTACACATCTTCTAGATTAAAAAAAAACAAATTGCAGGCATAAATATTATGGAACGTTATACTACATAATAATAAGTGGAACAAATTAAATCAGTAGGTTCTCAAAATTTTGGCAGTCTGGGTACTGCTTCTTTATAATCTTGGCTGTACGTAGGCTTTCAAAATTTGACAAGCTGAGGCTGGAACTATTATTCTCTTAATTAAACAAAAAGTTACACGAATCGGTCACTTATTAGATACAGCTAGCTAATATCACAACAATCGTACATACAATTATATGCTTGGTGCTTCATGCGTCTTCGTCTTCGAAATCTGTACTGCTTATAATATAGTATATATTACCAAAATGCTCATCATCATATCAAATACTAGTAGTATGTTGTAGGCAGGCCGTACCTAAATATGTTAAATTTTTCTTCTGTGCAGAAACAACAAGAAGTCGAAACAATAATATAATGGTAGGTAAAGAGAGCTACCAAAAACCTGACGGGTTGTCAATAGGCAGCTACCAGATGAGTACTTAGTTCAGAATAATTTACCCCATCAGCACAAAGCTCGAGAGCTTTTAGCTAGCTCCACCCGGACGAACGATCAACACGTCCCGTGCATGCGGCGTACGGGGCACATAAAATCACAGGTACGGCTGCCGGTCGCCACGAGAGGGCGCGCGCACGCCGCTTCGCTTATCAACGCCCGCCACGCACCGCCGATCCAGAGGGTATCGATTACTCTACCCGTGAGCAGTGTTTTCGCAACAAGCACGCGGCGGCGGGGCAGCAAATTAACCGGGCACTAGAGTGCTCTCGGCATCAGAACGTACCACGCGAGCTAGAGCAATCACATGCGAAAGCGCGCCTGGCAAAAGAGTGGCCCGAGATGTAGTAATCGGGGGGGAAATACTGTAGAAAATTCCCCATTTCTCAAGGATATCTGCGAGTTCATGAAACCGGCCAGAATCGGCACGCACACAACGGTTAACTGTACAATAGAAGTACTAGGGATTTTCATGCCACAAAGCATGTCATCGTCCAGGGAATGAATTCTCTAGTTGATTGTCTTCGAAACCAAAACCAAACCCTAGCAAAAAGAAGAAGAGAGAAAGCTCGAAACACGAAACCCTAGTGGGAGGATCCGAAACATCAAGGAACGGTGTTGGTAGAAGAGGAGATGGAGCCAGATCTAAGACCATTTCGACTGAAAACCCACGGCGAGGAAAGGCGAACGGATCGAGAGAGAAGAAAAAGGCAGCAGACGCGAGAGAGATCTCGGACGGGGGAGCCAGGGGTGACGAGCAACGGAGGGCCAGGGGAGGAGGATGAGCGGGGGTACGGTGTGCGTGCCTGGAGTTGGCGAACTGCGAGAGCTTGCCGGTGGCGGAGAAGACGATGAGCGCGACGTCGGCGTCGCAGAGCACTGCCAGCTCCTCCGCCTTCTTGAACAGCCCGCGGCGGCGCTTGGAGAAGGTCACCTGCCGCGCCGCCACGTTCTCTATCCGCCGTATCTCCCGCTTCTCCCGCGCCATCTTCCTCCCCTCGCCGCCGCCGCCGCCGCCTCCTGCTCCTCTCGTACACGCACGGGAAGGGAGAAAAGGACACGAGAAATCCCCGAGGTTTCGCAGAGTGAGAAAAAAAAAAGAGGCGAGGCGCGTGTGCGTACGCGGCGGACTCGAGTAGGAGGAGTACTTGTACCGCGCCGCCCCCATACGAAAGCGACTCCGCCAATCCGAAGCGAAGGAAAGGAAAGCGACGCGCGGCCAGGCCCCGCGGGTATCCTTCCTTCCCTGGGCCTTCTATTGGCGCAGCGACCCGGCACAGTGACCCTGCGATTAAACAAGTCGAGGAGCAAAGGCCAGGAAGGAGGCAGGAGGGATCCTCCTCTTGACCGCCGGTCCTTGTTTATGGTGGAAGGAGGGCACCCGAGAAGCGTGCCGGCGTGCGGCTGACGCGCCCGGCACGGCGGCGGAGACCGGAGAGGGGCTTCCTGGTAAAGGAACAGTGCCGGTGGGCATGCAGGCGCGGAGGAAACGAGAGAGCCGCCCGCGCCGCGCGTGTGTGGACGGCGCCCGCCCGCGTCCGCCGCCGGGATTATTCCTTGACCCCCGCTGGCCCGCTGTTCCGGCGTGAGCCGTGTGGCTTTTCACGTGGGGGGATCGGCGATGGGGAAGCGCGCGCGTCGGGGGCGGGTAGCGCTGGGCAGACGTGTCGGGATCGGGTTGGGAGGACGTGCGGCACTGCGGGTGGGGTGGGGACGAACGGAACGGAACGGATCGATGATGACCCTGTACTACTACGCGCGTAGCGTAGCGTTCTCGCCTGGTTGCCGTTTTTTCCCGTTGGCTTCCGATTGCTGGCTGGTTGGAGGTGCTCGCCCGCTCGGAGTACGAGTGGACGTATCTGGGTGCAGTGCGGTGACCGATGGGTTTGTTGCTGTATCAGACGTCGAACCCATCCTTTACGCATCACCTTTTTATGGCGAGATGTGCCGGTTCCCTGATTGATGTGCAATCATGACGCGTACGCACAGTGCGCGAGCAGTGCCGCGGGGTACTACTGTACTGGTAGTACTGTTACGGCCTTTTTTTTCTTGGTTCACTTTGTTTTTGACGCGCTGTTAGTAGCAGTGGCGGTGAGGGGAGCGTAGCGGATACCTTTGCGTTGGGAAAAAAAATCGGACGTGGTAAGGCGAATTATATACTAGTATAGAAGATAAAATGAGCGAGTCTACATTTGGCGAGCAATTTACATTAGGAAAAACTCTACTTCACTCCCGATCTATAAGCGCTGAAACACATCACACTCAACCTATGAAAATAGATTTTTTTTACCCCTGCACTTTTTAAAACAGGACAAATCACCCCTGCAGCAGTTTTGTAAAATCATAGTAAATCAAAAAAATCATAAAATGAAAAATCAAATTGTGTTGGACTTCAAATTAGTAGTTCTATGCAGTGAACATACAATATGGAATGCTTTAGTACATAATTTTTGTTGTAACTTTAGATCTATACTTTTCTCCATAACTATAAAAAATATACTAAATATACCATATTATATTTTCATTGTGTAGATGTACTCATTTAGAATCCAACACAATTAGATTTTCCATTTTATGATTTTTCTGTGATTTACTATAATTTTCAAAATTACTTCAGGGGTGATTTGCCCTGTTTTAGAAAGTTCAGGGTGGTAAAAAAATTATTTCCATAGGTTGGGGGTGATGTGTTCTGGACCTCATAGATTGAGGGGGTGGAGGAGACTTTTTCCCATTTACATTACTACCTTTTGCGTGGAGTTATATCATTGGGTAACAGGGAGAATGTGTATCGTCGTCAGCTTTTCAATTTTCATGCACAGTTAATAGTTATTGATTGTTCTACAACAGCCTACTCCTTCCTACCAACTTTTTTTTCTCTAAATAAGTGTCGTTCTCTATATATATAAAAATTAAGTTGGTGGGGCAAGCCGTCCTCACGGTTTTCATTAAGAAAAAAAAATCTTTTCCCGACTTAGAAAACCCCCGAACCACGGTTTCATCGACGAGGGGAATTTTTTTTAATCAACCCAATAATTCGCTACAACGAAGAATCGAACCTGGGTGGTTGCGACCATACCTCAACTCCACTAACCAACTAGGATTAGAGGGCTTTGGTCTCGTACCTCTAAATATGATGGGTGCTTCACACCTTGTTCTGCTAGTTATTTAATTGATATCTTCTAATAAGGTTATTTAAGTTAGTATAATAATAAAGGCCCAAACAATTGTCAGGACACTTCCAATGCTAGAAAACTATCATAGTTTCTATACTATAGGACATCATGTCAAGAAATTATATTCCATGATGTATTTTCTTTTCTAGTATCCCATATCTATAACTCCTATATAGGAGCTCCCCACTAGGAATTCTTTGGGAGTTCTCAGCACTTTCATTGGTCCACGTCAATGGTAACTAAAACTTAACTGATCCAACCCAACGCAGCACTCCCTGACCCCCTACCTCCACCCGATGTCCCGTTTGGCCCTATCCCTTCTTCTTCCCCATGGCTATTCTAAATCGTTTCCAACGGATTGGTTCCCCTTCAGCCTTGGACCCTTCATTTGCCACCACGATCACCCAATTCATCGTCTTATCCTGCTATTTATAGCGAGCAAGACCTAGTGTAGGAAGCATGGTGGTGCTTCAGCCTTGAACCCTTCATTTGCCACCACGATCGCCCAATTCATCACTGTATCCTGCTTTTATAGCGAGCAAAGCCTAGTGGAGGAAGCACGGTGGTGCAAAGAATGGCAATGCCTGATGGAGTTGTGTGGCGGGCGAGCCACCGAGATCTAGCTCGGGCAAGTCTCCTCCGGCCGTGGAGCCGTTGCATGGCTCGGTGTGCATGACAGAGAAAATTCGGGGGAGAGAAAGAGAGGGTGAGAGCCGAAGGAGCCCTAACACGATGTCCGGTGAGGTCCGGTCACCGGCCTCCATGGGGAAGCCGCTGCCGTCACCGCCGTTTTCGGTGGTGAGAGAGAGGCACGAGAGTGGGAATGATAAGTTAGGGTTTGGGTGATCGAGCGTCGGCAGATGGTATTCAGATGATGTGTGTGTATACATATATGTTCTTCTCATTGTTACATGCACATGCGAGTTCCTCTAGCCTCGAGGCAACTAAACAGTATTCTATACTTAAATGATTTGAAGCAATATATTACACATATGCCCGTCTTAATCTAACTATCTATATTCTCTATGTAATTAAATTAAATTCTATTAACCAAAATGATCATACAATACTATGTATTTGCTTTTCTTCAATGTAATATAAAATTCTTCTGCATTCCCGCAGCAACGCGCGGGGAATTCTTTTTAGGTTATACTCGGTACAGATATAAAGTCAAATAACTATAATACGCTCATATATCCCTATCAGGCAGACATGATATCATAAAAAATTCCCTTATGATCATTGTATTTTCTTAATTCCCGCAGCAACACGTGAGTGAGGTTCCCCTAGTTCCCATGACTCACATGTCTCTTTCACACACGGTCTTGGTTTGCATGTAGACTTAGTTTCTTATGTTCTCTCTCTTTCTTCAACTGATACAATGCCACATCAGAAAAATATAAATGAGAGGAAAATTAATAGACTTAGGCTCTATGATGAAGTCTGCATTGCTGAGTGCTAAGTGGACCAAGGACGTCGGGAACCTCACTATCATGCAAACAGAGGGTTCAGCTACCTACACTATTCTCAACTTTGGAGTCATAAATACATGATAAACGAGGCATCTTTTAGTCAATTTCCATACTATAGATTGAAAGCGCGGTTTATTTTGTGATGTTCCTGTTCTCGTCTCCAGTTTTACCATTCATGGCTGCCCCAACTCACTTTTAGTGGTAATACTAAACTGAACACCTATCCGTACCATCACCGCGCCAATTGCTACCAGATATCATTATGTGGGCGTATCGATTCACAATGTAAAACTTAATTAGGGCACTCCCAACCCAGTATGTACCCATGGAGTCCATATCTCGTGGACTCTATCATATGAAACTATAATCTCCAATGCACACTCTATTCAACTTTATTATTGAACTCAAAAGGAGGTGATCAGCTATGACATATTGCTGTGTGATCCACCATGCGATGCACGGAGGCCGGCCGATCGGAGAGCTACCCAGAAGCTCCATCCCCGCGACCCCACCCGCCTTCTCTGATTCCCTTTGCCCAGGAGCTCACCGCCGCCTAGGAGCTCCATCCCAGACTTCGCTCTGCCAGGAGCTCGCCCCTGCCCACCAGAAGTCTGACGCTCCCTCCTCCTCCTCAAGCTCACACCCGCCGCGGCGACTGCGACCATTGCCTCTGCCGGCGGGCGGATCCGACGCAACAGAGGCAGGGGAAGTTGCACGCGAGAGAGAAGGCAGTCGTGGCGGGGTTGGGTGGCGCGTGTCGTATGGACCTCCCTGGGCCCACTACCTCGGTGGGTACCAGGACCGACTACTCGGTGGGCCCCTGGGACTACCCGGCTTGCGCTACACGGCATCTGAAGGCGTGGAGCACAAGGACTACACAGGAGTAGTACTCGGTTAGGAAGGCCGTGCATGTTCCGCACCGTACGAGAGGACTCCTAGACGTACTCGACTAGTACTCTCTTCCTACTCCGACTTGTAACCCTGCCTCCCGGACTATATAAGGCGAGGCAGGGACCGATCCCTTCATCCAATCTCATCTCATACAACCCACGGCGCACTATTACACCATCTTGTAATCGTGCCCTATCAATCCAGAGCTACGCAGCATACAGGACGTAGGGTATTACGCACCTCGCGGCCCGAACCTGTCTAAATTGTGTTCCACGTGTCTCTTCCTTCGAGTTACCGATCTCGGCGAGTCACATTCATCTACTTCGGGTACTCCCCGTAGTAGGTTGCCGGTCTAAAACACCGACACCGGCGCGCCGGGTAGGGGCCCTCGCTCGAGATCACATGGCGAACTCGACGGCTTTCGTCCACATCAAGCCAACTGTCGCCTTCGACCGTGGCGACACCTTCGTCTTCGGCGCACCGGGTGCCGCACGGTCGATGGCGCGGGCTCCTTCCCGCCCGCCGCCGACCATGCGGCCCAACCCGAGGGAGAGGCCTCGTGACGCTTCCCGAGGTCGTCACGGGCGAACTCGCCGGCAAGTTCGGCGAAATTTCGCTCTTCAACCATCACGCGACTTCGAGCTCGAGTCGGTCTCCAACTCGAACCCGACGTCGCCATGGGCCGTCGCATGCGAGCCGGCCGCCCGGCCATCGCGGGCGGCCCCTTCACCACGCCGGCGCTCCGCGCGTGGCCCTCGCGCCCCTAGCCGGCCCGCACGGAGGCTCCTACTCCACGCCGGGCCGGCAAGGAGCCCGTATCCGAGGTGCAACTCGGACTCCGACGCCGTCCCCGACCACATCTCGGACTCCGGCCCTCTCTCCGAGTTCTACTCGAACCCGGATTACGAGTTCGACTTCGGGTCGGACCCCGAGGAGCCCGAGTCCGAAGATGACTCCGCCGAGCTTCCCTTGTCGGGGCCGGCCTGCGGGGCCGGTTATAAGATCGACGCCGGCGGAAGATACGTCTGCGGCCGGACCGCAAGCCCGCCGACCCGGCAAAGGAGGACTCACGCTACGTCGCCTACATCGACTCACTACCGTTCCGGAGGGAACACCATTGGCCCGGGCCGACTCGAACACACCAACCGAGGTGGCACCCTGCGAGTCCGGCTTGGGTACCCCCGACCGCCAAGTCTTCATGGCCGCTGCGAAACTCCGGGACCCTCGGGCACGGTGCCGAAGACGGGTACACGGAGGACATCTCCGCAAACGAGCCGTGCGCAACGCACTGCCGCGGACGAGGCCGCCCCGCCAACGGGGACGCTCGACGCGAACGCAACGGGAAGCGCGGTGAACGACGGCGGCGGCTCGGAGACAACCTCCCCATCCGCAACCTTGCGGAAGCTCTCGAGGCGGTCGAGAGCGAGAGTACACACCACCCACCGAGCAATGCCTCATGTCGATCACAACGATCGCACGTCGGGCTCGGGGCATACGCGCGCCGGAGAGGTCATCGCCAAGCTCGCCGAAGAAGCCTACTTCATGCGGGTCGACAACGAGTCAACCAACCTCTCCCGGCTAAACCCCCGCGACAATGAAGCTACTAGTCGCGGCGGGCCGACCCCGGCCCCAACCGTACTCGAGCCGACCTCCCGCCGGATCCAAACCGCCGCCGCTCCAACGCCGGCGGACCTTCACGACGGGACCAAGGCAACCGAGAAGTCGTTCCCCACCACGCTCCGGCCGGTGGCGGCGGCAACGACCCCAACGGCGGCGGCGCCGACGGCGGCGGCTCCAACCACGGGGCCAACAGAGAGCCGGAGGCGGCGGCGGCCGCGGCGGCCGTGGCCACGCGCATAACCACGCCTCCGGGGCCTCTCACGGCGGGTACGATGCTCGCCGAAGATCGAGGAGGCGCGGCGGAAGAAGTCGACCACCGCCGGCCGAAGGCGACGGCTTCCCCGCCTTGTCACCCCGCCCGCAACCCCTTGCTCGTCCCCGACAAGTTCAAGCCTTTGGGGATCACCAAGTACGACGCGAAGCGAGGATCCCATCCGGTGGCTCCGATGCTACGCCCTCTCCATCGAGAACGGCGGCGGCAACGGCGACACCAAGTGCCTCTACTTCCCCTTCGTCCGGACCAAGCTCCACTCACATGGCTCGAGTCGCCGGACAAGCACTCGATCGACAAGTGGGACCACTCGAAGGAGCAGTTCATGAGCAACTTCGCGGGCGCCATGGGCCGTTCGGGTACTCGCATGGACCTTGCCATGATCAAGCAGGAACAAGGCGAGACCCTCCGCAAGTACATGCGCCGCTTCTTCGACAAGCGCGCTACCGTCGTCGACGTCACCGACAAGGAGGTCATCGACCTCTTCCAGGACGGCGTCTACCATCGCCGCACCTTCGAGGACTTCGGCCGTCGCCGCCCCAGGTCCATTCCCCACCTCAAGGACATGATCACGTCCTGGGCGGATGAAGAGGACAAGGCCAACGCCAAGTACGACGCCATCCGCGGCAAGTCCAAGCGGAACCGGGCGGCGGCGGCGCGAATGCAAACCAAGGCGGCCGCAACAACAACACAACGAAAGAACAACTACTCGGGTCCCAACCGCAAGCGCAAGCCAGACAACACCGTCGCGGCTATCCAGCGCCCTCCGAAAGGGAACTCGAAGAAGAATTCTGGCGGGTTCAAGGACCTGCTGAAGGAGAAGTGCCCGTGGCATCCAAACGGCAACCACAATACAGAGCAGTGCTACCAGCTTAGGCATGCACTCAAGGATACGCCGGAGCCACCGCACCCTCACGACCAAAAGGGCAAGAAGAAGGACGGCGACGGCAACGACTTCCAAGAACCCGAGAAGACCGTCAACGTCCTCTTCGGCGGAGCGCCGAGCGAGCGGGGAGCAGAAGGCTACCCGTCGTGAAGTGATGTCCATTGAACCAGCGGTCCCGACCCCCCTCAGGTGGTCGGAGGTACCCATCACCTTCTCCCGCGTGGACCAATGGACCAACTTCTCCGAACCAGGACGGTTCCCCCTCGTCCTGAAGCCAACAGTGGCGGGTTCCAAGCTCAACAAGGTGCTCATCGACGGTGGAAGCGGGCTCAACGTCCTCTTCACCAAAACCTTGAAGAAGATGAACCTCGACGTCACCCCCATGCTCACCAAGAGCAGCACGCCCTTCTACGGCATCGTCCCGGGCAACGCGGCTATTCCACTCGGGTTCGGTGGTGCGCCGATTACCTTCGGGGCGTCTCGGGATAACTACCGCACCGAGTACATCAAGTTCGAGGTCGCGGATTTCGAGACTTCTTATCACGCCATCCTCGGCAGACCGGCCATCGCCAAGTTCATGGCGGTGCCCCACTACACCTACTTGGTACTCAAAATGCCAAGTCCAGCTGGCGTACTCTCCCTCCAAAGGGACTTGAAGATCTCCCACGACTGCGATATAGAAGCCGTGGTGATCGCCTCCACGAACCAAGTACCCAATGCAATGATGGAGGTCTACGCCGCGTCGAAGAAGCTCACCACGAGCGAACTCGACATCCCAGAGAAGTCTGACAGCACCAACAAGCCTCAGCCACCTGAGGAGGTACTCGTCAGGACGGTCGACCTTGGAACAGGCGACCCCAGCAAGAGCACCACCATCGGGGCCGGCCTCGACCCCAAATAGGAAGACGCGCTCATCAGCTTCCTTCGGGCTAACCGCGACATCTTCGCGTGGAAGCCGACGGACATGCCGAGAGTGCCTAGGGAGCCGATTGAGCACTGCCTCAACGTCGATCCAAAGGCCACCCCCAAGCGACAACACCTCCGACGTTTTGCCGACGACGGACGGGACGCCATCAAGAAGGAGCTTGCCAAGCTACTCGCAGCTGGCTTCATCAGAGAAGTCTTCCATCCTGAGTGGCTCGCCAACCCCGTCCTCGTCCGCAAGAAGAACTCGAACGAGTGGAGGATGTGCGTCGACTACACCGACCTCAACAAGCACTGCCCCAAGGACCCCTTCGGGTTGCCGCGGATTGACCAAGTCATCGACTCCACGGCGGGCTGCGACCTGCTCTGTCGATTCTACGCCTAGTCTGCACGACTACTCCGGGGTTCAAGTCCAATCGACTAAATCAGCGCCCCTTGCCTCAAGCGACCCTCCGGGTCCTGGCTCCAGTCTCCGGACTACTCTCCTCCAGGGTCCAGCCCGTGCGGCTACCTACGGACCATGGGGGCCGCGACGAGCGTCAAGGACTCTAGCGGCGGTCTACCAAGAGACCACACTCCAAGATCCGGCTGCGCGGCTACCTACGGATGCGCATCCGGCCCTACACGGCTACCTACGGATCACTCGGCGCAAGCGGCTACCCGCTCCCGGCGCTACTTAGGCGTAAGCGGCCTCCCGTGTCCGGCGACTACTTGTAACTACGGCCCCGGCCACCCGTGTGTACTTCTTCGGTAATAAAGATTGATTGACCATCAACTTCTTTACTTGTCTCGCTCCCCGCAACGGGACCACCGAAGTCGAGTACCACTACTCGCACCTACTCCACGATGGGCGCTCCGCACTCGAGATCGCGACTACGAGTACTCATTGTTTGGAAAATTTCATTTCATTGATACATGAACAATTCATTACAAGTGTTTCTCGTACAACTACGGCTACTAGCTATCTATGCGGGGCTACCGGAGGTTCGACTTTTCGGCTACTCCGCTCCGCGATGGGAGCCATCTCGCTCCATCGGCTGCGCGTCTTGCTCATCCGAGCGAGTTGGCGGCTACCCCACCGGCGACCACCTCCACCTGGAGCCTTCGGGAAGTACGACTTCATGAAGGCCGGGACTTGCTTCGGGATCGACTTGGCCATGTGCTTGACGTAGGCGGCCGGCCGGCTTGGCGCTTCACGAAGTCGATCCGCCCGAGAGGAGCGATCTTGGGGCCGCCGGGTGCGGCACCGGAGCCTCGCGATCGGGAGAGCGACTTCTTCAAGGTCCTTCGACCGGGCCGGAGCGCCTCGCAATCTTCATTCAACTTCACGCAAAGATTTGTAGCAGTTGACGAGATCTCTGTCAGAGGCAATCCGCAGCTCCATGTGCTTCTCGCACTCGAAGGCGAGCTCCTTGTAGTCGAGCTCAAGTACCTGGCGGGCTTCTTGCTCCCGGTAGAAGAGGTTCTTCATGCTGACCTCCGAGGCCTTCAGCTGCTCCACCTGGCCCTCGAGTTCTGCAACATGGAAACACAACAACGGATCAGAGGCTTGACGACTTCCAACAAGTACCCGACAAGTCAAGGGACATACCTTTATTCTTGTTGCGGAGGCCTTTGTTCTTCCGCACCAACTCGTCGCCCTTCGCCTGCAACTTCATCACGTCGTTGTGGTACTTGGCGAAGGCGGCGTCGAGTTTCGACTGCATGGCAGCCGCGTGCTTCCGCGACTTCACGAGCTGCTCCTCCAAGGCCTCTCGCTCGGAGCACGGTGTCGCCGTAACCTTGCGGCGAGTTCGACTTCTCGCGGGATCGCTCCGCGACGTCTCGCGCAAGACAAGTTCAAGTCAAGAATAGTACTCAACGGCGAGAGGATTGACTACTCGGGAGGCTACGGCTACGTACCTTCATCCATTGTTCGGCTCGCCGGATCGCCTCCGAGTCCTGGGCCACCGTTGCGGCTCGACGAGATCGTCGGCCAGAAGTTCAATCCCGCCGCGGCTACTCGACGTAGCCTCGGGTCATCGGCGCCGAGCGGATAGGCTCCGCGTCTTGGATCTCGGGGAGCGGACAGCCACCTCCAGAGCAATCTCTGGCGACGTGGTACCCGCCTCTCCCCCGGCGGTCTTCTCCATGACCTCCCCCACGGGCTCGGGGGCTCCTTCCGCAGCCTCCGGGGCCTCTGGTGTCAACTCCTGCATGGGCACCCCTGCAGGGATCTCACCTCCTTCAGCGCCTGCCAACAAACGACACGCGCATCAGTGCCTACGACTAAACATCCTGGAGCTCTACAGCTTCAAGAAGGGTACTCACCTTCGACTACGACCGCCTCACGGCGGCGGCGCTTCGGTGGCGGGGGCTCGGTCGCGGCTTGGGCTTCGGGAGCGGCCTCCTCGACGGGCGGCGCGGCTTCCTCCGCCTCCGTCGTCGAGGGCTCTTCCCCATCCCGGCTTAGATCCGTGGATTTTCTCGCGAAGTGTTCACGAGAAGATCGTCGAGCAATTATCGACTACTTGCGGCTAGTACTACTCGTAAGGACATGGTACTTACAAGCTCGACCAGGACGATGGTCACGGCCGGAGCACCGAGGATGCGGCAATATCAACCGGTCCACCCTCGGCGGGCGTTTCCTCCTCCGCCTCTTCGGCTACGCCTCCTCCACGGCGGCGACGGCGATAGCACCCTCACCTACCGCTCCGGGGGTCACCTCCTTCCCAACGGTGGCGGCCACGTGTCCTCTCTCTCTGTGCCGGAGCGGGGGCCGGGCGCTCCCGGCGCGCCGGGAGTTCCTCGACGGTGGGGGGGCCGGACTTCGGCTTCCGGCGGTTCCCCCACCGTGTCCCACACGCCCTCGTCGCCTTCTTCGACGGGCTCCGCCGGCGGCACCTCCCGCACACAAAGGAAGACTACTCGTCGCGACAACGTACTCGGACGGCGGGTACTCGACTACTCTGCTCAAGATAACTTACCTCCGGAGGCGTGGTCTACGAGACCTTCATCTTCTTCGCCACCCGCTTCTTGGCGGGGTTGCGCGGCTTCCTTGGCGGCGCGGCAAGGCTAGCCTCCGTGCTAGCGGAGGGTCTTGAACAAGTGGCACATGAGGCAAGCCGGGACGGCTAAACCTCGACCGCAACCGTGAAGCGGTCTGCGAGCGTCTCTTCGTCTTCATCGTCGTCATCGGAGGTATCCTCCACGATGACGGTGTCGTCGCCTTCACCGACTTCGCGGCGCTCCTTCACCTTCCCCACCGCCGGGATCTCGATCCCGCTCGGTGGCCGCGGCTCGGAGACGAACCGCTTCACATCATCCTGCGCAAAGACACAAGGCGTCAGAAACTTCACTGCGAGTACTCACTACTTGACGAGGGGGGTACAACTACTCACCTCGTTGGGCGGGCGCGCGGCGGAGTACTCCTCGACCGGACACGCCATGTACGGCGGCATGTCCTTGAAGATCCTCGACAACCTTTCGACGATGTCGTTGTCGTCCAGCTCGCCCCCCGACATCCGCGACGTGTCGTCGTCGCCGGTGTACTCGAAGCCCATCGTATCCCGCGCCATCAGCGGCTGTATCCTGCGCTTCATGAAACTGAAGGCCACGTGCTCGGCCCTCAGTCCCGCATCCTTGAGAGTCTTGATGCGTGCTAGCAGCTCGGGGAGCTGGATCCCCTCTTGCATGGTGGGCTCCGTGTTCCACCAATCTTGGTGCTCCGGGCCGCCGTCCGCTCGGCTTCGGTAGTTCAGGATGGTGGTTCGTGATGTAGAACCATCTCGTCTTCCAGTCGGTGTTGGAGTCCACGAGCTTGTACGCCAGGTACTTGAAGGATCGAAACGGCGAACCAGAGAGGGGGGGAGTGAATGGGAGCCGATAAAAATTCTTTCTCAAAAGAATTCGGCCTATATCCCAATCGCAACTCCGAGTCACACACAAACAAGCGGAAGCACACACAAACCTCTCTCGATACCTTAGGAACAAGGCTTGAAAGGCTAGGAAGCAAAGCGGAAGCAAGCACGAAAGAACTTGAGCAACAACTAAGAAGGCTGAGACCTACCGGTCAACCGCACAAGTGACCGGGTCACCCCGAGCCTTACGAGCCGCACGGTCACCCGGCACAAGTGACCGGTCAACCTACCCCCTTCGGGTCACCCGCAAGACGGTGACGGATCACCGGGACGACCCGTAAAACCGCCCGCGAAATCGCCCCCAAACTTTGGATCAAAGGATCTCCCAAACCACTTGGAGTCTTGAGACGAAATTTTGGGGAGATGATGAACACCCCAAGGAGAGGTTATGCCCCAAAAATTATGGTCTCAAACTCCCTACAACTCCCGGAATCGCAAATCCTTGCCAAGAACACAAAGACCTAGGGTTCATCCAAAAGTCAACGAATCGAAGGCCAAATCCGGCGTTTGAGGGGTCAAGATCATCACCAAAGGTGCGCAAGGCATCCATCCATGTTTCCCTCAAAGAAATCCGGGGAGAAACCAACTCAAATTCGCGGAATCACACCGGAACAAAGGCACGAAAACAAGCACAAAAAGCCACGAAAAACAACCCCGAATCTTCTATACAAACCAGGAAAGATTCACAAGGTCTAGCATGCCGCCCTAGCATCCATCCCTCTCAACAAATCTCTCATGAAGCTCTCATGCTAGCCTAGAGAAAATAGAAGGAAAAATAGCTACGAAAATGAGAAAGAGGAGGGAGCAAATGAAACCCTAAGTCCCGAGAGAGGGAGCCATCAACACACACTCCAGGCTTATATATCGGTCCCGCCGGAGTGGTAAATGACTCGACTACCCCTAACTACACTACGGCGATACAACCCACGTAGGGGCATTTTGGTAATGTATGTGGGTCTTGCCATCGGACGGCCACGCCTTTGCCGCACCCCCGCGTCCTCCCGACGCAAGCCATGCGATCCCGCCGCGTGTCCTCCGCTTCGAAGCTTCCCGACACGCCCGGATCCCGTCTCCGTCGTGTTGGGCCCTCGGACTTGGTTTTGAGGCCCAAACCAAGAAACCGCCCGTCGATGGTTTTGTGGGCAAACCACCAAACCCCGCGTGCCCGGTCCGGCCTCCCGCCAAACCACTTGACTTGACCTCCACCGTGCACCGGCTCATCTGTCCATGACTTCGTCTTGCTTGTGTCGCCACCATGTGACCCGCACCCAGTCCCGCTGTCCACCGGGTCCCTCGAACCGAGCCTACTTGTCTCTCCATCTCCCGGAGGCCCCTCAAGGCTGAAGACCTTTCGCGCCCGTTCTTCACCTGCAACAACACGAACTAGGCCGCGACCTACACCCGCGCACTAAGCCAAGAGTCGAGTCCAACACCCGTTGTCAATCACTCATCACTAAGGAGCGGTCATCCACCGACCACCGGGACGCTCCCCGGTCCACAATCTCCCCCTTGATGAGTGCATTGACAACACACAACGCGAAATGAAATTCGAGTAAAAGAGAAAGAAAGAAGAAAGAGAAACAAAGAAGCTCAACTCATGACCAAAACCGAAGAAAGGCGAAGAAAGGTCACAAGCCAAGCAAAGCACAAAAATCCACACCGAAAACAGCAAGAAAGCTCCCCCTGAACAAATGCCTCCCCCTGAACATGTGGATGCAAACTCATGCAAACACCCAAATTTCAGCTCACCTCTTCTGAATTTTCATTAAGCTCACCTTTTCTCCCCCTTGTTGACAATGTATGAATCAAGGTGAAAAGGCAGAAATGCAAAGCAAAGCATATAAACAACTACATGAGCTTCTCAAATAGGCCAAATCTAGTGTCAAAGGCTAAAAATGAGACAAAGATCACACACATGAATCATAGCATAGTCACAGAGATTGCCACAAGTAATATATGAAAATACAAGCATGTGACAAAGCAAAATTTTCAGATTTAAGCAGCTTTATCAAAAGAAGGCTCGCTTCACATGTAGAAGCCTATCCATGTCACACTTGAGCCACAAACATGCATACCATTTAAAGATCATACAAGGATATCAAATTCTCGGCAAAAGATCATGGCAAACACCCATAAAGCAAAGCATGTCATGTCAAAGCTCATGAGCCATGTGTCCACTTCGGGGAGACTTCTCCACCGGTGAACATCATGCAACATGTTTTGCACCCATATGTGAAAGATAAGACATTTTAAGCATAGACATGATGGATGGAGCATTTTTCAAGCATTATGCACTTCTTTTCAAGATTGATTCATTTCATGGTACATGAAGTGCCTTTGCGGCAAAAAGAAGCTTATGCTCCCCCATGAATGCAACATAGGCTAAACATTCACAATGATATCCGGCCTTTGGCCCAAATGCAAGAACAAGGCATCCAAGCACAATCTAAGCATGAAAAGCATATTTAGACCAAACTCGTGACATGGATACACAACTACACACGAGTGGATCAAAATTTCATCAAAAGTTAGTCAAGTTAAGCATGTATTTCAAAAGGGGCTATCTCACCACACATATATCTCAAATATTCCAAGAGCATAGCCTCACATCACCATTTCTCCACACATATGACCAAAATCTCACAATTAGCCAAAGAGACTCACATATGGCATATGAAAGAAGCTCATCATCCTAAAATGCAATATGACACAAATGCAACATGATATATGACAAGATGGCTATCCTACCATGGTTTATACATCAAACAAAGCATGTATATACATCAAAGTAAACATGGTATGATACATATGGTACAAAAAGGAAATCCCCCAAGAATCAACTAGAAAGGACAACAAACCCCAAGTTCCCCCGCAAGCGCACAAATGTAGCTTGGTCGAGAGGCTTTGTGAAAATGTCGGCTAGCTGATCTTGGGTAGGGACATGGCTCAACACAATGGTTCCTTTCTCCACATTGTCCCTCAGGAAATGATACCTCACCTCTATGTGTTTGGTTCTGGAGTGAAGCACTGGGTTTTTGGCTACGCTTATGGCACTAGTGCTATCACAAAGAAGTGGGATCTGGGTGCACTCCTCACCAAAGTCTCTCAAAGTGTATGAAATCCACAACAACTGGGAGCAACAACTAGCGGCAGCAACATACTCCGCCTCTGTGGTAGACTGAGCTACACTAGACTGCTTGCGGGAAGACCATGAGACCAACGAAGAACCAAGAAACTGACAAGTACCGCAAGTAGACTTCCTCTCGACTCGACAACCAAAAAAATCCGCATCGGAAAAACCATGAAGTGAAAGAGTCGAGGAGGAAGAATACCAAAGGCCAAGACCGGGCGGACCGTAGGTACCGAAAATCCTCTTGACGGCCCTGTCGATGTGATGTCCTCGGCGAAGCCTGAAAACGAGCGCACAGACACACGCTGAACTGTATGTCTGGCCTCGTTGCCGTCAAGTAGAGGAGGGAGCCGATCATGCTCCCGTACTCCCGCCGGTCCACTGGTTCCCCATCCTCATCCGCATCCAAAGTTGCCGTACTCCCCATGGGAGTCGACATCGGCTTCACATCTTGCATCTGAAACTTCCTCGCATGTCTTTCGTGTACTTGGTTTGGTGCACAAATGTACCATCCTTCACTTGCTTGATCTCGCGGCCCGAGAAAATACCGCAACTCGCCCATCATGCTCATCTCGAACTCCCCGCTCATCTCATCCGCAAACTTGGCAACAAGGTTATGTGACGAGCCACCAAAGACAATATCATCCACGTATATCCGCACAATCGCAAGTCGTTCCTATGCTTGAGGAGAAACAAGGTTCTATCCACGGTACCCATCACAAACCCTCTCGCTCAAAAGAAAACCTCTCAATCTCCCATACCAAGCACGGGCGCCCGTTTCAACCCATACGAGCCCTTTTCAACCCGTATACCCCGTGTGGGTACAACTCGCTCTCAAACCCGGTGTGGTCGCTTCACATACACCTCCTCCTCTATGACCCCATTCAGAAAGGCACTCTTCACGTCCATCCGAAACAACTTGAACCCTTTAGCCACGGCAAAGGCTAGAAGGATCCGTATTGCCTCAAGACGGGCCACAGGAGCAAAGGTCTCCTCATAGTCGATCCCCTCCTTCTGACTAAACCCCTGAGCAACAAGTCTGGACTTGTTCCTCACAACCATCCCATTCTCTCCCTCTTTGTTCTTCCAAACCCACTTGGTTCCTATGGGATGACAATTTGGAGGTGGTTCAACTAACTCCCACACCTGGTTCCTCTCAAAATTTTCCAACTCCTCATGCATAGAATTGACCCGGTTTGCATCGGATAAAGCATGTCCAATGTCCTTGGGCTCAAAAGTAGCAACAAAAGCAAAGATGAGCAAAATGAGAGGAATTCCTGGACCTCGACCGTGTAGTGCGTTCATTGATGTCTCCAATGATCTTCGACAGGGGATGCACTTCTTGAATCCGCCGGGGAGCCTCACGCCTCGAGACTACCTCCCCCTCAACTTCAGCTTCTCTCGCCTGGTCCTCTTGTTGCACCGTCGTTGTCCATGAAGTAGACGGTCCATGCTCCAAAGTGGTCGTAGGGGAAGTAGTGGGTACATGCTCAGCTTCAGGCGCATGGTTCTCCCCATCATCATCTCCATCTTCATCTTTCTCCTCCTCAAAGAGGTCCTCGGCCATCTCTTCATCACCTGCACATTCAAAACCAAGAGAGGTACATGGCATTGTCTCGTCGAAGGTCACCTCGCAAGTCTCCATGATTTTGTTAGTCTCAAGGTTAAGCACCCTATAGGCTCTAGAGTGGTTAGCATATCCAAAGAAAATACCATCACTAGACCTAGCCTCAAACTTGTCGAGTTTTCCCTTCTTCAAAATAAAGCACTTGCAGCCAAAAACTCGGAAGTGACTCACCTTGGGTGCCCGACCATGCATAAGCTCATAACAAGTCTTCTTCTTGAAAGCTCTCAATAAAATCCGGTTGGAAACATGGCAAGTCGTATTGACCGCCTCAGCCCAAAACCTCCTAGGAGTCCCGTGCTCATCGAGCATCGTCCTAGCCATCTCACAAAGAGTCCGATTTTTCCTTTCCACGACTCCATTTTGAGGGGGCACATAAGGGGTCGAATACCGATGTTCAAGACCTAGATCACGACAAAAGGCATCAAAACGAGAGTTCTTGAACTCGCAGCCATTATCACCGCGGATAGCTCGAATAGCATTCCCATGCCTCTCGTTTTTCAACCTCACGATCGGATCTCGAACAAAACCAAATGTCTCACTCTTATCCTCCAAGAAGAACACCCGTGGCATAGCGAGAGTAATCGTCCACCACAACAAGGACATACCACTTCCCACCCACCGAGCGAACTCGAGCCGGCCCAACAAGGTCCATATGCAACGGCTCCGTCGGACGCTCGGTCATGACATCGGTCAGGGGTGGATGGGGAGTGGCTACCATCTTACCATGCCTACAAGGAGCACAAACCAAATCCTTCTCAAGCTTCAACCTCGGCAATCCTCGGACAAGGTCAAGACCACTCAAGCGGGAAACCAAATCAAAGCTCAAGTGTCCCAACCGCCTATGCCATTTCCACAAATCGAAGAAGGACCAGCCATCAAACAACTGAGCAGGACCCAAAGAATGAGAGAAATCAGCCCCGAAAATCGACCCTCGGGGATGATCATACGTACAAGATCACCTCGAGAATCAAGCAAACGAGACTCGCCGGACTTGAAACGCACCTCAAAACCCTCATCAAGCAAGCGAGAAACCGAAAGCAAATTAAAACCCAAAGACTTCACAAGAGCCACTCTCTTCAACGTTACCTTGTCACTCACATGCACAACACCCTCTCGAAAGCACCCTACCTCGTCCATTGTCCCCAAATGTAATGTACATCTTTTCCTTCACCGGGGTGAGGCCGGGAGAACCACTTCTTATCTCCGGTCATGTGTCGAGAACACCCGGAGTCGATCAACCAAATGTTCTCCAAGCCCCCCTGCCGCCCGCAAATCGAAACAAGAACGAGAATGAGCTAGCGACTCGACACGGGGTTAGCACAAAGAAAGTTAAACCAAAGTGTCGAGCCATCTGCTCAAAAGAGGGGTTAGCAAACATCACTCCCTTGCCACCAAACTTCCCATGTCCCATGGGAGGAGTACGAGCACCACGAGGGGGAAAACGTGGTCCGTAGTTCCTCCGGAACCCAAAGCCGCGACCATCTCCCCTAAACCCATACCGAGGACGAGTAGGAGGACGTCCAAAGCAAAACCACCACGAGCCCGGCCAAACCTCTCACCGGCCCGCACACCATCATCTCTCCCGACAAACCTCTCACCGCCACCACCTCTCCGTGGGAACCCCGCCAACACTCCTCACACTTCCCACACCCCGTGGAAGTGGCACTCTAGGCTCGGGAATACCGCGAGGCCGGCGATACCGTCTCGGTTTGCTTGCTCCCTAGCAAGCCTCTCATCCCTCTTCCTCTTGTAGCAAAACTCGCAAGATGCCTCTCCTTGCCACAATACTCACACCCGAAGGGGATGGGTTTTGGTTTTGGCTCGGCTTCTCTCTAGGCTTCTCACCCTTCTCACCCACAAACTTCACTGGTTTCTGGAAATCATTTGTCTTAGGTGGGAATTTGGGTGGATCTTGGGTTGTGTCAAGCTTGTTGCAAAGGTGGTTGGGTTTTGGTGTGAAAGAGTTCTTGGGTGCTTTTGGGAGTGGGACTTGGATCTCTCCGATCACCTCAAACTCGGGGTTAGACTCAACACACTTTTCGTACACACTCTCCCCACTGTTCTCTCCCACTTTCTCACCCAACTTCTCAAACCCCAAACCACGACCATCAGCTCTCTTGAACTCCTCAATCATGATTTTCAATTGAGGTTCCTGCCCCGTACAACCAACCCAACACCTTTCTCAAATAGTCATTCTCCTCATAGATGACATCCAAACGGGAAGTAAGTTCAAGGTTACGCAAAGTGACTTCATCACGGCTAGAACATGCATTTGCAACAGGAGATTTCAAAGATGCTTCCAAAGAACTAATGGTAGAACGAGCATCGACAAGCTTAGCATGCATAGTAGGACATGATTTGCAAGCACCAAGCAAAGTAGGTCTAGCCTTAAGCTCATCATGTTCGATCCTAAGAGCATCTAGTTGAGCCAAAATAGAAGCATTCTTCTCGTTAAGCATTTTGATCTCATTCAACCAAGCATCACATTCAACACATTCAACATCATCGGGAGTAGTAGGAGCAAGTTTCAAAGAGTCATTCTCAAGTTTCAATTCAAGCAATTTTGACTCTAACTCTCCTACTTTCTCGCTAGCATTCTCAAGCCGAGCCCTAAGATCTTTCCTCATCTTTTTGGCATCTCTCGGCACACTATCACGGTTATCAAGCAAACCATTCAACCTAGCAATCTCGGCAAGCAAAGAGTCGGGGTCACGGTTTACCTCATCCTCCGAGTCGGAGTCGCCGTCTTCCTTCACACTCTTCTTGCCGCTTGAGCTATGAGCCATGCCACAAAAGCCCTCGAGCGCCACACGGCTCGGCCCGCCGAGGTTCCGCTTGCACTCTTCTTGCCACCGCGCCTCCCGGCGTCTTCATCTTCGCCGCTTGAGCTTGATTGCTCCTCGCTTGAGCTTGAGTCGACGTCGCTCGCACCGGCCACCATCGCTCTTGCCTTGTTCTTCTTGTAGGCGCTCTTGCTCGGTCGCCGCTTGTCCTTGTCCTTGCTCTTGGACTTGTTGAAGTGCTTGCCCTTGGAGGAGTACTTGTCTTCACGCCTCGGGTGCGCCTTGTACTCGTTCACCTTGTACTTGTTCTCCTCCGCTTCCGGCACTCGGCGATGAAGTGGCCGCGCTTGCCACACTTGTAGCATGTCCCCGAGCTCCGCCTTGCATTCCTCCGACTCTCGTGTAGTCGTTCAAACCTTCTTGAGAGCAAGGCCGGCTCCTCCTCGCCCAAGACATCAAACTCCTCATCCGGAATGGACATAAGAGAGGACAAAGAAAACCGTCGACGGGAAGGGTTAGATTTGCCCTTTGATCCTCCCACAAGAGCAAGACTATGGTCCGTCGAGCCCTCATGCTTGGATAGCAACTTCCCGTCAACCTCGGCCGACTTGAGCTTAGAAAAGAGGTCATCCAACTCAATAGTCAAATAGTTCCCGGACTCCTTGATGGCCTCAACCTTAGCACCCCAAACATTTGGATCCAAGACATGCAAGAGCTTCAAAGCCCGATCATGCTCGGAATACGGAAAATCCTCAACATTTGCCTTCATGTTGTTCACGATGGCGGTGAACCTCGAAACATCGCATCAATGTCCTCACCGGAAGTGGAGTGAAATTCTCATATTGCATCCGTAAGAGACAAAGAGGCGAGCCTTCACATGGTTATCACCACCGTGAGCAACCAACAACTTATCCCAAATTTGCCAAGCAAGATTCAAATGGCGAACACGCTCAAACTCTGGATCACACAAGCTCCGGCACAAGTGATCAACGGCTTTTGCATTAGCCTCATACTTGGCCTTGGCATCGGCATCGGTCACCATAAGAGTATGGATGTTGACCGGAATAGCATATGTCTTGTCAAGCACAATAAAATCCAACAACTTCCCTCGAAGAAAGATCATCATACGAGCCGCCCACTTGTGGTAACCCTTGCCATCGAAGTGCGGCGGACCGCCCCGCTCAACGTACGCCATCTTAGGATTCGAGACTTGTCAAAGTCGCAAAGAATCCGGCACCAAGCTCTGATACCAATTGAAGGATCGAAACGGCGAACCAGAGAGGGGGGGGGAGTGAATGGGAGCCGATAAAAATTCTTTCTCAAAAGAATTCGGCCTATATCCCAATCGCAACTCCGAGTCACACACAAACAAGCGGAAGCACACACAAACCTCTCTCGATACCTTAGGAACAAGGCTTGAAAGGCTAGGAAGCAAAGCGGAAGCAAGCACGAAAGAACTTGAGCAACAACTAAGAAGGCTGAGACCTACGGGTCAACCGGCACAAGTGACCGGTCACCCCGAGCCTTACGAGCCGCACGGGTCACCCGGCACAAGTGACCGGGTCAACCTACCCCCTTCGGGTCACCCGCACAGGTGGCCGGATCACCGGGACGACCCGAAAACCGCCCCCGCGAAATCGCCCCAAACTTTGGATCAAAGGATCTCCCAAACCACTTGGAGTCTTGAGACGAAATTTTGGGGAGATGATGAACACCCCAAGGAGAGGTTATGCCCCAAAAATTATGGTCTCAAACTCCCTACAACTCCCGGAATCGCAAATCCTTGCCAAGAACACAAAGACCTAGGGTTCATCCAAAAGTCAACGAATCGAAGGCCAAATCCGGCGTTTGAGGGGTCAAGATCATCACCAAAGGTGCGCAAGGCATCCATCCATGTTTCCCTCAAAGAAATCCGGGGAGAAACCAACTCAAATTCGCGGAATCACACCGGGAACAAAGGCACGAAAACAAGCACAAAAAGCCACGAAAAACAACCCCGAATCTTCTATACAAACCAGGAAAGATTCACAAGGTCTAGCATGCCGCCCTAGCATCCATCCCTCTCAACAAATCTCTCATGAAGCTCTCATGCTAGCCTAGAGAAAATAGAAGGAAAAATAGCTACGAAAATGAGAAAGAGGAGGGAGCAAATGAAACCCTAAGTCCCGAGAGAGAGGGAGCCATCAACACACACTCCAGGCTTATATATCGAGTCCCGCCGGAGTGGTAAATGACTCGACTACCCCTAACTACACTACTCGGCGATACAACCCACGTAGGGGCATTTTGGTAATGTATGTGGGTCTTGCCATCGGACGGCCACGCCTTTGCCGCACCCCGCGTCCTCCCCGACGCAAGCCATGCGATCCCGCCGCGTGTCCTCCGCTTCGAAGCTTCCCGACACGCCGGATCCCGTCTCCGTCGTGTTGGGCCCTCGGACTTGGTTTTGAGGCCCAAACCAAGAAACCGCCCGTCGATGGTTTTGTGGGCAAACCACCAAACCCCGCGTGCCCCGGTCCGGCCTCCCGCCAAACCACTTGACTTGACCTCCACCGTGCACCGCTCATCCGTCCATGACTTCGTCTTGCTTGTGTCGCCACCATGTGACCCGCACCCGGTCCCCGTCGTCCACCGGGTCCCTCGAACCGAGCCTACTTGTCTCTCCATCTCCCGGAGGCCCCTCAAGGCCGAAGACCTTTCGCGCCCGTTCTTCACCTGCAACAACACGAACTAGGCCGCAGCCTACACCTGCGCACTAAGCCAAGAGTCAGTCCAACACCCGTTGTCAATCACTCATCACTAAGGAGCGGTCATCCACCGACCACTGGGACGCTCCTGGTCCACAGTACTGCTCCGCGGCGTCCTCCCTCAGCTGGATTCCGGCCCCTCCGACTACTCTAGGGTTGGAGGCGCTGGGCTGCGGCTTGACACGGAAGAACTTCCGGAAGAGCACCCAGTGCGGCTTGATTCCCAGGAAGGCTTCGCAGAAGTGGACGAAGATAGACGTATGAAAGATACCGTTGGGGTTCAGATTGAGGTACTCGATGCCGTAGTACCTGAGCAGCCCCTTGAAGAAGTCGCTTGCTGGGAGCGCAATACCGCGCTCCACGAAGCGCGAGAACATTGGGATCTCGTCTTCGGCTTTCTCCATCGGATAAGGATCTCCTGCGGCGGATCTCCACATGTCGATTTCCTTCTCCCTGATGAACCCGCTGTTCAACAGGGTCAGCAGGTCCTCCGTCTTGACCTTCGATTTTTTCCACTCGCGGCTTGGATCAGCGCGCGGTGGAGACGGGGGGCGGCGCCGCTCCGGTGGCGGCCGCGGCGGCCTCTCGCGCGGCTCCTCTTCTTCCCGCTGGTCTTCGACGTCTTCGACGGCGACGGCTTCATTCTCCAAGTGCAAGGAGTTTTCACTCGCATCCGCTCGGGGGCTACCCTAAAGGCTTCGGGTGGCGATGCGCTCGGATCTACTACGGCGGCGGCGGCGCTGGAGTGGATCTACTTCAAGATTCAAATGGAAATGACTGCGGCTCACTTGGGTGAAAAACCCTAAGGGTTTTGGCTCTTATTTATAAGCCAAATCGCCTCCGCAACGGGCGGCTGAATGAGTCCACGCGCGGCTGACTCAGCGGCTGCGCGTGACTCTTCGTATTCTACTAGTCGACGCGCCTCACCTCGGGGGCTCGGCTACTTCTACTCGACTACCTGGGAAGCGGCTAGTCTCAAGAGCATCTCAGGACACATTCTCCAAGAAGACCCTTCAATTCGAGAGGAAGTACTCGACTCAAGGCTCGGGGGGCTCCGTGCCACGTGTCCTTCTCGTTTTTTCTCTCCGGATTTTTCGGGATTATCTTGCCAAGATTCCAGGTAGACCCTGAGCCAGGGCCCGCGGCTCGAGGCTCGGGGGCTACTTCATGTGGAGTGCGGTTCTGCAAGTCGCACCTCCATGACGGCTCCGGCTTCAAGACAAGACTGGCATTTCTTGAAGACCTTCGAAGGCAGATTTTAAGGACGCTTGGGACTACTCGAGAAGACTTCAGGATTGCTCAGACATCAGCTTGAGTACATTCCAGCCTCGGGATGCTTCGACTACTCTTGATGACCTTTGACTTGTAGCGCTCAGGGATGCTTGAGGACTACTCGTTAAGGCCGTCAAGACTACTTGAAGCTATCCTTCTCGACTACAAAGTACTCGGGGGCTTGTCGTATGGACCTCCCTAGGCCCACTATCTCGGTGGGTACCAGGACCGACTACTCGGTGGGCCCCTAGGACTACCGGCTTGCGCTACACGGCATCCGAAGGCGTGGAGCACAAGGACTACACGGGAGTAGTACTCGGTTAGGAAGCCGTGCATGTTCCGCACCGTACGCAGGACTCCTAGACGTACTCGACTAGTACTCTCTTCCTACTCCGACTTGTAACCCTGCCTCCCGGACTATATAAGGTGAGGCAGGGACCGATCCCTTCATCCAATCTCATCTCATACAACCCACGGCGCACTATTGCACCATCTTGTAATCGTGCCCTATCAATCCAGAGCTACGCAGCATACAGGACGTAGGGTATTACGCACCTCGCGGCCCGAACCTGTCTAAATTGTGTGCCACGTGTCTCTTCCTTCGAGTTACCGATCTCGGCGAGTCACATTCATCTACTTCGGGTACTCCCCGTAGTAGGTTGTCGGTCTAAAACACCGACAGCGCGGGCGCATGGGATTTGGTGGAAACGAAGACTGGCTTCCCAACGCAGACCAGGCTGGTTTCTTCATCCTCGATTCTATCTTAGACTTGGCGTCCAAAGAAGAAACGGAGTCTTCATTTTTCCTCCTCTTTCCTCAACAAATGTCATGTCACATCAGCAAATTGCTTATATGGCAGTGCATTTAATGACTATGGACTCTACCATAGAGGTTGTGTTGGGTGTGCCCTTAGTTATCTTCTTTTAATATATAAATATACATAGTTCTCATGCATATTGTAAAAAAATGTCATCGTCCAAAAAAAATCAAAACTTTTTGTTGATGTTTTTTGCCAACTCACGAGAGAACTAGAGTATACGGATCATGAACGGACCGAAGAGTAAAGATGTTGTGTAGGTCAGTCAGACCGGTCTAGCAACCCGGTTAGGCCGGTTTTTTAGAGTTTATCATGATCGATCGTTCTAGGGGGATAACTGCCACACTTACGTGATAGAAGATGGCTAGATTTACAAGCGAATCAGGAAACAGGTAACAACGCACTCATGTGGTCAGGAATGACTAGTTTACATGCAAATTAGGAAAGCCTATCGAAGCTCTCGCCTAGGAAGGACCCGTCGGGGTGTGGATGTCGATGACATGTTGTAGGTCGACCAGCAAGCCTTAGGACACCATCTATAATCATGGAGATCAGTGGATGAACAATATGTAGGTTGGAAGGGAGATTTAGGGTTTAGAGGATAAAAAGTAGAGGCAGTTTGATTCGATTGGGATGCCCTCAATCAGCCATAACCTTTCATAAATGTAGTGTGGGGAGGTCTTGCTCCAGTGCGAGTCGAAGCCTATACAAATCTCATGTCAAAATACAACTTTTAACTCGGATTAGGCTGGACAGACTAGTCAGACCGCCTATCGAAACCAGTCTAGCTTACAGCTGATTCTTGCTAGAGCCATAACTCTCTCTCATCCAAACTCCAAATTGGACGTTCCACGTAATTTCGATCATCTCGACGAGACCAACACAGCGATGAGTTGTATTTTGGAGCACTTCAATCAGGGCAGTCTGACCGGTAGGGGTGACAAGTCTAAGCGACCTGCACTGTTGGATTGGCCATAGGGCCCATAACCGGTTAGACCGCTTTTATAGGTCGGCCAGATTGGTTGGCCTTGTTGTATCAGCGAGATCTTCCACTTTTAGCTTGCAAGATAGCAGACAATGGTGAAGCCCAACCATTTAGTCCATATGCCCAATTTGATCATCTCGATGTGAACTACATCTTGGTGCACACCAACTCTTGACTTCCGACATGTTCATTTGGCTGGTGGCTGGTTGCTGGTGCTGGAGAAAAGTACCACTGACTGGTTGGTGGTGGCTGATTTGTTCTGAGGGAAAAGCACTGTTCGCTGGTGGTTGATAAGCCAAACGAATAGGCTAAAATTAGAGCTTTTCCAAGTGCTTCATGACATCTTCAATGGAATGACATCAAGAACATAAAAAAAATGAACCTTATGTCCTACACAATTCATATTCAAGCCAAACTTGCAAAATATTAAGAGTTAGCATCAATCAATTCTGACCTTGTCTTCACACATCTCGTACCGTACCAATTTTGCATGGCAACACCTTTATCATTTATATGCTAAAATAAATGTCCAAAGATGAGAGATAATAATTAGTCTTTACATTATCATTAGTACAAGTGTTAGATGTGATGGTTGGGAGTGTTAGAATAAATGGTCCTAAAGCCATTTATTATAATAATAAAAGAATTAAAGCTCATTCATTTAATGCTAGGGAAAAGAGAGAAATGGTCGCGCCGAGTGCTTCTGCAGCTGCGCCAAGTGCTTTTTCTACTCCGTCGAGTGATTCTGCTACTCTGCCGAGTGCTTCAGTGACTCCGCTGAGTGCTTCTGCAGCAGCGTCTACTCGTGTCGTGTCGAGTCTAGTCGAGACGAGATGAGCAGGCTGTGCGGTGCGGTCGGTGGTGTGTTGCGGGGCGGGAGCATCTTTTTGCTATTAGATGTTGAAGAGGAATGATGGCGTCTTAAACCACGACTATTACTAGACCTTAACGACAACGCCTTAAACCACAGCCTTAACCGCGACCGTTACTGCCTGAGGTGCATTAACCGTGATGTCCAGGTTCATCCCCCTCTCGCCTATATAAGTTGCCCTCCTCCTCCTGCTTAGGTTGCCAATTCACACTAAGGTATTCCTATTCAGGAGACCTCTCCCTCTCTCCCTTTGTTTGCTGCTTCTTTTCGCATTCCCATCGCCTGCACAGCGCGCACGGTACCGGTGAGAGCAGAGCCTCCGGAACCTCATCCTGCTGCTGAGATCCTGCTCGGGATAGGCGGACAATAAGGTTTTTGGGGAGCGTCTTCACCCGACTGCTCGCCCCCGTACGACTACTTCCTCTACGTCGACTACGAACGAACGACTACTTCATCTACAGCGGGTCTTCACTGCGACCATCTGCCTACATAGACTTAGAACGGCTACATCGATTGAGGTCACTCTACAATGAGTGATATCGGAAAGTCGGGTGACGCCGGCACCCTACCTTCCACAGGGTACTTCCTCGAACTAGTATTCATGTTTATTAGTTGTATAATCATGAATATATTTATGTTTAATTGTTGTTTAAACATAAACACTTGCACATGGATTGTTTCACTCACTGCAATATTGAAATGTCTATTTAATTATGGAATTAAAATATACCGAAACATTGCCTTATCATCTAACAGGGAGTCTTCACACAGAAGTTGAGGCCGTTAGTTTGGCTCCCACGAGGCCACGAGCCATATGCTGTCACACAAAAAGGAACATATTGTGAGTGCATTTTTCAGCCTAAAAGTAATGTTTGATTTTTAGGTAGTGCTAGCTAGTTGCTGAATGTGGTTTCGGCAACTCGTCAATCTAATAGAAGTTTTATTAGCCTTAGATTTTCTAGATGTGCTGTAAACTCGTCTTGGATATTTAAAATCCTAAAATTGTTCCTGAGGTCTTAAAGCCTCTTTTGTCTAACAAAAAACTCCTATTGTTGATTTCTCCAGTATGCATGCATCAGGTGAACTTACACTATTGCAACAAGTAAGATCACCGCCGACACCAAAACCCCTATCACCGCTTGTTTTGAAAACTGTTACATAGCATTCAACAGTGCCAAGAGGAGTAATTGAAAATATAGACCGAATTAGAAAGCAGTGTCTGTGGCGAGGCAACACAGGCAAAAAGAATGGAGGGAATATTGTAGCTTGGGAGATTGTCCAACAGCCAAAGAATAAAGGAGGACTAGGAGTGATTAATCTAAGATTGCAAAATGATGCCTTGCTCCTCAAACACTTGCACAGATTTTATAACAATATGGTTCAGGTATTATCTAAAAAATAAAATTCCCCATGCTTCGAGAGAAGTTGGATCCTTCTGGTGGAAGGACATTTTGCGCTTGCATAGTCTTTTCAGAGGAATTGCAAATTGTGCGATGGTGCCACCTGCTGTTTCTGGTCTGATCTTTGGTCAGCCAACATCTTGGAATCAAAGTTCACGAGATTTGCCTCTTTTGCCAAGCATAACTTGATCTCTGTTCGTGGAGTGTTACAAGCCAAGGAGCTTGACGATCTCTTCTTCCTACCTTTATCATTGCAAGCTGCAAAGGAACTTGACAATACGTTAACTGAAATTCAGAACATCTCTTTCAATGATGAGGAAGAGGACAGCTGGGTAACCATTTGGAGAGGGGATTACTCACCTAAGAACTTTTACTCCCATATCTATGATGTCATACAAGCACACCACGTCTAAAGTAATATGGGCTTCAAGATGTATCCCAAGGATCAAATTCTTCACTTGGCTGGTCTTTGTGGACCATTTGAATACCAAAACCATGTTAACAAGGAAGCACATTAATATGCATGATGATGAGCTATGTGTGCTGTGCGTGACAGGGGATTTGGAGACCATAAATCACCTCTTTTTTAATGCACTTTTGCTCAGCAATGCTGGAGCAAAATTCTCTTTCACTGGGATATGAGCTTGGGAATTGAGGATAGGTTTCTTAAGGCCAGTCGGGAGCACGGCATACCTTTCTTCACAGAAGCGGCTTTGATTGCAGCTTGGGAATTGTGGAAGCTTAGGAACAACAATATTTTCGATAGAGGCCCTCCTAGTATCAACCTCTGGTTTTCAAATTTTCTTTTTCAGTGTAATGCCCACCTAGTTAGATTCATGGTAGATCTGTGATCTGCTTTTAGTGTCTAACTTGATGCTTTTAGTTAGCTTTCTTTCACGTAAGTCCCCTAAACTTTTGCTTCTTTTATAAAAGGTTTTTTTGCACTGCGGGGATCTCCCCCACAATTTTCGTCAAAAAAAACAGTGATATGCTAAGCCATCATCGCTAATGCGGTTTGCAACTAACGGTGATGCCTATTATTAAAAAAACCGCTCGTCCTTGTCCCCGCGTCGCCCCTCCCTCTAGGGAGACTCGGGCGGCCCTCCCAGCCCTTGCTGCCGCCGCCCCCTCCTCCCCCCCTTCCCTACCTCACTGTCACCGGAGAGGATTGTCGGAGCTTTGGCCGGCCCCAAGGAAGGCGGGGGGGGGGAGGGGAAGGGGCTATGGTTTCCTGTTTTGGCCGAAGCGCTCCGCTTCCAGGCTGTGGATGGTGCGCAACGGCCATGGCGGCCTCCCGGTGGGGAGGCCCGTGTCGTGCTAGGCCGGCGCTGGTGTGACGCACCAGGTTTTGAATTGGCATTATTAGAGCTGATGATCGAGTTAGCGAAAGTCAAACACGTGACTTTGGTCAAACCTTGGTCAACCTGTGTCATCACCCCCGAAAACCTAGCCAACAATCACTAATGATCATTGTGACACCCCAGGTTTTTAATTAGCGTCATTAACGCTAATGACCAAATCAGCTGGGTCAAACCTGCCGACATTGGTCAAACCTAGGTCAACTTGGGTCATCACCTCAAAAACCTCGCCAACAAAACCCTATTGAACCCCTTGACCAAGTCAACACACCCTTGTGGTCAACCCTTTGTCAAACCCCGCTTAAACCCTGACGTCAGTGAATGTCTTCCGGAACTTTTGCGGCGTTCTCCAAATTTCACCTAAACACTTCAAAATCTACCTTTACGAAAGTTGTTCAGCTTGTTGAGGGACACAACTTTCATGTAGATTGGCATTTCAAATTTTGAGAGGAAATTGGTGAAAAACGTGGTCAACCGACAGCAGCTCCTGTTCACCGGAATGTGGTGACATTCGAAGTTTGGCAGTAATTTGTGCAAAATCCGTTGAGAAAAACACCATAAGGCCTTCATAAAAGTTATAGAGGGTAGTGAGATCTACAACTTTCCTATTCGCCACTTTGTGCACTTTTATTCAAAATTGTGTAGAACATCACGGTCAAACCAAAGCAGTTGGAATGACTTTCCGCCGGAACGCGAGCGCGCGCGACGTCGCCCACGCGCCACGCCGAGCACGCCGGCGCCGCGCCACCGCGTGCCAATGCCCCGCCCCTAGGCGTTCGAGCCCACGGACCGCATTCCCGTGCCGCTCCTTCCCCCATGCCGCGCGCACACCGAGGCGCCTCGAACCCCGCACTCGCCGCCGAACCGCGCCACGTCGTACCCATCGATCCGTCGGCGTCCGCCCCCGGCGCGCGCCCTCGCCGAGGCTAGGCCGCCGTACGCGCGGGTTAATGGCCGAGGGAGCCTTACCCGCGAAGCCTTGCCCTTTTCCCCTTCACGCTCGTCGCCTATAAGGCCGGCCGCTCCTTCCTCTCGCGCGAGACCGAGCCGTTCCGCCGCGCCACCGTAGCCGCAGTTGAGCTCGGGTCCCCGCGCTTGCTCGTCGACGGCCGACACTCCCCGCACCCTTCCTACCCGTCACTCGAGTCTCTCGCGCCACGTGTAGTCACAGCCCGACCGCAACCTCGCCGGAGACGAGCTCGCGGTGACCGCCGCCGCCCGGTGCCGTCGAGGGAGCTCGCCAACGCCATCCCCGCCCCGTTTCTGACCTCAAATTGACGCGTGGTGAGTTCATGGTCACCTCCCCGCCCTTTCCACGGCCACCCGCGCCGCCGGCTTGCCGGATTTTGGCCGGAACCGCCACCGGCCACCCCCGGGGACCCAATTGCATCTTCCCCGTTCTTTCTAGGGTCTTGGGTGCAAAAACAGGGACCTATTCGTAAGGAATCTAAAACTGTCAGGGCCTGGTCGCAAAAGTGATTCTCAAATAGTACATGTGTTTTGCTGATTCTTGTAAATTCCGTCGAAAATCGTAGAGAAATCGTAAAAATGCAAACCCAATTTTGTTGGATTCCTGGTGAAAAATGCTACAACTTTTGTTATTCTTGCCTAAGCTGTTTCCTAATAGTTTTAGCATGAAAAATAGAAATGTGAAAAACCTAGATCTGAGATATCTCAAAAACCATAAGACCTCTGTAGCTAATTTTTGGATATGTTGTGTGTTATGTCGTGACAAGCTCCAGTACCAAAATTTCACAAAGTTATGTTGTAAATCTTTTTATATAAATTGTTTTCTATTTATTCAGAATCAGTTCACATGATTTTTGTAGCTAACAATAATTAGGTTTTTGTACCCAACTTCTGCGTGTTATCTTGTTATGCGAAAATACACCTCTGGTGAATTAATCACAATTTTATAATTGATATAAATATTTATTCTTGAAATATGCTTGATTTTCTTTGAAAATGCCTAACTCAAGATTCATAATAGTTCTAGGCGTATATGCCGCATTACTAGGTTAGTTTTGGACCATATATCATGTGTGAGAAAGTTTGGATCAATTTGTTGAGTATTTATTTTTGTGTGCATTTACCTTGCTTTGCTAGCTAGTTTTTGTTATTTTCAAAATAATTAAATTCATGAATTTACTAAACATGCATGTGTGTTCAGTGACTTGTTGTAGGTGATTAGTGCCTAATGCACATTTCCACTGAATTTTAATTAATTAATTAATTTATGAATAAAAGCTATGGAAGCAATTTAAGGCTAAATAGTCAATTAAAGGGGAAACATCACCAACCCACCTTTGATGACCTTGTGTGTGATGAAAATCATGTTAAAAAGCTAAATGTTACCAACCCATTGCTGTTTGTGAAATTAAACTAAATGATTTACATATATATGTACAAAGTCACTATCAAAAAGAATAATTAATAAAGAGCTGCATATTGTTCCTCTTTGGAAGAGTATGCTGAATGTATTTCTTATCTAGGTGAATGTGTCCAACCAAGGCACCCCAGGGATGCCATTTGTTGATTGTAATTAGTTAAATTAAAATTATCAAATAAATCTTTCATTTGTATCTTCGTGTAGATCTTCCCGACGGTAGATATACGCTCGTGCCGGAAGGAGGAGACGAAGGTGCTGACGAAGAGTTGCAGTACGTGGACGTAGCTCAAGACCTGAACCAAAGTCCAGAAGGGCCCAAGGCCAACCTTGCCAGTGAAGGCAAGCCCCGGAACATTAACCCCGTATTTTAAAAATTATGCAATTATCTTTTGCTATGACTGTGCATTTACGTTTCAGGAGTTGAATTGAAACCCTAGATACATGATCCCTAGGTACCTATGCTCTGTCACTAGTAGGCTAGGTCGATAGCTGCTATGCTATAGGACCCGATAGAAGTCGAATGATGTTCGTCACTCGCGAGAATAGGTTCTTATGTTGGAATCATAAGATCTTTATAAATGGATTGCTCATGTGGTAAGAGCATGGGATTTGGGCTCCGGTCCAGTGGCTTTCGTGGGCTAAGCTTTTAAACGTACTAAGCACTTGTCGGGAATGGGACCGGTAAGCCTAGTACCTTAATGAGACAGTGCGAGAACTTACTATTACTACTCTTGAGTAATCACCTACCACTTTGCAACCAGGAGGTGGGTAAATGTGTGAGGCTGGGTGTACTGGGTGGGACATGCCAGATAGCCTTGTACCCGGGACTGTAAGATTTGATCCCAAACCGAGGACTTTTGGGAACCGCCTGGTCGGTGTCAGCTCTGTTGGGGCACCGCTCCGTGTGTTTAGGTCTACCTTGCAAGGTTATAAACCAATCGATTGTCGGCCTCTCACCGTTATCTGAGACTGCTTAATCAACTGGCCATGACATCCCTTAATGATGGAACTTGGTGAATACTTCTGCGTGAATTAATTTTATTGTACAATCCTTGATTGAATTAGATGGCACACTTAGAAATGATAATCAATTAGAACTTGTGCTAAAATAATGAAAGTAAGGACATACTCTGTATTGCTTTTCAGCAAAAGAACTCCACCGGCCAAAAAGCTTCTCATGTCTAGAGTTTGGTGATGTAGCTATCACCCGACGGTTAAGTCTTGCTGAGTATTAGTATACTCAGCCTTGCTTTAAAAATGTGTTGCAGGTGTTGTTTGGCCTTGTGAGATTCCACCTGGCTGGGAGCTAGAATGGGTGGAAGAGGACGAGTGATGGCATCACGGATGGCCTCCTGTGATGTGTATCGTCGTGCTAGTTTATTTATTTCCGCTGTTTTTAGACTCTGAATCTTTACTCCCTGTCATGAACAATGGGTTGTAATAACTTGGATTTAATCCGTGTTGTACTCTGGACTCGCCTTCGTGTGAGTTTAATGCATATGTCGATCCTCTATATGAATTCCAAGTGATTTACCGGGCGTTAACCCGGCAACCAACAACAGGATGATACTTTACTATTGCTTAATGACCAAAGTAGATTGGTTTTAGGCGATAGTACGGTATTTTCCTGGGCGGGTTGTCACAGCTGGTATCAGAGGGATTATATGCACCAGAGTTTAGTTAATAACCTTAATCACTGGCTTTTGAATAAAATTGGCCAAGATTGTTTGGATTTCCAAAATACGTTGGTCCGTTAAGGATAAATTAGACCGAGAGGCCCTAGAGGGAATTTTGGGTTCTTTCAGGTGGCTTAGTAACCTATGGTTTATCTTACTAACTCCTAGCACTTTACTTTATGTCAGACTTATTTTCTTGCACAACCAAACTAGATGAGCCACGTGTTTTATACGTGTGCTGTGCCGCATCACGGGAATTGCGAGGGTTGATGGAGTGATCCATTCCACGGATCCCATCTTCGCGTCTGGTTATGAGTTGTGTTGTCGCCACGTGTTTCATACGTGTGCATTCCGCATGTCGAATATGCGAGGCAATGATACACTCCATTCAAACGGAGGGTGTCTGAGGTTGGACGCTGTCCATGCAGCGGCTTAACGCATGGATGCCGTTTCTATAGTGAACGATAATGTATGTGGACACTTTCATGAGTGCTGGCATGAAAGGTTCATCGTGTTCTGTGATCTTCTGCAGGTACACTAACCTCGTTTCGTAAGTCGCTAAGTGAGCATCGACTAGTTCTCGACTAGTTATTATAGGGAGATACGTGTATGTGCCATGCCACCGGCGCTAACTTCGAGTATTGGCTTGATTGCCTTGTGAGGACGAATAGGACGTCTTGCATCATGCTAAAAATTGTGAAAGCTTAAAACTGAACCCATTCTTGTTTATGTGCTCTCTAAGGTAACCTATTTCTAGTATGTTTTTGTCCCGCTTAGCCTCTCAGGTGTAGATGTGTTGCTGTCCAAAAATCTGTTGTGGCTATTGGTGTAGATCTTGCACCCTATTCAAGAATCTTTTTGCCTAGGTGATCTCTACCCAAGTTGCTCCACATCTAATCTAGTTCCTGCCCGCAAAAGCTCGTGACCGTAGCTTTTGTCTATCTCAAGTTATGCTCAGATTTGTGAACATCTGTCCTGCTGATTTTTCCAGGAACCAAATCTTAAATTCTTTCTTAGTTAAGGATTTTCCTGACCTTCTATCTCCATCTTGCATACCCAAACATGTGTCTCATAACCTTGCTGAGTTGCTACGCAAATTTGAGAAATTTTGGGGACACTGGTTTTTATGTTATGAATTTTTGTTCACAACTGCCAGAACTTTATGCCTTTATGTATGTCTGCTCGTTTCGAGTCTACATACGATTGTACCTTGGTACACAAGATTACCCCATTACTTAACCACGAACTCTTTTATCATGGATCGAGTTTATCCGTGCACACTCACACCCGCCTGGTTCTCACTTTTGTTGGATTGTCCAGATGGACAACGTTGGATCTGCGTCGGCTGACGTGGAAGCATGGACTCTCGTGAACTACCTCGAGGAGGGTGGATTTCCTGCACTTTTGTGGGACATCCTGAGGGACTTTGGGTACACTATTTACCTAGAGTACTCGGCACGTGAGTTCATGACCATAGGCCAGCTCCTTCGTTGTGAAGTGAAGGTGATGATTTCCGTGTGCCCGACCAATCCTGCTTGGGAAGAGTGGGAGTGTAAGGCACAAGGAAGGAACCTGGCTGATACTGTGCAGAAGGCTGCTCTCGAAGCGCTCACGACTTTTTGTGGGAAGCATCCTGACGAGGTAGCCGACACTGCAGCCTGAGTGATTCCTGTACCTTGTGTCGAACGCGAAGCTTTTATTCCAGCTCAGGGCGACTCTCACTATAGTCTCGATCTCGTCACCTCAGTCCGCTTTTCAAAAGCCATGTATGACACTTACCGACGGATAGTGGGAGAAAGTGTGTTCTATAGACACCAAATCTATAGGTACCGAGTTAAAGAAATGGAGAATAGAGCTCAAGCATTGAAGGAAGCACGAGCAATGATAGCTACTCTCAAGAAGGGAAGACGCAAGGATAAGGCAAAGATACAAGAGTTAAGTGAAATCATACATGAGCATAATTTTCTGTTGTAGCATAATGATCAATATATGCTTGAACTAGAGAATCAACTGGAAGCTATAGTAGCACCGCCTCCGGAACCTGTCATTCGTGGACCAGAAGCAGAAGAAGACGCTGAAGAAATTCAAGGAGAATCTGGAGTAGAGTCTGGACCTGCTTCACCGTAGCTTTCTTCGGCATGGAAGATTCAGACCGTAGGAAGTAAACCTAAGGCTAGCTTGTTGTTTAGTTGGAGTTTGGTGTGCTTGTAAGAACATTTTAAGTCGTACAAGCGTAGTAGTGGTAAGGAAACCCCTAGTGTGTACAACCGCTCTTGGTTGAGTTTTGTGGTAGGTTGAACTAGGAAGTTTTCTTGACGCAACTAATCTGCATTGTGACCCCCAGATGTTGTCATGATGATTCCGAGATCTTCCATTGATGTAATGCTGTTGTTGAACACCCTCGGTTGTGGTGGGTGGAATGTGATTTGAGCTAGTGCGATCAAATCTTGATCTCGAGTTGAATACCAACCTTGGAGTACGTCTGCTGACCTTAAATGAGAATTTTCGGAACATGAGCATCGATTTCTGAATTTGATGCTTATGGCCACTGTGTTGTTCGGTTCCGTAAAACTTACCATAAATGAGCTTTCGACATACATATTCTACTTGTCAATTTTATGAGCAAGCTTATGAATGTGTGTTTAATGAAAACTCAAATTTTCAAATGGTCGGACCGACACACAACACTCCCAATGGTTTTGGTGCCTTAGGTAGTGGTGACCTACCACCACCACCACCCCTGACACCGACAGAGGCACTTCTGACAGCGCAAACCGACGTAGTGCGCCAGCTCCTGCAGATGCAACAACAGATGGACCAGCGAGTGCAGCAGCTAGAACAGAGACCTCTGCACGGGGCCAATCATGAGGGACCACATACGGTCACTACATACACCCAGTTTATTGGGATGAAGCCTCCAACATTCACTAAGGCAGAAGAACCTCTTGAAGCTGACGCATGGGTCAGAGCCATAGAGGCAAAATTTTCTGCTTCTACCCTTCTGTCGGTGTTTTAGACTGGCAACCTACCAAGGGGAGTACCCGAGGTAGATGAATGTGGCCTCGCCGAGATCGGTAACTCGAAGGAAGAGACACGTGGCACACAATTTAGACAGGCTCGGGCCGCGAGGTGCGTAATACCCTACGTCCTGTATGCTGCGTAGCTCTGGATTGATTGGATGAGTTTACAAGATGATGCGTATCTGGGAGAGAGGGGTCCCCGCCTCACCTTATATAGTCTGGGAGGCAGGGTTACAAGTCGGTTCAGGGAGAGAGTACTAGTCGGGTACGTCTAGGAGTTCTCTACACAATACAGGACATGTAAAGCTTCCTATCCGAGTACCTCTCCACCGTAGTCCTTGCACCTCAAGCCATCAGGTGCCATGTAGCACAAGCCGAGTAATCCCAGGGGCCCACCGAGTAGTCAGTCCTGGTACCCACCGAGGTAGTGGGCCCAGGAAGGTCCATACGACGAGCCCCCGAGTACTTTGTAGTCGAGTAGGATAGTTTCGAGTAGTCTTGATGGCCTTGACAAGTAGTCCTTAGGCGTCCCGGAGTGCTACAAGCCAAAATTCCTCAAGAATACTTGAAGCATCCCGACGCTGGAAGGTACTCCAGCTGATGCTTGAGTAGTCTTGAAATCTTCTCGAGTAGTTCCCAAGCATCCCCGAGTTCTCCTCTTGAAGGTCTTCAATAATACTCGTGTTGTCTTGAAGCCGAAATTTATATGGAAATGCGATTGCAAAATCACACTCTATATGGAGTAGCCCCCGAGCCTTAGGTTGAGTTGTAGACTCTGGCTGAGGGTAAATCTGAAGTTCCGGCAAGATTATCCTGTAAAATCCGGAGAAAAAACCGAAGGACACGTGGCACGGAGCCCCCGAGCCTTGAGTCGAGTACTTCCTCTCGAATTGAAGGGCCATCTTGAATGTAGAATGTGTCCTGAGTTGCTCTTGAATCTTGTCACCACCCAGGGAGTTGAGTAGACATAGTCGAGCACCCGAGAATAGAGCGTGTCGACTACTGGAAGTTGAAAGGTCAGGCGGCCGCCGTTGCGTCAGCCGCCGATACATATCCATCTGGCCGTTACGGAGCCGCCAGTTGACTTATAAATAAAGCCGAAACCTTTAGGGTTTTTCATCCCCCGCATTTGCAGCCATTCGAAACAGATCTAGCCAAGAGTCAGCCGCCTGTGCATACTGCCACCACGCCTTAGGGCCGCATCCATGCGCGCGCCGGCCGCTACCTCCCGGAGCAGCCCCCGAGCGAATGCGAGTGAAGACCCGCTGCATTTGGAGAATGAAGCCGCCCCCGTCGAAGACCATGAAGACCGGTGCCGGGAAAAAGAGGTCCCGTGAAGAGGCGTCTGGATCCGCCGAGGGGTCAACACCGCCGACGTCTCCCCCACGCCCGAATCCAAATAAGGAATGGAAGAAATCCAAGGCAAAGACAGAGGACTTGCTGGCGCTGCTGAACAGTGGTTTCCTTCGAGAGAAAGAGGTGGACATGTGGCGCGCCGCCGCGGGAGATCCATATCCGATGGAGAAGAACTCCGACGAGATCCCGATGTTCGCCCGGTTCGTGGAGCGCGGGTTGGCCCGCCCGACGAGCGACTTCTTCAAAGGTCTTCTCGACTATTACGGTATCGAGTACTTAAACTGGAACCCCAATGGAATGTTTCACGTCTCTGTCTTCGTCCACTTCTGCGAAGCCTTCTTGGGGATCAAGCCACACTGGGTGCTGTTTTGAAAGTTCTTCCGCGTGAAGCCCCAGCCGAGCGCCAACGACCCAAGAGTAGTTGGAGGGGCCAGCATCCAGATGCGCGAAGATGCCGCCGAGCAGTACTTGGCGTATAAGCTGATCGATTCCAATCAAGATTGGAAAGCAAAGTGGTTCTATATCACCAACCACCACACGGAGTTGCCGAAGCCAAGCGGGAAGCAGCCGAAGCATCGGCCCTGGTGGAACACGGAGCCGACGATGCAGGAGGGCATTCAGCTACCCGAGCTACTGCAGAAGATCAAGGCTTTGAGAGAAGCCGGGCTGAGGGTCGAACACGTGGCCTTCAGCTTCATGAAGAGGAGGGTGCAGCCACTAATGGCTCGTGACACCCTCGGGTATCAGTACACCGGCAAGGACGACACGTCGCAGATGCCTGGCGGTGAGATCGATGATGACGACATCATCGAGAGGCTGGGCAGGATCTTCAAGGACATGCCGCCGTACATGCCCTGCCCGGTCCCCGAGTACTCCGCAGCTCATCCGCCGAACAAGGTAAGTAGCCGCACTCAGTGTCCGAGTACTGATTGTATGGTAGTAGTCATGCTCACCCAAGCTATATGTTGCACGATGACATTGTAAAGTTTGTCTCTGAGCCAGCTTCGCCTCCCCGACTTGTGAATATTCCGGACGAGGGGAAAGGCAAGGACAAAGAGCGTCGCGAAGTCGGCGAAGGTGACGATACCGTCATCGTTGAAGATACGTCCGACGAGGAGGACGAAGAGACGCTTCAGGAGCGGTTCCAGCTGCGGTCCAGGTTCAGCCGCCCTGGACTGCCCAACGTGCCCCTCATCAATGATCCTCTGACTAGCCTGGAGGCTGGTCTGCCTGCGCCGCCGAGGAGGCCGCGCAATGTGGCACGCAAGCGCGTCGCCAAAAAGTTGAAAGTCACCGAGACTATGTATCAAGAGGTAAACTCCTCGAGTAGGGTAGTCGAGTACTTGTCTTGCAATATTGTGTATGCTGACAACTGAATTCCGAGTGCTTGCAGGAGATTCCGCATTCCGACCCCGTAGACCAAGGGGACGAAGGCGACTGGGAAACGGTGGGAGAGCCGGCTGAAAGAAACCGCAACCCATCCCCCACCTTAGAAGAACTTGTGTCGTAGTTGACACAGCGGTCGATTACAGTTGTCGAGCCGTAGGTGCCGGTCGTCGAGAGCGGGACGGATGTGACGCCCAGATTTTTAATTACCGTCATTAACGCTAATGACCGAATCAGCCGAGTCAAACCAGTCAAACACCGGTCAAACCTAGGTCAACCTGAGCCATCACCCCGAAAACCTCGCCAATGAACCCTAATGAACCCTTTGACCAAGTCTACAGACACCCGTAATGGACCCTTGGCCAAAGACACGGTCAAAACCGGCTTAACCGTTGACGTCAGCGAATGTCGCCCGGAGCTTATGCCGCGTTCTCCAAAATTCACCTAAACACTTCAAAATCTACCTTTATGAAAGTTGTCCATCTTGTTGAGGGACACAACTTTCATGTAGATTGACATTTCAAATTTTGAGTGGAAATTGGTGAAAAACTCGATTAATCGACGATACCTCCCGTTTTCCCGAACGTGCCGACATTCAATGTTGGCACGACGTTCTCGCAAAATCCGTTGAGAAAAACACTAGACGACCTTTACAAAAGTTGTAGAGGGTAGTTAGATCTACAACTTTCCTATTCATCACTTTGTGCACTTCTATTCAAGATTTTTGAGAAAAAGCTCGGGTCAAACGAGGGCGGTCCGCAACGTCGGCGCCGAACGCGAGCACACGCGCGCGCGCGGCCGCCGCCCGCGCGGCTCGCGCCGCGCCGGCGCCGCCCCTCGGCGTCCGGTCCCGCCGGCGCACGTTCCCAAGGCCGCCCGCGCCTTCCCGAGGTCACGACTCGCCTCCCGATGCTTTGAACGCCGGGAACGCGTCGTGCTCGCGCCGCCCGTACGCGTCCCGCCATCCACCACCGGTCCGTTCGCGTTCCCCTCGTCGGGCGCGCGTTCCCGAGGCCTTGGCCCTCGCGCCCGCCTCGGTGGCCGTGGGCGTCCCCAGGGGCGGGTCGGTGCGCTTTAAAAGTAGGCGGGCGCTCGCGGGTCGGAGGGAGGCCGCGCCCGGCCGGCCGTTCCTGCGGTGCACGTCGCCGTCCAGCCTGTGCGCCGTCCTGCCCGAGCACCCCCACCTCTAGCGCTTGTTGCCGCGGTCCCATGCCTTCCTAGCGGTGCCGCACAGCTCCCCAACCGCCCAGCACCACCCCGCCCCCTCCCAGACCGGAGCAGCACCGGAGCCGAGCCCCACCGCGGCCGGCCCCGCCGGCGCCGCCGGCCGGCCGTTCCCGGTGTTCTCCCACCCGTCTGCGGCCACAAACCGAACCCTAGTGACCTCCTCTACCTCCTCCGCCCATTCCCCGGCCAAGGGCGCCACCGGAGTGGCTCAATTCCGGCGGGCCGCGCCGGCCGGTCCGCCCAGGGACCACATTGCGAAAACAGAAATCTTCCCAGGGACCCTGCTGCAAAAGCGCCACTCCAATAGTAAAAGTGAGTGGCTGATTCTTGTAAATTGCGTAGAAAATCACAGAAAAATTAGAAAAATGTAAAACCAATTTTTTTGGATTCTTGGTGAATTATTCTACAACTTTTGCTATTCTGGCCTGAGCTAACTCCTTTTAGTTTTTGCATGAAAAATACAAATGTGAAAACCCTAGATCTGCAATAACTCAAAAACTATAAATCCTCTGTAGCTAATTTTTGGATATGTTGTGTGTTAGGTCATTACTAGCTCCTATGCCAAAAATTGCACAAAGTTATGATGTAAATCTGTTTATAAAAATATTTGTCCATTTCTGCCAGATCTTCCCAAATGATTTTTCTTGTTAAATATATTCATGTTCTTGAGCACAACTTGTGCACACTGTCTTGTAATACCAAAATGCACATCTTGTGAATTAATCATGAATTTTGGATTAACATAAATAATTGTTCTTGATGTTTTCCTTTGAAAATTTATAAACCAAGTCCAGTAGTGATTCCATGTGAATATGCTAGCTTTTTAGACTTGTTTAGGACCATAGAGCATGCACAAGAAAGTTTGGATCATTTCGAGGCTTATTTTTTTATATGCATTTAAATTAGAATCACTAGCTAGCCTTTGATATTTTCCATAACATTTAATTTCCTAGCATCCAGCTCTTACATGTGGGTCCAATGGACCAGGATAGGTACTAGTAGGCTTAAGAAACACTCATTTAATTTTTGGTGATTTAATTGTTTTATAAAAAGCTTACATGCCCTTTTAACATCAAAGGGAAATTAGATAAAGAAAAATCCCTAATTAATTCTTTTTCCTTTTTGAAGATATTATTTAATATAATTAAAAGATAATTAAATATCATCACCGATCGGAAAGTAATTCATGGATAAAAATATTAATTATACCTTTGTTGGTGAAGATAAAAGGAAAGGAAGCTTTCACATGAAATGATAAGCCTAATAAAAACCTTTATTCAAATGTGGAGTAAAAGAGTAACCCGTGTACAACCAATAACCTTCCTAAAAGAGAAACATTAGATAAATGCTTGTTAAGGTGAATATGACCAACCCAGAGTTGGATAAGACAACAAACTATCACATCACCTAAAGTGCATTGCATTCCGTGTAGATCTTCGGACGGAGATTACTCCCTTATCCGGAAACCAAGGAAGGAGGAGTGGAAGCGTCGGCGCCGGTGCGTGGAAGTACTCGACACCGAGGGTGCCCAAGCTGACCTAGCTGACGAAGGCAAGCCCCGGTGCATCTAACCCAGTTTTCAAATTCTTTCTTCAATTATCTATGGATGATTGTGCATTTACGTTCAGGAGTTAAATGAAACCCTAGATGCATGATCCCTAGGTACCTATGCTCTATCACTAGTATTCTAGGTCGATAGCTGCTATGCTATAGGACCGATAGAAGTCGAGTGATCTTCGTCACTCGCGAGATTAGGTTCCTAGATAGGAATCATAAGATATACTTAAATGGATTGCTCATGTGGTAAGAGCATGGGATTTGGGCTCCGGTCCATTGGCTTTCGTGGGCTAAGCTTTTGAACGTACTAAACATATGCCGGGAATGGGACCGGTAAGCCTAGTACCCGATTGACGCGGTAAGGGAACCTTTCCCTACTAAACCTGGGGCACTTGTGTCCCCACCGCTTGCAACAAAGGTGGTACTGCGTGAGTCCGGACGTTCGTGTGGGAGCGATCCGGTAAAACCTTGTACCAAGGAATGTAGGTTCCGCTCCCGAGCCGAAGATCGACGGAAACGGCACTGGGAAAGTTGTCCTTGCGGGGGCGAGCCTACCGTGTGTTTGGGTTTACCTTGCAAGGTTTAAATCAATCGATTGTCGGCCTCTCACCGTTATCCGAGACTGCTTAATCAACTGGCCATGATACCCCATAATGATGGAACTCGAGGAATATTGTTGGATGCATTAATTGCTTGTCCAATCCTTGATTGAATTAGATGGCACATTTAGAAATGGTAATCAACTAGAACTTGTGCTAAAACATTGAAAGTAAGGACCTACTCTTAGGAGCTGTTCAGCAAAAGAAACTCCACCGGCCAAAAGCCTTTCATGTCTAGAGTTTGGTGATGTAGTTTTCACCCGACGGTTAAGTCTTGCTGAGTATTAGTATACTCAGCCTTGCTTTGAAAATTGTTGTTGCAGGTGTGATTAACCGGATGGGTGACGAAAAGTGATGACATCACGGATGGCCTCCTGTGATGTCTACCGTTGCGCTAGTTTATTTTATTTCCGTTGTTTTTCGAACTCTAAACCTTTACTCCATGTCGTGAACAATAGTTTGTAATAAAATGTTTAATTCATGTTGTACTCTAGACTCACCTTCGCGTGAGTTTAATGCATGTATTGATCCGTTGTTCGATGTCCAAGTGATTTACCGGGCGTTAACCCGGCAACTAACGACAGGACGATACTTTACTATTGCTTAATGACCACAGTGGATCGGTCTTAGGCGATAGTACGGTATTTTCCTGGGCGGGTTGTCACAGCTGGTATCAGAGCAATTATATGCACCAGAGTTTCATTAGCAACCTTAATCACTGGTTTTTGAATAAAACTTGCCAAGATTGGTTGTGTTTACAAAATGCGTTGGTCCGTTAAGGATGAAATAGACCGAGAGGCCCTAGAGGGAATTTTTGGTTTCTTTCAGGTGACTTATTAATCTATGGTTTATTTTGCTAACTTCCAGCACATCTTACTTTATGTCAGACTTACTTTCTTGCACTACCAAACTAGGAGCCACGTGTTTCATACGTGTGCTGTTCCGCATCACGGGAATTGCGAGGGTTGATGGAGTGATCCATTCCACGGATCCCATCTTCGCGTATGTTTATGAGTTGTGTGTCGCCACGTGTTTCATACGTGTGCATTCCGCATGTCGCTCATGCGAGGCAAGGATACACTCCATTCAAACGGAGGGTGTCCGAGGTTGGACGCTGTCCATGCAGCGGCTTAACGCATGGATGCCGTTTCTATAGTGAACGGTAATGTATGTGGACGCTTTCATGAGTGCTGGCATGAAAGGTTCGTTGTGTTCTGTGATCTTCTGCAGGTACACTAACCTCGTTCGTAAGTCGCTAAGTGAGTATCGATAGTCTCGACTAGTTAATATAAGGAGAGACGTAATTGTTGCCCTGCCACCGGCACTAACTTCGATTTTTGGCTTGATTGCCATGTGAGGTCGGATAGGACGTCTTGCATGCATGTTAAAATCGAAACAGCTAAAATGGACCCGAAAACTAAATTTCCATATGCTCTCTAAGAAAGTTTTTGCTAGTGTGTGCTTTTTATAAACTAGAGTACCTCTCGTGCTTAGCTGTTATGCTGCCCAAAGTTGTAAAAGTTTGTTCGCCTTGTCTTTGCACCATGTTCTAGGAGTAACTAAAATAGGTGTGCAAACAAAAATTGCTCCGAACCTAATCAAGTTCCTGCTCACAACAAGTCATGGTCATAACTTCATTCTATCTCAAGTTATGATCAGATTTGGGAACCCCTGTTTTGCTGTTTTTACAGAACTCAATCCCAACCTTGCCTAATTGAGCAACCTTCCTAGCTTTCTAGCTCAGCCTTTCAGTACCAAAGATGCGTCTCTAACCTTGACGAGTTACCACCCAAAAGTTGGGATTTTTTGGGGTTCTGGGTTTAAGTTATGAATTTTTGTTCATAACTGCCAGAACTTTATGTCGTTATGTATGTGAGCTTGCTTCGAGTTCTGACATACGACTGTGCCTTTGTGCCCATGAATACCAAGCAATGCTCAGCCGGAGAAAAGAACTTATGCTATTCTACTATGTCCGTGGGAATGTCTTGATCTTAGAATTCAATCTTCAATAGTGATTCTCCTATCATCAAGTCATTTCCGTCGACTTGTATTTTTCCCTTCAACCCCTTGTCCTAAGACATGTTGAAGCACTAGGGTATTCTTCGTATTGATATCCTTGTCCTGGTTACTTCGAACTTTCAATCTGAGCCTATTCCCATGGTCTTACTCACAACCTTTTAAACAAATAAATAAATAAATAAATAAATAAATAAATAAATAAATGAATAAATAAATAAATAAATAAATAAATAATTATGTCTCTTCTTGAGCATGCATTTGCATAGCATATGCATTGGGAACCTTGGGTGAACTAACATGCATACACTTGGAGTGTTTTCAATATCTCCCACTCTATCCTTTGTGTTTGGTGAAGTTGTCATCCCATAACTAAAGGTGCCGTGACGGAACCTAGGGCGTCATGTGCGCTGCAACCACATGATTGCCACTAGGGGCGCACTAGGTATCTTGGTTGTGACAATGCGACTCGCCACGCACACCCCTGCTCAACCTGTGATTGTCTTCTCAATCGCTAACTCGTTTTGTGGGTAACTGAGTCATGCTAACATGCATCCTAGGCATCTACTACATGAGCATATGCATCGTGTCATCATAACATGTGCATCGCATCAATTTTTGAAAAACATTGCACCGTGGTGGCACGAAGCAATGCCACATAAGGTTGCAACATAAATGACAAGTGAGCAAGATCGTTCGGAAGATCCTATGCCAATTTATCCCTCCATACTTTCCGCTTGCATCCGCAAGTAAACTTCGTGCGAAAGCTTTCCATTACTTGTCGCCCTTGACTACTTCTATGGGCTAATCCTGAACTGATGGTGGTTATGCTCTTGCCCGATCATCCCATCGTGTTTGCTCCCTCAGAGTAATTTCAGAACACCCGAGAGGACCACTCCTCTATTTCTCTATCTTGTCCTTGGAATTTCGAATCTCGGGACGAGATTCTTCTTAAGGGGGGTAGGCTGTGACGCCCCAGATTTTTAATTACCGTCATTAACGCTAATGACCGAATCAGCCGAGTCAAACCGGTCAAACACCGGTCAAACTTAGGTCAACCTGGGCCATCACCCCGAAAACCTCGCCAATGAACCCTTTGACCAAGTCTACAGACACCCGTAATGGACCCTTGGCCAAAGACACGGTCAAAACCGGCTTAACCGTTGACGTCAGCGAATGTCGCCCGGAACTTATGCCGCGTTCTCCAAAATTCACCTAAACACTTCAAAATCTACCTTTATGAAAGTTGTCCATCTTGTTGAGGGACACAACTTTCATGTAGATTGACATTTCAAATTTTGAGTGGAAATTGGTGAAAAACTCGATTAACTGACAGTACCTCCTGTTTTCCAGAACAGGCCGACATTCAATGTTGGCACGACGTTCCTGCAAAATCCGTTGAGAAAAACACTAGACGGCCTTTACAAAAGTTGTAGAGGGTAGTTAGATCTACAACTTTCCTATTCATCACTTTGTGCACTTCTATTCAAGATTTTTGAGAAAAACTGGGTCAAACAGGGGCAGTCCGCAACGTCGGCGCCAGAACGCGAGCACGCGCGCGCCGCGGCGTCGCCGCGCGCCGCGCGCGCGCGCGCCGCCCCTCGGTGTCCGGTCCCGCCGGCGCACGTTCCCAAGGCCGCCCGCGCCTTCCCGAGGTCACGGCTCACCTCCCGATGCCTTGAACGCCGGGAACGCGTCGTGCTCGCGCCGCCCGTACGCGTCCCGTCGCCATGGACCACCGGTCCGTTCGCGTTCCCCTCCGTCGGGGCGCGCGTTCCCGAGGCCTTGGCCCTCGCGCCCGCCTCGGTGGCCGTGGGCGTCCCCTCGGGGCAGGTCGCTGCGCTTTAAAAGCGGGCGGCGCTCGCGGGTCGGAGGGAGGCCGCGCCCCGACCGGCCGTTCGTGCGGTGCACGTCGCCGTCCAGCCTGTGCGCCGTCCTGCCCGAGCACCCCCCACCTCTAGCGCTTGTTGCCGCGGTCCCATGCCTTCCTAGCGGTGCCGCACAGCTCCCCAACCGCCCAGCACCACCCCGCCCCCCTCCCCCGCACGGAGCAGACACGGAGCCGAGCCCCACCGCGGCCGGCCCGCCGGGCGCCGCCGGGCCGGCCGTTCCCGTGTTCTCCCCACCCGTCTGCGGCCACAAACCGAACCCTAGTGACCTCCTCTACCTCCTCCGCCCATTCCCCGGCCAAGGACGCCACCGGAGTGGCTCAATTCCGGCGAGCCGCGCCGGCCGGTCCGCCCAGGGACCACATTGCGAAAACAGAAATCTTCCCAGGGACCCTGCTGCAAAAGCGCCACTCCAATAGTAAAAGTGAGTGGCTGATTCTTGTAAATTGCGTAGAAAATCACAGAAAAATTAGAAAAATGTAAAACCAATTTTTTTGGATTCTTGGTGAATTATTCTACAACTTTTTTTATTATGGCCTGAGCTAATTCCTTTTAGTTTGTGCATGAAAAATACAAATATGAAGACCCTAGATCTGCAATAACTCAAAAACTATAAATCCTCTGTAGCTAATTTTTGGATTTGTTGTGTGTTAGGTCATTACTAGCTCCTATGCCAAAAATTGCACAAAGTTATGATGAAAATCGTTTTATAAAAATATTTTTCCATTTCTGCCAGATCTGCCCAAATGATTTTTCTTGTTAAATATATTCATGTTCTTGAGCACAACTTGTGCACACTGTCTTGTAATACCAAAATGCACATCTTGTGAATTAATCATGAATTTTGGATTAACATAAATAATTATTCTTGATTTATGCATGTTTTCCTTTGAAAATTTATAAACCAAGTTCAGTAGTGATTCCATGTGAATATGCTGGCTTTTTAGACTTGTTTAGGACCATAGAGCATGCACAAGAAAGTTTGGATCATGTAGAGACTTAATTATTTTTATATGCATTTAAAATAGAATCACTAGCTAGCCTTTGATATTTTCCATAACATTTAATTTCCTAGCATCCAGCTCTTACATGTGGGTCCAATGGACCAGGATAGGTACTAGTAGGCTTAAGAAACACTCATTTAATTTTTGGTGATTTAATTGTTTAATAAAAAGCTTACATGCCCTTTTAACATCAAAGGGAAATTAGATAAAGAAAAATCCCTAATTAATTCTTTTTCCTTTTTGAAGATATTATTTAATATAATTAAAAGATAATTAAATATCATCACTGATCAGAAAGTAATTCATGGATAAAAATATTAATTATACCTTTGTTGGTGAAGATAAAAGGAAAGGAAGCTTTCACATGAAATGATAAGACTAATAAAAACCTTTATTCAAATGTGGAGTAAAAGAGTAACCCATGTACAACCAATAACCTTCCTAAAAGAGAAACATTAGATAAATGCTTGTTAAGGTGAATATGACCAACCCAGAGTTGGATAAGACAACAAACTATCACATCACCTAAAGTGCATTGCATTCCGTGTAGATCTTCCGGACGGAGATTACTCCCTTGTCCCGGAAACCAAGGAAGGAGGAGCGGAAGCGTCGCTGCAGTGCGTGGAAGTACTCGACACCGAGGGTGCCCAAGCTGACCTAGCTGATGAAGGCAAGCCCCGGTGCATCTAACCCAGTTTTCAAATTCTTTCTTCAATTATCTATGGATGATTGTGCATTTACGTTCAGGAGTTAAATGAAACCCTAGATGCATGATCCCTAGGTACCTATGCTCTATCACTAGTATGCTAGGTCGATAGCTGCTATGCTATAGGACCGATAGAAGTCCAGTGATCTTCGTCACTCGCGAGATTAGGTTCCTAGATAGGAATCATAAGATATACTTAAATGGATTGCTCATGTGGTAAGAGCATGGGATTTGGGCTCCGGTCCAGTGGCTTTCGTGGGCTAAGCTTTTGAACGTACTAAACATATGCCGGAATGGGACCGGTAAGCCTAGTACCCGATTGACGCGGTAAGGGAACCTTTCCCTACTAAACCTGGGGCACTTGTGTCCCCCTCGCTTGCAACAAAGGTGTGGTACTCGCGTGAGTCCGGACGTTCGTGTGGGAGCGATCCGGTAAGAAACCTTGTACCAAGGAATGTAGGTTCCGCTCCCGAGCCGAAGATCGACGGAAACGGCACGGGAAAGTTGTCCTTGCGGGGGCAGCCTACCGTGTGTTTGGGTTTACCTTGCAAGGTTTAAATCAATCGATTGTCGGCCTCTCACCGTTATCCGAGACTGCTTAATCAACTGGCCATGATACCCCATAATGATGGAACTCGAGGAATATTGTTGGATGCATTAATTGCTTGTCCAATCCTTGATTGAATTAGATGGCACATTTAGAAATGTTAATCAACTAGAACTTGTGCTAAAACATTGAAAGTAAGGACCTACTCTTAGGAGGCCGTTCGGCAAAAAAAGAAACTCCACCGGCCAAAAGCCTTTCATGTCTAGAGTTTGGTGATGTAGTTTTCACCCGACGGTTAAGTCTTGCTGAGTATTAGTATACTCAGCCTTGCTTTGAAAATTGTTGTTGCAGGTGTGATTAACCGGATGGGTGACGACAAGTGATGACATCACGGATGGCCTCCTGTGATGTCTACCGTTGCGCTAGTTTATTTTATTTCAGTTGTTTTTCGAACTCTGAACCTTTACTCCATGTCGTGAACAATAGTTTGTAATAAAATGTTTAATTCATGTTGTACTCTGGACTCGCCTTCGCGTGAGTTTAATGCATGTATCGATCCGCTGTTCGATGTCCAAGTGATTTACCGGGCGTTAACCCGGAAACTAACGACAGGACGATACTTTACTATTGCTTAATGACCACAGTGGATCGGTCTTAGGCGATAGTACGGTATTTTCCTGGGCGGGTTGTCACAACGGAACCAGCTGCGACTGCTGCTGCTGAAGAACCGGCGGCAGCTCAAGCCGAAGAGGAGGCGCCCGCCGGAGCCGGGCTTTTCAACATTGCCAGCATACTAGGTGCTCCGACCGTGACTATTGTCCGGTCAAGCTTGTAAGTGAAGATCTTTCCCGAGTAGTACATGTAGTATGGTAGTCGTACTTGATTGACCACCAGTTATGTACTATGCAGGAAATCGACGAACTTGTCCTGGGAGGGAGATGAACCCAGCATGGCAGCGGCTGAAGAGGCTTCCGCGCCTGCTGCCGAGGAGTCCGCTCCCCTCCCCTAGGCCGAGACCGTGGCGCCAGCCGCGGAGGTTGCGCTGCCAGAGGCCAGCATAGTAGAAGGTGAGTACACTGCAGAGATGCAGCCTTCCTCGAGTAGTAGTCGTAGACCCCGGGAAATCGATCCCGTGTGTCTTCTGTTGACAGGGGCAGAAGTAGAGGGAAGCACCATCCCCGAGGCTGTGCTCGTTGAAGGCATTGTGCCAGAAGCCGAAGTAGCCGCCGGAGCAGCAACTGAGCCGACGGAGATAGCCAGTGGAGTAGCCCTCGGGGTGGCCGAAGAAGTGCGTGACGATGTACTGCCGGAGTCAAGCCTGAAAGTAGTCGTCCGTTCGTTAGAAATCCAAGATGCGGAGCCGATCCGTTCGGCACCGATGTCTGAGGCCGCCGCGACTAGTCGTGGTAGACTCGAGCTTCTGGCGGATGATCTTGTTGACCCGGCGACAGTGGCACGCAACTTGGAGGCGATGCGACGGGCCGAGCAATGGATGAAGGTATGTATCAGTACCCTTGGATAGTCGATCTGCCGCAAGTGCTGAGTACCCGAGTAACAAATGTTGTATTTTGCAAGATGTCGCGGAGAGATCCCGACAAAAGTCTGAAATGCTCCAGGGGTATGGTGATGCGGTGCTCCGGGCAGAATCACTGGAGAAAGAGCTTGCGAAGGCCAGGAAGCACTCCGCCATGCTCCAGTATAAGCTTGATGGTGCCTTCGCCCAGTACCACAATGAAGTACAAGATATGTAGGCGAAGAGCGATGAGCTGGTGCGTAAGAACAAGTTGCTGCGCCAGAAGAGCAAAGGTATGTCGATGTCGCCTTGTCGGGTAATTATTGCGGGCACCCTGTAGTAGTCGGACATCTCCCTTTGAGTTGTTTGTAGATCTTGAGGCTCGGGTAGAACAGCTGAAGGCATCAGAAGTCGATATGAAGAACCTCTTCTACCGAGAGAAGGATGCCCACGAGGTACTTGAGTACGAATATAAGCAGCTAGCCCATGAGTGTAATATGCACATGGAGCTTCGGATTGCCTTGGATCGTGATCTTGTCAACTGCTATAAATCTCTGCAGAATCTTGACGATGACTGCGAGAAGTTGCGGTGACAGCTCAAGGAACTTGAAGAAGCCGCACTTCCCATCGCAAGGCTGCTGGTGCCTCATCTGGGCGGGCCGAAGATTGCTCCGTTGGTTGACTGGTTGAGGGAAGCTCCCGGCCGTCTGGCGACTTATGTCAAGCATCTAGCGAAGTCCATCCCAAACCAAGTCTTGGCGTACATGAAGTCGTACTTCCCCAAGGCTCTGGTAGACGTAGTCGCCGGTGGACTAGCCGCTAATTGCACTGATGGGCAGTACGCGGAGCTTCTGGAGCAGATGGCACCGATAGCTGAACAAGTCGCGGAGAAGTTGAACCACCAGTAGGTAGCCTGTAGGGTTAGCTTGTAGCAGCAGTTGTACATAAACAAAGCTGTAATGAACTTGTTTAAGTATGTGATGAAATGAGTACTCGTTGTCGCAATGTATGTATGCGGAGTGCCCATGTTGTGGAGTTATGTGCGAGTAGTAGTACTCGGCAGTAGACTCATTGAGAGAGACATAGTAAATGAGTTGATTGATAATCAAACTTTATTACTGAAAGAGTACACTTGGATGGTCAGTGCCGTTTACAAGTGTAGTCGCCAGGACCCGAAGGCCGCCTACGGCTAAGTAGTGCTAGGGCGCGCGGCCACTTACAGCTAGAGATCCGTTAGTAGTCGTATAGGCTGGATATAGAAGTACATGGTCTCTTGAAAGACTGCTGCTAGAGTCCTTTGATGCTCTGAGCAGCCCGCGATCCGTTAGTAGCCGTTCACACTAGATCTTGGAGTAGAGTAGTCCGGAGACTAGTGCCTGGACCCGGAGGCCGCTTACAACGAAGGGGTCTTGAGGTAGTCGTGTAGACTTGAACCCCCAGGGTAGTCGAGAGACTAGGCGTAGAATCGACAGAGCTGGTCGATGTTCCACGAGTTGCTGACGTCTTCGCCTTCAAGAGTCTAGAGGCGATACGAGCCTGGTCCGGTCACCTTTGCAACTGTGAAGGGACCTTCCCATGGCGAGCTGAGCTTGTGTAGTCCTTTCGTGTTCTAGATGCGGCGGAGGACGAGATCACCAACGTTGAAGGAGCGTTCCTTGACGTTGCGATCATGGTAGCGGCGGATACCCTCAAGGTACCTTGCTGATTGGACGAGGGCAGCACAGCGAGCTTCTTCAAGTTCGTCGATGTTAACTCGTCTGCTATCTTCAGATATGCCTTCGTCGTATTGCTCTATTGCCGGCGATTCCCACATGACGTCGGCAGGTAGAATAGCTTCGAAGCCATAGACCAGGAAATATGGCGACTGTCCTGTTGGCTTGGAGGGTTGAGTACGCAACCCCCAGAGTGCATTGTGTAGTTCCTTGATCAACTTGCCTCCTTTGGTATTAGCAGCATCATGCTGCCGTTTCTTGAGAGCATCGAGTACCATTCCATTGGCATGCTCAACTTGTCCATTGGCCCGTGGATGGGCGACTGAGACATACCGGACGTTGATCCCGCTGTTCTCGCAGTACTCCCAGAACTAGTGATTGTTGAAATTGGAGCCCAGGTCTGTGATGATGCGATGGGGTAATCCGTGGCGGTGCACGAGTTCATCCAAGAAGTCGAGTACTCTGTCGGCCTTGGGGCATGTGACTGGCTTGACTTCGATCCACTTGGTGAACTTGTCGATGGCCACCAGAACTCTGTTGAATCCTCCTGGCGTAGTTGGAAGAGGCCCAATCATGTCAAGCCCCCAACAGGAGAAAGGCTAGGTTGGTGGTATGGTAACTAGCTTGTAGGCCAGGACATGTTGTTGCTTGGGGAAGTACTGGCACCCTTGGCACCTTCTGACGAGTTCCTCAGCATCGCCCAGAGCTGTGGGCCAGTAGAAAGCTCGTCGGAAGGCCTTGCTGACCAGCGTACGTGAGGATGCGTGGTTGCCGCAGACACCCTTGTGTATCTCCTCCAAGATGTCCTTGCCTTCTTCTCGGGGAATGCACTTCATGAGTACTCCAAAAGTAGCGCCCCGCCTGTATAGCTTGTCCCCGACTAGGACGTAGGACTTGGCCCGACGGATGAGCTGCTCAGCCAAGTTTTTGTCTAACGGGATCTTCTGCTCGCGGATGTAGTCGATGAAGGGTTGTCTCCAGTCCACGTCAATCATCATGACCTCCTGGCCAGCTGGTGGATGCGCTGGGTCAGTGGTCGTAGGCGCCGGCTCCGGGATGGATGGCGCGTGAAGCTCGTGGACGAAGACACGCGCTGGTACTTGAGCGCGAGTAGAACCAAGCTTCGATAGGACGTCTGCTGCAACGTTGTTGTCGTGGACGACGTGGTGGAACTCGAGACCATAAAACTTGTTCTCGAGCTTGCGAACTTCTAGGCAGTAGGTGTCCATGTTCTCCTTGTTGCGGTCCCAAGACTTGTTGACTTGGTTGATGACCACTGCAGAGTCGCCGTAGACTAGTAGCCGCTTGATGCCCAGGGAAGCTGCGAGGCGGAGCCCATGTAGTAGAGCTTCGTACTCGGCTTCATTGTTTGAGACCTTTCAGAAGATCTGCATGACGTACTTGAGTTGTTCGCCCGTTGGAGAGATCAAGAGCACCCTGCACCGGCACCTTCGAGCTTGAGCGAGCCGTCGAAGTACATCATCCAATGCTCTGGTCGCTCGGTTGGAGTTGGCAGCTGATTCTCCCGCCACTCTGCCATGAAGTCAGCTAGAGCCTGTGACTTGATGGCTGTATGTGGCTTGAAGTCGATGTTGAGGGCACCGAGCTCAACTGCCCACTTGGAGATTCTTCCAGTAGCATCTTGGTTCCGCAGGATGTCGCCGAGCGGGTAGTCGGTGATGACGGAGACCGAGTACTCCTGGAAGTAGTGTCGTAACTTCCGCGAGGTAATGAGCACTGCATACAATAGCTTCTGTACTGGTTGATAGCGTGCTTTAGATTCCGACAGGACCTCGCTGACGAAGTAGACTGGTCACTGGACTGGGTAGGCGTGGCCGCCTTCCTGCCGCTCGACAATGATGGCAGAGCTAACCATGTGAGTAGTCGCAGTGAAATAGAGCAGTAGCTGCTCCTTTTTGTGAGGAGTCATGAGGACTGGCGGCTTGGATAGGAAATCCTTGAGCTGAGCAAGAGCTTGACCTGCCTCTGTAGTCCACATGAACTTCTCTTGATGCTTGAGTAGTTTGAAAAGGGTAGCCCCCATTCTCCAAGCTTCGAGATGAATCTGTTCGAGGCCGCCATGCACCCGGTGAGCTTCTGGACATCCTTGATGCAGTTGGGAGCTCTCATGTTGGTGATGGCAGAGATCTTCTCGGGATTGGCTTCGATGCCGCGATGGCTAATGATGAAGCCAAGTAGTTTACCCGACGATACGCCAAAGACGCACTTGTTTGGGTTGAGCTTCCAGCGGTACTCTCGCAGGGATGCGAAAGTCTCTTCAAGATCGGCGATGAGCGTTTCGGAATTTCTGGTCTTGACGACCATGTCATCCATGTAGGCTTCGACGTTCTTGTTGAGCTGTCTCTTGAAACAGGCCTGGATAGCTCGCTGGTAGGTGGCGCCGGCGTTCTTCAACCCGAACGACATTGTCGTGTAGCAGTAGGCGCCGAACGGGGTGATGAACGCGGTCTTCTCCTGGTCTTCTTCCTTGATAGTGATCTGGTGGTACCCGGAGTAGCAGTCAAGGAAGCAGAGCAGGTCGCAGCCCGCCGTGGAGTCGATGACTTGATCTATCCGCGGCAACCCGAAGGGGTCCTTGGGGCAGTGCTTGTTCAGGTCGGTGTAGTCGGCGCACATCCTCCACTCGTTAGAGTTCTTCTTGCGGACGAGGACGGGGTTGGCAAGCCACTCAGAATGGAAGACTTCTCTGATGAAGCCAGCCGTGAGTAGTTTGGCGAGTTTCTTCTTGATGGCATCCCTTCGGTCGTCGGCGAAATGGCGGAGGTGTTGTCGTTTCGGGGTAGCTTTAGGGTCGACGTTGAGTGAGTGCTCGATCAGGTTCCTGGGCACCCCTGGCATGTCCGCTGGTTTCCAAGGGAAGATGTCTCGGTTAGCCCGAAGGAAGCTGACAAGCGTGTCTTCCTATTTCGGGTCAAGGCCCGCCCCGATCATGGTGGTCTTGCTGCTGTCACCTGTCCCAAGGTCAATTGCTTTGACTTGCACTTCCTCGGATGGCTGAGTTTTGTTGCCCTTGTCCGACTTCTCTGGGATGTCGAGCTCACTTGGGGCAAGCTTCTTTGACGCAGCGTAGATCTCCATCATGGCATTGGGTACTTGGTTGGTGGCTGCGAGTTCCACAGCTTCTGTGTCGCAGTCGAAGGATATCTTCAAGTCCCCTTGTAGCGAGAGTACACCGGCCGGACTTGGCATCTTGAGTACCAAGTATGTGTAGTGAGGTACCGCCATGAACTTGGCGATAGCTGGTCTGCCGAGGATGGCATGGTAGGAAGTCTCGAAGTCCGCGACTTCGAACTTGATGTACTCGGTGCGGTAGTTTTCTCTGGTTTCCCCGAAGGTAACTGGCAGGACCACTGAACCCAGTGGAATAGCCGCGTTCCCGGGGATGATGCCGTAGAAGGGCGATGTGCTCTTGGTGAGCATGTGAGTGATGTCGAGCTTCATCTTCTTCAAGGTCTTGGTGAAAAGGACGTTGAGCCCGCTTCCACCGTCGATGAGTACCTTGTTGAGTCTGGAGCCCGCAACTATTGGCTTTAGAACGAGAGGAAAACACCCTGGTTCAGAGAAGCTTGTCCATTGATCCGCGAGGGAGAAGGAGATGTGTACCTCCGACCACCGGAGAGGGGTTGGAACCGCTGGTTCAATGTTTAAGACTTCTTGTCGAGTGGCCTTTTGAGACCGTTTGGTGGGTAGTACGCCGAAGAGGATGTTCACCGTCTTGTCGGGTTCTTGGAAATCGCTGTTGCCTTCGTCGGCTTTTTTCTTGGCTTTCTTGTCGTGAGGATGCCGAGGTTCTGGAGTGTCCTTGAGTGCTTGTCGGAGTTGGTAGCACTGTTTGGTAGTGTGGTTGCCCTCCAGGTGCCACGGGCACTTCTCTTTCAGCAAGTCTTTGAAGCCGCCGGAGGTTTTCTTCGGGTTGTCTTTCGTGCTGGATAGCCACGACTGTGTTGTCTGGCTTGCGCTTGCGATTAGGACCCGAGCAGTTGTTGCTGCGACCACCTTGATCCCTGTTGTTGTTGTTGTTGTTGCCACCCGTGTTCTGCTTGCTCTTGCCACGAATGGCGTCGTACTTGGCGTTAGCCTTATCTTCTTCATCAGCCCAGGAGGTGATCATATCCTTGAGGTGGGTGATGGAGCTCGGGCGGCGACGACCGAAGTCTTCAAAGGTGCGACGGTGGTAGAGACCGTCCTGGAAGAGGTCGATGACCTCCTTGTCGGTGACGTCGACTACGGTGGCGCGCTTGTCGAAAAAGCACCGCATGTACTTACGCAGAGTTTGGCCCTGTTTCTGCTTCACCATGGCTAGGTCCATGCGAGTACCCGAGCATCCTATGGCGCCCGCGAAGTTACTGGTGAACTGCTCCTTGAGCTGGTCCCACTTGTCGATCGAGTACTTCTCGAGTGACTCGAGCCATGTAAGTGGAGCTTGGTCCAGGCAGAAGGGGAAGTAGAGACACTTTGTGACATTGTTGCCACCATCGTTCTCGATGGAGAGGGCGTAGCACCTAAGTCACTGTATTGGGTCTTGCTTCACGTCGTACTTGGTGATCCCCAGAGGCTTGAATTTCTCTGGGAGCAGCAGATTGCGAAGTCGAGCAGAAAAGGCGGGGAAACCGTCGTTTTCGCCTGTGGATTTGTTGCGTCGAATTTCCTCGATTCTGCGACGGGCATCATAGCCGCCGCATGAGACACCGGTGACGTTGCTGTCTACGTGGCCTCGGCCTCCGCGATCGCCCCCGCCACTGGCTCTCCTTCCGGTCCCGTGTGAGGAGCTCCCGCCGCCGCTGCCTCCGCCACCAGGATCGCGATGAGGAACAACATCACGGTTACCGCCGGCGCCGCCGGCGCCATTGCCACCCTGAGAAGGTCCACGACCGATGCTTGAGTACGGTTGGGGTTAGCCGGCAGTTCTCCTCGAGTACGGTTGCGTCCGTTGTCAGCTGGACTGCGACTTGTGGCTTCGTTGTCGGGTTGGCGAGTTCTGACGGGAGGCACTTGAGCAACTCTATTTCAACTCTCATAAAGTAGGCGTCCTCCGCGAGTTTCGCGATGACTTCTCCCGCGCGCATCCCTTGAGCTTGACGTGCTATTGTGGTGATAGACATGAGGCACTTCTCTGGGGTGGTGTGCCAACGATTTTCGTCTTGGTCAAGAGCCTCTGCGAGATTCCGTATGGGTAGGGTCTCACGGAGACGTCGGCGCCATTCGTTCCGCTTTCTGTTGCGTTCACGTCGGGCGTTCTTGTTGTCGTCGATTTCGTCTGCTGGTGCATTGGCAGACAACTCGTCTGCTGAGATATCCTCGAGATATCGGTCAGGGCGTGTCCCTGAGGGTCCCAGCGTCTCGCCAGCAGCCATGAAAACTTGGTGATCGGGGGTGCCGAGACTGGAGTCGGAAGTCGCCACCTCTGTTGAGGTGTGCTCCTCAACTGGAGCTAGTGGTGTTCCCTCCTGGAAGGGAAGTGAGTCGAGGTAGACGACGCAGCGTGAGTTCCCGCCTATCAGGTCTGCGGGCTTGCGGTCTGGCCAGTAGATGAATCTCCCGGCGGGTGTAGATGTTATAACCAGGCCGAAGGCCGGGTCCCGACGGCGGTTGCTCGGCCCGTGTGGTTCTCGGACTTGGGCTCGTCAGGGTCCGACCCGAAGTCGAACTCGTAGGAGGAGTCCGAGTAGTAGCCGGAGACGGGGTTGGAGTCCGAGTTGTAGCCGGGGACGGTGTTGGAGTCCGAGTTGTACTTGGAGACGATCTCCTTCCCAGCCCGGCGCGCAGAGAGAGCCTTCGTGTGGGCCTTGCTAGCGTTACAGAGGCTGTATGGGAAGTGCTCATGGAGTGGGGAGTCCGCACACGATGGCTGAGTAGCCGGTTCGCATACGATGGCCCACGGGGACGTCGAGTTCGAGTTGGAGGCGGATCCAAACTCGAAGTCGGCGTGTTGGTTGTAGAGTGAAATTTCGCCGAATTTTCCAGCGAGATCGCCCGTGACTACTTCGGGAAGCGTCACGAGCCCGGTCTTCGAGTTGGGCATCATGGTGAGGCGGCGTTGGAAGGATCCGGCGCCATCAGCAGTGCAAACCCAGGAGCCAAAGACGAAGGTGTCGCCGTGGTTGAAGGTGATGGTTGGCTTGATGAAGATTGAAGCCGCCGAGTTCACCATGAGATCTTCGGCGAGAACCCCTACCTGGCACGCCAGCTGTCGGTGTTTTAGACCGGAAACCTACCAAGGGGAGTACCCGAGGTAGATGAATGTGGCCTCGCCGAGATCGGTAACTCGAAGGAAGAGACACGTGGCACACAATTTAGACAGGTTCGGGTCGCGAGGTGCGTAATACCCTACGTTCTGTATGTTGTGTAGCTCTGGATTGATTGAATGAGTTTACAAGATGATGCGTATCTGAGAGAGAGGGGTCCCCGCCTCACCTTATATAGTCTGGGAGGCAGGGTTACAAGTCGGTTCAGGGAGAGAGTACTAGTCGGGTACGTCTAGGAGTTCTCTACACAGTACAAGACATGTAAAGCTTTCCATCCGAGTACCTCTCTACTGTAGTCCTTGCGCCTCACGCCATCAGATACCGTGTAGCACAAGCTGAGTAATCCCAGGGGCCCACCGAGTAGTCGGTCCTGGTACCCACCGAGGTAGTGGGCTCAGGGAGGTCCATACGACACCTTCCTTGCTCCGAGGAGCGCAAGGCAAACTTTGCGACCTTGCAACTTCGGGGTGAAGCATTGATGTGGTGGGAACATTTCAAGTCTATGCAACCCGCTGGACACGAAGTCACTTGGGTTGAGTTCAAGCAAGCTTTCAAGGACCACCATATTCCTAAAGGACTTATGGACAGAAAAATGAGAGAGTTGTTGGCTCTGAAGCAAGGAGTGGATACCGTATACCAATATCCACAGAAGTTCAATAGTCTCTGCCAGTACGGAGGACATCACGTGGACACTGATGCCAAGAAGATGGAACGTTTACGTGATGGTCTCGATGGTGACTTGTACAAAAGGCTAATACTGTTGGAACCCAATAGTTATCATGAGTTAGTAAACAAAGCTATCTCCCAGGAGGATGCCATGAAGAAGGCACAGAAAGATAGGAAGCGACAAGCTGATTTCACTTCCGGCAGTGAATCGAGCAAGCAGTTCCGCTTTTTCAAGAAGCATACTCATGGGTCTTCGCAATCCTCGCCATCTGGGCAGTGGAGAATGACCTCATGCCAGAACAAGCCTTGGGGAAATTTCTAGTACCAAAAGAATCATTAGCAAGTGTCCAAGCCTAAAGAACTTCCGCCCAGCATATGCTACAATTGTAGACAGCCCGGGGATTATGCAAATGAGTGCCCAAACCCCAGGCATCAGAAGCCCTAGCAGCAGAAGCAGAACCCCGGATCCACTAATGGCAACCACAACAAAAATCCAAGTTTTCAAGTGAAGCAAAACCAACTAAATTTCATGGGTAACATCTCTATTCGAGAACCCTCCCTACTTTGTCTTTTACTTTCGAATCTCGGGACGAGATTCTGTTTAAGGGGGTAGGCTGTGACGCCCTAAGTTTTTAATTGGCGTCATTAACGCTAATGACCAAATCAGCTGGGTCAAACCTGCCGATATTGGTCAAACCTAGGTCAACTTGGGTAATCACCTCGAAAACCTCGCCAACAAAACCCTATTGAACCCCTTGACCAAGTCAACACACCCTTGTGGTCAACCCTTGGTCAAACCCGCTTAAACCCTGACGTCAGTGAATGTCTTCTGGAACTTTTGCCGCGTTCTCCAAATTTCACCTCAACACTACAAAATCTACCTGTATGAAAGTTGTCCAGTTTGTTGAGGGACACAACTTTTATGTAGATTGGCATTTCAAATTTTGAGAGGAAATTGGTGAAAAACGTGGTCAACCGACAGCAGCTCCTGTTCACCGGAATGTGGTGACATTCAAAGTTTGGCAGTAATTTGTGCAAAATCCGTTGAGAAAAACACCATATGAACTTTGTAAAAGTTGTAGAGGGTAGTGAGATCTACAACTTTCCTATTCACCACTTTGTGCACTTTTATTCAAAATTTTGGAGAACATCACGGTCAAACCAAAGCAGTTGGAACGACTTTCCGCCGGATCGCGAGCGCGCGCGACGTCGCCCACGCGCGCGCGCCGAGCACGCCGCGCCGCACCGCCACGTGCCAATGCCCCACCCCTAGGCGTTCGAGCCCGCGACCGCATTCCCGTGCCGCTCCCCGCCCCCATGCCGCGGGCGGACCGAGGCGCCTCGAACCCCGCACTCGCCGGCCGGATCACGCCACGTCGTACCCATCGGTCCGTCGGCGTCCGCCCCCGCCCGGCGCGCGCCTGCCGAGGCTAGGTCGCCGTACGCGCGGGTTAATTGGCCGAGCGAGCCATAGCCGCGAAGCCTTGCCCTTTTCCCCTTCACGCTCGTCGCCTATAAGGCCGGCCCCTCCTTCCTCTCACGTGAGACCGAGCCGTTCCGCCGCGCCACCGTAGCCGCAGCTGAGCTCGGGTCCCCGCAGTTGCTCGTCGACGGCCAACGCTCCCCGCACCCTTCCTACCCCTCACTCGAGTCTCTCGCGCCACTTGTAGTCACAGCCCGACCGCAACCTCGCAGGAGACGAGCTCGCGGTGACCGCCGCCGCCCGGTGCCGTCGAGGGAGCTCGCCAACGCCATCCCCGCCCCGTTTTCGACCTCAAATTGACGCGTGGTGAGTTCATGGTCACATCCCCGCCCTTTCCCCGGCCACCGCGCCGCCGGCTCGCCGGATTTTGGCCGGAACCGCCGTCGGCCACCCCCGGGGACCCAATTGCATCTTCCCCGTTCTTTCCAGGGTCTTGGTTGCAAACACAGGGACCTATTCGTAAGGAATCTAAAACTGTCAGGGGCCTGGTCGCAAAAGTGATTCTCAAATAGTACACATGTTTTGCTAATTCTTGTAAATTCCGTAGAAAATCGTAGAAAAATCGTAAAAATGCAATCTGAATTTTGTTGGATTTCAGGTGAAAAATACTACAACTTTTGTTATTCTTGCCTGAGTTGTTTCCTAAAAGTTTTAGCATGAAAAATAGACATGTGAAAAACCTAGATCTGAGATATCTCAAAAACCATAAGACCTCTATAGCTAATTTTTGGATATGTTGTGTGTTATGTCGTGACTAGCTCCAGTACCAAAAATTGCACAAAGTTATGTTGTAAACCTGTTTATATAAATTGTTTTCTCTTTATTCAGAATCTGTCCACATGATTTTTGTAGCTAACAATAATTAGGTTTTTGTACCCAACTTCTGCATGTTATCTTGTTATGCCAAAATACACCTCTGGTAAATTAATCACAATTTTATAATTGACACAAATATTTGAGGACCAGGAGCATCCCGGTGGTCGATGGATGACCGCTCCTCAGTGATGAGTGATTGACAACGGGTGTTGGACTGACTCTTGGCTCAGTGCGCAGGTGTAGGCTGCGGCCTAGTTCGTGTTGTTGCAGGTGAAGAACGGGCGCGAAAGGTCTTCAGCCTTGAGGGGCCTCCGGGAGATGGAGACAAGTAGGCTCGGTTCGAGGGACCCGGTGGACGGCGGGACTAGGTGCGGGCCACATGGTGGCGAGACGAGAAAGACGAAGTCATGGATGATCGAGACGGGGCACGGTGGCGGTCGAGTCAAGAGGCTTGGCGTGAGGGCGGGCCGAGCACGCGGGGTTTGGTGGTTTGCCCACAAAACCATCGGAGGACGGTTTCTTGGTTTGAGCCTCAAAACCAAGTCCGAGGGCCCAACACGACGGAGACGGGATCCGGGCGTGTCGGGAAGCTTCGAAGCGGAGGACACGCGGCGGGATCGCATGGCTTGCGTCGGGAGGACGCGGGGTGCGGCAAAGGTGTGGCCGTCCGATGGCAAGACCCACAAACATTACATAAATGCCCCTGCGTGGGTTGTATCGCCAGTAGTTGAGTTAGGGGTAGTCGAGTCATTTCCCACACCGGCGGGACCCGATATATAAGCCATAAGTGTGTGTGGATGGCTCTCTCTCTCTCTCTCGGCGACTTAGGGTTTCATTTCCCCCCTCCCATTTCTCATTTTCGTAGCTATTTTCTTCTCCATTTTCTCTAGGCTAGCATGAGAGCTTCATGAGAGATTTGTTGAGAGGGATGGATGCTAGGGCGGCATGCTAGACCTTGTGAATCTTTCCTGGTTTGTATAGAAGATTCGGCGTTGTGAATTTTGTGGTCTTTTTCGTGCTTGTTTTTGGTGCCTTTGTTCTCGGTGTGATTCCGCAGATTTGAGTGGGTTTCTCCCTAGATTTCTTTGAGGGAAACATGGATGGATGTCTAGTGCATCTTTGTGATTGATCTTGTGCCCTCAAACGCCGGGAAACCACTTCGATTCAAGGATTTTCGTTCGGAGCTCTAGCTTTTGGTGGTGTTCAAAGGATTCGCGATTCCCGGTGATTTAGGGAGTTAGGAGGCAAGATTTTCGGGCTATAGCATCCTTGTGTGACGCTTTTCAAGTCCCAAAACCCTTGTCTCTACAGCTTCTACCGTTTGGGAAATCCGATGATGATTTGGGGGAGCTGACCTTCGAGGTCGGGCTGTTTTCAGTTCTGTCCGTGTGGCGCGGACGGTCCGCGAGGGGCCGGCGGACAGTCCGCGAGGAGCCAGTTCGTCGGGCGTTCTTCGTGTTCTTATTTCGTTTCGTTTTGATCCAGTTTTGTTTTAGGTTTTCGTTGCAGCCGGTTTGCGGACGGTCCGAGCTTCAGTAGCGGACGGTCTGTGGCCCGCGCGGACAGTCCGCCCGGTCTTCGCGGACGGTCCGTTTTTCTCGGGTCAGTTCTCGTGGTTCTGTTCGCTTTAACGGACGGTCCGCGGCTCAGGTCGGACAATCCGCGGCAAGGGTGCGGACAGTCTGCGGTACCCTGCCAGACGGTCCGCGCGGCCATCGCGGACAGTCCGCCCTGCCTGGCCAGACGGTCCGCCAGAGGCTGACAGCTTTGCTTCTTGGTTCGATTCCTCCCTTCCTTTCTCGTGCTTCCGCGTGTGCTTCAAGGAATCGTTCCCAAGACTTGAGGTTGATCCATAACCTCGTTGTCTTGGCGATTGGTGTGTGATTCGATCCATCGCTTGTGTGTGACCGGGTTTTGACTAGGGTATAGGTCGGGTTCTTTGAGAAGAATTTTTACCGGCTCCTATTCACTCCCCCCCCCTCTCTAGTCGCCATCCGATCCTTCAATATTTATTCTTGAAATATGCTTGATTTTCTTTGAAAATGCCTAACTCAAGATTTAAAATAGTTCTAGGTGTATATGTTGCATTACTAGGTTAGTTTTGGACCATATATAATGTGTGAGAAAGTTTGGATCAATTTGTTGAGTATTTATTTTTGTGTGCATTTACCTTGCTTTGCTAGCTAGCTTTTGTTATTTTCAAAATAATTAAATTCATGAATTTACTAAACATGCATGTGTGTTCAGTGACTTGTTGTAGGTGATTAGTGCCTAATGCACACTTCCACTGAATTTTAATTAACTAATTAATTTATGAATAAAAGCTATGGAAGCAATTTAAGGCTGAATAGTCAATTAAAGGGGAAACATCACCAACCCCAGGTTTCACCAAACCGTGAACCGGCCGGTTTCTTAAACCGGAAATACTGGACCGGTATACCGGTCAAACCGACCGGTATACGGATAGGAGACTTTTATCAGGTGTGGTAAGCGAGTGGTATACCGGCCGGTTTAGCTACCGGACCGGCCCGGTAACCCCCAAAATCGCGGTATACCAGCCGGTATACCACGAAAAGGTGAACCCTGACCAACCCACCTTGGATGACCTTGTGTAAGATGAAAATCATGTTAAAAAGCTAAATGTTACCAACCCATTGCTGTTTGTGAAATTAAACTAAATTATTTACATATATATGGACACAGTCACTATCAAAAAGAATAATTAATAAAGAGCTGCATATTGTTCCTCTTTGGAAGAGTATGCTGAATGTATTTCTTATCTAGGTGAATGTGTCCAACCAAGGCACCCAAGGGATGCCATTTGTTGATTGTAATTAGTTAAATTAAAAATTATCAAATAAATCTTGCATTTGCATCTTCGTGTAGATCTTCCCGACGGTAGATATACGCTCGTGCCGGAAGGAGGAGACGAAGGTGCTGACGAAGAGCTGCAGTACGTGGACGTAGCTCAAGACCTGGACCAAAGTACAGAAGGGCCTAAGGCCAACCTTGCCAGCGAAGGCAAGCCCCGGATCATTAACCCCGTCTTTTAAAATTATGCAATTATCTTTTGCTCTGACTGTGCATTTACGTTTCAGGAGTTGAATTGAAACCCTAGATGCATGATCCCTAGGTACCTATGCTCTGTCACTAGTAGGCTAGGTTGATAGCTGCTATGCTATAGGACTCGATAGAAGTCGAGTGATGTTCGTTACTCGTGACAATAAGAGCATGGGATTTGGGCTCCGGTCTAGTGGCTTTCGTGGGCTAAGCTTTTGAACGTACTAAGCACTTGTCGGGAATGGGACCGGTAAGCCTAGTACCTTAATGAGACAGTGCGGGAACTTACTATTACTACTCTTGAGTAATCACCTACCGCTTTGCAACCGGGAGGTGGGTATATGTGTGAGGCTGGGTGTACTGGGTGGGACATGCCAGATAGCCTTGTACCCGGGACTGTAAGCTTTGATCCCAAACCAAGGACTTTTGGGAACCGCATGGTCGGTGTCAGCTCTGTTGGGGCACCACTCCTGTGTTTAGGTCTACCTTGCAAGGTTATAAACCAATCGATTGTCGGCCTCTCACCGTTATCTGAGACTGCTTAATCAACTGGCCATGATATCCCTTAATGATGGAACTTGGTGAATACTTCTGCGTGAATTAATTGTATTGTACAATCCTTGATTGAATTAGATGGCACACTTAGAAATGATAATCAATTAGAACTTGTGCTAAAATAATGAAAGTAAGGACATACTCTTTATTGCTTTTCAGCAAAAGAACTCCACCGGCCAAAAACCTTCTCATGTCTAGAGTTTGGTGATGTAGCTATCACCCGACGGTTAAGTCTTGCTGAGTATTAGTATACTCAGCCTTGCTTTAAAAATGTGTTGCAGGTGTTGTTTGGCCTTGTGAGATTCCACCCGGCTGGGAGCTGGAATGGGTGGAAGAGGACGAGTGATGGCATCACGGATGGCCTCCTGTGATGTGTATCGTCGCGCTAGTTTATTTATTTCCGCTATTTTCGGACTCTGAATCTTTACTCCCTGTCATGAACAATGGGTTGTAATAACTTGGATTTAATCCGTGTTGTACTCTGGACTCGCCTTCGTGTGAGTTTAATGCATATGTCGATCCTCTATATGAATTCCAAGTGATTTACCGGGCATTACCCGGCAACCAACGACAGGATGATACTTTACTATTGCTTAATGACCAAAGTGGATTGGTTTTAGGTGATAGTACGGTATTTTCCTGGGCGGGTTGTCACAGCTGGTATCAGAGGGATTATATGCACCAGAGTTTAGTTAATAACCTTAATCACTGGTTCTTGAATAAAATTGGCCAAGATTGTTTGGATTTCCAAAAATACGTTGGTCCGTTAAGGATAAATTAGACCGAGAGGCCCTAGAGAGAATTTTGGGTTCTTTCAGGTGGCTTAGTAACCTATGGTTTATCTTACTAACTCCCAGCACTTTACTTTATGTCAGACTTATTTTCTTGCACAACCAAACTAGATGAGCCACGTGTTTTATACGTGTGCTGTGCCGCATCACGGGAATTGCGAGGGTTGATGGAGTGACCCATTCAACGGATCCCATCTTCGCGTCAGGTTATGAGTTGTCGTCTGCATCCCTAGGCTAGTTTTGGACCATATAACATGTGTGAGAAAGTTTGGATCATTTTGATGAGTATTTATTTTTGTGTGCATTTACCTTGTTTCACTAGATAGCTTTTGTTATTTTCAAGATAATTAATTTCCTAACTATCCTAATCATGCATGTGTGTCCAGTGGCTGGTTATAGGTGTTTAGTGTTTAATAAACCCTTCCACTGGATTTTAATAATTTATTTCATGAATAAAAGCTATGGAAGCAATTTAAGAGTTAGAGCAAATTTTCTGCCGGACACTGCTCGTTGCTGGCGTTTGCTGGCGGCCACCGCTATTCCGGTTATTTGCCGAGTACCATTACAAAAAAGCGGAAATTTTCTGGCGGCCACCGCTACCGGTTTACACCCGGTTTGGAGTGAGAAATAGGGGTGGCATTCCGTTTTTGCCCCTGAGATGAATTGGGCTGGTTGGACTCGAACCCGATAAAGAAACCGACCGGTCCGGTGCTCATCTTCTTCATCGAGTCTTTCTCTTCTCCTCTCATCTCTCTTATCCCCCAAGAACCCTAAAATGGATTCGAGCTCCCAATCCGCGCCGTTCTCAGGTGGTCAAGCCCTAGCTTCCTTCCGAGATGCGCAAGGGTTCCTGCCACTTGCGGATTGCGAAAAGTGCGGCACGCGCCTAATTGGGCGGGTGTCGCAGAAGGCGAGCAGCAAGGGCAGGAGGTTCTACAAGTGCCCAAGATTGGAGCATGTAAGTAGCAGTGTGGATTTGTAATGGATTTCTTTTGCCTGTGTTTTGCTGGATTTGGATTTGAGGATTCCTTTAATTTTTTTGATTTTTGCAGACCGATATGTCTTGTCGGTTCTACATGTTCGAAGACAGCTATGTGGAGTATTTGGTGAGCAAAGGAATTTTGCCGCCTTCGTGCATGTTGCGTGGATCTCGTGCTGATCAATGTAGGGATGCGCCTGCGACAATGGATTTGAAAGATGCCATTCAAGACTGTACAGAGCAGATGCGCGAAGCAAGGAATGGATTTGAAAGAAGCATTAGGGATGTAAAGGATGCACAAATTGTATCTGCTCAAAGGATTTGTAGGATTGTTGAAATTGGAGTTTATGTTGGGTTGGCAAATTTGTTTGTCCTAGTGCTTATTTTGCTAGTGCTCCTGGTGAAGTAGGTAGTGCAGTGGTGATCATAGTGATTGTATGAAATGGTTATGAAATGTTGGTTATCAAATCTGTGACTTGGTTAACATGAAGGCAGCATGTGCATGAATATTTTGTTATGAAATGAAAGAAGTTGTAGTGAATGTAAATTGATTGATGTTATGAAATGGCATCCAACACATTGCAGCTACAAGAAGTCTGATAAAAGCCACAAATAAGTAGGAACAAGAATGATGTTATGACATGCCATACATCACATTTCAGCCACAAATTAAGTTTGATACAAGCCACAAATTAAGTCTGATACAAGCCACAAATATCCTGAACACAACCAAATAAAAGTCATGGTCTGCTAAGCAAATTAAGTCTGACCTGACCATACATGGCCATACACAAGACAATTCAAGTCTGACCTGACCATACACATGGCCTTACATAACATATCCTGAACAAATTACCAAAAGAAAGACAGACAACAACTCATTGCCTAATTAAGGCCATCCAACAGCTTCTTCTTGGCAGTCTTGCTGCTCCTCCTGGTTGTAACTTGCCTGGTCTTCACTTTTTTAGGTGGTGGAGATGGAGATGACACATCTGGCACCTCCTTCTGCCTCCTTTTGTGGTTGTACAGATTAGTTAAGAAGGATTAGTTACTAATATTGAAATGAATTAGTTGAAGCAAACCAAAAGAAGTAGAAGTACCTCCTTGTGTTTTTAGCTGGACTGTTAGACATGGTGACTGCAACTAGTGCTCCAGTCTCTGAAGCTTGGGTTGAGGCAGATTTAGCTTTTGTTGTCCTAACTCTCTTGGGTTTTGGGGGTGCTGGAGGTGGTGCATTAGAGTCATAGACAGTCTCATTGCATGTCTTCATCATGTGGCCATAGTCACCACATCTTCTGCACCTCATTCTTTTAACAACTCTGCCACCTCCCTCCTCACATCCCTTAATTCTTCTAGTTCTTGGTCTGCCAGCAGCCCTTTTTAGTACAGGTGGGCACAACTTGAAGCCCATATCTACCTCTGGCCATTGGGTACGGTCTGTCATTGGACATATGTCACCTGCATAAGCTTTTCTGAACCTGTCAACAGAGTAGTACTCATGAACATAGTCCTCTACACTTGTATTGCGTAGAGTTGATGAAGCAGAGAGCATGTTGGCAAGGGAGCCCTGTGATCTGCCACCTGTTGCAGCTGCATGTTTTGTTGTCCAAGTCCACTGTGTGCCTCCATGTTTTCAGCTCCCTAGTAGTTCCCTGAATTTCTGCTGTGTTACTACGACCTCTGTGAATGACAAAATTAAGATTTCTGCTCTGACCATGCAAGTCCTTAATGACATTGGGCAAGATCTTGTCCTGATACCTTTCAGCTAATGTTCTCCTGACATCTAGCTTCACCATTATCATCTGCCTGATCTTGTCCATGAGCTGAACCACTGGCTGAGATTTCTCCTTCCCCGATCCAAGCATTGAAAGTCTCTCGCAATGTTGTTTGTGACATAATCACACTTGTCGTCCGGAGAAAATGACCACATTTGCCAAAGGTGTTGATGGTTCCCGTCTATCCACTTCATGGCCTTTGGTGATGCTTTCTTCATGATATTGTAGTGATGGTCAAAGTGCTTCTTATTGTAGGCTCTACATGCCGGCCGCAGGTGTTTTTTGAATACAAAGACCTCTCCATTTTTTCCTAAAATTCTTCACTAAGTGCCTCATGCACTCCCCGTGTACAACTCCATTGGCAAAAACCCGTGTCACTCCTTTGTCAATGCCCTTACCAAAGATCTCGTTGATATGACAAGGCCCGGAGGAGATCCAATTGCTTTGTACAAGATCTCAAAAAACCAGGACCAACTCTCTCGTACTCGATTCAAAAACACCATAAGCCACAGGAAAGAGCCAGTTGTTACCATCCACTGCAGAAGCAGAAGCCAGTTGTCCTTTCCACCTTCCTGTCAAAACTGTGGAGTCCACACCAAGGAATGGTCTACAGCCATCCTTAAACCCATCAATACAAGCCTTGAAAGCAACAAACATCTTAGAGAACCTCACTTTGTCTCCTACTTTGTTGTAGCAAATTTCAACAATGCTACTAGGATTGGTCCTCTCCACTTCAGCTTTGAACCTGAACATATCAGCAAAGCAGTCATCCCAGGTGCCCATGATTTCATGCAATGCTAGTTGTCTGCCATCCCACACCACATAATATGACAACTCTATATTGAACTTCATCTCCAGCTCTTTCTTCAGTGCATTAGCTCCTTTTGTTGGATCTTCCCTCAGAATGTCCATCACCCTGTCCTTAACCCAATACTTCGATGCCATGCAGTTGCGTTGTAACTTTGCTGTAGAAGGACAAGTGTGCTTATCATTTAACACTTTTATCTGCAATGTGCAACTTATATTAGATCACAGATTCAAATGAATAATTTAACATATAAATTAGTGCAATGAATATCATATAAGTCTGTCATTACCTGCCAAGTTACTCCATCCTGAAGCTGGGAAGCATGAATCCTCCACTTGCACTTTTTCTTCTTGCTCTAAGACCCCTTGCAATGTCCTCTATACCTTGTTGACTCACTGTAATCAGCTGCAATTTCAAACTCATTAAGCACTGCATAATGCCTAATAGCCCTCTTAAAAGTAGGTCCATCTTCAAAAGTAACTCCAACAGCAATAGTTGGTTCATTTAAGTTAGTTACATGCTCAACCTCATCACAAGCCTCTTCATCATCAACTAATAAGTCATCAACATCATCAAATTCATTATCTGAATTCTCATGTGCTGCATTTTCCTGAGCTAAAGTGCCTTCATCATCATGCAGACCAACATATTCTTCATCATCCTCATCCCATGGTACCTCATCTGCACCAGGCTCTTTCCACTTCTTCCCAGCACATGCATAAGCTACCTCATCTGCCTGGCTTGGTTCTGCAACAGCATCCTCTGGTCCATCCCCATGGTCTGCCTCATCTGTATCTGCAGCCATCTCAAGTGCATCCCCATGGTCTGCCTCATCAGTATCTGCTGCCAAGTCAGTGCCAGCCACATGGTCTTCCACTGAATTGCAAGCAGGCAACTCATTCCCATCCCCATGGTCAACAGATACACTTTGGCTAAAAGCTACAGCCGCAGTGTCATATATGTTGACAGCAACTCGGACCAGCCTCCATTCCCAGTACATGGCTATTGCATCCATCAAGAGTGAATCTGAAGTTAAATTAGTGTATGCTTTGGTTTCCTTGTTCCATACAGTCAGCGTCAACCCCTGATTTGGTGCGAGCTTCACTAATTCTGCTATATCATCTGTTAGATCTTTGAGATTGATTTTGTCCTATCAACAACTAATCCCGCATCCTTTGCACCATGACTGACAATACTACCGTCCGCAAGGGTTTCATGGTAAGCAGGTATGCGCACAGCAACTCTGCACGCCGAACTAACATCCATCCTATTACAACGAAGACGAATTGAGTCTAAATCGACGGAAGTGTTCCAAACGAAATTACCAACCGAGCAAAAATGAACATAAAGCTGGGATTCAAAACTTACCCTGCGGGAACCCATCGTAGATCCACTGTCTTTGTTGGAGAATCCACGCTCAATCGTAGTCCCTTGGTCTTCCTCTTCCTTGGCGACACCATCTTCGCCGTGAGAGCCCTTACTTCATTGGCAGCGGCGCACGGAAACGACAGCGGCGGCGGCACGAGACGAAGTGGCGGCGGCGGCGCTAGCTCCTCTCTGCTTTGGGCTAGGGCACACGAGTGGCAATGAAGGGGCTGAGCCGAGCCGGGTGCGGGTCGGGTCTTTTTCCCCTTCCACCCTCGACCCAGGGGCACCTCCCGTCATTTTGAAATGTTTCTCACTCCAAACCGGGTGTAAACCGGTAGCGGTGGCCGCCAGAAAATTTCCGCTTTTTTTGTAATGGTACTCGGCAAATAACTGGAATAGCGGTGGCCGCCAGCAAACGCCAGCAACGAGCAGTGTCCGCCAGAAAATTTTCCCTAAGAGTTAATAGTCAATTAAATGGGAAATCATCAACCCACCGTGAATGACCTTGTGTGTGTGTGAATCCTAATAAAAAGCTAAATGTTACCAACCCATGTCTGTTTGTGAATTTAATTTAAATTATTTCCATATATATGTACACAGTCACTATCAAAAAGAATAATTAATAAAGAGCTGCATATTGTTCGTTTTTGGAAGAGTATGCTGAATGTATTCTTATCTAGGTGAATGTGGTCAACCGTGCACCCCATGGTTGTCATTTGTTGACTGTAGTTAATTAAATTAAAAGTCGTCAATTAAATCTTGCATGTGCATCTTCGTGTAGGTCTTCCCGACGGTAGATATACGCTCGTACGGGAAGAAGGAGACGAAGGCGCAAGCGAAGAGCTGCCGTACGTGGACGAAGCTCAAGGCCTGGACCAAGGACCAGAAGGGCCCAAGGCCAATCTTGCCAACGAAGGCAAGCCCCGGATCATTAACCCTGTCTTTTAAAAATTATGCAATTGTTCCATGCTATGCTTGTGCATTTACGTTTCAGGAGTTGTTTGAAACCTTAGATGCATGATCCCTAGGTACCCGTGTCCTTACTAGCATGATAGGTCAATAGCTGCTAAGCTATAGGACCGTTACAAGTCGGGTGATGATGTCACTCGCGAGAATAGGTTCCTAGATAGGAATCATAAGATCTCCTTAATGGATTGCTCATGTGGTAAGAGCATGGGATGTGGACTCCGGTCCAATGGCTATTGTGGGTTAAGTGTTTGAACGTACTAAGCACTTGTCGGGAATGGGACCGGTAAACCTAGTACCTTAATGAGACAGTTAGGGATTTAACTGTCACTACTCTTGGGATGCGTCTCACGGCTAGCTACCGGTGGTGTATGGTGAGTCCGGGTGCCTCGCGGGGTATTCCGAATAGCCTGCACCAAAGACTGTGGCCTTTTATCCCGACCCGAGGATTTTTGGGAACCGTGTGTTTAGGTCTACCTTGCAAGGTTTAAATCAATCGATTGTCGGCCTCTCACCGTTATCTGAGACTACTTACTCCACTAGTCATGAGATCCCTAATGATGAAAGTTGATGAATACTATGCTTGATTAATTGTATTGTACAACTTTGTCTGTACTAGATGGCTAATTTAGTAAAGATTAAAACCCACTAGAACTTGTGCTAAAATCTTGAAAGTAAGGACATACTCTTTGTTACTTTTTAGCAAAAGAAACTCAGTGGCCAAAAGCCTTTCATGTCTAGAGTTGGTGAAGTAGTTATCACCGACGGGTAAGTCTTGCTGAGTATTAGTATACTCAGCCTTGCTATAATATGTTGATCCAGGTAATGCTTTCGGTGATGTGTGGCTCGGAGAGATCCCGCCCGGCTGGGAGATAGAGTGGGTGGAGGATGACGACTGAAGGCATCATGGCTGGCCTCCCATGGTGTTCTCGCTTTCCGCCTAGTTAATTTCCGTTGTTTCGAAAAACTCTGAACTACGTGGCTATGGCAAAAACTTCGGTTTGTAATAATTAAACCCTTCGGGGTAAATTTTGGATGTTAATAATGTTGTATCTCTGGATTCGCCTTCGTGTGAGTTTTAATGCATATATGTCGATCCTTGTTGCTATGTAAGTGATTTACCGGGCGTTAACCCGGCAACTAACGACAGGATAATACTTTATTGTTGCTTAATGACCAAGGTGGATTGGTTTAGGCGGTAGTACAGTATTTCCTGGGCGGGTTGTCACAGTTGGCATCAGAGCAATTATATGCACCAGAGATTAATTAATAACCTTAATCACCGGTTTTGAATAAAATTTGTCAAGATTGTTTGGATTTTCCAAAATACGTTGGTCCGTTAAGGATAAACTAGACCGAGAGTCCCTATAGGGAATTTTTGGGTTCTTTCAAGTGGCTTATTTAACCTATGGTTTATTTTGCTAACTCCCATCACATTACTTTATGTCAGACTTACTCTCTTGCACAACCAAACTAGATGAGCCATGTGTTTTATACGTGTGTTGTACCGCATCACGGTAATTGCGAGGGTTGATGGAGTGATCCGTTCCACGGATCCCATCTTCGCGTCTGTTTTTGAGTTGTGTTGTCGCCACGTGTTTCATACGTGTGCATTCTGCATGTCGATCATGCGAGGCAAGGATACACTCCATTCAAACGGAGGGTGTCCGAGGTTGGACGTTGTCCATGCAGCGGCTTAACGCATGGATACCGTTTCTATAGCGAACGGTAATGTATGGGGACGCTTTCGTGACGTGTTGGCACCAAAGGTTTGTTTTCTGCAGGTACATAACAGCGTTTCGTTAGTCGTTAAGCGAGTACCGGATAGCTCTCGACTAGCTATTATAGGGAGAGACGAATAAAAGCCTCGCCTCCGGCACTAACTTTGATTTTTGGCTCAATTGCCATGTGAGGGCGAATAGGACGTCTTGCATGCATATTAAAAATTGAAACAAATTAAATGGACCCAAAATCGAACTTCTATATGCTCTCTAAGGAAGGTTTTGCTAGTGTGTGCTTTTTATAAACTAGAGTACCTCTCATGCTTAGCTGCTATGCTGCCCAAATTTTGTAAAAGTTTGTTGTCTTGCTTTTGCACCATGTTCTAAGAGTAAATAAAATAGGTGTTCTAAAACAAAGTTGCTCCAAATCTAATCCAGTTCCTGCTCGCAAAAGTTCACGGTCATAACTTTTGTCTATCTCAAGTTATCCTCGGTTTAGTCAACCTCTGTCCGGCTGTTCTTCCCGGAACCAGATCTAAAACCTTGCTTGATTGAGCAACCTTCCTAACCTTCTAGCTCAACCTTTGAGTACCAAAAATGTGTCTCTTATCCTTGATGAGTTACTACCCAAAAGTTGGAGATTTTTGGAGTTCTGGGTTTGAGTTATGAATTTTTGTTCACAACTGCCAGAACTTTATGTCGTTATGTATGTGTGCTCACTTCGAGTTCTAACATGCAACTGCGCCTTTGTACCCATGACTGCCCAGCATGAGAAAAGAACTTATGATATTCTACTATGTCAGTGGGAATGTCTTGATCTTAGGCGGTAGTACGGTATTTTCCTGGGCGGGTTGTCACAGTCCCCTCATGCCCCCACCTCCCTCGCACGACTGACATGTGTGCCTAGTTGTGGGATGGCTGATCATTTTAGCTAGTGTGTTGAAAGAAAAGGAAATATAGAAGAAGAATACTAGCTAAATGTGAATTTAGGTGGTCTAATTTAGTGAGTCTCTTGGAGTTGCTCTTAGTTCTGTCTTTTGGCCTTAAATAAAACCATCATATGACTGAATTCAAAGTCCAAATCTGCTACTTTAAAACATACAACAGGTAGTTCTTGAGTCAGCTGTATTTAAGTTACAAATCTCTCATTGGAATCTTGGTCTTTTTGCAGGGCCTTGATCAATGATAGGGTCAAGTTGAGGCGATGCTTCTGATGCCAGCACGTCATCTGGTGCTTTCTCTTGTTCTGCTGATGGCGGGACATAGCCCTCAGGATAAGGTGGAGGGGGAGGGGCAGCACCAATCTGCAAAGAAAACGTGTCAGTTTTTCTTCTAAAAAAAGGAAAACGTGTCAGTTTTTTAAAATATAATTAACCAACAACGGAAGAGACAAAGCAGGTCGACATGATCAACAGTAATCTTAGAAGTTAGCCAAGGAGATCTCTATCTATACAACATTTACTCTTTTGGTCAAACTAGTGTTATCATCTATATCAAGTGACCATGTAACGGAAGGCATTTCCTCCCTGATCCACAATCCACAATAATATGTTAGGTTATTATCCACGAAAAAACAAATTACCTTCCGTTTCAAGGATGTGAGAATATGATCAATTCGTTTAAGTTCCTTCAGGTCGATTGCTTCCTTTTGTGTCTTTGATTCAGAGGCTGCTGCATCAGCCTCAGTTTCCACTGCAATGTACAAAAGTAACAAAACAGACATTCCTAGTGAAACTTCTCTCTTTCAAAGTGAAGCTAGATATGCTTTATGAATTACTCGGCAGATATTTTATGCATGAGATCTTTGATGCAGCTATCACTATCGAGCAAAAAGTTAAAAAAGTTTTGCATCAAATCCAACATTCCTTACTATTTTGTTCTGTTCTCAGCTCCAATAGCCAAGCCAAGAGGAAATTTTTTTTAAGCCAAGCCAAGCACTAATTTGGCAAATAGATTAAATTAGCAATTCATTTGCAGACTATACTGCCAAAAGTTGCAAAAGCCTTCCCTGCTGAAATAGATCAAGAAGCCTGCACCAAACTATCAAAATACTCTTCATCAGAAGGGGCAAAAATACAAGGACACCTTTAATCCACCTGGCCCTCAAATGAAATTGTGATGCCACGAACCATACAAGGACAACAAAACCTTCTACCCAAGCAAGATAGGGTAGGCACTGCTGTGATCTATGTGCTGCTAATGTCTGCATAATTTGCTGCTGGTTTGTAAGCACACTGCCAAAAGCCAAGAATGGGACAACTATAGCCACAAGCCATAACCAGCAGACACTCACTGTGCTGTGCCCAGGATTCCATCTGGTGAGAGCAAGAATTTCAGAAATTCTGGTCTATGAACCAGGCTGGCTAAAATTGTTGGGTTTAAGAGTTTAAGTTCTATTGACAAATCAAACATAAGTACTCCCTCCGTTTCATAATACTTGTCGTTTTGGCTTTTCTAGATACATTCCTTTTATTATGTATCTGGACACATATATATCTAGGTGCATAGCAAAAGGAATGTATTTAGAAAAGCCAAAACGACAGGTATTATGAAATGAAGGGAGTAATATTATTATAAGGTTATCAACCAACAAAATAAGGAGATATGAGAACAAAAACACCAACTCAGTAACATGAATCTGACAGGTAACCTATTTTTCGTTGGGAAACCAAATACTTAAACACTGATGCAAACAGATGAGCACAGCTTGCCGATGCGGTCATGCTGCAGGTGCGGTGGTGCCCCAAATTAGGCGTGGAAAATCAGCGCCACAGGTTGGCGAGGAATTGGAGAGAGCAACAAAAGCAACTGGTTCTCTGTGGTGTGCCCAGGTTTACAAAGAAACCAAGCAGCTACCGGAATTTTGCAGTGCACAAAGTGCGGTGGGCAACCAAGCAGACCCTAAGCTAATTTGTGCATCTCTAACTAATTTAACACTTATGTTCTTCAAGAAATTATGGATTTCAGGAATTTAAATTTGTTTGTGCTGTCATAAAACAGGGAAAGGTTAAAAATGACAATTCTTTTGTAAGCAGGACTTGTGATGCAACTTTAGTGAGCTATTCTATAAATCGGTATATCAGATGCTTTAGAGAAAAAAATCAATTGTTTATATTCAGAGAGTTTTAACAGTTGTTTTCACATAATGATCCATCCCAGGTTTTCTGTGAGTAAAGGTTTGATTCAGTAGGTAAACTATTGCAAACATAAAGAAGTAAATAGTTGGTTGTCCCACAGGAGTATCTTGCTAGAAATACAAGAAGAGTTTGGCCAAAGATTCATCTCAATGCCATTTAAGAATCAGGATCTTTTACCAGGAATCATAATACCCTCATGGGGATAAGACACTTCTAACCATCAATCATGTGAGAAACAGTTAAAAAGAAAAATAATGCAAATAACAGGTAAGGCGCAGGGATCATACCATTCCCAATCTTCTCCAACTTTGAGCATGCCACGGTAAAGGCTTTTGATATATGATGCATAGCCCTACTCTGCGATGTTACAAGAACAGTTAAAGTAAACTCACAGGGGCTAAAAATACGCAATCCCATTGGTACAACCCACTGAGAATGGCCACAGGAAGAAAGGCTCAGCTAACAGAAAATGTTGGCAGAACATTTCATAGCATTGATGGTCAGGAAAATGCAGAACCTATAATCCCCTTGCACCATAGGAAAAGGAGCAGAGGATGTACTATGCGTGAGGCGAAGACGTTGCAGAGCTGTGGCGCCTGGTAGATTGAGCCGTCAAGGATGTAGTAGGCGAGCATGGCGCTTGATTTCTCAGGGCTCTCCCGCTTCTGCTTCCGGATCACGAACAGGTGCGGCTCCATCACATCGCTCAGCACATACTCCATCCCGGTCATCTTCCTGCAACCGAGACAGCACAGATCAAATACGAAACCTTTTTTTTTGACAGATTGGTGAGAGATGAGGAGCCGAGCTAGGATCATACGTGAGTTGGGACATGTCGAGGGGATGGATTTGTCGCGAGCGGAGGGACTCGTTGTTGCAGGTGATGTCATAGAACGGGGAGAGCGCGAAGTAGTCGAAGACGAGGTTGCGGTCGAGCGGGTAGCTGTTGAGCCACAGCTGGTCACGGAAGCAGATCCCCGTCATGTCCGTGCCCGGCGGGGGCGGCAGCGCGCCCGCGCCGTCGGCCCCCGGCGGTGGCTGCCCCAGCGGGGGCAGCGGCGTCGCCGACATCGCTCTGTTCGGGTCCTCTGTGTATCCCTGGTGAGAGGCGAGGGGGCGGCGGCGGCCGGCGAGACTGAAGGGAAGTCTCTAATTCTGTTCTGTAGTGCTTCAGGAGAGCGCTTGCGCCGAACGTGAGATTAACACGGACTTTTTCCACGAGTGCTGCAAAAATGAGGTAATTTGAAAGGACTTGCTAAATTACAGCCGGTCGTTTTACTTCTCCGCCCCGTCATTTTTTCCCCAAATCTTCTCTTCCCTTCTTCCCCACTCCACCACCTCGCGCTGCCTTCCCACCTCCCGCCCCCCGCCCCTCCACAATGCCCTTCCTGATCCTAACAGCCACGGTCACCGTTCAACCGCCGTCCGACCCGGCCGCCCGACGGCGCCGCCTCGCCTCCGCCACCACCGCCGGTCCTCCGACGCCCCCACCCCCCTCCTCTTCTAGGTCCGAAGACGACATTGCAGTCTCACCCACGGCCCACGGCTGACGACGCCCTCACCGCCGGCCGCTCCGCCCACCTCCCGTCGTCGTAGAGGGAGAAGAAGAAACAGGGGAAGAAGAAGAGGAAACGGGGGGAGAGAAGGGGCACCTACCGCACCGACGTCGGAGCTCCTCTGCCGCGCGCCCTCCGCCCGCGAGACTGCAATGTCGTCTTCGGTGTCGGGGAGGAACGAGTTATGTGTACTCCCTCCATCGCACTAAAGAGTGTAATTTTAGTTTTATTACAAAGGAAAAAGTCTATTTTGACCATCCAACTTTTGCCTCAGTTTGGTTTTGGCCATCGAACTTCAAAATCGGATAGCTTTGACCATCCAACTCTTAAAACCGTTCACAATTGACCATCGGGCGGTTTTGACAGGTGGTTTTAACTTTTTATTTACAATTTAGTCCTTAGAACTTGAAATGATTATTACTTTTTGCTCGTAGCTCCGATTTAGGTGATTCTTGCGGTCACGTGTTCAGCTTTATCTTTTTAGAATGTTTTTATAGAAATTTATAACCATTTGTTATATTATTTTTTTGTTGTGTAAAAACAATAATATAAGAAACGTAAAACAAATAGTTACAAAATAATATGAGCAACATTTTAAATGATTAAGTTCATCTTATGAACGCATGACCGCAAGAGTCACTTAAGTTGGAGATACGAGAAAAAAATAGTAATCATTTTAAGGTTTAAGAACTATTTTTAATCATTTTATTTACAATTTAGTCCTTAGATCTTAAAATGATTACTATTTTTTTCTTATATCTCTAATTTAAGTGATTCCCGTAATCATGCGTTAATAATGATGAGCTTTATCTTTAACAATGTGTTCATATTATTTTGTAATTGTTTGTTTTACATTTCTTGTATTATTGTTTTTACATAATAGCATAAGAATAATATACAAACGATGATAAAATAGTATAAATAACATTTTAGAAGATAAAGCTCATTTTTATGAACACGTGACCGCAAGAATCACCTAAATCGGAGCTACAAGCAAAAAGTAATGAACATTTCAAGTTCCAAGGACTAAATTGTAAATAAAAAAGTTAAAACCACCCATCAAAACCGCCCGATGCTCAATTGTGAACGGTTTTAAGAGTTGGATGGTCAAAGATATATGATTTTGAAGTTCGATGGCCAAAACCAAACTGAGGCAAAACTTGGATGGTCAAAAATGGACTTTTTCCTATTACAAACTAGTGGAGTAGTGAAAAGACTCTAATATGCTCATTTATTTGTCAAATGCTAAGTTTTGCCATGTATAAGGTAATTAGATCTATTTTCTAGGATTGCATTCTTTGTGGGATTTTTTTCAAAAGCTGGGATTGCACATTTTATGGGACAGAGGGAGTATGTCATTATAAAAATGGTTGTTATATGTGTATTATAAAAGATGGATGTTACTAAAAAGTTTTTTTACAATAACCACATAAATTATATTAAAGCACCAAACCTACATTTAGGCCCTTAGAAAAAGAGTCAATTACAACATAGACCCTAGATCTAGATCTTTGTCGGGGACAACCATAAGGGTCCGCTAACGACGGGGGAAACACCCCTTTCTAAAGATAACAAACAAACAAACAAGCCCACAAACCGCAAATCACACCCCGCGTAGTCGCGGCCCAGGGCAGAGAAGGGCCCACGGCCCAAAAAACCTTAGCGGCCCATCAAGCAACCAGCCTCGGCACCCCTCGGGCGAACCTCCGTCTCGCTCGAGGGCCAGGCACCGCACCACGCAATCTCCGCCTCGCTCGAGGGGCAGACGCCCCCCAGGGGCAGATCTCCGCTTCGCTCGAGGGCTTGACGCCCCCTCAGGCGAATCTCCGCCTCACTCGAGGGCTTGACGCCCCCTTGGGCGAGTCTCTGCCTCGCTCGAGGGACCCGGACCCTCGAGCGAGTATTCGCCTCGCTCGAGGCCGCCCTAGACCCACGACACAGCACCTGCTCCCCTGACCGGAGCATTAAATGCCCTGGCGTGTCACGGGTGCCCGAGTCAAAGGTGAATCCCCTCCACGCCGGCCCTCTAACACCGCCAGGGAATCGTATCCCGGCACTGTTCGACCAACCCGCACTGTGTGGCCATCCCAGCACTGTGCGGGTGCTGTGCGGGAAGGCCGGTGTCATTCAACGACACTGTGCCGCCCACTCCCGTACCTCCTCCACGCCGCCCCCCTCGAAAGAGGATGGTGGCACCCTCGAAAGGGGTACGACCACCTACTCTGCACCCGCCGGGGATGACGCCGTGGCGTAAGGCCGGCGGGGCACGTTTCCCCAGTCACCTCCGACCCTGTGCGGGCATCCCTGTCGGTGTTTTAGACCGGCAACCTACTACGGGGAGTACCCGAAGTAGATGAATGTGACTCTCCGAGATCGGTAACTCGAAGGAAGAGACACGTGGCACACAATTTAGACAGGTTCGGGCCGCGAGGTGCGTAATACCCTACGTCCTGTATGCTGCGTAGCTCTGGATTGATAGGGCACGATTACAAGATGGTGCAATAGTGCGCCGTAGGTTGTATGAGATGAGATTGGATGAAGGGATCGGTCCCTGCCTCGCCTTATATAGTCCGGGAGGCAGGGTTACAAGTCGGAGTAGGAAGAGAGTACTAGTCGAGTACGTCTAGGAGTCCTCTGTACAGTGCGGAACATGCACAGCTTCCTAACCGAGTACTACTCCTGTGTAGTCCTTGTGCTCCACGCCTTCAGATGCCGTGTAGCGCAAGCCGGTAGTCCCAGGGGCCCACCGAGTAGTCGGTCCTGGTACCCACCGAGGTAGTGGGCCCAGGGAGGTCCATACGACAAGCCCCCGAGTACTTTGTAGTCGAGAAGGATAGCTTCAAGTAGTCTTGACGGCCTTAACGAGTAGTCCTCAAGCGTCCCTCGAGCGCTACAAGTCAAAAGTCCTCAAGAGTAGTCGAAGCATCCCGAGGCCGGAATGTACTTCGACCGATGTTTGAGCAATCTTGAAGTCTTCTCGAGTAGTCCCAAGCGTCCTTGAAATCTGCCTTCGAAGGTCTTCAAGAAATGCCAGTCTTGTCTTGAAGCCGGAGCCGTCATGGAGGTGCGACTTGCAGAACCGCACTCCACATGAAGTAGCCCCCGAGCCTCGAGCCACGGGCTCTGGCTCAGGGTCTACCTGGAATCTTGGCAAGATAATCCCGAAAAAATCCGGAGAGAAAAAACCGAAGGACACGTGGCACGGAGCCCCCGAGCCTTGAGTCGAGTACTTCCTCTCGAATTGAAGGGTCTTCTTGGAGAATGTGTCCTGAGATGCTCTTGAGACTAGCCGCTTCCCAGGAGTCGAGTAGAAGTAGCCGAGCCCCCGAGGTGAGGCGCGTCGACTAGTAGAATACGAAGAGTCACGCGCAGCCGCTGAGTCAGCCGCGCGTGGACTTATCCAGCCGCCCGTTGCGGAGGCGATTTGGCTTATAAATAAGAGCCAAAACCCTTAGGGTTTTTCACCCAAGTGAGCCGCAGTCATTTCCATTTGAATCTTGAAGTAGATCCACTCCAGCGCCTGCTGCCGCCGTAGTAGATCCGAGCGCATCGCCACCCGAAGCCTTTAGGGTAGCCCCCGAGCGGATGCGAGTGAAAACTCCTTGCACTTGGAGAATGAAGTCGTCGCCGTCGAAGACGTCGAAGACCGGCGTGAAGAAGAGGAGCCGCGCAGAGGCCGCCGCGGCCGCCACCGGAGCAGCGCCGCCCTCGTCTCCACCGCGCGCTGATCCAAGCCGCGAGTGGAAAAAATCGAAGGTCAAGACGGAGGACTCCGCCGACCCCCGTTGAACAGCGGGTTCATCAGGGAGAAGGATATCGACATGTGGAGATCCGCCGCAGGAGATCCTTATCCGATGGAGAAAGCCGAAGAGGAGATCCCAATGTTCTCGCGCTTCGTGGTGCGCGGTCTTGCGCTCCCGACAAAGCGACTTCTTCAAGGGGCTGCTCAGGTACTACGGCATCGAGTACCTCAATCTGAACCCCAACGGCATCTTCCATACTTCTGTCTTCGTCCACTTCTGCGAAGCCTTCCTGGGAATCAAGCCGCACTGGGTGCTCTTCCGGAAGTTCTTCCGTGTCAAGCCGCAGCCCAGCGCCTCCAACCCTAGAGTAGTCGGAGGGGCCGGAATCCAGCTGAGGGAGGACGCCGCGGAGCAGTACCTGGCGTACAAGCTCATGGACTCCAACACCGACTGTAAGACGAGATGGTTCTACATCACGAACCACCATCCTGAACTACCGAAGCCGAGCGGACGGCAGCCCAGGCACCAAGATTGGTGGAACACGGAGCCCACCATGCAAGAGGGGATCCAGCTCCCCGAGCTGCTAGCACGCATCAAGACTCTCAAGGATGCGGGACTGAGGGCCGAGCACGTGGCCTTCAGTTTCATGAAGCGCAGGATCCAGCCGCTGATGGCGCGGGATACGATGGGCTTCGAGTACACCGGCGACGACGACACGTCGCGGATGCCGGGGGGCGAGCTGGACGACAACGACATCGTCGAAAGGTTGTCGAGGATCTTCAAGGACATGCCGCCGTACACGGCGTGTCCGGTCGAGGAGTACTCCGCCGCGCGCCCGCCCAACGAGGTGAGTAGTTGTACCCCCCTCGTCAAGTAGTGAGTACTCGCAGTGAAGTTTCTGACGCCTTGTGTCTTTGCGCAGGATGATGTGAAGCGGTTCGTCTCCGAGCCGCAGCCGCCACCGAGCGGGATCGAGATCCCGGCGGTGGGGAAGGTGAAGGAGCGCCGCGAAGTCGGTGAAGGCGACGACACCGTCATCGTGGAGGATACCTCCGATGACGACGATGAAGACGAAGAGACGCTGCAGGACCGCTTCCAGCTGCGGTCGAGGTTTAGCCGTCCGGGCTTGCCTCATGTGCCACTTGTTCAAGACCCTCCGGCTAGCCTGGAGGCTAGCCTTGCTGCGCCGCCAAGGAAGCCGCGCAACCCCGCCAAGAAGCGGGTGGCGAAGAAGATGAAGGTCTCAGAGACCACGCCTCCGGAGGTAAGTTATCTTGAGCAGAGTAGTCGAGTACCCGCTGTCCGAGTACGTTGCTGACGAGTAGTCTTCCTTTGTGTGCAGGAGGTGCCGCCAGCGGAGCCCGTCGAAGAAGGCGACGAGGGCGTGTGGGACACGGTGGGGGAACCGGCTGGAAGCCGAAGTCCAGCCCCCACTGTCGAGGAACTCCTGGCGCAGCTGGAGCGCCAGCCCCCTGCTCCAGCAGAGAGCAGAGGACCCGTGGCCGCCACCGTTGGGAAGGAGGTGACCCCTGGAGCGGTAGGTGAGGGTGCTACTGCCGCCGCCGCCGTGGAGGAGGCAGTAGCCGAAGAGGCGGAGGAGGAAACGCCCGCCGAGGGTGGACTGGTTGATATTGCCAGCATCCTCGGTGCTCCGGCCGTGACCATCGTCCGGTCGAGCTTGTAAGTACCATGTCCTTACGAGTAGTACTAGCTGCAGTAGTCGATAATTGCCTTACGATCTTCTGTGAACACTTCTGCAGAAAATCCACAGATCTAAGCTGGGATGGGGAAGAGCCCTCGACAGCGGAGGTGGAGGAAGCTGCGCCGCCCGTCAAGGAGGCCGCTCCCGAAGCCCAAGCCGCGACCGAGCCCCCGCCACCGAAGCGCCGCCGCCGCAGGCGGTCGTAGTCGAAGGTGAGTACCCTTCTTGAAGCTGTAGAGCTCCAGGATGTTTAGTCGTATGCACTGATGCGCGTGTCGTTTGTTGGCAGGCGCTGAAGGAGGTGAGATTCCTGCAGGGGTGCCCATGCAGGAGTTGACACCGCAGGCCCCGAGGTCGCGGAAGGAGCCCCCGAGCCCGTGGGGGAGGTCATGGAGAAGACCGCCGGGGAGAGGCGGGTACCACGTCGCCAGAGATTGCTCTGGAGGTGGCTGTCCGCTCCCCTGAGATCCAAGACGCGGAGCCTATCCGCTCAGCGCCGATGACGGAGGCTACGTCGAGTAGCCGCGGCGGGATTGAACTTCTGGCCGACGATCTCGTCGAGCCGGCAACGGTGGCCCAGCACCTGGAGGCGATCCGGCGAGCCGAACAATGGATGAAGGTACGTAGCCGTAGCCTCCCGAGTAGTCAATCCTCTGCCGTTGAGTACTATTCTTGACTTGAACTTGTCTTGCGCAGGACGTCGCGGAGCGATCCCGCGAGAAGTCGAACCTGCTGCAAGGTTACGGCGACACCGTGCTCCGAGCAGAGGCCTTGGAGGAGCAGCTCGTGAAGTCGCGAAAGCACGCGGCTGCCATGCAGTCGAAACTCGACGCCGCCTTCGCCAAGTACCACAACGACGTGATGGAGTTGCGGTGCGAAGGGCGACGAGTTGGTGCGGAAGAACAAAGGCCTCCGCAACAAGAATAAAGGTATGTCCCTTGACTTGTCGGGTACTTGTTGGAAGTCGTCAAGCCTCGACCCGTTGTTGTGTTTCCATGTTGCGAACTCGAGGGCCGGTGGAGCGACCGAAGGCCTCGGAGGTCGGCATGAAGAACCTCTTCTACCGGGAGCAAGAAGCCCGCCGTGTACTTGAGCTCGACTACAAGGAGCTCGCCTTCGAGTGCGAGAAGCACATGGAGCTGCGGATTGCCTCTGACAGAGATCTCGTCAACTGCTACAAATCTTTGCAGAAGTTGAATGAAGATTGTGAGGCGCTCCGGGCCCAGCTGAAGGACCTTGAAGAAGCTGCTCTCCCTATCGCGAGGCTCCTGGTGCCGCACCCGGGCGGCCCCAAGATCGCTCCTCTGGCGGATCGACTTCGTGAAGCGCCAAGCCGGCTGGCCGCCTACGTCAAGCACATGGCCAAGTCGATCCCGAAGCAAGTCCTGGCCTTCATGAAGTCGTACTTCCCGAAGGCTCCAGTGGAGGTGGTCGCCGCGGGGGTAGCCGCCAACCGCTCGGATGAGCGAAGCGCGCGTAGCCGCGCGGAGCGAGATGGCTCCCATCGCGGAGCAGGTAGCCGAAAAGCTGAACCTCCAGTAGCCCTGCATAGATAGCTAGTAGCCGTAGTTGTACAGAAACACTTGTAATGAATTGTTCATGTATCAATGAAATGAAATTTTCCAAAGAATGAGTACTCGTAGTCGCGATCTCAGAGTGCGGAGCGCCCATCGTGGAGTAGGTGCGAGTAGTGGTACTCGACTTCAGTGGTCCCGTTGCAGGGAGCAGACAGTAAAGAAGTTGATGGTCAATCAATCTTTATTACTGAAGAAGTACACCTGGGTGGCCAGGGCCGTAGTTACAAGTAGTCGCCGGACCTGGAGGCCGCTTACAGCTAAGTAGCGCTGGAGCGGGTAGCCGCTTGCAGCGAGTGATCCGTAGGTAGCCGTGTAGGCTGGATCGCAGATCCGTAGGTAGCCGCGCAGGCTGGATCTTGGAGTGTGGTCTCTTGGTAGACCGCTGCTAGAGTCCTTGACGCTCGTCGCAGCCCATGGTCCGTAGGTAGCCGCACGGGCTGGACCCTGGAGGAGAGTAGTCCGGAGACTGGAGCCAGGACCCGGAGGGTCGCTTGCGGCAAGGGGCGCTGATTTAGTCGATTGGACTTGAACCCCGGAGTAGTCGTGCAGACTAGGCGTAGAATCGACAGAGTTGGTCGACGTTCCACGAGTTGTTGACGTCTTCGCCTTCAAGTGTTTGGAGGCGGTAGGAGCCCGGCCCGGTCACCTTGGCCACGGTGAAGGGGCCTTCCCAGGGGGAGCTAAGCTTGTGAAGTCCTTCCGTGTTCTGGATACGGCGGAGGACAAGATCTCCAACGTTGAAGGAGCGTTCCTTGACGTTGCGATCGTGGTAGCGTCGGATACCTCCAGGTACCTTGCTGATTGGACGAGGGCGGCGCAGCGAGCTTCTTCAAGGCTGTCGATGTCAACTCGTCTGCTGTCTTCTGAGACGCCTTCGTCGTAGTGCTCCACTGCTGGCGAGTTCCATATGACGTCGGCAGGGGAGGATGGCTTCGGAGCCGTAGACCGGGAAGTAGGGGGATTGCCCCGTTGGCTTGGATGGTTGAGTCCGCGCCCCCGCAGTGTGTTGGGTAGTTCCTTGATCCACTTGCCCCCTTTGGAGTTAGCGCGTCGTGTAGCCGCTTCTTGAGGGCGTCGAGCACCATCCCATTGGCGCGCTCGACTTGTCCGTTGGCCCGTGGATGGGCGACCGAGACGTATCCGACGTCGATCCCGCTGTTCTCGCGGTACTCCCGCAACTCGGTGGTTGTTGAAGTTGGACCCCGTGTCCGTGATGATGCGGTGGGGTAGCCCATAGCAAGTGTACGAGTTCATCCAGAAGTCGAGTACTCTGTCGGCCTTAGGGAACGTGACCGGCTTGACCTCGATCCACTTGGTGAACTTGTCGATAGCCACCGGTACTCCGTTGAATCCTCCCGGCGCGGTTGGTAGTGGCCCAATCATGTCGAGCCCCCGGCGGGCAAAGGGCCGGGTTGGCGGTATGGTGACTAGCTTGTAGGCCGGGACGTGTTGTCGCTTGGCGAAGTATCGACATCTTGGCACCTTCCGACGAGTTCTTCGGCGTCGCCCGTGGCCGTGGGCCGCAGAAAGCTCGCGGAAGGCCTTGCTGACTAGCGTGCGTGAAGACGCGTGGTTGCCGCAGACGCCCTTGTGGATCTCCTCCAAGATGTCCTTGCCTTCTTCGCGAGGGACGCACTTCATGAGTACTCCAGAAGATGCGCCCCGCTTGTAGAGCTTGTCTCCGACGAGGACGTAAGACTTGGCGCGGCGGACGAGTTGTTCGGCTGCGTTCTTGTCGGAGGGGACCTTCTGCTCGCTGAGGTAGTCGATGAAGGGTTGCCTCCAGTCCACGTCGATCATCATGACCTCCCCGCCCAGTGGTGGATTAGGCGGTACGGTGGTCGGTGGCGCCGGCTCCGGGATGGATGGCGCGTGAAGCTCATGGACGAAGACGCCGCGGGTACTTGGGCGCGGGTGGATCCGAGCTTCGAGAGGACGTCCGCTGCAACGTTGTTGTCGCGGACGATGTGATGGAACTCGAGACCATAGAACTTGTTCTCGAGTTTGCGGACTTCTAGGCAATAGGCGTCCATGTTCTCCTTGTTGCGGTCCCAAGACTTGTTGACTTGGTTGATGACCACTGCGGAGTCGACGTAGACTAGTAGCCGCTTGATGCCAAGTGAAGCCGCGAGGCGGAGCCCGTGTAGAAGAGCTTCGTACTCGGCTTCGTTGTTTGAGACCTTCCAGGAAGATCTCGCAGGGACGTACTTGAGTTGTTCGCCCGTTGGAGAGATCAGGAGTACCCCTGCGCCTGCGCCCTCGAGGTTGAGTGAGCCGTCAAAGTACATCACCCAATGCTCTGGTCGCACGGTGGGAGTTGGTAACTGGTTCTCCCGCCACTCTGCCATGAAGTCGACCAGTGCTTGCGACTTGATGGCTGTGCATGGCTTGAAGTCGATGGTGAGGGCGCCAAGCTCGACGGCCCACTTGGAGATTCTTCCGGTGGCGTCTTGGTGACTCAGGATGTCGCCGAGCGGGTAGTCGGTGACGACGGAGACCGAGTACTCCTGGAAGTAGTGTCGTAGCTTCCGCGAGGTGATGAGTAGAGCGTACAGGAGCTTCGCACGGCTGGTAGCGAGCCTTGGACTCTGATAGAACCTCGCTGACGAAGTAGACTGGGCGCTGGACCGGGTAGGCGTGGCCGTCTTCATGCCGCTCGACAACGATGGCAGTACTGACCACGTGAGTAGTCGCAGCTAGGTAGAGCAGTAGCTGCTCGCCCTTGTGAGGAGCCGTGAGGATTGGCGGTTTTGACAGGAAGTCCTTGAGCTGGGCAAGGGCTTGATCCGCCTCGTGAGTCCACATAAACTTCTCGTGATGCTTGAGTAGTTTGAAGAAGGGGAGGCCCCGTTCTCCTAGCCTCGAGATGAATCTGTTCAATGCCGCCATGCACCCCGTCAGCTTCTGGACGTCCTTGATGCTCATGGGAGCTTTCATGCTGGTGATGGCGGAGATCTTCTCGGGGTTGGCTTCAATGCCGCGCTGGCTGATGATGAAGCCGAGTAGTTTGCCCGAAGGGACGCCGAAGACGCACTTGTTTGGGTTGAGCTTCCAGCGGTACTCGCGTAGCGATGCGAAGGTCTCTTCAAGGTCGTCGATGAGGGTACTGGAGTCCCTGGTTTTGACAACCACGTCATCCACGTAGGCCTCGACGTTCTTGTTGAGTTGCCGCTTGAAGCGAGGCTCGGATGGCCCGTTGGTAGGTAGCGCCGGCGTTCTTCAACCCGAATGACATGGTCGTGTAGCAAGACGCGCCAAACGGGGTGATGAACGCGGTCTTCTCCTGGTCTTCTTCCTTGATTGCGATGCGGTGGTACCGGAGTAGCGATCGAGGAAGCAGAGCGGTCGCGGCCCGCCGTGGAGTCGATGACTTGGTCAATCCGCGGCAACCCGAAGGGGTCCTTGGGGGGCGGTGCTTGTTGAGGTCGGTGTAGTCGACGCACATCCTCCACTCGTTCGAGTTCTTCTTGCGGACGAGGACGGGGTTGGCGAGCCACTCGTGATGGAAGACTTCTCCGATGAAGCCACCGCGAGTAGCTTGGCAAGCTCCTTCTTGATGGTGTCCCGTCCGTCGTCGGCAAAACGTCGGAGGTGTTGTCGCTTGGGGGTGGCCTTTGGATCGACGTTGAGGCGGTGCTCAATCGGCTCCCCGGGCACTCCCGGCATGTCCGGCGGCTTCCACGCGAAGATGTCGCGGTTAGCCCGAAGGAAGCCGATGAGCGCGTCTTCCTATTTGGGGTCGAGGCCGGCCCCGATGGTGGTGGTCTTGCCGGGGTCGCCTGTTCCAAGGTCGACCGTCCTGACGAGTACCTCCTCAGGTGGGCGAGGCTTGTTGGTGCTGTCGGACTTCTGCGGGATGTCGAGTTCGCTCGTGGCGAGCTTCTTCGACGCGGCGTAGACCTCCATCATTGCATTGGGTACTTGGTTCGTGGAGGCGATCACCACGGCTTCGTATCGCGGTCGTGGGAGATCTTCAAGTCCCCTTGGAGGGAGAGTACGCCCGAGTTGGACTTGGCATTTTGAGTACCAAGTAGGTGTAGTGGGGCACCGCCATGAACTTGGCGATGGCCGGTCTGCCGAGGATGGCGTGATAAGAAGTCTCGAAATCCGCGACCTCGAACTTGATGTACTCGGTGCGGTAGTTATCCCGAGACGCCCCGAAGGTAACTGGCAGTACCACTGAACCCAGTGGAATAGCCGCGTTGCCTGGGACGATGCCGTAGAAGGGCGTGCTGCTCTTGGTGAGCATGGGGGTGACGTCGAGGTTCATCTTCTTCAAGGTTTTGGTGAAGAGGATGTTGAGCCCGCTTCCACCGTCGATGAGCACCTTGTTGAGCTTGGAACCCGCCACTGTTAGCTTCAGGACGAGGGGGAACCGTCCTGGTTCGGAGAAGTTGGTCCATTGGTCCGCGCAGGAGAAGGTGATGGGTACCTCCGACCACCTGAGGGGGGTCGGGACCGCTGGTTCAATGGACATCACTTCACGACGGGTAGCCTTCGCTCCCGCCTTCGCCGGGCGCTCCGCCGAAGAGGACGTTGACGGTCTTCTCGGGTTCTTGGAAGTCGTTGTCGTCGCCGTCCTTCTTCTTGCCCTTTTGGTCGTGAGGGTGCGGTGGCTCCGGCGTATCCTTGAGTGCATGCCTAAGCTGGTAGCACTGCTCTGTAGTGTGGTTGCCGTTTGGATGCCACGGGCACTTCTCCTTCAGCAGGTCCTTGAACCCGCCGGAATTCTTCTTCGAGTTCCCTTTCGGAGGGCGCTGGATAGCCGCGACGGTGTTGTCTGGCTTGCGCTTGCGGTTGGGACCCGAGTAGTTGTTGCTGTTGTTGTTGTTGCGGCCGCCTTGGTTTGCATTGCTGCCGCTGCCGCCGCCCTGGTTCTGCTTGGACTTGCCGCGGATGGCGTCGTACTTGGCGTTGGCCTTGTCCTCTTCATCCGCCCAGGACGTGATCATGTCCTTGAGGTGGGGAATGGACCTGGGGCGGCGACGACCGAAGTCCTCGAAGGTGCGGCGATGGTAGAGGCCGTCCTGGAAGAGGTCGATGACCTCCTTGTCGGTGACGTCGACGACGGTAGCGCGCTTGTCGAAGAAGCGGCGCATGTACTTGCGGAGGGTCTCGCCTTGTTCCATCTTGATCATGGCAAGGTCCATGCGAGTACCCGAACGGCCCATGGCGCCCTCGAAGTTACTCGTGAACTGCTCCTTCGGCTGGTCCCACTTGTCAATCGAGTGCTTGTCCAGCGACTCGAGCCATGTGAGTGGAGCTTGGCCCAGACAGAAGGGGAAGTAGAGGCACTTGGTGTCGCCGTTGCCGCCGCCGTTCTCGATGGAGAGGGCGTAGCATCGGAGCCACTGGATGGGATCCTGCTTCGCGTCGTACTTGGTGATCCCCAAAGGCTTGAACTTGTCGGGGAGGAGCAGGTTGCGAAGCCGGGGTGAGAAGGCGGGGAAGCCGTCGCCTTCAGCAGCGGTGGTCGACTTCTTCCGCCGCAGCTCCTCGATCTTCGGCGAGCATCGTACCCGCCGTGAGAGGCACCGGAGGCGTGGCTATGCGCGTGGCCACGGCCGCCGCGGCTGCCGCCGCCTCCGGCTCTCCTGTTGGCCCCGTGGTTGGAGGTGCCGCCGTCGCTGCCGCCGCCGTCAGGGTCGTTGCCGCCGCCACCGGCCGGAGCACGGTGGGGAACGACTTCTCGGTTGCCTTGGTCTTGTCGTGAAGGTCCGCCGGCGTTGGAGCGGCGGCGGTTTGGATCAGCCGGGAGGTCAGCTCGAGTACGGTTGGGGCCAGGGTCAGCGCTGCGACTAGTAGCTTCATTGTCGCGGGGTTTAGCTGGGAGAGGTTGGTTGACTCTGTTGTCGACCCGCATGAAGTAGGCTTCTTCAGCGAGCTTGGCGATGACCTCTCCAGCGCGTATGCCCTGAGCCTGACGTGCGATCGTTGTGATCGACATGAGGCATTGCTCAGGGGTGGTGTGTACTCTGCTCTCGACCGCCTCGAGAGCTTCCGCAAGGTTGCGGATGGGGAGGTTGTCTCTGAGCCGCCGGCGTCGTTCACTGCGCTTCCTGTTGCGTTCGCGTCGAGCGTCCCTGTTGGCAGGCGGTCTCGTCTGCAGTGCGTTGGCAGACAGCTCGTCTGCGGAGATGTCCTCCAGGTACCTGTCTTCAGCCGTGCCTGAGGGTCCTGGAGTTTCGCCGGCAGCCATGAAGACTTGGCGGTCGGGGGTACCCAAGCTGGACTCAGAGGGTGCCACCTCAGTTGGTGTGTTCGAGTCGGCCTGGGCCAATGGTGTTCCCTCCTGGAACGGTAGTGAGTCGATGTAGGCGACGTAGCGTGAGTCCTCCTTTGCCAGGTCAGCAGGCTTGCGGTCTGGCCAGTAGACGTATCTTCCGCGGCGTCGATCTTATAACCGGCCCCGCAGGCCGGCCCCGACAAGGGAAGCTCAGCGGAGTCATCTTCGGACTCGGGCTCCTCAGGGTCCGACCCGAAGTCGAACTCGTAATCCGGGTTCGAGTAGAACTCGGAGAGAGGGCTGGAGTCTGAGATGTGGTCGGGGACGGCGTCGGAGTCCGAGTTGCACTCGGATACGGGCTCCTTGCCGGCCCGGCGTGGAGTAGGAGCCTCCGAGCGGGCCCGGCTAGGGGCGCGAGGGCCACGCGCGGAGCGCTGGCGTGGTGAAGGGGCCGCCGCGATGGCCGGGCGGCCCGGCTCGCATGCGACGGCCCATGGCGACGTTGGGTTCGAGTTGGAGACGGACTCGAGCTCGAAGTCAGCGTGATGGTTGAAGAGCGAAATTTCGCCGAACTTGCCGGCGAGTTCGCCTGTGACGACCTCGGGAAGCGTCACGAGGCCCTCGTCCTCGGGTTGGGCCGCATGGTCGCGGCGGCGGCGGAAGGAGCCCGCGCCATCAGCTGTGCAGACCCAGGCGCCGAAGACGAAGGTGTCGCCACGGTCGAAGGCGACAGTTGGCTTGATGTGGACGAAAGCCGTCGAGTTCACCATGTGATCTCGAGCGAGAGCCCCTACCTGGCGCGCCAGCTGTCGGTGTTTTAGACCGGCAACCTACTACGGGGAGTACCCGAAGTAGATGAATGTGACTCGCCGAGATCGGTAACTCGAAGGAAGAGACACGTGGCACACAATTTAGACAGGTTCGGGCCGCGAGGTGTGTAATACCCTACGTCCTGTATGCTGCGTAGCTCTGGATTGATAGGGCACGATTACAAGATGGTGCAATAGTGCGCCGTGGGTTGTATGAGATGAGATTGGATGAAGGGATTGGTCCCTGCCTCGCCTTATATAGTCCGGGAGGCAGGGTTACAAGTCGGAGTAGGAAGAGAGTACTAGTCGAGTACGTCTATGAGTCCTCTGTACAGTGCGGAACATGCACAGCTTCCTAACCGAGTACTACTCCTGTGTAGTCCTTGTGCTCCACGCCTTCAGATGCCGTGTAGCGCAAGCCGGGTAGTCCCAGGGGCCCACCGAGTAGTCGGTCCTGGTACCCACCGAGGTAGTGGGCCCAGGGAGGTCCATACGACAATCCCCGCCGCTGTGCCGCCATCCCAGGCACTGCAGCGTCACCCCCAGCACTGTGGGAACCCAGATCGATGGGACATCGCCACGCCCGCCGTTGTGTGGCCTCTGATCTTCCGTCAGCTAAGCCCTCGAACCGGCGTACGGACGACGACCAAACAAGAGCTCCAGCGCTACTACCCTCGAAGCCGCGCCTGGACGGGCACAGGACTCACCACGACGCCCGCAGAGGCAAGATTTGTCAGGACGACTGTCAATTCCACGACATTGTGCGCCATGCTGCCGCATGTAGCACTTAGAGCCGCGTGGCATGACTGTAAACCGCCTCCCTTTGGCCTATAAAAGGAGGAGGCGGTCCCCTGGCCGCGGGGGATGACGGATAGCAACTCACTCACGTTTCCGCCTTCACCTACGATATTGACACTTGGCCTCAATCAACCCTCAGGGAAATGGAGGCTCCTCCTCCTCTCCCGTCTCGCTTGTAACTCCCCTCTACGAGCACCACGGTGCCATGCAATACAGCACCACGAGCGCACCCCTGCTGGACGTACGGCCCACGGCCGGAACCAGGATAAACCCCGTGTCATTGTGTTGTTTAGCACCGGCCATCGAGAGACCGATCTCAGCGCTCTTACTAGTTAGTGTCGGGACTACTTTCCGCACCGACAGTTGGCGCGCCAGGTAAGGGAACTGCACTAAGACCAGCTTCCCACCAGCAGTCTCGATGGTGATCCGCATCGAGTACAGGTCCCAGTGGTACTCCATGGGCAGCTCTGACCCCCTCTCAGTCGGGTTAGAAATCTGGTTCGGGAACCTAAACTTTTAGGCCATGGGGAACGGCTACCTCACGCGCATCACCAACCGCGACGAACTCCACCCGTGGCGGTCGACTGGGCCGGGCGCAATGCCCGCCACACCTTCTACTGACGCTCCAGCACCCGCCAGGTGGCTGCTGCGAGCACCTCGACACCTCGGCACCGCCGGCGCTCAGGCCAGCGCTCACGCCGGCACGTATGGAGCGGCGTCGGGCCACGCGCCGCGACACGAGGCGACGAGCCCACCGATGGAGCGACGGCGCCCACGGGGGAGCACGCGGCCGCGCGGCCGCAGTTCCCCAACAGGCTGCACAACACTATGGCAACATACGCGTCTTCCGTCAGCACCGACGTGGCGGTGTACGAGGACCTCCCGGGCCACCACCTGCTGGCAGTCCGAAACCTCATCGCCACCACCAACGACGAGTCATACCACGGCTCGGACAATGAGCTGTTGCCCGCAACCTCGCATGGGTATGTCGAGTGGGACTTCTCCGGCGTACTGGACCCGGTGATGCTCCAGCGGTTCCTCGACGTCGCGGACTATTGGTTCGGTTGCTCCGATGACTCCAGTATCGGAAGATACGACCCAGCACACGAGTGCTTCGTGGTCGTCACCGATGAACATGCCGACGGCACGAACGGAGCGGGAGCAGGCGACGGAGATGCGCCCCAAAACCCAGGGCCGAGCGCGCCTCCCACCTCGTCGACGGGGGGCATCGGCACCACCGCGCAGCTGGACCAAGCACACGAGCTCGAGGCTAAACTCGTGGAAGAGTACTTACAGGTGCGGCTCCTGTGTGCTACCATCGCGGGAGAAGCCTCGGCGCGTGGCGAACACGTGCGCGAGCTAGGCAAGCAGGCCCGCGAGCGCATCGATGCCGACTTCAATGTCGACGATCCGCACACACCACCGCGAGCAAGCCAAAAGCTCATTGCAGCGGTGACGCTGCTCCGAGCCATGCTCGCACCATCGACGCCCGAGGCACGCAACCTGCACCGCGAGGCGCGGGCCCTCATCGAGCAGGCGGCCGTGCAGCAGGTTGAAAGCTCGGCGTCCCGCATACACCATTAGCCCAGCGTGCGGGACGACGGCAACGCTCAGGGCCAGGAGGCATCCATTCACGTGGGCGGCACCACGGCGCAACCGGCCAACTAGGGCAGGACGCCGGTCAGGGAGCAGATCCTTGACGCACGCGGACAAGCTCAGGACGGTGACGCTCCGCAACGTCATAAACGCCAGCTGAAGGGGCGACACGGAGGTGCGAGAAGCGGTGGGCTACCACCCTCAGCGGTGTGGTCGCTACGATAGCTGAGAGGACCGCTCACCAACGCCGGAACCCCAGGGAACCCGTGTGTTCAGTCGGGAGATCCGCACGGCGAGCTTCCCCAGCGCTTCCGCCATCCCACCTCGATTGACAAGTACACAGGGGAGACGGACCCTCGTGTGTGGCTCAACAACTACCGCCTGGCCTACCAGTTGGGCGGTACCATCACCGATGCGGTGATCATCCACAACCTGCCGCTGCACCTCACGGACTCGGCCCAAACATGGCTCGAGCACTTGCCGCCCAGCCAGATCCACAGTTGGGACAACTTGGTCCGCACGTTCGTGGGGAACTTCCTGGGCACATATGTATGCCCTAGGAACTCTTGGGACCTGCAGGCGTGCACTCAGAAGCCCGGCGAATCGCTCTGGGATTTCATACAACGCTTCTCCAAGCGATGTACCGAGCTCCCGAGCGTGGCTAAGTATGAGATCGTGCACGCCTTCCTCGAGGGCAAGACCTGTCGGGACCTCGTGCGCGAGCTCGGGCGGAGCCCGTCGGTCGACTCCAACGAGCTGTTTGACATTGCCACCAGTTTCGCTTCCGGGAGGAGGCAGTGGGGGACATTTTCGACAGCAAGAAGGGCAAGCGCATAGACGACACCCCCGTGGAGGGCAGCAAGTCCAAGGGGCCCAACAAAAGCACAAGCGGGGCAAGAAAGGCAAGAAGCCTCGCTGCGACGCGCGCGCAGGGGCATGATGAGGACGAGGATGAGGCCCTCACGGTCGACCCGGCTCGCAAGGGCCCTCGAGCGGCCCCGCGAGGCCCTGGCGTGTTTGACGACATGCTGAAGAAGTCGTGCCCGTACCACAAGACCCCGGTCAACCACACCCTCGAGCAATGCGACATGCTCAAGAAATATTACAACCGCGTCACCGCGAAGGAGGACGAGGCCAAGAAGGACGGTGGTGATGGGGGCACCGACGGCTTCCCTGCGGTGGAGAACGTCTTCCTCATCTTCGGGGGGGCGACAGTGGACATGTCCAACAGCTAGCACAAGCGAGAGCGGCACGAGGTCCTAGCCGCGGAGAGGGCTCCTCCTTCCTTCCTCGATTGGTCGGAGGACGCCATCACCTTTAGCCGTGAGGATCACCTGAATCGCATCCCCAACCCGGGCCAGTACCCACTAGTCGTCGATCCCGTCATCGGCAACGTGCGGTTCTCCAAGGTGTTGATGGACGGCGGCAGCAGTCTCAACATCCTCTATGCGCACACCCTATGGCTGATGGAGATTGGGTTGGACCAACTGCGGTCCAGCTAGACACCGTTCCATGGCGTCGCGTCGGGCAAGCGCGTCCAGCCCCTCGAGCAGATCGATCTGCTAGTCTGGTTCGGCACACCATACAATTTCTGTAAGGAGACCCTCACCTTCGAGGTGGTGGGATTTCGGGACGCGTACCACGCCATTCTCGGGCATTCGTGCTACGCCAAGTTTATGGCGGCCCCGAACTACACTTACCTCAAGATGAAGATGTCGGGGCCAAAAGACGTCATCACTGTGGGCTCGTCGATCAAGCACGCATTCGACTGCGACGTCGAGTGCATGGAGCACACCGAGGCCCTGGCGCTCGATGAGACACTTGTCGCAGACCTGGAGAAGCTGGCCAACGAGGGCCCCGACTCCTCCGCCAAGGACACGAGAAGTTTCGAGGCTGCCGAGCAAACGAAGGAGGTGCCCCTCGACCCTGCCACCCCCGAGGGCATGGCGTTGAGGGTCAGTTCCACCCTCGACCCGAAATAAGAAGAGGTGCTCATCGACTTCCTTCGCGCCAATGCCGACATCTTTGTGTGGAGCCCCTCGGACATGCCAGGCATCCCGAGGGAGGTCGCCGAGCACTCCCTTGACATCCTACCTCACTCCCGAGCTGCGCAACAGCGGCTGCGGCGCTTCGGCGAAGAAAGGCGCCAGGCGATCGAGGTGGAGCTGCAGAAGCTCCTCGAGGCTGGATTCCTCAAGGAAGTTTTCCACCCTACGTGGCTAGCTAATCATGTACTAGGAAAGAAAACGAATGGGAAGTGGAGGATGTGTGTAGATTATACCGGTTTAGATAAAGCATGTCACAAAGTTCCTTTTCCTTTGTCACAAGCTGAAGGTGACGCTCGCCCACGCGCCGATCCTCACGCCGTCTCAAGGCAGCGAGCCTCTGTACCTCTACGTCACGGCGGCCACCCAGGTGGTCACCGCGGTCATCGTCATGGAGCGAATAGAGGAAGGTCACACCCTACCAGTCCAAAGGCCAGTGTACTACATCAGCGAGGTGCTATCCGAGACCAAAGTGCGGTATCCCCAGATCCAGAAGCTCCTTTACACGGTGGTTCTCATGCGACGCAAGCTGCAGCACTACTTCGAGGCCCACCCGGTTACGGTGGTCTCCTCGTTCCCGTTAGGGGAGATTATCCGCAACCCGGACGCTGCAGGCAGGATCGCAAAGTGGTCTGTAGAGCTCATAGGCGAAACACTCACCTACGTGCTGCGCAAGGCAATCAAGTCCCAGATCCTCGCAGACTTTGTCACCGAGTGGACGGACACACAACTTGCCCCGTTGCAGATACAGGCCGAATGTTGGACCCTCTACTTCGATGGGTCGGTGATGAACACTGGGGTAGGCACGGGCCTGGCTCTTCATCTTGCCCCTCGAGGAGCACATGAGATACGCCATGCGCCTGCACTTCCCCACCTCAAACAACATGGCGGAGTACGAGGCCCTCCACTATGTCCTCCGAATCGCCATCGAAATCGGCATCAAGTGCCTCGACGTCAGGGGAGACTCACAGCTCGTGATCGACCAAGTCATGAAGAATGTGAACTGCCATGATGAAAAAATGGAGGCTTACTGTAATGTCGTGCGCGCCCTCGAGGACAAGTTCTACAACATCGAGCTCAATCATGTCCCCCGCAAATACAATGAGGAGGTGGACGAGCTCGCGAAGATCGCATCAGCACGAATCACTGTTCCCCAAATGTTTTTTCGCGAGACATCGCAAAACCATCCATCGACCTCGATTCGGCCCCCTCGAATCAGGAGGAACCCTCGGGGCTCCCTCGAGCCCAGTGGGTGCGGAACCCATGGACGAGGACCCCTCGAATGAGGTGTTCGTGCTATCCCTGCTCGAGGAGTACGACGCAGACGAAGTCAAGGCCATGGAAATAGAGCCCCCCCCCGCGCGGAGGACTGGTGGGCCAAGTACCTCACCTGGATCGATCGAGGGGAACCCCCCTCAGATCGGACCGAGGCTAGACGCATCGCTAGGAAAGCCAAATTGTTCACCGTGATTGACGACGAGCTGTACAAGCGCGCCGCGTCCGGGGTCCTGCAGTGGTGCACCCCCATCCTCCACGACCGGGAACTCATTCGAGACATCCACGCGGGCGTGTGTGGCCACCACGCAGTGCCACGCACCCTCGTGGACGCGTTCCGCCCGGGTTTCTATTGGCCCACTGCGGTCGCTGATGCCAACGAGGTCGTGCGCACCTGCGAGGGGTGCCAATTTTACGCACACAAGACCAATCTCCAAGCTCATGCGCCACAGACCATACCCGTCATGTGGCCGTTCGCCATGTGGGGGTTGGACATTGTCGGGCCCTTGCGAAAGGCGCTCAAGGGCTATATCCACCTGCTGGTTGCCGTGGACAAATTCTCCTAATGGATCGAAGCACGCCCAATCACTAATCTCAAAGCAGAGCAGGTCGTGTCATTTTTCACAGACATCATCCAACGGTTTGGGGTGTCAAACTCCATCATCATCGACAACGGCTCCCAGTTTACCAGCAGAAAGTTCCTGGAGTTTTGCGACGACCACCACATCCGCGTGGACTGGGCGGCCGTTGCACATCCACAGACCAATGGCCAAGTGGAACGTGCCAACGGCATGATTCTACAAGGCCTCAAGCCTAGGATCTTCGACAGACTGAACAAGTCTGGCCGGAAATGGCTTCGGAAGTTGTCGTCAGTCATTTGGAGCCTCAGGACCACTCCAAGTAGAGCCACGGTATTCATGCCATTTTTCCTAGTCTATGGCGCAGTGGCCGTTCTCCCTACAGACCTGGAATACGGATCACCCAAGATCAAGGGCTACAATGAAAGTTCGAACCAGCGAGCTCGCGAAGACTCGCTGGACTAGATAGATAAAGGCCGCGGCATGGCCATGATGCATTCGGCAAAATACCAGCAGGCGTTAAGGCGGTACCAAGCTCAGAAGATCTAGCGTCGAGACTTCAACAAAGGTGACCTAGTCCTAAGGCTGCACCAAGACAATTGAGGCCGCCACAAGCTGTCACCACCATGGGAGGGTCCCATTTTTTCGCAAAAAGCTTTACTTCAAAAGCGCCAAGTATGCCTCAACTTGGGAGATTGGGTGAAATTTCGCGGAACGCGGGCAGCCAAAAGGAGAAGACGGGTGAGTCAGGGATAGCTCACGCCTCCAGCAGGATACGGCCCTTCCCCCTCACCACTTTGCCTACAAGCTACTCGTGAAAACTAACGATTCCAACTAAAATTCGCCCAAGCAAAAGGAAGAGACAGAAAGGCACAATCACAGAAACGAACCGACATTTAAACTTACAAGTACACAAGTGAACTGTATTTATTACATGAGCCGTGTGGCCCGAATTCTAACTAAAATCTAAGGGCCTGAGTGCCCAGCTACTCTCAGGGCTTAAGGGGTCGGTGGGGGGGTGTCTGGGAAGAGAACCTCCGTGAAGTCGTCGGTGAGAACGTCGGCGGCAGGAGCAGCAAGCGCATCCAGGCGGTAGCCTCGGCCTCCACACTGTCGTCGTCGAGACCGTCGGCAACGATATAGCCCGTAGCCAGTGCCGCGAGGTTGACTCAGTAGTGTGATTGCACCACGCCTAGGGTCTTCTGGATCCCCAAGCGGAGGGCACCTCGCATACGTCGGGCAACATGGTCGCCCAAGGCCCAGAGGCGGCTCGCCACGGAGCTCCTGGCTTGACCGTCGCCCTCCTCAACTCTCTGACATGCCTCGAGGTCTGCATCCCGCAGAGCCTCTAGATCCTACTAAGAGGAGTAGTAGGCCGTCTGGAGCGCCTCTGCCTGTGTCGCTGACGTCCCGAGACCCGTCCGTAGGCCTGAAAGTGAAAAAGCAAATGAGCTGAGAGCGGATCTTGACGAATCCAAGTAACAAGCGAAAAATCGAGAGGGGCAACTTACCCTCGACCTGCTTCTTCTCTGTCCCGAGGGCCGCGCGCACGGTCTCGGCCGCTTGCTGTAGCTCGAAGATAGTGGAGTCCTTCTCCTCGCCAGCCTGTCACAGCTCCTCGTACGACACACCCTCCTGGACCAGTTCCACGGTGAGTCGCGTGATCTCTGCATCCCGGATCTTAAGCATGGCTCGTGCCTCCTCCAGCGCGGCGTGCTCCCGCTGGACTTGGCCTTGCGCCTCCTCCCGTGCCGAGCGCTCGCACTGGAGGGAGGTCTGAGCCTCCTTGAGGGCGAACTATTCCTGCTGGAGCCGGCTCTCCGCCTACTGACGCACGCCCCGCTCCTAGCGAAGCTGCTCCTCCACCGCAGCGAGCGAGGTGGCCTTCTCTTGCAGGTCGGCACTCAGTTTCTCGGCCTCCTGGGCCTTCTGCTTGGCCCGAGCCTACCAGGACCGCACCTCCTCGAGGGTGGTGCGGTCTTGTTGGAGCTGGGTCTGTGCCGTGGCAAGGGCGGTCTACTTCTCCGCCACTGCGGTCTGCACCTCGGCCAGGGCGGCGCACACCTTTTGCAGCTCGTTGTTCGTCGTCACCAGCGCCTCGTCCTTCTCCAGGAGCGCGGTCTTCACCCGATCAACCGCGGTGGTGCCCTCCACGGTTAGGGCACGCTGGTCCAGGAGGGCGTCCTGAACGGTCCTTAGCCGGTATTCCAACTAGCTGTTGTCCGTCTGTAGAGCCTCCACGAAGGCGTCGAGGGCCTCATATTGCCCCCGGTACCAGTCAAGGTCCGAGCTCAACTGGGAGAGGCGGTCATACTTCTCACGAGCAGGGAGAAGGGTCAGATCACAAAACACTTAGACAACAGAGAGACGAGAAACAAGCTTCGAATCAAGCAAAAAAAACTTACCTCAAAGAGCCGGAACGATGGGCCCCCGTGGAGCCACAGTGCCTCGGTCAAGGCGTTGTTGAGGGAGGCGCCGTGATCATGAAACTCCTGCCACAGCGCCTGCTTGGTCTGGAGTTCGTCAAGAAAGGCGTGCAGCACCCCTGGGTGACGCAGCCCCTGCTCCAGCTACGAGATGGCAACGTCAGGTGCGGGCGGCGCGGCGCGGGACGTCGACGCCCGGCGTCGTGCGCTAGTCGCTGCGACATCACGCAGCCGTCGAAACGCACCACCAGCACCTCGAGCGCGCGCTCGGGGGCTGGCCCGGATGACCCCCTCGATCGGCCCCTCCTGGGAGGCGGAATCACCATCAGCAGGGGCCCTCACTATCTCGTGGCCCCTGGCGGACCGACCCCCTGAGTGAGCCTGCCCGCGCCCTTGGAAGGGGTCGTGAGGCACCAATGCCTGTGAGGCCGCCACCATCATCCCTCCCTGCTGCGGCTTCGCGATCGCGGTTGTGGTGCGTGATGGCTCGCCCGGCGCCGCCACGCTCGCCGCCTCCTGTGGTACCCTCTTCGAGCACCGCCCCATCATCAGGGACGTCCTTAACTTCAGCGCATTGATAGGCGCAAGGTCGGGGACGGCCGGCAACCCCCTGGCAATGAAAAAAGGGGAGGGGTGAGCAGCTGCCCCTCGAAACCGAGGGCATGAAGGAAAGAGTGCTACTCACCTCAAACTGGAGAACCCCCGCTTCCTCTTCCTCGAGGGCTGGGGGCACCTCCACTACGCCTGTTGGCGCCTCTGTAGTGCCCGCCGGCACCACCACCGACAACCCGACGGCGGGCGGCCCTGTGCCCACCTCGGGTCCGATCCCACGGTCGTCCCCTCAGTCCGTGGGGATGGGGGCGCAGGTTCCCACCTATCGGAGGTGGTCTGCTCCCCATCACTCTCCCTCTCCTCGTCTGACGATGAATTCGCCAACGCCGAAGGAGGAGAGAGCCCTTGCTGCTCGCACAGCCGGTACTCCTCGTTGTACTACTCCAGGCACTCTTACCGCTTGATCCTCTTCTCATTCGCAAGGGCCGCCCGCTCCCACTCTCGGCCGCCGCGCGCGCGCGGCCGCCGGCCCGAGCTCGAGGCGTCGGCGGGTCTGACCGGGCGGTGTGCACGGTCACCAGCTGCATGCGAACATTGTCAGGACGAGCAAAAAGTGCGAAATGAGAACCGACAAGGGGTGCAAAATTGTGTTCACCGACTGGGCGTCGGGGAGCATCAGAAATGACCAGAGGTCGTCATCGCTGTGCGGCACCGCCTTGAGGTTGATCGCGCGCCTCGCTCGTGTGGCCGCGTACTCCTTAAGGAGGCGCTCCTGCAGCAGCCGCGAGTGCGCCAACGACGTGGGGTTGGCCGCATCGCTCATCTCGAAGATGCAGAGCTCCCTCTCCATGAGGGAGACGATTCGCCGGTGGTGGAAGTTGGCGATGATCAAGGCCACCCCCAGTCTGATGTCCACCAGGTGCCGCAGGGTGGTAGTGAGAGACTCCAGCCTCCGTTGCCATGAAGGGGGCGACATGCCGTGGTGCTAGGCGTCGGTCTTCCCCATCAACACCTTCCCGGTGTACGGTGGGAGGCCGACGCCGTCGTTGTGGAGGTAGAACCATCCCTTCTCCCAATCTGCATTGTTGGAGGTCATGGTGCACAGTGGGTACAACTCCTTGCGCGTGTCCCGCATTGCGAGTGTCAGGCCGCCGTCGCAAACCGCCCGACGCGTCCCCTTCTCGCCCATGGAGAGAGTGTGGAGCTCGTCGTGGAAAAGGTGGACCCAGAGATCCCAGTTCGTCGGGATCCCCACAAATCCCTCGCAGACGGCGACGAAGGAGGCCGCCTGCGAGATGGTGTTGGGGGTGAAGTTGTGAAGCTCCACCTCGTAATGGTGGCACATCCCCCGCATGAACCGGCTCGCCGGAGCGGTGAAGCCGCACTCGTGCAGCCGGATGAAGCTGACGACGTAGCCGTAACCGTAAGGAGGGTTGGGCTCCTTGTCCGATGGCGACAGGACCATCCACGTCGGGTACAAGCCATCGCCGGCCGGCGCCAGTAGCTCGCCATTCACCAGCTCGTTCAACGCAAGTGGTGTCACCGTCGACTGGGGCCACGGGTGAGGCTCCAGCACCTGAATCTGAGGAGGGGCCATGGAAGATGAGAGGGGGTAAGGATTGCGGTGAAAGTGCGAAGAACGCTGCGAATCCAAAGCGGTGGAGCGCACGACTGGGAGGAAGATGAGCTGCGGGGGCGATGGGTGCAAGTGGCACGGTAAGGGACTCACCTCTGCCCCTCCCCCGTGATTTATAGATCCAGAGGAGCAACGCCCCCCGAGAACTCTGCGCGCAGCGCCAATTAATGCGGGCGGCGGCTTACGTCGCTAACCAACGGGCCCAGCCGCGCTAAAACGGCCATGCGCACGCGCACGCTATCATTACGGCATGATAACCGAAGGGGCGCGGTGCCCCGTCACGTCCGCCCCCACGTCGCCCACGACACCTGCGAAGCGCCGCCTGAAAAGGCGCGCCCACTACGCATGACCGCAGCCACAACCGCGGTCATTAAATTGTCGGGTTCCCTACAGAACAAGGATAACCACCCACGCGACCAGAGCCAAGGGCTCGAAGAACCGACCCTCTAAGGGTGCGATCGACGCCCCAATCTAAAACGGGTGGAGCCAAGCCTCATTCAACGAACTCGAGGGCCAGCCCCTCGAACGCTGCGTTTTATTGATCAGCGGCTCTATGCCCTGTCCGACAAGGGCAGGCACCGTAGATGCCCCTCGAATGAGGACTCACTGATCAGCGGTCACAAGCACTGCCCGTTGAGGGTAGGCGCCGCAAATGCCCCTCGATCCGAAGGATTACTGATCAGTGGCTCGAGGGATGAGTCGACCGCGACCCCGCGAGTTCCACAGATCAAACCAAGATGGGGGCACCTCATTGCCACCCCGCAATGGCCCTACTAATCAGGGGTTCGAAGCCCGACCTCGAAGGGTTCTAACAGGCGTCTCAGATTGACAGAGTTAGGGACGACCGGGGCGCGTGCATTCAAGCTGGTCCTCAAGCTCACAAGCTTGGGGGCGCCCCATAGTTCATGTTCAAGGCCAACGAGGGCAGCTAGTCGAGGGATCCCATCGAGGGAGAGTTTCCGCGCCCTCGGTCCCAATCGAACGGGACCGAGCCCTGCCTAGCACACCCGCGTAAAGCACTCTTATGGACGTGACTCCGGACCACGAGCCGACCCTTATCGAATGGGGCACGGACGTCCACTTGAACCACCTGTTAGCAGCTCGACGAGGGATCCATGATTCACGACCTGCGCGATGGGAGTCGTGATCATCTCACCCCCTCTGCCCTGCGGAAGGGCGACGAAGGGGCATATGGACAAGCCAGAGAGCTCGCCCCGATCACCTCGAGTGGGCCCAGGCTCGGGGGCTCGACGCACGGCTACACCTCGTGGACATGCACCGAACGTAGGCAAATGCCGATACGTGCGCATGGCACCGCCGAGGCCGGCTGAGATACCACCGAGGCCGGCTGAAACAAACACCTCGCACACTGGCAGCACGCTGCGAGAAAACCTTACAGGAGTATGCACATTCCTCCAAGGCTTCGGGTCTACACCCACGGGTGCGCTAGCGCGACCCCACGGAACGACACAACAACCAGGGGGAAGAAAGTCCCATCATGAAGCACTAACCTTTGCAGGTTCCTAACGGATACCTCTACAAAGGCTCGGGGGCTACTGTCAGAGACAGCCATAAGGGTCCCCTAACGATGGGGGAAACACCCCTTTCTAAAGATAACAAATAAACAAACAAGCCCACAAACCACAAATCACACCCCGTGTAGTCGCAGCCCAGGGCAGAGAACGGCCCACGGCCCAAAAAACCTTAGCGGTCCATCAAGCAACCAGCCTCGGCACCCCTCGGGCGAACCTCTGTCTCGCTCGAGGGCCAAGCGCCGCACCATGCAATCTCCGCCTCGCCCGAGGGGCAGACGCCCCGCCCACCCCCCCCCCCCCCCCCCCCCCCTCACCCCCGGGGCAGATCTCCACTTCGCTTGAGGGCTTGATGCCCCCTCGGGCAAATCTCCACCTCGCTCGAGGGCTTGACGCCCCCTCGGGTGAGTCTCCACCTCGCTCGAGGGATCCGGACCCCCGAGCGAGTCTTCGCCTCGCTCGAGGTCGCCCTAGACCCATGACACCGCACCTGCTCCCCCGACCGGAGCATAAAATGCCCTGGCGTGTCACGGGCGCCTAAGTCAAAGGTGAATCCCCGCCACACCGGCCCTCTGACACCACCAGGGAATCATATCCCGGCATTGTTCGACCAACCCGCACTGTTTGGCCATCCCCGGTGTTGTGCGGGAATCAATGACACTGTCCCGCCCACTCCCATACCTCCTCCATGTCGCCCCCTCAAAAGAGGACGACGGCACCCTCGAAAGGGGTACGGCCACCTACTCTGCACCCGCCAGGGACAACGCTGTGGCGTAAGGCCGGCGGGCCACGTCTCCCCAGTCACCTCTGGTCCTGTGTGGCCATCCCCGCCGCCGTCACCCCCAACATTGTGGGAGACATCGCCACGCCCGCCGTTGTGTGGCCTCTGATCTTCCGTCGGCTAAGCCCTCGAACCGGCGTACGGACGACGACCAAACAAGAGCTCCAGCGCTACTACCCTCGAAGCCGCGCCTGGACGGGCACAGGATTCACCACGACGCCCGCCAGAGGCAAGATTCGTCAGGACGACTGTCAATTCCATGACATCGTGCGCCATGCTGCTGCATGTAGCACATAAAGCCGCACGACATGACTGTAAACCGCCTCCCCTTGTCCTATAAAAGGAGGAGGCGGTCCCCTGGCCGCGGGGGGACGACGAATAGCAACTCACTCGCATTTCCGCCTTCACCTACGATATTGGCACTTGGCCTCAATCAACCATCAGGGACCTAGAGGCTCCTCCTCCTCTCCCGCCTTGCTTGTAGCTCCCCTCTATGAGCACCACGTGTAACACCCCATGTGTTTATTAAAAATTTATACCTTAATTAGTTGTGTTAATCATGTTTAATTGGCAAATAAACATGTTTGACAAGATCTTGCACACATTTGCACAAAAAACCTTGGTCAAAGTTCAAATTCCCGGTCAAATCCCTATAGATCCTAAAAGGCTGATTTGGTTTTCTTACGCGTTCTCCAAAAATTTCTATATAACTTCAAATTCGCCCAGTCTAAAAGTTCTTTGTTATCTCCGGGAACACATTTTTCATAATTGGCGGATATTCCAATTTTGAGTGCAAAGCTGCTTAAATTTGAGTTGAAGTTTCTGCACACAGTATTTGGGGGTCAAGTTTTTCCTGAAGTTCAACACGTTTTTCACACGATTCCGTTGATCAAAACATAGGTCGCCCTTTGCGAAAGTTGTAGGTCTATAGCTCTTCTACAACTTTTATTTTTGGAGATTTCCAACTTAGTTGACATTTTTGGGAGTTATGCAATTTTGAACGATGGTTGTTGAAATAGAAACGGGCGCCGACGTCGTCGCTGCGACGTCCAGAGCGCGCACGTCCGCAGCCGTTTCATCCACGTGGCGCCCGCGACTCCGTCCGGCGTATGGACTCTTTGGTGGCTCCACGATGGACCACGAAGCGCCATGGGAACTCTGCAGACCCACTGGACCCGTGCTCCACGCCCAGGGAGGCAGACCAACTAGTCTTGCACCACGCGCCGCGTTCCGCCATCGACACTCGTGTCACCCGCGCATGCTTCGATCCAGTTGGCCTCAAGGACGAGTAGATTTCCCCTGAGTCACACTACACAGCCTCCTCGTTCTCCCCTCCCCTCTTTCTCAAACCAAGCAGAACAAGGTCGGCATTGCCAGGCCACTCCGCCGCTCGCCATAGCCGCGTCGCTGCCGAGCCGCTGTCTTGCTCCTCCCCATCGAGTTCCCGTCGCTCACACACCTTCTCAACCAACTACCGACGCCTCTCGTGCGCCATCTTGCCCTGCTGAATCGATGCCCCGCCAGCATCAGAGCCGTGGCGGACTGCCGGTCACCTCACTACCACCGGTCACCGCCGTAAGCTCCACTACCCCAAAAACGCCAAAAATCGGTCGAGGGTGAGCCCCTCGTCGCTAACCACCACTCCCCTGGTCCATCCCGGCAACGAGCTCGCCGGATTTTGACCTCCATCACCGGCCATGGCACATGGGGACATGTCTGTGATTGAGATTCTCGCCTAAGGACCTAGTTGTAATTTACGAGGGTCCATCTATAAAATCTAGGGAATTGGTTGTAATAAGCTTCTTTAGGGCTTTGGCTGCAACTTAGAAAATTCATTAAAAATCGTAGAAAAATCAGAAAAATACAAATCCAATTTTGTTGGGATCCTGGTGAAGAAACCTACCTTTTCTAGAGAGCATGTATAGGGTTTTTCTGTGTAGTTTTTGAATTAAATTGTCTCTCTCATGTGGTAAGAGCAATGGGTTCGGTCTCGACCGAGAAGACTTGTGCCGGTTTAAGCTATTGAACGTACCAAGTGCTTGTCGGGAATGGGACCGGTAAGCCTAGTACCTAATGAACCAGTGCAGGGACTTTATCGCTACTACTCTTGAGATGCTTGTCCCAGTTTGCTCCCGGTAGTGCAAGTGTGATTCTGGACGTGCCGTGTGAGGGCGTTCCAGTAACCTTGTACTTAGGACTGTAGTGCCTGTCCCTAATCTGGGGAATGACGGGAACCGCCTGGTTGGGGTAGACACTGCACTTGGTCTACCTTCTTCCGTGTATCTTGGGTTTACCTTGCAAGAATATAAATCGATCGATCGTCGGTCACTCGCCGTTATCTGAGTCGGCTTGACCACTGGCTACCCCATACTTATTTATGGAACCTTTGGATTAATATTGTTGCATGTTTAATGTTGTCTGTACAATGATTGTTTAGTTAGGTGCTTACCTAGAATAGTTAACATACTAGAACTTGAGTTAAAATTGGAAAGTAAGGATCAACTCTTAGTCGCTTTTGGCAAAACAAACCCACCAGCCAAAAAGTCTTGCATGTCTATTTGTATTTTTTTGACGGGTCAGTCTTGCTGAGTATTAGTATACTCAGCCTTGCTTAATTCGTTGTTTTCAGGTAATCCCATCTAGCCTGGTTCTATTCCAGATGGTTGAGAACTTGAATGGGAGATCGATGATGAGGAGTGATATGCATGGATGACCTCCTGTGTGTATCACGCGTTTAGTTTACTTTCCGCTGTCTAAAACTCCGAACCATGTTTACTTTTATGTTCTAAAAAACCCGGTTTGTAATATTAAGTACTTATGAACTTGTGGAGTTTTATGTAATGTAGGTCCCGCCTTCACGTGGGCTTAGCGCATATCTCAATCCTATTTAAGTGATTTACCGAGCTTTACCCGGCAGAGGCGACAGAATAGTTCTTTATTATTGCTTAATGGCCACGTGGACAGGCTTAGGCGATAATACAGAATTATTTTGGGCGGTTCTGTCACAGCTGGTACCAGAGCATTGATATGCACCAGAGTATTAATAATATCTTAATAACTTGTTTTGGAATAAAATTTGCCAAGAATAAGAATTTTGCTAAGTACGTAGGACGTTAAGGTTTAAACTAGTCCGAGAGACCCTAGAGGGAATTTTTTGGTTCTTTCAGGTGGCTAGTACTTTATGGTTTATCTAAATTGACTTCCAGCACATTTTATTCCTATCAAAACTTACTTTCTTGCACAACCATACCAGTTCATCACGTTTTTTCATACGTGGTGGTACCACGGGGAAGTCCTGTGAGGGACTAGTGGGACCTATTCCAATGGGTGTCACGTCGCGTCTACGTCTCGTCACGTTTTGCCATACGTGATGGTACGACGGGAAAGTCCGTGAGGGATGAGTGGGGCCTATTCCAATGGCCACTCACGTCGCATCAGAGTCTTAAATAGGACGCTGTCCATGCAGCGACTTTACGCATGGATGTCGTTTCTACAGTGAACGGTAATGTATGTGCACGCTTTCGTGAGTGCTGGCACGAAAGGTTCTGAATATTCTGTGATTTTTTGCAGGTACACTAACCACGATTGTTAGGAATACGGTAATTAAGAAACGAATAGTTTCGACTAGCTATTATAGGGAGAGACGTATATATGCCTTGCCACCGGCACTAACTTCGATTTTAAGCTTAAATGCTTGGTAAGGACGTTTAGGGCGCTTTTTGCATCATGTAAAAGCTATCAAACCAAAACTAAACTTAAATCGTGTGTTGCATTGTCTCTATTTAATTTGTGTTTCTTAAGGACCAATCATGTTAGTTTGATAAATTATGTGTTATGATAAAAAAATATGTCTAGTTGTTGTCCTAATTTTTCTAAGGATGATCTAGAAAGTTTTTGGCTAGGTGATCTTTAGGAAAATTTCTCATCGGCTAGTTAAGATCCTTCCATGAATTTTTTATGATTTTAGGATGAGTAAAACTGAAGCTATGCTCAAATCACTAAGCCTAGGTTATGTTAAAATTCTGTCAAAATCATGAGTAAGACTGGAAACTCGAATTTACACATAGTTACTAACTGAATTTGACCAAAGAATCTCTAGCATAAATGTTCATTATCTAGCTCAGATCATGCTATAAAAATTTCATGGTAATTGGGTACTCGATTTTTGAGATATGGTCTTTTTAGTGAAGCTCTGTCCTGCTGAAATTTCTGGGCAACAACACTCTGAAAACGGATCTATTAGACACTTTTACAATCTGATTTGATTCGACCTTTGAATACCAAAAATGCTCCTTAGGTATCTATCTACCTCCGGTAGAAATTTCAAAGTCACTAGATTTTTAGTTTGGGAGATATGCCCAAAACATTAGGTCTCTGTCATGCTGAATTTCAGAACTAGTGATCTCTGAAATTCAAATTTTTAAGTCATCTTCTTTTGAAATCGAGAGCAAACCTTGAATACCAAAGTTGTTTAAAATTTCATATTCTGCATGCTTGAAAAATTTTAGCATTATTGCAGTTTTGAGCTGAGAGATATGGAATTTTTAGTGACCCTCGGCCTACTGTCCAACAGCCCTGGCAGCAAAGTGTGTTTGAATTTTCGGGCATGATAGCCTTAACATTATCTCTAAGTTGAATTCCAATATTGGAAGGCATGAGGTTTTACATCCCCTGCCTAAAGATGATGATATTTATGTGGTGGAAGAATGCTCCACATATGTTTTTGAAGTTTCTATCCACAGATGAGCACAATCAGTGCAAGATCCATCTATCTCCATCTTCTCTTAGAATGGTTTCTAATAGAAGCATTCTCATATCCTTGCCGAGTCAAGTGAAACCCTGTTGTACTCTCATGATTGCTTATACACCTTTTCTTCAATTTAGAAGTGATCCACCAAATTCCTATGGCTATGTAAAGGTAATCACTCCACTTTCTTTGCGTCGATATCCCTACATTAATCTCTATAAATTCTCAGCCCATAACCTAAAAATCATTATGCTTTCTCACAAACAAATAAATGAGAACATGGTTACAAGGCATTAAAAATCTATTGGTATGCATAATGAGTGTCATCCCAGCATGCATATGCTGCATCTCTAACAAAATAATTTATGAGCATGGAAATGCATTACACGACATGTGCATCTGGAAACCTGGGTTTGGACTAACATGCATACGCACTGAAAGTTTCACCCTTTCTACTCTATTCTCCTTACGGTGGTGATGTTGTGATCCATGAACGAAGGTGTCGCGATGGAACCTAGTGTATCATGTGTGCTGCAGCCATGTGATTACCACTAGGAGCACGCTAGGCATCTTGTTTGTGAGAATGTTACTCACCCCGAATCCTAATTTCTCAGTCCTCCAAGCCACTATCCAATTTCGTGAATAATGCAAATCATGCTGACACTGCATCATGAGCATCATATCTCATGAACATACGCATCACGCATTCATAAATATGTGCATCATCATGCATGCACATCATCATATACATATCATGTGCATCTCTCACTATGCACCATGACATATACACTGAAAGTTCATATGCATAAACATCATATGCTCATATACATGTACATCATACTATATGCACTTCATCATGAGCATCCACATGTGCACCATCCCATTGTTGCATGAGTCATTTCCCATATGCATAAGCATTGTCATCCCATGACTCATCAAGTGCATGAGTTTCAACTCAAAATCATTACACCCTGGTGTGGTGCATGAAGTAATTAAAATACTTCATTAATATAAACCTTGAGTAAGGGTATTTTCCTCACTCCCATCCCAATTTTGTTTCCAAAATCTTGTCACCTGCCATTGACAATTGTACTTTCCAGGATACTCTAGGAGTTGATTTTTTATTTATCTCCTAAAAACAAATTCATGAACCTCTGTAAACAAATTTACCCAAATATTTGAGGTTTCCCTTCTTTATGGGAATCTTTTTGGAAAATTTCGACTTGGTCTTCTTCCTTCTAAATTTCAAAATTCACCTGGCGGTAACTCAACTAAGCTGGTGAGCATCATTAAATGGAGCACCTCCCCGTCGACATTCATTGCTCAGAGTTGCATCCACTTGAGCCACCATCTCCCGTCGCCCTCCCTTCTCTCCAGTTGTTTTCTTTGAGCACATACAGGACACTTTCGCCGCTTACGGCATTCCTCGTCGATTAAGCTCTTTCATCTATCTTCCCCAGCAATGTGGAGAAGAGTCAAGCTCCTCCAGCTATCGGTGTCAAGTCCGAGCCTTTCCCTGAAGCTCGTCCACTGAAGATTGGTACCAACATAAAAAAAAGGCTTGAGAAGAGAGCCACGAGAGGGATCCAACCTCACATCACCAACTATGGATCATTTTCTAGAGATGTTTGATTCCGTATGTTGGACTCTAGTAGCACTGTACGTCTGCTTTGTGTTCCAGTTAGTGATAGTTTTAGCTTTTCATGTGTACATTCATCGCCCGCTTCCTCACGAGCGACATTGATGATGTGTGAGGCAGGAAGCCCATGTACCTTTTATCATCCTTGACATTTAGATACAGAAGAGTTTATCTTTACTATGTGGTTTCCTCATGAAACCCGTTATCTCCCCAAGAAGTTTTCCTCTAATCATGTGTTGAATCTCGGGACGAGATTCCTTTTAAGGGGGTAGACTGTAACACCCCAGGTGTTTATTAAAGATAAATACCTTAATTAGTTGTGTTAAACTTGTTTAATTGGCTCATAAAGATGTTTGACATGATCTTGCACATATTTGCACAAAAAAACCTTGGTCAAAGTTCAAATTCCCGGTCAAACCCCTATAGATCCTAAAAGGCTGATTTGGTTTTCTTACATGTTCTCCAAAAATTTCTATAGAACTTCAAATTCGCCGAATCTAAAAGTTCTTTGTTATCTCCGGAACACATTTTCCATAATTGGCGGACATTCCAATTTTGAGTGCAAAGCCACTTAAATTTGAGTTGAAGTTTCTGCGCACAGTATTTGGGGGCCGAGTTTTTCCTGAAGTTCAACGCGTTTTTCACATGAATCCATTGATCAAAATATAGGTCGCCCTTGTAACAGCCCAAAATGTAATTACATGTTTAGCCTTGCATCATGAGTATGATTGTTTGCTATGACAAAATTCTTGAGTTTGTTTGAATGCAATTACCTTTTTAAATTTTAATTATTAAATAAAGTGAATATTAATCATTATGAAGCAACTTAGATTTGACCATAGAATCTATATGGTGTGATTACTTGATTAATTAGTACTTCTTCCAACATGAATTTAGGTATCTTTTTCTGAATTTTTAGAGATCATCTTGATGCCAAACAGTCTACTTGAAATCTCAAAATATCATTCCGGGAAGATTTTTTATTTAAAATATGCAATGGCTATGATGCCAGATCTAAGCAAAATGGGTTAATTGTGATTTATAGAATCTACCTAAAAAGTTTTATGATTTTTAGTAGTTTCTAGATTAGTGATTTTAATTTTTGAAAAAGAAACAATCTCCTTGAAAACAACCAGCAAACAGCAGCCAACTAGACATCATGTCTGATGAATGGTGGACATGTCCAACCACGGTCTGTCCCTCCTCCCCACGCGCCCCTCCCCCTTCTTTTACCGTGGTCCCCTGTCGTTCCTCTCCCTTCCTCCCTCGTTATTTTCTCCTACGACCAAAGCCGTCCGCCCTGCTCGCTGCTGCCGTCACCCAAGGGGCAGGCGCCGGCCGGCCAGGCCCTAGCCAGGGCAAGGGCGAGCTCCTCTCCCCTCCTCCATGTCTCCCTCCATCTTCCCCAAGCAAGATACAGCAGACTGTTTTTCGCAATTCTTCCCCAACTCCGGTGAAACAAAATCAAGCCCGATCTGCTCCATTGTTGAGTTCCCTCAACTCCGAGCCTCTGAATCGTTCTTCCCCATCATAGGTGAGGTCCCCCTGCGATTTTCCCCTCCTCTCTCAAGCTTTGGAAGCTTCTCCATTAGTCTCCAATTGAGGTCCAACTCCATTGTTGATGCATGTCATCTAAACCTCTGTGCATGTCGTTTCTTTTGCTTAAAATTGAACCTCCATCACCTAAAGAAGCTCTAGGATCAAATCCAATTGCAATCGGTCGCCGAAATCATCGGCAATCGCATTTTCGGAATCTTGACGACATATTTACAGTTCTGCCATTGAATCAAAAACGTGAATAATAGTGTCATTTGTGTAGGAATTAGATGCTTTACCATGTATTAGATACTTTTAGTTGATGTGCTTGTGTGATAAAAATAGTACACATTCTTTTGTATATTCATAGTATTATGAGACTTGCATTGCTATGCATGAGATGCTTAAACATGACTAATTCTCTAAATATTAGTTTAGCATTGGTAAAAAATATTGCTGCTCCAAAATTATTGATTTAGTCTCTAGTTTAATCCAATACTTGCTTACCTTGTTGTTTGCATAACATCAATTGATAACATTCATGAAGTAGTCATGCATTCATATGGTTTGCAAGTCCCTAAATAAATGTTGGTTGGTTTGTGACATAATCAATTAATTCGTAACACTTCAAAAAGCATGAAATAAATCTTTTTAGCTACATATACCATGATGTGTTGTCTTTAATTAAGTACCTATCATGACAAGGCCATATTATGGCACAAATCGGGTATCCTAGTTTTAGGTATAGGTGCTTGCAATGCTTAGTAAATCAATTGTACTCATGTGACATGTAAGCTTCCCTTGCTAAATTAAAATAAATATGCTATGTTTCTTATGATTTGAAACCACCATGTTATAAATTAGAATAATGACGTTTGTGTTAACTTATCATATACAAAAGTCTAGCTAACTCTAAATTAGATAATAAATCTACTAATCTTATTTAAGATGTGATGTGTCACTTCCCCATTAATTATTAAATTGCTAATGATGATTAACTAGTGTGACTACCTAACTTACTTAAGTATGATCAATTGTTTAATTTTGATAACCATCGTGATATAACTCTCATGACTAAAGCTTTATGTTATAACAATCTAATTATTTGATAGTTTATACGAGAACTAAAAATAGCACAACTAATATTGATTTAATTCTTATGCCATAACTTGTCTTGGAATGATAAGTGCACTTTTGCGAATATTGTTTGCACACTTCCACCTATGCAATTGCTTGTGCCACTTAATTCTAAATCCTCGATTGCTTGCTTGACGGCCTTGCATCATGTTGTCATTTATTCCTCAAAAGTCATTGCATCTCATATGCATATACATTCATGTAATCCTGTCTAATTCATGCATTCATCTAATCTCGTAGATGACGTTCCGGAGTGTTACGTTCTTGGAGCACCGATCTCAGGCAGGCACCTATGTATCTCACTCTATTTTCTAAATGTGAAATGCTATTACTTATTAATGATTGCGCATGGGCTTAGCTCTATCTAGACATGCAATGTGTAGAACCTATTAGACATGACAACTCTTGGAATTAGCTCAACTTATTTAGTGAAAGTATGTATGTTCGAAATATCGTTATAATTGCTTAGTTATGCTTAGTTGTCAGTAGAAGTCGAGAGGTGGCAAGGTCACCACCACTCGCGAGTTATAGTATGCTTTCTTAATTAATACTTGAGTAGACATGAATGGATAAAATTTGAGCCATATGAATATGATTCGAGACTTGAGCAAGTGTGTTAGGGCCATGTTGGGAGTGAATCCAAGTGGCATAGGCTTGCTTGAGTCGATTAAGGCCTGATCGTTATCGCTGTGATACTTGAGCACTATTCCGTACAAACCACATGCTCATAATGGGTCGGTAAGTTAAGTAGCATAAGTCGCACCGTACCTTGACCGGATTCGGCGCGGGGTGGGATGAGGTGTGATCGGCCGTGTCGGGTACATCTATACACTTCCGGCCGTTCGCTCATAGTAGGGTGCGGGTATGTGAAAGGTCGAGAGCATGAATTAACACTTATCCTAGGCCGAGGATATGGTCGTTGGTCTTGCGTCTCATGTGGGAAAAGTTGTACACCCCTGCAGGGTTATAATCTATTGCAATAGCCTCGCTCCAGGTCACGGAGCACGCTCATGTGCTTGGACTTTAATGTAGAGTTTCGTGAAGGGCTTATGGAAGATTGAGCTCGTGAACACTTGAGCACTTTATTTATGCAATTGTATTGATGCTTGATATAGAAAATAGGTGCTATGTCTTTTGCTTATTCACTTAATAAATTTAAGCTTGCATTTTATTATCAAATGTTAAAACTTGACAAACCTCATGCATCCACCAAATATATAGTATTGTGGATAAGTCCTGCAAGTACGTAATGTACTTACGGTGCTGTCGTTAAGTTGTTTTGCAGGTTTCCTTCTTGTGGGTGATTGTCACATTCATCCCGCCAGAGTTGGCAATGTGGATGTATGGTGGAAGTTGCTCCAAGCTAGTGCAGGTGGTGTCTTATGGGTAAGGACATCATCGTTGCACCATATACCTTTATTTTTTTCGCTGCGATTTAACTCTCAACCTAGGAAAAACATGTTAGGATATCCACCTAGACTTAGGTTACATCTAGGATGGTTAATTATTCTCTTATAAACAATGAAACTCTGATATTCTAGGTGCTTATATTTTATAGTTATGATTTTTTTGAAATTTCTGTAATATGATCAAGACTTGTAAGCTAAAGTTTAAAATTTGCTCTCACATGTATCCTTGTGATGGTTGCCATGATGTAAATACGGTATGCGTGTTGTTCCTGGGCGATGCTCGAAACGCGTACCGGGGACTACCGGGGTTATCTCGATTAAGCCGGGTGGATCATTGGATGATAACTCGGTTTAGTCGAGGTAATTTGGGCAGTTCCTTACAGCCCTTTCTGAAAGTTGTAGGTCTATAGCTCTTCTACAACTTATATCTTTGGAGATTTCCAACTTAGTTGACATTTTTGGGAGTTATGCAATTTTGAACGATGGCTGATGAAATAGAAATGGGCGCCGACGTCGTCGCTGCGACGTCTAGAGCGCGCACGTCTGCAGCCGTTTCATCCACGTGGCGTCTGCGACTCCGTCCGGCGTATGGACTCATAGAGTTGATAGGATTTTAGGAATTTGTTTAATAGGTGATTTGAATTTAATCTTGCATAGGAGTTTAAATTCAAATTTCAAAAATAATTTGAATATGCACCGATGCTTTGGCTAGAGGCTTAGATTTGACATGTATGACTTTTAGGAGAAAGTTGAGATCAAAAAGTTTAGTAAATCTTTTTATATGAAATAATGGTGATTTACAAGGCTAAAGTTTGTCTTCTTCGTATAAATTAATTTATAAATGGTCTTAATCTAAATTGTGGTGTGTGAACTTAGAATGGGTATATGATGATGTGTGCAGAAGCTTAGACTTATTGAAGTGTTTTTTATTTAATTTGGATTTATGGATGAAAGGCTTGTTTTAAATTAATTAAGGAAAGAAAGGTCAATTAAGGTGTGAATTTGTGAAATCATGTCATGTTTCTATTTTTGAATTTTCAAAAAACCTCCTAGTTGTTTGGTGAAGTTAAATAATTTAATTTGCTCATGTATGTACGCAGTCATCATCATAGTTAATCTTGAATTAACCACCCTCACATAAATCTAATGCATATGCATATCGTGCAGATTTGTCGGTCGGTGCGTGCACGCTCACCCAGGAGGGAGATGGGATGGTAGAAGGTGAAGTGAACGAGTTGAGTGTTCATCAAGACCTGGACCAAAGTCCATAAGAGCCCAAGACTGTTGCTAACTTAGAAGAAGCAAGCACCGGAGTCATATAACCTTTTTGGATTAAAAGCTCATACCCCTTTGCATTTCAGTATTTATGTTTTGTTTTGTGCATTTAAGTTTCAGGAGTTGAATTGAAACCTAGATGCATGATCCTTAGGTTCCTATGCTCTTTTACTAGTATGTTAGGACGCTAGTGCCATGCTTTAAGGACACAGTACAAGTCATGTAATGACTCATTGCTCGTGAGATGATAGGTTACTTATGTTGGAATCATAAGTTGATTAAATTGACTCGCTCATGTGGTAAGAGCAATAGGTTCGGTCTCGACCGAGTAGCATTGTGCTGGTTTAAGCTATTGAACGTACCAAGTGCTTGTCGGGAATGAGACCAGTAAGCCTAGTACCTAATGAACCAGTGCGGGGACTTTATTGCTACTACTCTTAAGATGCTTCTCCCGATTTGCTCCCGGTAGTGCAAGTGTGATTCTGGACGTGCCATGTGAGGGCGTTCCAGTAACCTTGTACTTAGGACTGTAGCGCATGTCCCTAATCTGGGGAATTACGGGAACCGCCTGGTTGGGGTAGACACTGCACTTGGTCTACCTTCTTCTGTGCATCTTGGGTTTACCTTGTAAGGATATAAATCGATCGATCATCAGTCACTCGTCGTTATCTGAGTCGGCTTCACCACTGGCTACCCCATACTTATTTATGGAACTTTTGGATTAATATTGTTGCATGTTTAATGTTGTTTGTACAAACATGATTGTTTAGTGAGGTGTTTACCTAGAATAGTTAACATACTAGAACTTGAGCTAAAATTGGAAAGTAAGGATCAACTCTTAGTCGCTTTTGGCAAAACAAACCCACCAACCAAAAAGCCTTGCATGTCTAGTTGTATTTTTTTTACGGGTCAGTCTTGCTGAGTATTAATATACTCAGCCTTGCTTAATTTGTTGTTTTCAGGTGATCCCATCTGGCCTGGTTCTATTCCAAATGGTTGAGAACTTGAATTGGGAGATCGATGATGAGGAGTGATATGCATGGATGGCCTCATGTGTGTATTATGCGTTTAGTTTACTTTCCGCTGTCTAAAACTCTGAACCATGTTTACTTTTATATTCTAAAAAACCTGGTTTGTAATATTAAGTACTTATGAACTTGTGGAATTTTATGTAATGTAATGTTGTACTCTGGTCCCGCCTTCGCGTGGGCTTAGCGCATATCTCAATCCTGTTTAAGTGATTTACCGGGCTTTACCCGGCAGAGGCGACAGAATAGTTCTTTATTATTGCTTAATGGCCACGTGGACAGGCTTTGGCGATAATACAGAATTATTTTTGGCGGTCTGTCACACCACGGTGCCACGCAATACAGCGCCACGAGCGCACCCCTGCTGGACGTACGACCCACAGCCGGAACCACGATAAACCTGTGTCATTGTGTTGTTTAGCACCGGCAATCAAGAGACCGATCTTAGCGCTCTTACTAGTTAGTGTCGGGATTACTTTCCGCACCGTCAATCTTGATGCACCATCGGAGGGCAGGTCGCCGGTGAGCTGCAGCAGAGTCGTCGCGGACGCATGGATACAGTGGTACGGAAGGGCCTCGCCAAGCGAATGCTTGAAGTGGTTGAAGATGCCGTCAAGGAGATGCATCGCTGACGGCCCAAAGATGCAAATGAATTTGCGTCGGCGGGTAAGAGGTCGCCATCTTCAGAGTCGGTGGGAGGCTCGCTGTCGAGCCGGTGACGAAGGATCTTGCAAGAACTTGATGTCGATTGTAGTAGCGCCACTTGGTGGGTAGGGGCGAGAGTTGAGGCGGATGGAGGAGTGGAGGATTCGGGGCGATGTAGCTTGGGTCTGTGGAGTTGTGGAAGGGAACCAGGGAATCCAAACTAGGAAGAAGGGGGAGGTTGGCGATGAAGGCGGGGATCGGAGTGGGGAAGATGTAGAGGCGGGTGAGGAAGAGGCAGATCTCGAGGGTAAAGCTAGTGAGGCGGGGTGAGGGAAGCGGGGACGAGATCCGCCGAGAAAAGCGGAGGAACTACTTTATTCAGATAAAGTAGCAGGGCACAAAGATATTTTTTCACCTTTCTTAACTTTCGTTAGACCGTCTCCGGCAACAATGCGCACTCGCATGCGCAAAAAGCTCGATGTGCAGCAAGAGAGAGGAGAATGTCGTGCTGCAAAAGAGGGTCTGCAACAGTGTTTCCCAACTTTTCGCGCAATGACCCAGGTAGTTGTGCTCCCGTGGGCATTGGGATCGAGTGGACGATGGCAGGAGGACGCTGCAGACTTGTCGGATCCAGACCTGGAGAGGGGAGAGGGAGGTCGCGATCGACCGGATCTGCGTTGTTGCTAGTCGAATCAAGCAAGTGTCGATCCGCTGGTGGGTTGTGTTCCTCTGTCGTGGCCTCGATCCGCCAGGGCCTCGATCTGCAGCTTCGTCGTTGCCTTGGGAAGAGGAAGGCGTCGCGTCGTGTAGCTCCCTGCGGCCGGAGGAGGAGCTCGCTGCCTCGGGACGGTGGATGACCCGCCACCTGAGTTAAACGCGCGCGAATCTACCAGGAGGGGCCACTAGACGGGGAGGAGACACCTCTCGGGAGGATCGCAAGTCGCCGCTCGGGGAGGCTCGTCGTGCGGTGCTGGCATGCTTGCTGCTTGGCCGTGCGCGTGCAGCCTGCAGCCGTTGCATGGTACGCATCTGGCGTAGGAGCGCTCGCCGGCGTCCGCGTGCACAGGGAGCTGCATGGTACGCATCTGGCGTAGGAGCGCTCGTAGGAGTGCCGGGGCGGGGTAAGGGGGGAGGGAGGAGAGGGCGAGGGAGGAGGACTGACAGCTGGACGAGGCAGGGCGAGGGAGCAGGAGGAGGAGGAGGAAGTTGGAATGAAGAAATGAGAGAGATCCTGAGAATGCAGCACCGAAGGGGTGGAGGCGCAAAATGCAATACACAATGAGGGTATCGCTAGAGTCGGTATGGTGGATGTTTGTTCTTCATTTTGCGGTTGTAGAATGTGATGGGGGCATTGCTGGAGACGATCTTAGTGCTCCAACTGTGAAAAATGACACAGGTAAAAGAAAGCTTGCACGATGACTTATAGGTGCAATTCAACTTTGTTTTTTTTTAATTACACATAAATCGGAGACACTCACAACGCATGCACACTCATCGACAAATCTTCAAGATTGACGAAGTCACCACAAGTGCCTCGCTAAAGACGAGAACATCGCCTACCACTGAAAGCACAAATGTCGTTATATCCTGAGAAATTCACTCGCACGAGTAGTCGAACCCAAGACCTGAGGTGCTACTAGGGCTCTTACAACCACGGGCTACATGACCTTTCGCAACTCAACTTTCTAAGAGTACACAAGTAATAATTATACTCCCTCCTTTCTCGTTTATAAAACGCGGGCAGACACGACATGGTCTTCCAAACTATACTTTGACCACTATTTCCTCTTATATTATTTTATTTGTGGTTATTAACGTATAATCATTAGAAACTACATTTGAATACAAATTCAACCATGTCAAATTTACATTACAAAACAAAAAAATATGATGAGTAAATTAGTAGTCAAAGATTGTAAAGTTTGAATCTTGCTATACGTGCGCACTTTATAAACGAGAAGGGAGGGTGGTCAACGCATTGGCGTCAAGGATGTGTAAGGCGTTGGAGTAAATGGGATTATATATATATATATATATATATATATATATATATATATATATATATATACACACGTGATTTTTCAAAAATAAATTCTGAATCAATTTTTTTTAAAAGTAGCCTCTACCCCGTTAAAAAGGGCGGTTGGGGCACTATAGCACCTAATCGCAACCGGAAACGACGGTTGGGTTGCTACAGTGCCCAGCCATCGGCGGTTGCTGCAGACCTGCAATAACCCCACCATGAGTACTATAGCACTTCGGTCGCCATTTAACAGCGATAGAGACAACATCTTTTCAAAAAATCATAACTTTTTTTTATGAACTCGGGTGAAGATAAACTTTATATGAAAATTGTTGCTTTCGTCGAGATCTACAACGTTATATTTCTTTTGAACTACAAAATTGTAGATCTTGACGAAAGCTATAATTTTCATATAAAATTTAGAGTAAAGTGTACTGCCGGTCGACGAACTTTTTAGCGTGTGTCATCCCGGTCCATAGACTTTCTAAGTATGTCATTACTATCTCTAAACTCGATTTGAGTCTCAAAATCAACTGTTAACGGGTCTAACAACACAAACACATGTGAATATATGCATAGAACCCCTGTCTTCAGTTTGAGTAAAAAGGAAAAGTCCTGATCAGAGACAGGAGCGTCTGGCGTCGTGGTGCTTGGCCGGCGGCTGATGATGGTGCGCAACGCCGCGGCGGCGGCGCGCAGGAGGCAGCAGAGCTCGACGCAGTCACCTGTCGCGGTCCGAAAATACAAAACGAACCATGCGTACGTTCTGGGTACTATCTATCAGCTTTCTTATTATTTATAATATTTTTGGCCAGAGTATACAGTATTGAATTTCAGACAATTATGCGCTTTTATCTTATCCTACTTTTTGTTCAAGGTTGCTCTGCTCCATTTCTTATCGGTTTTCATCGACTTCACGTTCATATATATGCAGTGGCGAAATAGCTTTGTGGAGGGGGAACCTGGAGGAGATCCGGAAGATGCGAAGCCGTCAGTGTACTATTCGCCGAACGTCGACCTTGCCACCATTGTCGCCATAGTCGCCATTGTCGCCTCTCCAAGGAGTTGGTCGAGATCTGCTGAGATGGCCATTTACTAGAGCACGTGGGGTTGCAGACCTTTGGACGACGACGGCGGACGAACGTTACAGCGGCTTCTCACGGCGTTCGTGAAGAACTGAGACGGCACGCGCTGGACACTAGACGGCGTACGTCACATTTTTTTCTATCCAATCTATCGATGCCGTCGATTCAATGGCGAACGGTTTTGCGACGCAGAACACACAGTCGGAAAAATTGCTTTAGGTCTCCGAGTTCAACCTCCCGCTGCGGATGTGACCCGTCGCCACCGCAACGCGTTTGGACTTCGAAGAGCCAGGGGAAGGGGAAGAAGCCAGCGAGCGGCGGCCATGGCGAAGCAGCACAAAGAGGAGTCGGTGCTGGAGAAGCTCACGAACAAGCTCCACACCCGCGGGTCCTCGTCGTCGGACTCCGCCGACGAGCGCTCGTCGGCCGCCGTGAAGGCCAAGATTAACGCGTGTTTCTGGCGGCTAGCGTGTCCCCGTCGCGGGAGGTTGTGGATGAAGCCCTGCTTAAGCACCCTGCCAACTTGCCAGCGCCGAAGAACAACAAAGGCCATGGTAACCTGTTGCTTATGGTGACTACAACCTAATGCTCGTGCCAGAGCTCTGGAACTCTACACTTGTAGCTGTGCTGAAAACAAATTTTAAGAGAAATTGGTGTAGAGTCTGTGCAAACTAACAATCATACTAGCAGCGAGCAACTTTTCCCCGAACATTGCTCATGCCTTTTCTTCTTAGAGAATGAACATTGCTCTAGTTGTTGTCCTTTGCTCAAACACATTCCAAAATGAAACAACATGAATGTCTAGTGGTTTTATTAATTATCCACCGTTGTGAGTTGCCAACTTGCCAACCCCGAAGAACAGCAAAGACCATGATACCCTGTTGCTTTATGGTGATTAGCCTCATAATCTTGACTTTAAATTCAGCCATGGCAGTGTACCAATGTCCACCGCGGGAGGTTGAACCACTGTTTCAAGTGGCGGTTGGATGCTAAAGTACCCCCAACCGCCTTTTCAAACGGCGGTAGAAGTCTACTTTTGAAATTCTTTAGATCTGGCATTTTATTTTTGAAAAATCACGAAAAATATTTATTTAAAAAAATCGGTAAATGGAGGCATGGGTGTGGGCGTGGGTGTGGGCGTGGGTGTGGGCCTCCTACCGTGAATTGGCCCAAATACAAGCTGGCTGCCCCAAAGTCTTTACCAATTTTAAAACCTAAAATTGTTTTTGACATCTCTCACAACTCTTTGTCAGATCAGATACTGATACTGCAAAATGGAGCTTTCTACAATTAAAGTTTTCAACTGTATATGTCAAAATAGTTCACACTTGCAAAATTGAAGATTTACTTGGTTTGACAAAGAGCTTTGCTTTTGATATATTATTATTGATCAGGCGAACAGCTAAAACCCTGCAAACAGATCATATATACATATCATAGGTCTGCAAAAAATTCAAGCATAGGAAGGGTAATTTAACAAAACAAATATTGAAAACAGTAGCAAGAGATTCATGCATAACGTTAATTATGATGAACGTCAAGTTGAATTCATTTCATAACAAAAATTAGAGCATTCTTCTACTAGAGAAATATGTATATTCAATTCATGTACGTGCATAAGTACATTGTGCTCAACAGAATGTGTTATTAATCTTCACATGTGTAATTGTATATCCATATTGCATATCTGAAAGGAACAATTCCCTCGGTGACGAGGACATCCTTGGGCACGATTTTGCCAGACACACAATAGTGTAAGCGGTAGCCGTGGAGCACAATTTGACCAGGCGCATGACAGTGTAGGCGGCAGTCGTGACCTATCAGAAGCATGGTTACCAGACGCACGACAGTGTAGATGGCAACCATGGAGAACAATTTGGTCAAGCGCACGAACACGACAGTGTAGACGACAATCGTGCACGTCCGAATTATTACACCTTACTTATCTTGCAAGGATTACCTTAGAAGGAAGAACTACCCTTCCCCTGTTGGACTAATCTTGAGGCGATTGAACTTTAAGGGACCCTGTTGGTATTGTAGCTAGATCGTTGTTTCGAAATTCAACTGCACAGCGCTAAGATTGCGAGATTCAAAAATCCGAATCAGTGTTAGGCTTTCCATCCAACCCCACGCAAACCGAACTCATCTATATCTATTTGTAAACGGAGTTACAGGATAGTGGTCAGCGAAAGCGGACCAGGTAAACGGGTCAGCACAACAAACCAGCCTGTTCGTTTGGCTTATCAAGCAACAACCAGCAATACTTTTTTCTTAGAACAAACCAACCACCAGCAGTAATTCTCTTAGAACAAACCAACACTAACCACCAGCCAAACGAACATGAAAAATTATTCTATCAAATTGAACAATAACTTCCCTAAGCTCATCAAAAGAATAGTTCTATCCCGGAATCGTTCCAGCTCATCAAAGACTACATAAAAATCGAGGCAGGAAAGTTATCGAACTTATAGCAGTGCAGACATTTATCAACTGCAGCTACATTGTATTTGGCGACATTACCCAACCATTACACAGTTGACAGGCACTGGCAAAAAACATCTCTTGCCCAAGAATAGTGTTACAACATAGGCTTCCTCTTAGTATAAACAAAAACAGTTACAAGGGACGCCCTCAAATGGCATCCATATACATCATATATAACTCTACAAACGCACTAACACTACGATGACCGGACATCCTTGAAAACACCACCTCTCTCCATCTCCGCGACAATCTCTTTCAAGGCCGGCACTTTGCTAGCTAAGGTTCTGTACAATCTCGAATACCTCGCTCTGGTACCATCGGCTGTCCGTGCCAAGGCGAGCAAGCTGACTGCCTCTGGCAGTTGCTCGAACACTCCTTTTATCTCCTCAAAACTCAAGTCTGCAAGAACAGATGGTCTTGGAACAACACGGATCACCTCACTACCTTTAGGCTCCTGAACTCGCAAATCAGCTTTAACCACCAGTTCACTGCTAGAATTTGCTCCACATTTTATGATGAAAGGTGCCGTTGTTCCCGTGTTGAACTGCAGTACATTCCACTGCGAAACTTCGCTTTCTCCCAAGGCATTAGACTGTGGGACAGGATCATCAGGGTCTTCTTCCAGTGACTGCACCAAATGCATGGCTATTGTGTCAAAATAAGGTTGAACTACACTGTGAACATTCCGCTCTTTAAAGAAAAGATGACTTGCACTTATCAATGCTTGGAGCAAAGCATGTGCACATCATATGCAAGCTTTTTTCAGCCAGTTCTAACTGTATGATATATTTAATGTTTAATGTGTTTCTTCAGGGTGTATTATTGTTCCTTGGATCTCTGGTGCGAACAGACGTGGATGAGGCAATCTTTTGTACTTTCACATATATAGATATTTTTTTGTGATCCACATATATAGATATTTAACAGTTGTGTGATGGTATCAAATGTTTGTGTAGAGGATTTAGCAACAGAAACATTAATGGGCAGGACAGTTATTGCAGGATGGTACCCCTCGAGAGAAAAAAAAAACTTCTAGAACTTCCAGATTCCAAAAGGTCATTTCAAATTGGAAACAACCACCTGAATTTGGAGGAAATAGTATGCACAGGCTGTGTATTTGCCAATGCACTGCAGAAGCATAGTTCTAGCAACCAGGGATGTATTGAGTTACACAAAAGCCACGAATGCCGAATTTCGTAGATAAGTTGCAGAATCATAGGTAATGTCAAATCCTAGTTTCTGTTCAGAAACTCAGATAAATATGGTAGTTACTAGTTGTGTAGATTATATGTGCAAAGTTGGGCAGAACAAAAAAAATGTTAAATGAAAAGTCGAAGTAAGGTAAGATGCAGTGAAAACAAAACTCAGAGGAATACCATGCCATCACAATACTTCTCAAAAGTAGTGATATTTATGTTTCCAGCTTTCTTAATAAAACTGGGCAACAGACACTCAACCTAATTAGTGTTTTTTGTTCTATTAATTCAAAGCAATGATTCGAAGGTACTATCTTAAATACCTCTACAACTTTCCGTGCCTCCATGATCTGCTTCTGAGCACATGGATGATCTATATCAAGAAGAGAAGGCATCTGTGACAAGAGGTCATTCAATGATTCGAGCAAAGCTTTCCTTTTTGATTTTCTCACAGGTCTTGTAGCGCTTTGTCTCATTACTTCCTGATGTTCAGAATGAAAAGGCACAGCAAGTTAGTAAACATATTATAAAAGCTACCTAACCATATCTGCATGGAAAAAGTATCAAACCTTGACTTGTTTCAAGATGTTATCTAGAGATATGAGAGATGCTAATCGCGCATCCTCAACAGCAGTAGGAGGATTTCGAATAGGTGAACCACCTTCTTCTTTGGTTAACAAGGCCGTGTCAGTTCGCATTTGTTGCATGATCTGATAAGGTATGGCACAACTGGGATTACATAAGTACGTATGTCACAAAAAAAGAATCATTTAAATTCAAAAAGAATGCATCATCACTTAATTTTCTGACTGCATCAGAATTTCAGAATTTTACGGCACGTTCAGAAAACATTTGATCCACCGAAGCACATGAATATGGCAAGTGCAACAGGTGGAAATATGAAAAATGGAAGGTATCATGTGGTGATTCAGGTAAGCACCTTTCTCCTTTTGTGATCAACAGACTCCAGAGCAGAACGGAGTTTACTGACATGCGCAGGATCACCAGCCTCTTCTGTTGCCAATGTGCCAGCTATGTCCTGCAAAATTTGTGAATTAGACAAAAAAAACTTTAATAAATTTAGTTGACCAGATTATGAGTCCGGGAGAAACCTTCAAGTGCTGTAGTTGTGATGTGTAAACACGCTTTGTGTATTCTGATAAAAGCTGGCCTAGAGCATCCGTGGTGGGGGGCTGAGCTGTTCCAAGGCCAGCCATCCATCCATCCATAATAGCAGTTGACAGCAGTTCAAGCTGTCCTGTAGCTCCTCCAGCAGCATCTCCACCAGTTACAGACAGAAACTCAAAGTTCTCAGCAAGCCATGCACGAATTTGGCGCTGTAATTCACCAGCTGGTGTGTGAACAAAGAGAGCAGCTAAAGCCTTGTTTCCAATTGAAAAGGCCTTGGCTTCCTCAGTAATCTCCCGAAGCTTGCCCCCAGTCACATGTTGCCTCCAAGTTTCCTGTCCAATTATCATGGTATTAACATTAGACTGGTACAAAATGGAAATAAATGCCAGGTCAGCCAATGCCATCAATTTTTTCCTCGAATGATGCGGGAGAACTGCGTGTCATTTCCAAGTACAGAATACACCAGCCCACCGGACCACCCCTCCCCCCCCCCCCAACCCCACTGGAACCCAAGTAGAGCACCTAAAATACGCACCACTGAACACAGAAAAGGATGACCAAGCAAATGCCACAGCCTAATGCCGTCAATAGCTCAGCCTACAAAGCTCGCCACAGTGACTTCACTACAACAGTACTGCAATCCATATAGACATATACTAGAACATGGTTACGTGGAAACAATTAAGACAGGTCTCATTGAAACATATATGGACCACAAAATTAACCTAGTATTCCCATAAATATGAAGCGATTAAGATTAAGAAGAGGCTGCCCCAACTTGCTTGGGACAAAAGGCTATGTTGTTGTTGTTGTTATAGAGGCTAGTAGAATTATCTATAAGCAAGATTCACAGAACCTATGCTACCCCGATACTTCAAGGAGGGTGCTGTATCCATATCGGATACGTATCCGATACCGATACATCGCGGATACACCACGGGTACATTGATCTCTCACCTTTTGCTTTGGTAGATCAGTGCCTTCTAGCTTTTCTTTTACCCCCCTCTTGTAGCCTCTTGACTCAATATTGTGCTATAGGGTTGCATACTTCAACTTAGTAGAAAAGGGTACAATCACAACCTTATTTATAGTTTCTACCATAATAAGCACTATATTAATTATTTTAAAAAACGTATCCACGTATCGGTTTTTAGAAGGAAATGGCGTATCCCCGTATCCGTATCCATGCAGCCTAGACAGAACAAAACTTTACCTCCTCAACACCACGAAGCTTGAGAACAATTGAGGAGAATTTTGATTTCCTTTCCTGCTTAATGTTCACCTTGAAACCATGCACATGTTCATCAACCAGGGCAGTTCGGGAACCATGATCATGGTGGTAAACAGGAGACCTTCCGGGACTACTTCCCCTGCTAGAACTTCTACTTCGACTAGAATTTGATTTCTCCAAGAAACGTTCAACTGGAAAGACCTTTATGGAGAAAGATCAGAAAGACATGTACTGTTAGGACTAATGTAAAATTCTAAGATGGCTGCTGAGATTTCTTAGGAAAAAATAAATATAAACAAAAGAGCAAAATCATCATACTTTGATGGACTGTAGTTCAGGGGATCTAGCTATCAAAGATCTAATGTATAATATCCTGACTCTTGAAACTAACATAGTATCCATAACTTTTCTTGGTTCCATTTTGCGAATGAATGAAAACACAGCATCACGGATCTCAGCAAGGATCTCATGCTCCCTAGCTGCACCAGCTTTGATAACCGCAGCCAAAACCTGCACACAAAACATTTCCACTATTGACACATGTTTTTACGAAACGAGAGTTCAGAAGAAAAGGTGAATGATAAATGAACCCAGGGATGTACAATGCAAGGGAAGGGGGGGCGGAACAATACAAGGGAAGAAGCAAAATTATTTTAGTTGAGAGGAACAAAAATAAATCAAGTATTAATACTATCTGTTGGGAATGTATTAATTACCAGCATCAAAAGCTTATTAGCACCGTCAGCTATTGCAGCAAATCCCTCAAACTGGTCAGGATCAAAATCCATCAATGCAGATGTAAGGTACTCCCCAGCAGGTGTAGTTTTTGCTAGCTCATTGCTTGATTTCACAATAGCTCCACTGATTCCAGTTTTATCCTGAGATGCTGGTGATGCAAACACATCTGGTGATCGACTTTTGTTGCTGTCGCTCCTGCAGATAGTCATAAATTTGGACTCCATCATGTCTCAATGACTTTTACATTCAGTATTACTCCCTCCATTCCAAATTGTCAGTCGTTTTCGGATCTCAAAGTTCATATGTTTTGTTATGCATCTAGATATATATTTATGTCTAGATACATACTAACAACTATGAATCTTGATTTGCCAAAACGACCTACACAATTTGGAACGGAGGAAGTATTGACTAATTGTACGTGAGCAGTTCCCTTACCTGCCTATCTCCCTTCCCTGAGCATTAGCTGGCTTGTTTGCTGAAGGGCTTGAAGCCTATGAAAGTAGTTAATAATTATCCATCAGAACCTTGTCAAAAAATTTTTGGAAACACAAGTACTGATAGGTCATATTCACATATGCTAAGAAGAAACTTTATCACAATAACTCAATAAAGTGTCAGAAAATTATTCGGTCAGAAATTCAAGTTAAACACATTCTAGAAATGAACAAGTAGCAATAGGAAAACTAGGGGCGTTCCTAATAAGTTCTGTAGATAGATAAGAGATGGGGAAACACCACACACCCTAGGAGGGGAGGGGGGTGGCATTTGTATAGCCAAGAAGGCTTGGTGTACAAGTAAAGAGCACAACACAATATGACTATACATATACATCCTCCGGTTCCGTACTAGAAGTCATTTAGGATAGCGACACGGTCACCAAAACACAACTTTGACTTCTCTTTTCTATAAAAATATTTATTGGAAAGTTATATTTGTATATTCTTATGAAAGTAATTTTCAAGAAAAATCTATTTATTGATTTTCATATTTTCAAACTCAACGGTCTGAAAGTTATTCATGATTTATATTCCGAATGTTTGACTCAAACCTTGTCCAAAACGACTTCTAATAGTGAACCGGAGGGAGTATGTCCTAAGAAGTTCAAGCAGGTGTTTACTAAATTCATCCAGTTAAATGAACAATAAAGATATATGTCAGACAACTATTCTTCATAAACTCAATTTGGTAGAAGCTAGATAGCATAAGCAACGATTGATATAGATCATTACTTCTCATAAAGCCTAAACTGCGGATTTTAGGATATTGGTTTTTTTGGTTGTTTCCCTTGATAAAAAAAAGAAAAGTTGCCTGTCTTACATTACATGCATCAGACACAGCAAAACATGATATAAATCTTTGATCCTTTCAACATGCAGGAAGGGTAAAGAATAATTGAAAACCAGCAAGATGAAAACACATCACGGCAAAAAAAGGATAAAGAATACTCTGACAACCTGTGGCGTGCTTCCTAATCCCGACTTCTCTGTAAGTCGGTCAAAAAGCTTCTCATTCTCTTCATGCAATTTCTGCATTTGTTTTTGCAGCAAAGAAAAGGAAGGTTTGTGAAAATGTGATAAAAAACATGAAGAAGCTACAAAAGCAATTTAGATCAAATTGCAATAAAACATGTTTCAACAGTAGGTCAACAAAAAATTTGAATTTTGCTAACTTAAACATAAAGAACAGACAGATCATGCATCAGCAGGCACCAAGGAAAGCACAAGCATGGCAAGAATCTTCACTACAATATTGACAGTAGAAGGTACCAAAAATGCAACTTTTAGTAGTTAGCAAACTTTAGAGAAAAAAGGGAGGAAAAGACCAGGTGCTTGGTCAAAGGTTTTATGGTAAAACTTTAATACACTGGGCAGATTTCCTCTAACATTCTAGTTGAAGATAGTAAAGCAAATGTTAAAAACAGAGCAGTCAGAACTAAATTGGTAGGTCACACTTTCTCAATTTATTAGAAAAAAACAGGTAACAATTAAGTACATTGCATTTAGCATGATACCATTAACAAAAAAACATCCATAACAATAAAACCTTGTTCTCCTACTCAACTTGCAACGTAAATTGCTCCATTCAGTGAACCCATCCAATCTGCAGACTTTGTTTTACCATGCAATGCAACTATCATTCCAAACAACTCAAGGTGACCAAATTTCTTATTATTAATACAATGATATGCAATTCGCCAGCAAAGCTTAAGGAAAAGAGCAAAGGGTGACCAAATTTAGATCACTCTAGGGTGTACATTAAATGGCAATCAGAATATGTCTGTCGTCCAAACTTTCAAGCTTAACTTACGATAGGGCATGCATTTAAGGTGGAACATGTGATACTTCGTGAAGAAAGGTTCCATGGAGTATCTGTACCTCAATAAGGGCGTCCCTTTTTGCCAATTCATCCTCGAGCCTTTTGGTCACTGACGATGACTCAGCAGTTGATTCCGTTATCTTTGGCGAAGAAATAACTGATGCAGCTTCAGACCCAATAGTTGATCTAGCATCACTAGCATTGAGGGCCTCATTAAGTTGTGACTCAATGGACTTGAGTTTGGCCTGCAAATTATATAAAGAAATAAAAATGGAAGCCATAAGGAAATATCCGGCATAGTAAGAGCATCTCCAGCAGATGACCTAAAGTGGATACCAATACCTAAAAACAACCCGAATACCTAAAAACAACAAAAAAAACTTGCTCCAGCAGATTACCTATATGGATTGGTATTATAGGTCATGACCTAAATTTCTGTCTCCTGTACCCAAATATACATACCCAACACTGGATTGCTAAAACTTGGAACCTGCCGTGGAAAACAACTACCACTTCGCGCCGGACACTTCCGGCTCAACCCGCCGTCGCGCCATCACCTTCCTTGACTTGCCCGGCCACCGGAACCACCATGGAAGGGCCAAGCTCACCCCACTGTGGCTTTGGCCGGCTCCTGCGCTGGAAACAGAAGAAGCAGAGGCGGTGGAGGAACAGCAGCGCGGGAGAGCAGGAGGGTTTGGCGTCGGGCCCCAACCTCCATCTCCGGTGCTGGCCAAACTCTCCCCCTTCTGCAACCCATCTGTGACTCGATTTGAGCTCCGCCGCACGCAGGGGGAAGGGAACGGAGCTCCCCAAGGCAGCATCCATGGCGGAGGTGCACGCGGCAGCCTCACAGGAAACTTGGGATGTGATGCAGCGATGCACAGGGGCGATTTGATTTTGGTGGAGGCTGGGGATTTGACAGGTGAGCTCCGCCACACGCGAGCAGGAAGGGGGCTCCACGGCGAGGTCCTTGTCTAGGGCGACAAGGGGAGGAGCAGAGGGCGGCTGGAGGGCAATGAGAGGATGCAGAGGGCAAGCGATGAGATGGAGCAAAGGATGGGTGGGTGCCGGCGGAGCGACCCAGGTGAGATGGGGTGCCGGCGTGGTGCGTGGGGAAGAAGAGGTGAGGGAGAGGATACGTTGTTTTACGGATTGACCCTTGACAAAATGTTTCCATTTGCAAATTAGTCCTTGGACAGAATATAGGTCACCGGTTTTAGGTATACTGCTGGAGATGAGCTCAATTTTTTTCCAAAACCTTCTCTCTCCTGTACCTAAAACATGTTTTAAGTATCAAAATATACATATGCTACTGGAGATGCTCTAAAAAATATGTGCTTGAGAGAACAACAAAATGACAAATAGCAGAATCACAACCACTCCAGCAGGTTTAGGTGGTTTACCAAGAATATAACACAGGGAGCTACGCCGTATTCAATCAATTCTGTACAATGGAGTATGTAACACTATTAAATTTAACTGGCAGCTCCTGATGAGTAGGCATCATGGGTAGGGGCTAACAATAACAATAGTCTCACTAGTCACTACCCCTGATGCACTAGTCACTAACCCTGATGAATAAAGAACTATTCGAAAGATATGACAGTCAAGCCTTCACTTCATATATAACTGACTGACAGTACAGTGGAGACATGGACACCAAGAACCAAAATGCATGTATGCAACGTCATCATGTAAATATAGCAAAAACCTATAAAATTTAAAAATAAGTGGCAGGACAAAAGACTACTGAAAAAAGTAAGCCAAACAAGATTTAACGAATATGCTAGTTAGAAAAATATACAGATGGATAAAAATCAAACCTGTAGCGACTGAATTGTTAAATCACGTTCCTGCAGCTTTAGTTTCTGTTCTTCTTCAACTTTCAAAAGACGAGAAATCTGATCCCTTAGCTCGTTATTCTGCTCTTTCTCCATCTTGTGCTTCTCAGCAAGCATTGAATTTTCAGACTGCAACCAATAACGAGATAACTAAAATGTAAAGAGTATTCAAATGTAAGAATTCAAAAAAGAAATGGACAGAATATTGTTTATCAAGTTCTGAAATTACTGTTAAATGAACTGCAACCAAGAGCCAGTGCATCATATCACATAGATTTAATAGATCTATATCATAACAGGTGTAAGACTGAAGAGGTGAAAATGAAGCAAATGCAAATATCCATCATTTAAGCAAACAAATACCTTTTTACATGGAAAGAGCATAGTGAAATATACTGATAATAACATTAAGATCCACAAGATACAACAAAAAATGGCCAACACCAGAGGGGGCGGGGGGCGCTCATATGATGCTTGTCCCTAAAACAAGATCAGCCAATCCTCCTTGTGCTACTTGAGAACAAGCAATTCCGAAGCAATTCAATACATGAACCTTGGTTCGAGACAGAAACAAGATCCCACTAAAAACAGTATCAGAGTGTGTAGTCTCATTGCTGCTGACAACATTTTAGAATCAACTACCCCAGGATGTTGTAATCCTCTAAACTTAAGGTAACTCAACAGAAGAATTTCTAAATACGTCATGGTTGACTGTCTTGGGTAGTACTATTTAATAACATCAGAAGCAAATGCTGCAGATAAATCAAATGAGTAAATAACCTTAAGATCAGCTTGGAGCGTAGAAGAAACTCTCCAGGCCTTTTGAACTTCATTAAACAGGAGCGTGCATTGGTCGTTGGCCTCTTTTAGAGAATGTTTTAATCCCAGAACTTCTTGCCGCAAGTCTAGAACCTCCTTTTCTTTATCATGCAACTCTTTGCGTGAATCATTTGCCTGTAAATAAACCAGACAGGTGGTTACAAGTAGTTATACTATGATGCTGCGGCTGGTGCCAGAAACCTGGCAAGACTTGCATGTGGATGCCAGGTGGCAAACAAATGGGACCCAAGTATCATTTTAAGATTGGATGTGTATGCAGCACTAAAACTAGCAAAATACAGCCAGAAATCATAATACACATCAATGAACTAACTGTACAGTACGCACCATCTGCTCCTGTGAAGAAAAAGAGAAGAAATGGGCAAAAGGCACAATGAGAAAAGGCTGTTCACAGTGCATCTCTTACAATGGAGCTCTTGTGGGCAGCATGGCTCCCAACATCTCACTCTCACCTTTCCCACCTCCCCTCCCTTCTCCCTCCCCAGCACTGCCAACTCTTACTACAGCGTGCAAGCTATGAAAACCCAAGAAGAAAATGTGACACGAATCCTAACATGCACAGATGCACAAAATACATCTGGGCAGAGATTGGAACAATGCAGAGATCAATCAAAAGATTCAGAATCATACCACATCTTTCCATTTTTTTATTGTGTCACGATTGCCAAGGCTCAGTTCAGCATTTCTTGCTCTTGCAGAAAAACTGAGTGTGGACAAAGTTCTTGACAAATTTGAAGCACTCGGACTTACATGCACAATCAGTAAGATCTTCGAGCTACTTCCTGCACCAATGAAGGTATGTCAATACACAGGCACTACCAGAGGCTAAAGATTACTTTATGCATCTACTTCGCAGGGAGGATCAGTCGATCAGATGCACTCCATATGCAAAAGAAGACTCTGTTTTCCACAGCAAAGGTATATATTCTTTGAGGACAAAAGAAGCTTAGACACATTGCTAACTAATTCGACAACCTACAGTACCATTGTTCCAGTGGATCATCGCTAGTTCATCGAAAGAGGCAAGCACCGTTCTCCAAATCTCCAACATATTAATGACAGGAAGGCATAAAAAAGTATTAGCCTGAGAACAGCATTACCGAGTGAATCAGCTAAGATCTGTGTGATTCTTGAATTCCCAGATAGAGCAGGTTCCTTCTTTGCACTTAAAGAGGCAAATGCATCGCCCAAGCTGAGCAATCAAAAAGTGAGCACAACTTTAGTTACAATGAAATGAAAAAATAAGTGCCATGAAAGGTAGTGTGCCACATAACAAAGGTCCAATTTACTGGAAATCAAACGTACATGATTACAACAAATGAAAAACGGTAGAAATCTGGTCTCAAATCGAGCTACTTACGCAGAAAGTGACTTTGAGACATGTAAGAAATCTGTCACATTGTCCCTACTGGCATCTTCTTCAAGCAGGCATTCACTTGCTGGCAAATCCACTAGCGAAAGCTTACTGTATAGGTGCTCTCCTGTTACGTAGTTACGGTAGTGTATATGAATGGTAATGATCCTGAAAAAGAACAAAAGCAATAAACCAAAACAATGATGATTGAGCAAACAGAACACCACAAAACAGAGTATTAACAGCCTATAATCAGCTGCTGAGAGCACAAATAAAGTGACTAAGAACTAAAACACAAGCGCAAGAAGGAAAGAGCTATTTTTATTCAAAAAAGAGAAACCAGCAAGCACATGGAGCTAACAGTCTGTTCAAGTGGGAAAAAAATGGAGCTGGCAGTATGTCACCAAAACTTACACAAACCATTAGAAGCTTAAAATAATTATAACAAGAGTCAAACAGCAACTAAACTCAAAGAAGTGTGGGGATGCTTAATATAAACAGTGATAAAATAATTATAACAAGAGTTAAACAGCAACTAAACTCAAAGAAGTGTGGGGATGCTTAATATAAACAATGATATACTCTAAAGAAACAAAACAGGAAATGTTTCACATACAGGTGAGAAACCATGGCCTTTGGCGAATTTACTGATCGGTTTTGAAGCGCTGTCTTTAGTGCTCCAGAAAACTCCAGTGGATTTTCAACCTTTTCTTGGACAAGTTCCACAAAGGATTCTTGCACACCCATTCGAACTTTTGGGACAGTGCTGCTAGATTCTGACAGCAAATCCCTAACCTGTGTAGGAAAGAATACACAAATTTAGCTCTTTATTATACCATACAGTAACATGTTTTCTTAATAGCATAAAAAAATCAGTGCGAACATATTTGTAGAGATCAAAGGCACCTGATCATTGTAGAGCTCACAGGCAGTAAAATAGAAGTTAAAATGTGCAGTAGAAGTAGTGTCTGAGTTTGAAAGATCGAACAGTTCTTCAAAGCTTCGCAGATATAAGCCACGATCATGACTCGATCCTTCCTGGAAAGAGCATATGAAATTTTTTGTAAAAGACACTGCACCCATGTATTTAAATAGATGTCAACGAAGAGCATAGAAATCATGTAAGAATACCAGTACTTAGCATAAAATGCTGACTGACTTCAAGGACAATACCGATACTAGATGACAAAGTGACATAGATATGAGTAGAAATCACATTTTATCAAATACAAATTTCTAAAACATCAGCATAACCCGATAAAAGAACTTTAGTGTCACTCATGGAAGCTCTACAACATACTAACATTTATCCACCAAACCAATACGAGGGTGCCATTTCATAAGAGCTACCATGTGTCTTTGTGCAAAACACTCATGTTTCATTCTGATAGTTTTCCATGATACTCCCTCCATACTCATAAAACATGTCGTTTAGGACAGCGACACGGTGTCCAAAGTATAACTTTGAATTCTTATTTTTATAAAAATATTTGTTAAAAACTAACAAATGTATACTTTTATAAAAGTGTTTTGCAAGACAAATCTATTCATGTAGTTTTCGCATTTTCAAACTCAACAACTTAAAAGTTATTCATGATTTATATTCTCAATGTTTGACCGAAATCTTGTCCAAAACGACATGTTTTATGAGTATGGAGGGAGTATGTTTCTTTTGCGAGACTGTAATTACACAAATGACCAATGTATGATATGCTACTGTTTAAACACAAAAAAAAAATCTGACTGATTGTATTTCGTACGAAAGCAAGAGTGTCAGATTGCATTAGGTTTCCATGATTCATCTTCTTTCATTAAAGCTCAGTTGGCTCTATTTGTGACTTTAGTGCTGTGTAGCCTGCTGATATGAAGAGGTATTTGTCATATCAAGTAAGAAATCAGTATGGTGCTAACAGAGAATGTGCAGATGACGGGTACGTCACATGTGAATGTGTCAAAAATAACCTAAGCAATTAACTTTTTCGTACGGGAGTTCAAGGAAAAATTTATGGTATAAAAAAGTGATGCGTACCAGTGTATGTGTTTTGCCAGAACAGCTTTGACCATATGCAAATATGGAAATATTATACCCATCCAGAGCAGATTGCACAAATGGTTGAACATCATGGAAAAGTTCACCTGAAAGGGAAATTGAGCAACTGAAAAGTGTAAAAACAATATAGTATGACAATATAGTATTACATCAAGATTCTGCACAATCTAACTCCTTTGACGCATCCTACATTGTTGTAAGCCTACCTATAAGTAATATTTAGAACCCCACTCCACTAGTCTTACCTTGCCCAATGTGGGGTCCATATACTCTATCAAACTCATAATCCTTCTTAGGATTGGTTAGAGATTCATCTCCTGTGTTCACACGGATAGTAAAATCATCTGGAAATTCTACCACTGATGAACCCTCATCTTCGAATAGTGGTCTGCTACGACAAAACACTTTGACATTGCCTGCAAAATGTTGAATTTATTAAATTATTATGGACAACTAAAACGGTGCCATATATAAAAAAAAATTGCAAGCCAGACAATACAAACATTGTGTGGGGTACCTTTCAAGGTCAACAGGTCATTGAAAAGCCTTTTCTTCTCATGAATCAAAGGGGTGATTCTAGCTTCAGTCTCAAGGGCAGCTTGATCTAAAGTAGAACCAAAAAAATCAGAAAAGCATAGAAAACACTAAACTCAAAAGAGAGCACGAGTTTTGGTATATGAGAGTTGCTACTTTCCAGTAAGCCTCCTTGAAAATTCTACAGTTGATTGGTATACAAATAGGGAGAACAATTTATTCCAACCATAATACCATAAGGTGGGCAGTGTGCTACTCAACTAAATTCCACTAGAAGCATGTAGCTTATCTAAAAGTCGTATAAGACCCATCTTACTAACCCACAGAGAGAAAAAATACTGAAAAATAACATAATAAAGATGAACCAAGAGAAAATGCAGAACAAAAAAAACATAGATGATCCAGGGTGCTCCCCCTCAATAATCCAAGGTAGTAGAAACAAGGATAATGCTTCAGTTTACTTAAATATATGAAGAGAGATGTTATTTTACCTAATTTTCGAGTTCTGTCAGCAAGAAACCCAAGATAACGGGTGACACGGCCCAGTTTTGCATTAGAATACTCAAGAAGGTCGCTAGCTTCCTGTCTAAGCTCCAAGCAATCCTCTCTAGCAATCTACAAAAGTTTAAAAGTATAAATGAGTAAAAGGCAACAGAAAGAGAAAGATCATGAATTGGATAAATGCAGAGTCATAGACAGTATATCAGATTTTTATGTGATACTAATCATGCCCAACATACTAAACTAAATATAAATGTTAACCCAGGCACTTCTTTTTTGGGCTCTATACCTTATGTACCCTCTTTCATTCCTTGTGATCAGGTCATACGTTACTTTCGAAGTTGTCCTCCACTCCTCCCATCACACAGTAGTTCGATGGAACAATATTGATAAAGCCCATAACACCACCACAGTATCGCTAACACCCAACTGCACCAGTAACTGAAGCACATGGGGGCAACAAGCACATAACCCTAACCCCCTGAACTTACTGCAGTGCCAATTTAACACGTTCCAATTTAGTTCCAACATCTACCTGCAACTGAACTGCCACGGCCAGCTCTAGACCCACCAGCTCCACTAAAGCCCAAACAGATCGACCAAAATGGTGTCCGATCAAATCAGTGGAACCACCAGGAGTCCAAATCACATGTGTCCGTACACTCGTGCTAATTCCTAAACACGCTAGAGGGGACTGTGCAAAGCCAGCTCAATTCCCCCGCTTAACGAATGCGAAATGCTTCACCAATGGCAAAGCTACAACACCAGCTCACAGCTGGTCCCCGGAAACAAATCAGCTAAAACAAGGCACAGCATAAGCATCCACCAGCACGAAATCAGAACCCAAGTGGCGGAGAGGCGAGAGAGCACCTGGACGCTGTCCGCGAGCTGGTCGAGCCGGTCGGCGACGGGCACCGCGCCGGCAGGCGCGCGGGGCGCCCCGGCGGAGGGGCGGAGCACCATGGCCGTCGGCGGCGCCCTCGGCATCGCTGTCGGCGCCGATGCCCCCGCCGCTGCCGTCGTCGCTGGCGGCGGCGGCTCGAACCCCGGCACGTCCCAGGACCAGCGGCCGCGCGTGTCCGCCATTGGCGCCGCGGCGGCCGGAAACCCTAGATCGCGACGGGGTTTTGGGGGGGGGGGGGAGAGGGAGGCGGGGCCGGGGAGGAGCAGGCGGTGATGGTGGTGGACGGAGGAGGGAGGGAGAGGGAGACGCCCGCCTCTATTCTATCTATCGCTTCGAATGGGGGGAGGGAGCGAGCGGAGGACAGGGGCCAGAAATTTTTCCGCTTTCGCATTTCGTTTTGTTCCTTCCCCTTGGGCGACCCCGCCTCGGCAGGGGGTCCGTGGTGGAAAGCTTTTCGGCATCTGTTTCTGTTCGTTTCTGGCTGTGGTTTGAAATCGGCGGGTCCACGGGTGGGGGCCAGAGGAGTGAAGTCGTGATGGGAGTAACTGCTTGGTGTACCCGATGTTTCACTACTGCTAACTACCACACGAGCTATTAATACACCCTTGACAAACCTTGAGGAACTGTTTGGAGTACTAAGAGCTGTTTGGATCATAGGGACTAAAATTAGCCTGACTAAAATTAGCTTCTAGCAAGAGCTAAACTTCCAAACAGATGAGGCTAAAATTAGTCTTAGGCTAAAGGCATGTTTGGATCACCTTTAGTCTCATGACTAAAATTAGTCAGGCTAAAAAGTTTTAGTCGCCACCTAGTTTGGAAGTAAGAGCTAAAGTGTATTAAAAGAGCATTAAAGTCACTATTTCTCTCTCCTTTCTCTTCTCTCTCCTCTCCCACGGTGGACATGGCTTGGAGCTATTGGCAGCATGCATGTGGTCATTAATGAGGAAAGAGGAAGAGGAGATTTTAGTCCCTTTTAGCTCCCCCACCCCCTACTAGCAAAGTTTAGCATCAAGACTAATTTTAGCCTCATTTTAGCCTCACCTGTTTGGAAGTTTAGCTCCTGCTAGAGGCTAATTTTAGTCAGACTAATTTTAGTCCCTATGATCCAAACATGCTCTAAACTTTGCTAGTAGGGGTGGAGGGGCTAAAAGGGACTAAAATCCCCTCTTCCTCTTTCCTCATTAATGACCACATGCATGCTGCCAATAGCTCCAAGTCATGCCCACCGTGGGAGAGGAGAGAGAGGAGAGAGGGAGAGGAGAGAGAAATAGAGACTTTAATGCTCTTTTAATAAACTTTAGCTCTTGTTCCAAACTAGAGGGTGACTAAAACTTTTTAGCTTGACTAATTTTAGTCATGAGACTAAAGGTGATCCAAACATGCTCTAAATGGAATATGTTGGTAAATTCTTCTTTTGTTTGGGGTAATTAGAGCAGCTTCAAGAGACTCTCTAAATTAAACTAGCTAAATTCACATTTAGCTAGTCATTTAGCTAGTATTCTCCCTCTATATTTACTCTTTTTCCTTTGCAAATTACCCAATGCATTGGAGACACTCACAACGCACGCACACTCATCCATATGAATACACGTACGCAAACCCTACCCCTAGGAGCATCTTTGAAGGCTGCCGGCAAATCCTCAAGATCGACAAAGTCACCACAGGCGCCTCGCTGTCGACGGGAACGTTGCCTACCACTGAAAGCACAAACGCTGTTAAATTCTGAGAAATTCGCTCCCACGGGGAGTCGAACCCAGGACCTGAGGTGCTGCCGGGGCTCTTGTAACCACTAGGCTACAAGCCCTTTCGCTCCTCTATATTTACTCTTCTTCCAACAGACTAGCTAAAATGACTGGTCATCCCACAACTAGGCCCACGTGTCAGCCGCGCGAGGGAGGTGGGAGCAGGGGGGGCCGCGCGGAGGTGGTGTGGCCGCGAAGGATAGCTAGCAAAGGGCGCTAGCCATCTTTGGCTAGTGAAGGCACAAGCTTAGCTAGCGAGGATAGCTAGCGGGGTATAGTATGTTAGAATGTTATTTTTGTTGATTCTTTCATTTTTTTAGCTACTCAAGCCAAGATAGCTAGTCTCTTGGAGTTGCTCAGGTGATACCCGCGCCTTGTTGTCGAGATTTCTTTAGCAAAATTTTAAGGTAAACTTTGAAAGTAGAAAAGAAAGTAATTAGAAGACAAAATTCTTTTGCAAATGACATTATACATGAAAACATGTTCATTTCATTAATAGAAAAATGTTCTTTCATTATTGATTTCCCATGTATTTTACTATGAAATTATTTTTGCAAACGACATTATATATGAATATATGAAAGCATGTTCATTTTATTGATAGAGAAATGCTCTTAAATTGTTGATTCTTTATATATTTTATCATGAGAATTTTGTAGTGTGGTACTGGTAAAGACGTCTTAAAAATTGAAATTGTATGATTGGATGTTGTTAGTAGTAGAAAATCGATATGAGACATAAATAGATGATCCTAATAGATGGCAACATGGTGTTGATGTGGATAACTTGCATGTAGAAAAAAAATAGAATTATGATCCTTAGCGTAGTGCATCCATGTAGATTATATAGATGTGGATATTGGTTATATTGGTGTCTAATTCTTTTTTTCATTTTTCCAATCGAATCCGTTCTTGTGAAAGGAAAAAAAATTGTTTATTGGGGTAGTTTTTTATAAGGGTTAAAAAATCATTAATGTTTGGTTACATGAACCACTTTGAGTAACAAAGAGAACTAAGAGAAAAAAATGTTGAAAGGATACAGTTATCAGATAAATGTTGCTATCAGATACCACTTTGACGAACAGCTGAATTCCAATTGTTAAAAGCGTATTATTGTTGTTGTTTACTCTGAAGATCGCTCCTACTGAGATTCCAATTGTCAAAACTCAAAAGGGTATTTTATTTCTGAGGTTACAGATAGGCTGCAGATATCATCTCCCTCATGGTTATAGACCCTCCAAACCCATTCCGTAGTAGTGCTTCTTTCAAAATTCTAGTGTTGATAATTCCTACCCTCTCCCCCTAATAAAAAAATCAAGCATGTATTTTTTCCCCATCTCACCATGTGTGATATCTGAACCGATCCATATTAGTCAGCCCCCCCCCATGAGAATTTGGATCTGATTGTGTTGATTGTGTATATTGGTAGTGTTGCGTAGTGCACTCCCGACTCATACCTGCAGCAGAGTTCATAGTCATCAACTAGGTGATTTCCCGCGTGTTGTTGTGGGATTATCAGAAACACATGAAAGAAAAATTACATCTACTTCATGAAAAACAAAGTCACGCAATATTACATAACTTGCTAATCGTTGTAAGGAATCCGATGCTCGTAGCTTAAGAGGGAGGGTGAATTATGCTTTTTAAAAATTTAACCTATGGCTTCCACTACTTTGCATAAAGTAACTAGATCAATTCTATCTAGATGTGCAATCTAAGGTTGATCTAGTGTGAAACCCTCATCCCAAAACAAGTTTTGCAATCTATAGTCAATCATAGTATGATACTACTATAGGAAAGTAAATGCAAACACTCATTGCAAGAGAGTAATGTGGAAACATAAAAAGGGTGAGTTGATCATCACGTCGGTCATCTCGTCGGTCGTTGCATTGGTCGTCGTGGCGATCATCACGACAATCACTTCTGTGGTCGTCACGCCTGTCGTTGGGGTCATCACGACGGTAGTCGTCGTGCCTGTCATCGCGGCGATAATCACGTCGATCCCTATCGTCATTGTGAGGATAGGGCCTGCGATCACGGTAATCTCGTTGATCAGGTCGACGGTTACGATTGTCAAAGCGTTGACCACAGTTCCGGTCGTCGTTGTTGGTGAGTATTGCCACGACAATTGTAGGTCGCCTGGTAGTTGGTCGTGAAAAGGCGAGACAATGTTGCCCAGGAGGTGATGCACTCTGCTGGGAGATTGTCGAGCCACAGGAGTTGTGCCTTGCCCATCACAAGGGGGAAGTATCCTGCCATGTGGTCTTCATTGCCCCCGGAGGCGCGTGCTGCTATGTTGTACATCTTGAGCCATATACTTGGGTCAGAGCGACCGTCGTACTTCTCAATGGCTAGCTTGAAATCCTTGGGGTATCTGATCATGCGGAGATGCCGTGAGAACGCTGGGAAGTTGTTGACCGCTCCCGAGCTTGCTGATGGATCGTGAGCAGCAGGGATGACGTAGAGGTCGTCGGGAGGGCCGTTGTCTTGGTTGTACTGGGCACGCCGCAGGAGTTCCTGGTCGTGCATGATCCGGAGATCTGTAGCTTGAATGGGGTTGTTGGCGTCAAGGGGCGTCGGGAACCCCGTGTTCGCGATCGTAGTTAGCACGTCGAGCTATCTCCACTTCATCTCTTATGCGGTGATGCTGGCTTCCTTCTGCACGATTGGCCTAGATTAGAGGAGGTTGAGCTCCTGCATTGTGTCTTGAGTTTGGGGCGACATTCCCCTAGATGTTGGCAGCATTGGCTGCGTTGTTAACGGCATTACCAGCAGCATTGGCCGGAACGTTTGCTGGAGCATTAGCCGCGGGGTTAGCCGGAGCGTTAGCTACATCATTGGCAGCGGGGTTGACTGGCTGCGCTACTTCGTTTTCGCCTCGTCCCTCTTCAGCCACCGGGTCGAGGGGACCCTGGCTATGACATCGCTGTCGAGGACGCTCAGATCTACTCCTGAAGTAGGAACTTGCTGCAGATCTGCTGTATCTGGGACCTTTTTCTTCGATCTGAGCAGCGGCGACGCGGACGTTGTCTTGGAGATGTCGGACCATTGGAGAATCTTCGAGGTGATTCAGAGCGGCAAGAGCAGCTCCCAAGTTGGTTTGCGGCGAGTTGTAGACTTCGAGTCCATTGTGCTCAAAGTCCCTAAGGAGGTGTCGCACACGCAGTCTGTTGGCACGAGGTGGATCATCATGACGTCACTGTTGTGGGGCAGCTGGTGCCGCAGGTGCTTGTTTCCCAGTGTTGGCGTTGACTTGTCCGGCGTTAGCCGATTGTTGGCCTGCGCCTGGGGCAGCAGCAGCGAGCTCTTGTTGTCGTCGGACGGCTCTGGCAGCATTGGCGTTCTCACACTCTTGACATTGTTCATCTGTTTCTCCATCTTGCGGTGGTACATCCGTAGAAACGACCAAGATCTGGTGATCTAGGGTTTCGAGCTCTTCTCCCGGATAATTCGGGGAGATCGTTGTGTGGGCGACCTGGAACGCAAGACGGTCCGGAGACGACTCTTGGTTCAGCCGACGGCGGTGAGCCGTGGTAAGAGGTCGACGAAACTTCTTGAGGACACGGCACTGGCGCGCGGTGTGTTTGGACTTCTCATGGATAGGGCAGGGTTCGTCGAGATGACTCCTGCAGCTTCCACGATCTTGGGTCTTGGGTCCAGATTCGATCTGGATCTTGCGTTTCATGTAGCATGATGCCACATGAGCTGCGTTGCGTAAGCCAAGAGGCATACCGGAGGGTGACGAGGTCGTGCGAGGGCGTTTGACACGCTCACAGACTTTGATCGTGTCAGAGAGCATGCCCTCGACACAATCGATCCCAGCGATCAGGTCGCTAGGAGTGGGTGGGTGGGTTTCTGATGACAAATTTGTTTTGATCTGTTGGTTGGTGGTGACCGCATTGCCTTCGATGACAAGGCAGGCGGCTGGAGCAGTGGATTTCGCCGGCATCGAGCCAAAGCAGATGTCGACGGGGTTGGCGAGGATGTCCGCCATGCTCTCCGGGAAGATGACGTCGTTGGTCGAAGCCATTGAGTTGCACAAAGAACCTTGACTCAGCCCCTACCTGGCGCGCCAACTGTCAGATGTTGAGATGTGGACAGCCCATGGGGGTGTTAATCCTTGTGGTTTAGTTGTTCGATGGGGAGGTGTGAGACAAGGGTACCCCTGGGTCCCCACCGACCAGGCTCACGGTCGTCCCCGACAAGTGGGTCCGGCCTACCAGAAGACCTGCCGACCTGTCAGTGGGCCCAACCGACCTAATTGGCGGCCCACACGACCTTCCGAAGACCTTCCAGAAGATTCCCCAGACGACCTAATCCAACACGACCTCAAGACTTGGCGTACAAGACAAGACAAGATCTCGGTGGACTTCGCCTAAAGCAGGTCGACGGGATATGGCAAGATGTGTAACGTAGACTTAGGTCTCCTGGTCATAACCGACCAGGAGTCTGGGAACCGACCTCGTCCGCTGGCCAATATAAGGTGGACGAGGCGATCCCCCTAGTAACTTCACCTCGATCAATCCTCAAGCAATCTACACCAGCAACTGGACGTAGGGTATTACTCTCTGAAGGCCCGAACCAGTATAAACTCGCCGTGTTCTCTGTGTTCCGCGTACTCGTGTGTGACCTTCGAGTTCTTAGCCTTAGACTCCTCCTCGCCGAACAACTAAACCACAGGGATTAACACCCCCGTGGGCTGTTCAGATCTCACCATCTGACAGTTGGTGCGCCAGGTAGGGGCAGAGTCAAGGTTCTTCGTGCAACTCGATGGCTTCGACCAACGGCGTCATCTTCCCGGAGAGCATGGCGGACTTCCTCGCCAACCCCGTCGACATCTGCTTTGGCTCGATGCCGACGACATCCACCGCTTCAGCCGCCTGCCTCGTCATCGAAGGCTGTTAACACAAAAAATTGGTACAGGAAAGGGACTGACTTGTGGGCCGAGTTTGGTGACGAAATACCATTCGGCGGAGGAAGTTTTCTCAGAGGATTCGGTAAAGATGCTTGCGATCGGCAATACACCATCATTCGGCAAAAAGGACTGTTTGCGCTTTTAAAGGGAAGTTTTCGGGAATGCGTGATGACGTGGCCTGATATAAGGAAGGAACGAATTGATGGCGTGTACGAGATGAACATTGGCGTCGGAGCATTAATTTAGATATTAAATGTTGTACTCGTAGTCGACCAGGAGTCGTGTTAATACAAGGGTATAAATATAAACCCTTGATGTCTGTAATAGGAATCGAACATCTTCACAACAAATATCGGCCCCGTGCAAAACATCGAGTCCTTTAGTCGAGTCGTCGAGTTCTTCGAGAGGAGCCATCGATCCGTCGACCTCCGTAAGTACCGGCAACCTTGTATCATGTCTAGTATCATGCGGTGGATTTAGACCGTGATGCAACTAGTCTTGTTACCTTGCTTAGTATCATGCAGTGGATTTAAGCTGGGTTCAAGAGGGTTTCCTGTTAGATCATGAGTCATGCGGTAGGCTAAGATCTAGCTCGAAGCTAGTTATCGGCTCTATTAGATTTGGCAAGATCTAATAGATTCATTAAGTTACCACGTGTTGCTTTGAGTTTTTGCTTTATGTTTAAATTCATGTAACACTCTTTTGCCCAATTTAGACTGATTAGTTTCGGCTCTACCTCTTTGAGAACCATGTGATGTGCTTTCAAGTCTTTGTTTATTATAATGGATCAAGTGCTCTCAATAGCCGAATTCAGATCAATCTAGATTGTCACGTGTTGCGGGTTCAATCTTTGACTTTTCAAATGTTTGTTTCTTCTCCACGGAACCCGGATCGGCTGAACAGCCGTATTCGGCAATGCTACCATGAGTAAAACATGTTCATAAGTTTGTTTTAAATAATGCGTGCTTTTAGCCTTCCATATTTAGATCATATCATGCGGTGGATTAATCTCTTTGTGGTTGGTGGTGTGGTTTCAAACAAGTTGTATCATGCGGTGGATTAACTTGCTTGTTATCATGCTTGACGGGTTTGAAAGTATCTATACATGCGGTAGACTAGTGCTTTTGGCCTATGCATATTTGTTTATTTCATATTTATAATCATGCTTTTACTTTATTTGTTTTAATTGTTATTTATCCTCAAAAATCGGTCACGATCACATGCGAGCAACGCTATTTAAACAAAGACCAATCTTTTGTCATGCTTACGTCATGCATTCGGCTATATCCCGTTTTCATGTTTTAAAGCTCCCGAATGATATTTAAACTGCTGGCAGATAGCTTGTTGTAGCTATATGTCATTTTAATTGGCTTTCTAGCCGTAAATACGGAACTGTCTGGTACCACCCGGCAAGTTCCATGTTTTATCTAACTATTTTATCCTTTGTCAGTTTTAGGAAAATTGACTGGCACGCTTCGGATCCGGCACGTGTTTTAAGATAGCTTCGTTCGGCTTATTGTGTGCTTGGCGCGAGGTGCTGATTTTGCTTCAACACACTTTTTGGCACGCTCAGTGTGACCAATCTAGTTGATTCAAGATGCCTGATATTCAAGACGTCATGGATGTCACCATGAATGACCTGTCTCCAGAACAACAAGTGCAGTTGAAGGATGCCATTGACCAGTTTCAATAGAAGTGTTTGATGTCATTTGGCAAGAACAGAAGTGGTGTGTCATATCTCAAATCTGACATGCCAAGGGTTCTGTTACCAGGGGAGCCTGATACCATGTCTGCTCAAGGGAAATAGGAGGCTTTGAATGCTTTTCGGCAGACTATAGAAAGCGTAATGGTCAAACATCATACTGCTTTCTTGAATATGTTCAAGCATATGATGGTTGGAGTCTTTGGCCCAGGCATGGAGAGGACGCTCAGTCGAGTATCGCCTCAAACATCTACTGTAGAGGTTGGAGAAACTAGTGCTGCTCAACCAGCTCGAGATGCGGGTGCTCAACCGCCTTTGCAAAGCATGGAAGGCCAACCAATTCAACCACCTCCGCAAAGCGTGGGAAGTCAACTGATCCAGCCGCCTCTACAAAGCACTGGAGGTCGCCCAGTCCAACAGCTAAACCCGTATCAGGCAATGCCCAACAGGCCTACATATGGGGATCTGGCGTTCGGTTCTTCTGGAGTTCCACCTAACTCCACTTATAGGATAGCCCCAGCCAACAACAGGCTACAGAAGAATATGTGTGGTGAGGGGTATTCAGAAGTCATGGACTATGGCGCCATTGATGCTTTCCCAAACCCTGGATATGGTGCAGCTGCATGAATGCTTAATGGACCTGTTGGAAGAACAGGGGACCAAGATGCTAATGTTGATCTCATGGTGCAGAAGATGGCCGATGTTTTGCAAAATCAATTCAGCCTTAAACCTAAGATGCAGGGACAAGCTTACACGCCTCCTTTCCCAGAGTGGTACCACAGGGTTGCTTTGCCACCAAGGGTGAAACCTCCTGCAGATTTCACAAAGTTTTCTGGACAAGATGATACAAGTACCGTGGAACACATAGCCCGATACTTGATGCAGCTTGGGGAAGCTTCAGCTGATGAGGCGTTCAGGATCAGATACTTTCCCTTGTTGTTGACAGGCCCGGCCTTTACATGGTTTGATTCTTTGCTTGCTCAATCGATCTGTTCCTGGAAAGATTTGGAGCAGAAGTTCCATGCTCATTACTTCAGTGGCAGTACTGAGAAAAAGCTAATTGATCTGGCTACCCTGAGACAGAGGCACAATGAAACACCCATGGAATTTCTCAAAAGATTCAGACCAAAGGCATGTGCTTCTCTTTGAGTCTGCCAGATGATTAATTGGCTGATATGGCTATTGTGGGTATGTTGCCAGCTATTCAAGAGAAGCTGTTCGGCATGGAGTTTGACAATCTTGGTCAACTGTCACAAAGGTTGTCGTTAATGAGTAATCAAGCTTACGAATTCAAGAAAGACTCCAGATTTGCCAAACACAATGATATAGATGATATCTACAACCAGTTCCTCGAACGAGCTGATCAAGGGGAAGAGTTTGATGATGAGGAGGAGATAGCAGCAGCTGAGATAATGTGGGGCAAAGAGCCGCTAACTGTGAACCAAAGATGGATAAAGCAAGCCAAGGGCACATATGACTTTGATGTGACCAAGGCTGACAAGCTCTTTGAGTTCCTTGTAAAGGAAGGCCAAATCAAGTTGCCAGAGGGGCATTCTATGCTTCGGCCTGATGGAGTTAAAGAGAAACGACACTGTGGATTTCATGACAGGAACTCTCACTCCATCAATGATTGCAGGGTTTTCAGGATGAGGATCCAGAAGGCTATCCAGGAGGGTCACTTGAAATTTGACAATAAAATGAAGCTGGATGGCAACCCTTTCTCTCAGAACATGGTTGGTTTTTCTGTTAACATGGTAACCACTGAGGAGAAGGGAAAAGTAAAGGTCTTAACTTCAGCAAGAGCAAAGAAAGATGGATCAGTTGATCCTACTCAGCAAGTGACAATGGAACAAGTCCACAAGGAAGCGCCTCACATCCCGAGAAGCCAAATTGAAGTAGGGGAATCTTCCAGATCCAAGCCCAGGGTGACTACACGTATCCTCCTTAACAAGTGGCAGCGTCAACAAGAGAAGAAACGCTACCAAAAATAGAAATACGAGGAGGAAGCGCAGAGGTTTGAGGAAGAGGCGCACAAAAGAAAGCTAGAAGAACATGCACGAGAACAGGAGCGTGCACATTGGGGATGTGCGCTCTTCAGGCATTGCTGGAATGAGGGTTTGAAGCTTCCTACATTAAACAATTGCCCTGAATGCAGTGACAAGTACATTGAGTATAGGCAGGATACTGTCAATTGCCGATCCGTCCATGAAAGAATTGGAAGGATACATCCTAGTGACGGTCGGCGCGTAAAAATAAATGAAGTCAATGATCACCCAAGGAAAAGATATGCTGATCAGAAGTGGGTTGATTAGGAGGAACAGGAGCGTGAATACATCTGGCAAGAATGACAGTGGTGTCCACCTAGCTTGAGGAGAAGCCAAAAGAGAAGGGTATGCTTTTTGCTGAATGACTTCACGGCTCCAGCTAACCAGGTTGTGCAGGAAGAGGCATCCCCAGACATCAATGAGGATGAACAACTTGGGCTAATGGCACAGCTGGTGTTGGCTAAGCAGGCAACCTTCGACAAACCGGCCAAGAATCGACATATGAGGCCGCTGTACTTGAGAGGATACGTCAATGGAAAGCCATTGACCAAAATGTTTGTTGATGGTGGAGCTGCAGTCAACGTGATGCCATACACCACGTTCAGGAAGCTTGGAATGGGCCCTGGAGATTTAACACTAACGAGCATAATTCTGAATAATTTTGCTGGGAATCCTTCAGATACCAAAGGCTGCGTGCACGTGGACCTGATGATCAGGTCTAAAACTCTGCTCACGACCTTCTCTGTCATTGAGGGCAAAGGGGCTTATAGCTTGCTGCTTGGACGGGACTGGATCCATGCAAACTGCTGCATCCCATCTACCATGCACCAACAGCTTGTTTAATGGGTAGATGATGATATAGAAGTGGTCCAAGCAGATGATTCAGTGAGCATAGCTAACGTCGAACCAGCCTTCTGGGAGTATCAAGGCATAGATTGCTTCTCAGGAAAGGACTGGGGTGAAGGTCCAGTTGAACCAGTCAGCAGTGATCAACAGCTGATTCAAGCAGTCGGCTCTTATAGCAATTTTTAATGGATAATCTAATTGATGGAACTGATGGGAAGTTAGGGCATGGATTCATGTCGGCTGACAAATTGGAAGAAATTGACATTGGAGATGGTGACAAGCCAAGGCCGACATTTATCAGTGCTAACTTAGATTCAGGTTTCAGAGAGGGATTGATCAAGTTACTGAAAGAATATAAAGATTGCTTCACTTGGGATTATTCAGAGATGCCTGGTTTGGATCGTTCCATTGTTGAGCATCGGTTGCTAATTAAGCCTGGTTTTAAACCTTATAAGCAACCTCCCCGAAAAATCTACAAGGATGAAGTATTGGCCGACGTGAAAAAAGAGGTTGAAAGATTGATCGATGCAAATTTCATTCGGCCATGCAGATATGCGGAGTGAATCTCAAACATCGTCCCTGTTTACAAGAAAAATGGGAAGATGAGGGTTTGCATAGACTTTAGAGATCTAAACAGAGCTACTCCCATGGATGGATACCCAATGCCTGTTGCTGATTTATTGGTTGATGTCGCTGCTGGAAATAAAGTAATCAGTTTCATGGATGGCAATGCAGGGTACAATCAAATTTTTATGGCAATAGAAGACATATCGAAGACAGCCTTCAGATGTCCTGGACATATAGGCCTTTTTGAGTGGATTGTCATGACATTTGGGTTGAAAAATGCCGGTGCAACTTATCAAAGAGCAATGAATTATATTTTTCATGAGTTGATCGGCAAAATTGTTGAGATATACATTGATGATGTCGTGATCAAATCTTTGAATCATGAATCACATTTGGAGGATGTGAAGAAAACTCTAGAGTGCACCCGAAAGCATGGGTTGAAGATGAATCCGAACAAGTGTGCCTTTGGGGTTTCAGCTAGAGAGTTCTTGGGGTTTTTGGTGCATGAAGGAGGAATAGAGGTTGGAAAGAAAAGCATGAAAGCTATCGATGAAGTTGTTCCTCCAACCAATCTCAAGGAGTTGCAATCACTACTTGGCAAGATCAGTTTTGTGAGAAGATTCATCTCAAATTTGTCACAAAAGGTGTTGCATTTTTCTCCGCTGTCGAGGATCAAGAAAGATCAGAAGTTTGTATGGGGTGACAGACAACAAAAGGCTTTCGATGAAATCAAACAGTATATGAAGAAACCACCAGTGTTGGTGCCTCCACAGTTGAACAAGCCTTTCAAGTTGTACGTGGCGGCCGATACCCAAACTATTGGATCGGCCCTTATACAAGAATTTGAGGGAAAGGAACGGATAGTTGCGTACCTTAGCCGAAAGCTACTTGATCCTGAGACCAGGTATTCGGCTGCGGAGAAGCTTTGCCTGTGTGTTTATTACTCGTGTACAAAGTTTCAGCACTACTTGTTGAATGCCGAATGCGCTGTATATTCAAAGTTTGATGTAATTAAACACATGTTATCTATGCCAATTTTGAATGGAAGGATTGGCAAATGGATTTTTGGCTTTATTCGAGTTTGAACTGAAATTTGAATCGGCAAAAGCTATTAAAGGTCAGATTATTGCTGATTTCATTACTGAACATCGTGATCCATCAATTGATTTGCTTGAAATTACTCCTTGGGCTTTATTCTTTGATGGAGCTTCATGTGGCAAAGGTGGTAGAGTAGGAATTTTATTAATTTCGCCCAAAGGTGAGATGTTTGAGTTTGCTATTCCTATTCAACCTACTGTCACCAATAATCAAGCTGAATATCAGGCACTGCTTAGAGGACTTCAATATTTAAGAGAAGCAAAGGCTATTTCAGTTGAAATTTATGGAGATTCAGAGCTAGTTATAAAACAATTGAATGGCCAATATGAATGTAGAAGTGATATCCTGAGGAATTACTACGAAGAGTGCAAGGAAATCTTGAAAAGTTTTCAGTTAGTAATTCTACAACATATTCTTAGAGAACACAATGAAGAGGCAAACAGGTTGGCTCAAAGTGCTTCGGGTTATATAGAAAACCAAGAAGTGTTTGCCACGGAGGTGTGTGCTTTCGGGAGTGATCTAGCAGAGGATGATTGGAGAAAAGAGATTATTGATTATCTGGAAAATCCATCCCGAAAGGTTTCTAGGAAGCTCAGGTATAAAGCTATAAAATTTGTTCTTCTTGATGGACGTTTGTTTTACAAATCATTAGATGGGGTGTTGCTGCAATGCCTGGGTCAAGAAGAAGCAAAGAAAATGATGAGTGAAGTGCACGATAGGCTGTGTGGAGCACATCAATTGACTTATTGAATGAAATGGGTTATTAGGCACACTGGATGTTTTTGGCCGACAATGCTGGAAGATTGTTTTGAGTATTACAAAGGTTGTCAAGATTGTCAAAAGTTTGGGAATATTCAAAGAGTCCCAGCATTAACGTTGAATCCTATTATCAAATAGTGGTCATTCAGAGGATGGGGTATAGATTTGATTGGCCAAATAAATCCTCCATCTGGCCAGGGGCATAAATTTGTGTTTTTGGCAACAGATTATTTCACTAAATGGGTTAAGGCAATTCCATTGAAGAAAGTGACATCAGAAAACATGGTTGAGTTTGTTAAAGAACACATCATTTACAGATTTGGGATTCCTCAGACAATTACAACTGATCAAGGAGCACAATTTGTATCTTCAGAGTTCAGAGAGTTTGCTGAAAGCATGGGAATCAAATTACTGAATTCTTCTCCTTATTATGCCCAAGATAATGGTCAAGCAGAAGCCTCTAACAAGATCATGATCAAGATTATACAAAAGAAAATTGATCAGAAGCCTAAGAGGTGGCATTCGGTACTCATTGAGGCTTTGTGGGCTTACCGAATGGCTCCTCATGGAGCTACAAAAACATCTCCTTATGAGTTGGTTTATGGGCATCATGCTGTTTTGCCCTGGGAAATACAATCATATTCAAGGAGGGTGGTTTTGCAAAAGGATTTAAGCTCCAAAGATTACAGTGGCTTAATGATGGACGAGTTAGAGGATTTGCATATGATTCGTCTTAAGGCCCTGGAAAATATTGAAAAGAACAAGATGCGAGTTGCTAAATATTACAACAAGAAAGTAAAGGTCAAGCAATTTGCAGAAGGAGATTTGGTTTGGAAAGCGTTACTGCCGATCGGGACTAAGTACAGTGCGTTCGGCAAATGGTCCCCGAATTGGGAGGGTCCTTTTCGGGTAGTCAGATGTACACCTGGTAATGCTTACATATTGAAAACTCTACTAGGAGAGGAATTTACTGCTGCTATAACTGGAAGATATTTTAAGAAATATTATCCTAGTATTGAAGTTGATCGTTGATTACAAGCACCAGGATTACAGAGATCTGATACACTGGAACAGCCGGCGTTCGGGAAAGAAGTCGCCTTTAGAACAAAAAATCCTAACAAGAGATGGCCAATACTGGAATGTATTGTCCTTAGCACAAAAATACTCCACATTACAGATGTTTATTACAGGCTTTTATTTGACAACCCAGCTATTTAAGATTACAAGAGGGTGGGAAGCAGAAGGCCTGGAGGAAGAAGCGAAAGTATCCTTTATTCCTTCGATTCCTTGTTTTTCCTCTTCAGCTCCTCCCTCTTCAACTGTTCCAGGACCACCGTAACGGCAACCTAGAAGCTTCGGGGGTTGCCATGACTTGCAGCTTCCATTAAGCTGTCCCAGGAAGCCTTCAAGTTACTGTATCTGTCAGAGACATCTGAAGAAGGGAACAGTTGTTAAATGTGAAGATCTGAGCTTAAGCATGGGAGTCAAATAAAGATAGAGATCTTACCCCCTATCAACGCCTCCAAGCTCATGCGGCGTTCGCGTTCGGCATTGCAGCGGGTGGTGATGTCCCGCAAGTTGTGCTCTAGATGCCGAATATAGCGGCGCAGTTGGTGGTTGATCCTCTGTCCCGGCGTGGCGTTCTCTTCTTCAGTGGAGGAATCGGAGAGGATGTACTCGGGAACCTCTTCAGTTCCAAAGATCTCTTCAGGAAGCAAGTCAAGGCTGGAAGTAGAGAAGGGTAAACCTTGAGATTGCAATCGAAAGCACAAGAAAGGATTGACAGAAAACTTACTCTCGAATGGTACGCTTCTTTGGTGGAGCGTTGCCTTCCTTTATGGGTTGTTTTCCCTTGTCCGCCATGGCTTTGGGGTTTTTTTCTCTGGAGTAGGGGGAGAAGATGTGAGGTGATGGAAGTGTATGCGAGTGGATTTGCAGGGCACCAAGGGGGCTATTTTATTGACTGTGAGAGCGCATTGGGAGTGATGACTGGTTGGCGTGCGTTATTGGAATACCAAGCGGCAGGGTTTTCTTCCCGAATGCGAAGGGTTTTCATTGAACAGTGTTTATGGTTCCCGAATTGAAGATTTTCTGTGGATTCTGTGCCAAGGGGCAGGAGTTTTTGTGTGTTCGGCTAAGATAAAGTTCCCGAATTCGTTCAAAAATAGTAAAGTTCGCGTCCACAAGCAGAAGGGAATCATCACAATACAAACACAGAAGTTAAAATTTCATTGTTTATTGCCGAAAATCCAAACATCCCTAGTACAAACTAATCAAAGAGCCTGTTTAGCACAGACTAGGGATGGATGGTGTCGGCAATGGCGTCGCCGTGGCCGTCGAGGCGCTCCAGGATGACCTCTATCTCGTCGACGTCCTCTGGTGCGCCACCCTGGAAGCCGCGTGGCTGCGTCGAGTAGTCGACGCCGGTGTGCGTCGCCATGGCGGCTAGGCCCAGGGTGGTGCCCAGGCGGACGCCGTGGAGGGCCACCTCATCGACACGGTCCTCCACCGCGACAATGCGGTCTGCCGGCATGTCCCCGGGGGCGTTCACCTTGTCCACCAGTTGCTTCACCAACATTTTCAGCCAGTTAAGCTCAGCGTCGCGGGCTGTAACGTTGCAAGGCAATGGTGGTTAGTTCAAAGTTGAGTTGGATCAAGGTCAATCAAGAGATTTACCGTCAATGGTCTCTAGCAGTTGCTTACGCTGATGCTCCCATTCGAGCTCGGCGATGCCGGCTTTCTTGGAAACCTCTCCCAGCTCGCGCCGGGTTTCGTCGCGCTCCGCCTTGAAACGGAGGGCGTCGCGCTCGTCGTAGCACGAGGGGGAGTAGTTGTACGACTCCGAGGAGTCGTCCGGTAGGGCTGGATTCGCGGCCGGCGCGGGGGCCGGATTCCACTGGATGAGCCTGAAAATACAAAGGGGATTGTCAGAAACAGAAAGAAATCAGGAAAGAATCGTAAAAGAAGTTGATGATCACCGCCTCCGACGAGCGCCAACGCAGCTTCCTTCCGCCTCGTCGCTGGCACGGCGCCTGCTGCTGCTATCCGCCATCAGGTTTTTGTGAGTGCTAGTACTGAAGAAAGAAAGTTTGGATTGGCAAAGGCTTGAAGGCAAAAGACTTGGTGAAAGGCTAGGGCACCTACGGTTTTATTTATGGGGGATGGCAAAGAGATCGTGGCCCTGGATCGTGGTGCATATCCCAAGAAATTTGGAAGGTGGAGAGACTTCCTTAACCGAATTGCCGCCGGGTCGTTTGGAATTCAAACTGGGTCATATTCGGTTGACTAACTCGGTTGAGTTGCGGTCGGATTGCTGTTCGGGTCTAGTACTATTTGGCTAGAGTTGCCGAATAGATCGTCTAAAATTGCAAACAAGGTGAGACAGAAAATAGAAAATGAAATTTATGGTAAACAAAATTACAAGGACGATCAATCATTCGGCTACAAATTGCTTGGCACAATCAAATGTTCAAATACTTTGCAATTACACTAGAAGCGTCTGATATCATTTTGCTGATACTCTCGAGTAGTTTTTGATCAGCTTCTTGAGTGTTGGACAGGGCAGAAAGCTTTGTTTTGAGCTGGTTTGACTCAATCAGGGCTGCTGAAGCTTCCTTTTGGATTTTTTCTATCAATCAAGGGAGTTCGGCTATCTTCTTCTTGTCATCCTCAATTTCAGCTGTCAAATTCTTCAAATCAGCTTCTAGTGCAGCTTTCCTGGCAATCTTCAACTCAAGTACAGGCTGCAGTTCAGCCAGCAACCCCTTGTTACTCTAGATTTGAGCCCGGAATTCTTTCACGAGATGCTTGGCTTTAGCTCTCTTCTGTTCCAGAATTGGTCGAGAGGATTGATTTTTCAAGGCTCTCCTCACTGCTGCAAAGTGGTTATCCAGTCGAGAGATAGGCTCCAGGGAAGTTTTGATGTCATTAGGAAGTTCTTGAGTGATGGATTCAAGTATTTCTTCCAGAACATCAACGTCCCTGACTTGGTCTTGGATGTCTCTTTGCAGCAGGGAAAATATTTCTCTCAGTTTTACTTGGTTTTCCTCTGACAGAGCTTGGCTTGAAGATGCCTCATCACTTTTTTCGGCAGCCAAATCATCCATGGTGAATGAAAAGCTTGGTGGTGATGCAGCCTGATCCTGAAAAGGATGGTTTGCCGGATTAAGGATGATTTATTGAAGGGAAGTAACAGAGTTGAATGCCTATACTTACTTCATTCCTGACCTCCTGAGTTGGAGAAAGGAGTTGTTCAGGCTCAAGAGAGATTTCCTGGGTAATCAGCTGAGGAGGAGCTTGAGGAGTTCCTGGTAAAGCTGAAGCTTCTAACTGAGGGGAAGCTGGTGCAGTCCTTGGTAGATTTGAAGCTTGTGGCTGAGGTGAAGATGGATTCATCCCTGGTGAGACTGGAGCTTCTGCTTGAGAAGGGGATGATTGAATCCTTGGTGAAACTGAAGTTTCTACTTGGGGGAAGATGTTTGAACCCATGGTGAATTTGGATTTGAAGCATGTTGAGGAGAAGAACTCTCCACAGGTTGATTCACCAATGTTTCTTCTGCAAATGACAAATAGAGGGTAAATGTCAATGTAAAGAATGGTCTTTGAAAGGAAGTAAAATAGTAAGGACCATACCAGCAGATGGGGCATTGGCAGGTTCTGAAGTTGTTGATGGTTGCTGAATTGGTCTGAAATTACACAAGATAAATTTGTCAGAATGAAGAATGGTTTTGTGTTCAAGAAGGAAGAGATGTTACCTCAATAAGAACTCTTTTGGAAGTCCTTTCCTTCTTGGCAGCTGGAGGGGCAACCAGAGATGGAGCTTTCCTATTATCAGAAGTTGAACTGATAAGATTTGGGTCTGATGTGGCATATCTGGACATCAGCTGAGCCAGAGTTGTGGAGTTAAATCCCAATGCAGAAATTGGACCTGCAGCATTGTAAGAAATTGTCCTAGCTAGAGGGGTAGGCACTGTATTCTACAAAGAGTGGCAAAAATCATGATCAGTAAGGAAGGGCATGCTTGACAAAAGAAAGAGATAAGTGCATTACCTCTGAAGTTGGCTGGAAGTCAGGCATTAGCTCAAGACAAAAGGAGTGTACTGGCTCATTGAAGATATGATCATGAAGCTCTTGCCACCAGGAAATGAAAAAAGTATGGGCTATTGATGTTGGTACAAAGGGCCAAGTATAAATAGTTGGACTGCATTGATATTCAAAGACCCTTTTGGCTTGCAGGTTTTCTTTTATTTCCTCTCTAGGCTTGAGGAATTCATGAAGAAATAGCCATGGAGGCACTTGGCCACATTCTAGCTGTCGGGCCATCATGTTTGGTGGATAATATTCATAGGTACTATGATTTTGCCTTCCTGCACAAAATTCTGCTGGCAGGATGCATGGATGGATGAAGATATTGAAAATTTCTATGGATCTTGCATCATTGCATCCATTCTCAAAAGTGAATTCATAAGGGATGGTTAAGTTATCATTGTTCAAATAAGGAAGCCAAAGGGGTTGGTGAAACCTCTGAAGAAAAGCTCAAAGAGTTGACTGATGTTTTGGTCAATGGATATGGTTGAGGCAGCTTCACCATAGGTTTGGCATCATTTTGTGATCTGGATTTCTCCTTCCTTATAGCCGGATGAAGGAAAATGCCTATTTTTTAGATTAATACCAACGATCTGGTGCATATATAGTTGCAGCCACATTTGTACAAACCACCAAGGGCCATTGACACAAGAGATCTTTTGGCTGGTGTACATCAGATGAGTAGTTTGATGAAGCATATGGTATACACTTCCTAGGAGATATTTTCCGAGGGGAATGGGATGACCAGTAGCCAAATCTTCAGCCATTGCAATGTGGTTCAGGGTTGGCTCATTGGCTTTGCCACAAAAGATAAATCTGCATAGCCACATGTTCAGGAAGGCTCTATATTCAACATCAGTCAGAGGACCATCAGACATATGATTCTGGATATATTGTTTATATCCAGATCCTTTTTTTACTCCTCTTTGCCTGATGGAGCTTTTGTATTTGTAAGGATACATGGATCCTCTGACATCAAGGCCGGTCATCATATATACATCGGCCAGAGTGGGAGACATCGGTCCATGACCAAAAAGGAAAGCGTTGACACCGTTTGACCAGAAATGACAGGCTGCAATTAGAAGACTCTCATTCTTGGGGGTTTCGGCCAGAGATAACTCCAAACACTAGGCAATGCGAAGGCTGTCCCAATTGCTTTTACACTTTTATCTTCGAGTATTCTCTTACACCAGTTTCTCCAACCTGCAATTGGGGGCAGGTGCCAGTTTTTGAAGGCGTCTTGCCACTCATGAGGTCTTGACAAAGCTGATTTGAATGATATTCTTTTGGATTCGGCTTCAATAAACTCAAGGGGGTCGGAGATTCCCATAGGTCCGAGGAAATAGGATGATAACTTATCCTCGATGGGAATCAAGAGCTCGGTGGATAGAGCCTATCAAGAAAAGATAGAAGAAGAAATCTAAGGTGGGGATCGAAAAAGTAATACCGAATGAACCTTAAGGGGATGAGATTTACCTGAACAGCCTGATTTTGGTCCGCCATTGAAGATTTGAGCTTGGGAGATTGATGACCTAGGGTTTGGATCTAAGCGGGGACTCCAACAGATTGCAAGAGGAGAGAATGGGTGTTGAACGGATTTAGCTCAGAGACGTTGGGCATTTATGGTCAATTCCGGAATAAAATCACTTTTATCCCATATTTGAAGGGGCATATGTTAACACCAAAAATTGGTACAGGAAAGGGATTGACTTGTGGGTCGAGTTTGGTGATGAAATACCATTCGGCAGAGGAAGTTTTCTCAGAGGATTCGGTAAAGATGCTTGCGGTCGGCAATACACCATCATTCGGCAAAATGACTGTTTGCGAGTTTAAAGGGAAGTTTTCGGGAATGCGTGATGACATGGCCTGATACAATGAAGGAACGAATTGATGGCGTGTACGAGATGAACATTGGCGTTGGAGCATTAATTTAGATATTAAATGTTGTACTCGTAGTCGACCAGGAGTCGTGTTAAGACAAGGGTATAAATATAAACCCTTGATGTCTGTAATAGGAATCGAACATCTTCACAACAAAAACCGGCCCCGTGCCAAACATCGAGTCCTTTAGTCGAGTCGTCGTGTTCTTCGAGAGGAGCCATCGATCCGTCGACCTCCGTAAGTACCGACAACCTTGTATCATGTCTAGTATCATGCGGTGGATTTTGATCGTGATGCAAGTAGTCTTGTTACCTTGCTTAGTATCATGCGGTGGATTTAAGCTGGGTTCAAGAGGGTTTCCTATTAGATCATGAGCCATGCGGTAGGCTAAGATCTAGTCGAAGCTAGTTATCGGCTCTATTAGATTTGGCAAGATCTAATAGATTCATTAAGTTACCACATGTTGCTTTGAGTTTTTTGCTTTATGTTTAAATTCATGTAACACTCTTTTGCCTAATCTAGACTGATTAGTTTTGGCTCTAACTCTTTGAGATCCATGTGATGTGCTTTCAAGTCTTTGTTTATTATAAAGGATCAAGTGCTCTCAATAGCCGAATTCAGATCAATCTAGATTGTCACGTGTTGCGGGTTCAAGCTTTGACTTTTCAAATGTTTGTTCATTCTCCACGGAACCCGGATCGGCTGAACAGTCGTATTCGACAATGCTACCATGAGTAAAAGATGTTCATAAGTTTGTTTTAAATAATACGTGCTTTTAGCCTTCCATATTTAGATCGTATCATGCGGTGGATTAATCTCTTTGTGGTTGTTGGTGTGGTTTCAAACAAGTTGTGTCATGCGGTGGATTAACTTGCTTGTTATCATGCTTGACGGGTTTGAAAGTATCTAGACATGCGGTAGACTAGTGCTTTTGGCCTATGCATGTTTGTTTATTTCATATTTATAATCATGCTTTTACTTTATTTGTTTTAATTGTTATTTATCCTCAAAAATTGGTCACGATCACATGCGAGCAACGCTATTTAAACAAAGACCGATCTTTTGTCATGCTTACGTCATGCATTCGGCTATATCCTGTTTCATGTTTTAAAGCTCCCGAATGATATTTAAACCGCTGGCAGATAGCTTGTTGTAGCTATATGTCATTTTAATTGGCTTTCTAGCCGTAAATACGGAACTGTCTGGTACCACCCGGCAAGTTCCATGTTTTATCTAACTATTTTATCCTTTGTCAGTTTCAGGAAAATTGTCTGGCACGCTTCGGATCCGGCACGTGTTTTAACCTAGCTTCGTTCGGCTTGCTGTGTGCTTGGCGCGAGGTGCTGATTTTGCTTCAACAAAGGCAACATGGTCACCAACAGATCGAAACAGATCTGTCGAAGAAAACCCACCCACCCACTCCTAGCGACCTGATCGCTGGGATCAATTGTCTTGGGGATACGATCTCCGATACAATCAAAGTCTGTGAGCGCGTCAAGCGTCCTCGCACGACTCCTTCGACCTCCAGCATGCCTCTTGGCTTGCGCAGTGTCGCTCGCGTAGCATCACGCAACATGAAGCGCAAGATCCAGATCGAATCTGGACTCAATTCTGAAGATCATGGAAGCTGCAGGAATCACCTTGACGAGCCCTGTCCTATCCACGAGAACCCCAAGCACACCACACGCCAGTGCCGTGTCCTCAAAAAGTTTCGTCGACCTCTTGCAGACCGCCTTGCGTTCCAGGTCGCCCACACAACGATCTCCCCAAACTATCGGGAGAAGATTCGAGACCCTAGATCGCCAGATCTTGGTCGTCTCTGCAGATGTACCACCGCAAGACGGAGAAACAAACACGCAGCGTCAAGAGTGTGAAAACGCCAACGCCGCCCGAGCTGTCCGACGACAACAAGAAGTCGTTGCCCCAGCTGCAGACCTCCAACCGGCCAATGTCGGACAGGCCAACGCCAATCCCGACAACAAGCACCTGTGGCACCAGCGGCCCCACAACAGCGACACCACGACGATCCACCTCGTGCCAACAGACTACGTGCGCGAGATCTTCTCCGGGACTTCGAGCGCGACGGACTTGACGTTTACAACTCGCCGCAGACCAATTTGGGAGTTGCCCTCGCTGTCCTAAACCACCTTGAAGATTCTCCAGCGATCCGGCGCCTCCAAGCCAATGTCCGTGTTCTAGCTGCTCAGATCGAAGAAAGAGGCCCCGGATACACTAGATTTGCGGCAAGTTCCTATTCCAAAAGCAGATCGGAGCGTCCTCGCCAGCGACGTCGTAGCCAGGGTCCCCTTGACTCGGTGGCTGAAGAAGGAAGAGGCGAAAACGAAGTAATACAGCCGGCTAACACTAGTACACTACTCAACATCAATGACCAAACGGTTTGGTCACGGTACATGCAAATTTGGTCACAGAACATTTTTTTATGACCAACTTATGACCAAATTGAATTGGTCACAGAAGCTCCGTCACATTTGGTCTGCCATGACCAATCGGTCATTTTGGTCATAGAAGTGGAACTTTTCCATGACCAACACGTTTTTCGTCATAGAAGTGTATTTCTTCTATGACCAAGCCAAATGGTCACGAAATTGGTCATGGAAGGGGATGCCACGTGGCACGGCCCATGCTGGCTGGTGACGTAGCAAGGCGCGTGCTGACATGGATATGATGACGTGGCTCTTTGACACAGCGCCACGTGTCGCGCTGCGGTTTGTCCACGTGTCGAGCTCTAAATGGTCCACGTGTCGCACTTTGGTTTGTCCACGTGTCACACTGCGGTTTGTCCACGTTTTGACATGGCTCGATGCCACGCTGGCTATCTACATGGACGATGACGTGGCTGCCTACGTGTACAATGACGTGGCTGCCTACATAGACGATGACATGGCAGTTGTTGTGGCAATGATGACGTCACCACTACATACACAATTCATAGATGAGCCTAAATGGCCAATTGTTTCACTGATTCTCTTTTTTATTCAAGCTCATCCAGAAATAATAAAAATTCAGAATCGCCAAATTTAAACCCACTTATTTCAACAAATTACATAGCCCAGATCACATACATGCTCACAACAGTACAATATAATATCTGATAAATCTCAAAAAATAGAGATTCGACATCTCATGTTACATTTAGAATCACATCACCATATAGTTGATTACATTATGCTTTCATCTTGCATCCACTAGACCTCTTCGTCAATAACCTGCAGTCAAAATAAAAATATGCATTAGCACCATTGTATGTATATAGTACTCAGCTACTAACAGATTAAAGTAACATCAACTATACATGAAAAATTTTACTTTGACCACACCATATTTAAAAAACAACACCAGAAAATTATTAATTGTGCCTCATTTGTATTCAGATAGTAGCATACTGTTAAATTTATGTAACGAAAAAAATGGAGCTACAAAGAACGAATCTAAGATAGAAAATATAGGAAAGGGATAATAGTGATGACTTTCCAGCAAAAGTGAACTGCTATTGCTTCAAGTCAATTAGGATTGCCACGCAAAGTGAGGAGAACTTAATATTAGACATTGACCATACCATAAAAAGAAATGGAAAAAATGTAGACACACAAGAACCACCGATCGACAAAGATGGAGCATGGATGTATTCATTACGAACGACTACGCAGAGATGAATTACAAGCTAACATATATGGAAGGGACAGCTATAACAAAAGTTAAATATTAGTATGTTACTGGTCCTCAGGCAAGAATAGTTCAAGCTTCAAAACACCACCTGCCCGAAAGATATGTAGAAGACACTATATCAGAACAAATATGATTAGATTTTACAAAATCAATATGGAAACTACTAGTTACTTGCATCCTTACCTATCTACACACAACATATTTCAATTACTCTATGGCATACAAAAAATGGTAGATAAATCAATCAGTAACTTGTATGATCGCTGAAGTTAATGGAATTATGTCATGAGCGAGACAAATAAATATCTTACCCACTTGCCGGCATGAACCTAACAAAGGAACTTGCCCCAAGTCAAAACTCATGCCCCAAGTCATATTGAACGTCTGTGCAGATGTCTCAGTGAGGAAATATTCTTATCAACCTATGTAACATAACAAATAAATATCAGAAAGTATGATAATAAGGTGGCTATTTAGGAAATCCTGCCTTATTCATACAACAAAGAGTAATTGTGCATAAGCTATCTAACATCTACTGTTGAACTAGCTCTATTATCCAACTAGACCATGTTGATAGAACTGGTTAACAGACGTAGTCCACTATTCATCACGAGCTCTTCAGAAACAAAGAGATGCATACAGTACTGTTGAACTAGCTCTACTATCCATACCAGAACATATCAACACCAACGATAGTGCACAAAACAGTACAGACAGGTTCACAACATCGAATCCACAGATCAACAAGGGAAAGGGTCTCCGTTCACGCACACCAATGATGACATGGCATCAAACCCTGAACACCAGAGTACCTACCATACCATACCACACCTCAGGGGGGGAAGAAACAGACCTTGTAGATTAGGATCCTGAGGAGGCCGAGCGCGCCGGCGAGGCTGCAGTCGGTCCACTGAACGAGGAAGAGGAAGAAACGCGCGGCGGGGCTGTAGGACATGCGCATCTGGAGGCACGCCCCGTGGTAGTCCCTGGAGAAATTCGCCGCCCTGTCGAATTCAGGCACAATGGCAGCACGTGTTAGTCAGTAAAGTCAGTCAGTCTGGAGCGGGTCGGCAACCACCGGCATCGTATCACTCACTCACTCATGCGCGCAGCATGAGCTCCGCTTCCGCTCCTAAAAATTAAAAAAATCAATCAACCACCGGCTGCTGCAGCACCCACTGAACGAATAGACTTTGTAGTTGGTTGGCCCCAAACTTGCTGAGAAATCGGAGCCACTTGCAACTTGCAGAAATCGGCCGACAGCGACGGGAATAGCCCCCGGAAAAAAGGAGGCGAAATCAGGGAGGTTGCGGCTTTGCAGAGATGAGAGATTGTCAGTACTCACAGGGTGTTGGCGTGCTGGATGTCGGCCTCGAGCACCTTGAGCGAGTCCTTGAACGACCTGCGCATGGAGCACACCACCATCTCCTCTGCCTCCGCCTCCGCCGCCCCGCCGTGGCCTGCCTCTCGCTCCCCCCGCCGCAACACCCTCCCAGCTCCAGAGGCTTCAGGTGGCCACCATGGGATCGGGGATGGAAGTAGTAGCAGCAGGCGCAAAGAGCCAGCCCCGACTGGAACACCCGCCGCTGGCCGCTGGAGCGCGACAAGGCTGCTCCACTCCACCTCGGAGCCGGAAGGAGTGTACCGAACCGAAAAGCTTGGCTGCCTCCCTGCTGGGTGGTGGTGGCGGGCGGTGCGGTGCCGCCCACTTTTTTGGCTCCACTAGAAGGTGTTTGTATTCGTTGCGTGGGAGCTGGGGGGCAGAGACCAGAGAAGATCACCAACCAGATCGAAGATCCCCACATGCCCGGAACGGGAGGAAACAAGAGGAATCAACAAGGGAAAGGGTCCCGAGCACTCACCTGCAGGCGCGCGGCGCGGGGGCGGAGACGCGGGCTCCGGCGAGCGGCGCGCGCGTGGAGGGAGGCGGAAGGAATGGGCAGGGAAGGGGAGGATGCGAGCGAGGGAGGGAGGGGTATGTGATGGGCTTTGTGGCGACGTCGATCCGACCGGGCGGGTGGTGCCGATCCCCTCTGAGGATGCGAATCTAGGGAGGGGGATGGGTGAGGCGGGAGAGGAGAGGAGGGACTGCGGGAGGAGGAGGGGGATGGGGTTAGGGTTAGGGTTAGATGCTGCATTATATACTAAGGAAACATGATGAGAACCATTGGATCGACGATCGATGGCTGCAAATCGTTGGGCTATTTGGGCCGACATGGGCTTCTCTATTTATTGTTTTTCTTTTTCTTTTTTCCTTTTTATTGCACCATTGTGAAGTAACACTAAAAAAATAATTATGTTATACGTACAAATATATTTTTTATATATAACAGTATGGATACAAGTTTTCATCTACGAGTTTCAAGATTTTTCGAGTGGATTTTCTATTTTCTATCATTTAAATGAATTTCTACGTGTTTATCGATAGCTATTCAAAATTGACCTAGATGTGCATCTAATAATTTTAAAAAAATCAAAAAATTATATTTAGGCGCATATGGTCCATTCTAGGCCACATCTAGGAGATTGACCAAAATTTCAATTGGCTTGTAGGAAATTTCAAACTTCTACTAGTCATCTTGTTATAAAATAATGATAATAATAAATAAAACTTATCAAAAAATTATGTAAATTAGCATAGGATCATTTTATCAATGTACAAGCTTGACAAAAAGTTTCATAAGATTTTGTGAAAATTGGAGTATACATTGTTCATAAACTAGCTAGATTATCACATTGTTTCATACAACTCAACTTAAACTTCAAAGTTTGTACACACTCAAATACTTTTTTACTCATGGGCACCTCAAATTTGGATGCAACCTTGTGTTGACCATAACATTAGAGAATATTAAGTTATATTAGCAATTATTATGAAAAAACATGTTTTTATATTCTCTTTTTAGTTGGAAAAGATATGTTGTATGAAAAGCAATCAAGAAATAGTAATTAAGATGCAAACAAATGGCACTGAGTAAAACATCTCGATTTTAGAAACAAATAGGAAAAAGAATCAACCGATTTGGAGTTCGTATGAGGAAGAAAAACAGTTTACAAGTTTTGATCCGAGGAAAAAAAAGAGAAATCCGTCCTTCTTCATGAACACACGACGAACTGGAATGAACTGATCGATTTTTCTTTTTTCCTCGAATTAAAACTTGTAACTAGTCGTTCTCCCTCATACGAACTCGAAATGAGGTGATTCTTCTTCCCAAAAATTTTTAAAATCATGATTTATCAATTTATGGTGTTGGATTCAATCATTTCTTCATGCAACAAAACATGAGCAATTCAAATTTTAAAATCCAAGTTTGACTCGGTCAAAACTCAGTCAAACGAAACACGAAATGAACTCGGATGAAAATCTTTTTAACACAAAAGTTTCATAACTTGTTGAGACTAACAAACTTTGTTTAGGTCAAATTTCCATTTGAGGAAGTGGTGATATTATGTAGTTCAAATATAACAAGTCACTCACATAGTTTAAGGAACTATGTGAGTGACTTGTTATATTTGGACTACATAACACTCAACTTTTTTGAAATGATTTGAGATTTTTTTGGTAGTAATTTGTAGCAAAAATACGGTCTCTCACAAGAAGTTACATTTTTGGACAATTATTTTAATTTATATATTTTTTCGTGTTGTGTGAGACAAAATATGGTGAATTATACATTGAAAACTCTATAATTATGCAGCGACCTCCACATGTATTTGTTTCCTAGGACACAAGGGACCTTGTGGCGAAGTTTGGCACCATTCCTGATCTTTTCGAGGGTGGGCCTAGTTCAACATAGAATTACCGAGCGAAGTCGCGTGGAAATTCAATTAATCTGAAAAAAGTACCAAACGAATTCCAAAAAATCTCAAACTTGATGGTTGCTTCACAAAAGGTAGTTGGAGCATGACCAGGCTGGCCTGGCTTCGGACGGCTTGGCGGCAAAATTTTTTTTATTTAACAAATATAATTTTTTTAGAAAAGTTGGCATGGGAGATTTTAGAAAAAAATAGGAAAAAGTATCGGCCTAAAATTATCATGCTCACCATCCTTTCTTGCCCTAAACTTCCACGTACTAGTTTTGAAAATTGAATTTGTAAATCAAATTCAAAAAGAAAGAAAAAGTGGAAAAATCAAAATTGTAAATGAAATTTGAATTCAAATGTTTACAAAATAAAGAAAATAGAAAGGAAAGAAAAGAAGAAAAGGAAAAAAGAAAGAAGCCCATAACCCCTAGTCGGCCCGCCTCCACCGGCCCAGACTACCTTCTCCCGCTCGCGCACCAGCCTAGGTGGCCGGCTGGTGGGCCGAGCAGGCCGAGCGGGATGCGGGGGAGAAAGGCCATGCAGGTGTGGAGAAAGGCCAGGCAACTGTGACCAATAGGATTATTATTTTGTGACCATTTTTTCCTATTCGTCATTATTCCTTAGTGGCCTGGCAGCGTAACACCTCATCTGTGACCAAATTATGTAAATTGTCACTGAAGACTACACTTCTATGACCAATACATAAATGGTCACAGGGAAATGGTCATGGATGTGAGGTTTTCTACTAGTGTAATCCCGCTGCTAACGCTGCAGCCAATGCTCCAGCCAACCCAGCGGCTAATGCTCCAGCAAACGCCCCGGCTAATGCCACCGGCAATGCCGCCAACAATGCAGCCAACGCTGCCAACATCCAGGGGAACCCCGTGCCAAATCCAAGACGCATTCAGGAGCTCAGCCTCCTCCGGTCCATGCCGATCGTGCAGAAGGCAGCCAACGTCACCGCATAAGATATGAAGTCGAGATAGCTCGGCGTGCAAACTACGACCGCGAGCATGGGGTCTCTGATGCCCTCGACACCAACAACCCCATCCAAGCTACAGATCTCCGGATCATGCACGACCAGGAACTCTTGCGACGTGCCCAGTACGACAAAGACAAAGGCCCTCCCGACAACCTCTACGTTATCCCTGCTGATCATGCTCCATCAGCAAGTCCGGGGGCGGTCAACAATTTCCCAGCTTTCTCACGACGTCTCCGGACGATCAGATACCCCAAAGACTTCAAGCCTTCAATTGAGAAGTACGACGGTCGCTCCGACCCGAGTATATGGCTCAAGATGTACAGTATAGCCGCACGTGCCTCGGAAGGCAATGAAGACCACATGGTCGGATACTTTCCTCTCTAGTGATGGGCAAGGCGCCACTTCTGTGGCTCGACAATCTCCCAGCAGAATGCATCACCTCCTGGGCGACTTTGTCCCGCCTATTCACGACCAACTACCCGGCGACCTACAATCGTCCTGTCAATACTCACCACCTCGCTAGAGTACGGATGAGAAGAGACGAAACTCTCCGTGAGTACACCAACCGCTACTTCGAGAACTGCAACACCCTCGCGGGTGTCAAAGATGACGATGTCATTGCATACTACAAAAAGGGAATCACTAATATCAAGTTGTTCGAGAAGATCCACGAAGCCGATGCCAAAACCATCGGTGACCTCATGGCCTACGTCGACAAATTGGTCGACACTCAAGACGCGGTAATGCATGACTTCAACGGAGAAGACCACGATGACGGGAGCACCAGGTCGCGCAAGCGATCCGGTGAAGCCTACGTAACAGATATGCTAAGACCTTCCACCTTCCTTGAAGGTGACTTCAATATGGTCATGGACAACCAGTGCCAGTTCCACCGCGACGCCAAGCATACCATGAGGGAATGCGAGCAGCTAAAGCGTGGCCTTGGGGTACCATCCACCTCCAAGAAGACCAGGAGCAACAGCAATGATGACCGCAATGGTGGCCAACGCTTCGAGAATCGCAACCGTCGACCTGATCGACGAGATTACCACGTCCGCAGACCCTATCCTCACAATGACGATAGGGATCGACGTGATTATCGCCGCGCTGACAGACGCGATGACTACCGTCGTGACGACCGCGCTGATAAGCGCGATAGAAGTGATCGTCGTGATGATCGCCACGACGACCGTCACAACGACCGGCGTGACGATTGACGTCGCCACGATGACCACAACCGCCAAGACAACAACCGCAAGGAGCAGACACCTCCGCCACTACCCAAAGGGGGAAACCCCAATGGTGCATTCCAGAAGGCCAACCGCGAGATCAACTTCATCGTCGGTGGTCGCCAAGCGATCAAAACCAACCGGCAAACCCGACCGAATGCCAGGGAGATCGGGCACGTCAACACTGAAAATCCACGACCTCTACGGTGGTCTGAATTCCCAATCACATTCTCTAGAAAGGATCATTAGGTTCACATTCCCGACCCCGGAACCTATCCACTGGTCGTCAACCCCATAGTCAACGGGGCCTGGTTGCCTAAGACCCTCATCGACGGAGGCAGCAGCCTAAACATCATTTTTACAGAGACGCTACGGAAGATGGAGTTCGACTTCTCCAAAATGACTGCTTGTGATGAACCCTTCTACGGGGTCGTGCCCGGCAAGTCTGCATACCCCATAGGTCGCGTATGCCTGCCGGTCACCTTCGGCACGGAGGAGAACTTCAGAACGGAGTACCTGACGTTCGAAGTCGCGGACTTCCGCTCTTCATACCACGCCATCTTCGGGCGACCTATGCTCGCCAAGTTCATGGCTATACCACATCACACTTACCTCATCATGAAGATGCCGGTGCCAAACGAAATCCTTTCCGTCCTCGGGGACATCATGGTCTCCTACAATTGTGAAAGCGCTACCGTCGAGCTCTCCAAAGATTCAGCAATCAAAGCCGTAGCAACGATCATGGTCGCTCAGGCGGCCAAGATCGACCAAACTACTCTTCAAGTGCCGGAGCAGAAGCGTAGAAGCACAGCTTTGGACCCAAGTCCAACCGTCAAGAAGGTTTGCCTCGGCCTGTCCGACGCATCCAAGGAAGTCGTCATCAGGACCGACCTCAACCCTAAATAGGAACTCGCGCTCACCAGCTTCCTCAGGGACAACACCGACATCTTCGCATGGAGTCCATCCGACATGCCTGGAGTACCTAGGGAGCTGGCTAAGCACAGACTCGAAGTCAACAAGACCGCTCGACCTATCAAGCAAAAGCTCCGGCGATTTGCAAAAGATAGAAAACAAGCTATAGAAGTAGAAGTCTGTAAGCTCTTAGCTGCAGGTTTTAATAGAGAATGTCAACACCCGGTTTGGCTCGCAAACTCGGTTCTTGCACCAAAGAAGACTGGTGGATTAAGAATGTGTATCGATTACACCGATCTTAACAAGCACTGCCCAAAGGATCCGTTCCCTCTCCCTCGTATCGACCAGGTCGTGGACTCCACGGCCGGCAGCGTCCTACTCCGCTTCCTCGACTGCTACTCAGGGTATCATCAGATAGCCCTACATCCCGACGACGAAGACAAGACAACGTTCATAACACCCCACAACATCTATTGCTATAAGGTCATGACCTTTGGCCTGAAAATCGCCGGAGCAACCTACCAAAAGGCACTTCAAAAGTGCTTGAAGACCCAAATTGGGAAGAACGTCGAAGCCTATGTAGACGATGTGGTCGTCAAGACTACAGAGGAAGACAAGCTCATCGCCGACCTAACAGAAACATTTGCCAATCTATGGGAGTTCCAATGGAAACTCAACCCAACAAAATGTGTCTTCGGTGTCCCTTCCGGATTGCTCCTGGGCTTCATGGTCGGGCACCGAGGTATCGAGGCCAACCCAGCTAAGATCGATGCTATACGCAAGATGGCCAAGCCATCCAACAAGAAAGACGTCATGAAGCTCACCGGAATGATGGCGGCTCTAGGTCATTTCATCAGCAAGCTCGGTGAAAAAGGACTTCCTTTCTTCAAGCTACTAAAGAAGGCTGACAAGTTCTTATGGGACGACGAAGCCCAGAAAGCGTTCGAGGCTCTCAAAGAGTCCTTGACAACACCACCAGTTATGACACCTCCAATACCGAAGGAAACACTCTTACTCTACATCTCTACCACCACTAATGTGGTCAGCACGGTTCTCGTCGCCGAACGAGAAGAAGAGGGGCAGGCCTATCCTATTCAACGACCTGTATATTATGTGAGCGAGGTTCTGACCGACACTAAAACACGTTACACACAACCTCAGAAGCTGCTCTGTGTGCTCCTGATCACGTCGAGAAAACTTCGACACTACTTCCAAGCTCATAAGATCGTGGTCCCGTCTGCATTCCCCTTGGGAGAGATCATCCGCAACCGCGACGCCAACAGCCGCATCGTCAAGTGGTCGGTCAAACTTGGAGAGTTTGAGATCGATTTTTGTCCCAGACAAGTTATCAAGTCGCAGATCCTCGCAGACTTTGTGTCTGAACGGACAGAAATCCGTATGCCCCCTCCCAAGGAGCGGCCTCAACACTGGATCATGTACTTCGACGGAGCCCTCAACCTCGAAGGAGCAGGCGCATGCGTGTTACTCATCTCTCCCCAGGGAGAGCAGCTTAAGTACGTCTTGCAGATTCATTACAAGGCCTCCACAACAGAGCAGAATACGAAGCCCTAATCCATGGCCTCCGAATAGTAGTGTCCCTTGGCATCAAGCGACTACTAGCTTTCGGCGATTCCAAGGTCGTCATCGAGCAAGTCAACAAAGAGTGGGATTGCGTCAAGGACACGATGGATGCTTACTGCGCTGAGATTCGTAAACTCGAAGGCCACTTCGAGGGGATTGAATTCCAACACGTCCCACGCAACAACAACATCGCCGCCGACGTGCTTTCCAAACTAGGCTCTCGCCGAGCTCTAGTCCCAGCAGGCGTATTCGTACAAGACCTACGCAAGCCTTCAATCAAGCTCTTGGATCCTGATAATCCAGAGCCACCTTCAAACAACCAAAATTTAGCACCTCCCCGTGACGTGCTCATGACTGAAAAAGAGGACGATTGGCGCAAGTCCTTCAAAAACTTCATACTCGACCGACTTGTCCCCGATGACAAAGCGGAGCGAGAACGTATCACGCGGTGAAGCGCTAACTGCATCGTGATCGGTTCCAACCGATACAGGAAAGTTGCCTTCACGAACATCTTGATGAAGTGCATCCTACGATCGGAGGGTCTACAGCTCTTAGCCGAGATACACAGTGGTGAGTGTGGCTGCCACGCGGCATCCGCAAACTTGGTCGGAAAAGCATAACAATCCGGATTCTATTGGCCCACGGCCGTCACCGACGCTAAAGACCTCGTCAAGAGGTGCAAAGGATGCCAGTTCTTTGCCAAACAACAGCACCTGCCAGCTCAGGCCCTGCGCACTATTCCTCCATCTTGGCCCTTCGCTATATGGGGCCTTGACGCGGTAGGACCATTTTGTACCGCTCCAGGCGGCTACAAGCATATCCTAGTTGCTGTAGAAAAATTCTCTAAGTGGATTGAGGTCGGATCTGTTATGAAAGTAACATCGGAAGAAGCAGTTAAATTCATCAGAGACATCAAGCACCACTTCGGTGTGCCTAACAGGATCATCACCGACCTAGGCACAACTTTTACCGGCTCGGTCTTCTAGGACTTTTGCCACGATAACCTCATTGACATCTACTATTCCTCGGTCGCCCACTCACGGTGTAACGGCCAGGTCGAAAGAGCCAATGGCATGGTGCTCCAAGCACTCAAGGACCGTATCTACGACGACGCTTCCAACTACGCCACCAGATGGTTAGCTGAGCTGCCTCATGTAATCTGGGGTCTCAGGACTCAAGTCAGCTCTACGACAGGCTTTTTGCCCTTCTTTCTGGTCGACGGATCAGAAGCCATACTTCCTACCGACGTCACCTTTGGAGCTCCACAAGTTCAGTTCTATGAGGAAGGAGAGGCCGAGCGAACACGTCAGATCGACCTTGATAGTCTCGAAGAACAAAGACTCACCGTTGTCATGAGACAAGCCCGTCATGACCAGTAGCTATGTCGCTACCATGATCGCAACATTAAGAAAACCTCCTTCAACGTTGGCGACCTCGTCCTTAGACGCATCCAAAAGATTGACGACATGCACAAGCTCTCTGCCCCTTGGGAGGGACCCTTCATCATCACGAAAGTAATCAGCCCGTCGACATATCGACTTCAGTGGGGTGACGGGCAAGGAGTACCCAACCCATGGAACGTGGAGCATCTACGACGATTCTATCCGTAGATTAGTTTCTAAGCTATGTATTTTCCCTTTTGTACTCCTCTTTTTCAGATTAAATAAAAAGTATTTCAAGCAGTCCTCTGCTATGAGTCGAGCACTACCTCCTCCTCCCTCATACCATAACCCCCCTCGGCATGCTCAGGGCTTGGCTAAAGCCAACATCTGGGTCGCAAGACTTAGGGGTCCTAACTCCTCTCCGTCCCTTCCCCTCGACATGCTCGGGGGCTTGGCTAAAGCCAACCTAAAGGTCGTATGACCTAAGGACACCAGCCTTAACGAGTACGAAGCCTCCTGCCGCCACGAGTATGCTTGATCAGAAAGGTCGCCAGACCTGAGCCCTGGGCTCTCCCTCGCACGCGGATCTCTCGTAAGCCTTCACGCTGAGCTGTAGAGGTCGGTAAGCCAGCCTCTCTGTGAGTAGTGGTTAGCGAGTCAAGAATACAAAATGTCGTTGTCTACAAGATTAACCAGAACTCGCGCGGGCAAAAGGCAAGTACTTCGTTATAGATTTCTTCAAAGTTTTTACAAGTCGTGAGAGGAGGGGGAGGTACAAATCCTAGCTACTAATGGTTGTCATTGTCGCCACCTTCACCACCGGCTCCGTCATCGCCTTCAAAGTTGATGTTCTCTGCCTCCTCGGTGGCGGCTTCATCAACTTCGAGCTCCAGGGCGTGAAGGTCCTTCGTGGCGTCAGCACCGCCCTTGATCTTGGTCATGTCGACCTCATGATAGTGGGGCTTGACTCTCACCAGCGCATCGGTCGCAGCCGCCAAACCGGTTGCCCTTAATAAAAGCAACAACCTGTTAGGAGTGTCTACCAGGCGATCAACGATGGACTGCTGCTGATCCCCTTCCTCCGGAACAGGTATGCAAGACATTGCATGATTGGCAGCACCCTTGAGGTCGTTCAGCTCCACCTTATACCCTGCAATGATGATTTGGTCACTCTGCAATGACTTCAAAAAAACCTCGAACTCGACTTCAAGGCCCCGACGAGCTGCGGTCTCATAAGCCAGCTTTTGAGATACGACGTACTCACTCTCGGTGGCCTCCTTCATCGCCAGTTTGAGTTCTAGGCCTCCAGCCTCGATCTCCCAGACCTTGCCCTCCAGGCCATGAATCTTGCTCCTGGAGGTCGCCAGAGCATTCTTCAGCTCCTCTTCGCGGTTACAGAAATCTGTACACACAACAGTTAGCTTATAGCTAATGACCTTATGTTCAAAAAGGGATAACGACCAAAACTCACCAGTAGCCACAGCGTTAAACTGTGCAGTGGCCTCCACGACCTTGCGCCTTTCCTCAGCGAGCTCGTCCTCGAGCCTCTTCTTGTCGGCGGCTGCCACCTCACAAACCTCCCTGAGCTCTCGCTCAAGGTCGGTAATACATTGTTCCTTCTCCTCGGCATGCCGCAGCTGGTCGGCCCGGCCCTTGGCCCTCTCCGCTAGCGACTATTACAAAAATCACAAGGTCGTCAGCGATGCTTCAAAAGCAAAATAATCAAAGCAGGAATAATACATCACATGCAACTCACAATGAGTGCATTGTTAATGATGACGATGTTGGTCTGCAAAGCCCGCATGTCCTCATTGTCCTCGAACCAATCATCCTGCCAAGGGGTGTGATCCCAATTAATTGATCGACGTGGAAACCTCAGGCTCGAAGTTGAAGATGGAGGTACCTATGCGCCGGACGCTTCTAGACCTCCCGGCGCCAGGTCGATCTGAGGCTGGTCCTCACCCACGTCCCTTGCCCCATCAGGTACAACCCTGATAGGGTCAACGTCTACGACTGTTGGGGAGGTCGTCGCCCCGACCCCCCAACTGAGGTCTCAACACCCTCAACGGTATGTAGGGAAGAACCCGCCCTCGTGTCAGTCACGGGTGGCGAAGTCGTCATCCCCTCCACCAGTCCTCGTGTCGGGGTAGCGGTACGAGCATCATCTACCAGTGCCTCCCCCGCGACCTGTGGCTCAGGCGACCTCGTGCGGGAGACCGGCACCCCTTGTGGTCTTGCCGCCGGCCTGCATGAAAAAATACCACGTCAAGATTGTGTTTAGATAAAAAGCATAAAGATAGCACTAGCTCTTAAGTCCATACCTCGGTGCAGCCGGAAGCCGAGTCTTTGGCGAAAACACCCGAGGCTTAATAGCCGCAGGTATCTTCACCCGCGCTGCCGCAGCACTGCGCTGCGCCTCTAATCCACATTGGAGAGCCTTCTCCGACGTCTTTTGCACCAGCACTCGCTGCCTCTTGGCAGCAGGACTCTCTGGCCTCTCCGCTGCCTGGTCTTCACGGACCGTCAGCTCTTCAACGGCCTCATCCTTCTCCTTCTCCTTCTCCTCCTCCTCATCCTCCGACCCGACCTCCCGCGAGCGAGGCGTCAGAATCGTCGGAGTAGCGACGGCCGGAGGGGATGCGGCCCTCATCTTCGCCCTTTTCTTCTGCTCTGCGGCCTTCACCGCAGAGATAGCAGTGGCAACGGCCGAAGCAGACTTCTTCGCCACCGTCGACCTGGTCCTGCGCCGGGATTTTGCGGTGCCGACGACTGGATCCGCCCCAGCCTCCGCGTCAGTATCTTCGTCGGCCTCCACCGACGAGTTAGACTCATAATTCTCCAGGAGACGACCTGCTGGAGGCTTGTACTTGTCTGACCTCAGCTTCCTCCGTTGTATCTCCCCCTCAGGGAGAGGCGCCGGGCACCACATCTGGAGCTCGCGCATCTACAAAACAGATGACATAAATTCTATACGACCTAAGTGAATCAAGAAGACAAAGCACAACGACCTAAAGACAGATCTCTGGATCTTACCGAATCAGCCGGTCTCTTCAACGAGTGTGCCCTCGGGCACTTCTTCACCTTGACCTTCCCAGAATATATCTGGGAAACTCTAGTCGTCATCTCCTCCTTGTAGATCTTGCGGTTCACCTCACGTGTGGGATCTGATTGCCCACAGTACTCATACACCGGGTGGACTCGATCTTTGATCGGCTGGATCATCCGCCGGCAGAACGACCTCGCCACCGCCGCTCCTGTCACTCCTCGGGTCTTCATGTCACTGACCAGCTCCAGGACCCCCTTCAGGTCCTCGAGTTCGCGGGTGGAGAGTACTAGATCCCACTCGCTAATCTTCACTGGCTTATGGCCAGTTCGCCGCGGAAGACCTGGAATCTGATCCACAATATAGAACCACTCTTACCTCCACCCGGCGGTGTTGTCGGGGAGGTCAGTGTCTATCCACTCAGCCTTGAGGCCTGACCTCAAATTGAACATCACAGCCCCCACTGGCCTCGACCTTTTGCCAGTGCTCTTGACGCAGAAGAAATGCCTCCACAACGCGAAGTGAGGCGGTATCCCCAGATACGCCTCATAAAAATGGATGAAAGTTGCCACTACAATGATGGAGTTAGGAACGAGGTGTACTAACTCCAGCCTGTAGTAGTACAGAAGGCCGTGGAAGAAGTCTCTCGCCGGGAGGTTGAAGCGCTCGAAGAAGGAAGTGAAGACGACCTGCTCCTTGACGTCCTCGCTTGGGAACTCTTCCCTAGCGGCGGCCCTCCACTCCACCTCCGTCTTCGGCCGGAGCAGCCCCCGGTCTACCAGCGCCTGGATTTTGGCCTCGGTCATCGTCGACCGGACCCATGCCACCTGCGGGTCCGGGATGCAAGCCGCCTCCGCCGCCATCTCACTGCTAGGGTTTGCGGTGGATCTAATGTGGCAGAGGGTCTTGACGCTCATGCATTGGAGGAACACGACGTGGAGCGGTGGCGCTAGCACCAGCCTAGCCGGAGGAGGAAGATGGGCGCGCGGGCGCGGGAGCACGGCGGTCGCAAAGGTCACTGTAGCACGAGAAAGAGCGAGAGCGACGACAGCGAGAGGAAGAAGACGAGGGGAATGGGGTCAACCCCGCCCCGGCTCACTCTATTTATAGAGGGGTCCACCGAATCTATCAGTTGCGGCTCCTTGCTCCGTACAACACGCCCCAATGGCTCTATCCCGAGAAGTTCGCGAGAAGATTAAGGCAGATTTTTCGCTAGCAGACCAAGCGCTGCGACCTAAATCTGAATTTAGGTCATCAGCCAAACAGGAAGATAACATCAGGTCGTCCTGATAGCAAACACGATTTGCAAGCCCCCACATCATATAAAGTCAGGTCTTTGGAGAATCATTTTGCCAAATCGACCAAGTACATGACAGAAGAGAGCGAACGTTACATGGACCACCCAAAGTTACAAATTGCCTTCGACCTCACTAGATCCAGAATCCAAAGGTGTATATCGGCCTACAGCCTTATCGGATCCAGAACCCAAGGGTACAAGCCACCTACGACCTTACTGGATCCAGAATCCGAAGGTACACAAGTCGCCTGCGACCTCATTGGGTCCAGAACCCGGCACACAAGATAAACATACTACAAGGCCTGAGCTACTCAGAGCAGTCACCACGACCTACTCTGCCAAAGCAGGGCATGTCGCGAGACTTCTCCTAGCATCAGGACCTTGATTGCGGCCTTGCGGGAGACTACTTCAGGACAACACGCAATCTAAGGCATGCTCGGCTCCAACTATTGGAATGGAGACACGAGCTTGCTCTTCGGTGCGGAACGCCAAGCTCCGGTGAGCTCCCGGTGCTCACCAGAGACGTCCCGATATAGCTCCAGCTCGAATAGGAGCACCTCCAAACTCTGCCTGGTACCACGCAGAGGCTGGGCCCAGCAGATGGAGATGTTGCCTGCACTTCGCGAGAATTCTCCTAGCTTCAAGTATCTACAAGAACACAGCTCTACATTCTAGTGGACGGTCGCATACCCATGGCATGGCCTCACAACTATCATGCGACTTCATAGCTCAACAATGCTCGGCGCTTGCCTCCTCCAACCTCACGGTGCTATTTATAGCCGACGCCGCGCCTCGGGCAGCTGGCGAAGTGATGACACTGTCACCACGTGATGAGGAGGTCTGTAATCTGTGCATCATTAAAGGTGACGACATTACTTTTCCTAACTCACGACGCCTTTGTCATTTGTGCATCAATGATGTCTGAGCCCCGCCGTAGAGGTCACATGGCTACAGTAACTCCTTGATTAGTGGGCAGCTTGTCGTTTTCTGGGTGGCAAGAGCATCTCCGACCAATGTTGACCCGTGACCTGCAGTCTACGATACATGACAAAACCTGACCCTGTGTCGGGTGGCTCTGCGCCTAACTTAGCCCCCCCCCCCTTCGACGACGACTCCACGACCTTCTTTCTACGACCTCATGAATGTTATTTGCACCCGCTAGGCTCTGCGTCTTGGTGCACCCGCTATGGCTCTGCACGTAAACAGACCCGTTCCAATCAGCCTATATTTCTGTTTCCTGAACAGAATGGTCGTAGGTTCGATTGAAGACCTTCCGAGGTAGGCATGCCTCGCTGCTCTGCCAGATCCTTCTGGGCACCTGGAGATTTAAAAGTACCATGGAGATCAGAAGCATCACGGAGATCCACAACTTTCGTCGGGCCCCTGTGGTCGGTGTACCTATTGCTGAGGTCGCCAATACCTCGATACAATGGCTCCGCTGGATGGCTGGTAGCTATGTTGGTCATCTGGACACCAAAACGACCTCCTTGAGGTTGGTGTGCCTTAATATCTAGGTTTTGCCACACTTAGGTATGATTAAGGCCCTGCCAACCTAGTTGGGCGCCCCGAATATGTGACCTTCTGAGGTCGGTGTGCTCACATAGCCCTGCCAGCCTGCTCTGGACACCTAGGATTTTACGCGGGAATGAAGGCCTCCCTGTGGGGTGCACGCCTGATGGCCCTGCCAAGTACTTCTGGGTGCTTGGGCGCTTATGTTTTGAGACCTTCCTTAGGTCGGCATGCCTCGAGTGGCTCTGCCAGACTCTTGCAGCAATGCACGATATCTGGGTGTCTCTACACTCCATATATTGAAGATCGACGTTGTTTCGCTGGCTTCATCATCAATCAACTACCAACATTGCAACTTCAGCTACGACCCATCGACGATTTCTTCATTCGACGTACCCTTCAAGACCTTGCTGGGTATCCTCGGATACTGGGCATTGTTGTTTGAGGCCTCTTCGAGGTCGGCACGCCTACAAGGCCTCCACGAGGTCAGCCCTGCCAGATTCCTTGCAGCCATGCTAAGGAGATATGGGTGTCTCTACACTTCGTTCGATCAAGACCATGACTCAGTTTTTTCTCTTTTTGGAGCATCAAACCAGTCATGCTGTCTGCTTCAATGCTCGGGGACTACTCTACGAGTGCGCCTTCGACGCCCTCTTGTTTTCTTCGTCGTACTGACCTGATGGGAAACCCGTTTCTCATCACATCGTTACTCGACCTACTTTTTCTTCTCTTCTTCTTTTTTGTTGGACCATCATACCGGCCATCCTGCCCGCCATGATGCTCGGATACTACTCATGAATGCATCTCCGATGCCCTCTGAATTTTTTCATCGTCGTTTCGATCTATTGGAAGTCTGCTTCCTATAGGTCGTCACTCGACCTCTCTTCGTTTGGCAAGACTACAAACAGGTCGGCTGCTAAGTTGATTTGTTTCTTTTCTTTTTGGACCGACGTGCATGCTATTCGACCTGTTGATAGCTCTACGACTTCGTCATGACCTCTCTAAGGTCGCTGCGCATACACCTCGCTCGGGGGCTTGTGAGACATGGGTACCCCTGGGTCCCCACCGACCAGGCTCACGGTTGTCCCCGACAAGTGGGTCCGGCCTACCAGAAGACCTGCTGACCTGTCAGTGGGCCCAACCGACCTAATTGGTGGCCCACACGACCTTCCGAAGACCTTCCAGAAGATTCCCCAGACAACCTAATCCAACAAGGCCTCAAGACTTGGCGTACAAGACAAGACAAGACCTCGGTGGACTTCGCATAAAGCACATCGACGGGATATGAAAAGATGTGTAACGTAGACTTAGGTCTCTTGGTCGTAACCGACCAGGAGTCTGGGAACCGACCTCGTCCGCTGGCCAATATAAGGCGGACGAGGCGATCCCCCTGGTGACTTCACCCCGATCAATCCTCAAGCAATCTACACCAGCAACTGGACGTAGGGTATTACTCTTCGGAGGCCCGAACTAGTATAAACTCGTCGTGTTCTCTGTGTTCCGCGTACTCGTGTGCGACCTTCGAGTTCTTAGCCTTAGACTCCTCCCCACTGAACAACTAAACCACAGGGATTAACACCCCCCGTGGGCTGTTCAGATCTCACCATCTGACAGGAGGAGTCTAAGGCTAAGAACTCAAAGGTCGCACACAAGTACGCGGAACACAAAGAACACGATGAGTTTATACTGGTTCGGGCCTCCAGAGAATAATACCCTACGTCCAGTTGTCGATGTAGATTTCTTGAGGATTGGATTGATGTACAAGAGGTCGCCTCGTCTGCCTTATTGGCCAGCGGATGAGGTCGGTTCCGAGACTCCTAGTCGGTTATGACCAGAAGACCTAAGTCTACGTTACACATCTTGCCATATCCCGTCGATCTGCTTTAGTCGAAATCCACCGAGGTCTTGTCTTGTACGCCGAGTCTTGAGGTCGTGCTGAACTAGGTCGTTTGGGGAATCTTCTGGAAGGTCTTCGGGAGGTCGTGTGGGCCGCCAACTAGATCGGTTGGGCCCATTGACAGGTTAGCGGGTCTTCTGGTAGGCTGGACCCACTTGTCGGGGACGGCCGTGAGCCTGGTCGGTGGGGACCCAGGAGTACCCATGTCTCACAATGAGAGGAATCAAACTCTTGACACTCAATTTATCCCGTGGTATCAGTAGGCACTAAGACACCCCTAGTCCATGTTGTTGAAGCACTAACACAAAAGTATTGCTTCCCGGTCACCAAGTCTCTCCCAAGAGCACCACTTGACTCGCCACAGAGGTTCGCCACTTAGGCACTCGTCAAGCTCCCTTGGTCACCTTGATGCCGCCTTCACTAAGGAGCTTCTCCACTGAGGAAGGGTCTCCACGTCCCCCGCACAAAGTGTCCTCGCCACTCCACATCAAGCCAGAGCGTCGAAGACGATGATTACTGGTGAGCCACTTATGCCCCATGGCTTCTGGCGCACCTTGTACAACTTGATTCACTCAAGAATCACCTCACAAGGTTGGCGCAACCTTGCACTCACTCAGCTCTAAGCTAAATCTATCACTAAGCACACACACAAAGCATATGCAAGTCTATGGATGAGCAATTTAGCACTTGTGATGGATAAAGGTACGACTCAAAGCTAGATTCCCAAATCTTAATGGTGTGTTCTCTAAAGAACAAAGGAGACATGTACATGGTATTTTCATAGTCCAGACCTCTAGCAGTGCAAGTTGTCATCAAGTGAGAACAAGGAAGATGCAACAATTGAGGATCGTTACAAGTGCAAGTACCGGCCTAGAGGTCCACCCTATAGTGTCGACCGCCATGACTCTCCCCTCCAACCTTAGTAGTAGAGGAACCTCGAATAGAATAAATCATTCTATCTAGACCGTATGGTTGTGCAAATTGGTTCATAGATCTTAAAGCACCATCATACATTATCTCATCCGAAGGATCCAATTTTACCCCCGTTATCCAACAAATCACGTGCCTTCCGCCATCTATCCACAAAATAAGCGTTGCATTTTTCAAATGAGTATTCAATGATCCCTGAGACGGGTCTACTTCTTATTCCTTTTAATACGTTGTTCACACTTTCAGAATAGTTTGTTGTCATGATACCCCAACGCATACCCCCATCACATTACGCCTGGGCCCATTTGTCCTTATCCTCCATTTCATACTCCAACCAATCTTTAGCTTTCTCCTTCAAGTCCTTAAGTAAGTCTTGTTAACACCAAAATTTGGTAAGGAGTCTGACTTGTGGGTCCGGTTCGATAAAGAGTCCGTTTGGTGGAAGGAAGGATATTTTTAGAGATATTCGGCAAAGAGATGCACGGTCGGCTATACCGCTCCAGTTCGGCAAAGGAACAGTAGAGCTGATTTTGCGGGATTGAATGGTGACGTGGCTCAATCAGGGAGAACGAATGGATGGATAGGCGATCAAGCTTAGAGATAAGTTAGGCAACGAATCCATTCGAGGTTGTACTTGACAGGGTATAAATATGACCCCTGAATGTATGTAAAAAAGGAGACAATCATTCTTCAATACACACCGGCCTTACGCCAAACCCTAGAGTCCTTTTGTCGTGTCGTCGAGTTCTTCGAGAGGGCCAATCGATCCGTCGACCTCCGTGAGTACCGGCAACCTTGTATCATGTCTAGTATCATGCTGTGGATTTAGATCTGATGCAAGTAGTCTTGTTACCATGCTTCGTGTCATGCGGTAGATTCAAGCTTGGTTCAAGAGGGTTTCTTGTTAGGTCATGAGCCATGCGGTGGGCTAAGATCTAGCTTGAAGCTAGTTATCGGCTCTATTGGATTCTGGCAAGATCCGATAGATTCATTAAGTTACCCTGTGTTACTTCGAGCTTTTACTTTATGTTTAGATTCATGTAACACTTTTGCCCAATCTAGATGGGTTTGGATCGGCTCGCTCCTTTTGTGATCCCCGTATGGGTAGATTTCGTGTTTTAACACGTGGATCTTGTGCCTTCCGATAGCCGAAACCGAATCGATCTAGATTGTTACGTGTTGTGGGTTCAAGCTTGCCATTGTTGGTATAAATCTTGAAAGAACCGGGTATCATGCGGTAGATGCAGGTTTTTGGGTTGCTTTAGAGCTAGTCATCCGGTGGATTAGATTTCGAATCAACCTGATAGATTTATCCGCGTGGCAATGTTCGTTCCTTCTTCATGGACCCCGAATCGGCTGTTCAGCCGTATTCGGTTATGTTTCTCCACGAGTAAAACACGTGCGCTATTCATGCTTTAAATAACGCGTGCTTTTAGCTTTCCATGTTTAGATTGTATCATGCGGTAGATAGATCTATTTGTGGAAGGTGGTACGATCTCATGCAAGTTGTATCATGCGGTGGATAGATTTGTTTTGGCATCGTACCTGACGGATCTCTAAGTACCTAGACATGTGGTAGACTAGTGCTTTGGATCTATGCATTCTTGTTTATTACATGCTTACGTTCGCGCTTTACTTTATTCATTTATTTAAAATTGTTTTTATGGGATCGGTCATATATCGTGTTTATGTATTGTTGACCAAACAAAGACCGATTGCCATCATGCTTACGTCATCCATTCGGCAGTATTGTTTTTTTTCCTCTCATAAGTTCCCGAGTGGTTTCAATTCTTTGACAAATATCTTTTATATAGCTATGTGTCATCTCGTGTGGCTTCCTAGCCGTAAATATGGAACTGCCTGGTATCACCCGGCAAGTTCCAAGCTTTGGTATTTAACTTCTTTATCTTTTGTTAATTTTCAGGAAAAATTGACTGGCACGTCATCTTTACTCTTTGCGCGTGCGAAGCCAGCTTGTTCGGCTTGCTGTGTGTTTGGTGCTAGGTGCACTTTTTGCGTCAACAAGTCTTTGTGCAGTTCCTTAAATTTGTCCTCTGTATGTACTGAACATAGTAACTTCAACTTTCCTATTACCTCCTTGTTCTTTTGACGACACCACATGTTGGCGGCAAAGTGCCTAATGCACCACCTATGAACAAGTGGTGGATACCTCCATGTGGTCGCTCGCACATTTGATGAGGCCATGGTGCCGATCTGAGATCGCGTTGGACCAAGTATGTTAATGCGAACGAGCCTCATGAACCATGACCAACTGTCGTCATTCTCACTCTCGGCCAAGGCAAAATCTAAAGGCACAAGTTGTTGTTCAGGATCTACAACAACTGCCATCATGAGTGTACCTCTGTACTTGTTGGTCAAGAAGGTTCTGTCCACAAGTATCACCGAACGACGGTGTTGGAAAGCCACTTGACATTGTGGAAAGTACCAAAAAATACGTAGAAGGACGGGCTTTAAAACACAACTGTCACGAACACGCAACCCGGTCATGTAAGGTAACCATTTAACCCCAGGATTGAAGTGGCTCATGACTCTCAAGACCCTTGGAATTTTTGCATATGACTTTCCAATCACCCCAAAGCAAGGCAATTGCATGTTGCTTAGCCCGCCATGCCTTAGAATACTTCACACGATATCCAGCAAACAACAATATGGACTCGATCAAACTGCTGGCTGTCACATCACTATTTTCACGAACAACGCTTAAGATACACCTTCTAATGTAACTTCCAGTTAATTGTGCGTGAACTCCCTTCACCTGACTCGGGCGACATGTGTGAGGTTCCCCGTCCCTTTCACTGTCCCTCTCTGCAGTCGTGCCCGTACACGCCACATGCACCCTTGTTTGCACATTACTTCATACCTAAGATTCCTGTCCGAATGAACTACAGTGAAAGGCCTATAATGCTTCACTGCATAGTCAGCCATGAAAAACTTAAGTTCCTAAAGGGAGTCAAACAACATTTTCTCATGTATCACAGGCTTAGTACTAACATTATTCCTTATGTGAACAACATAGTAGAATCACAAATGGTTCTATCGATCCTACTCAAGTCTTTGTCATTGTGAACAGAAGGGAGTCCAAATTCGTACTGAGCTTGGGTGTAATGTTCATCACTCTCACCGATTCTAGTGTTGACCGGGAGCCTAAATAGGTGTTGTTCACTTTCACCATTTCTAGTGTTGACCACCCTTTCAACGGTTATATGGTTCACAGAGGGTCCTCCAACATCATCATGTTGAACACCATCCAAGTGAACCTCACGTAAACCAAGGAGTGCTTCAACTGCATGTGCATTGGCATCATTTTGCTCTTCCACATCCTCCTCGTCAGATTCATCTTGAGAATCACCTTCTTCAGAGCTGTCAGATATATCACCCTTGTCCATGGTTTCTTCTTCTCGCTCAAAACAATCATTGGGAAAATCATCGTCCAACATACCAACCTCCCGACGAGGTTCCCTAGAACCTAAGTCCTCCTCTAAAATTGTAGACTCGTGTGTACCATTTTGAACCTTCAACAGGACTTCCTCATTCATGTTATCATTACCACTAGGCCCACGAGTAATATCTACCACAACCTCTATACATGACACATTAGCTTGACCAACTGTCTTCTTATACCGATTCCAATTTTCTTCACTTGACAAGCTCATCAAGACATAATGAGCTCTAGCCTTCCCACAATCAAAACGACCTATAAATGTCACCTCATACATTCCAACTCCATAGTTGACCATTGCACAATTAACTACATCCTTAAAGGTTGGTGGATCATCAAATGTTTCCACAATCTGTCATATTCTCAAACTCTCCTTTAACTAGACCCCCATGAAACATGCGAAATAAACAATTCATCTACAAATTTTAAAGAACTTCATTAACCACCTTGTTTCATAACTACATATTACTAAAATAGACATTTTATTATAAATATAAATGCAACATTAGAATAGTGTTATACAAATATTAAATTTATCTCAATAAGATATATATATATATATATAGACACACATTATGCATATTGTCTTATTCTATAAAATTGTCAGGTATTCCCACTAATAAACATGCATCCATGTAATACCTTCACCCATTATCAACTACACAAAACATTAACACCAACAACATCATTAAATCGACTCATGCAACATGTTCTACACGTCAATAACACGGGTAGAGATACTACTGAGTATGAAATAATCATCATTTACATTAAATAAAATTGCATTTCGTCTGAATCTCAAAATACTTGAGCTAACCCTAGGTCACCAAAATCTTCTCCGATCTACATAATGCAACGGTAAAAGAGGGAGAAGTAGGGGAATACCTTCACAAGGACGCGGGGAATGATTTATCCCACTTTTCCCACCCCAAATCAACAGATTTGGGGCCGGAATGGGGGGTCGGCTGCCGGCGGCGGTTCGGCCGGCGGGGGCGTCGGGCCTGGGAGAGGAAGAAATGGAGAAGGAAGAAGAAAGGGAGCCGCGGCGCGACTCTAGGCCCACCGCCGCGCGCGCGGGCGGCGTGGCGCGGCAAGGCTGCCGCGCCGTTGCCCCGTGGCGCGACAGGGCCGGGTGCACGTTGCGTCCGCGCGCCTCACCATGCCGGCGTGGCATGGGCGCCGCGCCGCCGCATGTGGCGCGGCAAAGACTAGGTGCCGCGCCACGCCGACAGGCGCGGCCAAAGGGGTCATCCAGTGAAAAGAAAAAAGTTGTCCTGGGTTATTTTTAAAAATAATTTAAGAAAAGTTAAAATTAAATTAAAATCCCCTCGCCACCTCGCCACCCGCTCTCCCTCTGCGAACTCGTTGAGGCATACCGCGCACGACGCGTAGGCGGACTCCGCCTCGTACGCTGCCCCCCTCCGGCGGGTCGGCGGGAACTCCACCATGTCGCACGGCGACGGCTAACCGGACCCTGCGATAAACCTTGTGAAGCTGGACGCAAACGAAGACCAGAGCTAGCACACATGGTGGCGCGCATCCCATCACGATCAACAAGATCACCGTCGGTGATAGCGGGAGGCTGAAGAAGCCTGCGTTGGTGCCACTACTTCCAGCACCGTCATCGCCCAGCGGAGGCGCCTGCGGAGCATCAGCGTGCGGGGCAGCCATCTTTCCTGCGTGAGAAAAGAATGCTCTGCTATGTTGAACTGTTGATCGTTAAGCCATAGTATATATACAGATATACACTGCACCAGTGCGAATGTAAGAATTTACCAGGATCCAATTGTTTTCTTTCTTTACCATCACTTAAAATCTAGCATTAATTAGTGCGTGCAGCATCACTTATCCGCGAGATCAAAAGGAGGTCTCGTGTAGAGCATCTGATATTTTCTTCCTAAAAATATGTAGTTTTAGTACTTTAAAAAAGTATAGGAAAGAACAAAGAAAGTCATCGCTAAGAGTTCCTAATAATCCACTCCTAAAATATAGAAGACAATTTTGCATCAGGATTTTATACTATTCTTAAATTATCATAACAACTTTTATGTATTTTTTCTTTTGTACATTTGCCGTTTATACTTATTAGATTCCGCCCGGATATACTTCCAAGCAACAACATTATTTAATCATGATATAATTATACTTATTAGATTCATCTCAAGTTTTTAGGTGGGAGTTACGGATTGAATTTTGTTATTAATCCACATTTATTAATCCATATTTAATGCTCCTAATTTGTGTTCGTTCGTTTGACATGACGGGTGGGTGGTGAAAATTTGGGGAGTAAACCGGGCCTAGTCGAATACTCCTTTGATCCTAAATTATGTCACTTTGATTTTCTAAACTCATAATTTTGCTACTATCTAGACATAAGATATATCTAGTTTGCACAACAAAAAATATGAGCCTAGAAAGGTAAAACAACCTATAATTTGGCACGAATGGAGTATCATATTGAGACCTCGCATCATAATTTTTCTCTTGTTTCATTACTTGCAGGGCGTTTTTTCCTCGCTACAGGGATGGATACTGACGTGACCAGCCCTAAAATATCTCATCTGTAAATTACACATTTGTACTAAAATGACTCATTTGTACAAATAATTCGTATGTGAGGCTGGATTTGGGTTATCAAACCCATTTCAATCGTCTCTAAGGAAAAATGTTATTGTAGTAGTAACATATATATGCAGCAGAGGTTGAATTTAGCCATTTGTTGGGTACCAAGCAGGATCGAAAATGAACGTAAGGCATTAACTTTGGTGAGACTGGAGCTACCATATATATGTCAGCATGAATACACGTACGGAGTATACTATAGGAGTATAAAGTGACACTATGCTGATGCATTGTCCCTTTTCACTCGTAGAGGCGGTGGCAACCCTACTCCCTCCGCCGTTGAAGAGAGGGGCGGCGGCCTCCTCCCTCCCCACGTCGGTGTGTCATGCCCACCTCCTACCTCCCCTACTCGCGGCCCTACTCCATTCGACCACTGTTCTCCCCAAATCGACGACAAACAGGGGGGTCTTCGGACCGGCGGCGCCTCCCTCCCCACCATCGGTGACAAGGCCTCCATGACGAGCGCAACGGGGATGACGGTTGTTGATGACACACGTCGACAAGCCCCACACCACCATGGTGGTGGTTTCCTGTTTCCTCGACGTGCCCGGGATCTGATGGACTGCAACCGGTACACAACGCTTCGGTATGGGATGGTGTCCCCCAACCGGTGCAAGGTTTTCACAGGGCGTACCGTTCGGGATAGGGTACCTGGTGCGGACAGCCTTAGTAGCAATGGGCCTTTACTCCTCACATTTTATTAGTGGCGCCTCTCGTGTGATACGCTACAACGTTCTATTTTTAACAAACAGGTACAATATTGTGCACCATTTCTCAGTAAAGAAGTTTACAAGTAGGTGTTTGTCACTTTTAACCTTTACCGCCCGTTACTATCTTCAACATATTTTTAATTTTTACAGTGGACTAGTAAGGTGTACGTGCGACACACACGTATTCCAGAGAAATCTTAAAATACTTGTGGATCCCTCAACTTGTCATTCTTATAATATTATTTACTATTTTTTTTAATATTCCATTATTTTACTTCATTATCTACATCCCTGAAGAAAGAAGTTTAGCATCTTGAACAACATATCATCACTCACAACACCAAGTTTACAACAATTTATTGCTTAGCCCAGGAAACAGAACACACTCAAGAATTGGACATTTATCTAATGTAGAAAGGAGGAATTATGACACATTGTTAACCTGGTTTGGCTTCTCATTATAAACTCCATTGTCAACCTGGTTTGGCTTCTCATTATAAACTCCTATTCTTGGTGGGGGGAAGTACACATGTGACATATGTTATTGGATTTAGCTAAGAGACTCTCTATATTCTGTAAATCAAACATTTAAAAAATCTCATAAAAATAAAAGAGCATGTTTATAATTCTATAATTTAGAAATAGATAATAGATCTGCCATGTGTGCACTTTCTCAGGCTAATAAGATGCAACCTAAATACAGTGATGCACTAATTTCCATATAGTTTTTAGTTTTCCCTCAAAAAAAAAAGAAATAAGTCGATGATTTGATGTTGCACAATCATACAAAACTACCTTTTGACTCCCCACTAAGGAATTCTTTGAGCTCTCAGCTGGCCACATCAGCAACTGGTCCCACCGCTCAGCCCTCCGTCCACAGTCCACGCCGCGCCACCCTTCCCCCGATTCTCCACCCACGTCGCGCGGATCGGCCTTCAAGCGCGCCGCCCCCTACGACACATTCAAGCGCGCTGCCGCGTACCGCCGCCCCTTCCCCTCCCCACCAACGCCTCCCTGCCTCCCCACCGCCGCCCCTAGCCCTGTCTCCATAAAGCTGCTTCTCCAGGTGGAGGCCTGCTCCTCCAGGCGCCGTGGGCCTGCTTCTCCACGCCGAAGGCTTCCGGCCCCGAAGCTCCCCATGCCGCCGGCCTCCAAGCCGCCGCGCCCGCCGTGCGCGGGTCGCGGCGCCCACACCGCCGGGCTGGCCTGCCTCCAGGCCGCAGCTCCACTGGCCCTCCAGGTGCCGACGGCCTGCTCCCCTTCCTTCCCAATCTCTTCTGGGCTCCTCCTTCCCTGCGTTTTCATCCGTTCTCACATCAGCTTTACCCTGTGCGTGCCAGTTTGTTAGAGGTAGAGAGGCCGTGGCGACGACATGATAGATTTGTAGATGCAGCCACCAAGTTACAACCGCAACAACGGCACACTAATGCGCCAGGCCAAGCTGCCCGCCGCCGCTAGCGACGAGGAGCCTGAGGAGGCCGCTGCGCTGCTACTGGAGGAGTTCGAGGTGCTCAGCATTGATGTGCTAACATCGCTGAAGCTGCTGTGAAAGTCAGAACCTGTACATCGGCTCGGCGGCCGCTCACGATGGTGATGGTCTGAACTGGGGCGGCGGAAGGTTGTAGAAGATGATGAGTGTGCATGTGTATTTGCTTCGGTTCATTTAGTATCATTGCCGACGTGACTATGATTCAAAATGAAGAGGAGCTTGATTATTAGGGAACTGCTTTGGAAGGGTATGGTTTTAGGAGTATTTTTTAAGAACGATTTTGGTTTCTTATTATGTGAGCTTCAATATGTTATTGACTTTTTTCATAAAACATACGAATTTTGCAGGTTGCCTTCTGAATATAGAAAGCCAGTTATCGTACATCAGCAAACCAAGTAATAACCCTACTCCAACTTCATTAGCATTTCTAAGTTGCAATTGTCTTTATTTTTAGTTTGCGATGCAACCATCTTCAATCTCTTTAGAAATCCCCGCAGCAACGTGGGGGGTATCACCTAGTCATAATGTATAACCAGTCATGGGACACTACTAAGAAAAAACCAGAGCAATATTATCTTTACATAATTACCTCTTTATTGGCAATGTTCATAGTACACGACAATTCAATTCCTACAATTTAACAGCAAATGGCATAGCATTTATATAGCATATTAACAATGTGGTTTTGTCTGCATATATTACAATAAAATTGGAGGCACACTATCAGTATAGCAAGACTACTTAAGTTTTTGTTATCCCGATTCTCACATTAGAAATCACAAGCGTAAACTGTCGACCCAAGAGTAACATGGGTCATTAAAAAGAGAGTAAAATCCAGTGGCGGTTACTAAACTTGTACAGTTGTGTCATATAGGTCCCAAACTTAGGATTTTTGATATTTGGATCCCTAAACTTGCACGATTGTGTCATCTAGATCCCAAACTAATAATGAATGATATTTGGTCCTTAAACTTGCACGATAGTGTCATCTAGATCCCAAAGTTCAGCATTTATATAGAACAACAAGTCAATTTTCACCCTATTATTTTTTAGAAAAACAATAAAAGTAGTAACTTGAACATATAATATCCAATTAACTTCAAATAAAACACTCAGGGACATTTTTATAAGAAATTTGGTACATGTTTCATATTTTTGTGTTTTAAAAATTTAGTTATGACTTTTAGATTAACATATTTTTCTTTACAGTTTCATAAAATAGGTGTAAATCAAACTTTTTTCAATAAAATTTTTTGAGTTCAGGACCTAGATGACATTTACCGTGCAAGTTTAGGGACACAACTACCATATATCATGAGTTTGAGACCTAGATGACACAACCGAGCAAGTTTACGGACCCAAATATTAAAAATCCTGAGTTTGGGATCCAGATGATACCTTTGTGCAAGTTGAGGGACCGCCAATGAATTTTACTCTTAAAAAGATATAGCATCTAAACTATATCCATGAGCCTAAATTTCGTTCATGTAGATCATCTAACCATGTGTAATTTTAATTGAGATCACAACATACCATACGATAGAATCATATGACCACTGGTCAATTAACAACCACTAGAACGGTTGGGCGCGCAGTGCGCGCCCTACCAATATCTCAACAAAGAAAAGCTAATAAAAAATAACTGCATATGTTAACATAAAAGGTGCTGATTTCCTGGGAAGTCAATGAAATAGGATCATTAGTTGCACCATGGTCTCTGAATGAAAAAGAAATGAACTTCAGTTAATAGGCATTCATTCTTGTTTTGCTGACTCACATCATTAAGAACAGAAAAGATACAACACATTTTAGCAAGCATGTTGTAATGTAATTAGAAGGAAATGCATAAATGGAGAAACACAACCATAACATGCGGCGAGTGGCAGGATAAAGAAACAGAATCTTCAGTATTATTATCAGTAGCTATTGAACAAAACAGCCAAATTAGAAAATATGAGCTCTGAGACTAAGGTGATTTAACAATATGTATGCCGATAGTTTTTTAATATATTTTAATTACACGGAAGTAAACTTAAATGTTTAACATTAACCTAATGAAGGAACCTGGATCCTTAGCAGTATTATGTTCAGATTTCAGAGGATAAACTCTAGCTGCATAATACATCCTGTCATAAATACGAATACGTACCAAGAAATGAGAGTATGATATCTAAATATGTAAGCCAAGGCATGATGACTAATGAAGTTTGAATTTACCTTGGCAAAAATAAGGAAGATGCAAGTGTGAGACAATTACTGCCAACATTAGGTGGACAGCTTGTTCCTTCCTGAACCCCAGTAGTACCCGTCGATACCGGCAACCTACTTTCATTAAAATAAATAAAAAGTAGGGATCAGATGCAAAATAGGAGAGCACAATCCAATTTTTATCGATGCCACATCTTAATAGTAGTGTTGGTTATCTGTGAAGTGTCAGATCAAAACAAGCCAGATTGAAATGAGCTGCCGGTTGGAGTTAATTTGGCTATCAAACTGACAACTTAAGTTTTCTTCCAGTTTATTGCACCACTAAACAAAATACCAACAACAATTGATGGATAATTCAAGCTGTTAAGAAAAGAAATCAAATTTCAAAAGGAAGTACACAGATTAAAACTACAAATCAGAAGAATTAAGATTGAGTGCACCACTAAACACAAGCTGTTAAGGTAAATAGTTGCAAATTTCAAAGGAGGCATACAAATTAAAATTATCAATCAGAAGAGTTAAGGCATAGTTTTTCCGTAAGATTTAGAGAAATTTAACTACTGCATACCAGGTCATTGGTGTAGAATTATAGAAACGGAAGGGAAACCAGTCCCCATAGGATGCAAGACACTAAAGAGCACAACTACAGTGTAAATGCAGTAAAATGTTAGCCTATAGTGTTTGCAGCAGGACTACAGTTTGAATTGCACAAGTACGATTAGAGAAAAAAAGGATGGTGGGGGCAAAATAAAACAAAACTGCATGGCAAAGGAATGTGAAGAAAATGAAACAATCCCCCATATGGTGAACATAATACAAACCTAGAGATTTGAGTAAGCTCCCTTCGGAAGGAAGGGTCCATGGACACGTCCCGCTCGTCGACGGCGACGCGGAACCCCTGCAGGATGGCGCACACAGCGGAGCAGTTCGTGAACGTGCGCCGCACCCCACGCAGTGACGTCGGAGAGGGCGAGCTCGTGGAGGCCGAGTGCCTCGAGCGCGCGGGCGCGGCGGAGGAGCGCGAGGGAGAACTCCCGGGCGACGGTCTCGTGGTCGACGGGGCGGAGCCGGGAGCGAGCGGGGGCGCGCGGGTGCTTGTGGAGACGACGCGGTCGGGGTGGACGCGCGGGGCGAGGCGGAGCGCGACGCCGCCGCTCCCCGGAGCGCTGGATCCGACTGCCGTACCGAGGCCGAGGGAGAGGGGGGAGGGAGAGTCGCCGGGGAGGGGGCGCACCGCCGAATAGACGGCGACGACGAGGAGGAGGAGGAGTGAGGTTAGGGTTCGGGAAAGGGAAGTGGGGGTGGGGAAGAGACCTCGCACTCTCGCAATTTTCAGAGAACAGAGGGGGGTTTTGCAAAACTGCCAGGCGGGGGCGTGTTCGCGAGCGGAGGAGGCCGAGCACGCGCTGCGCGACGCGTGTCCCGTGAAACGCGGAGAGGAGGGGAAACGGGGCACCTTTTAAGAACTTTGATACTACTATTAGCAAGTCCTCATGGAAGTACAACTAAGGTTACTTCCCAAGTATTATAGACTGCAATGATAACCATTATATTTTTATGAGCCTATAGGAGACACGACGGATCAAGATATCAATTAGCAGTTATATTTTTAATTGATTTAGGAGACACGACGGATCAAGATATCAATTATCTGTCTTGATACTACCATTCCTTTATTTATGAGCTTGAGACAGTTTTTATGATATCAATTGCAACCTATAGCCAATCCTACCATGATACTACTCTAGGAATGTAGAGACAAGCAAAGATTGCAATAGAGTAAATGCGGAAACGTAAAGGGGATGAGAGGAAGCAAACTCTTGACACGCGATTTATCCCATGGTATCGGTAGGCACTAAGCCACCCCTAGTCCACGTTGTTGAAGCACTCACACAAGAGTATTGCTTCCCGGTCACCAAGTCTCTCCCAAGAGCACCAACTTGACTTGCCACAAAGGCTAGCCACTTAGGCACTTGCCAAGCTCCCTTGGTCACCTTGATGCCGCCTCCACTAAGGAGCTTCTCCACCAAGGAAGGGGGTCTCCACGTCCCCCGCACAAAGTGTCCTCGCCACTCCACACCAAGCCGGAGGGTCGATGACGATTGCCGATGAGCCACTTAGGCCCCAAGGCTTCCGGCGAACCTTGTACAACTTGATTCACTCAAGAATCACCTCACAAGGTTGGCACAACCTTGCACTCACTCAGCTCTAAGCTAAGCCTAGCACTAAGCACATACACAAAGTATATGCAAGTCTAAGGATGAGCAATTTAGCACTTGGATGGATTGGATATGATCTTGAATGTGTCTTGAACTCTTCTGCACTTCGACACAATCCAGCTACCTCAAATGGGTGAGTGGAGGGGGTATAAATAGCCCAAGGCATCAAACTAGCCGTCGGCTAACGTCCACTGAAAAAGGTACCGTCGGATGATCCGACGCTATGTGTTTCCAGGGCGTCGGTTCATCCGGTGCCCCTCCCACGTCACGTAGCCATTGAGGTTCTCTAACACAACTGCTACGACGCTATGCACCGACGCTACGTCGGATCATCCGGTGCTGAAGACCTCGCGTCCAAGTCGCCTCTGTTAGCTTCCAACTGACCGTCGGATAGACCGACGCTTCACCTTGACCAAGGCGTCGGATCATCCGGTGCTGAAGGCTTCGTCTTGGCGCGTCTCTGTATGAATTCAAACTGAGCGTCGGATAGACCGACGGGGTCCCCACTCAGACCGTCGGATCATCCGGTGCTACTGTCTTCCTTGCTCTTCCTCTGCAACTCGTCCGACGCTACTAAATAATGGACCGTCGGTTCATCCGACGGTACCTAGGGTTTGACCCTGTGCACCAACTCGTCCGACGATTGCACCGACGCTTGTATTTGAGGGACCGTCGGTTTATCCGACGGTGTCTTTTCTTTTCCTTTTCTTGCTCGGTTTTGACCCTAGAAAAATACACTATCCTCTCAATTTGGCATATGGTTTTTTTGCATCCTTGGGACCTAAAAGTGTCTACAAAGACATGCTGAAACAATAAGGTTAGTCCCAATGATCATGTTGTCATGAATCACCAAAATCAAACTCGAACTAGTGGCATATGAGGCCATGTTCGCTACAATCTCCCCCTTTTTGGTGATTTATGACAACACAACCAAAGCAAGCATAAATTTGCAAGAATTGACAAAATTAGAACCACTTAGACTTGCTTGGATGCTTACCATCATCCAAACTCCCCCTAGATCAAACTTCCCCCTTTTTGATCTTCATGTTCACATTCTCCCCCTTTGGTCTCATATCCTTGAAACCACTTGTAAGCATCCTTGAAACCACTTGTAAGCTTAAGCCATAAGCTTGCTTTGGTCCCACATTCTACCCCTTTGGAATAAAATCTCCAAAAAGTCCCAAAGCAAAAGGTTCCAAGGAAACTAGTAAGACCTAGCAAACATAGCTCAACGAGAAATGTTAAATGCAAGGGAGAAAGCCGCACGAACCATGATCCATATGTATGATATCAATGAAGATACCACATGTGAGGATAACTAAGGTGGATCACAAGCTCATGAGACTAACATGATATAACCTAAGCTCCCCCTAAGTGTGTGCACAAAAAGGATACCACTTGTAAGACAAGGGTAGTGAGAAACAAGTGCACAACTACAAACTTGTAAGACAAGGAAGCTTAGAGCATATCATGCAAGGAGGTAGCTTAAAGGACAAGAGATAAGACAAATGGGTTCTTGTTACAATACCACTTGTAGAGATCACTTGTAGTCTTTTGATCATTGCATACCTCCAGGGGTAGATCCTCTCTACCTTGTTGGCACCACGTTGAGATGAGCCACTAGGAAATGATATCACTAGGTGACACCACTTGAAAGAAGCTTGCATAGAAGACACTTGGGGTACCACAAGGATTACGAATGTATGAGTACATTGCCTTTGAACCTATGTACATAAGCTCTAAAGGACATGACTCAATAGCATGAAGTTCATATTGCTATATTCACTCTTTTAGAGATGTTAGATCACATTGAGAGTGAAATAGCATTCTCTTAGAATGAAGCACCGCACCGAAACGCGTCGCCTAGGGACTACATAAGATAAGCTTGAAACAATGTTAGTCCCATAACCAAACCATAGGATGAGCTCCCCCTAGATGTGTGTATTTAGTGTATGAATCACCAACCAAATGTATGCACATTGTTTATGACAACAAAAGGGAGGCTAACCCTATAGCTTGCTCATGATGCAAAGAGATATATATGAAAACATGCATCATGAAAGAACAAGTGTAGCTTTCCTACACACTAATCAAACCATGTAGATTGCTCATGGGTTAGCACATGACACAAGCAACCTATCATATGTAAACATTGCAACAAATGCAATCTAAACAAGGCAATGGAGCTACAATGACACAAGATATAGGTACTAGTTTCCATTACCTCAACCGGGGATCTTGGGCAACACATGTCCAACTTGCAAGTTTGGCTTATAGGCTTGAATCTTCCCATCTTGATTGTGCCAAGCCTCCCAAGTCCCCGCATCATGGCCTTCAAGTGGCCTTCAGAACCCAAACCATTTGAGGCCCCTTCATGTTGGTGATGACTTCCTTGGGCACCCAAATGGGTTGGTTCCTACCCTGCTCCTCCTTCATCTTCCCAACCTTGTGAGCAACAACCTTGCCATTTGTCTTCTTCTTGATGACGTAGGTGTTGCTATTTGTCTTGTTCTTGCGGTTGGGCTTGGTGTAGATGTGAAAGGACCTTGATGTCGCCTAGAGGGGGGGTGAATAGGCGTGGCGACCAAATTAAACTTTTTCTCCCCAAACACTTGAGCTGACAGTGCTCCACCGGTCAGACCGGTGGTGGTTACCGGTCAGACCGGTCAAGCACTGGTCTTCACAGATGACACCGGTCAGACCGGTGCGCCTCACCGGTCAGACCGGTGTAGCACAGAGAACCTGCAAAAACAACTTCAAGCACCTCTTGGCTTCTAGCACGAACCAAACTCAGGGTGTGGCTTTTGTAGATGATCACAAGCAGAGTAATGAGCCCATGCACACACAAGTAACACACCCAAGTAGATCGAAGCGGAAGTAAATGAAATATGCTAGAAAAACAACTTAGAGAGTAGAACCACACGAAGAAGCAAGGATTTGTTTCCCGAAGTTCACCACCCACTGAGGAATGGCTACGTCTCCGTTGAGGAGCTTGTAAGGGACGATTCCCACAACAAGCCGGGTCTCTTTCAGCCACTTTCCTCCTTTCCACTAAGGTGATCTTTTCCACGAAGAGGCAAGATCGCAGCCCTTACAAACTTCCCGCTGCTCACCACAACCTTGGGAGCTAGCCGGCGACACCTAGCCGTCTAGGAGGCAAACCTCCAAGAGTAACAAATGCACCAAAGTTTGTAGACTCGAAACCAAAGTGCTCAAGCTATGGAACTGCTCTTGTTAGCTCACAAAGTCACTCCTAGGCTCACTTTCTCAACCCAACACAAAGATGATGGCTTGAATCCACAAATCTCACAAAGAGATGGTTGGGGAGAGCCACTAAGGCTTAGAGCTAGTTAGAAAAGGCTTGGGATCTCAGCAACAACACTAGAAGCAGCAACCCTCACTTGAGGAGGGCTTGGGGTATTTATACCCCTCAAAGGAGAAAACTAGCCGTTAGTCCCCGGGAGGCACCGGTCAGACCGGTGCTCTACACCCCGATCGGGCCGGTGTATGAAAAACTAGCCGTTGGGCTAGCGGCACCGGTCGGACGGGTGCCTCGGCCGGTCGGGCCGGTCGGGCCCGAGTTGCCCCCAAAACCTCTTTTGAAGAAGCTAGCACTTCACCACCACGATGAAATGACCCAGGTTAGGTTAGGAGGGTTAGTTAGCTCACTCAAGGGCTAGATCTCACTTAGGTCAACTAAAGAGCACTTTGACTTGGTCAACTTGCTAAGTTGCATCCCTCTTGATAGTACGGCGTACCTATACTCAAGAAAAGAGTAAAAGAGCTTTGATGACCTCTTGAGCTTGAACAACTTCAATTCTTGCCATACTTGATCGATAACCACTTGAGGGCTTTCAACATAGCCTTTGACTTGAGCACGTCCATACTTGAGCTAGTGACTTAGGATCTTTCCATATAGCATAAGAATGCACACTTGGATCCATGGCCACTCCATGTTGCCAATCTTAACGAGTTGATGACTTGCAAAACTTCCCTCGGTTAAGGTTTGAATATGATACTTGAAGACCCCACGGATGCTAGACCTTCACCCTAGCAAAACACTTATGGCGGCTTAGCTACGGCCCCAAAGATTGCTTAGTCCCTCACCCTAGACATCTCGGTTGATCTCTTCATCACTTATCCAATCCACTTTGAGTTCCACTTTGCTTCGCACGCAATTAACCTTTCATTTGAAAATCTCGCTTCAAATGCTTGATCTTGATTGACAACGGATATGCAAGCTTCCATTTTTAGAACCATAAAATGTATACTCATCATCTTGTTCTCTTTCAATAAACTCATGAAGTCTTGCACCATTTACTTATCTTTGTAGATGTGAGCCATAAAATACATCCATATTTAAAATACTTCAAAAGTAGCTCATGAATATATAATGAAAACCTGCTCACGATCTTAGACAAAAGCATTAGTCCTTTAATCGCCTTGTCATTCAATTCACCAAAATCCACATAGGGGCCTAGATGCACTTTCAATCTCCCCCTTTTTGGTGATTGATGACAACTCGATTAAAGCTCACAAATAAAACAATAAAGCGCATTTAGACTCTTAGATATAGCTAGAGCTCCCCCTTAATTTGTGCTTTGAGTTAGATTTCAAAAAATGGCCTTAAATGCCATTAGCACAAATTTGGAAGAAAAGACGTGTGAGCTCCCCCTATATCTTAGAATCAGTGGAGTGCAACATGTGTGAGCGACAAAATAAAATCCGTGATGCGTATGACAGGATATGCACAAAGCAAAGGAAAGTGAGGCGACTAGGCGGCACGGTCGAGCCGGTGACCACGGCCGGTCGGACCGGTCGAGTCCCGGCCCGGCCCGCTCAGCGGGCGGCACCGGTCTGACCGGTGCCCGTGACCGGTCAGACCGGTCAGGTCCAGTCAGCGCACAAAGCAGCAGAAGTGCGTGCTATTTGGTCCAAGGTGATCATGCTAGGGTTGCAAGCTGGTTTAGATCACCTTGCTCCATTTAGCCAACACAAACAAACACCATTCAAAGTATGCATCACAATCTATCAATAAAGTCGCTTAAATATTACAATAAGGTTTAAAACACACAGTGGCACTCATACAAAAGTTCTCAAGTCCACTAAGTTTAAGTTCTAACTTATTACACGGTTTCTCTCAATTGCCGGCGAGCACGGTCGGCCGGTGCGGGGCACGATCGAGCCGGTGCAACACGAACAGCCGACCACGACGGCACAAACTTGAGGCTTTAATCGCGATTCTTCTCCCCCTTTGTCATCAAGCATCCAAGAAGGGCCTGGAGAAGAAGCGGTGCCGATCACTGTCCGTGAGAACCGTCTCTGGGTGAGAGCTCCCTCCTATTTGAGAGTCGTCAAGAATCCAATGCAAAGGAGAATTTAGGTAAATCGACTCCGAGACGTTGATTTGAGATGGATGAGCTATGGGAGCACAGTTTTTACCATAGAAGTACGGATCGTAGCCAAAGATCTCGGCGGAGAAGCGAGCGCCCCAATCTTGTACTTGCTCGGGAGGTGGAGGAGGTGGGGGTGCTTGCTCCTGTTCCATGAAGTGAGACGATCCTGCTACGTCCGGAGGAGGAGGTACAAATGGTGGAGGTGGAGGAGGAACCGATGAAGATGATCCTTGTCCTTGCTCAGTTTCGAAGAACATGGGGCCATATTGGTTAAGCAAGTCCGAGTTGGCCCAACCTCTCATCCTTTCTTCAAAGGAAGGTATCTCAGCCTGAGGAGATTCTGGAGATGGTGGAGAGCGAGGTGGTTGAAACCCTTGGGCATTGTGCATGAGCTTCATCGTGTCCCGCAATTGCTTGTTTGCCCGTCTTGACCTTTGCTGCTCAACCTGGATGTCATGCTGGCTCCGACACATCCCAAAAATGAAGTTGAGAAACTTCTTCAAAGGAGAGGTGGATGCCGCGAGGTACGCTGGCTGCCGGCCTCCCCCACGGTCGAGCCGGTGCTCAGCACCGGTCAGACCGGTGCTGGTCTGAGCACCAGCCTGCGGCACATCTGGCCGAGCTGCTCCCTCCTCAAATATCTCTTCCTCCTGACCTGGTACATGCTCAATTCTAGGAGATGGAACCCGTGGATTCTTGCTTGGGTTGAGCTTCAGAGGCTTGTGAGTCACATTCTTCGGAAACTCCGTCTTTGCAACCTTTTCGATCATATACATGATGTACGGGCTATAGCTGCAGATCTTCTTGGGGTCCTCTGATAGATGCTTAATCTCTTGCCAAATGAAGTCCCCAACACTGAACTCCGGAGCTCCCGGCCTCAAAGCCACCATCAAGTTCTTCTGAAACTTAGTGATTTCTGAGGGGTTTCCATCTCTAGGTGTGATAGATACCCTAAGTAGCCTATTCAGGACAGCGAAGTAGGTATAGAGGTTCTTCACCTTCCCAAAGTTGGCATGCTCACCGCGAGGGTACATCACGTGCAAAGCATCCTTCTCTAGCTCCCCCTCATCATGGAGCTTTCTCAACTCCCCATCTCCAGCCATGATCCCAAAGCATCTCAAGAATCTGTGGAATGTAATGGAGTACTTTTGGCCGCTAGTCATCCAAATCATAGCCCTGTCGGCCTCAATGTGACCAAAGTGCACTGTGGCAAAGAACTGGGCGATGATCTCTTTGTTCCAATCTTGTCGGAACCCCATAAGTGTCTTGACCCTTTGCCTCTCACAATTGCTGATTACTTCATCAAAGATAGGGTCTCCTTTCCTTGCCATGTGCCCCCAATCCACATATTGTGCCTTGTGTGTGATCTTGGGCTTCTTTATAATCAACGTAGCATAGTAATCTTGCTGAAATTTAGCCCAAAACCTCGGGTCCGATGCGGTCTTCCCCTCCTCATAAGGGTTCTTGTCCCTCAGCTTCTTTAGGGCCTTGGTCATGCCGGCCCGTGATACTTCACCGGCCGATCAGGGTAAATGTAAGTAGGTGGCATGATCCTCAACCTACCCTGATCGTCGTCGTCCTCTTCCATGGCATCCACATCCTCCTCTTCATCCTCCTCTTCCTCATCCTCATCCTCAGCACCATCGTCGTCGACCCGGCCTCCCCGGTGCCTTCTCAACTCAAGCCGGCCGGATAAGTCTCATCTTCAACATTGTCATCTTGCTTGTTCGGTGTCACCTCCTAGATCGGGATCCTCAACACTTGCTTGAGTTGAGCGGCGTCTCAATCTCTTGCCGGCGATGTTGACGATCTTGCCCCCTTCCCCAAAATCACCGGGGATAGCTCCTCGGCGAGTGAGGACTTCTTCTCTTCTTTTCTTAGCCCCTTCCTTTTCCCGCACCATAGGCTGCTGTCCTGAGTCACACAAAGGATGACGAGTGTATAAGACTCTAGGAAAAAGATTGAATTGAATTGGAATTGAAACTTGAAAGTTCGGAACAATTGGGTACGTTACCAGGCCACACCGGTCGGACGGTGAGGGGCACGGTCGGCCGGTGCCACCCAGAACAGAGCCAATTGCTCCCACATTCAATCTGAGCAGCTGTTGATCTAAGATTTGGTCTAGATGAACAAAAGATACCCTAGAACAGATATGTGTTGAAAAACAAGAAGAAAACACAATTTGGGGTTGGACATGCGCCACCGGTCAGACCGGTGACGGCCACCGATCAGACCGGTGAAGGCCGTCCGAACCCAATTTGTGATTTCTCACAATGTGTCCAACAAAACGCTATGGATCTATAGGAATGTCTTCTAGGTGATCTCAGAAGATGTTCTACCAAAGGGAATTCAAAACTTTGCACCATGTGAGGAGATCGGGCAAAAGATAGGTTTGAATACCTTTGGAGAGATGAACTCGAGTTGAAACCGAGAAACTTGAATGGGAAAGTGAAGAGGGGCCTCGGGAGATCCTTTTGCTTGCAATCTTGAGCCTTTTCCTTGGTTGAATCTTCAGATCACCATGGAACTTGAGAGAGGTGAAGAAGTGAAGAGAGAGGGGTGATGTTCACGGTGTGAGGCAGTGGAGGAATGGTGAATGATAGAGGAGAGAGAAGGAAGGGGGGTAAAAGGATTCCTTTCTTGTGGCCCCACGGGGCGACGCCGGCGTCACCGGTCGGAGCCGGTGACGGTCCGCCGGTCGAGCCGGTGACGGCCGCCGGTCAAGCCGAGAGAGGCCATATCAGTTTTTCCGGCCCCCCATCGGTAGAACCGAAGATCCTGATAAAATTTAACAGAGAGTCCTTATCGGTAGAACCGACGCGTCCACGGTAGTACCGACCCTTTTGCTCCTTTTTGAGATTTTGCTCCTTGAAAACTTCTCCAAACATGTTATAGGACAATTCTCATCCACTTAGGTTGCATAAACACGATTATGTGACTTCAAGGTTACCACCGGTCAGACCGGTGGCTTGCACCGGTCAGACCGGTGCGGCCTTGAGAAACAAAAAATTGAGCCACACCAAAGAATTTCCATTTCAAACTTCAGAGATGTTTCGGATATGAGATGGAAAGATGATATTGATCCAAAAACCATCAATTCTTAAAGGAAGGAAGGATTAACGAGTTTGAGCGAGTACACTTGATCCTTCCGAGAGAGAGATATAAAGAACGGATTTTAGGGACTTGAGAAAATCTTCTTAATTGTGACTAGCCATCAATCAATCAAGGAGAACTATAGTCACAACTAAGTTGATTGGGTCACTAAGACCAAGAACCAAATATTTTCCAAAGAAAGCACACTTCCTATACATGCTAGTTGATTTTTCGAAAGATCTATCCTATATCACAAAGTGCATGCATCCACTTCAAATGAATGCCCTAACAAGCATATTTGGCTCATATCTCCATCCTCGAGACACAAAGACGAGTGGAAGTAAAGATATCAACCAAATATCTAGAAAGGAGCTCAAGAGGCCATTTGAAGCAATTACATGCTAAGGATGGCACACTAGCATGATGTTATGGCCTAGATGCATTACGGTATTTCAATGAGTTTCGTGAAAACATACCTTTGCCTTAAGACCATTTCATTTGTGCATATATTAACTTTCATACAGCGTTAGCTCTTACTTGTTCTTTTGGAAGTTACGCTTATCGAGAGCTTCCTTTGAGATGCACAAACGAATGAGACTACAAGATCACTCAGAAGAAATTGTTAGTCCCATAAGTGACTCAAGTTTTGTAATGAGCTCCCCCTTAAGTAGTGCTAGAGAATTTGAATTTCTCGACCAAGGCACTTTGCTCAATCAAGAACATGTTGAGGCTCATTCCAAAACTTGGTCATAACACACGAATGATTTGATAATTGACATGTGTTTTGCTCCTCATAACATTTGACGCCAAATCACCCTTCTTCTTGAGGGTTTGGACAACCCCGGGTCACCCGGGCACTCATGCCGGGTCACCCTGCAGCATTCAGAGGCGTACAGGGTCACCCGCTCAAGTTTCACTGGCTGCGTTGGCACCGGTCAGACCGGTGCATGTCACCGGTCAGACCGGTGACCACCACCTGGCCCATTTTGGTGATTTTTCTTTCCCTTTTTCCTTGAGTGAGTGAATGTATCACTAATTTCAGTCCTGCAACCAAGGATAAGGCATTGCTCTACTAGAGGCCATTAAAAGCATCGAATGGCATGAGAGAGTAAATTTTTTTATTAAAATAATCAAAGTCACTGCCTCATGCTTTGCTTATACTAGAAGAGCATCGCATGAGTGTTCGTCACGAACCAAAGTGACTTAGACTCAATTGAGCGCATTAGTTACCGAGATGACATTGATTTCACGAAATATATGAGTTTGCTCTTCACATGGTCAATTGAATCCTTCAAGATTTCCATGTCCTCCAAACCATGTGCTCAATGCATCTCTTTCAACCTACAAGCTCAGTAAGCATTTCTTGGTACCCAACACTTGTTGGGTCCTATTGGGTTAGTCACAAGGTGTTTAGGAACCCAAATAGCCCTCATGCTACAATGAGGTGAACTAATCTCCCTCATAGCACAAGTTCTATTCTTATCGTTCCTAAGCTTATGGAAATCATAATGGACAAGGTTTGATTTAGGAACGTTACCATTTGGGCAATCCTTGCCCATGTGACCCTTTTGACGGCATTCGTAGCAAATGCGACTTTTGTTCTTGTTGGTCATCCCATTCCTTGCAATTTCTTTTCTACACTTGCTTCTGAGACTTGTTCTTGGAGAAGGTGGCTTCCTTGCCTTGTTTGATTGAAGTGGGGCTGCCCTGGCCAGCACCGGTCTGACCGGTGGCACGCACCGGTCTGACCGGTCACGGTCAGAGCCACTGCCCGTTGTTTCTTTTGGGCACGAGTCGGCAAGGTGTCCCTTCTCTCTGCACTTGTAGCACACCCTCCACTTGTTGGAGCTCCTAGGCTTCTTGGAGAGTGGTTCTTGTGCCTTGTGCTTGATCGGGCGATATTGGGGTTTGATTTGCCCAATCTTGCTCTTTTCTTGAATCTTGTGCTTGTGGGACCTTGTATTTTGTTGAGGAGTTGAACTAGTGGCGGTTGATCTCTTCCCAAGCTTCTTCACCATGCTTTCACAGTTATCTTGAGAAGGTTGCACTTTGCTCTTCTCCTTCAACACACACAAGTCCTTTTGGAGCTTTTCGACCTCTTGCTTTAGTTTATCATTTTCAGCAGCAATGAGGTCTTCACAAGATTCTACAAGTACATGCTCAATGCTAGATTGGCTTGCTTGAGACAAACAATCATTAGCGCTAGATAAAACAACTTGAACTTGTGAGCATGTGCATGTGTGAGATAGAGGTTGTAGAGATTTTACCGATGAAAGCACAACCTCATGGGCTATCTCTAGTGTTGCATAAGAATCAACAAGCTTCTCAAAAGAAAGTTCAAGTTCATTGTGATTAGCTTGTAGGACCATATGCTCGCCAGTGAGCTTCGCTAGTTTGGCTTCTAGATCATCATTGGCATCTTCTTCTAATTTAGCTCTACAAGCAAAGGATTTGATGTCATGATCATATTTGTTAGCCAATGTTTCATACTTACAAACCAAGGATGCAAGTTCGGATTTGAGAAGCTCAAGTTCTCTTGACGAAGAGCTTGAAGCTTCAATCTTTTGGTCCTTAGCCCCTTTGGCTTGTCTCTTCTTCTTGCTTCTCTTCTCCTTCTTGGCCATCAAGCAAGTTGGTGTGCCCCTGCCGGCACCGGTCGACCGGTGGGCGTCACCGTCCGACCGGTCCCTGCGCAGGGACGGCGTCTTCGCTTCTTTCCTCTTCTTCTTGCTTGAGGTTTGATGCTTGATGCTCAGTGGATGTTGTAGAGGTAGGGCACATCTCCACTGACTCATTTTCATCATCGCTCTCGAGTTCATCCCATTTGGTGTTTACCAACTCAAGTAGTAATTTCCAAATGAGATGAGCATCTTCGGAAATCTTTTTGCTCTTCAAGATAATGTACTTTAGTTCTCTACATACACAGCTACACAAAAGGTTAGTAATAAAGGCATTGAGTTGCTTCTTCTCCAAGTCCATTGGCGAGACACATGTCTCATCCTTTGGAAGGATACTCGCAACCATAATGCTCTCAGCGATAGGGCCCAAAACCTTAAGTGCAATGTGAACCTTAGAGCACCAAGAAGAATAGTTTGAGCCATCTAGAGCTAGAGGCTCAAACGGTACCTCACAAGTTGTCGACATCGAAGAACTCCAAGCGGTTAAGCTCGAATCGGAGCACCAAGCTCTGATACCAATTGAAAGGACCTTGATGTCGCCTAGAGGGGGGGTGAATAGGCGTGGCGACCAAATTAAACTTTTTCTCCCCAAACACTTGAGCTGACAGTGCTCCACCGGTCAGACCGGTGGTGGTTACCGGTCGAGCCGGTCAAGCACGGGTCTTCACGGATGACACCGGTCGGACCGGTGCGCCTCACCGGTCGGACGGTGTAGCACGAAGAACTCGCAAAAACAACTTCAAGCACCTCTTGGCTTCTAGCACGAACCAAACTCGGGGTGTGGCTTTTGTAGATGATCACAAGCGAGTAATGAGCCCCCGCACACACAAGTAACACACCCAAGTAGATCGAAGCGGAAGTAAATGAAATATGCTAGAAAAACAACTTAGAGAGTAGAACCACACGAAGAAGCAAGGATTTGTTTCCCGAAGTTCACCACCCACTGAGGAATGGCTACGTCTCCGTTGAGGAGCTTGTAAGGGACGATTCCCACAACAAGCCGGGTCTCTTTCAACCACTTTCCTCCTTTCCACTAATGTGATCTTTTCCACAAAGAGGCAATATCGCAGCCCTTACAAACTTCCCGCTGCTCACCACAACCTTGGGAGCTAGCCGGCGACACCTAGCCGTCTAGGAGGCAAACCTCCAAGAGTAACAAATGCACCAAAGTTTGTAGACTCGAAACCAAAGTGCTCAAGCTATGGAACCTGCTCTTGTTAGCTCACAAAGTCACTCCTAGGCTCACTTTCTCAACCCAACACAAAGATGATGGCTTGAATCCACAAATCTCACAAAGAGATGGTTGGGGAGAGCCACTAAGGCTTAGAGCTAGTTAGAAAAGGCTTGGGATCTCAGCAACAACACTAGAAGCAGCAACCCTCACTTGAGGAGGGCTTGGGGTATTTATACCCCTCAAAGGAGAAAACTAGCCGTTAGTCCCCGGGAGGCACCGGTCAGACCGGTGCTCTACACCGGTCAGACCGGTGTATGAAAAACTAGCCGTTGGGCTAGCGGCACCGGTCAGACCGGTGCCTCTGACCGGTCAGACCGGTCAGGCCCGAGTTGCCCCCAAAACCTCTTTTGAAGAAGCTAGCACTTCACCACCACGATGAAATGACCCAGGTTAGGTTAGGAGGGTTAGTTAGCTCACTCAAGGGCTAGATCTCACTTAGGTCAACTAAAGAGCACTTTGACTTGGTCAACTTGCTAAGTTGCATCCCTCTTGATAGTACGGCGTACCTATACTCAAGAAAAGAGTAAAAGAGCTTTGATGACCTCTTGAGCTTGAACAACTTCAATTCTTGCCATACTTGATCGATAACCACTTGAGGGCTTTCAACATAGCCTTTGACTTGAGCACGTCCATACTTGAGCTAGTGACTTAGGATCTTTCCATATAGCATAAGAATGCACACTTGGATCCATGGCCACTCCATGTTGCCAATCTTAACGAGTTGATGACTTGCAAAGCTTCCCTCGGTTAAGGTTTGAATATGATACTTGAAGACCCCACGGATGCTAGACCTTCACCCTAGCAAAACACTTATGGCGGCTTAGCTACGGCCCCAAAGATTGCTTAGTCCCTCACCCTAGACATCTCGGTTGATCTCTTCATCACTTATCCAATCCACTTTGAGTTCCACTTTGCTTCGCACGCAATTAACCTTTCATTTGAAAATCTCGCTTCAAATGCTTGATCTTGATTGACAACGGATATGCAAGCTTCCATTTTTAGAACCATAAAATGTATACTCATCATCTTGTTCTCTTTCAATAAACTCATGAAGTCTTGCACCATTTACTTATCTTTGTAGATGTGAGCCATAAAATACATCCATATTTAAAATACTTCAAAAGTAGCTCATGAATATATAATGAAAACCTGCTCACGATCTTAGACAAAAGCATTAGTCCTTTAATCGCCTTGTCATTCAATTCACCAAAATCCACATAGGGGCCTAGATGCACTTTCAAGATGAGGGAGCTCTTGATGGTGGGCTTCAACTTCTTCTTTGAGCCCTTGTCCATCTTCTTGACAAATTGAGGGCATTTGTAGAACTTGTGCCCTTCTCCATGACACTTGTAGCAAGTCAAGGTTACACCCTTCTCAAGCTTCTTCACCATGGGATCACGGTTATCTTGAGAAGGTTGGACTTTGCTCTTCATGTCTTGAGAGATGTCCACTTGTTTCTCATCATTCTTGTCCTTGCCCATCAAGTTTGCTAACCTCTCTTGGAGCCATTTCACTTCTTGCTTGAGCTCATTATTTTCCTTGCCTATGATATAATCATATGTTTCTACAACAACATTCTCATGGCAAGATGGTGAGAAAGATTCATCAACTAAATTAATGCAAGAAGTTGAAGCATCTACCTTGGAGATAGGAATTGCACAAGGAATAGATGTTTCATCAAGCTCAAAGGAATTGCTTGTTTTGGTCTCATTGCTCTCAAGCTTAGATTTTAGTTCATCACACTCCTTGCTAAGCAATTTGAATTTGCACAACAAATGTTCATAATTTGTAGCAAGGGTGTCACTAAGATCATTGAGAGCATTGGGTTCTTTAATTTCATTAGCTTGTTTTTCAAGCATTCCTTTTTGCTCATGGATTAGCTCAACAAGATCATTGAGAGCGGTGGTGTCGGATTTGTCATCACTTACATTGCTTTCCATACCTTTGGCCATAAGGCATATGCGTGATGATGAAGGACCTTGCATGAAGCGGGTGGTGAAGTTCTTTATTGATTCATCGCTTGAGCTAGAAGAACTTGATCCACCACTTGTCCACTCACGGACGGCCATTGTTGCTTCTTGCCTTGGTATCCTCTCCTTGACCACCTTCCTCTTGGGCTTGTGCTTGATCTTGGTGAACTTGATGTGTTGATGATGACGCCCTTCTCTCAAGTGGACGTTGTAGATGTACATGTTGACTTTCTTTACATACTTCAAGATCTTCTTCACGTACTCGGCCACCATGGATTCAACCTCTTCATTACTTGAGGAATCTCCATCGTCACCATCACCACCATCATCCTCGCTTGAGCTTCCATGAGTAGCCATCCTACTCAACATCTTCTCTTGTTGGCTTGAGAGAGCATGGCTTGTAGTTGGAGAGGATGGTTCTTGTAGCTTTTCTTGAGGCGCCTTCTTTGACTTGGGCATTAATTGAAGCTCATGTGCCATGATCTTGCTCAAGATATGCGATGGCTTCAAATCTTCGAGCTTCTTCGTGTAGATGATTGCCTTCACCAAGTCATAATCGGGCTTCCGGAGACTTTGAAGGATCTTGCGGTTGATGTTCAAGTCTGTGATGTCCTTCACACCTAAAGCATTGATCTCATTGACAAGCACATTTAGGCGTGGGTACATAGATTCGGCATTTTCATTAGCAAGTGCTTAAAGCTATTGAATTCCTCAAGGAGACAACCGTAGCGTTCATTAGCAACTTCCTTTGAACCCTCATTTTGCTCCTTGATGGTTTTCCATAGCTCATGAGCATTTTCACAAGTAAAAACTCTATTGAAAATGCCTACATCTAGTGAGGACAAAATGATACTCTTAGCAATTACATCAAATTGCTTTTCCTTTCTAGTACCATTTTTCATGCCCTCATCGGTGACTCTCCAAACATCAAGGTCCTTTTCTTGGAGATAGGCCTCCATGAGAACCTTCCACCGAGGATAGCCTGTGCCATCGAAATGTGGAGCCAAACCTATGGTATCCACCCCTTTCATTCCTCTATAGAGCAACTCACTATGCGGTGAAGCCTAACCGTTCCAATGAGCCGGTTTTCACAATTTACCAATCGAATTGGTGTTTCGTTGTGAAGGAAGTGAGTCCCGGCTCTGATACCACTTGTAAGGAATCGGATGCCCGTTAGCCTAAGAGGGGGAGGGGTGAATTAGGCAACTTAAAACCTTAACCTATGGCTTAGAACATACTAACTATATGTGCAACTAGGTTGTTCTAGTGTGAAACTCCCATCCCAAAAGAAGGTTTGCAACCTATAGCCAATCCTAGCATGATACTACTCTAGGAAAGTAAAGGCAAACAAAGATTGCAATAGAGTAAATGCGGAAACGCAAAGGGGTGAGAGGAAGCAAACTCTTGACACGCGATTTATCCCGTGGTATCGGTAGGCACTAAGCCACCCCTAGTCCACGTTGTTGAAGCACTCACACAAGAGTATTGCTTCCCAGTCACCAAGTCTCTCCCAAGAGCACCACTTGACTCGCCACAAAGGCTAGCCACTCAGGCACTTGCCAAGCTCCCTTGGTCACCTTGATGCCGCCTCCACTAAGGAGCTTCTCCACCAAGGAAGGGGGTCTCCACGTCCCCCGCACAAAGTGTCCTCGCCACTCCACACCAAGCCGGAGGGTCGATGACGAATGCCGGTGAGCCACTTAGGCCCCAAGGCTTCTGGCAAACCTTGTACAACTTGATTCACTCAAGAATCACCTCACAAGGTTGGCACAACCTTGCACTCACTCAGCTCTAAGCTAAGCCTAGCACTAAGCACATACACAAAGTATATGCAAGTCTAAGGTTGAGCAATTTAGCACTTGGATGGATTGGATATGATCTTGAATGTGTCTTGAACTCTTCTGCACTTCCACACAATCCAGCTACCTCAAATGGGTGAGTGGAGGGGGTATAAATAGTCCAAGGCATCAAACTAGCCGTCGGCTAACGTCCACTGAAAAAGGTACCATCGGATTATCCGACGCTATGCTTTTCCAAGGCGTCGGTTCATCCGGTGCCCCTCCCATGTCACGTAGCCGTTGAGGTTCTCTGACACAACTGCTCCGACGCTATGCACCGACGCTACGTCGGATCATCCGGTGCTGAAGACCTCGCGTCCAAGTCGCCTCGTTAGCTTCCAACGGCGCTCGGATAGACCGACGCTTCACCTTGACCAAGGCGTCGGATCATCCGGTGCTGAAGGCTTCGTCTTGGCGCGTCTCTGTATGAATTCAAACTGAGCGTCGGATAGACCGACGGGGTCCCCACTCAGACCGTCGGATCATCCGGTGCTACTGTCTTCCTTGCTCTTCCTCTGCAACTCGTCCGACGCTACTAAATAATGGACCGTCGGTTCATCCGAATGTACCTAGGGTTTGACCCTCGTCCGACGATTGCACCGACGCTTGTATTTGAGGGACCGTCGGTTCATCCGACGGTGTCTTTTCTTTTCCTTTTCTTGCTCGGTTTTGACCCTAGAAAAATACACTATCTTCTCAATTTGGCATATGGTTTTCTTGCATCCTTGGGACCTAGAAGTGTCTACAAAGACATGCTGAAACAATAAGGTTAGTTCCAATGATCATGTTGTCATGAATCACCAAAATCAAACTCGAACTAATGGCATATGAGGCCATGTTCGCTACAATCCCCCCTTTTTTGGTGATTTATGACAACACAACCAAAGCAAGCATAAATTTGCAAGAATTGGCAAAATTAGAACCACTTACACTTTCTTGGATGCTTACCATCATCCAAACTCCCCCTAGATCAAACTTCCCCCTTTTTGATCTTCATGTTCACATTCTCCCCCTTTGGTCTCATATCCTTGAAACCACTTGTAAGACCAGGCGTGCTTCCACTTGGGCCATATCGAGGTCTTTGTGCCGCGTCAAGCGGACTTTACCTTCGGTCATAATGGGACCGACGCACCGCACCAGGCGTGCTTCCACTTGGGCCATATCCGGGCCTTTGTGCCGCGTCAAGCGGACTTTACCTTCGGTCATAACGGGACCGACGCACCGCACCAGGCGTGCTTCCACTTGGGCCATGTCGGGGCCTTTGTGCCGCGTCAAGCGGACTTTACCTTTGGTCACGACGATAAGTGACAGGCGTGGCCCGTGCGCACTCAATGCGGCACGTGCCCACGCCGTCACTTACCCCACCGAAGGCCACTTTGAAGACTATGCCCCCTATGGAAAGCATGGGGGTAGCATAGCTTCGTCGGAGCTGCGAAAACGTACTCAAAAAGAAGGAACTTGGACGCCAAGTGCTGGGGGAAAACTGACTTATATTATATGTCAGAAAACAAAGTACATGGGTCTGCCTCGTTAAAAACCTCACGCTTCGCAGGTCCAGAGGGGAACCGCGAAGCCTCCCCCGTGAGGAAAAGAGTACGCCCCCCTACTTGATGTACATATATTACAAACTTCTTCAACATAACAGAAACAAAAACTACAAAACGAAAATAACAACAGTTGCCGCTCCGCAGCGACCTTAGACAAAGTACTTCTGCAACATGTCCACATTCCATGTGTAGGGCTCTTCCTCGCCGGTCAATCGACGCAACTTGAAGGCCGCTTCGTTCGATATCGCGGTTGCTATAAATGGACCTTCCCACTTCCCGTGCATCTTGCCCTTCAGCCTTCCCTTCGGTATCTTGCGCAGCACCAGGTCCCCCAACCGTATGAACTTCGGCCTAATCTTCTTGTTTTTCCACCTTCTAGTCTCTTCCTGGTAGGACGACAGGTTCGTCGCTGCCTGCAAACGCACCTCCTCGATGTTCTGGACCGAAGCCTTGAGGTCTTCGTCGCTGGAAGGGATATCCCTCCAAGTTCCCAAACACAGTTCTTCAGGTAACATGGCTTCTTCGCCATAAAGCAACTTGAACGGCGAGAACTGCGTGGTTCTGAAGGTTGTGGTGTTGTGGGACCAAATCACCCTCGGTAGCTCTTCGGCCCATTTGCTTTTGGGCAGGTCGGTGATGTTCCTTTTTATACCGGCGAGAATTACCCCATTTACCTGTTCTACCGCCCCATTGGATTGCGGGTGGTAGACCGAAGCGAAGCATAACTTGGTGCCCAGGTAAGTACAAAAGTCCTTGAAGTCGGTGCTGTCAAACTACTTGCCATTGTCCACCGTGACTTCGTATGGCACGCCGAAGCGGCACACAATGTTTTGCCAGAAGAATTTCTGTATTGTTGCCGAAGTAATGCTTAATAGTGGCTTTGCTTCCACACACTTGGAAAAATACTCTACTGCCACCACGGCATGGGTGTAATTTCCGGGCGCTGTTGGTAGCGGACCGACGATGTCCATGCCCCATCGGGCGAAGGGCCACACCGGCGGTATCAGTTGTATCTCATTAGAGGCAAACTTGTTGTATGGTGCATGGCGCTGACATTTTGGGCAGTAGCGCACGATGTCATGTGCATCTGCCACTGCCGAAGGCCAATAAAAACCCTGACGAAAAGCCTTCTGCACCAAGGCTCTCCTGCTGAGGTGATGCGAGCACATGCCACTGTGTATCTCATGGAGTAGTTGCTTGCCCTCGGTCATTAATATGCACTTCAGCAATGGGGCACACACCCCCTTTCGGTACAAATTACCGCCAATGGTGTGGTAATTTTTCGCCCTGATGGCCACTCTCTTATCGATAACTCCATATTCGGCCTCATAATAGCCCCTGACTGCCGCTACTATTGGGGAACGCCAGTCTTCGCTCTGTATGGCATTCACAAACTTGGGGGCGCTGCTTCATCAGCAGCAGATCTCACTGTCATTGTCTCGTAAAACACATCTAGGGGCAAAGGATCGAGCAGAGCAGTTGCTTTTGCTATGGCATCGGCTTCCTTGTTATAGTGCCTGGGAAAACTCATAACTGTAATGCCAATGAAAAATTTTTCCATACTTCGTACAGTTTGCAGATACTTCATCATGTCTGGCTTCTTTGCCTTGTAAGTTTTCCCGATATGGCCGGCTACAAGCTCGGAGTCCGTCAAGATGACGAGTCTCCTTGCTCCCACTGCCCTAGCCTTCCGAAGCGCAAGCAGTAAACCCTCGTATTCTGCCATGTTATTTGTGTAGTTGTCACAGTTCAACCGCAGCACGTAACGAAGCTTGATACCAGAGGGAGACTTGAGGACTGCTGCTGCCGCTGAACCCAGATGACAATATGCGTTGTCGCACTGTACCTCCCAGACTGGCTCCGAAACTATGGGGTCCCCCTTCGAGACCGAAGGCGTCCAGTCAGCAACAAAGTCGGCGAGGACCTGAGATTTTATTGCACTGCGCGAAACAAAGTATATGACATGTCTGCCAGTTCCGTGGCCCACTTGCCCATTCTCCCTGTCGACTCCTTGTTTTCAAACATGTCACGAAGAGGGAAAGCTGTGGGGACCGATATATTGTGGCTTTGGAAATAATGCCGAAGCTTCCTCTTTGCCATCACAACTGCATATGCCATCTTCTCCATCTCTGAGTAGAAAAGTTTTGAACCGCTCAAGGCTTCGAAAACGCAATAGATGGGAAACTGCTTCAAAGTATCCGCTTCCATGCGCTCTTCTACTAGGACTGCGCTGACGCCGAGAGCCTTCTTGATGGCCAGGTGAAGGGTGCGGCGCATGCGCTGGGAGACATGCCCCCCGAGGGCGCGCAGGCGAATCGCCAGTGAACCGCCAGCCTGCTCCACGCCCTCCTCCACCTCTTGGCAGATCTCGAGGGCGGCGGCCTGCAGCACCTCCAACTCCTGTTGAGAGGAATTGTAGGCCGTCTACACTGCCTCGGCCTGGGTAGTCGTGTTTCCCAGGGCGGTCCGCAGGCCTGAAAGCCACGAACGAAGAAAGGAAAAAGTTGGGAGCGAATCCTCGAAAAACAAGTCGACAAACAAAAAATCGAACATAAACTAACCCACCTTCGACCTACTTCTTCTCCACCTCGAGGGCTTTGCGCGCCTCCTCGGCCTCTCGCCGCAGGTCATGAACTGTGGCCTCCTGCTCCTCGAGGGACTGGCGTAAGTCCTCGTGCGAGATGGTGAGCTGGACCAGCTCCCCGTTGTGCTTCGAGGCCTCATCCTCCCGCTGCTTGAGGGCCGCCTACGCCCCCTCGAGCGCGGCGCGCTCTTGCTGGCGTTGACCCAGCGCCTCCTTCTGCACCAAGCGCTCCCACTCAAGTGCAGCCCTGGCCTCGGCGAGAGTGGCCCGCTCCTGCTGAAGCTGGCCATCCGCCTCCTGGCGTGCGACTCGCTCCTGCCGGAGTTGCTCCTCCGCCGTGCGACAGCGGCGGCCTTGTCGACCAGGCTGGCCCTAACCTCCTCGGCCTCCTTGGCCATCTCTTCAGCCTGGCTCTGCCAGGCCCACGCTCCCTCGAGGACTGTGCGGTCCCACTGGATCTGGGTGCGAGAAGAGACCACCTCTGCCTCCCACTCGGCCGCCACGGCGTGCGCCCACGCCAGATCCTGCCTCGCCCTCCGCAGCGCCTCATCCCAGTCCATGAGCGTTGTGCGCAACGCCTCGACGGCGGAGGCTCCCTCCGCAGGCCGGCCCTCCCGGCTCCCGGGAGGCCGGGTCCCGCGGGGCTTCCACCCGATACGCCAGCCACCCGTCCTCCGTCCTCAGGGTCTCGACGAGGGCGTCGAGAGCGTCGCGCTGCTCCTGGAGCCGACGGAGCTCAGAGCTCATCCGGTCGAGGGCGTCATACTTTCCCCTGGCGCGGTTCTCCAATTCCTGCCGCGAGCGAACGAAGACCAGTGAGCACCGCTCAGGAGAAGCACGGGCGCAAAAGCAACAAAGGGAGAAGAATCACAAAGTTCAACGAGCAACCACGTACCCGAAAAACGCGCCACGCCGGACCACTTTGGATCCACAGCGCCTCGTTCAACGCTCGGTTGAGCGAGGCGCCGTGATCACGGAGCTCCTCCCACAGCTCCTGCTCAGCCTGAGCCTCGGTGAAATGGGCCGGCGACGCGCTGACGCGTTCCCGCTCCCGCTCCGGGCTCGCCGCGGGGACCACCCGAGGCGGAAGGGCGGCGCGCGATGACGAGGCCCCGACCCCGTCAGCCGGGCACCCCAGCGCCGCGCTACCATCATCCCTCACCACGAGCGCCCCCATCGGAGGCTCAGGGGCTGGCGTGGGCAGGCTCACCCACTGCTCCTAGCCAGGTGGCGGGACATCGTTGTCTGGGATCTCCACCACCGCCGCTCGAGGGCTGCCGGCAGGGGCGGGCGGCGGCGAAGTCGACGGCGCGGTGGCCGTCGTGACCGTGGTTGCCGTCCCGACCGTCGCCGCCTGCGCCGTGGCTCCGCGGCCGTCGCCGCCCGCGGCGGCTCCGCAGCCGTCCCTGCTCGTTGCAACCCCACGGCCGCGGCCGCGCCACGCGGGCCCTCACCCGCCGCCGTCGCCGTGCTCCCGGCCGCCCGCGACGCCCTCGATGAGCGCCGCCTAGTGGGGACGGCCGCGTCTGACCTCAACACCTTGGCAGGTGCGAGGGGGCACGGTGGGCGCCACCCTGCGAACGTGAAAACGAGAAAATTAAACTCTAGCTCATCTCGAAGATGCAGCGTGTGAGGGAGCGATCGCCTACCTCAGGTGGAGAAGCCCCGCTTCCTCTTCCTCGGGGGCTCGGCGGACGTTGTGTTCGCGGCTGACGTGGCCACCGCCGCACCCCCAGTCATCTTCGTGGCGCGCGCCGGCGCCACCGCGGTGCGCGTCGCCTCTCTTGTAGGCCGCCTGGCGGCGGGTGCTCCCGCGCCCGCCCCAGGTGCGGTCTCCTCTGCTGCCTCCGTGGCTCTAGGCGAGGGGGGCGAAGGCTCCCACCTCACGGGGAGAGCCCGTCCCCCATCGCTCTCCTCCTCCTCTCCCGACGACGAGTCTTCCGATGTCGCCGGGGGAGAGAGCCCCTACTGCTCGCGCAGCCCGAACTCCTCGTCTCGCTGCTCCCGGCGCTCCCGCCGCCGAATCCTCTTCTCTTTCTTGCGCGCCGCCCTCTCCTGCTCCCCCCGCCGCGCGCGCGCGCGCGCGCCCGGGCTTGGGGCGTGGGCGGGTTAGACCGCGCGGCGTCCATGGCCATCACCTGCAAAGGGCGAGTGAAACTCCGGGTCACGACGACGCCCCATGGATCAATGGAGAGAAGAGGGGCGGGAATCCACTCACCAAAGGGCCGTAGGGGAGCATGATGAACGACCAAAGTGTGACGTCATCGTTCCTGATGACCTTGAGGTTGACGGCGCGCCTCGCCCTCGTAGTCGCGTACTCCTGCGGAAGGAGATCGGGCAGCAGCCGCGATTGCGCCAGCGCCACAGGGTCGGCCTCCTCGTGCATCTCGAAGATGCGGAGCCGCCTCTCCATGAGAGGGATGATCCGCCGGTGGTGGAGGTTCGCGAGAACCGAGGCCATGCCCAGCCCGGTGTCCGCCAGAGTCCTCACCGCCAGCAAGGCTGAGTCCAGCCGGTCCTGACGTGAGGAGGGCGACACGCCGTGCCACCAAGAATCGGCCTTCTCCCTCACAACCTTGCCGGTCCAGGGCGGAAGGCCGGGCTCGTCATTGCGGAGGTAGAACCACCCCCGCTCCCACTCGGTCTAGGGCGGAAGGCCGGGCTCGTCATTGCCGGTCCAGGGCAGAAGGCCGGGATTGTCACGCCGTCGGCGCGCACCGCGCGGTGCGTCTTTGGCTCCGGCGTGGCGAGTGTATGCAGCTCCGCGCGGAAGAGGTGAACCCAGATATCCCAGTTCACTGGGATCCCCAGGAATCCCTCGCACACACCGACGAACGTTCGACGCGAAGTTGTGCAGCTCCACGCCGTAGTGGAAGCACAGCCCGCACAGGAAGCGGCTCGCCGGCACCGCGAAGCCGCGCTCGTGGAAGCGGATGAAGCTGACGACGTAGCCGAACGGCGGGTTGGGCTCCCGGTCCCTCGCCGGCGGGTCAATCCACGCCGGGGGCTGCCCGTCCTCGTTCACCGCCAGCTGGCCGACATTCACGAGCTCGCTCAGGGCCAACCTCGTCGCCGTCGAGCGCGACCACGGCAACGGGTAGATCACGGTGATGGACTGCGGGGGAGCCATGCGGGTTGGCGAAGTAATGTGAGGAAACGAGGCAAGTGCTAGGTGAAGGCGAAGGGGCGCGCGCACTGCTCTGAGTCAGAAGCGAGGGAGACGAAGGCGACGGGCGCTACGGAGCCACGCTCCCCGAATCGCGCACTTTGCGCATTAACTGCAGGCGAATGGCCCGGTCGCTGACAGGCGGGACCCACCACGACCGGAGTGGCCAGGCGCACGCACGCACGCGATCATTACGGTGCGGCAACCGAAGAGCCGCGGCGGGCCGTCACGTCCGCCCGCCCACGTCGCCGACTACGCATGCGGCCGTAGCGCCTGAAAAGGCGCGCCCGCGGCGCACAACTGTGGCCGCGACTACGGGCATTAGATGGACCGGTCCCTTACCAAGTAAGGACGACCCTCGAAGGGCGCAATTACCAACCTGTGGCCTCGAAGCCCGCTCAGCGGGAGCAGGGGCCACGGATGCCCTCGATTTACAAAGAATACTGATTAGCGGTTCGAGGGCCGGTCCGGCTGCGAGCCCTCGAGTCCTGCAGATGCAAAAAGTCGGGGGCACCCAGCTGCCACCCGCAGTGGCCCTACTGATCAGGGGTTCGGAGCTTGACCCTCGATGGGTTCGAAACAGGTGCCCCAGATCGACAGAGTCAGGGACGACGAGGGCGCGCACATTCAAGCCTATCCTCGAGCCCACCGGCTCGAGGGCGCCCCACATGTCGTATTCAAGAGCCAGTGAGGGCAGCTAGTCGGGGGGGGGGTCCCATCGAGGGAGAGCTTCCGCACCCTCGGTCACTAGCGAACGGGACCGAGCCCCACCTAGCAAACCCGCGCAAGCGCTTTCATGTACAAGTCTCCGGACCACGAGCGAACCCTTATCGAACGGGGCATGTGCGTCCACTTGAATTACCCGATAACAGCTCGACGAGGAATCCGCAATCCGCGACCCGATCGATGGGGGTTGCGGAAACCCCACCCTCCGTCCTGCGGAGGGACGGCGAGGGAGCGTACAAATACATTGCGTGCTCCTGCAGGGCTTCTGGGGCTAGACCCGCGGGTCCGCTGACGCGGCCCCACGGAACAGCCTTAGCAACCAGGAGGGAAGAATGTCCCATCAGCAAGCATCAGCATCTGCGGGACCCTAACGGGTACACCCGCAGATGCTCGGGGGCTACTGTCGGGGACAGCCATGAGGGTCCCCTAAATAACTAGGGGAAACCCACTTAAAACCCGCAAAATACGCAAAATACGAACTAACCCACGAACCTAAAACACGCGCACGACACGATCACGACCCTGGTGTCCCCCGCAGCCCACCAGGGTGACACGGCGGATGCCCCCTCGGGCGAGGTCCGCCTCGCTCAGGCGCCAGGCGCCCCCTCGGGCGAGATCCGCCTCGCTCGAGGGCACCGCGCGCACGTCGCCCCCGCTCCTACCCCCGCTTATGGGCATTCAATGCTCTGACACCACAAGACGCACGCCACGACCCCGACACGCACGGGAATCACGCCCCGGCGTTGTTCCACCGACTCCCCGGTAATGCCATCCCTGCCACTATGTAACACGGCCGGTGTCAGCCCCGTGACACTGCGCTGCCTACTCCTGTACGGCTAACGCGCCGAGTCCTCGAAAGGGGGCCGGCGAAACCCTCGAATACTTTTTCCGTGACTACACAGGGTTACGCCGTGACGTCAGGCCGGCGGGAGCGGTCTTCCCCGTCGCCGTCAACCCTGTGCGGCCATCCCCGCCACTGCAGCGCCACACCGGGCACTGTGACGACATCCCTGATGCTGTTGGGGTGTACGGGGACGGGACGCCGCCATGGCCGCCACTGTGCCGCGTACGGACCTCCCGTAGACGGCACTCTCGAACCGGCCCGCGGCGGCGGCCGGACAACCAACCACTACGCCGCGGATTTCGAAGCTGCTCCTGTACGAGCACAGGACGCGCCACGACACCCCGACTGGAGCAGGATTCGCCAGGACGGCTGTCGGCTCCGTGGCGCTGTTCGCCACGCCTCCACACGTCGGAAAATAGTGCGGCACGCATGTAGACTGCTCCCTCCTTAGGCTATAAAAGGAGGGGCAGTCCCCCGGCCGCAGGGGGAGGACGACGGACAGCGATCACCCACACGCTCTCCGCCTTCACCACGATATTGGCATTCGCCTCAATCAATACCTCTGGGACGTGGAGGCCCGGCCTTCTCTCCCGCCACGCTTGTATCGCCCTTTACGAGCACCACAGTGCGAAGCAATATAGTGGTGCTAAGCAATATAGTGCCCCGAGCACACCACTGCTGGACGTACGGCCCCGACCGGAACCAGGATAAACCCAGTGTCATTAGTTGTTAGCACCGGCCCATCGAGAGGCAGATCTCAACGCTCATCACTAGTTAGTGTCGGGGCTACATTCCGCACCGACAAAAGTACTGCTGGCTAGTTGCTGGTGACTGGTTCTTTCTAAGAGAAAAGTACTACTGACTAGTGGTTGATAAGCCAAACGTCCCTCCTAAGTCCCCTTACAAATTTGAGAACGAAAATATGAAGGAAAGAGGGGCTAGAGTCTGGAGAAAGAGAGAAAAGCCCCCCTAATCTTGATTTCTGCTGATGTGTACATACAGCAAAATACTAGTAATCGAAGAATGCTCGCTGATCACGGACTGCAACATGCCACAGACGCGCGCATGCAGAAAAAACCGTCGTCCGCTTGGGGTGCTTCGGTGCTTCCACAATCCCATGCTTCCGCACGCCCGCGCTGCCCTCGTCCGAGCGATCGCCGCGTCTTCCGGTTGCCGGGAAGCGCAGGTCCTCCACTCCCTCGCCTGGAAGCTGGGCCTCGCCTCCGACGTGGTCCTCGCCACCGCCTTGCTGACCCGCTACGCGAGGCGGGGCCTCCTGGCTCTCGCCCAGCGGCTGTTCGACGAAATGCCGCGCAGGGACGTGGTCGCCTCAAACGCCATGCTCGCAGTGCTCGGCGCCGCCGGGAAGGTCGCCGACGCCCGGGCGCTGTTCGACGGTATGCCGGAGAGGACCCCCGCCTCGTGGAACGCCATGGTCACGTGCTACTGCAGGGGCGGGGACCTCAGCGAGGCGAGGCTAGTCTTCGAGGCGAGCCTCCGTGCAGGGAGCAGCAGCGTCGTGTCGTGGAACGCGATGATCGACGGGTACTGCAAGGCTGGGCGGATGGACGCCGCGCGAGACCTGTTCGATCGTATGGGCTCCTTGTTGCCAGACGTCGTGACGTGGAACACGATGATGGCCGGGTATTTGCACCGAGGAGACCACGCCACCACCATTGCGATGTTCCACCATCTGATGTACATTTACCAGCAACAGCAAGAGCAGGAGGAGGAGCACAGGCTAAAGCCCACCACGGTGACCATGGCTACGGTGGTGACCGCGTGCACCCAGGTGGGGGGTTTCGTCCTGGGCCGGCAGATACACCTCAAGATCCTGCAGCAGGGGACACGGGTCGATGCTGTGCTGAGCAACGCCCTCATGGACATGTACTTCAAGTGCGGGAGTGTGGACGGCGCGCTCGACGTCTTCCGCACCATGCCCTGCCGCCCCAACCTCTTCTGCTGGAACACGGTGATCGCAGGGCTCGGCATGAACGGCCGCGGTGAGGACGCAGTGGCCGCGTTCCACGACATGGTCGAGGGAAGGCCAGACGGAAACAACGTCAAGCCGGACGGTGTGACGTTCGTGGCGGTCCTGTCGGCGTGCAGCCACTCTGGTCTGGTGCCCGCGGGCCGGAAGCTCTTCGCCGACATGCTGCCGGTGCACGGCGTGGCTCCACAGACAGAGCACTACGGCTGCTTGGCGGACCTGCTGTGCCGCGCGGGCCACGCCGACGAGGCCGCGCGGCTCGTGCGAACGATGCCCGGCCGGCCCAACGCAAAGGTCCTCGGAAGCCTCTTGCTCGACGCCCGCGCCCCGGAGCGGCGGCAGGAGGACGGCGTCAGGCTGAGCGAGTGGGCAGCGCGCCGGATCTCGGAGCTGGACGTCGGGGACGGCGCGGCGTACGGGCTGTCCAACGTGTACGCGTCGCTGCAGAGGTGGGAACGCGTCGAGCAACACAGGAGGGAAGTGAGCGCGGCCGTGGGACACGGCAAGGGGCCCCGCCGCAAGCAGCCTGGCCGCTCTTGCTATGATCTGATGGGTAGCTCCTGCACGAATTGGACAACATGTCGGCGGCAGCGCGGCAGCAGCCAGCAGGGTACGACCTGGACGAGAGGTTATGGGTCAAGTTGTAGGATTCACAGTTGAAGTCGAAGGGGGCAAAAAAAAAAGCTGACGTGGACGCCGGAAAGGTGCTCCCTGGCTCATCCGCTCGAGGCTGTCGTTGTGCTGTGGCCCAGGGTTAGAGTTACCGTTGGTAACCGGCCGGTTTACCGCGGTAACCGGCCTTACCGGCCTGCACCGGTTACGGTACCAGCCGGTTACCAACCGTTAGGGTTAGGAAATTTTGAATTTGAATTCTAAAAATTGAAAATTGTGTAAAAAATCTCTAAAAATACTTCGTGATTTATTGAGTCTAATGGTGTCAAATTTGTTGCAAACTTAGTTCATTTAGTATAAATTTCAACCAAAAGAAGTTAAACCAAAAATGAAAAAAGAAAAAAAAGCGACGGCCCAGGTCGGCCCACTAAGGCCCAACGATTTGGGGGTCAAAGTAACCCTACCCCAGCTCCCCACCCCATTCCACCCGAGCCAAATCCTCCAGAAGCGCCTCCCCTCACGCGACCGCCTCCCCAGGTCCGCCGTCCGGCCGCCGCGCGCCGCCCCTAACCGGCGGCCGAGCGCGGCCACCGCTCGGTCGGCGCGGTGGCCGGCCGGCCGCCGGATCTACCCGCGGGCCACACCGGACGGGCGGTTTGCTCGACCGGAGCAGCGGTTGGCCGCGGTAAGGCCGCGGTAAACCGCCCCGGCGCAGGTAGTTCCTCCCCCTTTGATTTATCTAGTTTTTCAATATGTTTTGATATACAAGTGTAGAACATTTTGATTTAGGATGCGTATATGATTTGACTCAGGTGTTTACATGATTTAGGTTTGTAATTGTAGATATGTAGACCATAAATGTAGGATTTTGGTAGAGCATATTTAGGTCTATATTGGATTTCATTTAGGATGTATGTATGATTTAGTTGTATATATGATTTCATTAAGATTGCAGATATTTGGAGCATATTTAGGTATATGATTTATGTGATTGATTTGTAGATGTTGTCCATTTATGCAGATACAAAATGGCATCTAGAGATGTTGTGTGGGAACACGGTGAAAAGCACGCAGCCACCGACAAGATGGGTGTATGAATGGGAAGATCCACATTTTTACAATATGTTACTTCAGCAATGGCAGACGACAGCAGCGTGGACGGGGCAAACTTGGCAAGACTACAAGGCTGAGCTGCTTAGAGTGCAAGGTTTGAATGTCATGTCCACCGCCGAGTACCAGATGGCGACCCAAATGGGGGTCTTCCCATTTCTACAGCGTTGATCTTTTATTACTATGAGTCTATGACTATGGTATTGTATTTGTATGCACGATTAGAACTATGATTATGGTATTGTATGCACAATTGTTACTATGACATTGTTTGTATGCAAAACTATGTTATTATTCCTTTGGTGAGGTTTTGTGATATCCTTTACACTGAGTTATGCATAGATCATGCTAATATTTTCATTAATTCATCACCGGAGAACCACAAATACATGTTCGGTTTTCCTGGCTTCAGCCTCGGTTTACCGGCCTTACCGACCGGTTACCGATCCTTACCGAACGGTAACCCGATCGCTTACCGATTGACTTGGCGGTTGATTTGAAAATTTGAATTTGTTCGGTAACCGCCGGTTACCGCGGCTTACCGAGCGGTAAACCGTTACCGGAGGCCGGCGGTTAGAGCCTCCGGTTCGGTAAGTAAAACCCTGCTGTGGCCCCACGCTGGAGCGGCGTCCCTCGATTGCAGCAGGCCTATGGCATAGCTTAAACCAGCATACAAATTTTGACCATATCAGATGTGAAATCGGCTAAATAATAATGTGACGGATGGATGGTGTTTGTGCCTTACCAGTACTCTACCTCCCGAAGAACAAAATGCCGCCACTGGCTGGCCGGTTCGCAAGGAGATCCCCAATCATGCACCGTAAAGTTTGTTTCCTCATGATTTTGTGACATAATCACAACGGATAGAATAAGTAGTACTAAGCAACCAGTCGGCGCGTGCCCAGTTTATTGCACGCCTTGACAGTTGGTACCCCCCTCCCGTCCCGTATAGGATAATCCTAGTTGGAGAGGAGAATCCGCACTCAGATCGGCAGAAGCTAGCTTATCTTGACCCAGTTGACTCGCATTCGCCGTCACATCATGGTGTGTACTCGTAGGTGAATACACGAAACATCCAAAGGGCTCGTAGTCGTAGGGCAGGCATGTGGGCAAAGGTGTCGCGTCGCGTTTGTATGGCTGAGATCTACGACACGGGTCGTTTGTCATTGGAGGACGGCCGGGCAGAGAAGGAAGCAACCGTGGCAGCAGTACTACGCGCATCAGGTTCCTTCCAACAGTCCGTGACGCTACCCAACGAGTGTGAAACGTGGAGCACTCGTGCGCTCTCTCTGCCTCCTGCTGCACTCCCGTCTCCTTCCCCTCAGCAACAAAACCAGGCGGGCGGGGCCGGGTCGCGCCGTGTGGGCGGTTGCTAGCAGCCACCCCCGTCATCCCAACGGCAGAGACAGCTGAGCACGCGTCTCTCGCCGCAGGATATGCTCTGCTCTGGCGCGGTCGCAATTAGCAGCCGCAGCTGGACGAGGTCGCAACGGGAACGGGCGATGTGCAAGCCCAGGGCGGGCTCCTCCTCCGACGCGTTGGCGTCGCGGCCCGCGCCCTCGTCCCGCCGATCCTCCGTCTCGTCCTCCGCCAAGCGCCGCCTCGCCGCGGGAGGGGTCTCCTCGGCCTCCGCCCCTTCCACATCCTCCTACTCGGGGGCGGGACCCTCCGGCACGGGCACTGCCAGCGAGCAGCGCCGGGGCGGTGCCACCTCGTCGTCCTCCACCTCCTCCGCGTCCTCCAGCCGCGCGTCCCTCGCCGCGGCGCGCGCCTCGCTCCCGGACCAGCCCGTCCTCTACCCGTTCCAGGAGCTCGCCGCCGCCACCAACAGCTTCCTCGCCAGGCGCGCCGAGGGCAGCGCCTCCGCCGCCGCCTACTGGCGCTGCTCCCTCCGCGGGCGCGACGCGGCGCTCTTCCAGCTCCAGCGCCGCACCGGGCCCGGCGCAGCCGCGGCCGTGGACGCCGCCGCGCTCGCAAGGATCGGCAGGTACCACCACACCAGCCTCGCGCGGCTGCTGGGCGCGTGCCCCGCGGGCGCCCACATCTACCTCGCCTACGAGCTCCCGCCGGGGGGCGCCACGCTGGCGGCGTGCCTCCGCAGCCCGCGGAACCCCAGCTTCACCGCGCTCCGCACCTGGGTCTCCCGCGTCCAGGTCGCCGCCGACGTTGCCCAGGGGCTCGAGTACGTCCACCACCACGCGGGATCCTTCCACGGCCGCGTCTCGCCCGCCGCCGTCATCGTGTCCGACCCGGGCCTCCGCGCGCGGCTCACCCACTTCGGCGCGGCGGAACTGGCGGCCCCCGCCGACGCCCGGGAGGCCGGGGAATCCTCCCCCTACGCGGCGCCGGGCTCGGGCGAGCCGTCCCGGGAGGCGGACGTGTACGCCTTCGGGGTGCTGCTGCTGGAGCTGCTCTCCGGTGAGGAGCCGGCGAGGTACCGCTTCGACAGGGGCACCAAGGAGTTCCAGCGGGTGTCGGTCCTCGAGACGGCCGCGGCGGCAGCGGCCGGTGGATCCGTGAGGAATTGGGTCGACAAGAGGCTAGGGGACTCATTCCCCATTGCGGCCGCGGAGAGGCTGGTGGAGGTGGCTCTCCGGTGCGCGGCGGCGGAGGACCGCCCGGACATGACGTGGGTCGCCGGGAAGGTCTCCAAGGTTTACCTCGAATCCCGAGCGTGGGAGCAAAAGGTCCAAGTGCCCACCGAGTTCTCCGTATCGGTGGCGCCACGGTGAACCGAACGCGAGCACGCACCGTCATCGCCGGACGGCGGTGTGAACAGTGATTGCCATTTCTTTTGGTGGCGGCCGTTTGCTCGTGGTAGTGGGAGTTTTTTTATATTATTTTTTAGAGTAATGGGCAGTGGTAGTGGGAGTTGGGGGGAATTAGGCGAACAGAAATTCTTGCGAGATTTAATGAAATTCTTGTGAAATCTCTTTTTTTTTCAAACATATATATCTTATTAGTGTAATGCCCGTGCGTTGCTACGGACAACTAAAAGATCATGCACATAATGAAGGCACTTCACATAGATGTTTACCATTCATAATATAACCCATTACAAGAGTCTCATGCAAAAGGATTCAAAAGTCTTAAGCAAAAATCACTCAACAGAAATATATTAATACGCAAAAGGTATTACTTTATTCACATGTTGATATCAATTAAGTTCACACGCAAAAGTAATTATTGCGTTGCTACGGACAACTACAAGATCATTAACATAATGGAGGCACTTCACATTACATCAATTTTAATGGCAGAATATCGCAGACATGCTAAGAAAAATATCACAGCTTCTATTACAGAGATGAAAAAAAGACTCGTACATCAAAAGCAAGGCATGCTAATTTAACAGTTGCCTCCTCCTGTGATGTTTGACCTGTCGTCAAATGGAGTACGACCACCTACACCGTTACAAGCCGATAGTGCTTGGATACATGCTATCATGGTTGAATCAATTTTTTTACCACGCAAAATGTATACTTGAATTTCGTAATGTATCTCGTTTCTATGCTTCTCTCGATTGCGTAAAGCAAGGTTCATATCAAATCCATGTTGAACAAAGATCCCGGGACAAAAGTAGTATGTAATAAGTCCATGAAAGTGCATGCATAGAGTCTATGTTACACCTTACAACCATATTTGGCATAATTCATTGATATGTAAGAATGTTCCAGACTGCCAGGTAATGAAATGGTGCAAATACACCGTTTAACCAATATAGAAGCCCGTAGTATATTCAACTTTGCATACAAAATTCATAATGAAGAGAATTTGATGACTTGTATACCTGTGAGGAATTAGAGCCTAAATTAGTGATCTGAACTATGACCAGAAAAAGATTCAATTGCAATACTGAACACTGCTCTAGCCATGAATATACATGTGAAACATCAGACATATTCAGAAATAAAGGGGGGAAATCACAATGTCTGCTGCTGATCTGTCCTCTGGAAACATGGTCTCACTGAATTTACTACACATTTTGGCCATTCATGCTAAAGTGGTTATCTGGGTAGCCATATGTGATTTTTAAATGGCAACCAAATCTATATCCTCACAAGTTGAAGCAGTCTGCACAGATCCTAGAGATACTTGAAACCCAGTTGCTTCTCCAAGCTACCAGAGAGCACATTTCCATGATAAGTTGTGACCTATAAATGTGTCACGATAACTTTTAAAAATGTAGCAAATACACAGATGATCGGACGCAAGGTTCACGAAGCAACTTACATTTTCGAAATTGCAAATAATATATACTTTTAGTTATTTTTAGATCATTTCATCTACGAAAATCTTTATTACTCCATCCAAACTTGATGTCCTGACCTAAAAGAGATAGGGAGGAAGCAGGGCCATCAGGAAGTTGCACAAGCTCACCAGTGACAATATGTATGCAATGATACTCCTAGATCAGCGACCCCCGCAATATTGAAAATATTACTCTTTAATGTTTAGAATGCCTCCAGGTCGTGGACTAAAGTGATCACCAGAAATTACGAACCTGTAAGGTTACTGTCTTGTGTCAAATGTCCCCTATGAAGCCATTTGTCATCTTCATCTCCATCAATTGGGACACCAACATCTGGTAAAAAACATGCATTTAATTAAATTTCCATCAAATTGGACTCTAAGATCTGGTAAAAAACATTGATTTAATTAAAAAAATGAGACATGGATGTGACCTAGTTGATTATTAATTGTCTGGGCCTTCTTCCTCCACCTCTCACGTTCCTTCCTATTTCTTTCATCCTTTTTCTCCCTTGACATTGCTGCATAACGTTCTTTATCCCTTTGCCTCTTATGAACATTGGAATCCTCTTCTTGCCGATCCGCTACTAAATCATGTTTACACAATTGAGCCGGAAATGTATATACAAGTAACTGTCATATGACAGCAGAAATAAGAATTATTACCTCTTTGACACGTGTTTGTGAGGTCCCCAAAAGGGATACGAGACCCGCTCCGTGGTGACGGGTGGTCCATCGCCCTGTTAACAAAATGAAATCACAACCGAACTGGTGAAGAAAATTGATTGTCTAGAACCCTTTATCACACAACAAATTAATCTCATTTAAACAAGGTTGCCATTGCACTCAAATGCTTCAGGACAGGGGACCGAGGCTGAGGCTGCATCTAATGCATTAAACATGTGTGCTGACAAAGAGAGCAGGGAATTTAAAAAGCAAAAAAGCATGACAAAACAATCACTTTAGTACTGGTTCAGAGAAAAGGGACCATAACAAAATTGTGCATGGCAAGCCTGATAAGCAGTTAAGTACAAAATCATCTACTCGTAGCAGGCAGAGCACCACAGACTGTATTACTGATTTAAAGTGCCAGCACAAATGGTTGCTTTTGGATTCTGATTTATAGAGAAACCTAATCTGCAAGGAAACTACTGCAGCCATCTGTCCCTGCATTTAACTTTGTATTTTAAAATTGGCAAACAACTCTATTGTGGGTTGTGTTAAATGGACTTCTTAACTACTTTAATCTGATAATGCAACTATCTGATCTTCCTACCAGTTTTATATACACCGGCTAAAGAAGCGTTCATTTAAAGTGAAGATCCCCTTGACCAGGACCAAAACATAGCATGAGATGCAGGTTGGAAAAGGCATATAATATAATATAGAACAAATCTAAGAAGGTTAAAGGGAGATTAAACAATTGCAGACTTGATCAGGAACTTTTGCAAGGTCCAATAAACCTTCCATGATGACGTTATCAAGAGGGGCTACAAATTTGACTGTAGTACTAAATGTTCGACTAAACAAAATAGTTGAGATTAAACATTATGGTGGCACTAATGTACTTGCCCTTTCAATTTCAGCTCTAACAGATGGATCAATTTCAATCTCAGCTTCGTGCATCAATTTTTTACTTTCAAGCTATTATTGATTACATGCTGAAAGAGGTAAAACATTAAAAGCTAATTAACCTAAAATATTATGTACCCACATATCTGATGTGTACCTAAAATATTCCAAGCAAATTAGCTCTGTTTTGTACTGAACTGACAGGAAGGGCGTAAAGCAAAAACCAGCAAGCAATTATTTCTTAGCAATGTTACAAATTCTTTCTAGTGGACCATGAGGCAAGTTATACCGACTGAATTAACAATGGCCCCACTGTGAATGTTGGTACAGGAAGAAAACTTGCTTTAATTCAAAGAGTAAAATCTTTTAACTTTGCTTCTGTTCCATCAAAGTATAAGAAAGTTCATTGTGTAAGTAACTTGTACTTTGTACTTTGAGAGCAATAGTGCTTAACTGTGTAATTTTGTTTATTGTAGAAGTTCAGCAGATGGAAAAGGGATCTTTTAGCTTTGCTTCTGTTCCATCAAAGTATAAGAAAGTAGTTTTTTGGTGATGGAAATCACATGGAGACACTCTTTTCAGAACATTGTAATATCCTTGACTCCTTGAGTACATCCCCATAGACTTTGTATCATTGCACAAATATATGTTACTATGTATCATACAGATATATTGAATTTCTTTAGAAAAAGAAACATAACTGCTTTTGAATATATCTTGTTCATAAGCAAAGCTGGAATGTAAAGAGAAGAATCAAATGAACAAAAAGGTGCATACCTCTGTGCTATGGTTGACGCTGTCTTTCAGAAAACACAACTCAAGGCTCAAGGGAAGTTGTAAAGGCTTTCCAAGCGATCTACTCGATCAATTGGTCTTAGTGCCAACCACTCTTTGATGAATGCCCTGAACACAATGCAAAAAGCAGGAATTTTTTTCAAGAGCAGAGTCCTTGCTTTAACTTCACTGGAAGAACATGGTGAATTCAATTCTTCTGGTAGAAAATTTTCTTCAAGTGGTTTGGGTCTTGAATCATGTCCTAGGACACAACTGTACAAGTGGATTCGGCCTGTGTGCCGGCTAACCTCCAAAAGATAATGACACTTCAGACGAATTTACAGAAGAAAAATATCCATTTACACCCCTCATATCTTCCATGGGTCTAGAACTCTAGATCTCATCCCCAACTATATATCAGCATGATTTACATCAACTATCAAGATGTCCAAGTTTCAGTGACAAGGCATCAGCAGAAATGGATAGTCAAATACTCAAATCAGCAACAGAGGGGGTCCCTCACCAAACCCTCCCCCTTAAATAGCCTCTATCTCCTTTTTTTGTTCTCCCCTCATTCCCATTCTCTTTTCTAAGCCAACCACATCAATATTCTAAGAGAAAAAAAATTTGAAAAGTTTTTTGTCAAATACAACAACTACAAATCCTTTTAATCCCAAGGAAGTTGGGGTAGACTATCTGAAACCCAACATCAGTTTTTTTTCCTTTCCAAATACCAATTCGATTTGCACTACCCCTGCCAGTTGGACAAGAATTATAAGATGTGCGGTCAAAAGGCATTAATGATAAACTCAAAACAGTAACTTAACCTCCCGTTCTAAACATGGAACAGGAGAGCATATGCTCTTCTGCATGTTCCCATGCCCATCACTCTTAAGCCCTCATATGATTCCTTTTCCTGGCTCATGGTCAACATTATCTCATCATCCTCATATGGAGATGTGTTCCTTCATTTTTTATGGATGGAAGGTTGGAACCAGGCACAAGATTGCAAAAATACCCTAATTAATCAGTTAGGCCTCTTACCCTGCAGAGCTGCGAATCAAGGGGATCTAAACAAACGTCGAAACAATAACCCCAAAAAATTCTGCTCAAACCACAATAGAAAAGAGGGGTAGAACGGATGTGCAATTCAATTCCTAAGCACAAAGAGCCGTCCTCACAGGAAGGGCGTAAAACAAAAACCAGGCAAGCAATTATTTCTTAGCAATGTTACAAATTCCTTCTAGTGGACCATGAGGCAAGTTATACCGACTGAATTAACAATGGCCCCACTGTGAATGTTGGTACAGGAAGAAAAACTTGCTTTAATTCAAAGAGTAAAATCTTTTAGCTTTGCTTCTGTTCCATCAAAGTATAAGAAAGTTCATTGTGTAAGTAACTTGTATTTTGTACTTTGAGAGCAATAGTGCTTAACTGTGTAATTTTGATTATTGTATAGAAGTTCAGCAGATTGAAAAGGGATCTTTCTGCCAATTGCCGTTGTACATATTTTTATCATTGTTTACAATAAGGAAAATGTGATTGTCAGCAATGAAACAATTTGTAAGGTTCATTTCACTTTACAGTTTAAAGGCGGATGCTAACTACTGTTTGAAGGTATCTGTATCATTCATGCCATATTTTCCTTAGTTGTACTTGCATCTGGTTCAATAGGAAGAAACTGAAACTATGAAACTGTTTGGAGCTAACCTGATACTCTGTTAGGGAAACCCACTAAAAGCAATCACATAAAACCAGATCATCTGCACAGTACAAAACATACATATTTAGTTGAGGCAGGCGAGGCAGCGGTGCTAGCTGTCGAGCTGACAGAAAGGGGTACCTGGGGAGGACCAACATGTGAAAGACATCACCGCATCCCACGTCTGGCAGCGAGCTCAGCCGGATCGACGCCTGGGCGTCAAGCGCGAGGTGGAGGCGGGAGGCGTCTTCGGCGACACCTCCACTCGTCACATCAAGGAGAGGATGACTCGGGTTAGGGCTTGGGTAGATGGATAGGCGGCAGGAGCAGGGGAGACAATGGACCGTGGGGACGACGCACTGCCGGCGAGATGAAGCGACGGGTGGGGAGGCGGTTCGAGTGAGGGGGAGACGACGGGGTTGGGAGGCGGCGGCTGGCGACGGCGTCGGCGGATGGGAGGCGAGGCGGTGGAGACCTGGTTCAGCGATGGTGCGTTGGCTACCTGGCAAGCGACGGCGGGCGACGGCGTCGACGGATGGGAGGCGAGGCGGTGGAGACCTGGTTCAGCGACGGCGGGCGACGGTTCGTTGTCGGAGGCGAGGTCCCGGCGTGATGGCGGAGGCGGGTCGCGGTGAGTTGTGGAAGGCGGAGGGGAGGTTGCGACCCGATCTAGCGAAGGAGGAGGGAGGTTGCCGCGTTAGCGCAGAAACGACCGCGGAGGGCGTGGGGCGCGAGGGGCGGACGCGCGAGGCGAGGCGGACGCGCGGAGGACCGGAGAAACGCCGGAGGCGGCGGCGCGCGGGCGCGCGGTGATGGCGAGGCGCGGCGGAGTGAGGAGAGGCGGGGGGGGGGGGGGGGGCGGTGGAGGCGGAGAGAGCGAGGGGAGGTGGCGGCGGTTCGCGTGGAGTCGGAAGGGGCGGTGGGGTTGACGGTTCAGCGCGAGCCGCGGGGACGAAGGGTCCGAAACCGGACTGACTACGATATCATTCCACTTTTTTTAGTTGTAGGATTCTGCCGTACACCATTAGCGTCGGCGCCCACAGGGCCACAGATCAGGATTCGGTTCGGCAAGGTTCTTTCTTTCCACCCGGAAATTATTGGATGAGACTTGAAGAGGAATTGGTAATACTTCGTAGATGATTTTTGCGCGCACGTGCAGCAGAACGAAGAGCATGTGTAGAAGAGGCTGCTACTGCCAGCACATCACACTATCACAGTAGCTTTGCGCTTTGGACCTTCGCGCACGAATGGGAGGGAATGGAGTGATCTGAAAACAACTAAACAAGTGACTGGTCGGCTCCAGCCCACCAATTGACAGTTCACAGATGACAGATCAACAATTTGCTTGGTCGTCTTCTTTTAATCCCCTCGCAATTGTTTTTTGATCTTTTGGGCTACCAAAGGCTCATGCTTGAGCCCACCGTGCATCATGCATGGCCTGATGCGTTTTGTTTATGGGACCAGATCAGTCAGAAACCAGAGCCTTTTGAGCTGGGCTGATTATGATGGCCCGCGATTGCGTTTTCTTCAAAGATCGTCCACAAGTTTTTTTTCCATGTCACAGTAAAATAGATGGCTCAGCGATGGGGCTTGTAGTCCATTGGTGGTAGGACGGTCCAGTGGGACGCTACCCACCAGGGTTCAAATCCTGGTGCTCGCACCTTTTCCTAGATTTGTTCCGGGATTTTCCGACGTTATGTGTTAAGTGGTAAGCGACGTTCCCGTCGACGATGAGACACCAGTGGTGACTTCGAGAATCTCCAGATCTGCCGGTGCTCAGTCCTTCGGAGGTGCTCATAGGGGTAGGGTTTGCGTACGTGTATTCATAGGGGTGAGTGTGCGTGCATGTTGTGAGCTTCTGTGTTGTACTGTGTGAATCTCAAAAAAAATAAATAGATGGCTCAAACAAGACTAGGGTCCGGCCGCTCCTCCTTCTCATATGGGATTGATCTGTTCATACTCGGGCTGACTAAGGGGCTGATCTAACTTAGCTACCCGGTCTTTTGTGAGGACATTTCGATCTTTATTTTGGGTGACTTTAAAGATATCGTTAATAATCATACCATTCATGAATTAATATTGGAACCTCTTTCTTAATGTCAATGCATGAAAGTTTAAATAGCAAATAGCTAGATTCGTAGATTTTTGGGCATGATCGGTGTGGCCAAGTGATGGTGCACTGTTTTCCATGGGCTTGTGGGTGCTCAAGCTCAGCTGCTCAGGCGCCTGAAAAGTTTCACTTTGTTGTTGCTCATTGCCTTGCTGCGTACTGACTGCTGTGAGTGCTCTCCTCTCAATAGTTGTTACAGGCTTACAACACAACAGAGAATGCTAGTAGTAGATAGTGAAAGATTGGCACAAAGTAAGGGGGGCCATGGCCCACCTTGGCCACACTTGGCTCCGCCAGTGCCTAAGTTGGAACTGTCGAGGACTGGGCAATGCCTCGACAGTGAAGGAACTTCGCGATCTCGCGAAGAAGGTTGCTCCGATTGTGTTGTGTGTGCTCGAAACTCAGGTGCACAAAACACGGGTAGAAGGATTGAAGAATACTCTAGGGTATGATAATGCTTTTGCCGTAAGCAGTGCTGGCCGTAGTGGTGGTCTTGGTATCTACTGGAACAAAGAAACTAGAGTTGAGATTTTACCATACTCGCAGTACCATATTGATGCAATTGTTACTCAGCACGGGAAAGAACCATGGAGATTGACATGTGTTTACGGGGAAGCTCAAACTGCAGAGCGCCATAAAACATGACATATGTTGAAATTCATAAAGGCCTCATCACATCTTCCTTGGGTGTGTATCGGAGATTTCAACGAAGTTTTGCATAGAGATGAGCATTGTGGTGTTTAGGAGCGCAGCTACGCGCAAATTGCATTATTTCATGAAGTGGTGGATGTATGTGGGTTGTATGACCTTGGCTTTGAGGGACACAAGTGAACTTTTGAGAAGAAAGTTGCTGGGGTATCCTACTGTCGGGTCCAACTTGATTGTGCACTCACCACAACTGATTGGTGCTCACGTTATCCACTGGCGCAGCTAACTCATCTTACAGCAGCAGCATCAGATCATGATCCAATACTGCTCCGTTGGGAGCAGGATCCAGAGAGAGGGAGGAGAAGGTGAAGTAAGCAGTTCAAGTACGAGGTGATGTGGGAATCTCATGACGAGTTTGCTTCTATGTTGGCTCATACTTGGCAGGACACAGGGAAGGCACAAACATTGCAGGAGTTGCAAGACAAGCTAGTGTCGGTAACTGGGGGTCTCAGTGCGTGTCGGGGACAGCCCTAGGGGTCCCCTTTAACAACGGGGAAATCCCCACTTAAAACCCGCAACAAAGCCAAACACACTTTGCCTAACCATGCAGGATACGGCCCATGCCGCAGGGACCTCAGCGGCCCACCGAGGCGGCCCTCTAGAAGATCCCCTCGAGCAGGCTTCGCCTCGCTCGAGGATGCGCGCCTCCCTCGAGCGGGCTCCGTCCCGTTCGAGGGGGTGCGCTTCCCTCGAGCAGGCTCCGCCTCGCTCGAGGGCCCGCTCCCCCTCGAGCGAGGCTCCGCCCTCGCTCGAGGGTCCGTCCCGCCCTCGACCGGGGTCCGCCTCGCTCGAGGGCGCCCCGCACGTGTGCGCCTGCCCCCGTACGCGGGCATTTAACGCCCTGACACCGGCGGGACGACGCCATCATGTGCCCGGGGCTGCCGCACCAACTCCCCAGGAGGGAGCCCATCCCCATCACTGTGGGAAGGGACTGTGCAGCAGGACCGGTGCCAGTCCTGTAACGTCGTGCACTCGCTCCAAGACGGGCCGACGCGCCGAGCCCCTCGAAGGGGGGCCGGGCCGCACCCTCGATTTGCTTTCTTGTGACCCTGCAGGGTTAGGTGGAGGCGCTAGGCCGGTGGAGCGCCATCCCTGCTACTGTTACGGTATGGCTGCCGCCCCCGCGCGTGCGGGCGCATGCCGGCGCCGTAGCAACGACTCCGAAAGATCGTGGAACGTATTGGAACGGGACACCGTTTTACCTACTCCTGTACTCCGTACGGGCCAACGTCAGCAGCTCCCTCGAGCCTATCAGAAGACATCACCACCATCCGCCGCCCTTCTACCCTCGAACCGCCCCTCGTTCGGGTACAAGATAGGCCATGATGGCCGGATCGGCGCAAGGATCGTCCGGACGGCCGCCCACTCTACGCGCATAGCACGCCACGCCCCTTCACGTAGCTAAATAGCACGGCGCGCATGTGATTCGCTCCCTCCTTGATCTATAAAAGGGGGACGAACCCTCCCTGCCGCGGGGGAGACAGAGACAACACAACAGAGACGGGGCCGCGCCACGCACTTGCTCTCCAATCCTCCCACAACATCTTCGGTCACTACGCCGGGGACTTGGAAGCCAGGCTTCCTCTCCCGCCTTGCTTGTAGCAGCCCCACTACGAGCACCCCGTGCCGAGCAATATAGTGCCTTGAGCACACCAATCGCCGGACGTACGACCCCCCCGTCGGAACCGGGATAAATCCCGTGTCTCTTATTGCTTAGCATCGACCATTGAGGGATAGACCTCGGCGCTTTCTACTGGTTAGTGTCGGGACCATATTCCGCACCGACAGTTGGCGCCCACCGTGGGGCAATCTGAGCGCCTAAGGTCATTCCACCAACTCCCTCCATGGTGATCCGCACTGAGTACCGTGGTACACGCTACTGCATGGGCAGCTCGGACCCCCTCCCCGCCGGGTTCGAAATCCGGTTCGGGGGCCTGAACTTTCGGTGCCACGGGGAACGGCTACCTCATGCGCCTCACCAACCGTGAGGAGCTCCGCGCGCGGCGCCAGGCCGGGTCCGCTCCGGTCCCCGCTGCACGCACCACCACGGCGCAGACGCCCGCAGCACGGATGCCGCGGGCCCGTCGACGCCACGACGCCGCCGCCGCTCCGGCGCGGCGTTCACGCCGGGCGCGGTCCGAGCGGCGGCGGCCGAGCGCGCCGCCTCTCAGCACGGCGCGCCCGCCGTCACGATGACCACCATCCCAGCGGGACAGCGCACGGTCTCCGGACCGCGCATCCCCATTGGGCTGCGTGGCGCCACGTCGGCCTACAACGCCAACGTCAACACCACGATGCGCAGGGTTCCGCCTGGCCGTCACGTTTTCGTCGCCAGGGATCCCAGCGCCTCAGCGGGTGACGAGCCGTCCCTGGGTTCCCTCGACGCTTTGCCGCCCGTCAACCGCCACGGGTACGCGGAGTGGGACTTCTCCGGCGTGCTGGACCCAGTCGTGTTCCGGCGTTTCCTCGACGCTACGGACTACTGGTTCGGCTGCTCCGACGACTCCAGCACCGGGAGTTACGATCCCGCGCGGGAGTGCTACGCTGTCATCACCAACGACCCAGCCAATGCCGCCGGTGCGGTGGGCGCTGGAGACGGGGAGGTCACGCCGGCCCCAGGGATCGCCACGCGCCCGGCCGCGGGGCCAAGCGCTCTCCGCCGGGGCCGACGCCGACGCGCGGGCGGCCCAAGCCCGCGAGCTCGAGGCCAAGCCGGCGGAGGAATACGGACGGTGCGGCTGCTCCGTGCCTCAATGACAGGGGAAGCCTCCGCGCGCGGCGAGTGCGCGCGGGAGCTGGGCAAACAGGTCCGTGACCGCATCAACACCGACCCCAACGTCGACAACACGGACGCACCCCCGCGGGCGAGACAAAAGCTCATTGCCGCCGCGACGCCGCTGCGGGCCATGCCGGCACCCTCGACCCCTGAGGAGCGAGACCTGCACCGCGAGGTGCAAACTCTCATCGAGCAAGCGGCCGTCCAGCAGGCCGAGAGCTCGGCATCACGCATCCGCCAACAGGGGGGATGCGCGGACGACGGAGCCGCACCGGGGGCGAACCCTCGGTCCACGCGGGAGGGGCGGCGGGGCGACCCGCCAACCCGGGACGCACGCCGGCCAAGGAGCGGCTCCTTGACGCACGCAGGGCGCCGGATGGCGATGCCCGCAACGTCATCAACGCCGGGCGCACGAGCGGGGGCGGACGCGCGAGCGGTGGGCTACCACCCTCGACGGGGCGGACGCTACGACGGCCGGCGAGGACCGCTCCCCGACGCCGAGCCCCCGGGGACCCGTGTGTTCGGCCCGAGACATCCGCGCGGCGGCGTCCCCCCCCCAACGCTTCCGCCAACCCTCGACCATCGTCAAGTACAACGGGGAGACGGACCCCCGCGTGTGGCTCGACGACTACCGCTTGGCTTGCCGGCGGGCGGGGGCCACCGGCCGACGAGGTCATCATCCGCAACTTGCCCCCCGCACCTCGGCGACGCGGCCCGGACATGGCTCGAGCACTTGCCCGCCAGCCAAATCCACAATGGGGATGATCTGGTCCGCACGTTCGTGGGTAACTTCCAGGGCACGTACGTGCGCCCTGGAAATTCATGGGACTCGCGCTCCCGCACACGAAGCCCGGGAGGAGTCGCCGCCGGGACTTCATACGGCGCTTCTCCAAGCGCCGCACGGAGCTCCCCGCCGTGGCGCGCCCGAGATCGTGCACGCCTTCCTCGAGGGCACCACATGCCGGGACCTCGTGCGGGAGGCGGGACGCGCCCCGCCCGCGGACTCCAACGTGCCTCGTTCGACATCGCCACCAGCTTCGCCTCTGGAGAAGAGGCCGTGGGGGCGATCTTTGACGGCAAGAAGGGCAAGCGCTCGGAGGACGCGCCCGCGGAGGGCAGCAAGTCCAAGGAGCCTCACCGCAACGACAAGCGGGGCAAGAAGGGAAAGAAGCCGCGCCGTGAGGCGCGCGAGCAGGGGCACGACGGCGGTAATGCCGAGGCTCTTGCTGTTGACCCGGCTCGACGGGGCCCTCGACCGGCCCCTCGAGGCCCGGGGGTGTTTGATGACATGCTAAAAAAGCCATGCCTTACCACAAGACCCCAGTAAACCACACCCTTGAGCAGTGCGATATGCTCAAGAAGTTCTATGGCCGCACCGCCGCGAAGGAGGCAGAGGCCAAGAAAGACGGAGGCGATGGCGACGCAGGCGGCTTCTCCGCCGTGGAAAACGTGTTCCTCATCTTTGGGGGGCCAACCGTCGACATGTCGACCCGCCAGCGCAAGAAGGAGCGGCACGAGGTCCTCGCCGCGGAGAGGGCGCCTCCATCCTTCCTCAATTGGTCGGAGGACGCCATCACCTTCAGCCGGGAGGACCACCCGAACCGCGTCCCCAACCCGGGCCAGTACCCGCTGGTGGTCGACCCCATCATCGGGAACGCGCGGTTCTCGAAGGTCTTGATGGACGGAGGCAGCAGCCTCAACATCCTCTACGCGCATACGCTGCGCTTGATGGGGATCGGGTTGGACCAGCTGCGGCCCAGCACGAAGCCGTTCCACGGCATCGCGCCGGCAAAGGTGTCCAGCCCCTCGGGCATCGACCCGCCGCTTGGTTTGGCACCGCGAAGAATTTCCGCAAGGAGATCCTCACCTTCGAGGTGGTGGGGTTCAAAGGGGCCTACCATGCTATACTTGGGCGACCCTGTTATGCCAAATTCATGGCGGTCCCCAACTATACCTATCTGAAGATGAAGATGCCAGGACCAAACGGCGTCATCACCGTGGGCTCGTCCATCGAGCACGCATTCGACTGTGACGTCGAGTGCGTGGAGCACGCAGAGGCACTGGCGCTGGATGAAGCGCTGGTGACCACTTTAGAGAAGATGGTCAACGAAGACCTCGACTCCGCCGCCAAGCACGCCGGCACCTTCGAGGCCACGGAGCAGACCAAGGAGGTCCCCCTCGACCCTTCTGCCCCCGAGGGCAAGGCGTTGAGGGTCAGCTCCACCCTCGATCCCAAATAGGAAGTGGTGCTCGTCGACTTCCTCCGCGCCAACGCCGACATCTTCGCGTGGAGCCCCTCGGATATGCCAGGCATCCCGAGGGAGGTCACCGAGCACTCCCTTGACATTCTGCCTCACGCCCGTGCCGTGCAAAGAACGGCCGCGCCGCTTCGACGAGGAGCGGCGACGGGCAATCGGAGCGGAGCTGCGGAAGCTCCTCGAGGCCGGGTTCATCAAGGAGGTGTTCCACCCAACGTGGCTAGCCAACCCTGTGCTTGTAAAGAAAAAGAACGGGAAGTGGCGGATGTGTATTGACTACACTAGTCTTAATAAAGCATGTCCTAAAGTTCCTTTTCCTTTGCCACGTATTGATCAAATCGTTGATTCAACGGTACCGGGTGTGAATTGCTTTGCTTCCTTGATGCTTACTCCGGTATCACCAAATAAAGATGAAGGAGTCCGACCAGCTCGCGACTTCGTTCATCACGCCGTTCGGGATGTTCTGCTACGTCACGATGCCGTTTGGCCTCCGAAACGCGGGTGCGACATACCAGCGCTGCATGCAGCACGTTTTCGGGGATCACATCGGGCGGACGGTCGAGGCGTACGTAGATGACATCGTCGTAAAGACCAGGAAGGTGGACGACTTGGTTGGCGACCTTGGCATCGCGTTCGGCTGCCTACGGGCCAACAGGGTCAAATTAAACCCTGAAAAGTGTGTCTTTGGAGTGCCGCGGGGCATGCTCCTGGGATACATCGTCTCCCAACGGGGAATCGAGGCCAACCCCGAAAAAGTCGCGGCCCTCGAACGAATGGGTCCGATCCGGGACCTCAAAGGGGTGCAAAAGGTGCTGGGGTGCCTTGCCGCCTTGGGCCGCTTCATCTCGCGGCTCGGTGAAAAGGGCTTGCCCCTTTACCGCCTACTCAAGAAGCACGAGCGCTTCTCCTGGACCGCCGAGGCCCAGGATGCGCTCGACAAGCTGAAGGCGTCTCTAACGCATGCCCCGGTCCTCACGCCGCCGCAGGACGGCGAATCCCTGCAGCTCTACGTGGCCGCAACCACCCCGGGTGGTCGGCCGCCGTAATCATCGTGGAGCGCACGGAGGAAGGGCACGCCTTGCCCGTACAACGGCCGGTCTATTACATCAGCGAGGTCCTGTCAGACACCAAGACGCGCTACCCCCAGGTCCAGAAGTTGCTGTACGCGGTAGTCCTTGCGCGGTGCAAGCTCCGCCACTACTTCGAGGCCCACCCCGTCACGGTGGTCTCCTCCTTCCCGCTGGGGGAGATCATCCGCAATCCCGACGCTGCGGGCAGGATCGCCAAGTGGTCCGTGGAGCTGATGGGCGAGACGCTTGCCTACGCCCCGCGCAAGGCCGTCAAATCCCAAATCTTGGCAGATTTCATCGCCGAATGGACGGATACGCAGCTGCCGCCGCCGCAGATCCAAGCAGAGTGCTGGACTCTGTTCTTCGACGGCTCGGTGATGAAAACAGGGGCGGGCGCGGGCCTGCTTTTCGTGTCACCTCTCGGGGAACACATGCGGTACGCGGTGCGCCTCCACTTCCCCGCGTCTAACAATATGGCTGAATACGAGGCCCTCCTCTGCGGCCTCAAAATCGCCATTGAGTTAGGCGTCAAGCGCCTCGACGTGCGGGGGGGGGGGGGGGGGGGGCTCGCAGCTCGTAATCGATCAAGTCATGAAGAACGCGAGCTGCCATGACGGCAAGATGGAGGCCTACTGCAAAGCCGTGTGAGCCCTCGAGGACAAGTTCTACGGCATCGAGCTCAACCATGTGCCCCGACGGTACAACGAGGAGGCGGACGAGTTGGCCAAGATTGCGTCCGGGCGGATCACCGTCCCCCCGAACGTTTTCGCACGCGACATCGCTCAGCCCTCGGTCGTCTTCGAGCCCCACCCCTCGAGTCACGACGAACCCTCGGGGGCTCCCTCGAATCCAGCGGGTGCGGAACCCATGGACGAGGACCCCTCGAACGAGGCATACGTGCTCTCCCTCCTCGAGGGGTATGGCTCCCACGAGGCCGACGTGATGGACATCGAGCCGGCTCCCCGTCAAAGCGGACCGGCGTGACAAATACATCGCCCGGATGGCTCGAGGGGAACTCCCCGCGGGCCGGCCGCGGCCAGGCGCATCGCCGGGATGGCCAAGTCCTTTGCCCTTGTTGACGGCGAGCTGTACAAGCGCGCCGCCTCCGGCATCCTACAGCGGTGCGTGCCCATCCCCGAGGGGCGCGAGCTCCTACGGGACATCCACGCCGGAATCTGTGGCCACCACGCCGCGCCCCACACCCTCGTCGGCAACGTGTTCCGCCAGGGCTTTTACTGGCCTACCGCGGTCGCGGACGCCAGCGAGATCATACGCACTTGCGAAGGGTGCCAGTTCTACGCTTGCAAGTCCAACCTACCCGCCCATGCCCTGCAGACCATCCCCGTAACATGGCCATTTGCCGTATGGGGGCTGGACATCGTCGGGCCCCTGCGGAAAGCGCCCGGGGGCTTCACCCACTTGTTGGTCGCGATCGACAAGTTCTCCAAGTGGGTGGAGGTGCGCCCCATCACGAACCTCGGGCGGAGCGGCGGTAACATTCTTCACCGACATCGTCTACCGCTTTGGAGTGCCAAACTCCATCATCACCGACAATGGGTCCCGGTTCACGGGCGGGGAAGTTCTTGGAGTTCCCCGCGACAAGTTCCACATCCGTGTGGATTGGGCGGCCGTGGCACACCCACAGACCAACGGCCAAGTGGAGCGTGCCAACAGCATGATCCTACAAGGCCTTAAGCCCAGAATTTTCGACCGGCTAAACAAATCTGGGCGAAAATGGCTCCAAGAGTTACCAGCGGTTGTGTGGAGCCTAAGGACCACCCCGAGCAGAGCCACTGGGTTCACCCCGTTTTTTCTAGTCCATGGCGCGGAGGCCGTCCTCCCCACGGACTTAGAATACGGATCGCCCAGGGCTCGAGGCTATGACGAGGACGCCAACCAGCGAGCCCGCGAGGACTCGCTGGATCAGCTGGACGAGGCGCGCCTCGTGGCCTTGATGCATTCCGCAAGGTATCAACAGTCCCTAAGGCGCTACCAAGCACGCAAGATACGTCGACGGGACTTCAGCGAAGGGGATTTGGTCCTAAGGCTACGCCAAGACAAACGAGGGCGCCACAAGCTATCGCCCCCATGGGAGGGACCCTACGTCGTGGTGAAGGTACTCAAGCCCGGCACGTACAAGCTGGCCAACGAGGACGGTGAAGAGCTCACCAATGCTTGGAACATCCAACAGCTACGTCGCTTCTACCCCTAGCTAGGATTTCCAAATTTTTTTCTGTTGAAAAAATCATATGACCAACGCCCCAGTTGGTGACAACTATGTAAACGCCTCAAGTCTAATGAAAAGGGCAACTCGGCTTTCCTCTGAAACCCAAGTTACCCTCGGGGGCTACTGCGGGGGGCACCACCCCCCCCCCCAAAATGGTCCCATTTTCGCGCAAAAATAAAGCAACTCACACGCGCTAAGTTTGTTTTCTACTTCAACCCCGAGCAACGGTTCGAACAGGGCGCAGGCGGCCTAGCGGAAGGAGCGCGCGAGTCAGAGATAGCCTACGCCGCGAGGATACGGCCCTTCTCTCTCGCCTCCAACCCAGCAGGCCCCCCGCGAAAATCGAACTCCCCTAACTAGAATCTACTCAGGAAGAAGAAGAAACAAAAAGCGCAAATAAACAAAAGACTTCATTTCGTATCAACAAATGTTTACGATCAAGATAACTTGTTTATTTACAAATGCCGCGTGGCCAGAATACTGATACACAAATAAAAACGGGCCAAGCGCCCGAGTGATGTTCGGGCGGGGAGGAGCGGCGGTGTCGACCGGCGTCGGGGAAGAGGAACTCCTCGAAGGCTTCAGCGAGCGACCGGCGGCATCAGCGGCAAGCGCGTCCACGCGCTCCATCGCCACCTCATCCTCGACGCCCTCGGGAACGACGTAGCCCTCTGCCAGCGCCTCGAAGTTGACCTCGTAGTGGGACCGTACCACTCCGAGGGCCTTCTGGACGCCAAGACGCAATGCCCGGCGCATCCGTTCGGTGACGTGGCCGCCAAGGGCGCGCAGGCGGCTGGCCAACGAGCTTCCGGCCTGCGCTTCACCCTCCTCCACGGCTGGCGGTCTCGAGGGCCGCATCACGCGGCTCCCCGCAACTCTGCTCGGAGGAGTCGTAGGAGGTCCGCGCGCCTCGGCCCGCTCAACCGCGTGTCCCAGCGCGGCGCGCAAGCCTGGAGTCACCAAGACAAGAAGGAAATCAGAAAAAGGAACGCGAATTCCCAAACACAAAACCAACCAAACAGGAATCAAGCAGCAGCTCACCTTCAACTTGCTTCCTCTCCGCCTCGAGGTCACGGCGCTCAGCCTCGACCGCCAGCTCGAGGCCCTTGACGGTCTCACCTTGCTCCTGGAGGGCCAGCTCCTGGCTCGCGCTGTTGATGCTGAGCACCACCAGCTCGCCCTCGACCTTAGAGAGCTTGGCGTCTCGCTCCGCCAGCGACTTCTGCGCCGCCTCGCGAGCGACACGCTCCTGCTCCAGCGCCGACCGGGCTGTCGGTGTTTTGGACCGGCAACCTACTACGGGGAGTACCCGAAGTAGATGAATGTGACTCGCCGAGATCGGTAACTCGAAGGAAGAGGCACGCGGCACACAATTTAGACAGGTTCGGGCCGCGAGGTGCGTAATACCCTACGTCCTGTATGCTGCGTAGCTCTGGATTGATAGGGCACGATTACAAGATGGTGCAATAGTGCGCCGTGAGTTAAGATTGGATGAGGTGATCCTGGGATCGGTCCCTGCCTCGCCTTATATAGCCCGGGAAGCAGGGTTACAAGTCGGAGTAGGGAAGGAGTACTAGTCGAGTACGTCTAGGAGACCTCTACACAGTGCGGAACGTGTACAGAGCCTTAACCGAGTACTACTCCTGTGCTGTCCTTGTGCTCCACGCCTCCAGGTGCCGTGTAGCGCAAGTCGGGTAGTCCCAGGGGCCTCACCGAGTAGTCGGTCCTGGTACCCACCGAGGTAGTGGGCCCAGGGAGGTCCATACGACAAGCCCCCGAGTACTTTGTAGTCGAGAAGGATAGCTTCAAGTAGTCTTGAAGGCCTTAACAAGTAGTCCTCAAGCGTCCCTGAGTACTACAAGTCAAAAGTCCTCAAGAGTAGTCGAAGCATCCCGAGGCTGGAATGTACTCCAGCTGATGTTTGAGCAATCTTGAAGTCTTCTCGAGTAGTCCCAAGCGTCCTTGAAATCTGCCTTCGAAGGTCTTCAAAAATGCCTGCCTTGTCTTGAAGCCGGAGCCGTCAAGAAGATGCGATTCGCTGAACCGCAATCCACGTGGAGTAGCCCCCGAGCCTCGAGCCGCGGGCTCTGGCTGAGGATCTATCCGAAGTCTTGGCGAGAAAATCCCAAAAGATCCGAAGAGAAAAAACCAAAGGACACGTGGCACGGAGCCCCCGAGCCTTGAGTCGAGTACTTCCTCTCGAATTGAAGGGTCTTTTTTGGAGAATGGTGTCCTGAGATGCTCTTGAGACTAGCCGCGTCCCAGGTAGTCGTGTAGAAGTAGCCGAGCCCCCGAAGTGAGGCGCGTCGACTAGTAGAATACGAAGAGTCACGCGCAGCCGCTGAGTCAGCCGCGCGTGGACTTATCCGGCCGCTCGTTGTGGGGGCGCTTTGGCTTATAAATACAAGCCGAAACCCTTAGGGTTTTCACCCAAGTGAGCCACGGTCATTTGCCACTTGAATCTTGAAGAAAATCCACTCCAGCGAGCGCTGCCGCCGTAGTAGATCTGAGCGTATCGCCACCCGAAAACTGCAGGGTAGCCCCCGAGCGAATGCGAGTGAAGACTCCCTGTTCTTGGAGGATGAAGCCGTCCCCGTCGAAGACGTCGAAGGCCGGCGGGAAGAAGAGGAGCCATGCAGAGGCTGCCGCGGCCGGCACCGGAGCGGCGCCGCCCACATCTCCACCGCGCGCTGATCCAAGCCGCGAGTGGAAAAGGTCGAAGGTGAAGACCGAAGACTTGCTGACCCTGTTGAACAGCGGGTTCATCAGGGAGAAGGAGATCGATATGTGGAGATCCGCCGCCGGAGATCCCTATCCGATGGAGAAGGCGCAAGACGAGATCCCGATGTTCTCGCGCTTCGTGGAGCGCGGTCTTGCGCTCCCAGCGAGCGATTTCTTCAGAGGGCTTCTCAGGTACTACGGCATCGAGTACCTCAACTTGAACCCCAACGGAATCTTCCACACTTCTGTCTTCGTCCATTTCGCGAAGCATTTTTGGGAATCAAACCGCATTGGATTCTCTTCCGAAATTTTTCCGCGTGAAGCCGCGACCCCGGCGCCTCCAACCCCGAGTAGTCGGGGGTGCGGGATCCGGCTTGAGGGAAGATGCCGCCGAGCGCATCACGGCGTACAAGCTCGTGGACTCCAACACGGCGGAAGACGAGGTGGTTCTACACCACGAACCACCATCCCGAGCCGCCGAAGCCGAGCGGACGGCGACCCAAACACCAAGAGTGGTGGAACACGGAACCCACCATGCGGGAGGGGATCCGGCTCCGGAGTTGCGGCACGGATCAAGACCCCCGCGGATGCGGGAGCGAGGGCCGAGCATGTGGCCTTCGGTTTCATGAAGCGCGGATCCGGCCCGTTCGGCGCGGGATACGATGGGCTTCTCGTACACCCGGCGACGACGACACGTCGCGGATGCGGGGGCGAAATTGAAGACAACGACATCGTCGAGAGGTTGTCGAGGATCTTCAAGGACATGCCGGAGTACACGGCGTGCCCTGTCGAGGAGTTCTCCGCCGCGCGCCCGCCCAACGAGGTAAGTAGCCGTACCCCCCTTGTCGAGTAGTAGACGCTTGTAGCGGAGTTGCTGACGCTTTTTGTGTCTGTTGCGCAGGATGATGTGAAGCGGTTTGTCTCTGAGCCGCAGCCACCACCGAGCGGGATTGAGATCCCGACGGTGGAGAAGGTGAAGGAACACCGAGTAGTCGGAGACGACGACGATCCCGTTATCGTGGAGGATACCTCCGATGACGAAGAAGACGAGGAGACGCTGCAGGACCGCTTCCAGCTGCGGTCAAGGTTTAGCCGTCCGGGCTTGCCTCATGTGCCTCTCATCCAAGACCCTCCGGCTAGCCTGGAGGCTAGCCTTGCTGCGCCGCCAAGGAAGCCGCGCAACCCCGCCAAGAAGCGGGTAGCCAAGAAGATGAAGGTCTCAGAGATCACGCCTCCAGAGGTAAGTCGTCTTGAGCGGAGTAGTCGGGTACCCAGTGATCGAGTATGGTGCTGACGAGTAGTTATCCCTTGTGTGCGGGGAGAGGCCGCCGGCGGGCCGTGGAGGAGGGCGATGAGGGCGTGTGGCCCACGGTGGGGGGAGCCGGGCCGGAAGCCGAAGTCCAACTCCCCTCTGTCGAAGAACTTCGGCGCGGTGGAGCGCCGGCCCCCCGCCCCGAAGGGAGCGCAGTACCGCGACCGCCGCCGGCCGGAGGGGTGGAAGCCGCGAGGGCGCGAGAGAACGTCCCGCGCCGGCCGCCGCCACCGTAGAGGAGGCGGTAGTCGAGGAGGCGCAAGAAGAAACGCCGCCGAGGGTGGAGCGGTTGACATCGCCGGCATCCTCGGTGCGCCGGCCGTGACTATCGTCGGTCGAACTTGTAAGTATCACGCCTTCATGAGTGGTACTCATTGTAGTAGTCGATGTTATCCGATGAACCTTTTGTGGATACTTGTGCGAGAAAATCCACCGACTTGGTGGGACGGAGAGGAGCCCACGGCGGCGAGAGGCGAGAAAAGGCCGCGCGCGCCGTCGAGGAACCCGCTCTAGAAGCCCAAGCCACGGCCAGGAGCCCCCGGTGCCGGGCGGCGGCCGGCGAGGCGGTCATAGTCGAAGGTGAGTACTCTTCTCGAAGTTGTAGAGCCCAAGAAGGGTAGTCGAGAATGCGTGCGCGTGTTCCTTGGTGACGGGCGGCGGAAGGGGGTGACATCCACTGCGGGGGTGCCCGTGCAAGAGTTGACACCGAGAGGCCCGGAGGGCTGCGGTAGGAGCCCCCGAGCCGGTGGGAGAAACCGTCGAGAAGTCCGCCGAGGAGGAGGCGGGCGCCACGTCGCCGGGGGTTGCCCTGGAGGTGGCGATCCGGTCTCCCGAGATCCAAGACGCGGAGCCTATCCGCTCGGCGCCAATGACGGAGGCCACGCCGGGGCCGGTGGCGGGGTTGAGGCGCTTGCCGACGACCTCGTCGAGCCGGCGGTGCGGCGCGGCATGCGGAGGCGATGCGACGAGCCGAACGATGGATGAAGGTACGTAGCGGGTGCCTCCCGAGTAGTCAATGCTTTTCGTTGAGTAGTACGTTTGATTTTGAACTTGTCCCCTGCGGGGACGTCGCGGAGCGGTCCCGCGAGAAGTCCAATCTGCTGCAAGGCTATGGGGACACGGTCTTCGCGAGTGAAGCCTTGGAGGAGCGACTCGTGAAGTCGAGGAAGCACGCGGCCGCCATGCAATCGAAGCTTGACGCCGCCTTCGCCAAGTATCACAACGATGTGATGGACTTGCAGGCGAAGAGCGACGAGCTGGTGCGGAAGAACAAAGGCCTCCGCAACAAGAATAAAGGTATGTCTCTTGACTTGTCGGGTACTTGTTGGGAGTCATCAAGCTCTGCCGTTTGTTGTGTTCGGTGTTGCGAGAACTCGAAGGCCGGGTGGAGCGGGCGAAGGGCTCGGAGATCGGCATGAAGAATCTCTTCTACGGGAGCAAGAAGCCCGCCGGTACTTGAACTCGACTACAAGGAGGGCGGCCGCCGAGTGCGAGAAGCACATGGAGTTGAGAATTGCATCTCGACGGGATCTCGTCCGTGCTACAAATCTTTGCGAAGTTGAACGAAGGCCGCGAGGCGCTCGGGCCCCGGTGAAGGACCTTGAAGAGGCTGCCCTCCCGATCGCGAGGCTCTTGGTGCCGCACCGGGCGGCCCCAAGATCGCTCCGTTGGCGGATCGACTTCGTGAGGCGCCAAGCCGGGCGCCGCCTACGTCAAGCACATGGCCGGAGTCGATCCCGAAGCGAGTGCGCCGGCCTTCATGAAGTCGTACTTCCCGAAGGCCCGGTGGAGGTAGTCGGCGGCGGAGTAGCCGCCAGCTGCTCGGACGAGCGGTATGCGAGTTGGCTGGAGCGAGATGGCTCCCATCGCGGAGCGGTAGCCGATAAGTTGAATCTCCAGTAGCCCTGCATAGATAGCTAGTAGCCATGGTTGTATAGGAAACAGTTGTAATAAACTATCTCATATATCAATGAATTGTGAAGTTCCATCAATGAGTACTCGTAACCGCGATCTCAGAGTGCGGAGCGCCCATCGTGGAGTAGGTGCGAGTAGTAGTACTCGGCGTGGTAGTCCCGTCGCAGGGAGTAGACAGTAAAGAAGTTGATGAACAATCAAACTTTATTGCGAAGAAGTACACACGGGTGGCCGGGGCCGTAGTTACAAGTAGTCGCCCGGACCGGGGGCCGCTTACAACGAGTAGTGCGGAGCGGGTAGCCGCTTACGGTGAGTGATCCGTAGGTAGCCGTGTAGGCCGGATCGCGGATCCGTGAGTGGCCGCGCGGTCGGATCTTTGGGGTGTGGTCTTCTTGGTAGACCGGCTGCTAGAGTCCTTGACGCTCGTTGCGGCCCGGGGGTCCGTAGGTAGCCGCACGGGGCCGGACACGGAGGAGAGTAGTCGGAGACTTGAAGCCGGGACCGGAGGGGTCGCATGCGGCGGGGGTGTTGATGCGGTCGTGTAGACTTGAACCCGGGGTAGTCGAGTAGACTAGGCGTAGAATCGACGGAGGGCCGGTCGACGTTCCACGAGTTGTCGACTTCTTCGCCTTCAAGTGTTTGGAGGCGGTAGGAGCTTTGGCCGGTCACCTTAGCCACGGTGAAGGGCCCTTCCCGAGGGGAGGGCGAGTTTGTGAAGTCCTTCCGTGTTCTGGATACGGCGGAGGACAAGATCTCCGACGTTGAAGGAGCGTTCCTTGACGTTGCGATCGTGGTAGCGTCGGATACCCTCCAGGTATCTTGCTGATTGGACTAGGGCGGCACAGCGAGCTTCTTCGAGGCTGTCGATGTCAACTCGTCTGCTGTCTTCTGAGACGCCTTCGTCGTAGTGCTCCACTGCTGGCGAGTTCCATATGACATCCGCAGGGAGGATGGCTTCGGAGCCGTAGACCAGGAAGTAGGGGGATTGCCCCGTTGGCTTGGATGGTTGAGTCCGCAGCCCCCAGAGTGCATTGGGTAGTTCCTTGATCCACTTGCCCCCTTTTGAATTAGCAGCGTCGTGTAGCCGCTTCTTGAGGGCGTCGAGCACCATCCCGTTGGCGCGCTCGACTTGTCCGTTGGCCGTGGATGGGCGACGGAGACGTATCCGACGTCGATTCCGCCGTTCTCGCGGTACTCCCCGGGGCGGTGGTTGTTGAAGTTGGACCCCGTGCCCGTGATGATGCGGTGGGGTAGCCCGTAGCGGTGTACGAGTTCATCCGGGAAGTCGAGTACTCTGTCGGCCTTGGGACATGTGACCGGCTTGACCTCGATCCACTTGGTGAACTTGTCGATAGCCACCGGTACCTGTTGAATCCTCTCGGCGCGGTTGGTAGTGGCCCAATCATGTCGAGCCCCCGGCGGGCAAAAGGCCGGGTTGGTGGTATGGTGACCGGCTTGTAGGCGAGGGACGTGCTTCTTGCTTGGCGAAGAAGCCGACATCCTTGGCACCTTCTGACGAGTTCTTCGGCATCGCCCAGGGCTGTGGGCCAGTAGAAGGCTCGCCGGAAGGCCTTGCTGACCAGCGTGCGGGAGGACGCGTGGTTGCCGCAGACACCCTTGTGGATCTCCTCCAAGATGTCCTTGCCTTCTTCGCGAGGAACGCATTTCATAAGTACTCCAGAAGATGCGCCTCGCTTGTAGAGTTTGTCGCCGACGAGGACGTAAGACTTGGCGCGGCGGACGAGTTGTTCGAGTTTGCGTTCTTGTCGGAGGGGACCTTCCGCTCGGCCGAGGTAGTCGATGAAGGGTTGCCTCCGGTCCACGTCGATCATCATGACCTCTCGCCCGGCTGGTTGGCTAGGCGGGACGGTGGTCGGCGGCGCGGCTCGGGATGGATGGCGCGTGAAGCTCATGGACGAAGACGCCGCGGGTACTTGGGCGCGGGTGGATCCGAGCTTCGAAAGGACGTCCGCTGCAACGTTGTTGTCGCGAACGATGTGGTGGAACTCGAGACCGTAGAATTTGTTCTCGAGCTTGCGGACTTCTAGGCGATGGCGTCCATGTTCTCCTTGTTGCGGTCCCAGGACTTGTTGACTTGGTTGATGACCACTGCGGAGTCGCCGTAGACTAGTAGCCGCTTGATGCCAAGTGAAGCCGCGAGGCGGAGCCGTGTAGGAGGGCTTCGTACTCGGCTTCGTTGTTTGAGACCTTCCGGAAGATGCGGGACGTACTTGAGTTGTTCGCCCGTGGGAGAGATCGGGAGTACCCCTGCGCTGCGCCCTCGAGGTTGAGTGAGCCGTCGAAGTACATCACCCAATGCTGCGGTCGCACGGTGGGAGTAGGTAGTCGGTTCTCCCGCCACTCGCCATGAAGTCGACTAGAGCTTGCGAGTTGATGGGCGTGCGTGGCTTGAAGTCGATGGTGAGGGCGCCGAGCTCGACGGCCCATTTGGAGATCCTTCCCGGTGGCGTGCGGGTTCCTCGGGATGTCGCCGAGCGGGTAGTCGGTGACGACGGAGACCGAGTACTCCCGGAAGTAGTGTCGTAGCTTCCGCGAGGTGATGAGTAGAGCGTACGAAGCACGCACGGGGCCGGTAGCGAGCCTTGGATTACGATAGAACCTCGGCCGACGAAGTAGGCGGGGCGGCCGGGCCGGGTAGGCGTGGCCGTCTTCTCGCCGCTCGACAACGATGGCGATGCGACCACGTGAGTAGTCGCGGCGAGGTAGAGCGATGGGCTGCTCGCCCTTGAAGGGAGCGTGAGGACCGGTGGCTTCGACGGGGAAGTCCTTGAGGCGGGCAAGGGCTTGGTCGCCTCCGCTGTCCACACGAACTTCTCGTGGTGCTTGAGTAGTTTGAAGAAGGGGAGACCCCGTTCTCCTAGCTTCGAGATGAATGCGATTCAATGCCGCCATGCACCCCGTCGGCTTACGGACGTCCTTGATGCTCGTGGGAGCTTTCATGCTTGGTGATGGCGGAGATCTTCTCGGGGGTTGGCTTCGATGCCGCGTTGGGCGATGATGAAGCCGAGTAGTTTGCCCGAAGGCACGCCGAAGACGCACTTGTTCGGGTTGAGCTTCCGGCGGTACTCGCGTAGCGATGCGAAGGTCTCTTCAAGGTCGTCGATGAGGGTGCGGAGTCCTGGTTTTGACAACCACGTCGTCCACGTAGGCCTCGACGTTCTTGTTGAGTTGCCGCTTGAAGCGAGCTGGATGGCCCGTTGGTAGGTAGCGCCGGCGTTCTTCAACCCGAAAGACATGGTCGTGTAGCGATGCGCGCCAAACGGGGTGATGAACGCGGTCTTCTCTGGTCTTCCTCCTTGATTGCGATCGGTGGTACCGGAGTAGCGGTCGAGGAAGCGAGCGGTCGCGGCCCGCCGTGGAGTCGATGACTTGATCAATCCGCGGCAACCCGAAGGGGTCCTTGGGGGGCGGTGCTTGTTGAGGTCGGTGTAGTCGACGCACATCCTCCACTCGTTCGAGTTCTTCTTGCGGACGAGGACGGGGTTGGCGAGCCACTCGGGATGGAAGACTTCTTCGATGAAGCCGGCGGCGAGCGGCTTGGCGAGTTCCTTCTTGATGGCGTCCCGTCCGTCGTCGGCGAAGCGTCGGAGGTGTTGTCGCTTGGGGGTGGCCTTTGGGTCGACGTTGAGGCGGTGCTCGATCGGCTCCACGGGCACTCCCCGGCATGTCCGTGGCTTCCACGCGAAGATGTCGCGGTTAGCCCGAAGGAAGGCGATGAGCGCGTCTTCCTATTTGGGGTCGAGGCCGGCCCCGATGGTGGTAGTCTTGGTGGGGTCGCACATTCCGAGGTCGGCCGGAAGCGAGCACCTCCTCGGGTGGCCGAGGCTTGTTGGCGCTGTCAGACTTTTCTGGGATGTCGAGTTCACTTGTGGCAAGCTTCTTCGACGCGGCGTAGACCTCCATCATTGGGGTGGGTACTTGATTTGTCGAAGCGATCACCACGGCCTCTGTATCGCAGTCGTGAGAGATCTTCAAGTCCCCTTGGAGGGAGAGTACGCCAGCTGGACTTGGCATTTTGAGTACCAGGTACGTGTAGTGAGGCACCGCCATGAACTTGGCGATGGCCGGTCTGCCGAGGATGGCATGGTAGGAAGTCTCGATATCCGCGACCTCGAACTTGATGTACTCGGTGCGGTAGTTATCGCGAGACGCCCCGAAGGTGACTGGCAGTACCACTGAGCCTAGTGGGATAGCCGCGTTGCCTGGGACGATGCCGTAGAAGGGCATGCTGCTCTTGTCGAGCATGGGGGTGACGTCAAGGTTCATCTTCTTCAGAGTCTTGGTGAAGAGGACGTTGAGCCCGCTTCCGCCATCGATGAGCACCTTGTTGAGCTTAGAGCCCGCCACTGTTGGTTTCAGGACGAGAGGGAAGCGTCCTGGTTCGGAGAAGCTGGTCCATTGGTCCGCGCGGGAGAAGGTGATGGGTGTCTCTGACCACCTGAGAGGGGTCATAACCGCTGGTTCAATGGACATCACTTCACGGCGAGTAGCCTTCTGCTCCCGCGCCCGCGGGGTAGTCCGCCGAAGAGGACGTTGACGGTCTTCTCGGGTTCTTGGAAGTCGTCGCCGTCCTTCTTCTTGTTCTTCTGGTCGTGAGGGTGCGGTGGCTCCGGCGTATCTTTGAGTGCATGCCTGAGCTGGTAGCACTGCTCGGTAGTGTGATTGCCGTTCGGGTGCCACGGGCACTTCTCCTTCAGCAGGTCTTTGAACCCGCCGGAGTTCTTCTTCGAGTTCCCTTTCGGAGGGCGCTGGATAGCCGCGACGGTGTTGTCTGGCTTGCGCTTGCGGTTGGGACCCGAGAAGTTGTTGTTGTTGTTGTTGTTGTTGCGGCCGCCTTGGTTTGGATTGTTCTTGCTGCCGCCACCTTGGTTCCGCTTGGACTTGCCGCGGATGGCGTCATACTTGGCGTTGGCCTTGTCCTCTTCGTCCGCCCGGGACGTGATCATGTCCTTGAGGTGGGGAATGGACTTGGGGGCGGCGTCGGCCGAAGTCTTCGAAGGTGCGGCGATGGTAGAGCCCGTCCGGAAGAGGTCGATGACCTCCTTGTCGGTGACGTCCACGACGGTAGCGCGCTTGTCGAAGAAGCGGCGCATGTACTTGCGGAGGGTCTCGCCTTGTTCTGCTTGATCATGGCGAGGTCCATGCGAGTACCCGAACGGCCCATGGCGCCCGCCGAAGTTGCTTGTGAATTGCTCCTTCGGTGGTCCCACTTGTCGATTGAGTGCTTGTCCGGCGACTCGAGCCACGTGAGTGGGGGCTTGGTCCGAGCGAAGGGGAAGTAGAGGCACTTGGTGTCGTTGTTGCCGCCGGCGTTCTCGATGGAGAGAGCGTAGCATCGGAGCCACCGGATAGGATCTGCTTCGCGTCGTATTTGGTGATCCCCAAAGGCTTGAACTTGTCGGGGAGGAGCGAGGTTGCGAAGCGGGTGAGAAGGCGGGGAAGCCGTCGCCTTCGGCGGCGGTCGTCGACTTCTTCTCCGCCGCAACTCGTCGATTCTCCGGCGAGCATCGTACCCGCCGTGAGAGGCGCGGAGGCGTGGGCGTGCGCGTGGCCGCGGCCGCCGCGGCCGCCGCCGCCTCCGGCTTTCTTGTTGGCTCCGTGGTTGGAGGCCGCCGCCGTCGCCGCCGCCGTCGGGGTCGTTGCCGCCACCACCGGCCGAGGCACGGTGGGGGACGACTTCTCGGTTGACGTTGTCTTGTCGTGAGGGTCCGCCGGCGGTGGAGCGTCGTCGGTTTGGTTCGGGCGGGATGTCGCCCCCGAGTACGGTTAGGGGCCGGGGTCAACACTGCGACTAGTAGCCTCGTTGTCGCGAGGCTTAGCTGGGAGAGGTTGGGTGACTCTCTTGTCTACCCGCATGAAGTAGGCTTCTTCAGCGAGCTTGGCGATGACTTCTCCAGCCCGTATGCCACCGAGCCCGACGTGCGATCGCCGTGATCGACATGAGGCATTGCTCGGGAGTGGTGTGAACTCTGCTCTCGGCGCCGAGAGCTTCCGCAAGGTTGCGGATGGGAAGGTTGTCCCTAAGCCGCCGGCGTCGCTCGTTGCGCTTCTGTTACGTTCGCGCCGGGTGTCCTCGTTGGCGTCGGTCTCGTCCACGGGGGGCATCGGCGGACGGCTCGTCCGCGGAGATGTCCTCCGGTACTTGTCCGCGGCCGTGCCGAGGTTCCGGGGTGTCGCCGGCGGCCATGAAGACTTGACGATCGGGCGTGCCCAAGCTTGGCTCGAAGGTGCCACCTCGGTTGGTGTGTTCGAGTCGGCTTGGGCTAGCGGTGTTCCCTCTGGAACGGTAGCGAGTCGATGTAGGCGACGTAGCGTGAGTCCTTTGTCAGCTCAGCAGGCTTGCGGTCGGCCGATGAGACGTATCTTCCGGCCGGTGTCGATCTTATAACCGGCCCGGAGGCCGGCCCTGACAAGGGAAGCTCGAAGAAGTTGTCTTCGGACTCGGGCTCCTCGGGGTCCGACCCGAAGTCGAACTCGTAGTCGGGTTCGAGAAGAACTCGGAGAGAGGGCTGGAGTCCGAGACGCGGTTGGGGCGGCGTCGGAGTCCGAGTTGTACTCGGTTACGGGCTCCTTGCCGGCCGGCGTGGTGTAGAAGCCTCCGTGCGGGCCCGGCCGGGAACGCGGGAGCCACGCGCGGAGCGCGGCGTGGAGAGAGGGCCGCCCGCGATGGGCGAGGAGCCGGCTCGCATGCGATGGCCCATGGCGACGTCGGGTTCGAGTTGGAGACGGACTCGAGCTCGAAGTCGGCGTGGAGGTTGGAAAGCGAAATTTCGCCGAACTTGCGGCGAGTTTGCCCGCGACAACTTCGGGAAGCGTCACGAGCCACTGTCCTCGAGTCGGGTTGCATGATCAAGCGGCGGCGGAAAGAGCCCGCGCCATCGGCAGTGCAGACCCAAGCGCCGAAGACGAAGGTGTCGCCACGGTTGAAGGCGACGGTTGGCTTGATGTGAACGGAAGCCGTCGAGTTCGCCATGTGATCTCGAGCGAGAGCCCCTACCTGGCGCGCCGGTGTCGGTGTTTTGGACCGGCAACCTACTACGGGGAGTACCCGAAGTAGATGAATGTGACTCGCCGAGATCGGTAACTCGAAGGAAGAGGCACGCGGCACACAATTTAGACGAGGTTCGGGCCGCGAGGTGCGTAATACCCTACGTCTTGTATTTGCGTAGCTCGGATTGATAGGGCACGATTACAAGATGGTGCAATAGTGCGCCGTGAGTTAAGATTGGATGAGGTGATCCCGGGATCGGTCCCCGCCTCGCCTTATATAGCCGGGAAGCGGGGTTACAAGTCGGAGTAGGGAAGGAGTACTAGTCGAGTACGTCTAGGAGACCTCTACACGGTGCGGAACGTGTACGAGCCTTAGCCGAGTACTACTCTGTCTTTGTCCTTGTGCTCCACGCCTCCAGGTGCCGTGTAGCGCAAGTCGGGTAGTCCCAGGGGCCTCACCGAGTAGTCGGTCCTGGTACCCACCGAGGTAGTGGGCCCAGGGAGGTCCATACGACACGGGCGTCGACGAGGGCGGCTTGCTCCTGCTGGAGCCGCCCCTCGGCCCCCTGGCGGGCGGTGCGCTCCCCGCGGGGAGGCTGCTCCTCGGCGACGGCGAGCGCCGCGACCTTGGCATCGAGGGCGGCCTTCAAGTCGTCGGCCTCCTTGGCCCGGCCGCCTCCCGGCCCGCGCGCCCGCTCCTTGGCCCGGCGGCCGCTTGCGCTGCGCTCCCTCGAGCGACAAGCGGAGCTCCCGGTTCTCGCCGCGGACGCCGGCCACCTCCGCCTCCCAGTTGGTTGCCAGCGTCCGCATCTTCTCCAGGTCCGAGCGTGCCTGCCACAGCGCCTCATCACGGTCGATGAGGGCTGTGCAGATCCGCTCAAGGCTGGAGCGACGCGCCGGGTCTTGCCTCGTGCTCTCGGGGAGTTCATCGCGCAAGACCGTGGCTCGGTACGCCAACCAGCCGTCTGGAGTCCGGAGGGCGTCGGCGAGCGCGTCGAAGGCGCCGCATTGCTCCCGGACCTGGTGAAGCTCGGCGTTCACCCGATCGAAGGCGCCATACTTGTCGCGGGCACGGCGTTCGAGCTCCTGTCGCCCACAAGTCAAGACCCGTAAGCATCCTGATACAGAGACAACGCGCGGGAAGCGAGAAGAAGGGGAGAACGAGCAGCGATGCCCTACCTGGAAGACATGGCACGCGGGGCCGCCGTGGACCCTCAGCGCCTCTTTCAGCGCACGGTTGAGCGTGGCGCCGTGGCTGCGGAGCTCTCCCCACAGCTCCTGCTCCGCCTGGGCGTCGGCGAACGCAGGCGGGTCGTCAGGGACCCCCTCTTTCGGTGTTTTGGACCGGCAACCTACTACGGGGAGTACCCGAAGTAGATGAATGTGACTCGCCGAGATCGGTAACTCGAAGGAAGAGACACGTGGCACACAATTTAGACAGGTTCGGGCCGCGAGGTGCGTAATACCCTACGTCTCGTATGCTGCGTAGCTACGGGATTGATAGGGGCACGATTACACGATGGTGCAACGGTGCGCCGTGGGTTGTATGAGATTGGATGAGGTGATCCCGAGATCGGTCCCCGCCTCGCCTTATATAGTCGGGAGGCAGGGTTACAAGTCGGAGTAGGGAGGGAGTACTAGTCGAGTACGTCTAGGAGACCTCTATACAGTGCGGAACGTGTACAGAGTCCTAACCGAGTACTACTCCTGTGTTGTCCTTGTGCTCCACACCTTCAGGTGCCGTGCAGCGCAAGACGGGTAGTCCCAGGGGCCCACCGAGTAGTCGGTCCTGGTACCCACCGAGGTAGTGGGCCCAGGGAGGTCCATACGACAAGCCCCCGAGTACTTTGTAGTCGAGAAGGATAGCTTCAAGTAGTCTTGACGGCCTTAACAAGTAGTCCTCAAGCGTCCCCGAGTGCTACAAGTCAAAAGTCCTCAAGAGTAGTCGAAGCATCCCGAGGCCGGAATGTACTCCGACCGATGTTTGAGCAATCTTGAAGTCTTCTCGAGTAGTCCCAAGCGTCCTTGAAATCTGCCTTTGAAAATCCTCAAGAAATGCCTGTCTTGTCTTGTAGCCGAAGCCGTCATGGAGACGCGATTTGCAGAACCGCAATCCACGTGGAGTAGCCCCCGAGCCTCGAGCCGCGGGCTCTGGCTGAGGATCTATCCGAAGTCTCGGCAAGAAAATCCCGAAAAAACCGGAGAAAAAACCGAAGGACACGTGGCACGGAGCCCCCGAGCCTTGAGTCGAGTACTTCCTCTCGAATTGAAGGGTCTTCTTGGAGAATGTGTCCTGAGATGCTCTTGAGACTAGCCGCGTCCCAGGTAGTCGAGTAGAAGTAGCCGAGCCCCCGAGGTGAGGCGCGTCGACTAGTAGAATACGAAGGGTCACGCACGGCCCGCCGAGTCGGCCGCGCGTGGACTTATCCGGCCGCCGTTGCGGGGGCGATTTGGCTTATAAATACAAGCCGAAACCCTTAGGGGTTTTCACCCAAGTGAGCCGCAGTCATTTGCCACTTGAATCTTGAAGTAGATCCACTCCAGCGAGCGCCGCCGCCGTAGTAGATCCGAACGCATCGCCACCCGAAAGCTTTAGGTTAGCCCCCGAGCGAATGCAAGTGAAGACTCCTTGTACTTGGAGAATGAAACCGTCACCGTCGAAGACGTCGAAGGCCGGCGGGAAGAAGAGGAGCCGTGCGGAGGCCGCCGCGGCCGCACCGGAGCGGCGCCCACATCTCCACCGCGCGGCCGACCCAAGCCGCGAGTGGAAAAAGTCGAAAGTCAAGACGGAGGACTGCCGACCCCTGTTGAACGGCGGGTTCATCGGGGAGAAGGAGATCGACATGTGGAGATCCGCCGCGAGAGATCCTTATCCAATGGAGAAGGCCGAAGACGAGATCCCGATGTTCTCGCGCTTCGTGGAGCGCGGTCTTGCGCTACCGAGAAGCGACTTCTTCAAGGGGCTGCTCGGGTACTATGGCATCGAGTACCTCAACCCGAACCCTAATGGTATCTTCCATACTTCGTCTTCGTCCACTTCGCGAAGCCTTCACGGGAATCAAGCCGCACTGGGTTCTCTTCCGGAAGTTCTTCCGCGTGAAGCCGCAACCCAGCGCCTCCAACCCCAGAGTAGTCGGAGGGGCCGGGATCCAGCTGAGGGAGGATGCCGCGGAGCAGTACCTGGCGTACAAGCTCGTGGACTCCAACACCGACTGGAAGACGAGGTGGTTCTACATCACGAACCACCATCCCGAGCTACCGAAGCCAAGCGGACGGCAGCCCAGACACCAAGAGTGGTGGAACACGGAGCCCACCATGCAGGAGGGAATCCAGCTCCCGGAGTTGCTAGCGCGCATCAAGACTTTGCGGGATGCGGGACTGAGGGCCGAACACGTGGCCTTCAGTTTCATGAAGCGCCGGATCCGGCCCGCCCGATGGCGCGGGATACGATGGGCTTCGAGTACACCGGCGACGACGACACGTCGCGGATGCCAGGGGGCGAGTTGGACGACAACGATATCATCGAGAGGTTGTCGAGGATCTTCAAGGACATGCCGGAGTACACGGTGTGCCCTGTCGAGGAGTACTCCGCCGCGCGCCCGCCCAACGAGGTGAGTAGCCGTACCCCCTCGTCGAGTAGTAGGCACTTGTAGCAGAGTTGCTGACGCCTTGTGTCTTTTGCGCAGGATGATGTGAAGCGGTTTGTCTCCGAGCCGCAGCCACCACCGAGCGGGATCGAGATCCCGGCAGAGGGGAAGGTGAAGGAGCGCCGCGTCGTTGGAGAAGACGACGATCCCGTCATCGTGGAGGATACCTCCGATGACGAAGAAGACGAGGAGACGCTACAGGACCGCTTCCAGTTGCGGTCGAGGTTTAGCCGTCCAGGCTTGCCTCACGTGCCACTCATCCAAGACCCTCCGGCTAGCCTGGAGGCTAGCCTTGCCGCGCCGCCGAGGAAGCCTCGCAACCCCGCCAAGAAGCGGGTGGCGAAGAAGATGAAGGTCTCAGAGACCACGCCTCCGGAGGTAAGTCATCTTGAGCAGAGTAGTCGAGTTCCCGCTGTTCGAGTACATTGTTGACGAGTACTCTTCCTTTGTCTTCAGGAGAGGCCGCCAGCGGAGCCCGTGGAGGAAGGCGACGAGGGCATGTGGCCCACAGTGGGGGAACCGGCAGGAAGCCGAAGTCCAGCCCCCACTGTCGAAGATCTTCCCGGCGCGGTGGAGCGCCGGCCCCCCGCTCCGGTGGAGAGCGAGTACCCGCGGCCGCCGCCCCTGAAGAGGTGGAAGCCGCGAGGGACGCGGGGAGACCCCCGCCGCGCCGCCGCCGCCACCGTGGAGGAGGCGGTAGTCGAAGAGGCGGAGGAAGAGACGCCCACCGAGGGTGGACGGTTGATATCGCCGACATCCTCGGTGCTCGGCCGTGACTATCGTCCTGGTCGAACTTGTAAGTACCACGCCTCATGAGTAGTACTCGTTGTAGTAGTCGATTTTGTCGACCACCCTCTCGTGGATACTTCGCGGAAAATCCACGGACTTGAGGCCGGGACGGGGAGGAGCCCGCGACGGTGGAGGCGAAGAGGCCGTGCCGCCCGTCGAGGAGCCCACTCCCGAGGCCCAAGCCATGACCGAGCCCCCGTGGCGTAGAAGCGCCGGCCGCCGCAGGCGGCCATAGTCGAAGGTGAGCACCCTTCTTGAAGGCTGCGAGAACTCCCGGGACGAGTAGTCGTAGGCACTGATGCGCGTGTTCCTTGTTGACAGGCGCTGAAGGAGGTGACATCCCTGCAGGGGTACCCATGCGGGAGTTGACACCAGAGGTCCCGGAGGCCGCGGAAGGAGCCCCCGAGCGTGAGGGTGAAGTCGTCGAGAAGTCTGCCGGGGGAGAAGCGGCTACCACGTCGCCAGGGGTTGCCCTGGAAGTGGCGGTCCGATCCCCTGAGATCCAAGACGCGGAGCCGATCCGTTCGGCGCCGATGACGGAGGCTACGTCGAGTAGCCGTGGCGGGATTGAGCTGCTGGCCGACGATCTCGTCGAGCCGGCGATGTTGGCGCAGCACCTGGAGGCGATGCGACGAGCCGAGCAGTGGATGAAGGTACGTAGTCGTTGCCTCCCGAGTAGTCAATCCTTTGCGTTGAGTACTCTGCTTGACTTGAGCTTGTCTTGTGCAGGACGTCGCGGAGCGATCCCGCGAGAAGTCTAATCTGCTGCAAGGTTACGGCGACACGGTCTTTGCGAGCCGAGGCCCCGGAGGAGCAGCTCGTGAAGTCGCGGAAGCACGCGGCGCGATGCGGTCGAAGCTCGACGCCGCCTTCGCCAAGTACCACAATGATGTGATGGAGGCTGCGGGCGAAGGGTGATGACTGGTGCGGAAGAACAAGGGCCTCGCAACAAGAACAAAGGTATGCCTCTTGACTTGTCGGGTACTTGTTGGAAGTCGTCAAGGCTCGACCCGTTCTTGTGTTTGCGAACTCGAGGGCCGGGTGGAGCAGGTGAAGGCCTCGGAGGTCGGCATGAAGAATCTCTTCTACGGGAGCGAGGAAGCCCGCAGTGTACTTGAGCTCGACTACAAGGAGCTCGCCTTCGAGTGCGAGAAGCACATGGAGGCGCGAATTGCATCGATCGGGATCTCGTCAACCTGCTACAAATCTTTGCGAAGTTGAACGAAGATTGCGAGGCGCTCCGAGCCCGGTCGAAGGACCTTGAGGAGGCCGCCCTTCCGATCGCGAGGCCGCGCCGCACCCGTGCGGCCCCAAGATCGCTCCTCTGGCGGATCGACTTCGTGAGGCGCCAAGCCGGCTGGCCGCCTACGTCAAGCACATGGCGAAGTCAATCCCGAAGCAAGTGCTGGCCTTCATGAAGTCGTACTTCCCGAAGGCTCCAATGGAGGTGGTTGCCGGCGGGGTAGCCGCCAGCCGCTCGGATGAGCAATGACGCAGAGTCGTTGGAGCGAGATGGCTCCCATCGCGGAGCGAGGTAGCCGAAAAGTTGAACCTCCGCTAGCTCGCATAGATAGCTTAGTAGCCATAATTGTACAGGAAACAGTTGTAATGAACTTTTCATGTATGAATGAAATGAAGTTGTTCCAGCAATGAGTACTCGTAACCGCGATCTCAGAGTGCGGAGCGCCCATCGTGGAGTAGGTGCGAGTAGTAGTACTCGGCTTAGTAATCCCGTAGCGGGGAGTAGACGAGAAAGAAGTTGATAAACAATCAAGCTTTATTACGAAGAAGTACACACCGGTAGCCGGGGCCGTAGTTACAAGTAGTCGCCTGGACCGGGGGGCCGCTTACGGCTAAGTGGCGGCCGGAGCGGGTAGCCGCTTGCGGCCGAGTGATCCGTAGGTAGCCGTGTAGGGCCGGATCGCGGATCCGTAGGTAGCCGCGCGGGGCGGATCTTGGAGTGTGGTCTCTTGGTAGACCGCTGCTAGAGTCCTTGATGCTCGTTGCGGCCCGGGGTCCGTAGGTAGCCGCACGAGCCGGACACGGAGGAGAGTAGTCGGAGACTTGGAGCCGGGACCGGAGGGTCGCTTGCGGCAAGGGGTGTTGATGTAGTCGCGTGGACTTGAACCCGGAGTAGTCGTATAGACTAGGCGTAGAATCGACGAGAGTTGGTCGACGTTCCACGAGTTGTTGACCTCTTCGCCTTCAAGTGTTTGGAGGCGGTAGGAGCCCGCCGGTCACCTTGGCCACGGCGAAGGGGCCTTCCCGGGGGAGGGCGAGCTTGTGGAGTCCTTCCGTGTTCTGGATACGGCGGAGGACAAGATCTCCAACGTTGAAGGAGCGTTCCTTGACGTTGCGATCGTGGTAGCGTCGGATACCCTCCAGGTACCTTGCTGATTGGACGAGGGCGGCACAGCGAGCTTCTTCGAGGCTGTCGATATCAACTCGTCTGCTGTCTTCTGAGACGCCTTCGTCGTAGTGCTCCACTGCTGGCGAGTTCCATATGACATCGGCGGGGAGGATGGCTTCGGAGCCGTAGACCGGGAAGTAGGGGGGATTGCCCCGTTGGCTTGGACGGTTGAGTCCGCGGCCCCCGCAGTGCGTTGGGTAGTTCCTTGATCCACTTGCCTCCTTTTGAGTTAGCGGCGTCGTGTAGCCGCTTCTTGAGGGCGTCGAGCACCATCCCGTTGGCGCGCTCGACTTGTCCGTTGGCCCGTGGATGGGCGGCGGGGACGTATCGGACGTCGATTCCGCCGGTTCTCGCGGTACTCCCCGGGAAGCTGGTGGTTGTTGAAGTTAGACCCCGGTGTCCGTGATGATGCGGTGGGGTAGCCGTAGCGGTGTACGAGTTCATCCGGGAAGTCGAGTACTCGTCGGCCCTTGGGGCATGTGGCCGGCTTGACCTCGATCCACTTGGTGAACTTGTCGATAGCCACCGGTACCACTGTTGAATCCTCCTCGGCGCGGTTGGCGGTGGCCCAATCATGTCGAGCCCCCCGCGGGCAAAGGGCCGGGTTGGCGGTATGGTGACTAGCTTGTAGGGCGGGACGTGTTGCGCGGCGAAGCCCGACATCCTTGGCACCTTCGACGAGTTCTTCGGCATCGCCCGGGGCCGTGGGCCGGTCGCTCGCCGGAAGGCCTTGCTGACCAGCGTGCGTGAAGACGCGTGGTTGCCGCAGACGCCCTTGTGGATCTCCTCCAAGATGTCCTTGCCTTCTTCGCGAGGGACGCACTTCATGAGTACTCCGGAAGATGCGCCTCGCTTGTAAAGCTTGTCGCCGACGAGGACGTAAGACTTGGCGCGGCGGATGAGTTGTTCGGCCGCGTTTTTGTCGGAGGGGACCTTCGCTCGCCGAGGTAGTCGATGAAGGGTTGCCTCCGGTCCACGTCGATCATCATGACCTCTGTCCGGTGGGTGGTTAGGCGGGACGGTGGTCGGTGGCGCCGGCTCCGGGATGGATGGCGCGTGAAGCTCATGGACGAAGACGCCCGCGGGTACTTGGGCGCGGGTGGATCCGAGCTTCGAGAGGACGTCCGCTGCAACGTTGTTGTCGCGGACGATGTGATGGAACTCGAGACCATAGAATTTGTTCTCGAGCTTGCGTACTTCTAGGCAGTAGGCGTCCATGTTCTCCTTGTTGCGGTCCCAGGACTTGTTGACTTGGTTGATGACCACTGCGGAGTCGCCGTAGACTAGTAGCCGCTTGATGCCAAGTGAAGCCGCGAGGCGGAGCCCGTGTAGGAGAGCTTCGTACTCGGCTTCGTTATTTGAGACCTTCCATGAAGATCCGCAGGACGTACTTGAGTTGTTCGCTCGTTGGAGAGATCGTGAGTACCCCCGCGCTCGCGCCCCTCGAGGTTGAGTGAGCCGTCAAAGTACATCACCCAATGCTGCGGTCGCACGGTGGGAGTAGGTAGCCGGTTCTCCCGCCACTCCGCCATGAAGTCGACTAGCGCCCGCGACTTGATGGCGGTGCGTGGCTTGAAGTCGATGGTGAGGGGCGCCGAGCTCGACGCCCCACTTGGAGATTCTTCCGGTGGCGTGCGGGTTCCTCGAGGATGTCGCCGAGCGGGTAGTCGGTGACGACGGAACCGAGTACTCCCGGAAGTAGTGTCGTAGCTTCCGCGAGGTGATGAGTAGAGCGTACGAAGCTTCTCGCACGGGCCGGTAGCGAGCCTTGGACTCGATAGGAACCTCGCTAACGAAGTAGACCGGGCGCCGGACCGGTAGGCGTGGCCGTCTTCCCCGCCGCTCGACAATGATGGCGATGCGACCACGTGAGTAGTCGCGGCGAGGTAGAGCGATGGCCGCTCGCCCTTGTAGGGAGCCGTGAGGACCGGCGGTTTCGACGGGGAAGTCCTTGAGCCGGGCAAGGGCTTGGTCCGCCTCTGCCAATCCACACGAACTTCTCGTGGTGCTTGAGCAAGCTTGAAGAAGGGGAGACCCCGTTCTCCTAGCCTCAAGATGAATCTGTTCAACGCCGCCATGCACCCCGCGGCCTTCGGACGTCTTTGATGCTCGTGGGAGCTTTCGTCCGGTGATGGCGGGAGATCTTCTCGGGGTTGGCTTCAATGCCGCGCTGGCTGATGATGAAGCCGAGTAGTTTACCCGAAGGTACGCCGAAGACGCACTTGTTCGGGTTGAGCTTCCAGCGGTACTCGCATAGTGATGCGAAGGTCTCTTCAAGGTCGTCGATGAGGGTACTGGAGTCCCTGGTTTTGACAACCACGTCATCCACGTAGGCCTCGACATTCTTGTTGAGTTGCCGCTTGAAGCAGGCCTGGATGGTCCGTTGATATGTAGCGCCGGCGTTCTTCAACCCGAATGACATGGTCGTGTAGCAGTACGCGCCAAACGGGGTGATGAACGCGGTCTTCTCCTGGTCCTCTTCCTTGATTGCGATCCGGTGGTACCCGGAGTAGCGATCGAGGAAGCAGAGCAGGTCGCGGCCGCCGTGGAGTCGATGACTTGATCAATCCGCGGCAACCCGAAGGGGTCCTTGGGGCAGTGCTTGTTGAGGTCGGTGTAGTCGACGCACATCCTCCACTCGTTCGAGTTCTTCTTGCGGACGAGGACGGGGTTCGCGAGCCACTTAGGATGGAAGACTTCTCTGATGAAGCCGGCTGCGAGTAATTTGGCAAGCTCCTTCTTGATGGCGTCCCGTCTGTCGTCGGCAAAACGTCGGAGATGTTGTCGCTTGGGGGTGGCCTTTGGGTCGACGTTGAGGCAGTGCTCAATCAGCTCCCTGGGCACTCCTGGCATGTCCGCTGGCTTCCACGCGAAGATGTCGCGGTTAGCCCGAAGGAAGCTGATGAGCGCGTCTTCCTATTTGGGGTCGAGGCCGGCCCCGATGGTAGTGGTCTTGCTGGGGTCGCCTGTTCCGAGGTCGACCGACTTGACGAGTACCTCCTCGGGTGGCCGAGGCTTGTTGGCGCTCGTCGTACTTCTCTCGGGATGTCGAGTTCGCTTGTGGCAAGCTTCTTCGACGCAAAGATAGACCTCCATCATCGAAGTTGGGTACTTGGTTTGTTGAAGCGATCACCACGGCCTCCGTATCGCAAACGTGAGAGATCTTCAAGTCCCCCCGGAGGGAGAGTACGCCGTACCGGACTTGGCATCTTGAGTACCAAGTAGGTGTAGTGGGGCACCGCCATGAACTTGGCGATGGCCGGTCTGCCGAGGATGGCATGGTAGGAAGTCTCGAAATCCGCAACCTCGAACTTGATGTACTCGGTGCGGTAGTTATCCCGAGACGCCCCGAAGGTAACTGGCAGTACCACTGAGCCTAGTGGGATAGCCGCGTTGCCTGGGACGATGCCGTAGAACGGCATGCTGCTCTTGTCGAGCATGGGGGTGACGTCGAGGTTCATCTTCTTCAAGGTCTTGGTGAAAAGGACGTTGAGCCCGCTTCCACCGTCGATGAGCACCTTGTTGAGCTTGGAACCCGCCACTGTTGGTTTCAGGACGAGAGGGAAACGTCCTGGTTCGAGAAGCTGGTCCATTGGTCCGCGCGGGGAGAAGGTGATGGGTGTCTCCGACCACCCGAGAGGGGTCATAACCGCCGGTTCAATGGACATTACTTCCCGCGAGTAGCTTCTCGCTCCCGCCCGCCGGGGGTAGTCTGCCGAAGAGGACGTTGACGGTCTTCTAGGGTTCTTGGAAGTCGTTGTCGTCGCCGTCCTTCTTCTTGTTCTTTTGATCGTGAGGGTGCGGTGGCTCCGGCGTATCCTTGAGTGCATGCCTGAGCTGGTGGCACTGCTCGGTAGTGTGGTTGCCGTTCGGGTGCCACGAGCACTTCTCCTTCAGCAGGTCTTTGAACCCGCCGGAATTCTTCTTCGAGTTCCCTTTCGCAGGGCGCCGGATAGCCGCGACGGTATTGTCCGGCTTGCGCTTGCGGTTGGAACCTCGAGAAGTTGTTGTTGTTGTTGTTGTTGTTGTTGTTGTTGCGGCCGCCTTGGTTTGGATTGCTAACTGCCGCCGCCGCCGCCCCGGTTCTCGCTTGGACTTGCCGCGGATGGCGTCGTACTTGGCGTTGGCCTTGTCCTCTTCATCCGCCCAGACGTGATCATGTCCTTGAGGTGGGGAATGGACTCGGGGCGGCGACGACCGAAGTCCTCGAAGGTGCGGCGATGGTAGAGCCCGGTCCCGAAAGAGGTCGATGACCTCCTTGCTCGGTGGCGTCCACGACGGTAGCGCGCTTGTCGAAAAGCGGCGCATGTACTTGCGAGGGTCTCGCCCTTGTTCCCGCTTGATCATGGCAAGGTCCATGCGAGTACCCGAACGGCCCATGGCGCCCGCGAAGTTGCTTGTGAATTGCTCCTTCACCTCGGTCCCACTTGTCGATTGAGTGCTTGTCCGGGCCGACTCGAGCCACGTGAGTGGGGCTTGGTCCGAGCCGTAAGGGGAAGTAGAGGCACTTGGTGTCGCCGTTGCCGCCGCCGTTCTCGATGGAGAGAGCGTAGCATCGGAGCCACCGGATGGGATCCGCTTCGCGTCGTATTTGGTGATCCCCAAAGGCTTGAACTTGTCGGGGAGGAGCAAGGTTGCGAAGCCGTGGTGAGAAGGCGGGGAAGCCGTCGCCTTCGGCGGCCGGTGGTCGACTTCTTCGCCGCAACTCCTCGATTCCCTCTCGGCGAGCATCGTACCCGCCGTGAGAGGCACCGAAGGCGTGGCCGTGCGCGTGGCCGCGGCCGCCGCGACCGCCGCCGCCTCCGGCCTTTCTTGTTGGCCCCGTGGTTGGAGCCGCCGCCGCGCCGCCGCCGTCGGGGGTCGTTGCCGCCGCCACCGGCCGGAGCACCGTGGGGGACGACTTCTCGGTTGCCTTGCTCCCCGCCGTGAAGGTCCGCCGGCGGTGGAGCGTCGACGGTTTGGGGTCGGCCGGGATGTCGCCCCGAGTACGGTTAGGACCGGGGGTCGGCACCGCGACTAGTAGCTTCGTTGTCGCGAGGCTTAGCCGGGGGAGGTTGGCCGACTCTCTTCGTCGACCCGCATGAAGTAGGCTTCTTCGGCCGAGCTTGGCGATGACCTCCCGCCGCGTATGCCCCCCGAGCTCGGCGTGCGATCGTTGTGATCGACATGAGGCATTGCTCAGGAGTGGTGTGGACTCTGCTCTCGACCGCTTCGAGAGCTTCCGCAAGGTTGCGGATGGGAAGGTTGTCTCTGAGCCGCCGGCGTCGTTCGTTGCGCTTCCTGTTACGTTCGCGCCGGCGTCCCTGTTGGCGTCGGTCTCGTCCGCAGGGGCATCAGCAGACAGCTCGTCTGCGGAGATGTCCTCCAAGTACTTGTCTGCGGCCGTGCCTGAGGTTCCCGGGGTGTCGCCGGCAGCCATGAAGACTTGACGATCAGGGGTGCCGAGGCTGGACTCAGAAGGCGCCACCTCAGTGGGTGTATTGGAGTCACCCCGGGCCGCGGGTGTTCCCTCCTGGAACGGTAGCGAGTCGATGTAGGCGACGTAGCGTGAGTCCTCCTTTGTCGGGGGCTCGCAGGCTTGCGGTCTGGCCAGTAGACGTATCTTCCGGCGGGCGTCGACCTTATAACCGCCCGCAGGGCCGGCCCCGACAATGGAAGCTCGGAGGAGTCATCTTCGGACTCGGGCTCCTCGTGTCCGACCCAAAGTCGAACTCGTAGTCCGGGTTCGAGTAGAACTCCGGAGAGAGGGTCGGAGTCCGAGAGGTGGTTGGGGACGGCGTCGGAGTCCGAGTTGTACTTGCCACGGGCTCCTTGCCGGCCCGGCGTGGTGTAGGAGCCTCCGTGCGGGCCCGGCCGGGGACGCGGGGGCCACGCGCGAGCGCCGGCATGGTGAGCGGATCGCCTGCGATGGCTGAGCAGCCCGCTCGCAAGCGATGGCCCATGGCGACATCGGGTTCGAGTTGGAGACGCGACTCGAGCTCGAAGTCGCCGTGGATGTTGGAAAGCGAAATTTCGCCGAACTTGCCGTGGCGAGCCCGCCCGTGACAACTTCGGGAAGCGTCACAAGGCCCGTCCTCGAGTCGGGTTGCATGATCGGCGGCGCCGGAAGGAGCCCGCGCCATCGCCAGGCGGCGTACCCGTGCGCCGAAGACGAAGGTGTCGCCGCGGTTGAAGGCGACGGTTGGCTTGATGTGAACGGAAGCCGTCGAGTTCGCCATGTGATCTCGAGCGAGAGCCCCTACCTGGCGCGCCAGCTGTCGGTGTTTTGGACCGGCAACCTACTACGGGGAGTACCCGAAGTAGATGAATGTGACTCGCCGAGATTGGTAACTCGAAGGAAGAGACACGTGGCACACAATTTAGACAGGTTCGGGCCGCGAGGTGCGTAATACCCTACGTCCTGTATGCTGCGTAGCTCTGGATTGATAGGGCACGATTACACGATGGTGCAACGGTGCGCCGTGGGTTGTATGAGATTGGATGAGGTGATCCTGAGATCGGTCCCTGCCTCGCCTTATATAGTCCGGGAGGCAGGGTTACAAGTCGGAGTAGGGAGGGAGTACTAGTCGAGTACGTCTAGGAGACCTCTATACAAAGGCGAAACGTGTACGAGTCCTAACCGAGTACTACTCCCCGTGTTGTCCTTGTGCTCCACGCCTTCGAATGCCGTGCGCCGCAAGCCGGGTAGTCCCAGGGGCCCACCGAGTAGTCGGTCCTGGTACCCACCGAGGTAGTGGGCCCAGGGAGGTCCATACGACACCCTCCACCTGGGCGGAGTGCCCGGCGCGAGAAGATGAGGCCTCGGCGCCATGCCCTCGGCCCCCCGCCACCATGTGGCCCTCGCACCGCCTCACAAGAGCCCCCTCTTGGGACTCCGGGGAGAGTGTGGGGAAGCTGACCCATTGATCCCACCCGGGCGCTGGGGAATCGTCATCCGGGACCTCCACCACCACCGCCCGGGAGCCGCCGGCGAGTGCCGGCCCTCGCGCCACCTCCCGCCGGCGCCTCCGCTCGCGCCTCCACGGCCACGGGCGCCGACGCGGCGCCGTGGCCGTCACCTCCCGCCGCGCCTCCGTCGTGGCGCCCACCGCCGGCGGCGTCACCACCGCGGCCGCCGCCGTGGGCCGCGCCTCCGCCACGACCGGCGCCCGCCGCCCTTCGACGACCGCCGGCCGCGCGGCCGGCCGGGGCGACCGGCCGGCCGAGGCCGCGGGGCCTCGCCCGCGCCTTGCGAGCCCTCGCCCGCCGCCGCCGTACTTGCCCCCGCCCGCGACGCCCTCGACGAGCGCCGCCGGGTGGGGATGGATGCGTCCGCCCTCAACACCTTGGCCGGTGCGAGGGGAGGCACAGTTGGCACCACCCTGCGCAAGCACAAACAGAAAGTTGGAAGGCCTGATCGTCAAAGAACCAAACCGAGCTCAAGAACGAGCCCCTTACCTCGAAGAGGAAAAGGCGTGCTTCCTTTTCCTCGAGGCTTCAGCAGACGAGGCCGGCGCGCCCGCCGCCGCGCCTCCCCGACGCCGCGCGCGCGCGCGGGACCCGCCCCACGCGCGGCGCGCGCTTGCCGCGCGCGCGCACGCTTGCCGCGCGCGCCCTGCGGCACGCGCCGCGCCGCCGCCGCGCGCGCGCCGCCCCCGGCTGACGGTTGCCGGCGGCGGGCGCCGTTGCGCCCGCCCCCGGCGATGCCGCCCTTGCCGCCGGAGCCGGCTCCGGCGACGGGGGCGCAGCTCCCACCTATCGAGGGGCCCCGCCCCCTCGCCCTCTTCCTCTTCGTCCTCCTCCGAGGACGAGTACTCCCTCGGTCCCCGGGGAGGAAAGCCCCCGCCCTCCTCGCGCCGCCGGTGCTCCGCGCTCCGTCGCTCGCGGTGCTCGCGGTGCCGCCCGCGCGCTCCCTCTTGCGCGCCGCCCGCTCCCGCCGCCGCGCCGCCCGACCGAGCGCGCGGGGAGTCGGGGGTGGGCGGAATGGACTTCGCGGCGGTGAAGTTCACCGCCCGCATGCGAGAACGTCAATGGCGCGTCGGGGGGCAGAGGCAACACCAAGAACTAAAACGGAATCAAGAATCATACTCACCAGCGGGCCGGTGGGGAGCATCTCGAGGTCCCACGGGGTTCGGCCCAGGCGCGCCAGCATCCGGGTGTCGACGGCGTTCCGCACCCGGGTGACCGCATACGGCCGCCCGAGGGGGGCGGGAGCATCCGCGACCTCGCCGCCGCGACGGGGTCCGCCTCCTTTGTCATCTCGTAGATGCGCAGCGGCCTCTCCATCGGGGCACGACCCGCCGGGTGATAGAGGAAGGCGAGGACGCCCGCCGCGGTCGCCCCTTGCTCCTTCGAGCTCCTCGGGCGGCCGGGACCGAGTCCCCGCCGTCTCCCCGTGGCCGGGCCGTGGACACCCCGTAGCCCCGTGAGCCGGGCTTCTCCTTGAACACCCGACCGGTGTAGGGTGGGAGGCCGGGCTCGGCGTTGCGCGGTAGGAACCATCCCCGCTCCCCGCCGGCGTTGTTCGTCGTCATGGTGCGGGGGATGTAGTCGTCCTTGAACCGCCCCCGCGGGGCGAGTGACATCCCCGCCGCGCGCACCGCGCGGCGGGTCCTCGGCTCCGTCGTGGGCTGCGTGAAGAGCTCCGCGCGGAAGAGGTGTACCCAGAGCTCCCAGTTAACTGGGATCCCCAGATACCCCTCGCAGACACCCACGAACGTGGCCGCCTGCGAAATCGCGTTGGGCGCGAAGTTGTGCAACTCCACGCCGTAGTAGTGGCACAACGCTCGCATGAAGCGGCTCGCCGGCGCGTTGAAGCCTCGCTCGTGGAAGCGGGTAAAGCTCACCACGTAGCCTTCCGGCGGGTTGGGCGCGCGGTCCCCCGCCGGCGGCACTATCCACTCCGCCGGGTGGCCATCCTCGTTTGCCGCCAACTGGCCGGCGGTGACCCGCCGCCAAGGGCCGCCGGGTCACCGACGACCGCTCCCAGGCGTACGGGTCAAGGATCGTGAGGGGCGGAAGCGGCGCCATGAGAAGAGGACAAAGGAATGCGAGAGCGGTGGACAGGAAGAGGAAGAAGAGCTCTAATGACGAAGCCGCACGGTAGCGAAAGCGAAGCGAAGACGAAAGCACAGGGGGCTAAAATGGCGGAGCGCTAAGGTAAAAAACTGCCGCTTCCCCTTCCCCTCAGATTTATAAGCCGTGGGCGAGCTCTCCGGAGCGGATGTCCCGCTCGCATTAACTGCAGGGAATCTTCTCTTCTCGCTGGCGAGCGGACCCCACCACGACCGCAGCGGCCACATCACCGCGAACGGGCCATCATCACGGGCGGCTACTAGCAGGGCCGTGGCGGCGGTCACGTCCGCCCGCCCACGCCGCCCACTACGCGCGCGCGCGCGGCCGCGACGCCTAAAAAGGCGCGCCCGCGATGCGAAACCGCAGCCTCTACTGTGGAGCATTTAATGGCCCGGTCCCTTGCAAAGCAAGGAGAACCCTCGAGCGGCACGGACTCCTGGCTCGGGATAAATTCCGCCCTCGGAAGGGTACAGGCGTGAGAAGGTCGTTTCGAGGCCCGCTTGAAACAAAGCAGGCATCGCGAGCACCCATGCCACGTAGGACCCTCGAGCGGCGCGAGCCCCTGGCTCTAGACAATGTCAGCCCTCGGAAGGGTACAGGCGTGAGAAGGTCTCCTCGAGGCCCACTTGAAACAAAGCGGGCATCGCGAGCACCCATGCCACGTAGGACCCTCGAGCGGCGCGAGCCCCTGGCTCTAGACAATGTCAGCCCTCTGAAGGGCACAGGCGTGAGAAGGTCGCCTCGAGGCCCGCTTGAAACAAAGCGGGCATCGCGAGCACCCATGCCACTTAGGACCCTCGAGCGGCGCGAGCCCCTGGCTCTAGACAATGTCAGCCCTCTGAAGGGTACAGGCGTGAGAAGGTCGCCTCGAGGCCCGCTTGAAAAAAAGCGGACATCGCGAGCACCCATGCCACGTAGGACCCTCGAGCGGCGCGAGCCCCTGGCTCGACACAATACCAACCCTCCAAAGGGGCACAGGCGTGAGAAGGTCGCCCGGGGCCCGCTTGAAACAAAGCAGGCACCACAAGCACCCATGCCACGCTGTGCTACTGACCAGCGCCTCAGGGGCTGGCTCGCCCAGACCCCTCGACGGCCGCAAACGCAAAAGACGGGGCCGCCCAGGCGCCGCCCCGCACGGCCCTACTGATCAGAGGTTCGAAGCCTGACCCTTGACGGGTTCGAACAGGCGCCCCAGATTGCAAAGTCAGGGACGACGAAGGCACGCGCATTCGAGCCGTTCCTCGAGCCCGCCGGCTCGAGGGTGCCCCATATGCCGTGTTCGAGAGCCAGCGAGGGCAGCTAGCCGGGGGATCCCACCGAGGGAGAGCTTCCGCGCCCTCGGTCCCTATCGAACGGGACCGAGCCCCACCTAGCAAACCCACGCAAGCGCTTCCATGGACGTGTCTATGGACCACGCAGCCTACCCTTATCGAACGGGGCATGGGCGTCCACTCGAACCACCCACTATCGCCTCAACGAGGAATCCGCACTTCGCGACCCACTCGATGGGGGTTGCGGAAACCTCACCCTCCGTCCCGCGGAGGGACGGCGAGGGCGCGTTAAGAAGCAAGTCGTAAAGCTCTACCCGATCGCCTCGAACGGGCCCAGGCTCGGGGGCTTGACGCACGGCTACACCTCCTTGAATTGCACCCGCCGGAGACAGCGCCAGCAGCGCGTGCGTCACCGAAGCCGGCTGAGATATCGCCGACGCCGGTTGAGACATGTACCACGCCCTCTGACCAGCTCTCGCGGTTAACCCCTACAGGAGCATCCACGCTCCTCGCAGGGCTTCGGGGGCTAGACCCGCGGGTCCGCTGACGCGGCCCCACGGAAAGCGTTCGCAAGACAAGAAGGGAAGAACGTCCTATCAGTAGGTTCCAGCATCTGCGGGAGCCTCAATTGCAAACCCACAGATGCTCGGGGGCTACTGTCGGGGGCAGCCCTAGGGGTCCCCTTTAACAACAGGGAAATCCCCACTTAAAACCCGCAACAAAGCCAAACACACTTTGCCTAACCATTCAGGATACGGCCCATGCCGCAGGGACCTCAGCGGCCCACCGAGGCGGCCCTCTTGAAGATCCCCTCGAGCAGGCTTCACCTCGCTCGAGGATGCGCGCCTTCCTCGAGCGGGCTCTGTCCCGTTCGAGGGGGTGCGCTTCCCTCGAGCGGGCTCCGCCTCGCTCGAGGGCCCGCTCCCCCTCGAGCAGGCTCCGCCTCGCTCGAGGGTCCGTCCCGCCCTCGACCGGGGTCCGCCTCGCTCGAGGGCGCCCCGCACGCGTGCGCCTGCCCCCGTACGCGGGCATTTAACGCCCTGACACCGGCGGGACGGCGCCATCATGCGCCCGGGGCTCGCGCCCCGGTGCTGCCGCACCAACTCCCCATGAGGGAGCCCATCCCCATCACTGTGGGGAGGGACTGTGCAGCAGGACCGGTGCCAGTCCCGTGACGCCGTGCACCTGCTCCAGTACGGCTGACGCGCCGAGCCCTCGAAGGGGGCCGGCTGCACCCTCGATTTGCTTTCTTGTGACCCTGCAGGGTTAGGTGGAGGCGCTAGGCCGGTGGAGCGCCATCCCTGCTACTGTTACGGTATGGCTGCCGCCCCCGCGCGTGCAGGCGCATGCCAGGCGCTGTAGCAACGACTCCAGCACTGTGGAACGTATTGGAACGGGACGCCGTTTTACCTACTCCTGTACTCCGTACGGGCCAACGTCAGCAACTCCCTCGAGCCTATCAGAAGACATCACCACCATCCGCCGCCCTTCTACCCTCGAACCGCCACTGTTCGGGTACAAGATAGGCCATGATGACCAGATCGCTGCAAGGATCGTCCGGGCGGCCGCCCACTCTACAGCATAGCACGCCACGCCCCTTCACGTAGCTAAATAGCGCGGCGCCCATGTGATTCGCTCCCTCCTTGATCTATAAAAGGGGGACGAACCCTCCCTGCCGCGGGGGGAGACAGAGACAACACAACAGGAGACGGGCTGCGCCACGCACTTGCTCTCCAATCCTCCCACAACATCTTCAGTCACTACGCCAGGGACTTGGAAGCCAGGCTTCCTCTCCCGCCTTGCTTGTAGCAGCCCCACTACAGGCACCCCCGGTGCTGAGCAATATAGTGCCTTGAGCACACCACTGCTGGACGTACGGCCCCCCGGCCGGAACCAGGATAAATCCCGTGTCTCTTATTGCTTAGCATCGACCATTGAGGGATAGACCTCGGCGCTTTCTACTGGTTAGTGTCGAGACCATATTCCGCACCGACAGTGGAACAACAACACTTTTGTCCATGTCCGTCAGGAGCTGAGGTTGTTGACCGTGGAGCTTGAACGGTTAAGATCGGACCCTAGGCGAGTTGGCGGGCCATCACATGCTGAGCTCAAAGTGGTGGAAAGAATTATACAGCTAAACCATTAAGAAGAAATTATGCAAAAGCAACATTCCAGAATCATGTGGCTGACAGCGGGCGACAAGAATACAAAGTTTTCCATCTTAGGGCGAGCCAGAGGAGGAAGAAGAACTGTATCTTGAAGCTAAAAAGGCCAGATGGGCAGGTCATTGACAATGTAAGGGAGATGGGTGATTTTGTGACAGATTTTTACAAGGCATTGTACCAATAAGAAGGCATTACCAATATTGATCGGGTTCTTGACACGGCCCCGATAAAGGTGACTACGGCAATGAATGAGGGCCTAATGGCGCCTTTTGGCCAAAAGGAGGTGAAGACAACTTTATTCTAAATGTTTCCAACAAAGGCGTCAGGCCCAGATGGTATGTCGACACATTTTTTTAGCGGCATTGAGAGTTATGTGGTGAGGAGGTAACCACAGTTGTTTTGCGTGTTTTAAGAGGCCAAGATGATCCATCAATAATACATGTATTGTACTGATTCCGAAAGTAGAGAATCCAGAGGAGTTGGGCCAGTTCAGACCCATAAGCCTGTGCAATGTTATTTATAAAATTGCCTCCAAGGTGATGGCGAACATATTAAAGGTTGTTCTTCCCAAGATCATTTCGGAGGAGCAGTCGGCTTTTGTTCCAGGGCGTCTGATCACTGGATTATGAGTGTATGCACTTTATGAAGAAGAAGCGAGCACGTGACAACATGTTTTGTGCTTTTAAGCTGGACATGAGGAAAGCTTATGACCGGGTCGAATGTGATTTATTATGATCCGACTTGGTTTTCATCGACTATGGGTTGACATGATTATGAGATTGGTAACTTCAGTTTCCTTCTCAGTTTTACTTAATGGCGATCGACTTGAAAGTTTTGTTCCATCAAGGGGGATTCGTCAGGGGGATCCTATCTCACCTTATTTGTTCTTGTTAGTAGCAGAGGGCCTTTCGTGCCTCCTTAAATCAAGAGTTCAGTCATCAAACCTCAATGGAATTACAGTGGCAACATCCGCTCTGATGGTCAGTCACTTATTATTCGCAGATGACAGCCTGCTGTTTTTCAAGGCAAACAGGGAGAGTGCGGATGAGGTGAAGGATGTTTTACACATCTATTGCCAAGCTTTCGGGCAGCAGATCAACATGGATAAGTCGTCCATACACTTCGCCAAGGGTGTAAGTGGTAGCACACGAGAGGAGATCATGGATATTCTGGAGGTCCACAATGAGGCTCTAAGTGAGAAATATTTGGGCATGCCCACAAATGTTGGTACTGCAACTGTAACGCCCGCGTTTTTAGCTCCAAATAAATCACCTAATAAATCGTGCGTATTTTCAAAACTGTCCAGTCGAGCCCAGCTACCCCCTTCAAACCCTAGCCATTGTCCCTCCCTCTCACCCTGGCGCGCGTGCCGCGAATCCCGCCGGCACCGCCCGCACCCGGGCCAGCATCCACGCGTGCCTTCCCAACGCCGCGGTCGGCCACCGTGCCGGGAATCCCGCGCACGCCACGGTCCCGCCGGCCGGTCCGCCTCGCCATCACCACCGTCCCGAAAATCACGCCGACGCCCGAAAATCGAAAAACCTAGCAAAAACCTTTCCCCTATTTTCCTAACAATTTTCCCAATTTTCTAAACCTTTTCCTCTATTTCTTTTCCTTTCTTTTCCCATTTTTCCTTTCCTTTCCTTTCTTTTCTTTTTCTTCCTTTTCTTTTTCTCCTTTCTTCCTTTCCTTCTTTTCTTTTCTCCTTTGCTTCCTTCCTTCTCTCTTCCTCCCTCCTCCTTTCTCCCTCCTCCCGCAACCAGCCGCGCCGCGCCTGGCGCCGTTGACCGGCCAGGCCGGCAGCGCGCGCCCGCCCCCGCCGCACCGGACCCGCGCCAGGCCGACGCACGCCACCCGGATGAGCCGCCCGCGGGGGGGGCCCTGCCCGAGCACGGCCGGACGAGCCGGCGACCGCCATTAAAGGCGAGCTCGCCGGACACGCCACCGTGTCGCCCCTCCTCCTCCGCGAGCACCTGCACGACACATCTAATCGCACAGCACCACAGCCCCACCGCGGTCTCCGGCCACAGCCCTGCCGGAAAAGGGTCAACGGCCAGATTTTTCCCCACCTCCATTGCCGGCCCTAGAAGCTCCTCGAGCTCGAAAAAAATCGGCCGCCCGAACCGCCTTCCACCGCCTATAAAAGGAGCCGGCCGCCCACCGGGCCGCCGCACCTCACCACGACCACCTCCTTCCCTTGCCCGAGCACTAGAGCACCGCCGCCACCAAGCACCACCACCACCGGTCCGCCACCGCCCGTGGAGCTCTCTCCTCGCGCCGCCTCGGTCCAAGGTGAGTGAGGGGAAAGGATCCCCTCGTCGCCCCCTCCCTTTCCCCCTCTCGCCGGCCGCGGTCGTGGCCGGGAGGCCGGCGGGCCGCCGCCGCCCGAGCCTCCCCTGCCTCTGACCGGGGCGCAGGCCAAAGGCGGAAGAAGGCTATTTAGCCAAAACCCCCCCTGACACCCTCCTATTTCTCCCCACCGAGCCCCCCTTCTATTCCCTCTCTCTTCTTTTCCAAAATACACCCTAAACCTTAAGTTTTTCCATCAAAACACCCCTGTTATTTTTAGATAGGCCCCTAGACTAGTTTAACTAAAACCCCACCCTACCTCAATATTATATTTAGGTCCTTTTAATTCAAACTAAATGACTAACCGACCCTAATTAATTCTATAACCTCTCTTTAACCCAACATTCCATAAGTAACTCTATTCCCGGTTATTTCCAAATTTGCACCACGCCTTCCCAGTTAGATCCCCGCCAAACCCTACACCAACCCCCTCCCTAGGACTTATATATATTCCCCTCTCCGTTCATTTCCTTTCCTCGAGCTCGGCCGGTGATATGTGTGCTTATATTGCTTGCTTGCCTATGTGTACACTATAGCCGACGGAGTAGACGAAGGAAGGTACCTCGAGCCAGAGACCGGAGCCGAAAACTGCGAGCAGGAGCCCGAGATCCCGAACGCCGAGCCGGCACTCCCCGAAGACTTCGAAGACGGCAAGTTCAATCTCATCCTTTGATGCATGCTTTGATCCTAGTTTTATAAACACAACCTTATACCCGATTTATAAATTGCATATTGTTTTACTGCAAAAACATGGTAGGATAGCCACCCTTGATTGCTATGATTGAACCTTGTTTTGGCCTAAATGAGTGCTTTAAAAACGTGTGAGTGCTTTCAAAATGTGTGAGTGCTTTAAAAATGGAAATGGGATATGTTGGAAAATGAGTAAAGAACTGGGTAGACGGGATGGACGTGTGTGTCAGGAGTATGGGTGAGCTCGTACCTGTGTGGTTGAGCGTGTTGGGAGTTGTCCATCTTGTCAATTAAGGACCGGGTTGCGTGACATCTCACCTGACACAAATCATCGTACAACCACTCGACCGTTGTATGTGGCAACGGCTTAGCATAAACCCCACTAGTTAATCTACTTGCCATCTGGTGTGCGGGTGAGCGGCGGGAGACCAAGGAGTAGGGGTACGCTCTGTGTGAGGTACGCCCTGGTTATATGTGATAACCCCTTGGTTGCTTCCGTGATGGCTCGTAGGGTTAGCTAAGGTGGGTAATGGCTTTGATAGGATCCGCACCGGCACTAAGGTGTCCGTGTGACGGTACCCTACTTGTGGGTAAAGATGTACAACCTCTGCAGAGTGTCAAACCTATTCGAATAGCCGTGTCCACGGTATTGGACGAGTCACGGTGTGGTCACAAAAACTAGTGTTTGGGTTTGGGATGTTTTCTGGCGTGAGTTGTTTTTCGGGTGAAGTGTGTGGCTGTGTGCCTGGGCTACTACGGACGGGGAGTCCGGTAGTTCCACAGTGGTTTCCTTAAAAACAATTGAGTCACCTTGGTTATGAAAAATGATTTGCGAAAACCTTTTTGAAATGAACCTCTGCATGTGTAAGTTTGAAAAATGAACCTTAACCTGATCCTTGTTATACTCTATGCATGATTCTGCTTATAAGCCCCTCCGTGGGTGGGGTTGGATTTGCTGAGTACGTATGTGCTCACCCTTGTTTTACTAACTATTTTTCAGAGGAGGATCCCGATTACATTCCTGAAGACGTCGAGTAGGTCGCTGCCCTACACCCAATCGTGCCTGTGTACCCAGGGCCTCCACAGAAAGCTTCCATGGTGTGGTACTCTGATGAGGCTATGGAAGCCTTTGCTATCGTAGTGTGGTTGTTAGCGTTTGTGTTGTTCCTTGTAGCGTTGGCACTTCCGTGCCCTTTGTGTCGCCGTGATGTAAAAGACTGATCCACCTGTTGTAATAAATGTGTTGCCAGCCTCCTGGGACTGGTATTTGTGTCACATTTAGTCACCTCTGACGAGGGGACGCTTCAGTAGCTAATGGGGCTTTCAAGTATCTGAAAGATCGGGTGTGGAAGAGAGTTCAAGGATGGCTAGAACAAACGTTATTAGCTGGTGCCAAAGAAGTACTAATCAAGGCTGTGGCGCAAGCAGTGCCAACGTACTCGATGCTGTGCTTCAGGCTACCACAAGGTTTATGCCAACACCTAGACGACCTGCTCTGAAGCTTCTGGTGGGGAAGTAAGGAGGAAAAAAGGAGAACATGCTGGGTAGCATGGGAGTAGATGACAAAACCAAAATTCTTGGGAGGTCTCGGCTTCAGAGATATCGAGCTTTCCAATCTCGCGCTTCTAGCACGGCAGGCTTGGCGCATATTGCAGGAGCCATCCTCTCTTAGTGCAAGAATCCTCAAGGCTGCTTACTTCCTAGATACAAATTTCTTGGGTGCGGCCTTAGGCCCTTCATCGTCCCGGGTCTGGCGAGCAATTGTCGATGGAAAGGAGGTGCTCGAGCAGGGTCTGACCCGCAGGATAGGAACCGGGGAGGATACTAATGTGTGGCACATGAATTGGCTTCCTAGAGATGGACTGATGCGTCATGTGAGTTGCATCAGTAACACGCCTCCAACACATGTTAGTGAGTTGATCGACCCATTGTTATTTGTGTGGGATTTGCAGGTGTTGAAAACACATTTCATGCCTATGGTCTGAGAGTTGATAATGAACATACCCCTAACTACACGAAGGCAGCCGGATTTCTAGGCATGGCACTATGAAAGAACAGGGATGTTTTCTGTAAGATCAGCATACCAGATGCTGGTTAGTAATCGAGAAAAAAGGACAGACTGGATCGAGCATAATGCATGCATATCCAATGTTAAAGCAAACCAAAAAGATTGGACAGATTTGTGGGAGGTTAAAGTTGCTCCAAAGGTACGGGTGTTTCTTTGGAGGCTTGCAAAGCAGTCTTATCCGACTGGTGATGTAAGACACCATAGAAACATGGCACAAAATAGTAGCTTCTCAATTTGTGGCAACCAAGACTCCTGGAGACATTCATTATTGGAGTGCGACATGGCTAAATGCGTTTGGGCACTGCAGCAAGAGGAACTTCTAGAGTTCATAAGTCGAGCCCAACATGATGACGCACGTGGGTGGCTTCATGAAGCTATAAAAATTCTATCTAAGAAGGATTTTGTGCGATTGGTAGTCACGATGTGGTCGATATGGTACGCGAGGCGGAAAGTAATACATGAAGACATTTTCCAGAGCCCCCTATCGACTCATAGCTTTATAGAGCGGTTTGTTGCAGACTTGAAGCTGGCTACACCGCATGAGAAGAAGGGAGGAATGGAACCTTGGGGAGGTGCGACACTGACTCCCCGTTGGATTCCGCCTCCTCCAGGATTCATGAAGGTAAACGTGGATGTTGTGCTATCGAAAAACTCATGTACTGCAACTATGGCTGCTATCACGAGGGACGAGGCGGGCTGTTTTCAGGGAGCATCAGTGATCGTGATGCATGGAATCTCAGACCCAGAGACTGCAGAAGTGATGGAGTGCAGAGAAGGTCTTGCTCTCGCATCTGACCTCATGCCGACGAAGGTTGTAATCGCAACAGACTGTGAGAATGTAGTGAGGAACATGCGAGGACTAGGGATGGGCTGTCATGGCCATATCGTCAGGGAGATCAAGGAGGTAATGGCGGGCTTCGAAAATTCAGAAATTGTACATGAACGTAGGGCTTCAAATGTTGATGCCCACATGCTGGACAAAAGCTCGATGTATGAGTCTTTAGGAAGACATGTTTGGCTTCTATCTCCTCCAGATGGAGTTTGTACCAACTATCTTAACATATGAATAAAAATGGTAGTCCTTCAAAAAAAGAAAAAAAAGAAAAAGATGGCTGAGACAAACTCCTACAAATTTATAAAGTTTGGATTTCCACCCCGAACACATACATACATACATACATACATACATACATACATACATACATACATACATACATACATACATACATACATACATACATACATACATACATACATACATACATACATACATACATACATACATACATACATACATACATACATACATACAGACATACAAACATACATACACACATACACACATACATACACACATACACACATACACACATACATACATACATACATACATACATACATACATACATACATACATACATACATACATACATACATACATACATACATACATACATACATACATACATACATACATACATACAATCATGTACTCTCTCATAAATTAATGCATGATTTTCGTAAAATGTTGAATTAAGCTATCCAAATTGTTGGATTAGGTTGCGCTGATTATTGAATCAATTGTAAGAAAGGTTGAAACATAAATCAGCCAAGGGTGAAAAGGAAGATGAGTCTGTTATTAATTTTTCTGACCACCATGAAATGTTGAATTAGTCTATCCACAACATTGAATTAGAGTTTGAACATTTTGAACAAGTTTATAAAAATATTGAATGATGTACGTGGTGGAAAATTTGTGGGCTAAAATAGATAAATTAGATGGACTTCATAACCTTAACCAGCTAGCGCAAGCTGCCCCCGTACCCAACAATTTCGCTATTTCGATTTTGGGTTAGCATTTTATCACTTTCCTCAATAGAAACCTCCGCGTTCTGGAAGACTGGAACCCGCTGCAAGCTCGCTCTGACGTCAGCAGGATGTAAGCAAGTTTCTCATCTCAGCTGCTAGTGGGTGGTCAGCCGACGGATGCTGAAGCAAGACCTTCGTCACTGCTTTCGGTCGGCGTGTGCGGTGTGCGTAGACGCCTCGTGGGAACAATTCTGCCACCGGTAGGGTACGGTCGCGATCTGCTGGTCCCGCACGCCCTTCGAAATGCCAACGAACAGCGTGTTCTTCCAATCGGGGAAATAGCGGGTTTGATCCATGTGCTAGAGTTAGTTTTTGGCTCGTTTAATAACAACTAGCTCTAAAAGCTCTATTCTCTAAACAGGTTGGTTAGATTAGTTTAGATGCAACTAGCCCACCCAAAAAAACTAGAACCCCAAAGAGGTGTTAATTGGGGCTAGTTCTGGATGGGCTCACCAAAAACTGCTTTTCCACCCACCTAGTGCGCCCAGGCGCGCCCCGTGTGGCTAGGCACAGCGGCCAGATGCGCCCCTTGTGGCCAGGCGTGGGGGCCGACGGCACCTTGGGCGGCCAGGCGGACATGCTCTCCGACGTCGCCTCCTCGGTCCCCATGTCAGAGCTGCTCTCGGGCGAAGGGGCTTCCGTCGCAACCTCCGCTCGAATGAAGCGACACAGAGCCTTGATGTCACCGAGGAGGAGGAATCGAGGTGCTGCAAATCAGGGGAAGGGGTTGGGCACCACGGGAGCTCCTCCGCTGCCGGGAGGCGGTGTGGCCGGCGGGACTGGAGACCAGGAGCAGGCGGCGCCTGGGAGACCCTCCCGACCATGTCGGGGTTCGCCAGGACCACGCGCTCCTCCGTCGCCGCGCACCATCGCGACGCCGACGCCGAAGAAGGTGGACGCCAGGAACTGGCTGACAAAAATCGCGGGGAATGGTGAGGGATCCCCGTGTGCGCACGCGTCGCCCCGCCCGCACGGACGCGTCGACTTGGTGGGCGGACGGAGGCGTACAACTGCAGCGGGGAGGGGTGATCGTGCGCTCGTGCCTTGACCGACGACCAGGAACTGGCTGAGAAAAAATCGCCGGGGCGGTGTGGCCGCTGATTTGTCGACGCCCACAGCAGCGTGCGCGGGGGCGGCCCGCCTGCACGGGGCATGGCTAGGGCGGGCTCAAGGTAGATTGGGAAGATGGGGAGGGAGGAGGAAGATGACCGTGGGACCTACAAAGTTAACCTAACCCAATCTAACTTTTGGATCCAAACACCTCTAAAGCTAGAGTTAGTTCAGTGTTAGTTCAAAGTTAGAAACTAACTCTAACCTCTAACTCAGTTAGAGTATCAAACAGGGCCACAGTAGAACTGGGATCGAAGCTGTGAAACCCGAACTGAAACTATGCTATTTACGATGTTATAGCTAATTTCTTTTACAAATGCCAAAAGCTGGTGTCATAAGTTTAAACTTCCATTTGCGTTTTTTGGTGGAATTCCTAATAAATTTTTTTTTAAAGATTATGCTTTGGAGTATCTAAATTTGGCTGGGACACCAAATTAATAAAAAGAGGACTGGGTTGACTAAGTGTATGTGGACCAGAGCTGTTTTTAGCAAAGTAAGGTAGATGTGGGTATTTGCAATAAAACAGCTTTACAAAAAAATTCTTAAACTCCAAATGACATTAATCTAACATAAAACTCCAAGCGATCAACACAGATGCACCCACTAAGGGGTATTAACTATATTTCTCTCAATATGCAACTTACGCCAGATCACCATCCACTCAACCATCAATTTATATCTTTCACCGATTGTCTGAGACTAATAGCATCCATACATCTATGCAAGTATCACATTACAACATTTCACATAAGGAATACATGGAGGATCAATCACTTGACAACCGTTCTCTCCCAACAAAATAAACATATTTTCATGTACAATGTCGTTTGTAAAAGAATGTTGCGATGCAATCACCTTAGCTTGTAATTTGTTTAAAAATTACCAGTTAATTTTTTAATGCATTTACTTTTCATTTAGACATGGAAGATGTGTTTTCCATCCCTAACTACATCTAATTGTGTTTTTAAATGGTAGCATGACCACTGTTGTGTCATATAAGGTGAAGAAGTATGATAGTTCTTACATATGACAATATTACAAAAGCAAATTTAAAAACTCAAGACTCTGACAGAAACTAAGCGTTAAGATACAGTTGGGGACTCAAACAGCACAGGCGCTGGATCGCAAATCCACCTTTTCAAACTGTCTCTAGGAGTTCCCCTTCGCGCATCTGCAAAGATCCAGGATATGCAGACGTTCCCATCGCGCAAAGCTGGAGGGTCCGCAGCGGTCTCGCGCATTGCCTCGCGCAACACCTCGGTAGTTGGCCGCGCACGCCCTGGAGGAAGAGGAGCTCGGGGAAGAAGGTGGCGGCCCGGGAAGGAGTCAAGGAAGTGGTCGGGGAAGGAAGAGGGCGACGCGCGCTCGCCGTCTCCTGCCAACGCGCCTGAATCCCCGAGGAAGGGCCCTGGAGAGGCCGGATTTGCGCCAGTCGCTTCCTCTGCTCGCGCCCTGCTTGAAGCGGATCCACGCCGACGCCCCCTCCAGCAAGCAACGCGGAAGGAGGGAGCTCTTGCTTGCCGCCCGGCCGCCGGGCCGTCGACCGCGTGCTCGCACCTCGGCCCGGAAAAGCCGTGCGAGCGGCGACGCGGAAGCCGGCCCTCGCTCCTCCCCCCGATCTACGCGGCCCCCCGCTGCTCCTCCCGGATCCGCTCCGGTGGCTCGGGCGGGCGGGGGACGGGTTGTCGGCGGCTCGGGTGGGCGGGGACGGGTCGCCGGCCGGCTCGGGCGGGCGGGACGGGACGGGCCCAGCGAGGGGCTCGAGGTAAGGACGGGAGAGAGGCAAGGCGAGGGAAGAGAGAGAAGAGGGGGCGGTTGCTTTGCAGCGCCCCCAGGAATGAGCGACGGGGGAGGCGAACTGTATTTTGCAGCTCACGCTGCAGCAGCTGCTGGAGTGTGAACAGTAGTTGTTCCTTCTTCATTTCGAAGATGCAGCAGCTGATGAAGAACCTGCTGGAGACATTCTGACGACGAACTACTTTTTGGACAATGATCGTAGGCCGTACGCATCCGAAGGGTACGTACACGCATACGTCCTAGTTGCGTCATCTGTTATTACTGCGATTGACTGATTGGCACTTCAACATCAGAGTCGAGCAGTCCGACAGTCTGAAAGCTCACGTGCGGTTGGTTTGCAGACGAAACGCGGACCTGCGTGTGCCTGCTGTCGCGGCACCTACACGGCTACACAATGGAAGATCCGTGATGACGAAAAGGGTGACGCAGGTGCAGGGATGGGAACAATCTAGAGAAACGGCGCCCGGCGGCGGCGGGAAAAAGCCAATAAGCATAACGCGTGGACCGTCCGACTCCGACACGTATAAATACGGCCACACCCCTGCCCGGTTGGAGACTCAGAACTCGAACAGAATCAAGCAAGAAACAGAGTAAGCAGAGAGAGCAAAGCGAGTTCCATCCATCGCATCTCCGGCACGCCGGCGACCGAATCCGACCAGGATCAGGCAGGCAAAGATGGTGCATCAGGCTCCCAAGGAGGTGATCCCGCTGATGACGCCCTACAAGATGGGCCAGTTCCAGCTCTCCCACCGGGTGGTGCTCGCGCCCCTGACGCGGTGCCGCTCCTACGGCAACGTGCCGCAGCCGCACGCCGCCGTGTACTACTCGCAGCGAGCCACCAAGGGAGGGCTCCTCATCGCCGAGGCCACCGGGGTTTCCGCCACCGCGCAGGGGTACCCGGAGACGCCCGGCATCTGGACGCAGGAGCAGGTGGAGGCGTGGAAGCCCATCGTCGACGCCGTCCACCGCAAGGGTGCGCTCTTCTTCTGCCAGATTTGGCACGTCGGCAGGGTCTCTACCAACCGTGAGTTTCCATCTACCAGCAGCATAGTACGCTAACCATCCGCTTGTTCTGCTGCTACTCAGTTGGTTACTGTGATATCTTTCGTTTGGCCAAATTGACAGAGCTCCAGCCTGACGGTCAGGCGCCTATCTCGAGCACGGACAAGCAGATCACCCCGGACCCGGAGTCCCAGCCTGTTCGCTCGGCTTATCAGCCACCAGCCGCCAGATCTTTCTGCTCGAGCAACGAACCGGCCCACCAGCCAGTTGCACCATAACGGCAGCCAAAGATCTTCTCCCTAACAAACCAAACCAGACCCATCAGCCACCAGCCAACCGAACAAGCTGATGGTGTACTCCAAGCCGCGCCGGCTGGGGACCGAGGAGATCTCGGGGATCGTCGACGACTTCAGGCGGGCTGCGCGGAACGCCATCGACGCGGGATTCGACGGCGTGGAGATCCACGGCGCGCACGGATACCTCCTCGAGCAATTCATGAAGGACAGCTCCAACGACCGTACGGACGAGTACGGCGGCAGCTTGGAGAACCGGTGCCGCTTCGCCGTCGAGGTCGTCGACGCCGTCGTCCGCGAGGTGGGCGCGCACCGCGTGGGCATCAGGCTGTCGCCGTTCGTGGACTTCGTGGATTGTGTGGACTCCGACCCGGTGGCCCTCGGCGACTACATGATCCAGCAGCTCAACAAGCACGAGGGCTTCCTCTACTGCCACATGGTGGAGCCTCGCATGGCTATCGTCGATGGCCGCAGGCAGATTCCGCACCGCCTCTTGCCATTCAGGAAGGCGTTCAATGGCACGTTCATCGCCGCGGGTGGGTATGATCGAGAGGAAGGCAACAAGGTAGTGGCGGAAGGCTACGCTGACCTTGTCGCGTACGGGAGGCTCTTCCTAGCAAATCCTGATCTGCCTAGGAGGTTTGAACTGAACGCGCCGCTGAACAACTACGACCGCTCCACCTTCTACGCTCAGGATCCTGTTGTTGGTTACACAGACTACCCTTTTCTTGAAGACGATGACAACAAGAAGTCCTCCGCTACTCAAGCTTAATTAATACGAAATTCATGCATCATTAGTTTATTATTTATTTCCACTATTCTCCATTGATTTTGTATGTGAATGAATAGTAAACACGTGTTTCTTTTCCCGACTGTTACGGAGAGAAACAAATATAATGTCGTGTGTAATGAAAAAAATGACGATTATGTTGAACCTATTTACGCTTTCACATGTTTGATTCATCAGGTTGAATATAGTACCATTCTTTCAACTCTGCTTGCCCTCCTTGTATAAATGATTCATCAATCAAGTGAACACAAGATGAAGGAAACATTTAACCATTTATTTATCTTTAAGTTCAACTAGAAAAAAAATGTGTAATTCGGCAGGGTTTGAAGTTGATCAACACCCCCAAGATCAAGCTCAAGAACTTACACTAATTTCATTAACAAATAAGCACCGACCTACTTAAAAGCATCATTACTATTCAGTTTCATCACACAAATAATTCAGCTTCAGTTGGTAAGAAGTTGTGTGCAACTCTAGACCACAAAAAAGAAAACCAACTCCAGTGCAAGCTACAAGTTACACAAACATTTCAACTGGAGTCAAACCCCTACCGAACTCCATTAGTTGCTTTGAGTTTGGTTGGTGTTATTACTTTCAGTTTGCATTGGTTATGTTCAGAAATTTGAGTAAGTCTTTAACATGAAAAATATGATTCTCATTGCTTCCTCGGCGCGTGCGCCCACACACACACATGGTTTATATGGTTACACACATCATGCATATATATTATTTTAACTAACAGTAGTATAAATGGGTTATCTAGAATTGTACTTCGGGGTAAGATTTTTTTGTAATTGTAATTTAAATTGAGACTTAAGGATTACTCTAGATTATTTTATTGATAGTAGATGCAAGTAATTTAAATGGTTACTTGAAGTTACATTTTGGATAAAAACTACGGGATTAATTTGGATTAATTTAATAATGATAGATGCATGTAATCTTATATATATCTAGGGGGTTAATTTCAACTATTTTAAAATGATGACTAGTATAGATATATTTTTTAAAAATATAATAGATGCAAGTCTATGAGTAAGGATCTGTTGTAAAAAATAACAGATTTTTAAACCTATTGCTTGATATATTGCAATAAGAGTTCCTAAGTGGAAATATGTGTAATAATTTTGTGAAGCAAAAAAGGTTCTAGTGGGCCTAATTGATGCGGTTGGGCAAAAAAGTGGAGTACCGTAAAGTTGGCCTGAGGAAATGGTACAAAGACAAACAAATGAGGAAATGGTACAAAGACAAACAAATGTTATGTGTAATGAAAAAAATCTATGTTGAACCTATTTCTCTTTCTCATGTTTCATTAATGAGGTGGAATATAGTACCATTCCTTCAGCTCTGCTTTCCCTCCTTGTATAAATGATCCAGGAAGTGAATTTTAACTCAATCAAGTGAACACATAATGGAGAAAACATTTATCCAATTAGTTATCTTTAGTTCAACTTGGAAAAAGTTGTGTAATTCGGTAGCGATTCAAGTTGATCAAGCACTCGTACTTATCAAACAAATAAGCACCAAAATGGACTCTGCTATTATCAAAATGTTCCTCCAATGTAATATTTTTAGGTTAAAAGCATCACTAGTATTCAGTTTCATCACACTGGATGGTTCTTTCATTGGTTAATTCAAAAAACTTCAGCTTCAGTTGGTAAGGAATTGTGTGTAACTCTAATCTGGCCCAAACTAAAGAAAAGGAAAGACAACTCCAATGAAATAGTCAAGTTCGACAAATATTTCAATAGAAGGTGCACCCCTACCAAATTCGATATGTGTTGCTTTCAGTATGGCATACTCGAAAATTTTGGCATATGTGTAACATGAAAACTGATATTATTATTTGTTCCTCCATACATATATACATGGTTTATACGATTACACAAGTCATACATATATTATTTCTACTAACAATGCAATGGCAGAAACAGGTAATCTATATATCAGTGTACTTTGTGGTATTCTTTTTATAGTGCCATATGTCGGTATGTATTTAGACTCAGATTTAAGGATCACTTAATAATAATAGTATACGTGCTTAATTTAGATGGTTACTCCAAGTTACCTTTTTTTAATAATGACATAGATTGGTAGTTTGGATAAAAAATTATGGGGTTAAAATAGGTTATTTTTATATTGATATAGTGTGTAACTTTTACATAGATTTAGAGGTTACTTTCAACTATTTTCATAACTACAAATAAAGGAAAATTTTGAAAAAACATAATAGATGTAGGGCTATGATCACATAGTCCAAAGTCCAACATTAGAAATTGTACTTGTTTAGTTTCGAACCATTAGTTGGTACTGAGAGAAACAAATGTTGTGTGTAATGAAAAAAATTTGTGTTGAACCTATTTTCCCTTTCACATATTCATTCATCAGGTTGAATACAGTATCATTATTCCTTCAGTTCTACTTGCCCTCTTCATGTATAAATGATCCATGAAGTGAATTTTAACTCAATCTAGTGAACACATAACGGAGGAAACATCTATCAAATTTAGTTATCTTTTAGTTCAATTTGAACAAGGTTGTGTAATTCGGTAGGGATTGAAGTTCATCAAGCACTCGTCCTTATCATACAAATAAGCACCGAGCTGGACTCCGCTATCAAGAGCATCTTCCTCCAGTGTGAGATTTCAGGATAAAAACATTATTAGTATTTCATCACACCGATTTCCAGTGGTGGGCCCAGGGTCCGACGACCCAAGGCACCTACCCGAGCTCCATTGGCACATCCAGTAGAGTCTACTTGTTGTCGTACGTGATCGCATGTTGCAAACTCCCTTCTGTTCTTGTGCTACACACCGGGAAAAAGGCTACAGGCCTACAATGTCTTCCCCTTGCCTAGGCTCCATCCGGGCGCTAGGTTCGTCATGATTGCCGGTTTCATTGGTTCTTTCATTGGCTAATTCAAATAATTCAGCTTTGATAGGTAAGAAATTGTGTGTAACTCTAAACGCAAAACAAAAGAAAAAGAGAGACATAATGGAATCTTCAAGTTTCACAAATTAAATATATATTTCAACAGAAGGCGCACCCCTTCTGAACTCGATGTGTTGCTTTTAGTTTGGTTTATGTCACTTTCAGTTTGGCATGTCCAGAGATTTGAGTATATGCTTAACATGAAAATTGATATTCTTATTGCTCCCTCCATACATATATACATGGCTTATAAAGTTACACAAATCATGCATATATTATTATATCTACTAACAATGCAATGGTAGAAACGGATTTTCTAGACTCATATACTGGTTTACTTTGGGGTATTCTTTTTCTAATGCCAAATGTTGGTATGTAATTTAGACTTATATTTGATAATTACTTTAGATTTTTCTAACAATAGTAGATGTGAGTTGTTATGATGGTTACTCTAAGTTAATTTTTTAATATAATGGCATATATCACGTCTTCCGCGTCGTCCAATTCCTCTTTCACCAAGGGGGTTTCGCTGACTTGTGGGTTTACTACAACAATTTTGCTACTATCGTTCATAGTCATAAAATAGCAAAGCGGATAGCTATGTAATGGTTGATACTGACAACAAAATTCCCAAAACTCTTCAAAAGTTTTCTTGGGGTATCGTCGTTGGAAGGCTTCCCAAGACGCCCCGCTGACGTAGGTGTTGGCATGGTTGAAAGTCTTAGGTGTCACGTCTAATATCACGTTTTCGTCCGGCGTCTGTCAAGACAATTTGTACAAATTTACATCACAATTTTTTTTAAAAAAAACCCGGGCGGGTGTTACACCAATCCCCTAAAGAGTTTGTTTTCATCCTAAACCTCCGTGGTAGGATCAGCGGTGGGATTGTGGGGCAACCCTTCGTGTTGTAGGGGAGCAAGAGCTTCGCCGGTCACAGGATCCATGAGGCCACCTTCGGTGTCAGTCGTTTCACGGGCAGGGGCTCCGAGGGTTCCTTGGTCATCAGCGCCAGCCCCGGTCTTCGGCGGCCCATCCCTTTAAGGACCATAGGGTCCGAGAGTCGCGTCGGGTCCATGGGTCACCCGATGTTCACGAAGCTCCAAGGCTTTTTTCGCTTGGCCAAAATAGAACTATGAGAAGGAAGAAAAGCATCGACATTAGAGTAAAGGTCGCTCAAGAGAAACAACATTCGTTGAAACAAGTCGAAAGGTCTTACCTTAGCCAATCGATCCACAACCTTCTCCCGGGAGTGCTCTCGTCCACTTTTAGCCCAAAAGTTGCGGAGGATGATCTTCGTGGTTAGATCAACAATATTGCTAGAGGCTGGCACATCCTCGGACGAGGGGAATTCAAAGTTCCGGCTTCCGAAAGCTTTAAAATGCTCGCAACCCTGTTGTTCCAGAAGGTGCAGCAACATTTCGAAGCACGTCGCTGCTCCATAATCTCTGACCTTCCTCATAGTGTCTGGCAAAATCTTTAGTTTGCTATGTAGCCATTCCATGAAGCTCGAAATATTATCAGTGATTTTGAAGTCTTGGGTTTCTACACCGAAGCTTTCAAGGGCACGACGATGGGCAGTGGCCAAATACGCCCCCATTGATGGCAATAAGCTTCGTTCTTTTCCAAAGTATCTTCAAGCTCACCTTTTAGCTTTTTTAGTTCCGTAATGAGATTGGCATTAGCTTCTAGCAGAACCTGTTGTGCATCGCACTGAGTGACCATGTCCTTTAACTCAGTACGACATTCCTCATAACATTGCAAGCTTTTCTCTAGCTCCTGCTTCAAAGCGTCGATGGCGATCTGCTATTTCGTGCTTTGGTCCTTCAGTTGGTGAGACTGTTCTTTCAATTTCTCATTTTCTTCACGCAGTCTACGGTTCTCGCTTTCCAAAAGCTTCCTCTCTTCAAGAGATGCCTTCGCTTCGTCAGCAACTCGCTCGAAGCCCCTTTGGCAAACGGCGACACCCTTTGAGAGAAAGGAACACATTAGCTTCATCAGTTCTTCTGCATTCAAACCTTTCAAGGACTGAACAAAATCTGAAAAGCATAAAACAACAAGGAAACATGTCGGGTTAGAAGAGTAGTACTATTTCATTTTGTTTTCAAAATTGAAACAACAACCAAAGATGCACCTAGTAAGTTAGCCGGTATAGTCTCGTACCAGGTTCCAGTGACGAGGAATCAATACCCAATCCCAGCGTCGAGGGGCCAGCTTCAGCCCTTAGCGAATCTTTTTCTTTATTACTCAATGTGACCAAAGTTTTAGCCGCTGAAAAATAAAGCAAAGCCGAAAGGTGTCAGTAAATAAAAAGTAAGTTTCATAGGGAAATGTGGATACTTGATGACAAGTCAGGATAACACACCTGCTTTCTCAAGCTGAAGAACGTTGGTTTCCGGGATAAGCGGGGCCGCGTTTTCTCTGGCAGCTTTCGCAGTCGGTTCTCGATATCATCCGACACCCCGGTGGCGGTGAACGAGATTCGTCTCCTGTGGGTCTCTCGGTCTCCGAGGGATCCAAGTCAATTGGATCTTGGGGCTTCAGACCTGAGCTTTCGCTTGGACCCATTGCAGATTCTTTCTGGCCTTCGCGAGTTTCCAAAGCGGAGCGTTCTTGTTCCTTGGCCTCTGAGGGCGCGTCGTCGTCAATGTAGCACAGCTCTTCTGTCTCGTCTATCACGTCCACGAGACCAGCAACACGCTCCCACGGGGCTGAGCTAGCCATTGCGATATGCTTTTGTATCATCTCAGCCACGCGTTTGCCCCTCGCATCTCACGCCTCCAACTCCTCTAGATTGACCGAAGTGGCAGCGGGAAACTCTTCAACTGATTTCAACGCTTTCCCTTTCGGAGGGTAAAAGGTGGAGGGATGAATCTGAGGCGTCGCACAGGCGTTGGTGCTTTCCCCAACCTCGGAAACATTCTCCACTTTCTGCTTTTTTGTTTGAGGCTTCGTCGCCGCCCGCTGAGAAGTCTCACTAATGATTTCTTTGTCCTTCTCGCCTCCGCTGAGGTTTTTTCTCTTTGAGACAATCTTCTTCTCGAGAGTAACCAGCGGAGCGGCATCCTGAGTTTTCTTTTTCTCCCTTTCTGCCGCGGCAACCTTCGCCGCCTCAGTCTACCGACGAATCAAGTTCTCATTGACTTCCATTAATTTGGTCGATTTCTCCACGACAGGGGGAAAGTGGTTTTGGCGGCGTTAGCCTTTCGCTGCACCAAAACATCAGTAGCTTTCGCGCCCTTTGAGGTGCCGTTGGTCGCGGTCGTCACCTTGCCAGTTCTTCTCTTGTTAGAAGTTTCCACCGGCTCGGAGCCAACGTTCCCAGCCGACAACATTTTCTTTCCGGCCGTCGGCGGTATCAATCGAGGAGAATATGTGACGTTCATCTCGTCAAAGACGCGATTGACCCGACGTTGATGCTTCAAAATTTTCTAGGCACACTCCCACTCCTTGTGAGTGTAGTTGCCGATCATTTGAACAACTTTCTTTTCAACTTCAGCCACAATCTCTTCGTCTATTTCCCCTTCAGGGCGTTTCACATTGAACTTAGGGCTTCGTACCACGTCGTCCAGCCCGGGCAGTCTCTGCACCTTGAACGCCCACGAGCCCCATCGAGGCTGGAAAGGCCAAATCTCAGCTGCCACAAATTCTTTGAGGGCATCTCGTGTAGTGATTACGTGAGTAGCCTGGTAGAAAGCACTCGTGCTAGCAGATGTGCGGCTAGCCTTCGTCAGCTCTAGCGATAATTCAACTTCCAAATCAATCATACGGCTCACCAAGTCGTACAACATTACCTCTTCTCAGTTCGAGTCCCGCCCTATCACGGCAATGGTGGCGTAAAACCAATAGGAGGTCCATCGATTAGCCCATTTGTTCTTATATGCTGGGGCTAACTCCACCGGAGCTTGGTTTTTGCCGACACGCCGCGTCTGAAAAGTACAACATCCATACTGAGCTTCCTTTTTTTCGTCCTCAACTGTTATCACTTTCCTTGCCTAGTGAATTTCGAAGTGACGAACGAAAGTCTCAACGTCATTATTCCTGGCGAAGGTGCGACAAGCCCACAAAAGTTTCAGCACTTGAGGAATGGAGCTAGGTGTCAGCTGATGAATCTGAACGTTGTAGGCCGCCAGGATAACAACAAATTTCTTTGAAACTGGCAGATGAAGCCCCGCAGTGAAAAAACTAGGAACACAACGCTTTCATTTTTTCTGGGCTTCGGCGTGATTTCTTTGCTAGGCAAGCGGCAGATCCCGGGCTCAAAGCAACCTTCTAGTCGCAGTGCATCCAGATCCGCTTGGGTCATCAAGAACCGTCCAATAAAACAGGTCCTTGGTTTGATCAGATCTCGCGGGTCAGCTTTCACTCCCGCCAAGCTTTCTCCAGACCCTTCCGCAGCTTCCCCAACGGCTGTTTCGCTCTCCTTACCAATCTCGCCCTCCTCCACATCGGCACCACGCTTTTCAACATCTGTGTCGCTCAGCATTATATCGACATAACCCCCACTACCTGATCCATTACTTTCATCGCTACTAGAGGTGGACGAAGTACTGCCGCTCTTGCGAGAGCTAGTAGACCAATCCAAGCCAGAAATCTTACCAGACTTCAAGCTGGATGATGCAGAGGAAGACGTCACAGCAGCTTCAGCAACTTCTAGCAGAGAGGCCTGCTCTTCGCGGTTCAATGGCGACCCTTCACCCTCCATGACCTTAGCAGTGCATCTGACACGAGTCATGTGTCTATGAAAACTTAGCCTTAAACTGCATCATCGCGAAAGCTAAAAGCAAAAACATGTACTCCGAGCAGGATGAAAACTAACCTCTCAAGACGACCGAAGCTTTCGCAGAAGCGACTCGCGGGGAGCGAAGGCAAGGGGACCAATCGCCAATTCTAAACAAGAGAAGAGGGGGTGAAAGTGACAGCAGGTCCTCAACGGCGTCGGCCCCCTCTATTTATAAGCGGTGAAACGCAACAGTCAAAATTTTTGAACCCAACGGTAAAAAATCGAGGGCGTTTTGGTAATTCAAGCGGAAGTCTAGGGAACTGACGCCGGGGAAGACATTTTCTTTTTCCCCGATTCTCGATCCCCGGGTTTCGATGGCTCAGGTTTGCATCGAAGCAAGCGCCTTGCCATCGAGGGGCTTCTATTGGGGGGATTCAGAATCAAGCCTTTCGTACGCCAAATCGTGAGATCATTTTAGTTAGTCAAGTTCGATTCGAAAGGCTCAGTTGTGAAACCCTATGAGCCTTTTAAGTCTGTTTTCATTTTTCAGAATCCATCTTTCAACTAGCACCCTTCGTCACCAGCAGAGCAACCAAATAAGCCCAGCGGTTCAAAGTGTTAGGGTTTTGGTTAGGCTGCTTGGTTTTCTCTGCGACGAAATCCTAGGGGCGAATCTTAGTCACCCAGCTAGTTATAGCCCGGGTTTCGCCTGGGGGGTTTCGTCGTCCCTAACATCTAATGCATTGAAGTTTGGCTATGACATGTGTTTCAGGTGAAAAGATGTGCTAGGAGAAAGGAGGGTTTCCAAAAGATTGAGGGTCTTCTCCCGACAAGCGCACGTGCTAACAATAAGAAAGGCGCCGCGATTTGCAGCGGACGTCACAGAGCGCCGATTACGTGAAGACCTAATTGGAGACCTCCCAAAAATAGCCTAGCACATTCTGTTTTGATCTGTTTTACACGAGGGTATTCTCGGTATGTAAAAAGTCTGTTCGCCTCCCTATAAAAGGAGACAGACCGACACTTGTAAAGGGGATCGGTTTTTGAGAAATTCACTGTTGAGAAAGAGTTTTTGTTTCCCTTCTGTTTGTTTGAGTTTTAGTTTTGGTTTCGTTTCTTGAGCTTTGTTTTCCTTTCATTGTTGGTGAAAGGTAGCTTCGCTACCCCACAACACAGTTTCATCACACAAATAATTCAGCTTCAGTTGGTAAGAAGTTGTGTGCAACTCTAGACCACAAAAAAGAAAACCAACTCCACTGGAAGCTACAAGTTACACAAATATTTCAACTGGAGTCAAACCCCTACCAAACTCCATTAGGTTCTTTGAGTTTGGTTGGTGTTATTACTTTCAATTTGCATTGGTTATGTTCAGAAATTTGAGTAAGTCTTTAATGTGAAAAATATTATTCTCATTGCTTTCTCGACGCGTGCGCCCACACACACACACATGGTTTATATGGTTACACACATCATGCATATATATTATTTTAACTAACAATAGTATAAATGGGTTATCTAGAATTGTACTTCGGGGTAAGTTTTTTTGTAATTGCAATTTAAATTGAGACTTAAGGATTACTCTAGATTATTTTAATGATAGTAGATCCAAGTAATTTAAATGGTTACTCAAAGTTACATTTTGGATAAAAATTACGGGATTAATTTTGATTAATTGAATAATGATAGATGCATGTAATCTTATATATATCTAGGGGGTTACTTTCAACTATTTTAAAATGATGACTAGTATAGATATATTTTTTAAAAATATAATAGATGCATGTCTATGAGTAAAGATCTACTGTAAAAAACAACAAATTTTTAAAATTATTGCTTGATATATTGCAATAAGAGTTCCTAAGTGGAAATATGTGTAATAATTTTGTGAAGCAAAAAAGGTTCTAGTGGGCCTAATTGATGCGGTTGGGCAAAAAAGTGGAGTACCGTAAAGTTGGCCCGAGGAAATGGTACAAAGAAAACAAATGTTATGTGTAATGAAAAAATTCTATGTTGAACCTATTTCTCTTTCTCATGTTTCATTAATGAGGTGGAATATAGTACCATTCCTTCAGCTCTGCTTTCCCTCCTTGTATAAATGATTCATGAAGTGAATTTTAACTCAATCAAGTGAACACATAATGGAGGAAACATTTATCCAATTAGTTATCTTTAGTTCAACTTGGAAAAGGTTGCATAATTCGGTAGCGATTGAAGTTGATCAAGCACCCGCACTTATCAAACAAATAAGCACCAAAATAGACTCCACTATGAACAGAATGTTCCTCCAATGTAATATTTTAGGTTAAAAGCATCACTAGTATTCAATTTCATCACACTGGGTGGTTCTTTCATTGGTTAATTCAAAAAACTTCAGCTTCAGTTGGTAAGGAATTGTGTGTAACTCTATTCTGGCCCAAACAAAAGAAAAGGAAAGACACCTCCATTGAAATATTCAAGTTCGACAAATATTTCAGTAGAAGGTGCACCCCTACCAAATTCAATATGTGTTGCTTTCAGTATGGCATACTCGGAAATTTTGGCATATGTTTAACATGAAAACTGATATTATTATTTGTTCCTCCATACATATATACATGGTTTATACGATTACACAAGTCATACATATATTATTTCTACTAACAATGCAATGGCAAAAACGGGTAATCTATATATCAATGTACTTTGTGGTATCCTTTTTATAATGCATATGTCGGCATGTGTTTAGTCTCAGATTTAAGGATCACTTAATAATAATAGTATACGTGCTTAATTTAGATGGTTACTCCAAGTTACCTTTTTTTTAATAATGACATAGATTGGTAGTTTGGATAAAAAATTATGGGGTTAAAATAGGTTATTTTTATATTGATATAGTGTGTAACTTTTACATAGATTTAGAGGTTACTTTCAACTATTTTCATAACTACAAATAAAGGAAAATTTTGAAAAAACATAATAGATGTAGGGCTATGATCACATAGTCCAAAGTCCAACGTTAGAAATTGTACTTGTTTAGTTTCGAACCATTAGTTGGTACTGAGAGAAACAAATGTTGTGTGTAATGAAAAAAATTTGTGTTGAACCTATTTTCCCTTTCACATATTCATTCATCAGGTTGAATATAGTATCATTATTCTTTCAGTATTACTTGCCCTCTTCATGTATAAATGATCCATGAAGTGAATTTTAACTCAATCTAGTGAACACATAACGGAGGAAACATCTATCAAATTTAGTTATCTTTTAGTTCAATTTGAACAAGGTTGTGTAATTCGGTAGGGATTGAAGTTCATCAAGCACTCGTCCTTATCATACAAATAAGCACCGAGCTGGACTCCGCTATCAAGAGCATCTTCTTCCAGTGTGAGATTTCAGGATAAAAACATTATTAGTATTCCATCACACCGATTGCCAGTGGTGGGCCCAGGGTCCGACGACCCAAGGCACCTACCCGAGCTCCATTGGCACATCCAGTAGAGTCTACTTGTTGTCGTACGTGATCGCATGTTGCAAACTCCCTTCTGTTCTTGTGCTACACACCGGGAAAAGGGCTACAGGCCTACAATGTCTTCCCCTTTCCCAGGCTCCATCCGGGCGCTAGGTTCGTCATGATTGCCGGTTTCATTGGTTCTTTCATTGGCTAATTCAAATAATTCAGCTTTGATAGGTAAGAAATTGTGTGTAACTCTAAACGCAAAACAAAAGAAAAAGAGAGACATAATGGAATCTTCAAGTTTCACAAATTAAATATATATTTCAACAGAAGGCGCACCCCTTCTGAACTCGATGTGTTGCTTTCAGTTTGGTTTATGTCACTTTCAGTTTGGCATGTCCAGAGATTTGAGTATATGCTTAACATGAAAATTGATATTCTTATTGCTCCCTCCATACATATATACATGGCTTATAAAGTTCCACAAATCATCCATATATTATATCTACTAACAATGCAATGGTAGAAACAGATTTTTTTGACTCATATACTGGTGTACTTTGGGGTATTCTTTTTCCAATGCCAAATGTTGGTATGTATTTAGACTTAGATTTGGTAATTACTTTAGATTTTTGTAACAATAGTAGATGTGAGTAGTTATGATGGTTACTCTAAGTTATTTTTTTAATATAATGGCATATATTAGTAGTTTGGATAAAATTACATGCTTTAAATAGGTTATTTTTATAATGATAGAATGTGTAACATTTATATAGATTTAGAGGTTATTTTCCACTATTTGCAGAATTAGAAATATATGAACATTTTTAAAAACGTAATAGATCTAGGGTTATGATCACAGAGTCCAAAGTCCAGCATTGGTGGCCAGATGTTTCTATTACCTATAAGATAATTTTTAGGTTTTTTCTTCTCTCATTTCTTGTGAAGATTAATGTGGATGTTTCAAAGGAAAGTGTCCAATTAAGTGATAACAAGATAATACTTTGAGAATGATACACATGTCTTTGATAGCTCTGCTACATGTCTGTGTCACAATAATTCTGTAGCCTTGTGTCCCAAGCATGGCTTGTTTATGCAAATTCATGTAAAAATTTCCACATGATTAGGCTGGTAAATTAGAGCACTCCAATTAGTGGAACTAGTGGTTACCCATTCCAAGAAATCATGTCATCTTTTGTCAGAAATTTGCATATTGCAACCGTACCACGCTTATTAACATAATATTCCCTGCAATCTATAAACGTAACTTAGTTGATAAAGTTACTTTGTGGTGGAACCTTCTCATTTAGGTTTGAGTCCTCAAATTAGCATGCAGATGCTCCCATTATTCTTGGATTTATTTAATGAATTAACCAACTCCATTCTTTTAGTGGTAGGTAGCGTTCCCATTGACGTGCCTGTTGTGATTTCATCATTTTCAAGAATTACTGACTTTGAAAATCTCAAGCATAAAATAAACATTACCTTTTCTTCTGCCTTTTGATCAGAGTCAGCCTTCCTGGATACTTATTCTTTGAGTGTCGTTTCACCTGTTGAAAAGTAAAGGAATGGAATGGAATGAGAGCAAAAAAATTGATTCATTGATGGATGGGGAGAACCCATGTGTTTATATACAAGTCCAAGAGGCATGGACATGCCTGTTCGGAAGGGAGCATGCCCCTTCGGGACTAGACCTTTGGGAAAGGTCGGTTCCTACTAATTACATTGCTAGTTACACCATTAATTACATGATTAGTGTAATTGATCACTAATCTTTGATTCACAACACTCCCCCTTGATCAATTGCTCCATGTGATCTTGATGTAATTCTTTTTCAATCATCTTTGGATATTGTCTTGTAAATCTCCTCTAAAAACCCTATGGGAAAAATATTGAGAAACCAATTTGTATGTATATATGCCATTAAAACTCCTTTAAAACCCAGTGGGAAAATATAAGGAGAAAATGATATGGCATTTTAGATTATTGTCTCATCGATGCCTTATATGAGAAAACCTTGAAAAGGAAAACTCATAAGTAAGTTTAGAGATTAATAATGTTATGATCTGAGGATCATGTTTAAATAACCTTCTCTAAAACCCAATGGGAAAAATATGAGAAGGGATTCTATATCTTCTTAAAAACTCTTGTAGAGAAAACAGAAGATATGACATAGAATATGTCTTGAAAACCACCCTTAAAACCTTAGTGGAAAAATTAGGTGATATGCGATATGTTCTTGTATTGATATTGTCTCATTAAAACCTTTTATGAGAAACCTTGTAAGGAAACCTCATATAGGAAAAAGAGTGCAATGTTCATAATCAGATGATTATGTGTAGGTTATATTAAAGGAATGTCTCCCCCTGATTCTTGCAAATCTTTGAGTTGTCTCATGCCTATTCCAAAAAACATATTTCTGGAATAATATTGTTGGTAAGGACATTGTGAATAAATCTGTAAGATTATCACATAATTTGGTTTGCAAGATTTCTATCTCATCTCTCTTTTGTAATTGATGAGGATATCTCCTCTTGAATCTTGCAAAATTTTAAGGTGTCACTCACCACTTACCATGAATACCATTCTATGATGTAGTGGTGGATAAGCACATTAGTGAGTGCCTTTTACAAGATATTTATTCTCTCATTTTGTAAAAATGAGGATAAACATTTTGATCAATACAAGATGCATTATCGTTTATGGATAATGCTAGTGATTATATGGAATCACATTTTTATCATCCATTAAAGTCAAGCATATGAATATGATGCTTCAGAATGATACATAAAAGTTTATGTTGTGGAGTCCATTATGATGACTACCATGAAAACTTTATTATTTGTATCAGTTTATGATCTGGCAATATACATGGGGATTAGTTAGCCAGCGTCTTGATATACTAGTTGGTTGAAATATTAATCAAGACTTTTAGTACCATTTGATATCCATGGATATCATTTTTCACTCCCACCAGTATGGTGTTGTTGGAGTTGAATTATAGCAAGGTATTTACAACTGCAATATTAAGCATGTTGTAATATATATGATACACAAGCACTTTATTGGAACTAAATTATCATCCCAGGGTCTAAATGGATATTGATCCATCTTTAGGGATTGAATGACCATAAGTGCTGATGGATATGTTTGTTCAATATTATTTGAATATTGGTATACATTATCAATCTAATGTTGATAAACTGATATATATGCACAAGTTGTAAACTTAAGCATAGTTTGGTTTTACCAAAATTTCCATCTCAAAATCCGTCATGAAATGATTGCTTGTTTGTTTATGTGTGTTAAAGATGATGATGGAAAATCCAAGTTGGATTTATTTATGAACACACATGCGACCATAGTGATTGGAGTAATCCTTCTGTGGAAGATACTCGCTTAGTCAGTTGTACCACAATCAACTTGACCATTTCAAGTTATGGAGTAACTTGAATGATACACAATATATGTTGCGATTTATATTTAGATGTAGAATATGGAATGAGTCGAAGACTTGTATATCCAAATCTATGAAAGTCATTTGATCTGCCAATGATAAAGTATAGGAACACAATTTTCACATATACCACAAGGGTATGTTGCTCGGTCTCTGCATGAAACCATTGCTACAATATCTCATTATATCACCACTTTGCTTTCATAAAGAACGCATTTGTGAGAAGATGGCACTACTGTGATAAATACCTCTCACTAGTGAATGAGATAAATTCTCCATAATTGCCACCTTTTTATTTGACCCAATTTTGAGTGTTGATACACTCTGCCTAGGACTTTTGTCTGGATCCAGTTTAAGGTGTATAGCAATTTTGAGGACTATTTGTCGACATTTTGTAGACTTTGTAGATAGATTCGATAGAACCAATATAGCATGTGAGTTATTAATACTTTAGAACTCTTATCTCATTTACCAAGACGATAGAGTTAGGATGTTCCAATGATGCTTCAGTGCCTAAATTTATGTGCACATGTACTGGGCTTTAGAATGTTAAACATTCATAGGCTTTGGATTTTCAATAATCCATAAAGTGTCTAACAACATGTATGATGTTGATTTGCATTTACTATACTGGAGGATGTCTCCCCCTGTTTCCGCGGATGCTTATTAACAAGTTATGTCCCTAGTGACCATACTTCTTCCCCTCTTATTTTAATTTGGGAGTTGAGTGATCTTGTTAGATTTCCACCCTTTTCTGGCACATTGATTTGTAGGGATTGAATAAGATGACACTTTTGATAAGTAAATGCATTTTGCTGAATATTTGTAATATGCTACAAATATATAAGATGTTTTGAACTGATAGTTTAAATATTCTTTTGTATGTACGTGAATGTGAGGATTGAATGTGATTGGTAATATTCATTTTGTATTCCTGGCATTCTATGTGTGGTATTAATCCCCCCTAATGCCTGGAATTATCCTCAAGGTGTGATCAACATACGGGCTTTTTATGTAAATCCTCATAGGGATCAAAGGTATTATATGAATGACGGATAATACCTTTTATGTAGGCCCTTAATGCCCATGTTGTATGTTGTGAAGTGGTGATATCGGTATGTGGACATAACCGACACGCAGATGGGAAATATTTGGTTGTGGCCAAGCTTTCACGTACTAACTGCAACGGAGGGAGCCGTATGATTGCAGCTTGATGAATGTAAAATATGTGGTGTGTAAATCCACATATTACCAACTTGTTGTTGATATGTTGAATTCTATTGTGATGGTCATGCAAATGAGTCATCTCGATAAGAGATTTAGTTAAGCCATAGTTGGTATGGACATATGGTACTTAGTGATATAGTTCCCAAAACCAAATAATTCCATATGAATGGATGTAATCCTGCGTCCAAGAAAGTTTTGCTCAAAGTTGAAAACTAGAGCAATTAATTTGGTAATTTGCTATGCCTTATCATCAGTAAGGAACACAAATGGAACTATTCATGATTGACTCTATGAGCACTTGATAGTGCTTAGATAATCCATAAATGGTTGAATATGCCAACTTATCTTGAATGCATTCAAGGATTTGTGTGCTTATTGTTTAAAATTTTAAGGTAAGAGGGCCTTAAAATTAATTCTCAAGTGACACATGCGGTGCACAAAATCTGAGGATTTTTGTGAATGTATGCTATGACCAATAGAATTGATAATAATTTTTCTTACATCCATGAGTTAGGATGACCAAAGCTATAATGCCAATTCTTGATATAATCAAAACTGAAAAATTATTTGATACGCAACATGTCATACGAGATTTATGTATATAAATATAACATGTCCCAGATGATATGAAAGGAACAATGTGGATATTGAATTTTCTTATCCGTTTGACCAAGTTGAGTGCTGATTTTTCATCATTATCTTTGGTAATGGGTTTCGGTATGAAACCATATACAAATGGATGTCACGAAATTGGGGGTATTTGTAGAATACATGAGTGCATCTACAATAAATAATTGAATACCCGTGAGGAAAGTATATCTTTCACAATTGTGATAGTGGTGATCCACTTTATGAAATTCCTTTTCTTTCTGGGTGTATCCCGAATAAATACCATGTCTGAAGTACAAAATATTAATGATGGAAAATATACTACATATGTAGTATATATTTAACTAATAATAATTCCATGAATTTATATGGAAACATATGGAGATCTGATTAATTTATTGAAGTGAGCTTCAAATTGATCTCCTTGAATTCGCTTTCCTCCAATGACGTGGAAGTATTGGTCTGAAACAAATATTTGATTCGGAAATCATGTATACATGAATGTACAACCACACTAAATCTTGTATTTTCAAAATGCAATTTGAATTACAAGTAGGATGAACCTTATATTTGATAGGCGATGATTTCGCTTTTCTTGTCGAGTGTGACTCGATCATCACGTACTAGTGATGAATTAACACATCAAATGGTAATGACCAGAATGGAGTAAACATGAAATGGTGGGCGAGGAACTCGTTGCTATAGGTATAATTTGCATGAGTGCAATACCTTAGACTCCACTAATATGTGTGACACTAGTAATATTAGGTCATTTTTAGGAAATAATCACCATGTTGGTGATATAATTATGCAACGATTAGTGAAGGCAAGATGATTCTTGCAACAAAATTTATTTTACTGATGTAAAATTCTGTTGTAAAATAAGCAAAATAATGAATGTAAGATTGAGTCTTACAAAATTAAGGTATATGATTTTTTAAATTCCTGTAGAAATAAATTTGACTTGATAGTCATTTATATGAAATTTTGGATATACACTTTGAAGGTAATCATCATAAAGATGTAGACCTCACAATGATGAGCAAAAGCTGCCTAAAGCGCGGATCTCAGGGCAAATAAGCTCTTATGAAGAACTTATCGCAACCAGCGCTTAGGTCACATCACCTTGTGTTATTCCAAATTATATTTATAGACCTTAGTTTTAATTTTTCTTGATATTCTACTTGATGTAGAGAATTGATTTTTAAAACATGCAAATATAATAAATTGCATAAGAATTTTTCTAACACCTAGAAATGATATGTGAATCATAAACATGAATAATTACTGCGGTAATTATAATATTTAAATTATGTAGGTGCATATACCGGATGGTACAAAATAATATTGTTCATCACAACATAAAATTACAGAACAATTCGAGGTCTAAATCATAAATATACATCACTAATAAGTCTGAATATATAAAAGATAAAAGCCTGAGGGCTAAATTAAAGTTCAGGGGGGTTTTCTGGACTTGTCGAAAGTTGAGGGGGGTCCGACAGACTTCTGGAACGGAGGGAGCTGTGCGGCTTGTGGGCCAGCTGGCCTGTGAACGGCCCGCAGAAGGCCTACCGGCCCGGTTGGCCCATATGCCCACGCATAAAGGAGGTGGGGGTGCGGTTAGGGTTTCCCCTAACCCGCAGCCGCCCCTTTGACCTGCCGCGTCCGCCTGCTGGCGGCGGTGCCGCTTGCCGTCGCCGGTGGTGGCCGGCCGGTCGGCTGGCGGTGGTCCGCGGAGGCGGATCTGCAGTCTCCTGGTGGTGCTCCGCCCCTTGTACTCTCCCCATCTTCTATCTTCGTCCGTGGCCCCCGAGTGTGCCGGCGTACACTGCCGGCCGATGGCCGGCCTTCAGGGGTCGGAGGAGGGGAGCCCCAACGCGGCTGGGCTCCAGGTGCCGCGTCGGATCCCCGGGCGGTGGTCGACGTTCCCGTCGCGGCCGAAAGGACTGGGTGCGGCTGCGGCCACCTCGTGGGTCGCCGGCGTCGAGAAAGCCGATGGAGGTCCGCTGGCATCGGAGAAGAACGACGGGGCACCGCGGCGAGCCGCCATGGTCCCGACCATGAAGCTCGAGTGTGTGGTCGTCGAAGGTCCGGCAAGGCCAGGTGACGTGGTGGTGACCGTGATGGTTTGATGGCCATGACAAAAGCCATCTATGATCAAGGTAAGACATCTTAATTAGAGAATTCTCTGATTCTTACTGTTGTTTGATAACGTCTTCAATGGAGTTCCTGATTGGAAGGCAAGAAAAATGTTTGTATTGACGAAGATCTTTGCGTCTTCTACTTTGCAGAACGCTGCCAACAGAAATTGCTTGGCTTTGTAGAGAATGGCGTCCACGATGGCCACAAAAACAACATCCATGGTGACCACGACATCCTGCAGGATGGCATCCATGGTGTACACCTCGGGTACAGAAGCAGTAGTGTCCCACTGGAAGGGAGTCCGGCGTCGCCGGCAAGGCCCTCAGCCTCCCATTCTTGCGTGTGCGCTCAGAGGCAGAGCGAGTGCATGATAACGTGTTGAAAAGTAAAAGAATGGAATGGAATGAGAGCAAAAAAAAATTGATTCATTGATGGATGGGGAGAACCCCTGTGTTTATATACAAGTCCAAGAGGCATGGACATGCCTGTTCAGAAGGGGGCATGCCCCTTCGGGACTAGACCTTTGGGAAAGGTCGGTTCCTACTAATTACATTGCTAGTTACACCATTAATTACATGATTAGTGTAATTGATCACTAATCTTTGATTCACAACATCACCCAAGCTTGTTGGATTTATTTAGGGACCAACTGCAACTTTTAACCTATCATTGCTAGACATGATTGTGAAGATCAAACGGCCGATGAGAGTAAGACACTATAGTTTGTTGTTCTCCCCTCCCCTTTTCTCTTTTGGCTTCAAGCCTTTGTAATTTTCTTATACATATCTCCATTTATTTATACATATATAAAAAAGTAAGGTCCCCCTCTGATTACTTAAAAAAAATTACTGACAGTATCTTCCGGAGCGCTTGAGAAAAACAAAACAAAACCTGCTCTTTAGAAATCAACGAGGATGATATTTTTCCCATCAATAACAAGTCGATTTTTTTATTTTTTAACCATTTTTAATCTAAAATTTTGAAACTAACCCCTCCCTGACTAAAATTCCAAGAAGTAGCCCTTTTAGTCGCGCCAAGTCTCGTGGCGCGACTAATACTTGAGTCACGCCACATGAAGTGGTGCGACTAATATCCACAGTGGCGTTGGAAAAGGTCGCATCTGATGTGGCAGAGGGAGTCACGCCACAATGCGTGGCGCGACTAGTACGAGAGTCATGCCATGCACCGTGGCGTGCCCGAATCCGTTCAGGTGTTTGGACCGGGAGTTCCTGGTCTCATTTAACCGTATTTACTTATTCCTTTTAATTAGCAAATGAGCTCCAAAATTTGTGAAACTCGAGGTGTATGATCTATAGAGTGCATACGTTCCATTTTAACTATGTGCACTGCAACTCATGGTGTATAAAATGAGAAATCCAATTTTGAAGTAGCCTAAGTGTTATCAAATCAACACATGAAAAATGCCAAGTCTGAAAATAGATTCAGCTAGTTAACTTTGGGCATACTTTTTAAGAAATTTTGCACTAAGATCTTAAATACTTTTGAACTACAAGTGAATTTGGATGTTCATAGGAAAGTTTGGACAAATTTTTGGTTTAATATAAAAAAGAATTCATAATTTAGGGAGGATTAAAGTTGGAAAGTTGTGTTGTTTAATGGCTTAGTGTAAAACAGCACAACTTTCCAACTTTAACTCTCCCTTAAATTATAAATTATTTGTTATATTTGAACAAAAACTTGTCCAAAGTCTCCTATGAGCATCCAAATCACTTGTAACCCAAAAGTATTTAAGATCTTAGTGTAAAATTACTCAAAAATTATGCCTCAAGTTGACTAGTTGACTCTATTTTCAGACTTACATTTTTCATGTGTTGATTTAATAATACTTAGGCTATTTGAAAATTAGATTTCTCATTTTATACATCATGATTTGTAGTGCACATAGTTAAAATGGAACGTATGCACTCTATAGATCACACACCTCGAGTTTCACAAATTTAAGAGCTCATTTGCTAATTAAAAGAAATAAGTAAACACGGGTAAATGAGACCAGGAACTCCCAGTTCAAACACCTGAACCGATCCGGTCACGCCGACTCAAGTACTGGTCGCCCCAAGCCGTATGATGTGACTCCCTCCGCCACATATGCGACTTTTTCCAACGCCACCGTGGACATTAGTCACGCCACTTCATGTGGCGTGACTCAAGTATTAGTCGCTTCACGAGGCTTGTGCGACCAAAATGGCTACTTCTTGGATTTTAGTTGGGGGAGTTAGTTTTAAAATTTTAGATTAAAAAGGGTTAAAAAATAAAAAAAATTCTAACAAGTCGCGTGTTATAACTTCATCAATCTTAAAATTTACCAAACTTTTGAAACATAACTAAAACCTCCTCGTTTTATAATCCGCCGCTGGACTTTTCTGGCGACGGATGACGGTAATGGTGGCTCACTTATTTGTCCACTGCCACTGTTGCAATTTGCATGCACAACGGCAGGGTCGGCACACGGCACAGATGATCCGCGGAGATGATATGCGCAATTTGCAGTTTGGTCAAAGTGCTTGACGCAAATGGTGACGAAGGCAATAAAAGGAGAGCTAGGGCGTGTATGGTAGGGCTTCGAGCAGTTCCAGATTAAAAAAAAAAACTCCACTTCAATTTTTTTCTGCTAAACACTCCAGCTTAAAAACTCCAAATCCACCAAATCCATGGATGTAGCTCCCAACTCCACTAAATCCATGGAGTATCTCAAAAGGTACTCTGCAAAGGCTGGTTTCGTACCCAGTCGTGGAGTTAGGTAGTACCCAACTTTGCTACCCATTGCATAACTTACCGGTTCCATTCTACTCCCCCTTGCGTCCCGTCGCCTCCCTCCCGTAACACCTTTCTGCGCCTTCTCCTCCGCCCCCTCACGTTCCGTGCTCGCGGCCGCCGCCTCGTGGTCCTCCGCCGACCGGACGGACCGCCGGGGAACGCTGAGATGAACCGACCGCCACCCCATCCGCCGCCTCCTCTCAGTTCTTCACGTCGAGTTGGCCTTCCTCGTCCTCCTCCTCTAACCCTAGACGGCGAGCCCCTGGCCCCGCCCGAAGCCGCTCATCTTGTAGCCGCCGAAGGGCGCGTCCGGGTCGAAGGCGAAGCAGCAGTTGACCTAGACGGTGCCCGCGCGCACTGGCCGCGACACCCGGATGGCGATGTCTAGGCTCTTGGTCACGATCCCGGCGGCGAGCCCGTATACGTACTTGGTGCAGTTGGCCTTCTCAATCACCTCGTCGACCGTCCTGGAAACGAATGGGATCGAGGGTCAGTACGTCAGAATTGTTTGCATTGCAGGAGGCTGACCTCCTTCGATTCTGATGAGATTTTGGGAACGATTTTGGGTGCACGCACTTGAACTTCATGAGGGACATGACGGGGCCGAAGATGTCTTCCTGCGCGATCTTCATGTCCTCCTAGTTGATCCATCAGAGCGAGCATGTGTCAGGGACCGACACTCTGCAAGAAATGTACAGTAATTTTGATCTGTGGTGCTTTGTGGAACTTACCGTGACATCGACGAAGATGGTGGGCTTAATGTAGTACCCTTTGTCTGCGGCGGGCTTGCCGCCGGTGAGTAGGGTCGCGCCCTCGCTTTTGCCGTGCTCAATGTACTTCAACACCTTCTCAAATTGCCTCTGCCATGAATCAATTCATCAGAGACCATGACAAAGCAGAGTATGCTGCCTATGGTCATTCACACCTGAGGACCCATGTTGGTGGTGACGTCGAACGGGTCCCCAACCTTCCAGCTCTGCACGGCCTTCTTCACGAACTCGCCCTGGATTGTGCATACTTGGATTCGTTCTGTACACTGATATGAATTGTGCATACTTGGGAGTTTATATTGGGTGCAAATTATAAAGGCAACATATCGGGTGCAAATCAACGTCTCTGTGAAAACTCGTGCAAACCATGACAAAAAAGTTGTCTAAATTCACAAAAAACACACATGTAAATGATATGATGACATACAACTTTGTAAAATATCTTATCTAAACCCAACTTCATTTGTGAGATATAAAAATAAGAAATTTCTAATAAATTATTTGAACAACTTTCTAACTTGAATTTTTTCTTTCACTTGTGATCATGCATTCATGCTACTGCAGAGTTTTCCCGCTGATGACCCCGTACAAGAAGGGGCAGTTCGAGCTCTCCCACCGCGTGGTGCTCGCGCCCATGACGCGGAGCCGTGCCTATGGGGACCTGCCGGCTGCCGCAGCCGCACACCGCTGTGTACTACTCGCAGCGCGCCACCAGGGGCGGCCTGCTCGTCACGGAGGGCACGGGCGTGTCCGCCACCGCGCAGGGCTTCCTGGGGTCCCCCGGCATCTGGACGCAGGAGCAGGTCGCGGCGTGGAAGCCCGTCGTCGACGCCGTCCACCGCAAGGGCGCGCTCTTCTTCTGCCAGATCGCGCATGTTGGAAGGGCCTCAACCAACGGTACGTGACGTGACCTGCTTGATATGAACTTGGTTTATTTGATCTAACCTTAGCTTGTTGCTAATTCTTATACACCAAATTGGCAGATTTCCAGCCAGACGGTCAAGCGCCCATCTCGAGCACAGACAAGCAGCTCTCCCCAGACGCCGAGTCCGGCACCGTGTTCTCCAAGCCACGCCGGCTGCAGCCAGACGAGATCCCGGCGATCGTCGATGATTTCAGGCGTGCCGCACGGAACGCGATTGAGGCCGGGTTCGACGGCGTCGAGATCCACGGCGCGCACGGTTTCCTCTTCGAGCAGTTTATGAAGGACAGTGCTAACGATCGCACCGATGAGTATGGCGGGAGCCTGGAGAACCGGTGCCGCTTCACGGTAGAGGTCGTCGACGCCATTGTCGACGAGGTTGGAGCACACCGCGTGGGTATTAGGCTGTCGCCCTTTGCTGACTACATGCATGGACTGTGTGGATTCGGATCCCGTGGCGCTTGGGCACTACATGATTCAGCAGCTGAACAAGCATGAGGGCTTCGTTTACTGCCACATCGTGGAGCCACGGATGGCCATTGTCGACGGCCACAAGCAGATCCCTCACAGGCTCCTACCATTTCGGAAGGCATTCAACGGCACGTTCATAGCTGCCGGCGGCTACGATCGGGAGGAAGGCAACAAGGTAGTTGCAGAAGGCTATACCGACCTTGTAGCATACGGGAGGCTCTTCTTGGCTAACCCGGACCTCCCCAGGAGGTTCGAGCTGGATGCGCCATTGAACAAGTATGCAACCTGTTCGGTTGGCTGGTGGCTGATGGCTGGTGCTGTTTTGTTCTGAGAGAAAAGTCTTCTTTTGGCTCGGTTCTTTGGTGGGCTGGTTTGTTGTGAGAGAAAAATCTTTATTGTTTGGTGGTGATAAGCCAAGCGAACAGGCCGATGATCGCTCCACCTTCTACACACAAGACCCTGTTATTGGCTACACGGATTATCCTTTCCTTGAAGATGATAGCAACAAGTCAAATAATCAAGCCTGATGATGTTGTTTATCTATATATTTTATCAGAACTAGCGATGTACACGATTCACGCAACATGAGTACACCACTGATTTGTACTTATCGCCTTTCTTGTTTTTTTTTGGGCTCGTGGGAGACGCAATACACCTATCCTGTTTCATTATATAGTGTTTAGTGGTGTGAGGTGCATTCCTTTGCTTTAAGATGACAATGACGAGTCATCTACTGAAGTGCATGCACCATAGGTTGTTCACTGATTTTCACCATTCTTCATGGATTATATGGCGATGCAGTATGTGATATATTTTGTTTCATCTGCAACAGTTTTTTTAACCAAAGCCCTCTAGTCCTAGTTGGGTAGTGGAGGTATGGTCGCAACCACCCAGGTTCGATTCCTCGTTGGAGCAAATTATGGGGTTGATTTTATGGGAGTACAGTTTGGATAAATTTGTGAAAATCGTTTGTGAATAGTATGGGATAAACTCAGTAGAATGAATATAGTTGCTTATAAACATTATATACCTTGAGGACAACAGGTCCCAACTTCCTCATACTAATTAATATGTATTTTTCCATTTACATCTACATGTATTTTCCCATTTACATCATAGGCTAGTTAAGAGGAATCATATACTAATATACCAGTATGTCGTTCATTATTTTGATTTTGAGTTCAATTTGGATAAAGTTGTGATTCTAATTGTAATAAAAGTAGATCGAACTAGAGGGTAGTGAACCTTGGACATGTAGTTTTCACGAGGGACTTAGGAGGGCATCATGCGTCAGTGCAGAGGGCGGGTGAGACCTTTTATTTTTGAGGCTTGAGTATTTGAGTAGGAACCGTATTAGAATATGTTGTTTTTATATCTATAGGGATTGTGTTGCGGCTGTGTGACTTAGGTCATCTTGGAGAAATAATAAATTTTCTACATTTTTCTATAGATCACTATGGCTTATACAACAATAGGTAGAACTAGAAAGACAATGTGGCATTGCTGCACTAAGCCAATGCTCTTCATTAATATAGGATGTTTGATTTATGTGTTTCTCAATTGTAGCTAAGTCAGGCTTTGTTGGCGCTATAACATAGATTGTTCCTGATTGTGATTTTTTCATAAATCTAGGTAAGTAATTGACTAACAATCCAAATATAGTTCATGTGGATCATAACACTCTGATGAACGCCATGATTAAGAAATGTAAGAACCTTTGTTTTCTTCGTTAGTAAAGTGTGTGCGAATGTAGAAAAACAGTAAGTGCTCATGCCATTATTTTGGTAGATAATAATATGTAAGTTTTTGTGGATGAATTGGTGGTTGGAGGTTTTCTTAAGTCAAGGAGATTCAGCTGAGGATTGTGTGTTACATTTAGCAATGGTGTTTTCATTAAAATATATGAGTTGCAAATTGATTGTTGTGAATAGTTAAGGATTGTGAGTTAGTTATTCGAAGTTGGGAGCATTTTTCGTAATGGTGGATTGAGGATTAGTTTCTATAAAGTTGAGCAGTTAGTTCGTGAGGTAACATGAGATTCAACTGTGGGTAGAACTTTATTGTCATGGAAGTATGGGGTCTTTTTAGAAATGTATGGACTATGAAGTTGTTGTTGTAAAATTTAGTGTTTTTTAAGTCAGGCTTGTTTCTTAGGGAACACGAGATTTGGTTGTGGGTAGATTTTTGTGAAGTTTAGTGTTTTTAATAAGTTTGGGCTATGTGTTGACTTTTAAAATCAGAGTTTTTTTTATAAAAGCTCAAGATGTCGGACCGATTGTTGCGAGTGTGAGATTTGCAAAATATTGGACGACAAGCATATTTTCCCAAAACTTCAAGGGCTGTTTCTTAAAATTGTGGACTGCGGGATTGATTTACGCTAAAGTGAAGTGCCTTTCTGAAAAAAAAGTATGGGGTAGGCCCTAATAAATTTGGGCTATGTGTTGATATTTGGGTAAATCAAAGGTCTTTTACGATAAAAGTTGTGGTCTTCAGGTCGATTCTTTGAAAATGCGCTGGGGGTGTTCAAAATTGTGGATAGCAAGCAGGTTCAAAATAAAGTTTAGCGGGCCATCAGTAAAAGTTTGTGGACTACGAGACAATTTTTGCTAAGTAAAAGTACCTTTTCGCTGAAAGATCAATGCTCGGTCGGTTCAGACTGTCCACATGGCCGATCTGACAACTGGGAAAAGTAGACAATGTGGCCTGCTTCCCCAACGTCGGTATTGGCCAGGAATCGTATATAGAAGACTAGAAAGGCAACACGGTCCTGCCACGCTAGGCTGGTGCTGTTCTTTGATTTGGTAGCATTTTTAAGATGGTTGATTTATGCCTTTTTCAATTTTTGGTTAAGTCAAACATTGTTGGGTTATTATAGTGTAGGTTATTTCTTTTGTGATTTAGAAATTTTGCATGAATTCAGGTCAGTAATCGAATAATGATTCACAGATACTCCCTCCATTCAACAATGCAAGGCTTATTTTTGCTTGGCTCAAAGGCCAAGGAAAGCACTCCCATCATTAGTTTTGCTTGGGGAAAACAACCAACTTTTATTGTGAATTTTTTTACTCTCTGGATTACTCCCGAGGTGTGCACGTGATGAATTATTGTCGTACCAATTCCCAAAGCATCACTCCCAAGGGGAAAAGGAGAATATGCCTTGCAAAAATGAACTTTTGAGGTCTTATAATAGGCCTTGCATAGATGAATAGATGGAGTAGTTCAGGTGGATCAGACACTCTATCGAAGTTGAGGGGCTAGTTTGTGAAGGAACACGAGATTCAGTTATAGGTAGAGTCTGTAAAGTTTATTTTGTAATAAATTTGGGCTATGTGTTGACTTTTGGGAAAACTGGAGGAACTTTTTATAAAAGATTAGGTCGTCGGGTCGATTTTTGTGAACCTTAGGGTTGTTTTGTTAAACCGCGGATGGCAAGCGGGATGTTCCCAAAATTTTAGGGGCTTATCTATAAATTTGTGGAATGTAGGATTGATTTACACTAAATAGAAAGGCCTTTTTGAAAAAAAAAGACCGGCTCTAATAAGTTTAGGCTATGTGTTTTTGACTTTTGGGCAAATAGGAGGTCGATTTTTATAAAAGCTCAGGCTTTCGGGTTGATTATTGCTAATTGCGTCGGCCTTTGGTAAATTCATGAAAATCGAGCACATTTTCCAAAAAGTAGGTGGCTCATCTAAAAAAATTTGGACTACAGGACCAATTTTGCTAAATAGAAGGACCTTTTTGCAAAAAGAGATCAATACTCGACCGATGTAGGCCATCCACACAACTGATCTGACAGTTGGAAAACACAATCGCCATGGCCTACTTCCCCGGCCTTGATATTGGGGCAAGCAGATGTTCCCAGAAATTTAGGGGCTCATATGTTAAACTCTATGAAATGCAGGATCGATTTACGCTAAATATAAGTGTTTTTTGCAAAAAGGCCCGTGTTAGACCTTAATAAGTTTGGGCTATGAGTTGTGGACTTTTGGGCAAATATGAGGTCCTTTTTATAAAATCACAGGCTTTCAGGTTAATTGTTGTGAATTGTGAGAGCCTTTTTGTAAAATTGTGAATAGCAAGCATGTTCTTTTTTTAAAAAACAGGGCCCATCTGAAAAAACTTCGGACCACGATACCAATTTTTACTAAATAGAAAGACTTTTTTTACAATAAGATCAATGTTTGGCCAATATGAACCTTGAACACGAATGATCCGACAATCGAGAAAAAGCAAGGCGACGTGTTGTGCTTCACTGGCCTCGATATTGGCAAGGAATCATATACTAGGTGATACCCAGGACGTTGCTGCGGATTTTTTTTTAAAAAATAAGGTGAAATATGAACGTACATAGATGATTGCATGACAACATTCTTTTGTAAAGAACAATATACATGAAAGGGAACATATCTTGTGCAAACCAAGCTCTTCATGCAACCATGCAAACTTCTAATTTTGACCACATGATGGTGATCCAAGGGTGTGCACGAAGGAGGGAGAGGGGGATTTGCAAAAGTGTGACCAGAGGCAAACGGTTAATTGTAAAATTACCTAATCCCATTCGTCCCTTGGATGAACTCATGTGACGAAGATTAGATGTTTGCACGGTTGCACGAAGAGATTAATTTGCACCTGTTACGTTCCCTACGTGAAAGTATGTTCATTTTGTTGAGAGAGAAACACTCTTAATTCTTAAATGATTGATATTACATGTATTTGTATTGTGAGAATTTTGTGGTCTGATACTCACAAAGACATGTTATTAGTCACAGAGAATCGAGTGGTCTGGTACTCACAAAGACATGTTATTAGCCATAGAGCATCAATTGAAGACAATAATAGATGGTCCACTGGATGGTGACATTGACTGTAATAGGTTATAACATGGATATCTTTCACGTTGAGAAAAATAAGGCTACAACCCTGATTGAGCCGGGGTGGACCTATATAGGTTATTAGGTGATTCCTGCATGTTGGTGCTGATTTAAAAGAATCTTTCGATGACAGTATGATACACAAATAGTTTAAGTTTAATAATGATACTTCGTGCATTACCGCGGGCTTTCTTTAAGCAAAATTTTAAAGTGAACTTTGAAATTATGATCGTAAGGTAATATTCTCTTGCAAACCATATTATACATGAAACAAGTTCATTTTATTGATAGAGAATTTCTCTTAATTATTCCTCTATGTATTCTACCGTGAACATCTTTGTAGCGTGTGGTAATTGCAAAGACTTATAAGTTGCATGTATAGATAGTTCTTTTAAAATTCTTAGTGTGGTGCGTCCATATGGCTTATATAGATATACATATGGAGAAGATTGTCTACCGGTGCTGCATGTGCAAGCCCAGAAACGTCATCTTTTACTCATGATTATTGGGGCTAGCGCAGCGCTACCGTCACAGTCAGCAGTACGCGCCGTCTCTGTCATGCCCACAACTAACATGTGGGTGACGCGAATGGCGACGCTGAGACGGGCCTTTGGAAGTTAGCGACGAGTGAAAAATGAGAGCTGGCTGGTTCCCTCCCTTCACAATTGTAGATTGTATTGAGTTTTTTAGTGTACTTAGTAAAATAAAATGACTTAGGGCTTGTTTGGGACAACTTTATTCTAATTTTTCAGCCCTGCTCCACCAGCTCCACCACAGAGTAGCTTTATTGTGTAGTTTCTGGAGCAAAAGGTTCTATTTGACTACGCAGACTATCTCCAGCTCCAAAACACAAGGTTTCCCTGAGCAAAGTCTAAAATGCCTATGAATGATGGGTCCACATATCACTCTCCTATCTTTTCCCCCTTTTCTTTGTTCTCTTTTCACCACCATCAACCTGGAGGCTTCACCACCGTTGATGATCACCTGGAGCTCGCTGTCACCGACATCCCATTCGCTGTCGCAGCGGCGTCAAGAACCTAAAGCTCGTCGTCGTCCGTTAGCATAAGCAACCATGGACACGACCTCCAAGCTAGCCGTGCGGGCATCCGCGGCCGTCCCTTTGCCTCCAATGCAACGTGGGCGTTCGCAGTCGACCGCTGGGGAGCTCGACCCTGGCGTCCGTGGGCGAGCTTGTCCCCTACGCCGTCGAGGACCTGGCATCCGTGAGTGCTACATCCTAAAACATGATGTAGCGCTTGCGTGAGTACGTTCGTGTTGCCGCCCATTCGCCTCCGCTGGCTCCCTTACCGAACCCGACCCCCTCCCCACTCGCGCTGCGAGCAATACGACCCTTTGTGCTTGGGATGGCTGCTTGCATTGGCTTCGCTTGAGTATGGATGAGAACAAGATCTGGTAGCACACCTTCGAGGTTGGGCACTACGGATCCATGCCGGCGGGACCGGGCGCGGTTGGTGCCGACGGGGCGGCACGACGCGACGGGAGGGATGGAGCGGTAGCGGCGCGACAGGAGGGAGGGAGCGGTGGCGGCGCGACGGGAAGAAGCGGATAGAGAGGAACAATGAACGGTTTACATAACCGGTGACATTGGCAGGTAATATCTTCACAACTCCATGAGAAAGTTGAAAACGTGAGTTTTGGGAGTACCCCTTGAGGTACTCCAGCAAAAACGTAGAGTTGGCCTAAAACTTCACCTTTTTCTTGAAGCAGAGTTTTAGGAGCTGATTATGTTTGGCCGAACCAAGTTGGAACGGAGTTGAGAAATCTAAAGAAGAGCAGTTCCAAACAGATCCTTACAACATGAGATACAGGGAGTAGACGCAAAAGCCAATGCCAACAGCTATAAAATACTCACACCCAAAGCCCCGTTGGAAGAGGCACAAGCAGAGAAGAGCTCAATAGCATACTCCGAAGCACGAAACAGAGCAGAGGAGAACAAGTTCTGCTGCTGGCTTCTTCCAAGATGAGGCAACAAGAAGCCATCCCGTTGGCCGTTCGAGCTCTCGCACCGGGTGGTGCTCGCGCCCCTTACGCGGTGCCGCTCCTACGGGAACGTGCCGCAGCCGCACGCTGCCGTGTACTACTCGCAGCGTGCCACCAAGGGTGGCATGCTGATCTCCCAGGCGACAGGGGTTTCCGCCACCGCGCAGGGCTACCCGGAGACTCCCGGCATCTGGACGCAGGAGCAGGTCGAGGCGTGGAAGCCCATCGTCGACGCCGTCCACCGCAAGGGTGCCCTCTTCTTCTGTCACATGTGGCATGTCGGCAGGGTCTCCACCAACGGTACTAGCACGTTTAGCTGTGTGAACTACATTTGCTATCCTTATCCTCTTTAGTTGAGCAAATTCATTCAACTTTTTTTCTATTCATTCACCCGTCACGTCACATCGAGTCATATCTTCTCTGTGAGACAGCACACAGTCTAATACATTAATTTTCTTATTCAAACATTATTCGAACATGTAATTTAACTAAACGGGATCGGACTCCTCCACTAGTTCTGATCCATCACCGGGGTCAATGTAAAAACATTTGTTCTCTCTTCCTACGCAGCGATTCAAGGCATAAACAAGAAATGATTGGCTCATTTACTGTGCACAATTTTTTTTTATTGTTTATGCATCGAATCATAATTTTGAGTCGGATCATTGTCCTGTGCAAATACTCCAAATCTCTGGTGGCAATGAATCGGATCATCGCTGTCCAGCTTGGACCACATGCACCGCTTTGCATAGGCCACTGGAGAAAGCCTAATATATAATTAACTATATTAAGAGGAGGACGTATTAAATGTTTATATAAACAAGTGGCTAATTTATGGTTATGATGATTCGAACTAATTTTAAGAGAACAGCATGTGGCTAATCTAGATATGGATTTATAGGGTTTTTTAGACCAATTTCATAATGAAAGATAGATGTGGGTAAATTTTTAAAAACACAATAATTAATTTATGGTCGAACTACTGGATTAATGGTAAGATGTTCTGATTTTTAGGAGAATTTCTAGAATATATCTTTTCCCCAAGCATGTGTCGTGACTCCTGAGGATCAACGTGTATAGGCTCAAAAAGAGTCTCCAACTAGTAGTACGATTATATTTGTTGAATAGAAATTTTGTAGAGACAAGTGAATAGTGAATTGCTAAAATTTCTTTGATCTCATTGTTCCCTTTTATAGGGAGATTACATAATCAGTTACAAGGTCATAAGGATGAGACTTGATGACATCATATAGTGGCACTTTATATCACCCTCTAATGGTTGCTATTAGGAGCTGCCATTAGATGGGTTTAAGGTCATAAAACCCTTGTGTGCTGCCCCTTGGTGTGCTGCCTCTTGATATGCATCATTGAGGAGGTCAATTAGAATTCTTTTGTAACACTCCCCCTTTGACCGAGTCAAATCTTAAGATCCACATGTTCTTGAATTCCTTTGAAAAACCCCCGTGGGAAAAAAATAGGAATGATTTGTTTGATGGTTACTCTATCATGAAATCTCGCAAGGTTTAATGAGTAACCTATGCCTCGCTTTATCTCTAAAAAAAAAAACCTCGGTGGGAAAAAAGAGATAAGGCATATGCTTGTATCAAACATTGTCTCATCAAAAACTTTACATGAGAAAAACCTTCTGGTAAAAACTCATGAAAGAAAAGAGTACAATGTGAAGCATTCAACTGGGTCCATCATTCAGGAGGTCTCCCCCTGAAGCCTGCAAGTCTCGGAGCCGTCTCATACCAATTCCCTTAACACATTTCTCGAATGAGGAAGTCGGTAGGGATTTAGTGAAGAGATCTGCTAGATTATCACAAGACTTTGTCGGTAAGATGTTTATTTCTCCACTTAGCCGAAGCTCATGGGGATAAAACAACTTAGGAGCAATATGTTTTGTGATATTGCTCTTGATGTAACCTGTTTGCATCTGAGAAATACAAGCGGCATTATCTTCATAGATAATGGTAGGTGATTCTGAAGAACCAAGACCACATGATCGCTCAATGTGATTTATCATTCTGCTGTCACACCTGATTTCCGAAGAGGAACCAAGTGCATCTCATATGTGCGCCAGGATCAGTTCACACACATATGATAGACAAAAATGAGTGAAATATCATAAACAGTATTCAAACGTATTTCAAAGTTTTAACCTCTTATTACACTCATGCGGGGAGACTCGAAGGTCTCTAACAACGGAAAACGATAACTACTCGTCGAGTCCTCGTCTTCCGCTCCCACAGGCACTTGACTGGGGGTCCGCAAGCCTCACAGCTCATCGAAGTCGTCATAGAACTCTCCTCCAAAGTTTTCCTCTGAACAGCGATAGGCAAGGCTGAGCACACTTATGGTTGGAGCTCAGCAAGTGGGGGAAAAATGCAAGGCTATCAAGGATAGGCTAAGGTTTTGCAGCGGTTAGCATTTTAATGTTGGTCAAGTTTTAGTTACAGAACACCTAATTACTAAGTGTAAGTTCGTACCATCCCACTTAAGAAAAACTTAAATGCCAAAACAACCCAAGCTCAACGAGCTTTACCAACCACGATTTATCTCGTCTTTAAGTTTATTAATCATGTGAGGGTCCAAGCCGCTCATGACCGTGAGCACGGCCGATCGATCGGCTTTACACTCGCGAGGTTTGCACACTTTACCCACGGCTCGCGTAAAAGCTCCGAAGAACTTTAAACCCAACCATGCGATGCGGCCAAGCACCATACCACACTTCCGAGGTGTGATTGCATAGGGACGCTACGAAGCCTTTACAAAGGCATGCAAAAGACTAACGACCCGCATAGTTACAGATCAGGGCGGACCATAACCCTCCCTAGTGGTCAGTACCTTAGCAAAGGCTACTACCCCAAAAGGGCCGGGCTATACCCCTGCAACCCGGATCCCCCTCTGCTCCTTACGGAAAAGGGCCACTAGTACAATCACACACCTAATTATTCGGCTAAGGTCAGAGCCATGTAACACTGTGGTTGCGCATGTTTTCTTGGGTGGTTCTCCATGTTCCGATTAAAACAGGTGTTCTTGCATTACCCAAAACCTTAACTATAAGCCATGTACCATTTTCCATAAAAGACCCCTTTTAACCAACCCATGTTAAGCAGCTAGCGTTTTCTACCCAAAACTTTATTTAAAAGGGGCTAGGCCAAGGTTCAGGGTAAAAGATCTAGGTAAGTCCTTAAAAAGGTTTCCCGTCAATTTAATGCAATGATAACATAAAGTAAACATTAATTTGTAATGCAATTATATAGGACAGAAAGAGAACATGCAGGGGGAGAAGACCACTTGCCTTCCTCAACTACGGTAAAAACTTCTTCCTCTTCGAACAATCGCTCCCGATCGTCCCCGAGAGGTGGCTCGGATGAAACGAGCACGATATCTACGATGCACACATAAAGCATACAATAAATAAAACAGATCACCAAACAATCCTAAAGACTGAAAACATGCTACTAAAACGACGGGCTCGCCGAGACGATCGTAAGGACTACTAGAACGCTAAAATCGGAGCTATAACGGAGAAGTTATGCTAAAAACAAGGTTTAAGGACTAATCGTGATAAACTAAACTATACGGGGGCCTAACAGCAAGAAATCAGGGGCTTAAACGTAAATAAATTTAAAAACGAAGGTTTAAACTAATAAAAGGCTAGTCCGGACCTCCGAGCAAAGATCTAATAAAAACGGGGGCTAAAACACAAAACTCGGGATCGAATTGTAAGGATCTTTAAAGGTGGGAGGACCGGCTTGCGATTATAAAAGAGTTGGGGGTCTCTTTAGCAAAATGCCCTCGGGTTGACCGTTACACACGGTTTGACCCGCGGGGTCCAAGGGATCGAGTCGTGGATGGCCGATCCGATGGCCATCCACGCGTGCGTCCGAGGGGCGGCGCCGCCGCCGCGGCCGGCGGCGCGCGGCGGCGGCGCACGGCGGTTGGGTCGCCGGCGACGACCAAACAGGGGCCCCCGGCCACGGAATCGCGCGGAAACAACCCCTACGCGTAGCCGGGGAGCATTGCGAGCCTCAACGGGCGCTTGCACGGGTGGAACGGCCGGCAACCGAGGCGCGGCGTCCATGGGGGCGGACGGCCGGCGGCCGGTCAGCGGCGGCGGCGCTACGGTCGGGCACAAGCAAAAAGGAGGGTGGGGATAGGGTCCTTACGGCGGGTAGGAGCTGCGGTGGGCGTGAATTGGATGGAGAAGGTGGCGGCGGCGCAGATCAACTCCGGCGACCGATCTCCACGGGCGGCGACGGCGAGCTGCGTCTGGAGTGCACAAGGGCCTACGGGTTCGATAGGATGCGACGGTTAGCTTACACGTGCGCAGAGGAAACGATTGAGGGGGTCCAGGGGGCTTTACCGACGGCGGACGGGCTCGGGCGACGGCAATGGCGCGGCGGCGCACGGTTCTCGGCGGCGGCGCAAGTGGCTAGGGCACGGGAGGCGCTGGAGCTCGGTGTGAAGCGAAGGGGGGGAAGCGGGGTGTCCTGGGGGTGTTTATATAGGGCCGAGGGGGCACCGGGAGGCGGTTCACCGGCGGCCTCGCCATTAACGGCCGGGCTTGATTGGGAGTTAAGGGGGGAGGGGGTAATGAGGGCGGTAACGGTCGATTGAAGAGGGGGAAGTGATGAGGGAGCTTCAAGGCGGCTTAATGGTGCGGTTTGAAGGCGCGGGGCGCGGGGAGATGGCCGGTAACGGCCGGCGGCGCGCGGGGGTGCGGCGCGGTTGACCCGGGCCGGAGGAGGGAGACGGGCCCGACGGCCGAGTCCCACCCGTCGGCGTCCCGGCGCAAAGAGAAAAGGGGGAGGGGCGGTGCTGGGCCGGCGGCGTTGCGGGGTTGGGCCACTTGGGCCGTTGCGCGCGCGTGAGAAAAGGGAAAAGGCCTGCGGGCTGAAGCTGGGCCGGCTGGGAGAAAAGAAAAAGAGAGGGAGAGGGAAAAGGGTCTTTCTCTTTTTTTTTCAAATTTTCTTTTCAAATTCATTTTTCAAACATTCAAACTTCAATCAAACAAAAATCCATGCATTCAAATCATGATGCACAAGTACTTATTATTTCTAAATTATTTTAGTGATGTTTAATTATTTTAAAAGCCAATTTGTTTAATGATTTATTTATGTCCTTAAAGGGATTTTAAACCTAGCCATTTTGTTGCTAAGATATTTTAGTGATGGAGTTTTTAGGATGTTACAAATCCTACCCCCTTAAAGAGAATCTCGTCCCGAGATTCAGGAAGATTAGAGAACAGCTGAGGGAATTCTTCCTTAAGTTCGTCCTCTCTTTCCCAGGTAGCCTCATCCTCTGAATGGTGACTCCATTGTACTTTGCACATCCTAATGACCTTACTGCGAGTAGCCCTTTCGGAGGTATCCAAGATTTTGACTGGGTGTTCCTTGTATGTCAGATCATCCTTTACCTCAAGTTCTTCCAATGGTAAATGTTCTACTCTGACCTCACTCGTACACTTTTTCAATTGAGAAACGTGAAACACATCATGGACACCTGCCAAACGTTCAGGTAACTCCAACCGATAAGCTACTTCACCACGTCTTTCCAAGACTTGAAAAGGTCCGATAAAGCGAGGCGATAACTTCCCTCTGATATTAAACCTTCGAAGGCCTCGGATAGGTGACACTCTAAGATATGCATAATCCCCGACTTCAAATATCACTTCTCTTCTCTTAGGGTCTGCATAACTCTTTTGTCTAGATTGAGCAATCTTGAGATTTTCCCGAATTATCTCCACTTGTCTTTCTGCCTCCTTTATTATTTCTGGACCAAAGAGTTGACTTTCCCCTGTCTGGTTCCAGAACAATGGCGTCCTGCACTTCCTTCCATACAGAGCTTCAAATGGTGCCATCTTAAGACTACTCTGATAACTATTGTTGTATGCGAACTCCGCATATGGCAAGCTTTTATCCCAACTTCCACCATGTTTCAAGGCACATGCCCTTAACATATCCTCTAAGATTTGATTCGTCCTTTCTGTTTGACCATCTGTCTGTGGATGATATGCTGAGCTGAAATTTAACTTTGTATCCATAGACTCATGTAACTTCTGCCAGAATCGGGACGTGAACTGAGTGCCTCGATCTGATACTATCTTCTTCGGTACCCCATGCAGACAGACTATCTTTGATATGTATAGTTCTGCTAACTTTGTTCCCGAATATGTGGTCTTTACCGGTATGAAATGTGCAACTTTGGTTAATCTGTCCACTATGACCCATATCGAATCGTATCCCTCTCGTGTACGTGGTAATCCTACTATAAAATCCATACTAATCTCTTCCCACTTCCATTCAGGTACTTGTAGTGGTTGTAGTAACCCCCGCCGGCCTTTGATGCACTGCTTTTACTCTTTGGCATATATCACATAGTGCTACATGAGCTGCAACATCTTTCTTCATACCGTACCACCAATATTTCTGCTTTAGGTCTTGGTACATCTTGGTACTTCCTGGATGTATAGAGAGAGCTGAATCGTGTGCTTCTTTCAATATGGATTCACGAAGATGTTTGATTTCTGGTACGCAGATCTTGTTCTTGAACCAAATGGTTCCCTGTTCATCCTCTCTGAATTCTGGAACCTTGCCTTGTTCAATCAATTTCTTATACCCCTTAATCTTTTCATCATCCAATTGCCCTTTTTGAATCTCTTGTTCAAGAGTTGACTCCATTTCTAAGGTCATACTTTCGCTCGGTGCAGCTATCCCTAGATTGAGTCGTGCCATTTCCCAACACAGTTCCTGAGGCATTAATCGGGCTACTAACATGTTTGCTTGACTCTTACGGCTCAAGGCATCTGCCACCACATTGGCCTTTCCTGGATGATACTGTATGTCCAAATCGTAATCCTTAATCGCTCTAACCACCTTCGTTGTCTGAGATTGAGATCTCTCTGGGTGAAGATGTACTTCAAGCTTTTGTGGTCCGTGAATATCTGACACTTGTTTCCAATCATATAGTGTCTCCAAATCTTCAGTGCGTGCACTATAGCTGCTAACTCCAGATCATGCGTAGGGTAGTTTTGTTCGTGCTTCCTTAGTTGCCTAGAAGCATATGCTACCACTTTTCCTTCCTGCATCAGAACACATCCTAGTCCTTGCCTTGACGCGTCACAATACACATAAAATCCTTTGTGTATATCAGGCATTATCAGTACTGGTGCGGTGGTCAATTTCTTCTTTAATTCTTCAAAGCTAGCTTGACACTTATCATCCCACTTAAACTCCTTTCCCTTTTCCAACAAAGAAGTGAGTGGTTTTACAATCCTCGAGAATCCCTCTATAAACCGTCGGTAATATCCGGCCAAACCGAGGAAACTCCTGATCTCTGATACATTTCTAGGTGGAGTCCAATTTAGCACATCCTGAACTTTACTTGGGTCTACGGCAATTCCTCCGTCCGTGATAATATGTCCAAGAAACGAGACCTCTTTCAACCAAAAATCACACTTGCTGAACTTGGCGTATAACTGATGCTCTCGAAGTTTCTGCAATACCAGTCTCAAGTGTCCCTCATGTTCCACTTCATTCTGAGAGAAGACTAAGATATCGTCTATAAATACTACCACAAACCTATCAAGATACTCCATGAAAACCTTGTTCATCAGATACATGAAGTATGCTGGAGCGTTGGTCAATCCAAAGGACATCACTGTGAACTCGTATAGACCATATCTCGATGTGAAAGCTGTTTTAGGAATGTCCTCCATACGGATCTTCAGCTGATGGTAGCCAGATCGCAGATCTATCTTAGAGAAAACTGTCGCTCCTCTCATTTGATCGAACAAATCCTCTATTCGGGGTAAAGGATATTTATTTTTGATAGTGACCTCATTGAGAGATCGATAGTCTACACACATCCTCCTAGATCCATCCTTTTTATCTACGAAGAGTGTGGGGGCTCCCCATGGTGATGAACTAGGACGGATAAATCCTTTACTTAACAATTCCTCTATTTGTTTCTTTAATTCGCCAAATCTTTGACATCCATTCTATACGGTCTTTTGGATATAGGAGCGATACCGGGTAAAAGTTCGATGCCGAATTCAATGTCTCGGTCGGGTGGCATACCCGGAGTCATCGGAAATACATCCGGATACTCATTCACCACCTTAATATCCTCCAAAGACTTTTCCCTTCATTGAATTAACTAACTCCTTCCCGGTAGGTGACGGTGTTGCGATAAATTCTATTCTGTCCCCTTGTGGGCTAGTCAAGTGAACTGATTTCTCCCGGCACTGGATAACCCCATCATACTTTCTTAACCAATCCATCCCTAGGATTACATCTATGCCCCAGGATTTGAGGACTACCAGATTAGATGGAAAGTCTATTCCCATGATTTTAAGGTTTACTTGTGGGCACAGATGGCTGGCTTTCATATCACCGCCAGGTGAGCTAACAAGCAACAGTTTCTTCATCGGACTCACAGACATATTATGCCTTGCTACGAACTGATCGGTAATGAATGAATGCGTAGCCCCCGAATCAAATAGTACTGTAGCAGGTACAGAGTCGATAGGGAACGTACCAAGCACAACCCCAGAAGCGTCTTGTGCCTGCTCCACGGTCATGTTGTGCACCCTACTGCGCACATAATTTTGCTGTGCTTTGCTGCCTGGAGTACCTGCATTTCTAGGGCGTGCTGGAGTTGATGACTGTCCCACTTTCTGAATGTTACTCCTCTGGGGAGTCTGCATTCCACGCTTAGGCGCGGTATTAGCATAATGCCCCAACTCGCCACATTTGAAGCATCCATTGGGCCGCACGGGTGTGGTGTTTCTTGCCGGTGCACCCGGGGTAGGAGCCGGACGGTTCTCGCCGGAAGTTGGGTGTGCGAGGGGTTTGCGGATTGAACCGTTGAGGCCGGCTGGAAGGAACGCCGGCACCGCATATTCTCGTGGGTGCTTTCCACCATGTCCTCCGCAGCGGAATGGTGTATTCCGCCGGTAGCCGAAGCGTGGGCGAGTATGGCCGCCGGATCGACTCCGGGATTGAAACTTGCGTTTCCGCTCCCCAAGCTCTCTCGCGCTTGTTCTCTAGGCCAATTGCCTTGTTTAACGCAGTGGCGAAATCCGGGAAGGTATGGCTCGGAGCCGGTAGTTCGGTGGTCCTATCAACCCATCAAGGAAGCGCTCCCCGCCTTTTTGGGTCCGTGTTGACCTCGTCGGGAGCATAGCGAGACAACCGAGTGAACTTGTCAAGGTATTCATTTACGTACATGTTGCCCCGTTTCGCAGCAAGGAACTCTCTCTCGCTTAAGCTTTAACACCCCGTCGTGGATGTGGTGAGCGCGAAAAGCATCTCGGAACCGCCGCCATGTGATGGTGTTAGGTGTAGGATGGGCGATCGTGTAGGCATCCCACCAATCCGATGCCTGCCCTTCCAAGCGTCCGGAAGCATAAAGGACCATTTCTCGGTCATTACATTGAGCCCTCTCCAACTTCTTGGTAATGGTTTTCAACCAATCATCGCATCTAGCGGATCGGTTGAGTGAGAGTAGGTGGGAGGGTGGTGGCTCATAAACTCCTTGTGCTTATCTCTCGGAGCGGGTGGTGGTGGTGGGGGTGGTGCCTCGCGGCCGATTCCCCGCCGAGCTTGTAAGTTCTGCACTGCGGCAGTGAGGTTCTGAATTAGCTGCATCTGGGCAGCGAAGAATTGCTGAGTAGCGGGATCCATTGCGGGATTGAGCGGGGGAGGTGGCACCGGGTTTTGTTGATTGGCTATGTGTGCCCGAACAACTGGTGGGACATCCTGTCCTCCTCCTGACCTGGTGTTTACCATCTGATTGTTAGAGAAAGATATTTCAGATAAGATTATCGAACTGTTGCGTAAAGAAGCGAGGTTGAATTAAGGAAACAGCAAGTTTTCTTTTCTGTGACAGATTTGGTTGATTCCGATAAAACAGTTGTATCCCTTGGTATCCTTCTTCAAAAATTATAAACTTTTGCCAGGCCGTGTAGAACCCATTTCTGAAACTAACCCCACTGGTTTTATCCCATTTGGAGATCCACAACTTGAGTTAAAATTCGAATACTGCAGCTGTGTTAGCATGTTTTTACAGATTCTGTTAGCCCCATTGTTCTGTTTATAACTCGCTGTATATTAATCCTTTGATGCTGAATTTTGGACAGAGGTTGATCCACAAAATTTGTGAACCAACCCAACTGGATTTAGGTCAATCGGAGTTCTGTGGCTTGAGTTATGATAAAAACATCGCTGTGCTGTCAAGGGACTGCGCGAACAGATTTTGTATGATTGATTTGGTTGGATAAGTAAGGTAGAAGACAACTTGGAATTGAACCCCAACTAACCATTAACTTAACATGATTTTTCTTGTTGCATTTGTGGCCATCACTCCACAATACAACTCACTCAAACAAAGATCCAAATCAAACATGGTTCACTCAACAACTTTATTACAATCGTTCGTCCTCGCAGGAACGTCTACCGGAAAAACAAAAAGAGGGTGGATATCCTAATTCCTATTCCACTGAAGACTAGTGGTAGCTGTTGGAGTGCAAGCCTTTTGCGGGGAGGAGAACGGGAAGGACAAGATGCTTCTGCTTCATCAGGTGGCTGCTGTCCTGCCAGCTGAGCTTCCAGCTGGGCTATCCTCGCCTGTGCATTCTGTAGCTCCTGATGTGTCCTATCTAGCTCCGCTGTCGCTCCCTCCAAGTCCGTGTTAAGAGCTGCTGTCACTCTGGCAAGTATGTCAACACGGCTATCTCGGAAGTCCCCCATAGGTATCACGGTGTTTTCCGTACCACTGACTCTGCTGGGGACGAATCGGAAGTCCGTGCCTTCTAAGCGGTCGCGGAACGTGCTGCTGATGGACCATAGTGCTCTTCTTGCGGCATCATTAATAGCAGCTGCTTCTGAGGCAAAGTGTCTCCGTGCAGGGGTGAATGGTACGGGTCCTCCATCTTCCTGCCTGTGCAGTAGCAACCCTGACATGGACCTCTCGTGGTATAATAATCTCTCATCCCCGGCTCTACATAGTGTTTGGTGATGTACAACGGTCTCACTGCATACTCTATCTCCTGCAACAGCTCCTCCAATAGCTCACAGAACGGAGCGTCCGGGCCGATGTATGTGTGTTCATGATACTCAGCCCTGTGGTACCTATTCTCATCGCCTTGCTGATCTTCATTTTCATTGTTGTTGTTGTTGTTCTCATTCTGATCACCATTGTTATCTTCTCCATTTCCCACGGCACTGTTGTCATCCTCTAATCCTTCTATGTCCACCTCCTCTTCTTCTTCCTCACTCTCATCATCTTCTTCGCTGGAACTTTCTTCACTGCTGCTTGAATCATTCCCCGAGTCATCCGGGTCATTCCCTCGCAAGATTCCGATCAAGCTCTTCTCCTCCTACCACATCCGGTTCTCGGTTCAGCTTCTACCTCTCGGTGGGAATATTATATCTCCATCTTCATTAACCTCCCGTAAAAACCCCGTCATATAGCCGTGGATGTTCCTCGGTCCCATCCTCCTCAAACACTATTTCCTCTCGGATCTTCTTCATCATTTTCTTGATGCTCTGTACTCGCCCGATATCCCTCGCTCAATCGCTCCCGGCCGTAATCGCACCGGTAGTCTCCAACCTCCCCGCTGTGCCTCCTCCCCGCCGTGCCTCCTCCGGACTACCGGGTAGCGTGGAGCCAACCGTCCCGAAGGAAGGCGACCACCGGTGCTCTTGCGGGCGCAAGACGAGACTCGGCCATCCGTTAAGAAAAGACCGAACTCAAGCATAGAGGAAATCAAAATGATGCAAATTTTCAACAAAAGAACAAGAACAAATTAGATTTTTATGCGAAAATAAGGTGGTTTTGAAGGATGACAGAATGATCTAGAACATGAATCCTTAAAGTTCGTCCATTTCTAGCTAAGGCTGCGTTCCTACAGTCAACTGCTCTGATACCACTCTGTCACACCTGATTTCCGAAGAGAAACCAAGTGCATCTCATATGTGCGCCAAGATCAGTTCACACACATATGATAGACAAAAATGAGTGAAATATCATAAACAGTATTCAAACGTATTTCAAAGTTTTAACCTCTTATTACACTCATGCGGGGAGACTCGAAGGTCTCTAACAACGGAAAACGATAACTACTCGTCGAGTCCTTGTCTTCCGCTCCCACAGGCACTTGACTGGGGGTCCTCAAGCCTCACAGCTCATCGAAGTCGTCATAGAACTCCCCTCCAAAGTTTTCCTCTGAACAGCGATAGGCAAGGCTGAGCACACTTATGGTTGGAGCTCAGCAAGTGGGGGAAAAATGCAAGGCTATCAAGGATAGGCTAAGGTTTTGCAGCGGTTAGCATTTTAATGTTGGTCAAGTTTTAGTTACAGAACACCTAATTACTAAGTGTAAGTTCGTACCATCCCACTTAAGAAAAACTTAAATGCCAAAACAACCCAAGCTCAACGAGCTTTACCAACCACGATTTATCTCGTCTTTAAGTTTATTAATCATGTGAGGGTCCAAGCCGCTCATGACCGTGAGCACGGCTGATCGATCGCCTTTACACTCGCAGGTTTGCACACTTTACCCACGGCTCGCGTAAAAGCTCCGAAGAACTTTAAACCCAACCATGCGATGCCGGCCAAGCACCATACCACACTTCCGAGGTGTGATTGCATAGGGACGCTACGAAGCCTTTACAAAGGCATGCAAAAGACTAACGACCCGCATAGTTACGGATCGGGGCGGACCATAACCCTCCCTAGTGGTCGCACCTTAGCAAAGGCTACTACCCCAAAAGGGCCGGGCTATACCCCCGCAACCCGATCCCCCTCTCGCTCCTTACGGAAAAGGGCCACTAGTACAATCACACACCTAATTATTCGGCTAAGGTCGAGCCATGTAACACTGTGGTTGCGCATGTTTTCTTGGGTGGTTCTCCATGTTCCGATTAAATCGAGTGTTCTTGCATTACCCAAAACCTTAACTATAAGCCATGTACCATTTTCCATAAAAGACCCCTTTTAACCAACCCATGTTAAGCAACCTAGCGTTTTCTACCCAAAACTTTATTTAAAAGGGGCTAGGCCAAGGTTCAGGGTAAAAGATCTAGGTAAGTCCTTAAAAAGGTTTCCCGTCAATTTAATGCAATGATAACATAAAGTAAACATTAATTTGTAATGCAATTATATAGGACAGAAAGAGAACATGCAGGGGGAGAAGACCACTTGCCTTCCTCAACTACGGTAAAAACTTCTTCCTCTTCGAACAACTGCTCCTGATCGTCCCCGAGAGGTGGCTCGTATGAAACAGCACGATATCTACGATGCACACATAAAGCATACAATAAATAAAACAGATCACCAAACAATCCTAAAGACTGAAAACATGCTACTAAAACGACGGGCTCGCTGAGACGATCGTAAGGACTACTAGAACGCTAAAATCGGAGCTATAACGGAGAAGTTATGCTAAAAACAAGGTTTAAGGACTAATCTGTGATAAACTAAACTATACAGGGGCCTAACAGCAAGAAATCAGGGGCTTAAACGTAAATAAATTTAAAAACAGAAGGTTTAAACTAATAAAAGGCTAGTCTGGACCTCTGAGCAAAGATCTAATAAAAACAGGGGCTAAAACACAAAACTCAGGACTGAATTGTAAGGATCTTTAAAGGTGGGAGGACCGGCTTGCGATTATAAAAGAGTTGGGGGTCTCTTTAGCAAAATGCCCTCGGGTTGACCGTTACACACGGTTTGACCCGCGGGGTCCAAGGGATCTGAGTCGTGGATGGCCGATCCGATGGCCATCCACGCGTGCGTCTGAGGGGCGGCGCCCGCGCCGTTGGCGGCGCGCGCGGCGCGCGCACGGCGGTTGGGTCGCCGGCGACGACCAAACAGGGGCCCCCGGCCACGGAATCGCGCGGAAACAACCCCCCTACGCGTAGCCGGGAGCATTGCGAGCCTCAACGGCGCTTGCACGGGTGGAACGGCCGGCAACCGAGGCGCGGCGTCCATGGGGGCGGACGGCCGGCGGCCGGTCAAGCGGCGGCGGCGCTACGGTCGGGCACAAGCAAAAAGGAGGGTGGGGATAGGGTCCTTACGGCGGGTAGGAGCTCTGGTGGGCGTGAATTGGATGGAGAAGGTGGCGGCGGCGCAGATCAACTCCGGCGACCGATCTCCACGGGCGGCGACGGCGAGCTGCGTCTGGAGTGCACAAGGGCCTACGGGTTCGATAGGATGCGACGGTTAGCTTACACGTGCGCAGAGGAAACGATTGAGGGGGTCCAGGGGGCTTTACCGACGGCGGACGGGCTCGGGCGACGGCAATGGCGCGGCGGCGCACGGTTCACGGCGGCGGCGCAAGTGGCTAGGGCACGGGAGGCGCTGGAGCTCGGTGTGAAGTGAAAGGGGGGAAGCGGGGTGTCCTGGGGGGTTTATATAGGGCCGAGGGGGCACCGGGAGGCGGTTCACCGGCGGCCTCGCCATTAACGGCCGGGCTTGATTGGGAGTTAAGGGGGAGGGGGTAATGAGGGCGGTAACGGTCGATTGAAGAGGGGGAAGTGATGAGGGAGCTTCAAGGCGGCTTAATGGCGCGGTTTGAAGGCGCGGGGTGCGGGGAGATGGCCGGTAACGGCCGGCGGCGCGCGGGGTGCGCGCGGTTGACCCGGCTGGAGGAGGGAGACGGGCCTGACAGCCGGGTCCCACCTGTCGGCGTCCGGCGCAAAAAGAAAAGGGGGAGGGGCGGTGCTGGGCCGGCGGGGTTGCGGGGTTGGGCCACTTGGGCCGTTGCGCGCGCGTGAGAAAAGGGAAAAGGCCTGCGGGCTGAAGCTGGGCCGGCTGGGAGAAAAGAAAAAGAGAGGGAGAGGGAGAGGGAAAAGGGTTTTCTTCTTTTTTTTTAATTTCTTTTCAAATTCATTTTCAAACATTCAAACTTCAATCAAACAAAAATCCATGCATTCAAATCATGATGCACAAGCACTTATTATTTCTAAATTATTTTAGTGATGTTTAATTATTTTAAAAGCCAATTTGTTTAATGATTTATTTATGTCCTTAAAGGGATTTTAAACCTAGCCATTTTGTTGCTAAGATATTTTAGTGATGGAGTTTTTAGGATGTTACATCTGCGAAGCCAGACGCATTCACGTGAGGCTTCATATAGTGCTATTATTTCAGAATGATTTGTGGAGGTAACCACTAATGTCTGTTTAGATGACTTCCATGATATGACTGTTCCTCCATGAAGGAATGCAAAACCTGTCTGTGATCTGGCATTGTGGGGATCAGACATATAACCAGCATCAGCGTATCCAATCAAGGTAGGATCATTAGTTTTCCGAAAGAATAATCCAAGATCCTTAGTGCCATTTAAGTACCTAAGGATTTGTTTTCCTCCAGTCCAATGGCGCCTTGTTGGGGCAGCACTATGTCTTGCCAATAGATTCACTGCAAATGCAATGTCGGGCCTTGTACTGTTTGCAAGGTACATTAGCGCTCCGATGAGACTGAGATAGGGAAATTCTGATCCTAATATCTCCTCTCCTTCCTCCCGTGGTCGGAAAACATCCTTTTCAAGATCAAGAGATCGAACAACCATGGGGGTTTTGATTGGATGTGCTTTGTCCATATTAAACTTCTCCAATATTTTCTGGACATAGGCAGATTGGTGCACCAAAATTCCAGAGTGAAGGTGCTCGATTTGCAAACCCAAGCAAAATTTGGTTTTACCCAAATCCTTCATCTCAAATTCCGTCTTAAGATGATCACGAGCTTCATCAACATCTCGTGCATGACCAATGATATTCAAATCATCTACATACACCGATATAATACAAAATCCTGTGGATGATCTTTTGATGAAGATACATGGGCAATCATCATTATTTGAGTAACCCTTCTGCAGAAGGTACTCACTCAGTCGGTTGTACCACATTCTACCCGACTGTTTAAGACCATAGAGTGATCTTTTGAGTTTTACACAATACATGTTGCGATTTGCTCCTTTATTCGGTATAGGAATTCCATCGGGGACCTTCATATATATTTCCGAATCTAGTGACCCATATAAGTATGCTGTCACGACATCCATCAACTGCATAGATAGATTTTGAATTGCCAGAGATATCAAATATCGGAACGTAACTCCACTCATTACTGGAGAATATGTTTCATTGAAATCAATGTCGGGTCTCTGCGTAAACCCTTGTGCTACAAGCCTCGCCTTATATCTCACCACCTCATTGTTCTCATTCCGCTTGCGGATGAAAACCCATTTGAAACCTACAGGGAAGGTTTTTGGGGGTGTAGGTATTACTGATGAGAATACCTCTCTTTTCTTGAGGGAGGCTAACTCTGCTTCAATTGCTTCCTTCCATTTGTTCCAGTCCGAGCGCTTCTTGCACTCTACCATGGTTTTTGGATCTGGATCATTTTGGATGGATTCGGAAACTGATGAGGCAAAGTATATGTCGACAATTGTAGCCTTACGATCGAATGATTCTCCAGAATCAACATAGTTTATGGAAATTTCATTGACCCCGAATGGCGACTCGGTATTTCCCAATACGATGGCGCCGGGGCGTTCCAATGTCCCATCATCAGAAATGGAGTGCACTGTTGATGTGGGAGGTGGATTGTGTAAATCCACTCGGTGTCTCTCAACTTGAGGTTGAGTTTCATTTCTCGTGCCTGAGAGATGATCCCTCTGTTTCCTCGTGCGCTTGCGAGGATTTGCCGTACTTCTCCCACTCTCTTTCGAGGAAGTGAGTTGAATAGTTTTGTTTGGTACCTCTATTCGTTCTAGCACATTCCTAGCAGGAATGTATGATTTTATGACACTTTTGCTCATGGTAAATGAGTCTGGCAAATTATTTGCAGCATTTTGCAAATTTATAATCCTTTGAACTTGAAGTTCGGATTCTTTAGTACGAGGATCCTCCTTTTGGGTGTCTATGGCATCCCAATTTATTTCCGGGCATTCATTGTGATACTTGAATTCTCCCCCTAATGCCGGGAAATGTTCTTCATTGAAGATACAATCACCGTACGGCCGTGAGCAAGTCCCCCGTAAGGGGCTCCAGGTATTTAATGATCGACGGAGATAAATACCCCACGTAGATCCCCATTTTCCTGTGAGGGCCCATTGATGTACGCTTTAGTGGTGAGATCGGTACGTATACAGCGCAACCGAATATCCGCAGATGGGAAATACTAGGAGGATCACCACGAACCAATTGCAGCGGGGAAGCTGTATGGTATGCAGTTGGACGCAATTGTATTAAGTCACCAGCGTGTAAGACTGCGTGACCCAACATGAGGTTGGTAGGTTGCAATTTTGCATTAGTGGTCTAGCAATGAGCTTTATTCTCTTGATAAGAGATTCAGCTAAACCATTCTGTGTGTGAACATATGGTACAGAATGTTGTACTTCAATTCCTAATGCCATACAATAATCATTGAAGGCTTTGGAAGAAAATTCTGCTGCATTGTCCAAATCGATTGATTTTATCTCGATGTTCGGGATGACTCGCTCTAAGTCCGATGACTTGTGCGATCAATTTTGCAAAAGCATGGTTCCGTGTCGATAAAAGACACACATGAGACCATCTTGTGGATGCATCTATTAGAACCATGAAGTATCTGAACGGTCCAGACAAAGGTTGAATGGGACCACAAATGTCACCTTGAATGCGTTCAAGAAACTTTAGTGGTTCAGCCTGTATTTTGAGATGTGATGGTCTTAAAATTAATTTCCCAGTTGCACATGAGGTGCATATAAAATCTGAGGATTCTGGAAATTTTCTGTCGCTCATACCATGTCCACTTGAATTGCTCATGATTTTTCTCATCATCCCGATGCCAGGATGGCCAAGGCGTTCATGCCAAGTTTTGAATGCATCCACATTCTGAAAAATCACTTTGTATGCAACATGTGGTACGGGTTTAATGTATGTGTAGTACAATCCAGACGGGAGAGAAGGCACTTTTTCAAGTGTTTGTTTGCCATATCCGGTATCTTTGGTCAAGAGGAGGAACTCCTCATTGTATTCTTCATGTGTTTCCACATGAATCCCATTTTTCCGGATATCTCTATAACTTAGTAGAGTACGTGTTGAATCGGGATACAATAATGCCTCCTCGATATTAATTTGTGTACCCATTGGAAGCACGATAGTGGCTCTACCAGAACCAACTATCGTAGCATCGCGTCCTGCGATGGTCAAAACTTGCCCTTCTCTCTTTGTAACGTGTTGAATAGAAATTTTGTAGAGACAAGTGAATAGTGAATTGGTAAAATTTCTTTGATCTCATTGTTCCCTTTTATAGAGAGATTACATAATCAGTTACAAGGTCATAAGGATGAGACTTGATGACACCATATAGTGGCACTTTATATCACCCTCTAATGGCTGCTATTAGGAGCTGCCATTAGATGGGTTTAAGGTCATAAAACCCTTGTGTGCTGGCCCTTGGTGTGCTGCCTCTTGATATGCATCATTGAGGAGGTCAATTAGAATTCTTTTGTAACAATATTTATCTGTTTGTTGTTCATGAGCCAAACTTGCAGAGTTACAGCCTGGTGGACAAGCGCCCATCTCCAGCACGGACAGGCAGATATCCTCGAATTCCCATCTTGGCACAGCATGCTCCAAGCCGCGTCAGTTGCTGACTGATGAGATCCCGGGGATCGTCGATGATTTTAGGCGTGCTGCGCGGAATGCCATCGACGCTGGATTTAACGGCGTGGAGATCCATGGCGCGCATGGGTACCTCCTTGAGCAGTTCATGAAGGACAGCGCTAATGACCGCACCGACGAGTATGGTGGTAGCCTGGAGAACCGGTGCCGCTCTGCTGTTGAAGTCATCGACGCCATCGCCCTTGAGGTGGGCGCAAGCCGTGTGGGCGTCAGGTTGTCGCCATTCCTCGACTTCTTGGACTGTGTGGACTCCGACCCTGTGGCGCTTGGAAACTATGGGCGTGTTTGATATCGGCCATTTTCGGTGGCCCGAGCCCCCAGCGCCACCGATGCATGTTTGATTTGCGGACACTATTTCCTAGCCTGGCTCCCAACATGCAAAAAGTCTTCTCTCTCCTGTCTCCCGTCGCACGCTCTGGTCTTTCGTTTTTCTGGAGCCGAGCTCGTTCTGTGCTCGCGCGAGTCAAAAGCAAGGGTACTGCTACCTCCCTCTCACGGCCTCACTGTCTCACCCACCGCCACCAGCTCGCCATGCCTCTTCCACCGCGTCGGGACTCGCCGTCGGAGCTTCAGCCGCCGCGGCCGAGGCACAAGCGGACTCGGACGCGCTGCAGCACCTCATGTTGTGACCGCTCGTCGTCGTCGCCGCCGCCGCCGCCGAGGGAGGTAGACCTCGCACCTGAAAAGCAGCGGCAGCAGCATCTCCTGTCGCGGCTACTCGTCATCGAGCTCTCGTTAGCGTAGGCCGGCGGGAGCTCGCCGCCGCCACCCGTCGCCGGCGGCACCTCCTGCCGCAGTTGCTCGTCATCGAACCCCCTTCAGCGCGGGCCGGCGCGAGCTCGACGCCGATGCCATGCCGCCGGACATGTGCTGCACCAGCTGGTGGCCGGCGGCGGAGGCAACCTCGGAGGTGACCTTGGCCAACGCCTTGCAAGTGTTCGATAGAATGCCAGACGGAGAAACAAGAGGGTAACTTCACCTCATTTGAGATGGAAGATCATCCTATCCATTTCTGTAACAAATCAAACACAATCCAAACCTAACTTGGCTCACCAGAAGCAAATGAATCAAACAAGAGCAAAAGCCGAGGAGAACCAGGCCGTGGCTGGCCTAGGCCTAGCTCGCCGGCCAGGCCATGCGGAGCCAAGCAATCAAACACGCCCTATATGATCCAGCAGCTTAACAGCACGAGGGCTTCCTCTATTGTCATATGGTAGAGCCCCGGATGGCCATCGTCGACGGTCGCAGGGAGATCCCGCATAGGCTACTGCCATCTCGAAAGGCCTTCGATGGCACATTCATCGCTGCCGGTGGGTATGATAGGGAGGAAGGTAACAAGGTAGTGGTGGAAGGCTACACAGATCTTGTTGCATATGGGAGGCTCTTCTTGGCCAACCCGGATCTGCCCAGGAGGTTTGCGTTGGATGCATCATTGAACAAGTATGATCGCTCCACTTTCTATACTCAGGATCCTGTTGTTGGCTACACAGACTATCCTTTTCTTGAAGACAAGAGCAACAATGAAAAATCAACTAATAATTAAGCTATATCACCCATTTTATCATTTGGTCATGACTAATAACGTGCATGACTCATGCAACCATTAGAGTTCATATTTCATATACCCACCATTTTTCATTTATCCTTGTGGCATCGCTAGCTCTATATGTCCTTGTTTCATTCTATACTGCCTGTGAGGAGAAATAAATGTCCGTGCTGGAATTATCTAAATAACAATTCTATTGAATGTGTATTCCCCCCATTTACCACTACCGGAGCAAGAGAGTTCGCCGTGCGCCGCCGGTGCGCCGCGGTGCATGCACGGCAAAGGTCAGAAAAACTCATAGTGGAGCCTTTGTCGTGTGTTTTTCGCAGATGCGCACGGCAGTGATTTGCGCGGCAAAGGGGTCTTGGCTGTGCGCTTTTTTATGGCGTGCATGGTGAACCCCTTTCCCGTGCGCCAAAGTTGATGCACGACAAACATTTTCGGTCCGGAGTCAACTCATTTATTGACCATTATCCTGTCCGTTCAACTGTACTTGCATTAATACGTGTAAATTTTACGTGGTGAATTTGATTTTATTCAGCCAAGTGAAAGAATTTATGGTGGAAGACTTTGAGTTGAGTTTGGATAAATTTGCACAGTAAATAATTTTACTTGTAGTCACAGTAAATCGAAGTGGAGTGGTGACAGCACCTTCAATAGTATATTCAACGAGCAAAGCAATGAGGCTTTGTATATTTTTTCAAGAAAGGATGGATAAGTAATATTATTAGACATTTACGATTATTTTCACTTCTTATGCATTCTTTCTCACTTAATTTTTTTTAGTTGAATAGATGTGAGAATTTGACGATGTGCGTTTATCACAAAGGCTGAATATATTTCGATTTTCGAAAAAAAGAGAGGGTCATGCAAGGCGGACAAGCAGGTGGAGGGTGCTGAGGGAGACACATAGAAAATGGTTTGAAGAGAGAATCTTCGGACCAAACTCCCTCGGTAATGTAAGGCATCCAAGCATTCAAAATTTGTCATCAAATACAAGAACTGTAGGCACATTGGGATGATTGCTACTTATTTTTCTATAATTAACACTGTAACTATCATTAATTTGAAGGTAGCGTCTTTTGGTACTCCTAATATGTCCCAAAAATTCTAGGACCCCTTGTATTGCATGATGGAGGGAGTATTCTGTATAAAGCTTGAGTAGAGGTTTTAAAATATGTAGTTTTTTTATAAGGTGTACGTGCAATCTTTAGTCATGTCTATTTGTGACACTTAGATCCTTGTACTCTAAAAATTCATATCTAACTCTCGAAACTTGGACTCCAGTGTCATTTAGATCCCTATACAAATGTAGATGCCCTCTAAACTTGCCTCAAGTGTTATCAAAATCTATATACTCTCTAAAGTTATTGTCATCTCAGTTAAATTGATACAAACTTATTTTACATAGATATAACTTAATTATAGTCAAATATTGTGTGTATAATATTGATATACTAAATCCAGACAAAATGATTATCTTTGCAATATATTAACATGTGTGCTCTTTTATTCTTGAAAGTTGTAACTGCACTTACTAAACTAAAATCAGGCGGTTGACAAGATAAATTGCTAGATGAATATTGGGGGAAACAGAAGGATCAATATATAAAACAAGTCAGGAAATGCACCTATAAAAGTAATGACTTACTTGACAGCGTAAATTCGATGTTATCATGTTCTATTAATAGAGTGCCACTGAATTTCAGATTAGGGACAGATCTGCATTATGAGATATATGACCTAAATAACATCCTATTTAGGCAGCCAAATATGCATTCTAAAAATATTTAGGACAAGTTTAAGGACTGATCATGTTATTCACTCCTTTCTTTAACCTCTAAATCCTAAACAGGCTGCCGATACGTCCTATGGGGCGTGATTGGTTGATCGAATTTCTTTTGGTTACGCTCTGGATACACAAAATCTTTTTCAATTGGTTAGGATCTGGATACACAAAATCCTTTTACTGAATCATTGGCCGTTGGCTATGTAAAAAGGGAGAAAATTACCTCCTCCGTTCTTAAATATATGACGTCATTGACTTTTTTTCATTCGTTTGACCATTTGTCTTTTCTACAATTTTTTTTTGCAAATCGATAAACCAACAAGTTAAATTTAAAGTACATTGGATAATAGATATAATGATATACATTTTAATTTAGTTAACTAATTTGTTCAATATATTAGAAGTCAAAATTGAAGGAAAAAGTCAACGGTGTCATAAGAACGGAGAGAGTACTGAATATCACCCCCTGAAAGACTCCATAATCGAAATTATGGTGCCTCTTTTTTAAGGGAAAAGCTATATGTTAGCTGGGTGTTTGAGGAGCTCCCGTCACCTGATTTTTTTAACCGTCTGATCTCTTTTTCTGATTCTTTTTCTGATGCAGATGTTCCACTTCCGGCCGCACTAGTATTTCTTTGGCTAGCTGACATGGGGTCTCACATGTCAGTCTACATTTTTTATTTTTGGAAACCGCACCCTTTCTTTAGCTGTTTTTAAAATTCCTTTCTTTAGCTGTTGTCTGCTAGCTCTGTTCATTTGCAGATCACTGTTGTTCCTTCTCTCGTGTTGCTGCGCTCTTCAGCAGATTGAGAGGTCAAGCTATTTGCCCTTTTCCTCTTTGTTTCTTCTTTTTTTTTTGCCTTTCGATTTAGATCGCTGAGTTGCCAACCATTGTTTCCCCTCTCCCCTATGCTTAGGGATGGCAGTTCGACCCATGGGTGCGGGTGCCCGCGGGTGCCAGACCCATTGGGTGCGGGTGTGGGTGTCAAATCGCACCCGTGGGTGCACCCACACCCGCACCCGTAATAAACCAAGTCGGGGCCGGGTGTGGATTTCCACCCGTGGGTGACCCATGGGGCCCATAAAATAGCAAATCTCCACAGTTACACCTATTGAATGTATTCCCAATCTACTTTTTGATTGTCTTGTACTGAGTGTTGATGACCTTTTATTCTGCATGATGATGTACTGATGTACTATAATCTACTTGGATTGTCTTGTACTGAGTGTTGATGACTTTTTATTCTGCTTGATTATGTACTGGTGTACTATGACTATGATGAAAGTTTGGTTTGCTACCATTATATTTATACATTGAATGTTGTATTGTCAGACCCAACGGGTGCCCAGCACCCGGCGGGTGACCCGAGGGTGTGGGTGTGAAAATCCACCCTTTAACATGATGGGTGCGGGTGTGAATTTCTTTGACGGGTGTGGGTGTGGGTGTGATTTTGCTACACCCGACCCACACCCACCCATTGCCATCCCGCTGCTGATGCGCTCTTCAGCAGATCGAGAGATAAGAGGTCAGCTACCCCCCCCCCCCTTGGCTCTTCTTTTTTTAAAAGATAGTCTTCTTTTTTCCCTTCCGATTTAGATCAATGAGTTCTCGATGAAATGCTGATCTGCTCCTTTGATTCGCTGGGTTTTATTTTTCTTCTTATTTTCCGTTTGTTCCTAGCGAGGTCACCATGTGGTTCGAATTGCCCCTCCCCTCTTTCTCCTTGATTTATCTATGTGTTGCACTAATTTGCTCCACTGCTGCTTGTTGGACGATCGATTTAGGTTTTTTTTGTTGTATTTGCCAACTTTGTTTTCCCTGATTTTGTTTTCATCCCTAGTTTCAACTGTTCATGATAGTGTTGTAGTGAGTTGATTCGTCCCATTTCTGTTAAATTCTTCCAATTGCTTTGATGATTTGCTCCAGCAATACTGTTTTCATGCGTGAAAGTTTTTGCTACTGACCCCCTCCCATTTCACTAGATTTTCTGTTCCCTTACCATTTTCCCTCAATTTTCTAAGTTTAGTATATTATGTTTCCTCTCCTCTGGATATCCCAAGGTTGGTTACTTGTTCAATGTTGTCCTATTTCGAAATATGAGCTAGGAATAAATTTTATGATTTGTATGTAGGTATTTGTTCCCATAGTAGCTTTGTGCTAGGTTAATTATGCTCCTCTACATTCTCTACATGTTCTTATATTGATAGTGTGATTAAAATTAGTTAAGCCTGTTTGATCGATTAATTTAGATGCAGGATCAGTGAGGCATATGATTTTGCCAGATTGTTCATATTGTAGGTTGTAATGTAGTTAAATGTCCTTGTTGTTTTATGTGCATACATAGATGAGTCACGGTAAATTTCTTTCATGTGCTGATATTGTCCATATGATGCATAGAGATGTAAATGATTTTATCTAATGTGTTTATGATATAGATGTTGATCACTTTATTTATTTATTTATGGAACTTGATTATTATTTTTTTAATACATTTGGTGTGGAAGTATAATATTCCTAGCTCTTATTGTATTTAGATGGGATGGCTCGGAACAGGGGTAGAGATATAGATGAATCTAGCTCTGCTGAATCTGATGAAGAAGAGAATACCCATAATTCTAAAGAAAACTTTTCAGAAGAACAAGGTATTGAGTGGTCTGGTGATGAATTCAATCATTCTAATGTAAGTTTTCTATTTCCAATATTGTGACTGCACTAGTATGGTTTTGTTAATTAATGATCCTGTCTTCATTGAAATATAATTTTAGAATTCTGCTTCAAACCAGTGAGCCAAATGACTTCAACATCCACAATATTTCTATCCTCGTTTTGTCTTCATTTCACCATTTTTGTCAATACCTTCTGCTTGTCCTATGCCTTTTGATTTGGCTCTGCCATCAATATTTTCCTTGTTGTTTATTTTTATTTTCCTATAGCTCATTTTCATGGTTAAACTCTCATGTTCCTCCACTAATGGTTACCATATAATATTTACAATTATAATAGGATCCACTTACATTATTATTATCACTGAAAATTTTATTAGGCATACATGTAAAAAAAATAGTGGTAGTTGTTTTTCCAATTTCGGAAATTTGAATATGCATCTGAGGGGTTTCTACTGCCCACATAAATTTTGTTATTTGACAGACTATAGTGCAAATTTGTCTAGTTACTTTATGCATTTTGTGTTGGTTCTTACTGTTAGATAATAACTTCTCAGATATGTGTTTCTCTCTTCCCTTTGCGAAGTCAATGGAGCAGGTCGAGGTAGAGCTCATGAATGACCACTCTTCCTGTTGTATATGACTAGTGCCATGAGTAGAATAGAAGGGAAGTGCGCCCTGTCATGTATGGTACTAGTAGCTGTTATTTAGTAGGTAGTTCTACTTATTTCCTTATGTACCTTAACTTGACATTTTACTCAATTAGTTGAGCACCTAAAGTTGCTATCAGTTTAGCACCACCGAAGTGATCGGAATTCTCTTTTGTGTGTGCATGCTGATGAGTGTGTGAGCTGCGAGGGTCTCACCTTGGCTATTGCTAACAATCACTTCTTTTCTTTTACTTGTGATTAAATTTGCATTTTTCGATAGATCATTCCAGAATTACACTCTCACATTTCTCTACCAATAGTTCTCACCTAATATTTATAGTTCTAGTAGGTTCCATTTACATTATTACCATCACTGCAAATTACATTAGCTTGACATGTAAAAAATAGTTGTTGTTTGTTTTCATATTTCAAAATTTGAGTCTGCATTTGAGGGTTTCCACAATCCAAAAAATTCTGTTATTTGACAGACTATAGTAAAAATTTGTGCAGTTGTTATATGCCTTCTGATTTGGTTCAAACATCTATCTTTTAATTGTCATTTAATCTGTATAGTTATTTGTATTATCATACAGGCTATAGTTTATTTTAGAATCTAATCCCATGTTTCTCTGCTAATGGTAACCACCTAATATTTACAGTTCTAGTAGGTTCCATTTACATTATTATCATTACTGTAAATCACATTAGTATGACATGTAAAAAAGAGTGATAGTTTTTTTTTCATATTTGAATTTTGAATCTGCATGTGAAGGGTTTCCACTGTCCCCAAAACAATCTGTTATATGCTCTAACTATAGTAAAAAATTTGTTCAGTTGTTCTATGTTTTCTGATTTGGCTCTTCCATTTATATTTTGGTTCTTACTAGTACCTTGTATTTTTTTTATTTTTTTAAATATATGAATCACATCTTGTTATATTCTCAATGTCTCTTCCATCTAGTGTCTTATTCCTTCTACATTGTTTTGTTTAATCCCCCTCTTTAATTTTTGTTTGCTACACTCCTAGGTCCCAAGTCTTTCAAATGAGTTTACCCCCATGTTCTTTTATTTCTACTAAATCATACACTTTACTAATTTAGCAATTAATGTTGATCTACATCTCAATTTCAACATATATGAATAGAATCATTTTGTAGTCTTCACAGATTTGCTAACAACAAGAATTTTCTCAGAGATTTAGATTAAAAACAAAATCAAGGTTGTCAAGAAGCAAACAAGATCACATTAGTAATCTTTTTTACCTAATCCTTCATTCATTTCATTCTTTTTCCAACATGGTGTTCTTGTAGCAATGCTAATTATTTAATATTTACATTACCCTTAGGTTTTATTTACGTTAATACAATCATTGTAAATTTTATAAGTTTGACTTGTAAATTTTTACAAAATAATCTGAATTTGTTCCTTGAATCTTCATTTATGCCCTGGTCACTTGAGATTTGAGGCTCGTTTATATTTATGTATTGTCTTACTGCAATGCAGATGAATAGAAATTGATATGTTGATCTTGAGGTGTTGCGAGATCCTACTTGTTATATTTTCCACAAATGTGTGTTGTAGAATCGACAACTATGTTACTATGCTTTTTCCAGGGAGAAACTTCCTGTCAAATGTGACAATATGACTTACCACAGTATCACAGAAGGCCTCTACGACAGCCTTATGTTAGCTTTGTCTAAAAGTGATGCAAATGAGAACATTTGGATGACTACCGTTCGTGCATTGGAGAAGATGGTTGGCCACGAGCCCCCTGACTTCAGAATTGCAGGTTACCTACCTTGCAGGTTTGTATTCTTTAAATTTAAAGGTTCAACATTTTCTTGGTCTCAAGCTTCTGCTATTATCTCAATGTTGTATATGTTATATTTTGCATTTTCTTTCTACATCTTAACTATCGCATTGGGATTTTGTAGGTGGGGTTTAATCCTGTGTCCAAATGTGCAAATTACTTATTTTCTCTGTGCTCACAATGTTCAGGTTGGAGGAGAGCTGATCTTTTTTTGTTAAACGAGAGCTGATCTTTTTTGACATAGTTAGGACTGTCAGGTTTCTTCAGATATCAGCATTACTGATATCACTTAGATCTTTTTTCCCTATGTTTCATCATTCATTTAGTTGTGATTAACCTGTGTTGAGAAATATCTGACTAATATATGATGAAATATTTTGTCGTGATGAATTCTATGATTCAAACATTTTCTCAATATTCTCAATGTTCTAACATTGTGTAAATATAGTTTGTCTAAGTGAGTATTTCGTTATTTATTATTCTTGGCAGATCTGTGTTTTTTCCTAGCCTGAGATGTAAATCCTATGGTATTAAAATTCAGGTGACAGACCTCCTGTCAACACCCCTTTTTTTGTCTGATCCAAAATCAGGTATTTGAACAACTCAAATTACCCAGGTAATAGGAGCTAAAGAAATACCCAAATGACAAGTAGACAAATCCTTTTTTAAGGAAAAAGAGAGATTCATTACCCAGGAACAAAAGTACACTCCAGGGTAACAACAAAACTGACACATAGGGGAACCGCTCACGCCATACATCAATATGTACAGTACGTTTCGCGAACTGTGTCAGTTCAGGAGCTACTCCTCGCACTTGGTAAAGACTTGTGCTTTGGGGACACTGAATCTAAGAGGTAAGATCAAATTAGAAAAAAACATGTTTAATGCTTCATAACACCTATATGTTTTTAAACTGCGCCTATATTTATATTTTTTTGTAAATAACTTATTTATTGTATGCACTTAGCTGCAGATTTTTAAAATTAGGTGCCACAATGCGTTCGATAAGGCTCTAAAATTTCTCTTCAATGAAATATTCGGTGACCCTAAACCGATCCTTTTCATATAAGTGAAGCATTTATTAATACTCCTATGCATAAGAGATGAGCTGCACTTCCGGGGTCCGTCACCATCCAGGAAGAATACTGGGGGATGACGTACTTCTGGAGTAATCTCTAGCTCATGGTGATGGGCACCTGCGTCCAGCGCCGGACCTGAGATTTCGGAGGCCCGGGGCAAAAACTTAAGACGGGGCCCTTGTATACCAATGATAATTGATATTATTATATTATCTATATATAAATTTTTAACAAGTCTAATATCAAGTTGGTCTATCTCCCATTGACTAAGCAATACAGAACTAAAGTGGCTCTCCAAGCACCCTACACCAGCAAACATGCATGTAGGCCAGATTTGGCCCAACTGGCCTTTTTGTGGGCTGGGCTTTTACAACGAGACATTTTCTCGATAACATATAGTGCTACGGCTGAAAATAGAAATCAAGACCGTCATCCACTAATCATTGATTACAGATTGTACACCAGAGACTCGGAGAGAAGAGGTCAACCGACATCGTAGCGGCGACGATTAGTCGATGCGTCGTGCCGTACAGCCGACAGAAACGGCCGGACGGGACCTGGAGGCCGGCGGGCGGCAGAACCATCCAGACTCCGGTTGACGTTTACGTCTTGGAAAGAAAACATAAAAGGTAGGGGGAGCCGGGTAGGGCCGACGGGGTTAGTAGAGAGGTCATGTCGTCTCGGGAAAGATTTTGGGTTGCGTTTTTTTTTCCGATGCATCTGTGGTGCGGGGTCTCCTCATTTCTTTTTTTTTCACATCCATCGATCAATTTTATGATTCCTATACGTAGTAATCCTGCGGAGAGGTGAGGCCCCTGCCAACTAGAGGCCCAGGGCGACTGCCCCGCTCGCCCGCCCTCAGGGCCGGCACTGCCTGCGTCAGCATACAATGTGCCTGTATAACAAAACGAAATAGCATGGCTGCTATTGTTGGTTACTACTCTGTCCCTTATTGATGGTCATCCGGAAAGCGTGTCTGTGAGGGAATCACTATTTTTTACTACCAATAAAAAGGGACGGAAGGAGTACACGACAGAAACTCTGAGACCAAGCAACGGTGTTGGTGTTGGCATGGAATCAAACGCCCGGAGCACGTCCTCCGACAGGTATAAATACTTCTCCACCCCGACCGGCTGGAGAGCACAAACACAAGCAGAGAACAAGCAAGGAAGAAACAGAGCAGAGCAAAGCTGCCTAGCGATCCCTGATTTCCTTCATCGGCAGCGCGCGCATCAGCGACCTCGATCAAGCAGACAATGACGACATGGTTCAGCAAGAGGAGGTGATGCCGCTCCTGACGCCATTCAAGGTGGGGCAGTTCGAGCTCGCCCACCGAGTGGTGCTCGCACCGCTGACGCGCTGCCGCTCCTACGGCAACGTGCCGCAGCCGCACGCCGCTGTGTACTACTCGCAGCAAGCCACCAGGGGCGGCCTCCTCATCACGAGGCTACAGGTGTGTCCGCCACCGCGCAGGGTTACCCGGAGACTCTGAACGCAAGAGCAGGTCGAGGCGTGGAAGCCCATCGTCGACGTCGTACACCGCAAGGGGGCACTCTTCTTCTACGAGATGTGGCATGTCGGCAGGGTTTCCACAAACGGTAGGCGTCCATTAACATCTCCGAGTCTTTCTTCAGATGCTCGGTTGGGTCGATTTTTGGTTGTTCGTTTGCTAATGTTTCTTTGTGGACGAATAGCAGATTTTCAGCCTAACGGGCAGGCACCCATTTTCAAGCACGGACAAGCAGATTTCCCCTGGTGCCGAGCCCGGTATGGTGTACTCCAAGCCGAGACGGCTGCAGGTGGATGAGATCCCAGGGATCGTCGACGACTTCCGGCGAGCTGCGCGGCATGCCATTGAGGCTGGGTTTGATGGCGTGGAGATACACGGTGCGAATGGGTAACTCCTTGGGCAATTCATGAAGGACGGAGCCAATGACCGAGACGATGAGTATGGCGGGAGCCTTGAGAACCAGTGCCGCTTTGCGGTGGAGGTGGTCGATGCCGTGGTCCGTGAGGTGGGTGCGCACCGTGTGGGCATTAGGCTATCCCCATTCCTTGACTACATGGACTGCGTGGATTCAGACCCGGTGTCACTTGCTGACTACATGGTGCGGCAGCTCAATAGACACGATGGGTTTCTCTACTGCCACATGGTGGAGCCTCGAATGGCCATTGTTGACGGCCGTAGGCAGATCCAACATGGACTCTTGCCTTTCCGGAAGGTGTTCAATGGCATGTTCATTGCCGCTGGAGGGTATGATCGAGAGGAAGGCAACAAGGTGGTGGCTGAGGGCTACACTGACCTCATTGCTTATGGAAGGCTTTTCTTGGCTAACCCAGACCTTCCCAAATGGTTTGAGATTGATGCGCCACTGAATAAGTACCACCGCTCCACCTTCCACACGCAAGACCCTATCGTGGGCTACACCGACTACCCATTTCTTGACGAGGACAACCATGACTCCACTGCCGATGCTTAATTTCTAGATCAACTATTTGATTGTGGTTAATAATATGCTTGATTCATGCAAGAATTTCTCTTTCATCTCTGGTTCGTTGTATACAACATTTCCCTTTAATTCTTGGTTTGTTGTATGTTGTTGTATACAGAATCAAATGATCAACTTTGCTAAATTTGCAACTCTTTGTTTCTTTACATCTATTCTTCACTATACTTTCTTACTTAGGCCCCATTTGGATCCTTGAAATTGAACTCCATTCAAATAATCATAATTTAAACATAAATTAATTAAGCTAATACAGTTGTATGTGGAATATATGTGTATAAATATTGTTGTTGTCCTTATGAGAGAGATACTTATTTGCGCACTTATACTATGGGGAAGCAAGTTGAAGAGTGTGCTACAAGTTACTAATTAGAAACATATGATGAGGATCTATAAAATCAATTTCCATCTTCCACCCCATAAATTTAAGATTGGCTTATATCTAAACTTTTGAAAGTTGTGGAGTGTCACATTCCAAGATAAATAATCTACTACATAAATAGCTTATCATTCCTTCAAAATGAAGGTATCCAAACATGCTCTTAAGGATTCGCTACTAACTTTTAGTGGTTCAGGCCATATATGATCTAGAAATTTCAATTATTTTCTCTAAATGAAGGGAAATATTTGGTGAGAAAACACTGTATATTTTGATTCTATAAGGATCAAATTGGTCACAACGTCTTTTGCTTAAAAACATTGATGGTGCCATGACAACTTGACCGTCTTTAGTTGAAACTAGGTGAATTCTCGTGTGTTGCTACGTGATATATTGCTAAATTTTTTTATAATATTTGATATATTTTTGAAGTTTTGAGCCTTTTCATACAAAGGTAAATGATTTTTATAAAATTTATTAACAGATAACTGAGGATGATACATATGGGGTTCATAGATGAAGTAACATACATTCTACTTATTGTTACAATTGCAAATGTGCGACACAAAGATCATGTAAAATGAAATGAAAACTGATTGATTGCCCAAACTAAGGACATGCACACAAAAATTAATTGTCAAAATAAACAAAAGGAATGAGGACACCTGCAGACTTAGAAATGATAAAAAAGTTGGAAAAGAGGATCGATGTTATCTGATTGACGCAAGTAAGCTAACGCACTTGATGTTTTCATAGGCAAAATCAATTAATATGAACATGCAAAAGTTTGGAAGGGACAATACATCAAACATATTTAGTACATGATATTCAATCGAATTGTGGAAGTTGTTGTAGGTGCACCAGATCAAATGACGGGAAACCAAAATAAAAATGGTTGTACATTTTGCACTCAACAACAACAATCCACCAGTATTGAAGCCAAATGCACATAAAATGGGAGCAGGGAGTGGAGACTGAATTGGGCAGCCATTGCACCTGAACATTGAGTTGGAAAGCGAGGGAGGTGGTGTTGTGGCCTGGACGGTGATTCGGCGAGGCGCTGCTGGCAGGGACGGAGGCAGCGAGGGGGTGGAGGTGGCTCCAGCCCCCCTACTGTTTGCATAATAATGGAGCTCTCCTTCAATCTCTTTTGAAATATTATGTTATAAATGAAGTTTTTCTAATGTTTCACCCCCTGCTTGCACAATAACGGAGCTTTCTTTCAATCTCCTCTAAAATTTTCTACTAAAGTTTTTCTAGTTTCTAGAAGTAGAAGGTGTTCAGCCCCCCTACATCTAAATCCTAGATTCGTCACTGGCTGCTGGATGGCGAGGGAGGTAGTCCGACGTTCATGTGGCTTGGACGATAAGGTGATCCACTGGATGGTGAGCAAATAAAGCTGGTAATGATTTGAAATCCAAACCAAAACTGCACAAAACCATTTCTAATTAATCAGAGTAGGTGGATCCAACCAGACCAACCGTTTGTCATTTAAAACCAAATTGATCCAAACTAATGATCATCTTCTAGCCAAACAAAACCGATAGCCACTGCCATGTCGTCATCTCCAGCAATGCTGCCCTGTGGTGTCGCATGTATCCAAGCCTGCTCGGTGGCGAACACCATGTTGCACTGGTGGACATTGCTAATGGCACCCTTGCCGGACCTCGTACCAAGCAGGAGGTCGAGGCTGTTGGCGCTCAGCCGCAGTCGCTTGTGGCTAACCGCCGAGCGCCTGGAACGTGGCGGAGCTGCGCCTGCAGGTGTGGCACTGGAACTCGTTGTTGGCCTTCCATCGCCGTCAGTGCATAGACACCGCGAGCGACTGGATGGCGAGGGAGACGAGCGGCTGCAGGCTCATATGGCAACAATGGCATCTCTTGGACTAGCTGATACTGAGGAGAGGCTCTTCCTATAGATGATTAGTGAGGCCTGTTGAGTTGCCATGACAAGCTGTAGTGATGAGGCTTTTTAGTTGTCGAGCCGTAGTGAGGCTTTTCAGTTGCCAGTTCAAATGTCGTGCTTAGCGTAAATAAGAGGGAAGTAGAAGTTGACGTGGATGCTTGAGGATTGACAGATTTGTTGCAATGCCATGTAGTGGAGTGGTCCTATATAAGTATAGATGATACACATACCAACTTACGAAAACAAAACACTACTATAATACAACTATAGAAACATTGAAAGGCAAGGGCAACTCTATTTTCATTAAAGGAACAAAGAAGTATTTGGAGAAGCGTCAATATGAGGTCAAATCATGAGTCAATTGTACCAAGATAATCAATAAGGACATGTAGATCATATAATCATAGTAAAAAGTGTTTGATCTGGCTCATATGATTAGGCCAACTAATCTGATCAGTTGTTGGTCTTGTAGCTGATATAGCAGTACGGACCGGTCAAACTGGTCCTTGTACTATACCCTGTTAGACCGGCATAATCAAAGTTCTCAAAATGGAAATTGGACTTCACCATTACGTAGATCGCCTTGAGACGATCAAAATGCATATGTGGGCCGGCTCTATAATTTTAAAGGCCCCTGGGCAAGTAAAAAAAATAAGGGTGTGTTGAAATAATTTTTAATATCAAAATTATAGTGGATAATAAAAGTTATTTTTCATATGTATATCCATAAAACATAACAATAGTATAATAAGCAAATAAGTACAAACATTTGTTTTATTCTGGGCACAAGACAAATAATTTTTAGGCAACATCTGATATATACAGTATATAAAAAAGTACATTGAATTATAAATTTATAAACCTAGCATCGTAAATAGAGTATATGAAATACATACACAAAACAAAGAAGAAGAAAATTAGGAGAATATTAAGGATCATGGGAAAGGTGTTGGTGTGTTGCTTAATGTGACCGCGTGCGCATCTGTTGTTCGTGGTTCTTGCAGTTGCCGGTCGCCAGGCGTCGAGGAAATTGATCAGACCGGGGTCTAGAACCTAAATAGGCGTCCACGTCGTGCATCCATAGGCAGGGTGCCAGGGTTGCCGCGGTGGCAAAAAACCAAAACGAGATGTCGAATAGTGTCTGCGCTAGCTCCCCTCGATGATATTTGACTTCCCTATGGCTAGTCTGTCTACTTGTATGCCGTCCCTTTCAAAGGCTTGTTATGCCAAATACTAAATTATGTATACTAAGTACCTATTTATTCTTGGCCCCCTCAGCTCCATGGGCCCACGTCAGTCGCCCTGCCTGACCCCCCCCTCTAAGCCGGCCCTGCCTGCCCACCCTATATTTATGGAGCGCCATGGCCGATTGAGGGCATCCGAATCGAATCAAATATTACCTTCTACTTTTTATCTTCAAACTTTATCTTTTCCAACCTCCGTGTTGTTCATCCGCTGACTTTCACGGCCAAAGGTGAGTTCTTCGACGCCCTTTGCTAGTTTATTTGTAAATTAGTCGTTCTGCGCCACGTAAGTATGTTGGTTATCCCTTTGCTAGTTTGCTCCTAAATCTAACCGTCCACCATCACATAAGCGTGGTAGTGTAGCGATCTAGGCCCTTTCGCACCTTTGGTAAGGGTGTGTTTCGGTGATAAATGACAACCATATGCTTGTGACTAACCTTTGTTTTGAAGCGGATTTCTATTTGGGTTATTGTCACGAGTATTGAATGGAATGAGACCCCTCAACTTGAATTTATGGGCTCAATTTAGTCGAATACTGCAAGGCTAAGGACTTTGTTAGTTCCAAGTGTCGCAAAGGAGATGAAGGACACTTGGATTACTAGTTTGTAGTTTCGACCGTACTATTAAGAGGGGTTCGTACACTAGTAGCTTGACCATGCACTCAAAAGCCATATTTTATGCACACTCATGTTCCTTGGATCCTATCTAGCTCAGAGAGTTCATGGAAGCAAGGTTGAAGCAAAAGAATCGACGGAAAACTCAAAGGCGCTGAATTGGATGAGTTGGAAACAACTTCATAGCGTCGGATGATCCGTGTCGGGGACCGCCCTAGGGGTCCCCTTAAACAACGGGGAATCCTCACTTAATCCCGGTATCAAAACACGCTAAGCCTAACCATGCGGTAACTAACCATGCGGACACGGCCTACGTCGGGATCCCGACGGCCCACCGAGACGGCCCACGGAGAAGACCCCTCGAGCGAGCTCCGCCTCGCTCGAGGACGCGCTCCCCCTCGGGCGGGCTCCGCCCCGTTCGAGGGACAACCCTTTCCCTCGAGCGGTCCCGCCCCGCTCGAGGGATCGCCCCCCCCCTCGAGCAGGTCTCGACTCGCTCGAGGATCCGCTCCGCCCTCGGGCCGGGGCCCGCCACGCTCACGGCGCGCCCCGCACGCGTGCGCCGGCCCCGTACTTGGGCATTTAACGCCCGACACCGCAGACGGCGTCATCATGCGCCCGGGCTCACGCCCCGTGCCGCCGCACCAACTCCCCGGGGAGGAGCCCATCCCCGCCACCGTGGGGGGATGGACCGTGCGTACGGCCGGTGGCAGTCCCGTGACAACGCGCGCCCACTACGGTACGGCTAACGCGCCCGACCCTCGAAAGGGGGCCGGCGCACCCTCGATCTCACTTTTCCGTGACCCTACGGAGTTAGGTAGGGGGCGCCCGGGCCGGTGGACGGCCATCCCGGTCATCGTAACGGTGCGGCCGCCGTACCGCGCGTGCGGACGCACGCCCGCACCGCAGCGCACGCCCGAGCACCGCAAAGAACCACTCCCGCCGCCGCGGAACGCATTGGGAAGGAACGCCGTTCTGCCCGCGCCTGTTCCCCGTACCAGCCATCATCAGCACCTCCCTCGAAGCCTATCAGAGGACACCACCGCCATCTGCCGCCTTCCTACCCTCGAACCGCCACTGTTCGGGTACGGGGTAGGCCATCATGGCCGGATCGCAGCGAAGATCGTCCGGACGGCCGCCCACTCCACACCGTAGCGCGACGTGCTCCCTCGCGTAGCTAGGTAGTGCGGCGTGCATGTAACCCGCCGCCCCCTTGGCCTATAAAAGGGGGAGGCGAGCCCCCAGCCGCGGGGGGGAACGAGTTCAGAGAAACACAAGACACCGTGCACTCACTCTCTTATTCTCCCATAACATCTTCAGCCACTCTCCCAGGGACTTGGAAGCCACGCTTCCTCCCCCGCCCTCGCTTGTACTTGCCCCACTACAAGCACCCCCGGTGCCGAGCAATATAGTGCCACGAGCACGCCCCTGTCGGGACGTACGGCCCCCTCGGCGGAACCAGGATAAAACCTTGTGTCATTTGTTGCTTAGCATCGACCATTGAGGGATAGACCTAGGCGTTATCTACTGGTTAGTGTCGGGACCATATTCCGCACCGACGCTGGCGCCCACCGTGGGGCAAACGAGCGCCTAAGGTCATTTCGCCAACTCCCTCCATGGTGATTCGCACTGAGTACCGTGCTACCCGCTACAACATGGGTAGCTCGGACCCTCTCCCCGCCGGGTTCGAGATCCGCTTCGGAGACTTGAACTTCCAGGCCACGGGGAACGGCTATCTCATGCGCCTCACCAATCGTGAGGAGCTTCGCGCGCAACGCGAGGCCGGGTCCGCTCGGTCTCCGCCGCACGCACGACACCGGCGCGGACACCCGCCGAGCACGGATGCCGCGGGTCCGTCGACGCCGCGACGCCGTCGTCGCTCCGGGCTACGCTCGCGTCGGGGCGCGGTCCGAGCGGCGGCAAGGCCGAGCGCGCCGCCGCCCAACGCGGTGCGCCCACCGTCACAACGCCCGCCACCGCCCGGCGGGACCGCGTGCGCTCTCGGACCGCGTATCCCCATCGGGCCGCGTGGCGCCACGACGGCCCATAACGCCAACGTGAACACGACGATGCGCCGGGTTCCACCTCGGCCGTCACGTCTTCGTCGCCGGGGACCCCGCACCTCGGCCAGCGACGAGTCATCCCTAGGCTCCGTCGACACGATGCCACCCGCCAACCGCCACGGGTACGCGGAGTGGGGACTTCTCCCGGCGTGCCGGACCCGGGGCCGCGTTCGGGCGCTTCCTCGACGCCACGGACTACCGGTTTGGTCGCTCCGACGACTCCGGCACCGGGAGCTACGACCCCGCGCGGGAGTGTTGCGCCGTCATCACCAACGACCCGGCTAACGCCGCCGTGTGGCGGGTGCCGGAGACGGGGAAGTCACGCCCGCCCGGGGATCGCCACGCGCCCCGGCCGCGGGGCCGAGCGCTCCCCGCCGGGGCCGACGTCGACGCACACCGGCCCAAGCCCGCGAGCTCGAGGCTAGAGCCGGCGGAGGAGTACGGACGCGGCGGGCGCTCCGCGCCTCGATGGCGGGGGAGGCCTCCCCGCGCGCGGCGAACGCGCGCGGGAGCCGGGCCGACAGTCCGTGACCGCCTCAACCCCGTCCCCAACGTCGACAACGCGGATACTCCACCACGGGCGAGCCAAAGCTCATCGCCGCCGCGACGTTGCTACGCGCCATGCCGGCACCCTCGAGCCCCCGAGGCTCGAGACATGCACCGCGAGGTGCGGACCCTCCTTGAGCAAGCGGCCGTCCGGCCAGGCCGAGAGCTCGGCCTCACGCATCCGCCACCGGGGGGACGCACGGGGTGATGATCCCGCACCGAGAGGCGAACCCTCGGTGCACGTGGGTCAACCCGCCGACCGGGGCGCACGCCGGCCAAGGAACGGCTCCTCGACACGCGCGGGCGCCGGATGGCGATGCCCGCAACGTCATCAACGCCGGCGCACCCGGCAAGAGGCGGACGCGCGAGCGGCTAGGGGTTACCACCCTCGAAGGGGTGGACGCTACGACGGCGGTGAGGATCGCTCCCCGACGCCGGTGCCCCCGGCACCCGTGTGTTCGGCCGGAGATCCGCACGGTGGCGTTCCCCCGCCGCTTCCGTCAGCCCTCGACAATCGTCAAGTACAACGGGGAGACGGACCCCCGCGTCTGGCTCAACGACTACCGCCTAGCTTGTCAGCTGGGCGGGGCCACTAACGACGAAGTGATTATCCGCAACTTGCCCCTGCACCTGGGCGACGCGGCCCGAACATGGCTAGAGCACTTGCCCGCCAGCCAGATCCATAACTGGGACGATCTAGTCCACACGTTCGTGGGCAACTTCCAGGGCACGTACGTGCGCCCCCGGGGAATTCCTCGGGATCTGCGCTCCCGCACGCGAGCCGGGCGAGTCGCTCGCGGGACTTCATACGGCGCTTTTCCAAGCGCCGCACGGAGCTACCCGGGCGTGGCACGGTCCGAGATCGTGCACGCGTTCCTCGAGGGCACCACGTGCGGGACCTTGTGCGCGAGCTGGGACGCAGCCCGCCCACGGACTCGAACGAGCTGTTCGACATTGCCACCAGCTTCGCCTCCGGAGAGGAGGCCGTGGGGGCAATCTTCGACGGCAAGAAGGGCAAGCGCTCCAAGGACATGCCCGCGGAGGGCAGCGGGTCCAAGGAGCCGCGCCGCAACGACAAGCGGGGCAAGAAGGGGAAGAAGCCGCGCCGCGAGGCGCGCGAGCAGGGGCGCAACGGCGGCAACGCCGAGGCCCTCGCCGCCGACCCGGCTCGACGGGGCCCTCGACCGGCCCCTCGAGGCCCGGGGTGTTTGACGACATGATGAAAAAGCCATGCCCCTACCACAAGACTCCCGTGAACCACACTCTTGAGCAATGCGACATGCTCAAGAAGTTCTACGGCCGTGCCGCCGCGAAGGAGGCGAGAGGCCAAGAAAGATGGGGGCGATGGCGACGCGGGTGGTTTCCCGCCCGTCGAAAATGTGTTCCTCATCTTTGGGGGACCTACTGTCGACATGTCGACCCGGCAACGCAAGAAGGAGCGGCACGAAGTCCTCGCCGCAGAGAGGGCACCTCCGGCCTTCCTCAACTGGTCGAAGGACGCCATCACTTTTAGCCGGGATGATCACCCAAACCGCATCCCGAACCCGGGCGGACGCACCGGTGGTCGATCCCATCATTGGGAACGCCGGTTTTCGAAGGTCCTTATGGACGGAGGCGGTAGCCTCAATATCCTCTTCGCGCATACATTGCGCCCGATGGGGATTGGGGCGGACCAGCCGCGGCCCGGCACAAAGCCGTTTCACGGCATCGCGCCCGACAAGCAGGTTCAACCCCTCGGGCAGATCGATCTGCCCGTCTGGTTTGGGACCCCCAAGAATTTCCGCAAGGAAACCCTCACCTTCGAGGTGGTGGGATTCAAAGGGGCCTACCATGCCATCCTTGGGCGACCATGCTATGCCAAGTTCATGGCGGTCCCCAACTACACGTACCCGAAGATGAAGATGCCGGTCCAAACGGCGTCATCACCGTCGGGTCGTCGATCGAGCACGCATTCGACTGTGACGTCGAGTGCGTGGAACATGCAGAGGCACTAGCGCTGGATGAAGCGCTGGTGAACACGCTCGGAGAAGATGGTCAACGACGACCTCAGCTCCGCCACCAAGCACGTCGGCACCTTCGAGGCCGCCGAGCAAACCAAAGGGGTCCCCCTCGACCCGTCGGCCCCCGAGGGGCGGGCGTTGAGGGTCGGCTCGACCCTCGACCCCAAATAGGAAGCAATGCTCGTCGACTTCCTCCGCGCCAACGCCGACGTCTTCGCGTGGAGCCCCTCGGACATGCAAGGCATCCCGAGGGAGGTCGCCGAGCACTCCCTTGATATCCCGCCCTAACGCTCGCGCCGTGCGGCGGCGGGCGCGCCGCTTCGACGAGGAGCGGCGACGGGCGATCGGAGCGGAGCCGCGGAAGCTCCTCGAGGCCGGATTCATCAAGGAAGTTTTCCACCCTACATGGCTAGCTAATCCCGTGCTTGTAAAAAAAGAAAAATGGGAAGTGGAGGATGTGTATAGACTACACCGGTCTCAATAAAGCATGTCCAAAAGTTCCTTTTCCTTTGCCACGCATAGATCAAATCGTTGATTCCACGGCGGGTGTGAACTACTCTGTTTCCTTGATGCCTATTCGGGATATCACCAAATAAAAATGAAGGAGTCCGACCAGCTCGCGACTTCGTTCATCACACCATTCGGGGCGTTCGTTACGTCACGATGCCTTTTGGCCTCGTAAACGCGGGCGCGACATATCGGGCGCCGCATGCGCACGTTTTTGGGGACCATATCGGGCGGACGGTCGAGGGCTTACGTGGACGACATCGTCGTCAAGACTAGGAATGCGGACGACACCGGTTAACGACCTTGGCGTCGCGTTCGGTACCGCCTACGGGCAAACGGGGTCAAGCTAAACCCCGAAAAATGTGTCTTTGGAGTGCCTCGGGGCATGCTCCTAGGGTACATCGTCTCCCGGCGGGGAATCGAGGCCAACCCCGAAAAGGTCGCGGCCCTCGAGCGAATGGGTCCACTTCGGGACCTCAAGGGAGTGCGAAGGTGTTGGGGTGCCTCGCCGCCTTAAGCCGCTTCATCTCGAGGCTCGGTGAGAAGGGCCCGCCCCTCTACCGGCCGCTCAAGAAGCACGAGCGCTTCTCTTGGACCGCCGAGGCCCGGAAGCGCTCGACAAGCCGAAGGCGTCTCGACGCACGCCCCAATCCTTACGCCGCCGCGAGACGGCGAACCCCTCCAACTCTACGTGGCCGCAACCACCCGAGGTGGTCGGCGCCGTGATCGTTATGGAGCGCGGGGAGGAAGGGCATGCCTTGCACCGTGCGGAGGCCGGTCTACTACATCAGCGAAGTCCTGTCGGACACGAAGACGCGCTACCCCCGTGGTCCGAGGCCGTTGTACGCGGTAGTCCTCGCGCGGCGCAAGCTCCGCCACTACTTCGAGGCCCACCCAGTTACGGTGGTCTCTTCCTTCCCGCTAGGGGAGATCATCCGCAACCCCGACGCGGCGAGGCGAACTGCCAAGTGGTCCGCGGAGTTGATGGGCGAGACGCTCGCCTACGCTCCGCGCAAGGCCATCAAGTCGCAAATCCTAGCCGATTTCGTCGGCCGAGTGGACGGACACGCACCGCCGCCCCCTCGGATTCAAGCGAGTGCCGGACTCCGTTCTTCGACGGCTCGGTGATGAAGACAAAGAGCGGGCGCGGGCTCCCGCTCTTCGTGTCACCCCTCGGGGAACACATGCGCTACGCGATGCGCCTCCACTTCCCCGCATCCAACAATATGGCGGAATACGAAGCCCTTCTCTCGCGGCCTCAAAATCGCCATTGAGTTGGGCGTCAAGCGCCTCGACGTACGAGGGGATTCGCAGCTCGTGATCGATCAAGTCATGAAGAAAGCGAGCTGCCACGATGACAAGATGGAGGCCTACTGTAAAGCCGTGCGGGCCCTCGAAAACAAGTTCTACGGCATCGAGCTTAATCATGTACCCCGCCGGTACAACGAGGAAGCAGATGAGTTGGCAAAAATAGCATCTGGGCGGATCACCGTTCCCCCGAACGTTTTCGCGCGCGACATCGCGCAGCCCTCGGTCACCTTCGAGCCCTACCCCTCGAGCGACGGCGGACCCTCGGGGGCTCCCTTGAATCCAGCGGGTGCGGAACCCATGGAAGAGGACCCCTCGAACGAGGCGTACGTGCTCTCCCCTTCTCGAGGGGTACGGCTCCCACGAGGGCGTCGCGATGGACATCGAGCCGGCTCCCGTCCGGGCGGGACGGGCGGGAGAAGTACATCGCCCGGATTGCTCGAGGGGAACTCCCCGAAGACCGGGCCGCGGCCGGGCGCATCGCCGGGATGGCCAAATCCTTCACCCTCGTCGACGGCGAGGCCGTACAAGCGCGCCGCATCGGGGCATCCTCCGGCGGTGTATACCCATTCCCGAGGGGCGCGAGCTCCTACGGGACATCCACGCGGGAATGCGTGGCCACCACGCCGCGCCGCGCACCCTCGTTGGCAACGCGTTCCGCCGGGGCTTCTACGGCCTACCGCGGTCGCGGATGCCGGCGAAATAGTGCGCACCGCGAAGGGTGCCGGTTCTTACGCCCGCAAGTCCAATTTGCCCGCTCACGCCCGCAAACGATCCCCCGTAACATGGCCGTTCGCCGTGTGGGGGTTGGACATCGTCGGGCCCCTCGCGGAAGGCGCCGGGGGCTTCACCCACCGCTTGTCCCGATTGACAAATTCTCCAAATGGGTGGAGGTGCGCCCCATCACGAATTTGAGGGCTGAGCAGGCGGTCACGTTCTTCACCGACATCGTCTACCGCTTTGGAGTGCCAAACTCCATCATCACGGACAATGGGTCCCAGTTCACGGGCGGAAGTTTTTGGAGTTCTCGCGACAAGTTCCACATCCGCGTGGATTGGGCAGCGTGGCACACCCATAGACCAACGGCCAAGTGGAACGAGCCAACGGGATGATTCTGCAAGGCCTCAAGCCCCCGAATTTTTGACCAGCTCAACAAATGCGGCGAAAATGGCTCCAAGAACTACCGGCGGTCGTGTGGAGCCTAAGGACAACCCCAAGCGCAGCCACCGGGTTCACCCCGTTTTTCCTAGTCCATGGCGCGGAGGCCGTCCTCCCCACGCGACTCGGAATATGGGTCACCAGGATTCGAGGGTACGACGAAGATGCTAACCAGCGAGCCCGCGAGGACTCGCTGGACCAGCTAGACGAAGTACGCCTCGTGGCATTGATGCACTCCGCAAGGTATCAACAGTCCCTACGACGTTACCAAGCACGCAAGATACGTCGGAGGGATTTCAGCGAAGGGGATCTGGTCCTAAGGCTACGCCAAGACAACCGAGGGCGCCACAAGCTATCGCCCCCATGGGAGGGACCCTATGTCGTGGTGAAAGTGCTCAAGCCGGGCACGTACAAGCTGGCCAACGAGGACGGCGAAGAACTCACCAACGCTTGGAACATCCAACAGCTACGTCGCTTCTACCCTTAGCTAGGATTTTCCAAGTGTTTTTTGTTTGTTGTCGTAAAATCACATGGCCAACGCCCCAGTTGGTGTCAACTATGTAAACGCTCCAAACTTAATAAAAGGGCAACTCGGCTTTCACCGAAACCCAAGTCACCCTCGGGGGCTACTGCGGGGGGGCACCCCCCCCCCCCCCCAAAATGGTCCCATTTTTTCGCGCAAAAAACAAAACAACACGCGCTAAGTTTGTTTCCTACTTCAACCTCGAGCCACGATTCGAACAGGGCGCAGGCGGCACAGTGGAAGGAGCGCGCGAGCCGAGATAGCCTACGCCGCGTGGCTATGGCCCTTCTCTCTCGCCTCTAACCCGGCGGGCCCCCTACGAAAATCGAACTTCCCTAACTAGAATCTACTCGGGAAGAAGGAGAAACAAAAAGCGTAATTAACAAGCGACATCATTTACGGCAAGCATCGTTTATGTTCGCGAAATAACTTGTCTATTTACAAAAGGCCACGAGGCCGAATTTCGATACACGCAAACAAAAAATGGGCCTAGCGCCCAACGCTTTCGGGCGGGGAGGAGCGGCGAGATCGGCGGCGTCGGGAAGAGGAATTCTTCGAAGGCCTCGGCGAGCGACCCGGCGGCGTCGGCGAGCAAGCGCGTCCGCGCGCTCCATGGCCACCTCGTCCTCGACGCCCTCGGGCACGATGTAGCCCTCCGCCGGCGCCTCGAGGTTGACCTCGTAGTGGGATCGCACCACTCCGAGGGGCCTTCGGGACGCCTAGGTGCAACGCCCGGCGCATCCGCTCCGCGACGTGGCCGCCTAGGGCGCGCGGGCGGCCCGGCCGGCCGAGCCGCCGGCACCGGGCCTCGCCTTCCTCGACGACGCGGCGGGGTCTCGAGGGCCGCGTCACGCGGCTCCCGCCGGCTCTCGCTCGGAGGAGTTGTGGGAAGCTGCGGGGCCTCGGCCCGCCCCGCCAGCCGTGCCCCAAGGCGGTGCGCAAGCCCGGAGTCAACAAGACGACAAGAAATCAGAAAGGGAGAAACGAACCCTCTAAAGCAAAAAACCAACGTGACGAGAGTCAAAAAGTGACTCACCCTCAACTTGCTTCCTCTCCAAATCGAGGTCGCGGCGCGCGGACTCGAGCGCCAACTCGAGACGCCGGGACGGTTTCGCCCCCGCTCGCGGAGGGCCGGCTCCCGGTTGGCGTTGCGATGCCGAGCACGAGCGCCTCGTCCTCAACTTTGGAGAGCGCGGTGCGCCGCTCCTCCAACGACTTCCGCGTCCCCTCGTGGGCGGCGCGCTCCCCGCTCCCGGCCGCACGGGCATCGACGAGGGCGGCTCGCCCTGCTGCAGCGGCTCCTCGGCCCCTTGGCGGGCGGCGCTCTCTTGCGAGCCGCTCCTCGGCGACGACGAGGGCCGCGGCCTTGGCGTCGAGGGCGGCCTTCGGTCATCGGCCTCCTTGGCGCGCTCGCTCCGCCCGCGCGCCCGCTCCTCGGCTCGGCGGTGCGGCGCCCGCGCCCCTCGAGCGACGTGCGGAGCTCCCGAGCTTCGGCGCGAGCGGTGGCCACCTCCGCCTCCCGGTTGGCGGCCCGGCGTCCGCGCCTTCTCCCGGTCCACGCGCGCATTCCACGCGCGCCTCGTCGCGATCAACGAGGGCCGCACGAATCCGCTCGAGGCTCGAACGCCGCGGGCGTCCCGTCCCGAGCTCTCTCCGGGAGCTCGTCGCACCCACGCCATTGCCCGTACGCTAGCCAGCCGTCCGGCGTCCTAAGAGCGTCCGCAAGCGCGTCGAAAGCGCTGCATCGCTCCCGGAGCTGGCGCGCCTCGGCGTTCACCCGGTCGAAGGCGTCGTACTTGTCATGGGCACGACGCTCGAGCTCCTGGCAATTACAGAATCGAAGCCCGTAAGCGCCAAGACTTGAATGCAGTACACAAAAACGAAAGGGAAAAAAGAGCGAACGATCGTAGCTTACCCGGAAGACGAGCCGGGCCGGGCCGCCATGGACTCCAGCGCCTCGTTCAGCGCGTGGTTAAGCGTGGCGCCATGGCTCCGAAGCTCGCCCCGCAGCTCTCGCTCCCCCCGGCGTCGGCGAACGCGAGGGGGGATCCTCCACGGCCCCCCCCCCCACCTGGGCGGGGCGGCCGGCGTGGGAGGACGAGGCCTCGGCACCGTGTCCTCGCCCCCCCACCACCATGTGACCCTCGTGCCGCCTCACGAGGGCCCCCTCCTGGGGCTCGGGGAAGTTCGTGGGCCAGCTAGCCCACTGATTCCACCCAGGCGGCGGGGAGTCGTCCGAGAGCTCCACCACCTCCGCCTGCAAATCACCGGCGGGCGCAGCCGCTTGCGCCGCCTCCGCCGCACCTCCACCCGCGCCTCCGCGGCCGCGGCGCGCCGCCGCGCCGCCGCGACCGCCACCTCCGGCGGTACCGCCACATCCACGGGCGCTCCCGCGAGTTGCGCCCGCTCCACCTCCTCCGCCGGTGGCGCCCACCGCGGCCGCACCCTCCACCGTCGCCGCCGCCGCCGCGGCCGTACCTCCGTGGCGGCCGGCGCCGGCCCGCCCCCCGGCCGGCCGGCGCCGCGCCGCGGCGGGCTGATCCGCCGGCCGGGGCCTCGAGGCCCCCGGCCGGCCTTGCGAGCTAGTGCCCGCCGCCACGCTTGTCCCAGGGCGTGACCCCCTCGACGAGCGCCGCCGGTGAGGATCGATGCGTCCGTCCTCAGCACCTTGGCCGGTGCAAGAGGAGGAACGGTTGGCACAGCCCTGCACAGGCACGAACGGAGGATTAGAGCACCTAATCACCTGCAAACCAAACCAAACGAAGGAGGACAGGCTCCTTACCTCGCGGAGGAAAAGGCCCGTTTCCTTTTCCTCGAGGCCTCTGGCGAAGAGGCCGGCGCGGTGGCCGCGCCCCCGCCGCGGCGCCTCCCCGACGGCGCCGCCGCACGCACGGGCACGCCCGCCCCCGTGCGCGGGCGCGCCCGATGCCGCACCCCCCGAAGAAGCCACCGCGCGCGGGGGCACGCTTGCCCCCGCGCGCGGGCCACGCCCGCCGACGCGCCCCTTGGACGACGACGCCGCGCGCGCGGACACGCTCCCTCCGCGCGCGAGGGCACGCTCGACGCGCGCACGGGCGCATCCGCCGCGCGTACCTCCGCGGCACGCGCCGGCACCTCCGCGCGCGCGCGCCGCCCCCGATGACGAGTGCACCCGGCGGCGGGCGACGGTGCGCCCGCCCCGGACGAAGCCACCCCCGACGCCGGCACGGGTTCCGGCGACGGGGCGCGGCCGCCACCGTCCGAGGGGCCCTCCCCCTCGGACTCCTCCTCCCTCGTCTGCTCCGAGGACGAGGGGCTCCTCGATATCCGGGAGGAGAGCCCCCGGCTCCTCGCGCCGCGGTACTCGCGGACCGTTGGTCGCGGCGCGCTTGGCGACGCCCGGCGTGCTCCCTCTTGCGCGCGCCGCCCACCCTGCTGCTCCCCGCCGCGCCGCCGGCCGAGCGCACGGGAGTCGGGGGTGGGTGGAACGGACTTGGCGATGTTGAACTCCACCAGTGCGCACAAGAGTGACAATGGCGGATCGGGGAGACGAAAGCAAGACCAAGAACTAAAACGAAATCGGGGAACCCAACTCACCCGCGGGCCCGTAGGGAGCATCTCGATGTCCCACGGGGTCCGACCCGCAGGTGGCGGCGTCCGGGTGTCGACGGCGCTCCGCGCCCGGGTGAGCGCGTACGGCCGCTCCCGGCGGCGTCGGGAGCATCCGCGACCTCGCCGGTCGACGGGGTTGGCCGCCTCTCGTCATCTCGAAGATGCGGAGCGGCCTCTCCATCAACGGCACGATCCGCCGGTGATGAAGGAAGGCGAGGACGCCCATCGCGTTCAGCCGTCCGCCCTCGCCGGCCGCCGGCAGGGCGGCGAGGACGGACTCTGTCGCGCCGTCGATGCCGGGGTGTGGACACCCCGTAGCCCCGGGAGGCGGGCCTCTCCTTGAACACCCGGCCGGTGTAGGGGGGAAGGCCGGGCTCGCGTTGCGCGGATAAAACCATCCCCGCTCCCCGCCGGCGTTGTTCGTCGTCATGGTGCGGGGGATGTAGACGTTCTTGAATTGCCCCCGCGGGGCAGCGACATCCCGCCGGCGCGCACCGCACGGCGGGTCCTCGGCTTTCCGATGTGGGCTGCGTGACGAGCTCCCCGCGGAAAAGGTGAACCCAGAGATCCCAGTTGACTGGGATCCCCAGGTACCCTTCGCAGACGCCCACGAACGTGGCCGCCCGCGAGATCGCGTTGGGGGCAAAGTTGTGCGGCTCCACCCCCGTAATAGTAGCACATTGCCCGCATGAAGGTGCTCGCCGGCGCGTTGAAGCCGCGCTCGTGGTAGCGGAGGAAGCTCACCACGTAGCCCTCCGCCGCGGGTTGGGCTCGTGGTGCGCCGCCGGCGGCACGATCCACTCCGCCGGGCGCCCTTCTTCGTTGGCCGACAGCTGGCCGGCGGCGACCAGCTCGCCAAGCGCGAGCCGAGTCACCGTCGATTTCTCCCAGGCGTACGGCTCCAGGATCCTAACGGGAAGCTGAGGAGGCGCCATGAGGGGGGACGAAGGAATGCGAAGGCGGAGAACGAGGAGCGGAGGAAAAAAGCTCTAACAGCGAGCCTGCGCGATGGCAAGAGCGAGACGAAGGCGAAGGGACGGGGAACTGGAAGCGGTAAGATGCCAAGGTAAAAAACCGCCGTCCCCCTCCTCCGCGCGGTCTTATAGGGCCGACGGGCGAGCTCTCCGGAGCGGACGCCCCCACCCGCATTAACCGCAGGAATCTTTCCATCGCGTCGACGGGCGGGCCCCACCACGACCGCGGCGGCTCTAACACTTGCGGGCGGGTCATCATTACGGCGAGGAACGCGCCGCGACCGAGGCAAAACCGTCACGTCCGCCCGCCGCGCCGCCCACTACGCGCGCGCGCGCGGCGCGAGCGCCTAAAAAGGCGCGCCCGCGCTGCAAAACCGCGGCCACGACCGCAAGGCAATTAAATGCCCGGGTCCCTTGCCAAGCAAGGAGAGCCCTCGAGCGAGGCGAACCCTCGGCTCGAAACAAAGGCGACCCTCGATGGGATGTTAACGTGAGAAGGTCGCCCGGGACCTGCTCGATGTAGAGCAGGCAACCGCGGCACCCATGCCACGTAGAACCCTCGAGCGGCGTGACCCTCGACTCGAAACAAAGGCGACCCTCGATGGGATGTTAGCGTGAGAAGGTCGCCCGGGACCTGCTCGATGTAGAGCAGGCAACCGCGGGCACCCATGCCACGTGAAGCCCTCGAGCGGCATGACCCTCCGGCTCGAGACAATGTCAACCCTCTAAAAAAAGGCACGCGCGTAAGAGGATCGCCCAGGTCACGCTTGAAATGGAGCGGCACCGAAAGCACTCATGCCGCGCCGTGCGCCAACAAGCACCTCGAGGGTCGGCACGCCCAGACCCCTCGACGGCCGCAAACGTGGAAAGACGGGGCGTCCGGGCACGGCCCCGCACGGCCTTGCGATCGAGGTTCGAAGCCCGACCCTCGACGGGTTCGAACGGGCGCCCCGCATCACGCAGTTAGGGACGACGAGGGCACGCGCATACGAGCCGTTCCTCGAGCCCGTCGGCTCGAGGGTGCCCCACATGTCGTGTTCGAGAGCCGCCGAGGGCGGCTAGCGGGGGATCCCACCGAGGGAGAGCTTCCGCGCCCTCGGTCCCTAGCGAACGGGACCGAGCCCCCACCTAGCAAACCCACGCAAGCGCTTCCATGGACGTGTCTCCGGACCGCGCGGCCTACCCTTATCGAACGGGGCATGGACGTCCACTTGAACCACCCGCTAGCGCTCGACGAGGAATCCGCGATTCGCGACCCGCTCGATGGGAGTCGTGGAGACCTCACCCTCCGTCCCGCGGAGGGACGGCGAGGGCGCGTTAAAAAACAAGTCGTCGGGCTCGACCCGATCGCCTCGAACGGGCCAAGGCTCGGGGGGCTTGACGCGCGGCTACACCTCCTTGAAATTGCACCCGCCGGAGACAACGGCGACGGGGAGCGTGCACCCCCGAAGCCGGCCGAAACACCGCCGATGCCGGTTGGCATATGTGCCACACCTTTCGACCAAAGTTCTCGCGGTTAACCCCCGCGGGAGAACCCACACTCTGCGGGGGCTTCGGGGGCTAGACCGCGGGTCCGCCGACGCGGCCCCACCGAAAGCGTTCGCAAACAAGGAGGGAAGAACGTCCTATCGGTAGGTTCCGGCATGCGGGAGCCTCAATGGCAAACCCGCGGATGCTCGGGGGGCTACCGTCGGGGACCGCCCCTAGGGGTCCCCTTAAACAACGGGGAATCCTCACTTAATCCCGGTATCAAAACACGCTAAGCCTAACCATGCGGGTAACTAACCATGCGGGACACGGCTTACGTCGGGATCCCGACGGCCCACCGAGACGGCCCACGGAGAAGACCCCTCGAGCGGGGCTCCGCCTCGCTCGAGGACGCGCTCCCCCCTCGGGCGGGCTCCGCCCGTTCGAGGGACAACCCTTTCCCTCGAGCGGTCCCGCCCCGCTCGAGGGATCGCCCCCCCCCCCTCGAGCGGGTCTCGACTCGCTCGAGGATCCGCTCCGCCCTCGGGCCGGGGCCCGCCACGCTCACGGGCGCGCCGCACGCGTGCGCCGGCCCCGTACTTGGGCATTTAACGCCCGACACCGCAGACGGCGTCATCATGCGCCCCGGGCTCACGCCCGGTGCCGCCGCACCAACTCCCCGGGGAGGAGCCCATCCCCGCCACCGTGGGGGATGGACCGTGCGGTACGGCCGGTGGCGGTCCGTGACAACGCGCGCCCACTACGGTACGGCTAACGCGCCCGACCCTCGAAAGGGGGCCGGCGCACCCTCGATCTCACTTTTCCGTGACCCTACGGAGGTTAGGTAGGGGGCGCCGGGCCGGTGGACGGCCATCCCGGTCACCGTAACGGTGCGGCCGCCGTACCGCGCGTGCGGACGCACGCCCGCACCGCAGCGCACGCCCGAGCACCTGCAAGAACCACTCCGCCTGCCGCGGAACGCATTGGGAAGGAACGCCGTTCGCCCGCGCCCGTTCCCCGTACCCGGCCATCATCGGCACCTCCCTCGAAGCCTATCAAAGGACACCACCGCCATCTCGCCGCCTTCCTACCCTCGAACCGCCCCCTGTTCGGGTACGGGGGTAGGCCATCATGGCCGGATCGCAGCGAAGATCGTCCGACGGCCGCCCACTCTACACCGTAGCGCGACGTGCTCCCTCACGTAGCTAGGTAGCGCGGCGTGCATGTAACCCGTCGCCCCCTTGGCCTATAAAAGGGGGAGGCGAGCCCCCGGCCGCGGGGGGACGGAGTTCGGAGAAGAACACAAGACACCGTGCACTCACTCTCTTATTCTCCCATAACATCTTCGCCCACTCTCCCGGGGACTTGGAAGCCACGCTTCCTCCCCCCGCCTCGCTTGTACTTGCCCCACTACAAGCACCCCCGGTGCCGAGCAATATAGTGCCACGAGCACGCCCCTGTCGGACGTACGGCCCCCTCGGCGGAACCGGGATAAAACCTTGTGTCATTTGTTGCTTAGCATCGACCATTGAGGGATAGACCTAGGCGTTATCTACTGGTTAGTGTCGGGACCATATTCCACACCGACAATCCGGCGCCTAACATTTAACACGCGTCGGATGAGTTCTGTAGCCAACTGGTTCAAAACGGACGGTCAGATGAACCGACGGTACAGGCATCGATTCATCCGATGCCTTAGGGTTTGGCTACAGTTCTGGTCAAGGGTCTGGGCTCAAGCATCGGACGATCCGACGCCTTGACCATCGGTTCATCCGACGGTTGCATTTAAATTCAACAGAGACGCGCCAAGACTTCTGCTTCAGCACCGGATGATCTGACGCTTGGATGGTGTTCACAGCGGTTCATCTGACGGTTTGTTTCAAATCATACAGTACCGCCCCGAGTGGGGTGCCTTCAGCACCGGATGATCCGTCGTAGCGTCGGTGTATAGCGTCGGTGTATTTTCTGGGTTTCAAGGTTCAACGGCTATATTGGGCGCTGTGAGTGACCGGATGATCCGACGCTTAGCAGGGGGGCACCATCGGTTCATCCGACGGTACAACTTTTTCAGGGGTCTTTTCCAACGGCTAGCCACCTTTGCTAGGCCTATATATAAGCCCCCCTGCCTCTCTAGAGCTGCCTTTGCCACTCTGAAGATCTACTGCAGCCTAGGAGAGAAGGAGAGTGTGTTCTTGCTCTTCATTGAGGTGTTCTTTCTTAGTGAGTAAGAGTTTCAAGGTGCATCCATGGCTTAGCTGAGTGCTCAGGTCAAGTGAAGGTTTGCGGGCTTGTTACTCTTGGAGTTTGACGGCTCCTAGACGGTCTAGGTGACTTGGGGGTTCTTGGTGAGCTCTTGGAGATTGTGGGAGCCTCAAGACAAGCTTGGTGTACACGGTTCGAGACCCACCGTTCCGGAGATGGAGAACGGGTACTCTTAGTGAGCACTTGTGTCTTAGTGACTCAAGGGGGAGCGATACTCTAAGTGAGTGCTCCAACGTGGACTAGGGGGGAAGCGTCAACTTCTCGATACCACGGGAAAAAATCCGGTCGCCTCTTGTCCATCTTATTTACTTCTAGCACTTACTTTCAGCATTTCAATTCCGCTCTCAAGTTTCTTTGTCTTTGTTCTAGCTTGTTTCGCTTGTGTGCTTCATATCTTGCCTAGGTTGTCATATTGCCTCCTAGTGTGTTATTTGCTAAGGAAACTTGTGTTAGTGTGCTCTAGAAGTAGAGAAGAACCTTTTTAGTATGGGCAACACTAGTTGATAGGCTAAGGTTTTCGTTTTTCCTTTAGAACTTGAAAACAAGTCTCATATTCAAACCCCCCGTCTATGTGACTAGATCCTACAGGTAGTTATCCCTTGCTCATAAATCTAGCCGTCCAGCATGCTCGCTCTTCCGTCTGTTTGCAACCCGCACGCTCTAGTACAATCGTGTGTTGGCCAGAAAAATCATCAACAAAAATCAACAATTTATTTCACCTATAATAGTATAATACGGTTGGAGCAAATCATATAGCACTATATTTTAACTAGCAGGTCTATACTCATACACTACCATAGGGTAAAAAAATGTAAATGCACTATGTGAAGCGTGGAAAAAACATGGTGTTGATCATATAAACACACTATTTTGAGGCAAATTAAGGAGATTCGTAAGCATCATTTTTACATGATGTTAAATTAAAGAACAGACAAATTATATGAAAATAAACATTCATATGTAGTTTAAATTAAAGGAAGCAAATTACATCATGATATCCAATACTCCATTTGAAACAGTCTTACCTATATACCTCTAAGATATTGTTCTACACTTGCAGTTATGTTAGGATTGAATCACGATCATGTGACTGCTTCCTTCCAATATCAGCAAGTGGATTATGAGTGAGCTAAAACAACTGCAACAACCATTCTTTCTGATCTAGTTCCTTCAAATTCCTAACTCTCAGATAGATGGGTTATGATGTTCCTGGCAGCTTCATCTACTAATAAAGCACTACCAATCTTTTGAAGCAGAAAGGAGCAAAACCTCCCAATGTCATCAACCATTTCTCTGTACAACATAAAAAATGTGTTACATAATTCAGTAAGAAATACAAGAAAAATACAGAAATCTCATCTGGTTGCTTGATTAAAAAATGTATGAATCCTATAATCAGTAGAAGACCAAATAGAATGTCTAAACATATTGTAACACGATTTATATTTCCAATTTATATGTCTGAATCCCAATAAAAATCCTATTTGATATTTTTGTTAGTAAACTCTATGCTTGGAACTAATAGAGCACTAAACAAATAAAAGCACACTCTGCAAAACATGGCGGCGGGGCATAAGGCCTCCTTGGTTAGTCGAGGGGGCTGCGGTGGAAGATAGGTAGTACAATGACCAGTGAGGGCGCCATTGGGGTGGTGGCAGAGGCCGGCAGTGGTGGGGCAGCTAAGAAAAAGATGAAGTTGTGGAAGTGAAGCGCTGATGTGCAGTTCGTAGTCAATTATATTTGCACTAAATGCATACTAATTTTTGAAATGCAATTGTGTTCCTTAAGTGACAATTTGTAGCAGAAATTCTAACAAGTGGCATAATTTGTTGGGTGGCAGCGCCAAAAAATTCATAATAGTATAGTAGTTTGTTTGAGCTGGCCATTTATTTTGTGTAGCATGAGTTTCTACTCTACTTTAAATCTGCTTTGTATTATGCAATATGTGATATCATTTACATATGTGCTATGACTGAAATAAGAATTTTAAAAGTGCACAATTACCATGTGGCCTAATTTTTTTGTTGCACCAGTGAGCAAAGCCTCCATATGCGCGAAATCCATTGATCACGCCAGCTAGGTCGCAATCTTGGCTAGGTCTCAGTGTCACTGGCTTCCGCTCGGTAGCCATCAAGCTTCAGTTCCTTGCTTTTGCCCCAAAGGAATCCGTACAGCCCGACGATAATTAAAACAATCCCCAACACGCTGCACACCACAATATAAATTGCAAAATACTTTACCATTTACATTTACTCATCTGTCTTATTTATTGTAATATATGTGTAATATAGAGTAATGAGCAGCTCAAGGGTGGGATCATCGCTCACCTTCCCAGGTAGATGTTAGTGCCGATGAGTATCGAGTCCATGATCATGGTGATGATCAGCGACAACGAGTTGAACATCGGAGGGTAGTAGATTGGCCCACTTCGGCTGATCACCCATGAGAGGAGCACAAATGCGAGGCCTGTGTTAAACACTCCCTGATAATGATAGGGAACCAACACTAGAAAATTAGATAAAGTCAACTGATCACTAGTTCCAAACATAAGTACATTAGGCAATTACACAGGGCAGTTTGCGGCTACTACCGAGTAGACGGCCGTTAAGAGCTGGAGGTCCCACTTAAGCCTCCATTCTGCCATGTCATGGCTGAAGCAGACACCCACCACAAAGGCTTGCAGGCTTCCCACCAGACTGGTCAGCATCGTCATCCAATACTTTGATGGGAATACCTTCACAACCTTTGCCTAATTTCCTCCAATTTACAGTAGCAAGTGAGAAGAAGTTAGTAAGTAAAAAAGCAAAACAAATCTATTTCAGAGGAAGTCTGGGGTGGTAATACCTGCACGATGAAATACACGGCATAGCTCAGGCTACTACCACAAAGTAAGAATGTGCCCATGAGCATGTCGTGGTGAGCGGCAGCGTTACTCGCTGGTGCCTGGGCATGGGAGTATCCGAGCAGGTTGGTTGGCCACAGATGCAGCAGTTGCCCTTTCAACAGGCTCACCACCATCATTCCACCCACGCACAGCAGAGCTCTCAGGAGCTTCATAATGCCAGTCCACCTTCGGAGCCCCAGCTTCTCAGTCCTGAAGCATATCACACAGAAGTAGGTGTCAACTACAGCTCCAAACACATATTGTATATATGCACGGTTTCATGGTGAGATCAATACCGAAGTGTTAGTTCGATCTCTTCACCGTTACGGCCCAAAGGCCGTAACGGGTTGGATCCCGCGCCCTGGTCGGGGGCGCCCAACCAATCCATGGTTGGTGGGCCCCCGTCGCACAGTGCTATAAAGAGGGGGTGGGGACCACGGCTCGCAGTACGAGGTTCACCGCGCCGCCGCTACACCCCACCCCACAAACCCTAACCGACCGAGGGAGCACTGGAGCGGCGGGAAGCTCCGCCACCGCCGTCACCGCGTCCCTCCTCCTCGGATCCGGCGCACCTGTGCCACCGCCCGACGCTCGACCGGAGAGTTTCGGATCCCGTCGTCCCCGAGCCCGCACTGCTACCTCTACGTCAAGCCGGCGCCGCCCCTGCGACCCCGACGCTAGAGATGGCCTCCGACTCCGCGCTCCCCTCGAACCCAGATGGTCTGCGACCCTCGTTCTCCCTCTGTTTCTTTTTAGTAGTTGCTTTAGGTGTAGTAGATCTAGATCTAGGTGGTCAAGTTCCTTATCTGTAATCATTAAGTGTCTACCCGAAGTGATTAGCTACTGGTATTTTGTGGTCGGTTAAGTGCTTAAGTTATAACAATGGTATCAGTAGTCAGGCCAGTTAGCATTTTTATTTCGGGGTTAGATCTATTTCATTCAGTGTAGCAAGTAGAAGGAGATGACCCCAAATCTTTTAGATCTGGGGGAGAGAACACTGGATTCGAAATAAAAACGTTGAAAAACGCATAAAGGTTGAAACCCTAACCCTAGATCTTGCTCGGGTTAGGGGAAGGAAACACACATACGCATCAACAGAGGCTACCTAACCCCAGATCCACTCGGGTTAGGGGAAGAAATCAAGCAAAAAGATGCAAATCGAGAAATCAAACCCTAGATCTAAAATTTTTTCTTTTTTCCCCGAGATTAATCACCTAAAGAAACTCCAACCAGTAAAGACCGCCTCTATGCGGGTTTGAACGCCGTCGTGCGGGGCATGTTTTGAGCAGATGCTCGCCGCCGCCACGACGGCATCAGGGACTGGAGCCGTGGGCGCCGCCACCAGGCCGCTCGACGGCCGCGCGCTCACCCATGGGGTGGACGCGCGCGCCGGCGAGGGGGCGGGCAGCAGCGCCATCTTCCTCCATCGAACCACCATGGGTGGTTTCCTCTCTGTTCATTGCGATTCTAAAGCTTTTTGGTGGAGAAATGGGGGAAGGAGAAGGAAAGGTGGAGCTCGTCGCGGTTTTTTGGACCGGGCGGCGCCGCCCACCGCCGCCGGCGGGCGCCGGCCGCGGGGCGGGAGGGCGGCCGCCGCCGGTCCCGATGCTCGCTCGCGCTCGCGGGTTAAGGCAAGGGGAAGAAAAAATTTGCAAGCTTCTAGGGTTTTCCAAAGGTCCCTGGCCTTATATACATCACCGAATCAGGCGGGTCAGTTTTCAGCCGTTGATTTCAGATCGACGGCACAGATCGCTCAGCAGCCGCGCGGGCTGAAAACAGCCCAAGAGGGAGGCCGTGCTGGGCCGCTTCGCCGGCCCAGCCATTGGCTACCGGGCCAATAGCCCACGCGGGCGCGCTAAGCAGGCCGTGGGCCGTTTTCTGCTGCTAGGCCGAAACGGCAAGATGGGAACAGTAACGTTTTTCTATTTTAAGTTTTGAATTTCAGAAGCTATTTTGCATTGTTTTTCTTGTATTATTTGCTGTTTTAATTTAAGTTAATATCTCTGTTTAATTTTTTGATAAATTCTTGAAATTTTGCAGAGAGTTGAATGCTTCTGAAATTAAAGTTTTTTATCTGTTCATTTGTTTGTTTTTCCGCTGCGTTGATTTATTGTCTCTAGTTAAATTGAACCAAAGGGATATTTAATTAGAGAAGGTTTTTTCTTTTAAGAATATGTTATGATATTGTTATTTTTCTGGCCAAAGCTGATAATTACAATATTATAACCTGATATACTAAAGTTTTATGCATTAGTTCTATTTTTCTGCCCAAAGGTGATATAGAATTAATGTAGTAGCATGTTGTATGTATTAATTTTGACCAAAGTTAAATTGATGCATGCAATATTTATTGTTAAATGTTCTCACATTTTTTTCTGAATTTTATTTTCAGCTCAAGCTGGGTATGTTGGTCAGATCCCTGAGTTGACCGGCAACAACTACACAGCTTGGCGCAAGTTGGTGAAACTGGCATTCTTAATGCTGGGTATGGAGTATGTGCTGACCACAGAGCGTCCTGCTGAGCCTCAGGCACCTGTCGGAGAGGCAAATGAGACTGATGATGCATGGAAATTAAGGGAAGACGCCCATATCAAGGCGGAAAGTGAGCATCAACTCGCTAAAGCGAGGTGGGATCTAGACAACAAGAGGTGTCTAGCGATCATTCGGACTAAGATGACGAGAGGCAATTAAGGCGTCTATTCTGAAAAGGATAAGGACGGAAGGTTACTCACCGCCTCCGAGTATTTGGAGATAGTGGATAAGCGACACTCTCATCACACTAAGACTTATGCCGGTACTACTATTGGCGGTTTGGTTGCAATGAAGTACACTTGGTGGTGGTATAAGGGACCACATACTTAAGATGAGCAACATGAACGGCAAGCTTGCCGAGATGGGCATGGTCCTTCCCAATGAGTTTGTCATTCATTTGATTTTTAAGTCCCTCGCCTCCCGAGTTTTCGGCTTTTGAGGTTAACTACAACACCATACCGGATAAGTGGGATGTGCACAAGTTGATTGCCATGTCGGTCCGGGAGGAGGAAAGGTTAAAGGCTCGGAATGGTGGTCTTGTTAACTATGTAAACCATGGTAAGAAGCCACGAAGCGAAGCTTTCCACATAAGAACTTTCAAGCTAAGAATCAAGCGGAAAGCGGACCTTCCAATGCACCTCCTCGAGGCACGAGATGAAGTCAAATGGAAAAGCTCCCATGCGGATTGATCGGCCTCCTAAACCTCGAAACCGCCTCGGCGGATGGAGTTTGCTCCAAACCAGTGTCACTGGTGCAAGAAGACGGGGCATTGGAAGAAGCAGTGTCCTAAGTGGTTGCACTTCATGTGGTCAAAGGGTGAGGACATTATTACATTTGTAGATGAATCCCTGTACTTAAGTTATAATAAATCTACTTGGTGGATTGATTCAGGTGCAACAATTCATGTTGCTAATTCTATGCAGGGTATGACTACAACCAGAATCCTAACAAGAGGAGCAAGAACAATTAAGGTTGCGAATGGCGTCGAGGCTGAAGTTGAAGCCATTGGTGATCTCCCCATCAAGTTGAAGGACGGCTTCACGCTTCTGCTTCATGACGTTCTTTATGTTCCATCGTTGAGTCGCAACTTAATTTCGTTTCATGTTTAGCGACAATGGGTTTGAGTGTCAGTTTAGTGCAAAACATTGTTCTATTAAGTTAAATAATGTGATTGTGGGTCTTGCCATCCGACAAGACAAACTTTACATGTTGGCTATTCATGATGATTGCTCTGAATGTGTTGATTCTGTGTGTGAAAATGCGAATGTTGAATCATCTACGAATGTAAGCAAGAAGCGGAAGCGAATTGATACCGTATCATCGAAATTATGGCAACGTCGCTTAGGCCATATTTCGAGGGGAAGGATGGAACGCTTAGTTAAGGAATCAATTCTTCCGCCGTTAGAATTTAATGATTTAGAACAATGCATAGATTGCATTAAAGGCAAGTTCATTAAACAAATTAAGAAAGGCGCAAAGCGAAGCACAGGGGTGTTGGAGATAATCCACACAGACATTTGTGGTCCATTCCCTGTGGCGTCTGTGGATGGTTTTGATTCGTTCATTACATTCACAGATGATTATTCTCGATATGGGTACATCTATCCAATTAAGGAGAAGTCGAAGCCCTTGAGAAATTTAAGATATTTAAGGCCGAAGTTGAAAATCAGCACAACTTAAAGATCAAGGTGGTGAGGTCCGACCGAGGTGGGGAGTACTACGGTCGACACACCCCGTATGGCCAAGTTCTGGACCTTTTGCAAGGTTTCTACGGAAAATGGCATAGTTGCCCAAGATAGTACACCGGGTGAACCTCAACGAATGGAGTAGCCGAAAGAAGGAACCGTACCTTGATGGATATGGTTAGAAGTATGTTAAGCTACTCGACATTACCGATTAGTTTGTGGATGGAGGCATTAAAAACCGCCACTCACATTCTAAATAAAGTACCTAGTAAGTCGGTACCTACTACACCATATGAGTTATGGACGGGTAGGGAACCCTCCTTGAATTATATGCGTGTGTGGGGATGTCCAACGAGAGGCTAAAGTTTTCAACCCAAATATTGGGAAGTTAGACCCCAAGACGGTAAGTTGCCATTTCATTGGCTACACGGAAAAATCTAAAGGATATCGTTTCTACTGTCCTACCGGACATACAAGGTTCGTGGAAACGAGACACGCCGTTTTTCTAGAGGATGAAATGATCAGAGGGAGCAAGGCAGTTCGAAAGGTTGATCTTGAAGAAAAGCGGGTGTGCGCACCCACTCCGATGGTTGAAGAACCGTATTTTGAGCCGCTCGTTGTTCCGATAGCCACGGTGCAACCCACCGTGGTACCGGAACTCCGTTGTTAGTACGCCCGTGCCATCGGTGGAAGAAAATGAGGAAACTGTTCCACGAAATCCTACAAGTACAAGCGATGCACCGAAGAAACACAACAGACCCCAAGTGCATGAAGAGCCGATTCGAGCAGGCTCCGAGAAGGTCATCAAGAGTCGAAAGTCGGCTATCCCCGACGATTATGAAGTTTATGAATGTGAAGAAATTCACATAGAAGGTGATCCTACTTCTTATGAAGAAGCTATGAGTCGTCCCGATGCATCGAAGTGGCAAGAAGCCATGGAAGATGAAATGAAGTCAATGAGTACCAACGAGTTTGGGACTTAGAGGAAGTTCCTAAAGGAGCCAAAACAATGAGGGCCGCAAATGGGTCTACAAGATTAAATATGACTCCAAAGGGAACATAGAAAAGTATAAAGGTCGGCTTGTGGCTAAGGGATACACGCAAAGAGAAGGGATAGATTACAATGAGACGTTCTCTCCGAGTCTCGTGTAAGGATTCTTTTAGGATCATAATGGCTTTGGTGGCGCACTATGATTTGGAATTACACCGGATGGATGTTAAGACGGCATTTACGAATGGAGATTTATATGAAGATGTATACATGACTCAACCCAAAGGTTTTGTTGTGAAAGGGAAGGAACATTTAGGGTGTCGTTTAAGAAAATCCATTTATGGTTTAAAGCAAGCCTCTAGACAAGGTGGAATCTAAAGTTTGATGAGACCATCACAAAATTTGGTTTTAAGGCAAATGTTGAGGACAAGCTGCGTTTATGCAAAGTTTAAGAATGGGAAATTCATTTTCCTAATACGTATGTGGATGACATTCTACTAGCTAGTAGTGATGTTAGACTACTACAGGAAACGAAAAAGTTCTTGTCTTCAAAATTTGATATGAAAGATCTTGGTGAAGCCTCATATGTTTTAGGCATTGAGATTCATCGAGATAGGTTGAAGGGGGTCTTAGGATTATCGCAAAAGGCATATCTTGAAAAGGTACTAAAGAAATATAATATGCATGCGAGTAGAGCCACACCTGCTCCTATAGTAAAGGGCGATAAGTTTGGACTTCACCAATGTCCAAGGAACCAATATGAGATCGATCAAATGAAAATGGTTCCATATGCTTCAGCGATTGGTAGCTTACGGTATGCACAAGTGTGCACTCGCCCCGATTTAGCATTTGTTACGGGAGTGCTTGGTAGATATCAAAGTAATCCGGGAAAGGATCACCGGATGATGGTAAAGAAGGCCTTTCGATATCTACAAGGCACGAAAGATTTAATGCTAACATATAGAAGGTCCGATTCCCCGGAGATAAAAGGGTACTCGGATGCGATTATGCGGGAGATAGGGATGATAGAAAATCCACGTCGGGATATATATTCACTCTCGCGGGGAGGAGCTATTTCGTGGAGAAGCTCAAAACAAGAACTAGTTGCAACATCTACGATGTATGCGAGTTCATTGCCTTGTTATGAGGCAACGGGACGGTGATGTGGCTAAAGAAGTTTATACCGACTTAAGAGTAGTGGATTGTATTCACAAACCACTACGGTTATCTTGCGATAATAAACCGAGCGGTATTCTATGCTCACAACAACAAGTTAAGTAATGCTACCAAACCGATAGAAATAAAATTCTATGCGGTGAAAGACGAGTCCGGGATAAAACTATAAGTCCGGAGCATTTAGGCACTAAAGAAATGTTAGCGGATCCGCTCACAAAAGGCTTACCACCCAATGTGTTCGGAGAACACTTAGCCGTATGGGTTTAAGGGAAAGCCTATGATTCCTGACCGGGCCCATGTTAAGATCCTATCAAAATGGATAAGTGTATTGTGGTCGGTTAATCTGGTTGTGATTACAATTTAGATGACCCATGCTCAATATGTTTATTTGTGATGAGATGGATGTCAAGTAAAGGACTCGAGATTAAGTGAATGTTGTAGAAGAGATCGAGAGGGAGAATGTTAGTTCGATCTCTTCACCGATTACGCGCCTTTGGGCCGTAACGGGTTGGATCCCGCGCCCTGGTCGGGGGCGCCCAACCAATCCATGGTTGGTGGGCCCCCGTCGCACAGTGCTATAAAGAGGGGGTGGGGACCACGGCTCGCAGTACGAGGTTCACCGCGCCGCCGCTACACCCCACCCCACAAACCCTAACCGACCGAGGGGAGCACCGTAGCGGCGGGAAGCTCCGCCACCGCCGCCACCGCGTCCCTCCTCCTGGATCCGGCGCACCCGGTGCCACCGCCCGACGCTCGACCGGAGAGTTCCAGATCCCGTCGTCCCCGAGCCCGCACTGCTACCTCTACGTCAAGCCGGCGCCGCCCCTGCGACCCCGACGCTAGAGATGGCCTCCGACTCCGCGCTCCCCTCGAACCCCGATGGTCTGCGACCCCCTGTCTTCCCTCTGTTTCTTTTTAGTAGTTGCTTTAGGTGTAGTAGATCTAGATCTAGGTGGTTAAGTTCCTTATCTGTAATCATTAAGTGTCTACCCGGAATGATTAGCTACTGGTGTTTTGTGTTCGGTTAAGTGCTTAAGGCGTCTAACAAGCACTATGGCAATGATGAATGTGGCAATGGGGATCAGATTCATGAATATGGCAGAGTACGCGGCGCTTGTAGCCCGCAGCCCATAGAAGTACAGTCCAACGGCCATGACGTCTCTACAGTGTATATACGAAAAGGGAGATTCCAGTGTCAATTGCTGAAGCATGAACCTAAGAAACACATGATCCTTGGTTCCTTGTACTGAACCTGGTACTTGTGAAATTATTTAATTTTATTGAAAGTAATGGGTATGTTCGATATGCTTCAGAACTATATTCAGGATTTCAGTTCCCAGTTTTAGTATTCTTAATTAACTGGGATGATACACTTCACATGTTCTTATATTATTCTATCTCAGATTTTGCACATGAAGGAAAGCAAAATATGAGCATGTCAAGTTTGTACAGTTTTCCTTCACACAGATAAGTAAAGTCCAACAGCCATGACGTCTCTACAATGCATAAGAAAAGGGATTTTCCACAGTGTCGAGTGCCAAGCATGAAACTAAGGAATCATTCCACCAAATTTTAGTAAAGTTTCGGTGAGCCTTTCAGCTTTACTTAGTGGAGACTTCAGAGATGCCTAGCTACTCGATCCTTGTATACCTATTATCTCCAAATCTAAAGTTCTCTCTAAAAAGAATATCATTGTTCGACAGATCTTCTGATGATTTATACGTTTGATTTGTTGTGAGACTAAAATACTACGTAAGAAGCAGAAAAAAGAGGAGTTGAACGGTGGCTATACTAACGCCCGAGGTTGACTGACTGTGAGTGCTCACCCAAATGCAGCATTTGCAAAGATCCATCCCCAGACAGTCAAATTCACCTTTTTCCAAGTCTCCCTGGTCGAAACACACAAACATGGATAAAGAAATTATGCATCGTGTCATAACGCCTGGTGTGTCCACATTGCCACATTGATCCCCGTACCCTACGTACCTCTCGTAGATGAGGGCGAAAGGTGCAACGGCGGCAGCGGCGACGAGGTTGCGGTAGACGACGAGCACGAAGGGGTTCATGCCGGCCTTGAGCGCCAGCTCGGACAGGAGCACCATCCCCATCGTGAGCAGCTGAACCAAGACCATGCACAGCGCAAGCTTCGCGCCGCCCTCCGACGCCGCCGTGGGAGTCGGGCTCTCCTCCCCTTGTTGCCGTGGTTCGTCGTCCGCCATGTTTCTGCGACGCGCGCACAGTCTGGTGAGGTTAATTTCCCAACGACGACGATCGAGGAGGCGCCGTATATAATTGAATTCGAGAAGAATGATCCTGGATCCAAAGCGTCATACATGGAAGCATTTGCTGGTAGTTTTAATGCTTTGAAAAATCCTGACTGGCTTGCCTAATCTCTGCGCTAGCTGGTTGCATGCGCTTGACCAGCCTGTCATGCCTTTTACTTCTTGATGACGTTGTGATAACTGACAAGTTTCGAATGCGGTGTGCAAAAAGAAAACGTCCTTCTTTGCTGAAAACAATACTTAACACTGTGAATTATTTTCAGTTTATTTATTTGTTCCCACTGTTATATAGAAAAGGAACAGATCGATTTTCACGATTTACCTAAGAGCTTTGCAAAGAGAAATTAAATTGACTCTGATTTAGTTTGACCTTTTCTTACCCAAATATTTTCTCCGTCCCAAAAAGAATGATGTTCTCGCATGCAAAATTTGTCTCCAAAAGAATGATGTTTTATGATTTAAATCTTATGCATGTCATGCATGCATGATTAAATAAAAATATATTTTCTTTATTTTTTATACAACTAAAGTATTTAAGGGTACATGCGTCTTTTACATTTACTTCCATTTGAAAAATCTCAAAATATCATTCTTTATTGCAAGGATGGAGTACAACTCTAGCATATCAAAGCTTACCGAATCATTATAGTAGTGTGACTTTAAAAAGACTTTAACACCCATCGAAATTAGCGTGTTGGCGGGCACAATTGGCACCCGCCAACTTCGTGGTGTACAGGGCTGTCGGGCTATCACCCGCCCGCACAAAAGGGTTATTTGTGCTGGCTCAAAGTTATTGACGGTTGTTGCGCCCGCCAGCAAAGATTGATTTTAGCCGCCAGTACAAATCGTTTTTGGTCAAGTGACTGGCAAGTCTATTATAAAAATGGCTGAGTGAAACAAAACTGAGGGAAGTCATCTGGACGATGCCAATAAGCAATTACACGATTGCACCTGCATTTAAAATTTCCAAACTAGTGAATCAAAATCAGAATTATGAAACCATTTCAGCACAATCGGATTATTATAAGAAATTAGCAAAGTAGGAGTACTTTGTTCCTTTTGCCTAGTATGTTAGAGAACTGTATATTGTCATGATTTATTTATTTTGGAAATTAATTCTGCAACTGTTTAATTATCCGACATACCATATAGATTTTTATCATGTTTGCCTGCATTACAGATTTTGTCATCTAGTAAAGTATTTTTGAGGATTTCAGACACAGGCCTCCGCATGGCTTTGTTTTTTTGAACAATTCGAGGGGGGGATCCTTCTTCTCCCGGCATACCAGGAGTGGATTTTACAGAGGGGAATGAGCTTGAGAGGAAGAAACAGAGGGATTAGTTACAGAGTAGAGGTGTTCACACCAAGCCTGAACTAAGTGTTGTTCTCAGAAAAAAAAAAGCCTGAACTAAGTGTGAGTGTTGTTTGTATCTAACACGCTATAGTTCCAGGTCCTTCACTGCTCTCCGGATGACCTCGCACGGCAGGAGCTCTTGTTGTTCAAAAATTTTGGCATTCCTTGCTTTCCAAATGTGCTAGAGAATGGTGAGCGCTACGTCCGTTCGGACCTGGTCAGGGAGGGGTAGGTCTGTGCCTAGAAGCCCAGGTTTCTTGTGCGTGCCGTTGATCAGGTTGATGCCTAGGGCCGCCCACACCAGCCTGGCCCTGCTGCAGTGATTGAAGATGTGCTCGTCGGCTCTAGGATGTTGTGACAGTACTCACAGTTTGCTTCATCCCGTTGCCTAATGTTTTTGTAATGGAGGAGTAGCCAACCGAAAATTTGTAGTTTCCCGGGCAGCTTAGTTTGCCAAATGCGTGCAACGTCAGGATTTTGTGCGTCTCCCTCATGCATCAAGAGATAGGCGCCCCTGGTGCTGAAGGGTTTAGGCAGCGATCCATCTAGGAAATGAAGGTCTTCGTGTTCACTGAAATGATAGAGTTGAGTACAATTCAGCAGGGTGGTAAACTCCTCGCTGGCTGCATTCGTTAGGCGTGATCTGTGATGCTCAAACAGGCTCTGGGCAACCACCTCCCGAACCGAACCGCTCGTGTCAGTGTAGTGGGAACAGAGAGCAGGGAAGGTGTGCGCCAGGGTGGTGTTGAAGAGCCATTTATCATACCAAAAGGAGGTGTGTTCGCCATTCCCAACCCGGATTCTTGTGAGTGTCTGGTAGAGGGGAAGCTCATGCTGAACCAAACGATTCAAGAAAGAGTGAAGAGTCCTCGCTGAGGGAGGAGTGCCGAGAGAACCAAGTCTTCCAAGGAAGCGAAGCGGGTTCATGAAGCTCGTGCACAAATTTCAGGAGCAGACAATGGTTTTGGTCCTCTAGGTTCTTAATTCCCAGGCCCCCGCAGTCCTTAGTCTGAAGGAGGTGTGTCCATTTTATCAAACATTGAGAGCCATTGCATTTATCCTCACCCGTCCAGAGGAAGGCACGACGCCTGGCGTCGAGGCGCTCAAGAACAGTTTTGGGGAGTAGGTGAGATGACATGAAGTAGATTGTGAGGCCGCCAAGAACAGCATTGACTAAAATGAGTCGGCCAGCAAAGGATAAGAGTTTGGCTTTCCACCCGGTGAGAAACCTGTCAAAGCTGTCAATGAGAGGTTTATAGTCAGCCACACGGAGTTTGTGTGGGGATAGAGGACGACCGAGGTAAGTTTGTGGGAAACTAGAGATCGAGCACCCGAGGACAGTAGCCATGGCAGCTGCTTCCATATCTGGGACATGCATTGGCACAAAAGTTGACTTGTGAAAGTTGATGGTGAGACCAGTGGCGAATGAGAAGTCATCTAGAATCTGTTTCAGCATCGTCATAGAGCTTGTGTCCCCTTTTGTAAGAATTAAGGTGTCGTTGGCATATTGGAGCACCGGGCAGGGGATAGTTTGATTTAGGGGGTGGCAAAGATCGCCATTAGTAGAAGCTTTTTGGATCAAGCGCTGAAGGACATCAGCCACGATGATGAAAAGATAGGGGGAGATTGGGTCCCCCTGCCTGAGCCCACGCCGGCAAGTGATCCAACGTCCAGGGACACCATTCAGCATGATAGTTGTTTTGCCAGTTCTCAATACACAGTCAATCCAGTTGCACCATCTGTCATCGAAACCCCGGGCACGAAGAATTGAGGCCAGGCTCTCCCATTCGATTTAGTCAAATGCCTTCTTGAAATCAAGTTTGAGAACAGCAGTAGGAACCTTTCTTTTGAAGCAGCAGCTCAAAAGGTCAGTCGCATAAACAAAAATTTCAGAGATGCTACGACCGTGGATGAACCCTGTTTGGTCAGCGTCCACAATTCTAGGGATAGCAGCACGAAGACGGTTTGCTAACACTTTGGTGAAAAGCTTCATGGGGCACGAAGTCGGAATGAGTCAGCGGAGCAGATGCCCTCTTTCTTCGGCATGAGAACAAGGTGGGCTCTATTCAGGTAAATTCAGAGAGCCGTCATAGAAGGCATCAAAGAGGGTGTGGATTTTGTCTCGAAGAGAAGGCCAGAAGCATTTGTAGAAAGAAGGGCCAAAACCGTCTGGCCCAGGGTTGGCGTTCATATCCATGGAGCACAAAGCATGCGAGATTTCATCGAGGGTGAAAGGCTGAGACAGGTTCATGTCGGCGAGAGCTGTTGTCGGATAAAGTTCAGAAAGTCTGAACCGCCATTCAGTCCCCAAGCTGGTGCCAAGAAGTTCAGAGTAAAAGTTGTGCAGAAGGAGAGCTTTTGCATCGTGGTTATGGAAGAGCTGACTGTCATGTTCAAGGCAGTGGATGAGATTCTTGCGCCGACGACTTGAGGCTGCAGTATGGAAACACCGGGAGTTTTCATCCCACTAGGCTGCGAGCTTGAGATGGAAGCATTAGCGCTAAAAGGTGAGCCGCTCGCTGTTGATAGCTTGGATGCCCTGCGCAACAAGCCGGTGCAGAGTCGCTTCATCGGGGTTTAGAGTCCTAGCCTCTTCTACCAGGTCCGGAGCCTGGAGAAGGAGTCAAGTATCTTGTTCGCATTGGGTCAGGGGTGTTTGTCGATGGGACCAGGCACGACATTGTTGACAGCAACGTTTAAGGAGTTTGGGGAAAGCTTGAGTGTTGTGTTGGTTCTCGTGAGAGAGGATAGTCGAGTTCATAAGGGCGACGAAGTTAGGGGAGCACTTTCACGTGTTTTCAAAGTGAAAGCAGGAGCTACGTGGGATGTGTGTCGAGGTCGTGACCGTGAGAGGGACATGGTCGGAGACAAAATACGGGCAGGAAGTGAGCGAGCTGTTGGGGAAAATGGCATGCCAATCAGTGTTTATGAAATAGTGGTCCAGGAGAATAAGGGTGGGTTCATCCCTCCGATTACTCCAAGTGTATGAGCAATCGACAAGTGGTAGTTCAATCAGAGCAAGATAGTTAATCGTAGAGTTGAACATGTCAGCATCTGAGTAGAGGAAGTTCTCAGAGTTTTTGTCCTCCGGTGAGCGAGTAAAATTGAAGTCGCCAATGATGATCCAAGGGCCAGTGATCTCAGCGGCCAGAGAAGCAAGCTCAGAGAGAGAGGTTTTTCAGCGCGAGCAGTGGGAGCATACACATTGGTGAGGTGCAACAGTGTACCGTCCGTGTTCAGACGGAAGGTCGTAGTTCTGAAGAAGGTGTGTTCTGTAGTGTTCCTCAAGGAGCAGACAGAAGTGTCCCAGGTGGTAAGAATCCCACCAGATGCACCGATTGACGGCGACACTGAGAAATCAGACACACGAACCGGAAGAAAGCTTTTACGTTTCGCAGGAGAGATGCATTCAAGTTTAGTCTCCTGTAAACACGCAAAAACAGGGCGTGCCGCAATGAGTTCAGCGAGGACATCTTTACACCGTGTCCAAGTCCCCGAACATTCCAAGAGAAGAAGGAGAGAAGCTTATTAACCATGAGGGGGGAGCACACCAGATAACCGAACTGAACAATACATATTGAACAACAACAACACAAAACAACAATATGCAGGTGTACACCTTACGCCGACCACCACAAAGTCGGGACACAGACCACAAGGACGCACACATCTCCCTGCAGCAGCAAGGGAGGAGGGCATTTGCGAGGAACAGCCAACGCAATGCAGAACAAGAACCGAATGATCTACACTGCCGCTCCCGACTACAAGTAAGGGGAGTAGCAGTCGTGGGCATCTAGCAAACCCACCGAGCACAGACACAGAAAGAACAAGTAGGCAACAATATCAAGCAGCGGGCTCCACCTCGTCCTCGATCTCAGAGAGGTGAGTGAGGCCACACACACAGCCTAGGCAACGCAGACAGGACGAGGGGATCTTCGCCGGGGGCTGGCTCTCCAGCAGACGGGAGTCCGCGAGGGCGGTCTTCATGCACTCAGAAGCCTTGGAGAGGTCCATCTTCACCGCCTTGACACAAGATGCCTTGGTGGTGGCGTCAACGTAGAACGGGTGTTCCTTGGCCGCTAGTCTCCTGCTGCGGTGGATCTTGGACACGCTGTCGGCCGCGCGCTTGCGGCATGCGCGCCGGCGCCTAATGCTCACCTCACGTTCCTCCTCCTCCAGAAGATCACCCAGGGATGGGATCCCAGAGCGTGGCTGACGGCGCGTCGTGGGTCGTGGCCACCTCGTCCTTGTTGTGCGCCAGGGACGGGGGTGGAGCCGGTGGAGGTGTGTGCGGACGCACCGGGGTAGGCAGCTCCAGGATCACCACCGTCGAGACCCCGACCAGCGACAGAGAGTGGGAGAGAGAACTGAATGCACCGGCAGCCCACGACTAGAGTGGAACCGAAGGGTAGAGCAGGCTGCCGAGAGCCTGACACGTCCCCCGCGAGAGGTTGAGGAAGAGTTGACCGAACGGGGGAACGGAGCGAGGGGGCTGTTGGTGGAAATCGGGCCCGAAGAGTGGACTCGGACACAACAGCCCCTTTTCTCTCTCACTCTCTCTGCTCACTACCGCGAAGGGTACTACTGCCACCAGCACTAAGAAGGAAGATGCGGAAACTAAATAACTCAAGAAGAAAACAAGGGAACACTTAGCAGACCGAAGACCGAAGGAACTGCGATTGCCTTCGGTGCTCTCTTCTCATTACAGTGTGTCCGTTTCATTACAAGGGGTTCACTATTTATAGGAGACCCCTGGGTATAGTCATTTGCCTCAATTACACCTTTTCCGTTTCTGACAAACTGCTTTAAACACTTTACAAGGGTATAACAGTAAGTCCCCCGCGTCGTACAGGCCTCCAGCGTGTCTTCGTACGGCCGAAACGCCTTTACATGCGGCTCCCCTTGTCTCTGCCTCGTACGGAGCCCTCTTTACACGTCGGCGGCAGCCACGTGTTCAGGATCGCCGCCCCTTCGTCACCGAAGTAGCGACCCCCGCCCCCGGTCACGCCGCACCTTTCCGAGCGTCTCGCCCGTGCCGCGCCGGCCCCGGCGCGATGTTCCCGGCCGGCGCGCCGCGTTCCTCGGTCCTCTCCAATCTTCGTCGCCGAAGTACGGCCATCCGTGCCTTCGGCGTCGAAGGCGGCGCCGCCATGCGGGACCATCCCCGCACAAGAAACCTCACATAACATGAGCGATATTAGCGTTTTTGTTAGCACCCGTACAGCGAAGGTTTCTCCACGAGACCGAAGCCGTACGCGGACCGAAGGTCGTCAGCGTGACCGGACGAGGGTGAGGCTTCCGAAAACCAACTTCCCCAACAGTAGCCCCTCGTCGGTGAGGGCCGTCCTGAACCTACGATGGGCCGAACTTACGATTGACCTTGCCGGGGTGAAGAATGGTCTTCGGAACTCCCCCGGACGGCCCACGCTGACGTGGTAACCTGAAAAAAGACGTGCGTTGCCCCTTGGGAAATTTACCGTTGTGAGGGGTTGTTGCTGGGTAAAACTGTAATTTCGGTCGTCATCGGCGCGATTATCGGGACTCATTACTATAAAAAGGGGGGCCACCCTTTGGGTTGCCCCACACCGCGGCTGCGACCTAAAACTTCGACGCACGAGAGCTCCGAAGGTCTACTGTAAGACTTCCTCCAGCCCCCTTGCTTCCGTTTTCGCTTCGTGCTTAGTTAGCATTCATGGCGCCGAAGCGGAGACGCGATCTTGCCGCCGCAAGAGAGATTGTGAAGACCTACACGTTCGGTCGGAGCCGGATCGACAAGACCGACGTAGAGTCGGCGGTGAAGAACCGCATGGTCGGGGCGGCCGAGCCCCCGGCGGGAGAGCCGTGCGCGGCCACGGGACAACGAAGTTGTCATTTTCCGCGATACGCTCTACGCGGGGGCTTCGGTTCCCGCCGCACCCCGCCGTCGTTGACATCCTCTCGGTATTTCGACATCTACTTGCACCGGCTCACTCCGAACGCCATCCTGCGGGCTGTCGGTGTACATGTGGATATGCCTGGACCACGAAGATCAAGCCCTCCGCCGAGGGGTTCGCTTCGGCGCATCAAGTGCACCACCGGCGGCGGACGGTCTTCGAGGAGGATGGGGACCAATCTGTCGAGGACCGCCGGTTCGCGTCGTCTCAACTTTTCGTACAAGGTCGGCGTGGTGAGCCCCGGTCACCGCATATCGGAATAAGTGGCCTTCGGATTGGCGGCGGCCTCGGTTCTACTACACCGTGAGCCCTCCTTCTTCTGGAGGTGCCCACCCGCTGGCGACGAAGGAGCTCCCGCCCCTCCACGAGTCCTACGCCAAGAACCCTTCGTGCCCCGAAGGCGACGAGTTCGTGATAATGCTGCGCCGGTTCGCGCGCAAGTATGGCACACGCGACATCGTGGAGGAGTACCGCAGCATCCCCATGTGCCCGTTGGTGGACGGCTGGTCCGTGGCCGAGGACGAGTGGGCGGATGATATCGGGGGCATTCCCTGCCCTGACTGGACGAAGGTCTTCGGCTTCACAGCCGAACGTAAGTTATTTGGCGTCCTTCGGAGGGTTCTTCTTAGCTACGTCCCTGGTAAATAAAATGCTAACCGATTGGATTAATTTCCCGCAGTGCTGAGGAGAAGGAAGGTGGAGGCGCACGGGGACTTCATCCTCGGCCCCGTCTCACCGAAGGAGTACAAAGACACCGTCGCGGAGCTGAACGGATCTCGGACGAACCGAGTATTCGAATTCTTCAAGATCACTCCTCCTGAGCGCGTCGGTTTTGCCAAGCACCGCGAGGCAGCCGAGAAGAAGGCCGCGGCGGTTGCGGCCGCCGAAGCGGACGCTGAGGAGACGGCGACTTCACCGCGCGCCGCTCTGCAGAAGACCGGCGGGATGAGCGCGCCCGCCGCGGCCACCGCCGCCGCCGAAGGGAAGGCCCGGGAGAAATGGGGCGGGCGGCCGGCGGACTCGCCCCCGTCCCCCAAGAGGACCCGCGTCGTCGACGTGGAGACGGGCCTCGTAGAGGATGTGATCGCCGCCGTGCCGCCGCGCGCGGCCGCGCCTTCGGACGTGCCTTCGGCGAGGGGGCCGGGGGGAAGGGGCCGCCGGCCATTGCTTGTCCCCCTCGCCCCACAAGAAAAAGACAATGATGACGACGGTGACGTTCGCATCGTGTCCTCCCGTTGGTGACGCGCCGCGCAAGCCGAGCCCCGTCGCCCTCGGCGCCGAAGCCCCACAAGAAAAGGATGATTCCAGCTCCACCTCCAGCAGCTCGTCCGACACGTCCTCCGGTGGCACCGAGCAATCCGCCTCCCCTTCGGCCCCTGCTTCCGAGAAGGATGATGTCGTCGCCGAAGCGGAGGAAGAGGAGGACGAGGGGCCCGAGAGCAGCAGCTATCGGGTGACGCCTGAGGAGCCCCGCGCCGCCGCTGTCCGTCTTCAAGTTCCCGCCGAAGCCAAGCTGATTGGCGGGAAGACGATCCGTTTTTTGGGGCTGACGAGTGGCGGGCACGAGCGCCAGTTCCTGGAGGAAGCCGAGGCAAGCTTCGCCATACCTCATGAAGAGGAATACTTCGGGAAGCTTACCGCAGCTGAGCTCACGACGGCATGCGGGGACCTGTCCCTGAAGGCCTTCATCGCGTCGCGATGCCTCGCCCGAAGGCTGGAGCAGGAGAGCAAGGAGGCGAAGGAGAGATCGGTGGCCGCTGTCTCCTCGCTTGAAAACCGAGTGGCGGAGCTGGAGGGGCGACTGGCTGCGGAGCAAGAGCGCGCCCGGAGGCTGCAGCAGGAGAAAGAAGACGCGGCGAAGTCCTCCGAAGCCGTCCCTCGAAACGCCGCGCCACGACATGGAGAGCCTAAGCGGCGGTAAGGGAGGACTTACACGCCCGGCTTGCCGACAAGGAGGCCAAGCTGGCCGAAGCGCAGAAAGAGGCGAGCGAGCTGAGCGGACGCCGGAGTGGTACCGCACGGATCACATTCGAAGCGCGAAGGCCCTTCGCAACGACATCCTGCGGTGCCGCCGGAGCAAAGGTGCAATCTCAGCGCGCCGCCTATCCCATTCCCCCGGTGCACCGTCGAGTCATATTATGAGTGGGTGAATGCCTGCTTCGACCTCATCTCCATGAACACGAAAATCTTCGGAGATCTCGGGGGCTGCGGTGGGGGTTCGCACGCTGGCGTATTCGGTGTGCTCGCTGGTGCCCTCGGATCGTCCATCTTCGGAGAAGACGATCAGCAAAGGCGACCTTCGTCGGCTTACCAAGGAGAACTTCGAGTGGCCCACCGACGTGGACCTGGATGTTGGACAGCTCCCGGTGCTCCCCAAGAACCTTGCGAAAAATTTCATGAACACCTTCGCCCAGCGCGGGTATCAACTCACTTTGGACGAGTCCGCTCGCCTTAGTGCTCAGGTACGCCGAAGCTACTTCTACCTTTTGTCTAGGGTTGCGTTAAAGGTACATTCTCGCAAATATTTTGACATATTGCCCTCGCTTGTTTTCGCGAGATAAAGCCTCGACCCGCAAGAGCGTGTTTACGACCGCATCCGTGTTCGGTTCGGCGGCACTCCGCCCCTACCCCGGTTCATGACGGAGGGGGATTGGATTGCCATGCCGGCGTTCCTCTTCTCGCCGCCGGGGGCCCCGAAGCGCGCGCGAGAGGAAGGTGAGGCCACCGGCGTTCTCGAAGACGAAGCCGGCGCCGCCGAAGACACGACGGCTCCCACTACGGAGAAGGGCACGGGGGGAGGCGCGTCGGAACCCGCGGTTGAGGGGGGGGCGCGCGAGGCGGCCGCGGGGGCCCGCCCCTTTCGCGCCCGCCGGCCTTGAAGCGCTCCCGCCGCCGAGGAAGAGGTCGCGCTCGCTCCCGGCGACGCCGTGGCGGCCGCGGTCCCCGCGAGGGAAGACGGCTGCGGCGGATGCTTCGGAAGCGGCACACGCAGCGGAACTTGAGGCCGCGGCCGCTCGCCGCCGGCTCTCCCCGGCGGCGAAGGACCCGCGGAGCCAGCGGTCGACGCAGCCGTCGCGTCGGTCGAGGCCACCGAAGCGAGCGCCGTGCTGAGTGAGGCCCCCATCGTCGCCGAAGAAGGTGCCGAGGTCTGAACCGCGCCAGTCTAGGCCTTGTAAAGGAGCGAACCACTCTCCCCTTGGTGGGATGAATTTTTGTAAAGTAAACTGATGTACGGTATCTCTGCGCAGGTTCCTTCGGTGGTTCCTGCGCAGAGGGCCGAAGGTGCGAGCAGCTCAACTCTGCCCCTTAACTCACTTTTTGTCGCGCCGAATGTTTGGACGAAGTTTAGCATTCGCCACCCTAATGTTTCGTACGCCGAGTTTTTGTCGTATCGTGCGGAGCGTTACCGCCTTCACAATGAAGCCGCTAAACGCTTTTTTGCGGATTTTTCGAAGGATCCCGTGCGTCGGGATGCCATTCTTAGAGAGCGATCCGCCCGTCGGGCGGCTAAGCGAAACTTAGTGGACCCCTTCGGGACCGAAGGGGTTGTTCCAAAAGTAGAGCCGATCGAGTAGGGGGTCCTTGGACCACCCGAGTATGTGTATTTGATTCCTGACGCCTCGTCGGAGAGCTTCGCGGCCGTGAAGGTGCAGACGGAATGATCGCCTGTGCACTGACTCTAATCCCGACTTCGGCGCAGGACGGATGCCTACCGACAGCGAGCTTCGGGAGATGGCTCTGGAGATTATAGATATGGCGTATCTTCGGTTGATCGATGAGATCTGTGAAGACGTGCTAAACGAAGATTGATTGCTAAGTGTAGCTACGGGCTGCCGCGAAGACTTGAAGCACAGGACTTCGGAACTCCCCCCGGAAGTGTTCGCGGTATGGCCGGAGCGAATTTCCGCCTACAGATTTGTAAATTTAGCGTTCGAGACGATGTGTATTGTAACTGCATTGTTTTTCCCTTGTAAAGTTGTATTGTTGTTACGAAGTACATTATATGTTGAAAATGTGATAAGGGAAAAGGACGAAGGATGCCTGTGCCCATCTCTTGCGTGCTTCGGTGTTACGTTCGCTACTTGCTTGATCGAGAATGCCCCTGAGTACGTTGAGATGAAGCGGCATCGCGCTTCCCCTCCAGACGTAACTTGCAACGGCCTCGCTGTTTCCAGAATGCTTCTCGTGAGGCTCGCTATCTCGGGTTCAAAAACAACGTTATGTTCAGGACGTGCGTTTTTCGCTGACCACGTAGCCGTCTCGTGCTGCGCCGAGAGGCCTTTTTAGTGCGCCTGCTCGAGCCAAATCGAGGGTGTATACCACGCGAAGTGGGCTTTCCCTTCGGTCAAATCAGGACCGACGCATCGCTCTAGGCGTGCGTTTACTTCGGCCGAATCGTGGCCTTGCTCTGCATCAAGTGCTTTTTCTCTTCGGTCAAATCAGGACCGACGCATCGCTCCAGGCGTGCGCTTACTCCGGCCGAATCGTGGCCTCATTCCGCGTCAAGCGGTTTTTCTCTTCGGTCAAATCAGGACCGACGCATCGCTCCAGGCGTGCGCTTACTCCGGCCGAATCGTGGCCTCGTTCCGCGTCAAGCGGTTTTTTTCTTCGGTCACGACGATAAGTGACAGGCTTGGCGCGCGCGCCCCCAAGGCGATCCGTGCCTAGGCTGTCACTTATTCCGCCGAAGGCCACCTCGGAGACTAGGCCCCCCCAAGGCGGTGGCCTAGCTTCGACAGAGTGGCGAAAGCATTCTTGAAGAGAAAGTAGACTGGATACGAAGGGATGGGGGAACACTGACTTATATTACATGTCAGGAACAAAGGGGTACAAGGGCCCGCCTCGTTAAAAACCTCACACTTCGCGGATCCGGAGGGGAACCGCGAAGCCTCCCTCGTGAGGAAAAGAGTACGTCCCCACTACTTTAATGTACATAAGATACAGACTCGCTACCATGACTTAAGAGAAAAAGAAACTATTGAAACTCAAAAACTACGCTAAAACTCGCAGTTGCTTCAGATGAAGTACTTCTGAAGCATGTCCACATTCCAGGTGTATGGCTCTTTGTCGCCCGTTAGCCGGCGCAGCTTGAACGCTGCTTCGTTTGCGGTCGCAGTCGCTATGAACGGGCCTTCCCACTTCCCATGCATCTTGCCCTTCAGTTTGCCCTTCGGCACCTTGCGTAGCACCAGGTCCCCTGACCGTATTTGCTATGGTCCGATCTTCTTGTTTTTCCACCTTCGGGTCTCGTCTTGGTAGGCCGACAGGTTTGTGGCTGCCTGTAGGCGGACCTCCTCAATGTTCTGAACCGACGCCTTAAGGTCTTCGTCTCCGGAGGGTGTGCTCCTCCAGGTGCCCAGGCATAGCTCTTCGGGCAACATGGCTTCCTCCCCGTACAACAGTTTGAAGGGTGAGAACTGGGTAGTTCTGGATGTGGTGGTGTTGTGGGACCAGATTACCCTTGGTAATTCTTCGACCCATTTGCTCTTAGGCGGGTCGGTGATGTTCCTCTTGATGCCGGCGAAGATGATCCCATTGGCCCTCTCCACCGCCCCGTTGGATTGCGGGTGGTAGACCGAAGCGAAACACAACTTCGTTCCCAAGTATGCACGAATTCCTTGAACTCCTCGCCGTCAAACCGCTTGCCAATATCCACCGTGACCTCGTGGGGGACGCCGAAGTGGCACACTATGTTACGCCAAAAGAACTTCCGAATGGTTGCCGAAGTGATGCTCAATAACGGCTTCGCTTCAACCCACTTGGAGAAATATTCGACCGCCACAACCGCGTGAGTGTAGTTTCCGGTGCCGTGGGTAGCGGGCCGACGATGTCAATACCCCACCGGCGAAGGGCCACACCGGTGGTAACGGTTCGTATCTCATTTGAAGCGAACTTGCCGTAGGGCGCATGACGCCGGCACTGCGGACAATGGCGCACTATATCATGGGCATCCGCGACCGCCGAAGGCCGCAGAAGCCCCGGCGGAAAGTTTTCCGCACCAATGCCCCGGTGCCGAGGTGGTGTGAGCACATGCCGCTATGGATTTCGTGAAGCACTTGTTTTTCCTCGGTGACCGATATGCACTTTAGCGGTGGGGCACACACCCCTCTTCGGTACAAGTTGCCGTCGACGAGGTGGTAGTTTCTCGCCCTGATGGCCACTCTCTTGCTGATGACCCCATCTTCGGCTTCATAGTAACCCTTGAGCGCCGCCACTATTGGGGCGCGCCGGTCCTCACTCTGTATGGCGTTCACAAACTTGGGGGGTGCTACTTCATCGGCGGCGGACTTCGAGGTGGTTGTTTCATAGAAGACATCCGGTGGCAGGGGCTCGAGTAGTGCTGGTTGCCTTTGCGATGGCATCGGCCTCCTTGTTGTAATTCCTGGGAAAACTTCTCACTGTGATGCCGATGAAGAACTTTTCCATGCTTCGGACGGCCTGCAGGTACTTCATCATATCCGGGTTCTTTGCCTTGTAGGTTTTCCCAATGTGGCAGGCAACAAGTTCGGAGTCTGTCAGGATGACGAGCCTCCTTGCACCTCGGCCACGGCTTTCCGAAGCGCGAGCGACGGGCCTTCGTACTCGCCACGTTGTTTGTGCGGTTGTCATAGTTCGGCCGGGGGCATATCGGAGCTTGATGCCCGAAGGGGACTTTAAGACTGCTGCGGCCGCCAACCCAAGGTGGCAGTATGCACCATCGCACTGGACTTCCCATATCGGCTCTGTAACTACTGCTTCCCCCTTCGGCGCCGAAGGCGTCCAATCAGCTATGAAGTCAGCGAGGACTTGAGACTTTATCGCGCTGCGGGCGATGAAGCTTATGACGTGCTCCACCAATTCCGAGGCCCACTTGCCCATCCCCGCCCGCCGACTCCTTGTTCTCGAACATGTCCCGGAGGGGGAAAGCCGTAGGCACCGAAACGTTGTGGCTGCGGAAGTAATGCCGAAGTTTCCTCTTTGCCATCACAATAGCATATGCCATCTTCTCCATTTCGCAGTAGAGAAGTTTTGAGCCGCTCGCAGCTTCGGAGACATAATATATGGGGAATTGCCTCGGAGCGTCCGCCTCTTTGCGCTCTTCCACCAAAGATCGCACTAACCGCCGTGTGTCGGTTGCGGCGATGTACAATAGTAGTTCGGCCTTCGGCGACGGTTTGGTCATGACCGCCGCATCTTCAAGGTATTTCTTGAGGTCGTCGAAGGCTTGTTGTTGCTCCGGACCCCATTGAAAAGTTGAATTCGCTCGAAGTACTTTAAAGAAAGGAAGACTTCGATCGGCGGCTCGCGGAGATGAAACGGTTCGGCCGAGGCAATTCTCGCTCGTGAGCCTTTGGACTTTCTTTCTAGTGCTTGGAGGCCGCATCCTTCGTAGGGCTTCAATCTTTTGGGGGTTCGACCGAATGCCCCGCTTAGAGACCATACGGCCCGGCGGTTGCCCCTTCCGGGATGCCGAAGATGCACTTCTCTTGGATGAGCTTGAGGCCGTTTCGCCTCATGTTGTCGAAGGTCTCGGTCAGATCTGCATTGTGATCTTCCTCTTTTTCGCTCATGATGACGATGCCATCAACGTACGCCGAGGCGTTGCACCCCAGCTGACTGCCCAGGATCAGCTTCATCATGCGGTTGAAGGTGGACCCGGCGTTGCGTAGGCCCTCGGGCATCCTGACGAAGCAGAAGATGCCGAAGGGGGTTGTGAATCCGGTTTTTGCTTCGTCTTCCCTTCGCATCCACACTTGGTGATAGCCGGAGAAGCAATCTAGGAGGCTCAACATGTCACAGCCGGCAGCTTGATCAATGATGACGTCGATCCTTGGCAAGGGGTAAGGGTCCTTCGGGCATGCCTTGTTGAGTTCGGTGAAGTCAATACACATTCTCATGTTGCCGTTCTTCTTCGGCACCATCACCACATTTGCCACCCGGATGGGGTATTGGACTTCTCCGATGATTCTCGCGTCGAGCGCTTTTGCACTTCGGCCTCCGCGATTTTACCCCCCGTCCGCCGACATCGGCGCCGCCTCTGCGGCTTCGGTTTGACCCTTGGATCGGTATTGAGCGCATGCTCTATGACCGAACGATGGACGCCCGTCGATCGGACTTGGACCATGCGAACACATCTTGATTGTTACGAAGGAACCGCAAGAGCCGGTCTTCGTCCTCCGTGCTTGATTTCGGCACCTATCATCACGGTCTCGCCGGGCACGTCCACGCATAAGGGGACCGTCTTCGTGACGTCGACGGCTTTCATGCGCTCGCCTTCGGCCCCCTTCATGGACCGCCTCGTTTGGGCTTCGGCTTTCTCGCTCCTCGGCCGCTGCGGCTTCATTGCTCTCGTCTTCATTGATGACATGAACTTGTCTGTTGTGGACCGACGTGTTGCGCTTGGCCCTTCGGGCCTCCTCCTGGCTGCCGTACACGGAGATTACCCCCGCCGCCGTTGGTATCTTCATCAGCAGGTACCCTTGATGGACGACCGCCGCGAACTTGTTGATGGTGTTGCGGCCGAAGATGGCGTTGTACGGGTACGCGAAGTCAACAACATCGAATGTTATGACCTCGGTTCTCATAGTGGCGTCTTGGCCGAAGGATACATTGACATCAATCTTGCCTAGGGCTTCGATTTTCTTGTTGCCGAAGCCGTACAGCGGGTGTTCTGCCTTCTTCAAATCTTCCTTTTTGAACCCCATGCCAGTGAAGCACTGCCAGGTCAAGATATCTGCTGAACTGCCGTTGTCCACCAAGATCCTCCCCACGTCATTGCCGAAGTAGTACTTCGTGTTCTTGCCGATGTTGGCCCTTATGACGAGCGGATCATTGTGAGGGTAGTCTTTGCACGGCGGATGTCAGCGCCGTGAAGGTTATGGGGACGTGGGACCATGGCAAGTGAAAGTACTTGCGGAGCGGATGCGCGACACGCTTCGGTAATAGTCCCGGCGTTGCCTATTTGTCTCGTGCACCGCTCATTGGATCCGCCGGAGATCGCATTGATGATGTTGAGCATGCCCGTCATCCCCGAGCCGCTAGAGTCGGGGGCCTCTTGCTTTGGCGGGGGTGGAGGTGGCGGTAGGGTGTGGGTGTAGTGTGCCGGGTGGTGGGCGGCGGGTTCGGCCACGAAGGCACGAAAACCGAAGATTGTTGCGCGTGTGGGGGGGGTGGCGGAGGCGGTGCCGCGGCGCCGAAGGTGTATACGGTTGCGGTGGGTGAAAAGCATGCGCAGGTGCCGAAGGTTGGTAGGGCTGGTGATGATATGGTGGTGGCAGGGCCCTGAACTGACCCGCATTCTGGTATTTCATGACATGGTTCACGGCCATGCCCGCTGCCTTCGCTTTCTCCTCCGCCTCCCACTCCAGTTTCATCTTGACCGCCGAGGGGCACTGGTGCGTGTGGTGCTGGGCATCAATTCCATGGAGCCAGCAGAAGAAATGTTCGCCGTCGGCCCGCTGAGGCGGGTTGTCTTCCTGCGGCTTCGGCCCCTCGTTGTGCTTGTATCCGCCCTTGTGCCCGCCGCCCGGTGCGCCGGTTCGGTCGGGGGGCGCGGACACGTTGTTGATCCGACGGTTCGTTTGCTTCGGCGGGCGATTTTGCCACCCCCTTCGGCCGGTCCCACCGCCCCTCGTTGTTTCGTTTCTTCGTTGCGTTTGCCCGGTCGAGCCTTCGGCGGCGACCTTTGTCGGACTTGCAGTATTCTTGCATAACTTCGAATAACTCTTGCAGAGACTTCGGCTTGACTCTGTCGAGCACATCTTGGCAGTTTCCAACCCTTAGGCCCCCAACGATGGCGTCGATGATGCTGCTTTCGGACACCGTGGGCGCGCGCGCTGTCAGCTTGACAACCCTGTGCATGTACTCTTGTAGCGACTCGCGGTCCCCCTGGACACACATGTTAACGAGGTCGTTGGAGTCCAGCTCCTCGACCTGCATGCCTTTGAAGCTGGACAGCAACTTGTTCCGCAGCTGGAACCACGATGTTATGTGCCCCTTCGGTATGTTGGCATACCAATACTGGACTTCTCCCTTGAGCGCGAGCACAAGGGCCTTCGCCTTCGTGGTGGCATCGCCTCCGTTGGATTCTACCGCACTCCTTGGGATCGTAGTCTCCGTCGTACTGAGGCAGAGTGTTGGCGTTGAATCGGCGGGGCCACGGCGCGCTCTCGAGCTCGACCGAGAGCGGGGACACCGGGACAACGTTGCGAAGTGGTGCGTCGTCGAGAGCGAAGTGCTCGTGCGCCTGCCCCCTCTCTTGGCGGTGGCCTATGCTTTGCCCTTCGGAGGCATCCTTCTCGCTGCCTCCATTGATCCGGGCCCGAGCTCGCATGGCCTGCGCAGGGTGAGCCGGCGGCGTCGCTAGGCCGCCGGCGCGGCATGCGCGGCGGGCGTCGGCGTTGGTGCGGGCGGCGTCGGAGCGACTTGCTGTGGCGGCGTCGCGCCAGCAATCTGGCTTTGCAGCATGGCGAGGTAGCGCTCAGCCTGCCTGATGTTGAAGTCGATGGCGTCGGAGGCAGTGTGTGGCGGAGCCGCATCCTGGTGTTGGGATGGCTGCACCTGCGATGAGGATGGACGCGTCTCCTGCTCAGGTTGAGCCGGCACGGACTTGCCAGCGATGAGGACCCGGATCCTTCGGAGGGCCTCGATGTCTTGCGCCGAAGCCCCCCGGCCCCTCGAGGGCGACCTCGAACATCCCCCGGCGCATGCTCTACCTCCGGGCGCTCGGCCGGCACCGGTCCCCGCCGAAGGCTGGACGGCCGAAACAGATGGGTTGGCGGGCTCCGATGCGAGTGGAGGGATCGACGCCTGAGCCATTGTGGCTTCGGCGCCTGCCGAACGTGTCCTAGCCATGTGGTCTTGAATTCTTCCATAAGGTGGGCGCCAAACTGTTGGTGGAAATCGGGCCCGAAGGGTGGACTCCGACACAACAGCCCCCTTTTCTCTCTCACTCTCTACTCACTACCGTGAAGGGTACTACTGCCACTAGCACTAAGAAGGAAGATGCGGAAACTAAATAACACATGAAGAAAACAAGGGAACACTTAGCAGACCGAAGACCGAAAGAATCGCGATTGCCTTCGGTGCTCTCTTCTCATTACGGTGTGTCCGTTTCATTACAAGGGGTTCGCTATTTATAGGAGACCCCCGGGTATAGTCATTTGCCTCAATTACACCTTTTCCGTTCCCCGACAAACCGCTTTAAACACTTTACAAGGGTATAACGAGCAAGTCCCCCGCGTCGTGCGGTGCCTCCGGCGTGTCTTCGTACGGCCGAAACGCCTTTACACGCGGCGCCCCTTGTCTCTCGCCTCGTACGGAGCCCTCTTTACACGTCGGCGGCGGCCACGTCTTGACGGTTAATGTTTGTATCAAAGTTCGTTCGTGACTCGCAAGCGTACAAGTCTCCCGTCGTAGTCAAGGGACCCTTCTTCCCTCGAGTGGTGAACCCAAGGTATCGAATCCGTGGAACAAATGTGTGACGCAAGAGTTGATCTAGTAAAGCCAAGTAACTTCAATGTTTGGTAAAAGAGAAACCCTAATGCATCTAGATAAGAGCACAAAACAAAGATAAATCTAATCTACTAAAGACCGGAGAAAACAAAGTAAGATTGGGTAGATAAACCGATCTAGAGGGATCGGGGTAAGCCTTTTGTTGAAGTTCCAAGCAAGAGAAGAAGTAGCAAATCGAATCTTAATAGAAGCCTCTTTAAATCGTGGTTTCCCGTCCAAATCCGAAAACATCCGCCTTTCGAGACCCCCGTTCGTCACAACGTATCCCTATTCATGCGGGGAGCTTAGGGCGAGTCAAAAGACAAGTCGAGATTCTTTCGGAAGATCCGGCGTGTACCTCTAGCCACCGCGGCTACAAGAACACCCTATGTAATCTATCGCGCGAATAGAATTGGAATAAGCAAAGCCGATCGAAAAACGAAATCTTCGAGGAAACACTTGATCGCTAAGAAAAGATTCAACTTGATAATTCAACTATGACAATGATACATACACAAGATCACCACCGGGATCCTTCCTTGATCTTGCTTCTAGCTCCGGGAACTCCGACGTGGTCTTCCATGCAAGGTTCCCACGTCGGCTAGGGAAACCCTAGTCAACTAGCTCGACCCTCTCCTCTCCGACATGGTGTCCCTCTCTTCTCCGCCTCTCGGCGGCCGAAGACGAAATCCTCTCCTCGTGGCTCTCGGTCGGGGGGCTATAAATAGCCCGATTGGTGGCTAGGGCAAAGGAGAGCACGTTTGGGCCCAAAATGGGCCTCGGGCCGACCGATCGGGCCGGCCGGCCCGGGCCCATTTAGGCCCGGCCCCGTGGGCTCCTTTGCCCCACGTCGGTTCCCTTGCTTCCCGGATGTTTCCCCCTTCTGCATGTAGGTCCATGTCGTCGGTTTCTCTCCGAATTGGACTCAACTCCTTGTCTTGCAAGATTCAGCACTTTTCTGGTCAGGTCCCTGGAGTCTGTTGTCTTCTCGGATCAAGTCCCCGGCTTCTTGGAGTTAAGTTTGCTTCATTGCATGACTTGTACGGGGCTTCAAGGTCTTGTCATGAGGTGCTTGATGAACTTATCCCGAAAGCCTTGCATTCAACACTAAAACCCTGCATAAACATTAAACTCCAAAACCGTCATGCACACGTGAACTTGTTATACCACGGGGGTTAGTACCAATGGATAAGGTATAAAACTCATGCCAACACCGAAGGTAAACTCATGGCTAGGTTGACGGATTTTCACCGTCAACATCTCCCCCATGCTTAAACCTTGCTCGTCCTCGAGTAAGCCTTCAATGGATATCATCATTGCTAAACAATGTTTAAACTTTGCACTTGATCACACATGAGAAAACATAATGCTCTCAAAATTTTAATTCATTAAAGTTCCATAATGTGCTAGCCTACATCTCTACGGAGGGTAGATTCTTATTAAGCTTATCCCACAAGTATTAACATGCTCACAAAGTTTTAAATAGATCTCGAATTTTTGAAATAAAGAACGAGATAAAGAAAAGCTAAACCAAATTCACAAATTTAAATCATCTCGTGTATTGCTCATAAACTCTCATCTCACTTGTCTCTCAAGCCTATATATTCTACTCCTTTCCCTCTCATATATATGTGGTAGGCTTTATATGGAGCTTTGGGAAAGTTTAGTCTTAACAAGATTTTATAAATGAGATGTTGTCAAAACAAGACAAGCTTCTCATGGTCTTACCGAGACTCGTCAAAAAGGTCATTGGAAAATAATGTTGAATCAAGGAGGGGAAAGAGAAAAATACACACACTTTTAGATAAGTGGACATGTGCAAATGGCAAAGAGTGATCCCGAGGCACAAAAGAAGTCCTCATTATCGGATTGCACATGGTTGGAAGATGAGAATGGATCTTTTTAACTTGAAGCCTTGAATGCACTTTTAGAGAGCTAGGGAATTTACTTTACGCACATTTTTTCTTTCTCATATTTCTCATTCTTTTCTTTCTTTCATTCATTCGTTTTTTTTTCCTCGTCATATATTCAGCCCATGACTTCCACAACGAAGTTTTGATATTTTTATACCTTGAAAGTCATGAATATCACTGGATTTTTTCTTTCATCATTTTTTTTAAAATATTCCCCCTTGAACTCTAAAACTGCACCGTACCTACCTCCTCCCCCATGCTTAGACGTTGCTCGTCCTCGAGCAAAGAGGCGAAAAATAAGGTAGGTACCGGAGTATTTTTCCTTGGAGAGATACTTGAAATCTTCAACGTTGGCACCGTCTTGCGATCTTCCTTGAATTGATGATCCATTCTCAACGATAGGTTGTGGTCAAGGAGGTAATCACAAAAGATGATATTTGGTTTAAGGGTGGATATCCGGCGAAGTTTGTGAGATCACTGATGCGGGGATACACAATGCACGGACAAAAGGCTAGCAAAAAGATAGATAAGCAAAAATGGAATGACCAGCTTCTTAGTCTCGGCCAGAGAAATCATGGCCTGCAATAACTCACTCAAAAATAAATCTTGTACACTAAGGTTTATGCACTCAAATATATATAAGGCTTTGGATAGGTTGAGCAACACACAAGTGATATTTGTGACAAGGTTAGCAATATTTTTGAGCATAAACGACATCTTTAATCTATTCATAACTTGAGAGCACATAAAACACTATGGGTCTTTATTTTAATCATAACCTCCGCTGAAAATTAAGCTAGCATTTAAATAAATTCAGATCTGTATTTTTAAGAGAGCACTAGCTTAAACATGCATAAATCGATTACAAAGATGAACAAAGCTGCAATTTTAATCATATATCATCATGGCACGAATTTTGTAACTTTTCCAATGATATAATCAAGGTGGTGTCTTTATTAATGGTGACATCAAGTTGAAATACAATCTGAAAATAAACTAACATGCTTGCTGAAATTTAAATAAAAACAGAAAATACTACGCAAACACACATAAGCAAAAGCTGAAAGTTACGAGAGAAAAAGAAAAGAAAAGAAAACTAAAGTTCCTAAATCTTCTAGTCCTCCGCCGGTGGTTGATGTTGATAATCTTGATAATAATACCCTTGCTCATAATACGATTGGACATTTCCTCCGACGAATTGATTTGGCTCCACAAGGTGAAGGCGTCCAAGTGCAAAGGCAATATTTGCGTTGCCTTCACCAAGTTGAGTTGCGTTAGCTTGGATGGCCGCGATGTTTTGAGCGTTTCTTGCAGCATACCCTCCAATTATGGCCATGCTTTGTTGTGGTTGGGGATGATGAGCGTAGGACTCCGCGAAGTTAGCGTTGGGCACAACATAATTTGGTGGGGGTACCGGTGCACCACCCCCCCATGCTTGCTCTTGTGGCCCTCCGTAATAACTTGGCGGAGGAGGAACTCCGCCGAATGGTTGCACATTGGGTTGTGCTCCACTCGCTTGTGCGGAGGATGTTCCCTCCTCTACGATTCTTCCTCTTTTGTTCTTCCTTGCAGGGGACAAGTAGTCCCTCTTCCAACCAATCTTCTCTTCCTTCGGTGAAAAGCCTAAGCCTCTCATTAGGAAGGGGTAGGTTCACTATGGCCAACCGATATCCTCCTCTCTCATCTCCACTAATGTATTTGCCTTGCTGCAAATACTCAATACCGAGAGAGGTACCACGCAAAAGGTGAGCGGGGTTTCTTGCGATCCCCGGCCGCAAGGAAAAGGCCAACATGGAGAGGTAACACCCCGAACCAATATTACCCGCACCCGATGTTGCTTCACAACACCAACGGTTGATCATGAGGTAAGAGGGGTCTATTGGCCGCCCGGCAATTAAAGCCGAGTATAGCCAATTCAACTCCGTGCCGGTCACCTTTGTTTCCTTCATCCTCCCCAATACCCTCTTGCACATCCAAGAGTGAAATATCCGGATAATGGGGTTGCGGATGCAATTGCGTTGTTGATGGGCTTCTCCGGAGATCATGTTCGAAAATCCCGCCAACATGCCGGTGGCACGTCAACTTTCTCCGGAGCTCCCTTGTGGAATCCAAGCAGCTCCCTAACGTGCTCGTAGGGAACCACTTGTTGGACTCCCTCCAAACGGAATGACAAGCTTTGCACCCCATCATCAACGATGGGTGCAATAGTCATTAAAATTTCCAAGGAGAACCCCAAGTGGGTGTCCACCGATACTCCGTTGGAGAACTGCACCCATCCGAGGTGCCCCAACATATAGTATATGTCGGTGCCAAAACCCAAGGTGTAGAGTGCTTGGTCGTCGAACTCGACATTCGGCACAAGCCTCTTCTCAAGATTAGAGAGCCTCTCCTCCTCCTCCGCCGACAAGATGATGAAGCCGTACGAAGAGTATGTCGGGGTGTAAGGAGGTGGCGCGGTTGAGCGAGTCGATCGTCGTGGTGGCACGGGCTGCTCCTCCGTGTGCCCACGAGGTTCGGTAAACCTCATGGAAGTGCTTCTTGCAGCCCTCATACCACCAAGGAGGAGAGCATCGTTCCTTCTCGGTGGTGCCGTATCCGTCTCCATGCTCCGGGGAGACTCGGAAACCAAGTGCCTCCTCGAAGACGTGGTTGATGACGGCTTGGATGACGACGAACTCTTCTTCTTGGAGAAGAGACTTGTGGTCTTCTTCCACATGGTTGCCGCACTCTTTTCTTCAACTAAAATTCCGGGTTGCAACCGGTAACTAGGCACTTAAACTCTTTGCTTCGGATGTGGACTTTGAGTGGATTAAGGATGTGGATTTTTTTTTTCTTGAGCTCTCAAGCTTGGGAAGGTTGGCTATGTCTACGGAGGTTTTGAGCACACAAACTTGAACACACAAACAAAGGAAGGAGAGGGAAGCTTGCTCGCAGAAAACGGGAGCCGGGGGGGCTCCTTATGTAGGTGAGGCCGGCCTCGGTGCTCCTCCCCGCCTCGTCTTTCTTCTAGCACGATCATTTCACCTCTCCGCAACTTTCCCCGCCCGCGTGCTCCACGAGTTGCACCGCCCAAACGCTCACGTCCACTCCTTGGTCCTTCCACTTGATGCTTCATGTTTTGGGTCGTGTCCATGCTCCCTAGCTCCACTTGCTTCACATGCCACCATGAAATTCCTACAAAGTTGATGCTTGCTGCCCACCATGCTTGTCCTTTGCATGTGGAATTGGTGAAAGTTGATGAAAGGGAATCCAATGGTGCATGCATGATTACTAGATTGCCTCCATTAAGGTGTGTTTAAGGTTAAGCACTCCTCTAATTCGAAATTTAAAATATTTTTCAGAGCCATGCAAGAGCTCGAATATAATTCTAGAGAAGTTTTTAAACCATTAAAAACAAATGCAAGTCGAAAATATTTTCTTTTTACGTCGATTTCGGTCTCACCGGTATAGTTTGCCTTCATTGGTTGAGAGCAGACATTTTCCCGGCTTGATCATGGGGGCATATGTTTAGGTTCTAATTTTGGCTAAATAAGAAAGATTTTGAATAAAACAAAATTAGAATAGGCTTAGAAAAATTCTAATCCTAGAGAAACCAAGGATATAGATTTTTAAAACCAACCAAAAGTTTTGATTTCTAGGTTCACGCGAGTCCTACCACGTGCTGAATTTAATTAACACTTAAACATAAATCGTGGCTCTACTCGTGTGGTTTTAGCATGAAAAATAAGTCAACCTCAGCACCATAATGAGGGTGAAAGGTTGAGTTAAGGTTCTGAAATTATTTGGTTGAGGTTTCTCGAAAAGAAAAGAATCAAACAAGCACATAGGAGGGTTCATGCAAAGGGTTTATGATAAAGCAAACATTCAATCAAGAATTATGTCTCTAATATTGTTCAACCACTTCTAAGTCTAATGTCTTTGCGTAATAAAACTCAAAAACTAAATTATTAAAAAGACTCGAAAAACCCGGAATCGGGTTGTCCTCCCGTAGCTTATTCTTGACTCGACGAAACGGGTTGCCTCCCGCCTAGCGCTTCGTTTATAGTCTATAGCTAGACTTCTTCACTTGATTTCTCCGGATCAACGCTCTTTGCGGGCGTTGCAATCTTGGGTACCCACTTTTGCTTAGTAAATTTTTTTTGGTCTTCACAGAGTTGGCTTTGTCCTCGGTCTTGACGGATGCAACAACTTCCTTGTGGCTCGGCATCTCGAACTCCGGTCCTTCGGTCGTGATCTTCATGGTCTCTAATGTGATCCTTCATCTCTCCCGAATGAGCTTGAGTAACCTTCGCCGTCTTGGGACCTTGGAGTTGTCTCGGATATTCTTCTTCGTTACCCATCGGGCGCCCGGCAAGTTGTCCCACTTGCGTCTAGCATCTTCATCACGATGAACACTTCACGTATAGAGCTTCCGACCTTCGTCACCTTGCCATCTAAATTCTTCAATATGTTCTCCATAGCCTCGAACTTAGTGACGGCGTCCTTGGACATGGTCGTACTCCACACACTCCTTGCATGAGGATCTTGCTTCGGCGGCCTTTAGGTGTTGAGCTTCTTTCTCCATCTCCATCTTCTCCATCCTCCTCTTAATTAAACCGATATGCCACTCAAGGAATCCGACTCGTATGCATTCAGCTCTCGCAATCGTCATGCGGATAGTTGAGACTTTGATCTTGAACGGCCTCCCGGCGTCTTGAAGGTTTATGATAGGTAGATCAACGATGTCCGGGGTGCGCGGCGCTCCCGTGGTTGAGGTTGATCTTCCTTTGGACTTGGAGGTGGTGATTCCCTTGGAGATTTCGACGGTCCTTCGACTTCAACTTTTGAATCTAGGGTTTCCACCCCTTTAGCTTGTGTTGCACGTCACCTTTGCCCGTAAAGCTTTCCGGATCATCCACAAAAAAGGTTTGGGTTTCTTGGAGAGGTAGCCAACCATCTCCTGTTAGGGTTAGCAATAAACAAAGTATGCAAAAAAAAACTAGAAAACAAAACAAATCTATAAAGACTAGAGTTAGACAAACTAGATTAGATGTATTTTGAGGATGATCGAAATTTAGTAGATGCAAAAATAAAACAAAAACAGTACTGAAAATTACAAAAAAAGGCAATAAAAAATCAAATCTTGATCACTTGTTCCCCGGCAACGGCGCCAGAAAAAGGGGCTTGTTGACGGTTAATGTTTGTATCAAAGTTTGTTCGTGACTCGCAAGCGTACAAGTCTCCCGTCGTAGTCAAGGGACCCTTCTTCCCTCGAGTGGTGAACCCAAGGTATCGAATCCGTGGAACAAATGTGTGACGCAAGAGTTGATCTAGTAAAGCCAAGTAACTTCAATCTTTGGTAAAAGAGAAACCCTAATGCATCTAGATAAGAGCACAAAACAAAGATAAATCTAATCTACTAAAGACCGGAGAAAACAAAGTAAGATTGGGTAGATAAACCGATCTAGAGGGATCGGGGTAAGCCTTTTGTTGAAGTTCCAAGCAAGAGAAGAAGTAGCAAATCGAATCTTAATAGAAGCCTCTTTAAATCGTGGTTTCCCGTCCAAATCCGAAAACATCCGCCTTTCGAGACCCCCGTTCTGTCACAACGTATCCCTATTCATGCGGGGAGCTTAGGGCGAGTCAAAAGACAAGTCGAGATTCTTTCGGAAGATCCGGCGTGTACCTCTAGCCACCGCGGCTACAAGAACACCCTATGTAATCTATCGCGCGAATAGAATTGGAATAAGCAAAGCCGATCGAAAAAACGAAATCTTCGAGGAAACACTTGATCGCTAAGAAAAGATTCAACTTGATAATTCAACTATGACAATGATACATACACAAGATCACCACCGGGATCCTTCCTTGATCTTGCTTCTAGCTCCGGGAACTCCGACGTGGTCTTCCATGCAAGGTTCCCACGTCGGCTAGGGAAACCCTAGTCAACTAGCTCGACCCTCTCCTCTCCGACATGGTGTCCCTCTCTTCTCTCGCCTCTCGGCGGCCGAAGACGAAATCCTCTCCCCGTGGCTCTCGGTCGTGGGGCTATAAATAGCCCGATTGGCGGCTAGGGAAAAGGAGAGCACGTTTGGGCCCAAAATGGGCTCCGGGCCGACCGGACCGGGCCGGCCGGCCCGGGCCCATTTAGGCCCGGCCCGTGGGCTCCTTTGCCCCACGTCGGTTCCCTTGCTTCTCGGATGTTTCCCCCTTCTACATGTAGGTCCATGTCGTCGGTTTCTCTCCGAATTGGACTCAACTCCTTGTCTTGCAAGATTCGAAGCACTTTTCCGGTCGTGTCCCCGGAGTCCGTTGTCTTCTCGGATCAAGTCCCCGGCTTCTTGGAGTTAAGTTTGCTTCATTGCATGACTTGTACGGGGCTTCAAGGTCTTGTCATGAGGTGCTTGATGAACTTATCCCGAAAGCCTTGCATTCAACACTAAAACCCCGCATAAACATTAAACTCCAAAACCGACATGCACACGTGAACTTGTTATACCACGGGGGTTAGTACCAATGGATAAGGTATAAAACTCATGCCAACACCGAAGGTAAACTCATGGCTAGGTTGACGGATTTTCACCGTCAACACCACGTGTTCAGGGATCGCCGCACCTTCGTCACCGAAGTAGCGACCCTACCCCGGTCACGCCGCACCTTCCGGCGTCTCGCCCGTGCCATCGCCGGCCCCGGCGCGATGTTCCCGGCCGGCGCGCCGCATTCCTCCTCTCCAATCTTCGTCGCCGAAGTACGGCCATCCGTGCCTTCGGCGCCGAAGGCGGCGCCGCCATGCGGGACCATCCCCGCACAAGAAACCTCACATAACATGAGCAAGATTAGCGTTTTTGTTAGCACCCGTACGCCGAAGGCTTCTCCACGAGACCGAAGCCGTACACGGACCGAAGGTCGTCGCCGTGGCCGGACGAGGGTGAGGTTTTCGAAAACCAACTTCCCCAACAGGGGCTCGAGCCGCTGAACCATCCCCGGCACCCTCGCTGTGAGTTGTTGTCGCCCTCGTCCTCCTGGGGCGCGCCGCCGAAGGAACCGTCAACGAAGTCGTGATCGTCCGGCAGCGGAGCACCTCGAACATAGGGCTAGTGCTCCACCACCCGCACATCAGCAATTCCATCAACCCCGCTGACGGGGTTGTTGACCACCAGCTTCGACTTGACCTTGCGCCTGTCCTTGACCAACACCAGAACACGGACCACAGAGTAGTCTGCTATGCCGACGTAGCCGTGGATGTCGCGCACCTCCCCGAGGCTGCTTTTAGCCACGCAGCAGACATGGCCGAGCGCTTGGAAGGAAGTGTGGATCCTGTCCTCGTTCCAGTGCTCCGGCGGGAAGTTCATCGCTGCGAGCTCAACCAAGTCCCTGTACTGAACAAGGAAACGAAAATCTGCCCTCCTCATGACAGACAAGGCGAAGCTGGTAGCCGCCCATGTCAATGGGGCCCCTCTGCATAGCAACTTCCCTAAAAAAGGAGTGACCGAAAACAACCATCATTGTGTCGTGGGAAGAAGGAGCCAGCCTGATTGGGGGGTCGTCGCCGCGTTGTTACAGGGCGAGCCTGATGAAGAGCCCTAGATCAGCGCAAGCGGGCTCGACGAAGGCGTAGGCCAAGCGCCGGCTGGGCTCCATGTCCACTGAGGGCATGAAGACCTCGGCGTAGTCATCCCCGGTGAAGTCAGCTGGTGGGGAACCAGCACGGTGGGGGATGAAAGGAGTAGCGAAGAGCCAGGGGTGGTGCTTGGGAACCACAGCTGGTGTGGCGCGAAGAGGTGAGGGGGCGAAGCGAACGACAGGAAAGTCGTTGCGCTGAGCCTTGCCGGAGGAGAGCGGGGGCGTTGTCGAGTTGGGGGGTAGCTGGTGGAGTGCCACTCCCCACTCGTGTCGATGGTGGGGGAGCGCCAAGACGCTCGCACAGCGACCGAAGGTGGCGAGTCATGTCGTGGTGGCGAGGCGGTCCTCTCCCTGGACGCTGGACGCCGAACGCCGAGCGCTCCACGCCACCCCGAACCAACGCGGGTACGACTCCGACGATCACGCCATCGAGCAGGTGAGGCTCCGATGCCCGTAGTGAAGACACAAGCGCCAGCACACCGGCTCACGGCACGCTGCTACCAGGTGATCGGTTGCGAGGCAGCGAAAGCACTGTGATTGAGGAGGGGGGGAAGAGCGAGCATGACGTCGCCTTGTGCTTGCGGTGTCTTTTATAGGCGCGACCTTGTGAGAAAGCAAGGCATGCAAATACGGCACGACACGAGGGGAGTTAAGAGTGCCCAGAGGAGCAATGGGGGGATCCTGAGATGTGCGGTCGCGGACCTGAATGTCAGACGACGCGGCGGATGTCAGCGGCGCGGTGGTCACTGAGAAAGAATCCCTGGAAACCGCAACACAGGAGATTGTGCGGGGGCTCTCATCGCCGGATGTAAAGAACAAGGCGTTCTGCAGAGAGGTCACCAGCGGGAAAACTGGCCCGAGAATCAGCGAGGGCGGCGACAGAGTGACGTTGAGCCATGAATGGGTGGGGTAGAGTCGTGCGCCATAGGGGCGCCATCAGTCACGCAGCAGCTGCGCACGCCGTCAACAAGACGTTCATTCGGCGCGCTGGTATGCAGAGGGAAGTTGAGTGAAGAGGGCTCTGCACCGCAAGATCCCACCCGAGGATTGCTGGATTCAGTATCTGCAAACGACAAAGGCTGGCTCTCCGCACTTTGAATGCCGGCGTGGCGGGACTCGGGGGGAGGTGCGGCGCGGGAGCGAGTTTACAGGGAAGGTACAATAGCCAAGATTGTGCCTGTTTGCTCTGAGGGGACATGGGCTAACTGAAGTGCTCCCCGGTCGGGCTGTAGCGGTGGAATGAGCCCAGTAAGCGGGGGGTGGCCTAGAAGGGTGGGGAGTGGCGAATGGAACAGGCGCACCACCCGAATTTTGAATTGGGGGTAATGCAGGAGTGACGTCAACCTCAAGCCCCCCGGCATGGTGGCCAGCTCTCTTAGCAGCAATGGCAGACTGGACGGTGGGAAAGAGGAGAAGAGAAACCCGCCCAAAGCAGCAGCGACCGCGGTTGACGAGGAAGCGAGCTATATTCGCATTCACCGCTGCCATCTCAAAGACCCTAGGTTGGGGTTCGCCAATTTGGAAACGGAACGGGCGAACGGAGAAGTAGAAGTTGAGTGCATTCTGAACCTTGAAGAGATTCGCTGTTCGGGATCCCTGGACCGGGCAAAGCCAGATCCGGGAAGAGCTTGGAGCGCTGGGAAGCCGAACGGCAGGAACAGTCGTGGCGTAGAAATTTAGCAAAACTGAGTTGCAGAAGGACACACATGGAGCCGGCGAGGAGTATTGAGTCCGCGGAGGCGTAGGCCTACGCCCCGCGGGAGGGGGTGATTGGTGAGCTCCTCCGGAGCCGCCGGGCATTTGGGCTTGGCGATGTGTCTTCGCGACGGCGCTCGGCGGCACATTAGTGCAGGGTGGCTGCGGGCGGGGGTCGACCAGGCACGACAGCTGGACGGTGGCGCCGATGGGCGCGAAGAGGGGTTGAGAGTTGGGGGTGTGGGGAGAGAGGGGGGACGAGGAGGAGAGGCGTGGGAACTCCGCCGCGGGTTGGGTTGCAGTGGAGGCTCCAACGGGGGACGCGGCGGCGGCGGCGGCGTCGCCCGGGTTGCTCGGGGGAGCACGAGAGGCGCTCCTCCAGTGGAGCCCTCCAAAAACTGGCTTTGTCGTAACTGAATACTCAGAAAAATTGGTTGTAGAAAAATAAATTAAACTTCATAGCTTAGAAAAAAAGAAATGTAGATGGGGGAGATTGGCAGGCCTCAAATCTAAAAACAAACACAATTTCTAGCGCAGGGACGATGGGTAGAAGATCCCTTGACACCGCCACCGGTAGACGCGCGTCATTTCTGATTCGTGTGATGACGGGTATACAACAGACAAGAACCGCACGCCTGTACGCAACAAACCGGGCTGCACGCAATGCACCTGCACCTGCTGGGTCAGCGTGGCTGCGCAACTGCGTTCATGCGATAGGAAAATGAACAGTGACATGGCTGCTGTAGTGCTGCCACGTGGCACGTCGGAGCATCCGTGAGCGACCTCTGGATGGATTTAGATTTACCGTGGAATTAATTGTGGAAATGGTGAAGACTAGTGAAGAGAGCAGCACGAACAATTCCCAAGAGCAAACAGACGAAGTAGGGAGACGAGTCAAAAACAAAGACGGCCCGAAAGATCCAAAGCAACCACGCCATCTCCATTCCCAGATGTATAAATACGCATGCACCCCTGACCCGTTGAAGAGACAGGAAGCCACCAGAAAGCAGCTAGCGTCTAGCAAACAAAACGAAGAGCAAGAAGCTGAACAAATAATCGGGTGCAAGATGGCGCGCCAGCAGTCGGCGGCGAAAGAGACGATCCCGCTGATGACCCCGTACAAGATGGGGCAGTTCGAGCTCTCCCACCGGGTGGTGCTCGCGCCCATGGCGCGGTTCCGCTCCTACGGCAACGTGCCGCAGCCGCACGCCGCGGTGTACTACTCGCAGCGCGCCACCAAAGGCGGCCTCCTCATCGGCGAGGCTACGGGTGTGTCCGCCACCGCGCAGGGGTACCCGCACACGCCGGGCATCTGGACCCCGGAGCAGATCGAGGCGTGGAAGCCCATCGTCGACGCCGTCCACCGCAAGGGCGCTTTCTTTTTCTGCCAGATTCTGCACGTCGGCAGAGTCTCCTCGACCGGTACGCGTGGCTGATGCTTACTACCAGCAGCTATCATGTGATTGATGAATTTGCATGTCTAACTCTACCCATGTCTTCAATTTTGAACCATCCGTCAGAATTTCAGCCTGATGGACAGGCGCCGATCTCAAGCACAGACAAGCAGATCTCCCCCAACATTGAGCCCGGCAAGGTGCACTCCAAACCACGGCGGCTCCGGAAGGAGGAGATCCCCGGGATCGTCGACGACTTCAGGCGCGCGGCGCGGAACGCGATCGAGGCCGGGTTCGACGGCGTGGAGATCCACGGCGCGCACGGGTACCTCATCGAGCAGTTCATGAAGGACAGCACCAACGACCGCACCGACGAGTACGGCGGCAGCCTCGAGAACCGGTGCCGGTTCGCCGTGGAGGTCGTCGACGCCGTCGTCCGTGAGGTGGGCGCGCACCGCGTGGGCATGAGGTTGTCGCCCTTCATCGAGTTCATGGAGTGCGTGGACTCCGACCCGGTGGCGCTCGGCGGCTACATGGTGCGGCAGCTCAACAAGCACGATGGCTTCCTCTACTGCCACATGGTGGAGCCTCGGCTGGCCTACAATGGCATGTTCGTCGTGGATGGTCGCAGGCAGATCCCGCATGGCTTGTTGCCGTTCCGGAAGGCTTTTGATGGGACGTTCATCGCTGCTGGGGCTTATGACCTAGAGGAAGGCAACAAGGTAGTTGCTAATGGGTATACTGATCTCGTTGCTTATGGAAGGCTCTTCTTGGCAAACCCAGATTTGCCCAAGAGATTCGAACTAGGTGCACCATTGAACAAGTATGACCGTTCCACCTTTTACACACAAGACCCTGTTATCGGCTACACAGACTACCCTTTCCTCGATGAAGACCATGATGATGACTCAGTTGGTGATGCTTAATCAGACCATGCAGTCCAGTGAGTGATTGCAATTCATTTTATTTTCAAACGAAAATAATGTGCATGCTGATTCAGGCATCGAAATCGCATATGGTTGATTTATTGCATTAACCATCGATTTGTAAATAGCACAGCATATATCCTGTTTATTTTTACTCTTTGCTTTTGTGAAAAGAAATAATGGTAATTGTTTCCCTGGTAGAGTGAGTGTGCAGCGGATGTCAAGCTGAGCCCGCTATACCTATGAGCCGACGGCCCACTAAACCTAAAAGATCAAAATCAGCCACAAACTCATTAACACACGAACCAGATTAATAACCAAATTAAAATGCTACTAGCCCAGTCATTCCGGTCCAATAAGTGATTGTTACTCTTCCTGGCCCGAGTAGCTTGTACCGTGACTTCTATCTAGTTCGGAGTACGACTCAAAATAGGGCTAACAATAACCACTCCTTCTCAAGTATGACTAAAGTCTCAACAATTTCCAAAGTATTTTCTTGTTTATTTTACTCTGACAACTATGTTAACTACTGGTCCAATTACCTTTAGTAAGATTTTTTTTCTCTATGTATAGTAAGAGCAACTCCAAGAGCCTCTTTAAAAATCACTAGCTAAAATCCTGATTTAGCTAGGATGTAAAATGAAATAGCTAGCAAAAAGTGGTAGACATCCAACAACTTCTCTAAACTGAACTCTCTATATGCTCCACCGCCCGTGGGTCCCGCTTGCCAGACTCATGAAAATCAGGATAGCTAATCACTTGCCACTAGCCAAAAATAGCTAGCGGAGCAACGAATTTAGCTAGTTAGGATAGCTAGTTGGGTAGATAGCTAGTATGCTGGAAGAGTATTTTTGAGATTTTTTTCCAAAATTTAGCTAGCTAAGTCATTTTAGCTTATCTCTTGGAGTTGCTCTAAGTTGAGTTTTTAGAGCTTTGTTTACGTACTTGAATAGTACGGAAGGTACTAAATAGTACCTTGTGTTAATTTTTTTCCACAAACTAATTTAATAGAAATAAATAACTACATAAAATTCATCAGATGGATGGCTCATAATATTAAAAGTACTCTAAAAATTCTAATTTAACATTATAAGGATTAATTTACTCTTAGATGTCATAACCTACAAAAATAATGAAAAAAATGTTATACTTTGTAACATTTGTTATTATATCTTCTATATATCATGCTGCAAATTTTGAACTCAAATTTGAAGGACAAAAAGCCAAATCTTAGTAAGAAATAAATTGGATAAATCGACATAGTTGTGGGAGAATTAAACCAAAAAATAGTTTTAGGGGGTATAATCTTCAAATTTAGCGCAGCTAAACAAAATAAGTTTTTAAAGCATCAATTGTTTCCACCTGGAAAAATGATTTATAAAATCCAACTTGATTCACGAAGCATCGAAGTAATAACAAAGACTAATTGACTGGAATCAATATTAGACATGTTGTACTAAGATTTGAGTGAGAAGAGTCACATCTAGCGGCTCTTTTTTGTTTTAAATTGTTAGTCTAGTGTTTCCCTACATCAAACCTGTCTAATTTTAATTGAGTGTATAAAAGTAGCAAGATATAAACCCTAAACCCATAGATTTTTTTTCGAATTACATAGCACATCGGAGACACTCACAACGCGCACACACTCATCCTTATGAACACGTGCGCAAACCATACCCCTGGGAGTATCTTCGAAGACTGAGCCGACAAATCCTTAAGATTGACGAAGTCACTGGGCGCCTCGATGTCAACAGGAATGTCGTTTACCACTAAAATCTTAACCACTAGGCTACAAGCCCTTTCGCAACTAATTTGGTGTAGATATTTATGCATTTCCAATAAATTTGTCAAAAGTAGAGATGTTTAGGTTAGAACAAAGCTAAAATTATAAAAACTAAGTCGGTGGGGGTAAAACCACCACCACGGTTTTCATTACGAGAAGAAAGCCTCCTCCCGACTTAGAAAACCCCCAAACCCTAGTTTCATCTGCGATGAGATTTGTTTCGAGGATAAATCCGATGAAATAAACCTGCATTCGAGAGGATTCAAATCCAGACCGACGGCATGCCCAGCTGCGATGCCTACCAACCGAGCTAGTGCTATTTATGCTAGAGGAACTACCACGTCAGATCAAGCTTGACATTCCCTCCATTCTTTTTTTAAAACTTGGTAACTATATTAGAATCACAAACAGTTGATACAAGTGATGGTTTGCCAAAGCTGAAAGAACATGGCAAGAACCATTGTGAGAGACGTTGATACAAGTGAAGGTGCATGAATGTCTATTCGCTTGAAAAGCTAATTTAGCTAGAGTATGAGCCGTATTGTTGGAAGTTCTTGGGATCTTCTTGTAAGAGCATTGAGTACTTTCATTGCAGGTGATCTTGGCCACTGCCGGTCTGATGCGCCAGTCAGGGGCCAAGAGGATTGGATCTGCTGAGTTAAGTTGTTAGCCAACAATTGGGAATCGGAGTCGGTGCACACCACCTCTTGGATACCGAGAGTTTGAGTGATCTCTGAAGCAAGCTGGAGCGCCAAGGCTTCGGCATGGTGAGGATCATGTGCTTGCTGGTGATGATGCTTAAATTATTTACATATAGAAATTTATGCCATGCCTCGGTTGCTTCACCAAACTACAGGAAATTTCTATTTCCTCCGGGCTCCGGTCAACTACAGGTCCATTCAATATTCGGACTCTGCCGCTGCTGCCTCGGTTCGATGATTTCCAATTACTCTGGTAGCAAACTGCCAAGCATTTGCGTAGTTTATACTTCCATCCAATTGCAGACGAGCACCAGCCACCAGCACCGCGAAACCAATTCAGCGCGCGGTCGCTCCCGCCCGTCCCACACGCGCCCGCGGGGCTGCTTCTTTTTTTTCACTTTCTTTTTTTAGTTTTTTCTTCAACATTTTTCTTATACATAAGTTAGGTACATAGCTCGTTCTTATTGAATAAGTTCGACGTTTTAAAAAAATTATGCGTACAACTTATCGTTAGAGAGAAAGATATACGCACAAGTTATTCTTCAATTAGTTGTGTATACAAGTTGCACGCACAAGTTTTACGCGAATCAAACTTATGCTTAAAAATTATGTGACAAAATTTATATAGATCAAAATTATACATAAAAATTATGCGTACAACTTATCATTAGAGAGAAAAATATACGCACAACTTATTCTTCAATTAGTTGTGTATACAAGTTGTACGCACAAGTTTTACACGAATCAAACTTATACTTAAAAATTATGTGACCAAATTCATATAGATCAAAATTATACACCAAAGTTGTGTATATAAGTTATGATATTTCAAAAATAGAAACTCGTAAGAAAAAACACTTTCCTGGGAAAAAATCAGAAGGGGAAGGAAGCCAGTTGAACCGGTCCCTGATCAGGGAGGGCCCACGAGCACGAGTGTGTTGAAAATTCACTCGAAATTTTCGTCTCCCAAAAGATGCTGTTCGCCTCACTTGATTTGGGTTGGGCGAGCAGCAGTTGACTACGTAGCTATTGTTAGATAACTAGGCAATTTTCGGTACATTTTAATTCCGAAATTATTAACAAATTCATGACGATTATAAGTGATCCCGTGAGAACGAGAGCATGTGCATGTGTTCAAGTTAAATCTCAAATGAAACTCGAACAAAATTACACATAAGGAGTTTAGTATGTACCCAAAGGCGGGACGGTTGACGGAGTCAACCGGTGCGCCGTTATCCCCCGGAATAGACATGCTACTCGTGGGGGGACCTTGTTCGGTGTAGTCGTACAAAGGTGATGCGGTGGCGAGTCGTTGCGGTGAAGTACGAACGGCCTCCGGAAGTAGTCGTTCACGGCCGATGTAGTCGTTCTCGCGGAGGATGTAGTCGTGCGGAAGTAGTCGTTCTCGCGGAGGCCGTAGACGTGCGGGAAGTAGTCGTTCACGCTGAAGTAGTCGTTCTCGCGGACAGGGACGAAGACGTACAGAAGAGCGAGCAGGCGCGTACGGGTACGCTCCCCAAAAACCTTATCGCCCACCTATCCCGTGCAGGATCGCTAGGTGGACGAGGTTCGGAGGCAACTGCTCACGCAAACAGTGTGCGCGCAAAGCTTGCGTTGGGAATGGCAGAGAGCAGCAACACAGAGGGAGAAGAGAGAGGTCTCCTAAGCAGGAGTACCTGAATGTGAGAGTGTGTGTCTGTGCCAGAGGAAGGAGTCCTCTTATATAGGCGCAGAGGAGAGGAGGAGGGAATGAACCTGGACGCTTCTGACCACCATAATTCTCATTAAACGTCGGTTACCTGTAACTGCCGTATTCAACGTCATCGATTCTGGGTAACGGTCGTTTTAATACAAAGGATTATGACTGACATGAATGACCGACATGAATGACAAAAACTGTGCATACGCCTCATGGTCACGGTCTCGACACGCCACGCCACGCCCACGGCCGGCGCGCGCGCGCGGCGAGCGAGCGCGCGCGCGCGTGGCACGCCCTTCTCCTTTTACCAACTTCACAAGTGGTCCACCATTGGTCCACCCTTTAAGTTAGTTAAGATTCTCATTGGCTTTCAATGCGGGATTAAATCCTGCATTTATTTTGTGGACCTTTTAATTCTTAAGATTAATTGAGGCTAAATGGCCCAAGCGCCCAATTAATCCAACAGCTAACTGCCACCGCTCTGCCGCGCAGTCTCCGAGCCCCGAGCTTCTTCTCATCCACTCCCCCGACCCGCTCGATCGCGATCCGACGGCGGCGATGCATCCCCACGCCGCGGACGGCGCCGGGAAGGCGACCGCGCCGTACGGGTCCTGGGAGTCGCCGATCAGCGCCGCCGCCGTCTCCGCCGCCGGGAGGACCGCCGAGGGGCTCGCCGTCGCCGGCGACGGCCGGCTCGTCTGGGTCGAGACGCGCCCTGAGGAAGGAGGGTACGCACAGGCAGCCACCCACCCACTCCCCGTTTTCACAGAGACCACACCCGAGCTCGAAGTCAGTAATCAGCATTGTGAACGGATGTTTTTTCTGAAGCTGTGAATTTTTTTTCCGTTGTCAGGCGCGCGGTCCTCGTGAAGGAACCGGCGGAGCCAGGCGGCAAGGCTCGGGATGTGACGCCGGAGGGGTTCGCGGTGCGGTCCCTCGCGCAGGAGTACGGCGGTGGAGCATTCGCCGTGCAAGGGGACGTTGTTGTCTTCTCCAACGACACCGACCAGCGTCTGTACAAGCAAACCATCGGAGGTAAAGGAGCTGAACATACGTTTAACAGCGACCATTGTCTTGTTGTTACTATTGTCCATTTAATGCCAAATATACTTGACACTCCGAGCTTCAAACCCAAAATGCTGCACGAATCTATGTGAAATTGTGCACGATGATGAACACTTGATTCATGTGATGCGAGAATGCTGAAATGGTGAATGAGATGTGAGATGTCAGAAGGCAAAACGTGGACCATGTGGTGTACAAGCTGGGCAGAGTCTAGGATCTGCATTTGTTTTTTTGTTTTTTTGGAAGGCACTAGCTAAGCTTTGTCTAGAAAATTAGACAAAAAAGTTCTCTTTATACCAAACTTAAGCTTTCTTCTACTGTTAATAGCTTTGTCTAGAGAATTAGATAGTCAAGCAAGCATAACTAGTTGGAAAAGAAATTTCAAAGCAGAATGTATTCTGCAAGCCCAATGAATGAAAGCATCTCTGAAATCTCCCTTCTTAGTTTGGTCTGATAGTTCAGTGTAACTGTAAATTTTTTTCTTTTTGTTAGTAGTTCAGTTTCTGCTCTTTCTTGTTTACTCAGTAGTTCAGCTTCTCTAGCTGGGTTGTAAATTTCTGGTTGTTGTTACTTTGTAAATATTTTTTCTCTTAATAAAATTTCAACAGCGGGGGTCTCCCTCGCTGTTTTCTGTTAAAAAAATAACTTAATATACATCGTATTAGTATTTTTTTTCTAGTAGTAAAATAGTACACAATGGTTAAATGTCCATGCTTTTGGGATTCAAAAGAACATTGGGGAAATAGGAATTATCTAGCTTTGATTTTCTTTCGAAACTGTTGCCTATCTTTGAATTGCAAAGTTTGATTCAGCAAAGGTTTTTGGTCCTAAGTCATGAACTAATAAAGGGGCATCACCGCATTCTTCTAACTCATGTCGAAGAAATCATATTTTGTAACTAATCTCTCAATTCCTTGTTGGTTTCAGATGACTCGCCACTACCGTTGACACCAGAATACGCTGGGTCCGGTGTACGCTATGCTGATGGTGTCTTTGATCCGCACTTTCATCGTTTTGTAACTGTAATGGAAGGTGATAATTCCTATTCCATGTATGTCAATAGTGCTGCTATGCTTACATTTATTAGTTAATATACACAAAAAAGAAATTGTATTTGACCACAGATCATCGCCAGAACAGCTCAAATCCCATCACTACAATTGCTGCTGTAAGAATAAGTGATCAAGATGTAGAAGGTAAGAAATTCTTGGGTTATGTATCTATATTGCTGTAAGTTGTTCCGAAGAATTAAGATGTTTAGGCTTATTTGTAGACTCTACACCTTTCTTTGCATCAGAACCTACTATGCTGGTCAGTGGCAATGACTTTTATGCCTTCCCACGTGTTGATCAATCTAAAAAACGTATGGCATGGATCGAGTGGAGTAACCCTAATATGTCATGGGATAAATCACAACTATGGGTTGGATATTTCAACGAGAAAGGGTAATATATTATTGCATCCTTTTTTTTACTTCTTTTTGATGAAATGAAGAATTTTTCTGCACATATATACTTGTAACTTCAACAGCTGCTGGAGTCACCTTTTTTCATTAACTAAAAGGTGTCGCTAGCTTGAGCATGGATTCTTTCATGCCTATCAGATACATATACTGAGGATTTGTCTATATTTCATATCTCTCTGACTCTATACTTTTTGTTCGGTCCAGAGGAAATGTGTATTTTGTCGAGATTATATTTAACACATTCTAGCTATTCTCATATTCAGAACATAGGTTATCGCAACAGCATATCTATTTTGCTTTGGATCTAAGGATTAGTTTTATTGGTTATTCATCTGTTCCAATCCCATTTTTAAAAAAAGGATCTATGGTTGGGTTGCTTGTTGCTTCAAGTATGGATGAATGTTTCATGACCTTCTCCCAAGATTTCAGATTTATTTCAGTGCTTATTATGTGCAGAGAGGTAACAAAACGGATCTGTGTTGCTGGTGGAGACCCAACACTAGTAGAATCTCCTACTGAACCCAAATGGTCTCCAAAAGGTATTTGTATTTCAATCTAATTTTTTCTTAGTTTTACATGCATTTTAAGTGTTACAATTCAAGGACATGGAGAGGCGACTTTCTGCATGTTGCAATTATTCACAATGTTTTTTATTTCACTAGAACAAATGCAACTATATTTAAAAATCTCACTCCATTTAATCAACTTTGCTATAGGGGAGCTGATCTTCATAACAGATAGACGGAGTGGGTTTTGGAACATTTACAAATGGGTATAATTTTCTATTGCACTTGTTGTTTGTTTCTATTCAGTTGCCTATTGATCTGATTGCACTCCTAGGTTCGCAAATGCATATCTATCTGTATTGCCGTGGAGCAAATCTTTATATATTTGCCTGAATCCCCATAGTAATCATTTGTTTTCTATGCACCGCTTGCACCCACTTTTTCAGTCTGATTCCTTTACATAACAGTTGTATCCTTAGACATCCATGCATATCTATCACAGGAACTGCTGTTATTTTTGACAACTTCATGTAGCCAACAACAACAGTTGATACTAGGTGATACCCTGCGCATTGCTGCGGGAATTTTCAAAATTTTAAGGTGAAATGTGAAAGTAGAAACACCAAAGAGAATACATGTTGATATTCATCTATAAACAATATTATATACGAAAGCATGTTAATTTTGTTGAGAGAGAACCATTCTTAAATGATTGATCCTACTTGTATTTCAACTGCTTTATGACGTGCTACTCGTAAATATAACATGCTATTAGTCACAGAAAATCAACGAAGATATAAATATATGGTTTGGTGGATGTTGACATGACTTATAGTGGATAGTGACATGACGTGTAGTGGGTTATTGTGTGGCTCGTTGAGAGTCAGGAGAAATCGTTAGTGGGTACCAATTATATAGTTGTATATGGTTTGTGTTGATAGTATACTATCTCTAATAAGAAGGGTGCTAACTAAAAATAATATATGAACTTATATATCATTTTTTTAAATTGTCATTTTTGTCTCATATCTATAACAAAATTGATGGGACATCAATTCGATACACTGCTTCCATGTAATTGAAACTGTTCAACAATTTAGACCTGTCCATTACAGTTAAGAGCTCAACACCTTGAGCTGGTTTACTCCAAAAACTTGACCATTGCACCGTCAAAGCATAGAACAGAAATGTTCATGTCACTCCTATTATTAAATTAATGTGCTGATTTGTGTATGATAGGATGAGCAGAGAAATGTGGTGACAACACTGTATTCACTTGATGCTGAATTCTCCAAGCCCATGTGGATTTTTGGTGTCAGCTCCTATGATTTCCTTGGAAAAGACAACTCAAGTCACATAATCATTTGCTGTTACAGGTTTTTCACAATTTCTGTTTGTTGGATATTTGGCAGTTATAGAAGAATCAGCTTGCATTTTTTTAATCCAGGCAGAATGGGAAGTCATACGTTGGGGTGCTTGACTATGATTCAGAATCCTTTTCAAAAATTGACATCCCCTTCTCTTCTGTAAATAACATAGTAAGTACAATATCTGATGATTTACCGTTTTGACTATTTGAAATGCTAGAATTCATCTTTTTTGTAAGATTATAAACTTAATGCTCAAAGTTATTAATGTGATTATGACGCTTTATATTAATGCTTTCTGACTTGCTAGGTGTCTGGAGATGGATCCTTCTATATTGAGGGTGCATCTGCTAGTCTTCCAGTATCAATAGCAAAGGTTCACTTAACTGCTTTAATTGATCATATCCTCCTGTCAATTATTAATATTAAATCCTGCAGTGTACATTTGTGCTTTATCCTTTGTTTTTCCACCAGGTGACACTTGATGAAAGGGGAACTATGGCAACTAATTTCTCTATAGTTTGGTCTTCCTCAGAGGATGTTGCAAAATTTAAATCCTACTTCAGCATGCCTGAATTTGTGGAGTTTCCAACTGTGATACCTGGTCAGCATGCATATGCTTATTTCTATGCTCCGTATAATGATATTTTCCAAGGTCCATCAGAAGAAAAGCCGCCGCTACTGGTCAGAACCCATGGTATTCAATTATATCTTCTCTTGTCCTTTTGCCTTGGAGTTCTTATTCTAAATGTCATCACATTCGCAGCTTAATGTTATATCAGAATTAATCAGAAAAAGCCTTTGTTATGTTTGAGAAAAATTATTGGATCCCATATAAGAATTGTCTCAGTATAGAACAGTGACACTTGTTTGCCTGTACTTTAGTCTCTTTCTTTGTTTGAGTGTAGTATCTGTTCATTCAGTCTTTTCTTTTACACAAATTGATAGTGGATTTTGATGGTAAAGGAGCATAAGATGGTCCACACTAACATGATTTATAAATTCCATGAATTGGTAAGGGTAGCGAAATAAATCGTTTGCTTCAATTGCTTGGCGAAGCATCAGAGTCGAAAATTTTCTTAGCATTGTAGTAATTTCTTTATGTGACTTCACTGTTTAGGTGGACCTACAGCTGAAGCACAAGGGGTCCTGGATCTTAGTGTGCAGTACTGGACAAGCCGAGGATGGGGATTTGTTGACGTTAACCATGGGGGAAGCTCAGGTTCATGGCTCTCTTTTTCAGCTTATATATCCGATGAAGAACTCAATGTTCTTTGTACTTCCATATCCGAGGCATTAAAGTATTCACTGATGAATGTCCATCTCTTATATATTCGGAAGCACCTTAACTTTGTTTGTGATAAAAGATTTTGGTGTTGATACTTCTTAAGGGTAGTATAGTCATTGTACTAGTAGTCTAGCGTTTGGGGTGTCTCCTCCTCTTGTACTCTATATATTGCCCTTTGGGCCTATCTCAATACATCTGACATTTCAGCCTCCATTCATTCGGAACAATACTTACGATGTTCCTTCACATTCTTGAAGGCTACGGGAGAGAATTCCGAGAGAGGCTTTTAGGGCAATGGGGTGTTGTTGATGTAAATGATTGCTGCAGTTGTGCTACATTCCTGGTATATCTTGTTCAGATTGACGAACTCAATTAGTTAAATTTTGTAGATGCCTGTACTCAGCATTTACAATGGCTACTAAAAAAAGATGAATGAACACGCATGCTGATCCCATGCTGATTATTAAGGTGGAAACTGGAAGAGTGGACAAGCAACGGCTTTGTGTTACAGGAGAATCTGCTGGTGGATTCACAACTTTAGCTTGTCTTGCTTTCAGACAGACCTTCACGGCTGGTTCATCTTTATATGGGGCAAGTTTTGATTCCCATAATTTTTCTCTCTTTTGTATTCAGCTTAATACCAGCTAAGAGCTTATACATGCGGGTTTATGCTATGTTTATAAGCAGATAGCTGACTTAGCTTCATTGAGGGCAGGAATGCACAAGTTTGAAGCATACTATATTGATAACCTAGTGGGTAAGGAACTTTGCACTCGTCTATACTTGCAACTGAATATCCATTTTTGTTTCCATGGTTTCTATTAACAACTTAATTGTTCCTCCAATTTTCAGGGAATAAACAAGCTTACTTTGAGAGATCACCAATAAATTTTGTTAACAAATTTTCATGTCCAGTGATTTTGTTTCAAGGATTGGAAGACACAGTAAGACTACAAGCTTGACCTGAACTTGCACAGTGGAGATTTGCTAACCTAAGTCGAGTTTCAGAACATGCCTGGAAACCCCTAATTATTAATAGCATTTATGGAATGTATTGGTTATGCCTCACTTAATGCAAATAGAGATGAACATTCACATCCACATAATGCAACATCTAGAGATGAACAAATTCCAAACTGTCAATCAGAATCTGCTAGGAATAACTTGCTAGTTTACCCATCTGTATCATGAGCATTTACCTACCTTTTTCAGTTCTCACCAGATTCCACCTGTATGATCTTCAGGTTGTATCACCAGATCAGGCAACGAAAATATACAAGGCGATAAAGGAGAAAGGCCTTCCAGTTGCTTTGGTTGAGTATGAAGGGGAACAACACGGTTTTCGCAAGGTCTATGATTACCCTGTTTACCCACCACACCTTCTATGTCAGTATGTCACGTTGAGTCTGAGCAGTAAAACAATGAGGTGCTCGATAGAATTTAATACTTGCTACTATACTATAAACCGGCTATCTGCAGTTGCTCTGTACCAAGTCACACTTTTTAATCATTAGGATAAACTGAAAATTTACAGTGCACAAGGAATTGCTAGCTCATATCTAATGCATTCCTTGGAACAGGCTGAGAACATCAAATTCACCTTGGAGCAGGAGATGGTGTTCTTTGCAAGATTAGTGGGGAAATTCAAGGTGGCGGATGACATAACTCCAATCAAGATTGAAAACTTTGACTAGCCCCTGCTTGTAGACATTTAGTTTAAAATGGCAGCAATCTGCATTCTGTTTACCCACCATCAACAGATCAACTTGTACATGCTGCACGTTCTTCAACCAAACTGAACCTTTGGGTCGCAACAATGTGCGTCAGAACTTTTGGTGCCGCAGTAATACATAGATAAGCAAGCTTTCCTTAACTTTTTCTTGATGTTTGTCTGTTTTCATACTGCTTGACCATGATTTAGTTTTCTAGATTTTTGGACTTGGAACACATCGCACGCGCCTTGCGATTGCGGTGGCTTTGGATCAGATGGCACCACCCAGCTTGACCTTGGGTCGGACCAGATACCCCCTGCGATAGCATCGACAGGGAGCTTTTTAATGCCTCGACGGTCGTTACAGCTGAAAGGATCTTGATGTCGTCTAGAGTGGGTGTGAATAGACGAATCTGCACTTATTAAAACTTCAACCCTCTGTTAGTAACGAAACCGGTCAGACCGGTTTCCAAAACCGGTCAAACCGGTTTTGCTGGGCAGAACACCAGCATAATATGAAATACCCTCTACGAGTTCTAGCACAAACCAAACTTAGTGTAGGACTTTTACGTGTGTTTCCAAGAGTGTCAATGAAGTCCCTGCACACAACACAAGCACACCAAAGTAGATCGAAACGGAAGCACAAAGATTAAGCTAGAAACAACTCAAAGTAATGCAAGCAAATGTAAAGACACCGGATTTATCCCATGGTTCAGCTCGTCACTAAGGCTGCCCTATGTCCACGTTGTTGAGGTAAGCCACAAGGGCTTTGGGATCTCTTTCAATCCGCTCCTCGCTCACACCTATCGTCGAGGCAATAGATGGAGTGTTTCACTATCTTTGATTTGCAATGACAAACTTCTTGGAGCTGCCATACAATGAGCGGGATCTTTCAACCGACTTCTAGCCGTCTAGGAGCCAAAAACTCCAAGAGTAAAAGATGCTTCAAAAGATATTCAACAAGATCAGCAAATGCTCAAGTGCGGGATGCTCACTAGGCTTCTCAAAGCTCTTTAAGCTCTCACACAAGTCACTCTCTCAACCCAACTCAAGGATAGGGCACTAAAGGCTTGAATCTCACTTAGAGAGGTTGGGGAGAGCTCAGCTGGAGTTCCGGAAGGTGTTAGAAGTGTGAAGAACCAGCAGCCCCTCAAAGAGCAGCTCATGCGTATAAATAACCAACTTCCACAAAACTAGTTGTTAGTCTGTCAGACAAAACCGGTCAAACCAGTTTGCCAAACCGGTTAGACCGGTTTTCAAACCAACTAGTCGTTGGACAGTGTCAGTGCCAAAACCGATCAGGTCGGTTTGCCAAACCGGTCACACCGGTTTGAGCCAGAGAACCCTAACAAGGTTTAGATCTCACGGGTTAGTCTCTCATGGGTTCACTTGAGCACTTTTTGATGTTTTGTTGTCCAACCAATGATTCATCCCTCTTGATAGTACGACATACCTAAACTCAAGATAAAAGATAAACCCTAATTAATCTACTTGAGCTTGAACCACCAAGGTACGCCAGTATTTGATCTTTAATGATTCGAGGGCTTCCAATGTTGTACACCAACTGAACACATGTAATGGATAAGTAGATATATGCATGTGCTTGAGCATATCCACCTTGAGCTAATGACTTAAAATTCTTCCATAGAGTAGAGAGTCAATCACTTTGAATTCTAGAGCCACTCCAATTTATCAATCATGACACTGGATGCAATCTTTCCTCGGTAGACGTGGATATGATACTTTGAAATCCCTTGACACTCTCAACTTCACCCTAGCAACTTTGCTCATGGTCACTATCCATAACTTTTGCTTAGTTCCTCGTTTTAGCCATCTTGATTTCTTCATCACTTATCCTTGCCACTATTGAGTCAAGCCTCGCACCATAGAGAGAATTCCATTTGAGATGCCACTCAAAATAATTGTCCTTTGATTGATAAGAAATATTCTTGCTTTGCAAACTTCCATTTATAGGTCCATCACAATAGAAGTAACCACATCACCTTTGTCAAAACTCTACTCGAAGTCTTGCAACTAGCTTCTTTGTAAGAGTCAATATCCTCCTACTTGATGTAAAAGTGAAATCCATTTGATATTGTACACGGTAAACTCATTGTATAGTTCATCAAGTTTCATGTTGTATCAATAATGAAATCCCTTTGATGCCATACTCATCTTTGGCTTAGTTTTCCCATTTTTATATCACAAGCTTCTCCTTTTTACACAATATGCTTTGCTTTGACATAAAGAGGTCAACCAAGTACCATATATAATCATGGCATAGCTCTATATTCACTTTTCGTTTGCTTCGGATCACTTATTGTATGTCTCATGTAAACCCAAATGGGAAGAACAACCTATCCACATCATGATATTCATCTATAGTAAGCTTGCATGTTCTCCATGTTTAATGTCATGATCCACACTTGTCTTCTTTGCAATATGAGCTAAATGCATGATTTTGCACACGAATATCATTTATCAATAATCACCAACCTACTCACATGCTTCATGTTTGGGAATTCGGGAAAAATCTTACACCCTCGAAACATCGAGTTTGACGAAATTCGTGAAACAAGTTCGCAGATCACTATCGGAATGATAACTTTAGTTTCGTGAAAACGAAGCGCTCACGAAGGGACTATGACAGTTTTCTAAGTGTTTTCAGGTTTTCAGGTAATATGCAGAAATGCGCGAATATGCTATCCACTTCAGGATGATTGAAACCTGCGAAACATTGGAATCATGAACCTGCGAAGCTCTGGAATCATGAACCCACGAAGCTCTAGATTCATGAACCGCGAAGCTCCAGAGTCGAGAGTCTGCGAACTTCGGGAATCTACTAAAGTCAAAATTCGGAGGTTATGACGTATGAAGATCTTCACGTATAAAAGATTCAGGAACCAGCAAGAAGCCAAGTCAAAGACGTTGCCACAAAAAGTCTGGTTTCGACGTGTGAACTAAGGGCAGGCTTGTAAATATATGAAATCAGCCCTGCAAATCACGGGATGTAAAAGACATTCATGTACATGTTCACACTAGGAATATTCACAACTTTTGAGGCGAGAGCAGTCTTCAGGAGATTCTTTGTCTCCACGTCTTTCGCGAATTGTACGTTGAATCTTGTGTTCTTGTGTCCGGGGACTCCCTCCGATTTTTCGGACCCCCAACATTGGCGCCCACCATGTTTCAGCCGAAAAATAGCTCACGATGCCACCACAGAAGAAGTCTAAGAAGAACGTTCCCACTGAGACCGGTCAAGAGGAGCACCATCATGATGAAGATAATGGAATCTCTCACATTCCAGAACCTTCGCACATCACAAATCAAGAACGAAGAGCAAAACTCGAGGCTCTCCAGAAAGCAAGAGCTGAGAAGACAACACACACTCTAGAACAGTACACATAGCAAGATGCTCATGAAGATGACAATGATGATGATGAAGCTGTAGACAGACAACTAGAGGAAGTCCAACAGAAAATACAACAACTACATAAAGAGAAAGAAAGATTCGCAAATTAACTGCAAGCAAAACGAAAGGCTTCTAAAAAGCTAGAAAAACTTAACCAAGCAAAAGAAGAAATTGAAAGAATTCAAAGAGAAATCGACGAAATGAAAGAACAAGAGAACAATTCATTGTGGAAAGACTCACCGCACCAGAATTCTGGACCAAACAGAAGAATTTCGAAAGAAAATTTCTTCGCAGGTAATGGAATCTCAAAGTTCGTGGATCCTGAATCACCATTATTGATAGGGCTACAAACTGCACCATGGCCACCAAAGTTCAAACCAGTTTCTCTCCTGAAGTATAATGGCTTCGGAAACTCCAGACAATTTCTCATGAGGTATGAATTAGCTGTGAATTCAGCAGGAGGAGATGATGTTGCACTGGCCAAATCTTTCATCATTGCCTGCGAAGGTCCAGTTCTAAACTGGTATTCTCTGCTACAACCGCACTCAGTCTGCAGCTGGGTCGACCTCAAGACGAAATTCATGCAAGCATTTCAGATGTTTCATGATACAACAGCCGAGTCATCAGATCTATACAATTGCAAGCAAAAAGACAGAGAGCTGTCATCAGATCTATACAATTGCAAACAGAAAGACAAAGAGCCATTACAGAACTTCGTGAGAAGATTCATACAGCAGAGGTCCCAGATTCCCGAAGCGGATGACAAAACAACGATTAAGGCACTGATCAAGGGTCTGACTCCAGGACCAACAGCTTCACATTTGACACGAAAGAAACGCAAGACAATTGATGAACTTTTTCATGAACTTGAAGAGTACATCTTGTCCGATGACAATCATCGCAGAAGAGTAGCTGAACGAAACAAAGCACGACAAGACAATAGAGAAACGACGTGGAGACCTCAATCCCAGAATCTGCGAAACATCAACAATATCGAAAATCCTCAGCCCAATCAGAACAATAGACCAAGCACTAGAGGAGGATTTGCACCCAGAGGAGAGGGAACGGGAAGAGGACCCCCGAAGCTCACAAACCACAATCCAAGAGATCAGTACTTCTACTGCCAGTATCATGGAAGAGGACATAGCACAGAAGGGTGCCCAGAAACCAAGAAGAATATTGCCAGGATTCAGCAAGAGAAGGCAATGATGAGCATTGCCTCCTCAATGCCGAACCAACTTCGTCCGAACTTCTGGCAGCCAAACTTCATGAATTCTCAACTGAATCCAGTTGCAATGCAGCAATTTCAGCAATCACAACCATCCTGGCAACCTTCTCAACAGTTCTACCCTCAGTCACGGGCAATTCAGTCAATCCAGCAACCGCAGCCAATCCGAGAAATATCGCCATCACCACCTGACAGTTCGTCAAGACTAGAATCAAGTTCAAGACCTCAGAACTCGAAAGCCTTGCCATCTTTCGGAACAATCATGCCAATCACAGAAGGGTCAGCCATGGAATTTGAAATCAAGAAGCAAAGAAACAACTATTTCAGATCTGTGAACACCATCATCAATGACGGTCCAGCTTCGCGACCAGAATGGGCCAAGGTGCCAATCACTTTCACTGAAGAGGATTTCAGATTGAAATCCACGAATCATAATGATGCCATGGTCATAGAGGTGAATATAGTTGGATTTGTTATCAGAAAGATCTGGGTAGACAATGGAAGCTCGGCAGACATCTTATTCTTGAAAACTTTCGAGAAAATGAACCTGAGTCAGCACATGTTGCATCCACCAGAGTACCCATTGTAGGGTTTCGAAGGAAAGTCAATCAAGCCAGTTGGAAAAGTATCCCTTCCTGTATCTTTCAGAGATCTTGATAACGTTAGAACAGAAACTCTCACTTTTGATGTGGTCGACATCTACCACCCATATCTCGCGATTTTCGGCAAAGGTTTCATGAACAAATTCAATGCAGTCATAAGACAGCAGTTCTTATGCATGAAGATACCAGCGCCCAAAGGAGTCATCACTATGTTTGGTGATCAACAAGAGGCCAGAAATATAGAAAAGGGCCATACACCAGGGAAAACCAACGTATATTAGCTAAACCCTCCCGAGGAAGAGACGAAACCCTACGTTGAGGCTAAGCGAGACAAAGAGAAGATCTAGATAGCCACTGATGGCGAAACCAAGAAAGTTTACCTAGATGACATGCCCGACAGAGCAGTCACGATAGGGGCTCATCTCACCCCCAAAGAAGAAAATGAGCTCATAAGATTTCTGAACAAAAACAAAGATGTTTTCGCATGGTCAGCCAAAGACTTGTAAGGTGTTGACTGAGATATCATAGAACACACTCTCGAGACAGACGAGAAGATACCACCAAAGAAGCAAAGGCTCAGAAAAATGTCTGAAGAAAAAGTGAAGGCAGTAGAAGCTGAAGTACAGAGACTTCAAGACGCAAAAGTGATCAAGGAAGTCTTGTACCCAGTCTGGCTAGCCAACACAGTACCAGTGAAGAAAAAGAACGGAGAACGGAGAATGTGTGTCGACTTCACAGATCTGAACAAGGCATGCAAGAAGGACGATTTCCCATTGGAGAGGGTAAACAAAATCGTCGATGATGCGGCCAACAGTGAAATGCTCTCACTCCTCAATATGTTCTCAAGATACCACCAGATAAGAGTGCGCAGGGAAGATGAAGAGAAAACGAGCTTCATCACTCCTATCAGAACATTTTGTTTCGTGAGAATGACAGAGGGGTTGAAGAATGCATGATGCACATTTTCAAGAATGATAGTAATAGTTCTTCACCCCCAGCTTCGGAGAAACATTTTGGCATATGTGGATGACATAGTATTCAAAAGTGTACAAAGAAGAGACCACATCACCGATTTGGCAGAAACATTCGCGAATCTCAGAGCAGCCAACCTTAGACTGAATCCTGAGAAATGTGTCTTCGGCATTCACAAGGGAAAAGTTCTCGGATAGTTTCAACAAAAGGCATAGAGGCAAATCCTGACAAAATCAAAGCACTGATCGAAATGCAAGACCCAGTTTCGGTGAAAGATGTGCAAAAATTAACAAGGAGAGTTGCTACTCTCAACAGATTCATTCCCAGGGCCGCAGAAAGAAGTTTGCCGTTCTTTCAAGTTCTTAGAAGTTCCAAGAACTTTCAATGGTCTGAAACTCAGAAACAAGCTTTTCAAGAACTGAAAGACTACTTGTCGAATATGACAAAGTTGTGCCTTCTGAGCCAAGATCGCCACTTCTGCTATATGTGTCTGCCTCAAATTCAACTGTGAGTGCTGTGCTAGTGCAAGAAAAGGAAGAAGAAGGGAAGTTCAAACAAATTCCAGTATACTTTGCTTCAGAGGCTCTATCGGGGTCAAAACTCTTTTATTCAGAATTGGAGAAGATAGCATATACAGTCGTCATGGCTGCGAGAAAACTAAGACACTACTTCGAGGGTCACAGAATAAGAGTCATCACGAATCAACCACTGAACGATTTGTTTGCGAATAAAGAAGCATCCACCCGAATCATCAAATGGGGAGCTGAGCTATTAGAATACACTGTAGATTTCGAGAGAAGAAGCGCGATAAAATCGCAAGTCTTGGCAGACTTTGTTGTAGACTGGACTTCACCAACTCATAATCCCGGCGAAGAAATTCTCACACCTTGGGTAGTTCAATGTGATGGAGCCTGGTGTCACAAGGGGGTTAGAATTTCAGCGGTTGTAACATCTCCAATGGGAGTCGTGATAAGACATGCAGCTCGGCTCATATTCGCGAATAACGAGCATTCCACGAACAATACAACGGAATATGAAGTCTTACTTCTAGCATTAAGGAAGATGAAAACTCTAGGTCAGCAAACCTTTATAATCAAGACGGATTCAAAAGTTATTCAGGAACATATTGAAAAGAGAGTGAAGCAAGAAATCCTGTTTTGATGAAATACCTTGAGAAAGTCAGAGAAATGGAAAGACATTTCAAAGGTTATTAATGCAACACATTCCAAGAGATGACAACAACGAAGCAGACTAATTAGCGAAAGCGACAGCCATAAATCAAGAAATGCCTCCTGATGTGTTCTTCGAAATTATCAAAGAACCATCCATCAAGGAAGCAAGGCCGAAAATCATAAGTGTTGTGGAAACTCTCGATTGGAGAGCAGAAATCATGGCATACCTGAGAGGTCATTATGAACTGCAAGATGAATTGCAGGAAAAGAGATTGAAGCAAAGGGCAAGGGGCTATGCGGTAGTCAATGGAGAGCTGTATAAATCGGGAGTTACATAGCCATGGTTGAGGTGCTTCACCTCCGAAAAAGGCCTTGAACTTCTTAAGGAAATTCATAGTGGGTTCTACGGTGCACACATAGGCACAAGGGCTCTAGCAGGCGAGGCAATAAAGCAAGGGTTCTACTGGCCTACCATAAACATGGATGCGAAAACACTAGTTCGCAAATGTGAAGCATGTCAGAAAATGGTGAATCAACAAAACCTACCTTCAATGCCAGTCCATATAATGCCACCATCATGGCCCTTGCAAAGGTGGGGAATGGATTTAGTTGGACCACTACCAGCAGCTCAAGGAAATTGAAGATTCGCAAATGTCGCTGTGGATTATTTCACGAAATGGGTGGAGGCAAAACCACTCGTGAACATCAAGGCACCAACGATATAGAAGTTTTTCTGGCAAAACATAATCTGCAGATTTGGAGTTTCAAGAGAACTAACTATTGATAATGGGAAACAATTCGATTGTTACTCTTTCAAAGAATACTGCAAGACTTTGGGCACTCATGCAAAATTTTCATCAGTGTATCATCCGCAGTCCAATGGAGTAGTTGAAAGGGCAAATGGGCTAATATTCTCAGGAATCAAGAAGTGTTTGTTTGACCAAAAGAAGGGCAAATGGGTTGATGAATTGCCGAGAGTAATCTGGTCCCATAACACCACTGTATCGAGAGTGACAGGCTTCACACCTTTTCGCTTACTCTTTGGCACTGAAGCAATGACACCATAGGAAATCAAGAATGAAAGCATGAGAGTGCTGAAAGTAAAAGAAATTGAAGAAGTTGACCAGAAAGTAGAGAAGGATATGATTGAGTTAACGATTCTCGAAGCTGCTGAAAACATCGAGAAGTACCAGAAGGAGACTAAGGCATGGAAGGACAAGAAAGTGGTCAGAAAAGACATCAAAACTGGCGATTTGGTCTTGAAAAGAAAGAAGAACTGGAAGAACCCTGGGAAACTTCATTAATCTTGGGAAGGCCCATACATAGCAAAGGAAACAGATATGCTAGGGGCTTTTCGTTTGCTAGAACAAACTGGCGAAGAGTTACCATATTCGTGGAATGCTGACAGCCTGAAAAGGTACTACCCTTGAGAATTCCAGAGTTAGATAGATTTATTTTCAAGTATTTCCTTTTTTCGCAAGTTTACATTCTAGAAAAACAAAATCCGAATCACGAATCTATAAGTGATTTCGGGAACAAAAACATTTGCTTTCGTTTTTGCAATTTCATTAGAATAAGAAGGATCGTACTCTTCTCCTTGCAAAGGGGGCTCTAAATCAAGAGGCAAGGTTTTTAACGAGAAGGATCCTGTGTAAATACTCTTTGTGATATATAGAAAAGAGTCCTCCCCCAATTCGTGCATTTTGTGAATTTTATCGTGTGAAAGGCTTCGTGATAGCCATAATTCCATCGTGATTCGTGAAAAAGGCTTCGTGATAGCTAGAATTCAATCGTGAAAAAGAAAAGTTCGTGAAAAGGCTTCGTGATAGCCAGAATTCCATCGTGAAAAAGAAAAGTTCGTGAAAAGGATTCGTGATAGCCAAAATTCCATTGTAAGAAAGGAAAAGATTGTGAAAGGGCTCTGTGGTAGCCAAGATTCCATCGTGTTAAAGAAAAGTTCATGAAAGCCTCCGAGATAGCCGAAATTCCATCGTGAGAAACAAAAGTTTATGAAAGGGCATCGTGATAGCCAAAGGCTCTGTGAAAGCTTAAATCTCACCGTCAAAGGGATTCCCACCGAGAGGCCTGAGACAACAACAAGTTGTGGCCCAAATACCACCGTCAAAGGGATTCCCACTGAAAAGCCCGAGAAAACAATAAGTTGTGGCCTAACTCCCATCGTGAAGGGATGTTTTACCAAAAGTTTGAAAAAATCGGAGGATCGTGATAAGCACATGTTTTTGTTAAAGAATGTTTATATGAGAAAAATATGAAGTGAAAGTTGTGAATTGTGTGCACAATGCTTATTTTCTAACAAGAGGCCAAGGGGTTGCAGATCCCTGAATGTAAATATTCGTAAGGTAAGGTGGTTGAAGCAACTGAAGGTTGCAATATCAACCCAGGCAAGTGTGCTGAACAAGCAAAGTCCACAAAATTCGTGAAACAAATTTTATCGACTTACACCACATTTTTTGTGATTTCAAAAATAGCGAAGCAGTTTGCGGAGAAATCGTGAAATAAAAACAACATGAGAGAAGTTTCAATCGCTTAGACTGCCACGAAATTTTGCATGAAAACGGCAACGTGGGGGAGGGTGACGTTTTTTCTCAACAAAAACGTCTTTATTGCCTTAGTTGCATACAAAATTTCGATAAAGTATTATTACATTCACATCAAGGACCCACAATTTCTAATACGAAAGTTCAACAATGTGGCCTGGATCGCGACTATTGCTTTCTACAACATCACAAGCATAAGCGAAATCGTGCTCATCGGTAATGGGGCTCAGGGACTCCGTCTTCATAACTTTCGAAGAGCTTGAAGCTGCAGCAGCAGAATGGTCATCTTCACGAAGGAGAAAAAACGTGGAAAGATCAAAACAACTTATCGAAAATTTCAAGGAAGTCCCCAGCCAAAAATCTGAGAAGTCTCAGTCAGGATAGGCCTCCTTAAACAATCGCCAGGCTTCACCGCTAACCACTTGATTACCATGATGAATTCGCAATGGTAACACATCTTGCGCAGGCCCACCTAGCAGGACCTGCGCAGGTTAAAATTTACAAGACAAAGTGTTCAGAAAAACATCACAACCCACGAATTTACATGTTTGTACAAATCGCCTCAAAGGGCAAGTTCTATCTCAATTCATGATGTCAACCTTGGGAGAATTAATGTGTTCGGATTCAACTCTAGAGCCACCGTTGTCATCACTGTCACTGTCACTGCTACCATCTTCATCGCTCCCGCTTGATTCATCGTTTCTCTTCTCAGAGGTGTCTTCTTCTTCATCTTCAGAAGATGATTCCCGAACTTCGACATTTTTACCTCGCATCTCCTCCTGAATCAACTGAAAAAACACAAAGAAATAAATTGTCAACATTGACATATTCGCGACATAGAAAACCTCAATGAAAGCTCCATACCTTTTCAAGCTTAGACCGAGCAATTTCCTTCACAAATTCTCTTCCACTTGCGAACCAAAATTCTTGTGCGAACCTGGCCTTTATAGTCCGAACGTATTCGTTAGGCCGAATAATTGAGGTGTTCCGAGCATCAGGAAATCGTTCAAGAGTTTCCCTAAACTTCGAGAGATCAGCACAATCGAAGTTGTGAAGAAGCTTCAAGATGCTTTCAATTGAAAAAGCAGCCGCAAAGTCGCTAGTGCCTGAGATAACATCAGGAAGAGCTTGAAATTCTTCTACAACCCATGAAACCAGATAAGAAATACTTTCATCTTCAGGTAGAGGACCAGGACGAGCGCCGAAATCTTTCAAGGCCTTTCTATATTCCTCAAACAGAAGTTTCAACTTGGCCTTCGCATTGTTGATTTCTTGCTCAGAGGCTTCTTTCTGATCTTCCAGGGCTTTCTCTAGATCTTTGATTTTCTGTTCTTTACTGCTTAGGGTTTTTGCAAGATTGGCATTGTTAACCTGAAGATCTTCAACAACCTTAGAAGATTTCTCATGATTCTTTCTAAGATTTTCAATCAACTTTAAATCCTCATCATGAGCCTTTTGAAGTTTCTCGACTTCTTTTCTAGAATTCTCTGCAGCCTCTTCGGCAATTTTCCTCCCATCCTCTACGACTTTCTTTTCATCTTGGCACTTCTTTAGAGCGTTAGCCAATTCAGCAACTTTTTTCTCCAAGTCCACATTTGCAGCTTGGGACAAGTTGAAGTCACGTTGCACCTTCTTGGATTTGTCAGTCAGCTTCTTGGAAATCTCCTCCTGCTCAACCAAATGTTGGGAGGCAATCTTTCTAAGAAGTGAAGCCTTCAAAGAATAAGCCCTTTGGTACTTGTCGGGGACAGCCCCGAGTGTCCCCTAAAACAACCGGGGAAATCCTGCTTAAAACCTCGCAAAAAACCAAAACTAAACGCATCCCGCTTAAGTGCACACACGGGGCACGGCCCACACCGCGGTGGTCCCCACGGCCCACTCAAAGGCCCCCTCGAGCGGGTTCCGCCTCGCTCGAGGGTTCGCCTCCGACTCGCTCGAGGCTCCCTCACACGCACGTCCGTTCCCGCACGCGGCACGGACATTTAATGCTCGACACGGCGGGGCGGCGCCATCATGCGCCCGGGACTCACGCCCCGGTCCCGTTGCACCAACTCCCTAGGGGGAACCGTCGTATGGACCTCCCCGGGGCCCACCGCCCTCGGTGGGTACCGGAGACCGACTACTCGGTGGGCCCCCGGGACTACCGGCTTGCGCTACACGGCACTCCGAAGGCGTGGGGCACAAGGACAACACAGAGTAGTACTCGGTTAGGACTCGTACACGCTCCGCACCGTATAGAGGTCTCCCTAGACGTACTCGGCTAGTACTCCTTCCCTACTCCGACTTGTAACCCCGCCTCCCGACTATATAAGGCGAGGCAGGGACCGATCTCAGGATCATCTCATCTCACGGCGCACTATTGCACCATCTTGTAATCGTGCCCTATCAATCCAGAGCTACGCAGCATACAGGACGTAGGGTATTACGCACCTCGCGGCCCGAACCTGTCTAAATTGTGTGCCACGTGTCTCTTCCTTCGAGTTACCGATCTCGGCGAGTCACAATCATCTACTTCGGGTACTCCCCGTAGTAGGTTGCCGGTCTAAAACACCGACACCGGCGCGCCCGGTAGGGGCTCTCGCTCGAGATCACATGGCGAACTCGACGGCTTCCGTCCACATCAAGCCAACCGTCGCCTTCAACCGCGGCGACACCTTCGTCTTCGGCGCACCGGGTCCGCACCGCCGATGGCGCGGGCTCCTTCCGGGCCGCCCCCGACCATGCAACCCAACCCGGGGACGAGCCTCGTGACTCTTCCCCGAAGTCGTCACGGGCGAACTCGCCGGCAAGTTCGGCGAAATCTCGCTCTTCAACCGGACTTCGAGCTCGAGTCCGTCTCCGACTCGAACCCGACGTCGCCATGGGCCATCGCCCGAGCCGGCCGCCGCGCCCATCGCGACGGCCCCTTCACCACGTCAGCGCTCCGCGCGTGGCCCCCGCGTCCTCAGCCGGGCCCGCACAGGGGCTCCCACTCCACGACGGGCCGGCAAGGAGCCCGTAACCGAGTACAACTCGGACTCCGACGCCGTCCCCAATCACGTCTCGGGCTCCAACCCTCTCTCCGAGTTCTACTCGAACCCGGACTACGAGTTCGACTTCGGGTCGGACCCTGAGGAGCCCGAGTCCGAAGACGACTCCACTGAGCTTCCCTTGTCAGGGCCAGCCTCTGGGCTGGTTATAAAATCAACCCCGACCGGCAGATACGTCTACTGGCCGGACCGCAAGCCTGCTGACCTGGCAAAGGAGGACTCACGCTACGTCGCCTACATCGACTCACTACCGTTCCAGGAGGGAACACCACTGGCCCAGGCTGACTCAGACACACCAACTGAGGTGGCACCCTCTGAGCCCAGCTTGGGTACCCCCGATCGCCAAGTCTTCATGGCTGCCGGCGACAACACCCCAGGACCCTCAAACACGGCTGAAGACAAGTACCTGGAGGACATCTCTGCAGACGAGCTGTCTGCTGATGCACCTGCAGGCGAGACCGTCGCCAACAGGGACGCTCGGCGCGAACGTAACAGGAAGCGCAGCGAACGACGCCGGCGGCTCAGAGACAACCTTCCCATCCGCAACCTTGCGGAAGCTCTCGAGGCGGTCGAGAGCGAGTCCACACCACTCCCCGAGCAATGCCTCATGTCGATCACAACGATCGCACGACGAGGCTCAGGGCATACGCGCTGGAGAGGTCATCGCCAAGCTCGCTGAAGAAGCTTACTTCATGCGGGTCGACAAAAGAGTCAGCCAACCTCCCCCAGCTAAGCCGCGCGACAACGAAGCTACTAGTCGCAGCGGCAATGCTGGCCCCAACCGTACTCGAGGCGACATACCAGCTGACCCAAACCGTCGCCGCTCCCATGCCGGCGGACCTTCTCAGGACCGGGGGCAACCGAGAGGTTGTCCCCCACCGCGCTCCGGCCGGTGGTGGCGGCAACGACCCTGACGGCGGCGGCGGCCGACGGCGGCGGCCTCCAACCACGGGGCCAACAGAGAGCCGGAGGCGGCGGTAGTCGCGGCGGCCGAGGCCACGCGCACGCCCACGCCTCCCGGCGCCTCGCACGGCGGGTACGACGCCCGCCGAAGATCGAGGAGGCTGCGGCGGAAGAAGTCGACCACTACGCGAGGGCGACGGCTTCCCCGCCTTCTCACCCCGGCCGCAACTTCGCTCCTCCCCCGACAAGTTCAAACCTTTGGGGATCACCAAGTACGACGCGAGCAGACCCTATCCAGTGGCTCCGATGCTACGCTCTCTCCATCGAGAACACTGGCAGCAACAGCGACACCAAATGCCTCTATTTCCCCTTCTGCCTGGACCAAGCTCCACTCACATGGCTCGAGTCGCTCGACAAGCACTCGATCGACAAGTGGGACCAGCTGAAGGAACAATTCACAAGCAACTTTGCGGGCGCCATGGGCCGTTCGGGTACTCGCATGGACCTCGCCATGGTCAAGCAGGAACAAGGCGAGACCCTCCGCAAGTACATGCGCCGCTTCTTCGACAAGCGCGCTACCGTCGTCGACGTCACCGACAAGGAGGTCATCGACCTCTTCCAGGACGGCCTCTACCATCGCCGCACCTTCGAGGACTTCGGTCGTCGCCGCCCCAAGTCCACTCCCCACCTCAAGGACATGATCACGTCCCGGGCGGACGAAGAGGACAAGGCCAACGCCAAGTACGACGCCATCCGCGGCAAGTCCAAGCGAGCCGGGCGGCGGCGGCGGCGGCAATGCAAACCAAGGCGGCCGCAACAACAACAACAACAACAACAACTACTCGGTCCCAACCGCAAGCGCAAGCCGTACAACACCGTCGCGGCTATCCGCCGCCCCCTCGCGAAAGGGAACTCGAAGAAGAACTCGGCGGGTTCAAGGACCCGCCGAAGGAGAAGTGCCCGTGGCATCCGAATGGCAACCACACTACCGAGCGGTGCTACCGGCTCGGCATGCACTCAAGGACACGCCGAGCCACCGCACCCTCACGACCGGAAGGGCAAGAAGAAGGACGGCGACAACAACGACTTCCAAGAACCCGAGAAGACCGTCAACGTCCTCTTCGGCGGACCGCCCCGCCCGGGGGGGAGCGAAGGCTACCCGTCGTGAAGTGATGTCCATCGAGCCGCCGGTTATGACCCCTCTCGGGTGGTCGAAGTACCCATCACCTTCTCCCGCGCGGACCGGGGGACTAGCTTCTCCGAACCAGACGGTTCCCTCTCGTCCCGAAGCCAACGGTGGCGGGCTCCAAGCTCAACAAGGTGCTCATCGATGGTGGAAGCGGGCTCAACGTCCTCTTCACCAAAACATTGAAGAAGATGAACCTTGACGTCACCCCCATGCTCGACAAGAGCAACATGCCTTTCTACGGCATCGTCCCAGGCAACGCGGCTATCCCACTGGGCTCAGTGGTACTGCCAGTTACCTTCGGGGCGTCTCGGGATAACTACCGCACCGAGTACATCAAGTTCGAGGTCGCGGATTTCGAGACTTCCTACCATGCCATCCTCGGCAGACCGGCCATCGCCAAGTTCATGGCGGTGCCCCACTACACCTACTTGGTACTCAAGATGCCAAGTCCAGCCGGTGTACTCTCCCTCCAGGGGGACTTGAAGATCTCTCACGACTGCGATACAGAGGCCGTGGTGATCGCTTCAACAAACCAAGTACCCAACCCGATGATGGAGGTCTACGCTGCGTCGAAGAAGCTTGCCACAAGCGAACTCGACATCCCAGAGAAGTCCGACGAACGCCGACAAGCCTCGGCACCCGAGGAGGTACTCGTCAAGTCGGTCGACCTCGAACAAAGCGACCCCAACGCAAGACCACCACCATCGGGGCCGGCCTCGACCCCAAATAGGAAGACGCGCTCATCGCCTTCCTTCGGGCTAACCGCGACATCTTCGCGTGGAAGCCGACGGACATGCCGGAGTGCCCCGTGGAGCCGATCGAGCACTGCCTCAACGTCGATCCAAAGGCCACCCCCAAGCGACAACACCTCCGACGCTTTGCCGACGACAGACGGGACGCCATCAAGAAGGAGCTTGCCAAACTACTCGCAGCCGGCTTCATCAGAGAAGTCTTCCATCCTGAGTGGCTCGCCAACCCCGTCCTCGTCCGCAAGAAGAACTCGAACGAGTGGAGGATGTGCGTCGACTACACCGACCTCAACAAGCACTCGCCCCAAGGACCCTTCTTCGGGTTGCCGCGGATTGATCAAGTCATCGACTCCACGGCGGCCGCGACTCGCTCGCTTCCTCGATCGCTACTCCGGTACCACCGCATCGCAATCAAGGAGGAAGACCAGAGAAGACCGCGTTCATCACCCCGTTTGGCGCGTCTCGCTACACGACCATGTCATTCGGGTTGAAGAACGCCGGCGCTACTTATCAATGGGCCATCCAGACTCGCTTCAAGCGGCAACTCAACAAGAACGTCGAGGCCTACGTGGATGACGTGGTTGTCAAAACCAGGGACTCCGGTACCCTCATCGACGACCTTGAAGAGACCTTCGCATCACTACGCGAGTACCGCCGGAAGCTCAACCCGAACAAGTGCGTCTTCGGCGTCCCTTCGGGCAAACTACTCGGCTTCATCATCGCCCGCCGCGGCATTGAAGCCAACCCCCGAGAAGATCTCCGCCATCACCGAGCATGAAAGCTCCCACGAGCATCAAGGACGTCCGTAAGCCGACGGGGTGCATGGCGGCGTTGAAATCGCATTCATCTCGAGGCTAGGAGAACGGGGTCTACCCTTCTTCAAACTACTCAAGCACCATGAAAAGTTCGTGTGGACTCCGTAGAGGGCGGATCAAGCCCTTGCTCGGCTCAAGGACTTCTCGTCGAAGCCGCCAATCCTCACGGCTCCTTACAAGGGCGAGCGCCCATCGCTCTACCTAGCCGCGACTACTCACGTGGTCGCATCGCCATCGTTGTCGAGCGGCAGGGAAGACGGCCACGCCTATCCGGTCTAGCGCCCGGTCTACTTCGTCGGCCGAGGTCCTATCGCAGTCCAATGCTCGCTACCGGCCCCGTACGAAGCTCCCCGTACGCTCTACTCATCACCTCGCGGAAGCTACGACACTACTTCCGGGGAGTACTCGGTCTCCGTAGTCACCGACTACCCGCTCGGCGACATCCCGAGGAACCCGCACGCCACCGAAGAATCTCCAAGTGGGCCGTCGAGCTCGGCGCCCTCACCATCGACTTCAAGCCACGCACGGCCATCAAGTCGCAAGCACTAGTCGACTTCATGGCGCAGTGGCGGGAGAACCCGCCTACCTACTCCCACCGTACGACCGCAGCATTGGGTGATGTACTTTGACGGCTCACTCAACCTCGAGGGCGCAGGCGCGAGGGGTACTCCCCGATCTCTCCAACGGGCGAACAACTCAAGTACGTCCTGCGATCTTCCGGAAGGTCTCGAACAATGAAGCCGAGTACGAAGCCCTCCCGCACGGGCTCCGCCCTCGCGGCCTCACTTGGCGTCAAGCGGCTACTAGTCTACGGCGACTCCGCGGTGGTCATCAACCAAGTCAACAAGTCCCGGGACCGCAACAAGGAGAACATGGACGCCATCGCCTAGAAGTCCGCAAGCTCGAGAACAAGTTCTATGGCCTCGAGTTCCATCACATCGTCCGCGACAACAACGTTGCGGGCGGACGTCCTCTCGAAGCTCGGATCCACCCGCGCCCAAGTACCCGGGGCGTCTTCGTCCATGAGCTTCACGCGCCATCCATCCCGGAGCCGGCGCCACCGACCACCGCCCCGCCCCCATCCACCACTGGGCAGGAGGTCATGATGATCGACGTGGACCGGAGGCAACCCTTCATCGACTACCTCGGCGAAGCGAGAAGGTCCCCTCCGACAAGAACGCGGCCGAACAACTCATCCGACGCGCCAAGTCTTACGTCCTCGTCGGAGACAAGCTTTACAAGCGGGCGCATCTTCTCGGAGTACTCATGAAGTGCGTCCCTCGTGAAGAAGGCAAGGACATCTTGGAGGAGATCCACAAGGGCGTCCGCGGCAACCACGCGTCTTCACGTACGCCGGTCGGCCAAGGCCTTCCGGCGAGCTTTCTACCGGCCCACGGCCCCCGAGCGATGCCGAAGAACTCGTCGAAGGTGCCAAGGATGTCAATTCTTCGCCAAGCGCAACACGTCCCCACCTACAAGCTAGTCACCATACCGCCGACCCGGCCCTTTGCCTGCTGGGGGCTCGACATGATTGGGCCACTGCCAACTGCGCCAGGCGGATTCAATAGGGTACTGGTGGCTATCGACAAGTTCACCAAATGGATCGAGGTCAAGCCGGTCACATGCCCCAAGGCTGACAGAGTACTCGACTTCCTGGATGAACTCGTACACCGCTATGGGCTACCCCACCGCATCATCACAGACACCGGGGTCCAATTTCAACAACCACCGCTTCCGGGAGTACCGCGAGAACAGCGGGATCGACGTCGATACGTCTCGGCCGCCCATCCACGGGCCAACGGACAAGTCGAGCGCGCCAACGGGATGGTGCTCGATGCCCTCAAGAAGCGGCTACATGACGCCGCCAATTCTAAAGGGGGCAAGTGGATCAAGGAACTACCCAACGCACTCGGGGGCCGCGGACTCAACCATCCAAGCCAACGGGGCAATCCCCCCTACTTCCCGGTCTACGGCTCCGAAGCCATCCTCCCCGCCGACGTCATATGGAACTCACCGGCAAGTGGAACACTACGACGAAGGCGTCTCGGAAGACGACGAGACGAGTTGATATCGACGCATCGAAGAAGCTCGCCGCGCCGCCCTCGTCCAATCGCCCAGGTACCTGGAGGGTATCCGACGCTACCACGATCGCAACGTCAAGGAATGCTCCTTCAACGTTGGAGATCTTGTCCTCCGTCGTATTCGTAACACGGAAGGACTCCACAAGCTCGGCTCCCCCGGGAAGGCCCCTTCACCGTGGCTAAGGTGACCGGCCGGGCTCCTACCGCCTCCAAACACTTGAAGGCGAAGACGTCAACAACTCGTGGAACGTCGACCAACTCTGTCGATTCTACGCCTAGTCTACACGACTACTCCGGGTTCAAGTCTACACGACTACTTCAACACCCCTTGCCGCAAGCGACCCTCCGGTCCCGGCTCCAAGTCTCCGGACTACTCTCCTCCGTGTCCGGCCCGTGCGGCTACCTACGGACCCCCGGGCCGCGACGAGCGTCAAGGACTCTAGCAGCGGTCTACCAAGAGACCACACTCCAAGATCCGGCCTCGCACGGCTACCTACGGATCCGCGATCCAGCCCTCCACGGCTACCTACGGATCACCACCGCAAGCGGCTACCCGCTCCGCCGCCACTTAGCCGTAAGCGGCCCTCCGGTCCCGGTGCGACTACTTGTAACTACGGCCCCGGCCACCCAGGTGTACTTCTTCAGTAATAAAGCTTGATTTTTTATCAACTTGTTTACTGCTTTGCTCCCTACGATGGGACTACTAAAGCCGAGTACTACTACTCGCACCTACTCCACGATGGGCGCTCCGCACTCTGAGATCGCGGTTACGAGTACTCATTGATGGAACAACTTCATTTCATTGATACATGAATAGTTCATTACAAACCCGTTTCTCGTACAAACATGGCTACTAAGCTACCTATGCGGCTACCGGAGGTTCGGCTTCTCGGCTACCGCTCCGCGATGGGAGCCATCTCGCCCCGGCGGCTCGCGTCGCTCATCCGAGCGGTTGGCGGCTACCCCGCCGGCGACCACCTCCAACGGAGCCTTCGGGAAGTACGACTTCATGAAGGCCGCACTTGCTTCGGGATCGACTTGGCCATGTGCTTGATGTAGGCGGCCGGCGGCTTGGCGCTTCACGAAGTCGATCCGCCGTAGGAGCGATCTTGGGGCCGCCGGGTGCGACACCGGAGCCTCGCGATCGGGGAGAGCAGCCTCTTCAAGGTCCTTCGGCCCGGGCCCGAGCGCCTCGCAATCTTCGTTCAACTTCTCGCAAAGATTTGTAGCAGTTGACGAGATCTCTCGTCGAGGCAATCCGCGGCTCCATATGCTTCTCGCACTCGAGGGCAAGCTCCTTGTAGTCGAGCTCAAGAACCCGGCGGGCTTCTTGCTCCCCGTAGAAGAGGTTCTTCATGCCGACCTCCGAGCCTTTCGGCGCTCCACCCGGCCCTCGAGTTCCGCAACACAACACAACAACGGGTCGAGGCCATGCGACTTCCAACAAGTACCCGACAAGTCTAAGGCCATACCCTTATTCTTGTTGCGGAGGCCTTTGTTCTTCCGCACCAAGTCGTCGCTCTTCGCCCGCAGCTCCATCACATCGTTGTGGTACTTGGCGAAGGCGGCGTCGAGCTTCGATCGCATCGCGGCCGCGTGCTTCCGCGACTTCACGAGCTGCTCCTCCAGGGCCTCGGCTCGGAGCACGGTGTCGCCGTAGCCTTGCGAAGATGTTCGACTTCTCGCGGGATCGCTCCGCGACGTCCTGCACAAGACAAGCTCAAGTCAAGCAGAGTACTCTACGCAAAGGATGGACTACTCGGGAGGCTACGACTACGTACCTTCATCCACTGCTCAGCCCGCCGGATCGCCTCCGTGTGCCGGGCTGCCGCTGTCCGGCTCGACGAGATCGTCGGCCGCCAGCCTCAATCCCGCCACGGCTACTCGACGTAGCCTCCGTCATCGGCGCCGAGCGGATAGGCTCCGCGTCTTGGATCTCGGGGATCGGATTGCCACCTCCGGGGCAACCCCCCGGCGACGTGGCAGCCGCCTCCCCCTCGGCGGACTTCTCGACGACTTCCCCCTCGGGCTCGGGGGCTCCTTCCGCGCCCTCCCCGGGGCCTCTCGGTGTCGCCTCCCGCATGGGCACCCCCGCAGGGATGTTACCTCCTTCGGCGCCCGTCGACAAGGAACACGCGCATCGCGTGCCTACGACTACTCGTTCGGGAGTTCTACGGCCTTCAAGAAGGGTACGCACCTTCGACTATGGCCGCCTCCGGCGGCGCCGGCGCTTCGCGTCCGGGGGCTCGGTCACGGCTTGGGCCTCGGGAGCGGCCTCCGACGGGTGGCGCAGCCTCTCTCCTCGCCTCCGCCGTCGCGGGGCTCTTCCCCGTCCCGGCTCGGGGGATCCGTGGATTTTCTCGCACAAGTGTTCGCGCGAAGATCGTCGTGCAATCATCGACTACCGCAACAAGTACTACTCATGAAGACGTGGTACTTACAAGTTCGACCGGACGATAGTCACGGCCGGAGCACCGAGGATGCTGGCGATGTCAACCGCCCACCCCTCGGCGGGCGTCTCCTCCTCCACCTCTTCGGCCATCGCCCGCATGGTGGCAGCGGCCGGCGCAGACGTCTCCCCGCGTCCCTCGCGGCTTCCACCTCTCCAACGGCGGCGGCCGCGGGTACTCGCTCTCCACCGGAGCGCGGGGCCGGCGCTCCGACCGCGCCGAAGATCTTCGACGGGGGGGGCCGGACTTCGGCTTCCAGCCCGGCCCCCCCACCGGTCCCACATGCCTTCGTCGCCCTCTTCGACGGCTCCGCTGGCGGCACCTCCCCGCACACGAGGACGACTACTCGTCGCACCGTACTCGACTACTGGGTACTCGACTACTCTGTTCAAGATAACTAACCTCCGGAGGCGTGGTCTCTGAGACCTTCATCTTCTTCGCCACCCGCTTCTTGGTGGGGTTGCGCGGCTTCCGCGGCGGCGCATCAAGGCTAGCCTCCATGCTAGCCGGAGGATCTTGGATAAGTGGCACATGAGGCAAGCCTGGACGGCTAAACCTCGACCGCAGCCGGAAGCGGTCCCCGCGCCGTCTCTTCGTCTTCTTCGTCATCGGAGGTATCCTCCACGATGACGGGGTCGTCGCCTTCACCGACTTCACGCGCGCTCCTTCACCTTCCCCTCCGCCGGATCTCGATCCCGCTCGGTGGCGGCCGCGGCTCGGAGACAAACCGCTTCACATCATCCTACGCGAAGACACAAAGCGTCGCAACTCGCTACAAGTGCCCACTACTCGACGAGGGGGGGTACGGCTACTCACCCTCGTTGGGCGGACGCGCGGCGGAGTACTCCTCGACAGGCACGCCGTGTACTCCCGCATGTCCTTGAAGATGCGCGACAACCTCTCGATGATGTCGTTGTCGTCCAACCCGCCCCCGCATCCGCGACGTGTCGTCGTCGCCGGTGTACTCGAAGCCCGCCGTATCCCTCGCCATCGCCGGCCGGATCCGCGCTTCATGAACCGAAGGCCACGTGTTCGGCCCTCGGTCCCGCCCCGAGCACCCGGATGCGTGCTAGCGCCCCTCGGGAGCCGGATCCCCTCCCCGCATGGTGGGCTCCGTGTTCCACCACTCCCCGATGCCCGGGCCGCCGTCCGCTCGGCTTCGGCAGCTCGGGTGGTGGTTGGTGATGTAGAACCACCGCGTCTTCCGTCCGTGTTGGAGTCCACGAGCTTGTACGCTGTGCATCGGTCCGCGGCGTCCTCCCTCGACCGGGATCCCGCCCCTCCGACTACTCGGGGTTGGAAGCACTGGGCTGCGGCTTCACGCGGAAGAACTTCCGGAAGAGCACCCAATGCGGCTTGATTCCAAGGAAGGCCTCGCGAAGTGGACGAAGACCGACGTGTGGAAGATGCCGTTGGGGTTCAAGTTGAGGTACTCGACGTCGTAGTACCCGAGCAGCCCCTTGAAGAAGTCGCTTGTCGGCGCCGCAAGCCCGCGCCTCCACGAAGCGCGAGAACATCGGAATCTCGTCCTCCGCCTTCTCCATCGGATACGGATCTCCCCGCGGCGGATCTCCACATGTCGACTTCTTTCTCCCCGATGAACCCGCCGTTCAACGGGGTCGGCGAGTCCTCCGTCTTGACCTTCGACTTTTTCCACTCGCGGCTTGGACCGCCGCGCGGTGGAGACAAAGGGGCGGCGCCGCACCGGTGGCGGCCGCGGCGGCCTCCGTACGGCCCCTCTTCTTTCCTCCGGCCTTCGACGTCTTCGACGGCGACGGCTTCATCCTCCAAGTACAAGGAGTCTTCACTCGCATCCGCTTGGGGGCTACCCTAAAACCTCCGGTGGCGATGCGCCGGGATCTACTACGGCGGCAGCCAGGCGCCGGAGTGGATCTACTTCAAGATTCAAGTGGAAATGACCGCGGCTCACTTGGGTGAAAAAAACCCTAAGGGATTCGGCTCTTATTTATAAGCCAAATCGCCTCCGCAACGGCGGGCCGGGATAAGTCCACGCGCGGGCCGACTCGGCGGCCGCGCGTGACTCTTCGTATTCTACTAGTCGACGCGCCTCACCTCCGGGGCTCGGCTACTTCTACTCGACCGCCCGGGACGCGGCTAGTCTCAAAAGCATCTCGGGACACATTCTCCAAGAAGACCCTTCAATTCGAGAGGAAGTACTCGACTCAAGGCTCGGGGCTCCGTGCCACGTGTCCTTCGGTTTTTCTCTCTCCGGATTTTTCGGGATTTTCTTGCCGAGACTTCGGATGGATCCTCGCCCCGAGCCCGCGGCTCGAGGCTCCTGGGGGCTACTCCATGTGGATTGCGGTTCGCAAATCGCGTCTCCACGACGGCCACGGCTTCAAGACATGACGAGCATTTCTTGAAGACCTTCGAAGGCGCATTTCAAGGACGCTTGGGACTACTCGAGAAGACTTCAAGATTGCTCAAACATCACCGGAGTACATTCCGGCCTCGGGATGCTTCGACTACTCTTGAGGACTTTTGACTTGTAGCACTCGGGGACGCTTGAGGACTACTCGTTAAGGCCGTCAAGACTACCGGAAGCTATCCTTCTCGACTACAAAGTATTCGGGGGCTTGTCGTATGGACCTCCCCGGGCCCACCGCCTCGGTGGGTACCGGTGACCGACTACTCGGTGGGCCCCCCGGGACTACGGCTTGCGCTACACGGCACCTGAAGGCGTGGAGCACAAGGACAACACAGGAGTAGTACTCGGTTAGGACTCTGTACACGCTCCGCACTGTATAGAGGTCTCCTAGACGTACTCGGCTAGTACTCCTTCCCTACTCCGACTTGTAACCCTGCCTCCCGGACTATATAAGGCGAGGCAGGGACCGATCTCAGGATCATCTCATCTCACGGCGCACTATTGCACCATCTTGTAATCGTGCCCTATCAATCCAGAGCTACGCAGCATACAGGACGTAGGGTATTACGCACCTCGCGGCCCGAACCTGTCTAAATTGTGTGCCACGTGTCTCTTCCTTCGAGTTACCGATCTCGGCGAGTCACAATCATCTACTTCGGGTACTCCCCGTAGTAGGTTGCCGCCCAAAACACCGACAGAACCCATCCCCGCCACCGTGGGGGACCGTGCGACGTGGCCGGTGTCGCCCCGTGACACCGCGCCGCCTACTCCCGTACGACTAACGTGCCGAGCCCTCGAAGGGGGCCGGCCACACCCTCGAACCGCTTTCTTGTGAACTTGCGGAGCCAGTGTCATGACGCTAGGCCGGCGGACGCCATCCCCGCCACCGTTGGTCGTGTGCGCCGCCCCCGTGCTCGCAACACCACGCCGCGCACCTGCTACAACCACTCGCGCCGTGCGGCACGCGGGGCGGGACGCCGCCACGCCTACCACCGCACCCCGTACGGATCACCGTCAACGGCCTCCTCAAGCCTTTTCGAAGACGCCACGGCCGCCCACTATGCCCCTACCCTCGAAGCTACCCCCGTTCGGCACAAGATACGCCATGATGACCCGATCGTGGCAAGGACCGTCAAGGCGGCCGCCTACTCGCGGCATTGCACACCATACTTCCCCATGTAGCCGAATAGTGCGGCTCGCTTGTAATTCGCCCTCTCCTTGGTCTATAAAAGGAAGGTGAACTCCCCCGCCGCAGGGGGACACGAGACGAGACAATAGACATTCTCCAATTCTCCCACAACATCTGAACTCATTCCGATCATTCCACAAGGGACTTGGAGGCCACGCCTCCTCTCCCGCCTTGCTTGTAGCCGCCCCACTACGGCACCCCCAAGGCCGAGCAATATAGTGCCCCGAGCACACCACTGCTGGACGTACGGCCCCCGCCGGAACCAGGATAAATCTTGTGCCTTTAGTTGCTTAGCATCGACCATTGAGGGATAGACCTTGGCGCTTACTACTGGTTAGTGTCCGGACCACATTCCGCACCGACAGTTGGCGCCCACCGTGGGGCACGCGAGCGGTAAAGGTCAATCCACCATCGACTCCCTCCATGGTAATTCGCACCGAGTACCGCGACACGCGTTACTCTATGGGCAGCTCGGACCCCCTCCCCACCGGGTTCGAAATCCGGTTCGGGGGCCCGACTTTCCGGTGCTACGGGGAACGGATACCTAATGCGCCTCACCAACCGTGAGGAACTTCGCACGCGGCGCCAATCGGGGTCCACCCCGGCCGCCGCCGCACGAGTCGCCACGATGCCAACGCCCGCCGACGGACGCCGCGGGCCCATCGCCGCCGCGCCGCCGCCGCTCCGACCGGCGCCGCGCCGGGCGTGGTCGAGCGACGGCACGCCGATGGCGTCGCCCTAGAACGTGGCGCGCCCGTCGGGCCGCGACGATAGCCGCCCCGGCGGGGGAGCGCACGGTCTCCGGCCGCGCTTCCCCATCGGTCCGCGCGGTGCCACGACGGCCTACACCGCCAACGCCCACGCCGCCGCCGCGATGCGCGAGGTTCCCCCGTGCCGCCACGTTTACGTTGCCGGGGACCCTAGCGCCTCCGTCGGCGACGAGTCGTCCCTAGGCTCTCTCGACGCGTTGCCACCCGCCACCTTACACGGGTACGCGGAGTGGGACTTCTCCGTGTGGCCGGACCCAAGAATGTTCGGGGCGATTTCTCGACGCCACGGACCACCGGTTTGGTCGCTCCGACGACTCCAGCACCGAGAAGCTACGATCCCGCGCGGGAATGCCGCGTCGTCATCGCCAACGACCCGGCGAATGCCACCGGCGCAACAGGCGCCGGCGACGGAGAAGTTCCGCTCGCTCTAGGGACCGCCGCGCCCGGCGCCAGGACCAAGCGCCCTCGCTCCCTCACCCCCAACGAGGGCCGACATCAACGCACAGTAGCCCAAGCACGCGAGCTCGAGGCCAAGCCGGCGGAAGAGTACGGACGGTACGGCTACTCCGCGCCTCCATGGCGAGGAGAGGCTTCCGTGCGCGGCGAACGCGTGCGTGAGCCGGGCATACAGCCCGCGATCGCATCAATGCCGATTTCAACGTCGACAACCCGGATACACCTCCGCGAGCGAGCCAAAAGCTCATCGCCGCCGCGACGCTGTTGCGGGCCATGCCCGCCCCTTCAACGCCTGAGGCGCGGAACCTGCACCGCGAGGCGCAGGCGCTCATCGAGCAAGCGGCCGTCCAGCAGGCCGAGAGCTCGGCGTCCCGCATCCGCCAGCAGGGGGACGCGCGGGGCGATGGGGGCGCGCGAGGGGCCGAACCCTCGGTGCACGCGGGTGGAGCAACGGAGCGCCCCGCCAACCCGGACGCACACCCGCCCAAAGAACCGCTCCTCGACACGCGCGGGCAAGCACGGGACGGCGATGCCCGCAACGTCACCGACGCTCGGCGGACGAGCAAAGCGGATGCGCGAGCGACGCGCGCTACCACCCTCGCCGGGGCGGACGCTACGATAGCGATGAGGATCGCTCGCCAACGCCGCAGCCCCCCAGGAACCCGCGTGTTCGGCCCGGGAGATCCGCGCGGCGGCCTTTCCCTAGCGCTTCGCGCGCCCCACGGCCATCGTCAAGTACAACGGGGAGACGGACCCCTCGCGTATGGCTCAACGACTACCGCCCGGCGTGCCGCCCGGGCGGGGCCACCGCCGACGAGGTCATCATCCGCAACCTCCCCCCCCGCACCTCGCCGACTCGGCCCGGACGTGGCTCGAGCACCCGCCGCCGCCGGATCCACAACCGGGATGACTTGGTCCGCACGTTCGTCGGTAACTTCCGTGGGCACGTACATGCTCCCCCGGGAACTCCCCGGGACTTGCGCTCCCGCACCCGAAGCTCGGCGAGTCGCTCTGGGACTTCATACAGCGCTTCTCCAAGCGCTGCACGGAGCTCCAGAGCGTGGCGCAATCCGAGATTGTGCACACCTTCCTCGAGGGCACCACGTGCTGGGACCTCGTGCATGAGCTGGGGCGCAGCCTGCCGGTCGACTCAAACGAACTGTTGGACATCGCCACCAGCTTTACCTCAGGCGAAGAGGCTGTGGGAGCGATCTTCAACGGCGAGAAGGGCAAGCGCACGGACGACGCGCCCGCGGAGGGCGACAAGTCCAAGGAGCCCCACCGGAAGGACAAGCGGGGCAAGAAGGGGAAGAAGCCGCGCCGCGAGGCGCGCGAGCAGGGACGCGACGCCGACGATGGTGAAGCCCTTACTGTTGACCCGGCTCGACGGGGCCCTCGACCGGCCCCTCGAGGTCCGGGGGTTTTCGACGACACGCTGAAGAAGCCATGTCCCTACCACAAGACGCCAGTCAACCACACCCTCGAGCAATGCGACTTGCTCAAGCGGTTCTATGGTCGCGCCGCCGCGAAGGACGCCGAAGCCAAGAAGGACGGAGGTGGCGGTGACGTCGGCGGCTTCCCCGCTGTGGAGAACGTGTTCCTCATCTTCGAGGGGCCGACCGTCGACATGTCGAGCCGCCAGCGCAAGCGGGAGCGGCACGAGGTTCTCGCCGCGGAGAAGGCGCCTCCCTCCTTCCTTGACTGGTCGGAGGATGCCATCACTTTCAGCCGCGAGGATCACCCGAACCGCATCCCCAATCCGTGCCGCACCCACCGGTGGTCGACCCGGCCATAGGGAACGCGCGGTTCTCGAAGGTCCCGATGGACGGAGGCGAGCAGCCTCAATATCCTCTATGTGCACACCGCCGCGCCCGCCGGGGATCGGGTTGGACCGCGCCCGCGGCCCGGCACGACGCCGTTCCATGGCGTCGCGTCGGGCAAGCGCGTCCGCCGCCCGGCGCATCGACCCGCTCGTTTGGTTCGGCACTCCAAGAAACTACCGCAAGGAGATGCTCACCTTCGAGGTGGTGGGGTTCCGGGCGCATATCACGCTATACTTGGGCGGCCCCTCGCTACGCCAAGTTTATGGTCGTCTCCAACTACACCTACCTCAAGATGAAGATGTCGGGGCCGAACGGCGTCATCACCGTGGGCTCGTCCATCGAGCACGCCTTTGATCGCGACGTCGAATGCGTGGAGCACGCGGAAGCACTAGCGCCGGATGAAGCGCCGGTGACCAACCCCGGAGAAGATGGGCAACGAGGACCTCGACTCCACCACCAAGCACGCCGCAACTTCGAGGCCGCGGAGCAAACCAAGGAAGTGCCCCTCGACCCCCGCCGCCCCCGAGGGCAAGGCGTTGAGGGTCAGTTCTACCCTCGACCCGAAATAGGAAGTGGTGCTCGTCGACTTCCTCCGCGCCAACATCGACATCTTCGCGTGGAGTCCCTCGGACATGCCAGGCATCCCGAGGGAGGTCGCCGAGCACTCCCTTGACATCCTACCTCACTCCCGCGCCGTGCAAGAACGGCTCCGCCGCTTCGACGAGGAGCGGCGACGGGCGATCGGAGCGGAGCCGCGAAGCTCCTCGAGGCCGGGTTCATCAAGGAAGTGTTCCACCCTACGTGGCTAGCCAATCCCGTACTAGTAAAGAAAAAGAATGGGAAGTGGCGGATGTGTGTAGACTACACCGCTCTTAATAAAGCATGTCCAAAAGTTCCTTTTCCTCTCGCCACGTATCGATCAAATTGTTGATTCGACCACCGGGTGTGAACTACTCGTTTCCTTGATGCCTATTCCGGTACCATCAAATCAAAATGAAGGAGTCCGACCAGCTCGCGACTTCATTCATCACGCCGTTCGGGATGTATTGCTACGTCACGATGTCGTTCGGCCTCCCGAACGCGGGTGCGACGTACCAACGGTGCATGCGGCACATTTTCGGAGACCACATCGGTCGGACCGTCGAGGCGTACGTGGACGACATAGTCGTGAAAACCAGAAGGCGAACGACTCGGTTGGCGACCTCGGCATCGCATTCGGCCGCCACGGGCCAACGGGGTAAAACCGAACCCCAAAAAATGTGTCTTTGGCGTGCCGCGGGGCATGCTTCTAGGATACATAGTCTCCCAGCGAGGCATCGAGGCCAACCCCGAAAAGGTTGCGGCCCTCGAACGAATGGGTCCGATTCGGGACCTCAAAGGGGTACAAAAGGTGCTGGGGTGCCTTGCCGCCTTGAGCCGCTTCATCTCGCGGCTCGGCGAGAAAGGCTTGCCCCTCTACCGCCTCCTCAAGAAGAACGAGCGCTTCTCCTGGACCGCCGAGGCCCAAGGGGCGCTTGACAAGCCGAAGGCGTCCTTAACCCGTGCCCCAATCCTCACACCACCACGGGACGGCGAGCCTCTCCGTACCTCTACGTGGCCGCGACTACCCGGGTGGTCGGCGCCGTAATCGTGGTAGAGCGTACGGAGGAAGGGCACGCCTTGCGGTCCCGGCGGCCGGTGTACTACATCGCCGAAGTCTTGTCCGACACCAAGACACACTACCCCCAAGTCCGGTTTTATGCGATGCGGTGGTCCTCGCGCGGCGCAAGCTTCGCCACTACTTCGAGGCCCACCCCCGTCATGGTAGTTTCCTCCTTTCCACTAGGAGAGATCATCCGCAATCCGGACGCGGCGGGCAGGATCGCCAAGTGGTCGGTGGAGCTGATGGGTGAAACGCTCGCCTACGCCCCGCGTAAGGCCATCAAGTCCCGGATCTTGGCGCATTTCATTGCCGAGTGGACGGACACGCGGCTGCCGCCGCCGCAGCATCCGAGGCGAGCACGTCGGACTCCGTACTTCGACGGCTCGGTGATGAAGACCGGGGCGGGCGCGGGCCTCGCTCTTGGTGTCACCCCTCGGGAGCACATGCGGTACGCAGCATCGCCTCCATTTCCCCGCGTCAAACAACATGGCCGAATACGAGGCCCCGCTTCTCGCGGCCTCAAGATTGCCATCGAGATAGGTGTCAAACGCCTCGACGTGCGGGGGGATTCGCGGCTCGTGATTGACCAAGTCATGAAAAACGCGAGCCGCCACGACGACAAGATGGAAGCATACCGCAGGGCCGTGCGGGCCCTCGAGGACAAGTTCTACGGCATCGAACTTAATCACGTGCCCCGCCGGGTACAACGAGGAAGCGGACGAGCTTGCGAAGATCGCGTCGGGCGGATAACCGTTCCCCCGAACGTCTTCGCCCGAGATATCGCTCAACCATCCGAGGTTGCTGGGGAGCCATGCGAGCGTACAAAGAAGCGAAGAACGGGGAGCAAGAAGAGCTCTGAGAAAGGGGGCGCGATGGCGAGAACGACTCGGGGGCTGGGGCGCAAGGAGCAAGAATGGTGAATGCTAAGGTGAAAACCGCCCTTTCCCCTTCCATTGGATTTATAGGCCGCAGGCGTGCTCTCCGGATCGCACGCCCCGCGCGCATTAACTGCAGGTGGAATATTCCTTCGCTGACAAGCGGGCCCCACCACGACCGCGGCAGCCACGCAACCGCTCGCAGGCCATCATCAAGGCGCGGTAACCGGGGGGCCGTGGCAGGTGGTCACATCCGCTCGCCCACCCGCCCACTACGCGTGCGGCCGCAACGCCTCGAAAAGGCGCGCCCGCGCGCGAGATTTCGCCGCAACCGTGAGCATTTAATGGCCCTGTCCCTTACTGAGTAAGGTAGACCCTCGAAGCGGCCCGAGCCCCCGGATCAAATTAACCCAACCCTCGACGGGTGCAAACATCGGCCGGTGGCCTCGAAGCCCGTTTGAAATAAACGGCGCCGCAGCGCCCTCGATTCACAAAAAGCTACTGATCAGCGGCTCGGGGGCTGGCATGGCCATGGACCCTCGAGACCTGCATGTGAAAGACGGGGGCGCCCAGCCGCCACCCCGCACGACCCTACTGACCAGCGGTTCGAGGGCTAACACGATCAGGGGCCCTCGAAACCTGCAGATGCGAAAGACGGGGGCGCCTAGCCGCCACCCCGCACGGCCCTACTGATCAGAGGTTCGAAGCCAGACCCTCCACAGGTTCGAACAGGCGCCCCAGATCACCAGAGTCAGGGACGACGAGGGCACGCGCATTCGAGCCTTTCCTCGAGCCTACCGGCTCGAGGGTGCCCCACATGTCGTGTTCGAGAGCCAGCGAGGGCAGCTAGCCGGGGGGATCCCACCGAGGGAGAGCTTCCGCGCCCTCGGTCCCTAGCGAATGGGGCCGAGCCCCACCTAGCAAACCCACGCAAGCGCTTTAATGGACGCGTCTCCGGACCGCGCAGCCTACCCTTATCGAACGGGGCATGGGCGTCCACTTGAACCACCCGCTAACAGCTCGATGAGGAATCCGCAATCCGCGACCCGATCGATGGGGGTTGCGGAAACCTCACCCTCCGTCCCGCGGAGGGACGGCGAGGGCGCGTTGAAAACAAGTCGTAGAGCTCTCCCCGATCGCCTTGAACGGGCCCAGGCTCGGGGGCTCGACGCACGGCTACACCTCCCGAGTTGCACCCCGCCGTGGGTAGTGCCGCCGCGCATGCGTCACCGAAGCCGGCCGGAACATCGCCGACGCCGGTTGGAACATGTACCACGCCCGCCGACCGGATTCCACGGTAAAACCCCCCGCAGGAGCACTCACGCTCCCCGCAGGCTTCGGGGCTAGACCCATGGGTCCGCCGACGCGGCCCCACGCGAAAGCTTTAGCAACCGGGGGGAGGATGTCCTATCGGTAGGTTCCGGCATCCGCGGGAGCCTGGCCGGCATACCCGCAGATGCTCGGGGGCTACGGTCGGGGACAGCCCTGAGGGTCCCCTAAAACAACCGGGGAAATCCTGCTTAAAACCTGCAAAAAAACCAAAACTAAACGCATCCCCCTTAAGCGCGCACACGGGGCACGGCCCACACTGCGGTGGTCCTCGCGGCCCACTCAAAGGCCCCCTCGAGCAGGTTCCGCCTCGCTCGAGGGTTCACACCTCCCTCGAGCGGGTTCCGCCTCGCTCGAGGGTTCATGGCTCCCTCGAGCAGACTCCGCCTCGCTCGAGGGTTCGCCTCCGCCTCGCTCGAGGCTCCCTCACACGCACGTCCGTTCCCGCACGCGGGTACGGACATTTAATGCTCTGGCACGGCAGGGCGGCGCCATCATGCGCCTGGGACTCACGCCCCGGTCCTGTTGCACCAACTCCCTAGGGGGAACCCATCCCCGCCATTGTTGGGGACTGTGCGACATGGCCTGTGTCAGCCCCGTGACACTGCGCCGCCTACTCCCGTACGACTAACGTGCCGAGCCCTCGAAGGGGGGCCAGCCACACCCTCGAACCGCTTTCTCGTGAACTTGCAGGGCCAGGTCGTGACGCTAGGCCGGCGAGACGCCATCCCTGCCACTGTTGGTCGTGTGCGGCCGCCCCTGTGCTCGCAACACCACGCCGGGCACTGTTACAACCACTCCGTCGCCGTGCGGCACGCGGGGGGCGGGACGCCGCCACGCCTACCACTGTACCCCGTACGGATCGCCGTCAACGGCCTCCTCAAGCCTTTCTGAAGACGCCACGGCCGGCCACTACGCCCCTACCCTCGAAGCTACCCCTGTTCGGGTACAAGATACGCCATGATGACCAGATCGCGGCTAGGACTGTCAAGGCGTCCGCCTACTCTGTGGCGTTGCACACCATACTTCCCCATGTAGCTGAATAGTGCGGCATGCTTGTAATTCGCCCTCTCCTTGGTCTATAAAAGGAAGGTGAACTCCCCCACCACAGGGGACAACGAGACGAGACAACAGACATTCTCCAATTCTCCCACAACATCTGAACTCATTCCGATCATTCCACCAGGGACTTGGAGGCCACGCCTCCTCTCCCGCCTTGCTTGTAGCCGCCCCACTACAGGCACCCCGGTGCTGAGCAATATAGTGCCCCGAGCACACCACTGCTGGACGTACGGCCCCCGGCCGGAACCAGGATAAATCTTGTGTCTTTAGTTGCTTAGCATCGACCATTGAGGGATAGACCTTGGCGCTTACTACTGGTTAGTGTCGGGACCACATTCCGCACCGACAAGACTCTTCAATTCTGGAAGCTGGATATGTCCGAAGAAGTGCTTCGAAATCTAGAAAATTCATGAAAGCAAAAGTAAGTAAGAAATTGCAAAATTTGTATGTTATAAAAAAAGAACAAACGAAAATACAGTCAAGAGAAGCAAGCAAACTCATGAACCTTTTTTGCTAAGCATCTCAACAGTGACTTGACTGGGAGGTTTAGGACCTGAGGAAGTAGACGGTCCTTTTCCCAGATCTTCTGGAGTCCCGATAAGTGGTGGAGATCTTTGCTCTGAATTTCCTTCTCCTGTTTCACCCATGATTTTAGATGAATTCCATAACGATAAAAGCTTAGATGAGCCATCTCTTGCATCAATCTTTTCATAACCAACACTTAATAGTTCACCCCAATAAGACGTACCAAAACTTTTTGTCGAAAGCAAACATAGAGGGCGAAGGGTCTTGATCTTCGGGAAGGTTTTCGCGAGTTTCAACAAAAGGAACTTCGGGAGTAGGATCTTCACCCTTGTGAACTGTCATTTCAAGCTCTTTCGTGAATTCGGGAGAGGCCTCGTCTTGGCAACCAATGGGTTGAGGATCAACAACCTTAACAGCGGCAGCAACAGCAAACGTCTCAACTTCCTTTACAACTTCAGCAACAACATCTGAAAAAGAGTCAATATCCACGAACTCATTTTCAGAACTCAGAGTGTAGTGTTCATGAAAATTGAATCTTAAGAAAGGCCAAGAAGAAAAACCTTTCTGGCTAGGTTCCGCGAAAAAGTCATCATCGAAGGCAGAGGGAACTCGTCGAACTTCAGCAGCAACAATCTTCTTAACAGCTTTTTAGCCTTCTTTTGACTCATATGAGCAAGGCTGGTAGCTGCTTGAAGCTCGACGTCTGAAACATTTTTGGAAGACTTTCGTTTCCGTTTAGTTGATTCAAGAGATTTAGTCTTCGCAGGTTGAACACTGGAAGATGTTGTTTCATCGGCGTTTCGTTTGCTCTTCTTTGAAGATCTTCTTCTTGGAGCTTTCAAAGGCACAGCCGAGTAGCTGGCCACAGCAACACACGACATCTTCATAGTAGGGCCTGGACGTCGAGAGCGGAAGGACTTATCTCCACAAATCTCAGAGAACACCTAATTTATCCTTCTCTTGTGTTTCACCAAGTTTTTGTACGCCTTTTACTTGTTCATGGTGTGTTCGCCAATCATGGCATTCACTTTTCTTTCAACTTAAATCATGAATTCATCGGCACTCTGGCCGTCTCTCAGCTGAAGGCCGAATTTCAGAAAAGGAACTTCTTGTGCTGCCCAGTTGGCGTTGAAGTTCACAATTTCTGTAGGGGCTCATCCATAAGAAATCGGCCAAACTTGGGCGGCGATGAACTCTTCGGTAATGTCGCGACCACCGAGAATTGTACTTGCAAGATGGAATGCACTTTCGCAGTTCCTGATTCCAGCTGCTCGGTGATTGTACGAAGCAATGCAAATGGCAGTTAGCGCTTCAATAGGCGTGGAGACTAGAGAGAGGATGAGCTGGTTCTTCGTAGCCAGGAACTGTAGACATGTCCACATTCACGTAAAACCAGTACGAGCTCCAGTCTCTTGCGAAGTTCGTCTTGCAGCAGGGTGTGATCTGAATTCGCGTAAGCCCTCTTCGTTTATTTTGCCTGTGAGTGTTGAAAGTGCAGCATGTGTAGTGAGCCTCATAATATTGACTGTCGTTGAGCTTGATAATGTCCGGTACGATGACCAACTCGAATAATCGGGCAAAAACGTCAGAACTGAAGTTGCACCCGAAAGTTTTCATAACCCAGAAAAACTTGGAAACCTCCAGAAATGAATTTGGTGAAAGCTGGTGAATCTTCACAGAATACTTGTCCAAGATCGCAGGCAGAAGAGGGTCACAGGGGAACCTAGTCCGCAAGTAAAAAAGTCACGAAACACAAAAATTTTGTCGGCTTCGGGAGTAGGAACTTGCTCGTCAAGGGGAGCGCGGCCACTGCCTGCAGGAAAGAACCCAGCCGCCTCGTATTCCCTAATCAAGTTAGCCGTGACTTTAGATTCCCCGAAAACGAAAGATGGGGTGCGTTTTGCAGCAATGAGATCTTTCAGATCAGCATCAACATCTCCGATATCCTCTCCTTCTGATCTAATTTCTCTGTCTTCACGGTTCTCAGATCCGCTGGCAGCAGGAGATGTGGTATCTTCTGGAAGTTCAGCAATCTCAGGTTTTTGAGTTTCTTGTTCAGTAGACGGAATGCCAACAGCAGCTAACTCCTCGGTCATCATGGGTCTGGTAGTGCTCTTAACGTGGGCCACCTGATCGACAGTAATACGAAGGTAAAATCAAAGATGATTCTTGCGAATCAGAAGGTACGAAGCATAATTCAAGAATTCGAGTATTGAAATATAAAAGAACATAGTAGAATAATAGAAACCAATACCTTAGAAAGCTGAGAAAAGTCTCGAATCTTCACGCTCTTTGTCGCGAAAAACCTTTATGCAAGAATGTTGGCGAAGATCCGGAGAAAGCAAGGGCTCGGTAAAAAATTATTACTGCACAAACCCCCTCTATTTATAGTAGCGAGGGAGGGTGGCAGTTTCAAGAAGTCGCCTCGATTCGACCATTGCGAGTTTTCCGGAGGACGCGTGTCAAATTCGACGTTCCGAGGGTGACGTTTTTTTACCAGAATTCAGAAGTTTTCGTGGAAACGGATCATCGGAATCAACCCGCTTCCCCGAGGGGCTAGTGTTGGGGAATTCGGGAAAAACCTTACACCCTCAAAACGTCGAGTTTGACGAAATTCGTGAAACAAGTTCGCAGATCACTATCAGAATGATAACTTTAGTTTCGTGAAAACGAAGCGCTCACGAAGGGACTATGACGGTTTCCTAAGTGTTTTTCAGGTTTTCAAGTAATATGCAGAAATGCGCGAATATGCTATCCACTTCAGGATGATTGAAACCTGCGAAACATTGGAATCATGAACCTGCGAAGCTCTGGATTCATGAACCTGTGAAGCTCCAGAGTCGAGAGTCTGCGAAGTTCGGGAATCTACTAAAGTCTAAATTCAGAGGTTATGGCGTATGAAGATCTTCACGTATAAAAGATTCAGGAACCAGCAAGAAGCCAAGTCAAAGACGTTGCCTCAAAAAGTCCGGTTTCGACGTGTGAACTAAGGGCAGGCTTGTAAATATATGAAATCGGCCCCGCAAATCATGGGATGTAAAAGACATTCATATACATGTTCACACTAGGAATATTCCTTAGATTCGAGGGTATTTCCGGAATGTAAAAGTCCCTTCGTCTCCATATAAAAGGGGGCGCGAGGGCACGTGTGAAGGGATTCACAACTTTTGAGGCGAGAGCAGTCTTTAGGAGATTCTTTGTCTCCACGTCTTTCGCGAATTGTACGTTGAAACTTGTGTTCCTGTGTTCTTGTGTTCAGGGTCTCCCTCCGATTTTTCGAACCCCCAACACTTCACAAGAGTGTTAGTGATCTAATCAAGTTGTCACTCAACTCACCCAAACCCACTTATGGCTTGATTGCACTTACAACAGTTGGCAAAGGTGACAAGGCGAGCTTCTAGCACTCAAATTGGGTCAATGGACAGACGCCAAAATGCATTGCACCCGGCCTTTTCCAAAAAAGCAAAAAGAAAAAATATGATAGTAAGCAAGGCTATGGTACAAAATAAATAGATCGCACATTATCTCCTATTCAATCAATGGACGAGCTCCATGAGTTCATCTCACTTTGGGAAGGAGTAACTGCAGTTAACCGAGTGGAAGACATGGACGATGAAATCAAATGGAAGTGGACACCAGACGTACAATACACCACACAGAGTGCGTATCGGATACAATTCTTGGGAAGACGAAAAAACCAGCTCTCACCCCGATTTGGAAAGCGCATGCAGAGCGAAAATGTTGAATCTTTGCGTGGATCCTCCTCCAACACAAAATTCTCACCGCAAACAATCTGAAAACGTGGGTGGCCGCACGAGCCGAGATGCCAATTATGTAGTACCACGCCCGAAACACCTACACACTTATGCTTCCAGTGTTCGTACACTAAGAATGTTTGGACGCATCTTACAACACAGCTTGAAATACAATACCTACAAACACCATCATCGCAAACTACTAATGGATGGTGGAAACGGATGCGTCGATCCTTTGACAAAAAGCAGCAACCCACGTTTGATGGACTCATGTTGTATTTTTGTTGAAATATTTGGAAAGAACGCAGTAGAGGGATCTTCCAACATAACTCCTTGCAGGTAGCAGAGGTCGCCTCTTTGATCACAAATGATTTCAAGTCGTACCAGGATGCAAGAACAACGACGTTGACGAGAGCCGCTGCAAGTGTTTCTGCATACTAGCCAACATTAGTTTTGTTTTTAAGTTGAGTTTTGCTCTTTTTCTCCCTCTCAAGTTGTTTTTAAGGCAGTTTTTCTAAGATGTGAGGGAGTATGTAGTTGTTGATCCCACTCCTATTTTTTCGGCAAATGTTATGCGTCGCTTCAGCGACGGTTTCGCCCCCTTCGCTGAAGCGACGCGATGGGCGCCGTGCGGGTGGGAGGGAGGGAGCCCGGGGCTTTTTTCCTTCTTTTTCCCTTTTTCTATTTTTCTTGTTTCTTTTTTATTTTTTATTTCTTTTTATTTCTTTCTTTTTCTTTCTTGTTTCTTTTCTTTATTTATTTCTATTTTTCTGTTTTCTGTTTTCTTTTTTATTTTTCTTCTTGCTTTTATTTTTTATTTATATTTCCTTTTTTTCATTCATTTTTTCTTTCTTTCTATTCTTCTTTCTTTTTACTCTATTTCTTTTATTTTTATTATTTCACTTTTATTTATTTATTTATTTATTTATTACTTTCTACTGTATTTTTTCCATTTTTTATATTCTTTCCTTTTTAATATTTTCTCTCCATTAATATTTTTATTGTTCGAGATGAGATGTAAATTTGTTCTCATTAAAATAATAAGTTGTTCGGGTTATAATAACAATTTGTTCCGACCCTTGTTCTGATTTGTTCTGATACTACATTTGTTTTTGTTTGAGATGACACACAAAATTGTTTTGAATATAATCAGATTTTGTTCTTACAGTTGTTCTCATTTGTTCTAACATTTTTTTGTTCGAGATGACATACAAACTTGTTATTACTATAGTAATATCTTGTTCTGTTTATAATAATAACATTTGTCTAACCCTTGTTCTGATTTGTTCTGACACCATATTTGTTGTTTGGGATGATATATAAACTTGTTCTGACAGTTGTTCTCGTTTGTTCTGGCACTTCATTAGTTTTGTTCTAGCGATAACAAAATATATAACCGTAATTAAAAAATGTGAATAAAAAAGTTTGTCAAAATATAGTCAAGTGGGATCTGTTTCGAAGTTTTTATCGTCAGAAATCCAATATCGGAATTTAATTTTGATATTTGATTTGTGATTTATAGATTTTCTAATTTCAATCAATGTTGCATGTGTGTGATGTCACCACTTTTTATTTTCTTTTGCATGCATGCACTCTTCGCTCAAGCGACGTATAAGAGCACCATGTTTTTCTTACCCCTTGGGTCTTTTTTCCTTTTCTGTGATTATTTCTCTCCTAATAAAATTTAGGACAAGTCTTTTTGCCGTTCCTTTGGCGAGTCTTTTTGCCGTTCCTTCAAAAAAAAAAGTTTTCCGGGCGGTGCTAGCCAGTTTGGGATGAGATTTTCGACGATTTGGTGGAAGCACTGCAAATCCAAGAGATGTACTGTCTGTTCGTTTGGCTGGTGTTGATTTATTCTGAGAGAAAAGTATTCTTTGGTACAGTTCTTGATGGCCGTTCGTTCCAGAGAAAAGTAGTGTTAGCTGATGGTCGACGAGCCAAACCAACGTGGCGGTACTGGTTGTCTTCAATTGAAGCAGTAATCATGACGTGCAGGACCAACTCTGTGCATTCCTTGTAAAACGTGTTCTAAACCATCTCTGCACCGGGATGCATAGTTTCCTCTCGTTCAGCATCATCCTACAGCTCCACTCTCATGATTTTGTCACCGCGCGCACAGGGCGAACCGCGATGTGGCAGCGCCTTGTCCATGGCTTCGCGGTGGTGCTCGAGTCCGCATTGATCGGTGCTTGGCTGATGAATATCGAAACGTGCTCCCGTCTACGCGGACTCGAGCAGGAGGAACACGCAGGTCGAGAGTCGAGACATCGACAGCGGCGAACATGGCGCGACTCTCCAACAGCTCAGACCGGTGGTGAGACGCCGGCGACTAGCACACGTACCTTGAGCGGCCGAGGCGGTGTCAGCAGGTTGCACCGCGGCCGCCGCTTGCGATTTGCGAAATGCGTGGAGCATTCGATGTTCATGGACGGAAAGCCAAAAGGGATTGCAATCGGAGGAGACGCAGAGTTGATTATTTTAAGACTCACTTGACTTGACCAGTGAGCAGGAGCACACTGCGAGTTGCGCCGCTCCGCCGCGCAATCTCTCTTCGTCCACGCTCGCGAGCCTTTGCCCCGCCGCTCGCGACCTGGCTTCGGGTCCGCGGCGATCGATGGATCCCAAAAAGGCGACCGCACCGTACGGGTCCTGGGAGTCGCCAATCACCGCCGCCGCCGTGTCCGCCGCGGGGAGGACCGTCGAGGGGCTGGCCGTCGCCGGCGACGGCCGTCTCGTCTGGGTCGAGAAGCGCCCAGACGAAGGAGGGTACGCGAAACCATCCTCCACGCACTCCCATTATTTTCCTTTCCTTTTCTTTTCACCGCGCTCAAATCTTGGAACCCGTCGTGTCCGTGAGTTTGTTTATCTGAAGCTGCTGCTGTTATTTTCCGTCAGGGCCTCGGTTCTCGTGAGGGAGCCGGCGCCGGCGGAACCGCGCCGTAAAGCTCTGGATGTGACGCCGCCGGGATTCGCGGTGCGGACTCTCGCCCAGGAGTACGGCGGTGGATCTGGGGCATTCGCCGTGCAAGGGAATACCGTCGTGTTCTCTAACTACAGCGACCAGCGTCTCTACAGGCAAACCATCGGAGGTGCGGAGTTCAGGCTCTGTCTTTATAGCGCTTCTCCGACCTCTTATGTGCTCCCTCTGTCCAGCAATTTAAGGCATATTGTGTTTCAAAAAGTCAAAGTTTGCAAATTTTACCAACACTTAGTCAAATTATATGCATGTTTAGTGTACAAAATTTGCATCAGTAGGTTCATATTCGAATTACTTTAAAAAAATGGTATTGATTTTATAGCAATTGACAATATAGTGTAACTGTGCCAGAGAAATCAACGGTCCAAAATTACTTTGAAGACTTTCGTGTTTTAAAAGATGCCTTTGCATGGTTGGATGGAGGGAGTTATAACTGATCTAACAGCATATTTTACTTGTTGGGTTTACCTGTTTCAGATACCTCGCCACTACCGCTGACACCAGATTATGCTGGGTCAGAAGTCCGCTATGCGGATGGTGTCTTTGATCCTCACTTCCACCGTTATATAACTATAATGGAAGGTGATTAGAAGCTATTTACTGTACCATGTCAATTGTGCTACCTACAGATTTCACTTGGTATTAAGAACAATCCAATTTGACTGTAGATCATCGTGACAGTAGCTCAGATCCCACCACAACCATTGCTGCTGTAAAAATAAGTGATCGAGATGTTAATGGTAACGAGCCCTTTCTTTTATGTATCTAGTGCAGTAAGATGTGCTCGATTTCTTTTGGACTATTTTTGAAAAAGTTTTCAATTTCTGCCTCAGAACCAACCATACTGGTCAGTGGCAATGACTTTTATGCCTTCCCACGAGTTGATCCATCTGAGAAACGTATGGCATGGATTGAATGGAGTAACCCGAACATGTCATGGGATAAATCACAACTATGGGTTGGATATTTCTCTGAAAAAGGGTAATGTCTACATGCTTTGTGTTTTGCAGTTCTTGCTGAAACAAATAAATGCTCTATTCTACAGGCTAAGGAAGTGTCCTTTTTCATTGTCTATTTGTGAATGAGCATGAAATCATTCATAGCTAGTAGCAAAATCTGCAGCGAAAGCCTGCATGTTATACCACTGTATACTTATTTTTAGGGGAACCACTCTATACTTATAGATAATTCACTGCAATTGCTGATCTGCTTGAGATTGTATATACATATTTTAAGTTGCTGTGCTATTTGGAGCATAGGTTATGGGGGCATATGATGCTTTACTGTTGAATTTGAATCTATTGGGAATATAGGTTGTTGGTTGCAATTCTTTTTTCCCTGTACAAAACAGACTGCCTGAGAGGCTGCGTACCCAGGTTTTGAACTCAGGTGCTTTCAGGTCATGTCAGTACCTCCCTAAAGGGTTCGGTACTCCCCAGTCCCCTCTCTTAAGGCATACTGAGGGACTTCTCCCCGTGGTCAAGGTTGTTTTAACGAAAAAAGAGCAATGTTTGAGTTGCATTGTGCTTTAAGTATGCATGAACACGGCATAGATTTTCTTCCAAGCTTAGCACATTGTTTGGCATTTATTATCTGCAGAGAAGTACATAACCGAATTTGCATTGCTGGTGGAGACCCAGCATTGGTAGAATCTCCTACTGAACCCAAATGGTCCGCAAAAGGTATGTGTTATGAATGTAATGATTAATGCTTTTACTTGTGAAGTACTTTTTTTCTGCATGAATAGTTTTTCTTTCTACATGTCAAACTTCTTCAATAGGTTTAAATTCACTAAAAATCTTGTTAATTGAATTGAATTTTTCCTTAGGGGAGCTGTTTTTTATAACTGATCGGCAGAGTGGATTTTGGAATATCTATAAATGGGTATAATTTTCTGTGACACTTGCACCTTTTTCTATTCGGTTGCCTAGTGATCTGGTCATCTGGTTGTGTTCATACTTCTGGCGTTGCTAAACTATGTAAGAATGAAATGAGGGCATACTTTCGGTATTGTTCCAGTGACTGGTCGTAATTATACATAAATTATATAAATCTCTGGACTTTTTTTGCTGGAAAATCATGTTTTCTTGCTATTGGTACAGGATGAGCAGAGCAATGTGGTAATTCAATTGTATGCTTTGGATGCTGAGTTCTCAAAACCAATGTGGGTTTTTGGTGCCAGCTCCTATGCTTTCTTTGGAAAAGATGACTCGAGTCTCAAAATCATTTCCTGTTACAGGTTTTCACATTTCGTGTGCTTGGTGTATTTGTAGGTGAATTTTTGTATGTATTTCAGAAGAGTAAGCCTGCTTGTTTGTTTCCAGACAAAATGGAAGATCACATGTTGGGGTGCTTGATCCTGGTTCGGGGTTCTTTTCAACACTTGACATTCCCTTCTCTTCTGTAACTAACATAGTAAGTACAAAAATCTGATGAGCTACGTTAAAAAGTAGTTGAAGACCTATTGTGATGTAATATATCGTACTGCTTGTTTACGTTCTTACTCCTTAAATTTGTTAACATGGTGACTCTTTGATTCGAATCATGATCATTTTTCCAGGTTTCAGGAGATGAATGCTTCTATATTGAGGGTGCATCTGCTAATCTTCCAATATCGATAGCAAAGGTTTGACTATCTTAAATTTTTATTATCTTAATGTACTGATTGTCTCAAGCCAAGTATTGGGACTATCTTAATTTACTGATTGTCTCAAGCCAAGTATTGGGACTCTAATTCTGCACCATCATTCTCTTTGTGCCAGGTAACTCTGGATGAAAAGAGGAAAGTGACCGCTGATTTCTCTCTAGTTTGGTCCTCCTCAGAGGATGTAACAAAATATAAATCCTATTTTAGCTTGCCTGAATTTATCAAGTTTCCTACTGTAATTCCTGGACAGCATGCATATGCTTATTTCTATGCTCCTTATAATCATAGTTTTCAAGGTTCATCTAATGAAAAGCCTCCATTACTGGTCAGGACTCATGGTACAGTTCTTGTCCTTTTCTTTAATGGTTCTAACTGGCTTGATTTACCACTTACCAACTTGCAAGAGTATTGAAATAATTTTTTTGTCCAGTTGCCTAATAAAGCAGCACTATAATCCTTTTACATCACTGCAAATGTTTAGGTGGACCTACAGAAGAAGCACGTGGGGTTCTGGATCTTAATATCCAGTACTGGACGAGCAGAGGATGGGCACTTGTTGATGTCAACTATGGGGGAAGCTCAGGTATTTTATTCCTTCTTTGGCTCAACTGAACTATCTGACAAAGAACCCTGCATTCTTTCTACATGCAAATTGGATGCATTAATTATTCAAAATGATGCATCCCTATCCTGAGCTCAGAACATGATTTACATCCTCTTATTTACTAGCACCTTATCCTATTTGCTATTAAAGATTTTGGTGGTGAATCTGCTGCTGATTGTCCATTTCTTCTTGTTTCTTCGCTTTCTTGAAGGCTATGGGAGAGAATATCGAGAGAGGCTTTTAGGGCAATGGGGTGTTGTTGATGTAAATGATTGCTGCAGTTGTGCTACATTCCTGGTACTGCTTGTTTGGACTGACAAACCCTTTTCATAATTCAAGTACAGGCTGTAACCTTCATTTACAGTGGGTACTAAGAAAATATGAACTGATATAGCGATATATGCTCACATGGTTACGCCATGCTGATTATTAAGGTGGAAACTGGAAGAGTAGATGGTCAACGGCTTTGTGTAACTGGAGAGTCTGCTGGTGGATTCACAACTTTAGCTTGCCTTGCTTTCAGACAGACATTCAAGGCCGGTTGTTCTTTATATGGGGAAGTTACCATTGACATTTTTCTCCCATTTGGCTGCAGCTTAATCAAACTATACTTACTCATGCGGGGTTGTGCTGTGTTTATAAGCAGATTGCTGACTTAACTTCACTGAGGGCAGGTTCACACAAGTTTGAGGCATGCTACACTGACAACCTTGTTGGTAGGGAATTTTGCACTCGTGTATATTTTAAGGTGGATATCCATTTTTTTCGTGACTATATTGACAACATCACTTTGCATTCAATATTCCAGGGAACAAGCAGGCTTACTTTGAGAGAGCGCCAATAAACTTTGTTGACAAATTTGCGTGCCCGCTGATTTTGTTTCATGGACTGGAGGACACTGTAAGGCTGCAATACCTGAACTTACCTAGTTTGATTAGGATATGCTAACCCAAGTCGAATGTCATAATATGACTGAAAAGCCCTAACTATATTTAATATCATTTCTGTAGTTTATTCTTATATTTCACTAATCATCAGGGGTGTGGGAAGTAGCACATACCCTTAACACACCAGCATCTGTATAGTGAGGAATCAAATCAAATTATTAATTGTTGATGGGGAAATAAATTACCCAGTGTGCCGTCTTCTACAGTTCTACCCTTCTCCATTGTTACCACGCAAGTGTTTAAGCTAGTACATTTGGGTGATTGGGTTCTGCTCTCTTTACCAACTTCAATTATGGGCAGGTTGTGCCACCAGATCAGACAACGAAAATATACAAGGCGATAAAGGACAAAGGCCTTCCCGTTGCTTTAGTTGAGTACGAAGGGGAACCACATGGTTTTCGCAAGGTCTGACGATTACTCTCTGCTTTTCTATCTCTGTAGTCCTGAACTCCTTATACACCCCACCTATGAGTCACATTCATTATGGGCAATAAAATACCGAGGTTCTTTACTAGCTTTGCTATTTAGTATAGTACTATCCAAGCTCACTATCTGTTGGTGTTCTCTATCAAGTTAAGCATTTTAATTAGTAGGACACAGTTGAATTTGCACTCTGCAACTGCGGATGGCTTGTACCTGACGTGCGTTCCTTGGAACAGGCTGAGAACATCAAATCCACCTTGGAGCAGGAGATGATGTTCTTCGCAAGATTAGTGGGGCTGTTCAAGGTGGCTGATGACATAACTCCAATAAAGATAGAAAACTTTGACTAGTCATTTGCAATCTGCTTACTGTTTAATAATCCACTGCTCAACTACAAGGCAGTTTGTGGAGCAAGTTGTCCTTCCTGGGTCCTGGCTGTGTTGTAGTGTGCGCCTACGTAGGAGCAATGATGTAAGCTGCTGGCTCCAGCCGCTCCGGGCAAGCTGAAACCAAACATGTCCTTAATTTTACTGACACGAGTTGGCTGTAATCCGTGGACTGCTTGTGTTTGGGATGGAATTCGAAAGGCTGTTGAAAAACACTGCACAACTCATGTGCGGTATAGGAGATCTTGTGATAAGAAGCGTGGTATACTCCTAGTGAAATGTTGAAGAATTCGACATGAAATGATTCGATTTCTGCTGTTTTTCAAACCGATTTCTGCTGGATTTGAGAGAAATTCCACATGCTTGTGTAGTTGTGTCAACAGATAACTCTGGATGAGCTCCTGAGCATGAGCTTTGCAGTCCTGCCCACCTTCACCAAAAACCCCACACAAAACCTTTCCCTATTCCCTGTATAAAAACAGAGCCGCACCCCACAAATGGCGACACGCCTCGCCTCCATCTTCACAACCGCGCGCGGCCCAGCTCCCGCCCCAGCCCACCTGCTCCACCGCGCTCTCCCTCGCTTCGGCTACCGGCGAGCCTGCCCCTCGCCGTCCCGCATGTCCTCCTCCTCCTCCTCGGCCGCCTCCCCCGCGCCGCCCACCACAGCGGCGGCCGGCGGCGAGAAGCCCACGGCGGCGCCGTACGGGTCCTGGAAGTCGCCCATCACCGCCGACGTCGTCTCTGGAGCCGACAGACGCCTCGGAGGGATCGCCCTTACTGGGGATGGACGCCTCCTCTGGATCGAGGGCCGCCCCGAGGAGAAAGGGTAACTGACATCTCACATTCGCCTCCGAGCTTTAGTGGCCAACGCGTTGACGTTTGGGAGTGGGAGCGATGGTGTTTCTGAATTGATTTTATGTTGCTAGATTGTTTCTGATGAAACCCCAACCAGCCAATTTGCTTGTGAGTAATAGGTTTTTTGCTCTTTGAATTGTGTGAGTAAGGCTTTATAGTTGTTGGCTTGTTTCTGTATGTTTTGATTAAACCAATAAATCCTGTGCAACATGAAAAATGCTCTGCATTTGTGCTTCACAGCTTCGAATGACTGAGATTTTGGATGTATTAGACTTGGACGTGATTGATAATTGTGGTGTAAGGCTATTGTCTAGTTTTTTTTTGTTACGACAACATAACAGGTGGAAACCAACCTCTCCATGCAAACTATGGAAACTTCAATCTGAGTCACACGATGTTGATCCAACGGGGCGCCCAGAGGAGGTGGGAGGAGTGATTTGCAAAATCACCTTTGCAAATCACGCCTCCCACCTCCCATGAATTTTGCAAATCACCCCTTCCACCTCCCATGAGCTCTCCCTTGGATCAAGATCGAGTGACTCGGATTGAAGTTTCCATAGTTTGCATGAAGAGGTCGGTTTCCACTAGATATGTTCCCTTCTGTTATTATGATTGTTAGTAAATCCTAGGTTAGGTCACTTTGTCTATATGTGATTGTTATTATAGTTAGTAGGGGCATCAAGCTTTTGTGGCTAATGTGAGCGTCATGGTGCTTCTGAAAAATTTGATGCTCCGCTTGTTTTTTATTAAACCCCAACCTGCTTAAGTGACTTACCCAAGTACCCAACTTGCTTGTGAGTAATAGGGTTTATTGTTGTTGCCGTATATTTTGGTTAAACCAATAAACCCCATGCAACATGGAAAGTGCTCTGAGTTTATACTTCACGGCCTTGAAGGACTCTGATGTTGGATTATGGTTGATAATTTGTGTAAGGTTACTGTCTAGGTTTTTGTTATGATTGTGTTAATTGCAGGTTATTTATTGGGAACTTTGTGCATATGTGATTGTTATTATAGTTTGTCGGGGTATCAAGCTACATTGGGGTAGTTCTATATCTTGTTAGTGTTATGTGGGTCATTCTGGGAGCCTAGACGTTGTGGAACCATTGCAACCGCTGTGTTTTTTTATGGGGCCTCTCCAAGTGTTACCAGAGATCTGTCGTCAGCCAGCGAGGAGTTACATATGTGGGGTTTGGGTCAAGCTCAAGGAGTGAGTGTTTAGGTTGAGGTTGGTTGTTTGTATGGTTCCATAGCGGTGTGTGAGAAAGGTTTAAGAGCTAGCTGATCTGGAACGTGTGTGGGTGGTGTAAGAGTTCATATCCCTTATTTCTTCTTTATATAATGATACTAGTTAAGTGCCCGTGCGTTGCTACGGGACACATAGTACTATAATGTCATATGTATAAGCACAAGAAACATTTAAATATAAAACATCAACTTCATTTATATCATAATTTAAGAACATATACTGCAGCCGTGATGATTGAAACATAATATTACATAAATCTCAAATAAAGATATAAAGATAAATAGTTACAACGCCATAATGTAAGAACATATATAACCATTTAATGTTTCTGATGCACGAGAAACAAGATTACAAAGGACACAAACGTAAGGATGTAATAGTTGTGCAAAACATAAGATAATACCTTGTCATCAAATGAGGACCTCTCTGTAGACAATATTTTTAGTATAAGTTGGATTAACTGTTTTCTTTTTTTCTCTTGTCTTTCTTATCACTGGGTCGGATAGCAAGGATCTTAATGTTGGATCTAGCAGTGGCCCTAGATAGCGCAACATATAGCTGGCCATGGGAGAACACCAGTTCAGGCAAATACACACCAACATTGGGGATAGTCTGCCCTTGAACCTTGTTTATTGTCATGGCAAAACTACGTATATAAGCATAAATATTTTGATGGTGTGATATATTTACTTGAACAAAGTAAAATTAAGGGATTCAATCTTAGAATGGGTGACAACACAGTATGGTACCCAAATGTGCAAGACAAATGACGTTGCAGTTAATAATTGGCAAACAAACAACAATATAAGCACGACACGTTCTTTTATGTTAATCAACTTGGAAAAGCATAATGACATGACCTTGGCAAACAAACATTAAATCGCACAATATCCTTCCATTCTTTTTTTACTCAACCAATTGACACCAAGTGCTGAAAACAAACTGTCTATAGGTACATTTTGGAATAAGTGACATACTGGAAGTTCAAAGATGAAAGAGAGTTGAATCATACAATCCATGAACCTAGCAGGGTTGTTCCACTTAAAAAAGTTTTGGATTAGTTGGACTTGGTAGCTCATAAAAATCCATGAATTGGAATTGAAGGTACATTATAACTTCATAAATATTTGATATAGGATCATGCCCGTGCGTTGCTACGGGCGACACAAATTCATTTTATGGGAGAAAATGGTAAAAAAATCGTAGCGGCACAAATTCATTTTATGGGAGAAAATGGTAAAAAAATGTCGATCAACCAAACTAAAATGTATTTGAAACCATGTCTCACATATGACATATCCATACAGTTCCAAAATTTGTCACACGCATGAAAATCCAAATAGCATTACAATACGTATCCAAGAATGATGCCCAACAGTAACGTTATATTCCAAATATTTCAAAAGAGTTGTCACGTGAACAAGATCTACAACAAGCAAATCCACGTAAGTATGAACAATTATGGTAAATGGTACTCAATGCGTGAAAAGCATACATAATGAGATTTTCATACACATCTAATGATAACTACTTAACAAAAAAATTTGAAATCATGAATTCATCCAAAGAACCTTAACTTAGGAAACCTTTAGCACTTGCCCTTCGAGATTAAAGATGATCCTGGGAGATTAAAAAATACAACAGATCAAATAAGATTCTAAAAAAGCATATAATCGCAATAGTGTTTCAATGTAATCACCAGTAAGGCAGTAAGATGAGATATACACCAACTAACCCATTTTGAAGGTAACACATTTCTTATAAAGTAGCGAACTACCTGATCACAATCTGATAGGTTTTAAAAGGATTTACGAGCCCTTTGAGCTGAACTCAAGTAAAACCAGTAACCAGCTGCAACAACATCAGTCATTTGAGCTGAACCCAAGTAAACCTTCACAACAAGTATAGCTCGGACCTCCAAGATCAAATCAAGCATCGACCGACCATACTGTAGGGTTACTTATGGCAGGCTGAGGCAGAAACCGAACTGATTGATCAGGCGTGAGTGCTACGAACAATCCGAATTTTCAATCCACAAATATATGGGCATATGGCATTAGCTGTCCAACATAGTGTCACACAGAAAGGTTGCACCGAAATGGCTTTTGTATCACCATTGAACTGAGGTGTCCTGTACAATCTCGTTCAACTTGTCATCAGCTTTCAGTGCTTGAGGCAACGACTACTTATACAAATTTATCAAGGCCTTGCATTCACTTTGTTGGCTTCTCAACCACTGAGTCAGATCTGCACTAAACAGAACCTTCTTAATCACCCAATTTGTAAATTGCAGGAAACTTTAGCAGCTCAGTTAATCATTAGAAGGAACAATGTGGTGGACAAACTATCGCAGAATATGTTGTCTAAAGGTCTCTTTGCTGTAGCGATTAGAATGTATTTGTGAGGAGTTCAACCTGAAAGCAAACAAGCATTGTCAACAAAGCGCACACAAGGCCATATAAATTCATGCAGGGCTTGATGATTGTTTCCTCTGGAAAATATTGAACTTTTCACCAAATGGATTAATTCATCTCATTGTCGATTGAAGATTAGGGGCGGCTGACTCACCTGTAGTTGGCGTTCCAATCCGGTGGGAGATAGTTACCCATATTTTCCAGTAAAAAGTATAGGCAGTCTCCAACTGCCAGGCCTTGCTGGATATCAAAGCTTCTGCAGTCCTGCAAAGGAAATGATTCAAATATCAGAATTGTCACATAAATGAGGACAGAGGGTGAAGATTATTGATAAAGTTACCACAAAACAAAATTATTCAGAACTCTCACATAAAAAATGGTCGCTGCTGGTGAATACAATGGCGTTAAACAAAGCATCTTTTTGAAGTCCATGGACCATATCAAGTAATTGAGCTATCTGTTGGTCTTGGTGTTCTACGGTGCTTCCACCAACTCCTTCAGTACCCCGTTGGTGACCTGCCATCCGATCCACCATCCTGCCAAACAAAGAAATTTGCAAAAAGCAATGGCAATTAAAGAAAATAGAGAGAAAGAAGGGGTCACCAAGAGGAAGACGCGACCAATGATGCCTCCAAATGGATTTGCTGACGAAACTGAAGACCCCCTCAATGTCCAACAGTGCCAGAATTGATGCTTGAGGAGCTCTCGACGAAAAAAAAATCAAATCGTTGGAGCCGCATCCCTTGTCGCCGATGGCCGCATGATTCACCAGTGAATCACCTGAGACTGGATGGCAATAGAGATTAAATACGCGCACAGCCCGGCGCACCACGCCGTGGCGGCGCGGGACCACGCCGCGCCGCGCCGCGTGGTGGACGCGCTCCCGCGGGGCCGCCGGCCCTAGGAGATCCGGACCGAGGCGGACTCCGTCGCCGAAGAGGCCCGCGCCGAGGCCGTATCGGCGGTCGTCGACCGCCGCGACGTGCCGGCCCGGAGACGCCGCTCCACCTCGCCGTGCGCCTCGGCGACGTCGCGGCGGTCGAGATGCTCATGGCGGCGGGATGCTCACGCCCGCACCGGAGCTCGAGCAGGGGAAGCCTCCTTGCCACCGCAACCCCGACAACTCACAGATCTGCAAAGCAGAGGAGGAGATGGCGGAGGGAGAGAAGAGTTCGTACCTGAAGGCGCTGCACCCTTCACACCGACCATCGCCGCCCCCAACACTGGATCTCACGCCGGCCGTTCCCGATGCGGCATCCCTCCCCATGCTGCTCCTCACCAAGTCAGAGGGAGATGCTGGCGGAGGTAGAGGAGAGGGTTGCGGCGGCGGACGCGAGGGAGTGGAGGGAGTGGAGGACGCGGCGGATGAGAGGGAGGGAGTGGAGGACGCGGCGGTGGAGTCCGCCAGGGAGAGGGAGGGCGGATGCGACGGAGTGGTCTGAGTGATAGGGGGAGGGAGGGCGGACGCGAGGGGGCAGGGGTAGGCCGGTAGGGTCCGATACGGACTGACGACGATAACATTTCACTTTTTTTAGTTGTAGGATACTCAGCTCTCATGTGTGTTCGAGAAAAAAAAAGACAGTCAAAGGAACATTTGACTTCGTACAAGAAATAGATCGACTAATGTGGTTTTTACTGTATGAACCAAGGTTCTTAAATCATTGCCTAGGCATATAGTACTCTAGTAGTCTAGTTAGACTTGTCACCTAGGTGGTGAGGCGTTAAGAAGCTTGGTATGAACAAGCTAAAACAGGACATGTGCCAGACTACAACAGCAAAAAGACTTGGCAGGTTTAGTTCTGCAAATTTGCGCAAATGAATAGTGCAGTGGGGAGAAAAGTTGTGAAAAAAGTAAGTTTCTTAGCGAAAGTTACTACAAAATGAAGCTGTTTTGTAAAAGCTTAACGCGATTTGAGAACCCAAATTACATTTTGTTTCTGCTGTCTGCATGTGTGAACAATTGCATTGTAATAAAAATGATACCAGAAGAATGATGTTGTATAACAGAACATATTTTACACTGCTTGTTCATCATTAAATCCAAGTGTGTGCTCATATCAAGTACAACTAATATGCTAGTTCTCAATTATTCTGTTTTTGAACTAATACTTTTCATATTGTAACTAAATCTGTATTCAGGCGCATGGTTATTGTAAAGGAAGAAGATAAGCCTGTGGATGTTATACCTCAGGAATTTGCAGCACGCACCCTGGCTCAAGAGTATGGAGGTGGTGCATTTGCAGTTGACAAGAGTGTTGTTGTGTTCTCGAATTACAAGGATCAACGTCTATACAAGCAATCAATTGGAAGTAAGTACAAAGTAGTTTGTTACTCTGCTATTCTCTTACTGTTGAGGCTGGCTTAAACTAATAGTAGGTGTACAATTAAGAACATAAATAAAAATGTAAGGATATGATGTATAGTAATCTGGAAAATTCTGTTCATTTACGCGCGACCACATCCTAGTACATCCATTTTTCATACCTGGCACCTTTGACCAAATCATGCTTACTAACCTTTTCATATTTTGGAAAATATGCAATGAGAAATATGCTTCCTAGTTATATATTTTTAACCAAGCATGATTATTTTACCATGTCAGTTGGTGGTCCACCTGTGCCTCTTACACCTGATTATGGTGCACCGGACGTCAGTTATGCAGATGGTGTATTTGATCCTCACTTTGGCCGTTATATTACTGTGGTGGAAGGTACTTGAGTACCTAACCTATGATCTGATTTTAATATATGTAGTTACACAACAAACTACTAACATGCTCACATATATTGGTAGACCGTCGAAAAAGCAGCTTAAACCCCACTACAACAATCGCTGCTATAAACTTGAGCGGTGATGATACTCTTGGTAAGATTTCCAGATTGTTATAGCCAACCAATACCAAGTTAGATCTATGGTTGCTTTTGATCTTTATATCCATCTTCCCTTCACAACAGTAGCTTACACATTTTTCTATATTGAAGAACCAAAGGAGCTGATCAGTGGGAATGATTTCTATGCCTTTCCTCGCATTGATCAAAATAAAAGGCGGATGGCATGGATTGAATGGAGTCATCCAAACATGCCCTGGGATAAATCAGAACTTTGGGTTGGCCACTTTTCTGAAAGTGGGTAAGTGTCATTATCTTCTAAATAACATATTAAGCAATGTATCAAGAGGACATTTGGATATTGACATACTACATAAGGGCCACTTTGTTTATTAAATACCCTAGGGGCCACGTTATCTGTTAAATATCTAAAGATGAGACATCAGATTTTGGTTAACACATTAAATTTCTAGAAGTAGCAGTAGGAAATCAGGTACTTCCTCCTTCTCACCTGTTATTACTTGAATTTATATTTTTATTATGATGAATAGATAAATTATTGAGACTTGAAAACTTGCATATGTAAACACTGAATTGCTAAATTCCAAGAGATTATGTGGGGCTGTTATTGTGAGCTTACATCATGGTACTGTGATTCTCTTGGAAACCCTGAACATTTAGCAGAAATTCCTTCTGATTGTTGCTGATTCAGCCCCACATTTTTTGGGTGTCTGCAGAGACTTGGCCAAACGGGTTTGTGTTGCTGGTGGCAATCCTCTGCTTGTTGAATCTCCTACTGAACCTAAATGGTCTCCCAAAGGTACCATGCTCCTGCTATATTTGTACGGACTCTTAGTGATTTTTTTAAATCCTACTTTATGTGTTATAGCTAAGTTATATAACATCAGTTTTTTTTTGTGTGTGTGTGTTTGGGGGGGGGGGGGGCTCTTAATATTTGTCCGCACTCGAAGTCTTCTATCAGCTGTCCTAACAGAAATTGGAGCTAACTATGTTGTATTGAGATTTCATGTAAATTGTTTCTGTTTGTCTTACATTATGCAGCATTTAACAATTTACAATTTATTTAGCTTTATTTGCTCCAAATAAATGAACTGGTTTAGTCCATTTTCATAACATCTATACATAACTTCCTTTTTTAGGTAAAATGGAAATAATGTGCTTTTAATTGACCAGCTGAATGTATGCATTGCTGCTTGATGGGTCCTTTTTTGTCTGTAGTTCAGATTGCCTTAGTGATCCAATTATTATTTCATACAGAACCCTTATAAGTAATAACAATATATTTTACTGCACATACTGTTACTAGTGATCAATGAACTTCATACCGTATGCCATCTAATGCATTCAAACTTGCAGGAGAACTGTTTTTTGTAACTGACAGAGGGAGTGGATTTTGGAACATTTACAAATGGGTGTGTAGTTTCTCTCGACATTTTTGGACAGTACTCGGTATTCCCTTCATTTGAAATTAAAGGGAATATTTTGTTTTGTTAGGACAAGGTTTTGACAAATAATTACTTTATTATTATTTCACTTATGTGATACAAAAGTATACTCATGAAAAGTATTTCTTGAAAGCAAGTATGGCTAGGAATAATAGATTGATTATGAGGCGCAAGGCATGCACACATATATAGGCAAGGATCAGCCCTAAGGTTTCGTTTATAGAAACAGAACCAACCGATGGATATCCTTGCCTGTGACATAATCATCTAACACACCTATGAGGAACACGACCAACAGTCCCGTGCAGCCAAGGGGCAAGGCCCATATAGGGCCGGCCACAATGCAATCTGCTAACATTTCTGAATGTAAATGTCACAAAATATATATTAATAGGTTTGTCCTAAAGAAATTATAAATAAGCCTTATTATTTCAAACCTAGGTAGTGGAAAATCATTTTGGATTATTGATATTGCTGACATTAGTATAAATTTGGAGTTCATGTCTTATGAGCGAGCTAAATTAATATTGTTGCTGCATAACCTTTTTCTATCATAATTCATCATCTGAACTGTACCTGCCATATAATTTCTCTACACACTACTTTGTCATCAGGTAGAACAAACCAATGAGATTGTTCCAGTGTATGCACTAGATGCTGAATTCACAAGACCATTGTGGGTTTTTGGCATCAGCTCTTATGATTTTCTTGGAAACAGCAACATCATTTTCAGTTACAGGTATTGATGTCAGTGAAAATTTGTTCATCATTATTTCACTTTCGTTTGTTACCATCTTCACTTACCATTGCAATAACTATGCCACCCAGGCAGCAAGGAAGGTCATATCTTGGTGTGCTTGATTGTGATTCTGGTTCAGTTTCAATGCTTGACATCCCTTTCTCTGATTTATCTAATGTGGTACGTGTTCAGATCTTCATCACCACATTTTGGATACAAGTGTATAAGTTTTGTGATGAATAGCTTGTTACTTGCTTGGTCTCGTAGGTTGCTGCAGATGATTACTTCTATATTGAAGGTGCTTCGGCAAATATTCCACTGTCCATTGCAAAGGTTTAACAGATGTCAAGTTCATGATTTTTTTCGGCCAAATTTTGGTTATCGACTATCAATTGATGCATCTGTTGTGTCATCCAGGTGACATTAAATGAGAGCAAAACAAAAGTAACCAATTTCTCGATAGTCTGGTCTTCCTCTCCAGATGTCACACAATATAAACCTTTCTTTAGTACACCAGAATTTGTTGAGTTCCCCACATCCAAGCCTGGCCAGAAAGCTTATGCCTATTTCTATCCCCCTTCAAATCCCAATTTTCAAGGTTTGCCAGATGAAAGACCTCCATTGCTTGTGAAAACGCATGGTAAGTATTGCAGCCTTTTGATGTCTAAAGTAATTATTCAGTTTGATCCATTGAAAAAATTATGCAGGTCTTTCAGCTGGAGCTTCTCTTTTCTTGCTACTTACCCAAAGATGAAAACCATGGTATCCTTTAATAATTAATACTCTTATCAATTTTCAGGAGGACCTACAGCTGAAACTCGTGCAATTTTGGACCTCAGTGTCCAGTATTGGACAAGTAGGGGGTGGGCATATGTTGATGTTAACTATGGAGGAAGCACTGGTTTGTCCTCAACTTGTTTAGATTAACCCTTTTCCATACAATCAGGTGTAAACTTAGTTTGCTTGTTACTTGTTATAAGTAGTCTTATGTAAGACTCCATATCATTTCTAAAACCATATGCATATCAGCTGTTGAACTTTATTGAAACATAAAGTCATAAACTGAAGGTTATGGAAGAGAGTATCGTGAGAGACTTTTGGAGAAATGGGGTATTGTTGATGTTGATGATTGTTGTGGCTGTGCAAGATTCCTGGTACATCATTGGATGTCAATTAGCATTTTGATTTTTTGTTGAAGATAACAATGCACTTTGATGCTTGATTACTTCTTTTATTAAGGTGGAGAGTGGGAAAGTAGATGAACAGCGCCTCTGTATTACTGGTAGATCAGCAGGTGGATACACTACTTTAGCTTCACTTGCATTCAGAGACACGTTCAAGGCAGGAGCTTCTTTGTATGGTGTAAGTTTTAACTTTCTAGAATCTATATTGTGTTTGCCGTAAGTACACAGTAGGTACTTTCTTTCTTCTGTTCTTGCTAGGAAATTTACCACTCCTGTGATCCTTCTCTCTAAGTGTCAGTTACCTTGTTTGATGCACTTGTGTGCCTCTCAGGATTACAACTTGCAGTAGCTTTTGGTCCTGTACTCCTATGCGCACTTATATTGAATTGCTTGATAGATATGGGATTAGTAATATATATATATATATAGACACACACACCCAGCAGTAATTACTGGCCAAACTGATTAACAATTACTGAACTAAGTCCTGGGATTACTGAACCATGCTCACCGGTCAGTAATCTCGCGATTTGGTTCAGTAATTTTTTACGCAGTTTGGTCAGTAATTACTGTTGGGTGTAGAATAGGATTCTACACCTAGGGTGTAGATTAGCGCTACCGTATATATATATATATATATATATATATATATATATATATATATATATATATATATATAATTAATAGAATAATCAAAATATGATTATGCAAAAAAAGAATTATCCAAAATATGCAATTGGCTTGGTGAAGCATTTGTCTGATTGCTACTGTTATGTAATTTTGGCTTTTGTTTATGCAAACAACCATAATAACCAACTGTGTTGCGGTATTGCCAATTGATTAGATTGGGGACTTGACTTTGTTAAGAGCAGAGACACATAAATTTGAGTCCCATTATACCGACAACCTTGTAGGTAAGAAATGTCTTACCATTTCCTTTGGAAGATGTTAACCCAATTCCTTGCTCTAGTTTACATTTCTTCGTCCTATTCCTTTAGGAAATGAAAAGGCTTACTATGAGAGATCACCAATCAATTTTGTTAATCAGTTTACATGTCCAGTGATATTGTTTCAAGGGTTGGAGGATAAGGTATGTGCTGAATAGGCAATAGCATAATGTGGTTATATGATGACTTGATGAGGGTACCCCTGCTCACTGCTTTAATGTTTTTCCAGGTTGTGCCGCCAGATCAGGCACGCAAAATATACAATGCCTTGAAAGAGAGAGGTTTGCCTGTTGCTTTGGTGGAATACGAAGGGGAGCAACATGGGTTCCGCAAGGTTGTAACCTCACTGCCATACTACGTACTTGTGCTTCACACTTTCAAAGAAATTCAACTGGCCTTCACGGATTTTATAATTTTATCAATTTTGAACAGGCTGAGAACATCAAGTTCACCTTGGAGCAGCAGATGGTGTTCTTTGCAAGATTAGTTGGCAACTTTGAGGTAGCAGACGATATAACTCCAATCAAGATTGAGAACTTTGATTGATCCGGTTTGGAGGTTTTGTACATGTATGACAGACAATGACATGTTTAGCGCACATACAGATTTCTGTTAGTTTCTTTTGGAAATAGAGTACTAAACGTTTTCTTGGAGGCTTGATCGAAATCTGATTTCAACTATACTTATCGTGGTTCATGTGAGATGGAGATATTTTGTTTTATGCAAACCGCCCTGTTCGTTTGGCTTATCGGTACCACCACAAAGAAGATCTTTTCTCTCGTAACAAAAGCCAGCCACCAAAGAATCGCCCAACAAGATTTTCTCTCGAAAGAAACCAAGCACCAGCCATCAGCCAACCGAACAGGCTGAACGTTTGGCTAGTATTGGTGGTTGTACATGAGGGGGAGGAGATCGTGAGATCGTACGTGATAGCCTAGTGGAGGGAGGTGATTCTCATGGGAAACAACATTTGAGTGATCCATTTCTTGCACGAATTGAGAAGAGAGCCAAATGGAGGGAGGTGATTCTCATGGGAAACACCATTTTGAGTGATCCATTTCTTGCAAGAATTGAGAAACGTGATCTAGAATCCCGGCTGAGCCGGTTTGGAAGAGGAACGCTATATCAATTTTCGGACTTTGATTTATTGAATTTAACTTTGAGAATATGGTCCTACGGGACCTATAAAATTCCTAGTAGCTAATTACAAGTTGCAACAACAGGCGATAAGTGTAAACATATCTAAATTGGTAGGTGAAAGGGTTTGTGAGCACCACCATTATTCCATGAGTAGGTAGAGAAATGTTAGCACAGCAGAGTAGCGGGGGGGCAGGAGATCTGAGAGAATTGGAGCAGGGGCAATGGAGAAGAAGAACGATGAGGAGCAGAGGAAAGGTTAAGGTTTACATAGTTTTACAAATTTTTATACATCCCCCCTCTGCTTCCCATAGTATTTAACATTCTGTTACAACTTACATGGGCCATCATCCCACAATATTCAACTTCATCGGCCTTGAACCCCGACGCGGCCCATCTTCTGTCTGCTCGTCATCAGTAGTAATTGCCAGTTCAGAGAGAGAGAGAGAGAGAGAGAGAGAGAGAGAGAGAGAGAGTAATAGCTTCTCCTTCAAACAAGAAGACATAAATATGATGGGTTGAGATTCTTTAGAGCAGGGGAGTGGTTGGCAAAGGAAGAGAACCGTATAAATCAGCGTACGGTACTTTTCTCTCAGAAGTTTTACTGTGCGAATCATCTTCTGCTGAACAGACTAAAAAGACCATTGAAACGCCTGTTGAACACTTGAGTATATAAGAAGAGTACCATATGCTAATTCATTCATACAATACCTGCGTGGTTCAGCTTCACGAACCTCACGCACGTACATACAATACCTGCGTATTGGATTTTATATATAGCAGCTGACTCATCGCCTTAAAATTTAAATCAACCGATGACGAATTCAGAGGCAAAGGTAAACGAAAGGTCCACTCGGTATCCTTAAAAAAACAGTCCACTGAAACAGAAATGAGCCACCAGACTTGACCTCCGATGTGGCCATTGCAAACCTTCGCCGCGCCTCTCGCCTCGCCGCTTGTCATGTCGTCGTCCTCCCACGCAGCCTCACCCGGCAGCGGCGGTGTGAGGCCCGCGGCGGCGCCTTACGGGTCCTGGAGATCGCCGATCACCGCGGACGTCGTAGCCGGCGCCGAAAAGCGCCTCAAAGACATCGCCCTCGCCGGGGACGGCCGCCTCATGTGGATCGAGACCCGCCCCGAGGAGAAAGGGTAATTATTTGCTTTTCACTTCTGAGATTAACTGGCTAATAACGTGTCGTAGACTTTGGGCACGGCGGTTCTGGAAGTTATGATGGTGGAAGGCTTTTACCTTGTGAATTAAACCCTGCAAAATGCTCTCCTAAATTTGCACATCCTAGTCTTGAACTCCGTATAATGTTTGTGCTCGTCCAAGGCTACCACTCGGTCAAAATCGGTTTTGCGCAGTCAAAGCATCACACTGCAAGTAGAACGACCGGAGTATTATTAGTAACACTAGTACTCTATACTGTATTTTTATAATATATTTATCTTCCTTTTCTATTCGTATGGCCCTTGTGGGGTTTCATTTCTCCTACCCCACAATTTTGTAGACTCAAGTCTTTGTTATTGCATTTGATGGTTTGAATGGACCAGTGTAACTATGTAAGTATAAATAAATGGAGCATTAAGAAGATCAAGTAATGCAGTTTCACCTGTAAAAATATGTTATAACAGGACATGCTGAAGAACAATTTAACTAAAATTACTTGGTGGTTAAAGTAACTTGCTGAAAGTTTCTATGAAATAAATATGTTTCAAGAAACCTACATGTCTCTCGTCAAAAAAGGAAAAAAAGGAAACCAAACAAAGTTTGAGAACCCAGGTTGCATTCTGTTTCTCTGTTGTCTGCACAGAACATATTGCTACTGCTTAGAAATTGTTGAGTCAATGTGTGCTTCCTTTTGTGTGTACATGAAACGTTCTGGCAGTTGTTCACTTCATTTACAGTTCATTAGTAGTGTACCACATTAAATAGTTTTTGTTTTGGTAATTTCTTCTGCCCCTTGATGTACGGAAGCCCTGCATGCTTTGTGACATGCTAGGATACTATCCTTTCACTATCCAGCTAAAGTATTGGTCTATCTGTCATGATGTTTCAAGTGTTTCAACTCCTTGGCAACATTCAAACAGTTTGTGTTACAAATGTTTTAGAGTATTTTTTAATCATATTTGACTGAATGTGTGTCCAGGCGCATGGTCATTGTAAAAGAGGAGCATAAGCCTGTGGATGTTATACCTCAGGAGTTTGCAGCACGCACCCTGGTTCACGAATATGGAGGCGGTGCATTTGCAGTTAACGATAATGTTGTTGTGTTCTCGAATTACAAGGATCAACGCCTATACAAGCAAACAGTTGGAAGTAAGTAGACTGCTTTCTACAATTCTACTGGTGTAGACTGTTGGCAGCAGAACAGTTCAACTAACTCAGTCCTCCATCTGGAGGCCCTCTGAGCTGCTTTCTTTGATCTATTTCCCGCTTACCTAATTCTTACATAAAGGCAGCCTTTTATAGACAATCAGACAAGGTGCTAACAAACTCACTAACAAAATTTATCCAAGAAACAAGCTAATCTTATATTCCTATGCGCTAATAAACTTGAACAAACTAATCATATCTGCTGCCGCCGAACTGGCCAGGGCTGGCACACTTTACCTTAACACATCACCCCTCAAAGACAGCTTGTCCACGAGCTGGGAGAGTGCTCAGAGCTGGAGGAAAATTACCTTAACAATATGTTATTCGTGTGTCAAGGGGCTCACAGTTGGAGTGGTAAAGACCATTGGCTGGGGGGCTCCCACTCAGGGTTCAAATCTTGGGTGCGACCCCATTTCTTTGAAATTTGCGCTGTGAGGTACTCCCCTGCAGTTTTATTTCGAAAACATATGTTGTTTGCGTTGAATAATACTGTAGATGCTTAATTTTACATTGCATATCATTTGCACTCAAGTGGCAACATGAGTGCAATGTGCCTTGAAAAGAAGAGAAAAACACTGAAGAGCATGATAAGATAATGGTGTGTGTTCATAAGATGGTCTTATCATATTAATTGAGATGGCATGTTTGATTTTTTTGATAATTGACCAAATAAAAATTAAAAGATGCAATGATGTATTAAATAGTGTATTTTTTATTCTAAAATTCTTTTCATGAATATTTCTCATTGTCAGTTGGAAGTCCACCTGTGCCTCTTACACCGGATTATAGTGCGGCCAACGTCAGTTATGCTGATGGTGTATTTGATCCTCACTTCAGCCGTTATATCACAGTGATGGAAGGTACCTTTCTTATAACTTGGAATTTATTACTTTTCTAGGGAAACTACTACACCATGCTCCCGTTCTTGATAGACCATCGAATGAGCAGCTTGAATCCCACTACAACAATTGCGGCTATAAACTTAAGCGGCGAACAAATTCATGGTAAAAATTTCAGAAAATGTTACTTCCTCTATAGCAAGTTAGAACCATGTTTGCTTTTCATGGAATGATCACAGATATTTCTGTATTGAAGAACCAATGGTGCTGATAAGTGGCAGCGACTTCTATGCTTTTCCACGAATTGATCAAAACAAAAGGCGGATGGCATGGATTGAGTGGAGTCATCCAAATATGCCTTGGGATAAATCACAACTTTGGGTTGGCTACTTTTCTGAAAGCGGGTAAATTTGTTTTTTACTACATATGTGGACTTTTTTTTTACTTGCACTAATGTATGCCATAAGTAAAGTTAGTGTGGCTATCATAAACTAAGAAAAAGTCTGTATAAGTTGGAGCATGCAATATATCAGGAGTCAGGACGATCTTCATGCATAATATATCCATGTTCCATGAATATTCACAAGGATCCAAACATGGCTTGCAACGCCCCTTCATATGTTAAATAGTATGCATTACATTGTAGGTGAAGGATACAGCACACTTCAAGAGTTATCAGTTTTCCTTGAACTTGCACATTCTTCTTTTAGTCAAGAATGGAATTACAATCATATCATATTTACACTGGCAAACACCCATTTGCTAAAACAAGGAGATTGTGTGACTGTTTCATTATAACCTTGCATCATTGTTCAAAAAAATAACATTGCATTATGGTATTATGCTTATTTTTTGTCTAGCATTACAATCCATTGCCAAGTTAATGTGGCTGAAGTCCCCGTTCCAACTGTTGTTGTCTTGCTGATTCAGACCCCATATTTGCTTGTATGTCTTAGTGACTTGGAAGCACGGATTTGTATTGCTGGTGCGAATCAAATGTTAGTGGAATCACCTACTGAGCCCAAATGGTCCCCGAAAGGTACAATTTCAAGCTGTATTTTTATGTATTCTTAACTATGTTAAAAGTATAAGATCTATTTTTTCTACATACAGATATCATTGTAGATTCATTATGACCATTCAACTCCAATATTGGGTATAATCTCCCAATTATCAAACCATTCACATTTGTCCATCTAGTTGTTTTTTGTGTGGTTTTGACGAAGTGGACAACAAGCGGTAATGGGACCCACATGTCAACATTGTCCACTCAGTATACCATCTCTCTTGTGCCTATGTGGATGACAAGCGGCAATAGTTTTGACATTGTGGTGACAATGGGGAGCGGTGGATTTTGCCATGAAGGGAGAGAGAAAGGGGTAGGGGTATGGGTGAGACCAATGAAAACAACAAGATAGCCAGATATGTATGGTTTTGGTAGTTCGGTGGTAAAAAAAACGGTTTTAGAGTTAGATGGCCAAAATGGAACTCCAGCGATAATTATTACCTATGGGCCATGCATAGATGAGTGATTGGTTATACATCTTATTCTTGTACAAATGCAAACAGATTTGTGCACATCGGTGTCTCTTGTGCTTGTTTGTCTCCTGTGCAACTTTAGTAATGATGAGTTTGCTTATACAATACTTCGGCTGCTGACTACTGTCATTATGTTCCGAATGTACGTCTAATACATTCAAACTTGCAGGAGAACTGTTTTTTATAACTGACAGAGGGAGTGGATTCTGGAACATTTATAAATGGGTAACTAGTTTTTAGCAACTACTAAGATTTTTCCCCCGTTAAGGTTGTTGTTGAAGTTACAAATCTGACGTGACTTATAAGTTATTAGTGGACCAAGTCAATATTCTTGTTGCATTCCTTCTTTATTTTGGAATTCACCATCTGAATTGTGTTTCTATACTTATTTGTTATCAGGTTGAACAAACCAATGAGGTTGCTCCAGTATATACACTAGATGCTGAGTTCACAAGCCCTTTGTGGGTTTTTGGCATCAGCTCTTATGATTTTTTTGGAAAGAGCAATCACATCATTTTCACTTACAGGTTTTGATGATAGTGAACATTTGTTCAATTCGTCGTCATTTTTGTTGGTGAAACATCACATTGCCAAACACCTTCATAAAAATAACTATGTTACACAGGCAGCAGGGAAGGTCGTATATTGGTGTTCTAGAATGTGATTCAGGTTCCATTTCAATGCTTGACATCCCCTTCTCTGATTTATCCAATGTGGTACATGTCCAAAACTCCAAATCCGCATCAACTCGTTTCAAAAGTTCTATAAAACATGCCTGATTTATTGTCTATGTTTTCCTGTTACTTGGATAGCACTTGGAAGTTATGATAAGCTGTTACTTTGGTTTCACAGGTTGCTGCAGATGATTACTTCTACATTGAATGTGCTTCTGCAAGTGTTCCATTATCACTTGCTAAGGTTTATAGGATGCTACACACACAAATTTTATTATGTCTTGATAATGCGGTCTTTGTTTTGTTGCTGCTCTTTTATTTTATCACTGCGAAGATTACAACTTCTCTTTGGCAACTTTTGTTGTGGGTTTAATTACTAGCCTATCCCAACTTGCTTGGGACTAAAAGGCTTTTTTGTTAATGTTGTCCTAAACTACTAAATTTTTGTATTGACTTCTAACTGATGAGGCATGGCATGCTATCTGTTATTTCTTCCAGGTGAATTTGGATGCGAACAGAACAAAAGTTGTTGATTTCTCAATAATCTGGTCATCCACACTAGGTGTTGAACAATATAAATCTTTCTTGAGCACACCGGAATTTGTTGAGTTTCCAACATTGATCCCTGGCCAGAAAGCTTATGCTTATTTCTACCCACCTTCAAATCCCAATTTTCAAGGTTTGCCGGATGAAAAACCTCCATTGCTTGTTAAAGTTCATGGTAAGTGAACTACCAAAGATTTTTTTTATATGTCTCATGTAATTGTGCTTGTTCTAAAAAAAATATTACTCAGGTTTAGGTATTTTTCCTCTTTGTTTATTTACATAAAACAAAAGTTGTCATTAAGTATGTTTTCTTTCAGACAAAAATTCAAAATGGTGTGATACTGTTATAGTCTACGAAAGGCAAAGGATGAAGCCCATTAGTGGCTAGAGCCCGTGCGGCTTTAGGGGCCTTAAGCCCGGGTTATCTTCTCATTATTTATACTTGTAGACAATCATGATTGGGAATTAAGCAAAGAGCAACCCTAATTGTTGCCGGCTTCCTTGAGGGAGCCGGACGTCTCCTTGCGCCGCCGCCTCCTTCCCCCCCGCCCGCGCAGCGACCACGGCGCCCCGGCGCCGGCCTAGGGTTCGCCCACCTCCCTCTCATCCCTACGCACTCCGCAGCCTCCCCGGTAGGGTTCTCAGCCCTATCAACCTGGTATCAGTGATGTCAGGCCCCCCGGGAACCACCACCGCACCCTCCCCCTCCCTTCCGCCGCCGCCCGCCACCTCTACGCCGTCGTCAACTGTGGCGATTGTGGCCTCGACTTTGCCGGCCGATGCGCTCCCCCAGGGATCGGCGGCCACCGTCGGGGACATCATCCTGACGCCCAAGCAATTGACGGCCGCGGTCCTCAATCTCACCCAACAGATGGACGGCATCCGCGACCTCCTGCTCCAATGATCCTTCGAGCCGCCGCCGCTGCCGTCGCCATCTGAGGCGCTCGCGGCCCTCCCCGCCGCCACCTCCGATCAAGGGGGTCCCTCCGCGCGGGCGGAGCCGGTGCCGATCCATCGATGACGTTCCCGCCGTCGCCGTCGCCGATCCCGTCGTGGCCTCGCGCCCCGTGCGACATTCACCGTGGCGCCGACCCGCACGACACCGTCCGGCCCGCACCGGCGCCGCGGGCCGCCACGTCCAGCAGCGCGCCGCGCCAGCAATCGCGCACCCTCCTCACCGACGAGCACGGCGTGGTTTTCCCGACGAACGGTGCTTACCAGCCGGCGGCCCCTCCTCGCTACTACAAGCTGGAATTCCCCACGTTCGACGGCTCCAGCGACCCGCTCAACTGGCTCACCCATTGTGAGCAATTCTTCCACGGCCAGCGAACCCAGGCCTCGGACCGCACCTGGCTGGCCTCCTACCACCTGACGGGACCAGCGCAGACGTGGTACTACGCCATCGAGCAGGACGAGGGCATGCCATCGTGGGAACGCTTCAAGGAGCTGTGCAATGAGCGCTTCGGGCCTCCGGTCCGCGGCTCTCGTCTCGCTGAGCTGGCACGTTTGCAGTTCACGACGTCGGTGCAGGAGTACGCCGATCGCTTCAATACGGTCCTGTGCCATGCACCCAACCTCGACCCGGTCCAGAAGGCGGAGCTGTTCGTGGGCGGCCTTCCCGACCACATTCGCGTCGACGTCGAGCTGCAATTTCCGCAGGATCTGTCCACGGCGGTCCGCTTGGCCCGCGGGTATGAGCTGCGTGCACAGGCCCTGTGGACCGCCTTCCCGCCAGGGACGTCGCGACCTCAACGGCCTTCACAGCGTGCACTCCCTCCACCGGCACGGCCGCCGCCCCGCCGCCGCCGCCGCCCCGCCGACCGTGCCACCCGGGGGCCCCTCATCCACGACGCCGCCGTCTACCCTACCGCCGATCCGCCGGTTTCGGCCGGCTTACCCCCGGCGGAGCGGCCTCGAGCGTCGTCGCCGTGGCCTCTCGCTACAACTGTGACGAGCCGTTCGTCCGCGGTCGCCAGTGCAAAAGGCTCTTCTACCTCGAGTCCGCCGACTACCTCGACGATGACATCCCCACGGAGGTGGGCGCCGCGGCTGCTTTTGAGCCCCTGCCAGAGGGACCGCCCGCGGTACCCACATCCGACGCGCCGACGGTCTCCCTACACGCCATCGCAGGAGTGTGCGCCGCGAACGCCATGCTCCTGGCGGTGGAGCTCTGCGGCCGTCGTGTGGTGGCCCTCGTGGACTCGGGCTCCTCGGCAAACTTCGTCAGCTCCGACATCATGCGCCAGCTCCTGCCAGACGCATCCCCATACCCTACACTGCGTGTGCTCGTCGCCAATGGGGACCGCGTTCCGTGCCAGGGAGTAGCCACGGACGTCCACCTGAAGATTGAACGTGAGGAGTTCCGCATCACGTGCTATGGCATTGGCCTCGGCACGTTCGACCTCATCCTGGGGTTCCAGTTCCTCCGCTCGCTTGGGCCAGTCCTGTGGGACATGGACGCCCTCACCATGCAGTTCGCCAGGGGCCCGCGCACCATCCTGTGGCACGGCTTGGGGGCTGAACGCGCAGCCACCCGCGCACCGGCGGCTCTGGCTGTCGAAGCCCACAACGACCACCCGCTCCTGGACCGGCTCCTCCAACGTTTCGAGCAGGTCTTCGACGAGCCCCGCGGCCTCCCTCCAGCGCGCCCGTACGACCACAGAATACACCTGCTGCTGGGGACTGCGCCAATCGCCGTTCGGCCCTACCGCTACCCGCAGCTCCAAAAGGATGAGCTGGAACGCCAGGTCGAGGGCATGCTCGCCCAGGGTGTCATCCGCCCGAGCACGTCTCCTTTCTCCGCACCCGTCCCGCCGGTCCCGAGCCGGACAACTCCCCGGAGGTTCCCGCATCGACTACCGCGCCCTCAACGCGTGCACCTCCAAGGACAAGTTCCCGATCCCGGTGGTCGAGGAGCTGCTTGACGAGCTTTTCGGCGCCCGATTCTTCACCAAGCTCGATCTCCGTTCGGGCTACCACCAGGTGCTCATGTTCCCGGCCGATGTGGACAAGACGGCGTTCCGCACTCACCACGGCCACTACGAGTTCCTGGTGATGCCGTTCGGCCTCTCCAATGCGCCGGCGACGTTTCAGGCGTTGATGAACGATGTGCTGCGGCCCTACTTACGCCGGTTCGTACTGGTCTTTTTCGATGACATTCTCGTCTACAGCCCCACCTGGGCGGAGCATTTGCAGCACCTCGGCATCGTCCTCAACACTCTCCACGCCAACCAGCTCCATGTGAAGCACTCCAAATGTTCTTTCGGCACCTCGTCCGTGGCCTACCTCGGACACGTGATCTCGGAGGGCGGTGTCGCGATGGACAGTGACAAGGTGGTTGCGGTCTCGTCTTGGCCGACACCTCGCTCAGCGCGCGGCCTGCGCGGCTTCCTGGGTCTCGCCGGCTACTACAGGAAGTTCATCAAAGACTTCGGCATCATCGCGGCGCCATTGACGCGTCTCCTGCGCCGCGACGCGTTCACATGGGACGAAGCGGCGGAGATGGCATTCACGGCGCTCAAGGGCGCCCTCACCACCGGCCCGGTCCTCCAAATGCCGGACTTCGGCCCCGCGCGTTCGTGGTCGACCGCGACGCGTCGGGCGCGGGGGTTCGGCGCCGTCCTCCACCAGGGCGCGGGACCTCTCGCTTTCTTCAGCCGGCCATTCGCCGCTCGCCACCTAAAGCTGGCAGCCTACGAGCGGGAACTTATTGGTCTAGTGCAGGCTGTACGGCATTGGCGGCCGTATCTCTGGGGGCGTCACTTTTTGGTACGTACTGACCACTACAGCTCAAGTTTTTGCTCGACCGGCCGCCTCTCTCTTGTTCCCCGAAGCACCAATGGATCGACAGGCCGTTCGGCCGACTTCGAGGTGGCCTACCGTCCGGGCCGCCCTCAACACGGTGGCGGACGCCCCGTCACGCGCGACATGGATGCCGCGGTCCCCGAAGCGGGCGACGCGGCGGCGGCGTATGCCCCCGTCCACGCCCTCGTTCGCCCTCATCGACGACATACGCACTGCGACGCGAGTCGCCACCGACGCCCAGCAGCTCCTCCAACGCCTCCAGGCCGGCGAGCTGGGGGCGCCGTGGCGCCATGACGAGGGGCTCCTACTCCATGGCCGCCGGATCTTCGTTCCCGATCACGACGACCTCCGCGGCAAGGTGTTCCGCCTGGCGCACCATGCCGGCCATGAAGGGACCCAGAAGACGCTGGTTCGCCTCCGCGCCGATTTCTACATTCCAGGGGATCGCACCCTGGTCAAGGAGGGCGTCCAGTCCTGCGTAGTCTGTCAGCAGAACAAGACGACAACGCAGCGGCCGGCGGGACTGCTACAGCCACTAGAGGTGCCATCGCAGGTGTGGGCGGATATATCCATGGACTTCATCGAGGGCCTCCCCAAAGTACATGGCAAGTCCGTCATCCTCACTGTGGTGGACCGCTTCTCCAAGTACGCCCATTTCATCGCCCGGGCCACCCCTACATGGCGTCCTCCTCGTCGCGCGCGCCTTCTTCGACGGCATCGTCCCGTTACACGGGTTCCCGTGTCCATTGTCGCGGATCGGGACCCCGTGTTCACCGGCGGGTGTGGCGCGATCTTTTCCGGATGGCGGGGGTCAAACTCCGCATGAGCACGGCGTTCCACCCGCGTACGCATGGTCGGTCCGAGGTGGTCAACAAGGTCATCGCTATGTATTTGCGTTGTGTGACAGGTGACCGTCCGCGTGCCTGGGTGGACTGGCTGGCCTGGGCGGAATATTGTTACAACACGTCCTTCCACACGGCGCTACGGGCGACTCCATTCGAGGTGGTCTACGGGCGACCACCCCCTCCGCTGCTCCCCTACAGGCCGGGCGCGGCACAGACACCGGAGGCCGACGCCCTTCTCCGCACCCGCGACGAGATCCTGGCGAAGTGCGCCAACGTCTCCCACGGCCCAACAGGCTCTCCAAGAAGTATTACGACGCAGGTCATCGTGACGTGGAGTTCGCGGTGGGTGATTGGGTGTGGCTGCGCCTCCTCAACCGCACCACCCAGTCCCTCGAGCCACGCGCCAAGAGCAAGCTTGGCCCTCGCTATGCAGGGCCGTTCCGAGTCCTGGAGCGCATCGGACAGGTGGCCTATCGTCTGCAGCTGCCTGAGGGGGCGCGCCTCCACGACGTGTTCCATGTGGGGTTACTCAAGCCGCACAAAGGAGAGACGCCCCAGGCTCCGGGCCCTCTTCCCCCTGTACAGGAAGGTCGGTTACTTCCCGCGCCAGCACGAGCACTGCAGGCCCGGCGTCGCCGCGGCGTGTGGCACGTGCTCATCCAGTGGCAGGGCCTTTCACCGGAGGAGGCTACATGGGAGCTGCGTGACGACTTCCAAGCCTTGTACCCCGATTTCCAGCTCGAGGACGAGCTGCTTGTGCAGGCGGGGAGAGATGTTATAGTCTACGAAAGGCAAAGGATGAAGCCCATTAGTGGCTAGAGCCCGTGCGGCTTTAGGGGCCTTAAGCCCGGGTTATCTTCTCATTATTTATACTTGTAGACAATCATGATTGGGAATTAAGCAAAGAGCAACCCTAATTGTTGCCGGCTTCCTTGAGGGAGCCGGACGTCTCCTTGCGCCGCCGCCTCCTTCCCCTGCCCGCGCAGCGACCACGGCGCCCCGGCGCCGGCCTAGGGTTCGCCCACCTCCCTCTCATCCCTACGCACTCCGCAGCCTCCCCGGTAGGGTTCTCAGCCCTATCAGATACTCTGAATAATTTTCAGGAGGACCTACAAATGAAGCGCGTGCAATTCTGGACCTCAGTGTTCAATATTGGACAAGTAGAGGTTGGGCATATGTAGATGTTAACTATGGAGGAAGCACAGGTTTGTCTTGAACTCCGACTATTTGATTGCAATGAAGTCTTCAGAACTTTTTGTTACTCCACCACAATAACCTTAAATTGAATATGAACTGAAGGTTATGGGAGAGAGTATCGGGAGAGACTGTTCGAGAAATGGGGTATTGTTGATGTTGATGATTGCTGCAGCTGTGCAATATTCCTGGTACATCATGGATGAATTATTATATTATCATAGTGGCCACTTTAGCAATGATAACAAAGCACCTTAATGCATAGATTGTTTTTTATTTTAAGGCTGAGAGTGGGAAAGTAGATGGACAACGGCTGTGTATAACTGGGAGATCAGCAGGTGGGTACACTACTTTAGCTTCACTTGCATTCAGAAACACATTCAAGGCTGGAGCTTCTGTGTATGGTGTAAGTTTAACATTTTAGATTTCTTTTTATTTTCCATGAATAGAGACCACACATATTTTATTGCATTCTAACTAGTCAATTTCATTCATCCTATTAGTCTTTTTGGAAGTGCCTCATAAGAACTAACTACTCTAACTCTGTTTCTGTTGCCGACGAGCAGGTTGCTGACTTTTCTTTACTGAAAGAGGAGACACACAAATTCGAGAAACATGATCTCGACCATTTCGTGGGTAAGAAACGCGTAAAACTATTTTGGAGATGATGAGTGGCTTCATTAATATCTCGGTACGTTCTAATGATAACCTCTTCGAACGGGTCCTTCAGGAGATGAAAAGGCTTGTTATGAGAGATCGCCAATCAACTTTGTTGATCAGTTTACATGCCCGGTGATTTTATTTCAAGGGTTGGAGGATAAGGTATATGCGCTCTAGCTAGAAAGTACAGTATATTAGATGCCATGACTACTTGCTGTTGTATCAATGTTTCTATAACTAGACATCATTGTTCTTTTTCAGGTTGTGCCGCCAGATCAGGCACGCACAATATACAAGGCCTTGAAAGAGAAAGGTTTGCCTGTCGCCTTGGTGGAGTACGAAGGGGAGCAGCACGGGTTACGCAAGGTTGAAAACAAACCACATTCCTCTCCTCTTCCTAGACCTTCAACATCTTCACCTCACGGCTACCTCATGGATTGTAACTTCTTTGGTACGTGGTTTCCAACAGGCAGAGAACATCAAGTTCACCCTGGAGCAGCAGATGGTGTTCTTTGCCCGATTAGTCGGGAAATTTGAGGTGGCAGATGATATAACTCCAATCAAGATTGAGAACTTCGACTGATTTTCCTGAAGAAACGGGTGTATCTGCGGTTTTCATTTCACGGAGTATACCATTGTAGGCTTTGTATGAATGTTGTTTGGCCACTGTTATTGTGGGGTGCGGTGTCGATCGGAAGCCTTACTCTCTGTCGCCATATATCAACCTGGTCTGGGTATTTTGTACCGTTTTATTCGTTCGTCAAAGCGAGAACTACCTCTTCTATGGAGTTTTTCCCCTTACCTGTTCGGTTATCCCAGAACGGATCATTTCGGGCCATGAACCGTTCCGCGCTAGTGCAAATTATTGAAGGAACTGTTCAGCTGGGAATCATAATCGGGCAAATGAAAAGCTACCCCGGTTTCCTCCGCTCTCCGCGATTCACGGCCTCCGTGTCGCGCTGCGCTGCGTCCAGCGCGCGCGGGAGGGCGTCAGAGACCCCGCGGGGGTGCCTGTTCCTTGATCCACCGACTGTCTGGCAAGCGATGGATCCTTGAGCAGTGGGGCTTATCCCTCCATGGGCCCGTGTTCATTCAAAGGGCTCGGTCAGGAGTTGGTGAGTTCAGAATCGCGTGCGGGGGATTCGTCTTATTCTTCCCCCGCTGGCCCGCTCCGAGTCTCTCGCCCGGACCCCGAAACCCTAGCCAGCATCCCTTCTCCTCACCGCCGCGCCTTCCCTCACGGCCTAACGCCAACCTCTCCTCCCCACGCCACTGGATCCAGCGGTAACCCCGATATGATCCACCACCCCCTGCTCCGCCCCTCCTGAATATCCACGACGCGACGCTCCTCCGGCCGGCTGCGGGACGGCGGTGGCCGGACATTGAGAGCCCACTGTGCGGCGCTTCTCCAGCGGCTGAGGGAGGCACACGCCGGTCACAAAGGTAAGCTTTGGCCTTTTCATTCTTCCCGCAGCTGTCTCCCTTCTCCATTAATCCGTGCTTCCAATTTGTATTTTGGACACCTGCAGATCTGTACCTTCATCGATGGCGTCGTCGTGGCCGTCCTCCCCTCCAGCCAGCAGATTCATGAGGCGACGAACGCCTGCCGCCTCCTGCAACGCTGGCGCGATGCCTCTGAATGTGTCGTGTGACATCCTGTACCGCCTCCCAGCGGCGAAGGAGCTCTGCCACTCCACGCTGTATAACGTGCCTGGCTGTCCCTCACCGTCGATCCGCTCTCGGTCGGCGGCTGCAGGCACGCCTTGCGGGTCATCCGGCAAGGTAGGCTCCTACCTCACCGATTCTGGTGTAGGCAGCCTCTTGACCAGGCCAACCCGACGGCCCTGACTCTAGCCTTCCCCATCGATCCATGAAGGGGGCGCGCTCATCGGCGACCTTGTCTTCTGTTTTGCCGCAAGGACACATCGAGCAGGTACCTTCCTCTTCTTCCACGCCTTCCTCTCCTTCCATTAGAGTTTAGCTCTGTTCCAGGCGCTGATTTCGTGCTGCTGGGGACGACTTCCAGGTGGAGGTGTATATGAAGCAGGGCATCCGAAACCAAATGTACCTCTACAATGCACCCTTCTGAACTAGCTTGTGGCGCCAGCATTTCAAACCCTTGACAAGAGGTGTGCCTAGCTAGCTTCAGCTTGTGGGATTTATTCATCTAGCTTTATCTATTTATTAATTACTAGGCAACAAGGTTGCAAGCTCTAGCTATCTACTGCTGAATATGAATCTAACTCATATGGTAGATTAACAGTATGCGATGTGGAATTAATTGACTTAGCTTTAGCTTTGCAGTTAGCAAGAGGCATTTTTAGACTTGTTCTTCTCCCTGTCAGTCTTAATGTTGAATTACAGGACTTCAATTGGTGGCATGCGGTGGGCTTCCTGCATTCCCTTGTGCTAGAGGTGAACTGTAAGACGACATTGAAAGGTCAGTTTCTTGAGGGGCCTCAAGTTAGTTCAGAACTGAGTTTGATGACATTGAAAGGTTGGTTTTGTGTAGGATTGCAGACTGAGCCGAAAAATCCAATTGAAATGTTATGTTATCAGAGGTAAAATTTAAGAAACTTAGTGTTTATACCTTAAAATTTTCTGCCTATGTTTTATAGGCTTTGCTTGCAAACTAAGAAAGCAATATCAACAATCCCTCTTCAGAAGCACCATAGGGCAATAATCTATCTGAAAATGAATGTAATTATACATGTGCCAATCAGCTTGATGTTATGCTGGAGGCAAAATTAAATTTTTCGATGTGTTCCCCAAAAAATCGCATTGTGTAAAAAATTGCATGAGTGCATTCACATATCCACAGTCTGATTTTCTCTTTGGATTTCTTACATAATATGAAGACCACACAACATAATGGAGCACAAATAAAAAGCCCAAAATTCACATCGTCGAGAACATGAATTGCGGCTGCTGCTCATCCGCAGCTCAAGAGGTGCATCAGTAAGGTAAATCAATCCAGAACTGTTGCGAGTCCTTTGGATCTTGATTAACTAATTTTGGTCCATTTGCTGCTAGCAATCATTTTAATTACTGCTAGCTCAAGCAGCCCTGCCAGCAAACTCATATAAAGAGAAGTGAAGAATTGCTACCAATTGACTTTTTTCTTACAAAGTTCAATGTATATTCTGCTGCTGCTCTATGTCGCATTACAAACTTGAACAAACTTGTGTGTTCTTTTACTTCTTTTGTTACATGGACGCACATATATATACCCTGGGTATGGAATATTATTCCATACCCGAGCGCACCCGACTGTCGCTCCCCATGCGCCGGGTGCGTTGGCGCGTCCCAACCTCCCCACGAGCGTCGGAGGTACCAGCCGGTTTTTATTTTACTGCGTCTAAAAAAACCAACAGCCGGTTCTGATCACACCCTCGCTCGTGAGCCCGTGACTGATCAGATCTGTAAACGGCGGAACCCTGTTTAGCGCGTAGCTCGTTGAAAAACGGAAATACGTTGCGTGCATTCTCTGTTTAAAAAAATAAGGCAGCACATGATTTCCGTCTGAGCCAAAAACTGGATCGGGTAAACCATCAAAACTTGCTTTATTTTGCATAATTGAAAATGATATCACATACGTATGACCAGAAAAGTTAAATTCTGTGCAACCTGGCACTCAGATTCCTTAACACAAAAAATGAGTGTGTGATAGTTTTTACTTATTTGTGATCGTGTCAAAAATGAATCCAATGACCTATAAAAGCTTTTTTTACATGCAAATTGTGCTACACTGAAACATAAATAATTAGATTTCATACCCAGTGAGCTTTTGGTAAATAGTGCCTACCAGAAACATAAATATTATATATTCTCAGACCCAAGGGATTCTTCTTATAAATATTATTCCGTACCCAGGTTATAGAATATAAATATCCTATATGTGTGTGTGTTGGATGAGGGTAATTAATTAAGATAAACTGGGTTTCTTATTGTTTACTTTAAAACTCGATGTGCATTGCCTGTTGCTTATGGAACTGTGTCCTATCTTCTTATTTTCCTGCAGCAGACATGGTGGTATGTTCGGCCACTTAGTTCCTAAATCTAATTGTATTGTTCCATTTTCTCACAAGATCTGTTATTTACAGAGAGGAGCGGTGTAAACGTGTAGAGACTGGTATGGAGTTTGAAATGGTCATTTGGTGAGAGCTTAGTTTGTTGAGTGTAGTTATGCAAGCCTTGCATTTTAGTGATTAGTGAGTTTGAAATGGTCATTTGGTGAGAGCTTAGTTTGCTGAGTGTAGTTATGCAAGCCTTGCATTTTAGTGATTAGATTTGCAGTGGATATATCCCAATTTGTAAGGTACATTTCTCTTATGTGGAACAGTAATCCCATTTTTGTTCTTAAAATATTTTTTTGGTACACAAGGGTTGGAAGGAAGGGATGCACAACTGATTCTGAAGAAAGAAGGTTGAAGACTATGGTTCACATTTTTTCTTACCATGTGCAGTATAGAAAGTTATGTGCAAAATTAGAAATCTCCTTTTCTTGGTGTAAGAAATTCCGTCTGTTGGATAAAAGCTTTGTAATGATAATGTGTAAACCTTTGAATGGTAATCTTCATTTCTGGACAACTATGTGACCATAATTGACATCTTGTCACACATGGTAACTTATTGGTCAACTTATTGGTCAAAGATTGTAAAATTTAGATCTTGATAAACCATGTTTAATAACCGTCACTCGTCGACGTCGTGTCTTGTTCTCTTAACCAATGTTGTTGCAAGGGGCCCTTATCGTGGAACCGCTCCTGAACGAGGTCTCGTTTGTCTATTGGTGGCGGCAAGCTGCAACCCTCATGGCGATGCCAACGCCCTCCCCTTGATCTTGTCGTTTCCGAAAGAGCGCGATTTGACTGCGGCAGGGTCCGATTCATTGATTCATAACGTCGGGTCTGACTTGGTGGCAACGAATTCTGATTTCTGCGCTAGCGCACCTCAAACCAACGACAACGAACTCGTATCTGCGGCACATCGTGCTCTCCACTTGTTCTTCTCCACGAGCGAGCTAACCTTGCCCACATAGGAGAGTGGAATTTTGTGCTCCCACGTTTGCAAGAAAATCCTTGCCCAACTCAGCAAGGAAAACCTTTGTTTACTAGATTTTCAGGACCATGATGTATTGCATGGGATAAAACGTGGAGTGAATATATGGTCACATTGTTATGGAGAATTTTATTTAAAATTTTAACTATTGTAACTTAGTTAATGGATAATGTGTATTTATAAAAAAACATACGTAATTCTTTGTGCCCATTCTGATATTTCTATTTTTTTTAACTCCTCTCGTTGTGATTAAAAAATTAAGTATAGAACCATGCTTATTTTTATTATTTAGATTATTGTTTTGTTAGCAAAACTGACCTTATGATGTTGTCATAGTGAGTAAATTTTATTATTGAGAGCCCCGCGTGTGCCGCGCGGGCATATTACTAGCTGCATCAAGTATCCTCAAGGTTTCAGAGAGTAACATTTATTTTCTATATATGCAAAGTAGAGCGAAAGGTACAGAATCAAACTCCAAAGTTATTTAGGCATGGTATTTGAGCACAGTCAAGTATGAACTTGCAACAATCTGCGAAAAAAAGGGCGGAAGATTCAAATTGCGTCCATATGCTGTTTTGTATTGTATTTACTACATCATCAGGCTCTGAACAATTATTGCCTTTGGTCTAAACAATCCAAGCGCACGCCCAACACATGCCACAACATGTGACCACACCGTCGTAACGATGGATCCGGAGTTGCAAGCAGCAGGAGCTGCGGGTACGCGGGGAAGAGCATCATCGTCCACGTTGTCAGTGAACCACCGGCACTGGAGTGCGTCGGCTGCTGTCAGTCGCTTCTTGGGATCAACGGTCAGGAGTCCTTTCAGCACCTCGAACCCGCCCTTGGAGAGCACCTCCTCCGGGAACAGGTCGCGCAACCGGTTGCGGTGCCCCACCCGCCGCTGCCGCGCCCTCCACTGCTGCACCTCGTCGTTGAGCTCCGGGCTGGGCTTCAGCGCCTGCCACGCCCTCCTGCCCGGCACGCCGAGCACGTCGAAGATCTGGTAGAGTTGGTCCGTCATGTCCTCCGCCGCAAACAGCACGTCGTCGCCGAGGAGCTCCGCCATGACGCAGCCGAGCGACCACGAGTCCACGAGCGTGTCGTGGTCCGGGTTCTCCAGCAGCGCCTCCGGTGCCATGTAGGGTATGCCCCCCGTGATCCAGTGCGGCGGGTCCTTCTCGGCCGCGTACTTCGCCAGCCCGAAATCGCTGATCTTCAAGGCGCCGCCATCGCCGACGAGGATGTTGTTGGGCTTGATGTCCCGGTGCACGATCCCGTGCCGGTGCATCGCTTCGGCGCCGGAGAGCAGCCGCCGCATTATGCGGCGGACCTCGCCCTCCAGGAACGGCATGTCCCCTCGTCCGATCATCACGTCGAGGAGGGTTGGCCCGACGTAGTCCATGACGAGGGAGTAATCCCTCGTACCCGGCGCGCGCGCGACGCCGTGGAAGCCGACGAGCGAGGGGTGGCCGCCGCAGGCCGCCATGAAGCACGCCTCCCGCAGGAGGTCGCAGACGCGTTCGGATTCGTCAACGCTACTACAAGCCCCAGTCCCAGGAGGCAGGAGGGACTTGACGGCGACGACCTGACCCGTGATGCGGTGGCGCGCCTTGGAGACCACGCCGAACGCGCCCTCGCCGAGTCTGCGGAGCTCCTCGTACCAGCGGGCGCTGCCCATGCGCCGCTTCCTCGTCCTTGGCTTCGCCTCGGCAGCCGTCGCGGCGATGCCGTCGATCATGGCAGAGATGGCGTCCGCGCGCCTGGCGCTGATGGGTGTCCCCGCTTTGCGATCCTCCTCGATCATGTCGCAGACGGCCGCGAGTCGGGCGCCGACAGCGCTCGTCTCCCTTATGCCGGCGGCGTCCGTGGTGGCCGCGGTGGTCATGGGGAGCGCAACGGCGTACATGTTTGCAGCAACTACTGGAAATTGGGAGATGGATCGATAGGGCAGGGGCCTCGGGTTTTTATATCGGCCATTGGGGGACTGCTGATCAACTCGAGTTCGGAGTCCGAGAACCGTATCGGACTCGGACCAGATATCAATCTCCGTACTTGACCGAGTTATTTTTTTATAAAAAACCCTTCTTACCATCGACACTAAAGAAAACGTCAAAATAAACATTTGCAATATGAAAAAACACCATTTGAGGCATCGGAAAATATATGTGGAAAATTTTTATTAACCATCTGTTCATGAGAGAGAAAAATCTGCGGCAACATCTATTTTGCTTTGGATGTAACATTCAAATCTTTAATTTGAAAATGCAACATCAGGAATTCAAGATGTAACATATTATGTGTGCAACATATGTAACATTACAAACATCGAGATCTAATTTGCATCATCAAGATGGAACACTTTCAACATTATCTATGCACCCTACAACCCCCCCCCCCCCTCTACTCCTCACACTGAATCCGGTCGCCACCACCATCTCTATCCGCGCCCCCGTCTGTCATAGTAGTGACCCAACGTCACCCTCACCGCGTCCCCGCTCTGTCATAGTAGTGACCCAACGTCACTCCTCACCGACAACACCCAACCGTCGGGCCACGCCCCCCCCCCCCCCCATGCTCGCCTTTTTCATCGGGCTGGCTTGTCTCCAACCCTCTCTCTTTGGTCGCGGAAGCGGTGAGCACCCATCCCCTCGGCAATCTCGGACTCCTAACCCTGAATACATAACCTGAATCTCTCACCTCATCATAATCTCGTCGGAGTTGGAGCAAAGACGAGTGAAGAAAATTTCCTATGATAATGAGATGTAGCTTTTCTAAATAAAACAATAGATAATCTGTCGAAACAAATCAAATCGGTGCACATGTTCGCTCAGCTAGAAGCGCACCTTGTAGTAGACACGACTCAATAAACATGATCCAACCCACGTTTGAAAAAACCCGACCCAACCCGTTCGTGATGGTCGGTGTAAACCAAAATTTTCACCCGGTTTAAAAACCTCTGACTCAACCCGATGAAACCCGAAAATTACACATAAAAAAATACGAATTCAACGTAACCCGACCCATACTGGCAGGCGCAAGAGAGAACTCTGTAGTCCTAAACTCCGTCCGCGCTCCGCACCCACCGTAGAAATAAGTAATAACTTCTTCGAACGCCCCTGCGGCTGACGGCTGCCGCGCCGCCCCCCACGAGCCGCGCCAATCCGCGCCCAGCTCGGCTGCACCGGTGATCTCCCGGCGCCTGAGGCGGAGCCTCGTACCCCCTTCGCGCGGATCTCCCGCCCGCCGCCATGACGGAGGTACTCCCCCTTCCCCCGAAAGCCGAGGCCGCGTCAGATGCACCGCGAGCTCCGATTCGAGCGAAACCCCGGCGTTGTTTGGAGTCGTTAGGCGATCTGCGCCGCCGCCACATGGATGCGAACTTTTGCGGGGGCTGGGTGGTGGTAGCTTTGGACCTCGCGTGGTTGCTTCGTGCCCCTGGGTCTCTACAGAATTGCAGATTAGGGTTTGCTGCGCGTGCTTGTGCTTGTGGATGCTTTGCCATTCCAATGCCACGGTAGAGTAGAAAGTATGGCTGAGTGAGGCACAGCGGAGATTACGGCCCTTTGATGGGGTTATGTTGTGGGGGTACGTGATGCATCTTAGGTTCTCTTGGCTGGAACAGATCTGCTAGTTAGGTCGTATTGTTTTTTGGATTTTAGCCACTGCTCACTTATTTGTTCTCAACTGCGATTTACTCTGTAGTGATTTTGGCGGGGATGCTACACAATGGATAAGAGTGCTGAAATTCTAGTCTCATTCTGAGTAAATGATAATATGAGAAGATATAATGCTTTTTTTTTGTAAAAAAAGAGTAACAGAGCTCTTTGGCTCTTCAATTTGTCGTTTGCAATGATCTTCTGACTGTTATTAAACTCTGATATTACTGAGAACGTCCAGTTGTGCGAGTCAGGATTCAGAATGTTGACTTCACCCTTTGCCTGCCTTGTTTCTTGTTTCAGTATTGGGTGAGCCAAGGAAACAAATGGTGCGACTTTTGCAAGATTTTTATAGCTAACAACCCCTTCAGCATCAGAACACATGAACTTGGTAAGCGTCACAAGGACAATGTCACCAAAAGATTATCAACAATGCAAAAGGAGAGTGATGCAAAGGACAAGGAACAGCAGCAAGCTTTCCGAGCCCTTCAGCAGATTGAAGCGGTAAGTCCTCATATTCACCTTTTTATGCTTTAATAATGTTATCCAATGTCATCTGTAGGGTTGAAAGCAGTCAACTCGGTCGGGATAGCTCCATTATTGTTTTCACTTTCACATTTGAATACGAAAACAAAATCGAATTTGAAAAGGTTGGAAACGAAAATGAACTCGCGGGATATCCAAAGATTTGAAAACGCACTAATTTGATTGGGAACATGTTGAACATGGACGGAATACGAAAAAATAAATCGGGAACACCGACCCGTAAAACCTAATTGACCCGACAATAACACAACCACACAGACACACACGGTCATGCATAAACAGCAAGCACAATGCACTTGTACACATACATGAATGCATGATATGTTGACCCACATCTACCATCCAGGCAATCGCCAATTCATGACAAATAAGCAACAAGTGTAAATAGCATTAGTGCATAAGCATAACATGCTCTGATTCTCATAGTTGATCTCATAGTTGCATAGGCATACAACAGTTACGCACACTTGCAAAAAGACAGCACCAGTGCACAACGCACAAGCAGAAGTGCAAAACAGAGAACACCAGCAACACTGATAAGAGCAATCAGCATATAGAGCAGTGCAATTAGCAACACTTCTGTGCGCGCCTGCTGGAAGGAACCAAGGCTGCAGCCACTGTCGAGGCCGTGCTGCTGAGCGGCGCTGGCGGCGACGGTTGATGGGGGGCGGCGAGCTGGCAACCACGACAAGTGAGGGCCGAGGAGGCGAGTAGCGGAAGAAAGGAGTCGGAACCGCAGCCGGCGGCGCCGCAATCGATTGCAGGGAGATGGACGGCGGCGTGGGCTTGGGTCAAAATCGATCTGGTCGAATGTGTACTCACCGCATGTCCATGCTCGGGAAGTCAAGGGTCATCCTCACCATCCGTCATTTCTTTCTCGGCGGAGGAAGGGGAGAAGGCGACAGCGGCGGCACCTAGGAGTCTCGACAGGGATAGGGGGCAGTGGTGGAACGAGAGTCACGGGGTCACAGGTGATGGGTGAATAGTTGCCCTTCCTTTAATTTTGTTGGGCTTGCATGGGCCGCGCAAATTGCTGGGCTGGCCGGACGCTAGGCAGCCTGGGCTTCTTTGCCTCAGGTGTTAAATTTGGGATTGTCTGTTTCTTATGTGGGATATATCGGGTTAAAAGCAGGATATGCGAAAGCAATCGGGATAGGACCCAAACCGATTTCGTCCTGATTCCATATTTCACATCCTGTTTTCAAAACCGAATTCGTTTGTCCGAAAATACGAAATCGGTCGGGATAAATGTAGAAAACGGGGCGGAACATAAGAGTCTATATCCCGACCGTTTTCAACCCTAGTCATCTGTGATATAGTGATATGGATACATAAAAGTATAATGCTTTTTACATAGATTACATAGAAGACTATATTTACTGCATACAGCAGCATGAGGCTGTTGCCTTTTGGCTTTATATTCATTCCTTGTCCTTTTTGCTGTGCTTTGTAATTTCTCTTGCAATTGTTCGTGAGCCATGGAATGATCCCTGATTATGTTCTACTTTCCTTTTTTTCTGTTCTTTTCTTTTCTTTTTTTCTGCAGAAAGCTAAAAAGAGCTATCAAAAGGATTTGGAGAATAACCAGAGGAATGTGGATGGAGACACTTCTGCAGCTCCTGGAGATGGTTGTGTATGGTTTTCCTGTTTCTATATATCAAAAATTCAGTATATTCTTTAATACTCTAGTTCAATGCGCATTTTGTATTCTAGCATCATCTTCCTTATTCAAGTAGCTCACAGCACCAGACTTACAGTGAACTGAGAAGTGGCCATGTTACTATTAGTTTATAAAAAGCCACTTGTTTGATCTAGAGCTTACAATTAAATCGACCATTCAAACACTCATTTCTTCTAGCCCTGAAGTATATCCTTGCTTTCATACCTGTTGTTCTAGCTTACACAATTTAATCAACCATTTAAACATTTATTTCTTCTAGCCCAGAAATATTTCCTTGCTTTGATATTTCCTGTTGTCCTTGCAAAGTTTATCCTTATGACCTTACCTGGGAAGAACACCTAACATGCTTCTGTTAGCCCAAAAGTCTTTTCTTGTGCTGTGAACTGTTTTACAACATCATTTCAACCTCAGTTGCTTTGACAAATTTTCCATATTTGACCTGGCATGTGTATGGATTCACGTTATGTGCCAACCTTAGCAGATATACTGACTTGAAACTTGATCACTAGTTCACTACCTTAGCAGATATGCTGATTTGAAACTTGATCACTAGTTCACTACCTTAGCAGATATACTGTCTAGATCACTGGATAGTGGGTACTAATGACAGGCTGACAGTACAACCAGGCAACCCCTTAGAGCCTTATACTACCCTTCCAAGCCCCAAGTGATATGAACTATGAAGCATTCAGAGTACTGACTACATCGATGTTCTCTTTCTATGTGTTAATGTTTCCTAAAATCTGGTATGTGCAGGATGGGTGTTTGATTCGGCATCAGGATATTACTACGACAAATCTACTGGACTTTACTACGATTCAAACTCCGGCTTCTATTATTCTGATGGTTTAGGTGATTATCAAGCAGATGTGCATATCTGAATAATTGGTTTAGTCCAGTTTTTCTCCAAAACTGTTTTTGTGGCATTACCTTGATGTTTTGTTTTTCCCCGAAATTGGCAGGGAAATGGGTTACTCAAGAAGAGGCCTACAAATCTGTGCAAACTTCCAAAACAGATGTTGGTCAATCCTCAACTTCACAAACGAAAGCTCCTCCTGCTGTGGAAACAGCTGTTCCGGCTATTAAAGGAGGTCCAGCTCCAGGTCGGGTTGTCACAAAGCCGCTGAACCCGATGAGACCTATCAGGGGCACTCCTGCTCCATCTGCTGCCTCTGTTAACAAGAGGAAGAGAGAGGATGGCAAGCCCAAGGTGGTCTCTAAGGAGGAGGAAGCGGCTCTAAAAGCACGGGAGGCAGCAAGAAAGAGAGTAGAGGATAGAGAGAAGCCGCTGATGGGATTATACAGAACATACTAAGGACTAAGGTGTCTGTCATCCTTCACAGGCTACTCTCCCATATGGGCCGAACCATTGCACTACCTGATGATGTTGTAAGAAATATTGACAAATGGTGTTCTGAGAAAGAATGTGCAGTGTCTTACGGGAACAAGCCGTTCGCAATTTGTGCCAACCATCATGTGTGCCTGTGCCTGACTGACTGTACTATGACTAAGTGGTTCTTGAGTCGACTAAGTTTCCCTTCTGCAGATGTAAAAGAATATGTCCACTCCATATTATTTTTCGCAGAGACCGTTTTGAGGATGGTCGATAGCATGTTCTTTGCTTCAGATCTGAAACAGCAGCCGAGGACTTTGGCCGAGGTGTGGTAGCATATTTTGGAGTCGTTCAGTTTATGTTGTTGGCGTCACATTTCACTTTGATAACGCATACTCCCTCCGTCCCAAAATAAATGCAATTCTAGGATTTAAATTTTCTCCCACAAAGAATGCAACTTTGACTAAATTAACTATAAAAGACAAGGGACTCTGGAACCTTCTCACACAAAAGACAAACTTAAGAGCCTGTTCGGTTGACTAGTCTTGGTTTTCTCACAGAGAAAGATCATCTTCTTGGTGATTCTTTGATTGGTTTTGTTAAGAGAAAAGATCTTGCAATGGGCACGATAAGCGGTACCAACAGGGCGTAAGTCTAGATTTTTCTTATGTAAGACAAAGGGCAATTTGGTCATTTTACTCTTACATTGGTTTGCGCGCTTGGTCTCAGAATTGCATTTATTTTGAGACAGGGAGTAATTCTTTATCGTATGCCGATCAGATCTGCAACTGACACGAAGTACAGTAGGTCTACTTCGTAAGGCAGGCTGGCTTGTCGAAAAATCTGGAGGTAATGTGATCGGTCGTGGGCTCGTGGAGTCGTGGCTTTGCACGGTCTACGACTGTTTCAGTGCAATTGTGCAAACCAAAGCCAAGCCAAAGCAGGCTTGTCCTGCTTCATCCAGTCAGTCTCAGGCCGGCCGGAGCGAACGACCCAAATCCGCCGTGCCGCAACTCTACCACGCACGGCACGCACAGGCACAGGCGCGTAGCGGCACAAGCCATCAAGTCCGCTGGCCAAAGCCGCCACGTACTACGCACGTCGTGGACGGTTCCCCGTCCAGGCGTCTGGTCGGCAAGGCAGAGGCAACCGGAGGGAGGTGAACGAAACCAAGCCGTTTCGATCGAGCCGAGTCCCCCCACATCCTGACGGCGCGTGCATGGATGGACTTGCCACAATGCCACCGCCGGTCACCGATCACTCACCCACCAACCAGTGGCGCTGGCAGTCTGGCACCGGCCAGCCACCCACCCCAGTACCCCACTTCTCTCACGGTCTCGCCTCAACGCCGATTACACGAGCTAGGCAAGGCAGATCACGGGTCACGGCCGGCGGTGCCGCCGCGCCGCCGCAAGCCCCGGCTTCGGCTTCGGACGTGTCGCCGAGAACGTTTGCTCGTGTGGATTCTCCCTCCTTTTTCTCCGAAGAAGAAGAGACGACGTGTCGGGCATTTTCGATTCGACGACGTGCGAGGGGTCCGTCCGGTGGGCTCGAGTCGCGCGGCGGCCGCGCACGTACGCGGGGGAAAAGAAAAGAATAAGATTCTGCTATGCCGCGCGTGGCTCGCGTGGGCCCGCCACGTCACGTCACGTCGCGTTTGACCGGCGAAACGTTGGCGCGGCACCGAAGGAGGGCATCGGAGTATCGGACCGGTCCGGTCAAAATAAGCACGCGCGGGCTGCCCTGCCGGGGCTGTAGAACGGAACGGCAACTACTACCGACTGCTACCGGGGCTGTAAAAGAATGGCTGGCTGGGGAACGAAGTAGGACCGGCCATCAGAGTTGTCGCTTGTCGGGATCAAATTCGCCTCATTAGACTATTGTTGGTGGAAATCGAGCCCCGAAGGTGTAGTTCGACACAACATGCCCCCCCCGAGCTTCTCTCCCTCCCTTCGGTTGCTTCCGCAAGGCTTCTTCTTCTACTTGTGCGAGGAGAGGAAACGCTAAACATGACAGAACAATGAAAGGAAACAAGGAAATACTCAACAGAAGGCAGACCGAAAGACCAACTGATGCCTTCGGTGCTCTCTTTTTTCATTACGGTGTGTCCGTTTCATTACAAGGGGTTCACTATTTATAGGAGACCCCCCGGGCATAGTCATTTGCCTCAATTACACCTTTTTTTGTTCCCGACAAACCGCTTTAAACACTTTACAAGGGTATAACAGAAGTCCTCGCGTCGCACGGGCCTCCGCCGTGTCGGGCCGTGTCTTCGTACGGCCGAAACGCCTTTACACGCGGCCATCCTTGTCTCTGCCCCGCCCGGAGCCCACTTTACACGTTGGCGGTAGCCACGTGTCCAGGATCGTCGCACCCTCGGTGCCGAAGTAGCGATCCTGGACCAAGGGCGTCACGCCTCCTCAGATGCCTTGCCCGCGCCGCCACCGATCCCAGGCGCGATGCCCGCGGCCGCGCGCCTCGTTCCCGGTCCTCTTGGGCCTTTGTCACCGGAGCACGGCCATCCGTACCTTCGGTAGCGAAGGTAGGCGCCGCCACAAGGGATCATCCCGGCAAGACAACGAAACTCATATGGCGTAAGCGGCATTAGTGTTTTGTTAGCGCCCGTGCGCCGAAGGGTCCGTTCGCGAGACCGAAGCCGTACGCACCGAGGGTCGCCGCCGTGGCCGGCGAGGGCGACCCTTCCGAAGACCAACTTCCCCAACGGCAGCCCCTCGTCGGTGCGGGCCATCCCGAACCCGTGATGGGTCGAACTTACGATCGACCTTATCCGGGAGAAGAACGGTCTTCGGAACTCCCCCGGAAGGCCCACGCTGACACGGCGACCCGAAAAAAGACGTGCGCTGCCCCTTGGCAAATTTACCGTTGTGAGGGGCTGTTACTGGGTAAAAAGGTAATTTCGGTCGTCGTCGGCGCGATTATCGGGACTCATTACTATAAAAAGGGGGGCCGCCCTTTGGGTTGCCCCACCCAGCGGCTGCGACCCAAAGCTACGACGCGCGAGAGCTCCGAAGGTCTATTGTAAGACTTCCTCCAGCCCCCTTGCTTCTGCTTTCACTTCGTGCCTAGTTAGCATTCATGGCGCCGAAGCGGAGACGCGATGCCGTCGCGAGAGAGATCACGAAGACCTACACGTTCGGTCGGAGCCGCATCGACAAGACCGGCGTGGAGGCGCCGGGTGAAGAACCGCATGGTCGGGGCCCGGCGAGCCCCTCGGCCCGAGACTGTGCCGCGGCCGCGGGACAACGAAGTTGTCATCTTTCGTGACCTACTGTACGCGGGGCTTCGGTTTCCGCTACACCCCGCCGTCGTCGACATACTTCGGTACTTCGATATCCACCTGCACCAGCTCACCCCCAACGCTATCCTGCGGCTGTCAGTGTATATGTGGATATGTCGGACGACGAAGATCAAGCCCTCCGCCGAAGGCTTTGCTTCGGCGCACCAGGTGCACCACCAGCGACGGACGGTCTTCGAGGAAGAGGGGGACCAATCTGTGGAGAAAGATTGCCAGTTCGGCTCTCTCAACTTTTCATACAAGGCCGGCGTGGTGAGCCCGGTCACCGCGTACCGGAACAAGTGGCCTTCGGATTGGCGGCAAGAAGACCGGTTCTACTACACCCCGAGCCCTCCTTCTTCCGAGGCGCTCACCCGCCGGGCGACGAAGGAGCTCCCGCCCCTCCACGAGTCTTACGCCAAGAACCCTTCGTGCCCGGGAGGGCGACGACTCGTGATAATGCCGCGCCGGCTCGCGCGCAAGTACGGCACACGCGATATAGTGGAGGAGTACCGCAAAGCATCCCCCGTGTGCCCGCTAGTGGACGCGCCGGGTCCGTGGCCGAAGACAAGTGGGCGGAGGATATCGGGGGGCATTCCCCGCCCCGACCGGACGAAGGTCTTCGGCTTCACCGCCGAATGTAAGTTGCTTTGCGTCCTTCGGAGAGTTGTTCTCGCCTATGTCCCCCGGTAAATGAAATGCCGACCAACCGGATCGTTTTCTCGCAGTGCTGAGGAGAAGGAAGGTGGAGGCGCACGGGGACTTCATCCTCGGCCCCGTCTCGCCGAAGGAGTATAAAGACACCGTTGCGGAGCTGAACGGATCCCGACGAACCGGTGTTCGAATTCTTCAAGATCACTCCACCTGAACGCGCCGGTTTTGCCAAGCACCGCGAGGCGCCCGAGAGGAAGGCCGCGGCGGTTGCGGGCCGCCGAAGCGGACGCCGAGGAGACGGCGACTTCGCCGCGCGCGCTCCGCGAAGACCGGCGGGAGGAGCGCACCCGCCGCGGCCATCCGCCGCCGCCGAAGGGAAGGCCCGAAGAAACGGGGGCGGCGGCCGGCGGACTCGCCCCCGTCCCCCAAGAGGACCCGCGTCGTCGACGTGGAGACAGCCTCGTCGAAGATGTGATAGCCGTCGTGCCACCGCGCGCGCCGCCGCCTTCGGACGTGCCTTCGGCGATGGCCGGGATAGGGGCCGCCGGCCGCCGCCGGTCCCCCCTTAGCCCGCAAGAAAAAGATAGTGACGATGACAGCGATGTTCGCATCGTGTCTTCCGTTGGGGACGCGCCGCGCAAGCCGAGCCCCCGCGCGCCCCCCGCGCCGAAGCCCCACAAGAAAAAGATGACTCCAGCTCCACCTCCAGCAGCTCGTCTGACACTTCCTCCGATGGCACCGAGCGCCGGCCTCTCCTTCGGCCCCCGCCTCCGAGAGAAACGACGTCGTCCCCGAAGCGGAGGAAGAGGAGGACGAGGGGCCCCGGCCGCCGCCGTTCGTCTTCAAGTTCCCGCCGAAGCCAAGCTGATTGGCGGGAAGACAATCCGCTTTTTGGGGCTGACGAGTGGCGGGCATGAGCGCCAGTTCCTGGAAGAAGCCGGAGCAAGCTTCTCCATCCCTCATGAAGAGAAATACTTCGGGAAGCTTACCGCAGCTGAGCTGACGACGGCATGCGGGGACCTGTCCCTGAAGGCCTTCATCGCGTCGCGATGCCTCGCCTGAAGGCTGGAGCAGGAGAGCAAGGAGACAAAGGAGAGATCGGTGGCCGCTGTCTCCTCGCTCGAAAACCGGGTGGCGGAGCTGGAGGGTCTGCTGGCTGCGGAGCAAGAGCGCTCCCGAAGGCTGCAGCAGGAGAAAGAAGACTCGGCGAAAAACTCCGAAGCCGCCCTCAACAAGCTGCGCCACGACGTTGAGGCCCTGGGCAGCGCTAAGGAGGACTTGCATGCTCGGCTCGCCGACAGGGAGGCCAAGTTGGCTGAAGCGCAGGAAAAGGCGAGCGAACTAAGCGGGACGCTGGAGCGGTACCGCACGCATCACCTTCGAGCGCGGAGGTCCTTCGCAACGACATACCGCAGTGCCGGAGCAAAGTGTAACCCGGATGCGCCGCCCGTCCCATTCCCCGGTGCACCGTTGAGTCATACTACGAGTGGGTGAACGCCTGCTTCGACCTCATCTCGATGAACACGAAGATCTTCGGAGAGCTCGCGCCGCGGTGGGGGGTTCGTACACCGGCTTATTCGGTGTGCTCGCCGGGTGCCCCCCGGATCGCCCATCTTCGGAGAAGACGATCGGCAAGGGCGACCTTCGTCGGCTTACGAAGGAGAACTTCGAATGGCCCGGCCGACGCGGACCCGGACGTTGGACGGCCTCCCGGTGCTCCCCAAGAACCTCGCGAAAAACTTCATGAACACCTTCTTCGCCCCGGCGCGGTATCAACTCACTTTGGACGAGTCCGCTCGCCTTAGTGCCCAGGTGCGCCGAAGCTACTTCCTCCTTATGCTTATGATGGCGTTAAAGGTATACTTTCGTAAGTAACTTGACATACTGCCCACATTGTTTCGCAGATAAGGCCTCGACTGCAGCAGCGTGTCTACGACCGTCTCCGGGTTCGGTTCGGCGGCACTCCACCCCTACCCCAGTTCAGGACGGAGGGGGATTGGATCGCCATGCCCGGCGTTCCTCTTATCACCGCTGAGGGCTCCGTAGCTGCGGCACAGGAGGGAGGCGAAGCCGCCGGCGTTCCTGAGGACGAAGCTGGCGCTGCCGAAGACACGACGGCTCCCACCACCGAAGAAGGGCACGGAGGCGGCGCGCCGGGGCCCGCAACTGAGGGGGAGCAGGCCGAGGCGGCCGCAGGGACTGCCCCCTTCGCACCCGCCGCCTCGAAACGCCCCCCCGCCACCGAGGAAGAGGTCACGCCTGCCCCTGTTGATGCTGTGGCGGCCGCGGTCCCCGCGGGAGAAGACGCTGCGGCAGATGCTTCGGAGGTGGCACATGCGGCAGAGCTCGAGGCTACGCCGCCGGCCGCCGCCCGCTCTCCCGGCGGCGAGGGACCCGCGGAGGCGCAAGCAACACGACCGTCCGCGTCGGTCGAGGCCACCGAAGCTAGCGCCATGCCGAGCGAGGCCCCCGTCGTCGCCGAAGGTGCCGAGGTCTGAAACGCGTCGGTCTAGTACTTGTAAAGGAGTGAACCGGGCTCCCCTTGACGGGATGTAATTTTTGTAAAGTAAACCGATGCACGCGTATCTCCGCGCAGGTTCCTTCGGTGGTCCCCGCGCGAGAGGGCCGAAGGTGCGAGCGACTCAACTCGCCCCTTAACTCCCTTTTTGTCGCGCCGAACGTTTGGACGAAGTTTAGTATTCGCCATCCTAATGTTTCATACGCCGAGTTTTTGTCGTATCGAGCGAGCGTTACCGCCTTCAAAATGAAGCGGCTAAGCGCTTTTTCGCGGATTTTTCAAGGGATCCCGCGCGTCGGGATGCCATTCTTAGAGAGCGGGCCGCCCGTAGGGCGGCCAAGCGTAACTTAGTGGACCCCTTCGTGGCCGAAGGGGTCGTTCCAAATAAGAGCCGATCGAAGAGGGGGTCCTTGGGCCGCCCGAGTATGTATATTTAATTCCCGACGCCTCGTCGGAGAGCTTCGCGACGGTGAAGGTGGAGACGGAGTGATCACCTTCGCATAGACTCTAACCCCCGACTTCGGCGCGGGACGGATGCCTACCGACGGCCGAGCTTCGGGAGATGGCTCGGGAGATCATAGATATGGCATATCTTCGGTTGATTGACGAGATCCGTGAGGACGTGCCGAACGAGGATTGATTGTTAAGTATGGCTACGGGCCGGCGCGAAGACTTGAAGCACAGACTTCGAACTCCCCCCCCGAAGTGTTCGCGGCATGCCCGAGCGGATTTCGACCATGGATTTGTAAATTTATCGTTCGAGGCGGTGTGTGTTGTAACCGCATTGTTTTTCCCCTTGTAAAGTTACATTGTTTTTACGAAGGATGTTGTATGTTGAAAATGTGAAAAGGAAAATGGACGAGGGGTGTTAGAGCCCATCTTTTGCGTGCTTCGTTGTTTCGTTTGCTACTTGCTTTGTCAAGAAAACCCCGAGTGCGTTGGGACGAAGCGGCACCGCGCTTCCCCTTCAAAGTTATCTTGCAAACGGCTCGCCCTCTCGGGCTAGAAAACACCGTTATGTTTAGGACGTGCGTTTTCCGCGCACCATTTTTAGTGCGCCCGCTCGAGCCAGGTCTAGGGTGTATACCACGCGAAGCGGGCTTCCCCTTCTGGTCGAATCGGACCGAAGCATTTGCTTTAGGTGTGCGCTTACTTCGGCCGAGTCGCGGGTCGCTTCCGCACCAAGTGCTTTTTTTCCTTTGGTCGAATCGAGACCGACGCCTCGCTACGGGCGTGCGCTTACTCCGCCCAATCGTGGCCTCGCTCCGCGTCAAGCGGTTTGTCTCTTCGGTCAAATCGAGACCGACGCATCGCTCCAGGCGTGCGCTTACTCCGCCCAATCGTGGCCTCGCACCGCGTCAAGCGGTTTGTCTCTTCGGTCGAATCGAGACCGACGCATCGCTCCGTGCGTGCGCTTACTTCGGCCCTAATCGTGGCCTCGCTCCGCGTCAAGCGGTTTGTCTCTTCGGTCAAATCGAGACCGACGCATCGCTCCGGGCGTGCGCTTACTCCGCCCACCGTGGCCTCGCACCGCGTCAAGCGGTTTGTCTCTTCGGTCGAATCGAGACCGACGCATCGCTCCGTGCGTGCGCTTACTCCGCCCAATCGTGGCCTCGCTCCGCGTCAAGCGGTTTGTCTCTTCGGTCACGGCAATAAGTGACAGGCTTGGTGCGCGCGCTCCCAAGGCAATCCGCGCCAGGGCCGTTACTTACCGCGCCGAAGGCCACCTCGGAGACTAGGCCCCCTCAAAGGCGGTGGCCTAGCTTCGACAGAGTGGCGAGAGCATTTTTTGAAAAGAAAGTAGACTGCATGCGAAGGGATGGGGGAACACTGACTTATATTACATGTCGAAATCAAAGGGATACAAGGGGCCGCCTCGTTAAAAACCTCACACTTCGCGGATCCGGAGGGGAACCGCGAAGCCTCCCCCGTGAGGAAAAGAGTACGTCCCCCACTACTTTAATGTACATAGGATACAAAGTCGGTATCTTGACTTAAAAAGAAAGAGAAACTATTGAAACTCAAAGACTATGCTAAAGACTCGCAACTGCTTCAGACGAAGTACTTCTGAAGCATGTCCACATTCCAGGTGTATGGCTCTTCGTCGCCTGTTAGCCGACGCAGTTTGAAGGCTGCTTCGTTTGCGGTTGCCGTTGCTATGAACGGGCCTTCCCATTTCCCATGCATCTTGCCCTTCGCCTTGCCCTTCGGCACCTTACGTAGCACTAGGTCCCCCGACCGTATGAGCTTCGGTCGATCTTTTTATTTTTCCACCTTCGGGTCTCGTCTTGGTAGGCCGAGAGGTTTCGGTCCGCCCGTAAGCGGACCTCCTCAATGTTCTAAACCGAAGCCTTAAGGTCTTCGTCTCCCGGAGGGTGTGCTCCTCCGGGTGCCCGGACACGCTCTTCGGGCGGCATAGCTTCCTCCCCGTATAACGCTTGAAGGGGGAGAACCGGGTAGTTCTCGGATGTGGTGGTGTTGTGGGACCGTACTACCCTCGGTAGTTCTTCGGCCCATTTGCTCTTGGGTAAGTCGGTGATGTTCCTCTTGATGCCGCCGAAGATGATCCCATTGTCCCGCTCCACCGCCCCATTGGACCGTGGGTGGTAGACCGAAGCGAAGCACAACTTCGTTCCCAAGTATGCACGGAATTCCTTAAACTCCGCGCCGTCAAATTGCTTGCCATTATCCCCTGTGACCTCGTGGGGGACACCGAAGCGGCACACTATGTTCTGCCAAAAGAACTTCTGAATGGTTGCCGAAGTGATGCTCAACAACGGCTTCGCTTCAACCCACTTGGAGAAATATTCAACCGCCACAACCGCGTGAGTGTAGTTTCCGGTGCCGTGGGTAGCGGGCCGACGATGTCAACACCCCACCGGCGAAGGGCCACACCGGTGGTAACAGCTGTATCTCATTGGAAGCGAACTTGCTCGTAGGGCGCATGGCGTTGGCACTCCGGGACAATGGCGCACAATGTCATGGGCATCCGCGACCGCCGAAGGCCGCAGAAGCCCCGGCGGAAGGCTTTCGCACCAATGCCCCGGTGCCGAGGTGGTGTGAGCACATGCCGCTATGGATTTCGTGGAGCAAGCTTGTTTCCCCTCGGTGACCGATATGCACTTTAGCGGTGGGGCACACACCCCTCTTCGGTACGGAGTTGCCGTCGACGAGGTGATAGTTCCTCGCCCCGATGGCCACTCTCTTGGTGATGACCCCATCTTCGGCCTCATAGTAACCTTTAAGCGCCGCTACTATTGGGGCGGGCCGGTCCTCGCTCCGTATGGCGTTCACAAATTTGGGGGGTGCTTTCGTCGATCGCGGACCTCGATGTGGTTGTTTCATAAAAGACATCCGGTGGCGGGGGCTCAAGTAGTGCGGTTGCCTTCGCGATAGCATCGCCCTCCTTGTTGTGGTTCCCGGGAAAACTTCTCACCGTGATACCGATGAAGAACTTTTCCATGCTCCGACGGCCCTGCAGTACTTCATCATATCCGGTTCTTTGCCTTGTAGGTTTTCCCAATGTGGCAGCAACAAGTTCGGAGTCCGTCGGGATGACGAGCCTCCTTGCACCTACGCCCGGCCTTCCGAAGCGCGAGCGACAGGCCTTCGTACTCGCCACGTTGTTTGTGCGGTTATCATAATTCGGTCCGCAAGGCATATCGGAGTTTGATGCCCGAAGGGGACTTTAAGACTGCCGCGGCCGCCGACCCAAGGTGGCGGTATGCGCCATCACACCGGACTTCCCATATTGGCTCTATGACCATCGCTTCCCCCTTCGGCGCCGAAGGCGTCCAATCGCCTACGAAGTCGGCGAGGACTTGAGACTTTATCGCGCCGCGGCGACGAAGCTTATGACGTGCTCCGCCAATTCCAAGGCCCACTTGCCCATCCCGCCCGTTGACTCCTTGTTATCGAACATGTCCCGAAGGGGGGAAAGCCGTGGGCACCGAAACGTTGTGGCTCGGGAAGTAATGCCGAAGTTTCCTTTTGCCATCACGACAAGATATGCCATCTTCTCCATTTTGGAGTAGAGGAGCTTTGAGCCGCTCAGAGCTTCGGAGACATAATATATAGGAAATTGCCTCAGAACATCTGCATCTTTACGCTCTTCCACGAGCACTGCACTAACCGCTGTGTCGGTTGCCGCAATGTACAACAGCAGTTCGGCCTTCGGTGACGGTTTGGTCATGACTGCTGCATCTTCAAGGTATTTCTTGAGGTCATCGAAGGCTTGCTCGCCGCTTCCGGGCCCCATTGGAAAGTTGAATTTGCTCGGGGTACCTTGAAGAAAGGAAGGCTTCGTTCGGCGGCTCTTGAGATGAAGCGGTTCGGCCGAGGCGATTCTCGCCCGTGAGCCTTTGGACTTCCTTTCGAGTGGCCGGGGGCCGCATCCTTCGTAGGGCTTTGATCTTTTGGGGGTTCGCCCGGATGCCCCGCTTAGAAACCATGTAGCCCGGCACAATTGCCCTTTTCGGATGCCGAAGATGCATTTCTCTGGGTTGAGCTTGAGGCCGTTTTGCCTCATGTTGTCGAAGGTCTCGGTTAGATCTGCAATGTGATCTTCCTCTTTCTCGCTCATGATGACGATGTCATCAACGTACGCCGAGGCGTTGCGCCCCAGCTGGCTGCCCAGGATCAGCTTCATCATGCGGTTGAAGGTGGACCCGGCGTTGCGTAGGCCTTCGGGCATTCTGACGAAGCAGAAGATGCCGAAGGGGGTTGTGAATCCGGTTTTTGCTTCGTCTTCCCTTTGCATCCACACTTGGTGATAGCCGGAGAAGCGATCTAGAAGGCTCAACATGTCACAGCCGGCGGCCTGATCAATAATGACGTCGATCCTTGGCAATGGGAAAGGGTCCTTCGGGCATGCCTTGTTGAGTTCAGTGAAGTCAATACACATTCTCATGTTGCCGTTCTTCTTCGGCACCATGACCACGTTTGCCACCCAGATGGGGTATTGGACTTCTCTGATGATTCTTGCGTCGAGCAACTTTTGTACTTCGGCCTCCGCGGACTTGACCCCCGTCCGTCGACATCGGCCGCCGCCTCTGCCGGCTTCGGTTTAACTCTTGGGTCGGTGTTGAGCGCATGCTCTATGACCGAACGATGGACGCCTGTCAAATCGGACTTGGACCATGCGAACACATCTTGATTGTTGCGAAGGAACCGCAAGAGCCGCCTTCGTCTTCTCGTGCCGATCTCGGCGCCTATCATCACGGTTCTCCGCCGGGGCACGTCCGCGCATAAGGGGACCGTTTTCGTGACGTCGACGCCTTTCATACGCTCGGCTTCGGCCCCCTTCATGGACTGCCTCATTTGTGCTTCGGCCTTGTGCTCTTCGGCCACTGCGGCTTCATTGCTCTCGTCTTCATTGATGACATGAACTTGTCTGTTGTGGACTGAAGTGTTGCGCTCGGCTCTTCGGGCCTCCTCCTGGCTACCGTACACGGATATTACCCCCGCCGCAGTCGGTATCTTCATCAGCAGGTACCCTTGGTGGATGACCGCTGCGAACTTGTTTATGGTGTTGCGGCCGAAGATGGCGTTGTACGGGTACGCGAAGTCTACAACATCGAACGTTATGACCTCGGTTCTCATGGTGGTGTCTTGGCCGAAGGATACATTGACATCAATCTTGCCCAGGGCTTCGATTTTCTTCAAGTCTTCCTTTTTGAACCCCATGCCGGTGAAACACTCGCTAGGTCGGGATATCCGCCGAATCGCCGTTATCCACCAAGATCCTCCCCACGCAATTGCCGAAGTAGTACTTTGTGTTCTTGCCGATGTTGGCCCTTATGACGAGCGGATCGTTGTGAGGGGTAGTGCTTGCACCGGGATGTCGACCGCCGTGAAGGTTATGGGGACGTGGGACCATGGCAAGTGAAAGTACTTGCCGGAGCGGATATGCGACACGCTTCGGTAGTAGTCTTGGCGTCACCTCTTTGTCTCGTGCGTCGGCTCATTGGATCCGCCGGAGATCGCATTGATGATGTTGAGCATGCCCGTCATCCCCGACCGCCGGAGTTAGGGGCCTCTTTCTTTGGTGGGTGTGGAGGTGGCGGTTGGGTATGGGTGTAGTGTGCTTGGTGGTGGGCGGCCGGGTTCGGCCACGAAGGCACGAAAACCGAAGGCTGCTGTGCGAGCGGGGGAGGAGGCGGAAGCAGCTGCGGCGCGGAAGGTGTGTATGGCTGTGGTGGGTGGAAGGCATGCGCAGGTGCCGAAGGTTGGTAAGGCTGGTGATGGTATGGTGGTGGCAGGGCCCTGAACTGACCCGCATTTTGGTACTTCATGACATGGTTCACGGCCATGCCTCGCCGCCTTCCCCTTCTCCTCCGCCTCCCACCCGGTTTCATCTTGACCGCCGAAGGGCACCGGGTGCGTGTGGTGCCGGGCCATAATCCCATGGAGCCGGCGGAAAAACCGCTCACCACCGCCCGCCGGCGGCCGGGTTATGCTGCCGTGGCTTCGGCCCCCTATTATGCTTGTATCCTCCCTTGTGCCCGCCGCCCCCGTTCGGTTCCGGTCGGGGGCGCGGACACGTTGTTGATCCGACGGTTCACTTGCTTCGGCGGCCGGTTTTGCCACCCCTTCGGCCGGTCCCACCGCCCTCGTTGTTTCCGCTTCTTTTTCTTTGCGTTTGCCGGTCAAGCCTTCGGCGGCGGCCTTTGTCGGACTTGCGGTATTCTTGCATAACTTCAAATAACTCTTGCAAAGACTTCGGCTTGACCCTATCGAGCACATCTTGGCAGCTTTCCAACCCTCGAGCCTCCAACGATGGCGTCGATGATGCGCTTTCGGACACCGTGGGCGCACGCGCCGTCAATTTGACAACCCCGTGCATGTACTCTTGCAAGTGACTCACGGTCCCCCCGGACACACATGTTGACGAGGTCGTTGGAGTCTAGCTCTTCGACCCGCATGCCTTTGAAGCCGGACGGCCAGCCTTGTTCCGCGCCGTGGAACCAAGATGTTATATGCCCCTTCGGTATGTTGGCATACCAATACTGGACTTCTCCTTTGAGCGCGAGCACAAGGGCCTTCGCCTTCGTAGTGGCGTCGCCCCCGTTGGATTCTACCGCCGCCTCGAACTTCATCAGGAACTCCTTGGGATCGTAGTCTCCGTCATACTGGGGCAGGGTGTTGGCGTTGAATCGACGGGGCCACGGCGCGCTCTCGAGCTCGACCGAGAGCGGGGACACCGGGACGACGTTGCGGAGTGGTGCGTCGTCGGGAGCGAAGTGCTCGTGCGCCTGCCCCCTGTCTTGGCGGTGGCCTATGCTTTGCCCTTCGGAGGCATCTTTCTCGCCGCCTCCATTGGTCCCGGCCCCGAGCCTCCGCATGGCCTGCGGGGTGAGCCGGGCGTGCTCCCGGGCCGGCCGCGCGGCATGCGCGGCGGGCGTCGGCGTTGGTGCGGGGCGGCACCGAGCGACTTGGCGTGGCGGCGCCGCGCCGGCGATCCGGCTTTGCGGCATGGCGAGGTAACGCTCGGCCGCCGGATGTTGAAGTCGATGGCGTCGGAAGCGGCGTGCGGCGCAGCCGCGTCCCGGTGCCGGGATGGTTGCATCCGCGAGGAGGATGGGCGCGTCTCCTCGCTCGGGGTGAGCCGGCACGGACTTGCCGGCGATGAGGGCCGGATCCTTCGGGAGAGCTTCGATGTCTTGCGCCGAAGCCCCCCCGGCCCCTCGAGGCCGACTTCGAACATTCCCGAGGCGGTGTGCTCTACCTCCGAGCGCTCGGCCGGCGTCGGTCCCCGCCGAAGGCCGGACGGCCGAAGGAGATGGGTTGGTGGGCTCCGACACAAGTGGAGGGGTCGCCGCCTGAGTCGTTGCGGCTTCGGCGCCTGCCGAACGTGTCCTGGCCATGTGGTCTTGAGTTCTTCCACGAGGTGGGCGCCAAACTGTTGGTGGGAATCGGGCCCGAAGGGTGGACGCCGACACAACAGCCCCCTGAGTTCTCTCCCTCCCTTCGGTTGCTTCTGCAAGGCTTTTACTTCTACTAGTGCGAGGAGTGGGAACGCTAAACTTAACAGAACGGTAAAGGAAACGAGGAAATACTCAGCAGACCGAAGGCCGAAGGACCAGCTGATGCCTTCGGTGCTCTCTTCTCATTACAGTGTGTCCGTTTCATTACAAGGGGTTCACTATTTATAGGAGACCCCTGGGTATAGTCATTTGCCTCAATTACACCTTTTTTGTTCCTGACAAACTGCTTTAAACACTTTACAAGGGTATAACAGTAAGTCCCCGCGTCGTACGTGCGCCTCCGGCCGTGTCGGCCGTGTCTTCGTACGGCCGAAACGCCTTTACACGCGGCCATCCTTGTCTCTGCCCCGCCCGGAGCCCACTTTACACGTTGGCGGTAGCCACGTGTCCAGGATCGTCGCACCCTCGGTGCCGAAGTAGCGATCCTGGACCAGGGGCGTCACGCCTCCTCGGATGCCTCGCCCGCGCCTAGGGATGGCAATGGGGCGGGTTCGGGCGGGTAGAGCATACCCATGCCCACCCCGACATGGGCGGCGGGTAAAATTTCTTACCCGTCCCCCGTGCCCATGGGTAAAATTTCTTACCCGTACCCGTGCTCGCTCGGGATCGGCAGTAACGGGTTACCCATGGGTACAACATTGTAAACACATTGCCATTATGCCATACCACAATCACAAATTCACAATTCAACAAATTATTTCAATTTTGCAACATCTCACACACAATAAACATTCATATGATAAATATAGTCACATTGTCAGTTTGTCACATCGGTACATCACATGATAAATGCGTAAATGGAGTCACATTGTCACCTCACATGATAAACCACACATTCATAGCACATATTTTAAAAAAGCACTATTGACTTAGGGTGTTGACTTAGGGTTAGGCGGCGCGTGTGGAATGAGGAATGTTGGGCTGGGCCGAATGTTGGGCTGAAACTGAAGTATTTTGTTGAGTTTGTGATTGTTTGACGGGTACCCACGGGTTATCCATGGGTAAGATTAGATCCCCGCCCCGTACCCGCCTCACGCCGGGTCGGGTATGGACGCCACCCACGGGTGAAAAATGGTACCCACGCCCGTCCCCGTCGGGTCGGGTACCCGGCGGGTACCGATACCCGTACCCGAATTGCCATCCCTACCCGCGCCGTCACCGATCCCGGCGCGATGCCCGCGGCCGGCGCGCCTCGTTTCTGGTTCTCTTGGGCCTTCGTCACCGGAGCACGGCCATCCGCACCTTCGGTACCGAAGGTAGGCGCGCCACAAGGGATCATCCCTGCACAACGAAACTCATATGGCGTAAGCGGCATTAGTGTTTTGTTAGCGCCCGTGCAGCAAAGGGTCCGTTCGCGAGACCGAAGCCGTACGCACCGAGGGTCGCCCGGCGTGGCCGGCGAGGGCGACGCTTCCGAAGACCAACTTCCCCAACAACTATAACCATCTATTACCACTACATATAGTAACTGTACTTAGAGGCGGATTAAGAATGCCACCGTTGACGATGTGGGGCCGCGCCTCAAGTGAACACGATGCCATTTCTGAACGGCGAAGCCTTCTCTAGAGCCTACTGTATACTGTATGCTGTACCACTTGTCACGTTCGTCCTCAGTCCTCACCTACTCCTACTCAATAACCCCCCTGGGCCTGGGGCTTTTCTTTTCTTCGGGTTACGATTGATGTCGATGACCTTTTGGGGAGGAAAAACAGAATGGACCGAGCTTAAGCCAATTCGCGCACCACTATAGAGACGATACCAGGGTTGACGAAACCGTTGGGAACCGGACGGTTCGGCCGGTTCCCGGTGGGAACCGGTCCGGCCCGGACACGAACCGGTCCGGTTCCCACTCATAAACCGTGCCTATATTTTTTTAACACCAACAAACCGACCGGTTTCACCGGTTTACCGACCGGTTTTTTTTAAGCGCGGAAACCGGTTCGGCTCCGGTTTTGGGAACCCTGGACGATACGAGTAGCACCAAAGCGCCATTACGAGCTTTGGATTTTTGTTGGTTTAAAAATGACAGTAAAAGTTGAAGAGGATAGGCATTAGTTTTTCGTCTGGGACCTACGCAGACGTCCTCGCAGCAAGCCGCCGACCAGGATACGACTGGCACCACCAATGGCTACAACTGATACATCTGCAACAACACAAAAATGATTATGCCGACATCCTCCCCGTGGATTGGCTTCCACCAGCCAACAAGATTTTTCTCTCGAACAAATCGGTACCAAGAACAAATGCCCAACGATCTTTCCTCTCAGAATAAATCAACACCGACCATCAGCCAAACGAACAAGCTGGTGAAGGGAAAGGTTGACAAATGTAGACTTTTCGTTCCAATTATAGATCATTTAAAAAAATTAAGCTCATAGATATCAGTAGCGAAGCCAACTTGTAGGCATAGGGGGGATGTTGTTGCACTGCTCCTCCAGCCCCCTTTCCTCTTCGTGTTCAACCTCCAACCTAAGCCTGCCACTGGGGAGGGTATGGACAAATCCACTCTTGTTCATACCCAAATCCAAATAATTATTATCCACTTCTTACGCTCCCCATTCCCACCCATACCCAATGGATAACTAGTTTTGTACTAGATTCTATACATACCCAATCGATTATTTGCACCCTCCCCACACCCTACCCTCCCCATTTCTTCAATGGATAATTATTTTCTACTCATACCCTCCCCATTTGAGGTGGGTGTGGATTTGAATATGGACAATGGATAAAAACAACAGGCATACTCCAACCTAGGGGGGAGGGGGGCTTGGAGGTGGTGTGGTGGGGGGATGGGAGCAGTGGTAAGGGAGCTCCGGCCCTGGCCGCTCCACTGGTAGATATTATTATACATCAAGCTTATATTTATGTGCATTATTATTATTATTATTTTGTATTTAGATATAATTTATGTCTATGAGCGTAATAATATATATGAAGCATTGGAACGTAGAAACAACTTACAATTTGATATGGATGGAGTATCTTGTGGGAGCCCAACCAATGCTTGTCAATGACAATCAACCGAGGATAATCATCCCTTTGGATCACCACATTACGCAGCGCAGAAAATGGTAGATATCTGCCTTTTATTTGCCCATTTCATTGGTTTCATTCCTCGTACGGAGCAAAGGTGTTCAGACGAGTACATCTGGCCACCATCCCTTTTCTCTTTATCTTTTCCTTTTTTCTTTCGTTTAGGGAATACTAGCTCTTTTTGATGAATTTAATTATACGTTGGCACCTTTTAAGTTATTCAGGAGCATTGTTCTTGCCACTGTGCTGAAACTATAGGCAGCCATGAGGAGAAAATCTTTCGAGCCTCGATTAGTAGAGTATATATTACGAAACTGTGATCGAACATAAAATCTTTTAGATTTGGAAACTGACGGTTCAGGGAGCCACTAAACTAGTGGTTTTTCAGCACGCTAAACTTTTTTGTGCTGTGTTCATATAACTGATGAGACACAAGAGGAGAGGACACTGCTGGCCACAAACTCACATGGGTCAAACCCCTAAGCACTGCCACTGAGCACTACTAAGGTGTGTGTAGTCCTTTCCTTTGGCAAGAGGAAACGAATTTCGGTGGAAGCACCTTTCAAAAGAATGGCAGTGGAGATAAGTGCGCGGGATTCTGATTCTCATTCCAAATCCAGCATCAATGATGGAACTAGCCGTACGTATTTACTAAATAAATTGGAGTTCCTCGAGAAAACCTGAAAAAAAGGGCAGAGCAAAACCATACTGGAGTAATTCGTGTTCTTAGAAATGTGCTCCATTTTAATTGTCTCCTTGTCCATAGCCTCCAGTACATACAGAACGTTCCATACCGATAAGGTAGCACGACTTGTTATATGCTATAGTATGAGACTCAAGTCGTCCCGTGATGAAAGAAACACTTGGGGTGTTTGAATCCATGAGCTATTTTTTAACCCACCCTTTTTAACCCAAATAACTCAAATAGCAACCAAACAGTGCAACTAGCTCACTCAAAAAAAATAATCCCCAAATACATGCTAATTGGGCTATTTTTTCTAAGTGAGAGAGGGGGGTAAGGTCAAATAGCTCAAATAGGCTTTGGATCCAAACAGCTCAAAAGCTATTTCATTAGAGAGCTATTTTCACTAAACTTTAGCCCTCAAAATAGCTTTATGCTATTTCTCCAAACACGCCCACAGAAGAGCAGCTACTGTAGTTTTATTTGCAACTTTCATGATGCTAGCCATGCTACATTTTAAATTATTGAAGCACTTTTGTGCAGGGAGAATCTAACTTTATCACAATTTTTGAGGAAAAAACTTAGTCATGCCAATGATCAAGAGCACATTGATACATAAGAATTAACAAATATCCTGGCATCATTTGCATGATCTCTTCTGCAAATAGGACACGACAGTATAGTCAAGCTCCACAGAGAGAGAAACCAAACACCAAGAACAGTCTTGGCGGCAAATTGCACTTGTACATGGTTTCACACTATGCAAAAAGGAGAAAAAAAAGGAGAGAAAAATCGCGTCTTGTATGGACAAGAACCGGGCAAAGCAATACGGCGGCCAGCGACTCAACCCTTGGTCGCCGGCGCCGCCATGCCGCGGCCGTAGTGCCACGAGTACGCACCGAGCCCTTTCGCCAGCCGCTGCAGCGGGCTCAGCCGTGCGCACCCGGCGACGCTCTCCGCCGCCGCGGCCGCGCTCGTGTTGCCGTGCTTATTGGCCTTGCCCGTGTCGTCGCCTTTGCTGCCGCCTTTGATCGTCATCACCGGCTGCGCGAATGCCTTCTTGACGGGCGCATCGAACTGTTGCGCCGGCTTGAAGATCGGTTCCTGCTTGTTGGCACGGGCGCCGTCGGAGGAGCTCCGGAACAGGAGGAGGTCGCTGAGCCGCCACCTCCTCCACCCGGCGCTCCTGGACGCGGGACGCGTGACGAGTTTCTTGGGCGGCGAGCCTGGGGCGTCGGCGCCGTTGGCTTCTTTGCCGCCGAGCGGGGAGGGAGCCTTGGTCGCCTCCAGCAGCGCGGCGGCGAACGGGTCGAAGTCGAAGCCGGAGCCGACCCTGCTCCGCCGCCGCGGCGACCGCATGTTGCCCCTCGCCATCGGCGACCGCGGCGATGACGCGACGCTCCCGCCGTCGAGCAGCCCCGGCGGCGGCTTGAGCGGACGGACCTTGGGCTCCTCGGCCGCCGTCTTGAGCCGCGGCTTCAGAGGCCTGATTTTCCCCTCCTCGAAGAGCTCGTCGGCCGTCGTCAGCGCCTCCGTCGGCGCGGCCTTGTCGGCGATCGTGCCGAACTCGAAGTCCGCGTCCCACGCCGCCTCGTTCGCGGCCGCGCCACCGCCGAGCCCTCTCTTCGGCGTGCCGGGCCTCTCCTCCCAGTCGAACGGCACGGACGAACCGCCCGTGGCGTACGATCCGCGCGGCTGGAACTCCTCGTCGCCGTCGCCGTCTTTCTCGCCATCCCCACCGTTCCCCTCGGTGAAGTGCGCGTATATGGCCGCGGCGCGCCGTGGGCTGGCGGGCGCGCTGGTGAAGTGCTGGAAGAGGTCGAACGGGTTGGCGCCGGTGAGGCGCGGGGTGGCCGTTGGCAGGAGGTCGAACGGGTTCGGCGACGGCGGCGCGGTCAAGAACAACCCTCCCTCGTCCCGGGCGAGGCGACCGCGCGGGCTGGACGGCGCCGTGGCGTACGGGCTCGCGGCCGCGCTGTCGAGCCGGAAGTCCTTGGCGGGCGGCGGCGCTGGCGGAGACGCTGGAGCCATCCTCAGCTCCATTTCGGTGTTGCGAACTTGCGATGGATTCTTGGACTTGTATAGATAGATGCTCGGGTGGTGACTGGTGACTGGTGACGGCCGCGGGTTTAAGAGCGCGTGGAGTGGAGAGGATGGAGATGGAATGAAGCCAAGGCCAAGGAAAGAGGGAGGAAGCAGGGGGGGTCTGGGAATGGAAGGATCTGAATACGTTTACAAATATAAAAGGGCATGGATTTTTTATATTTGGCAAAATATACCAGGGGAGCACGTTTGGAACACGGAACGTGGAGTTGCCATCGCAAGAAAGATTTTTGTTTTCTGAAACTCCCGTTTGAGGTGAGATAGACTCTTGAAATTGAATTTGAGCTGGACTCTGACAATACTAACGTTTTTTATTGACTCCGTTGATTTCATCTTTGTACTGTATTTGGCGACAGATTTCGTCTGCTGGAAGTACAGACGAAGGCGAGTTTGTCCAGATCACGAATGTTTTCTTGCGCTTGTCAGGGAACTATGACAGAAGAGCAAGGCTGGTGATACACTCTGACATTGATCGCCTGATGCGAGCTGCTGCGTAAACAAGTGAACAACCGCGCTGTGCCTAGCGTGATTCTGATGCACGTGCCTTGTCTAAAGGCTCAGCTGATGACGACATGGATTTGAGAATAAAATACGATCATCTAGGAAACAGACGGCCGCCTTCTCAAACGGCCGCTAATGACGCCAGTCTTGTTGATCTAGCACTGCTTGTTGACATAATAAGCTTCGATCCATTTTTCGCTGCGATGCTTGATTTTTTGCACGATGCCAATTCCACAGGAAACGATTCAAACTAGTCCTGTGAATTCAATTGAATTGTTTTGTATGAAGTTCTTGTGGAGGACGGAAATTCCCACGCTCTGAACTCGAGTGCCAACTGCCAAGTTGCATCTTCATCTGAGGCCACTGTTCCGTTGAAACGGTAAGCGCAGAAGTCAACCCCGTGGCCAGAGGAAAGTGAAAAAAATACTTTTGAACCTACAAAATCGCGGTTTGCTTTTGGAAGTTCACAAAAATTTCGCGTGCTTCGCTGTCATATCTCTTCATGCAGCATTTGCCACCTTGGGATTGGAATCACAAGACTTTTCCCTGAAAGGAAGGCATTTTACAATCTCAATCAGTTGACTGTATGTGTCTGCCTTTTATTACAGAGCCATGTTTTTACTTTCATGGAACGTGGATTATCAAAATGTTCAGGCTGAATATAAAAATGCCGCCAAATAATGCCGATGGAATAGAGACCAGCACGATCATACTCCTACTATAAAAGAAGGTTGATTACAGAGATGACTAAGCATTTGGACCTTTCGCTTGAAGAAATGGTATTGGTTGAATTTGAGGAGTTGACCAATAAAATACAGGTCTATCAAACATTCTGACGAAACAAGATGCTCTCGTACGTGGGCACGGCTAATGCCATCCGAATTGTGGCCTACTATACTTCATTTATTTTTCTCCTCTAGATGAAATTCTAGCTAATGACGAAACAAGATGCGATATAGTGATAGAGCTGATTGGGCACCTGGGTTCGAGGACTTCTCTTCATGGCTCCAATAGTAGATTATTTCCCTGAATCTGATGCCTTGATATTATTATGACACTATTGACTTTTTACTTTAACTTTGATCATTAGTATCTAAGAAATAAATTAGTTAACTAAAGTAAAATGTAAATTTTTATAGCCATCATCACATGTACTTTGTATTTAACTTGTAGGTTTATCTTTTTGCAAAAATATTTATAGACAAAAAACGAATAGTCAATCGATTGAAAAAATTCAATATTGTCATATGTTTAAAAACATAGGTAGTACTGTGATACTATACCAAGACAGTTGCTGTACTTTTCACGATGACTATGGGTGCCTTTGGCACAGCTTCGGCAGTTGTTTCCCACGAAGCTGTGTCAAAGGGTCTCCAGAAACAGCTTCAATGGCGAATCCCATCTCGGCCTCCCGGGATTCCCGCTCTGTCGAGCGGTTTGGCCGGGGGCGAAGTTGCAAAAGGGCAGCTTCGCCCTGCCATTGCCAAGCCCTCGCGCCCGGGGGGGCGCGAGGAGTAGGCGGTCAACGGTGGCACGGGGCACTGGAGGAGCTCGGGGCGATGGCGTGAGGCAGTTGAGGAGCTCGGGGCAACGCTTGGGGCAGAGGAGGAGCTCGGTGGTGGCGCGGGGCGGTGGAGGGCGGCGTGGGAGAAGGGGCCGCCTCGTCGGCGGGAGTGGCGGCCGGCCCGGCCGGCGGCGGAGTCGGCGGGCGGCGGAGCCGGCGGAGGCGGCGCAAATGGCGGCCGACGGACCGGTGAGGGAGGCCGGTTTCCGGGGAGGCGGCGGATCAGCGAGGAAGGCGGGCCGTGCCGCTGTGCGTGGTGCGCGCGAATGGTGGGGATGGTGCAGGGGCCGGTGGGATAAGGATAAGGTGAGAGGAAACAAAAAGAGAAAAAAAGGAGAGGAGAAAAGATAAAAACAATAGGAAGAAAGAAAAAAGGAAAATAGAAAAGTAAATAGAAACAATGAGGGAAATGTATTATAGGTATTTCACCCTCTTATCCATGTGACACAACCAGGAGAATTTGTTTTGTCAAACATTTCTCTAAAACTACGGTTTCACCATCAAATCCGCTTCACTGGAACAGCCCCCGCGGGGCGTCGGCGCGGAGGCAAGTTGATTGGCCTAGTTGAGGCCAACCACCGCATGCCACAGGAGGTCCTAGGAGGCGTTCCGGCGACCAGCGTCCGCTGCGAGCTGCGCTTCCTTTGGTTTGACGTATCGCCGTCGTTGTCCGGTTGTGCCCGGACCCACGCCGCGCGCGGCCCCGCCGGCGCCGGCCATTCGCGTTTAACTAGTCGGTGTTGACCGCAAAGACGTTTCCAAGGCGAACTCAGATTTATATGCTTGATCAGGTGTGCACCTAATCTGCTGCGAGTTTCTTATGCATCGCACGCAGGCCACTTTTCTTTGACGAGCGCGGGAGACCAGCAGCCCGAACGTGACCCAGCTCAAGATTCGGATGGGAGAATTATTGTTGGCGTTTAGGTGGTTTGCTATGGAATGTTTGTTGGGGGCTTCTATCAACCAAACGCACACTAGTACTCCCTCGGTTTTGAAAAAACCGATGTTTAGAACAGTGACACGGTCTCTAAAATACAACTTTAACCTCTTGTTATTATAAAAATATTTATCGAATAGTGATGTATGTATACTTTTATGAAAGTATTTTTCAAGATAAATCTATTAATATAGTTTTCACATTTGCAAATTCAACAACTTAAAATTATTGATAATTTATATTCCCAATGTTTAACTCAAATATTACCATAAACGACATCAGTTTTTTCAAAACGGAGGGAGTACAGTAGATTGCTAAAAGGGTGATCAACCCTAAAACCCCAATGTTTAACTCAAATATTACCATAAACGACGTCAGTTTTTTCAAAACGGAGGGAGTACAGTAGATTACTAAAAGGGTGACCAAACCCCTCACTTCTTCAATTCTTCCCTAGAGAGTAGGGACTTCACTCTTTCCGTCACAAAAGTGAAGCGGTGATGATATTCCGATGATGGTTTGTGTGACAATACTGTCGTTTTAATAAAGTGAAGCTGAACAACAAAATAATTTCTGACCAATTAGCCTTTGCAATTTGATACTATACTATAAAATTAGCTTGGCCAACGCTCCTCTATGAGTACGCAATAAATAAACTTTTTCCGCAGCAGGATCCTTATTAATTTTGGAATACTAGGTGATACCCCGCTCGTTGTTGCGGGAATTTCAACAAATTTTAAAGATAGAATTTGAAAGTATAAACTAAAGTGATTGTTTCCAAACATTCTACCGCAAACAACACATTGCATACATGAATGTTATTAGCCGTAGACAAAGAAATAAATTGATGATTTTAGTGGATAGTGATGTGGACACCTTGCATGTTGAAAGAAGACATCGTGGATGGTGATGCGAAGCGTTGAAGGTTGAGAGAACTCCTTAGCGGGGAGCTCTTATGTAGTTTTGTATGATGCACTATATTGATCCCTTGGATATGTTACATGTTATGCTATACATCTTTAGGTGACGTGTATATATTATGTTCCATACATAGCAAAATTTATGTACCTAGAAAAGTAAAAATGAATAGAAAAAAGTTCAAATTACTTCCCTCGGGTATAACTAGTCTGAATAACTCATTGAATTATTTGTTGGTTCAGTTTACCCAAATACTATGTCATTTTGTTCAATTTACCGCTTAACATAATTTGTCTTTTTTTATTTCTCTTTACTCAGGTGGAGTTTTAAATTCAAATTTTGTAAGATGATAGTATACATCATAAGAATGTACTCCCTCCTTTTTTATAAGGCGTGAGCTAACATGGCACGATCTTCTAAATCATATTTTGATTATTCCTCTCTTCTATATTATATTACTTATGGTTATGAATTTATACTCATTGGAAAAGTACATTTGATTACAGATCCAACCATGTCAAATTTACATGACAAAATGAAAAAATTGATGGAAGATTATAAAGTTTGAACCTTGTTTTGCGTGCCTGCCTTAAAAATGAGAATGGGGGAGTATCATTATCTTTATCATTATTTTGATAAGGTATGATAATTAATAATAAAATTTATACTTGAGATACAAAACCATATAAAAATTAATCATAAATTCTTAAAAATATTGTTTAAATATATATTATGATGTCCACTACCACCTTGTACTAGATTAGTAAAATTCAACCATTGCATGTATGGAGATATAAAAATATGAAATTGTATTGATGTAAGTTGAACCAAATAGTATAGTTTAAGAAGGTAAATTGAACCAAACCACAGTTTAAGGAAAAAGGTAATTTGAACTTCACTTCTGGACGGAGGGAGTTTTGTTAGAAGCAAAATATATAGATTTTAGCACATTACACTGGCTCTTTTACAAATAGGATCTCAAAGAAAAGGAAAAATACAAAGAACTCTAAAACTCTTGATCATCTTCCCCGAAGCTCTCAGGGATCCTTTGACACCACCGTCGAAGTCGCTCGTCATCGGATGCTAGAGCCAATCTCCACAAGGTGAAGCCCACAGAGGAGGGCTTACTGCTAGGCGAATCAGCCGAGTACACTGCCTCCTAGGCGCATCGGCCAACTCCAACATCCACGACGCAACCTTCGTTTCCACCGCTGGCAACCCGAGCAGAGCTCATATTTTCAAGAGTAAAATACACCGAGAGGTCCATCAACTTTGTAAGGAGGTGTCACTTAGGTCCATCAACTCTCAAAATGCATTTTGGGTCCATGAACTTGTTGAATCATTCACCGCGAGTCCATAACTGTCCGGATATGCTTGTAATAGTGACCTCGACATGATGACTTGGTTCAAAAAGCATCTTCTAGCTGAGGTTTCAATGAGTAGGTTACAAATGGGCGACACATATACTTAGTCATTCCTTGGGTTGAATAATGGTAGCCTCCTCGCGTGTACGACGGGAGTAGGCTACTATCGTTTAGCTCCAAAAATATCAAGTATGTGTCACTCATAAGCTGCTCGATGAAATACCTCAATTAGATTATGCTTCTAGCTAAGTCATCATGTCATGTCACCAGAGAGAAGCATATGTGAGCGATTATGGACTCGCGGTGAACGATTCAACAAGTTTATGTACCTAAAAATGCATTTTCAAAGTTGATGGACCTAAGTGACACCTTCTTACAAGTTGATGGACCTCTTGTGCATTTTACTCTATTTTCAAAGATCATCTTCCTCAAGATTAACAGTGTTAACAACATAATCACTTGAATAAGATGACAATGCGCTGACCCCGGCCGGACTCCAGGATAGGTCTCCCCAGCCTCTTCATTGGTCGGAGAATGGGCCCAATCAAGGCAATTTCAACAAGAATGGGCCTCCCGCAGGAATCTGGCCCGCGTTAAGCCTATCGAGGCATCCGTCGGGCTTCTCTCTCCTTTGCCCTTTCTCGTTCGCTTCTTCCCGGAGGCGGACGCGCTGCCTCCTCTCTCTTCTCCGCTCTTCCCCTATCGTCGGCAGTTACGACCAGAGAAGCGCCACGTTTCGCGCGCTCCTCCGCTCCCCGGCGATGAGCTGCCGCGCCTCGTCGTGGAGCCGCCCGTCCCTCCCTGCCGGGCCGCGCTTCCCCACCTCGGCGCGGCCGCGCTCCCCACTCGGTGAGGTCCACGAGCTCCAATCCCCTCTAGTTTTTCGTGGTTATCTGATTCAGCTGCTGGCTTGCTGCCTGCCTAGTGGGCTGTTTTCCGATACTGGGGCTTACGTCCAGTGGTAAGTAGGTGCTCCTAAGTGCGCGCACCGGGCCACTACTTATAGCTTAACAATGAGGATAATTTTGAATTTTGGCTCTGATGTTATGTTTGGCACTGATGCTTCTGATTTCAGAAGCATATACAATCATGGTCTCTAAAATCTAATCTCAAATAAGTTGGCAGAGTTAGACTTCTATAACATTTGGACTTGATGGGCATACTCCATAGATATGGAGCTGCACGATAGTTTATTCTCACAAACACTTCATTTCACAGTGAAGCCCCTGTTAGGCTGGTACTGTGGACTTACATTTCACAGTTCTTTTGTATTCCAATCTGACAATTGGTACGAATTCATCTGGATAAACATTTTTTGGCAGTCTTGTTGATCAGTCCTTGATTCCCGACAGGAAATAGGAACCTGTGGAAGAATGCAATTTTGAAGAACTCATGGACAATTGGTGATGATGTTCAAAATATGTTTGCACTGCCATCAAGGCTGTTCAGGTGCATGGCTTCAAGTGGCTCTGGGGATAGCGGTTTTTCTCGGCCTACATCGACTGACGAAGCAGTAGCACAATTTCCCTTATACTCGTGGCCAGATAAGCAGGTCGACTGATTTTTTGGACATTGTAAACTTAAGATCGCTTATTATTCACTGATATTTCCTTTCACCTACTGTATAGTTGGTAGTTATCTGTATGTGGTCAGACTGAGTCAGTTCACTTTCAACATGCCTACTCAAATGGTTAATGCATTGCTAAGTTAGGGGAAATGTTAGAATCACGAGAGAATTATTTAGGGGAAATGTTAGACTTAAGCATACATCATTCAGACGGAAATATTTAGTGCATGCATATGGAACTCCTGAGACGCAGTTTTAGATAAACACTATGTTATACATTTATTTGTGTTCTTTAGTGGTGGCTCGGTGGGGCTTGCATATTTCTGTTTCACTTATTTGAGCCTCATTAAGGATAGTCATTGGTTACGATTTGGCCTCTGGGAAAGTTAGACTTTTAAAAAAACTATTATAACTGTTATGTTTCTAGTACTGAATGTGTTTTCCCCTTATTTTCAGCGACCACGAGTGTGCATTTTGGGTGGTGGATTTGGTGGCCTGTACACTGCTCTAAGACTAGAATCTCTTGTGTGGCCCAGTGGTAAGAAGCCTCAGGTAAAATGATGATGCTCTTATGCTAGAATGCTCTTCTGGATTTCCTATTTTGGATGTCACACTCCTTAAAATTACATAAATTTCCTTGATGGTATCTTATGTAACACTTTAGGCCTGTATTATGAGTCTTATTATTTCCTGATGGTATCTTCTGTAAATTTCTCATCACATTTATTAAATTGGAAAAGTTTACTAAGACAGTAAAACAAATTACAGGTTGTGCTGGTTGATCAATCTGATAGATTTGTGTTTAAGCCCATGTTGTATGAGCTCTTATCAGGAGGTACCACGGTTCCAATTGTATATACTATATAGTTTATTGTTCCTTTTCACATGATTTGATATTTTAAACTGTTGCTATTTGATTTGGTTGCCAGAAGTGGACGTCTGGGAAATAGCTCCATCTTTTACAGAGTTGCTGAAAAACACTAGTATTCAATTTGTGAGGGACAGCGTAAAGCTTCTGCGCCCTTCTGATCACTTTAGAAGAAAACCTGGAGAATCATGCACTGGTGGAGTTGTTCATCTGCAAAGTGGCACTGCCATTGAATATGATTGGTAAGACTAGTAAATTCTACGTGATTGCCAGGTCAAAATCTTCATTTCAGGAACAAATTGAAAGTTGTTTGCTATAGTTTTACTTTTTCATGTAAAATAATGTTTAAGAATATTTATGTTGACACATAAAGTTGTTATTTGCTGCTACAAAGAATTTATATTACGTAAAGAGTAAAATGCACCGGAGGTCCATCAACTTGTAATAAGGTGTCACTTAGGTCCATCAACTTTGAAAATGCATTTTCAGGTGCATAAACTTTTTGAGTCATTCACCGCAGGTCCATAACTGTCCACATATGTTTTTACTGGTCACATGACATGATGAATTGGCTAGAAGAAGTACATCCTAATTGAGGCATTTCATCGAGCAACTTATGAGTGACACGTGTTTGATATTTCCGGAGCTAAACGAAAACAGCCTACTCCTGTCGTACACATGAGGAGGCTACTGTTATTCAACCCAAGGAATGTCTAAGTATATATGTCGCCCATTTGTAACCTACTAATTGAATGACTCCGCTAGAAGATGCTTCTTGAATCAAGTCATGATGTCATGTCACCAGTACAAGTATATCTGGACAGTTATGGACCTGTGGTGAATGACTCAACAAGTTCATGAACCCAGAAATGCATTTTAAGAGTTGATGGACCTAAGTGACACCTCCTTACAAGTTGATGGACCTCCGGTGTATTTTACTCTTACGTAAAATTGTAAAGACCAGTGGCGGCCTCACTAATATTTAATATTGTAAACTTCGGATCGTGTGGACTGTGTCCCTTTTTCCTCATAATCATGTAGCATTGGTTCATTCATTCAGGCCACTTCTGAATCATGATATGGATGAATGTTTCTTGTTTATTTATCAAGTGGGTTGTCAATAACTGATAATAGGGAACCATAGAACACAATAGTAACATGTATAACTACTTTGCAATGTAGATAGTTAGATCTGGAGTCCCTGTTGTTTCAATTTGATGGCTTGGTTAAAATAAACATATTACTGACATTTGTTTCTGAATGGGCAGCCAGGCTCGTTCTTGCTTTAGGGGCTGAAGCTAAAATTGATGTTGTTCCGGGGTCAGCTGAATATGCACTTCCTTTCACAACATTAGAGGATGCTTTGGTAAGCACAAACATCATGAAATTTTGTATGTACTCATGACAAGTAATATATTATTGGAACTATTAATATTACCCTGTACACCAGTGGAAAGATAGAAAGCATCTATTTCTAATGTGTGCTTCTCATTAAAAATTTAAAATATAACTGTCAACGTTTTCTGATAATCTATGCAACAAGTGAATCATATTCATACCAAGAGCTATAAATGAGCGTAAGATAAACTAGCAAAACACGGTAGGTGGCAGACACGAGTTCACAGTGCTTCACTACTTTCATATTGGGCTTTATCCCATGTCATTCCATGCCCAATGAGATTGGCACCACAAAACTATAGCAATACTGTAGATTAGTTATGATCATTAGATTCGTCGTGCAAATTTACACTCATCTGTGAAAAGGTTTTGCAAATAGTCTTCATTTAGTACTCCATGCATGAAAGATTCCTTTTTGAAAAAAAAATCAAAAAGGATTTTAAACATTGTCGTAGGATTATAGATCCTATTGTGCAGCATGGATAGCTTAATTGGTGAACCATGAGTCCATGCTTACCATTTTTTTAATGTTGTCTTTGTTCTGACAATTTATGTAACAATTGAATTATACTTTCTTGAAATATTCAACATTTTTAATTAAAAAATTTGGGCCACTTGTTGATATTTATCATCCATTTATTATGGTTGCTGTTAGCTATTTCAAGGATTACAGATCCTGCTGTGCATAAATTGCTTAAGTGATCATCCATGAGTCCATGGCCATCAATTTTTCCTTCCATTACGTCTTAAATGTTATTTTGTAGAGAGTTGAAAGCAAGTTGAAAATGCTAGAGAGGAAAAGGTTTGGTAAAAGCTCCCCTACTATTGAGGTGGCAATAGTGGGATTGGGCTATTCCGGCGTTGAGTTAGCTGCAACTATATCTGAGAGATTAAAGAACACTGGAACTGTGAAGGCAATAAATGTTCAAACAACCATATGTCCCACCGCTCCACAAGGAAATCGCGATGCTGCTCTGAAGGTGAGAAACTAATTCAAACTGTTCTGATCAGCTTGGTGTTGGAATTGTATTCGATAGCATATTTCATGTGCTTCATATCTGATCCAGTTGAAGGGCTGTTAGCCTGTTACTTTGGTGCAATATTGATATTCTTATGATTAAACCTCTTCTCCATTTTGTAACATGTCACCAAACAGTACATTTTCATTGGGTTATTTATGGATCCTATGCAACACAACATGAAGGAGTCATGCTTATTGCTTTACCCTCATCATAGTATTGGCCCATGATGATGTTTTCATATCTGAACTTCCTCAATCCAGGAAATTTTATGTTCTGAGCTAGCAGCTAACCACTGAAGAAATTTGTTTCTCATCAGGTTCTTGAGTCTCGGAATATTCAGCTTTTCTTGGGATATTTTGTGACCTGCATTGAAGAGGCTGCTACATCTGATGGTTCAAGTAGCACAGTTACAGATTCTGATGTTGACGGTGATCATAAGAAACTAATTTTAGATCTTCAACCTGCCGAAAGAGGCATCAAAAGCCAGACTTTGGAGGCTGATTTGGTGCTGTGGACAGTGGGTTCAACATCTCAGATTCCTCGGTTACAGCCTCCTGATGCTCCGTTTGTGATCCCTCTGAATGGTCGGGGCCAGGTGGAGACAGAGGAAACCCTTCAAGTAAAAGGCCATCCCCGGACATTTGCGATTGGTGATTCAGCAGCTCTAAGGGATCCCTCAGGCAAAATTCTACCAGCTACTGCACAGGTAAGAGATTTGCTGCATTTCCTCCCAGTTGATGCTGCATTGCTGCATTGGTAGTTACGGCACTAACGAAACTCTCATCTCCTAGGTTGCTTTTCAACAAGCAGATTTTGCTGGATGGAATCTCTGGGCGGCAATCAATGACCGTCCTCTCCTGCCATTTAGGTTCAGATCTGGGGACACATTTGCTCTGTTCATTGCACTTTCTCCCCATTCGGATTCCATGTCTGGGGGCCTCAAATATGCTAAATGTTTTGCAGGTTCCAAAACCTTGGCGAGATGATGACGCTTGGTAGAAATGACGCCGCAATAACAGCAAGTTTCATTGATGGACTGACCTTGGAAGGACCTCTAGGACATGCTGGTATGAACTCTTCTGATCATGTTAATTCACTTTCACCTATGCGTGAATAAAATTAAACTTTGTTCTGCAGCTCGGAAGCTTGTGTACTGCCTTAGAATGCCTACGGATGAACACAGGGTGAAGGTTGGAATCAGCTGGTTCACGAAGACTGCGATCGATTCGCTTGCCTCCGTGCAGAACGCAGTAAGTAACATGCTCAGACATAATTCCTGAAGCGAATGTACTGCTAGTTCCTGAATCGGATGTACTGGGGAGCAGATTGAGATCGATAATATGTACTCAGACATAATTGAGGTTCTTGGTAAATAGTTGTAACGTACTTTTGAGTAAGTATTTGTTAAAATGACTTACTACGGTATTCTGCAGAAATGGTATCTCTATCTGTGGTCTGAGCGGGGATGACTTATATAAAAACAAGCCCCTTGCTTTTTAGTGTTCTCTTGGCGGACGGAATTAGTGGTGGACTGGTGGGAATCGAACCATTTCTTGTACAATTTCCAAAATTCTTGGGGGATTTTTTGCCTTTTCGAATGGAAACGGTAGCATCGCTCTCAGTAGCAACGTGAAAATTCAAAATGTATTTTTCCCCGCAAAATGGAAGATATTCTCTGAACCACTTGGGAAACAAAAAATCAACTTGAACTGCCGTCGTACTGAAGTCAACTCTCACCAACTCTCATTGAACACAGCCTTTATCTTCGTGAAGCCTCCAGCTGAATTCGTTCGCCTCGCTGTGTTGTGTTGTAGGTGGCCAACTCATTTCCATTTCCTCCCCCAACCCCCATGGGCGACTCCACCACCACCAACTCCTCGCCGGCGGCGGCCATGGATCCCGACTCCGAGGTCGTCTTCGACTTCCCGCCCTACCTCTGCCAGTACAAGAGCGGCCGCATCCACCGCCCCGGCGGCGCCCCCACTGCCCCCGCCGGCACGGACCCGGCCACCGGCGTCGTCTCCAAGGACATCCGCGCCGGCCCCGCCTCCGTCCGCATCTACCTCCCCCCCGGCGCCACCGGCAAGATCCCGGTTGTCGTCTACTTCCACGGCGGCGGCTTCGTGGTGGGATCGCCGGCGCGGCCGGGCACGCACAACTACCTCAACGATCTCGTCGCCCGGTCGGGCGCCATCGGCGTCTCCGTCTACTACCGCCTCGCGCCGGAGCACAAGCTCCCCGCGGCGTACGACGACGCGTGGGCGGCGCTGCGGTGGGCTGTCACGCTCGGCGACGGCGAGGAGCCCTGGCTGCTGGATCACGCCGACCTTTCCCGCGTGTTCCTGGCCGGCTGCAGCGCCGGCGCCAACATCGCGCACAACACGGCCGTGCGGGCCTCGGCGCCCGGCGCGCTCCCCGACGGCGTGACCCTCCGCGGGCTCGCCCTGGTGCACCCCTACTTCACCGGCAGCGAGGCCGTCGGCGGCGAGACGGCGTTCGGGCCCGAGATCCGGGGGTTCATGGACCGCACGTGGCGGTTCGTGGTCTCGGACACGGTGGGGCTCGACGACCCGCGCGTGTGCCCGTTCGTCGACGACGCCGCGCGCAAGGCCTGCGCCGGGATCCCGTGCGAGCGCGTCCTGGTGTGCGTCGCCGAGAACGACTTCCTGCTCAAGGAGCGCGCGCTCTGGTACCACCGGGAGCTCAAGGCCAGCGGGTACGCCGGCGAGGTCGAGCTCTTCGAGTCCAAGGGCGCCGACCATGCCTTCCACTTCGACAAGCTCGACTCCGAGGAGGGCGTCAAGCTGCAGGAGCGGACCGTCGCGTTCATCAAGTCATGAACACGGCTTGCGCTGTCGGCGAAGGAGTCATGGAGATTGTCCTGAGAAATAAAAGTGTTTATGCTTTATCGTTAACCATTTTCATACTTGAATTGTAATTCCCCGAAATTTCTTCGATCTATTCGCTATCCCATTTCAATCTTTTCCGATGGATCGTTTCTTTGTGCACACTTTCTACTACTCGATAGAAAATGACCAACGTTCCTTATGAATCATGGTTGACCCCAACTTTTTGTTAATGTTTTTTCACTCACCTAACGATCAGGGTCTACATCGCGAGGAAGGACTAAAGAGGAAACGGAGGAAGACGAAGCATGGTACGATGTGGTTCCTCGTTGACTTCGCGAGGGACTGAGGGAGGGGAAGAAACAGGGAAGACGCCCGAGTCCATGACTCCATGATCGTCAGATCTCAATAATTACAATGAGAGTCGCCGACTGGGGAAGGACGACAGTGAACGAGCACGAGGGCTCAACACGCGGCCGCCTCCCTGGCAGTAAAATTATTCCATCTCACATGCGTGGTTGTCTGCTCGCACCGCACGGGCGCGCAGTCACTTGCGTAGGAAACTGAGGATGCGCTCCTGCATCTCCCTCGCCTTGTCGCACCTCGGGTTGATGCAGTAGAAGACGTGGCCCTCGCCCATGGACTCGAGCAGCTCCACCTCGCCGGGGTACCCGCTGGCCTTGAGGCTCTCGTAGTACCAGACGCCCCTGTCCCGGAGGTCGTCCTTCTCGGCGACGCAGACGAGCACGCGCTCCGCCGCGACGCGCGCCGCGCTCCCGCCGGCGGCCTCCGAGAACGGGTTGGACAGCGGGTCGTCGAGCCCGGGGGTCCCCGGGTACAGGAACCGCCAGAACGCGTCGGCGCGCGCCTTGCGCTCCTTCCCCGCCGCCGCCTCGTCGCCGATGTCCGCGGCGCCGCTGAAGTAGGGGTGCACGATCAGGAGGCCCCTGACGCGCATCCCGAGCCCGCCGTGCTCTCCCGCGCGCGCCGCCACGACGTGCGCGATGGTGCCCCCCGCGCTGGCCCCGGCCAGGAACACGCGGGAGAAGTCGCCGTGCTCGGCGAGCCACGGCTCCGACCCACCGCCGCCGGCGGCTGCGTGGGAGGCCACCCACCTGAGCGCGTCCCACGAGTCATCGTAGGCGGCCGGGAGCGGGTGCTCCGGCGCGAGGCGGTACTCGGGGGCCACGGCGAGGACGCCGGCGTCCGCGACGAGCGCGTTGAGGTAGTTGTGCGTGAACGGGTCGGCCGCGGAGCCGACGACGTAGGCGCCGCCGTGGTAGTAGACGACGACGGGGAGCTTCTTGCCCTTGGGGACGCCGGGCGGGAGGAAGAGGCGCGCCCAGACGCCCGTGGCCGGATCGAGGACGACGTCCTTGGACGCGACGCCGGTGGCCGGGTCGGTGCCGGCCGGGAGCGGGGGCATGTTCATGAACCGCTCCACGCGGCCGCTCCTGTACTGGCGGACCATCGGGAAGAAGTCAGCCTGCACCTCCGTGTCCGGGTCCGCCGCCATCGCCGCTCGTTCCCGGCGTCGGTGCGTGTACGATGCCGGCCGCGCGGCGCTTTGTAGCGGGGGAGGAATCCGAGATGGGTGGAGCGCGCGGACCAAACGGTTGGTGTAGTGGCGGAGGCGCGCGGCGAGGCTCATGGGGCGACTGGCGATCGCTCGGTTGGTGCGGCGCGGAAGAGGGACGACTGGTGAGTGTGACTATGGAGAAGGAAAGGGCGTCCTGTGGTGGGCCCGTAGTGTCGTGTGAAGTCAGTGAGAACTGAGCTGGAGGGAGGGAGAGCAGTAGCTGGTGGGTGGGCCTGTGGGCTTCTAGAAGGCCGGCAGGTAGAGGTGGGTGGACCGTGACGCGGGCCTGACGTCGCAGACTCGCCGTCGGCCGAGCAATCGTGCCATGCGCCGACGCCATGGGTGCCTGGGTGAAAAGCTGCATCGTTGCAAGACTGCAAAGTGCAAAGCGAACGCTGAACGGGAAGACCACTGAAAACTGACCGGTCGACGGACAAACGGACCCAAACTGACGCGGCGACGCCGGCCTTTGTTGACCTGTGTCGCTTTGAATCACAAAAATTGTGAGGTGTTCTGTCTGACAGAGTGACCGTGGCGTTCGATCGTCTTCGGCGGCCCATCTCGTGAAACGGTGAAAGGCGGCAGCGAACAGAGAGAGGAGCTCGGCGGCGCACCGTTTCACAAGGAGAAACGTTACGTGCTAGTGCTATGCATATGCATTTCAGTTAAATTTTGTTTCAGTCAATGTTAGAATCATATATACACTAACGTTACACACAAGATGTGCCTTGTTTGGTTTAATTACCTCGGAGTCGCTGAGATTTACATTTAGGTTTGTCTCTACTCTCTGTCATCGTCGGAGAGAGTCTGTTCGGTATATCTTCTGCTGATTTGCACACAAGATTTCTGAGAGAAAATTGTTACACGCTGATTTTATACACCTGATTTGTTCTACAGAAAATATGGTGCAAGATGCGGAAAGAAGAGAAGTCGAACGAGCCTCGGAGTAACTGTCAAATCAATGACTTTATTCGAGATACCTTTTGTCTATGCCTCGATGGGGCCAACCGTACTCCGCACACCATCGGATGATTGCAACATTGTGAAAGTTCTCTCATGCGGTAAACATATCGCGCACCAAAAGCTTGGAGCCTCGAAGAGCTTGGAAGTTGAAACGGACGCTCACTCGTGACGGAGGAAACGCAGGACGCGCGCATGCAACAACCGCGCTTGCCCGCACCCAGGTTTCGTGTAATGGAAGCCGTGTCCCTCGCCCACGGACTCGTGCAGCTCCACCTCGCCGCGGTAGCCGCTGGCCCTGAGGCTCTCGTAGTACCAGACGCCCCTGTCCCGGAGCGCGTCCTCCTCCGCGACGCAGACGAGCACGTGCTCGGCGGCGACGCGCGCCGCGCTCCCGCCCGCGGCCTCCGAGAACGGGTTGCACAGCGGGTCGTCGAGACCCGGCGTGCCGGGGCACACGAACCGCCAGAACGCCTCGGATTTCTCCTGCATCACCCCGGTCGACGGCGCCGCCGCTACGGCGTTGAAGTAGGGGTGGATCACCAGCAGCCCTCTAACGGGCACGCCGAGGCCGTGCTCGCCTGCGCGCGCGGCCATGTGGTGCGCGATGTTGGCGCCGGCGCTGACCCCGCCGAGGAACACGCGCGACAGGTCGCCGTGCTCGACGAGCCAGGGCTCGGCGGGGCCTCCGTCGGCCGTCGCGTGGGACGCCACCCACCTGAGGCCCTCCCACGAGTCGTAGTGCGCCGTCGGCAGCGGGTGCTCGGGAGCGAGGCGGTACTCCGGTGAGACGAGGAGGACGCCGGCGTCGGCTGCCAGGCTGTTGTGGTACTCGTGCGCGGGCCGGTTCGCCGTCGACCCGATGACGAAGGCGCCGCCGTGGTAGAAGATGACGACGGGGAGCTTGTCTTGGCGCCCGCCGGCGGGGAGCACCGGAAGGTAGAGGCGAGCCCAGAGGCCGGTGGTCGGGTCGATGACGACGTCCTTGGACGACACGCCGGTGCGAGCAGTGTCGGTGCCGGCGGGGACGGTGTCGGCGGCGCCGAAGCGGACGACGCGGCCGCTCTTGTACTGCCGGATGAAGGGGGGAAAGTCGTGTTGCACCTCGTCGTCCAGGCGGTCCATCGTGTCGGGCTCTTCCTTGCTTTGGGATTGTGAGACCTGCTAAGCGGAGGTGCTGCAATGGTGGTGTGGCGACGACATACCCACATGATTGTAGCATGGCATCGAAAAAACATCATTGCTATCCTACAAAGTGGAACCTGCAATCATTTGAGTTTTTAATAGAAAATGGGACATATCAAGCAAAATTTTACATTATTTGCACCATCATTTGCATTCTTTTTTCTTTTGCGAGGTTTGGTGCAGAGCTAGTGGAAACTCTCGGTGAGGATTACGGGCCCACCAAGCACCATCTCTCCTCATCTGCCATTTTCTGTCTTCCACCTCCACCTCCACTGCCACCCATCTACCCCCTTCCTAATTCGGTGTGTCCCCTCCCCCTTCGTCGACCGCCAGTCAGTCGTCACTACCGACCAGATATCCGACTGCCCTCCGCCGTCAGCCGAATCGCTGTCGCGGACCTCTCTTCCTTCCAGAGTCGACGACCATTAGACCGCCCCCTCCCAACCTCGGAACCCTAAGCATAAGTTCCACCACCCTCAACCACCATCCTAGCCGACAACAACCTCGTCGTCATGTGCTCCCCAACCTCACGCCTACCCCATGAATCATTCCTCTACGTCAGCACGGGGAGTAGTTGTTGAGTTATGATCCAAATTCAGTTGTGCATGAGAAAGGACGACTTCTGACGGAATGAAGCGGAGGCCCGTTGCTGGGAGGCTTGGGACGAAGCGGTACGAGTCATATATCCCCGTCAGGGTTTTCCTTTGAGATCATTCTCTTATATTATTGTAAGCCGTCGTTCGGTGTTGTAACCTAACTCTCGACATAGTGAAGTTCTTGTTGGTTGGCACCCCTGGTTTTTCCCTCTCGTGTTGGGAGGGGTTTCCACATTAAATCTCATGTCTCCTTTGCGATTTTTTATTTTCATCGATTATTCGCCATCGTTTGTAATAGTAGCAGTTGCTGTCAGGCATTAGCGGAGAACATGAGAAAGAAGAGAGGAGAAGAAGGAAATCAAACTATCCATACATTGCATACTCCATCCATGTCACAAATAGAAGACGCCCTAGCGCGCACAGGAATCTTAGAAAAAGAAGTCGTCATGAGTATTCATGAGTGTTTTGGACCCTTCTGCCCCTATGCTTAGGCTCCTGTGCACAGTGATATTCATGAGTGTTTTGGACCCTGCTGCCCATATGCTTAGGCTCCCATGCACATAAAAAAATGCTAGCCAGCGAGACTCGAACCAGGGACCTCAACCTCAGGAAGCATAGATGCAGTTTTGATAGCTAATCAAACTCTATCCTTTTGTGTCCACTACGCACCCGTATACCTTTTTAAGAAGTGTAAATGGGGAAAACTCCACTTTAGTTAATCACTCATTGGTATGCACAATCATATCCTAAATGACCTCTAAATCGGATTATGTTTGTTAAAGCTATGGAAGCCAAATAACATCATTTCCGGATGTCAGCCAGGTACGAATGGAGTCCACTATCACAAAACCAGAACCCACAAATATCACATGGCTTGCTAACAACAACTCAAAACAAAGATTGTGCAGGTACTAAGAGCCTCAATAGCACCAGGTCTCAGTAAGTCTTTACCCAAGCACCAACTTAATTGTGCAGGTACTGAGAACGAAGTCCATCGATCCATACAAATGGTAATAGAAAATACGAACCAAAATGCGTTGCAGGTGTAGTACTAATCGTCTAGGGAGAGAACATCAGGCGTCATCCAGTTAGGCAACAACACCCCATTATCAAACGGATACAATTCATCATTGTACTCGGCATAGGCCACATGGCCTCTCCTTCCTCCCTACCTCTCCGGGTTAGCTCTGGACACCGCCTGCCTCCCATACCGATCATTGTCGAACACCAGCCTGCCATGGGTGCCGCTAATGAACACCTCACAATCCATCTCCGGTGTCGACGACCACCACGGCGATCATCCTTCCGGCGAATCAAGGTCCCGAAGGTAGAAGAAAACAAGGTTCATTGTAACCCCAATGTGGCAACCAAGGTGAGATTGTCACCGCACACCATCAGTCATGAGTTCTCGAGACCCTCATTGTTCACTATGTCATTGGTGATGTCTTCCTCTATGATGAGAAGGGTTTTGATGTGCATACCAAGTTTGGGTTCGATCATGTGCATGGTGCAGAAGCTCAAGTCGCAGTCCAAAATGATCATCCTATCCTCAAACACCATGCTCTAGTTGATGTATCCTAGATTGGCATATTCTATTTTTGTAGACATCCAACTATCACTTCCGACTCGCCAAACATGCATGGCATAGAAATCGATGGTGCTGATTAGGAGGCATGACTTGGGTGACGAAACTGGAGCTGTGAGCGTGCAACAAAGGAGATCAGTGTAATTGGAGGGAGCCTGATCTACTAGGATTTGGCAGGGTGGAGGAGAGACTTGGATGTCAGTGAACACATCAACCATGGTGAAATTGTCTCCTATTTCCAAGGCTAACAGATTAGTGAAGATCCCATGGCCATAGGAGCACCCAACGAATAACTCCATGCTAGGTGGGACGGTGCTGCTGCTAGGAACTGGGCGGTGGAACCTGACGCTTGGGTTGGTGGGATCCATCAGCTTCCACACGTGATGGACTTCAGAGTGGGTGGCGGCGTTGCTTAACTAGACACAACTTTGGATTAATAGAGGTGGGAAAAACTTGTTGTTTGAGGTTCTGGCTTCCATGAAGACTGCATGCCAAGTGGGCAGGTGGCGATGAAGGTGAAGAGACCACTGGTGCAGCTCAACCTCTGAATGACAGGGTCCAATATGACATCTGGGAGCTCAGCCCAGCCCTGTGGTAGGGACATCACCAAGAGCATGGCTATGGTGGTGTTGTCCATGTGATGCTTTCCATGGTGTTGGTTCCTGCAACAAAAAAGTACAAGCTAATTAAAGTCCACCAAAACAAGAAACTAAAATATAGGGGTGTGTGTGTGTGTGTGTGTGTGTGTGTGTGTGTGTGTGTGTGTGTGTGTGTGTGTGAGCGCGTGCGCGCGCACGCGTGTGTGAATTTGTTGATAATAGAAAAAACAATGACGACACGGTAATTCAGTGAAGTTCTATATTGGCAAACCAACTTTGCACTATAACAACTTATTTTCCATGCACATATACAATTCATGCATGTCCAAAAGAAAGTAAAAATAAGGATGAATTTCATCATCAATTGCCATTTGAAAGTTGTGCTGACAAAAAAAACATTGTTTATCATCTATAATACTTTAATGTTGCTAATTGTTTATCATCTATAATACTTTAATGTTGCTAATGTAAGAAAGCCTCTATCATATACTGATGGTTTCAAATTTGTATTCAAGAAAAAATAGATTACATATTTGTAATAAACTAAAGGTGTTGTTAGATTACATAGGCATGTGTCATGAGTTTACTTACAACAAGGAAGCACTTCTCCAAAAACAAGAGTAGTAAACAGAAAACTACAGGTTGAGCCAGCAAAAGTGCTATTTGGGCCTAAAATCTCTATCCAAGTAACACCAATTAATTCCATTAAGAAAAAAATCGAGCCAAATGCAGATCGAACCATTCATCATTTGTAGTGCATTTGTAATTGATCTTAGAGTCTGTTTAGTTTGGGAAAAATTTTGGCAGTCTCTTTCAAGATCTATTAGGAGTAATAAACGTAGACTAATTACAAAATAATTACACGAATAGATGGGAAATCCCGAGATGAATCCATTAAGCCCAATTATTCCATCATTAATTAGAGATTGTTTACTATAGCATGCCGTTGTCTAATCTTAGCATAATTAGGCTCATTAGATTTGTCAAAAATTAAGATAAGAGTTATGAAATGGGTTTTATCATTAATCCACACTTAATACTCCTAATTAGTATCTGAAGATTGATATGATGGGCAGTTGGGGAAAAAATTGAGAGTTAAACACACCCTTATTATTAGCAACATGAAAGTGCTAATATGGTCTTTGAAGTTTTACTAGACAATAAGAATTGGGCTAAAATTTTCAGTGCACAAGCTTGTATATCAACACCAATCAACTTGGGATTGTTTTTCCCTTAAGTGTAATTTCAATCAGCTCTACCCTTCTTAGGCATCATCCTCACACATAGATCTTAGGCATACTAATGAACTAGCCCAAGAAAACAACAAGAAGAAAGAATAAAAGCTAGATGATGAAAAATGAAACCTTCTAAAAAGTAGCATGGATTGAACTACTCCATCCATTTTTAATGCACACACTAATACCAAGATTCAGACTTTGCAACCTTTAATAAATAATTTGACTATAGATTTTTGTTTGCATAATGTCAAATTTATATGGTTGGTTTATAAATTTGTATATGTAAATGATATAATATAATATAAACTAATGGTTAAAATGCTATTTGGAAGACCGTGCTAAGTCATGTCATGCCATATAAACATAGGTGGAGGGATATTCCCCTAATAATTTGTGTACAAGCAATTAAGTGTCATCACCAATCGAATCATATTCGAAATGGATATGAATATTCACTTACATTTAGAAAACATCATCTGTATTTTTTGTGTTAACTAAAATATTATTTAATTTTTCCATGTTGCTAATAAAGCAAGCTTCCATAAAAATATGATTCAAATTTTATTATAATTAATAGTGCACTTGTTTAACTATAGTTATACAAAAGAAAAACATTCCCAAGGATGACGCCCAACAACCTATGGTGTTCATTCCAAGTGTCTCATAGAATAACCCTAATGCGGATTTGCTGCACCGGGGGGGGGGTAGCTACCTCCCTAAAAGGATATAGTAGTTGCAACTTAGTGTATAGCTCGATTTTAACTCTAAACAATAGGTAATTGCAACTGCACGAACCAAATAGCAGTAGTTGTAACTCATTGTATGGTCCAATTTCAAAGCACAGATCTTGAAGCACAAGTGGATGAACGTAATAGCGGGCCAGGTGGTTTTGTGTGCATCACAACAGTTGTAACATCATGGGGGCAATGAGGTGCTCTAGTGCTCGGTTATAGAGCTCACATCAGATTGTGCTACCCAGGGCATTGTTCCATCACCTTGTTCCGTTGTTCAAGACTAGATTTGCCGGGGTCCTAGGTTCGAACCCCTTCGGAAGTGGATTTTGGGGGGTTTTCCATGGATTTTCCTAGATTGTTGCAATCTCAACACTTGCTGGAAACTAATGTACCGGACCATCTCTTCACGACAGACATGTGGATGTGAGTGTAGGAGTTAGGATTTAGCTTGCGCATAGGTGTGTGAGTGTGTTGTTGGGTGTGTATGGGGTGCGTGTTATGTGTAGTTTAGATGCTACAACTTGTACTCTTGTGAGCTTCTCCCACACCAGGTTTGATCCCCCATAGGCCATAGGGATGAATTTGGGTTTATACCCTAATTGTGTGTGGGGTGTGCGTGGGTGTGGGTTGTGTATGTTGGTCTCTCATAATATTCCACAAATGAGACCTAATCTCACACAAGTTTTCTAAGAGGCTCATTTTTTATTTTTAATGTCTTTAATATATTTTTAGATTGTTTTTTATGACGGTGAGCGATAAAAGAAGCATTGAATTTACTTACTTCTACAAATGAGTTTCAACCACTTTTCTAGTGTACCTTTTAGAAAGATGGTGTGATAGTAATGTGCTAATAAAGACCCACATCACATCTTTAATGGACGTGGCTAAATTACAGTCGGCTATAATTTAGCCTAAATTACAGATGATAATTTTTCTTCCCCACCCGTCATCTTCTTCCCCAATCTTCTCTTCCCTTCTAACCCACCCCGCCCTCCTCCACCACACGCACCGCCGCGCTGCCTCCTCCTACCTACCATCGCCGCCCTCAACCCTGCCCTTTCTAATCTCGACAACACAGCCCCCGTTGCCGGTCACCTACCCAACCCCATTTGACCTCGTCCGGTCACCAGCCACACCACCACCCCTTCTCTTCTAGGTCCGGCAATCATTGAAATATCAACCCCAAAACCCTCGAACCCTAACCCCAGCTCCCCGAAACCCAAATTCCATAAGGCCTCTAGCCTCCACTGCCGCCCAGGATTGACAACGTTCTCGGCAACGACCGCTCCACCCACTTTCCACTGCCGCCCGCTCCATTCACCGAATAGAGAGAGATGCCATGAGGAAGAGATAGAGGAATAGAAGGGAGGAGACCTACCTCATCGAGAGCCACCGTTGTCACCGCCGTCTTTCGTCGAGAGAGATGGGGACGAAGCAGAACACATCATTCTATCACCACGGGGGAGGAGAGTCGAGGGATGGGGACTGTCCGTGGCATGAATAAGGCATTGATAGTTAATGGTGTGGGTCCCACCTGGGTGCATGGTGTGAGAGAGTGATTGTGATTTTTTTGTTAAGACAGAATTCCTTAGATAGCACTCGGAAAAAAACTTGATTCCCTATATGGCACTAGAAAATTTTGTCATCCTTATTTAACAATCAAAATGTTCAATCCTTCCCTTCTTAGCACTACATTACCTATTTGACATCCAAAATTTTCAATCCTTCCTTTTGTGGCACTAAGTTTGTGATCTTTTATCACTTCCGTCAAAATACACAGTTCTTACTCCCCTTCCCGTTCTCCTCCACTTTTCCAATCTCCGTCACAGATGCCCCCTGCTCCCTTCCTCCTCCATCCTCTAGTGCTCCCGACTTCCCTTCCTCCCGTTGATGCGAAAATAGGATGTCACTCCCATGTGCGACACACGTGACTCCCCGGTCTGTAGCAAGGCGTGCCAACCAATCTAACCCGTTGATTGACAATGGAAAATATTAGGGATCGGCTAGAGAACCGATGGCCTTTCCGTGACACGTGTACCATCCAATTGGACAATACAAGGTAAAGCGGGATCGACCGTGTCGAGAGAGACCGAAGCGCGAGTGTATTCTCCCTGGTTACAAACCAACTCCAGGTGGTCACCGAGGAAGCAGCACATCTACGCGACAACAACGCCAAGTTGTCACTGGATCTTGAAGGTGAGTCGTGAGGTCCCTTCTCTTCTTTGTTTGGCTCATTGCTTGCTTCTCATCAGACCCTGATCCGTTGGTCGCGGTTTGTAGGGGCGCGCCTAATCTGCACGGGGATGGTCATGAAGCTGGCAGAGGTCAAGCAGGAGCGGAACACTGCACTCCTCAAGGTCATCGAGAAGTAGGGCACCATCGGGCGCTTGTCGGAGCAGCTTCAGAGTGAGTGTCAAGCTTTGGTTCCTTCTTCCCCTCTTTTGCGAGCCCACCATGACTTCTCATCCTTGTTCATTTTTCAGAGGCTCAGACCGAGCTGGAGCAATCTTGGGTGTTCCGGGAGCAGGACGCAGCCGCCCTGAGCCAAGCCCGCGACACCCAGCGCAAGTCGGAGGCCATCAGCCAGAAGGCCATTGGAGACATCGCCAAGCTCAGAAGGGTGATGAGATTGGCCATGGCCGGGCTCGGCGTGTCGCTTGGACCAATGACGCCCGAGACGCTGATCGAAGAGGTCAGACGCCTTCCCGGTGTGGTGCGAGAGCTTGAGTTGTCGACGGCCCGTCGCACGGTGCACTGGGTCCTCGCCATGTTCGAGTCGCACTACCAAGGGCTGGACCGCACGACACTGAGCGGCGGCTGGGCCCTAGGTATCTCTGACAACCAATGCGATGAGCTGGAGGAAGACTGCGCTGCCTTCGCTCGCGACATGGCCGACACCGCCCTGAAGGACCTGTAGTTGCTGCCACGAGAAGAATCAGAGGACCCAGTAGTCCCTGGGCCCTCAAATTAAATGTGCCATGAACTGTTTTATTGTAATAATTCGAACAAGTTGTATGGATACCAAGCATGTAGCTAATATCTTTATCCGAATCGCGCTACTCCCCAATTACTTCCGAGCGCTTAGGGACAACTACAATAACGTGCAGTCGGACTTAGGAAGCCGAAGGGATCGAGCCACACTCTGGAGCCGCGGAGGCGTAGGAGTTAGAAAACTCGGCCTCTTCGATCTGCTAAGTGCTACCATTCGTTCACAGCCCCCGAGAACTTGGAAGGTTCGGGAGGTAACCTATCGAGGTTTTGCTCGTGAAAATGTTTTCTCGGACTAGAGTCCCGGTGGTCACTCAAGCGCTCTTGAAAAGATATCGGATGAAGACTGGGAACTAGAGGAGTACTCACAAGTCTTCGTGCTGTAGCCGCGGGGGCGTAAGCATTAGGAGCTTTGAATGAATAGCAACCCGTCATTCCACGCAAGCCGTCATCTTTACTTTTCATGAGTTTCCATCAAAAAACCTTTCGCGTGTGCGATCGGTCTCAACGCAGTTATCAGGATTTTTTTGAAAAAATTCGTAAAAAACGAGGAGGGCATCGTGCCCTTGGTAGGCTCAAGCGTTGTCGCAAACATGTGAACACAGCCAAAGATAAGTTCGGAACTCAGAGACATGTGAACAAGGCATGCAACATCTATTTATTGATGTACGAGTTTTGAACATTTACTCAAGGATAAAACATGCAGGTGCTCGATGTTCCATGTGTTGGTGACGACCCTCCCGTCCTCATACTGGATCTTGTACGTCCCTGGTCGGAGCACCTCATGGACGATGAATGGCCTCTCCCAAGGTGGCGATAGCTTGTGCCTGTCCTTGCTGCCTTGGACTCGTCGGAGCACGAGATCCCTGACGTGGAACTCGCGTGGGCGCATGTTGCACTCGTGGTAGCACTGTAGCACCTGCTGGTACTTGGCGCTCCACAGTAGTGCTACGTCGCGCGCCTCGTCAAGTTGATCGATCGCGTCCTCAAGCGCAACTTGATTTCCTTCTTCGGTGTAAGCCCGTACTCGCGGGCTGCCGTAGTCGATGTCCGGCAAGACTGCCTCAGAGCCATGCACCATGAATAACGGTGTAAACCCCGTGGCTCGGCACGGTGTGGTGCGTAAACTCCACAATACGGACGACAGCTCGGTTACCCATCTTGCTCGAAACTTGTCGAGCCGCTTGAAAATCCTTGGCTTCAAGCCTTGTAGGATCATACTGTTGGCCCTCTCAATTTGCCTGTTCGTCTTCAGGTGAGGAACAGTGGACCAGTCCACACGGATGTGATTGTTGTCGCAGAAGTTGAGGAATTTCTTCCCCGTGAACTGGGTGCTGTTGTCGGTGATGATCGTGTTAGGTATGCCGAAGCGATAGATGATGTCAGTGAAGAACGAGACCGCCTCCTCGGAGCGGATGTTGATGATGGGTCGGGCCTCAATCCACTTCGAGAACTTGTCGACCGCTACAAGAAGGTGGGTGAAGCTCCCGGGTGCTTGTCGGAGTGGACCCACCATGTCGAGGTTCCAGACGGCGAAGGGCCACGTGATGGGGATTGTCTGCAACGCTTGCGCCGGGAGATGAGTTTGTCGAGTGTATAACTGGCACCCTTCATAGCACCGCACGATGTCCTTCGAGTCAGCGACCGCCGTGGGCCAGTAGAAACCTTGTCGGAAAGCTTTTCCGACAAGTGTTCTCGGACCAGCATGGTGATCGCAGGTACCGGCATGTATTTCTTGCAACAGCTCACGGCCTTGATCCTCGAGGATACACCGCATGAGCATGCCGGCTGCCCCGCGCTTGTAGAGTTCGCCGTCGATGAGGAAGAAAGCTTTCGCTCGGCGGGCGATGCGCCGGACTTCTGTCTGGTCGGAGGGGAGCTTCCCCTCGACTAGCCACTTGAGGATGGGGAACCGCCAGTCAGGATCTTCGAGGTTCACCTCTGGTGGCTGATCAATCGCCATGACTTCAGGCTCCGACTCCTCGGGTGGCTTCTCACCTTCTGCTCGCACGGATGGCTGATGCTGATCACTCGCGAAGACCCCGTGAGGAACCGGGCTTTGACTGGATGCGGCCTTTGCGAGTACGTCGGGTGCTTTGTTGTAGTCGTGCAGCATGTGATGCAGCTTGAGGCCGTGGAACTTGCCCTCCAGATCTCGTACGGCTTGACAATACACCGCCATCTTCAGGTCGACACCATTCTTGTCCTTCATGACTTGATCCACGACTAGCTCCGTCGCCCCTGATCTCAAGGCGTTTGATCCCGAGTTCGACAGCGATCTTGAGGCCATTAATCAGGGCTTCGTACTTGGCGGCATTGTTTGATGCCGGGAAAGTAGTCACACCATGTACTCCATGTGCACGCCCAGAGGTGAGATGAAGACAAGGCCTACACCGGCTCCTCCTTCATGACCGAGCTGTCGAAATTGTGACAACCCCACCCGAGATAATTCCGTACTATCGCCTAAACCACTCCTTTTGGTCATTAAGCGATAATAAAGAAGTATCCCGTTGAGTGTTGACGGGTTTACATCTGGTAAATCACTTGACATCACAGAGAGGATCGAACGTATGCATTAAAACTCCCACGAAGGAGAGTCTAGAGTGCCTTACAAATTAACATCAAATCCTCGTAGGGTTCATTATTACAAACATAGTTCTTTGACATGAAGTAAATAGTTCAGAGTTTATTTAAAACAGCGGAAGGAACTAAACGGTACGATCACATCATAGGAGGCCTGTCCATGATGCAATCACTCCTCGTCATCCACCCATTCCAGCTCCCAGCCGGGTGGAAGTTCTCCAGGCCACACATCACATGCATTACCTGGAAGCAACATTTATAAAGCAAGGCTGAGTATACTAATACTCAGCAAGACTTACCCATCGAAAAGAAAGACTTTACCTCTAATCATGCAGGGCTTTTGGCTAATGGGTTTGTTTGCCAAAAAGCTGCTAAGTAGTTAATCCTTACTTTCAATATTTTAGCTCATGTTCTAGTAGAAGTAATCATTACTAGATAGGCAACTATTGCAATCAAGTTGCACAAACAATTAATCAAAGTAATAATCTTCACAAAGTTCCATCATAAAGGGGTATCATGGCCAGTCGGGTAAGTAGTCTCAGATGACGGTGAGAGGCCGACAATCGATTGATTCATAACTAGATTCATAACCTTGCAAGGTGGACCTAAACACACGGGAGGTGCCCTCACTAAGAGTTCACCAACCAGGCAGTTCCCGTCATTCTTCGGTTTGGGATAATAGCTCACAGTCTTAAGTACAAGGTTTATCTGGGCTACGCCACTAAGGTCACCCAACCCGGGGCACTCGGGTGGCGAGCCCGGGGCCGCAACCCTAAGAGTAGTGATAGTAAAACCCCGTACCGCCTCATTTAGGTACTAGGCTTACCGTGCCCATTTCCGACAAGTGTTTAGTACTTTCAAACACTTAACCAACGAAGCCATTGGACCGGAGCCCAAATCCCATGCTCTTACTACATGAGCAATCCATTCAAGCATATGGTGATTCCATAAAGGAGATCCTATTCTCGCGAGTGACGAACATCACTCGACTTGTACCGGATCCTTAAAGCATAGAAACTAGCGACCTAACATGCTAGTGAAAGATCATGGTACTTAAGGATCATGCAACTAGGGTTTCAATTCAACTCTTGAACGTAAACGCACATAAGATAATAAGAAGTAAATTCAGAAGTTTAAAGAAACACATAGGTTAATGAATAAACCGGGGTTTGCCTTTGTCCGCACAAGCAAACAGACAACCTGCCGGACTTTGGTCCGGGTGTTGCTCTACGGTCACGTAGTGCACGTCTCCTCCTGCTCCCTCGTCCTCGTCAGCCGGCACGAGCGTGTAGCTACCGTTGGGGACTTCTACACGGGGAATGCAATGCAGTGATTAGGAGGGTGATTAATTTAATTTAATTCAAAACAGTACTAAACAGCCACTAGGAGTACATGGTTGGCCATATTCACCTTAACAAACGTATTAAAACATTTTACCTTTTAAAAGATAATCAAAAGCTTATTTAGTCTTTTCTTTAAGGTGATTGTGTGCACATCTATAAAAGAATATTTACTTTAACTACAAACAGCAAGGAAAGTTGCTTTTATGCCACAAATTACTTTCCTAACTCATTTACTTAACTCATGCATGAAGAGATTTGTTTTTCCTATTTTTCCTTCACTAGATTAATCTAGTTTGCAACCTTTTAATCAACCAATCACACTTCAACCTTGCCCAACAGTACCCATTGGTCCTACTGACTAGGAAACACCTAATTGGACAGCAAGCACAAGTTTGATCCACTGCAAACATAAATGCACACAAATAAAGGCATTTCTAGCTAGTATTTAAAGGGTTAATGCATACAAAAATAAATATAACAGAAATGAAACCAAACTTTCTCCCACACATGCTTTGGTCTAAATCAAGCCTAGGAAACCAACAAACACACCTAGAGCTATTATAGATCTTGATCTATACATTTATGAAAAAAAGCAAGCATAAATTAGGAAATAATATTTATAGCAGTGGTAAAATCAAAGTAAATTCACCAGAGGTGCATTTTAGCATAACATGACCATAGCCAGGAGTAGGGATCAAAAATAATTATATTTTAGTCTACAAAAATCATCTAGGCAGATTTTACAATATCATAAGATAATTTATATAAAACGATTACTTCAGTAACTTTGTGCAAATTCTGGCACAACTCCTACACATGCTAGTCTCCACAACATATCCAAAATTCAGCTCAAGATCATGTAGCGATTTTGCAAAAACATAGATCTAGGGAATTCACATTTCAATTTTTCAAGCAATAACTAAAACTCAAAAGTATATACATGTTTCAGGGAAGTTGTAGTTTTGGTTACACAGAGCTCAACAAAATTGGATTTGCAATTTTTGGAGTTTTTTGTGATTTTTTATGGATTTTACAAGGTGCAGCTGAAACACTAAAAAGGGGAAGAAACCTTTTTGCGAGCAGGCTCCTGGAAAGATCTAAAGTCTCACAGCCATACCCTTGGTTTGCGTCCACACCCTTAGAAGTTCCTGGGACCTTGCAATATGGTCCCCGGGACCAAGGGGTGACGCGGCTGGCCAAAATCCGGCGGCCTCGCCGGCGGTCTTGGCCGGGGAAGGGGCTGGGAAGGATCCAGGGGTCTTGAGGGACCGGTTTGTGTGCGGTTTTGGGGGCGGAAAGGGCCACCGGTGAGCGGCACGGCAGTGCTGGCCGCTGCGACAGGGGGGTGGGGCGCTGGCGAGGGGGGCGACCTGGGTGACACCGACTGGGCTCAGGGGTTTCAAAGCATCCTAGAGGAGGGCTAGGAGAGGGGCAACGTCGCTGTGACGGCTAGCTGTGGTAGAGCGGCGGCTCCGGCGGCGGCATTGTGTGCAGCCGTTCTGCGCACACGCGCGAAGGGGGGGGGGGGGTCCGACACGGCCTTTATACCCAGGCTCAAGGCGGTGGGGAAATGCCTTGCGTGTCAAGGCCGCGGAGGCACGGCATGGGCGGGGGCGACGACGATGTGCGCGCCCGTACGGCGGCAACCGGGTTGGGTGGCGGCGCGGTGACCGCAGACGCGTGGCGCGAGCGGGATGACGAAGAGGGGCGGTGGACGCGCCGTCCAATCTCCCTGCACAAGCCGCGCGTAGCCCGTGGGGCCTCGGTGTTCGTGCCGAGCCCACGACACGGTTTCCTGGCGGGCACGCACGACGTCGTGCAGCCAGGGGCAGAGAGCACCAGGCGCCTGAATACCATTTCACGCAGCCCTATTTAACCGACCAAAACTCTAAAAAGTTTAACTGAAGTGCACAGAAGTTTGAATAGGAAAGTTGTAGATCTAGCATCCCTCTACAACTTTTACGAAGGGCGTATGGCCTTTTTCTCAACCGTTTGTGCACAAATTGCATGCCAAGATGACAGATTTCTGGGCTCCGATGAATAGTAACTCTAGGCGTTGACCAAGCTTTTTCACGTATTTCCACTCCAAATCTCAAATGCCACTCAACATGAAAGTTGTGTTCCCCGACAAAATACACAACTTTTACATTGGGAGAATTTGAAGTGTTTAGGTGAAATTTGGAGAACGCGGCAAAAGTTCCGGGCGACATAGGAGGGTCAAATGGCGTTTAAGGGGTTTGACTAGGGTTTTGACCCAACCTTGACCATGAGTTGACCAAGGGGTATCATTAGGGGTTGTTGGTGAAGTTTTCGAGGTGATGGCCCAGGTTGACCGTCGATTGACCAAAATCAATGCAGTTGACCGGTTTGTTAGGGTTAATAAACCCGACTAAAAACCTGGGGCGTCACAGAAATACATGGTCCAAGTCTCATGCTCGATCGACGCTGGGGGAGTTTGAATCTCCGTCCACTCGACCACGAAGTTGCTGATGGTGAATTTCCGTCAACCTAGCCATGAGTTTACCTTTAATGTTGGCATTGATTTATTGTTCTAACCACTGGAACTAACCCCCCGTATATAACAAGTTCACTCTTGCATGTCGATTTTGGAGTTTATTGTTTATGCAGGAAATCTACACTAAAGAAGAAACTTTCGGGATAAGTTTGTCAAGCACTTCAGAAGAAGATCATGAAGCCCGACAAGAGTCAAGACATGCGATGTACATGATTCCAAATGACCCGAGGACCGAAGCGTCAACATGCAAATCTTCAGGGACTCAACCAGAAAATGGTGAAGCTTGGATAGCAAGATTCAAGCCTTAACCGTGAAGGAAACGACGTCAAAGGCCCACATGCAAGTGCACACAAGTAGGGAATCACGCGAGAAGCAACCGGGGAGGAAACTGGGGCCGAACCGGGCAGAAACGGGCCTGGGCCGACCGGCCCAGCCCATTCCGGGCCCAGTTTGATGCCCCCTTTGACCTAGTTGCCTCTCGTGCTATTTATAGCCACCTGGCCGAGAGCCACGCGAAAAATTTATTTGTCATCCGCCGCCACAAGACCGAGAACGAGAAGCAGATTGGATTGCGAAGGGAGCACTCGTGGCCTTCATCTACTTCGGGGTATTCTACACCATGATCAGCGCTACAATGGGTAACATTATGGGGTAATGTCCTTGTTTGTCCTAGGGGTTGAAGGGGGATCTTGAGTTGTAATCACCGAACCTTTGTTTTGAATCTTTTGCTATCATATTCATGTTCAAGTTGATGGTGCTTTAATCATATTGGCCGGTCAGCTTTCTTGGGGGATGGATCGCTCGTAGCTTCGCTATCGTGTTCCTTTTTGTTATTTATGCGATTACCGTCGCGTAGTGACAGTGCGCGGGAGGGAAAACATAATGAACTTGGTTCACTCCTTTGATCATGCATGCCTATAACACATCAACATCTTGTGCACTTGGTGTTCGATCATGGATTACCCTCATGTAGTGACTAGTATGCGAGAGGGAAAGGGTTGGACTCCGTGCACTTTTACCTTTGGTAGATTAGATTGGGTTGTTCTTGCTAGGTGGTTACATCTTCAAGTGATCCTAGATCCCTTGGACAAGCATTCTACGTTCTTGAGATCTCCTTTCCATCACTCTCTACTTTGTCTTCTTTAACCTAGATTAAATTAGATTAAGTTCCTTACTTACACATATTTGATAAAGAGCTTTAAATCAACAACATTAGTGCTTAGTTGAGCATAGCATTCCACTTGTTCCACGGATTGATTAACCTTGGGGGAATACTCTAAGGGAAAAGCTACAACCGACCCGTGCGCTTGCGGATCGTAACTTGACGCGTTATTTAACCGTCAACAGAAGTCCGCGAGCACTTGGGATTTGATTGCACTGCGTGGAGCGTACGTGATGTTCTGCCCCATCAACTCGAGTACCCACTTGGAGATCATTCCTTCGGCCTCGGGGTTCTGGATGACCTCCCCGAGCGGATACTTGGACACCAAGGTGATAGGATGTGCGTCGAAGTAATGCCAAATCTTGCGCTTGGTCATCAAGATCGCGTACTCAAGTTTCTGCATTTATGAGTAGCACGTCTTGGAGTCGGAGAGTACCTCACTGACGAAGTACACTGGTCGTCGCACCTTTTGAGACCTCCTGGGCTCTTCTCGCTCGACCACCAATGCCGCGCTGACCACCTGGGTTGTCATTGAGATATACAGGAGCATTAGCTCTTCCGTGGTCGGAGCGATCAATATCGGAGGACTCTTGAGCATATTCTTGAGAGAATCAAGTGCCTCTTGTGCCTCGGGAGTCCATGCGAAGTGGTCAGATTTCTTCATCAGCTTGTACAATGGCAGGCTGCGCTCTCCGAGTCGTGCTATGAAGCAACTTAAAGCCGCGAAGATAGCTTGTGACACGTTGCACGCCTTCTTCAGGTTCTTGATCGGGCCCATGTCCATGATGGCCAAGATCTTCTTGGGGTTAGCCTCGATGCCACGTTCCGACACGACAAAGCCGAGGAGCATGCCCCTCGGAACCCCGAAAACGCACTTCTTGGGGTTTAGATTTACCCGTGTTGTCGTAGCTTCTCGAAGACCTCAGTGAGGTCGGGGACTAGGTCCCCCGTCTTCTTCGACTTGACTACGATATCATCAACGTATGCTTCTATGATGCGGCCTATCAACTCCCCGAAGACGCGTCACATGCATCGTTGGAAAGTAGCGCCTGCATTTTTGAGCCCAAAGGGCATCGTTTGGTAGCAGTAGGCGCCGAACGGAGTAATGAACGAGGTTGCAAGTTCATCCGCTATGCACATCGCTATCTGGTGGTACTCGGAGTACACATCGAGAAAACAGAGGGTTTCGCACCCTGTCGTTGAATCGACTACCTGATCTATGCGAGGCAAAAGAAATAGATCCTTGGGACATGCCTTGTTAAGGCTCGTATAGTCAACACACACCGTTCATTTCTTATTCTTCTTCTTTACAAGTACATGGTTTGCTAGCCACTCGGGGTGGAAGACTTCATGGATGAACCCTGCACTAAGGAGCTTCACGACCTCCTCGCCAATCACCTTGCACTTCTCGTCGTTGAAGCGGCGAAGGCGCTGTTTCACCGGTTTTGATCCCGGCTTGATGTTCAACTTGTGCTCGGCAACCTCTCTCAGTACCCCATTCATGTCGGAGGGTTTCCACGCAAACACATCGAGGTTCGCTTTGAGGAAGTCGACGAGCGCGCTTTCCTATTTAGGATCGAGCGCCGTCCCGATATGTAGCGTATGGCCATCATTGGAGACGACTGCATCCTTAACGTCCTTGGCGGGCTCGAAAGAGCAGGCCCCACGCCTGGATGCTTCGGGGACATCCCGGTCCTCGGAACGAGGCTCGACGTGGAGCCTCTCAGACCGGATGGTTGCTGTTGACGGTGAAATTCCGTCAACCTAGCCATGAGTTTACCTTCGGTGTTGGCATGAGTTTTATATCTTATCCATTGGTACTAACCCCCTTGGTATAACAAGTTCATTCGTGCATGTCAGTTTTGGAGTTTACTGTTTATGCAGGGTTTTGACGTTGAAAGCAAGACTTCCGGGATAAGTTCATTAAGCACCTTGACAAGACCTTGAAGCCCGGTGCAAGTCATGCAATGAAGCAAACTTGACTCCAAAAAGCCCAGGGACCTAACCCGAGAAGATGACAAACTCTGAGGACCTAGCCAGAAAAGTGCTGAATCGCGAGACAAGGAGCTTTGTCCAACTCGGAGAGAAACTGAGGACAAGGGCCCACATGCAGAAGGGGGAAGGATCTAGAAGACTCGGGAACCGACGCCACGCGAAGGAGGCAGGCAACTGGGCCGGGGTGGGCCCAGGCCGGTCGGCCGGACCCATTCCAGGGCCCAGTCGCCTCCCCCTTTGACCTAGCCGCCATTCGGGCTATTTATAGCCCCGGGGTCAAGAGCCACGCATCAATCCATTCGTCATTGGCCGCCGAGGAGCAGAGAAGAGAGGGGCGCCATCTCAGAGAGGAGAGGGTCGAGCTAGTTGACTAGGGTCTCCCTAGCCGACGTGGGAACCTTGCAAGGAAGACCACGTCGGAGTTCCCGGAGCTAGAAGCAAGATCGAGGTAGGATCCCGATGGTGATCTTGGTTTATTTATCATGTACTAGTTGATGTATCAAGTTGAATCCGATTCTTAGCGACTAAGTGTTTCTCCGAAGTCTTCGTTTTCGATCAGCTTTGCTTATCTTAGATCTATTCTCGAGATAGATCACATAGGGTGTTCTTGTAGCCGTGGTGGCTAGAGGTGCACGCCTGACCTTCCAAAAGATCTCGACTTGTCCTCGGACTCGCCCTAGACTACCCACATGAATAGGAGTGCGTTGTGACAGAACGGTGGCTCTGAAAGGCGGGCGTTTTGGAGTCGGACGGGAAACCATGGTGTCGGTGTTTTAGACCGGCAACCTACCAAGGGGAGTACCCGAGGTAGATGAATGTGGCCTCGCCGAGATCGGTAACTCGAAGGAAGAGACATGTGGCACACAATTTAGACAGGTTCAGGCCGCAAGGTGCGTAATACCCTACGTCCTGTATGCTGCGTAGCTCTGGATTGATTGGGTGTGATTACAAGATGATGCGTAATCTGAGAGAGAAGGGTCCCTGCCTCGCCTTATAAAGTCCGGGAGGCAAGGTTACAAAGTTGGTTTAGGGAGAGAGTACTAGTCGTGTACGTCTAGGAGTCCTCTACACAGTACATGGTATGTATGGCTTCCTATCTGAGTACTTCTCCACCGTAGTCCTTGCGCCTCACGCCATCAGGTACCGTACGACACAAGTCGGGTAGTCCTAGGGGCCCACCGAGTAGTCGGTCCTGGTACCCACCGAGGTAGTGGGCCTAGGGAGGTCCATACGACAAGCCCCCGAGTACCTTGTAGTCGAGCAGGATAGCTTCGAGTAGTCTTGATGGTCTTGACGAGTAGTCCTCAAGCGTCCCCGAGTACTACAAGTCGAAAGTCCTCAAGAGTACTTGAAGCATCCCGAGGCTGGAAGGTACTCCAGCTGATCTTTGAGTAATCCTTAAGTCTTCTCGAGTAGTCCCCAAGCGTCCTCGAGTTCTGCTCTCGAAGGTCTTCAACAATACCCGTATTGTCTTGAAGCCGAACTCGATATGGAAGTGCGATTGCAAAATCGCACTCCATATGGAGTAGCCCTTGAGCCTTAGGTTGAGTCGTAGACTCTGGCTGAGGGTCAATCTGAAGTTCTGACAAGATTATCTCGCAAAATCCGGAGAAAAAACCGAAGGACACGTGGAACAGAGCCCCCGAGCCTTGAGTCGAGCACTTCATCTCGAATTGAAGGGTCATCTTGTATGTAGAATGTGTCCTGAGTTGCTCTTGAACCTTGTCGCTACCCAGGGAATTGATTAGATGTAGCCGAGCCCCCGAGATAAGGCGCATCGACTACTGGAAGTTGAAGGGTCAGGCGCTGCCGCTGAGTTAGCCGTGTTGAGACTTATCCATCCGGCCGTTGAGGAGCCGCCTATTAACTTATAAATAGAAGCCGAAACCCTTAGGGTTTTTCACCCCATACACTTGCAGCCATTCTGAGCAAATCTCGCCTAGAGTCCGCCACCAGTGCACACTGCCACCTCAGTGTAGATCGTAGATCCAGGCGTGCCGCCGCAGATAACCACCACTGCAGCCCTCGAGCGAATGCGAGTAAAGACCCGGTGCACTTGGAGAATGAAGCCCTCGCCATCCAAGAGCATGAAGACCGCCGACAGGAAGAAGAGATCCCGAGAGGAAGCCGCAGGATCCGCCGCAGGGTCAACGCCGCCGGTGTCTCCCTCGCGTCCAAACCCAACAAGGAGTGGAAGAAGTCAAAGGCCAAGACTGAGGACCTGTTGGCGCTTCTCAACAACGGATTTCTCCTGGAGAAGGAGGTCGACATGTGGCGCGCCGTCGCGGGAGATCCGTACCCGATGGAGAAGAATCTGGATGAGATCCCGATGTTCACGCGGTTCATGGAGCGCGGGTTGGCCCTCCCGGCGAGCAACTTCTTCAAGGGGCTCTTGGAGTACTACGGTATCGAGTACCTCAATCTCAACCCCAATGGTATCTTCCACACCTCCGTCTTCGTCCATTTTTGCGAAGCCTTCTTGGGCATCAAGCCCCACTGGGTACTCTTCCAGAAGTTCTTCCGCGTGAAGCCCCAGCAAAGTGCCAACGACCCCCCGAGTAGTCGGAGGAGCCGGCATCCAGATGCGCGAGGATGCCGCAGAGCAGTACCTGGCGTACAAGTTGATCAACTCCAACCAGGATTGGAAGTCAAAGTGGTTCTACATCACCAACCACCACCCAGAGCTGCCGAAGCCCAGCGGGAAGCAGCCAAAGCACCGGCCCTGGTGGAACACCAAGCCGACGATGCAAGAGGGTATCCAGCTACCCGAACTTCTGGCGAAGATCAAGGCTTTGAGAGAAGCCGGGCTGAGGGCCGAGCATGTGGCCTTCATCTTCATGAAGAGGAGGGTGCAGCCGCTGATGGCTCGCGACACCCTCGGCTACTAGTACACCGGCGACAGCGACTCGTCACGGATGCCCGGTGGTGAAATCGACGATGACGACATCGTCGACAGGCTGGGGAGAATCTTCAAGGACATGCCGGCGTACACGCCCTGCCTCGTGTCCGAGTACTCCACCGCGCGCCCACCGAACGAGGTCAGTAGCCGTACTCAGTGTCGAGTACTCATTATGTAGTAGTAGTCATGCTCACCCAATGTGCTTCTTGCAGGATGACATAGTGAAGTTTGTCTCCGAGTCGGCTTCACCTCCTCGACTTGTCGAAATCCCAGAGGAGGGGAAGGGCAAGGCCAAGGAGCGTCGCGAAGTCGGCGAAGGGGACGACAGTATTGTCGTCGAAGACACATCGGACGAAGATGATGAGGAAACGCTTCAAGAGCGGTTCCTGCTGTGGTCGAGATTCAGCCGCCCTGCACTGCCCAACGTCCCTCTCGTCCAAGATCCTCCAACTAACTTGGAGGCTAGTCTGCCTGCACCGCCGAGCAAGCTGTGCAACATGGCACGCAAGCGCGTGGCCAAGAAGCTCAAGGTCACTGAGACCACATCCCAAGAGGTAAGCTCCTTGAGTAGGGTGGTCGAGTACTTGTTTCTCGATGTTGTGTATGCTGACGATGAAATTCCGTTGCTTGCAGGAGATTCCGCCTTCCGACCCCATGGAACAAGGGGACGAAGGTGACTGGGAGACTGTGGGGGAGCCGGCTGAGAGAAGCCGCAGCTCAGCCCCCGCCATGCCGTGAAGCCGCACCGCGAGCACCAATTGTCGAGGGCGTAGGCCGAGCCGGGGCGGCAGCGGCTGCTGCTGAAGAGCCGGCGGCTACTGAAGCCGAAGAGGAGGCTCCTGCTGAAGTTGGACTAGTCGACATCGCCAACATACTTGGCGCCCCAACCGTGACAGTAGTCCGGTCGAGCCTGTAAGTGATGATCTTTCCCGAGTAGTACATGCAGTTTGGTAGTCGTACTTGGTTGACAACCAGTTGTGTACTGTGCAGGAAATCCACGGACTTGACCTGGGATGAGGATGAACCTAGCGCATCAATGGCTGAAGAGGGTTCCGCGCCAGCAGCTAAGGAGTCCGCTCCCGCCCCTCAAGCAGAGTCTGAGGCGCCGGCCGTAGAGGCTACACTGCCGGAGGCCAGCATTGTAGAGGGTAAGTACACTGCACGAACGCAGTAGTCCTCGAGGAGTAGTCGTAGCCGTCGTGGGAGACTAATCCGAATGTCTTCTGTTGACAGGAGCCGAAGCTGAGGGAAGCACCATCCCCGAGGCGGTGCCCGTTGAAAGCGTGGCGCCGAAGACCCAAGGAGCCGCCGGAGCAGCCCCCGAGCCGGCGAAGGTAGCCAGCGGCGGAGCCCCCGCGATGGCCGGAGAGGAGAGCGATGATGTACTGCTAGACACAACCCTGGAAGTAGTCGTCCGCTCACCGGAGATTCGAGATGTGGAGCCAATCCGTTCGGCACCAATGTCTGAAGCCGCCATGAGTAGTCGTGGTGGGGTTGAACTCCTGGCGGATGACCTCGTCGACCCGGCGGCAGTGGCGCGTCACTTGGAAGCGATGCGCCAGGCCGAGGAGTGGATGAAGGTAAGTTGTCGGTACCCTTGAGTAGTCAATCTGCCATAGATGTTGAGTACCTCGGTAACAGCTGTTGTCTGCTGCAGGATGTCGTGGAGAGATCTCGACAAAAATCTGACATGCTCCAAGGATACAGCGACACAGTTCTCCGGGCGGAGGCCTTGGAGGAACAACTCGTAAAGGCTCGGAAGCACTCCGCCATGCTCCAGTCAAAGCTTGACGTCGCCTTCGCCCAGTACCATAACGAAGTCCAGGACATGCAGGCGAAGAGCGATGAGTTGGTGCGAAAGGACAAGTCACTCCACAAAAAGAATAAAGGTACAATGCTGTCTTGTCGAGTACCCATTGGAGATGTCTTGCAGTGGTCTAACCCCGCCTTGTTGATTGCAGAGCTCGAGACCCGGGTCGAGCAATTGAAGGCTTCAGAGGTCAACATGAAGAACCTCTTCTACCGGGAGAAGGAGGCCCGTGAGGTACTTGTATATGACTATAAGCAATTGGCTTACGAGTGCGATAAGCACATGGAGCTTCGAATTGCCTCGGATCGTGACCTCGTCAACTGCTACAAATCTCTGCAGAAGCTGAACGAGGACTGCGAGAAGTTGCGGGCCCAGCTCAAAGAACTCGAAGAAGCCGCACTTCCCATTGCGAGGCTACTGGTGCCTCATCCGGGCGGGCCGAAGATAGCTCCGTTGGTGGACCAGCTGAGAGAAGCTCCCACTCATCTGGCGACGTACGTCAAGCATTTGGCGAAGGCGATCCCCAATCGCATCCTCGGCGTACATGAATTCGTACTCCCCGAAGGCTCCGAGTGGATGTAGTCACCGGTGGACTAGCCGCCAACCGCACCGATGAGCAAGACGCGGAGCTCTCCGGAGCGATGGCGCCAATTGTCGAGCAGGTCACCGAAAGCCGAACCTTCGCAGTCCTGTGGGGTTAGCTTGTAGCAGTAATTGTATAAACAGAGTTGTACTGAACTTGTTTAATTATGAAATGAGAAAGCTTCTCAGAAATGAGTACTCGTTGTCGCAAGATGTGTATGCGGAGTTCTCATTGTGGAGTTGTCACGAGTAGTCGTACTCGCCAGTAGACCCGTTGAGGGAAAAAGCAGTAAATCAGTTGATAGATAATCAAACTTTATTACTGAGAGAAATACACCTGGATGGCCAGGGCCGTTTTACAAGAGTAGTCGCCAGGACCCGGAGGCCGCCTACGGCTAAGTGGTGCTAGGGCGTATAGCCGCTTACAGCAGTAGATCCGTTAGTAGCCGTATAGGCTGGATCTAGGAGTACATGGTCTCTTAGTAGACCGCTGCTGGAGTCCTTTGTCGCTCGGAGCAGCCCAAGATCCGTTAGTAGCCGTTAACGCTGGATCTTGGAGTAGAGTAGTCCGGAGACTAGTGCCCGGACCCGTGAGGCCGCTTACGGCCGAAGGGGTTTTGGAGTAGTCGTGTAGACTTGAGCCCCCAGGGTAGTCGATAGACTAGGTGTAGAATCGACAGAGCTGATCGATATTCCACGAGTTGTTGACGTCTTCACCTTCGAGCATCTGGAGGCGATAGGAGCCTGGTCCGGTCACCTTTGCCACTGTGAAGGGACCTTCCCAGGGCGAGCTGAGCTTGTGTAGTCCTTCCATGTTTTGGATGCAGCAGAGGATGAGATCACCAACGTTGAAGGAGCGTTCCTTGACTTTGCGTTCGTGGTAGCGTCGGATACCCTCAAGGTACCTTGCTGATTGGACGAGGGCGGCGCAACAAGCTTCTTCGAGTCCATCGATATCAACTCGTCTGTTGTCTTTAGATATGCCTTCGTCGTATTGCTCTACTGCTGGTGAATCCCACATGACATCAGCAGGGAGAATTGCTTCGGAGCCGTAGACTAGGGAGTATGGCGATTGCCCCGTTGGCTTGGAGGGTTGAGTACGTAGCCCCCAGAGCGCATTGGGTAGTTCCTTGATCCACTTGCCTTCTTTTGAACTAGCAGCATCGTGCAGTCGCTTCTTGAGAGCGTCGAGTACCATCCCATTGGCACGCTCGACTTGTCCATTGGCCCGAGAATGGGCAACTGACATATATCGGACGTCGATCCCGCTGTTCTCGCAGTACTCCCAGAACTGGTGATTGTTGAAGTTGGAGCCTAGGTCTGTGATGATGCAGTAGGGTAGTCCGTAGCGATGCACGAGTTCATCCAAGAAGTCGAGTACTCTGTCGGCCTTGGGGCATGTGACCGGCTTGACCTCGATCCACTTGGTGAACTTGTCGATGGCCACCGCTTCGTTGAATCCACCCGGCGCGAGCTTGGGAGAGGCCCAATCATGTCGAGCCCCCGGCGGGCGAAGGGACAGGTTGGCGGTATGGTGACTAGCTTGTAGGCCGGGACATGTAGTTGCTTGGCGAAGTATTGGCACCCTTGGCACCTTCTGATGAGTTCTTCGGCATCGCCCAGAGCTGTGGGCCAATAGAAAGCTCGCCGGAAGGCCTTACTGACCAGCGTGCATGAAGACGCGTGGTTGCCGCAGACGCCTTTATGGATCTCCTCCAAGATGCCCTTGCCTTCTTCTCGGGGGACGCACTTCATGAGAACTCCAGAAGATGCGCCCCGCCTGTAGAGCTTGTCTCCGACTAGGACGTAGGACTTGGCGCGGCGAATGAGTTGCTCGGCAAAGTTCTTGTCTGAGGGTACCTTCTGCTCGCGGAGGTAATCGATGAAGGGTTGCCTCCAGTCCACGTCTATCATCATGACCTCCTGGCCAGCCGGGGGTGTGGCTTGGATCTATGGTTGGTGGCGCCGGCTCCGGAATGGATGGCGCGTGAAGCTCGTGGATGAAGACACCCGCTGGTACTTGAGCGCGAGTAGAACCAAGCTTCAACAGGACGTCCGCTGCAACGTTGTTGTCGCGGACGACGTGGTGGAACTCGAGACCGTAGAACTTGTTCTCGAGTTTGCGGACATCTAGGTAGTAGGCGTCCATGTTCTCCTTGTTGCGGTCCCAGGACTTGTTGACTTGGTTGATGACCACTGCGGAGTCGCCGTAGACTAATAGCCGCTTGATGCCTAGTGAAGCCGCGAGGCGGAGCCCGTGTAGTAGAGCTTCGTACTCGGCTTTGTTGTTTGAGACCTTCCAAAAGATCTGCAGGACGTACTTGAGTTGTTCGCCCATTAGAGAGATCAAGAGTACCCCTGCACCTGCGCCTTCGAGCTTGAGCGAGCCGTCGAAGTACATCACCTAGTGCTGCGGGCGCTCGCTTGGAGTAGGTAGGCGATTCTCCCGCCACTCGCCACGAAGTCGACTAGTGCTCGCGACTTGATGGTTGTCCGTGGCTTGAAGTCGATGTTGAGGGCGCCTAATTCGGCCGCCCACTTGGAGATCCTTCCCGGTAGCATCTTGGTTCCGCAAGATGTCGCCGAGCGGATAGTCGGTGACGACGGAGATCGAGTACTCCCGGAAGTAGTGTCATAGATTCCGCGAAGTGATGAGCACCGCATACGTAACTTCGTACGGGTTGATAGCATGCCTTGGATTCTGACAGGACCTCGCTGACGAAGTAGACTGGTCGCTGGACTGGGTAGGCGTGGCCGTCTTCCTGCCGCTCGACGACGATGGCAGTACTGACCACGTGAGTAGTCGCAGCGAGGTAGAGCAGTAGCTGCTCCTTTTGCGAGGAGCCATGAGGACTGGTGGCTTGGATAGGAAGTCCTTGAGCTGAGCAAGGGCTAGGTCTGCCTCTGGAGTCCACGCGAACTTCTCTTGATGTTTGAGTAGTTTGAAGAAGGGGAGCCCCCGTTCTCCAAGCTTCGAGATAAATCATTCGCAGCCGCCATGCATCCGGTTAGCTTCGCACGTCTTTGATGCACGTGGGAGCTTTCATCTTTGGTGATGGCGGAGATCTTCTCGGGATTGGCTTTGATGCCGCGGTGGCCGATGATGAAGCCGAGTAGTTTGCCCGACGCACGCCGAAGACGCACTTGTTCGGGTTGAGCTTCCAGCGGTACTCTCGCAAGGATGCGAAAGTCTCTTCAAGATCGGCGGTGAGCGTGTCGGAGTTTCTGGTCTTGATGACCACGTCATCCATGTAGGCTTCGACGTTCTTGTTGAGCTGCCTCTTGAAACAGGCCTGGATAGCTCGCTGGTAGGTAGCGCCGGCGTTCTTCAACCCGAAGGACATGGTCGTGTAGCAATACGCGCCAAACGGGGTGATGAACGTGGCCTTCTCCTGATCTTCTTCCTTGATAGCGATCTAGTGGTACCCGGAGTAGCAGTCGAGGAAGTAGAGCAGGTCGCAGCTCATTGTGGAGTCGATGACTTGGTCTATCCGAGGCAACCCGAAGGGGTCCTTGGGGCAGTGCTTGTTGAGGTTAGTGTAGTCGATGCACATCCTCCACTCATTCGAGTTCTTCTTGCAGACAAGGACGGGGTTAGCTAGCCACTCAAGATGGAAGACTTCTCTGATGAAGCTAGCCGCGAGTAGTTTGGCGAGTTCCTTCTTGATGGCATTCCGTCTGTCGTCGGCGAAGTGGCGGAGGTGTTGTCGCTTTGGGGTAGCTTTAGGGTCGACATTGAGTGAATGCTTGATCAGATTCCTGGGCACCCCTGACATGTCTGCTGGTTTCCACGCGAATATGTCTCGGTTAGCCCGGAGGAAGCTGATGAGCGAGTCTTCCTATTTCGGGTCGAGGCCAGCCCCGATGGTGGTGGTCTTGCTGCTGTCGCCTGTCCCGAGGTCAATTGACTTGACTTGAACCTCCTCCCCGGGCCGAGGCTTGTTGGCTTTGTCGGACTTCTCCCGGGATGTCGAGTTCACTTGGGGCAAGCTTCTTGGATGCGGCGTAGATCTCCATCATTGCGTTGGGTACTTGATTCGTGGTGCGAGTTCCACGGCTTCGTGTCACAGTCGAAGGATATCTTCAAGTCCCCTTGCAGTGAGAGTACACCGGCCGGACTTGGCATCTTGAGTACCAAGTAGGTGTAGTGGGGTACCGCCATGAACTTGGCGATAGCTGATCTGCCGAGGATTGCATGGTAGGACGTCTCGAAGTCCGCGACTTCGAACTTGATGTACTCGGTACGGTAGTTGTCCCTTGTTTCCCCGAAGGTAACTGGTTGGACCACTGAGCCCAGTGGGATAGCCACGTTCCCGGGGACGACACCGTAGAAATGCGAGGTGCTCTTGGTGAGCATGTGGGTGATGTCGAGCTTCATTTTCTTCAAGGTCTTGGTAAAAAGGACATTGAGCCCGCTTCCACCGTCGATGAGGACCTTGTTGAGTTTGGAGCCCGCGACCACCGGCTTCGTAACAAGTGGGAACCATCCCGGTTCGGAGAAGGCGTCCATTGATCCGCGCGGGAGAAGGTAATGGGTACCTCCGACCACCGAGAGAGGGGTCGGGACCGGCGGTTCAATGCTCATGACTTCTCGTCGAGTGGCTTTACGAGCCCGTCGGTTGGGTAGTCCGCCGAAGAGGACGTTCACCGTCTTGTCGGGTTCTGGAAGTCGCCGTTGCCCTCGTCGGCCTTCTTCTTGCCTTTCTTGTCGTGAGGGTGCCGTGGCTCTGGAGTATCCTTGAGTGCTCGCCGGAGTTGGTAGCAACGCTCGGTCGTGTGGTTGCCGTCCGGATGCCACGGGCACTTCTCCTTCGGCAAGTCTTTGAAGTCGCCAGAGGTCTTCTTCGAGTTGTCTTTCGCAGGGCGCAGGATAGTCGTGACAGTGTTGTCTGGCTTGCGCTTGCGATTGGGACCCGACTAGTTGTTGCTGCGACCGCCTTGGTTCCAGTTGTTGTTGCTGTTGCGGCCTGTGTTCTGCTTGCGCTTGCCACGGATGGCGTCGTGCTTGGCGTTAGCCTTGTCTTCTTCGTCAGCTCAGGAGGTGATCATGTCCTTGAGGTGGGTGATGGAGCTCGGGCGGTGACGACCGAAGTCTTCGAAGGTGTGACGGTGATAGAGACCGTCTTGGAAGAGGTCGTTGACCTCCTTGTCGGAGACGTCGACTACGGTGGCGCGCTTGTCGAAGAAGCGTCGCATGTACTTGCGAAGGGTCTCGCCCTGTTCCTGCTTCACCATTGCCAGGTCCATGCGAGTACCCGAGTGACCCATAGCGCCCACGAAGTTGCTGGTGAATTGTTCCTTAAGCTGGTCCCACTTGTCGATCGAGTACTTCTCGAGTGACTCGAGCCATGTAAGCGGGGCTTGATCTAGATAGAAGGAGAGGTAGAGGCACTTCGTGTCGTTATTGCCACCAGCGTTCTCGATAGAGAGGGCATAGCATCTGAGCCATTATACTGGATCCTGCTTCGCGTCGTACTTGGTGATCCCCAGAGGATTGAATTTCTCCGGGAGAAGTAGATTGCGAAGCCGTGCAGAGAAGGCGGGGAAGCCATCGTTGTCGCCTGTCGTGGAGGACTTCTTGCGCCGAAGTTCTTCGATCTTCTGGCGAGCGTCGAAACCGCCACGTGAAGCACCGGAGGCGTGGCTGTTCGTGTGGCCTCGGCCGCCGCGGTCGCCTCCGCCCCCGGCTCTCCTGCCCGCCCCCATGGTTGGAGCTCCCGCCGTCACTGCCTCTCGCCACCGGGATCACGGTGAGGGATGATCTCACGGTTGCCGTTGGCGCCGCCGACGCCGTTTCCACCATGAGAGGGCCCTGTCGGCCGTTGCCGGGCACGCGTTGGGGTTGGCGGGTGGCTCCCCTCGAGTACGGTTGCGACCGATGTCCGCCTTGCGACTTGTGGCTTTGTTGCCTTGCTGGTGGTTCCCGATGGGGGGCACTTGAGTGACCCTGTTGTCAACTCGCATGAAGTAGGCGTCCTCCGCGAGCTTGGCGATGACTTCTCCCGCGCACATCCCCTGAGCCTAACATGCTATCGTAGTGATAGACATGAGGCATTGCTCTGGGGTAGTGTGCACCCGGCTCTCGACTTGGTCGAGTGCTTCCGCGAGGTTCCGGATGGGAAGGGACTCGCGGAGACGTCGGCGCCGTTCGTTTCGCTTTCTGTTGCATTCATGTCGAGCGTCCCTGTTGGCGTCGGTCTTATCGGCAGGTGCATTGGCAGACAGCTCGTCTGCTGAGATATCCTCGAGGTATCGGTCAGGGACCGTCCCTAAGGGCCCCGACATCTCATTGGTGGTCATGAAGACTTGCTGACCAGGAGAGCCGAGGCAGGAGTCACTGGTTGCCACCTCTGTTGGAGTGGTCTCGAAGCTCGGATCCACCCGCGCCCAAGTACCGGCGGTGTCTTCGTACACGAGCTTCACGCACCATCCATCCCGCAGCCGCGCCTCCGACCACCGTCCCGGCCCCATCCACCACCGGGGCGAGGAGGTCATGATGATCGACGTGGACCGGAGGCAACCCTTCATCGACTACCTCGGCGAGCGAGAAGGTCCCCTCCGACAAGAACGCGTCCGAGCAACTCGTCCGCCGCGCCAAGTCCTACGCCCTCGTTGGAGACAAGCTTTACAAGCGGGGCACATCTTCGCGGAGTACTCATGAAGTGCGTCCCTCGTGAAGAAGGCAAGGACATCTTGGACGAGATCCACAAGGGCGTCGCGGCAACCACGCGTCCTCACGCACGCTCGGTCGAGGCTTTCGACGAGCTTTCTGCGGCCCACGGCTGCGGGCGACGCCGAGGAACTCGTCGAGAAAGTGTCAAGGATGCCGCACTTCGCCAAACAAAGAACACGTCCCGACCTACAAGCTAGTCACCATACCGCCAACCCGGCCCTTTGCTTGCCGGGGGCTCGACATGATTGGGCCACGCGCCAACCGCGCCGGGAGGATTTAACGGGGTATTGGTGGCTATCGACAAGTTCACCAAGTGGATCGAGGTCAAGCCGCTCACATGTCCCAAGGCCGACGAGTACTCGACTTTACGGATGAACTCGTATACCGCTACGGACTACCCCACCGCATCATCACGGACACGGGCTCCAACTTCAACAACCACCGAGTTACTCCGGGAGTACCGCGAGAACGGCGGGATCGACGTCCGATACGTCTCGGTTGCCCATCCACGGGCCAACGGACAAGTCGAGCGCGCAAATGGGATGGTCCTCGACGCTCTCAAGAAGCGGCTACACGACGCCGCGAACTCCAAAGGAGGCAAGTGGATCAAGGAACTACCCAACGCACTCGGGGGCTATGGACTCGGCCATCCAAGCCAACGGGGCAATCCCCTTACTTCTGGTCTACGGCTCCGAAGCAATCCTCCCTGCCGACGTCATATGGAACTCGCCAGCAGTGGAGCACTACGACGAAGGCGTCTCGGAAGACGACGGACGAGTTGACATCGACGATCTCGAAGAAGCTCGCCGTGTCTTGCCCTCGTCCAATCGGCAAGGTACACCGGAGGGTATCCGACGCTACCATGATCGCAACGTCAAGGAACGCTCCTTCAACATTGGAGATCTCGTCCTCCGCCGTATCCAGAACACGGAAGGACTTCCACAAGCTCGGCTCTCCCCGGGAAGGTCCCTTCACCGTGGCAAAGGTGACCGGCCGGGCTCCTACCGCCTCAAAACACTTGAAGGCGAAGACATCAACAACTCGTGGAACGTCGACCAGCTCGTCGATTCTACGCCTAGTCTACACGACTACATCAACACCCCCCTTGCCGTAAGCGGCCCCTCCGGGTCCCGGCTCCGGTCTCCAGAATTCTCCTCTCCCGGGATCCGGCCCCGTGCGGCTACCTACGGACCCTGGGCTGCGACGAGCGTCAAGGACTCTAGCAGCGGTCTACTAAGAGACCACTCTCCAAGATCCGGCTGCTCGGCTACCAACGGATCTACGATCCAGCCTACACGGCTACCTATGGATCAACTGCCGTGAGTGGCTACCCGCTCCCGCTCTACTCGGTCCGTAAGCGGCCTCCGGGTCCAGGCGACTACTTTGTAACTACGGCCCTGGCCATCCAGGTGTACTCCTTCAGTAATAAAGTTTGATCGTTCATCAACTTCTTTACTGCTTACTCCCTACAACGGGACTGTTGAAGCCGAGTACTACTACTCACTCCACGATGGGGACTCCGCACTCTGAGATCGCGACTACGAGTACTCATTGCTGGAAAATTTCTTTCATTAATACTTAAACAATTCATTACAATTGTTTTCCTGTACAACCATGGCTACTAGCTACCTATTACAGGGCTACTGGAGGTTCAGCTTCTCAGCTACCTGCTCCGCGATGGGAGCCATCTGCTCCAGCAGCTCTGCATACTGCTCATCGGTGCAGTTGGCGGCTACCCCGCCGGCGACCACCTCCACTGGAGCCTTCGGGAAGTACGACTTCATGAAGGCCAAGACTTGTCTTGGGATCGACCTCGCCATGTGCTTCACGTAGGCGGCCAGCCGGCTCGGAGCTTCCTTGAGGCGATCCACCAGAGGAGCAATCTTGGGGCCGCCCGGGTGCGGCACCAGGAGTCTTGCGATCGGCAGTGCGGCTTCTTCCAACTCCTTCAACTGGGCCCGCAATGCCTCGCAGTCTTCGTTCAACTTCTGCAAGGATTTGTAGCAGTTGACGAGATCTCTGTCAGAAGCAATCCGAAGCTCCATATGCTTCTCGCACTCGAAGGCGAGTTCTTTGTAGTCGAGCTCGAGTACCTGGCGGGCTTCTTGCTCCCGGTAGAAGAGGTTCTTCATGCTCGTCTCCGAGGACTTCGGCCTACTCCACCGGCCCTCAAGCTCTGCAACACGACAACAACACAGCGGGTCAAGGACTTCTCGACCCCCAACAAGTACCCGACCAGTTCAAGCGGCGTACCTTTATTCTTGTTGCGGAGGCCCTTATTCTTCCGCACCAAGTCTTCGCCTTTCGCCTGCAACTCTTGGACGTCGTTGTGGTACTTGGCGAAGGCGGCGTCCAGCTTTGACTGCATGGCAGCCGCGTGCTTCCGTGACTTCACAAGTTGCTCTTCTAGTGCCTCGGCTCGGAGCACCGCGTCGCCATAACCCTGCAGCAGGTTCGACTTGTCGCGGGACCGCTCCGCAACGTCCTGCACAAGACAACTCAAGTCACAAGAGTACTCAACGACAGAGGATTGACTACTCAAAGGCTACGGCTACTTACCTTCATCCACTGCTCGGCCTGACGGATCGCCTCGAGATGCTTGGCCACCGTCGCCGGCTCGACAAGATTGTCCGCGAGCAGCTCTATCCCGCCGCGACTACTCGTGGTGGACTCCGTCATCGGCGCAGAGCGGATGGGCTCGCGTCCCGGATCTCGGGGAGTGGATAGCCACCTCCCGGAGCAGCCTATGGTGACGTGGTGACCGCCTCTCCCCGGCGGCCTTCTCGACGACCTCATCCATGGGCTCGGGGGCTCCTTCCGCAGCCTCCGGGGCCTCTGGTGTCAACCTCTGCATCGGCACTCCCGCGGGGGATGTCACCACCTTCAGCTTCAGCGCCTGTCAACGAGAAGACAAGTGCATCGGCGAAAACGACTACTCCTCGAGGAGCCCTGTAGCTTCAAGAAGAGCACTCACCTTCGACAACGGCGGCCTCCGCAACGATGCCTCGGCGGCCCGGTGGCTCAGACACCGCCTGGGTAGTGGGAGCGGACTCTTCGGTGGGCGGCGCGACTCCTCCCGCCACCGCTGAAGAGGGCTCATCCCCCTCCCAGGACAGATCCGTGGATTTCCTGCAGAAGCACACATACTTGGTCGTCAGTCAACCTCGACTACTACAACAAGTACTACTCAGGAAGGTGGAGTACTTACAAGTTCGACCGGACTATTGTCACGGCCGGAGCACCGAGGATGCTGGCGATATCGACCAGTCCACCCTCGGCGGGCGCCTCCTCCGACGCTCCCGCGGCTACCGTTTCCTCCACAGCAACGGCGGCCGGCGCAGTGCTCTCCTGCGCTCCTGAGGCCACCACCTCTTCAACGGCGGTGGCCACGGGTCCCGTGCTCCCTTGTGGAGCGGGGGCCGCCGGCCGCTCCGGCCGCGCCAAGATCTCCTCAACGGTGGGGGGGGCCGGACTACGACTTCCCGCGTGGCTCCCCCACCTGTGTCCCACACGCCTTCATCGCCCTTTTCGACGGGCTCCGTTGGCGGCACCTCCCGCATACAAGGAAGACTACTCATCGGCAAAATGTACTCGTACAACGGGTACTCGACTACTCTATTCAAGACAACTTACCTCCCGAGGCGTGGTCTCGAGACTTTAAGCTTCTTCGCCACCCGCTTCCCCGGCGGGGTTGCGCGGCTTCCGTGGCGGCGCGGCCGAGCTAGCCTCCCGGACTAGCGGGGGGTCTTGCACCGGAGGAACATGAGGCAAGCCCGGCGGCTAAACCTCGACCGCAGCTCGGAAGCGGTCTTGCAATGTCTCGTCGTTGTCGTCGTCGTCGGAGGTATCCTCCACGACGACGGTGTCATCACCTTCACCAACTTCTCGTCGTTCCTTCGCCTTCCCTTCCCTTGGGATCTCAATCCCGCTCGGAGGTGGCTGCGGCTCGGAGATGAACTTCTTCAAGTCATCCTGCAAGACACGAAGACGTCAGTAAGACTACGCCAAGTAATCACTACTCGACTAGGGGAGTACGACTACTCACCTCCTTGGGCGGGCGCGCAGCAGAGTACTCTTAGACAGGGCACGCCGTGTACAGCGGCATATCTTTGAAGATCCGCGACAATCTCTCGATGATGTCGGCTCGTCGTCCCGCCTTGCCTCCGGGCATTCGCGACGTGTCGTCGTTGCCGGTGTACTCAAAGCCTAAGGTGTCTCGAGCCATCAACGGCCGCACCCTTCGCTTCATGAAACCGAAGGCCACGTGCTCGGCCCTCGGTCCCACCTCCCCGAGCACCTTGATGCGTGCCGGTAGCTCGGGAAGCCGGATTCCCTCTTGCATGGCGGGCTCCGAGTTCCACCACTCACGATGCCCGGGCCGTCGCCCACTTGGCTTTGGCGGGCGGGGGTGGTGGTTCGTGATGTAGAACCACCATGTCTTCCAATCGGTGTTGGAGTCGACAAGCTTGTACGCCAGATATTGCTCCGCGGCATCCTCCCTCAACTGGATGTCGGCTCCTCCGACTACCCTTGGGTTGGTGGCACTTGGCTGCGGCTTGACGCGGAAGAACTTCCGGAAAAGCACCCAATGTGGCTTGATCCCGAGGAAGGCTTCGCGAAGCGCACGAAGACCGCGGTGTGGAAGACGCCGTTGGGGTTCGAGTTTCGGTACTCGATCCCGTAGTACCCGAGCAGCCCCTTGAAGAAATCACCGGCCGGGGAGCGCAAGCCCGCGCTCCATGAACCGCGCGAACATTGGGATCTCGTCTTCGGCCTTCTCCATCGATATGGATCTCCGCAGCGGCGGACCTCCACATGTCGACCTCCTTCTCCCCGATGAACCCACCTGTTCGGGAGGGTCGGCGGATCCTCTCGTCTTCACTTTGGACTTCTTCCACTCGCGGCTTGGATCGGCCGCGCGGTGGAGACATGGGTGGCGCCGCTCCGGTGGGCGCCGCGGCGGCCTCTTCGCGGCCCCTCTTCTTCCCGGTGGCCTTCGACGTCTTGGATGGTGACGGCTTCATCCTCCAAGTGCGGGGCGTCTTCACGCGCATCCGCTCGGGGGCTACCCTAAAAGCTTTGGGTGGCGGTGCACTTCAATCTACTATGGCGGCAGCAAGCGCTGGGAGTGGATCTACTTCAAATGGAATCGAAATGACTGCAGCTCGAATGGGTGAAAAACCCTAAGGGTTTTGGCTTCTATTTATAAGCCAAACCGGCTCCGCAACGGGCGGCTGGATAAGTCCACGCGCGGCTGACTCAGCGGCTGTGCGTGACCCTTCGTATTCTACTAGTCGACGCGCCTCACCTCGGGGGCTCGGCTACTTCTACTCGACTACCTGGGAAGCGGCTAGTCTTGAGCATCTCGGGACACATTCTTCAAGATGACCCTTCAATTCGAGAGGAAGTACTCGACTCAAGGCTCGGGGGCTCCGTGCCACGTGTCCTTCGCTTTTTCTCTCCGGATTTTTCGGGATTTTCTTGCCAAGACTTCGGGTGGACCCTCGGCCCGAGCCCGCGGCTCAACCTAAGGCTCGGGGGGCTACTCCATATGGAGTGCGATTTTGCAATCGCACCTCCATATCGCCTCCGGCTTCAAGACAAGACGGAGCATTTTTTGAAGACCTTCGAAGGTAGTTTTCGAGGACGCTTGGGACTACTCGAGAAGACTTCAAAAATCAGGGGAGTACATTCGGCCTCGGGATGCTTCAACTACTCTTGAGGACTTTTGACTTGTAGCACTCGGGGACGCTTGAGGACTACTCGTTAAGGCCGTCAAGACTACTTGAAGCTATCCTTCTCGACTACAAAGTACTCGGGGGCTTGTCGTATGGACCTCCCTGGGCCCACTACCTCGGTGGGTACCAGGACCGACTACTCGGTGGGCCCCTGGGACTACCCGGCTTGCGCTACACGGCACCTGAAGACGTGGAGCACAAGGACTACACAGGAGTAGTACTCGGTTAGGGAGCTGTACATGTTCCGCACTGTATAGAGGACTCCTAGACGTACTCGACTAGTACTCTCTCCCTACTCCGACTTGTAACCCTGCCTCCCGGACTATATAAGGCGAGGCGGGGACCGATCCCTAGCATCCAATCTCCTCTCATACAACTCACGGCACACTATTGCACCATCTTGTAATCGTGCCCAATCAATCCAGAGCTACGCAGCATACAGGACGTAGGGTATTACGCACCTCGCGGCTCGAACCTGTCTAAATTGTGTGCCACGTGTCTCTTCCTTCGAGTTACCGATCTCGGCGAGTCACATTCATCTACTTCGGGTACTCCCCTTAGTAGGTTGCCGGTCTAAAACACCGACAGACCGTCCCGAGGGCCCCGACATCTCGTTGGTGGTCATGAAGACTTGCCGACCAGAGAGCCGAGGCCGGAGTCACCGGTTGCCACCTCTCGTTGGAGTGTGCTCCTCGCCTTGGAGATAGCGGTGTTCCCTCTTGGAACGAGAAGTGAGTCGAGGTAGGCGACGCAGCGTGAGTTCTTGTCTGTCAGGTCTGCGGGCTTGCGGTCCGGCCGAGAGACGAATCCCGGCGGGTGTAGATGTTATAACCAAGCCGGAGGCAGGTCCTGACAGTGGTTGCTCCATCGTGTAGGTCTCGGACTCAGACTCGTCCGGGTCCGCTCCGAAGTAGAACTCGTAAGAGGAGTCCGAGTAGTAGCCGGAGATGGGGTTGGAGGCCGAGTCGTACTCGGATGTAACATCCTGGAATTTCTCCCGGAATGTTAGCAATGCAAAAATGTGGGTTTCAAAATTTCGATTTGAAATTGAGTGCATAATTAAAATATAAGGATGTCTTCTATGATCCTTCCCCGAAAATCTTAGATTTAATTTGAGCAAAAACATAAATTTAGGAATTATAATTTTCTAGTGTGAGAACCTTGGATTTTATGGGATTTATTTTGCGTCTTAATTGTGTGGGATTCAAATTTGAATTCTAAATTCAAATTCGAATCGTAGTTTAATTAGGAGCTAGGTGTTTAGAAAATAGGAAAAACCTTCTCTCGCCACTCGCGGGCCTCAACTCATTTCCCTAAGTTCTCTAGACCACCCCCAATCTCCCTCTCGGGTTCACCAAGCCGCAGCCCACCTAGCCCCTTTCAGCCCAACAAAGCCGCCGGCCCATCATCCACCTTTCTCTCGCTGCCATGTGGGCCCAGCCGGTCAGACCTTATCCCTTCTCTCTCGCTTTGTCTTTCCCGTGCACATCCCGTGGGGGCGCGGGCGGGGGGCCGCCCGCGCCGCCCCCCATGGCCGACGCCGGCCATGGCCGCCCCTCCCCCGCCGCGCGGGCGCACCCGGATGGAGGCCGCGCGCCCCTGAATGGGATCCCAGCCGCCCACTCCCGCATCCCCAAACCCTAGGTGCCGCCCTACAAGTAGCCGCCCATCCTCCTTCCCCGTAGCCGTGCCGCCACCCCATGGGAGTTCTCCCTGTCCACCGCAAGAAGGAGAGGAAGTGGGGGAGATGGAGAAGCCGGAGGAGTGGAAGAAGAAGGGGGGATGGAGGAGGCCAGGGCCGCCGCCCCGGCGCCGAGCCCTTGGCAGCCGGCGGGGGTGAGGCGCCTGCCTGAGTCGCGGTTCAGGGAGGAAAAGAGAGGAGAAGCAGGGAGGAGCTGGAGTCGCTGGGGGGTGCCGTTCGTGGAGGAGCCCAAGGTCGCGGCCCCGCTGGACTGCCGCGTCGCCGCCGGCCTGCAGGCGAAGCTGCTGGACGGGGGAGCGCTCGTGCAGGGGCTGCAGAGCCGGAGCAGGCCAAGTCGCCCCTTCACCGAGCCGAACCGCCTGCCTCCTCTTCACCGAGCTGTTCGCCGCCTCGCTGGGACGCCAAGGCGCGGGGCTGCTGCACAAGGGAGACGTCGATGTGAAGCCATGGACCGCGCCGCCCTGCTTCCTCTGCTCCAGGCCGTTCCGCTGCTCGTCACCACCTCCTCGCCGCCGTGTCCGGAGCGCGAGGTGAGCACTGAACCCTTCACCTTGATGTGGACCCGGCCTTCGAGCCGAGGCTGGACCGAGCCTTGTGAGCTTGCTGCTTGTGTGTCACCTGTTGTCCCGCACCGCACCGCGCCGCCGCGCAGACCCGCCGTCGCTTGAGAGCCGGCCATCGAGCCGAGCCGGTCGTTTTGCGAGGTGCCGCCGCCATCGTCGCCGCGCGCGCTCCCCTTGCCTTGCATTTGTGTCGTACCCTTGTCCCGACGAGCGCACGCCGAGTTCCGGCTCGCCGTCGGCACCCACACACCGAGCATGCCACCGTCGAGCGAAGGCCCCGCCTTTTTGGGCCGGGAGTCGGGTGAGCACGGACCTTTGTCCTATGCACTTCCCCGCTTGCCGTCACCCCCGCTTATGTCCCTTGTCGAGCACATGTTGTTGGCGTGGTGCCATCGCCACGGCTGTGCCGCCGACCTTTTGCCCGCACACACCAACACCGGATCGAGGCCCCCGTCCTTCCCGGCCGAACCCGTGCATGCACACTCATGCACACGCGAGGTCGTTCGCCGCCGTATGTCCCCACCCAACGCCGCCGGGCCGTTCCTCGTCGTTTTCCCTTTCCTTGTTCCTGGCCTAGTGCACGCCATCAATTTCATGCCGCCGCCATGGTCGTGCCGTCGGCGTTCGGCACGCACACCAACGCACGCAACCGAGGGGCCGAGCCCCTGCTTCACCTATCTGTGACCGTACTCGACATTCCGCCGTGCCGTCGCCGCGAACCCCAACGCACCGCGCACGAGTGTCGTCGAGCCATCGACCCCAAGTTCGAACCTTTCGGCCACTTTGACCCCGAACACCGCCTCACCTAAATCGCTCGTTGAGCTCTCGTCTCTGTGTTGTCGCCGTGCACGCGCCGTCGGTTATGTGTCGCTCCCCCGTGGCCACGCCGCCGACGTCCGCACAAATGCAAACACGTACACCCAAGGAGTCGAACCCCTCTGCTCTCCCTGTCCAACCGCACGCACGCGCGCGAGAGAGCGAGCACGCCAGCGTGGACGCCCTAGTCCTTGTCGACGTGTCGCCCCACCTCGCCGCGCTACACCTAGTCTCATGACTGCACAACGCGCGTGTCGCCCGTACCACGCCCTGGTGCTTGTCGGGCGAGCTGTTGATGCTCTGTTCGCATGCTGGCACTTTCACCTCTCGTTCCGTCGTCTCGCCGGCACTTTGTCCACCGCCGGGGATCTCTGTCTCCCGTCCGACCCGCGACCTCGTCGCCGAGGGTTGACGCCGGACAAGACCACTCTTCTCTCTACCCTATCGGTGCCCTAGCGTCTCTTTTCATGCTCGGTGTCTTGCCTTGTCTAACCGTGCGCACACGTGCCCGTGTGAGGGACGTCGACGCCGCGCGAGGAACCGCGCCGCCGAGCCGTCTTCGTCGCCCGGGCTTTGCCCTTGTCGCGGCCGCGTCGCCGTCCTTCTTGCTATCGCCGTCGTGGCCGAGCCACCGGCACTCACCCGCGCCAACCCAGTCGTCGCCTTCCCCACCTCGAGCGAAACCAAAGCATCCAGATCGCGACCACCTCGTCGCTCTACTTCACCTCGCCGCCGAGAACGTCTTTCCGCCTAGGCGCACGAGCGTCAGGCCAAGTCAGTGCTCGTGTTCGTCCACATGTACGCACGTAGGCGAACACCCCGGCGTGCCACCGCGGAGCTCGCCGCTGTGGCCAAGCCACCGACATGCCTACGCGCTCAAGTGAGGACATGGACGCTGCCTTTGGCCGGCCAATGCTCACCACCGCACACGCTTCTTCTCCGCATTCAAGCGAAGCCAAGATGCGAGCTAGCACGTGTTGTGGTGTTCGCGCCTCCCTTATCAAACCTCGCCGCCCGACCTTGTCCGCGTCGGACTGCTCTCTTTCGCCGCCGGCGTTCTGCTCACGCACACCCGCACCCGCGGGAGTCGAGCCCTGTTCTTCCTGTCCAAACGGTGCACGCGCATGTTCACGCGCACGCACGCCCTCTCAAGCGAGCTGCCACGCCGCCGCGGACACCCCGGGCCGCGACGCCGCGGAGTTCAAGCCACACCGAGCCGTTTACCATCACGCTGTCGTGCTTGTCCGGGAGCTTCATCTCACCGCCGCACGCTCGTGCATGCGCTCGACCAAGCTATCGCCTTTGCTCTCCCCGGCTCGAGTCCGGTGAACACGTTCACGCTTGTGAGCTGAACCTGACTACCGCTCAGCCTGTCGCGACCGGAACCCCGTCGTCAAGAGCATCCTTTCCACCGAGGCGCGCGAGCGCCGAACCAACTCGTGTACGCATTCGCCCTCAGGCACGCGAGCGCATACAACCTCATCGACGCCAACCACCCTAGCCTTATCGCCGAAACCTTCTGCTTTGCACCACGCGCCAAGCCGCTCTCCGTCACTGTCGTGCTGAGTTTCCGACCAAGGCAACCCTTTTCTTTGCTTAGGTGGATTCCTAGGTGCACCAGAGCCGCGTCGAGTTGTGTGAGGTCGAGTCACCGACCAACCTCGCCGCCGACGAGCCCCTTTCCACCCGTCGCTCCTCTGGGACTTACCATCGAGCACCTGGCGCCCACGCCAGAGTCCCGTAGGGGATAGTTGCACACACGCGCCCACACACCTTTGTTACCGTAGTGGATCCTGCCTGCGGTCGACCAACCACAAAAGCACCACACCTCTGCCGCTCAGCTGCGAGCCGCAGCAGATCCGACCGAGATCGTTTGTGGCGGCCGCACCTTCAGCCATGTGGGCGGCCACTTGTGCATGGGTCGGCTTATAGCTACCTATGTGGCAGCCATGTGAGCTCGAAGAGCTAGCTTGCAGCCGACTTGTAGATAGCTTAGATCCCTTTTGAGGCTGCCGTAGTTAGCTTATATTTAAGTGTATTGTGTATGCGTATTTTAATTTCGGAAATCTATTTTATCTTTGGAAAATCCCGTAAAAACTCATTTCAACTCCGAAAATTGTGAAACCTTTTCCAAAGCTCTTCTAAAATTCTAAACTCCGTGTTAGGCTAGTGTTCGCTCTCTTTTGGCTCTTAATTGTTGTTCATTTGGAGTTAATTGCAATAGGACCCGCCTTTATTTTGATTACGCGTTAATAGGAGCAGTTGGAGCCGGGGAGCTGAGCTCGGAGATCGACTACACCTACGACTACGCCGCCGACGACTACTCGCACGCAGGTGTTCACGCCCGACTGATTCTGAAATACCTATTAGGCATTGCTATGTAGAATGCTAGCGCTTTACTTTAAATGCATGATGATGAACCTTGCACTGCCTACTTTTATTATCCTGTCCTTGATTGTCCTACTACTATATATGTGTATATAAGCGTGTATATGCGCTGAGCTTCGCGATGCATGTGTTTGGGATGGGAATAGTGGTTCTTGGCGTGAGTGGGGTAAAAACCGGCAGGAGAAGGCGTTTTGGGTACTTTGGCGGGGGTGAGCTCGAGACAACCGATCTGGGATCGGGGATAGGGGTGCACTCCTCAGTGTATCCCTACTTTGACGGTTTTCGGAGCCTAGGTGTTGGGGTTTTACTTGCGGATGGAGGACATGAGCTTGCCCCGTCCGAAAGCGAGTGGATCAACCTTGTCGATAGGACTTTCGTACACACCACCTCGCCGAGAGTGGGGATAGGGCCGAGTTGAGCCCGGCAAGTGCGGAACCATACCTCGCTTAGGAAGGATAGAGGGTATCCGTGGGGGAGCGGTGGAGGTGAGACCACCCTCTCAGAGCGTCTCCCGTGTGGCCACACGGGAGCATTTCACAGTTCCGGTGCGATTCCTTCTGAGGGGGGATTCGTTTTGAGGGCCGGATGCAGGATGGGATCGTAACTACCGAGAGTTCGCACGGTAGGATGGGCTCGGTTGGCTGATCACCGTCGGGTACCATCCCGAGTTGGGTACAGGTGTACACGCTCTGCAGAGTTTTGATCTATACGTATAGCCGCGTCCTCGGTCATGGACAAACCTTGAAGACATGCTTGTTCCTCATGTTTTGGGATTTCTACCTCCCCCTGTAGTTGAGAGTGTGGTGAGCCGTGGTTGCAGTCGGTTAGAGGAGAGTGGCTCCCTCTACCTCGTCGATCCGATTGCAATCATTGAGGTGCGAGGAGAGGAAGTTCTCGCATCGACCCTAGATGGAGATAGGTTGTGGAGACGGGGCCCTGGGGTACCAGGTGGTTCCGAACTGTGTCTGAGAGATTGGTTTGGGACCTATATGGAGATGATTTCTGTTTATGCTTGCTGCTGCTGCATAGGAAACCTGAGCTTCTACCTTGCCTCTTTTCTTACCCTTTAGAAGATAGGCCACTTAAAGCTGCATACAGTCGGTGACGTGAACCTATCCCACTCCTTGGGGATAGACTTTGAGTGTGCAGGTTGCGAGTTCGACTTCGACATCAACATTGACGGATGGTACGACTGAGGGATACGTCGCTTCGCTCAAGGATGCCTGTGGGCGTGAAGAACAGAAGATGGATGCCCTTCCGAGATGCTAGCTACCGCCGCGTAGAATTTTACTCTGATTCAGCCTTGAGGCTTGTAATGTTGTACTCCATTATGGACATGTAATAAATTATGTACTAATATTTGTGTGATGCGATGTACGGTTGTGATTTACCTTCTGTGATGAGATCTGTACGCGATAGCCACTGATCCCGGGACTATCGCAAAGGTACGGGGACTTGGGCTTTCCTCACCGAAAATCCGGGGTCGTTACATCGGAGGCGATCTCTTTCCCAGCACGGCGTGCGGAGAGAGCCTTCGCGTGGGCCTTGCTAGTGATGCAGAGGCCGTATAGGAAGTGCTCATGGAGTGGGGAGTCCGCACATGATGGCTCGATAGCCGGCTCACATGCGATGGCCCACGGTGACGTCGAGTTCGAGTTGGAGTCGGATCCCATCTCGAAGTCCGCGTGCTAGTTGTAGAGCGAAATTTCGCCGAACTTTCCGGCGAGATCGCCCGTGACTACTTCGGGAAGCGTCACGAGGCCAGTCTTCGGGTTGGGTGGCATCGTGAGGCGGCGCTGGAAGGATCCGGCGCCGTCAGCAGTGCAGACCCAGGAGCCGAAGATGAAGGTGTCACCGCGGTTGAAGGCGACAATTGGCTTGATGAAGATGGAAGCCGTTGAGTTCGCCATATGATCTTCGGCGAGATCCCCTACCTGGCACGCCAGCTATCGGTGTTTTAGACCGGCAACCTACCAAGGGGAGTACCTGAGGTAGATGAATGTGGCCTCGCCGAGATCGGTAACTCGAAGGAAGAGACACGTGGCACACAATTTAGACAGGTTCGGGCCGCGAGGTGCGTAATACCCTACGTCCTGTATGTTGCGTAGCTCTGGATTGATTGGGTGTGATTACAAGATGATGCGTAATCTGAGAGAGAAGGGTCGCTGGCTCACCTTATATAGTCCGGGAGGAAGGGTTACAAGTCGGTTTAGGGAGAGTACTAGTCGTGTACGTCTAGGAGTCCTCTACACAGTACATGGTATGTATGGCTTCCTATCTGAGTACTTCTCCACCGTAGTCCTTGCGCCTCACGCCATCAGGTACCGTGCGGCACAAGTCAGGTAGTCCCAGGGGCCCACCGAGTAGTCGGTCCTGGTACCCACCGAGGTAGTGGGCCCAGGGAGGTCCATACGACACATGTTTTAAAGAGGCTTCTAATGAGATTAAGCTTGCTACTTCTTCTTTTGCTTGGAACTTGAACAAAAGGCTCGATCTGATCTCTCTAGATCAGTTTATGTACCCCCTCTATCTTTGCTACCTTCGGTCTTTAGTAGATTAGATTCAATTTTATTGTTCTTTGATTAGATGCATTAGGGCTTTATCTTTCGAAGATTGAAGTTTCTGGGCATTACTAGATCATCTCTTGCATCACACATTTGTTCCACGGATTCGATACCTTGTGTTCACCACTCAAGGAAAGAAGGGTCCCTTGACTACGACGGGAGACTTGTCCGCTTGCAAGTCTAAACGAACTTTGATACAACTATTAACCGTCAACAAGCCCCTTTTTCTGGCGCCGTTGCCTGGGAACAAGTGATCACGATTTGTTCTTTTATTGCCTTTTTGTGATTTTCAGTTTTCTTTTAGTTTTTCTTTTTGCATCTACTAACTTTTGATCATCCTCAAAATCAATCTAATCTAGTTTGTCTAACCCTAGTTTTCTTAGATTTGTTTTTACTTTTGTTTTTTTCATATTTTGTTTATCGCTAACCCTAACAGGAGATGGATGGCTACCTCTACAACAAACCCGATAATTTTGTGGATGATCCAGAAAAACTTTACAGGCTAAGGAGACGTGAAGCACATCAAGCTAAAAAGCTGGATTTTGTAGATTCGAAGTTGGAAGACAAAGGATCGAAGGAATCTCCGAAGAATCCACCACCTCAAAGTCCTCGGGAGAATCGACCTCCACCGATGGGAGATCAACCACAAGAATTTAAGATCGGGGAGCTATGCACCCCGGATATCATCGGCCTACCAATCTTGAACCTTGAAGAGATCGGAAGGCCGTTCGAGATCAAGACCTCAACAATCCGCAAGGTGCAACATTCACCCTTCACCGGTAAAGAGGACCCAAACCTTCACCTCCAAGCGTTCATTCAACTATGTCAGACTTTCAACATGGATGGGGTGACTCAAGACCAAATGAGGGCAAGGCTTTTTCCGTTCTCACTACTCGGGAAGGCTTTGCAATGGTTCCACTCTCAACCGGCGGAGACGGTGCAAAGTTGGAATGCGTTGATGAGGGAATACTACTCGCCGGGTAAAACTCAAAGCTTGCGTAATAAGATTGCCACTTTTGCTCAATATTCTACGGAGACTATCTCGGAGGCATTCGAGCGCTTCAATGAGTACACTCGGGTGGTTCCACATGACAAGTTCCTGAAGGAGGACCTCGTGCAAAAGTTCTACCAAGGACTCACCATGGCGTCAAGGACGATCATCGATGCATCAGCGGGAGGATCTATCATCGTGCTTACGCCGACCGAAGCTTTCACTCTATTCAAGAAAGTCATGGACAATGACACGTGGGTGTCGTCCGGACGTATACTTCCGGTTCAATCCGCGGGGAACGTCAAAGGAGTCTTGCAAGTGGAGAAGGAAAACATTCTTGAAGGCAAGATCGATTCACTCATGCGGAGGTTGGAGAAGATGGAGATAGAAAAGAAAGAAGCTCAAGACTTAAAGGCTGCCAAAGCAAGATCCACATGTAAAGAGTGCGGAGAATATGGCCATGTCCACAAGGATTGTCCGGAGGAAGCCAAGGTGCTCGACTACATGAGGAAGGGAGATTTGCCGAACTTCCACCACGGGCAAGGTAGACCTCAATTAATGCAAGCTCATCCATTCCAAATTCAGTTCCGCTTTGTATACAATTGAAGGACTTCATGGACAAGCAAGCTAAGATCAACAAGGACACCGTCACCAAGTTCAAAGCCATAGACAAGGTGTTGGAGAACATCGATAGCAAAGTGACGGAGGTCGGAAGCTCCAACCATTAAGTGCTCAACATGATGAAGATGCTCGAGATGCAAGTGGGACAACTTGCCGGGCGCCTCACTACTAATGAAGGGAAGCTTCCGAGACAACCTAAAGGTCCCAAATCGGCAAAGGCAATTCAAACACATTCGGGAAAGGAGACCGAAGATCCGGAACGTTCCGCGGGAGCAAGGAAGCCTAAACCATCCGCCGAGGCGGAGGAATTTGCTAAGGAGGAAGTTATGGAGATCGTCACCGAAGAGCCCGAGTTTGAGATGCTGGGAGAAGATACAAAGATACCGCAACTCAAGCCACGCTACTTCCGAGGTAAACTAGTATCACTTTGAGAAGTTTGTGGAGGTTGTGCATAGACTTAGCATCAACATGTCGTTATTGGATGCCCTTCAAGTTCATACATATTCTCGTTACTTCAAAGACATACTTGCAAATAAATATGAAATAGCAACACTCGGGGTAGATCATGTCAATATGTCCGAGCAATGTAGTGCCACTATTGCAAATGGACTAGAGAAGCAAAAGGACCCGGATGGCCGACAATTCCATGTTCCGTTGGCTCGTTCAAGTTCGAGAAGGCATTATGCGACCTTGGAGCAAGTGTGAGCGTCATGCCAAGGGATGTGTTCGAGAAGCTACGCCTACCATTGGAGCCTACGGGTATGTGTTTGGAGTTGGGTGATAACTCCATTCGCTATCCCTTGGGCATCGCCGAAGATGTGCCCGTGAAGGTTGGACACCACATCATCCCCGTCGACTTCGTGGTACTCGAGATGGGAGAGAGGGAGAAGCCACCACTCATCCTTGGGAGGCCTTTCCTCAAGACCGTGGGAGCTACCATTGATGTTGGCAAGGGGGAGATCATGTTCGACATCAATGGAGAAAGGAGTTCCTTCAAGTTTCGACCACGCCTCGAGGTATGCAATATGATTGAAGTTAAAAATGTTCCACATCATCGTCACGTTGTCAAGGAGGAACGAATGGAGAAGGAAGGGCTGAAGAAGAAGAAAGAGCCAATGAAGAAGGACGTGCAGAAAATCAAGGAAGATGTTGCATCTGTCAAGACAAAGGAACAAAAGCCGCCTGTGAAGACCAAAAAGATGACTAAACCGAGGAATAAGCCCGTGCCCAAGATGGTGCGGAAGTGGGTACCCAAGATTGCAACACCCGCAAAGAGCGTTGATTCGAAATAATCAAGTGAAGAAGTCTAGCCATCGACTATAAACGAAGCGCTAGGCGGGAGGCAACCCGTTTCGTCAAGTCAAGAATAAGCTACCGGGAGGACAACCCGATTCCAGGTTTTTCGAGTCTTTTAATAATTCAGTTTTGAATTTTACTACGCAAAGACATTAGACTTAGAAGTGGTTGAACAATATTAGAGACATAATTCTTGGTTGAATATTTTGCTTGATCATAACCCCTTTATAAGAAACCTCCTATGTGTTTGTTTGCTTCTTTTCGAGAAACCACAACCAAATAAATTTATAACCTAACTCAACCATTCATCCTCTTTATGATGTTGTGGTTGACTTGTTTTTTCATGCTAAAAACACATGAGTAGAGCCACGACTTGTACCTAGATGTTATTTAATTTTCAGCACGTGGTAGGACTTGCGTGAACCTAGAAACTTAACTTTTGGTTGGTTTAAAAATCTATATCCTTGGTTTCTCTAAGGTTAGAATTTTTCTAAGCCTCATTTAATTTATTTCATTCAAAATCTCTCTCATTTAGCCAAAATTAGAAACTAAACCTATGGCCCCATGATCAAGCCGGGAAAAGTTTGCTCTCAACCAATGAAGGCAAACAATACCGGTGAGACCGATATAAATGTAGTTGGAAAATATTTTTAACTTACATTTGTTTTTAATGGTTTAAAAACTTCTCTAAATTTATGCTTGAGCTTTCCCATAGCTCTGAAAATATTTTTAATTTTCGAAATTAGAGGAGTGTTTAGCCTTAAACATGCTTAGAGGGAGACAATCTAGTTAAGTTAATCATGCATGCACCATAATACATCATTGGATGCCCTTTCAACAACTTTCATCAAGACCACATGCAAAGGACAAGCATGGGTGGGCAGCAAGCATGACTTTGCAGGAATTTCATGGTGGCATGTGAAGCAATTGGAGTAAGGGAGCATGGACATGACTCAAAGCAAGAAGCATCAAGTGGAAGGACCAATAATGTAAGCAAAGGAGTGGATGAGAGCGTTTGGGTGGTGCAACAAGTGGAGCACGCGGGCACAAAGGTCACAAAGGGGAGATCATCACGCTGAAGAAAACCGAGCTTGGGAGGGGCACGCAGCCACCAGGGCCGGCCGGCCCAGGCCGGCCGGCCTGCCCTATAAAAGGCACCCCCCGGTGCCCGTCTTCTACAGGCAAGCAGCTCTCTCCTTCCTCCATTTGTGTGCTCAAGTTTTCGAGTCCAAAACCACCATAGACATAGCCATCCTTCCCAAGCTTGATAGCTCAAACAATTCACACCCTTAATCCACTCGAAGTCCACATTCTGAAGTAATTTTTGAAGTGCCTAGTTACCAGTTTAAACCCGGAATTGTATTAGAAAGAAGAGTGCTGCAATCATGTGGAAGAAAACCACAAGTCTCTTCACCAAGAAGAAGGGGTCGTCGTCCAAGCCATCTTCGATGACGTCTTCGAGGAGGCACTCAGTTTCCGAGTCTCCTCGGAGCATGGAGGAGGATACGACACCGCCAAGGAGGAATGACACTCTCCTCCTCGGTGGCATGAGGGCAACAAGGAGCACATCCATGAGGTTTACCGAACCTCAAGGGCGTACAGAGGAGCCGCCCGTCCCACCTCATCGATCGACCCATTCATCCACTCCACCTCCATACACTCTGCGGTACTCCACATATGGCTTCATCATCTTGTCGGAGGAGGAGAAGAAGAAACTCTCTCGCCTTGAGAAGAGCCTTGTGGCAAACGTCGATTTCGACGACCAAGCTCTCAACTCATTGGGTTTTGGCACAGGCATATATTATATGTTGGGGCACCTTGGATGGGTGCAATTCTCCAACAGGGTGTCGGCAAACACCCACAAGGAGTTTGCCTTGGAAATTTTGATGACTATGGCACCCATTCTTGATGAGGGGGTGCCAAGTTTATCATTCCGATTGGAGGGAATTCAGCAAGTGGTTCCCTATGAAAAAATTAGGGAGCTACTTGGGTTCCAAAGGGAGCTCCGGAGAAAGTTGACGTGCCGGATGGCATGTTGGATGGATTTTGGAATTTAATCTCCAGGGAAGCCCACCAACAACGAAATTCCATCCGGAACCCCATCATCCAAGTATTCCACTCATGGATGTGTAAGAGGATTATGGGGAGGATGAGGGAGACGAAGGTGACCGACACAGAGTTGAATTGGCTCTACTCGACATTAATTGCCAGGCAGCCAATAGACCCCTCATACCTTATGATCCACCGATGGTGTTGCGAGGCAACATCGGGATCGGGAGATATTGGTTCGGGGTGCTACCTCTTCATGTTGGCCATCTCCTTCAGGCCGGGAATTACAAGAAATCCCGAACATCTTTTGCTCGGGACCTCTCTCAGATTTGAATACTTGAAGCAAGGAAAATACATAAGTGGAGATGAGAGAGGAGGCTTTCATGTGGCCAAAGTGAACTTACCCCTTCCGGATCCAAGGCTAAGACTTTTCATTCAAGGGAAGGAAGATTGGTTGGAGGAAGGAATCCTTGTGCCGGCGAAGAAGAATAAAAGAGGAAGAATTATAGAGGGGGGATCCTCCTCGGCGCAAGAGGGTGGTGCACAACAAAACTATGTGCCACCATTTGGAGGAATCCCTACTCCCCCGAGTTATTACGGAGGGCCAACAATGCAAGCATGGGGGAGTGGTCCAGCCATGCCCCCACAAAATTATGTGGTGCCCAACGTAACCATCGTGGGGCCCTATATGCAATACCCCCAACCACAACAAAGCATGGCCATAATTGGATGCTGCGAGAAATATGCAAAACATCGTAACCATCCAATCCAACGCGGCTCAATTGGGTGAGGGCAATGCAAATATTGCCTATGAGCTTGGGCGCCTTCACCTAGTACCGCCGGATCAATCGTTGGAGGGGGTGTCCAAACCTACTATGAGCAAGGGTACAACTACCAAGATCATCAATACCAACAGCTGGCGGAAGATTGAGAAGAAGGAGGAGCTTTAGTTTTCATTTCTTTTCCTTTTTTTCTGTAATTTCAGCTTTTATTTGCTTATGTTTGCGTAGTGTTTTCAGTTTTTATTTAAATTTCAGCAAGTGTGTTAGTTTAATTTCAGCTTGTATGTTTGTTTGTTTTCATCATGAATAAAGACACCACCTTGTTTTTACCTTTGGTAAAGTTATGAAATTTATGCCATGATGATATATGATTATAATTGCCGCTTTGTTTGTCCTTGTAATTGATTTATGCATGTTAAAGCTAGTGCTCTCTTAGAATGCAAATCTGAATTTATCTAAATGCTAACTTAATCTTTAGCGGAGTGTTGACGGATAAAACTCGTATCCACCTACGATCCGCAAGCGTACGGACCTACACCTTTTTCACCACGGGATTCCCAAGGTTCTTGTCAATCCGCGGAGCAAAGGGATTACTAGCGCTTAACCAAGTACTAATCTAGTTGACTAAGGAAACCTTTAAAGAGAGTATTAATCTAAAAGTAAAGACAATCTAACCTAAGTTAATCTAAGTTAAGTTGATCAAACAAATCTAGGGTTAAACTAGATGGTAAAGGGGTGAACACAAGAGAGTGAGCAAGAAAGATAAGCGTTCCCTCCCAAGGATCTAGGATAACATGGTATGCATCTACTAAACGAAAGCGGTAAACCAATCTACCGGGGGTTGTGACCACAGTTTCGCCCTTTCCCTCCTCTCGTACTGTCACTACGTGAAGGTATTCGTGACTAGACCTATGATGGACACGGTATGTTGATGGAATCTATGGGAGTAGCGGATATCATACGCCCGAAAAACACGGTGGCCTACCTTAATCATCAAAGCATCATCAACATGAAAACAATAGATTGAAACCACGAATCAAGTAGCGATCACATAGCATGTATCCATCTAATCCTAGGGATGAATGGAGACATTACCCTATCATCTTACACGGATTGAAGCACATAGGGGTGATGGAGACTCCGGAGAACGTCGTCGATGAAGATGGCGGCGATGGAGCTTGGGAACACCCCTAGGCCGGTGGCTTGGAGTCCTCCTCTTGCTTCCTTCTCTCCACCGGCGTTGATCCTTGCGACGAGCTCATCTAACTCTCTCCCTCATCTTGCGGTGGCGGTTTTCGGTGATTGGCGTCGGTAGGATGATTTGTTCGATGTGACGGTCGACGGCGGCGGAGGCAATAAATAGATGAACACCTAGGGCAAAGGGGGACCGAACCGACCCCGGAGTGGGGCTGGGCCGGCCGGCCCAGGCCCATTTCGGCCCGGTTTGGCCCCGGTTTCCTCCCCGGTTGCTTCTCGCGTGATCCCTTATTCGTGTGCACTTGCATGTGGGCCTTTGACGTCGTTTCCTTCACGGTTAAGGCTTGAATCCTTGCTATGCAAGCTTCGCTATTTTCTGGTTGAGTCCCTGAAGATTTGCACGTTGACGCTTCGGTCCTCGGGTCATTTGGAGTCATGTTCATCGCGTGTCTTGACTCTTGTCGGGCTTCATGATCTTCTTCCAAAGTGCTTGGTGAACTTATCCCGAAAGTCTCCTCATTAGCGTAGATTTCTGCGTAAACAACAAACTCCAAAATCGACATGCAAGTGTGAACTTGTTACATCATTAGTATGCCTAGTGGTGGGTTAGTTGCAAATCATAATCGAAACCAATGTATAACAAGTACTCTAGGTTGACGGAAATTCACCGTCAACAGCTCCCCCATGCTAAAACCTTGCTCGTCCTCGAGTAAGTAATCATTGCTTAAAAGGGAAATCAGTGTTGCCTTCCAATGTTGTCCCTGCACTTAGTCATTCATGACGAGGCAAATTGCTCTATCTGAAGAATTTATTTTTAAAGTTCAAGTTGTGACCGGCTTCTTTTTCATTATGGAAGATAGACTAACAATAAAGAACAAGCCACATGTAACACGATGCTCTCAAACTTAAGTGAACTTCAAACCATTACCTTGTCACATGGAAGATTTTCAAAAAGATGCATATCCAACATAAGTGAAAATCTCTTGCAAGAGCTCATGGAACACTCATCTCATCAAGTCACTCAAGCTTATACTAGATTATTTTCAACCTACTCTACTCATATGTGATAGTGGAAGGCTTATGTGGAGCTTGGAAGGTTAAAAACAATCCTAGCAAAACATACATCCGAAATATTGTCAAATTAAGAGAGAGGTCTATTGGAATTACCGAGACTCGTCAAAAAGGCCATGGAAAATAAATGTTGGAAAGAGAGAGGGATGAAACACACACATTTAGATAAGTGGACATGTGCAAGTGGCAAATGGATGATCCCGAGGCACGAGTGAAGTCCTCGTTATCGGATTGCACATGGTTTGGAAGATTTGAGTGTGGATTTGTCATCAAGGCACTTCAGAACTTATGAAGCAAAAATATCCGAGGAGCATCTTTATTATTTTTTTACTTTTATTTTATTTCCTTCTCATTTTTCGCTCTTTCTTTCATTCTCTTTTTTCTTTATTCTTCCTTTTTTCCTTACTTTTCTTTTCTTCTCATCATAATAATTTTTTCTTCTTTCATTTTTCTCTTTTTTTTCTTTTGCTCCCCTCAAAACTTTTTGCAACATAATACTTACATAGCATTTGTGTCAGAGAATGACTCCTCCCCCATGCTTGAACGATGCTCGTCCTCGAGCATAAAAGAGAGGGGAAATGACTGCTAAAATAAGTATAAATTCCATAATATTGCGGAATATTTGAATCTCCATCGAGAATTTTACTCTATACTCAAATTGGGTTGTGGACAAGGAGGTGATCACAAAAAGATGTTTTTGGTTTAGGGTGGATGCCCAGTGAAGTTTGTGAAGTTTTCGATGTGAAATCCCACAATGCATGGACAAAAAGGCTAGCATGAAAAAGTTACACAAAGGAATGACCAGCTTCTTAGTCTCGAACCATAGAAATCAATCCTAATCCAACTCATCAAAACATATGTTTGCAATCTACGGGTTTTGTTATCATAAAACATATATGTATATGGCTTTGATAGGTAGAACTTTGCAAGAGCATCACAAATATGTAGATAGCATAAAAGTTAAGTTTTCATAAAAACAAGTTATCCGGCTATCCATAAACTTAAATCAAAGAGCAAAGATATGTATGTGGGTCTAGAGCATAGTCATTTCACCTCCACAAATAAAAGAGCCAGTATTTAAATTAATTTCAGATCATATTATAGAGAGCAATTAGCCAAGACATGTATAACTTCATGTAGGTAAAACAAAGCGGCAACTTTCATCATCTTTCCGTAAGCATAGGCAATATAGAACATCGAGGTGAACACATGGTCATGCTTATCTATTGAAAGTAAAAAGAAACCTAGGTTGTCCTCCTAGTAGCCATGTTATTGCTTGAAGAGAAAAACAAAAGGATGCACCTAGTTGAGGTTGAAGGCATACTTACAAGCATTTGTGTTTGGAAAAGAGAAGGTCCATGGAGATGTTACCATCCTTTGTAATTCTTCGTTGCCTTCTTCCGACATCTCCATGTATCGATGTGGCTTTTGCTTTTGTATTGATTTATCAACACTCCTAGACTTCTGAATTTAATCTTGTATGCCTAATGGAGTCATTGGTCGCCCTTCTCTTCAATGTTGTCATCACCATCTCTTCTTTCTTGTTCTCATCATCTCTTTGCTGTCTCTTTTTCATGGATTCCCCCCTCTGTACAGAACAGAACATATATCAAAATATAGCTCTATTGAAAAGTTTATGAAATTACCTTTCCAACGTGTGGTCATTCATCGAAAACGGAGTTCAAACAAGGGAGCTATGTCCGTTTTACTTCAGCGTTGTGTGCTGTCCAAAACTGATTTCAGGACGTGTTGCACTCGGTGATTCGGGCATAACCGCTTGTAGGAACCTCCGATTGTCTTGATTCTTGATTTGTTGGAATCGTAACTTCATCAGACTTCTAAATATCAAAAAATATCCAGTGTTTTCCCTTCGAGACCATGCAGAATTTTGATGAGATTGGTGGCTTCTTGCGCATTGATCCGGAGATGTTAACGATCTTTATCATTCTATCTTCTAGAGTGTCATGTTGCACTCCCATGTTAAAGATTCAGGGTCTCCCCCATGCTTAGCATTTTGCTAGTCATGGAAGAAGAAGACAAATCACTTCTTAATCACCCTTCAATTTCCTTGTAGTGAGAGTCTTTATCTTGTCTGTAAGACGTTTTAAACGCACATTCTACCCCCAAGGTGACGGTTGGGAGTAGATAGAATTGACAACAATCCAACAATGTCTCCTAAGATTCTTAACTTGTGGCATAATTAGTTTAATGAGGAATAAAAACCTACGTGGTGCAAGGTGTGTATGCACATGATAGGAAAGCATATAAACAAAGACAATGTTTTCACCTAGTTCTAAACACCATGTTTACAACTAGGTTGCCGAATTTCTCCATAGCCATAAAGGTTTATATATCTAGGGTTAAACACCATGTCTATCCCTAAATCAATAACTCTTATAGCACAAGAATAATTAAGCACATTGCAAAGCTTATAAACTAACCAAAGCAACATGAAAACATATGGAAAGCCAGCTAGGTTTATCGAACTTAACGATGATGGTCCGCAATCTTGTTTAAACACCACGTTTACACAAGATCACAAAAAGAAAACATCCATAGGTACCTATGAAGCATTAACATGGAAACTGAAGCATACATCATTAAGTATATAAAACAACCAAGCCAACTATGTGCAAAACATGTATACACAAAGAAACATTACATTGATAACAAAATGCAATGCATACAAATAAATATTATCATGAACATGATGATGGTTCTAAAAAGTAAAACTGAACTTAGATTAATAACCACAAGTTGATCATCATAAGATAGTGCCATTCTTTATTTTCTCTAAGAAAGTAGTAAAAATATAAAGAAACGGGTTGCCTCCGAAAAGCGCTTCATTTAAAGTCATAGAGTTGGACTTTCTCACATACCTTCTTTTCATTGCATAGCCATGGCCCTTCATGCAAGAAGAAAAGGTACCAATGTAGCTTTAATTTACTTCCCATGTTGTACTAGATCACTTATAGAAGACTTGCCCAAAGCATCCTTTTGTTTCATCATTATCTCCTTCTTTATCATCCTTCGGTGCTGCCTTCACTCCATGAATTTTTTTTAACGTCCAGAACAGAGAGTATACTCAAGCTCTACTCCATTGCACAGTGCACAAAATTTCCTTTCCAACGAGTCTTTATTTGCTCAAATCGGACTCCGGACAAGGGAGTTACGTCCGTTTTACTTCGGCGATGAAATCTGTCCTGAAATTTCAGAACGCGCAACACTCAATGTTTCCTCCATAACTCCTTGCACGGGTCTTCAAACTTGTTGGTTCTTGATGCGTTGGAATGGTAATTTGATGGAGCTTCTGAATATCTCATTTTCTTCATTTGTACACCTCTGAACAAGCTCTCAAATTGATGAAGACAGCAGCATCCATCGCGGGATTCGGAGAGGTTGATGATTTATCTTGCAACTCTTTTAGGCATGACTTCTTTTTTTCATTATTCAAGCCTTGTCTATATGGTTAGTAAAAATCGGGCCTTTCCCGACATATGATTCTTTAAGGTCATTAGCTTGACCAAGTGCAAAGCATGATCGAGATTTACAAAACTTATTGTAAACATACGCGTCCATAATTAACACCACATGTGAATTGTAGCAACAAGTCAAGGTGTAAATAAAAGAAGCATATGTTTCATGCATAGCACTTAGCTCATCATTAGGCAAAGGTTGTTTAGGTGTGAGATTAATTGGATCAAAAATAAATGTTTCCTCTTTTTCATTCTCAAGAAAAGCTAGCCTATCAACATGATCACTATTGGAACAAGGCATAGACATTAAACTATCATTCATACTATTGGTTGAGAATGAGTATTTGAATTTATCAACATCAATACCAATAATATCTTGAGATTTCAGCACGTACCTTGGCCTTAGAGATTTTTCAACAAGAGTGATATTTGGTTCATCAAGCGGTGTTGAAGGCGAATCGATCTCAACAAGTGTAGTTACCTCTTCATCACCATCTTGCAATTTCTTCAACTCATCATGTGGAACATGTAATCCTTCAACTACGTACGCATTCATCTCTTCTTTGAAGTCTTCTTTATCAACCAGATCTTCATCTTCAAAGACTTGTATGTCGCTTTCTTTATCTCCCGTGTACCACATGTCGTCAAGATCGCTCATCATTGATTCACTCTTTTCTTCATCCTTGAGTACTTCCATGTCTTGATTTGCTAGTGTGTAGGCTTCAATAGCACACAAGCTATCACCTTGTGGGGAGGGACCTTCTTGGAGTACTTGATCTATGTCAACCCCTTCCCATTCATCTTCTAGATTGAGTCCTATCTCCTCCCATTTATCCTTTGAGTCACTAGGCTCATCACGGTTGTACTCTTCTCTTCCTTCATCAAAGATCTTTGAGTTGTCGAACCGGTCGATCCCTCCTTCATCTCCTTCTTCTCTTTCTTCTTCAAACATCTTTTGGATCGACTCTCCACTCATCTCTTGATCAAATATATCTTCAACTAGTTTGGCGACGTGTCGGCATTCCTCCTTCCTTCGGTAGTTAATTAGTGGGGCGAAATCAACTTGAACCCAACCGGATTGAATGAACTCCGCCAATGGTCTAGCATTCCACATACTTCGGCCTACATTCATGTTAGTTTCAACATTTTTAACATCCGAAATGACTTCTCTTACCTTGGGAAGTGGATCTTCAATTTCTTGAATGGTCAGTTCATCTTCCTTGACCTCCGGATCATCTTTTTCAGAAATTTCAGCAAGCACCTTGGGCTTGCTTTCGTCATTTTGCTCCTCTCGACAACATCTTTGCCAATCTCATAGTGCTCTTTGTCCATTGCTTATCCTTTGTAAGATTTGTGCGGCTTCACTAATTGTTTTATCCATTATATCACCGCCTGCACACATTCTTACAAAACGAGACGAGTTAGGGGTTAGTGAAAAATAAAAGGTATGCAACATCAAGTCACCGAAAAATCCCAAGTTCGGGCCTCGCTCAAGTAGTTCATTAAAACGGTCCCATGCTTCATCAATTCCTTCATCCTCTCCTTGCTTGAAATTGAGCACTTGCCTCCTTAAGTCTTGAACCTTGCTTATGGGAAAGAACTTCAAAAGAAACTTCTTCACTAGCTCATCCCAATTTCCTTTTGCTTCAACGGACGCAAGTGTGTACCATCTTCGCGCTTCATCTTCGAGAGAGAATGGAAAAAGATTCCACTTGAACCAAGCGGTCGGAACTCCTTTTTGTTGCATCGTGTTGCATAACATCGCGAATTCCTTAATGTGTCTATATGGGTTGTCATCCTCCAATCCTCTAAATGGTTTTATCGCCACTAACTTGATGATTCCGGGCTTCACTTCATAGTGGGTTGTAGCAAACGTCAAATCTGATTTTTGCATCTTAATGTCTTCCATTGACGGCATTGCTAGCTCCCTTAGCGACATCTCTTCGTCTTCCAATGGTGAGGTGAACAAATCCATCTAGGCACAAGAAAAGTAGAAAGAAAAACAAAAAAGATTTTTTTCTCTTTTTTTTAGAAAATAAGGGTTAGGTGTTAGTAATCAACAAAATTAATACTAGATTAAACGTAGCAAACTGGCTTGCTCCCCGGCAACGGCGCCAGAAAAAGGGGCTTGTTGACGGATAAAACTCGTATCCACCTACGATCCGCAAGCGTACGGACCTACACCTTTTTCACCACGGGATTCCCAAGGTTCTTGTCAATCCGCGGAGCAAAGGGATTACTAGCGCTTAACCAAGTACTAATCTAGTTGACTAAGGAAACCTTTAAAGAGAGTATTAATCTAAAAGTAAAGACAATCTAACCTAAGTTAATCTAAGTTAAGTTGATCAAACAAATCTAGGGTTAAACTAGATGGTAAAGGGGTGAACACAAGAGAGTGAGTAAGAAAGATAAGCGTTCCCTCCCTAGGATCTAGGATAACATGGTATGCATCTACTACACGAAAGCGGTAAACCAATCTACCGGGGGTTGTGACCACGGTTTCGCCCTTTCCCTCCTCTCGTACTGTCACTACGCGAAGGTATTCGTGACTAGACCTATGATGGACACGATATGTTGATGGAATCTATGGGAGTAGTGGATATCATACGCCCGAAAACACGGTGGCCTACCTTAATCATCAAAGCATCATCAACATGAAAACAATAGATTGAAACCACGAATCAAGTAGCGATCACATAGCATGTATCCATCTAATCCTAGGGATGAACGGAGACATTACCCCATCATCTTACACGGATTGAAGCACATAGGGGTGATGGAGACTCCGGAGAACGTCGTCGATGAAGATGGCGGCGATGGAGCTTGGGAACACCCCTAGGCCGGCGGCTTGGAGTCCTCCTCTTGCTTCCTTCTCTCCGGCGGTGTTGATCCTTGCGACGAGCTCATCTAACTCTCTCCCTCATCTTGCGGCGGCGGTTTTCGGTGATTGGCGTCGGTAGGATGATTTGTTCGATGTGGCGGTCGACGGCGGTAGAGGCAATAAATAGACGAACACCTAGGGCAAAGGGGGGACCGAACCGGCCCCGGAGTGGGCTGGGCCGGTCGGCCCAGGCCCATTTCGGCCCGGTTCGGCCCCGGTTTCCTCCCCGGTTGCTTCTCGCGTGATCCCTTATTCGTGTGCACTTGCATGTGGGCCTTTGACGTCATTTTCTTCACGGTTAAGGCTTGAATCCTTGCTATGCAAGCTTCACCGTTTTTTCGGTTGAGTCCCTGAAGATTTGCACGTTGACGCTTCGGTCCTCGGGTCATTTGGAGTCATGTTCATCACGTTTTTTGACTCTTGTCGGGCTTCATGATCTTCTTCCAAAGTGCTTGGTGAACTTATCCCGAAAGTCTCCTCATTAGCGTAGATTTCCTGCGTAAACAACAAACTCCAAAATCGTCATGAAAGTGTGAACTTGTTACATCATTAGTATGCCTAGTGGCGGGTTAGTTGCAAATCATAATCGAAACCAATGTATAACAAGTGCTCTAGGTTGACGGAAATTCACCGTCAACACGGAGGTTATGATTAAAAATAAAGACCCATAGTGTTTTATGTGCTCTCAAGTGTTAGATGGATTAAAGATGGTTTTCATTCTTAAAGGTAATGCTAACCTTGTCATGAATATCACTTGTGTGTTGCTCTACCTATCTAGAGCCTTATAAATATTTGAGTGCATAAACCTTAGTGTACAAGATTTATTTTTGAGTGAGTTATTGCAGGCCATGATTTCTCTGGCCCGAGACTAAGAAGTTGGTCATTCCATTTTTGCGTATCTATCTTATTGCTAGCCACTTATCCGTGCATTGTGTATCCCCACATCGGAGATCTCACAAACCTCGCCGGATATCCACCCTTAAACCAAAAATCATATTTTGTGTTTACCTCCTTGTCCACAACCTATCGTTGAGGATGGATCATCAGTTCAAGGAAGATTGCAAGACGGCGCCACGATTGAAGATTTCAAGTATCTCTCCAAAGGAAAAGTATTCCTGGTACCTACCTTATCTTTATCACCTCTTTTCCCAAGGACGAGCAAACGTCTAAGCATGGGGAGGAGGTAGGTACAATGTAATTTTAGAGTTCAAGGGGAGCAAATAAAAAAATTGATGAGAATAAAAAGAAAAAATGAGAAAGAGAAAGAAAGAAAAAGAAATATGTATGTATGAGAAAAAGAAAAAGATGAGTATGTGTAAAAATAAAATAAAGTGAACTCCCCGGTTCTCTAAAGTGCATTAGGAATTTCAAAGCGTCAAGATTAGAAGATCCATACTCATTTTCCAACCATGCGCAATCCGATAACGAGGACGTCCTTTGTGCCTCGGGATCACTCTTCGCCATTTGCAAATGTCCACCTATCTCAAGTGTGTGTATTTTTCTATTTCCCCACCTTGATATAACATTATTTTCCAATGACCTTTTTGACGAGTCTCGGTAAGACCATGAGAGGCTTGTTGTTGACGGTTAATAGTTGTATCAAAGTTCGTTTAGACTTGCAAGCGGACAAGTCTCCCGTCGAAGTCAAGGGACCCTTCTTCCCTCGAGTGGTGAACCCAAGGTATCGAATCCGTGTAACAAATGTGTGACGCAAAAGATGATCTAGTAATGACAAGTAACTTCAATCTTCGATAGATAAAAACCTAATGCAATCTAACACAAGAATAAACACAAGAACGAACCTAATCTACTAAAGACCGGAGGTAACAAAGATAGAGGGGTAGATAAACCAATCTAGAGAGATCGGGTTGAGCCTTTTGTTGAAGTTCCAAGTGAAAGAAGAAGTAGCAATCGAATCTCATAAGAAGCCTCTTTAAACCGTGGTTTCCCGTCCGACTCCGAAAACGCCCGCCTTTCAGAGCCCCCGTTCTGTCACAACATACTCCTATTCATGCGGGTAGTCTAGGGCGAGTCCGAGGACAAGTCAAGTTCTTTCGGAAGATCAGGCGTGCACCTCTAGCCACCGCGGCTACAAGAACACCCTATGCAATCTATCTCGAGAATAGATCTAGAATAAGCAAAGCCGATCGAAAACGAAGACTTCGGAGAAACACTTAGTCGCTAAGAATCGGATTCAAGTTGATACATCAACTAGTACAATGATATATGAATAAGATCACCACCAGGATCCTACCTTGATCTTGCTCCTAGCTCCGGGAACTACGACGTGGTCTTCCTTGCAAGGTTCCCACGTCGGCTAGGGAAACCCTAGTCAACTAGCTCGACCCTCTCCTCTCCGGGATGGTGTCCCTCTCTTCTCTGCTCCTCGGCGGCCGATGACGAATTGATCGATGCGTGGCTCTTGACCCCAGGGCTATAAATAGCCGATTGGCGGCTAGGTCAAAGGGGGAGGCAAATGGGCCCTGCACTGGCCTGGGCCGGCCGGCCTGGGCCGACCGGCTTGGGCCCATCCAGGCCCAGTTCCCTGCCTCCTTCGCGTGGCGTCGGTTCCCGAGTCTTCTAGATCCTTCCCCCTTCTGCATGTGGACCCTTGTCGTCAGTTTCTCTCCGACTTGGACGTAGCTCCTTGTCCCGCAAGATTCGGCACTTTTCTGGATAGGTCCTCGGAGTTTGTCATCTTCTCGGGTTGAGTTTGTTTCATTGCATGACTTGTACGGGGCTTCTTGGAGTTGAGTTTGTTTCATTGCATGACTTGTACGGGGCTTCAAGGTCTTGTCACAAGGTGCTTGATGAACTTATCCCGGAAGTCTTGCTTTCTACGTCAAAACCCTACATAAACACTAAACTCCAAAACCGACATGCACGAATGAACTTGTTATACCAAGGGGGTTAGTACCAATGGATAAAGTATAAAACTCATGTCAACACCGAAGGTAAACTCATGGCTAGGTTGACGGATTTTCACCGACAACAGCTCCCCCATGCTTAAACCTTGTTCGTCCTCGAGTAAGCCTTCGATGGATATCATTGTTTAAACCTTGCACTTTATCATACATGAGAAAACATAATGCTCTCAAAATTTTAATTCGTTAAAGTTCCATAATGTACTAGCCTTCATCTCTACGGAGGGTAGATTCTTATTAAGCTTATCCCACGAGTATTAACATGCTCCAAAGTTTAAATAGATCTCAAAAATTTTGAAATAAAGAACAAGATGAAAAAGAGCTAAACCGAGTTCACAAATTTAAATCATCTTGCATATTGCTCACGAACTCTCATCTCACTTTGTCTCTCGAGCCTATTTATTCTACTCCTTTCCCTCTCATAACATATATATGTGGTAGGCTTTATATGGAGCTTTGGGAAAGTTTAGTCCTACCAAGATATTATAAATGAGATGTTGTCAAAACAAGACAAGCTTCTCATGGTCTTACCGAGACTCGTCAAAAAGGTCATTGGAAAGTAATGTTAAATCAAGGAGGGGAAAGAGAAAAATACACACACTTGAGATAGGTGGACACGTGCAAATGGCAAAGAGTGATCCCGAGGCACAAAGGAAGTCCTCGTTATCGGATTGCACATGGTTGGAAAATGAGTATGGATCTTTTAAATCTTGAAGCCTTGGAATTCCTAATGCACTTTAGAGAACCGGGGAGTTCACTTTATTTTATTTTTACACAACTCATATTTTTCTCTTTTTCTCATATATATATTTTTTTCTTTCTTTCTCTTTCTCATTTTTTCCTTTTCTCATTAAATTTTTTTTATTTGCTCCCCTTGAACTCTAAAATTGCATCGTACCTACCCCTCCCCCATGCTTAGACGTTGCTCGTCCTCGTGCAAAGAGGTGATAAAAATAAGGTAGGTATCGGGAATACTTTTCCTTTGGAGAGATACTTGAAGTCTTCAATGTTGGCTCCGTCTTGCAATCTTCCTTGAATTGATGATCCATCCTCAACGATAAGTTGTGGTCAAGGAGGTAATCACAAAAGATGATATTTGGTTTTAAGGGTGGATATCCGGCGAGGTTTGTGAGATCTCCGATGTGGGGATACACAATGCACGGATAAGAGGCTAGCAATAAGATAGATACACAAAAACGGAATGACTAGCTTCTTAGTCTCGGGCCGGAGAAATCGTGGCCTGCAATAACTCACTCAAAAATAAATCTTGTACACTAAGGTTTATGCACTCAAATATATATAAGGCTTTGGATAGGTAGAGAAACACACAAGTGATATTCATGACAGGGTTAGCATTATTTTTAAGAATAAAAACCATCTTTAATCTATCTAAAACTTGAGAGCACATAAAACACTATGGGTCTTTATTTTAATCATAACCTCTGCTAAAGATTAAGCTAGCATTTAGATAAATTCAGATTTGTATTTTAAGAGAGCGCTAGCTTTAACATGCATAAGTCAATTACAAAGATAAACAAAGCGGCAATTATAATCAGATATCATCATGACACAAATTTCATAACTTTTCCAAAGGTATAAACAAGGTGATGTCTTTATTAATTATGAAAACTAGTTGAAGTACATGTTGAAAATAAACTAACACACTTGCTTAAATTTAAATAAAAACTGAAAAATACTACTCAAACACAAGCAAACATAATCTGAAAATTACAGAAAAAGGTAAAAGAAAAGAAAACTAAAGTTCCTCCTTCTTTTTAATCCTCCGCCGGTGGTTGGTATTGATGATCTTGGTAGTTATACCCTTTCTCATAGTAGGTTTGGACATCCCCTCCAACGAATTGTTCCGGCGGTACTAGGTAAAGACGCCCAAGCTCATAGGCAATATTTGCATTGCCTTCACCAAGTTGAGCCGCGTTGGTTTGGATGGCTGCGACGTTTTGCATGTTCCTCACAGCGTACCCTCCAATTATGGCCATGCTTTGTTGTGGTTGGGGGTATTGTGCGTAGGGCTCCACAAAGGTTATGTTGGGCACCACATAATTTTGCGGGGGCATCGCTGGACCACTCCCCCATGCTTGCATTATTGGCCCTCCGTAATAATTTGGCGGAGTAGGGATTCCTCCGAATGGTGGAACATAGTTTGGTTGTGCACCACCCGCTTGCGCGGAGGAAGATCCCTCCTCTACAATTCTCCCTCTTTTATTTTTCTTTGCCGGGACAAGGAGTCCCTCCTCCAACTAATCTTCCCTCCCTTGAATGAAAAGCCTAAGTCTTGGGTCCGAAAGGGGTAAGTTCACCTTGGCCACATGAAAGCATCCTCTCTCATCTCCACTAATATATTTTCCTTGCTTCAAATACTCAAATCCGAGAGGGGTTCCACGTAAAAGATGTTCGGATTCCTTGTAATCCCCGGCCTTAAGGAGATGGCCAACATAGAGAGGTAGCACCCCGAACCAATATCTCCCGGTCCCGATGTTGCCTCGCAACACCATCAGTTGATCATAAGGTATGAGGGGTTTATTGGCTGCTTGGCAATTAAAGCCGAGTAGAGCCAATTCAACTCCGTGTCAGTCACCTTCGTATCCCTCATCCTCCCCATAATCCTCTTGCACATCCAAGAGTGAAATACTTGGATAATGGGGTTGCGGATGGAATTGTGTTGTTGGTGGGCTTCGCCGGAGATTAAATTCCAAAATCCATCCAACATGCCATCCGGCACGTCAACTTTCTCTGGAGCTCCCTTTTGGAACCCAAGTAGCTCCCTAATACTCGTAGGGAACCACTTGTTGGATTCCCTCCAAGTGGAATGATAAACTTTGCACCCCTGCATCAAGGATATGCGCCATAGTCATCAAGATTTCCAAGACAAACTCCTTGTGGGTGTTTGCCGACACCCCGTTGGAGAATTGCATCCATCCAAGGTGCCCCAACATATAATATATGACCGTGCTGAAACCCAATGCGTTGAGAGCTTGATCGTCGAAATCAACGTTTGCCACAAGCCTCTTCTCAAGGCGAGAGAGTTTCTTCTCTGAGGACTATGTGTGGTTCGAGGACCGGTGGATGGTCGCTTCCTTGTGTGATGAGTGATTGACAACGTTGTGTCGACTGATTCTTGGCTGAGTATTGCAAGTGCAGGTTGCGGCTTGACTGGTGTTGGTGCAGGTGAAGAACAAGCGCGAAAGGTCGTCGCCGGTGAGGCCTCCAGGTGTGGAGAAGACAAGTAGGCTTCCTTCGAGGGACCTGGTGGCCAGCGGAGTCAAGTGCGGGCCGCATGGTGGCATGAACAGTAAGATGAAGTCATGGACGGTTTCTTGGTTGAGCCTGAAAACCAAGGTCGAGCCGGGACTACGTGGGAGCTGAGTCATGAGTGGAGATTGTCGGAGGCTACACCGAGTTCGCGGGGTTTCCAGTGGTTCACCAGAAAACCACTAGGTTCCTTGGTTGATCCACAAAGCCAAGACCGAAGAACCGAAGACGGTGCTGCAGTAGTGCCAGACCGGTCTGACCGGTGGGTACCGGTCTGACCGGTGAGGAGCACCGGTCTGACTGGTGTGCGACGATGCCGTTCGGAATCTTCGAAGCAGAGGACACACGTCGGGATCGCAAGGCTTGCGTTGAGGCTAAGCAGGTTGCGGTTGTCGGGCATCCGTCCGATGGAGAAAGCTTGAAGACTTCAAAAACCACCCTTGAGGGGCTTCTATCCCTAGTTGTTAGGAAAGGGTATTTTAGACTTTCGGTTGCCTCCATATAACCCATGAGGTGAGAGGATGGCAGCCAATCTCTTGGAACCCTAGTTCATTTGCTTTCCTATTTTCCCTTCCTATTTTCTTAGGATTTCCATAGGACTAGCTTGAGAGCTTCATGGTGAGATCTTGTGAGAGGGTTGGATGATCGGGCGGCAAGCTAGACCTTGTATGAACCTTTGTGGCATGTATAGATGATTCGGCGTGGTTCCTCAAGGCCTTGTTGTGTTGTTCTCGGTTGTTCTTGGTGGTGATTTTTGGAGCCCTCTCTTGCTGGTTTTCTTGGGGTGTTTTCGGGACCTTGCTCTTGGGGATTTGATGGGGGAAATTTGTGGGAACCCTTCGTGGTTCTTTGGGCTGTGATACCCCTCCCAAATCTGTGAGTTAAGGGGCTCGATTTTGGGTTTTTCGGTGTTCTAGGGTTAGAGGACGTCTTGGTAGGATTTCTTCGATTCCTCTTGTTTGGACAAGTTTTGTTGGGATTAAACTTGGCTATGGACTCCTCATGAGGTGTTCCTATTGTCCCCAAAGTCTTGTTCAAGCCTGTGGAGCCATTCGGGGGATCAAGGCTTGGATTTGGAGGTGTTGACCCGCGGGTGTTATTCATCCCGAGAAGCCCAGGTCACACGGTCTGACCGGTGCCTCTCACCGGTCTGACCGGTGCAACCCCTGTTGGGTTTTTGCTCAGATGAACATCTGGGTGTGTTCACTGTTGTCCTGTGTTGCAGCTGTTTCGAGTTTGGGTTGGTTTGGAGCTCGGTTGGCCTGTTTGGTGTTTTGGGGCTTTCTGGCTGAGACCGGTCTGACCGGTGTGTTGCATCGGTCTGACCGGTGTGGAGCCTTTCCGTGGAAGTCGCCAAGTTTCACCAGCAGGGACCGGTCTGACCGGTGTTGGTTAGTGGACTCGAGGTTTGGTGTTCCGCTGCGTTCTCGGGTCGAAAGGTTGTGTGTTGGTTCCTAGGTCCAGTGGCACTCCAGTGGTTACGTGGGCTTGGCCAACTTGGGTAGTGAGTCGGAGACGTGTGTTGGAAGCCGTGTTCATCTTGTTGGAGTTTCCATCTCCTTCGAGAAGAATTTTTATCGGCTCCCATTCACTCCCCCCTCTCTGGTTCGCCATATCGATCCTTCATTCTCTTCCTCCTCCGACAATATGATGAAGCCATATGTGGAGTACCGCAGAGTGTATGGAGGTGGCGCAGATGAACGGGTCGATCGTTGCGGTGGGACGGACGGCTCCTCCATACGCCCTTGAGGTTCGGAAAACCTCATGGACGTGCTCCTTGTTGCTCTCATGCCACAGAGGAGGAGAGTGTCGTTCCTCCTTGGCGGTGCTGTGTCCTCCTTCATGCTCCAAGGAGACTCGGAAACCGAGTGCCTCCTCGAAGACGTCGTCGAAGATGGCTTGGACGACGATGACCCCTTCTTCTTGGAGAAGAGACTTGTGGTTTTCTTCCACATGATTGCAGCACTCTTCTCTCTACTAAAATTCTGGGTTGCAACCGGTAACTAGGCAGTTAAAAACTTACTTCGGAATGTGGACTTTGAGTGGTTAAGGGTGTTAATTGTTTGAGCTATCAAGCTTGGGAAGGTTGGCTATATCTACGGTGGTTCTGGGCACGAAAACTTGAGCACACAAATAGAGGAATGAGAGGGATGCTTGCCTGCAGAAAACGGGAGCCAGGGGGCTCCTTTTATAGGGGAGGCCGGCCGGCCTGGGCCGACTGGCCTGGGGTGCCGCGTGCTCCTCCCTGCCTCGACTTTCTTCCAGCACGATCATTTCTCCTCCATGACCTCCTTGCCCGCGTGCTCCATGAGTTGCACCGCCCAAACGCTCTCGTCCACTCCTTTTCTTGCATTATTGGTCCTCCCACTTGATGCTTCATGCTTTGAGTCATGTCCATGCTCCCTTGCTCCACTTGCCTCACATGTCATCATGAATTTGAGGAACCAAGTTGAGAAGTACCTTGGTTCGTGTGTGATGAGTGATTGACCGATGGTTTGAAGCTTTGTGTGTGTAGTGTTGAGTTGTGTTGTGTGTGTTTTATTTTGTGTATTTACCTTATTGTTTATGTGGTGTGTTGTCAATGCACTCATGAGGAGTGGTTGACAACGTTGTGTGGACCGACTCTTGGCCTCGTATTGCAGGTGTTGGTTGAGGCTTGGTTTGCGTTGGTGCAGGTGAAGAACAGGCGCGAAAGGTCTTAGCCTTGCGGGGCCTCCGAGGAGTGGAGAGACAAGTAGGCTTGGTTCGAGGGACCCGGTGGCCGACGGGATCAAGTGCGAGCCGCATGGTGCAAGAAGAGCAAGACGAAGTCGTGGACATGGAGCCGGTGCATCGGTGGTGGCCAAGTCAAGGAACGAGGCAAGACTGAGTAGACCGTCCGGCGCCGGAGGTGAAAGGCTTGGCGGGCTCGACGCTTGGCGTGGTGAGGGCCGGGCCGTGTACGCGGGGTTTGGTGGTTTGGCCACAAAACCATCGGAGGAGGGTTTCTCGGTTTGGGCCTCAAAACCGAGCCCGAGGGCCTGACGTGACGGAGACGGTATCCGGGTGCGTCGGGAAGCTTCGAGGCGGGCGACACGCGGCATGATCTAGGTGCTTGCGTCGGGAGGACGTGAAGGCCTGATGGATGCGCGGCCGTCCGATGGTGAACTTCATGTGTTGACCAAAACGCCCCTGTGAGGGCTTGTGTTGTACTCCTAGTGTAGGGGCACTTCGGTCTTTTCCGGAGGGCCTATATATAGGAGGAGGGGGCTGAAATTTCAGCTAACTCTTGGGCTAGAGGCGGCGGTACTCTTTCATTTTGGAGTGCTTTGGGAGAGAGGGAGAGAGGAGAGAGTGGCTCTTTGATTGGAGCTTTTTGCCATCTTAGATTTGATTTCTAGGAGTGGCTTGTAATCGATTGGACAAGATATTCATAGTGATTTCATCCTCTAAATCTTGTGCCAATCTTTCTATTCCCGAATTTCTTTTATTGCTTTTTCGGAGCTCTTTTTGTGCTATTTTCGTGCTTGTTTTTGGTGCCTTTGTTCTCGGTGTGATTCCGCGGATTTGAGTGGGTTTCTCCCCGGATTTCTTTGAGGGAAACATGGATAGATGTCTCGTGCATCTTTGTGATTGATCTTGTGCCCTCAAACGCCGGGAAACCACTTCGATTCAAGGATTTTCGTTTGGTGCTCTAGCTTTTGGTGGTGTTCAAAGGATCCGCGATTCCCGATGATTTAGGGAGTTAGGAGACGAAATTTTTGGGGTATAGCATCCTTGGTTGACGCTTTACATGTCCACAAACTCTTGTCTCAACGGCTTCCATCGTTAGGGAGATCCCGTGATGGATTGGGAGTGTTGACTTTCGGGGTCGAGCGGTTTTCGGTTCCGTTCGTGCACGGCGGACGGTCCGCGAGGGCCGAGCGGACGGTCCGCGTGTACGGTGTTCTTCGCGTGTTCTTTGTGTTCTTGCTCGGCTTTGCTTTCGATCCGATTTTGTTTTGGTTTTTCGTTGCAGCCGGTTTGCGGACGGTCCGAGCTCCAGTAGCGGACGGTCCGTGGCCCGCGCGGACGGTCCGTGGCCCGCGCGGACGGTCCGCCCGGTCTTCGCGGACGGTCCGTTTTTCTCGGGTCGGTTCTGGTGGTTCTGTTCGCTTTAACGGACGGTCCGCGGCTCAGGCCGGACGGTCCGCGGCGAGGGTGCGGACAGTCCGCGGTACCTGCCGGACGGTCCGCGCGGCCATCGCGGACGGTCCGCCCGGCCCCGGCCGGGACGGTCCGCCGAGCTCGGCCGCTTTGCTCTTTGGTTCGATTCCTCCCTCCTTCTTTCGTGCTTCCGCGTGTGTTTCAAGGACTCGTTGTTTTGGCGATTGGTGTGTGATTCGTTCCAACGCTTGTGTGTGGCCGGGTTCTTTGAGAAGAATTTTTATCCGGTCCTATTCACTCCCCCCCCCTCTCTAGTCGCCATCCGATCCTTCAAAATTTCCTGCCAAGATATGCTTGCTGCCCACCCGTGCTTGTCCTTTGCATGTGGTCTTGATGAAAGTTGTTGATAGGGCATCCAATGGTGCATGCATGATTAATTTTAACTAGATTGCCTCCCTTTAAGTATGTTTAAGGCTAAGCACTCCTCTAATTTTGAAAATTAAAAATATTTCCAGAGCTATGTAAAAGCTCAAGCATAAATTTAGAGAAGTTTTTAAACTATTAAAAACAAATGTAAGTCGAAGATATTTTTCGACTACGTTGATATCGGTCTCACCAGTATAGTTTGCCTTCATTGGTCGAGGGCAAACTTCTCCCGGCTTGATCATGGGGGCATAGGTTTAGGTTCTAATTTTGGCTAAATGAGAGAGATTTTGAATGTAATAAAATTGAATGAGGCTTAGAAAAATTCTAATCCTAGAGAAACCAAGGATATAAATTTTTAAACCAACCAAAAGTTTAGTTTCTAGGTTCAAGCGAGTCCTACCACGTGCTGAAATTTAATTAACACCTAGGTACAAGTCATGGCTCTACTCGTGTGTTTTTAACATGAAAGTCAAGTCAACCACAACATCATAATGAGGATGAATGGTTGAGTTAGGTTCTGAATTTATTTGGTTGTGGTTTCTCGGAAAGGAACAAACAAACACATAGGAGGGTTCATGTAAAGGGTTTATGATCAAACAAAATATTCAACCAAGAATTATGTCTCTAATATTGTTCAACCACTTCTAAGTCTAATGTCTTTGCGTAGTAAAATTCAAAACTGAAATAAAACTCGAAAAACCTGGGATCGGGTTGTCCTCCCGGTAGCTTATTCTTGACTCGACGAAACGGGTTGCCTCCCGCCTAGCGCTTCGTTTATAGTCCATGGCCAGACTTCTTCACTTGATTACTTCAGATCAACGCTCTTTGCAGGCGTTGCAATCTTGTGTACCCACTTCCGCACCATCTTGAGCACGGGCTTGTCTTCCGGCTTAGTCATTTTTTGGGTCTTCACAGGCGGCTTTTCTTCCTTTGTCTTGACGGATGCAACATCTTCCTTGACTTTTTTCACGTCCATCTTCTTCGGCTCTTTCTTCTTCTTCAACCCTTCCTTCTTCCTTAGTTCTTCCTTAACAACGCGACGACGAGGTGGAACATTTTTAACTTCAATCATATTGCATACCTCGAGGCGTGGTCGAAACTTGAAGGAACTCCTTTCTCCGTTAATGTCGAACATGATCTCCCCCTTGCCAACATCAATAGTAGCCCCCACGGTCTTGAGGGAAGGCCTCCCAAGGATGAGCGACAGCTTCTCCCTCTCTCCCATCTCGAGCACCACGAAGTCGACAGGGATGAAGTGGTGTCCAACCTTCACGTGCACATCTTCGGTGATGCCCAAGGGATAGCGAATGGAGTTGTCACCCAACTCCAAACACATACCCGTAGGCTCCAACAGTAGGCGTAGCTTCTCGAACACATCTCTTGGCATGACGCTGACACTTTCTCCAAGGTCGCATAACGCTTTCTCGAACTTGAATGAACCAACGGAACATGGAATTGTCGGGCATCCGGGGTCCTTTTGCTTCTCTAGCCCATTAGCAATAGCGACACTACATTCCTCGGACTTCTTGACATGATCTACCCCGAGTTTTTCTATCTCATATTTATTTGCAAGTATGTCTTTAAAGTAACGAGAATATGTAGGTACTTGAAGGGCATCCAATAACGGCATGTTGATGCTAAGTCTACGCACAACCTCCACAAATTTCTCAAAGTGATTATCAAGTTTACCTCAGAAGTAGCGTGGCTTGAGTTGTGGTATCTTCGTATCTTCTCTCGGCATCTCAAACTCAGGCTCTTCGGTGACGATCCCCGTAACTTCCTCCTTAGCAAATTCCTCCGTCCCAACGGATGGTTTAAGCTTCCTTGCTCCCGCGGAACGTTCCGGATCTTCAGTCTCCTTTCCCGAACGTGTTTGAATAGCCTTTGCCGATTCAGGACCTTTAGGTTGTCCCGAAAGCTTCCCTTCATCATTAGTGAGGTGCCCCGCGGTTGTCCAACTTGCATCTCGAGCATCTTCATCATGTTGAGCACTTGATGGTTGGAGCTTCCGACCTCCGTCACTTACTATCGATGTTCTCTAACACCTTGTTTATGGCCTTGAACTTGGTGATGGTGTCCTTGTTGATCTTAGCTTGCTCGTCCATGAAGTCCTTCAATTGTATACGAAGTGGAACCGAATTCGGAATGGACAAGCTTGCATTAAATTGAGGTCTACCTTGCTCGTAGCGGAAGTTCGGCAATTCTCCCTTCCTCATCTAGTCGAGCACCTTGGCTTCGTCCGGACAATCTTTGTGGACATGGCCATACTCTCTGCATTCTTCGCATGTGGATCTTGCTTCGGCAGCCTTCAAATCTTGAGCCTCTTTCTTTTCTATCTCCATCTTCTCCAACCTCCTCATGAGTGAATCGATCTTGCCTTCAAGTATGTTCTCCTTCTCCACTTGCAAGACTCCCTTGACGTTCCCCGTGGGTTGAACAGGAAGTAGGCGTCCAGATGACGCCCATGTGTCATTATCCGTGACCTTCTTGAACAGAGTGAAAGCTTCGGTCGGTGTAAGCTCGATGATAGATCTTCCCGCCGATGCATCGATGATCGTCCTTGACGCCATGGTGAGTCCTTGATAGAACTTTTGCACGAGGTCTTCCTTCGGGAACTTGTGATGTGGAACCGCCCGAGTGTACTCATTGAAGCAATCGAATGCCTCCGAGATAGTCTCCTTAGGATATTGAGCAAAAGTGGTAATCTTATTACGCAAGCTTTGAGTTTTACCCGGCGAGTAGTATTCCTTCATGAAAGCCTTCATCAACACATTCCAATTTTGCACCGTCTCCGCCGGTTGAGAGTGGAACCATTGCAAAGCCTTCCCGAGTAGTGAGAACAAAAAAAGCCTTGCCCTCATTTGGTCTTGAGTCACCCCATCTATGTTGAAAGTCTGACATAGTTGAATGAACGCTTGGAGGTGAAGGTTCGGGTCCTCTTTACCGGTGAAGGGTGAATGTTGCACCATGCAGATTGTTGAGGTCTTGATCTCGAACGGCCTTCCAACCTCTTCAAGGTTCAAGATTGGTAGGTCGATGATGTCCGGGGTGCATAGCTCCCCGATCTTGAATTCTTGCGGTTGATCTCCCATCGGTAGAGGTCGATTCTCCCGAGGACTTTAAGGTGGTGGATTCTTCGGAGATTCCTTCGATCCTTTGTCTTCCAACTTCGAATCTACAAAATCCATCTTTTTAGCTTGATGTTCTTTGCGTCTCCTTAGCTTGTAAAGTTTTTCTGGATCATCCACAAAATTATCGGGTTTGTTGTAGAGGTAGCCGTCCATCTCCTGTTAGGGTTAGCGATAAACAAAATATACAAAAACAAAAGTAAAAACAAATCTAAGAAAACTAGGGTTAGATAAACTAGATTAGATTGATTTTGAGGATGATCAAAAGTTAGTAGATGCAAAAAGAAAAACTAAAAGAAAACTGAAAATCACAAAAAGGCAGTAAAAGAACAAATCTTGATCACTTGTTCCCAGGCAACGGCGCCAGAAAAAGGGGCTTGTTGACGGTTAATAGTTGTATCAAAGTTTGTTTAGACTTGCAAGCGGACAAGTCTCCCATCGTAGTCAAGGGACCCTTCTTCCCTTGAGTGGTGAACCCAAGGTATCGAATCCGTGGAACATATGTGTGACGCAAAAGATGATCTAGTAATGCCAAGTAACTTCAATCTTTGATAGATAAAACCCTAATGCAATCTAACACAAGAATAAACACAAGAACGAATCTAATCTACTAAAGACCGGAGGTAACAAAGATAGAGGGGGTAGATAAATCGATCTAGAGCGATCGGGTTGAGCCTTTTGTTGAAGTTCCAAGTGAAAGAAGAAGTAGCAATCGAATCTCATAAGAAGCCTCTTTAAACCGTGGTTTCCCGTCTAACTCCGAAAATGCCCGCCTTTTAGAGCCCCCATTCTGTCACAATGTACTCCTATTAATGTGGGTAGTCTAGGGCGAGTCCGAGGACAAGTCGAGTTCTTTCAGAAGATCAGGCGTGCACCTCTAGCCACCGCGGCTACAAGAACACCCTATGTAATCTATCTCGAGAATAGATCTAGAATAAGCAAAGCCGATCGAAAACGAAGACTTCGGAGAAACACTTAGTCGCTAAGAATCAGATTCAATTTCATACATCAACTAGTACAATGATATATGAACAAGATCACCACCGGGATCCTACCTTGATCTTGCTCCTAGCTCCGGGAACTCTGACGTGGTCTTCCTTGCAAGGTTCCCACGTCGGCTAGGGAAACCCTAGTCAACTAGCTCGACCCTCTCCTCTCCGGGATGGTGTCCCTCTCTTCTCTGCTCCTCAGCGGCCGATGACGAATTGATCGATGCGTGCCTCTTGACCCTGGGGCTATAAATAGCCCGATTGGCGGCTAGGTCAAAGGGGGAGTCAAAATGGGCCCTGGACTGGCCTGGGCCGGCCGGCCTGGGCCCATCCAGGCCCAGTTCCCTGCCTCCTTCGCGTGGCATCGGTTCCCGAGTCTTCTAGATCCTTCCCCCTTCTGCATGTGGGCCCTTGTCGTCAGTTTCTCTCTGAGTTGGACGTAGCTCCTTGTTCCGCAAGATTCAACACTTTTCTAGATAGGTCCTCGGAGTTTTTCATCTTCTCGAGTTTGGTCCCTGGGCTTCTTGGAGTTGAGTTTGCTTCATTGCATGACTTGTACGGGGCTTCAAGGTCTTGTCACAAGGTGCTTGATGAACTTATCCCGAAAGTTTTGCTTTCTACGTCAAAACCCTGCATAAACACTAAACTCCAAAACTGACATGCATGAATGAACTTGTTCCAACTTCTGAAAGAACTCGACTTGTCCTCGGACTCGCCCTAGACTACCCGCATTAATAGGAGTACATTGTGATAGAACGGGGGCTCTAAAAGGCGGGCGTTTTCGGAGTTGGATGGGAAACCACGGTTTAAAGAGGCTTCTTATGAGATTCGATTGCTACTTCTTCTTTCACTTGGAACTTCAACAAAAGGCTCAACCCGATCTCTCTAGATCGGTTTATCTACCCCCTCTATCTTTGTTACCTCAGGTCTTTAGTAGATTAGATTCGTTCTTGTGTTTATTCTTGTGTTAGATTGCATTAGGGTTTTATCTTTCGAAGATTGAAGTTTCTCGGCATTACTAGATCATATCTTGCATCACACATTTGTTCCACGGATTCGATACCTTGGGTTCACCACTCGAGGGATGAAGGGTCCCTTGACTATGATGGGAGACTTGTCCGCTTGCAAGTCTAAACGAACTTTGATACAACTATTAACCGTCACCACTTGCCTCAACGAACTGAAAGCATTCAGAATCGCAATCGTACGTGCGCTGATACGTTGGCCCTACTGTGATGACCCCCTTCGGTCCAGGAATCTTCAGCTTCAGGTACGTATAGTTGGGCACGACCATAAACTTCGCGTATGCTGGCCTCCCGAGGATCGTATGGTACATCCTCTAGAATCCCACCACTTCGAAGGTGAGGGTTTCAGTGCGAAAATCCCGCACATCCCCAAATGTGACGGGCAGATCGATCTGCCCGAGGGGGCGCCTCAATTCCAGGTATGACCCCGTGGAATGGCGCAGTCGACGGCCTCAATGCGGACCGCGGGATGCCCATCTCGTCCCCATCCATCAGGACCTTGTGGATCCTTCTAGATTTGAATAGGAGAGCTACCACTAGTGGGTAGGATCTAGGCTGAGGCACATGGTCGGGGTGGTCCTTGCGGTCGAAGGTTATCGGAACCTCTGACCACTTTAGGTAGGACGGCTTCGCGACGTCGGCGTTGAAGACTTCTCGCCGGATGAGCTTCTCGCGCCGTCTTGAGCGTCTTGCCGGAGATCCCCCGAAGATCATGTGCACCACACCATCCTCTCCAGGGAATGCAGCCCCCGCGACGTCATCGTTGTCAGGGGAGGGACCTTGCTTCTCGGGCTGGTCCGCCGTCTTCGGCTCGAGAGTTCCCTTTACGTAGTTCTTCATGAGCTGGCACTCCCGAAGTATGTGCTTGATGGGGACCTCGTGGTGCGGGCACGGTGCGTCCAAGAACCTCTCAAAGTGGTCTCTAGTCGGTGTGGGCTTGGCCGGGTTGCCCTTGGGGCGCGACGCCTTGCGCTCTACCACCGCGACAAAGTTGTCGTCGCGATGGCGCTTGTCGTTCTTCTTCTTCTTTTTAAAGCGCGAGGACATCCCCTCACCGTGGTCCACGACTTGCTTCCCCTTGCCCTGAGGGGTGTTTAGTGTTGCGGCGACCGCCTTCTCGCCATCGGCGTGGTTGCTCGCGATGTTTAGGAGCTTGCGGGTCGTGCGACGCATGCGGCGCCCGAGTCGGTGGATGAGGGACGTGCACATCGTGCCGTTCTGGAACGCCGAGATGGCGTCGTTGTCGGTCACGCTGGGGAGTTCGGTGCAGCGCTTGGAGAAGCGTCGTATGTACTCGTGGGAACTCTCCCCCGACTGCTGCTTGCAGTTGCGCAACTCCCATTGCTTACTTGGGCGCGTGTAGGTGCCCTGAAAGTTGCCGACGAAGACTCGACGCAGGCCAGTCCAGTCGTGAATCTTGTCCCGTGGCAAGTGCTCGAGCCACGTGCACGCGGAATCACTGAGGTAGAGCGGCAGGTTCTTTATGACGAAGAGGTCGTCGATTGCTCCCCCGGAGTGGCATGCGAGCCGGTAGTCCTTGAGCCATACACTAGGGTTGGTGTCCCCATCGTATCTCAGCACATTGGTCGGAGCCCGGAAGCGCGAAGGAAATTTCGTGTAACGGATGCTCTGGCCAAAGGCCCGCGGATCTCGCTGTCGTGGCGCCGCCCGCGCCCACGATCGTCGTGGTGGAGTGAGCGGTTGTCGCGGTTGTTGTCGACACTTTCTGCTCACCGTCAGGCCTCGATGGTGTTACGAGCGTCACGGTTGGGCCCAAGACGGCTCTTGACCGCAGATGTCGCGGCTCCGACTCCCTCCCTGCGCTCTCGATGCTGGGAAGGAGGAGGATTTGGGCCATGGGCGGATGGTGCTCCAACCCGCCCGCGCTCCAAGCATTGGCGCGAGGCGGAGCTCTCCGCTTGTTGTGCCGCCGCAGCCTCGAGTAACGCCTTCAGCTGCTGGCACATCCGTCGCTCCTCGGAGGTTGTAGGCTCTGGGCAGCCGCGCAGTAGCATGGCCGCATCGGCGAGGTTCTGAGACGCCCGCCGGAAGAGTGGCGGGGTGTCAGCGTTGGCGTTGGCATTCGCGCCTACGTTGGCACGTCGGTTGTTGTCGGGCGCCGGCCCACGTGCCAGCGGCGTAGACGCGCGGCCGTGTAGCTGATCGGCGACTGGACGGCGCTCGTGCCGGTTGCTATTCCCCTCGTGGGGCTCCCCCTGCACATGAACGTCCTGCGCCAGGCGTCGGTCGTCGTTTCCCTCCCGGGGCTGCCCCTGCACAGGTACGCCCTGTGCAGGCTGTCAATCACGGGGCTCGGCATCCACGCTGATCTCTTGGCGTAGAAGGGCCAGCTCCTCGTCGAGATGGCATCTCTCCTCCGTGAGTTCGTCGAGCCAAGCCCGCCGCTGGTCGTCGGCGTCGTGGTGGCACGAGGCTGGCTCCGGTTCAGAGCTGCTCGACGAAGAGGCCACACAGACATTGCACTCCCGCGTGGGGTCGTGGTGTTGCATGGTCCGTGCCCTCCGAGTCGTCGCCAACCAAGGGGCAGTGCCGATCGTGCAGAGTTTGTTGACGTAGGCCGTCACCGGGTTGTCACACCCTGAAATTTCCAATTTCAGGATGTGAATAGAGAAAATAATTAAATAACGATTTTCTTATAATTTTTAAAAAAAATTCTCAACATTTATTTTGTTTACAGGAAATCTAGTATAGGAAAAAGTAATTGTTTGATTTTCTAAATTAAATAAATTGGTTTGATGTGAGTGTTGCATTCATGCCGATGCACCTTGGTGTTTCTTGAGTGTAAAAGGTTTTAAAAATACATTTAGGTGCTAATCAAAATATTTTGAGAATTTTCAGCTTTTTCTGGAATTTATTCTCTTTTCTCAGAGCTTAATCTATTGTATTAGAAGTCTCTCAATCTTTCTCATGAGCTTCAAATATTTTACTTGAACTCCTCCATCAATCTTTAGTTTACTATGTCATCTCATCGTTTCTGCTACGCCTCGTTATCTTTTCAAAATCCTATAAACAATACCTTGCACTACCTTTTGCTTCCTCTTCCCATTATTTTCTTCTATTTCCTTTCTTCCTGTCATTGTTTACTTCTGGAACCAAAGTGAGATTTGCCCTGCACATGGAACGCAAGGCATGAACGACTATTTTCCGTTCTTGTTCCATGTTTTCCATTCTACCTTTGCCTCAACGCCAAGTCGTCAGCATCTTATCTCTTCTAGTTGTAGACAAATATGAGTCCAAACATGATCCAAGTTTGTTTCCAATAGGAGCTAGATCTATTTGCAGCACACAGGTTCCATGGCTTATATATAAATAGCAATACACATCTCACTGGCCCTCTTTTCCCATCTAGCTTTGTTCCACCGTATATGCCCTAGGTCCTTTAATTGTGTGTCGCCGCCGTCGACGTCATCAAGACCCCCCTGCACCACTGTCGTTTATTACCTCCATCCGCCGTGTACGAGTTGGACGTGAGGGCTCACCAGGAGCATGCATCACCGTGGTGCCAGCAAGTTCGAGGTCGCCGTGGATCCATCGTCTCTACATCGATCTCACCATTCGCCGTCCCCACCGGCCGTCTTCGATTCCTGTCGACGCTGGTTGTCCTCGTGACCTATCTTGTGGCTACCGGTTGTCATCCTCGGTTCACACGGATGAGACGCGCTTTGGCCGTCATTGCCTTCCGCTGGTTAGAACCCGTGTTCCCCTTCTTTCTTTTGTCTCGATCTCGATCTCGCGAACATGGAGTCATGGACTCTCCTGTCATCTGTGTCTACAGCTTGAGCCGATCTAATACTCCGATCCAGCGCAGCCCATCTACTCCATCGTCCTGACCGCTGTTCCTACTCGTGTTCATCAAGTTTGATCTCCGTCGATGCTGTGATGTGCGCCATCACCAGCCAAGATCGAGCCGGCCATGCTGTGCGTGTCCTCTTCCATGCTACGCTCTACCCCCTAGAGCATGAACTTCTGTCAGGGGCCATGCGTAATCACTCATCTGTACCTTTTTGCAAGTCGTGTTTCTATTGCTCGAGCCCTAAACCAAGCTCAGCTGTCTCTGGAGTTATCGTTGGCTTGTCGCATGCCTCCAATCTGTTGCCGCCACGTCATCTGAAGCCTCGCCGGCCATCAGTTAAGCAACAGCATCATGCATGCATGTACGTATACTGCAAGGCCACCTTCAGTTCCCCCTTGCCGCATTCTTTATGTTTAAACACTTCTGTGATGTCATGCTGATGTCATGCCTATGCAGTGAGAGTAGAAGCTTTTCTTATGGAGGAACACGTATGCGTACGTCCAGGTTGAAGGCCGAACTTTGAACACCAACCGTCATCCTCATCGAGTACGTGTTTGGTCTCGAGTTCACATTCGTCGCCATCGTTCATTCTTTTCCTGACCTGAGAACATCAGCATTTGTTTCCTCTCATGGCAGCTACATGTGATCTGCTCACCGCTGCATGCCAACGTCATGCTCACATTATGTTTCTCTCCGTCTATGTTTTCTCTCTTATCCATGCTGCGTACAACTCATCCAACCTTGGTCATGCATCAGTTGTTCCTCGCCATAACTCAGCTGAAGCCTTCTATGTGTTTCTGCAACAGACATGGTAAGCCATCAGGGGCTACATGATCACCGGCCATGAAGTCCATGTACGAGAGCTATAGAAAGAAGGTTACGTTCTCGTACATACAGAAGCAAACAAGCCATGCATCGTTCATACTTGCTCTTGCCAGTGATGACATCATGGTGGCATCATTACTTATGTGGTAATTAGGACCTTTCCTTTGACAAAATAATCAGCACTTCTCCTACACTTCCTTTCGGTAATGTGAAACTTCATTTGAGAATCATTAGGCCTTGCAAATCTTTTATCTATAGAATAATTATTTATTCATCTATAAAATCCTTGCTCACGTCAGCCAATTTATCTATCGTTTACTTTCTTTTCTTGATTATTTCTCATGGTGACATCATCTTTATGTCATATCCAATCAGTTATCGTTTTCTTTGTATTAAAATTCATAACCTATTCTATTCAATTCCGATTCCAGTAATTCTTTCACTGACATGTTCCTCCTAACTAGTTTTGTACCGTTATAGTACGTTTGTGTCATTGTATAGTTCGTTTCACCATGACTTGTGCGTTAGCATGTGTATCACCTGTTACTTATTTTACATCAAAGTTGCATGATAATCTTGACTAATATTTATTCCAATACCTTTGTAAATAAAAGTGATTAGATTCTATCCCGATTTTCGTAAGCTAAGATTTAATTGGTTAATTTTTATTTATAACTAGCTTTTATAAATAAAAGATGCTTAGCGTTAAACATCGTTTTCATAATAAAGTTAATGTGCTTAATGATATTAAATGTCTTTTCAATATTAACATGTTTAGTTGAACACGTGACATAAAGTTACTCGTCTAGATATCTTATACTTGTTTTATCTTTCTAGAGTAATTGTTAATTTGACATAACTTCTACTCGAATGTTATAAATAAAACATGATTAGGTTTATCGTGATTTCTTTAATTAAATGTAACTTGTTTAATGGTAACATAGAGTATTTCTCTGAAATATTCTTCCACATGATTTCTCATTAAAATATGAACAAGCACGTAGTCTCTTGTTGTTTGTTAATCATCTCACGATAGTTTCGAGCTTAGTTCTGTTTTCAGCGTTTCTTGCGCTTGCTTAATCAATAGAATCGAGCTCTATCTCAGTGTGATCTTTTCGGTCCTTGCTCAATCTTCCGCGGCCATCTCTTCAAAGTTAACCAAGCCTTTCTTCATCTAAGCACGGTTTTGTGTGCTTCGGTGATCCACCTAATCGAGCCTACCCTTTAGTGCGTTCTTTTAAAGTTTTCTTTTGATTGGTGCTTTGTTCTTAGTATGCTTGTTTGTCTGTTTTGTGTATGCTTGTGCCCGATGATTGATGCATTTAGAGTGAACGCCGTTCGAGAAGTTTGGAAGAGCTTGGAGTTGAAGACATTCTGAGCAACTACTTTGGTTAAAGGCAAGTGTGTCCTTGATCTTTTGTCCTAAGAATTATACTTAATCATTCATTACATTGCTTGCATTAATTTTGATGGGTTCCTATTAAGGATTACCTAGTCTATATGATCATTCCTTGTTAACCTGGGTTTATATTTATGTTGGGTAGCTATGCTTAGTTGCTATACCTGGGTTATGGTGGTTTTAATGAACAATAATGATGAATCACGTTATACCTTTATGTTATATCTTTGGATGTTTAATACAAGACCATATGTTTAATCAGAACATGGAGCGATTACCCAGGAAAACAGTAAACCACAAGACATATGGCTCTGTCTTGGCTTAATAATTAGTGAACTAGGTGTTAGGTATGCTTTACCTGATAAGGGTTGGGGTTGCCGGTAGTTGGTATATAGCCCGTCCCTCAGACTGATCTGCTCTATGGTAGCTTCGCAGCTGAGAGAGGTTTATGCATTGCGCTGTCAAGTAACCTAGCGAGCACCGCATCCGGGGGATCTTTGTAACGGCCTCGTAGCGTCCCTATGCAATCACACCTCGGCAGTGTGGTATGATGCCTGATCAGCATCGCGTGGTTGGGTCTAAAGCTCTTCGGAGTTTTTACGCGACTTGTTGGTAAAGATGTACAACCTCTGCAAAGTGTAAAACTGACTAGTTAGCCGTGCCCACGGTCACGGGCGGCCTGGACCCTCACATGATAATTGAACTTGAAGATGGACTCAAATCGTGTTCTCTGGTTATGCTTGCCATATGCTTATGGTGTATCTTATCTTTCTCTTTATGACAATTGTGGGTTGGTATATACTTATACTTTATTAGTAATCAGGTGCTAATAAAACTTGACCAACTAAAATTGCTTAAATGCTTATAGCCCAGTCCACTATAAAGCCTTTGCATTCATGTCTTCTCCCACACTTGCTGAGTACGACAAGTGCTCACCCTTTCTATAAACAATGTTGCTTAGAAGGATGAAGCTGATCTAAAGCCTTGTGAAGATGTTGCTGGTGCTAGGCGTACGCAACCCCCAGTTGATTGCTTGTGATGTTTGGAGCCTTCGTTTCCAGGATTTAAGCATAAATCTCTGATAATCTTCTTTTTTCTTTCATGATACTGTTTCTGTACACACTTATATGTCTCTATATGCATGAAACTTGATCCTGGCATGCATATATGTTTGCACTTGGTTTTCTTCGGAAAAGCAGGTGTGACACGGGTCGTCCGGGAGGCCGGGCTATCCACGTGGGTACATCGCGGTGTACCGCTCCATGAACTCCCCCCAGCCCAGCGATTCGTCTATACTGGTCTGGAAGGCGAGGTCGGTGAGGTAGTAGGCGGCGAGCCTAAAACGCTCCCGCGTTAGGTTTGGCCCCAACATGCCGATGATGACGTCATCCGAGAAGCCTCGGACGAAAGCCTCGCGTCCCGCAGCTCCCGTGAGGACATTGGGACGAGGCGGCCGGGTGAAGGTGCACCCGGTGACAGACTCCAGCGGCCCGATGTAGACGAAGCCAAGGGAGCCGAAACGGAGGGTGGTCCCAGGAGTCAGCGTGACCCTGCGACCGTCCATGCGATCCACTGGAGTTCGTCGAGACACACGATGTGCCCCTACCTGGCGTGCCAACTGTCAGGGTTCTCTACCATCGGCAGTAAATTTATATCGATCGTGCGTCGGGTTCGGACGGTTAGCACAGGAGACAACGAGATTTAGACTGGTTCGGGCCTCCGAGGAGTAATACCCTACGTCCAGTGTGGTGCTGCTGTGTTCCGAGCTAAGAGTGCTTGTAGTAGGGGTTACAGGCTGGTCGGGAGAGGGTATCGAGCCCAAGTCCCTTGAAATGGCGTTTGGTCTTTTGAAGGTCTAACCCCGTAATCGTTTCCCTCATCTCCCTTTTATAGTCACAAGGGGAGGGGCCCAAGGGGAAAGTAAAAAAAGAATTACAGTGCTTGGCAGCTGGCACGTCCCGTCGTACGTCGCTGTCCGTCGGGGCGCATTGAAGCTGAGTCGTGGTGCCTTGTCGGGCGAGCCGCCGCGTGGCCGGGATGGACTGTTCATTCTGGGACGCTTGGCCTCCTCTCCGAGTAGGTCGAGCTTGTCTTAGTCTGTCCGAGTACTTGCCTAGCTTGCCACGCCCGAGCCTAAGTCTAGGCTTGTGCGCGTCGTAGAGGGTGCTTGAGTGCCTTGGGCTGAGCTTGCGTGTGGCAGAGTGGGGGATGATGGCGATGTGATGGCTGCGCAGCTGGCCAGACCAACATTAAGGCTCTTGTTGGGGCGAGCTGCTTGCATGGTTGCCAGCTGTTGTACCTACATGGTGTGGGGAATCGTTCCTCCATGCGCGTCAGTGGTGGTGCTCGTGCCGTTCGTCTGGGCCCACGTGCAAGCCGGGGTCGGACTTCTCGTGCGAGGAGGAGACTTGTCTTGCGAGGCAGAGACTTGTCGTGCGAGGCGGAGACTTGTCGTGCAAGACAGAGACTTGTCGTGCGGATTCCTCTAGTGGGAAACTGGTCGGAGATGCAGCCAACTGGCCAAAGACTAGACGTCTTGCCAGTGTGGGTTTTGACCAGGGTCCTTTCTCCTCCTTGTCCTGAATCTTTTCCTTGACGTTTGTCAATCTTGGCCTTCACATTGTCAATGGTGTTGGATTGTCTTGTTGTTTTAGGGGAGATAATCTCGTCGTCAAAGGGGGCCCTAATCCGGGCCCTCGTTAGTCGCCATTCTAGGGTCGTCTATCTTAGGAAGTAGTGGTGAAGGGAGTATGTGCTCATAGTCTGATTTGATCGGGTTGATCATCCAAACTCCCTCCACGTCTCACTGTTCTTCTTGTTTTATCAGCTCGGTCATCCTTGAGTATCTTATCTGATCTTGATAGCCACTTGGTGATGGCGTTGCCCATGTCCTTTGATGATTCAGCTGTTTGAAGGAGGGTTGGATAGTGGTAGCTGGCAGCGTCTTGTTTAGTGTGCATGTTTGTAGGTCGTGGACTTGTAGGATTTAGGGAAGTAAGACTTCTCCTTTTTTACGTAAAGTGAGTCCTTCTTGCAAAGACAAGGTAGAGATCAAGTGCATGGGTTCTGTTGGTGGAAAAACACCAACAGAACCATAATTTCATTTATTCTACTCTAACCTTGGGCACATTGAACAAGATAATGATAAAGCATAGATTTATTTTATGATAAGGGTAGCAAGATCAGAAGATGAATCTAGCACATAAATCTTTTTTTAGCAAAATAAAGAGTGATCAAGAAAGTGATGCTAGAAATAAGACAACATGTTGAGCTAACAAGATTGGATCATGTGAAACTGTAACTCTAGCATGTTTGACTTTTCATTTATTAGGATGCCAGAGAAAAGGGAAATGACAATTTACCTCAAGGTGTTACCTTTATTATGATGTTACTATGACATCTTGTGTTGGTCTCTCCCTTAAATGTATACAACTTGTGGAGTGACAGGTGCATGTGAGGAGTCATGGCTTGATCATCTTTAATGGAATTAGCTTCCTTCCTTTATGCCTTCATCATCTAGGAATCCCTTCTTGAGTGAGTGCTTCTGATTGTGGATCTTGTTTGCATCACTCTTCTTCTTGTCGGTTCATAGGGAATTCTTCTCTCTCACGTGTCTTGCTCCATCTCTAGTGAGTTCATCTCGACCTCTCCCAAACTTGTTTCCGAGTTTATTCTGCAGGGGTTAGTCCAGAAAATATACCATTGTCTACACAAGCAAATCTAGTTCAATAACCAAATCAGACTCCATGCCTAATCAGATTAAGGAAGGCTATTTAACCTAAGCACCACACATAATTTAAAAGCCAGTGGAAGTATGAATGTACTTCCAAACCAAAGCTTACTATGGTAGACAAAGGTAACATGAAGGAATATAGAGATTTACTCAAACAGAGGCGGTAGAGCATGATCAGTTTTTTAACAGAGTGAGCATGTAATAAAGGTAGAGATAACCAAGCTAGCGCAAAAACATGACAAGAGATGTTTCTATGCATATGATTCAATGTTGCCTAATGACTGTTTGGACATACCTTGTATTGTCATCCTTCGTTCTCTTTGTTCCAAACCTGTAATGGTTAGTGACAAGAATACCCGAAGGAACATTTTTATACCTATACCTCTATGCTCACTATGCAGGGGTATATGCAAGTCTTATAGAATTTCCCCCTAGCATGCTTGTTTTTGGACAAAAAGCTCGTCCTTGGGAAACCTTCAAAATATGGATCAAGATGGTGAAGTGGTTTCCCTTAAATTGCTAATCTCAAGATTTCAAGCCATTGGGACAACCACCCTTTCTAAATTTGTAGAGAAGCATAAGGGGGTTGGAGATCTTATTGTGCAGCAAGATTTGAGATGTCAATTCAAATTCAGGAGTTTTCTCAAATGAGCATGGACTAGGTGGAAAAGTTCCATTTGTGACGTAGCTTTCATGCTCATTGATGTTCTCCAGGTAATGTGCTCCTTCTGGTCTTCCTTAGATCCTTCGTAAAATTTTAGGATCATGAGGGGACGCAAGAAAAAGGGCACAAGATGATTCATTGGGCTCAAGGATGAGGTTAAAGATGCGTTCAAAAAGTTATCTAATCAGAACATTGAAAGAGAGAGATACAAATGGCTTCTTGATGGCTTTTCTCTCTTCCTATGGCATGATTAGATATGCTATCCTTGAGGTTTCTCCAATGTCCTTGTGTAGCAAAAAGGATGCTTTCTAAGAGAGTATCTCCTTGGGGAAATTGCATGCTCAGAAGTCTCTTGTGAAGCTTGAAGTTTCACGATCTTCCCAAACTCATCATCTACAAGGGTTGAATTTCTTCTTCCCTTAAAGGTTTTCAGGACATTGATGGTTTGGGTTTGATATCTAAGCCTTGGGATTGGAGTGATGGTGATATAGCTATTAGAACTTCCCCTTTATGGCTAGAGGATGATTTATTTTCTTCCTTTGGGTGGTTATAAAGAATGCTAGTGTAAGGGTTCCACACGCTGAGTTCGTCAAAGACAGACCTTGCCTTAGAAAAGGAGAGAAAAGCTCTTCTAGATACTGCATGATGGTCATGCTCACAACATTCGTAGGATGGGGCCAAAGATTCACTACCCTTAAAGGATAATGATACAAAGATTCCTTACTGTTGACACATTTTATCTATAAATTTTATCCCTCACATTTACTAGAAAAGGACTAAAATATAATTAGATTACCTTATTAGAGTTTATATTGACAATTTCCATGAGTTTTGGTGAATCTATGAATTTACAGGGACTATTCAGAAAATATGCAAAGAAACCACTCTAGAAGACTCCAGAAGGCTCCGGAACTCAACGTGACTTAGCACCTAAGAAAGAAGCATCTAGAAGGATCAAGGACCCACCTGGCCGAAGTGGACCCCGAGGGGGCCCACACCAGACCGAGTGGCCTGGAGGTGGGGTCGATCGGCCACCCCCCGGCACCAAATGGGCCCATCTTCCAGAATGTTGTTCCACCGCCTATGAGGATCAATCTAAACCACAAGTTAAGATCGGTTTGATTGTACGGTGCACATGATCTCCTCCGGGTTATATAAGCAGACCCCCTGACCCCAGGGCAGAACAACTCATTCTATCAGTTCCTCCATGCCTATCTGAGATTAGAGCTCTAGATTAGAATTAGAGTTGGAGAGTTAGTATCAAGTTGAGATATTAGAGCCACAATCTATTTAGATCTAGCTAATCTTTTTCGAGAGGATTAGAGAGCGGTAGAGGTGAAGCTGAAGGAAGGCCCGGACCTGTCGGTGTCTCCTCTTCATCTTCTACCTCTGGGATCAACTCCATTGGAGCCTGATCCTAAGACCTTGTGGGAAGATCGACTTCTTATTCAAGTGAGAAACATTGTTTTTATTGTTCTTACGGTTCATAACTCTTTGAGTACTTTAATTCCTATCGCTCTTGAATTAAAGTTGCATGTTTAGTGTAAGCGTGGTGCTTAGACTAGCTAGCTTATGAATGCCTTCTATATTCCGGATCGTGTGGTAGAAGCGGGAAGTGACCTTGTTCCCTTCTGTCCTTTGCAGTCCACCTCCTGTCTATAGAAACCGTAGGACTCCCCCCATAGATTCTCGGGAGGTTCCCTTTCCTAAGTGTGCCTTCAGACAATCACCCCATAAGAACAATATACACATAGCTTGTGAGAATAAGAACCAGACATCCTTAAGTTTTCCTTATCTCTCTTCTCGTCAAGTCCTTGACAGATAAGGAAAACTTAAGGATGTTTGGTTCTTATTCTCACAAGCTATGTCTATATTGTTCTTATGGGGTGATTGTCAGAAGGCACACTTAGGAAAGGGAACCTTCCGAGAATCTAAGGGGGGAGTCCTATGGTTTCTATAGATGGGAGGTGGACTGAAAAGGACAAACGAGAACAAGGTCACTTCCCGCTTCTACCACACGATCCGGAATGTAGAAGGCATTCATAAGCTAGCTAGTCTAAGCACCACACTTACACTAAACATTCAACTTTAATTCAAGAGAGACAGGAATTAAAGTACTCAAAGAGTTATGAACCGTAAGAACAATAAAACAATGTTGCTCACTTGAATAAGAAGTCGATCTTTCCACAAGGTCTCAGGATCAGACTCCAATGGAGTTGATCCCAGAGCTAGAAGATGAAGAGGAAACACCGACATATCCGGGCCTTCCTTCAGCTTCGCCTCTACCGCTCTCTAATGCTCTCGACAAGATTAGCTAGATCTAATTAGATCGTGGCTCTAATCTCTCAACTTGATACAACTCTCCAACTCTAATTCTAACCTAGAGCTTCTATCTCAGGTAGGCATTGGTGATTAGAATGAATTGGATGCCTGCCCTGGCGTCATAGGGGCTGCTTATATAGTCCTGCGGGGGTACCATGTGCCATAGGATCAAACCGAACTAAACAAGTGGTTTAGATTGATCCTAGGAGGCGGTGGAGGAAACTTCCAGAAGATGAGGCAGTTCGGGACCCACGGGGGGGCGATCGGCCTCCCCACGGGGCCAGTCGGCCTGGGCTAGGCCCGGGCCGGGCTTCGCCTTCGCGTGTGGGCCTCTTGTCCCTTATAGATGCATATTTTCTTGGGGCTCACTTCGGTTGAGTTCGGGAGTCTTCTGGAGCCTTCTAGAATTCATTCTTTTAGCATTTTCCTGAATAGTCCCTGAAAATATATAATTCACCAAAACTCAAGGAATTCATTAGTAGCAAAACCCTAAGTCTATATTGATATTCATTTTATGCCTTTTTCTATATTTAGTTGACAAGTAAAAGTATATGTTAATATGTGTCAACATCGATCTTACCTTTCGCTTGATTGCCATGGAGCTTGCAGCTTCACCTGCCTTGAGCGGTTGAATGATAGAATGGTTGTATAGGATTTACTAATCACGAATACCATGATCAGTCGTCAATCCGGAGGTTTTGCAAATTTTCGCAAAGAAATCAAAGTTCCTTGAATGATACTCTCGGATCGCTCAGTGTGTATAATTTCTCACCAAGGCATTGATTTGCCTTCTTTCTCTACCTACTTAAGATAAGCTGAAATGTGGGGTTGTTGGTTGGGAAAATATGTGGCATACATGTTCCTCAAGTATTGTCGAGTCGAAAACCAGATCCTTGGGAGTAACAAGTCATACAGCCTGATCAAGATGTGCATGTGTGTGTATATGGTGGATGGATGAGGAACTCCTTTCTTTATATGATTCTCTCCTCTCCTTTTTAGATTTTCGAGACTTGGGCTATGTCTCTTTATTCTTCCTTTTTTTCTTTTCATGCTCTAGAGCATGTGCTTTTCTAATTTTTTCATAGCCCACATTCTCTGCTGAATATTTTGGGAGAGAGAGAGAGTAATCATGGAACAAAGCGCGTAGCTTTATTAGTGGAATGGATGGGGGATGGATGAAATGATGGGTGCTTAGCATATAGTGGCTGTGTACGTGATCTTGATCATGGGAGCTGTTAGATGGTGAGATCTAGACAACCCACGAGGGTGCTAATCTCTGTGGTTTAGTTGTTCGACGAGGTGGAATCTAAGGCTAAGAACACAAAGGTTGCGCACGAGCACATGGAACACAGAGAACACGGCGAGTTTATACTGGTTCGGGCCTCCGAAGAGTAAAACCCTACGTCCAGTTGTCGGTGTAGATTGCTTGAGGATTGCATGATCATACAAGGGTTGCCTCGCCCACCTTATATCAGTAGACAAGGTCGGTTCCCAGACTCCTGGTCGGTTACGACCAGGAGACCTAATTCTAGATTACAACACTTGCCATGTCCATCAATCTGCTTGGTCGGAATCCACCGATGTCTTGTCTTGTACGCCAAGTCTTGTGGTCGTTCTGGATAAGGTCGTCTGGGGAATATTCTGGAAGGTCTTCAGGAGGTCATGTGGGCCACCAATTAGGTCAGTCGGGCCCACTGACAGGTCGGCGGGTCTTCTGGTAGGCCGAACCCACTTGTCGGGGACGGTCGTGAGTCTGGTCAGTGGGGACCCAGGGGTACCCATGTCTCACTGGAGCATGACAAGTTTCTCACCGAGGGTCACAACAATTCGACAAAACTCAATAAAGAAAACAAGCAGCATATGTGGAGGCTAACAAAAGCTAGGATCTACATATGGCTTTGGATAGGAGTTTATCATCATTGAGGAACTTATCACTTTATTATTTTTCAAAAGAAAACTCCGGATATCAAACATCACTTAGCACAGGCTCATAGCAACCCTATTATACCGTATCATACCTCACAACAACCTAGGCAAAGGTCATGCTTTTTGCTACCCATAAGTTTCAAGCTAAGGTTTGATCATACAAGCCAACAAACTCAAAACCAAGATAGGATACTAAGCTGTAGCAAGGCATACAAGAGGAATAAACAGAGCAACTATTCATCATTTCTACCATAAAGGGACATAAAGCATTCATACCGCGCATATGAAAGCAAATAAATATTTTTGGTATTTTTAATTTTTGTAGATTTTTATGGGTTTTTAGGATATGAGATTCTGAAAATAAAGATACAAGTTACCTTAGAGTGGGGTCCTCCCCCAAGCTAGCTTCAGGCTCACTACTGTGGAGGAGGGAATCCCATCCACCGGTAGTAGGCCCTCTGCTCCTCCAGCTGTTGCTGCTGTGTCAGCTCGATGGCGTGAAGTCTCTGGCCGAACATTCACTACCAGCCCCGAGTGGACTCGACGTGTTGGTGTACGGTATCGTCCATGTCGCCGACTCGGATGTTGAGCTCGCTCATCTGCTGAGTGAGGGTGGCCCCACAAGATGCCGAGCGCAATCCGGACGATGAAGATGTCGCATCTCCGTAGGTAGTACCAGCCCACTCGCCACTACCCGTGCTAGCCCAAGCCGAGCTACTCACACCGTGCTGGTACATGGGCTGGTCCCAACCGGGAGCATACCAAGGAGTGACCCCAGGCATGTACTCGGTAGAGGTCCACGTACCAGACGGAGGTGTGCTAGGCTGAGGTTGTGGATGAGGCAACAGCTATGGAGACGGCTGTGGTGGCAGCTATTGTGCTCCGGCTGTTCTCGATGCACGCCTAGTTACCCTATCACCAGAGACACTAGAACGACAAGGTTCCTCGAGAGGAACGGTCAGTGGCCCCTGGTCATACAACCTGAAATCCGGGTTAGGTAACTGGATTTGGTTTGTATGGCCCGGGTAAAAGAAAACCAGCGAATCATCTGAATCCTTCTTAAGAATATGCCCCTGAGTCAAATAAGCCTCGTCAACCTGAGTTCGGCGGTTAGCAATGGAGGGCATGTTGAGTCCTTGCATAATCCCAATATTCGTGATGATACGAGAAATCAAAAACGTACACTCAATAGAACCCGTCATCTTAAAATCTGTTAACCACTACCAAATCATAGCTTGCACAGGGGAGATCTTGATCCGTCTGACCGCGGCATATAAGACCATCATCTCGTCAGTGCACACGGGTCGTACGTCATCTCTTGGGAAGAGAGTGATGGTGAGCCACTTGTGCCACAGTCGGAGAGTGGGGTGCAAAATGTCATTGCACCTCGGTATTAACTTGCCGCGAACAGGATGACTAGTGATTTCCTCCCAAAACTCTCACGATTAAAACTAATGCAAGCTTTCTCAAGAGAAATAACGCAGCGACGATGAAAGCCGAGGGTGTGATTAAGATCTTTCCACGAAACTCGATACGGAACTCCATGAAATCGAAATGAAATATTGGCCGCATCCTCTTGAAGAGTACATAGAAACTGAATGGTGGTAAGTCTAGAACCAACCTCCTGAATTGGGAAGAAATCCTCCCATCCGAGCTTGCCAAATGGAATTGAACTCAGAGTCCATAACCTGTTTTCTCGAGAAGGTCCAGGTCGAACTCCTTAGTGTTGGCGAAGACTCGGTCCTTGATGAGAGCTTAGGTTTGTCTCTCATGATCACTCCTCAGGTCGATGAAGGTGGTGTCGACGGCGTACACTTCATCGGCTTGCGGCATGGGTAGCTCTTCTTCTCCTTCCTCTTCATGGCCAGTCGACATTGGGCCTGTGCAGCTTCGGAATGACGAGACGAGCTCCCCCCGTCGCGTGAACGGTGTGAGCGAGTCAACTTCCGGAATGCGTCGAAGGCCCAACTCATCCTGCACAACTATCAGACGACACGAGCAACTCGATGATGGGTTAGTGAAACCGAATGAAATTCTTACCGAGTTTGCTCCACCAATAATTCAGCATCACTTAGAGAGAGTACTTGGCACCTCAATCTCGAGGGAAAAATCCACGAAAACTAGAGAGCAAAACAAGAGAGGGAGAGAGTGTTGCAATGGGTGAAGACACCCCTCAAACCCCCTTGTATTTATAGGCATTAAGGTCAGGCACCGAGACATGGGGCGTGTGCAACGGCTAGAAGCCGTTGGAGGAAGGAGAGTCGGGTTAGCCATTAGGCTGGGTCGGCTGACCTGTGGGGTTGGCGGAACCCACCTCGGGTCCGTCCGCCTCCAGCTTTTTGCAACGGCTCTCTAACGGTCACATGAGGGCCTGCCTAGGTGTACCGGTCCAATTCGCCCGGAAACTTGCTCGAATAAATTTTTAGGGATTTTCCAACAAAAATTTTATTTTCAATAATTCTTTATTGAAAAGGGAAATTTGGCTAGAAAATTCTAGCATGCAGATGCAAAGCTGGAAAATTTTAATTATGCATTAGGAAAAATTAAATTAAATTTTGAAAAGGAAAATATGAGATAGCTCACCAATTTTACCTTTTGGCGAAAGGACTCATCTTTTTAAGTCCAAGAGTGGGACTTTTCTCAGTGATTAGTTCTACTCGTCACCCACTCCCGAGAAGTAGAGGAGTGCGATCTCGGTACCTGTCGCCACTCCTTCCATGCCCTCCTTGATTTTCTTGGTGTGGTCAGAGGTCGTGTGAACTGGGGTTGTGGCTCCACCCACCCCCAGGTCTGCTCATCGTTTCCTTGCACTGAATATGGTCAAAACCGGAACGTCAAGTTCTTCTTCCCAATGCAGAAACAGATGGTCCCACTTTCCACATTGATCCTTGCTCGAGCGTCACTTAGGAACGGCCTCCCAAGAATGAGTGGCATTTACGCATCATCTTGCATGTCAAGCACCACGAATCTACAAAGATGCAAGAGCCTTGGACGAATACTAGCAGACTCTCCACAATCCCCTTCGGATATCGAATTGATGCATCAGCAAGTTGAACTGTCCTTGAGGTTGGGGTAAGAGCGGGATATCCCAGTCTTTCGAACATAGCCTTGGACATGAGGTTGACACTCACACTAAGGTCACTGAGGGCATTCCTATTTCTGGTAGTATATAGTGCAAGTGATGGCCGGATAACCAGGATCCTTTCTGTGTACAATTGCTGAAGATTCCCATGGATCAAGGACCTACTGTATGGGTTTCCCTGCTTAGTCAGCAGCTCGTGCCCTCCCAGACGACCTACCCCATCTGGTGGACATTGCACAAAAATTCTCACAAGAAGACACGAGTTGCCCTAGAATCTTCCCGTCCTCAGTAGAGGGAACCAAAGCAGCCAACTAAGCCAACTGGATTTCTATCATTTTATTAAAGCTCAGCTGGTTCTTAAGAGCATAAGAAAGGTTATCGATTTTAACGTTGAGGCTTTCTAAAGCCTTATCATAGGCAGTTGTTTTCTTGTTAAAGCCATCATTAATCTTAGCTTGCCCGAAAACCAGATCTTTCAGGGAAGGTTGGTTGGGATTATACCCATTACCTTGATTACCTACCTGATAGTAAGGGTGTGATTGATTCCATGTTTGACCTCCTTGTGGACGATAGCCATTGTTGTTGTCGTTCATGTACATCACATCCTCCTGGGTAGCGGGGCAGTAATTCCTTGAATGTTCAGTATCACCACAGACTTCGCAGGTCATGCGAGCATCCATAGCTTGAGTAGTGATGGCCATGGCAGCCTTCTCGCTGGTCAAAGCATCCATTCTCTTCATGAGTAGGTCCATCTTGGTGTGCAACATATCCTCTTCCTTGACGGTATGTGTACCCCTCTGACATGGCTGGAGTCGATCATCACTCCACCCTTGGTTGGAGACCATCTTCTCAATAGGTTTGGTTGCTTCAGCGATAGTGAGAGAGAGAGAAAGCCCCACCACCAGCAGCATCAATATGGCCCCGGGCTGTCGGAGTCAACCCATTATAGAAACTCTAAAGAATAAGCCAGTTGTCCATCCCATGATGGGGACAATTCAAGATGTATTCCTGAAGCCTCTCCCAAGCCTCTGGAATGGTTTCATTTTCTCCTTGCTGAAAGCTTGAAATTCTTCCCCAGAGAGCATTGGTCCTGCCCAATGGAAAGAACTTCGCGAGGAACGTTGCTGAGCATTTTGCCCAGGTGTCAATATCTGCACAGTTAGCATAGAACCCCTGCTTCGCCTTTCCCTGGAGTGAGAATGGAAGCAGCCGCAGACGAATGGTATCTTCCTCCACTCCTCGAATAGTGAAGAAACTGCAAAGCTCCAAGAACTGTTGCAAGTGGGAGCTCACGTCTTCATTAGGCTTGCCACAAAATGGGCTAGCCTGTACCATCGTAATGAGGCCAGTCTTGATTTCAAAGTTTCCATTCTCGGTGTTGATCTCGGGTCTAGTGGGCACCTGATCAGCAGAGGGAGAAGAATGTTTGAGAAGTGTCTTCTCCTAATTGGCCATAGGAATTGATGTAGATGGCACAAAGGAAGCTGGATTGACTTCCGTGTGTCCATGCTGGGGAGAGCCGAAATGAGTGCTAGCTCTCCTTACGAGTGACTCAGGATCTTCAGTGAAATTCGGTGGTAAGTCGAAATCAGTCATACACTACCTGTCTTCATCATCGATAGACAAAGAAGACATTCAAAGTTAGCCTGCATTGAGAACTGTTTTATTCCTATCATGATTACAAACATTGCAAAGTGCTGACAAGTTATCTTTAGCCTTCCCCGACAACGGCACCAGAAATGCTTGTTGGTATTTCTTAACCATGATGCTAAGTTACGGGTTCCTAGCAACGATGCCAGAAATATCCAAATGGTAATCCTAACGATTACAAGAGTCCGCAAGTGCACGGAAGTACCATTGCGTATTTCCCCAAAGGAGTATTCCAAAGGGTATCGAATCCCATGAAAGATGGGTGGATTAACTAGTCAACACTATTGCAAAGAGTATAAATCATAGACGGCGACAAACAAGATACTCGAATACGGGGGTAAGATATGATAGATACGATAGTAGTGTGAACAGACAAACACACTCTCTCTAAAGGTCCTAGGCTTAGGAGACAACATACGAGTTAGTTCTAGGTTCTAAGGTATTAAACATACGAAGTTAGTCGGACCGCTTAGTCACACACTAGCATCGCATGATGCCGGCTCAAACACCCGTGTGCAAACGGGGAGCTAACCTACCGCGTCGCTTACGCATGACTCCGGTTGTTAGACTTTAGACTCCTACAACATATCCGAATGTTGGGGATTCCAAAAAGGGTCCAATGGCTATCACCACCGCGGCCTACCCCAAGACAAACCATGGGATACACTCGTAAGCAACGTAGCTACGCAACCCAAGCACCACGCTTACATTGTTAGGAGGACCCCGACCGGCTCGGGCTATTGTGACCTAGGTCGGAGCCGCCGGGTAAACCGACCAATTACACCGAACATCGTAGCTTGAGCACGAACTTCATACAACACAAACATGGGATCTAACTAGATCAAACTAGGCTAAGTACAAAAATGGATTAGTGTTTTCCTATGTCTATTCAACAAGATCAAAGGGTCTTGTTCGTGATGAACACGAGCCTCTAACTTATGAACAAACACCGAAAATATGTATACATCACTCGTCAACTAGATCGAAAGGCCTTATTCATCAAGAATAGGAGCCTCTAAATGATGAACGAGCGAAGAACATGTGAACAAATCACCCATGTATACAAGCACAATTTATATGAAATAGCCGAATAACTAAAGTAGATCAAAGTTACACAATAAAATAAAGATACAAGAGGACTCATACCTAGATCCCAAAGTAGACTTGAAACCCGAAGTAGAACTACTCTAGCCTACCTCCTAGCCTTAGAAACCAAAAGTGATAGAGGAGGAGTAGGATGCGTTGGTATGAAATGAACCCCCTCCCCTTCTATTTATAGGCCAAAGCATCGGCGCAAGAAGGAGTGAAACACCCCGGGGATGGCTTCTAGGACCAATGGACGAGTGCCACGTGGAAGCCCAAGATCAACCGACCCAAGGTCGGTTCGGCCGATCCTAGGGTCGGCCAACTCCGTGGGGCCCTTAAGTCGGTCTCCCGTGTACACGTGTTCTTGAGGCGGTTTAGGCGCTCTGGTGGTCCCATGGATCCATGTGAAGTCCATGTGTCACTATCTGATTCGTCGAGGCTTGCCTCCCTTGGATTGATGACATGGCATGCATGCGTGGCACCTGAGGTGGCTTAGCTTGCATGCATGGCACCTGAGGTGGCAGCCACTCCTTGAGGTGACGTGGCATGAATCAAAGAAGGTGAGTTTGCCTCTTCTTTTGTGCTTATTTTCCTGCAATCACATAATCTCCATGGACAAGTGGAACTACATTATTCTTAACTAAAATGCGTGTAAGAAATGCCTCTTGCTCCTTTATCCATGAGTAAATTGTCGGCTAAAGTAAGTACTTAACAACCGTCAACACCTTCTTAGCGGTGAGGTGCTGGCGGGCGAGGATGGCCATGATGGGGAGCAATAAGGACGGACGGGGGAGCTGCGAGGATGAGCCGTGTATTCTGACAGAATATGAAAAGGATGTGACAGAAGTGTATCATCAACTCCAGCAAAGCCCCTACTTGAGTCCCAACTCAAAACGTAGGGGCTGAGGTAAAACATGAACTCCAGCAGAGCCCCAACTCCACCCCCTACCATTGTTCACAACTCCTTCTTGCCCCCTTTGTCCCCTTCTCATGCGGGTGGAGTGAGAAGGTCCCTACTTGGTGGTTAGCTGTTCCACCCCGTGCGCTACCGAGCAGAGCTGCTTCTCCACCGCCCCCACACACCCCACGAGCACCGCCCGAAGCTCCCCTCCGCGTCTGTCGGTCGGTCCGGGCGCGAGCACTGCCTCCATGCCCGGTCAGATCTCGAGCTCCCTCCTGTTGCGTCAGCTTGGAGGTTGAGAACCCCCCGCGCTGCCGCCTCCGCGCCCGTCCAGAGGTCGAGGTCCTTTAGTGGGGACGAGGATGGAAAAATGGAGGTGGCCAGGGCACAAATCGAGTAGGACGAGCTCAACCACGCACCTTGTAGGACCCCTCATCCGTCGCCGCCGCATGAAGCTCGACGTCGGTGTTACGGGCTCCGAGCTTCTCACTCCTTCACCATCGGTGCTCCAGGCTCCTCACCATTGTCGAATCGAGCAGGGACATTGTCGAGTTGAGCACCCGGCTCCTCTACGTCGTCGCATAGGCTGGCCGTAGCAGCCCAACTCCTCTACGCCACCGCATGGGTTGGCCGCAAATCCTCCTCCACTGCTCCTCCACGGCCGCAGATCCGACTCCTCTGCTCCTCCATGCACACGAGCTCAGGCTCACCGCTAGGGGCTGGAGCTTGGGCTCGCTAGCGTTGGCGTCGCGGCTGCTTAGGAACGGATCCGGGGTTGCCGCCACCATCGTCTATGGGAGCTCAGGCTCGCTGCCACTGCCTGGGGATGACCTCCGCCGCTGCCCGCCGGAGCTCGAGAGAGAGGGAGAAAATGGGTGAGAGCTAGGGGAAGAGAAGAGTGAGAAAGAGAGATGATGTAGAGAAGTGATTAAAATTTCTGAGTCACTAACGAACGGGCGTCACATGTCAGATGAAGTAGGGGCTTCAAAGTTGGGACTATTACTTAGAGTTGGGAGCAAAATCTAGAGCCCCAGAAGTTGGGGGAGCCCCTAGTTTAGTAGGGGCTCGAAGTATGAGTTGCTCTAAAGAGAGGAAGAAATAATTTTTTTATACCAAATAGGAATAATAATAGAATTTTTCAGTGCCATACAAGGAATAAAATGCTCACTTACATAAAGAATTCTCACTTTTATTTTAAAAAAGAATTCTCACTTTTGTTAAATCGCAGCCGGTTGGACTAAAGCCTTTATTTTTTTTATTAGCACAAAGTTAGATCTAGCGCGCAAAAGATTAAGGTTTAGGACTTAAAAACCAGTGTTAAAGCTGTACACAGTGCACGGACACATAAAAAGGCACCCTGCCTAGAGATGCATCAGCAATTTCACATGCAGCAGGACCACATCGTCAAAGGACAAAAAAAGCCGTCAAGACATCGGCCTAGCCACGGGCACCGTGGTTCGAACCCCGGCGGTGACCTCTGGCGGCGGAGCGAGTCACCGACCGGGTGTATCACAAAGAGAACCCGATACTTAACTGTCGTAAACGCAGGGGCTACGCTAGCCCTGACCCCTCCTAGCCACGGTCACCACCGGTGATGAACTCGGCCACTTTGTCCGTCTCCCGCTGGGCTTTCTCGCTCCTAGGGTTCCCCACGAAGTGAGCGTGCGCCTCCCCCTCCGTCACATACGTTTCCACCTCCCCTTGCCACCCGTTCCTCCTCAGTCCCTCGGCGTACGCCGCCGCCCGGTCCCGGAAGTTGTCCCTTCCAGCTATGGTCACCAGCACGCGCTCCCCGGCCATGGCACGCCACGTAGCCGGCGGCGCCGCCAGCGGGTTCACGTGCGGGTCGTCGATGCCGAACCTGCCGCCGCACACAAGCGCCCACGCGCGCCCACTGCTCCCCGGGCTCCGAGCCCACCGGCTCCTTGCCCCAGAAGTACGGGTTGAGGAGGGCCACGCCCGCGACGGCCGAGCCGCCGGGCAGCGGGGGCTCCGCTCCGGCTCTCACCGCCAGGTTGTGGGCGATGTTGCCGCCGGCGCTGTCGCCTGCCAGGAAGATGCGCGTGGCGTCCCCGTGCTCGGCGAGCCAGGGTTCCGGGCCCGATATGCAGCTGGACACCGTCCACTGGAGCGCCGCCCACGCGTCGTCGTACGCGGCCGGGAGAGGGTGCTCCGGCGCGAGGCGGTAGTTAACCGACACGGCCACGGCGCCGGCCTTGGAGACGAGGATGTTCAGGAAGGCGTGGTAGAGCGGCGAGAACGCCGACTCGATCACGAACGCGCCACCGTGGAAGTACAGCAGCACGGGCAGCTTCCTCTTCTTCTTAATGCCACGCCGGCTCCTTGGTGGCAAATAGAGCCGCGCGCGGACGCCGGCGGCGCCGGCGACGTCCACGTCCCTGGACGCGACCCCCGTGAGCGCGTCGACGCCGGGCGGGACGGTGCCGGTGCCGTGGAAGCGGTGGACGCGCCCGCTCTTGTACACGAACACGTACGGCCGGAAGTCGAACACGACGGTATCGTCAGCCTCGCCGTTCGTGCCGCCTCCGGCCGTCGCCGCGCCGTCCGTCGCCCCCACCTTCTCCGTTCGGACTTCGGCACCAGCGCCGGCGGAGTCCCCGGACGCTGGTGGCGCGTCGGTCACAACATTTGCGTCACCGTCTCCACTTGCAACCGCAGCGATGCCGCCGGAAACCTGCACCTTATCCGTCATGACATCGACATCGCTTGACGCCGGGGGCGCGTAGGTCATGACACCGCCGTCAGCACCCTCCGCTGCAACGGCGGCGACGTCATCAGACGCGTGAGCCCCCGTGTCCGTCGTGACACTGACACTGGCATTGGCGTCCACAGCAGCAGCGACGCGGTCCACGACCAGCCGCTTCCGAGCGGCAGCGGCTTCCTCGCGGACGGCAATGTCGATGAACGGCGGCCTGGTGTACAGGCAGAGGAGGGAGGAGAAGAGGAAGACGGGGAGCACGAGACTGGCCAGGCACCTGGCGCAGGAACGCGCCCTGGGCGCCATCCCCTGCTGCTGCTCCTGCTCGTTCCCCCAATCCCAGCTGCAGCTCGGCTACTGGCATTCAGGACTCGGGGCCGGATCGTGTTGGTGCGGCGAGGTCGGTGGAAGTGGAGGTGATGGATTCGGTTGCCGGATAAGGCCTTGCTGCACGGACGGACGCCGGCTGCAAAGCATGTTCGGCGCGGCATGGGCCAGGTGGCACCGGGTTGGTGGTGCAGGTGTGAGACAAATATCATGAACGCTCCTGGTGGGTAGCACGCGCCCGGAAAAAGATTGTGGCGTGGTGCAACGAAAAGGAAGGTTGAGCACTTGAGAAGTTGAGACTTGAGAGTTGAGACCTGAGAGACAGGAGGGTTTCGGTAGCGTGGGACGGGCCGTCTATAAAATATTCGTTCGGCGGGCCAGATAGAAGGGATATTAACTACAACGGATGGTCACTCTCCGAATAGCACCAAAGGTACTTTAGTCTACTTAGTCAGAGGGGGTTGCGAATTTATAGACTGGTTTAAAAAAATCCCGTCGCTGGTGAAGTCGGGGTTTGGGGTTTTTCTAAGTCGGGATAGGAGCCATGGTGTCGGAGGGTAGCGGGATCTCGCTGGAGTGGCTCCTCCACGTTGCGATGCTGGAGGCGTGGTCGGGCAGGGCCAGGGCGCGGGAGACGGAGACGGAGACGGAGGAGCTCGAGGAAGTGGCGTAGCTAGGAGTTCATCTTAGGGTGGTCCAACTTACCAAGATCCAAGCTTCCGATTCAAAATGATGGAGGAATGCAACTGAGGATGTTTATTTTTTGCTTATCCCAACATGGATAATGGTTGGGCTAATTTTCTAGGGTGGTCCATGGCCAACCGGACCACCCTCTAGCTCCGCCACTGGCTCGAGGTGCGATGCTTGGTGGGTAGAAGGGTGGCGACAGCTGGAGGTAGGAGTTGACTTACATGTGGGCCCCACGTGTAAGTGATAGGGAAGAGAGAGGAAGAGGAAGAGGGCAGGGGCAGGCGAAGTCATTTTGCCCGCCGCTTTCGATCCAGCGTGGCATGTTGCAATAGCGTGCTATACAGGCAAAAGTGGTAAAAGTGTATCCATATCACAACAACGTTGTTCTAGATATACTCCCTCCGATCCGAATTAGATGTCGCTGCCAGTACAGATCGGAAGGAGTCAAAATACTTGTCGTCCATATAGTATACAACACGTTGATTTCCAATTTTACCCTGGTTTCACACGGGGTCTCGACAGCTCGACTTCGTCGGTCACTATAGGCTTCCACCCGCTGCCGCCCGGACGCAGGAGGGACCTCCCCGGCTCCACCCGCTATTCGGCTCCACCCGCTGCCACTCGGACGCGGGACCTCCCCGGCTCCGCGCCGCCGCCACCCTCGTCCTCGCCCCTGGTGACGCGCTACTCCGAAATCTGGCGGGTCTCTTGATTCGGAAGCTGCCCTCCTCTGAACCCAACCCACATCTCGCCCATCTCTCCCGGCCACACATAGCCATCGATGCAGCGGCGGGAGCAATGGCGCCTCCGTACAATTCGCCGAACGGGTTCACCGTCCATGAAGCCATTGCCACCGCTCCTTTCGAGCTCCTCCCCACGGCTACCCCATTGAATCCTTGCCCCACTATTGCTCCTTCTGATGCCCCCCTCCAAGTCATCCACCGCCGGCGCACAACCAACAACACCATGGCTTAGCATCCAGATGCCGCACCCCCACCCTGTCGACGCTCCCACCTTGTCGATCCCACACCATGGTCGCGAGTGTTGTGCTCTACCCATCAAGTACTGCCTTTCTCGTCTCTCCGCTTTGGCCGCATGGACTAGGACCAGCACCGCATCATCGTCGAGGGCATCAACTTCGCCAAGATGCAGCCATCGGCGCCACGATTCATGTTCACCATCCCTGAGGTATGCTTGTGACGCATAAATTCTCTTGAGTTGTATCTTGCGGCCATTTCTGATTAGTACTATTATTCTATTTTTTCTAGTGAGACATTGCAATTGGTGGACTAGTCTTTTATGTGATGTATGCTGATATCAAGACTCAGACTATTCTTATAGAAACGTGCATTACATGTTGAAACAAAATTAGTAGAGCTGACTCAAAGATGCTTGGGGTGATTAATTGCATCATTAGTCCATATGTTTGTAGGGTCCAATCTGTGTGATCGGAGTGCTTGATTCACCTACTCAGTTTATTTAGCTAGTTAGATTTTTCTCATGGTATGGCTACATCTACATTGATCATGCTAAGCTTCTTGGTAACTAAGGCTCATGTTTACAGTTCTATTGTTTGGATTGATGATGATTCCTGGATAATCCATTCAGTTTCTCTCACTATTTAACAATTGATGAGAAGGTGCAAAACCTGATATTGTTGTTTGATTCTATTTACTTGGATTTAAGGTATCCATGAACCAATTTTTGGTTGTAGTAACATTTTCATCTCACAATTTAAGTACTGAATACTCATGCAGGTTTGTCCAAGAAGGTCCACTGAATACTCAAGGTGGACAGAATAGCAATAAAAGGAGCATCTATGAGGTCTCCTTTAGTGAGGCAGGAGACATCACCATCTGTCAATAAGAGGAATCCACTTGATCAAGGACAAAGAGTGATGAGTGAAACTGATTTAAACTTGACACCTAAAGAAACCATGGATGATTCAATTGGTCAAGAGAATGGGGATGATCTAGTTGGTCAAGAGGATGGGGATGATCCAGTTGGTCAAGAGGATGGTGATGCGGATGATCCACTTGGTGAGGGGAATGCTCGCAAGAATTTACTAGTGTCTAACGAGAAAAGGAGAGAAATATTTGAAGCTTTGTTTGGAAGAGCTAGAATTAGACATCTGAAGGGAAGTGAGAAAAGAGCAATAACAATACAATTCTCAGTACCTATTCGAACAGTACAACGTATTTGGAAAAGGGCAAAGGTTGTTTAGACCAAGGTCTTGGAGTTGATGTTAGTACTGAAAAAAAGCAGATGTGGCTGTAAGAAGAAAGTGGTAGATATTTCAAAGCTTCAAGATATTCCGTTGCTAAGACGTACAACAATAGAAGATGTTGACAAACATTTAGGTGTTAGCAAATCCAAGGTTCATAGAATGAAACGTGAAGGTTTGATGAAGCGTGTCTCAAACACAATAAAGCCATACTTGACAGACAAGAATAAGAAGGATCGTCTAAAGTGGTGCTTATCTATACTTGACCCAAGGAGTGTACTTAATGATCCTGTGTTCAAAAGGTTGTTTGATTATGTCTTTATTGGTGAGAAATGGTTTTATATCACAAGGAAGGCACTGAGATATTATATAATACCAGGTGAACAACAACCCATAAGAACGTGCAAAAATAAGAACTACATTCCAAAGATTCAGATTTTGACCATTCTTGCCCGACCGAGATTTGACTCCAATGGGAACTGCACCTTTGGAAAATCGGTTGCTTCCCCCTTTGTGACGTATGAGCCTGCAAAAAGATCAAGTGTGAACCGACCTGCTGGGACGATAGAAATGAAACCAATCAACTCCATAACAAAGGATACTAGTCGACAATTCATGCTTGAAAAGGTTCTCCTAGCTATCCGAGAGAAGTGGCCGCATGAAGATGCCGACAAGCCCATTTACATACAACAAGATAATGCAAAGCCACATCTTTCACCTAATGATAGACAATTTTGTGAAGTTGCACGACAAGATGGGTTTGACATGAGACTCGTATGTCAACCAGCCAATTCACGTGATTTCAATGTATTGGGTTTGACATGGACTGTCATTCAGACAATAGTTCAGAAAATATTGTCAACTGATCATCACAAAAAGGAGCAATGTCAACTTAAATGACAGCAGCATGACAGAAAATTTGTCCCATTCAATAATGCAAAAAAAAAAAAGGTTGCAATTTTCATCCATAAAGGAATCTGCCTAATCTTCACAAGATTTAATCACACATATTCTGACACCATTAAAAAACAACCCATTATCTTAAAATAAATTACTCCCATCATGAATGTTCTACTATTTCAAAGGGAGTACATCAAACAGTAGAATAAATTACATCATGAATGTTCTATTATTTCACAGGGAGACACAATTTCTTTTCACTTCATTCTTAGGTCCATGTAGAGCCAAGAAAATTCTTTCTTGGCATGAGTAACCTTCAAAAGCATGATGAATGGCATTCACATATTCTTCTGTTGTTTTGTACTGTATTGGCTGGTTAGATGAAAACAAACCTAAATCCAAGGCACTGAAATGAGGTGAATATTCTGGTTGGCATATAAGTGTCATATCAAACCCATCTTCTTTAGTAGCCTCACAAAACAATGGATCATTAGGTGCCAAATGGGGTTCAACATTGTCTTGTGGTATGGTGATAGGCTTGTTGGCATCTTCAGTTGGCCATTTACCACGAATCGCTGGCAAAACTTTTTCGATCATATAATTTCGAAAGATTTCCTCTTTTACCGGATCAATGGGTTTCATCACTATCCTCCCTGCAGGCCCGTTCACATTTGATCTCTTGGCTACTTCGTATGTCACGAAAGGGAAGCAACCAATCTTCCCATCAAAGGAGCAATTGCCATAAGAGTCAAATCTTGGTTGAACAACGACAATCACAATCATGATCTTCGGAGTGTATTTCTTGCCCCTTTGGGAAATGAAATACCACTATTTGTTGACAAACACACGATCAGACAGTCCTGGGATGAACACGAGATCATGATGTATGCTGCGCATATACAATAGTCTTTGTTGATAAGCATAGTTTTTTTTCTTTATCCTCTGCACTATTCTTTTAGAACATTTATCTCATCATGCCCAACCCTGCACAAGCATCAAACAGATATCATTTTCATTTTCTATCCTAACAAACCTTGATTCAGTCTTTAGGTACTGAAGAGAGTAACAATATCCTAACATGTCAAGCAACTCATGACCGATTGGGGAAAATATATTAACAGTCTACAAATATTAATGATTGTTCATCGTAACTAGTCATTATGTCCACAATTCTTTCTGTACCTAGTGAGAGAGGGTTAGTCAAATTCAATTTGTACCCAGCACCATTTGTAGACATAGAAACTGGACCATCCTCCCCCCTGGATACCAAACATTGTCACTGCAGTGTCCAGCAACAGATAGAGGCTTTGGTGTTTGGTCCATGTAAATTACATCTGACATAGTTATAGAGGTAATTTTATCGATGAAGCAGAAAATTCTTTGATGCCACGACATGTATATGGTAACTGTTGCTACCTTGTGAGCGACAAATGCGGAATTGTCGATGCAGCAATTCTGTGCAAATAACCTGCAGAGCAGCTCTTTCAAAGCTCTCGCTTGCAGACTTGGACATCAGAGTGAATTATGGCTTTGAAAAAGAGGGGAAAGGACTCGATGGAGCTGCCTAAAATAAGGACATCACTCAAAGAGACATACTGCAGCAAATTCACTAATTATGTTGCCAGATTGATCACGGAACCAAACAAAACAAAGTAAAAATTGATCTAGTTAAATGGGTCACATATTTCAGGTCCTATATACTGCAGAAACCTCACAAATTACAGAGTTGGAGGCTCAATATCTGACCACATTGCCAACATGACTGCGGTCTCCAGCATGTAAGATGCTTCAAACAAACTGATATGCATATACTAACATCAAGGAAACAATTGCTAAACTGGAGATATGGAGTAGATCAGGTCCATTGAAGCTTCGGCAAATGGAGTAGTGAGCCTGAGGAGCAGGTGCAGAGGGATTGGGACTTGGAAGGAGAGGGAAGGTTTCACTTACAGATGCTGAATAAGTCGAGGATGTGCTCCATGGGGCTGTCCCCTTTCCCCATTTGTTGTTATTGCGCCGGCGCCACCTCCTAGTTCTCCGGGTGGGCCCCCACCGGCCGCATGCCCCACCGGAGCGACTCCTGTGCCTGTGGCTACTGTTGACCCGCCGCCGAAGGTGCCGCCAGCTGCGGCGCGCCAGCCGGTGCCGCGGGATCGAGCGGTCGCTCCATCCCCGCCGGAGGATCTTGCTGCCGAGGCGGAGGGGAGAAGCGGCAGGAGGGCTTCAGGCTCGGCGGAGAAGGAGTCTGGAGTGGCGACATCACGATTTGGTGAAGCCGAGGAGCGGCGAGCGGCGGCGCGTTCGAGGGAGGGGGCGTTCGGGAGAGGACAGGTTCGTGAGGGCAAAAAGGTCAGTTCACAGTTTTCTTAGTTTCATCAAAGATGTCGGAAACGACATCTAATTCGAATCGGATGGAGTATTTACCACCGTTAAAATGCTATTCGGAGAGTGGTCATCCGTATAATGATATAAAAGTTAAATATCCCCGAAAGAAAGGCAAACGGGCAACTAGTCAGTAGCGAAGTGTGTGTGCAGTGGCTACGCGACATGGAAGTTGCGAGCCCATCTCTCACACCCACACATTCGGAAGTTTTTATATTTTCTATTTAGCATTTTGAGAAAAATTAGAAATATATGTACGCATACAGCAGTCTTAAAAAGGTACGAGAGCATCTCAAAGAGTTTACCAAATTTTACTTGGCAAATCTTGTGTTTTGCCAACTACTAAAAAGATATGCCAACTAAAAAAATCTATCTCCAACAGTTCGGCATAATTTACTTGTCAGATCTAACTTACATCAGGATTCCTGGGAGAAATAAAATTATGTTTATGCTCTTCCACCTCTTGAAAACTTACATCAGAAATCTTTCTCTATTCTTTATTTCTTTTTTAACCCTCCCATCTACAGGGAAACAAACGATGGCAACCACAATCCGCACGCGCATATATATGCGCGAAGATGTGAGTTTTGTTAAGTTTATATTTTTGCCAAGTGGTTTGACAAACTGTTGGAGGTCATTTTTTCTTGTTTTGCCAAAATTAGATGGATGTCAAGTTGATTTGCCAAACTGTTGGAGTTACTCTTAACTAGTCACCTGGGTAATGTGTACTGCAGCAACCTTACCGATGGTTCAAACCACGTAATTCCTAATTCAAATGAATTATAGAGATCAATTTCATATAAAAATTGTAGTATCGGTGCGATCTAAAATTGTGTAGTTCAAACTTTTTTCCATTTGGAATAATCTTGCTACTCAAATAATCAACATAATTTATATTTGTTATATTTAGCATTTTGAGAAAAAAATTAGAAATATGTGTACGCATACAACAGTTTTAAACAGCTATAACTACTCGACAGCGGAATGTGTACTGCAGCGACGGTTCAAATCGCGGAATTTCTAATTTAAATGAATTTGTATGGAAATAAATTTTATATAAAAAGTGTAGTCTCGGTGCGATCTAAAATTGTGTAGCTCAAACTTTTTTCCATTTGGAATCACCTTGATACTCAAATAATCAACATAATGTTCAGACCCACAATCTGATGAAATTTCCTCCATTGGACAGCACATCTTAAAAAATAATAACTAATTCATATGAACTCGGGTGAAGATAAATTTTGCATAAAAATTATATATCTTGACGAGTGCTATAACTTTGTAGTTCAAACTTTTTTCATTTGGAATCATTTGATGATTAAATAATCGACGCAATATTCATATCTAAAGTTTAAAATTTAGATTTGAACATAATGTCGATTATTGAGCACAAATATGATTTCAAATGAACAACATTTGAACTACAAAGTTGTAGATCGCGTGGAGATATATAGTTTCCATATCAAGTTTATCTCCATACACGTTCACATAAATTATTTATGATTTTCTGAAAATGGGTTTTCCATAGAAGAGAAATTCAGTTGGTTGAACTGGGAGTAAGATTGTCACATTACACCTTCCACCGGTTAAATTTTTTCCCGAATTACTCCCTCCGTTCCAAAATAAATGCAATTCTATTATTCAAATTTTGTCCCACAAAAAATGCAACTTTGACTAGCTAACCACAAAAGACAAGAGTCTCTAGAAGTTTCTTGCACAAAAGACAAGCCAATACCAAGACAAGGGGTAATTTGGTCATTTTACACCCACATTGATCTGCGTGTTTGGTCATAGAATTGCATTTATTTTGGGACGGAGGGAGTACACAATATATCGGAGACATCCACAACGCACGCACACGCATGCAAACCCTACCCCTAGGAGCATCTTCGAAGACTGTGCCGGCAAATCCTCAAGATTGACGAAGTCACCACAGGCGATGCCTGGCTAGACGGGAAGACGGGAACGTCGCCTACCATTGAAAGCACAAACGCTTTGTCCCACGGGGAGTCGAACCCAGGACCTGAGGTGCTACCGGGGCTCTTGTAACCACTAGGCTACAGGCCCTTTCGCTCCACCGGTTAAATTTGCAGCTATAGCTGTTTCAATTGGCGATATGCGTATAGATTTGCGAATTTTTATTGGATGTATAGTTTTTGCAAACTAAAAAAGTAAAAATTCCACACATTCGTACACCTTGTGAACGACTTGAGGCAAAGCAGACAAGTGCAGACAAATACGATCCCAACAAAAACACCACCGCTTTCTTGTTGAAAAGTCAACTCTTTTATTCCTGATGATTGCTGGTACACCACCTGACACGGAGCACGCAAAGTTCGCATCGGGATTTTACCGTGCAAAATCAAGCACGAGCAAGGAAAGCCACAACCCGATCCATCAGCTTCTCGGCCGCCTCCGTCCCCGGGCGCGTGAGGTGGAACACCTGGTCAACCCCCGGCGTGTCCTCCAGCTCGGCCACGCCGCGCCACCCGCTGGCCAGCAGCGCTGCGTGGTACGCGCGCCCCTTCGTCGCCAGGAAGTCCAGCCCCGCCACAGCCACCAGCACACGCTGCGTCGGCAGCAGCGCCAGCGGCGGCGCCCCCGCGGACGTCGGGGACAGCCACGGGTCGTCCACCAGGGCACCGGGCCGCCGGGGTTCCCGGTCATGAACCGCCACTCGCGGCGATGCGCTCCTCCAGCTCGGGCCCAATGGCGTCCGACACGTCCCAGAAGTAGGGGAGCAACAGCAGCACGCCCCGGATGGCCGCCGGGGCCCCCCGGCGGCGGCACGCATGGCGCCGTTGTGCGCGATGTTGGCGCCCGCGCTGTCCCCGGCCAGGAACACGCGGGTGGAGTCCCCGTGCTCGACCAGCCACGGCTCCGGCGTGGAGTCGCCACAGCATGCGGCGACCCACGCAAGCGCCCACGCAAGAGTCGTCGTAGGCCGCGGGGAGCCGGTGCTCGGGCACGCGGCGGTAGTCCACGGACACCACGACGGCACCGGCGCGCGCGGCGAGTGCGTTGAGGTAGCGGTGGTAGCTGACGGAGGCGGCCGACTCGACCATGAAGCCCCCGCCGTGGAAGTACACGACCACGGGGAGATTCTCGACGGCGCCGGCCGGCGACGGCGGCAGGTACATGCGGACGGAGGCGTTGGTGGCGGGGTCGATGGTGACGTCCTTGGAGGCCACGCCGGTGGGAGCGTCGTGGAGTGAGGCGGGGACCGTGTCATCGGCGATGAGGCGCTCGATGCAACTGCTCTTGTAGAAGCGGATGAACGGCAGGAGCTCGACGGCGACCTCGTCGGCAGCTGCATCGCGGGAAGCCATCCGGTTGCTGCCGCCTGCCCGTGAGCGAACTCGGTTATTAGCGATGTCTTCCGCGGAAAAGCGTTGTGTCGTTTCTGGTCTCCAAGTTTAGTGTGCCCTGCTGCCGCCCGCGGTCCATGGCCAGGTGTATAGATGGCCAGATGGGCCAGGCCCGATGGGCCGGCCCGAGAATGGCTCGAAAAAGCACGGCCCGAGAACGGCCCGACACGGAGGTGATCGTGACTCGGGCTGGCCTGGCACGGCTGTCGGGCCGTGCCTGGGCCGCCACCTCGGCACGACGTCCCAACACGGTCCCGGCACGAAAAAGGCCTCGGCCCGACAGCGGCCCAACTACTCCCCCGCTCCCCTCCCCTGCCGTTGGATCGCCATCGTCACCCCCGCTCTCGACCATTAGATCCGACCGTTAGATAGGGCTATATAAGCATCCCCCCTCGCCCTAACCCTCGGCCTCGCGCCCTCCCTGTCCCGGCTCCCGCCGGCGCGCGGTCGCGGCCCGCCGTCCCGCCACCGCCGAGGCGGCGACTCGTCGTCTCCCTCTTCCTCTCCTCGTCTCTCCCTCGTAGCCGCCTCTCCCTGTCTCCAGCCTCCGCTCGCAGCCGCATCTCGCCATCTCCCGCAGGCCGCAGCCACCGCCGTCTCTCGTCTCTGTCTCCCTCAATCTCTGACTCTGGATCTGTAGATCCCGGCGGCTCCGGTGCTCCGGCGTCCGGATCTCGCAGCACTATAGTAGGTAAGCGACATCTCACTCTCTGATCTCACTCTCACTCAGTCTAGATCTCTAATCTATACTCTTTGTTCTCTCTCTCTCTCTCTGACTCTCTCTCACTCTCCTCGATTCAGGGATGGACGGTGGCGGCGACGACGACAAGGGCACTTCATCAACGATGACTATCAGCTGTGCAGTCTGCGTGGAGATGACGAGAGTGACCTCGAAGCAGACCGGGAAGAGTTGTTCGGGCGTGCATCTCCTCTCATTGACGTCGATGATGACGACGTCACTGCTGGCGATGCTGCTACTGGCGATGTTGGTGGCGCCGATTCACGCCAAGTTGCTGTTGAAGGGGCCTGCACCAAGAACAAGAAGCGCAAGAACACCTCTGACGCTTGGAACGACTTTGAGAACATCGACGGTAAGCAGGTAAGGACCGGCGCTAAATGCTTCCATTGCGGAAAATACTATGCTGCTCGTTCTTGTATTGGTACTGGGCATTTGAATAGGCATGTGCTTGTTTGCTCTAAGAGAAAGAAAATATTCGTCAATCTCAATCTTTGTTGTCTTTCAATGTTGATGGTCATGTACGCCACTGGGAGTACAGTGCTGATGTTGCTCGTACTCAGCTATGCCGTTTGATTGCTAGGCTTGATCTGCCTCTATATTTTGGTGAATCTGCTGCTTTTGAGGAGTACATTAAGGTTTCTCATAATCCTAGGTTCTCTGCTGTCTCTAGGCAAACCACCACTAGAGATTTCACCAAGTACTTCAATGATTGTCGTGCTAAGATTATTAATTCTTTGTCATCTGTATCTTCAGTTGCTATTACTTCTGATATATGGTCTGGAAATGCTAAGGATGACTATCTTAGTGTGGTTGCTCATTATGTTAATGTTGACTGGCACTTAGGGAAGAGGATTATTGGTTTTATGCTTATTGATGAATCTCATATTGGTCACAACATTGCTGAGCGTGTGATTGCTGTCCTACAGGAGTATGTTTTACTTGATAAGATTTTTTCTATCACTTTGGTCACAACATTGCTGAGCGTGTGATTGCTGTCCTACAGGAGTATGTTTTACTTGATAAGATTTTTTCTACCACTTTAGACAATGCATCTTCAAATACCACTGCAATTACCAAAATGGCTCCTAAATTATCTGGTTATGTTGGTACTTTGTTCTTGCATCAACGTTGTGCTTGCCATATTGTTAATATGATTGTTAAATTTGCATTAGATGTGATCAAGAAATACCTGGAAGCATTTAGAACTGCAATTTCTTTCATAAATTCCTCTAACCAGCGCATTGCAACATTTAAAAGATATTACATTGCTGTGAATGTTCGACCTATAAAGTTTGGATTGGATATGGATGTGAGGTGGAGCTCTACCTACCTTATGCTTAAGCATTTGGTGCCTTACAAGTAGGCATTTAGTGTCATCATTGAGACTAACTATCCTAGAGGTGAGGATGAGCCTTTGCTTTTGATAGATGACCACTGGACTATTGCGGAAAAGGTATTGTCATTCCTTGAACTATTTTATGAATCTACTATTCAACTGTCTGGTGTTTACTATCCTACTTCCCCACTTATGTTGCATCATCTCATTTTGATATCTAAGCACTTGAAGGCTCGTGAGAAAGATAAGTTGCTTAGGCCTGTGGTTTTACCTATGCAAGATGTCTATCTTAAGTACTGGAGGGACATCCCTATGCTCTACTCTTTTGCATTTATCTTGGATCCTAGAGCTAAATTAAAGGGCTTTCAGAATGTTCTTAGTCTGTTATCTAAGACTACTGGTATTGATTATTCTGGTTATTTCACTGAGGTTAGAGCTAACCTTCCTACTGTGTTTAAGCAATATGAGGACAAGTTTGGTGCAGTTAGGATAAGGCGTCCAGAAGCACCCTGTACTGGTAAGAAAAAAACGCTTGGGATGACATTTTTTCTATTGCAGGTGATGATGATGATGCATCTGACATTTTCTCAAGTGCTGGTAACTCCTATTTCACCCCCTCTCCCTCTGTCTAGAAGGACATCTACTATTGTCTTGCTGCAGGCAGAAAACACTAGTGCATCACCTGGTGTTTCTATGGGTATTTCTTCTAATGAGTTGAGTGCCTACTTGGAAGGTGATACTGTCACCCAATTTGCTGATAGTTTCAGCATTATCAAGTGGTGGCATGAGCATAAAAGCACTTATCCGGTACTTTCCATATTAGCTAGGGATGTTATGACTGTGCCTGTTTCCACTATTTCTTCAGAATTTGCGTTTAGTACATCTGGCAGGATCATCGAGGAGAGGCGTCGTCGATTGAGCTCGGAGATGGTGGAGATCCTCACATGCACCAAGGACTGGGAGGTTGCAGAAGCAAGGCTTCAGGAACAAGTGGATGACAAGGAGCTGGAAGCCTCGTTTGAAGATTTGTTTCTAGATGTTCCTTCTGATTGAGCATTTGAGCTGTTTAAGCTATGTAATGAACCCTGAACATGGTCTGTAATAACTTTCACTATTAATTTTATTTTGATTGAGCTGGGTTGTACTCTTTTTCCTTATCTAGGGTTTCTCACGAGGTGTGAGTTTTACCTAGAAAGGTTTTAATGAGGCAGCCATTGCACCAGCTCAAACTTTTTAAAAATGTGTGTTTTTTGTGATGTGAATGCCTCATTGTGAGTTTGTGACTTAGAAGATGTGAATGTGTTGTGACTTAACACCTAAGAGTCAATGTGGTGTTTTAATTCTTATCTGATGTGTTCGTATTTAACTATGATTTTGAATGGGGACTTGTTTGAGATGTTACTTGTTGATCGGGTCGGCCCGGCACTAACCCATCAGTGGCCCGTCGCGCTCCGGACCGGGCCAGCACGACACGAGGGGTATTAGTGCCGTGCCTGGGCCGCCACCTCGGCCGGGTGGTCCGACACAGCCTGGCACGGAAGTCCACCGTGCTTGTGTAGTGCCGAGTCGCATCGGGCTAGGGCCGGGCTAGGCCGGGCGATCCATTTGGCCATCTATAGCCACGTGTCGTGGTGGTGCTGCTGCATGTGAGTGTATCATTTTCTTTTCTTTTATACTTTTTTCTTATATTATCTGTATTCAGTAAAATATTGTTGGTATATAAGTTATGTGTATAAGTAGGTCAACTATTGCGGCGCCCATTATATGCATAAATTGTGTATATCGTGAACATTATATTACAAATTTGTTCACCAACGGCAGGAGAAAGTTAAAAGTTATGCGTATAAATTATGTGTATAAGTATAAAGTTATACCAAATAATAAATTAAAATATTTTGTAGAAGGTTATACATATAAGTTGTATGTATATATTTTGCATAGATTAAAATCATATTGTACAATTATCTCATGATATTAGAAATAGAAAGTCGCAAGAATAAAATTTAATAAAATGAACAGTTCAGAGCTGTCAGAAATCGTTGACTGAAAACGTGTGCTGGTTTGGAGGTACATTAGCATAGTTGTAGAACATATATATTCTGCAACACAATGGCATTACATTATTGGAAAATCAAATCAAATCAAACGAATACAAAGAAAATACAAATATAAGAAGTCTAGTCATGCGAATTGTCTTCTAGTCCAATGGTAGGATGATCCGGTGGGCGCTACCCACTAGGGTTCAAATCCTGGTGCTCACACTTTTTCGTAGGATTTTCCCTAGATTTACCGGTGTTATGCGTTCCCGTCCTTCAGGGGTGCTCATAGGGGTAGGGTGAGTGTGTGTGTGCGTGTTGTGAGCGTCAGCATTGTATTGTGTAATTCTAAAAAAAGAAGTCTAGTCATGCTTGAAGGGAAGAAAATTCAAGGCGATGCCTTACCTATCGCAGCTGAGAAGCTCACTGAAACCGAAACTGCCCAAGCAACCCAATAGATTTTGGCAGCAGAGATTCCGGATCTGAATCATATTCATGTAGTATAGTAGTACATTTAACAAAAACAAGATCTTGATAGTAGTTTACCTTCTGCTTATCAGTCATGATGCTCCATGGATAAGTGTTGTCAATCCTTAAGTCATCCTTCTATGTTTTAGGAGTAGGTGAGTGTGCATGTGTGTTGTGAGGGTCAACATTGTACTGTGTAATTCTAAAAAAAGAAGTCTGGTCATGCTTAGACTGAGTCCAACAGTGGGAGGCAAAAGCATTTTTGCCTCCCGCTTGCTATTGTGCCTGCCGGGAAAGCCCTCCAACAGAGGAGGCAACGCCCGAGGCAAACTGCCTACCGAGGAGAGAGGGGATGCAAAATTACATCGTCTCTCTCCTCGAATGCATCCACCGCAGGGAGGCAAGGCCGGCCGCGCGCGGGAGAAGGAGGTACCGGCGGCAGCCAGGGAGAAGAAGGTTGCGCACGTCGGCGGTGGCCAGGGAGAAGAAGGATGCGCCCGCTGGCGGGAGAGGAGCAGGGGAGAAGGGAGGGGACCTCCAGCGGCCGGCGCGGGGAGGTGAAAGGATCTTGTGATGCCTAGAGGGGGGTGAATAGGATCACTTTAAAAATCTGCAAAATCTGAGCAGCGGATCAGGGACCGGATGACCCGGCACGACTGACCGGATGACCCGGGGGTCCGGGTCACCCTGGCACTTGTGCCGGATCAACTAGTGCGCAGGAGTAAAACACAATAACTTAAGAGGAAAGTGAAATTGCAGAAAATGTATGAACCAACTTGGAGTAATTGAAGTGGAAACAACCTGCAACAAAGGATATTACGCACAACAACACAAATAGAGAGATCGATTCAAAGATAACTTCTAGGGTTAGGGTGAAGATGATGAACACAAGCAAGCAAGAGAGACAAGCGATTTGTTTACCGAAGTTCACCTCCACTAAGAAGGCTACGTCTCTGTTGAGGTTTCCACGAAGGGAGGGCTATCACGAAGAGCCACTTGCCTCCCCAATTCACCACCAAGGCAAATTGGTGCTCACTAAGAAAAACTCCACAAAGGAGGGGCAATACAAACGTTCCCGGGTGCTCCACACGGAGAGGGCACTCAACGGGCGACGCCTAACCGTCTAGAAGCAAGCTTCAAGAGTAATAAACACGAATCAATCAACCAAAGCCACCACAAGTGCTTCTTGAGAGGACGAAATGAAAAGCTCTCACAAAGGGGCTAAATCCTACACCTCTAATGCTCTCACACTCAAACCCTAGGAGGAATTCTTGATTAGAGTGCTTGGGAATAAGTTAGGAGAGTGGGAATGAAGCTTTGGGGGTGCAGCAATGGAGGAGAAGGCGGAACCCTAAAGAGGAGGAAGAAGGGGTATATATACCCACTTCCCCCGATCTAACCGTTGGGGGCAACCTGCGGCCTGGCCGGGTCACCCGGCACGGGTGGCCGGGTCACCCGCCTCCCTCCAAAGATCGTTTTCCGGTGGCCCGCCACTCGTCTTGGGTTGACCCGGTAGGACTGGAGGGGGAGAGTTTATACAAGAAAGGGCTGTTTTTGATTTTTCTAAAGGTTTTTCTAGGTTTTTCACTCTTAGAAAAGATGAGAGAAGATCACAAGGAGCACTTGTAGTAAACTTTGACTAATCGACCGCATCCCTCTTAATAGTACGGTGTTTCCTAAACTCAAATTCAAACCGAAAAATAAAATTAAATCTCCAATTGAGCTTCAACACCATATGTAAGAAAATGAGGGCCTTCCTTTGAGTGTTCATAATTATTTCACATTAAAGCCTGCACACATCTCATTGAAAGCATTAATCCTCCCAAATTGCATTGTCATTATCACCAAAACAATTAGGAGCCTAGATGCACTTTCAATCTCCCCCTTTTTGGTGATTGATGACAACACAATTTGGTCAATAGAAAGAGATGTGTGTATCCAACAATTTAGTGAGGAGCTACCCCTAGATGTGTGCATTGTCAAATAAAAGAGGCCTCAAATGCCTTTGCACACATATTTGCAAGAACTCCCCCTAAATCTTTGCATAAACACATTGTGCACAAGTGTGAAAAGAAATATCTCGTGATGCAAATGACAAAATATATCACGACAATAAAGTGAGAAATAACAAATCATCCACCAATCACAAGCATCACAAATAACCATTAAGATCCTTACATCACACTAGCATAGATAAAAGTACCACAATTAAGTCTTACAAATAAAAGTTTTGCACTTGGCACACCAACATCCATCACACCACACATAGTTCATTACATGTCCACTAGTTCTATTACATGAATAACGATAAGATAGATAAAGATAGAGGTAGGGGCTTCCATCCACCAAATTCACTCCCCCTTTGGCATCAAGTACCAAAAAGGGAAGCTACTCCTCGGCGTCCTCGTCATACTCCTCCTCATCTTCATAGTCTTCCTCTTCATCATCAACTGGGACCCAAGAGCCAAGGTACTCCCAAGGATTTGGAACGGGAGAAGGAGGATCAAAGGTTCGCATCTCATGGACCGGAGAGTGTGGAAGATTAAGACTAGCGGCCATTTCCTTTCGATTTTTCTCATGCCTATGAATCTCTTGAGCCAACCACCGACGATCGGCCTCACGCTCCCTAGCATCTTTGCGGAGCATGTTGAAGCAAGCAAACAAGCCTTTTGCAAGAAAGTTGAATTTGCCTCTCTTACCCCTAGGAGCCCCATGAGAGTGAGAGGCACCCTCCAAAGGAAGTGGATCATATGGGCCTTTTGTTGGTGGAGCTTGAGAGGAAGAGGCACCCGCATCGCTTGGTCCATCAATAGTATAAATACCCGGATAGCTTCCTCTAGCATCAACACCGGTGGTGTGCTTGCCAAGACAGAAAGATTGAGCAAGTTTGCCTTTACTAGTCTTGTATGACTCATGAACAACATCCGTCTTGAGATCAAGTTGAGTAGCATGCTTAACCATCATGAAAATATAGGGCGCATAGTGACAACCACTAGAAGAAGTGTGTGAACAAATGATGATCTCATTCCAAAGAAAGTGACAAGCATTGAACTTAGGTTGACCGGGAGCCATTTGATAAAGGAGATTTCTAGCTCTATGAGATATGTTATCGGAATCCCCACCCCTAGGACAAAGAGTGTATCTAAACAAAAGATTGAGCATCTTGTAATACGGGGTGAGTCCATTAGTATGACCATAGTTGATGTTCCCATAGGCACGATCATACATAAACCTCATCTTAGTCACCTCTAGTTCATTCTCACAATGAAGTCGAACAAGATCACTTTTGAATTGATTGGTTGTGGTTGCACCTCTAAGTTTGAAAAGTTTAACAAAATCATAAACTGAGATTTTGAAGCGCTTACCACCAAGTGTGAAGTGCATCTCATTTTCATCTTCATCAACATACAGTGTGGCATAGAACTGTGCCACCACCTCCTGAGAGTAGTCACACCGAAGTCCCATGAGATAAGAAATTCCCATGAACTGCCCGAGTGTGAACAGCCTACATAACCTCCTCAATGGGAGCAGGAAGATCAAGCAAGTACGGCCAATCCATCCATTTCATCTCAGTCGTGACACGTCCCTTGGGTAGAATGGTCGACTCATACCAATCCGCTTGATGAGCAAGCCAAAACCTATCATCACTGAAGAATGACCTTTGAAGCAGCCTCGGATCTTCTGGCCAAAACCGAAGGGACCTCATGTCAGTGCCCGCCTTCATGAAGTTAACCAAAGGCGGATCACGCCGTGTGCGCTTAGGACGGTGAACGGGAACTGCCATCTGCTCATAGATAGATAAGTCAATGTTGTCATCATAGCGGTCTCCAACCTCAGCAGTGGTGCTCGCCCTCTTGGTCCTAGCACCGACGGTTGTGGTCTTCCTCTTGAGAATAGGATTGCCATCATGACCATGTCCTCGGCCTTGAGCACGAGAGGGAGGAGCTTGAGGTTTGGTCCTCTTCTCATGCACATGAATGCCAAACTCCTCGCCGGAAGAGCGCTCCTCAAACTCCTCAATCTCCTCATCTCCCTCCTCACTTGATTCTGAGCAAATCTCCTTGCCACGAGAGCTAACTTTCTCACGACCCATCTGAAAGTTGATAAGATATGCAAGGAATAAGATTGACTGTTTGAAGTTGCACAAAACAAGGGTTATTGGGTCACCCCAGCCGGAGCCGGGTCAACCGACATGGGTGGCCGGGTCAACCGGCTCGGCGGGATGAACCCTAGAACGAGAAATCGATGGTCTGAGAAATATAGCCATGGGATTGAGACAAAATCATGGGAGGTTGTTCTAGGACCTAAATAGAGGCATTTGACCAAGAGGAATCATCTAAAACGAATCACACGAGTAGATCGAGAAATCCAGAGTTTGAAATGAGTTTACCGTTGGATTCCCGCGAAGTTTCCGGAAAATCCGAAGAGGAAGGAGATCTAGATGAGGTAGAGGCTTGAATCTTCCACCTGGCACGAACAACCCGTGGAGGAGCAGCTGAATCGCCTAGGGGCGATTTTTGGGGGCGGTGGTGGCAGTCTGAAAAGGGTGAAGTGCTTTTAGGGTTTGAGCCGCCGGCCACGGGCTTTTTATACGCTCAGCGCGGGGGCGGGTGACCCGCAAGACGGGTGGCGGGCGACCGGCCGATCTCCGAGAGAAGCCCCGGCGACCCGGCACCCGTGCCCGGTCGACCCGGCCGGTTTAGGGTTTGAGGTCGTCGTTCGCTTTTTAACCGGTTACGATCCTCGCACGCTCTCGCGAAGGGGGTCCGGCGACCGGACACGGGTGGCGGGCGACCGGTGGCCACCGTAGCCGCCCCCGGTGACCCGCACCGGTGGCCGGTCGACCCGGCTGCCTTCAGGACCGCGCCGGGTCAACCAATCACCCGTGTCGGTTGACCCGCCTCGCCCAGAAAAAGCACATGAAATTTTCAAAGGATGTAGAGCCTTTTTTAATAAAATATGTATATGAATATACACAAGGATAAAGATAGATAAATTCTCAAGATTGGAAGAGTATTTTCGACAAAAGAAATTTATGAGAATGGGTTAGGAAAGGTGTTGATAGATATGAGATCTTTCATGATTTGAGATGAGTAAAAGGATTCATCTAGTGGACACATAATAAACTCTCGGCAACAAGTGACTAGCCACAATCAATCATTCACAACAATAGTCACTTAGGCCGAGTATTTGATCAAAAGATCTCAAGATCCAATATTTTCGAAAAAAATCACACAAACAAATAAAAATAAACCATTTTCAACCTATCTAGACAACAATCAAGTATGTGCAATAAGTCAAGCCAAGTTACGAGAATCCAAGATGTTTAGCTCACTCCTCAAAGCACAAAACCTTTGCTCGTCTAGAGGCTTAGTGAAAATATCGGCAAGTTGCCTCTCGGTGCTTACATGACGTAAAGCAATATCGCCCTTGGCCTCATGATCTCTTAGGAAGTGATGTCTAATGTCTATGTGCTTTGTTCTAGAGTGTTGGACTGGATTGTTCGCTAGCTTGATAGCACTCTCATTGTCACACAAGAGTGGAATCTTACTAAACTTGCAACCATAATCACTCAACGTTTGCTTCATCCACAAGAGTTATGCACAACAAGCACCGGCCGCCACATATTCTGCTTCGGCCGTGGATAAAGCAACCGAATTTTGCTTCTTTGAGCTCCACGACACCAAAGACCTACCAAGAAATTGGCAAGTCCCGGTAGTGCTCTTTCGATCTACTTTGCAACCGACATAATCCGAATCGGAGTAGCCAAGTAGATCAAAAGTGGAACCTTTGGGATACCACAAGCCTAGGTTAGGAGTATGAACTAAATATCTAAAGATCCTCTTAACGGCCATTAGATGGCACTCCTTAGGATTGGCTTGAAATCTTGCACACATGCACACACTAAGCATTATATCGGGCCTAGATGCACAAAGGTAAAGGAGGGAGCCAATCATGGAACATAATACCTTTTGGTCGACCGACTTCCCTTCTTTATTGAGATCAAGATGTCCATTTAATGCCATGGGAGTTTTGATGGGCTTGGAATCGGCCATGTCAAACCTCTTGAGCATATCCATCACATACTTGGTTTGACACAAGAAAAGTCCCTTCCTTCATTTGCTTGATTTGAAATCCAAGAAAGAACTTCAATTCTCCCATCATAGACATCTCAAACCTCTTGGTCATGATCCTACTAAATTTTTCACAAAATTTATCATTAGTAGACCCAAAGATGATATCATCGACGTAAATTTGACAAATGAAAATATCTTTTCCATTTCTTTGTATGAAAAGAGTAGAATCGGCTTTGCCTATCTCAAAGCCGTTCTTGAGAAGAAAATCCTTAAGGCATTCGTACCATGCTCTAGGAGCTTGTTTAAGCCCGTAGAGTGCCTTATGGAGCTTGTACACATGATTTGGAAATCTTTAGTCTTCAAAGCCCGGTGGTTGATCCACATACACTTCTTCTTGAAGAGGTCCATTCAAGAAGGCACTCTTCACATCCATTTGATGAAGCTTGAAATCATGATGAGTGGCATAGGCCAAAAGAATACGAATTGACTCAAGCCTTGCTACCGGTGCATAAGTCTCTCCAAAGTCCAAGCCTTCAACTTGCGTGTACCCCTTGCCAACAAGCCTTGCCTTGTTTTTCGTGACGACACCAAATTCATCTTGCTTGTTCCTAAAACCCCATTTGGTGCCGATCACATTTTGCTTCGGTCTTGGAACCAACTCCCAAACTTCATTTCTCTTGAAGTTGTTCAACTCTTCCTCCATGGCAATAATCCAATCCGGATCCTCAAGAGCTTTTTCCACACTAAGAGGTTTCAAAGAGGAAACAAACGAGTAAAATGCACAAAAATTTGACAATCTAGATCGAGTTGTTACCCCTCTTTGAACACTCCCAAGAATGTTGTCAACGGGATGATCTCGTTGAACCATTTGATGTACTCTTGGGTGTGGTGCTTGAGATTGACGTTGAATTGGTCCATCATCATCACTTTCAACTTGTGGAGCTTCTTCTTGAGTTTCACCACCTTGTTCTCTCCCTTGATCAAAGCCCCATCCATGATCGTCACCATGAACTTGACCTTCATCTTGATGAACTTGAGAACTTGGTGGTTCCACTCTTGTTGATGATGGTGGATCTTGAGTGTCAGTGTCAACCGGAGCTTGTACTTGAATCTCCCGAGGCATAACTTCACTGGTCCCCATTCTAAATATGGATAGGCTTGGAGGCTCTTCATCATCTACAAGGTTTTCACTAACTTGCCCTCGTTGAGAGCCGTTGGATTCATCAAATTTCACATCTACCGTGGTCTCAAAACAACCGGTGGTTTTGTTGAAGACACGATAGGCATGCTCGTTAGTTCCATAACCAAGTAAAAAACCTTCATCAACCTTGGATGCAAACTTTGAGGCTTTGGGTTTCTTGTTAGGGATAATTTGAACCATGCCATTATGATTCGCTAAATTGGAGATATGCCATCCCGACCCACATGTCGGTGATCGTGGTGGCACCCACCGTCGTTGAGATACCAATGGCATATTTCCAAACCGTGAAAATTATAATGGCATATTTCCATCTAACCCAAGACTTGTTAAGTATGAAACACTTACACCCAAAAACTCTAAAGTAATGCACACTAGGCTTCTTACCGGTGATGATTTCGTAGGGAGTCTTGTTCAAGTACTTGTGGAGGTAGAGTCGGTTGGCGGCATGGCATGCAGTGTTGATGGCTTCCTCCCAAAATGAGTCCGGAGTCTTGTACTCATCAAGCATTGTCCTTGCTGCTTCATTAATGTACGGTTCTTCCTCTCAACGATGCCATTTTGTTGAGGTGTATATGGAGCGGAGAGTTCATGCTTGATGCCTTCTTCATCTAGGAACTCTTCAACTTGTGTGTTCCTAAACTCCGAGCCATTGTCACTCCTTATGTTCTTGACCTTGAGCTCGAACTCATTTTGAACTCTCCTAATGAACTTCTTCACAATTCCCTTTGCTTCACTTTTATCTTGCAAAAAGAATACCCAAGTGAAACGGGAAAAATCATCAACAATTACTAAACCATATTTGTTACCATCGATGCTTATGTAGGCAATTGGTCCAAATAAATCCATGTGTAGTAGCTTCAATGGTCTTGATGAGGATAGGATGTTCTTGGCGGGATGATGAGCTCCAACTTGCTTCCCGGCTTGACATGCGCTACACAACCTATCTTTCTCGAAAAACAACATTTGTTAGTCCTAGGATGTGCTCGTCCTTTTGAAGTTTGGCCAAGTTCCTCATGCCAACATGGGCTAGTCGGCGATGCCATAGCCAACCCAAGTCGGATTTTGCCACTAAGAAAGCCTTAAGATCCACCTTTACTTTTGTGAAATCCACATAGTAAAGCTTTCCCCGTAAATGACCCGCAAAGACAATAGAGGAATCCTCCCTTCTAGAGACAGTCACACCCTCATGAGTAAAGAGACAATTGTAGTCTTTCTCACAAAGTTGCGAGACCAACAACAAGTTGTATCCCAACCCTTGCACATGATAAACATCTTCAATTGAATTTTTTGTTGAGATAGCAATTTTACCTAAACCAATGACATCCCCTTGACCATTGTCTCCATAGATGATAGTTTCCGTAGGGTTGTCATAATGATCAAGGGATGCAAACAAGCCTTCATCTCCGGTCATATGATTAGTGGCACCACTATCAATCAACCATGCGCTTCCACCGGAGGAGTAGGCCTACAAGACAAGTTTAAGCTCTTGGTTTAGGAACCCAAAAGGATTTGGGTCCTTGGAGGTTAGATGCATAAACTTTTGGAATCCACACACTCTTTCTCATGGCCTTCATGGCATAGGCCCCAACATACTTGACGACCATTTCACCATTACGATCCAAGGTTACAATGTAATCACAAGTATAGTTGGGTGTGGATTTGTGCTCAACCACATTCTTCGATGCCTTAGGTGGGGTGTTACTCCTACCAATTCCCTTTGTGGTTTGCACTATCTTTGGAACTTCCTTGGTTGTGGTAGATGTGGTGACTCCATGGGCGATATCCATTATCGTGTTGAGGTATCCTCCCTTGTTCCATAAGGGGATCTCATGCCCTTTCACCGTCACTCTACCATTGGCCTTGTTGTTCTTGCGGTGTCCAAGTTCTTGCTTGTCCACTACCTTGGGTATGGACTTGGCACTAATGTTGCCTTGTGTAAACAACATGTTCAATCGGAAAATTTCCTTGTCCTTGCTCTTAATTTTCTTTTCAAGCCTTGCATGGTTAGTCTTGATAGCATTCATATCAATGTTAGCGCAAGAAGAGCAAGTTTTGCTAGTGGAGGCACTAGAGTCCAATCTTGCCGATGGAGTGGCTTTGGTGCTTTCCCAAAGACTACTAAAGTTAGCTTCAAGAGATTTGTACTTCTCCGTCAAGCATGAGAAGCTTGATTGAAGCTCACTATGAGTAGCGTTTAGGGAAGCTAAAGATTCATTTGCCAAGGTGTAATCCTTTGACATCCTCTTATTAGAATCATTGATCAAGGACAAGTCCATGGTCAACTTTTCAACCTTAGCCTTCTCTTCGGCAAGAGATTTTTCTAGAGCAAGGTTTCTTTCCTTTTCAAGGATAAGCAAGTCTTCTTGCTCATGAAGAATCTCTTTCTTTTTCTCTAGTTTGTCCAAAAGCCTTTTAATTTCTTTGTGACCATTTTTACCAAAATTCTTTATCATGTTGTTCTCTATTTCCTTTTCCTCATCTGTGTTTTCTATGTCACTACTAGGAATGAATGAAGAGGAGGTTGGAGAATATGAGACGGTAGATTCTTGTACCTTTCTCCTCTCCTTGAACCTCTTCTCTTCCTCATTCTTGTTCTTGTTCTTGGGGCACTCGGCAATGAAGTGTCCATACTCTCCACACTCATAACACTTCCTTTGTGACTTCTTCCTTCTATCATCTCCACCTTTTCTTGAGTTTCTTGACTTCAAGAATTTCTTGTACTTCCTTATAGCAAAGGCGGTTTCTTCATTTGTGCTTTCTTCATCGCTAGTGTCCTCCTTTTTGCTCTTGGAGGGTTTGGGCTTCTCTTCAACTACTTCACTAGAGCTAGCTTTGAGAGCTAGACTCTTGCCCATCTTCAAGGTTAGAGACTTCTCCACATCTTGGTCAACAAGTTCTTGATGCAATATTTCTCCAAGGAGTTGAGTGGGAGTCATTGTTGGATATCTTGGATCTCTTCTTATCATTTGTGTCAAGTTCTTGTCCTTGGGGGCAAAAGCTCTTAGCAACTTCTTTGTGACCTTTGAGTCATCCCAATCTTTACTTCCGAGAGCTCTAATGTCCGAGACAAGTACCATCGACCTCTCATACATTTCTTGTACGGTCTCTCCATCCTTCATGAAGAAAAGCTCAAGCTCTCCGTTGATTAGGTCCATCTTCCCTTGTCTCACATGCTCGGTTCCCTCATGTGCTTCCTTGAGTGTATCCCAAATTACCTTGGCAATTTGGATGTTTCGCACCTTGTTGAACTCTTGTGCACACAAGGATCCCGTGATGACTCTTGTGGCTTGTACATTGCGGTGAAGGTCTTGCTCATGCTCAATAGTGAGGGCTTCTCCTTCAGCGGGAATTGTCACACCTACAACCACAATCTTCCAAAGAGAAGGGTGAAGCCCGTAAAGATGCATTTGAATATCATAAGCCCATTTGGGATAGTCCTTTCCATCGAAATGAGGAGGCTTTCCCAAATGCACGGAATAAAATTTGTCGTTAGAGTTGTTGCCCGGGATTTGCCCGTAGTTGTGGGGCACTTCGTAGAAGCCGGAGTGAGAGTACTTGGCTTGCTCCTTCTTGATCATCTTCTTGAGGAGCTTCTTTGCCATCTTCTTGGCTTTCTTCTTCTTCTTCGCCTTTCTTCTCTTCTTTGCCGCCTTCTTTGCCGCGTGATCATCGTCCTTGACATCCTCATCGCTTGAGTCGGAATCCGAGTCGGAGTCAGAATCCGAAGATGAGTCGTCGGAACTATCAACATTGGATGGTGTACGGCTTGGGGCCCCGCCGACGAGGTCGCCGACTTGAGCTGCCTTGAGCTCTCTCTCTTGAGCTTCTTTTGCGGCAATTTCTTCGGCGGTTGTGTTGCTTCCAATCCCCGACATCTTGATCCCTTAGCGGTTAAGCCTAAATCAAGGGATTAGGCTCTAATACCAATTGAAAGGATCTTGTGATGCCTAGAGGGGGGGTGAATAGGATCACTTTAAAAATCTGCAAAATCTGAGCAGCGGATCAGGGACCGGATGACCCGGCACGACTCACCGGATGACCCGGGGGTCCGGGTCACCCTGGCACTTGTGGCGGATCAATCAGTGCGCAGGAGTAAAACACAATAACTTAAGAGGAAAGTGAAATTGCATAAAATGTATGAACCAACTTGGAGTAATTGAAGTGGAAACAACCTGCAACAAAGGATATTACGCACAACAACACAAATAGAGAGATCGATTCAAAGATAACTTCTAGGGTTAGGGTGAAGATGATGAACACAAGCAAGCAAGAGAGACAAGCGATTTGTTTACCGAAGTTCACCTCCACTAAGAAGGCTACGTCTCCGTTGAGGTTCCCACGAAGGGAGGGCTATCACGAAGAGCCACTTGCCTCCCCAATTCACCACCAAGGCAAATTGGTGCTCACTAAGAAAAACTCCTGTCGATGCGGAATGTGGTCCCGACACTAACCAGTGATGAGCGCCAAGGTCTATCCCTCAATGGTCGATGCTAAGCAATCGAAGACACAAGGTTTATCCTGGTTCCGGCCGAGGGTCGTACGTCCAGCAGTGGTGTGCTCGAGGCACTGTATTGCTCAGCACCGGGGGTGCCTGCAGTGGGGCGGCTACAAGCAAGGCGGGAGAGGAAGCGTGGCCTCCAAGTCCCTAGTGAAGTGGCTGAAGATATTGTGGGAGAATTGGAGAGCAAGTGCGTGATGTGTCATGTGTTGTTCTGCCTTATCTTTTTTTTCGTCCCCTGCGGTGGGGGAGTTCGTCTTCCTTTTATAGGCCAAGGAGAGAGCGAATCACATGTATGTCGCGCTATTTAGCTACATGGGGAAGCGTGGTGTGCTGCGCCGTAGAGTAGGCGGCCGCCTTGACGGTCCTTGCCGTGATCTGGCCATCATGGCGTATCTTGTACTCGAACAGTGGTAGCTTCGAGGGTAGGAGTGCAGCGGACGGCCGTGATGTCCCCAGGCGGGCTCGAGGGGGTTGCTGACGTCGATCCGTACGGGATATAGTGGCGGGCATGGCGGCGTCCCGTTCCCGCACGCTCCACAGCGCCGGAGCTGTTACCACTGTGCCCGGCGTGGGGTTGTACGCGCGGGGGCGGCCACCATGTCGTTAACGGGGCGGGGCCGATGGCGCCCCGCCGCCCAACGCCTTGACCCGACCCCCGCAAAGTCACGGAAAGCAAATCGAGGGTGGGGCCGGCCCCCTTCGAGGGCTTGGCGCGTTAGCCGTACGGAGTAGGCGCGCGCGGCGTCACGGGGCAGTGCGGCCACGTCGCACTGTTCCCACAGTGGCGGGGATGGGTTCCCTCCCTAGGGAGTTGGTGCGACGGGACCGGGCGCGAGTCCCGTGCGCATGATGGCGCCGCCCGCTGTTGTCAGAACATTAAATGCCCGTACCCGCGTACGGGAATGGGCGTGCGCGTGCGGAGCGCCCTCGAGCGAGGCGGAACCTGCTCGAGGGCGGCGCGGACCCTCGAGCGAGGCGGAGCCCGCTCGAGGTAAGCGCACCCCCTCGAACGGGCGGAGCCCTCCCGAGGGAGGCGTGCGCCCTCGAGCGAGGCGGAGCCCCCGCTCGAGGGGAACTTTGAGTGGGCCGTTCGGTGGGCCACCGGGGCCACCGTGGCGTGGGCCATGCCCCGTGTGTTTAAGCGAGGCGCGTTTGGCTTTGGCTTGTTGCAGGTTTTAAGTGGGGTTTCCCCAGTTGCTTAAGGGGACCCCCAGGTCGTATCCGACGCAGCCCCCGAGCATCTGCGGGTTCGCCGTCCAGGCTCCCGCAGATGCTAGAGCCTACTGATATGACGTCCTTCCCTCCTGGCTTGCGAATGCTCTCCGTGGGGCCGCGTCAGCGGACCCGCGGGTCTAGCCCCCGAAGCCCTGTAGGAGCGTGGTCGCTCCTGCAGGGGTTTTACCGCGAGACTTGGTCAGAGGGCGTGGTACATGTCTCAACCGGCGTCGGCAGTGTTTCAGCCGGCTTCGGTGACGCACGTGCTGCTGGCGCTGTCCGCGTCCGGTGCGATCCAGGAGGTGTAGCCGTGCGTCAAGCCCCGAGCCCGGCCCGTTCGAGGCGATCGGGTAGAGCTCGCGACTTGTTTTTAACGCGCCCTCACCGTCCCTCCGCGGGACTGAGGGTGAGGTTTCCGCAACCCCCATCGATCGGGTCGCGGATTGCGGATTCCTCGTTGAGCTGTTAATGGGTGGTTCGAGTGGACGCCCATGCCCCGTTCGATAAGGGTTGGCTGCGTGGTCCGGAGACACGTCCATTAAAGCACTTGCGTGGGTTTGCCAGGTGGGGCTCGGTCCCATTCGCTAGGGACCAAGGGCGCGGAAGCTCTCCCTCGGTGGGATCCCCCGGCCAGGCCGCCGTCGGCCGGCTCTCGAACACGACATGTGGGGGCACCCTCGAGCCGGTGGGCTCGAGGAACGGCTCGAATGCGCGTGCCCTCGTCGTCCCTGACTCTGGTGATCTGGGGCGCCCCGTTCGAACCCGTCGAGGGTCGGGCTTTGAACCTCGATCGCAGGGCCGTGCGGGGTGGCGCCTAGGCGGCCCCGTCTTTGCATCTGCGAGTCCTCGAGGGTCCCTGACCGCGTCAGCCCTCGAGGCGCTGATCAGTAAAATGGTGCAGGGTGGCGGCTAAGCGCTCCCGTCTTGGCATCTGCGAATCTTCGAGGGTTCCTGACCGCGTCAGCCCTCGAGGCGCTGATCAGTAAAATGGTGCGGGGTGGCAGCTAAGCGCTCCCGTCTTGGCATCTGCGAATCCTCGAGGGTTCCCCGACCGCATCGCCCCTCGAGGCGCTGATCAGTAAAATGGTGCGGGGTGGCGGCTAAGCGCTCCCGTCTTGGCATCTGCGAATCCTCGAGGGTCCCTGACCGCGTCAGCCCTCGAGGCGCTGATCAGTAAGACAACGCATCAAAGGTACCTGTGGTGCCTGTTTTACCTCAAACGGGCCCCGGGGTGACCATCTGATGCGTTGCACCCTTTGAGGGTTGAATTTTTCTGAGCTAGGAGCTCGCGCCGCTCGAGGGTCTACCTTACTTGGTAAGGGACCGGGCCATTTAATGCTTCGCGGTCGAGGCTGCGGTTTCGCGCCGCGGGCGCGCCTTTTTAGGCGCCGTGGCCGCGCGCGTAGTGGGCGGCGTGGGCGGGCGGATGTGACCGCCCGCCACCGCCTCTCCGGTTCTCTACGCCGTGATGATGGCCCATCGGCCGGTGGCGTGGCCGCCGCGGTCGTGGTGGGGCCCGCTCGTCAATGAGAGAAGATTCCCCCTGCAGTTAATGCGCGCGGGACGTGCGCTCCGGAGAGCACGTCCGCGGCTTATAAATCTGAGGGGAGGGGAAAACGGCGGTTTTTACCTTTGCATTCGCCATTCCCGCTCCTTGTGCTCCTGCCTCTGTCTCGTTCTCGCCATCGCGCCCTTTCGCCATCGGAGCTCTTCTTCTCCTTCCCGTCCTTCGTTCCCAGCCCCCTTGCCTTTCCTCATGGCGCCTCTTCCGCCTCTCGTGATCGTCGACCCGTACGCGTGGGAGCGCTCGTCGGTGACGCGGCTAGCCCCCGGGCGAGCCGGTGTCCGCCGGCCACCGACGGCGAACGAGGAGGGCCGGCCGGCCGAGTGGATCGTGCCGCCGGCCGGGGACCACGTGCCCAACCCGCCGAGCGGCTACGTGGTCGCCTTCACCCGGTTCCACGAGCGTGGCTTCGCGGCGCCGGCCGAGTCGCTTCATGCGGGCGCTCCGCCACCACTACGGCGTGGAGTTGCACAACTTCGCCCCCAACGCAATTTCGCGCACGACCACGTTCGTGGGCGTCCGCGAGGGGCATCTAGGGATCCCGGTGAATTGGGATCTCCGGATACACCTCTTCCGCGCGGAGCCGTTCACGCGCCGACGACGGAGCAGAGGACCCGCCGTGCGGTGCGCGCCGGCGGGATGTCGCCGGCCTTGCGGGGGCGAAGACAAGGACGACTACATCCCCTGCACCATGACGACCAACAATGCAGGCTGGGAGCGGGGGTGGTTTTACCTTCGCAACGACGAGCCCGGTCTCCCCCCTACACCGGCCTGGTGCTCCGGGAGAGGCCCGACTCCTGGAGCCACTGGGTATCTCCGGTCCAGCATCAGAGGCGGCTGGACTCGTTGCTGACCGCGCTGAAGAACCTGGCGGGGTGCGGGCTGACCGCGGCGACCGTCCTCGCCTTCCTCCACCACCGGCGGGTGGTCCCCCTGATGGAGAGGCCACTCCGCATCTTCGAGATGACGGAGACGGCGGACCCCGTCGCGATGGCGAGGTCGCGGATGCTTCCGGACCCCCTCCTGCGGGAGTACGCGGCCACACGGGCGCGGAGCGCCGTCGACACTCGGTTGCTGCGCAGCGACCGGTCCCTGTGGGACCTCTAGATGCTCCCCACCGGACAACTGGTGAGTAGAATGCTTGGTTCCGTTTTTGATTTTGCTGATACTTCAGGTTTTTGACGCACTTCGATGTTTCGTTTGCAGCTGGTGAGCCTGAGCGCCGCAAAGTCTGATCCGCCCACTCCCCACTCCCGCGCACTCGGTCGAGCGACACAGCAACGGGAGCGGGAGCGGGCGGCGCGCAAGAAGGAGCGCGCGAGGCGACACCGCGAGTGTCGTGAGCGGCGGAACGAGGAGTACCGGCTGCGCGAGCAGCAGGGGCTCTCTTCTCCGGGGACCGAGGAGTACTCGTCCTCGGAGGAGAAAGAGGAGGAAGAGACCGGGGGCAGGGCCTCCCTGATAGGTGGGAGCCTACGCCCCCGCCGCCGGAGCCAGCTCTGGCGGCAAGAGCGAAAGATCGCCCGGGGCGGGTGCGGAGGCGCCCGCCGCCGGCAATCAACAACGAAGCGGCGCGGGCCGCGGAGGCGCCGGTGCGCGCGCCGGAGGCGCGCGCGCGACAAGCGCGCCCGCGCGCGCGGAGCGGGGTCCGTGCGCGCGGTGGAGACGGCCGGAGGTGCGGCGGCCGCGCGCCGGCCGCGCCGGCGTCATCTGCTGGGACCTCGAGGAAGAGGAAGCACGCCTTCTCTTCTTCGAGGTGAGGGGATCGCTCTCTTGCGAGGTTACATTTCTGACAACTAAGAACCTAACTGTTCGTTTGTGTTTGCGCAGGGTGGTGCCGACCGTGCCTTCCCTCGCACCGGCCAAGGTGTTGAGGGCGGACGCGTCCGTTCCCACCCGACGGCGCTCATCAAGGGCGCCGCGGGCGGGGGCGACGCGGCGGCCGCGGCGGCGAGAGCTCACGGGGGGTGCGGGCGAGGCCCCGGGGCCACGGCGGCGGATCGGCCCGCCGCGCGCGCGCCCGGCGGCCGTCGAGGAGCGGGGGCGCCGGTCGTGGAGGAGGCGCGGCCGCGGCGCCGGCCGTCGTGGGGGCGCGGCCCGCGGCGCCGGCCGTGGTGGAGGCACGAGAGGCGGTGCCCGCCGAGGAGGGCGAGGCCGGCGCCCGCGGTCGCGGAGACGCGGCCGGATGTGGTGGCCGCGGCGCCGCGGCAAGAGCCCGCGGCTACGGAGGCACAAGCGGAGGCGTCGCCGACGGCGACGCGGGGGCCGGCACCCCGCCGGCGGCTCCCGGCAGCGGTGGTGGAGATCTCGGACGACGACTCCCCGCCGCCCGGGTGGGACCAGTGGGTGAGCTTCCCCACGCCGTCCCCCGAGTCCCAGGAGGGGGCTCTCGTAAGGCGGCGGGAGGGCCACATGGTGGCAGGAGGCCGAGGGCATGGTGCCGAGGCCTCGTCTTCCCGCGTCGCCCGCTCCGCCCCGGTAGAGGGGCTTGTTGGCGACCTGCCCGCGTTTGCCGACACCCAAGGGGAGCATGAGCTATGGGGAGAGCTCCGCAACCACGGCGCCGCGCTCGACCGAGCGTTGAACGAGGCGCTGCGGATCCACGGCGGCCCCGCGTGGCGCGTCTTCCAGGTGGGGCACCGTCGTGTGCTTTCTTTGTTTTTCTTATTTTTGCGTGCGATCCTTGCGGCATGACACTTACAGGTCTCGGTTTGTCGGTGACAGGAGCTCGAGCACCGCGCCCGCGACAAGTACGGCGCCTTCGATCGGGTGAGCGCCGAGCTCTGCCAGCTCCGGGAGCGGTGCGACGCCTTCGACGCGCTCGCCGACGCCCGCAGGGACTCGGATGGTTGGGCGTCCCTACGGCCGTGGCCTTGCGCGATCGCTTCGCGAGAGCGCAAGCCAGGACCCGGCGCGCCCCTCCGCCCTCGAGCAAGTCTGCACGGCCCTCATCGACCGGGATGAGGTGCTGCGGTAGGCGCGGGCGGACCTGGAGAAGATGTGCACCCTGGCGGCCAACTGGGAGATGGAGGTGGCCGGCGTCCGCAACGACAACCTGGAGCTTCACTCGTTGCTCCGGGGGCGCAGGCTCAGCAGGGCCAGGCTGAGGAGCGGGCGCGCGCGCTCGAGCAGAAGGCCAAGGAGGCCGACGATCTGAAGGCCGCCCTCGATGCCAAGGTCGCGGCGCTCGCCGTTGCGGAGGACCAACTCCCCGGCAGGAGCGTACCGCCCGCCGGGGGCCGAGGGGCGCCTCCGGCGGGGAGCGGGCCGCCCTTGCCGACGCCCCGGTCGGCGCCGGGAGCAGAGCGCGTCACTCGCGAGGCGGCGCGTGTCACCGGAGGGCCGGAACACGTAGTTCTCGAAGCTCGAGGGCGAGCCGATGGTGCTCGGCATCACGAGCGCAAGCCGGAGCCGGCCCTCCGGGGAGCAAGGCGCGACCCTCAAGGGCCTTGAGCAAAGCGGTCGAGGCCGGGCGCCGCGCCCTCGAGGTGGAGAAGAAGCGTGTCGAGGGTAAGTTGTTGTCCGTCTCTTGTTTAGCCGATTTCCCCTTTAGAGGGTTTGCCCCCCCTTTCGATCCCCCCGTTGCTTGGCAACTTCGAGCTTGCGCACCGCGGCGGGGCACGCGGCCGAGTGGGCCGAGGCGCCGCAAACCTCCTACAACTCCTCCGAGCAGAGCCGTTGGAGTTGCGCTCCGCGGCCCTCGAGACCCCGCCGGCCGTGGAGGAGGGCGAGGCGCAGCCGGGGAGCTCGGCGGCCGGCCGCTCGCGCACCCTTAGCGGCACGTCACCGGCGCATGCGCCGGCGCCGCACCCCTCGGCGTCCAGAAGGCCCTCGAGGTGGTGCGATCTCATTACGAGATCAACTTTGAGGCGGTGGCGGAAGGTTACGTCGTCCCCGAGGGCGTTGAGGACGAGGTGGCGATGGAGCGCGTGGACGCGTTAGCCGCCGACGCCGCCGGGGCGCTTGCCGAGGCCTTCGAGGAGTTCCTCTTCCCAGATGCCGATGATGCTGCCGCTCCTCCAGCCTGAAGACAACCGGGTGCTAGGCCCTTTTTTGTTTATGTATTAGTGTGCGGGCCACGTGGCCTTGTAAATAAACATGTCACTTTTTCTTCAAACGTTTGTAAAAGTGGAATGATGTTCTTTACTTTATTGCGCTTTTTTGTTTTTCCTTCTTCCTGAGTAAATTCTAGTTAGGGGAGTTCGATTTTCGCGGGTGGCCTGCTGGGTTGGAGGCAAGAGAGAAGGGCCATATCCTCGCGGAGGCGTAGGCTATCTCTGACTCGCGTGTCCTTTCCGCTAGGTTGCCTGCGCCCTGTTCGAATTTTGCTCGAGGCCGAAGTGAAAACATGCTTAGCGCGCGTGAGTTGTTTCTTTTTTTGCGAAAAATGGGACCATTTTGGGGGGGGGGGATGCCCCCCGTAGTAGCCCCCGAGGGTAACTTGGATTTCAGGGGAAAGCCGAGTTGCCCTTTTTATTAAACTGGTGATGTTTACATGGTTGTCACCAACTGGGGTGTTGGTCACGTGATTTACAACAAAAGACTTGGAAATCCTAGCTAGGGGTAGAAGCGACGTAACTGTTGGATGTTCCAAGCGTTGGTGAGTTCTTCGCCGTCCTCGTTGGCCAGCTTGTACGTGCCGGGCTTGAGCACTTTCACTACGACGTAGGGTCCCTCCCATGGAGGTGATAGCTTGTGGCGTCCTCGGTTGTCTTGGCGTAGCCTTAGGACCAAATCCCCTTCACTGAAGTCCCGCCGGCGTATCTTCCGTGCCTGGTAGCGCCTGAGGGACTGTTGATATCTTGCGGAGTGCATCAAGGCCACGAGGCGCGCTTCGTCCAGCTGGTCCAGTGAGTCCTCGCAGGCTCGCTGGTTGGCATCCTCGTCGTAGCCTCGTACCCTGGGCGACCCGTATTCTAAGTCCGTGGGGAGGACGGCCTCCGCGCCATGGACTAGAAAAAACGGGGTGAATCCAGTGGCTCTGCTTGGGGTGGTTCTTGGGCTCCACACGACCGCTGGCAACTCCTGGAGCCATTTCCGACCAGACTTGTTCAGCTGGTTGAAAATTCTGGGCTTAAGGCCTTGTAGGATCATGCCATTGGCATGCTCCACTTGGCCGTTAGTCTGTGGGTGTGCCACAGCCGCCCAATCCACACGGATGTGGAATTTGTCGCAGAACTCCAGGAATTTCCTGCCCGTGAACTGGGACCCGTTGTCGGTGATGATGGAGTTCGGTACTCAAAACGATGGACGATGTCGGTGAAGAACGTCACCGCTTGCTCCGCCCTGAGATTTGTAATGGGGCGCACTTCTACCCATTTGGAAAATTTGTCAATTGCAACCAACAAATGAGTGAAGCCCCCAGGTGCCTTCCGCAGGGGCCCGACGATGTCCAGCCCCCACACGGCGCAAGGCCATGTTATGGGGATGGTCTGCAGGACGTGAGCGGGAAGGTTGGATTTGCGGGCGTAGAATTGGCACCCTTCGCAGGTGCGCACGATCTCGCTGGCATCCGCGACCGCGGTGGGCTAGTAAAAGCCTTGACGGAACGCATTGCCAACGAGGGTGCGGGGTGCGGCGTGGTGGCCGCAGATCCCCGCGTGAATGTCCCGGAGGAGCTCGCGCCCCTCGGGGATGGGTACGCACCGCTGCAGGATGCTGGAAGCGGCGCGCTTGTACAGCTCGCCGTCGACGAGGGCAAAGGACTTGGCCATCCTGGCGATGCGCCTGGCCTCCGCCGGTCCGATGGGAGTTCCCCTCGAGCCATCCAGGCGACATAATTGTCGCGCCAATCCGCCTTGATGGGGGCTGGCTCGACATCCATCACGTCGGCCTCGTCGGCGCCATACCCCTCGAGGAGGGAGAGCACATACGCCTCGTTTGAGGGGTCCTCATCCATGGGCTCCGCGCCTGCCGGATTCGAGGGAGCCCCCGAGGGTACCGTGTGGCTCGAGGGGTGAGGCTCGAGGGTAACTAATGGCTGGGCGATATCTCGGGCGAAAACGTTCGGGGGAACGGTGATCCGCCCGAACACGATCTTGGCCAGCTCGTCCGCCTCCTCGTTGTACCGGCGGGGCACGTGGTTGAGCTCGATGCCGTAGAACTTGTCCTCGAGGGCTCGCACGGCCTTGCAGTATGCTTCCATCTTATCGTCGTGGCAGCTCGCATTTTTCATGACTTGGTCAATCACGAGCTGTGAATCCCCCAGCACGTCGAGGCGCTTGACGCCTATCTCAATGGCGATCTTGAGGCCGCAAAGGAGGGCCTCGTACTCAGCCATGTTGTTTGACGCGGGGAAGTGGAGACGTACTGCGTATCGCATGTGCTCCCCGAGGGGTGACACGAAGAGTAGGCCCGCGCCCGCCCCCGTTTTCATCACCGAGCCGTCGAAATACAGAGTCCAACACTCTGCTTGGATCTGCGGCGGCGGTAACTACGTGTCCATCCATTCAGCAACGAAATCCGCCAGGATCTGGGATTTAATGGCCTTGCGCGGGGCGTAGGCGAGTGTCTCGCCCATCAGCTCCACTGACCACTTGGCGATCCTGCCCGCCGCGTCTGGATTGCGGATGATCTCCCCCAGCGGGAAGGAGGAGACCACCGTAACAGGGTGGGCCTTGAAGTAGTGGCGAAGCTTGCGCCGCGCGAGGACCACCGCGTACAGCAGTTTTTGGACTTGAGGGTAGCGTGTCTTGGTGTCGGACAAGACTTCGCCGACGTAAGTACACCCGCCGTTGGACCGTAGGGCGTGCCCTTCCTCCGTGCGCTCCACTACGATTATGGCGCTGACCACCTGGGTGGTTGCGGTCACGTAGAGGCGCAGGGGGCTCGCCGCCCCGGCCGCCGTGAGGACCGGGGCGTGGGTCAAGGACGCCTTCAGTTTGTCGAGCGCATCTTGGGCCTTGGCGGTCCAGGAGAAATGCTCGTGTTTTTTGAGGAGGCGATAGAGGGGCAAGCCTTTTTCGCCGAGCCGCGAGATGAAACGGCTCAAGGCAGCAAGGCACCCCAGCACCTTTTGCACCCCTTTGAGGTCCCGAATCGGACCCATTCGCTCGAGGGCCGCAACCTTCTCGGGGTTGGCCTCGATGCCTCGCTGGGAGACTATGTATCCTAAAAGCATGCCCCGCGGCACACCAAAGACACATTTTTCGGGGTTCAATTTTACCCCGTTGGCTCGTAGGCAGCCGAACGCGATGTTGAGGTCGCCAACCAGGTCGTCCGCCTTCCTAGTCTTTACGACGATGTTGTCTACGTACGCTTCAACTGTTCGCCCGATGTGATCTCCGAAAACGTGTTGCATGCAGCGTTGATACGTTGCACCCGCGTTCCGGAGGCCGAACGGCATCATGACATAGCAAAACATCTCGAACGGCGTGATGAATGAAGTCGCGAGCTGATCGGACTCCTTCATCTTTATTTGGGGATACCCGGAGTAGGCATCAAGGAAGCAAAGCAGCTCACACCCAGCTGTTGAATCAACAATTTGATCGATGCGTGGCAAAGGAAAGGGAACTTTAGGACATGCTTTATTAAGACTAGTGTAGTCTATACACATCCGCCACTTCCCGTTCTTTTTCTTTACAAGTATAGGGTTTGCTAGCCACGTAGGGTGGAACACTTCCTTGATGAACCCGGCCTCGAGAAGCTTCGCAGCCTCCGCTTCGATCGCCGCCGCCGCTCCTCGTCGAAGCGGAGGAGCCGTTGTCGCACGGCACGGGAGTGAGGCAGATGTCAAGGGAGTGCTCGGCGACCTCCCTCGGGATGCCCGGCATATCCGACGGGCTCCACGCGAAGATGTCGGCGTTGGCGCGGAGGAAGTCGACGAGCACCACTTCCTATTTCGGGTTGAGGGTGGAGCTGACCCTCAACGCCTTGCCCTCGGGGGCAGCGGGGTCGAGGGGCACCTCCTTGGTCTGCTCCGCGGCCTCGAAGTTGCCGACGTGCTTGGTGGTGGAGTCGAGGTCCTCGTTGACCATCTTCTCCAAGGTGGTCACCAGCGCTTCATCCAGCGCCAACGCTTCCGCGTGCTCTACGCATTCGACGTCGCAGTCGAACACGTGCTCGATGGACGAGCCCACGATGATGACGCCGTTCGGTCCCGACATCTTCATTTTGAGGTAGGTGTAGTTGGGGACGGCCATGAACTTGGCGTAGCAGGGCCGCCCAAGTATGGCGTGGTAGGCGCCCCGGAACCCCACCACCTCGAAGGTGAGCATTTCCTTGCGGAAATTGCTCGGAGTGCCGAACCAAACTGGCAGGTCGATCTGCCCGAGGGGCTGGACGCGCTTGCCGGCGCGACGCCATGGAACGGCGTCGTCTTCGGGCCGCGACTCGGTCCAACCCGATCCCCAACGGGCGCGGCGTGTGCGCGTAGAGGATGTTGAGGGGCTGCCGCCTCCGTCCATCGGGACCTTTGAGAACCGCGCGTTCCCAATGACCGGGTCGACCACCGGTGGGTACCGGCCGGGTTGGGGATGCGGTTCGGGTGGTCTTCACGGCCGAAGGTGATGGCATCCTCCGACCGACCAAGGAAGGAGGGGGCGCCTTCTCCACGAGCCGAGGACCTCGTGCCGTTCCCGTTTGCGCTGGCGGCTCGACATGTCGACGGTTGGTCCCCCGAAGATGAGGAACACGTTCTCCACGGCGGGGAAACCGCCGGCGCCGCCATCCCCCTCGTCCTTCTTGGCCTCCGCGTCCTTTGCAGCGGTGCGACCGTAGAACTTCTTGAGCATGTCGCATTGCTCGAGGGTGTGGTTCACTGGGGTCTTGTGGTATGGACATGGCTTTTTCAGCATGTCATCGAACACCCCCGGACCTCGAGGGGCCGCCGAGGGCCGTCGGTGTTTTAGACCGGCAACCTACTACGGGGAGTACCCCGAGTAGATGATTGTGACTCGCCGAGATCGGTAACTCGAAGGAAGAGACACGTGGCACACAATTTAGACGAGGTTCGGGCCGCGAGGTGCGTAATACCCTACGTCTCGTATGCCGCGTAGCTCGGGATTGATAGGGCACGATTACAAGATGGTGCAATGGTGCGTCGTGAGTTGTATGAGAGGAGATTGGATGCTAGAGATCGGTCCCTCGCCGCCTTATATAGTCCGGAGCGGGGTTACAAGTCGGAGTAGGGAGAGAGTACTAGTCGAGTACGTCTAGGAGTCCTTTATACGAGTGCGGACATGTACGGCTCCCTAACCGAGTACTACTCTCGTGTAGTCCTTGTGCTCCACGCCTTCGGGTGCCGTGTAGCGCAAGCCGGTAGTCCCGTGGGCCCACCGAGTAGTCGGTCCTGGCACCCACCGAGGTAGTGGGCCCGGGGAGGTCCATACGACAAGCCCCCGAGTACTTTGTAGTCGAGAAGGATAGCTTCAAGTAGTCTTGACGGCCTTAACGAGTAGTCCTCAAGCGTCCCTGAGTGCTACAAGTCAAAAGTCCTCAAGAGTAGTCGAAGCATCCCGAGGCTGGAATGTACTCCAGACGATGTTTGAGCAATCTTGAAGTCTTCTCGAGTAGTTCCAAGCGTCCTCGAAAACTGCCTTCGAAGGTCTTCAAAAACTGCCTGTCTTGTCTTGAAGCCGAAGCTGGTATGGAGGTGCAATTTGCAAAACCGCACTCCACACGGAGTAGCCCCCGAGCCTTGAGCCACGGGCTCTAGCCGAGGATTCATCTCGAAATCTTGGAAAGAAAATCCCGAAAAATCCGGAGAGAAAAAACCGAAGGACACGTGACACGGAGCCCCCGAGCCTTGAGTCGAGTACTTCCTCTCGAATTGAAGGGTCTTCTTGAAGAAATGTGTCCCGAGATGCTCTTGAGACTAGCCGCTTCCCGTGGTAGTCGAGTAGAAGTAGCCGAGCCCCCGAGGTGAGGGCGCGTCGACTAGTAGAATACGAAGAGTCACGCGCGGCCGCCGACCCGGCCGCACGCGGACTTATCAAGTCCGCTCGTTGCGGAGCCGATTTGGCTTATAAATAGAAGCCAAAAACCTTTAGGGTTTTCACCCATTCAAGCCGCGGTCATTCCATCTCGAATCTTGAAGCAAATCCACTACCGGCGCCCGCTGCCGCCGTAGTAGATCCGAGCGCACCGCCACCCAAAGCCTTTAGGGTAGCCCACGAGCGGATGCGAGTGAAGACGCCTTGCACTTGGAGGATGAAGCCATCGTCGTCCAAGACGTCCAAGGCCGCCGGGAAGAAGAGGGGCCGCGAGGAGGCCGCGCGGCCGCCACCGGAGCGCGCGCCGCCCATGTCTCCACCGCGAGCCGATCCGAGCCGCGAGTGGAAGAAATCGAAGGTGAAGACGGAGGACTCGCCGACCCCGCCGAACAAAGGGGTTCATCGGGGAGAAGGAAGTCGATATGTGGAGATCCGCCGCGGAGATCCATATCCGATGGAGAAGGCCGAGGACGAGATCCCGATGTTCTTGCGGTTCGTGGAGCGCGGTCTTGCGCTCCCGGCCCCGCGACTTCTTCAAGGGGCTGCTCGGGTACTACGGCGTCGAGTACCTGAACCTGAACCCCAACGACATCTTCCACACGTCGGTCTTCGTCCACTTCGCGAGGCCTTCCTCGGAATCAAGCCGCACTGGGTGCTCTTCCGGAAGTTCTTCCGCGTCAAGCCGCAACCAAGTGCTACCAATCCCAGGGTAGTCGGAGGAGCCGGCATCCAGCTGAGGGAGGATGCCGCGGAGCGTGACTGGCCTACAAGCTTGTCGACTCCAACGCGGATTGGAAAGCCAGGTGGTTCTACATCACGAACCACCACCCCGGACCGCCGAAGCCGAGCGGCGACGCCCAAGGCACCGTGAGTGGTGGAACACGGAGCCCACCATGCAAGAGGGAATCCGGCTCCCGAGCCGCTAGCACGCATCAAAGTGCTCGGGGAGGCGGGACCGAGGGCCGAGCACGTGGCCTTCGGTTCATGAAGCGCGGGATCCAACCATTGATGGCTCGGGGAGACCCCGGGCTTCGAGTACACCGGCGACGAGGACTCGTCGCGGATGCCAGGAGGCGAGCTGGACGACAACGACATCGTCGAGCGGTTATCGCGGATCTTCAAGGACATGCCGCCGTATACGGCGTGCCCAGTCGAGGAGTACTCCGCCGCGCGCCCGCCCAAGGAGGTGAGTAGTCGTACTCCCCTCGTCGAGTAGTGAGTAGTAGTGGTGCTGACGTCTTGTGTCTTGCGCAGGATGATGTGAGGCGGTTCATCTCCGAGCCGCAACCACCACCGAGCGGGATCGAGATCCCGGTGGAGGGGAAGATGAAGGAGCGCCGCGAAGTCGGTGAAGGCGACGACACCATCATCGTGGAAGATACCTCCGATGACGAGGAAGAAGACCAAGAGACGCCGCAAGACCGCTTCCAACCGGCGGTCGAGGTTTAGCCGCCGGGCTTGCCTCCACGTTCGCGCGGTGCAAGACCCTCCGGCTAGCCTTGCCGCGCCGCCACGGGCCGCGCAACCCCCGCCGGAAGCGGGTGACGAAGAAGCCGAAGGTCTCGGAGACCACGCCTCAGAGGTAAGTCGTCTTGAGCAGAGTAGTCGAGTACCCGTTGTTCGCGTACTTTTGCCGACGAGTAGTCCGCCTTATATATATGCGGGAGGTGCCGCGGCGGGCCCGTCGAAGAGGGCGACGAGGGCGTGTGGGATACAGTGGGGGAAGCGGCTGGAAGCCGTAGTCCAGCCCCCACTGTTGAAGAACTTCTGGGCCGCAAGCGGAGCGCCGGCCCCTCGCTCCGCAGGGAGAGCGAGTACCCGCGGCCGCCGCCGTTGGAGAGATGGAGGCCTCGGGAGCGCAGGAGACATCTGCGCCGGTCGCCGCCGCCGCGGAGGAGGCGAAACCGCGAGGGCGGAGGAGGAGGCGCCCGCCGAGGGTGGACCGGTTGATATTGCCGGCATCCTCGGTGCTCCGCCGTGACTATTGTCCGGTCGAACTTGTAAGTACCACATCCTCGCGAGTAGTACTTACTGCAAGGGTCGATCTTGTCTCGACGATCCTCCGTGAATATTTCGCGTAAAAATCCACGCATCCGAGCCGGGATGGGGACGAGCCCTCATCGGCGGTGGCGGAAGAAATCGCGCCGCCCGTCGAGGAGGCCGCTCCCGATGCCCAAACCGCGACCGAGCCCCCGCCCCCGCCGAAGCGCCGCCGCCGGAGGCGAGTGTAGTCGAAGGTGAGTACCCTTCGTGAAGGCGCGAAGCTCCGGGAGTAGTTGTAGGCACTAATGCACATGTCGGTTTGTTGACGAGGGCGGCGAAGGCGGGGACATCCCCGCGGGGATGCCGATGCGAGAGTTGACACCAGAGGCCCCGGAGGCTGCAGAAGGAGCCCCCGAGCCCATGGCGGAGGTTGTCGAGAAGGCCGCCGGGGAGAGGCGGCCACCACGTCGCCAGAGGTTGCTCTGGAGGTGGCGATCCGCTCCCCTGAGATTCAAGACGCGGAGCCCATCCGCTCTGCGCCGATGACGGAGGCTACCTCGAGTAGCCGCGGCGGGATAGAACTTCTTGCAGACGACCTCGTCGAGCCGGCGACGGTAGCCAAGCACCTGGAGGCGATCCGTCGAGCCGAGCAATGGATGAAGGTAAGTAGCCGTAACCTTCCGAGTAGTCAATCCTTATGCCGTTGAGTACTCGTCATGACTTGAGTTGTCTTGTGCAGGACGTCGCGGAGCGATCCCGCGACAAGTCAAACCTGCTGCAGGGGTATGGCGACACCGTGCTCCGAGTAGAGGCGCCCGGAGGAGCACTCGTGAAGTCGCGGAAGCACGCGGCTGCCATGCAGTCAAGGCTCGACGCCGCCTTCGCCAAGTACCACAACGACGTCCAGGAGTTGCAGGCGAAGGGCGACGAGCTGGTGCGGAAGAACAAGGGCCTCCGCAACAAGAATAAAGGTATGTCCTTTGACTTGTCGAGTACTTGTTGGAAATCGAGAAGCGTCTGACCCGCCGTTGTATTGCTGTGTTGCAGAGCTTGAGGGCCAGGTGGAGCAGCTCAAGGCCTCGGAGGTGAGCATGAAGAACCTCTTCTACCGGGAGCAAGAAGCCCGCCAGGTACTCGAGCTCGACTACAAGGAACTCGCCGTCGAGTGCGAGAAGCACATGGAGCTGCGGATTGCCTCTGACAGGGATCTCGTCAAGCGCTACAAATCTTTGAGAGGCCGAACGAAGACTGCGAGGCGTTGCGAGCCCAGTTGAAGGAGTTGGAGGAAGCCACTCTCCCGATCGCGAGGCTCCCGGTGCCGCACCCGGCGGCCCCCGCATCGCCCCTCGGTGGATCGACTTCGTGAAGCTCCAAGCCGGTTGGCCGCCTACGTCAAGCATATGGCCAAGTCGATCCCAAGACAAGTCTTGGCCTTCATGAAGTCATACTTCCCGAAGGCCCCGGTGGAGGTGGTCGCCGGCGGGGTAGCCGCCAACCTGCTCGACGAGCGATATGCGAGCCGGCTCGGAGCGAGATGGCTCCCATCGCGGAGCGAGTAGCCGAGAAGCCGAACCTCCGGTAGCCCCGTAATAGGTAGCTAGTAGCCATAGTTGTACGAGAAAACAATTGTAATGAATTGTTCAAGTATCAATGGAAGAAAAATTTCCCGCAATGAGTACTCGTAGTCGCGATCTCGGAGTGCGGAGCGCCCATCGTGGAGTGGATGTGAGTAGTAGTACTCGACTTCGGTAGTCCCGTTGTAGGGAGTAGACGGTAAATAAGTTGATGAACGATCAATCTTTATTACGAAGGAGTACACCCGGTGGCCGGGGCCGTAGTTACAAAGTAGTCGCCCGGGCCGGAGGCCGCTTACAGCCTAAGTAGAGCCGGAGCGGGTAGCCGCTTACGACAGGTGATCCGTAGGTAGCCGTGTAGGCCGGATCGTAGATCCGTAAGTAGCCGCGCGGGGCCGGATCTTGGGGTGTGGTCTCTTGGTAGACCGCCGCTAGAGTCCTTGACGCTCGTCGCGCCCCGTGGGTCCGTAGGTAGCCGCGCGGGCCGGATCTCGGAGAGGAGAAGTCCGGAGGCGGAGCCGTGGCCGGAGGGTCGCTTACGGCCGGGGGGGCGTTGGTGTAGTCGATTGGACTTGAACCCGGAGTAGTCGTGTAGACTAGGCGTAGAATCGACGAGTTGGTCGACGTTCCACGAGTTGTTGATGTCTTCGCCTTCAAGTGTTTGGAGGCGGTAGGAGCCCGGCCCGGTCACCTTAGCCACGGTGAAGGGGCCTTCCCGTGGGGAGCCGAGCTTGTGAAGTCCTTCCGTGTTCGGATACGGCGGGAGGACAAGATCTCCAACGTTGAAGGAGCGTTCCTTGACGTTGCGATCATGGTAGCGTCGGATACCCTCCGGTACCTTGCGATTGGACAAGGGCGGCGCAACGAGCTTCTTCGAGGCTCGTCAACGCACATCCTCCACTCGTTCGAGTTCTTCTTGCGGACGAGGACGGGGTTGGCTAGCCACTCGGGGTGGAAGACTTCTCTCGATGAAGCCGGCCGCGAGTAGCTTGGCGAGCTCCTTCTTGATGGCGTCCCGTCCGTCGTCGGCAAATCGTCGGAGGTGTTGTCGTTTGGGGGTGGCCTTTGGATCGACGTTAAGGCAGTGCTCAATCAGCTCCCTGGGCACTCCTGGCATGTCCGCTGGCTTCCACACGAAGATGTCGCGGTTAGCCCGAAGAAAGCTGATGAGCGCGTCTTCCTATTTGGGGTCGAGGCCGGCCCCGATGGTGGTGGTCTTGCTGGGGTCGCCTGTTCCGAGGTCGACCGTCTTGACGAGTACCTCCTCAGGTGGCTGAGGCTTGTTGGCACTGTCAGACTTCTCTGGGATGTCGAGTTCGCTTGTAGCAAGCTTCTTCGACGCGGCGTAGACCTCCATCATAGCGTTGGGTACTTGGTTTGTGGAAGCGATCGCCACGGCTTCTGTGTCGCAGTCGTGGGAGATCTTCAAGTCCCCTTGGAGAGAGAGTACACTGGCCGGACTTGGCATCTTGAGTACCAAGTAGGTGTAGTGGGGCACCGCCATGAACTTGGCGACGGCCGGTCCGCCGAGGATGGCGTGGTAAGAGGTCTCGAAATCCGCGACCTCGAACTTGATGTACTCGGTGCGGTAGTTGTCCCGAGACGCCCCGAAGGTAACCGGCGCACCACCGAGCCCGGTGGGATAGCCGCGTTGCCGGGACGATGCCGTAGAAGGGCGTGCTGCTCTTGGTGAGCATGGGGGTGACGTCGAGCTTCATTTTCTTCAAGGTTTTGGTGAAGAGGACGTTGAGCCCGCTTCCACCGTCGATGAGCACCTTGTTGAGCTTGGAGCCCGCCACCGTTGGCTTCAGAACGAGGGGGAACCGTCCTGGTTCAGAGAAGCTAGTCCACTGGTCCGCGCGGGAGAAGGTGATGGGTACCTCCGACCACCTGAGAGGGGTCAGAACCGCTGGCTCGATGGACATTACTTCACGACGGGTAGCCTTCTTGCTCTCGCTCGTCGGGCGGTCCGCCGAAGAGGACGTTGACGGTCTTCTCGTGGTTCTTGGAAGTCGTTGTTGTCGCCGTCTTTCTTCTTGCCCTTTTGGTCGTGAGGGTGCGGTGGCTCCGCGTGTCTTTGAGTGCATGCCTGAGTTGGTAGCACTGCTCGGTAGTGTGATTGCCGTTCGGATGCCACGGGCACTTCTCCTTCAGCAGGTCTTTGAACCCGCCTGAGTTCTTCTTCGAGTTCCCTTTCGCAGGGCGCTGGATAGCCGCGACAGTGTTGTCTGGCTTGCGCTTGCGGTTGGGACCCGAGTAGTTGCTGTTGTTGTTGTTGTTGTTGTTGTTGTTGCGGCCGCCTTGGTTTGCATTGCTGCCGCTGCCGCCGCCCTGGTTCTGCTTGGACTTGCCGCGGATGGCGTCGTATTTGGCGTTGGCCTTGTCCTCTTCATCCGCCCAGGACGTGATCATGTCCTTGAGGTGGGGGATGGACCTGGGGCGGCGACGACCGAAGTCCTTGAAGGTGCGGCGATGGTAGAGGCCGTCCTAGAAGAGGTCGATGACCTCCTTGTCGGTGACGCCGACGACGGTAGCGCGCTTGTCGAAGAAGCGGCGCATGTACTTGCGGAGGGTCTCGCCCTGTTCCTCGCTTGATCATGGCCGTGTCCATGCGAGTACCCGAACGGCCCATGGCGCCCGCAAAGTTGCTCGTGAACTGTTCCTTCGACCGGTCCCACTTGTCGATCGAGTGCTTGTCGAGCGACTCGAGCCATGTGAGTGGTGCTTGGTCCCGACGAAAGGGGAAGTAGAGGCATTTGGTGTCGCCGTTGCCGCCGCCGTTCTCGATGGAGAGGGCGTAGCATCGGAGCCACCGGATAGGATCCGCTTCGCATCGTACTTGGTGATCCCCAAAGGCTTGAACTTGTCGGGGGAGGAGTAAGTTGCGAAGTCGAGGTGAGAAGGCGGGGGAAGCCGTCGCCTTCGGCGGCGGTGGTCGACTTCTTCCGCCGCGGCTCCTCAATCTTCGGCGAGCGTCGTACCCGCCGTGTGAGGCGCCGGAGGCGTGGCGCTCGCGTGGCCTCGGCCACCGCGACCGCCGCCGCCTCCGCCTCTCCCCGTTGGCCCCATGGTTGGAGCCGCCGCCGCGGCCGCCGCCACCGTCGGGGTCGTTGCCGCCACCACCGACCGAGCGCGGTGGGGGACAACTTCTCGGTTGCCTTGTTCTTGCTGTGAAGGTCCACCGGCACTGGAGCGGCGTCGGTTTGGGTCGGGTGGAAGGTCAGCCCGAGTACGGTTGGGGCCGCCGTTGGCGCCGCGACTAGTAGCTTCGTTGTCGCGAGGTTTAGCTGGGGGAGGTTGGTTGACCCTGTTGTCGACCCGCATGAAGTAGGCTTCTTCGGCCGAGCTTGGCGATGACCTCTCCGGCCGCGTATGCCCCGAGCCCTCGGCGAGCGATCGTTGTGATTGACATGAGGCACTTTGCTCGGGAGTGGTGTGAACTCGCTCTCGACCGCCTCGAGAGCTTCCGCAAGGTTGCGGATGGGGAGGTTGTCCCCCGAGCCGCCGGCGTCGTTCGGCCGCGCTTCCCCGTTACGTTCGCGTCGAGCGTCCCCGTTGGCGGCGGTCTCGTGCCGCAGTGCATCGGCGGACGCCTCGTACGCGGAGATGTCCTCCGTGTACCGTCCTCGCCCGTGCCTCGAAGGTCCCGGGGGTTTCGCCGGCAGCCATGAAGACTTGGCGATCGGGGGGTGCCCAAGCCGGACTCGCAGGGTGCCACCTCGCTTGGTGTGTTTGAGTCCCCCCCGGTTAGTGGCGTTCCCTCCCGGAATGGTAGCGAGTCGATGTAGGCGACATAGCGTGAGTCTCCCTTTGCCGGGTCGGCGGGCTTGCGGTCCGGCCGCAGACGTATCTCCCGGCCCGGCGTTGATTTTATAACCGGCCCCGAGGCCGGCCCCGACAAGGGAAGCTCAGTGGAGTCGTCTTCGGACTCGGGCTCCTCAGGGTCCGACCCGAAGTCGAACTCGTAGTCCGGGTTCGAGTAGAACTCGGGAGAGGGGGCCGGAGTCCGAAGCGCGATCGGGGACGGCGTCGGAGTCCGAGTTGTACTCGGGCACGGGCTCCTTGCCGGCCCGGCGCGGAGTGGGAGCGCTCGTGCGGGCCCACGAGGGTGCGCGGGCCACGCGCAGTGCCCACGTGGTATGGGGGGCGCCCGTGATGGCCGAGCAGCCCGGCTCGCATGCGATGGCCCATGGCGACGTCGGGTTCGAGTTGGAGACGGACTCGAGCTCGAAGTCGGCGTGGTGGTCGAAGAGCGAAACTTCGCCGAACTTGCCGGCGAGTTCGCCCGTGACAACTTCGGGGAAGCGTCGCAAGGCGTCCGTCCTCGGGTTGGGCCGCATGGTCGCGGCGGCGGGAAGGAGCCCGCACCATCGGCGGTGCGGACCCGTGCGCCGAAGACGAAGGTGTCGCCGCGGTTGAAGGCGACGGGGCTGGCTTGAAGTGGATGGAAGCCGTCGAGTTCGCCATGTGATCTCGAGCGAGATCCCCTACCCGGCGCGCCGGTGTCGGTGATTTAGACCGGCAACCTACTACGGGAGTACCCGGAGTAGACGATTGTGACTCGCCGAGATCGGTAACTCGAAGGAAGAGACACGTGGCACATAATTTAGACAGTTTGGGCCGCGAGGTGCGTAATACCCTACGTCCCGTATGCCGCGTAGCTCGGATTGATAGGGCACGATTACAAGATGGTGCAATGGTGCGCCGTGAGTTGTATGAGAGGAGATTGGATGCTAGAGATCGGTCCCCGCCTCGCCTTATATAGTCGGGAGGCGGGGTTACAAGTCGGAGTAGGGAGAGAGTACTAGTCGAGTACGTCTAGGAGTCCTCTATACGGTGCGGGACATGTACGGCTCCCTAACCGAGTACTACTCCCGTGTAGTCCTTGTGCTCCACGCCTTCGGGTGCCGTGTAGCGCAAGCCGGTAGTCCCGGGGGCCCACCGAGTAGTCGGTCCCGGCACCCACCGAGGTAGTGGGCCCGGGGAGGTCCATACGACAAGGGCCTCGTCGAGCCGGGTCAACGGCAAGGGCCTCGGCATCATCGCCGTCGCATCCCTGCCGCGCGCGCCTCGCGTCGCGGCTTCTTCCCCTTTCTTGCCCCGCTTGTCTTTCCGGTGGGGCTCCCTGGACTTGCTGCCCTCCGCGGGCGTGTCGTCCGAGCACTTGCCTTTCTTGCCGTCGAAGATCGCCCCCATGGCCTCTTCTCCTGAGGCGAAGCTGGTGGCGATGTCGAACAGCTCGTTGGAGTCCGGGCGGCGGGCCGCGCCCCGCCCCTCTCGCAGGGAGGTCCCGCACGTGGTGCCCTCGAGGAAGGCGTGCACGATCTCGGATTGCGCCACGCTCGGGAGCTTCGTGCGGCGCTTGGAGAAGCGTCGTATGAAGTCCGGAGCGAATTGCCGGGTTTCGGGTGCGGGAGCGCGGATCCCGGGAGTTCCCGTGGCGCACGTACGTGCCCCGGAAGTTTCCCCACGAACGTGCGGACCCGCATCATCCCGCCAGTTGTGGATCCGGGCCGGCCGGCGGATGGTCGAGCCACGTCCGGCCGAATCGCCAAGGTGCGGGGAAGGTTGCGGATGATGACCTCGTCGGCCGGTGGCCCCGCCCACCGGCTTGCTAGGTAGTAATCGTTGAGCCATACACGGGGACCCGTTTCCCCGTTGTACTTAACGATGGTCGTGGGCTGGCGGAAGCGCTGGGGGAAGGCCGCCGCGCGGATCTCCCGGCTGAACACACGGGTCCCCGGGGGCTCCGGCGTCGGAGAGCGGTCTTCATCGCTGTCGTAGCGTCCACCCCGCCGTGGGTGGTAGCCTGCCGCCGCTCGCGCGTCCTCCTTGCTCGTCCACCGAGCGTTGATGACGTTACGGGCGTCGCCGGTCCGGCGCCCGCGCGTGTCGAGGAGCCGCTCTTTGGCCGGCGTGCGTCCCGGGTTGGCGGGTCGCTCCGCCGCTTCACCCGCATGGACCGAGGGTTCACCCCCCGCGCGGCCCCGTCGCCTCGCGCGTCGCCCCCGTTGGACGGCCGCCCGCTGCTCGATAAGTGACCGCACCTCGCGGTGCGGGTTTCGCGCCCTCGGGCGTCGAGGGGCCGGCATGGCCCGTAGCGCGTTGCGGCGGCGATAAGCTTCGGCTCGCCCGCGGAGGCGTGTCCGGGTTGTCGACGTTGATGTGGTCGCGGGCCTGTTTGCCTAACTCCCGCGCGCGTTCGCCGCGCGCGGAGGCCTCCCCAGCCATGGAGGCGCGGAGCAGCCGCACCGTCCGATACTCCTCCGCTAGCTTGGCTTCGAGCTCACGAGCTTGGGCTAGCTGCGCGTTGATGTCTACCCCAGCAGGGGTGCTGGGTCCTGCAGCCAGGCGCGGAGCGACCCCTGGGGCCGGTGTAACCTCCCCGTCGCCGGCGCCCGCTGCACCAGTGGCGTTTGCTGGGTCGTTGGCGATGACGACGCAGCATTCCCACGTGGGGTCGTAGCTTCCAGTGCTGGAATCGTCGGAGCAGCCGAACCAGTAGTCCGTGGCGTCAAGAAAACGCCTGAACATCACTCGGGGTCCCACGCCGGAGAAGTCCCCATTCCGCGTACCCGTGCGGGTTGGCGGGTGGCAATACGTCAAGGGAGCCCGGGGACGACTCGTCGCCGGCGGAGGCGCCGGGGTCCCCGGCGACAAAGACGTGACGGCCGGGGGGGAACCCCGCGCATCGTGGTGTTGACGTTGGCGTTGTAGGCCGTCGTGGCGCCGCGCGCGACCGATGGGGAAGCGCGGCCGAGACCGCGCGCTCCCCCACCGGGGCCGTGGTTGCTGCGCCGACGGCGCACCGCGTTGGGAGGCGGCGCGTTCGGCTTGCCGCCGCTCCGTCCGCGCCCGGCGCGAACGCCGGCCGGAGCGGCGGCGACGCCGTGGCGTTGACGGGCCCGCGACATCCGTGCCTCGCGGGTGTCCGCGTTGTGGCGCCGCGCGCGGCGGGGGCCGGGGCGGACCCGGCCTGGCGCCGCGCACGGAGCTCCTCACGGTTGGTGAGGCGCATTAGGTAGCCGTTCCCCGTGGCCTGAAAATTCAGGCTCCCAAACCGGATTTCAAACCCGGCGGGGAAGGGGTCCGAGCTGCCCATGGAGTAGCACGTACCGCGGTACTCGGTGCGAATCACCATGGAGGGAGTTGACGATGGGTTGACCTTAGGCGCTCGCTTGCCCCACAGTGGGCGCCAACTGTCGGTGCGGAATGTGGTCCCGACACTAACCAGTGATGAGCGCCAAGGTCTATCCCTCAATGGTCGATGCTAAGCAATCGAAGACACAAGGTTTATCCTGGTTCCCGCCGAGGGCCGTACATCCAGCAGCGTGGTGTGCTCGAGGCACTTTGTATTGCTCGGCACGGGGGTGCCTGCAGGTGGGGCGGCTACAAGCAAGGCGGGAGAGGAAGCATGGCCTCCAAGTCCTTGGTGAAGTGGTCGAAGATATTGTGGGAGAATTGGAGAGCAAGTGTGTGATGTGTCGTGTGTTGTTCTCGCCTTATCTTTTTTCGTCCCCTGTGGCGGGGGAGTTCATCTTCCTTTTATAGGCCAAGGAGAGAACGAATCACATGTATGCCGTGCTATTTAGCTACATGGGGAAGCGTGGTGTGCTGCGCCGTAGAGTAGGCGGCCGCCTTGACGGTCCTTGCCGTGATCTGGCCATCATGGTGTATCTTGTACTTGAATAGTGGTAGCTTCGAGGGTAGGAGTGCAGCGGACGGCCGTGATGTCCCCAGGCGGGCTCGAGGGGGTTGCTGACGTCGATCCGTACGAGATATAGTGGCGGGCATGGCGGCATCCCGTTCCCGCACGCTCCACGGTCCGGAGGCGTTACCACGGTGCCGGCGTGGGGTTGTACGCGCGGGGGCGGCCACCATGCCGTTAACGGTGGAAGGGATGGCGCCCGGCGGCCTAACGCCTTGACCTAACCCCCGCAAAGTCACGGGAAAGCAAATCGAGGGGTGCGGCCGGCCCCCCTTCGAGGGCTTGGCGCGTTAGCCGTACGGGGAGTAGGCGGCGCGGCGTCACGGGACGGTGCGGCCACGTCGCCTTGTTCCCACGGTGGCGGGGATGGGTTCCCTCCTAGGGAGTTGTGCGACGGGACCGGGCGCGAGTCCCGGGCGCATGATGGCGCCGCCCGCCGTTGTCGAACATTAAATGCCCGTACCCGCGTACGGGGAACGGGCGTGCGCGTGCGGAGCACCCCTCGAGCGAGGCGGAACCCGCTCGAGGGCGGCGCGGACCCTCGAGCGAGGCGGAGCCCGCTCGAGGTAAGCGCACCCCCTCGAACGGGGCGGAGCCCACCCGAGGGAAGCGTGCGCCCTCGAGCGAGGCGGAGCCTGCTCGAGGGGAACTTTGAGTCGGCTGCTCTGGTGGGCCGTCAGGGCCACCGTGGCGTGGGCCATGCCCTGTGTGTTTAAGCGAGGCACGTTTGGCTTTGGCTTGTTGCAGGTTTTAAGTGGGGTTTCCCCAGTTGCTTAAGGGGACCCCCAGGGCTGTCCCCGACAACTCCACAAAGGAGGGGCAATACAAACGTTCCCGGGTGCTCCACACGGAGAGGGCACTCAACGGGCGATGCCTAACCGTCTAGAAGCAAGCTTCAAGAGTAATAAACACGAATCAATCAACCAAAGCCACCACAAGTGCTTCTTGAGAGGAGGAAATGAAAAGCTCTCACAAAGGGGCTAAATCCTACACCTTTAATGCTCTCACACTCAAACACTAGGAGGAAATCTTGATTAGAGAGCTTGGGAATGAGTTAGGAGAGTGGAAATGAAGCTTTGGGGGTGCAGTAATGGAGGAGGAGGCGGAACCCTAAAGAGGAGGAAGAAGGGGTATATATACCCACTTCCCCCGATCTAACCGTTGGGGGCAACCTGCGGCTCGGCCGGTCACCCGCACGGGTGGCCGGTCACCCGCCTCCCTCCCGAAGATCGTTCCGGTGGCCCGGCCACTCGTGCCGGTTGACCCGGTAGAACTGGAGGGGGAGAGTTTATACAAGAAAGGGTTGTTTTTGATTTTTCTAAAGGTTTTTCTAGGTTTTTCACTCTTAGAAAAGATGAGAGAAGATCACAAGGAGCACTTGTAGTAAACTTTGACTAATCGACCGCATCCCTCTTAATAGTACGGTGTTTCCTAAACTCAAATTCAAACCGAAAAATAAAATTAAATCTCCAATTGAGCTTCAACACCATATGTAAGAAAATGAGGGCCTTCCTTTGAGTGTTCATAATTATTTCACATTAAAGCCTGCACACATCTCATTGAAAGCATTAATCCTCCCAAATTGCATTGTCATTATCACCAAAACAATTAGGAGCCTAGATGCACTTTCAGGAGGGAGGGTGGAGCTCCGGCGGTCATGAGTGTGCCGCCGCCTCCTCAAATCGAGGTCCCGTCCACCACCGTGCATCGACCCCACCCTTCCCGCCCATCGAATCGACCTCCACGGACGGGCGGGTGGGGAGGCCGTCGGGCACGGGCGTCCAGCTCGCCGCTGCCGGCGAGCACGCGGATAGGAAGGGAAAGGAGGAAGATGCCCCTGGAGATCCACCGCGTAGCAGGTCGTCGTCCACCTCGCGCTGCGGCCGGCCACGCGGTCTTCCTCGATTTCTTCGCCGCTCACCACCTCCTCTGCGGCCGGTCCCGGATCCGGCCACCACAGGCCCCTGCCTTGCCTCGCCGCGGACAGGCTCGCTTGCCCGTCGCACCGTCCTGCACGCGGAGGATCGTCCGCCGAGGAGGAAGATGTCGTCGTCTCCCACAGGTGGTGTCTTCAGTGCCGCCGGCGAGGGCTGGGGCAGCCGGATTCGACGCCGTGCGGAGGAGCAGGGGAGGGGGCTCTGGCGGAGGACGGGAGGAGTGCTTGCAGCATTTTGCTTTTGCCTCGCATTGTTGGAGACCACCAATTTTGCACCTACGATGCAACCAATGTGCGCAGTGCAAAGGAAATGCATCCGTATTTTGCACATCGTTGTTGGAGTCAGTCTTAAAGGGAAGAAAGTTCAATCAAATCCAATCCGTCGCTGAAACTTCAATGTCAATTAACAACGCTAACAAACATCCCAATCAAATGCGAGATGAGCTCGGCCATTTTCACTTATTTATTCAGGAAAGGAGTGCACCTCTGCTTTTTATCGAAAGCAAATGAGACAAACAGTTTCAGCTGGAGTTAAAAAAAATTGAAATTTGTTGAGACATGTGGCGATGCCCTCCCTGTCGCAGCAGAGAAGCTCACTGAAACCGAAATAACCCAAGCAACCCAATAGATTCTGGCAGCAGAGACTCCGTTCCAAATCATACTCATGTAGTACAATAGTATATTTAACAAAAACAAGATCTTGATAGTAGTTTACCTTCTGCTTATCAGTTATGATGGTCCATGGATAAGTGTTTTCAATCCTCAAGTCATCATTCTATGTTTGTAGGAACCATTTCCATAAAACTAGACACTCCACCGCAACAATGCCAATTGAAATTAGATTAATGCAGTCATTTGGATAAATCCCAACAACAGTAAGTATGGTACCCATATTTTGTCTTTAAATGACACCCATCTAAGGAAATTAGGACACTCACAATGCAGACTCTACCATAGAGTCTAAGCTTATTTATTACCTTTGTATTTATTGTGTTTTGCTGATGTGACGCTTATGTGGCAGTATATTTATGGAAGAGAGAGACAGAAAACCAAGACTCCAAGTCTTACTTAGACTCCAAGGCCACGATACATTAGAGGTAATAAATACTCTTAAACTCTATGTAGAGTCTGCACTGAGAGTGACCTTATTGGTCTACAAGCAGATAAGAATCTCCTTTTGCATGCATCTATTGCCACGTAAAGTGTGTTGAACAAGTTACCATTTAACTTTAGATAAAAATTTGTTTGTGACTTGCTTCTCCTAAATTCATAACCATAGTCCCACAAATGCTTGTACTGCTCATCTTCAACACCCAACACCTTCTGCATGGCAAGTCTCCTAGCCCTTGCAATCTTTGATCAAGAGGTAGTTAGGTTCCAATCTTTCTGAATAGTCCTTGCAAATTTTGTGAGGGTCATCTTCTGATCCGCTATAAATTCTATGTATTTGTCAGCTAGCCATCTTGAAGTGCACCTCTTCACCACTCACTTTCTTTTACATGTATTTTCACCATTATACTTCTCTATGACCATACCTTTAGCTCTGCTATCAACTAAAGCATATATGTATCATTTATAGCCATCTGCTTCATACTTTTTCTTCTTATTCCATGGTAGCTTAATCTCCACCCTCTCCTTTATACTATACTTTGTGACTACCATTCTAAGCTGAACAACTATCTCAAGCATCATACCAACCCTAAACCTTGGATTGTTAATGTCCTCATGTCTGAAAGGCTTGAACCTCAATCTGACTTCACTTTCTCCATTTGAGTTAGGCATCTGCAAATCATCATCAGAATTGTAGGTGGATAGTTCATTACCATATGAAGGTACCCTGCTATCCCTTTGTTGGTATTTCTTAACATCACTGCTAAGTTTATGTGTTCTTAGCAATGACGCCATAAGCCCATAAATGACCAGGTGGTAATCCTAACAATCACAAGTGAATCTGCAAGCACACGGATATACCATTGTACAATTTCCCCAAATGAGTATTCCAAAGGGTATTGAATCTAATGAAGACAAGTAGGATGACAAGACTAATACTATTGCAATGAATATAGATCATGAATAGGGAAAGAGATAACAACTCAAACACAGAGGTAAGGATAAAGATAATGATGAGAGTAGTGTGACACACAATGATTCATCTCAAGGTAACAACTACGACATAGGAAGGTAGACATAGAGTTAGCTCTAGGTTATAATGTACTAAACATACAAATGTAGCTCTAGTTCAGCACCTAGGTACAAATGGGAGCTAGCCCCCGCACCGCTTCTGCACGACAACAGTTGCTAGATTTTACGCACTCTTACAACAATACTAGAACAGGGAGGAATACAAAGGGTCCAACGCCGTCACTACCACGACCTATCTCTATTTAACTGTGGGGCACACTCATATCCAACGCAACTATACAACCCAAGAACCATGCTTGCATTGATAACTAGACTCCGATAGGCCCTGGCTATTGTGTCCCAGGTCGAAGCTACTAGATAACTGGCCACTTAGACCGAGTACTGTAGCATAAACTCGGACATCATGCAATGCAAATGTGTAATCTAACTAGATCAAACTGATGCTAGTCATACAAACAAATATGAGAAAGTAAGAACCCATATCACAAGATCAGAGGGTTGTGTTCACAAAAAACACAAGCCTCTAAATCATGAACAAACGAAGAACACAAGAACATATCACCCACATATGAAAGTACTACTTTATATGAAATAGCTGGATAACTGAAGTAGATCAAAGTCACACAAAGAAATAATAAAGATACAAGAGGATTCATACCTAGATCCCAAAGTAGACTTGGAACCTGAAGTAACTCTAGCCTACTCCCTAGCCTTGGAAACTAAATGAGAGAGAAGAGAATCAAAGTTGTGTGTCTCTCAAATGAGCCCCCTCCCATTCTATTTATAGGCCTAGGACACCCCTGCTTTGGGCAGCAAAACACCTCGTGCACCCCCAGAATGCCTCTTAGGATCAATGGTGAGCTGCCACGTGGAGGGTGGAGATGAGCCACCACTAAGGCGGTTTGGTCGAATTGAACCCATGGTTCGGTTGAACCCCTGTGGACCTAGCTCGCATCCCCTTGCTCCAGTAGAGTTCCATGTGGGCTGTTGGGTATGTTTTGGTTGTACACAAGATTTTGAGTCGGTTTGGGTCCCCGTGAGCCCGTCAATCCATGTGATGTACGCGTGGTGTCTTCTAATTCGTCGAGTTCCATCACTTGGATCATACAAGGTGGTTTTCTCACTTGTTTTGTGCTTATATTCACCTACAATCAAATTCTCCAAGGATAAATGGAACTATGTTATTTGAATAAAATATGCGTGTAAGAAATTTGTTTCTTTATTCATGAGAATATTGACAACTAAAATAGGTACTTAAGAGCCATCAACACTCTTGCATTGCTTCCTCTTGCAACCTTTATGCCCTTAGCCACTCCTTTTAATTCATCATAAACATTGTCTGTAAACAAGTCATCATCATCAACTTCTAACTCATAATCTGAGTCTACAAAATTAGAATTAGCAGAACTGTTGTCTTCATCTTCCTCTGCATATTCTTCTATTTCTGTCATGTTCTTCAAATCAACATAAAACTCAGGGAGCTTCTCATTTTTGTTGTTATAGTGTCATCCCCATTTAAGATAGACAAGTTGTCATCATGATCGTATACAAAACAAAATTCTTCGTTTTGTAAATCAAAGATGCCTTTACTAGGGTGTATGAATCATCACCAATTATCTTAAGACCATCTCCAAGCTCCTTGTCAGGGAGCAACCAAGAAATCTTTAGTGCACGATCCTTGGGTAGTCTAGTTCGAACAAAAAAATACTCCATACAGGAGGAAAAAAATACTCCATACAGGAGACCAAGTATGAACCTCCCAGTAATCAAACAAATTGACTTTTCCATCTACACATACACAATTTGCACCCTAACTGACAAAGAATCCCCCATGGTGGATCTCAACTAAAAACTCTTCATCATCATCCCCTACAGTACCACAACTGATTCGCATCAATTTCACTAAAAAGCCCCTAAGCATGCACCAAATCAGACACATTCAGAAACTCTAACGTGAAAATTTTCAAGTTTTTCCGAACCAAACCTCAACCAACAACTAAGAAATCCATACACCAACCACTAATTCCAAGTTTTAGGGCTTCGATTCATTCACTATACTAAGGCGACAGTACCCCTCCTCTTCGCAAGGTGGCCACCATCCCGCAGATTCACCATGATCAACACAGGAATCTACTAACCTACAAGCGGTGGCGGCTCGTGAGATCTTCAAGCGTCTCCGCAACTTGTCGTCAATGACCCCTAAGTGCGCCACGGCCTTGGTTGTCCCTCCACCTCCCACCGCCTCGACGAGGTCCAACAAGGAGGGTGGGGAAACAAGTGGACAATAATGTATTCCAGGGGGTATTCTCATTTGTACCCTACATCCCGCACTCGAGTGCAAAACACATGCAATTCCAGCCTGTCAATGCCTAGTTGGCTCTGCCACGTCAGATCCAACCCCCAAATCAAGTGTTATGTACCTCTGATGAACAACTTAAAAAAATTAATGGACCCAACACTCTAGTTTGAAAGATAGTGGACCTATATGACAAAGCTACAAATTATGAAGTTAATGGATTAAGAGCATCTCCAAGAGCTCTTGTATATGTGATGAGTTAGCTAAAAAAAGAAAAATCTTTATCAAAACTCAAATACAACAGACTTTGTATTTTACTCAGCTAGCTATCTTGTTTTCTATTTCCTCCCCCTCGCTAGTAAAAAAAGAAGAAGACCTCTCCCACTAGTTATCATGTTTTCTATTCAGAGAAGGTGTTGGATTTCATCATTTTTTCTAATTATTTCATATTACATAATAGTTAAATTAATAGCTACTCAGAGCAACTCCAAGAGCTAGCTATATTGGCTTAACTAGCTAAAAAATGGAAAATTTGTCCAAAAACTCAATTTCAACCGACTAGTTAAACTTGCCCTCGCTATCCTCTGCTAGCTAAATCGGGGGCTTCGCTAGCCATCTTTGGCTAGCCAGTCCCGCTAGCTATCCCCTCGTACATGAGTATGACAAGCACAACCCACTGGTGGTGGAGCATATGGAGAGTTAATTTTAGCTAGTCTGTTGGATTTCATCAACTTTATCTACTCCCTCCGTCCCGCAAAGACTGTTCATATAACTTTCAAAATTTGTCTCGCCAAGAGTGTTCTTTTAGCTTGTAGTAAATGTTGTTCTCATTAAACTAACACAAGTACCAAGGAAATATTGCATTGAGAAACACATGGAGCCAATGAAATGCTTATTTGATGTCTCTTTTCAAGTTCCAATGCATATTAATTAGGGGTGACAAAGTCATTTGTCACACCTACTAGCATGTCCTAAATTTCCTAAAATAACGGTCTTTTTGGACGGAGGGAGTATTTCTTTTTACATACAAGCCAAATCATAATTTTAGCTAGTGATTTTTAGAGCAACTCCAACAGACTTTGTAAATCATTTTGGATCGGTAAAAAATAGAAAAAAGGTCCAGTCCAACAACCTCGACATTAACCTCCCCTCGCTGTCTCGTTCGCGAAACCCTCCAGTCCGCTAGCAATATATGATGAGCCCGTCCGCCCAGGGTTCCCAAAACCGGAGCTGGACCGGTTTCCGCGGTTCAAAAAAACCGGTCGGTAAACCGGTGAAACCGGCCGGTTCGCTGGTGCTAAAAAAATATAAGCACGGTTTATGAGTGGGAACCGGATCGGTTCGTGTACCGGCCGACCGGTCCGAACCGGTCCGGTTCCCAACGGTTCCGTCAACCCTGCGTCCGCCTCGCTATCCATCGTCCCGCGTGCAAATCTGCTCCCGCGCCATTCCGCCTGCATGCCCAGGCAGCTCCCGCGCCCTCCTTGTGCACTCGTCGCCACGTTGCGGTGCAGGACCGGCCACCCTTCACCTGCTTTCGGTTGGGCGGTGGGCGATGGGCGATATTCTTGGTTTATTCGAGAGAAGATCTTCTTGGTGGTTGATGGCGGTTCGTTGGGGCCGCCATGTATAGGCCGTTCTCGACCTCCTCGTTCAACCGCGTCTGGATACAAATTACTACTGTGCTCGGCTGGAGAAGAAGGACGACGGGAGGCTATTGGTTGGGGACCTGGACAGCACCAACGACACCTACATCAACAACCACCTCGTTCACCGCTGGAGTAGATCATGAAAGGAACATAATACAAATTGAATACGTAAAGTCAAATACCTCAAATCGATATAGATTTGCAGCAGCCGACGGGATGGACTGTCGTCGATCAGCTTCAAGCCAGCGGCGACGGCCGAGACGCGACAAGGCTTCGTCGGATCACTTGCGCGCGATCGATCAAGATGGGCCAAGGGCGGCGTCACGGCGGAAAATCAAATACGTTACTGGCCTGCTAACATTAGGTAGGTTTTTTTTAAGAAAAAGTCCATTTTTGACCATCCAAATGTTGTTAAAGTTTGGTTTTGACCATCGAACTCCAAAACCGGTTATCTTTGGCCATCAAACTATCAAAACCATTCAAGTTTAACCATTGGGTTGTTTTGATGGGTGGTTTTAAATTTTATTTACAATTTAGTCCTTAACACTTCAAATGATTATTACTTTTTCTCGTACCTTCGATTTAAGTGATTCTTGTGGTGAACTTTATGGTGAACTTGATCTTTTCAAAAGTTCTTTATACTATTCTATCTCAATTTATATTATTCTTATGTTGTTGTATAAAAATAATAATATAAGAAAATAACATAAACGTTTGCAAAAAATAATATAGACAATATTTTAAAAGACACAATCCATCATTACCAACACATGACCATAAGGATCACTTAAATTGGAGATACGAGAAAATATTAATCATTTTAAGATTCAAGGACTAAACCGTAAAGAAAATAGTAATTTGATATTAAAATGATTACTAGTTTTTTCTCGTATCTCCGATTTAAGTGATTTTTATAGTCATGTGTTCGTAACGATGAATTGTATCTTTGAAAGTTTTATTTGTATTATTTGATAACAATTTATTTTACTTTTCTTGTATTGTTGTTTTTACACAATAAGATAAGAATAATATAAAAAAGGATGATAAAATAGTATAAAAAACTTTTGAAAAGATAAAGCTCACCATTATGGACGTGACAGCAAGAATCACCAAAATCGGAGGTACGAGCAAAAGTTAACAATCATTTCAAGTTGTAAGGACTAAATTGTAAATAAAAACAATTAAAACCATCTATCAAAACAGCTCAATAGCCAAATTTGAATGGTTTTGATAGTTGGATGGCCGAAGATAACCAGTTTTGGAGTTCGATGGCCAAAACCAAACTTTAGCAAGAGTTGGTGGTCAAAAATGGATTTTTTCCTTTTTTTAATAATCGTTCAGTTTTCAACTAGTCTCTTGGATTACTCAAAGAATTAGAGGGATTTTTATTTTTTTGTACAAAAGGTTAAAATATTCAAATCTAACTAACAAAATACAGATATTGTTAGAGTTGCTCTTAGATAGACAGTTGCTCTCATATAAACAAGAACTCTCAGAGAAGCTCTGCATTTTACTTTTTTTAGCGCGGTGCATTTTATTTACAGTAGTCTTTTAATAAGTAGCAAAAGCATATCGCTTCGATTCGATTCCGAGTCGAAATCGTCCTTGTTTATAGGGCAGCGCTTCATCCCACGTCTCACGTCCTCCCTCCCCTCTCTTCCCCGGGCCACGTGCGCCGCCGCCGCCGCCGTTCTTGATCTGCGCGATCCGCGGCCCGTCGTCACGAGGAAGATTCCCGGGGATCTCAAGGCCCTGGCGCCGGCGCGGAACCGCGTGGAGGAGTCGCGCTCCGACTCCGCTGGCCTTCGCCGAGTCGTGCGTGACGAACTCGGCGCCAAGATGATGGACTTCGCTCCGGCCGATCTCTGCAATCCCGATCCGCGCCTGGTGCTGAGGAAGAGGCTCCGGGAGGAGATGGAGGCTCTACGCGGCATCTTGAGTAAGGCCGAGCTCTTGGCCGGCAAGACCGCCGGCGATGGTCATGCCGCACCTCGCCACGGCAAGGACGGGTGTTTCTTGGCGGCGGAAGCCCGCCCGACGGCCATGGATGCAGAGAGCCCAAGCAGTGCCAAGAGAAGGAAGGCGATGCCTCTTGCGCCGGCCGTCAAGCCCATGACGTCATCTCACAAGATCTCCAACCTGGCCACCAAGAGGAGGAGGACGATGCCTCTTCCGGCGGTCGTCGAGATGTCGACGGATGAGATTTCCAACCTGGCCACAAAGAAGTCGATGCCTCTTGCGGCGCTCGTCAACGTCAAGCCCAGGATGTCGGCGGATGAGATCTCCAACCTGGCCACCAGAGTGTCGTTGCTCTCGGAGGACATGCCGGCGCGCATCCTCGAGTTCCTCAAGAAGGAGTGCACCGGCCACGAAGACGGAAACAGCGGCGAGATTGAGATCGACATCGGGTCCATGAGGCACTCTGCTTTGTTCGAGCTGAGGAAGTTGCTGGATGAGTTCACTGAGGAGGAGAAGCACCGGCGCCAGAAGGAGGAGTCGACGAACGCGTCCAAAGCCACTAGTTGCTCATCGCCGCGTCAACATGAAGATGGTGAGATCGTCGAGGAGGATTGCTATGTCGCTACAGAAACATGCAGCTATGCCTCTCCCATGGTGGCAGGGAAGGTTCTCTGTTCACCGACACGAACACTCGAAGCCAATGAAATAGCAGAGGAGGAAATCATATGCGGCGGCGCCGCCCCTGTTGCGTCGGAGCAGTGTACTGAAACTGCAAACAGCCCAAGCAGCAGCAGCAGTTCTAGCAGTTCTTCTGGATCCTCCAGCAGCAGTTCTAGCAGCTCATCTGAATGTTCTCGCAGCGATTCCTCAGACTCCGACAGCAGCGACTCTGATTCTGACTCTGACGACGAGAGTGTAACAAGCAGCCCGGCCCCTGCAGTTCTTCCCAAGACTGATGATCTTCCCAAGCAGCCTGAGCCCGTGGCAGTTGATCTGTGTTCATCGAAGTGTTTACCTGAACAAGATATCAGGAGCAACCCAAGAAGCAGCAGCAGAAATTGCAGTTCATTACCTGAAGACGGCGAGATAGATGAAGAAGCAGCTACAGTAATTGCAGTTCACCTACCAGAGAAGCTTGCTGAAACCATGATTAGCCCAACAGGAAGTAGCAAGTCATCAGGATCTGCAGGTGGTGGAAGTGTCTGCAGCATCGCTCAACAGCAGCAGCAGCCAGCTGTACGAGATCGCAAGGTCCCTCTCTCTGAAGCTGAGTACCGTGATATCATCGCCAAGGCACGTCAGAAGCAGCGAAGGCAGTGCAATCCGGAGAGGAAGAGAGCCTACGAAGAGCTGGAACAGAAGGAGAGGAGCGCAACGCCCATCAGCGACTGGATACACCCGATGCAGTTGAAGCAACTGGGGATCACTCCGGTGGAGCACGCTGTGACCTCTGAGCGGCGTGTTCGTGGTCGTCAGAGCCCGGTGCAGAAGCTACTTGGGCTCTTCTTGAAAGCAGAGTAGCAGGCCAATTGTGACGAAAGGGAGCAAACCATGATACTGAAGACCTAGAGAAACTGAGGAAGGAAACTTGGGTTGAATCAGACATGGCAATTCATGTAACTGTTCTAGCACTTTCTGTCACACTGAAAAATGTATTCGTCATGTTCTATGTTGTTTGGAGCCTAGCAGAGCTTGTTAGTTGTTGATCAGTCTAGTGATCTTGATGTATGTAAAGAATATTTGTCTTGAAACCTGTTTGAAATCAGGCTGTACCATTTGCGTTATATACTTCTTGTACTGAGATTATATGTAAATAAAGTTGTATTGTCTGTTCAATTCTGCAACCTTCGTGCTTTCGATTTAATCCGGTGTTTCTCTATTTTTTTAGTGAAGGTCCACAATGTATGAACCCTTTGTTTTAACTTTCTCGTTTTCCTTCTCGTTTTGAGCATCAGTTAATTCTGCTTAAGCACCATCACGCTGAAAACAGGCGATAAAGTACAAATGCAATGGAGGAAAAACTGGAAAGTTGTACTCCTGGCAACGCGGCATTTATAGCCGTTTCTATATCTCTCCCTAAAAAAAACCCGTAAGGGCAACGTCGCCGCCTTTGGTTCTCGCCCTTTCGGTTCCGCCGGTAGAACCGCAGTCGTCTCCCTATGAAAGGTGCCGACATGTGGGCCCGGTTGTCGGACCCGCACCTCCCCTCCCACCGAGGAACCGAGGAAGGGACATGCGAGAGGTGAAGAAATAAGCTCGACGACGACGCGTCCATTCACCGGCGGGAGTGACAACAACGGCGCCGGCCGCGCGAGCCACGGGAGCCGCCGGCCCCGCGCCATCGCTCCCCTACGGGGGGAGCTCGCCATAGGCCTTGCGCCGCCACTCCATAGTGGGAGACTCCCCCGCCGCGAGCACCAAGAGATGGGCCATCCCGAGAGGGAGAGGCGGCGGATCTCGACGAGCGCCGTCATGACGGGAGCCGCGGTGGCCCCCGACGAGCGCCGCCATGACGGTGCGGGTGTCGGTAGGCGAGGCACCTCCATGGCCACGGCTCTATCCACGACCACCGTCACGGCAGCGGCACCCCCATGGCCATGGCCTCCATCTCATCTTCTTCCTCCTCCGAGCCGTTGACGCGGAAGCCGGTGCCTCCGATTCGACGATTGCGCACAACTCCTCGGCCAATCCAACCTCCCGGCGCGACCATCTTCGTACTCCTGTCGCGGCTTCCTAGCTTCGGCCTCCACGGATTTGTGTGCGTGCCGTAGGCCCGCCCGCAATCGCACCGCCTTGGAGCTTGCCGCGCAGTGCTCGCGGCCATGGCCGCGAGCCTCGATCGATGCGCAAGCCGCGCGTCCGATTCGGCGGCCGCGCACCATTATCCAGCTGCTACCCCTTCGATTTCGACCTCCGCGCCCTTCAATGTGGCCTCTGTGCGCTCCCAATTCCTACGGTCGTCGACACCCACCTCCCCAACACCACTGCTACCTCTAGCCCCCAGCCTCATGGATGTGTGGATGGAACCAGCGGATCCAAGGCCGTCTGCAATCCCGCGCTCAGGGATCCGGCCGTGGCCGCTTGCAGTTGCAGCTATGGGGGAAGCACTTGATCGGAAGGGAAGCTGGACCTCCGACTCCGATGGAGAAAGGTGAAACCGTAGACAGGGACGGAGAACTGGATGAAGATTGAGGAAGCATGCTCTCGATGGTTCGTAACGTGCGGCGATAAAAAAATTACCAAGGCGTCGATGGCTTCTCTCAAGTATTCTGATGCTGAATTTTTAATGATGATGGGTCCCACACTTACCCACTTGCTTTCTTCCATGGACATTTTTTAATCCCACAATTGCATTAATTTGTAGATAGGCTGCACAGTGATAAACGCTCGCGGTGGCTGTTTCTGCTTGGCAAGCTTGCATAAGCCGTCGTTGTGCTTCCCCTCCCCTTCTCTTTCGCCCAGCAGAACACCACCACCACTGCATGACCACACCAAAACTCGCCCCACTTCGGCCGGTGACGGCAGACCCGCGCGGCGGCGCGTACAGCGAAGCTTGCGGCTCCCGCGGCCAGGCTTGCAGAGCTCGCCCCCACTCCGGTCAACAGAGCTCAATCTGACGGTGTGGCGCATTGATTCAACGACGCCGGGCCTCGACTTGGCGGTGCGTACCTCGATTCGGCGGCGCCCAACCAACCCAGGCGGCGTGCGAGGCAGGGTTGGGGAGGGCGGGCATGGTGGCCGGACGATCAGGGACGCACCTGTAAGTGCAATCAAGCCCTATGAGGGTTTTGGTGATGTTGACCACACAATTAAAGAGCTAATGAGCCTTTGAGACTGTTGTGCAGCATAAAGTTATTTTACAGGTGCAAAAGAAAGAATGGAGACCCATCAACTGCATGAAGAAGGATAGCTATGCTCTTTGAAGAAGTTTATTTATTTTATCTTTTGAATTTGAGTATAGGACAATCCATACTATCAAGAGGGATAATAATGGTGAGTTAGGGTGGTTTCAAGTGCTCATAGTCTATCTTTCTTAAACCCTATCCCTCACCCCAAGGGAAGAGATCTACTGCTGTCTTTGGCCCTGTTGTTCGTTGTTCGGAGGTTCGGAGTTTTTTCTCCGATGTTCCGACCGTACGGGCTACAGTCAGCAGAGATTTCAAAGGTCGGAAGTTCCGAGATTTTTCTCGGAGGTTCCGAACTCTGGAATATAACTGTTACTGTTCTGGATCTGGGAGTATTTATACCCAACGGTCTTCTTCTTCCTTGGCCCGAACAGTAAACCGTTGTAGAGTGTTTCTCTCACCTTGCATTCACTCCTAACCTACTCTCTTCCAAATCCTTGCCTAGCATTGATTGAGGGTGGATTCTTGAAGTGAGTTTGTGAGCAAATCTCTCTCTCTTGAACTTGAGCACTTGGAAAAGCCCTAGCAAGCTTAGTGGATCTATTACTCTTGGAGCCTTGCTCCTAGACGGATAGAGGTTCTTGGAAGCTCTCCAACCCGATTTGTGGAAGCTCCAAGGTGTTTGTATCACCCTTTATGGATCTAGTGGAAAGCCTCCACCTATTACCCAAAGTGATAGGTGTGAGAGAGGAGTTGACCTTTGTGGTCCCTAGCCTTTGTGGCTTCCTCAACAACGTGGACGTAAGCAAGCCTTTGTGGTGAGCTGAACCACGAGATAAATCCTTGTCTCGTGTGTACTCTCGCTTATATCATTGCATTGCTCTTGTTCATACTTGTTCTTGACTAGATCTATTAGGGTTTGTTCCCGATCTATGTTGTGGTACCTTCTTAGCTTGTTCTTTGCTTAGAAATCTTCTTGCTAGGTCCTAAGTACCTCCTAGAATTTGGTAGATCTGTTTTTCATCAAGTTATTTGCTGCTCAAGTCCTATATGCTCTGTTCTAACAGTTCCCGGAAGTTCTGAGTTTATTCTCGGAGGCTGCTTCGTTCGGAGGTTCCGAAGTCTGACAATGTTTTCGCGGAAAAAGTTTAAATTCAGTGTGCCTCGATCCTTTCAATTGGTATCAGAGCAGGTTATCCTTGCGAACACCTAACCGTGTGAGGATATGGCAAGTGGAGATGACAAGCAAGAGGAGGAGGAATTTGAGGACTTGCCAAGTGACGTTGAAGGTGATGCCTCGGAGGTAGGGAACGCCTCAGCCCAAGAGAAATTTGACAAGCTCAAGAAGGCTGTCAAAGAAAGATCCAAGGACAATGGCAAGAAAAGCAAGAAAGAGGACAAGAAGAAAGAGAAAGAAGAGGAAAAGAAGAAAGAGGACAGCAAACAAGAAAAGAAGAGGAAAGGGAATAAAGAAGAAAAGAAGAGAAGAAAGAGAACACCTTCACCATCTCTATCACCATCCTCATCATCATCTTCATCTAGTGAGAATGGAGATGGGGATGATGAGTACTATGGCACAAGAATTCCCAAGAGAACACTCAAGCCCAAGCCAAAGCCCAAGGCTAAGTCCAAGAATGACTATAGAAGCGTATCCTCTAACTATGATTCTTTGGAAACAAAATCTAAGGATGATATCACTATACCCGTTGGCAAATTACCCCAATTTGATGGGACTAAATTTGCTAAATGGAAGCATATGATGAAAGCCTATCTAACCGGTTTGAGTTTGGAGTTGTGGAACATTGTGTGTGTAGATTTTGATGATCCCGAAGACTTTGAAAGCCTTACTCCACGTGATCGCCGCAACATCAAAAGAAATGCTCAAGCTACAAGCATACTTCTTAGTGCTTTGAGTGCTCACGAGTACAGTCGGGTTAATGGGCTAGAGATTGCCAAAGAAATTTGGAACACCCTTCTCATTGCTCATGAGGGTGTTGACAAAGTGAAGAAGTCCAAGATCAACATTTTGATGACCGAGCTTAATAGTTCACTATCTTTGATGGAGAAGGGCCACAAGAGATGTTTGATAGATTAATGGTCATAGTTGGAAAGATACGTGGTTTAGGTGGTGATGAGTTAGATGATCACTATGTTGTGAAAGTGATGTTGGAGGCCTTTGCTCCAAGGAATCCTACACTAGTCACATTGATTAGAGAGAAGAAGATATTTGAGGAATTCTCTCCAAATGATGTTCTTGGGAGAATTCTTACTCACGAGCTAATGGACAAAGAAATACAACATAGAAAGAAAATTGGTGAACTAGAAGCAAAGTTGAACAATTTGAAGGTCAAAGAGGTTGCTCTCCACTCCAACAAGTCAAGCAAGCCCACTACTTCATCCAAGCACTCTACTCCACCCAAGCCCTCCAAGTCAAAATCCAAGAAAGTGGAAGTAGAGAGCTCTACAAGTGACTCAAGTGAAGATGAAGATGAAGGTTCTCATGTTGAGATTGGGGTCATGGCCTTGTTCATGAAGACATACAAAAGAGGATTGAAGAAGCAAGGGTACAAGTTTGCCAAGAGGAAGTTTCCCAACAAGAAAAAGAGAACTTGCTACAATTGTGGAAGCACCGAGCACTTCATTGCGGATTGCCCTAATGAGAAGAGAGAACATAGGAATGACAAGAGTAAAGGGAACTACAAGAAAGATCAAAAACCATATCACAAGAGAAGAAACTATAGTGGAGAGGCCCATATTGGTCATGAATGGAATTCCGGAGATGAGAGCTCTAGTGAAGAGGAAGGGAAGAAAGTTGCAACCGTGGCTATCAAGAAGCTTCCTTCTACCTCAAGGTTGTTCAACAACTTGACCGATGATGAAGAGAGCTCATCCATTCATTGCTCATGGCCAAGGGTGAGAAGGTAAAAATCAACTCAAAACCCTCTCCTCAACCTAGTGATGAGTCGGAAATGGACTCTAGTGATGATTCTAGTGATGAAGAAGCAAACCAACTTGTTAGTGAGATGGATAAGCAATCTAGAGATTTTATGGCTAGGCTAATAGTAGAACTAGAGAAAAGCCAAGACACTCTTATCTCCGAAAGAAGTGAGCTTGAGGCTTTGCGTTTGGAAGTTAACCAAGCGGAAAGTGTCATAGCTACTCTCAAGGAAGACCTTGCTTCCTCTCAAGCTCAATGTAATTCTCTCAAGTTGAGGAATGAAGAGCTTGAGGAGCAATATAGTCTCCTTTGGAGTAGCACCTCACATCCTTCAAAGGTAAAAGGCGACTCTAGTGCTTCTACTAGCAAGGGCTGTGATAGATGTCATCATATTGATATTGAATTCTATGCTACCAATCTTGCTAACATGGAAGCTATGAAGAAAGAAATTGCTAGGTTGAACTTAATCATAACTAGATGATGCATGGGTGAAGAGAACAAAAAGGCAAGATTCACCAAGAGGAAAATGTTGGATAAAAGTAAGAATCCATGCTTTGGATATGTTGAAGGAGGCAAGACCAACGAAAGAAAAATCATCAAGGAAAAAGAATGCATTGAATTCAAGAGCACTGGGTTCCTGTTTGCCCAGACCCCGGAGGTTCCGAGCTCAAAGCCTGGAGGTTCCGGAGTCTGGAAGCCTCGAGCCACACAGACAGCCAAACTCGGAGGTTCCGAGAAAATTCTCGGAAGTTCCGGGGTCTGTAAAGACAAGTCAAAGAAAAAGAACAAGGCTCAGCACCAGCATGTTTCCAAGGCATCTAACACTTGTATGCAGGTTCAGAATCATCCAATTATGCCTAGAAGAAATTTGAATCCCAACAAGAACAAGGCTCCTGCATCTAGAGACATATCCCCTATCTATGTGTTGAGACGCAACAATGTTGGTAAAGTTGTTTCCAAGTATGTTGGAAATGAGTCCAACATATATGTGAAAAGATCTCTATGGGTTCCAAAGGTTTTGGTTGCTAACGTGGAAGGCCCCAAGTCAAATTGGGGACCTAAAAGAAGGAACTAAATTGTTTTGTAGGCATACTCCTCCGGTGGATCAAGTTGGGTGCTTGATAGCGGATGTACACATCATATGACCGGAGGAAAGAGTATGTTCTCATCCTATCTCCATTTGGAAGGACCAAAGGAAACTATTGCATATGGAGGGGATACAAAAGGAGAAGTCATCGGCGTAGGTGATATCTCTATTTATCAAAACTATTCAATTACAAATGTTCTTCATGTTGATCCGTTGGGTTACAATCTATTATCGGTTTCACAACTTAGTGAGATTGGTTTTGATTGCCACTTCTCGGATAAGGGTGTGTCCATCATAAGAAGGGAGGATTCCTCTATTGTCCTTACGGGTCACTTGAGGGGGAGGCTTTACCTAGTTGATCTCAACAAAAGTAAAGTTTCTCCCAAAACTTGTCTAGTGGCAAAATCTAGCATGGGTTGGCTATGGCATCGCCGACTAGCTCATGTTGGCATGAGGAACTTGGCCAAACTTTTGAAAGATGAACACATCCTTGGACTAACAAATGTACATTTTGAGAAAGATAGGATTTGCAAAGCATGCCAAGCCGGAAAGCAAGTAGGAGCACCTCACCCACGAAATAGCATCCTCACTACATCAAGCCCGTTGGAGCTCATTCACATGGATCTATTTGGACCGGTGGCCTACATAAGTATTGGTGGTAACAAATATGGCTTGGTTATTGTTGATGATTATTCTCACTTCACGTGGGTGTTCTTTGTGTTTGACAAGAGTGAAGTACAAGGAAAGGTGAAGACCTTCATAAGAAGAGCACAAAGGGAGTTCGGGCTACCAATCAAGAAAGTAAGAAGTGACAATGGCTCAGAGTTCTGAAACACCTATGTTGAAGAGTTTCTTGATGAAGAGGGCATCAAGCATGAATTTTCAGCACCTTATACCCCTCAACAAAATGGGGTGGTTGAGAGGAAAAATAGAACTCTTATTGAGATGGCAAGAACCATGTTGGATGAGTACAAGACTCAAGACATCTTTTGGGCCGAAGCTATTAACACGGCTTGTCATGCCATCAACCGCCTCTATCTTCACAAGTTTCACAAGAAGACCTCCTATGAGCTTATCACCGGTAAAAAGCCCAACGTGTCTTACTTTAGAGTGTTTTGGTGCGAATGTTTCATTCTAAACAAGAGGCCCCGAAATTCTAAGTTTGCACCAAAGGTTGACGAAGGATTTTTTCTTGGTTATGGTCCAAATGAGCATGCTTATCGAGTCTTCAATCTAACCACCGGGAGGATTGAAGTCACGATAGATTTGACCTTTGATGAATCTAATGGCTCTCAAGTGGAGCAAGTTGACTTAAATGTTGTAGGTAATGAGAATCCATCTTGTGAAGCAATCAAGCAATTGGCCATAGGTGATGTTAGACCAGTTGAGGCACAAGAGGAAGATGAGAACCAAGCACAAGCTTCAACACCACTCGAAGGGCCAGAAGTCACTGGTTCAGGAACTATACAGACTTCGGAGGTTCCGAGAAATTCCTCGGAGGTTCCGGGAACTGGCACTGAAACTCAACCTCCGAGAAATTCTTCTATAGGTTCCGGGGTCTGGAAGTCCAACACCACAAGACACCCTGAACCAGCAAATTGATCAGCAAGGGGATGTTCAAGCAAGCACATCGGAGCCCCAAGCTAATGAAGATAATGAAGACCAACCTCTACACCAACCTCTTGGATCATCACATCCTCGTGTACATCAAGTCATACAACGGGATCATCCCGTTGACAATATCCTTGGGAGCATAAGGAGAGGGGTAACAACACGATCTTGTCTTAAGAATTTTTGCGCATTTTACTCGTTTGTTTCCTCTCTTGAACCAACCAAGGTAGAGCAATCTCTTGAGGATGGGAGGAGGCTATGCAAGAGGAGTTGAACAAGTTTGAAAGAAATCAAGTGTGGGAGTTGGTGGAGAGGCCAAATACCAACATCATTGGTACTAAATGGGTCTTTCGAAACAAGCAAGATGAGTTTGGTATTGTGACTAGGAACAAAGCAAGATTGGTTGCTCAAGGGTACACTCAAGTTGAAGGACTAGACTTTGGAGAAACATATGCACCGGTAGCAAGACTTGAAGCAATTCGATTTCTACTAGCTTTCGCTGCCCATCATGACTTCAAGCTCTATCAAATGGATGTCAAGAGTGCATTTCCTGATGGACCACTCTCCGAAGAAGTATATGTTAAGCAACCACCGGGTTTTGAAGATCCCAAGCGTCCTAATCATGTCTACAAGCTCCATAAGGCGCTCTATGGGCTAAAGCAAGCACCAAGAGCATGGTATAAATGCCTTAAGGATTTCTTGCTCAAGCAAGACTTTGAGATAGGCAAAGCCGATGCTACTCTCTTTACTAGAAAAGTGGATGGTATATCTTTGTGTGCCAAATATATGTCGATGACATATTATTTGGTAGTACTAATAAAACTTTTTGTGAAGAGTTTAGTAGGGTGATGACAAAGAGGTTTGAAATGTCCATGATGGGTGAGCTCAAGTTCTTTCTTGGATTTCAAATCAAACAAGCAAAAGAAGGGACGTTCATATGTCAAACCAAGTATACAAGGGATATGCTAAAGAAGTTTGACATGGACAAGGCAAAGCCCATCAAGACTCCAATGCCTACTAATGGACACATGGACCTCAATGAAGAAGGGAAATTCGTGGACCAAAAGGTATATCGCTCCATGATCGGCTCTCTTCTTTACTTATGCGCATCTAGGCCGGATATTATGCTTAGTGTGTGCATGTGTGCTAGATTTCAAGCTAACCCGAAAGAGTGCCATCTCATGGCCGTAAAGAGAATCTTGAGATATCTAGTGCATACCCCTAACCTTAGCTTGTGGTATCCTAAGGGCTCCACTTTCGATCTACTTGGCTATTCGGATTCCGATTATGCCGGTTGCAAGGTAGATAGAAAGAGTACATCGGGGACATGTCAATTCCTTGGCAGGTCCCTAGTGTCTTGGAGTTCCAAAAAGCAAAACTCAGTAGCCCTTTCCACCGCTGAGGCCGAGTATGTTGCAGTCGGCGCATGTTGTGCTCAACTACTTTGGATGAAGCAAACCTTAGAGGATTACGGATGTCACTTTTCCCATATCCCACTTTTGTGTGACAATGAAAGTGCCATAAAGCTTGCAAACAATCCCGTAAGCCATTCTCGCACAAAACATATAGACATCTGTCATCACTTCTTGAGAGACCACGAAGCCAAAGGAGATATCGTTCTAAGTCATGTGAGCACTAACAAACAACTAGCCGATATCTTCACTAAACCTCTCGATGAGTCAAGGTTTTGTAGTTTAAGGAATGAACTAAATATTCTTGATTCTCGTTGTGTGGTTTGATCTCTAGCATGCCATGAATGTTTGCTTCAAACTGTTAATATTCTCTGAAAATTTGTTTGAAAAAGTGTTTGTGAAAACCTTATCTTGAAAAGTATTTCAAAATCTACTTTCATATCCCTAACTTGTCTTAAGTGGCTATAGTTGAATGTGTGATTGCGTGTTTTTCTAGCCACTTGAGTCAAGGGTACCATGACCTAAGAATCTCAGTTGGTAAAAGGTTCAAAATCTCAAAAGGAATGAAAGTTAACTGTCTCTGGAATTCAAGTTTCGGAAGCTCCGAGGAAATCTTTGGAGGCTCCGAGCCTCTGAAGCTCTGAGAAAATCATCGGAACTTCCAATCTTTACAGTCTCAGCATTCAGTCTCGACCGAAGAGCAGTTAAAGGGAATCCAGCATCTTTCGGGAATATTCTTTTAACCCAGGGTAAACCCGTCGATCCACTTTCACCGCGCGGTCAACTTCTCAGATTCACTTTCACCGCGCCCCTCTCTCTCTCTCCCTCTCTCTCCCGACGGCGACTGCATCGCTCTCCCTTCTCCACCACCGCGCCACCGCCGCCGCATTCCCTCAGCGCCGGTGACCGTGCTCCTTGTGTGTCACACATGCGAGGCCGGGCACCTCTCATCGTCGGTGGGCTGCAGTTGAAGAGGAAGGAAGAAGAACCGCTCCCGAAGTTGACCTAGATCCGCTCGGATCTAGTAAGGAGAAGAAGAAGGAAGCCTTGATCTGCGTCTTCACTCCTCTTTCTCGTCGATCTCTGAGAAGCAGAAGAGGAACAACATTGCACCGTTGGATTTATTCAGGCGAGTTGCTCCTCTTCAGCGCCACCAGATCTCTGATCTGGAGGGGGCCTCTGGGCTACGTCCCCTGGCGTAAACGCATCTTAAGATCGTCGACTTCATCCATCTTCTCCTCATTCAAGGTAAACCGAGATAAAAACCCTAACCCTAATTCCTAGATTCATCTGATCCTAGGGTTCTAAGTCTTGTGGTCGTGGATTGTTTTCCTGTGCCATGCTCTGGATGTTGTGATGCCTGTGTAGATTAAGATTCAGTTGAAAGTTAAATCAAAGTTCAGAATACAGTAAGGTTCAAAGAGTCTCGGAGGTTCCGAGAAAATTCTCGGAGGTTCCGAACTCTGTAACCTACTGTAGGCTGACTTCGATTCAAAGTTCCACTGAGTTTTATTTCACGTGCAACACCTTATCTCATATCTGTCTTAGTTAAATCTTATCGTGTTTGCTTCCTTTGGTTAAGATTCATTTGAAGGTTGAATCAACAAACTGTCCTCTGTCAATACCCAGACTTTGGAGGTTCCAAGAAAATCCTTGGAGGTTCCGAAGTCTGTACTAACAAGTGACAGTCTGTGATTCAAAATTCCACTAAAACTTAATCAATTGAACTTCATATCAATCTCACCGGTGGTTTCGAGGTCGTATGAATTTTCAGCTTTCTTCTCCGGTGGGAAATCGACTTCCAATGCTCTTGCCATTCCCTTTTGATTAGGGAACGGTCTTCTCTTGTCGAATACTTCTCCGTAATCAATAGGAACCCAATCCATTGGCTCGAACTCCCTTAGTGGCTTCGCGCTTGACATGCTTCTCTTGTTCGTCTCATTTGGTGCGGCGAAGTCGACGTTTGGTGTAGTTCTTGACTTAATGTGTTCTTGTTCAAGCTTTTCCATGATCGGCTCCTCTTTTGTGACTTCCGGGTTGCCTCTTTAGAAAAATCAGCAAGCTTTTTCTTCTTTGAATTGAATTCCGGCTCTTCCGCAAGTCTTGTTTCCCAATCTCTTCGCATGGCAGCCACTTTACTAACTTTTTGTAGAAGTTGGGCGGCTTCCGTGAGTGTTTTCTCCATGAGATCCCCACCCGCACACATTTCGACGTGTCGCATGCAACTAGGGGTTAGGGAAAAGAAAAATGTATGCAAGAGTACGTCACCGGTGAAGCCGAGTTTTGGTCCTTGTTCGATTAATTCATTAAACCTTTCCCAGGCTTGGTCTATCCCTTCCTCTTCTCCTTGCATGAAATGGATCACTTGCCTCCTTAGATGTTGAACCTTGCTCATTGGAAAGAACTTCTCGCAAAACTTCTTTGTCAACTTGTTCCAATTGCCTTCAACTTCAAAGGACGCAACCGAATACCATGTCTTTGCTTTGCGGCAAGTGAGTAGGGAAAGAGATTCCATTTGAACCATTCATCGGGAACTCCTTCTTGACGCACCGTGTTGCATATTGTCGTGAAATCCCTTATGTGTCTATATGGGTTCTCCGTAACCATCCCTTCAAATGGGTTTTCCGCCACCATCTTCATGATCTTGGATTTAATTTCATACTTGGTCGCTTCGAGCTTCGAATCCGACTCTTGTACCTTTATGTCTTCACATCGAGGGCTAGCGTAATCCCTTAATGATTTCTCCGGTTCTTCCACGGGTTGATTAACGAACTCCATCTAGACAATAAGATAAAAACAAAAACAAAAAAAGAAACAAGTGTTTTTCTGGAAAATATATGTTAGATATAGCAAATAAAAGATAAACTAAAATATAAAACTAAGTTAGATGCAAATCAAACGATGTAAACTAACTTGCTCCCCGGCAACGGCGCCAGAAAAAGGGGCTTGTTGACGGATAAAAGACGTATCCCTCTACGATCCGCAAGCGTACGGATCCCACACCTTTTTCACCACGGGATTCCCAAGGTTCTTGTCAATCCGCGGAGCAAGGGGATTACAAGCGTTCGATCAACAACGACACACTAGCTACTAAAACCCTAACTACTATTATACTAGAAAACACTAAACTACACTAGAGAGAATGATAAACGATCAAGGTAGAAGACACTCGCCCACGGGTCTACGATACTAGAGCATGCAATCGCTTAAAGACATGAAAACCAATCTAATCTATCGGGGATGTGACCACGGTTTCGCCCTTTCCCTCCTCTCGTACTGTCACTACGCGAAGGTATTCATGACTAGACCTTTGATGGCCACGGTGTATTGAATGGATCCAAGGAAGCATTGGAGCTCGTACTCCCTCTACGGCACGGTTGCAAGCCTTAAGCATTAAAGTATATTCAACACAAGATGATAGATAGATAATCCGACAAAGTGCGATTACATCTCAAGATCGATTACAACCCATGGACGAATGAGAAGATTACCCCATCAAGGTGCTGATCATGGCACCGTTGATCATGATTTCCCTTCCGCCGGTGTCTTCCTCCTTCTCCACGAGAGGGTGCTTCCTTCGAGGTGGTTGATCTCCCGCCGAGATCCTCCTCCTCTTCTCTAGCTTGTGGATGGCCTTCGGTGCGAATAACTCCTCCTCTCTGTGTTGGCGGCGCGTCGGGGGTTTTAGGGTCGAAGATCCTTCGAGGGCAAGGAAGACGGGACCGAACCGGTGCCCGAAGTGGGCCGGGCCGGCCCGCCGGGCCGGCCGGCCCCGAGCCCGGTTTCGGCCGGTTCGGTCGCCCTTTTTGCTCCGTGGGTCCTCGTGCACTTATCTACTTTGCCCCTTCCACTTGGATGATTTTGACGCTGTTATCCTCGCGATCAAGATGGAGGCTCTCTTTGCATGAAGTTTGATCTTTTACACTTCAATCCCCGAGGGTGTTCCTCGTAGCACTTCGGTCCTCACCACCATTGGAAGTAATTTCAGCGAGCTCATAGACACGAACAAGACTCCATGAATACTCCTTTGAACTTATTGCGAATCCGTCCTTTATGTCCATGATTTCCTACATAAACACAACACTTCCAAATGCATGCACAAAGATGAACTTGTTATATGATTAGTGTGCCTAGTGGCGGGTTAGTTCCATAATCAAATCCAAACCAAAGTGTAATGAACATGCTAGGTGCACCAAAATACACCGTCAACATCTCCCCCACACTTAGCTCTTGCTCGTCCTCGAGCAAGTACTCGTAAAAGAACTTCGTCCAAGGAGTGTAATCGTGTACCACTTATCCTTCTTCACAAGTTAGTCAATCCCTTCATCTTTAATACATAAACACAAAGTAATGATAATCAAACATAAACATGGGCGTTTAGAATTTTTACCACGTCAAGATTTACCCCACAACTCAAACCTTTCACTTGAAGTCTTCAATTTCAGCCATACTTACTTCTTTGCTTCCATCGGAGGGTTTTTATGGTTTTCAAAACAAAAATCCCCGCAACAAGTATTAGACAAAAACCTTTCTCCAAGCTCTCTCAAGTCACTCATGAAGTGTCTATCCTAACCAAATTTTATAAAACTCTCACCTCCCATTAATCTCTCATATATCATGTAAAAGTGGAGCTATAGGTAGGGCTAGCGCAATCAACACAAGTATTGTCAAACTAAGAACTTCCTCTAATGGTTGTCTACCTTTCAAAGCCAATGATCATGAGAATTAACCATATGTAGGGATATCAAGGATGAGAAGATTTAGAATGGTGGACATGTGCAAGGGCAAAAGAAAATTGTGACTTCAAGGCACCAATGATGTCCTCGTTGTCGGATTGCACATGGTTGGAAATAGAGTAAAAGTTTCGTCTCACAATCAACGTGACATCCTTCCTTACACTTTATTTTTTTCCTTTTTTTTTCACTTGATCCATCCCTCTCATATCTTCATTGCTAACTCATCTTTCTCTCTTTTTCTTTTCTTCTTTCATTCACATATGATTTTTCTTTCTTTCTTTTTTTTTTTTCTTCTCCATACACATACTTTTTCTCTTTATTTTTCTCTCTCTTGAAAACTTTTCAAAGCTTTCAATTCTCCCTTTACTCGCATGCATACAATCTGAATTTTTTAAATAAATCATGCTAGAGACGAGACGAAACTTTGAAAATAGGTTGTGTTCAAGGAATACGATGTACAAAAGAGATGTATAGGGTTGGGTATGGAATCCAAGTGATATACATGACTTTCGTTGTGAAAGTCATCAACCGAATATATGACGAGGCTAGCAACAAAAGATATGCACAAGGACATGATCATTACTCGAAATTAAAACTCACCAAGAGAGAAGGGTCCTAGCCTAACTCATCGTGCTAATCACACTTATGGTGGAGCGAAAAAAAATAAACTTGGCTTTGGATAGGAATTTTTTCTTACTCTCATCTTGGAAAAAGAGGTTTTGCTAACCTTTATTACAAGGGTTTTAATATAATTTTCAGAACTGAAATCCTCCAATTTTTAGCATCGAAAATAGCACAACTAGCATGTGAAGCTCAAGATCAAAGTGCGGTATGGGTACTTTAAGTAGTAGCGATTCCACTAAGCACCACGGTAAACGTCTTTCAAACCACATACTTGTGCTCATATATCAAGAATCGAAGATTAAACAAACAAGTAAATAAAGATAAACAATACATAAAACACAAAGATATATATAAAGACTCTTTTTATTTGGTTTTCTTGACTCAACACTAATTTAAGACACTTGCAAAAATTTTAAAACAGACTCAAAAACTAAAGACTCATTAAAACACTAAGACTCACACACGAAGATTAAACCGAACCTAAACTTGAAGTTCAAAAGCTAAGGCTAGCGAGCTAGCTCTCCCCCACACTTAAAACATACGACGTCCTCGTCGTATCTTACAAAAACCAAAGGGGAAAACTAGATCTAGTGGTATTTCGAGCAAGCTTTGCACCACTTGCCTCTCATGTTTCCTACCATGCCGAAAAGTTTGCGCACGTTGCGGTTAAGGAACTTGTAGTCATCTTCAACTACGCGCTCCAAGTCCTCCATACGCCGCTTCATCGCTTCCATGGTTTGAAGACATTCGTCGGCCGACGCGTAGAGAGCTGCGATGGATTGACGGCAAACTCGACAAAGACACCGGATGCAATCCGAAGGGGTCATCGTCGCCATAATCTCCACCGTTGTCACCACCGTCGTCGCCACCTCCATTGTTGTCGCCTTCGCCACCGCCGTTGCCGTCGCCATTGGGGCCCTCGGGAGTCCTTTCATAGGGCTGCTCGCCCCAATCGTCATCGTCTCTACCGGCAGCCGCCCACGAGCTCGGGCTACGATCGTCGGAGTAGTCGCTATCCCCATAATCCTTAGGCTCCGGCGACACCTCCTTGTAATCCTTGCGCTTGATGCCTTGGAGGCGTGCCGACCTTCGAACGGGTGAAGGGACCTTCTCTCCTTTGACGGGGTTGCGAGATGCAAGAGCTCCGGTCGGGACACGTCCTCCGCAACGGATACGTGCGGTCCTCTTGACGGGTAGCTTGACCTCGCATCGCATCGCCTCCTCCATCGATGGCTTCTTGGCTTCTACCTTCAACTCTAAGCTTTTTGGAGGCTCAATGGTCGCTACAAGGGTGCAACACATTGCTTGAAAGGTTTGATTCTCGAGCTCCCAATTCGGCCAAATATATAGTCCCGAGAGAAAAGCCCCGGGAACCTTATTTTCCTTTTTTACACTTCCCTTAAAATTTTCCGACCAAACAAGGAAGTCAAAAAGGAGCAATTCGGGCGAAATTCGGGGACATCGGGCATCGGGCCACCCCCGGGCCGATCCGACCCGGGCCGGCCGGCCCACCCCCGCCTCGGGGGCCGGGCCGGTCCGGTTTTTGCACACCGCCCTATTTTTTTCTTCCTCGGCCCATGGGAAAAATTTGGCCCGGTAAATCTTCGCGAAAAACTCCCGGAAAGCTAAAAGAAAAATTATTTACGAGCAGTTGGTGCCTTGTTTTTCGTCCTAGGCGGGACGTTCGGGCTCTTCCTCCATGGTAAAGACGTCAACATGATGAATGGGCACGACGTCGGGTTCGTAGTAAACCTTAAGCCGCTGTCCATTCACCACAAATTGATCGCCGTTTATATCCATAATGGTTACCGCTCCGTTGGAGAACACCGAATGCACAACATAAGGTCCATCCCACTTGCTCTGCAATTTCCCCTTTCCGAAGGTTTTAAACCTCGAATTGTAGAGGAGGACCTTATCTCCTTCTTTAAATTCTTTTTTCTTCAATCTTTTATCATACCACCTTTTGATTCTCTCCTTGTATATGCTTGCGTTTTCATATGCTTTCAACCTCAACTCCTCTAGCTCGCTTATTTGAATTCTCCGTTTCACCACCGCGGCATCGAGATCAAGGTTCATCTCTTTAATCGCCCAATAGGCTTTATGTTCTAACTCAACCGGAAGGTGGCAAGCTTTTCCATAGACAAATTGATAAGGGGTCATACCTATCGGTGTTTTAAACGCCGTTCGATAAGCCCATAAAGCTCCGTCTAATTTCTTTGACCAATCCTTGCCTCCCTTCTCTATGGTTTTGTTAAGTATGCTTTTTAATTGCCTATTTGACGTCTCTCGCTTGTCCGTTGGTTTGTGGGTGATAGGCCGTGGAGACCCTATGCTCAATTCCCAACTTGGACAAGCACTTTTTGAAGTTCTTCCCGGTGAAATGAGTTCCTCCATCACTTATCAAGATTCTCGGTGTACCGAAACGGGGAAAAATCACGTTCTTGATCATAGTGATGGACTCCTCCGTGGAAGCTTTACAACATGGTATAGCCTCTACCCACTTGGATACATAATCAACCATAACAAGTATATACTCGAATCCAAATGAGTTTTTAAAAGGCCCCATGAAGTCTATGCCCCATACATCGAATATGTCGATTTGCAAGTTGTATTTCAAAGGCATAGAATTTCTTTGAGAGATGTTTCCGGTTCTTTGGCATTCGGGGCATGACGCAACATATCTTTTAGTATCTTCATGCATCTCCGGCCAATAGAATCCGCTCGACCATACTTTGGCTTCGGTTCGAAAATGGCTATAATGCCCACCGTACTCCGCCGAGTGGCACTTCCTTAGAATCTCAAGCCTCTCTTCTCTTGGCACACATCTTCTCATCACTCCATCATTGCCAAGCTTGAAGAGGTATGGTGCATCCCAAAAATATTTCTTACTTTCGAAATTATCTTCCTTTGGGTGTTTTTGTCTAGATGATCGAGGGGCATCTTTCGAATTGCTCGAATGATGTCGATCATCCAAGTATCTTTATCAAGCACTCTATAGAGGTGGTCATCTCTCATCTTATCTTCTATGGGCTCTTTATCATCTTGCCCACGATTCATCCTAGACAAATGATCGGCCACAACATTTTCCACCCCCTTTTTATCATGAATTTCAACATCGAACTCCCGGAGAAGAAGGATCCAACGAATCAAACGTGGTTTAGCTTCCTTCTTAGCCAAGAGATACTTTATGGCTGCGTGATCGGTGTAAACAATGACTTTCGAGTTCACGATGTAAGATCTGAATTTTTTGAAAGCGAATACCACCACTAGCAATTCTTTTTCCGTAGTAGCGTAATTTAATTGTGCCCCACTAAGAGTTTTGCTAGCGTAGTAAACGGCGTGAACTCGGCCTTCCTTTCTTTCTCCCAAGACCGCGCCTACGGCGTAGTCACTTGCGTCACACATGATCTCGAAAGGTTGGCTCCAATCCGGAGGTTGGATGATGGGAGCACTCACCAACGCATTTTTCAAGGTCCGGAATGCCGCTAGACACTTCTCATCAAAGTCGAAAGCCACATCCTTTTGAAGAAGGTGTGTTAAAGGCTTAGTGATCTTCGAGAAGTCCTTTATAAATCTTCTATAGAATCCGGCATGGCCTAGAAAGCTCCTTAAAGACTTAACATCCGTAGGAGGTGGGAGTTGCTCAACCGTCTCTACCTTAGCCTTGTCCACTTCAATTCCTCTCTCGGATATAACATGTCCGAGCACTATGCCTTGCTTAACCATGAAGTGGCACTTTTCCCAATTTAAAACCAAATCTACCTCCGCACACCTTGTAAGGACCTTTTCTAAGTTCGCTAAGCAATCCATGAACGTCTTCCCGTAAACGGAAAAATCATCCATAAACACTTCAACAATTTCTTCGATGAATTCCGAAAACACGGCCATCATGCAACGTTGAAAAGAGGCCGGAGCGTTGCATAGGCCGAAGGGCATCCTCCTATATGCAAACGTTCCGTAAGGACACGTAAATGTTGTCTTATGTTGATCTTCCGGTGAATGGGAATTTGCATGAACCCCGAGTACCCATCGAGAAAGCAAAAATAAGCGTGGTTTGCTAACCTCTCGAGCATCTCGTCTATGAACGGTAGGGGGAAGTGATCTTTCTTCGTCGCTTTGTTAAGCTTACGGTAATCAATACACATCCGCCACCCGGTCACGGTTCTTTGCGGTATCAATCCGTTCTTCTCATTCTTCACCACGGTCAAACCTCCTTTCTTCGGTACACAATGTACCGGCTCACCCATTCGCTATGTGGAACCGGGTAGATGATTCCGGCATCAAGTAACTTGATAACCTCTTTCTTTGCCACCTCTCGCATGGCATGGGTTAGCCTCCTTTGGTGGTCCACTACGGGCTTACATTGGTCTTCCATTGGTATACGATGAGTGCAAAAGGCTGGGCTAATACCTTTGAGATCATTAATTGAATATCCAATCACCTTCCTATGTTTTTTTAATAAAATCAGCAACGCTTCATTTTCTTCGGGGCTCAACTCGTCGCTCACAATGACTGGATAGGTTTTATCCGGGCCCAAAAATTCATATTTTAATCCCTTGGGCAAAGGTTTAAGGTCTACTTCGGGCACTTGTGGCTCCTCGGGTTTGATTTCTCCTATGTCTTCGAACTTCTCTTCCTCCACGCTACCGTCATGCGGCTCTAAGCCTTTTGTTGCTTCCTCTAGCTCTTCATCTTGTTGATTACTAATTTGATTTTCCATCGCTCTTTGCAGCGGGTCTCTAAGGGTTTCAACAAAACAAAGACTATCTATCTCTTCTATTTCTTCATCTTCGGGAGGAAAAGGAGTAAGGTGTTTAGAAGCACGAAGAAAGTTATATGTGTACTTTGTTCCATTAAGGTTCATTGTTACTTTGCCTTCTCCGGCATCTAACACGGCATCAACCAACTTAAGAAAAGGCCTACCTAAGATTATATGATCAGAATTACTATGGTAAGCATCAATAACAAAGAAATCGGTTGGTATGTAGTTTCTAGAGATTTTTACTTTCATGTTGCAAGCAATACCTAGAGGTTTGATAGTTCTACCATCTCCCATAATTAATTTCGTTGATGTTGGAGCTAAGTCTAGGTTGTGGTATTGAACTTTATCGTAAATTTCAGAAGATAGAACACTTACTTGGGCTCCGATGTCGCATAAAGCTTTGCATTGAACTCCGTTGATCTCGCAACTCAAGTGCGGCGTCATCTTCTCTTCTTCTTCGGATCCGATCGAATAAATTTCAGCAAGGCGAGCGTATGGTGATGCTTCGGGCTTGATCCCCATGATCCTCTTCACCTCGGCAATATGTTCCGGATCCACCACGTCATCTCCAAAGAGCTTTTCAAAAATCTCACCGGTGGTTTCGAGGTCGTATGAATTTTCAGCTTTCTTCTCCGGTGGGAAATCGACTTCCAATGCTCTTGCCATTCCCTTTTGATTAGGGAACGGTCTTCTCTTGTCGAATACTTCTCCGTAATCAATAGGAACCCAATCCATTGGCTCGAACTCCCTTAGTGGCTTCGCGCTTGACATGCTTCTCTTGTTCGTCTCATTTGGTGCGGCGAAGTCGACGTTTGGTGTAGTTCTTGACTTAATGTGTTCTTGTTCAAGCTTTTCCATGATCGGCTCCTCTTTTGTGACTTCCGGGGTTGCCTCTTTAGAAAAATCAGCAAGCTTTTTCTTCTTTGAATTGAATTCCGGCTCTTCCGCAAGTCTTGTTTCCCAATCTCTTCGCATGGCAGCCACTTTACTAACTTTTTGTAGAAGTTGGGCGGCTTCCGTGAGTGTTTTCTCCATGAGATCCCCACCCGCACACATTTCGACGTGTCGCATGCAACTAGGGGTTAGGGAAAAGAAAAATGTATGCAAGAGTACGTCACCGGTGAAGCCGAGTTTTGGTCCTTGTTCGATTAATTCATTAAACCTTTCCCGGGCTTGGTCTATCCCTTCCTCTTCTCCTTGCATGAAATGGATCACTTGCCTCCTTAGATGTTGAACCTTGCTCATTGGAAAGAACTTCTCGCAAAACTTCTTTGTCAACTTGTTCCAATTGCCTTCAACTTCAAAGGACGCAACCGAATACCATGTCTTTGCTTTGCCGGCAAGTGAGTAGGGAAAGAGATTCCATTTGAACCATTCATCGGGAACTCCTTCTTGACGCACCGTGTTGCATATTGTCGTGAAATCCCTTATGTGTCTATATGGGTTCTCCGTAACCATCCCTTCAAATGGGTTTTCCGCCACCATCTTCATGATCTTGGATTTAATTTCATACTTGGTCGCTTCGAGCTTCGAATCCGACTCTTGTACCTTTATGTCTTCACATCGAGGGCTAGCGTAATCCCTTAATGATTTCTCCGGTTCTTCCACGGGTTGATTAACGAACTCCATCTAGACAATAAGATAAAAACAAAAACAAAAAAAGAAACAAGTGTTTTTCTGGAAAATATATGTTAGATATAGCAAATAAAAGATAAACTAAAATATAAAACTAAGTTAGATGCAAATCAAACGATGTAAACTAACTTGCTCCCCGGCAACGGCGCCAAAAAAAGGGGCTTGTTGACGGATAAAAGACGTATCCCTCTACGATCCACAAGCGTACGGATCCCACACCTTTTTCACCATGGGATTCCCAAGGTTCTTGTCAATCCGCGGAGCAAGGGGATTACAAGCGTTCGATCAACAACGACACACTAGCTACTAAAACCCTAACTACTATTATACTAGAAAACACTAAACTACACTAGAGAGAATGATAAACGATCAAGGTAGAAGACACTCGCCCACGGGTCTACGATACTAGAGCATGCAATCGCTTAAAGACATGAAAACCAATCTAATCTATCGGGGATGTGACCACGGTTTCGCCCTTTCCCTCCTCTCGTACTGTCACTACGCGAAGGTATTCATGACTAGACCTTTGATGGCCACGGTGTATTGAATGGATCCAAGGAAGCATTGGAGCTCGTACTCCCTCTACGGCACGGTTGCAAGCCTTAAGCATTAAAGTATATTCAACACAAGATGATAGATAGATAATCCGACAAAGTGCGATTACATCTCAAGATCGATTACAACCCATGGACGAATGAGAAGATTACCCCATCAAGGTGCCGATCATGGCACCGTTGATCATGATTTCCCTTCCGCCGTGTCTTCCTCCTTCTCCATGAGAGGGTGCTTCCTTCGAGGTGGTTGATCTCCCGCCGGAGATCCTCCTCCTCTTCTCTAGCTTGTGGATGGCCTTCTCGGTGCGAATAACTCCTCCTCTCTGTGTTGGCGGCGCGTCGGGGGTTTTAGGGTCGAAGATCCTTCGAGGGCAAGGAAGACGGGACCGAACCGGTGCCCGAAGTGGGCCGGGCCGGCCCGCCCGGGCCGGCCGGCCCGGAGCCCGGTTTCGGCCCGGTTCGGTCGCCCTTTTTGCTCCGTGGGTCCTCGTGCACTTATCTACTTTGCCCCTTCCACTTGGATGATTTTGACGCTGTTATCCTCGCGATCAAGATGGAGGCTCTCTTTGCATGAAGTTTGATCTTTTACACTTCAATCCCCGGGGGTGTTCCTCGTAGCACTTCGGTCCTCACCACCATTGGAAGTAATTTCAGCGAGCTCATAGACACGAACAAGACTCCATGAATACTCCTTTGAACTTATTGCGAATCCGTCCTTTATGTCCATGATTTCCTACATAAACACAACACTTCCAAATGCATGCACAAAGATGAACTTGTTATATGATTAGTGTGCCTAGTGGCGGGTTAGTTCCATAATCAAATCCAAACCAAAGTGTAATGAACATGCTAGGTGCACCAAAATACACCGTCAACGAGCGGATGTCTGGAACTCCTGGTGATAAAACCTATGCCAAGAGGCAGAGGCAACCCTTTGAGACTCCTCCTGGTGAAAGGGCTTTCAAGATTGCAGCAAGGGAAGCTGTGACTGGTAGTGGCAGCAGGGGAAAAGCAACCCCCAGAAGAGGAAAAGGGGGCAGTTTGTCAGGAGGAAGAGGATCTGGCTCTACAGCACATGTTGAGGATAATGGGGGTACAGAGGGGAAGACCATCCCCATTGAGCTTGAAGATGACATGCTGCTTGGGGAGATTGACTCCACATACTTGAAGTATCACAAGGTGCTGCTCAAAAGACACCCTCCTACCAAGTATGATAATTCAGTTTACATTGAGCACACCAACTATGATGGGGCAGGTTACCTAGTCAAAAAGGCCAGAGAAGAGAACCCATATGTGAACCCCAAGATGGTAGCAATAGATTATAGGTTTTGGTCTGTGTTTCACTTCAAGCTCTATGAGACAGTCTTGAACACTAAGATGAAGTTGATCAAGATGAAATGGATTGATTTTACCCATCTGGAGGCAGCAGAAGAACCAGTGAAGGAGGATGTGCTTGAGCTGGTGGACAAGTACAGGATGAGAGACATAATGAGCTTCAAGTATGACTGGAACATTGAAGTCCTGGCTCAGTTTCATGCTACTTTCTTCCATGAGGACAGTAGAGAGACCATTCACTAGATGGCTGAAGGAGTGCACTACAAGATAGACTTCATCACCTTTGCTAGGCTATTTGAATTCAACAAGGATGAAAGGGAAGCTGATGTTATACACTTTGAGGCTCACATGAACCACAGCAAGATTGTTGCTGCCTATGAGTATGATGAGCTGGCATATGGCTCCATTACTGCCTTGAAGTTTGTATATTATGTGCTTAACAACATGTTCAGAGAAACCATCTACCCTAAAGGGGGAAGTGACTCAACCAGCCTCAGAAGATTTGCACCAAATCTGATAGCTAGGCTGCTGCCAGGAGCCCAGCCCTTTTCGATCGAGCATTCATTTGGTTTAACTTGGTGGAAGTGACTGAAAGTGGCAAGTGCAACCTGCCTTATGCTCCTTACATCATGTATATGATAGAGATGGTCTCCGGCGTAAGCTTCAAGAAAGATGTTGAGCATGCTTCGTACCAAGTCAAGCAGGGGCAGCACCAGAAAAAGCAACAAGTGGTTGAGGAGCACATCTTGAAGAGGGCCAGTTCTGAACAACACAAGACTGAAGAAGGACCCAGCAAGGCACCCATGCCCACTGGACTGCATAAGCTGAGGGGTATGGTGAGGGACACCTGGAGGTTCTGCAACTGGACAGCAACTCAACTTTTTGAGCTCAGGGAAGACATGAACAGGTTGCTGAAGCATCAGGGGCTATCTTTCAATGCCATGCTCCATCCTCCACCCATTTTCCCTGATTTTCCAGAGTATACCACTAGTGAGGATGAAGGTGAGAAGGATCCTGTCAGTCCCATGGCTGAAGATGTGCCTGCTGCTCATTCTGAAGAAGAAAATGTTGAGCCACTCAGTGCCAAGATGGCCAGACTCAGGAAGGAAGCTGCTGGTAAGAAAGCAATGGGCTCCTCATCTGGTGGTAGGGTAAGAAAGAAGGCCACTGCTGGAAGACCTGTCGGAAGGCCTGTAGACATATCTTCTAGATCTGGCTCTGATTTTGGGTCTGACAGCACTGTCCCTGAGGCTGAGGAGGATGCCTCTGACTCCAGTGATGAAGAGTAAATTCCCTAGGTCCTGTTCTAACTTCCTCTCTTCTTTTTTTCCTTTTTGTTAAACTGTTGACAAAGGGGGAGAAAAAATAAAGATTGAGATGATCAGAAGATCTGGAGCTTCTGGTGGCTGGTGGGGCTGGTGGCTAACACAAAATTCTTTTGTTCTTTTGGTGAGATGAGAGTGCTAACTATTCTCTCATAAACTCCTGGTGGTTAATGTTGGTGAACTACTGTAAAGCTTTAAGCTTGCCTCTGTTGGCAAGCATGGTCTGGTCATGGTCAAACAAGTGGGATGTGAAAACTTTAAAACACTTGTGTGATGGAAGTAATAGGGCTAGATGTGTTGGATGCTTTTATCTTTATCTAGCTCCTATTTCTGGTCATATTGTTGCATTGCCTGTGCATGGTTGTACGTTGGAGTATCTGTTGCAGACCTCGGAGGTTCTGAGAATTTTTCCGGAGGCTCCAACTCCTGGAGGTTTCGGGAACTTTCTCGGAGGTTCCAAACTCTGCTAACAGATAACTCTCTGATTGTTTTCACATGTCATATGCATCACGTATTATCTGTTACACTTCTTTTGCACCCCTTGATGGTTTGAGTATAATTATCTTGACACTTTACTCACAATGTATGCAAATTAAATGTCAGTTGAGACATATTACCCTATTCAAAAGGTACATGCATACATTGAGGGGGAGACTTCTACTCAAATCATTAAAAGCTCAATCTTTTAAATTAAATTGTAAACTTTAATTGGGTTGTCAACATTTACCAAAAAGGGGGAGATTGTAAGTGCAATCAAGCCCTATGAGGGTTTTGGTGATGTTGACCACACAATTAAAGAGCTAATGAGCCTTTGAGACTGTTGTGCAGCATAAAGTTATTTTACAGGTGCAAAAGAAAGAATGGAGACCCCTCAACTACATGAAGAAGGATACCTATGCTCTTTGAAGAAGTTTATTTATTTTATATTTTGAATTTGAGTATAGGACAATCCGTACTATCAAGAGGGATACTAATGGTGAGTTAGGGTGGTTTCAAGTGCTCATAGTCTATCTTTCTTAAACCCTATCCCTCACCACAAGGGAAGAGATCTGCTGTTGTATTTGCCCCTGCTGTTCGCTGTTCGGAGGTTTCGAGTTTTTTCTCAGAGGTTCCGACCGTACGGGCTACAGTCAGCAGAGATTTCAAAGGTCGGAAGTTCCGAGATTTTTCTTGGAGGTTCCAAACTCTGGAATATAATCGTTACTGTTCTGGATCTGGGGGTATTTATACCCCCTGGTCCCCCAACGGTCTTCTTCTTCCCTGGCCCGAACAGTAAACCGTTGTAGAGTGTTTCTCTCACCTTGCATTCACTCCTAACCTACTCTCTTCCAAATCCTTGCCTAGCATTGATTGAGAGTGGATTCTTGAAGTGAGTTTGTGAGCAAATCTCTCTCTCTTGAACTTGAGCACTTGGAAAAGCCCTAGCAAGCTTGGTGGATCTATTACTCTTGGAGCCTTGCTCCTAGACGGATAGAGGTTTTTGGAAGCTCTCCAACCCGATTTGTGGAAGCTCCAAGGTGTTTGTATCACCCTTTGTGGATATAGTGGAAAGCCTCCACCTATTACCCAAAGCGATAGGTGTGAGAGAGGAGTTGACCTTTGTGGTCCCTAGCCTTTGTGGCTTCCTCAACAACGTGGACGTAAGCAAGCCTTTGTGGCGAGCTGAACCAAGGAATAAATCCTTGTCTCGTGTGTGCTGTCGTTTATATCATTGCATTGCTCTTGTTCATACTTGTTCTTTACTAGATCTATTAGGGTTTGTTCCCAATCTATGTTGTGGTACCTTCCTAGCTTGTTCTTTGCTTAGAAATCTTCTTGCTAGGTCCTAAGTACCTCCTAGAATTTGGTAGATCTGTTTTTCATCAAGTTATTTGCTGCTCAAGTCCTATATGCTCTATTCTAACAGTTCCCGGAAGTTCTGAGTTTATTCTCGGAGGCTGCCTCGTTCGGAGGTTCCGAGAATAATCTCAGAGGTTCCGGAGTCTGACAGTGTTTTTGCAGAAAAAGTTTAAATTCTGTGTGCAGGCCAATTCACCCCCCTCTAGGCCATATTGCCTTGATCCTTTCAGCACCACGGGTGCGTCGGCGTCGTGCGGGGCGGCCGTAGGCTCGCTGGTAGTGCGCGGGGGCTGCCTAGGGGCTCGCCGATGTCCCGTGGTGGCGGCCTCAGCGGTGCTCTAGGGGTCGACTGTTGGGGAGGCACCTGGACGAGCCCGCGTCGGGGGTGGTGGTGGGCACATGAGCAGAGGAGGGGAGGCGCGGTTGCAATGGCGGTGAACCAGAGGTGAAATGGGGATGGGGAGGGAAGAGAGGGGATGACCGGTAACTTCACCATTAGCCAACACAGGGTTATGTTATTCTATTATGCAGCCTACCAAACACAGGCACACCAACTCAGGCTATCTCTATTCACTCACCAGACACGATCGGTTCGCACTATATTCAACATGCTTGGTCTAGGGTGGCTTCAGATTCTAGCCAGGCTAGAGTTAGCAGGCTGCCAATCACACTCTACGTGAATATAAAAAAGAAATGAGACAAGAGAGTGCAAGACAGCTCTGCCATGTCCAGCCATATAGTAAGTATGCGGAGGAGAGAGATACAGCGAGAGTGCGATACGTAGTACTCCTCTTTCGAATCATACATACAAAACATAATAAGAGCATCCCACTAGCCAATTCTCTCTACTCACAGCTATCCACGTCATACCCCCGGGCCCATTACTCAGTCCCGCAGCACCCCCCCTTCACACTTCTCCGATGCGTCAGTCCACACGTAATCCACCGGCCCACTACTCTGCCACATCAGCCCCTCCACGCTGCATCTCCACCCGACACGCGCGGCTCAGACCCGCCGCGCCTTCAAGCGTGACGGCGCTCCCCCGCCTCTCTACTATCTCGCTTCCGCACTACATCCTCCTCGCCTCCCTGCCGCAACTACGGTGCCTGTCTGCCGCCTCCGCACCGCAGGTGCCCGCAACCCCCTCGCTTCCCTACCTCAAGCACCTGAAACGACACTTGATGGCAGAGGAAGAGCCTCACACGTTCTCAACTCCACAGTTCAAAGGTCGGTTGCCCACCACCTCATTGTTCAATCCTGCAGCAGTCCAAGGGACCACATCCCTTGCCATCCCGTCGCCCACCTCACCGTCCAGACTCCAGAGTCCGGACAAGAACACCCCGACCGCCTCCCTCCCCATTCTCGCTACGAGTGCTAGAGCTTTTCCCAACCTCAACGGTATTCTTCTCTATGAAAGATGTACTCATACGAGCAACCACACACATAACACACCTCATATTACTTAATAAAGGTATGAATATGAAGGAACTACTGATGAAAGCTACTGAATATGATGAAACTCACTAGCAAGATTGTGAAGAGATAGAACTTTTAAGGTGTAGGAATAGGTTCACCAAATAACATTTTGGTATGATTTACTTTTTATAAAGTAATTGTTGCATCTAAATTTTGCGTGTCTGTAGCAACGCACGGGCCATAACCTAGTCCCTAATAAATACAGTGACAACTCCCTCATTTGCTGACGTTTGCTGAGGTGTCAAAGCAGTTATTGCGGTGAGAGCATCTTCACTAGTACCCAAACACAAGGAAACAACATAAATCACGTTGGGAAGAAACGACCGCTTCCCAACGCTATTCTCCGGATCCCCTGCGCTGCAGCTGTGCACGCACCGGCACGCCATGGCCACCGCCGAGCAGAGGAGAGCTCATCGTGCCTCTGAGGTGGGACTGCGGGAGGACGTTGCACCGCCATGCATCGCGATGGGGCACCCGCACGCCGCTGCACTTGCGTTCGCCGCCGACTATCGCGCACGCACCACCGGCCACGCGGAGGATTTATGCCCGACGACGGGGACGAGCTCGGGCGGCCGGGTGCACGGGCTACACACCAGGCGACCAACGGGAACGACGGAATAGGGCGAGGAGTTGGACGGAGAGATCAAGAGAGTGAGATATGGGAGCTCGTCCAGGGCTTGCCCCCGCTCCCTACAGAGCATGAGCTCACTGCGGCCAGCACCTGCGCCCAGCGGGGGTGCTTGGCTAGGGATCTAGCCTGCCGCCGCTCCCTGTGCAAGTGCTCGCTGTAGCTTGCGCCTGCACCTGGCAGGGGAGCCAGCTTGGCGGCGCTCTCTGTAGGAGAAGGAGCTCGCTGTGGCTTGTGCCTGCGCCCGGCGGGGGAGCCAGCTATAACACCCTAGGTGTTTATTAAAGATAAATATCTTAATTAGTTGGGTTAACCAAGACTAATTAGTCCCTAGGCATGTTTTGCTTGATTGTGCACACTTTTGCAGTTAAACCTTTGGTCAAACTCTCAAATCATGGTCAAAACCCTAGATCTCTAAAAGGCTGAATCGGTTTTCTTACGTATTCTCCAAATTTCACTATAGAAGTCAAAATCTATAGTCGGTAGAGTGCTTATGGTATTCGGTAGAGTGCTTATGGTATTCGGCTCCATGGTAGCGGGGATCTTCATCTTCCTCTCGGGTTGCCGGCGGCATGGTTACCATCATCCTCACCCACACCGTCATCACCGGAGTCTTCCGGATCACCTTCCGGCACAGATCGGCGGTGCGGGGGTGCTTCCTCATTGACCGCAGCGCCGGTGGAATCACAATGTCACCGTCCGCGTCCGCCTCAAGCACCGTGCCATCGTACGGTCGTGGCCGTTCCAATGGCTCTTCCGGCTCCTCCTCCTCCATCTCAACTTCTTCAGGGATCCTCTTCTTCTTCTTCTCGGCCGGACCTCCTCCGGGTCTTCCTCAACCTCAACCTCCTCGCCGGAACTCCTCCCCGTTCCTCCTCAACATCTTCAAGACGATGGCGAGGGGCCACCGTCCCAGAGGAAAGCGCCCACCGGTGCTCTTGCGAGGGGTCATGTAAGTCCCGGCCATCCGTCAAAGCAAAACCGATCTCGCAGTGCGAATAAATCAAAATGATAGTTTAAAATGATAAACAAAATTAAATTAGATTTTTAGTGCGTAAATAAGATGATTTGAAGCATGATGTGGCTTTCTAGAACATGAATCCTTAATTTCGTCCATTTCTAACTAAGGCTGCGACCTACAGTCATCACGGCTCTGGTACCACTTTGTCACACCCAATTTTACAAGGAAAACCGAATGCATCTCATATGTGCGCCAGGATCATTTACACACACATGATTAGACAAAACGAGAGTAATACCATTGCTGTAACAAAACGTACAAGAGTTTAAACCAGTATAACATCCTTTATTACATCCATAAGGGTGGACTCGAAGGTCCGAACAAAACGATAACTAAACGACGACGAGCAACTCCATCGCCGACATCCACGAGCATGATGACCGGGGGATCCGCATGCCTAGAACTCCTCGAAGTCACTCCGGTACTCGTCCTCGCCTCCGACGTTCTCCTCCGAACGGCGGTAAGCAAGGGTGAGCACACTTATGGTTGGAGCTCGGCAAGTGGGGGAAAATGCAAGGCTATCAAGGATAGGCTATGGTTCACGCGCGGTAAGCATTTTATAAGTTGGTCAAGTTTTATTAGCAATCACCTAGTTACTAGATGTAAGTGTATACCAACCCACTTAACCTTTAAAGAACCTCAAACCAAACCTCCAACCCATGATTTGCATTGATCTTCAAGTTTATTAATCATGTGAGGGTCCAAGCCGCTCGTGACCGTGAGCACGGCTGATCGATCGCCTTTTAACTCGCAGAGGTTGTACACTTTACCCACGCTCGTGTTCCCCATCTTGCCCGGGTTAGCTAGACCCTTAAACACTTCCAAGGTGAGTGGCTAGGGGTCCACTACGAAGCCTTTACAAAGGAAAGAAGAGAAACCAACGCCCGCAACGATTCGAAGCGGAGCGGGCCATAACCCTCCCTAGTGGTCAACACCTTAGCCAAGGTCGCTACCCCAAAAGGACCGGGCTATACCCCTTCAACTCCGGCCCCCCGTGCCCCTCTCGGAAAAGAGCTATCGCTACCCCACTCTCCTAATTAATTGGCTAAGCCGAGCCATGTGGACCGTGGTTGTCTTGTTATCTTGGGTGGTTCTCCATGTTCCGATTATATCAAGTTATCTTGTTTAAAGCACAAGCATATACATAAACAAAACTGAGATGTATAACATAAACAAGCATAACCAAACTTATGTTGAGCAAGCTAAGCATTTATCTACCCCAAACATTTGTTTAAACAGGGTTGATCAAGGTAAAGTGTTAAAGCATCTAGTCAAGTCCTTAACTAGGTGTTTGCCCATCAGATTTATGCATAACATCAGGAAAAGTAAACATTGTTTAGCATGCAGTGTCATAGGTTCAAAAAGATTATGCAGAGGGGGAAATCCACTTGCCTTCCTCTACAAGCTGGGTGAAATCCTCTTCAAAGACAGGTTCTTCCGGATCACTTCCGACAGGGAGCTCAGACGAAACAGGCACGATATCTACGAGTCAAACATGGATAACAATCAATAAACAAAACAGTACACCAAACAGTAATAAAACTGGTAAATTTACTGTTTAAAAGATTCTACTTGTCGAGACGATCATTTCGATATATAGAACGCTAAAAACGGAGTTAAAATGAGAAAGATATGGTTAAAACAGTTTTCAGGGGCCTATTTGCAAGAAAACTATGTTTACAGGGTTGTTTATGAACAAATTCAGGGGCTAAAACATTTTTATAAATTAAATCAGAGGGTTTATGTGCAAAAAGAAGTGAAAAGGGCTTAAAACAGAATTAAACAGGGTAGATAGGGGCTAGTTTGCAAGAATCAGGACCTAACTGCAATTATTTTCAAAGGTGGAAGGACCGGCTTGCGAATATTTGAAATCCCAGGGACTCTTAAACAAAACCGCCACTCCACACCGTGGATCTGAGATCCAACGGCGGATGGCGCATGGGTGCACCGTGGACCCGGCCGTGGGCGCGGTCCATGGGTCCACCGTGGACCCGGCCACTTAAACCGAAGGGGTACGCGATCCCCATCGTCCACTCGCGATCCAACGGCGCTGGACGAAAGCATGCGGCGGGCGGCGGCGACGACGCCGGAGGGCGGCGCGCGCGCGGCGGGAGCTCGCCGGTGTGAGCTCGGGACGGCGCTCCCGGCCATCTCTTCGACCACGGGTTGGGGCAAAACGACGCGGGGACGCTTGCGCACACGATTGCGGGCTCTACGGGCACGATCGGGCCTCACCGGCGGCCGGCACCGTAAGGGGGCGGCGCGGTCACTCCGGTGAGCTCGCGATAGGAGGGGAACCGGGCGGGGGGGTTGCTTACCACACGCAAGCGAAGAGGACGGGCCGAAGGATGGAAAGGAGGCGGCAACGGGGCGGCTTGGTGACGACGGCGGCTCGGGCGGCGCTCCGGCGAGCACGGGCGCGGCCGCCACGGGCGTCGAGGGCGCGAACCTCGCAGCACACGAGCTTGTCAAGCTCCCCGCAAACCTATTGATCAACGGATACGGGCGAAGGCTTAGCCCTTCACCGGCGGCGACGAGACGACGGCGGCGGCGGAAAGCAAGGCGGCGGCGCTGTAGAAATTGGGCTCGGCTCGGGCGTGTGTGTGCTGCAGAGGCGAAAGGGGAGCCAAGGAGCGCGTGAGCGAGCTTATATAGGGCCCGAGGGAGGGAAGTGAAGCGGCCAGGGGACGGGGCGGCGGCGGGTTGCCATTGATGGCCGGCGGCCATCACGGCCCGGTGTAAGGAAAGGGGGAAACGGCCCCCAATTGATCACGGGCAGTTACTTGCCTTAATTGGCAGGCTCTGGGAGGAAAAGAAGGAAGGGGAAGGGGCGGGAGCCGGGCGGATTCGGTGGCGCGCGCGCGCGCGCGCGCGCGGCGCGGGGAAGAAGAAAGGAAGGGGAGGGATAGAGGCCGACGGGTGGGGCCCACCCGTCGGCGCGCCGCCGTAAAAAGAAAAAGGAAGGGGGAAGGGCAGTGGGCCGGCGGGGAGTCGGGCTGGGCCGCCTGGGCCAAAAGGTAAGGGTGCTGGTTTTGTTTTTTTTTCTTTTCTTTTTCAAACCTCATTTTCAAATCCATTTTCAATTCAAATCCATTTCAAACTTTTGCAAACTTTTCTCAAATATTTTATAGACTTTTTAGAGACTACTCAAGCAACCAAAATCATGCAAGCCAAATGATGATGCACATACACTTGTTGTTTCTAACTTTATTATATTATCTTTAATATTTTTAGAGCTCAATTTTATTTAGCATTTTAATCTCCTTAAATCCTTAAGACATTTTAAGTTGCTAAGTGATTTCAGTGATGGAATTTTTAGGGTGTCACAAATCCTACCCCCTTAAAGAGAATCTCGTCCCGAGATTCGAAGACTTAGAGAACAGGTCGAGGGAAGTCTTCCTTGAGTTCATCCTCTCTTTCCCAAGTTGCCTCTTCCTCGGTGTGATGACTCCACCGCACTTTGCACATTCCGATAATCTTACTTCGGTAACTCTCTCCGACACATCCAAGATCTTAACGGGGTATTCTTTGTATGTCAGGTCATTCTCCATTTGAATATCCTCTAACCGCACCGGTTCTATCCTAACCTCACTTGTGCACTTCTTTAACTGTGACACATGAAACACGTTATGAACTCCTGACAACTGTGCTGGCAACTCTAACTGGTATGCTACTTCTCCTTTCCGTTCCAAGATCTTGAAAGGTCCGATAAATCGAGGTGATAACTTTCCCCTGACATTAAATCTTCGTAACCCTCGAATAGGTGACACTCGAGGTATGCATAATCACCGACTTCCAAGATCACCTCTCTTCGCCGAGGATCGGCATAACTCTTCTCGTCTAGACCGTGCCGCCTTAAGATTCTCCCTTATGATTTCAACTTGCTTTTCCCGCTTCTCGTATGCTTTGTCCGGCCCAAAGAATTGCCTTTCACCGTCCGATTCCAAAACAACGGTGTTCTACACTTCCTTCCATACGAGCTTCAAAAGGTGCCATCTTGATGCTAGACGATAGCCGTTGTTGTAAGCAAACTCGCATAAGGCAAACTCTTATCCCAACCGCCACCGTTCTTTAATGCACAAGCTCTCAACATATCCTCGAGTATCCGATTTGTTCTCTCCGTCCGTCCATATGTCCGAGGATGGTACGCCGAGCCGAAGTTTAACTTTGTATCCATCGATTCATGCAACTTCGCCAAAACCGTGAAGTGAATTGTGTGCCTCGATCCGACACTATCCTCTTCGATACCCCGTGCAAACACACTATCCTTGAATTATACAACTCAGCTAGCTTCACTCCAGTATAGGTCGTCTTCACTGGAATGAAGTGCGCTACCTTGGTTAATCTATCCACAATAACCCAAATAGAATCATACCCGTCACGAGTACGAGGTAATCCCACTATGAAATCCATACCGATTTCCTCCCATTTCCACTCAGGTACCTTCAGAGGTTGTAGCAATCCTGCTGGTCTTTGATACTCAGCCTTCACTCTTTGGCACACATCACACAAAGCTACATGAGCCGCCACGCCTTTCTTCATCCCATACCACCGGTATCTCTCGCTTCAAGTCCCGATACATCTTGGTACTACCGGGGTGTATAGAGTAAGCCGAATCATGTGCTTCCTTCAAGATAACTTCTCTCAATTCCTTGATCTCAGGTACACAGATTCTGTTCTTAAACCACACTGTTCCTTGCTCATCTTCCCTGAATTCCGGAACTTTGCCCAATTTAATCAACTTCCTGTATTCTGCAATCTTGGCATCAGTCAACTGTCCCTTCCTGATATCCTGCTCAAGTGTCGATTCAATCTCTAATGTCAAAGTCTCACTTGAAGCAACCATTCCCAAGTTAAGCTGTGCCATCTCCCAACATAGTTCTTGAGGTAACAGGTGTCCCAATAGCATATTAGTCTGTCCCTTTCGACTCAAAGCATCTGCCACAACATTCGCTTTCCCTGGATGATACTGGATATCCAAATCATAATCTTTGATCAACTCTAACCATCTTCTTTGCCTCAAATTCAGATCCTTCTGAGTAAAGATATATTTCAGACTCTTATGGTCAGTAAAGATCTTACACTTGTTCCCAATCATATAATGTCTCCAGATCTTCAATGCGTGAACAACCGCGGCCTAACTCAAGATCATGAGTAGGATAGTTCTGCTCATGTTTTCTCAACTTGTCTTGAAGCATAAGCTACTACCTTTCCTTCTTGCATTAACACACATCCCAATCCTTGCCGAGAGGCATCACGGACACATCGAACCCTTTGTGTATGTCCGGCATGATCAACACGAGTCTTGTGGTCGGCCTCTTCTTCAACTCCTCAAAACTAGCCTGACACTTCTCATCCCATTTGAATTCTCTTCCTTTCTCGAGCAGAGTGGTAAGTGGCTTCACTATCTTAGAAAACCCTTCAATGAACCTCCGATAGTATCCTGCAAGACCAAGGAAACTTCTGATCTCCGGCACATTCTTAGGCGGACTCCGAGTTCAATACATCCCGAACCTTGCTTGGATCGACCGCTATGCCTCCATCCGTGATGATATGTCCGAGAAAAGATACCTCCTTTAACCGTAAAGCACACTTGCTGAACTTGGCATACGGGATGTTCCCGTAACTTCGTAACACAAGCCTCAAATGTTCTTCATGTTCTTCTTCACTCCGAGAGAATACCAATATATCATCAATGAATACCACAACAAACTTATCCGGATACTCCATGAATACCTTGTTCATCAAATACATAAAGTATCTTTGGTGCATTGGTCGAGCCAAAGGACATCACGGTGAACTCATATAACCCATATCTAGAAGTGAATGCTTGTCTTTGGTATATCCTCCACACGGATTTTCAACCGATGATAACCCTGATCTAAGATCTATCTTAGAGAAAGCCTTAGCTCCTCTCATTTGATCAAACAAATCCTCAATCCGAGGTAAAGGGTATTTATTCTTGATAGTAACTTCGTTAAGTGATCGATAGTCTATACACAACCTTCTAGATCCATCCTTCTTATCAACGAAGAGTGTGGGGGCTCCCCATGGTGATGAACTAGGACGGATAAACCCTTTACTAAGTAATTCTTCAATTTGTTTCTTTAATTCAGCTAGATCTTTAACATCCATTCTATATGGTCTTTTAGATATGGGAGCAATACCGGGTATAAGTTCAATACTAAATTCAATGTCACGATCGGTGGCATACCCGGTAAATCCTCCGGAAACACATCGGGGAATTCATTCACTACCCTTATATCCTCCAAGGCCTTGCCTTCAACAGAGTTCATAACTCCTTTGACGACGAGGGTGCACTCACATACTCTACTCTTTCCCCTTGAGGACCGAAGTTAACGATCGACCTCTTCCGACACCGAATAACTCCATCACAACTCCTTAACCAATCCATACCAAGAATGACATCTATTCTCCATGATTTTAGAACTACCGGATTAGCAAGAAAGTCTACCCCCATGATATTAATCTTTACTTGTGGGCATATGTGACCGCTTTTCATTTCTCCCCCGGAGTGCTAACTATCGGTGGGTTCTTCATTGTACTCATAGGTAAGTTATATTTTGCCACAAATTAATCGTTATGAATGAATGTGATGCTCCCGAATCAAATAATACGGTAGCGGGTACGAGTTGACGAAAAACGTACCCAATACCACGCCGGCATCATTCTGAGCTTGCTCCACTGATACATGATTGACTCGGCCACGCACATGACTCTGCTGGCCTCTCTTGCTGGGTGTCTGTGGAGTACGAGCCTGAGAAGATGGCTGCCCAGTCCTGTTCCCAATGTCCCTCTGTGGAGTCTGCATCACCCTCTTTGGACAGTTGTTAGCATAATGCCCCAGCTCTCCGCACTTGAAGCATCCACCTGGCGAACAGGGGTTGGTGTTCCCCGACAGGTGCCCCGCAGTTGTTGCTAGGACGACTCGGTTGAGGGGTAGGAGCTCGGGTGTCTGAGGATTGAAGCGCCGTGGCCGAAACGAGCGCCGGAGCCGCATGTTCGTGGGTACCTCCCGGCTTGTCCACCAGGACGATATGGAGTCGAGCTCGCCGAGAACCGTAACGGGGACGGGTGTTACCGCTAGATCGCCCCCGAGACCGAAACTTGCGTTTATGTTCACCCATCTCCTTCCTCTTGCTTTCCGGCCCAATAGCTTTGTTTACCGGCGTACGAAAGTCCGGAAGATGTGACTGCGAAGTAGATAGTTCGGAGGACTAATCAAGCCATCCAGGAACCTTTCTTGCCTCTTTGGATCGGTGTTAACTTCATCGGGTGCATAACGTGACAAGTGAGTGAACTTGTCCGGATACTCGATCACCGACATATTGCCTTGCCTCGGTGACAAGAACTCCCTCTCGCTTGAGCTTGAGAACCCCCGAAGGAATGTGATAAGTGCGGAAGTTGTCACGGAATTCCCGCCAAGTGATGTTCTCGCCCGTTGGGATGAGCTTGAGAGTACGCATCCCACCAATCTGCGGCCCGCCCCACAAGTCTTCCAGGCGGCATACGTAACCATCTCCCTGTCAGTGCACTGCACGATTTCCAGCTTCTTAGTGATAGTTTTCAGCCAGTCATCAGCATCTAGTGGATCAGCTGAGTGAGAAAATGTAGGGGGATTGTGGCTCATGAACTCCTTGTGCCTATCCCTTGGTGGCGGGGGTGGTGGAGGCATCGGTGGTGGTGGCTGGTTCTGTTGAGCTTGCATCTGCTGCACAGTGTTGGTAAGGTTTTGAATCAGTTGCATCTGCGCTGCCAGGAATTGCTGCATGTTCGGGTCCATTGCTTGGTTGATCGGTGGAGGTGGTGCTGGGTTTTGTTGATTTGCAATATGTGCCCGGATCACAGGTGGCACGTCTTGACCTCCTCCGGACCTGGTGTTTACCATCTGACCGTTAGAAAAATCATATCTCGATAATTGTACTTGAATCATTGCATAAGAGAATAACTCAAAGTAAAATGACAGCATGTACTTCAGTTAAGACAGATTCTGTTGACCTCAAAGAATTATGCATAACTTTCTGTGTAAATGTCCAATGACCACGAATTTTTACCAGATTATAGTGTATAAAATTATGGAACCAACCCAACTGGAATCACCTCATTTGGATATATATAACTCGAGATATAATTCAAACAGTACAGCTATGTCAGCAGAAATTTACAGATTCTGACTTGTTCATTACTTTGTGCATAATTCCCAGAATTTGTATTGTATACCCTTGAATTTTTGACAGAAATTCATCCTATAAATTTGTGAACTAACCCAACTGGTTTCATGTCATTTGGAATTCTGTAGCTTGAGTTATAAGCAAAACATTACTGACATGTCATATGACTGCGAAAACAGATTTGATCCAATCTCATTTGCATAAGAGATTAAGCAATGACAACCGATAAAACCCAACCAAACCTTAATTAACTTTAAAATTTCAGATTGCATAGTGGCCATCACTCCACCATACAATTACAATCAAGCAAAGATCCAACTCAAGCATGTTTGCAAACAGCATTCATTATTACAAGCAAATACGTTCACGCGAGAACGGTCTATCGAAAAGGTAAATGATAAGGGCGAGCATCCTAGGATCCTAGCCAAGACGAGTAGTAGCTTCATCGGTGTTGTAACGAAGCCTCTTGCGCGGAGGGGAAGCCGTAGTCCGATATGGCATGACTTCCCGAGGCGCCGCCGTCCCGCAAGTTGTGCTTCCGGTCGTGCTATCTTTGCCCGAGCGTACTGCAGCTCTTCATGATACTTGTTTATCTCCAAAGTTGCTCCCTCCGGATCAGCATTCGGAGCAGCGGCGGTCACCCTTGCCAAGACATCGATGCGGTCATCGCCTCCCGCCGGCACCACGGTCACTTCCGTGCCACTTGCACGTCGAGGCACATGACGGTACTCCGACCGGAACAACCGCACTCGATTAGCATTACAAACCGACCGCAGCGCCCTCCTTGCTGCATCATTCACCGCAAGCATCATCCGTAGAGAACCGAGCCGTGCTATGGTGGGATGAGCGATACCTCCATCCTTCCGCATCATTCGCAGGCTTCCCGATGTAAACTTTGCAAGTGTAGTAATCCCTCATTCCGGGCTCACCGAAATGCTTGGTCACATAGAGAGGCCTTATGGTATACCCCGTATACCTCGGAACATCCCACAGGGAGAATGCGGAACCGCCCATTCTCGGCTTCGAGAGAGTGCTTATGGTATTCGGCTCCATGGTAGCGGGGATCTTCATCTTCCTCCGGGTTGCCGCAAAGATGGTTACCATCATCCTCACCCACACCGTCATCACCGGAGTCTTCTCGGATCACCTTCGGCACAGGATCGGCGGGTGCGGGGGGTGCTTCCTCATTGACCGCGGCGCGCGGTGGAATCACAATGTCACCGTCCGCGTCGCCTCAAGCACCGTGCCATCGTACGGTACCGTGGCCGTTCCAATGGCTCTTCTCGGCTCCTCCTCCTCCATCTCAACTTCTTCGGGATCCTCTTCTTCTTCTTCGTGGGACCTCCTCTCGGGTCTTCCTCAACCTCAACCTCCCGCCGGAACTCCTCCTCGTTCCTCCTCAACATCTTCAAGACGATGGCGAGGGGCCACCGTCCCGCAGGAAAGCGCCCACCGGTGCTCTTGCGAGGGGTCATGTAAGTCCCGGCCATCCGTCAAAGCAAAACTTATCTCGCAGTGCGAATAAATCAAAATGATAGTTTAAAATGATAAACCAAATTAAATTAGATTTTTAGTGCGTAAATAAGATGATTTGAAGCATGATGTGGCTTTCTAGAACATGAATCCTTAATTTCGTCCATTTCTAACTAAGGCTGCGACCTACAGTCATCACGGCTCTGGTACCACTTTGTCACACCCGATTTTACAAGGAAAACCGAATGCATCTCATATGTGCGCCAGGATCATTTACACACACATGATTAGACAAAACGAGAGTAATACCATTGCAGTAACAAAACGTACAAGAGTTTAAACCAAGATAACATCCTTTATTACATCCATAAGGGTGGACTCGAAGGTCCGAACAAAATGATAACTAAACGACGACGAGCAACTCCATCGCCGACATCCACGGGCATGATGACCGGGGGATCCGCATGCCTAGAACTCCTCGAAGTCACTCCGGTACTCGTCCTCGCCTCCGACGTTCTCCTCTGAACAGCGGTAAGCAAGGGTGAGCACGCTTATGGTTGGAGCTCAGCAAGTGGGGGAATATGCAAGGCTAATCAAGGATAGGCTATGGTTCACAGCGGTAAGCATTTTATAAGTTGGTCAAGTTTTATTAGCAATCACCTAGTTACTAGATGTAAGTGTATACCAACCCACTTAACCTTTAAAGAACCTCAAACCAAACCTCCAACCCATGATTTGCATTGATCTTCAAGTTTATTAATCATGTGAGGGTCCAAGCCGCTCGTGACCGTGAGCACGGCCGATCGATCGCCTTTAACTCTGCGAGGTTGTACACTTTACCCACAGTTCGTGTTCCCCATCTTGCCCGGGTTAGCTAGACCCTTAAACACTTCCAAGGTGAGTGGCTAGGGGTCCACTACGAAGCCTTTACAAAGGAAAGAAGAGAAACCAACAGCCCGCAACAAGCATACGGAGCGGAGCGGCCATAACCCTCCCTAGTGGTCAACACCTTAGCCAAGGCTGCTACCCCAAAAGGACCGGGCTATACCCCTTCAACTCCGGCCCCCCGTGCCCCTCTCGGAAAAGAGCTATCGGCTACCCCACTCTCCTAATTAATTGGCTAAGCCGAGCCATGTGGACCGTGGTTGTACCGTTATCTTGGGTGGTTCTCCATGTTCCGATTATATCAAGTTATCTTGTTTAAAGCACAAGCATATACATAAAATAACCGAGATGTATAACATAAACAAGCATAACCAAACTTATGTTGAGCAAGCTAAGCATTTATCTACCCCAAACATTTGTTTAAACAGGGTTGATCAAGGTAAAGTGTTAAAGCATCTAGTCAAGTCCTTAACTAGGTGTTTGCCCATCGATTTATGCATAACATCGGGAATAGTAAATATTGTTTAGCATGCGGTGTCATAGGTTCAAAAAGATTATGCAGAGGGGGAAATCCACTTGCCTTCCTCTACAAGCTGGGTGAAATCCTCTTCAAAGACAGGTTCTTCCGGATCACTTCCGACAGGGAGCTCAGACGAAACAGGCACGATATCTACGAGTCAAACATGGATAACAATCAATAAACAAAACAGTACACCAAACAGTAATAAAACTGGTAAATTTACTGTTTAAAAGATTCTACTCGTCGAGACGATCATTTCGATATATAGAACGCTAAAAACGGAGTTAAAATGAGAAAGATATGGTTAAAACAGTTTTCAGGGGCCTATTTGCAAGAAAACTATGTTTACAGGGTTGTTTATGAACAAATTCAGGGGCTAAAACATTTTTATAAATCAAATCAGAGGGTTTATGTGCAAAAAGAAGTGAAAAGGGCTTAAAACAGAATTTAACGGGGGTAGATAGGGGCTAGTTTGCAAGAATCGGGACCTAACCGCAATTATTTTCAAAGGTGGAAGGACCGGCTTGCGAATATTTGAAATCCCGGGGACTCTTAAACAAAACCGCCACTCCACACCGTGGATCCGAGATCCAACGGCGGATGGCGCATGGGTGCACCGTGGACCGGCCGTGGGCGCGGTCCATGGGTCCACCGTGGACCCGCCACTTAAACCGAAGGGGTACGCGATCCCCATCGTCCACTCGCGATCCAACGGCGCCGGACGAAAGCATGCGGCGGGCGGCGGCGGCGACGCCGGAGGGCGGCGGCGAGCGGCGGGAGCTCGCCGGCGTGAGCTCGGACGGCGCTCCCGGCCATCTCTTCGACCACGGGTTGGGGCAAAACGACGCGGGGACGCTTGCGCACACGATTGCGGGCTCTACGGGCACGATCGGGCCTCACCGGCGGCCAGCACCGTAAGGGGGCGGCGCGGTCACTCCGGTGAGCTCGCGGGGGAGGCGCTGGGCGCGATAGGAGGGGAACCGGGGCGGGGGGGGGTTGCTTACCACACGCGAGCGAAGAGGACGGGCCGAAGGATGGAAAGGAGGCGGCAACGGGGCGGCTTGGTGACGACGGCGGCTCGGGCGGCGCTCCGGCGAGCACGGGCGCGGCCGCCACGGGCGTCGAGGGCGCGAACCTGCGCAGCACACGAGCTTGTCAAGCTCCCCGCAAACCTATTGATCAACGGATACGGGCGAAGGCTTAGCCCTTCACCGGCGGCGACGAGACGACGGCGGCGGCGGAAAGCAAGGCGGCGGCGCGCGGGTAGAAATTGGGCTCGGCTCGGGCGTGTGTGTGATGCGAGAGGCGAAAGGGGAGCCAAGGAGCGCGTGAGCGAGCTTATGTAGGGCCCGAGGGAGGGAAGTGAAGCGGCCAGGGGACGGGGCGGCGGCGGGTTGCCATTGATGGCCGGCGGCCATCACGGCCCGGTGTAAGGAAAGGGGGAAACGGCCCCCAATTGACCACGGGCAGTTACTTGCCTTAATTGGCAGGCTTGGGGAGGAAAAGAAGGAAGGGGAAGGGGCGGGAGCCGGGCGGATTCGGTGGCGCGCGGCGGCGGCCCGCGCGGGCGCGGGGAAGAAGAAAGGAAGGGGAGGGATAGAGGCTGACAGGTGGGGCCCACCCTGTCGCGCGCCGCCGTAAAAAGAAAAGGGAAGGGGGAAGGGCAGTGGGCCGGCGGGGGAGTCGGGGGTGGGCCGCCCGGGCCAAAAGGTAAGGGTGCTGGTTTTGTTTTTTTTTCTTTTCTTTTTCAAACCTCATTTTCAAATCCATTTTCAATTCAAATCCATTTCAAACTTTTGCAAACTTTTCTCAAATATTTTATAGACTTTTTAGAGACTACTCAAGCAACCAAAATCATGCAAGCCAAATGATGATGCACATACACTTGTTGTTTCTAACTTTATTATATTATCTTTAATATTTTTAGAGCTCAATTTTATTTAGCATTTTAATCTCCTTAATTAAATCCTTAAGACATTTTAAGTTGCTAAGTGATTTCGGTGATGGAATTTTTAGGGTGTCACACACAAATCCGTTGATAAAAACATATGGTGCCCTTTGTGAAAGTTGTAACTCTATAGCTCCTCTACAACTTTTATTTTTGGAGATTTTTCACTTAGTTGGCAATTTTCGGAGTTACAGAATTTTGAAAACTGGTTCGCGGAATTGAACACGAGCTGGGCGACGTCGACGCCGCGCCGAGATCGCGCGCGCCAGCACCCGTCTAGCCACACGTCGAGCCCCGCGCGCCCCGACGTACGGATGCCTCGATGCCTCCGCGGTGGGCCTCTCGCGTCGTGGACCCTCCGCCTCACCCTTGGACCCGTGCGCCGCGCCCGGGCGTGACTTCACGGCTTGGTGACGGGCCCCGGCCCGTCCACGCCCCGTGCCGCAGCACGCCTGCACGCATGCAGCGAGCCAGCTGGCCGCGCCTTGCCATATAGCCAGCTGAGGCCTCGTCCGCATCGTGCGGCACACACGCCTCGGCCAAAATTCATGAAATCACAGCTCGCCGTCGCTCCTGCTATCTACCGCCGCAAGCTGTTGGCATCGCCACCGCGAACCCTCCTCTCGCGCCAAACCGAGGCCCCCTACTGCTCCTACTACTTCTCGGACCCCTTCGAAGTCGACCTCCGCCGCTTGTGCACCGACTGGACGCGTTGCCGCCGGCCAATTGGAGCCGCGACGGACGCTCCAGGTCCGTCCCGCCGCCGGTGCCGGTGAGGCCATCTCCGCCCGTGCTCCGCCGTCATCCGCCCCTATGCAGGTGCGCACGACGCCCTAGGGTGCTCCCTGGCCGGGCCCGGTCGAAACCTGCCGCCGGCAAGGCCCCAAGGCCCGCGAGGGACCACATTGCTTCTTCCCTATTCTTTCTTGGGTGTTTTTCGTGACCTAGGGGCATATGTGTAATATCGAAAAGTTCTTCCAGGGGTCGGCCTGTAAAAGGGATTTTTAGGTTTTAGCTGCAACTTCAAAAATCCATTAAAAATCGTAGAAACATCAGAAACATGCAAATCCAATTTTGTTGGGTTCCTGGTGAAGAAATCTACCAGTTCTAGAAAGGTTGTATAGGGATTATTTGTGTAGTTTTATAATTAAAAAATCAAACTCAGTTTGAAGTGTTTTTAGTGTAATTTAAAATATACACGTGATATGGACTTGAGTATTGGTTATGTTGCTCCTTAGGGCATGTTTAGATTTTTGACCAAAGTTGGAATGAGTTTGATATGTAGATTTATAGTTATGATTTATGTAAGATTATTGCTAGATTAAACTTGATGCTTTTTATAGCCCTTTAAATAAAGTTTTCTTTGAGCACTAATGAACCCATGACTTTGTTATGCTAATGAACACTTATGATAAATTGGATGAGATGTTTAACCATGTTTTGTTTGGTATTTTGGATTTAACTTGGTATATCATGTTTAATTCTTAATAGATTACCTATGAAAGTTGAGCTCAGTTTGTTAATTTAATCCTTCTGTGTGATTTAATGTTGTTTAACTAGGCTGAGTTTTATCTTTTTCATGTGATTTTATGTATAATTGATCTAGGGCTAATTTTTGGTGTATGAGCTTATCTCATGATATGTTGTTGTGTGCAAAATCTTAGGCTCATTGGAAGTGTATTTAAGTTTATATGAATTTTTGGATGAATGACTAGCTAGGAATTGAATAAATAGGTTTATGCTTATTAATTAAGTTTAATCAAGGTTTTCATGTTTGTTCCTGTTTTTAATAATTTTAATCACATTCCCTTGCTGTTTGGTGAAGTTAAGTAATTTAATTTGCTTAAATATGTACACAGTCACCATCAAAGTTAACCTTTAATTAACCTCTCACACCCTCACCTAATGCATATGCATGTATTTGTGTAGATTTACCAGGCGGTACATACACGCTGACCTAGGAAGGAGACGGGGTTGTAGATGGTGAAGTGAATGAGTTGGGTGTTCATCAAGACCTGGACCAAAGTCCAGAAGAGCCCAAGGTTGTTGCTAACTTAGAAAAAGGCAAGCACCGGATATGCATATAACCTTTTTAATAAAATCTCTTAACTTTTACCTTTTCAGTATTTATGTTTTACTTTGTGCATTTAAGTTTCAGGAGTTGTTTGAAACCTAGATGCATAATCCTTAGGACTCCTATGCTCTTTTACTAGTATGTTAGGTCGCTAGTGCCATGCTTTAAAGACACAATACAAGTCGAGTAATGACTCATTGCTCGCGAGATATAGGTTACTCATATTGGAATCATAAGTTGATTGAATTGACTCGCTCATGTGGTAAGAGCAATGGGTTTGGTCTCGACCGAGTAGCATTGTACTGGTTTAAGCTATTGAACGTACCAAGTGCTTGTCGGGAATGAGATCGGTAAGCCTAGTACCTAATGAACCAGTGTGGGGACTTTATCGCTACCACTCTTGAGATGCTTCTCTTGGTTTGCTCCCGGTAGTGCAAGTGTGATTCTGGACGTGCCGTGTGAGGGCGTTCCAGTAGCCTTGTACTTAGGACTGTAGCGCCCGTCCCTAATCTGGGGAATGACGGGAACCGCCTGGTTGGGGTAGACACTGCACTTGGTCTACCTTCTTCTGTGTATCTTGGGTTTACCTTGCAAGGATATAAATCGATCAATCGTCGGTCACTCGCCGTTATCTGAGTTGGCTTGACCACTGACTACCTCGTGTTTATTTATGAAACATTTTGGATTAATATTGATGTCTGATTAATCTTGTTGTACAACCATGCCTGTTTAGCTAGGTGCTTATCTAGAATGTTTAACATACTAGAACTTGAGCGAAAACTTGAAAGTAAGGATCAACTCTTAGATGTTTTTGGCAAAACAGACCCACCAGCCAAAAAGCCTTGCATGTCTAGTTGTGTCTTTATTTTGACGGGTCAGTCTTGCTGAGTATTAGTATACTCAGCCTTACTTAATTTGTTGTTTTCAGGTAACCCCATCTGGCCTGGTGTTATCCCAGATGGATGGGAGATTGAATGGGAGAACGATGATGATGAGTGATATGCATGGATGACCTCATGTGTGTATCATGCGTTTAGTTTACTTTTCACTGTCTAAAACTCTAAACCATATTTACTTTTATGTACTCAAAACCTGATTTGTAATTTTAAGTACTTATGGACTTTTATGTAATGTAATGGTGTACTCTGGTCCTGCCTTCGTGTGGGCTTAGCGCATATCTCGATCCTGTTGTAAGTGATTTACCGGGCATGCCCCGGCAGAGGTGACAAAATAGTTATTTATTATTGCTTAATGACCACGTGGACAGGCTTAGGCGATAATATGGAATTATTTTGGGCGGTTCTATCACCCCAGCTCGTCGCCGCCCCTTTCGGAATAGGGCCTCGCCGTGGTCGGCACCTGCGCCTGGCGGGGGAGCACGCACGGAGCCGCGCCCGCGACGGGCTGTAGCGCGCCGCAGATAAGGCACAGTCAATTTCGGTCTGGACTGGATCGACAGTGGAGAGGATAACGACAGAAGATCCAGAGACTAGCTGTTATTGTCACTATTTTAATATATATATATATGATCAAGGATCTATACGTGAAATTTGCAATTCTAAAGGACTCAATTTTCCTGTCTAAAGGACCTATACATGAAAACCATATCTATAAAGAGCTGGAATGTAAATTGCAATGAAAAAATATCATTGGGTGAGGCCCGTGAGTCACCGATGCACTCAGATTCTCGATCCATCTTCGTCTCTCTCCCCTATGCGGTTGCGCTCCTCGCTTCTTCTTTTTTTCCCGAAAGTCCTCGCTTCTTCCGCCAGCAGCGCCCCTCCTGCCAACTCCTCTGAGGCAGGCGTGCGCGGGAGCACGAGCTCCACCGCCGCCTGGTCCCTCCAGCAAGCTCCTCCCACCTGTTGGGGGAGTGGCCCAGCCCATGTAAGGGTTAGTGAGCTTTTGTATGAGCTCGAGGGGTTTCTTGTAAATACCGCGTCCACCAGGGGCTCAGAAGAAAATAACCACTAGGGGCTTGGGGGGAAATTGCCAACTATCCTCATCCCTATATATAGGAGGGTCATTGTAATTGATGGGACAAACATTGAATGGGGAGAGGATCCCAAGGTATAAAGTTACTGTTTCGTTCTTTATTTTCTGCATTATAGTAGTGGAGGTAGAAGGGATAGTTGCAGCAGCAGTAGTAGAGGTAGTAGTAATGGATGAAGAAGAAGTAGTCTTCCGAAGGGGTCCTTCGGTCCTTTGCCCCTTCGGAGGAGTAGAATAAGAGTATTGTGGTGTTGGTTCCCCTTCGATCCCAATTTACACCAACAGTTTGGCGTCCACCTCGTGGAAGGATTCACAGACACATGGAAGAGGCAACCTTCGGATGGGAAGTACTCGACTGCATTCAGATGCCGGCCTTCGGCATGGGAAAATTTGTGGCAGTGTCCTAATTGAGTCTCCCTTCGGAGAAGCTTTTGCAGACAATCTACAACTCACCATCATCGGCATCGACGCGTTACATTATCCGAGGCCCCTTTGATGGTTACAGACCGGAGCAGCCACTATACTACGAAGGTGGGTTGCACCAACTTGTTCTGGCTGGACGGAAAGGTCCCAATGCAAGCGCGCACGTTCGGAGACGAAGGTCCCAAGCCTCCTTCGGAGATGAAGGTCCTGACACCCACCAAGTTTCAGACAACGACGAAACAAGCCGTCACTGGACGGCCCATGTCTCGGCGTCGCTCCCATGGGTTATTTACCTATTTCGGAGCATAGGATCTCATGTTGCGCACAGGTTACCTTCGGAGGAGCAGAGGGACCTCGTGCAGGGGAGGCGCAGTGTGCCACTTGCTTGCAGGTAAAATAGGGGCCTCACTTCGGACTAACTATTTTATTTCAGAAGCCCACCCAACATATGAGGCCTAGCAGGCAAGCTGGACCACCAATGGCCGGGTGGTAAGCAAGCAACCCTTTGGGGCCGAAGTCCACTTCGGTGCTTCTCGCTGCTTTGCTTGTGTGCCCTTCGATCGCCTTTTTGTGTCGCGAATTTCAAAGCCTAGGTTACTCCAGTTTTTGCAGAAGCGTGTTGTTGCGTTTTCTCCTTAGTGTAAATTTCCATCATCGTCAAATCTCTTCTTGTCCTTCGGAGCTGTTGTTTTTTTCATACAGCTTCGACCTTGACGGTTTACAAATCTGTATCGTGAGGTTAAGTTATCCGGCCAGCAATATAGTTTACTTTGTTAATAAGTAGTTGTTGCTTCTCGGGTTTTACTTTTAGCTCGTACTTGAAAAGGCACCAAAGGTGTTCTGACGGTGACAGGAATCCGAGGTATATGGACATTGGCCTTGAGCCTTTGAGACCATGCCAACCCGAAACAAGTTCTTGACACAGGTTAGACAAGTGCGTAGTTTTTAGTTACGGCCATCTTTCAGCATCTTTTTCTTACCCTTCGTATGTGAGTGACGAAGATCTGCCTCACTGCCTGCCATGCAAAAATTTCAAAACCTGTTAGATTGCTAGGAATTCTAACGTTTTCTCCGCTCTCTCTCCATCACATCACATTAAATACGTCAAAAGACATACAGAGTATTAAATATAGGTAAAAAAAGTAACTAATTACACCGTTTTGATGTACTTCGCGACACGAATCTTTTGAGCCTAGTTAGGCCATGGTAGGATAATATTTACCACAAACAAACGAAACGTGCTACAGTGTGCGAAACGTTGAAAAGGCAAAATTTTCTAACATCTAAACAAGGCCTAACGTGGGGCAGTAAAGGGCGCCGAAGGGGCCAAGCAAATACCAGTGCGTTAGCGAACTATTGTGTCTCAGTTAAAGCTCTAACATCTGTCTTGCAGAAAGTATCCTTCGAATACCTTATTGTAATACTTTTCAGCACTGTTCTGTTTGCTTGCTAATTTAATGTCAGGTTGTTATACCGGTACTCCGAAGGGGCATATGTTCACATTGTTACGGGCACCATCATGCATTTCTTTATTATTTTATCTCTTTGCAACATTAGTTGTTTTGGATTTAGCTACGTTTTGGTATCTACTAACCTGTGCATAATAAGTGATGAGGGACCCTTCGCCTGAGATAGCAAACCAATTTAATTAATGGGTTTCAAGAGATGAATTTTTTTCCCACCTTCGGAATCATCTCAGTACAATTTTTATTACCTTTCAGAACTATCTCGGTGGGATTTCGCGAGATTGACATTTCACCTTTGGAATTATCTTTGGGAAATTTTCATCTTCGGAATCATCTTAAGGAAATTTTAGCTTTGGTGGAAGCAAGCAGGAATTTTTCGCTCCGAAGCTAAGAAGTCAAATATGAACCCCCCAGTAATCAAACAAATTGACTTTTCCATCTACACATGCACAATTTGCACCCTAACCGACAAAGAATCCCCCGTGGTGGATCTCAACTGAAAACTCTTCATCATCATCCCCTACAGTACCACAACTGATTCACATCAATTTCACTAAAAACCCCTAAGCATGCACCAAATCAGACACATTCAGAAACTCTAACGTGAAAATTTTCAAGTTTTTCCGAACCAAACCTCAACCAACAACTAAGAAATCCATACACCAACCACTAATTCCAAGTTTTAGGGCTTCGATTCATTCACTATACTAAGGCGATAGTACCCCTCCTCTTCGCAAGGTGGCCACCATCCCGCAGATTCACCATGATCAACACAGGAATCTACTAACCTACAAGCGGTGGCGGCTCGTGAGATCTTCAAGCGTCTCCGCAACTTGCCGTCGATGACCCCTAAGTGTGCCACGGCCTTGGTTGTCCCTCCGCCTCCCACCGCCTCGACGAGGTCCAACAAGGAGGGTGGGGAAAGAAGTGGACAACAATGTATTCCAGGGGGTATTCTCATTTGTACCCTACATCCCCCACTCGAATGCAAAACACATGCAATTCCAGCCTGTCAATGCCTAATTGGCTCTACCACGTCAGATCCAACCCCCAAATCAAGTGTTATGTACCTCTGATGAACAACTTAAAAAATTAATGGATCCAACACTCTAGTTTGAGAGATAGTGGACCTATATGACAAAGCTACAAATTATGAAGTTAATGGATTAAGAGCATCTCCAAGAGCTCTTGTATATGTGATGAGTTAGCTAAAAAAAGAAAAATCTTTATCAAAACTCGAATCCAACAGACTCTGTATTTTACTCAGCTAGCTATCTTGTTTTCTATTTCCCCCCCTCGCTAGTAAAAAAGAAGACCTCTCCCACTAGTTATCATGTTTTCTATTCAGAGAAGGTGTTGGATTTCATCATTTTTTTTCTAATTATTTCATTTTACATAATAGTTAAATTAATAGCTACTCAGAGCAACTCCAAGAGCTAGCTATATTGGCTTAACTAGCTAAAAAAATGGAAAATTTGTCCAAAAACTCAATCCAACCGACTAGTTAAACTTGCCCTCGCTATCCTCTGCTAGCTAAATCGGGGCCGCTGCCATGACGGTACTTAACTGCTCTCATATAAACAAAAGCTCTCGGAGAAGCTCTGCATTTTATTTTTTTAGCGCGGTGCATTACAGTAGTCTTTTAATAAGTAGCAAAAGCATAGCACTTCGATTCGATTCCGAGTCGAAATCGTCCTTGAGGCTGCTTCGGGCAGCATATCTCATTGTCTTCGCTTATTTCCTCTCACGAATACTATTCATTATACCAGCCGAAAGTACTATTCATTCTACCTACCGAACTGGGCAGCGCTTCATCCCACGTCTCACGTCCTCCCTCCCCTCTCTTCCCCGGGCCACGTGCGCCGCCGCCGCCGCCGCCGCCGTTCTTGATCTGCGCGATCCGCGGCCCGTCGTCACGAGGAAGATTCCCGGGGATCTCAAGGCCCTGGCGCCGGCGCGGAACCGCGTGGAGGAGTCGCGCTCCGGCTCCGCTGGCCTTCGCCGAGTCGTGCGTGACGAACTCGGCGCCAAGATGATGGACTTCGCTCCGGCCGATCTCTGCAATCCCGATCCGCGCCTGGTGCTGAGGAAGAGGCTCCGGGAGGAGATGGAGGCTCTACGCGGCATCTTGAGTAAGGCCGAGCTCTTGGCCGGCAAGACCGCCGGCGATGGTCATGCCGCACCTCGCCACGGCAAGGACGGGTGTTTCTTGGCGGCGGAAGCCCGCCCGACGGCCATGGATGCAGAGCGCCCAAGCAGTGCCAAGAGAAGGAAGGCGATGCCTCTTGCGCCGGCCGTCAAGCCCATGACGTCATCTCACAAGATCTCCAACCTGGCCACCAAGAGGAGGAGGACGATGCCTCTTCCGGCGGTCGTCGAGATGTCGACGGATGAGATTTCCAACCTGGCCACCAAGAAGTCGATGCCTCTTGCGGCGCTCGTCAACGTCAAGCCCAGGATGTCGGCGGATGAGATCTCCAACCTGGCCACCAGAGTGTCGTTGCTCTCGGAGGACATGCCGGCGCGCATCCTCGAGTTCCTCAAGAAGGAGTGCACCGGCCACGAAGACGGAAACAGCGGCGAGATTGAGATCGACATCGGGTCCATGAGGCACTCTGCTTTGTTCGAGCTGAGGAAGTTGCTGGACGAGTTCGCTGAGGAGGAGAAGCACCGGCGCCAGAAGGAGGAGTCGACGAACGCGTCCAAAGCCACTAGTTGCTCATCGCCGCGTCAACATGAAGATGGTGAGATCGTCGAGGAGGATTGCTATGTCGCTACAGAAACATGCAGCTATGCCTCTCCCATGGTGGCAGGGAAGGTTCTCTGTTCACCGACACGAACACTCGAAGCCAATGAAATAGCAGAGGAGGAAATCATATGCGGCGGCGCCGCCCCTGTTGCGACGGAGCAGTGTACTGAAACTGCAAACAGCCCAAGCAGCAGCAGCAGTTCTAGCAGTTCTTCTGGATCCTCCAGCAGCAGTTCTAGCAGCTCATCTGAATGTTCTCGCAGCGATTCCTCAGACTCCGACAGCAGCGACTCTGATTCTGACTCTGACGACGAGAGTGTAACAAGCAGCCCGGCCCCTGCAGTTCTTCCCAAGACTGATGATCTTCCCAAGCAGCCCGAGTCCGTGGCAGTTGATCTGTGTTCATCGAAGTGTTTACCTGAACAAGATACCAGGAGCAACCCAAGAAGCAGCAGCAGCAATTGCAGTTCATTACCTGAAGACGGCGAGATAGATGAAGATGCAGCTACAGCAATTGCAGTTCAGCTACCAGAGAAGCTTGCTGAAACCGTGATTAGCCCAACAGGCAGTAGCAAGTCATCAGGATCTGCACGTGGTGGAAGTGTCTGTAGCATCGCTCAACAGCAGCAGCAGCCGGCTGTACGAGATCGCAAGGTCCCTCTCTCTGAAGCTGAGTACCGTGATATCATCGCTAAGGCACGTCAGAAGCAGCGCAGGCAGTGCAATCCGGAGAGGAAGAGAGCCTACGAAGAGCTGGAAGAGAAGGAGAGGAGCGCAACACCCATCAGCGACTGGATACACCCGATGCAGTTGAAGCAACTGGGGATCACTCCGGTGGAGCATGCTGTGACCTCTGAGCGGTGTGTTCGTGGTCGTCGGAGCCCGGTGCAGAAGCTACTTGGGCTCTTCTTGAAAGCGGAGTAGCAGGCCAATTGTGGCGAGGAAGATGAAAAGGGAGCAAAACAAGATACTGAAGACCTAGAGAGACTGAGGAAGGAAACTTGCGTAGACACAGGCACATGTAACTCAGTTCAGCTGCACTTTCCGTCACACTGAATAATGTATTCGTCATGTTCTATGTTGTTTGGAGCCTAGCAGAGCTTGTTAAGTGTTGATCAGTCTAGTCTCTAGTGATCTTGATGTATGTAATATTTGTCTTGAAATCTGTTTGAAATCAGGTTGTACCATTTGTGTTATATACCTGTACTGAAATTATATGTAAAGAAAGTTGTATTGTCTGTTGAATTCTGCGACCTTCATGCTTTCATTTTATCAGGTGTTTCTCTAATTTTTTTATTGAAGGTCCACAACGTATGAACCCTTTTTTTTTAAAAAAATTCTCGTTTTCCATCTGGTTTTGAGCATCAGTTAATTCTGCTTTGAGCACAATCACGCTGAAAGCAGGCGATAAAGTACAAATGCAATGGAGGAAAAACTAGAAAGTTGTTATTAATGTTTCTGGTAGAAAATAACATGTTTTCTAACATTCAAATATAGGAAATAAATGAGTGTTCATTCAGTCACACTCTGTAGTTTTTTTACAGAAACTGTAAGTTGAGACAATGCCTCTTGACTTTTGACATGTTTATTGCAAGTAAACTCCATTTCTTTCACAGTTTGAGAATACTTCTAAATCTTCTCCTTGGATCATAACCATTATGCTTACTCATAACGTGTAGGTCAAGCCGTAGACACAGATAGTGATAGAGAACCAAATATCCACCTAAAAAATAGCAAGTCTTGTATACCATCCAAACATAAACACAAACCTAAGTATATTAAATTAGAATATGATTAGATGAAGTCAATTTTGAGAAAAATGGATTACAAGGTTACTTTTTACCCATTCAAATGGACAGACACGCAATTTTTCATGATCAACCACCTCTTGCCAGAAAAAAGCAGTTACAGAATATTATGGGACAGAAACAAGAGAATTACTTGACTCATGTAATTTCTTGAGTAAGCCATCAACATAACCCAAAAATCTACCACCAGATCAGACTAACTTCAGGTCTTCAGCTATCAGGTAGACTAGCCTAAATACCACTAATAAAGAATGAAAAGAACAAAATGGTTTTCCAAGCATGCGAAAAATGTACAAGATTCAGTTGGGAGGTTTGCACACTGGAAATGAGCTCTTGTGGCCACTAGGCAGGCAACTCATGCATTGATGACACCTGCCATCCATGGCACAATGACAGGAGCAGTCGGATGAGAATCTCGGTACTGCTCAGAGTAACGGTCTTTGAAGTTTAATTTAGGATGGTCTGCCTGAAAAACAAACCAATACAGATGATATTACTTGCCAGGTAGAACAAGATCCCTTCTCATGATGCAGTCGGATGTACATGCCAGCAGTCCAGTATCTTCATGACTAAATAAGATCAGACCAAAAAAAATGAAGCTTCATTTGAAAGGTGTGCACAAGTTGTCAAGACCACTTTGTCGCCTTTAAAACACCGGAGCTAATAACCTAATATTATTAAATGAACACATAGATGATGACAGGAAATACCTGTTTCAACCAGCATTCTTGATGTTTGTGTTCATATTTGTCTGGCGAGTAGCATCCATACTCAGATGGACAGTAAACCCAAATATTGCACTTCAAAGCTCCTGGCTTGGCCCTCTTAGCCTGATCTATACAAGCTTGACAGCAATCTGCAGCACTTTCTTTGTGGTGAGTCAATCCCCATCTAACAGCAGTGCCACCATAATCAGTATGCAGTTCAGCATTGCATTCAGGGGGCAAAGGTGGACCAGGTATTATCTCTTCTTCTGCAATATTAACACCAATCAAGAACCATTATTCAAATGTCTATTGGAGCAATTTAAAAGTTACCGCACAAGTGCCAAAGGGTGCTAGACCAGTTGGTCAAAACACTCCAGCGGCACCCCACAGGTTGTGAGTTCGAACCCCGGGTGGGGCGAATTTCCGCCTGTGGGTAAAAAAATCCCCTCGCTGGCCCCGTGTGCCAAAGCACTGGTTAAGAGACGGCCCAGGTCGTCCTGAGGACCGTGTATGGCCCAGGTAGGTAGTGTCCCACAGGTTACGACTCCCAGTGTCAGGACGGGGCCAGGGTTCGGGGATTTTCTCGGTCGGGGAAGCCGAGGCTTCTTCTTAAGTTAATACCGTGGGGGCAGTCTTTCCCTCACCGGCCGAGTTTTTAAAAGTTACCGCACAAGTTGGTAACCATCAATGATCCGTAAGACATAATCAACAATGCTATCTGTTAGACATGTATGTGTATAGTGCAGAGTCCTTCGCGTGTGCGCCAGGACTAGGGCCGGCTACCAGCCGTGGCCCTTGATTTAGGCAAGGATCCCACTGAAATTAGTCATGTTTCTATAAACCAATCTCAGGGGCTACCTATATATTGCTGTACCCATGTATCACCTAATCAATCTACTATTCCCAAGCAATCACAATTGCTCTCGCTATCAACATGAACAGTGTAACAGAAATAACCTTCTTGTTCATTCTCCGGCTTGTCATCATGCTCAATATGATGGACAGTGGGAGGTATCCAAAGACCAATGTCCTCCAATAACATTCGCCAGTTAAAATCCAAGGCTCGCTTCAACATCCCTGAATTAAATCATAGGACATAATAGGTGATGGAACAAAAAAATCCCAAATTTGTACAGATATGTCACCATACTATCATAGTAACTTCAAGCAAGCTCACGTACTTGATTCTTCACCGGAGAGGCCCAAATTAGATAAATTCTGAGGTGATGAACTTCTGATATACTTAAGCTTCTCAACACGCCATGATTCTACAGCTTCTGGTATTAGAAAAATGGAAAGAAAAGGTTCAATTTTAGGTTAGCAAGTACAAAAAAAACATGTCTAACACTACATATGTTTAATCTTGTGATTAAAAGTAAGCAGCACGTGCTTCTACAGATTTAAATGCACAACCAGTAAATAACTTCTGATTTCTCTAACTGGCTAACATATATATATTTCTACATCTTCATTTTTTTTAAAAAAAAATCTCACCTACAACCCTAAAAAAGGAAAACAAAGAAAATTGCACTTCAGCTTGTTGCCAACCAATTAGGTTCAAGATACAAACAGAGCTAACAGTAAAAATCCAGCAAGGACAAGACCCATAAAAGAAGCAGCACATGAATGGAAAATCCAAAAAATGATGAAAAAGCACTCTGGCAATTTAAGCTGAAAGAACTCAGAAGATAGCTTTTGGCTTAACCTTTCAAACGGTACCACAGAAATGATGGATGCAGTCTACACTATTTTTTGTGCGAAATTACTTAAGAAGTAGAAGGGAAATCACGAAACATGAGAATGCTAGAAGTAAAGAAAGGAATTATAAAGAAAAATGATCAGCTTTAGATCCATCTTGTGTATCTTTTAGAACAAAGAGGTGGTAGATGTGAGCCTAACAAAGCACCAGATTAGTTAATTGCACAACTGGCCTGACCCACGTAGGTACAGTCAACCCAAGCAAGTCAAGCAACATAACTCCAAATCATAGAGCAGCACCATAGTCAACCACATTAGTTAAAGGCTAGTGTGGACATCCAATGCACTAAACAATAATTCAAATTTGGTCGACTAAATAAGACCGAACTAGTAATAGTACCAAATCAAACAATGGCAAAAAATCAGACCTCGTAGTTTGGTGGTATTGTGATTCTCCCCCAAATCACGCAGCCTCTGCAAAATCTCATGGGAAACTTTCTGCTTCAGCTCCAGCGGCAGCTCCTTCCTCCTCTTCTCTTCCCTCACAAATGCCTTCCGCAGCTTCTTAACCTTCTCACACACCCAATGCGACAAAAACCCAAATCAAAAGGCTTCAGATCATCACCACAACAAAACAGCTGAAGAAACTAAATCCAAAGCATAAAAGTTCTGCTGTAGAACAGGCTTATACCGCTTCAATGAGCTCCACAGGCTCGGCGGCACGGCGAATCCGGATCGACTCCTCCACCCACCTCATCTGCTCTTTGGAATACCTCGCCTCCCCGCCTAAAACCACAGGCACAAACTCAATCGCCTGATTAATTCGACCGAAAGAACCAGAAGAACCAACAGTGTGAGCTGAGGAAACGTAGCTTACGTCTGGTTGCAGAGGCGAAGGTGCCGGGCGCGTAGAGCGCGCGGGCCACGAGCAGCGCGGCGACGAGGTTGCCCAGGCAGACGGCCACGGCGACGCGCCGGCAGGTGCACCACCTCGCCGCAGCGGCGGCAGCTGCGCGGCCGCGGAGCGCCGCTGCCGGCGCTAAGCCCCTCACCATGGCTCCGCCGCCGCCTCCGCAGCCATACCAGAGCGGCGGAGCGGAGGCCGATGAGCTCTGCGGCAGTGGTAGGGTTCCGCGCGCCGGAGCCCCCGCCTCGACTCGAGCGGCGAGGAGTAATCGCACTGCGGGCGCGGGAGCACGGGAGCAGAGCGCGCTCACGGGAGGAATGTGGAGGCTGTTCGGCTCGCATATGTCGGCATATCTCGGCTTGTGTTGGGCTTATTTCCTCTCACAAAATACTATTCATTCTACCAAGTAGAAGGTGAGTGCGTGCGCGTGTTGCCGCAGGCGCTGGCGCCTTCGGGGGCTCTTGGGCGGCGGCTGGGCGGTAACTTGACCGAGAGGTGAAGCGGTGACCCGACTCGCTCGACCTAACCCAGCTCGCAGACGGGTGGGTCCGAGTGGAAACTGGATGTGGATCCCACGGATCTTCATGGTGATCGGAGCGGGAGTTGGGTCGCTTGGCCGGTGGGCGATGGTGGTGTTGGTTTGTTACGAGAGAAAAGTCTTGATGGCATTTCTTTGGTGGGCCGGTTTGTCCCGAGAGAAAATCTTTGGCTTGTTGGTGGTTGATAAGCCAAGCGAACACGGCGCGGGCTTTTGCTCTCCGGTTGGTACGCGGTATGTGTAACTGTAGAGCAGCCCACCAGAGGAGTCTGATGGGTTAAAGGTCCAAGCGGTCAAATCAAAGTTTTTGTCATTTTAAATTTTGACCACTAATTCAAAATTTGACCAATTTTAACAATCTAAAAAAACTAAGGTGTACAAGATGAACCTTTTTAGTCACTCATTCATTTAGATTGTTAAAATTGGTCAAGATTTTGAATTGGTGGTCAAAACTTAAAATGGCCAAAACTTTGGTTTGGCAGCATTGGTCTTCAACCAATCAGGCCTTTCCACTCTCGGTCCAGCCTAGTTTGGCCCCCCCTACCTGCCCCCCAAACGGACGCCGCTGCTGCTCAATCCCTTTGTACCCAACCCTCCCTCGACCGGCGAGGCGGCGACTATACATGGACATTTGGCACGAGCACGATGAGTCGGCACGAGCACGGTCCGAAAAAATACGGTCCTGACACGGCACGACACGACGACGATAATGCCAGTGCCAAGCGCGGCACGACGTTGTGCCAGTGCCTGGGCCGCCAATTAGGCTCGTAGTGCTGGCCCAGGCACGACACGGCTAATTGGGCCAGGCCGTTAGAGGCACGGTCTGCCGACCATTGGATGGCCGTCGGGGGGTCGATCCAATCCGACCATTGAATCTGACTGTTGGAGGGGTGCCTGTATATAAGCCGCAGTGCCCTCCCGGCCTCCCCCCGCTCAACCCTAATTCATTTGCATCCACCGCCCCACAGTCACCCGAGTACCTGGCCCATCCTCTCCTGTCTCTCGCAGAAGGCGACGCCGGCGGCTCCCTTCCCTCCTCTCTCGACATCGTCTTCCTCTCTTCTTCTCAAGTCCGACAGCCTTCTGAGCCACTGATGGCCGGTCGTGGCACACGGCGTGGCCATGTACGCTCTTCTTCTTGATCCCACATCCTCTCGTGTCTCCTCTAGTCATCTTTTCGCTGTTGTTCTCACCGTCGTCCACCTCGCTGGCAGGTCTGGTGCTCCGGATCCACGTAAGTACCACTCCCCGCTCGCCGCTCCTCAATCCCTTTCTCTCTTTCTTCATTCTGTCATGCTAACTCTCTGTTTTCTCTAGATCTAGGGTTGATTCGAATCCGTTGAGGAACCATAGGCTTGGATTTGTGCTTCGTGTACGTCGCCGGCGATCCTGGTGCTCCGACTGCGAAGGTATGAGCAAACCCTAACCCTAACCCTAACTCTAACCCTAACTCTAACTTTAACTCTAACCCAGTATCTGTACTAACCTACCTTTTCTTTTCATGAAGCCGTTAAGGAACCAGGGCGCCGGCGAAGCACGATGGCCAGCTCCGACGATGAGACTGTCGAGGTCGGTTTGAACGAGGAGAGGCGGATGTACAGGATGGCCGGAGATGACGGTAATGATGATTGATGACATCCGAGAGGATGCCGCGACACTGATGGGCCAGAACAATCAGGCTCCCATCGATGTCGACGGTGATGATGAGGAGGGGGTGAACCTGTGACTACCCAGAAGCTGCAACTTCTTTAGCTTCTATTGCTTTCTGAACTTGTATCCTACTTGGACTGTGACACTGTGAATCAATTAACTTGTGAGTTTAACATACTCAACTGGTGGCATCAGCACAAACTTACATATCCAGTTCTATCAATTATGGCTAAAGATATTTTAATTGTTCCTGTGTCTACCATATCTTCAGAATCTACTTTTAGCATGACTGGCAGGATCATCAAGGAGCGGCGGAGGAAGCTGAAGCCTGAAATGGTGGAGATGTTGACCCATCAAGGATTGGGAAGCTTCCAAAGAAAACCAAGTGCATAACTATATGCATGACAGGATCAAGTTTCATGCATATAGTGACATATAAGTGAATACAGAAACAGTATCACGTAAGAAAAAGGGAGATTATCAGAGTTTTACGCTAAATCCTGGAAACGAAGGAGCCAAACTCCACAAGCAATCGACTGGGGGTTGCGTACGCCTAGCACTAGCACATCTTCATAGCAGCTTCCTCTTTCTGAGCAACAATGATTATAGCAAGGGTGAGCAATTGTCGTACTCAGCAAGTGTGGGAAAATTATGAATGCAAAGGCTTTATAGTGGACTGGGCTATAAGCATTTAGCACTTTTAGTTGGTCAAATTTTATTAGCACCTGATTACTAATAAAGTATAAGTTTATACCAACCCACATTAAGCATAAAGGCAAGCATAACCATAACACGGATCACAATTTAAGTCCATCTTCAAGTTCGGTTATCATGTGAGGGTCCAGGCCGCTCTTGACTGTGAGCACGGCTAATCGATTAGTTTTACACTCTGCAGAGGTTGTACACTTTCACCACAAGCAGCGTAAAAGCTCCAAAGAACTTTGAACCCAACCATGTGATGCTGCGTAGGCACCATACCACACTACCGAGGTGTGGTTGCATAGGGACGCTACAAGGCCCTTACAAAGGTTCCCTAGCAAGTTATGACCCACAAGGTCCAGATCAGTTAGCAAGGTATAAAGTCCCCTAGCAGGTCGATACCCCACCATAGAATAATAACTCACCCAACCCCCTGCTAGAGCGAGTCCATACCCCGCGCATCGCCGATCCCTTGTCCTTATCAGGTAAGATCACCCCAAGCTAAAGTTCCTAATTATTCAGCCAAGACCATTGCCCATTAGTTCTTGTGGTTGTACTGTTTTCCTGGGTGATTCTCCATGTTCCGATTAATGCACAATGATCTTGTATTAAAATTATCATAAAGGAACATAGAGCATAAAATGATAACCACGTTGATTATTACCAACCCAGTTGAGCAAACTAAGCAAGGTCTACCATCAAGATTAATTAAACAACCCAGTTATACAAGACAATGGTAAAAAGAAACTAGTCAAAATCCTTAAGAGGAACCCATCAAAATTAATGCAAGCAATGCAATGAGTGACTAAATATAATTCTTAGGACAAAAGATCAAGGACACACTTGCCTTTAACCAAAGAGTAGTCGCTCATATTGTCTTCACCTTCACGCTCTTTAAAGCTTCTCGGACCACGTCCGTTCTACTCACATCAATCACCGGCACAAGCATACCAAGCAAACAAACAAGCAAAACTAAGAACAATACACCAATCAAAAGAAAGTTTTAAAAGAACGCACTAAAGGAAAGGCTTGATTAGATGGATCACTAAAGAACACAAAGTGTGCTTGGGAGGGAAAGGCTTGGTTAACTTTGAAGAGATGGTCGCGGAAGATTGAGCAAGGGCCAGAAAGATCGCACTGGGATAGAGCTCGATCTTATTGGTTACGCAAGCGCAAGAAACACTGAAAACAGAACTAAGCTCAAAACTATCGTAAGATCATTATGAAACAACAAGAGACTACGCTTGGCATATTTTAATTAATAAATCATGTGAAAGAATATTTCAGAGAAATACTTTATGTTACCATTAAACAATTTACGTTTAATTAAAGAAATCACGATAAACCTAATCATGTTTTATTTATAACATTCGAGTGGAAGTTATGTCAAATTAACAATTACTTTAGAAAGATAAAGCAAGTATAAGATATCTAGACGAGTAACTTTAGGTCACGTGTTCAACTAAACATATTTAATATTGAAAAGGCATTTATTATGTCATTAGGCATATTAACTTTATTATAAAAACTGATCTTTAATTCTAACATCTTTTATTTAGAATAACTAGTTATGAATAGGGATTAACCAATTACATCATGATTAAAGAAATCTGGATTAGAACCTATTCACTTTTTATTTATAAAAGCAGTGGAATAAGAATTAGTCAAGATTAGCATGCAGTTTTAATGTTAAAGCAAGTAACAGGTGATACGCACGCTAACGTACAAGTTAAGGTGGAACGAACGAGAACGGTAGAAGCGAACTATAACGCGCACACAAACTTAAGGTGGGCTTAGGAAAACTAGTGTACGAAGAGAACTAGACCGAAAGGACAACACTAAACAAAGGTAAGCTGAACTGATGCTGGTAGAGAAGAGATAACAAGATTGGCTCTAAAAGAAGATACATGCGGAAGACTAGACACAAGAACATAGCTCATTCATGAACTAGCTAGATGTTAAAGATTGGATCACAAAGAACCGAAAGAGTGTAGTTGTCTTACATAAAAGACAATTACGATAGAATGGCATGTGCTAGGATCGGAAAGATCTGGAGCTTGAAAGAAGGCTAGCTCAATAACAGAGACACTGAGACAGAGCTTGGTAAAGAACGTCTAACGAACGCTTGCATTTATGATCACGAAAGACTATGCGAGCTAGGTTTATTTTAATTAACAAAATAAATATAAAGGATATTTCAGAAATAAAATACCCTATGTTGGAATTAAAGCAAATTAAACTTTATTTACAAACCCGGTGTAAGGAATTAGTCAAGTTTTATTTACAGAGATTCATTTATAGATTATACAAATTAAACATTTATTTTTAGAAAAACTAAACTATAAGAATCCTCTAATCGAAACTTTGTAATTCGAGTTCATCATATTATTATTAAAAACAACATTACATTGGTATTAATCAAAACTAACATTTATTTATAAAGTCGGAGTAAAAGCCTAATCAACTTTTAATTATAAAAGTTAATTAATCATTAAGCAAATTAATATTTAGCTTATAGAAAACCGAGTAAAAGATCTAATTAGATTTTATTTACAAAAGCATGTGAGAGAAACATTAATCAAATTAAATTTGCTTATGAAAAACGGTGTATGGATCTATATTGCTTTTATTTAGAAAAGACATGCTTAATAGATATTAGCAAATTAATATTAAATAAATTTTCAAAAAACATACGTGGTGAAAACACACCACTAATGCGTGCTTTATTTTATTATGAACCTACCGCAACTTGAACAGATAAAAACGGAGCTAAAACAAGAAATCTATGAGCAAAACAAGATTAAAAGGATCTAGTCGTGATTACCTATAGATCTCAGGGGCTAGCAGAAAAGATTCCCGAGACACAGTAAATAGTGCTCGTGAATAGATCTGAAATCAGGGTTAGATGTATAAAAGGGTTTAGGATGGATTTATGTGTGAAAGTGGCATCTTCTCAAGGGGTTATCTAAAGATTTTCCAAGACACAAACTTGATCTAAAGGGTTACTGGAAAAGATAGGGTCCTAACTGCAAAACCGCAGGGGCTTCTCCTACCTCTGTCTATGGCGGACAGGGGAGCTCGAGCGGTTCAAATCGCCAGCGGTCAGGGGTGCTTGGGGTTCGACCAAGGCGCGGAATCGAAAGAGGGGATCGAGGGGGTCTCGAAGATGTGCTCACCACGGGCGGAGATCGACGGAGACGGCCGGAATCGGAGAGGAGCGAACGACAGACGGCGCCTGCAGCTCGATCTCCACGGGCGGCACCTGTAACACCCCGGTGTTTATTAAATATAAATACCTTATTTAGTTGTGTTAATCAAGTGTAATCGGCTCCTAAACATGTTTGACGTGATTGGGCACACTTTTGCACAATAGACCTCGGTCAAAATCCCTAATTACGGTCAAACCCTAGATCTACTTAAAAGGTGAAATGGTTTTCTTGCGCGTTCTCCAAATTTCACTATAGAAGTTCAAAATCGGCCAATACGAAAGTTGTTCGTTATTTCCGGAACACATTTTTCGTAATTGGCGGACATTCCAATTTTGAGTGCAAATTGGCCAAAAATCGAGTTCTTTGCGCCGTGAACGATGAAATCGAGCCGTGGAAAATCCGCAACTTCGGTCGATGTTCCCGGCAAACCGTTGATCAAAACATATGTCGCCCTTTGGGAAAGTTGTAGATCTATAGCTCCTCTACAACTTTTATTTTTGGAGATTTTCGAGTATGTTGACACTTTTTGGAGTTACGGAGTTTTGAAAGCGAGGCTCGCGAAATTTGAACGGACGACGACGTCGCGGGCACGAGCCACGCGCGCGCGCATCCGCGTTCGGTGCCGCCACGCGTCGAACCGAGCGTTCTGCGGCGTACGGACGCTTCATGTACGGCGCTATGGACCCAAGGCCCCGCGGTGGAGTCCCCCACCGAACGGTTCGTCGTGCGGCTGCGTTCACGCGCCCGTCGCGCCGGGGCGGGCCACGCGGGCGTGCGCGCGTGTGCTCGCGCACGGCTTGCGCATGCGGCCGGCCGGTGGGGCCACTCCCGGACCGCGACGCACACACGTAGACCCGGCCCCCATCCTCGCCATTCTCGAGTCCGATTCGTTTGCGCACGTACAGAGCTCCAGCCGAGCGAAGCCGAGCTCCGCCGCCGCCCGTTCTCGGGTAAGGTCGAGTCGGTCTCCCCTTTCGCGAGCGGGCCACCTCCACCTTCCCCGTCCCCGCACCCCCTCTCCGCACCTCCCTACACTCCACCATGGCGCCGCCGGCCCGCGCACCGTGCCGACGACGGTCGCGGTAGCGGCGGCGGCCGGTCCGTGACCGCCATGCCGCCGGCTATCCTCCGACCACCTCAACACCGCCGGAGCCTAAGAATCGAACCCTAGGTGATTCCTCGTCACTCCCCACCACTTTCCGGTCCATCCCGCGACGAGCTCACCGGATTTTGGTCCTCCCCCGCCGGCCATGGCGCCCGAGGGCCACATTGCTTTGATTTCGGTCTTTCCGGGGTATTTTCCGTGAAGAAGGGCATATCTGTAATTTCGGAAACTTCTTTCGAGGGTCCCCCCTGTAAAAGCAGTTTTAGGGTTACAGCAGCAACTTCGGAAAATCATTAAAAATAGTAGAAAAATCAGAAAAATGCAAAACCAATTTTGCTGGTTTCGTGGTGAAGAGATCTATCTTTTCTAGAAAACATGTATAGGGTTTTCTGTACAGTTTTTGAATTAAAATTTGAAACTCAGTTTGGAGTGTTTTTAGTGTGATTTAAAATATACACATGCTATGAACTTGAATTTTGGATAGTTGCTCTTTATATCATGTCTAGATCTGTGGCAAAAGTTTGCATGATTTTGAGGCATATGTTTTCAGTTATGATTTATTTAAGCTTTATGCTAGAATAAGTTTGATACTTTTTATAGCACCTTTAATGAACTTTTCTTTGAGCACAAGTGCACCCTAGGGCTTTGACTTGATGATTAGTACCCCTGGTGTGATGGATGTGATTTTAGGGAATTGTTTGCTTGGTGTTTTGGATTTAATCTTGTGTAGGAGCTTAAATTCAAAATCTGAAAAATAAATTGATTTTGCAACCATGCCTTGGTCAGAAACTCATTTTTGGCATACTTGACCTGTAGGAGAAAGTTAAGATCAAAAAGTTTATTAAATCTTTTTATATGAATTAATGTTGGTTTACTAGGCTGAAATTTGTCTTTTTCGTATAAATTAATTTATAAATGATCTTAGGCCAAATTTTGGTGTGAAAGCTTAAACTAAGAATATGTTGCTGTGTGCAAAAGATTAGGTTCTTTGGAAGTGTTTTTGATTTAATTTGGATTTATGGTTGAAAGGCTTGTTTTAAATAATTAAAGAAAGAAATGGAAATTGAAGTGCTAAATTGTAAAATCATGTTTGTTTCTGTTTTTATTAAATTAAACACACCCCCTTGCTGTTGGTGAAGTTAAGTAACTTAAATTGCTTAGATGTGCACACAATCACCATCAAAATAGTGTTTTGTTATTTATCACACACCCTAATAATTTATATGAGAAAATATTAATATTTGGGTGTATGTGACCAACAAGAGTTGGTTTTGTGGTAATTCTCCCACCTTCACCATAATCTAATGCATGTGCATGTGAACCTGTAGATCTTCCCGACGGGACTTACACGCTTACCCGGGAGGAGGAGGGAGGCGCCGGCGGGGAGTTGAATCAAGTTAGCGTGCGGCAAGACCTGGACCAAAGTCCGGAAGAGCCAAAGGCTTGTTTAGGAAGCGAGTACGAGGAAGGCAAGCACCGGTTTCATCTAACCCATGTTTTAAATTAAAATCATGTCCGTTACTTTTCGGTACTTTATGCTTTACCTTGTGCATTTAAGTTTCGGGAGTTGTTTTGAAACCTAGTTGCATGATCCTTAGAACTCCTATGCTCTTTTACTAGTATGTTAGGAACGCTAGAGCCATGCTCTAAGGATACGGTAGTCGAGTAATGACTCATTGCTCGCGAGATATAGGATGCTTATGTTGGAATCATAAGTTGGTTAAATTGACTCGCTCATGTGGTAAGAGCAATGGGTTCGGTCTCGGCCGAGTAGCATGGTGCTTGGTCCTAAGCTATTGAACGTACCAAGTGCTTGTCGGGAATGGGACCGGTAAGCCTAGTACCTTCGAACCGGGGCGGGATCTTTCTAGCTACCCGCTTGGGATGTGTCTCCGGGCTAGCTACCCGTGGTATAGTGTGTGAGTCGGACCGGTCGGGTTAGACCCTCCGATAACCGTGTACCGAGTTTGTAGCGTACGATCCCAAACCGTGGGGATGTTGGGAACCGCCCTGGTCGGGGTAGACCCCCGCATTTGCTTTTATTTGAATTCTTGGGGTCTACTTCCTCCGTGTATCTTGGGTTTACCTTGCAAGGATATAAATCGATCGATCGTCGGTCACTCGCCGTTATCCGAGTCGGCTTGACCACTTTGGCTACCCCATGTTTATTTATGGAACAATTTTTGGATTAATATTGTTACCTGTTTAATATTGTTTGCACAACATGCTTGTTTAGTACGGTGCTCACCTAGACGATTAACATACTAGAATATGAGCTAAAACTTGAAAATAAGGATCCACCCTTAGTCGCTTTTGGCAAAACAAAACCCGGCAGACCAAAAAGCCTTGCATGTCTAGTCTTACTTTATTTTTGTCGGGTAAGTCTTGCTTGAGTATTAGTACTCGGCCTTGCTTAATTTGTTGTTTTCGAGTAATCCCATCCGGCTTTGGTTCTATCCCAGATGGTTGGGAGCTTGAATGGGAGAACTATGATGAGGAGTGATATGCATGGATGGCCTCCCGTGTGTATCATGCGCTAGTTTTATTTTCCGCTGTTTAAACTCTGAACCATGTTTACTTTTATGTACAAAAACCGGGTTTGTAATATTGTTAAACTTGTGAACCTTTCATGTAATGTAATGTTGTACTCCGCGTCCCGCCTTCGTGTGGGCTTAGCGCATATCGGCCGATCTGTTGTATGTGATTTACGGGCTTTACCGGCGGAAGCGACTTAATAATTCTTTATTATTGCTTAATGGCCAAGTGGACCGGCTTAGGCGATAATACGGAATTATTTTGGGCGGTTCTGTCACAGCTGGTACCAGAGCGATGATATGCACCAGAGTAATTAAAATACCTTAACAAACTTGTTTTTGGAATAAAATTTGCCAAGAGTAATAATCTTGCTAAAAGAATAGGACGTTAAGGTTTAATCTAGTCCGAGAGGCCCTAGAGGGAATTTTTGGGTTCTTTCAGGTGGCTAGTATTCTATGGTGTATTTAGTCTGACTCCCAGCACATTTATTACTGTCAAAACTTACTTTCATGCACAACCATACTAGTTCATCACGTTTTGCCATACGTGGTGGTACCACAGGGAAGTCCTGTGAGGGACTAGTGAGACCTATTCCAATGGGTGTCACGTCGCGTCTGAGTCTCGTCACGTTTTGCCATACGTGATGGTACCACGGGAAAGTCCGTGAGGGATGAGTGAGGCCTATTCCAATGGGCACTCACGTCGCGTCAGAGTCTTAAATAGGACGCTGTCCATGCAGCGGCTTTACGCATGGATACCGTTTCTATAAGTGAACGGTAATGAATGTGGACGCTTTTGTGAGTGCTTTGGCACAAAAGGTCTTGAATATCTGTGATTTTCTGCAGGTACACTAACTACGGTTGTTAGGCACGGTAATTAAGAAACGAATAGCTTCCGACTAGTTATTATAGGGAGAGACGTTTATATATGCACGCTTACCACCGGCACTAACTTCGTTTTTAAGCTTAAAAGCTTTGTGAGGAAGTTTAGGACGCTTTTTGCATCATGTAAAAGCTATCAAACCAAAACTGAAGTCAATTCATGTGTTGCTTGGTCTCTATTTAATGTGTGTTTCGTAAGGACCAATCTTGCTAGTGTGATTGCTTTGATCAGGTGTTAAGCAAAAATTGTAACTAGATGCTGTTCAAATTTTCTAAGGTTTATCTAGAAAATTTCTGTCTAGGTGCTCTTTAGGGAAATTGTTCATCACCTAGTTAAGTTTGCTCCCTGAATTTCTCATGATTTTAGGAGGTTTAAAACTGAAGTTAGGATCAAAATGGCTAGCCTACGTCTTGCTGAATTGCTGTCAAAATTCTGAGTTAGGCAGAAAACTCGAATCTTTACCTATAGTTCCAAACAGAATTTGACCTGAGAATCTATAGCAAAAATGTTTATTATCTAGCATAGATCGTGCTGTCAAAATCTCATGGTCATAGGGTTCTTAATCTTAGAGATATAATCTTTTTAGTGCAGTGCTGCCCTGCTGAAATTTCTGGGCAACAGCACTCTGAAAATGGACCATTTTCACCCTTTTCCAATCTGATATTATTCGACTTTTGAATACCAAAACTACTCCTTAGGTATGTATCTACCTCCTGTAGAAATCTCAAGGTCACTAGATTTTTAGTTTGGGAGTTATGCCCAAAACTTTAGGTCTCTGTCCTGCTGAATTTCAGAACTAGTGATCTCTGAAATTAAAATTTTTAGGTCATCTTCCTTTAGGGTATGGAGAAAACTTTGAATACCAAAATGGTTCATAATTCTGTGATGGAAATGCTCACAAAATTTCAACACCTATGCATGTGTATCTGGAAAGATATCGAATTTTTAGTAAGCCCCTGTTTGCTGTAAAAACTGCTAGACAGAGCTTTGGTAACGAACCTTTCGACCCCGGTAAAAGTTGAATCTGTCCTGGAGTTGAATACCAAAGTTTAAGCTTATGAAATTCTACACATGCTGACCAAAATTCATAATTTTTTCGACGCTTGAGCTGAGAGATATGGAATTTTTAGTGACCATCGGCCTGCTGTCCAACAACCCTGACAGCAAAGCGATATCTGAATTTTCGGGTATGATAGCCTCGGTTTATCTTTAAGTTGAATACCAATATTGGAAGGCACGAGATTTTTACATCCCCTGCCCGAAGATGATGATATTTAGGTGGTGGAAGAATGCTACGTATGTTTTGAAGTTTCTATCCACATAGGAACACAATCGATGGGAGATCCATCTATCTCCATCTTCTTTTAGGATGGCTTCTAAGAGAAGCATACTCATATCCTTGCCGAGTCAAGTGGAACCCCGTGTACTCTCCTAATTGCTTATACGACTTTTCTTCAATTTAGAGGCGATCCACCAACTTCCTATGTCTATGTAAAGGTGATCACTCCATTTTCCTTGCATCGATACTCCTACATTGATCACTATCAATTCTCGGCCCTCCTTATGCTTGCTCACAAATAAATAAAAGAGAACATGGTTACAAGGCATCAAAATCCTGTTGGTAAGCACATGGGCATCATCACCGCTTGCATATCTTGCAACCTTAATAACATAAATCATGAGCATGGAAAATGCATTGCACAACATGTGCATTTGGGACATTGGATGAACTAACATGCATATGTCCTGACGGTTTTCCATCTTTCTACTCTATCGCCCTTTTGCTGGTGATGTTGTTGTTCTATAAACGAAGGTGCCGCGACGAAACCTGGGGTATCATGTGTGCTGCAGCCATGTGATTACCACTAGGAGCGCGCTAGGTATCTTGGTTTTTGAGAATGCGACTCACCGCACCTATTACTTCTCAACTCTATGTTTATCCTCTCTACCTTGACTAACCTCATGGGTGAAGCAAGTCATGCTGACATTGCATCATGAGCATCATATCTCATGAGCATATGCATCAAACATTTCATCAACATGTGCATCGGCATGTGTGCACTACATCATGCACGCATCATGTGCATCACTCATGATGCATCATTACATAAGCACCATAAGTTCATGTGCATAAGCATCATATGCTCATGTGCATATACATCATACTATATGCACCTCATCATAAGCATCATTATGTGCACCATTCCACTGATGCACAACTCATCTATATGCATTAATATTGCAAGCATGTCTCATTGGTGCACCACATATCCAGATAAAAGTCATTGCACCACTAATGGGAGGAAGGATGCTGCTAATACTCATAAAATAAGTAACGTGTGAGCAAGCTAGTCTGAAATTCCTGTACTAGCTTGTCCTTTCGTATCTTTCACACTAAATATCTGTAAGAACTCCTGGTAACGGCTCTCTATGACTGTATCATCCTTAACTATTCTTATGAGCTAACATCAGATCTACGATGGTAGAACCCTTAATCCATCATCGAACCCTTGTTCCTCTCCAAAAGTACTTCTCTTGGCAATCTTAGTATGGTCAATTGCTAAGATTCTCATTCCTTATAGAGATCCTTATGAAAACTTTTCAACTCGGACTTCTTTCGATTAATCACACCGGTTGCTCGATATCAACTTAACCGAGTTAAGGTGAAGGTGTATAAACAGAGATGTTTCATGAGCAATCAAGGTTCTCCAAAAGTCAAGATATGAGGAGCTTCGAGAACTCGGTGATTTGTGATCCTTTTTAATGTTTCTTTCAAATTAATGGAATCGGGACATAAGAAAACAAAAGTTTGGCAAATCCTTCGATAAACCTTCTCAAAGCAATTCGATTCTAAAATGAGGTTACCTCGAGACCTTTTCGATTTCTCCAATACCACGGTTAATTCTCTCGAGTCATTTATCTCATCCTCTTCAGAGCCATGACGACATCACAACATCATTTCACCTACCCTACTACAACTTGGCACGCACACCAATTGTTGTTGCAGTTCTCTGGTCATCGTTAAAAGGAGAGCACATCTCGTCGATCCCTTACCACCTCCAAACCTCACCTCCAATTGAGTTGTACGCCACTTTTCCTTCGTTTGCTCCTTTGAGGAAGCACACCTGCCACTTTCGCTGCTCACGGCATTCCGTGTCGATTAAGCTCTTTCCCCTATCTTCCCCAGCAATGTGGAGAAGAGTCAAGCTCCTCCAGCTATCGGTGTTAAGTCTGAGCCTTTTCCCTGAAGCTCATCCACTGAAGGTTGGTGCCAACATCTCAAAGAAGAAGCTCGAGAAGAGAGACAAAGAGGGAGCTAACCGCACACCACCAACTACGGATCGTTTTCGGAGATGTTTGATTTCGTATGTTGGACTCTAGTAGGACCGTATGTCCGCTTTGCGATCCGAGTCCTTGATGGTTTTAGTTTTTCATGTATACATTCATCGCCCACTCCCTCATGAGTAACTTTATTTTCTCTTCAAGCATGTTATTCCCCCCCGGAGGTTTTCCTCTCGATCTTATTGTCAAATCTCGGGACGAGATTTCTTTTAAGGGGGGTAGACTGTAACACCCCAGGTGTTTATTAAATATAAATACCTTATTTAGTTGTGTTAATCAAGTGTAATCGGCTCCTAAACATGTTTGACGTGATTGGGCACACTTTTGCACAATAGACCTCGGTCAAAATCCCTAATTACGGTCAAACCCTAGATCTACTTAAAAGGCTGAAATGGTTTTCTTGCGCGTTCTCCAAATTTCACTATAGAAGTTCAAAATCGGCCAATACGAAAGTTGTTCGTTATTTCCGGAACACATTTTTCGTAATTGGCGGACATTCCAATTTTGAGTGCAAATTGGCCAAAAATCGAGTTTATCGCGCCGTGAACAATGAACGAATCGAGCCGTGGAAAATCTGCAACTTCGGTCGACGTTCCCGGCAAACCGTTGATCAAAACATATGTCGCCCTTTGGGAAAGTTGTAGATCTATAGCTCCTCTACAACTTTTATTTTTGGAGATTTTCGAGTATGTTGACACTTTTTGGAGTTACGGAGTTTTGAAAGCGTGGCTCGCGAAATTTGAACGGACGACGACGTCGCGGGCACGGAGCCACGGCGCGCGCATCCGCGTTCGGCATGCGCCACGCGTCGAACCGAGCGTTTACTGCGGCGTACGGACGCTTCATGTACGGCGCTATGGACCCAAGGCCCCGCGGTGGAGTCCCCACACCGAACGGTTCGTCGTGCGCCTGCGTTCACGCGCCCGTCGCGCCGGCCGGGCCACGCGGGCGTGCGCGCGTGTGCTCGCGCACGGCTTGCGCATGCGGCCGGCCGGGCGGGGCCACTCCGCACCGCGACGCACACACGTAGACCCGGCCCCATCCTCGCCATTCTCGAGTCCGATTCGTTTGCGCACGTACGAGCTCCCCGCCCGAGCGAAGCCGAGCTCCGCCGCCGCCGTTCTCGGGTAAGGTCGAGTCGGTCTCCTCTTTCGCGAGCGGGCCACCTCCCACCTTCCCGTCCCGCACCCCTCTCGCACCTCCCTACACTCCACCATGGCGCCGCCGGCCGCCGGACCGTGCCGACGACGGTCGCGGTAGCGGCGGCGGCCGGTCCGTGACCGCCATGCCGCCGGCTATCCTCCGACCACCTCAACACCGCCGGAGCCTAAGAATCGAACCCTAGGTGATTCCTCGTCACTCCCCACCACTTTCCCGGTCCATCCCGGCGACGAGCTCACCGGATTTTGGTCCTCCCCGCCGGCCATGGCGCCCGAGGGCCACATTGCTTTGATTTCAGTCTTTCCAGGGTATTTTCCGTGAAGAAGGGCATATCTGTAATTTCGGAAACTTCTTTCGAGGGTCCCCCTGTAAAAGCAGTTTTAGGGTTACAGCAGCAACTTCGGAAAATCATTAAAAATCGTAGAAAAATCAGAAAAATTCAAAACCAATTTTGCTGGTTTTGTGGTGAAGAGATCTATCTTTTCTAGAGAACATGTATAGGGTTTTTCTGTACAGTTTTTGAATTAAAATTTGAAACTCAGTTTGGAGTGTTTTTAGTGTGATTTAAAATATACACATGCTATGAACTTGAATTTTGGATAGTTACTCTTTATATCATGTCTGGATCTGTGGCAAAAGTTTGCATGTTTTTGATGCATATATTTTCAGTTATGAATTATTTAAGCTTTATGCTAGAATAAGTTTGATGCTTTTTATAGCATCTTTAATGAACTTTTCTTTGAGCACAAGTGCACCCTAGGGCTTTGACTTGATGAGTAGTACCCCTGGTGTGATGGATGTGATGTTAGGGAATTGTTTGCTTGGTGTTTTGGATTTAATCTTGTGTAGGAGCTTAAATTCAAAATCTGAAAAATAAATTGATTTTGCAACCATGCCTTGGTCAGAAACTCATTTTTGGCATACTTGACCTGTAGGAGAAAGTTAAGATCAAAAAGTTTATTAAATCTTTTTATATGAATTAATGTTGGTTTACTAGGCTGAAATTTGTCTTTTTCGTATAAATTAATTTATAAATGATCTTAGGCCAAATTTTGGTGTGAAAGCTTAAACTAAGAATATGTTGCTGTGTGCAAAAGATTAGGTTCTTTGGAAGTGTTTTTGATTTAATTTGGATTTATGGTTGAAAGGCTTGTTTTAAATAATTAAAGAAAGAAATGGAAATTGAAGTGCTAAATTGTAAAATCATGTTTGTTTCTGTTTTTATTAAATTAAACACACCCCCTTGCTGTTGGTGAAGTTAAGTAACTTAAATTGCTTAGATGTGCACACAATCACCATCAAAATAGTGTTTTGTTATTTATCACACACCCTAATAATTTATATGAGAAAATATTAATATTTGGGTGTATGTGACCAACAAGAGTTGGTTTTGTGGTAATTCTCCCACCTTCACCATAATCTAATGCATGTGCATGTGAACGTGTAGATCTTCCCGACGGGACTTACACGCTTACCCAGGAGGAGGGAGCTGCCAGCGGGGAGTTGAATCAAGTTAGCGTGCGAAGAAGACCTGGACCAAAGTCCGGAAGAGCCAAAGGCTTGTTTAGGAACCGAGTCCGAGGAAGGCAAGCACCGGTTTCATCTAACCCATGTTTTAAATTAAAATCATGTCCGTTACTTTTCGGTACTTTATGCTTTACCTTGTGCATTTAAGTTTCGGGAGTTGTTTTGAAACCTAGTTGCATGATCCTTAGGACTCCTATGCTCTTTTACTAGTATGTTAGGAACGCTAGAGCCATGCTCTAAGGATACGGTAGTCGAGTAATGACTCATTGCTCGCGAGATATAGGATGCTTATGTTGGAATCATAAGTTGGTTAAATTGACTCGCTCATGTGGTAAGAGCAATGGGTTCGGTCTCGACCGAGTAGCATGGTGCTGGTCCTAAGCTATTGAACGTACCAAGTGCTTGTCGGGGAATGGGACCGGTAAGCCTAGTACCTTCGAACCGGGCGGGATCTTTCTAGCTACCCGCTTGGGATGTGTCTCCGGGCTAGCTACCCGTGGTATAGTGTGTGAGTCGGACCGGTCGGGTTAGACCCTCCGGATAACCGTGTACCCGCAGTTTGTAGCGTCGATCCCAAACTCGTGGGATGTTGGGAACCGCCCGGTCGGGGTAGACCCCGCATTTGCTTTTATTTGAATTCTTGGGGTCTACTTCCTCCGTGTATCTTGGGTTTACCTTGCAAGGATATAAATCGATCGATCGTCGGTCACTCGCCGTTATCCGAGTCGGCTTGACCACCGGCTACCCCATGTTTATTTATGGAACAATTTTTGGATTAATATTGTTACTCGTTTAATATTGTTTGCACAACATGCTTGTTTAGTACGGTGCTCACCTAGGCCGATTAACATACTAGAATATGAGCTAAAACTTGAAAATAAGGATCCACCCTTAGTCGCTTTTGGCAAAACAAAACCCGAAGCGGCCCAAAAAGCCTTGCATGTCTAGTCTTACTTTATTTTTGTCGGGTAAGTCTTGTTGAGTATTAGTACTCGGCCTTGCTTAATTTGTTGTTTTCGGTAATCCCATCCGGCTCCGGTTCTATCCCGGATGGTTGGGAGCTTGAATGGGAGAACGATGATGAGGAGTGATATGCATGGATGGCCTCCCGTGTGTATCATGCGCTAGTTTTATTTTCCGCCGTTGTTTAAACTGCGAACCATGTTTACTTTTATGTACAAAAACCGGGTTTGTAATATTGTTAAACTTGTGAACCTTTCATGTAATGTAATGTTGTACTGCGGTCCCGCCTTCGTGTGGGCTTAGCGCATATCGGCGATCTGTTGTATGTGATTTACGGGCTTTACCGGCGGAAGCGACTTAATAATTCTTTATTATTGCTTAATGGCCAAGTGGACCGGCTTAGGTGATAATACGGAATTATTTTGGGCGGTTCCGTCACATGCACTCCGGCGAGCATCGGGGAGACGCGGATGGCCGATAGGTGGGCGTCTCGACGAGGGCGTCCTTGTGGCGGCGCTCCGCTTGCTCCGGTGGCGGCGCTCCCAAGCGACGGGTCGAGGCGGCGGCGAGCTCGGCTGCGGGTGCCCTCGGCGGCGGCGCAAGGCAGGGAGGAGGTAGCAGAGCGGTGCACTAGGGCACGCAGGAGCTCGAGGTGGTCGCCCTATATAGCCACGCGGATTTGCCATGCTCGGCACGGATGCCGAAGCGTGGGGATGCCGGACTCCGGCGGAGTCCCGGCGGCGCATGGAGCAGCGCCCAGATGGGCTCCGTGGCGGGCTTGGGCAGGGCCACGGCGGGCGGTGGACCGGGCCGGCGGGTTGGAGCGAATGGGTTGGAGCAGCCTGAGAACCTGAGGGAGCTTGAGCGGACTTCGCGAAGGAGTTAAGGGGGCGAAAAAGGACTTTGGTTGTTGGGCTGAAAAGATGGATGGACAAAAAGGAAGAAATAAAAAGATAAAGGAAAGGGGATTTCTTTTATTTTCAGAATTTATTTTCAGGAAAAGAGTAATCTAGAAATAGTTAGATGATTCATAAAAGCCACGAAAAATATTCTAAAAATTCCAAAAATTCTAGGAAAATTCCCAGAGATATACTGGAACATGAACAATCCAAATAAAGTGTTTGGTGCTCATGAAAAAGATTTTAGAGCCTTCTAATAAATAGAATTAGCTCTAGAAAACGAGAATAAATTCCAGAAAAATCCGGAAAATTCTCGGAAGGATTTGGACAGCACCTAAACGCATCTTTGAAACCTTATGCACTCAAGAAGCACCAAGATGCATCGGCATGAATGCAACACTCTCAACTTTGTTTTAATTCGGGAAATCAAACAAAGGATTTCTCTTATACTATGTTTCCTGTAAAAAAAATAAATGTTGGAAAAAATTTAAAATTATGAGAAAATTGTTATTTAATTATTCTTTCTATTCACATCCTGAAATTGGAAATTTCAGGGTGTGACAAACAGCAAAGATGCAACAGATGGTGGAGAACAAGGAACTTGAAGCAACATTCTTAGAAAATTACCTTGATTGAATGTCATTTATGTAATGGGACGGTAATATTTAGAATTCTGGACTTGTAGTATTTAGGGCTGAACTCTCTGGACTTGTGGTATTTAGGGCTGAACTATGAACTTTTGTATGAAGTTTGGCTGTACTCTTTTTCCTTGCCTAGGGTTTCTCACAAGGGTGAGTTTTACCTAGGTAGGTTTTTAATGAGGCAGTCATTGCACTAAGCTCCCAATTATGATTTTCCTTCACATTAATGTGTTTTGTGTGTTTCGGTGTTTCTGTTTATTTGGTGGCTTTCCTGTTATTTGCTATGTTATATCACTACGGGAGAAGCAATATTCCCCGAGTGCCACGTGCTTCCCCGAGTGCCAAAAACGGGCACTCGGGGAAGACAATCTTCCCCGAGTGTTGCACTCGGGGAAGAATTGCACTCGGGGAAGATGGTCTTCCCCGAGTGCCTAAAAGGGCAAAGCACTTGGGGAAGAAAGGCACTCGGGGAAGGCCATCTTCCCCGAGCGCAACACTCGGGGAAGAAAGGCAAACGAAAAAGAAAAGTTGCATTTGACGGCGCAAATAGACGGAGCCATTTAAAAAAAAATTGGAAAAGCTCTTCCCCGAGTGCCTAGACCTAGCACTCGGGGAAAGTTACCTCTTCCCCGAGTGCCTTGTCCCCGGCACTCGGGGAAGGGCCTCTTCCCCGAGTGCCTTGTCCCCGGCACTCGGGGAAATAATTTTGTTTTTTTTGTTTTTTTTGCCCCAATTTTTTTGTGAGGCCTTCAAACTTTATTTAAAACTCCTTGCCCAAATTTGACTTACTTTTGAATTTTTTTGTTATATTTTGTTAGTTTTTCCTTTTCTTGAATTTTTAGGCAAACTTCAAACTTAAACTACGGGTACATGAAATCATATAATTTGGTGATTCAAAAAATGATATTCATGATATTTGGTGTATATTGAGGCCTTATCCAACCACTCACATGAAATATCGAGCATCTTGTTGTCGTGACATGACTAACAACATACGGGAAAAGTGTTTCGAATTACGGAAAATCCGGACGAAGTCCGAAAAACACGTAACTTGTCGGGACGGCGTGTTATCACATGTAGAGGTTGTGTGCAACGAGTTGAGAAGATTTCGAGCAAGTTGCGATGTGTGATGCCCGAAACCCGGACATCTCCACACGTGATCCATCCGATAACACACCGGGAGATGTGTGAGTTGTAGGCATCTAACATCGCGGACTTGCTCAAAATCTTCTCTAGTCTTGCACACAACCTATACATGTGATAACACAACTCCCCGACAAGTTTCGTGATTTTCGGACTTCGTCCGATTTTTTGTAAATTAGAAACACTTTTTCCGTATGTTGTTAGTCATGTCACGACAACAAGATGCCCGATATTTCATGTGAGTTGGTGGATAAGGCCTCAATATACACCAAATATTATCAATATCATTTTTGAATCGCTAAATTATATGATTTCATGTACATGTAGTTTAAATTTGAGCTTTTCCAAAAAATTCAAGAAAAAGAAAAAACTAACGAAATATAACAAACAAATTCAAAAGTAAGCCAAATTTGGTATAAGAGTTTTAAATAATGTGGGAAGGGCTCACAAAAAATTGGTCAAAAAAAACAAAAAAAATAAATATTTCCCCGAGTGCATGTTTGTGGCACTCGGGGAAGGCTACCTCTTCCCCGAGTGCTTTGTCACCGGCACTCGGGGAAATAATTTTGTTTTTTTTGTTTTTTTTGCCCCAATTTTTTTGTGAGACCTTCAAACTTTATTTAAAACTCCTTGCCAAAATTTGACTTACTTTTGAATTTTTTTGTTATATTTCGTTAGTTTTTCCTTTTTCTTGAATTTTTAGGCAAACTTCAAACTTGAACTACGGGTACATGAAATCATATAATTTGGTGATTCAAAAAATGATATTCATGATATTTGGTGTATACGAGGCCTTATCCAACCACTCACATGAAATATCGAGCATCTTGTTGTCATGACATGACTAACAACATACGGGAAAAGTGTTTCGAATTATAGAAAATGCGGACGATGTCCGAAAAACACGTAACTTGTCGAGACACCGTGTTATCACATGTAGAGGTTGTGTGCAATAGTTGAGAAGATTTCGAGCAAGTTGCGATGTGTGATGCTTGAAACCCGGACATCTCCACACGTGATCCATGTGATAACACACCGGGAGATGTATGAGTTGTAGGCATCTAACGTTGCAGACTTGCTCAAAATCTTCTCTAGTCTTGCACACAACCTATACATGTGATAACACAACTCCCCGACAAGTTTCGTGATTTTCGGACTTCGTCCGGATTTTTTGTAAATTAGAAACACTTTTTCCGTATGTTGTTAGTCATGTCACGACAACAAGATGCCCGATATTTCATGTGAGTTGGTGGATAAGGCCTCAATATACACCAAATATTATCAATATCATTTTTTGAATCGCTAAATTATATGATTTCATGTACATGTAGTTTAAATTTGAGCTTTTCCAAAAAATTCAAGAAAAAGAAAAAACTAACGAAATATAACAAACAAATTCAAAAGTAAGCCAAATTTGGTCTAAGAGTTTTAAATAATGTGGGAAGGGCTCACAAAAAAATTGGTGAAAAAAACAAAAAAAAAATATTTCCCCGAGTGCCATGTTTGAGGCACTCGGGGAAGGCTACCTCTTCCCCGAGTGCCTTGTCCCCGGCACTCGGGGAAGAGCCTCTTCCCCGAGTGCCTTGTCACTGGCACTCGGGGAAATAATTTTGTTTTTTTGTTTTTTTTTGCCCCAATTTTTTTGTGAGGCCTTCAAACTTTATTTAAAACTCCTTGCCCAAATTTGACTTACTTTTGAATTTTTTTGTTATATTTCGTTAGTTTTTCCTTTTTCTTGAATTTTTAGGCAAACTTCAAACTTGAACTACGGGTACATGGAATCATATAATTTGGTGATTCAAAAAATGATATTCGTGATATTTGGTGTATATTGAGGCCTTATCCAACCACTCACATGAAATATCGAGCATCTTGTTGTCGTGACATGACTAACAACATACGGGAAAAGTGTTTCGAATTACGAGAAAATCCGGACGAAGTCCGAAAAACATGTAACTTGTCGGGACACCGTGTTATCACATGTAGAGGTTGTGTGCAACGGTTGAGAAGATTTCGAGCAAGTTGCGATGTGTGATGCTCGAAACCCGGACATCTCCACACGTGATCCATGTGATAACACACCGGAGATGTGTGAGTTGTAGGCATCTAACATCGCGGACTTGCTCAAAATCTTCTCTAGTCTTGCACACAACCTATACATGTGATAACACAACTCCCCGACAAGTTTCGTGATTTTCGGACTTCGTCCGATTTTTTGTAAATTAGAAACACTTTTTCCATATGTTGTTAGTCATGTCACGACAACAAGATGCCCGATATTTCATGTGAGTTGGTGGATAAGGCCTCAATATACACCAAATATTATCAATATCATTTTTGAATCGCTAAATTATATGATTTCATGTACATGTAGTTTAAATTTGAGCTTTTCCAAAAAATTCAAGAAAAAGAAAAAACTAACGAAATATAACAAACAAATTCAAAAGTAAGCCAAATTTGGGCTAGGAGTTTTAAATAATGTGGGAAGGGCTCACAAAAAAATTGGTGAAAAAAAAAACAAAAAAAATAAATATTTCCCCGAGTGCCATGTTTGTGGCACTCGGGAAGAGAAGTTTCCCGCAGTGTTGTTTGTGGGAGCCCTCGGGGAAGAGTAATTCAAGAAAAAAAAACCCACCGGTTTTTCCCTCCCTATAGCCGGGCTCGCGCCCCCATGAAAAAAACGAAAAAAAAGGCCAAACGCGTCGGCGCCCCCCTACGACCCCCGCGCCCCCGCGCCCCCGCCGCCGCCCCGCCCGCCGCCGCCGCCGCGCCCGCCCCCGCGCCGCCGCCGCCGCCCACTCCTCTCCGCCGCGCGCCCGGCCCCGCCCCGCCGCCGGCCCTTCCCCGGCCCCCGCCCCCGCCTCGCGCGCGGCGCGCCCGCCCGCCCGCCCCGGCCACTCCGGCGCGGCCGTGCCGCCGGATCGGGGCCGCCCCCCCCCGGCCCCTCCTCGACGACCCACCCCGGCCCCCGTACCGTGCGAGTCGTTTTTTTCTCGTTTCGATGGCATTGAGATGTGTGGCATTTAGTACGGTTGCAAATGGAAAGTGAACATGTTTCGAAATGAGGCAACCGAAAAAGCTGCTAAAAAAGTATTCCGAGAGGTCCTAATAATCAGCTCTCATGCTTTGAGTTGTCTATAGTTTAGTGATGTTAGGGATACTGATTAATTGAATAGAGGCGGTGAACAATTGTCTAATCCTTGTGTACTTCCCTAATTTGTAAAATCCGAACATGTATACGTAGTATTTCCCAATACTGATCGGGTACTCCTACTAAAAGGCATTCGAGAATTATAAGTTGGTATTCATGAAAGAAGTAGAAGACTTCAATGATTTTTAAATTCTAAATTTGATAATTTGGTATCACGAACCTTTAAGCGAGAAAGTGATTCGGTTAATATTTTTTCTAGGCTCAAACCATCAACACACAAGCGAACCTATTTGCATCAAAGTTCCCGATATCGGATAATTCTTGCTCATAGACATTCACATATCCGAACCTTGATGATTGCTAGGCAAATCGTGAATTTTCTTGTTAATGCAGCAAAGGGAATCGATATCTCGGGATAAACACAAGTTTAGTTCTTACACTTCGCCTCCATCAATTTAAAGAACTTGTTATATATAATATCCGTGCATTAGCAAGAGGTTATGGTAATGGAGGAGATAGGGATGGAACGAGTTCAAGGTTGTCTCATTGTGGATGTGTGGCCTTCGTGCGGAATTGTGGATGCGTGGCCTTCGTGCCCGAATTGTGGATGCGTGGCCTTCGTGCCTTATATGTGTTGTCGGTCATTGAGCCAACATCTTTCTTGCAGGTTTTGGAAACCTCCCCGTGCGGGGAGGTTCTGCCGAAATTTTGTACTTATAGTCTTGTTTTTTGTTTTGCGAGAGCGGGACTGTCGGAGGGAACCGGAGCACCTCGGCTTGTCTCCACCGCCACCCTAGGTATAATTGAGCTCTTTCCTTACCGTTGTCGTACGTCGATCGGTGTAGCCCGGTTAGGCGTCTCCCGCCCGAAACATATACGGTTGGAGATATGCGAATCTTTGTATATCCCGGCAACCGCTTGCACCACCACGACCACCTCCACCACCTCGTCGAGAGTCCACCCCGGTCACCCCGGTGAGTATAAGCACAATTGTTTTACTTTTTGTGCTAATGCTTAGTGTCAAACCTAGTGTCGGCCTTCGTGCCCGAGTTGTTGATTTGTTGGCCTTCGTGCTGGAAATGTGTTTGTCGGCCTTCGTGTCGACCTTCTTGCAGGTTTTGGAAACCTCCCCATGTAGGGGAGGTGCTGCCGAAATTTTCAACTTTTCTTTACAACTTGGATTTTAATCTTGTTACTCACGTGCAATTTTTTTTATTCAGCGGCTCTCGGGGGCGTCGTCGAACCATGTCGGAGGGTCGCCGGGGATGCACGTCGGGGCATCCCCGGCGGAGCATCGCCGGGGTCGCACGTCGGGGCGGCCCCGGCGGAGCATCGCCGGGATCCCAGTTGCCGTGAGCCACCCGCGGACTCGTTTATATGTATTGCACTTGTGAACTTGGAATAATGTGTACTTTTGGATATGTGGTTTGTATGTGTACTTTTGGATATGTGGTTTGTATGTGTACTTTTCGATACGTGGTTTGTACTTTTGTGCACTCATTTTTATGTATTCCGGATATATTTGGCCACACTTTTGGATGTGTCGTTTTTCATTTATAAATGTGGTTTGTGAGATATTGAAGTTGAATTGTGATTTATATAAATATATGTTTTATTTGTCACACGGTAAAGCAAAAGAAAAAACAAAAAACAAAAAAGGGAAGGGGGCTTCCCCGAGTGCCTGGGCACCTGGCACTCGGGGAAGAGGAAACTTAAAAAAAGGCCCCGGGCCTTTCCCGAGTGCCCTGCACTTGGCACTCGGGGAAGACAAAAATAAAAAAACCCCAGAAGCCTTCCCCGAGTGCCTTGGCAACTGGCACTCGGGGAAGAATTTAAAAAAACGAATTTCTTCCCGAGTGTTGCACTCGGGGAAGAGGTTAAAAAAAAGAAAATTCTCCCCCGAGTGTTGCACTCGGGAAGAGTAAAAAAAAACCGTCGACGGCGTTAAATCTTCCCCCGAGTGTACGATTTTTGGCACTCGGGGAAGAGCTCTTCCCGTGAGAAGCATCCCCGGAGCTCTTCCCCCGAGTGTTGCACTCGGGGAAGGCTTCCCCGAGTGCTTGAGGCACTCGGGAAGCAGGTGGCTGCTGTAGTGTATTTATAATCTCCTTGTGATTCTGAGTATATTGATGTGCTTTGCTGGTTTAGTGTCAAAGCCAGCACGGCACGCTTAAGCGCCTAGTGTCGTGACGGTGCATGAGATTTGGCACGGCGACCCTAACGGGCACGACAATATTGTTAGCCGGGCCGCGTAGGGCCGTGCCTGATCGTGCCCGGGTCGGGCCGGGCGGCTCATTTGGCCATCGATAGCGGGCGGTGACTGCACCCCGCCTGCCGTGTAGACATCCTCCGCTCCATCCTCCTCGTAGATCCACCATGGACGCGCCCGCGCGGCTCCCGTAGCCTCTCGCCGCCGGCGGCGGCGGCCATTGCTTCGGCTTCGACGTGATCGTCGTCGGAGCGGGGATCATGGGCAGCTGCGCGGCGCGCGGACCTTACTCCTGGAGCGCTTCGACCTGCTGAACGGCCTCGGCTCCTCGCACGGAGAGTCGCGCACCATCCGCGACGCCTACCCGGACGCGCGGTACCCGCCGATGGTGCGCCTGGCCGCCCGCCTCTGGGCGAACGCCGAGGCCGAGTCCGGGCGCCGCGTCCTCACCCCGACGCGGCTGCTCCTCATGGGCCCGCGTAGCAACGCCGCGTTCCTCTCCGCCGTCAGGAACTCCCGCGCGGATGAGGTGGACCTGGCCGCGAGGTGGGGAGGCGCGTTTCGGGCCCCGGACGGGGTGGGTCACCGCCGTGAGCGAGCGCGGAAGCGGGGTCCTGCACGCGACCGGATCGGTGGAAATGTTTCAGGCGCTCGCCGTCAAGAAGGGCGCCGTGGTGAGGGACAAGACGGAGGTCGTGGACATCAGGAAGGGGCCGGAGGGGGGCGTCGTGGTGACGACGAGTGCCGGCGAGGAGTTCAGCGGCGCCAAGTGCGTCGTCACGGTGGGCGCGTGGACGAGCAAGCTGGTCAGGTCCGTCGCCGGCGTGGACCTCCCCATCCAGCCGCTGCACACGCTGGTCCTGTACTGGCGCATCAAGCCGGGGCACGAGCGCGAGCTCACGGCGGAGGCCGGCTTCCCGACGTTCTCGAGCTACTGCGACCCGCACTACGTGTACAGCACGCCGTCCCTGGAGCGCCCCGGAATGATCAAGATCAACTACCACGGCGGGCCGCCGTGCGATCCGGACGGCCGCGACTTCGTCTCCGGCGGCGGCGATGCCGTGGAGCGGGTGACCCGGTGGATCGATGAGTTCATGCCGGGACGCGTGGAGACCGCCGGCGGGCCGGTGGAGCGCGTGCCGGGCATGTACTCCATGACGCCGGACGAGGATTTCGTGATCGACTTCCTCGGCGGGGAGTTTGGCGAGGACGTAGTGATCGCGGCCGGCTTCTCCGGGCACGGGTTCAGGATGGGGCCCGCGGTGGGGAGTGTCTTGGCAGAAATGGCCCTGGAGTCCTGGACGGTGGGGCGAGGACTGCAGCAGAGGCCGGCGTGGAACTCGGACATTTCAGATTTTCAGGATCAACAGGTTCGCCGACAATCACATAGGAAAGGCGAAGGCCATAGATTTGGGAGCTCCGTCACTATGATCTGGTCATGTGTTCCTACTGTCACTGTGATAGTGCAATTCTAGCTTTGTCGATAGTGGGTGCATTGGAATATCTTGAAATAATAGGACCATTGGTGCCTTGGGGTTTAGAAAATTCATTTAGTCGTTGAATACTCGAATTCCTCTTCTTCCTCTGCAGAGTTATGATTGTTCTTCCTTTGCACGAGTATTATTGTTCCATTGTGGTAAGGATTGTTATCATGAGTTCACAATGCATGCACTTTCAAAGTATCACCTCAGTTATTTTCTATTTATATTTTTAGTCAAACTATTTTCTGTTGCCGTGCTCCTATTTTTTGGCTCTTGGTTTGGTTTTATCTATCTGTGTGTCTACAACTTATCATCACTGTCAAAAGATGTTAAGTTCCTAATACCACTATTTAAAGTTAGTACGGTTCTTTGTTTGATACTAAGATCGTGCCCGTGCGTTGCTACGGGCATCAAAATTTGTGTACAAAATACACATAGCATTCAGCAGGACAATAATTGATGTAAAAAACAAATATCAAACTTATAATTAGTCTTTTCTAGCTATGTCCATAGTTGTGCGTTGTTATACGGGCTAAACAAATATACAAAATACACCATGTTGGAACATGCACAAATTCATATCACCCTGCTACAAGGTACACATGGGCACACATTACATAATGATTCTGTTTTGACAAAATGTGAGTTTCGCCGCAACTCCCGCTCTTCAACCATAGGCTCAAGCCTAAAAGAAACTGGAGCACTTGTGCTTGCCCTGCTTGTTGGGTGGACAGAGTTGAAGAATCTGGAGCAAAATGTTAGGGGAGGTAGGAAAATACAACACGGAAGGACCAAACCATGATACCAGTCGACACAAAAATCAAGAACCATCTGTGGCATGAGATCATGGATTTGTTCAGCTATGATTTTGGAGATAGCTCGTGTTACCTTAGCCAGTGGAGACTCATCTTGCTGAAAATGGCAGGGGGGCAAAATACACATGATATCGGAAACTGTATCAAGGTATCTGACAAAACAATTAAATTCATCCTATCCTGCTAACGCGAGAAATGCGAGATGATTCAATTGGCAGTATAAATGTGTTTGAAGCACAGAAAAATACGAACACATCAATGTTGGAGCATAAGATGGCGCGACAAAGTGAGAGAAAGGAACAAACAATAGATCTAGTTACCAAAATCTTCTATCTTGCTGAGTGGAATAGCCTGATACTCGAACACAGGCTCATTTGTTGGCTTGTAATCTTTTGGGTATGTCCTAAGAAACCCAATCTCCACTTCACCAGCAGTAACGGTCCTTGTAGGATCTATGACAAAAGCCAAGAATGGCGATGTAAAATGCTGATTAAGCATATAAGTTGCCATGTCAATGTTTGACAAGAAGCATCCATAAACAGGTTGTGAGTTTACCAGCAAACTACAGTCTCCAACCTCCCAGCCTATTGTATATAAAAAACAAATGCAAGTCAGTTTTAGCTTTTTAGCTTAAAAAGGATGATAAAGTATGTGTGGAACAACAGTGAGATAATTGTAAGAAAAAATTATAGAAATATAAGAAAAATAGTTGTGTGGCATTCATGCTTCAGGCTCTCAGCTCTCTCTCTATATCATTTTGCAGAAATGAGGTCATGGTTATATTAAGCCATCTCATTGTGACGCCCAGGTTTTTAATTACCGTCATTAACGCTAATGACCGGATCAGCCGAGTCAAACCGGTCAAACGTCGGTCAAACCTAGGTCAACCTGGGTCATCACCCCGAAACCTCGCCAATGAACCCTAATGAACCCCTTGACCAAGCCTACACACATCCGTAGTCAACCCTTGGCCAAAGACACGGTCAAAACCGGCTTAACCGTTGACGTCAGCGAATGTCGTCCGGAACTTTTGCCGCGTTCCCCAAAATTCACCAAAACACTTAAAATTCTACTTTTATGAAAGTTGTCCATCTTGTTGAGGGACACAACTTTCATGTAGATTGGCATTTCAAATTTTGGGTGGAAATTGGTGAAAAACTTGATCGACTGGCAGTACCTCCTGTTTTCCAGAACAGGCCGACATTTAATGTTGGCACGACGTTCCTGCAAAATCCGTTGAGAAAAACACTAGACAGCCTTTACGAAAGTTGTAGAGGGTAGTTAGATCTACAACTTTCCTATTCATCGCTTGGTGCACTTTTATTCAAATTTTTGGAGAAAACCTCGCTTGAACAGGGCCAGTCCGAAACATTTCCGGGCCGGCGCGACGTCGCCCGCGCTCCGCGCGCCCGCCCGCGCCGCCGCGTGCGGCGCCCGCCGCCTCGGCGTCCGAGCCCCCTCGCGCCTTCCCCGAGGCCCGTTCCCCGATGCCACGCGCGTTCCAAGACGGCCTCGAAGTTCTCCCCCCCTCCTCCTCGCGCCGCGCGGCTGTCCGGCCGGGAACGCACGGCGGACCATCGGTCCGTTCCGAGCTTCCCCGCCCGACGCCGTACGGCACCGCCCGGCCGTCCGTGAGCTTGCCCGCGCCGCCCCTCCCCGCCCCGCCGCCGCGCCCGCCTATAAAGCCGCCGCACCGACCGGCCCGCGCACCGGCGGTTCCGCGACCGCCGCACGCCGGCGGGCGGCCTACGCGCGCCGCTCCCGAGCGCCCCCTCGCTCTCGCTCGTGCGCCCCGCTCCGTACCGTTCGGCGGCATCCACACGGTCTCCCAACCGCCCAGCACCACCGCGCCCTCCCCGCCGGGCCGAGCGCCGCCGGGCCGGGAGGCCGCCGCGGCCGGCCTCCCCGGGCGCCGCCGCCGCCGTTCCCGCGCTCTCCCACCCACCTCGCGACCCCAAAAAATCGAACCCCTAGTGCCCCTAGGTCACCCCCGTGCCCTTCCCCGGCCAAGCCCGGCGGCGGCTCGCCGGAATTCGGCCAACCCGCGCCGGCCGGCCCGCCCCGGGGTGACATTGCAAAAGCCAAGATCTTTCCGAGGGCCTCCCCCGCAAAAGGTCAACTCAAATAGTAAAACCCCCGTCGATTCTTGTAAATTGTGTAGAAAATCACAGAAAAATCAGAAAAAATGCAAGGCCAATTTTGTTGGATTCGTGGTGAATTATTCTACAACTTTTGTTATTCTGGCCTGAGCTAGTTCCTGTTAGTTTTTGCACGAAAAATACAAATATGAAAACCCTAGATCTGCAATATCTCAAAAACCATAACTCGTCTGTAGCTAATTTTTTGATATGTTGTGTGTTAGCTCATGCCTAGCTCCTATGCCAAAAATTGCACAAAGTTATGATGTAAATCTTTTTCTAAAAATGTTTTTCCATTTCTGGCAGATCTGCATAAATGATATTTCTTGTTAAATATATTTATGTTCTTCAGCCCAACTTGTGCACACTATCCTGTAATGCCAAAACACACATCCTGGGAATTAATCATGATTTTTGGATTAACAGAATTAATTATTCTTGATTTATGCATGTTTTCCTTTGTAAATTAATAAACCAAGTTCAGTAAGGTTTCCATGTGAACATGCTGGTTCTTAGGGCTTGTCTAGAACCAGAGAGAATGCACAAGAAAATTTGGATCATTTTGATGCTTATTTGATTTTATATGCATTTAAGTTGAATCACTAGCTAGCCTTTGTTATTTTCCATAATATTTATTTTCCTAGCATCCAACACTTACATGTGGGTCCAATGGACCAGGATGGGTGCTAGTAAGCTTAAGAGACACTCATGTAATTTTTGGTAATTTAATTGATTAATAAATGGCTAAATGCCCTTTTTATATTAACGGGAAATTAAATAAAGAAAAATCCTTAATTAAATCTTTTTCCTTTTTGAAAATATTATTTAATATAAATAAAAGATGATTAATTATCATCACCGATAAGGAATTAATTCGTAAATAAAAATATTAATTACACCATGTTGGTAAAGATAAAATGAAATGAAACTTTCACGTGAAATGATAAGGCTTATTAAAAACCTTTGTTCAAATGTGGAATAAAAGAGTAACCCATGTACAACCAATGACTTCCTAAAATAGAAACCTTAGACGAATGCTTGTTAAGGTGAATATGACCAACTAGAGTTGGATAAAACAACAAACTATCACATCACCTAAAGTGCATTGCATTCCGTGTAGATCTTCCGGACGGAGATTACTCCCTGGTCCCGGAAACCGAGGAAGGAGGAGCGGAAGGTTCTCTCAAGACGTGGACGTACTCGACACCGAGGGTGCCTAAGCTAACCTAGTCGACGAAGGCAAGCTCCGTGCATCTAACCCAGTTTTAAAATTTCTTCATTCAATTATCTATGAATGATTGTGCATTTACGTACAGGAGTTGAATGAAACCCTAGATGCATGATCCATAGGTACCTTTGATCCCTACTAGTATGATAGGTCGATAGCTGCTAAGCTATAGGACCGGTACAAGTCGGGTGATGACCTCACTCGCGAGAATAGGTTCCTAGATAGGAATCATACTATATCCTTAAATGGATTGCTCACGTGGTAAGAGCATGGGATCTGGGCTCCGATCCAGTGGTTATGTGGGTTAAGTTTTTGAACGTACTAAGCACATGCCGGTTATGGGGCCGGTAAGCCTAGTACCATAATGAGGCGGCTAGGGATCCTACCGTTACTACTCTTGGGATTCGCTCTCACGGCTCGCCACCGGTGGTGTATGGTGACTCCGGGTATCTCGCGGGGTATGCCGGATAGCCTGCACCAAAGACTGTAAGATTCGATCCCGACCCGAGGATTTATGGGGACGGCTTGGGAAGTTGTCCTCGCGGGGGCAGCCTACCGTGTGTTTGGGTCTACCTTGCAAGGTTTAAATCAATCGATTGTCGGCCTCTCACCGTTATCCGAGACTACTTACTCCACTAGTCATGTGATCCCTAATGATGGAAGTTGATGAATATTATGCTTGATTAATTGTATTGTACAACTTTGCTTGTACTAGTTGGCTAATGTAGTAAAGATTAAACTACTAGAACTTGTGCTAAAATCTTGAAAGTAAGGACCTACTCTTTGTTACTTTCTAGCAAAGGCGACCCAAAGAGCCAAAAAGCCTTTCATGGTCTAGATCCGGTGAAGTAGATATCACCGACGGGTAAGACTTGCCGAGTATTAGTATACTCGGCCTTGCTATAATGTGTTGATCCAGGTAATGCCTTCAGTGATGTGTGGCCCGGAGAGATCCCGCTCGGCTGGGAGCTGGAGTGGGTGGAGGACGACTTCTGAAAGCATCATGGATGGCCTCCCGTGGTGTCTTCGCTTCCGTTAGTTAAATTCCGCTGCTTTCAAAAACTCTGAACTATTTCGTGATGGCAAAAACTATGGTTTGTAATAATTAAACCCCTCGGGGTACGAATTTGGATATTAATGATGTTGTATCTCTGGAATCGCCTTCGAGTGAGTTTTAATGCATATATTCGATCCTTGTTGCTTTTCAAGTGATTTACCGGGCGTTAACCCGGCAACTAACGACAGGATGATACTTTATTATTGCTTAATGACCAAAGTGGATCGGTCTTAGGCGATAGTACGGTATTTTCCTTGGCGGGTTGTCACACTCATCTTCCTGGAAAGTGCAATAAGAGGGATAAGTTGACCTGCATAAAACTTCATAATGCAATCAAGATAAGTGTGTTCTCTATCCTTGTCTCCTGAACAAATGCTTATGTTATTTCTATGAAACCCTTTTCAGCGTTACCGAAACATGTTTGAGAGAGTGTAAATATGAAAGTAGTATTACACATTGAAAGTCATAGTACATGTAGAGCATTAGAACCCTTCCCGTCAGCAAGATCCAGATACCTGCAAAAAAAGGGCACATTTGGATAGAATTCTTTAATTATAATGGCCTATTATTTGTACCTACAGATCAACTATGCCTAAACTGAATATTACCATCTAATCCAAGATCTTTCGAACATTTATTTTTGCTCATAACAGAATGACCAAAAAAATTCTAGTAAGGATAAAGTGTTTTGCAATAAGAATACAAAATCATGATCCATAGAATTACATATTCAAAGAGCAAAGCACAGTAACCATCTGGTGCCATGGCTCATAACCAAAAAAATAACTGTGACACCCTAAAATTCCATCACTAACAATTACCTAGCAACTGTTAATTGGCCTTAAGGATTTAAAATTTAAATTTGCCATTTAAAATTGAGCTCTAAAATATTAAACATAATTTAATTAATATAGAGACAACAAGTGATTGTGCATCATCAGTTGGCTTTGCATGGTTTTTGGTTGCTTGTGTGGCTTCTAAAAAGTTTATAAAATTTTTGAGAAAAAGTTTGAAAGAATTTGGTTGAATTTGGAAAGAAAAGTTTGTTTTAAAAAGAGTTTGAAAAAAAAGAAAAAAAGGAAAGCTTACCTTCTCACCTTTCGGCCCAGCCAGGCCTGCCGGCCCACCAAAACCCTCCCGCAGCAGCCCACCTAACCGCCCTCCTTTTCTTTTTCTCCGCGGACGCTGGCGACCAGGCCCCGCCTGTCAGTCTCTCCCCCTCCCCTTCCTTTCTTCTTCCTCTCCCCTGCTCAGCCCGACCCGGCGCCGCCGCGCGATCCCCGCCGCGCCCCGCCACTTCCCTTCCTTCCCTCCCCACCAAGCCGGCCAATTAAGGCAATTAACCTCCCCCGCGATCAATTGGAGCCGTTACCCTTCCTTAAGCACCGAGCCGTGATGGCCGCGGCCATCAATGGCAGGCGCCGCCGCTCGGGGTCCTCCCGCCTCCCCTCGCCTTCCTCCCTCTGGCCTAATTTAAGCTTGCACTCAAGCTCCTGCCCTTCCCTTTGCAACCGCAGCACACCAACGCACTCGCTCGAGCCCCAATTTCCCCGGCGCCGCCGCCTCTGCTTCATCCCGCCGCCGGACGCCGACGGTGAAGTGCATCGCCGCCTTATCCTTTTCTTCCCCGGACGTGATCGTTTGCCTCACGTGGCGCTTGTTGTCCAGGGAAAGCCGTCACCAGGATCGCGCGACGCTTGGAGCTTGGGTCCCCGCTCGCCGAGCGCCGCCCGAGCCGCCGCCGTCGTCGAACCCCTTCGCTGCCGCCTCCCCTTCGCCCGTGAGCTCGCCCGAAGCTTCTTCACGTGGTGAGAAAGGTTTTCCCCGCCCGTTTTTCCCTTCCTTGCACGTTTAAGCTGCCCCACGGGCTCGCCGGCGAGGCCGATCCGCCCCCTTCCGCGCCGGCCGCCGTGGATGCCCGCGCCATCCCCCCCCCCCGACCCCCCTAGGCTTGCTCGCGTGCTCCTCAGCTACGCGTAGAGCCCACGCGCGCGCGAAATGGCGCCCTGGGCAGAAAGATAGGGTGCGCCGGCGAATTCCTGGCGAGGCACCGCCGCGCCGCCCCTGTCTCCGGCGACGTCGCCACCGCCCTCGCTTGCAAGCGTTTTGGGCTGTTAGATCTGCGATGGACGGTCTAGGTCGCGTACCCCTTCGCGTTTAAAGACCGGTCCACCGTGGGCTTGTGGACCGCGCCCACGGCTGGGTCCACAGCTCCCTCAGCCGTTGGATCGAAGATCCATGGCTCAGCCGAGCCGATTTCCTTTAAGAGCCCCTGGGTAATCTTGTTTTCGCATGCCGGTCCTCCCACCTACAAGAATCCTTGCAGATAGGTCCTGGATTTTGTAGTTAGGCCCCTGTCTATCCTGGATAATGGTGTTAGAGGTCCTTTTTCTTGTGATTTAGCACTGGAGCCCTTCGGTTTTAATATATAATTATGTTTTAGCCCTGGTTTTATTATAAAAGGCCCTGTAAACTTAGTTTTCTTACAGATAGGTCCCTGTATCTTGTTTTAATCATATCTTTCTCGTTTTAACTCCAAATTTAGCGTTTTAGATACTGAAATGATCGTCTCAACGAGTAGAATCATTTAAACAGCAAGTTTACCGATTTTGTTACTGTTTGGTGTACTATTTATTTATTGTTTGTTGTTCATGTTTGACTCGTAGATATCGTGCATGTTTCGTCTGAGCTCCCCATCGGAGGTGATCAGGAAGAGCCTGTTTTCGAAGAAGACTTTACCCAGCTTGTAGAGGAAGGCAAGTGGCTTTCCCCCTGCATTATCTTTTTGAACCTATGTCACTGCATGTTAAAACAAAGTTTATTATTCCTGTTGTTATGCATAAATTTGATGGGCAAACACCTAGTTAAGGACTTGACTAGATATTTCACCTCATTACCTTGATGAACCCTGTTTAACAAATGCTTGGGTAGATAAATGCTTAGTTTGATTTACACGGGTATGGTTATGCCTTGTTTAAGAAATATAACTCAGTTCTGTTTATGTAATGTGTTTATGCTTAAGACAAGATAACTTGAAATATAAACGGAGCATGGAGAATCACCCAAGACAACCGTACAACCACAGTCCACATGGCTTTGGCTTAGCCAAGTAATTAGGAGAGTGGGTTAGCTGATAGCCCTTTTCCGAGAGGGGCACAGGGGGCCAGAGTTGAAGGGGTATAGCCCGGTCCTTTTGGGGTAGCAGCCTTGGCTAAGGTGCTGACCATTAGGGAGGGTTATGGTCCGCTCCGTCGCCGTAGAATCGTTGCGGGCTGTTGGTTTCTCTTCTTTCCTTTGTAAAGGCTTCGTAGTGGACCCATAGCCACTCACCTTGGAAGTGTTTAAGGGTCTAGCTAACCCGGGCAAAATGGGGGAACACGAACTGTGGGTAAAGTGTACAACCTCTGCAGAGTGTAAAACTGATCGATCAGCCGTGCTCACGGTCAAGAGCGGCTTGGACCCTCACATGATTAATAAACTTGAAAAAAATGTAAATCGTGGGTTTGTGGGTTTGGTTTGAGGTTTCTTTTAACGATAAGTGGGTTGGTATACACTTACACCTAGTAATTAGGTGCTTGCTAATAAAACTTGATCAACTTATAAAATGCTTACCGATGTGAACCATAGCCTATCCTTGATAGCCTTGCATTGTTTCCCCCACTTGCTGAGCACCAACCATAAGTGTTCTCACCCTTGCTTACCGCTGTTCAGAGGAGAACATCGGAGGCGAGGACGAGTACTGGAGCGACTACGAGGAGTTTTAGGGCATGCGGATCCCCCGCGTCATCATGCCCCGTGGAAGTCGAGGATGGAGCTGCTCGTCGTTTAGTTATCATTTGTGTTTGGACCTTCGAGTCCACCTCTCTGAGTGTAATAATGAATATTGTATCAGTTTAACTCTCGTACGTTTTGTTATTGCAATGGTATTACACTCGTTTTGTCTATCATGTGTGTGTAAATTGATCCTGGCGCACACGTGAGATGCATTCGGTTTTCCTTGTAAAATCGGGTGTGACAAAGTGGTACCAGAGCCGTGATGACTGTAGGTCGCAGCCTTAGTTAGAAATGGACGAAATTAAGGATTCATGTTCTAGAAAACCTTATCAATGCTTCAAATCATCTTATTTACGCATTAAAAATCTAATTTAATCTTGTTTATCATTTAAACTCTGTCATTTTGATTTATTTTGTACTCTGAGATCAGTTTTGCTTTGACAGATGGCCAGAACATACATGACCCCCCGCAAGAGCACTGGTGGGTGCATTCCCACTGGACAGCTGGCTCCTCGCCATCGTCTAGAGGATGTTGAGGAGGAACCAGAGGAGTTTCAGCCAGAGGCTGAAATGGAGGAAAACCCAGAGGAGGTTCAGCCGGAACCAGAAGAGGAAGATCCTGAGGAGGTTGAGATGGAGGAAGAGCCATTGGAGCAGCCGCAGCTGTACGATGGGATCGTGCTGGAGGCAGACGCTGATGGGGACATTGTGATTCCACCAGCACCTGTGGCAAATGATGAGGCACCTCCTGCACATGTTGATCCTGTGCCTGATGGTGAAGGTGGTGACCCAGACGATTCTAGTGATGACAGTGGAGATGATGATGGTGGTAACAATGCTAATGGAAACCCGGAGGAAGAGGAGGATGAAGATCCTTGCTATCATGGGGCAGTGTATCACAAACATTCCACTGAAGATGAGAACGGGCAGTTTTGCATTCTTCTCAAGGGAAGTTCTACAAAGACTGGGTTATACCATGAAGCCCATCTACATACGGATGCCTTTGAATGATGCGGATGGCCGGAGGTACCGCTCATCTCACCACAAGCCACGGCCCATTTCTCCACGGATGATGCTTTGCAGTGAACGATGCGGCGAGGAGGGCACTCGGTCAATCCGCAATGTGAAGCGGGCACGGCCTGTTCAACTCGGAGTATCGTCATGTGCCTCGTCGTGCGAGTGGCACGAGAGGAGACCGTAGTGCCACCGGAGGTGATGATCGCATCGATATCCTGGCACGTGTGACTGCTGCCTTGAACACTGATTTGGAGGGAGCAACTACTGAGATGGACAGGTACCACGAAGAGTTGCAGGCTGCCCAGGCGAAGATTGCACGTTTGGAAGCACAGCTGGCGGGACAGCGACTCCCTCAAGAAGTTGTGCCATATCATACCACAGCCTCTGTAACGCCCGCGTTTTTAGCTCCAAATAAATCACCTAATAAATCGTGCGTATTTTCAAAACCGTCCAGCTGAGCTCAATTACCCCCTTCAAACCCTAGTCACCGTCCCTCCCTCTCACCCCGGTGCGCGTGCCGCGAATCCCGCCGGCACCGCCCGCACTCGGCCACCGTGCCTTCCCAACGCCGCGGTCGGCCACCGTGCCGGGGAATCCCGCGCACGTCGTGGTCCCGCCGGCCGGACCGCCTCGCCATCACCGCCGTCCCGAAAATCACGCCGACGCCGGAAATCGTAAAACCCCGCAAAAACCCTTCCCCTAATTTTCTAACCATTTTTCCTAATTTTCTAAACCTCTTCCCTATTGCTTTTCTCTTCTTTTCCTTTTTTTTCTTTTCTTTTCCTTTCCTTTCTTTTCTTTCTTTTCCTTCCTTTTTTCCTTTTCCTTCCTTTCTTTTTCCCCTTCCCTTCCTTCCTTCTCTCTCTCCCTTCCTTCTTCTTCTTCCTTCAGCCCGGCCCCGCGCGCCTGATCCCGCGCCTCTCGCTCCCCGACCGGTGCCGGCCGCAACAAGCGACGACGCCCTTCCTCCTCCTCACCGCTCGGTACGACGCCACACGAGCCCGCGACACGACCTTCCTCTACCGCCGCCGCCGCGGGGAGGCCATCAATGCGCCCGCCCGAGCCGTCGCGTCCGCCGGCAACCCACCGCCGCACGCGTCGACCGGCTCGCCTGCCACCACCTCTGCCCGTCAGGTCCTGTCCACCGCGCCCCCCCCACCGTGAATTCCGGCCGCGGCCCCGTCAGGCAAGTCAATGGCGGGATATTTTCCTCCCCGCCATTGTTGAACCTCGAAGCTTCCCGAGCTCAAAAATCCCCGGCCGAACCGCCTTCCGCCGCCTATAAAGGGGGCCGGCCGCTCCTCAGGCCGCCGCACCTCACCACCTTCCTCCCTTGCCTAACCACCGAGCCGCCGCCCATAACCGCACCACCTCCCTCCTCGCCCGCCGCCGTCGATCCATCCCCACGCGCCGCCACAGGCCCCAAGGTAGGTGGGGGAATCGAATCCCCTTGGCCTCCTCTCCTTTTTCCCCCATTCGGCCGGTCGCCGACGAGCACGGGGCCGCCGGCGGGCACCCCCGCCGGCCACCCGCCCCCCCCCCCTCTCTCGTTCGATGCGAGCCGTGAAGAAGAAGATGGCCTTTTGGCCAAAAACCCCCCTGCTCTTTCCCTTTTTCCCTAAGCCCATGCCCCTATTCCCTCTCTCTCTCTTTTTCTTTTCAAATAAGCCCCTAGGTTAATGATTAATTGTAAATTAAATACCGTCAAGCCCTAAACAATTAACAACCAGGCCCTAATCAAGTTTATATTATCATAACCACACCCTTTCCCGATTAATAGGAATTACTAATAGGTCCTTAGCCCCTATAACCTCTCTTTAGCCCAACATTCCATGCATGATTCTATTCCCGGTTACTTCCAAATTTGCACCACGCCTTTCCAGTTATATCCCCGCCAAACCCTACACCAACCCCCTCCCTAGGACTTATATATTCCCCTCTCCGTTCATTTTCCCTCCTCGAGCTCGGCCGGTAATATGTGTGCTTATATTGCTTGCTTGCCTACGTGTGCACTATAGCCGACGGAGTAGACGAAGGAAGGTACCTCGAGCCGGATATAGAAGCCGACTACTGCGAGCAGGAGCCCAAAGTCCCGAACGCCGAGCCGGCACTCCCCGAAGACTTCGAAGACGGCAAGTTCAATCTCACCCTTTGATGCATGCTTCTGTCCTAGTTTTATAAATATAACCTATACCCGTTTTATAAATTGCATAATTTTTTACTGCAAAAACATGGTAGGATAGCCACCCTTGATTGCTATGATTGAACCTTGTTTGACCTAAATGAGTGCTTTAAAATGTGTGAGTGATTTAAAAATGTGTGAGTGCTTTAAAGATGTGTGAGTGCTTTCAAAATGTGTGAGTGCTTTAAAAATGAAAATGGGATATGTTTGGAAAATGAGTAAACTGGGTAGATGGGATGGACGGGTGTGTCAGGAGTATGGGTGAGCTCGTACCTGTGTGGTTGAGCGTGTTGGGAGTTGTCCATCTTGTCGGTTAAGGACCGGGTTGCGTGACATCTCACCTGACCCAAATCATCGTACAACCACTCGACCGTTGTATGTGGCAACGGCTTAGCATAAACCCCACTAGTTAATCTACTTGCCATCCGGGTGTGCGGGTGAGCGGGGGAGACCAAGGAGTAGGGGTACGCTCTATGTGAGGTACGCCCCGGTTATGTGGGATAACCCCTTGGGTGCTTCCGTGGTGGCTCGTAGTGTTAGCTAAGGTGGGTAATGGCTTTGATAGGATCCGTACCGCACCGAGGTGTCCGTGTGACGGTACCCTACTTGTGGGTAAAGTTGTACAACCTCTCGCAGTGTCAAACCTATTCGAATAGCCGTGTCCACGGTATTGGACGAGTCACGGTGTGGTCACAAAAACTAGTGTTTGGGATGGGATGTTTTTCGGTGTGAGTTGTTTTCTCGGGTGAGGTGTGTGGGCGTGTGCACGGGCTACGACGGACGGGAAGTCCGTAGTTCTACGGTGGTTTTTCCTAAAAAGGTTGAGTTACTTGGGGTTATGAAAATGATTTGCGAAAACCTTTTTGAAATGAACCCCTGCATGAGTGAGTTTGCAAAATAAACCTTAACCTGATCCTTGTTATACCTTATGCATGATTCTGCTTATAAGCCCCTCCGTGGGTGGGGTTGGATTTGTTGAGTACGTATGTGCTCACCCTTGTTTTACTAACTATTTTACAGAGGAGGATCCCGATTATATTCCCGAAGACGTCGAGTAGGTCGCTGCCCTACACCCAACCGTGCTTGTGTACCCAGGGCCCCCACCGAAAGCTTCTATGGTGTGGTACTCTGAGGAGGCTATGGAAGCCTTTGCTATCGTAGTGTGGTCGTTAGCGTTTGTGTTGTTCCTTGTAGCGTTGGCACTACCGTGCCCTCTCGTGTCGCCGTGATGTAAAAGATCGATCCACCTGTTGTAATAAATGTGTTGCCAGCCTCCTGGGACTGGTATTTGTGTCACATTTAGTCACCTCTGATGAGGGGACGCTTCAGGTGGTATCAGAGCCAGGTTGGCCGTAGGACACGACCCTTAGGATACGAGACCTCCTATGGCCCTCTCTAACCTTTTCTTTGCTAAGCTCTTCTTTTCCCAAGTCCTTACCTTGATTCTTGCCTGTTTCCAGATGGCTAACGTCGAATGGAACGGAGGAATCTGCCCGGTCCAGCCTGGCCTCCCTAACCTGTTGCTACTCAGCTTAGAGCGCGTCGGAGTAAGGGATCCGCCGGAGTTCGTCTATCGGGAGTACGAACGCTACGGCACCCTTCGGTGTAAGCCGCCGATCTTTGTGGGAAGAAGCACGCTTTACCCCGACATAGAACCATGGTTCGTCTCCGCCACTGGATTTCGCTTCGCCGACACCTACCCCAAGGTCGCTCGGAAGGCCCCCGCGACGCCTACGAGTGGTTTATAGGCAGCACCTCCGAAGGACTCCAATGGGATTCTTTCCACCCTCCGGAGGAAGAGGACGCTCGTGGATTGATCGCATGAGAGGACTAGAACGAGAGGAAAAAGAACTAGAAGAGGCAGTTTCCCACCTATCCATCCACTTCAGAGGCCTAGACCACCTTTATCAGGAGCAAGCCCAGCAACTGAAGCAACAGATTGACAGAGCGGAAAGAGCGGAGCAGAGGATAGAACTGGAAAGGATAAAGACAACCATGGCAGAAGTTGAACTACACAACACGAAGCAAGAGTATCTTAGGGAAAGGGAACACACTCTATTAGCCCATAAAGCCCTATGGGATGAACTAAAGGAGCGTAGAAGCAGAGAGGAAGAGGCTGGAGTAGAGGAAGATGAACCCGAAGAAACTCACTGGGACAAAGGGATCCAGACCGAGGATGAGATACTGGAGCAGGATCTCCCACTGAAGAAGCACCGCATCCAGCTAGAGGAAGAATCACCATGAGGATAGGACTAGGGTGTTTAGGCTAGAAGCTAAGTTCTAGTAATAATAAGTGTACCCTGAAGAATGTACCCCAACCTTGCTACTAAATAAAGTTATCCATCTCTTGTACCCCACCACAACCTGTTCAACTCTACCCTTGTTTTCAGATGGCGGAAGATGGATGGACCCAGGGCGTGTGCCAGGAGGAGCCTGGTTTTGCCCGCCTTCTCATCAACTCCCTGGAGCGCCTCGGTATCACTGAGCGCCCTAGGTACTACAGCAGAGAGTACGAGCAACTCGGCACTCTTTGCTGTAGGGTGGTCCTCTCCGTCGCTAGAAGCAACCGCCACACCAACGTCGAACCGTGGCGCGTAACCGCCACAGGGTTTCGACACCGAGACACCTATCCTTTGGCCCTCAGAAAAGCCCTCCGCTACCTGTGCCGGATCTACGAGGAACACCTCGTCCCCACACCAATGAGGTACTTCCCTCCCGCCATCGAACCCCGCTTTGGCGGTGCCCGCATGAGAAACCCGGAACGACGCCGCCACCAAGAAGACCCGCCGTACCACGTAGTCGCCTACCTTGTCTCCCCCGGATAAGCTCTTCGATGACCAGGCCGTGCACTTGAGGGAACAAATCAGTCGGGCCGAGCAAGCTGAAGTCACAGTAAGGATGCACCAAGTCCGAGTGGCTCAAGCTGAAGCAAGGACCGCAGCCGCCATAAGCAGTGAGGCCGTGGCCCAGGAAAGCCTCAGGAGAATCCAGGACCAACGCATACAAGAATGGACCAACGGCGGAACACCCGTACCAGCCATTGGAGAAGCTCAAGTCCTGCTGGGAATACCCCTTGTAGGATGGGGAAGGACTATCGAAGTCCCGCCAGCACCACCAGCAGTCACCGAACCCCCAACAACGACCACTGAAGCCGCAGCACCGCCTCAGGAAAACGAAAACCCTGAAGGCGGGAATGATGACGAGCTACTCATTCTGCTGGAAGAACACTCGACCTCGGAAGATGGCTCTCCTCGCGAGTAGCGTGCCCCAGTGACCCTGACCCAGGGAATGAAGCCGTACTGGTCCAAGTCGCGCCCTTAGTCCTTAGTCGTGTAGTGTGTCCGCGTAGTCGGGATGTATCCTCCTCGCTGGTTTGTAATAAAAACTTGTTTGTGCTTGCTTGCTTGCTATGTGCTTGTTGAGTGCTTACCGGCAGGAGTAGACCCTGCCTTTTCAAAAAGAAATCCGATATAACCTACTTAAACATCACATAAAAACTAGATCTCTTAGAAAACCCGCTTCTTTACAGATGGTCTCCAGGCGCCCTGTCAGGACCCACCAAGGCCCCGGCCGATCGGACGCCGAAGGATCGCAAGCCGATCGGAGGGAGCGTCTTCACGACCAGGAAGTTAACCAAAATGAAGATGGAGGAGAGAACGTGGTCCTGCCACCGCCACCCCCTCCCATTGACTTGGCACAAGTCTTGGCCAATCAGACTGTCCTGATGGAGGCCATTTTCAACGCCGTCAACCGCCCAAGACCCTGAGTTTTGGGCATGAACGAGAAGTTGATTGAGTTCTTCAGGACTAAGCCGCCCACCTTTGGCGGGTCGGTGAATCCTTTGGATGCTGACGACTGGCTGAGAGCCATTCTGAGGGAGCTAGAGCCCTTCAACTGTGAGGACCGTGACAAGGTTCTCCTGGCAGCTCACCAGCTCACCGGGACAGCCCTAGCCTGGTGGGAGAATTACTGCGCGGCGATCAGGATCCCTCCTCCATCACCCGGGATGAATTCGTGGAAGAGTTCCGCCGCTACCACATCCCAGAAGCCACACTGAAGCGGAAGGCGGATGAGTTCCGTGAACTCCGCCAAGGTAACATGTCTGTGGAGGAGTACACGTACCAGTTCATAGAGCTGGCACGCTATGCCCCCGAGGAAGTGGACAAAGATTCCAAGAAGCAGGAAATGTTCAAGAAGGGGCTGACTCCGGAACTGAGGACCCTGCTGACCCCTCAGATCTACCCGGACTTCAATACCCTCATGAACATGGCAATACTCACGGAAAGAGCGAGGGCTGAAGAGAAGAAGGAAAACAAGCGCAAGTTTATGGAACACAAGGCCAAGCAGCAAGAGCGGTCCCAGAGGCCGAGAAACTTTGGACACTCCATGTCCAGGTTCCAAGCTCCCATGCGATGACAACCCAATCCCAAGCCACAAGCTCGCAAGCCCCCAGAACCCAGTTCAAGCCCTACAACAACTAGAGTGCCATGAAGCCCCCACAGAACAACACCAGCCAGATCACTGCCAATAACAACAACAGCTCCCGAGTGTGTTTCAACTGCCGAGAAACCGGGCACTTCATCGCCAACTGCCCGTATGCCAAAAAGCCAACCACCACCACCTACTCCAACTCGGTGAACGGGCCAAGGCCACTTGTGTCGGGAGCCAACCGCATGCCGGTGCGCAGCAACAATAACTTCGGCAACAACAACAGCAACCAGCAGATGAGGCAGCCCCAGCAGTCGTATGGACGAGCCCGGGTCAACCACATCAATGCGCAGGAGGCACAGGAAGCACAAGGCGTAGTGCTCGGTGAGTTCCTGGTCAGCTCAGTCTTGGCTACCATACTATTCGATTCGGGAGCATCACACTCATTCATATCCTCAAGCTTTGTGGAAAAGCATAGTATACCCACAGTACTACTAAAAGCACCCCTATTAACTCGAACACCCGGAGGTGACATTAAGTGTCAACTGGGATGCCCCCGGGTAAGGATTATTTTAAGTGGGGTAGAGTTCCTAGCAGACCTGGTAGTACTGAAGTCCAAAGGGATAGATGTGATCCTTGGGATGGACTGGTTAAGCCAACACCATGGCCTTATAAGTTGCGCCGATAAAGTAGTGCACCTAACCAACCCAGACGGGATACAAGTGACCTGCCACACCCGAGGACACAGGCCAGACATAATGGTTTTCAACATAGAAGCCAAGTCCATAGAGGATGTCCCAGTAGTGCGAGAATACCCAGATGTGTTCCCAGAAGAACTCCCCGGAATGCCACCAGATAGGGATATAGAGTTCGTCATCGACCTTATTCCCGGAACCTCTCCCATAGCCAAGAGACCCTATAGGATGGCAGCACCTGAGTTGGCAGAATTGAAGAAGCAGCTAGCAGAACTCCAGCGAAGTGGGTTCATCAGACCAAGCTCATCACCATGGGGAGCCCCAGTGCTTTTCGTGGAAAAGAAGGATAAGAGCATGAGGATGTGCGTGGACTATCGCTCGCTGAACGAGGTCACTATCAAAAACAAGTACCCTCTCCCCAGAATAGATGATCTGTTTGACCAGCTGAAGGGAGCCAAGTATTTTTCGAAGGTGGATCTAAGGTCGGGATACCACCAGCTCAAGATTATGGAAAGTGACATCCCCAAGACTGCCTTCGTCACTCGCTACGGGCAGTATGAGTTCACAGTGATGTCCTTCGGACTCACCAATGCACCAGCATACTTCATGAACCTCATGAATAAGGTGTTTATGGAAGAGCTAGACAAGTTTGTCGTAGTCTTTATTGACGACATACTTGTATACTCCAAGAGCATGGAGGAACACGAGCAGCACCTTCGAGTAGTGCTGGGGAAATTGAGGGCACACAAGCTATACGCCAAGTTCAGCAAGTGTGAATTTTGGCTAGAGAAAATATCCTTCCTTGGGCATATTCCGACCGTGTATGAGTAGCCGTAGACCCCGGAAAGTTGAAACAGTCTCCAACTGGCAGCAACCGACCAACGTGAGCGAGATCAGGAGTTTCCTTGGTTTAGCAAGGTACTACCGGAGATTTATCGAAGGGTTCTCCAAGATTGCCCGGCCCATGACAGAGTTGCTAAAGAAGGAGAAAAAGTTCAACTGGACCGAGTCTTGCGAGAAAAGTTTCCAAGAGTTGAAGAGAAGATTGACCACAGCCCCAGTGCTGACCCTGCCAGACATTCAACGGAACTTCGTCATGTATTGCAACGCTTCCCGACAAGGGTTGGGATGTGTTCTCATGCAAGATGGGAAGGTAGTGGCATATGCTTCCCGTCAGCTCAAACCCCATGAGCAGAATTATCCCACCCATGATTTGGAGTTTGCAGCCGTAGTGCATGCCCTGAAGATCTGGAGACACTATCTGATTGGGAACAAGTGTGAAATCTACACAGACCACAAGAGTCTAAAATACATCTTCACCCAGCCTGACCTGAACCTAAGGCAAAGAAGGTGGCTAGAGCTAGTCAAAGACTATAACTTAGAGATTCACTACCACCCAGGGAAGGCCAATGTGGTAGCAGATGCCCTAAGCCGGAAAACCTACGAGAAGGCAGCACCCAAGAGTGCCCAGTTGCCAGAGGAGATAGCGCGGCTCAATGTACACATTGTTCCCCAAGGCTACGCCCGCCAGCTGAGTGTTCAGCCTACCCTAGAGGACAAGATCCGAAAGGCCCAGGAAACCGACGAGAATCTAATGAAGATCCGCAAGCATACCGGAGAGAACAAGGCCCCTGATTTCAGAGTAGATGACCAAGGCACCCTGTGGTACAAAAATAGGATATGCGTACCTGAAGGTGGAGATTTTCGACAGACCATCATGGATGAGGCACACAACTCGACATATTCATTTCACCGGGATCCACCAAGATGTACATGGACTTAAAACAAGTATTGGTGGAATGGGATGAAAGCGGGATATTGCCCGATTCGTCGCCCACCGTGATACTTGTCAGAGGATCAAAGCCGAACATCAGAAGCCCGCAGATCGTTGCGGCCTTTACCAATCCCGGTATGGAAGTGGGACGAGATAGGTATGGATTTCGTAGTAGGGTTGCCAAGAACTCAGAAGGGACATGACTCCATATGGGTGATCGTGGACCGACTCACTAAAGTCGCTCACTTTCTACCCGTACGGACCACTTATGGTGGAGAGAAGTTGGCAAAACTCTACATAGAGAATATAGTAAAGCTGCATGGAGTGCCTAGCAGAATAGTCTCGGATAGAGGGACCCACGTTCACCTCTAGGTTCTGGAAAAGCCTGCATAAAGCCATGGGTACCAAGCTAGATTTCAGCTCAGCGTACCACCCGCAGACAGACGGACAGACCGAAAGGGTGAATCAAATTTTGGAAGATATGTTGAGAGCATGCGTCCTCACCTATGGCAAAGATTGGGAGCAGAGCCTGCCATATGCAGAATTTTCCTACAACAACGGCTACCAAGCAAGTCTGGGAATGTCGCCATTCGAAGCACTATACGGGAGAAAATGTAGGACACCCCTGATGTGGTCAGAAGTAGGAGAGCGTGCCCTGGTTGGGCCCGCACTTATAAAGGAAGCCGAAGAGCGAGTAGCCGATATCCGAGAAAAGTTGAGAGCCGCCCAATCCCGACAGAAGAGCTACGCAGACAAGAAGAGGCGTGAAGCAAGCTTCAATCCGGGAGATTTCGTTTACCTCAAGGTTTCACCTATCCGAGGGACTCGGAGATTTCAAGTGCACGGAAAATTGGCCCCTCGGTATATTAGACCGTATAAATTACTAAAGAGGGTCGGAGCAGTAGCATACCGGTTGGAGCTACCCGAAGAAATGTCAGACATACATCCAGTGTTCCATATCTCCCAGCTACGCCGATGTTTGAAGGTTCTTGAGGAGAAGCGAGCACCGGTGGAAACCATCGACCTACAGCCAGACCTCAGGTACCAGGAGGTGCCCGTCAAGATTTTGGACACAGTGGTCAAGCGGACAAGGACGACAGAAGTACGGGTGTGCAGAGTCCAATGGAGCAGACACGGGGTGGAAGAAGCTACGTGGGAACGGGAGGACGCATTGAAGAAGGAGTTTCCCCACCTATTCGAAACCTAGCCGAATCTCGAGGGCGAGATTCATTTTAAGTGGGGTAGGTTTGTAACGCCCGCGTTTTTAGCTTCAAATAAATCACCTAATAAATCGTGCGTATTTTCAAAACCGTCCAGCCGAGCTCAATTACCCCCTTCAAACCCTAGTCACCGTCCCTCCCTCTCACCCCGGCGCGTGTGCCGCGAATCCCGCCGACACCGCCCGCACCGGGCCGGCACCCACACGTGCCTTCCCAACGCCGCGGTCGGCCACCGTGCCGGGAATCCCGCGCATGCCGCGGTCCCGCCGGCCGGACCGCCTCGCCATCACCGCCGTCCCGAAAATCACGCCGACGCCGAAAATCGTAAAACCCCGCAAAAACCCTTCCCCTAATTTCCTAACCATTTTCCCTAATTTTCTAAACCTCTTCCCTATTTCTTTTCTCTTCTTTTCCTATTTTTTCTTTTCCTTTCCTTTCCTTTCTTTTCTTTCTTTTCCTTCCTTTTTTCCTTTTCCTTCCTTTCTTTTTCCCCTTCCCTTCCTTCCTTCTCTCTCTCCCTTCCTTCTTCTTCTTCCTTCAGCCCGGCCCCGCGCGCCTGATCCCGCGCCTCTGCTCCCGACCGGGTGCCGGCCGCAACACGCGACGCCGCCCTTCCTCCTCCCTCCCCCCTTGCTCGGTACGACGCCACACGGCCCGCGACACGACCTTCCTCTACCGCTCGCCGCCGCGGAGGCCATCAATGCGCCGCCCGGAGCCATCGCGTCCGCCGACAACCCACCGCCGCACGCGTCGACCGGCTCGCCCCCGCCACCACCTGCGCCCGTCGGGTCCCCGTCCACCGCGCCGCCCCCCCCCACCGTGAATTCCGACCATGGCCCCGTCAGGCAAGTCAACGGCGGGATATTTTCCTCCCCGCCGTTGTTGAACCTCGAAGCTTCCCGAGCTCAAAAATCCCCGGCCGAACCGCCTTCCGCCGCCTATAAAGGGGGCCGGCCGCTCCTCAGGCCGCCGCACCTCACCACCTTCCTCCCTTGCCTAAGCACCGGAGCCGCCGCCCATAACCGACACCACCTCCCTCTGCCCGTCGCCGTCGATCCATCCCCACGCGCCGCCACAGCCCAAGGTAGGTGGGGGAATCGAATCCCCTCGGCCTCCTTTCCTTTTTCCCCCATTCGCTGGTCGCCGACGAGCACGGGGCCGCCGGCGGGCACCCCGGCCGGCCACCCGCTCGCCCCCGCCCCCCTCTCTGTTCTGATGCGAGCCAGGGAAGAAGAAGATGGCCTTTTGGCCAAAAACCCCCCTGCTCTTTCCCTTTTTCCCTAAGCCCATGCCCCTATTCCCTCTCTCTCTTTTTCTTTTCAAATAAGCCCCTAGGTTAATGATTAATTGTAAATTAAATACTGTCAAGCCCTAAACAATTTACAACCAGGCCCTAATCAAGTTTATATTATCATAACCACACCCTTTCCCCATTAATAGAAATTACTAATAGGTCCTTAGCCCCTATAACCTCTCTTTAGCCCAACATTCCATGCATGATTCTATTCCCGGTTACTTCCAAATTTGCACCACGCCTTTCCAGTTATATCCCCACCAAACCCTACACCAACCCCTCCCTAGGACTTATATATTCCCCTCTCCGTTCATTTTCCCTCCTCGAGCTCGGCCGGTAATATGTGTGCTTATATTGCTTGCTTGCCTACGTGTGCACTATAGCCGATGGAGTAGACGAAGGAAGGTACCTCGAGCCGGATATAGAAGCGTCCCGAACGCCGAGCCGCACTCCCCGAAGACTTCGAAGACGGCAAGTTCAATCTCACCCTTTGATATATGCTTCTGTCCTAGTTTTATAAATATAACCTATACCCGTTTTATAAATTGCATATTGTTTTACTGCAAAAACATGGTAGGATAGCCACCCTTGATTGCTATGATTGAACCTTGTTTGGCCTAAATGAGTGCTTTAAAAATGTGTGAGTGCTTTAAAGATGTGTGAGTGCTTTCAAAATGTGTGAGTGCTTTAAAAATGAAAATGGGATATGTTTGGAAAATGAGTAAAGAACTGGTAGACGGGATGGACGGGTGTGTCAGGAGTATGGGTGAGCTCGTACTGTGTGGTTGAGCGTGTTGGGAGTTGTCCATCTTGTCGGTTAAGGACCGGGTTGCGTGACATCTCACCTGACCCAAATCATCGTACAACCACTCGACCGTTGTATGTGGCAACGGCTTAGCATAAACCCCACTAGTTAATCTACTTGCCATCTGGTGTGCGGGTGAGCAGCGGGAGACCAAGGAGTAGGGGTACGCTCTATGTGAGGTACGCCCTGGTTATGTGGGATAACCCCTTGGGTGCTTCCGTGGTGGCTCGTAGTGTTAGCTAAGGTGGGTAATGGCTTTGATAGGATCCGTACCGGCACTGAGGTGTCCGTGTGACGGTACCCTACTTGTGGGTAAAGTTGTACAACCTCTGCAGAGTGTCAAACCTATTCGAATAGCCGTGTCCACGGTATTGGACGAGTCACGGTGTGGTCACAAAAACTAGTGTTTGGGATGGGATGTTTTTCGGTGCGAGTTGTTTTCTGGGTGAGGTGTGTGGCTGTGTGCCTGGGCTACGACGGACGGGAAGTCCGGTAGTTCTACAGTGGTTTTTCCTAAAAAGGTTGAGTTACTTGGGGTTATGAAAATGATTTGCGAAAACCTTTTTGAAATGAACCCCTGCATGAGTGAGTTTGCAAAATAAACCTTAACCTGATCCTTGTTATACCTTATGCATGATTCTGCTTATAAGCCCCTCCGTGGGTGGGGTTGGATTTGTTGAGTACGTATGTGCTCACCCTTGTTTTACTAACTATTTTACGAGAGGAGTATCCCGATTATATTCCCGAAGATGTCGAGTAGGTCGCCGCCCTACACCCAACCGTGCTCGTGTACCCGTGGCCCCCACCGAAAGCTTCCATGGTGTGGTACTCGAGGAGGCTATGGAAGCCTTTGCTATCGTAGTGTGGTCGTTAGCGTTTGTGTTGTTCCTTGTAGCGTCTCCGCGTGGCTCTCGGTCGGGGACTATAAATAGCCCGATTGGCGGCTAGGGCAAAGGAGAAGCGAATTTGGGCCCAAAATGGGCCTAGGCCGACCGGACAAGCCGGCCGGCCTCGGCCCATTTAGGCCCGGCCCCGTGGGCTCCTTTGCCCCACGTCGGTTCCCTTGCTTCCTCGGATAATTCCCCCTTCGCATGTAGGTCCATGTCGTCGGTTTCTCTCCGACCGGACTCCAACTCCTCGTCTTGCAAGATTCAGCACTTTTCTCGGGGTCGGTCCCCGGAGTTTGTCGTCTTCTCGATCAAGTCCCCGGCTTCTTGAGTTAAGTTTGCTCTTCATTGCATGACTTGTTCATGTGGCTTCAAGGTCTTGTCATGAGGTGCTTGATGAACTTATCCCGAAAGTCTTGCATTCAACACTAAAACCCCGCATAAACATTAAACTCAAAACCGACATGCACACGTGAACTTGTTATACCACCTGCTAGTACCAATGGATAAGGTATAAAACTCATGCCAACACCGAAGGTAAACTCATGGCTAGGTTGACGGATTTTCACCGTCAACAATGGGGCAGTGTATCACAAACATTCCACTGAAGATGAGAACGGGCAGTTTTGCATTCTTCTGCGGGAAGTTCTACAACATCTGGGTTATACCATGAAGCCCCTCTACGTGACGAAACACTTCAACAACTGTGGATGAGAGATTACTACAATCTGTACAGAGTCTACATACGCATGCCTTTGAATGATGCGTATGGCTGGATGTACCGCTCATCTCACCACAAAGACAACCCATTTCTCCACTGATGATGCTGGCAGCTGGAACGATGCAGCCGAGGAGGGCACTCGGTCAATCCGCAATGCGAAGCGCACACTGCTCAACTCGAGTATCGCCATGTGCCTCGTCATGCGAGTGGCACAGAGGAGACCGTAGTGTGCCGCCGGAGGTGAGGATCGCATTGATATCCTGGCACGTGTGATCGCTGCCTTGAACACTGATTTGGAGGAGCACCACAGAGATGGACAAAAATATGAAGAGTTGCAAGCGTTTGTGTGATAAATGTGTTGCCAGCCTCCTGGGACTGGTATTTGTGTCACATTTAGTCACCTCTGATGAGGGGACGCTTCAGCCTCCCCTCCGCGCAAGAGACTCCGTTACGGCACTGCTGAAGCTACTACTCATCTTGACTAGGATCCTAGGATATTTGCCTCTACCATTTACTTTTCCGTTAGATCGTTCCTGCGTGGACGTATTGCTTGTAATAATGAATGTTGGTTGCAAACATGTTTGAGTTGGATCTTTGTTTGATTGTGAATTGTATGGTGGAGTGATGGCCACTATGCAATCAGAAATTTGTTAAGATAATTAAAAGTTAGTTCGGGATTCTATTTGGTTGTCTTTGCTTAATCTCCTATGCAAGTTTGAAATGGATCAAATCTGTTTTCGCAGTCTTATGACATACCAGTAATGTTTTGTTTATATCTCGAGCTACAGAACTCCAAATGACATGAAACCAGTTGGGTTAGTTCACAAATTTAGAGGATGATTTTCTGTAAAAAATTCAATGATATACAGTATATATTCTGGGACATAAAGTAATGAACATGTTAGAATCTGTAAATTTCTGCTGATATAGCTGCACTGTTTGAATTTTATCTCGAGTTGTAGATGTCCAACTGAGGTGATTCCAGTTGAGATAGTTCCATAATTTTATTCATCATAATCTGGTAAAAATTCGTGGTCTTTGGATAATTACACAGAAAGGTACACATAATTCTTTGAAGTCAACAGAATCTGTCCTAGTTGGAGAACATGCTGCTATTTCATTTTGAGTTATCTTATTATGCATTGATTCAAGTACATCTATCTGAAATATGATTTTTCTAACAGTCAGATGGTAAACACCAGGTCCGGAGGAGGTCAAGACGTACCGCCGGTGATCCGTGCTCATATAGCGAATCAACAGAATCCTGCACCACCCCCACCGGTCAATCAAGTAATGGATTCGGCAATGCAGCAGTTTCTTGCAGCGCAGATGCAATTGATTCAAAACCTCACCAACACTGTGCAGCAGATGCAAGCTCAACAGAACCAGCCACCACAATAGATTCCTCCGCCACCTCCGCCGCCCAGGGATAGGCACAAGGAGTTCATGAGCCACCATCCTCCTACGTTTTCTCACTCGTCGATCCACCGGATGCGACGACCGTCGAAAACCATCACTAAGAAAGGCCGGAGATTGTACATTGCACCGACGGGGGAAATGGTCTCGTATCTTTGCTGGCGGACTTGTGGGACGGTACAGATTGGTGGGATGCGTATTCAACTGCTCATCCCAACAGGCAGAATATCACTTGGCAGGAGTTCCGTGACAACTTCCATACTTACCACATCCCTTCAGGGGTAATTAAGCTTAAGCAGAGGGAGTTCTTGTCACTGAGGCAGGGCAATATGTCAGTGACTGAGTATCTGGACAAGTTCACTCACCTGTCACGTTATGCACCGGATGAAGTGAACACTGACCCAAAAAGGCAGAAAAGGTTTCTGGATGGCTTGATTGGGCCTTTAAACTATCAATCTGTGCAGTCACATCTTCCCAGACTTTCAAACACTGGTGAACAAGGCTATTGGGCTGGAAAGCAAGAGAAAGGAAATGGGTGAACAGAAACGCAAGTTTCAGTCGCATGGACAGTCTAGCAGCAACACCCGTCCTCGTTTCAGTTCTTAGTAGAGCCTGACTCCGTACCGTCCTGGTGGTCATGGTGGGAGGTACCCACAGAACATGCAGCTGCAGCGTTCATTTCAGCCACAGCGCTTCAACCCTCAGACACCCAGAGCTCCTACCCCTCAGCTGAGTCGTCCTAACAATAGCTCTGGGGCGCCTGTCGAAACACCAACCCTGTTCAGCCCGGTGGATGTTTCAAGTGTGGTGAGCTGGGGCATTATGTTAACAATTGCCCCAAGAGGGTGATGCAAACTCCTCAGAGAGACAGTGGTAACAGGACTGGGCAGTCATCTTCACAGGCTCGTACTCCACAGATTCCTAGCAAGAGAGGCCAGCAGAATCATGTGCATGGCCGGGTTAATCATGTATCAGTGGAGCAAGCTCAGAATGACACCGGCGTGGTATTGGGTACGTTTTTTGTCAACTCTGTACCCGCTACAGTATTATTTGATTCAGAAGCATCACATTCATTCATAACTGATCAATTTGTGACAAAATATAACTTATCTATGAGCTCAATTAAGAACCCACTGATAGTTAGCTCTCCGGGTGGAGAAATGAAAACTGGTCATATATGCCCACAAGTAAAGATTAATATCATGGGGGTAGACTTTCTTGCTAATCTGGTAGTTCTAAAATCATGGGGAATAGATGTCATTCTTGGGATGGATTGGTTAAGAAGTTGTGATGGAGTTATTCAGTGTCGAAAGAGGTCAGTGCTGTTAACCAGTCCTCAAGGGGAGAGAATAGAATATGTGAGTACACCCTCATCCAGCAGTGGAGTTGTGAACTCTGTAGAAGGCAAGGCCTTGGAGGATATAAGGGTAGTAAATGAATTCCCTGATGTGTTTCCAGAGGATTTACCAGGTATGCCACCTTACCGTGACATTTAATTTAGTATTGAACTTATACTTGGTACTGCTCCCATATCTAAAAGACCCTATAGAATGGATGTTAAAGATCTAGCTGAATTAAAGAAACAAATTGAAGAACTACTTAGTAAAGGGTTTATCCGTCCTAGTTCATCACCATGGGGAGCCCCCACACTCTTCGTTGATAAGAAGGATGGATCTAGGAGGTTGTGTATGTACTATCGATCACTTAATGAGGTCACTATCAAGAATAAATACCCTTTACCTCGGATTGAGGATTTATTTGATTAGATGAGAGGAGCTAAGGCATTCTCTAATATAGATCTTAGGTCGGGTTATCACCAGCTAAAAATCCGAGTGGAGGATATACCAAAGACAACATTCACATCTAGATACGGGTTGTATGAGTTCACTGTAATGTCCTTTGGCCTGACCAATGCACCAGTATACTTCATGTATTTGATGAACAAGGTATTCATGGAGTATCTCGATAAGTTTGTTGTGGTATTCATTGATGACATATTGGTATTCTCTCGAAGTGAGGAAGAACATGAAGAACATCTGAGACTTGTGTTGCAGAAGCTTCAAGAACATCAGCTGTATGCCAAGTTCAGCAAGTGTGCTTTCTGGTTGAAGGAGGTCTCTTTTCTCGGGCACATTATCACGGATGGAGGGATTGCTGTGGATCGAAGCAAGGTTCGGGATGTATTGAACTGGAGTCCGCCTAAGAACGTACCGGAGATCAGAAGCTTCCTTGGACTTGCAGGATACTATTGAAGGTTCATTGAAGGGTTTTCTAAAATCGTGAAGCCACTTACCACTTTGCTTGAGAAAGGAAAAGAATTTAAGTGGGATGAGATGTGTCAGGCTAGTTTTGAAGAATTGAAGAAGAGATTGACCACAGCACCTGTGTTGATCATGCCAGACATACACAAAGGATTCGATGTGTATTGCGATGCCTCTCGGCAAGGATTGGGTTGTGTGTTGATGCAAGAAGGAAAGGTAGTAGCTTATGCTTCAAGACAGTTGAGGAAACATGAGCAGAACTATCCTACTCATGATCTTGAGCTAGCTGCGGTTGTTCACGCATTGAAGATTTGGAGGCACTACATGATTGGGAACAAGTGTCAGATTTTCACTGACCACAAGAGTCTGAAGTACATCTTCACCCAAAAGGATTTGAATTTGAGGCAAAGAAGGTGGTTGGAGTTAATTAAAGATTATGATTTGGATATTCAGTATCATCCTGGAAAGGCAAATGTTGTAGCAGATGCTTTGAGTCGGAAAGGACAGACCAACATGCTGATAGGACACCTGTTACCTCAGGAGTTATGTTGGGAGATGGCACAGCTCAACTTGGGAATAGTCGCTTCAAGTGAGACCTTGACATTGGAATTCGAGTCGACACTTGAGCAGGATATTAGGAAAGGACGGTTGACCGATGACAAGATTGCGAGTACAGGAAGTTGATTAAGTTGGGCAAAGTTCGGATTTCGAGAGAAGATGAGCAAGGAACAAGATGGTTTAAGAACGTAATCCGTGTACCCGAGATTAAGGAGTTACGAGAAACTATCTTGAAGGAAGCACACGATTCAACTTACTCTATTCATCCCGGAAGTACCAAGATGTATCCGGACTTGAAACGAGAGATACGGTGGTATGGAATGAAGAAAGATGTAGCAGCTCATGTAGCTTTGTGTGATGTGTGTCAAAGAGTGAAGGCTGAGTATCAAAGGCCAGCAGGATTGCTTCAACCTCTAAAGGTACCTGAGTGGAAATGGGAAGAAATTGGTATGGATTTCATAGTGTGTTTACCTCGTACTCGTGATGGGTATGACTCTATATGGGTTATTGTGGATAGATTAACCAAGGTAGCACACTTTATCCCAGTGAAGACGACTTATACAGGAGTTAAGCTGGCTGAATTGTATAATTCAAGGATAGTGTGTTTGCATGGGGTACCGAAGAAGATAGTGTCAGAACGAGGCACACAGTTTACTTCACGGTTTTGGCAGAAGCTGCATGAATCGATGGATACAAAGCTAAACTTCAGTTCAACATACCACCCTCAGACAGATGGGCAGACAGAGAGAACAAATCAGATTCTTGAGGATATGTTGAGAGCTTGTGTGTTGAAGAACAATGGCAGTTGGGATAAGAGTTTGCCTTATGCAGAGTTTGCTTATAACAAAAGTTATCAGTCCAACATTAAAATGGCACCTTTTGAGGCTCTGTATGGAAGGAAGTGTAGAACACCGTTGTTTTGGAACCAAACTGGTAAGAGTCAACTCTTTGGACCAGATAGCATACGGGAAGCAGAAAAGCAAGTTGAAATCATAAGAGAGAATCTTAAAGCGGCACAGTCACGTCAGAAGAGTTATGCTGATCCTCGGAGAAGAGAGGTGGTTTTGGAAGTCGGTGATTATGCATACCTCAGAGTGTCGCCTATTCGGGGTTTATGAAGGTTTAATATCAGAGGGAAGTTATCACCTCGATTCATCGGACCTTTCAAGATTGTGGAACGGAAGGGAGAAGTAGCCTACCAGTTGGAGTTGCCAGCACAGTTGTCGGGAGTTCATGATGTGTTCCATGTATCACAGTTGAAGAAGTGTACAAGTGAGGTTAAGATAGAACCGGTACAGTTAGAAGACATTCAAATGGAGAATGACTTGACATACAAGGAATACCCCGTTAAGATCTTGGATACATCAGAAAGGGTTACCAGGAGTAAAATCATCAGGATGTGTAAAGTACAGTGGAGTCACCATACTGAGGAAGAAGCAACTTGGGAAAGAGAGGATGAACTTATGGAAGACTTTCCTCGACATTTGTTCTCTAAATCTTCTGAATCTCGGGACGAGATTCTCTTTAAGGGGGTAGGATTTGTGACACCCTAAAATTCCATCACTAAAAATTACCTAGCAACTGTTAATTAGCCTTAAGGATTTAAAATTTAAATTTGCCATTTAAAATTGAGCTCTAAAATATTAAACATAATTTAATTAATATAGAGACATCAAGTGATTGTGCATCATCAGTTGGCTTTGCATGGTTTTTGGTTGCTTGTGTGGCTTCTAAAAAGTTTATAAAATTTTTGAGAAAAAGTTTGAAATAATTTGGTTGAATTTGGAAAGAAAAGTTCGTTTTAAAAAGAGTTTGAAAAAAAGAAAAAAAAGGAAAGCTTACTTCTCACCTTTCGGCCCAGCCAGGCCTGCCGGCCCACCAAAACCCTCCCGCAGCAGCCCACCTAACCGCCCTCCTTTTCTTTTTCTCCGCGGACGCTGGCGACCGGGCCCCGCCTATCAGCCTCTCCCCCTCCCCTTCCTTTCTTCTTCCTCTCCCCTGCTCAGCCCGACCCGGCGCCGCCGTGCGATCCCCGCCGCGCCCCGCCACTTCCCTTCCTTCCCTCCTCACCAAGCCGGCCAATTAAGGCAATTAACCTCCCCCGCGATCAATTGGAGTCGTTACCCTTCCTTAAGCACCGAGCCATGATGGCCGCGGCCATCAATGGCAGGCGCCGCCGCTCGGGGTCCTCCCGCCTCCCCTCGCCTTCCTCCCTCTGGCCTTATTTAAGCTTGCGCTCAAGCTCCTGCCCTTCCCTTTGCAACCGCAGCACACCAACGCACGCGCTCGAGCCCCAATTTCCCCGGCGCCGCCGCCTCTGCTTCATCCCGCTGCCGGACGCCGATGAGGACCATGTGTGGTTCGAGGACCGGTGGATGGTCGCTTCCTTGTGTGATGAGTGATTGACAACGTTGTGTGGACCGATTCTTGGCTAAGTATTGCGAGGTGCGAGGTTGCGGCTTGACTCGTGTTGGTGCGGGTGAAGAACAAGCGCGAAAGGTCGTTGCGGTGAGGCCTCCGGTGTGGAGAAGACAAGTAGGCTTCGTTGGAGGGACCGGTGGCCGGTGGGGTCAAGTGCGGGCCGCATGGTGGCATGAGCGACAAGATGAAGTCGTGGACGGTTTCTTGGTAGAGCCTCAAAACCAAGGGCGAGCCGGAACTACATGGGAGCCGTGTCATGAGTGGAGATTGGCGGAGGCTACACCGAGTTCGCGGGGTTTGCGGTGGTTCACCGAGAAAACCACCGGGTTACTCGGTTGAGCCACAAAGCCGAGGCCGAAGACTCGACGAGGAGGTGCGGCCACCCGGGCGGTTCAACCGCCCGGGAGGGGCGGTCGGACCGCCCGGGGCCGGTCGAGATCTTCGGGGCCGGTCGGATCTTCGGGGCCGGTCCTAGCGCCGGGGGGGCGGTCGACCGCCACGGCCGCCGGTGCGAGAAGCTTCGAAGCGGAGGACACGCGTCGGGATCGCAAGGCTTGCGTCGAGGCTACACGGGGTGCGGCCGCGGGCATCCGTCCGATGGTGAAGACATCAAGAATTCCAAATCCGCCCTCGAGGGGCATGTATCCCTAGTTATTAGTGCGGGGTAGTTTAGTCTTTTGGGTGCCTCCATATATACTCATTTGATGGGTGGATGGCGGCCAACCACGGAACCCTAGCTCATTTGTTTTTCCATTTTCGTTCTCCATTTTCCTTAGGTTTTAGAAGGCTAGCTTGAGAGCTTCATGTGAGATCTAGAGAGAGGGATGGATGTTTGGGTGGCAAGCTAGACCTTGTACGAACCTTTCATGGCATGTATAGAAGGTTTGGCGTTGTTCATCATGGTGGTTTTCCCGTCTCCTTTGTGTTGATTTTCGGAGCTCTTTTTGGCGGTGTTTTGAGAACGGTTTCTTGGGGTTTTTGGTGGGTGTCACGTATGAGGTACTTGTGCCTCTTTGGCTGGTGACTTTGCCCTCAAATCCCCCTTGAATCGGACTCGATTTGGTGGTTTCTCGAGTTGGGCGAGTTCTTGACCTAGAGAAGCGTTTTCTTCGATTCCTCTTGATTGTGAGCGTTTCGGGTCGATTCCTTTGAGGTAGAGGTTGCCCGGGAGGTAACCCGACTATCCCCGAAGTTTGGCTGCAATCCGTGGAGTGATTCGGGAGATCGGGCACGAGGAAGTTGAGGTTTGACCCGCGGGTTCGTTTTACGGAAGGGGCGGTCTAACCGCCTACGAGGGGGGCGGTCTAACCGCCACCGGGTGTTTACGGGTCAAAGTTTTTGTTTCGCCGGATTTTCCTCTCGTGAGTTTGTTCGCCTTGATCGGAGGAGTGTCCGGGTGAAATTTGGGGTCTTTCTCGTGCGGTTGCTAGGTGTTCTTGGTCGGGATTCGTTCTTTGGGTACGGGGAGGTTAGACCGCCCCGGGTAGGCTGGTCTAACCTCCCCTAGGCCCTTGGGTGAAGTTTTGGTTTTCGCCAAGATTTTCGGTAGCTAGCATGGCCTTGACCGAGAGATCTCCGTTGGTGAAACCGTGGTGAGTTTTGGTGCTCGAAAGAGGCGTTTCGGAGGACTTCTTGGTTGCCGGAGGTGGAGGCGGTCTAACCGCCCCCTATACCGGTCCTAACCGCCCCCTGCGGTTAGCCGGCTTTCGAGTTGTTTTCGGCTGTCGGTCTTGCGTGTTTGTTGTGGTTCTTTGGTAGAGTTTGTTCCTAGGACCGGTAGCACTCCGGTGGCTACGTGGTTTTGGCAAACGGGAGGTTGAAGTGCGGAGCGTGTGATTTCGGGGGTTCGGCCGTGCTAGTTCATCTTGTAGGAGTTTCAATCTCCCTCGAGAAGAATTTTTATCGGCTCCCATTCACTCCCCCCTCTCTGCGGTCGCCTAATCGGTCCTTCAAGTGGTATCTGTCGGGGGACATCCCTAGGGGTCCCCTTAAACGACGGGGAAATCCTCACTTAAATCCCGGTATCAAAACACGCTAAGCCTAACCATGCAGGCAACTAACCATGCGGGACATGGCCTACGCCGCGGGACTCCGACGGCCCACCGGACGGCCCGCCCGGAAGACCCCCGAGTAGGCTCCGCCTCGCTCGAGGGCGCACCCCTCCTCGAGCGGGCTCCGCCCCGTTCGAGGGGCAACCCTCCCCTCGAGCGGTCCCGCCCCGCTCGAGGGCTCGCTTCCCCTTCGAGCGAGTCTCGTCTCGCTCGAGGGTCCGCCCCGCCCTCGGGCCGGGGCCCGCCACGCTCACGGGCGCCCCGCACGCGTGCGGCGGCCCCGTACTTGGGCATTTAACGCCCGACGCCGCGGGGCCGGCGCCATCATGCGCCGGGGCTCACGCCCCGTGCCGCCGCACCAACTCCCCGAGGAGGAGCCCATCCCCGCCACCGTGGGATGGTACCTTGTCGATGCGGAATATGGTCCCGACACTTACCGGAGATAACGCCCGGTCTATCCCTCAATGGTCGATGCCAATCAACAAATGACACAAGGTTTTATCCTGGTTCCCGTCGAGGGGGCCGTACGTCCCGGCGGTGGTGTGCTCGTGGCACTCTATTGCTCGGCAGGGGGTGCTTGTAGTGGGGCAAGTACAAGCAAGGCGGGAGAGGAAGCGTAGCTTCCAAGTCCCCGTGAGAGCGGTTGAAGATGTTGTGGGAGAATGAGAGGGTGAGTGCACGGTGTGTTGTGTCCAACCGAACTCGTTCCTCCGAACCCCTCTCCCCCGCGGTCGGGGGCTCGCCTCCCCTTTTATAGGCCAAGGGGGCGGCGAGTTACATGCACGCCGCGCTACCTAGCTACGTGAGGGAGCACGTGGCGCTACGGTGTAGAGTGGGCGGCCGTCCCGGTCGATCTTCGCTGCGATCCGGCCATGATGGCCTACCTTGTACCCAAACGGTGGCGGTTCGAGGGTAGGAGGCGGCGGATGGCGATGGCGTCCTCGATAGGCTTCGAGGGAGGGTGCGATGACGGCCGGTACGGGGTACGGGGAGCGGGCGAACGGCGTTCCTTCCCAATGAGCTCTCGCGGTAGTGGAGTGGTTGCGCTGCCGGTGCCGGGCGTGCGCTGCGGTGTCGGGCGTGCGCCTGCATGCGTGGGTACGGCGGCCGCGGCCGTTACGGTGGCCGGTGGATGGCCATCCACCGGCCTAGCGCCCCTACCCAACCTGCGGGGGTCACGGGGAAAGTGGAATCGAGGGTGCGCCGGCCCCTTTTCGAGGGTCGGGCGCGTTAGCCGTACGGTAGTGGGCGCACGGTGTCACGGGACGACACCGGCCGTACCGCACGGTCCATCCCACGGTGGCGGGGATGGGCTCCTCCCCGGGGAGTTGGTGCGGCGGCACCGGGCGTGAGCCCCGGCGCATGATGGCGTCGTCCGCCGGCGTCGTGGGCGTTAAATGCCCAAGTACGGGGCCGGCGCACGCGTGCGGGGCGCCCGTGAGCGTGGCGGGCCCCGGCCCGAGGACGGAGCGGATCCTCGGCGAGACGGGACTCGCTCGAGGGGAGCGCGCCCTCGGCGGGCGGGGACCGCTCGAGGGAAGGGTCGCCCCTCGAACGGGCGGAGTCCGTTCGAGGAGGGGGTTGCCCCTCGAACGGGCGGAGCCCGCTCGAGGAGGAGCGTGCCCTCGGGCGAGGCGGAGCCCTGCTCGAGGGGTCTTCCGGACGGGCCGTCTTGGTGGGCCTCCGGAGTCTGCCGCATGGGCCATGTCCTCGCACGGTTAGTTTCTGCATGGTTAGGCTTAGCTTATTTTGATGCGGGGATTTAAGTGAGGGTTCCCCCATTGTTTAAGGGGACCCTTAGGGGCGGTCCCCGACAAGCGTGCGGTACGGTCGGTGTCGGTCCGTGACACCGTGCGCCCACTACGATACGACTAACGCGCCGGACCCTCGAAAGCGGGCGGGGCGCACCCTCGATTTCACTTTCCCGTGACCCTACGGGGTTAGGTAGGGGGCGCTAGGCGGTGGATGGCCATCCCGGTCAACGCAACGGCGCGGGCTGCCGTACCCACGCGTGCGGGCGCACGCCGGCACCCGCGAGAGCACGCCGGGCACCGCGGCAACCACTCCGCTACCGCGGGCGCATTGGGAAGGAACGTCGTTCCGCCCGCTCCTGTGCCCGTGCCGGCCATCATCGGCACCTCCCTCGAAGCCTATCGGAGGACGCCATCACCATGCGCCGCCCTCCTACCCTCGAACCACCACTGTTCGGGTACGGGGTAGGCCATCATGGCCGGATCGCAGCGAAGATCGTCCGGACGGCCGCCCACTCTACACCATAGCGCGACGTGCTCCCTCACGTAGCTAGGCAGCGCGGCGTGCATGTAACTCGCCGCCCCCTTGGTCTATAAAAGGGGAGGCGAGCCCCCAGCCGCGGGGGGGACGAGTTCAGTTGAACACAAGGCACCGTGCACTCACTCTCTTATTCTCCCACAACATCTTCAGCTACTCCACCAGGGACTTGGAAGCCACGCTTCCTCTCCCGCCTTGCTTGTACTTGCCCCACTACAAGCACCCGGTGCCGAGCAATATAGTGCCACGAGCACGCCCCTGCCCGGACGTACGACCCCCTCGGCCGGAACCGGGATAAAACCTTGTGTCATTTGTTGCTTGGCATCGACCATTGAGGGATAGACCTAGGCGCTATCTGCGGGTTAGTGTCGGGACCATATTCCGCACCGAGCGGTTGGCGCCCACCGTGGGGCAATCGAGCGCCTAAGGTCATTTCGCCAACTCCATGGTGATCCGCACCGAGTACCGTGGTACCCGCTACAACATGGGTAGCTCGGACCCTCTCCCGGCCGGGTTCGAGATCCGCTTCGGGGGCTTGAACTTCCGGGCCACGGGGAACGGCTATCTCATGCGCCTCACCAATCGTGAGGAGCTTCGCGCGCGCGCGCGCGAGGCCGGAGTCCGCTCCGGTCTCCGCCGCGCGCACGACACCGGCGCGGGCGCCGCGGGCACGGATGCCGCGGGCCCATCGACGCCGCGACGCCGTCGTCGCTCCCGGCTACGCTCGCGTCGGGCGCGGTCCGGCGGCGGCGGGGCGAGCGCGCCGCCGCCCAACGCGGTGCGCCCATCGTTACGACGACCGCCACCGCCCCAGCGGGACCGCGTGCGGTCTCCGGACCACGCATTCCCATCGGGCTGCGTGGCGCCACTACGGCCTACAACGCCAACGTCAATACGACGATGCGCAGGGTTCCACCTGGCCGCCACGTCTTCGTCGCCAGGGATCCCGGCACCTCGGCCACGGATGAGTCGTCCCCCGGGCTCCGTCGACACAATGCCACCCGCCAACCGCCATGGGTACGCGGAGTGGGACTTCTCGGTGTGCGGGACCCGGTCGCGTTCGGGCGCTTCCTCGACGCCACGGACCTGCGGGGTTTGGCTGCTCCGACGACTCCCAGACCTTGGGAGCTACGACCCCACGCGGGAGTGTTGCGCCGTCATCACCAACGACCGGCCAACGCCGCCGGTGCGGCGGGTGCCGGAGACGGGGAAGTCACGCTGCCCCCGAGGGATCACCACGCGCCGGCCGCGGGGCCAAGCGCTCTCGCCGGGGCCGACGTCGATGCACGGCTAGCCCAAGCCCGCGAGCTCGAGGCCAAGCCGGGCGGAGGAATACCCCCGACGGTGCGGGCGCTCCGCGCCTCGATGGCGGGGGAGGCCTCCCGCGCGCGGCGAACGCGCGCGGGAGCTAGGCGGACGGTCCGTGACCGCCTCAACCCCGCCCCCAACGTCGACAACGCGGACACTCCGCCACGGGCGAGCCAAAGCTCATCGCCGCCGCGGCGTTGCTACGTGCCATGCGGCACCCTCGACCCCCGAGGGCTCGAGACATGCACCGCGAGGTGCGGACCCTCCTTGAGGAAGCGGCCGTCCGGCGGGCCGAGAGCTCGGCCTCACGCATCCGCCAACGGGGGAACGCGCGGGGTGATGATCTCCGCACCGGGAGGCGAACCCTCGGTGCACGTGGGTCAACCCTGGCGACCGAGGGGACGCACGCCGGCCAAGGAGCGGCTCCTTGACACACGCGGGCGGCTGGATGGAGACGCCCGCAACGTCATCAACGCCGGGCGCACCCGGCAAGGCGGACGCACGAGCGGCCGAGAGGCTATCACCCTCGAAGGGGTGGACGCTACGACGGCGGTGAGGATCGCTCCCCGACGCCGGAGCCCCCGGCACCCGTGTGTTCGGTCGGGAGATCCGCACGGCGGCGTTCCCCCAACGCTTCCGTCAGCCCTCGACGATCGTCAAATACAACGGGGAGACGGACCCTCGTGTCCGGCTCAACGATTACCGCCCCGGCTTTGTCGGTGGGCGGGGGCCACCAACGACGAAGTGATCATCCGCAACTTGCCCCCGCATCCGGGTGACGCGGCCGGACATGGCTCGAGCACTTGCCCGGCCCGGATCCATAACCCGGGACGATCTAGTCCACACCTTCGTGGGCAACTTCCGGGGCACATACGTGCGCCACGGGAACTCCTGGGATCCCGCGCTCCCCCGCACGCGAGGCGGGCGAATCGTTGCGGGACTTCATACGGCGCTTCTCCAAGCGGCCGCACGCAGCTCCCCGCCGTGGCACGGTCCGAGATCGTGCACGCGTTCCTCGAGGGCACCACGTGCGGGACCTTGTGCGCGAGCTAGGACGCGGCCCGCCTGCGGACTCAAACGAGGCGTTCGACATCGCCACCGGCTTCGCCTCCGGAGAGGAGGCCGTGGGGGCAATCTTCGACGGCAAGAAGGGCAAGCGCGGCGAGGACACACCGCCGCGAGGGCGGCGGGTCCAAAGAGCCGCGCCGCAACGACAAGCGGGGCAAGAAGGGGAAGAAGCCGCGCGCGGCGCGCGCGCGAGGGCGCAACGGCGGCAACGCCGAGGCCCTCGGCTGTCCGACCCGGCCCGACGGGGCCCTCGGCCCGGCTCCTCGAGGCCGGGGGTGTTTGACGACATGATGAAGAAGCCATGCCCCTACCACAAGAACCCCGTGAACCATACTCTTGAGCGGTGCGACATGCTCAAGAAGTTCTATGGCCGTGCCGCCGCGAAGGAGGCGGAGGCCAAGAAAGATGGGGGCGATGGCGACGCGGGTGGTTTCCCTGTTTGTCGAAAACGTGTTCCTCATCTTTGGGGGACCTACCGTCGACATGTCGACCGGCAACGCAAGAAAGAGCGGCACGAAGTCCTCGCCGCGAGAGAGGGCGCCTCCGGCCTTCCTTAGCCGGTCGAAGGATGCCATCACCTTTAGCCGGGACGACCACCCAAACCGCATCCCGAACCGGGCCGGTACCCAACGGTGGTCGATCCCATCATTGGGAACGCCGGTTTTCGAAGGTCCTTATGGACGGAGGCGGTAGCCTCAATATCCTCTTCGCGCATACATTGCGCCCGATGGGGATTGCGGCCCAGGACCGAGTGCGGCCCGGCACGAAGCCGTTTCACGGCATCGCGCCGGCAAGCGGGTTCAACCCCTAGGGGCGGATCGATGCGCCGGTGCGGTTTGGAACCCCCAAGAATTTCCGCAAGGAAACCCTCACCTTCGAGGTGGTGGGATTCAAAGGGGCCTACCATGCCATACTTGGGCGACCATGCTATGCCAAATTCATGGCGGTCCCCAACTACACGTACACGAAGATGAAGATGCGGGTCCAAACGGCGTCATCACCCGTCGGGTCGTCGATCGAGCACGCATTCGGCTGCGACGTCGAGTGCGTGGAACATGCGAAGGCACTAGCCTTTGGATGAAGCGGCGGTGAACACGCTTGGAGAAGATGGTCAACGACGACCTCAGCTCCGCCGCCAAGCACATCGGCACCTTCGAGGCCGCCGAGCAAACCAAAGGGGTCCCTCTCGACCCGTCGGCCCCCGAGGGGGCAAGGCGTTGAGGGTCGGCTCGACCCTCGATCCTAAATAGGAAGCGGTGCTCGTCGACTTCCTCCGCGCCAACGCCGACGTCTTCGCGTGGAGCCCCTCGGACATGCCAGGCATCCCGAGGGAGGTCGCCGAGCACTCCCTTGATATCTGCCCTAACGCTCGCGGCTGTGCGGCGGCGGGCGCGCGCCGCTTCGATGAGGAGCGGCGACGGGCGATCGGAGCGGAGGCTGCGGAAGCTCCTCGAGGCGGGATTCATCAAGGAAGTGTTCCACCCTACGTGGCTAGCTAATCCTGTGCTTGTAAAAAAGAAAAATGGGAAGTGGAGGATGTGTATAGACTACACCAGTCTCAATAAAGCATGTCCAAAAGTTCCTTTCCCTTTGCCATGAATAGATCAAATCGTTGATTCAACGGCTGGGTGTGAACTACTCTGTTTCCTTGATGCCTATTCGGGATATCACCAAATAAAAATGAAGGAGTCCGACCAGCTCGCGACTTCGTTCATCACGCCGTTCGGGACGTTCGTTACGTCACGATGCCTTTTGGCCTCGAAACGCGGGCGCAACATATCGGCGGCGCATGCGGCACGTTTTTGGGGACCACATCGGGCGGACGGTCGAGGCCTACGTGGACGACATCGTCGTCAAGACCGAGAAGGCGGACGACACGGGTTAGCGATCTTGGCATCGCGTTCGGTACGCTGCGGGCCAACGGGGGTCAAGCTCAACCCCGAAAAAATGTGTCTTCGGTGTGCCGCGGGGCATGCTTCTAGGATACATCGTCTCCCGGCGGGGAATCGAGGCCAACCCTGAAAAGGTCGCGGCCCTCGAACGAATGGGCCCAATTTGGGACCTCAAAGGGGTACGAAGGTGTTGGGGTGCCTCGCCGCCTTAAGCCGCTTCATCTCGAGGCTCGGTGAGAAGGGCTCCGCCCCTCTACCGCTGCTCAAGAAGCACGAGCGCTTTTCTTGGACCGCCGAGGCCCGATAAGCGCTCGACAAGGCGAAGGCGTCCCCGACGCACGCCCCAATCCTCACGCCGCCGCGAGACGGCGAACCCCTACAGCTCTACGTGGCCGCAACCACCCAGGTGGTCAACGCCGTGATCGTCGTGGAGCGCACGGAGGAAGGGCACACCTTGCCCGTGCGAGAGGCCGGTCTACTACATCAGCGAAGTCCTGTCGGACACGAAGACGCGCTACCCCCAGGTCCAGAAGCTGTTGTACGCGGTAGTCCTCGCACGGCGCAAGCTCCGCCACTACTTCGAGGCCCACCCGGTAACGGTGGTCTCTTCCTTCCCGCTAGGAGAGATCATTCGCAACCCCGACGCGGCAGGCAGGATTGCCAAGTGGTCCGTGGAGTTGATGGGCGAGACGCTCGCCTACGCTCCGCGCAAGGCCATCAAATCGCAAATCTTAGCCGATTTCGTCGCTGAGTGGACGGACACGCGGTTGCCGCCCCCACAAATCCAAGCGGAGTCTTCGGACTCGTTCTTCGACGGCTCGGTGATGAAAACAAGAGCGGGCGCGGGCTGCTCTTCGTGTCACCCCTCGGGGAGCACATGCGCTACGCGATGCGCCTCCACTTCCCCGCGTCCAACAATATGGCGGAATACGAGGCTCTTCTCTCGCGGCCTCAAAATCGCCATTGAGTTGGGCATCAAGCGCCTCGACGTACGAGGGGGACTCGCGGCTCGTGATCGATCAAGTCATGAAGAACGCGAGGCGCCACGACGACAAGATGGAGGCCTCTTGTAAAGCCGTGCGGGCCCTCGAAGACAAGTTCTACGGCATCGAGCTTAATCATGTACCCCGCCGGTACAACGAGGAAGCGAACGAGCCGGCAAAAATAGCGTCGGGCGGATCACCGTTCCCCGAATGTTTTTGCGCGCGACATCGCGCGGCCCTCGGTCACCTTCGAGCCCTACCCCTCGAGCGACGGCGGACCCTCGGGGGCTCCCTCGAATCCGGCGGGTGCGGAACCCATGGAAGAGGACCCCTCGAACGAGGCGTACGTGCTCTCCCCTTCTCGAGGGGTACGGCTCCCACGAGGTCGATGCGATGGATATAGAGCCGGCTCTGTCCAAGCGGATTGGCGGGAAAAGTACGGCCTGGATCGCTCGAGGGGAACTCCCCGCGGACCGGGCCGCGGCCGTGGCGCATCGCCGGGATGGCCAAATCCTTCCACCCTCGTCGACGGCGAGCGCGTACAAGCGCGCCGCGTCGGGCATCCTCCGGCGGTGTATACCCATTCCCGAGGGGCGCGAGCTCCTACGGGACATCCACGCGGGAATCTGCGGCCACCACGCCGCGCCGCGCACCCTCGTTGGCAACGCGTTCCGCCGGGGCTTCTGCGGCCTACCGCGGTCGCGGACGCCGGCGAAATCGTACGTACTTGCGAAGGGTGCCAATTCTACGCCCGCAAGACCAACTTGCTCGCTCACGCCCTTCAAACGATACCCGTAACATGGCCGTTCGCCGTGTGGGGGTTGGACATCGTCGGGCCCCTGCGGAAGGCGCCGGGGGCTTCACCCACCTGCTCGTCGCGGCCGACAAGTTCTCCAAGTGGGTGGAGGTGCGCCCCATCACGAATTTGAGGGCCGAGCGGGCGGTCACGTTCTTCACCGACATCGTCTACCGCTTTGGAGTGCCAAACTCCATCATCACGGACAACGGGTCCCGGTTCACGGGCCGGAAGTTCTTGGAGTTCGCGACAAGTTCCACATCCGCGTGGATTGGGCAGTGTGGCACACCCACGGACCAACGGCCAAGTGGAACGTGCCAACGGCATGATTCTACGGGGCCTCAAGCCCGAATTTTCCCGACCGGCTCAACAAATCCGGCCAAAAATGGCTCCAAGAACTACCGGCGGTCGTGTGGAGCCTAAGGACCACCCCAAGCGAGCCACCGGGTTCACCCCGTTTTCCTAGTTCATGGCGCGGAGGCCGTCCTCCCCACGGATGCGGAATACGGGTCGCCCAAGGTTCGAGGCTACAACGAGGATGCTAACCAGCGAGCCCGCGAGGACTCGCTGGACCAGCTAGACGAAGTACGCCTCGTGGCATTGATGCACTCCGCAAGGTACCAACAGTCCCTACGACGCTACCAAGCACGCAAGATACGTCGGAGGGATTTCAGCGAGGGGGATTTGGTCCTAAGGCTACGCCAAGACAACCGAGGGCGCCACAAGCTATCGCCCCCATGGGAGGGACCCTACGTCGTGGTGAAGGTGCTCAAGCCGGGCACGTACAAGCTGGCCAATGAGGACGGTGAAGAACTCACCAACGCTTGGAACATCCAACAGCTACGTCGCTTCTACCCTTAGCTAGGATTTCCAAGTACTTTTCGTTGTAAAATCACATGGCCAACACCCCGCGTTGGTGTCAACTATGTAAATAATCCAAGTCTAATAAAAGGGCAACTCGGCTTTCCCCTGAAACCCAAGTTACCCTCGGGGGCTACTACGGGGGCACCCCCCCCCCAAAAAATGGTCCCATTTTTTGCGCAAAAATAAAAAACGACTCACACGCGCTAAGTTTGTTTCCTACTTCAACCTCGAGCCATGATTCGAACGGGCGCGGGTGGCACGGCGGAAGGAGCGTGCGAGCCGAAAACGACCTACGCCGCGTGGCTATGGCCCGTCTCTCTCGCCTCCAACCCAGCGGGCCCCCTGCGAAAAACGAACTCCCCTAACTAGAATCTACTCAGGAAGAAGGAGAAACAAAAAGCGTGATAAACGAACGATTTCATTTACAGCAACTGCTCATGTTCACAAGACAACTTGTTTACTTACAAAAGGCCACGAGGCCAGAATTCTGATACACGTAAACAAAAAATGGGCCTAGCGCCCAACCGCTTTCGGGCGGGGAGGAGCGAGCGGCATCGGCGGCGTCGGGAAGAGGAATTCTTCGAAGGCCTCGGCGAGCGACCCGGCGGCGTCAGCAGCAAGCGCGTCCGCACGCTCCATGGCCACCTCGTCCTCGACGCCCTCGGGCACGACGTAGCCTTCCGCCGGCGCCTCGAAGTTGACCTCGTAGTGGGATCGCACCACTCCGAGGGGCCTTCGGACGCCTAGGTGCAACGCCGGCGCATCCGCTCCGTGACGTGGCCGCCAAGGGCGCGCAAGCGGCGGCCGGCCGAGCTGCCGGCTTGGGCCTCGCCCTCCTCGACGGCGTGGCAAGCCTCGAGGGCCGCATCGCGCGGCTCCGCAACTCTCCGCTCGGAGGGAGTTGTAGGAGGCATGCGGGGCCTCGGCCCGCCCGGCCCGGCGGCGTGCCCCGGGCGGTGCGCGGGCTCGGATTCAACAAGACGGAAAGAAATCGAAAGGGGGAAACGAACCCTCTAAAGCAAGAACCAACAAGCAGAGTCAAACAGTGACTCACCCTCGACTTGCTTCCTCTCCAGATCAAGGTCGCGGCGCGCGGACTCGAGCGCCAACTCGAGACGCTGGACGGTCTCGCCTTGCTCGCGGAGGGCCAGCTCCTGGTTGGCGTTGCTGATGCTGAGCGCGAGCGCATCATCCTCAACCTTGGAGAACGCGGCGTTCCGCTCCTCCAGCGACTTCTCCGCCATCTCGCGCGCGACGCGCTCCCGCTCCAGCGCCGTTCGGGCGTCGCCAAGGGCGGCTCGCTCTGCCGGAGCCGCCCCTCGGCCCCCCGGCGGGCGATGCGCTCTCGCCGGAGCCGCTCCTCGGCGGCGACGAGGGCCGCGGCCTTGGCGTCGAGGGCGGCCCTCGGGTCGTCGGCCTCCTTGGCGCGCGCTTGCTCCAACCCACGCGCCCGCTCCTCGGCCGGCGGCGCGCGCGCCCGCGCCCCCTCGAGCGACGTGCGGAGCTCCCGGGTTTCGGCGCGGGCGGTGGCCACCTCCGCCTCCCGGTTGGCGGCCGGCGTCCGCGTCTTCTCCGGATCCACGCGCGCGTTCCACAGCGCCTCGTCGCGATCGGTGAGAGCCGCGCGGATCCGCTCGAGGCTTGAGCGACGCGCCGTGCCCCTCGCCTCGAGCTCTCGGGGAGCTCGTCGCACCACGCCATCGCCCGTACGCCGGCCCGGTGTCCGGCGTCCCTAAGAGCGTCCGCAAGCACGTCGAAAGCGGCGCATCGCTCCCGGAGGCGGCGGGCCTCGGCGTTCACCCGGTCGAACGCGTCGTATTTGTCGTGGGCGCGACACTCGAGCTCCCCGGCATCCACACATCAAATCTCGTAAGTGTCAAGGCTTGAATGCGGCACATGAAAACGAAAAAGGAAGAGGGACGAGCAACCATGGCTCACCTGGAAGACGAGCCAGGCCGGGCCGCCGTGGACTTGCAGCGCCTCGTTCAACGCGCGGTTGAGCGTGGCGCCGTGGCTCCGAAGCTCGCCCCAGAGCTCCTGCTCCCCCCGGGCGTCAGCAAACGCCGGGGGATCACCGACGGCCCCCTCCACCTGGGCAGGGCGGCCGGCGTGGGAGGACGAGGCCTCGGCACCATGTCCTCGGCCCCCCACCACCATGTGACCCTCGCGCCGCCTCACGAGGGTCCCCTCCAGGGGCTCAGGGGAGTTCGTGGGCCAGCTCGCCCACTGATTCCACCCAGGCGCCGGGGAGTCGTCAGAGAGCTCCACCACCTCCGCCTGGAGATCGCCGGCGGCGCAGTGCTTGCGCCGCCTCCGCCGGCACCACCACCCCGCGCCTCCGCGGCCACGGCGCCCGTTGTGGCGCCGTGGCCGCCACCTCCGGCCGTACCGCCGCATCCACGGGCGCTCCCGCGGTTGTGCCCGCTCCGCCTCCTCCGCGGTGGCCGCCACCGCGGGCGGCACCTCCACCGTGGCCGCCGCCGCGCCCGCGTCTCCGCGGCGGCCGGCGCCGGCCGCCCCCCGCGACCTGCGGCCGGCGCCGCGGCGGGCCGATCCGCCGGCCGGGGCCTCGAGGCCCCGGCCCGGGCCTTGCGAGCTCGTGCCCGCCGCCGCGCTTGTCCCCGGCGCGACCCCCTCGACGAGCGCCGCCGGGGTGGGGATCGATGCGTCCGTCCTCGCACCTTAGCCGGTGCAAGAGGAGGAACGGTTGGCACCGCCCGCGCGGTGCACGAACGGAGGGTTAGAGCACCTAATCACCGACAAACCAAACCAAACAAAGGAGGACGGAGCTCCTTACCTCGCGGAGGAAAAGGCCCGCTTCCTTTTCCTCGAGGCCTCTCGGCGGACGAGGCCGGCGCGGCGGCCGCGCTCGCCGCGCGGCGCCTCCCCGAAGACGCCACCGCGCGCGGGGGCACGCTCGCCCCGCGCGCGGGCACGCCCGCCGACGCGCCCCTTGACGATGACGCGCGCGCGCGGGCACACCCCCCGCGCGCGCGCGCGCGCGCGCGCGCGCGCGCGGTCCCCGCCGCGCGTGCCTCCGCGGCACGCGCCGGCACCTCCGCGCGCGTGCCGCCCCCCGATGACGATTGCCTGGCGGCGGGCGCCGGTGCGCCCGCCCCGGGCGAAGCCGCCCCGACGCCGCGCGGGTTCGGCGACGGGGGCGCGAGGGGCGCCACCCGTCCGAGGGGCCCTCCCCCTCGGACTCTTCCTCCTCGTCTCCGCTCCGAGGACGAGGGCTCCTCGATCCGGGGAGGAGAGCCCCGGCTCCTCCCGCCGCCGGTACTCCGCGGACCGTTGGTCGTGGCGCGCTTGGCGCCGCCTCGCGTGCTCCCTCTTGCGCGCCGCTCGCTCCCCCGCTGCTCCCGCCGCGCCGCCCGCCGAGCGCACGGGAGTCGGGGGTGGGTGGAACGGACTTGGCGGCGTTGAACTCCACCAGCTGCGCGCAAGAGCGACAATGGCGCATCAGGAAACAGAAGCAAGACCAAGGACTGAAACAAAATCAGGAACCCAACTCACCAGCGGGCCCGTAGGGAGCATCTCAAGGTCCCAGGGGGTCCGACCCGCAGGCGCCGGCGTCCGGGTGTCGACGGCGCTCCGCGCCCGAGTGAGCGCATACGGCCGCTCAAGGGGCGTCGGGAGCATCCGCGACCTCGCCGGTCGACGGGGTTGGCCGCCTTTGTCATCTCGAAGATGCGGAGGCGGCCTCTCGCATCGGTGGCACGACCCGCCGGTGGTGGAGGAAGGCGAGGACGCCCATCGCGTTCGGCCCGTGCTTCGCCGGCCCGCCGGGGGCGGCGAGGACGGACTCTTGCCGCGCCCGATGCCTGGGCCGTAGACACCCCGTAGCCCCGGGAGTCCGGCCTCTTCTTGAACACCCGGCCGGTGTAGGGAGGAAGGCCGGGCTCGGCGTTGCGCGGTAGAACCATCCCCGCTCCCGCCGGCGTTGTTCGTCGTCATGGTGCGGGGGATGTAGAAATCCTTGAGCCGCCCCCGCGGGCAAGCGACATCCCGCCGCGCGCGCCGCGCGGCGGGTCCCCGGCTCCGACGTGGGCTGCGTGATGAGCTCCCCGCGGAAAAGGTGAACCCGAGAGATCCCGCTTGAGCGGGATCCCCGTGTACCCTTCGCGGACGCCCACAAACGTGGCCGCTGCGAGATCGCGTTGGGGGCGAAGTTGTGCGGCTCCACCCCGTAGTAGTAGCACATCGCCCGCATGAAGGTGCTCGCCCGCGCGTTGAAGCCACGCTCGTGGTAGCGAATGAAGCTCACCACGTAGCCCTCCCGGCGGGTTGGGCTCGTGGTGCGTCGCCGGCGGCACGATCCACTCCGCCGGGCGCCCTTCTTCGTTGGCCGACACCGGGCCGGCCGGCGGCAACCGGCTCGCCAAGGGCGAGCTGGGTCACCGTCGACTTCTCCCAGGCATACGGCTCCAGGATCCTAACGGGAAGTTGAGGGGGCGCCATGAGGGGGGACGAACGAATGCGAAGGCGGAGGACAAGGAAACGGGAAAAGAGCTCTAACGGCGAGACCGCGCGGTGGCGAGAGCGAGGCGAAGGCGAAGGGACGGGGGGGACCGAAAGTGGTAAGATGCCAAGGTAAAAAACCGCCGTCCCCTCCTCCCCGCGGTTTCATAGGGCGACGGGCGAGCTCTCCGGAGCGGACGCCCGCCGCATTAACCTGCAGGAATCTTTCCATCGCGTCGACGGGTGGACCCCACCACGACCGCGGCGGCTATAACACTTGCGGGCGGGTCATCATTACGGCAAGACCGGCGGCCGACCGAGGCAAAACCGTCACGTCCGCCCGCCGCGCCGCCCACTACGCGCGCGCGCGCGCGCGCGCGCGCCTAAAAAGGCGCGCCCGCGCTCGCAAAACCGCGGCCACGACCGCAAGGCACTTAAATGCCCGGTCCCTTGCCGGGCAAGGAGAACCCTCGAGCGGGCGGACCCCCGACTCGAAACCGAGGCGACCCTCGATGGGATATCGGCGTGAGAAGGTCGCCGGGACCTCGCTCGATGTAGAGCAAAGCAACCGCGGGCACCCATGCCACGTAAAACCCTCGAGCGGCATGACCCTCGACTCCAAGCGAGGCGACCCTTGGTGGGATATCGGCGTGAGAAGGTCGCCGGGACCTGCTCGATGTAGAGCAGGCAACCGCGGGCACCCATGCCACGTGAAACCCTCGAGCGGCATGACCCTCGGCTCAAAATGACGTCAACCCTCGATGAGATATCAGCGTGAGAAGGTCGCCGGGATCCGCTCGATGTAGAGCGGACAACCGCGGACACCCATGCCACGTGAAACCCTTGAGCGGCCCGAGCCCCCGGCTCGAGACAATGTCAACCCTCTAAAAGAAGGCACGCGCGAGAGAGGATCGCCCGGTCACGCTTGAAATAGAGCGGCACCGAAAGCACTCATGCCGCGCCGTGCTGCCAACAAGCGCCTCGAGGGCTGGCTCGCCCAGACCCCTCGACGGCCGCAAACGTGAAAAGACGGGGCTGTCCAGGCACGGCCCCGCACGGCCCTACGATCGAGGTTCGAAGCCCGACCCTCGACGGGTTCGAACGGGCGCCTCGGATCGCGAGTGAGGGACGACGAGGGCACGCGCATACGAGCCGTTCCTCGAGCCCGTCGGCTCGAGGGTGCCCCACATGTCGTGTTCGAGAGCCGGCGAGGGCGGCTAGCGGGGGGATCCCACCGAGGGAGAGCTTCCGCGCCCTCGGTCCCTAGCGAATGGGACCGAGCCCCACCTAGCAAACCCACGCAAGCGCTTCCATGGACGTGTCTCGGACCGCGCGGCCCTACCCTTATCGAACGGGGCATGGACGTCCACTTGAACCACCCGCTAGCGGCTCGAAGAGGAATCCGCAATTCGCGACCCGCTCGATGGGAGTTGCGAAACCTCACCCTCCGTCCCGCGGAGGGACGGCGAGGGCGCGTTAAGAAACAAGTCGTCGGGGCTCGACCCGATCGCCTCGAACGGGCCAAGGCTCGGGGGCTTGACGCACGGCTACACCTCCTTGGAATTGCACCCGCCGGGAGACAAGGACGGGGGAGCGTGCACCCCCGAAGCCGGCTGAAATACCGCCGATGCCGGTTGGCATATGTGCCACGCCTTTCGACCAAAGTTCTCGCGGATAACCCCCCGCAGGAGAGCCCACACTCTGCGCAGGGGCTTCGAGGGCTAGACCCGCGGGTCCGCTGACGCGGCCCCACGGAAAGCGTTCGCAAACAAGGAGGGAAGAACGTCCTATCAGTAGGTTCCAGCATCTGCGGGAGCCTCAATGGCAAACCCGCAGATGCTCGGGGGCTACTGTCGGGGACAGCCCTAGGGGTCCCCTTAAACGACGGGGAAATCCTCACTTAAATCCCGGTATCAAAACACGCTAAGCCTAACCATGCAGGCAACTAACCATGCAGGACATGGCCTACGCCGCGGGACTCCGACGGCCCACCAGGACGGCCCGCCTGGGAAGACCCCCGGCCGAGCTCCGCCCTCGCTCGAGGGCGCACCCCTCCTCGAGCGGGCTCCGCCCCGTTCGAGGGGCAACCCTCCCCTCGAGCGGTCCCGCCCCGCTCGAGGGCTCGCTCCCCTTCGAGCGAGTCTCGTCTCGCTCGAGGGTCCGCCCCGCCCTCGGGCGGGGCCCGCCACGCTCACGGGCGCCCCGCACGCGTGCGCCGGCCCCGTACTTGGGCATTTAACACCCCGACGCCGCGGAGCGGCGCCATCATGCGCCCGGGCTCACGCCCGTGCCGCCGCACCAACTCCCCGGGGGAGGAGCCCATCCCCGCCACCGTGGGATGGACTGTGCGGTACGGTCGGTGTCAGTCCCGTGACACCGTGCGCCCACTACAGTACGACTAACGCGCCCGACCCTCGAAAGCGGGCCGGGCGCACCCTCGATTTCACTTTCCCGTGACCCTACAGGTTAGGTAGGGGGTGCTAGGCCGGTGGATGGCCATCCCGGTCACCGTAACGCGCGGCCGCCGTACCCACGCGTGCAGGCGCACGCCCGGCACCGCGGCGCACGCCCGGCACCGCAGCGGCAACCACTCCGCTACCGCGAGGCGCATTGGGAAGGAACGCCGTTCCGCCCGCTCCCCGTGCCCCCGTACCGCCCATCATCGGCACCTCCCTCGAAGCCTATCGAGGACGCCATCACCATCCGCCGCCCTCCTACCCTCGAACCGCCACCTGTTCGGGTACGGGGTAGGCCATCATGGCCGAATCGGCCGCGAAGATCGCCCGACGCCCGCCCACTCTACACCGTAGCGCGACGTGCTCCCTCACGTAGCTAGGCGGCGCGGCGTGCATGTAACTCGCCGCCCCCTTGGCCTATAAAAGGGAAAGCGAGCCCCCAACCGCGGGGGGGGGGGGAACGAGTTCGGTTGAACACAAGACACCGTGCACTCACTCTCTTATTCTCCCACAACATCTTCGCCCACTCCACCGGGGACTTGGAAGCCCCGCTTCCTCTCCCGCCTTGCTTGTACTTGCCCCACTACAAGCACCCCCGGTCTTGAGCAATATAGTGCCACGAGCACGCCCCTGTCGGACGTACGGCCCCCTCGGCGGAACCAGGATAAAACCTTGTGTCATTTGTTGCTTGGCATCGACCATTGAGGGATAGACCTAGGCGCTATCTACCGGTTAGTGTCGGGACCATATTCCGCACCGACGATATCGAGCCGGTTCGGGTCTTTGTTGACTCTAACCGGTCTAAGATCCAAGGATGGCGTACCGGGAACGGGGTTCGGGTCCTCCACACTTCGATGGCACGAACTACCGGATGTGGAGCAAGCGGATGGGTGCGTTCCTCCGCGGAAAGGGTCGGCTTCTTTGGGATGTCACGGTGGACACGGCTATGTCCGGCCGATGGATTTCCTTGCTCCGGGGTCGAGGGACGGCATTCGACGCCAACAATAAGGCGGTCAACTACTTGTTTCGTGCTTTGTGTCGGCCGAGTTCGATCGGGTGCACACCGAGCACTTGGCTTGTAGGATTTGGGCGGTGCGGAAGGAGGCGCATGTTGGGAACGCCCGTGTTCGAGCACGGATGTATGCGACCTACGGAGAGAGTACGAGAACTTCACTCATCTCCCCGGTGAGTCCATCGATGCCTTGTTTCGCAGGTTCACGGTGGTGGTGAACAACATGAGGGCCAATGTGGACGTGCTCCCGTACGATGATCATGATAGAGCGGTCAAGCTCTTACACTCTTTGGATCGTACGATATGGGGCGGAAAGTTCGAGGCCATAGTCGAGTCGGAGAGGTATGATACTCGACGGTGAACGAGTCGTTCTCGAAGCTCAAGTCGGCTGAGGTGGATAGGGGCATGACTGCCAAGCTCGAGGGACCGACTGATTCCCATAGTCTTGCCCTCGTTGGTGGTTCCAAAGGAAAGACTAACTCTAACCCATCCACCAAGATGTTCTCGTTTTCCTCTTTGATGTCTATGCCAGATGAGGAGAAATCGGTGGAGGAGTTGAGTGGAGAGAAACCAAGCGAGCGGCCCCAATCCAAGCCAAAACCTAAGCTTGTGAGGTTCCGTTGTGGCCATTGTGGGAAAGAGGGTCACAAGGATGAGTTTTGCTTCAAGAGGAAGCGGGAAGAGAGGATGGCAAAGGAGTGGGCGAACAAGGATAGGTACAACCCTTCCCATGGTGTACCTAAGCCTCGTATGCCACCGCCCGGGGGTAAGGCCGTGGTGAGAAGTGTTCGGCATGGGGAGATGCGAATTCCCGCGGCCGAGGAGCGGTCCGGAGGGGGGCGGTCGGACCGTCCCGGCTAGGCGGTCGGAGCCGGCCCGGCCCGGAGGGGGGCGGTTAGGCCCGGCCCGGCTAGGCGGTTTTATCCGGTCCCCCCGCACTCGGGCGGAGTGGTTTTCGAGGTGGTGAGTCGAGAGGTTTCGGGTCCGGAGGTGGAGTTCTTTGGTGGTTGGTCTAGAGAGATAGCGGGTGGTCGGGTTGCTAGGCATGCTCCCCCTCGAGTTCACCACGGGGATGGGAGGAGTCGTAGCTTTGAGAAGGAGAGGAGGGACGTTCCACGGGTTGTCTTCCGTGGTTTTGGTCCTCCTCCGGCAAGGGAGGGGTGGTTTCCTCGGAGTGGTTACCGAGGTGGTGTTCGTGGTGGTGGTTATGGTAGGAAAGATGGCTTGATGAGTGCTAACCCCACTTTCGAGCAAATGGCTCGGCACCGGTTTTCCTCTTTTGGTACTAACCCCCGGTCTTTGAGTCGTTTGTTCGCTCACGTGCTTGTTTTTGAATTTCGTGTGGGAGACTTGAAGAACATTTGGTTGATTGACTCGGTTGTTCGAGGCATATGACCGGGAGACGGGGGGTGGTTCTCAAGTCTCGTCCCGGTGGTGACGAAGAGGTACATCACCTTTGGAGACAATGGGCGCGGGCGTGTGCTTTCGAAGGTGAGATAAAAGTGAGTGACAAGATCACTCGAGGCGTGTTGCTCTTGTTCAATCGGCCGGGGTACAATTTGCTTTCGTGTCCCGGTTGTTGGATGAGGGCTTTGAGGTGTTGTTTCGGCCTCGGTGGTTCTCGGATTGTGGACTCTCGAGGGGACCTTGTCCGTATGGTCGTTCCCGAGGGTCGTGTGTTTCGTGCTGATTTTTCTCGGTCTCCGGTGTGGAGCGTTGTTTCTTGGCCGGGTCTTCGAGTGAGTTGTGGAAGTGGCATAGGAAGTTGGGTCACTTGAGCTTTGACCTTTTGTCTCGCTTGAGTAAACTCAATTTGGTCCGAGGATTGCCACGGTTGAGGCTTGAGAAAGAGTTGGTTTGTGCGCCGTGTAGGCATGCCAAGATGGTAGCCTCCTCTCACCCGCCTCTCACCGATGTGATGACTGAGCGTCCATGCGAGCTGCTCCATATGGACCTTGTTGGCCCGGCTCGTGTGCGATCCGCGGGTGGGAAGGACAACTGCTCCATATGGACCTTGTTGGCCCGGCTCGTGTGCGATCCGCGGGTGGGAAGTGGTATGTCCTTGTTGTGGTGGACGACTATTCTCGGTATGCGTGGGTGTTCTTTCTCGAGGAGAAGGGGGAGACGTTTGGTTTTGTTCGAGATCTAGTCTTGAGGTTGAGGAACGAGAGGCACGGAGATGCCATACGAGCTATCCGCAGGTGATAATGGCTCGGAATTCGGGAACTCTCATTTTGAAACCTTTTGCCATGACTTGGGTCTTGAGCACCGCTTTTCGAGTCCGTATACGCCTCCCCGAGAATGGTGTTGTGGAAAGGAAGAACGGGACCTTGTGCGAGATGGCTCGGACGATGCTTGATGAGCATAGGACTCCGAGGAGGTATTGGGGGTGAGGCGGTGAATACCGCGTGCTATGTGTCGAATAGGATATACCTCGAGTGCACAAGAAGAAGACATGCTATGAGTTGATGCATGGTCGCACACCCAAGGTGAGTCACTTCCATGTCTTTGGTTGCAAGTGTTTCATTCGAAGAAAGGCGGGGAAGTTGGATAAGTTTGAGGCTAGGTCTGTCGATGGCATTTTCTTTGGTTATGCATCTCATTCTAGAGCATATCGTGTGCTCAATCTTGAAACTAACCAAATCGTGGAGACTTGCGAGGTAACCTTCGACGAGACAGAGCCACGTAGTCAGCTTGTCTTTGAGTGTGCGGGTGATGATGAGCTTGGCGAGGAGATTTTTCAGGAGGAGGAGCATGAACATGGTGATGATGAAGATGGCGGTGCGGTGCCCCTGGCTGAACATGTACCCACTACTTCGACTACGATGATGGATGGACCCTCTGCTACACCTACGACGACAAATCAAGAACGAGGAGAAGCTGATGTTGAGGGGAGGTAGCTTCGAGGCGAGAACCTCCCCGGCGAGTTCAAGTGGATCACCCGGCTTCGAGGATCATCGGCGACATGAATGAACGCACTACACCGGTCGAGGGTTCGAAACAATTCCCATTTTGCTCATGCTTTGCGTTTGTTGCTTCTTTCGAGCCCAAAGACATTGGACATGCACTATCCGATCACAATTGGGTTAACTCGATGCATGAGGAGTTGGAGAACTTTGAGAGGAATCGGGTGTGGGAGTTGGTTGACCCTCCCCCGGGGTGTAAGCCGATTGGTACAAAGTGGGTGTGGAAAAACAAAGAGGGAGAGAAGGGTGAGGTTGTGAGGAACAAGTCGAGACTTGTTGCTCGGGGGTTCGGTCGAAGGAGGGGATTGACTACGAGGAGACCTTTGCTCCCGTAGCCCGTTTGGAGGCGATTAGGATCCTTCTAGCCTTTTCCGTGCTAAAGGGTTCAAGTTGCACCAAATGGATGTGAAGAGTGCTTTTCTGAATGGTGTGTTGGAGGAAGAAGTGTATGTGAGGCGGCCTCCGGGGTTTAAGAGTGAGAAGTACCCCCACCGGTGTACAAGTTGAGGAAGGCGGCTCGTATGGGTTGAAGCGGCGCCTAGAGCTTGGTATGACAAAGTTGAGGGGGTTCTTGTTTGAGAGAGGTTTTGAGATGGGGAAGGTCGATCGGACCTTGTTTTTGCTGAGGCGGGCGAGAGATATCCCGATTGTGCGGTGTACGTGGATGATATTGTCCTTGGTGGCTCGTCTAACTCTCTTGTTGCAAGGTTTGCGGATGATATGAGCGGGGAGTTTGAGATGAGCATGATGGGTGAGTTGCGAGTTCTTCCTCGGGCTACAAATCAAGCAATCAAAGGAAGAAACATTTGTGCACCGGGCTAAGTACACCAAGGACATTGTGAGGAAGTTCAAGATGGAGGACTCCAAGGCTATGATGACGCCGATGAGTACGACTACGGCTCTTGATGCGGACGAGGAAGGTGAACACGTGGACCGGAAGGAGTACCGGAGCATGATCGGGTCACTCCTCTACTTGACGGCGACGAGGCCGGGACATACATTCTCGGTGTGTCCGTGTGCTCGTTTTCAAGCGTCTCCGAGGACTTCGCATCGGCAAGCGGTGAAGAGAATTTTCGGTACTTGCGTCACACTCCCGACTTCGGCCTTTGGTACTCCGCGTCCTCTTCTTTGGCGCTTCATGGCTTTTCGGACGCGGATTTTGCCGGGTGTCGGTTGGATAGGAAGTCCACTTCGGGACTTGCCGCTTTTGGGTTCTTCTTTGGTGTCTTGGTCTTCCCGCAAGCGGTCGAGTGTTGCTCAATCCACGACCGAAGCCGAGTATCTTGCCGCCGCTAGTTGTTGCTCTCGGCTCCTTTGGATCACCTACACCATGAGTGACTTTGGTGAGGAGTACACCCATGTCCCACTTCGGTGTGATAGCACCGGTGCCATAAGCGTTGCAAAGAACCCGGTGCTTCATTCAAAACCAAACACATAGAAGTGAGGTATCATTTCCCGAGAGACAACGTAGAGAAAGGGAAAATAGCTTTGATCCATGTACCCACACATGACCAACTAGCCGATATTTTCACCAAACCCCTAGATCAAGCAACTTTCACTCGTTTGCGGGGGAACTTGGTGTGTGCTTGATTTCTTGAGTTGGGTGTGTGGGAGCTCCTTTGTAGCATATGTATAGCTTTCTTTTGTGCATTTCTTGCATTCGGCATTGCATATGTATCATGATGTATAGGCATCCTTGTATCTTAGATTGCATGCATTTTGTATCATATGCATTGGATAGGAAAAGCTTCTCCTATATACATTATTTACCATGGGTTGCTATATATGTTCTTGTGAGCTTGTTTGGTATGCTACGGTTAGTGTGGCTTAGCTCTTGATGATCTTGATGAATGATCCATGGTTGATGGCTAACTTTTGAAAAATGTCACATATATGCTCTCTCATGTGTAAATGTCTTTACATGATCTTGACACATTTTAGTGGCTTTGCTATGCTTACTTTGTGGTTGGGTAGCTAGTTTATTGATCATATGGGGCCAAAGGCTCATTTGCCATCATGAATGTTTAGCCCTCTTGCTTAATCTTGTGGAGGGGCATAAGTTCCTTTTTGTCGCAAAGACATTTCATGTACCAATAATAAATCTGAAAATGAAATGAAAAAATGCTTGGAAAATATGCTCCCATGTCATATGTGCTGAATTTAATTTGCTTTGGGTGCTAAACCGTTGCATGATGCTCCGCCAATGAGAAGTCTCATACATAGAAGTAGGCACATGGCTCGGTGGCTTTGACATGACATGAGGTGCTTTTGGGTGTTTGTGATGGTCTTATGATTAGAATGGCTGTCCTAGCATGAAGTTTGAGTGGCTTCGCCATTTTGATGTGTTTTGCTCATGCTTAGGTATTTGCTTGTGAGAGAGTAACTTTTCGCAAAATTACTCAAATCCTTTTTAGCCTTGTCCAATGGTTGTGAAACTTGGTGATCACGTAGTTAAGGTCATTACGAACCTGTCGAGTATCTAACTTGCTCATTTGGACTTGTGTAGCTCCTTGTGATGAATTTTGTATATTCGAGAAGCTATATGTTGAAAGTTTTCGCATTTTGCCTTGATTCATGCATTGTCAACAAGGGGGAGAAGTTTGTGCATGTTTTGGGCACTTGGGAGTGTTTGGAAGGTGTTCCAATTGTTTCAGGCAAATTTTGAGCAGTTTGGTGCAGGGCCGGTCTCTTGGGGCGGTCTAAACGCCCCCAGGCGGTCAGATCCGGCACGGGCGGTCTAACCGCCCCCGTACGGGCGGTCTAACCGCCCCGGGCGGTGTGAGCGGGTTTTTGCTCTTTGTTGCTTTCCCGCGTTGCATTGCCGCATTTGTTCGGGGGGGGGTGCCGTGGCTCGGGGGGAGCTTGCATATGTGCGGGGGGAGCTCTTTGTGGTGTTCGAGCTTTGCTTTGGTAGTTTGTGCTCTTTGCTTGAGTCGTGTTTTGTCTCGGATGTGTCGAGCCGTTGCCCTTGCCTAAGGGGTCCGAGACTTGTCTTCTTCAAGTGATCTTGCTCTTTGCCTTTGTTTGGCTTTCGATCGCTTGTTGAGGTTTCTTTTTATTTGTTTCTTTTCTTTTCCTTTTCTCTTGTGTTACTTCATGTGAGTGTGTTGTCAATGCACTCATCAAGGGGGAGATTGAGGACCATGTGTGGTTCGAGGACCGGTGGATGGTCGCTTCCTTGTGTGATGAGTGATTGACAATGTTGTGTGGACTGATTCTTGGCTAAGTATTGCGGGTGCGAGGTTGCGGCTTGACTCGTGTTGGTGCGGGTGAAGAACAAGCGCGAAAGGTCGTTGCCGGTGAGGCCTCCGGTGTGGAGAAGACAAGTAGGCTTCGTTCGAGGGACCCGGTGGCTAGTGGGGTCAAGTGCGGGCCGCATGGTGGCATGAACAAGCAAGATGAAGTCGTGGACGGTTTCTTGGTAGAGCCTCAAAACCAATGGCGAGCCGGAACTACGTGGGAGCCGAGTCATGAGTGGAGATTGGCGGAGGCTACACCGAGTTCGTGGGGTTTGCGGTGGTTCACCGTAAAACCACCGGGTTACTCGGTTGAGCCACAAAACCGAGGCCGAAGACTCGACGAGGAGGTGCGGCCACCCGGGCCGGTTCAACCGCCCAGAGGGGCGGTCGGACCGCCCGGGGCCGGTCGGATCCCCGGGGCCGGTCTAACCGCCCGGGGGGCGGTCCGACCGCCCGCCGCCGCCGCCGAGAAGCTTCGAAGCGGAGGACACGCGTCGGGATCGCAAGGCTTGCGTCGAGGCTACACGGTGCGGTCGCCGGGCATCCGTCCGATGGTGAAGACATCAAGAATTCCAAATCCGCCCTCGAGGGGCATGTATCCCTAGTTATTAGTGAAGGGTAGTTTAGTCTTTTGGGTGCCTCCATATATACTCATTTGATGGGTGGATGGCAGCCAACCCCCGGAACCCTAGCTCATTTGTTTTTCCATTTTCGTTCTCCATTTTCCTTAGGTTTTAGAAGGCTAGCTTGAGAGCTTCATGTGAGATCTAGAGAGAGGGATGGATGTTTGGGTGGCAAGCTAGACCTTGTACGAACCTTTCATGGCATGTATAGAAGGTTTGGCGTTGTTCATCATGGTGGTTTTCCCGTCTCCTTTGTGTTGATTTTCGGAGCTCTTTTTGGCGGTGTTTTGAGAACGGTTTCTTGGGGTTTTTGGTGGGTGTCACGTATGAGGTACTTGTGCCTCTTTGGCTGGTGACTTTGCCCTCAAATCCCCCTTGAATCGGACTCGATTTGGTGGTTTCTCGAGTTGGGCGAGTTCTTGACCTAGAGAAGCGATTTCTTCGATTCCTCTTGATTGTGAGCGCTTCGGGTCGATTCCTTTGAGGTAGAGGTTGCCCGGAGGTAACCCGGCTATCCCCGAAGTTTGGCTGCAATCCGTGGAGTGATTCGGGAGATCGGACGCGAGGAAGTTGAGGTTTGACCCGCGGGTTCGTTTTTAGGAAGGGGCGGTCTAACCGCCTACGGGGGGGCGGTCTAACCGCCCCGGGTGTTTCCGGTCAAAGTTTTGTTTCGCCGGATTTTCCTCTCGTGAGTTTGTTCGCCTTGATCGGAGGAGTGTCCGGGTGAAATTTGGGGTCTTTCTCGTGCGGTTGCTAGGTGTTCTTGGTCGGGATTCGTTCTTTGGGTACAGGAGGTTAGACCGCCCCGGTAGCCGGTCTAACCGCCCTTAGGCCCTTGGGTGAAGTTTTGGTTTTCGCCAAGATTTTCTCGGTAGCTAGCATGGCCTTGAACAGAGATCTCTGTTGGTGAAACCGTGGTGAGTTTTGGTGCTCGGAAGAGGCGTTTCGGAGGACTTCTTGGTTGCTAGGTGGAGGCGGTCTAACCGCCCCCTATACCCGGTCTAACCGCCCCCTCCGGTTAGCCGGCTTTCGAGTTGTTTTCGTTGTCGGTCTTGCGTGTTTGTTGTGGTTGTCGGTAGAGTTTGTTCTTGGGACCGGTAGCACTCCGGTGGCTACGTGGTTTTGGCAAACGGGAGGTTGAAGTGCGGAGCGTGTGATTTCGGGGGGTTCGACCGTGCTAGTTCATCTTGTAGGAGTTTCAATCTCCCTCGAGAAGAATTTTTATCGGCTCCCATTCACTCCCCCCCTCTCCGGTCGCCTAATCGGTCCTTCGGCCCGACGGTGAAGTGCATCGCCGCCTTATCCTTTTCTTCCCCGGACGTGATCGTTTGCCTCACGTGGCGCTTGTTGTCCAGGGAAAGCCGTCACCAGGATTGCGCGATGCTTGGAGCTTGGGTCCCCGCCTGCCGGAGCGCCGCCCGAGCCGCCGTCGTCGTCGAACCCCTTCGTTGCCGCCTCTCCTTCGCCCGTGAGCTCGCCCGACGCTTCTTCACGTGGTGAGCAAGGTTTCCCCCGCCTGTTTTCCCTTCCTTGCACGTTTAAGCCGCCCCACGGGCTCGCCGGCGAGGCCGATCCGCCCCCTTCCGGCGCCGGCCGCCGTGGATGCCCGTGCCATCCCCCCCCCCGACCCCCTAGGCTTGCTCGTGTGCTCCCCGCCTACGCGTAGAGCCCACGCGCGCGTGAAATGGCGCCCTGGGCAGCAAGATAGGGTGCGCCGGCGAATTCCCGGCAAGGCACCGCCGCGCCGCCCTGTCTCCGGCGACGTCGCCACCGCCCTCGCTTGCAAGCGTTCTGGGCCGTTAGATCTGCGATGGACGGTCTAGGTCGCGTACCCCTTCGCGTTTAAAGACCGGTCCACCGTGGCTTGTGGACAGCGCCCACGGCTAGGTCCACGGCTCCCTCAGCCGTTGGATTGAAGATCCATGGCTCAGCCAAGCCGATTTCCTTTAAGAGCCCCTGGGTAATCTTGTTTTCACATGCCGGTCCTCCCACCTACAAGAATCCTTGCAGATAGGTCCTGGATTTTGTAGTTAGGCCCCTGTCTATTCTGGATAATGGTGTTAGAGGTCCTTTTTCTTATGATTTAGCACTGGAGCCCTTCGGTTTTAATATATAATTATGTTTTAGCCCTGGTTTTATTTATAAAAGGCCCTGTAAACTTAGTTTTCTTACAGATAGGTCCATGTATCTTGTTTTAATCATATCTTTCTCGTTTTAACTCCGAATTTAGCGTTCTATATACCGAAATGATCGTCTCAACGAGGAGAATCATTTAAACAGCAAGATTATCAGTTTTGTTACTGTTTGGTGTACTGTTTATTTATTGTTTGTTGTTCATGTTTGACTCGTAGATATCGTGCATGTTTCGTCTGAGCTCCCCATCGGAGGTGATCAGGAAGAGCCTGTTTTCGAAGAAGACTTTACCCAACTCGTAGAGGAAGGCAAGTGGCTTTCCCCCCTGCATTATCTTTTTGAACCTATGTCACTGCATGTTAAAACAAAGTTTATTATTCCTGTTGTTATGCATAAATTTGATGGGCAAACACCTAGTTAAGGACTTGACTAGATATTTCACCTCATTACCTTGATCAACCCTGTTTAGCGAATGCTTGGGTAGATAAATGCTTAGTTTGCTTTACATGGGTATGGTTATGCCTTGTTTAAGAAATATAACTCAGTTCTGTTTATGTAATGCGTTTATGCTTAAGACAAGATAACTTGAAATATAAACGGAACATGGAGAACCACCCAAGACAACCGTACAACCACAATCCACATGGCTCTGGCTTAGCCAAGTAATTAGGAGAGTGGGTTAGCTGATAGCCCTTTTCCGAGAGGGGCACAGGGGGCCGGAGTTGAAGGGGTATAGCCCGGTCCTTTTGGGGTAGCGGCCTTGGCTAAGGTGCCGACCATTAGGGAGGGATATGGTCCGCTCCGCCGCCGTAATCGTTGCGGGCTGTTGGTTTCTCTTCTTTCCTTTGTAAAGGCTTCGTAGTGGACCCCTAGCCACTCACCTTGGAAGTGTTTAAGGGTCTAGCTAACCCGAGGCAAAATGGGGGAACACGAACCGTGGGTAAAGTGTACAACCTCTCGCGAGTGTAAAACCGATCGATCGGCCATGCTCACGGTCAAGAGCGGCTTGGACCCTCACATGATTAATAAACTTGAAGATAAATGTAAATCGTGGGTTTGTGGGTTTGGTTTGAGGTTTCTTTTAATGATAAGTGGGTTGGTATACACTTACACCTAGTAATTAGGTGCTTGCTAATAAAACTTGATCAACTTATAAAATGCTTACCGCTGTGAACCATAGCCTATCCTTGATAGCCTTGCATTGTTTCCCCCACTTGCTGAGCACCAACCATAAGTGTGCTCACCCTTGCTTACCGCTGTTCAGAGGAGAACATCAGAGGCGAGGACGAGTACTGGAGCGACTACGAGGAGTTCTAGGGCATGCGGATCCCCCAGTCATCATGCCTGTGGAAGTCGAGGATGGAGCTGCTCGTCGTTTAGTTATCATTTGTGTTTGGACCTTCGAGTCCACCTCTCTGAGTGTAATAATGAATATTGTATCGGTTTAACTCTCGTACGTTTTGCTACTGCAATGGTATTACACTCGTTTTGTCTATCATGTGTGTGTAAATTGATCCTGGCGCACACGTGAGATGCATTCGGTTTTCCTTGTAAAATCTGGTGTGACAATAACCAGATGTGCATAAATCAGAATAAAGAGGGAAAACATTGATGTTAAGCATGCCAATCAATAGGAGCATACATGGAGATATCAGGGCACCACAAATTCCAGCCTCTGAAGCTTATTGTTTTTCAACACTAAAGGAGCATGTCTAGTTGACTGATTCTATATTTTGGTGATGCTAATTCTATATTTTCTATGTTAAGTTTGGCAAGTTTTACTGAAAGGAAGCTTCCAAAACTGCAATCTGATGTTACAGCATTGTCACAAGAACAGAGATGCTTTACATTTCAAGTTTTCAACAAATGTTACATATGTTGTAGGTTTAACCTTTTTAGGAGTAGAGATATACATTACCAAAAAATGCTCAAATATACGTTACCTGAATAGTAGTATAGTATTGGTAGCCACCAAAATAATTTGAGCAGTATAGTATTAGTGGAATAGTAAAAACAACAATATGGATGTTCTTTAAAAACCTAATAAGATACTTGTGTTGGTTTTAAGTGTTTTTATTGACCTGAATCTGAGGAACAAATAGCATTTTAAAAGTATGCTGGGTATCAACAATCTGGATCCAAAAACTGATAAAAAGTCCATGCCATAGTGACCAACGGAACAAAATAGAATTCTATGCACATACTACTGGAACACCAACTGATTCCCTGATGCTACTGTAAGAGACAACCAGGTAGGCATGTAAGCACAATAACCAAATGTCCTCTAAGAAAAGACAAATAATTGGATAAGACTAACAAGAAACAAATCATATTTGCAACATAGCTCATACTGTGAATGAACTACGGAAGTAGGATAAATTAAGGCACAATACATGTGATAATATTTCCAGAATCATACTGATTTCCATTTGCAAAATCAGTTTCAGTTTCAACATTACCAGACACTAACTGACATTTAAAACACGCTGGTCACAACACCTCTGATTAATAAGATGTGGCTATTGACTCAACACAAAGTCAAGTAGAGCATTAGAGATTCACCGAATTACCTAGATTTCTCTTAGCGTACTGATAAACTTCACGACCTTAGGAGTGAGGCTCTCGAGCACATCTGTGTGTTGTGCGACCAACCCCTCCAACTTGTTCTGCACAAGCAAGTAGAATTTGACAAAAGCCCACAAAGAGCAACACACAGAGCATAATTTTTAAAACAAAATAAAACAAGGGGAAAGATGCATAGATAAGGCAGGATACCTTTAGCGATATCACGAGGGTGTCCTTCCACGCCAACATGAGCTCTGCACTCTTCCTTGACCCAAACATTGTACCATAACACATTGAAAAGACACTGAACTCCATAATACATTGTACCCTATGATTGACTTGCTATTAGCATCACGGTGAGTGCAATGATGAAAATTTACTAAAATAAGCAATACACTTACATTTTTTTCTGATTCTTAAGCATGCTTATCGCTCCAACCCGGTAGAACAACAATAAGCTTGCTTCCACACATTTCCAGGAGGAGCAAAGAAATGTCCTCCATGCCACCATAAATCTGAGAGCAAAATGAGGATTAATTTTATGAAAACCACACACAAGGATGCAGGGATGTGTTTTACCCATGGATAACGCGTGAAGTAGAATACAAACCTTTTTTAATATGCAAAGCCATTTTATTGCTTAAGGATGGCTTATGTGATGGGTAGAGAGATCAATATGTGGGTGACAATAGACATCAATTATCTGTTTTATAGTATAGATAGAATAATCAATAATTGTTGTTACAGTAGCAGAAGTATCAAATACCCCCCAGGACATTTTTTCTGATGTAATGTGCTAGAAATGGCTAAACAACAAAAAGCTAAAGCATGACTTCAGGCAACAATAATTATGAAAATGTGGCATTACCTCTTAGAGCCCATGCCCTGACAATTTGATATGCCTGGATATGGCAAGATCAAGTTACCATCTTGAAAACATTTTCCAACACTGGACATTGAGGCAGATGGAGAGACCGCAAGGTTAATCATGGAATGCATACAAGTCCTTGAGATCTGATACCTGTAAAGCCTTACATAGAAGAGCTATTTTGTCGTTTATTATTCTTTTCCCCGCCATTGCCTAATGGGTGATAGTGCATTCGTTGGTCTGTAACACCGAGCATGAGTAAAATTGACATAGAGATCGTGACACATGACCAAGCATTGTAAAACATGCATTTAATTGGAAATGCATTAAACCATTAAATGCACATCATGATGTCGATCTGCACACTTTGTACCATAACTATAATTTTTTAAAAGTTAGCCAACTCTAAACCAATAAAAACCTACTCTAGATCTGCACACTTTAAAGTGAGACTCTTGATTTGTCAAGATCCCCTTCGCGGGCTCTAACTGAGGATTCAGTTTACTGAATTAAGTAAGATTTGGCTGAAGTCTGCACAGTGCAATGTATGATTTGTCCAACAAAAAAATATTAGTGGAGAGGGTATCAAAATTGATCTGACACAATTAGAGCAGCTCCAACCAACCACTAACGACACAGAGGGTGTAAAAAACTGCATGTATAATAAGGTCATGTTCAATACACTTGGACCTGCATAACAAAGACTGGCTTGCTTCATTGCAACATTATGCTAATGGCATCACTGTAAGAGTAACATGTAGGTACCAGTAAACAAATAACTATACCGAGGATAAACCAGGTTACAGCAGACATCTACACCAAACGATGAAACATCAGGGAAACACTGCAGACATTCTCACGGCAACCTCAAGCAAAGGGGCATATCACCCATCTGTCACTACAAAGTAAATCACTACTGACTAACTATCGCATCTCGAGATCTCACTGACGCTAGCGCTCACGAAAGATTACCAATTCAACTTATCGTCAACGAGGACAAAATCAAGAGGTACGGGAGGGGGGAGGCAGGAGGCGAAGCATACATTTGGCGAGGCGGGCTAGCTTCTGTGAGGTCTGGTGGATCCTGAGCCCGATCTTGGACGCGCGGTTGTTGAACTCGGAGCTTGCCAAAGTGGCCGCGATCGAGCCATCAAGGGGCCCGGCGCCGCCGCTCCTGCTGCTGCTGCTCGACGCGGCGGCGGAGGAGGAGGAAGGGATGGCGTGGCGGTGTGCGCTCTCGACGGCGGAGCAGAACTCGGTGCGGTCGCGGAACGACGCATGCGAGGCCCGCGTCGGGTTCATGGCGGCCGGCCGGGCAGCGGTGGATCTGTGGCCCGGATCTGGATCTTGCCCCTCGCCCTCTGCCTCGGTGGGTGGGGTGGGAAGGGGGGTCGGGGAGGAGCACGCGGACGAGGGAGACGCGATGGGAGGGAGGAGGGGAAGCGCACGGTCGGTCGGTAGGGGTGGGTCGGCGATGGGGAATCGAGCTAGAAATTGGGGGAGACATATTATCACAATTCCACGCGGTAATTGAGTGGGAGGAGGAAGCCGAGCTTGAGGACGCGAAGCCGCAGGGCGAGGCCAAGGTCGAGGATGGGCGGGTCCACGCGGAATCGGTCGACGCGGAGGCCGCCGACGCGGGCGGTGCGAAGGCAGCGACGGCGGGTAGGAGCGACGGTTTAGGGTTAGTGCTGGAGGAGGGGAGCGGTGACGGCTTGCGGAGGGAGAGGTGGATGACGGGATGGGCGCGGAGGCGGCGGGCGGAGCGGAGGGGCGCGGAGGGAGGCGCGCGACGGCGGGATGGGTGCGGAGGCGGTGGGCGGAGCGGAGGGAGGCGTGCGGAGGGAGGCGCGTGACGGATTAAGACGGATTGGCGCGCGACGGAAGGCAGACGGGCGGCGGACGCGGGGCTGAGCGGAAGGCTGGCCCGCGAAAAAAAGCACGACGAAGTTTTAGTCTTAGTTTCATTCTTTTTAGGAGTAGAGATATGCCGCTAAGAATTCGTGTCGAATATGTACACAGATTAAAATATAGTTGGAACAAGAATTGTAATTCGTGGTTCCGTATATGATGATCAATTGTTGAGTGGTCGTATATTTGTATTTCTCGGACCCCATAAATATGGGATAGCCATCGATGTAACTGACGTTTTGGTGGGCGGCTGCGGCGGTGGTCTGAGTATCTGACTGCGAAGAAGTGGGTACTTCACACTGGCATCCTCGTATAAATGTGACTAGCAGATGGGGGCGCGCCCTTGCGCACCATCCTAGAAACCGGCCCGGATAACCATAGAAGACATGTGTCCAGTGGGCTTCTTGTAACGATTTTGTAGCGTAGGTTAGTAGTAGACGTTGTCCGCCTGTCGTGCGTTGATTGGGCGGGTGTCAGGATTGTTAAAGAAAACGACGTACTCCCTCCGGTTTGGTAAAGGAAGACGTTTAGGACAGCGACACGGTCTCCAAAGTGCAACTTTGACTTCCTATTTTTACAAAAATAATTATTAAAAATTAACATATGTATACTTTTGTGAAAGTATTTTACAAGACAAATCTACTCGTGTAGTTTTTACATTTCCAAACTCAGTAACTTAAAAGTTATTCATGATTTATATTCTCAATATTTGACTCAAATGTTGTCCTTCTTTTACCGAACAGGAGGGAGTATTGTGCTGCTCTGCAGTTCTTCTCTGCAGGGATGCAATCGACCGGACAACGGTCTGCATCTGTCCTGTACGGCGCTTCTGCGGCACAAATCACGGGTGTGATGCAGGATGCTGGATGCTGGTAGCGTCGCGGGGGTTGTCATGAAGATCCAGGTACCCGTTGGTGTGCAGATGCAGCGGAATCTGCGGATCTTGGTGTGTTGTGTTAGTCAAAATAAAACTAACAATACTTAGAAACAAGATACATCGGGATCTACTAGTTCACCATAGATCACATCTAGCACATTAATCTAATGCGGAAATAAATGGTAGAAGATTCGGTTATGAATACCGGCGGCGGTGTTCTCCATCGCGGTGGTGTTGGCCGATTCGGCGGTGACGGAGTCGACGGCGAGAGCGACGTCGGGCTTGTAGCGTAGACGTTCCTTGAGCGTCTTCTGAGGGTATCGGTGGCCTTCAGGACGCCAACGACACTGCCCAGGACGCGGAGCTCGAGCTTCCAGGCCTTCCCGGCGCTCTTAGCGATCGGTGGGTGGAATAGGGTTAAGGTTCACGTGTGGATGCACGTGAAACTCGTGTTAATCCTATGGGGAACCGTGAGGGGTCCCCTTTTCTTATATAGGCGCGGCCGTAGACCCGTGGCCGAGCCCGATTAGACTTAGGGTTTGCCACCCGATCACGGCAAACGGGCTTTGTTAATGTTGGGCCGAATCCGAGTTTAAGGGGAAGTGGACCGCTCCCCCATATCCTCAGTTCGTCGGTTGACCGAGGTCAAACCAAAATATCCAACATTCTCCCCCCCCGACCGAAAGTCAATACGACTTAAGCTAAAACTTATTTATAAACTAAAATCCCTCCTTAGTAAGTCAGCAAGTACCAGACCAATGCGTCGTCAGCAGCACCTCGGCACACTGGGACAACATTACCCATAGTCTTAACTGAAAAACTTTGTTGGGATACTTATTCTTATTTGGGAGATACTAATGGCCCTGAACCAGGACCTTATCAAAGGAATTTGCCAAACCCATATTAAGGACATGTCTCTCATAGGTGGTAAACCTTTGATGAGCAGATCCGCTATGTTTAACTTAGTACTTATGTGCTCAATGCCGAGCGTGCGGTCCCGGTTTCTTTCTTTTACGATACGATACTTAAGGTCGATGTGCTTGGAGGCACCCGTTAGTTTATCGTTAGCGCAAAAGAAGACTGCAGCTTGATTATCGCAAAGGCATTTTGATAGGTCTCGAGATACTATCAACAATCTTAAATCCCGAATTAAATTCTTAAGCCACACCGCCCGCCCCGTGGCATCATAACATGACACAAATTCTCGCTTGCATTGTAGATGCGGCAGCTTACTCCTTGCTTATGACTTCTCCAAGAAATAGCCCCCCCTGCTAGCATGTAGACATATCCAGAAGTGGATTTTCTATCGTCTTCATCACCAGCATAGTCGGCATCTGTGTAACATTCAACCACAAGGTTGTCTGTTCTCCTATAAGTAAGCATGTAATCCTTAGTGCCTTGGCAATATCTCATTGATTTCTTAACGCCAATCCAGTGAGCCCAACCTGGGTTTTTCTGATATCTGCTAAATACTCCGGTTGCAAATGCCAAGTCTGGACGCGTACAGACTTGAGCGTACATCAAGCTTCCAACAGCTGATGCATAGGGAACGTTCTCCATCCTACTTCTCTCAAAATCATTCTTAGGGCATTGTTCCTCACTAAACTTATCACCCTTTTGAATTGGGGCAGGTGATATGCTACTCTTATCCATATTATATCTTATAAGCATTTTCTCAATATATGCTTTCTGAGATAATCCTAGTACTCTTTGGGCTCGCTTTTCGGTGTATCTCAATGCCTAGTACATACGAGGCTTCACCGAGATCCTTCATATCAAAATGAGATGATAAGAAGTTCTTAGTCTCATGCAACATATTCTTATCATTGCTAGCTAATAGTATGTCATCAACATACGATACTAGAATTACTAACTTTCCACCCTTGAACTTAACATAGATACAACTATCTACCTCATTCTCCCTAAATCCAAACCTCTTAATGACTTGGTCGAATTTAAGGTTCCACCGTCCGGACGCTTGCTTAAGTCCATAAATGGATTTTCTTAACTCGCATCCCATATGTTCTTTACCTCTAATAGCGAAACCTTCCGGTTGTGCCATGTAAATGGTCTCATCTAATTCACCATTAAGGAATGCGATCTTGACGTCCATCCGATGTAGCTCCATATCAAAATAGGCTACAAGTGCCATGACAATTCTAAATGAATCTTTTGTCGACACAGAGAGAAAGTCTCATTATAATCTTTTCCCTCTACCTCGTGTATATCCTTTTGCTACGAGTCTAGCCTTGAATTTATCGACATTCCCTTTGGAATCACGCTTAACCTTGTAGACCCACTTACGACCTATTGGTTTGACTCCATCGGAATTTCAACTAAATCCCGCACCTTATTAGAACTCATAGACTTTAATTCCTCTTCCATGGCCTCAATCCATTTAGTGGAATGCTCACATTCAACTCGCTCGTTTAAAATTGGCAGGATCATCGATTTTCCCCACATCATATAAGTCTTCACTTAAGTATGTCTCATAAATTGAGGTATCGATAGCAGCCTTTCTTACTCGTCGAGGTCTTACTAATGGCTGGTTCTGAACTGGTTCAGCCTGATGAGTCACTTGTGGAATTATTTCCGTCTCAACAGCAGCAGCTGGCGCCTCAGCCCCAGCAGCTGGCGCCTGAATCACAGGTGCCGGCTCCACGTGTTCCTGCTGAACAGCAGCAGTTTGCGTGGTACTGCTTAACTGAGGAATGATCGGTGGTACAAACTGATATACCTCCGTTGTGTCTGGAATTTTCGGATCAGGAAGCTCAACCCGTAGTTCTTCCAGACTTATATCCCTCTTTGGAAAACTTCCATTAATACCTGAGTCCTCTAGGAACACAGCATGTCCGGGTCTCAACGAACTTAGTGTGACGACCAGGACAATAAAATTTGTACCCCTTAGACTTATCTCGGGTAACCTATAAAGTGACAAATTATCGTTTTAGAGTCTAATTTCTTTTGCTCGTGGATCAAACAGCCTTTGCCTCTGCAGGGCAGCCCCATACTTTTAAATAATTTAAAGACGGTTTCCTCCCATTCCACAACTCAAAAGGTGTCTTGGGGACTGACTTAGATGGAACCCGATTTAGTATGTGAGCAGCTGTCTTAAGTGCTTCCATCCACAAGCCCACAGTGCAACCGGAATGACCGAGCATGCTACGTACCATGTCCATAAGTGTACGGTTGCGTCGCTCGCCAACTCCATTTTGTCGTGGATCGCCCGGCATAGCGTACCGAGCTCTTATGCCATTCTCTTCTAAGTATTGAGCAAATGGTCCCTTAATTTGACCATACCGCGCATGTTTCCCATAGTATTCACCTCCCCTATCCGATCTTACTATCTTAATAGGCTTGTTATGTTGTTTTTCAACTTCCTTCTTATATATCTTAAAGATTTCTAATGCATCCGAATGCTTACGGATAGGATAGACGTGTCCATAACGGGAATAATCATCGTAAACGTTATAAACGAGTCATAACCATCTACCGATGTGACAGAGAGCGGACCACGGATGTCCGTGTGAATTATTTCTAATACATCCGTACTCCTAGTAGCACCTTTCTTAATTGTCTTAGCGTATTTCCCCTTAATGCGATCGATGCACTCGCTCTAAGTCCGATAAATCTATGTTCTCAATTATTTCATCTTTAATGAGACGATCCATTCTCCCCCTCGAAATGTGGCATAGACGATAGTGCCATAGTTTCGAAGAAGTCTCATTAAACCACTTACGCTTATTTGAGACACTAGTTACATTCATTACGTATTATCACTAAGAGAGAGCATGTAAAGCTTGCCTTGCCTTTCAAAGAAAGCCAACACCGATATTATTAAACCGAATCACACACTTGTCTTTATAAAACGAACAAACATGTCCGGTATCTCGCTAAAGCCGAAACGGAAATCAAGTTTCTCTTAAGACTAGGAACATAAAGTACTTCATCTAAACTAAGCCGGAAGCCGCTCGGCAACTCTAAGAGAAGACTTCCAACTCCTTCGACTTCAACTCCGTTCCCATTAGCCACTCTTAGGCTTCGCTCCCCCCTTCTTATAGTTTGGATCGTACTGAATGCCTGTAATGAAGTAGAGATGTGCACAGTGGCACCTGAGTCAATCCACCAGGTATTAGGGGAATAATCAACTAAGAACAATTCATCAATAAAAGAGACAAAATCATACTGAATGGTACCTTTAGTCTTGCACCACTCCTTAAAGCCTGGACAAGCCTTCTGCAGGTGCTGAGGTGATTTGCAGAAAGAACACAGCATCTTACCGTCCTTTTCCTGATTAGAACGCTTGAACTTAGAGTCGTTCCTGGGACCAGTTGACTTGTGCCCATTCTTCTTAGGATACTTGCGCTTGCCCCCGCTTACCGCCGCCCGACTCATGCCGATTCTTAGACGTGCCATTGAGAGAGAGATTGCCAACCATGTGGACCACATCCTTCATTTTCTCCATCTTAAGCCGCTCCTCTTCCTCAACACAAGAGCTGATCAAATCACTGATGTTCCAAACAGTCTTGTTGGTGTTGTAGTTTATCTTAAAAGCAGCATACTGTGGCGAGGGGAGTGAGGTCATTATGAAATGCACTAGGAAACCATCAGAGATCTCCATCTGCATCTCCTTAAGCTTATTCGCCATGTCACACATGTTAAGGATGTGCTCTCTTATGCCATTCTGACCATTATACTGAGAGGAGACTAATTTCATGATCAGTGTACTAGCATAAGTCTTAGATGAGCTCTTGAAGTTCTCCTCAATCTTAGCCAAGAGCACCTTAGCACTCGGATCATTACCGTCGCATCCTTAGTGGGAATAGCACCCTTAATGCCAACACTAATAGTCCGAGTCATGACCATGATGGCCATGCGATTAGACCTCTCCCACTTCTCAAGAGCACCCGAAGAACCTCCTCCAAGAGGGTGCAAAGAGCTTATCCTCCCCGAACGCCACGTCAAGCTCATTCCATGCCAAGCACGTCATGACCTTGCCCTTCCGGTCAGGAAGTTCGCTCCATTGAGCGGCTCAATGTTGTTGAGGTAGGAGGCAACAGCGTTGACTTGAGTCACTGAAATCAAAGACAAAGAAAACTTATCTTAGTACTGTACAATGAAATGCGAATAAAAGCATGATAATAACCCTACGGTGGTCTGATTAACATCACGCATAAAATTCAACTTGCATCACCGATGGGGATAACAAACGAACTTTATCTTATTACTCTTGATTAAACAACGGTGGTTAGAAATAATCACAAGTTCACTCTAAACAAATTTCCCGGTGGTTCCATTTATTTAGAGGCATCTCAAGGTATATTGGTGGATTTAAACTTAAATTTCAATGAATAATCACAACACCAACATCTTAAAATAAATAACTTATGCGGATTCATAATCGAGCTTATAACAAGGTAATTAAACTTAAAAGCAATAATTAAAACCGAACTTAAATGCAAAATAACTAAAATTCGTAAGGAAAATACGAAACGTAAATGAAACCCAATACTAAAATCAGCCCAAAACTCGGCCTACTAATGGCTCGCGAGAAAACGCGCGGCCCGAAGGCCCGCCGCGGCCCACTTACGCGCGCATAGGCGCGGCCCCCGCCGCGCGGCTTGCGGGGAGCCGGCTCGCCGGGCGGCTTAGACCGCGCTCGGCTCGGCTCGATCGGCTCGGCTCGGCTTGCGTAAGGCCGGGCTGAAACTTAGATGGGCCCGAGGCCCAAAAACCAATGGCCGGGCCGGCGCTCGAATACAGCCCGGCTAACAGCCGCCCGCACCCCCCGCCTGCATCGCAGCCGTCCGCCAGATCCGACGGCGGACAGCGCGTGAGGGCGGGGCGGGCTTGTATAAAAGCCGCACAGGGGGGTGAGAGGAACCCTAACTCACTCTCTCCCCCTCACTGTTCTAACCCGGCGGCGGCCCTGATGGGCACCTGGCCGGCTGCTCGGGATCCCCGCGCCGCCGGCGGAGGAGGCGGCCACGGTGGCCGGCGGGTTGAGCGGCCCGCCGTGAGCCCCTCCCGCCGGCTCCGAGCGCCGGCGACGCCGGCCGGCGGCCGGCGGCTTCACCTCCCCTTCCCCTTTTTCTCCTCCACCTCAAAGGAGTGAAGAGAGAACTAATTGAGGGACCGATAGAGTAGAGGGAGTGGGGGCGTCGGCCCGCCGGCTCGCGGAGCTAGAAGCTCCACCGCGGGCGGCCGACCGCGCCTCCCCCAAGTGCGAACGCCGGAGGCCAAGGGGCTCCTCGCCGGCGCCGCGTGCAACTCATGCGCGCGGATCTGTCGAGGTCCTCCTTCGGTCTCCCTGATGGCGAGCCATTGTTTTGGGAGGTGGCATGGTGGCGGCGCGGCGTCGGCCGGTGGCTACTCATGCCCCGGTCGGCGCCGTCCCCACGGCCTTTTTTTTGATTCTGAATATGATGGCGGCTCTGCCGCCTAGGCCAAAGGCCCCTTTTTACTTATGCATTTACTTATTTGCATCTTTTCTTATTGCCGAAACTTAGATCGGGTTAGGATTTCGGGATATTTGCCGGTGTGAGTAGCAATATTCCCCTCCTTCTAATTGCTTCTGAGATGTATGTAAAGTGCGACATGGCATTAAAATATGTAAAGGAAAACGTGTAGATCTTGTACACGCGAAACCCTAACTCGATAACTGAGGCTTAAAACCGAGCTAAAACATGCTTGACTTACTCATGTAAACATAAAAGAGCTTAATCTAAACATAAAGCACTGAACTAAGCATGAAAACCTTATAGATCCATCTAATCTAAGCATTAAAGGGTACTAATCGTAAAAACTTAGATCTTAAACATATCTAAACTGAAAGTTCTAGTATATAAACTTACGGATCTACTAAAAACTTATCTAAAAGACTAGAACATCAAAACCACCTCCGAAAAGGCACTAACCGAACCATAACGGATCTAAAAACTTAGGATTTGTGCTAGGGATCTAGGGAATCTAGATCTAGGCGATCGATACCAATTGTTAGTCAAAATAAAACTAACAATACTTAGAAACAAGATACATCAGGATCTACTAGTTCACCATAGATCACATCTAGCACATTAATCTAATGCGGAAATAAATGGTAGAAGATTCGGTTATGAATACCAGGCAGCGGTGTTCTCCATCGCGGTGGTGTTGGCCGATTCGGCGGTGACGGAGTCGACGGCGAGAGCGACGTCGGGCTTGTAGCGTAGACGTTCCTTGAGCGTCTTCCCGAGGGTATCGGTGGCCTTCGTGACGCCAACGACACCGCCCGGGACGCGGAGCTCGAGCTTCCGGGCCTTCCCGCCGCTCTTAGCGATCGGTGGGTGGAATAGGGTTAAGGTTCACGTGTGGATGCACGTGAAACTCGTGTTAATCCTATGGGGAACCGTGAGGGGTCCCCTTTTCTTATATAGGCAGGCGGCGCAGACCCGGGGCCGAGCCCGATTAGACTTAGGGTTTGCCACCCGATCACGGCAAACGGGCTTTGTTAATGTTGGGCCGAATCCGAGTTTAAGGGGAAGTGGACCGCTCCCCCATATCCTCGCTTCGTCGGTTGACCGAGGTCAAACCAAAATATCCAACATGTTGTTCACCTTTGTGTTTCACTGTTTCTGAGCCCTTGATTCAGATATAGCAATAATCAATAGTTTGGTTAATTTGGTTATAACAGTATTCTTTGCTCAGGCGTATTCTAGAGAAAGACTGAGAAGATGAGTGACCAGAAAGTTGATTCATAGGCGAGTGAAGAAGAAAGCTGGGCAGAGGGAATTAGGATGTGGTCTAAATTCCTAGCCGAAAGGAAAGACCACAACTGCTCCACTGTTCGCAGCTCTCCTTCATCGGAAAATGACGCCACCAACCTGGGAGCCTTACCATGAAAAGAGAGTAGGAAAGAAATGAAGAAATGTCATTTCAGCATGTCACGAGTTTCCAGGAATAGATGTCTGTGTATGTACGATTGTACATGACACAGTGCTAGCCTGTTCGGTTGGGCTGGTTTCGATGGTGATCTTGGTTTTGTTCGAGAGAAAATCTTCTTGGTGACCGTTCTTTGGTGGATGGTTTGTTACGAGAGAAAATCATCGACCGGTGGTCGATAAGCCAAGCGAACAGGGCGCCTTCGGAGAGTAACACACGGTAAAAATGTTACACTGAACATGCATGATAAACCTACCTACCTAACGGAAGTTTCAGCTGATGCTTAGCATGTTCGACACTTCACATGCGGTCTGTAGCAATCATCTATCCATCTTGTAAACTACAGAGGTTAGGCAGGAGATATCCAATTCCAGAAGGGATCACGGCCACGGAAGACGTGGTAGGAGAGGAGATAGAACAACACATATTACACACTGAGTACTGGAGTACATCAAAGAGGTTTTCAAAATAGGGTTATTTGGTTCCAAGTCATTACAATTTTCAAGAGTTGGAGAAACGTCATTACTATTCATCTATTTTGAAATTTGCCATTACAATTTTTCTTTTACCACATTCTTGCCATTTTCTACGTCTTCCGGCCGTCGAGGCCCACTGTCAGACCGTATTTGTATGCACTTGTGTTCTGCTTGTTCTCTCTCCACTCACTGACATGTGGACGCCACCGGTCCGCTTCTTCCTCAACCTCCGGTCATCCAGAGGTAGTCCGTGGGCAGCGGACCACGCACGACCGGCGTAGACGGGACCGCCTCCTCGTCTTCCTCTCCGTCGTGGTCTCGTGGCCGGTCCCCTCCGTCCGCTGCCGCCTCCATGGAGGAGGAGGAGCAGGGGCTTTTTACATTTTTGCCATTATAACGAATGGCAAGCCCTCGAAAGCCATTCTTAGAATTGCGCCTACATATTTGCCACTCTTATCCGCGAACACATTCAAGTTTGCCCTTTTTGCTGATGTGGCAACCCAACGTGTACATTTTTGTTGATGTGGCACCCAGCTCACTTGTGCCAACGTGGATTGGAACATGAAATGACCCAAATACCCATGTCATCTTCTTCCTCTCCTTCAATTTGTCTTCTCACTGCCCCTACCATGGCGGCATGCCTCTCTCCAGGGAGCCTGATTGTAATCTAGGATCAGGCTCTGGCCGTCTGGCCATCTTCACCATGCTCTGCTCCACGGCGCCGGCGGAGCTCTTACAGGAGAGGCCGAGCCCGGACCACGTGAACCGCCGCCGCCCCTGCTTGGCCGCCTCCCCCTCGCCACGCCGCATAGTCCTTCCCGCCGCCCCCGCTCTTGGTGCACGCCGTGCACGTCGCGAGGAACGAGTCGTCCTCCGTCCGGACGGCGCGCACCGCCGCCCTCGACGACAAGCTCCTCGCCGCGCGGCGCCGACGCCCGACCCGGCGGCGGCGGCACCGAGAGCCGCCGCGCGGTGGTGGTTGTCGATGATGTGGCGCCCGCGCCTTCTTCGGGCTCCCGGCGGCGGCACGTCGCGCGCGCGCTCCCCACTTCCACGGCCGCCGCCGCCGACCGTGCCTTGACCACCGTCGGCTCCCATGAGAACACCACGGCTGCCGCCGGCACCAGCACGGCGTGCTCCTCCTCCTCCTGCTCCTCCTACTGCCCCATGCCGATCGATGGAGCTCCTTTTGGCACGCACGTAAAGACAGTACTGGGCGCCGCGACCAATCGACCTACCGATCGGCCTCCTATTGATACCGATACGGGCACAGGAGATGGGACGGTGGCCGGACCTGCAAGCACCGGCCTTCGGATTGAGGTTGAAGACGACACTGACATGTGGATCCCACATGTCAGTGGATGAAGGGAGTTGTAAACAGGGGCACAATCGGAATTTCGCACGATGATGCTCGCGTGGCATGCGGCCGATGTTGTCGTGGCGTGCCACATCAGCGAAAATGGAGTCTCGTATAAAAATAAGCAAACCGTAAGGTCAATCTTAAGAATGACTTTCGAGCTAGTGCCAACCGTTATAATGGCAAATATGTAAACGCCCCGAGGAGCAGGGGTCCATGCTTTTGCTTGCATCTTGAATCTTGTTGGCACGACTGCAGCTTCTGCTTAATTAGGTGTTGTTGCTTCAATTTGACGGTGAACGTCAATTGTTGTTGCTCCAGTGGAGAAAACGAGAGGATCCCAGATGCTGGTGCTTGCTTGCATATAGTAAAAACTCGAATTGAAGAGCAGTTGGATTGGTGGAGAAATCTAGAAAAGGGAAAGAGGAGATGGGTGGTGTGTTGCAGGATTGCCCGCAGGATCATGGTGGCGCTCTCCCACGAAGCTCGTCTGCGCACGCGACGACCAGGGCAGAGCCCCCCTGCGTCGGAGGCAACCGGGGTCGAAGTCTCCCGCGCAGCCCGCGGAAAGGTGCCTCCCCGCTCTGCCGGCCGCCATGGAAAGGTGCCTCGCCGCTCACCGACGCCGCGGCCAAAGCCCCACCCCACTCCCGGGCCGCGACCTCCTGCCCAGCCATGCGCGTCTCGAGTTGGCCACCACGCTGGGCCGCGTGTTGCTGCTGCTGGTCGCCATGGACCGCTTCGAGATAGCTGAAGCCTTGAGGTCGAGGAAGAAGCTGACGTGTGGGGCCTACATGTCAGCGAGTGGAGAGGGAACTATACGAAACATGTGTGTACGAATACGGTCTGAATACGGTCTGACAATGGATCTCAATGGTTTGAAGACGTAGAAAATGACATGAATGGGGTAGAAGGAAAATTGTAATGGCAAATTTCAAAATAGACGAATAGTAATGGCGGTTCTCAACTCTTGAAAATTGTAATGGCCTGGAACCAAATAACCCTTCAAAATACATCAAAGCACATCTCTTTACAGAACCAGTTCTTTGCCCTGAGAGATGCACTGGATATGCTAAGGCACTACGTATCTTAAACCTAGGAAGCAGAGTTCGACTGTCGATTTGCTGAATCGATTCAAAAGATACATCTGCAGAACGTGTGCATCTTTTAGTAGAAGACACGCTGTTTACAGCTTCTGCTCATCATCAGGTTCTTCAGCATGTTATCTGGTAGCACAGCAAATCGTAATGGAAGGAGTATGAGGCTAAACAGAGACTGTAAATGAGGCTAAACAAATGAAGATGTGATATCAGCAAAATATTCACCTAGACTGCATTCTTTTTTCGAGTAGCACCTGATCGTTGCCTAGCATTGTACTGAGGAGTTTCAGGAGCTTTACCAATGCTGCTGTAGAGAGAATGTTGTTCAGATTGCTAGAGCATGAATATAGGGAATTATCTTGGCCTGCATATTGCAGTGTGAGGCTAACCTGTCCTGGGTAGGGTTGATAGTGGGATCATCAGCTGTAGAAGTTCCAACAGGACAACATGAACCTGTTGCATCATCAGCCTGCGAGATTGATTAAATATTCAGCACCGAAGAACGTATGGTAACTTTAGGTAGGGGCAGGCACGAAAGTAAAATGAGCATTAGAGAATACGATAAAGAAAGTGTGATGCACATGTGGTTCCTCTCCTTCCATTACCGTTTCATCGATCTCAGTTTTGTCAGTGATGGCCGCATCTTCTTTTGCACTGCTGCTATTTTCGAAGGTGAGACTCTTCCTGCGTGGAATCATCTGCAAAAGGGCACCAAAACAATCTGAGGAAATCGAAACTCCACCGGAATAGCAAGCCTTGCAGTAAAAGGAAGGGACCATGGCTCAATGCCACACTCAGGAGCACCAAGATTTGAAGAGTGGAATCAACAACTGGAGGAAGCTCCGAGGAAATCAACCTGAAGAGGAAACCTAGCCACAGTCTATATGACCGCCGTCGCGTCCGTCAGCAGGGCGAGAGCGGGTCAGGTGGAGGACGCCCCCGCGCTGGGCCCGGCTGACCAGCGAGAACAGACGAAAAGACATCCCGAAACGGCACTCCGCGCGGATCCAAGGGAGAGAAAACGCGGCGGAGAAATTCCGGGTGACGTGGAACCCCTCCCAGCTGCGCAAGCGTTCCATCCTTAATGCTTTTAAAAATGGAAGAAGTGGGTACTCCAGGGAAGAAGATCATGGAGAAGTGTCAGCAAAGCAAGGCCGAAAAAGGTTTGAATTATTACAGTTATAAATCATAGTGCAGCATGCCAGCGAAGTCTAGCTGCGACAGCGCTCATTATCTGGGAAATCTTGTCCTCCGAGGCTCTGACCACCTGTTGCAGAAGACTACTCGTTGCGTCCCTAAATGATGGTCATCCGGAAAGCGTGTTTGTAAGAGAAATACGGTCATTCCCTAAATTCCCTAAATGATGGTCATCCGGGAAGCGTGTTTGTGAGAGAAATACTGGTCATCGGCCCACGTATCGCTTCAATTGTCCCACAGGACCCGTGTTGGCTCACTTCACTTCTCCCACATATTCAGACGTTTTAGCCGACACAGCACAGCCTGTCTGACAGACACAACGACGCCGTTCACAAAAACAGACCCTAGGTGTCATGGCCCCCTTCCCGTCACTTGCAAAGTTGCAAGGTGAACTAGGATGGGGGAGGCACAGTACCAAGCTGGCCAGTGTCTGAAATACATTTTGTCGTATGTTAGCGACATTGATTATGTACCTGCATGCATATATGCTAAAAAAATGCAAGTATAACTTGTAATTTACCTATTAACAAACTACTACGGGGTACAATAGGTTTTGATGTACCAGTAATAACATAGGGTGGAGGCTTAGAAAGGCAGCACCACACAACACACATACTTGTTCAATCTTTATGAACCGAAAAGGAAATGTACGTTGTGATGGAGGTTCTCCATTGATTTCTGGACTGTAAGAGCTTTCTGTTGGTTTGTTTATCTCACCTTTTCGAATAGACATGACCACCAAATTGCTTGACTGAGCAGTAAGCACACAGGTCTGATTAGTCAAATTCATCTTTAGTTGGAATATCGTCTGCAAAAACAAAGAACACCTAAATGAGTTTCAAGTATTCTAGAAAACATTGACATAGAAGACACATGCATAAATATACTGCAAAAATACATCAATTGGTACAGTAGTGCCGTAGTGGTGATCATCTCTTATTCAGTTATTCTCATATATGAAAGGCGTTTTCATGATACAGTGAACATTGTACACCTCTGTTTATAGCTCAGAGTACACATTAACCCTTTTTCTCGGTGCATTCACTCTCATTAAACACACGTATAGGTTTAGAATTGTATGCAGGGACTAAAAAAGGTCGGTAAAAGTTCCATGCTACCCTTAATTATTCCAGTGTAAGGTGTGCATTTAATCTCAAACAGGTGTGAAATATGCAAATGGCAAAGAAAACAATTAAAATTAGACCAGCAAAGCGCACATGATTCTATCCATAGAAACATAATCCACAGAGATTTGTGATGCTGATATAGATAGTGCAGAAATATACTCCGCCTATGGTGGGGTGCCTAGGTGTCCCAACATAGCAGGTCCCAAGCCCCGATAAAGGAGGAGGGTTGTGGTAGGCTTGGCGAGCCAACGTAAAAACTTAGCCACTCTTATGGAGATGAAGTGTTTTGGATTTAGCCAATGACTTGTTATAAAATGGAAAACATGTTTCTTTTCCAAAAAAAAACCGGACATATCAAAGAACTGCAAAGCCATTACAAACCAAGGAATTTTGCAAAACCTTGCTGTATCAAAATCACATATCACGAGGCATGGAGCCAGGCTGCCATCCAACACACTCTCCAGGTTCAAATATGTATAGCATTTCCTCTAAAGAGAACAAAAAATTGCAGCACTCAGTCATATTTTGAGGCCCTGTTAATAATAATCTAAGATACACACTTGTGTGTTTTCTACTACAAAGCATGATGGGCTGCAAAATGCTGAATATGCGGCTAATATAGGACCATAAAAAGTAAGCTCCACCATTCTAAGCATATCATAGCCTATGGCATTTCTACCTAGTGGGAAAAAAAGAGAGAGAGAGAAAATAAAACATGATATAGCTTGAAATTTTAAGGGTGTAACTTGCAAAGTGATCTACATTTTCCAAGACCTGCTAAAGGACTATGCTAATCACTGGTGTTGAATAACTTAGCAGATAATATAAATTCTAAGTTGCCCTTTCAGATGATGACGATTTCTGCAATGGATCTTCTTATTAGATGCTGATATATGATATTAGTATTTCAAACACTGAAAATTGTGAGAACTTGAGATCATGAGATTTTAATAGGTAATTCTATCTCAGAAGAACAACTGCTGTCATTTTTGTGGTCAAAGCAGGAAAGTGAACTACAGGTTCATTTCAGGCCTAGCAACTGGAACCACACAAAAAAGTCGTCAATTAATTTGGGCAAAACAATGAGGGAAGGGAATGAGAGAGGGTACATACTCAGGCACATGGGGAAGGTGGTGGCAAACCTCGGGGGAGCGCAACTCCATCAAACTTCTTGCTGGCAGAGTGGCAGGACAGTCAGAATCGTGACTGTATTTGCAAATGAGGGCAGGATGGAGCATATGGCTGCTTCTGCTACCGCTGTGATGCCAGCATGGCACAGCGACACTTCATGGAACCTTACATATTTCTCGATTTTCCCATTGTTGCTGAAACACATTCATCTGAAATTGGCAAAACTGTGGGCATGCACGAAGAGAAAAGGTCATTATAGAAGTATGTTCCTACAAATTTGGGGCAGCTCAAGGCCCAGGTGCCAGCAAACTGCATTTTAGGATGCACAGATTGCTGGTGTAGTTCGGCTAGTTAATATATAACCCACATGGTAATATGGTATATCAGAGTGCAAAGCGAACCTGTGACTGAGTAATATGTACCATTGACATATTATTATCTGAGTAGTCAGTACAGGAAGCACATCGTACAACTCAAACACAGCGCCTTAACAAAGCAGGATAGAAGTAAAAAGAGCTTTGCTAAATCTGAACCATGAACAAGTTTAAAGTGTCAACAACGTGCAGCAATTTCAGGCATCCTCTGCGTCATTTCCACAAACACAAAGCGTGCGCTGCTGCTACAGAATGAGAGGCTGCGATAACAAAGCACACGCGAAGGCCCACACAGCTACACAGGCAAAAACGTCATCACGGAACAAAACGCGGGGGGAGGATTCTGAGGGGTAGCGAGCGGCCTACTGGTCCTCCGCGGCGGTGGCTGGGGCGGGGTGGGCGGTGAAGATGCGGCGGAGGTGGGACGCGAGGGCGCCGGACGCGTCGGCGTCGGCCTCGCGGCGGAGCGCGTCTTGTAGGTCCCGCATGCGGTGGGAGAGGTCGTCGCGCTCACGGCGGAGGTCGGCGGCGTCGTCGGCGAGGTCGCGGAGGCGGTGCTTCTGGCCGAGGGACCGCAGGCTCATCATGAAGACGCCCGCCATCAGGAACAGCTGCACGAACCCCTCCTTCCGCTTCCTCGCGTTCGCCAGCAGCCCCAGCGGCCGCCGGCCACCGAAGCCGTCGCCGCTGACGTCCGCCATCTTCGCCTGCGGGGCTTGGACTCCGAATCTCCGATTGGGGGCCTCGGAGTGGAGGCGGGAGGGCTGGAATGGATTCTTTTAGTTTGTTGGGGGTGCAGTTTGCATATTGCGGCCATTCCCGGTCACCGGGCTTTACTGGGCCGGAGGGACACCATTATTTCTGGGTTTCCTGGCCTAAGATGGGCTGTAGAAAATGCTTTTGACGTTGTAGAAAACTTTTTTCAACAAACCACATATATTATATTAAAGCAGCAAAATTACAGCCGAGCCCTTAGAAAAGGAGCCAAATACAGAATGGTCCCTGAAGGACTCGCATCCAGATCCAAAAACATCACCGGAAGGCAGGGCGCCGGTGGTCGGCAGCATTGGCGTTGCATAAGAGGTCGGGAGCGGCGTCGTTGAGAAGCATCACCAGCGAACAGAGGATTAAGTTGAAGAAGCCGCCGATGGGAGGAAGAGCGTCGCCCACAGAACCGACAATAGAAAACTTTAAACCATTTCTCACGCACGGTCACTATACATACCTGCAGTTGCAAAGAACGGAGGAGGTTCCTCTAAAGTAGTCTTGCGGAGGAGGTTGTTAGATATGTGTCGAATATGTGTACAGTTCGGTTACCGTTGGACTTGAGATGTAATTTGGTAGGATACGGGTAGAATCTTCGTCGTGTAGTCTTGCGGAGGAGGTTGTTAGATATGTGTCGAATATGTGTACAGTTCGGTTACCGTTGGACTTGAGATGTAATTTGGTAGGATACGGGTAGAATCTTCGTCGTACTTTGTATCCCTACGACCCATAAATATGAGGGCACTACCGTTGTAACCGTGAGACGACTTGGCGGCCGCGGTGGTGCCCGGATGCCGGTGTAGCTGCTGTTGATGGGGAGGAGCGCCCGTAGTCATGCCCCGAGGATGTAGGCACATGGCCGAACCTCGCTAAAAAAACACTGTGCCTCGGTGTCGTTCTCGTTTGTGCGATCTTGCGATTTGTTTTTTCGTTCCTAGGGTTATCGCTTCCGCGCTTTGATTCTAACAAGTGGTACCAGAGCCAGATCCAAGTAGAAGATCCACGTGGAGGCGCGATGGGTGTGTTCCACATGGCGCAAGGTCGCACAAGCTGTCCTCAGAGGGGCAGGGCGCAAGGTGGAGCATGACGGCGATCGACAACTCGATCGGTGGTGTTGGACACTTCGAGCGGGTGGCTCAGACCGTCCAATGAGCTGCAATCTACAGGGATCTGTTCAGACGTGGAGATCAATTGATAGCGGCTGGTGGGTGCTGTTCGAAGGGGCCGGTCAGACGTGATGGCCAGGTTCGACGGTGCGGCCGGAAGACGTTGTGGATGACGACGGCGACTTCGACTCGCAGTTAGATTGACGGGTGGTTGATTGTGATCGGGGTGGTCGTTGCAGGTTCAAAGTGGAGCTGCAACGACGGTGGCGAAAGCCATGGTAGACTCGATATGTTAATGGAAGTGGCTTGTTTTCAGATTACATGATTGCAGAGGTTGCGGATGGTGTGCCAAGGGAAAAGGGACGTGCTGGCACCTAAGGCGCAGCTGGGAGGGCACGTGTGGGAGCAACCAAGACGACGTCCGCCCTGTTCGCTTGGTTTATCAGCTACCAGCCAGCAGTATTTTTCTCTCACAACAAACAGCCACCGAGAACCGCCCGGAAGCATTCTTCTCTCGTAACAAACCAAAGACTAGCCATCAGCCACCAACCAACCGAACAGGTTGGTCGTGTGTTGCGCCGCCGAGAGGAGCTGGAGCACGATCTCGTGGTGTGGTGGAGCTGGAGTCCTGTACGTATACGTGAGATCTTGGATCCTGACGTAATGGTGCATGCCACATGCATGTGCATGTTTGGTGCGTGCCACCATGAGGATAGTCCACTTTGGACTTGTTTTGTTTGGTGGGGCCAAGGAGATGCATGTGTGGCAGGCAGTGGCGTATCTAGGATTTTATCTTAGGGTATGCCACTCGAAAATTTTATATACAATTTGGTAAATTCAGTTTACAAATTCAGTAATAATTGTAAAATTATCGACCTAATTCAGTATATATGCACTAAGTAACACTATAAGATTAAATTCATGAATTAAGTTGAAACCAGCCACTAAATACAATATAATAGTTTCAGAAGTCATGCAGCAAATGCTTATCTTTTTCTTTTTTATCTATAAATACTTGCATATACTTGCCTACTCGCCAGAAATTACAGGGTATGCCAGTGCATACCTGGCATACCCTGCAGCTCCGCCACTGGTGGCAGGTTGGGACTCGTCAGGGAGCATGTATGGCCGTATACGAGTGAGCGATGCGAAGCTATGTGCGGTCAGTGTGACCGAGTTGGACTCAATCACTAGTCAGGAGGTGTCGCGGGGAATCACGTAAAGAAAAAAAAGGAAACGGAAAAGACGCAATGGAGAAGTCTAACAGGGTTCAGACTTGTTTGTGTAGTGTTTCGACCTCCATATAACAGGTTCAGGAGTCTACGTAGATTGCATCAGGCAATCGAGTTGTTCGTGAAAGCCGGTGCTTGCGACGGTTGACAACGAACGACGGGCGTGGCTCTTGAGCGGGTCCGCATTGTCGTGTGCGACGACAAGGAGGTCAACGAGGCTTGCGTGCGGCGTGGCTGTGTAGGATTACACGGCGGCGACGGCACGAGGAGTTCAGCACAAGCACACATAGGAGGTGGATGCTGCAGCGTCGTGCGGCGTCCGTGGCTGGACGTGAGGAAGGAGATCACTCGACGTGTAGGAGGTACGTGGTCTATACAGTACATGTGTGTGATTGGTTTTTGGCGATATGTGGCAACAGGCAGATGGCGTCGATGGCTTCCAAGTTTAAAGTCGCGAGGTTCGATGGCACCGGAAACTTCGGGTTGTGGCAGACGAGAGTGAAGGACATGTTGGCTCAACAGGGCATCTCGAGAGCACTCGACGAGGAGAAGCCGGCAAAGGTAGATGATGATAAGTGGGAGGAGATGCAGGCGCAAGCATGTTCAATGATGAGGTTGTGTATCGCTGATCAGATCATGTACCATGTCATGGATGAAAGCTCGCCTAAGAAGATTTGGGACAAGTTGGTCGAGAAGTTTATGTCCAAGACTTTGACTCAGAAGTTGTATCTGAAGCAGAAGTTGTATGGGTTGAAGATGCAGGAGGGGTCAGATCTTGCTGAGCATGTGAATGTCTTCAATCAATTAGTTGCTGAACTTGGGAAGGTCGACGTGAAGATTGATGATGAAGACATGGCGGTTGTTCTTCTGTGTTCATTGTCGTATTCTTATGATCACTTGGCTACTACGTTGACATATGGCAAGGAGAAGGTGCAAGTGGATGATGTTGTTGCGGCTTTGCTTTCTCATGAGCAGAGGAGGAAGAACAACTCACCTGAAGAGCCTTCTAGGAGTGCTTTTATGATCAGGAGTGATCGGGGTGGTGAAGATAAGAAGGACAACAAGAAGAAGAAGGGACCGCAGTGCTATAAGTGCAAGGAGTGGGGGCATAAAAGGGCAGAGTGTCCGGAGCTGAGGAAGGATAGTGGAACTGCAAGTGTGATGATTGCCAGACAAGATGACTCAGATAGCGATGGTGATGTTCTCACAGTGTCAAGTGAAAAGTCTTGTGAAGAAGCGTGGTTGTTGGATTCAGCTAGCTCGTTTCATGTAACAACAAGGAAGGAGTGGTTCTTCATACATTGAGAAGGAGGGTGATCTTGTGGTTGTCATCAATCACCAAAAAGGGGGATGTTGAAAGTGCATCTTGGCCCCTAATTGTTTTGGTGATAGTGACAAGCACAATTTGTGGTATTTAATGCTTGATCAAGATGTGTGCAGGACTTAAATGAATGAAACTCATGGTTTTGACCAAAGGAAGGCCCCAACTCCAAGTCAATGTTTTCATCTCAAATCAAGGCTTAATTCTATTTTGATTTCGAATTTGAGTATAGGGAACACCGTACTATAAAGGGGGATGCGAATTGATAGCCAAGAGATGCTAAAAGTGCTCTAGGAGATGATCTAAGTGAGTGAGAGAAGTTTAGAGTCCACACGTACACGTTTTCTCCTCTTTCCTGAAAATTCAGTCTTTTGTCGGTAGTACCGATGCTAGGTTGGTAGTTCCTATAAGCCCTCTCTGGCGAGTTTTTGCCAGGGGCTCGGTAGTACCGACTCAGGGTTGGAACTACCGATAAGTCCTCTCTGGCGAGTTCTTGCCAGGGGCTCGGTAGTATCGGCCCAGTGTCGGAACTACCGATATGGCCTCACTATTAGGTTTCTGGGAAACCCCTTGGTAGTACCGACACCGTGTCGGTAGTACCGAGGATACCCGACTCAGCACAGTAACGGCTAGTTTTTGAGCTGTAGTATAACCCCCCCTTCTCCCTCCTCACTCATTGCTGACCAATCACGAGACAAACACCCACTTGAGCATTTACTCCACCTCTCCCCTCTCCTCTAGAGTCAATCCTTGACTCCTTTGAGCTAGAGCTTGAGTGGAGAAGTGATTTCTAGTGAGGATTAGAGAAGCTTTGAGAGCCCCCTTCGAATCTCCCCATCTCAAGAGCACTTGAAGCATCTCCGGGTTTTCGATTCGCGTTTGTTACTCTTGAAGCTTGCTTCTAGACGGTTAGGCGTCGCCCGTTGAGTGCCCTCTTTGTGTGGTGCACCCGGGATCGTTTGTATTACCCTCTCCTTGGTGGAGAATTCTTAGTGAGCATCAATCTTCTTTTGTGGGGGTTGGAAGAGGAAAAGAGGCTCTTGGTGATAGCCCTCCCTTTGTGGGATCCTCAACGGAGACGTAGCATCCTTTGCGGGTGTGAACTTCGGATTAAACCTTTGTGTCTCCATTTGATTGCTTGAATTCCTTGTCTCTCACTAACCCTAGAACTTGTTTTTAGCCCGATCTATAAATTGGTTGCGTTCCAACTCATCTCTTTGGTTGCAGGTGGTTCTTAGCCTCTAAACTAAGACTTTGTTTCAAATAGAACTGCTAGAACCGCTGCTGAATTCAAATTTCGTTTTAGTCAACTCAACCCTGTCGGTAGTACCGACCTGATACCGGAAGTACCGACACCGTCGGTAGTTCCAGTACCATGTCGGTAGTACTGATAGTTCTTTTAACCGCTGCATTTATTTCAGAAATTTGAAGTGATCCTATTCACCCCCCTCTAGGCATCACAAGGTCCTTTCAATTGGTATCAGAGCCTAATCCCTTGATTTAGGCTTAACCGCTAAGGGATCAAGATGTCGGGGATTGGAAGCAACCCAACCGCCGAAGAAATTGCCGCAAAAGAAGCTCAAGAGAGAGAGAGAGAGAGAGCTCAAGGAAGCTCAAGTCGGTGAACCCACCGGCAAGGCCCCAAGCCGAACACCATCCAATGTCGATAGCTCCGACGACTTGTCATCCGATTCCGGCTCCGACTCGGACTCCGACTCAAGTGATGAGGATGTCAAAGATGGTGATGATTCGGCAAAGAAGGCGGCAAAGAAGAGGAGAAAGGCTAAGGAGAAGAAGAAGGCCAAGAAGCTCCTCAAGAATATGATCAAGAAGGAGCAAGACAAGTACACTCACTCCGGCTTCTATGAAGTGCCCCACAACTACGCGCAAATTCCGGGCAACAACTTCAACGATAAATTCTATTCCGTGCATTTGGGAAAGCCTCCTCATTTCGATGGGAAGGACTATCCCAAATGGGCTTATGGTATGCAAATGCACCTTTACGGGCTTCACCCTTCTCTTTGGAAGATTGTGGTTGTAGGTGTTACAATACCCGCCGAAGGAGAAGCCCTCACAATTGAGCATGAGCAAGACCTCCACCGCAATGTGCAAGCAACAAGAGTCATCACCGGATCCTTGTGTGCACAAGAATTCAACAAGGTGCGAAACATCCCAATCGCCAAGGTGATTTGGGACACACTCAGGGAAGCACATGAGGGAACCGCACATGAGGCAAGGGAAGATGGACCTAATCAACGGAGAGCTTGAGCTATTCTTTATGAAGGATGGAGAGGTCGTACAAGAAATGTATGATAGGCTCATGGTCCTTGTCTCGGACATTAAAGCCCTTGGAAGTAAAGATTGGGATGATTCAAAGGTATCAAAGAAGTTGCTAAGAGCTTTTGCCCCTAAGGACAAGAACTTGACGCAAATGATAAGAAGGGATCCAAGATACCCAACAATGACACCCACTCAAATTCTTGGAGAAATCTTGCATCAAGAACTAGTTGATCAAGATGTGGAGAAGTCTCTAACCTTAAAGATGGGCAAAAGTCTAGCCCTCAATGCTAGCTCTAGAGAAGTGGTGGAAGCAAAGCCCAAGCCCCCCAAGAGCAAGAAGGAAGACACTAGCGATGAAGGAAGCACGGATGAAGAAACTGCCTTTGCCATAAGGAAGTACAAGAAATTATTGAAGTCAAGAGCATTAAGAAAAGGCGGCGATGAAAGAAAGAAGAAGTCACAAAGAAAATGCTATGAGTGTGGAGAGTATGGACACTTCATCGCCGAGTGTCCCAAGAACAAGAACAAGAATGAGGAAGAGAAGAAATACAAGGAGAAGAGCAAGGAATACAAGAACAAGTACCAAGGGCGTGCACATGTGGGTCAGCAATGGGACTCAAGTGATGAAGATGAGGAACCAAAGAAGTAAGGCATGGCAACCGTCGCCATGGCAAAAGAGTCATCTTCACCACGCCTCTTCAACAACCTCTCCGATGATGAGGACCACTCTCACTTTTGCCTCATGGCAAGGGGGAGCAAGGTACAAGAAACTACTACCTCATCCTCTTTATCCTCTTCTTCACCCACACCTAGTAGTGACATAGAAAACATAGATGAGGAAAAGGAAATGGAAGCTAACATGATAAAGAAATTTAGTAAAAAGGGCCACAAAGAAATTAAAAAGCTTTTGGACAAACTAGAGAAAAAGGAGATTCTTCATGAGCAAGAAGACTTGCTTATCCTTGAGAAGGAAAGAAACCTTGCTCTAGAAAAATCTCTTGTCGAGGAGAAGGCTAAGGTGGAAAAGTTGACCATGGAATTGTCCTTAGCCAATGATTCCAACAAGAGGATGTCAAAGGATTGCACCTTGGCAAATGAATCTTTAGCTTCCCTAAAGGCTACTCATAGTGAGCTTCAATCAAGCCTCTCATGCTTGATGGAGAAATACAAAACTCTTGAAGCCAACTGTAGTAGTCTTTGGGAAAGCACCAAAGCCACTCCTTCGGCAAGATTGGACTCTAATGCCTCCACTAGCAAAGGATGTTCTACTTGCTCTAACATTGATATAAATGCTATCAAGACTAACCATGCAAGGCTTGAATAGAAAATTAAGAGAAAAGACAAGGAAATTTCCCGATTGAACATATTGATTTCACAAGGCAATATTGGTGCCAAGCCCATACTGTCGTATGGACCTCCCTGGGCCCACTACCTCGGTGGGTACCAGGACCGACTACTCGGTGGGCCCCTGGGACTACCCGGCTTGCGCTGCATGGCACCTGATGGCGTGAAGCACAAGGACTACGGAGGAGAAGTACTCGGTTAGGAAGCTGTACATGTCCCGCACTGTATGGAAGACTCCTAGACGTACTCGACTAGTACTCTCTCCCTACTCCGACATGTAACCCTGCCTCCCGGACTATATAAGGCGAGGCAGGGACCCCTCTCTGATCATCTCATCTCACGCGTACAATGACACCATCCGGTAATCGTACCAATCAATCCAGAGCTACGCAGCATACAGGACGTAGGGTATTACGCACCTCGCGGCCCGAACCTGTCTAAATTGTGTGCCACGTGTCTCTTCCTTCGAGTTACCGATCTCGGCGAGGCCACATTCATCTACTTCGGGTACTCCCCTTAGTAGGTTGCCGGTCTAAAACACCGACAGCTGGCGCGCCAGGTAGGGGCTCTCGCCCAAGATCACATGGCGAACTCGACGGCTCCTGTCTACATCAAGCCAACCGTCGCCTTCAACCGCGGCGACACCTTCGTTTTCGGCGCTTGGGTGTGCACTGCCGACGGCGCCGGGTCCTTCCAGCGCCGCCTCGCTATGCCGCCCAACCCGGAGACCGGCTTCGTGACGCTTCCTGAAGTTGTCACAGGCGAACTCGCCGGCAAGTTCGGTGAAATTTCGCTCTTCAACCATCACGCTGACTTTGAGCTCGAGTCCGCTTCCAACTCGAACTCGACATCTCCATGGGCTACCGCATGCGAGCCGGCTGCTCAGCCATCGCATGTGGTCCCCCCATCCCACGAGCGCTCCACGCGTGGCCCCCGCAACCCCTGCAGGGCCCACACGGGGGCTCCCTCTTCCTGCCGGGCCGGCAAGGAGCCCGTACCCGAGTACAACTCGGACTCCGACACTGCCCCCGGCCGCGCTTCGGACTCCAACCCCCTCTCCAGGTTCTACTCGGATTCCGCATACGAGTTCAACTTCGGGTCGGACCCAGAGGATCCCGAGTCCGAGGACAACACTACTAAGCATCCCTTATCAGGGTCGGCCTCTGGGCTGGTTATAACGTCCACGCCTGCCGGAAGATTCGTCTACTGGCCAGACCGCAAGCTCGCTGACCTGATAAGTGGAGACTCACGCTACGTCGCCTACATCGACTCGCTCCCGTTCCAGGAAGGAACACCGCTTGCCCGAGCTGACTCGAACACCCCAACTGAGGTGGCGAGCTCTGAGTCCAGTCTTGGCACCCCTGATCGCCAAGTCTTCATGGCTGCCGGCGACACGCCAGGACCTTCCGGGACGGCTCAGGACAAGTACCTTGAAGACATCTCCGCAGACAAGCTGTCTGCTGACGCACCTGCAGACGAGACCGCCGCCAACAGGGACGCTCGACGTGAGCATAACAGGAAGCGCAACGAACGGCACCGGCGGCTCAGAGACAACCTCCCCATCCGCAACCTTGCGGAAGCTCTCGAGGCGGTCGAGAGCAGAGTTCACACTACCTATGAGCAATGCCTTATGTCGATCACAGCGATCGCACACCAAGCTCAGGGTATACGCACCGGAGAAGTCATCGCCAAGCTCGCTGAAGATGCTTACTTCATGCGGGTCGACAACAGGGTCAACTTGACCTCCTTCCGCGAGAACCGCGACAACGAAGCTACAAGTTGCAAGACCGACCCTCGGTCGCAACCGTACTCGAGCCGAGCTCCCGGCTCGGCCCCCAACCGTACTCGCGCAAACGCCGGCGGACCCTCACGCAGTGGCAACAAGAACCATGAGGTCGTCCCTCACCGCACCCATGGCGGCGGCGGCCGTGACCCGACGGTGGCGGCAACAACCCTTCATCGACTACCTCGGCGAGCGAAGGTTCTCTCGGACAAAAACTTGGCCGAGCGGCTCATCCGCCGCGCCAAGTCCTACGTCCTCGTCGGAGACAAGCTTTACAAGCGGGGCGCATCTTCTAGAGTACTCATAAAGTGCGTCCCCAGGCAAGAAGGCAAGGACATCTTGGAGGAGATCCACAAGGGCGTCTGCGGCAACCACGCGTCTTCTCCTATGCTGGTCAGCAAGGCCTTCCGGCGAGCTTTCTACTGGCCCACAGCTCTGGGCGACGCTGAAGAACTCGTTCGAAGATGCCAAGGATGCCAATACTTCGACAAGCAGCAACACGTCCCAGCCTACAAGCTAGTCACCATACCGCCAACCTGGCCCTTTGCCTGCTGGGGGCTCGACATGATTGGGCCACTGCCAACTGCGCCAGGTGATTTCAACAGAGTACTGGTGGCCATCGACAAGTTCACAAAGTGGATCGAGGTCAAGCCGGTCACATGCCCCAAGGCTGACAGAGTACTCGACTTCCTGGATGAACTCGTGCATCGCTACGGACTACCCCACCGCATCATCACAGACCTGGGCTCCAACTTCAACAACCACCAGTTCTGGGAGTACTGGGAGAACAGTGGGATCGATGTCCGATATGTCTCAGTTGCCCATCCTCGGGCCAACGGACAAGTCGAGCGCGCCAACGGGATGGTGCTCGACGCTCTCAAGAAGCGGCTACACGACGCTGCCAATTCCAAAGGAGGCAAGTGGATCAAGGAACTACCCAATGCACTCTGGGGCTACATACTCAGCCTTCCAAGACAACGGGGCAATCCCCTTACTTCCTGGTCTACGGCTCCGAAGCAATCCTCCCCGCTGATGTCATATGGAACTCACCAGCAGTGGAGCACTACGACGAAGGCGTCTCTGAAGACAGCAGACGAGTCGACATCGATAGACTCGAAGAAGCTCGGCGCGCCGCCCTCGTCCAATCGACCAAGGTACCTGGAGGGTATCCGACGCTACCACGACTGCAACGTCAAGGAACGCTCCTTCAACGTTGGCGATCTCGTCCTCCGTCGTATTCAGAACACGGAAGGACTACACAAGCTCAGCTCCCCCTGGGAAGGGCCCATCACCGTGGCAAAGGTGACCGGGCCGGGCTCCTACCGCCTCCAAACACTTGAAGGCGAAGATGTCGACAACTCATGGAACGTCGACGAGCTCTGTCGGTTCTACGCCTAAGTCTACACGACTACTCCGGGGCTCAAGTCTACACGACTACATCAAGACCCCTCTGCCGTAAGCGGCCCTCCGGTCCCCGGCTCCGGCCTCCGGACTACTCCTTCGCCGTAAGCGGCCTCCGGGTCCAGGCACTAGTCTCCGGACTACTCTTCTCCAGAATCCAGCCCATGCGTCTACCTACGGATCCTGGGCTGCGACGAGCGACAAGGACTCTAGAAGCGGTCTACTGAGAGACCATGTACTTCTAGATCCAGCCTATACGGCTACTTACGGATCTACTGCTGTAAGCGGCTACTCGCCCTAGCACCACTTAGCCGTAGGCGGCCTCCGGGTCCTGGCAACTACTCTGTAACTACGGCCCCGGCCATCCGGGTGTACTTGTCGGGGACAGCCCTAGGGGTCCCCTTAAACGACGGGGAAATCCTCACTTAAAACCCGCAACCACACCAAAACACGCTAAATCATGCGGGTGCCTAACCATGCGGAAACGGCCCACGCCCGCAGGGACCCCGACGGCCCACCAAGACGGCCCTCTTAGAAGTCCCCTCGAGCGAGGCCCCCGCCTCGCTCGAGGACGCGCACCCCCTCGGGCGGGCTCCGCCCCGTTCGAGGGGCAACACTTCCCCTCGGGCGGCTCCGCCCCCGCTCGAGGGCTCACTCCCCCTCGAGCGGGTTTCGCCTCGCTCGAGGGTACGTCCCGCCCTCGGCCGGGGTCCACCCCGCTCGAGGGCGCCCCTCACGCGTGCGCCGGCCCCCGTACACGGGCATTTAACGCCCGACACGGGCGGGACGGCGCCATCATGCGCCGGGGCTCGCGCCCGGTGCCGCCGCACCAACTCCCCGTGGAGGAGCTCATCCCCACCACCGTGGGGAGGGACCGTGCAATGCGGGCCGGTGTCGGCCCGTGACACCGCGCACCCACTCCCAGTACGGCTAACGCGCTCGACCCTCGAAGGGGCCGGGCGCACCCTCGATTTACTTTCTTGTGACCCTACGGGGTTAGGGTGGAGGCGCTAGGCCGGTGGATCGCCATCCCGGCCACCGAACAAAGATGGCCACCGCCCCCCGCGCGTGGCGCACGCCGGGCGCCGCAGCGACCACTCCGACACCGTGAAGCGCGTTGGGAAGGGACGCCGTTCTACCTACTCCCGTGCCCCGTACAAGCCGGCGTCGCACCTCCCTCGAAGCCTATCGAGGACGCCACCACCGTCCGCCGCCCTCCCCGCCCTCGAACCGCCACCGTTCGGGTATGAGGTAGGCCATTATGGCCGGATCGCCGCGAAGATCGTCCGGACGGCCGCCCACTCTACGACGTAGCACGACGTGCACCCCCACGTAGCCGGTAGCGCGGCGCGCATGTAACCCGCCGCCCCCTTGATCTATAAAAGGGGGGGGCGAACCCCCGCCGCGGGGGACGACGACACACGAGAGAAAGAAACTCAAAGCAACACACAAGAGCGCTTCACACACCACGTACTCATTCTCCCACAATATCTTCAGCCACTCCACCAGGGACTTGGAAGCCACGCTTCCTCTCCCGCCTTGCTTGTATTAGCCCCACTACAAGCACCCCCGGTGCTAAGTAATATAGTGCCCCGAGCACGCCTCTGCTGGACGTACGGCCCCCTCGGCCGGAACCAGGATAAAATCTCTGTGTCACTTGTTACTTAGCATCGACCATTGAGGGATAGACCACGGCGCTATCTACTGGTTAGTGTCGGGACCATATTCCGCACCGACGCTGGCGCCCACCGTGGGGCACGCGAGCGCCCGAGGTCATTCCACCAACTCCCTCCATGGTGATCCGCACCGAGTACTGTGGTACCCGTTATTGCATGGGTAGCTCGGACCCCCCTCCCGGCCGGGTTCGAAATCCGCTTCGGGGACTCGAACTTTCGGGCCACGGGGAACGGCTATCTCATGCGCCTCACCAACCGTGAGGAGCTCCGCGCGCGGCGCCGGGGCCGGGTCCGCTCCGGTCTCCACCGCACGCACCACCACGGCGCGGGCGCCCGCGGGCACGGATGTCGCGGGCCCATCGACGCCGCGACGCCGTCGCCGCTGCGGGGCTACGTTCGCGTCGGGCGCGGTCCGAGCGGCGGCGGCCGAGCGCGCGCCACTCGGCCGCGACGCGCCCACCATCACGACGACCACCGCCACCCCGGCGGGACCGCGTGCGGTCTCGGACCACGCATCCCCATCGGGCTGCGTGGCGCCACGACGGCCTACAACAACAACAACGTCAACTCCACGATGCGCCGGTCCCGCACGGCCGTCACGTCTTCGTCGCCAGGGATTCCGGTGCCTCAATGGCTGACGAGTCGTCCCTAGGCTCCATCGACGCGTTGCCACCCGCCAACCGCCACGGGTACGCGGAATGGGACTTCTCCGGCGTGCCGGACCCGGGCCGCGTTCGGGCGTTTTCTCGACGCCACGGACTCCGCGGTTTGGGCGCTCCGACGACTCCGGCCGGGGAGCTACGACCCCGCGCGGGAGTGTTACGCCGTCATCACCAACGACCCGGCCAATGCCGGCGGCGCGGCGCACGGCGCCGAGATGGGGAGATCACCCCCGCCCCGGGGATCGCCGCGCGCATGGCCGCGGGGCCAAGCGCTCCCCGCCGGGGCCGACGCCGACGCGCGGCGGCCCAAGCCCGCGAGCTCGAGGCAAAGCCGGCGGAGGAATGCGGACGGTGCGGGCGCTCCGCGCCTCAATGGCGGGGGAAGCCTCCGCGCGCGGCGAACGCGCACGGGAGCCGGGCCGACGGTCCGCGACCGCATCAACACCGTCCCCAACGTCGACAACGCGCGGACGGGCCCCCGCGGGCAAGCCAAAAACTCATCGCCGCCGCGACGCCGCCGCGGCCATGCCGCACCCTCGACCCCCGAGGCTCGAGACCCGCACCGCGAGGTGCAAACCCTCATCGAGCAAGCGGCCGTCCCGCGGTCCGAGAGCTCGCGCCTCGCGCATCCGCCAACGGGGAGACGCGCGGGGCGACGAAGCCGCCCCGGGGGCGAACCCTCCGTGCACGCGGGGGGACCCGCGGGGGCAACCCCGCCGACCAAGGACGCACGCCGGCCAAGGAGCGGCTCCTTGACGCACGCAGGCACCGGATGGCGACGCCCGCAACGTTATTAACGCCAGGCGTACGAGCGGGGCAAACGCCCGAGCAGCCCAGCAGGCTACCACCCTCGAAGGGGTGGACGCTACGACAGCGGTGAGGACCGCTCCTCGACGCCGGAGCCTCCGGGCACCCGTGTGTTCAGCCAGGAGATCCGCGCGGCGGCGTTCCCCCAACGCTTCCGCCAGCCCTCGACCATCGTCAAGTACAACGGGGAGACGGACCCCCGCATGTGGCTTAACGACTACCGCTTGGCTTGCCGGTGGGCGGGGGCCACCGGCCGATGAGGTCATCATCCGCAACTTGCCACCGCACCTCGGCGACGCGGCCGGACATGGCTCGAGCACTTGCCCGCTAGCCAAATCCACAACCGAGACGACCTGGTCCACACGTTTGTGGGTAATTTCCCGGGGCACGTACGTGCGCCCGGGAACTCCCGGGACCTACGCTCCCCGCACACGAAGCCCGCGAGTCGCTACGGGACTTCATACGGCGCTTCTCCAAGCGCCGCACGCAGCTCCCCGGCGTGGCGCGGTCCGAGATCGTGCACGCCTTCCTTGAGGGCACCACGTGCCGGACCTCGTGCGGGAACCGGGACGCAGCCCCCGCCCGCGACTCCAACGAGCCGTTCGACATCGCCACCGGCCCGCCTCCCGGCGAAGAGGCCGGTGGGGGCGATCTTCGACGGCAAGAAGGCAAAGCGCTCGGAGGATGCGCCCGCGGAGGGCGACAAGTCCAAGGAGCCGCACCGCAACGACAAGCGGGGCAAGAAGGAGAAGAAGCCGCGCCGCGAGGCGCGCGAGCGGGCGCGACGGCGGCAATGCCGAGGCCCTTCTTTGTTGACCCGGCTCGACGGGGCCCTCGACCGGCCCCTCGAGGTCGGGGGTGTTCGACGACATGCTGAAAAGCCATGTCCCTACCACAAGACTCCGGTGAACCACACTCTTGAGCAGTGCGATATGCTCAAGAAGTTTTATGGCCGTGCCGCCGCGAAGGAGGCGGGAGGCCAAGAAAGACGGGGGGCGACGGCGACGCGGGTGGCTTCCCGCCGTCGAAAATGTGTTCCTCATTTTTGGGGGCCAACCGTCGATATGTCGACGCGCCGGCGCAAGAAGGAGCGGCACGAAGTCCTCGCCGCGAGAGGGCCCCTCTCGTCCTTCCTCAATTGGTCGGAGGATGCCATCACCTTCACCGGGAGGACCACCCGAACCGCGTCCCCAACCCGGCCAAGACCCGCCGGTGGTTGATCCCATCATCGGGAACGCCCGGTTCTCGAAGGTCCTCATGGACGGAGCGGCAGCCTCAACATCCTCTACGCGCATACGTTGCGCCTCATGGGGATCGGGTTGGACCAACGCGGCCCGGCACGAAGCCGTTCCATGGCATCGCGCCCGCAAGCGTGTCCAGCCCCTCGGGCGGTCGATCGCCGCCTTGGTTTGGCACCCCAAAAAATTTCGCAAGGAGACCCTCACCTTCGAGGTGGTGGGGTTCAAGGGGGCCTACCACGCTATGCTTGGGCGACCCCCGTTACGCCAAATTCATGGCGGTCCCCAACTACACTTATCCGAAGATGAAGATGCGGGACCGAACGACGTCATCACCGTCGGGTCATCCATCGAGCACGCGTTCGACCGCGACGTCGAGTGCGTGGAGCACGCAGAGGCACCGCGCTCGGACGAAGCGCCGGTGAACACGCCGGAGAAGATGGTCAACGAAGACCTCGACCCCGCCACCAAGCACGCGGCGCCTTCGAGGCCGCGGGCGGACTAAGGGGTCCCCCCGACCCGTCCGCCCCCGAGGGCAAGGCGTTGAGGGTCGACTCCACCCTCGACCCCAAATAGGAAATGGTGCTCGTCGACTTCCTCCGCGCCAACGCCGACATCTTCGCGTGGAGCCCCCTCGGACATGCCGGGCATCCCGAGGGAAGTCGCCGAGCACTCCCTTGACATCTCGCAACGCCCGCGCCGTGCGGCCCGCGCCGCGCCGTTTCGACGAGGAGCGGCGACGGCGATCGGAGCGGAGCTGCGGAAGCTTCTCGAGGCCGGATTCATCAAGGAGGTGTTCCACCCTACGTGGCCGGCAAACCCCGTGCTTGTAAAGAAGAAGAATGGGAAGTGGCGGATGTGTGTAGACTATACTAGTCTTAATAAAGCATGTCCTAAAGTTCCTTTTCCTTTGCCACGCATTGATCGGATCATTGATTCAACGACCGGGTGTGAATTGCTTTGCTTCCTTGACGCTTACTCCGGTACCACCAAATAAAAATGAAGGAGTCCGACCGCTCGCGACTTCGTTCATCACGCCGTTCGGGACGTTCTGTTACGTCACGATGCCATTTGGCCTCGTAAACGCGGGTGCAACATACCGCGTTGCATGCAACACGTTTTTGGGGACCACATTGGACGGACGGTCGAAGCCTACGTAGACGACATCGTCGTAAAGACCGAGAAGGCGGACGACTCGGTTGGCGACCTTGGCGTCGCGTTCAGCCGCCTACGGGCCAACGGGGTCAAGCTAAACCCCGAAAAATGCGTCTTTGGAGTGCCGCGAGGCATGCTCCTAGGATACATTGTCTCCCGGCGGGGGAATCGAGGCCAACCCCGAAAAGGTCGCGGCCCTCGAGCGAATGGGTCCGATCCGGGACCTCAAAGGGGTGCGAAGGTGTTGGGGTGCCTCGCCGCCCTAAGCCGCTTCATCTCGCGGCTCGGTGAGAAGGGGCCCGCCCCTCTACCGCCCAGCTTAAGAAGCACGAGCGCTTCTCTTGGACCACCGAGGCCCAGGACGCGCTCGACAAGCTGAAGGCGTCTCTAACGCATGCCCCGATCCTCACGCCGCCACAAGACGGCGAGCCCCCCCGCGGCTCTACGTGGCCGCAACCACCCGTGTGGTCGCCGCCGTGGTCGTTGTGGAGCGCACGGAGGAAGGGCACGCCTTGCCTGTACAGAGGCCGGTCTATTACATCAGCGAGGTCCTGTCAGACACGAAGACGCGCTACCCCCGTGTCCGTGGTTGCTTTGTACGCGGTAGTCCTTGCGCGTCGCAAGCTCCGCCACTACTTCGAGGCCCACCCGGTCACGGTGGTCTCCTCCTTTCCGCTAGGAGAAATCATCCGCAACCCTGACGCCGCAGGCAGGATTGCCAAGTGGTCCGTGGAGCTGATGGGCGAGACGCTCGCCTATGCCCCGCGCAAGGCCATCAAATCGCAAATCCTGGCCGATTTCGTCGGCCGAGTGGGCGGACACACGCCGCCCCCACAAATCCAAGTAGAGGCCGGACTCTCGTTCTTCGACGGCTCAGTGATGAAAACGGGAGCGGTGCGGGCCTGCTCTTCGTGTCGCCCCTCGGGGAACACATGCGCTACGCAGTGCGCCTCCACTTCCCCGCGTCCAACAACATGGCAGAATACGAGTCCCTTCTCTGCGGCCTCAAGATCGCCATTGAGTTGGGCGTCAAGCGCCGACGTGCGGGGGGACTCGCGACCGTGATCGATCGGTCATGAAGAACGCAAGCCGCCATGACGACAAGATGGAGGCCTACTGCAAAGCCGTGCGGGCCTCGAAGACAAGTTCTACGGCATCGAGCTTAACCATGTACCCCGCCGATACAACGAGGAGGCGGACGAACTAGCCAAGATTGCGTCCGGCGGATCACCGTTCCCCCCGAACGTTTTCGCGCGTGACATCGCGCAACCCCTCGGTCGTTCTCGAGCCCTACCCCTCGAGTCACGATGGACCCTCGGGGGCTCCCTCGAATCCGGCGGGTGCGCAACCCATGGATGAGGACCCCTCGAACGAGGCGTACGTGCTCTCCCTCCTCGAGGGGTACGGCTCCCACGAGGCCGACGCGATGGACATTGAACCGGCCCCCGCCCAAGAGGACCGGCGCGAAAAATACATCGCCCGGATCGCTCGAGGGGAACTCCCCGCGGACCGGCCGCGGCCGGTGCGCATCGCCGGGATGGCCAAATCTTTCACCCTCGTCGACGGCGAGCGGTACAAGCGCGCCGCCTCCCGCATCCTACGGCGGTGTGTGCCCATTCCCGAGGGGCGCGAGCTCTGCGGGACATCCACGCGGGGGATCCGTGGCCACCACGCCGCGCCCCGCGCCCTCGTCGACAACGCATTCCGCCGGGGCTTTTGCGGCCTACCGCGGTCACCGACGCCGCCGAGATCGTGCGCACCGCGAAGGGTGCCGCTTCTACGCCCGCAAGTCCAACTTGCCCGCCCATGCCCCCGCAAACCATCCCCGTAACATGGCCATTCGTCGTGTGGGGGCCCGGACATCGTCGGGCCCCTGCGCGGAAGGCGCCCGGGGCTTCACCCATCCGTCGGTCGCGATTGACAAGTTCTCCAAGTGGGTGGAGGTCCGCCCCATCACGAATCTAAGGGCAGTAGGCGGCGGTAACATTCTTCAACGACATCGTCTACCGCTTCGGAGTGCCAAATTCCATCATCACGGACAATGGGTCCCGGTTCACGGGCGAAGTTCTTGGGAGTTCTCCGCGACAAGTTCCACATCCGCGTGGATTGGACAGTCGTGGCACACCCACGGACCAACGGCCAAGTGGAGCGTGCCAACGGCATGATCCGAGGCCTCAAACCCCTAATCTTCGACCAGCTCAACAAATGGGCGAAAATGGCTCCAAGAACTACCCGCCGATTGTGTGGAGCCTAAGGACCACCCCAGCGAGCCATCGGGTTCACCCCGTTTTTCCTAGTCCATGGCGCGAGGCCGTCCTCCCCACCGACTTAGAGTACGGATCGCCCGGGGGTTCGAGGCTACGACGAGGACGCTAACCGCGCGGGCCCGCGAGGACTCGCCGGGACCAGCCGGACGAGGCACGCCTCATAGCCTTAATGCATTCCGCGAGGTATCAACGAGTCCCTAAGACGCTACCAAGCACGCAAGATACATCGGCGGGATTTCGGCCGAAGGGGATTTGGTCCTAAGGCGCGCCAAGACAACCGAGGGCGCCACAAGCTCTCGCCCCCATGGGAGGGACCCTACGTCGTGGTGAAGGTACTCAAGCCGGCACATACAAGCCGGGCCAACGAGGACGGTGAAGAGCTCACCAACGCTTGGAACATTCAACAGCCTACGTCGCTTCTACCCTTAGCTAGGATTTTCCAAGTACTTTCTGTTGTAAAATCACATGGCCAACGCCCCAGTTGGTGACAACTATGTAAACGCTCCAAGTCTAATAAAGGGCAACTTGGCTTTCCCCGAAACCCAAGTTACCCTCGGGCTACTGTGGGGGGCACCCCCCCAAAAATGGTCCCATTTTTTGCGCAAAAATAAAAACAACTCACACGCGCTAAGCTTGTTTTCTACTTCAACTACGAGCAATGATTTGAACGGGCGCGGGCGGCCCAACGGGAGGAGCGTGCGAGCCGAGAGATAGCCTATGCCGCGTGGATACGGCCCTTCTCTCTCGCCTCCAACCCACGGGACCCCCGGCAAAATCGAACTTCCCTAAGTAAAATCTACTCGGGCGAAGAAGGAGAAACAAAAAAGACGTGATAAGCAAAGAACTCCTTTATGCATCAACAAATGTTTACGATGGAGATAATGTGCTTATTTACAAAGGCCTCATGGCCGAATACTAATTCAAAAAAACAAAAAACGGGCGACGCGCCCGAGCCTGGCCCCCCCGAGCCGGAGGAGCGGCGGCGTCGGCGGCCGTCGGGGAAGAGGAACTCCTCGAAGGCCTCGGCGAGCGACCGACGCGCGTCGGCGGGAAGCGCATCCACACGCTCCATGGCCACCTCGTCCTCGACACCCTCGGGACAACGTAGCCTTCCGCCGGCGCCTCGGGGGGTTGACCTCGTAGTGGGATCGCACCACTTCGAGGGCCTTCACGGACGCCCGAGGTGCGGCGCCGGCCGCTCCGCCCCCGTGGCGGGCCGCCAAGGGCGCGCGGCGCGGCGGCTAGCGAGCCGGGCGCGAGCCTCGCCCTCCTCCACAGCACGGCGGTCTCGAGGGGCGCCTCACGCAGCTCTGCCGGCTCCCGCTCGGGGGAGTTGTCCGAAGCTGCGGCGCCTCGGCCCGCTCGAGTGGCGTGCCCGGAGCGGTGCGCAAGCACGGAATCGACAAGACAAGAAGGAAATCGAAAAGGGGGGAAGCGAGTCCTCTAGTGAAGAATCGACAAGACAAGAAGTTTCGGGCGGCAACTCACCCTCGACTTGCTTCCTCTCCGACTCGGTCGCGGCGCACGGCCTCGGCCCGAAGTCGGCCTCGAGGCGGCCGGACCGGTCTCGCCTTGCTCCGAGGGCCGTCCCCGGTTGGCGTTCGTTTGCCGAGCATGAGCGCCTCGTCCTCGACCTTGGAGAACGCGGTGTTCGCTCCTCCGGCCCCGACTTCTCCGCCGCCTCGCGCGGGCCCGCGCTCCGCCGTCCGACGCCGTCCACGGGGCGGCGCGGCCGCCCTGCTCTCCTTCCCCCCCCCCTCCCCTCCCTGGCGGGCGGCGCGCTCTCGTCGAAGCCGCTCCTCGGCGATAGCGAGCGCGCGGCCTTGGCGTCGTGGGCGGCCTTCAAGTCATCGGCCTCCTTGGCCTGCTGCTCTTGCCCGCGTGCCCGCTCCTCGGCTCTGGTGCTGCTGCGCTTGCGCCCCCTCGAGCGACGTGCGGGCTCCCGGGCCTCGCGGCGGACGTTGGCCACCTCCGCCTCCCGCTTGGCGGCGACGTCCGCGTCTTCTCCGTCCCGAGCGCACCGCCGCGCCGCCGCCTCGTCACGATCGACGAGGGATGCGCGGACCCGCTCGAGGCTCGAACGGGGCGGGCGCGCGCGTCCATCCCGAACTCTCCGAGAGCTCGTCGCACCACGCCATGGCCCGGTACGCCGCCCCGGCCGTCCGGCGTGCGAGGGCGTCGGCGAGCGCGTCGAAAGTGCTGCACGCTCCCGGAGGCGGTGAACCTCGGCGTTCACCGGTCGAAGGCGTCGTACTTGTCATGAGCGCGACGCTCGAGCTCCCGGCAGCCTAAGAATCAAAACCCATAAGCGCCAAGACATGAATGCGGCGTACACAAACGAAAAAAGGAAGAGAACGAGCAACCACAACTCACGGAAGACGAGCCGTGCGCGGCCGCCATGGACCCGCGCGCGCCTCGTTCGGCGCGCGGTTGAGCGTGGCGCCGTGGCTCGGGAGCTCGCCCCCGGAGGCTCCTGCTCCCCCACGCGCGGGGGGAAACGCGGGGGGGGATCCTCGACGGCCCCCCTCCACCTGGCGGGGCGGCGGCGGCGGGAGGACGAGCCTCGGCCCCATGTCCTCGCCCCCCACCACCATGTGACCCCTCGTGCCGCCTCGCGAGGGCCCCCTCCACGGGGCTCGGGGGGTCGTGGGCAGGCCGGTCCCCGCCCCCGATTCCACCCCCGGCCGGCGGGGGGGCATCCGAGACCTCCACCACCTCCGCCGCGGTTGCGGCGGGCGCGGCCCCTTGCGCCGCCTCCGCCGGCACCATCTCCACCTGCGCCTCGTGGCGGCGGCGCCGCGTCGTGGCGCCATGGCCTACCACCTGCGGCTGCGCCGCCGCATCCACGGGCGCCGCCACGAGGTTGCGCCCGCTCCACCTCCTCTGCGGCCCAGGCCGTGGGTCGCGCCTCCACAGCGGCGCCCTCCGCGGGCCCCGTGCCTCCTGCCCACGGCCGCCGCCGCGCTGCGTCTCCCGCGGCGGCCGGCGGCCGCCCCCGGCGGCCTCCCCGCCTGCGCCCCGGTGGTCCGATCTCCCGGCGGGGGCCTCGAGGCCCCAGCCCGGGCTCGCGGCTCGCGCGCCGCCCCGTGCTTGTCCCGGCGCGACGCCCTCGCCGAGCGCCGCGGGGTGGGGATCGTGCATCCGCCCTCGGCACCTTTGGTCGGTGCAAGGGGAGGCACGGTTGGCACCACCTGGGAGGGTACGAGCAGAGGATTAGGACACTGGTCATCAACAAATCCAAAGCCCGTGCGAAAAAAAACCTGGGCTCCTTACCTCGAAGAGGAAAAGGCGCGTTTCCTTTTCCTCGAGGCCCCCGCCGGATGAGGGCGGGGCGCCGCGCGCCCGCTCGTAGCGCCTCCCGGCGCCGCCGCGCGCGCGCGCGGGCGCCGGGCCCGTGCGCGGTCCCGTCCGATGCCGCCCTCCGAAGGCGGCCGCCGCGCGCGCGCGGCACGCTCGCCCCGCGTGCGGGCACGCTCGCCGTGGCGCCTCGGCCGACCGCGCCGCCGCGCACGGCACGCGCGCCCCCCCGCGCGCAGGCACGCTTGATGCGCGCGCCTCGGTGGGCGGCGCCGGCCTCCGGCGCGCGCGCCGCCCTCGATGTCGATTTCGCTGGCGACGGCGCCGTTGCGCCCGCCCCAAGCGATGCCGCCCTCTCCCCGGCCGGCCGGCCGGCCGAGGGCGCGGCCGCCACCTATCGGAGGGGGCCCTCCCCCTCGCCCCTCTTCCTCTTCGTCCTCCTCGAGGACGAGAACTCCCTTCGCGTCCCCGGGGAGGAGAGCCCCGGCTCTTCGCGCCGCCGATGCTCCGCGGCCCGCCGGTCGCGGCGTGCTTACGTCGCCTCGCGTGCCCCTCCCCGTGCGCCGCCGTTCTCGCTCCCGCCGCTACGCCGCCCGCCGAGCGCACGGAGTCGGGGGTGGCGGAACGGACTTGGAGCGATGGTGAAGTTCACCACACGCATACAAGGAACATCAAAGACGCGTCGAGAAACGAAAGCAAGACCAAGAACCGAACAAAATCGAGCACCGAACTCACCGGCGGGCCCGTGGGGGAGCATCTCAAGGTCCCCGCGGTGTCCGGCCCGCGGCATCGGCGCCGAGGTGTCGACGGCGCTCCGCGCCGGGTGAGCGCATGTGGCCGCTCGAGGGGCGTCGGGGAGCATCGCGACTCGCCGGTCGATGGGGTTGGCCGCCTCCGTCATCTCGAAGACGCGAAGACGGCCTCTCCATCAAGGGCACGACCCGCCGGTGATGGAGGAAGGCGAGGACGCCCATCGCGTTCGCCCGGGTGCGCCGCCGGTCGGCTGCAGGGGCGGCCGAGGCCGACTCTGCCGCCTCCGTCTTTGGGGCGTGGACACCCCGTAGCCCCGAGTCGAGGCCTCTCCTTGAACACTCGGCCGGTGTGGGGGGAGGCGGAGCTCGGCATTGCGCAAGTAGAACCATCCCCGCTCCCGCCGGCGTTGTTCGTCGTCATGGTGCGGGGGATGTAGATGTTCTTCGAATTGCCCCCGCGAGGGCAACCGACATCCGCCGGCGCGCCGCGCGGGCGGGTCCTCGGCTCCCGTCGTGGGCTGCGTGAAGAGCTCCGCGCGGAAGAGGTGGACCCGGAGCTCCCGCAGTTGGTCGGGATCCCCGTGCCCCCTTCGCGGCCGCCCACGAACGTGGGTGGCCGCGAAATCGCGTTGGGGGGCGAGTCGTGCGGCTCCACCCCGTAGTAATGGCACATCGCCCGCATGAAGGTGCTCGCCGCGCGTTGGCCCCGCTCGTGGTAGCGGACGAAAGCTCACCACGGCCAGCCCTCTGCCAGCGGGTTGGGCTCGCGGTCGCCGCCGGCCGGCCATATCCACTCGCCGGACGTCGAAGTCTTCATTGGCGGCGCTGGCCGGCGGCGACCGGCCCTCGCCAAGGGCCGGCCTGGTCACCGTCGACCTCTCCCAAGCGTACGGCTCCAAGATCGTGAGGGGAGGCGGGCGGCGCCATGAAGAAGGCAAAGGAAAGCGAGAGCGGAGGACAAGGAAATCCGGGAGAAAGGCGCTAATGGCGACGCCTCACGGTGGCAAAGGTGAGAGGAAGACGAGGGGCGGGGGGACTGAAAAATGGTGAGATGTTAAGGTAAAAATCTGCCGTCTCCTCCTCCCGCAGTTATAAGCCGACGGGGCGAGCTCTCGGCGTGACGCCCCCGCCAGCATTTGGCTAGTGATCTTTCCTTCGACGTCGACGGGCGGGCCCCACCACGGCTAGCGGCGGCCACATCCTTGCGGGCGGGCCATCGAACAAGAAAGAGGAGATCGGCGATGACAACATTGAAGAGAAGGGTGACCAATGACTCCATTAAGCATAGAAGATCAAATTCAGAAGTTTAGGAGAAATTAATAAATCAAGACAAAAGCAAAGCCACATCGATACATGGAGATGCCGGAAGAAGGCAACGAAGGATTACAAAGGATGGTAACATCTCCATGGATCTTTTCTTTTCCAAACACAAATGCTTGTAAGTATGCCTTCAACATCAACTAGGTGCAACCTTTTGTTTTTCTCTTCAAACAATAACATGGCTACTAGGAGGACAACCTAGGTTTCTTTTTACTTTCAATAGATAAGCATGACCATGTGTTCACCTCGATGTTCTATATTGCCTATGCTTACGGAAAGATGATGAAAGTTGCCGCTTTGTTTTACCTACATGAAGTTATACATGTCTTGGCTAATTGCTCTCTATAATATGATCTGAAATTAATTTAAATACTGGCTCTTTTATTTGTGGAGGTGAAATGACTATGCTCTAGACCCACATACATATCTTTTCTCTTTGAATTAAGTTTATGGATAGCCGGATAAGTTGTTGTTTTTGTGAAAACTTAACTTTTATGCTATCTACATATTTGTGATGCTCTTGCAAGTTCTACCTACCAAAGCCATATACATATATGTTTTATGATAACAAAACACGTAGATTGCAAACATATGTTTTGATGAGTTGGATTATGATTGACGATTTCTATGGTTCGAGACTAAGAAGAGTTTGGTCATTCCTTTGTGTAACTTTTTCATGCTAGCCTTTTTGTCCATGCATTGTGGGTTTTCACATCGAAAATTTCCTGACTTATTGGGCATCCACCCTAAACCAAAAACATCTTTTGTGATCACATCCTTGTCCACAACCCAATTTGAGTATGGAGTAAAATTCTCAGTGGAGATTCAAATATTCCGCAAGATTATGGAATTTATACTTAATTTACTTGATCATTTCCCCTCTCTTTTATGCTCGAGGATGAGCATCGTTCAAGCATGGGGGAGGAGTCATTCTCGACACAAATGCTATGTAAGTATTATGTTGCAAAAGTTTTGAGAGCAAAAGAAAAAAAAGAAAAAGAAAAAAAAATGAAAAAAAGAAAAAAATTATGATGAGAAGAAAAGAAAAGTAAGAGAAAAATAGGAAGAATAAAGTGAAAAAGAGAGAAAAAGAGAAGGAAATAAAATAAAAGTAAAAAGAAAAAAATAAAGATGCTCCTCGGTTCTTTTTGCTTCATAAGTTCTCAAGTGCCTTGATGACAAATTCATACTCAAATCTTCCAACCATGTGCAATCCGATAACAAGGACTTCACTCGTGCCTCGGGATCATCCATTTGCCACTTGCACATGTCCACTTATCTAAATGTGTGTGTTTCATCCCTCTCTCTTTCCAACATTTATTTTCCATGGCCTTTTTGACGAGTCTCGGTAATTCCAATAGACCTCTCTCTTAATTTGATAATATTTCAGATGTATGTTTTGCTAGGATTGTTTTTAACCTTCCAAGCTCCACATAAGCCTTCCACTATCACATATGAGTAGAGTAGGTTGAAAATATTCTAGTATAGGCTTGAGTGACTTGATGAGATGAGTGTTCCATGAGCTTTTGCAAGAGATTTTCACTTATGTTGGATATGCATCTTTTTGAAAATCTTCCATGTGACAAGGTAATGGTTTTGAAGTTCACTCAAGTTTGGGAAGCATCGTGTTACATGTGGCTTGTTCTTTATTGTTAGTCTATCTTCCATAATGAAAAAAGAAAGCGGTCACAACTTGAACTTTAAAAATAAATTCTTAAGAGACAGCAATTTGTCTCGTCATGAATGACTAAGTGCGAGAGATAACATTGGAAGGCAACGCTGATTTCCCTTTAAGCGAGGACCACTTACTCGAGGACGAGCAAGGTTTAAGCATGGGGGAGATGTTGACGGTGAATTTAGTCAACCTAGAGTCTGTTATACATTGGTTTCGATTATGATTTGCAACTAACACATACTAGGCATACTAATGATATAACAAGTTCACACTTGCATGTCGATTTTTGGAGTTTGTTGTTTACGGGAAATCTACGCTAAGAGGAGACTTTCGGGATAAGTTCACCAAGAACTTTGGAAGAAGATCACTTGAAGCCAGGCAAAGAGTCAAGACATGCGATGAACATGACTCCAAATGACCCAAGGACCGAAGCGTCAACGTGCAAGTCTCGGGACTCAACCGAGAAAACGTGACTTGCATAGCAAGGATTCAAGCCTAAACCGTGAAGGAAACGACGTCAAAGGCCCACATGCAAGTGCACACGAATAAGGGATCACGCGAGAAGCAACGGGAGAAAACCGGGCCCCGAGCCAAGACCGAAGTGGGCTTTGGGCCGGTCGGCCCGGTCCGGCCGGCTTGACCTCCCGGGGTCGGTTCGGTCCCTCCCTTTGCCCTGGGCCGTCTCATTATTCCCTCCGCCGCGAGTCGGCCAGGCACATCGTGGTCACAACCCCCGTGGGTTTACGCTTTCGTGTAGTAGATGCATACCATGTTATCCTAGATCCTAGGGAGGGAACGCTTATCTTTCTTAATCACTCTCTTGTGTTCACCCTTTACCATATAGTTTAACCATATATTTGTTTGATCAACTTAACTTAGATTAACTTAGGTTAGATTGTCCCTTTACTTTTAGATTAATACTCTTTTCAAAGGTTTTCCATTCAACTAGATTAGTGCTTGGTTAAGCGCTAGTAATCACTGCTCCGCGGATGACAAGAACCTTGGGAATCCCGTGGTGAAAAAGGTGGGGGTCCGTACGCTGCCGGATCGTAGAGGAATCGTCTTTTTTATCGAGTCAGCAAGCCCCTTTTTTGGCGCCGTTGCGGGGGAGCAAGCCAGTTTGCTACAATTTAATCCTAGTATTAATTTTGTTGATTACTAACACCTAACCCTTATTTTCTAAAAAAAGAAGAAAAAATCTTTTTTGTTTCTTGCTACTTTTCTTGTGCCTAGATGGATTTGTTCACCTCACCATTGGAAGAAGAAGAGGCCCGGGACGCGCTCGACAAGCCGAGGCGTCTCTAACGCACGCCCGATCCTCACGCGCGCCACAAGATGGCGAGCCCCGCGGCTCTACGTGGCCGCAACCACCCGGGTGGTCGGCGCGCGTGGTCGTTGTGGAGCGCACGGAGGAAGGGCACGCCTTGCACGTACGGCGGCCGGTCTACTACATCGGGCGAGGTCCTGTCGGACACGAAGACGCGCTACCCCCCGGGTCCGAAGTTGCGTACGCGGTAGTCCTTGCGCGTCGCAAGCTTCGCCACTACTTCGAGGCCCAACCGTCACGGTGGTCTCCTCCCCTTTCCGCTAGGAGAAATCATCCGCAACCACGATGCCGCGAGCGGGGATTGCCAAGTGGTCCGTGGAGCGATGGGCGAGACGCTCGCCTACGCCCCGCGCAAGGCCATCAAATCGCAAATCCCGGCGGATTTCGTCGGCGAGTGGGCGGACACACAGCCGCCGCCCCCACAAATCCAGGTAGAGTCCGGACTCGTTCTTCGACGGCTCGGTGATGAAAACGGGAGCGGGGTGCGGGCTCGCTCTTCGTGTCACCCCTCGGGGAACACATGCGCTACGCGGTGCGCCTCCACTTCCCCGCGTCCAACAACATGGCGAATACGAGGCCCTTCCTCTGCCCGGCCTCAAAATCGCCATTGAGTTGGGCGTCGGGCGCCTCGACGTGCGGGGGGACTCGCAACTCGTGATCGATCGGGTCATGAAGAACGCAAGGCCGCCATGACGACAAGATGGAGGCCTGCGCAAAGCCGTGCGGGCCCTCGAAGACAAGTTCTACGGCATCGAGCTCAACCATGTACCCCGCCGGTACAACGAGGAGGTAGACGAACTAGCCAAGATTGCGTCGGGCGGATCACCGTTCCCCCAAACGTTTTCGCGCGCGACATCGCGCAACCCTCGGTCGTTCTTCGAGCCCTACCCCTCGAGTCACGATGGACCCTCGGGGGCCCCCCTCGAATCCGGCGGGTGCGCAACCCATGGATGAGGACCCCTCGAACGAGGCGTACGTGCTCTCCCTCCTCGAGGGGTACGGCTCCCACGAGGCCGACGCCATGGACATTGAACCGGCCCCTCGCCCAAGAGGCCCGGCGCGAAAAATCCCGTCGCCTGGATCGCTCGAGGGGAACTCCCCGCGGACGGGCCGCGGCCGGGCGCATCGCCGGGATGGCCAAATCTTTCACCCTCGTCGACGGCGAGCCGTACAAGCGCGCCGCCTCCGCATCCTACGGCGGTGTGTGCCCATTCCCCGAGGGGCGCGAGCCTCTGCGGGACATCCACGCGGGGATGCGTGGCCACCACGCCGCGCCCGCGCCCTCGTCGGCAACGCATTCCGCCGGGGCTTTTTTGCGGCCTACCGCGGTCACCGCGCGCCGAGATCGTGCGCACCCGCGAGGGGGGTGCCGGTTCTACGCCCCGCAAGTCCAACTTGCCCGCCCATGCCACCGCAAACCATCCCCGTAACATGGCCATTCGTCGTGTGGGGGCCGGACATCGTCGGGCCCCCGCGGAAGGCGCCGGGGGCTTCACCCATCTGCCGGTCGCGATTGACAAGTTCTCCAAGTGGGTGGAGGTGCGCCCCATCACGAATCTAAGGGCGAGCAGGCGGTAACATTCTTCACCGACATCGTCTACCGCTTCGGAGTGCCAAACTCCATCATCACAGACAATGGGTCCCAGTTCACGGGCGGAAGTTCTTGGAGTTACGCGACAAGTTCCACATCCGCGTGGATTGGGCGGCCGTGGCACACCCACGGACCAACGGCCAAGTGGAGCGTGCCAACGGCATGATCCTACGGGGCCTCAAACCCGAGAATCTTCGACCGGCTCAACAAATGCGGGCGAAAATGGCTCCGAGAACTACCGGCGGTTGTGTGGAGCCTAAGGACCACACCCCAAGCGAGCCACCGGGTTCACCCCGTTTTCCTAGTCCATGGCGCGGAGGCGAGTCCTCCCCACGGACTTAGAATACGGATCGCCCGGGGTTCGAGGCTACGACGAGGACGCTAACCAGCGAGCCCCCGAGGACTCGTGGACCGAGTTTGGACGAGGCACGCCTCGTAGCCTTAATGCATTCGCGAGGTATCAACGGTCCCTAAGACGCTACCAAGCACGCAAGATACATCGGCGGGATTTCGGCGAAGGGGGATTTGGTCCTAAGACTGCGCCAAGACAACCGAGGGCGCCACAAGCTCCCGCCCCCATGGGAGGGACCCTACGTCGTGGTGAAGGTACTCAAGCGGGCACGTACAAGGCGGCCAACGAGGACGGTGAAGAGCTCACCAACGCTTGGAACATCCAACAGCTACGTCGCTTCTACCCTTAGCTAGGATTTTCCAAGTACTTTTTGTTGTAAAATCACATGGCCAACGCCCCAGTTGGTGACAACTATGTAAACGCTACAAGTCTAATAAAAGGGCAACTCGACTTTCCCCTGAAACCCAAGTTACCCTCGGGGGCTACTGCGGGGGCACCCCCCCCAAAAATGGTCCCATTTTTTGCGCAAAAATAAAAAACAACCCACACGCGCTAAGCTTGTTTTCTACTTCAACTACGAGCAATGATTTGAACAGGGCGCGGGCGGCCCAGCGGGAGGAGCGTGCGAGCCGGAGATAGCCTATGCCGCGTGGATACGGCCCTTCTCTCTCGCCTCCAACCCGGCGGACCCCCGGCGAAAATCGAACTCCCCTAAGTAAAATCTACTCGGGGAAGAAGGAGAAACAAAAAGACGTGATAAGCAAAAGAACTCCTTTATGCATCATCAAATGTTTACGATGGAGATAATGTACTTATTTACAAAGGCCTCATGGCCGAATACTAATTCAAAAAACAAAAAACGGGCACGAGCGCCCGGGCCGCACCGGCGGAGGAGCGGCGGCGTCGGCGACGTCGGGGAAGAGGAACTCCTCGAAGGCCTCGGCGAGCGACCGGCGGCGTCGGCGGCAAGCGCATCCACACGCTCCATGGCCACCTCGTCCTCGACACCCTCGGGGACAACGTAGCCCTCCGCGGCGCCTCGAAGTTGACCTCGTAGTGGGATCGCACCACTTCGAGGGGGCCTACGGGACGCCCGGTGCGGCGCCGGCCGCATCCGCCCGTGACGTGGCCGCCGAGGGCGCGCGGGCGGCGGCTAGCGGCGGCGCGGCCCGAGCCTCGCCCTCCTCCACGGCACGGCGGTCTCGAGGGCCGCATCACGCGGCCTCCCGCGGCTCCCGCTCGGAGGAGTTGTGCGAAGCTGCGGCGCCTCGGCCGCTCGGTGCGTGCCCCGGAGCGGTGCGCAAGCACACGGGAACCGACAAGACAAGAGAGGAAATCGAAAGGGGGAAGCGAGTCCTCTAGTGAAGAATCGACAAGACAAGAAGTCGGGCGGCAACTCACCCTCGACTTGCTTCCTCTCCGCCTCGAAGTCGCGGCGCACGGCCTCGGCCGAGTCGGCTCGGCGCGGACGGTTTCGCCTTGCTCCCGGAGGGCCGCTCGGGTTGGCGTTGGCGATGCGAGCATGAGCGCCTCGTCCTCGACCTTGGAGAACGCGGTGTTCCGCTCCTCCGGCGACTTCTCCGCCGCCTCGCGCGAGCGGCGCGCGCTCCGCTCCGCGCCGTCGGGCGTCGGCGAGGGCGGCTTTGCTCCTCGCCGGAGCCGCCCCTCGGCTCCTTGGCGGGCGGCGCGCTCTCGCGAAGCCGCTCCTCGGCGATGGCGAGCGCCGCCGCGACCATGGCGTCGTGGGCGGCCTTCAAGTCATCGGCCTCCTTGGCCGCTCTTCCGCGTGCCCTCCTCGGCCGGCGCTCGTTGCGCTTGCGCCCCCTCGAGCGACGTGCGGAGCTCCCGGGCTCTCGCGGCGGACGTTGGCCACCTCCGCCTCCCGGTTGGCGGCCGGCGTCGCGTCTTCTCCAAGTCCGAGCGCGCGCCACGGCGCCTCGTCACGATCGACGAGGGATGCGCGGACCCGCTCGAGGCTCGAGCGGCGCGCGCGTCCTATCCCGAACTCTCGGGAGCTCGTCGCACCACGCCATGGCCCGGTACGCCGGCCCGGCCGTCCGGCGTCCCGAGGGCGTCGGCAAGCGCGTCGAAAGCGCCGCACCGCTCCCGGAGGCCGGTGAACCTCGGCGTTCACCGGTCGAAGGCGTCGTACTTGTCATGGGCGCGACGCTCGGCTCCCCCGGCAACCTAGGAATCCAAAACCCATAAGCGCCGAGACATGAATGCGGCGTACACAAACGAGAGAGAAGGAAGAACGAGCAACCACAACTCACCGGAAGACGAGCCATGCGGGGCCGCCATGGACCCGCGGCGCCTCGTTCGGCGCGCGGTTGAGCGTGGCGCCGTGGCTCGGGAGCTCGCCCCGAAGCTCCTGCTCCCCCCGGCGTCGGCAAACGCGGGGGGATCCTCCGCGGCCCCCTCCACACCGGGCGGGGCGGCGGCGCGCGGAGGACGAGGCCTCGGCCCCATGTCCTCGGCCCCCCACCACCATGTGACCCTCGTGCGCCTCGCGAGGGCCCCCTCACGGGGCTCGGGGGGAACACGTGGGCCGAAGCCGGCCCCCGATCCCACCCGGCGGCGGGGAGTCATCGAGACCTCCACCACCTCCGCTGCCCGGATCGCGGCGGGCGCGCGCCGCTTGCGCCGCCCTCCCCGCGGCGCCATCTCCACTGCGCCTCCGTGGCCGCGGGCGCCGTCGTGGCGCCATGGCCACCACCTCCAGGCCGTGCCGCCGCATCCACGGGCGCCGCCACGGGTTGCGCCCCGCTCCACCTCCTCCGCCGGCCCGGCGCGCGGGGGGTCGCGCCTCCCACGGCGGCGACCTCCGCGGGCGCACCTCCACCACGGCCGCCGCCGCGGCCTCGCGTCCCCGCGACGGCCGGCGGCCCGCCCCCCCGGCGACCGGCGGGCGCCGCGGTCGGGTCCGATCTGCCGGCCGGGGCCTCGAGGCCCCGGCCCGGGCTCTGCGAGCTCGCGCCGCGCCGCCGTGCTTGTCCCCGGCGCGACGCCCTCGACGAGCGCCGCGGGGTGGGGATGGACGTGCATCCGCCCTCGGCACCTTGGGCGGTGCAAGGGGAGGCACGGTTGGCACCACCCTGCGGAGGTACGAAGGAGAGGATTAGGACACACGGTCATCAACAAATCAAACCGAGCGAAAAAAGGATCGAGCTCCTTACCTCGAAGAGGAAAAGGGCGCGTTTCCTTTTCCTCGAGGCCTCGGCGGATGAGGGCGGCGCGGTGCGCGCGCCGCCGTCGCGCCTCCCCGACGGCGCCGCCGCGCGCGGGGCGCGCCCGTCCGTGCGCGGTCACGTCCCGATGCCGCGCCTCCCGAAGGCGCCCGCCGCGCGCGCGGGCACGCTCGCCCCGCGTGCGGGCACGCTCGCCGTGGCGCCTCCCCGACGGCCGCCGCCGCGCGCGGGCACGCTCGCCCGGCGCGCGGGCACGCTTGATGCGCGCGGCGCCTCCCGCGTGCGCCTCGGTGGCGCGCGCGCGGCACCCCGCGCGGCGCGCGCCGCCCTCGATGTCGATTGCCGGCGACGGGCGCCGCGCGCGCCGCCCCGAGCGATGCGCCCTCTCCGCCGGCGCCGGTTCGGCGACGGGGGCGCGGTCTGCCACCTATCGGGGAGGGGCCCTCCCCCTCGGCCTCTTCCTCTTCGTCCTCCTCCGAGGACGAGAACTCCCTCGGTCCCCCGGGGAGGAGAGCCCCCGGCTCTTCGCGCGGCCGCCCTCGCGGCCCCGCCGTCGCGGCGCGCTTGCGTCGCCTCGCGTGCTCCCTCCCTGCGCGCGCGCGCGTTCCCTCGCTCCCGGCGCTCGCGCCGCGCCGAGCGCACGGGAGTCGGGGGTGGGCGGAACGGACTTGGCGATGGTGAAGTTCACCAGCTGCATACAGGAGCATCAAAGGCGCGTCAGGAAACGAAGGCAAGACCAAGAACCAGAACAGAATCGAGAACCGAACTCACCAGCGGGCCCGTGGGGAGCATCTCAAGGTCCCATGGGGTCCGGCCCGCAGGCATCGGCGTCCGGGTGTCGACGGCGCTCCGCGCCCGGGTGAGCGCATATGGCCGCTCGAGGGGCGTCGGGAGCATCCGCGACCTCGCCAGGTCGATGGGGTTGGCCGCCTCTGTCATCTCGAAGACGCGGAGCGGCCTCTCCATCAAGGGGCACGACCCGCCGGTGATGGAGGAAGGCGAGGACGCCCATCGCGTTCAGCCCGTGCGCCGCCAGTCGCTGCAGGGCGGCCAGGACCGACTCCTGCCGCCTCCGATGCTGGGGCGTGGACACCCCGTAGCCCCAGGAGTCAGGCCTCTCCTTGAACACTCGGCCGGTGTAGGGGGAGGCCGGGCTCGGCATTACGCAAGTAGAACCATCCCCGCTCCCAGCCGGCGTTGTTCGTCGTCATGGTGCAGGGGATGTAGATGTTCTTGAATTGCCCCACGGGGGGGCAACCGAGCATCCCGCCGGCGCGCACCGCGCGCGGGTCCTCGGCTCCGTCGTGGGGGCTGCGTGAAGAGCTCCGCGCGGAAGAGGTGGACCCCGAGCTCCCGGTTGGCGGGATCCCCGAGGTACCCTTCGCGAGACGCCCACGAACGTGGCCGCGCGCGAAATCGCGTTGGGGGCGAAGTCGTGCGGCTCCACCCCGTAGTAATGGCACATCGCCGCATGAAGGTGCTCGCCGGCGCGTTGAAGCCCCGCTCGTGGTAGCGGACGAAGCTCACCACGTAGCCCTCCGGCCGGGTTGGGCTCGCGGTCCGCCCGCCGGCGGCACTATCCACTCTGCCGGACGTCCGTCTTCATTGGCGCCGGTGGCCGGCGGCGACCAGCTCGCCAAGGGCCAGCCTGGTCACCGTCGACCTCTCCCAAGCGTACGGCTCCAAGATCGTGAGGGGAGGGGGCGAGGCGGCGCCATGAAGAAGGCAAAGGGAAAGCGAGAGCGGAGGACAAGGAACGGGAGAAAGGCGCTAATGGCGACGCCTCACGGTAGCAAAGGTGAGAGGAAGACGAAGGGGCGGGGGGACGAAAATGGTGAGATGTTAAGGTAAAAAGCCGCGCGTCTCCCTCCTCCGCGGATTTATAGGCCGACGGGCGAGCTCTCGCGGAGCGGACGCCCCGCTAGCATTAGCTGCAGGGGAATCTTTCCTTCGCGTCGACGGGCGGGCCCCACCACGGCTGCGGCGGCCACATCCCTGCGGGCGGGCCATCATCACGGCGAAGACCCGCAAGGACCGAGGCGAGCGATCACGTCCGCGCGCCACGCCGCCCACTACGCGCGCGCGCGCGCGCGGCGCCAAAAGGCGCGCTCGCGGCGCAAAACCGCGGTTTCGACTGCGGGGCATTTAATGCCCGAATCCCTTGACAAGCAAGGAGAACCCTCGAGCGGGGGCGAACCCCTAGCTCGAAACAAAAACAACCCTCGATGGGATATCGACGCGAGAAGGTCGCCCGGGGCTGCTCGATGTAGAGCGGGCGCCACGGGCGCCCATGCCGCGTAAAACCCTCGAGCGGCACGAGCCCCCGGCTCCAGCAATAACGCCCCTTGATGGGATATCGACGTGAGAAGGCCGCCCGGGACCTGCTCGATGTAGAGCAGACACCGCGGGCACCCATGCCACGTAAAACCCTCGAGCGGCACGGGCCCTTGGCCCCGGGGTGATGTCAACCCTCGATGGGATATCGACGTGAGAAGGCCGCCGGGACCCTCGCTCGATGTAGAGCGGGCACCGCGGCACCCATGCCACGTAAAACCCTCGAGCGGCGCGAGCCCCCGCTCAAGACAATATCAACCCTCTAAAGAAGGCACACGCGTGAGAGGGTAGCCCGGGCCTCGCTTGAGGTAAAGCGGGCACCGCAAGCACCCATGCCGCGCCGTGCCGCCCACCGCCTCGGCCGGCTCGCCCGGACCCCTCGACGGCGCGGACGCGAAAAGACGGGGCCGCCCGGGTGCCACCCCGCACGGCCCTGCGATCGAGGTTCGAAGCCCGACCCTCGACGGGTTCGAACGGGCGCCACGGATCGCGAGTTAGGGACGACGAGGGCACGCGCATTCGAGCCGTTCCTCAAGCCCGTCGGCTCGAGGGTGCCCCACATGTCGTGTTCGAGAGCCGGCGAGGGCGGCAGCGGGGGGGATCCCACCGAGGGAGAGCTGGCGCCCTCGGTCCCCATCGAACGGGACCGAGCCCCACCTAGCAAACCCACGCAAGCGCTTCCATGGACGTGTCTCGGACCGCGCGGCCTACCCTTATCGAACGGGGCATGGGCGTCCACTTGAACCACCCGCTAGTAGCTCGACGAGGAATCCGCAATCCGCGACCCGCCGATGGGGGGTTGCGGAAACCTCACCCTCCGTCCCGCGGAGGGACGGCGAGGGCGCGTAAGAAAAACAAGTCATAAAGCTCGACCCGATCGCCTCGAATGGGCCAAGGCTCGGGGGCTTGGCGCACGGCTACACCTCCTTGAAATTGCACCCGCCGGGAGACGATGCCGGCCAGCCGCGTGCACCCCCCGAAGCCGGGCCGAAACATCGCCGATGCCGGTTGGAATATGTGCCACACTCTCGACCAAATTCTCGCGGTTAACCCCCGCGGGAGCACCCACACTCTGCGGGGCTTCGGGGGCTAGACCGCGGGTCCGCCGACGCGGCCCCACGGAAAGCGTTCGCAAACAAGGAGGGAAGAACGTCCTATCGGTAGGTTCCGGCATCCGGCGGGAGCCTCAATGGCAAACCCACGGATGCTCGGGGGCTCTTGTCGGGGCCGGCCCTAGGGGTCCCCTTAAACGATGGGGAAATCCTCACTTAAAACCCGCAACCACACCAAAACACGCTAAATCATGCGGGTGCCTAACCATGCGGGGACACGGCCCACGCGCGGGGACCCCCGACGGCCCACCAAGACGGCCCTCTTAGAAGTCCCCTCGAGCGAGGCCCGCCCTCGCTCGAGGCCGCGCACCCCCTCGGGCGGGCTCCGCCCCGTTCGAGGGGCAACACTTCCCTCGGGCGGCTCCGCCCCGCTCGAGGGCTCACTCCCCCCTCGAGCGGGTTTCGCCTCGCTCGAGGGTACGTCCGCCCTCGGCGGGGGTCCACCCCGCTCGAGGGCGCCCCTCACGCGTGCGCCGGCCCCCGTACACGGGCATTTAACGCCCGACACGGGCGGGACGGCGCCATCATGCGCCGGGGCTCGCGCCCGGTGCCGCCGCACCAACTCCCCGGGGAGGAGCCCATCCCCACCCGCGTGGGGAGGGAGCCGTGCGTACGGCGGTGTCGGCCCCGTGACACCGCGCACCCCTCCGATGCGGCTAACGCGCTCGACCCTCGAACGGGGGCCGGGCGCACCCTCGATTTACTTTCTTGTGACCCTACGGGGGTTAGGGTGGAGGCGCTAGGCCGGTGGATCGCCATCCCGCCACGCGTAACAACGCATGGCCACCGCCCCCGCGCGTGCGAGGGTGCACGCCGGGCGGCCGTAGCGACCACTCCGACACCGTGAAGCGCGTTGGGAAGGGACGCCGTTCTACCTACTCCCGTGCCCCGTACAAGCCGGCGTCGGCACCTCCCTCGAAGTCTATCGAGAGGACGCCACCGCCGTCCCGCCACCCCTCCCCGCCCTCGAACCGCCCTTTGTTCGGGTACGAGGTAGGCCATTATGGCCGGATCGCCGCGAAGATCGTCGGACGGCCGCCCACTCTACGGCATAGCACGACGTGCACCCCCACGTAGCCGGGTAGCGTGGCGCGCATGTAACCCCGCCGCCCCCTTGATCTATAAAAGGGGGGGCGAACCCCCAGCCGCGGGGGACGACGACACACGAGAGAGAAAGAAACTCGGCAACACACAAGAGCGCTTCACACACCACGTACTCATTCTCCCACAATATCTTCGGCCACTCCACCAGGGACTTGGAAGCCACGCTTCCTCTCCGGCCTTGCTTGTACTAGCCCCACTACAAGCACCCCCGGTGCTAAGTAATATAGTGCCCCGAGCATGCCTCGCGGACGTACGGCCCCCTCGGCGGGAACCGGGATAAAATCTCTCCGTGTCACTTGTTACTTAGCATCGACCATTGAGGGATAGACCACGGCGCTATCTCTTGGTTAGTGTTGGGACCATATTCCGCACCGACCAGTACTTCTTCAGTAATAAAGTTCGATTGTTCATCAACTTCTTTACTGTCTACTTCCCTCAACGGGACTACTGCCGAGTACGACTACTCGCGACAACTCCACGATGTGACTCCGCACTCTGAGATCGCGACTACGAGTACTCATTGATGGAACTTTTCTTCATTAATACTTAAACAATTTCATTACAAATTGTTTTTGTACATCTACTGCTATGAGCTAACTATTACAGGACTACTGGAGGTTAAGCTTATCGGCGACTTGCTCCGCAATGGGCGCCATCTGCTCCAGCAGCTCCGCATACTGCTCGTCTGTACAGTTGGCGACTAGTCCGCCAGCGACTACATCCACGAGCGCTTTCGGGAAGTAGGACTTCATGAAGGCCAGCACCTGGTTCGAGATTGACTTCGCCAGATGCTTCACGTAGGCCGCCAGCCGGCCGGGGGCTTCCTTCAGTCGATCCACCAGCGGTGCTATCTTGGGGCCGCCAGGGTGAGCCACCAGCCTCGCGATGGGGAGCGCGGCTTCTTCAAGCTCCTTCAGCTGGGCCTGCAGCCTCTCGCAGTCCTCGTTCAGCTTCTGCAACGATTTGTAGCAGTTGACGAGGTCACGATCGGAAGCAATGCGAAGCTCCATGTTCTTGTCGCACTCGTAGGCAAGCTCCTTATAATCTAACTCGAGTACCTGGCGGGCCTCCTCCTCCCGGCAGAAGAGATTCTTCAGATCCGTCTCTGAAGTCTTCAACTGCTCAACCCGGGTCTCAAGCTCTGCAAACGACAAGGCACAGAGGGTTAGACTACCTCTCGACCCCCAACAAGTACTCAACAAGACAAGTGGTGTACCTTTGTTCTTGTTGCGGAGCGACTTGTTCTTCCGCACCAAGTCGTCGCTCTTCGCCTGCATCTCCTGGATGTCGTTGTGGTACTTGGTGAAGGCGGTGTCAAGCTTGGACTGCATGGCGGCCGCGTGCTTCTGGGACTTCACGAGTTGGTCCTCCGGCGCCTCGCCTCGAAGCACCGCGTCGCCGAAGCCTTGAAGCATGTTGGACTTCTCGCGGGACCTCTCCACGACGTCGCACGTACAACATATGTCGGATGGGTACTCAACGCTAGAGGATTGACTACTCAAGAGTTACAACTACTCACCTTCATCCATTGCTCGGCACGGCGGGACCGCCTCCGGATGCGGAGCCACCGTTGCGGGTCGACCAAGTCATCCGCCAGCAACTCTACCCCGCCATGACTACTTGTGGCGGCTTCGGTCATCGGCGCGGAGCCGGATGGGCTCGCGTCTTAGATCTCGAGGAGCGGACGACCACCTCCCGAGTGGGTTCCGGCTACGCGGTGGCCTCCTCTCCTCCGGCCGGCCGTGGCGGCCTCTCCCCGGCCAACTCCATCAGCTCGGGGGCTCCTTCAGTAGCCTCCTGCACCCTCTCGGTGTCAAATTCTCCATGGGCACCGCCGCCGGGGATTTCGCTCCCCTTCGGCCTTAGCGCCCGTCAACGAGAAGACAAGTGCATCGGCATCATCCGACGACTACGACTACTCTTTGGGGGTACTACCGTCGGACATACACCCCGGTACTCATGCAAGGAAGGAAGAATAGTCGAAGACGGACTCCTAGTAGAATTCCCCCCGTACTCCTACTAGGACTCGTTCGTGTACTCCTACTAGGACTCCTGCCTTGTAACCGACTAGGAACCCGCCCCCTGGACTATATAAAGGAGGGCGGGTACCTAGACGCACATCCCCAATCCCTCCGGGGACAACCCAACACCAAGCGCGGGCGCCATACTTGATCCCCCAACGAGACGTAGGGTTCGCCACCTTGGCGGCCCGAACTCGTATAAATCTTGTGTCCCTGTGTCCTTGCGCATACCTTCGAGTTCTCGGTCTCTCGATCACGATCCTCACCGCACAATCTACTACCTCGGGTACCCCCTTGGTAGGTTTGCCGGTCTAAAACACCGACAGCCGGCGCGCCCGGGTAGGGGTGATCGTGACCGGCGAATTCGAAGGACCCTCGTCCACAAGATCAATCCTCTCGTCGACTCGCCGAGATCCATTGAAGCAAGTCGCCTTGCTCTTGTCAAAGCGGAATCAATCTTCCTACGCCGCGCTTCCGGTTGCTTCGGCACGTCGCGCGGCTCGTCATGCGGCTCGCCGCGCCGCTCGTCGTCGACTACTCCAGGCTCGTCGTCGACTACTTCGACTACGCCGCGCGTCCGGTGCCTCGGCTCGTCGCGCGGCTCGTCACGTGGCTCCTCACGCCGCTCGTCGTCGACTACTCCCCGTGCTCGTCGTCGACTACTTCGTCTTCGTCGCGCGTCCCGGGTGCCTCGGCTCGTCGCGCGGCTCGTCACGCGGCTCCTCGCGCCCGCTCGTCGTCGACTACTCCCGGGCTCGTCGTCGACTACTCCGCCTACGCGCGCGTCCGGGTGCCTCGGCACATCGCGCGGCTCGTCATGCGGCTCGCGCGCCGCTCGTCGACTACTCGCCTCGCCCCGAGGGCTCGTCGTCGACTACTTCGTCTTCGTCGCGCGTCCCGGGTGCCTCGGCTCGTCGCGCGGCTCGTCACGCGGCTCCCTGCGCCGCTCGTCGTCGACTACTCCCGGGCTCGTCGTCGACTACTTCGCCTACGCCGCGCGTCGGGTGCCCTCGGCTCGTCGCGCGGCTCGTCACGCGGCTCCTCGCGCCGCTCGTCGTCGACTACTCCAGGCTCGTCGTCGACTACTTCGCCTACGCCGCGCGTCGGGTGCCTCGGCTCGTCGCGCGGCTCGTCACGCGGCTCCTCGCGCGCTCGTCGTTGACTACTCCAGGCTCGTCGTCGACTACTTCGCCTACGCCGCGCGTCGGGGTGCCTCGGCTCGTCGCGCGGCTCGTCACGCGGCTCCTCACCCGCTCATCGTCGACTACTCTCGGGCTCGTCGTCGACTACTTCGCCTACGCCGCGCGTCCGGGGTGCCTCGGCACATCGCGCGGCTCGTCATGCGGCTCGCGCGGCGCCGCTCGTCGACTACTCCGCCTCGCCCGGGCTCGTCGTCGACTACTTCGTCTTCGTCACGCGTCGGGTGCCTCGGCTCGTCGCGCGGCTCGTCACGCGGCTCGTCGCGCCGCTCGTCGTCGACTACTCCGGGCTTGTCGTCGACTACTTCGCGCCTACGCCGCGCGTCCGGTGCCTCGGCTCGTCGCGCGGCTCGTCACGCGGCTCCTCGCTCCGCTCATCGCCGACTACTCCGGGCTCGTCGTCGACTACTTCACCTCCGCCGCGCGTCCGGGTGCCTCGGCACGCCGCGCGCGCTCGTCGCGCGCTCGTCGTCGACTACTCCGCGTTGCGCGCTCTCGTCGTCGACTACTCCGTGTGCCACGACTTCGTCTTGCGGCCACACCGGCTCTACTTCGGCCCACGCGGTGGGGCGCGATTACTTGTCTTGCGGCAACATTGGCTCTACTTCGAGTACGCCGCGCGCCTCCCACGACATCGTCTTCGGGTCGCATCGCGTCGACCATTCATCTCGACTAGTTTTCCAAACTAGTCGAGAACGGCGATCACGCCCCCAACAACTAGCCGGAATCAACTCGACTAGTCAACTTCAACAACAACCGTCACGGCTCCATCACCGACCGCCACGGCTTCATCTACAAGTACGCCGCGCAGCAGCAACGGCTAAGTCATTTATCTAGATGATTCTTGTTTTCGTGGCTTGTTCTCCTAATCATGTGGGACTACTTGCCGACTACTCATTTGTGTATGCTTCTCGGCGGGTTTTCACGGGAGCTACACTCTGCTGACTACTCTTGGGGCATATCAATCAAGTCGCCGCGAGTCTACTTCATCAACTCGGGGGCTATCCCTAGGAGGCAGTTTCTAAAGTCCGCTACGCGCGGCAATCTAAAGTCGACTTCTAAAGTCGCATTCTGAAAGTCCGCTCCGCGCGGCAACTTAAAGTCGACGCTGGTCGCATCTTCGCCTACTTCGGTGGCATTCTACGTGTGTAAGCTTCGATGGAACCTAGGCCGTAAGCGGCCCTCGGGTCCTGGCGACGATGGAACCTAGGCTGCACGTGGTCTTCATGCTCCGTACCATGGGTCCAAGTACCCTAAGTACTCGCGCTCCGTACCTTGGGTCTGAAATCCATGGCCCAGGTACGCAAGTCGACTCCGGTCGCACCTTCAAGTCCACTACGGTGGCAACCATACCTTGGGTCTGAAATCCATGGCTCAAGTATTTAAGCCCACTCCGGTGGCACAAGCCCGCTCTGGCGGCAATTGTACCTTGGGTCTGAAATCCATGACTCAGGTATTTAAGCCCACTCCGGTGGCACAAGCCCGCTCTGGCGGCAACTGTACCTTGGGTCTGAAATCCATGGCTCGGGTACTTAAGCCCACTCCGGTGGCACAAGTCGACGCTAACGGTCGCACTCAAGCCCGCTCTCCGCGGCAAGAACTGTACCTTGGGTCTGAAATCCATGGCTCAGGTACTCAAGCCCACTCCGGTGGCACAAGCCGACTCCGGTCGCAATCTTAAGCCCGCTCCGGCGGCAAAACTACTCGTTTTCTCTGATTTTTTATTCGCTTTGGCTTTCCGGAAAGTGCTCTTTTGTTTTTTGCATCTTAAGTCCACCCCGCGTGGCACAAAGTCGACTATTGTAGTCGCATATCAAAGTCCGCTCCCGCGCGGCACAAAGTCGGCGGTTTTTAAGTCGCATATCAAAGTCCGCTCCGCGCGGCAACTAAAGTCGACTTCGGATTTCAAGTCGCATCTCAAAGTCCGCTCCGCGCGGCACAAAGTCGACTTCGGTTTTTAAATCGCATTCTAAAGTCCGCTCCGACGGCACGACTACTTCTCAAGCTCCACGGCTCGACGCCAAACCCGCTACTTGGAATCTCTCCGGCTCGGGGGCTACTTGAAGATAACTTCCAAGATGCTTCGCTCGCTCTCAAGCTCGGGGGCTCCTCACCAATCACTACTCGACGTGGCTCATACGGCTCTCTTATCTCGGGGGCTACACGCGCAAGAGTATTTGGATGATGGCTTCGCGAACACCGAAGACCCTTGGATTGATTACCTAATCATTTCAAGGCTCGGGGCTACTATGCTACACCCATCATTCAAATTTTTTCAAGACCGATGAGTGGACCACCTTCCAACCTCGCGGCGGTTCAAGTACTATTGAAGGCTTCTCCAAGCGGTACTCGAGGACGCTCAAGAACTACTCGAAGAGGCTTCAAGACTACTCGAACTACTACTCTCGGCTCCAACGTGCTCGGGGGCTTGTCGGGCATACACCCCGGTACTCATGCAAGGAAGGAAGAATAGTCGAAGACGGACTCCTAGTAGAATTCCCCCTGTACTCCTACTAGGACTCGTTCGTGTACTCCTAATAGGACTCCTGCCTTGTAACCGACTAGGAACCCGCCCCCCGAACTATATAAAGGAGGGTCGGGTACCTAGCCGCACATCCCCAATCCCCTCGGGGACAACCCAACACCAAGCGCGGGGCGCCATACTTGATCCCCCAACGGGACGTAGGGGTTCGCCACGTTGGCGGCCCGAACCTCGTATAAATCTTGTGTCCTATGTCCTTGCGCATACCTTCGAGTTCTCGGTCTCTCGATCACGATCCTCACCGCACAATCTACTACCTCGGGTACCCCCTTGGTAGGTTTGCCGGTCTAAAACACCAACAACTACGGCCTCGGCAGAGTACTCACCTTCGACCACGCTGGCTTCAGGCAACGTAGCCTCAGCAGCCAGCGCTTCGGGCTCCGCCTGAGGGGCGGGAGCGGACACTTCAGCGGGCGGCGCGGCTTCTTCTTCCGCCACCGCTGTAGAGGGTTCATCCCCCTCCCAGGACAGATCCGTCGATTTCCTGCAGAGTACACAAGTTGGTTGTCAATCAAGTTCGACTACTACATCAAGTACTACTCGGGAAGATCCAACACTTACAGGCTTGACCGGACTATCGTCACGGTCGGCGCGCCGAGGACGCTGGTGATGTCCACCAGTCGAGCCTCGACGAGCGCCTCCTCTTGCGCCCCGGCGGCCGCTGCCTCCTCTGCAGCAACAGCAGCGGGTGCAGCGCTCTCCTGCGCTTCTGCGGCCACCACTTCTTCTGCAGTAGCAGTTGTGGGCTCCGTGCTCTCCTGAGGAGCAGGGGGCTGGCGCTCCATCTATGCCAGGAGCTCTTCGACAGTGGGGGTTGGGCTACGTCTCCCAGCGGCCTCCCCACCGTGTCCCACTCGCCTTCGTCGCCCTGAATAACGGGCTCCGTAGGCGGCACCTCCTGCAAGCAAGGAAAGTTCATCGTCAACAAGTGAACTCGAGACACGAGTACTCGACTACACTACTCAAGACGGCTTACCTCTGGGGACGTGGTCTCGGTGACCTTCAACTTCTTCGACACGCGCTTGCGGGACGCATTGCGCGGCTTCCGCGGCGGCGCGGCCAGACTAGCCTCTAGGCTAGCCGGTGGATCCTGCATGAGGGGGACATGAGGTAGGCCAGGACGGCTGAACCTCGACCGCAGCTGGAAGCGGTCCTGCAGCGTCTCCTCGTCGTCGTCATCGTCGGACGTGTCCTCCACGACAATTGTGTCCTCTCCTTCGCCGACCTTCCGCCGCTCCTTGGCTTTGGTCTTCCCCTCCTCCGGGATCTCGACTTCCTGAGGGGGCGGCGGCGGCTCGGAGACAAACTTCTTCAAGTCGTCCTGCAAGACTCAACTCATCAGCACGACTACTCAGACGGAATGGGTACTCGACACGGGGCACGGCTACTTACCTCCTTTGGCGGGCGCGCGGCGGAGTACTCCGGGACGGGGCACGCCGTGTACGGTGGCATGTCCTTGAAGATCCGCGCCGACTGTCAACAATGTCGTCGTCATCGACTTCGTCTCCGAGCATCCGCGACGTGTCGTCGTCGTTCCGGTGTACTCGAATCCCGGGGTATCACGAGCCATCGGTGGCCGCACCCTACGCTTCATGAAGCCGAAGGCCACGTGCTCGGCCCTCGGCCGGCTTCTCTCGGCGCCTTGATCCGCGCCAACAACTCGGGGAGCCGGATCCCCTCTCGCATCGTCGGCTCGCGTTCCACCACGGGCGGTGCTTGGGATGCTTCCCGCTCGGCTTCGGCAACCCGGGGTGGTGGTTCGTGATGTAGAACCACTTCGCCTTCCAGTCTTGGTTGGAGTCGATGAGCTTGTATGAGAGATACTGCTCGGCGCCGTCCTCCCGCATCTGGATTCCCGCTCCTCCGACTACCCGCGGGTTGCTGGCGCTCGGTTGCGGCTTCACCCGGAAGAACTTCCGAAACAGAATCTAATGGGGCTTGATCCCCAGAAACGCTTCGCAGAAATGAACGAAGACGGCGGTGTGGAAAATACCGTTGGGGTTGAGGTTGAGGTACTCGATGCCGTAGTACCCCATGAGCCCCTTGAAGAAGTTGCTCGCCGGAAGTGAGAGCTCGCGCTCCGCGAATAGCGCGAACATTGGGATCTCGTCTTCATTTTTCTCCATTGGATATGGATCTCCGGCGGTGGCCCTCCACATGTCCACCTCCTTCTCCCGAATGAAACCGCTGTTGAGGAGGGCTAGCAGATCTTCGGTCTTCGCCTTCGACTTCTTCCATTCGCGGTTCGGATCTGGCCGCGGTGGAGACATCGGCGGTGCTGCCCCTGCGGCAGATCCGGCGGCTTCGTCGCGACTCCTCTTCTTCCCGCCGGCGGCTTTCGCGGTCTTGGATGGAGATGGCTTCATCCTCCAAGTACACGGGGTCTTCACGCGCATTCGCTCAGGGGCTACCGTTGTGGTTCTCTCTGGCGGCGCGCTCGGATCTACACTTCTCTCGGCGAAGGCGGCACGCACTAGTGGTGATTTTCTGGCCAAGATGTGTTTGAATGGCTACAGCTGCGTAGGGTGAAAACCCTAAGGGATTTGGCTTCTATTTATAAGTCAACGTGGCCCTTCAACGGCCGGACGGATAAGTATGCGCTCGGCTGACTCAGCGGCCGCGCGTGACTCTTCGTATTCTACTAGTCGACGCGCTTCACCTCGGGGGCTCGGCTACTTCTACTCGACTACCTGGGAAGCGACAAGTCTCAGGAGCATCTCAGGACACATTTTACAAGATGACCCTTCAATTCGAGAGGAAGTACTCGACTCAAGGCTCGGGGGCTTCGTGCCACGTGTCCTTCGGTTTTTTCTTCGGATTTTTCGGGATATTCTTGCCAAAACTTCAGATGGACCGTCAGCCAGAGCCTACGACTCAACCTAAGGCTCGGGGGCTACTCCATATGGAGTGCGATTTTGCAATCGCACTTCCATACCAGCTTCGGCTTCAAGACAACACGGGCATTTTTGAAGACCTTCGGGGGCAGCGCTCGAGGACGCTTGAGACTACTCGAGAAGACTTCAGGATTGCTCAAACATCAGCTGGAGTACATTCCAGCCTCGGGATGCTTCGACTACTCTTGAGGACTTTTGACTTGTAGTACTCGGGGACGCTCGGGGGCTACTCGTTAAGGCCGTCAAGACTACTTGAAGCTATCCTTCTCGACTACAAAGTACTCGGGGGCTTGTCGTATGGACCTCCCTGGGCCCACTACCTCGGTGGGTACCAGGACCGACTACCCGGTGGGCCCCTGGGACTACCCGGCTTGCGCTGCATGGCACCTGATGGCGTGAAGCACAAGGACTACGAAGGAGAAGTACTCGGTTAGGAAGTTGTACATGTCCCGCACTGTATGGAAGACTCCTAGATGTACTCGATTAGTACTCTCTCCCTACTTAACCCTGCCTCCCGGACTATATAAGGCGAGGCAGGGACCCCTCTCTCATCATCTCATCTCACGGCGTACAATTGCACCATCTTGTAATCGTACTCAATCAATCCAGAGCTACGCAGCATACAGGACGTAGGGTATTACGCACCTCGCGGCCCGAACCTGTCTAAATTGTGTGCCACGTGTCTCTTCCTTCGAGTTACCGATCTCGGTGAGGCCACATTCATCTACTTCGGGTACTCCCCTTAGTAGGTTGCCGGTCTAAAACACCGACAAACACCCCTCAGGGCAAGGGGAAGCAAGTCATGGACCACAGCGAGGGGACGTCCTCACGCTTCAAGAATGAGAAGAAGAAGAACGACAAGCGCCGTCGCGACGACAACTTTGTCACGGCGGTGGAGCGCAAGGCGTCGCGCCCAAAGGGCAACCCGAGCAAGCCTGCACCAACCAGGGACCACTTCGAGAAGCTCCTGGATGCACCGTTTCCCACACCACGAGGTCCCCGTCAAGCACACACTCAGGGAGTGCCGGCTAATGAAGAACTACGTTAAGAGCACCCTCAAGCCGAAGATGGCGGACTAGCCCGACAAGCAAGGCCCCTCCCACGACAACAATGATGGCGCGGGGGCTGTGTTTCCCAGTGAAGACGGAGCGGTGCACATGATCTTTTGGGGATCACCGGTGAGACCCTCGAGGCGGCGCGAGAAGCTCATCCGGTGTGAAGTCATGAATGCCGACGTCGCGAAGCCGTCCTATCTAAAGTGGTCAGAGGTTCCGATAACCTTCGATCGCAAGGACCATCCTGACAGCGTACCTCTACCTGGCTCCTACCCACTAGTGGTATCTCCCATTTTCAAATCCAGAAGGTTCCACAAGGTCCTGATGGATGGGGGAAGCGGGATCAACGTGCTCTACGCGTCCACGCTTGACGAGATGGGCATCCCGCGGTCCGCGCTGAGGCCGTCGACGGTGCCATTCCATGGGGTCGTACCCGGAATCGAGGCGCTCCCCCTCGGCAGATCGATCTGCCCGTCACATTCGGGGACGTGCGGAACTTCCGCACAGAAACCCTCACCTTCGAAGTGGTGGGGTTCTCGGGGACATACCATGCGATCCTCGGGAGGCCGGCATACGCGAAGTTTATGGTCGTGCCCAATTATACGTACCTGAAACTGAAGATTCCCGGTCCAAAGGCGACCATCACAGTAGGGCCAATGTACCAGCGTGCATATGAGTGTGATGCTAAGTGCTTTCAGTTCACTGAAGCAGCCATTCGGTCCGAGAGGCTCCACGCAGAGCCTCACTCCGAGGACCAGGATGTCCCCGTGTCGTCTAAGCGTGCGGCCTGCTCTTTCGAGCCCGCTAAGGAAGTCAAGGATGCGGTCGTCTCTGACGACGGCCGCACGCTCCGTATCGGGACAGCGCTCGATCCTAAATAGGAAACGCGCTCATAGACTTCCTCAAAGCGAACCTCGACGTGTTTGCTTGGAAACCCTCCGACATGAAAGAGATCCCGAGGGAGGTTGTCGAGCACAAACTGAACATCAAGCTAGGATCTAAGCCGGTGAAACAACGCCTACGCCGCTTCAACGACGACAAGTGCAAGGCGATTGGCGAGGAGATCTTGAAGCTCCTTAGTTCAGGGTTCATCCATGAAGTCTTCCAGCCCAAGTGGTTAGCAAACCCTATACTTGTAAAGAAGAAGAATAAGAAATGGAGACTGTGCGTTGACTACACGAGCCTTAACAAGGCGTGTCCCAAGGATCTGTTTCCTTTGCCTCGCATAGATCAGGTAGTCGATTCAACAGCCAGGTGCAAGACCCTCTCTTTTCTCGATGCGTACTCCGGGTACCACCAGATTGCGATGTGCGTAGCGGACCAACTCGCAACCTCGTTCATTACTCCATTCGGCGCGTACTACTATCAAATGATGCCCTTCGGGCTTAAAAATGCGGGCGCTACTTTCCAACGATGCATGCGACACGTCTTCGGGGAGTTGATAGGCCGCATCTAGAAGCATAAGTCGACGACATCATAGTCAAGTCGAAAAAGACAGGGGATCTGATCCCCGACCTCACCGAGGTCTTCACAAAGCTACGACAACACGGGGTAAAACTAAACCCCGAGAAGTGCGTTTTCAGGGTTTCGAGGGGCATGCTCCTCGGCTTTGTCTTATCGAAACGCGGCATCGAAGCTAACCCCGACAAGATCTTGGCCATCATGGACGTGGGGCCAATTAAAAACCTGAAGGGCGTGCTGCGTGTCACGGTCTGCCTTGCAGCTCCGAGTCGCTTCATAGCACGACTCAAAGAGCGCAGCCTGCCACTGTACAAGCTGATGAAGAAGTCCGATCACTTCACGTGGACCCCAGAGGCGCAAGAGGCACTCGACTCGCTCAAGAACATCCTCAAGAGTCCGCCGATATTGACTGCTTCGACCACAGAAGAGCCCATGCTCCTGTACATCTCAGCGACAACCCAAGTGGTCAGCGCGGCTTTGGTGGTCGAGCGAGAAGAACCCGGGAGGTCCCAAAAGGTACAACAGCCGGTGTACTTCGTCAGCGAGGTACTCTCTGACTCCAAGACGCGCTACTCACAGATGCAAAAACATGTGTACGCGATCTTGATGACCAAGCGCAAGCTCCGACACTACTTCGATGCGCATCCTATCGTCGTGGTATCCAAGTATCCACTCGGGGAGGTCATCCAAACCCCGAGGCCGAAGGAAGGATCACCAAGTGGGCACTCGAGTTGATGGGACAAAATATCACGTATGCTCCGCGCAGCGTGATCAAATCCCAAGTACTCGCAAATTTCGTGGCCGAGCGGACGGAGATGCAAACTGCACCAGCGCTGATCGAGCACGAGACGTGGACCATGTATTTTGATGGCTCGGTCATGAAGGAAGGGTCCAGCGTAGGCCTTGTATTCATCTCGCCTCTGGGCATCCGCATGGAGTACATGGTACGAATACATTTTCCGGCTTCAAACAACACCACAGAGTACGAAGCCCTGATCAATGGTTTCGGGATCGCTGTCGAACTCAGGATCAAGCATCTCGAGATCACGGGCGACTCGGAGCTTGTCGTGGGACAAGTCATGAAGGACAAAAATTGTGTTGACCCGAAGATGGCGTCGTATTGTCAAGCCGTGCGGGATCTGGAGGGCAAATTCCATGGCCTCGAGCTACACCACGTGCTACGCGACTACAACAAGGTGGCTAATGTACTCGCAAAGGCTGCGTCCGGTCGAAGTCCGGTTCCCCATGGCATTTTCGCAAGCGATCAACATCAGCCGTCCATGCGAGAAGAAGGTGAGAAGCCGCCCGAGGAGCCAGAAACCGAGGTCATGGCGATCGACAAACCACCAGAGGTGAACCTTGAAGATCCCGACTGGTGGTTTCCCATCCTTGAGTGGCTAGTCGAGGGGAAGCTTCCCCCTAACCAGACGGAAGCACGGCGCATCGCCCACCGAGCAAAGGCTTTTGTCCTCATCAATAGTGAGCTTTACAAGTGCGGGGCTGCTAGCATACTCATGCGGTGTATCCTCAGGGATCAAGGCCGCGAGCTGCTGCGAGAAATACATGCTGGCACCTGCGGTCACCATGCCGGACCAAGAACACTTGTCGAGAAAGCTTTCCGACAAGGTTTCTACTAGCCCACGGCGGTCGCTGACTCAAAGAACATTGTGCGGTGCTGCGAAGGATGCCAATTCTACGCCAGGCAAACTCATCTCCCGGCGCAAGCGTTGCAGACGATCCCCATCACATGGCCCTTCGCAGTCTGGAACCTCGACATGGTGGGCCCACTCCGACAAGCACCCGGGGGATTCACCCACCTCCTCGTAGCGGTCGACAAGTTCTCGAAGTGGATCGAGGCTCGACCCATTGTCAACATCCACTCCGAGGAGGCGGTCTCGTTCTTCACCGACATCATCTATCGTTTCAGCATCCCCAACACGATCATTACCGACAATGGCACCCAGTTCACAAGGAAGAAATTCCTCAACTTCTGCAACGACAACCACATTTGTGTGGACTAGTCTGTTGTTGCCCACCCAAAGATGAATGGGCAAGTCGATAGGGTGAACGGCATGATCCCGCAAGGCTTGAAGCCAAGAATCTTCAAGCGACTCGACAAGTTTCGAGCGAGATGGGTAGCCGAGCTGCCGTCCGTGCCGTGGAGTCTGCGCACCACGACAAGCCGGGCCACGGGGTTCACACCTTTCTTCATGGTGCATGGCTCCGAGGCGGTCCTGCCTACTGACATCGACTACGGCAGCCCGCGGGTGCGAGCATACACCAAAGAAGGAAATCAAGTCGCGCTTGAAGATGCGATTGACCAACTCGACGAGGCGCGTGACGTGGCGCTGCTGTGAAGCGCCAAGTACCAGCAGGCGCTGCGGTGTTACCATGAACGCAACATGCGCCCGCGCGAGTTCCACGTCGGGGACCTCGTTCTCCGACGAGCTCTAGGCAGCAAGGATCGGCACAAGCTGTCGCCACTTTGGGAAGGTCGTTCATCATCCACGAAGTGCTCCGACCAGGCACGTACAAGATCCAGTACGAGGACGGGAGGGTTGTCACCAACGCGTGAAACATCGAACACATGCGCCTGTTTTATCCTTGAGTAAATGTTCAAAACTCATGTGTCAATAAATAGATGCTGCTTGCCTTTGTCTACATGTCTCCGAGTTCCAAACTTATATTCGATTGTGTTCATTTTCTTTACGGCAATGTTTAAGCTTGAGCAGACAACGTCTTTGCACCAAGGCAAAGACGCTCCCTGCTTGGGGGCTACCAAGGGCACAATGCCCTCTAGCCTCCTTGTTTTCAAAAATTTTCAAAAATTCTAACAACTTTGTCGAGACCAATCGCACAAGTGAAAGGTTTTTGGACGGAAACTCGAACTCGCGAAAAGTGAAGATGACGGCCTGCGTGAGATGGCGAGTCGCTATTCGTTCAAAGCTCCTAGTGCTAACGCCCCCGCGGCTACGGTGCGGAGACTTGCGAATACTTCTCTAGTCTCCGGCTTTCATTCGACCTCTTTTCAGGAACGTTCGAGTGCCTACCAGGACTCTGGTATGAAAAGACGTTTTCGCAAGTAAAATTTCGGCTAAGTTATCTCCCGAATCTCTCGAGTTCTCGGGGGTTGCGAACGGACGGTTGCACTTAGCGGATTGAAGGGGTCAGACCTTACGACTTCTGCGCCTCCGCGGCTCCGAGGTACGGTCTGATTGTTTCGGTTCTCTAAGTTCGACTGCGCGTTGCTGCAGTCGTCCTCGGGCGCTCGAGAGTAATCGAGGGATAACACAAGATAAACTGCCTAGTTACATGAAAGCCTGGCGACTTGTTAAATTATTACAGCAAAATAGTTTGTGGCATAATTAATTTGGGGGCCCGGGAACTCCTGGGGCCTCTTACTCGTCCTATGGCAGCAACCCCAGATCCTTCTAGGCGGCGTCGGCCATCTCGCGGGCGAAAGCAGCGCAGTCCTCCTCCAACTCATCGCACTGCTCGTCGGAGGTGCCTAGGGCCCAACCGCCGCTCAGCACCATGCGGTCCAGCCCTTGGTAGTGCGACTCGAACATGGTGAGGACTCGGTGCACCGCGCGACGAGCCGTCGACAACTCGAGTTCCCACACCACACCGGGAAGGCGCCTGACCTCTTCGATCAACATCTCGGGCGTTCGTGGACCAAGTGGCACACCAAGCACGGCCGTGTCCGAACTCATCGCCCTCCCGAGCTTGGCAATGTCCCCGAAGGCATTGTCGCTGATGGCTTCCGACTTGCGTCGGGCGTCACGGGCCTGGCTCAAGGCGATTGCATCATACTCCCGGGATGCTCGAGACTGCTCCAGCTCGAACTGGACCTCTGAAGGACAAGCATGAACGAGAAGTCATGAAGGTCTCGAGAAGAAGAGGAAGACAACACCAAGGTTCAATACACACTCTGGAGCTGCTCCGACGAGCGCTTGATGGCACCCTCCTTCTCGATGACCTTGAGGATTGCTGTGTTTCACTCTTGCTTGACCGTCGCTAGCTGCACCACCATTCCGGCGCGAATTACACGTGCCGCTACAACCATGGTCAACAAGTCAGGCCCCGGCAAAGAGCAAGCGTCGAACCAGACAAGAACCAGGGGGGATCATCCGGCTTACCGTCGAGATCCTGCGACAACTTGGCCTTGGAGTCCTGAAGCTACGCCGCCTCCTCGGTCACCCCCTGGAGCTGGTTTGTAACCTAGGAAAACTGACAGCTTGTCGTCGCCAAGTCCATTGTGGCCGTGCTCGAGCCGCTCTCCAGCTCCGACACTCTAGCTTCGAGCGCCGCCTTGTCACGAGCGGCGGCCTGGGCGACATCTCGGGTGGCGGTCTCGCTCGTGGCCGCAGCGGTATTGGCCCTCTTAGTGGCCACCTCCGCCGACGCAGCGGCTGCTCGGAGCTTCTCAATCTCAGCCTCGGTAAGCGTAAGCCTTGATGCCAGCGAGTCCCGCTCAGTGGTGGCTGTTGTGGCGGCAGTCTCGGCGGTGATGGCTCGGTCTTCCGCTGACTGGCGGGCGGCCTCAAGGGTCGTCCGCGTGGACGCCCCTTGCTCGCCACGGCACCAGCCACCACCACCCGGGCCATGACGAGCTGCTTCTCCAGCTGAGCCCTCTCCGTGCGAAGCTCTCGCACCTTGCAGGCACGTCTTCGACCTGAAGACTCGAGGATCTGCCGCAAGCAAAATAAAGATAAGTGGCGTGATCCGAGAAGACCACAGAATCGAGAACTTAATCTTCGATGAGAAAACTTACCGAGGTCGCGGGGAGGATGAGCTCATCAAAGGCGCGGCGTGCCCAAGTCAACCCACACTCCAAGGTGTTGCGCGCCGCGACCTCCTTGTCGTCCTCGGAGTCGACACCGAGCCCGGAAGTGGCCGCCCACGAATTGCAGGCGAGCTCAAGGGTCTGGGCCTCGCTGCCCGCCATGCCCTACGACAAGGATGCCCCCGTCCCCTCGGCCTCCTGGATCTCCGGGGAGGCGGCCCTTGTCATCGTCTCAGGGGCGGCCGGCTCTTGGACGGGGGCGGTCGGCTCGTCAGGCACGTGAGTCTCGACATCTTCGGCGTTAGCAGCAACTGGGCGGGGCGGCAACGATCCCTCGTCTACAACGATGGCCTCTGTCGTGCCAGCCTTCGCGACAGAGGCTGGAGCTTCAACAGGTTCAGCCGACTTGGGGAGCGACGTTTCCTAACTCTCATTGGCCGGCGGCGGCGCGGACGAATCTGCGGTCGGCTCCACATGGGCTGCGGGTGCCTCGAGAGCCGCATACGTCGCCCTGCTACAACGGCTGGGGCAAAGCCGCCGATGCGCTCGTACTCTTCTAGTGCCTTCGAGACCGAAGCGATCGTCTCCATGATCGTCGGCTCGTTGAACATCCGCTCCGCCGCCACCTTGAACACCTTCTCCAGAAGTTGGGGCGCTTCGAGATCCATAACCCTAATGCCGGGGAAGTCAATATACCGGCACGTGGCCAGTTCCATCACCTCCTCAGCGGTGAGGGAGTCCTGAGCCGAGGAAGTCTCCGCCACCTCCTGCGGTCAGGGGAGGACCCGAGACTCCAACTGCCGGGGAGGGCTCTGACACCTCTACGGCAGGAAGAGGGCCCGCTGTCGCCGTCACCTGGGCCGGCTCCGACGTCGGGCCATCACGACATCGCGGCTCTCCGACGATGGGGGAGGTGCCGAGTCCTCGTCCAAAACCACCACCATGTCCTCACCACTCGGGCCGGCCTCGGTCGGCATTTCCAGGGCCGCCTGAGTGGCGGTCACCTCTGTGGCCGCCTCACCCTCATCAACGGCGGCGACAGGGACTGGTGGAGGTGGAGCGATCAATGCCCCCATCTCGGTGACAACCGTCGACTCCTCCTCAGCCCGTGGCGGCGCCGGCTCAGAGCTCGGGGGTTGTGGACGGGGCTCAGAAGAAACCACCTGCGCGCTCAACGCCAGGCGCTTCAGAGGCCCCAGGCTGAGCACACCGGTGTAGGCATGTCTACGGGAAGACAAAAGGTAACGTCAGCAAACAAGTCGGAAGAAGCACGACAAAGAAAAGCTGAAGTCAGAAACTTACATCTTGGAGCGCACATAGGCTTTCTTCATCGGGCGATCCGACGATCCAGCTCAGGGCCTGCGCGCTTCGAGCCTGCTGGCTCAGGAGCTGCGCGCTTCGGGCCCGCTGTCTTGGGGGCTGCTCTGCTTTGACCCGCCGCCTCAACGGCGGCAGCACTTTCCCCCATTCTCTCAAGGACTGACCCCCCTGCCTCCGCGGTGGTCAGGGTCGGACCGTGGCCCCCACCGGTGACAAGGGACACATGGACGTCCGGCGCTCCGCCGCCCCGGATAAGCAACGACTGCAAGCGACGTGGGGTAGCGCTTGGCTCCGCCACCGGCGGCGTGCTCGGCGTCGACACCGAGTCCGATGACATACCCCGCGACCGGTGCCTCTGCAGAGAGTCGGAGTCGGGGTGGTCGGAGCCATCATAGAGCAAGCGGGCGGGTGTCGGTCGCTCCTCCGACCTTCTTGGGGGATCGACTAGACGGGGCACAGATCTCTGTGTCTCGGAAGCACCCGTCCTGCTGGGCACCATGCGGGGACGGACCAGCCGCTGGTCCTCTCGGGCGGAGCGAGCCACCTGGCGTGAGCTCGAGCCTATGGTCTTGTCGCGTTCGGTCGCCTGCCGGCGGCGCGACGGCGACACTTCAGCACCGCGGGGAGGTGATGACGAGGACGACCCCGACATGTTGCTCCTGTCGACCGCCGCACTGGCAACATCTCCGCTCCACGAAGGCTCGGGCGACGAGTCCTCATCGGAGGAGACGCCAAGCTCCCCTGCCTTCCGCCTCTTGTTGTAGTTATCGTTACTATCACTTCTTGTGCTGCGCCTTGCGCGCAGCGCGCCTCTTCTCCGTTGCGGCCTACTTCTGGTTGAAGATCGCCTCCTTCGGGAGAGGCACCTTGGCCGGTACAAGGAAGCACGAAGGTCAGCCGGAGAAGACAAACACCGAGAAGATCAACACCGCAGCAAAAGGCGAATGAAACATGCTGAGAAGACGAACAGCTTACAAATTTTTCTGTCCCCGCGTTGGGGAGCACCAGGAGGAGCCGCGATGGCGGCCACGAGTAGGACGACCTCCCGATCGTTTGCGCCACGAGGTGCTGAACCTCGAGTGGCGACGGGGGCGACGGTGCGGTCACGGTTCCCACCCAGGGGGGCCTATCAGCCATCATGTCGCAAAGGTGAAGCGGTCGCCTCCGGAGCGGCACGACACCTCGGGCGTGGTATTGCCCAATCACTTCCGCTAGGGTGACTCTGGCATTTCAGAGGCGCCCCAGCACGGCCCAGTGAAGCTTGAGCATCTTCCCCTGCTCCTTCTTGACGGGGCCATCCGACCAGTTCCTCTGTGACTTCGTGATGGAGCACCCGGTGTACGACGGGAGCGTGAAATCGGGGTCGTTCCGCAAGTAGAACCACCCCTTGTGTCAGCCACTGTTCGAGCTGGTCAGCGTCACCAGGATGTAGTCGTCGCCGCGTCCTTGCTTTGTTCGAAGATTAGCGCAGCCGATCATCTCCGCGCGGGAGCCATCCCTCAGGCAGGTGAACGTGAAGAAGTACTGGAACAAGGGCCAGTGGGCACCGATGCCAAGGTACCCCTCGTACATCGCTTCAAATGCAGCCATCTACTGGATGCTGTTCGGATTGAGGTGCTGGAGTTGCAACCCGTACGCGAACAGCACCCCGCGAATGAACCGGCCGGCGGGGACGGAGAAACCGCGCTCGTGGAAGGTCACGAATGACACCACATACCCCGAGGGAGGGCGCGGCACGGACTCGTCGGCGGGAACGATCTACTCGACGGTGTTGGTGAGAGGAGGAAGCTAGCCCGCCTCGACCAGACGGAGGAGCTGCTCGTGGGAGACATTGGAGCGCGTCCAGTTCGACATCACGACGGTGAGGTCTTGGGCGAGCTGGAAGCGCAGGTAGCGCCGGTGTTGTGGATGCGGAAGAACTCGGAGTGTAGAGAGCAAATGAGGAGGCAAAGTCTCGAACCAGCGCTCGGCGCGCGATTTTAAAGGGGGCAGGCTTGACTCCTCACCTTCAAATGTCGGGCCCGCCATGTCAGCGAGACTTTCGCCCACGCGCGTGTGCCCCAGCGAAACAACCGCCCACTCGCGCGACGCCTCGGTTCCCGCGGAATACGGACTTGCGAAGTCTGCGTGCAATCATGATGGAGCGGTCACATCGGTCACATCGGCCGAGATGCCCGCGCCCATAACTGCGTACACATCACCGGCCATAACTGCTCCAACAAAACGGCCCAAAGCTACAACGGCTACAAATAAAAGCTCGCGAGCGAGTCTCCAACTCACTCACGAGCTCGGGGGCTACATCCGGCGGATGCACTCACGCGCACCACCGAGAACTTGAAGAACACCACCAACACCAAGATCGACCGCCTAAGCCTGAGCACGACTCCTCGACTCCCACTCAGGCTCGGGGGCTACTGACAAGGGCCCGGATTAGGGCCCCCTTTGACGACAAGATTATCTCCCCTAAGACAGCAAGACCTCGAGGTGGATTCCTCTGATTCGCTGGCAAGCAGCTTGAGGATGGTCGTACCCTTGCCGACTACAACATCTAGAAGGAGTCTATCGTTCGCCTGGAGCTCCGCCTGCGTGGTGGTATGCGGATCTTCGTCAAGACCTTCACTGGCCAGACGCCCAGTTCTTAGCCAGTTGGTCACATCTCCGACCAGTTTCCCACAAAAGGAACCCGTCTTCGGCTCACACGAGAAGTCTCCGCCTCGCACGACAAGTCTCCGCCTCACACGACAAGTCTCTGCCTCGCACGACAAGTCTCTGCCTCGCACGACAAGTCTCCACCACGCATGACAAGTCTGTCTCCGACTAGTGCGTGGGCCCAGACGCACGACACAGACATCGCCACCGACGCGTGTGGAGGAGCGAGTCTCCACGTCACGAAGGAACAACCCCGACGCGTGTGAAGGAACAACGGTCGGCGGCCATGTAGGCGGCCTACCCCGGCAAGAACCTTAATGCAGGTCTGATCGGCTGCGCGGCCATCACATTGCCATCATCTTCCACTCTGCCACACGCGAGACTCCGCCCGAGGCACTCAAGCACCCTCTACGACGCGCACAAGCCTAGACTTAGGCTCGGACGTGGCAAGCTAGGCAAGCACTCAGGCATACTAAGACGAGCTCCAACTACTCGGGGAGAAGGCCAAGCGTCCCGGAGTGAACAGTCCAAACCGGCCACGCGGCGGCTCCCCCACTAAGGCATCACGACTTGGCTTCAATGCACCCTGACGGACAGCGACGTACGACGGGACGTGCCAGCAGCCAAGTACTGTGACTCTTTTTTTTACTTCCCCTTGCGCCCCTCCCCTTGTAACTATAAAAGGGAGAGGAGAGCAACGGTCACAAGGGTTAGACCTTCATAGGATCGAACACCATCTCCCGGGACCTGGGAACGAACTCTCTCTCCCGATCAGCTTGCATTGTAACCCCTACTACGAGCACACCTGGCTCAGGAACGCGGCAGTAGCACACTGGACGTAGGGTATAACTCCTCGGAGGCCCGAACTAGTATAAACCCCGTTGTCTCTTGCGCTAACCATTCGAGCCCGACGCACGATCGATAGAAATTTATTGCCGGCGGTAGAGAACCCCAACACGCGTGGTTGTTGGGATGAAGGAGGGAGATAAAGGATGATGAGTGCGGGAGAAGTAAATATAAAGTAGAGAATTTTGATGACGAGGTAGGAATATTCTGTTTTAAAGGAGGTTTTGAAGTATCACGAGTGTGGATGGTCTTAGGGTCTCTCATGTTTAGATTCGCAAATATCCGGTACAAATTCACAACTATTCACAAACATCCCGTCATATTTTTTTCTCACAGTACACGTGTAAATGCATATTATTTTTCATAACTTTTCATCTCATTACACTATTCATTCGCGTAATTTTGACGAACTCAACACAAGTAACATTGCTGTGATGTGATGTGAGTAGCAACTTGCCACATTGGATTGCGTGTATAGAGAGCAGTACATTTCGATGTGAGAAGTGAATAATGACAATTTGTTCGAACTAATTAAACTACGAACTGAGCAAACACAATGGGTCAAGCAGCTCATGGTTTTGTGACTTTTGTCCATCTGCAGTTCTGCACCTCTCTCTGTCTCTGCTAACTCGTGTTACCATAAACAAAAGCCAGTGTTTCAGACTAGTTATCCGGGGGGGCCTTTCTCCCATCACGGCCCCGGTTCGTCGGATGACAAGCACTGGCTTATCCGTGTTTACCGAATTGAAGTTTAATCCAGCGTGCTCCAGAGCTTTGTCTTACATGTGACGTCAGAAAACTCGGCGGAAGCATAAACTACTGTCACATGCTGTGAATGGTTTTTTCTTTTCGAACTACCAATAATCGCCGATCTGCAGCTATCAGCCAGGATAAATATTCTTTTGGATCTAGCCAATGCGTGCTTGAAACATGTGTTGCTTAGCTAGCAGGACATCATTCAATCGATCCTGCGGAGAGGGAGCATGCAGCTAGCAAGGACATAGAGATAAGGTTAGTGGTATATAAGATCTAACTGTTAATCACACAAGGGGATACCCCTAAAACGCGAGTGATTTTCGGTTTGCCGAGTGCCATCCATCGCGTACTCGGAAAATAACCTTTTTATCGAGTGTCGTGCGGAAAACACTTGATAAAGAAAAAATACTCGGCAAAGAGGGGGTTCGCTGAGTGTTTACACTCGGCAAGCAACACTTTGCCGAGTGTTTTTCCCTGGTACTCGGCAAAAAAGCAAAATTTGCCTACTTTTTTTTCTGACGCTCGGTAAATAAATAAGTTTTTTCTTTCCTACGCCTCAAACTTTTTCTACTCTTCGCATACATGCACTCCATATCAAAATTTGGTAACTTTTTGTATTTGTTTGCTATATTTAGTTAATTAATTGCATTTAAAGTAATTTTGAATCAAGTTAAATTTGAACTACAAGTGATTTGAATAATAGACAAAAAATGAGTAGAAAAATGATATTAATGTTGTTTTGCTTAGTTTGAGGCCTTATTCGTGAAATGTAAAGAAAATTTGACCATTTTGTTGTTAAGAAAACACGATTATGAGCGTGCGGCCGAGTGCTTTAAAATTTGAAAACAAATCAAATGAAGTCTAAGAATCATGATATTTTCCATGGTGTGATGTTATCATACCTGGAGGCTGTGGTAAAAAAAGTTGGGAAGGTTTCGCACATTTGTCACAAATGTTGTTTACAAACCGAAGCGTATGAGAAAGAGATCCTAAATGTTGAGTGGAAGTGATGATCGAATTATGATTTGACTATAAAACTTTTTTTGCATATATAATAAACAACATATATTGCTTCATGTGAAATTTTAGCAATTTTTTGGAACCTTTGATAATTTTAAAAGTTTTAATTGTTATAAATTAAATTTTCACTATAAGTATATAAAAAATGGAATCGTATGAGTAGAAAAAACAAATACATAATGTTGAGTGAATTTGAAAAATACCGTTGAATTAATTTGTATGAATTAAGAAGAACATGTTACTGAAACAAAGAAGGAAAAAAGAAATTTTGGAAAATTTGTCCGGTGCTTTGTGTGGCACTCGGCAAAGAAGCTCGCTGTCGAGTGCTTCTTCAGACACTCGGCAAAGGTGCCACGTCAGCGATCCAACCCCATCAGATATCACCCCCTTTCTTTATTCCCAGCACCAACGAATATTTCTCCACTATCTCCCCCTCTCACCGAATTTCACCGCCCCGATTCTCCCCCTCTCTGGATCTCGAGCGCCAGCCAGCCCCAACGGTGGCGCAAGACCCTCTCCCCCTCTCTTTGGATCTTACCACCCCGACACTCCCTCTCTCTGGATCTCGAGCAGCGGACAACTCGTGCAGCGGCGCGGCCTTGCGCGCTGGCCGGGAGAGCCACCCACGGCGGCAGTAGCAGGGCTCGAGCATCTTCATCGAGGTGTCAAGGACAACTCATGATTACTATTATCCATTGGAAAGGACAAACCAGCCCACGCACGTGGCCAAGAAGATTTTCTCTCTCGGAACAAACCACCCACCAACAACCGTAACAAGATTTTCTCTCGAACAAACCAAAGACGGCCATCACCACCAGCCAACCGAACCGGCTGGAAGATGTATATTTTAGGTTGATTATTCGTTTTTTTTTGCAACGGAATGTATAGTTCAATTATCCATTTGAAACACGGTAGACTAGGGTGAAGTCGTAAACACTGCATGGTGTGTAGGACAAGAATTTTTTTAAAGCAATGTAGGACAAGAAATGCACCCAGCCGAAGGAGAGCTAGTGCATGGCATACGTAAAGGCAACTTTAATTTGACACGAAAGTAAATTCACCGGCCGCCGGGCACCAGAGTGCACCAGAGTGCGGTGCATGGAGATGACTGGTTGGTGCCTTGGTGGTTGCAGTGTTGCAGAGAAGCTTTTCCAACAGTTTGGATCTCGGTAAAATATCGACAAAAGACGGTGAGATGATTCTTCCCTGCAATAGGTCCCTTGGATTTTTTCTCCAGAAATAAGGATCGCGAGCTTTTTTCAAACAAAAAAACGGGGGATCACGAGCAGGGTTCCCAAAACCGAACCCGGTCCGATTTGCCGACCCCAAAAAACCGGGCGGAAAACCGGACAAACCGCCCGGTAAACCGGACTCCTCGGTTTTGCCTGATTTTTTAGGTGCGGTAGGGACCGGTTCCCGGTCAGTTTTCGAACCGGGCCGGACCGGTAGGACCGGGAACCGGACGAACCGGCCGGTTCCCACCGGTTCGGGGAACCCTGATCAGGGCACCACAAATTTACGCTCGCCCGTGAGGAGGGCTTCTTGCGGTCGACGTCGCACAACCAGTCTCCCACCCCCACGTGCCACATCCGTCTTCATTTTTTTGAACTAGTAGCAAGGAAAGTGTTATATACAATCTTTTTCAAGAAAAACTAAAATAAAACGCTTCAAAAAAGTTATGCAAAAAAGTTGTCCAGGAACAAAAAAAAATGCAAGAAAACTTTAGCAAAACCAATGTGAAGAAATATTTCAAACAAATATTTTTCAAAACATTTGGTGCAAAAAGTTTTTGAAAATTAAATGAACAAAGTTTTATACAAAACTTTTAAAATAAAACCTACAATTTTCTGAAAAAATTGAACAAAAAATTGGGACAGGATATTAGTTTAGAATTTTTTGGAAAAAAAGTTTCTTAAAATGTAGGATCAAAGAAATTTACGAAAAAAATTAAGAAGAAATTATTAAAGAAAAATCTGAAACAAAATTCGGACACAATTTTTTTTCAAAAAGTTTAGAAAAAAAATTAGCAAAAGAAAATTGTTGGGAAAACATCAGAAAAAGATATTTGAAAACATTCATCAATCTGAAAAAACCTTTTTCACAAAGATTTTGAAAAAAGTTAGCAACTTAATGTTTGAGCTTATAAAAAAATCTGAAACAATCGAGAAAAGAAAGAACAAAAGAAAAAAAATCCCCATCGTGGATGACCGGTCCTCAACGGGGCCTAATGCGCTGGTGCTCCCGCGAGCGTCTGCTCGCAGGGCAGCTCGCCTGGACCAGCGCTCCCATGGCTGGCCGTATCGCGGGGAGCTCCCCCGGCCGTTGCTCCCACGTCCCGCAGGCAGACATCTCGCCGGGAGCTCGCCCAGGCCGGAATATTCCCAAGGCCGCCGCTTGCTGGGGTGCGCCACACCGGCACGGCAGCACCACTGCTCCCTGCCCAGCTGATGACCAGAGAGCCCGCCTCCTCGGTTGCTCCGCCTGCTGCTGTGTGCTGTGAAGGAGAAAGAAAATGAGTGGAGATTGGGAAGTTGGATACGAAAGAGGAAGAGAGAGAAGACGTGGGGTCCGTTGGGAGAGGGGTCAAATCGACCGTGCCGTGGAGAGCTTACGGCGGCCAGTAACTTCAACATTGCGCCCTGATCACGACCAATGCCGTGATGATTACAAGAAGTCCGCCAGATTTTATTCGGGCGTTCGATCCGCCAGGTGGCGAGGGCGGCGACAAACCAAGCACGCAGGGCGATCGAGCAGCAGTGCAGCACACGGTCACGTGCACACGCAGCATGCACGCCGCGCCGTTGGCAGCGTCCAAAAACCCCTGCCACCAGCGTACGTGGCCAGCTTCTGTACCAGCCTACCAGGCCGGCCAAACAAGCCGGCGAAGCCGCCAAGGCCACGCGCGCAACGTCCCGACGCCGCGGCGGCGCGCGCGTGATGGTGGCGCGCCTCGCTCGATCTCCTCGGGTGACGGGTACCCTTCTGCCGCCGCGCGGCGGGTGTCGGGGGCGTTCGCATGCGCGCGCTCCACTTGGACCCGCATGCATGGGCGCGGCCGGCGGCGACCGGAGTTAACTGCAAGCTCCAACTAACTGGCCGGTAGGGGCAACGACGACGACGACATACGCGACCCGTTTGTGCCTGTCTGCCCATGCAGATTACCAAGGCCCGCTGGCGGCCTGGCGCCGTCGGCCACGCACCACGCACCCCCCGCCCCCCGGGGGCAACGGCCAGTGTACTAGCTAGCCAGGCGTCTAGCGCGTGCTGGCGCAGCTAGCAGGCAAGCAGATCCGTGGCGACACGTACGATTGCATGCGCGTCGTACGTGCGTGCGTGATCATCAATGCGCAGATCTTTCTGATGCAGGGGCCGGTACCGTACTGGGCGCAGCGCTGCAGCCGGCCGCCCGGCCGGCCGGCAGTCATGTGACAGCCCCGCGGCCCCCGCCGGCACGTACCGGCGGCCGCGTACGTGCGCGTGGATCCGCCCCGTCGTTGGACAAGGACAACAGGACGTGCAGAGGTTGCCAGGTCCGTGCGTGGCTGCGTGCTCCGCGCGGTTTGGGGGCGCAAAGAGCAGCTGCCTCTGCCTGGCAGTCAGGCGCGGCTTCTCTTCTCTGAGCCCCTGTCGTTAGCCGTGACTACACGATCGTTAAGTTGTCAGCTTCTTTTTCCTCCTTGCACCGCGAAAATCACCGAGGGCGGCACTCTAGGAAGGGGAAAGAGTGAAAGCTCGCACGTGCACACACTACTCGTAATAACGCAGCCGAGCAGGAAGGCACGGAAACAAACGGCTATCCGAGAACCGCACGGTTGCGAGGATGCACGTGGCAACATTTACTCTTGGCCCCTCATCAGAGCCATCAGACATGAGCCATGCCCCACCCCCTCTCCCCCGGCCGGCCGTCCGTCACGTACGCCACACGCGCACGCCCATGCCGCCGCCACGCTCGCCCATCGTCTGACGCCGAGCTTTGAATTCGAAATTCGAACGCCCCAACCGTCCGATCCCGCAATCAAATTTTCCCCGTTCCGCCGGAAACGTCGTGGAACGGAAAGAGAGGGAGACCCGGTCTGCAACCGTCGTCCCGCTGTGCTGCGCCTGCGTGTCCCCCAACGGCCGCGGCGGGCCCCGGGTAACGGCGCGCGGGGGGCTCGGGCGTGCACCCCCAGCCGTCGGATCCGGATCTGACCTCCTCCCGTTGGCCGCGCCTGGGAAGATAAAAGTCGTAGGCCGCCAGCGCAGCGCGGTGGGGGTGTTTCCATTTCCCGTGCGTGCGCGAGGGGCCGGCCGAGGGGGAGAAGGGAGCAGCAGGCCACCGGGCTCCTCCGGTCAAGCGTCCAAAGCCGTGGGCCTTTTTGCTTTGGTTTGCCCCGATGGGGAAGTACATGAGGAAGCGCACGGGGAGGGCGCCGGCAGCGGAGCTCGCGCAGGTGGTGGTCGGCGTGCGGACGCGGTCCCGATCTGCGGCCTTCGCGAGCGCGGCGGCGGCCGCGGCACCGGCGCCCAAGAGGCCGAGGAATAAGCAGGCGGCAGCCCGCGCGGAGGTGGAGGTGGGGGAGGCGGGGCGTGGAGATGACGGCGGCTGCGCGGCGGCGGCGGCGGAAGGGTGCTACCTGCAGCTGCGGAGCAGGAGTCTGTTCATGGCTGCCGCGGCAGCCGATGTGCGGTGTCCGGTGCCGATGGAGGAGAAGGCGGCGTTGCTTGCAGGGGAGGAGACACGGTCTGGTGCTTCCTTGGAGCCGGTGGTGCGGGTCGCTGGGTTCTCGAGGTGCTCCAGCACGGCGTCGTCGGTGGACGTCATTGTGGCGGCGGCTAGGGAGAGGAGCCGTGGCGCAGCGGAGGTGGGCGGGAGGACCCCTATCTGTTAGAATTCGCGCGTAGCGCGAGCTGCTCCCGCTTGCTTCTGTCCTCGCTGAATTATGCCTTCTCACCGTCGTTTCTTGGTCTCACTGCAGGCACGCGAGGACCCCGACGTCGAGAGCTCCGTCAGCGACTCGGCCGTGTGCGGGCGCGAGAGGTGAGTTCCTCGCTCCGGAATTCCGCAAGTTTTACGCGTTCTGGCTGGCACACACATGAGCCATGACAAGGGTTTCCTAATGGCTTCTCCGTGAATTTTCGTAATTCAGGAGGGAGGCGACGCCGTCGAGCCGGCCGCCGGCAGATCTCAGCGACGAGGAGTCGAGTCAGGCAGCGGACGACCAGCCAAAACACCACCACCGTCGTCCGATGTCTTTGGCGGCTGCGTCCGCGGCTTGCAGGGCGAGGAAGCCGGCAGAGGAAGAGATGGAGGAGTTCTTCGCGGCCGCGGAGAAGGCCGAGGCCGAGCGCTTCGCAGCCAAGTAAGTCCGGAATTCACTGTCGCCGCGCGCCGCATGCATTCCATGATCCGTGTAGTTCGTCGTCTCGTGATGAGTTCCATGACCGCCGAGCGCCGAGGTCGCTAATTCTGGGCTCTCCCCCCCTCCGCAGGTACAACTTCGACGTCGCCCGCGACCTCCCGCTCGACGCCGCCGCCGGCGGCCGGTTCGAGTGGACCACGGTGGCCGCCAGCGTCCGCGGCTGAATAATGCATGGCGACGTACAAGGCGGCCGGAAAAAAAGCGTAAAGCGGGTCGGCAGCCGAAAAGCGTCGTCGTCGGCGGCGGCGCAGAAAGCGAGGGCCCCTGCGGCGTGCAGTGGGGGCGCGAAAGAGATCGGACGCCGCTAGCTCCAAAGAGGAGACAGTACAGAAGATACAGCAGCAGAGCAGAGCAGAGCAGAGAGACACCAGTAAAAAGACACGAGCATTTTTTTTCGCTTTGGCTTTGGCAGTAGTCGGATAGTTTGTGGTGTTGAAGATTCTTCGTAGCCCCTGCCTGCCGCTAGGATCTCGGATTTGTGTAGGCCGTTGCGAGTTGCGACGCTGCGAGTGGCGTAATTGTGACTCCTGTTTTCTGTTCCCGGTTGGTGTCATCGGGACAGCCGGCATTCAATGCACAGTACCACCACAGCAGCAGTCAGCAGACGGCTGCACCTGCATGCCGGCTGCTGCGACAGTTAACCACCGTCACATTTGTTTAGCTGACGACACCCCCACAGTCTCTTGTTCCTTTCGTACCAAACTTCTGTTACCTCTCCAAATCGTCAGCAGCATCTTCATCCTTCAGTTTCGTGTTTCTCTCAAGCGGTCAAGCCCCCATCATGGGAAGCTCCTCTGCGTTCTGCAAGTCTGCAGTGCTTGGCTGCATGGTGTTTTTACCGCCGCCCTCTCCGATCCACGGATGGACGGACCATGGCGTGCCGTGGAGTCGTGGAGAGAAGGTTAGGTGAGGTCGGCCGATCAAGGCCGCCGACGCGCGCGCCCCCACCAATGGAAGCTGCCATCCATCTCCGGTCCCCCTGCAGCATGTGCGAGCGTTCAGAGTTGGAGAAATAAATTAACGCGGAAAGCTTTGATTACCGCGGGTGGAACGGGGAGATTAAGAAGGTTTTACAAGAGGGAGATGGTTGGGGATCTGGCGCACATGCAGCCGGGAAATGGTGCGCAGGGGAAAGAGAGCAGAGAGCTAGCTAGGGGAGGAAGCAAGGAATGTCGCCTCCATCGGGATCTGAGGTATTGCAGGACAGGGACGTAGGCGCTTTTTTGTAACAGTTCCTGGTTTGCAAAATTCGAGTTTAAATTAAACCAAATTGAGTTAAACCGTTTTTGTTATGAAACGAAGTTTAACTGGTTCACTTTGACAGGAGATTTCCGCTGGAATAGTGACCTTGTAGGTGGGGACTGCAGAGTGCAGAGATTCTTTTGTATGGCCGGTACTCTTTTCTTTTCCACCTCCTATCGCTGATATACTCCATCTCGGATCTAGCTAGCTAGTCTACTCTATACTTATGCTCCAGTGCATGATTTGGGTTCGTTGAGCCGGCCAGTCCGCCGTTCCTTTTTATCTGCATGGAAACCCTGTACGTGTGGTCCAGATTCTAAACACGCTGGTGTGCGTGCTGCTAAGCCAGCTGCAGACAAGAAGCGGCAGCGGAGCGCAGTTAAGGGCGTGTACAACAGTTTAGGCATTTCTTGCCTATTGTATCTATGACAATTTAAATAGGCAATTTACTACTGTTGTTTAGACAAGCTATCTATCTGTTTATTGTCTATTCGCTATTTAATACCCTCTCTAGTTGATGTTGTTTTGCATGGGAGAGACGGTAGGAGTAGTAGATGAGATAGTAGGCAATGACAACACCCTCTTCCTCATTTAATGATGGTCGTATGTCATCTCATTTTCTTTACGTGGACGAATAGGCATTTCATTGCCTAATCTGTTGTACATGCCCTAAAGTCGACATGTTTGGTAATTGGGACGTCGACTTCTTGGCAATTGACACCAATAATAATATTACCGAGATACATCAGAGGAAGGAAAAAGAGACTGCTACGGATGGCGTGTTAACGTGTGGCAATGTGCGCGAGAGAGACGGGGAGCACGAGCATCTTATACTGCTAGTATATACTCGAATGTCAGAGCGCAAACCCGAGATCCGTAGGATCAAAGGTAGTCGCACGTGGAGGATCACAGGATCAGAGGAATGTGCTCGTGCAAGGCCCTGGAATGGCAGCTGCGGTGGTGGTGATTTCGCCTGGGGAAGCCAACGACAACGAGGCCAATGGCCACCGTGCGTGCGGTGCCGGTGTGGGGAGGGAGCCAGCAGGCAGAGGGCGAGGCACGCGGCGTACGTCGGCGAGGACCCCGACGGCGGTGAACATTCCGCTGCCAAGATGCGTGCGTGCAAGGCAGGGTTTTCAGCTAGCGCCCCGAAAACGAGCGTGCGGTGGTGGCGCTGAAACTGTGGGCAAGCCAAACTTCGCGTTGCATCCTCGGACCCCCGGCGTGCCCATGTCCCCCGCGCCCGAGCTGGCCGCGAGCTCCCCCCGCCCCGCGTTATCCGCCGCCCGCCGCGCGGCAGGTGGAGTGCACTCCTCCCCGGCTCTCCCCTCGCCAACAGACATCAGATAGCGACATGCTACAGATCATCGCAAAAAAGTAAACGAGAGAAGCAACGTGCTCTCGTGTCGTGCGTCGTCGCACCAGCTGCAGCTGGTCAGCTCCGCGCAGAGTTCTCGTGGACTCTGTTGTGGAGCGATCGAGAACAGAGCCCTAGACTGTAAAGGGCAATTCATTCAAGAACACCGCAAATGCTATTTTTTTCAGTTTTTCTATATACAAAATGATGTTAAAATTAACTTTTATTATCAATTTCCCACCCAACTTTTACTCCCAGTGACCCAACAATCTCGAATGATAATAAAAGTGAATCCAACAAAAACTGACACACCTAAAGAAAATGAGACAACAGAACACTATGTTGGCTCGCGGAAAGAGAATGTAAAGAAAATAGGATCACCACTAGCCAAAAAAAATCATACATACCTACTACTCGGAAAGGAAACTGCCTACTGTCAGAAATTGACCGCTACTTACGCCCCTGGCGCGCGCTAATTAGAGTCCCCCGGTCAGGTGTGTGCGGCTGTGGAGTCAACGTGGGGGCCACCGATGCAAGGCTGCGGACCAGCTCGTTGTCGGATAATCGTTCGCTGAAATCATTCCTAACCCGTCTGGAGTGCGCAGGTCAGCTCGGAAAGCGCTCGCTAGGCGCGCACGGTCGCTAGTTAGCAACTCCCCACCACTTGCCTCCAACTCCCCACCTGACGCGCTCGCCACTTGCCTCCATACAACGTTGGAGCTAGGGCCTATTAGAGAAAAGCTAAAAGGTTAACGATAGACGTTTGTATAATAAAAATTCCGAAATGCAAAACTTATAATTTACACATACAATTAATTGTATAATTTCATGATATAAATTTTATGAGATAATTTTTAGCGCAACTTTAACAGAACGTAAAATTTATGTGTATAATTTTTATGATGTACCTAACTTAACTTATACACATAACTTCAGGATATAAGTTTATGAAATAAATTTTTAACACAACTTCATCAAAAATGCAAAATTTATGTGTACAACTTTTATGATATTTATAACTTAGATGCATAACTTGACGATATAACTTTTTTGCGATAAATTTTTAGCACAACTTCAACAGAAATGTAAAACTTGTGTGTACAACTTTTATAATGTGCATAACTTCACGATGTAGTTTTTATGAGATAAAATTTTAGCATAATTTCAACAGAATGTAAAACTTATGTGTCAAACTTTTATGATATTCATAATTTAGATGCATAACTTCACGATATAATTTTTATGAGACAATTTTTTAGCACAACTTCAGAGAATGTAGAATTTGTATATACAAAAGTTTCCATTATGTACGTAACTTTGATGTATAAGTTCACAATATATTTTTTAAAAATATTTTTAGCATGATTTCAGTAGAATGTAACATTTACAGATTTCAAGAAGGAATATAAAAAGAAAAGGCAAAAAAAAGGTGGCAGCATCGAGAACTTGGGAAGGGGATAAGGGTTGCTGCGGGACCCATACACGTGGGGGCCGACGGGTGGGCAGCACACGCGAGCACGTAGCGGGTCCGATCGATCGGTGGCCCCTTTACTAGCGCGCGGGTGCTAAAATGATTTTGCGCCCCGACGCAGCACAACCAACAACTTCGGCTCTCCGCGCCGCTGGCCTGCTTCTTGGGCTCGTCACGTCGCCACGCCATGGGGGCTTGCTGTCGCAGAGGGGAGATAGAGCAGCACCGCTGCCGATCGGCCGCGAGGAAGGGAGGCGTCCTCGCCGGCCTTAGCCGCGGGAATGGTGGCCTCGTTGGCCTCCGCCGTTGGGCAGGAAGACGGCCTCGTCGGCCTCCGCTGCGGGAAGGGAGGCAGCCCCATTGCCTACCGTCGTGACTCGCGGGGCTGGAAGGCGGCCACGACGCCAGCCTTTGGTCCGCCGAGGGGAACACTGGGAGGCGGCCACGTCAGCTGCCGCCGCCACGGACCGGAGTGCTGGAGGCGAATTGCTCCTCTAGATAAGATGTGGGTGGGATTGGTGTATGTGACTGTGAGAGACAAAGAGAAAGGATAAGGTTTGACCGGGGGCTGAGGGAAGGTGAGGCCGTGAGGGCGTGAGGAGCCAGCCGGCCTATAAAAATCATGTCGGGCCGCCCGCTGTGCCGATCTGGCAACCCGTGCCTAGCCTGAGCTATCGTGCCAGGCCGGCTAGGGCCCGAAGGACGTTGTGCCGGGTCGTGCTCAAACCGGGACAAAAAATCGGGCTTTCGGGCTACGGGCTTTTTGGACATTTATAGGTCTCCTAGGGTTGGCCTGGGTTACGGATGGAAGAAGGTCAATGTTGAGCGGACGATGAGATGAAGAGGTGAGATTGTGAGAGGATAGGATGGACCGGTTGGGCCAAAAATCTTGTGTTTGCACTTTGCATTTTTTTAGTTATCTGTCTCTTAATTTCTATTATGCAATTTGTACTGTGTATTTTATTGTTTGATTTCATGATTAATGTTATGTATCTTTACGGCGCATTGGTTGATTGTCCTGTCTATGCATGGTTGTGTGTGGTTGACTGGTTGTGTGATTGTATTACGGGTCGGTGTTTCCGATTTGCTTTTTCGTAATCCGACCGTGTTCGACATGTTCCCGATTGAATTAGTTTGTTTCCCAATCTTTCGATCTCCCGCAATTTCAACCCTACTCCTAACTTCAGAAATAAATGAAGCGAGATCGTTGCTGCCTGAAGATATCAAAGGACTTCTTTGACGCATCAAGTCCAAGAAGATATAAAATACTAGAACATTAGCAAATAATAGTATTTTGGTCTCTTGTACGACAAAAAGCATATTAATTTAGTATTTTAGTTAGATTTTTTACATACATTTACATCTCTTGTATGATCAAAATATAGTGTCTTACTGTTCATACATTTACTATCATTGTTCTTATTGTTAATTATTATGAATTTCGAAAATTAAAATATGTAAGTCATTGCAGATAGTGGATTATTCTTTTGGAGAAAGGTAACATGCTTATCACTGTAGCATAATATCTAACCTACCTCCTAAACATATGGTTACTTTCATTGTTCTTATTATGAATTATGAATTTCAAAAATTAAAATATTTATGTGCGATGGAAGAAATGTTTCAGTTTAAGTGCATGGGAAGATACAATCATTTAGTGTTTAATCTCCGTAACAGCACGGGCACTTCGCTAGTTTTTTTGTGCTTTCCATATTTCTACCTCTTCCCGAGCTGTTCGGTTCTATGGGCCCAGCCCAAATAATAACCCGGTGTAACACGACAAAAGATCAGGCTTCTCTCCGCTGTACGGGCTCAATGAAAGGTATGCGAATGATTTACAGTTCAGACACCGCGAAAACGACTAAACAAGTGAAAGAATGCAATAAATTGCAGATACAAGCCTCCGGGCGTCTGCCATGTTAGATTGACCTCTCCACCAATGGGCCCAACGGCCCATTGGGCCCTTGACTCGCGTACGGATCGGGGATGCCCCGCCCGTTAGAAGGCCGGTGGGCCCCTGTCGCGCAGCACTATAACAGGGAGTGGGGGCCACAGCTCTAAGGACGAAGTTCGTCGCCACCACAGTAGCTCTCCCCACTCCTAACCTTAGCCGACCGAGAGGGAGTGCTGAAGCGATGGGAAGCACCACCGCGCCACCACAGGTCGTCGTCGTCCCTACACTGCACTACGCGTCGCTGCCTAGCGCAGAGCTCCATCAACAGAACCAAGGACGAGCACAGAGGTACGAGGTCTGATTTACATAGTTCAACCCACTTGATCTACTTCTAGTCGATCCGGCGAATCTATCAATGGCATCAGAGCCATGCTAGGTTGTAGATCTTGTTTGGGAAGAGAAAGGAATCGATCTCTGAATCGAATTGAAACAATAACCCTAACCCTAACCCTAGATCCAAAAGTCAAAGGACGACGGAGAAGGGATCCTACCTAGTCCTTACCGCTGCCGTCACCACTGTCGGCGCACTCGACCGGGAAAGTTCTCTTGAGCCTCAGGAGGCCACACCACTGTGCGGTCTCGCCTTGGACTGGGACAAAGGGCGCCAACACAGAGCCACTCGACGGCGGTGCGCTCACCCGCGGGTGGACGCGCGCACCAGCGAGAGGGCCTGCGACGGCGCCATCACCAGCCTCTCCGGGCCGCCATGGAGCGCAACTTTCTCTGGATCTCACATGTGCGAGTGCTAGGGAAGAAGGGGGGAGGCAAGAAAAGAAGGAAGGAAGAAGGGAGGAGCAGGCCGCGGTCGTGTGCCGGGCGACGCCGCCCTTCACCGTCGCCGGCCGCGGCCAAGACCGAACTTGCCGCCGCCGCTCAGAGAAGCAGGCGTGAAGCACGGGGGAGGAGAAAGAAGAATGGGGCTAGGGTTCACAAGGGGCAGCCGCCAGCGGTTTTGTTCCTATGAAAGGCACAGGCGACAGTCAGATTAACGATCCATGCAATGGACGGCTGAGAGCAACCGAGTGCTGATGGGCCAGTTTCGGCCCAGGCGGGCACGGAACGCGGGCCGTTTTGGCGGCCTGCCCGTTGGCTGCTGGGCCGCGGGCCCAAGTGGGTGTGCGGAGGATGGTCGTGGGTTGTATTCTTTCGCGGGCCGAAAAGGAAAGGTGCTTTACAATATGTTTTGAACTGTTTTGATGTTTTCAGAAGCATACATGTATGATTCTTTGATGAATTTTGTATAGTTTTGATTCCTACTCAAATTGAATCAACGAGATATTTGTGTAGAGATTGAGTTATGACAGAAATGCTTCTGAATAGTATGTTATTTTATGAATTTTATTCATGTTTTCCGCTGAAAAAGTTCAAATTGTTCTCCATTTAATTTTAATTTGAATATTAAATTAAAGGGAAAAGTTGAGTAGAGAAAAATCATGGAAAAGGAAAGATTATTCTGATGGAATATTAATTCAAGGCAGAGTTTTTGGCAAGTTTGTCAAAGTTGTGACAAGTTTGTCAAGGTTTTAACCTCTATTCAATTTTGAACCAACGGGAATTTTGATAAAGGAATGTTTTTGGAAGTGTGACTGCTTCTGAAAAGAAAGAAAAGTTTTCCGCTGCAAATTAAAAGTTTCACCTTCTAATTAAATTGGAACCAACGGGAAAATTTAATTAGTGGAGTAGAAACATATTTATTTAAAGTTAATTATGGTGTTGTTATCCTTTGACCAACGTTGAAAATAACAATATTACAATTTTATGAGTCTTATGTTTAAAGTTAAAGTTCTTCATGAAATTTGCATCAAGTGATCAATTCTCAGAGAATAAAGATCAAGAGATATTGTTTTTTATTTCTTCTTTCTGTTGTATAATGTTTTCTTTAGCTGACTTTCAATTAAATTGGAACCAACGAGAAGATTTAATTGAAAGAACAGTTTTGAAAAGTTCCTTGTCGGTTATGTTCACGTTAAAGCTAAAGTCAGCTTCCGCTGTATAAAGTTCAAGATAAAGTTACATTGGTCTTGATTGCCGATTTTTTGTACAAAGTTTATGTCTCTACTCAATTATGGACAAAGAGGATATTTTAGAAATACTTTTGATAAGTATTAATTCTAAATATAAAGTTCATGGTGTTGTCATTTTCTGACCAACGTTGATGATGACAATATTATGATATGATGGGTTAATTATAATTCAGTCGATGATGACTTAGAATTAATATACATGAATAATGTTTTATTCTATTTTCTGTCCAACGGTGATATGGAATAGAACATACAGTTTTTTAAAAGTTTCATAAGTTTAAAGTTTGGATTATTTCAGAATATTTTCTTAGAGGAAAGATCCTTTTGCTTTCATTCATGAAAGTATTAAAAGTAAGCTGAGCACTTGTGACTCAGGAAATGACAAAGAAGAGTGCCATAATATGAGGGACTATGTTCTCTTTAAAAGAATGGTTTAAAAAGTAAAGATTCTCGGATATTAATCATAGAAATATGATAGATCATGGAGAGTCTTGAGAAATGTTTCTCATGTACTCTCTATGAAGAGGAATTTATTTCCAGTTCAGTCATCATGATAAAAGTTGCAATAATTCATATGCATGTTTAATCTGACTAATGTTGGATTAAGCATGTGTGCGTTACAGTTTATTCAGATTTAATTTTGAATTATGAATTTGATGATTGAATGCAAGTCAATCTTGGCATGCATGTTCCTTCCAGGTTATTACCTGAATGGAGAGGAAAGTTTTTGATACTCTCGCACGACGAGAAAAGTTCATGATAATACCCGCATAGCGAGAAAGGCTCTGAGAAAATAATCACTTTATGGGCTAAAATTGGCATAATGCTTATGTTAGACAATCCTATATGGTGGGAAAAATTTTGTCAAAGGACTCATCCAGCATGGCGGGAGAAAAATATACTATTTCAAGGGATAATTTGAACCATGCCATTATGATTCTGCTAAATTGGAGATATGCCATCCTGACCCACATGTCAGTGACTGTGGTGGCACCCACCTGTCAGTGAGATACCAATGGCATATTTCCAAACTGTGAAAATTATAATGGCATATTTCCATCTAACTATTTCAAGGCTTTTGAAAACTCAAGCAACTCAAGCTTGTGTATCGTTCTTTATCTTTAGGTTCGCATATTACTTTTGATTTTCTTTAAACTCATAGAGTGCTTAGTGACTATAACACAATGGAAATGCTCAATTAATACCAAATTAGTAAAAGAGCAACTCCAAAAAAACTATTTCCCAGTCTGGAACACACAATAAGCACATGAGTCATTATATCTTGAAATAAAGGACTATGTTGAGTTCTTAAAGTGAAATGAGGAAAAATGTACTCCCATATATGAGTTAAGTAACAACCTTGTTTTGTATGATATAATCATGCAGATAAAGGAAGTAATTGAAAGTGTTCTCAAAGTTTCCTCACTGATAATAGTTCTGAATGGTTTCGAAATTGTGGCAAGAAAGTTCATGCCACATTTCGAGGGGGAGAAAAGTGAGAAAGGTGAAATCCCCTATACTTCAGGAAAGTAATGCATTGTTTGCATTTAGAGTGTGATCTATAGAAGATAAATGTGATTGTCTGGGGAGTACAAGGAGTCATATATGTGATACCCCTAAAGAAAAGGAATAGCTAAAATCCTGGACTTTTATAAGTTCGATAGGATGATAGCGATGTGACTAAAGGTGAAAGAACAAACCCAATGAGAAAGTTTAAAGATACTCTATTATCTATAATAGATGGTCAGATCTGGGGGAGCCATTTAATTGGCCATCCGGATGAAAGAAAAGGCTAATCTGGGGAGTCATTTTGTTGGCAATTCAGATAAAAGAAAAGGTTCTTTTATTTCTAACGAGACACATTGTCTTCTTGGAATACGAGAGCAATCAGGGGGAGCATGGTGGCTCGAGAAATTGACTTCGAGGAGAAGTGGGCATATATGCCCCACTCTGATGATTCGTTAGCTATTTATCTCGACACTCGTGGCAAACTGGTAACAATATGGTAGATGATATGGAACCTGTCCTTCAGAAGCCATTGAAACTCATTGTTGTACATAGGGAGAGCTGCTGCAGCCCCATATGGTAGATGTACCAGAAGTTGAGGCACACAATGTGCCAGAGGCCTCTAGTAGGTCTCAAAGGGTCAAAAGGCTGATGGTTGCATAGTTTGCAATATAGAAAAGTTCACATTGAGATTTATTCCATCTCATGTGTAGAAACCATAAGAAGCGCTTGTTCGTTGAAAGTGGACCTAATGAATCCTGAGGAAACTTGGGACTCGTAAGTGATTCTCAATGGAGCCAAAACAGTAGGCTGCAATGGGTCTACAAGTCGTTGACGTGACTCCAAAGAGAATATGTGAACACACAAAGTGCATCTTAAATCAAAAGTTTTTGTGCAAAGAAAATGAAAGGACTACAATGAATTTTGTGGCACATCATGATCTGAGTTACATCAGATGAAAGTATTTCATGGCACAACCTAAGCGTTTTTTGGTATGTAAATAAAGGAAGAAAAGGAATGCTGCTTAAAGAAATCATTTACGAATGATAATATTTAAAGATAAAGGATTTGGTTTTGGGTTTAAAAGTGAATAAGAGGACAACATTTGAACAATGTTATAGAACGGGAATTCATTTTCTAATTGTGCATATGTGATTGACATCTTGCGTGGTAGCAGTAATGTCAATCTATTGTAAAAGGAGAAGAGGTTCTTGTCCTCAAAGTTCAAAAGGAAATTCTCGATGAATGTCTCTCAATTATAAGGATCGAAATTCACCGAGATAAAAGAAAAGGAGTATTAGGACTATCACAAGAGGCATACTTAGAAAAGTTGCAAAGAAATATAGTATGCATGCGAGTAACCTTCGCCTGTTCTCATTGTCAAGGGTAATGATTTTTGGGAACTTTTATGTTCTAAGAATCAATATGGAATGTATTAAAAGAATATGATACCATATGCTTCAGCTGCTGGAAGCCTAATGAATGGAAAAGATAGAACTTACCTTGACATAGTTCATATATCCGGGTTGTTTTAGCAGTGTCCAATCCAGCTATTGAATGGAATTAAGTGTATCAGCCTCATGCTAAGTTGAAAAGATCAAGTGCTCTCAAAAGGTTGTGAGTATAAAGATATTTTGTGAAATGTAGCGAAATCCACAATTGTCGCTAACTTTCACACTTGGAGTTTTTATGTGGAGATGCTCCAAAGGGTTAACACAGTTGTCATCAATGTGATGCAAAGATGTGGTATAGCATGATACGAGGCTGAGGGACAGGCAAAATAGTTAATGGAACCTGTACCCGGAGTTGATAATGGTTGTCAACAGCAATAACCATTAAAGTAGTTCACTCCTATAACAACAAGTCAAGTGTGCTACTAAACACATTGACACAAAGTTATATGTTGTAAGGGAGTAAGTCCGGAATCATATTAAAGATATTGCGCATATAAGAGAAGCAAGTGCTTGAGGATCCTCTTACAAAAAGTATATAACCTAGTGCGCTTAGAGAGCACATGTGCAACATGGGTTTATGGCGTAGTTTAAGATTTCAGATAATAAAGAGCCCAAGTCTAAAGAATTTGTTTCAGTACAGAGATGTGTATTATAGCTGTGGAATCTATCAGGGATTGATAGAATCGAGATTGACCGTGATGATAAAACATGCTCTATGCACTGATCTGTAATGGAATGAGAAAAGAAGTTAAAAAGTATATGGTGATATCAAGGGGGAGAATGTTAGATTGATCTCTCCACCGATAGGCCCAACAACCCATTGGGCCATTGACTCGCGTCCGGATCGGGGACGCCCAACCCGTTAAAAGGCTGGTGGGCCCCTGTCGCGCAGCACTATAACAGGGAGTGGGGGCCACGGCTCTAAGGACGAGGTTCGTCGCCACCACAGTAGCTCTCCCCACTCCTAACCCTAGCTGGCCGAGAGGGAGTGCTGAAGCGACGGGAAGCACCACCGCGCTACCACAGGTCGTCGTCGCCGTCGCCCCTGCACTGCACTGCGCGTCGCTGCCTAGCGCAGAGCTCCATCAACAGAACCAGGGACGAGCACAGAGGTACGAGGTCTGATTTACATAGTTCAACCCACTCGATCTCCTCCTAGTTGATCCGGCGAATCTATCATGCCAAACTTCAGAACATGCTGTCAGACATTTCCTACGGCTCCATGTCGTTACACCCCAGAAATAGACAGACGCGAAAATGACCCCAGGTTGGCACGGCCCTCTTGAGTGTAAACCGAAGCATAAAGCCAGACACGATGCATACATGAATATGTACACTGTCGATGTCACCATAATACGGCTCTCATCGTCGGTAAACAGTAATGGTTCCTGATGACTTTTGGAGCAGGGCATGCTGATTGCTGCTTTTTTTGAAGCAAATGCTGATTGCTGATGCACGCAAGAGAATGCAGGTGGGGCCTGGGGGATAAAGAGTCCAGGCCCATTCCGTTGCAAGGCTGGTGTAAGCAAAATCCAGGACTCGTATGCACGTACAGCTTCTGATGCCGAAGTCTTTGCGGCGTCTCGCGCGGTCTGTCTTGACTCTTGAACCACGACACCACATTTCTTTGCTAACACATTTTTTCTTCGTTTGTATGATTACATGTTACGCATACAATGTCCGTACTATTTCGATGCATACCAGGGGGGCACGTGTGACATTGCCTCGCTGCTTGAATGCAGCATTGGAGGATTAGCGTGAATTGAGAAGCAAGCATGGATATGCAGGGCAGGAACAGAATATTACTGGCATTGCATATGCGTGTGGAATTTCCCAAAGCTGACGCACAACCAACCTTTTTTTCATGACTCACACCGTCGTCACACGATCAGCTGACCAGGGAACTTGTCGTTTCAAAAGAAAAAAAACAAAAACTGACCAGAGAAGTTGTTGGATTGGGTCCAAACATCTACACGTGGGTAATACCTTAGTAACAAGTTCGGTGTGGGGGGCAAACAAATACTACCCATATAAATTTATTCTAACAATAATGTATCTTGATAAAGCATCTGAGTGAGTTATAAGTTACTGTATAACTTATAATACACTCATGCCAATTGGCACAATCTGGTGATGTTTTTTTGCAGTATTGAACCAAATGGCTAACCTAGAAAACTTCATTTACAATATTAAACCTAATGACACGATTTTAAGATACCTCGTCGACATCACGATGTGAGTGGTCAGTAGTTTCATTTTTTTAAAAAAAAAAGTTTGCTCAAAACAAAGAAAAGTGCCTTCCAATTTGTATACAAGCAATGGATCGTTGCGTTATCTTTAATGTACACTCTAAAGATAAAATCAAGTAGTAAGTAGAAAAGTAAACGGTCAATCTTGAAGTCCGGCTTAATCATATCTATATGGCTCGACGCGCCGTCACTTGTGTTTATCCTAACACCACCATGCTAGGCTACTAACCCGCAGGTTAGCGTTGACCACCGGCCACTCAAATTGCACACAAAATTTTTCCCTCACATAGTCACATGGCGATGGCGCACAAGCAAACTCCCTATGCAAACCTCAAAAAAAGCCGGTCGATAAATACTGCCAAGTAAAAAACAGAAACGAAAAAATAAAATCCACGACGAACGAAACGCCGAAGCGAGCAAGCGACCCACCCCGTCCCCGTCCGTCTCCTCCTCTCCTCTTCCATCGCCACCAGAAGCGAGTGAGAAAAACAGCGCAAACCCTTGCTCCGATTCCCCTCTCCTCGGCGGAAGTAAGGGGAGCAGGTGCTGAGGGCGTCGTCGGCGGCGGCGGCCATGTGGCCCGGCTGCGGCGGGCGGTTCTACTGGGCGCCGGAATCGGCGCCGCCGGGGCAGGCGAGGGGCGTCGCGGTGGTCTTCGCGTGGGTGTGGAGCGACGAGGCGCAGCTGCGGCCGTTCGTCGAGCTCTACGCCTCGCTCGGGTGGCGGTGCCTCGTCTGCCACCCCGACCTCGTCGCGCTGTGAGTTCCGCCGCCGCCGCCGCTCGCCCTCTATCTCGCGCACTTCCTTCGCTTCGCTTCCGCTAGCGGATTCGATTCGGCCGAGCGGGTTACTAAGTTGGACTTGTCGAGGCGCCCGGTAGTAGGTCGCAGCTACTATCATGGCCTGTGCCTGCGGTTATAGCTACGCTTAGGTCTAATTTCAGAGGTTGCTTGCTAGATTGTGTCTGCTGAAATCGTGAGGCGGGAGGATTTATGTTTAGCCGTTTATGATAATTTGCGGAGAGCGGATTGGCTGGGCATGCCACTTACCTGAGCTGTGGTTGAGTTTGGTCACTCCCTTCTGGATGATTCATCACTCGGTGTTAACTATCCTAGTATTTGTGCAATAATTTCTACTCTTATCATTGTTTGTACCAGAGTCATGTTTGTTAGCTTTCCTGTTTGGACTTTGGACTTCTATCTGGCTTGGCTGTTTTAGTTTATCTAGTGATTAGTGGTAAATTGTTTGGCTGAAGGAACTTCAAGGCTGGTGTAATTTCCAGGGACCACTTTAGGAAGTCAAGTTTATTACATCCACACAGAATGTTCTGCAACGCTATCATTCCTTCAGTTATTTATTTATTTTTGGTTGAGCTTCAGCCAAGTTCTTAGCATTGATCCAATGTGTGCATCTTTTGTTTTGACAATATACCCACGGATTCAATATGCAGCGGGTCCACCCAAGCTTTTTTTGAGCCAGTTTGAACACAGGGGAACACATTTTATTGAATATCACTTGCATGCTACTTGTCGAATCAGATAAGTGTTAAAGGCACTAGGATTAAATTGGCATAATTTGCATTCGCTGGCAGTGGAAACTGTATCCGTCAGTTTTTTTAACAATAATATGTTGGATAAGGCCCTTTCACATTTTAGTAATGTGTGTTTTGCACCTTACTTCAAATCTTACATGTTAACGTGTAATATTTCCCTGGGGGCTGGGGTCATGTGCACTATCGGGGTTCCTTTATAAATCTTGTTATGGTACTTTACTAATTCTTTTCTTCTTCCAGATATCTCTCTGAGAAAGCAACATCACTGGCAACTGGTATTATTAGTGAGCTGGTTAAGGTAAGTTTTTTCCTGTTCCTTATCATTGCGCTGCCAATACCACTGTAGATAAAGTGAACAGATGTCTGCTCAAGGGTGGTGAAGTCACACGGTTTTTGTACCAATAGTAACAGTATTGTAATAGCGTATTAGTCAGTTCACTGCATTCGAACTGTTGTATGGTGCACTTGGCAAAGTCTTCTTTAACTCCTTGTTGTCATTTGTACCCAACCTGTCGATTACACAGAAAATCTGTAGATTTTGAAATCGTCTGAATGTAAACATTTTATAGTTTAAATGTATGTTTTTTTATCTTATTATGTTACATTGCTTGTACTATCCTTCAGTGCCGCCACATATGGCTCTCGGTGACCTTACTGCTGATTAAGAACTGAACTACTTGCATGTTTTTCCTTGATATACTTCTGATATTGCTGGAAGATTTGTTTAATTTGTAGGGAAATGGGTGTCCTGAATCTAGAAAGTCACCATTCAACTTGATTGCGTTTTCACTAGGCACATAATTCCCCCTCGAAGTAACATGGAATATTTGGTGTTTCAGGAACTGAAAGTAAAGCCTCTGCCAACCGTTCTTGCTTCCTTTTCTGGTGGCTCTAAGGGATGCATGTATAAGGTTATTCAGGTGCGTCTGTTGTAGCTAACCTTTTTAATGATTTGACCTTAACAGCTATTGTAAATACAATCATTTGGCACCGTCTGTCCTTTCTGTAAAACACAAAAAACGTTTGTGACCGTTGGAATGATCGAACTCTTGGACTTTGCAGTTACTAGATGGAAGATGCGAAGGGGATGCGACCATGGTATGCCATACCTTTCCACTATTTTCCTTCCATTATGCTTAGGGGAAAGATATTGGAACCTATGCAAAAATCTTACCCGAATTGCTTTCAAGACTTGCATGGAAACTAATTTATGTTAATTGTTATGGATTATATACTGCTAGGTGATAACATTCCAGTTCTTTGTTGTGGCAATCTATCATTTGTTTAAATATGTTGAATGTTTGCTTCGTCCTTCATTGATACTGATACTCCTTCCTTGAATGCCAATTCTGTACTTCTTGTAGTAGCTCGTTCATGATTTGTAGCAGCGGTAATGATTGATTTTGTGAAGTCCATCATCATCATTGTCTTAAACTTGCATGTAGTTTGTTCATGATTTGTATAGGCAGTAGTGGCGATTTTGTGAAGTCCATATCATCATTGTTTCTGTCAGTTCATCATGGTTTTGTCTTGAGATAAATATTCATTGTGTATGTTTTTATTTAATATATGTGTGGTTCACCATTGGGCGGATACTAGCTATTTGGGATACTGCTCAGTATTTCTTGGCTAAAATGTTTTTTTGGCATAAATTTCCACTGTGCAGAAGGACTATCGGCTAGTGAGAAACTGTATATGCGGGCAGATTTATGACTCTAGCCCTGTAGATTTTACCAGTGATGTGGGCACCCAGTTTCTCCAAAAGTCTGCAGTTGGAATTTCAGCTCAGTCATCCGTATTACATTCATGGATGGCAAAGGCTTTGGCATCTGGCATGGATACTCTCTTCCCAAGCAGAATTGAAGCTCAGCGTGCAGAGTACTGGCACACACTGTACTCATCAGCAGTAAGTTTAGTTTTATCTGTGATACTTGGCATATACCATTCTCCGCTTTTATTGACATTTTCATTACTGTTCATGTAGGGGTTGGGTCCTGTTCTTATATTTTGCTCAGAAGTTGATAATCTTGCTCCAAGCCATGTTATCTGTGGCTTTGCGAGGCGTCTGATTGAACTAGGCACAGATGTTAAACTTATGAAATGGAGCGATTCCCAACATGTTGGTATGTTCTGTTTTTTTAACTTGCTGTTGAGGTCAAGATGTTATTTGTAGCTTGAATTTTAATGAAACCAATGAGCTTCTATTGAGAAACAGTAGTTAATTCCACAATATTTCTCAGTACATCTTATTGAGACAGAGCAATCAATACAGTCTACACATTAATGGTTACATTTACACTATAACCTTAGGGCACAACATTGCAGTACTTACAGTGTAGCCATTGTAAATATGTGGCTCAATTCGAAGCCTTGATATTTCCTATCCAGATTATTTTTCCTGATCACTTGTAGGTCATTACAATTCACATGAAGCTGAATACAGGACAGCTGTAAATGATATGCTGAATAAAGCTCTCATTACCTTCTGCCACCGAAGCCAGATGTACGACTCAAATATGGCAGGTGATCGGGAGTACAAGATAGCGCATTCAGTCTGCAGTCTACACAATGTGGCAGCTAATTCAAATGAGAGCTTAAGGAGGGTTGCCAACAGTCCTAGTGATCACTTCTTCCTGCCAAGTTCGAAGGATCATGATGAGTCTAGGGAACCAGTTTCGCTGATTGAAGACCAGAGGCGCCACTTATCCCATCCACCCAGCATGGAGCCTAAAGGAGTCCTTGGCCAGATCCTGTTTGATGTTTGTGTTCCAAATAATGTTGAAGGATGGGACATCAAGCCAACAGTATCCCCAAATGGACGACCAACATTCACTTCAGCCCGGCAACTTGGCCCGTTCAATCCCATCAAATACTTCAGACGTTCAAGACTATAGTTTGTTGCAGGAGTTGAGAATTTTGTGTATATATCGGAGGCATGGTGTCTAATGATAACTCTGAGCAAGATTTCACCTATGTAAGTTCCCCTGAATTGTTTCTATTTTCCTTTTGCACCGCTTGGCGAGGAATGTACATATGCTTTCTATATCATATGAGTGTGTATTAGAAATGATACAGTGGGCGTAAGTTTTAGGTGGTTGTACGGTGCATAGTACAGTGAATAGCAAAGGGAATGATTATTATGCCTTTGTATTTTCCTCTAAGTCTCATGTTCATCAAATCTAATTATCTGAAAATCTTTTTCCTTCATTTTACCAATCATAGCATCTTACTATTGATCTTTTATTGCTTGGTAACTTGGTAACATCTATGGCCACTGTTTTCTGTTTAGTGCTGTTACTGACTATTATTCACCTCATAGGTAGCCTAAACAAATACAGGGATGCCAAAGAAGACGTTTGTATGTCTTCCTCCGCTTTTTAACTGTTTAGATTATGAGTGTTTCCATAGTTTGCAAAGCTCCTTCGTCACCACCTTTACGAGTTATTGAATTTTAATGGGATAGAATGCTTGTCCAATGGTCGAGATGGGCCATTGCGCACGCATGTCCATTTTCGACTCGAACCCGAACATCCACATTATTCTTACAAGCTTGAGTTGGTATGTTTTCTATTTCTTCCAAAAAAAGTCTGCATGAGCATTCCTTCACACCTGCTCTTTAGAGTTTAGACCATGCCACGGTCCGTCCATGGAATGACGTTTGGGGCGGAAGTTTTATTGCAATGCTCGTTTAGTAGATTACACATTTTTGAAGATCTGAAGCATCCAATGGAGGTGTTGGTTGCAGTTGCAGAGAGTTTCTAGAAATATCTTGCAGAGTTGCTGATGCATCAACCAATATCTGTAGTTTGTAGCTTTTCCCGCCATATCTTTCTGACAAAATTGTCTTACATTGGTATTGTGAAGCGATAAGATATCGGGAATCATATCTACTTTTGAAAATGGAAAATTCTCCAGGATTGAACATGCCTTAGCATGCGGGGTCGGGTAAGTTGGATCTGAACTTTTAGACGTTTTGTTGGATGTTGGAAGAAAAAAACGGAAAGAAGTAAATTTGCTTTTATTTTCAACACATGTTCCAGTTTTCTCGACAGATGGAATAAACTTATGTGCAGAGGCCTCCTCCTGGCCAACTTTGGCAGCGCATATATGTGCCTACCCATGTGCTCTTTCCGAACTCGCAGACGTCTTCAGACGACGTTTCTGTACTCTTCTCGCAAAGTGAACTCATATGAATCATGACTCATGAATGACGCGTCCATATTTCTACAATGGACAAATCACAGATGGAAATAATTACCACTTTATGGTCTACTGCATGCAAATGTGTTTAACATTGTGCCGCTACCCAGGTAGCTAGAGAACATGTTGATGTGCTCTACAAGCATAAACAACTGACACTTGCTAGGAACAGATTGCTCTGGTCCACTAATGCCTGCGAAAGGCTACCAGAAGAATCTGATTCTCCATTAATCAACGATTTTTGCCGCGTCTTTGGAACAAAGAATCTTGGAGTTCAGAGGCTTTTGTAGGATCAATTCCGGAGCTTTTCTTAAACAGACACCATCCTTTGTTTTTTCCCCCAAAAATGCTGTAAATTTTTGTCATGCAGCACGTACACCAGTGAATATTTTGTAGAAGCACGGAAAGGAAAAGCAGAGGTCCATCAGAGAACCTGCTAGATCATGATAAGCATTATCATTTCTCAGGGGAAATCTGATGGCCAAATAGGCACTGAAGATTGCACCTCTTAGACGGGGGAAAAAATCTTTATCAGTCAACCCAATCTGCCACAGTTTCCCCCCAGATATACTGTAGTAAATTGAGGGGAATGTATCACTACCATTTTCTTATGAAAACTGCATATACATAGTCTTATATAACACTAATAAGTTTTTTCAAAACACAACGGAAATACACATGCATGCACACCACTTCCTAACTTTAGAGAGGCTTTGAGATTGGTGATGAAGTCACCATAGTTGGTTTGATCTATCATTTTCTTTCAAAGACATATGGCCAATAATCGGCTAAGATTCTACCAGATGTAAAGCTAGCTAGTACGCGCTTGTACCCAGCTGATTTTGGCCATCCGAAAAATATATGTGCTTCCATCACTTTGCCAAAAAGACACCCCTGCTTTGCGAAGCTGGATGTGAACCAAACAACCTCAAAGCAGTGTGCTTGCTAAATTTTATCAAGTATATTTTGGATTCTCCGAGTTTGATCGTTCATCCTCTTTGCTGCTTCCGTTTCTTGATTATTATGCATATATCCTACTCTAAAGCAGAAGAAGGCAGCAGCTTTTAAGCTGCACCACTGATTATTCCCCTTGGAAAATACTACTACTCCTAAAGCCCAAAAGCCGAAGGCAAGCTACTAAGCTAGCAGCATCTTACAGTAGTCTGTCTAGCTAGCCACTACGTTACTGGTCGCTCCATTATTATTTTCCAAATTCACCTAACTAACATTTTTTAAGAAAATAAACCCACCCAAAGTTCAACACGGCCAGCCTAACGCGTGCCCGTGGAAAACGTGCGGTAACTAAGCCGTAAAAAGTTTTTTTTTTTGAAAAAAATCAGTGCCGGGTATAAATAGGAACCTTGCGCCACTTCTTGCCATCCGCATCATCACCTCACTCATCAGTCACCTCTTCACTCACCAACACTAATAAAACCAAGCGAGGAAGCCAGAGCTAGCGTTACACGTACACAGGCAGACAGGCTACGCAAGCAGCTAGCGGCGGCACCGCCCGGCGGCAGGTTAGCTAGAGCCATGGCGTTCATGCGGTACCGAGCGCTGCCGCGGGGGGAGCCGACGGTGGAGGAGTTCCGGGCGTGGCTGGCGCAGTTCGACGCGGACCGCGACGGGCGGATCAGCCGGGAGGAGCTCCAGCAGGCGCTGCGGAGCCTCAACGTGTGGTTCGCGTGGTGGAAGGCGCGGGACGGGGTGCGCGCCGCCGACGCCAACGGCGACGGCGGCGTCGCCGGGGACGACGAGGTCGCCCGGCTCTTCGCCTTCGCGCAGAGGCACCTCAACGTCAAGATCACCCAGCTCGGGTACTACTAGAGATCACCGATCTCGTCTCATCTCCAGGCGACGGCGCGGCGTCGACCGGCGATGTGAGTGTGTAATTTGTACTGGGGCGGACCGTGGACGCGTTGTTGCTTTTTTTAATCCGATGGATATGCATGCATGCCTTGTTTAATTCTTAAATGGTGTACGGATGTTTTTTTTTCCTTCGCAATGTTTTGTGTGGTAACTGTATGTTAACACACGGTTCTACACTTGTGTACTAGTGTTTCCAGCGTCAGAAATTTGTCATGGAATGTTGCAACGCAAACATGCATGTGTCGAATGTGGTCATGGCCTTCGTGCCGTGTGCTTGTGTTCTTATCCTGGGAGCTAGCGTTGTGCTTGTGTTCTTATCCTGTGAGCTGCGTTCAGGCCAGCTGTGGGGATTGATTTGCTGAAAAAAAAAGTGGATCACTGCTTATAGATTCGATAACGATAAACGCCGGTGGTTAGACAACTAGAGAAGTATTATAAGGCCACCTAGGCGGGCGAAATGTGTTGCCATGTCACCAAAGTCTGACGTGGGCCCTGGGAGAGAGAATAGAGGAGCGAGATTGGAACAGGCGACTCACTCAGCGCCGACGGAAAGCGGGGGAGTGCAAGTTTTTGTGGGGCCACCGCCACAGCTCTCTCTTTCCATTTGCTGCGCAAGCTTGCTGCTACACACAGAGCATTAAATGCTAGTGAGACCCACCATCACAGTTCATCCCCACTTGAGTGACGTGTCACTTCATTTAGCCAGCAGCGGGCTTATCTATTAGTCTTGCTCTTACAGAAATCAACATCTGGAAAGCACCGTACCGACTTGATGCAAATTACTCATTTGCACATTTATTATTTTATTTACTAAGTTCATTTATTATTTTATTTACATTTAAATATTTAACAAAAAATAAGGAAAATTTAAACGAGGGACTAGTATTAATTATTCACATCTGGTCTCCAGGAAGCTTCACACGTGTTGGGATATGGTCCGTGGAGTGGGTAAAAAAGTATTAAAGAGAACCGTATGTAGATTCATAATTGAGTGGTCAGATAGCTTTCGCACAACAATTCACTTCACATTCATATAGGTCATCTCAAGTTTACAGTTACATCATTGACAGATTACACTATCATTCATTCGCAAGTTAATTCAACTATACAAGCTGGAAATGGTTCTTTATACCTCAGCCCACTAAAGTGATACTCATCTTTTGAATACATGCAAAGGGTTGCTTATCAAGTAGAAGCGGTGATCAAAATCATCAAATAAAAAGAGCTGCTACTTGTACTAGGAATAGAACCTTATATTTTTTGGCGAATTTGAATAGAACCTTATATTATACAACGGAACCTGCTGGCACTCATCGTTAGCAATTATAATTAAAAGAATCTTTACAAACCAAAAACTACAGCACAACGTCTTCAAATATAACTTGAAACATAAAAAAGAACATCGAAACTTTACAAGGAACATAAAAAAGTGCGTCGAAACTTCTTCAAAAATAACTTCAAACATATAAATAGCACAACTTCACCAGATTCTTCAAATCTTAACTGAAGTATAGAAATAACAAGGCAACATGCTCCTCGATAGTGAGGTGTTAGTGGCGACTTCGTTAACTCGAGGGTCTATCAGCTCAGTCTTTCGAAAGTGATTGGGGTAGGATTGAGTATGCGTGCGTGTATGTAAGTGTCTGCGTCTATCTTGTGAATAATAAAAAAAGAAATAACGTGAACCCCAATTTGACTAAGTTATATAACAATGTTTGCGTTGGTGGAGATCTTATTAATTGAGGTGACCCCTTGTGGCTAGATTCCGTTTGCTTCTTGTAGTAATAAGTACTCGTCTCATCAAATGCTTGGAGGCTTTAAATGTAGATAATGATAAAATAAATTTCATAATTCTAGACCTTTTACAATACAAATCTAGTAAGTCTAATTACACCATGACCGCTAACCATGAATTAATTAGGCTCATATCTAGATTCATCATGCAAAAACGTCTTGTACTTATGCAATTAGTTTTATAATTAAAGTATGTTTTGTCTTCCAAAATGACGGCTTGTCATTCGATATGACATGATTTATTATAAGTTCATGGATGTTTTACAATCCGGTCTATGTATCAATTTTTTGATGAACCAGGGTACTTCCTTCACTAATAACTTTATTTGGAATCTAAATTTTCTTCTAAAAATAAAGATTTTTCCTATGGTATCTCCAGCGGGTGTAATTGTTAACAAAGGATAATTTAGCTAGGAGGAATTGGGCTGGAAGTCAAAAGTGTTGTCTCTGTGATTGTAATGAAACAATTAAACATCTTTTCTTTGATTGCCAACATGCTAAGACTACATGGAGAATTGTTCATGTAGCTACTGGGCTAACCTCGCCTAGATCAGTACTCCCTCCTTTTCTATTTATAAGGTGCGACGCGACATGACACGATCTTCAAAATTAAACTTTTACCATCTATTTCTCTTATATCATATTTTTTTATGGTTATAAACATATAATGATTAGAAAGCGTATTTGATGACAAATCCAACCATATCAAATTTATAATAAAAAATAAAAAATTGATGCGTAAATTATTGGTCAAAGATCGTAAAGTTTGAATCTTGATTTGCATGCGCGCCTATAAAAAGAAAAGGAGGGAGTAACAAATATGCTTAAACTTGGTTAACATGCATACAAAATAAGGATAAAAATTTGATCTTTATTGGGGTTGCAGCTGTTATGTGGGCTATTTGGTGTACACGTAACGACTTGATTTTTCAGAACAAACAATTTCATTCTTTTATGCAGGCTATTTTCAGAGGAGCATATTGGCTGCGGTTTTGGTTCCCACTGCAGCGCGAGGACACAAGGGAGATCATCCGTTCAACAAGGAAAGCACTAGAGGTCATTTTTGCCAAAAATGGATGGAGAAGCAATAATAGACTCTGCTTTTGATTTTTCCTATTATGTGTGTGCTTCTTTTCCTGTTTAATTATCAGATTTAATGTTGAGAATTATGTGAAAACTTTGTTGTAGGTTGTTGCAGAGGCAGGAATCAATTTCCTTTAAAAAAAAGAAACCAAACACCCGCTCAGAACAAGATCAACCCATCACCGTAGCACAATGCAAAATGTCCTTTATAATTACAATTGTCTGCTATTTTGTTTTTTAAAACATGTTAGACACTCACCCACATAAACGCACTAATGTATAGTTCTACAAATAAGTCCTAGAGACCGGGCCATCAAATCTTGAGGTCGATAAAATCACCATGGGTATATAAGTTAACGATGAGCACGTCTCATATCATTAAAGAAAGCACAATACTACCTTACTCTCTCCGTCCAAAAAAGAATGACCTGTGATTTTTTAGACAAATTAGTAGTGAATGTAAAAGACACATGTACCCTTAGTTTATTCAATTTGCATATATAAAATGGTAAAAACATATTTTTATTTAATTTTGCATGTATAGTATAAGATCAACATGTCAAATTATGCACGCATAAGGTTTAAATCCTAAAACATCAATCATTTGGGACAAATTTTGAATGTCAGAACATTATTCCTTTTGGAATGGAGGGATTATGTGCTGAGTTGGAGACTTGAACCCGAGTAGATAAGTTTCACTAGCGAAGCAAAATTCACCATAACTAGGATTTAGAGCTAGCTGCTTGCTCATCACAAACATGTTTTCCCCCAAAAGGTACTCCCTGCTTTGCGAAGCTGGATATAAACCAAACAACCTTGAAGTAGTCAAATTTACCAAATTCCACGGTTTCTTGAAATCTAAAAAATGGAACCAATCAAGGAGGACTAGGTAGTTTTTGGATTAAGAAAAAAAATATGCATCCAAATTCGAGCTAGAGGGAACTCAAAAACCTGAGTGATCAGGGTGCACAACCATACCTCCCACCTTAATCACACTAGACTCGCTTACTATGGATTCCTGAATTTTAATCGTTCAACCACTTTGCTGCTTCCATTTCTAGGTTATGGTGAATTTTGTTTGGCTAGTAGTGAACACGTCATATTTGGTGGTAGTCGCATTCTACATACTCCGAAGAATTAACGCAGAATGCGGCTATGACACACTACCGATTATTCCCCTCGATAAAAGCCGAAAGGCAATCTAGCAAAATTAATCCAAAAGCAGTAGTCTAGCCAGTACTAGTCTATCCCTACCGGTCAACTACGCGATGTTCAACACGGCCAGCCAAACTCCGTGCAAAACGTGAACCGCTGCAGTAACCGAGCCGTAAAAAACCAGGTGGCGCCTCTCCTGGGTCCGGCCGGTATAAATAGGAATCGTGCGCGTCTGCTTGCTGCTCATCACTTCACTGATCCACTCGGCCATCTGCACTCACCAAGCCAAGCGACGAAGCAGACTGGTAAGGCCAAGCGGCGGCCGCCGATCGAGGATCCATGGCGTTCATGAGGTACCGAGCGCTGCCGCGGGGGGAGCCGACGGTGGAGGAGTTCCGGGCGTGGCTGGCGCAGTTCGATGCCGACCGCGACGGGCGGATCAGCCGGGAGGAGCTCCAGCACGCGCTGCAGAGCCTCAACGTGTGGTTCGCGTGGTGGAAGGCGCGGGGCGGGGTGCGCGCCGCCGACGCCAACCGCGACAGCGGCGTCGCCGGGGACGAGGAGGTCGCCCGGCTCTTCGCCTTCGCGCAGAGGAACCTCCACGCCAAGATCACTCAGCTCGGGTACTACTGATTTTATTTACTACTGAACACCGCGATGATCACGCGCGCGATCCGGTAGCGGTAGTCGATGTGTGACTGTACGGCTGCACCGGCCTGTAACTATGTTTGTACGGGTGTGCTGTGTGGTGCTTGTGCTTTTGCAGTATTTGCCGGCTAAATCTGTCACCGTACTTATAGGGTAGGATTTACGTGCAGGTATTTTCAGGATTGAGTGTGTCCATATCTGTAAACATTTACTACAGTCGGATGGGAAGAAGTCATTACCTTCCTTTTTTTATTGAAAAGAAACAATGTAGTACTCTCTCCGTTTTTAGATATATGACGTCGTTGACTTTTTACTCTAACTATGACCATCAATATCTAGTTAGTTACCTAAACTAAAATGTAGATCCTTATATCTGTTGTCAAATGTACTTTAGATTTAACTTGTAATTTTATCTATTTGCAAAAGTATTTGTAGAAAAAACGAATAGTCAAATGAATAAAAAAGTCACTGGTGTCATATATTTTAAAACGGAGGTAGTAGTTTTTTTTCATTGTGTTAATTTTGTGTATACACATTTCTTTAAAGTCTTGTCGATCTTGGGAGTTGGGACTATATGTTATTGAATTGGTTATTGACGACGTTCCGGATTAAGGGCCCGAGATCTTCTTTAAACACAAGATAATCCAACACTATTGACAATGTGAAGGTCAAGATTGACAACGTCAAGGCAAAGAATCAGGACAAGGAGGACTGAGGACCCTGGTCAAGACCCACACTGGCAAGACGTCCGGTCTTCGGCTAGTTGGCTGCATCTCCGACCAGTTCCCTACAAGAGGGATCCCCACGACAAGTCTCCGCCTCGCACAACCACCCTCCGACTCCGACTGGTACGTGGGCCATGGTGCGCGGCGCGAGCGCAAGGCGCGAGCGCTGCCACCGACGCGCATGAGGGAATGATTCCCCATGACGTGCAAGTACAACAGCTGGCGGCCATGCAAGCAGCTTACCCCGACAAGAGCCTTAATGCTGGCCTGACCAGCTGCGCGGCCATCCCATCACCATCATCTCTCGCTCTGCCACACGCAAGCTCTGCTCGAGGCACTCAAGACCCTCTACGACGCGCACGAGCCTAGACTTAGGCTCAGGCGTGGCGGGCTAGTCAAGTACTCGGGCAGGCTAAGGCAAGCACCAACTACTCGGAGGAGAAGCCAGGCGTCCTGGGATGAACAATCACGCTCGGCCACGCGGCGGCTTCCACGACTAAGCATCACAGCTCGGCTTCAATGCTTCCTGACGGACAGCGACGTACGACGGGACGTAACAGCAACCAAGTACTATACTTCTATTTTCTTCCCCTTTGTGCCCATCCCCTTGTGACTATAAAGGGAGAGGAGGGCAACGGTTACAAGGGTTAGACTTTCGATATCTCAAACGTCATAAGGGACTTGGGCTCGACTCCCTCTCTCGACCAGCTTGTAACCCATACTACGAGCACCCCTAGCTCGGGAACACGGTAGCTCGACACTAGACGTAGGGTATTACTCCTCAAAGGCCCGAACCAGTCTAAATCCCGTTGTCTCGCGCGCTAACCATCACTGCCCGACGCACGATCGATACAAATTTACTGTCGACGGTAGAGAACCATGACAGTTGGCGTGCCAGGTAGGGGCACATCGTGTGTCTCGACGAATTCCAGTGGATCAGATGGACGACCGCAGGATCACGCTGACTCCTGGGGCCACGTTGCGCTTCGGCTCCCTCGGCTTCGTCTACACTGGGCCAACGGAGTCTGTCGCTGGGCGCACCTTCGCCCGGCCGCCTCGTCCCAATGTCCTCACGGGGGCTGCGGGACGTGAGGCTTTCGTCCGGGGCTTCTCGGACGACATCATCATCGGCATGTTGGGGCCTAACCCGACACAGGAGCGTTTTAGGCTTGCCGCCTACTACCTCACCGACCTCGCCTTCCAGGTTAGCGGAGACGAGCCACTGGCCCGGGGGGAGTTCATGGAGCGGTACACCGTGATGTACCCCCGTGGACAACCCGGCCTCCCAGACGACCCGGTGACGGCCTACGTCAACGACCTCCGCGCGACCGACGCCGTCCCTGGGTCTACTATACTACGACTCGGAGGCGCGAACAACACAACGACATGATCCCACGCGGGAGTGCAACGTTTGTGTGGCCTCCGCATCGAGCATCTCTGAACCGGAGCCGGCTCCGTGCCACCACGCTGCCGACGCCCAGCGGCGGGCGCGGCTCGACGAACTCGCGGAGGCAAGGCGCCAACTCGACAAAGAGCTGGCCCTTCTTCACCAAGAGCTGGGCATGGATGCCGAGCCCCGCGACCGACGACCTGCACAAGACATCCCTGTGCAGGAGGAGCCCCATGAGGGTAATGGAGACCGGCGTGAGCACCGTCCGGCTGCCGACCGGCCACGCGGCCGCGCACCAAGGCCACCACCACGTGGGGCGACACACGACAACAACCGACGCACCAATGAGGGTGCGAACGTCGACGCGAACACCGACGCTGATGCACCGCTGCTCTTCCGACGGGCGTCGCAAAACCTCGCCGCTGCGGCCATGCCGGCGCGCGCGGCTGCCCGGAGGCGGCGACCTCCGAGGAGCGATGAGTGCGTGAACAGCTGAAGGCGTTGCTCGAGGCGGCACCAGCACAACAAGCCGAGAGCTCGGCCTCGCGCCAGCGCTCCGAGCGAGGGCGGGCAGGAGCACCATCTGCACATGGCCCGAATCCGTCTCCTTCCCAGCATCGAGAGCGCAGGGAGGGAGGTGGAACCGCGACATCAGCGGTCAAGAGCCGCCTTGGGCCCAACCACGACGCGTGGAACACCATCGATGCCTGACGTCGGGCCGAGAGCGTTGATAACCACCGCGACAACCGCCCGCGCCACCACGACGACCGCGGGCACGGGTGGCACCACGACAGCGACGACGACCGCAGCTGGTCACCGAACCAGAGAGGTCCACGAGCCTTTGGCCGGAGCATCCGCGACGCGAAGTTCCCTTCGCGCTTTCGTGCCCCGACCAACGTGCCAAGGTACGATGGGGACATTAACCCCAGTGTATGCCTCGAGGACTACCGGCTCGCGTGCCATGCGGGGGGCGACGAGACGACCTCTTCGTCATCAAGAACCTGCCGCTCTACCTCAGCGACTCCGCGCGGACATGGCTCGAGCACCTACCGCGGGCAAGATCAACGACTGGACTGACCTACGTCGGGTCTTCGTCGGCAACTTTCAGGGCACCTACATGTGCCCCGACAAGCAGTGGGAGCTGCGCAACTGCAAGCAACAGTCGGGGGAAAGTCTCCACGAGTACATTTGACGCTTCTCCAAGCAATGCATCGAGCTCCCCGGTGCGACCGACAACGACGCCATCTCGGCGTTCCAGAATGACATGATGTGCATGTCCCTCATCCACCGACTCGGGCGCCGCATGCCACGCACGACTCGCGAACTCCTCGACATCGCGAGCAACCATGCCGACGATGAGGAAACGGTCGCCGCGACGCTTAATACCCCTCAGGGCAATGGGAAACAAGTCGTGGACCACGGTGAAGGGACGTCCTCGCGCTTCAAGAAGAAGAAGAAGAACGACAAGCGCCGCCGTGACGACAACTTTGTCGTGGCAGTAGAGCGCAAGACGCCGCACCCCAAGGGCAACCCGACCAAGCCCGCACTAACCAAGGACCACTTCGAGAGGCTCCTCAACGCACCGTGCCCACACCACGAGGTCCCCGTCAAGAACACGCTCGGAGAGTGTCGACTCATCAAGAACTACGTGAAGGGCACCCTCAAGCCGACAACGGCGGACCAGCCCCAGAAGGGAGGACCCTCTCCCGACAACGACGACAACACGGGGGCTGCATTCCCTGGAGAAGACGGCACAGTGAACATGATCTTCGGGGGATCTCCGGCAAGACCCTCAAGACGGCGCGAGAAGCTCATTCGACGAGAAGTCTTCAACGCCGATGTCGTGAAACCGTCCTATCTGAAGTGGTCGGAGGTTCCGATAACCTTCGACCGCGATGACCATCCTGACCACGTGCCTCAGCCCGGATCCTACCCACTAGTGGTAGCTCCCCTATTCAAGTCCAAAAGGGTCCACAAGGTCCTGATGGATGGGGGAAGCGGGATCAACATGCTCTATGTGTCAACGCTTGACGACATGGGCATACCGCGGTCCGCGCTGAGGCCGTCGACTGCGCCATTCCACGGGGTCGTACCCGGGATGGAGGCGCTCCCCAGGGCAGATCGATCTGCCTGTCACGTTCGGGGACGTGCGGAACTTCTGCACGGAAACCCTCACCTTCGAAGTGGTGGGGTTCTCGGGGACGTACCACGTGATCCTCGGGAAGCCGGCATACGCGAAGTTTATGGTTGTGCCCAATTATACGTACCTAAAACTGAATATTCCCGGTCCGAAGGGGATCATCACAGTAGGGCCAATGTATCAGCGCGCATACGAGTGCGACGATGAATGCTTTCACTTTGCTGAGGCAATCATCCGGTCCGATGTAACACCCCAGGTGATTATTAAAGATAAATACCTTAATTAGTTATGTTAATCAAGTGTAGTTAGACCCAAAGCACACTTAGCTTAGTTTTGATCAACTTTGCAAAAGAATCCTTGGTCAAAATATCAACACTTGATCAATTAGTACTTCTTCCAACATGAATTTAGGTATCTTCTTTTGAATTTTTAGAGAGCATCTTGATGCCAAACAGCTTACTCGAAATCTCCAAATTATCATTCCAGGAATAATTTTCATCTCAAATCTACAATATCTATGATGCTAGATCCAAGCAAAATGGGTTACTTATGATTTATAGAATATATCTAAAAAGTTTCACAATTTTTAATGATCTCTAGATAGTTTTTTTTATTTTGCAAAAGAGTGTTGATACATATATTTGTGTATCGACACGTTACTGAAGCGAGGAGGACACGCGGCTTTGCGTCGAACTGACTAGCGGCCACGTCCCCCCTCCTTGCCCTTGGCCTGGCAGTCCCGTAGGGGCAAGCCACCAGGATTTTTTTCTCCCTAAACCTCTCTCTTCCGTTCCTATCCCTCCCTCGTTTCTTTCTCCGTGACCAGAACGCTCCGCCCGTGCTCGCCCTGCTCGTCGCCGGGAGCAGGCGCAGGCCGGTCAGGCCCTTGTGGCCATCAATGGGTTTTCTTCAACTCCGGGAAGAGAAACTCGAGCCCGATCTCCTCCATTGTTGAGTTCCCTCAACTTTAGAGTTTCTGAATCGTCTTTCCCCAACCTAGGTGAGGTTCTCTAATGGTTTTCCCCTCCTTTCTCCTCCATTGGAAGCTTCTCCACTACCCTCCCATGGCGTCAGGGACCTATTTGTAATTTCCGAGGGCCTATCTGCAATATCCAGGGTTCTGGTTGTAATTAGGTTCTTTAGGGTTTCGGCTGTAACTTCGAAAATTCATTAAAAATCGTAGAAAAAACAAAAAAATGCAAATCTAATTTTGTTGGTTTCCTGGTGAAGAATCCTACCTTTTCTTAAAAACACGTATAGGGTTTTTCTGTACAGTTTTTGAATTAAAAATTCAAACTCAGTTTGGTATGTTTTTGGTGCAGTTTAAAATATACAAATGCTATGAACTTGATTTTTGGATATGTTTCTCTTTATGGCATGTCTAGATCTGTGGCAAAAGTTTGCATGATTTTGATGTATATATTTTCAGTTATGATTTACTTAAGCTTTATGCTAGATTAAGTTTGATGCTTTTTATAGCCTCTTTAATGAACTTTTCTTTGAGCACAAGTGCACCCTAGGGCTTTGCCTTGATGATTAGTACCTCTGGTAGGATGGATGTGATTTTAGGGAATTGTTTAATAGGTGATTTGGATTTAATCTTGTGTAGGAGTTTAAATTCAAAATCTGAAAAATAATTTGAATCTGCACTCATGCTTTGGTTAGAAACTCATTCTTGGCATACATGATCTTTAGGAAAAAGTTTAGAACAAAAAATTTATTAAATCTTTTTATATGAATTAATGATGTGTTACTAGGCTGAATTTTGTCTTTTTCGTATAAATTAATCTATAAATGATCTTAAGCTATATTTTGGTTTGAGAGCTTAAATTAAGCATATGTTGCTGTGTGAAAAATATTAGGCTCATTTGAAGTGTTTTTGATTTAATTTGGATTTATGGTTGTAAAGCTTGTTCTAATTAATTAGATAAAGAAATAGCAATTAAAGTGTTAAATTGCGAAATCATGTTTGTTCTGTTTTTATTAATTTAAACACACCCCCTTGCTGTTTGGTGAAGTTAAGTAACTTAAATTGCTTAGATGTGCACACAATCACCATCAAAGTAGTGTTTTGTTTATCATCACACACCCTAATAATTTCTGTGAGAAAATAATAATGTTTGGATGAATGTGTCCAACAAGAGTTGGTTTTGTGGTAATTCTCCCACCTTCACCATAATCTAATGCATGTGCATGTAAACGTGTAGATCTTCCCGGCGGGACATACACGCTCACCCAGGAGGAGGAGGGAGCAGCTACTAGAGAGTTGAATCAAGCTAGTGTGTAGCAAGACCTGGACCAAAGTCTAGAAGAGCACAAGGCTTGTGTTGGTACTGAGTCTGAGGAAGGCAAGCACCGGTTTCATCTAACCCATTTTATAAATTAAAATCATGTCTTTTACCTTTCAGTACTTATGCTTTACTTTGTGCATTTAAGTTCAGGAGTTGTTTTGAAACCTAGTTGCATGTTCCTTAGGACTCCTATGCTCTTTAACTAGTATGTTAGGAACGCTAGTGCCATGCTCTAAGGTCACGGTAGAAGTCGAGTAATGACTCATTGCTCGCGAGATATAGGATGCTTATGTTGGAATCATAAGTTGGTTAAATTGACTCGCTCATGTGGTAAGAGCAATGGGTTCGGTCTCGACCGAGTAGCATTGTGCTGGTCCTAAGCTATTGAACATACCAAGTGCTTGTCGGGAATGGGACCGGTAAGCCTAGTACCTTCTGAACCGGGGCGGGATCTTTCTAGCTACCCGCTTGGGATGTGTCTCCAGGCTAGCTACCCGTGGTATAGTGTGTGAGTCCGGACTGGTCGGGATAGACCCTCCGGATAACCGTGTACCAGAGTTTTGTAGCGTCTAATCCCAAACTGTGGGATGTTGGGAACCGCCTGGTCGGGGTAGACCCCACATTCGCTTTTATTTGATTTCTTGGGGTCTACTTTCTTCCGTGTATCTTGGGTTTACCTTGCAAGGATATAAATCGATCGATCGTCGGTCACTCGCCGTTATCTGAGTCGGCTTGACCACTGGCTACCCCATGTTTATTTATGGAACATTTTGGATTAATATTGTTACCTGTTTAATATTGTTTGCACAACATGCTTGTTTAGTACAGGTGCTCACCTAGACTGATTAACATACTAGAATATGAGCTAAAACTTGAAAATAAGGATCCACTCTTAGTCGCTTTTGCAAAACAATCCCACAAGCCAAAAAGCCTTGCATGTCTAGTCTTACTTTATTTTTGTCGGGTGAGTCTTGTTGAGTATTAGTACTCAGCCTTGCTTAATTTGATGTTTTCAGGTAATCCTATCCGGCCTGGTATTATTCCAGAGGGATGGGAGGTTGAATGGGAGAACGATGATGATGAGTGATATGCATGGATGGCCTCCTGTTTGTATCATGCGTTTAGTTTACTTTCCGCTGTTTGAACTCTGAATCACTTTCCTTTTGTGTACGAAAAACCTGGTTTGTAATAATTTTGAACTTGTGAACCTTTTATGTAATGTAATGTTGTACTCTGGTCCCGCCTTCGTGTGGGCTTAGTGCATATCAGCGATCCTGTTGTATGTGATTTACCGGGCTTTACCCGACGGAAGCGACAGAATAGTTCTTTATTATTGCTTAATGGCCACGTGGACAGGCTTAGGCGATAATACGGAACTATTTTGGGCGGTTTTGTCACATCCGAGAGGCTCCGTGCCGAGCCTCAATCCGAGGACCAGGATGTCCCTGAGTTGTCCAAGCGAGCAGCCTGCGCTTTCGAGCTCACCAAGGACATCAAGGATGCGGTCGTCTTCGACGACGGTCGTACGCTCCTTATCGGGACGACGCTCGATCCTAAATAGGAAAGCACGCTCGTCGACTTCCTCAAAGAGAACCTCCATGTGTTTGCATGGAAACCCTCCGACATGAAGGGGATCCCGAGAGAGGTTGCCGAGCACAAGTTAAACATCAAGCTGGGATCAAAACTGGTGAAACAACACTTTCGCCGCTTCAACGACGAGAAGTGCAAGGCGATTGGCGAGGAGGTCATGAAGCTCCTTAGTGCAGGGTTCATCCAAGAAGTCTTCCACCCTGAGTGGCTAGCAAACCCTGTACTTGTAAAGAAGAGGAATAAGAAATGGAGGATGTGTGTTGACTATATGAGCCTTAACAAGGCATGTCCCAAGGATTCTTTTTCCTTTTCCTTGCATAGATCAGGTAGTCGATTCAACGGCAGGGTGCGAAACCCTCTGTTTTCTCGATGCGTACTCCGGGTACCACCATATAGTGATGTGCATAGTAGACCAACTCGCAACCTCGTTCATCACTCCGTTCGGCGCATCTTGCTACCGGACGATGCCCTTTGGGCTTAATAATGCGGGTGCCACTTTCCAACGGTGCATGCGACGTGTCTTTGGAGAGTTGATCGGACGCATCATAGAAGCGTACATCAACGACATCGTAGTCAAATCTAAAAAGAGAAGGAATCTAGTCCCTGACCTCACTGAGGTATTCACGAAGCTACGACAACACGGGGTAAAGTCGAACCCTGAGAAATGCGTTTTCGGGGTTCCGAGGGGCATGCTCCTTGGCTTTGTTGTGTCGGAACGCGACATTAAAGCTAATCCCGAGAAGATCTCGGCCATCATGGACATGGGGCTAATCAAGAACCTGAAGGGCGTACAACGTGTCATGGGCTGTCTCGCGGATGTAAGTCGCTTCATAGCACGACTCGGAGAGTGCAGCATGTCGCTGTACAAGCTGATGAAGAAATCCGACCACTTCACATGGACCCCTGAGGTGCAAGAGGCACTCGATTCTCTCAAGAATATGCTCAAGAGTCCTTCGATACTGACTGCTCCGACCCCTGAAAAGCCAATGCTCCTCTACATCTCAGCGACAACCCAAGTGGCCAGTGCAACATTGGTGGTCGAGCGGGAAGAACCCGGGAGGTCGCAGAAGGTGCAACGACCGGTGTACTTCGTCAGCGAGGTACTCTCCGACTCCAAGACGCGCTACTCCCAAATGCAAAAGCTTGTGTACGCGATCTTGATGACCAAGCACAAGCTCCGGCACTACTTCGATGCACACCCCATCACCATGGTGTCCAAGTATCCGCTCGAGGAGGTCATCAAAAACCCCGAGGCTGAAGGGAGGATCACCAAGTGGGCTCTAGAGCTCATAGGACAGAACATCACGTACGCCCGCGCGGCGCCATCAAGTCCCAAGTACTCGCAGACTTTGTGGCCGAGTGGACGGAGATTCAAACTCCCCCAGCGTCGATCGAGCACAAGACTTGGACCATGTATTTCAACGACTCGGTCATGAAGGAGGGAGCCGGTGTAGGCCTTGTCTTCATCTTGCCTCTTGGTGTGCGCATGGAGTACTTGGTACGACTACATTTCCCAACATCGAACAACACCGCCGAATACGAAGCCCTGATCAACGGTCTCCGAATCGTCGTTGAACTCGGAATCAAGCCCCTCGAGATCAGGGGCGATTCAGAGCTGGTCGTGGATCAAGTTATGAAGGACAAGAACTGTGTCGACTCGAAGATGGCGGCGTACTGTCAAGCCGTACGAGATCTGGAGGGAAAGTTCCACGACCTAGAGCTACATCATGTGCTGCGCGACTACAACAAAGCAGCCGACGTACTCGCAAGGACCGCATCCAGTCACAGCCCGATCCCTCACGGGGTTTTTACTAGTGATCAACATGCGCCATCCGTATGAGCAGAAGGCGAGAAGCCACCCAACGAGTCGGAACCCGAGGTCATGGCAATCGACCAGCCACCTGAGATGAACCTCGAGGATCTCAATTGGCGGTTCCCAATCCTCGAGTGGTTAGTCAAGGGGAAGCCCCCTTTGACCAGACGGAGGCCCGGCGCATCGCCCGCCGAGCAAAATCATTCGTTCTCATCGACGGTGAACTCTACAAACGTGAGGCTTCCGGCATACTCATGCGGTGCATCCTCAGGGATCAAGGCCGCGAGGTGTTGCAAGAGATACATGTCGGCACCTGCGGTCACCATACCGGTCCAAGAGCACTTGTCGAGAAGGCTTTCCGACAAGGTTTCTACTGGCCCACGGCAGTTGCTGACTCAAAGGACATCGTGCGGCGCTGTGAAGGGTGCCCGTTCTACGCTCGACAAACTCATCTCCCGGCGCAGGCGCTACAAACCATCCCCATCACGTGGCCTTTCGTCGTCTGGCACCTCGACATGGTGGGGCTACTCCGACAAGCGCCCGGGGGCTTCACCCATCTTCTTGTGGCGGCCGACAAGTTCTCGAAGTGGATCGAGGCTTGACCCATCGTCAACGTTCGCTCCGAGGGAGGCGGTGTCATTCTTCACCGACATCACCTATCGCTTAGGCATACCCAACACGCTCATCACCGACAACGGTACCTAGTTCACAGGGAAGAAATTCCTCAACTTTTGCGACGACAACCACATCCGTGTGGATTGGTCCGCTGTTGCTCACCCGAAGACGAACGGGCAAGTCGAGAGGGAAACAGCATGATCCTACAAGGTTTGAAGCCAAGAATCTTCAAGCAGCTCGACAAGTTTCGAGCAAGATGGGTAGCCAAGCTACCGTCCGTGTTATGGAGTCTACGCACCACACAGTGCCGAGCCACGGGGTTCACACCCTTCTTCATGGTGCATGGCTCCGAGGCGGTCTTGCCCACGGACATCAACTATGGCACCCCACGAGTCCGAGCTTACACCGAGGAAGGAAATCAAGTCGCGCTCGAGGACGCGATTGATCAACTCGACGAGGCGCGCGACGTAGCGCTACTGCAAAGAGCCAAGTACCAACATGCACTACGACGCTACCACAAGCACAACGTGCGCCCCCGCGAGCTCCACGTCGGGGATCTCGTGCTTCGACGAATCCAAGGCAGCAAGGACAGGCATAAGCTATTGCCACCTTGGGAGGGGCCGTTCATCATCCACGAGGTGCTCCGACCAGGGACATACAAGATCCGGTACCAAGGCAAAGATGCTCCCCGCTCGAGGGCTACCCAGGGCACAATGCCCTCCTCATTTTTACAAAAATTTTCAAAAAATCCTGACAACTATGTCGAGACCCATCACACGAGCGAGAGGTTTTTTGATGGAAGATTGATCTCATGAAAAGTAAAGATGACGGCTTGCGTGGAACGAAGGACTGCTGCTCGTTCAAAGCTCCTAGTGCTTACGCCCCCGCGGCTACAACACGAAGACTTGTGAGCACTCCTCGAGTTCCCAATTCCTCATCCGTTCTCTTTTCAAAAGTACTCGAGTGACCGCTGGGACTCTGGTCCGAAAAAACGTTTTCACAAGCAAAACCTCGACAAGTTACCTCCCGAACCTTCCGAGTTCTCGGGGGCTGCGAACAGGTGGTTGCACTTAGCGGATTGAGAAGGACAGGCCTTCTGACTACTACGCCTTCGTGGCTCTAGAGTGAGGCTTGGTCACTTCAGTGTTCTAAGCTTGACTACGCGTTGTTGCGGTTGTCCTCGAGCGCTCGGAAGCAATCGGGGAGTAGCGCAATTCGAATAAAAATACTTAGCTACACAGCTAGTAGCCTTACGACTTGTTCGAGTTATTACATAAAGCAAATTATGGTACAATTAATTCGAGGGCCCGGGGGCTTTCGAGTCCTCTGATTCATCTTGTGGCAGCAGCTCTAGGTCCTTCAGGGCGGCGTCGGCCATGTTGCGGGCGAAGGGAGCGCAGTCTTCCTCCAACTCGTCGCACTGATCGTCAGAGATGCCAGGGGCCCAGCCGCCGCTCAGCGCCATGCGGCCCAGCCCTTGGTAATGCGACTCTAACATGGCGAGGACTCGGTGCACTGCACATCGAGCCGTTGTCAGCTCAAGCTCTCGCACCACGCCAGGAAGGCGCCCAACCTCTTCGATCAACGTCTCAGGCGTCATCGGCCCAAGCATCACGCCGAGCCCGGCCATAGCCGTGCTCATCGCCCTTTCGAGCTTGGCGATGTCCCCAATGACCTTCTGGCTGATGGCCTCTGACTTGTGTTGGTCGTCCCGGGCTTGGCTCAAGGCGGCCGCATCCTGCTCCCGAGACATCTACGACTGCTCCAGCTCGGTCTTGACCTCTGAAAGGCAAACAAAACGACAAGTTACAACAGACCCATGCACAAGGGAGAGACAGAGCCAAGTTTCGACACTTACTCTGGAGCTGCTCCGACAAGCGCCCGATCGCGCCATCCTTCTCGATGACCTTGAGGAGGGCGGTGTTCAGCTCCTACTTCACCTCCGCCAACTTTGTGGTCATCCCGGTGCGATACATGCGCACTCCTGCAACGGCGACCAACAAGTCAGAATATGACAAGAAGCCAGCAGCGAGCGAAACAAAGAAAGACAGCAGCTACGCGACTCACCCTCGAGATCCTGCGACAGCTTGGCGTTGCTCTCGCGTAGCTGCGTCGCCTCCTCGGAGACCACCTGGAGTTGGTTCGTGACCTGAGAGAACTGGCGGCCGGCTGTCGCCAAGTCCGTCGTGGCCGTACCCAGGTCCCGCTCTAGCTTCGACACCCTCAGCTCGAGCGCCGCCTTTTCATGAGTAGCGGCTTGGGCGGCGTCCTGGGTGGCAGTTTCGGTGGCAGCGGCGGCGGTCTTGGCCCTCTCGGCGGCCTCTTCAGCAGACGCCGCAGCCACACGGAGCTTCTCAACCTCGACCTCGGCAAGAGCCAGCCTCGACACCAGCGAGTCCCGCTCGGTAGCAGCTGCCGCGGCAGCGGTCTGGGCGGCGGTGGCGCGGTCCTCGCGGTGTCGGGTGGCTTCAAGGGATGTCCGCACCGACGCCTCGCTTTCCACCGCCGTGGCCGCCGCTACCGGGCCACAACGAGCGCATCTCTGGGCGAGCCCGCTCCACGCGGAGCTCGCGTGTCGCGCGGGCCCGCCTCCGACCTGATGCCGCAAGAGTTTGCTCCGAGAAAGATAACAATAAGCCACCTTTCTCGAAGGAACCAAGGGAATCAAGGAAACAAGTCTCAAGTGAAAAACTTACCGAGGTCGCGGGGAGGATCAACTCGTCGAATGCGCGGCGCGCCCACTCCAGCCCGCGCTCCAAGGTGCTACGCGCCGCGACCTCCTCATCGTCCTCAGCATCGTCGCCGGACTCGAAGGCAGCCACCCACGAGGTGCAGGCGAGCTCAAGGGTCTGGGCCTCACCGCTCGCGTGCCCTTGAACAGCCGCGGCGGGCTCGTACGGCACGGGAACCTCTTCCGCGGCGGCGGCGGCCGGACGGGGCGACGAAGGCTCCGCCCTCTCCGACAGTATCCTCCGCTACGCCGGCCACCGTAGCGGCAGCCGCGGATGCCAATATTTCGACGGACTGGGCAGGGACGCGCCTTGGTCCTCTCTGGTCGGCGAAGGCACGGTCGCAACCACGGCGGACTCCGCGCCGGCCGCGGATTCCTCGAGCACTCCCTCCGCCGCCTCCGGCGCGGCGGGGGCGCCGAGCCGCCAGTGCTCTCATATTGGCGCAGCGCCGACGCGACCGACGCAATAGTCTCCAGGATCGTCAGCTCGGCGAACATCCGCTCTGTCACCGCCTCCAGCAACTCCCGGTCATTGCCAGGAAGCTCAGGGGCGTTGAGATCGATGGTCCCAATGTCGGGGAAGTCCACGTACCGGCATGACGCCATGTCCATGACCTCCTCGACGGACGCAGCGCCCACAGCTGGAGAAGCCTCCGGCACCGTAGACATCACGATGTCGCGATCCCCCGCTGGCGGGGACGGTGCCGAGTCCTCGTCGGAGGGCACAATCACCACGTTAGTGCCACCCGAGCCAGCCCCGGTTGGTGGTTCTGATACCGCTTCGGGGGCAGCTGTCTCCACGCCCGCCCGTCCCTCTTCAACGGTGGTGGCGGTCGCTGGTGGGGGCGGCGCGCCCAACCCTTCTGCCTTGATCACTAGCGGGGGCGGCAAGCCCGACTCCTCCACCGCGGTGGCCACGGGCAGCCCCTCCTCAACCAGCGACGGGAGCGGCTCGGCGCACGGGGGCTTGGGACGGGGCTCAGAAGGCACGACCCGCGCGCTCTGGGCCAAGCGCTTCAGGGGAGCAAGGCTAAGCACGCCAGTGTCGGGATACCTACGACAAGAGGGAATCAAGGTTAGAGAACAACACAAGTTAAAGAAACCAAGACAGAGGCTCCGAGGACAAGAGCTTACATTTTGGAGCCCACCCGGGACTTCTTCATCGGGCGGCCCGACGAGCTTTGCTCGGCGGCTGCACGCTTGGAGCCCGCCAACTCGGGGGCTGCTCCACTCCAAACCGCCGCCTCAACGGCGACAACCCGCTCCCCTGACCGCACAGGGGCTGATCCTCCGACCTCTGCGATGGCCGGGGTTGGACCTTGGCCCCCGCTGGTGATGAGGGACACGTGAACGTCCAGGGCTCTGCCGCCCTGGATAAGTAACGACTGCAAGCGCCGCGGAGCGGCACCGGGATCCACTGCCTGCGGCGCGCTCGGCGTCGACACAGTCCGTCGACTTCGCCCGTGACCGGTGCCTCTGCAAGGAGTCGCAGTCGGGACGGTCCAGACCATCGTAGAGTTGGTGAACGGGAGATGGCCGCTCCTCTGACTGCCTCGGGGGGACAGCTTGGCGGGGCGTGGCACTTTGCGACCCGGGGCGCCCGTCCGGCTGGGCTCCGCGCGGGTACGGATGGTTCGCTGATCTTCTCGGGCAGGGCGAGCTGCTTGTCGCGAGCTCGAGCCCACATTCTTATCGCACGCGGCCATCTGCGGCCGTCGTGATGACGACACTTCTGTGGCGCGAGGAGGCGACGACAAGGACGACCCCGACATCTCACTCCAATCCACCGCCGCGCTGGCAACGTGGCCACTCCACGACGGCTCCAGCGATGGATCTTCATCAGAGGAGACGCCACGCTGCCCCGCCTTCTGCCTCTTGATGCGGTTGTCGTTTCGATCACGCTTGGTGATCTGGCATTTTTATGCTGCGTCTTGCGCGCAGCACGCCGCTTCTCCGCGGCTGCGTGGTTCCGGTTAAAGATCACCTCCTCCGGGAGAGGCGCCTTGGCCGGAACGAGTGGGCACACTTTAACTGCAAACGACAAGAAGGATAAAAGTCAGCCAGAACGAAAGGCCCCCGAGAAGATCGACACCAAAACAAAAGTAAACAAGATGCATCGAGAAGATAACAACTCACAATTTTTTCCGTCCCCGCGTTGGGGAGCATCGGGAGCAGCCGCGATGGCGGCCATGAGTAGGTCGACCTCCCGATCGCCTGCGCCACGCGGCGCTGGACCTCGAGCAGCGACGGGAGCGACGGCGCGGTCACGGTCCCCTCCCAGGGGACCCGGTCGGCCGTCATCTCGCAGAGGTGAAGCGGCCGCCTCCGGAGCGGCACCGATTACTTCCGCCAAGGTGACTCCAGCTCCTCGGAGATGCCCCAGCACTACCCAGTGATCCCTGAGGATCTTCTCCTGCTCCTTCTTCGCGGGGCCATCCGACCAGTTCCTACGCGACTTCGCGATGGACTTCCTGGTGAATGTCGGGAGCGCGAACTCGGGGTCGTTCCGCAGATAGAACCACCCCTTATGCCAGCCGTTGTTCAAGCTGGTCAGGGACACCGGGATGTAGTCATCACCCCGGCCCTGCTTCATCTGGAGGTTGGAGCAGCCAATTGTCGCCGCCCGGGAACCCTCCTTCAAGCAGGTGAACTTGAAGAAGTACTGGAAAAGGTGCCAATGGACACTAATTCCAAGGTACCCCTCGCACATCGCTTCGAACATCGTCGTCTGCTGGATATTGTTCGGGTTGAGGTGCTGGAGTTGAAGCCCATACTCGAACAACACCCCGCGGATGAATCACCCGGCGGGGATGGAGAAGCCGCACTCATGGAAGGTCACAAATGACACCACGAACCCCTTGGGGGGCACGACACGGACTCGTCACCGGGGACCTTCCACTCCACAGTGGCGGTGAGTGGAGGAAGCTAGCCCGCCTCGACGAGACGGAGAAGCTGCTCACGGGAAACGTTGGAGCGTGTCCCGTTCGACATCACGGCGGCGGAGTTTTGGGTGGGCTGGAAGCGCAAGAAGCGGTGGCACCCCGGATGCGAAAGAGCTTGGAGAGTGGGATGCGAGCGCGAGAGGAAGAAGACAATGGAAAAGTAAAGTCCTAAACCTGCGCCCGACGCGCGGTTTTAAAGGGGCAAGTGCGGCCCCTCGCCTCCGACGCCGGGCCCGCGGTGTCAGCGGAACTTATGCCCACACGCGCGCACCCCGGCGAAACAACTGCCCACTCGTGCGACACATCGATCCCCGCAGAATACGGATCTGCAACGTCTGCGCGCGGTCATGATGGAACGGTCACGTCCGTCACGTCGGCCGAAATGCCCGCGCCCATTATTATGCCCACATTTACCACGACGACCACGACTACCTCGACGAAACGTCCCCTAGCTACAATGGCTACAATAACGCATAAAAGCTCACGAGCGAGTCTCCAACTCACTCACAAGCTCGGGGCTACATCCGGTAGATGCGCTCGCGCGCACCCACCGGGAACATGAAGAACACCATCGACACCAAGATCACAAATATCATCTAGCTGAGCCTGAGTGCGACTCCTTGACTCCCTCTCAGGCTCGGGGGCTACTGACGAGGGCCCAGATTAAGGGTCCCCCTTTGACGGCGAAAAGATCTTCCTTAAACACAAGGTAATCCAACAATATTGACAATGTGAAGGCCAAGATTGACAACGTCAAGGCAAAGATTCAGGACAAAGAGGACTGAGGACCCTGGTCAAGATCCACACTGTCAAGACGTCCGGTCTTCGGCTAGTTGGCTGCATCTCCGACCAGTTCCCTACAAGAGGGATCCCCATGACAAGTCTCCGCCTCGCACGACAAGTCTCTGCCTCGCACGACCACCCTCTCGCTCCGACTGGTACGTGGGACATGGCGCGCGACACGACACAAGGCGCGAGCGCTACCACTGACGCGCGTGAGGGAACGATTCCCCATGACGTGCAAGTACAACAACTGGCGGCCATGCAAGCAGCTTACCCCGATAAGAGCCTTAATGCTGGCCTGACCAGCTGCGCGGCCATCCCATCACCATCATCTCTCGCTCTGCCACACGCAAGCTCTGCTCGAGGCACTCAAGCACCCTCTACGACGCGCACGAGTCTAGACTTACGCTCGGGCGTGGCGGGCTAGTCATGTACTCGGGCAGGCTAAGGCAAGCACCAACTACTCGGAGGAGAAGCCAGGCGTCCCGGGATGAACAGTCACGCTTGGCCACGCAGCGGCTTCCACGACTAAGCATCACAGCTCGGCTTCAATGCGTCCTGACGGACAACGACGTACGACGGGACGTACCAGCAACCAAGCACTATACTTCTTTTTTCTTCCCCCTTGTGCCCCTCTCCTTGTAACTATAAAAGGGAGAGGAGGGCAACGGTTACAAGGGTTAGACTTTCGATAGCTCAAACGTCATACCAAGGGACTTGGGCTCGACTCCCTCTCCCGACCAGCTTGTAACCCTTACTATGAGCACCCCTAGCTCGGGAACACGGCAGCTCGACACTGGATGTAGGATATTACTCCTCGAAGGCCCGAACCAGTCTAAATCCCATTATCTCCCGCGCTAACCATCCGAGCCCGACGCACGATCGATACAAATTTACTGCCGACGGTAGAGAACCCCGACAATTATACCTAAGTAACCTAATACACCATGCATCTCCTCCTTTAGTAGTTGTAGGCTTACAAAGCATAACTATTAAATATGCTTATATGATAATCAACTTTATAGTACACAATGATATTGTATTTTTGCTCTAATAATCCTTATTTTAAACAGTCTAATTGAACCTACTAAACGAACAAAGGAGAGTAGCTTGTCATGGTGAGGCAAACATAATGAAGTGTGATAACTGATAAATACATGCATCCTGTTTGTATGGCTTATGAGCCACTAGCCAATAGTACTTTTCTCTTAGAACAAATTAGCCACCACCAATAGTATTTTTCTCTCGGAATAAATCAGCATGAGCAACCAACCACCTGCCAAACGAACAGGCTAACGGACAATCTATACTATATCTATATCTAGTCCACACTAGAAATTTTGAGTGCATTTCCTTGGAGTTTGCAATTGGGCATGGAATGCCTTTGCAGTAAGATTTCATTCTCAATAAGAATCTCCCTATCAATCACCATTTACTTTCTAAAACTTTTTTAAATAAAAAATCATATTATGCTTCCTGCATATTAGTGAATTGGGAGGTGTACCTTTTTGCAAAAAAACAGAAAGATCGTGTCAATCTTTCAAACTTTCTTTGAAAGGTGAGCAGGGGAGGCCACCAGCCCACCACCACGTTCTTTGTCCTCATCTACCGCAGGAGCAGGGATGCCGTGGGAGGTCCCAGTCTCTCATGGGCACGCGACACGTCCGGAGAAGGAGAGGGGGCACGCCCCTGGACGGTGATGGGAGAAGAGATCGACGCGTGGGTCCAGACTCCAGGGAAGAAGATGGGAGAGGAGGCTGACACATGGGCCCCACAAATATGATCATTGATGATGTTAGATAAAAGGAAAAGTCCATTTTTGACCATCCAACTTTTGCCCCGGTTTAGTTTTGGTCATTGAACTTCAAAACCAGATAACTTTGACCATCCAACTATTAAAATCGTTCACAATTGGCCATCAGGCGGTTTTGATGGGTGATTTTAACTTTTTTATTTACAATTTAGTCCTTAGAACTTGAAATGATTATTATTTTTTGCTCGTAGCTCCGATTTAGGTGATTCTTGTGGTCACATGTTCAAAACAGTGAGCTTTATCTTTCTAGAATGTTTTTATACAACTTTATAACTATTTGTTATATTATTTTTATGTTGTTGTGTAAAAATAATAATATAAGAAATGTAAAACAAATAGTTACAAAAAAATATGAGCAACATTTCAAATGATAAAGTTCATCTTATGAACGCATGACCGCAAGAATCACTTAAATTGGAGATACGAGAAAAAATAGTAATCATTTCAAGGTTCAAGAACTATTTTTAATCATTTTATTTACAATTTAGTCCTTAGATCTTAAAATGATTACTATTTTTTTCTTGTATCTCTAATTCAAGTGATTCTTGTAATCATACGTTTATAACAATGAGCTTTATCTTTAAAAATGTGTTCATATTATTTTGTAATTGTTTGTTTTACTTTTCTTATATTGTTGTTTTTACATAACAACATAAGAATAATATAACAAACGGTGATAAAATAGTATAAATAACATTTTAGAAGATAAATCTCATTGTTATAAACACATGACCGCAAGAATCACCTAAATCGGAGCTACAAGCAAAAAGTAATTATCATTTTAAGTTTTAAGGACTAAATTGTAAATAAAAAAGTTAAAACCACTCATCAAAACCGCCCAATAGCCAATTATGAACGGTTTTAAGAGGTGGATGATCAAAGATATCCTGTTTTGAAGTTCGATGGCCAAAACTAAACTGAGATAAAAGTTGGATGGTCAAAAATGGACTTTTTCCTAGATAAAATTGACAGGAGTGGCACACAGGTAAATAAAAGTTCTAACAATGGTACAGAGGAACCTTCTGAAATTTCGATGGCATACATGTATTTGGGATCTTTTATAATAGTATGCAGGTAAAAGACTCTTTATACGAAGGGAGGCACATCAAGACAATGCTGTAGGGTTTGCTATCTAATTAGCTAATCAAACATGACGGCAGATGATGGGCACTCTTCTTCAAAATTTGCATTTAAAATGTGAAGATAATTCAGCAAGGTTTAGCGCATGTTCGTTTGGCTGGTGGGATTCATTCGAGAGAAAAGAATCTTGGCTGGTTCTTTGGTTTATTCACGAGAGAAAAGACTCTTACTTGGTGGTTGTTCGGAGAGAAAAATCTTTTGTTGATGGTTGCCGAAACGAACAGGGTTGGTTCTCTATGGTACGTGCTAGTTCATAGTAGTCTTTACAACGTGAAGTTTAAAGAAGCTCCTTTCCATACATCTTAAAATTAGTTCAAGGGTGCCTAAAGAAACAATATCTATCCGTAACAACAGTCTAAAGAATAAACCAGTGTCACAAATTTCGCAGGATCCAGATGAACCCAGTGACGAATTAATCTGTGAATAATGTACAATAGTACGTGTGATCATGGTACAACAAAATTTACAAGAAATTCGTTCCAGTGAAACATCTGCACAGTGGGCATCTGGCCCAAAAGGAACACTCTACAGCTCATGTAAGCGAAAAATGGCAGTCACGCCGCCGGTATACAGTAGGAGGTGCTGAGGGCCGGAGGGAGGACGCACACCAAGTGAGGTCCTGCTGGGTTGCAGCTGATGTTCACCTCGCCCACCTCCGGAAGTCCCAGCTGCGGTGGGTGGACGTACCCGGACACTAGCGGGACGCATGTCACCGTGATTTCCATCCTCGAACCTGTGAACAAGAGTGCGGTGTGACGAATGGTAATCTTATTTAGAAATTTGGATTGAAAGTCGGCATTCTTTGTGCAGCAGGGTGCTGAACATGGATTGAAACATCGGGTATCATGGTTCATACCTTGCTCGTTTGACAAGGATACATGACCACATTTCCTCCCGGCCACCATCCAATTATGCGGGTTTGCGTCAACCTGATAAAGTATTTCGTCCTGCCACACAAAGTCCAAGTTTACTTTAGTTGTAAAGAAAACTGTGTATATGATTTTTATCCTTAAAGCTTCCTTATCAACTGCATAACACTATGGCACGCTGCGACAGGATAATTGACATTATAGGACAGGTAGTACAACAGAAGTGCAAAGTTGAGCGAAGAATGTTCTGCAGACTTACGCCAGATATGGATGCATCCTCTGGGGTTTTCAGCCTTTCAACTCTCCATCTCATATTAACTAACTGCCCAACCCTAAGGCAATCAGTAGAAAATGGAAGGAATCCAACTGCTAGACATGGATCAAGGACAGGTCGCTTCAGTCTGAGTGCAATCTTAAACAGGAGCTCTTCAGAATCACCAGGTTGGACAGGAGCTGGAGAATGTGCTCCAGTTGTTCTGTCACCAGATATTCCATACTTGATATTCAGCATGCTGTCTACATTTTCAACATCATCCATATCTAAAATACACAAAGTCCAAAAGTCAGTGTCAGTACACAGAAAATTGTTCTTAAGGGACTTCATCTTTCCTGCAAATTTAAAATAGACTTACCTTTTGTGCCACTTAATCGTATTATGAATAGAATTCCAGCCTTGGAAGAAGGAGCAACAACCAGAGGGAATAAACTTGATGCTGGTCGGCCATCTCCCTTGCCCAAGTGCTCAAATCCAGATTGAAGATCTAACTGTACATCCTTTACGTGTAGAGTGGCCTTCACTTCAGAATGCAGTATCACCTAAGAAGGCATTAAAAGACTCAGATCAAGACACACACACAAATATTGACAATTAACACCTGAACTTGAAAGAGTACACATTATTTATCATTGCCAAGATTTCTGCTGCTAACAGAATATGAAAACATATTCTGGTGCTTTGCAACAAGATCATCAAAAGACAATAGAATTCACATCTAATAAACTAATAACCTAAGATGCTAACACAGAAAGACATTATCAATATCATGCTTCAACATTTTCAAAAATGCACAATATCTTGATTCTTGACACTAATATATCTTTTTTTGCAACAGAACAAAGGTGGGAGTTTGACCAAGTTATTGAGCAAGAAATTTCTGGCTATTGCTCTAATGAATTTGAAAGCTGAAGTCTGAAGATATACTCTGAAGAAGAATGTGTCCCTGATGTCTACGCAAGTGGCAAGCCAAGTTGATGTCAAAATACACTTTTTAAGGGCATAAAGTGAATACTTCCTACTAACATGTTTTAAACTAACATGTAGGTGTACATGCAAAATAATCGCTCGGTTTCCTGTAGATGCATGTCATGAATCATAGCTCCCACAATACCAGATAAGTACCAAAGAACCATGAGAACCACAAAGCCTAGATAAAAACCTAGGCAACTCGGAAGATGTTTCATGAAAATTAATGCTGTATTAAGACCCACGACAAGGCCAAGTCCATCGAAGAATGCACACTTTTACATGCACACAAAGACTTACATACCACATGTGCTAGATCTGAGAAAGCTGTACCTGTAGAAGTAGGGTTCCATCATTGCACTTCTCTATGACACGTGTGCTTACATGGAATGGGTTAGTGAAATGTACTGCAATGGTCCTGAAATCACAATGGTTAAACTTATTAACTTGCCGTATGAAAAAAAAATGTATTAGAATTGAGAAGAGAAGAGCTACCTTTCAAATACTTGATTATGGAAAACTCCAAATTCAAGCTTGAGAGCAATCATTCTCATCCCATCAACTATGCTCTGCTTCTGAGGAGATGCTGACAAAAAACACAGAAAGAAAGGTCAATTGACGTCATAACAATTGTAGTGAATTTATCACCTTTTATGTACAAACCTGGGGATTCTCCTCTGGCAATAGTATCATCAATAGCACGAACAGGAAACCAAACAAGAGTAGTCACATCACTAGCCCAATCTGGAAGTTTTATCTTCCCATTTTCAATTGGGATCTTTTCAACCCTTCCAGCTTCAGCAGAGCTAGCATGCTCCATATCACCTCTGTAATTTTCTATTTCAATCATCTGAGACTCCTCTATTTTCAGTTCAGCACCTGCATCTATATGCAATATGCCACCTTTTAACGAATAGTCTATTGGCTTGACGATTAATCCAATCCATTGGAGCTCATTCATGAGCAATGCAGAAGACACGCCAGGAGTAATATCAACCAAAGCCCTTGGTTTTCTCACCTGCAATGGAGAGTCAAAGGTAATTAGAATAAGGCTGTATTACAAACAGTATAACTAAATACATCCAATGACACTACATGAAAACTATGTATTAGGTGCCCTGCTTTTGTTTAAAAAGACAGCTAGTATCTACTAGTGTCAGTTTAACGACATGAATCACAGGGACTGCAGTTTTATAAAATACTTCAGCTCATTTTAGTGCAATTACCTTCAAAACAGGTCTTGTTGGCTTCTCAAAGCTCATGAATTCATCAGTTTCCACTGGACCATCTTGAGAAAATCCATGTGATCTGAATGACAGCTTGCCAATGTGTCCAGTAAGAGCGCCCAACACATAGGAACCAGGCTTTTGAGGAGGAATGTCAAAAGAGATGGTATTTCTACCTGGTTTGAGAACATGAGAATCTGAACTCTTTATAGCCTGCATGACATGCCAAAACCAACCTGTTAGGTGACTGAAGAATAGTTTATGGACTAGAGTTTGCATGTACTTTATAGTACTCTGTTCAATCCCCAACACAAGTTCATTAGAACATCAACATGGTTTCCAATATGACACTTTTTAACTAACTAATATATAAATGTATTATTTCAAGAAAAAGGATTCACGTATTCCAAAAGTCTGTTTTATGTAAAATCAACCTTATGTTGTTAGTCTTATGATCTCTTTTAGATGTCATGGTCAACAACAACAATTTTAAATGGACTTATATTTAGATGGTGATAGTTTGAATTCTGAAAGCATGCAAGAATGAAACAAACATGGAAACTGTACCCATTACATGGATAAGTCGTATACAACAAAAGAAATGAGGTACCAACCAGTAAGATGGTAATACCTTGATACCTTCATCTGCACTAGATGAAGCCGACAATCTTAAATTGAGAGATTCCAGTGTGATGTCATCTGGGAAGCCACTCCAAACTGCTACAGACAGTGTACCAGGATCTCCGTCACATAATTCTAGAGGTGGACCAGCATTTCCAGCAAATGTAATTAGTGATGAGACATCAAGTGGAACAAGAGGCGTCATTTCACTGTGAGCAAGTCGAACAACTTCTGACTGAAAAGCTTGCCTCTCTTTAGATGAAAACAAGGTGCTGTCAAGAGAAAGTAACTTTACACAGGATGCCAAATAACCAGCTTCATCATTAAGAATCTTCTGACATTCTGCAAGATCAGGAAGAACATCTGCCAACAGCTCTTCCCAGCCCTCTGCAGAATAGAGAGCACAAACTTTCTCATAGGATTTCACAGCCAGGTCGTAATTTCCATGTTTAAAGAACAGAGCTGCAATCTCTCCATCAAGCACGACTCCATGTCTTTTCCACCAAGAACGGTGATAATTGTCAGCTGCACCTTTGGTAAGCTCCATATATCTTTTCTGTAATACCAAAAAAATAACTGAATCATTACCTCTAAATCTGTTAGTTCAGGAAGAGGGAAGCATTACAGTGAACCTTTTTAACATATAACAGGAAGAGGGGAACCAGTAACAGTGAACCGCTTGTTCCATAACACTACCTCAAATTCTTCTACTGATGAAAGTGATGTCATAAAATCAGGATCTGATATCGTTTGTTTCAGAGCATGTTCAGCAGCAACATGAATTTCTGACAACCTCATGGGTCGATCAACTGGCAGAGAAGTTTCTGACGTTGCTGGACCTGACATTGTTCTTGCCATGAAGTTAGAAGCAGATCTGTTGGGAGAAAGTTTTGAATTTGCATCTAAACCTGAACTGCCCGGACAAAATATGCAAAAGTGTATAAGTAAATAATGATAATCACAATCCAGATGTCTTTTACTGTGGAAGATAGATGCACAGGAAAAGGGGTGAAACAATAGCTCTTACCCATCAGTTGAATCATATAACTCAGACAGATTTCCAACAGAAAGAAAAGCTCTGCGCCTATTAGCCTCCCGTAGAAGTAAAGAAGGTTCTAATGGCAGAGGTTTCCTGTGAATGTTGAAGAGCTTTTCTCTTGATTTTGCTTGAAGAACCATCTAATAAGGAAAAGGTACCACAACTTTAAAACACAGTTTGGGATATGTATTTTATAATTAGGTACATGGAGGATGGTAAAAAATAGATTCAAAAAAAGTAATCAGAAATATGAGTTAGTATACACCTCTGCATTATAAATCCAGTATTTGCACCTCTTAAAATTATAGAATCCATAGAGGAACAGCACCCCATATTTTATTTGATATAGAAAATTTCAGCAATAGTTTTGTCATTTACTGTTGGACGCTCATCACTAATTACCAGTACCCAGATATCCTTTTCCCTTTTTCCCCTTCTTTCCATCAAACATACAGTTATATTTTCTTTCATTTGGGAGCCATGATGTAACAGAGTTTCTATGTCTGTGAAAATACACACTTTCACTGACAAATATAAGCGGCCTAGGTCTTACATGCTAAACAAGCTGGAATGGTACCGATGAGGCAATGACACAGTACCGTGGGAATATTTTGTATACAGAGAGGAAACAATGTTTAGTGACCTACTTCCAACATGCTCATGTTATCAGTCTCAGAAAAAAAGCTCATGTTATCAGTCGGGAAGGATATGGGGCAAAACTAAACAGAGCGGGATCACATATGACTTTTTTCGTGCAACATGAAACATAATTAGAAGCCAAAAAAAAGGCAAAGCTGACAAATAATTACCTTCTCCTTTTCCATTACTTCTGCTGATGAGTCAACTGGAATTGAAGGCCATGTAGCTGGCTTTGGCCAAGGTAGCATGCTTAAAGATGCACTGTGAACAATTAAAAAATAACAGTTTGAATGCAAGATTGTATTGCATAACTAAAATGCTGCATCTGCAAGCTCTACTAAGACTTAAAAAGGAGAGGATTGGATCCAATTTAACTGTCCAATGGAAATGTGGATTCGGTAAATAAAATAGAGGTATTGATCTTATACCTGTTGACTGGACTCTTTTCTATCTCAACCCCATAACCAATCAAGTAAGCAAGCCTCATAAACTGTGATATCCACGGAGTGACATATGAGCAGAAAGTTTTGCATGTTGTAAACAAATTAGGGCAACATGATCTAAAGGAAAAAAAGGACTCGATGGCACACTATAATTCTATTGTACAAGAAAATTAATAACAGTGGGGTTCTATATGTTTTGAATGCAAAACTGAAGAGTGATAAGATAAGCAGACAGTTCTGTATGTCGTAAACAGATTTGGGAAACAAATTGCAAAAGGTATGCATAAAGAACTTGATGACACACTTAAACACCATCATACAAACAAGCTAATGAACTGCTACATCAAAGCTGGCAAAGCATAAGACGTATTGAGTAAAGCCTACATGACTAAGATGAACTATCAAACTATGCTAAAAAAATAAGGTCCTTAATAACAGGCATGAAAGCAGAACACTCAAAACTCAAGACATAACAACAATGTGCCAGACAAATCAATAGTCGAATGACAGAAGTACAACAGCTTGCCTTAATACGGCAGAGAGAATAAAGGTCACCCTGAAGACGATAGAATTCTTTCTCTGAGTCAACAGAAACAGCTCCACCATCATAATGTGAAGTTGTAGACTTTATCAAACCCAAACATGCAGTTATCACCCATACTTCACGGAAGCAAAATGGAAGAAAATTCTGAAGAGGAAAGGGAAAGCATAGTCAGGGTTAAACAAAAAAGCACTTCACAATGGCAATTAGATGAGGAAAACAGTAAACCATAGTTACATACTTCATGCAAGGCAAGTGTCTTGGAAAAGCCAACAACAAATGCATGTCCTCTTGCAGCAACCTCAATTGGACGAGACAATTTAAACAATAGCTGCATAAAAAAGGTGAAATCAAAAATGATAAAGGTCATGTGATTTTCTTCAGTTGTCCTAACAATCACTAATAAGAAAAATAAAGCAAAAGTGACTCTAGCATGAAAGGGTACTTCTAAATAGCATGATACATCTGAGCATGACACTCTTTGACATAAAAAATGGCCAAGCTTGTACTGGACCATTTGGAAAGAAAAAAAATACATCAGTTCTTTTGCACTCAACCCTTGATTGTAAAGATTTTGCCACGTGTAACAAAAAAACAATACGCTGAGATGCTTACAGAAACCAATTCAATACAAAATAGCAATGAAACCAAAAGAAGGTTATAAGATGTTTGACACTATATCTAGATTGCAAAGCACATAGACTGAATAATTCACGATGTACAAACCTTAGCCTGGCAAGCAAATATGTACTGTCTAAACTCAAATTCTCTGAATACATCATCCTGAACAATTTGGGTCAGTGTTTTGAATCCTGGATTTAGCAGTGCAGCTTGATCATCACCAGTATCTAATCCTCCAAATTCTCGATGTTTCCCTGGAGAGGTCACTGCATTCATGGGAGAAATAAGAGAAATGAAAATGCCAATCAATATAAAGTGACATTGCATTAGAAATTCTAAAGTATCATACATACATGTAGTGCCATAACAGTTTGAGGTCAGTGAAGTAACAAATAAAAAATTAAATAATCAGTGACGTATCTCCAGATTCCAGAAAGAAGACGAAAAATTTCACAGATAGATACACAGGTAATTGCAAGCAGTAACAACAATTTTGAGCATATTAGGTGTTCAGTGACATATTCTCTATTGTTAACATAAAATTTGCCTAACTCTCAACTATGGACTATAAATGAGGGAGGACTCTATGCTGCACATCTGCAGGTAAGAATGCATGTAATGCTAACTTCAATTTTCATCACTCTTGAAATAATTTTATACTCAAACCCTGGGAATAGTTAAACCAACCAAGTCTTTTGTGAATTGTGATGCAAATATAACCAAATATAAAACTCAAAACAGAATGAAGGGTTATTCTCAGATAAAATTAAAGATACCTGATTCTGAGTAGCATAGTTCAAGCTCATCATATTCACGGAGTGAATCTTCATGGAGATTACTCATCTCAAACATGAACGCCAAGCTTTCCTGAATATATGCAATTCAAGTATAAACAAAGAAACACTGACCAAGAGCAAAACGGTAGAACCCAGAGCCACTGAAAATGTGGTAACACTTGGCAAACATCACCATGGTGGCATTGGTTTACCTTCAGAATGAAGAAGTTGCAGAAGTTCCATATTGGGGTAAACCGTTGCTCACTTAACCTCCGGATTTCCTCTTCATAAAATTGTACCCGTCTATCTAATGTGTTTCTGATGCAGTCCACCATTTTAGAGTCAAAATCATCCCAGAATTCTGCATCGGGTCCATGGAGATCAAATTTGCAGCATCTACATCATAAACAAGCATTTTTACACTGTGAACAACTCAATATTGTTTGTAATACAGATAAAGTTTAACCCACTAAAGTGGAAACGACCTCATAAAAACAACTTCAACGCAATATAACAGAAAATAAAAGGTTGATTTGAAGCAACTGGAGAACAGAAAACATGTGCATTCTCCATACAAATGTCACGAGAACTACCATGTAGAAGTAATAATAATACCTTTCTCTCTTTTTGGTATTGAAATCAGCCTCAAGCCGAGCGTAGACTTTCTTTGCCATCTTAGTTGCTTGATCATTGCTAGGATGGGCCTTGGACACAAACACAATAAACCATTCGCGTTCATCATTTTGCACAATTAATTTGAGGCGAGGCTTAAGAATGGTCTTGAATTCATCAAGATCCTGCACATTTTTATAAATGAAGATATGGTAAAAGTCATCCACATGGTACATTTAAGTATTACTTCTTAAAAAGAAGAATCGAAACGAGCACCATGCGATATTGAGGGCACATTTTTCCATTTGGAAGTACCTCACAAGTGACAAGAACAACAGTAGCATATGGTTCCCGAAACCAGAACAGGTATTGTTCTTGTGGAAATCGACTCCGCAGCCTTGAATCAGTTGTTTGTATAAACTCAGCTGGTAGATTATCAACAAAAACAGGATTCCGCGCCTTGTTGTTTAGACAGGCCTTTTTCACTGGCACTCTCCGCTCAAAACTTTCCTTGACATTGAGCCACAAGTCGCTCACATCCTCGACTGTTAGAAAAGGCAGTCGACCGTATGAGAAGGAATCTATATGCATATATAAACTTGAAATCTCTTTGCATTATTGTAGCACAAGAAATAATTGAAGTGATCCTACAGATGGTTACACCTATGGGGTATTTGCCCATCCGTTGCTACACAGTGCAGGTTGTAATGTAGCAAGGGTGTTGTTTGGATGAAGCCATATGAGTTGGCTCGTAGCAATATTCCGAGTCATGAACTGGAGTCTGAGAATTGAAGTTATGGGAGTTTACGGAAGAGTTGAGATCTCTACTCAAGCTTAAGCACTCTAAACCTCACTAGACAGTCAGACGCAACCAGCAGTAAGCTAAACACAACCGCGACCATGATTCCGACTAAACCATAAAGCAACAGCAGACACAAAACCTCATTCCAGCTCGAGTCGCCGCCCGATCGCGCGGTTCCGAGCTGCCCAGATCGCGCCCCGCCGCGCGACTCGTGAGGTCGCGGCAGCGCGCAACTGGCACAGTCCGGATCTGAAGAGGGGATAGAATACAGAGGGGACGCGAGAGGGACGGTACCGGCGATGACGATGCGATCGCAGGAGGACTTTATGGTCTGGAACTGCGCGAGGTAGTTCGCCATGGCCGCCGCAGAAGTAGTGGGTAAGAGATCTCCGGGAATATTGTTTCCACGCGGTCCTTACTGCCCCATTAAGGGCTGTATGCCGCCGGGGAGGTCGCCGGAGACGAGGGTCCGGCGAGGCGGACTCGCGAGATGCGGAGGGGCGCGGGGCGGGGAGGAGCAGCTTGGAGAAGACAGGGACGTGCTAAACGGGTACGATTTTAATCGAAATTTATTTTTTCTAGTGGCAATGTCAGATCACCTCTCTCACTCTCCCCCCTCTCTCTCTCGACAATCACAATGGCAGTTGGCAGCACGAGAGCATAATTTTGAATTGGATGATTTTTATAGTTTTAGATTTTAGATTTCTTTCGTCCACATGCTTCAAACTTAATTTGGAGTTTTAACAAAACTTAACAAATAATTGGAATAGAATTATAATTTCTAGTGTTTTTCAATTTTTTAAGATTACAAACAAAATCGAGTCATGTTGTTTCAACTGCCCTTGTTAATTATCACCATATCTATGCTTCATTAAGAAAAATCTGAAACCCGAAGGGGAAAGGGAAAAAAAATTGCACATACACTTTACTGCACTTTATATCATCTCGTTAAAAACCATGGTCACTATATTTTCTAGACACATTTATTAGGATTTTATCAAGGAGTTTTCCTCCCGATTCTTGTATGTATCTAAGTTTTCTCATGCTAAATTAACGAATACATTTTTAAAAAGTTGGTGGGGCTAATACTTTTGTCTGATCGCAAGGTTTAAATACAAGTGGCCATTGTTTCTCCACTTTGGTGTAATTCATTTGTATAGAATAATATATGTGAAATATGTTTTGTAGTATTTGACTTTGTATAATCTATAACAACTATATAAAACTATATATGAGACTCACTATGAGTCGATATACAAGTAGTTCATGTCACCATCCACTACACGACATGCTATCATCCCCTATACGTCACTTCACCATTCACTAGATCATATATTTATGGCATCATCCCTTTTTTTGGTTAATATCATGTTTTTTTAGTAGCATGCTATAAAATTTCCGTAGTAGAGAAAAATGTAGGATCAATAATTTATAATGGTTCACTCAACAAAATTATCATACTTCCATGTATAATGTTTACAAAATAATATTGTCATAAAATCACTTTGGTATTCCTATTTTCATATTATACCTTATAAAATTTTGTTTAAAAAAATTCCGCAACATGGCGCGGGTATTTGTAATTGTGCAACACAAACTGAATTATAAAAAAACAAACTGACTTATTTTTGTAGATAATAATAAGGGTGGGCACTTTTGTTGGGCTGCTTTCGTATTGTTATCGCGTACCGAGCCTAAAATCTCCGAATTTTTTTATAAATATTTTCTGCTTCGATTTTCGAAAAATAAATAAACGAACCAAAAATTTCGAGAAATATACATCTGCCGCCAAACCTGGCGCCAACGGTCGGCTGACCTACCAGGCGGGGCCAGATTCCTGCCGTCGTGGAGCACGACGGCAGGAATCCTGGCGTCGTGGCCCACGACGTCAGGAGCCCTAGCGTCGTGCCCCACAGCAGCAGGGTCCTAGCGCCGTGGGGTTTGGCGGCAGCGTCACCCCTATATAAGGGGGCGACCGCTGCCGCCGCCGGCCCCTCCCTAGCTCCTCTAAATCTTCGACTTTCGGGGCACTTTTGGCTGAGGTATGTTTCTAAATTTAGTTTAGTTTAGTTAGTGTAGTTAGTATAGTTTGTTAGTTTAGTTAATTTAGTTTAGTTTAGAAATTTAGTTTAGTTAACTTAGTTTAGTTTAGTTAAATTGATATAAAATTCGTAGAAAATAGTTTAAATTCACATAATTCATTTTAATTCATTTAAAATTCTTCGAAAATGGTTATAATTCACATAATTAGATTAAAATAATAAAAAATTCATAGAAAATTATTTAAATTCACATAATTTAAATGGTTTTAAACTTCTATGAGAATGGTTATAATATGCATAATTAGATTGAATTGATATAAAATTCGTAGAAAATAGTTTAAATTCACATAATTCGTTTAAATTGATTTTAAAATTCTAGGAAATGGTTATAATTCACATAATTAGATTAAATTAATGTAAAATTCGTAGAAAATGGTTTCAATTCACATAATTCGTTTTAATTCATTTAAATTTCCTAGAAAATGGTTATAATTCACATAATTAGATTAAATTGATAGAAAATTCGTAGAAAATGGGGAAAATTTACATAATTCGTTTCAATTCATCTTAAAAAACGCAGAAAATGGTTTAAATTCACAAATTTTGTTTTAATTAGTATAATTCGAATCATTGATTCAATTATGTTTTTTTTGCAGTTATGGCTGCACCGCTGGAGTACGTACGACCGGAGTTGTTCGACGAGGCGGTGGACCGGCACCACCGCTTGTACGTGCCGGTTGTTCTCGGACGTTCACCCGGTAACATACGTTGCCGGACGACCCACACGTTGATGCGATACACCAGCGGTGAATTCCGAAGTACGTAATTCATATTTATTATTTATTTATGTTTCTTTACAATAGTAATTGTGTTAAGTAAATTAATTTTGTTTTCTTTTGAGGCTACGCGTTGCAGGACTTCTCCCTGTTGCGCGGTTGGTCGAGGAGGACAGACTACGAGTTGAGGTTCCCCGGGCAGAGCGGTTGATGCGGTTCAGCTATGACACCCCACTGATCGCCGCGTTCATGGACCGATGACGACCAGAGACACACACGTTTCACTTCCCCGTCGGCGAGATGACACTCTGTCTGGAGGATGACACGATGTTGGGAGGACTGTCGTGTGCTGGCGAGGCGATGGGGCCGATCGACATCCTCGCGACGTGGCACGCTGACTTCCTTGCTCAGTTCGCGGACGTTCCTCGGAACGATCGCGCGCTAGCGCCGTAAGTGCCCTTTGCCGACACCCACGGGGGCCACCTGGACTTGGATACAGCAGTTCAGCGTACGTGATTCTAACTCTTATTTTCAACATTTGTATTCATTTTAAACGAATGTGACGATGGACCTTTGTGTGTGTGCAGGCTGACTACATGGCGGATGATGCTGACGACCCGACATCAGACAGGTTTTTGGAGGTCTACCTGCTCTGGCTGTTCGGGTGGGTGCTGTTCTGCGAGTCAGCAGGAGACTCGGTGTCGCGGTACCTGCTCCCTGGGGCTCAGAAGATTGCTGACGCACCCCTCGACCGGATGCCCCGGATCGGTGGGGGCGGCGACCTTGTTCTAGCGGCCTACCTACGTGGGGGCGTGTTCGGCAGTGTCGAGGCCGGTGAGTAAGGAGAGGATCCTCCTGGGGCGCCCTCTCATGCTGCAGATGTGGATCCATGAGTGGTTCGACATCGGTCGGCCCAAGGCCGACCTCTCGGAGTACTAGACATTGCCCGAAGACACCGACCTAGCAGACCTCTCCACCATGGGTTCTCTGTGGTGCCTCCAGAAGGTAATGACCTCCTGTCAGGGGGTGAGACCTGGACAGATCCGCAAGGGGGCTACCCAAGCGGTTGTAGGTTGACTAATGGGGGATCGGGACCTAAGAGCGTAAATGGTTGCACGTAGGACGAGCACGGAAATCCCGACGAGACACGAGGAACACGGCGATTTATCTCGGTTCGGGCGTCCGGAGAGTAAAACACCACGTCAAAGTTTGGTATTAGAATTATGTAGAGAGAGGTCTGCCCCGAGGAGGGAGCCGTCGACGTGCGCTTGAGGGGCACCCCGAGTCACCTTATATTGGCTGTGCCTTGGGTTACAAGTTGGTTTCCATCTATCCTACTCAGTTACAACATGGAAAGCTTATCCGAGCTGGACTATTTTGTCTTGTACACCAAGTTGTCTTCACGTCTTTGGGCCCACAAGTTAGGTCGGGCAGGGTCCACGGACAGGTCGACGGGTCTTCTGGTAGGTCGGGCCCGCCTATCGGGGACGGCGGAGACCCTGGTCGGTGGGACCCATGGGTAACCATGTCTCACAAACCCCCGATCGACGTGTAGGCAAAGCGGCGCAGAAAAAGTCACGTCGAAGCGAAGCGAAGACGTGGCGTCCATGAAGCCACGTAGGTGAAGGATCGGATGGCGACTAGAGAGGGGGGGGAGTGAATAGGAGCCGTGTTGACGGTTAATAATTGTATCAAAGTTCGTTTGTGACTCGCAAGCGTACAAGTCTCCCGTCGTAGTCAAGGGACCCTTCTTCCCTCGAGTGGTGAACCCAAGGTATCGAATCCGTGGAACAAATGTGTGACGCAAGAGTTGATCTAGTAAAGCCAAGTAACTTCAATCTTTGGTAAAAGAGAAACCCTAATGCATCTAGATAAGAGCACAAAACAAAGATAAATCTAATCTACTAAAGACCGGAGAAAACAAAGTAAGATTGGGTAGATAAACCGATCTAGAGGGATCGGGATAAGCCTTTTGTTGAAGTTCCAAGCAAGAGAAGAAGTAGCAAATCGAATCTTAATAGAAGCCTCTTTAAATCGTGGTTTCCCGTCCAAATCCGAAAACATCCGCCTTTCGAGACCCCCGTTCGTCACAACGTATCCCTATTCATGCGGGGAGCTTAGGGCGAGTCAAAAGACAAGTCGAGATTCTTTCGGAAGATCCGGCGTGTACCTCTAGCCACCGCGGCTACAAGAACACCCTATGTAATCTATCGTACGAATAGAATTGGAATAAGCAAAGCCGATCGAAAAACGAAATATTTGAGGAAACACTTGATCGCTAAGAAAAGATTCAACTTGATAATTCAACTATGACAATGATACATACACAAGATCACCACCGGGATCCTTCCTTGATCTTGCTTCTAGCTCCGGGAACTCCGACGTGGTCTTCCATGCAAGGTTTCCACGTCGGCTAGGGAAACCCTAGTCAACTAGCTCGACCCTCTCCTCTCCGACATGGTGTCCCTCTCTTCTCTGCTCCTCGGCGGCCGAAGACGAATTCTCCTCCCCGTGGCTCTCGGTCAGGGGGGACTATAAATAGCCCGATTGGCGGCTAGGGCAAAGGAGAGCGTGTTTGGGCCCAAAATGGGCCTGGGCCGACCGGACTGGGCCGGCCGGCCTGGGCCCATTTAGGCCCGGCCCCGTGGGCTCCTTTGCCCCACGTCGGTTCCCTTGCTTCCTGGATGTTTCCCCTTTCGCATGTAGGTCCATGTCGTCGGTTTCTCTCCGAATTGGACTCAACTCCTTGTCTTGCAAGATTCGAGGCACTTTTACGGTCGGGTCCCCGGAGTCCGTCGTCTTCTCGGATCAAGTCCCGGCTTCTTGGAGTTAAGTTTGCTTCATTGCATGACTTGTACGGGGGCTTCAAGGTCTTGTCATGAGGTGCTTGATGAACTTATCCCGAAAGTCTTGCATTTAACACTAAAACCCTGCATAAACATTAAACTCCAAAACCGACATGCACACGTGAACTTGTTATACCACGGGGGTTAGTACCAAAGGATAAGGTATAAAACTCATGCCAACACCGAAGGTAAACTCATGGCTAGGTTGACGGATTTTCACCGTCAACATCTCCCCCATGCTTAAACCTTGCTCGTCCTCGAGTAAGCCTTCGATGGATATCATCATTGCCAAACAGTGTTTAAACTTTGCACTTGATCATACATGAGAAAACATAATGCTCTCAAAATTTTAATTCATTAAAGTTCCATAATGTACTAGCCTTCATCTCTACGGAGGGTAGATTCTTATTAAGCTTATCCCACAAGTATTAACATGCTCACAAAGTTTTAAATAGATCTCAGAATTTTTTGAAATGAAGAACGAGATAAAGAAAAAGCTAAACCAAATTCACAAATTTAAATCATCTCGTGTATTGCTCATAAACTCTCATCTCACTTGTCTCTCAAGCCTATATATTCTACTCCTTTCCCTCTCATATATATGTGGTAGGCTTTATATGGAGCTTTGGGAAAGTTTTAGTCCTAACAAGATTTTATAAATGAGGTGTTGTCAAAACAAGACAAGCTTCTCATGGTCTTACCGAGACTCGTCAAAAAGGTCATTGGAAAATAATGTTAAATCAAGGAGGGGAAAGAGAGAAATACACACACTTTAGATAAGTGGACATGTGCAAATGGCAAAGAGTGATCCCGAGGCACAAAAGAAGTCCTCGTTATTGGATTGCACATGGTTGGAAAATGAGAATGGATCTTTTTAACTTGAAGCCTTGAATGCACTCTTAGAGAACCGGGGAGTTTACTTTACGCTCATTTTTTTTCTCTTTCTCATATTTCTCATTCTTTTCTTTCTTTCTTTCTTTCTTTCTTTCATTCATTCATTATATATATATTTTCCTTTCTTCACCTTGGAAGTCACGTACATCGCCGAATTTTTTTCTTTCATCATTATATTATTTCTTTTAAAAAAATACTCCCTTTTGAACTCTAAAACTGCACCGTACCTACCTCCTCCCTCATGCTTAGACGATGCTCGTCCTCGAGCAAAGAGGCGAAAAATATGGTAGGTACCGAAAATAATTTTCCTTGGAGAGATACTTGAAATCTTCAACGTTGGCACCGTCTTGCGATCTTCCTTGAATTGATGATCTATTCTCAACGATAGGTTGTGGTAAAGGAGGTAATCACAAAAGATGATATTTGGTTTAAGGGTGGATATCCGGCGAAGTTTGTGAGATCACCGATGCGGGGATACACAATGCACGGATAAAAGGCTAGAAAAAAGATAGATACGCAAAAACGGAATGACCGGCTTCTTAGTCTCGGGCCGGAGAAATCATGGCCTGCAATAACTCACTCAAAGATAAATCTTGTACACTAAGGTTTATGCACTCAAATATATATAAGGCTTTGGATAGGTTGAGCAACACACAAGTGATATTTGTGACAAGGTTAGCAATATTTTTGAGCATAAAAGACATCTTTAATCTACTCATAACTTGAGAGCACATGAAACACTATGGGTCTTTATTTTAATCATAACCTCCACTGAAAATTAAGCTAGCATTTAAATAAATTCAGATTTGTATTTTTAAGAGAGCACTAGCTTAAACATGCATAAATCAATTACAAAGATGAACAAAGCTGCAATTATAATCATATATCATCATGGCACAAATTTGGTAGCTTTTCCAAAGATATAATCAAGGTGGTGTCTTTATTAATGATGACATCAAGTTGAAATACAAACTGAAAATAAACTAACATGCTTGCTGAAATTTAAATAAAAACAGAAAATACTACGCAAACACACATAAGCAAAAGCTGAAAATTACGAGAGAAAAAGAAAAGAAAAGAAAACTAAAGTTCCTAAATCTTCTAGTCCTCCGCCGGTGGTTGATGTTGATGATCTTGATAATAATACCCTTGCTCATAATATGGTTGGACACTTCCTCTCGACGAATTGATTTGGCTCCACAAGGTGAAGGCGTCCAAGTTCAAAGGCAATATTTGCGTTGCCTTCACCAAGTTGAGCTGCGTTAGCTTGGATGGCTGCGATGTTTTGAGCGTTACTTGCAGCAAACCCTCCAATAATGGCCATGCTTTGTTGTGGTTGGGGATGATGAGCGTAGGACTCCGCGAAGTTAGCGTTGGGCACAACATAATTTTGTGGGGGTACCGGTGCACCACCCCCCATGCTTGCTCTTGTGGCCCTCCGTAATAACTTGGCGGAGGAGGGACCCCGCCGAATGGTTGCACATGGGGTTGTACTCCACTCGCTTGTGCGGAGGATATTCCCTCCTCTACGATTCTTCCTCTTTTGTTCTTCCTTGCAGGGACAAGTAATCCCTCTTCCAACCAATCTTCCCTTCCTTCGGTGAAAAGCCTAAGCCTCTCATTCGGAAGGGGTAGGTTCACTATGGCCAACCGATAACCTCCTCTCTCATCTCCACTAATGTATTTGCCTTGCCGCAAATACTCAAAACCGAGAGAGGTACCACGCAAAATGTGAGCGGGGTTTCTTGCGATCCCCGGCCGCAAGGAAAAGGCCAACATGGAGAGGTAACACCCCGAACCAATATTACCCGCCCCCGATGTTGCTTCACAACACCAACGGTTGATCGTGAGGTAAGAGGGGTCTATTGGTTGCCCGGCAATTAAAGCCGAGTATAGCCAATTCAACTCCGTTTCGGTCACCTTTGTTTCCTTCATCCTCCCCAATACCCTCTTGCACATCCAAGAGTGAAATATCCGGATAATGGGGTTGCGGATGCAATTGCGTTGTTGATGGGCTTCTCCGGAGATCATGTTCCAAAATCCCGCTAACATGTCGGGTGGCACGTCAACTTTCTCCGGAGCTCCCTTGTGGAATCCAAGCGGCTCCCTAACGTGCTCGTAGGGAACCTCTTGTTGGACTCCCTCCAAACGGAATGACAAGCTTTGCACCCCATCATCATCAACGATGGGTGCAATAGTCATTAAAATTTCCAAGGCGAACCCCAAATGGGTGTCCACCGATACTCCGTTGGAGAACCGCACCCATCCGAGGTGCCCCAACATATAGTATATGTCGGTGCCAAAACCCAAGGTGTAGAGTGCTTGGTCGTCGAACTCGACGTTGGGCACAAGCCTCTTCTCAAGATTAGAGAGCCTCTCCTCCTCCTCCGCCGACAAGATGATGAAGCCGTACGAAGAGTATGTCGGGGTGTAAGGAGGTGGCGCGGTTGAGCGAGTCGATCGTCGTGGTGGCGCGGGCTGCTCCTCCGTGTGCCCACGAGGTTCGGTAAACCTCATGGAAGTGCTTCTTGCAGCCCTCATACCACCAAGGAGGAGAGCATCGTTCCTTCTCGGTGGTGCCGTATCCGTCTCCATGCTCCGGGGAGACTCGGAAACCAAGTGCCTCCTCGAAGACGTGGTTGATGACGGCTTGGACGACGACGAACTCTTCTTCTTGGAGAAGAGACTTGTGGTCTTCTTCCACATGGTTGCTTGCACTCTTTTCTTCAACTAAAATTCCGGGTTGCAACCGGTAACTAGGCACTTAAACTCTTTGCTTCGGATGTGGACTTTGAGTGGATTAAGGATGTGGATTTTTTTTTCTTGAGCTCTCAAGCTTGGGAAGGTTGGCTATGTCTACGGAGGTTTTGAGCACACAAACTTGAACACACAAACAAAGGAAGGAGAGAGAAGCTTGCTGCAGAAAACGGGAGCCGGGGGGGCTCCTTATGTAGGTGAGGCCGGCCTCGGTGCTCCTCCCCGCCTCGTCTTTCTTCCAAAGACGATCATTTCACCTCTACAACTTTCCCCGCCCGCGTGCTCCACGAGTTGCACCGCCCAAACGCTCTCGTCCACTCCTTTATTGGTCCTTCCACTTGATGCTTCATGTTTTGGGTCATGTCCATGCTCTCTAGCTCCACTTGCTTCACATGCCACCATGAAATTCCTACAAAGTTGATGCTTGCTGCCCACCATGCTTGTCCTTCGCATGTGAAATTGGTGAAAGTTGATGAAAGGGAATCCAATGGTGCATGCATGATTACTAGATTGCCTCCATTAAGGTGTGTTTAAGGTTAAGCACTCCTCTAATTCGAAATTTAAAATATTTTTCAGAGCCATGCAAGAGCTCAAACATAATTTTAGAGAAGTTTTTAAACCATTAAAAACAAATGTAAGTCGAAAATATTTTTCGATTACGTCGATTTCGGTCTCACCGGTATAGTTTGCCTTCATCGGTTGAGAGCAGACTTTTTCCCGGCTTGGTCATGGGGGCATAGGTTTAGGTTCTAATTTTGGCTAAATAAGAAAGATTTTGAATAAAACAAAATTAGAATAGGCTTAGAAAAATTCTAATCCTAGAGAAACCAAGGATATAGATTTTTAAAACCAACCAAAAGTTTTGATTTCTAGGTTCACGCGAGTTCTACCACGTGCTGAAATTTTTTTATTAACACATAGATATAAGTCGTGGCTCTACTCGTGTGGTTTTAGCATGAAAAATAAGTCAACCTCAGCACCATAATGAAGGTGAAAGGTTGAGTTAGGTTCTGAAATTATTTGGTTGAGGTTTCTCGAAAAGAAAAGAACAAACAAGCACATAGGAGGGTTCATGCAAAGGGTTTATGATAAAGCAAACATTCAATCAAGAATTATGTCTCTAATATTGTTCAACCACTTCTAAGTCTAATGTCTTTGCGTAATAAAACTCAAAAACTAAATTATTAAAAAGACTCGAAAAACCCGGAATCGGGTTGTCTTCCCGTAGCTTATTCTTGACTTGACGAAACGGGTTGCCTCCCGCCTAGCGCTTCGTTTATAGTCCATGGCTAGACTTCTTCACTTGATTACTTCGGATCAACGCTCTTTGTGGGCGTTGCAATCTTGGGTACCCGCTTTGGCTTAGTCAATTTTTTTGGTCTTCACGAGTCGGCTTTGTCCTTTGGTCTTGACGGATGCAACAACTTCCTTGTGGCTCGGCATCTCGAACTCCGGTCCTTCGGTCGTGATCTTCATGGTCTCTAGTGTGATCCTTCATCTCTCCCGAATGAGCTTGAGTAGCCTTTGCCGTCTTGGGACCTTGGAGTTGTCTCGGATATTCTTCTTCGTTACCCATCGGGCGCCCGGCAAGTTGTCCCACTTGCGTCTAGCATCTTCATCACGATGAACACTTCACGTATAGAGCTTCCGACCTCCGTCACCTTGCCATCTAAATTCTTCAATATTTTCTCCATAGCCTCGAACTTAGTGACGGCGTCCTTGGACTTGGTTGTACTCCACACACTCCTTGCATGAGGATCTTGCTTCGGCGGCCTTTAGGTGTTGAGCTTCTTTCTGCATCTCCATCTTCTCCATCCTCCTCTTAAGTAAACCGATATGCCACTCAAGGAATCCGACTCGTATGCATTAAGCTCTCGCAATCGTCATGCGGATAGTTGAGACTTTGATCTTGAACGGCCTCCCGGCGTCTTGAAGGTTTATGATAGGTAGATCAACGATGTCCGGGGTGCGCAGCGCTCCGGTGGTTGAGGTTGATCTTCCTTTGGACTTGGAGGTGGTGATTCCCTTGGAGATTTCGACGGTCCTTCGACTTCAACTTTTGAATCTAGGGTTTCCACCCCTTTAGCTTGTGTTGCATGCCACCTTTGCCTGTAAAGTTTTCCTGGATCATCCACAAAAAAAAAGTTTGGGTTTCTTGGAGAGGTAGCCAACCATCTCCGGTTAGGGTTAGCAATAAGCAAAGTATGCAAAAACTAGAAAGGAAAAATAAATCTATGAAAACTAGGGTTAAACAAACTAGATTAGATGTAATTTGAGGATGATCAAAGTTTAGTAGATGCAAAAAGAAAGACAAAAAGAAAACTGAAAATTACGAAAAGGCAATAAAAAAACCAAATCTTGATCACTTGTTCCCCGGCAACGGCGCCAGAAAAAGGGGCTTGTTGACGGTTAATAATTGTATCAAAGTTCGTTTGTGACTCGCAAGCGTACAAGTCTCCCGTCGTAGTCAAGGGACCCTTCTTCCCTCGAGTGGTGAACCCAAGGTATCGAATCCGTGGAACAAATGTGTGACGCAAGAGTTGATCTAGTAAAGCCAAGTAACTTCAATCTTTGGTAAAAGAGAAACCCTAATGCATCTAGATAAGAGCACAAAACAAAGATAAATCTAATCTACTAAAGACCGGAGAAAACAAAGTAAGATTGGGTAGATAAACCGATCTAGAGGGATCGGGATAAGCCTTTTGTTGAAGTTCCAAGCAAGAGAAGAAGTAGCAAATCGAATCTTAATAGAAGCCTCTTTAAATCGTGGTTTCCCGTCCAAATCCGAAAACATCCGCCTTTCGAGACCCCCGTTCGTCACAACGTATCCCTATTCATGCGGGGAGCTTAGGGCGAGTCAAAAGACAAGTCGAGATTCTTTCGGAAGATCCGGCGTGTACCTCTAGCCACCGCGGCTACAAGAACACCCTATGTAATCTATCGTACGAATAGAATTGGAATAAGCAAAGCCGATCGAAAAACGAAATATTTGAGGAAACACTTGATCGCTAAGAAAAGATTCAACTTGATAATTCAACTATGACAATGATACATACACAAGATCACCACCGGGATCCTTCCTTGATCTTGCTTCTAGCTCGGGAACTCCGACGTGGTCTTCCATGCAAGGTTCCCACGTCGGCTAGGGAAACCCTAGTCAACTAGCTCGACCCTCTCCTCTCCGACATGGTGTCCCTCTCTTCTCTGCTCCTCGGCGGCCGAAGACGAATTCTTCTCCCCGTGGCTCTCGGTCAGGGGACTATAAATAGCCCGATTGGCGGCTAGGGCAAAGGAGAGCGTGTTTGGGCCCAAAATGGGCCTGGGCCGACCGGACTGGGCCGGCCGGCCTGGGCCCATTTAGGCCCAGCCCGTGGGCTCCTTTGCCCCACGTCGGTTCCCTTGCTTCCTGGATGTTTCCCCTTTCGCATGTAGGTCCATGTCGTCGGTTTCTCTCCGAATTGGACTCAACTCCTTGTCTTGCAAGATTCGACGCACTTTTCCGGTCAGGTCCCTGGAGTCTGTCGTCTTCTCGGATCAAGTCCCCGGCTTCTTGGAGTTAAGTTTGCTTCATTGCATGACTTGTACGGGGCTTCAAGGTCTTGTCATGAGGTGCTTGATGAACTTATCCCGAAAGTCTTGCATTTAACACTAAAACCCTGCATAAACATTAAACTCCAAAACCGACATGCACACGTGAACTTGTTATACCACGGGGGTTAGTACCAAAGGATAAGGTATAAAACTCATGCCAACACCGAAGGTAAACTCATGGCTAGGTTGACGGATTTTCACCGTCAACATCTCCCCCATGCTTAAACCTTGCTCGTCCTCGAGTAAGCCTTCGATGGATATCATCATTGCCAAACAAGTGTTTAAACTTTGCACTTGATCATACATGAGAAAACATAATGCTCTCAAAATTTTAATTCATTAAAGTTCCATAATGTACTAGCCTTCATCTCTACGGAGGGTAGATCCTTATTAAGCTTATCCCACAAGTATTAACATGCTCACAAAGTTTTAAATAGATCTCGAATTTTTTGAAATGAAGAACGAGATAAAGAAAAAGCTAAACCAAATTCACAAATTTAAATCATCTCGTGTATTGCTCATAAACTCTCATCTCACTTGTCTCTCAAGCCTATATATTCTACTCCTTTCCCTCTCATATATATGTGGTAGGCTTTATATGGAGCTTTGGGAAAGTTTTAGTCCTAACAAGATTTTATAAATGAGGTGTTGTCAAAACAAGACAAGCTTCTCATGGTCTTACCGAGACTCGTCAAAAAGGTCATTGGAAAATAATGTTAAATCAAGGAGGGGAAAGAGAGAAATACACACACTTTAGATAAGTGGACATGTGCAAATGGCAAAGAGTGATCCCGAGGCACAAAATAAGTCCTCGTTATCGGATTGCACATGGTTGGAAAATGAGAATGGATCTTTTTAACTTGAAGCCTTGAATGCACTCTTAGAGAACCGGGGAGTTTACTTTACGCTCATTTTTTTCTCTTTCTCATATTTCTCATTCTTTTCTTTCTTTCTTTCTTTCTTTCTTTCTTTCATTCATTATATATATATTTTTCCTTTCTTCACCTTGGAAGTCACGTACATCGCCGAATTTTTTTCTTTCATCATTATATTATTATTTTTTTAAAATACTCCCTTTTGAACTCTAAAACTGCACCGTACCTACCTCCTCCCCCATGCTTAGACGATGCTCGTCCTCGAGCAAAGAGGCGAAAAATATGGTAGGTACCGAAAATAATTTTCCTTGGAGAGATACTTGAAATCTTCAACGTTGGCACCGTCTTGCGATCTTCCTTGAATTGATGATCTATTCTCAACGATAGGTTGTGGTAAAGGAGGTAATCACAAAAGATGATATTTGGTTTAAGGGTGGATATCCGGCGAAGTTTGTGAGATCACCGATGCGGGGATACACAATGCACGGATAAAAGGCTAGAAAAAAGATAGATACGCAAAAACAGAATGACCATCTTCTTAGTCTCGGGCCAGAGAAATCATGGCCTGCAATAACTCACTCAAAGATAAATCTTGTACACTAAGGTTTACGCACTCAAATATATATAAGGCTTTGGATAGGTTGAGCAACACACAAGTGATTTTTGTGACAAGGTTAGCAATATTTTTGAGCATAAAAGACATCTTTAATCTACTCATAACTTGAGAGCACATGAAACACTATGGGTCTTTATTTGTACGGGGCTTCAAGGTCTTGTCATGAGGTGCTTGATGAACTTATCCCGAAAGTCTTGCATTTAAGACTAAAACCCCGCATAAACATTAAACTCCAAAACCGACATGCACACGTGAACTTGTTATACCACGGGGGTTAGTACCAAAGGATAAGGTATAAAACTCATGCCAACACCGAAGGTAAACTCATGGCTAGGTTGACGGATTTTCACCGTCAACAAGCCGGTAAAAATTCTTCCCAAAGAACCCGGCCTATGCCCTACTCAAATCCCGGTCACACACAAGCGATGGGTCGAATCACGCACCAATCGCCAAGACCATGAGGTTATGGATCAACCTCTAGTCCTAGGAACGATTCCTTGAAGCAAACGCGGAAGCACGAAAGAAGGGGGGAAGGAATCGAACCAAGAAGCAGAGCGCTCAGCCTCAGGCGGACCGTCCGGCCAGACAGGGCGGACCGTCCGCAAAGGGCCGCGCGGACCGTCCCGGCCGGGTACGCGGGCGGACCGTCCGCACCCGAGCCGCGGACCGTCCGGCCCGAGCCGCGGACCGTCCGTTAAAGCCAACGAGAACCACCGGTGGCACACCACGAACCACGGACCGTCCGCGGGGGAGCACGCGGACCGTCCGCCAAGCACCCGCGGACCGTCCGCCCAACACCGCGGACCGTCCGAAACTCCGTCCAACCGAAAACCAAAATCGCGACGGATCGAAACGAAAGACGAGCAAGAACGCGAAGAACACGGGACGAACCCTAGCCGCGCGGACCGTCCGCCCGGTCCTCGCGGACCGTCCGCCAGTGCGGACGAGCCGAAAACGCCCGACCCCGAAAGTCAACTCCCCCAAATCATCATCGTATTTCCCAAACGGTTGAAGTTTGTAGAGACAAGGGTTTGGATACTTGAAAAGCGTCACACAAGGATGCTATAGCCCAAAAATCTTGCCTCCTAACTCCCTAAATCACCGGGAATCGCGAATCCTTTGAGCACCACCAAAAGCTAGAGCACCGAAAGAAAACTCACGAATCGAAGTGGTTTCCGGCGTTTGAGGGCACAAGATCAAGCACAAAGATGCACAAGACATCTATCCATGTTTCCCTCAAAGAAATCCGGGGAGAAACCCACTCAAATCCGCGGAATCACACCGGGAACAAAGGCACGAAAACAAGCACGAAAAGCCACGAAAAACAACCCCGAATCTTCTATACAAACCGGGAAAGATTCACAAGGTCTAGCATGCCGCCCTAGCATCCATCCCTCTCAACAAATCTCTCATGAAGCTCTCATGCTAGCCTAGAGAAAAATGGAAGAAAAATAGCTACGAAAAAATGAGAAAGAGGAGGGAGGAAATGAAACCCTAAATCACGGAGGGAGAGAGCCATCCACACACACTCATGGCTTATATATCAGGTCCCGCCGGAGTGGTAAATGACTCGACTACCCCTAACTAAACTACGGCGATACAACCCACGTAGGGGCATTTAGGTAATGTTTGTGGGTCTTGCCATCGGACGGCCACGCCTTTGCCGCACCCCGCGTCCTCCCGACGCAAGCCATGCGATCCCGCCGCGTGTCCTCCGCCTCGAAGCTTCCCGACACGCCGGATCCCGTCTCCGTCGTGTTGGGCCCTCGGACTTGGTTTTGAGGCCCAAACCAAGAAACCGTCCGCCGATGGTTTTGTGGGCAAACCACCAAACCCCGCGTGCCCGGTCCGGCCTCCCGCCAAACCACTTGACTCGACCGCCACCGTGCACCGGCTCGTCTGTCCATGACTTCGTCTTGCTCGTGTCGCCACCATGTGGCCCGCACCCAATCCCGCTGTCCACCGGGTCCCTCGAACCGAGCCTACTTGTCTCTCCATCTCCCGGAGGCCCCTCAAGGCTGAAGACCTTTCGCGCCCGTTCTTCACCTGCAACAACACGAACTAGGCCGCGGCCTACACCGCGCACTAAGCCAAGAGTCAGTCCAACACCCGTTGTCAATCACTCATCACTGAGGAGCGGTCATCCATCGACCACTGGGACGCTCCTGGTCCTCAATCTCCCCCTTGATGAGTGCATTGACAACACACAACGCGAAATGAAATTCAGAGAAAAAGAGAAAAGAAGAAGAAAGAAAAACAAAGAAGCTCAACTCATGACCAAAACCAAAGAAAGGCAAAGAAAGGTCACAAGCCAAGCAAAGCACAAACTCCACATCGAAAACAACAAGAAAGCTCCCCCTGAACAAATGCAAGCTCCCCCGAACATGTGAATGCAAATTTCCAAATTTCAGCTCACCTCTTCGAATTTTCTCGAATTTTCATTAAGCTCACCTCTTCTCCCCCTTGTTGGCAATGTATGAATCAAGGTGAAAATGCGAAATGCAAAAGCAAAGCATATAAACATCTACATGAGCTTCTCAAATAGGCCAAATCTAGTGTCAAAGGCTAAAAATGAGACAAAGATCACATATATGAATCATAGCATAGTCAAAGCATTGCCACAAGTAATATATGAAAATACAAGCATGTGACAAAGCAAAACTTTCAGATTTAAGCATTTTTACCAAAAGAAGGCTCGCTTCACATGTAAAAGCCTATCCATGTCACACTTGAGCCACAAACATGCATACCATTCAAAGATCATACGGGGATATCAAATTCTCAGCAAAAGATCATGGCAAACACCCATAAAGCAAAGCATGTCATGTCAAAGCTCATGAGCCATGTGTCCACTTCGGGGAGACTTCTCCACTGGTGAACATCATGCAACATGTTTAGCACCCATATGTGAAAGATAAGACATTTTAAGCATAGACATGATGGATGGAGCATTTTTCAAGCATTCACACTTCTTTTCAAGATTAATTCATTTTATGGTACATGAAGTGCCTTTGTGGCAAAAAGAAGCTTATGCTCCCCCATGAATGCAACATAGGCTAAACATTCACAATGATATTCGGCCTTTGGCCCAAATGCAAGAACAAGGCATCCAAGCACAATCTAAGCATGAAAAGCACATTTAGACCAAACTGTGACATGGATACACAACTACACACGAGTGGAGCATAATTCATCAAAAATTAGTCAAGTTTAGCATTTATTTCAAAAGGGGCTATCTCACCACAAATATATCTCAAATATTCCAAGAGCATAGCCTCACATCACCATTTCTCCACACATATAACCAATATCTCACAAATAGCCAAAGAGACTCAAATATGGCATATGAAAGAAGCTCATCATCCTAAAATGCAATATGATACAAATGCAACATGATATATGACAAGATGGCTATCCTACCATGGTTTGTACATCAAGCAAAGCATGTATATACATCAAAGTAAAACATGGTATGATACATATGGTACAAAAGGAAATCCCCCAAGAATCAACTAGAAAGGACAACAAACCCCAAGTTCCCCCCGCAAGCGCACAAATGTAGCTTGGTCGAGAGGCTTTGTGAAAATGTCGCAAGCCGATCTTGGGTAGGGACATGGCTCAACACAATGGTTCCTTTCTCCACATTGTCCCTCAAGAAATGATACCTCACTTCTATATGTTTGGTTCCGGAGTGAAGCACTTGGGTTTTTGGCTACGCTTATGGCACTAGTGCTATCACAAAGAAGTGGGATCCGGGTGCACTCCTCACCAAAGTCTCTCAAAGTGTATGAAATCCACAACAAGGCGGGAGCAACAACTCGCGGCGGCAACATACTCTGCCTCGTGGTAGACCGAGCTACACTAGGCTCGCTTGCGGAAGACCATGAGACCAACGAAGACCCAAGGAAGCGGCAAGTGCCGAAGTAGACTTCCTCTCGACTCGACAACCAAGCAAAATCCGCATCGGAAAAACCATGAAGAGACAGAGTCGAGGAGGAAGAATACCAAAGGCCAAGACCGGGGGGCGGACCGTAGGTACCGAAAATCCTCTTAACGGCCTGTCGATGTGATGTCCTCGGTGAAGCTTGAAAACGAGCGCACAGACACACGCTGAACTGTATGTCCGGCCTCGTCGCCGTCAAGTAGAGAAGGGAGCCGATCATGCTCCTGTACTCCCGCTGGTCCACTGGTTCTCCGTCCTCATCCGCATCCAAAGTGGCCGTACTCCCCATGGGAGTCGACATCGGCTTCACATCTTGCATCTGGAACTTCCTCAGCATGTCTTTCGTGTACTTGGTTTGGTGCACAAATGTACCGTCCTTCACTTGCTTAATTTGCAGCCCGAGAAAATACTGCAACTCGCCCATCATGCTCATCTCGAACTCCCTGCTCATCTCATTTGCAAACTTGGCAACAAGGTTATGTGACGAGCCACCAAAGACAATATCATCCACGTATATCTGAACAATCAACATGTCATTTCCATGCTTGAGGAGAAACAAAGTTCTATCCACAGTACCCATCACAAACCCTCTGCTCAACAGAAAACCTCTCAATCTCCCATACCAAGCACGGGGCGCCTGTTTCAACCCATACAGAGCCCTTTTCAACCTGTATACCCTGTGTGGGTACAACTCGCTCTCAAACCCGGGTGGTCGCTTCACATACACCTCCTCCTCTATGACCCCATTCGGAAAAGCACTCTTCACGTCCATCCGAAACAACTTGAACCCTTTAGCCACGGCAAAGGCTAGAAGGATCCGAATTGCCTCAAGACGGGCCACGGGAGCAAAGGTCTCCTCATAGTCGATCCCCTCCTTCGACTAAACCCCTGAGCAACAAGTCTGGACTTGTTCCTCACAACCATCCCATTCTCTCCCTCTTTGTTCTTCCAAACCCACTTGGTTCCTATGGGATGGCAATTTGGAGGTGGTTCAACTAACTCCCACACCTGGTTCCTCTCAAAATTTTCCAACTCCTCATGCATAGAATTGACCCAGTTTGCATCAGATAAAGCATGTCCAATGTCCTTGGGCTCAAAAGTAGCAACAAAAGCAGCATGAGCAAAATGAGAGGAATTCCTGGACCTTGACCGTGTAGTGCGTTCGTCGATGTTCCCAATGATCTTCGACAGGGGATGCACTTCTTGAATCCGCCGGGGAGCCTCACGCCTCGAGACTACCTCCCCCTCAACTTCAGCTTCTCTCGCCTGGTCCTCTTGTTGCACCGTCGTTGTCCATGAAGTAGACGGTCCATGCTCCATAGTAGTCGTAGGGGAAGTAGTGGGTACACACTCAGCTTCAGGCACATGGTTCTCCCCATCATCATCTCCAGCTTCGTCCTTCTCCTCTTCAAAGAGGTCCTCAGCCATCTCTTCATCACCTGCACATTCAAAGCCAAGAGAGGTACATGGCATTGTCTCGTCGAAGGTCACCTCGCAAGTCTCCATGATTTTGTTAGTCTCAAGGTTAAGCACCCTATAGGCTCTAGAATGATTAGCATATCCAAAGAAAATACCATCACTAGACCTAGCCTCAAACTTGTCGAGTTTTCCCTTCTTCAAAATAAAGCACTTGCGGCCAAAAACTCGGAAGTGACTCACCTTGGGTGCCCGACCATGCATAAGCTCATAACGGGTCTTCTTCTTGAAAGCTCTCAATAAAATCCGGTTGGAAACATGACAAGTTGTATTGACCGCCTCGACCCAATACCTCCTAGGAGTCCTGTGCTCATCGAGCATCGTCCTAGCCATCTCACAAAGAGTCCGATTTTTCCTTTCCACAACTCCATTTTGAGGGGGCACATAAGGGGTCGAATGCGATGTTCAAGACCTAGATCACGACAAAAGGCATCAAAATGAGAGTTCTTGAACTCGAGCCATTATCCTTGCGGATAGCTCGAATAGCATTCCCATGCCTCTCGTTTTTCAACCTCACGATCGGATCTCGAACAAGACCAAATGTCTCACTCTTATCCTCCAAAAAGAACACCCGGGCATAGCGAGAGTAATCGTCCACCACAACAAGGACATACCACTTCCCACCCACCGAGCGAACTCGAGGCGGCCCAACAAGGTCCATATGCAACAACTGCGTCGGACGCTCGGTCATGACATCGGTCGGGGGTGGATGGGGAGTGGCTACCATCTTACCATGCCTACAAGGAGCACAAACCAAATCCTTCTCAAGCTTCAACCTCGGCAATCCTCGGACAAGGTCAAGACCACTCAAGCGGGAAACCAAATCAAAGCTCAAGTGTCCCAACCGCCTATGCCATTTCCACAAATCGGAAGAAGGACCGGCCATCAAACGGCGAGTAGGACCCAAAGAACGAGAGAAATCGCCACGAAAATCGACCCTCGGGGATGATCATACAAACAAGATCACCTCGAGAATCAAGCAAACGAGACTCGCCGGACTTGAAACGCACCTCAAAACCCTCATCAAGCAGGCGAGAAACCGAAAGCAAATTAAAACCCAAAGACTTCACAAGAGCCACTCTCTTCAACGTTACCTTGTCACTCACATGCACAGCACCCTCCGAAAGCACCCTTCCTCGTCCATTGTCCCCAAATGTGATGTACTGCTTTTCCTTCACTGGGGTGAGGCTGGAGAACCACTTCTTATCTCCGGTCATGTGTCGAGAACATCCGGAGTCGATCAACCAAATGTTCTCCAAGCCTCCTGCCCGTAGTCGAAACAAGAACGAGAGTGAGCTAGCGACTCGACAACCGGGGTTAGCACGAGAGAAAGTTAAACCGGGTGTCGAGCCATCTGCTCAAAAGAGGGGTTAGCAAACATCACTCCCTTGCCACCAAACTTCCCATGTCCCATGGGAGGACTACGAGCACCACGAGGGGGAAATCGTGGTCCGTAGTTCCTCCGGAACCCAAAGCTGCGATAATCTCCCCTAAACCCGTGCGAGGACGAGTAGGAGGACGTCCGGCAAAACCACCACGAGCCCGACCAAGCCTCTCACCGGCACGCACACCATCATCTCTCCCGACAAACCTCTCACCACCACCTCTCCGTGGGAACACCGCCAACACTCCTCACACTTCCCACACCCCGTGGAAGTGGCACTCTAGGCTCGGGAATACCATGAGGCTGGCGATACTGTCCTGGTTTGCTTGCTCCCTAGCAAGCCTCTCATCCCTCTTCCTCTTGTAGCAAAACTCGCAAGATGCCTCTCCTTGCCACAATACTCACACCGAAGGGGATGGGTTTTGGTTTTGGCTCGGCTTCTCTCTAGGTTTCTCACCCTTCTCACCCACAAACTTCACTTGGTTTCGGAAATCATTTGTCTTAGGTGGGAATTTGGGTGGATCTTGGGTTGTGTCAAGCTTGTTGCAAAGGTGGTTGGGCTTTGGTGTGAAAGAGTTCTTGGGTGCTTTTGGGAGTGGGACTTGGATCTCTCCGATCACCTCAAACTCGGGGTTAGACTCAACACACTTCTCATACACACTCTCCCCCCTTTGTTCTCTCCCACTTTCTCACCCAACTTCTCAAAACCCAAACCACGACCATCAGCTCTCTTGAACTCCTCAATCATGATCTTCAATTGAGGTTCCTGCCCAGACAACCAACCCAACTCCTTCCTCAAATAGTCATTCTCCTCATAGATGACATCCAAACGGGAAGTAAGTTCAAGATTACGCAAAGTGACTTCATCACAGCTAGAACATGCATTTGCAACGGGGAGATTTCAAAGATGCTTCCAAAGAACTAATGGTAGAACGAGCATCGACAAGCTTAGCATGCATAGTAGGACATGATTTGCAAGCACCAAGCAAAGTGGGTCTAGCCTTAAGCTCATCATGTTCGGTCCTAAGAGCATCTAGTTGAGCCAAAATAGAAGCATTCTTCTCATTAAGCGAGTTTGATCTCATTCAACCAAGCATCACATTCAACATCATCGGGAGGAGTAGGAGCAAGTTTCAAAGAGTCATTCTCAAGTTTCAATTCAAGCAATTTTGACTCTAACTCTCCTACTTTCTCGCTAGCATTCTCAAGCCGAGCCCTAAGATCTTTCCTCATCTTTTTGGCATCTCTCGGCACACTATCATGGTTATCAAGCAAACCATTCAACCTAGCAATCTCGGCAAGCAAAGAGTCGGGGTCACGGTTTACCTCATCCTCCGAGTCGGAGTCGCTGTCTTCCTTCTCACTCTTCTTTTTGCTTGAGCTATGGGCCATGCCACAAAAGCCCTCAAGCGCCACACGGCTCGGCCCGCCGAGGTTCCGCTTGCACTCTTCTTGCCATTGCGCCTCCCGGCGTCTTCTTCTTCGGCTGCTTGAGCTTGATCGCTCCTCGCTTGAGCTTGAGTCAACGTCGCTCGCACCGGCCACCATCGCTCTCGCCTTGTTCTTCTTGTAGCCGCTCTTGCTCGGTCGCCGCTTGTCCTTGTCCTTGCTCTTGGACTTGTTGAAGTGCTTGCCCTTGGAGGAGTACATGTCTTCACGCCTCGGGTGCGCCTTGTACTCGTTCACCTTGTACTTGTTCTCCTCCGCTTCCGGGCACTCGGCGATGAAGTGGCCACGCTTGCCACACTTGTAGCACGTCCCTGAGCTCCGCCTTGCATTCCTCCGACTCTCATGTAGTCGTTCAAACCTTCTTGAGAGCAAGGCCGGCTCCTCCTCGCCCGCACATCAAACTCCTCATCCGGAATGGACATAAGAGAGGACAAAGAAAAGCGTCGACGGGGAAGGGTTAGATTTGCCCTTTGATCCTCCCACAAGAGCAAGACTATGGTCGGTCGAGCCCTCATGCTTGGATTGCAACTTCTGTCAACCTCGGCCGACTTGAGCTTAGAAAAGAGGTCATCCAACTCAATAGTCAAATAATGTCCAGACTCCTTGATGGCCTCAACCTTAGCACCCCAAACATTTGGGTCCAAGACATGCAAGAGCTTCAAAGCTCGATCATGCTCGGTGTACGGAAAATCCTCAACATTAGCCTTCATGTTGTTCACGATGGCGGTGAACCTGCGAAACATCGCATCAATGTCCTCACCGGGAAGTGGAGTGAAATTCTCATATTGCATCCGGTAAGAGACAAAGAGGCGAGCCTTCACATGGTTATCACCACCGTGAGCAACCAACAACTTTTCCCAAATTTGCCAAGCAAGATTCAAATGGCGAACACGCTCAAACTGCGTATCACACAAGCTCCGAACCAAGTGATCAACGGCTTTTGCATTAGCCTCATACTTGGCCTTAGCACCGGCATCGGTCACCATAAGAGTATGGATGTTGACCGGAATAGCATAGGTCTTGTCAAGCACAATAAAATCCAACGACTTTCCACGAAGAAAAATCATCATACGAGCCGCCCACTTGTGGTAACCCTTGCCATCGAAGTGCGGCGGACCGCCCCGCTCAACGTACGCCATCTTAGGATTCGGGACTTGTCAAAGTCGCAAAGAATCCGGCACCAAGCTCTGATACCAATTGAAGGATCAGATGGCGACTAGAGAGGGGGGGAGTGAATAGGAGCCGGTAAAAATTCTTCCCAAAGAACCCGGCCTATGCCCTACTCAAATCCCGGTCACACACAAGCGATGGATCGAATCACGCACCAATCGCCAAGACCACGAGGTTATGGATCAACCTCTAGTCCTAGGAACGATTCCTTGAAGCACACGCGGAAGCACGAAAGAAGGGGGGAAGGAATCGAACCAAGAAGCAAAGCGCTCAGCCTCGGGCGGACCGTCCCGGCCATACGGGGCGGACCGTCCGCAAAGGGCGCGCGGACCGTCCCGGCCGGGTACCGCGGACCGTCCGCACCCGAGCCGCGGACCGTCCGGCCGAGCCGCGGACCGTCCGTTAAAGCCAACGGAACCACCGGTGGCACACCACGAACCACGGACCGTCCGCGGGGAGCACGCGGACCGTCCGCCAGCACCCGCGGACCGTCCGCCCAACACCGCGGACCGTCCGAAACTCCGTCCAACCGAAAACCAAAATCGCGACGGATCGAAACGAAAGACGAGCAAGAACGCGAAGAACACGGGACGAACCCTAGCCGCGCGGACCGTCCGCCCTGGTCCTCGCGGACCGTCCGCCGGGTGCGGACGGAGCCGAAAACGCCCGACCCCGAAAGTCAACTCCCCCAAATCATCATCGGATTTCCCAAACGGTTGAAGCTGTAGAGACAAGGGTTTGGATACTTGAAAAGCGTCACACAAGGATGCTATAGCCCAAAAATCTTGCCTCCTAACTCCCTAAATCACCGGGAATCGCGAATCCTTTGAGCACCACCAAAAGCTAGAGCACCGAAAGAAAACTCACGAATCGAAGTGGTTTCCGGCGTTTGAGGGCACAAGATCAAGCACAAAGATGCACAAGACATCTATCCATGTTTCCCTCAAAGAAATCCGGGGAGAAACCCACTCAAATCCGCGGAATCACACCGGGAACAAAGGCACGAAAACAAGCACGAAAAGCCACGAAAAACAACCCCAAATCTTCTATACAAACCAGGAAAGATTCACAAGGTCTAGCATGCCGCCCTAGCATCCATCCCTCTCAACAAATCTCTCATGAAGCTCTCATGCTAGCCTAGAGAAAAATGGAAGAAAAATAGCTACGAAAAAATGAGAAAGTGGAGGGAGGAAATGAAACCCTAAGTCACGGAGGGAGAGAGCCATCCACACACACTCATGGCTTATATATCAGGTCCCGCCGGAGTGGTAAATGACTCGACTACCCCTAACTAAACTACTGGCGATACAACCCACGTATGGGCATTTAGGTAATGTTTGTGGGTCTTGCCATCGGACGGCCACGCCTTTGCCGCACCCCGCGTCCTCCCGACGCAAGCCATGCGATCCCGCCGCGTGTCCTCCGCCTCGAAGCTTCCCGACACGCCGGATCCCGTCTCCGTCGTGTTGGGCCCTCGGACTTGGTTTTGAGGCCCAAACCAAGAAACCGTCCGCCGATGGTTTTGTGGGCAAACCACCAAACCCCGCGTGCCCGGTCCGGCCTCCCGCCAAACCACTTGACTCGACCGCCACCGTGCACCGGCTCGTCTGTCCATGACTTCGTCTTGCTCGTGTCGCCACCATGTGGCCCGCACCCAGTCCCGCCGTCCACCGGTCCCTCGAACCGAGCCTACTTGTCTCTCCATCTCCCGGAGGCCCTTCAAGGCCGAAGACCTTTCGCGCCCGTTCTTCACACCGCAACAACACGAACTAGGCCGCGGCCTACACTCGCGCACTAAGCCAAGAGCCGGTCCAACACCCGTTGTCAATCACTCATCACCGAGGAGCGGTCATCCATCGACCACCGGGACGCTCCCGGTCCTCGGTAGGGTGCACGGGGATAAAAAAAGAAAATCCTCCTGAGCGCGTACGAAGGTGAACATCAAGTCTCTAGGGAGTAGGTCCAGGGGCTTGAAGTGAAGATGAGGCGCTGTCGTTGCCTGAAGAACCGCTGACCTTTCCTGAATCAGGTGAAGCCGTTACACCTTCAAGGAAGGTCTAAACGCTGACCAAAGGGAGGTCGAGCGGAGACGTGATGGAAGCGTGCTTCCAGTAGGTTGAGGCAATATGAAGAAAAAGAGGGTGTCGCACAGACGCACTCGTAAAGTAGCCCCCGAGCAGTAAGGCGACCTAGAAGGTCGGGTTGATGCTCGAAGAATAAGTCCGCGACCTATGGCCTTCTACTGAAGTGGACGACGACGGAGATGCCGGGAGGTCCATAGACCTACAGCGGGCGGCGAGGGAGATGCCGAGAGGTCCGTAGACCTACAGCGGGCGGCGGCGGAGACGTCGGGAGGTCCGTAGACCTACAACAGGGCGACAATGGAGCTGCCAAGAGGTCCGTAGACCTACAGAAGGGCGACGACAGAGTCGCCGAGAGGTCCGTAGACCTACAGAAGGGCGACGACGGAGCCACCGAGAGGTCCGTACACCTACAGCAGGGCATCGAGGGAGCCACCGGGAGGTCCGTAGACCTACAGCGGCGAGGAGGGAGATGTTGGGAGGTCCGTAGACCTACAGCAGGACGACAACGAAGACGTCGGGAGGTCCGTAGATCTACAATGTGTGATGAGGGAGCCGCTGGGAGGTCCGTAGACCTACAACGGGCGACGACAGAGACGTCAGGAGGTCCGTTGACTTACTGCAGGTGATGAGGGAGACGTCGGGAGGTCTGTAGACCTACTGCGGGCAACGAGGGAGACGCCGAGAGGTCGGTAGACCTACAGCAGGGCGACGACGGAGCCGTCGAGAGGTCCGTAGACCTACAACAGGGCGACGACGGAGCCGCCGAGAGATCCGTAGACCTACATAAGGGCGACGACGGAGCCGCCGAGAGGTCCATAGACCTACAAAAGGGCGACGACGGAGCCGCCGAGAGGTCCATAGACCTACAGCGGGGCGACGACGGAGCCGCCGAGAGGTCCATAGACCTACAGCGGGGCGACGACGGAGACGCCAGGAGGTCCTTAGACCTACAGCGGGCGACGACAGAGACGCCGAGAGGTCCGTACACCTACAGCGCGCGACGAGCCCCCGAGGTCAGAAGTACTCCGGAAGCTGGACAAGGAGCCGACCCTGTGAAGCAAATTGATGCAAAACGGTGTATTAATTTGCAGAAATGTAATGAAAATTTGGCCTGGGCCTAAGACATGCTTGCAATTGGGTTTGTTTGAGAAAGCATTCCCCTCGTCGTGCCAGCGCAAATTATGCGAACTCAAATGCTATGAAGCTGCAAAACGTGTTCCCTCCGCTAACCCAACTCAGTGGAGGAATGGCTTACCGACTGCACGGCTCAGCGTGGAGGCTTAGGTGCAGCCGACGCGCGGAGGGGGGGGCCTTGGACCCAAGGTCTCGCAACCACGCGACTTAAGAATTTGCATAATAAGTAAAAGACATTTAAAGGGAAAATGCACAGAAGTTAATTAAGTCCCTTAGGTGTAACGACCCTTAGATTGGCTAAGCCAAGCCCGGAGCGTGTAAGGTCGGCTACGCCAAGCCCCCGAGCGTGTCGAAGGGGAGGGGGAAAAGGCAGGAAAAAGTAGGTAAATGAGGTCCGCAAAAATCACGAAGACCGAAGTGATTGCCGTAATAAATTAGAGCCGTAAAATATTTAATTAAAAATAGCACTTAGCTTGTGTGTAGCCGAGGTCGGTGGTCAACGTGGCGAGCTCGAGATGCTGAAGAGGTCATCAGGGTCGCCGGTGATGCGACTGGGTCGTGTCGACCTGTCGAGATACGCCGAAGAGGTCGGTGGTGTACGTGATGGTGCAGCAGGTCGACGGGACGAGTTGGAGTCGCGCCGATCTGAAGTAGTCAGCGGCGCGAGCTAGACTCATGCCGGGACGTCGAGGAGCCATCTGTACGTAGTCCGTTGCACAAATTAACAGGCCAGGACCCGTAATGTGCTGGCGACGTGCGTCGTGGTTGGGGCCGGAGCCGTCGCTGCCAAATCGACGTGCCCAACAGTACAACGCTCATCGTGTCGCTGAGCCACGTATGGTGCGCAGGCCAAGAAGTCACGCCGCCCTTGAAATCGTATTTTGAAAACAGATATGAAAGTGGAAACATTAGTTAGCTATGCCCTTGAAATCGTATTTTGAAAACAGATATGAAAGTGGAAACATTAGTTAGCTATTAGAATGGAAATAGCACATCTGAATAGAATAGAATAAGTAAAAAAAAGAAAAAAAAAAGAAGAAAGTCATCATGACTTCCCTGTTACGGAATACGTCTTGCGGATTATTCGCCTTCACGTGCGCATGGTGGACGTGGGTTCACCCGGAACGACGAGGGAATCTGACCGCCCTCAACGTGGCTTCGTGCGATCATCAGGCTGCCGCAGATGGAATCTGAACAGTGACGTGACGACACAGAAACTGCGATGACGAGCCTCGCGATTTCGGAGGGCGCCGACAAGAACGTCGTTGTAGGAAGTTCTTCGTGCCGTCGTCGAAGATGACGATGGGTTGGGCCACTATGTTGCACATCGAGTTCCCGATCACCCCTACCTGGCGCGCCAACTGTCAAGGGGTGAGACCTGGACAGATCCGGAAGGGGCTACCCAAGCGGTTGTAGGTTGACTAATGGGGGATCGGGACCTAAGAGCGTAGATGGTTGCACGTAGGAAGAGCACGGAAATCCCGGCGAGACACGAGGAACGCAGCGATTTATACTAGTTCGGGCCTCCGGAGAGTAAAACCCTACGTCCAGTTTGGTATTATAATTATGTAGAGAGAGGTCTGCCCCGAGGAGGGAGCCGTCGACGTGCCCTTAAAGAGCGCCCCAGGCCGCCTTATCTTGGCTGGCGTGCCTTGAGTTACAAGTTGGTTTCCATCTATCCTACTCGGTTAGGACAACATGGAAAGCTTATCCGAGCTGGACTATCTTGTCTTGTACACCGAGCTGTCTTCACGTCTTTGGGCCCACAAGTCAAGTCGGGCAGGGTCCACGGACAGGTCGGCGGGTCTTTTGGTAGGTTGGGCCCGCCTGTCAGGGACGACAGAGACCCTGGTTGGTGGGGACCCATGGGTACCCATGTCTCACACCTCCCTTATCGTTTTCTTCGCGTTATGAGTTCTTTAGTTCAATTCACTTAACTTTTCATGTTCTTTGCGTCACGTTTGGGCTGGGGAGTAGCTGTTGACGGTGAATTTTCGTCAAGCTAGCTATGAGTTTACCTTTAATGTTGGTATTGATTTATTATTCTAACCACTGGAACTAACCCCCGTATATAACAAGTTCACTCTTGCATGTCGATTTTTGAGTTCATTATTTACGCAGGAAATCTACGCTAAAGAGAAGACTTTCGGGATAAGTTCACCAAGCACTTTGGAAGAAGATCATGAAGCCCGACAAGAGTCAAGACACGCGATGAACATGACTCCAAATGACCCGAGCACCGAAGCGTCAACGTGCAAGTCTTCAGGGACTCAACCAGAAAACAGCGAAGCTTGCATAGCAAGGATTCAAGTCTTAATCGTGAAGGAAACGAGGTCAAAGGCCCACATGCAAGTGCACACAAATAAGGAATCATGCAAGAAGCAACCGGAGAGGAAACCAGGGCCGAACCAGGCCGAAATGGGCCTGGGCCGACCGGCCCAGCCTACTCCGGTCCCGGTTCGGCGCCCCTTTTGCCCTAGGTGCTTGTCTATTTATTGCCTCTGCCTCCGCCGGCCGCCACATCCATCCATTCATCAGAGAGTCGCCGAGACGAAGGAGAAGCACCGGGAGGAAGCCGATGGCCGCCGCGAGTCCTCGAGTTGCCTAGGAGATGGCTTAGGCCATGCCCTAGCCGCCATGGTTGGCCCTGCGTGGTAAAGACATGGTGGAGTTTCGGAGCCGCGACTTGAATTCGTCAAGTCGTTTGTACCTTCAACATTCAGTGATGTAACCATATCTTGTCATACTTTGATCTACTACGAGTTATGCTTATTCATACGTGTAGCTACCATATGCGTTTAGTAGGACTAGATCGAATCATGGTGATTAGTCTTGTCTTGCGGATACACCGTAGTAGTGCACGGCCTAGGTTGTTGCTCGGTGATGAATATCCTTGCGTAGTGACAGTACGGTGGAGGAGAAAGCGGCGAGTGAACGTGTATCGGACCACTCCATATCGGGTTACTCCATATCGAGTGTAATCCTTATCATAGTATAGGTTTCGATTGATTTGTCACCTTGGTCGGAACGGCAACAAGAAGACGATAGGCTAGGGTTATCTTTGGTTTGCTTACCTTTATGGCTAGGTGGATGTGATCCATACATCCCTTCGTGTTTGTATGTTACCTTTATGCAATCAATACTTCACATAGGGTAGACCGGTAGGTTAGATAGAGAACTTTAGTGGTTTGCTTCCGATCCTTGGATTGACAAATCTAGGGAGGACCCTCCTTGGTGAAAAAGGCACCAAGTCACCCGTAGGCTTGCGGTGAACTTGAGGACGGTTTTACACCGTCAACGGTAGCCGAAGAAGGCGTACAAGGACTTCATAGGTCAGATCGACCGGATGGTCTATGCCCAGGTCCGATGGACGCCGTACGCTCCTGCCATGATCGCTGCCCGCGCACCACAGGGGCTGTCGTCCCTGTGCTCCCAAGCCCAGGTGTACTGGATGACGCGACGACAACCGGTCTTCGACGTCTACGTCGAGAGTACGCCGTCCACCGGGTGATGAGGCAGTTCGGCCTCTTCCAGGAGGCACCAGTACCCGTTGCGCCACGTCTGCCGCCTACAACGCACATGTGAGCTACCATTTGCTAGTTATAATTATTTTCCATTACAAATAGTTAGTTGCCGATGATTTTATGTTTCGTCTATGCTAGGTGGACGCGTAAGGGCATGGTTGCGGCGACGCCGTTCGTCGGCAAGCTGCAGCCGTCTGTGGACGAGTGGGCGTCGGCGGCGCACGAGCAGAACGTCGTCACCGAGCACCGCCTTCACGACGGCGCGCCCTGGGTAGCATACCTTCAGTGGTATCTCCCGAGGACGCGGGGTGACGTACGTGCCTGCTACCCCGCCACCTGTCCCGGACCACGACAGGATCCTGCCGGACACCACGCACCCGGTGCGCCGAGACCAGACCGCCGACACAGCGGGAAGGTACGATATTGCAAACATATTACATTCATATGACTTTTCATTATAACATGTGCTTCTCATTTTGTGAGCAGCACGACGTACTTGCTGAGATCGTGTGTATCGCATCGTCCGCGAGGGAGCAGTGCTTTACCTGGGGGCCTCAGCAGCACCAGAGCATGTACGACAGGTTCATTGATGCTACCATGAGGTACTCCGTCGTCGTGAACTATGCTGGGACCGTAGAGATTCCTATCCTTCTGCACCACCCAGCGGCATCCTCGACCTCCGCATCGACAGCGGCTTCGCAACCGCCTCCCACCCTTGCCGGCAGCTTCTCGGCTCCGACGGCACAGCAGCAGCCACCCTACGTGCAGCGGTCGTTTGTTCCCCCGGCGCAGGTACTTTCAGTGGACCTTATTTTCAACTAATGCACACAATTATTATGTGTTTGTGGTTATACTATATTATAATCGTACAAGGCAACCGCCGCTCTTTCCGACTGACGGGCCTCGACAGCCGGAGACGACAACACCTACAACGTGATAGGTTCTAACCCGGCATTAGAACGAGGATGGCCCGATCTTCACGGCGGTAGGTTTATGAACAAGGTAATATAGTATGGTGGCAACGGAACTAACAAGATAACTTGCCGAAGAACAGCGGTAACAAGACAAGTTGCCGATGAACAACGGATAACTAGCTTTATACCCGACCAAGGTTGGATGAGACCCGGCGACGAGGAGAGAGGCACCGAAACCGCGAAGACTTCGACTCGATCTCCGAACGACCGCGAGAACCACAACCGGAGCTAATCCACACAAGACGGGGCAGCCGTACTGGAATCCGTAGAGCACGAGTCGGTGGATCTCGGAGAGATCTCTTCACAAGTCCAAGTAGAACAAGGAAGAACAAGGGTGTGAGTAAGGCACTCGGGCGGCTCGGTACTGCGGAATCACTTGGATTATCTCAATTCATCAAAAGTTGTGTTTAGCTTACATATGGGGGTATTTATACTAGGAACAACCCTCCTAGGTGGGTGGAAACACGAAAACAAACCGAATACGTCGCCAATGTGAAAGGATCTCCCAAGATGACCTTCTCGAGTTGTTTCCGCGTGACTGTTTGACTGCTGAACAATCTTCAATGTTTCGATCATAACTTCTTCTAGGAATCTTCAAATGACGTGGGACTAGATGCGTTGGAAAGCTAACTCGATTATCTTTCCAACGGTGTATAGCATGCTATGTGAAACTTCGTAGATTGGTACAGTTTAATGCCCGAACTTATGCTTCGGGAAATTGCCGAATGGCCTTGCCGAATGACTTTTGCTGAAATGTCCTTGCCGAATGACATTGCCGAATGACGAGGATTTTTGCCGATTCTAGCTTCGTGGTCTTCGTCTTGATGACTCTCTTCCATGTACCGAGAAGTATAAACATACAAGACTTAGGTAGCATAAAGTTATCACCGGTATTGAGTTGAAACTCATAAAGTAGCGCGTGCACCTCTTGTTGGATCTTTGTAGCTCGGCTACGAGTGATAGGTCCGGCAGAAATTGGAAATGTGGTTGGAGAGGCTGTCGGTGCTGGCATGGTCATATCATCCTCCCTCCCTTGAAAAGGAGTCGTCCTCGACTCTAACTCTTGTTGTCCAAATAATTGTAAAAGACGAATAACTTGTAGTGTTGTGATAATATCATGATATTCTTCTTCCATCACAAGCAATATGTTTGAATCTATAATCATACAAACCAAGGAGTAGCCTTGTAGGTGGGAATCTAAACAATTGAGAACTAAGTTTAGCTTTCACCTTGAATAGGTGTCTTGACCACATGGTGAATGTTGATTGCCTTGGCATGGTCACATCATCCTACCTCCCTTGAAGAAAAGTCGTCCCCGACTTTTGTTTACCCGGAAACAAACCTAGACAAAACGAGAGGGCGGATGTACACGATAATTATAATAATCTTGCATTTTGTTTTGTCCACTTGTTCCATTATAATTAATCGTCCAATTATTACCTTTTCCACGTTGAAACATTCTCTCAATGTTGGCCAACTAGCAAATAGCTTCGAAGATGGAAACACAAAAATTTCTTTCAAGCCAATCATTTGATTCATATTATCGTATTTCATCTTTACAAGGTCATACATATCAAAATATAAAACAGAAACATTCTTTCCATTCATATTGCGGACCATGTCAAACTCAAAGGTTTCAAAACGGGATGGAAAATTTTTGGGTGAATTAATGGAACTTGTTAGCACAAGTTTCTTATCAAAATAAAACTATGAGATTCGGTCAAATCGGCACAAAGATTTTGACTATGTTGTATTGTTGTAATGTCATGAGTATCCAATTCTAAATTACCAAATTTATTTACATGCAAAGTATCGGATATATAAATGTATAGTAGCATGTATATGAACCATATTAAATCATAGAAAAGATCATTCGAATCGAACTTTGATTATCAAGTTGCAAAATTTCAGCAAAGATGTCATTATGTGACATTACCAAATCAATACAACTATCATAGTCAATTTCATTTGAAACATGTGGCTCATCATAATTTCTCACCATAATATTTTGCAAATTCAGATCTAAACCAATTTCAATACCTTTCGTACTTTTTTGAAGTGCAAGTATCATGAATGACACTTCGAAATCTTACCACTTTCCTCGTTATGGCTCATGTTTTGGGTAGCATACAATTGGATCGGATGAATGGATACCTTCTCACTTCTATCAACATGTATGGTAGCATCATGATGATCCACCTCTTCCTCATTCCCATTGCAAACCCGCACATTTGGGAAGAAAACACTAGAAGTAGAGATGAAATTCTTAGTTTCAAAAATATCCTCACACAACTTGCGTTCTAACTCTTTATTTTTCGGTGGTGTATCTCTCATGCTCACGATCTTGGTACTCTCAAGGCTCAAGTAGGTGGAATCACTCAACTCTCTTTTGTTTTCACTCTCTTTCGGTTTGGTTATGTAACTGCATTCCCACATGTATTTTGATGTACAATTACTTCAATGTCTAGTGGGGCAATGTATTCATATATGTCATACTTCACCGTGTCCTCTAATGAAATTGGAGCAGCAATGGATGCAAAACAACCATGAGCTGAAACCTCCACAAATGTTGTTGAAGTTGCACCACTTGATGTGGGAGGATATGCATTGGTATTGTCTTCAATCCGAACCCGATGTTGCATGTTAAACAATGAAAGCGCAAGCATCTCTATCCATAACCATCACTTGATCTTCTTCATCGAATATTGGGGGCTGGTCATAATTCACCACATCTTTTTCTTCACAAGCCTCGCATCACACAAGAAACACAACTAGAAGAAGAGATTGAGATGTTAGAAGTGAATAATTCCTCACAAGATTTGTCCTCTTTTTCACTCATTTTGGCATTGGGTACACTCAATTCTTTTAGATCCCCTTTCCTAGCCATCATGACTAATCCCTCTTTTCCCGGTTTTTGGATTCTTTGCGGTTGTGGGGTTTTATGTGGCTGTGAAAACTCTCCCTCACTATTCTTGTGGGTCACTCTTAATTGATTCACACTCTCTCGCTGAATTTTTCTTTTGGTGGAAGCATCTTCGACACCATTGAGCACACATGGACGAGGACTATGCCCACAAGCACCTCCCCCATGCTTGTCCACTACGGCCCAACATACCACCATAAGTTGTGGTTGGGCTATGTTGTTGTGGAGCATGGTGACCAAGTGGTGTAGGGAAATGCTCATCGAACATTCTCTCCATGGCCTCCAAAAATGAGTTTTCAAAATGATGTAACTCGGCCGGGAAACCGGGCGTTCATCCTCCTCATGGTGCCCGCCATGGTGCCCACCATGAATTCTAAAATCTGATCCTGCCATGTTAGGGGCAGCAAGAAATATGTGGAATATGAAGTATTTGTGTAAACACTCAAACTCACCACTTACTTACCCAAGTTCTACCCGTCCTCAAGAAGCGTGATTGTGCTAGTGTTGGCAGCTTCAACGGTGGTGGTAGTGAGGTCGTAAGGATTACGATTTGAAAGTCCCGGTTTCAGATTTGAAGTGGAGCTATAGGTGTCTAAACAAGGAGGGGCTGCGGTACTGTCAACCAAGTAAATTGATGTGTTCAAAAGATATAAAGTTGCGGCAAACAAGATCACCACCAACTTCAAGATGCAACCGAAAATTTCAGCAACACACTTCTTCCTTCAATTTTTGTTTCATTGCTCTTCTATAACTTTTTTTAATCTTTTCTCTCTCTCTTTTTTTACCTCTTTTTTTATAATACTAACAAGGGTGCCGATAACAAAAGATATATAATAAACGGTGGAGACTAGCAACTTGAAGAACACAGAACACAACGTAGCAAGACCGAAAAAGGGCTATGGGTATTTTTTTGGCTTTGGACTATAGGATATGAACAAATATATGTAGCAAATCAAATAAGGATAAATATATGGATGGTGATGAGACCTACCGTGTCAACGAAAGCTCGATACCGGATGATAGGTTCTAACCGGGCGTTAGAACGAGGATGACCCGATCCTCACGGCGGTAAAGAGGTCTATGAACAAGGTAATATAGTATGGTGGCAACGGAACTAACAAGATAACTTGTGAAGAACAGGGGTAACAAGATAAGTTGCCGATGAACAACGGATAACTAGCTTTATACCCGACCAAGGTTGGATGAGACCTAGCGACGGGGAGAGAGGCACCGAAACCGCGAAGACTTCGACTCGATCTCCGAACGACCGCGAACCACAACCGGAGCTAATCCACACAAGACGGGGCAGCCGTACTGGAACCCGTAGAGCACGAATCAGTGGATCTCAGAGAGATCTCTTCACAAGTCCAAGTAGAACAAGGAAGAACAAGGGTGTGAGTAAGGCACTCAGGCAGCTCAGCTGTGATATCACTTGGATTATCTCAATTCATCAAAAGTTGTGTTTAGCTTACATATGGGGGGTATTTATACTAGGAACAACCCTCCTAGGTGGGTAGAAACACGAAAACAAACTGAATACGTCGCCAATGTGAAAGGATCTCCCAAGATGACCTTCGAGTTGTTTCCGCGTGACTGTTTGACTGCCGAGCAGCCTTCAATGTTTCGATCATAACTTCTTCTAGGAATCTTCAAATGACGTGGGACTAGATGCGTTGGAAAGATAACTCGATTATCTTTCCAACGGTGTATAGCATGCTATGTGAAACTTCGTAGATTGGTACAGTTTAATGCCCGAACTTATGCTTCGGGAAATTGCCGAATGGCCTTGCCGAATGACTTTTGCTGAAATGTCCTTGCCGAATGGCATTGCCAAATGACGAGGATTTTTGCCGATTCCAGCTTCGTGGTCTTCGTCTTGATGACTCTCTTCCATGTACCCGAGAAGTATCAACATACAAGACTTATGTAGCATAAAGTTATCACCGGTATTGAGTTGAAACTCATAAAGTAGCGCGTGCACCTCTTGTTGGATCTTTTTAGCTTGGCTACGAGTGATAGGTCGGTAGAAATTGGAAATGTGGTTGGAGAGGCTGTCGGTCTTTGGCATGGTCATATCATCCTCCCTCCTTTGAAAAGGAGTCGTCCTTGACTCTAACTCTTGTTGTCCAAATAATTGTAAAAGACGAATAACTTGTAGTGTTGTGATAATATCATGATATTCTTCTTACATCACGGCAATATGTTTGAATCTATAACCATACCAACTAAGGAGTAGACTTGTAGGTGGGAATCTAAACAATTGAGAACTAAGTTTAGCTTTCACCTTGAATAGTTGTCTTGACCACATGGTGAATGTTGATTGCCTTGGCATGGTCACATCACAACGCCACCGATCTTTCCTCTAGGAGGTTACAGACCGCGACATTTCAGTTTCTGGCAGCAAATATTCCTTCGCCGTCCACTCGGCCTATGTTCCAGCCTAGGGTTGGACGAAAAGCACGAAGTTCATTAGCTCGCTTGAACTCGCTCGTTAGTGGCTCGGCTCGACTCGGCTCTTTAGTAAATTTTTAATGAGCCGAGCTCAGGTTTTAGCTCGCTGCGATAATGAGCCGAGCTCGAGCTGGCTCGCGAGCCCTAATGAGTCAGGGTTGCAACAACCAACAAACAACCTAATTGTTCCAACTTCAAATCACAGCCTAATAACTTGGAGTACTAAATTGTTTGTTGACTACCTGGTTCCACGCTTGTTGTCTTATAAACACGTTGCATTTTTATTCCATATTTACCTGTTCATTATGATTTTTTAAATTTATAAATGTTAACGAGCTGGCTCGCGAGCTTAACGAGCCGGCTCGAGCTTCTTAACGAGCCGAGCCGAGCTAGGTTCCTAGCTCACTAAGCAAGCTAAAACGAGCAGAGCCGAGTTAGGCTCGATATCCAGCCCTATTCCAGCTTGCTTTCGACACGACCCCCGAGGACCAGCTGGCCTGTGATTAGATGGGGTAGGCGACATTCTCGCGACCCTAGGTGCCCCGCGGCAGGCCGAGGAGGTTGGCCCGTCACAATTGACACATGCACCGATTGGGACTCAACCGACACAGCCACTTGGCGGAGCGACCCCGGCGGCCGGCGGAGCGACACCGGATGTTGCAGGCTCGTTGCAGGCGGCCATGGCGACACCGTCTCCCGACCAGCTCGGACCGCGGGTGGCAGGACACCTGACCCCTGGATGTACGACCGAGACCACACCTGGGCTGGCGCTAGAGATGTTAGGCCGAAGAGGCACTGCCACATTTAGATGTAGTAGTACTTTTACCATGATTTTGTATAAACTATTTGCATCTACTCGTTGATTATGATATTCCCTCGTGATTATGCTTCCACTTATCAGTTTGTTGGTTTTTATAAGGTTAAAAGTGTTTTAAAAATGAAACATTTGAAAATAAAAATAAAAATGGCCCTACCGTCACGTGGCACGGCAGTAGGGGCCTGCCGCAGTGGCGCTGGGCGACAGGGTCGTGGCGCCGTGCCGCGTGGCCCTGCCGCTGTACTCCACGACGGCAGGGATACGGCGGCAGGGACTTAATGCCGTGGGGGCGTGGCGGCAGGGATGCTGCCGCCGTGGGGTTTGGCGACACATGTATATTTCTCGAAATTTTTGATTCGTCCATTTATTTTTCGGAAATCAAAGTAGAAAAAATATATAAATCGAAATCCCCATTCATCTAACCGGGCCGCAAAGCCCGCATTCATCCAACCGGGCCGCGAAGCCCGCATCGGAGGGGCGCCCGGCTCAACAGAATCCTCCCCGCGCCCGGCGCTCGCGCTCCTCGTCGACGCCGCCGACCAACACGACGCTTCGCAGGCTCGCACCCCACGCCACCACCACCGAATCCCCCTCTCGCCGTCGAAACCCGCAACCCACCCGATGCCGCCGCCCGACTCCACCTCTGCGCGCTCCTCCCTCCCGCTCGCCGCCACCCTGATGACCAACTCGACCCCCGCCCCAACCTCCGCCGCGCCGCCTCCCAACCCCCTCGCCGCGGCATCCTCCTTCCTCCACCACCACCTCTCCCGCCTGGCCTCCCACCTCACCGCCCCGCGCCCAGCCCTCGCCGCCGCGGCGGCGACCCCCGCGCCGGTCACCCAGGGCGCATCGCTCTCCCTCGCGCTTGCGCCTGATGAGGTCGCACGCTCGCTCACTGGCACGCCCGTCTTCACAGTCTGCAACTCCAACAACGAGTTCGTGCTGGTTTCCGACCCCGCCACCGGCCTCCGCTCCCTCGGCCTGCTCTGCTTCCGCTCCGAGGATGCCGACGCCCTTCTCTCACATGTAGTCCCCACCCTCTCGCCCCTGTTTGCGTTGCTGTTTCGTTCTAGATTTTTTATCACTAATGGTTTGGGAGCTTGTGTGGTTTAGGTGAGGACGCGGCAGCCGGTGTTAGGGAGGGGAGCAAAAGTAGTGCCTATTACACTTGATCAGGTGAGTTTCACTTGTTTTGTCTTGTGATCAGTTTCATGAACAATTTCACATATGCATCTATAATCTATGGGTATTGGGGTTTATGCAAGAATTTTAAACTATGGGTATTGGGGTTTATGCAAGAATTTTAAACTATGGGTATTGGGGTTTATGCAAGAATTTTATAGGGAGTTTCAGAGTTGGATTTTTGTCTGAAGCATGAGAAACTTTGTAATTGCTGGACGAAATTGCTGGAAGGCATCCTAATAATAGCAACGTGAGAAGTAGATTTGTTATGAAAATGTATACTGAGGAATGAAACCTTCTCTAACAAATTCTAGTACTCTTGAGGAGTTGCTTGCATGTTCCCTATTCATCTAGCTTAGGGCTGCCTTACAAGCCATTCTATTCATGCTTTACTGACGCTCTAGGTTAGCGTCACCATAATTTTTGAAAATAACGGTTAGCACCACCATAACTTTAGCCATTCGAGTGCATGCATCAACATTGACCAGACTGATGCACTTCTGTGTTTCATAATGTAAACATATATCTTACTTACCTCTGTATGCAGGTTTATATGTTGAAGGCTGAAGGTATCGCATTCCGGTTCTTACCTGACCCGCTTCAAATAAAGAATGCACTGGAGGTCTGCTTTTTGATAAACTTATGGCTCACATATTTATAGTTTCCTCCCTCCTACCTGCTCTCCCACAGTCCGATCATAATGTTAGTAGAAGTAGCCCAAAGTGGGATGATAACCTTTTTCGACACCAATCGGGCTCTACCTTTTCTACCTCCTTGGCCTCCGCAACATTTGGTTATGTAGAGCTGTAAATTTCTACTCCCAGAAGCCATCACTCTTGGAAGCATCAATTATGCCAGTATATGCTCTATCGGAACGAAATATTTTGCATTTACATTACTATATCTTTTTTTACTATAAATTAAAGGGATGGAGCATGTATGCTGGTGCTTTCACAACGTATCAAGAATTTTAATATCGACTTCCTTGAATATTGACATACACGATGGATTGGCCACACCAATTGCAAATTTACTACTGGATTAGCAATTGTCATACGTTTGCCTAGAATCTGTGCACAATTGAGCGGAGGTCCCCCCCGCTGTATAGTTTTCAAAAAAAAGTGCACAATTGATCCGTATTCCTAAAATGCACATCCATATTTGTTGGTTCATTATATTTCAATACTTAAAGAAAGGAAACCTCTCTTTGAAGAAAGAGTGAAATACATGAGCAGTGTCATCAAGGTCAACTTTGAAAAGGATCCCTTATCTGCAGTTTCCAAGTTCATGGGCCTGGATGACACTCCTTGACAAGTTAATGGACTGCCTGCAAATTTCACTCGGAAGAAATTTCAAAACTTTGAGCAATTTCACGTGACCCAACTATAGGCTAGTATGCTTTTTTCCACATGCCTCTTTACTAGATAATAGAACATGTGAAGTACCATAGCAGAAGGGTTCGAATCTTTCTGATTATCCTGACTGGATTAGTTGACCTAGAACGATTCTCGGTAGTGCACATTTTGTATTTTTACAATTCTTCCTGTAATTTTAGGTAATACTCACTTTTGTTGATGATTACATCTAATTTGAAACCTTCAGTATGGAGCATGTGAATTATCTGGTCTCCAAGATTATTACTTGAATACAATGTAATGGCCAATCACTATCCTTGTGACATATATTGCCTTTTTTTTTCCAGCTGAAATCAGGCTTAACTGCTTTTGATGGTGTTCCAGTATTTCAGGTAATATCTCTGGCTCTATCGTTCTACCAAGAAGTTTACTTTGTGATGTAGAAACAATATTTAGATTTTTGTTTCTCACGAGTCAATTGGATGCTGAGTTATTGTTATGCATATTTAGTGGAAACACATTTTTGCATTTTGAAAATATTTTTATTTATGTTTCAGTAAATGACATTAATGTCTCACTATAAAATTAAATACCAGTTACTGCTGGGTTAGATTGTGTACTGATCAATTTTTTTATAGGTGCCTTGACTACAGAAACTACTGATACATTTAGCTATTGGTAAAGTTAATGACTAATTGGTAGGCTCTGAGAGAGAGAGAAATGGTAGCCTGAAATTGTTTTTCAATGATTTACTTGCCCATCCCTATTTATTGTGAAGCAGTGTAGTCACAACGTTTTGTCTGCAATCGAACTTCCTATTTTTTAGGTAACTTATTATATATTTCTCAAGTTTTGAGTTTTATCCAAAAGTGTGAGCATAACCCTGTTTCTTCTTTAAGGAGAACTGTATAAATAAATGGTTTCTGATATGAAAGAGTGACCACAACATGGCACACAAACATTAACAGCAGAAAATTTTTAAAAAATCACAGAACAGTATTTTGCAGCATTTATAGATTAATAACTTATGGAAGACGATTGGAGTTTGGTATAGCATCGCTTTGTCAGAATATTCTCTCTTTTCTAAAGATGCCCTACAGTTTCTTTTTTCAGATATTTTTGCAATTCCTTATTGCCTTTGTTCTAGTCCAAACATCCTTAACAACGAAAACTTCCATTTTGTACAGTCAGATCTGCTGGTTGTGAAAAAGCAGAAGAAGCGCTACTGTCCAATATATTTTCAAAAGGTTTGCCTGACTACGTTTTATATTGAGTAGTGTACACAGTCCTAGTTTAGGTCTTCACCATTTTTTTTTCTTATACAGGAAGACATAGAAAGGGAACTTACAAAGGCATCTAAATCTTCAAGAGGGTCAGCCTTGTCTAAGCAAATTATGGTATGTAGTTGTATAATTAATAATTCTATTTTCCCTTTGCTCTCCTGAGCTTTCATGAAACTACTCAATGCTTTACCTTTCTAGGTTGGGAGTTTGGAGGATGTCCTGAGGAAAATGGAGGTAGGATAGATATAGAAATTGTTTATGCACTTGTATTAACTTGTTCTTACCACCTGGCTTTTGATCCTTTCGCAGATAAATCAGAGAAATTCAGGCTGGGATGATTTGATCTTCATTCCCCCTGGGAAGAGCCTCAACCAACATATCAATGAGGTATCAGCGTGATTTTGTTCCACGATGATTGCTCAGAGTTTGAACACGAAACAGTTGATTTGAAATGCTGTGATGGTCAGCCAATAAATATGGTCAAATAGCTGCCTGAGCTTTCTTATTTATTTTGGTTAGCTTTGTCAGGGAAATTCTTGTGTCAACTGATAAATATATGGCTGTGAAATAGTTGCTGCATTATTTATCTCACAAACACTAATTTGTGTTGCCCGGGAAGACTAACAAAAAGCTTGGATTGTAAATGGCTATAGATTGCCTTGAAATATCTAGTTTTATGAAAATAATCTTTCTGCTCTTGATCACTAAGATATTGACACTGCTTTTGGTTGTCATGAACTGATGATGCATCCTCCGGCTGCCATTTATGGGCTGGGAAGGTCCACTTTGCTACTTATGTTATCTTGATCTAAAACTGAAACAAACCTCGTCTCTTGATCCTGTTACTTAGTCTGCGTTGGTTGTTTTCGTGACCAGCTTACAGAAGGGTAAATGGGGACTTTTGCCGAGGAATGCACTTGTGAAACATGGACTTAATGACCAAATTTCGATCTTAGAGATGGTCAACAGAATATCTCGGGCCACTAGTAGGTCCACTACTGATGTTTATAATATCTACTACTGATTCGTATTCGCTGGGAAGGTAGTTCCCTTCCAAGAATTTTTTTTAAGCTGATCGTCATTCCAGCTTACAGTTCCTTCAATCAACTTTGATCTAATTTTACTCGTCCGTTTTACTCTGGGTAAACTTGTCTGCTGCTTGCCGTAGTGTCAGATTCCAAGAAGCATCCATGGTCCCTGAGAATCAAGCTCATGCGTTACCTTGTCAGTTTTTCACATGAAACAAACGGAAGAAAAAAAACCGTTTCCTTCATCTTTTTTGGGGTGGGGATGGGGCCGTGGGGGTGGGGGAGCAGTACTAGCTCGCCCAAAGCTCATTTCGCTCCGTGTCTGTTTGCGAATTAATAGCAGCCAAATCATGCTAGGCCGTCCCGACATTTGGAGAGCCATCACGCGGCCGTGGTCGCATCGCATGCATGGTACCACCATTTCTGAATTCTATATGCAAAGATCGCAAGAATTACAGCTAGTTGCTAGTTGATCTGTTGCCGTTTGCCATGGTTGACCTCTCGACACCTACCCACAAGGAAACAAACCAGTACTAGATTTCGACGAACGCGTGGCGTCGGCCGTCGGCGCGCCATGGGTTCCGTCAGAGCGATCCGAGTAGAGCAAGATCCCTCACCGGGGCCGGAGAAACGCCGGCCGTCCGGCCTGGGGACCGTCACTGCAGTCTTCCTGCTCGCGTTGCCGCCGCTGCTGCTGTTCTTCCTCTTCGGCGACCGAGCCCTCGTCTCCATCGTCGCCGATTACCCTGTTTTGCAGCGCGTGAGAGCGCAAAGTATTTCCTCTGTTCCTTCAAGCTCGCACACCTATATCGGTTTCAAGTAATGGCTTCTGTTTCATCCATCCATTCGTTTTCCGAGTCGCAGGCTTCGGCAATGCGCCTTCGTCCAGGAAGGTTCAGGACAGCACCCACGACCGGCTTCTCGGCGGCCTCCTCTCGCCGGACTTCGACGCGGCTACGTGCCTCAGCCGGTACGAGGCGTCCAAGCGATGGAAGCCTTCGCCGTTCCCGGTCTCCCCGTACCTCGTCCAGAAGCTGAGGCAGTACGAGGCGAACCACCAGCGGTGCGGCCCGGGCACGGCGAACTACCGCGAGGCCATGGCGCAGCTCATGTCCGGCCGCAACGCCGACCGAGCCGAGTGCAAGTACGTGGTGTGGCTCCCCCTCCAGGGCCTCGGCAACCGGATGCTCAGCGTCGTCTCCGCCTTCCTCTACGCGCTGCTCAGCGGCCGCGTCCTCCTCGTCCACGAGCCCGCCGAGATGCAGGGGCTCTTCTGCGAGCCGTTCCCGGGCACCTCGTGGGTCCTGCCGCCGGACTTCCCCTACACCGACGGCTTCTCGGCCGACACCAAGGAGAGCTACGTGAACATGCTTGAGAACAACATGGTCTGCTACGGCGGCGGCGGCGACGCCAGCGCGCTGCCGGCGTACATCTACTTCCACCTGGAGCAAATCTCGCTCCGGCTCCAGAACCACACGTTCTGCGAGGAGGACCACCGCGTGCTCGACAGGTTCAGCTGGATGGTCCTCCGGTCCGACAGCTACTTCGCCGTGGCACTGTTCCTCATGCCGGTGTACCGCGGCGAGCTGGACCGGATGTTCCCGGCAAAGGAGTCCGTGTTCCACCACCTCGGCAGGTATCTTCTCCACCCGGGGAACCGGGCGTGGGGGATCGTGGAGAGGTTCTACGACGGGTACCTCGCCAGCGCCGACGAGCGTCTCGGCATTCAGGTGCGCCTCCAGCCGTTCCTTCCGATGACGTTTGAGATCATGTACGAGCAGATCACCCGGTGCGCTCGGGAGCATGAGCTTCTGCCACAGGTGACCGACACCAGCGAGCCGGGTGCCCGGCCGTCGAACGGTGCGGCGAAGGTGAAGGCCGTGCTGGTTGTCTCCTTGAAGCCGGAGTACTACGACAAGCTGCACAGTGTGTACTACACGAACGCGACGGCGACCGGCGAGGTCGTGACGGTGTTCCAGCCGAGCCACGATCAGGACCAGCACACGGAGGCGCTGGCGCACAACGAGCGCGCCCTGGCCGAGATTTTCCTGCTGAGCTACTCCGACAGGCTAGTGACCACGGGGTTCTCGACGTTCGGGTACGCCGCGCACTCGCTTGCTGGTCTCCGACCATGGCTGCTGATGCTGCCGGAGCAGACCACGATGAGGGCCGAATTTGCTTGCGTGAGGTCGGCGTCGGTGGAACCGTGCCTGCACTCGCCGCCGTCGCTCGTCTGTCAGGCGGAGCAGGATCTTGATCCGGTGGCCCATGTACCATTCTTGCGCCACTGCGAAGATGTGTATTTTGGTCTCAAGCTGGTCGATTGATTCAGCTCCTGCATATATGCTTTGGTTCAATTGATTCTTTGGCCTTCTTCAGTTGTCAGCAGTTCATTCCCTGAGTTGGAAATGGTATCTATAGATTTGGAACCAAGAACACCTAAAAGTGAAACAAAAATCCGCAGAAATACCACGGGAGTTCGAATCACAGAGTTCTATTATTTTCATTGCAGTTTTCACTCGGGGTGAACAAGTTTGAGGCCCCAGCTCATGTCCTCGCAGTGCTGAACATGAGGCACCAGCTTTCCCGTGTCAGCGCCGTGCTTGGTCCGGCAGTCGTAGAACGGCGGCCCGTGCATGCAGGGTTCCATGGACTTGGCTCGCTGGCACGGCGGGAAGGGCGTGGTGTGGTTCTCCGGCCTGAACATGATCCACGGCGTGAGCCCGCCGAGCCCGTGGCCGACGTACCCGAACGTCGACCAGCCGCTGGTGACGATCTTGTCGGTCATGCCCAAGAGGTACATCTCGGCCAGCGCCTTCATGTCGTGCGTCGTGTAACCGGAGAGCTGGTGCTCCTCGTGGCTCGGCTGGTACACGCTCACGGCCTCGCCGGTGGCCGTCGCCGACTGCCAGTACTTCCACCGGATGTTCTCGTAGTACCATGAGCTCAAGCCGGTCATCAGAACCGCCTTGGATCGCGCGCCGGCGGCCGTCGACGGGTGGGGCGGTTCCTGCGTCACCACCTCAGGGAGCAGGTGCTCCTGCGACGTGCAGGCGAGGATCTGGTCCAAGATATGCTGGAACGGCGTGTCCCCGTCGAACACCCTGATCTGGATGCCCAATCGCTCGTCTGCGTTCTTCAGGTACGAGTCGTGGAACCTCGTGATCAGCCCCCACACTTTGTTCGTCGGGTGGAACAGGTAGTGCGCCAGGAGGTAGAACACGGCGTCCTTCCGCGGGAACAGCCGGTGGAGCTCCTCCTGGTACGCCGGGTTCAGGAACAGCGCCGGCACGAAGTACCCGTCCGTCCTCATCAGCAGCCACGGAGCGCGGCGGAGGAACCGCTGCTCGTCGTCGCAGAAGAATAGCTTGTCGTGGTAGGTGCAGGAGTGATCGAGGTCGACGAAGACGTAGCGGCGCGCGGACACGGACACGGACGCCGCCGCGTCGTCGCTCTGCACCAGGTGCCTGTAGCTCTCCCGCACCTCGCCGGTCAGGTTCTGGAGGTTCCTAATCGGGAAGTGCTGCGGCAGCAGCCACGACGCGCCAGGGAACGGCTCGCAGAAGATGTCGCCGAGAGACGTCGTGCGGTCGAGGAGCAGGACCCGGTCGGTGAGCACCGCGTAGAGGAACGCCGACGCCATGGCCAGGATGTTGTTCCCGAGGCCCCTGTACGGCACCAGCACGAGGTACCTGCAGGCGCCCGGGGCGTCGTCGTCGAGGTCGTCGGTGCCGTTGCGGTGCCCGGACCTGATGAGCCGTGAGGCCGCGGCCCTGTACGCCTCGGTGCCCGGGCCGCATCGGCGCTGCAGGGCCTCCTGCTCCCGCAGCCGCTTGATGAGGTGCGCGGACGGCGACCGCGCCATGTTCTTGCGGTAGAACGCCGAGTGGTAGCGGCTGAGGCACGACCGCTCGTCGAACCCCGGGACTAGCAGGCCGCCGAGAAGCTTCTCTGCATTGGAAATTCACTGCCTATCCGTAAACAAACTCTTCCGGTGATCGATCGTTCTAAACAATTCACAAGAAGATTACATCGCAATCGAATCGTTGGATTCACGATGCAGCATGGCAGAGGAGGATGCGACGGATCGGAAGTCCGACCGAGGATTGCTTGCGCCGGTACCTTTCGTGGATGTGGACGCCAGTTGCCAGAAGGACGACGCGGCCGTCCACGGCGCGTCGCGACGGCTAACCGTGGTCATCAGGACGGGCAGCGCGACGAGGCAGATGGCGAGCGCGGTGACCTTCTTCCTCGCGATCCATGGCACTGTGTCCTGCTCCACCGTACCCTCCTGTGCCTCCGCGCGCCGGACGTCCGGGCATGGCTGCGACGGCCGCTTTGTTATGCGAGTGCCGGACACGCCCTCCAGGGACATTGTTATCTGGCGGGCGATGCGTTCTTCTCGGGGTCCGGTGGAAATCCCATTCTAAAATAAGATTTCCACGGGATTAGCCACGGCTTGCTTCTTTCATTTGGAAGGAAACTAAAAGAGGAAAATGAAGAAAGAGAAGAATGGAAATGTATCACGCAGAATAGCTGATAAGACTGATGGACTCATAATCTTGATCATGGTACTATCTCAGTATCAATTAGTGTATCGGATACGTACAGATTATCGTACCGATGACCGACAGATCGGGTAAGTCACGGGCCGTTCGGCTGGCCGTTTCTCGCCTTATTTAGGTTTGTTTGGACTTGTCTCCTCTCACGTAACACTACTTAATCTATCAGCCGAACACTATTCATTGTATTAGCCGAACAACCTCTAAAGCTTCGCTATACGTACAACCTAGTTGTAGAACTCATTTGGAAGATCATCAAATGGCTGAGACTAAAGAGCTGGTGGTGTGCACAGAGGAGCCTGGACTGAGGCACCAAAATGTGATTGTGTCGTTCTTTTTGTCTTTTTATCTATACTATAAGCAGCGAAGACAATTGAACACTTTTCTCACCCAAATCGAGCCCCCTATCCCTCACACCGGACACACCCGTAAGGTTGCATGATGACAAAAAAAGGTGGAACGACTATAGAAATCGCAATTTGGGGAGTGTTTCTGCCAAAAAAACCTAATTCTTTTGCCACGGGGCGTCTGTGTACCCGCGCCGTGTACCCGCTGCGCTGGTCCCAAATTTCCTTTCTCCGTATTAAAAAAACCCTTACCGGAGACCCGACGCAAAATCAATTCTGCACTCGCGCGCTCCTTTCTTTTCCAGCGATCAATCCGACCATCCCGTTCGTCCGAGCGTAGAGCATTCCCTTCCCTGTTCTGCCAGTGTCAGCTACCCTCCTTCCCCCGTAGACTATGGGTCCACACCTGTAAACAAAAATCATTACCATCTCATCCATCCCTCGAAGGACGGTTTGCATTTTCTTTCGTTTTTTCTTCTTTTATTTTATTTTTTCGGAAACATTGCCCAGTTGTATAACTTTTATTCTTCTGTCGCCTAAGTTACATAAGTTTTTCTCTCATACATTCTATATATAAACTTTTTAGTTGACAAAGTTATATACATAAGTTCTGCTTCTTCTGTATAAGTTATATACATAAGTTTTGCTTCTCCCGTATAAGTTATGTACATATCTTTGCATTTAAAAAAATTGTATGCATAAGTTTTACTTTCTGATTAAGTTATTTGCATAAATTATGTATATAACTTTCTATTTGAAAAAGTTACATATATAAGTTTTGTGTCTCTCGTATGAGTTATATACATATATTTTGGTTCAAGAAAAATTGTATGCATAAGTTATGCTTTCTAAGTAAGTTATTCTCATAAATTATGTATATAACTTTATAAGTTTTGCTCCTCTCGTACAAGTTATATACATATCTTTTTCTTTAAAGAAAAAATTGTATGCATAAGTTTTGCTCTCTAAGTAAGTTATCCTCTTACAAAAGTTGTGTCGTTAACTTTCTTACAACACTAGGAAGAAAAAAAACACGAAAAGATAATGAAAATGACTCATGGACGTCAGAGCCGTGCGGAAATACAGGAGCACTCGGTGCTACGGAGCTGTGCAGAAGCACGCAATTGACGCAAGAACCCAAAAAGGAAATGATGAGATGTGCGAGAGGGCACCATGTCCTCCTTGCCGCGCTCTTATCCACAGTGGTGCGGGACGACGAGCGTCATCGCCGCCGCCTACAAGCGGATTCGCAAATGTGGGGCGCATTCGACACCATGCCGCTCATCGTGAAGCAGATTGCTGTGCATCGTCAATCTGGCACCGGCGAGAAGGGCACCCCATTCATCGTTAGCAACATCGAGTCAACTAATGTAATGTGCCTCCTCCCTTGTCGTCGTCGTGCCTTGTTCGTGTCGAGTGAGCAATTAATTTTGGATTGGGAAATTTGGGCGGATTTTGCAAATTAGACTTGTGGGGATGGTAAACGGCAAGGCAGAGAGTACCACCGATGCGTTATTCATGCTCGATGACAGCACTAGCCGCCTTGATTTTAGATGGTGAAACCATTCCAGTGAATCACTTATTCTCAAATTCCGGAGCACATTTTCTCCTGTAATTGCATTGCTGCATGCCAGACATTACTTTTACTCTTTATTAGCAGGAATTTACTGCTAGCTGTCATCAGAACTAAGGCACACAACAATACAAAATATTGTACAAGTCTTATCCATTTGTTACTTGATATAATTAAGTAATTAACCACAACTTTTACAAAAGGTACGAACATATAGACTATTCCAATGTAAGCTCGGATTGATTCTACACTTGCAACATAGGTGTGTGTATGGTTCAGTGAATTTTTGGAGTTGTTCACCTTGTTTCAAGAAAATGACATAAGTTGTCTAATGTACAAGCACAACATGTTGACTATCTTTGTACTTAGCCAATTCAGTACTAATAGATTTCCTTGTACATGATTATTCTTATTTTTGTTTCTGTTCACAGGGTGACTGCTGCTTCAGATTCTTCTGAAACTGCTGCTATGCAGTAAGTATAATCTATAGGCTTTTCATTCTTATATTAAAGCATTTCGATGTCTTCCCTTATTCTTGAGAGAAGTTGCCGCACTTTCCTCTGGATGGATCATCACTTTTTTCTCTTTCATCCTGCTCATCAAGGAACGATATGTACGTCAGTTATTGGTAGCCTCAAGAGACTTTAGGAGCGAAAGTGTACTGCTTTCTCAAACATGTACCCCCTGCAGTAAATTCATTTAAGTTGAATGACTCTTGCAATGCAGCATAGAAATCAACGTACACCCTCCATACTCATAAAACATGTTGTTTTGGACAAGATTTCAGTCAAACATTGGGAATATAAACCATGAATAACATTTAAGTTGTTGAGTTTGAAAATGTGAAAACTACATGAATAGATTTGTCTTTCAAAATACTTTCATAAAAGTATAGTTATGTTAGTTTTAAACAAATACTTTTATAAAATAAGAAGTCAAAGTTATGTATTGGAGACCGTGTCGTTGTCCTAAATGACATGTTTTATGAGTATGGAGGGAGTATTGGTTTTATTTCAGGCCCATAACTGATTTCCAATGAGGTCACTCTGCATTTCATTCATTGTGTTGGCATGCATATAGAACATTAAATCTAAGGTATCACACAATCTTGTACTAAGGTCCTCGAAGTACTCCCATGGTATCATTCTTGTCTATGTGTTACAAGCCTCCTGGTTTACATTGTAGGTCATGTTCGCACACAATTATTTGACTGGAGAGATTTGATAATTCCAGAACTTAATTTTAAAAATTAATTCCAATCCAGGATGTCAAGCGGGAGGTTGTTAGATAAAGGGGTCAGAAGTTGCAAGCTGATCATAATTCAGAAGTTGCTAGCTGATAAAAAGTCAAGTTGCAAGTCAATCAAAAGTTACAGAGATCAGAAGTTGGAAGATTGTGATGGAGTTGAATTGATGTTCTTCCTTATCAACCATCGTGACATACCCAATAAGATAAATGAATTGGATAATGTGTGTGGCATAGAAAGATCTTTCAAGATGTTAGAGTTACCATTGTAGTCGATATGAGGAATTTAAAATATAGTTTCTTATAAGCAATTGTTTAAATAAATTAATATACATTTTTATTGAATTTTTGAAATACGTGTGTGTCACACGTGCATTTTACTAGTGCATATAAGAAACACTTACCTTTTGAGAAACAGAGTATAAACATGTGTATATGTCTCATCTATAAATTTTCATAGAAGACATAGGAGTAGATCGGCATATCTTTGGCACATACAGTCCCAACCCATGATGTTGATGGGTGATATCCTCATCCTAGGTGTCATTTCAACAACACATTTGCTTGAAACTAACCCACCATTTTCTAGCCTGGGTTCATAATAAATTTGTGGTCCTATCATTGTCTTCTCCCTCCCATCCTCTGCGGAAATCCTACTCCGGTGACAACAAAGCACACGGTGGCCACCGTGAACCATGGTGCCATTTGGTCTGTTCCTCTCTGTTCTAGCAAGCAACCAACCAACTAAATTCACCCTTTGTTTTCAATCTCAGTAAATGCACCCTAGCAGCAGCAGCTCTTGCCTTCCTAGCTCCAAATCAAATCTACAGCCGAAATAATCCATGGAGACCAAGCACTTCCATATTCAACTTGGAGCAAGTTGGGCTAGCATCCAGAAGCCGCTGCTGCAATTGTTTGATGCATGGATTCAAGCAGAGAAAGAGAGGAGGTACTTGAATATAGACAAACATATTCATTTTGCAAAAAAAAACCCAGATCACAATTTTGAAAAAATGTAGTGATAGAACCAATGTGAGGGCTTCTTCCGTTAATCATCATACCTTGTTGATAATTGATACATTGTATTCTAGTTACCTTCATATGGAAAGGGGCACGTTGTCATGAATGGGCCGGCCAATGAGTAATTGTTGACATGGGCCGGATCAAGAGCTTTGGGCCCAGAAGACAAAGAAGGTTGCATTGCCCATTTGCTTTGCTTACGAGCGGTTATAAGCGCGAACGCACCTGTCGAATCGACATGTAATAGAATTTGAACTGTAATTCCTCCCTCTGTTCTTCGAAATGCTATCTGAACCTATCCCGTTCTTCCTCTTCCAATTCCGAAATCTCCATTTTTGTGCCTCAATCATCTTCCTCTCTTACCCGGATCATAACAATTGGTATCTAGAGCCTAAATCCACCACAAACGGTGGAAAAATTTCCCCTCACCGTATCGAAATTGAGCTGGTGCCTACACGCAAGTTGACGAAGATCCGGCAAGAGATGTAGAAATCGACGAGTCCCTGAACACCAAGCATGATGCACTCTCCACCAGGGTGGAGGGGATCGATCAAATCCTCAAGCAGATCCTCGACACACTGGCAAGCGTGGAGTCGAATCAATCCAAGGCGACCGAATCCATGGTGGCGCTGGGGCGCAAGACGAATGATGCTTCGACCCGTCTGTTGAAGCTGGGGTCAGCTCTACCTCCACAACCCTACCAGCAGCAACCACCGCGACCACCACAAGCTTGGATCAACCCCTTCAACATGAACATGGCTCCGGGAGACGGGACACGCCCATCTGCTTCTGCGTCAAAGTGACCCAGCGGGCACCATCAGCACAACGACCACCGGGATGTGGGCGGTGGGATCCTTGGATCTCCCCCACCACTCCCGGTCACGGGTATGTTCAATCAGCCCTCCAATCAATCTCAAGAGATTGCACGCAATTCGCATGCTAGTACTACCAAATTGAATTCCACTCCTAAGATGTCATTCCCAATTTTTGATGGCGAGAACCCTAGGCTCTAGAAGGATCGTTGTGAGTTGTATTTTGAGATCTACAGTGATAGCGATATGCTTAAGCCTCATTTTGCTGCGCTCAATTTCAAAGGAGCCGCAGCCCGCAGCAGCTTGGTTGCAAACATTTGAGCTCAGAGGTCGTGTAGATAGTTGGGAAACTTAGCCTAAAGCCATCTGTGATAGGTTTGACCGCAATCAGTACTAGTTAGTCATGAAACAATTAGACAATCTCAGTCCGACTGGTTCTGTGCAGGAGTATCACACTAGATTTGAACAATTAGCTCATCAGGTACTGTTGTACAATGCACAATATGATGATGTTTACTTTGCACTCGCTTTATGGGTGGCCTGAAGGAAGAAATCCGTGCTCCAATTGCCTTATATCAGCCTAAAAATGTCGATACTACTAGTGCTTTGGCATTGTTGCAGGAGGAGGAGGTGGAATCTCGACGTAAACATACGAGCCACAAGCACGAGAATAAGGATCTTAGCAAATCAGGTAGCAAGGGTTTCACTGCCTCGGATAAAGCTAAGACTCCTGTCAAGAAAACTTATAAAGCTCCAATGAATGACAAGATGGTAGCATTGTTTGCCCACATGAAGGCAAATGGCTTATGCTTCACATGTGGAGAGAAATGGACTAGGAAGAACCACAAGTGCCCAGAACAAGTTCCAATTCACATACTCCAATAACTAATGGAAATAATTCAATCAGTCAACTCGGATTCTGAAGATAGTGATACTAAAAATGAGCAGTCTGATGAGTATGTGATGGTTGTTCAAGAGAAACCAATGCCAAATCAACCACAGAAAAGAAGGAAGACTATGAGGTTCAAAGGCTTGGTGGGCAAACAAGAGTTACTCATTATATTAGATTCTGGGAGTGCTGGTACATCCATAAGTGAAGCCACTGCTAAACTATTTGAATCTTAGCTCCAACCATGTGAAGAGTTAAAGTTTGCCACTACAGATGGAACTCCTACGATATCCAAGTAGTACATTCCCAATTTTCAGTGGTTCATTCAGGGGCACTCTTTATCTTATGACAGAAGAGTTTTACTTGTAAGGTGCTACGACATGATAATGGGGGCTGACTGGATAGAAGACCATAGTCCCACTTGGACTCACCAAAAGAAGAAACAAATGAAATTTCCAATGGCAAAAGAGTCATGATACAACGCATAAGAGATTCACTAACATCTTGTAAAGCTATCAGTGTTGGCAAATTGAAAGATCTTCTGAGAAGAAAAGTTGTTACTCACTATGTTAAATAGAGGATAGTACCACAAGGATTGTATGCAAATCATATACATGCTCTTGCTGACTCACAAGAAGCCTTGTCCTTGCCATCTGAAGTACTAGATCAAGTTTCCTCAATGGTACATAAGTTTCAACACTTGTTCCAAGAGACCACTACATTGCCTCCCTCCAGGCCTGAGGATCATAAAATTCCTCTCATTCCAGGAGCTCAACCTATGAACATAATACCTTACAAGTACTCTCCACAACAACAAAATGAGATTGAGAAACAAGTGGAAGAAATGCTGAAGAATGGGGTCATTCAACATAGTTCTAGTCCCTATGCCTCCCTATGCTCTTAGTCAAAAAGATTGATGGCTCTTAGCGTTTTTTGTAGATTACGAGCACCTTAATGGTCAAGAATAAACATCATGTGCCTGTGGTTGATGAACTGGCAGGAGCTCAATGGTTCACCAGCTAGACTTCAGAGCTGGTTGTCATCAGATTAGAGTGGCATCTGGTGATGAACCCAAAACTGCATTTAAAACTCATAGTGGTCTATATGAGTTCAGCGTCATGCCATTTGGCTTGACTAATGCCCCTGCATCATTCCAAGGAATCATGAATACAATCTTTTCACCCTTACTCAGGAAGAGTGTTTTGGTATTCATGGATGATATTATGATATATAGTCACACATTAGAGGATCATGTGAAGCATTTACATCAAGTGTTTAATATATTACGAGACAATCATTTTCTAATCAAGAAATCCAAATGTGTCTTTGGCCAACAAAAATTGGAGTATTTAGGACATTTAATCACTGCAAGAGGGGTAGCTAATGAGCCATCAAAGATCTCTGTAGTACAACAATGGCCTTTACCATCTAATGCCAAACAACTCAGAGAATTCTGGGGGCTTATAGGCTATTATAGAAGGTTCATTAGACACTATGGGTTGATCAATTCCTCACTAACTCAGTTGCTTAAGAAAGGAGTTCAATTCCAATGGACCACTAAAACTCAAGAGGCATTTGAGGTATCGAAGCAAGCTTTGGTGCAAGCACCTATCTTAGCAGTACCAGACTTCTCCAAACCATTCACTGTGGAAATAGATGCAAGTGACTTGGGATTTGAGGTTGTCCTAATGCAAGAGGGACATCCAATCTCTTATCTAAGAAAACCCATTCATGGGAAGATCAGGGCCCTATCAACTTATGAGAAAGAATGCATGGTTATGTTGCTAGCCATAGAAAAATGGAGACCATATATGCAAGGTCAACATTTCATCATAAAAACAAACGATAGAAGCTTATTGTTACTCATTGAACAAAGATCATCCACCAAGCTTCAATAGATACCAATGCTCAAGTTAATGGATCTGAACTTTAGCATTCAATACAAGAAGGGCAATACAAATAATGTTGCGGGTGCCCTTTCTAGGCAACCTGAGCAAAATGAAGAGGTACACTCAATCTCCATTGGTATACCATCCTAGTTATTGAGACTCCAAGAGAGTTATGATAGTGACCCTGAGGCAAAGAAGTTGTTGATTGAACTGAGCTTAACTGCAGAAAATGTTCAAGGGTTCAACCTGAAAGATGGAGTAATCAAATTTAGGGATAAAATCTGGGTAGGTAACAACAACCTGACTCAAAATCACATTATTCAAGCATTACATTCAAGTGTAGTGGGTGGGCACTCTGGAATCCAAGCTACTTATCACAGAGTGAACTCTATGTTTGCTTGGCCCGGACTCAAAGCTTTTGCCACTGAATATGTGAAAACTTGCTCTATTTGTCAACAAGCTAAAAGCGAGCATGTCAAGTTACCTGGTCTACTATAGCCATTACAAATATCTAGCAAGCATGGTCCACAATAAGCTTGGACTTCATAGAAGGCTTACCCAAGTCCCAAGGCTTCAATGCTATATTGGTGGTCATAGAAAAATTCACCAAGTATGCACATTTCCTGCCACTATTTCATCCTTACACTGCCTTATCAATAGCTCAAATATACTTTCACAATGTATACAAACTACATGGCCTTCCTGAGGAGATTATCTCATATAGGGACATAGTGTTCACCAACAACTTATGGCAAGAACTATTCAACCTATGTGACAATCTTGGTGGGCTAACAATTTCATTATATATGTTAGTCCTAGAGTTGAATTGAGATTCATGGTGACATTGGTGTTAGCTTGAATATCTTCTACCATGGGGAGCTCAAGGCAAAGGTATAATATAGGGTTTTTCATTTAACTGGTCATGAGGTGATTAAAGGATGCAAAATGACCAAGTTAAGAGGCTAGATAGCCGTACTATCAAGAGGGGTCAACTTGGTTGGCTTGACGTCTCGATAGTGCCACTTGGATCATGTCTTGCATGTTTTGCATTTAGATGAGTGACATTTCAAAAAGTTGAAAGAAGCTTTCTTGAAAATCTTGAGAAAAATCAGTTTTCTGATGTTGGGAAGGACAGTCCATGCCCCCAGGACGGACATTTCGTGTGCCCAAGTTTTCGTTGAAAATCTATGGGGCTTTTAGTTAGTTTTAATTCAAAAAAATGAATTTAAGAGTGGAGAGTCTGTGGGGTCACTACGGACAGTGCATATTTTGCTTCGAGTTAGACAGAAACATCTGTGGGTCGGCCGGGGTCAGACAAACAGTTCGTCCAAGACTGACGGACAGTTCATCCAAGACTGGTGTACAGTCTATGAGGTCAGGACGGACAATCCGTCCGGTCACCTCTGACACGCTGTTGACTTTGGATTTTACCGTTGAGATTTACACTTAGACAATCTATGCTGAAGTCACAGACAGTCTGTGAGGTGTGTGTTGAACCGTTTTGAACATAATGGCTAGTTCCGTGGGAAGGGAGTATTTATACTCCATGCCCGGGGGAGGGGAGGCTCTCTTTGCACTTTGAAAGGTTCATTTGACATTCTTGAGCTCTCCCTCCTCTATCACTCACTTTGCTTTGAGGTTGCATTCTTTATGAGATTGAGAGAATCTAGTGCACTGTATTAATGCTTTGATCATTGTGGAACTAGGGAAACAACAAGTGAGTGGGTTGATTTGTTACTCTTAGAGCTTGTTATTCCATTGAGCACTTCAACAAGATTGTGAAGTTGCCTTGGAAAATTGGTGTAAGAGGTCTTGTGCTCACCTCGCCAAAGAGGTGAAGATCCCAGATGCTACACTCGTGCTGACCCGGCACTACGTGCCGAGCTAGAGGTACAACAACACAAGGCTCCTTTTTCGTGTCGTGCCGGGTGATGGCCCAACGTGCAGTCGTGCCTGTGCTAGCCTGATACACCGAAAAGGGAGGAAGAGGAGGTCGTGCTGAAGGGGAGGAAAAGGAGGTCGCTGTCGCGGAGGTCGCTCACGCCTGGAGCTCCCACGTACTATATCCATGGCGTCGTGGATGCTAGAGCTCCACCACGTCGGTGCGTCCGCTGCGCCCAGAGTTCCCCCACCGCTGCGCCTGGAGTTCCCCCGTTGCACACCACACCCCCACCATCACGCCATGGAGGCCACACCACGGATCCGATCGAGAGTGCCATGGATCCGGCCAGCGGCGAGACAGAGGAGGGGGAAACCAAGGATGGAGGAGGAGGGGTGGCTGCAGAATAGAGGAGGAGGGGGCGACCGCAGAGGATGGGGTGGCGATGGCAGCGGGATGGATGAGAGGCAAAGGTGTGGCTAGGCTTTGGGAGAGGGGCGGTAGAGATTTATATGCTTGTGCCAGTTGGACTGCTGGGTTGTCGTGTCAATCCATGGGCCGTATCAGACCGTCTTGTTTCATGCCGGGCGGGGGCGACACGGTGCGCTGAGATCGCAACCCAACACTAGCTGAGGACCGGAGCGTCCGAGGACTGGTGGATGGTCGCTCCTGGCTGTGATGAGTGATTGGCAACGTGGTGTTGACCGACTCTTGTGCAGGTTGCGGCTTGATTTGCGTTGGTGCAGGTGAAGAGTGCGCGCGAAAGGTCTATGCCTTGCGGGGCCTCCGAGGAGTGGAGAGACAAGTAGGCCTGACTCAAGGGACCCGGTGGCCAGCGGGGTCAAGTGCGGACCGCATGGTGGCGATAAAAGCAAGACGAAGTCATCGACCGAGCCGGTGCGGGGTAGCGGTTCACGACCGAGTCCGCACGCGGGGTTTGCGGCGGTTCACCAAAAAAACCCTCGGGTTAGTTGGTTGAGGTACAAAACCAAAACCGGAGGCTCGGCGGGCGGAGACGGGATCCGGCGCGCCGAGAAGCTTCGATGCTTGGCGGACGCGTGGCGGGATCGCGGGACTTGCAACGGGAGGACACGGAGCCGCGGCGACGGCGTGGCCATGCGATGAAGAGGAGTGCTACATGACCTATTTGCCCCCGAGGGGTTGTATCACAACTTAAGTGCTAGGGGTAGTGTGGTCTTTTGCCTGGCCGTGACGCCCTGTGTTTTTAATTAACCCTAACGACCGGTCAAAGCAGACTAACGGTGGTCAAATCACGGTCAACTCCGGGCCCTCACCTCGAAAAACTCACTAACCTACTCTAGTGACCCCTTTGAATAGTAAACACACTTGTGGGGCCAACCCATGGTCAAAGACTTGGTCAAACCCCTTTGTTCCCCTAGTGTCCGTAGATGTCCGTCGGAACTTTTGCCGCGTTCTCCAAAATTCACCTAAACACTTAAAATGCTACCTTTATGAAAGTTGTCCATCTTGTTGAGGGACACAACTTTCATGCGGATTGGCATTTCAAATTTTGAGCGGAAAAGCTTGAAAAATTGGCTCCAAGGACGAGATATCTTGTTCGATCAAACCGGCCGACATTCAAAGTTGGCATTTGAATTTCTCTCTCGATTTGAATCCAAACCACAATCGGCTTTAGCCAAATTGTAGAGGGTAGCTAGATCTCCAACTTTCGTGTTCAAAGCTTGGTCGACTTTTATTCAAAATTTTGGAGAAATTCTAATTTGAAATCGGTGCCATAACACGGTTTAGGGCCGGGCGCCGCACGCCGCGACGTCGCGCGCGCGCGCGCGCGCGCGCCGCCGCCGCCGCCGGCCGAACCTCGGCGGCCGTGCCCCCACGCGCCTTCCCGACGTTCCCTCTCGCCCGAGGCATGTGCCGCCCGAGATCCACGCGCCCCGACGCTCGCTCCGCCATAGGCACCTCGAGCCGCGCCGCCACGCCGCCGTACCGCGCGTGCGCACGGCGGACCCCGGTCCGTCCGCGGCGGCCGTACGCACGACGCTCGAGCCACCGTGGCACGGAGATGCCCTCCCGGCGTCACCCGCCGTCACCCGGACTCACGTGCATATAAGGCTGCCCTCGCTCTCCCCTCCACGCCATCCCGAGCCACCGTCGCGCCATTGCCGCCGCCACCGGTGAAGTCCATCCCCCCGCTCGCGCTCGCCGCCGCCAACCACTCCACTAGCTTCCCTAGACCCCAACGCACCTCCCGGGGTCACGTGGTGTCCAAGCTCGCGCCCTCCTCGCCGGAAACCCGAGCCGCCGCGGCAACCGCCGCCGGCCGCCGTCGATCCCCCACGGCGGCGGCCCCTCCGCCCTAACTCCGACCACCCGTCGACCCTAGGTGAGCTCCTAGTCGAGCCCCACCGCTTGCCGGCCGGGAGCGCCGCCGGCTCGCCGGAATTGGCCGGAGCCGCCCCGCCCCCCGCGGCCAAGGACCCAATTGCAGGGTTCGAGATCTTGACGGGGTGTTCCGTGTGAATTTTAGGACCCGTGTGTAATAAAAGCTATCTAGGTTTTCTTACTAGTTGGTCCAAGGCAAGAGAAAATCCCTAGGAAATTGTAGAAAATTCAGAAAAATGCCAAACTAATTTTGTTGGATTCAAGGAGTGAAATCCTACAACTTTTGTTATTCTCACATGGTCCGATTCTGAATATTTTTAACATGAAAAATAGGATTGTGAAATACCAAAATCTGCCATAACTCAAAAACTATAACTCCACTGCATCCAAATTTTGGATATGTTGTACGTTTTGTCATGACTAGCTCCTGCGCCAAAAATTGCATAAAGTTATCCAGTAAATCTTTTTATATAAATCGTTTTCCATTTCTGCGTAAACTGCCAAGATGATTTTTGTAGCTAAAAATATTTATGTTTTTGTGCCCAACTTGTGCATGCTGTCTTGTTATGTCAATACACACCTCTGGTGAATTAATCATGATTTTTGGTTTAACAAAAGTATTTATTCTTAATTTGTGCATGTTTCCTTTGTAAAGTAATGAAGCAAGATCAGGAGAGTTTTTGGGTGTACATGCTGGTTCTTTAGGCTTGTTTAGGACCAGGGAGCATGCATGAGAAAGTTTGGATCATTTTCGTGCTTATTTATTTTTATATGCATTTATTTTGAATCACTAGCTAGCCTTTGTTATTTTCTATAACATTTAATTTCCTAGCTTCCAAGCCTTACATGTGGGTCCAAAGTGGACCAAGATAGGTGCTGTTAGGATTAAGAAACACTTCTTTAAATTTGTAGTGTTTTATTGCTTAATAAAAAGCTCTAAAGCCCTTTAAAGGATTAAAGAACAATTAATAAGGAAAATCCCTTTTAATTCTTTTTCTTTTTGAAAATATTACCTAACTTAATTAAAGGCTAATAAAACATCCTTGCTGATAAGGAATTAATATATGAATAAAAATCTTGTTCACACCCTTGCTAATGAGAGGAAAAAATATTAAGGATGAGACCTTCACATGAAATAACAAGAACAAAGAGACATTGATTCAAACGTGCGATAAAAGAATGAATCATGTATAACTAATAACCTTCCTAAAAGAGATGTGCTATCTAGATACTTGTTAAGGTGAATATGACCAACAAGAGTTGGGTAAGATAACAAACTGTCACATCACCCGAACCCCGCATTGCAGTCCATGTAGATCTTCCCGACGGTGATTACTCACTCGTCCCGAAAACCAAGGAAGGAGGAGCAGAAGCTTCGCCTGCAAAGTACGTGGAAGTGCTCGACGACACCGAGGGTGCCCAAGCTAACCTAGCCGACGAAGGAAATCTCCGGTGCATCTAACCTAGTTTTTAAACCTGGTTATTCAATTATCTATGGATGATTGTGCATTTAAGTTCGAGGAGTTGAATGGAACCCTAGATGCATGATCCCTAGGTACCTTGGTCCTTACTAGTATGATAGGTCGATAGTCGCTAAGCTATAGGACCGTTACAAGTCGAGTGATGACCTCACTCGCGATAATAGGTTCCTAGATAGGAATCACAATATATCCTTAATTGGATTGCTCATGTGGTAAGAGCATGGGATTTGGGCTCCGGTCCAATGGCTATTGTGGGTTAAGTGTTTGAACGTACTAAGCACTTGTCAGGAATGGGACCGGTAAGCCTAGTACCTTAATGAGACGGCTAGGGATTTAACTATCACTACTCTTGGGGTTTGTCTCACGGCTAACTACCGGTGGTGTATGGTGAGTCCGGGTACTTCGCGGGGTATTTCGGATAGCCTGCACCAAGGACTGTGGCCTTTCATCCCGACCCGAGGATTTTTGGGAACTGCTTGGGAAGTTGTCCTTGCGGGGGCAGCCTACTGTGTGTTTAGGTCTACCTTGCAAGGTTTGAATCAATCGATTGTCGGCCTCTCAACGTTATCCGAGACTAATTACTCCACTAGCCATGAGATCCCTAATGATGGAAGTTGATGAATACTATGCTTGATTAATTGTATTGTACAACTTTGTCTGTACTAGTTGGCTAATGTAGTAAAGATTAAACCCACTAGAACTTGTGCTAAAATCTTGAAAGTAAGGACATACTCTTTGTTACTTTTCAGCAAAAAGAAACTCAGTGGCCAAAAACCTTTCATGTCTAGATTAGTGAAGTGGTTATCACCGACGGGTAAGTCTTGCCGAGTATTAGTATACTCGGCCCTTGCTATAATATGTTGATCCAGGTAATGCTTTCGGTGATGTGTGGCCCGGAGAGATCCCGCCCGGCTGGGAACTGGAGTGGGTGGAGGACGACTACTGAAGGCATCATGGACGGCCTCCCGTGGTGTTTCTGCTTCCGTTAGTTTAATTCCGCTGTGTTTTCAAAACTCTGAACTATTTCATTATGGCAAGAACTATGGTTTGTAATAATTAAACCCTTCGGGGTACGATTTGGATATTAATGTTGTTGTTTCTCTGGACTCGCCTTCGAGTGAGTTTTAATGCATATATTTCGATCCTTGTTGCTATTCAAGTGATTTACTGGGCGTTAACCCGGCGACTAATGACAAGATGATACTTTATTATCGCTTAATGACCAAAGTGGATTGGTTTAGGCGATAGTACGATATTTTCCTGGGCGGGTTGTCACAGTTGGCATCAGAGCAATTATATGCACCAGAGATTAATTAATAAACTTAATCACTGGTTTTTGAATAAAATTTGCCAAGATTGTCTGATTTTCCAAAATACGTTGGCCCGTTAAGGACAAACTAGACCGAGAGGCCCTAGAGAGAATTTTTGTGTTCTTTCGGGTGGCTTAATTAACTTATGGTCTATTTTGCTAACTTCCAAGCACATTACTTTATGTCGGACTTACTTTCTTGCACAACCAAACTAGATGAGCCACGTGTTTTATACGTGTGCCGTGCCGCATCACGGGAATTGCGAGGGTTGATGGAGTGATCCATTCCACGGATCCCATCTTCGCGTCCGTTTATGAGTTGTGTGTCGCCACGTGTTTCATACGTGTGCATTCCGCATGTCGATCATGCGAGGCAAGGATATAATCCATTCAAACGGAGGGTGTCCCGGGTTGGACGCCGTCCATGCAGGTGGCTTAACGCATGGATGCCGTTTCTATAGTGAACGGTAATGTATGTGGACGCTTTCGTGACGTGCCGGCACGAAAGGTTCGTTTTCTCGCAGTACATAACGAGCGCTTCGTTAGTCGTTAAGAGAGTACCATATAACTCTCGACTAGATATTATAGGGAGAGACGAATAAAATCCTTGCCACCGGCACTAACTTCGATTTTTGGCTTGATTGCCATGCGGATAGGACGTCTTGCATGCATATAAAAAAAATCGAAACAACTAAAATGGACCCAAAAACTGAATTTCCATACACTCTCTAAGGAAGATTTTGCTAGTGTGTGCTTTTTATAAACTAGAGTACCTCTCATACCTAGCCGTCATGCCGCCGAAATTTAAAAAAAAGCTTGTTCACCTTGTTGTACCTTGTGCTAGATTTAATTAAACCGAGTTTGTTAAAAACGAGTTGCTCCTTAACCGGTTTAGCTTGTAGTCGCAAGTTTCGATCCTAGCTTCTTTTGGTTTGGTTTACACTTTCTTAGGCACATCTAGGTCTTGTATCCGTCCACCTTGTTTTTCTGTTCAAGCTCAACCTTGAAAGCCTAAAGTGTGTAAAAGAACTTTTGTAGTAACCGGAAAACTTGGGGGGAAGATTTTGAGGTTTCGGATTTTTGGTTATGAATTTTTATTCACAACTGCCGTAACTTCACCATTTGACATGCCGTTCTCCCCGAGACCCGACATGTGTTACATTTTTTGTACGGTATGGCTTTCCCCGTGTTTCACGAGTTCGACGCTGACGGTATGATCCGTACCAACGGGTTGCACTGGGAGGGTTTTCCACGCCTTGCGTGGGAAGCACTCAGCGCCGCAGGCTACCTCACACCACCGACTTATGAGGTGTCCGAGTTCGAGCGCTATGGCGTTCCCCGTTGCAGAGTGATTGTCACTATTTTACTACACCGGACCACGCCGACCGGTTCAACTTGAGTTTTATCTACTAGAGATTCATTACCCACGAGGCCATTGAGTCGGCCGGCCCTCGAGTGCTAACGGACTTCGTGACCACAACCCCACCGTGGTAGCTCTCTCTCCGTTCGAGTTGTTTCCTACCGTGAGTCCTCACGACCGGCATGGTTGGCCGTATGGATCACATACGGGAGCCGTTGTCGCTAGCGAGCCACCGGATGTCACTCGGATGTTGACTCGCTCGTCTTAACGTGGTTTTCACACTTCGGGGGCCGCGCTATAACACCGCACGCGTCATTGGGCGGCGTTTAGAGGCATCCGGGCGAGATTGGCAGCAACTATCGGCCGGCACATCGGCGACTGAACTTTACACTTACCCGGATGCAGCGAGGAGAATGATAGGCCGAGTGCCAGGAGATTCCGGTTAGAGCTAGAGAGAGGCGACCGCCTACGAGAGGATTGTAGACCCGGAGGCGGAGAATCACACCCTAGAGGAGAATGCCGATGCATATGAGATTGAGAGGTTGACGCTACTTCGAACATTGCCGATATGTAGCGGTAGGTGGAGGAGGCCGACGTACGGGTGGCGGCCTTGCGGGCTATAGTGGCCTTACAACCACCGCCTCCGGTACGCAGCACACTCGGAGGAGCGGCAGGATTTGTCTAGTCCGGATCGACGAGCCGGGCGAGATCACCGCCGCCGACTCCCCCGGCTTCGCCTACGGACGGTGGTGCTTCGGTGGGCAACTAGGTTGCGGCGGTGAGAATAAGAAGGATGTCGATCCTATGGTGTTATCTTCGAGATGTTTGGAGTAGTAGCTTTTGAGCACGTTTTCGTGCGGAGTAACCACTTGTAACCTTGTAGTGTTGTGGTGTTTTCAAATTCAAGTCTTGTAATGTCCTTGGACCTTGTGCTATCTTGTTGTAATAATGAATGCTTAAGCACGTGATGTTTTAATTGAGATTCGCTTGTTCACCCGAAGTTGAAGTGTTATTGCGTGTGATTGCCAAATTCTTGAATAAATCGTTGCAATGACCACGCCGGTCAAATCTTGCATTTCACAAAAGCATTAGTAGACCAAAGCATTTCTAGGGGCATCACTCGACCGCCCAACGATTTAGTGCTCGTTCGTATGCCACCTTCGTTGGTACCCGAAGTGGCGTAATAGTCCGAGGGTGAATGTTGGCTCATGTTGTTCGAGTGATCGCATTTCTAATCGTGTTGAAGAACGATCCTAGAAAATCTTGTTGGCTATGTGATACCTTTCGATCGTTATTCTTTGTCATCATCATACGAATTCTAATGCGTTGTGGTTATATATGATCATGCTTGTCATCATTTTGGAGTAAGCTTTTGATTATGTAACTAACAAGGCTCGCATTTCAGATGGTGGGAACCATGCGCGGCTCGCCCAACGGGTTCGGAGCGAACGGTAGCGGTGACTTGCCACCACCACCGCCCATGACACCGTCGGAGGCCTTCATGGCCACACAAACCGAGGTGCTGCGCCGGATCCCGTAGACACGGCAGCGGATCGCCCGGCAGATGAACCGAGGGCCGCCACACGGGGGCCAACCACGAGGGGCCTAATCGAGTCACCACGTATGCTCAATTCATCGCAATGAAGCTGCCGACTTTTGCTAAAGCGGAAGACCCCGTGGAAGCTGAGGCTTGGATCAAGGCCATAGAGGCAAAATTCTCTGCCTTTGTGCTGCCTTGCTCCGAGGAGAACAAAGCTAACTTCGCAGCTCTGCAACTGCGGGGAGAAGCTTTGATGTGGTGGGACCATTTCAAGTCGATGCAGCGAGGGCACACTATAACTTGGGATGAGTTTAATCAAGCCTTCAAGAGTCACCACATTCCCAAGGGACTTATGGATAGGAAGATGAGGGAGAGCTGTTGGCCCTCGGGCGGGGGCACGATACGGTGTCTCGCTACACCCGAAGTTTAACGAGGTTGTGCCGGTATGGTGGGCATCACGTTGACTCGATGCGAAGAAGACGGAGAGATTCCGCGACGGGCTAGATGGCAAGTTGTACGAGCGGCTGAACCTGCTCGAGTCTGCAAATTTCCATGAGCTAGTAAACAAGGCTATCTCCCAAGAGGATGCTATGAAGAAGGCCCACGGGGACAAAAAGAGGATGTCTGGTTTTGCTCCGGGCAACGGAACTGGTAAAAAGTTTCGCTTTGTGAAGAAGAATGTTCCAAGCCCATCCCAACCATCTTCAACTGGACGCTGGACGATGAAGCCATCCCAGAGAAAACCCGCAGGGAACTTCCAGTTCCGCAATGCTCGGCGAGCGAGGCCCCAAAGCCTAATGCACCTCCTCGCAACATTGGTGATCGTCGTTGCTTCAACCGTGGTCGCCGGGGCATTACATCGGCGAGTGTCCCAAGCCCGGGCGAGATCAAGCCCAACCCACGAATCCGGTGCGGGAAACAAGCACGCCACTCCGGCTAAGAAGCCTATGGTGCAAGTACGCCAAGGCAAGCTGAACTTCACCGCCATGAGTGATATTCTAGAGGGAGCTTCAGTGCTCATGGGTACATTCTCTATCAATGACACTCCTGTTAAGATTTTGTTTGATTTCGGAGCTACCCATAGTTTCCTCAGTGAAAAGCTGTTAGGCAAATTGGGTTTGAAGGGTTCTCATACCACTTCCGCTTATAAGATAATTACTCCGGGAGGGCAAATCACCTCTAATATCTTAATCCGTGGAGTATGTTTGGGATTAGGTAGTAAAATCATTCCAACAAACCTTATCGCCCTTAACTTGGTTGGTATGGATGTTATCTTGGGTATGGAATGGATGACCCAGCATAAGGTGGTTCTAGATATATCAGATAGGGTCATAGAGATCAATTCTCCTACGGTCGGGCACACTACCTTGTACCTACCTTTCAAGGACGGTACCGAATCTTGTGCCTATGTGACCATTATCTCCCCTCTTGATGAAATTCCGGTAGTGTGTGAGTATCCGGATGTCTTTCCCGATGAGTTGCACGGTATGCCACCGGACGGAGATGTCGAGTTTGTAATCGAACTCCGGCATCGCACCCATTTCCAAACGACCTTATCGTATGCCACCCAAAGAATTAGCCGAGCTAAAAACTCAACTCCGGGAATTGTTAGATAAAGGTTACATTCGCTCGAGCTCTTCTCCTTGGGGTTGTCCCGCTCCGTTCGTCAAAAAGAAAGATGGTAGCTTGAGAATGTGTGTGGATTACCGACCGCTCAATGCGATCACCATCAAGAACAAATACCCTTCTCCCCGAATCGATGTTCTTTTTGATCGGTTGGCTAGAGCCAAAGTTTTCTCCAAGATTGACCTTCGTTCGGTTATCATCAAATCAAAATCGACCTTGTGACATTTCTAAAACCGCTTTCTCCACTTGTCATGGTCTTTACGAGTTCTTGGTAATGTACTTTAGTCTCACGAATGCCCCGACCTACTTCATGTACCTCATGAACTCCGTGTTTATGACGGAGCTCGACAAATTCGTCGTGGTATTTATCGATGATATTCTCATCTATTCCAAAAGCGAGAAAGAACATGCCAAACACCTCCGAGTTGTTCTTCAGCGTTTGCGAGATCATAAGCTTTATGCTAAGTTCTCCAATTGTGAATTTTGGTTGAGAAGTGTGAAATTATTAGGGCACACCATTTCCCATGATGGTATCTCTCTGTAGATCCTAGCAAAGTCCAAGAGGTGATGGAATGGAAACCACCCAAGTCCGTACATCGATCCGCAGCTTTCCTAGGATTGGCAGGATACTACCGTCGATTCATTCCGGACTTCTCTAGAATCGCAAAACCTATGACGGAACTACTCAAGAAAGGAGTAAAGTTCGTGTGGAGCGAAGCATGTGAGAAAGCCTTCCACACCTTGATACAACATTTAACCTCGGCCCGAGTGCTAGTGCAACCGGGATAATTCCAAACCATTTGAAGTCTTCGTGACGCATCAGGCACGGGTCTCGGCTGTGTCCTTATGCAAGAAGGCCGAGTCATTGCCTATGCTTCACGGGCACTTTGACCTCATGAGCTCAATTATCCTACCCATGATCTTGAGTTAGCTGCTGTTGTCCACGCTCTCAAGATATGGAGGCATTACCTAATGGGTAATCGTTGCAACATCTTCACCGATTACAAGAGTCTCAAATACATCTTTACTCGGTCGAGTTGAATATGAGGCGAGAGAAGATGGCTTGAGTTGATTAAGGATTATGATCTAGAAGTGCACTACCACCCCGGTAAAGCAAATGTTGTTGCGGATGCTCTTAGCCGCAAAGATCACCGCAACCACCTAGAGTTGGAGCCGTTAGTGAACCGTTATGTGAAAAAATGAGAAGGCTCAACTTAGAAGTGGTACCACAAGGAAGTCTTTATGCCTTAACGACGAGTCCGATCTTTATGATAGAATTGTCACCGCTCAACGCAATGATGACGATATACAAACCATCAAACGGAAACTAGCAGAGAGAGATCCTAAGTATGCTTGTTTCCGGTAAAGATCACCAGGATGTGGTCTAGTTTGGGAAGCATTTTGTGGTCCCCGTTGATCCGGAAATTAAAAAGATCATCCTAGATGAGGCTCACAAGTCCAAATTTTCTATTCATCCCGGCGTAGTACCAAGATGTACCAAGATCCGAAACGAATTTCGGTGGTCCAATATGAAGGTTGATATAGCCCAAGTATGTAGCCGAATGCGATACTTGCCACCGAATGAAAGCAAGCCATTTGAAATCGGCAGTGTACTCCAACCCCCGTCGATACCCATGTGGAAGTGGGATGATATTAGTATGGATTTCATTGTGGGTTTACCCCTAATGGCTAGAAAGAAAGATTCTATTTGGGTAATCGTAGACGGACTCACCAAGACCGCTCACTTCATTGCCGTGCATACCACTTATTCAGGACAAGAATATGCGAGTTGTACATGGACCATATAGTTCGTTTGCATGGAATCTCGAAGACTATAATCTCTAACGAGAGGAACTCAATTTGTAGCTCGTTTCGGGAGCAATTGCATGAGTGCTTAGGAACCAAGCTAATCCGCAGTTCCGGCTATCATCCGAGACCGATGGTCGACGGAAAGAATAAATCAGATTTTGGAAGATATGCTAGGAGCCAACATCTTGCATTTTGACAAGAGTTGGGACAAGTGTTTGTCTTTGGCGAGAATTCTCTTACAACAATAGTTATCAAGCCGAGTTTAAAGATGGCACCGTTCGATGCTCTTTACGGACAAAGATGCCGCACTCCGTTGAATTGGTCGAGGTCGGAGAGAGAACACTCTTTGGTCCGGATTTAGTTAAAGATGCCGAAGAAAGAGTGCAAGTGGTAAGAGAGAACTTGAAGATGGCTCGATGAGGCAAAAGAGTTACCATGACAAGGGAACCACACCCCGCCACTTTGAAGTGGGAGACTACGTGTATTTGAAGGTGTCCCCCACCAAAGGTGTGCAAAGGTTCGGTGTCAAAGGAAAGTTATCTCCACACTACATTGGACCCTATGAAGTTATAGAAGTATGTGGGCCGGTGGCTTATCGTATCCGGTTCTTCGGAACGGTTTTCCGCGATCCACAATGTGTTTCATGTAACTCAATTGAAGAAGGGAATGCCCGTGCCGGAGAATGAAGTCATCACGAAGCTAATGCTTGGATTGAGCCGGATTTCTCGCTCATTGAGCACCCATTGAGACTACTAGACCAAAAAGAGCGAAAGACCCGAAGACAAACCGTATTGATGTATAAGATCCAATGGAGTCATCACACGGAAGAAGAAGCAACTTGGGAGACGGAAGACTATCTCAACACTAAGTATCCGGATTCCCGCAATCTCGAAACCGTGAGTTCTTCTCCCCATCTTTTCGTTATCCGATCGAATCTTGGGACGAGATTCCGTTTAAGGGGGTAGGGCCGTGACGCCCCTGTGTTTTTAATTAACCCTAACGTACTCGATCAAAGCGACTAACGAGTGGTCAAATCACGGTCAACTCCGGGCCCTCACCTCGAAAAACTCACTAACCTACTCTAATGACCCCCTTTGAATAGTAAACACACTTGTGGGGCCAACCCATGGTCAAAGACTTGGTCAAACCCCTTTGTTCCCCTAGTGTCCATAGATGTCCGCCGAAACTTTTGCCGCGTTCTCCAAAATTCACCTAAACACTTAAAATTCTACCTTTATGAAAGTTATCCATCTTGTTGAGGGACACAACTTTCATGTAGATTGGCATTTCAAATTTTGAGTGGAAAAGCTTGAAAAATTGGCTCCAAGGACAAGGATATACTTGTTCGGTCAAACCGGCCGACATTCAAAGTTGGCATTTGAATTTCTCTCTTGATTTGAATCCAAACCACAATCGGGCCGTAGCCAAATTGTAGAGGATAGCTAGATCTCCAACTTTCGTGTTCAAAGCTTGGTCGACTTTTATTCAAAATTTTGGAGAAATTCTAATTTGAAATTAGTGCCAAGAACACGTTTAGGGCCGAGTGCCGCACGCCGCAACGTCGCGCGCCGCGCGCGCCGCCGGCCGGCGCCGCCGTGCCCCCACGCGCCTTCCCCGACGTTCCCTCCGCTCGAGGCATGTGTCGCCCGAGATCTACGCGCCCCGACGCTCGCTCCGCCCTAGGCACCTCGAGCCGCGCCGCCACGCCGCCGTACCGCGCCGTGCGCACGCGCGGACCCCCGTCCGTCCGCGCGCGCCGCCGTACGCACGACGCTCGAGCCGCCGTGGCACGGAGATGCCCTCCCGGCGTCACCCGCCGTCACCCGTACTCACGTGCATATAAGGCCGCCCCCGCTCTCCCCTCGCCCCCACGCGATCCGGAGCCACCGCCGCGCCGCGCCGCGCCATTGCCGCCGCCGCCGGTGAAGTCCATCCCCCGCTCGCGCTCGCCGCCGGCCAACCACTCCACTAGCTTCCCTAGACCCCGGTGCACCTCCCGGGTCACGTGTTGTCCAAGCTCGCGTCCTCCTCGTCGGAAACCCAAGCCGCCGCGGCAACCGCCGCCGCCGCTGTCGATCCCCCACGCCGGCGGTCCCTCCGCCCTAACTCCGACCACCCGTTGACCCTAGGTGAGCTCCTAGTCGAGCCCCACCGCTTGCCCGACCGGGGAGCGCCGCCGGCCGCCGGAATTGGCCGATGCCGCACCGCCCCCGCAGCCAAGGACCCAATTGCGGTGGTTTGAGATCTTGACGGGGTGTTCTTTGTGAATTTTAGGATCCGTCCGTAATAAAAGCTATCTAGGTTTTCTTGCTAGTTGGTCCAAAGGCAAGTAGAAAATCCCTAGGAAATTGTAAAAAATTCAAAAAAATGCCAAACCAATTTTGTTGGATTCATGGAGTGAAATCCTACAACTTTTGTTATTCTCACATGGTCGATTCTGAATATTTTTAACATGAAAAATAGGATTGTGAAATACCTAGATCCGCCATAACTCAAAAACTATAACTCCACCGCATCCAAATTTTGGATATGTTGTACGTTTTGTCATGGATAGCTCCTGTGCTAAAACTTGCACAAAGTTATTTAGTAAATCTTGTTATATAAATTGTTTTCCATTTTTGCGAAATTGCCTATATGATTTTTGTAGCTAAAAATATTTATGGTTTTGTGCCCAACTTGTGCATGCTGTATTGTTATGTCAATACACACCTCTGGTGAATTAATCATGATTTTTGGTTTAATAGAAATATTTATTCTTAATTTGTGCATGTTTCCTTTGTAAAGTAATGAAGCAAGATCGTGGAGTTTTTGGGTGTACATGCTGGTTCTTTAGGCTTGTTTAGGACCGGAGAGCATGCATGAGAAAGTTTGGATCATTTTAGTGCTTATTTATTTTTGTATGCATTTATTTTGAATCACTAGCTAGCCTTTGTTATTTTCTATAACGTTTAATTTCCTAGCTTCCAAGCCTTACATGTGGGTCCTGTGGACCAAGATAGGTGCCGTTAGGCTTAAGAAACACTTCTTTAAATTTGTAGTGATTTATTGCTTAATAAAAAGCTCTAAAGCCCTTTAAAGGATTAAAGAACAATTAATAAGGAAAATCCCTTTTAATTCTTTTTCTTTTTGAAAATATTACCTAACTTAATTAAAGGCTAAGAAAACATCCTTGCCGATAAGGAATTAATATATGAATAAAAATCTTGTTCACACCCTTGCTAATGAGAGGAAAAAATATTAAGGATGAGACCTTCACATGAAATAACAAGAACAAAGAGACATTAATTCAAACGTGCGATAAAAGAATGAATCATGTATAACTAATAACCTTCCTAAAAGAGATGTGCTATCTAGATACTTGTTAAGGTGAATATGACCAACAAGAGTTGGGTAAGATAACAAACCGTCACATCACCCGAACCCCGCATTGCATTCCGTGTAGATCTTCCCCGACGGTGATTACTCACTCGTCCCGAAACCGAGGAAGGAGGAGCAGAAGCTTCGCCGCAAGACGTGGAAGTGCTCGACGACACCGAGGGTGCCCAAGCTAACCTAGCCGACGAAGGCAAGCTCCGTGCATCTAACCTAGTTTTTAAACCCGGTTATTCAATTATCTATGGATGATTGTGCATTTAAGTTCGGGAGTTGAATGGAACCCTAGATGCTTGATCCCTAGGTACCTTGGTCCTTACTAGTATGATAGGTCGATAGCCGCTAAGCTATAGGACCGTGACAAGTCGAGTGATGACCTCACTCGCGAGAATAGGTTCCTAGATAAAAATCACAATATATCCTTAATTGGATTGCTCATGTGGTAAGAGCATGGGATTTGGGCTCCCGGTCCAATGGCTATTGTGGGCTAAGTGTTTGAACGTACTAAGCACTTGTCGGGAATGGGACCGGTAAGCCTAGTACCTTAATGAGACGGCTAGGGATTTAACTGTCACTACTCTTGGGGTTTGTCTCACGGCTAGCTACCGGTGGTGTATGGTGAGTCCGGTACTTCGCGGGGGTATTTCGGATAGTCCGCACCAAAGACCGTGGCCTTTCATCCCGACCCGAGGATTTTTGGGAACTCGCTTGGGAAGTTGTCCTTGCGAGGGCAGCCTACCGTGTGTTTAGGTCTACCTTGCAAGGTTTGAATCAATCGATTGTCGGCCTCTCACCGTTATCTGAGACTACTTACTCCACTAGCCATGAGATCCCTAATGATGGAAGTTGATGAATACTATGCTTGATTAATTGTATTGTACAACTTTGTCTGTACTAGTTGGCTAATGTAGTAAAGATTAAACCCACTAGAACTTGTGCTAAAATCTTGAAAGTAAGGACATACTCTTTGTTACTTTTCAGCAAAAAGAAACCCAGTGGCCAAAAGCCTTTCATGTCTAGTTGTGGTGAAGTGGTTATCACCAACGGGTAAGTCTTGCTGAGTATTAGTATACTCAGCCTTGCTATAATATGTTGATCCAGGTAATGCTTTCGGTGATGTGTGGCCCGGAGAGATCCCGCCCGGCTGGGAGCTGGAGTGGGTGGAGGACGACAACTGAAGGCATCATGGATGGCCTCCCGTGGTGTTTCCACTTCCCGTTAGTTTAATTCCGCCGTTTCAAAACTCGAACTCGTTTCATTATGGCAAAAACTTCGGTTTGTAATAATTAAACCCTTCGGGGTACAAATTGGATGTTAATGATGTTGTATCTTTGGACTCACCTTCGAGTGAGTTTTAATGCATATATTTCGATCCTTGTTGCTATTCAAGTGATTTACCGGCGTTAACCCGCGACTAATGACAGGATGATACTTTATTATCGCTTAATGACCATAGTGGATTGGTTTAGGCGATAGTACGGTATTTTCCCGGGCGGGTTGTCACACCGGCCCGAGAGGACTCATATATATTAGATCTAGGGTTTCCGAGCAAACAATCCATCCGAATCGCTTCTCATTTCTTTGCTCCCTAGGGTTAGATTTTCCCTCCGTTTTGTAAAGAATCTAACCTCCGAGTGAATGGAAGCTTTCATGGTTGCGTCGATTCCGGTTTGTAGCTCGTCGATTTTCGTGTCTTTTTCGAGCTATTTTCGTCGGTTTTTCGTGCGCGGCTTGTTCCTTCAATTCTGAGGTGTTTGGGCTCGGATTTGTTGGTGGGAATCATGGATAGTTGCTTCATGCATCTTTGTGCTTCATCTTGATCCCCCAAACTATGAGTTCGGCCTCCGATTGAAGGATTTTGGTTGGAAACCTAGCTTTTTTCTTGAGCTCGGTAGAATCTTGATTCCTCTCAATTCATTGGGTTTGAGGCTACAAATTCGTAGGCATAACACGTCCTAGAGGCGCTTCACCTTCACCTATGATTTGCTAGCAATCCCTTGGTTGATTCGGGAGATCGTGTAGTGGGAAGGAGGTGTTGACCTTCAATAGGTCGAGTTCGGGCCGTTGTCTGCGCTCCACGCGGATGGTCACGTCGCCCCTGGCGGACGGTCTGCGAGGAGGCTTTCAGCTAGCAGTTCATCGTGTTCCTTTAATTCTGTGGTGTTTGGGATCAGATTTGTTGGTGGGAATTGTTGACGGTGAAATTCTGTCAACCTAGCCATGAGTTTACCTTCGGTATTGGCATAACTTTTATATCTTATCCATTGGTACTAACCCCCTTGGTATAACAAGTTCATTCGTGCATGTCGGTTTTGGAGTTTAGTGTTTATGCAGGGTTTTAGCGTTGGAAGCAAGACTTCCAGGTTAAGTTCATCAAGCACCTCATGACAAGACCTTAAAGCCCGGTACAAGTCATGCAATGAAGCAAACATGACTCCAAGAAGCCCAGGGACCAAGCCCGAGAAGATGACAAACTCCGAGGACCCGGTCAGAAAAGTGTCGAATCTTGCGGGACAAGGAGCTTCATCCAATTCGGAGAGAAACTGACGACAAGGGCCCACATGAAGAAGGGGGAAGGATCTAGAAGACTCGAGAACCGACGCCACGCGAAGGAGGCAGGCAACTGGGCTGGGTGGGCCTAGGCCGATCGGCCCAAGCCGGTCGGCCTGACCCATTCCGGGGCCCAGTCGCCTCCCCCTTTGACCTAGCCGCCAGTTGGGCTATTTATAGCCCCGGGGTCAAGAGCCACGCATCAATTCATTCGTCATCTGCCGCCGAAAAGCAGAGAAGAGAGGGACACCGTTCCGGAGAGGAGAGGGTCGAGATGATTGACTAGGGTTCCCTTAGCCTACGTGGGAACCTTGCATGGAAGACCACGTCGGAGTTCCCAGAGCTAGGATCAAGGTCGTGGTAGGATCCCGGTGGTGATCTTGATTCATGTATCGCATGTAATGTTGAATTTGCAAGTTGAATCCGTTTTCTAGCGATCAAGTGCTTTCTCTACAACTTTGTCTTCGCTTGGGTTTGCTTCTTCCCCAATCTAGTCTATAGCTAGATTGTTTAGGGTGCTCTTATAGTCATGGTGGCTACAGGTGCATACTTTATCTACCAAACGTTTTCAACTTGTTCTTCTTGGACTCGCCCTAGACTACCCACATGAATAGGGGTGCGTTATGACAGAACGGTGGCTCTGAAAGGCGGGCGTTTTCGGAGTTGGAACGAAAGCTACGATTTAAAGAGGCTAGTTATGAGATTCGTTTGCTTTATTCTTCTTTGCTTTGGAACTTCAATAAAAGACCCAATCCAATCTCTAGATTGGTTTTATCTCTCTTTCTCTTGCTACCTCCGGTGTTTAGTAGATTAGATGCGTTTTATGGTTCTTCCATAGATTAGATGCAAAACCCCTTTTCAAGATCAAAGTGTTTTCCGCTTATTAGATTGGATCTTGCGTTACACATTGTTCCATAGATTCGATACCTTGGGTTCACCACTCGAGGGAAAAAGGGTCCCTTGACTACGACGGGAGACTTGTCCGCTTGCAAGTCTACTTGAACTTTAACACGAATATATACCGTCAACAGGAATCATGGATAGTTGCTCCGTGCATCTTTGTGCTGGATCTTGATCCCCCAAACTCCGAGTTCGGCCTCCGATTGAAGGATTTCGATTAGAAACCTAGCTTTGTCCTTGAGCTCGGTAGAATCTCGATTCCTCTCGATTCATTGGGTTTGAGGCTACAAATTCGTATGCATAGCATCTCCTAGAGGCGCTTCACCTTCACCTATGATTTGGTAGCAATCCCTTGGTTGATTCGGGAGATCGGGTAGTGGGAAGGAGGTGTTGACCTTCAAGAGGTCGAGTTCGGCCGTCGTCCGCGCTCCATGCGGATGGTCCGTGCGCCCGCGGCGGGCGCTCCGCGAGGAGGCTTTCGACCGGCCAGTTCGTCGTGTTCTTGCATGCTTTTCGTTTGATCCTTTTTTGCCGGTGGATTTTTGTTGCACGGTGTTCGCGGACGGTCCGTATTAGAGTGTCGGGCGGTCCGTGACAGGCGGTACGGTCCGCGGGCCCATCGCGGACAGTCTGTTACTAAGGGTGCAGTACTGGAGGTTCGTGGGTTATTTTCGGACGGTCCATCGCAGCCACACGGATAGTCCGCCTAGGCCTCTCGGATAGTCCGCCCGTGTCTACGGACGGTCCGCCTGTGCCTCGCGGACGGTCCGCCCGTGCTTGTGGACGATCCGCCCCGGTCCAAAGGCTTCGAGTCGCTAAGTCCTTTGCTCTTTAAGTTTCGCTTTCTCTTTGGGATCATTTGGGGTTTGCTCCTATGGTTGGTAGGTCCCCTGTGACTACGCTACCTTGGCAAACTCGTGTGGGGATCCGTGGTTGTGAATTTGGGGCATAGGTCGAGTTCTCTCTTTGGAGAAGAATTTTTATTTGCTCCCATTCACTCCCCCCTCTCTGGTCGCCTAATCGGTCCTTCAATTGGTATCAGAGTCGGTTACGGATCTTCGTGATTCTAACCAGTCTAAGATCCAAAGATGGTGTACCAAGAACAGGGTTCGGGTCCTCCACACTTTGATGGTAAGAACTACCATATGTGGCAAAGGTGGATGGCTGCTTTCCTCCGCGAGAAGGGTCAGATCCTGTGGGATGTCACGGTGAACACAACTTATTTTCATCCGCTGAACTTCCTTGCTCCAGGGTCGAGGGACATGTTGGACACCAACAATAAGGCGGTCGATTACCTGTACCGTTCTCTCGTGTGAATTGGAATTTGAACGGGTTCGGACAAAGGATTTGGCGTGCGGTGATTTGGGAGCGGTTGAAGAATGCTCATGCCGAAACACTCGGTGTTCGGGCTCGGCTCTTTGTGACCGACCGGGAGAGAGTACGAGAACTTCACTCATCTCCCCGGTGAGTCCATAGATGCCTTGTTTTAGCGTTTCACGGTGATGGTGAACAACATGAGGGCTAATGTGGCCGTGCTCCCGTACGATGACCATGATAGGGCTGTCAAGCTCTTGCATTCTCTGGATCGTACCGTATGGAGTGGGAAGGTCGAGGCCATTCTAAAGTCGGAGAAGTATGAGACCCTCACAGTGGACGAGCTGTTTTCCAAGCTCAAGTCGTCCGAGGTGGACCGTGGGGCGCGTGCAAAGATCGAGAACCCGACCGTGAGACATGGGTACCCTTGGGTCCCCACCAACCGAGCTCACGACCGTCCCCGACAAGTGGGTCCGGCCTACTAGAAGACCGCCGACCGTCGCGTGGGTCCAACCGACCTAATTGGTGGCCCACACGACCTCCCGAAGACCTTCCGAGAAGATCCCCGCGACGACCTCATCTATCACGACCTCAAGACTTGGCGTACAAGACAAGACAAGACCTCGGTGGTCTTCGCCTAAAGCGGATCGATGGGATATGGCAAGATGTGTAACGTAGACTTAGGTCTCCCGATTGTAATCAACCGAGAGTCCGGGAACCGACCTCATCCACCGGCCAATATAAGGCGGACGAGGCGATCCCCTTGTAACATCATCATCTCGACCAAACCTCTAGCAATCTACACCGACAACCGGACGTAGGATATTACTCTCCGGAGGCCCAAACCAAAGTATAAACTCGCCGTGTTCTCTGTGTTCCGCGTACTCGTGTGCGACCTTCGAGTTCTTAGCCTTAGACTCCTCCCCGCCGAACAACTAAACCACAGGGATTAACACCCCCGTGGGCTGTCCAGATCTCACCATCTGACAGTTGGCGCGCCAGGTAGGGGCTGAGTCAAGGTTCTTCGTGCAACTCGATGGCTTCGACCAATGGCGTCTTTTTCCGGAGAGCATGGCGGACTTCCTCACCAACCCCGTCGACATCCGCTTTGGCTCGATGCCGGCGACTTCCACCGGCAACGCGGTCACCACCAACCAACGGATCGAAGCGGATCCGTCGAAGAAAACCCACCCACCCACTCCTAGGCTACTAGCGACCCGATCGCCGGGATCAATCGCGTCGAGGATATGATCTCCGACACAATCAAAATTTGTGAGCACGCCAAGCGTCCTCGCACGACTCCTTCAACCTCTAGCATGCCTCTCCGCCCGAGCAATGTTGCTCGCGTAGCATCACGTTACATGAAGCGCAAGATCCGGATCGAATGCGGAATCTACCATCAAGATCGTGGAAGGCTGCAGGAATCACCTCGATGAGCCCTGCCCTATCCACGAAAACCCCAAGCACACCGCACGCCAGTGCCGTGTCCTCAAGAAGTTTCGTCGACCCCTTACCGCGGCTCATCACCGCCGGCTGAACCAAGAATCGTCTCCAGACAGCCTCGCGTTCTAGGTCGCCCACACAACGATCTCCCCGAATTATCCGAGAGAAGAATTCGAGATCCTAAATCGCCAGATCTTGGTCGTCTCTGTAGATGTACCACCGCAAGATGGAGAGACACACGCGCAGCGTCAGGAGCGAGAAAACGCCAACGCCGCCCGAGCTGTTTGACGACAATAAGAGATCGCGGCCGCCGCCCCCACCGCAGGCCTTCAACCGGCTAACGCCGGACAAAGTCAACGCCAACCCCCGAGCAACAAGCACTCGCGGTACCGGTGGCCCCACAACGGCGATGCCACGACGATCCACCTCGTGCCAACGGACTACATGTGCGAGATCTCCTCTAGGACTTCGAGCGCGATGGACATGAAGTCTACAACTCACCGCAGACCAACTTGGGAGCTTCCCTCGCTGTCCTAAACCACCTCGAAGATTTTCCAGCAATCCGGCACCTCCAGGCCAATGTCCGTGTTGCAGCAGCTCAGATCGAAGAAAGAGGTCCCGGATACAGCAGATCCGCGGCAAGTTCCTATTCCAGAAGCAGATCGAGCGCCCTCGACAGCGACGTCGTAGCCAGGGTCCTCTCGACCCGATGGCCGAAGAAGGGAGAGGCGAAAATGAAGTAATGCGGTGGCTAATCCCGGCGCTAACGCTGCAGCCAATGCTCCGGCCAACCCGGCGGCTAATGCTCCAAAGCAAATGCCCCGCTAATGCGGTAATGCCGCCAACAATGCAGCCAACGTCGCCAATATCCGGGGGAACCCCGCCCCAAATCCAAGACGCAACACAGGAGCTCGGCCTCCTCGGTCCGGCCCCCGATCATGCAGAAGGAAGCCAGCGCCACCGCATAAGAGATGAAGTCGAGATAGCTCGGCGTGCAAACTACGACCGCGAGGATGGGGCACCTGACCCCTCGACGCCAACAACCTGATCCAAGCTACAGATCTCCGAATCATGCACGACCAGGAACTCCTGCAACTTGCCCAGTACGACCAAGACAATGGCCCTCCTGACGACCTCTACGTTATCCCTGCTGATCATGCTCCATCAGCAAGTCCAGGAGCGATCAACAATTTCCCAGCTTTCTCACGACGTCTCCGGATGATCAGATGTCCCAAAGACTTCAAGCCTTCAATTGAGAAGTGCGATGGTCGCTCCGACCCGAGTATATGGCTCAAGATGTACAGTATAGCCGCGCGTGCCTCAGGAGGCAATGAAGACCACATGGCCGGATACTTTCCTCTCGTGAAGGGCAAGGCGCCACTCCTATGGCTCGACAATCTCCCAGCAGAGTGCATCACCTCTTGGGCGACTTTGTCCCGCCTATTCACAACCAATTACCAGGCGACCTACAATCGTCCTGACAATACTCACCACCTTGCCAGAGTATGGATGAGAAGAGAAGAAACTCTCTGTGAGTACACCAACCGCTACTTCGAGAACCGCAACACCCTCGCAGGTGTCAAAGACGACGACGTCATTGCATACTACAAGAAGGGGATCACTAACATCAAGTTGTTCGAGAAGAACCATGAAGCCGATGCCAAAACCATTGGCGACTTCATGGCCTACGTCGACAAACTGATCGACAATCAAGACGCGGTAATGCATGACTTTAATGGAGAAGACCACGACGACGAGAGGCACCGGTGTCGCGCAAGCGATCCGGCGAAGCCTACGTAACACATCCGCAAAGACCTTCCACCTTCCTTGAAGGTGACTTCAATATGGTCATGGACGACCAATGCCAGTTCCACCGCGATGTCAAGCATAACATGAGGGAGTGTGAGCAGTTAAAGCGTGCCCTCGGGGTACCATCTACCTCAAGAAGATCAGGAGTAATAGCAACGACGACCGCAATGGTGGCCAACACTTCGAGAATCATAACCGTCGACCTGATCGATGAGATTACAAGGACCGCGGACCCTATCCTCGCAATGACTATAGGGATCTACATGATTAACGCCGCGACTACTGCCGCGATGACAGACGCGACAACTACCGTCGTGACGACCCCGCTGATAAGCGTGATAAATGTGATCGTCATGATGATCGCCACGATGATCGTCACCACGACCGGCGCGACGACGGACATCGCCGGGATGACCACAACCGCCAAGACAACAACCGCAAGGAGTGGACACCTCCACCACCGCCCAACAACCCCAATGGTGCATTCCGGAAGGCGAACCGCGAGATCAACTTCATTGTTGGTGGTCGCCAAGCGATCAAAACCAACCGGCAGACTTGATCGAACGCCAGGGAGATCGGACACATCAACACTGAAAATCCACGACCTCTACGATGGTCCGAATTCCCAATCACTATCTCCAGGAAAGATCATTGGGTTCACATTCCCGACCCTGGAACCTATCCGCTGGTCGTTAACCCCATAGTTAACGGGGCCCGGTTGCCTAAGACCCTCATTGACGGAGCGCGCAGCCTAAACATCATCTTCACGGGAGACGCTATGCAAGATGGAGTTCGACTTCTCCAAAATGACCGCTTGTGACGAACCCTTCTACGGGGCCGTGCCGCGCAAGGCCGCATACCTCATAGGTCGTGTATGCTCGCCGGTCACCTTCGGCACGGAGGAGAACTTCGAACGGAGTACCCGACATTCGAAGTCGCGGACTTCCGCTCTTCATACCACGCCATCTTCGGACGACCTATGCTCGCCCAAACGGAATCCTTTCCGTCCTTGGGGACATCATGGTCTCCTACAATTGCGAGAGCGCTACCGTCGAGCTTTCCAAAGATTCAGCAATCAAAGCCACCGCAACGGTCATGGTCGCTCGGGCAGCCGGGATCGATCAAACTACTCTTCAAGTACGGAGCGAGAAGCATACGAGCACGGCTACGGGACCCAAGTCCAGTGTCAAGAAGGTTTTCCTCGCCCGCCCGACGCATCCAAGGAAGTCGTTATCGGGGCCGACCTCGACCCCAAATAGGAACTCGCGCTCACCGGCTTCCTCGGGGACAACAACGACATCTTTGCATGGAGCCCGTACGACATGCTCGGAGTCCCTAGGGAGCCGGGCCGAGCACGTACTCGAAGTCAACAAGACCGCTCGACCTATCAGGCAAAAGCTCCAGCGATTTGCAAAAGATAGAAAACAAGCTATAGAAGTTGAAGTGTGTAAGCTCTTAGCTGCAGGATTTATTAGAGAGTGTCAACACCCGGTTTGGCTCGCAAACCCAGTTCTTGTACCAAAGAAGACTGGTGGATTAAGAATGTGTATCGATTACACTGATCTTAACAAGCACTGCCCAAAGGATCCGTTCCCTCTACCTCGTATCGACCGGGTCGTGGACTCCACGGCGGCGCCGTCCTACTCTGCTTCCTCGACTGCTACTCGGGTATCATCAGATAGCCCTACATCCCGACGACGAAGACAAGACAGCGTTCATAACGCCCCACGACATCTCTTCGCTATAAGGTCATGACCTTTGTCCTAAAAACACCGGAGCAACCTACCAAAAAGCAATTCGAAGTGCTTGAAGACCCAAATCGGGAAGAACGTCGAAGCCTACGTAGATGATGTGGTCGTTAAGACTACGAGAGGAATACAAGCTCATCACCGACTCGACGAAACCTTCACCAATCTACGAGAGTTACAATGGAAGTTCAACCCAACAAAGTGTGTCTTCGGTGTCCCTTCTGGATTGCTCCTGGGCTTCATGGTCGGGCACCGGGGCATCGAGGCCAACCCAGCAAAGATCGACGCCATACGCAAGATGGCCAAGCCATCCAACAAGAAAGACGTCATGAAGCTCACCGGCATGATGACGGCTCTAGGTCGTTCCATCAGCAAGCTCGGTGAAAAGGGACTTCCTTTCTTCAAGCTACTAAAGAAGGCCGACAAGTTCATATGGAATGACGAAGCCCAGCAAGCGTTAGAGGCCCTCAAAGAGTCCTTGACAACACCACCAGTTATGACGCCTCCAATACCGAAGGAAACACTCTTACTCTACACCTCTGCCACCACCAATGTGGTCAGCACGGTTCTCGTCGCCGAACGAGAAGAAGAAGGGCAGGCCTATCCTGTTCAACGACTTGTATATTACGTGAGCGAGGTTCTGGCCGACGCTAAAACACGTTACACACAACCTCAGAAGCTGCTCTATGCACTCCTGATCACCTCAAGAAAGCTTCGACACTACTTCCAAGCTCACAAGATCGTGGTCCCATCTTCGTTCCCCTTGGGAGAGATCATCTGCAACCACGACGCCAACGACCTCATCATCAAGTCGCCGGTCGAGCTTGGAGAGTTTGAGATCGAGTTTTGTCCCAGACAAGCGATCAAGTCGCAGATCCTTGCAGACTTCGTGTCTGAATGGACAGAAATCCAGATGCCCCCTCCCAAGGAGCGGCCTGAACACTGGATTATGTACTTCAACGGCGCCCTCAACCTCGAAGGGGCCGGCGCGGGTGTGTTACTCATCTCTCCCTAGGGAGAACGGCTCAAGTACGTCTCGCAAATTCATTACAAGGCCTCCAACAACGAAGCACAATACAAGCCCTAATCCACGGCCTCCGAATAGCAAGTGTTCGTTGGCATCAAGCGACTACAAGCTTTCGGTGATTCCAAGGTTGTCATCGAGCAAGTCAACAAAGAGTGGGATTGCGTCAAGGACACGATGGATGCTTACGCGCCGAGATTCGAAAACTCGAAGGCCACTTCGAGGGGATCAAATTCCGGACGTCCCACGCAACAACAACATCGCCGCCGACGTTCTCTCCAAACTAGGCTCTCGTCGAGCCCTAGTCCCGGGAGGCGTATTCGTCCAAGACCTACGCAAGCCTTCAATCAAGCTCCCGGATCCCGATAATCCGAGCCACCCTCAAACGACCAAAATCCGGCACCTCCTCGTGACGTGCTCATGACCGAAAAAGAGGACGACCGGTGCAAGCCCTTCATAGACTTCATACTCGACCAGCTTGTCCCAGACGACAAAACGAGCGAGAATGCATCACGCGGCGAAGCGCTAACTACGTCGTGATTGGTTCCGACCTATACAGAAAGCCGCCTCCACGAGCATCCGATGAAGTGCATCCTATGATCGGAGGGCCTACAACTCTTAGCCGAAATACACGGTGGCGAGTGCGGACCGCCATGCTTGTCGGTGTTTTAGACCGGCAAACCTACCAAGGGGGTACCCGAGGTAGTAGATTGTGCGGTGGGGATCGTGATCGGGAGACCGAGAACTCGAAGGTACGCGTAAGGACACGGGACACAAGATTTATATAGGTTCGGGCCGCCAAGGTGGCGAGCCCTACGTCCTGTTTGGGGGATCAAGTATGGCGCCCTGCGCTTGGTGTTGGGTTGTCCCCGGAGGGATTGGGGATTGTCCTCCTAGGTACCCGGCCTTCCTTTATATAGTCCGGGGGGCGGGTTCCTAGTCGGTTACAAGGCAGAGTCCTAGTAGGAGTACACGGAGCGAGTCCTAGTAGGAGTACGGGGGAATTCTACCAGAGTCCGTCTTCTACTATTCTTCCTTCCTTGCATGAGTACCCGGGTGTATGCCCGACAAGCCCCCGAGCACGTTGTAGTCGAGAGAAGTAGTTCGAGTAGTCTTGAAGCCTCTTCGAGTAGTTCTTGAGTGTCCTCGAGTATCGCTTGGAGAAGTCTTCAATAGTACTTGAGCTCGCCGCGAGACCGGAAGGTGGTCCGACTCATCGATCTTGAAAAAATTTGAATGATGGGTGTAGCATAGCGACCCCCGAGCCTTGAAATGATTAGGTAATCAATCCAAGGGTCTTCGTGTTCGCGAAGCCATCATCCGAGTACTCTTGCGGCGTGTAGCCCCCGAGATAAGAGAGCCGTATGAGCCACGTCGAGTAGTGATTGGTGAGGAGCCCCCGAGCTTGAGAGCGAGTGAAGCATGCCGAAGTTATCTTCAAGTAGCCCCCGAGCCGGGAGAGATTCCAAGTAGCGGTTTGGCGTCGAGCCGTGGAGCTTGAGAAGTAGTCGTGCCGTCAGAGCGGACTTTAGTTGCGACCGAAGTCGACTTTAGATGCGGCGAGAGCGGACTTTAGAATGCGACTTAAAAACCGAAGTCGACTTTGTGCCGCGCGGAGCGGACTTTGAGATGCGACTTGAAATCCGAAGTCGACTTTGTGCCGCGCGGAGCGGACTTTGAGATGGGACTTGAAAACCGAAGTCGACTTTGTGCCGCGCGGAGCGGACTTTGAGATGCGACTTTAGAAGTCGACTTTAGAATGCCGCGCGGGAGCGGACTTTGAGATGCGACTTTAGAAGTCGACTTTAGTTGCCGCGTAAAGCGGACTTTAGGTGCGACCGCGGTAGTCGACTTTGTGCCACGCGGGGTGGACTTAAGATGCAAAAAATGAAAAGCACTTTCCGGAAAGCCAAAGCGAATGAAAAATCAGAGAAAACGAGTAGTTTTGCCGCCGGAGCGGGCTTAAGATTGCGACTGGAGTCGGCTTGTGCCACCGGAGTGGGCTTGGGTGCGACCGTTAGCGTCGACTTGTGCCACCGGAGTGGGCTTAAGTACCTGAGCCATGGATTTCAGACCCAAGGTACGGTTGCCGCCGAGTGGGCTTGAGTGCGACCGTTAGCGTCGACTTGTGCCACCGGAGTGGGCTTGAGTACCGAGCCATGGATTTCAGACCCAAGGTACGGTTGCCGCCGGAGCGGGCTTGTGCCACGGAGTGGGCTTGAGTACCGAGCCATGGATTTCGGACCCAAGGTACGGTTGCCGTCGGAGCGGGCTTGTGCCACGGAGTGGGCTTGAGTACCGAGCCATGGATTTCGGACCCAAGGTACGGTTGCCACCGTAGTGGACTTGAAGGTGCGACCGGAGTCGACTTGCGTACTGGGCCATGGATTTCGGACCCAAGGTACGAAGCGCGAGTACTTAGGGCACTTGGACCCATGGTACGGAGCGTGAAGACCACGTGCGGCTAGGTTCCATCGTCGCCGGGACCCGAGAGCCGCTTGCGGCTAGGTTCCATCGAAGCTTACACACGTAGTATGCCACTAAAGCGAGCGAAGATGCGACCGGAGTCGACTTTAAGATGCCGCACGGAGCGGACTTTAGAATGCGACTTTAGAAGTCGACTTTAGATTGCCGCGCGTAGCGGACTTTAGAAACCGCCTCCTACGGATAGTCCCCGAGTTGATGAAGTAGACTCGCGGTGACTTGATTGATATGCCCCAAGAGTAGTCGGCGAGTGTAGCTCCCGTGAAAACCCGCCGAGAAGCATACACAAATGAGTAGTCGGCAAGCGGTCCTACATGATGAGGAGAACAAGCCAAGAAAACGGTAATCATTTAGATAAATGACTTAGCCGTTGTCTTTGCCTCGGCGTACTTGTAGATGAAGCCGTGGCGATCGGCGATGGAGCCGCGACGGTTGTTGTTGAAGTCGACTAGTCAGAGTTGATTCCGACTAGTTGTTGGGGGCGTGACTGCCGTTCTCGACTAGTTTGGAAAACTAGTCGAGATGAATGGTTGACGCGATGCGACCGGGGAAGATGACGTCGTGGCGGCGCGCGGCGTACTCGAAGTAGAGCCAGTGTTGCCGCGAGACAAGTAGTCACCCCACGCCGTGGCCGGAAGTAGAGCCAGCGTGGCCGCAAGACGAAGTCGCGGCGCACGGAGTAGTCGACGACGAGACTGCGCGACGCGGAGTAGTCGACGACGAGCGGCGCGACGTGCCGAGGCACCGGACGCGCGGCGTAGGCGAAGTAGTCGACGACGAGTAGTCGACGACGAGCGGCGCGACAAGCCGCGTGGACGAGCCGCGCGACGTGCCGAGGCACCCCGGACGCGCGGCGAAGACGAAGTAGTCGACGACGAGCTCCGGGCGAGGCCGAGTAGTCGACGACGAGCGGCGCGACAAGCCGCGTGACGAGCGCGCGCGACGTGCCGAGGCACCCGGACGCGCGGCAAAGACGAAGTAGTCGACGACGAGTAGTCGACGACGAGTGGCGCGACAAGCCGCGTGGACGAGCCGCGCGACGTGCCGAGGCACCACGCACGGCGTAGACGAAGTAGTCGACGACGACGAGTAGTCGATGACGAGCGGCGCGATAAGCCGCGCGACGTGCCGAGGCACCCCGGACGCGCGGCGAAGACGAAGTAGTCGACGGCGACGAGTAGTCGACGACGAGCGGCGCGACGAGCCGCGTGAGGAGCCGCGCGCGACGTGCCGAGGCACCCGGACGCGCGGCGAAGACGAAGTAGTCGACGACGAGCCCGGGCGAGGTGGAGTAGTCGACGACGAGCGGCGCGACAAGCCGCGTGACGAGCCGCGCGACGTGCCGAGGCACCCCGGGACGCGCGGCGGAGACGAAGTAGTCGACGACGAGTAGTCGACGACGAGCGGCACGACAAGCCGCGTGACGAGCCGCGCGACGTGCCGAGGCACCCGGATGCGCGGCGAAGACGAAGTAGTCGACGACGAGCGGCGCGACAAGCCGCGTGAGGAGCCGCGCGACGTGCCGAGGCACCCGGGACGCGCGCGCGCGGACGAAGTAATCGACGACGAGTAGTCGACGACCGGCGCGCGCGACAAGCCGCGTGAGGAGCCCCCGCGACGTGCCGAGGCACCGGGACGCGCGGCGAAGACGAAGTAGTCGACGACGAGCCCGGGCGAGGTGGAGTAGTCGACGACGAGCGGCGCGACAAGCCGCGTGACGAGCCGCGCGACGTGCCGAGGCACCGGACGCGCGGCGAAGACGAAGTAGTCGACGACGAGTAGTCGACGACGAGCGGCGCGACAAGCCGCGTGACGAGCCGCGCGACGTGCCGAGGCACCCGGGACGCGCGGCGAAGACGAAGTAGTCGACGACGAGTAGTCGACGACGAGGGGCGCGACAAGTCGTGTGACGTGCCGAGGCACCCCGACGCGCGGCGAAGACGGAGTAGTCGACGACGAGTAGTCGACGACGAGCGGCGCGACAAGCCGCGTGACGAGCCGCGCGACGTGCCGAGGCACCCGGACGCGCGGCGAAGACGAAGTAGTCGACGACGAGCCCGGGGCGAGGCGGAGTAGTCGACGACGAGCGGCGCGACGAGCCGCGTGACGAGCCGCGCGACGTGCCGAGGCACCCCGACGCGCGGCGAAGACGAAGTAGTCGACGACGAGTAGTCGACGACGAGCGCGCGCGACAAGCCGCGTGACGAGCCGCGCGACGGCCGAGGCACCCCGACGCGCGGCGAAGACGAAGTAGTCGACGACGAGTAGTCGACGACGAGCGCGCGCGACAAGCCGCGTGACGAGCCGCGCGCGCGTGCCGAGGCACCCCGACGCACGGCGAAGACGAAGTAGTCGACGACGAGTAGTCGACGACGAGCGGGCGCGCGGCGAGCCGCGGGACGAGCCGCGCGACGTGCCAAGGCACCCGGACGCGCGGCGGAGACGAAGTAGTCGACGACGAGCCGGGCGAGGCGGAGTAGTCGACGACGAGCGGCGCGACAAGCCGCATGACGAGCCGCGCGACGTGCCGAGGCACCCGAACGCGCGGCGGAGATGAAGTAGTCGACGACAAGCCAGCGCGAGGCTGAGTAGTCGACGAGCGGCGCGGCGAGCCGCGTGACGAGCCGCGCGACGTGCCGAAGCAACCGGAAGCGCGGCGTAGAAAGATTGATTCCGCTTTGACAAGAGCAAGGCGACTTGCTTCAATGGATCTCGGCGAGTCGACGAGTGGATTGATCTTGTTGACGAGGGTCCTTCGAATTCGCCGGTGATGATGATCACCCCTACCGGCGCGTCGGTGTCGGTGTTTTAGACCGGCAAACCTACCAAGGGGGTACCCGAGGTAGTAGATTGTGCGGTGGGGATCGTGATCGGGAGACCGAGAACTCGAAGGTACGCGTAAGGACACGGGACACAAGATTTATACGAGTTCGGGCCGCCAAGGTGGCGAGCCCTACGTCCTGTTTGGGGGATCAAGTATGGCGCCCTGCGCTTGGTGTTGGGTTGTCCCCGGAGGGATTGGGGATTGTCCTCCTAGGTACCCGGCCTTCCTTTATATAGTCCGGGGGGCGGGTTCCTAGTCGGTTACAAGGCAGGAGTCCTAGTAGGAGTACACAGAGCGAGTCCTAGTAGGAGTACGGGGGGAATTCTACCCGGAGTCCGTCTTCTACTATTCTTCCTTCCTTGCATGAGTACCGGGGTGTATGCCCGACAATGCCGCATCCACGAACTTGGTCGGTAAGCATGCGATCCGGATTCTCTTGTTCCACGACCGTAAGCGATGCAAAAGACCTTGTCAAGAGGTGCAAAGGATGCCGGTTCTTTGCCAAACAACAACACACCGGCCACTCGGGCTCGCGCACTATCCCTCCATCTTGGCCCTTCGCCATATGGGGTCTTGACGCGGTAGGACCATTTCGTACCGCTCCGGGCGGTTACAAGCATATCCTAGTCGCCGTAGACAAATTCACTAAGTGGATTGAGGTCCAACCCGTTGCGAAAGTAACGTCGGAAGAAGCGATCAAATTCATCGAGACATCAAACACCGCTTCGGTGTGCCCAACAGATCATCACGGACCTAAACACAACTTTCACCGGCTCGGTTTACGGGACTTCGCCAAGATAAGTTCATTGACATCTACTATTCCTCGGTCACCCACCAACGGTGTAACGGCCGAGTCGAAAGAGCTAATGGCATGGTGCTCCAAGAACTCAAGGATCGTATCTACGACGACGTTTCCCATTACTCCATCGGATGGCTAGCCGATCCGCCTCATGTAGTCCGGGGCCTCGGGACTCAAGTTAGCTCCGCGACGGGCTTTTCGCCCTTCTTTCGGTCTATGGATCGAAGCTATACTTCCTACCGACGTCACCTTCGGAGCCCCACGGATTCGGTTCTACGAGGAAGGAGAGGCCGAGCAAACACGTCGCATCGACCTCGACGGTCTCGAAGAACAAAGACTCACCGCTCGTCATGAGGCAAGCCCGTCACGGCCGGCGGCTACGTCGCTACCACGATCGCAATGTTAAGGAGACCTCCTTCAACGTTGGCGACCTCGTTCTCGCACGCATCCAAAAGAGCGACGGCATGCACAAGCTCTCGCCCCATGGGAGGGACCCTTCATCGTCACGGAAGTAATCGGCCGTCGACCTATCGACTTCAGTGGGGTGACGGGCAAGGAGTACCCAACCCTTGGAACGTGGAGCATCTACGACAATTCTATTCGTAGATTAGTTTCTTTCTAAAGCTATGTATTTTCCCTTTTGTATTCCTCTTTTTCAGATAAAATAAAAAGCATTTCAAGCAGTCCTCTCGCTATGAATCGAGCACTACCTCCTCCTTCCTCATACCATAAACCCCCCTCGACATGCTCGGGGGCTTGGCTAAAGCCAACATCCGGGTCGCACAACCCCGGGGGTCCTAACTCTTCTCCGTCCTTTCCCCTCGACATGCTCGGGGGCTTGGCTAAAGCCAACCTAAAGGTCACATGACCTAAGGGCACTGGCCTTAACGAGTACGAAGCCTCCCGCCACCACGAGTAATGCTTGATCAGAAAGGTCGCCAGACCTGAGCCCTAGGCTCCTCCCTCGCGTGCCGACCTCTCGTAAGCCTCCACGCCGAGCTGCGAGAGGTCGGTAGGCCAGCCTCTCCGTGAGTAGTGGTTAGCGAGCAAAGAATTCAAAATGTCATCATCCGCAACATCAACGGGAACTCGTGCGGGCAAAAGGCAAGTACTTCGTCACGAGATCTCTTCAAAGTTTTTTACAAGACAAGAGAGGAGGAGGAGTGTGACAACCCGCCCGGAAAATACCGTACTATCGCCTAAGACCGATCCACTTTGGTCATTAAGCAATAATAAAGTATCATCATGTCGTTAGTTGCCGGGTTAACGCCCGGTAAATCACTTGAAAAGCAACAAGGATCGAATATATGCATTAAAACTCACTCGAAGGCGAGTCCAGAGATACAACAACATTAATATCCAAATTCGTACCCCGAGGGGTTTAATTATTACAAACCATAGTTTTTGTCATGAAGAAATGGTTCAGAGTGTTCGAAAAGCAGCGGAAATAAACTAACGGAAGCGAAGACACCACGGGAGGCCATCCATGATGCTTTCAGTAGTCGTCCTCCACCCACTCCAGCTCCCAGCCGGGCGGGATCTCTCCGGGCCACACATCACTGAAGGCATTACCTGGATCAACACATTAAGCAAGGTCGAGTATACTAATACTCAAGCAAGTCTTACCCGTCGGTGATAACTACTTCACCAAATCTAGACCATGAAAGGCTTTTGGCTACTTGGGTTGCTTTTGCCAAAAAGTAACAAAGAGTAGGTCCTTATTTTCAAGATTTTAGCACAAGTTCTAGTGGTTTTAATCTTTACTACATTAGCCAACTAGTACAAATAAAGTTGTACAATACAATTAATCAAGCCTAGTATTCATCATCTTCCATCATTAGGGATCTCATGACTAGTGGAGTAAGTAGTCTCGGGTAACGGTGAGAGGCCGATAATCGATTGATTTAAGCCTTGCAAGGTAGACCCAAACACACGGTAGGCTGCCCACAAAGGGACAACTTTCCCAGGCCGTCCCCATAAATCCTCGGGTCGGGATCGAATCTTACAGTCTTTGGTGCAGGCTATCCGGCATACCCCGCGAGATACCCGGAGTCACCATACACCACCGGTGGCGAGCCGTGAGAGCGAATCCCAAGAGTAGTAACGGTAGGATCCCTCGCCGCCTCATTAAGGTACTAGGCTTACCGGTCCCATACCCGACATGTGCTTAGTACGTTCAAAAACTTAACCCACATAACCACTGGACCGGAGCCCAGATCCCATGCTCTTACCACGTGAGCAATCCATTTAAGGATACATTGTGATTCCTATCTAGGAACCTATTCTCGCGAGTGAGGTCATCACCCGACTTGTAACGGTCCTACGGCTTAGCGGCTATCGACCTATCATACTAGTAGGGACAAGGTACTTATGGATCATGCATCTAGGGTTTCATTCAACTCCCGAACGTAAATGCACAATCATTCATAGATAATTGAATAAAGAATTTTAAAGCGGGTTAGATGCACGGAGCTTGCCTTCGTGAGCTAGGTTAGCACTCGGGCACCCTCGGTGTCTAGTACTTCCACGTCTTGCGGCGATGCTTCCGCTCCTCCTTCCTCGGTTTCGGGACAAGGGAGTAATCTCCGTCGGAAGATCTACACGAGAATGCAATGCAAGATTTAGGTGATGTGATAGTTTGTTGTCTTATCCAACTCTTGGTTGGTCATATTCACCTTAACAAGCTGTTAACACCAAAATTTGGTAAGGTAAGGAGTCTGACTTGTGGTCCAACTCGGTGAGGAATCCGTCCGGCGGAAGGAAGGTTTCTTCAGATGAATTTGGCAGAAGAGTCCGCGGTCGGCAATTTGCTTCCGTTCGGCAAGAAGACTGTTGCGCTGATTTTGCGGGATTGCGTGGTGACGTGGACCAAGCGGAAAGGACGAATGGATGGATAAGCGATCGCACTTAGCGATAAATTAGGTATCGAATCCATTCGAGGTCATGCTTAACAGGGTATAATTATGGACCCTGAATGTATGTAACAGACATTCGAAACATTCTCAATACAAACCGGCTTTACGCCAAACCCTAGAGTCCTTTGTCGTGTCGTCGAGTTCTTCGAGAGGGTTCATCGATCCGTCGACCTCCGTGAGTACCGGCAACCTTGTATCATGTCTAGTATCATGCGGTGGATTTAGATCTGATGCAAGTAGTCTTGTTACCATGCTTAGTGTCATGCGGTAGATTCAAGCTTGGTTCAAGAGGGTTTCTTGTTAGGTCATGAGCCATGCGGTAGGCTAAGATCTAGTTTGAAGCTAGTTATCGGCTCTATTGAATTTTGGCAAGATTCAATAGATTCATTAAGTTACCCCGTGTTGCTTTGAGTTTTACTTTATGTTTAAATTCATGTAACACTTCTTTGCCCAATCTAGATGGATTTGATTCGGCTTTATCTTTTTGATGATCGTTATGCAAATCGAGTTTGCACCCTTGGCTTAAACAACACATGGATCACATGCTCCTTGATAGCCGAAACTGAGTCGATCTAGGTTGTTACGTGTTGCGGGTTCAAGCTTGCCAAATCTTGTATAAATCTTGAAAGAGCTGGGTATCATGCGGTAGATGCAGGTTTTTGGGTTGTTTTGGAGCTAGTCATCCGGTGGATTAGATTTCAATCCAATCTGATAGATTTATCTTGTTTGGTAATGTTCGTTCCTTCTTCATGGACCCCGATTCTATTTTGTTCGGCCGTATTCGGTTATGCTTTCATGAGTTAAACGTGTTCATAATTCATGCTTTAAATATTGTATGCTTTTAGCTTTCCATAATTAGATTGTATCATGCGGTGGATAGATCTATTTGTGGATGGTGGTATGATCCCAAGCAAGTTGTATCATGCGGTGGATAGATTTGTTTGGTATCATGCTTGACGGGTTTTAAGGTACCTAGACATGCGGTAGACTAGTGCTTTGGACCTATGCATGCTTGTTTATTACATAATTATGCTCATGCTTTTACTTCGTTCATTATTTAATGTTGTTTATCACGGGGATCGGTCATGGCCTTGCGCACGTGCATCTTTATCCAAATAAAGACCGATCTATCGTCATGCTTACGTCACCTATTCGGCTATGTTACTTTTTGCACTTTAAAGCCCCGAATGGTTTCAGTTTGCTGGCAGATAGCTCCTTATAGCTATATGTCATCTCACCTGGATTTCTAGCCGTAAATATGGAAGCTGTCTCGGTACCACCGGCAAGTTCCAAGCTTTGGAATTTAACTACTTTGTCTTTTGTTAATTTTCGGGGAAAATTGAGCGGCACGTCTTGTGATCTCTTCGTGTGTGAAGCTAGCTTGTTCGGCTTGCTTGTGTGCTTAGCGTGAGGTGCGATTTTACGTCAACACAAGCATTTAGATAGGGTTTCCCTTTTAGGAAGGTTATTGGTGTACATGGGTTATTCTTTATTGCATTTTTGAATAAAGGTTTTTATTATACTCGTTATTTCATGTGAAGGCTTTAATTCCTTTTCGTTTCACAAGCAAGGTATAAATGATATCTTTATCCATGAATTAATGTCTTATCGAAATGATAACTAAACATCTTTTAATTGCATTAAATAATACTTTCAAAAAGGAAAAAGAATTAAATAAGGGCTTTTCTTTATTTAATTCCTCTTTAATATTAAAAGGGCTTTTAAGCTTTTTATTAAGCAATTAAATTACTAAAAATTAAAGAAGTGTTCCTTAAGCATATTAGCACCTATCCTGGTCCATTGGACCCACATGTAAATGTTGGATGCTAGGAAATTAAATATTGGAGAAAATAACAAAGGCTAGCTAGTGATTCCATTTAAATGCATTCAAAAATAAATAAGCGTCAAATTGATCCAAACTTTCTTATGCATGCTCTCCGGTCCTAAACAATCCTAAAGAACCAGCACATTCACCTAGAGGCTCTACTGATCATGCCTTATCCATTTGCAAAGGAAAACATGCATAAATCAAGAATAATTATTTCTGGTAAGCCAAAAATCATGATCAATTCACAAGATGTGCATTTTGATATATCAAGACAGTGTGCACAAGTTGAGCTCAAGAACATAAATATATTTAACAAGAAAAATCATTTAGGCGGTTTCGCAAGAATGAAAAAGAATTTTTTTTGCAAGATCTACTACATAACTTTGTGCAATTTTTGGCGAGCAACTAGTCATGGCCTAACACACAACATATCCAAAATTGGGATACGGAGGAGTTATGGATTTCAAGTTATGCCGGATCTAGGTTTTTCACATTTGTATCATGCTAAAACTATTTAGAACCCGGCCATGTGCAAATAACAAAAGTGACGAGATTTATCTTCCCGAACCCAACAAAATTGGTTTGGGATTTTTCTGATTTTTCTACGAATTTCTAGGCATTTTACAAGACACCTGGACTAAAGCGCAAGAAAAACTAGATAGGGTTCTTAACAACTAGGCCCCGGACTTTTACGCAAAACACCCCGGGATTAACGCAATCGATGCAATCCGACCCTTGGCCGGCCGGGCGCGCGGGCACGGCCAACGCCGGCGAGCGGGCGACGCCGCCGGCCGGCAAGCGGCCGAGGCTCGACTAACGGCTCACCTAGGAGCCGTAGGGGACCGGAGTGGAGGCGGGGAGGGTGGCCGACGGCGAGGTTCGGCGGCGGCCGGCGGCGGCGGCCGCGGCGGCTCGGTGAACGACGGCGTGGAGACGAAATGCGAGCAAACAAGCGGCCGCGTGAGCTTCACTAGGGGCTAGGGGAGCTAATAGGGGCGGTGGTCGGCGGTGAGCACCGGCGGCGAGCTCCGGCACCGAGCGGCGGCGGCAATGGCGGCGGGCGGCTCGGGGGCGGCGCGCGGAGGACGAGGGGCACTTTTATATGGGACCGGGCGCGTCCGGGGTGACGAATGGATGACGGCGAAGATGCCTCGCCGTACTACGGCGCTCGGGCGGCGCGCGTATGGCGGCGACACGGCCGACGGACCGCCGGTCCGCGCGCGTGCGTGCGCGTACGACGGCGGCCGACCACGGGGCGCCTCGGGCGGGTGCGCGTTGGGGCGCGGGGCCTTGGGATGGGGCGTGCCTCGGGCGGTGGGGCCTTGGGCGCGGAGCGGTGGCACGGACGCCGGAGCCGGCGCGCGCGCGGCCGGCGGCGGGCGGCGCGCGGGGCGCACGACGTCGCGGCGAGTGGCGCTGCGGGTTTGAATATTTTGCTGGGCCGAGTTTGAATCGATTTTTCTCTGCGGATTTTTGAATAGAAGTCGACAAAGTGGTAAACACCAAAGTTGTAGATCTAGCTACCAACAACATTTTCTACAAAAGCCATATAGGGTTTTTCACGCCAGCATTAAAAGTTATTTGAATGCCAACTTTGAATGTCGGCGGGGTTTTGCAAACGAGTGAACTTTGTCTTGCAGTTGATTTTTCAAGCTTTTCCTCTCAAAATTGGAAATGCCAATCTACATGAAAGTTGTGTCCCTCATCAAGATGTACAACTTTCATAAAGGTAGAATTTTAAGTGTTTAGGTGAATTTTGGAGAACGCGGCAAAAGTTCCGGCAGACACTTGGGGACACTAGAGTGGCAAGGGGTTTGACCATCCTTTGACCATGGGTTGGCCCCACAAGTGTGTTTACTAGCCAATTAGGGTCACTAGGGTGGGTTAGTGAGTTTTTCGAGGTGAGGGCCCAGGTTGACCTAGGTTTGACCACGGTTGACCATTTGACCGGCTATTAAGGTTAATTAAAAACCTGGGGCGTCACGGCCTACCCCCCTTAAACGGAATCTCGTCCCGAGATTCGATTTGATAACGAAAAGGTGTGGAGAAGGACTCACGGTTCTGAGATCGTAGGAAGCCCGGATACTTGGTGTTAAGGTAGTCCTCCGTCTCCCACGTTGCTTCTCCGTGTGATGGCTCCATTGGATCTTGTACATTCGCACGGTCTGCCTTCGGGTCTTTCACTCTTTTTGGTCTAGTACTTTCAATGGGTGCTCGACGAGCGAGAAATCCAGCTCAATCCAAGCATTAGCTTCCGTGATGATTTCATTCTCCGGCACAGGCATTCCCTTCTTCAATTGAGTTACATGGAATACATTGTGAACTGCGGAAAACCGCTCTGGCAACCGGATACGGTAAGCCACGAGTCCACATACTTCTATAACTTCATATGGTCCAATGTAGCACGGGGCTAACTTTCCCTTGACTCCGAATCTTTGCACACCTTTGGTGGGAGATACCTTCAAATATACATAATCTCCCACTTCAAAGTGTCGAGGTGCGGTTCCCTTGTCATGGTAACTCTTTTGCCTCATCTGTGCCATCTTCAAATTCTCTCTTATCACTTGTACCCTTTCTTCGGCCTCTTTAACTAATTCTGGTCCAAAGAGTGTTCTCTCTCCGGTCTCTGACCAATTCAGCGGAGTGCGGCATCTACGTCCGTATAGAGCATCGAACGGTGCCATTTTCAAACTGGCTTGATAGCTGTTATTGTAGGAGAACTCTGCCAAGGACAAACACTTGTCCCAACTCTTGTCAAAGTGCAAAATGCTTGCTCTCAACATATCTTCCAAAATCTGATTTATTCTTTCCGTCGACCATCGGTGCGGATGATAACTCGGACTCGCGGATCGGCTGGGTTCCCAAACACTCATGCAACTGTTCCCAAAAACGAGCTACAAACTGAGTCCCTCTATCGGAGATTATAGTCTTTGGGATTCCATGCAAACGAACTATGTGGTCCACATACAACTCGCATATTGTTGTACTGAGTAAGTGGTGTGCACGGCAATGAAGTGAGCGGTCTTGGTGAGTCTATCCACAATTACCCATATAGAGTCTTTCTTTCTAGCTGTTAGGGGTAAACCCACAATGAAATCCATACTAATATCGTCCCACTTCCACATAGGTATCGACAGGGGTTGGAGTACTCCTGTCGATTTCAAATGACTTGCTTTCATCCGGTGGCAAGTATCGCACTCGGCTACATACTTGCACTACAAGGTTTTGTATCAAATTCAACGCCTCTGTATTGCAACGCTGAAAATTTGGTTGGTATAGATGGTTGTTTTGCAACCATTCTTAGAATCTGTAGCTATACATGTTGTTAATACAACGGTTTTGCAAGCATTGCAAAGCTTTGTTGCAATTGGGTGTCGATATTGCAATGGTGCCAAATGGTTACACTAGAATTGAATGTGGTTGCAATTGTGTTGTAGTACTGCAACCACATTTGTGTTAGTTGCATTTAGATGTGAATATTGCTACGCTGGTGTGGTGTTGCATAAATTTTCAGGAGCGTTGCAAATTATTGATGGTTAATGCAACGTGAAATCTTTTAGGCGAAGCAAAAGTGAGATTCAAATGCAACCTATGTTTATAGTTGCAATTAAAATCCTTGTTGTTGCAAATGCTAAACTTTGTTGCAACAAGATGTTTGGTCCCGAAGCGAAAATTGTGTTCAAGTGCAACGCCTAATTATGGTGGCAATATGTACTTGGAGTGTTGCAACAACTAAGCCGAGTCGATTTGGATTGGGCCTTATCACCGGGCGGGGGGCGATCAAGGGTATTTTGACGAGAGTCCCACGACGCCGCGCACGGGAGGAGGGACGACGACGGGGCGCCGCCCGACGACGCTCCCACACGACGCCGGTTGCTGCGCAAGGCGGTCAGGGCGGCGTACTGCCGCCGCTGCTCGGCATCTCGACTCTTCGAGGCCTTGGACGTCAGCTTGCTGCGCACGCTCCGCTGCTCGGCATCTGCCCTCCTCCGACGGGTTGCTGCACAGGGGGTGATTTCTGCCCTAATCGCTGGCTGCGGCACGCCCTCCATCATCCACGTCGATTGATCGATCAGACTAGACATCCTCGAGTCGCGTCGAAATTAAAGGTACGAGCGAGATCATCATGCGAAGCACATATATTTGAATTATATGTATGTAAATACGCCGTTTTAAATTGGGGATCGTTCATGTTCGTCACGCAGATGTCAGGCGATGATAGGAGTTGGATGCGCTTGCCTCGTGGTTCATCTGAGTGGAAGAAGAAATTCCCGAGTTTATGGACAGGACATTCAGTGGCACATCGAGTGGTGGAACTGCTGCATGTCCGTGCACTAGATGTCTGTGCAATGCACACAAAACCCGGGCTTTGCTTCAGAGTCATGTCCTTTTAAGAGGGTTTGCTGAATCTTTTATCAAGGAAGGGGGAGGTTCAGGTGATGTGGTATTTCACAATGATGATGCAGGACCTAGTGATGTTCAAGTACACAACGACGACGACCCAGCAGCTGTAGATGTACAAGTACAGAACGATGATGAAGGTGCACCACATGATTCTGGAGTAGTCAGTGAAGAAGGCGACGCACCGAGTGAAGATGATGGGGCCGGTCATTTGATTAAAGCGCTAATAAGAGGTGAAATATGAGGAGAGATCGGTGATGAAGATGAGACAACGAACGACCAAGCCAAGGTCTTCTTCAAGTTACTACGGGAGGCTAAAAAGGAATTATATCTAGGTTGCGAAGATGGTACGAAGATATCTTTTATTGTGGAACTTTTCGGCTGAAGTGCATGTATGGGATAAGTAACAAAGCATTGGAGGGGGTACGGTTTCTGATATCAAAGTTTCTCCCTAAAGGTCATTGTGTGCCAAACACAATGGAGAAAGTGCAAAGGGTGGTTCGTGATCTGGGCTTGGACTATATCAAGATAGATGCATGCGAGAATCATTGTGTGTTATTTTGGAAGGAATACGAGAAGCTGGATATATGCCCCAAATGTAAAGCCTCTAGGTGGAAAACAGATGATCAGGATAAGAACCATGGTGGTGGCCATTTGGAGGATGGTCAGGATAAGAACCGTCGTCGTGTTCTTGCCAAAATCCTTCGGTATTTCCCTCTCACACCTCGGGCAACGCGCGGATTGTACATGTCGGAGAGGACATCTTCGAAATGCGTTGGCATGAGGAGGGAAGAATAAAAGATGGGAAACTACGTCATCCTGCTGACTCCAGTGCATGGAAGCATGTGGACAATACTTTTCCAGAATTTAAACAAATACGTAACGTTGAGTTTGGGTCTTGCTTCGATGGCTTCAACCCATTCGGTATGCAAAATGTTACTTACGATTGTTGGCACGTTATCCTAATACCTTATAATTTGCCGCCTTGGTTGTATGAGAAACAATCTTATTGGATCATGTCGATGTTGATACCCGGCAAGAAAAGTCCTGGAATGAATATTGATGTTTTCCGAGGCCCCTCATTGAAGAGTTGAAGGAGTTGTGGAATACCGGGGTTGATTGTAGGGATGTAAAGGAGAAAGAAAATTTTACACTACGTGCTATCTTTGCTTTGGACGATCAATGACTTCCCCGCATATGCGATCTTTGTCTCGGTTGGAGCACAAAAGGAAAATTTGCATGTCCTTATTGTCACAAGGATACGGATTATTTATGGTTGAAACATGGGAAGAAGACTTGCTACATGGGACATCGTCGGTTTTTGCCCTTAGACCATCCATGGCGAATGAACAAGATGAGTTTCAACAATGAGGAGGAAACCAGGGAGGCTCCGGTTCAACGTCCGGTCAAGCTGTATTAGACCATTATGCAACTTTTGATCAAGCGAAATTTGGAAAGGACATATCGAAAAAGAGGAAGCGTGATGAAGATGCAAGATGGCACAATTGGAGGAAGAAGAGTATTTTTTTGGAGCTCCCCTCTTGGTCTTCTTTGCTCATAAGGCATAATTTGGACGTGATGCATATTGAGAAAAACATATGCGAGAGCATATTAGGGACTTTGCTTCAAATTGAAGGGAAATGTAAGAACATCGAGAATGCACGCCTTGACATGGAACATCTTGGGATCGGGGAAGATCAACATCCCTGTGATTGAAGATGACGAGTACACCTTGCTAGCGGCGTTGTACTCTCTAGACCCGGATGACAAGAGGATTTTTATGCCAATTTCTTCAAGGCGTGAAGATGCCCGATGGGTTCTGCTCCAATTTGAAGAGATGTGCGGATGATAAAACATGTAAGGTGTCCGGACTCAAAACTCATGACTACCATATTATTCTACAAAAATTGTTGCCCTTGGTCATTAGAAGGATTTTGCCAGAAGATGTTGTCAGGCCATTGATTGAGCTCAGTAGGTTCTTCAGTGCACTTTGTTCAAATGAGTTGGTGCCATCCGATCTTGACAAACTAAGCAGTTCAATTAAAGAGACTATTTGTCGGCTTGAGATGGTTTTTCCACCTGCATTTTTTGATATAATGATTCATTTGCCAGTCCACCTAGCTGAAGAGGCTAAACTAGGAGGGCCCGTGTGTTACGGATGGATGTATCCGGAGAGAGGTATCTACGTACTGTTAAAGGATATGTCCGAAACAAGGCACAACCGAAGGGTCAATAGCCGATGCATACATAGGCGAGGAGTGTCTTATATTTTGCTCTCGATTCTTCGACATTGACACCAAGCCGAGTCGAGCCGATCGTCATGAAAATACGAGTTGTGAACGAGCCTCCAAATGGGCTAAGCATATTTAGTGAAATTGATTACAAGAGGAGAGGAAATAAGATTAAGAATTTGGAGAATCCCGAACTTCATAATATGAGGCACTACATAATTACTAATTGCGATGAAGTCAACAAATGGGTAGAGTAAGTCGCAATTTGTACCACTAAATTTATCTATTATGTCCTATTTTGTTGTGCCAACTACTAATTAATTTGGTTGACTATCATGCGGGGAGCACAAGGAAGAACTAAAAAGGGTTAGTCAAGTTAACCTTAAAAACGACACAAGGATCATTTGGTCGGATGGTTTGAAATCGAGGTATGGAGTAATATTTCATTTTTTAATATTCCACTTTATGATCGGACCGAGATGTAGTAATTAATTACACGGTAGTTGTCTAAGTATATTACAAAATTGCGGATAGCAAAACTATACGAGAAAGGGGAAGTATGCAAGGCGATGCATGGGCTTTCTCAAGGACCGGACCCTCGAGCTTGTGTGTTGAATAGAGTGCACATCAATAATTGGCTATTTCGGACATCTGCCACAGAGAAAAGTCTCGTCACACAAAACTCTGGTGTGCTTGTGAAGTCTGAGAATAGCGACATGACCTGGTATGGAGTCATTAGAAATATAATATCACTGGAATTCCCACATGAAAAAGAAGTTATACTGTTTCAGTGCGATTGGTATGATGCGCCGACTACGGTACCGGCGAGAAGCAAAGGGTACTCTAGGGATAAATATGGTATTATTGACATTGCTACTTCCATGTTCGGATATTCGGATGAACCTTACATTCTTGCTTCAAATGCCGAACCGGTGTTTTATGCCCCTATCGTGGACAAGCGGGATGGTCTACTGTTGTTTCGGTCGGACCAAGAAATTTGTTTTCCATGCCGAAGCGGAAATGACGCGGATGCACTCGATGTGGGAATCCAACAAATGATTGAATCAGGGCGAGGTCAGGAATTATCAAGCTGGTCCGGACATGATAGGGCCGGCACAAGCCGGTTCAGCCGCCATTATTAATCAAGTGCGTAGCGAAGCAATTCCCGAACCTGCCGATGACTACATTGGTCATGACGATTGTGACGACGAGGACACCTACATTGACGATGGGGTTATTGCACCGGTCATGGAAGAAAATATAGAAGATGATTTTTTTGTTTGAAGACAATTTTTTTGTTGCACCAATCTTAATTATTTCATTCTTATGGTAGTTAACAGATAAGTGGATTAGCATTACAGATAACATAAAGTAGTTAACAGCAACTTTAATTAACATCCATGACCACATAACATGAAGTACTAAACAGCACGATTTGTTTAACATCCAGCAGAAGTACTTAACATAAAGTAGCCATAGTTCACACACGAGGTACTAATTAACATAGTTCATTTGGTTGTACTTAACGACCAAGCACTAATTGACACACGAGGTACTACCTAACATCCACCCTAAGATTTCCAGCATCAGATCTCAGAATCGGACTCCAGGCTCAGTTCATGCCAAATTTCTTCACGCAGCCTCTTCATCCTCTTATCAATGAACTTGTTGAGCCTATCTTTCATGCCCTCCATGTAGTCACTGATATCAGTTTGTGCTATTTCTATGTGGAACTGAACAAGTCCACGTATCCCAGTTACCACTTTCTGTTAACATGAACATAAATGATCGGTTAGCAAGGGAAGAAATTTGGCATTCTGTTAAATGACAAGGAATGCACCAAGGGCTCTACCCTAATATGCTACCTGTTTGAACATGTCAAATTGATTACCACACCTTGACAGTAATTTGTTAAGGTTTTAATAAATCACAACACATGTACTAAAAGCAATATGGTTTGTAAATGTGATACATAGCTAGATGTATGTAAAATAATGTTATCAGTCAAGGGTTCAAAAAAAAAGAGACATTTGGTGTTTAATAGGCATTACAACACATAATCTTTAGACTTCAATTTACATGTTTTTGAAGTTTTAACTTGCATGCCCAAAAAGTTGCAACACAGAGTCAACTAAATTTGGTTTATTAAGGAACTTGGTGAAAATTAACCACCTAAAAATAGAGTCATCTAAAAATAGCACAACCCCCATGCAGGATTTCGTGAACATACAACCAACCAAGGCAAATGATATGGATCATCCATTACCAGATCAATCATACAACCAAACATTCCATGAACATCCATTACGAGCACAAGTAAACCCTAACTCTACTGATAGGCATGAGCATTCACCTTCTTCCTGGCACGAGTCGACGTAGAACCTCTGCCCGGCTTGCCGTGGGGAACGGAGGGGGAGGTGGGGAACCGATGGGGTCAACGGGGGTCGGGGAAGCGTGAGAGGGTGCCGGTGCTACCTATATATACATGACGGGCCGGCCCATTTAGATATCCTACTATCGGCCCGATTACAAGAAGTGTGCGGCGGCCGCCTTCGCACCCTTTAGTACCACATCGGAGAACAAGAAGGGCGCGACCACGCTTAAAAGTGAAGGCGTGCACACCATCCCGAACTCCTAATTACTAAACATCCCTGCCTTGCTTGCTCGCTACATCCGCTAAGGGGCTTAGTGGGCCTGCTGGGCCCAATCGGGCTCCCGCTCGCCGGTTGAGCCTGGTGGTGGTCTGGCTTGGCCCTAGAGCCCCTTAGCAATTTTTTTTGTTTTTTAAATTCATTTTTTCTTATTAACATTTAACCAATTAAATATCATTTTTTTTGTTTTTTAAATTCATTTTTTCTTATTAACATTTAACCAATTAAATAACATTCAAAAATTCGATTCACCTTACTAAACAGGCAAAGCTCTCATTGTCAACACCTCATATACATGATGCATCCTCCTTCGCGTGTCTAGATAGGTACCGGTGCATGTAGCTAGGCACATGTGCCCGGGCAATGGTGTCAACCTAGGCTAGTAACACCATATGTGTGTGTGTGTACCTTAATTTGCCTGTCCACACATGCTTTTTGGCTCCCTGCCTGAGCCACCTTACTAAACAGGCAAAGCTCTCATTGTCAACACCTCATATACATGATGCATCCTCCTTCGCGTGTCTAGATAGGTACCGGTGCATGTAGCTAGGCACCTGTGCCCGGGCAACGGTGTCAACCTAGGCTAGTAACACCATATGTGTGCGTGTGTACCTTAATTTGCCTGTCCACACACGCTTTTTGGCTCCCCGCCTGAGCCACCTTACTAAACGGGCAAAGCTCTCATTGTCAACACCTCATATACATGATGCATCCTCCTTCGCGTGTCTAGATAGGTACCGTGCATATAGCTAGGCACCTGTGCCGGGCAACGGTGTCAACCTAGGCTAGTAACACCATATGTGTGCGTGTGTACCTTAATTTGCCTGTCCACATGCTTTTTGGCTCCCTGCCTGAGCCACCTTACTAAACAGGCAAAGCTCTCATTGTCAACACCTCATATACATGATGCATCCTCCTTCGCGTGTCTAGATAGGTACCGGTGCATGTAGCTTGGCACCTGTGCCCGGGCAACGGTGTCAACCTAGGCTAGTAACACCATATGTGTGCGTGTGTACCTTAATTTGCCTGTCCACATGCTTTTTGGCTCCTCGCCCGAGCCACCTTACTAAACGAGCAAAGCTCTCATTGTCAACACCTCATATACATGATGCATCCTCCTTCGCGTGTCTAGATAGGTACCGGTGCATGTAGCTTGGCACTGTGCCGGGCAACGGTGTCAACCTAGGCTAGTAACACCATATGTGTGCGTGTGTACCTTAATTTGCCCGTCCACATGCTTTTTGGCTCCCTCGCCCGAGCCACCTTACTAAACGAGCAAAGCTCTCATTGTCAACACCTCATATACATGATGCATCCTCCTTCGCGTGTCTAGATAGGTACCGGTGCATGTAGCTTGGCACCTGTGCCCGGGCAACGGTGTCAACCTAGGCTAGTAACACCATATGTGTGCGTGTGTACCTTAATTTGCCTGTCCACATGCTTTTTAGCTAGCTAGGTAACGATGCATGAGCTCATCCACGAATCTCGCTCTACTTGTCGTGTCCCACATTTAAATTGCACAATGATATTCGACACGCTAACATATTTTGTAATTTTGCGAAAAAAGTTCATGAAACTTTATAGTTCATCTTGTACATAAACCAAGTCTGGCTTTCCTTGTTTTTTTCCCAGCCCGCCTATGCATCGAATAGATGCCCCCAAAATTTGGCGCCCTGCCGCGTAACACCCACGTACCGCGCGGAGTTGTGGGCCTATTTTTTTTGGCTCTACCCTAATATGCTACCTGTTTGAACACCACTTTCTGTTAACATGAACCTATTCAATCTACACGCGCGCCCACCCCTCCCCCCACGCCGCCAAAAAAGTTTCCAAAAAATTTCCTCCCCCCACGTCGCCCTTTTTCTCGTAACTTTCTCATCTACACGCGCTACTGAACTAGCCCACGCCGCCGGCTCCTGTCTCCAAGAATTAGGGTTTCTCGGTTTCCACCTTGGAGAACTAGACCATGGCGACTTCTTCTCCAACGAGTGGAACACCACTCACGGCGTCTATGCGCACACCTTCAGGATCTGGGACGCCAACAACTCCGGCGGCGGCGGCGCCGCAACTTCATCGAGACCCAACATCACCATGTCTCTTTTCGGGGCAACACGCTCCGGGTCGACGGGGCCCGGGGACGCCATCAACTCCGGCGGCGGCGGCATCCACGCCGGCAAGTTCATCCGGGCCCATCTCGACCATGTCGGGGCGACGGGAGTTGCGCTGCTCGACAACAAAGCTCCCCGCGAATCGACGACACTACCGAGCGGTAACAGTTCTTGGCTTCGTATCTTTGCCTTCATCATCTCGGCTTTAGGGTTCTAGTAAAGATGACTGCTTCGTATTTTTTTATTCATCACATCAGTGCGCCATGGGACAAATGATACGTATGCTACCTATATTATTGGATTCATCACACCATCTCAGGTTTAGGGTTCTAGCAAAAATGATATGCTGTGTGAATTTCTCTACTCTAACGAGCGGATCAACTGTTTTAATTAGTTCTTTAGCTGATTAGTGTAGTAATAATCAGTAAAGATCTACTCCAAATATTTAGTGACAATGGGATGGTGTGTGCAGTTTTCTGAAATTTCAATCTATCTTTTGCATAGTGAGACAATTGGTCCCGAAATTATGCACACTATTGTAGTAATAATCGGTAAAGGAAAAATATTTGCTGCTTTACCTTAAATTCGGGGTTTACGTATAGGCGAGTTAAAATAAGTGGCACTAAGTTTTAATTACTTTCACTATCCGTACACAACTATATGTACACTCTTTTCCTTTTAACTAAATTGATTTATCATCACTAGTGCTTAAGTTTGATACTATTGTAATATTTGACGGCGAGGATGATACGTGGACTCTCTACTTCACTTGCGAGGGGGCGTCGGGGGGGATGCAAGAATCTTCCACCATTAGAATCGGTAGGTCCGAGCTCACCATGAGCAACTTGATTGCAATGAAGTTACAAATGGGGTATAGGGTAAGGGACTATTTGTACTACAAGAGGAGATGCGGTAATGCGGCAACACTACAAGAACTCGAAGAAGAAGACCATGTACATGCTATGATAGCGTGTAACGAGGTGGAGAAAGAGGTAAGACTATTGCTGTCCAAGGACCAAAAAATAGACCAAAATGTTAGCATAACACCCTTGAAAGTACATAGAAGCGAGACCCATTAGGGATATGAATTTAGATGAAGATGAGGAGCCAATTGATGCTTACAAGGACTGGCTGGCCAACATGCATAGGCAAAACCGATTCACTGGTAAGTGTTATGTTCTAATATTTTCTATATATTCGAGAAGCCTTTGTACTAATATTTGCTTGATTAACCCAGATTTGAAAGATATCGAGAGGGATGACACCACCAAAACTTACAAAGAATGGTTAAGGGTGGAACGAATCTTTGGATGATATTAGTAATTTAACATCTCTCCCTATTTGTCTATTACTTAGTCATCCTTCACAATCATATTATATATCGACACAAGTGATTTATATTTTCGCGGTGGCATATGCAAACAAGTACTCGGCCTACGAAGTTGAACTTTCAAGTCAAGATAGCACCCCCACACCACCGAAGCGAGACCATCCCATGCGCGGCGTTTCATTCCACGAGGAGAGGGAACTAGTAGTAAGTGCCGAATATTTTTTGTTTTTTAGTGAGATTCAAGTAATTTTGTACTACGTGACCACTTTCTTAATTCTATTGTTCCGTATATATTTCTTTTTCATGGACAAGACTCCAACAAGAGGAAGCCAAGAGGTAACTTGAAAGGATGGACAGCAATAAAGAAGAGAACCGGGGAGGCATCTCGGAAGCTTAGCATCCGAGTTCTCCGGGCTTGGAGGACACCGTAGGTGCAAACAAACGAACATTTATTGATGAAATAACACTGTTCACAAGGAAAAGAGCACCTCTCATTGGAGTAAGAGCGTGGAGAGATATCCATGTGGACGTCAAAATTGCAATAGCAAATGATGTCTTTGGTAAGCTTATGTTGTCCATGTGTTTTTCAAATTTGCACTATTAAAAAAATGTATAAGAAGTAATTTATTTGTGATTTAATTTGAGAAGGCTAAGTGGGACCTTGAGGATAATGAGGCTAACGAGAATCAAGATTTGGACCGTGGCTAATGACCGTTACAAAGGATGGCGATCTACATTGAGCGCTACCTACAAGGCGTACACCACCTATGATGAGAGAATGAGACATAGGCCGAAGAATTAGACATTGTTGAGTGGCACTATATGGTGTTGTATTTTGGCACCGAAGAATTCCGGGTTGGTTGCCAATTTTTAAAAATACTTGCCAAATCCACTTGCATCAATGTTTATGTAAAGTGCACCGCTGATTTTGTAAAAATAATATCTTTGCTGATTGTGTGCGAGAAAATTAGCAATAAGAATTCTCGAATCGAATTTGAATCGAAAGATGCACCATAATCCGGATCAAAGGGTTTTTCTCAAGTGAGCTATGAGAAGGTAACAAATTATGCAACAAGGTTTACGTTCGGGCAAATTTTATGGTTTGTTCTTACGCCCCCCAATGACTATGACATGATATGGTTGCAACCTCTATATGCTTTGTATTTGATAGACATATATAATTAGCCCAACGCCCACTAAAGCAATATAGATTTTCCATCTTTGCTAAACGAGATAGCTGAAAACTACCCAAACTAATTAAGTGTTCAAAAAAATAAAACATTGGATTCCTTTAGTTATTCAATAGCAATAAATATTTCGTTTACCTTTTCTTTTCCTGGTGAATATCTTTCTCATATTTACGGTGAACAAAAACTTGTACATTACCCTACATTATGAAATATGGCTAATTTGTTTACATTCTTGCCTAATTAGAGGGACCAACTAAGCGGTGAAGAGCCAAATGATATGGAGCTTTTTATGATCACCCACCAACAAAATGGAGAATGGACAAGCGAGGAATCTAAGGAAATCTATGTGAGTATTTCTTTTGTACAACCCTTATTAAGTGATGCAACTTGTCCTCGCTTAGAATTACATATATAATTAACTAAATGTATGTACTTTGTTAGGACAATACAAACGGGGAAGATTATGGAGTTGGAGTCAAGGCCGACGCAAATGTCGTATCGGACTTGGAGCAGAACCGGATTTTCCAATCGACCTACAAGGAAACGAGGAAATCCAAGTCAAACAAGATGTATGCCAATGGATACCTAGCAAGGTACCCAACTAGGAAGGAGCTACGTCCGAGGACTACCGGCGCAGAGTCCAACGGGAGGAGGCACTCATTGAATCGTTTAGACAAACCTGCAAGATAGACTAGACGCTCAAGATGATGAAAGGGAAGCGAGAGAGGCAAGAACATAAGCGTCGGCTTGAACGGATCAACAAGGAAAGGGAGGCCGATAGAGAAGCACTTAGGCAAGCAACGTTCTTTGTTGCAAGCAGCCCAAAAACAGGCTTCGGTACAAACGGTAATATTAACAACATCTATTTTTTAATAGTTCATTTGCTGAAAATCATGATCTTCAACCCAATTCAAAAATGCGAAGCTCGCTGCTGCTGCTTGCGGTGGTTGTGGAATCACCTGGAAATGTTGCTACTGCTGCAACAATTGAGAGGTCACAAAATCCGACTACAGAGGGTGAACAAATGATGCATAATGAGCAGGTAGTGGCATGATAATTAAAGGATGTTAAATTTTAACATACATGTCATATTCTTATCAACGTGTGTAATTTTATCCACCAACCATTTTTTCCGGGGTTAACCAAGACGTAAGCCTACCGGAACAAAGCAACCCACTAATCCCGCCTGAAGAACGTCCTACGGGGCGTGCGACTAGAAGTAATTCAGCGGCCCAAAACAAAGGAGCGAATTCGGGTCTTGTTTACACTACAACAAAGCAATTGAAGGAAGCTGCAGCTAGGAAAAGATCAATGTCCAAAAAGAATGCACGGGTACTATGTCAAACCTTTTATCTCTCTTTGCATTGAAATGGAACATGTAGTCCTTTTGGAGAAGGTTCATATTTGCCTTTTGCATATAACTGATTTTTATTTCTATAATTTTTGTTTAACTAATGCATGTCAATGATTTTTTTCGGGGAGGATTCTTGAGCTTAAGAAGGAGCATGCGAATGGTGGGAAGATGGCCAACATATATATCAATGGAACCGTCATTTGCTACAACATTAGTCTTTTTGTTACAATATGTTCAAACAATTGTGTGTGGTGGATGCATTATTATGTGTTAAGCTATGGACTTGTGTTCTCATTTATCTTGACACTCGATATCTTTGGTTTGATTATGTATGAACGAATGATATTTCGGTTTAATGGATGTTGATGCCTCATTCATTATGTTTTTGTGGTTTTGTGATTAATTTTTCAATAGAACAAACAAAGCAACGTATTTTATTCTTAATATATATGAATCGTGGGTTGCAATATAACATGGACATCAAACCATATTGGGTTGCAATAGACTCACATATAACAACCACATTAAGCTGTGGAAATAGGTACAATTATCGTGGCAATACACATACATTCTCTTGCAACAAAAACAATGCGACGGTTGCAATAGAGAACCCACTTATAGCAACCATTAAATATCATGGCAATAGATAACCTAACTGTCGCAACTAACCTAATGACCGTGGGAATAGCATATGTCTCCTATAGCAACCATTCGCAAATGTGGTAATAGAGGACCTCTCTGTAGCAACCAACCACCCATAACGTTGCAATATCCAAAGACAGCTATAGCAACCATTTAGGTGATGTGGTAATAGAGAACCTCTATTGCAATGATTTCTATGCGTAGCAAAAAAATCTATTGCAACACCTATGTTCGATTGCGATCTGCATTTTCTTGCTACACAACCAACGTGTCGCAATATGTATCACTAGCAACGTCTTGTTCGTTGCAATTGGTTCCATTGCAACACCCATAGTGGTTGCAATGTCGTATGTTACAACGCTCCCAACATGTTGCAAAAGCGTCAAAACTGTTGCAATAGATGGGTTACGTATCGCTACTAAAACGTAAAGTTGTTGCATTACGCTATTGCTACGGTTACAAGTGCAACGACTTTTAACCAAAAAAAGGTAGCAAAAGTACTATTACTACCATTTTTGGGTCTATTGCAACACTTTTTCGGTGTTGATTTTGATACAAAACCTTGTAGTGTTGGCTACATCCACTTTCATATTGGACCACCAAAAGTTCTGTTTCAGATCTTGGTACATCTTGGTACTACCGGGATGAATAGAGAATTTGGACCTGTGAGCTTCATCTAGAATGATTTTCTTAACTTTTGGGTCAATGGGGGCCACTAGACGTTTCCCAAACCAGACCACATCCTGGTGATCCTTCTGGAAACAAGTATACTTGGGGTCTCCTTCTGCTAGTTTCTGCCTGATGGTTTGAATATCTGCATCATCGCACTAGGCAGTGACAATTCTGTCATAAAGATTGGACTCTGCCGTCAAGGCATAAAGGATTCCCTGCGGTACCACTTCTAAGTTGAGCCTCCTCATTTCCTCACACAATGGTTCACTGACTGACTCCAACTCTAGGTGGTTGCAATGATCTTTGCGGCTAAGAGCATCCGCAACAACATTTGCCTTGCCGGGGTGGTAGTGCACTTCTAGATCATAATCTTTAATCAACTCAAGCCATCTTCTCTGTCTCATATTCAATTCTGACTGGGTGAAGATGTATTTGAGGCTCTTGTGATCAGTGAAGATATTGCAACGATTTCCCATCAGATAGTGCCTCCATATCTTGAGGGCATGGACAACAGCAGCTAACTCAAGATCATGGGTAGGATAATTAAGCTCATGGGGTAAAGTGCCCGTGAAGCATAGGCAATGACTCGGCCTTCTTGCATAAGGACACAACCGAGACCCGTGCCGGATGCGTCACAGAAGACTTCAAACGGTTTGGAATTATCGGGTTGTACTAGCATTGGGGCTGAAGTTAGATGTTGCCTCAGGGTGTGGAAAGCTTTCTCACAAGCTTCGCTCCACACGAATTTCACTCCTTTCTTGAGTAATTCGGTCATGGGTTTTGCGATTCTGGAAAAGTCGGGAATGAATCGACGGTAGTATCCCGCCAATCCTAGGAAACTGCGGATTTGATGCACGGACTTGGGTGGTTTCCAATCCATCACCTCTTGAACTTTGCTAGGATCTACGGAGATACCATCGTGGGAAATGGTGTGTCCTAAGAATTTCACACTTTTCAACCGAGAATCACATTTGGAGAACTTAGCATAAAGCTTATGATCTCGCAAACGGCGAAGGACAACTCGGAGATGTTTGGCGTGATCTTCCTCGCTTTTAGAATAGATGAGAATATCATCGATAAAGACCACAACAAATTTATCGAGCTCTGTCATGAACACGGAGTTCATGAGGTACATGAAGTAGGCGGGGGCATTAGTGAGTCCGAAAGACATGACCAAGAACTCGTAAAGACCATAACGAGTGGAAAAAGTGGTTTTAGGAATGTCGAGAGGTCGAATCTTGATTTGGTGGTAGCCGAACGAAGGTCGATCTTAGAGAAGACTTTGGCACCGGCCAATTGGTCAAAAAGAACATCGATTCGAGGAAGCGGGTATTTGTTTTTGATGGTGACTGCATTGAGTGGTCGATAATCTACGCACATTCTCAAGCTACCATCTTTCTTCTTAACAGAGAGGGCAGGGCAACCCCAAGGAGAAGAGCTCGGGCGAATATACCCTTTATCTAACAATTCTTGGAGTTGGGTTTTTAGTTCAACTAACTCTTTGGGTGGCATGCGATAAGGTCTTTTGGAAATGGGTGCAGTACCGGGCTGGAGTTCGATCACAAACTCGACATCTCTCGTCCGGTGGCATGCCGAGCAACTCATCGGGAAAGACATCCGGTACTCGCACACTACCGGAATTTCATCAAGAGGGGAGATAATGGTCACATATGCACAAGAGTCGGTACGCGTCCCCGAAAGGTAGGTACAAGGTAGTGTGCCCGACCGTAGGAGAATTGATCTCTACGACCCTATCCGATATATCTAGAATCACCTTATGTTGATTCATCCATTCCATACCCAAGATAACATCCATGCTTCCCAATTTGATGGTTATAAGATTAGATCGAATAACCCTACTTCCTAGTCTTAGAGGAACTTCAAAAGTCACTAATTGAGACGTGATGTTTCCACCCGGAGTGGTAATTTTATAAGCGGATTTGGTTTGTACTCTCTTAGACCCAATTTGTCTAGTAGGCTCTCATTTATGAAACTATGGGTGGCTCCCGAATCAAATAAAACCTTAACGGGAGTGCCATTGATAGAGAATGTACCCGTGAGTACCGAAGCTCCTGCCGGGATGCCACTCATTGTGGTGAAGTTCGGCTTGCCTCGGCGCACTTGCACCATATGCTTTTTTAGCCGGAGTGGTAGGCTTGCTTCCTGCACCACGATTGCGCGGGTTAGGCTTGATCCGCTCGGGCTTGGGACACTCATTAATGTAGTGCCACGGGCGGCCACGGTTGTAGCAACGACGATCTCCAACATCACGAGGAGGTGCATTAGGCCTTGGAGCCCGCTCGCCGGGCACCGCGGAAGCTGGAAGTTCCCTGCGGGTTTGCTCTGAGGTGGCTTCATCGTCCAGCATCCGGTTGAAGATTGCTGGGATGGGCCTGGAGCTTCCTTCTTCACAAAGCGAAACTTCTTGCCCGTTCCGCTGCACGGGGTGAAACCAGACATCCTCTTGTTGTCCCCGTGGGCTTTCTTCATAGCATCCTCTTGGGAGATAGCCTTGTTCACTAGCTCATGGAAGTTTGCGGGCTCGGCGATTCGGACGCTCATACGGCTTGCCATCAAGCCCGTCACGAGAACCTTTCCATCTTCTTTGCATCGGTATCAACGTGATGCCCACCATATTGGCACAAGCTATTAAACTTCGAGCATAGCGATACACCGAGTCGGATCCCCGTCGGAGGGCCAACGGCTCCCTCATCTTCCTATCCATCGGTCCCTTGGGAATGTGGTGGCTCTTGAAAGCTTCGCTTGAACTCATCCCAAGTCACGGCGTGCCCTCACTCGCATTGACTTGAAGTGGTCCCACCACATCAAAGCTTCCCCTCGCGGTTGCGGCGGCTGCGAAGTTGGATTTTTTCTCCTCGGAGCAAGGCAACACAAAGGCGAGAGAATTTTGCGGGCCTTGACCCAAGCCTCGGCTTCCGGAGGGTCTTCTCGCTTTAGCGAAGGTTGGCGGCTTCATAGCGATGAGCGGGCATACGTAGTGACCCGGTTAGGCCCCTCATGGTTGGCCCCGTGTGGCGGCCCTCGGTTCATCCGCCGGGCGATCCGCTGCTGCGTCCGGGGGATGCGGTGCAGCACCTCTGTTTGGGTGGCCATGAAGGCCTCCGTCGGTGTCATGGGCGGGGGTGGTGGCAAGTCACCACTACCACTTGCTCCGAAACCGTTGGGAGAGCTACGCGTGGTTCCCACCATCTGAAAAGTGAGCTTTCTTAGTGAGATAACCAAAAGCTTACTCCAAATGATGACAAGCATGATCATGCATAATCACATCTCATTAGCACTTAAATGATGGGGACAACAACAATCAACAATATTCTATAGCCACCAAGATTCATAGAATCGTTTTCTCAACACGGTTAGGACTGCGATTACTCAATTGCACGGCTCATAATTACCCTCGGACGATCGTTGTCATTTCGGATACCAACGAAGGTGGTATACGAACGGGCACTTATTCGCTGGCAACGAGTGATGCCTCAGAAATGCTTTGGTTTACCAACGTTTTTAGGTGGAAAATGCAAAATTGACAAGCGTGGTCATTTGCAACGGTTTAACCAAGGATGCGGTAAACATACGCAAGAAGGTTTCAAATTTGAACGACAATCGAATTTTACTTAAAGCATACATGCTTAAGCATTCTTTATTACAATACGATAAAACAAGGTTCAAGGACATTACAACTCGAATTTGAAACAACATGACATGACACGATACAAGCAGTTACTTGGCACGAAGACGTGCTGTCAAGCCAACTACTCTAAACACCTCCAAATAACTCGATAAGATCGACATCCTTCTTATCCTCGCCTTGTCGGCAACCTAGTTGCCCACCGAAGCACCACCGTACGTAGGCGAAGGCGGGGGAGTCGGTAGCGGTGGTCCTGCTCGGCTCGTCCGATCCGGACCGGACAAAGCCTCGCCGGTCCTCCGGTGTGCTGTCTTTGGGGGGCGATGGTCGTAAGGCCACTATAGCCCGCAAGGCTACCACCGTACCTCGGCCTCCGCACCGCTGCCGCATATCAGCAATGTTCGCGATAGTGTCGGCCCTCTCAATCTCGTGCGCTTCGGCATCCTCCTCTAGTGCATGGTTCTCCTCCTCCGGATCTACAATCCTCTCGTAGGCGGTCACCTCTCTCAAGCTCTAACCGAAATCTCCTAGCACGCGACTGTCATTCTTCTCGCCGCACCCGAGTAAGCGTAAAGTTCGAGCTTGCTGGTGTGCTGCTGAAAGCTGCTCCCAATCGCGCCTAGATGCCTCCAAGCGCTGCCCAATAATCGCTGCGGTGTTATAGCGCAACCCCTGAAGTGTGCAGACCACGTTCAGACAACGGGCTAGCGTCTGAGTAACATCCAACGGCTCTGCTAGGGTCAGTAGCTCCCGTAGGTGATCCATACGGTCCAACCGTGCTGGGTCGTGAGGACTCACGAGCGGGGAAACGGTCCAAACGGAGAGAGAGCTACCACGGTGGGGTTGTGGTCACGAAGTCCGTCAACACTGCGAGGGCGGGCCGACTTAACGGACTCGTGAGTGATAAATCCCCGATAGATAAAGCTCAAGTCAAACCGGTCGGCGTGGTTCGGGTGTGGCAGAACAGTAACGATCACTCGGCAGCGGGGAAAGACATAGCACTCGAACTCCTTCACCTCGTAAGTCGGTGGGGTGAGGTAGCCTGCGGCACTGAGCGCTTCCCATGCAAGGCGCGGAAAACCCTCCCAGTGCAACCCGTTGGTACGGATCGTACCGTCAGCGTCGAACTGGTGGAACACGGGGAAATCCATCTGTACACAAATGTAACTCATGTCAGATCTCAAAGAGAACGGCATGTCAAATGGTGAAGTTCTGGCAGCTGTGAATAAAAATTCATAACCAAAAATCCAGAAACCTCAAAACTTTCCCAAGTTTTCCCGGTTCAAAAATAAACTCTTTAACACCTAATTAATTTTTAAGGTTAAGCATCGCAAGGGAACAAGGTGGATGGTCCTGAACCTGGATGTGCCTAGGAAAGTGTGAACCAACCCAACGAACTAGGATTGAGACTTGCTATTACAATAAGGCTAGTTGAGGAGCAATTATTTTTAACAATTTGGTTTAATTAACTTAGTATAGGTAACAACTTTTTCAAAATTTCAGCAGCATGACGGCTAGGTATGAGAGGTATTTTAGTTTATAAAAAGCACACACTAGCAAAATCTTCCTTAGAGAGCATATGGAAATTTAGTTTTCGGGTCCATTTTAGTTGTTTCGATTTTTAACATGCATGCAAGACGTCCTATTGGACCTCACATGGCAATCAAGCCAAAAACCGAAGTTAGTGCCGGTGGCAGGGCTTTTATTCGTCTCTCCCTATAATATCTAGTCGAGAGCTATACGGTACTTGCTTAACAACTAACGAAGCGCCGTTATGTACGCGAGAAAACGAACCTTTCGTGCCGGCACGTCACGAAAGCGTCCACATACATTACCGTTCACTATAGAAACGACATCCATGCGTTAAGCCGCCGCATGGACGGCCTCGGACACCCTCCGTTTGAATGGAGTGTATTCTTGCCTCGCATGAGCGACATGCGGAATGCACACGTATGAAACACGTGGCGACACACAACTCACAAACGAGACACGAAGATGGGATCCGTGGAATGGATCACTCCATCAACCCTCGCAATTCCCATGATGCGGAATAGCACACGTATAAAACACGTGGCTCCTAGTTTGGTTGTGCAAGAAAGTAAGTCCGACATAAAGTAATGTCTTTGGAAGTTAGCAAAATAAACCATAGGTTAATTAAGCCACCTGAAAGAACCCAAAATTCCCTCTAGGGCCTCTCGGTCTAGTTTATCCTTAGCGGACCAACGTATTTTGGAAAATCAGAACATCTTGGCATATTTTATTCAAAAACCAGTGATTAAGGTTTATTAATTAATCTCTGGTGCATATAAGCTCGATGCCAACCGTGACAACCCGCTCGGGAAAATACCGTACTATCGCCTAAGACCGATCCACTTTGGTCATTAAGCAATAATAAAGTATCATCCTGTCATTAGTTGCGGGTTAACGCCCGTAAATCACTTGAAAAGCAACAAGGATCGAATATATGCATTAAAACTCGCTCGAAGGCGAGTCCGGAGATACAACAACATTAATATCCCAATTCGTACCCCCGAGGGGTTTAATTATTACAAACCATAGTTGATGTCATGAAGAAATGGTTCGAGTTTTCGAAAAGCGGCGGAAATAAATTAACGGAAGCGAAGACACCATGGGAGGCCATCCATGATGCTTTCGGTAGTCGTCCTCCACCCACTCCGGCTCCCGGCCGGCGGGATCTCTCGGGCCACATATCACCGAAGGCATTACCTGGATCAACACATTATAGCAAGGCTGAGTATACTAATACTCAGCAAGACTTACCCGTCGGTGATAACTACTTCACCAAATCTAGACCATGAAAGGCTTTTTGGATACTGGGTTGCTTTTGCTAAAAAGTAACAAAGAGTAGGTCCTTGTTTTCAAGATTTTAGCACAAGTTCTAGTGGTTTTAATCTTTACTACATTAGCCAACTAATACAAACAAAGTTGTACAATATAATTGATCAAACATAATATTCATCAACTTCCATCATTAGGGATCTCATGACTAGTGGAGTAAGTAGTCTCGGATAACGGTGAGAGGCCGACAATCGATTGATTTAAACCTTGCAAGGTAGACCCAAACACACGGTAGGCTGCCCACAAAGGGACAACTTTCCCGAGCCGTCCCCATAAATCCTCGGGTCGGGATCAAATCTTTCGATCTTTGGTGCGGGCTATCCGGCATACCCCCGCGAGATACCCGGAGTCACCATACACCACCGGTGGCGAGCCGTGAGAGCGAATCCCGAGAGTAGTAACGTTAGGATCCCTCGCCACCTCATTAAGGTACTAGGCTTACCGGTCCCATACCCGACATGTGCTAAGTATGTTTAAAAACTTAACCCACATAACCACCGGATCGGAGCCCGGATCCCATGCTCTTACCACGTGAGCAATCCATTTAAGGATACATTGTGATTCCTATCTAGGAACCTATTCTCGCGAGTGAGGTCATCACCCGACTTGTAACGATCCTATAGCTTAGCGGCTATCGACCTATCATACTAGTAGGGACAAGGTACCTATGGATCATGCATCTAGGGTTTCATTCAACTCCCGAACGTAAATGCACAATCATTCATAGATAATTGAATAAAGAATTTTAAAGCCGGGTTAGATGCACCGGAGCTTGCCTTCGTCGGCTAGGTTAGCCTAGGCACCCTCGGTGTCGAGTACTTCCAAGTGCTTTGCGGCGATGCTTCCGCTCCTCCTTCCTCTCGTTTCCGGGACAAGGCGGTAATCTCCGTCCGGAAGATCTACACGGAATGCAATGCAAGATTTAGGTGATGTGATAGTTTGTGGTCTTATCCAACTCTTGGTTGGTCATATTCACCTTAACAAGCATTTAGATAGGGTTTCCCTTCTAGGAAGGTTATTGGTGTACATGGGTTATTCTTTATTGCATTTTTGAATAAAGGTTTTTATTATACTCGTTATTTCATGTGAAGGCTTTAATTCCTTTTCTTTTCACAAGCAAGGTATAAATGATATCTTTATCCATGAATTAATGTCTCATCAGAAATGATAATTAATCATCTTTTAATTGCATTAAATAATACTTTCAAAAAGTAAAAAGAATTAAATAAGGACTTTTCTTTATTTAATTCCTCTTTAATATTAAAAGGGCTTTCAAGCTTTTTATTAAGCAATTAAATTACTAAAAATTAAAGAAGTGTTCCTTAAGCATATTAGCACCTATCCTGGTCCATTGGACCCACATGTAAATGTTGGATGCTAGGAAATTAAATATTGGAGAAAATAACAAAGGCTAGCTAGTGATTCCATTTAAATACATTCAAAAATAAATAAGCATCAAATTGACCCAAATTTTCTTATGCATGCTCTCTGGTCCTAAACAAGCCTAAAGAACCAAGCACATGCACCTAGAGGCTCTCCGATCTTGCCTTATCCATTTGCAAAGGAAAACATGCATAAATCAAGAATAATTATTTCGTTAAGCCAAAAATCAGGATCAATTCGCAAGATGTGCATTTTGACATATCAAGAAAGTGTGCACAAGTTGAGCTCAAGAACATAAATATATTTAACAAGAAAAAGCATTTAGGCGGTTTACGCAAGAACGGAAAAGAATTTTTTTGCAAGATCTGTTGCATAACTTTGTGCAATTTTTGGCACAGCAACTAGTCATTGCCTAACACACAACATATCCAAAATTGGGATACGAGAGGAGTTATGGATTTCAAGTTATGCCGGATCTAGGTTTTTCACATTTGTATTTTTCATGCTAAAACTATTTAGAATCCAGCCATGTGCAAATAACAAAAGTGACGGGATTTATCTTCCCGAACCCAACAAAATTGGTTTGGGATTTTTTTGATTTTTCAATGAATTTCTAGGCATTTTACAAGACACTGGACTAAACTGCAAGAAAAAGTAGATAGGGTTCTTAACAACTAGGCCCTGAACTTTTACGCAAAACACCCTGGAATTAACGCAATCAATGCAATCCGACCCTTGGCCGGCCGGGCGGCGCGGGCACGGCCAACGCCGGCGAGCGGGCGGCACCGCCGGCCGGCAAGCGGCCGAGCTCGACTAACTTGCTCACCTAGGAGCCGTAGGGGACCGAGTGGAGGCGGGGAGGTGGCCGGCGGCGAGGTTCGGCGGCGGCCGGCGGCGGCGGCCGCGGCGGCTAGGTGAACGACGGCGTGGAGACGAAATGCGGGCAAACAAGCGACCGCGTGAGCTTCACTAGGGGCTAGGGGAGCTAATAGGGGGCGGTCGGTCGGCGGTGAGCACCGGCGGCGAGCTCCGGCACCGGCGGCGGCGGCAATGGCGGCGGGCGGCTCGGGGCGTCGCGCGGAGGACGAGGGGGCGCTTTTATATGGGACCGGGCGCGTCCGGGGTGACGAATGGATGACGGCGAAGATGCCTCGCCGTACTACGGCGCTCGGGCGCGCGCGCGTGCGGCGGCGACACGGCCGACGGACCGCCGATCCGTGGCGTGCGCGCGCGTACGGCGGTGCCGACCACGGGGTGTCTCGGGCGGGCGCGCGTTGGGGGCGCGGGGCCTTGGGACCGGGGCATGCCTCGGGCGGTGGGGCCTTGGGCGAGCGGTGGCGTGGACACCGGAGCCGGCGGCGGGCGGCGCGCGGGGCGCACGACGTCGCGGCGAGCGGCGCTCTGGGTTTGAACATTTCGCTGGGGCTGAGTTTGAACCGATTTTTCTCTGGATTTTTGAATAGAAGTCGACCAAGTGGTAAACACCAAAGTTGTAGATCTAGCTACCAACAACATTTTCTACAAAAGCCATATATGGTTTTTCTGCCCAGATTAAAAGTTATTGGAGTGCCAACTTTGAATGTCAACAGGGTTTTGCAAACAGTGAACTTTGTCTTGCAGTTGATTTTTCAAGCTTTTCCTCTCAAAATTGGAAATGCCAATCTACATGAAAGTTGTGTCCCGCATCAAGATGTACAACTTTCATAAAGGTAGAATTTTAAGTGTTTAGGTGAATTTTGGAGAACGCGGCAAAAGTTCCTAAGTAGACACTTGGGGACACTAGAGTGACAAGGGGTTTGACCATCCTTTGACCATGGGTTGGCCCCACAAGTGTGTTTACTAGCCAATTAGGGTCACTAGGGTGGGTTAGTGAGTTTTTCGAGGTGAGGGCCCGGAGTTGACCTAGGTTTGACCACGGTTGACCATTTGACCGGCTATTAAGGTTAATTAAAAACACGGGGCGTCACAAGGAGGTACAACTCCTAGCTACTACTGGTTGCCACCATCGCCACCTTCGCCACCGGCTTCGTCATCGCCTTCAAAGTCGATGCTCTCTGCCACCTCGGTGGCGGCCTCACCAACTTCAAGCTCCAGGGCGTGAAGGTCCTTCGTGGTGTCAGCACCGCCCTTGATCTTGGTCATGTCGACCTCAGGATAGTGGGACTTGACTCTCACCAACGCATCAGTCGCAGCCGCCAAGCCGGTTGCCCTCAACAAAGTCAACAACACCGTTAGGAACATCTACCATGCGATCAACAATGGATCGTCGTCGACCCCTTTCCTCCGAACGGTATGCAAGACATTGCATAATTGGGAGCACCCTTGAGGTCGCTCGGCTCCACCTCATACCCCGCAATGATGATTTGGTCACACTCCAATGACTTCAAAACAACCTCGAACTCGACTTCAAGGGCCCGACGAGCCGCGGTCTCATAAGCCGGCTTTTGAGATACGGCGTACTCACTCTCGGTGGCCTCCTTCATCGCCCGTTTGAGTTCCGGGCCTCTAGGCTCGATCTCCCGACCTTGCCCTCCGGTCCATGAATCTTGCTCCCGGAGGTCGCTAGAGCATTCCTCGGCTCTTCTTCGCGGTTACGAAATCCGCACACACAACGGCTTAGCTTATAGCTAATGACCTTATGTTCAAAAAGGGACGAAGACTAAAAAAAACTCACTAGTAGGCCGCGGTGTTAAGCCGCGCGGTGGCCTCCACGGCCTTGCGCCTTTCTTCAGCAAGCTCGTCCTCGAGCCTCTTCTTGTCGGCGGCCGCCGCCTCACGAACCTCCCTGAGCTCTCGCTCAAGGTCGGTAATACGATGTTCTTTCTCCTCGACATGCCGCAGCTGGTCGGCCTGGCCCTTGGCCCTCTCCGCTAGTGACTATTACAAAATCACAAGGTCATCAGCAATGCTTCAAGAGCAAAATAATCAAGCAGTAACAATACATCACAGGCAACTCACAATGAGTGCGTTGTTGATGGTGACGATGCTGGTCTGCAAAGCCCGCATGTCCTCATTGTCCTCGAACCAATCATCCTTCCAAGGGGTGTGATCCCAATTAATTGATCGACGTGGCAACCTCAGGCTCGAAGTTGAAGATGGAGGTACCTGTGCGTCGGACACCTCTGGACCTCCCGGCGCCAGGTCGATATGAGGCTGGTCTTCGGCCACGTCCCTCGCCCCATCAGGTACAGCAGTGATAGGGTTGACATCTACGACTGTTGGGGAGGTCGTCGCCCTGACTCCCCCAGCTGAGGTCTCAACACCCTCAGCAGCGTGCAGGGAAGAACCCGTCCTCATGTCAGTCATGGGCGGTGAAGTCGTCGCCCCCTCCGCCACCCCTCATGTCGGGGTAGCGGTACGGGCATCATGTACAAGCGCCTCCCCTGCGACCTGTGGCTCAGGCGACCTCGTTCGGGAGGGCGACGATGGCGCAACCGACACCCCCTGTGGTCCTGCCGCCGGCCTGCATGGAGGAAATAATACGTCAAAATCTGTTCAGATAAAAAGCATAAAGATCACATCGGCTCCTAAGTCCATACCTCGGCGCAACCGGAAGTCGAGCCTTCGGCCAAAACACCCGAGGCTTAATAGCCGCGGTGTCTTCGCCCGTCTTTGCCGCCGCAACACCGCGCGCGCGCCTCTAAACCACGTCGGAGAACCTCCTCCGACGTCTTCTCGCACCAGCCTCCCGCCGCCTCTTGGCGACGAGGACTCTCCGGCCTCTCCGATGGCTGGTCTTCAGGGACCGGGAGCTCTTCGATGGCCTCATCCTTCTCCTTCTCCTGCTCTTTCTCCTCCTCCTCATCTTCCAACCCGACCTCATGAGAGCGAGGCGTCAGAATCATTGGAGTCGCGACGGCCGGAGGGGAGGCATCCCTCCTCTTCCTCTTTTTCTTCTGCTCTGCGGCCTTCACCGCGGGAGATAACGATGGCGATGACCGGCGGGACTTCTTCACCACCGTCCACCCGGTCCCGCGCCGGGACTTCGCGGCACCAATGAGCGGATCCGCCCCGGCCTCCGCGTCGGTGTCTTCGTCGGCCTCCACCGACGAGTCCGACTCATAGTTCTCCGGCGGACGACCCTGCCGGAGGCTTATATTTGTCCGACCTCGGCTTCCTCCGTTGTATCTCTCCCTCGGGGAGAGGCGCCGGACACCACATTTGGAGCTTGCGCACCGCGAAAACGAGATGACATAAACGCTATACGACCTAAGAGAATCAAGAAAGCAAAGCACAACAACCTAAAGATAGATCTCGGGATCTTACGGATCGCCGGCCTCTTGAACGAGTGTGCCCTCGGGCACTTCTTCACCTTGACCTTCCCGAATATATCCGGGAAACTCTAGATGCCATCTCCTCCCCGGAGACCTTGCGGTTCACCTCGCATGTGGGATCCGATTGCCCACGATATTCATACGCCGGGTGGACCCGATCCTTGATCGGCTGGATCATCCACCGGCAGAACGACCTAGCCACCGCCGCTCCTGTCACTCTATGGCTCTTCATGTCGCTGACCAGCTCCAGCACCCCCTTCAGGTCCTCAAGTTCGCGGGTGGACAATCCTAGATCCCACTCGTTAATCTTCACTGACTTGTGGCCAGTTCGCCGCGGTAGACCCGGGATCTGATCCGCAATATAGAATCACTCCGACCTCCACCCGGCGGTGTTGTCGGGGGAGGTCGGTGTCTATCCACTCGGCCTTGAGGCCCGACCTCAAGTTGAACATCACGCCCCCCACGGCCCCGACCTTTTGCTAGTGCTCTTAACACGAAGAAATGTCTCCACAACGCGAAGTGAGGCGGTATCCCCCGGATACGCCTCACGTAAATGAATGAAAGTCGACACTACAATAATGGAGTTAGGAACAAGGTGTACCAACTCCAATGCGTAGTAGTACGAAGGCCGCGGAAGAAATCTCCCTCCGGGAGGTTGAAGCCACGTTCGAAGAAGGAACCGAAGACGACCGGCTCCTTGACATCCTCGCTCGGGAACTCTTCCCCGGCGGCGGCCCTCCACTCCACCTCCGTCTTTGGCCGGAGCAGCCCTCGGTCCACCAGCACCTGGATCTTGGCCTCAGTCATCGTCGACCGAACCCACGATGCCTGAGGGTCCGGGATGCAAGCCGCCTCCGCCGCCATCTCACTACTAGGTTTCGCGGTGGATCTAATGTGGCGAGAGGGTGTTGATGCGCATGTGCCGGGAGGAGCACGGCGGGGAGCGGCGGCGCTAGCACGAGCCTAGCCGGAGGAGGAGGATGGGTGCGCGTGCGCGGGAAGAACGGCAGCCGCAAGGTCGGCCGTAGCACAAAGAAAGGCGAGAGCGACGGGAACAAGGGTGATGGGAGCGAGAGAAAGAAGACGAGGGGAATGGGGTCAACCCCGCCCCGGCTCACTCTATTTATAGAGGGGTCCACCCAATCTATCCATTGCGGCTCCTTGCTCCGTACAACACGCCCCAACGGCTCTATCCCGAGAAGTCAGCGAGAAGATTAAGGCGGACTTTTCGCCAACATACCAGGTGCTACGACCTAAGCCTGAATTTAGGTCGTCAGCCAAACAAGAAGATAACATCAGGTCATCCTGATGGCAAACACGATTTGCAAGCCCCCACATCATATAAAATCAAGTCTTTGGCGAATCATCTTGCCAAAACGACCAAATACAAGCGAACATTACATGGACCACCTAAAGTTACAAGCCATCTACGACCTCACCGGATCCGAGAATCCAAGGGGGCGTATCGGCCTACAACCTTATCGGATCCGAACCGAGGGTACAAGCCACCAACGACCTTACCGGATTCTAAATCCAAAGGTACACAAGTCGCCCGCGACCTCATTGGGTCCAAAACCCGGCACACAAGATAAATATACCACAAGACTCCGAGCCACCGGAGCGGTCACCACGACCTACTCCGCCGAGCGCGAGCACGTCACGAGACTTCTCCTAGCATCGGGACCTTTATGGCGGACGAGTGGGAGGCTACTTCGAGACAAAGACACGCAATCTAAGGCATGCTCGGCTCCAACTATTGGAATGGAGACACGAGCTTGCTCTTCGGTGCGGAACGCCAAGCTCCGGTGAACTCCCGGCGCTCACCAGAGACGTCCTGCTATACCCCCAGCTCGAACAGCAGCACCTCCAAACTCTGCCTGGTACCACGCAGGCCGGCCCTAGCGAGATAGAGATGTTGCTCGCACTTTGCGAGAATTCTCCTAGCTTCAAGCATCTACAAGAACACGGCTCTACATTCGGTGGACGGTCGCATGCCCATGGCATGGCCGAAGAACTACCCCCGCGGCTTCATAGCTCAACAATGCTCGGTGCTTGCCTCCTTCGGCTTCACGGTCTATTTATAGCCGACGCCACACCTCGGGCGGTTGGCGAATTAATGACACTATCTCCACGTGACGAGGGGACTGCGGCTCGTGCATCATTAAAGGCGACGACGTTACTTTTCCCCGACTCACGACGCCTTTGTCGTTTGTGCATCAATGATGCCCGAGCTCCAACGCGAGAGGTCACATGGCTACGGTAACTCCTCGGTCGGGAGAAGCTTGTCGTTTTACGGGTGGCAAGAGCATCTCCGACCACCGTTGACCCGTGACCCTGCAGCCTACGCTACAAGACAAAACCCGACCTTGTGTCGAGGGCTCCACGCCTAACTTAACCCCTCTTCGACGACAACTCCACGACCTTCTTCTACGACCTAATGAATGGTATTCACACCGCCTAGGCTCGCATCCCGGTGCACCCGCTATGGCTCGCACGTAAACGGACCTATTCAAATCGGCCTATATTTCGTTTCCCCGAGCGGAATGGTCGTAGGTTCGATTGAAGACCTTCCGAGGTAGGCATGCCTCGTCGCTCCGCCGCATTCTTCTCGGGGCGCCCGGAGATGAATAGTGCTATAAAGATCGAAGTGTTCAAGGAAATCTACAATTTTCGTCGGGCCTCCGTGGTCGGTGTGCCTATTGATAAGGTCGCCAATACCTTAGTATCACGGCTCCGCTGGGATGGCCAGCGGCTATGTTGGTCATCCGGACACCAAAACGACCTCCTTGAGGTCGGCGTGCCTTGGTACCTAGATCTTGAAATATCCTGGTATGATTACGGCTGCGCCAACCTAGTTGGGCGCCCGGATGCGTGACCTCCCGAGGTCGGTGTGCTTTTGTAAGCCCCCGCCACCGCTCTCCGGACACCAAGGATTTTACATCGGAATGAAGACCTCTCCGTGGGGTGCGCGCCGATGGCCCCGCCAAGTACTTCGGGTGCTTGGGCGCTATACACTTGAGACCTTCCTTAGATCGGCATACCTCGAGTGGCTCGTCGGACTCCTTGCGGCCATGCGGGATATCTGGGTGTCTCTACACTCCATACGTTCAAGATCAACGGATTTTTGGCTTCATCGTCGACCAAACTCAGACATCGCAACCTCAGCTATGACGTAATCAACGACTTCTTCATTCGAAGTACCTTCCAAGACCTTGCCGGGTATCCTCGGATGCGGGCATTGTTGATTTGAGGCCTCTTTGAGGTCGGCACGCCTACAAGGCCTCGACGAGGTCGGCCACCGCTAGACTCCTTGCGGCCATGTTGGGAGATCTAGGTGTCTCTACACTTCGTTAGACCAAGACCATGACTCGGTTTTCTTCTCTTTTTGGAGCATCAAACCAGCCATGCCGTCATCGCTTCAATGCTCGGGGACTACTCTACGAGTGCGTATTCGACGCCCTCTTGTTTTCCTCGTCGTACCGACTCGATGGGAAACCCGTTTCTCATCACATCATTACTCGACCTACTTTTTCTTCTCTTCTTTTTTGGACCATCATACCAGCCATCCCGCCCGCCATGATGCTCGGATACTACTCATGAGTGCATATTCGATGGCCTCTGAATTTTTTCATCATCGTTTCGATCTATTAGAAGCCTCGCTTCCTATAGGTCATCACTCGATCTCTCTTCGTTCGGCAAGACTACAAACGGGTCGGCTACCAAGTCGATTTGTTCTTTTTTCTTTTAACCGACGTGCATGCTATTCGACCGTCGATAGCTCTACGACTTCGTCATGACCTTTCTAAGGTCGTTGCGCCTACACCTCGCTCGGGGGCTTGTGAGACATGGGTACCTGCGGGTCCCCACCGACCGGGCTCACGACCGTCCCCGACAAGTGGGTCCGACCTACTAGAAGACCGCCGACCGTCGGTGGGTCCAACCGACCTAATTGGTGGCCCACACGACCTCCCGAAGACCTTCCGGAAGATCCCCCGGACGACCTAATCTATCACGACCTCAAGACTTGGCGTACAAGACAAGACAAGACCTTGGTGGACTTCGCCTAAAGCGGATTGACGGGATATGGCAAGATGTGTAACGTAGACTTAGGTATCTTGGTCGTAATCAACCAGAGTCCGGGAACCGACCTCATCCACTAGCCAATATAAGGCGGACGAGGCGATCCCCTTGTAACATCATCATCTCGACCAACCCTCTAGCAATCTACACCGACAACTAGACATAGGGTATTACTCTCCGGAGGCCCGAACCCGTATAAACTCACTGTGTTCTCTCGTGTTCCGCGTACTCGTGTGCGACCTTCGAGTTCTTAGCCTTAGACTCCTCCCCGCCGAACAACTAAACCACGGGGATTAACAACCCCGTGGGCTGTCCGGATCTCACCATCCGACACCGACCGATCCCCATAGTCTGGCTCTCGTATCTGGTTCAAGGACTAATGCTAACATGTCTTCGAGACAATTTTCTTTGTCTTGCCTTGTGTCCATGCCAGATGAGGAGTTCGACGTGCTGGGTGAGGAGGACCTCGCGTTGTTGAGCGAGGTGATTCGAGCGCATATACACAACCGGAAGAACGCTCGGAGGAGCTCGGGCATGTGCCACCGGTGCGGGAAGCACGGGCACTTGATCGCTGAGTGTTCGTAAGCCATGGAGGTCAAGCCCGAGCACAAGCACCGTTCAAGGACCGACCACAAGCACCGCTCGAGGGACGACTAAAAGGGCAAGAACAAGTCCAAGCGAAGGCCAAGGAAGAGTGGTGGTCACAAGAAGGAGTGAGAGATGGTGGACGGTGCAAGCGACATCGACTCAAGCTCATGCTACTCTTCATCGAGCTTAAGTGATGAAGAAGAGAACTGGCACAAGGGCAAGCAGTCAGGCAAGAACATCAACGACTTGTGCTTCGCCGCCCAAGGCTTTTGCGGCATGGCACATAGCACCGCAAGCAAGAAGCGCAACAAAGATGACTCGGGCTCTGACTCTGAGGAAGAGGTAAACAATAGCCCATCCTTCTTGATAGCGGAGAATGCTAGGTTGAATGACTTGCTTGACAACCGTGATGATGTGCTTAGAAAGACCAACAAGGAGAAGAGGGAGTACAGGTCTTTGCTTGGAGAGGCTAAGGAGAAGGTGGTTGAGATAGAGTCTTTGCTTGTTGGTGCTAGGGCTCAAATAGATTCCGTTAAGTCCGCTCCCGTTGTGACCAATGAACCCGAATGCACTGATTGTTTCACTTTTCTTGGTGAATTGATTGTGCTTAAGGAGAAGTATGCCTCCAAGGTTGAGGAACTAGATGTGCTTAGGGTTGAGCTAGAAGAGATGAAATCTAGGCCCTCCTTGCTTGGTGCTTGTACTTCTTGTCCTGTTTTGCATGAGAAGCTAGATGTTTCACTTGTTTATGTTAGATCTCTAGAGGCTCAGCTGAAAGCTCCTATTCCTACAATTTGCTCCACTTGTGAAATAAATGCTATGAAGAATATGGAGCTTGCACATTGTGTTGATCGTTTGCAAGATGAGAATGATGAGTTGATAAAGTTGATGGGTTGGTTGTTTGGTCATGAGCCTCAGTTGAGGATAATGATCGAGACATACAAGCGCCAGGATGGGGAAGCGCTTGGGGAAAAGAAAGTGGGTGAGGGTAGTGGTGAGAGTGATATCCCAGAGCCACCAAAAACACCCACTACAAAAATGCCTTTGTTCCTAAGCCGAATCATCTTAGGAACCGACTAGACACAACCCTAGCTCCACCCGTGTTTCCTCCACAAACTGACAACTTCCAGAAACCCATCAAGTTCAAGAGTGTCTTGGGGAATGAGTTCTTTGGGAAGAAGGGAGAGAAACCGAGTGAGGAGAAACTAAGTGAGGAGAAGCCAGAGCCCAAAGAGAACCCAAAACCAAAGCCAAAACCGAAACCCTTCCATTGTGAGCATTGTGGGAGGGATGGGCACCTTGTTGAGTTTTGCTTCAGGAGGAAGCGTGAGGAGAGGTTGGCTAGAGAATTGGCCAACAAGGATAGGTACTGCCCTTCTCGTGGTGTGCCTGAGCCTAGGTCGGTGCCGAGAGGCGAGGGTATGGTGCGTACCATCTATCCTCGAGAGAGGTGTGAGTTTGTGCCTCGTGGTGAGCCACCTCATAGAGAAGGTGGTAGGCGTGTTGGGTTTGGGCGTGGTGAGTTTGCTAGACGTTCCTTTGCTCGTGGCCAATACGAGTATGGGGGGAACGATCGCAGCTTTAGGTCCCAGAGGAGCTACGGGCCACGATCTCCCCTTCGTGGTGCGCGTAGTCCTCCAAGGGGACGTGTGGGTGTTCCACCTAGGAGAGATAGGATGGATTTTGCTAACCCCACGCTTGACCAAATGGCGAGGCACTGGTTTGATTCGTTTTGTACTAACCCCAGTGCTGAGTCCTTTGCTCACTCTCGCTCTCGTTTTGACTTTGCAGGTGGGAGGCTTGGAGGGTTTTTGGTTGATCGACTCCGGTTGCTCTCGACACATGACCGGAGATCAACGGTGGTTCTCCGGCCTCACCCGGTGATGACCAAGGAGTATATCACTTTTGGGGATAATGGGAAAGGTAGAGTACTTTCGGTGGGCACGGTGAAGGTGAGTGAGTCTCGTGACTCTTAGGCGTGTTTCTCTTGTCAAGTTTTTGGGGTATAATCTTCTCTCTGTCTCCCAACTTCTTGATGAGGGTTTTGAAGTCCGTTTCAAAATGGGTTGTTCTCGTGTTTTGGATTCTCGAGGCGATCTTGTGTGCACGATCGTCCCCGAGGGTCAGATTTTCAGAGCCGATTTTTCTCAGTGTGTTGGCTCTTCTCGTTGTTTGGTTGCTGGTGTTTCGGCGGAGCTTTGGAAATGGCATAGGAGACTAGGTCACTTGAGTTTTGACTTGTTGTCACGCTTGAGTGGGCTTGGATTAGTCTGAGGATTGCCAAAGTTGAAATACCAAAAGGATTTGGTATGTGCTCCGTGTAGGCATGGCAAGATGGTCGCCGCCTCTCATCCGCCTCTGACATCCGTTATGACAGAAAGGCCATGCGAGATGTTCCTTATGGACTTGGTTGGTCCAGCTCGTGTGTGCTCGGCGGGTGGGAAATGGTATGTCCTTGTGATCGTGGATGACTATTCTCGCTATGCTTGGGTCTACTTTTTGTCTGACAAGGGGGAGACGTTTGGTTTTGTGAGGGATCTAATCTTGAGGTTGAAGAACGAGAGACATGGAGATGCCGTTAGAGCTATTCGTAGCGATAATGGCAGTTAATTTAAAAACTCTCATTTTGAAACCTTTTGTCGTGATTTGGGTCTTGAACATCAGTTTTCTTCTCCCTATGTGGCTTGTCAGAATGGTGTGGTTGGGAGGAAAAATCGTTCCCTTTGTGAGATGGATCGGACGATGCTTGATGAGCATAGGACTCCGAGAAGATGTTGGCCTGAGGCGGTGAATACTGCTTGCCATGTTGGGAACCGGATTTTTCTGAGGGCCTTCTTGAACAAGACGTGCTATGAGCTTATGCACGGTCAAGGACCTAGAGTCAGCCATTTCAGGGCTTTTGGTTATCGGTGCTTCATTCTCAAGAAGGGTAGGCTAGATAAGTTTGAGTCGAGGTCTTCCGATAGGATTTTCTTGGGTTATGCTAGTCATTCTAGAGCATTTTGTGTGCTCAACCTTGATACTAACCTAGTCATGGAGACTTGCGAGGTGACCTTCGATGAGACATAACCATGCAATTCGTCAGTCTTTGAGTGTGCGGGTGATGATGAAGTTGGCAAGAAGATCTTTGAGGATGAGGAGGATGATCGTTGGAGAGGATGATGGTGATGATGGTGAAGCTCCGGCCATGCGTGTACCCTCTACTTCCACTACGACGACTACGATGCATGATGGTCCCCTACACCGCCTATGATTCAAAGAATATCAAGTGGAAGCAGGTGGCTGAGGGGGAGATTGCCTCAAGGCGAGGGGCACCGAGGCGTGTTCAAGTTGATCATCCACCCTCAGTAATCATCGGTGACATAAATGAGCGTACGACACGGTCGAGGTCCAGAAATGCTTCTCACTTTGCTCATTCAGCTTTTGTTGCCACCTTTGAGCCGAAAGACATTGGACACGCTCTATCTGATCCTAATTGGGTGAATGCCATGCATGAGGAGTTAGAGAACTTTGAGAGAAACCAGGTGTGGGAGTTAGTGGAGCCACCACCGAATTGCATACCTATTGGGACAAAATGGGTGTGGAAAAACAAAGAGGGAGAAAATGGTGAGGTGGTGAGGAACAAGTCGAGGTTGGTTGCTCAGGGCTATAGTCAGAAGGAGGGGATAGACTATAAGGAGACATTTGCTCCTGTAGCCCATTTGGAGGCAATTAGGATCCTTCTAGCTTTTTCTGTGGCTAAAGGGTTCAAATTGTACCAAATGGATGTGAAGAGTGCCTTCTTGAATGGGTTTTTAGAGGAAGAAGTTTATGTGAAGCAACCACCGGGCTTTGAGAGTGTTGAGTTTCCACATAAGGTGTATAGGTTGAGAAAGGCGTTGTATGGGCTGAAACAAGCTCCCCGTGCTTGGTATGGCCGTTTGAGGGGGTTCTTGTTTAGCAAAGGGTTTGAGATGGGTAAGGTTGATAAGACTCCTTTCTCATCAGGCAGGGTGATGATATCCTAATTGTTCAGGTATACGTGGATGATATTGTCTTTGGTTGCGAGGTTTGTAGAGGATATGAGCAAAAAATTCGAGATGTCTATGATGGGAGAATTGCAGTTCTTTCTCGGGCTTCAGATCAAGCAGGCAAAGGAGAGAACCTTTGTGCATCAAGCTAAGTACACGAAGGACATCCTCAAGAAGTTCAAGATGGACGACTCGAAGCCCCTATCGACATTAATGAGTACGACTACAGCGCTCGACGCGGACGAGGACGGAGAGCCCGTGGACCAGAAGGAGTACCGGAGCATGATCGGCTCCCTCTTGTACTTGACGGCGACGAGGTCGAACATCCGAGTTTTCGTGTGTTTGTGTGCTCATTTTCGGGGGCGTCGCTAAGGACTTCACATCGGCAGGCCGTGAAGCGGATCTTCAGGTATCTTCGATACACTCCTGAGCTCGGTCTTTGGTACTCGGCGTCCTCTTCCCTTTCACTTCTTGGTTTTTCGAATGCCGACTTTGCGGGGTGTCGAGTCGCTAGGAAGTCGACTTCGGGGACTTGTCAGTTTTTGGGTTCTTCGCTTGTTTCTTGGTCTCGCAAACAGTCTAGTGTAGCTCAGTCTGCCACAGTCGAGTATGTTGCTAGCGCTAGTTGTTGCTCCCAGCTGCTTTGGATCACATACACGCTAAGGAGTGTTCCCATGTGCCTCTCATGTGTGATAGCACGAGTGCCATTAGTGTTGCCAAAAACTCTGTGCTCCACTCTAGAACCAAACACATAGAAGTGAGGAACCACTTTCTGAGAGACAATGTTGAGAAGGGAAATATAGACCTCATCCATGTACCTACAGAAAAGCAGCTTGCCGATATCCTAACCAAGCCTTTGGACCAAGCTACATTTTCTCGTTTGCGGGGAGATCTTGGAGTTGTTTTTCCTTTTTGAGCTTCAGTTGGTAGGGTTGATGTACATATGCATGTTGCATTTTAATTTTTGTATCATATCATGTTTGCATCTTTGTATCATAGACTGCATGTGTAACATATGTCATGGAGATGTGCTTCTCTTATATGCTTTGCTCACCATGATATGCTAGAGATGAGGTTATGACCTTGCTTGTGATGCTCATGAGATGTATAGCTATGCTCTTGGTAGCTTTGGGATTTATATGCTTGTGGATAGCTTTCTTTTGTAAAAATGCTATATGATCCTCTCTTGTGAGTAGAATGCCTCTCATGTTCATTTTGAATGCTTATGGCTATATCTTGCTTAATTTGTGCTTGGAACCATGTTCTGGATCAAAGATCCATTTATCATCATGAATGTTTAGCCTACATGCTACCTTGTGGAGAAGCCTAAGCTTCTTTTTGCCGCAAAGGCACTTCATGTACCATGTTTAATTTGTAAATCATGAAAATGGTCTGTGAGATGCCCAAGCCTGAAAAATGTGCTTCCATGTCTTAAATGTTTTTCAATTCCTTATCTCGGGTGCTAAACCGTTGCATGATGTTCACCAATGAGAAGTCTCATATCTAGAAGTGGACACATGGCTCGGTGGCTTTGACATGACATGAGATAGCTTGTAGGTGTTTGTGATGACCTTGTGATGAGAATTTGTGACCTTGCATGAAGTTTGTGAGTTATATGTTGTATGTGCTCCTTTTGATCATGTTTAGGTCCTATGCTCATGAGAGGGATTTTTTGTGAAAAATGCTTCATTTTGATCATGACTATGTCACTTGCTTGTATGTCCCTTCCTATCTTGTTGGCGATGCTTGTGCTCAAATTGTGGCTATCTTGCTTGTCTATGTCTCAATTTTAGCATGTTGTAGTGCTCTTTGTATATTTGAGAAGCACATGCTTGCATTTGTAGACTTGATTCATGCATTTTCCCAACAAGGGGGAGGAAAGTATCCAATTCATGTTCCCAGGGGGGTTTTGCATCAAGGGAAGAAATGCATTTGTTCAGGGGGAGCTTGCATTCATGCATTTGGGAACTCTTTTTTGCCTGAATTTTAGTTGTGCTCTTTTGCCGATGGTGTCGAGCCCTTTTGCCTCACCTTGAGGAGTCAGCAATTTTTTGGAGCATTTTATCTCGGTTGTGTCGAGTTGTTGCCCTTGTCTTAGGGGACCGAGATTTTTCTCACTCAAGTGATCTTTTCTTGGTTGTTGTTTGGCTTTTGATCACTTGCTTGAGTTTTTCTTTCATTTCTTTCTCTTTTCTCTTTTCTCGAATTGGTTACTTGTGTGTGTTGTCAATGCACTCATCAAGGGGGAGATTGAGGACCGGAGCGTCCGAGGACCGGTGGATGGTCGCTCCCGGGCCGTGATAAGTGATTGACAACGTGGTGTGAACCGACTCTTGGCCGAGTATTGCAGGTGCAGGTTGTGGCTTGATTTGCGTTTGTGCAGGTGAAGAGTGGCGCGCGAAAGGTCTATGCCTTGCGGGGCCTCTGAGGAGTGGAGAGACAAGTAGGCCTGACTCGAGGGACCCGGTGGCCAGCGGGGTCAAGTGCGGGCTGCATGGTGGTGAGAAAAGCAAGACGAAGTCGTCGACCGGAGCCGGTGCAGGGTAGCGGCTCACGACCAGAGTCTGCACGTGGGGTTTGCGGTGGTTCACCAAAAAAAACCGTCGGGTTACTTGGTTGAGCCACAAAACAAAGACCGGAGGCTCGGCGGGCGGAGACGGGATCCAGGCGCGCCGAGAAGCTTCGATGTCGGTGGACGCGTGGCGGGATCGCAGGACGCGCGACGGGAGAACACGATGCGGTGACGGCATGGTCGTGCGATGAAGAGGAGTGCTACATGACCTATTTGCCCCTAAGGGGTTTGTATCACAACTTAAGTGCTAGGGGTAGTGTGGTCATTTGCCTGGCCCAGAGAGGTTTCATATATATTAGCTCTAGGGTTTCCAGGCAAACAATCCATCCGAACTGCTTCTCATTTCTTTGCTCTCTAGGGTTAGATTTTTCCTCCGTTTTGTAAAGAATCTAACCTCTGAGTGAATGGAAGCTTTCATGGTTGCGTCGATTCCCGGTTTGCAGCTCGTTGGATTTTCGTGTCTTTTTCGAGCTATTTTCGTCAGTTTTTTGTGCGCGGCTTGTTCCTTCAATTCTGAGGTGTTTGGACTCGGATTTGTTGGTGGGAATCATGTATAGTTGCTTCGTGCATCTTTGTGCTTGATCTTGATCCCCCAAACTCCGAGTTCGGCCTCCGATTGAAGCATTTTGGTTGGAAACCTAGCTTTGTTCTTGAGCTCGGTAGAATCTCGATTCCTCTCGATTCATTGGGTTTGAGGCTACAAATTCGTAGGCATAACATCTCCTAGAGGCGCTTCACCTTCACCTATGATTTGCTAGCAATCCTTTGGTTGATTCGGGAGATCGTGTAGTGGGAAGGAGGTGTTGACCTTCAACCGGTCGAGTTCGGGCTGGTGTCTGCGCTACACGCGGATGGTCGCGTCGCCCCTGGCGGACGGTCCGCGAGGAGGCAGCAGTTCGTCGTGTTCTTCGCGTGTTCTTGCGTACTTTTCGTTCGTTCCTTTTTGCCGGTGGATTTTTTGTTGCACGGTGTTCGCGGACGGTCCGTACTAGAGTGTCGGACGGTCCGTGACGGGGCGAACGGTCCGCGGGCCCATCGTGGACGGTCCGTTGTTGAGGGTGCGATCGGAGGTTCGGGGGTTGTTTTCGGATGGTCCGTCGCAGCCACGCAAACGGTCCGCTTAGGCCTCGCGGACGGTTCGCCGTGTACGCGGACGGTCCGCCTGTGCCTCGCGGATGGACCGCCCGGTGCTTGCGGACAGTCCGCTTGGTCCAGTGCTGAGCTGCTAAGTCCTTTGCTCTTTGAGTTTCGCTTTCTCTTTGGGATCGTTTGGGGTTTGCTCCTAGGGTTGGTAGGTCCGCTGTGACTACGCTACCTTGTCAAACTCGTGTGGGAATCCGTGGTTGTGAATTTGGGGCATAGGCTGAGTTCTCTCTTTGGAGAAGAAATTTTATCGGCTCCCATTCACTAGCGCGACGTCGTGCCCGTGCCGACCCGAGCCCGACACCTTCATATTGGGCCCATGCTTGTGTCAGGCTAAAAACTCATGGTTTAGATGACCCATGAGCCTCATGCCATATGGCCATCTATAGACGCACCAATATAACATTTGTGTTGCACAGCTGCTGGACTTTCGATGGCGGCAACACAATCAAGGTCAAATGCACAATCAAGGCCAAATGTACATTAGGATTTGATCGCTCTGCTGGATTTGTATTTCCATTTTGCTAGTTTATTTGTAAGTTATAGTTTATCTGCTGGAATTGATTGATAATGATAATTTATTCATGTTACTGTTAGTGTAGCTAGTATGCTAGATACAACCATATCACCTCTGACCACTGTTGGCACATAGAGCCAATAGCAAGTCTGATTAGAGCTCCACTACACGTACAACTTGTCTCTATAAGTGTATAACTCATTCGCAGTATCAGCTTCAGAGTGAAGAGCATTTGGCGGCATGCAGAGCAATTGCTACCCCGTCATCCCTTTCATCAGCCTTGTTACAACAACACTTTGTTTGATCTAGCTATTGCAACCACCATAGGTTTATGACCTTGATTAAGGTCATAGTGGAGGCTCTGAAACTGCCATGTTTAAGGCTATGAATTAGCCTTATTGTTGCCACTAAGAAGGAGGATTCATGAGCTACACTAATGTATAGACTTATCATCTTCCTTGTAATCTTCCTATAAATAGGGAGTTTGAGATCATAAGAAATGGTTGATTCACTTTTACATCTCCCTTTGGGAGATCTTTGTCTCTCTGTTCACTTCATTTTACAACACCTTATCTGCAACTCTTCTACTAAGCCACTGAGAGGAAGGAAGAGACGACATATCTCAACTCCGTCAGAGGTAAACAATGTCGAGGAGCAATGGTCAAATCATTTTCCTTCTTCCTCACTACCAGCGTGCTCGTCGCTTTCGCCATCTGCTGCCACCAAGTCCACTAGAATGCTGGTCGTGCTCGCAGAGGCATTACTACCGCTCGCGCTAGCCGCGGTCGTGGCACACACATGTCAGTGGGCGGTCGAATAGGTGGGCATCATAGATCCCCTCCGCCGCTCGACTCCTGCAGTCTCGAGCCCAGACGTATCCAATTGCACTCTCTACTACGCCATTGTGTGACCCATGGTTGGTGGCGAGGATGGAAGGCACACCTTGGTTGGCGCTGATGCCCCGCTTGGCGACAGTGTACTACCCGGGCAAGGGTGGGATCGGTGGATACCCTCGAACCACGACATGACACCCCCCTCAAGCATGCCAACACTAACATCATCACTGTCCTACACCCCGGTGCTCCTCGTCGTGCTAGTGGTCTTCGACGAGCTAGAGCTTGCTCCTCCACCCCCTCCCGTGATGCGCACCCTCTTGCCCATGTGGATCATCGCAGTAGCGGCGACCAACCGATGCTCGAGCCTCTCCGCCGTGACATGATCCTAACTGGGAACGTGCCTGCGTCGGCCGGGACTAGCGCCAGCAGTAGTAGTTGCCATCCCTCAGCCTTATGTGATGGGGAGGCTTGAACGACGCTCAAATTGATGCTTGGGGTGGGGGAAGCTAGATCTGGGCGGTGCGTCGATGAATCTGCGGTGGGCAGTTGCCGGCTGACGACGACTAGAGCAACAGTGGCACAGGTAGTGGTGGTGACGCGTGTGTGATGTGAGCAGAAGGGTCCCTGACCCGACCGTGCACCAACACTAAGCCTTAAAGGCTGGCTGGGCTTGCGTCTGCTCGGCTGGTTGAACCAGCCAGCGTAGCCACTGGGCCGGCCCGCGGCCTGCTAGCCATGGCTAACTCGCTCGGCCGAACCACCCAGCTCGCCACACCTGCCCCTCAGGCGAAAAGCAGTGGTGGACCGGAAACATGTTTCTTTCGGCCCGCCACCTAATTATTATTTTTCAGCAATTTAATTTCTGCAAAAATTTACATTCTAGTCCTTAGATTTTGATCTTTTTACATACAAATTAGTCTGAGTCAATAAATATTTACTTTCAGACCCATGTTACTTTCGGTTATTGTAAATACCTATTTGTTCAGCACTTTAAGCATTTCCATGTTCTTTTACTGTTACAAGTACCTTGCAAATTTTAATCCTTCGTTGTACTTTATTTTTATTTATGCAATATATAACCTCTAAATTGGAAGAATTACTTGAAGATTGAGAACATATGGATCTACGCATGTCTCAACATAGCGACTATCCCTCAAGCTCGGAATTTTTTTCACCAAAGTGGCACACGCTCATAAATTGCTCTACTCATACATCCATGTTGGTCATACATTAAGGTGGAATTGAAATACCACCGTGGGATCTAAACTATTATTGAGTAATGCTTACCCAAATATGATTATCATACTTTGGAAAATTGAATTCAAATATTTGTGTAATGGTTACCCAAATATGATTACTGAGTAATGCTTACCCAAATATTTGAGTAATGCTTACCCAAATATTCAAATATTGAGCTATTTTCATCATCCACCGGCCTAAAGGTACCCAATTTATTGAGATTTTCTTCTTGTTCGAGTTCATTTCTTTAGAATTCACATACAATTGCATAAATATGCCATAATTTCTCAAAATTATTGCCAAGCACTATATAGGTGAGATGGTAACCAGAGAGTTTGATATTCTCGCTCTTAATGGTTCCAATTTCCCTAATTGGACGATGGATGTCAAAGTGAATCTACCGACCATTGGACTCTACATATGTATAGATGAACCAACTAATGAAGCTTCGAATCCATCCAACATGTCCATGTTCTCATACCTTATATGTAATAAGGAATCACATCCTTCAGGATTTGAAAACGGAGTAATGTTGAAGGAAGACTCACGATTTTGTGGATGTCTTTCACACTGCGCTATGAACACCATAATCAATTGTACTCTCTTAGGCAACTAATGAGTGGAATCATCTACATCTACAGGATTTTAAAACTGTCGATGAGTACAATCATATTGTTCATACCATATGCTCAAAACTCCTATTATATCGGGAGAAGAATTTCACAGTATATTCTTCGTTGATTCAAACATTACGGTAGGCGGAAAAGAATTATGAGATCTCCATCTGGAACTCTAATCAACACCTTTTGGCACTAATTTTTCTACCTAAAGTAAGTACAAACACGAAGAAAAATGGATCGAAAGTGAATATACATACTGGAAACTATTTGAGCAAAGACAAGCATTCAGTTGATCTATATAAGAAGTACATAGGTCGTATAGGCTTCATATCTTAGCTATTTTATTTGCAAATTGTATTTACTTATATTAAAGACATGATGTTGCTATTTTACTTTCAGTAGTATTGCTGCACAATTTAATCCATATATTTGTATGTGTTTGTATATCTTGCATGGTTTTTTAGATTCTGCATTATATAGATTGCTATGGTGTCGATCGGATGGATGAGAGTTATGTGTAGTGGATAATTGTATCACTAATACTAAACTTAGGGAAGTCAAATATTTCCAAACTCTTTCACAAAGAGTGAGAGACAAGGTTTGGCCATCCCTGAATGTAATGCTATGATAGTAGGTCCTCACAGGGCCACAATCATACTCCCAAATGGGTACTGAAATTAATAACAAGGAAACATTATTGTATCCCGATTCATCATGTACCCTACTAAGATATAGAGATATCTGTAAAAAATTGAATTCATATATGTTGAAAAACATGAACGAAGCAATGATAATATGGCACATAGACACTTGAAAAAGGTCACCTCTCTCCCATCTGGATTGTACTACACATACATTTACCACATATCATATGTTGCATACAAAAATCATTTTCTCTCTTGATGAACTTCAAGATTTGGCATAATTGCTTGATCATTCTATCTTAGGACGATGAAAAAATTACCAACAATTCTATTAGCCACAACTCACAAGCAGAAATTCCCCAAATCATCATATTTGATGTGCATCACATGCACAGTAAGGGGTTTGAATTTAAGGTACTCTTACCTTAAACTTTGAATATGAGCACCCAATTTCTTGTTCAAGAATATGTATGTGGCTCTATTCGACCTTTGAATGGATCAACTAGGTACTTTAAAATGCACATTGATGCATAACATAACCCAATGTGTCTCCCTTGAGGTGATATATAATTTGTCAAAGTGCTTGTTCAAGTTTTACACTTTTCGAGCAAATGATCCTAGACGCAGGATCACATCCATTCACATGGGAATGTTTGGCATTTTGGGAACTATAATCTTAAATACCTTACGTCCACAATAGCATAGTTGAATCTCCAATGAGAGAATCATAAACTATGACCAAATAGAATTGCAAAATACCAACATCAATTGGTAGGACGCGGATGTACACACTGCATTCATATCAAATTCATCAAACTGCAGCAATATGGCTCCCTCCGTTGCAGTCCAAGTACATGGATGTTTAACCTTCACTCAACATTTTCCCACCTGTGTTTTGGTTATCTCTTGCGCATACCAATATCACCACCTCAACATACATCTATGAGCATGGGAGATCATGAAGGCATCATAATTCGTCATTCATGATATACCTCAGATCGTCCATAGGAGATTTATACATAGCCTCTATGTTGATCACTTTGAGGATAATTCCAGGCATTAGGGGGTAATTTACAACACATAGAATGCCAGGAATTAAGAGTGAATGTCACATCTTGACATCCTCCTCACAAGTATCCATGTACTAAAGAATCTGGACAATTAGTTCGGAATATTTTGTTTACACTCTATTGCAAATAATCTGCCAAATACATTTACTCAATAAAGGTGTCATTCAATTTCCAATCCCATTGTGCCATAAAGAGTGGAGGTACCTATTTCAAAACCACTCAACTCTCAAATAAGAGGGGGAGAAGTATGGTCACAAGGGATATAGCTTCTTGCAAACTTATGTGGAAACTATGGACTAAATAAACATCATGTTGATTGACACCCTATTGATATTTAGTATCAAAAGCCTATGGATGCTCTACATCCAAAAGACCAGCATATGTGTACACATATTCAAGCACTGAGTCATTGGAACACCCAAACTCTGTCATCATGGGAATTGACATAGAGTTAAACGGTCCATATTTTCACAAGAAAATTTTGATTCCACTAAATCAATCATATAAAGTCAACAAATGTCGACACTTCTCTATATCAGATTGACATACGCTTACTGGATCCAAACCAAAAGTCCTATGCAAGAGCGTTTCAACGCTTACTTTGGGTCAAATCAAAAGTGACGGCTGAGGAGATCTGCTCTTGCTAAACAATGATTGAGTAATACCTTACTCTCATAATGCTTTCTATGTGGTAGCAATGGGTGAGATATCAAGAGCTTGTAGCATATGTTCTAACATAGAAACATAGCCAATGTATTCGATGATATGTGTGAAAATCATGTTCCCATACTTAATCATCTAAATTTGATCATTGGCAGATCGAATGAATTTTATAGATTTGAAAACACAAAGTCATTGAATCAAAATCACAACATATGTACATATCAAGTTACTACATGACTTAAAATAATTTGTCAATTGATTGTGGTACACTGACTAGGAGAGTTTATTCATCAGAAGAGTTTCCTCTAATCACGCTGATCACATGTGTGTGTGTTTGTATCTCAAAATCCTAATTAGATCTTATGTCATCTCCAATCACACACAAGCAACCATGCAATCATCTTAAAATGAATGGTGATATGAAAATTTGAGGAAAAACCAAATTAGTCTTAATTCTACAACTTAGTCACAAGAGAAGTCAAAATTCGATCACTGTAGGATATGAAGATTATGGCCTACTAATCCCCATAATAAATGTCAGATTATAGACCGGTATCTTTGTGGTAGAGTTCTTACGAGAGCTATCATAGATTCCAAAGTTACTTCCACATGTCATTCCAAAGTCTCATAAAAATGAATAACTTTGTTGAGTGATCAAGTATATGATTCCACTGAATCACTAAACAATTATTAATAATAGAGCTTGTATTGCTTAGATGCAAGTAGGTTATGTGAGAGAAATATCATATTACCCACAAAGTGGCTTATTCTCATGTATTGTAATACATTTGAGAATTAACCAAATTACAAATTAAACTTGTGAGTGCTTCACTAGTTTATTCACAAAGTCTAAACCAATTTTCACACTTCAAGAGTGTTGGTAGAATTGGTATGCAATGACTTTGAAGTTTGCAAGATTCAGGGGGGGTATCCTCCTGAGTTATAGCATATTCATGCATCATATTGTACCCTTTTCTTTTATGAGTTTTTCCTCTTCAGATTTCTCATATAAAGTTTTTAATGAGGAAACATCGATACAAGAACATATGCCATATCTTCTATTTTTCCCTACTGGTGTTTTTAAAGAGGGTATTTTAAGACATAGTATATCACCTCCCTCGCAAGGGGTTTTAGAGATGATATAGGCCCTGTTTGGCACAACTCGGCTTCAACAAGAGAGCTGTTTTTTAGAAAACAACTTCATGAGCAACTTCATGAGCGGGGGAGAGCTATGTTTTTGCGGCTTCACCGTGTGTTTAACTCGTGAGAGAGAGTTTTCGAAAGAGACGAGAGCCGCGCAGAGCGGAGAGCTGGCCGTTTGGCTATTGAAGTTGTGATGCTGCTAGTGAAGTCATTGACAAAGCTGTACCAAACAGGCCCATAAAGACGTACATTGCTCTATAAGATCTTGCATGTTTAGCAAATGATCATATATACCACATCATTTTCTCCTTATTTTTTTCCAATGGGTTTAAAGAAGTTTTAGTGGCATATCCACATATATGATTTATCTCATGTTTTCCCCACTAGGGGTTTTCTATAGATAAATCAAGACATGGATCACTCCTTAAACCTTGCAGGTTCATGATAGAGTAATCACTAGACAAATTATTCCTATTTTTGCCGAATATGTTGATCGCTAGGGGTTTTCTATAGATAAATCAAGACATGGATCACTCCTTAAACCTTGCAGGTTCATGATAGAGTAATCACTAGACAAATTATTCCTATTTTTGCCGAATATGTTGATCTCTAAATGGACTCGATCAAAAGGGGGAGTGTTACAACAACACTTTGTTTGATCTAGCCATTGCAGCCACCATAGGTTTGATGAAGGCCATAGTGGAGGCTCTGAAACTGCCATGTTTAAGGCTATGATGAGCTTTATTGCTGCCACTAAGGAGAATTCATGAGCTACACTAATGTGTAGACTTATCATCTTCCTTGTAATCTTCCTGTAAATAGGGAGCTCGAGTCAATAAGAAATGGCTGAGTCACTTTTACATCTCCCTTTCGGAGATCTCTGTCTCTCTTCATTTCATTTTACAACAAGCCTCACTTCTCTCTGGGCCAGAGTAGGAGCCTGCAAAGTGGATACTGTAAAGCATATTCAGAAATCACAGAGTGCATTATTCCGCGCACGTCGCCGCAACGCACCAACGATTCTCGGAGCACACACACCATCCTGTAGTGCTGGGCACGAAGGCACACGATCAAAAGCAGAGCTTTTTCCAACGCAGTTGACCTGTACCGAAACTCCTTCCCCTATGAATTCGTTGGTGATCGGCGTTCTCGCGATTCTGGTGCCGGTGGGACGGATCTGGAGAGAGAGGCCTGGCGCGCCTGCAGGGTTTCGCGGACATGGCCAAACGCGGGGCGCGTCTCAGGGTTACCTGGATCATCCTGCTGCTCTCCGTCCCCGTCCTCCTGTTGCTCCTCCTCTCCGGCGATGGACGACTACTGGAGGCGCCGAACTCTGAATTTCTCGGTCGCATAAACAGAAGAGGTGAATTGTTTTTCTCTCGTTTCCCCAAATGCAGCATCAATTCTAAATTGGCACAATCAAATCCCAAATGTAATTTGTATTTCCATTTTCCAAGTTTACTCGCTAGTACTGCTACTTGGGTTTTTCGCCGCCGACTGTACAGAATTTCTCGTAGTTGCTCACCGCCGAACGTTACCATGTGCGTGGTGATAAATGCAAGTAGTCAAACAATACTGTATGTTAAAATTGTCTGCAGGCTTGATTAAAATTGTTAACAATGGAGCAGTACTACTGTAGCTCTCCCCGCGAATGACGAATCGCAGATGCGGATTCAACGCCTGTTCCCAAATCCCAAGATTAGCAGCAGTAATCGGTGTGATTCGCACGAGGAAATTTTATGTGGCCGCACATGTAAATCCACCCCCTCACTCTCGACTCTCGAGAGTCTCGAGCTCCGGCCCACACCGACACCGGTCACCGGAGCTCCTGCGTTTGCACGATGCACCTTGGCACAGGACAACGCTAGGTAGTCACCGGCCACTTCGCTCGCCGGCCTGGCAGCAATGCGGCAACGCGAAGCCAAGGTGGGCGTCGACAGCGCGGCGGCGCCGCCGTGGAAGGAGCAGCAGCAGAGCACGGCTGCTGGGCGCTGGCTGGACACAGAGGCGGCGGCGGCGCTGGGGTTCACGCCGCGGACGAAGAGGGCGCCGTGCTGCTCGGTGATCAACATGGTGCTCGCGGCCTTCGTGTTGACCGTGCCGACGATGGTCATCCTCCTCGGCGCGCGCACCAGTGTGCCGGCCGTCAGGATCAGCTCGGCCGACGATGCCGTCCGGCGCGGAGGTAGGCTGTAGCCTGTAGCTAGTTCTGTTCATGCCATGTTCATGAGCTAAGGTCGGGCTGTGCTAAACTGCAAATGCATATCGCTGCACATTGTACCGTGACTTGCAGTGGAAATGCAGTAATTGTACATGGTTCACTACTCACTCCACTGGACCATTGCGTCTGACGGTTTCATTTGTTCTTGTCAGTTTCAGGTGAAAGATCCTACGACAAGCTCCTCGGCGGCCTCTTGGCAGGCGGATTCGACGAGAAATCCTGCCGTAGCAGGTACCAATCCGTCATGTACCGTCGCAGGCCCGGCAAGCAGCCGTCGGCGTACCTCGTCTCCAAGCTGCGGCAGCAGGAAGCACTGCAGAGACGGTGCGGCCCGGGCACCGCGGTCTACAGCCACGCGCTGGAGCAGCTCAGGTCGGGCAAGAGCGGCGGCGACGGCACTGGCTCGCCGGAGTGCAAGTACCTGGTCTCCATCTCGTACCGGGGACTCGGGAACCGGATTCTCGCCACCTCGTCGGCGTTCCTCTACGCGGTGCTCACCGGCCGCGTGCTCCTCGTCGACCCCAGCAACGAGATGGGCGAGCTCTTCTGCGAGCCCTTCCCTGGCACGACGTGGCTGCTGCCGCCGGGCTTCCCGCTGGCGAGCTACACCAACTTCAGCGTCAGCACCACCGAGAGCTACGGCAACATGCTGAGGAACAAAGTCATCAGGACCGACAACGCCGGCGGCACGCGGCCGGCATCGCAGCTGCCGGCGTTCTCGTACGTCCACCTCAACCACGACGCCACCGAGCAGGACAACTTGTTCTTCTGCGACGAGGACCAGAGGGTTCTCCGGAACATCTCGTGGCTGGTGATGAGGACGGACAACTACATCGTGCCGGGCCTGTTCCTGGACACGGGGTTCCAGGGGGAGCTCGGCAGGATGTTCCCGGAGCCGGACGCCGTGTTCCACCACATCGTCCGGTACCTGTTCCACCCGAACAACCACGTCTGGGGCCTCGTCACGCGCTACTACGACGCGTACCTCGCGACGGCGCAGCAGCGGGTGGGCATCCAGGTGCGCGTCTTCGGCTCCCAGCCGAACTCGCCGGAGCTCCTCGAGCAGATCACCAAGTGCACGCAGAAGGAGAGGCTGCTCCCGGAGCTCCTCGCCGCGGCGGAGGACCCCGTGGCGCCGGGAGGAGGACCGAGTCGGAAGACCAAGGCCGTGCTCGTCACCTCGCTCAAGTCCTGGTACTACGAGAAGCTCAAGGGCATCTACTGGGAGCGCGCGGCGGCCACCGGCGAGGCGGTGAGCGTGCACCAGCCGAGCCACGAGGAGTTCCAGCGGTTCGGCGCCAGGTCGCACGACGCCAAGGCGTGGGCGGAGATATACCTGCTGAGCCTGACGGACGCGCTGGTGACGACGGCGTGGTCGACGTTCGGGTACGTGGCGCAGGGGCTCGGCGGCCTGAGGCCGTGGGTGATGTACAGGCCGGACAACGACACCCATGTGCCGGACCCGCCGTGCGGGAGGGACGTGTCCATGGAGCCGTGCTTCCACGCGCCGCCGTTCTATGACTGCAGGCTGAAGCGGGGGGCGGACACGGGCAAGATTGTGCCGCAGGTCCAGCACTGCGTTGACATGAGCTGGGGCTTGAAGATTGTTCGTTGTAGCTAAGGCTTGTACGTTGGTGATGGTGGTGGCTTCAGTGCAAATATAGGATATTTATTAAGTATGAGCAGAAACACGTGCTGATTTTGTGTTAGTGCAAAAGGTATGTTCAATTGTAGTAGATGGGAGTAATTAACAAGAACTTTTGTTTTTTAAGTTGAAATGCATGCAAATATAAATGAAACGAAAGAAAGAATAGATAAGGAAGCGGTCCCACCTGCATACTCATATAGTGGTCCACTTTTCATGTCACGACGACAAACAAAGAGGGGGGATTGGTTTGGTCGTCGTCCACCACCCTCCCACACACTCCCGCGTACGCTCGCGCCCTCCCTCCCAATCTCACCCATCAATCCCACCCGTCAAATCTCCCACCTTTCCTTTCAATTGTTTTCCTTAATCAATCACTTGTAAATTGTTCCTTTTTTCCTTTCCTTCCGCGTTTGAATTTCCTTAATCAATCACGTGTATCAATCACACGTGAATTGTTCCTTATTTTTCTTTCCTATTGCGTTCGAATAATTTCCTTAATCAATCATGTGTAAATTATTCCTTTTTTCCTTTCCTTCTATGTTTGAATTTCCTTAATCAGTCACGTGTAAATTGTTCCGTGTTTTTTCTTTCCTTGTGTGTTTAAATTTCCTTATTCCATCACGTGTCAATTATTCTTTGTTTTTTCCTTTCCTTCTTAACACTTTCCTTTTGCCTCCACCCTTTTGGTATAAAACCATAGCTAGGCTTTCACTTGTTGAGTATTGCGTATTCATGGAGATTGATGTTGTTGACGACGGCGCGACCCTAGACGGCGGCGACCGGCAGCAGCGGCCCACCTGCACGAGGTGCCCCATCCTCCGCGCCGCGTCGGAGGAAGGAGGCCGCGCTGGCGGATCTGTGGAGGCCGCCATCGCCGGGAGGCCGCGCTGGTGGATCCGTGGATGTTGCCATTTCCGTTTGTACTCAATTTCTGAAGCTTCTGCTTGCCGCTGATGAAAAACAACCTTTTTTAATTGGTTGTCAAGTGATCCCAAAATTATCCATCGCTACATCAAGCAGACGACGAACATCCTTGTGGATTACAACTATGAGGCAAAGGTAATTAATTAAGTTGTGAGTATTCTTGGTGCCTTTTCTGATTGTAGTGTTAAAAATAACACTGAATGATATTATTATGCTTTCCTACTAATTTCATGTTGTGGGGGTGAATAGCTTCTGTACAGGTTGCGGATTTTAGGGGTGGCCATACCAAGCACGCATGTAATGGAAATGTCAGGGTTCTTTACCGCCGACAGTAAATTTATATCGATCGTGCGTCGGGCTCGGATGGTTAGCGCAAGAGACAACGAGATTTATACTGATTCGGGCCTTTGAGGAGTAATACCCTACGTCCAGTGTGGTGCTGCCGTGTTCCTGAGCTAGGTGTACTCGTAGTAGGGGTTACAAGCTGGTCGGGAGAGGGTGTTGAGCCCATGTCCCGGGAGATGGAGTTCGATCCTATGAAGGTCTAACCCTTGTAACTGTTGCCTTCCTCTCCCTTTTATAGTCACAAGGGGAGGGGCACAAGGGGAAGTAAAAAAGAGTTACAGTGCTTGGCAGCTAACACGTCCCATCGTACATCGTTGCCCGTCAGGGTGCATTAAAGCCAAGTCGTGATGCCTTGTCGGGGGAGCCGCTGCGTGGCCGGGCTGGACCGTTCACTCTGGGACGCTTGGCCTCCTCCCCGAGTAGTTTGGGCTTGTCTCGGTCTGCCCGAGTACTTGCCTAGCTTGCCACGCCCGAGCCTAATTCTAGGCTTGTGCGCGTCGTAGAGGGTGCTTGAGTGCCTCGGGCTGAGCTTGCGTGCGCAGAGTGGGAGGTGATGGTGATGTGATGGCCGCGCAGCTGGTCAGACCAGCATTAAGGCTCTTGGCGGGGCGAGCCGCTTGCATGGCCGCCAGCTGTTGCACTTGCATGACGTGGAGATTAGTTCCTCCGCACACGTCGGTGGCGATGCTCGAGCCGTGCGTCTGGGCCCAGACACACTAGTCGGGATTGGACTTGTCGTGCGAGGCGGAGACTTGTCGTGTGGGGCAGAGACTTCCCTCTAGTGGGAAACTAGTCAGAGATGCAACCAACTGGCCAAAGACTGGACATCTTGCAGGTGTGGGTCTTGACCAGGGTTCCTTCTCCTCCTTGTCCTGAATCTTTTATCATGACATTGTCAATCTTGGCCTTCACAATGTCAATCTTGGCCTTCACATTGTCAACCTTGGCCTTCACGTTGTCAATCTTGTTGGATCATCTCGTTGTCTTAGGGGAGATAATCTCGCCGTCAAAGGAGGCCCTAATCCGAGCCCGCGTCAGTAGCCCCCGAGCCTGAGTGGGAGTCGAGGAGTCGCGCTCAGGCTCAGCCGGATGATCTTGGTGTTGGTGGTGTTCTTCTCGTTCCCGGTGGGTGCGCGCGAGCGCATCCACCGGATGTAGCCCCCGAGCTCGTGAGTGAGTAGGAGACTGGCTCGCGAGCTTTTATTTGTTATTGTGGCCGTTGTAGCTCGGGGATGTTTCGTCGGGGCAGTTGGGGCCGTCGTGGTGAACGTGGGCGTAGTTATGGGCGTGGGCATTGTCGTATGGACCTCCCTGGGCCCACTACCTCGGTGGGTACCAGGACCGACTACTCTGTGGGCCCCTGGGACTACCCGGCTTGCGCTACACGGCACCTGAAGGCGTGGAGCACAAGGACTACACAGGAGTAGTACTCGGTTAGGGAGCTGTACATGTTCCGCACTGTATAGAGGACTCCTAGACGTACTCGACTAGTACTCTCTCCCTACTCCGACTTGTAACCCTGCCTCCTGGACTATATAAGGCGAGGCAGGGACCGATCTCTAGCATCCAATCTCCTCTCATACAACCCACGGCGCACAATTGCACCTTCTTGTAATCGTGCCCTATTAATCCAGAGCTACGCAGCATACAGGACGTAGGGTATTACGCACCTCGCGGCCCGAACCTGTCTAAATTGTGTGCCACGTGTCTCTTCCTTCGAGTTACCGATCTCGGCGAGTCACAATCATCTACTTCGGGTACTCCCCGTAGTAGGTTGCTGGTCTAAAACACCGACAGCTGGCGCGCCAGGTAGGGGCTCTCGCTCGAGATCACATGGCGAACTCGACGGCTTCCGTCCACTTCAAGCCAACCGTCGCCTTCAACCGCGGCGACACCTTCGTCTTCGGTGCCCGGGGTTTGCACGCGCCGATGGCGCGGGCTCCTTCCCGCCGCCGCGACCATGCGGCCCAACCCGAGGAGGGGCTTCGTGACACTTCCCGAAGTTGTCACGGGCGAACTCGCCCGGCAAGTTCGGCGAAATTTCGCTCTTCAACCACCACGGCGACTTCGAGCTCGAGTCGCGTCTCCAACTCGAACCCGACGTCGCCATGGGCCATCGCATGCGAGCCGGCCGCTCGGCCATCGCGGGCGGTCCCCTCACCACGCAAGCACTCCGCGCGTGGCCCCCGCATCCTCAGCCGGGCCCGCACGGGGGCTCCCGCTTCACGCCGGGCCGGCAAGGAGCCCGTACCCGAGTACAACTCGGACTCCGACACCATCCCCGATCGCGTTCCGGACTCCAGCCCTCTCTCCGAGTTCTACTCAAACCCAGACTACGAGTTCGACTTCGGGTCGGACCCTGAGGAGCCCGAGTCCGATGACGATTCCACTGAGCTTCCCTTGTCAGGGCCAGCTTCTGGGCTGGTTATAAAATCAACGCCGGTCGGAAGATACGTCTACTGGCCAGACCGCAAGCCCGCTGACCTGGTAAAGGGAGACTCACGCTACGTCGCCTACATCGACTCGCTACCGTTCCAGGAGGGAACACCACTAGCCCGGCCGACTCTAACACACCAAGCGAGGTGGCACCCTTTGAGTCCGGCCTTGGCACCCCCGATCGCCAAGTCTTCATGGCCTGCCGGCGACACCCCGAGACCTTCGGGCACGGCCGAGGACAAGTACACGGAGGACATCTCCACGTACGAGCGTTCGTCGACGCACTCCGGACGAGACCGCCGCCAACAGGGACGCTCGGCGTGAGCGTAACAGGAAGCGCAGCGAACGGCGCCGGCGGCTCAGAGACAACCTCCCCATCTGCAACCTCGCGGAAGCTCTCGAGGCGGTCGAAAGCAGAGTACACACCACCCCTGAGCAGTGCCTCATGTCGATCACAACGATCGCACGCCAGGCTCAGGGCATACGCGCTGGAGAGGTCATCGCCAAGCTCGCTGAAGAACCTTACTTCATGCGGGTCGACAACAGAGTCAACCAACCTCCTCCAGCTAAACCCCGCGACAACGAAACTACTAGTCGCGAGCGCCAACGCCGGTCCCAACCGTACTCGAGCCGACCTCCCGGCCGAGCCAAACCGCCGCCGCTCCAACGCCGGCGGACCTTCACGAAGAAGACCAAGGCAACCGAGAAGTTGTTCCCCACCGCGCCCGGCCGGTGGCGGCGGCAACGATCCCGACGGCGGCGGCGGTGGACGGCGGCGGCTCCAACCATGGGGCCAACAGAGAGCGGAGGCGGCGGCGGCCGCGGCGGCCGAGGCCACGCGAACGGCCACGCCTCGGCGCCTCGCACCGGCCGTACGACGCTCGCCCCGGAAGATTGAGGAGCCGCGGCGAGAAGAAGTCGACCACCGCCGGCCGAGGGCGGCGGCTTCCCCCGCCTTCTCACCTCGACTTCGCAACTTGCTCCTCCCCGACAAGTTCAAGCCTTTGGGGATCACCAAGTACGACGCGAAGCAGATCCCATCCGGTGGCTCCGATGCTACGCCCTCTCCATCGAGAACGGCCGGCGGCAACGGCGATACCAAATGCCTCTACTTCCCCTTCGCCCGGACCAAGCACCACTCACATGGCTCGAGTCGCTCGACAAGCACTCGATCGACAAGTGGGACCGACCGAAGGAGCGGTTCACGAGCAACTTCGCGGGCACCATGGGCCGGTCGGGTACTCGCATGGACCCGGCCATGATCAAGCGAGAACGGGGCGAGACCCTCCGCAAGTACATGCGCCGCTTTTCGACAAGCGCGCTACCGTCGTCGACGTCAGCGACAAGGAGGTCATCGACCTCTTCCGGAGACGGCCTCTACCACCGCCGCACCTTTGAAGACTTCGGTCGTCGCCGTCCCGAGTCCATCCCCCACCTCAAGGACATGATCACGTCCGGGCGGATGAAGAGGACAAGGCCAACGCCAAGTACGACGCCATCCGCGGCAAGTCCAAGCGAGAACCGGGGCGGCGGCGGCGCGGCAATTCAAACCAAGGCGGCCGCAACAACAACAACAACAACGGCGGCAACTACTCGGGTCTGTCGGGCATACTCCCCGGTACTCATGCAAGGAAGGAAGAATAGTAGAAGACGGACTCTGGTAGAATTCCCCCGTACTCCTACTAGGACTCGCTCCGTGTACTCCTACTAGGACTCCTACCTTGTAACCGACTAGGAACCCGCCCCCCGGACTATATAAAGGAGGGTCGGGTACCTAGCCGCACATCCCCAATCCCTCCGGGGACAACCAACACCAAGCGCGGGCGCCATACTTGATCCCCCAAACGAGACGTAGGGTTCGCCACCTTGGCAGCCCGAACCTGTATAAATCTTGTGTCCCGTGTCCTTGCGCATACCTTCGAGTTCTCGGTCTTCCGATCACGATCCCCACCGCACAATCTACTACCTCGGGTACCCCCTTGGTAGGTTTGCCGGTCTAAAACACCGACACTGGCGCGCCGGTAGGGGTGATCATCACCACCGGCGATTCGAAGGACCCTCGTCAACAAGATCAATCTACTCGTCGACTCGCCGAAGATCCATTGAAGCAAGTCGCCTTGCTCTTGTCAAAGCGGAATCAATTTTCCTATGCCGCGCTTCGGGTGCCTCGGCACGTCGCGCGGCTCGTCACGCGGCTTGTCGCGCTGCTCGTCGTCGACGCTCGTCGTCGACTACTTCGTCTTCGCCGCGCGTCCCGGGGTGCCTCGGCACGTCGCGCGGCTCGTCATGCGGCTCGTCACGCCGCTCGTCGTCGACTACTCCGCCTCGCGCGAGCTCGTCGTCGTCGACTACTTCATCTCCGCCGCGCGTCCCGGGTGCCTCGGCACGTCGCGCGGCTCATCACGCGGCTTGTCGCGCCGCTCGTCGTCGACTACTCGTCGTCGACTACTTCGTCTCCGCCGCGCGTCCGGTGCCTCGGCACGTCGCGCGCCTCGTCACGCGGCCTCGCGCAAGCTCGTCGTCGACTACTTCATCTCCGCCGCGCGTCGGGGTTCCTCGGCACGTCGCGCGGCTCGTCACGCGGCTTGTCGCGCCGCTCGTCGTTGACTACTCCGCTTCGCGCGGCTCGTCGTCGTCGACTACTTCGTCTCCGCCGCGCGTCCGGTGCCTCGGCACGTCGCGCGGCTCGTCCCGCGGCTCGCCGCGCCGCTCGTCGTCGACTACTCCGCCTCGCCCGGGCTCGTCGTCGACTACTCCGTCTTCGCCGCGCGTCCGGGTGCCTCGGCACGTCGCGCGGCTCGTCACGCGGCTTGTCGCGCCGCTCGTCGTCGACTACTCGCCTCGCGGCCGGCTTGTCGTCGACTACTTCGTCTCCGCCGCGCGTCGGGGTGCCTCGGCACGTCGCGCGGCTCGTCCGCGGCTCGCCGCGCCGCTCGTCGTCGACTACTCCACCTCGCCCGGGCTCGTCGTCGACTACTCCGCCTCGCCCGAGCTCGTCCCGCGGCTCGCCGCGCCGCTCGTCGTCGACTACTCCACCTCGCCCGGGCTTGTCGTCGACTACTTCGTCTTCGCCGCGCGTCGGGGTGCACGGGCACGTCGCGCGGCTTGTCACACGGCTTGTCGCGCCGCTCGTCATCGACTACTCGTCGTCGACTACTTCGTCTTCGCCGCGCGTCGGGTGCCTCGACACGTCGCGCGGCTCGTCACGCGGCTTGTCGCGCCGCTCGTCGTCGACTACTCCTCGTCGACTACTTCGTCTTCGCCGCGCGTCGGGGTGCCTCGGCACGTCGCGCGGCTCGTCACGCGCGGCTTGTCGCGCCGCTCGTCGTCGGCTACTCGTCGTCGACTACTTCGTCTTCGCGCGCGCGTCCGGGTGCCTCGGCACGTCGCGCGGCTCGTCCACGCGGCTTGTCGCGCCGCTCGTCGTCGCCTGCCTTGTCGTCGACTACTTCGTCTCCGCCGCGCGTCCGGGTGCCTCGGCACGTCGCGCGCTCGTCCGCGGCTCGCGCCGCGCCGCTCGTCGTCGACTACTCCACCTCGCCCGGGCTCGTCGTCGACTACTCCGCCTCGCCCGGGCTCGTCCCCGCGGCTCGCCGCGCGCGCTCGTCGTGGACTACTCCACCTCGCCCGGGCTCGTCGTCGACTACTTCGTCTTCGCCGCGCGTCCGGGTGCCTTGGCACGTCGCGCGGCTTGTCACACGGCTTGTCGCGCCGCTCGTCGTCGACTACTCGTCGTCGACTACTTCGTCTTCGCCGCGCGTCGGGGTGCCTCGGCACGTCGCGCGGCTCGTCACGCGGCTTGTCGCGCGCCGCTCGTCGTCGACTACTCCTCGTCGACTACTTCGTCTTCGCCGCGCGTCGGTGCCTCGGCACGTCGCCGCGGCTCGTCCACGCGGCTTGTCGCGCGCTCGTCGTCGGCTACTCGTCGTCGACTACGCCGTCTTCCCGCGCGCGCGTCCCGGGGTGCCTCGGCGCACGTCGCGCGGCTCGTCACGCGGCTCGTCGCGCCGCTCGTCTTCGACTACCTTCGTCTTCCACCGCGCGTCGGGTGCCTCGGCACGTCGCGCGGCTCGTCCGCGGCTCGCGCGCGCGGCTCGTCCCGCGGCTCGCCGCGCCGCTCGTCGTCGACTACTCCGCCCTCGCCCGGGGCTCGTCGTCGACTACTTCGTCTTCGCCGCGCGTCCCGGTGCCTCGGCGCGTCGCGCGGCTCGTTACGCGGCTTGTCGCGCGCTCGTCGTCGACTACTCGTTGTCGACTGCCGTCTTCGCCGCGCGTCGGGGTGCCTCGGCACGTCGCGCGCGCTCGTTACGCGGCTTGTCGCGCGCGCTCGTCGTCGACTACTCGTCGTCGACTACTTCGTCTTCGCCGCGCGTCGGGGTGCCTCGACACGTCGCGCGGCTCGTCACGCGGCTTGTCGCGCTGCTCGTCGTCGACTACTCCGCCTCGCCCGGGCTCGTCGTCGACTACTTCGTCTTCGCGCGCGCGTCCGGGTGCCGCGGCACGCCGCGCGGCTCGTTACGCGGCTTGTCGCGCCGCTCGTCGTCGACTACTCGTCGTCGACTACTTCGCCTCACGCGGGCTCATCGTCGACTACTCCGCCTATGCGCGCGCGTCCGGTGCCTCGCCGCACGTCGCGCGCCCGTGACACGACTCATCATCGACTACTCCGTGCGCCACGACTTCGTCTTGCGGCCACACTGGCTTTACTTCGGCCACACCGTACGTGGTGACTACTTGTCTCGCGGCAACAACGGCTCGGCTTCGAGTATGCGCGCGCGCCGCCACGACGTCGTCTTCGGTCGCATCGCGTCGACCCTTCATCTTGACTAGTTTTCCAAACTAGTCGAGAACGGCAGTCACGCCCCCAACAACTAGTCGGAATCAACTCGATTAGTCGACTTCAACAACAACCATCGCGGCTCCATCGCCACGGCATCATCTACAAGTCTCCGCGAGCAAAGAACGGCTAAGTCATTTATCTAAATGATTACTGTTTTCTTGGCTTGTTCTCCTCATCATGTAGGACAACTTGCCGACTACTCATTTGTGTATGCTTCTCGGCGGGTTTTCACGGGAGCTACACTCTGCTGACTACTCTTGGGGCATATCAATCAAGTCGCCGCGAGTCTACTTCATCAACTCGGGGGCTATCCCTAGGAGGCGGATTTCTAAAGTCCGCTACGCGCGGCAATCTAAAGTCGACTTCTAAAGTCGCATCTTAAAGTCGACTCCGGTCGCATCTTCGCACGCTTCGGTGGCATACTACGTGTGTAAGCTTCGATGGAACCTAGCCGTAAGCGGCCCTCGGGTCCCGGCGACGATGGAACCTAGCCGCACGTGGTCTTCACGCCCGTACCATGGGTCCAAGTGCCCTAAGTACTCGTGCTCCGTACCTTGGGTCTGAAATCCATGGCCCAGGTACGCAAGTCGACTTCTAAAGTCGCACCTTCAAGTCCACTACGGTGGCACCCGTACCTTGGGTCTGAAATCCATGGCCCAGGTACGCAAGTCGACTCCGGTCGCACCTTCAAGCCCGCTCGGCGGCAATCGTACCTTGGGTCCGAAATCCATGGCTCAGGTACTTAAGCCCACTCCGGTGGCACAAGCCCGCTCTGGCGGCAACTGTACTTTGGGTCTGAAATCCATGGCTCAGGTACTTAAGCCCACTCCGGTGGCACAAGTCGACGCTAACGGTCGCATCCAAGCCCACTCCGGTGGCACAAGCCGACTCCGGTCGCACCTTCAAGCCCGCTCGGCGGCGGAATCGTACCTTGGGTCCGAAATCCATGGCTCGGTACTTAAGCCCACTACGGTGGCACAAGCCGACTCCGGTCGCAATCTTAAGTCCGCTCCCGGCGGCAAACTACTCGTTTTTTTCTTATTTTTTATTCGCTTTGGCTTTCGGAAAGTGCTTTTCGTTTTTTGCATCTTAAGTCCACCCCGCGTGGCACAAAGTCGACTACCGCGGCCGCATCTAAAGTCCGCTTTACGCGGCAACCTAAAGTCGACTTCCAAAGTCGCATTTCAAAAGTCCGCTCGCGCGGCGCAAAGTCGACCATTGTAGTCGCATCTCAAAGTCCGCTCCGCGCGGCACAAAGTCGACTTCGGTTTTTAAGTCGCATTCTAAAGTCCGCTCTCGCCGGCATCTAAAGTCGACTTCGGTCGCAACTAAAGTCCGCTCCGACGGCACGACTACTTCTCAAGCTCCACGGCTCGACGCCAAACCGCTACTTGGAATCTCTCCCGGCTCGGGGCTACTTGAAGATAACTTCAAAGATGCTTCGCTCGCTCTCAAGCTCGGGGGCTCCTCACCAATCACTACTCGACGTGGCTCATACGGCTCTCTTATCTCGGGGGCTACACGCTACAAGAGTACTCGGATGATGGCTTCGCGAACACTGAAGACCCTTGGATTGATTACCTAATCATTTCAAGGCTCGGGGTCGCTATGCTACACCCATCATTCAAATTTTTTCAAGACTGATGAGCTGGACCACCTTCCAGCCTCGCGGCAGTTCAAGTACTATTGAAGGCTTCTCCAAGCGTACTCGAGGACGCTCCGGGACTACTCGAAGAGGCTTCAAGACTACTCAAACTACTACTCTCGACTCCAATGTGCTCGGGGGCTTGTCGGGCATACTCCCCGGGTACTCATGCAAGGAAGGAAGAATAGTAGAAGACGGACTCCTGGTAGAATTCCCCTGTACTCCTACTAGGACTCGCTCTGTGTACTCCTACTAGGACTCCTACCTTGTAACCGACTAGGAACCCGCCCCCTGGACTATATAAAGGAGGGTCGGGTACCTAGCCGCACATCCCCACTCCCTCACGGGGACAACCAACACCAAGCGCGGGCGCCATACTTGATCCCCCAAACAGACGTAGGGTTCGCCACCTTGGCGGCCCGAACTCGTATAAATCTTGTGTCCCGTGTCCTTGCGCATACCTTCGAGTTCTCGGTCTTCCGATCACGATCCCCACCGCACAATCTACTACCTCGGGTACCCCCTTGGTAGGTTTGCGGTCTAAAACACCGACAGTCCCAACCGCAAGCGCAAGCCGGACAACACTTGTCGCGGCTATCCGGCGCCCTGCGAAAGGGAACTCGAAGAAGAACTCGGCGGTTTCAAAGACCTGCTGAAGGAGAAGTGCCCGTGGCATCCAAACGGCAACCACACTACCGAGCAGTGCTACCAACTCAGGCATGCACTCAAGGATACGCCGGAGCCACCGCACCCTCACGACCAAAAGGGCAAGAAGAAGGACGGCGATAACAACGACTTCCAAGAACCCGAGAAGACCGTCAACGTCCTCTTCGGCGGACTGCCCAGCAGGCGGGAGCAGAAGGCTACCCGTCGCGAAGTAATGTCCATTGAGCCAGCGGTCCCGACCCCTCTCAGGTGGTCGGAGGTACCCATCACCTTCTCCCGCGCGGACCAATGGACCAGCTTCTCCGAACCGGGACGGTTCCCCCTTGTCTCGAAGCCAACGGTGGCGGGCTCCAAGCTCAACAAGGTGCTCATCGACGGTGGAAGTGGGCTCAACGTCCTCTTCACCAAAACCTTGAAGAAAATGAAGCTCGACGTCACCCCCATGCTCACCAAGAGCAAGCACGCCCTTCTACGGCATCGTCCCCGGCAACGCGGCTATTCCACTAGGCTCAGTGGTCCTGCCAGTTACCTTCGGGGCGTCTCGGGACAACTACCGTACCGAGTACATCAAGTTCGAGGTCGCGGACTTCGAGACCTCCTACCACGCCATCCTCGGCAGACCGGCCATCGCCAAGTTCATGGCGGTGCCCCACTACACCTACTTGGTACTCAAGATGCCAAGTCCAGTCGGTGTACTCTCCCTCCAAGGGGACTTAAAGATCTCCCACAACTGTGACACAGAAGCCCTGGCGATCGCCTCTTCAAACCAAGTACCCAACGCTATGATGTAGGTCTACGCTGTGTCGAAGAAGCTTGCTACAAGTGAACTCGACATCCCAGAGAAGTCTGACAGCACCAACAAGCCTCAGCCACCTGAGGAGGTACTCGTCAAGACGGTCGACCTCGGAACAGGCGACCCCAGCAAGACCACCACCATCGGGGCCGGCCTCGACACCAAATAGGAAGACGCGCTCATCAGCTTTCTTCGGGCTAACCGCGACATCTTCGCGTGGAAGCCGACGGACATGCCGGGAGTGCCCGGGGAGCGATTGAGCACGCCTCAACGTCGATCCAAAGGCCACCCCCAAGCGACAACACCTCCTACGCTTTGCGGCGACGACGGACGGGCGCCATCAAGAAGGAACTCGCCAAGCTACTCGCAGTTGGCTTCATCGAGAGAAGTTTTCCATCCCGAGTGGCTCACCAACCCCGTCCTCGTCCGCAAGAAGAACTCGAACGAGTGGAGGATGTGCGTCGACTACACCGACCTCAACAAGCAACGCCCCAAGGATCCCTTCGGGTTGCGCGGATTGATCAAGTCATCGACTCCACGGCGGGCTGCGACCTGCGTTCTGCTTCCTCGACTGCTACTCCGGGTACCACCAGATCGCAATCAAGGAGGAAGATCAGGAGAAGACCGCGTTCATCACCCCATTTGGCGCGTAGTGCTACACGACCATGTCATTCGGGCCGAAGAACGCGGCGCTACCTATCAATGGGCCATCCGGAGCACCGCTTCAAGCGGCAACTCAACAAGAACGTCGAGGCCTACGTGGATGACGTGGTTGTCAAAACCAGGGACTCCGTACCCTCATCGACGACCTTGAAGAGACCTTCGCATCACTCCGCGAGTACCGCCGGAAGCTCAACTCGAACAAGTGCGTCTTTGGCGTCCCTTCGGGCAAACTACTCGGCTTCATCATCGCCCCGGCGCGGCATTGAAGCCAACCCCCGAGAAGATCTCCCGCCATCACCGGCATGAAAGCCCCCAAGAGCATCAAAGACGTCCCGTAAGCCGACGGGGTGCATGGCGGCGTTGAACGAATTCATCTCGAGGCTAGGAGAACGGGGTCTCCCCTTCTTCAAACTACTCAAGCATCACGAGAAGTTCGTGTGGACTCCGAGGCGGATCAAGCCCTTGCCCGGCTCAAGGACTTCCTATCAAAGCCACCAATCCTCACGGCTCCTCACAAGGGCGAGCGGCCTCTCGCTCTACCTTGCTGCGACTACTCACGTGGTCGCATCGCCATCGTTGTCGAGCGGCGGGGAAGACGGCCACGCCTACCCGGTCCCGGGGCGCCCGGTCTACTTCGTCGGCGAGGTTCTATCGAGTCCAAGGCTCACTATCGGCCGGTGCGAAGCTCCCGTACGCTCTACTCATCACCTCGCGGAAGCTACGACACTACTTCCAGGAGTACTCGGTCTCCGTCGTCACCGACTACCCGCTCGGCGACATCCTGAGGAACCAAGATGCTACTGGAAGAATCTCCAAATGGGCTGTCGAGCTCGGCGCCCTCACCATCGACTTCAAGCCACGCACAGCCATCAAGTCGCAAGCACTAGTCGACTTCATAGCAGAGTGGCGGGAGAACTAGCTGCCCACTCCCACCGTGCGACCAGAGCATTGGGTGATGTACTTCGACGGCTCGCTCAACCTCGAGGGCGCAGGTGCAGGGGTACTCCTGATCTCTCCAACAGGCGAACAACTCAAGTACGTCATGCAGATCTTCTGGAAGGTCTCGAATAACGAAGCCGAGTACGAAGCCCTCCTACACGGGCTCCGCCTCGCGGCTTCACTGGGTATCAAGCGGCTACTAGTCTACGGCGACTCCGCAGTGGTCATCAACCAAGTCAACAAGTCCCGGGACCGCAACAAGGAGAACATGGACGCCTACGCCTAGAAGTCCGCAAGCTCGAGAACAAATTATATGGTCTCGAGTTCGATCACATCGTCCGCGACAACAACGTTGCAGCAGACGTCCTTTCGAAGCTTGGATCCTCCCGCGCTCAAGTTCCAGCGGGTGTCTTCGTTCACGAGCTTCACGCGCCATCCATCCCGGAGCCGGTGCCACCGACCACTGTCCCAGCCCATCCATCAGCTGGACAGGAGGTCATGATGATCGACGTGGACTGGAGGCAACCCTTCATCGACTACCTCAGCGAGCAGAAGATTCCCTCGAACAAGAACATGGCCGAGCAGCTCATCCGCCGCGCCAAGTCCTACGTCCTCGTCGGAGACAAGCTTTACAAGCGGGGCGCATCTTCTGGAGTACTCATGAAGTGCGTCCCTCGTGAAGAAGGCAAGGACATCTTGGAGGAGATCCACAAGGGCATCTGCGGCAACCACGCGTCTTCACGCACGGCCGGTCGGCAAGGCCTTCGGCGAGCGTTCCTGCCCCACGGCCACGGGCGACGCCGAAGAACTCGTTAGAAGGTGCCAAGGATGTCGGTACTTCGCCAAGCAAAGCAACACGTCCCGGCCTACAAGCTAGTCACCATACCGCCAACACGGCCCTTTGCCTCGCTGGGGGCTCGACATGATTGGGCCACTACCAAGCTGCGCCGGGAGGTTTCAACGAAGTGCTGGTAGCTATCGACAAGTTCACCAAGTGGATCGAGGTCAAGCCGGTCACATGCCCCAAGGGCGACGAGTACTCGACTTCCGGATGAACTCATACACCGCTATGGGCTACCCCACCGCATCATCACAGACCTGGGGTCCAACTTCAACAACCACCAGTTCTGGGAGTACTGCAAGAACAGCGGGATCGACGTCCGATACGTCTCAGTTGCCCATCCACGGGCCAACGGACAAGTCGAGCGCGTCAATGGGATGGTACTCAACGCTCTCAAGAAGCGGCTACACGACGCTGCTAACTCTAAAGGGGGCAAGTGGATCAAGGAACTACCCAACGCACTCTGGGGGCTACGGACTCAACCATCCAAGCCAACGGGGCAATCCCCCTACTTCCTGGTCTACGGCTCCGAAGCCATCCTCCCTGCCGACGTCATATGGAACTCGCACAAACGGTGGAGCACTACGACGAAGGCGTCTCGGAAGACGACGAGACGAGTTGACATCGACGGCCCTCGAAGAAGCTCGGCCGCGCCGCCCTCGTCCAATCAGCAAGGTACCGGAGGGTATCCGACGCTACCATGATCGCAACGTCAAGGAACGCTCCTTCAACGTTGGAGATCTTGTCCTCCGCCGTATCCCGAACACGGAAGGACTTCACAAGCTCGGTTCCCCACGGGAAGGTCCCTTCACCGTGGCAAAGGTGGCCAGGGGCGGCTCCTACCGCCTCCAAACACTTGAAGGCGAAGACATCAACAACTCGTGGAACGTCGACCGGCTACGTCGATTCTACGCCTAGTCTACACGACTACTCTGGGGTTCAAGTCTACTCGACTACACCAACACCCCCTGGCCGTAAGCGACCCTTCGGGTCCTGGCTCCAGTCTCCGGACTTCTCCTCTCCGGGATCCGGCCCGCGCGGCTACCTACGGATCACGGGCCGCGGCGAGCGTCAAGGACTCTAGCAGCGGTCTACTAAGAGACCACACTCCAAGATCCGACTGCACGGCTACTTACGGATCTACGATCCGGCCTACACGGCTACCTACGGATCACCTCGCGTAAGCGGCTACCCGCTCCCGGCGCTACTCGAGTAAGCGGCCTCCGGGTCCAAGCGACTACTTTGTAACTACGGCCCTGGCCACCCAGGTGTACTTCTTCAGTAATAAAGATTGATCTTTCATCAACTTCTTTATTGCCTTTTCCCTACAACGGGACTACTAAAGTCGAGTACTACTACTCTCATCCACTCCACGATGGGGGCTCCGCACTCTGAGATCGCGACTACGAGTACTCATTGCTGGAAAATTATCTTTCATTGATACTTGAACAATTCATTACAATTGTTTTCTTGTACAACTATGGCTACTAGCTACTTATTACAGGGCTACTGAAGGTTCAGCTTCTCGGCTACCTGCTCCGCGATGGGAGCCATCTGCTCCGGACGGCTACGCATCTTGCTCATCGGAGGCGGTTGGCGGCTATCCCGCCGGCGACCACCTCCACTGGGGCCTTCGGGAAGTACGACTTCATGAAGGCCAAGACTTGTCTTGGGATCGACCTCGCCATATGCTTCACGTAGGCGGCCAGCCGGCTTGGCGCTTCCTTGAGGCGATCCACCAGAGGAGCGATCTTGGGGCCGCCCGGGTGCGGCACCAGGAGCCTCGCGATCGGCAGTGCGGCTTCTTCCAACTCCTTCAAGCGGGCCCGCAATGCCTCGCGGTCTTCGTTCAATTTCACGCAAAGATTTGTAGCGATTGATGAGATCTCTGTCGGGAGGCAATCCGCGGCTCCATATGCTTCTCGCACTCGAAGGCGAGTTCCTTGTAGTCGAGCACGAGTACACTCGTCGGGCTTCTTGCTCCCCGTAGAAGAGGTTCTTCATGCTCGTCTCAGAGGCCTTCGAGCCGCTCCACCTGGCCCTCAAGCTCTGCAACACAGCAACGCAACAGCGGGTCAGATGCTTCTCGACCTCCAACAAGTACCCGACAAGTCGAAGGGTATACCTTTATTCTTGTTGCGGAGGCCCTTGTTCTTCCGCACCAAGTCGTCGCCCTTCGCCTGCAACTCCTGGACGTCGTTGTGGTACTTGGCGAAGGCGGCGTCGAGCTTTGATTGCATGGCAGCCGCGTGCTTCCGCGACTTCATAAGTTGCTCTTCTAGCGCCTCGGCTCGGAGCACGGTGTCGCCATAGCCCTGCAGCAAGTTCGACTTGTCGCGGGACCGCTCCGCAACGTCCTGCACAAGACACTTCAAGTCACGAAGAGTACTCAACGGCAAAAGGATTGACTACTCGAAAGGCTACGGCTACTTACCTTCATCCACTGCTCAGCTTGACGGATCGCCTCCAGGTGCTTGGCTACCGTCGCCGGCTCGACGAGATCGTCTGCAAGAAGCTCTATCCCGCCGCGACTACTCGCGGTGGCCTCCGTCATCGGCGCAGAGCGGATGGGCTCTGCGTCCTGTATCTCGGGGGAGCGGATAGCCACCTCCAGAGCAATCTCTGGCGACGTGGTGACCGCCTCTCCCCCGGCGGTCTTCTCGACGACCTCCGCCATGGGCTCGGGGGCTCCTTCCGCAGCCTCGGGGGCCTCTGGTGTCAACCTGCAGTGGCACCCCTGCGGGGGATGTCACCACCTTCGGCCCTTGTCAAAAAAGATGACAAGTGCATCGGTGCCTACGACTACTCCTCCCCGGAGGCTGCGCGCGCAGCCTTAAGAAGGGTACTCACCTTCGACTACACTGGCCTCCAGCAGCGGCGCTTCGGTAGCCGGTGGCTCAGTCGCGGCTTGGGTAGCGGGAGCGGTCTCCTCGGCGGGCGGCGCGACTTCCTCCGCCACCGCTGACGAGGGTTCATCTCCTTCCCAAGACAAATCCGTGGACTTCCTGCAGAGACATTCAAAGATGGTCGTCAGTCAACATCGACTACTCCCAACAAGTACTACTCGCAAGGATATGGTACTTACAAGTTCGACCGGACAATGGTCACGGCCGGAGCACCGAGGATGCGGCGATATCGACCGATCCACCCTCGGCGGGCACCTCCTCCCGCGCCCTGCGGCTACCGCCTCCTCCACGGCGGCGGCGGCGGGCGCGGCGGTCCTCTCGCCGCTCTCGAGGCCACCACCTCTTCAACGGCGGCGGCCACGGGTCCGTGCTCCCTTGTGGGCCGGGGGCCGGCGCTCCGGTTGCGCGGGATTTCTTCAACGGTGGGGGGGGCTGGACTACGACTTCCGGTGGCTCCCCCACCGTGTCCCACACGCCCTCGTCGCCCTCTTCGACGGGCTCCGTGGCGGCACCCTCCTGCATACAAGGAAGACTACTCGTCGGCAAAAGTACTCGAACAACGGGTGTCGGTGCGGAATATGGTCCCGACACTAACCGGTAGATAGCGCCTAGGTCTATCCCTCAATGGTCGATGCCAAGCAACAAGTGACACAAGGTTTTATCCACGGTTCGGCCGAGGGGGCCGTACGTCCGACGGGGCGTGCTCGTGGCACTATATTGCTCGGCACGGGGTGCTTGTAGTGGGGCAAGTACAAGCAAGGCGAGGAGAGGAAGCGTGGCTTCCAAGTCCCTGGGAGAGTGGCTGAAGATGTTGTGGGAGAATAAGAGAGTGAGTGCACGGTGTGTTGTGTTCGGCGAGCCTCTTCCCCCGCGGGCGGGGGCTCGCCTCCCCTTTTATAGGCCAAGGGGGCGGCGAGTTACATGCACGCCGCGCTACCTAGCTACGTGAGGGAGCACGTCGCGCTACGGTGTAGAGTGGGCGGCCGTCGGACGATCTTCGGCTGCGATCCGGCCATGATGGCCTACCCCGTGCCCGAGACGGTGGCGGTTCGAGGGTAGGAGGGGCGGCGGATGGTGATGGCGTCCTCGATAGGCTTCGAGGGAGGTGCGATGATGGGCGGTACGGGGCACGGGAGCGGGCGAACGGCGTTCCTTCCCAATGCGCCTCGCGGTAGCGGAGTGGTTGCTGCGGTGCCCGGGCGTGCGCCGCGGTGCGGGCGTGCGCACTGCACGCGTGGGTACGGCGCGCGCGCCGTTACGGTGGCCGGGGTGGCCATCCATAGGCCTAGCGCCCCCACCTAACTGTGGGGTCACGGGAAAGTGAAATCGAGGGTGCGCCGGCCCCCTTCGAGGGTCGGGCGCGTTCGCCCATCTTTGTAGTGGGCGCGCGGTGTCACGGGGCCCGCACCGGCCGTGCCGCACGATCCATCCCCACGGTAGCGGGGATGGGCTCCTCCCCGGGGAGTTGGCGCGGCGGCACGGGGCGCGAGCCCCGGCGCATGATGGCGCCGTCTCCGCGGCGTCGGGCGTTAAATGCCCAAGTACGGGGCCGGCGCACGCGTGCGGGGCGCCGTGAGCGTGGCGGGCCCCGGCCCGGGGCGGAGCGGACCCTCGAGCGGGACGAGACCCGCTCGAGGGGGGGGAGTGAGCCCTCGAGTGGGGGCGGGACCACTCGAGGGGGGGTGCCCCTCGAACGGGGGCGGAGCCCGCCGCCGGGGGGGAGCGCGCCCTCGAGCGGGCGGGGCTGCTCGAGGGGACTTCTAAAAGGGGCGTCTTGGTGGGCCGTCGGGGTCCGGCGTGGGCCGCGTCTGCATGGTTAGTCACCCGCATGGTTAGGCTTAGCGTGTTTCGATGCGGTTGCGGGATTAAGCGAGGATTTCCCTAGTTGTTTAAGGGGACCCACAGGGGTCGTCCCCCGACGGTAGCCCCGAGCATGCCGCGGGTTTGCCATTGAGGCTCCCGCGGATGCGGAGCCTACTCGATAGGACGTTCTTCCCTCCTTGTTTGCGAATGCTTTCCGTGGGGCCGCGTCGGGCGGGCCCCCGCGGGTCTAGCCCCAGAAGCCCTGCGGGGGTGTGGGTTCTCTGCGGGGGTTAGCACGCGAGAACTTTGGTCGAAAGGCGTGGCACATATGCCAACCGGCATCGGCGGTATTTCGCGCCGGCTTCGGGGTGCACGCTCCCCTGTCCTTTGTCTCCCGGCGGGTGCAATTTCAAGGAGGTGTAGCCGTGCGTCAAGCCCCCGAGCCTTGGCCGTTCGAGGCGATCGGGTCGAGCCACGACGACTTGTTTTTTTAACGCGCCCTCGCGGGCCCTCCGCGGGACGGAGGGTGAGGTTTACTGCAACTCCCATCGAGCGGGTCGCGGGTGCGGATTCCTCTTCGAGAGCTGCTAGCGGGTGGTTCAAGTGGACGTCCATGCCCCGTTCGATAAGGGGTAGGGCTGCGCGGTCCGGGGACACGTCCATGGAAGCGCTTGCGTGGGTTTGCTAGGTGGGGCTCGGTCCCGGGTCGCTAGGGACCGAGGGGCGCGGAAGCTCTCCCTCGGTGGGATCCCCCGCTAGCCGCCCTCGGCGGCTCTCGAACACGACATGTGGGGCACCCTCGAGCCAACGGGCTCGAGGAACGGCTCGAATGCGCGTGCCTTCGTCGTCCCTAACTCGCGATGCGAGGCGCCTGTTCGAACCCGTCGAGGGTCAGGCTTCGAACCCCTGATCAGTAAGGCCGTGCGGGGTCGTGCCTGGACGGCCCCGTCTTTTCGCGCTTGCGGCCGTCGAGGGGTGCGGGGCGGGCCAGCCCTCGAGGCGCTTGTTGGCAGCACGGCGCGGCATGAGTGCTTTCGGTGCCCGCTCTATTTCAAGCGTGACACGGGCGACCCTCTCACGCGCGTGCCTTCTTTTAGAGGGTTGACATTGTCTCGGCGGGGGCTCGGCCGCTCGAGGGTTTTGCGTGGCATGGGTGCCCGCGGGTGCCTGCTCTACATCGAGCGGGTCCCGGCGACCTTCTCACATCGATATCCCATCGAGGGTTGACGTCATTTTGAGCCGAGGGTCGTGCCGCTCGAGGGTTTTGCGTGGCATGGGTGCCCGCGGTTGCCTGCTCTACATCGAGCGGGTCCGGACGACCTTCTCACGGCGATATCCCATCGAGGGTCGCCTCGCTTCGAGCCGGGGGTTCGCCCGGCTCGAGGGTTCTCCTTGCTTGGCAAGGGACAGGGCATTTAAGTGCCTTGCGGTCGTGGCCGCGGTTTTGCGAGCGCGGGGCGCGCCTTTTTGGCGGCGCGGGCCGCGCGCGCGTGGTGGGCGGCGCGGCGGGCGGACGTGACGGTTTTGCCTCGGTTGCTGCCGGTCTTCGCCGTAATGATGACCCGCCTGCAGTGTTATAGCCGCTGCGGTCGTGGTGGGGCCCATCCGTCGACGCGATGGAAAGATTCCTGCAGTTAATGTTGGCGAGGCGTCGCTCGGAGGAGTTCGCCCGTCGGCCTATAAAAGCGCTGGGGGGAGGAGGGGACGGCGGTTTTTTACCTTGGTGCCTCGCCATTTTCAGTCCTCCGCCCCTTCGTCTTCGTCTTGTTTTTGCCACCACGCGGCGTCGTCGTTAGAGCTCTTTCTTCCGTCTCCTTGTCCTCCGTCCTCGCATTTCTTCGTCCCTCTTCATGGCGCCGCCGGCTTCCCCTTCGGGTCACGGAGCCGTATGCCCGGGAGAAGTCGACGGGGCCGCCGGCCGGCCTGTCGGCCAACGAAGACGGGCGCCGGCGGAGTGGATCGTGCCGCCGGCGGCGCACCACGAGCCCAACCCGCCGGGAGGGCTACGTGGTGAGCTTCGTCCGCTACCACGAGCGCGGCTTCAATGCGCCGGCGCGAGCACCTTCATGCGGGCGATGTGCTACTACTAAGGGGTGGAGGTGCACAACTTCGCCCCCCAACGCGATCTCGCGGGCGGCCACGTTCGTGGGCGTACGCGAAGGGTACCTGGGGATCCCGATCAATTGGGAGCTGCGGGTACACCTTTCCGCGCGAAGCTCATCACGCAGCCCACGACGGAGCCAAGGACCCGCCGCGCGATGCGCGCCGGCGGGATGTCGCTTGCCCTGCGGGGGCAATTCAAGAATGTCTACATCCCCTGCACCATGACGACGAACAACGCCGGCTGGGAGCGGGGGTGGTTTTATCTGCGCAACGCCGAGCCCGGCCTCCCCCCCTACACCGGCCGGGTGTTCAAGGAGAGGCCTGCCTCTTGGGGTTACGGGGTGTCTACGCCCCAGCATCGGAGGCGGCAGGAGTCGGTCCCCGGCCGCGGCTGCGCGCATGGCGAAGATGGGGCTGAACGCGATGGGCGTCCTCGCCTTCCTTCATCACCGGCGGATCGTGCCGTTGATGGAGAGGCCGCTCTGCATCTTCGAGATGACGAGGAGGCGGCCAACCCCGTCGACTCGGCGAGGTCGCGGATGCTCCCGACGCCCCTCGGCGGCCGTACGCGCTCACCGGGCGCGGAGCGCCGTCGACACCCGGGTGCCGCCGCCCTCGCGGTAGGACCCCGTGGGACATCGAGATGCTCCCCACCGGCCGTTGGTGAGCGTGGTTCTTGATTTTGTTTTAGTTCTTGGTCTCACTTTTGTTTCCCGACGCGCCATTGATGCTCCCTGTGCGCGCTAGTGAAGTTCAACATCGCCAAGTCCGTTCCACCCACCCCCGACTCCCGTGCGCTCGGCGGGCGGCGCGGGAGGAGCGGCGGGAGCGGGCGGCGTGCAAGAGGAAGCACGCGAGGCGACGCCAAGCACGCCGCGACCAACGGTCCGCGGAGCACGGCGGCGCGAGGAGGCCGGGGCTCTCCTCCCCGGATATCGAGGAGCCCTCGTCTTCGGACGAGGACGAGGAGGAAGAGGGCGAGGGGGAGGGCCCCTCCGACGAGTGGCGGCCTGCGCCCCCGTCGCCGGAACCCGCGCGGCGTCGGGCGGCTTCGCTGGGGGCGGGCGCCGGCGCCGCGCGCGCGCGCTGCAATCGTCATCGGGGCGGCACGCGCGCGGGGGTGCCGGCGCGTGCCACGGAGGCACGCGCGGCGGTGCGCTTGCGCGTGCGTCAGCGTGCATGCGCACGGAGGGAGCGTGCCGCGCGCGCGGCGTCATCGTCCGAGGGGCGCGCCGGCGGGCGTGCCGCGCGCGGGCGGCGTGCCCCGCGCGCGGTGGCGTCTTCGGGAGGTGCGGCGTCGGGCGCGCCCACGCGCGCGGTGGCGCCGTCGGGAGGGCGCTACGGCGAGGTGCGGCGGCTGCACCCGGCCTCGTGCGCGGAGGCCTCGAGGAAAAGGAAGCGGGCCTTTTCCCTCTCGCGAGGTAAGGAGCTTTGTCCTTCTTCGTTTGGTTTGGTTCGTCGATGATTAAATGCTCTAACCCTCCGTTCGTGCTGCGCGGGCGGTGCCAGCCGTTCCTCCTCTTGCACCGGCCAAGGTGCGAGGACGGACGCATCGATCCCCCACCGGCGGCGCTCGTCGAGGGGGGTCGCGCCGAGGGGGACAAGCGCGGCGGCGGGCACGAGCTCGCAAGGCTCGGGCGGGGCCTCGAGGCCCCCGGCCCCGGCGGGCATCCGGCCCGCCGCGGCGCGGCCGGGGGTCGCCGGGGGCGGCGGGCGCTGTCGCCGCGGACGCGAGGGCCGCGGCGGCGGCCACGGTGGAGGTGCGGCTCGCGGTGGCGGCCCCTTGCGGAGGAGGTGGTGCGGGCGCAACTGCGGGTGCGCTCGTGGATGCGGCGGTCTTTGCGGAGGCGCGGCCACGGCGCCACGTCGGGCGCCGTGGCCGCGGAGGCGCGGGTGGAGGTGCGGCGGAGGGCGGCGCAAGCGGCTGCGCCGCCGGCGATCTTCGGGCGGAGGTGGTGGAGCTCTCGGATGACTCCCCGCCGCACTGGGTGGAATCGGTGGGCCGGGCGGCCCGAACTCCCGAGCCCCGGGGAGGGGGCCCTCGTGAGCGGCACGAGGGTCACATGGTGGTGGGGGGCCGAGGTCATGGTGTCGAGGCCTCGTCCTCCCCACGCGGCCGCCCCGCCCGGGTGGAGGGGGCCGTCGGTGATCCCCCGGCGTTTGCGCGCCGGGGGGAGCGAAGAGCTGCGGGGCGAGCTTCGGGCCACGGCGCCACGCTCACCGCGCGCGGCGAACGAGGCGGCACGCAAGTTCACGGCGGCCGGCTTGGCTCGTCTTCCGGGTGGGCGTGGTTACTCGTCCCTCTTCCCTTTTCGTTTCCGTGTCTTGCATTCAAGCCTTGACGCTTACGAGATTTGATGTGTGGATGCCGGGAGCTCGAGCGTCGCGCCCACGACAAATACGACGCGTTCGGCCGGGTGAGCCGCCGAGGCCCCCGCCGGCCCTCGGGAGCAATGCGGCGCTTTCGACGCGCTTGCGGACGCTCTTAGGACGCCGGACGGTGGGCGGCGTGCGGGCGATGGTGTGGTGCGGCGAGCCCCGAGAGCTCGGGCGCGGGACACGGCGCGTCGCTCAAGCCTCGGCGGATCCGCGCGGCCCTCCACCGATCGCGACGAGGCGCTATGGAAGCGCGCGCGCGGACACGGAGAGAACGCGGACGGCGGCCGCCAGGCGGGAGGCGGAGGTGGCCACGCTCGCGCGGGGCGGGCCGGGAGCTCCGCACGTCGCTCGAGGGGCGCGGCGCGGCGGCGCGCGGGGCGGGGCGGGCGCGCGGGTTGGAGCGAGCGCGCCAAGGAGGCGACGACACCGAGGGCCGCCCTCGACGCCAAGGCCGCGGCCCTCGTTGCCCGGCCCGGGGAGCGGCTCCGGCGGGGGGCGCGCGCGGGGGGGGGGGGGGGGGAGGCTGCGCGATGCGGCCCTCGAGACTGCGCGTCATCGAGGAAGGCGAGGCCCAAGCCGGCGGCTCGGCGGCCGGCCGCTGCGCGCCCTCGGCGGCCACGTCACGGAGCGGATGCGCCGGGCGTTGCACCTAGGCGTCCGAGAAGGCCCTCGGAGTGGTGCGATCCCACTACGAGGTCAGCTTCGAGGGCGGCGGCGGAGGGCTACATCGTTCTGAGGGGCGTCGAGGACGAGGTGGCCATGGAAAGCGTAGACGCGCTTGCTGCCCGGCCGCCGCGGATCGCTCGCCGAGGCCTTCGAGGAGTTCCTCTTCCCCGACGTCGCGGACGGCTGCTGCTCCTCCCGCACTGAAAAGCGATGCGGGCGCTAGGCCCATTTTTGATGTGTATCGGTACTGCGGCCTCGTGGCCCTTTGTAAATAAACAAGTTGTTTCATGAACACGGGCATTTGATGAAATCGTTTGTTTATCACGCTTTTGTTTCTCCTTCTTCACGAGTAGATTCTAGTTAGGGGAGTTCGGTTTTTCGCGGGGGGCCGTGGGTTGGAGGCGAGGGGAGAAGGGGCCATAGCCACGCGGCGTAGGCTATCTGCGGCTCGCACGCTCCTTCGGTTGTGCCACACAGCGCCTGTTCGAATCGTGGCTCGAGGTTGAAGTAGGAAACAAACTTAGCGCGTGTGAGTCGTTTTTATTTTTGCGCGAAAAATGGGACCATCTTGGGGGGGGATGCCCCCCGTAGTAGCCAGGGTAACTTGGGTTTCGGGGGGAAAGCCGAGGTTGCCCTTTTATTAGACTTAGAGTATTTACATAGTTGACACCAAGCCAGGGCGTTGGCCATGTGATTTTACAACGAGAAAGTACTTGGAAATCCTAGCTAAGGGTAGAAGCGACGTAGGCTTGTTGGATGTTCCAAGCGTTGGTGAGTTCTTCACGCGTCCTCGTTGGCCGGCTTGTACGTGCACGGCTTGAGCACCTTCACCACGACGTAAGGTCCCTCCCATGGGGGCGATAGCTTGTGGCGCCCTCGGTTGTCTTGGCGTAGCCTTAGGACCAAATCCCCCTCGCCGAAATCCCTCCGAGCGTATCTTGCGTGCTTGGTAACGTCGTAGGGGCTGTTGATACCTTGCGGAGTGCATCAACGCCACGAGGCGTACTTCGTCTAGGCCTGGTCCCGGCGAGTCCTCGCGGGCTCGGCGTGGTTAGTATCCTCGTCGTAGCCTCGAATCTGGGCGACCCATATTCCGGGTCCGTGGGGAGGACGGCCTCGCGCCATGGACTAGGAAAAAAGGGGTGAACCGGTGGCTCGCAGGGGTGGTCCTTAGGCTCCACACGGCTGGTAGTTCTTGGAGCCATTTTCGCCCAGATTTGTTGGTGGTCGAAAGTGTCGGGCTTGAGGCCTGTAGGATCATGCGTTGGCGCGTTCCACTTGGCGGGTTGGTACGTGGGTGTGCCACGGCCGCCCAATCCACGCGGATGTGGAACTTGTCCACGAGAACTCCAAGAACTTCCGGCCGTGAGCGGGACCCATTGTACGTGATGATGGAGTTTGGCACCCCAAAACGGTAGACGATGTCGGTGAAGAACGTGACCGCCTACTCGGCCCTCAAATTCGTGATGGGGCGCACCTCCACCCACTTGGAGAACTTGTCAATTGCGACCGGTGGGTGGGTGAAGCCCCCGGGCGCCTTCCGCGGGGGCCGACGATGTCCAACCCCCACACGGCGAACGGCCATGTTACGGGGGATCGTTTGCGGGGCGTGAGCGGGCAAGTTGGACTTGCGGGCGTCGAGCCGGCACCCTTCGCGGTGCGTACGATTTCGGCGGCGTCCGCCGGACGCGGTGGGCCAATAGAAGCCACGGCGGAATGCGTTGCCAACGAGGGTGCGCGGCGCGGCGTGGTGGCCACGGATCCCCGCGTGGATGTCCGTAGGAGCTCGCGCCCCTCGGGAATGGGTATACACCGGCCCCGGAGGATGCACCGACGCGGCGCGCTTGTACGGCTCGCCGTCGACGAGGGTGAAGGATTTGGCCATCCTGGCGATGCGACAGGCGCGGCCGATCCGCGGGGAGTTCCCCTCGAGCGATCCGGGCGACGTATTTTTCCGCCAATCCACTTGGACGGGGGCGGCTCTATGTCCATCGCATCGACCTCGTGGGAGCCGTACCCCTCGAGAAGGGAGAGCACGTACGCCTCGTTCGAGGGGTCCTCATCCATGGGTTCCGCACCCGCGGATTCGAGGGAGCCCCAGAGGGTCCGCCGTCGCTCGAGGGGTAGGGCTCGAAGGGCGGCCAGGGGGCTGCGCGATGTCGCGCGCGCGTTCGGGGGAACGGTGATCCGCCGGACGCGATCTTCGCCGGCTCGTGCGCTTCCTCGTTGTGCGGCGGGGTACGTGATTAAGCTCGATGCCGTAGAACTTGTCTTCGAGGGGCCCGCACGGCTTTACGGTAGGCCTCCATCTTGTCGTCGTTGCGGCTCGCGTTCTTCATGGCGATTTTGAGGCCGCATAGAAGGGCCTCGTATTACGCCATATTGTTGGACGCGGGGAAGTGGAGGCGTCTTGCGTAGCGCATGTGCTCCCCGAGGGGGTGACACGAAGAAGCGAGGCCCGCGCCGCTCTGTCTTCATCCGCGAGCCGTCGAAGAACGAGAGTCCGGCACTCTTGCTTGGATTTGTGGGGGCGGCGGTGCGTGTCCGGGTCCACTCGGCGACGAAATCGGCTAAGATTTGCGATTTGATGGCTTTACGCGGGGCGTGGCGGCGTCTCGCCCATCGGCTCCACGGACCATTTGGCAATCACTACTGCCGCGTCGGGGGTTGCGAATGATCTCTCCTAGCGGGAAGGAGGAGACCACGGTGACGGGTGGGCCTCGAAGTAGTGGCGGAGCTTGCGCGCGCCGGGACTACCGCATACGGCGGCTTACGGACACGGGGGGTAGCGCGTCTTCGTGTCGAACGGGACTTCGGCCCCGATGTAGTAGACCGGCCTGCACGGGCAAGGCGTGCCCTTCCTCCGTGTGCTCCACGACGATCACGGCGGCGACCACCTGGGTGGTTGCGGCCACGTAGAGCTGTAGGGGTTCGCCGTCTCGCGGCGGCGTGAGGATTGGGGCGTGCGTCAGGGACGCCTTCATCTTGTCGAGCGCTTCCTGGGCCTCGGCGGTCCAAGAGAAGCGCTCGTGCTTCTTGAGCAGCCGGTAGAGGGGCAAGCCCTTCTCCAGGAGTCTCGAGATGAAGCGGCTTAAGGCGGCGAGGCACCCCAACACCTTACGCACCCCTTTGAGGTCTGAATCGGACCCATTCGTTCGAGGGCCGCGACCTTTTCGGGGGTTGGCCTCGATTCCCCGGCGGGAGACAATGTATCCTAGGAGCATGCCCCGTGGCACTCCGGAGAGACACATTTTCGGGGTTTAGTTTGACCCCGTTGGCCCGTGGCGGTGAACGCGGCCGAGGTCGTTAACCGGAGTCGTCGCCTTCCACGTGGTCGTGACGACGATGTCGTCCACGTAGGCCTCGACCGTCCGCCGATGTTATCCCCAAAAACGTCTTGCATGCGGCGGCGATATGTTGCGCCGCGTTTACGAGGCCAAAGGGCATCGTGACGTAACGAACGTCCCGAACGGTGTGATGAACGAAGTCGCGAGCTGGTCGGACTCCTTCATTTTTATTTGGTGATATCCCAAATAGGCATCAAGGAAACAGAGTAGTTCGCACCCAGCCGTTGAATCAACGATTTGATCTATGCGTGGCAAAGGAAAAGGAACTTTTGGACATGCTTTATTGAGACTAGTGTAGTCTATACACATCCTCCACTTCCCATTTTTCTTTTTTACAAGCACGGGATTAGCTAGCCACGTAGGGTGGAACACTTCCTTGATGAATCCGGCCTCGAGGAGCTTCCGCGGCTCCGCTCCGTCGCCGTCGCCGCTCCTCGTCGAAGCGGCGCGGCGGCTGGCGCACGGCGCGGGCGTTTGGCGGGATATCAAGGGAGTGCTCGGTGACCTCCCTCGGGATGCACGGCATGTCGAGGGGGCTCCACGCGAAGACGTCGGCGTTGGCGCGGAGGAAGTCGGCGAGCCTTGCTTCCTATTTAGGGTCGAGGTCGGGCGGCCCTCAACGCCTTGCCCTCGGGGGCCGACGGGTCGAGGGGGACCCCTTTGGTTTGCTCGGCGGCCTCGAAGGTGCCGACGTGCTTGGCGGCGGAGGGCGAGGTCGTCGTTGACCATCTTCTCCAGTGTGTTCACCAGCGCTTCATCCAGCGCTAGTGCCTCTGCATGTTCCACGCACTCGACATCGCAGTCGAATGCGTGCTCGATCGACGACCCGACGGTGATGACGCCGTTTGGACCGGCATCTTCATCTTCGAGTACGTGTAGTTGGGGACCGCCATGAATTTGGCATAGCAAGGTCGCCCAAGTATGGCATGGTAGGCCCCTTTGAACCCCACCACCTCGAAGGTGAGGGTTTCCTTGCGGAAGTTCTTGGGGGGTCCCAAACCGGGCCCGGAAGATCGATGCGCCGAGGGGTTGAACACCGCTTGCGGGGCGCGATGCGGGTGAAACGGCTTCATGCTGGGCCGCGGCCCCGGTCCCGGCCGTCCCCATCGGGCGCAATGTATGCGCGAAGAGGATATTGAGGCTGCGCACTCGCGTCCATAAGGACCTTCGAAAACCGGGGCGTTCCCAATGATGGGATCGACCACCGGTCGTCTTGGCCGGGTTCGGGATGCGGTTTGGGTGGTCGTCCCGGCTAAAGGTGATGGCATCCTTCGACCAGTTGAGGAAGGCCGGAGGCGCCCTCTGCGGCGAGGACTTCGTGCCGCTCCTTCTTGCGGCGCGGGTCGACATGTCGACGGTAGGTCCCCCAAAGATGAGGAACACATTTTCGACAGCGGGAAAGCCACCCGCGTCGCCATCGCCCCCATCTTTCTTGGCCTCCGCCTCCTTCGCGGCGGCACGGCCGTAGAACTTCTTGAGCATGTCGCCTTTGCTCGAGAGTGTGGTTCACGGGGAGTCTTGTGCTAGGGGCATGGCTTCTTCATCATGTCATCAAACACCCCCGGGCCTCGAGGAGCCGGTCGAGGGCCGTCGGGCCGGGTCAACGGCGAGGGCCTCGGCGTTGCCGCCGTTGCGCCCCTGCTCGCGCGCCTCGCGGCGCGGCTTCTTCCCCTTCTTGCCCCGCTTGTCGTTGCGACGCGGTTCCTTGGACCGCTGCCCTCCGCGGGCGTGTCCTCGGAGCGCTTGCCCTTCTTGCCGTCGAAGATTGCCCCCACGGCCTCCTCTCGGAGGCGAGGCGGGTGGCAATGTCGAACGGCTCGTTTGAGTCCGTGGCGGGGGCTGCGTCCCGGCTCGCGCACAAGGTCCGGCACGTGGTGCCCTCGAGGAACGCGTGCACGATCTCGGGCTGTGCCACGGCGCGGGGGAGCTCCGTGCGGCGCTTGGAGAAGCGCGTGTGAAGTCCCGCAGCGACTCGCCGGGCTTACGCGTGCGGGGAGCGCGGGTCCCGGGGAATTCCCGGGGGCGCACGTACGTGCCACGGAAGTTGCCCACGAACGTGTGGACTAGATCGTCCCGGTTATGGATCTGGGCGGCGGGCAAGTGCTCGAGCCATGTCGCGCCGCGTCGCCCGGATGCGGGGGCAAGTTGCGGATGATCACTTCGTCGTTGGTGGCCCCGCCCGGCGGCCGAGGCTAGGCGGTAGTCATTGAGCCAGACGCGGGGGTCCGTCTCCCGTTGTACTTGACGATCGTCGAGGGCGACGGAAGCGGCGGGAACGCCGCCGTGCGGATCTCCCGGCTGAACACACGGGTGCCCGGGGGCTCCGGCGTCGGGGAGCGATCCTCACCGCTGTCGTAGCGTCCACCCCTTCGAGGGTGATAGCCTCTAGCTGCTCGTGCGTCCGCCTTGCTGGTGCGCCTGGCGTTGATGACGTTGCGGGCATCGCCATCCAGCGCTCTGCGCGCGTCAAGGAGCCGCTCCTTGGCCGGCATGCGTCCCTGGTCAGCGGGTTGACCCGCGTGCACCGAGGGTTCGCCTCCTGGTGCGGGTTCATCACCCCGTGCATCCCCCTGTTGGCGGATGCGTGAGGCCGAGCTCTCGGCCTGGCTGGACGGCCGCTTGCTCGATAGAGTACGCACCTCGCGGTGCATGTCTCGAGCCTCGGGGGTCGAGGGTGCCGGCATGGCGCGCGGCAACGTCGCGGCGGCGATGAGCTTTTGGCTCGCCGCGGCGGGAGTGTCCGCGTTGTCGACGTTGGGGGCGGGGTTGATGCGGTCACGGGACTGTCGGCCCGGCTCCGGCGCGCGTTCGCCGCGCGCGGAGGCCTCCCCGCCATCGAGGCGCGGAGCGGCCGCCGCGTCCGGTATTCCTCCGCCGGCTTGGCCTCGAGCTCACGGGCACGGGCCGGTGTGCGTCGACGTCGGCCCCGGCGGGGAGCGCTTGGTCCCGCGGCCGGGCGCGTAGCGATCCACGGGGGGCGGCGTGACTTCCCCGTCTCCCGGCACCCGCACGGCGGCGTTGGCGGGTCGTTGGTGATGACGGTGCGGCACTCCGCGCGGGGTCGTAGCTCCCGGTCTTTGGAGTCGTCGGAGCGACCAAACCGGTAGTCCGTGGCGTCGAGGAAGCGCACGAACGCGGCCCCGGGTCGGCACGCGGAGAAGTCCCCACTCCGCGTACCGTGGCGGTTGGCGGGTGGCATCGTGTCGACGGAGCCCGGGGGGACGATTCATGCGCGCGGAGGTGCGGGGTCCACGGCGACGAAGACGTGGCGGCCGGGGTGGAACCTGCGCATCGTCGTGTTGACGTTGGCGTTGTAGGCCGTCGTGGCGCCACGCGGCCCGATGGGGATGCGCGGTCGGAGACCGCGCGCGGTCCCGGCGGGGTGGTGGCGGCCGTCGTGGCCGGTGGTCGTGCCACGGCCCGGCGGCGGTACGCTCGGCTTGCCGCCGCTCGGACCGCGCACGGCGCGGCGCGGCCGGAGCGACGACGGCGTCGCGGCGTCGATGGGCCCGCGGCATCCGTGCTGCGGGCGCTGCGCGCGTGTCGTGCGTGCGGCGGAGACCGAGGGCGGACCGGCCTCGCGGCGCACGCGAAGCTCCTCACGATTGGTGAGGCGCATGAGATAGCCGTTCCCCGTGGCACGGAAGTTCGGATCCTCGAAGCGGATCTCGAACCCGGCGGGAGAGGGTCCGAGCTACCCATGTTGTAGAGGGTACCACGGTACTCGGTGCGGATCACCATGGAGGGAGTTGGCGAAATGACCTTAAGCGCTCGTTTGCCCCACGGTGGGCGCCAAGCGTCGGTGCGGAATATGGTCCCGACACTAACCGGTAGATAGCGCCTAGGTCTATCCCTCGATGGTCGATGCCAAGCAACAAGTGACACAAGGTTTTATCCTGGTTCCCGGCCGAGGGGGCCGTACGTCCCGACGGGGGCGTGCTCGTGGCACTATATTGCTCAGCACCGGGGGTGCTTGTAGTGGGGCAAGTACAAGCAAGGCGGGAGAGGAAGCGTGGCTTCCAAGTCCCTGGGAGAGTGGCTGAAGATGTTGTGGGAGAATAAGAGAGTGAGTGCACGGTGTGTTGTGTTCGACTGAGCCTGTTCCCCCCGCGGCTGGGGGCTCGCCTCCCCTTTTATAGGCCAAGGTGGCGGCGAGTTACATGCACGCCGCGCTACCTAGCTACGTGAGGGAGCACGTCGCGCTACGGTGTAGAGTGGGCGGCCGTCGGACGATCTTCGCTGCGATCCGGCCATGATGGCCTACCCGTGCCGAACGGTGGCGGTTCGAGGGTAGGAGGGCGGCGGATGGTGATGGCGTCCTCGATAGGCTTCGAGGGAGGTGCGATGATGGGCGGTACGGGGCACGGGGAGCGGGCGAACGGCGTTTCCCCAATGCGCCTCGCGGTAGCGGGGTGGTTCTTTGCGGTGCCGGGCGTGCGCTGCGGTGCGGGCGTGCGCACGCACGCGTGGGTACGGCGGCCGCGCCGTTACGGTGACCGGGATGGCCATCCACCGGCCTAGCGCCCCCCCCCTACTGTAGGGTCACGGGAAAGTGAAATCGAGGGTGCGCCGGCCCCCCTTCGAGGGTCGGGCGCGTTAGCCATCTTTGTAGTGGGCGCGCGGTGTCACGGGACGACACGCCGGCCGTACGCATAGTCCATCCCCACGGTAGCGGGGATGGGCTCCTCCACGGGGAGTTGGCGCGGCGGCACGGGGCGCGAGCCCGGGCGCATGATGGCGCCGTCTGCGGCGTCGGGCGTTAAATGCCCAAGTACGGGGCCGGCGCACGCGTGCGGGGGCGCCGTGAGCGTGGCGGGCCCCGGCCGAGGGCGGAGCGGACCCTCGAGCGGGACGAGACCCGCTCGAGGGGGGGAGTGAGCCCTCGAGTGGGGGCGGGACCACTCGTGGGGGGAGTTGCCCCTCGAACGGGGCGGAGCCCGCCCGGGGGGGGAGCGCGCCCTCGAGCGAGGGCGGGGCTGCTCGAGGGGACTTCTAAAAGGGCCGTCTTGGTGGGCCGTCGGGGTCCGGCGTGGGCCGCGTCCTGCATGGTTAGTCACACCGCATGGTTAGGCTTAGCGTGTTTCGATGCGGTTGCGGGATTAAGCGAGGATTTCCCCGTTGTTTAAGGGGACCCCTCGGGGGGCTGTCCCCGACAACGGGTACTCGACTACTTTGTTCAAGACAGCTTACCTCCTGAGGCGTGGTCTCTGAGACCTTTAGCTTCTTCGTCACCCGCTTCCTCGCGGGGTTGCGCGGCTTCCGTGGCGGCGCAGCCAGGCTAGCCTCCCGGGCTGGCGGGGGGTCTTGCACCAGAGGAACATGAGGCAAGCCCGGGCGGCTAAACCTCGACCGCAGCTGGAAGCGGTCCTGCAACGTCTCCTCGTCTTCGTCGTCGTCGTCGGAGGTATCCTCCATGACGACAGTGTCGTCGCCTTCACCGACTTCTCGGCGCTCCTTCGCCTTCCCCTCCATCGGGATCTCGATTCCGCTAGGAGGTGGCTGCGGCTCGGAGATGAACTTCTTCACGTCATCCTGCGCAAGACACAAGACGTCAGCAACTCTACTTCAAGTAATCACTACTCGACTGGGGTAGTACGACTACTCACCCCCTTGGGCGGGCGCGTGGCGGAGTACTCCTCGACAGGGCACGCCGTGTACGGCGGCATGTCCTTGAAGATCCGCGACAACCTCTCGACGATGTCGTTGTCGTCCAGCTCGCCTCCCGGCATCTGCTACGCGTCGTCGTCGCCGGTGTACTCGAAGCCCAGGGTCTCCCGAGCCATCAACGGCTGGATCCTGCGCTTCATGAAACTGAAGGCCACGTGCTCGGCCCTCAGTCCCGCCTCCACGAGAACCTTGATGCGTGCTAGCGGCTCGGGGAGCTGGATTCCTTCTTGCATGGTGGGCTCCGTGTTCCACCACTCACGGTGCCTGGGCTGCCGTCCGCTCGGCTTCGGCAGGCCAGGGTGGTGGTTCGTGATGTAGAACCACCTGGTCTTCCAATCCGTGTTGGAGTCGACAAGTTTGTACACCAAGTACTGCTCCGCGGCGTCCTCCCTCAGCTGGATGCCGGCTCCTCCGACTACCCTGGGGTTGGTGGCACTTGGTTGCGGCTTGACGCGGAAGAACTTCCGGAAAAGCACCCAGTGCGGCTTGATCCCGAGGAAGGCTTCGCAGAAGTGGACGAAGACCGACGTGTGGAAGATGCCGTTGGGGTTCAGGTTCAGGTACTCGATCCCGTAGTACCCGAGCAGCCCCTTGAAGAAATCGGCGGCCGGGGAGCGCAAGACCGCGCTCCACAAACCGCGAGAACATCGGGATCTCGTCTTCGGCTTTCTCCATCGGATACGGATCTCCGGCGGCGGATCTCCACATGTCGACTTCCTTCTCCCACGATGAACCCTTGTTCGGGAGGGTTAGCGAATCCTCCGTCTTCACTTTGGACTTCTTCCACTCGCGGCTTGGATCGGCCCGCGGTGGAGACATGGGAGGTGCTGCTCCGGCGGCAGCCGCAGCGGCCTCTTCGCGGCCCCTCTTCTTCCCGGCGGCCTTGGACGTCTTGGACGGTGACGGCTTCATCCTCCAAGTACAGGGCGTCTTCACTCGCATCCGCTCGGGGGCTACCCTAAAAGATTTGGGTGGCGGCACACTTGGATCTACTACAGCGACAGCAAGCGCTGGAGTGGATTCGCTTCAGATGCAAATGGAATAGCTGCAGCTCGAATGGGTGAAAAACCCTAAGGGTCTTGGCTTCTATTTATAAGCCAAACCGGCTCCGCAATAGGCGGCTGGATAAGTCCATGCGCGGCTGACTCAGCGGCTACGCGTGACCCTTCGCATTCTACTAGTCGACGCGCCTCACCTCGGGGGCTCGGCTACTTCTACTCGACTACCTGGGAAGCGGCTAGTCTCAAGAGCATCTCAGGACACATTCTTCAAGAAGACCCTTCAATTCGAGAGGAAGTACTCGACTCAAGGCTCAGGGGCTCCGTGCCACGTGTCCTTCGGTTCTTTTTCTCCGGATTTTTCGGGATTTCCTTGCCAAGACTTCAGATGGACCCTCAGCCAGAGCCCGCGGTTCAACCTAAGGCTCGGGGGCTACTCCATATGGAGTGCGATTTTGCAATCGCACCTCCATATTAGCTCCGGCTTCAAGACAAGACAGGCATTTTTTGAAGACCTTCGAAGGCAGTTTTCAAGGACGCTTGGGACTACTCGAGAAGACTTCAAGATTGCTCAAACATCAGCTGGAGTACATTCCAGCCTCGGGATGCTTCGACTACTCTTGAGGACTTTTGACTTGTAGCACTCAGGGACGCTTGAGGACTACTCGTTGAGGCCGTCAAGACTACTTGAAGTTATCCTCCACGACTACAAAGTACTCGGGGGCTTGTCGTATGGACCTCCCTGGGCCCACTACCTCGGTGGGTACCAGGACCGACTACTCGGTGGGCCCCTGGGACTACCCGGCTTGCGCTACACGGCACCTGAAGGCGTGGAGCACAAGGACTACACAGAAGTAGTACTCGGTTAGGGAGGCCGTACATGTTCCGCCTTCGTATAGAGGACTCCTAGACGTACTCGACTAGTACTCTCTCCCTACTCCGACTTGTAACCCTGCCTCTCGGACTATATAAGGCGAGGCAGGGACCGATCTCTAGCATCCAATCTCCTCTCATACAACCCACGGCGCACAATTGCACCATCTTGTAATCGTGCCCTATTAATCCAGAGCTACGCAGCATACAGGACGTAGGGTATTACGCACCTCGCGGCCCGAACCTGTCTAAATTGTGTGCCACGTGTCTCTTCCTTCGAGTTACCGATCTCGGCGAGTCACAATCATCTACTTCGGGTACTCCCCGTAGTAGGTTGCCGGTCTAAAACACCGACAGGCATCTCGGCCAACGTGATGGACGTGACCGCTCCATCATGACTGCGCGCAGACTCTGCAAGTCCGTATTCTGCGGGAATCGAAGCGTCGCGCGAGTGGGTGGTTGTTTCGTCGGGACGCGTGCGCAAGCGAGCGAAAGTCTCGCTGACACGGTGGGTCCAGCGTTGAAGGTGAGGGGCAACACCGGCCCCCTTTAAAGCCGCACGTCAGGCGCTGATTTGGGACTTTGCCTTCCCATCTTCTTCTTCTTCCTCTCGCACTGGCCTCTGCGCTTCGAGATCTTCCGCATCTGCAACAGCGCCACTGCCTGAGCTTCTAGCCCACCCAAGACCTTGCTGCCGCGATGTCGAACTGGATGTGCTCCAATGTTTCCCGCGAGAAGCTCCTCTGTCTTGTCGAGGCGGGCCAACTTCCTCTACTCACCGACGCCGTCGAGTGGAGGGTTCCCGGCGACGAGTCCGTGCTGCGCCCCCAAGGGGTATGTGGTGTCGTACGTGGCCTTCCATGAGCGCGGCTTCTCCGTCCCCGCCGGTCGGTTCATCCGTGGGGTGCTGTTCGCGTATGGGCTGCAACTCCAGCACCTCAACCCGAACAGCATCCAGCAGATGGCTGCGTTTGAAGCGATGTGCGAGGGGTACCTCGACATCGGTGCCCATTGGCACCTCTTCCAATACTTCTTCAGGTTCACTTGCCTGAGGGATGGCTCCCGCATGGCGACGATCGGCTGCGCCAATCTCCGGATGAAGCAAGGCTGCGATGATGACTACATTCCGGTGATGCTGACCAGCTCGAACAGTGGCTGGCATAAGGGGTTGTTCTACTTGCAAAACGACCCCGAGTTCGCACTCCGTCGTACACCGGGTCCTCCATCGCGAAGTCGCAAAGGAATTGGGCGGACGACCTCGCCAAGAAGGAGCAGGAAAAGATCCTCAAGCACCACTGGGTCTTGCTGGGGCACCTCTGAGGAGCCGGAGTCACCCTGGTGGAGGTGATCGGGCAGTACCAAGCCCGCGGAGTCGCGCCGCTCCGGAGGCGGCCGCTTCGCCTCTGCGAGATGACGGCTGGCGGGGCCCCCTGGGAGGGAACCGTGACTGCACCATCGCTCCCGTCATCTCTCGAGGTCCAGCGCCGCGTGGGGCAGGTGATCGGGAAGTCGACCTACTCGTGGCGATCGACTGGAGCAACATGTCAGGGTTGTCCTCATCGTCGCTCCCTCGCGGCGTTGAAGTGTCGTCGTCGCGCCAGTCGCAGGCCACCGAGCGCGACAAAATCGTGGGCTTGAGCTCACGTCAGGCGGCTCGCCCCGCCCGAGAGGACCAGTGGACGGTCCGCCCTCATGTGGTGCCTAGCGGGATGGGCGCCTCTGAGACGAAGAGATACGTGCCCCGCCAAGCTGATCCACCAAGTCGGTCGGAGGAGTGGCCGGCGTCTGCCCGCTAGCTCTACAATGGCTCCGACCACCCCAACTCTGACTCCCTGCAGAAGCGCCGATCGCGGGCGAGGTCGTCGGACTCAGCGTCGATGCCGAGCGCACCACCGGTGGCGGAGCCAAGCGCTGCCCCGTGGCGTTTGCAGTCATTGCTCATCCGGGGCAGCGGCCCCCCGGATGTTCATGTGTCCCTCGTCGCCGCGCGGGGGCCACGATTCAACCCCGGCCATCGCGGAGACCAGGGGATCAGCCCCCGAGCAAGCGGGGGAGCATGTTGCCATCGCAGAGGCGGCGGCCCGAAGCGAGGCAGCCCTCGAGTTGGCTGGCTTGAAGCGCGCAGCCCCCGAGCAGGGCTCGTCGGGCCACCCGATGAAGAAAGCCCAGGTGCTCTCCAAGATGTAAGTTCCCCGACTTCGGACTTCTTCGTCGTAGGCTCTCCGACTTGATTTGTTTGTTGGCGTTGCTTTCTGTCTTCTCGCAGGCACGCCAACACCGAGGTGCTCAGCCTTGCGCCCTTGAAGCGCCTGGCGTTGAGCGCCCGTGTGGTGACTTCTGAGCCCCGGCCCTAGCCCCCGAGCATCGAGCAGTTGCCGGCGCGAGCTGAAGAGGAGCCAGCCGCGAGCGCCGCGGTGGAGGCATCGGGCGCACCTCCTCCATCTGTCCCTTCCGCCGCCGTGGAGGAGGGACAGACGGCCGCAAAGGCGATCGCCCCTCAATCAGCTCTCGAGCCGCCGGCCGAGGCCGACCCGAGCGGCGAAGACGTGGTGGTGGTGGTGGTGGTGGTGGACGAAGATTCGGCGCCGCCCCCATCGTCGGGGGTCACGATGTCGTGATGACCCCGGCGTTAGAGCCAGTTCCTACGGTGGTGACAACGGATCCTTTTCCGATCGCAGAGGTGCCAGAGCCTTCCCTGGCGGTTGAGGTCCCGGGTTCTTCCCCGACCGCGGAGGTGGCAGATTCCTCCTCGGCCCGGGGCGCTGTTACCGTCGAGGAGGTGATGGAGCTGGCAACGTGCCGGTACATCGACTTCCCCGGTGTTGGGGTCATTGACCTTGAAGCCCCCCAACAACCGGAGAAGGTGCTAGAGGTGGCAACAAAGCGGATGTTCGCCGAGACGACGATCATGGAGACGATCGCGTCGGTCTCGAAGGCGCTGCACGAGTACGAGCGTGCGGGTGGCTTCACTCCCCACGCCGCGCCGGGGGCACCGGAAGCGGTTCCCGAGGTGCCCACGGCCGGCATGGAGCCTGCTGTAGACGCGTCTGCGCTGCTGCCGACCAGTGAGAGCCGGGAAGCGCCCCTCCCCCAGCCGGCAGAAGCTGTCAAAACCGCAATCGCCGTCGCAGCGACCAGTGCGGTTGAGGTTGTGGTCGGAGAGGCGGGGTCGTTGCCGTCCCTCCCAGTTGTCACTGAAGTCGAGCCTGACGAGCCTACCGCCGTCGTCTTGGAGCAAGTCGCTCCCGAGGGCACGACAAGGGCAGCCTCCACAGAGATCCAGGAGGCTGAGGAAACGGGGGCGTCCTTGCCGCAGGGCGTGGAAGGTGGCAAAGCCTAGGCCCTGGAACTCGCCTGCACCTCGTGGGCGGCTACTTCCGGGTCCGGCTACGTCTCCGAGGACAATGAGGAGGTCGTGGCGCGCAACACCTTGGAGCGTGGGCTGAATTGGGCGCGCCACACCTTTGATGAGCTCATCCTTCCTGCGACCTTGGTAAGCTTTCTTGTTTGAAGGTCATGCCCTCAATTCTTTGGTCTTTCTCGAAGTACGTCACTCATCTTTACTTTGCTGGTGGCAGACCCTCGAGTCATCTGGTCGGAGATGTACCCGCGAGGTGCAAGAGCTCCGCGCGGAAAGGACTCAGCTGGAGATGTAGCTCGTCATGGCCCAGGTCGCAGTGACCGCTGTGGTGGTGAGCTGAGGTGTTCGCGCGGACGTCCCTCGAAGCTGCCCTCCAGTCGACAAAGGATCACGCCTCCACCACTGAGACCGCCGCCGCCACGGCTGCCACCAAGCGGGACTCACTAGCGTCGAGGCTGGCGCTCATCGAGGCCGAGGTCAAGAAGCTCCGAGCAGCCGCAGCATCTGCTGAGGAGGCCGCCGAGAGGGCCAAGACCGCTGCGACCGCAAACAAGACTGCCGCTCGGGACGCCGCCCAGGCCGCCGCTCGCGAGAAGGCGATGCTTGAAGCAAGGGTGTTGGAGTTGGAGCGTGACCTGGGCACGACCACGACGGACTTGGCGACGACGAGCCGCCAATTCTCCCAGGTTACGAACCAACTCCAGGTGGTCACCGAGGAGGTGGCGCAGCTTTGCGACACCAATGCCAAGTTATCGCAGGATCTCAATGGTAAGTCTGACGGTCCCCTCCCCTCCTTGTCTGGTTCGCCGCTTGTTCCTTATCGGACCCTGATTCATTGGTCGTGGTTGCTGGGGCGCGCGTGATCCGCGCCAGAATGGTGTCGAAGCTGGCGACGACCAACGGGTGGGCAACAGCTGACCAGTCCACACGGATGTGGTTGTCGTCACAGAAGTTGAGGAATTTCTTCCCCGTGAACTGAGTGCCGTTGTCGGTGATGATTGTGTTGGGTATGACGAAGTGATAGATGATGTCAGTGAAGAACGAGACCGCCTCCTCGGAGCAGATGTTGATGATGGGTCAGACCTCGATCCACTTCGAGAACTTGTCGACCGCTACGAGAAGGTGGGTGAATTCCCCGGGTGCTTGTCGGAGCGGACCCACCATGTCGAGGTTCCAGACTTCAAAGGGCCACGTGATGGGGATTGTCTGCAATGCTTGCGCCAGGAGGTGAGCTTGTCGGGCGTAGAACTGGCACCCTTCACAGCGCCGCACGACGTCCTTCGAGTCGGCGACCACTGTGGCCAGTAGAAACCTTGTCGGAAAGCCTTCCCGACAAGTGTCCACGGACCGGCGTGGTGAACACAGGTGCCGGCATGTATTTCCTGCAACAGCTCACGGCCTTGATCCCCAAGGATGCACCGCATGAGTATACCGGCAGCCCCACGCTTGTAGAGCTCGCCGTTGATGAGGACGAAAGCTTTCGCTCAGCGGGTGATGTGCTGGGCTTCCGTCTGATCGAGACGGAGCTTCCCCTCGACTAGCCACTCGAGGATGGGGAATCGCCAATTGGGGTCTTCGAGGTTTACTTCTGGTGGCTGATCAATCGCCATGACTTCGGGCTCTGACTCCTCGGGTGGCTTCTCGCCTTCTTCTCGTACGGACGGCTGATGTTGGTCACTCGCGAAAACCCCGTGGGGAACCGGGCTTTGACTTGATGCGGCCTTTGCGAGTACGTCAGCCGCCTTGTTGTAGTCGTGTAGTACGTAGTGCAGCTCGAGGCCGTGGAAATTGCACTCCGGATTTCGTACGGCTTGACAGTACACCGCCGTCTTCGGATCAACACAATTTTTGTCCTTCATGACCTGTCCCACGATTAGCTCTAAGTCACCCCTGATCTTGAGACGCTTGATCTCGAGTTTGACAATGATCTGGAGACCATTGATCAGGGCTTCGTTGTTTGATGCCGGGAAATGTAGTCGCACCATGTACTCCATGCGCACGCCCAGAGGCGAGATGAAGACAAGGCCTACACCGGCTCCTTCCTTCATGACCGAGCCGTCGAAATACATGGTCCAAGTCTCGTGCTCGATCGATGCTGGGGGAGTTTGGATCTCCGTCCACTCGGCCACGAAGTCCGCGAGTACTTGGGACTTGATCGCCCTGCGTGGAGCATACGTGATGTTCTGCCCCATCAACTCGAGCGCCCACTTGGCGATCCTTCCTTCGGCCTCGGGGTTTTGGATGCTTCCCCGAGAGGATATTTGGACACCACGGTGATGGGATGCGTGTCAAAGTAATGTTGGAGCTTGCGCTTGGTCATCAAGATCACGTACGCAAGTTTCTGCATCTGTGAGTAGCGCGTCTTGGAGTCGGAAAGTACCTCGCTGATGAAGTACACTGGTCGTTGCACCTTTTGCGACCTCTCGGGCTCTTCTCGCTCGACCATCAAAGCCGCGCTGACCACTTGGGTCGTTGCTGAGATGTACAGGAGCATTAGCTCTTCTGTAGTTGGAGCGGTCAATATCGGAGGACTCTTGAGGATATTCTTGAGAGAATCGAGTGCCTCTTGCGCCTCGGGCGTCCACGTGAAGTGGTCGGATTTCTTCATCAACTTGTACAATGGCAGGCTGTGCTCTCCGAGTCGTGCTATGAAGTGACTTAGAGCTGCGAGACAGCCCGTGACCCGTTGTACGCCCTTCAAGTTTTTGATTGGACCCATGTCCATAATGGCCGAGATCTTGTCGGGGGTTAGCTTCGATGCCGCGTTTCGACACGACAAAGCCGAGGAGCATGCCCCTCGGAACCCCAAAACACACTTCCCGGGCTTAGCCTCACCCCGTGTTGTCGTAGCTTCGCGAAGACCTCAGTGAGGTCGGGGACCAGATCCCCTGTCTTTTTCAACTTGACTACAATGTCGTCGACGTACGCTTCTATGATGCGGCCTATCAACTCCCGAAAATGCGTCGCATGCATCGTTGGAAAGTTGCACCCGCATTTTTGAGCCCAAAGGGCATAGTTTGATAGCAGTACACGCCGAATGGAGTAATGAATGAGGTCGTGAGTTGGTCTGCTATATGCACATCGCTATCTGGTGGTACCCGGAGTACGCATCGAGAAAATAGAGGGTCTTGCACCCAACTGTTGAATCGACTACCTGATCTATGAGAGGCAAAGGAAACGGATCCTTGGGACACACCTTGTTAAGACTCGTGTAGTCAATACACATTCTCCATTTCTTATTCTTCTTCTTTACAAGTACAGGGTTTGCTAACCACTCGGGGTGGAGGACTTCACGGATGAACCCTGCACTAAGGAGCTTCAAGATCTCCTCGCCAATCGCCTTGCACTTCTCGTCGTTGAAGCGGCATAAGCACTGTTTCACCTGTTTTGATCCCGGTCTGACATTCAATTTGTGCTCAGCAACCTCTCTCGAGATCCCCTTCATGTCGGAGGGTTTCCATGCAAACACATCGAGGTTCGGTTTGAGGAAGTTGTTGACGGTGAAAATCCGTCAACCTAGCCATGAGTTTACCTTCGGTGTTGGCATGACTTTTGTATCTTATTCATTGGTACTAACCCCCGTGGTATAACAAGTTCACTTGTGCATGTCGGTTTTGGAGTTAAGTGTTTACGCAGGGTTTTAACGTTGAAAGCAAGACTTCCGGGATAAGTTCATTAAGCACCTCATGACAAGACCTTGAAGCCCGATACAAGTCAAGCAATGAAGTGAACATGACTCCAAGAGCCCAAGGACCAAGCCCGAGAAGATGATAAACTCCGAGGACCGAACCGGAAAAGTCTTGAATCTTGCAAGACAAGGAATTGAGTCCAATTCGGAGAGAAACCGACGTCAAGGGCCCACATGCAAAAGGGGAGAACATCTAGAAGACGTGGGAAGCAACACGGGCGAGCGAGGCCGCGGGATGGGCCGGGTGGGCCCGAGCCGGCCGGCCCGAGCCGGCCGGCCCGGCCCATTCGGGGCCCAATCGGCCTCCCCTTTGACCTAATTGCTTCTCAAGCTATAAATAGCCCCCCGACCGAGAGCCACGCGGAACCGAAGTCGTAATCCGCCGCCGAGGAGCGAGAGAAGCTTGAGGGACACCATCTCGGAGATGAGGGTCGTGCTAGTTGTCTAGGGTTTCCCTAGCCGACGTGGGAACCTTGCATGGAAGACCACGTCGGAGCTCGGAGGAGCGAGGATCAAGATCGAGGGAGGGCCCGGTGGTGATCTTGTTCATGTAATCATTCATGGTGAAGTTTGTAAGTGAATCCGATTTCTAGCGATTAAGTGCCTTCTCGATGATTTTGTTTTCTTCTTGGTTTTGCTTCTTCTATGATCTAGTTTGCGGCTAGATTACATAGGGTGCTCTTGTAGCCGCGGTGGCTAGAGGTGCATACGGAGATGGCCAAGTGATTTCAACTTGTTCTATCGAACTCGCCCTAGACTACCCGCATGAATAGGGATACGTTGTGACGAACGGGGGGTCGAAAGGCGGGCGTTTTCGGAGTCGGATGGAAGGCCACGATTTAAAGATGCTTTTAACGAGATTCGCTTTTCTATCTTCATCTATCTTGTTTGGAGCTACAACATAAGCATGATCTAGATTCTCTAGATTGGTTATCTCTTGCTTTCTCTTGTTACCTCTTTAGTAGATTAGATTAGATTCGTTTACTTGATCATATCTTAGATTAGATGCATCTTTGTTCTTCAATAGATAGCTTTACCTTGCTTTACTAGATTGAATCCTTGCGTTGCACATTGTTCCACGGATTCGATACCTTGGGTTCACCACTCGAGGGAAGAAGGGTCCCTTGACTACGACGGGAGACTTGTCCGCTTGCAAGTCATAAACGAACTTTGATACAACTATTAACCGTCAACAGAAGTCGACGAGCGCGCTTCCCTATTTAGGATCGAGCGTCGTCCCGATACGGAGCGTACGGCCGTCATCAGAGACGACCACATCCTTGACGTCCTTGGCGGGCTCGAAAGAGCAGGCCGCATGCTTGGACGACTCGGGGACATCCTGGTCCTCGGATCGAGGCTCGGTGTGGAGCCTCTCGGACCGGATGGTTGCTTCAGCCAACTGAAAGCGCTCAACGTCGCACTCGTATGCGCGCTGATACATTGGCCCTACTGTGATGATCCCCTTCGGTCCAGGAATCTTCAGCTTCATGTACGTATAGTTGGGCACGGCCATAAACTTCGCATATGCCGGCCTCCCAAGGATCACATGGTATGTCCCCAAGAACCCCACCACTTCGAAGGTGAGGGTTTCTGTGCAGAAGTTCCGCACGTCCCCGAACGTGACGGGCAGTTCGATCTGCCCGAGGGGGAGCGCCTTGATTCCAGGTACGACCCCGTGGAATGGCGCCGTCGAAGGCTTCAGTGCAGACCGCGGGATGCCCATCTCGTCAAGCGTTGACGCGTAAAGCACGTTGATCCCGCTTCCCCCATCTATCAGGATCTTGTGGATCCTTTTGGATTTGAACAGGGGAGCTACCACTAGTGGGTAGGATCCAGACTGAGGCACGTTGTCGGGATGGTCCTTGCGGTTGAAGGTTATCGGAACCTCCAGCCACTTTAGGTAGGACGGTCTTGCAACGTTGGCGTTGAGGACTTCTCGCCGGATAAGCTTCTCACACCGTCTTGAGGGTCTCGTCAGTGATCCCCAAATATCATGTGCACCACGCCATCTTCACCAGGGAACACAACCCCCGCGCCATCATCGTTGTCGTGGGAGGGGCCCTGCTTGTCGGGCTGGTCCACCGTCTTCGGCTTGAGGGTGCCCTTGACGTAGTTCTTCATGAGTCGGCACTCTCTGAGCGTGTGCTTGATAGGGACCTCGTGGTGCGGGCACGGCACGTCCAAGAGCCTCTCGAAGTGGTCCCTGGATGGTGGGGGCTTGGCCTGATTGCCCTTGGGGTGCGACGCCTTGCGCTCCACCGCCGCGACAAAGTTGTCGTCATGACGGCGCTTGTCATTCTTCTTCTTTTTGAAGCGCGAGGACGTCCCCTCGCCATGGTCCACGACTTGCTTCCCCTTACCCTGAGGGGTGTTGAGCGTTGCAACAACCGCCTCCTCTCCATCGGCGTGGTTGCTCGCGATGTCGAGGAGCTCGCGGGTCGTGTGTGGCATGCGATGCCCGAGTCGGTGGATGAGAGAGGTGCACGTTGTCCCGTTCCGAAACGCCGAGATGGCGTCATTGTCGATCACGCCAAGGAGCTCAGTGCAGCGCTTGGAGAAGCGTCGTATGTACTCGCGAATACTCTCCCTCGGCTGCTGCTTGCAGTTGCGTAGCTCCCACTGCTTGTCGGGGTGCGCTTACATGCCCTGGAAGTTGCCGACGAAGACTCGACGCAGGTCAGTCCAGTCATTGATCTTGTCACGCGGCAAGTGCTAGAGCCATGTGCGTGCAGAGTCACCGAGGTAGAGCGGCAAATTCTTAATGATGAAGAGGTCATCGGTCGCTCCACCAGCATGGCATGCGAGCCGGTAGTCCTCGAGCCATACGCTGGGGTTGGTGTCCCCATCGTATCTAGGCATATTGGTCGGAGCCCGGAAGTGCGAGTGGGAACTTTGCGTGACCTCGCTGGTTTGGTGACCAGCTGGGCTCGCGGTCGTCGTCGCTGTTTTGGCACCGCTCGCATCCACGGTCGTCGTGGTGGCACGAGCGGTTGTCGCGGTTGTTGTCGATGCTCTCAGCATGTCGTCGGGCCTCGATGGTGTTCCGGGCGTCACGGTTGGGCCCGAGTCGACTCTTGACCGCCGATGTCGCGGCCCCGACTCCCTCCCCACACCCCTGGTGCTGGGAAGGAGGCGGATTCGGGCCGTGGGCAGATGGCGCTCCAGCCCACTCGTGCTCCGAGCGCTAGCGCGAGGCATAGCTCTCCGCTTGCTGTGCTGCCGCAGCTTCGAGCAGCGCCTTCAGCTGCTGGCGCACCCGTCGCTCCTCGAAGGTTGCAGGCTCTGGGCAGCCGCGCAGCAGCATGGCTGCAGCGGCAAGGCTTTAAGACGCCCACCGGAAGAGTGGCGGAGCGTCGGCGTTCGCGCCCTTGTTGGCGCGTCGGTTGTTGTCGGGCTCTGGCCCGTGCGCCAGCGGCATAGGTGTGCGCCATGCGACTGGTCCGCAGCCGGGCAGCGCTCGCGCCGATCGCCATTTGTTGACGGTGGATTTCCGTCAACCTAGCCATGAGTTTACCTTTAATGTTGGCATTGATTTATTATTCTAACCACTGGAACTAACCCCCCGTATATAACAAGTTCACTCTTGCATGTCGATTTTGGAGTTTGTTGTTTACGCAGGAAATCTACGCTAAAGAGGAGACTTTCGGGGTAAGTTCGTCAAGCACTTCGGAAGAAGATCATGAAGCCCGACAAGAGTCAAGACATGCGATGAACATGACTCCAAATGACCCGAGGACCGAAGCGTCAACATGCAAATCTTCAGGGACTCAACCAGAAAACGGCGAAGCTTGGATAGCAAGACTCAAGCCTTAACCGTGAAGGAAATTGCGTCAAAGGCCCACATGCAAGTGCACACAAGTAGGGAATCACGTGAGAAGCAACCGGGGAGGAAACCGGGGCCGAACCAAGCCGAAACGGGCCTGGGCCGACCGGCCTGGCCCATTATGGGCCCGGTTCGACGCCCCCTTTGATCTAGTTGCATCTCGTGCTATTTATAGACCCCTGACCGAGAGCCACGCGAAAATTCATTCGTCATCCGCCGCCACAAGACCGAGAACAAGAAGCAGATTGGATCGCGAAGGGAGCACTCGTGGCCTTCATCTACTTCATGGGATTTTACACCATGATCAGTGCTACAATGAGTAACATTATGAGGTAAAGTCCTTGTTTGTACTAGGGGTTGAAGGGGGATCTTGAGTTGTAATCAGAGAGCCGCCGACACGAAGGAGAAGCACCGGGAGGAAGCCGACGGCTGCCACAAGTCCTCGAGTTGCCTAGGAGATGGCCTAGGCCTGCCCTAGCCGCCATGGTTAGCCCTGCATGGTGAAGCCATGATGGAGTTCCGGAGCCCATGCCTTTATTCCATCAAGGCGATTGTACATTCTACATTCGATGGTGATATAAATCATGTCTTTTCTTTACTTTTGATCTACATCGATGAGTGTTTATTCATATGTATAGCTAGCATATGCTTTTAGTAGGAATAGATCTAATCGTGGTGGTTAGTCTATCTCTTGCGGATACATCGTTGTAGTGCACGGACCGAGGTTGTCGTTCGGTGATGAATATCCTTGCGTAGTGACAGTACGGTGGAGGAGAAAGCGGCGAATGAATGTGTATCAGACCACTCCATTTCGGGTTACTCCATATCGAGTGTACTCCTTATCATGGTATAGGTTTAGATTGGTTTATCACCTTGGCTGGAACGGCAACAAGAAGACGATAGGCTAGGGTTACCTTTTGATGCTTACCTTTATGGCTAGGTGGATGTGATCCATACATTCTTTCATGTATGTTTAATCTTTTATGCAATCAACACTTTACATAGGGTTAGACCGGTAGGTTAGATAGAGAATCTTAGTGGTTTGCTTCTGATCCTTGGATTGACAAATCTAGGGAGGACCCTCCTTGGTGAAAAAGGCACCAAGTCACCCGTAGGCTTGCGGTGAACTTGAGCACGGTTTTGCACCGCCAACAAGCCCCTTTTTCTGGCGCCGTTGCTGGGGAACATGCTAGTTTGCTATGTTTAACTTTGTATTAATTTTGTTGATTACTAACACCTAACCTTTTGTCTAGAAATCCTTGTTTTTTTGTTTTGTTTTTGTTGTCTAGATGGCTTTTGTCAATCACCCCATGGAGGAAGAAGAAAAACCACTATGGTACTATGCTATCCCGCAATTGGAGGATATTAAAGTCCAAAAATCAGATTTGATACTCGAGGCTACCGAGTACAAGATCAAGCCTCAAATGATTGAGATGGTGGCAGCCAACCTATTTAGAGGGGTGAAGACGGACAATCCATATAGGCACATCGAGCGTTTCACGATGCTATGCAACACGATACAACAAGAAGGAGTTCCTGTCGATTGGTACAAATGGAATCTTTTTCCATACTCACTTGCGGATAAATCAAAACGATGGCACTCACTTGCATTCTTCGAGGTGGAAGGAAATTGGAATCGATTGGTGAAGAAATTTTGTGAAAAATTCTTTCTGATAAGTAGGCTTCAAAATGTGAGGAAGCAAGTGATAAATTTTGCGCAAGGAGAAGAACAAGGAATAGATCAAGCTTGGGAAAGATTCCATGGATTAATCAAACAAGGACCAAGGCTAGGGTTCTCCGGTGATGTACTCTTGCATACCTTTTATTTTCCCCTAACCCCGAATGCATGCGGTATGTTCAAATGTGTGCAGACGGAAATATCATGGAAAAAACACTCACGGAGGCCACCCAATTGCTATAAAGAATAAGCGAGGGGGTGGCCATGCAAAGAGATTGGGAAGAACATATTTCGGGAAGCGTTGAGCAAGAAACTTGTGTGGAGGTACTTGCTGGAATTTCAAGAAAAGAAGCCTCGAAAGTGAAGAAAGAAGAAGCAAGGCAAGAAAAGATTGAAGGGGCAACCCACAATGAAGGAGGACCAATCCAAGGCATCAAAATTCGCAAGCTCGAAGAGTTACAAGGAAGAAGTTTGGCGAATGCAAAGCCGTTAAAGGAGTTCGAACAAATGGATTGGATCCCAATTAACTTCGAAGAAATTCAACAAGAGGAGACCATACTCGAATCAAAAAGAGTCGGCGAGAGCTATAGAATTCAACTTTCCAAAGGAGACGCACTCGGGGTATAAGTTGGACAAAGAATCAACCAGAGAGATTATCCAATGGCTTTTCAATGAGAAAGAAGAGGTAGATCCGGATCACATTGCCGAAGTAAAGAGGATCATGGGAGTGAAGCCGGAGGCCTCGCCATATGCACACCTAGCCGAGGTGTACGCGATAGGAGCCGACCATGTCGAAGGTACCTCTCTTCTGACACCTCACATAAGTTGCAACATTAATGGAAAGAAAATTTGTAAAGCCTTATGTGACATAGGAGCTCAAGTTAGTGTCATGACTTCCTAGATTTATTATGAGCTTTTTAGTAAAACTTTAAATCTTTCTCCAACACAAATAAAATTAATCATGGGAGATGGTAGAACAACAAAACCTTTGGTGTGCTTAGAGATTTAGATGTTGCTATCTCAGGTAAAATTATTCCAACTGACTTTTTCGTAATCGATGCTTGCCATAATGAACTTTATGATATAATTCTTGGTAGGCATTTTCTTAAGTTGGTCAATGCCGTTCTTGATGCCGAAAAGGGTAGAGTTACTATTGATCTAGATGGAAGTAAATCCACATATGATTTCCAACCCTCTTCTCGTATTGCTTTACCTCTACCTCTTGATAACGAAGAGGTAGAGGATCTTTGTTTTGTTGATACTTTCAAAGACCCTCTCCAAAGAGCAATGGAGAATGATGCTATGTATGATGATCAAGATAGAGAACTAGCGGAAGCAATCAAGGGGTTGAAGGCACAAGATGAAAGCTTGGATGAAGAAAATTATGAAGATATTGGAGATTTGAAACAACAAGAGCCCGAAATGCCCGATGTTGAGTTAAAGCCGCTTCCCAAGGGATTAAAGTATGAATTTTTAGGAGCCGATAAGACGTACCCGGTCATCGTGAGTGATGAATTAAGTCCGGAGGAGATGGATAAGTTGCTGAATTTATTGAGGAAACACAAGGTGATCGGGTACTCGATAAGTGACTTGAAGGGTATTAGTCCAGCCTTTTGCACCCACCACATACCACTTGAAGAACAATGCAAGCCTGTTGTTGAGCCTCAAAGAAGATTGAGTCATGCCATGCGCGAGGTGGTGAAGAAGGAGGTGATCAAATTGTTGGATGCCAGAATAATATACCCCGTGCCACATAGTGAATGGGTGAGCCGGTGCATTGTGTGCCAAAGAAAGGAGGAATAACGGTTGTAAAGAATGAGAAGGATGAGTTGATACCACAATGGATCGTGACCGGATGGAGAATGTGCATCGACTATAGGAAGTTGAACAAGGCAACAAGGAAGGATCACTTTCCGCTACCCTTTATCGATGAGATGCTCGAAAGGTTAGCTAAACATTCTTACTTTTGTCTCCATGATGGATACTCGGGGTTCATGCAAGTTCCCATTCATCCGGATGATCAACAAAAGACAACCTTCACATGTCGGTATGGAACTTTCGCATATAGAAGAATGCCATTTGGTTTATGTAATGCACCGGCCACTTTTCAAAGATGCATGACGACTATATTCTCGGATTTTATTGAAGAAATTATGGAGGTACTCATGGACGACTTCTAAGTTGCTTGAAAAATTTGGAAAAAGTTCTTGAAAGGTGTGGAGAAATTGACCTAGTGCTTAATTGGGAGAAGTGTCACTTTATGGTGAAACAAGAGATAGTTTTGGGACATGTAATCTTCGAGAGAGGAATAGAGGTGGACAAAGCTAAGATTGAAACGGTTGAAAAGCTGCTGCCTCCAACAAATATCAAATCGTTAAGAAGCTTTCTCGGGCATGCCGGATTTTATAGAAGATTTATACAGGATTTCTCAAAGATCACCAAGCCATTGACACGACTTCTCCAAAAAGATGTGGAATACGATTTTGATGAAGAATGCTTGCATGCTTTTCGGACGTTGAAGCAATCTCTCATAAGTGCACCAATTATGCAACCTCCCGATTGGAATCTACCATTTGAGATAATGTGCGACGCAAGTGATTATGCCGTTGGAGCTGTTCTTGGACAAAGGAAGGAAGGGAAGGTACACACAATTTATTATGCAAGTAAAACTTTAAATGATGCTCAAGTGAATTATGCAACTACGGAGAAGGAATTGCTTGTCGTAGTGTTCGCGTTTGAAAAATTCAGATCTTATATTGTGAACTCGAAGGTGATTGTGTACACCGACCACGCTGCAATCAAGTACCTTTTGTCCAACAAAGATGCCAAGCCACATTTGATTAGATGGATTCTATTATTACAAGAGTTTGATATGGAAATTAGAGACAAGAAAGGGTCGGACAATGTCGTAGTTGACCACCTATCAAGGATGCATCATGGAGATGATGAGATGGAGCTAATTGAAGATATAATGAGAGATGACCATCTATATCGAATACTTGATAAAGGAGGATGGATGCATGATATCATAAGATGCCTACGGAAGATGCCATTAGACCACTTGGACAAAAATGCTAAAAGAAGGGTAATTGCCGAGAGCAGAAAATTTTATTGGGATGCACCATACCTATATAGATGTGGAGATGATGGAGTGCTAAGAAGATGTGTGCCGCGGGAAGAAAGAGAAGAAATTCTAAGAAAATGCCACTCATCGGAATATGGAGGACACTATGGACATTTTAGAACACAAGCAAAGGTATGGGCAAGCGGATTCTATTGGCCTGAGATGCATGAGGATGCTAAAAGGTTTGTTACAACTTGCCCGGAGTGCCAAAGGAGTGGAAATATATCACAAAGGAATGCAATGCCGATGAATTATAATTTGCAAGTTGATCTATTTGATGTTTGGGGCATCGACATTATGGGACCATTCGTGAACTCGAATGGATATGAACACATCTTGGTTGTAGTTGATTATGTATCAAAATGGGTTGAAGCAATTCCATGTCGGAAAGCATCTACGGAAGAGGCTATTCAAATGATCAAGACGGTGATATTCCCTCGATACGGCGTTCCTAGAATTTTAATAAGTGATGGTGGATCACACTTTATTGGCAAGGATTTTAAAAGATGTTTGGCAAAGTTGGCAATCGAGCATAGGGTGTATACGGCCTATCATCCACAAACAAATGGCCAAGCAGAAATATCAAACAAGCAACTCAAAGGAATCCTCATGAAGACGGTGACTAAAGGAGGAAAAGATTGGTCAAAGAAGCTAGACGGAGCATTGTGGGCATACCGGACCGCACATAAAACACCAATAGGTATGACCCCTTATCAATTTGTTTACGGAAAAACATGTCATTTACCAGTAGAACTAGAGCACAAGGCTTATTGGGCAATAAAGGAGATGAATCTTGATATTGATGCGGCACGAATAAAGCGGAGGGTTCAAATAAGTGAACTTGAAGAGCTAAGATTGAAGGCATATCACAATGCTAGCATCTATAAAGAAAGGATGAAGAGATGGTATGACAAAAGATTGCATAAGAAGGAATTCAAGGAAGGAGACAAGGTCCTAGTATACAATTATCGATACAAGGTCTTCGGCAAAGGAAACTACAAAGCAAATGGGATGGACCGTACGTCGTGCATTCAGTGTCACCATCGGGAGCGGTAACAATCATGGATGCCAAAGGAGATCAATATGTTGTGAATGGACAATGACTCAAGGTATTCCTAGAGCTTGACGTTGTGCCTATTAAATACATTGACAACATCAGGCTCCAGGAATACCTTGAGTCGTTGTCCATTCACAACATATTGATCTCCTTTGGCGTCCATGATTGTTACCGCTCCCGATGGTGACACTGAATGTACGACGTACGGTCCATCCCATTTGCTTTGTAGTTTTCCTTTGCCGAAGACCTTGTATCGAGAATTGTATAGTAGGACCTTGTCTCCTTCCTTGAATTCCTTCTTATGCAATCTTTTGTCATACCATCTCTTCATCCTTTCTTTATAGATGCTAGCGTTGTGATATGCCTTCAATCTTAGCTCTTCAAGTTCACTTATTTGAATCCTCCGCTTTATTCGTGCTGCATCAATATCAAGATTCATGTCCTTTATTGCCCAATAAGCCTTGTGCTCTAGTTCTACCGGTAAATGACATGTTTTTCCGTAAACAAATTGATAAGGGGTCATACCTATTGGTGTTTTATGTGCGGTCCGGTATGCCCACAATGCTCCGTCTAGCTTCTTTGACCAATCTTTTCCTCCTTTAGTCATCGTCTTCATGAGGATTCCTTTGAGTTGCTTGTTCGATGTTTCCGCTTGGCCATTTGTTTGTGGATTATAGGCCGTAGACACCCTATGGTCGATTCCCAACTTTTCCAAACATCTTTTAAAATCCTTGCCAATAAAGTGTGATCCACCATCACTTAATAAAATTCTAGGAACGCCGTATCGAAGGAATATCACCGTCTTGATCATTTGAATAGCCTCTTCCGTAGATTCTTTCCGACATGTAATTGCTTCAACCCATTTTGATACATAATCAACTACGACCAAGATGTGTTCATATCCATTCGAGTTCACGAATGGTCCCATAAAGTCGATGCCCCAAACATCAAATAGATCAACTTGCAAATTATAATTCATCGGCATTGCATTCCTTTGTGATATATTTCCACACCTTTGGCACTCCGGGCAAGTTTTAACAAACCTTTTAGCATCCTCATGCACCTCAGGCCAATAGAATCCGCTTGCCCATACCTTTGCTTGTGTTCTAAAATGTCCATAGTGTCCTCCATATTCCGACGAGTGGCATTTTCTTAGAATTTCTTCTCTTTCTTCCCGCGGCACACATCTTCTTAGCACTCCATCATCTCCACACTGTAGTGAATGTTTAGATGTCTACTAACCAACAATACTATATAAGTTCTAAAAATTAAAAGAATGATTATGTACATTTTTTTGTTATTGTTCAGCTAAGTAAATAAATATTTGTGTGTCACATGTTCGCATGGGTGTTTTCCCCACACTTTTACATCTCATATACACAATTTACAATTTAATTTGAAGTATTACAAGATTATTTTAAAGCGTGAGTTAATTTTTTAGTGATGTAAACTTGTGCTTCCTAGCTAGGTACTATAGCTAATTGGCACATGGTGCTATTTAATTTAAGTTACTATTGTCATTTCCAAAAGGTCATAGTAGTAAGATAATCACATCTTGTTACTTGGAAATGTTCATGTTGTGTATTTGAATTTCTCTCTTGCAATCATACATGGTTAAGATCTATATGATTTTAATAGAATGATTAAGTGAAGTATATATCTATCTTCTTTTGTGTCCATTTTTTACTTTCTCTGCGCTGAACTTTTTGTGTTCTAATGTTTCTTCTTCAAATTTTGAAATTAAGATATTATGTTTGGGGTGGCTTGACATGGATAAAGATTGAATGATTTTCATGTCCTAGGTACTTTTAGATGAAGCTATGGAGTTGTAACTTTAGTTGTTTTGCTTGGAATAAACGGTAAAAGAGCACAAAGAAAAGCATGTAATCATAAGCTTCTTCCTCCATTATTGGTGGAAATACCCATTCTTGTCTCTTCTCGATTCAGTAATTTGCAGCCAATATATTCTCCTAAAAGTAGCCTTCTGCATGTTTCCATCGTCTATGCAGCACAGATCAGGTACATAAGCATTTTTTTATACAAAAAATCGATACGCTTATCAAGAAAAAGCTCATAGGCCGTCCCCTGGTCAAATTCAGAGCGGCAAAACAATGCAAGGTTCATTTTCCAGAAACTTTAGTGTTGACAGTATCGATGTCCATCGCCCATCGGATTTCGTTGGCAGACTATAGTAAACAAGAACACGTTGTTCAATTCATTAACAACATTTCTCTGCATATTTTCCAGCTAATTGTTGCGTAACGTGCAACTCGACGTTGAAAAGCACGGAGTACACACGAAAAAAGAAATGCCAGTCCGTACAGGATCGGAGCTTATACTTTGGGTCTTTGACCATCGTTTACAGGAGTATTTACAGTTGACAAAGGCATTTACCTGTATTCATGAAGGAACGCAGTTACCTTCCACCTAGGGAGACACACCCAATATTCAGCAGCAGTTCCGAAATCCATGCATGCCAGAGGCCTCGCAAGCACGTGGAAATCCGAGCACTGCCACTATAGTTGCTCGGAAATCAGGGTCGCCATTCCCAACCCCAGCGCTGCATCGTGAAGCGCCGACAAGGATTGCAGCACTTGCACGCTTGCGACAGTTGACTTGCATCCAGGGACCTCTTCTTCGTTGTTCAGTCAAGAAGCATATAGGTGAGGCCCGACGGGCACCGACGACAGCGACACTGGAGACTGAAGATTCCGGCTCCGTCCGCTCGAGGTTCATGGAGGCGAAGAAGACGATAGAGGAGCTGGGCGATGCCAAGCGAGGGAGCTGGGCGGTCAGCGCCGCCGTGCTCGCCGCCGTCGTGATGGCCGTGCTCATCGTCAGTGGGCGCAACGTTGGAGCGCCGGTGGTTTGGGTTCAGACGGCAGCGGCCACCTTCCGCCAAGGTAAAGTTTTCTGTTAGTGTTTGCACTTTTATTTTGTCACCAAATCAGCAATACTGTAGAGGTGACCATGAAAGACCCGATCTCAACATGCTGTGAAGTGCGGCTTTCAGCTCTAAAAGACATCAGTACTTGCATTGGAGAGCTATGCGTTGCTATGGACATTATTAGTATTATTATTTTGGAGAAACTCTGCCTAGCTCAGTAGTAGAGGGTGTGGATGAATGCATAGACCATCCAAAGCCGCGCTTAAGTTTTCGTCCAAGAGGTATTAGATGTCTATTTCGTCCTAATTTAAAATATACTTATTTCCTTCTAAATTGATCGAGGTTTTATTTTATTCAAGGGTTTAAGGCACTTATGAATTTCTCTCTCTCTTTCTCTCTTTAGTATGCTTCCTGCACTCCAATAGCCTGAAAACTGCAAAGCTTTCGTTTAATGCGATTTCTACAAAAGCTCTTCAAGAATCTACAAGCGAGATAGGCAGATAGCTCGAAAGAGATAATAGACACACAGACAGATAGGCCGGCAAAGTGGTCGGGACACCAGCGGCTGTGGGCTATGGGGAAAACTGTGGTAGACTATTATATATCTGATTTATAAACACAATTGAATGCACAATGTGCATACCCCTCTTCACAATCAAAATTCTAAATAGTCACTTACTGAGACTGATCATGTGGCTACGTGCGTGTGTGTCGGGGGAGGGGGTATTTGTTGAGACCAGAGGTGGAAGACAACTCGTGTATCGTCTGATAGCCATCTAATAGAGGAGATGTGTCGGCTGAAGAGAACCTAAATTTCAAGTGTTATATAGCAACTTTCTTGTAGAAATAGGAAATTGAGTATCAGGATCACTAAATGTTATCTGGAGGCAATGTGCTACTCCTCAAACAAAGTGTAAACATTATCAAATCAAAAATTGAGTGCGCGGCGTGCGCATGCGCCGTCCTGTGCGCACCCCTGCGCATCGCCGCTGCTTGCCGATCGGACGTCGGTTCTGCGAGATGAAGGCGCTTGGCTCCGGGACGCTTGGCTCTCGCGTTCGGCTTCTGCGATCCCTCGGCTCCCGCACATAGATCAGCTCCCACGTTGAATCGTCTTGGGTCTGCTTCCCGACTTCCCGTCGAAGGAGCCGAAGGTCGACGGGAACCAGATCATGAATTTATACACGAAGAGGATGCAACACCAGATCATGGATATGCATATGAAGAGCAGGCAGCGGTTCACAGACTCGCTGGCCAAGATGAAGCTCACCGCCTTGGATTTGGGTAGCAGCGAGAAGAGCATCCCTGCCGACGCCACCTCCGAGGCAGACTCCAGTGGGCGCCATCTCGAGCGCGGCGGCCAGCGGGCATCAGGAGAAGCCGTCTTCCCCGCGACTGCCCATGGCGGAAGGCGGCGCCGGATCAGTTCCCGCGACGGCCTTGGAGGAAGGGAGTGCTCCGTCCGGGGGAGCCGCACGCGGTAGACGGAAGGGAGCCGAGGGAGAGCCGAGCGGTCAGAAACGGAAGCGGGCTTGTGAGCCGAGCATCCGGGAGCCGAGGGCATGCATATCGCGAACCGACGTCCCATCGACAGGCAGCGGCGATGCGCGAGGGTGCGCACGGGGCGGCGCGTGCGCACGTCGCGCACTCAATTTTCCTCCTAAAATGAACCATGCTGAGCTAATAAGGATTAGGACGTTTTTGCATAAAAAAGGTTCTATCCATGCTAATCAAAATATGTGTTCCTCACACCGGCATGTTCTTTTGGCTGGTGATGATGGTTTGTTTTAAGAGAAAAGTACTACTGTCTGGTGGCTGGCGGTTGATTTGTTCTGAGAGAGAACTGTTAGCCGGTGTCTGGTTTGTTCTGAGAGAAAAGTAATCCTGACTGGTTTATTCTAAACTTTTTTGACTTTGACCAACTTTTTAAAAAAGAATGCAAATATCCTAATCTCACTGTATTTTATTAGCCACTGCCTCCGTTCAAAATCAGAGTGCAACTATCGCTACTTCCCGAGAAGTCAAACAATTTTAAATTTGACAATATTTATACAAAACAGTACTAATATTTATGGTACAAAAGAAATCAATGGATTAATCATGTAATATATTTTCATACTAAATCTATTTGGAGACGTGAATATTAGTATTTTTTAAAATGTTTGATTTCTCGAGAAGAGTTGCAGTTTTTGGACACTATGTAATATATATTGGTTGTGAATTCATGATGTATATTTCAATATATTTTCTGTCAAATTTAGTCAAAACTAGATAAGTTTGGTTTTAGAATAAAAACCGACATCTTATAATATTTGGAAACGTGAATGGGGTGAGTGCTTACTGATGAACAAAGAACAAAGATTAACTACATACTTCCTCCGTTTCAAATTACTTGTCATTTTGGCTTTTCTAGATACATTCCTTTTGTGATGCATTAAGATGAAGTATATTTATGTGTAGATACACAACAAAATAAATATATCTAGAAAACCTAATACGACAAGTATTTTGGTTTCGAGGAAATACATGCGTAGGTCAACCTTTTTGCTTATGAGATCAACTTGTTTACAGGTTCAAATGACCCCTCCTTGCACCCGAGGACAGCGCACCATGATAGGCTCTACGGCGGCCTATTGGTTGACGGCGTCGACATGCAATCCTGCCACAGCAGGTACCAATCCGCCATGTACCGCCGGAACCCCGGAAGACGACCCTCCCCGTACCTCATCTCCAAACTGCGACGGCACGAGGCTCTCCAGCGACGGTGCGGCCCGGGCACCGCCGCCTACAGCAACGCCCTGGAGCAGCTCAAGTCCGGAAAGAGCGTCGCGTCGCCGGAGTGCACGTACATAGTCTCCATCTCGTACCAGGGCCTCGGGAATCGGATCCTCGCCGCGGCGTCGGCGTTCCTGTACGCGCTGCTCACCGACCGCGTCCTCCTCATCGACCCCAGCAACGAGATGGACGAGCTCTTCTGCGAGCCGTTCCCCAACACGACGTGGCTGCTGCCGCCGGGCTTCCCGCTGACGGACTACGCCAACTTCAGCGTCGACACCGCCGAGAGCTACGGGAACATGGTGAAGAACAAGGTGATCAGGAGCGACGTCGTCGGCGTCGCTGACGACGACATCCTGACGGCTGCTGCGCAACTGCCCGCGTTCGCGTACGTTCATCTCGACCACGACGCCACCATCGAGGACAATTCCTTCTTCTGCGGCGACGACCAGCAGCTGCTCCGGCGCATCCAGTGGCTGGTATTGAGGATGGACAACTACATCGTGCCCGGGCTGTTCCTCGTGCCGTCGTTCCAGGAGGAGCTCGACGCGCTGTTCCCGGAGCGCGACGCCGTGTTCCACCACCTCGGCCGCTACCTGTTCCACCCGAACAACCACGTCTGGGGCCTCGTCACGCGCTACTACGACACCTACCTCGCGGCGGCGCGGCAGCGGATCGGCATCCAGGTGCGCGTCTTCGGCGGAATGCCGGACTCGCCGGAGCTCCTGGAGCAGATCACCACGTGCACGCAGAAGGAAGGCTTGCTCCCCGAAGTGCTCCCCGCCGCCGCCGGCGAGCCGATCCTGCCGGCGTCCCGGGCCAGGTCCAAAGCCATCCTCGTCACCTCCCTCAGGTCCTGGTACTACGAGAGGATGAAGAGCATGTACTGGGAGCACGCAACGGCCACCGGTGAGGTGGTGAGCCTGCACCAGCCGAGCCACGAGGAGTTCCAGCAGTCAGGAGCCAGGTCGCACGAGCATAAGGCGTGGGCCGAGATATACCTGCTGAGCCTGACGGACGTTCTGGTGACCAGCGGGAGGTCGACGTTCGGGTACGTCGCGCAGGGGCTCGCCGGCGTGAGGCCGTGGGTGCTATACAAGGCCGCGAACAGCTCCGCCGTGCCGGACCCGCCGTGCGGCCGGGACGAGTCCATGGAGCCGTGCTTCCACAAGGCACCGGACCACGATTGCCGGCTGAAGCAGTGGGCGGATCCCTTCAAGGATGTGCCGTACATCCAGCACTGCGATGACGCGATCTGGGGGGTGAAGCTTGTTGGCCGTAGAACATAGGATGCCGCATGGGGTTGGATATACGATGGAAGCACGAACTTCCAATGTACAAGGATAAATGCAAGGTGTATGATGCCATGGCCTTTAAACTTTGGCTTTGATTCTTCACACGAATATATTAAGTTGATGTGAGTGTATTTTGGATAATGTATATAACTACTTTTCATTTTATCTTACTACAATAGTTTTTTCTTTTTAATTATTCAATTCATTTGGCACATCATAGTTCATTTTTCTTTACATGGTTGTTCATCGTCTATGTATATTTGTTCCATCTTTGTAAATATTTATTCAAAATATTTGTTCTTGTTGTTCATATAATTTGTTTCATGCGTATATTTGTTTTGTTCTGTATGTGTATATATATTCGTTAAGATTTTGTTTATAGGTATACATATTTATACATATTTGTTCCGTTAGTTCATTTTTTGTAATTATATATAATTTGTTTGATATATATCACTATTTTGTTTTATAAAGTATAGATATTTGGTCCATGAGTTAATATATGTTGTTGGGTATGTGCAAATATTTTGTTCCATAATTTTTAAAATTTGTTCCTGTCGCACAGAAAATAGAATCTTGATTCAAAAAATATAACTAAACAAGTTTGTCCAAATATAGTCAAGTGGAATTTTATTATAAAGGTTTTATTGTCAGAAATCTAATGATGTAATTGAAATTTAATTTTGATGATTCGTATGAAAATTATAACTTTTGAAGTTTAGAATCTTTTTATCACACCAACAGACCAACTCACGCAGGCAATCATTGCTATGTTTGCATGCAACCGAACTCTCTCTCTCACTCACTCACTCACACGACTTGTTTTCATTTGCTGTCCAACGTGGTGCGTCCCCGACTCCTCAAACAACGAACGACGCAATGATTAGCATTTGCTGCCCAACAGATAAATTGCATCCCTCCAACAGCTAGCATGTAGTTGGCAAGTACTCACGGGCAAACACGCGACATGTCAAAATGGAACAATGGGAGGTGGGGAACCTCTTAACTCAATGAAAAACAAGGACATTGCTAGCGTCCGGGCATCTAATAAAAACGTTTCATTGAATGCTTCTTTGCAATATCAAAACAAAACGTGTGCAGTATAAAAAAATTATAAGTTCAATATTGAAAAATAAGTGATAATCTAATTAAGCCCTTTGACTTTGAGATAGAAAATTCCTATCACATCATGAACACTATGTTTCATGCAATATTCATGTAAAATATGCAGAGACAATAATTGCAACAACAAAAATCAACTATTGTAACCTATCTTGAACTGTCCCAGACATATGAGTCATAACATTACCAAAAAAATCCTTTTAGACCAAATTATTCAAGAAGCCCACCACAGCGGCCCACAAAATTAAACTGCCAAGGTTGGACCAGTTCCTAGGAGAGTCAAGCAAAGAAAAGTACCAAATTTCTTTTCCTCTTTTAATCCATGTAATTGCATCTCTTTGTGCGCATTTTTAATTATCTTACCATTTTGAGTAATTTAGCTCATATTTTGAAAACATGAAGAGTTCAACATCTTATGTGAATGTGTTGAATACTTGATATGTGATTTTATCTTGTTGAATTATTTTCAACTTAACCAAATTACCTGACAACCCTAGGATAGATAGATTGCTTAAATAATTTAAATATGGAGGAGAGTTTTAGGCAAGAGATTAAATATGTTATTGAATATCTGATTGGTAGGCAATCCTTATACGAACGTATGCATCTATAGTTTGTTAGTTGTATTAGCCAAAAATCATTTCAGGATAGATTCTATTTATGATTTAAATATGGGAGAGAGATAATTGTTGCATGTGACAGGGTGCGACAACAAAGTTACATGATTTTTTATTTGACGCGAAAAGATTTATTATGTTACATGTGATCGGCAGATGATTTAAATTTAATTTTTCTATAATATCATATGTAGTAATTTAGACATAGATATAGGGGGTTATTTTTATTAGTTCTTCATAATGGCATAGGTGGGTAATTTTAGAAAAAACTCAAAATACATCCAATGTACGACACACAAGTTGATGACGGGGTGTTTTCGTCTCTTTTTTCATAATTTGTAGGACTTTTTTTAGAGTGTCCACCTGAGATTCCTATGTGGCTTCATGTGGAGGCTTATATGATTTCTCTCTTTTTGTAGAGCGTGCAACTAGGATTCATAGGTGGCTTCATGTGGAAGATTTAAAAGGAGCCTCTAATTAGTAATAGTAAGATGTTGTGCCACATGTGTAGACGTCGCGTTGGAGCCTAGTGAATGAAGCTGCATATGAAATGTGTTTGTTACTTTGAGAAAATAAAACATTGATCACCTGGACTTACTAGTACCAAGGGCATTGTTGGGTTTGCACCATAAATTAATTAGCGGACATATATACTTACAAAAGATCTATCGCCGAAGTTCAAGGGTATAATGGAGATCCTTTCGTTGGCCCTGCGCCAATTTCAAGGGGCTTCAATCAACAATCAAGGATGAAAAATTTGCATGGTTGGAATATATGACCAATTTATTAAAAATGTGGTTTAAACACCATACAATTCTAATGCTTGACATCATAATAAGGATTTAGACGAACGAAGTACATTTCAAACTTATATTTTCAAAATGTGATCGAAAAAATAAATAATTCTAATTTCTAAGATCAAGGATATATTTGCACATTATACTATTGTTAGAACAACTATAGTTAATTAATATACAGGACTATAATACAACGGAATTCCTAATACAACTCTAGTAAATAAGCAAAGCCATTGTTTTTCTAGAGTATTTTATTAGTTTATTTATTTAAGAATAATATTTCTCCCTTGTAATTGTTTTTTTACTTCACTTAAGCTCTTGTGGTCTTGTTTATTTATTCAAGATTCATGTGTAATATTCTACTTTCCAGATTTTTTGGCGAGCTGTCTAGCACATAGTGGAAGCCTTTTGCACATTTTCAACATGATCTAATAATTTTATATGTATGTATCCATACAAGTTTTTTCCGATAGCTTGCTAGATATTTGAATGTTTATTTTCCACCCTTTTTGGTTTAGCTTGCTGAACTATTATTTAAACATATTTATGTGAAATGTTAATCTATTCCAATATAACAAACAATCTATTGTCCTACTGATGATGCAAAATTAGGGAACCATAATGCACAGTGTTATCAGTATATGGAAAAGTTCAAACCACCAATTGAAGAAGGCAATAGTGTCAACAACTCTGCCCATAACTACTCTAAAAAAGTTCAAAGATACTGAAAAATTCCAAAACATAGTCTCAAGTTCCCTAATTTTATTAGGAGCATCCTAATAAGGTTCACACAATTTTGCAATGTGAACTGTAAATATAATGTATTGATTAGCATTTGCTCAACATAATGGGGAAAGAGATCAATATAATTTTAAGATTACATTTCATACTATGCTTGAAAATGATAAGTATTAAAAACTTGGTTTTTAATTTAAAATCCACCACAATAAAGTGCTAACCTGTGCCTCAGCACGGGTTGATGCTAGTTTCAAAAATCCATATACTTGTCCGCAGAGCGTTCCTAGTGCGTTGCAGACGTGGATGACTCTGATTTGCAAATCGCAATACAACATTCTTGGTCATTTCCAGCAGCCGAGAAGCATCTAGGTACGGTGCCATGCCATGGGCAGAGTGAGCACTGCACGAAGGGAACAGTGGCACTGGCCGAATATCCAAGAGGCTTGGCGTTCCAAGGAGATGGAAAAGCCGGCGGTCCTCGTCAAGCGGTGCCGCTGGGCGATCAGCGCGGTTCTCGCCGCCGTCGCGATGGCCGTGCCGCCCCTCGTCATCCTCCTCGGCGTCCGCAACTCCGGAATGCCGGGGGTTTGGATCCAGACTGCCGTGGCCGGCAAAGGTAAACCCTATTCCATGCTTGCACATACTCAAAATTTCTAAAGCATTTGATGATTTCATAAATCTCCGTTAATTCAGGTTATTGATGGGCACCGCCAACTTAGAAAGTATCTTATTAGAAAGGAGCAGTGTATTGTGTCTCATTTAGAAAGGAGCTGAGTAAAATCGACAAATTAAAGAAGATTTCCTGATCACTCGTTTGCAGGTTCAAGCGATCTCCCCTTGCGCCACGACGACAGGCTTCTCGGCGGCCTACTGGTTGACGGTTTCGACGAGGAATCCTGCCACAGCAGGTACCAATCCGCCATGTACCGCCGCCGGAGCCCCGGCAGGCGACCGTCCCCGTACCTCATCTCCAAGCTGCGGCGGCACGAGGCTCTGCAACGGCGGTGCGGCCCGGGCACCACCGCCTACAGCGACGCCCTGGAGCAGCTCAAGTCCGGCAAGAGCCTTCCGTCGCCGGAGTGCAGGTATCTAGTCTCCCTGCCGTACCAGGGCCTCGGGAACCGGATCCTCGCCGTGGCGTCTGCGTTCCTGTACGCGGTGCTGACCGACCGCGTCCTCCTCATCGACCCCAGCAACGGCATGGACGCGCTGCTCTGCGAGCCGTTCCTCGGAGCCACGTGGCTGCTGCCGCCCGGCTTCCCGCTGGCAGGCTACGCCAGCTTCAGCAACGACACCGCCGAGACCTACGGGAACGTGCTGAGGAACAATGTGATCGGAGCCGTCGGCGTCTCGCCGGCGCCGCGAACGCCCGCGTTCGCGTACATCTACCTCCACAGCGACGCGAGCGCCCACGACAAGAACTTCTTCTGGGACGAAGATCAGAGGCTGCTCCGCAGCATCCAATGGCTGGTGATGAAGACGGACAACTACATCGTGCCGGGGCTGTTCCTCGGGGACGCGTTCCGGGGGGAGCTCGACCTGATGTTCCCAGAGCCGGACGCCCTGTTCCACCACATCGGCCGGTACCTCTTCCACCCGACCAACCACGTCTGGGGCCTAGTCACGCGCTACTACAACGCCTACCTCGCCGGCGCCGCACAGCGCGTCGGCATCCAGGTGCGCGTCTTCGGCGGGCAGCCGAACTCGCCGGAGCTCCTGGAGCAGATCACTTCGTGCACGCAGAAGCACAAGCTGCTGCCGGAAGTGCTCGCCACGGGAGAGACGATGACGCTGCCGCCGCCGGCTTCCCGTGCCAGGTCGAAGGCCATTCTCGTCACGTCCCTGAAGCCCTGGTACCACGAGAAGCTCAAGAGCATGTACTGGGAGCACGCGGTTGCCAACAGCGAGGTGGTGAGCGTGCACCAGCCGAGCCACGAGGAGTTCCAGCGCTTCGGCGTCCGGTCGCACGACGCCAAGGCGTGGGCAGAGATCTACCTGCTGAGCCTGGCAGACGTGCTGGTGACCACCAGCCAGTCGACGTTCGGGTACGTGGCGCAGGGGCTCGGCGGCCTGAGGCCGTGGGTGATGTACAAGGCGGACAACGACACGACGGTGCCGGAGCCGCCGTGCGGCCGGGCCGTGTCCATGGAGCCGTGCTTCTTCGCGTCGCCCAACTACAATCTGTGGAAGAAGCAATGGCTGGACGCCAGTAAGATTGTGCCGCACGTCCAGCGATGCGCCGACTTCGCATGGGGAGGCCTGATGCTGGTTGGTCGGAACGAAGAGGTTGGAGCTGTGCTGTGAGTGTTTGTTGAAGATACCAGAACAGTAGGCGCACTATGTATATAAGTAAACAGTAAGACTGAATGCAAATAAAAGCATGAGTACCATATAAAAGCAATGAGATACATCATAAGCATGGATGCCAGCATATAAGGCGCTCGATGCAGCCCTACCATTTCAACAATCAAATCAAGCAATACAATCCAATAGGGATCTCTCATTTATTTTCACCAAGTGTTTACATGCAGTCTGTTCATCTGTGAATCTTAAGCAGTACAATATGTTGGGACTTCGAAGCAAAAATGGTTAAATGTGACCATCATGAAAAAATGTACCCAAAAAATCAATGAATGATCTGGTAAACCATTAGCTTATTCTTGGTGGGCTCATTATAATTTTGAAGTGAGAATATATGGCGTAAATAGGCTGGAGATCAATTTGACATGAACCTCGCATTGCTGTGATGTCATCAGGGGCTCGGGGCTAGTAACTGCAAAAGAAAATGGTATTGAAGCAGCACATGTGACAACAGCAAAGGTGCGTGAATGTCAATGGTTAAGCAGCAATTACGATGATTACAAAGGTATCATTTCCAAAAGTGAAATCTGAAGCCAAAACTTCATGCAAGTCGCGTATTAACAATGAAAAAGCGACTAATGTATGATCGGATAACCGATTAACTGGTATTCGTAACATAATCATTTTGATCTTTGCATATTTAGTTAATAGTTACACCGATCCACATTCAAGGTAAGTAACCTGTCCGGTTAAGTGCGAGTACCGACATGAGACTTTGACTTGTTCTCATTTCCAAATTCCTTTTATATTTACTGTAAGCAGTAAAAAGATCTCAATTTCTGTTAAGTGGCATTGCAAATTCATAAGCATGAGAACATTGTCATACGAGCAGCATACCCGTATGACCAACTGTTCTTTCAGATTCAAATATCTCGTAATCATTGTCACCCTGTTCAGTAGAAAAGAAGAATGGTCAAAGAAATTATCAAAAACAGGCCATGTTAAGTTTAAGCTGCTTGTTTAGCCAGAAAATGAATCAATAATATAAAAATATATAGCATGGCTTGGAAATTCAAAACCATAGAAACAAACTGTAATGCGGACCTAACAAGAAGCTACATATCCACACCAACAAATTAGACACTTTTTAAAGGACAAGGCACTAATAAAGCAGATACATCTTTTTTGAAAACTGATAAAGCAGATATATCTTTTTTTGAAAACTGATAAAGCAGATATATCACCTAGAAGTACAAATATAAGGAGAGATTTAAATCAACAGTCAAGGGCATATAGTCAAGATCGAATGTACAGATTGGGTCTAATCAGAAAAAGGAATCCGGATTTTTTCATGTAAAACAGAGCACAGTGAAAAGTTTAGTAAGGAAAATACACGAACCTATTTGTCACCCTTCTTAGCTCAGGTTGCCGATGCCATCCCCTACAAGCACAACAATCAATCACAGATCAAGCCAAGGCGAATTAATTTAGGAACTTTGAAGAGCAAAAGGAGCAGAAGCAATAGGGGCCACAATCAAGCAGAAGCAGATAATTATGGTTTGGAATGGGGGACGGAAAGAAAAAGAGCAAGATAATTAGAAAGACACATGCCCATTTAAGCATTTATGGGTGGGTAGGCTGCAGCATATAATATGTTTAGAATAATCAGCAAGGAGCCAAAGAATGATGCACAGAACACAATATGTAGAAAGCTGGACAACATTGAGAGTTCAAGAATGTTTACTTTTCATATCCAGCAAAGGCTAAAGAGCGGATCTTCAAAGGCTTCTCCTCTCTTCCCATACATGCAGCCTGTTAGTTCAAAGAATTATTAGAAGATTTCACAAACATCATCATGAGAAGAACACAAAACATAATAAATTAGTCTACGAGTTGGAAAGAGCAAACTGCAAGCAAAGAATATGGTTCAAAGGAGCAGAGATGGCACTGATCTAGGCGCGGTCAGGGGCTGTCGCCCTGCTCCCTCACCATGTGCAGCACCGCGGAGCGGAGGGTGCAGGGAGAAAGAGGCACTCACCATGTTGAGCTGGGACCAGCTCCTTGTGCATGAGCCAAGGCGACAAGCAGCCCCATGAGTGCAACAACTTGAAGCTTAAGGTGACAGCATCGACAAGTCGACCAACAAGTCGACCAACCCTTGTTACTGCAGGCAAATGACCTGAAAACCAGCAAATGCATTACTTAATTTCACCAAAACCAACATTAATGTACAAGATTCAAACAACATTCCCCAAATTAAATCGGATTAAAATCAAAGAAACTGATGGGCATGAAGCAGTTGGTCCAAAGAATCCGATTATATATACATCGTGCCCTACAATTAATATTATACATGTAATCTATCACATTAATTTGTTCAGTTGGAGTGCGCAACAACCTGTATATATTTGCAGTATGTTCCCATCGAGAAAAATAGCTCCGGCGGTGCAGCGGTGCCCACCAGGGCGCCAGTGCGAAAACAAAGCTCTGCGCCTCTGCCAATTTCCACCAATGAGAAAATAATATCACTGTACAGATCGAGATAGAAACATACATGAGAGAATAAAACTCGCATTCTCAAGCGGTGGCAGAGTCCGCTCTAGCGCCAAGCTGGGGGCAGCGCAGGCCCACCCGTCGCGTCGAAGCCGGTGGCCACCCTAGCAGACCTGTGCCCGCTGCGCTGGGAGGGGGGGCAGCGGCCACCCAACCACTTGCTTATGGGAGCCCCTCGTCGGCGTGCATATCAGGTGGACCTTGCCGACCACCGCGACACCCCCTCTCTCTCTCTAGCATGCCATCGCCGCCTTCCTTTGCTTGGCCTTGCCATCACCGTCTTCCCTTGTGGGTCTATCATCTATCGCCTTTCCTCACCCTCTCGCTCAGGATCTGAGACAGAGAGAGAAAGGAGAATGGAGAAGAGAGATGAGAACAGGATGAGAGAGAGAAAAGGGCAAAGAGAGAGAGAGGGTACAAGAGAACCACTCACATGCCTGCCCCCTCGAAGCCTGTCGACGAGCAGATCCGGCGTGCCGGCCCTTGCTCACCACTGAGCTTGACCTTGAGCTCTGTGCCGCACCTTCCCTCTGCATCGCTCGCCGATGGGGGCCAACCTGACCCCGCGAAGGCCACCTTCAGGGTCTCCTGTGCGCCTTCCGTCCTCCTACCATGTTGAGGCCCTTGAGCTTGAGTGGCGGTGCCGTCGCTCCCAGTCCGTTCCGCAACCCCACGCTGGATCCGAATCTGGAGGGAGGAGGGGAGGGGAGGGGAGGGGAGGAGAGGTGGCGGTGGAGGGCCGGAGAACAGGGATGGAAAGGCGGGAGTGGGCGGCGGGAGGGGAGAGAGAGAGAAAGTGGCGCTAGGGGAGGGAGTGGAGGGCTAGGGTTCATGCCGGCGGGGTGGGTTGCTCCGCGGCGAGTGCCGCAGGAGAAACAGAGTGGAGGCGGCAGCGACTGCGGCGGCGGAGAGTAGGGAGGGAGAGGGCTGGGCAGGGCGGCGGCGGGGAGGAAGAGAGCATGCAAGAGGGGGGGGGAGGCGGGGGAGGGGTGAGGTTAGTGTTCGGGCCGGGGGTGGGGGTGGGGGGTATTAGCCATGGGATGGGGTGGTGGAAGGGCGTGTTCGCAAAATGGCTAGGGTTGCGTCTGTAAAACGGCAATCTTCGCTTTTTCGTGTCGAAATAGATTTTAGTTAAAGGGCTTTTGTGCAAAATATCTGAATGTGTGCACTGTACGATCTGGGCGTGGTGGCCTGATTCACGATTTATATCAAACCAAAGGTTTTTTTCGCAAAATATCCAGCCGCGCGCCTGGCTGCCCAGCACCGAGCACCCCGACGGCGAGCGAGCCCGCGAGGCCTCCCGGGGCGACACGTACCCCCGTTCCCGCGGAGGGAGGAGCAAAGGGGCTGAGGTTTTAATAAAAGAGATACATGAGGTCTCATGGGGAGGCCTGAGCATTGGCTAGTACTATACTAGTACTGCCTCCTCCGTTCCTATTGTTTTGACGTTAACAGCGTCAATATAAAGAGATCGAGCATAAAATAAGCACAACATGTAACAAATTAAAGTTTTAACTATACTTTCAAACATAAATCAGGCAATGCAATTTCCAAAGGGAAAAGCTAATGTTGCCCTTTCCAAAAGCCCAATCAAAGTACATACAGTAAGAAATCATAGCCCAAATTTGAACGTGCTGATTCTACGCAACACTAAAAAATGATAATATTTCTTTTTTAGGAAAAAATACAGTTTTAACCATCCAACTTTTGCCTCAGTTTGGTTTTGGCCATCGAACTTCAAAACCGGATATCTTTGACCATCTAACTCTTAAAACCTTTCATAATTGACCATCAGGGGTTTTGATTGGTGACTTTAACTTTTTTTTATTTACAATTTAGTCTTTAGAACTTGAAATGATCATTACTTTTTGCTTGTAGCTCCGATAAAGGTGATTCTTGCGGTCACGTGTTCATAACAATGAGTTTTATCTTCTAAAATGTTCTTTATACTATTTTATCACTTTTTGTTATATTATTCTTATGTTGTGTAAAAGCAACAGTATAAGAAAAGTAAAACAAACAATTACAAAATAATCTGAACACATTTTTAAAGATAAAGCTCATTGTTATTAACGTATGATTATAGGAATCACTTAAATTAGAGGTACAAGAAAAAATAGTAATCATTTTAAGATACAAGGACTAAATTGTAAATAAAATGATTAAAAATAGTCCTTGAACCTTAAAATGATTACTATTTTTTCTCGTATCTCCAATTTAAGTTATTCTTGCAGTCATGCATTCATAAAATAAACTTTATCATTTAAAATGTTGCTCACATTATTTTTAACTGTTTGTTTTACATTTCTTATATTATTGTTTTTACACAACAACAGAAAAATAATATAACAAATAGTTACAAAGTTGTATAAAAACATTCTAAAAAGATAAACTCACCGTTATGAACACGTGACTGTAAGGATCACCTAAATCGGATCTAGGAGCAAAAAGTAATGATCATTTCAAGTTCTAAGGACTAAACTGTAAATAAAAAAATTAAAACCACCTACCAAAACCGTTCGATGGCCAATTGTGAACGGTTTTAAGAGTTGGATGGTCAAAGGTATCCGGTTTTGAAGTTCAATGGCCAAAATCAAACTGAGAAAAAAGTTGGATGGTCAAAAATGAACTTTTTTTCCTATTTGAGCGAGTATTACAAATCATCTGTTTTATGACTCCGTCTGCACGTGCATAGAAGTATACGCTACTCCATCCATTCATATAGATCATTTGACTTTTTAAATCTTAAATTTGACCATTCATCTTATTCAAAAAATTTGAGCAAAATGTTAATTTTTATTGTGTCTTTTTTATTAATATCGTTTTAAAATGATAATTTCATTATGTTTGCACAAATATTTGAACAAGACTGGTCAAATTTAAGATTAAAAAAGTCAAATAATCTATAATTTAAAATCGAGGAATAAGTATTGTAGTCAGTTGCATGTTTGTTTGTTTCCTATGGCGCTCTGACGATTGGAATTTGGGACTCTCTTGTTCCTTTTCAGCCATGAGCCATGCGGGGAACCATTGTTAAATGACTGCTAGAGTCCGTTTTGAGAGAAAAGTATGATGTGCTGATTTGATTGGTTGATTTGTTAAAAATACTGTGGAAAAAAGAAAAAGAAGAGAACTGGTTCCCGCAGCCCCCATCCCCCTCCGCTCTTCCGGTAGCAAATTTACTCGACGGTGTCAGGTAAGTTAAACGGCATTTGGAATTGAATGCGCTTTTTATTTCACAGAAACTGAGAAGGATTCTCAGAGGCATTTTTTAGATTGACACCGTATAACACAAACGCTCATAACACGCACACACACACTCACCCCTATGAATACACGTACGCAAACCCTACCCTATGAGCACCTCTGGAGGACTGAGCACGACAAATTTGGAGATTCTCGAAGTCACCACTGGAGTCTCGTCGTCGACGGGAACGTCGTATAACGCCGGAAAATCCCGGAATAAATTCAGAAAAATGTGCGAGTATCAGGTTTTTGAAGGTATTTTCTTTCACATGGCCTGACAGTGCCATAGGTTTATTTTTTATCTTACAGAAGATACACACGCATCTGGCACTGTCAGGTTTGGTAAGACACTCGCAATCGCAGTCCTTCACTCAAGTGCCTCTCATGTTCCGGCGAGTCGCGTATCAGTGCGCGCCCCAATCTCCATCCACTGCATAAATGAAACCTCCAATCCAAACCCGGCGCCGCTGCTGTCTACCTTGTAGTTGTAGAAGCGCACCTCAGCGCGATCGACAGGCGCCCTGTTCACTTGGCTTATCAGCCACCAATACTTTTCTCTCAGAACAAACCAGCCGCCAGCAAACAATACTTTTCTCTCGGAACAAATCAATACCAACCATCAACCAAGCGAACAGGTCGTGGAGCGGCGTTTCGACGTCAAGCACTGCTTGCAAATTGCAATCTTGAAGGCCCCATCCGGATGGGCATGACTCGATAGCAACAATTTGCTGTGCATACAGACAAGAACGAACAGACGAAACAGGGCACACAGCTCAACAGAAACGGGATTTATCATGACGCTGGAGATGCATGCATGGCCACAGATTCATGGTCAGAATAACAGAACATGTTCTTACGGCAATCGGTTCACGAGAACAGACGAACAGTAGTTATGGTCAGAAGAACAGAATACGGTTGCTCTGTGAGCTAGCCCGTCAGAACTGAATAAATGCGTCATTTTTTTACAACAACCACATATGTTATCACTTAAGCAACCATATTACAAGGAGGCCCTGGAAGTAAAAAGAAATTACAACAAGGTCCTCAGACCGGATAAGATCCACATGATTGCCGACGCGTTCAACAACGGTAAGTTCGCTGGCGGGGGTCGCAGAGGCTTGAGGGGAGCTTCCACCCGGATGGAGTACCGTGCACTGCAACGGTTGAAGGTGAAGCGGCAGAGCCGAAGAAATCCATCCCAGTCGACCGAAGAATAGTTGTATCGTTGTTGCTGGAGGTAGATGATGGGCCACCAAGCCGCTTCCAGGGGAAGGCGAGCTCATTGGAACAATCGACGGTGAACAGCTACAAAAGCCATGAAGATCCACCGAATAGCTGAAGGTTGCTTCAAGTGAATGGCGAAGGTTGAGGAGAAGGTGAAGGTGCTTCGATGCATTCTACAACATCAGATTCGTCGCTTCCCGAAGGGAGACGATGGTATCGGAACAACCACCAAAGGCCAAAGGCGGAGTGAGAGGCGAAGATGGAGAAGCTCAGATTCGGGGAGGCGGAAGCCGAGACGGACGATGCTTTCAACAATAGAGAACTCGCCGCAACTAAAGGCAGTAAGGCCATTGGAACAACCACCGGTAAGCGACGAGAGACTGTTCTAAAGACCAAATCCCCCCAAGGGGAAACTCGATCTGTAGTCAGAACTGCCAAATCGAACTCGAGTCCGGCCAGATCTAAAGCAGTGGCGAGGGGATCTCCAACAACATGAGGTAGAAGGGTGGAGGAGAAATTGCTGAAGAGGGCAATGGAGGTGAAGGACACTTATTTATTGTTACCTTGGCCGAGGCTTCGGCGACGTCATGAGGATGCACCGTAGTAGCAAAGACGACGACAAAGAACACAGCCAGGGGAGTACCCATCTAGGGTCTCCTAGAGCTACTGTACAACCGAAAGATGACCCCTTTCGCCTGAGCAAGGAGGGAAGGGGCCAGAGGAGGCGTTAGGTGGCGGCAAGGAGGGAAGGAGATGGTGGAGGCAAGAAACGGTGGCGGCGGCGAGATCTGGAGAGGAGGAAGAAAGGTAGAAGACGGTACTACATGGAGCGAGTACTACTCGCGAGAGGCTTCGCGAGAGCTATGACCCAATTAAAGCGTCATTTGAAGTGCCCCAAACGATGAAACAAGTCGAGTAAATTGAGGCCAGAAATCATTCCTTTTCATAAATGAAAACAACCATGCATGCATGGCCACAGATTCACAGTCAGAATAACAAAACATGATCTTACGACAATCGGTTCACGAGAACAGTAGTAATGGTGCCAAGAACAGAATACGGTTGCTCTGTGAGCTGGTCCGTCAGAACTGAATTAAAAAAAAAAGCGTCATTTGAAGTGCCCCAAACGATGAAACAAGTCTAGTAAATTGAGGCCAGAAATCATTCCTTTTCATAAATGAAAACAACCATGTATAACATCTTTCACAAAGAATCTAAAACAAATTGGATATAACTGATACAAGCACTTTAAATTTACTGACACAGTCCAAATGATAGAAAAGACTTGTTGCCATAAAAAATTTCGTTTTGTGTTGAATGAGCTCAGAATTAGGCTGACTTACAATCAGTAGTTAGTTTTGCTGCTATCAAGTTCGACCACACATCACCATTGATACCGGTGGAGTTTCTGTTCCTATGCCGAGCTGCGTTGTAGTCACGCAACAGCATATATACACGTATTGGCTAAACCTCAGTGTCGGTGTTGTTTATATAGTGGTTTCTTGGATTTGCAAACGTAGTAGTCAGTATTTTGAAATTGCAGGAAGGTAGATCATATTGCCTAGTATATCATTGTCTTGACCGAATGGTTGACTCCTACAACATACTCTACTCAACAAGAAATAGTTACACAATTTTATTTTATTCTGAAAAAATTAACTATAAAAATTCAGAACTGTAAGATCAACTCTCCTGTAATTCATTAGTAAGAATGTCAACTATCACCAGACTATATAGCCAGATCTAGATCAAGAAAATAATTGAGTTTCAACTGGCTCCATTATTTCTAGTCATCCAATAAAAATTAGATGCATGTGGATCCGAGCATCCTAACTTCACCATGGATGCAACTTTTCTTACTAAACCACAGCCAAATTAGTGGACAGCCTATCCCAATCTGACGCATTGATGGGCTCAAATTGCCGGGGTTTTTTTTACCGAGTACTTAACTTACAGAGGCAGTTATAATTTCATACATTTTGAAGTAGTAAAGTAATGTCAATCTCAAGGCCATAACAGAAGTATGTTACTGAAATAAGTAGCTTGACAGAGCAACGCCAAAAATGTTGCATAATGTTGATCAAAATAAGGACATAAATCACCAAACAAAGTTGAGCTCAGATTAAGTGAAAGAGTAACAAAGGCGTTGTCCAAATTCCACTGATAAATGTCAGATGATCGTGTGTTGTTCATGTATTCCACTCATCCTATCAGGTACACAGCAGTTGAAGCATGCAAACCTTATTATCCAACCACGCCCAAATAATACAATCTAACCTTCTACAGCTTCGCTGGCTTGGGGAAGATGTCAGGGGTGAACTTCTGTGCAGCGGCTATGCTCCCCTTGATCTTAATAGCTCCGCTGCACAACAACAGAATTCATCAGCAAAAACCTCCCAAAAATAGCCTGAATCAGAATGAAAAAGAAAAGAAGCAAAGGCTAGTTTTTGTTCAACTAACCGGATGAACGCAATCTGCGGGTTCGTCTTGCCGGTGGCGACTCCAAGGAAATCGTTGTCAGTGAAGGAGAAGGTAGCATCCGGCTTTCCCTGGTACGGCCCTACACATGAGAATCGAATATCTCAGAATACCGATCCGGGGAACCAAAGTTCAGGCCGAAGGACGGCGGAAAAGGACGGACCTTTGGTGACCTCGCCCTTCTTGAGATCGACCACGAAGATCTCCTCGTCAACGCCGAGCTTCTGCAACGCACATAACCGCACAGGAATTCAGGATTCAGGAAGGCCGTCGATCTGGCCGGGCTTGCACGCAATCTTGGCAAGTAAAAGAGGAGAGATTCACGGGAGATTTGAGATAGTGAGGGGGGAGGAGGGAAGGCTGACCTTGGGGGCGATGTTGAGCTGGTAGACGAGGCCGACCTTCTTGGTGAGCGCCTTGCCGGCGTCGGTGGCCATGTGAAGGCGCATCTGCTCCAGGAGCTGCGCGGACTTGAGGCTGCTGCCGTCCATCTCAGCGGGCGAGCTAGGATTAGCAGCGCGGAGTGGAACTGGGGACGACGGATTGTGGGACAGTGGAAGGGGCATGCGGAAGGAGTCGAGCTTGTTCGGTTTTGTTGGGAAGCAGAGTTGCGGGAAGGAGAAGGCAAATAGGCAATCAATCGGCGGTGCCCGGCCGGAGTACAACGCCAACCGCCCCGGAGACGTGCCGGCACGGCATGGCACATCACGGTGGCTGCTGGGGGCTGGGGCCTGAGTGGCCTATCCGGGATTGTTGGCTGTTGGCAGTGTATCCACCGTGTATGGGACTGCATATAATTGGGATTTGCGAGGCCCCTACAGTTGGAGCCCGATAATACTCGGGTCAAATCCGTCTCACACGGAACTGCACATTCTTTGTTAATGTCTTCGTTTGGTTTCTAGCAAGAATTATTAATAGTTTCTCATTCTAAAAAAAAGAATTATTAATAGTTTCAAAAAAAGTGTTTGGTTTCATGTGCTTATTAGTATAAGTATTTTTTAGTGGAGAATGACTTTTTTACCCTTCATCATTAATATGCATACATAGAGGGAGGGTACTGCCGTACTAGGTGGAAAAAGTTATTCTAATGGGTCTCAAGCGTATGTAGGCTTATATCCTCGTGAGGGCGGCCCTAATCGAGAAAACTAACATGATTTCCATATAAATCATTTATAGAAATTATACTTCACAGTGCGTGTCTTCGAGTAATAATTATTTTTTCTTTCTCTCCTAGTTGACCAACGAGGAGCGTTGCATTAATCTCATAGAAACTAATCGTTTCTTCCTAATGGCACATTCAAGGTTTCTTGTGCATTGAGTCAAGAGTGGACATGGTTTCTCCATGAGGAAACCATTTCTATGGTTTGTGCTCTCTTTTCTCATTAATTAGGTGTAACACCCCAGGTGTTTATTAAAGATAACTAACTTAATTAGTTGTGTTAATCATGTTTAAATTGGCTCATAAACATGTTTGACATGATTTGGCACACATTTGCACAAAAGACATTGGTCAAAATCCCAAATCACGGTCAAACCCTAGATCTCCTTAAAGGCTGAAATGGTTTTCTCGCGCGTTCTCCAAATTTCACTATAGAAGTTCAAAATCGGCCAATACAAAAGTTCTTCGTTATTTCTGGGAACACATTTTTCGTAATTGGCGTACATTCAAATTTTGAGTGCAAATTGGCCAAAAATCGAGTTGAACGCGCTGTGAACAGTAACTCGGGGCCGAGAATTTCTGCAACTTCGTCACGATTTTCCCACAAATCCGTTGATCAAAACATATGTCTCCCTTTGGGAAAGTTGTAGGTCTATAGCTCCTCTAAAACTTTTATATTTGGAGATTTTCATGTTTGTTGACACTTTTTAAAGTTATGTAATTTCGAAAGTGGCTACTGCAATTTCGAAGCGAAGCCGGCACAGGCACTCCCGCGTCCCGGCGCTCCAGAGCGTCGCGCGTCGCGCCGGCCACGTGCGGTGCACGCGCAACTCCCGCGTATGGTCGCCCGCCGTGGACCCGAGCGCGGCTTGGGAGGCTCCGCCCGCCTAAAAGTTGTACGCCGCGCCTAGCGGTGCACCGGCCGCATGCCATGCCACGCGTCGGGCCGCGGCGGGCGCCGGCCTCGCACCGCGCCTGTGCGTGCACGAGGCAGCTGGCCATCAGCGGGTTAAGGAGGGGCTCGAGCTGGTCGATCTGACCTCCCTCGTGAGCTTCGTCTTGCTCGCCGCCTTGCAAAGCCCGCGTGCCGCTGTGCCTTGGCGCGCCTCGGAGTAGAGCTCCGACGGCCTCCATGGCCACCGCCGGAAGCAACCTGGCTCCACCACCTCCAACTAGTTGAGCCTCCCCTTGAACCCTCTGAACCCTTCCTCCACGTCCTCACAACTCCACTGGAGCCGGCCAAGCCGCTTGCTCACCTCCACAGCCGGCCAACTCGCCGGAGCACAGGCAGAGGCGGCCAGAGATCCACGCCGCCACCGTTCTCCATCGCTGGAGCACCTCCCGACACCCGGAACGACAAAAATCGAACCCTAGGCGAGCCTACACCACTCCCCCGCCCTTTCACGGCCAAGTCCGGCCTCCTCCTCGCCGGATTCCGGCCATCTTCATCCATGTCCGCGGCTTGGACCGCATTGCAAGCTCTGAGTTCTTTCCAGGGTTCCAGATGCAAAAACCAGGAGTCTAGTTGTAATAAAGTTCTTTAGTGTTCACCAGCAACTTCAAAAATCTGTAGCAAATCGTAGAAAAATCATAAAAATGCAAATCCAATTTTGTTGGGTTCCTCGTGAAGAAACCTACCTTTTCTAGAAAGCATGTATAGGGTTTTTCTGTGCAGTTTTTGAACTAAAAATTCAAACTCAGTTTGGTGTGTTTTTGGTGTAGTTTAAAATATACACATGCTATGGGCTTGAATTTTGAATATGTTGCTCTTTATGGCATGTCTGGATCTGTGACCAAAATCGACATGATTTTAATGTGTAGATTTTCAATTATGATTTATGTAAGCTTTATGCTAGATTAAGTTTGATGCTTTTTATAGCCCCTTTAATGAACTTTTCTTTGAGCACATGTGCACCCTAGGGCTTTACCTTGTTGATTAGTACCTCTGGTAGAGTGGATTTGATTTTAGGAAATTGTTTAATAGGTGATTTGAATTTAATCTTGTATAGGAGTTTAAATTCAAATTTTAAAAAATAGTTTGAATCTGCACTTATGCTTTGGTCAGAAGCTTATATTTGGCATAAATGACTTGTAGGAGAAAGTTGAGATCAAAAAGTTTATTAAATCTTTTTATATGAATTAATGGTGATTTCCTAGGCTGAAATTTGTCTTTTTCGTATAAATTAAAGTACAAATGATCTTAAACTATATATTTTGGTTTGAGAGCTTAAATTAGACATATGTTTCTGTGTGCAAAGTCTTAGGTTCATTTGAGGTGTTTTTTATTTAATATGGATTTATGGTTGAAAGGCTTGTTTTAAGTAATTAAATAAAGAAATGGAGATTAAAGTGTTAAGATTTTGAAATCATGTTTTGGTTCTGTTTTTGAATTTTAATCACATCCCCTTACTGTTTGGTGAAGTTAAGTAACTTAATTTGCTTAGATGTGCACACAATCACCATCAAGTAGTGTTTTGTTCATCATCACATCACCCTGATACTTTTTGTGAGAAAATATTAATGTTTGGATGAATGTGTCCAACAAGAGTTGGTTTTGTGGTAATTCTCTCACCTTCGCCATAATCCAATGCATGTGCATGTAAACGTGTAGATCTTCCCGACGGGACGTACACACTTACTCAGGAGGAGGAGGGATCCGCTAGTGGTGGGCTGAACCAGCTTGGTGTGCAGCAAGACCTGGACCAAAGTCCAGAAGAGCCCAAGGCTTGTGTTAGTGTTGAGTTAGAGGAAGGCAAGCACCGGTTCATCTAACCTTTTGCTTTAAAATTCCTTACCTTTTTCATTTCAGTACTTATTGTTTACTTGTGCATTTAAGTTTTAGGAGTTGCTTTGAAACCTAGATGCATGATCCTTAGGACTCCTATGCTCTTTTACTAGTATGTTAGGACGCTAGTGCCATGCTTTAAGGACACGGTACAAGTCGAGTAATGACTCATTGCTCACGATAGGATATTCTTGTTGGAATCATAAGTTGGTTAAAATGACTCGCTCATGTGGTAAGAGCAATGAGTTCGGTCTCGACCAAGTAGCATTGTGCTGGTCCTAAGCTATTGAACGTACCAAGTGCTTGTCGGGAATGGGACCGGTAAGCCTAGTACCTTCTGAATCGAGGCGGGATCTTTCTAGCTACCCGCTTGAGATGCGTCTCCGAGCTAGCTACCCGTGGTATAGTGTGTGAGTCCGGACTGGTCGGGTTAGACCCTCCGGATAACCGTGTACCAGAGTTTGTAGCGTCCGATCCTAAAGCTCGTGGGATGTTGGGAACCGCCTGGTTGGGGTAGACACTGCACTTGGTCTACCTTCTTCCGTGTATCTTGGGTTTACCTTGCAAGGATATAAATCGATCGATCGTCGGTCACTCGCCGTTATCTGAGTCGGCTTGACCACCGGCTACCCCATGTTTATTTATGGAACATTTTGGATTAATATTGTTACCTATTTAATATTGTTTGCACAACATGCTTGTTTAGTGCAGGTGCTCACCTAAAATGGTTAACATACTAGAATTGGAGCTAAAATCTGAAAATAAGGATCAACTCTTAGTCGCTTTTGGCAAAACACAAACCCAGCAGCCAAAAAGCCTTGCATGTGTAGTTGTATTTCTTTTGTCGGGTAAGTCTTGCTGAGTATTAGTATACTCAGCATTGCTTAATTTGTTGTTTTCAGGTAATCCTATCTGGCCTGGTGTTATTCCAGAGGGATGGGAGGTTGAATGGGAGAACGATGATGATGAGTGATATGCATGGATGGCCTCCTGTGTGTATCACGCGTTTAGTTTATTTTTCCGCTGTTTAAACTCTGAATCAGCTTTAATTTTATGTATGAAAAACCTGATTTGTACTAATGCTAAATTTGTGTAACTTTTATGTAATGTAATGGTGTACTCTGGTTTCGCCCGTGTGGGCTTTGCGCATATCAGCGATCCTGTTGTACATGATTTACCGGGCTTTACCCGGCGGAAGCGACAGAATATTTTTTTATTATTGCTTAATGGCCACGTGGACAGCCTTAAGCGACAATATGGAATTATTTTGGACGGTTCTGTCACATTAGGCTGTCACATCACCATTTTACTTAGTTGTGAAGATAATTTATAACATAGAAATCACCGTGGTCCCCGGCCCATTTAAATAGGCCCACGCCTCGGACCACACAGGCAGGGCCGGCCACAGCCAGGCAGCAAGCCACTAGGCCCACTCCAGGAAAACGAACACAAACGCCACCAAAACCCCTTCTGGTCCGGCGCCGCCGAAACCGACGGGTCCCTCGTCGTCGGCTCGTCAACCGGCCTTGCCCTTGCTCCGTCGAACGGGAAACGGCGAAAGGAAAAATCCTCTTGCAGCCGCCAACGAGGCATGGAGAAACGGAGGCGGCCCATCCGCCGTTCCACTTTTCCCTGGTATGTGTGTACACTAGTGAACTGAACTACCCCTATCTCTGCTGAAGATCTTATCTAGTTGGATCGATCAAACTAAGCAGGAGCATTAACTTTCTTTTCTTCCTAAAAAAGGAGGAGTGTTGAATGTCAGAATGTGCAATATTACTACAATATGTCAGTAGATTCAGTTCTTTGTTTTCCCTGATGATTTTTTAAAGTAATTTTCCCTGATAATTTGACACATTTGTTCCAGATTCTGGAGAACTACGTACTACCCTCATAAGTGCTGCTGTTAGTGGTATGATGATTTTTCTCGCCATTAGATTTGAACAGACTGCTATTGCATTTAGTCCATAACCTGTAAGCATCAACTAATTAACTGAGGTAGTGAAATTTGCAAAGGACAAAATGTTCTCAAATGGAAAGAAAATTTGCTTTGCTTTTTTCAGTATGGGTGGCATAACATTATCGATCATCCCTTTGACCCTTTTATATGTAGTGTGGCAGTTAACCGTGATATTGAGGATGCAAAACGAAGATGAACTGGGACATTATGCAGGTAGGCATATGAAGGGAAACGAAGATGAGTGAGGAAGTGTCTTGACAACCTGTTCAATATTCAATTTCGTGCTGCACTACTGAACATGATAGCACACGGGCAAGTGCCATTAACCAAGTACTGCAAGCACTTTCTAAGGATTTGGCTAGGGTAGTAGTCTATCTTGCCGTTAAATTGGAAATGGTCATATATGAACTACATCTAAGAAACAAAATGAGAGTACGTCTAGGGTGACCAACTCATTCGCTGTATGATTGAAATGCATGGACCACATAAAGTGAGAAGTTGCCCTACCGAATTATATAAGGCCTCATCGATTTCCTTATGAAAATAAAACCCTTGTGCACAGTTCCAACCCCCCAAAAAAGTAGTTATCATGATAGCTGTGTAGCAACAATAATTTATTAAATTAGTGTCATTTGATTGACCTATAATATGGCAACTTGTATATAGTACAAAATGTGTGCTAGGAATTAGTTTACCAACTGTTTTAGTTTGTCATCAGATTTTGAAATTTTGCAATTTATGTAGGTGGTCCACCAAGAGACACTTAAGATGAGGTCCATGTTAGTTGCGCTGTCCGTGCACACTGCACAGTAGGAGTAGTAACTGAACTATTGTGGACCTTACTTCACCTTTCAATTCCTGTTTCAACAACTTAATTATTGGCATGATAGATCAGTCTTAATATCTGCTTTCTTGCATTTCTGTCACACATGCTCCGTATATCTGTAAAAAATACTCCCTCAATACCAAATTATAGGTTGTTTTTTAAGTTCATGCTCTCTCCATTCCAAATTGTAAGTCGTTTTGACTTTTCTATATTCATATATATTATCATGCATCTAGATATAATGTATGTCTAGGCGCATAATTATATAACCTTAAAAGCCAAAACCATTTACATTTTGGAACGGGGGAAGTAGATATTATTATGCCCCTAGTACATATCTATAAACCTAGAAAAATCAAAACATGTATACGATTTGAACTGGAGTAATCTCTATGAGGGCATGTGGCGACCAACAAGCATAGAAGGTCAAGTTTGTCAGGGCTGGCTAATTTGTCAGGGCTGGCGTTGAGTGGTTTTTCTCAGTGGGGGCTTGGTGATCTTAATACGTGTACGAGGAAAGAAAGATGGATCACACTGCACTACCTGACCCTAGCTAGCAAGCAACTCGTGGTACAGGCATGCGGTGCTGTCTTTGTTGTGAGATCTTGACGCTGTCCTGAGATCTAATTCTGGTGTTTGGTGGCAATAATCACACGCATGAAGGCATGAAGATCTACCTGAATTGTGAAGTAGTCATTGAATGCGACAGCCACATGTCATCTTACATTCATCAGCACATAGCCCGTAGAAAGGGCATTGTTACAACTTACAAGCAGGTTAGAAACTAACAAATTCTTATCGCTGGGGTACAAACTGAGCTATGACCTGATGGTATCTCACCATTATCTGATTATCTCAAACATGTAGAGCAGCAGCACAGCTGCATCCAGAAAACAACATCAGGTTACATTCATTATCTCAACATGGCAATAGATAGGTGGGAGTTAAACAGATTAGACAGTATGCCTCATTGTTCATCTGAGGATTGTGCAACTGAACCTAAACGATAACTGTCACGGGCAGTCTCCAAACGGTCACATAACAAAGAGAATGGTAGCTCTGAAGGGGCGGTGGTCTACAGAGGGGGGAACTGGAAATTCTGACTTCATCTGATATATACACATGGGTCACATCTAAAGAAGCCGATGATCTTAACTTTGGTCAATGCTGTGCCGCTGTGCGAGCTTCAGCAGGCTACCACGGACCGGTCAGGGTGCGACGCAGGCAAAGTTTCTTTGCCTTTGGTCCAAGTTGGTTGTTGATTCGCTCCAGTACCTGCGAAAACCATTCACAGAGAAACTTCTGTGAGTGTAGGAGCGTTGTCTGAAGAGAACTTTTTCCCCAACTGTTGCACATGAAAATCAGCAGCAACAAAGATCTACTGTCTTCAGCTACAAAATAGTCATCAAAGTTCACCAGGATCGTCAGGGTAAAGCATACATCTCACCACATTGTGTTGTAACTAATAGTAATCAGAAGGAAACAGCTATATGAGCTTCTGAAAAATTAAGGCATGCTTCATTATTTGATCTCACTGAACTATAAGAATGCCAGCACCAATATCATTCTTTCAGCAATAAGGTTTTCATTGCTTTTAAGATCAATTAAATCAACTTAAGTTAAAATGCAGATGCAGGCACCAAGCAAGGTAAAGTTGCTTGTGTTAGCATTCTACTTCCAATAAGTACATGTTGTGCCATTCAGATCCCATTGTCTTTAGTAAGATCTGATTTTTTAAATTATATATAAAATATAAAAAACAAAATTTGAATAAATTTAACTGGTGATTTAATCAAAATATATTGAGCACAAGCACCGCAAGAGAAGTGTATGCAATAATTCAAAGTTTTCAATTAAAATGTGTACCCATTTAACAATGGAACATTTCTTGACAGATGCTAATTCATGTATAGAGGCTACTAGTGCAAGATAACAAGATACTACAATTCAAATACAAAAGAATATGTTATTATGCCAAGAAACTGGTATTATAGGGATGTCATGATATTCTATAGGTATCCTGCATATAATGGAATTTGTATTTGAAACCTAGACCTGTACTGAATCAACATGACTTGGACTAGAAATGTCATGGTTTGTCATATAACAGCCGACAAATTGATATGCCTAGCATTGGCTCTGAGGCTCATGTCCAGGCTTGCACCCATACTCATTTTGCCTGCCTTTTGCTCAGATTTGTGCTTGTATAGTCATATGGGTTATTTTGAATTTTCTTTGTGAACTAATATTTAATATCTCTTAGAGTGAAACATAGGAGTTAAATTGATGGAATTGTGTATCTGGCACCTGCATTCACCTAGATGCCCAAAGTACATAAAACAGCCCCCCCCCCCCCCCCCCCCCCCCAAAAAAAAGAATGGAAAATCAAAATCAAGTCACCTCTATTTTCACGTCATGACTTTTATTTTCATTTTTTATACATCAAACCTTATTCCTATGAACACTAAAAAGAATCACCAAGTCTAGCAAATGCTTGGTAGATTATTATTGTTTTTTGGGTGGGGGTGGGGGACTTCCAAAATTGTAACTGTTAGTGCTGAAATAATATGGACATAAAAATGGAAAGGGTGAACAAAAAAACCTCAGTGATGATTTGTTATAAACAGTGATAAGCAGGCAAGTGCAGAATTAGGAGTCAAACGTAGCCGTATTTCTGAAAAAACATCCAAACTAGTGTCCAATGAAATATCAGTAGGTTCCTAGAACTATAATCAGTAGGTTCCTAGAACTATAGGACAAGCTACATACTTTTTTTTTTGATAATCGGAAGAGCCACATTGATTTGATGCTGTCAGACTTGATCCATAAAAAGTCCATTGAATGGGAAAGGCTTAAGCCAATTATAGGAAATTAAATAGGAAAATTCAAATGGTTGGCTAATGATAGCTTATCAAACACATGGGACATTAAAAACATGCAATAATAATCAAACACTGTAAAAGGGTTTGGAAGTACAAAGTGAAAACACATAACAATAATATTTTTCCAAAATGAAATATCATTACCTCATCTTTTTGTCTCTTTAGCATTTCAACCTGCACAAAAAAGTATAGCAAATTATCAAGTGAATATGTAACCTCTTCAGTTTTCATCAGGGGTTAAGAAGAAAACAAACTATTATGAATGACATGGACCTCAGGTTCGAAATATATAAATTCATACGGGAGTTAAGCTAACCAGCTCATTCTTTTGTCTCTAGTCAAAGAGCTGATATGATAACACTACGTGCAATGCTACACAATGAAGGATGCAAATATACAACACTAACAAGTTATGGATAATGTCAAATATCCAGGTGGTACATGTGAAAATTCTAGGTTTCTTAATTCCATATAGATAGCGCACATTTCATAACAAGCAGAAATAAAGTTACCAGTAACGGCATTGAATTCATGAAAGATGTGTGTCCAAACTAGCAATATCACAAGGTCTAGAATCCATATATCACACTTGTCAGCTATGAGCTCAAGTCTAAGACAAAGGTTATCAAATCAGTATGCACAGTCTCCCAACAGTTATGAAGCCAGTTCGATGCACCACACATATGCATCAAGGACCAGGCATTTGAAAAATGCTACTAAATGTGGCAACTTATCTGTTGCCATGCCATCAGCAAGCATCTTTAGGAAACATATTATAAACATATACAAGCTCAAATCTCTAGAAAAACGATGCCAAATGTGGAGAAAGACTTATAAAATGTCCAATATCAAGACACCATCTGAGGACCACATATTGAGTACATGAAACCATGAATTGATAAAGTAATTAAACAAGTGGTGTGCATACAACCATGAAGTCAAATCTATAATTTTTTTTAGTGGAAATAATGAAATATTTAAATAAAACGTCCCAAGTATACCTGCTTTTTCTGCAATTCGTCATTCTGCTCCTTAAGTTTTGCCACCTCAGCTTCCAACTCCATTATGTAAGCCTGCAAGGTTAGATACCACACAGCTCAGTGTCTGTAAAACTGCGTGCTTTTGGTGAATTGAACCACTTAAAAATTTGCTAGCAAAAGCGCAATCCAATAGATTCGAGTTGCAACAGTATTACTACAAGTTAATCAGCAATTTCACAAAAAAAGAAGTCAATTATCCCTCTTCTATTTTGTAGAAAAAATTTGCCAGAAAGGATACAAATTCATGTGTATGTGTAGACTTCTGCAGGCCCAAGATGCAATCCCAATCATTCCAATATGAGGCAGAGGAAATGATAAAAGTCCGTGAGACTGGAATGTGTAACCACCATCCCGAAAATTAACAAACTTATCCATTGCCTCTCAGTCTTTCTGAATCTGAAAGGGGCAAGTCGAAGCATGGTTCATTTGCAGATTCTTCTCCTCTTTAGGTTAGCAATATTATTCAATATCAACTTGCTAATTGTAGAGGCTACTCAGCCATTAACAAATACTATCAAACCACTAAACCGGAAGTGGCAGATCACATCAAGTGAATAAAGTACAACATAATCGAGGGGCATACCAGATATAGTTACCATAGAGATCCATTTCATGCAGGATTTTACTATAATTGAGGAAAAGGCATATGATTGATGGATAACGTAGCAGTGCACTGGAAGAACAAAAGGATTTCACCTGCTTCCTCGCACGCGACCTGGCAGCCGACTCCCTGTTCTTGATCATGCGCCTCTGCCTCCTCTCCACCACCTTCTCGACGGTCGGGCCCTTCCTCACCCTGAGCGCGGTGTCGAAGGGGTACGGCACCGGCGACAGCGACGACAGATCCCCGGCCTCCACCTTCCCCATCCCGTTGAGCACGACGGGCGTGGTCGGCGCGGCCACCGTCATCGCTCCCCCGAGCCCCTGGCCGACGACCCCGGTGACCATCCCGTTCCCCAGCTGCAAGGTCTGCGGCGCGACGGCATTGCCCTGGGAGAAGAGCACGAGGGGCTGCTGCCCCATCTCCTCCCGCACGACGCCGGCGCGCACCAGGAACTCCTCAAGCGTCATGGACCCCAGCGTCGGCTGCCGCTGGGCCTGCGTCTGAGCCTGCGTCGGCAGCGGCGCGGGAGGCGCGGCGGCGGGGGCTGGGGCTGGGACGGGGGGCGCGACCGGCGGCTCGTCCTCCCCGCCGGTGAGGCCCACGATCTCGCGCCAGACCTCGTCGACCGTCTTCTGGCTGAGCGTGCGGGGCAGTGTGAAGGAGCCCTGGCGCTGGATGGGCGCCCCCGGCTGCTGCTGCTGGTGCTGCGCGGGCGCGGCGGCCGTCGCTGTCGCCGGCGCCGCCGCGGCCATGGCGTTGGACTCCTCGGCCGTCCAGATGTTGCGCAGCAGCTCGTCCATGTTCATGGACCCAAAGTCCTTGCTTGCGCCGCCGAGCGCGCTCTGGAACTCGTCGAACGTGAGCGAGTAGATCGAGCCCTGCCGCTCCATCCCCGCCCCTCCTCTCACTCTCCTCTCCCCCGAGTCCCACCGGAATTCCGCAAAGCCGCGGCTTTTGAAACCACAGGAAGAAGATGCAAGGCGGAAGGCACCGAGCAGAGCAGAGGAGAAAAGGGGAGGAGACGTCTTATAACCGAGCCGCAGCGGCAGCGGCAGAAGCGACAGGGCAGGATGGAGATTGTGCTTAGAGCTGGAGGGGAGCGTGATTAGTTGCGGCCGCGGGGCGTGGAGCGGAGCGGCTGCAGGATACCACAATTAGCAAGGGGAAATCCAGTTGGGCGGGCGCGGGATTAAGAATGTGAGATGGGAGGAAGAGGCATCGGGGGATGTGGAGCTCGAGCGTTGGTGGGGAGTTGGTGCGGCTTTGAGGGAGGCGATCGCGGCGGCGAGGTGGGCGACGGGACAGGTGTCGGCTCGGGGCCAATAAAGTGCCTGCTGCCGCTGCCGCTGGCCGCTGCCGTCGGGGGACGACAAGGCCTCCCAGGCCCGCAACCGGTCAGAGGATCACATTAGTGGGGCCGCCGGACAGCGGGGGCGCAGCCCAGCGCCGGCGCCGCTGCGCCTCGCGCACACGGCACGCGGCACCCCCCGCCCGCTGGTCACTGCACCAAGCCACCAAGCCGGTGGATGAAAACGGCCGCCAGTTTTTGGATGCGTGGGTCAAATACTTCCACTTGCCGGACTGACATTAGTCACTTGCGTCGTGCCACAATGAGCAGCCACATGCGTTCTACAGTAGTAATTGCATTAGTTCATGCTCAAAAAAGAGTACTTGCATTAGTTGTATATAGATGATCGGATGTTCTAATCCAAGTAGTTATAAGTATTTTTGTGCTTAGTAAAAGTTTTTTGATATATCTCCAAATAATGTGAGATATGACCAATAGGCTAATCCATTTGTAGACCTTAGCATAATGAGATAAATATAATGACCTAGGCATTCAAATATTTATGTGGTTCTGGTCTAGCATGAACCTTCTCATGCCTGTTCGCTGGTAGCAAGTAGAAGTAGTCTGCGAAAAGTGAGCAGTGGAAATTGATTCACTAAATGTTCAAGAAAAGTAACTATAAAATGTGTAGTTCTCAACAAATAAAGATATGTTATCACGGTGCAAAAAAAAATTGTAGGACGATGCAAAAGCATAAAGCGTGCAAGCAATACCATCCTCATATATGATAATTGTGATAAGCAAATAAATCGTTGTGAAAATAAAATAAGATAGACTTGGGTGTTAATAACTTTTGTTTGGCCTAAATGCCACCTATCAAACTTTCCTAACCATATGGTATATTGTATTCTTGTTACTGTAAGTAAAACACGAGGCTATCTCTGTTCAATTTATCCCATGTTTAAACCGAAAGTGCCGCATAAACCCTTTTGATTCCCAATGATGTGTGATGTGGAAATAGAGGTTGATACAAGACCACCAAGAACAAATCAAACATATGTTGGTCAGAAATAGAGGTTGTAAATTAAAAGTACTAACTTTACTTTGGATACGTTAATCAAACACTTCCACTTTCTACACTATTTCAAGTGACATTAATCACTTGCATGGGTAAAATATAGGAATTTGGGTTCTTGTGTGCCAAATGTTTTAGAATCGTTCTAGTAAAAATTGCATTTCTCAAGTATAGCATCTTTATTTGTCTCATGTATAGATTCTCCATATAAATAATTCAAACTCCAAACAGGACCGGACAACATCCATATGAGTAGTGATAGAAATAGATAAGCATCTAATGGAAATGAGATATAAAGATTAACTACAAGTCTATCCATATCCGTTAGAATGGTGAGATAAAGATGATGACCCTGCGCCGCGTCATGTAATTCAATGCCAGATGGCACACACGTGTCACACACCAAGGTGTTTTCGTTCATGCTTCACGCGCTTGTTGATTCTAGCTAGCACTCAAAGTGGCTTACATGTTTAGCAAGTAATCTATTCTCTAGAAGGGCACGAGAGTCGTGCAACTTCATTACCACTCAAGGAAGTTATTAATACGTGTAGCAAGAATTCAAGGAATTAAAGATATGTAACTCAAGGGCTCAAAGCTAACAATAGAAAAGCATGGGCACCCATCGATAAAAGGTTTGTAGAGGCTTGCAAGTAATATCCCTAATGTATGACAAAATGTGATGACCAATTGTAAAACATTACAAACTCTGGTGTTTGTACTTTTATCTAACCTAATTAGACTAACAAACTTTCTGAATTGCGTCATTCTTTTTGATAATCTAAGTAAACTCTTTGAATGCATGTCACTATGGGAGAAAAACACAAGAGCTGACACCTACTAACATATGATGTTAGAGATAGAAGTAGATACAAGAGTGATAAAAACAACTATCGTTATTATAAATACTAGTAAAAAAGGTATGTATACTATTATCTTTTTGAGAAGAAAAGATTACCCAACCTATATTGAGGGAATGTTTGAGCTACTGCATTTTAATTTGGTTTTGAAAAGTCAGCACAATCTTATAGAAGGTGTGTTTAATTTTCTAGGATCAAACAACCAAAAAAAATCTTAGAAAACTGATCTTTTCAACTTTCCATATAAACCCATCTTTTTTCGAACTTTGGTCTCTTGAAAGTTGCACAAGAACTTTGTTATTTGTTTGAGCTTCTAACTTTTCATTCATGCCGAGAAATGGTTAGGAAGCTCATAACAACATATTGTTTTTTTACAATGAATATATTGTTTTAAGGCGATGAGATCGATCAACTAAGGTGTGCATTTTGATTTAGGAAAGTGTTGAATCCAAATATACTATGCTCCTCCAACCACTCCACAGCACACTGTAACATTTCTGGTTCAGAGACATCGGCAACTTCCATTTTCTTCCCATCCATATGAATAGCAATAGAAACAAATAATCATCTAAGGGATATGAGATAAGAGATATAAAGATTGACTAGAAGTCTATCCACATCCATTAGAATGGTGAGATAAAGATGATGACCCCTGCATCGCTCCATGTATTCAATGCTGGATGGCACACACGCGTCACACACCAAGGTGTTTTCATTCATGCTTCACGCGCTTGTTAATTCTAGCACGCAAAGTGGCACACATGTTTAGCGGGAAATCTATTCTCTAGAAGGGCATGAGAGCCATGCGACTTCATTACTACTCAAGGAAGTTATTAATGTGTGTAGCAAGAATTCAAGGAATTAAAGATTTGTAACTGAAGGGCTCAAAGCTAACAATAGAAAAGCATGGGCACCCATAGATAAAAAGGTTTGTAGAGGCTTGCAAGTAATATCCCTAATGTATGACAAAATGTGATGACCAATTGTAAAACATTACAAACTTTGGTGTTTGTACTTTTATCTAACATAACTAGACTAGCAAACTTTCTGAATTACTTCATTCTTTTTTGTTAATCTAAGTAAACCCTTTGAATGCATGTCACTGTGGGAGAAAACACAATATCTAACACCTACTAGCATATGATGGTAGAGATAGAAGAAGTAGATACAAGAGCGATAAAAAGCCATTATTATACATACTAGTAAAAAAATAAGTAGGCACACTGTTCTCTTTTTGAGAAGAAAAGATTACCCAACCTATATCAAGGAAATGTTTATTTGAGCTACATTTTTGTTTCTGAAAAGTCAACACAAGCTTATAGAAGGCGTGTTTAGTTTTCTAGGATCAAAAAGCTAAAAAAATAGAAAACTGATTTTTTTCAGCTTTTCACATGTTTTTCGAACTTTCGACTCTCAAAAGTTGCACATGAACTTTGTTGCTTGTTTGAGCTTAGAGCTTTTCATGTTGAGAAACTGTTAAGAAGCTCAAACAAACACGACCTGAGACCCAAAGCAGATGTATTGTTTTTATGCATCATATCAAAGGAGTCACAGTAAAATTGATAAACTAAGGTGTGTATTTTGATTGAGGAAAGTGTTGAATCCAAACACACTTGGCTCCTCTAACTACTCCGCAGCTTGCCATAAAAAAAAAACTACTCCGCAGCACACCGTAACATTTTTGGTTGAGATCGGCGACATCCATTTGCTTCCCATCCACGCAGACAAAGCGCCCCCGTCCTGTGTGTAGCTTTCGACCCGTGAGCCTAGCCTTTTCTCCCTTTTCCCTGACTAGAATACTAGTGGTTCCCGTTTACAGGGGGTAGGAGTAGGACGGGCAGCGAGCGCGACGTGTCGGCGTCTGCAGGACGCAGCGGGCTGGCGACGGTACGCTGCGCCCAATGAGGAGACGCGACCTGCGCTCGTCCCGGCCGCCCGATCGCGGATCCGACGGTCCCGATCGGCGCCCGTCGCTGTCCCATGCGTCGCGTGATGGCCGCCTGATCCAGTGATCCCTGAGACCCTGACGGGGGGTCTCGGTACTTTTCGTCGCCGTGTGAAACGGGCCCCGCGATGGCATGCCCGCCGCTGCTCCGCCTCCGCGCGCGTCGTCTTTTCTCGGCGAGCACGTTCTCGGCGAGCACCCGCCCGCCGGCCGGACCCAGCTGTTCCAGTTCCGGCAACTTTTCGCCTAAAAACATGGTCCGAAAAGTCTTGTCCGTTACAGGGCACTTGACGCGAATGTTGACGATGGTGTTTGTGGTGGTGGTGAAAGTGAAGCGTGGCTTTACGTCGTTTCTTTGGGCTCTCATGAGACTTGCGCCGTGGCAGCTCGTGGCCTCCGTTCCGTCTCGCGTAAAAATAGAATAATCTGTACCTCTCATCACGCATCTACTGGCTACAGTGGAGCTTATCGAAATTTCACGTACGATCCGGCTTTTACAATACTATATAATAAGTCAACAGTACTAGTAGTAGTACGAGCTTCACAAGATGGCCGGCCGCCACAGGAAAAGCTGGGAATGGTACTGGTCATTTGGACGAGCGTGTACAGGAGTCGAGGTCCGTCTCCCCCCACTCCCGTCGCGCCGCGCGGCACGTAAAGTCGCCGGCGGCCATGTGTCCCACTCCCACCGGGGCATACGATTTGACCGGTGGCGCCCTGCCTGCAACGGGACGTCGAGGAGCAGCCAGCCGGCCATGGAGGAAACGCAACGCAACGCAACGCAACACCGGAGTCCGGAGGCGGACAAGCCCTCAATCATGGCTGGCGCTGCGGCCGGCTGGCCGCCGCCAATGTGCCCGCGCACCAGGGATCGATAGCCCGGACCAGCTTATCCTGTCAGCAAGTCAGTCGCGTCCATCCTGCTAGCTGCTGCATGGGGCTCTCACGCCCACCAGCGCCCGCTCGGCAGTTTTCTATGGCGACCTCGCCTGTGAGGCTACGCCAGCGCGGACCCCCCCAGTCCCCCTCTATCATGCCGTTTTGAGAGCTCTGCCCGGTATTGAATAATGCCGCGGCAGCGACGGAGGGCCCTCCACGTCGCCGGGGTTCTAGTCCTCCTACAGCGACCGACCGGCCAAGCACGACGGCGATACTACCATTTTTCTATCCCACACCCCCCGGCGACGGCGAGCGCGGCGTCATGAGCTAGCGCCCCCCGCCGGGAGACGGGAGGGCCGTACGCCGCTACCACATGCGATCCGAGCGAACTCCAAGAAGCAAGAGCAAGCCAACGGAACACCCCGTGCGCGCAGGGCGTTGCGGATTGGGTTTGGGTTGACGCATCCATATGATTTGTCCCGGTCGCCATCGATACCTAACGTGGCGTCATCACCGAGGAAAGGATTGAGGTTGAGGGAGAGAGGGAAGCTAAAATAACCTCGAAAAATCAGGCGGGGGGCGTTTGAGTGGATCTTATGCGAGTTTCCGCTCCGGCTTTACGCCGGTTTCGGGGTGGTTTTTCTATGTTTGGCGAGACCGAAAGGGGGTGAGTTGTTTTTGGCGTCCGGTAGGTAGGTGGGTAAAAAAACTATGGCAAGAAATTTCTGGAAGGAGTGGAATAAACAAGGGCGGCACATGCACGAGAGCTTCTACAGAGTACCGAGCAGCTGCACAGCTGGGCATGTACATGTTACCGGCCGCTAGCTGGTTTACGTTTGTTAGTCCCGGTGAATACTCAAGGGAGGCTCCCTCGTCTTTTGAGTTTTGACCACACTATATAGTAGTATAGTGGATGAATGGATCGATCATTTGGCCGCTTGCTTTGTGTACGTCGTCGTGTGTTTTCCGTGAGCGCGCGCGCGCGTGGCTGCACTGTGTTTTGGGCCGCTTTTTTGGAAATCCGGCCTTGTATGTAAGTATGTCGGCCTTCTTTCTTTAGGCTGTTGTTTGTGTGTGCAAGCCACACAACCAACGCACACATGAAGCAATCATCTTATTGGGCCTAGTGTAGAACTTGTGCTGAGAATTCGGGAAAACCAAGTCGGGTAATTTGGAAAACCAGCTAAAAAAAGAAAAAAGGTAATTTGGAAAAGGTCCATATTAGCTCCCTCAACTTCTGTCTACTTTACTTTTCCTCCCTAAATGAGAAAACCGAACTTTGAGATCCTCGAACTATTGAAACCGGTCGATTTACCTCCCTAAGTGGTTTGCTGACGTGGCGGCACGTGAACTGGCTTACGTGACGCCACGTCAGCCATAAGAGAGGTAAGTTGAACTTTCATGATAGTTCAGAGAGGCTCGGAGACTCTATAAAAAATAGAGAGATAATTTTTTAAAATCCAAATATTTTTTCTGAAAGAAATGTACATTTAAAATAGTAACAATGATATTTAATGTTATAAAAATCCTATAAAGTTAATTTGAAGTAAAAAATACTATAGTTATTCCTTTTTTCCTTTCTTGTTTTAATGAAAATAAAATTTCGACTTCACACCTCTCAAAAGGAAAGTCATCATACCACCAAAAAGTATTTCTATTTTCCATGTCAAATCATGAGAAATTCGTCCCGTTGCTTCCCATTGGGTTTCATAATAAATACGGAAAATCGATCAAATCATTTGGTCCTTTAATCAAGAATAGGTATTTCTATTTTCCATGTCCAATCGCGGATCCCAAAATTTCTACAAATAAATTAGATAGGTAGGTAAGGTAATCTACTTCCCTATACAGGAGTCTGTTGCCATTCTAATGGATTGAGGAATACCTTGAGTAGGTAGAAATAGAAAGGATAACATGTAACACCCCGTGTTTTTGCTCAGTGGTGATTTGTGCTAATGACCCTCTTAACTACTTCTCTAACTACCCTTGGGAACCTAAGTCAACCCATGGTCAAACCCCTTGCCTAAAACCCTAGTTCCCCCTTTGACCCCTTGTGTCATTCTAGAACTTTGGCACGTTCTCCAAAATTTCACTAAACACTTCAAAATCACCCAATGGGAAAAATGTGCAGTTTGTCAAGGCACACAACTTCTCTGTTGAGTGGTATTGCTAGTTTGGAGTGTAAGATGGTGAAAATTGCAAAACAAGGCGCTGAGTTTTCAGTCAAGTTTCTTTGCAATTTGCGCTCAATCTGTTGATCAAACCACCCTAGAGCCTTTGGCATTGTTGTAGAGGGTAACTTGCTTGACAACTTTGGTATTCAAAGTTTGGAGTACTTCTGTTTGAAATTTTGGAGAAAATTCAATTGAAGAAGGCTAAATGAAACGGGTCGGTGCAACCGCGCTCCCGCGCATGACGTCATCCGCGCGCCGCCACGCCGCCCGCGCCGCACCCGGCCCGCGCGCGCACGTCGAGGTGCCGGAAAACCCGCCGGTCCGAGGCTCGCGCCGACGCCACTATGCACTAGAGGCCGTGACGCTTGTGTGGAGGCCTAGGCCGGTGCCACGCGGCCGGTGCGCACTCACCGGCGAGCGAACCGCCTTTCCCCATTGGCCATCAGCTCTGCCGCACGTCGCCACCGCCCCGCGCCAATGCTGGAGTCCCTGTAGGCCACAACGGTGAGGCGGAACCGCCTCTACGTGCCCATAAAACCCTCCACTTCCTTTTCCCCTCGCGCGCCCGAGCAACCGAGCTGTCCGCCACCGCCCGCCATTAGCGCCGCCGACGACCTTGTCGCTCCGCTTGCTGCCGTGTTAAACCGGTGACCCCTAGCTCTTCCCTAGTATCCACTCGAGCCCCCAAGCACACGTGATGGCCTAGCGTCGTCGGCATTTGCCGGAATCCGAGCCGCGGCGGCCGCACCGTCACTGCTTCACCGTCGGCCATCGCCGGACCTCTCTCCGCCCGAGCCGCCGCCGCGAATCAGTCCCTTGTGAGTCAAATCGATCACCCCCTTGCTTGTTTGCATTCCCCGGCCCTACCTCTCCGCCGGCGAGCCTGCTCCGCCGCGGGAGGGTAGAGTTGTGAAGGGGAGTTTCCCCGGGGGCCTGCGTATTAAATGCGAGGGCATATTTGTGAAGGTTCAAAAGTTCTAAGGGGCTGAGTGCTAGTAGATTCTTCCCAGTTTTGTTATTTGATCTAGTGACTTGTAAATTCCATATCAATTCGTTGAAAAATCTAAAAAATGCAAACCCAATTTTGTTGTGCTCTGTGTGACTAGAACTACAACTTACACAAAGCATGCATATACTTTTGAGCTTTAGTTTTTGCTTTAAAAATTGAAATGTGAAATACCTAGATCTGTGTTTCTGCAAAATCCTTACACGATTTTGAGCTAGATTTTGGATATGTTGTGGTCACTAGCATGTGTAGGTCTTGTGCCTAAATTTGCACAAAGTTACTGAAGGAATCTTTTTATATAAATTATCTTGTGATATTGTCAAATCTGCCTAGATCATTTTTATAGCTTAAAATATAATTATTTTTGAGCATTACTTCTGGACAATGTCTTGTTGCGCTAAAATGCACCTCTGGTGAATTTATCCTGAATTTATCTCTGTTAGAAATATTATTCCTAATTTATGCTTGTTTTTATTCATAAATGTATAGATCAAGATCTATAATAGCTCTAGGTGTGTTTGTTGGTTTCTTAAGCTTGTTTTAGGCCAGAGCATGTGTAGGAGAAAGTTTGGTTTCATTTCTGTTATATTTATTTTAATATGCATGAATCCTTTATTTGCTAACTAGAAATGCCTTTATTTGTGTGCATTTAACTTCAGTGGTTTAAACTTGATGCTTGCTGTCCAAATAAGTGTTCCCTGGTCAGTAGGACCAGTGGGCACTGTTTGGCTATTTTTGAGGCTTGTTGGTTGTTTAAAAGTAAGAAAGCTAGATTTATATAGTGAGGGGAAAATGGGAAAAACCATTCTTTTTGTGCATGAGTTATATAAATGAGTTAGGAAAGTAAATTGTGGCATAAAAGTAACTTTCCCGTCCGTCTTGCATTTAGAGTAAATATTGTTTTATATATGTACTCAATCACCATCATGAGAGTATATATAGTCTTTTTGTGTTTATCTTTTATAGGAAAATGTTTAAATACTTTTGTTAAGGTGAATATGGACAAATGAGGGATTCTTGTGGCTGTTTTCTACTGCTTGTTAAGTAAATTAAATTAAATTAAATTAATTGTATAGTTATGTACACAGCCTCTATTAAAAAGTCTAGCTAATAAAGCATCCCAAAATGCTCCTTTATAGGAAGAGTATACTGAATGTATCTTTATCTAGATGAATGTGGTCAACCATGCACCCCATGGTTGCAAATTGTGGTTTTGTGATGAATTAACTCATTCTGCCAATTAAGTCTTGCATTTGCATTCTCCGTGTAGAAGTCCCCGACGGTAGCTATACGCTTGTGCCGGCTGACGAGGACGAGGGAGCAGGAGGAGACGTGCACGACGTGACCGTAGAGCAAGACCCGGACCAAAGCCCGGAAGTTTGTGTGTCTGCTTGTGCCGACGAAGGCAAGCCCCGGTTCAATCATTAACCTACTGTGTTTCTTTTAAACTTCTGAAATTATCTTTGTTATTTTATGTGCATTTACGTTCAGGAGTTGATTGAAACCCTAGTTGCATGATTCCGAAATACCTATGATCTTTCACTAGCATGTTAGGTCGCTAGCTGCTATGCTTTAAGGATCCGGTACAAGTCGAGTCATGTTCGTCACTCGCGAGAATAGGATCTCCTTTATGGAACCACCATATGTTTAAACGGATTGCTCATGTGGTAAGAGCATGGGATTTGGGCTCCGGTCCATATGTTTGAAAGTACTAAACACTTGTCGAAAATGGGCACGGTAAGCCTAGTACCTAAAGGAGGCGGTACGGGGTTTTACTATCACTACTCTTAGGGTTGCGGCCCCGGGCTCGCCACCGAGTACATGCATGAGACCGAGTGACCTTAGTGGCGTAGCCCGGATAAACCTTGTACTTAAGAGCGTGAGCTATTATCCCCAAACCGAAGAATGACGGAAACCGCCCGGTTGGTGACCTCTTAGTGAGGGCACCACCCGTGTGTTTAGGTCCACCTTGCAAGGTTTGAATCAATCGATTGTCGGCCTCTCACCATTATCCGAGACTATTTAATCTACCGGCCATGATATCTCTTTGTGATGGAACTTTGTGAAGATCATTACTTTGATTAATTGTTTGCACAACTTTGATTGCAATAGTTGCTTATTTAGTGATGATTACTTCTACTAGAACATGAGCTAAAATGTTAAAGTAAGGATTCACTACTTAGTAGCTTTTTGGCAAACAAACCCACTAGCCAAAAGCCTTGCATGATTAGAGGTAAAGTCTTCCTTTTAGACGGGTAAGCCTTGCTGAGTATTAGTATACTCAGCCTTGCTTTATAAATGTTGTTTCCAGGTAATGTATGTGATGTGTGGCCCGGAGAACTTCCACCCGGCTGGGAGCTGGAATGGGTGGATGACGAAGAGTGATTGCATCATGGACATGCCTCCAATGATGTGATCATATCGTTTAGTTATCTTCTGCTGTTTTTAATAAACTCTGAACTGTTTACTTCCATGTCAAAGAACTATGTTTGTAATAATGGACCCTACGGGGATTTGATGATTAATTTGTAAGGCACTCTGGACTCTCCTTCGTGGGAGTTTTAATGCATACATTCAATCCCTCTCTCTATATTCTTTCCACTTACTTTCATTGACTAGCCGCCTTTTGTAGCGCGCGTATTCGATCCTCTTCTACGAAGCTACAACTCTCTTTACCGAGCGAGACTTCATCTATATCCCTAAAAGTGGATTTTTATTCCCATTTTTTCTTTGAATGACGGCTTCAACTAGGCTCCACCCTCCAAATGCACTTACTTTGGTAGCTTGATATCACGACCTCAAACCCTATTTCCTACCTTCAACCTTAACTCCTTGGTTTTCCTATTCTATCGTTGGCACTTCCTCGTAATACTATAGAAACTACTACTTCACTTCCACTCTGTTTCAGTCTTGCTTCTACGGCTAAAACGACTGAAACTACGGATACGACATATCAACAGCAAGCTGAACTTCTTGTTTGAAAGCTAAAAGCTAGAAAGAAACCTAATAGCTGCCTGGTAGCAGGCTTTCATTCACGGCTTACAATCTCATAGCCGGGTTGGGAAGGATGCGGCAAAGAAGGACTAACAATGTTAGTCAATCTTTGCAAAAGCATCTTCAAACCATAAGTTAAATTCTTGGGTGAGGGAAGGGGAGATAGGTGTGGGAACTTCAGTTCTTCATTTGAAGAGCTGGATTGGGTGGCCGACCGGCCCGCAGACGTAGGAAGGCTTTTCTCGCCGACTGAACTGCGTCACCAAAGCGATTCCTGTTGATGGAAGATAGGCTAAATTTTGTGGATCGGCGGCGGACTGCAGGGAACCTTAGCATGGGGGGACGTCCTAATCCTTTTGCCGCCGCAAGGCTGGCTAATCGTACGCAGCAGGAGCAAGGGAACTCCCCTGGTTCAGGAAGGCACATGAGTCCGAACGCTATTATGAATGTGCGACCGACACTACACTACGTAGGTACCTGCGCATGCAGGTGAGGCGTCGGTCGGTCCTAGAAACGGCGGCAGCTAGCGAGGAGTTAACGACCGGACGTGCTGCACCCGATTGTATGTCCAATACCATTGGTCCCAAAGGAAGATCCTAACAAAGACAGAGCTATTTATATAAATTTAGTGAAGTTATCCGCAAGCGTACAATGTCCGCGATCATGTTATGCACTTGCAGGTGGGGACCAATCCAGGTTCGAAGATATTCCTCGATCGCGGAATCTCTTGCGAGACCACCGGGCAAGATTCCTCTTGGTCGGATTCCTATGAAATGGATAACCCTTGCAGCCATAGCTGCAGGATTTTCAGGGCTTCTGTCATTATCTCATTGGATTGCCCACTTCCGGTACTTCCAACTGCTCCTTCTCTTGTTCACACTTATCCTGACCTTACCTCGAAACCAGCTACACCGAATGCAGAGATAGATGGTGTACTAGGGATTAGGTTAGGTAGTAGAAGAGGAATAGCTTGTGCTTTTCGCGGGATAGCTTCTAAGTATAGACATTCACAGTAGGCACGAATGGGATAGTTTGAGTTGGTTTCTCGCCAAATAGATTAAAGGATAACTCGATTTGATACTAAGTACGAGAAGGTGCTTAGAACACATACGGGATCAGATAAGGCTAGCGGCTCCGTACGGAATGCCCTTCGCCTTTAGTACTTCTTTTTCGTGTTGTCAAGTGATTTACCGGGCGTTAACTCGGCAACACTCAACAGGATGATTCTTTATTATCGCTTAATGACCAAATGGAGTGGTTTAGGCGATAGTACGGAATTATCTCGGATGGGGTTGTCACATAACATATGTATAAAATAACACGAAAATTACAAACAAAAATAGTGAAAATTAGCTCATTGGAGTCCATCTAGAATTGTTGTAGACCCAACGAATTAGTAGGCCCCAACCGTTAGTGGAGTGTGTCGTATGGACCTCCCCGGGCCCACTATCTCGGTGGGTACCGGGACCGACTACTCGGTGGGCCCCCGGGACTACCCGGCTTGCGCTACACGGCACACCGAAGGCGTGGAGCACAAGGACTACGCGAGAGTAGTACTCGGTTAGGGAGCCGTACATGTTCCGCATCGTATGGAGGACTCCTAGACGTACTCAACTAGTACTCTCTCCCTACTCCGACTTGTAACCCCGCCTCCCGACTATATAAGGCGGCGGGGACCGATCTCTAGGATCATCTCATCGAACATCAACTCACGGCGTACTATTACACATCCCGTAATCGTACCCAATCAATCCGAGCTACGCAAAGCATACGGGACGTAGGGTATTACGCACCTCGCGGCCCGAACTCGTCTAAATTGTGTGCCACATGTCTCTTCCTTCGAGTTACCGATCTCGACGAGTTACATTCATCTCCTTCGGGTACTCCCCTTAGTAGGTTGCCGGTCTAAAACACCGACAGGTTGGCGCGCCGGGTAGGGGCTCTCGCCCGAGATCACATGGCGAACTCGACGGCTCCCGTCCGCTTCAAGCCAACCGTCGCCTTCAACCTCGGTGACACCTTCGTGTTCGGCGCCCGGGTCCGCACCGCTGACGGCGCGGGTTCCTTCCGGCCGCCGCCTCACCGTGCCGCCCAACCCGAAGACAAGTCGTCACAGGCGAACTCGCCGGCAAATTCGGCGAAATTTCGCTCTTCAACCACCACGCTGACTTCGAGCTCGAGTCCGCTTCCAACTCGGACTCGACGTCGCCATGGGCCATCGCATGCGAGCCGGCTGCTCAGCCATCGCGGGCGGTCCCCTCACCACGCGAGCGCCCCGCGCGTGGCCCCTACATCCTCGGTCGGGCCCACACGGGGGGCTCCCACCCCGCGCCGGCCGGCAAGGAGCCCGTACCCGAGTACGGCTCGGACTCCGACGCCACCCCCGATCGCGCTCCGACTCCAACCCCCTCTGCGGTTCTACTCGAACCCGGACTACGAGTTCGACTTCGGGTCGGACCCACGAGGAGCCCGAGTCCGAGGACAACTCCACCGAGCTTCCCCTGTCGGGGCCGGCCTGCGGGGCCGGTTATAACATCCACACCGGCCGGGAGATACATCTGCGGCCGGACCGCAAGCCCGCCGACCCGATAAGGGGAGACTCACGCTACGTCACCTACATCGACTCGCTACCGTTCCAGGAGGGAACACCCCTAGCTCGGGGCCGACTCAAGCACACCAACCGAGGTGGCACCCTGCGAGTCCAGCCTTGGCACCCCCGATCGCCAAGTCTTTATGGCTGCCGGCGACACCCCGGGGCCTTCAGGCACGGCTCAGGACAAGTACCTGGAAGACATCTCCTCCGACGAGCTCTCTCGCCGATGCTCCACCGAACGAGACTCGGCGGACGAGAGACGCTCGACGTGAACGTAACCGGAAGCGCAACAAACGTCGTCGGCGCCTCCACGACAACTTCCCCATCCGCAACCTTGCGAAAGCTCTCGAGGCGGTCGAGAGCAGAGTACACACTACCCCCGAGCAAAGTGCCTCATGTCGATCACGGCGATCGCACGACAGAGCTCGGGGCATACGCGGCGGGAGAGGTCATCGCCAAGCTCGCCGAAGAAGCCTACTTCATGCGGGTCGACAACGAGAGTCAACCGGCCTCCTCCCGGCCCGGACCCCCGCGACAACGAAGCTACAAGTCGCAACGCCAACAACGGTCCCAACCGTACTCGAGCCGACCTCCCGGCCCGAGCCAAACCGTCGTCGCTCCAACACCGGCGGACCTTCACGGCGCGACCACGACAACCGAGAAGTCGTCCCTCACCGCGCTCCGGCCGGGGGGGCGGCAACGATCCCGACGGCGGCGGCTCCAATCACGGGGCCAACGGGAGGGTTGGAGGTGGTGGCGGCCGCGGCGGCCGAGGCCACGCGAACGACCACGCCTCCGGCGCCTCACGGGCGGCTACGACGCTAGCCAAAAGATTGAAGAGCTACGACGGAAGAAGTCGACCACCGCACCGAGGGCGACGGCTTCCCCGCCTTCTCACCTCGACTTCGCAACTTGCTCCTCCCCGACAAATTCAAGCCTTTGGGGATCACCAAGTATGATGCGAAGCGAGGATCCCATCCGGTGGCTCGGGTGCTACGCCCTCTCCATTGAGAACGGCGGCGGCAACGGCGACACCAAGTGCCTCTACTTCCCCTTCGCCCGGACCAAACACCACTCACTTGGCTCGAGTCGCCGGATAAGCACTCGATCAACAAGTGGGACCACCGAAGGAGCGGTTCACAAGCAACTTCGCGGGCGCCATGGGCCGATCGGGTACTCGCATGGACCCGGCCATGATCAAGCAGAACAAGGCGAGACCCTCCGCAAGTACATGCGCCGCTTTTTCGACAAGCGCGCTACCGTCGTCGACATCATCGACAAGGAGGTCATCGACCTCTTCCAAGACGACCTCTACCACCGCCGCACCTTCGAAGACTTCGGTCGTCGCCGTCCCGAGTCCATCCCCCACCTCAAGGACATGATCACGTCCCGGGCGGATGAAGAAGACAAGGCCAATGCCAAGTACGACGCCATCCGTGGCAAGACCAAGCGAGAACCGTGGCGGCGGCGGCAGCAGCAACGCAACCCAAGGCGGTCGCAACAACAACAACAACAACAACAACTACTCGAGGTCCCAACCGCAAGCGCAAGCCGGACAACACCGTCGCGGCTATCCGGCGCCCGCGAAAGGGAACCCGAAGAAGAACTCCGGCGGTTTCAAAGACCCGCCGAAGGAGAAGTGCCCGTGGCATCCGGATGGCAACCACACCACCGAACAGGTGCTACCAACTCGGGCACGCACTCAAGGAGACGCCGAGCCGGCGCACCCTCATGATCAAAAGGGCAAGAAGAAGGACGGCGACAACAACGACTTCCGGGAGCCCGACAAGACCGTCAACGTCCTCTTCGGCGGATCGCCCGGCGGGCGGGAGCGAGAAGGCTACCCGTCGTGAAGTGATGTCCATTGAGCCGGCGGTCCCGAGCCCCTCTCGGGTGGTCGAAGGTACCCATCACCTTCTCCCGCGCGGATCAATGGACTAGCTTCTCCGAATCGGGACGGTTCCCCCTCGTCCTGAAGCCAGTGGTGGCGGGCTCCAAACTCAACAAGGTGCTCATCGACGGTGGAAGCGGGCTTAACGTCCTCTTCACCAAGACCTTGAAGAAAATGAAGCTCGACATCACTCATATGCTCACCAAGAGCAACATGCCCTTCTACGACATTGTCCCCGCAACGCGGCTATTCCACCGGGCTCGGTGGTCCCGCCGCTACCTTCGGGGCATCTCGGGACAACTATCGTACCGAGTACATCAAGTTCGAGGTCGCGGACTTCGAGACCTCCTACCACGCCATCCTCGGCAGACCGGCCATCGCCAAGTTCATGGCGGTGCCCCACTACACCTACTTGGTACTCAAGATGCCAAGCCCAGCCGGTGTACTCTCCCTCCAAGGGGACCTGAAGATCTCCCACGACTGCGACACAGAAGCCGTGGAGATCGCCTCCACAAATCAAGTACCCAACGCGATGATGGAGGTCTACACTGCGTCAAAGAAGCTTGCCACAAGTGAACTCGACATCCCAGAGAAGTCTGACAGCGCCAACAAGCCTCAGCCACCTGAGGAGGTACTCGTCAAGACGATCGACCTTGGAACAGGTGATCCCAGCAAGACCACCACCATCGGGGCAGGCCTCGACCCCAAATAGGAAGACGCGCTCATCAGTTTCCTTCGGGCTAACCGCGACATCTTCGCGTGGAAGCCGACGGACATGCCGGGAGTGCCCGGGGAGCCGATTGAGCACCGCCTCAACGTCGATCATAAGGCCACCCCCGGGCGACAACACCTCCGACGCTTTGCCGACGACGGACGGAACGCCATCAAGAAGGAACTCACCAAACTACTCGCGGCTGGCTTCATCAGAGAAGTCTTCCATCCTGAGTGGCTCGCCAACCCCGTCCTCGTCCGCAAGAAGAACTCGAACGAGTGGAGGATGTGCGTCGACTACACCGACCTCAACAAGCACTACCCCAAGGACCCCTTCGGGTTGCCGCGGATTGATCAAGTCATCGACTCCACGGCGGGTCGCGACCTCGCTCTGCTTCCTCGATCGCTATTCCGGTACCACCAAATCGCGATCAAGGAAGAAGACCGAGGAGAAGACCGCGTTCATCACCCCGTTTGGCGCGTACCGCATCACGACCTTGTCCTTCGGGTTGAAGAACGCCGGCGCTACCTACCAACGAGCTATCCGGGCACCGCTTCAAGAGGCGGCTCAACAAGAACGTTGAGGCCTACGTGGATGACGTGGTCGTCAAGACCAGAAACTCCGGTACCCTCATCGACGACCTTGAAGAGACCTTCGCATCACTGCGCGAGTACCGCTGGAAGCTCAACCCGAACAAGTGCGTCTTCGGCGTACCTTCGAGCAAACTACTCGGCTTCATCATCGCCCGGCGCGGCATCGAAGCCAACCCCGAGAAGATCTCCGCCATCACCGGCATGCGAGCTCCCACGAGCATCAAAGATGTCCGAAGGCGACGGGGTGCATGGCGGCGCCGAACGCATTCATCTCGAGGCTAGGAGAACGGGGACTCCCCTTCTTCAAACTACTCAAGCATCAAGAGAAGTTCGTGTGGACTCCGAGAGGCGGATCAAGCCCTTGCCCGGCTCAAGGACTTCCTATCGAAGCCACCGATCCTCACGGCTCCTCACAAGGGCGAGCGGCCCATCGCTCTACCTAGCCGCGACTACCCATGTGGTCGGTACTACCATCGTTGTCGAGCGGCATGAAGACGGCCACGCCTACCCGGTCCGGCGCCCCGGTCTACTTTGTCGGCGAGGTTCTATCGAGTCCAAGGCCCGATATCCGCCCGTGCGAAGCTACCGTACGCGGTACTCATCACCTCGCGGAAGCTACGACACTAATTCCGGCGGTACTCGATCTCGTCGTCACCGACTACCCGCTCGGCGACATCCGCGGAACCAAGATGCTACCGGGAGAATCTCCAAGTGGGCGGTCGAGCTCGGCGCCCTCACTATCGACTTCAAGCCACGCACAACCATCAAGTCGCGGGCACTAGTCGACTTCATGGCGAGTGGCGGGAGAACCGGCTACCCACTCCCACCGTGCGACCGCAGCATTGGGTGATGTACTTTGACGGCTCACTCAACCTCGAGGGCGTAGGTGCGGGGGTATTCTTGATCTCTCCAACGGGCGAACAACTCAAGTACGTCCCGGATCTTCCGGAAGGTCTCAAACAATGAAGCCGAGTACGAAGCTCTCCTACACGGGCTCCGCCTCGCGGCTTCATTGGGCATCAAGCGGCTACTAGTCTACGGCGACTGCGGTGGTCATCAACCAAGTCGGCAAGTCCCGGGACCGCAACAAGGAGAACATGGACGCCTACGCCTAGAAGTCCGCAAGCTTGAGAACAAGTTCTATGGTCTCGAGTTCCATCACATCGTCCGCGACAACAACATTGCAACGGACGTCCTCTCGAAGCTTGGATCCACCCGCACTCAAGTACCGGCGGGCGTCTTCGTTCACGAGCTTCATGCGCCATCCATCCCGAGCCGGCGCCACCGACCACTATCACGGCCCCATCAACCGGTCGGGCGAGGAGGTCATGATGATCGACGTGGACCGGAGGCAACCCTTCATCGACTACCTCGGCGAGCGAGAAGGTCCCCCTCCGACAAGAACTCGGCCGAGCGGCTCGTCCGCCGCGCCAAGTCCTACGTCCTCGTCGGAGATAAGCTTTACAAGCGGGGCGCATCTTCGGAGTACTCATGAAGTGCGTCCCTCGTGAAGAAGGCAAGGACATCTTGGAGGAGATCCACAAGGGCGTCCGCGGCAACCACGCGTCCTCACGCACGCCGGTCGGCAAAGCCTTCCGTCGAGCTTTCTGCGGCCCACGGCTCCGGGCGATGCCGAAGAAGTCGTCGGGAGGTGCCAAGGATGTCAATACTTCGCCAAGCGCCTACACGTCCCGGCCTACAAGCTAGTCACCATACCGCCAACCCGGCCCTTCGCTTGCCGGGGGCTCGACATGATTGGGCCACCGCCAACCGCGCCGAGGAGGATTCAACGGGGTGCGGTGGCTATCGACAAGTTCACCAAGTGGATCGAGGTCAAGACGGTCACATGCCCCAAGGCCGACGAGTACTCGACTTCTGGATGAACTCGTACACCGCTACGGACTACCCCACCGCATCATCACGGACACGGGCTCCAATTTCAACAACCACCGGTTGCGGGGGAGTACCGCGAGAACGGCGGGATCGACGTCGGATACGTCTCGGTTGCCCATCCACGGGCCAACGGACAAGTCGAGCGCGCCAATGGGATGGTGCTCGACGCTCTCAAGAAGCGGCTACACGACGCCGCTAGCTCCAAGGGGGGCAAGTGGATCAAGGAACTACCCAACGCACTGCGGGGGCCGCGGACTCGGCCATCCAAGCCAACGGGGCAATCCCCCTACTTCCTGGTTTACGGCTCCGAAGCAATCCTCCCCGCCGACGTCATATGGAACTCGCCGGCGGTGGAGTACTACGACGAAGGCGTCTTAGAAGACGACAGATGAGTTGACATCATCGGCCTCGAAGAAGCTCGCTGCGCTGCCCTCGTCCAGTCAGCAAGGTACCTAGAGGGTATCCGACGCTACCATGATCGCAACGTCAAGGAACGCTCCTTCAACGTTGGTGATCTCGTCCTCCGCCGTATCCAGAACACGGAAGGACTACACAAGCTCAGTTCCCCCTGGGAAGGTCCCTTCACCGTTGCAAAGGTGACCGGGCCGGGCTCCTACCGCCTTCAGACACTTGAAGGCGAAGACATCAACAACTCGTGGAACGTCGACCAGCTCTGTCGATTCTACGCCTAGTCTACACGACTACTCCGGGGTTCAAGTCTACACGACTACACCAACACCCCACCGCCGTAGCGCCCTCCGGTCCCGGCTCCGGTCTCGGACTTCTCCTCTCCGGGCTCCGGCCTACGCGGCTACCTACGGACCACGGGTGCGACAAGCGTCAAGGACTCTAGCGACGGTCTACCGAGAGACCACACTCCAAGATCCGGCCGCACGGCTACCTACGGATCTACGATCCGGCCTACACGACTACCTACGGATCTCTTTGCGTAAGCGGCCTCCGGTCCAAGCGATTACTCGTAACACCGGCCCCGGCCATCCGGGTGTACTTCTTCGGTAATAAAGTTTGATCGTTCATCAACTTCTTTACGGTCTACTCCCTACAATGGGACCACTCTTTGCCGAGTACGACTACTCGCATCCACTCCACGATGGGGCTCCGCACTGCGAGATCGCGGCTACGAGTACTCATTGCTGGAAATTTTCTTTCATTGATACTTAAGCAATTCATTACAATTGTTTTACGTACAACCCCGGCTACTAGCTATCTATTACGGGGCTACTGGAGGTTAAGCTTCTCGGCTACTTGCTTCGCGATGGGAGCCATCTACTCCGGCGGCTACGCATCTCGCTCATCGGTGCGGTTGGCGGCTACTCCGCCGGCGACTACTTCCACTTTGGGGCCTTCGGGAAGTACGACTTCATGAAGGCCAAGACCTGCCTTGGGATCGACCTCGCCATGTGCTTCACATAGGTCGCCAGCCGGCTTGGAGCTTCCTTGAGGCGATCCACCAGTGGAGCAATCTTGGGGCCGCCCGGGTGCGGCACCAGGAGCCTTGCGATCGGCAGTGCGGCTTCCTCAAGCTCCTTCAGTTGGGCCCGCAGTGCCTCGCAGTCTTCATTCAACTTCTGCAAGGATTTGTAGCAGTTGACGAGATCGCGGTCAGAGGCAATCCGGAGCTCCATGTGCTTCTCGCACTCGAAGGCAAGTTCTTTGTAGTCGAGCTCGAGTACCTGGCGGGCTTCTTGCTCCCGGTAGAAGAGATTCTTCATGCTCGTCTCCGAAGACTTCGAGTACCGCTCCACCGGCCCTCAAGCTCGCGACACGGCAACACAACGGCGGGTCGGGAGACTTCTCGACCTCCAACAAGTACCCGACAAGTGCGGCGGCATACCTTTGTTCTTGTTGCGGAGGCCCTTATTCTTCCGCACCAAGTCGTCGCCCTTCGCACCGCAACTCTTGGACATCGTTGTGGTACTTGGCGAAGGCGGCGTCGAGCTTCGGCGCATGGCGGCCGCGTGCTTCCGCGACTTCACAAGTTGCTCTTCCGGCGCCTCGGCCGGAGCACCGCGTCACCATAGCCTTGCGGCATATTGGACTTGTCGCGTGACCTCTCCGCAACGTCTGCCACGGACAACTCAAGTCACATGAGTACTCAACGACGAGAGGATTGACTACTCGAAAGCTATGACTACTTACCTTCATCCACTTTGCTCGACCTAGCGGATCGCCTCCGGGTGCTTCGCCACCGTCGCGAGCTCGACAAGATCATCCGCGGCGGCTCTATCCCGCCGCGACTACTCGCGGTGGCCTCCGTCATCGGGCGGGCGGATGGGCTGCGCGTCCCGGATCTCCGGGGAACGGATAGCCACCTCCCGAGCAACCTGCGGCGACGTGGTGATGCCCTCTCTCCCGGCCGCCACGGCGGCCTCTTCGACGACTTGTTTCATAGGTACGGGGGCTCCTCCCGCGGCCTCGGGGCCCTGCGGTGTCGACTTCGCATGGGCACCCCCGCGGGGATGTCACTACCTTCGGCCTCGGCGCCGTCAAGGAGAAGACAAGTGCGTCGGCGACTACGACTACTCCTCGAAGAGCTCTATAGCTTCGGAAGAGTATTCACCTTCGACTACGGCGGCCTCGCCGGCGGCGTTTCGGCGCCCGGCGGCTCGGGCACCGCCGGGAAGCGGAACGGACTCCTCGGCGGGCGGCGCGACTTCTTCCGCCACCGCCGAAGAGGACCCATCCCCCTCCCGGGACGGATCCGTGGATTTCTGCGAGAAGCACACACAGGCGGTCGTCGGTCAACCTCGACTACTACAACAAGTACTACTCGCGAAGATGCGGTACTTACAAGTTCGACCGGACTATTGTCACGGCGGGGCGCCAAGGATGCGGCGATATCGACCGGTCCACCCTCGGCGGGCGTCTCCTCCGCGCCCCTCGCGGCTACCGCCTCCTGCACACGGCGGCGGCGCGGTGTCCTCTTGCGCTTCGAAGCCACCACCTCTTCAACGGCGGCGGCTACGGGCTCCGTGCTCCCCCGTGGAGCGAGGGGGGCGGCGCTCCGACGGCCGCGCCAAGAGCTCCTCGATAGTGGGGGCTGGACTACGACTTCCAGCTGGCTCCCCCACCGTGTCCCACACGCCTTCGTCGCCCTCTTCGACGGGCTCTGTTGGCGGCACCTCCTGCATACAAGAAAGACTACTCATCAGCAAGGGTACTCGCACGATGGGTACTCGACTACTCTAGTCAAGACATCTTACCTCCTGAGGCGTGGTCTGCGAGACCTTAAGCTTCTTCGTCACCCGCTTCCCTGGCGGGGGTTGCGCGGCTTCCGTGGCGGCGCAGCCAGGCTAGCCTCCAGGCTAGTCGGGGGGTCTTGCACCAGAGGCACATGAGGTAAGCCCAGGCGGCTAAACCTCGACCGCAACTGAAAACGGTCCTGCAACGTCTCGTCGTCGTCGTCATCGTCGTCGGAGGTGGCCTCCACGATGACGGTGTCATCGCCTGCACCGACTTCTCGCCGCTCTTTGTCCTTGGCCTTCCCTTCCTTCGGGATCTCGATCCCACTCGGGGGCAGTTGCGGCTCGGAGATGAACTTCTTCAAGTCATCCCGCAAGACACGAAGACGTCGGCAAATCTACACCAAGTAATGACTACTCGACTATGGGAGTACGACTACTCACCTCCTTTGGCGGGCGCGCGGCGGAGTACTCCTGGACAGGGCACGCCGTGTACGGCGGCATATCTTTGAAGATCCGCGACAGCCTCTCGACGATATCGTTGTCGTCCAGCTCGCCTCCGGGCATCCGCGACGTGTCGTCGTCGCCGGTGTACTCGAAGCCCAAGGTGTCTCGAGCCATCAATGGCTGCACCCTCCGCTTCATGAAGCGAAGGCCACATGCTCGGCCCTCGGTCCGCTTCCCCGAGCACCCCGATGCTTGTTAGCGGCTCGGGAAGCCGGATCCCTTCTGCATGGTGGGCTCCGTGTTCCACCACTCGCGGTGCACGGGGCCGCCGTCCGCTCGGCTTCGGCGGAGCCGGGGTGGTGGTTCGTGATGTAGAACCACCTTGTCTTCCAGTCGGTGTTGGAATCAACGAGCTTGTACGCCAGATATTGCTCCGCGGCGTCTTCTCTCAATTGGATGTCGGCTCCTCCGACTACCCTTGGGTTGGTGGCACTTGGGCTGCGGCTTGACCGGAAGAACTTCGGAAAAGGATCCGGTGCGGCTTAATCCCAAGGAAGGCCTCGCGAAGTGCATGAAGACCGCGGTGTGGAAGATGCCGTTGGGGTTCGTGTTCGGGTACTCGACTCCATAGTACCCGAGGAGACCCTTGAAGAAATCACTGGCCGGGAGCGCAAGCCCGCGCTCCACGAACCGCGCGAACATTGGAATCTTGTCTTCGGCCTTCTTCATTGGATATGGATCTCCAGCAGCGGCCCTTCACATGTCGACCTCTTTCTCTCGGATGAACCCGCTGTTCAGGAGGGCCAACAGATCCTCCGTCTTCACCTTGGATTTCTTCCACTCGCGGCTTGGATCAGCCCGCGGTGGAGACATGGGCGGCGCTACTCCGGTGGCGGCCGCGGCGGCCTCTTCGCGGCCCCTTCGGCGGTCTTCGACGATTTGGACGGTGACGGCTTCATTCTCCAAGAACAAAGCGTCTTCACACGCATCCGCTCGGGGGCTACCCTAAAAAGCTTTGGGTGGCGGAGCACTCGGATCTACTACGGCGGCAACGTGCACCGGGAGTAGATCTATCTCGGATGGAAACGAAGTGGCTACGGCTCGAATGGGTGGAAAACCCTAAGGGTTTTGGCTTCTATTTATAAGCCAAGCGGCTCCCACAACGGCGGATGGCTAAGTTCACACGCGGTGACTCGGCGGCTCGGCGTGACCCTCCGTTTTCTACTAGTCGACGCGCCTCACCTCGGGGGCTCGGCTACTTCTACTCGACTACCGGGAAGCGACTAGTCTCAAGAGCATCTCAAGACACATTCTTCAAGATGACCCTTCAATTCGAGAGGAAGTACTCGACTCAAGGCTCGGGGGCTCCGTGCCACGTGTCCTTCGGTTTTTTCTCTACGGATTTTTCGGGATTTTCTTGCCAAGACTTCAGATGGACCCTCAGCCAGAGTCTACAACTCAACCTAAGGCTCGGGGGCTACTCCATATGGAGTGCGATTTTGCAATCGCACCTCCATATCGGCTTCGGCTTCAAGACAAGAGAGGCAGTCTTTGAAGACCTTCGAAGGCAGTGCTCGAGGACGCTTGGGACTACTCGAGAAGACTTCAAGAATGCTCAAACATCAGCGGAGTACATTCCGGCCTCGGGATGCTTCGACTACTCTTGAGGACTTTTGACTTGTAGCACTCGGGGACGCTTGAGGACTACTTGTTAAGGCGCGTCAAGACTACTTGAAGCTATCCTTCTCGACTACAAAGTACTCGGGGGCTTGTCGTATGGACCTCCACGGGCCCACTATCTCGGTGGGTACCGAGGACCGACTACTCGGTGGGCCCCTGGGACTACCCGGCTTGCACTACACGGCACCCGAAGGCGTGGAGCACAAGGACTACGCGGGAGTAGTACTCGGTTAGGGAGCTGTACATGTTCCGCACTGTATGGAGGACTCCTAGACGTACTCGACTAGTACTCTCTCCCTACTCCGACTTGTAACCCTGCCTCCCGGACTATATAAGGCGAGGCAGGGACCGATCTCTAGGATCATCTCATCGAACATCAACTCACGGCGTACTATTACACATCCTGTAATCGTACCCAATCAATCCAGAGCTACGCAGCATACAGGACGTAGGGTATTACGCACCTCGCGGCCCGAACTGTCTAAATTGTGTGCCATGTGTCTCTTCCTTCGAGTTACCGATCTCGGCGAGTCACATTCATCTACTTCGGGTACTCCCCTTAGTAGGTTGCTCGGTCTAAAACACCGACAGAGTGAAATTCAACTAAAAATTTAGTAAATAAAAGAATCAAAATTATCTTTATATTTGTATAATGTCTAATTGAGCTCCTTGAACTATCATGATAGTTCAATTTACCTCTCTCATGGCAGATAAATATTACTTTGAAAATCGCCTACGGACCGGTTTCAATAATCCGAGGAGCACAAACATATGTTTTTCTAGTTCAAGGAGGAAAATCTAATTTTACCAGAAGTGAGGGAGGCAATATGGACTTTTCTTTTTCGAGTAATTTTAATTCAAGCAAGCCCTTTAACGTTCCACAAAACTATCACTAAGTGTATATACTAATACTAATATAAGATAAAGAAAAGAGTGATATAATAATTATTATAAATACCACCAAACCATTGTAACATTATCAAATCAAAAAATATTACCAACCCAAAGAATAAGGAAAATATATTGCGTGTATGCCATTTGTATTCTTTCCTCATAATTTCCTAGTACCACTAACAAACATGGTTTACAAAACCGTTGGTAACCGACCGGTTTACTGCAGTAACCGATGTTACCGGTCTGGCCCAGTAGCAAAACCAGCTGATTTACCGTCCCCCAACCGAACCTAGAAAATGCACTTCTCGATTAACCGATCTGATTTTTCAGCCCCAAAAAACCGGACCGATAACGGTTTTGTGAACCCTGCTAAAAAATGCTACGCACACCACAACTGAAATTTTTAGTATATACCATTAATCTTAACCCTAAGATATTTTTATACTTGTCCATTTTACATATTAGCATTATGCAAAGTATTGTGCATGTTCAATTCAGGAAGTAAGAGTTGGTACACAATCTACACTCGAGGAAAAGGAAAATCTGAATTTTTGGGTACCAAAAAAATTCAAGTTCGAGTTTTTACCAAAATACCAATTGAATTGTTGTTTCTCATCTCTCCCCAACAGGCAACAAAAACTCATTGACGACCATATATAAAAGATATGAGTCAATGGACCAAATTATAAAAAGGAATCAAATTTGTTTGTTTCATTTTGATGTGGAGGCGGAGATCAACAAACTGCATAGACGTCACAAAGTAAAGTTCAGGGGATTCAGGTGTTCGGGTACGATGAGTCTCCTCTGCAGTACCAATAGAGAGACTCGATCATTACCAGACACGGAGGCAGCCGGTGGGGCGGAGGGGGCTCGAGCACCCCCTCTAATAAGCCCCTCCTAGAAATTTGAGGACGAAGAAGAAGAGGGTTTGGAGGAGGAAGAAGAGGAGACAGGCCCTGCCGCGAGATACTGGCTTCGTCCCTAATGACTTTTGTGTAGGTTTGATAGCCATTAGGCCCAGCTAGCAGTGGGGAAGGCCTTCTGCAATAACTGGAAAAGATTTGCTTCTGTTCGGGTTCCAACGCTTAGTTTCTCGACTTACTTGTACCTGAGAGTTATCTAGTATATCAGGTTAAGTGAAACGAGCAAGCTTTATAAACATGTGCCATAGTCATTTTGAAACTTGGAGTTGTAGGACAAGTTGTTATTTTAACCAATATATCTTTCGTTCCATCAATCGGTGTCCCATTTTTGGGCAGGCACAACGCTCATTTGGGAGAATAAAGAGGGATCTAATTTACATCCAAAAATATTGGCACCGATCACAAGAGATCGATGTCAATGCGTCAGGGGATCAACATTCCCAATGTGAAACATGGTTGAGCAGTTGACAGAGAATGTCCGCTGTCGAAAGCCAAACGGCATCAAAGATCATCTTGCACGTTCCTCACTTTCCAGATCACCCAGACGATCGCAAGCACGCGGTATGGGACACGATCAGCAGCAAGTCGTCGAGGTGGTCGCATATGGCCTCCAACATCATGTATTAATTAATGGAGTATATTGCTTAAAATTTGTATTGAAACAAAACCTTGTAGTTTCAAACGAGAAGATATTAAATCATACAATGGAAGAAACTACCAAGCAAAATATACTCATTCTCGTTTAAAGGGGAAAAGTCACAAATCAATCTTAATTTTGTCAATCTCGAAAAACCGGTGACCACTCAACATCTATCAAGGATAAGTCATTTTGGACGGAGAAAGAACTTCGTAGTGACAAGAGGCAGGGGTCTGTGTGTTGCTCTCCCACAGTAGCCTCAGATATCTGAGTCCTTGGCAGAGAAGTGTGAGGCGGTGGAAGAGGCGAGGCCCCCACGCACAGTGGTCAGGATCAATGGTTTTCATTCACATTACGATGAGAGTATTATACTAAAGCTTCACTGGGACAGGGGATCGTCATTCGTGTGTGTGGCTTGAGGGAGATGGACCCTTGGTGGAGGAGCTCGAGATGTTGATGATGCTTGCAGCGGGCCGTGACACTTGGCGTGACACAATGTCGACGACAACGGTGCAGTTTATGGGCGACTTTTTTAGGCTTCTCTCCCAACTTGAGACTTCTTTAGACATAACGTTAAAGAAGTCGCCCATAAACCGCGTTGTTGTCGTCAATGTTGTGTCACGCCGAGTGTCGCGGCCCGCTGCAAGCATGAGCAACATCTCGAGCTCCTCCACCAAGGGGCCATCTCCCTCAAGCCACACACATGAACGATGATCCTCTGTCCCAGTGAAGCTTCAGTATAATACTCTCGTCATAACGTGAATGAAAGCCATTGATCCTGACCACTGTGCGTGGGGGCTCGCCTCTTCCACCGCCTCACACTTCTCTGCCAAGGACTCAGATATCTGAGGCTACTGGGAGAGAAACACACAAACCCCTCCCTCTCATCACTACGAAGTTCTTTCTCCGTCCAAAATGACTTATCCTTGACAGATGCTGAGTGGTCACCGATTTTTCGTGATTGACAAAATTATGATTGATTTGGGACTTTTTCCCCTTTAAACGAGAATGAGTATATTTTGCTTGGTAGTTTCTTCCATTGTATGATTTAATATCTTCTCATTTAAAACTACAAGGTTTTGTTTCAATACAAAATTTAAGCAATATACTCCATTAATACATGATGTTGGAGGCCGTTTTCGACCACCTCGACGACTTGCTGCTGATCGCGTCCCATACCGCGGCGCTTGCGATCGTCTCAGTGATTTGGAAAGTGAGGAACATGCAAGATGATATCCTCTGCCAACTGCTCAACCATGTCTGACATTGGGCGTGTTGATCCCCTGACGCATTGACATCGATCTCTTGCGATCGGTGCCAATATTTTTGGATGTAAGTTAGACCCCCCTTATTATCCCGAATGAGCGTTGTGCCTGCCTAAAAATGGGATAGCGATTGATGGAACGAAAGATCCATTGGTTAAAATAACAACTTGTCCTACAACTCCAAATTTCAAAACTTCTATGGCACATGTTTATAAAGCTTGCCCGATTCACTTAACCTTATATACTAGATAACTCTCAAGTACAAATAAGTCAAGAAACTAAGCGTTGGAACCCGAACGGAAGCAAATCCTTTGCGGTTATTGCAGAAGGCCTCCCTACTGCTAGCTGGGCACGATGGCTATCAAATCCATACAAAAGTCATCAGGGACGAACCCAGTATCTGGCGGCTTCTAAGTGAACCGGAGGGAGTAGGTAATTTTCTCGTTCCTATATGCTGCGGCTGTGCTCCGTCTTTTATTATTAAAAAAGAACGAGAGGGAGGGGTCCATGTCTAAAAAAAACGAGAGGGAGGGGTCCATGTCTGCGTCTGTTTGGGAAGAAAGAAAAGCAATTGTCATGAATGGACCGAGTCTTGAATGACAGCTACGCTAAACTGAAATGTCCCTCGCATGATTTGGCAACCGCTCATTAACGACGTGCATTCATCACGTAGCCGCCTTGAAGCGATTGGCCAAATCCAGCAGGTTGCCGTGCGACGACCCGCCCTCCTGCATGGCCGCGCGCGCCTGCGCCGCCAGCGCGCGGGCCCGCCGCCTCCTCTCCTCGGCCTCCTCCCCGGCGCCCATCACGCTCCTCACGGCCTCCTCCACCACGCCCCGCCCCACCACGATCTCCTTCCCCACCTTCTGGTACATGAGCGGCTCCGTGACTCCGACGCTGACGCCGATGCCCAGCACCTCCACGGCCATCTTCTGGTTCAGGAACTGGTCCGAGAAGTGCGGCCACGTCACCACCGGCAGCCCGGCGGCGACGGCCTCCAGCGTCGAGTTCCACCCGCAGTGCGTCACGAACCCGCCCACGGCGTCGTGCGACAGGATCAGCACCTGCGGCGCCCAACCCCGGATCAGCATGCCCCGCCCCGCGACGCGCGCCTCGAGCTCGATCAGGAAGGCGCGCGTCGCCTCGTCGTACTCGTCGGCGTTCCTGAGCACCCAGACGAACGGGTGCCCCGACGCCTCCAGCCCGAGCCCGAGTTCCACGGCCTGCTTCGTGTCCGCCCGCGCGATGCTCCCGAAACTGATGTACACAACGGAATCGGGCTCCTTGCCGTCGAGCCACCGGAGGCACTCGTCGGCGTCGATGGCGGTGCCGCTCCCCCTCGCCGCCAGCGTCGCGCCGCCGCCGCCTTGCTGGTGGTAGAGTGACACCGGCCCGACGGTCCAGACTTTCTTCTTCCTGGTCGCCGCATAGCCAGCGACGTACTCCGGCTCCATCTCCTCGAAGGTGTTCATGATGACGCCGTCGGCCTCGGCCTGCGCGCGTTCGAGGTAGTCCGCGAACTCGTGCCACGCCGGTGACCCCCGGAAGAAGCAGCCCGGGGCCTGCGCCCTCGTCACCAGGAACGTTTTCTCCAGACCCGGCACGACGACCGGCTCGTTGTCGTCGGTGACGTCCTCGTACGCGTTGAACCGCTGGACGTTGTGCTGGCACAGGAGGCAGAAGGCGCACATGCTGAAGAAGGTGAGCCGCGAGACCCCGAGGTTGGACGCGAGCACCGTGGTCCACGGGTGGCAGAAGTCCGACACGACGCACGTCGGGTACGGCGCGCCGCCGGCGCGGAGGTAGCTCTCGATCGGCGTGCTGAGGAGCGCCACGGCGTCGAAGTAGCTCCGCATGTGCTCCGTCGGGACGTTGTCCATGTTGTCGACGCCTTCCGGCAGGCCGGCCGCGGCGTAGTCGAGCGGGAATTCGACGACCCGGACCGGGAGCCCCGACTTCCGGGCGGAGTCGACGGTCGGGCGCACGCGCGCGGCCATGGCAGGGGTCCCGGCGATGGTGCAGACGGCGCCGTGGGTGGCGAGCAGCAGCGCGGTGTCGACGGCCGGGATCAGGTGGCCCTGCGCCATCAGCGGGACGAACACGAAGTGCGCCGCGGCCACGTGGGGTCTCCGGCCGGTGCCATCGTCCGCGTCTCCCTTGCCGCCGGTTGGTGCTTGTCCTTGGCTACCCATCCCTGATTCCGGACGATCGTTGCTGTGGTCGATCGGATAGGATAGGGGGAGCAGTGGGGTTAATGTTCTTGGCTGGCTACCGCGTGTTCTAGTAGTTGCTGTGCCTCACTGCCTGTGTGGCTGTGTGACATTTGAGTCGATTTGGAGCTTTGCAGGCGTCGCTAGCGGTTATCGGAATGGCCGCAGGCCGGGCCGTCGGCATCGGCACCGATGATTCCGAGGCCGCCGGAACGTCAGCGGTGGCGCGAGATCACAGAAATGCAACCAAATGTCGACTGGATCAATTTGCAGCCGTCGTCGTCAGCTAGGGAGTAGTTCGATGTTGGGACCTCTAGTGACGAAGCCAATTGGATCGCGTGTAGAGTAGATCTTTTTTTTTTGAGCAGACGTGTAGAGTAGATCTAGAAAGACAACAAGGCTTTGCCGCGCTGTACCAGTGCCCTTCGTTAAGTCGACACTGTTTACGATGTATGATTTTTGTCTACCTTAATTTGTAGTTAAGTCAGATTGTGTTGGCCCTATAGTTTAGTTCGTCCCTTTTGTGATTGAGAGATTTTGCATCCAGGTAAGTAATCGACAATCGATTTGAAGATAAAATCTTGACTAAGGGCGTGTTTGGGAGGGCTCCGGCTCCACCAAACCAACTCTGGAGCAGCAGCTCCACCAATTTGCAGCTCCACCGTGGAGCAGGACACTCCCTTTGGAGCTGAAGAGATGTGTTTGGTAGAGATAGCAACTCCAGCTCCGGAAACACAGATCATGTTGTGAAAAGTCAATTTTACCCATTATATGGACCCACATGTCATCCTCATTTTTTCCTCTTCTTCCTTTCTCCTCTTCTCCTCTTTCTTCCTCTGCTCACTCCGTCACGCGCCGCAACCGGGCGGCCGTGCTCGCAACCGAGGTCGACCGCGGCCATGCCGCCCGGGTCCCCCTAGCCGGTCGCGCCAAGGCGGTGCCTACACCCGAGTCCGCCTCCGCCGCCCGTCCCCCGGCCATGCCGCCCGTCCCCGGCGGCTCGCGCCATCTCGCGCGCGCGGCCTCGCTCACGGGCGAGCGGGCAAGCGGGCGGGCGGTGGCCGGGCAAGCGGCGGCGCGCGGGCATGCGGGCGGCCGCGGGGCGGACGGGGGCGAGCTCCGGCGCCGGCGGAGGGTGCTTGGGGCGTCCCGGCCGCGGCGGCCGGTGGCGCGGGGGAGGTGCTTGGGGCGGCCAACCGGTGGCGCGGGGAGCTCCGGCGCCGGCGGAGGCGCGGGGAGGTGCTTGGGGGCGGCCGACCGCGGCGGCCGGTGGCCCTTGTCGTCGATGCCAACGGCCGGTGGCTGCGCGATCCGGTGGCCGGCCGCGGCGAGGGGGGAGCGACGGGCGCGTGGCGCGCGCGAGCGGGGAGGAGGGAGAGGGGGTCCGTGGCGCCCGCGGCGGAGGGAACGGCGGCACCGGCGCCCTGTTGACGTGAGGCGGGCGGGGCAGCGGAGGAGAGGAAAGGTGGAGGGAGGTCGCGGGTCGCGTGGCGAAGAGAAAAAAAGAAACGAACCGGTATCTTGTGTAATGGGTGGCAAAGGTGGGTAATTTCCACCCAACTCCACGAGTGGGTACAAAAAGTGCCTTCGCAGAGTACCCCTTGAGGCACTCCATGGATTTGGTGGAGTTGGGAGCTAGATCCATGGATTTGGTGGATCTGGAGTTTTTGGAGTTGTGGTGTTTGGCAGGAAAAAAATGGAGCGGAGCTGTTTTTGTGGATCTGGAGCTGCGTGGAGCTCTCCCAAACACACCCTAAACTTGTGGCCAACAGGTTACAGCAGGTGATTATGGACCTCATTGAAAAAACCAATATGGTTTTATTAAGTCAAGAACAATCTAGGATTGTCTAGCTTGGGCCTTTGAATATCTTTATCTCTGTCACAAGTCTGGAAAGGAGCTGATAATTCTAAAATTTGATTGTGAAAAGGCCTTTGATAGAATTGAGCACCCAACCATGCTGTAAATCATGGAATTCAAAGGTTTCAGTCAAAAATGGCTGCATTGGATGTCATCTGTTTTCTCTTCAGGGACCTCAGCTGTCCTTCTTAATGGTGTTCCTGGTAAAACATTTTAGTGCAGGAGAGGTGTTAGACAGGTGGTCCCCTTTCTCCTTTACTTTTTGTTCTTGTAGCTTACTTTTTGAAAACACTCATCAACAAAGCCAAGGATATGAACTTGCTAAAGCTACCCATACCTTTGGCTTTCACCTCAGATTTCCCTATCATCCAATATGTAGATGACACCCTCATTGTCATGAAAGGTTGTGCTCGACATCTCACTTTCTTGAAGAGTCTCCTACAAACTTTTGCCACCTCTTCAGGCCTCAGAGTTAATTATTCTAAATCCATGATGGTGCCAATTAATATAGAGGGTCAGAAGATGGAAGTCTTGGCCAACACTCTGGGATGCTCAATTGGCTCAATGCCTTTCACTTATTTAGGCCTGCCTCTTGGGACAACAAAGCCCAAGGTGATTGATTTCTTGCCATTAATTTCTAAATGTGGAAGGAGACTTGCATGTACATCTATGTTCTTATCCCAAGCTGGCAGACTTCAGATGACAAATGTTGTTTTCACTTCCCTGCCAACTTTTAACTTCAGCACTTTCAAGCTTCACAAAACAGTCATTAAACAAATTGATAAGTATAGAAAACATTGTCTGTGGAGAGGGGCTGATATCAATTTCAAAACACCACCCAAAGCAGCTTGGGAAATGGTTTGCTTACCTTAAAAAAAGGGAGGTTTAGGTGTCTTGCAGTTGGAAATTCACAATGAGGCCTTACTAATGAAAAATTTGCACAAATTCTTCAACAAGGCAAAGATTCCATGGGTTCAACTGGTCTGGGAAAAACATTACAGCAATGGTAAGCTGCCAAATCATACTTTGAAGGGTTCTTTCTGGTGGCGTGACAACCTAAGATTGCTGCAAAAATTCAAAGGCCTCACATCTGTCTTTGTTCACAAAGGTGACACCTGCTCCTTGTGGCATGATCTTTGGGACGTGGAGGAAAAATCGGACTATTTGGGGGAGTTGGAGTAGGTAAAACAATACCCATCATGGAATTAATCAATAACATTGCTAAAGCTCATGGAGGCGTATCCGTATTTGGCGGAGTAGGGGAACAAACTCATGAAGGAAATGATCTTTATATGGAAATGAAGGAATCTGGAGTAATTAATGAAAAAATATTGATGAATCAAAGGTAGCTCTAGTTTATGGCCAAATGAATGAACCACCGGGAGCTCGTATGAGAGTTGGTTTAACAACCCTAACTATGGCAGAATATTTTCGAGATGTTAATAAGCAAGACGTGCTTTTATTCATCGATAATATCTTTCGTTTTGTTCAAGCAGGATCGGAAGTATCCGCCTTATCAACATATCACAGTCTCTAAAGCAATGGCCATTGAGGAACTGGCACACCTCTTCACCTTGCCACTTTCAGAGGAAGCTTTTCAACAACTCCTGGTTCTTGCTGGTGATCTTAATGACATGCTGGACACTGATGCAAATGATGTATGGAGTTACATCTGAGGTTCTCCAATTTACTCCTCAGTTAGAGCATATAAGCAGTTGATTGGTTCAAGGCAAGTTCATCCATGCTATTCCTGGCTATGGAAGGCCTCTGCTGAAAACAAACACAAAGTCTTCTTCTGGTTACTTTTGAAGGACCGTTTGAGCACACAAAACATTTTAAGGAGGAAAAACAGAGTGCTGCCTTCGTATAATTGTGTGCTTTGCAACCAACAAGTCGAAGAACCAACATGTATTATTATCTAGGTGAATGTGTCCAAACATGCACCTCTTGGTTGACATAAGTTGTTTGAAATTAACTAAATTCAAATTGTCACTTAAGTCTTGCACTGCATCCTCCGTGTAGAAGTTCCCGACGGTAGCTACACGCTCGTGCCAGCGGACGGGAACGAGGGAGCTGGAGGAGACGTGCACTACGTCGCCATAGAGCAAGACCCGGGCCAAAGTCCGGAAGTGTGTCTAACTACTTGTGCCAATGAAGGCAAGCACCGGTTTATTCATTAACCCCAGTGTTTCTTTAAAACTTCTGAATTTACTTCTTGTTATTGTATGTGCATTTACGTTCAGGAGTTGAAATGAAACCCTAGTTGCATGATCCATAAGTACCTATGATCTTTTACTAGAGTGACAGGTCGCTAGTTGCTATGCTTAAGGATCCGGTACAAGTCGAGTGATGTTCGTCACACGCGAGAGTAGGATCTCTTTTATGGAATCACCATATGTATAAATGGATTGCTCATGTGGTAAGAGCATGGGATTTGGGCTCCGGTCCAATGGCTTCGTTGGTTAAGTGTTTGAAAGTATTAAACACTTGTCGGAAATGGGCACGGTAAGCCTAGTACCTAAATGAGGCGGTACGGGGTTTTACTATCACTACTCTTAGGGTTGCGGCCCCGGGCTTGCTCCCCGAGTGCATGCGTGAGGCTGGGTGACCTTAGTGGCGTAGCCCAGATAAACCTTGTACTTAAGAGCGTGAGCTATTATCCCCAAACCGAAGAATGACGGGAAGCCGCTTGGTTGGTGAACTCTTAGTGAGGGCACCTCCCGTGTGTTTAGGTCCACCTTGCAAGGTTATGAATCAATCGATTGTCGGCCTCTCACCGTTATCTGAGACTACTTACCCGACTGGCCATGATATCCCTTTATGATGGAACTTTGTGAAGATTATTACATTGATTAATTGTTTGTACAACTTTGGTTGCAATAGTTGCTTATCTAGAAATGATTATTCTACTAAAGATGAGCTAAAATATTGAAAGTAAGGATTCACTATTTAGCAGCTTTTTGGCGAACCAAACCCACAAGCCAAAAGCCATGCATGATTAGAGGTAAAGTCTTTCTTTTAGACGGGTAAGTCTTGCTGAGTATTAGTATACTCAGCCTTGCTGTATAAATGTTGTTTCCAGGTAATGCATCTGATGTGTGGCCCGGAGAACTTCCACCCGGCTGGGAGCTGGAATGGGTGGATGACGAAGAGTGACTGCATCATGGACAGGCCTCCTATGATGTGATCGTATCGTTTATTTATCTTCCACTGTTTTCAGTAAACTCTGAACAATTTACCTTCATGTCAAAGAACTATGTTTGTAATAATGAACCCTACGGGGATGTGATGGATAATTTGTAAGGCACTATGGACTTCATTCAAACGGAGGGTCTCCGAGGTTGGACGCTGTCCATGCAGCGGCTTGACGCATGGATACCGTTTCTATAAGTGAACGGTACTGTATGTGGATGCTTTCGTGACGTGCTGGCACGAAAGGTTCGTTTTCTGCAGGTACACTAACCACGCTTGTAAGTCGTTAAGTGCGAATCGAATAGCTCCGACTAGTTATTATAAGGGGAGCCGAGTATAAGCTTGCTACCGGCACTAACTACGTCTTTTGGATCTAGTTGTGTAAGGTCGTTTAAGACGTGTGCATGCATAATTAAAATCTTGGTAAACCTAAAGTTGGTTCCCAAATGCCTGAATAATTTTTCTAGGGAGATTGTCGGTGTTTTAGACCGGCAACCTACTAAGGGGAGTACCCGAAGTAGATGAATGTGGCCTCGCCGAGATCGGTAACTCGAAGGAAGAGACACGTGACACACAATTTAGACAAGTTCGGGCCGCGAGGTGCGTAATACCCTACGTCCTGTATGCTGCGTAGCTCTGGATTGATTGGGCACGATTACAAGAAGGTGTAATTGTGCGCCGTGAGATGAGATTGGATTGGATGCTAGAGAAAGGTCCCTGCCCCGCCTTATATAGTCTGGGAGGCAGGGTTACAAGTCGGAGTAGGGAGAGAGTACTAGTCGAGTACGTCTAGGAGTCTTCCATACAGTGCGGGACATGTACAGCTTCCTAACCGAGTACTTCTCTTCCGTAATCCTTGTGCTCCACGCCATCAGGTGCCGTGTAGCGCAAGCCGGGTTGTCCCAGGGGCCCACCGAGTAGTTGGTCCTGGTACCCACTGAGGTAGTGGGCCCAGGGAGGTCCATACGACAGAGATTGCTTGATCTTAGGTAAGGTTTTCCTCTCATTTGAATTTAGGAAATTTCTGGCAGATTCTGTCTCTGTCATTTCTCAATTTTTGTAGCCAAATATGTAAGGAATCTGACTAGACATCCTTTAGGAAAGTTGTTCCTCATCAAGTTGAGCATCCACTGTGAATTTTTCAGGATTTTAGGAATTTTATGCAGAGAGTTATGCTCAGTTTAGTGAGTCTCTGTTCTGCTGTTTTTTCAGAGCAGCATCACTCTGCAAATGAAATTTTTTTGAGTATATTCCAATCCAATCTAGATCTACCTTTGAATACCAAAGGTGTGCATAATTATGCCACTGAGTTGTTGGTGAAATTTGGGAAAATTTTGGGACCCTGGTGTTTGAGTGGGAATTTGAAGGATCGATACAGCGAACCAGAGAGGGGGGTGTGAATGGGAGCCGATAAAAATTCTTCTCGAAGGAGATGGAAACTCCAACAAGATGAACACGGCTTCCAACACACGTCTCCGACTCACTACCAAGGTTGGTCAAGCCCACGTAGCCACTGGAGTGCCACTGGACCTAGGAACCAACACACAACCTCCCGACCCGAGAACGCAGCGGAAAACCAAACCTCGAGTCTACGAGACCCACACCGGTCGGACATGTGAGCACCACCGGTCGGACCGGTCCTCCTGGTGAAACCGAGCAACTTTCACTAAGTGGCTCTACACCGGTCGGACCGGTGAGACACACCGGTCGGACCGATCGCGGCACCGAAAGCCCCCAAGACACCAAACGGGCCAACCGACCACCAAACCGACCCAAACTCGAAACAGCAGCAACACGGGACAACAACGAACACACCAAGACGTTCACTCGAGCAAAAACCCACAAGGGCTCGCACCGGTCAGACCGGTCAAGAGCACCGGTCAGACCGCTGTAGCCTGGGCAGCTCCGCGGGTCAACTCCCCCAAAACCAAATCTCGATCTCCCGAATCGATCCACAGACTTGAACAAGACTTTGGGGATATTATGAACACCTCATGAGGAGTCCATAGCCAAGTTTAATCCCACCAAAACTCGTCCAAAAAGGAGGAATCGAAGAAATCCCGCCGAAAGCACTTCCAACCCAAGAACTCAAGAAACCCCAAAATCGAGCACCTTTACTCACGGATTTGGGAGGGGAATCACAGCCCAAAGAACCACGAAGGGTTCCCACAAATTCCCCCCATCAAATTCCCAAGAGAAAGGTCCCGAAAACAACCCAAAGAAATCACCGAGAGAGGGCTCCGAAAATCACCACCAAGAACAACCGGGGAAAACACATCCAAACCTTGAGGAACCACGCCGAATCATTTACATGAAGCAAAGGTTCATACAAGGTCTAGCAAGCCGCCCGATCATCCATCCCTCTCAACAAGATCTCTCCGTGAAACTCTCTTGCTAGTCCTAAAGAAAACCTAAGGAAAATAGGTGGAAAATAGGAAGACTAATGAGCTAGGGTTCAAAGAGTTGGCTGCCATCCTCTCACCTCTTGGGTTATATGGAGGCAACCGAAAGTCTACAATACCCTTCTCTAACAACTAGGGATACAAGCCCCTCAAGGGCGGATTTGGAAGTCTTCATGTCTTCACCATCGGACGGATGCCCGGCGACCACACCCTGCGTAGCCTCGACGCAAGCCATGCGATCCCGACGTGTGTCCTCCGCTTCGAAGATTCCAGACTGCGTCGTCGCACACCGGTTAGACCGGTGCTCCTCACCGGTTTGACCGGTCCTGACCACCGGTCAGACCGGTCTGGCGCTGCTGCAGCACCGTCTTTGGTTCTCCGGTCTTGGCTTTGTGGATCAACCAAGGAACCCAGTGGTTTTCTGGTGAACCACCAGAAACCCCGCGAACTCGGTGTAGCCTCCGCCAATCTCCACTCATGACTTGGCTCCCACGTAGTCCCGGCTCGACCTTGGTTTTGAGGCTCAACCAAGAAACCGTCCACGACTTCATCTTTCTTGTTCATGCCACCATGCGGCCCGCACTTGACCCCGGCGGCCACCGGGTCCCTCGAACGAAGCCTATTTGTCTTCTCCACACACAGAAGGCCTCACCGCAACGACCTTTCGCGCTTGTTCTTCACCCGCACCAACACCCGGTCAAGCCGCAACCTGCACCTACAATACTTAGCCAAGAATCAGTCCACACAACGTTGTCAATCACTCATCACACAAGGAAGCGACCATCCACCGGTCCTCGAACCACACATGGTCCTCAGAATTTTTGTTCCCCACCGCAAGAATATGACCCCGTACTAAATTCTTCCACACGTGATGACCTTAGCTTTTGATTCCAAATTGGATATCAAATTGTTCCAAACCTTGGCATTGGTTTGAAATTTTGAGTCATGAATCCTCGTAATCTTGAGTAGAGCGCATGAAATTCTTAGTCTTGGAATCTTGCGTTCCCCAAGCCGAACTTTTGTTCCAATTGAGTTTTTCGTCGTACATGTTCTGCTTGTGAAAACAAGCTTATGAATGTGTATTTAATGAAAGCTCCATTCTTTCAGATGGTAGAACCGACATGCAGCTCCCCGGATGGTTTTGGTGTGTCGAGTAGTGGTAGCGATCTACCACCACCACCACCCAGGACGATGGTAGAGGCATTCATGGCTGCTCAAAAGAGAATGTTGTGCCAAATCCTTCGGACGCGGCGGCTCGTCCGGATGCCGCCGCAAAGCAACCTCCCCTTGGTGCCAATCCAGATGGACCAAATTTGGTCGCTCAGACCCTGAACTCCACCGGAAAAGATCTGGAGAAACCTCAACCCTTTGAGTCCTTCTCACCCCGATTACCTACTCAGGGTGATATAGACACCATTACTGATGCAATCAAGAGGTTGGAAGAACAAAATTTAGCGTTAGGTCCTATTGTGGACAATATCCTCCAGGATCGTTGTCAAGGGTTATCTCAAACTAGTTTAACTGACGGCCTCTCCCAGGCGTTATTTACGTCCGTGGTTGAGCAGGCCCGCATATGCAATTTGTTGGTGGATCATACGAACAAGAGTCAACTCAACACCTCTGATTCTCTACTACCACCATCGAAGCTACCAATGAACCTTATCAAGGAAGAAGGGAGAAGCTAGAACCGCAAGCGAGCATTTCCCGAAATGGAATTGAGTGAGTGGGAAATTACCTGCAAGGAATTTTGTCCTCGCAGGGGCAAACAAAGTGACAACAGCGGCAAGAAGCCACGTCAACGAGCTTCCAAGCCTAAGGAACTTTTGCCCCATATTTGCTACAAATGTAGACAACCCGGGCATTACGCCAATACATGCCCAAACCTAGGTTGAACAAGCCCTGTTCACAAAGGCAAGGTTCCAAAGCAAGTAAGAGTCATCAGAACAAGAAGTCAAATATGCAAGGAGAGCCGAGGCAAGGCCCGGGCGATGGTTGGAGCGAGCAACGTCGACTCTAGTTCCGGGTACTCCACATTGAGCTTGAGCAGCAGTGAGGATGAAGGTGATCGTCGCAAGAACAAGAAGTCGTCCAAGAACCTGAGCGGGCTAAGCTGCTTCGCGAGAGACGACTTCTGCACCATGGCGCTGAGCTCCGGCAGCAAGAAGAGCACACAGAGCGACTCGGGCTCTGAGTCCGACGACGAGGTGCGTGATGAGCTTCCCTTCTTGCGCCAGGAGAATGAACGGCTTGGTACTTTGCTTGATAATCGTGATGACATGCTTAGAGAGGCAAAGAAAATGAGAAAAGAGCTTAGGGCTTCACTCGAGGATGCTAGGACTAGAGTGGCTGAGCTAGAGACACAGGTGCTTGATAGCAAGCTTGAGATTGATTCCCTTAAGGCTAGCCCTGTTGTTTCAGATGATGTTGATTGTGCTGATTGCTCCATCTTTCTTGCTGATCTTCCTTTGTTTAAGGAGAAGCATGCCTCCAAGTGTGAGGAACTAGATGTGCTTAGGGTTGAAGTGGCTGAGCTTAAGTCTAGACCTGCTTTGCTAGGTGCTTGCACTTCTTGCCCTGTTTTGCATGCTAAGATTGATGAGATGCATGCTTACACTAGTTCTCTTGAGGCTAAGCTGAAAGAACCCATGCCTACATCATGCTCTACCTGTGAAATGCATGCTTTGAAGAATTTGGAACTTGCACATTATGTTGATCATTTGCAGGATGAGAATGATGAGTGAGGAAGTTGATGGGTTGGTTGTCCGGTCATGAGCCTCGGTTGAGGATGATGATCGAGGCATTTAAGAGGCGAGGATGGTGAGGGACTTGGGGCAAACAAGGTTGGTGAGGGAAGTGGAGAGAATATCCCAGAGCCACCAAAAACCCACCACAAGAATGATTTTCCCCCAAAACCTAACCATCTTAGGAACCGACTAGACACAACCCCAGCTCCACCCATATTTCCTACACCCACAAATGATCTCGAAAAGCCTATCGAGTTTGTGAGCACTTTCGGGAAAGTGTTCTTTGGTAAAGTGAGTGAGAAGGCTAGTGAGGAGAAATCGGTGGAGGAGTTGAGTGGAGAGAAACCAAGCGAGCAGCCCCAATCCAAGCCTAAGCCTAAGCTTGAGAGGTTCCGTTGTGGCTATTGTGGGAAAGAGGGTCACAAGGATGAGTTTTGCTTCAAGAGGAAGCGGGAAGAGAGGATGGCAAAGGAGTGGGCGAACAAGGATAGGTACAACGCTTCCCATGGTGTACCTAAGCCTCGTATGCCACTGCCCAGGGGTAGAGCTGTGGTGAGAAGTGTTCCGGCATGGGGAGATGCGAGTTCCCGCGGCCGAGGAGCAAGCGATTCGGGAGGGGGCGGTCGGACCGGCACGGCTAGGCGGTCGGACCGGCCCGCCCGAGGGGGCGGTTAGGCCGGCACGGCTAGGCGGTTCAACCGCCCCGCACTGCGGGCGGAGTGGTTTTCGAGATGGTGAGTCGAGAGGTTTCAGGTCTGGAGGTGGAGTTGCTGGTGGTTGGTCTGGAAAGACAGCAGGTGGTCAGTTTGCTAGGCATTCTCCCACTCGAGTTCACTACGGGGATGGGAGGAGTCATAGTTTTGAGAAGGAGAGGAGGGACGGTCCACGGGTTGTCTTCCGTGGCTTTGGTCCTCCTCCAGGCAGTGAGGGGTGGTTTCCTCAGAGTGGTTACCGAGGTGGTGTTCGTGGTGGTAGTTATGGTAGGAAAGATGGCTTGATGAGTGCTAACCCCACTTTCGAGCAAATGGCTCGGCACTAGTTTTACTCTTTTGGTACTAACCCCAGTGCTGAGTCGTTTGTTCGCTCACGTGCTCATTTTTGAATTTCAGGTGGGAGACTTGAAGAACATTTGGTTTATTGACTCCGGTTGCCGAGGCATATGACCGGAGACAGGGGGTGGTTCTCAAGTCTCGTCCCGGTGGTGACGAAGAGGTACATCACTTTTGGGGACAATGGGCGTGGGCGTGTGCTTTCAGAAGGTGAGATAAAAGTGAGTGACAAGATCACTCTGAGGCGTGTTGCTTTTGTTCAATCGCTAGGGTACAATTTGCTTTCTGTGTCCCAGTTGTTGGATGAGGGCTTTGAGGTGTTGTTTTGGCCAGGTGGTTCTCGGATTTTGGACTCTCGAGGGGACCTTGTTATTATGGTCGTTCCTGAGGGTCAGGTGTTTCGTGCTGATTTTTCTCAGTTTTCGGGTGTGTAGCGTTGTTTCTTGGCTGGTTCTTCGAGTGAGTTGTGGAAGTGGCATAGGAAGTTGGGTCACTTGAGCTTTGACCATTTGTCTCGCTTGAGTAAACTCAATTTGGTCCGAGGATTGCCACGATTGAGGCTTGAGAAAGAGTTGGTTTGTGCGCCGTGTAGGCATGCCAAGATGGTAGCCTCTTCTCACCCGCCTCTCACCGATGTGATGACTGAGCGTCCATGTGAGCTGCTCCATATGGACCTTGTTGGCCCAGCTCGTGTGCGATCTGCGGGTGGGAAGTGGTATGTCCTTGTTGTGGTGGACGACTATTCTCAGTATGAGTGGGTGTTCTTTCTTGAGGATAAGAGGGAGACATTTGGTTTTGTTCGAGATCTAGTCTTGAGGTTGAGGAACGAGAGGCACGGAGATGCCATACGAGAAATCCGCAGTGATAATGGCTCGGAATTCAGAAACTCTCGTTTTGAAACCTTTTGCCATGACTTGGGTCTTGAGCACTAGTTTTCGAGTCCGTATACGCCTCCCCAGAATGGTGTTGTGGAAAGGAAGAACAAGACCTTGTGCGAGATGGCTCGGACGATGCTTGATGAGCATAGGACTCGAGGAGGTATTGGGGGCTGAGGCGGTGAATACCGCGTGCTATGTGTCAAACATGATCTACCTCAGAGTGCACAAGAAGAAAACATGCTATGAGTTGATGCATGGTTGCACACCCAAGGTGAGTCACTTCCATGTCTTTGGTTGCAAGTGTTTCATTCTGAAGAAAGTCAGGAAGTTGGATAAGTTTGAGGCTAGGTCGGTCGATGGTATTTTCTTTGGTTATGCATCTCATTCTAGAGCATATCGTGTGCTCAATCTTGAAACTAACCAAATCATGGAGACTTGCGAGGTAACCTTCGACGAGACAGAGCCACGTAGTCAGCTTGTCTTTGAGTGTGCAGGTGATGATGAGCTTGGTGAGGAGATCTTTCAGGAGGAGGAGCGTGAACATGGAGACGATGAGGATGGCGGTGCGGTGCCCCCGACTGAACATGTACCCACTACTTCTACTATGGTGATGGATGGACCCTCTACTACACCTACGACGACAAATCAAGAACGAGGAGAAGCTGATATTGAGGGGCAGGTAGCATCGTGGCGAGAACCTCCCCGGCGAGTACAAGTGGATCACCCATCTTCGAGGATCATCGGTGACATGAATGAACGCACTACACGGTCGAGGTTTCAAAACAATTCCCATTTCGCTCATGCTGCATTTATTGCTACTTTTGAGCCCAAAGACATTGGATACACACTATCTGATCATAATTGGGTTAATTCGATGCATGAGGAGTTGGAGAACTTTGAGAGGAATCAGATTTGGGAGTTGGTTGATCCTCCCCCAGGGTGTAAGCCGATTGGTACAAAGTGGGTGTGGAAAAACAAAGAGGGAGAGAAAGGTGAGGTTGTGAGGAACAAGTCGAGGCTTGTTGCTCAAGGGTTCAGTCAGAAGGAGGGGATCGACTACGAGGAGACTTTTGCTCCCGTAGCCCGTTTGGAGGCAATAAGGATCCTTCTAGCCTTTTCCGTGTCTAAAGGGTTCAAGTTGCACCAAATGGATGTGAAGAGTGCTTTTCGGAATGGTGTGTTGGAGGAAGAAGTATATGTGAGGCAACCTCCGGGGTTTGAGAGTGAGAAGTACCCCCACCGGGTGTACAAGTTGAGGAAGGCGCTGTATGGGTTGAAGCAGGCGCCTAGAGCTTGGTATGGTAGGTTGAGGGGGTTCTTGTTTGAGAGAGGTTTTGAGATGGGGAAGGTCGATCGGGCCTTGTTTTTGCGAGGCGGGGGCGGAGATATCCCCGATTGTGCGGGTGTACGTGGATGATATTGTCTTTGGTGGCTCGTCTAACTCTCTTGTTGCAAGGTTTGCAGATGATATGAGCAAGGAATTTGAGATGAGCATGATGGGCGAGTTGCAGTTCTTCCTCGGGCTACAAATCAAACAATCAAAGGAAGGAACATTTGTGCACCAGGCTAAGTACACCGAGGACATTGTGTGGAAGTTCAAGATGGAGGACTCCAAGGCTAAGACGACGCCGATGAGTACGACTACAGCTCTTGATGCGGACGAGGAAGGTGAACACGTGGACGAGTAGGAGTACCGGAGCATGATCGGGTCACTCCTATACTTGACGGCGACGAGGCCGGACATACAGTTCTCGTTGTGTCTGTGCGCTCGTTTTCAAGCGTCTCCGAGGACTTCGCATCAGCAAGCGGTGAAGCGAATTTTCAGGTACTTGCGTCACACTCCCGACTTCGTCCTTTGGTACTCCGCGTCGTCTTCTTTGGCGCTTCATGGTTTTTCAGACGCGGATTTTGCCGGGTGTCGGTTGGATAGGAAGTCCACTTCTGGGACTTGCCAGTTTTTGGGTTCTTCTTTGGTGTCTTGGTCTTCCCGCAAACAATCGAGTGTTGCTCAATCCACTACCGAGGCCGAGTGTGTTGCCGTTGCTAGTTGTTGCTCTCAGCTCCTTTGGATTTCATACACCATGAGTGACTTTGGTGAGGAGTATACCCTTGTCCCACTTCAATGTGATAGCACCAGTGCCATAAGCGTTGCAAAGAACCCAGTGCTCCATTCCAAAACCAAGCACATAGAAGTGAGGTATCATTTTCTGAGAGACAACGTTGAGAAAGGAAAGATAGCTTTGATCCATGTACCCACACATGACCAACTAGCCGATATTTTCACCAAACCCCTAGATCAAGCAACTTTCACTCGTTTGCGGGGGGAACTTGGTGTGTGTTTGATTTCTTGAGTTGGGTGTGTGGGAGCTCCTTTGTAGCATATGTATAGTTTCCTTTGTGCATTTCTTGCATTTGGCATGGCATATGTAACATGATGTATAGGCATCCTTGTATCTTAGATTGCATGCATTTTGTATCATATGCATTGGATAGGAAAAGCTTCTCCTATATACATTGTTCACCATGGGATGCTATATATATGTTTTTGTGAGCTTGTTTGGTATGCTATGGTTAGTTTGGCTTAGCTCTTGATGATCTTGTTGAATGATCCATGGTTGATGGCCATATTTTTGAAAAATGTCACATATATGCTCTCTCATGTGTAAACGCCTTTATATGATCTTGTCATGTTTTAGTGGCTTTGCTATGCTTAATTTGTGGTTGGATAGCTAGTTTATTGATCATATGGGGCCAAAGGCTCATTTGCCATCATAAATGTTTAGCCCTCTTGCTTCATCTTGTGGAGGGGCATAAGTTCCTTTTTGTCGCAAAGACATTTCATGTACCATTCATAAATCTGAAAATGAAATGAAAAATTCTTGGAAAATATGCTCCCATGTCATATGTGCTGTATTTAAGTTGCTTTGGGTGCTAAACCATTGCATGATGCCTACCAATGAGAAGTCTCATACATAGAAGTAGGCACATGGCTCGGTGGCTTTGACATGACATGAGGTGCTTGTGGGTGTTTGTGATGGTCTTATGATTAGAATGGCTGTCCTAGCATGAAGTTTGTGTGGCTTTGCCATTTTGACATGTTTTGCTCATGTTTAGGTTTTTGCTTGTGAGAGAGTAACTTTTCGCAAAATTACTCAAATTTTTTTAGCCTTGTCCAATGGTCGTGAAACTTGGTGATCACGTAGTTAAGGTCATTACGAACCTGTAGAGTATCTAACTTGCTCATTTGGACTTGTGTAGCTCCTTGTGATGAATTTTGTATATTTGAGAAGCTATATGTTGAAAGTTTTCACATTTTGCCTTGATTCATGCATTGTCAACAAGGGGGAGAAGTTTGTGCATGCTTTGGGCACCTGGGAGTGTTTGGAAGGTGTTCCAATTGTTTCGGGCAAATTTTGAGTAGTTTGGTGCAGGGCCGGTCACATGGGGCGGTCTAACCGCCCCCAGGCGGTCAGATGAGTGGTAGGCGGTCTAACCACCTGGGGTAGGCGGTCTAACCGCCCTGGGCAGAGTGAGCAGGTTTTTGCTCTTTGTTGCATTCCCATGTTGCATTGCTGCATTTGTTCAGGGGGAGTGTGCTTTGGCTCAGGGGGAGCTTGCATATGTGCAGGGGGAGCTCTTTGTGGTGTTCGAGCTTCGCTTTGGTGGTTTGCGCTCTTTGCTTGAGCTTTGCTTTGTCTCGGATGTGTCGAGCCGTTGCCCTTGCCTAAGGGGTCCGAGACTTGTCTTCTTCAAGTGATCTTGCTCTTTGCCTTTCTTTGGCTTTCGATCGCTTGTTGAGGTTTCTTTTTATTTGTTCTTTTCTTTTCTTTTTCTCTTTGGTTACAAATCAAGTGTGTTGTCAATGCACTCATCAAGGGGGAGATTGAGGACCATGTGTGGTTCGAGGACCGGTGGATGGTCGCTGTGACGCCCCAGGTTTTTTAATTACCGTCATTAACGCTAATGACCGGATTAACCGAGTCAAACCAGTCAAACCCCGGTCAAACCTAGGTCAACCTGGGTCATCACCCGAAAACCTCGCCAAGGAACCCTAATGAACCCCTTGACCAAGCCTACACACGCCCGTAGTGGACCCTTGGCCAAAGACACGGTCAAAACCGGCTTAACCGTTGACGTCAGCGAATGTCGTCCGCAACTTTTGCCGCGTTCTCCAAAATTCACCTAAACACTTCAAAATCTACCTTGATAAAAGTTGTCCATCTTGTTGAGGGACACAATTTTCATGTAGATTGGCATTTCAAATTTTGAGTGGAAATTGGTGAAAAACTTGATCAACTAACAGTACCTCCTGTTTAGCAGAACCTGCCGGCATTCAATGTTGGCACGACGTTCCTGTAAAATTCGTCGAGAAAAACACTAGACGGCCTTTACGAAAGTTGTAAAGGGTAGTTAGACCTACAAATTTCCCATTCATTGCTTGGTGCACTTTTATTCAATTTTTGGGAGCTACGCGTGTTCAAACAGGGACGCAGGAAATTGGTTTCAGCCGGCCGACGTCACCCCGCGCCTGGCGCGCCGAGCCCGCGCGTGACGCCGGCGGCCCGCGCCCCCGGGCACGGCGCACCGCCCAAGGCCGTGCCTTCCCTAGGCGCCGCGGACCCCCGAGGCAGCACGCACGCCGAGGATGCCGCGGAGTCCGCGCCGCCCGCCCCCGCCCGCGCCCCGAACCGCGCGCCGCCGTACGTCCTCCCCGCCCGATGCGGCACGGTTGTCGCCCGGCCGTCCTCGTGCCCCCGCCCGCGTTGCCTCTCCCCGTTTTCCCCGGTCCACGTCGAGGCGCACGCCTATAAGGAGCCCCCTCGCTCCTCCCGCGGTGCGCGGGGCCGTCGCCGCGGTCGAACCCGCCGCCCGCCGACGCTCAGACCACGCCGCCGCGGCGAGCTCCAATTCCCGCCAACCCGAGCCGAAGTGAACTGTCCTTCGCCTCCTCTAGCTCCTACACACGCTACCGAGCGCCCCCACCGCTGTCCCCGGCCTCAACCTCGCCGACTTGGCCAGCCGCGGCGGCCAGTGCCGCTGACCACCGGTGCGCCCCACCGCCGGCCGCCCTCCCTACCCCTCCGAGCACGCAAATCAACCCCTAGGTGAGCCTTGAGTCTCCCCCACCTTTTTCCCCACACCCCAGCGCCGCCGGTTGCCGGATTTCGGCCGGAGCCGCGTCGGCCGGCCGCCAGGGGTCGCATTGCGAAGCTCCTTTTAATTCTAAGGGTCTTACCGCAAAATCAAGGGTATATTCGTAAGAACCTGAAGTTTCCAGGGACTTGCGCGCTAAGAGATTCTTAAATAGTACTTGAGATTTGGCTGAAACTTGTAACTTGTGTAGAAAATCACAGAAAAATCAGAAAAATGCCAAACCAATTTTGTTGGATTCGTGGTGAATTATCCTACAACTTTTGCTATTCTGTCCTAAGCCAATTCTTTTTAGTTTTTGCATGAAAAATACAAATGTGAAAACCCTAGATCTGCAATATCTCAAAAGCCATAAATCCTCTGTAGCTAATTTTTGGATATGTTGTGTGCAATGTCGTGACTAGCTCCTATGCCAAAAATTGCACAAAGTTATGATGTAAATCTTTTTATAAAAATGTTTTTCCATTTCTGGCAGATCTGCATAAATGATTTTTCTAGCTAAAAATAATTAGGTTTTGCAACCAACTTTTGCACACTGTCTTTGAATACCAAAACACACCTGTGGTGAATTAATCACAGTTTTATAAATAACAGAAATAATTATTCTTGAATTATGCTTGTTTTTCTTTAAAATTGCACAACTCAAGTTCCACAATAGTGCTAGGTGTATATGCTGCACCACTAGGCTAGTTTTGATCCATATGACATGTGTGAGAAAGTTAGGATCATTTTGTTGAGTAATTATTTTTGTGTGCATTTACCATGTCCATCTAGCTAGCTTTTGTCTTTTTCAAAAACAATTAAATTCTAGCTATCCAAAGCTCGCATGTGTGTCCAGTGGCTTGTTATAAGTGTTTAGAGTGTAATACACCCATCCAATGAATTTTATTGATTAATTCCATGAATAAAAGACATGTAAATCATTAAAGGCTTAATAGTCATTAATTGGGAAAAATCACCAAATCATCCTTACCAATCTTGGGTGTGATTGTAAATCATTTTAAAAGGTTAAATATACCTACCCACTACTGTTTGTGAACTTAAATTAAATTATTTACATATATATGTACGCAGTCACCATCAAAAAGAATGATTAATAAAGAATTGCATATTGTTCCTTTATGGAAGAGTATGCTGAATGTATTTCTTATCTAGGTGAATGTGCCCAACCAAAACACCCTTTGGTTGTCCTCTATTGTTTGTGGTTAATTAAATTAAAAATTGTCAAATGAATCTTGCATGTGCATCTTCGTGTAGATCTTTCCGCTGGTAGACGTACGCTCGTGCCGGAAGGAGGCGACAAAGGTGCCGACAAAGAGCTGTCGTATGTGAACGTAGCTCAAGACCTGGACCCAAGTCCAGAAGGGCCCAAGGCCAACCTTGCCAGCGAAGGCAAGCCCCAGATCATTAACCCCGTCTTTTAAAATTATGCAATTATGTTTGCTACGAATGTGCATTTACGTTTCATGAGTTGATTTGAAACCCTAGATGCATGACCTTTAGGTACCTATGCTCTATCACTAGTATGCTAGGTCGATAGCTGCTATGCTATAGGACCCGATAGAAGTCGAGTGATGTTCATCACTCGCGAGAATAGGTTCCTAGATAGGAATCATAAGATATCCTCAAATGGATTGCTCATGTGGTAAGAGCATGGGATTGGGCCCCGGTCTAGTGGTCATGTGGGCTAAGCTTTTGAACGTACTAAACATTCGCCGGGAATGGGACCGGTAAGCCTAGTACCTTAATGAGGCGGCACGGGATCCTACCGTTACTACTCTTGAGAAATCTCCTAACCGGCTAGCTACCGGGAAGGGTGGTGTATGGTGACTCCGGGTATCTCGCGGGGTATGCCGGATAGCTTGCACCAAGGACTGTAAGATTCGATCCCAACCCGAGGATTTTTGGGGACGGCCTGGGAAAGTTGTCCTTTCGGGGGCAGCCTACCGTGTGTTTGGGTTTACCTTGCAAGGTTTAAATCAATCGATTGTCGGCCTCTCACCGTTATCCGAGACTGCTTAATCAACTGGCCATGATATCCCATAATGATGGAACTCGAGAAATATTGTTGTATGAATTAATTGCTTGTCCAATTCTTGAATGGATTAGATGGCACATTTAGAAATGGTAATCAACTAGAACTTATGCTAAAATTTTGAAAATAAGGATCTACTCTTAGCAGCTGTTTAAGCAAAATAAACTCCACCGGCCAAAAGCCTTTCATGTCTAGAGGTTGGTGATGTAGTCATCACCCGACGGTTAAGTCTTGCTGAGTATTAGTATACTCAGCCTTGCTTTAAAACTGTTGTTGCAGGTGTGATTGACCGGATGGGTGACGACAAGTAAGGACATCACGGATGGCCTCCTGTGATGTTCACCGTTGTGCTAGTTTAAATTATTTCCGCTGTATTTTCGAACTCTGAACCTTTACTCCATGTCAGGAACAATGGTTTGTAATAAAATGTTTAATTCATGTTGTACTCTGGACTCGCCTTCGCATGAGTTTTAATGCATGTGTCGATCCTCTGTTCGATGTCCAAGTGATTTACCGGGCGTTAACCCAGCAACCAACGACAGGATGATACATTACTATGGCTTAATGACCAAAGTGGATCGGTCTTAGGCGATAGTACGGTATCTTCCTGGGCGGGTTGTCACAGTCGCTTCCTTGTGTGATGAGTGATTGACAACGTTGTGTGGACTGATTCTTGGCTAAGTATTGCAGGTGCAGGTTGCGGCTTGACTCGTGTTGGTGCAGGTGAAGAACAAGGGCGAAAGGTCGTTGCCGGTCAGGCCTCCAGGTGTGGAGAAGACAAGTAGGCTTCGTTCGAGGGACCCGATGGCCAGTGGGGTCAAGTGCGAGCCGCATGGTGGCATGAACAGCAAGATGAAGTCGTGGACGGTTTCTTGGTAGAGCCTCAAAACCAAGGGCGAGTCGGGACTATGTGGGAGCCGAGTCATGAGTGGAGATTGGCGGAGGCTACACCGAGTTCACGGGGTTTGCAGTGGTTCACCAGAAAACCACTGGGTTACTCGGTTGAGCCACAAAACCGAGGCCGAAGACTTGCCGAGGAGGTGCGGCCACCCAGGCTGGTTCAACCGCCCAGGAGGGGCGGTCAGACCGCATAGGGCCGGTCAGATCTCCCTGGCCGGTCTAACCGCCCAAGGGGGCGGTCTGACCGCCCTGGCCGCCGGCGTCAAGATGCTTCGAAGCGGAAGACACGCGTCGGGATCGCAAGGCTTGCGTCGAGGCTAAGCAGGTTGCGGTTGCCGGGCATCCGTCTGATGAAGAAATTCCGAAGATTTCCAAATCCGCCCTTGAGGGGCTTGTATCCCTAGTTATTAGGTGAGGGTAGTTTAGTCTTTTGGGTGCCTCCATATATACTCATTGAATGGGTGGATGGCAGCCAACTCTTGGAACCCTAGCTCATTTGTTTTTCCATTTTCGTTCTCCATTTTCCCTAGTTTTTCCTAGGACTAGCTTGAGAGCTTCATGTGAGATTTAGAGAGAGGGATGGATGTTTGGGTGGCAAGCTAGACCTTGTACGAACCTTCATGGTATGTATAGATGGTTCGGCGTTGTTCCTCAAGGTGGTTTTCCCGTCCTTCTTTGTGGTGATTTTCGGAGCTCTTTGTTGGCGGTGTTTTGAGAACGATTTCTTGGGGTTTTTGGTGGGTGTCACGTATGAGGATCTTGTGCCTCTTTGGCTGGTGACTTTTCCCCCAAATCTCCTTTGAATCGGACTCGATTTGGTGGTTTTTCGAGTTGGGCGAGTTTTTCACCTAGAGAGGCGATTTCGTCGATTCCTCTTGATTGTGAGCATTTCGGGTCGATTCCTTTGAGGTAGAGGTTGCCCAGGACGTAACGCAGCTAATCCCGAAGTTTCACTACAATCCATGGAGTGATTCGGGAGATCGGGCGCGAGGAAGTTAGGGTTTGACCCGCGGGCTGTTTTTCTGGGAGAGGCGGTCTAACCGCCTGGAGGGGGCAGTCTAACCGCCCTGGGTGTTTCCAGGTCGAAGTTTTGTTCCACCGGATTTTCTTCTATGAGTTTGTTCGCCTTGATCGGAGGAATGTCCGGGTGAAATTTTGGGTCGTTCTCGTCTTGTTTGCTAGGTGTTCTTGGTTGGAGTTCGTTATCGGGTACGAGGAGGTTAGACCGCCCCTGGTAGCCGGTCTAACCGCCCCTAGGCCCCTGGGTGGAGTTTTGGTTTTCGCCAAGATTTTCTGGTAGCTAGCATGGCCTTGACCAGAGATCTTTGTTGGTGAAACCGTGGTGCGTTTTGGTACTCGGAAGAGGTGTTTTGGAGGATTTCTTGGTTACCAGGTGGAGGCGGTCTAACCGCCCCCTATACCCGGTCTAACCGCCCCCTCTGGACAGCCGGCTTTCGAGGTGTTTCCGCTGTCGTGGGTGCGTGTGTGGTGAGGTTGCTGGTAGAGTTTGCTCCTAGGACCAGTAGCACTCCAGTGGCTACGTGGTGTTGGCAAACGGAAGGTAGAAGTGCGGAGCGTGTGATTTTGGGGGTCCGACCGAGCGAGTTCATCTTGTCGGAGTTTCAATCTCCTTCGAGAAGAATTTTTATCGGCTCCCATTCACTCCCCCCCTCTGGTCGCCTAATCGGTCCTTCAAAGGACAAGCACAAGTTATCACCACCTTGGGAGGGGTCGTTCATCATCCATGAAGTGCTCCGACCCAGGACATACAAGATCCAGTACGAGGACAGGAGGGTCGTCTCCAACGCATGGAACATCGAGCACCTGCGCCCGTTTTATCCTTGAGTAACTGTTCGAATCTCGTACATAAATAAATATATGTTGCATGCCTTGTTCACATGTCCTTGAGTTCGGAAACTTATCAATGGCTATGTTAACGAGTTTGCGATAACGTTTGGGGCTGAGCAGCGAGCGTCCTTGCACCAATGCAAAGACGCTCCCTGCTCAGGGGCTACCCAAGGCACGATGCCCTCCACCCGTTTTTTATGATTTTTTCAAAAAAAATCCCGACAACCGTGTCGAAACCGATCGCACGAGCGAAAGGTTTTTTGGACGGAAACTCGATCTGGCGAGAAGTAAGGGCGATGGCCTGCGTGGTGTGAGGTGCTGCTGCTCGTTCAAAGTTCCTAGTGCCGAGGCCTCCACGGCTACGGCACGAAGACTTGCGAACACAGTCCGAGTCCTCAGGTCTTCGTCCGACCTCTTCTCAAAAGTGTTCGGGTGAGGTGACCACCTGGACTCTGGTCCAAAAAGTGATCTCAAAAACAAAATCATGCCAAGTTACCTCCCAAACCTTTCGAGTTCTCGGGGACTGCGAATGAGTGGTTACCCTTAGCGGTTTGAGGGGGGTGAGCTCTTCGACTCCTACGCCTCAGTGGCTCCAGAGTAGGGCTTGGTCATCTCAATTTTCTAAGGTCGACTACGCGTTGTTGCAGTCATCCTCGGGCGCTCGGAAGCGATCGGGATGTAATGCAACTTGAATAAAGTTCATAGCAACACAACTTGTAGTGTTACGATTTGTTCTAATCATTACATGAAATAAAAAGTGGTACAATTAACTTGAGGGGTCGGGGCTTCCGAGTCCTCTGCTGCATCTTGTGGCGGCAGCTCTAGATCTTTCAGGGTAGTGTCGGCCATATCGCAGGAGAAGGAGGCGCGGTCTTCCTCAAGCTCGTCGCACTGCGCATCTGTCACACCCGAATTTGAAGGCAAACTCGAATGCATAAATTACATGTGCGCCAGGATCAAGTTACACACACGTAATGACTCAGTGAATATCAGACACAGTGCCAAAGCGTAAAAGAGAGTATTAAAACCATTACATGACCGAGAGTCTCAACAACGTATCATCAGAGCGAACAACTAGCAGCGGATCTTCAGAATGGAACTCCACGGGCCGGCGGCGGTGGCACGCATGCCTAGCACTCATCATCAATCTTCGAGTCTGAGCAGCAATCCGGGTTGTGTAGATGCAATAAATAAACAAGCGTGAGCACATGTCGTACTCAGCAAGGGAAGAATATCATAATAAACATGCATGGCTGTATAAGTGGATGGCCAAAGGGTTTAAGCAGGTTAGCATTTTAGTTGATCAAATTTTATTAAGCAACTTACTTACTAGCAAATGTAAGTGTATACCATCCCACAATTAAGGTGTAACATCATAACCATGAACATAAAGTAAAGAATAATTTAAATTCATCTTCCGATAGATTAATCATGTGAGGGTCCAGGCCGCTCTTGACCGTGAGCACGGCTAATCGATTAGTTTTAAACACTCTGCAGAGGTTGTACATCTTTACCCACAAGTCGCGTAAAAACTCCGAAGAGCTTTAGACCCAACCACGCGATGCTGATCAGGCATCATACCACACTGCCGAGGTGTGATTGCATAGGGATGCTACGAGGCCTTTACAAAGATTCCCTAATGTGCAGCAACCCACTAGGTTTCAGGACGAAGCGGGGCATAAAGCTCCCTAGCGGGTACCGTGTCTTAGCAAAGCCCAACTCCTCGCTAGAGCAGGTCTATACTCCATCAACGCCTCCCCATTGGTCCCTTTCAGGTAAGATCACCACAACACCAAGGTCTCTAATTATTCAGCCAACCCAGAGCCATATAGCCTTGTGGTTGTACTGTTGTCCTGGGTGGTTCTCCATGTTCCAATTAAACATATGGTCTTGTAATTAACTTACCATCAAAGAACATAGAGCATAAATGGATATCATGTTGTTTATTACCAACCCAGTTGAGCAACTAAGCAACATCTACCATCAAGATTAATTAAGTAACCCAGTTACAAGGCAACGGTAAAAAAATCTAGGCATAGTCCTTAATAGGAACCCGTCAAAATTAATGCAAGCAAGAAAGTAAATACAATGATTAAATGCATGTTCATATAGGATAAAGCGGGTATGACCAAGGACACTTGCCTCTCACAAGATCCGGATTTGCTCAGAGTCTTCAAGTCTTCACCACAGAAAAATCTTCGGACTGCTCGTTCTCTACGCATCACACATTCACATGCAAGAGACAATACAATAAAATAAGAAAACAATTCACCAATCACTTCAAACAGGAACAAAAACTTCACTAAACTGATCTACTCGTCAAGATGAACAAATGGATATAAAGAACGCTAAAAACGGAGCTAGAACGCGTAATCTACGACCGAAACAAGATACAGGGGCTATACTGCAGGGAAACTAAACTTCCAGGGACTAAACCGCGAGAATCTAAGGGCTAAAACATACTTTTATAAAAAACTCAGGGGCTAAAACTCTAAACTCTAAGGGCTGGACTGCGGGTACAAAACCTTAAAAACCTAGGGTCTGAACCGCAAAGAAAAGGACCTATTTGCAAGGGTTTCTCTATGGTGGGAGGACCGGCCTGCGAAACTTAAAAAGGCTAGGGTCTCTTTTGCAAAAATGACCGGGTCACAGCTGTGTTGACCGGTACCCCTTCGGTTGACCTGGTGGTGGATTAGATCTAAGCCATTGGCTCCAGATCGGACGGCTGCGTCGCCCGGGGCGCGAAGGACGGCGGCGCGGTAGCGGTGCGCGGCGGCGGCCGGCGTAGCTCCGGCGAGCTCACACGGTTTCGACCTACGGAGCACGATCTAGCGCACGGCTTGCACCAGGACGACGCCGGCGGCATGCGCGATCGAACTAGGGCACCGGGGCGGACTTTCGGTTGGCGACGGCGACGCGCAACACAGAGGGGCGGCCGACTCATGGCGGAGGGAAAGACGACGAGCCCTCCTCAGCGCTCGGAGCACGAGAACAGCAACAAGCTGCACCGGTGACTTCCTCACCTAGCGACGGAACTCCGAGGCGGCTTCACGACAGCGGGGAGGCGACGCGGTGGCGAATCGACGACGGCGGCCGAGCTAGGGTTCGCGGCGGCGGCGGCCCGGAAACGCGGGTAGCTAGGGTTAGGGGAAAAAGAAAAGCGAAGCGGTCGAGCCGGCGGCTTTAAAGGGACGGAGGCGGCCTCGGCATGCGGACCCACGGAAGGGAGGCGCGGGTGCGCGGGGAACGCGACGTGGCCGAGGTGCGGCGCGCGGTCGGACTCGGGCGGCTCGGGCGCGGCCTAAGGAAGAAGATTACGTCGCGGCCCCACCCGTCAGCGAGACACAGAGAGAGGAGGCGGTGCGGGCTGCGACGGGCCGCTGGTGGGCTGCTAAAGCGCTAGGCCGCACGCGAGTTAGCTAGGCTGAGTGAGGACCTGGGCCAGAAGCAAAGAAGGAAAAGGGGAAGAAGAAAACCTTTTTGAAATTTTCAAAGGAGCTCACAAAAATTGAACTCAAACACAAATTTGAATTCAACAAATATAAACAATGCAACAGCATGAGTGCAACAGTAAACTCCTATAGTTCATTAATTTAATTAAGAAAAATAATTAAATGCCTATAGAAATTAAACAAAACCTTAAAAGTCCTTAAACAAGCATTTGTTGCTAAGCAAAATTTTATTAAAAGCCATAATTAAAATTTTGGGTGTTACAAATCCTACCCCCTTAAGATGAATCTCGTCCTCGAGATTCGGAAGGATCAACAAAAAGATCTGGATAGTCTTCCTTCAGCTCATATTCTCTTTCCCAGGTTGCCTCATCCTCTGCATGATTACTCCACTGCACCTTGCACATCCTGATCACCCGATTCCTTGTGACACGTGCTAAAGTTTCCAAGATCCTGATGGGACGTTCAGTGTAAGTGAGATCCTCCTTGACAGTCAAACCATCCATAGGTAGTGGCTCTTTATCATGAGGTTGGAGACCTTTTTGCAATTGAGAGATATGGAACACATCATGCACATCCGAGAGCTGATTTGGTAACTCCAACCTGTATGCTACTTCTCCCACTCTCTCTAAGATCTTGAAGGGTCCAATAAAGTGAGGTGACAACTTTCCCTTCACTTTAAACCTGCGCAAACCTCTGATCGGTGACACTTTTAGGTACACATAGTCACCTTCTTGGAGAACCACGTCTCTCCTCTTTCCATCCGCATAACTCTTCTGTCTAGATTGAGCAGCCCTCAAGTTTTCCCTTATGATCTGAACTTGTATTTCTGCTTCCTTAACGATATCGGTTCCAAACAACTGACTCTCTCCTGTTTGGCTCCAATACAAGGGTGTTCTACACCTCCTTCCATACAATGCCTCGAAGGGTGCCATCTTGAGGCTAGCCTGGTAGCTGTTGTTGTAAGAGAACTCAGCATAGGGCAAACTCTTATCCCAACTACCTCCATGCTTAAGAGCACAAGCTCTCAACATGTCTTCCAGAATCTGGTTAGTCCTCTCAGTCTGTCCATCTGTCTGTGGGTGATAGGCTGAGCTGAAGTTTAACTTTGTATCCAAGGATTCATGAAGCTTTTCCCAGAAACGAGATGTGAACTGAGTACCTCTGTCGGACACTATCTTTTTAGGTACACCATGCAATCACACAATCCTGGACATGTACAACTCAGCTAGCTTTGCCCATGTATATGTGGTTCGCACTGGTATGAAGTGAGCAACCTTTGTTAAACGATCCACTATAACCCATATTGAATCATACCCATCACGAGTACGGGGCAACCCAACAATGAAATCCATACCAATCTCTTCCCACTTCCACTCTGGCACCTTCAACGGCTGAAGCAATCCCGCTGGCTTTTGATGCTCAGCTTTAACCCTATGACAGGTGTCGCACAAGGCCACATGGGCGGCTACATCCCTCTTCATCCCATACCACCAATACCTCTGCTTGAGATCTTGATACATCTTGGTGCTTCCTGGGTGAATGGAATAAGCTGAATCATGAGCCTCTCTTAAGATGGCGTTTCGGAGATCTCCCACATCAGGCACACAAATCATGTTCCTAAACCATATAGTTCCTTGATCATCCTCTGTGAAATCTGTGGCTTTACCCTTTTCCATAGTCTCTCTGATTTCTTTTATCTCTATATCTTCCAGTTGTCCCTTGCGTATCTCCTGCTCCAAGACAGACTCTACCTCCAAGGTAACTCCTTCGGTTTGAGCAACCATCCCCAGATTGAGTTTCTCAAACTCCTTCATCAGCTCTTCAGGCAACTGGAATGTCAAAGCCATGTTGGCATGTCCCTTCCGACTCAAAGCATCTGCAACCAAGTTTGCCTTCCCAGGATGATAGTGTATCTCCAGATCATAATCCTTGATCAGCTCTAACCAACGATGTTGTCTCATATTCAAATCTTTCTGAGTGAAGATGTACTTTAGACTCCTATGATCTGTGTAAATCTGGCACTTGGTTCCCATAATGTAGTGTCTCCAAATCTTCAAAGCGTGAACCACTGCCGCTAACTCCAGATCATGGGTAGGATAATTCAGCTCATGTTTCCTCAACTGTCGAGATGCATAGGCTATAACATGACCTTCCTGCATGAGAACACAACCTAAACCTTGTCGGGACGCATCGCAGTAGATATCAAAACTCTTTTGCAGGTCTAGCATCACTAGAATTGGAGCTGAAGTCAACCTCTTCTTCAATTCCTCAAAACTGGCTTGACAGGCATCAGTCCACTTGAACTCTTTATCCTTCTCTAGTAGTGATGTAAGAGGCTTTGCTACTTTAGAGAACCCTTCAATGAACCGACGATAATACCCTGCAAGGCCAAGGAAACTCCTGATCTCCTTGACAGTCCGAGGCGGCTCCCATTTCAATACGTCACTGACCTTTGCGGGATCCACTGAAATACCACCATCGGTGATGATATGCCCAAGGAAAGAGACTTCCTTCAACCAAAAATCACACTTGCTAAACTTGGCATACAACTGATGCTCTCTCAGCTTCTGCAACACAAGCCTCAAATGCTCCTCATGCTCCTCCTCATTCTTGGAGTAAATCAAGATGTCATCAATGAACACCACAACAAACTTATCCAGGTACTGCATAAAAACTTTGTTCATCAGATACATGAAGTAGGCAGGTGCATTAGTCAGTCCAGAAGACATGACGGTGTACTCATAGAGTCCATACCTAGTAGTGAATGCGGTCTTAGGGATATCTGCTAATCTGATCCTCATCTAATGATAACCAAAACGTAAATCAATCTTTGAGAACACCTTAGCACCTCTCATCTGATCAAACAAATCGTCAATACGGGGCAATGGATACTTATTCTTGATAGTAACATCATTAAGCGATCGGTAATCCACACACATCCGCTGAGTACCATCCTTCTTCTCCACAAAGATAACCGGTGCTCCCCAAGGTGATGAACTAGGACAAATGAATCCATTTGCCAATAGCTCCTTAATCTGCTTCTTAAGCTCAAGTAATTGATCACTAGACATTCTGTAGGGGCGCTTAGAGATAGGAGCAGTACCAGGTAAAAGATCGATAACAAACTCAACTTCTCGATCAGGCGGCATACCTGGCAGCTCTTCTGGGAACACATCTGGGTAATCACACACCACCTTAATGTCCTCTAAAGATTCACCATTCATCTGGTTTACTGAACACCCTTCTACTGATGGTAGCGCAGCTACAAATTCAATCTGTTCGCCGTCTAAACTGGTGAGGAGAACTGACTTCGTGGCATACCGGATTTCTCCTTTGAACTTACCCAGCCATCCCATTCCAAGTACCACATCAATGCCGATAGAATCCAATACTATGGGGTCTGCTTGAAAATCCTTCCCCAAAATCTGAAGGTTAACCCTGTTACACCTGTATATTGCCTTCATGTCTCCTCTTGCTGAATTAACTAGCATGGGACGTGGCATGGTGCTCATGGGGATGTTAAGTCTAGCTACACAGTGAGAAGTAATGAAAGAATGAGTTGCTCCAGCATCAAACAAAACTGAAGCGAGGGCGGAGTTGACAAGACACATGCCGAACACTACTCGGGGGCTCTCTTGAGCAGTCTCTGCACTCACGTGGTTCACTCTGCCACGTGCATAATTCTGTCTTCCCTTACTGCCCTTCGAGATCTGGCTCTCATTCCTCATCTGTTGGCTATGTTGACTCTGTGCTGGAGTGTTGGGGGCATTCCTCTTAGGGCAGGCATTTACATAATGCCCAACCTTTCCACACCTTAAGCAGGTGGCACCTCTAGGGATGCTAGTCTTCACTGGGGTAACAACTGGTGCCATCTGACGATTCCGTAGAGAACGGGGTCGTGAAGTCTGCTGCACTGGACACTGAAACTGCTGTTGACCAAAGTCCTCAATAGGGCCTCCGAACTGAAAGGGAGTCTCTTGAGGTTGATTAAAGCAGGGGCGAGTGTTACTTCCAGACTGTCCAGGGGTGGTGGCTTTCCTCTTTAGGTCTTCCAACTCCTTGCGAATGTACTCTAACCCAATGGACTTGTCTAGCAACATCTGGAAGGATGGAAAGGTGTGGGATATGAGCTGGTACCGGAGTGGTTCGGCTAACCCCTTCAAGAACAACTCTTGCTTCTTCACATCATCAACAACCTCCTCAGGAGCATAGCGAGACAACTCAACGAACTTGTCCCTGTACTCTATCACAGACATCTCTCCCTGCTTGAGTGCCAGGAACTCCTTCTTCTTTAACTTCATAAGGCTGGTAGGTATATGATAGCTCCTGAAGCTGGTGGTGAACTCCTGCCAAGTGATAGCATCAGGGGTGGCATGAGCAGCAACGTAGGCATCCCACCAGGCTGACGCTGTCCCCTGAAGTCGACCTGAAGCATACAAGACCTTCTCTCTATCGTCGCACTGTGCGATGGTGAGCATCTTCTCCACTGTCTTCAGCCAATCGTCAGCCTCCAATGGATCAACTGCATGAGAAAACACCGGCGGGCAATGGCTCATGAACTGCTGGTGCTTGTCCTTATGGGGCTGGTTCTGATTTATCTGAGCCTGCATTCTTGTCATGTTGGTGGACATGTCCTGAACAAGCTGCATCTGTGCAGCTAGAAACTGCTGCATCGCCGGATCCATTTGACTTTGTTGTCGAGTGATACTAAAACGTCCACTCGTCCTCTGATGTGGATCCAAACCTGGTGTTCACCATCTGAGTGTTAGGATCATGAGATTTAAATACTAGAGTAAAGAGATAACTCCGAAAGATGAAGCAACACAAACTTCCAGATTAAGACAGATTATACTTGCCCCAATAAATCAAGTGCAACTATCATTATTGATACCCATAAATTATGAAATTTCTCCAGAACAGGGGGTATGAAATTATGAAACTAATCCAACTGGAATCAACTCAATCGGAGATCTAGAACTTCAGATACAAAATAAACAAGTCGACTGGGTCAGCAGAGTTTCCAGATTCTGGTAGCTCCAATGTTTCGTTCATAACTTCCAGAATATACATAGGATGGTGCTGAATTTTTGATATAAAATCATATATGAAATTTTTGAACTAACCCAACTGGTTTCATGTCGTTTGGAATTCTGTAGCTTGAGATATAACCATAACACTACCGCTATGTCAGAGAGCTGCGTGAACAGATTTTGTACCCACAAGATTTGTTGGAGAGAAAAAGAAAGTTGGGTAAAGGGAAGGATAGATAAAGCAAAGATTACTTAAGGTTGCGAGGATTGGAAAAGAATTACACCCCCACTAACAAACTAGCTACTAAACTCGATGTCATTGTGGTCATCACTCCACAACACATCGCACTCAAACAAAGATCCAAATCAAGCATTTATCACAAAATCAAACATTCAAACACACCTCTAAACTAAGCACACGCTAAGACGCTCGCATCTATCGATTTTACTAAGAAAGATCTTAAAGCTCCTATATCCTATTGAAGAAGATCGTTGAGATGAACATGATGGGGTTACTTGATTACTGGGAACGATCAGGAACACGGGTAGGGTAGAGGCAAAGAAAGATTGGAGAGGAGTACAGCAGACGCTAAAGGTTCCTTAAGGCAAGATCAAGGAAATTTAGAGTGAAAAGATTGATCAAGATAAGATAGAGAACAAGTAGATTATCAAGGATGAGGTTAAAAGCAAGGGTAAGTATATTAAAATAGAATTAAAGCATAGCATGAAGTGGGAATGGCTTCTATGATATTATAGTCCTTAAATTCGACCGTTTTCCAACTAGGCTAACGTTCTACAGTCAACACGGCTCTGATACCACTTTGTCACACCCGAATTTGAAGGCAAACTCGAATGCATAAATTACATGTGCGCCAGGATCAAGTTACACACACGTAATGACTCAGTGAATATCAGATACAGTGCCAAAGCGTAAAAGAGAGTATTAAAACCATTACATGACCGAGAGTCTCAACAACGTATCATCAGAGCGAACAACTAGCAGCAGATCTTCAGAAAGGAACTCCACAGGCAGCTGACTGGTGGCACGCACGCCTAGCACTCATCATCAATCTTCGAGTCTGAGCAGCAATCCGGGTTGTGTAGATGCAATAAATAAACAAGCGTGAGCACATGTCGTACTCAGCAAGGGAAGAATATCATAATAAACATGCATGGCTGTATAAGTGGATGGCCAAAGGGTTTAAGCGAGGTTAGCATTTTAGTTGATCAAATTTTATTAAGCAACTTACTTACTAGCAAATGTAAGTGTATACCATCCCACAATTAAGGTGTAACATCATAACCATGAACATAAAGTAAAGAATAATTTAAATTCATCTTCCGATAGATTAATCATGTGAGGGTCCAGGCCGCTCTTGACCGTGAGCACGGCTAATCGATTAGTTTTAAACACTCTGCAGAGGTTGTACATCTTTACCCACAAGTCGCGTAAAAACTCCGAAGAGCTTTAGACCCAACCACGCGATGCTGATCAGGCACCATACCACACTGCCGAGGTGTGATCGCATAGGGACGCTACGAGGCCTTTACAAAGATTCCCTAATGTGCGGCAACCCACTAGGTTTCAGGACGAAGCGGGGCATAAAGCTCCCTAGCGGGTACCATGTCTTAGCAAAGCCCAACTCCCCGCTAGAGCAGCTCTATACTCCGTCAACGCCTCCCCATTTGTCCCTTTCAGGTAAGATCACCACAACACCAAGGTCTCTAATTATTCAGCCAAGCCAGAGCCATATAGCCTTGTGGTTGTACTGTTGTCCTGGGTGGTTCTCCATATTCCAATTAAACATATGGTCTTGTAATTAACTTACCATCAAAGAACATAGAGCATAAACGGATATCATGTTGTTTATTACCAACCCAGTTGAGCAACTAAGCAGCATCTACCATCAAGATTAATTAAGTAACCCAGTTACAAGGCAACGGTCAAAAGAATCTAGGCATAGTCCTTAATAGGAACCCGTCAAAATTAATGCAAGCAAGAAAGTAAATACAGTGATTAAATGCATGTTCATATAGGATAAAGCGGGTATGACCAAGGACACTTGCCTCTCACAAGATCCGAATTTGCTTAGAGTCTTCAAGTATTCACCACAGAAAAATCTTCGGACTGCTCGTTCTCTACGCATCACACATTCACATGCAAGAGACAATACAATAAAATAAGAAAACAATTCACCAATCACTTCAAACAGGAACAAAAACTTCACTAAACTGATCTACTCGTCGAGACGAACAAATGGATATAAAGAACGCTAAAAACGGAGCTAGAACGCGTAATCTACGACCGAAACAAGATACAGGGGCTATACTGCAGGGAAACTAAACTTCCAGGGACTAAACTGCGAGAATCTAAGGGCTAAAACATAATTTTATAAAAAAACTCAGGGGATAAAACTCTAAACTCCAAGGGCTGGACTGCGGGCACAAAACCTTAAAAACCTAGGGTCTGAACCGCAAGGAAAAGGACCTATTTGCAAGGGTTTCTCTATGGTGGGAGGACCGGCCTGCGAAACTTAAAAAGGCTAGGGTCTCTTTTGCAAAAACGACCGGGTCACAGCTGTGTTGACCGGTACCCCTTCGGTTGACCTGGTGGTGGATTAGATCTAAGCCATTGGCTCCAGATCGGACGGCTGCGTCGCCGGGGCGCGAAGGACGGCGGCGCGGCGGCGGTGCGCGGCGGCGACCGGCGTAGCTCCGGCGAGCTCGCACGGTTTCGACCTACGGAGCACGATCTAGCGCACGGCTTGCACCGGGGACGACGCCGGCGGCATGCGCGATCGAACTAGGGCACCGGGGCGGACTTTCGGTTGGCGACGGCGGCGCGCAACACAGAGGGGCGGCCGGCTTACGGCGGAGGGAAAGACGACGAGCCCTCCTCAGCGACTCGGAGCACGAGAACGGCAACAAGCTACACCGGTGACTTCCTCACCTAGCGACGGAACTCCGAGGCGGCTTCACGACAGCAGGGAGGCGACGCGGTGGCGAATCGACGGCAGCGGCCGAGCTAGGGTTCGCGGCGGCGGCGGCCTGGGAATGCGGGTAGCTAGGGTTAGGGGAAAAAGAAAAGCGGAGCAGTCGAGGCGGCGGCTTTAAAGGGACTGGAGGTGGCCTCAGCATGCGGGCCCACGGAAGGGAGGCGCGGGTGCGCGGCGAACGCGACGCGGCCAAGGTGCGGTGCGCGGTCGGACTCGGGCGGCTCGGGGCGCGACCTAAGGAAGAAGATGACGTCGCGGCCCCACCCTTCAGCGAGACACAGAGAGAGGAGGCGGTGCGGGCTGCGACGGGCCGCTGGCGGGCTGCCGAAGCACTGGGCCGCACGCGAGTTAGCTAGGCTGAGCGAGGACCTGGGCCAGAAGCAAAGAAGGAAAAAGGGGAAAAAGAAAACCTTTTTGAAATTTTCAAAGGAGCTCACAAAAATTGAACTCAAACACAAATTTGAATTCAACAAATATAAACAATGCAACAACATGAGTGCAACAGTAAACTCCTATAGTTCATTAATTTAATTAAGAAAAATAATTAAATGCCTATAGAAATTAAACAGAACCTTAAAAGTCCTTAAACAAGCATTTGTTGCTAAGCAAAATTTTATTAAAAGCCATAATTAAAATTTTGGGTGTTACAGCATCGGAGATGCCAGGGGCCCAGCCACCGCTCAGCACCATGCGGTCCAGCCCCTGGTAGTGCGACTCGAACATGGTGAGGACTCGGTGCACCACCCGTCGAGCCGTCGACAACTCAAGCTCCTGGACCACGTCTGGGAGGCGCCTGACTTCTTCAACCAGCGTCTCGGGCGTCACCGGCCCGAGTGGCATGCCGAGCCCGGCCATAGCCGTGCTGATGGCCCTTCCGAGCTTGGCCAAGTCCTCGATGTTCCTCTGACGAGCCACCTCCAACTCGCGCTGGGCATCTCGGGCTTGGTTCAGGGCAACCACGTCCTGCTCCTGAGCCATTTGCGACTGCTCGAGCTCGGCTCTGGTCTCTGGAAGATGAATAGTACAACGAGTTATGGTGGGTCCACAAGAAAGAGGGAGACAGAATCAAAATCCGGGACTTACTCTGGAGCTGCTCCGACAAGCGCTCGATCGCACCATCCTTCTCGATGACTATGAGGAGGGCAGAGTTCAACTCCAGCTTCTGCTCCACCAACTTCGTAGTCATCCCGACGCGATACACGCGCATCCCTGAAATGGCAACGAACAAGTAAGAGCACGTTAAGAAGCGGGCAGCAAAGGGGATGGAGAAGGAAAGCCTCTGCTTGACTCACCCTCGAGGTCCTTTGACAACTTGCGTTGCTCTTGCGCAGCCGCGTTGCCTCCTCGGAGACTTCCTGAAGCTGATTGGAGACTTGGGAGAACTGGCGGCCAGCCACCGCCAGATCCACCGTGGTAGTGCCCAGGTCGCGCTCCAAGTCCAACACCTTTGTTTCGAGCATCACCTTCTCGCGGGTTGCTTCCTGGGCGGTGTCCTGGGCAGCAGCTTCGATGGCGGCAGCAGCGTTCCTGGCCCTCTCGGCGGCTTCCTCAGTGGACGACACGGCCGCACGGAGCTTCTCGACCTCAGCTTCGGTGAGAGCCGGCCTCGACGCCAGCGCGTCCTGCTCGGTCACGGCTGCAGCGGCAGTGGTCTGGGTGGCGGTGGCATGGCCTTCCGCAGATTGCTTGGCGTCTTCAAGGGTCGTCCGCGTCGACACCTCGCTTGCTATCACTGCGTCCGCCGCCACTTGAGCCACGACCAGCTGCATCTCCAACTGAGCCCGCTTCGCGCGGAGCTTTCTCGTCGCGCGCGCTCTCCTCCGACCTGACACTGCGAGGGTCTACCCTGAACAAGTGGAAGGTGAGCCGCACCTCTCGGAAGAACCGGGAAATCAGGAAACAAGTTACTCGTGTAGGAGAACTCACCGACGTCACGGGAAGGATCAACTCGTCAAACGCGCGGCGCGCCCACGCCTACCCGCGCTTGAGAGTGTTGCACACCACGGCCTCCTCGTCGTCCTTAGTGTCGTCGTCGTCGACCTCGAAGGCGGTCGCCCACAGGACACGGGCAAGCTCGAGGACCTGGGCCTCACCGCTTTCAACGCCTCACGGCAAGGCCGCGCCCGAGTTCTCCAGGGAGGCAGTTCTTGTCATGCCCTCAGGGGCGTCGCACTCTTGGGGGGAGGCAGCCCTTGTCACGCCCTCGGGGGTGCCGCGTTCCTGAGGGGCCCCGGTGGGCTGGCTCGACACCGGAACCTCCTCTGCGGCGGCAGCCACAGGTTGAGGTGATGATGGCCCCACTCCTCCGATGACTCCCTCGACTGTGCCGGCCACCGAAGGAGTGTGCGCGGCCATGGCCGCCTCTGCGGGCTGGAGCAGTGGTGCATCCGTGTTCTCTCCGATAGAAGTTGGCAGGGGCTCGATCATAGCCGACTCCGTGTCGGTTGTTGATGGATAAAAGATGTATCCACCTACGATCCGCAAGCGTACGGACCTACACCTTCTTCACCATGGGATTCCCTAGGTTCTTGTAAATCCACGGAGCAAGGGGATTACAAGCGTTTGATCTACCTCTACTCACTAACTTACCCAAACCCTATCTATGGTTAAACTAGCAAACGACTACACTACACTAGAGAGAACGATTAAGCTAACAAGGTAAAAGACACTCGCCCATGGGTCTGTGATACTCGAACATGCAACCGCTTAAAGCATGAAAACCGATCTAATCTATCGGGGGTTGTGACCACGGTTTCGCCCTTTCCCTTGCTGGTTCGGTGATCCTGGTCGTGCATGATTCGGAGATCTGTAGCTTGGATGGGCTTGTTGGTGTCAAGGACGTCAGGGACCCCGTGCTCGCGATCGTAGTTAGCACGTCGAGCTATCTCGACTTCATATCTTACGTGATGGCGCTGGCTTCCCTCAGCACAATTGGCCTAGATCAGAGGAGGTTGAGCTCCTGCATTGTGTCTTGGGTTCGGAGCGACGTTTGCCTGAACATTGACAGTGTTGGCTGTGTTGTTGGCGACGTTACCAGTGGCATTGGCTGGGTTGTTTGCTAGGGCATTAGCCACAGGGTTGGCTGGAGTGTTGGCTGCAGCATTGGCAGCGGGGTTGACCGGCTGCGCTACTTCGTTTTCGCCTCGTCCTTCTTCAGCCACCGGGTCGAGTGGACCTTGGCTACGATGTCGCTGGCGGGGACACTCCGATCTGCTTCTGCTTCTGGAGTAGGAACTTGCTGCGGATCTGCTGTATCCAGGACCTCTTTCTTCGATCTGAACGGCTGCAATGCGGGCATTAGCTTGGAGGTGCCGGATCATCGGAGAATCTTCGAGGTGATTTAGGGTGGCAAGAGCGGCTCTGTTGACGGTGTATTTTGGTGCACCAAGCATGTTCATTACACTTTGGTTTGGATTAGATTATGGAACTAACCCGCCACTAGGCACACTAATCATATAACAAGTTCATTTATGTGCATGCATTTGGAAGTGTTGTGTTTATGTAGGAAAACATGGACATAGAGGACGGATTTGCAACAAGTTCAAAGGAGCATTTACGGAGTCTTGTTCGTGTTCCTGAGCTTGATGAAATCACTTCCAATGGTGGCAAGGACCGAAGTGTTACAAAGGAACACCCCCGGGGATTGAAGCGTAAAAGACCGAACTTCATGCGAAGAGAACCTCCATCTTGGACGCGAGGATGACATCGTCAAAATCATGCAAGTGGAGGGGGCAAAGTGCATAATCACCTGAGGACCCACGGGAGCGAAGGGGCGACCGAACCAGGCCGATATGGGCCCCGGCCGGTCGGCCCAGGCCGGCCGGCCCAGCCCACTTTGCTGGCCGGTTCGGCCCCCCTTTCCTTGCACCCGAAGGATCTTCAACCCTAAAACCCTGGAGGCACCGCCATTCGACAGAGGGAGAGCCATTCGCACCAGGATGTCTTTAAATGATTGCATGCTCTAGTATCGTAGACCCGTGGGCGAGTGTCTGTTATCTTGATATCTTAATCATTCTCTCTAGTGTAACTTAGTTGTTTTCTAGTTTAATCGTAGTTAGAGTTTGAGTAGTTAGAGTGTGAAGGTAGATTGAACGCTTGTAATCCCCTTGCTCCGCGGATTGACAAGAACCTTGGGAATCCCGTGGTGAAAAAGGTGTCTGTACGCTTGCAAATCGTAGAGGGATACGTCTTTTATCCGTCAACAGGCTCCCAAGTTGGTTTGCGGTGAGTTGTAAACTTCGAGTTCGTCGCGCTCGAAGTCCCTGAGGAGGTCTCGTGCACGCAGTCTGTTGGCACGAGGTGGATCATCTTGGCGTCGCTGCTGTGGGGCAGCTGGTGCCACAAGTGCTTGTTGCCCGGTGTTGGCGTTGTCTTGTCGGGCATTGGGATTGACCTGCACGGTGTTGGCGTTGACCTGTCCGGCGTTAGCATTGACCTGTCCGGCGTTAGCCGGTTGTAGGCCTGCACCTGGGGCAGCGGCTGCGATCTCTTGTTGTCTTCAAACAGCTCGGGCAGCATTAGCGTTTTCACGCTCCTGATGTTGTGCGTCTGTTTCTCCATCTTGCGGCGGTACATCTGCAGAGACAACCAAGATCTGGTGATCTATGGTATCTAACTCTTTTCCCGGATAGTTCGGGGAGATCGTTGTGCGGGCGACCTGGAACACAAGGCGGTCCGGAGACGACTCTTGGTTCAACTGGCAACGATGGGCCACGGTAAGAGGTCGGCGAAACTTCTTGAGGACGCGGCACTGGCGTGTGGTGTGTTTGGAGTTCTCATGGATAGGACAGGGCTCGTCGAGGTGATTCTCGCGGCTTCCACGATCTTGAGAGTAGAGTCCAGATTCGATCTGGATCTTGCACTTCATGTAACGTGATGCTACGTGAGCGGCATTACGCAAGCCAAGAGGCATGCTGGAGGTCGAAGGAGTCGTGCGAGGGCGTTTGACGCGCTTACCAACTTTGATTGTGTCAGAGAGCATACCCTCGACACGATCGATCTCGGTGATCAGGTCACTAGGAGTGGGTGGGTGGGTCTTCTTCGACAGATCTGTCTCGATCTGTTGGTTGGTGGTGACCATGTTGCCTTCGATGACGAGGCAGTCGGCTGGAGTGGTGGATGTCGCCGGCGTCGAGCCAAAGCAGATGTCGACGGGGTTGGCGAGGAAGTCTGCCACGCTCTCCGGGAAGATGACGCCGTTGGTCGAAGCCATCGAGCTGCATGAAGAACCTTGACTCTTCCCCTACCTGGTGCGCCAACTGTCAGATGGTGAGATCTGCACAACCCACAGGGGTGTTAATCCCTATGGTTTATTTGTTCGGAGGGGAGGAGTCTAAGGATAAGAACTCGAAGGTCGCACACGAGTATGCGGAATACAGAGAGCACGGCGAGTTTATATTGGTTCGGGCCTCCGGAGAGTAATACCCTACGTCCAGTTATTGGTGTAGATTGCTTGAGGATTGGTCGGGGTGAGGTTACACAAGGAATCGCCTCGTCCGCCTTATATTGGCCAGCATACGAGGTCGGTTCCCAGACTCCTAGTCGGTTATGATCAGGAGACCTAAGTCTACGTTACACATCTTGCCATATCCCGTCGATCTGCTTTAGGCGAAGTCCACCGAGGTCTTGTCTTGTACGCCAAGTCTTGAGGTCCTGATGAACTAGGTCGTCTGGGGGATCTTCTGGAAGGTCTTCAGGAGGTCGTGTGGGCGGCCAACTAGGTCGGTTGGGCCCACTGACAGGTCGGTGAGTCTTCTGGTAGGCCAGACCCACTTGTCGGGAACGGCCGTGAGCCTGGTCGGTGGGGAACCAAGGGTACCCATGTCTCACAATCCCAAAAGTATTTTCGACTTTCAGAGATTATCCTCCTTTGAGAGTTTTTATCTAAATGATCAAGAGGCATCTTTCGAATTGCTTGAATGATATCAATCATCCAAGTGTCTTTATCAAGCACTCGATAGAGGTGGTCATCTTTCATCTTGTCTTCTATGGACTCTTTATCATCTTGTCCATGATTCATCCTAGACAAATGATCGGCCACAACATTTTCCACCCCCTTCTTATCAAGAATTTCAACATCGAACTCTTGGAGAAGAAGGATCTAACGAATCAAACTTGGTTTAGCATCCTTCTTAGCCAAGAGATACTTCATGGCCGCGTGATCGGTGTAAACAATGACCTTCGAGTTCACGATGTAAGATCTGAATTTTCGAAGACGAATATCACCACTAGCAACTCTTTCTTCGTAGTGACATAATTTAATTGTGCCTCGTTAAGAGTTTTAATAACGTAGTAAACGGCGTGAACTCGGCCTTGCTTTCTTTGACCCAAAACCGCTCCTACGGCGTAGTCACTTGCATCACACATGATCTCGAAAGGTTGGCTCCAATCCGAAGGTTGAATAATGGGAGCACTCACCAAAGCACTTTTCAAGGTCTGGAATGCCGCTAAGCACTTCTCATTGAAGTCAAAAGCCACATCCTTTTGAAGGAGATGCGTTAGAGGCTTAGTGATCTTTGAGAAGTCCTTAATTAATCTTCTATAGAATCCGGCATGGCCGAGAAAGCTCCTCAAGGACTTAACATCCGTCAGAGGTGGGAGTTGCTCAACCGTCTCTTGGATATAACATGTCCGAGCACTATGCCTTGCTTTACCATGAAGTGGCACTTTTCCAATTTAGCACCAAGTCTACCTCCGCACAAGTCGTAAGGACCTTATCCAAGTTTGTCAAGCAATCCAAGAATGTCTTCCCATAAACGGAAAAATCATCCATGAACACCTCAACAATTTTTTCGATGAATTCCGAGAATACGTCCATCATGCAACGTTGAAAAGAGGCCGGAGCGTTGCATAGACCGAAGGGCATCCTTCTATATGCGAACGTTCCATAAGGGCATGTAAACATTGTTTGTGTTGATCATCTGGGTGAATGGTAATTTGCATGAACCCCGAGTACCCATCGAGAAAGCAAAAATAAGTGTGGTTTGCTAATCTCTCGAGCATCTCGTCAATGAACGGTACGGGGATGTGATCTTTCTTAGTTGCTTTGTTTAGCTTTCGATAATCGATACACATCCGCCACCCGGTCACAGTCCTTTGCGGTATCAATTCATTCTTCTCATTCTTCACCACAGTTAAACCTCCTTTCTTCAGTACACAATGTACCGGGCTCACCCATTCGCTATGCAGAACCGGGTAGATGATTCCGTCATCAAGTAACTTGATGACCTCTTTCTTTACTTTCTCTCGCATGGCATGAGTTAACCTCCATTGGTGGTCCACTACGGGCTTACATTGGTCTTCCATAGGTATACGATGAGTGCAAAAGGCTGGGCTAAGTCCTTTGAGATCATTGATCGAGTATCCAATCACCTTTCTACGCGTTTTCAATAAATTCAGCAACTTCTCATTTTCTTCGGGACTTAATTCGTCGCTCACGGTGACTGGACAAGTCTTGTCTGGGCCCAAAAATTCGTACTTTAATCCTTTGGGCAAAGGTTTAAGGTCTACCTCCGGCACTTGTGGCTCCTCGGGTTTAATTTCTCCTATGTCCTCGAATTTTTCTTCCTCCACGCTTCCATCTTATGGTTCTAATCCTTTTGTTGCTTCCTCTAGTTCTTCATCTTGTTGATCATTAGCTTGATTCTCCATTGCCCTTTGCAGCGGGTCTCTAAGGGTTTCAACAAAACAAAGACTATCTACCTCCTCTACTTCTTCGTCTTCGGGAGGAAAGGTGAAGGGTGTTTAGAAACGCGAAGAAAATTATATGTGTACTTCTTTCCATTAAGATTCATTGTTACTTTTGAGGACCGGAGCATCCGAGGACCGGTGGATGGTCGCTCCTGGCTGTGATGAGTGATTGACAACGTGGTATGGACTGACTCTTGGCCGAGTATTGCAGGTGCATGTTACGGCTTGATTTGCGTTGGTGCAGGTGAAGAGTGGGCGCGAAAGGTCTATGCCTTGCGGGGTCTCCGAGGAGTGGAGAGACAAGTAGGCCTCACTCGAGTGACCTGATGGCCAGCAGGGTCAAGTGCGGGCCACATGGTGGCAAGAAAAGCAAGATAAAGTTGTCGACTCGTGCCGGTGCAGGGTAGCGGCTCACGACCGGAGTCTGCACGCGGGGTTTGCGGTGGTTCACCAGAAAACCGTCGGGTTACTTGGTTGAGCCACAAAACCAAGACCGGAGGCTCGGCGGGCGGAGACGGGATCCGGGCGCGCCGAGAAGCTTCGATGCCGGCGGACGCGTGGCGGGATCACAGGGCCTGTGTCAGGAGGACGCGGTCTGCGGCAACGGCGTGGCCGTGCGATGAAGAGGAGTGCTACATGACCTATTTGCCCCTGACGGGTTGCATCACAACTTAAGTGCTAGGGGTAGTGTGGTCTTTTGCCTGGCCCGGAGGGGACTCATATATATTAGCTCTAGGGTTTCCAGGCAAATCATCCATCTGGACTGCTTCTCATTTCCTTGCTCTCTAGGGTTAGATTTTTCCTCCGTTTGTAAAGAATCTGACCTCCGAGTGAATGGAAGCTTTCATGGTTGCGTCGATTCCCGGTTTGTAGCTCGTTGGATTTTCATGTCTTTTTCGAGCTATTTTCGTCGGTTTTTCATGCGCGGCTTGTTCCTTTGATTATAAGGTTTTTGGGCTCGAATTTGTTGGTGGGAATCATGGACAGTTGCCTCGTGCATCTTTGTGCTTGATCTTGATCCCCCAAACTTCGAGTTCGGCCTCCGATTGAAGGATTTCGGTTAGGTCCTAGGTTTTTTGTTGGTTTCGGTGGCGATTCGATTCCCGGCGATTTAGGTTGTTTGAGGACTCAAGTTTTGGGGCATAGCATCCCCTAGGGACGCTTCACATCTTCCCCAAATCTTCCCTCAAGAGCTTCAACCATTTGGGAGATCCATGGAAGGATAGGTGGTAGGGTGCTCTCGAGTTGGTTTTCGAGCTGATGTTCCCGCACCTGTTTGCACTTCGCGGACCGTCCGCGTGGTGGGTGCGGACAGTCCACGTGGAGCGTTTTTGCCCAGGCGTTCTTCGTGTTCTTCGTGTGTTCTTGAGCGCCTTTGTTTTGATCCGGTTGGCCAGTGGCTTTTGGTGGGAAGTGGTTTGGCGAACAGTCCGCCCGGACGTCGCGGACAGTCTGCGCGACACGAGTTGCTCGCGGACTGTCCGAGAACGTGGCACGGACCGTCCGTGTGAAGACGTGCTGGTTGGGTCATTCTGTCTGTGCTTAACGGACCGTCCGTCGTGGGTCGCGGACCGTCCGCGCGGTGCCCGCGGACAGTCCACCAGGTGACCGCGGACAGTCCGCCTGGGTTGTTTCAGGACAGCTAAGTCCTTTGCTTCTTGCTTTGTGCTTCTGCTTTTAAATCGTTTGGGCTTTGTTCCTAGGGTTGGTACGTCCGTTGTGACTACGTGACCTTGGCAAACTTGTGTGGGAATCCGTGGTGGTTAATTTGGGGTATAGGCCGAGTTCTCTCTTAGGAGAAGAATTTTATCGGCTGCCATTCACTCCCCCCCCCTCTCTGGTCGCCTAATCGGTCCTTCAACTTTGCCTTTTCCGGCATCCAACATGACATCAACCAACTTAAGAAAGGGCCTACCTAGAATTACATGATCATGATTACCATGGTAAGCATCAATAACAAAGAAATCGGTTGGTATACATTTTTCAGAGATGTTTACATTCATGTTGCAAGCAATTCCTAGAGGTCTAATAGTTCTACCATCTCCCATGATTAATTTTGTTGATGTTTGAGCTAAGTCTAGGTTGTGGTCTTGAACTTTATCGTAAATTTTAGAAGATAGGACACTTACTTGGGCTCTGATGTCGCACAAAGCTTTGCATTGAACTCCATTGATCTCGCAACTCAAGTGTGGAGCCATCTTCTCCTCTTCTTCGGATCCTGTCGCGTAAAATTCAGTGAGGTGAGCATATGGCGATGCTTCGGGCTTGATCCCCATGATTCTTTTCACCTCGGCTATATGTTCCAGATCCACTTCATCATCCCCAAAGAGCTTTTGAAAGATCTCACCAGTGGTTTCAAGGTTGTATGACTCTTCCGCTTTCTTTTCCGGTGGGAAATCCGTTTCCAACGCTCTTGCCATACGCTTTTGGTTAGGTAACAGTCTTCTCTTGTCGGATACTTCTCCGTAATCGATTGGAACCCAATCCATTTGTTCGAAATCCCATAATGGCTTCGTGCTTAACATACTCCTCTTGTTTGTTTCATTTGATTCGGCGAAGTCAACGCTTGGGGTAGTTCTTGACTTGATGTGCTCTTCTTCAAGCTTTTCCAAGATTGGCTCCTCTTTTGTGACTTCCGGGGTTGCCTCTTTAAAAATTTCAGCACACTTCTTCATCCTTGAATTGTATTCCGGCTCTCCCACAAGTCTTGTTTCCCAATCTCTTCGCATGGCCGCCGCTTTACTAATTTTTTGCAAAAGTTGAGCGGCTTCCGTGAGTGTTTTCTCCATGAGATACCCACCTACACACATTTGGACATGTTGCATGCAACTAGGGGTTAGGGAAAAGAAAAATGTATGCAAGAGTACGTCACCGGAGAATCCGAGTCTTGGTCCTTGTTCGATCAGCTCATTAAATCTATTCTAGGCTTGGTCTATCCCTTCCTCTTCTCCTTGCATGAAAGTGATCACTTGCCTCCTTAGATGTTGAATCTTGCTAATTGGAAAGAACTTCTCACAAAACTTCTTTGTCAACTTGTTCCAATTGCCTTCAACTTTAAAGGACGGAAACGAGTACCACGTCTTTGCTTCACCGGCAAGTGAGTAGGGAAAGAGATTCCATTTCAACCATTCATCAGGAACTCCTCCTTGACGCACCGTGTTGCATAGCGTCCTGAAATGCCTTATGTGTTTATATGGGTTCTATCGGTGTTTTAGACCAGCAAACCTACCAAGGGGGTACCCGAGGTAGTAGATTGTGCGGTGAGGATCGTGATCGGGAGACCGAGAACTCGAAAGTATGCGCAAGGACACGGGACACAAGATTTATACAGGTTCGGGCCGCCAAGGTGGCGAGTCCTACGTCCTGTTTGGGAGATTAAGTATGGTGCCCTGCGCTTGGTGTTGGTTGAGATCAGGTTCCCGGCTAGGTACCCGACCCTCCTTTATATAGTCCAGGGGGGTTTCTAGTCGGTTACAAGGTAGGAGTCCTAGTAGGATTACATGGTACAAGTCCTAATAGGGTTACAGCGGAATTCTAGTTGGAGTCCGTCTTCATCCTTCCTTGCATGGGTACCCGGGGAGTATACCCGACAAGCCCCCGAGCACATTGTAGTCGAGTGTAGTAGTTCGAGTAGTCTTGAAGCCTCTACGAGTAGTTCTTGAGCGTCCTCGAGTACTGCTTGGAGAAGTCTCCAATAGTACTTGAACTGCTGCGAGGCTGGAAGGTGGTCCAGCTCATCTGTCTTGAAGTCGAGATTATATGGAAGTGCGATTGATAAATCGCACTCCATATGGAGTAGCCCTCGAGCCTTAGGTTGAGTTGCAGAATCTAGCTGAGGGTCAATCTTGATTCTGAATCTTTAGTCTTGAAAAAATTGAATGATGGGTGTAGCATAGCAGCTCCCGAGCCTTGAAATGATTAGTTAATCAATCCAAGGGTCTTCAGTGTTCGTGAAAGCCATCATCCGAGTAATCTCGCAGCGTGTAGCCACCGAGATAAAAGAGCCGTATGAGCCACGTCGAGTAGTTGTTGGTGCGGAGCCCCGAGCTTGAGAGCGAGCGAAGCCTGCTGAAGTTATCATTGAGTAGTTTGAGTGCAGCCCCCGAGCTGGAGAGATTCCGAGTAGTAGTTCGGCATCGAGCCGTGGAGCTTGAGAAGTAGTCGTGCCGTCAAAGCGGACTTTAGATGCGACTGAAGTCGACTTTAAATGCCGGCAGAGTGAACTTTAGATGCGACTTGAAAACCGAAGTCGACTTTGTGCCGCGCGAAGCGGACTTTGAGATGCGACTTGAAAGCCGAAGTCGACTTTAGATGCTGTAGAGCAGACTTTGGATGCGACTTGAAAACCGAAGTCGACTTTGTGCCGCGCGGAGCGGACTTTGAGATGCGACTTAAAACTGAAGTCGACTTTGTGCCGCGCAGAGCGAACTTAAGATGCAAAAAACGACAAGCACTTTTCAGAAAGCCAAAGCGAATAAAACTCAGAGAAAGCAAATAGTTTTGCCGCTGAAGCGGGCTTAAGATTGCGACCGAAGTCGGCTTGTGCCACCGGAGTGGGCTTGGGTGCGACTGTTAGTGTCGACTTGTGCCACCAGAGTGGGCTTAAGTACCTGAGCCATGGATTTTAGACCCAAGGTACAATTGCCGCCAGAGGGGGCTTGAGGGTGCGACCAGAGTCAGCTTGTGTACCTAGGCCATGGATTTCAGACCCAAGGTATGATTGCCACCGTAGTGAACTTGAAGGTGCGACCGGAGTCGACTTGTGTACCTGGGCCATGGATTTCAGACCCAAGGTACGGAGTGCGAGTACTTAGGGTTCTTGGACCCATGGTACAGAGCGTGAAGACCACGTGCAGCTAGGTTCCATTGTCGCCAGGACCCGAGAGCCATTTACAGCTAGGTTCCATCGCAGCTTACACACGTAGTATACCACCGTAGCAGGCGAAGATGCAACCGGAGTCACTTTAAATTGCCGCACGGAGCGGACTTTAGAATGAGACTTTAGAAGTCGACTTTAGATTGCTGCGCGTAACGGACTTTAGAAGCTGCCTCCTTAGGATAGCCCCCGAGTTGATGAAGTAGGCTCATGGTGACTTGATTGATATACCCCAAGAGTAGTCAGCAGAGTGTAGCTCCCGTGAAAACCCACCGAGAAGCATACACAAATGAGTAGTCGGCAAGTAGTCCTACATGATGAGGAGAACAAGCCAAGAAAAGAAATAGTAATCATTTAAATAAATGACTTAGTTGTTGCTGCCTGAGCAGACTGTTGATGAAGCCGTGGCGGTTGGCGATGGAGCCGCAACGGTTGTTGATGAAGTTGACTAGTCAGAGTTGATTCCAACTAGTTGTTGGGGGCGTGACTGCCGTTCTCGACTAGTTTGGAAAACTAGTCGAGATGAATGGTCGACGCGATGCAACCGGAAGACGACGTCGCGGCGACGCGCGGCGTACTCAAAGTAGAGCCAGTGTTGCCGCAAGACAAATAGTCGCGACACACGGCGTGGTTGAAGTAGAGCTAGTGTGGCCACAAGAGGAAGTCGCGACACAGGGAGTAGTCGACGAAGAGCTGCGTGACGAGCCGCGCGACGTGCCAAGGCACCCGGACGCGTGGCATAGGTGAAGTAGTCAACGACGAGCGGCGCGACAAGCCGAGGCACCCAGCGCGCGGCGTAGGTGAGGTAGTCGACGACAAGCGGCGCAACGTGCTAAGGCACCCAGACGCGCAGCGTAGGCGAGATAGTCAACGACGAGCGGCGCGACGTACCGAGGCACCCGGACGTGCCGCGTAGGCAAGTAGTCGGTGACAAGCCGTGTGACGAGCCACGCGACGTGCCGAGGCACCCGGATGTGCGGCGTAGGCGAAGTAGTCAACAACGAGCCTGTGCGAGGCGAAGTAGTCGACGATGAGCGGCGCGAGGCGGAGTAGTTGACGAGGAGCCGTGCGACGAGCTGTGCGAGGAGCCGTGCGACGAGCCACACGATGTGCCGAAGCAACCGGACACGTGGCGTAGTCAAAGTAGTCGACGACGAGCCACGCGATGTGCCGAGGCACCCCAAAACGCGGTGGAGGCGAAGTAGTTGACGACGAGCCGCGTGACGAGCAGTGCGACGTGCCGAGGCACCCGAACGCGCGGCGTAGGCGAAGTAGTCGACGACGAGCCTGCGCGAGGCGAAGTAGTCGACGATGAGTCACGCGACAAGCCGCGCGACGTGCCGAAGCAACCGGACGCGCGGCGTAGGTGAAGTAGTCGACGACGAGCCTGCGCGAGGCGAAGTAGTCGAAGACGAGCCGCGTGACGAGCCGCGCGATGTGCCGAGGCACCCGGACGCGCGGCGTAGGCGAAGTAGTCGACAACGAGCCTGCGCGAGGCGAAATAGTCGACGATGAGCCGCGTGACGAGTCGCGCGACGTGCCGAAGCACCCAGACGCGCGGCGTAGGCGAAGTAGTCGACGACGAGCCTGCGCGAGGCGAAGTAGTCGACGATGAGTGGCACGAGGCAGAGTAGTCGACGACGAGCCGCGTGACGAGCCGTGCAACGAGCCGTGCGACGTGCCGAAGCAACCGGACGCGCGGCATAGTCGAAGTAGTCGACGACGAGCCGCGCGACGTGCCGAGGCACCCGGACGCGCGGCGGAGGCGAAGTAGTCGACGACGAGCCACGCAACGAGCCACGCGACGTGCCGAGGCACCCGGACGCGCGGCGTAGGCGAAGTAGTCGACGATGAGCCTGCGCGAGGCGAAGTAGTCGACGATGAGTCAAGCGAGAAGCCGCGCGACGTGCTGAAGCAACCGGACACGCGGCGTAGGTGAAGTAGTCGACGACGAGCCTGCGCGAGGCGAAGTAGTCGACGACGAGCCGCGTGACGAGCCGCGCGACGTACCGAGGCACCCGGACGCGCGGCGTAGGCGAAGTAGTCGACGACGAGCCTGCATGAGGCGAAGTAGTCGACGACGAGCCGCGTGACGAGCCACACGACGTGCCGAGACACCCGGACGTGCGGCGTAGGCGAAGTAGTCGACGACGAGCCTGCGCGAGGCGAAGTAGTCGACGATGAGTCACGCGACAAGTCGTGCGACGTGCCGAAGCAACCGAACGCGCGGTGTAGGAATATTGATTCCTCTTTGACAAGAGCAAGGCGACTTGCTTCAATGGATCTCGGCGAGTCGACGAGTAGATTGACCTTGTTGCCGAGGGTCCTTCGAATTCGCCCGGTGGTGATGATCACCCCTACCTGGCGCGCCACCTGTCGGTGTTTTAGACCGGCAAACCTACCAAGGGGGTACCCGAGGTAGTAGCTTGTGCGATGAGGATCGTGATCGGGAGACCGAGAACTCGAAGGTATGCGCAAGGACACGGGACATAAGATTTATACAGGTTCGGGCCGCCAAGGTGGCGAGCCCTACGTCCTGTTTGGGAGATCAAGTATGGTGCCCTGCGCTTGGTGTTGGTTGAGATCAGGTTGCCGGCTAGGTACCCGGCCCTCCTTTATATAGTCCAGGGGGGCGGGTTCCTAGTCGGTTACAAGGCAGGAGTCCTAGTAGGATTACACGGTACAAGTCCTAGTAGGATTACAGGGGAATTCTAGTTGGAGTCCGTCTTCATCCTTCCTTGCATGGGTACCCAGGGAGTATACCCGACAGGTTCTCCGTTGCCATCCCTTCAAATGGGGTTGCCGCCCCATCTCGATGACCTTGGATTTGATTTCATACTTGGTCGCTTCGAGCTTCGAATCTGACTCTTGTACTTTTATGTCTTCACATTGAGGATTAGCGTAATCCCTTAGTGATTTCTCCGGTTCTTCCACGGGGTGGTTAATGAAGCCATCTAGACAACAAAATAAAAACACAAACAAAAACAAAACAAAGTGGTTTTCTAGGTAATATGGGTTAGATATTAGCAAATAAACGATAAACTAAATATAAAACAGAGTTCGATGCAAACCAAACGATGTAAACTAGCTTGCTCCCCGGCAACGGCGCCAGAAAAATGGGCTTGTTGACAGATAAAAGACGTATCCACCTACGATCTGTAAGCGTACAGACCTACACCTTCATCACCACGGGATTCCCTAGGTTCTTTTCAATCCGCGGAGCAAGGGGATTACAAACGTTTGATCTACCTCTACTCACTAACTTACCCAAAACCTATCTATGGTTAAACTAGAAAACGACTACACTACACTAGAGAGAACGATTAAGCTAACAGGGTAAAAGACACTCGCCCATGGGTCTACGATACTCGAACATGCAACCGCTTAAAGCATGAAAACCGATCTAATCTATCGGGGGTTGTGACCAGGTTTCGCCCTTTCCCTCCCCCCGTACTGTCACTACGCGGAGGTATTCGTGACTTGACCTATGATGGACACGGCGTATTGAATGGATCCAAGGGAGCATTGGGACCTTACTCCCTTTACGGCATGGCAGCTAACCTTAAGCATTAAAGCATCTTCAACACTAGATGATAGATAGATATTCGAACAATGTAGTGATTACATCTCAAGATCGATTACAGCCCATGGACAAATGAGAAGATTCCCCATCAAGGTGCTAGACATGGTACAGTTGATCATGGTGACGCTTCCGATGGTGTCTTCTTCCTTCTCCACTTGAGGGTGCTTCCTTCGAGTTGAGCGATCCTTCTCCGAAGATCTCCCTCCTATCTCTCTCTAGCTTGTGGATGGCCTCTCGGTGTGAATGGCTCTCTCCTCTGCGAATGGCGGCGCCTCCACAGACTTAGGGTTGAAGATCCTTCGGGTGCAAGGAAAGGGGGGCCGAACCGACCCTGGAAGTGGGTCAGGCTGGCCGGCTTGGGCCGACCGGCCCAAGCCCATTCCGGTCCGGTTCGGTCGCCCCTTCACTCCCGTGGGTCCTCATGTCTTTATGCACTTTGCCCCCTCTATTTGCACTATTTTGACGATGTCATCATCGCGTCCAAGATGGAGGTTCTCTTTGCATGAAGATCAGTCTTTTACGCTTCAATCCTCGGGGATGTTCCTTTGTAACACTTCGGTCCTTGCCACCATTGGAAGTGATTTCATCAAGCTTATGAACACGAACAAGACTCCTTAATTGCTCCTTTGAACTTGTTGTGAATATGTCCTTTATGTCCATGTTTTTCTAAATAAACATAACACTTCCAAATGCACACACGGAGATGAACTTGTTATATGATTAGTGTGCCTAGTGGTGGGTTAGTTCCATAATCAAATCCAAACCAAAGTGTAATGAACATGTTTGGTGTACCAAAATACACCGTCAAAACCGGCTGTGAACTCTCCGAGAACCCCCTCCGCCGCCTCCGCCGCGGCGGGGGCACCAAACCGCCAGCACCCTCATCTTGACGCGGCACCAGCGGGTCTGACGTGATGGCATCCAAGATTTACAGGTCGGCGAACACCTGCTTTGTCACGGCCTCAAGGATCTCCCGGTCATTGCTTGGGATCTTGGTGGCATCATGATCAATGATCCCGATACCAGGGAAGTCCAGGTACCAGGACATCGATGCGTCTGTTGCGCCCTCGATCGACGTCGCAGTCACAACCGCTGAAGACTCTGGCGTCATTGACGTTGCGACGTCATGCCCCCTTACAGGCAAAGATGGTGCCGAACCACCATCGTCCACGGGCACCATCACCTCATCCTCGCCACCTGAGCCGTCCCCGGCCGGTGGCGCTAATGCTGCTTGGTGGGCAGCCGTCTCCTCGACCGCCCGCTCCTCCTCGACGGCGTTGGCGGCGGCCGGATGAGGCGGCGCGGCCGACTCCTTCACCACGGTGACTATGGCCAGACCTTCCTCGACCTGTATCGGAAGCGGCTCAGCGTACGGAGGCTGGGGATGAGTCTCAGAGGGCACGACCCGCGCGCTCAACGCCAAGCGCTTCAAGGGTGCGAGGCTGAGGACGCTAGTGTTGGTGTACCTACGAGAAGATGGAACCAAAATTAGCAAGCAAAACAAGCTGAAGAGTTCGCGATGATGGCTCCGAGGATAAGGACTTACATCTTGGAGTGCACCCGGGACTTCTTCACCGGGCGGCCTGACGAACCCTGCTCGGGGGCTACACGCTTGGTTCCCACCGACTCGGGGGCTGCCCCACTTCGACCCGCCACCTCAACGGCGGCGCTGCGCTCCCCCAGCTGCTCAGAGGCTGATCCTCCGACCTCCGCCCTGGTCGGGGTCGGTCCTTGGTCCCTGCCTACGGCGAGGGAGACTTGTACGTCTGGGGCCCCGTCACCCCGGATAATCAGTGACTGGAGGCGGCGCGGGGCGGTACCAGAATCCGCCCCTCTGCGGCGCGCTCGGCGTCAACGCCGAGTCTGTCGACCTCACCCGCGACCGACGCATCTGCAAGGAGTCCGCGTCGGGGCGGTTGGAGCCATCGAAGAGGTGGCAGGATGGAGTCGACTGCTCCTCCGACCGCCTCGGTGGGTCGGCCCGACGAGGCGGGTCTCTTCGCGCCTCAGGGGCACCCGGCCCACCAGGCGCCACGCGGGGACGGACCACCATCTGGTCCTCTCGGGCGGGGCGAGCTGCCGATCGCGAGCTCGAGCCCGCGTTCTTCTCGTGCGCGGCTATCTGCGGTCGCCGCGACGATGTTACTTCTGTTGCGCAGGGAGGCGACAACATGAACGACCCCGATATGTCGCTCCATTCCACCGCCGCGCTGGCCACATCGCCGCTCCACGACGGCTCCGGCGATGGGTCTTCGTTGGAGGAGACGTCGCTCTCCCCCGCCTTCCGCCTCTTGATGCGGTTGTCGTTCCGATCGCGCTTGGCGATCTCGCATTCCTTGTGCTGCGCCTTGCGTGCAGCACGCCGCCTCTCTGCGGCTGCCTTTTTCCGGTTGAAGATTGCCTCCTCCGGGAGAGGTGCCTTGGTCGGAATGAGGTGGGCACACCTCAACTACAAAAACAAAGGGACGGAGGACTCAGTCAGCGTCAATGGTCCCCGAGAAGACCAGCATCACTATGAAGAGCACAGATAAACCAAAACTCATCGAGAAGACGGCGACTTAACAATTTCTCAGTCCCTCGTGGGGAAGCATCAGGAGCAGCCGCGCCGGCGGCCACGAGTAGGATGTCATCCCGATCGCCTACGCCACACGACGCTGGATCACAACCAGCGACGGGTTAGAGCAGTTAAGGTCCCTGTCCAGGGGGGCAGTCGGCCGTCATCTCGCAGAGACGAAGCAGTCGCCTCCGAAGCGGCACGACTCCTCGGGCGTGGTGCTGCCCGATAACGTCAGAAAAGGTGACCCCGGCTCCTCGGAGATGCCTCAGCACCGCCCAGTGATCCTTGAGGATCTTCTCTTGCTCCGTCTTCGCAGGGCCATCGGACCAGTTCCTCCGCGACTGGCCGATGGAATTTCCGGTGAATGCCGGCAGCGTGAACACGGGGTCGTTCTGCAAATAGAACCACCCCTTGTGCCAACCGCTATTCGAGCTGGTCAGGGACGACGGAATGTAGACATCACCCAGGCCCTGCTTCATCCGGAGGTTGGCGCAGCCGATCGTCGCCGCCCTGGAGCTGTCCTTCAAGCACGCGAACTTGAAGAAGTACCAGAAAAGGTGCCAATGGGCACTGATTCTCAGGTACCACTCGCACATCACCTCGAACGCCGCCATCTACTGGATGATGTTCGGGTTGAGGTGTTGCAGGTGGAGGCCGTACTCGAAGAGGACTCCACGGCTGAATCGCCCGGCGGGGACGGAGAAGCCATGCTTGTGGAAGGCCATGAACGAGACCACGAATCCCTTGGGAGGGCGCGGCATGGACTCGTCGTCGGGCACCTTCCACTCCACGGCGGTGGTGAGTGGAGGGAGCTGGCCCACCTCGACGAGACGAAGCAGCTGCTCGTGGGACACATTGGACCGCGTCCAGTTCGACATCGCAGCGGTGGAGTCTTAGGCGGTCTGGTGGCGCAAGAACTGGCGGCACTAAGGATGCAGAAGAGCGCAGGGAGCGAGACGTGAGTGCAGAGGAAGAAGACAATGGGGAAGCAAAGTCCCGAAACCGTGCCCAATGCGCGGTTAAAAAGGGATGAGTGCGGCTGCTCGCCTTGAATGCCAAACCCACCGTGTCAGCAAAACGTTCGCCCACACGCGCACATGCCCCGGCGAAACAAGCGCCCACTCGCGTGACGCCTCGATCCCCGCAGAGTATGGGAACCTACAACGCCCACGCACAGTCATTTCAAATGGTCACGTCCGTCATGTCGGCCGACATGCCCCCCCCACCTCACCTGCATTTACAATGTTGCCCACGACGGTCGTTACGACCACGACGACCACGACTACCCCAGCGAAATATTCCCGGACTACAATGACTATGGTGAAGATTAAAAGCCCGCGGGCGAGTCTCCAACTCACCCACGGGCTCGGGGGCTACATCCGGCGGATGCGCTCACGCGCACCCACTGAGAACACGGAGAACAGCACCAACACCAAGCCCACTCAACTGAGCCTGAGGGCGACTCTTTCACTCCCCCTCAGGCTCAATGGCTACTGACGAGGGCCCAGATTAAGGGGCCCCTTTGACGGTGAAAAGATCTTTCTTAACACAAGGTAATTCGACACCATCAACAACGTGGAGGCCAAGATTGACAATGTCAAGGCCAAGATTCAAGATGAGGAAGACTAAGGACCCCGGTCAAGACCCACACTGGCAAGACATCATGCTTTCGACCAGTTGGCAGCATCTCCGACCAGTTCCCCACAAGAGGGATCCCCTCCAACAAGTCTCCGCCTCGCACGAGAAGTCTCCACCGTGCACGACGAGTCTCTGCCTCGCACGAGAAGTCTCCGCCTCGCGCGAGCTCCTCCCAACTCCGACTAAGGTGTGGGCCATGACACGTGACACGAGCATGGGGCACAAGAGCCTCCACCATGACGCGTGGGGGAACGATTCCTCGCGCCATGCAAAGGCACCAACTAGTGGCCCATGTAAGCAGCTGGCCCCGACAAGAGCCTTAATGCGGGTCTGCCCGGCTGCACAGCCAACCCATCAACCACTACTAGGAATTGACCCTTAGAGCACCAAATGTTTTTGCAACACCACGTATTTGGTTGCAATAGGTTGTTTTATAGCAACCAACTTTTTTATTGGTTGCGATATCTGGATGTTATGGCAACCAAAACATGTGGGTTGCGTTTGTTGAAACAGTCGTTGCAACAAGTTGGTGCTAATGCCACGGTGAAGCCGGTGGTTGCCTTAAATGGTACCTATTGCCACAACTACTTGTGCATTGCAATAGTATCAATTTTATGTTGCGATAGATATGTGTTTGTTGCCACGAATTTTAATTTGGTTGCGATAATACATGCCTATGGCCATGATGAAATTACGTTGTCTAGAGTGTAAAATTTGTTGCGATAGCTGATGTGGCTGTTGCATCGAAAAAATCATTCGTTGCATTTGATGTGTGTTTGTTGCCACGAATATATAGTTGGTTGCGATAATGCCAGCTTTCAACCACGATGAATTTACGTTGCCAAAAACTTAAACTTGGTTGTGATAGGTCATGTGATTGTTGCATCCGGAAAACAAATCGTCGCATCAATTAGGTTTTATTTCCACGATAAATTTGGTGAATTCATTAGATTTTTTTTGTTGCGCTAAAAGATTTTATGATGATGTAATTAAACCCACCTGCCCTTTTGAAGAAAGAAAAATAAGCAAGCCCAATTGGGTTGTATTGTTGTGGCCGGCTTGCTAACAAAATTAGGAAAAAAATCATGCCTCTAACCCAGCCCACCGGCGCTGAGGAGAGGGAAAAAAGACCTGAGAAGAAAAAAGGCCGACTCATGCCTGCGTATGTGCCCTGTGTAGGTCGGACCTCGGCCAGCCGGCAACAGCATGGTCGCAGAAAAAAGAATGATGTATGGAAAAAAATAGAAAAATAAATAAATGAAAAAAATTTGTGGAGACACGAATTTGAACCGTGTACCACATGAACAAGTCGGAAAATTAAGCAAAAACTCCACACCCGAAGGGATTCGAACCAAGGATCTCACGCATCAACTGTGCAACCCTTTACCACTAGAGCACATGTTGGTTTGTGATTGTTTTGTGAAAAAGTTCCACATATCTCTTCGCTTCGAAATACAAAAATGCAGGCCAGCCACAGCCGCCACGCAGGCCCGGTCCGCCAGAACAATCGCCGTGAGCTGGCCCATGCCTGGCCACACAGGCTCGTTCCGCCAGCCCAGCAACCGCACGATGGCCCATTGCAAATTGAAAATAATCCGTCACTGCAAAAAATTGAGGTGCACAGGGGACTCAAACCCACTACCTGGTGGAAAGGAGTTGGATTGCTTTACCACTGAGCTACATCTAAAGTTATGTGTCATTATAGAAGTTTATTTACATATCCTTTCCTCCATCGCCTCTAGGAAAGTTGAAAAAATAGCATGCAAGGATGAGATTCGAACCCACTACCTCACACATCAAGAGCACATCTGCTACCACTGGGACACCTCATGAGTTGTGGTAAACTGAGGATAGTTTAGTTTATATACATATCGATTAAGCTTCGGGACCATGTGGCAGAACTAGAATGGTCAAGTTGCTTCGCCGCAACCACGTGGCGCACGCTGTTCTCGTTTTCCCCGTCATTTTTCTTTTTAATCTACAATTAAAATTTCAAACTGGTTTTTCTCGGTCATAGTAACTCCAAATTCATTGATTGTTTTTTCTGATTTTTTGTAAAATCATGATCTTTCGTGTAATATCATTCATCTACATATTAATTGCTATTTCGTTTATCTTTTTTATGTAGCTTCTTTTCTTCTACCAAAAGAGAATAAATAAAGATATTTGCACTAAGACAAGTGTCGGTGTAACTTCATATTTTATCATACTAATACAAAAAATAAGATTTTTACCAAATTTGAGTTGCATAGGACTTCAACAATGTTATGTTGTGTTCAAACTTGAAAGGTTTGAGTATAGTTATAAGAAACTATGTGAGAGATGTTCCTCTTTGTGAACATCTATAATCTCACTTTATTAAAATCATCTGATTTTTTTACAACATGATTATATGCTAAAAATATGGTTCTGTGTCATTTTAGAATGATTACGACATGATTACAACACGAGGAAAGAAAATACTTTAGAATGTACAAACTTTAAGTTTAAGTTGAATTGTATGAAACAATGTGAGAGATCTATATAGTTTGTGAACATGTATACTCCAATTTTTTCAAGTTTAAGTTTTTTCTCAGTGCCATTTGTTTGTATCATAGTTACTATTTCTTGATTGCTTTTCATACAACACATCTTTTCCAACTAAAAAGAGAATATAAAAAACATGTCTTTTCATAATAATTGCTAATATAACTTAATATTCTCTAATGTTATGGTCAACACAAGGTTGCATCCAAATTTGAGGTGCCCATGGGTAAGGAAGTATTTGAGTGTGTATAAACTTTTAAATTTAAGTTGAGTTGTATAAAACAATGTGATGATCTAGCTAGTTTATGAACAATGTATACTCCAATTTTCACAAAATTTTATGAAACTTTTTTGTCAAGCTTGTACATCGATAAAATGATCCTACGCCAATTTACACAATTTTTTGATAAGTTCTATTTATTATTATCATTATTTTATAACAAGGTGACTAGTAGAAGTTTGAAATTTCCCTACAAGCCAATTGAATTTTTCGTCAATCTCCTAGATGTGGCCTAGAATGGACCATAGGCGCCTAAATATAATTTTTGTTGAATTTTTTAAACTTATTAGATGCACATATAGGTCAATTTTGAATTACTTTCGGTAAACACGTAGAAATTCATTTAAATGATAGAAAATAGAAAATCCACTCGAAAATTCTTGAAACTCCTAGATGAAAACTTGTATTCATACTGTTATATATAAAACATATATTTGTACATATAACATAATTATTTTTTAGTGTTACTTCACAATGGTGCAATAAAAAGAAAAAAGAAAAAGAAAAACAATAAACAGAGAAGCCCATGTTGGCCCAACTAGCCCAACGATTTGCAGCCATCGATCGTCGAATGAATAACTTTTAAATACAAAGGTGTTAGAACTCATAAGATCTACAATATTTATATAGGTCCTTTATTAACATTTTAGTTTATTTATAGATTTATTAGTAGGAATAAAACCTAAAACAAAAGAAAGGGTTGGAGCCGCGGAAGAGGGGTTCGAACCCACGACATGGTATAGAAGAAAGGTGTGCTACCACTACGCTACAAGTGGAAGCTGTGTTTGTTTGCAGACGTTTAGTCTTATATAGTCTAAAAACTCCTTGGTTAAGGTTGCATTTTATAGACAAAATGGTTCATCTTTCTTTTTTTAATCCTGAATTAAAAGTTGCATTTGGTTTTTCTCTTTCATATGAACTCAAAATTTGGTGTTTCTTTTTGTCCAATTTTTTCTAAAATCACGTTCTTTCATTTTGTTGTGTTGTTTTGTAGGTCGGTTATTGTTTCTTTAATCTTATTCACATGGCTCTTTTCATGCATTTATGTAGAGAATATAAATAAATGCATGTTGAACAAACATTGCTAATGTAACTTCGTATTTTGCAATAATAAGCTAAACACAAGGTTATGGCAAAGTTTGAAGTGCGTATGAATTCGAAAATTTCGAAAGGTATAATACACTTCAATGTTCAAGTAATGTTTCATGAAACTATGTTAGACATGTATCCATTTCTAAACAACGTCGGTTCCGATGTTATCGAAATCATTTGAAATTTTGATCACAAATTTCTGGACCCAAATTATATTACCACGTCAATTCATAGAACCATCAGAGCATTTTATGATATTATTTGAATTCTTATTAGAACCATCAGAGCCTTACACTTATTTTAAATAAATGCAGAAATTTACTTAAATGAAAAATACCAAAATCTAAAAAAAATTCCCCGCGCGGCAAAAAATTTAGAGTCCCCGCACGCGGATAAACTCCCTCTATGGCGAAATGACTAAAATGCCCTTAGGATTCCGACACTCCTTGCCACCACGTGAAGGTCAAATTGGTCATTTGCATAGCAGTATACATATCGCGTTTCAGTCGCAGGGGAAACCCTAGCCCCCATTTCCCCACCGCGCAGCCGCAATTCCCTACCCTTTCCCTTCTTCTCGCCGTTAAGGCTCCTCTGCAGATCCACTGCCCTCCTCCCCTCCCAATCCTGCCAGCCGCCACCACCTCTCCCCTCGCAGTGCGTCGGCATGGCCATCACGCAGACCATCCTGACACATGACCTCGCCGACGAGATCGCGCTGGTGGACGCCGTCCCGGACAAGCTCCACGGGGAGATGCTGGACCTGCTATCGTCACCGCGGGGGCGCGCCCGGGGGAGACGCGCCTCAACCTGCTCCAGCGGAACATCACGCTGTTCCGGAAGATCGTGCCGCCACTGGCGTAGCACTCGCCCGAGGCGCTGCTGCTCGTCGTCTCCAACCCCATCGACGTCCTCACCTACGTTGTCTGGAAGCTGTCGGGCTTCCCGGCCAGCCGCGTCATCGGGTCCGGCACCAACTTCGACTCGTCCAGGTTCAGGTTCCTCCTCGCCGAGCACCTCGACGTCAATGCGCAGGATGTGCAGGTCCCCAATCTCTCTCTCTCTCTCTCTCTCTCTCTCTCTCTCTCTCTCTCTCTCTTCCCTTACCTGCCTCCCTCTCTCTCTGTCGGGAGTCACTGACGCACGAGAGTGACACTCGAGTAGTACCAGCAATGGATCGGGTCACATTTCATTAATTTTCGGGTTCGATTTCTTTCGTCACAAAAGTAATGCCCCTGGTTGGACTACTTCAATTAGAATTATTGTGTTTGGCTAGATCATTCCTTTGATGGATTTTGAGGAAATAAATTCATGATTTGCACCGTTTGGAAATTATTGTGTGCCATTAATTTTTGTTTGTGTCCAGGGGTATTGCCCATGCACATGAATATCTTCCGATTACCCTATGAAAAGTACTATTGTTAGGCCTTGTATGTTGTTGTGTACGAAATTGTTGCACTTGTAGGTATTCACAGTATGCAGGAGCTATTTTCTTTGATATAGTTCCTCTTAGTCTATCTCACAGCTTGCAATTTTGCCATATTAGTGCCCATGTTTACTTGAGTGCTATTATTGGGGGTAAATTGCATGCTTCAGGTTGGTTTCTTGCTCGGTGATGAAAAGGGGCCAAGTGAGATGAGTGTGAAAGTCTTCCAGTATCTGTAATGATGTCCAACCTTTATTGATGACTGCAATTCACATGTATGCATAAATGCAACTGGTTAATGAAGGGATGGTTCTTGCTCAAAAAATGAAGGGATGCAATTCACATGTATGCATAAATGCAATTGTTTTCTCGAGCTAATATTTCCATTGATTTTTGCAGGCATTCCTGCTGAGCTCTTGGGGATAATCAGGAGCAGAAGGAGCAACTGAAGTGGCTCAAGGGCAGATTACCTGATGTTGATCCAATTAAACAGATTTGAAGTACTTCTTTCCACCTTCTGGTCACTTGTCTATCCAACTGCAGAGTTTCTCTTTCACTAGGCTAATACTTAAAGCCATCTTTTTATTTCATTAAATGCTATACTTTGATGATAGGTTCCATGATAATCTAAATTTTGAGGCAAATAAAGTATTATGCAAACACTCAATGTATGTAGGAAGATTTTATTTGTTCAAGGTATATATAGAGTTAGTGTTATATTGGGTCTGTCACTTCTAAGATGTTTTCAGCCTATGTTTTCTGTGCAGGTTCACATTCACGAGTTCCATTTACTACAGTGAGAGCTCTGAGTTTACACTTTTATTTATAAGAATAGCAGGTCAATAGCATGGCTGAATGTGCTTGCAATTGTTTGTTCTCAATTGCACTTGTCCAACGATTGCTAATTACTCCATGATTTTAAACATATTTGTTTTCATGAATCACAGAGAAACTCAAGGAGCCAAAACAATTAGAGAAAGCTTCTATGGCTGCAAGTTGATGGACGGCACCAAAAAAGAATGACAAGTTGCTGATGGGCGGAACCCATTTCTAGATCAATTATTTGTATGCTAAACAATGCAGTGAACTTAGTTAAATATGATGTCCTTATTTTGTTCGTTGTGGTCAATGTTTTTTAAACCAGAATGTTAGTCATTGTGTGATACTTCAGTTTGAGACAAAATTAATATTAATGAATGTATCGATTATTATTTGTGATATTCTCTACCAGTGAAAATAATTAAAAAACTAATTTTAATTTCACCTCATTGAACTTTAAGTGTTGCGTTATCGTATTATCTATTACTACCAACAATTGCTTGTTGCATGTGCCCTCTATTGCCACTAACACAAATACGTTGCAATCTAGATATATTACCTCGAATACTAGTTCGTTGCATTAACATATCATCTATTGCCACCATATCTGATTTGTTGCAAAAGCATTGTAATGCAATGGATCAGAATTCGTGGTAATAAGACTATATGCCTACGTAGCTTTGGAGTGGCAATACTTTTCTATTGCAACACATTTGGTCATGGCAATCATGAACTATTGCATCCTAGAGTTTGGTCGCAATAAAACCTGAGGCAACCAATAAAGTCGTTGCAATATTTACTCTTGCAACCAAAAATTGGTTGCATTTCCTTTTTTTCGTTGCCATATTTGTTATTACAACCTAGTATAGGTTGCATTAGGCTTCTTTTGCGTTGCAATATTTTTTGTAGCAACCAACTATTGGTTGCAATAGGATTTTTTGGTCATTGCATTAACAAACTCTATTGCAACACATCATCTTACAGTTGCCTCAGGCTATTGCACCGTTCCAATTGCAACCATTTATCAACCACCTCACTTCGATGCAACTGATTCCAGATGCAACCAAAACAGCCATATTGCAACCATATATAGGTGTTGGCAAAGGGTTGATTTCTAGTAGTGAACATCATCTCCAACTCTATCACATGCAAGCTTCGCCTGAGGCACTCGAGCACCCCCTACGACAAGCTCAAGCCTAGGCTTAGGCCTTAGCATGGCGGGCTACTCAAGTACTCGGGCATGCCAAGACAACATCAAACTACTCAGAGGAGGCGCCAAGCATCCCGGGGTGAACAGCCACGCCCGGCCACGCGGCGGCTCCTACGACCAAGTAGCACAACTCCACTTCAATGCGCCCTGACGGACAGCGATGCGGGACGGGACATCCCAGCGACGAAGCACCGTACTTCTTTTCTACTTCCCCCTTGTGCCCCTCCCATTGAGTCTATAAAAGGGAGAGGAGAGCAACCGTCACAAGGGTTAGACCTACAGATCGAACACCACTCCAAGGGACTTGGGTTCGACGCCCTCTCCCGACCAGTTTGTAACCCCTACTACAAATACCTCTAGCTCGGGAACACGGAAGCTCGACACTGGACGTAGGGTATTACTCCTCGGAGGTCCGAACCAGTATAATCCCGTTGTCTCCTGTGCTAACCATCCGAGCCCGACACACAATCGATACAAGTATTACTATTTGGCGGTAGAGAACCCCAACACCAACATTTGCTGTTTGTGAAATCTAAATTAATTTATTTACATAAATATGTACACAGTCACTATCTAAAAGGATAAATAATAAAGCACCAAGGAAATCACTTTAATAGAAAGATTATACCAAATGTGTGTTTGTCAAGTTGAATATGGCCAACCATACTCCACATGGTTGTCTTATGTTGTGTGTAAATAATTAAATTAGAAACAGTCAATTAAATCTTGGATTTGCATCCTCGTGTAGATCTTCCCGACGGTAGTTGTACACGTGTGCCTGAAGGAGGAGACGAAGGAGCTGACAGAGATGTGCACCACGTCGCTGTAGCGCAAGACCTGGACCAAAGTCCAGAAGGGCCCAAGGCCAACCTTGCTGATGAAGGCAAGCCTCGAATCATTAACCTTGTTTTTAAAAATTATGAAATTACCTTTGCTATGTTTTTGCATTTACGTTTCAGGAGTTGAATGAAGCCCTAGATGCAAGATCCTTAGGTACCTATGCTCTTTTACTAGTATGCTAGGTCGATAGCTGCTACGCTATAGGATCGGTGCAAGTCGAGTGATGTTCGTCACTCGCGAGAATAGGTTCTTATGTTGGAATCATAAGATCTTTATAAATGGATGCTCATGTGGTAAGAGCATGGGATTTGGGCTCCGGTCCAGTGGCTTTCGTAGGCTAAGCTTTTGAACGTACTAAGCACTTGTCGGGAATGGGACCGGTAAGCCTAGTACCTGATGGACACAGCAAGGGAACTTTTCCCTACTACCCTTAGGACACCTAATGTGTCCCCCTACTAGCAACAGTGGGGTACCTGTGCGATTCTAGGCGGTCCGGCGTGACATACCAATAAGCTTGTACCGAGGATTGTAGGTCTGATCCTGACCCGAAGAAAGATGGGAACCGCCTGGTAGTTGTCCTCGCGAGGGCACCCTCTGTGTGTTTAGGTTTACCTTGCAAGGTTATAAATCAATCGATTGTCGGCCTCTCACTATTATCCGAGACTGCTTAATCAACAGCCCATGATATCCCTTATTGATGGAACATTGTGAATATTACTGCTTGAATTAATTGTATTGTACAATTCTTGATTGGATTAGTTGGCATACTTAGAAATGATAATCAACTAGAATTTGTGCTAAAATATTGAAAGTAAGAACATACTCTTTGTTGCTTTTCAGCGAAATAACTCCACCGACCATAAAGCCTCTCATGTCTAGAGTTTGGTGATGTAGTTATCACCCGACGGTTAAGTCTTGCTGAGTATTAGTATACTCAACCTTGCTTTACAAATGTTGTTGCAGGTGTTGTTTCGCCTGGTGAGATTCCACCCGGCTGGGAGCTGGAATGGGTAGATGACGACGAGTGATGGCATCACAGACGACCTCCTGTGATGTTTATCGAGTCGCTAGTTTTATTCTGCTGTTTTCGAACTCTGAACCTTTACTCCTTGTCATGAACAATGGTTTGTAATAATTAACTCTCAGGGGTAATTTGGACTTAAGTTGTGTTGTACTCTGGACTCGCCTTCGTGTGAGTTTTAATGCATATTTGTCGATCATTTATTGCTATGTAAGTGATTCACCGGGCGTTAACCCGGCAACTAACAACAGGATGATACTTTATTGTCGCTTAATGGCCAAAGTGGATTGGTTTAGGCGATAGTACGGTATTTTTTTGGGCGGTTGCCACAATATATAGATCTCCATAGTACTAAGGTTAGACTTTTTAGTTTTCTAATCTAATTAGTGTTGTCATCCCTAGAAGCGTTGAAATGGATTGAAGGCACTTCTTTCGCTGTACAACCAAATCTTGCTTGTTTCAGATGACCGAAAATAGGTGTGTAATCATGTTCTTTATTTGCTCCTCTCAAGTACAGAGTCTCCAATTTAGTTCATAGTTTAGCATCAGTTTTTTTGCTGTAGTAGGGAGAGTTTGAATTCTGGTTCGTTACCTCAAGTTGGCATGGAGTTCAATATCATACAAGATGCCTGGATGTTTGGGGTTGCCTTTGGAGGTCAAAAGGCTTTAAGGTTAGAAGAAAGTATGCAAACAAAAGAAAATCTTATGGAAAAGTTAGTTCTTGTAGATATGTTTGTGCAAATGAAGGCCATAAAGCGCCAGATAAAAGGGATCATCTCACAAAGCATCCAAGAGCTGAAATTAGAACTGATTGTCCAGTCCGCATAGGTCTTATACTGGACCGGGAGTAGGGAAATTATAAAGTGATTGATCTAATTTTGGAACACAATCATAGCCTTCACCTGCCACAACCTCACACTTGATGGCGTCCCAAAGGAAAATTTCAGAGTTACAAGGTTTTGAAATTGAGACGGCTGACGATGCAGGAATTGGGCCCAAAGCTACACATGAGTTGGCTTGCATCCAAGTTGGTGGCTCGGCTAATCTCAGCTACACTCTTCAAGACCAAAAAAACTATTTATTACGGGGCAAGTGATAATGGGATATGGCATATGGTCAAGCAGGAAGCATGCTTATGTATTTTCAGGAAAAATTGCCGAGGACCCATCATTTCAATATGCATTGCAGATTGATCAGGAAGAACAGATTGCTAACATATTCTGAGCTGATGCTAAAATGCTCACTGACTATCCATATTTTGGTGATGTTGTCAGTTTTGATACTACTTTCGGTACAAACAAGGAGAGTTGGCCTTTTGGCATATTTGTTGGTGTGACGCCCCAGGTTTTTAATTACCGTCATTAACGCTAATGACCGGATCAGCCGAGTCAAACCGGTCAAACGCCGGTCAAACCTAGGTCAACCTGGGTCATCACCCCGAAAACCTCACCAATGAACCCTAATGAACCCCTTGACCAAGCCTACACATGCCCGGAATGGACCCTGGGTCAAAGACACGGTTGAACCCCGCTTAACCGTTGACGTCAGCGAATGTCGTCCGGAACTTTTGCCGCGTTCTCCAAAATTCACCTAAACACTTCAAAATCTACCTTTATGAAATTTGTCCATCTTGTTGAGGGACACAACTTTCATGTAGATTGGCATTTCAAATTTTGTGTGGAAATTGGTGAAAAACTTGATCGACTGACAGTACCTCCTGTTTTCTAGGACAGGTCGGCATTCAAAGTTGGCACGACGTTCCTGCAAAATCCGTTGAGAAAAACCCTATATGGCCTTTGTAAAAGTTGTAGAGGGTAGCTAGATCTACAACTTTCTTGTTGACCACATTGTGCACTTCTATTCAAAAATTTTGGGAAAACACGGTCGAACACGGAGCACACCGACACGTTTTGGAGCCGCGTCGCGCGGCGCCGCGCGCGCGCCGCGCGCCCGTCCGCGCCGCGCGCGTGCCGGGACCGCCCCGGGCGTTCGTGCCCCGCGCCTCCCGAGGCGTCGAGCGTCCCAAGGGCCCTCGAGTCCTCCCCCCCCCCTCGCGCGGTGTGCCGCCCGTACCCCGCGTCCGACCGGCCGGACGGACCGCCGTCGACCGGTGGTCGCCATGGTGCCCCCCCGTCGCGCACGCCGCCAAGGCCTTGGGCTCCGCGCCGCATTGATGGCCGCAGGCACGCCCTGGGCGCAAGCCGTGCCCCTCCCCCCGTTGCCTATTTAAGCCGCCGCGCCATGGTCGCGCCCGCGCCGCCCGAGCGGGGCCGGCGGCCACCGCGCCATGGCCGCCCCGGCGAACTACCCTCTCCTGCCACCAGGCCACCACCCGGCGCCCTCCTCTAAGCCACACCGCAGCTCGCCGCCACCCAAAAGCCACAGCAGGAGGTCCCTATCGCCGGCAATGCCAACCGCGGCGGACGGCGCCGCTGTCCCTCGGCGCTCCCCCTCAACCGGCCACTCCTTGCCCCCGTTCAACCCACAAACCGGACCCTAGGGACCCCTAGATCACTCCCTTGCTCTCCCCGGCCGGACTCCGGCGACACATCGCCGGAATTTGGCCTCCCCGCGCCGGCCGGCCGCCCCAGGGACTACATTGCAAACGCAGGAATCTTTCCAGGGTCCTTCTCGCAAAAGGTCAACTCAAATAGTAAAACCCTTTGGCTGATTCTTGTAAATTGCGTAGAAAATCACAGAAAAATCGGAAAAATTCAAGACCAATTTTGTTGGATTCATGGTGAATTATTCTACAACTTTTGTTATTCTGGCCTGGGCTAATTCCCGTCAGTTTTTGCATGAAAAATACAAATGTGAAAACCCTAGATCTGCAATATCTCAAAAACCATAAATCCTCTGTAGCTAATTTTTGTATATGTTGTGTGTTAGGTCATGACTAGCTTCTATGACAAAAATTGCACAAAGTTATGATGTAAATATTTTTATAAAAATGTTTTTCTATTTCTGGCAGATCTGCATAAATGATTTTTCTTGCTAAAACTATTTATGTTCTTGAGCCCAACTTGTGCACACTGTCTTGTAATGCCAAAATGCACATCTTGTGAATTAATAACGAATTTTGGATTAACATAAATAATTATTCTTGAATTATGCATGTTTTCCTTTGTAAATTAATAAACCAAATTCAGTAGAGTTTCCATGTGAATGTGCTGGTCCTTTAGGCTTGTTTAGGGCCAGAGAGCTTGCACGAGAAAATTGGGATCATTTTGATGCCTATTTATTTTTATATGCATTTAAATGGAATCACTAGCTAGCCTTTGTTATTTTCAATAATATTTAATTTCCTAGCATCCAACACTTACATGTGGGTCCAATGGACCAGGATGGGTGCTAATAGGCTTAAGAAGCACTCATTTAATTTTTGGTAATTTAATTGATTAATAAAAGGCTTAAATGCCCTTTTAATATTTAAGGGAAATTAAATAAAGAAAAACCCTTAATTAAATCATTTTCCTTTTTGAAAGTATTATTTAATATAAAAAGTGATGATAATTAATTATCATCACTGATAAGGAATAAATTCATAAATAAAAATATTAATTACACCTTGTTGGTGAAGATAAAAGGAAATGAAGCTTTCACATGAAATGATAAGCTTATTAAAAACCTTTATTCAAATGTGGAATAAAAAGAGTAACCCATGTACAACCCATAACCTTCCTAAAAGAGAAACCTTAGATAGATGCTTGTTAAGGTGAATATGACCAACTAGAGTTGGATAAGACAACAAACTATCACATCACCTAAAGTGCATTGCATTCCGTGTAGATCTTCCGGACGGAGATTACTCCCTTGTCCCGAAACCGAGGAAGGAGGAGCGGAAGCATCGCCGCAAAGACGTGGAAGTACTCGACACCGAGGGTGCCCAAGCTAACCTAGCTGACGAAGGCAAGCTCCGGTGCATCTAACCTAGTTTTAAAGTTCTTTATTCAATTATCTATGAATGATTGTGCATTTACGTTCAGGAGTTGAATGAAACCCTAGATGCATGATCCATAGGTACCTTTGGTCCCTACTAGTATGATAGGTCGGTAGCTGCTAAGCTATAGGACCGTTACAAGTCGAGTGATGACCTCACTCGCGAGACTAGGTTCCTAGATAGGAATCATACAATATCCTTAAATGGATTGCTCATGTGGTAAGAGCATGGGATCTGGGCTCCGGTCCAGTGGTTATGTGGGTTAAGTTTTTGAACGTACTAAGCACATGCCGGTTATGGGGCCGGTAAGCCTAGTACCTTAATGAGGCGGCGAGGGATCCTACTATTACTACTCTTGGGATTTGTTCTCACGGCTAGCTACCGGTGGTGTATGGTGACTCCGGGTATCTCGCGGGGTATGCCGGATAGCCCGCACCAAAGATCGTAAGATTCGATCCCAACCCGAGGATTTTTGGGGACGGCCTCGGGAAGTTGTCCTCGCGGGGGCGCCCTACCGTGTGTTTGGGTCTACCTTGCAAGGTTTAAATCAATCGATTGTCGGCCTCTCACCGTTATCCGAGACTACTTACTCCACTAGTCATGTGATCCCTAATGATGGAAGTTGATGAATATTATGCTTGATTAATTGTATTGTACAACTTTGTTTGTACTAGTTGGCTAATGTAGTAAAGATTAAAACTACTAGAACTTGTGCTAAAATCTTGAAATTAAGGACCTACTCTTTGTTACTTTTTAGCAAAGCAACCCAGTAGCCAAAAAGCCTTTCATGGTCTAGATTTGGTGAAGTAGATATCACCGACGGGTAAGTCTTGCTGAGTATTAGTATACTCAGCCTTGCTATAATGTGTTGATCCAGGTAATGCCTTCAGTGATGTGTGGCCCGGTGAGATCCCGCCCGGCTGGGAGCTGGAGTGGGTGGAGGACGACTACTAAAAGCATCATGGATGGCCTCCTGTGGTGTCTTCGCTTCCGCTAGTTATTTCCGCTGCTTTTCAAAACTCTGAACTATTTCATCGTGACAAAAACTATGGCTTGTAATAATTAAACCCCTCGGGGTACGAATTTGGATATGAATGTTGTTGTATCTCTGGACTCGCCTTCGAGTGAGTTTTAATGCATATATTCGATCCTTGTGCTCTTCAAGTGATTTACCGGGCGTTAACCCGGCAACTAACGACAGGATGATACCTTATTATTGCTTAATGACCAAAGTGGATCGGTCTTAGGCGATAGTACGGTATTTTCCTGGGCGGGTTGTCACAGTTGGGTTCAATCAATTTAGAGAAACAGTGGTGTTTGGTGCTTGTCTCATGTATGACAAGACATTTGAATCCTTCAAGTGGCTATTCGAGACCTTCTTGAGAGCCCATAATGGCAAGCAACCCAAAACAATATATACCGATCAAGATTATGCAATGGGAAAAGCAATTAAGGCAGTATTTTAGAATCATGGCATGGTCTGTGTACTTTTCACATTATGCAGAATGTTCTCAAGCATATACTTGAACTAGCTGATGAAGAATCAGATGTTTCTCCCAAAGAAGAAGTAGAAGACAACAATAAAGAACCAAGTATTCTCTCAGATGTCAGTGTGTCTGTGTGTATGAGTATGAAGCAACATTTGAAGAAGCATTTAACAAAATGAGGTCAAAGGCAAGCAAGCAAACTTGGTTAGATAGTATATACAAGGAAAGGGAAAAATGGGATGAATGTTATATGATGGATGTGTTCACATTAGGGATGAGAAGTACACAACTCAGTGAGAGTTTGAATAGCGACCTAAAGCGACATTTCAAATCTGATTTTGATATAATCAGATTTCTCAAGCAATTTGAAAGGGTTGTGGAATATAAAAGAAAGAAGGAATTGCAATCTGAATTTGATTCAAGGAAAAAATTACCTAGAATCAAAATGAGGACACCTATGTTAATCCAAGCTAGCAAGTTGTACACACGAACTGTTTTTGAAGCTTTTCAAGTGAATTTGAGAGATCAATGGTAGCATGAACCACAGCATTGGAAGGAACAAATGAATATATTGTAGCAATTGGGAGTCTAGATGAAAATTTTACCTTAGAGAAGGAGTACAAAGTCATTGGCAATCCATTAGAACAGACTAGTACATGCAGCTGTGGGCAATTCAATAGACTCGCAATACTATGTGGCCATGCTTTAAAAGTCCTTGATTTGGTGAATATCAAATTACTTCTTGCGCACTATGTACTGAAGAGATGAACGCGGGAAGCATGCAGTGGAAAAGTATAGGACAACAAAGGACGAGACATAATAGAGAATCCATAATTAGATGAATTGTTGAACTACAAAGATATGGCTTGCAGATTCAACAATTTGGCACTTCGAGCTGCAAGCCATCCAACATGCATCTTGTTAGTAAACAACACACTTGACATGCTCAGCAAGCAAATTGAAGAAGAAATTGTTACAAGCCATGTGGATCCCATCATCGCTCCCACCAATGTTACTCTGCCTAATGAATTGTTGAGTATAGCAAGCCTAAAGAAAAAGGAGGTGGAAACAAAAACCTCAAAGTGCAAAAAAGTTTGGTATGACAAGAAGCGCAAGTGTGTGAAAAAGGGAGTTAAAAACAAATAAAAAAATACAAAGGTGTGTGACAAGAAAAAAGAAAAATGTTCAAAGGTACCTAACAACACATATCCTCTAACTGTATTCGCTACAAAAAGTGTAACTATTTGATTCTCTTGTTTCTGATTAGGAGTAACAAACTATAGAAGTGTTAGTCAATGATGCCTGCCTGAACCATCCATCTTTACCTCAGGAAGAGATCTCTGAATCATACATGGTCTTCAGTAGTTTCTCTCAACTACTGAAGGTAGTACTACAGAGTAATACATTTTCAATACCTTCTCCAATCACATATGTCTGAAACATACATGTCTAAACCTTTTATTTTGCAGGGGGTAATCACAGATGATCTCATTTCTGATAGTAGTATTGGTTCCAAGTAGGAAGAATGTATTTTGCCTTCTGTGAAATAGATTATTTTGGAGTAGCTTTTGCATTTGTTGCTGAAGTATAAAATAGAGCGAAAATTGTAATTCCATATGACCTGCAATAAGGTCATATAAACCTAGTGGATGCCAAAGAATAGCAGAACAATTTGTGCATCTCTTAATTTGGAAGACTCAGGTAGTACTTTTTATTCAATTCCATGATAATTTGCAACAAAATGGAAATTTATAAAATTGCATGTTTTTTAGGCTTTCGATACAGCCACAAGTTACAAAGATCGCAACCTCCTGCACAAATTCCACTATACAGGCATGATATTCGTCATACTGGCCTGTACTAGCCCACCAAGCAAGTAGTTGAGCTTCAGCTTGAGGTTAAGCTAGTTGACCTCCTGGACAGCACCCGTGCTCCTGGACAGCTCCTCGACAAGGTGAAATTTGGAAACGCTACCGGCCGGCAGCGTCCAGGACGACGACGGCACTCAGCAAGGGACGGCGATGGGGAGACGCTCGGCCTGTGAACAACGACGATGCAGGCCGCGATGAAGGGATGGTGACGGCGCCGCTCTGAGCAAGGGGATGCGACAACACAGCTCCGGGAGACGGGATGGCGACGGCGCGTCTCTCCTCGACGCGATGGCGGCGGCGGGGTTGAGCTAACGGCGGCGGCGACGATTTGGGGAGCTCTCGCGGCTGCCCGCTGCCTTATCCCCTTGTTAGCTGGTTGTGTTATTGGGCCATAACATATGTGAAGGAGGAGGCAGGTTGCTTGCTCAGCTTTTCCGTTGGGTGCCAGCCGACGGCCACGATGACCGACTGCCGAGAGCTGTTGCCAAGGGCAAATTCAAAGGATCTCGTTCCCCCAAGTTGGGCAGTCCCGCCGGGGGCGGGGGCGGCCTATCTCACTTTCTGGAAGATAGAGTTGTTTATTTTTATATTCACTAGGATCATGCCCATGCGTTGCTACGGGCTACAATATATTGACAATGTAATATGCGGGAGCATACAACGGAACAATAATAGTGTTAAATAAGAACAAATGTTACATTGCTTAGTTTGATCATTATATTTACTTAGATGCATATATATTTCTGTGACTATAAAAAATACATAATACATGGGTCAGAAGGAAAACACGACAGTTGACGAGAGAGCACGCTAGATTTTCAAAAGCTATTTCACTAATAAATTTAATTGTGCAACTTGCATATACATATATTGTTACTACTAAATATGAAGCATATATTCTATATATACTTTACAACATACATCAAACCCAGTGTGATGTTTCTCCACTTGATTGCATCTCTAGTTTCATCAATTAGGAAAATGAAGACCCACGTGTTCCATCGAGAGAGCAAACTTGGCAAACGTAATAAGCAAAATCTTGTTGCTTGATCTTCTAATCCCAGTAGCCGAGGACTTTATCTCTAACACCTGCAGGTTTCATATGTATATATATTCATTATACAAGGGTAACTGGAGTAGGGCATGCACCTGAATACTTCCCTATGGCTTAGAGGAATCATCTTCGGCAGAAAAGTATTAGTCCTAGCTCTTAACAAAAATATTACTTCGCTATAATTCTGACTTTGTAATAAAGATTATAATTAAGTCCCTGTTGCATTATATTCAAGGAGACAGAATTTTCATGAAGCTCAAGTAACAAGTGACTCATGTAAGTAACAGGGCTAAAATGCACATTTGTCTGGACTATTAATTTCCTCAGTTCTTCTAGCTCTAGAATAGCACAACCTGACAATATATAACAATATGTGACTTTTAGTTGGAATGTGAGCCCTTCTTCTCTCCATGATGCTACATTATTCTTGTTATCAAAATCCCAAAGTCCAATAGTAACAACACATACATCTAACAGAGGAATGCATTTTTTTATCGTCATCGCCATTATTTCAACTGGCGCTCCCAGCTCTCCAGCCTTAGCAAACAATGACATTTCGACCTCATTACTCATCTTTTATTTCAGACACCTTTTTGTGTGTTCAGACCACTTTGATCATGAATCAAATTTAAGAAGTATAGGGAAAACGATGTTTATCCCATTTGCAAACGCGCCTTGTGACCTCAATGTGGATGCGCATTATATACCGAACGTGGGACTTATCACCCGATTCTGTACTAACAGTTGTTATAAAATCAACCGAGTTGCAATAAGAACCCCAATGTGGATGCGCATTATATACTCAAAGTTGTTAAACTGGACATGAACATCTCATTGGGAATTCTGAACAATGAACAAATACAACACTTTTATAACTTTTTTCTACCAATTCTGAATATTCTCATTTAGAATTTCAGATAATATAAGAGTTTTGAAATTCAAAAGTAACCTCACCTGTTGTCAACCGTCCCACACCTGTATCTCCACCACCTCCCCCTGGTATCTGCAACATGGACAGATAGAATGGTTTAGAAACCAATGCACAACCAAAGTGCCAAACACAAATCATACAGGGGTTAGGATAGAAACTAAGAGTGGAGAAGTCAGAATACCGACTGTTAGCATGTCATCGTGGTGTCAGATTTTGCTTCCTTCTGGTGTCAGATTTAACTATTTATCCATTTCCCAAGCCAATTCAAAATATATGAATTGCCAAGTTCAGTTTGACAACAATTTCAGTACTGCACTTGAGCATACATTCACCATTTTGCAGATTTAATCTTGTACGAAGCAATCAAAACATATTGAAATGACAAAGAGATAAAATTGAGGAATTTAGATACAAATAAATTGAGAAATTTAGATACAAATAAAATTGAGAAATTTAGATACATGATAAAGACGATTCAAAATATCAAAATGAGAATTTTTCATAGAACAGATTCAGATTATCCATCTTTAGGTCCTTGAAAATCCAAAGTTGTGGGACCAATAAGATCATATTGTTGATAGAAAAAATATATACTGCTGTTCTAAGGCGACAAGTGAAAGGAATTGGACATTGGAGTTTAGTGATCAAACTGCATTATATAAATTGAAAATTGTCATTTGCTAATTTGATGTTGCACTACATTTAAATTTTTCATTTTCTAATCTGATGCACAACTATCATGATAGCAGGTTTACATACCCATAGATGGAAAATGCTAGCAGGTTTACATACACATAGATGGAAAATGATAGCAGGTTTTCATACACATAGATGGAGTGGCTATAAATTGATCTGCATGAAGGAAAACCCGCGAACCAAACGATCTCAACAGTTTATGCTGACAAAGTAGCAAAGAGAGTGTACATGAAAAAACTCATGATCTAGGTTTGGGTAAATTGCAAACATTAAAGCGCAAATAAGGATATCGTTACAAACTGAAATCAGTACATTTAAATACCTAGTTCTAATTGAACCTTGTAAACTTGTGATCGATGAATCATCTGCTAACCTGAACATCACCCAACTTTGGTTACAAATGTGTGCAATATGATCTTATGAGTGGCTACGTATATGTTGTGCCTAATCTGCCAATTCACAAAATACTTGATGAGATCATTGCGAGTAGGAAATGATATGTAGAGGCAACTCATAAGTAATTAGGTGAAGAAACATAGACTAATTATATTGATAGAGGCAACTCATAAGTAATTACGTGAAGAAATATGGAGTCATGGACTAATTGTATTGATTAATTATATGTTGCCGACAAAAACCGCAATGCCATTGGCGAGATTGTGCTCCTGGACAGCACTCGTGCTCCTGGACAGCTCCTCGAGACAACGACGGCACTCGGCAAGGGACGGCAATGGGGAGACACTCAGCCTGTGAACGACGACGATGCAGGCCGCGACGAAGGGATGGTGACGGCGCCGCTCTGAGCGAGAGGATGCAACAACACAGCTCTGGGAGACGGGATGGCGCCGGCGCGTCTCTCCTCGACGTGACGGCGGCGGCGGGGTTGAGCTGACGACGGCGGCAGCGATTTGGGGAGATCTCGCGGCTGCCCGCTGCCTTATCCCCTTGTTAGCAGGTTGTGTTATTGGGCCATAACATATGTGAAGGGGGAGGCAGGGTGCTTGCTCAGCTTCTTCGTTGGATGTCAGCCGACGGCCGCGATGACCGACTGCCGAGAGCTGTTGCCAAGAGCAAATTCAAAGGATCTCGTTCCCCCAACTTGGGCAGTCCCGCCGGGGCGGGGGGCGGCCTATCTCACTTTCTGGAAGATAGAGTTGTTTATTTTTATATTCATTTTTTCATGATTTTTCAAAAATATAGGTCCCATTTCAAATTTTGCAAATTTGTCCCACCACCGCCGTATTATATGACGTTTGGGTCCAACCGCCATATGGTACGGCGGTTGGAGGTGCTACAGTGTTCTGGCCGCCGTATCACACAGTGGTTGTGAACAATATCCCGGAGCGGTTTTTTAAGACAATATCCCAGAGCGGTTGAGCGGGTACTGTAGCACCTACAACCGCCGAAAAATCATAATTTTTTGTATGAACTCGGATGGAGGTACAATTTCCATATAAAGTTTACCTCCATCCGAGTTAATAAAAAAGTTACAATTTTTTGAAAATGAACTGACCTCTACCACCATGTGATACGACGATTGGGTGCAACAGTGCCCAACTGTCGTATCATATGACCGTAATGGTAAGGTTTTGCAAAATTTGAGATGGGACATATATTTTTTTAAAATCGAAGAAGAAATATTTAAGAAATCTGGAAGATACATGGATAGCAACAAAACTATAAGCCAATTAAGGTCCACCTATTTCCATATTCTACCTCGGTCTTCTTCTTACCCACTCCTGCCACCACATCCTCCACCAGCTCTGATTGACGGCTACCACGACGCCCACCCACCCTACCTCACCGCCTCGGGACACCACCCTTCCTAACCCCGGCGGCCACCTCCCACCAGGGGTCCATCCCCTGCCCCACCGGCGGCGCCCTCGTCGCCGGCCGAACCGCCACAGCCGACGAGCTCCCGCCGATGCTGACCCTATTCTATGTCTGGTAGACATGGAAGCCCCGCTCCCAGAAACCCGAACCTTGAAACCCAATCCCTAAATGTTGCCGCCTTGACCACCGTCGGCCGCTCCCGCCCACCTCATGCCCCTCCGGTGAGTTTCTGATGGCGCCATGCATGCAGATGTGCAAAGGGAGGCGGGGAGGCGTCTAGAGGAGACAGAAGGGTGTGGAAGGTTTAGGTCGTTGTGGATCATTATTGGGTTGTTGTTAGGTTAAAGATGTATAGTTAACTTTCTTCCGAAAGATGTATATGGTTTCCCATCCTGCCGGAAGGATATGGTATGTGCAGACTGCAGAGACGGTGCTCGTCTACTCTCTGCCCTTGCTGGTGATGTCGTGACGACGCGGCTATGCGGATGGGTGGCGGCGCCTGCCCGTCCCGGATCCAACTCAACCCTTTTTGGATGCAATCTGATTATGATAATTTAGATTTTGAGTGGAAGCTAGTTCACTCCTTATTCCAAGACTCTGAAAATTCTTAATCTTGACGAATAAAATTTGAAAGCCGGACAAATTTTGGAGTTTAAACTCTAAAAACTCCGGTCATCCAAACGGAGAAGATCATCATTCTCTACGTGAGTACTTGTGCGGTGTGCCCCGTCACTCTGCTCCCGGTCGTCAGTTGTGTCGTAATGCTGAGCGGAGCTTCTGTTGCCGACCTGGTTGCCCTCGGGGACGACGATCGTGCTCCACCAGCGCTCGGGCCCTAGAATGTACTACTCTGTCCCAAAAAGAGTTTCTTACACGCTTCCCGGACGACTCTCTTTCTGGGATAGAGGGTGTACTCCGTATGATCCATGGCGTGCACGAAGCAATGAAACAAAATAAAAGCAAGAAAGGTGACCGACGGCTAATAAAGCTCTTAATAGGCGAAATCTGGCACGTTACTGCGAAATTTTTTAAATAAAATTTTAAATTAAAACATGGAGGTAGAAACACCGGAATGATTACATGGTAACATCATTTGTAAATAATATATGTACGAAAGCATGTTATTTTTTTGAGTGTGAATCATTCTAAAATAATTGATCTTACATATATTTCAACTGTGAGAATTTTGTGGTGTGCTAGGAAAAAAATCAGTTAAAGATATAAGTAAATGGTCTGGTGGAAGAAGACATGACGTATGGTGAATATTGACATGTCGTATAGTAGGTTTAGGTTATGATGTGGAGGGCTTGCATATTGAGAGAAATATTTGGTGGGTACGATCTATGCTGTTGTACTCCCTCCGTCCCCAAAAGAGTGTCGTTTTCAATTCTCGAGAAACAACTTTGACTAAATATATATATATTAGTATTTATGGTACAAGATTAATATCATTAGATAGATATTTGAATCTAGTTTTTTATAAAATTTATTTCGAGACACAAATGTTGCACGTATTTTCTACAAATCCGGTCAAATTTGTGGCACGAAAATCCACGACGACACTCTTACGGGAACGGAGGGAGTATATGATTAAACACTTGTTAAATCACCCAAAATAAAAATATAGGTCACACAGTTACAGTGACCAGTCAGATCAGCTTGATTTTCCATGTTAACCGTAGGACAAGACCACACACCTTCCTTCATAAAGATGACCCGAGATCCAGCGCAAGGAGTCAACGCAAAATCAGAGCAAGCTAGCTGCTCGGCGCCTCGGCCTCGAGTCCTCGACGACGACGCCAGGATGACTAGCCAAGGACAAGCAGCGACCCTCGGCCGGGGCGACGCGGAGGTTGACGCCGGAGGCAGCAAGGCGGCGCACTTCGTGTTCGTCCCGCTGAGGGAGCAGGGCCACCTGATCCCGGCCGTCGACACCGCGCTGCTGCTCGCCACTCACGGCGCGGTGTGCACCATCGTCGCGTCCCTGTCGACGGCCGTGCTGGTGCGCCGCACCGTCGAGTCCGCCCAGTCCTCTGGCCTGCAGGTCCGGCTCGTCGAGTTCCCGCTCGACTACGCCGAGGCCGGCTTGCCGGAAGGGGCGGACGACGGCGACCTCATCCCGGTGATGTACATGTGGAGTTACTACCGCGCCATGGCGCTCCTCCGCGCGCCGATAGAGAGATACCTCCGCGCGCACGCGCCTTACCCGACGTGCGTCGTGTCCGATTTCTGCCACCCGTGGACCACGGAGCTCGCGGCCAACCTCGGCGTCCCGCGGCTCAGCTTCTTCAGCATGTGCGCCTTCGGCCTCCTCTGCCACCACAACCTCGAGCGGTTCAACGCCTGGGATGGCGTCGAAGATCCCAACGAGCCGGTCGTCGTGCCGGGGCTGGAGAAAAGGTTCGTGGTGACCAGGGCGCAGGCCCCCGGTTTCTTCCGGGGGATCCCGATCCCGTGCTGGGAGGAGTTCGCCGACTACGTCGAGCGCGCGCGGGCCGAGGCCGACGGCGTCATCGTGAACACCATCCTGGAGATGGAGCCGGAGTACGTCGCCGGCTACGCGGCGGCCCGGAATATGAAGGTCTGGACCGTCGGGCCGGTGTCCGCCTACCACCAGAGCCGCACGACGTTGGCATCGGCACTGGCGTCGAGGGGGCTGAGGACATCCGCCGTCGACCCCGACGAGTGCCACCGGTGGCTCGACGGCAAGGCGCCGGGCTCCGTCGTGTACGTGAGCTTTGGGAGCATCTCGCAGGCGGAGCCGAAGCAGGTGGTGGAGCTCGGCCTCGGGCTGGAGGCGTCGGGGCACCCGTTCATCTGGATGATCAGGAACGCCGACGAGTACGACGAGGCGACGCGCGCCTTCCTGGACGAGCTCGAGGCCCGCGTCGCGGGGCGGGGCCTGCTGATCCGTGGTTGGGCGCCGCAGCTGCTGATCCTGTCCCACGACGCCGTGGGCGGGTTCGTGACGCACTGCGGGTGGAACTCGACGCTGGAGGCCGTCGCGGCGGGGCTTCCGGTGGTAACGTGGCCGCACTTCACGGACCAGTTCCTGAACGAGAAGATGGCCGTGGAGGTGCTGGGCATCGGCGTCAGCGTCGGGGTGACGGAGCCCCTGACGTACCAGGCGGTGAAGAAGGAGATCGTGGTGGAGCGGGGCGTGGTGGAGGCGGCCGTACGGAGCGTGATGGGCGGCGGGGAGGAGGCCGAGGAGAGGCGGCGGCGGGCGCGCGCGTTGGCGGCGAAGGCGAGGGCCGCCGCAGAGGTGGGCGGGTCGTCGGACGCCAACCTGCTGGATCTGGTCAAGCGTTTCCAGCCGGGCGCAGCACATGGCGCTGACGTGCCACAGGTGTAGCGCACAATAAAAAAACGGAGTGTCTACCTGTTACTTAGGTGATTCTCTAGCGTCTATCACCCAGGTGATCGTGATTTGTGGAATATCTGGTTTTTCTAAGATTTACCCGCATTATGCGTTAAGTGGTAAGCAATGTTCCCGTCGACGACGAGGCGTCATTGATGACTTTGGGAATCTCCAGATCTGTCGGTGCTCAGTCCTTCGGAGGTGCTCATAGGGGTAGGGTTTGCGTACGTGTATTCATAACGGTGAGTGTGTGTGCGTATTATGATTGTCTGTGTTGTACTGTGTCATTCTAAAAAAATCAGGTGTTGCCAGGGATCCTGTCACTTGAATTTGAAGACCATCAGATTTTCATCTGACGGTGGAAATTTTTCAGACATTGATATGAATCAAATATTGCACATGAGAATTTCATCCTATTTGTAGACACATATTAAATCAAAAAATATATTGATTGTCACTGATTTTTGTTCATAAGAATTATCAGACACAAAATTCACAGGGACAATATTCAGATATTCCATTGCAATAATAATATGATAATCACATAACAGATTACTCAAATTATACCCACCTGCAAGTCAACAACATGATAGTTACAAATCAGAAATAAATTCAATGGAAACCCCTCAAATGTACATTCAAAAGTTTAGAGGTGAAAAAACTAACTACTAGTATTTTTTACATGTGAAACCAATATAATTGTAAATATTAGGTGATTATCATTGCATAGAAACATGTGATTTAATTCTGGAATAAACTATAGGAAAATACAAATTAAATGCTAAGAAAAATAAACATGGAAGAGCAAAATCAGAAGGTGCAGAAACAACTAAACAAATTTTTACTATAGCTTATCAAATAACAAAAGTCTTTGGGACACGTAGAAACCCATCAAATGCAAATTCAAAATTTCATATTCAAGTAAAAGAAAGATGTAAGAACCAAATCAAAAGGCATAGAACAACTAAACAGATTTTTACTATAGTCTGTCAAATAAGAGAGTTTTTGGGACAGTGGAAACCCCTCAAGTGCAGACACAAATTTAACAAAAATAAAAAACTGACTTTCACTATTTTTTACATGTCAAACTATTAGAATTTACAGTCATAGAACCAATGTAAGCGGAACTTACTAGAACTGTAAATATTGTGCGATTATCATTTGTAGAGAAACATGAGATTTAATTCTGAAATAAACTATAGAAAAATAATGCATAGTAAGTAATAACATCATGAATAATTGAAAAATTATAATGTTAGAAGTCAATTGAATTTAAATTATATCTTTGAAGAAAGCATCTAGTTCCACTATTTTTAATCTAACGAGAATACAACTTTGAGTAAACCTAGGCAAAATTGTAAATTTCGATTCTCAGAATTCTGCAACTTTAGAATCTCCCGTATCTAAAATATGCAAATTTTCAAATATCACTTACTGAAATCTCGAGTGAGAAAATGACACATTAATCTGATTTAGAGGCAAATATGGAACAATCTATTTATTCCATTAGAGATCAAATTATAAAAGTTGATGGCACAATTATCCCACCACAAAAGTTAACACGTGCATAATAGCAGTTATCTCATGTAGCTAAACCATGTGCAAAAGAAATATGAAAGAACATATGCACCAGGTAAACTAAAAATTCGAATAGCGAAACCTAAAAATTAAAATGGAATATTTCGAAATGACCCATAGGAGAAGAACCAGAGTTGAATAAAAAGGACGTACCCAGTGTCGTAGGCTCCCGCACTGTGCGGGGTCTGGGAGAGGTTATTAGCGGGAGGTCTTTCCACACACCGTGTAATGTGTAGAGGCCACTATTTAAACCTGTGACCTCTCGGTTCACAGGCGGCAAGCACTACCACTTGCACTAGGCCGCCTTTTAAGAACCAGGGTTGAATAATTTTTAAAATAACAAAGTAGCAATCACACGTGAAGACAATAATTAGACAAATGTTTTAAAAATTAAGAAACTACCAAATGAACAATGCACAAATATTTTTCCATAGTTAGCCATAATACAAATGTTTTTTGGGATATTAGAAACTCCTAAGATGAAAAATCAACAGAAAATTATACCCTGGATCAAAATTACAAAAAGACAAGTATGCAAATTGCAATAACATATGTTCTGTAAATTTGTGGGTATTTACATGTAAATAATAAAGACTACCACAAAATGTATAAGTAATAACCCAATGAAATACAAATTTCTTCTATATTGGAACCCCTTGATGAAACACAAAATTCCAATTCAAACTATTATAACGAGATAATCTTCTATAGTGCCCTAGTGGAAGCACAAAAGATGGAAAAACACTCTAGGATCTTCTATATCGGAAACATAGAAGATGAAATTCCATTTTGTTGATTTCTTCCACCGTGTAAAGAATTGATTATTGTAAGGTGTTTCTTAACAACAAGATCCTAGAGGCCCATAGTGTAATAAATATCCAAAGGTTTCTAATCTTGCAAATAAAACTTAATGTTGTATCATAATATTTCAGTCACTTATAAATATTAGAGGAATTAGAAAAGGAGATTACCGACAATGGCATCATCTTGCGAAACTTGACAACCTACTAAAATAAAGAAAAAAGTGTAGATAACAGAGAAACGAAGAAAAATAATAAAATAAGAAAAAGAAATCATCTTGAACATACGCAGTTAAACCCATAATTCTTTTTTTGCATGGAAAGAACCATCCATTAACTCAAAGGCGCAACAGTGTCGCTGGCCACAGAACCATTTACACAGGGCAGTGTGAAATCCCATGAGATATCAACACCGTGATTACATAGACTCCCCTCTGTTGCAAGAGTGTGAGCCACCTTATTACATGATCTAGGAACGAAATTACACAAATTACCAATAGTTCATTTGAAATCATTGAAAACTCGCACAAAATCGAAGCAATGAAGTTAGCCGGCTTCAATGCGACCGCGCAGCCAGCCCTCCTTGCGGCCGCGGCCGCGTCCGCACTATCCTTCCATCTACATATGCCCCTAGCAGAGCTCACTCACCGACCATGGCTGCGGCCTGCCCGGAGCTCGCACTGCCATCCATGGTTGCGGCCTGCCCGGAGCTCACCGCCACGCCGCCCTCCTCTCGATCTTCGATGGTCGTTACTACCCTGCACCGCCCCAGGACAATCTAGCTCCTCCACCTCTAGAAAGTACCAACTCACCACAGCTCTAGATCGCAAAACTGTTAATCTAGCTACGCAGGAACACTGAGATGGACACACACAGCCAACTAACAAAATTAACCTCAATCAGCGGTTCATCCTAATTCGTGAATTATACAAACATGTAATAATAATGAAAAAATCAAAGAAAAAATGAGCGTAATCATTCAACTGTTCGGTTGGTGGTGGCTGATGGCTGGTGCCGGTTTGTTCCCGAGAGAAGAGTATCTTCTGGCTGGTTGCGGCTAGTTCTTTGGTGGCCGGTGGTTCGTTCCGAGTGAAAAGATCATGGCGGGCTGGTGGCTGATAAGCCGAGCGAAAAGGCCGATTGTATGAATCGAAGAGGAAGGACGAATCACCATGAAATCCAGCGTAAAGGGAGATATCAAAGAGGAAAACTAAATCAAATAGCAAGCAACAAATAAAAGCTAAATCGCCTGTTAACACAAATATTATACTTCAGACGCGCACAATTTTGAAGAATCAAAGGTAGAAATGAGCAAATCGCCTCACCTCAACAGCACACCTGGAGAGCGAATAGAAGGGGAAAGTCAAAGAGGAAAAGTGGAAGCGGTGAGTGAAATGGTGTCGGATTGAGACAACAGGGACAAACAAATGTGTCAGATTCTGACTTGTGGGGCCAAGATGGCAGCAAAACAATAAAAACAAATCAACTAAGCGGCACGATCTGCAAACTAGGACGGTTCAGATGAAGCAGTCAGCAGATCCAACGGTTCCAAATTCAGGTGACCAAACCTCCTGAAATACCCAGGTAATATATAGCTTTTCCCTAAAAAAATTGGTTGGTGAAGCACCTCGGCGAGTTCCATGTGTCACAGTATCTTGCCACAAGATGCTATGGTCTTTTTTGTCACTTCACAGTTTGATAGTTATATGCAAAAATATCATATTTTTTTGTTGTAGTTTACTTTATTAATAAACTTATTTTTAAAATGATTTAAATTTGACTATATTTATATAATTTTTTCAATAATACCACATGTCATATTTTGGATAAAAAGGTCAAACGAATTATAAAATGAACTGGAGGAGTAAGTGTGTTATCATGTTTCCAAATAACCAATGCATATAAAGTTCAATCAAAATTTTAAATGGATAGAGCATGCACACAAATATCATCCACAACTCCTCGCCTCCTTCGCCGCAGCCCGCCAGGGCCCCTTCCTCTCTCCATGCTGTCGAGCTCCTCGGCGGCGAGCAGATGTAGGGGTCCCCTCCTCCCTGTAGTAGTAGATCTAGTAGTTCTTCGTTTGTTTAGCTACTTGTAGCCTCTATGGCGTATTCCCTATGTGGTTTGTGCTCCCTCACCCTCGTTGTCGTCGCCGGCCTCTTGGCCCCTTCGCCACCGTCACCGTCACCGTCGTGGTTTAGGTTAGCCTAAATAAATTGTCCCCTTCCCTTCGCCTGGTGGATTTCTTCCCTTCTCCTCTCACCGTACACACCGCCTTCCCCTCGAGATCCACCTCTCTCTGCCCCTGCCTTTATCGCCACCCAAAGTGTTCTGCAGTTCGACAGATCCACTCCGCCCATGTTGTGGATCTTTGGTGGTTGTTCCGATAGCCCGCCTCCTCCTGTCGAAGCATCTGTGCAGTCGTCGAACGCACCCATGAATTGCAGCGACCATCTCCTTGATCGACTCAGTTGTCGTCGCTTCGCGATCAATCAGTGGTTGTTCTGACTGATTTGCCCCCTACTGAGATTTGCTATTGTTGAACGCTCCGATTCACACCTTGCCTTTGCTCGCTGTCGCCGTAGTCCGTGACGACGCTACCGCTGATCTCGATCTCTCACCCGCCTCTACCATGCCTCCACGGTCCACGCCATCCTCAACAACCTCTGGAGTTGTAGATCTATGCTCCAACCAATACTACTGCATCAAGCTCTGCTACGACGACTTCGTCTCCCCCTTGGGTTTTGATTAGGAGTTTCTTATACCTCGGGCGAGATTCTCCTACTACATCTTCGGTCGACCGGTGTGTTCGTCATCAACTCGGTCGTGCCTTCTTCAACTGACGCACTACACGGCTTTCATCCTGGTGTACGCGCCTCCGGCGCCTCTACGACCTCCGTTGGCGAACTCGTCGTCGCCATCGTCTTCGATGTGTTAATGTTTATCCGGTTCAAGGACCTTATTGTAATTTTGTCCTTTTTCGAGGAATGATATGTAACTTGGTTGCTTAATATTTAATTATGGTGTTGTAAAAAAATAGCTCCCTCTTTTCTTTTTTATAAGACGCGCACGCAAATTAAGATTCAAACTTTACAATCTTTGACCAACAATTTGCGTATCAAGTTTTTATTTTTGTAGTGTAAATTTGATATAGTTGGATTTGTCATCAAATATACTTTCTAACGATTATATGTTTATAACCATAAAAAATATAATATAAGAGAAACAGATGGTCAAAGTCTAATTTTGAAGACTGTGCCATGTCGCGTCGCGCCTTATAAATAGAAAAGGAGGGAGTATTCGAGTTTTGATTTCTTTTTCTTTCTCACTGCACATTTTTCAACCTTAAACTTTTAATGATGCATACTCTGTCCATTTATATCTTAGTTGATTTTTTTATGAATCAGTTTAGGTGATATCATGTTTGGTAACACAGTAACATCATAACCTCTGGTACTGTTCTGAAATAACCTGATGTTTAGATTTAATGGTTCAAAAGAGTGTTGGTACTTGGCCAATTTCCTACCAAGGATCGGTCTGGCATAAAATGGAGGCCCCGTACGAAACTATGAAGTGCTAACCTACTAGATTGGTGAAATACAACGATGAAATAGTGGATATGTAATATAATGTGTAAACAAATGTACTCCTTCAAAAGAAATCTTCAATGATTGATATGATTCTCTAACGTGTGTTCTCAATCGCTTTTATTTAAGCTTTTGATAGCTAGAATCATATTTTTTAGATGGCAAAATAGGCAACTTCGACACTTCGTACTCAAACTCATAGCCTTGGGTCAACCTCGTCCCCCCAACTCTCAAAAGGTACAATTTGGTCCTCGAACTCTACTATTTCGTTTCACTTCCATCCTCCATCCAAGTTGTCACTCCACATAGGCATCCCACATCACCTGGGCACCATGTGTGCTATGGAAACATCTTTTTTGCCCTTGTGTGTTCTCTTTTCCCCTACCTCAGAATTATTGACAGGGTCTCCATATAAACAACCTCATTCTGCCGCCCTGGTAGGCTGCATATGTTGGATTAATTGGGCCTTGGGCCATTTAGTCTCAATTAATCTTAAGAATTAAAAGGTCCACAAAATAAATGCTAGGGATTCAATCCCGCATTGAAAGTCAATGAGAATCTTAACTAACTTAAAGGGTGGACCAATGGTGGGCCATTTGTGAAGTTGGTAAAAGGAGAAGGGCGTGCCACACGCGCGCGCGCCGCTCGCCGCGCCGCACCGCGCCGTGGGCGTGTCGTGTCGCGTAAGCGTATGCACTGTTTTTGTCATTCATGTCGGTCATTCATGTCAGCCATAATCCTCTGTATTAAAATGATCGTTACTGGTAACTGATGACGTTGAATACAGCAGTTACTGGTAACTGTCGGTTAATGAGAATTATGGTGGTCAGCAGCGTCCAGGTTCATTCCCTCCTCCTCTCCTTTGCGCCTATATAAGAGGACTCCTTCCTCTGGCACAGACACACATTCTCACACTCAGGTACTCCTGCTTAGGAGACCTCTCTCTTCTCCCTCTGTGTTGCTGCTCTCTGCCATTCCCAACGCAAGCTTTGCGCGCACACCGTTTGCGTGAGCGATTGCCTCCGAACCTCGTCCACCTAGCGATCCCGCTCGGGATAGGCGGGCGATAAGGTTTTTGGGGAGCGTACCCGTACGCGCCTCGCTCGCTCTTCCGTACGTCTACGTCCCCGTCCGCGAGAACGACTACTTCCGACGACTACGTCCTCCGCGAGAACGACTACATCGGCGTGAACGACTACTTCCCGAAGGCCGTTCGTGGGACTTCACCGCAACGACTCGCCACCGCATCAACTCGGTACGACTACACCGAACAAGGTCCCTCCACGACTAGCATGTCTAGTCCAAGGGATAACGGCGCACGGTTGACTCCGTCAACCGTCCCGCCTTTGGGTACACACTAAACCTTTTTCGTGTATTTTTGTTCGAGTTTTATTTGAGATTTAACTTGAACACAAGCACATGCTTTGCTCTCACGGGATCACTCATATTTGTCATGAACATGTTAATAATTTCTGGAATTAAAATGTACCGAAAATTGCCTAGTTTTCTAACAATCCAAAAACCTTATATTGTTGATAGGCTTTCGGTAACTAGTTTCGCTGCAACGCTCAAACCAAATGTTTTCGATGGTTCAAATTACAAACGTTGGAAGCAAAGGGTTACGTATTGGTTGACAAGGCGATGAGCATCATGCATGTCATACGGGGGGAAGCCCGAACAGTTTTCTCCAGAGGAGGAGAAGGCTTTTGAGGCGGCCGATAACCCGTTTCGTGGTGCCATCTTGAGTGTTCTCGCCGAAAACCTTGTGGACACGTACCTTCCGTCGCCTAGTGGCAAAGATATTTGGGATGCGCTTGAGGCTAAATTTGGGGTTTTCGATGCCGGTGGTGAGTCGTATGTCATGGAACAGCTCTATGACTACAAAATGGTTGAAGACCGTTCGTGGTAGAGCAGCCCATGAGATTCGGGCGCTAGCTAGAGATCTTGAGAATTATAGCAAGGATGCACCATGTAAGTTGCCCGACAAGTTTGTGGCCGGAGGTATTATCTCCAAGTTATCACCTTCTTGGAAGGACTTTGGAACCTCTCTAAAACACAAGAGGCAAGAGTTTGCTTCGTTGTCGATCTCATCGGCACTCTTGATGTTGAAGAGAAGGCAAGAGCAAAGGACAAGACACATGGTAAAGGGATTGTTGGGTCTTCTAGTGCTAATTTGGTGCGAAGAAGAACAACAATGCATTCAAAAAGAAAAACAAGCAAGCATCAAAACCAACCAAAGGCTAAGCGGACGGCTCGGTTCAAGCGAGAAAAAGCCGCCAACCGGAAAGTGCTCTTGTTGTGGTAGCACGGAACACTTTGCCGCAAAGTGTCCGGATCGCAAGGATAAGAAAGATGGCAAAAGTGCCAACATGGTTATTAGTGAAACCGGTGGAACATCGGGGTACGGTAATCTTTTACCTACGGTTCTTTCGGTATGTCGGTCACCCGATTGGTGGATTGATACGGGTGCTAATATTCATGTTTGTGCCGACATTTCCTTGTTTTCCTCTTACCGGGCGGGCGGAATTTCCTCCTTGTTGATGGGAAACGGATCACATGCGCGTGTTCTTGGTGTTGGTTCGGTCGATCTGAAGCTTACTTCGGGAAAGATCGTTCGATTGAAGAACGTGCAGCATGTCCCTACTATCAAGAAGAACTTAGTCAGCGGGTCTCTACTGTGTAGAGACGGTTTTAAATTAGTCTTTGAATCCAATAAATGTGTAATTTCTAAGTTTGGAAGTTTTATTGGAAAGGTTATGATAGCGGAGGTCTGTTCCGCTTTTCTTTGTCATATGATTGTAATAAAGTTGTGAACCATGTCTCGAATGTTAATGATGAGTCAAATGTTTGGCATTCGCGACTTTGTCATGTTAATTTTGGTTGTATGATGCGTCTTGCAAACTTGAGTTTAATTCCGAAATTTACCTTAATCAAAAATTCTAAGTGCCATGTGTGTGTTGAATCAAAACAACCTCGCAAGCCTCATTTTTCGGCTGAGGCGAGAGACTTGGCACCTCTAGAACTAATTCACTCTGACTTATGCGAGATGAATGGTGTGTTGACAAAAGGTGGTAAAAAGTTTTTCATGACTCTTATAGATGATTGTACTAGATTTTGCTATATCTACTTGTTGAAGTCTAAAGATGAAGCATTACAATACTTTAAAATCTATAAAGCTGAAGTAGAAAACCAACTTGAGAGAAAGATCAAAAGAATTAGGTCTGATCGTGGTGGAGAGTATTTTTCTAATGTTTTCACCGCGTTCGTGAGGAACACGGAATAATTCATGAGAGGACGCCTCCCTATTCACCTCAATCAAACGGGGTAGCCGAAAGAAAGAACCGCACTCTAAGCGATTTGGTTAACGCCATGTTAGACACGGCGGGACTTTCCAAGGAATGGTGGGGTGAGGCTATATTGATCGCATGTCATGTCCCGAATCGTGTTCCCGTAAAGAACAAAGAGATAACACCATTCGAGGAATGGGAAAAGAAAAGGCTAACACTTTCATACTTGCGGACTTGGGGATGTTTGGCCAAAGTGAATGTGCCTATAACCAAGAAACGTAAACTAGGACCTAAAACTGTCGATTGTATCTTTCTTGGTTATGCTCTACACAGTGTGGGTTATAGGTTTTTAATATTGAAGTCTGGAGTACCTGATATGCATGTTGGCACCATCATGGAATCCAGAGACGCTACATTTTTTGAGGACATTTTTCTTATGAAAGAGATAGATAGCACATTTAGTCTTGAATTTTCTATTAATAATGAACTCAAAGAACCTGCTGTTTTGATAGAACACAATGAACAACCACATGAGAAAAATCCTGAGGAGGATGGCAATGAAGCTCTTAGAAAGAGCAAGAGACAGAGGATTGCAAAGTCCTTCGGTGATGATTTCATTGTGTACCTCGTGGATGACACTCCTAGAACCATTGAAGAGGCATATTCCTCTCGGATGCGACTATTGGAAGGAAGCGAGTTCGGAGTGAGATGGACTCTATTATGTCTAATGGTACTTGGGAGGTTGTGGAGCGTCCCTATGGGTGCAAACCGTAGGATGCAAGTGGGTGTTCAAGAAAAAGCTTAGGCCTGATGGTACTATTGATAAGTACAAGGCAAGGCTGGTGGCTAAAGGCTATACTCAGAAAGAAGGAGAAGATTTTTTCGATACTTACTCACCAGTTGCCCGATTGACCACTATTCGAGTACTACTTTTCTTGGCAGCTTCCCATGGTCTTATCGTTCACCAGATGGACGTTAAGACAGCTTTCCTAAATGGAGAGTTGGAGGAGGAGATCTATATGGATCAGCCAGATGGATTCGTAGTAAAAGGTCAAGAAGGGATGGTGTGTAAATTGGTAAAATCTTTGTATGGTCTTAAGCAAGCTCCTAAGCAATGGCATGAGAAGTTTGACAAAACTTTAACGTCAGTTGGCTTTGTTGTGAACGAAGCTGACAAATGTGTGTACTATCGCTATGGTGGGGGCGAAGGAGTGATCCTATGTTTGTATGTAGATGACATACTGATATTTGGGACAAGCCTTAATGCGATTAAGGAAGTGAAAGAATTCTTGTCTCAAAGCTTCGAGATGAAAGATTTGGGGGAGGTCGATGTGATTCTAAACATTAAACTAGTGAGAGAAGGTGATGGTGGGGTTGTTCTTACACAATCTCATTATGTGGAGAAAATCTTGAGTCGTTTTGGTTACAACGACCGCAAGCCACCTCCAACACCTTATGATGCTAGTAAAATGTTAAGGAAAAACATAAGAATAATGAGAGATCACCGAGATACTCCCAAATCATTGGTTCACTAATGTACCTAGCTAGCGCTACTAGACCCGACATCGCATATGCCGTGAGCAAACTGAGTCGATTCGTGTCTAACCCGGGAGATGCTCATTGGGAAGCTCTTGAACGGGTAATGCGCTATCTGAAAGGAACAATGAACTACGCGATTCACTATACTCGGGTATCCTAGGGTACTAGAGGGTTATAGTGATTCGAATTGGATCTCGATGCGAGATGAGATTAAAGCCACAAGTGGATATGTGTTTACACTTGGAGGTGGCGCTGCCTCTCCGGAAGTCTTGCAAGCGAGACCATCTTAACGAGGTCAACTATGGAGGCGGAACTCACCGCATTGGACACCGCCACGTTGAGGCCGAATGGCTTCGTGAACTCCTTATGGATTTACCGGTAGTTGAAAAACCGATACCGGCAGTCCTCATGAACTGTGATAATCAAACGGTGATTGTTAAGGTGAATAGTTCAAAGGACAACATGAAGTCATCCAGGCATGTAAAGAGGCGGCTGAAATCTGTCAGGAAAATGAGAAACTCCGGAGTGATAGCCTTGGACTACATCCAAACGGCTAAGAATCTGACAGATCAATTCACAAAGGGTCTTTCACGTAATGTGATAGACAATGCATCCAGGGAATTGGGCTTGAGACCCGTCAGCGTTATTAAGTAGTGGTAACCTGTCCTATGTGATCGGAGATCCCGTGAATTAGGATAGTGCAACAAACTACTGTTTAACGAGAGAGAAGAGAACCTTTGTAAAGGGCTCATTCCGGTAGAGAGATGCATTTCTCTTCTAAAATCCGTATGGCAAAGTTGGTGAAAAACCTTAATGTGATCCGAGTGGCTCAAAGAGGAGCAAAGATGTTGGCCTACGAACATCTTAAAGGATTGCACCTATATGGGTCGATTGCTAGTCACAATCTATGAGATAGGGTGATCTCTAGATACCCATGAAAGGCACGGAGTATGACTTATACGCTCCAACTTCGAGGGGATGCTTATAGCAGCCTAGTACTGGCAAGGGGCTCTAGTCAAACTTGTTTGCACGAAACTGCCAATTCAAGGCATAGTCCATTGGTCAGTTGTGAATGAGTGTAGCTTTTGTCTCAGGTGGATGTTCAACTTAACAGTCTCCACCATAAAGTCAGTATATCAAAACAAGAGTTGAGAAGAGGACATTTCTTTGTGTACCTTGAAATTCTTGGTGGGGATTGTTGGATTAATTGGGCCTTGGGCCATTTAGTCTCAATTAATCTTAAGAATTAAAAGGTCCACAAAATAAATGCTAGGGATTTAATCCTGCATTGAAAGTCAATGAGAATCTTAACTAACTTAAAGGGTGGACCAATGGTGGACCACTTGTGAAGTTGGTAAAAGGAGATGGGTGTGCCACACGCGCGCTCGCTCGCCTCGCCGCGTCGCGCCGGCCGGCCGTGGGCGTGGGCGTGTCGTGTCGTGTCGTGACCGTGAGGCGTAAGCGTATGCACTGTTTTTGTCATTCATGTTGGTCATTCATGTCAGCCATAATCTTCTGTATTAAAATGACCGTTACTGGTAACTGATGACGTTGAATACAGCAGTTACTGGTAACTGTCGGTTAATGAGAATTATGGTGGTCAGCAGCGTCCAGGTTCATTCCCTCCTCCTCTCCTCTGCGCCTATATAAGAGGACTCCTTCCTCTGGCACAGACACACATTCTCACACTCAGGTACTCCTGCTTAGGAGACCTCTCTCTTCTCCCTCCGTGTTGTCGCTCTCTCGCCATTCCCAACGCAAGCTTTGCGCGCACACCGTTTGCGTGAGCGATTGCCTCCGAACCTCGTCCACCTAGCGATCCCTGCTCGGGATAGGCGGGCGATAAGGTTTTTGGGGAGCGTACCCGTACGCGCCTCGCTCGCTCTTCCGTACGTCTACGTCCCCGTCCGCGAGAACGACTACTTCCGGACGACTACGTCCTCCGCGAGAACGACTACATCAGCGTGAACGACTACTTCCCGAAGGCCGTTCGTGGGACTTCACTGCAACGACTCGCCACCGCATCAACTCGGCACGACTACACCGAATAAGGTCCCTCCACGACTAGCATGTCTAGTCCAAGGGATAACGGCGCACCGGTTGACTCCGTCAACCGTCCCGCCTTTGGGTACACACTAAACCTTTTCTGTGTATTTTTGTTCGAGTTTTATTTGAGATTTAACTTGAACACAAGCACATGCTTTGCTCTCACGGGATCACTCATATTTGTCATGAACATGTTAATAATTTCTGGAATTAAAATGTACCGAAAATTGCCTAGTTTTCTAACAGCATATACCTGGTAAAGCAAAGAACAAAAAAGGCCCTTGGAGTTTCTTTTTAAGAAATAAGGCCCCGAGCCCAGCACCAGCGCACTGGACACCAGGAATCCTATCTAGTTAGTTTGTTACTTAGTTTCCAGTGTTTTAGATGTGTGCACGCAATAATACCCATTGGATCCTCACCTTTCAACCCTAGCTTCTTCACCCATTCCTCCTCCAACCCTGCGCTGCCGCCGCCAGAGTGTCGCCTCCTGCGCACCGATGTTAACAGACCCTCCATGCACGCTGCCACCCCCATCCCATGTCGCTGCCACAGCGCGCCATCCCTGTGCGCCGCCGCGGCCTTCCCCCACGCACCACCGGCCCATCCCCCCCCGCGTGTCGCCTATCCCCTACGTGTGACGCCACCTGACCTCCTCGGTTGCGAGCGTTGTGCCTAGTCCGAGAGCTCAAAATGTTGAATGTTATGTCTATAAATGTTGAAGCCATTTTCTTAAAATTTTGAAACAAGTACTATAAAATGTTGAACAAAGTAATTTACAAAAATGTTGAAACTACTCTTTTGTCTTTTGTATTGTTGAACTATTTTTTGAAAAATGTTGAATCTACTCTATAAATTGTTGAAATTTTGGGCGGAGGCAGAGACAGAGGTCGGGAGGAAGAAGAAAATCCGCTTAATTTTTGTGGGCTTCTACCAAAGTTTTGAGTATATATTGGTCGTTATATATGGCCATGCGACCCATGGGCCGGCGGCACAGCCCGCGGCACGACCTTTTGGCACGGCCCATGGGCCGCACGACACGGCCCTCACCGTGCCCGTGTCGGCACGCACGAAGGCCGTGCGTGTCATGGGCCGCCGGCCGGGCCCATGACACGGCACGGGCACGGCACGGCCGGGGGCGAGGCACGGTGGCCGGCACGGTTCCCGCACCCCGCCGCGTTGCCTATCGCCATGGCGGTTGCGGCGGCGGGCGGCCATCCGCGCCGCGGTGCCCCCTCCTCCTCGTCCCGTCCTCGTGCCAGGAGCCCAGGACGCCGACGCACCTCCTCCTTGTGGGCATGTGGTAGAGCTCCACCCGGCCGCCGACGCACGGGAGAGCTCCACCCCGAGCCGGCGAGCCCTCCACCCCCGGCTCCCCACCGGAGCGGAGCGAGACGCACCGGCACCGCCGTCTCCCCCGACCGATGCTACTCGCGGGCGCCGCCGCCCGAGCTCCGCCCTTGGCTCCGCCCCGAAGCCCCACCGTCGGATCTGCCAGACTGCCACGCGCTCCGCCACTGGCTCCTCGTGCTCCCGTGCTGCCTGCGGCACGCCATGCTGTTAGCACGGCACGATGGCCCATGTGTCGTGTCGTGGGCCGAAGGCTTGGCCCATGGCACGGACAAGCACGACACGGCTGGCACGGCGGCATGACGCGGCACGACGCAGTGCCGACACGGCACAGCACGACCGTGCTATGTGCCGTACCGACACGGCACGATGGCCATCTATATTGGTCGTAACTAAAAAAAGTATATATCGGTCTGATTTTTCAGAGTTGTTGATAAAAAATTATGTGTATTTATACAAATGGTATGTGCAAGTGTGTGAGCGTCCTTGCAAAAAAGTAATATTTTAAACATTTTTTTAACCTACAGTAAAATGAGAGAAGTGGTAGGCGCAGATGACTTAGTGACAAGTACATGAGGCGGAAGCACAGTACTCACTACGTTCCAAATTGTAGATCGTTTTGACTTTTTGTATTATTATGCATCGAGATATATTGTATATCTAGTTGCGTAATAACATTTATGAACCTTAAAAAGTCAAAACGACTTGCATTTTACATTTTAAACGAAGGAATAGTGTGGATGGTATGGTGCGAGCGCAACAACGTAATTTTCAACAATAAGTGAAGCCGATCGGGAAGCTAGTGGAGGACACAAGGACATGCTCGCCTTTGTGCGACTGGAGCCAAGCACTTAGCTTGCACTGTTGACAACTCAGGAGTCAGGACGCGAGCAGTCGTTCTATTTCTTGTCTCGTTTGTTGGGGCCTCTCTCTCTCTCTGATGAGTTTGTAATCTACGTGCTTCTGACGCCTAAAACTGCTCCTTTTCTTATTAATTAATGTCGGAAATCTTTTCGGATCTTTCAAAAAAATTGGAACGGAGGAAATTGTAAATTTAGAAGTGGAGACGAAATGAAGAAAAAACATGTCTAGCTCCACGCACGGATGACAGATTGACAGGGCGCGCCTAGGAAAGAAAAACTGTTCGTGCTCTCAAACATATTTCTCGATCGTGTAGTCGAGCGAGTCTCTCGAGTCGTGTGCTGCTGATGCACTCGCCAAACACCCCGCGTCCACCCCGAAGGTCTTGATCAAATCCAGCAGGTTCGCGTGCGACGACCCGCCTTCCTCGACGGCGGCCCTCGCCTTGGCCGCGAGCGCCCGCGCCCTCCTCCTCCGCTCCTCCCCCTCGTCCCCTCCGTCCATGACGCTCCTCACCGCCTTCTCGACCACCTCTCTCCCCACCACGATCTCCTTCTGGTCCTGCCGGTACATCACCGGCTCTGTCACCCCGACGTCCACGCCGATCCCCAGCACCTCCACGGCGAACTTGGCGTTCAGGAACTGGTCGGCGAAGTGCGGCCACGTCACCACCGGCAGCCCGGCCGTGATCGCCTCCATGGTCGAGTTCCACCCGCAGTGCGTGACGAAGCCGCCCACGGCGGCGTGCGACAGGATCAGCACCTGCGGCGCCCAACCCCTGATGAGCAGGCCGCGCCCGGCGACGCGTTCCTCGAGCTCGCGTAGGAACTCGGTCACGTCCTCGCCGTGCTGGTCGGCGTTCTTCACCACCCAGACGAACGGGTGGCCCGACGCCTCCAGCCCGAGCCCGAGCTCGATGACCTGCATCGGTTCCGCGTGCGCGATGCTCCCGAAGCTGACGTACACGACGGAGCGGGACTTCTTGCCGTCGAGCCACCGGAGGCACTCGTCGGCGCCGATGGCGGCGGTGTTCCCTCTCGACGCCAACGTCGCGGTGCGCTGGTGGAACAGGGACACCGGCCCGACGGTCCACACCTTCATCCTCCTCGCCTCCGCGTAGCCGGCGACGTACTCCGGCTCCATCTCCAGGAAGCTGTTGGTGACGATGCCGTCGGCCTCGACCAACGCTTGCTCGACGTCGTCCGCGAACTTCTCAAACGTGGGCGTCCCACGGAAGAATCCGGGAGCTTGAGCCCTCGACACCTCGACCCTTTTCTCCAACCCGGGCACGACGACCAGCTCGTTGTCGTCGGCGACGCAGTCGTAGGCGTTGAACCTCTCGACGTTGTGCTGGCACAGGAGGCAGAAGGCGCACATGCTGAAGAAGCAGAGCCGAGGGACGGCGAGGCTCGCCGCGAGCTGCTTGGCCCACGGGTGGCAGAAGTCTGCCACGACGCAGGTCGGGTACGGCGCGCCGGCGTCGGCGCGGAGGTGGCGCTCGAGCGGCTCGCGGAGGCGCGCCAGGGCGCGGAAGTAGTTGGTCCAGAGATCCGACGGCACCTTCTCGACGTCGTCGGCGCCGTCGGGGAGCCCTTCCGCGGCGAGGTCGAGCGGGAGCTCCACGAGCCGGACCGGCAGGCCGGACTTCCGGGCGTAGTCCACGGCCGGGCGGATGCGCCCGGTGTTGGACGGCGTGACGACGATGCTGGCGAGCGCGCCGTGGGTGGCCAGGAGCAGCGCCGTGTCGACCGCCGGGATCAGGTGGCCCTGGAACGTGAGCGGGATGAACACGAAGTGCGCCTTGACGTCGCCGGCGCCGGCGTCGCTCGCCGTTCCCCGGCCGTTCGCGAGGTCCTTGATTGCCATCTGGCTGCTTCTGAGGCTGCGCCGGTAGGAGATAGCTGTGTTCTTGCAGATGATTACTTGTGTAGTTTGGGAGCTTTCGATGGATTGGTGCTTTCCAGTGAGTGGCCTGCCTTAAGAATGGGGACAGGGTTTTGGAGTTTTTGACGCGACGAGAACAAGGTGGTCGAGGAGGCTTAGGCGGGAACGAAGGTTTCAAGGCCTGATCTACATCGCCAACAAGGATATCACACTTGAGAGATACTGCGATTTCGTTGCCACTCCATTTGTGTGCTGACCGGCTGCACAAGTTAGAAAAGGACGCTGAGTACAGGTGACGTAAACGATGATGCTACAACTCATTCTAGAATATGAGCCCGTGCTGGTTCGAAGTGAAAAGGCGCTGTTATGAACCCTCTCTTTTTAGGCTTGTTTGGGAAATGGAGGATTCAAGTGGATGGAAAAGGATGGAAGGGGATTTTGAGAAATTTTGAATTATAATGGAAATTCCTCCACCTCAATACCCTTCATTCCCCTTCATTCCACTAAGGCCCCGTTTGGTTCCCATAAGTAGGGTGACTTATAAGTCACCCGACTTATAAGTCACGCCACTTTAAGTCGGTCCTGTTTGGTTACGGTGACTTATAAGTCGATGGGCTCCACACACGGGGTGGTAGAGGAAAAAGTGGAAATAAGTCACTTTAAGTAGGGGTGGAGCTACTTATGCAACTTATAAGTTGGAGCACTTTAAGTCGGGGCTGTTTGGTTTCATTGGGTAACTTATTTTACACTTTTTGCACTTTAAGTCACCCTACTTATGGGAACCAAACGGGGCCTAATTCCCAAACAAGCCCTCAGGTGGAAATTGACAATAGCTCAGATTTCTTTTGGATTAGCAGCTGATAGTGTTTGTGTCACATTTGTTGAATACAACAAGGTAATTGCTAAATCGCACGCTAGGATTTTTTTAGAGGGCTCAAACATCTTAAATACGTGTCAAAATCTGTGCTTTACACAAATTTGTCTATTTCTTTTTCTCAGCTGATAGTGTGTAGTGGACAATGGCGAGGTTGGGAGGTGCCTATGGCGGGCAATGGAAATGACCGCATGGTTGTGGACAAAAGGTCAGGAAGACAAGGACGACATTCGGGATGCACAGAGCGGCAGGAGAGGTTAAGGTGGCTCAAGCGAACGAAGATGACAGTGAGGACGGGGAGGTGTAGGGGTGACAACGCGGTTGGGCGGCGACGGCAGGCGAGGTTGGGATTGCACTGCATGATAGTGAGGCTGCGGAGGCGGGATGATGACGGTGAGATCAATGTGGTGCGTGCGTGATGGGAACAACGACATGATCGGGTAAGGCGAGGTTGGGCTGACGGGTTCAAAAAGTGTGGATGTCGGCAGGCAAGGTCAAGGTGACATAGGCCCAAGGGGACGACGACGAGGTCGGGAAGCTGTGGGGGCCGCAGGGTGACGGCACGGTTGGAGCGGACAACTAGGAAATGAGTAATGATTTCTGTCATGGTGTCGATGATTTTACAAAAAGGACATGCACTTCATAACAATCGACTTGAAGGCCGGAGCTCTTATCGAAAAAAGCCTCTGATTTTCTCAAAAATAATACATGTCCAAACTTAATAAAATACATTAAAATTTACAGCAATAATTCTGTAGTCCATACATTTCTACGAAATGACTGATTTCTTAAAATAAAACTCTACCCAGAGTTGAATCTCATATTTACTCAACTTAATAAAAATGTATTTGTAGCCCATTACAAAAATAACACCCTCACTTCTAACAACGAACTCAGCATGACGACTCGGATCAGTCAAGCACCAGACTTCTTGCAAAAATACCCTTCTATTTAACAGAAATCAGTCCTACAACACATAAATTTTACATATGAGCTCCTACATTTGTGAGAAATATCTGCTTGGATTCCTTGCAAAAAGGCCCTTCAATTTAGCAAAATCAATCCTGCAACCCACATAATTTTACATATGAACACCTAGTTTTTTTTTTGGGGGGGGGGATTTTGCTTGGTGTTCATTATTTTAAAAAAGGAGTCAAATTTCAAAAAGGAAATCGAACTGAATTCCTGAGTTTCTATCGAAAAAGACATGATATTCCAAAGTCAACACATAGCCTAAACTTTTTAAAAAAAATCCTAAAGTTTACAACAATCACTCAGTAGTCCAACATTATAAAAAAACTAACTCACAATCCATAACTATTCACAACAATCAATCTGGTGCTCATATATTCTTATGAAAACAACCTACTATTCCTAAAACACAAAATCCCCCTAGGCCCCTAAGCAGATGCTGGAGGATGAAGAAGAGAGGAGAGTGCCCTTAGGGTTCAATCCTAGTCGCTCGTCCCTGTTCATAACCTTTTGCGGTCGCGATGTAATATGTTTGGAGATAGAACAACAAGAAGTGTTTATAGTATTGCTGCATGTCTAAACCGTGAACATCACACTTATCTCAAGGTAGCAGCTGCGTTGTTGAAGTAACTCTCAAGGGAATGCATGCGCAAGGTGTAGCATCCTAATTTTACATTTTTGTAATAGGTTAAAAATTCCTAATTTATTTAGAATTGTTCAGATTTGGTTGCAGTGTAATAATTTTCTAATGTAATAATAAATTAATCATCGGTTATACATTTTTTGTTTGCTGAATGCAAAAAAGTGTTAATTGTGTGGAAATTGAATTTTTTTGTTAAACTTGAGTAGGTTCATCTCTAGATATGTTCAAGTGCCGGAAATTTTTACACAATTCTAAAAGGATTTGCTTCGAGTCTTCATGTGTTTTTTTCTTCACTTCAAATACTGTCATGTGTACGCTTTAGAAAAGACTATCTCTGAATTTTGCTATCATTTGGATGACATAGAATTTTTCTAAGTCTTTACTTTTCTTCTCATTTTGATGTCTTTTGAAATTAAGGACATAAAAAACCTACAAAGATACATCTTGCAAACACAGTAGTCTCAATGACTATGTTGTCATTAATCACTAAAATTTTCCTTTGTTGTTATCCTTTGTTTGTGGTATATTTGTTTTCGAAAATGTGTGTTTTTATTCACTGAGTATTGCAAAACCTTTTTGGTGCAAATCAACCCGATAGCTAACCAAATTAGTGCACTTAGGTCAATCTCAATGGAGAGGGTCATCACACAATTACCAAGACTGTAATATTAAGAATTGTGTCAGTTGAGGGTCATGGTGATGACCCTCCTCTCTCGTTCCATGACACTCTCTTTCTCCTCTCTCTTCATAAATTTAATTATAAGGCATGATATTTAATGCTCATGACCCTCCTTTGACACTGACCATCGAGATTGACATTATAATCGCACCTCGATCATCTTACAACTGTTTTGGTGGCACTTGACAGCAGTTTAAGCCATGTGATCATCTGTCCAATCACTGCTAGCCATATCATATGCTAAGTCAAAAATATAGACCTCATCAGAAGGAATGTAGAAATTTTATAAATTGGTTTTCCTATGAGATTTATTCTTGATTACAAATATTATAGGATTGGAGTTGAATATGTTCATGACTCTGGTCGGACTAATGACTCCGCGCACGCCCGCACTCTTCGTCTCTTCCGTCGTGCCAGGTCGGGCCTCCTTCCAGATGCCAGCCATGTGTTCCGCGACGCGCCGCCCCGGGATCGACCTCCATTTTGTAAGGAATCACATGCTCATATCCTAAGAGGGGGGGGGGTGAATTAGGCAACCTTAAAACCTTAACCTATGGCTTCACTATTTTTGCACAAAGATAAACTAGAACATACTATCTAGACGTGCAACTAAGGTTGTTCTAGTGTGAAACTCCCATCCCAAAACAAGGTTTGCAACCTAAAGCCAATCCTAGCATGATACTACTCTAGGAAAGTAAAGGCAAATAAACATTGCAATAGGGTAAATGCGGAAACGTAAAGGGGATGAGAGGAAGCAAATTCTTGACACGCGATTTATCCCGTGGTACCAGTAGGCACTAAGCCACCCCTAGTCAACGTTGTTGAAGCACTCACACAAGAGTATTTCTTCCCGGTCACTAAGTTTCTCCCAAGAGCACCACTTGACTCACCACAAAGGCTAGCCACTTAGGCACTTGCCAAGCTCCATTGGTCACCTGGATGTTGCCTCCACTAAGGAGCTTCTCCACCAAGGAAGGGGGTCTCCATGTCCCCCGCACAATGTCCTCGCCACTCCACACCAAGCCAGAGGGTCGATGATGATTGCCGGTGAGCCACTTAGGTCCGGGTTCCGGCGAACCTTGTACACCTTGATTCACTCAAGAATCACCTCACAAGGTTGGCACAACCTTGCACTCACTCACCTCTAAGCTAAGCCTAGCACTAAGCACATACACTAAGCATATGCAAGTCTATGGATGAGCAATAAAGTACTTGGATGGATTGGATATGATCTTCAAGGTGTCTTGAACTCCTCTGCACTTCCACACAATCTAGCAACCTCAAATGGGCGAGTGGAGGAGGTATAAATAGCCCAAGGTATCAAACTAGCCGTTGGCTAAAAGTTGTTGAAAGTAGTATCGTCGGATGATCCAACGCTATGTTTTTCCGGGCGTCGGTTCATCCGGTGCTACTAGCCATTGCCTCCACCGCACATGACCGTTGACACAATTGCTCCGACGCTATGCTCCGGCGCACCGTCGGATCATCCGGTGCTGAAGACTGCAGCCAAAACGCCTCTGGTAGCTTCCACGCGACCATCGGATGAACCGCTGCACACCCATCGATCATCCGGTGCTTAAGGCTTCGTCTTGGCGCGTCTTTGTCTTGTTCAAACTCGACCACCGGATAGACCGACGGTTCCCTCCAATGGATCGTCGGGTCATCCGACGCTGCTTTCTTCGTGGCTCCTCTTCTCCAATTCATCCGACGCAACTAGGAAAGGGACAGTCGGTTCATCCGACGGTATCAAGTTAACTCTAGTTGTTGCGCAGTGTACCAAGTGCTCCAATGCTCACCGATGGTACCGTCGGTTCATCCGTCGGTGTCTTTTTCCTTTTTTTCTTCGCGTCTTCAACTTGGATCTTTACTTCAACTTAACATACTTAACATACCTAACATATCATTACTTATAGCCTCAAAATATGTAACATAATATGTCCATGGTATGTTAACTTGTGGTGTGACATGTCACCTTGAGCATGGTATGTTAATATATGGTAACATCCATGGGACCTAGGAATGCCTACGAAGACATGTTAGACAATGTGGTTAGTCCCATTACTTGTGTTAGCATGAATCACTAAAATCAACTTGAACAAATGACATGATCGCTACACACTCCTCGCTACCATCTCCCACTCAGCCACCCCCCACGCTCGTGCTCTAGCTCCTCCGCCGCATGCTCTCGGACGACTCGCTCCGCCCCTCGCCAAGTGGAGGCGCCGGAGCTCTTCCGGAGCATGCCTTTGCCTTGCACGCGGTCTGTTCGTTCATTGTACACTCTTCCAGTTTCATCAATCTACCTTGAGTTTTATCAACGTCAAATTAACAATATACAACAAATTTTGCCAGTCACATAGTATTCAAAGCGGCCATATCAAAAGGAAACCAGCCAAATTTCACAGGTACTATTACATACAGAGAGAAATACGGACACAGGTCATTTGGACTACTGCTGAAATCGTTGGGGCGAAGGCGTTCGCATTTGGAGTTTCAGTCCCGGTCCCGGCGATCACACATGCTGACATGCCTTTTCCCGGTTGTTGCTCAGCTACTCTAACAAGCCAGCGAGCCTTGCAAGAGTAGGCAACAGAGAGATTACTCGTGCAGTAAGCGACGAAAAGGCTGCGCTCGAGCCTGTCACTGTCGTCGTTCAGCCGGCGCATTGCTTCGCTTGAATGCTCAGCACTAAACTAGTACATCGAGAACATTCGCCAATCGCCCAATCCTCAGCTTACACGCGTCAGACAATCTTCAATCAAGGACGCACGTACGGCCGGCATCGCTACCAAGTCGAGAAAATTGCAATTACTTTTCGTTCTGATTACATCTAAAGTTTGGCCATGTTTGGATGGTATAGGTTAGTGTTAGTGTTAGTGGTAGTTTTTAACACCTCCAAATTAACACATAAAAAACTAACACCTTGGATGTTTGGATGGAGGTGTTAGTTTGCATTTAAAGTAACTTTTCCAATCATTTGAAAAAGGAGAGGGAGAGAGAAAAGGGGTGGGGTCCACCAAACTAACACCAATTACCACCTCTTGGAGGTGTTAGTTTTTTTGGGGGTGTTAGTTCCAACTAACACCAAACTAACACATGTGTTTGGATGAAAAGTGTTAGTTTGCTTCAAACTAACACTAACACCCACATCCAAACATGCCCTTTGTCGTTTCGATCGACACACGTTATTAATTAGTTGTGTTCCCCTAATTTCCATGTGAATTAATCTTTTCACAAGCTGTATAGCTAGTGTTACTGTGTCAGTAATCACGGCCGTCGCCGGCGCACGTAGTACGGGGCTACTGACCGCCGAGCAGCAGCTGGAGCGAGGCGGCGCGGAGCCTGGTGGAGTTGACGTAGTCCTGCGGCGAGTGTGGCGGCAGGCCGGGGATCAGGAGCCCGATGGCCCTGGCGGCCCGCATCACCCACCCCTCCGCGTACTCGCCGCCGGCCACGTACCCGATGAGGAATCCCCGGACCAGCTCCCACGCCGCGTTCGCGTACTTGGGCACCACGTACAGCGGCGAGAAGAAGTTCCTGTTGGGCTCCTCTGCCATTGCCGCCGGCCGGTACAGGCTGTCGAAGTAGAGGCAGAGGCCGAAGTGCCGGAACAGGAGCGAGGCGTCGTCGTAGGGCACCCGCGGCACCACGTCGTTGCAGTACACGAACCGGAAGTAGCGCCGGCCCAGGCGCGGGGCCATGAACCGCCCCAGATCCGCGTCCCCGACGCGGGGCTGCCCGTACGTGTACACGCCAGCGAGCCGGCCCAGCAGCGCCTCCTCACCGTGCAGGGCTAGCACGGTCGGGAACAGCACGGCGAGCGCGCCGCCGAGGCTGTGCCCCGTCACCACGAACCGGGCGCGCGGGTTCGCCGCCAGGAACGCGCGCAGCTTCTCGCGGATGGCGTAGTAGGCGTACCGCCGCTTCTCGGCGCCGGCGCCGGACGACGGCGGCTCGGAGGGCTCCGCCGGCCAGCCGGAGTTCTTCTGGAGGCCGAGCGCCTTCATGAAGCCGCCGTGGACCTTGCCCACGCCGGGGATCTTGTACCACGAGAAGTCCACGTCCGTGCACCACTGCTCCGCGTCGAACGGCTGCGTGCCGCGGAACGCGACCACGGCGAGCTCCGCGTCCGCCGGCTTGTCGGACAGCATGAAGGCCTGGGTGGTGTAGTCGCCGCTGAATTCTGCGAAGAATGAAGCACATGAAGTCAGCAACGCCGCCCGTACGCGTGTGTTAATCCAACATGCTTTAATCGTGAAATGCATGCGACAACTGATGAATTGAACGTTGTACTGTCAGTACTGATCGTACCATTCCAACAGTTGAAGAACTCCAAGAATGTCATCTGCAGAGTGATCATTGGAACGTAATGGAAGATGTTAGATGCTTTCATGATGCTGACTGAGTGATCATTGATCAACGAGTTTAATACTGATTTTACAATATTGATTACTGAAGAATTCTGCACCTGCCAGTGATTTTCGACAACGTTTTTGATGACGACTTCGTTCTCGTAGGCTATTTTAGCAGCCATGATACCAAGAGCTGCGTGGTAGTTGCTGTCTCCTGGCTTGATCCTCTTGTCCAGTTCAATTCTCGTGTCAATTAGTCCGATGAACGACCGGTACTTTCGAGATTTCCTGTCCGGGGTTTGTACTTTCCCTGCAATTCATCATAGAACAAGTTGAGTTGTTGCTGCCAACACCGCTGTTACTTTGAAACCTATGCCACTATTATTGTACTTGTTTGAAAGAAACAGAGATTTTGTTTGGACATGAGGTGATAAATACGTAGAATGCATCATGAATGTGTATATTGTACTTCTTTGAAAAAAAATGTGACTTTGCATGCTTTATGTATTTTGAGCGTGATATGTCAAATATTAGTTTTTTATATTAAATGATATTATTAATTTAACACCAAGATTAGTCCATACGGTTGCAGTTTAGGAATATTATCTCGCCATTTAACTAATGATCAGGTTCTGTTGAAGTAAGATAAATACACAACTAGAAAAACTAGAGGAAGTAGCAAGGATAAAGCATGAATCACGGATATGATTGTTCCGATTAGTGGCCACAACAGAAAAGCGAATGACAATACTCCGTATTATATAGGAGTATACTTGATTGCTTAAAGCATTAAGACAGCCAACTCAACTGATTGTTAATTATGATGAGGAACTAACAACATCCTTATATCTTCAAAAGGAAGAATGATTGAATTGACTTCTTCCCTGATGTTTATTATGTACAGGAATGTCTAATCTATGTTTTTTTATGACTGACATAGTCGTGCATTTCATGGGTCATAATCATGCTACGCATCTTAATAATTCATAAACCATGGTGATCATCGCAGCAGTTTGATATTACAAAGAGGTAAACTTTATGAATCCGATCCATTTTCAGATTAATTAATTATACTACATATGAAACCAAGTTATATATTTTCCACATTGAACTTTGCATGCTTAGTAGTAGTACGGTAGTATAACCGAATTCTTCCTATGGGTAAAATGATAATTTGCTCGAACTATAAAATGTAATTTGCTCCAAATATATTAACTAGTGTGAGATAAAGGTTACATAAAAAATCATATATTTGATTTCATATATTACAAAAATATTATTTTTCATAGTTCCAATAATACCCCTATACTACTCATACTACATATGAATACTACCCACACTACTGCTAAAAAACCAGTAGTATAGAATTAATTTCAACTGTTGGAGCCTTCAAAATAGGTCCTTTTTCATTGCATGCGAGTCCTTTTCAAACGGTAGTATAGGGTAGTATTGTGCACCGTGAAAGACCTCTATTTATATGTATTTATAAAAAAGAGAATTTTGGTAAAACAAAAAAGAGAATAAAACAATTTTGGTAAAAGACCTCTAGTAATATGTGTTTAGCCCCTTGATCCAAACATGACCATATTGTATATACCTGATTGCTTAAAGCATTAAGACAGCCAACACAACTGATTGTTAAATATAAGGAACTAACATCATCCTTATCTTCAGAACGAAGAATGATTGAATTGACTTCTTCCCATGTTTTTTTATGACTGACATAGTCGTGCATAACATGGTCATAATCATGCTAGGCATCTTAATAATTCATAAACCACGGTGATTATATTTTTGAATTTTCAACAGACAACTATAGTAAAATAAGTGGCATAGTGATAATCGCAGCAGTTTGGTATTACAAAAGAGATAAAATTTAGGAACCCAGTCCATTTCAGATTAATTAGACTATTTGATTATATATTCCACATTGAACTTTGCATGCTTAGTAATATGTGTTTATAAAAAAAGAGAATTTAGGTAAAAAAGAAAATAAGAGAAATACTTGTATCTAATCTCTTTGTACACCGAAATTTTGTTAAAATTAGATTGGGTCTGATGTTTGGTGTTCATAAACAGCGGCTTGTTTAGGTTTCATGTATCTTATATACGAAATTACGTTCATTATGGATAGATGAACTTCCACACTTCAAAAAATTTCGTCAAAATTTTAGATATATGTACACAGTTCCAAATCATCCACACGTGCAAAATTTATGAAAAATTATGGTCATTTTTTCATTCCACAAGAGATAAGCATATGGTTTGTTGGACGAAGTATAATAAGCACTATATATCTATCTTTTTGTTTTCCCGGGGCAAAAACACAGATATGCAATCGAAGAAAATCATTTTTTTGCGAAAAGAAGAAAATCATTTTGAAGGAAAGATATATAGGTGTTGGAAACCAAACCAAATATATGCAATAGTGCATGGATCATGCCAATAATGAATAAAGAATTCACGTTACCTCGCATAGCATTCCTCACAAGGCCGATAACGCCGCCGCCATTATCGTTGATCAGGTTCATCCAGTACTCGATGGCCCTCCCGCACGCGGCCATGGGCCTCTTGATCCAGAGCAGCAGCATCTGCGCGACGAGGGAGACGAAGATGGCCCACCTCCTCCACCGCTCGGCGACCTCGGTGCCGATGGGGCAGTCGACGGCGTCGTTGTCGGCGACCTTGCAGGAGCACAGCAGGTGGAGCAGGGTGCGGACGCCGCCCTTGTCCGGCCGCAGCACCATGAAGTCGCTGAAGAAGTCTTCCCGGCCGTCCATGGTCGATGACTGGCTGGCTGGCTGGCTGGATGGATGGATCAACGCCAATAGGATTACAGGAGCAAATACAAAAGATGCAGGTTGTGTCGTCAAGGCTCAGGATCTTGCGTTGGGGTATATATAGGCTGAGTTGTTGGCAATTGGCATTAGTAAACGGTCATTAATTAGTCGTCGCAAACTACGTGTTAGTTGGTTTAATTAGTGATAATATATAATTAATGCCATGAGAGTAACACTAACACACATAAAGTATTAGGGTTTGGTGAGGACCGGGCTCAAACTCGGAACCAGCTACCGGTTCGTCACGCGCCATGGATACCGGCCCGTATGTGTTGTTTCTCGCACGCAACGGCGACGAGGAAGAACCAAGCAATCTTGGTCGGTAAGAAAAGCTAGCTTGGTGATGCTGGGATTGCTTTGCCTTGGGTGCATATGCATGTCTGAATCTGATCTATAGTATAGTTTGGCCGTCAGGCGATATCTCGCCGGTGTCGCTTTTTGTGCCTAGCTATAGCTTAGGGTTGTTTCTGGTGGTCACGCACGCACATATGCTTTCCTACTGGATATATTTGGAGATCATAGGCATATAACAGGACACTTTTACCTAGGGAAATTAATCGAATTGTGCATGCTTCCTTTGTTGTTTATTTGGGATACTGACATGGTCAATATTTGTATATAATAATTATGACATTTCAAATAAACAAAACTAATTAAGTAATCTAGGAGTATTATTGTTACTTTCGAAAAAATCCATGCATTGTGAATGTAGCAACATTTATCTTATATTGCAAATATGTGTTGTTCTTTGTTATATAGTAAAGTAATGTTGAAATCTAATAAAAAAGTGTAGTGTGACCATAAATCTTGAAGATGGCGTGTATTGAAAACCAAATGGAGCATAACCTTTTCACCTGGTCTTGCGAAAGTATATGACAATGACGCCTTTTGCTTTCTTAAACAAAATTGAAGTACAAACACTGAAGCGTGGATTCACATCGATATATGAATACATGCATGCAACGACCTGACCTAATTAGCTCTTGAAATTGAAGAAAGCCAGCATGTATATATAAGCTTTGGTGTCAACACCTGCACAGTACCTACCATTGAATAAATAGCCCAGGCAAAAAGACATACATGATGTCAAAAGATGCGGTAGTATCGTCCCTAGTGGGCAAGAAAGAGTTCAACCGCCTCTAGCTAGTAACCACACAAGCAAATGTTTGGTTTTCAACAATCGCTCTGTTCGTATGGCTTATCAGCCACTAGTACTTTTCTCTCGGAACAAACCAACACCCATTCTACCAAGAACCAACCAGCAGATTTTCTATCGAACAAATCAGCGCCAGCCGCCCGCCAGACGACCAGGCATAATGTCTTTATCATTATTCGCTAATGTTGGACAGATTAATCAAAGTGCTACAGAAACTGATGGTAAAGTGCGCGAGGGTTAACTGTCCCGGTCTCTCCATCAGCAGGCACCGCCGTGTAGTGACACAAAGCGTATCCAAGTGGTCATTATCTATGCCTAGGGCCTAGCTACGTTGGTGGAGACCTGAGAAGCCTGCCTGCAGTATTTCAGCGTAAAAGGATCGGAGGTCTTCGGCGGGCACACGCACGTTGACGCGGTATGGCAGAAGACGAGCGAGTGCGTCAAAGTTTGGCCCTCTGTCACTCTCTCTACAGCTCTTTAGCATCGTCATCATCGATCACTAGAAGAAAGAAAACCAATAACCGTGTGCTTGCTATGAACACCCCATTGGTCCCAAGCATCGACGGACGACACTCTCAAGTCTGGAGCTTTGATTCGGACGACGACGACGTCAATTTGTCCAAGTCAGCATCGACGACGCACGTCGTCCAATTAATGAAGCGCACAGCGCGGTCGTGCAAATCCTCGAAAGAAAAAGACGACGAAAACACGCACCTACAGCTACAGCTACAGCTAGTAGTCCTGGCGATCGACCAGGTAATGAATGAAGTGCGATGCGATGGGCCATTTCGGTGCACGTTGCGTTCCCGACACGTACATGCTTTTGGTTTTGGACCTTTTCGTGCTCGATCGGGCGCACACTTCACATATGGAGGCGCACGCACACAACATGGGCAGCGATATGATGCTCGGCAGGGAGCCCCCGGGTTGCAACACGTACGTACTCTGCTGCATGCTTGGTGGTCGCCGTCATATCGCAAGGGGCGCGGGCCGGAAGGGAGGAGGGGGGATAGATGGGTGTTGCGTGCCAGCAACAACGTGCGCGCGGGGGCAAAATTTTCCCGGTGAGGGAGGAACGCGTCGCGCCGGAGAATCTCGGCACCATCAACCCGTCCTGCGGGAAGTTCCGTGCTGGTTTTTCTAGCTACAGCCTAACAAGGGTACGGACGGTGCAGGAAAACCTTGGCAAATTCGTTCCAATCTGTGGGACACACAATGCAAGTACAGCATGCTACATGCGTTGAACATTACGCACTCGTCAAAGTTTTGTGCCAGATAGGGACCGCATGGAAACACAGCACAACACAAAGTAACAGGCATAGCAGGAAGTGTGTCGAAATCACAGATTTCAATCACGGGGTCTTTAATTAAGATTCATCACATCACAAACGTACTTCATTAGCAGGAGCATAGGCATCACTCTCCTTAAACCAAGATCATGAAGACATAACTCAAGAAGCCAGTATAGGTAACTAGACATTAGAAAGGATTCCTAACTCCAATATTTGTAAGGAGAGTCCCAATCAGATACGAGTCCGGTAAATTTATTTTTCAATAAAACAAGAACATTATTTCATCGCCAGTAGTACAAAACAATAGAACGCAAGTCTAAACTATGTAAGCATCACAGAATGTAATCTTGAGGAGAAAAAGAACAGCATAATACTGAAATTGAGAACATGAACCGCTGCCATCAACTCATTCACATGGATGACCAGTGATGCCACAAAATGGGCAGCATAAGCAATAGCACAGGTGGTAGCAAAACCTGGGCTCCTAACAGTGATGCGAACCTAATACTTATTATACATCATCAAGCACTAGGGTTACACTCGGGCAAAAAAACTACGATCACCGGCTTAGCGAGTTCATCTCGTCCGACAGGATGAAAGCCATCCTCTCAAAAATTTAGACATAAGGTTGAACTCATGCAATTGGTACATTTGTCATCGGTAAAGAATGATCAAAGGCATTCTAGTTTGTCTTAATATGAAGGATCAGGCACTGGCCTTCAAAGCAGCCTCCTCCTCTGCGGTAGGGGCTGGTGCAGGCGTAACACCACCAGTTGTAGGCCTGCATAAATTGCAAAGGGAGTCCACCAGTTATTTTCAATGCAAAAGGAATAATCAGTTATGTTTAATCCATCTTAAATGCTAACGTGTTCCGGGAAAAAACAAAAAAGGCACTTACAATCCAACCATGACTTTGAATGCATCATAAATTCCCCACTGAGCTCCAGTAAGAGTACCAATCATGACGATACGAAGGGGTAGACCACGAGTGAACAGGCCCCAGACACCAAGCTTCTTAACAGCCTGCATGAGCATTTACAGTGAGTCATCACTGAAGAAAAGAACAAATGGGGGTAAAAAAAGAACTAAACCATCTTAAGAAGAAAATAGGTAGAACGTGCTTACATCACCCACTGTAGCACCCTTGGCATTGTTCAGGAAGGAGACCAAGTTATCTGCCGGGTGAGAAACAATGGCACAGAAGACACCAGCAACGTAGCCACCAGCAAAGCTGATACCCAGTTGGGAAGATTTGCTACATTCTGACTTTGGAACAGGAACAGCATGCTTGTAGATAAGTTCAACAATGGTCTCAAATGACGCAAACTTCATCATTGTATCTGAACAAAATCATGAAAATGTGTAAGTGTGTGAAACATATACAAGAGAAGCACAAAGTATTCAACATGAATATCAAGTTGAACTGTTGAAGCACAATGGATAATGTAGTAGAGAAACAGGTGCTGCACATTAAAATTTATCCCCAAAAGGTTATTTCAAAACTATAAACGAGAAGAACTATGTTTCCTTTTGAAGTCCACAACTACATATCTGTAAATCTGTAGTGCCAATTGTCAAAGAAATGGGGCATTTGAAAATGTAGATTTTGTGTACTTAACAAGTCCATGGTATGAGATCAAGCAATGCCACGATGAGTTGTCCAGGAGAGCCATTTTTGAAAGTATGGTTCGTTTAATTATTTGCTCACTGTGCCAGGAGAAGCACATTGGTCAGTGCTTACAAGAAAATAATTGCAATGGGAACATGTGAATCACAAGTTCACAACAATTTTTTGCTATTCTACAGTAATGTGGATATTAACATAGGACTAGTCATGGTTGGATTTATATAAAAGAGACGGTTGGTACTAGACCAGCTTTGATCAGTGGATATTAACATAAAGGACTAGTCAAAACTGGCAATCTTTATTTATCTCTTTTATATAAAGGCATAGAAAAAGCTGGTCTAGTCCAATATGCCTTTATATAAAAGAGATAAATAAAGATGGCCAGTTTTGATCTCACTGAAATCAGACTAGTAAGAGCAACTCCAACAGACTAGCTATAATCTTAGCTAAATTTAGAGTTTTACAAGAATTGTAAAAAATAGAAAACTTCTAAATAGTGGATGTAAACCAACAGTCTCTCCAAATATTGTTTTTATCCAAATTCAAATCACCTCCACCTCCCCCCCCCCCCCCTGATCGTTTCTTCGAGGCTACGCGATCAAATTAAAATACTATGAACACCCATCACAATCTATGCACCTGAGGCGGTGCTTCGCGTTGAGCATGATGGAGCAGAGCCTGATGGGTGCTATTGCATACGCAATAACTACGCTTACTTGCACAAGTTGCTGGCCAGTGAAGAGGCTTTCCATGGTGCCGGTGAGGATGTTGGTCAGGATCTTGTTAGTCGGGATCTTGTGCGCGACCAGGAAGCGGTGCAGGACTTGGGCGTCCAGGAAGCGGTGCAGGACCTGGGTGTCGCACCACCAGCCTTGCTCGATGAAGCCCTGCAGGTGCTTCACGAAGAAGAAGGTGTCCGTCTCGCAGACCATCCTGCGGCGGATCACCAGCGGAGCATCCATGAAAAACACATCAGGGGATTTTGCGTGGTGCTTCGCCGTTGCCGCCGTCCACGAACACCGGCATCGCGCCGCCGGCAGCTGGGACGAAGAGATCGACTTGACTAGGGTGATTGGGGCGCGGAATTTCGCACTTAGCCGGCCGGGACGTCGCTCTCCACAGGCTGAGATCTCGCGTTCCTCCGGCCGGGACTTCGCCCTCCGCCAGCAAGCACCTCTGAGCTCGTCGCCTCGATCGAACCCAAGGTCTCCGTTTGGAGGGGGCGCCTGGAAGAGCCACGCTGGAGGGAGCGCCTTCCACTCGGCAAGGATCTACTTTACACGGATACTCCACTGAAGGCGTGTATCGCGTATCCGATACGTATCGGATACGGATACGCGACGGATACGTATCGGAGGAGTATCCGATTTTTATTTTTTTCGCGAAATTCGGATACGTGGGCTGGTACGTATCCAATTTGTGGACACGGCGTATCAGGGTTAGCAGATACGGCCCAGCCCAACAACAAGTCACCATATCCCCCCGTCGCCCCTGTCTCGGCCCCCGTCGCCCCCGCCGCAACACGCGTGCGCCCGCCGCGACTCCCTGCTCGCCGGCGACGAGCACAGCCCCTGCTCTCCAGTGGATTTCCGCGCCCCTGCTCGCCACTCGCGCGTCCGTCCGGCCTCCAGTCCTCGTGAGTTAATCTCCCTTCCCCGATCTCGATCTCCTCTTCTTCTTGAGTTCATAGCCAGTTGCTGCTTGATTTCCTGTCCCCAATCTCCCCAATCTCTCTGTTTCAGCAATGGAGTTAGTGAGTTCTTGCTTTGTTTGTATGCAGCATTGCAGTAGATGGCGTCTCCCAATTTGAGCAGTGCTAGTGCCAGTGCTAGTGCCAGTGCTAGCGTAGGATCTGCAGCCACAGAGACTCAATCCATGATAGATGGGCTGTTTTCCCTATGACTTGGTGGACAAATCATGGACAATCTGCTCCCATGTTGATGAGTTTGGCCATGAAATTGCCTAGCCAACCAGCCTCATCTTCTTGCTGTGAAAGAAATTGGAGCACCTATAGCTTTGTCCATAGTCTTCAGAGAAATGCCTTAACTCCAGAGCGTGCTGAAGATCTGGTCTTTGTGCACTCAAACCTGAGACATCTATCCAGAAGAACTGATGCGTACAAGACGGGAGAGACAAGGATGTGGGGTGTAGGAGGAGATTCTTTTGATTCACTTGGTGGTATTGGCATTCTTGAGGTGGCTGACTTGTCCCTTGATGAACCAGAATTGCAAGGTGTGACTTTTGGTTTGGATGCTACACAGCCTGAGCATGATGCTGAAGATGTTGTGGATGACAACACAATTGCGGAATAGGAACTTCCTGTAGCATGAACTGCAAGACTGAATGCCTAAATTGCAGACTACTATATTTTCTAAATTGCAGACTAGTGTATTTGAGACCTTGAGACTTGTTGTTTTGTAATAATTTAGACATGCATTATTAGTTTTTATTTTATTTTTAAATATTAAACGTATCCGCGTATCGGGTTTTTTAGGAAATTGGCGTATCCGCGTATCCGTATCCTTCCGATACCGATACGCATATCCGTATCCGTGCAACATAGGCAAAGATAACGAGCGGGGAAGGATTTTTTGCGAACGGGATGACGAGCCGAGCCCCATAGCGAGTCTGTTGGATCTTAGTTTATGTGTATTTTTCAAAATTTTAGCTAATCTATGTATTTTACCGAGTCTCTTGGAGATGCTCTAAGACCTAAGGCAAGTTTTTAATTCTATGCATATTATATTTATCAAAGCTATTTCCAAAGGCAGGACAAAAAAGGAAGAAGAAAATCAACTGATGAGGGGTGAACTTTTGGCATCACCAAAGAAGACTAACATGAACTATGAAGCACAAGCACAAGTGTGTTAAATCACAGAGTTTGACATGAAAGCAGCAAGTCCAGTGGGAATAAAATATCAGGTTAACTAAGAGAAACATGGTATGTAGTCATCTAAGTTATGAATGATTTTGATTTGGAAAAGCGTAATGTGAAGCAGACGAAAGTTGTCAAATAGAAGAGATAGTAGATACTCAGATTTAAACAAGTCACACTTCAAGAAGTTTAAATAATGAATGGGAGGGTTTCTAACCATCTAACGGTGCCTAGGATACTAGGCAGTAAAAGAACTGAAGCGTAATTCAGCAGTCCTATTCTAATGACCAGCACACTAATAAAAAAAAGATGGAGCCATTAACAGGAAAGGCTGCCAAAATTTCCCAAAGCATACAACTGTGAGGGAGGGAGGGGGGGGGGGGCAACACATAATAACAGAACAAATAAGATATCCAGGATATACTTACAAGGAATCTGACGACCCCAGAGAGGGACAATGCCCTTGTAAAGGCTGCAGGTTTGAAAACAAAATATTATTAAACCACAGAACTGAAGGACAACATAATTCAACTCAAAAATACAGAAAATAAGGTGAAATACTAACCCCAGGGCACCCTCAGATCTAATGAACTTAGGGAGTCCATCACTGAGCCCACGAGCAAAACCAGGCTGTGTCTGCACACGGACCTTCACGGCTTCAAAGGGACAGAGAGCCACATCGGCAATCACCTCAGCAGAAGCAGACCCAGCAAGGTATATCAAGGTCTTGTATTTCTGAGCATACTCAGGCCCTGCAATATCTGAGTAGTACTTCTTGAAGAACTCGTAGAATCCAAACTTGCAAGCTCCCTGAGCACTGTAGCCAAGAAGGGTGGGCACCCATCCCCTGAAGAAGCCCCTCACTCCTTGCTCCTTGGCCAGAATTCCAAACCCGGAAGTGATGCTCTTGTACTTTGCTGGATCGATCTGAAACATTAATCAAGATGGTAATGTCAAAAAACATATATCATTATACCCCCATTCTTCTTCTGCTGGCAGATTAAATAATCAAATTAAACTTGTCTACCAATGCACTATATATTCACGTAACTACTGCACAAGAAATTACAAAACCAAGCATTTCAATTTGAGATACCACATTATCCACTTAACCATATTGGCCACACTACCACAGTAAGTCGGTAACAAAAGAAACGATTTCACAGGATACCACATTATCCAATAAACGATTTGGTTACTAGACACTAGACAAATGTACAAAACAATCAGTCATGGTTCAACTAAGCAGGTGCTAAATGCCAAAACCGCACGGAACCTGCACTAATTTAGTACGCAGATCTAAGTGTGAATGGCTACTACATAACTTATAGTAAATACTTCACTAGCATCAGCAGATCCCGTGTTTAAGTAATCACTGGTCACAGAAACTAAACAAAGAGCAAATTTTGAATCAGGGATCTACGGGAAGTATATTCATCGCCACCAGATCTACAGTCTGATTCGTAACGCCGAGAGCAGCAACATGCTAAATCTACATTCACACCCACCCAGCACAGACCACATTCAAATTAAACTGGAACATTAATCAGCATGGTAGTGTCAAAGTTCATATACCCCACTCTGCTGCTGGTGACAGGTTAAACAATCAAATTAAACTTGAGTATCAATGAAATATATATTCATGTTAACTACCACACAGGAAATTACAAAACCAACCATTTCAATTTGAGATACCACATTATCTACTTAACCATATTAGCCACATTACCACAGTAACCAGGGAGACAATTTCACAGGATAGTTATTATTATACTATAATGAAGTTGGTTATCTGACACTAGACAAAAGGACAAAACAACAAGTCATGGTTCGACTAACCAAGTGCCAAATGCCAAAATCGCACGGAATCAATACTGCTTTAACACGCAGATCTAACCAGGAATGGCTTTAGCTAGTACATAACTCAGTGAACTTTTCACTAGCATCAGCAGATCACACGTTCAGTAAACACTGATCACAGCAACTAAACAAACAGCAACTTCTGAATCGGGGATCTACGGGAAGTAGATTCATCACCACCGGATCTACAGTCAGATTCGTAACGCCGAGAGCAGCAAATTGCTGGATCTACCTCAACAATCCACAGCCACCCAGCACAAACCACAAACCTGCATGTTGCACTTGACGAGGTCGAGGGGCGTGACGGCCATGTGGGTGAGCCCGCAGCTGGCGATGCCTCCGGCCGTGCAGGCGGCGTAGAACGCCGGCGAGTACATCTCGATCTTCTCGTTGGGCGCCTGGATCGGGAACGACGGGGCGGAGCCACTCGCCGGGGCCGCGGCGGGGAAGCGGGAGGCGCCGGCGAAGGACCGGGCCGCCGACGGGGCGTAGAGGAAGCTCGGGAGGAGCGACTCGCGGGAGCGGTCGGAGAGCGCCATTGCCGCCGAGAGTTGGAGGGTTTGCTCGGCTGGGCCAATCCTCTCGGCGGTGGCGGTGCTCTCGGCGCTGCGCTCTCGCGGTCGTGGGTTTGGCGAAGGGGAGGAATGGGAGAGGGGGAGGCGGCGGAGTCCCAGTTCCCCGATCTATTTCGGCGGCCCGGACGAAGCGCGCTTTCCTGGGAGTGGGGCCCAGTGAACAGTTGGCCCCGGTGGCAGTGACTGCTTGGTTGCCATATTCTTGGGCTTGGCGTCTTTGCTTTTCCTTTGTTTTTTCCTGTGTTTGGATGCCACATACATTGTATATCTTTTACCTACGAGACGGGGCCATACCAAGGTCGGGAACACGGTCACGTCGACAGCTTTTCCCGATCATCGGATCGGTAGTGTGGATGGTTTGGATCATTTGAAAAAAGATCCTGAAGTTTCGCAAACTCAACCAGCAGTGCAAGGAAACACGGGCGGCCGCCCCGAACAGCAACAGCATGCACAAAAAGAACATGAGGGGAGGGAGGACAAAGAGCAGACCGAGGGGCCGAGAAGAGCGAAAATCAGATGAGGGAGGAATGGCCGGGGACAGGGAGACCACTGCGACGGTCGAAGAAGCGGAAGCCTACCTCCCGGTTCACATCGATGCCGCTCCCTACATCGATGACGGCGACCTCAGGCACGCCGCGGCCGAAGAGGAGAAAGTTGCGGAGGCGGAGGACCACCCCCGCCGCCGGCGCCATAGGAAGTTGTCCGACTCCTCAAAACCTTGCGATCCTCACCTGCGCCCACCCTGAACACTTCAACTACCTCTCGCCACACCCACCGGGCGGGTTCCCCGCTGGCGACGACGCTACATAGATCGGGCACAGCGCCTATAGCCTTTCCGCAGGTTGTGCCCCCGGTTGCGGCCCCGTCCAGTGCCGGGTCGTCAGGAAACCGGCGGCGACCCCCTGCTTCAGCTCGATGCGGCTCCGGTCCGCTAGACCTCGAGCTCAGGGACATCGCCGCGAGGAAGCGCCCGCGGAGGAGGAAGCGCCGCCAGCCTGCCTACTGGCATGATGCACCGTGTCGCTCCTGCCGCGGCCCGCGGGAACGTGTGCTGGGACTAGGCGGCGGCGAGGCGCAACGCGTTTGGGCAAGCTGATAAGGCTCTCTTGCTCTTGCCCGCTGGCCGAGCAAGCCTTAAGGCCACGACCTGCGCTTGGTGGCTAAGACTACATGCTGGTGGACTGCTTTTGCATACATCATGAGCCTCGGAGAAAATTGCTATTTTGACACAGCTATCGTCGTGGTTTCGCTATTTTGACAATCCTAACGTTGGCTTCGTTATTGTAGGACACTAAACGTGGGCACCTTGCTATTTTGACACAGTGCATACTTTTAACACCTCCTCCCCATGTATTTGCGCCGTATAGGACCAAAATGCCCTTCTGCTTCTTTGTACCTGTAGCTGCGACGCGAAGACGGCCAGGAGCACGTACTCCTCAGGCGCCACCAGCTGCGCGGCGAAGGCGGCGCCGGCTACCAGGACGACCGAGCGTCGGGGTCCGCGTCGCCGTGGGCGAGGCGCGGGGGAACGCGTCGCGACCGCGGTGTCTCCGGAGGACGACGGCACCTTCTCGCCTTCGCCACCGGCGCAACCGTTGTCGCTTCTCCACGTCCGTGGCCGCACCCCCATCTTTGGTTCGCTTCCATTGCGCACGGATATAATGCGTATACAAACGACGTCCCCGGTTATAGTACCGTGACAACCCGCCCAGAAAATACCGTACTATCGCCTAAGACCGATCCACTTTGGTCATTAAGCCATAGTAAAGTATCATCATGTCGTTAGTTGCCGGTTAACGCCCGGTAAATCACTTGGACATCGAACGCAGAGAGGATCGACACATGCATTAAAACTCACGCGAAGGCGAGTCCGCAGTACAACATGAGTTAACATAATTTATTACAAACCATTGTTCATGACATGGAGTAAAGGTTCGTAGTTCGAAAATACAGGCGGAAATAAAATAAACTAGCGCAACGGTAGACATCACGGGAGGCCATCCGTGATGTCATCACTTGTCGTCACCCTTCCGATCAATCACACACCGCAACAACAGTTTAAAGCAAGGCCGAGTATACTAATACTCAAGAAGACTTAACCGTCGGGTGATGACTACATCACCAACCTCTAGACATGAAAGGCTTTTAGCGGTGGAGTTTCTCTTGCTCGAATGCCTACTAAAAGTAGATCCTTACTTTCAATCTTTTAGCACAAGTTCTAGTTGATTACCATTTCTAAATGTGCCATCTAATTCAATCAAGGATTGGACAAGCAATTAATACATCCAACAATATTCCTCGAGTTCCATCATTATGGGATATCATGGCCGATTGATTAAGCGAGTCTTGGATAACGGTGAGAGGCCGATAATCGATTGATTTAAACCTTGCAAGTTAAACCCAAACACACGGTAGGTCGCCCCCGCAAGGACAACTTTCCCGAGCCGTTCCCGTCGATCTTCGGCTTGGGAGCGGAACCTACATTCCTTGGTACAAGGTTTACCGGATCGCTCCCACACGAACGTCCGGACTCACTCGGGTACCACCTTGTTGCAAGCAAGGGGACACAATTGCCCCGGGTTTAGTAGGGAAAGATTCCCTTACCGCGTCAATCGGGTACTAGGCTTACCGGTCCCATACCCGGCATATGCTTAGTACGTTCAAAAGCTTAGCCCACGAAAGCCACTGGACCGGAGCCCAAATCCCATGCTCTTACCACATGAGCAATCCATTTATAAAGATCTTATGATTCCAACATAAGAACCTATTCTCGCGAGTGACGAACATCACTCGACTTCTATCGGTCCTATAGCATAGCAGCTATCGACCTAGCATACTAGTGATAGAGCATAGGTACCTAGGGATCATGCATCTAGGGTTTCAATTCAACTCCTGAAACGTAAATGCACAATCGTAGCAAGCATAATTGCATAATTTTAAAAGATGGGTTAATGATCCGGGGCTTGCCTTTGATGGCAAGGTTGGCCTTGGGCCCTTCTGGACTTGGTCCAGGTCTTGCTCTACAACGATGTGGTGCACGTCTCCATCAGCTCCTCTGTCTCCTCCGTCCGGCACACGCGTACAGCTACCGTTCGGGAGATCTACACGAGGATGCAAGTGCAAGATATATTTGACGATTTTAATTTGATTAATCACAAACAATAAATGACAAACATAGGGTGCATTAGTTGGACGCATTCACCTAGATAAGAATACATTCAGCACACTCTTCCAAAAAGGAACAATATACAATTCTTTATTAAACATTTGAATAAAGGTCCTTATTATACTTATCATTTCATGTGAAAGCTTCAACTCCTTTTCCTTCTCCAATAAAGGTGTAATTATTATTTTTATTTATGAATTAATTTCTTATTAGTGGTGATAATTAATTATCTTTTAATGGTATTAAATAATACTTTTCAAAAAGGAAAAAGAATTAAATAAGGGTTTTTCTTTAATCAATTTCCCTTTAATATTAAAAAGGGTTTTAGGCTTTTTATTAAGCAATTAAATTACCAAAAATTAAAGAAGTGTTTCTTAAGCCTACTAGCACCTATACTAGTCCATTGGACCCACATGCAAGTGTTGGAGGCTAGGAAATTAAATATTATTGAAAATATCAAAGGCTAGCTAGTGATTCTATTTTAAATGCATACAAAAATAAATAAGCATCAAAATGATCCAAACTTTCTTGTGCATGCTCTCTGGTCCTAAACAGGTCTAAAAAGCCAGCATGTTCACATGGAACCTCTACTGAACTTGGTTTATTAATTTACAAAGGAAAACATGCATGATTCAAGAATAATTATTTCTGTTAATCTAAAAATCATGATTAATTCACAAGATGTGGATTTTGGTACTAAAAGACAGTGTGCACAAGTTGGGGTCAAAATCATAAATATATTTAACAAGAAAAATCATTTATGAAGATCTGCCAGAAATGGAAAAACATTTTTATAAAAAGATTTACATCATAACTTTGTGCAAGTTTTGGCATAGGATCTAGTCATTACCTAACACACAACATATCCAAAAATTAGCTACAGAGGATTTATAGTTTTTGAGTTATTGCAGATCTAGGGTTTTCACATTTGTATTTTCATGCAAAAACTAAAAGGAATTAGCTCAGGCCAGAATAACAAAAGTTGTAGAATAATTCACAATGGATCCAACAAAATTGGTTTCACATTTTTCTGAATTTTCTGTGATTTTCTACGCAATTTACAAGAAACAGCAAAACGGTTTTTACTATTTTAGTTGCACTTCCGCAAGAAAGACCCCGGGAAGAAAGTTACTCTTGCAATGTCGCCCCGGGGGCGCGGGCAGCTCACCTGTTCGCCGGAATTGGGCGAGCTCGCCGGCGCTCGCGGCCGGGGAAGGGGCGGGGGGAGGGTCCTAGGGGCGTGGGGGAGCGGTTTGGGTACTTGCACGGGCCGGAGGCGGCTCGGACGGCGGGGTGCGCGGCGGCCGGCGGTGGCGGCCGCCGCGGCCCGTGCCGCGCGCGCGGTTGGGCGGCGCGGGGGGGGGCGAGCGGGGGCGAGGGACGGACGGGGCGTGTGCACGCGCGAGAGCGGGGCGGCCGGCTCTTATACGCGGGCTTGAGCGCGCGCGTACCACGGCGGTCGGACCGCCGGTCATCGGGTCGTCTCGACCGTGGTACGGCGTCGCGCAGAAAAACACACCGCGGCACGGATTCGTAGGCGACATGGGGGGCGCGGGGACCTCGGGCGCGGGCGCCTCGGGACGGGGCGGACTCGGGCGCGGGCGGCCTCGGGCGCGGGGCACCCGCCGGCGCGCGCGGCGCGGCGCGCCACGCGCGCGCGGCCGGCGCAGCCACGCGGCGCGGCGCGGCCGGCCCGGCGCGGCGCGGGCCCGCGCGCGGGGGGCGCGGCGCGACCGGCGCGGCCCGGCTCGGCGAAACCGTGACCAAGTGCCAACGTTTGAACGCGCTAAGCTCTAAAAAGTTGAACAGAAGTGCCTAGAGTGATGAATAGGAAAGTTGTAGATCTAAGTACCCTCTACAACTTTTGTAAAGGCCGTCTAGTGTTTTTCTCAATGGATTTTGCAGGAATGTCGTGCCAACATTGAATGTCGGCACCGTTCGAAAAACGGGGAGGTATTGTCCGTCGATTGAGTTTTTCGCTAATTTCCACCCAAAATTTGAAATGCCAATCTACACAAAAGTTGTGTCCCTCAACAAGACGGACAACTTTCATAAAGGTAGATTTTGAAGTGTTTAGGTGAATTTTGGAGAACGCGGCAAAAGTTCGGACGACATTCGCCGACGTCAACGGTTAAGCGGGGGTTTGACCGTGTCTTTGACCACGGGTTGACCACGGGTGTGTGCGAGCTTGGTCGAGGGGTCCAATAGGGTTCCATGGCGAGGTTTTCGGGTGACGGCCCGGGTTGACCTAGGTTTGACCGGTGTTTGACCGGGGTTCGACCGGTTGACCCGGTCATTAGCGTTAATAACGTTAATTAGATAATCGGGGCGTCACGACCTACCCCCTTAAATGGAATCTCGACCCGAGATTCGAAAATTAAAGACAAAGGTAGGGGTAAGGTTCTTACCGTTTCTCGATTGAAGAAAACCCGGATACTTGGTGTTGAGGAAGTGCTCGGTCTCCCACGTAGCTTCTTCTTCAGTATGGTGACTCCACTGTACCTTGTACATCTTCACGGTATGTCTCCTAGTTTGCCTTTCTTTTTGATCTAGCACTCTCAGCGGATGCTCTACCACTGAAAGATCTGGCTCGATCCAAGCGTTCGCTTCTGTGATCACTTCTGTCTCGGGTACTTTCACACCTTTCTTCAATTGTGTCACATGAAACACATTGTGCACAGCCGAGAGTCGATCCGGAAGTCGGATACGATAAGCGACTGGTCCACATATCTCAATGATCTCGTATGGGCCGATATAGCGTGGGGCTAACTTCCCTTTGACGCCAAATCTTCGTACACCTTTGGTCGGAGAGACCTTAAGGTATACGTAATCACCCACCGCATAGTGTCGGGTCTTCGTCCCTTTGTCATGGTAACTCTTTTGTCTCATTTGAGCTAACTTCAAGTTTTCTCTCGATCACTTCCACCTTCTCTTCGCGTCTTTAACTAAATCCGGACCAAAGAGCGTTCGCTCTCCGCTTCCGACCAATTCAAAGGAGTTCGGCATCTTCGTCCATAAAGAGCTTCAAATGGTGCCATCCTCAAACTAGCTTGATAACTATTGTTATAAGAGAATTCTCGCCAAAGATAGACACTTGTCCCAACTCTTATCAAAATGCATGATGCTCGCTCTCGGCATGTCTTCCACAATTTGATTGACTCGCTCGGTCGACCATCGGTCTCGAGGATGATAACTTGAACTACGAATCAATTTGGTTCCCAAGGATTCATGCAACTCGTTCCCAAAAACGAGCCACAAATTGAGTACCTCGATCGAAACAATGGTCTTGGGAATCCCGTGCGGACGCACAATTTGATCGATATAGAGTTCGCATAATCTTGGACGGAGTAAGTGGTGTGCACTTGCGATGAAATGAGCGGTCTTGGTCAATCGGTCCACTATAACCCGGATGGAATCCTTCTTTACGCGGTCGGGGGTAATCCCACAATAAAATCCATACCGATGTCATCCCACTTCCACAAAGGTATAGTCAACGGTTGAAGTACACCGGCCGACTTCAAATGGCCGGCTTTGACTCAATGACAAGTATCACATTCTCGCCACATATTTGGCTATGTCTCGCCTTCATGTTCGACCACCAAAAGTTTTTCTTCAAATCTTGATACATTTTGGTGCTTCCGGGTGAATAGAGAATTTGGAAAGATGAGCTTCGTCGAAAATTTCCTTCCGGAGTTCCGGATCAACGAGAACTACGAGACGTTGCTCAAACCACACCACATCTTTTGCGTCCTTACGGAAACAACTATATTTGGGGTCTCCTTCCGCTAATTTCGTTTGATTAGCCGGACACCTTCATCATTGAGTTGAGCCAAAACAATTCGTCATACAGATTGGACTCAGCGGAGATAGCATTCAAATTTCCTTGCTCCACAATTTCCAATCGGAGCTTCCTCAAGTCTTCACACAAAGTCTCACTATACGACTCCACGGTTAAGCAGTTGCAGTGAACCTTTCGGCTAAGCGCATCTGCAACAACATTGGCTTTTCGGGATGATAGTGTACTTCTAGATCATAGTCTTTAATCAATTCCAACCATCTTCTCTCGCCTCATATTCAATTCCGATTGGGTGAAGATATACTTGAGACTCTTGTGATCGGTGAAGATATTACAACGGTTTCCCATAAGATAATGCCTCCAAATCTTGAGAGCATGAACAACCGCTGCTAACTCAAGATCATGGGTCGGGTAATTCACTTCATGGGGTCGAAGCGATCGTGAGGCATAGGCAATGACTCGATTTTCTTGCATAAGAACACAACCAAGACCAAGGCCCGAAGCATCACAAAAGACTTCAAACGGTTTAGAATTATCCGGCCGCACTAGCACCGGGCCGTAGTCAAATATTGCCTCAATGTGTGGAAAGCCTTTTCACAATCTTTGCCCCACACAAACTTAACTCCCTTCTTTAATAGCTCGGTCATAGGTTTAGCGATCCCGGAGAAATCCGGAATGAAACGACGATAATAGCCTCGCTAAACCCGGAAAACTTCGGATTTGATGTACGGTCTTGGGTGGTTTCCAATCCATAACCTCTTGTACTTTGCTAGGGTCCACAGATATGCCTTTCTTAGAAATAGTGTGCCCCAAAAATTTCACACTATCTAACCAAAATTCACATTTGGAGAACTTTACATAAAGCTTGTGATCTCGCAAACGTTGCAAAACAATTCGGAGATGTTCTGCATGTTCTTCTTCATTCTTGGAATATATTAAGATGTCATCAATGAATACCACTACAAACTTGTCCAATTCCGTCATGAACACAGAATTCATGAGATACATGAAATAAGCAGGTGCATTGGTAAGACCAAAGGACATTACCAAATACTCATAAAGACCATATCGGGTGGAGAAAGCTGTCTTGGGAATATCACATGGTCTGATCTTTATTTGATGGTACCCTGACCGAAGATCAATCTTGGAGAAAACTTTGGCTCCAGCCAACTGATCGAACAGAACGTTGATGCAGGGTAAAGGATACTTATTTTTGATTGTTACCGCATTGAGATGTCGGTAATCCACACACAACCTCAAACTACCATCTTTCTTCTTCACAAATAAAGCTGGGCAACCCCAAGGTGAAGAACTTGGGCGAATATAACCCTTATCTAGCAACTCTTGAAGTTGGGTCTTCAATTCTGCTAATTCCTTGGGTGGCATACAGTAAGGTCTCTTGAAGATCGGGGCTGTCCCCGGTTGAAGTTCGATGACAAACTCAACCTCTCGGTCGGGTGGCATACCCGGCAATTCATCGGGAAAAATATCCGCAAACTCCCGAACCACCGGAATTTCTTCCAATTCGGGAAGTGATTGCCACATAAGAACGAGGACTCACATCATCTTTGAAAGGTAAATATAGAGTCGTGGCTCCAACAATTGGTGAGTTGATCTCTACCACTCTCTCCGAAATATCCGGTACTACCTTATGACGGTTCATCCAATCCATTCCTAGAATGACATCAATACCTTCTAATCCCAAAATGATAAGGTCCGTGTCAATTATTTTGCTTCCTAATTCCAAGAGTACTCCCCTGGTCACCAACTCGGAAGAGATGTTCCCTCCCGCTGTTTTGATTGTAAAAGAGTCCCTGGTGTTGCAGGAGTTCAGTCCCACTTTGCTCAGCGTCTTTGCATTCATGAAACTATGGGTAGCGTCAGAATCAAACAACACACGGATGGGTTTGCCTCGAATAGAGAATGTGCCCAACATTACTGGTGCTCCTTCTGGAATATCACCCACAGAAGTGTAACTGAGTCTGCCCTCCCTGACTTGAGCAATCTTCTTCTTGCCCTTCTTGATGGGTTTGGAAACTTGTCTCCGAATGGGCCGGGTTAGCCGGTGCCGCCCGCCGGTCCGGCACGGTAGCGTGCATGTCCTAGCGAAGTGTCTCCGTTTACCACACTTGAAACAACAACGCTCATTGTTGCCATTAGGACTAGGTACAATAGGCTTGGGAGTCGGCCGTTGAGTGTTGGGAAGGCAAAGAGTTTCTTGAGTCCGATCCTCGGGACAACTTAGTCAACAACGTTTCCGATCGTGAAGCCCGCCGGAAGTCTGGGAAAGTCTTCCGCATAATACGTATCTTGCAATGTTGTGCATTATTGGGCATGGAGTCAGCTTTTCTTTTCTTCTCGGCTTGGGCTCTCTTCATGGCATCTTCTTGGGAGATAGCCTTATTCACTAGCATGGGGTAGCCGTCAAACTTTACCTGTGTTCGACCATTCGACCGGTTTACTATTCGGACCTTCACGAAAAAGCTCCATCTTTTTCGTGTCGGTATCCACATGATATCCTCCATGCGGCGAGAGGTTATTAAACTTCGCGCATACCGGTACACCGTGTCTGACCCTTGCTTGAGAGCCAATAACTCTCTCATTTTCCTATCGGTAAGTGCTTTAGGAAGGTGATAATCTCTGAAAGCCTTTTTGAATTCTTCCCAAGGGATTTCATACTCAGGTTGCTGCATGGATTTGTAGTGTTCCCACCACATTAGAGCAGAACCACGAAGCTGCAATGCCGCGAATTTAGCCTTGCGTCCTTCTGAACATGGCAAGGTAAACATCGCAAACATAGCTTCAATGGCCCGAATCCGAGGCATCGGCATCCAAGGGTTCTTCTCGTCCCATTGAACTCGCGGAGGATTCATATCCGTAAAGTGCTTGTACTCGGTTACTTGACCTTGGGCATTAATCGATTTCCATGAGGTCGCCGCCGCCGGGATTGCCTTTGCAGATATAGGAGAATTTGGCGCATCATCTCGGTTTGAGTAGCCACTATTGTTGGGTCTGGCGATGGTGGCGGCCGGTTGCGGCCACTAGGATCACCGAAACCATTCGGAGGCCGCGTGTCGAGCCCACCATCTGAAAAATTCGAGTTTTCATAAGTTACACATTCGTAAGCTTGTTCAACAAGTAGAACATGTACGACGAAAACTCAAATTGACCAAATAGCTAGCCTCGAGACAGTTGCACTGCATAGAATTGACAATTTCCCAACATTCCGAAACCAAAGTTCCCGAAATGTTCAAAATTTTCCGGCAACTCGATAGGTTCATGAGACCAAACTTGATAGTCAAGGGTTAAGCTAGGTGAGTTAGGAACAAGGCACAAAGGTGCAAGATTCGGAGTGACGTGTTCCGGAAAGACGGCAAGATCTAGGTTTACTATTGAGCATAGCTCGAGATTTGGAAACCTATGATCGTGCAAAAACTTCTCGACAAGGATTTGGATAGATTGGTAGCACTTGGGTGTAGATCACTATACAGAAATTCTGCAGAAAGGTCTGAGAAGAGGTCACGACAACAGGGTCGACTAAACGGTTCAACAACACTTTAGATTCGGTGCAAAGGTTGTTATTGTTGTTATCAGATTATTACTTAGGAAAAACACACATGTGACCCTTTTATTATTTAGCAGGTTTTTATCATGATGCAAGAACGACCTATTCGTCCTCATTAAGCAATTAAGCCAAAAATCGGAGTTAGTGCCGGTGGCAAGGCAACAATTACGTCTCTCCCTATAATAACTAGTCGAGACTATTGGTACTCTCTTAGCGACTTACGAAAGTGGTTAGTGTACCTGCAGAAGATCACAGAACACAACGAACCTTTCATGCCAGCACTCATGAAAGCGTCCACATACATTACCGTTCACTATAGAAACGGCATCCATGCGTTAAGCCGCTGCATGGACAGCGTCCTATTTAAGACTCCGACGCGACGTGAGTGCCCATTGGAATAGGCCTCACTCATCCCTCACGGACTTTCCCGTGGTACCATCACGTATGGCAAAACGTGACGAGATTCAGACGCGACGTGACACCCATTGGAATAGGTCCCACTAGTCCCTCACAGGACTTCCCTGTGGTACCACCACGTATGGCGAAACGTGATGAACTAGTATGGTTGTGCAAGAATGTAAGTCTGACATAAAGTAAAATGTGCTGGAAGTTAGCAAAATAAACCATATATTAATAAGCCACCTGAAAGAACCCAAAAATTCCCTCTAGGGCCTCTCGGTCTAGTTCATCCATAACGGACCAACGTGTTTTGCAAATCCAAATAATCTTGGCATTTTTTTATTCCAAAAATCATGTGATTAAGGTTGTTAATTAGGCTGCGGTGCATGCAATCGCTCGATACCGAAATTTCGTGACAACCCGCCCGGAAAATATCGTACTATCGCCTAAGACCGATCCACTTTGGTCATTAAGCCATAGTAAAGTATCATCCTGTCGTTAGTTGCCGGGTTAACGCCCGTAAATCACTTGGACATCGAACGAGAGGATCGACACATGCATTAAAACTCACGCGAAGGCGAGTCCGCAGTACAACATGAGTTAACATAATTTATTACAAACCATTGTTCATGACATGGAGTAAAGGTTCGAGTTCGAAAATACGACGGAAATAAAATAAACTAGCGCAACGGTAGACATCACGGGAGGCCATCCGTGATGTCATCACTTGTCGTCACCCTTCCGATCAATCACACCTACAACAACAAGTTTAAAGCAAGGTCGAGTATACTAATACTCAAGAAGACTTAACCGTCGGGTGATGACTACATCACCAACCTCTAGACATGAAAGGCTTTTGGCCGGTGGAGTTTCTCTTGTCGAACAACTACTAAAAGTAGATCCTTACTTTCAATCTTTTAGCACAAGTTCTAGTTGATTACCATTTCTAAATGTGCCATCTAATTCAATCAAGGATTGGACAAGCAATTAATACATCCAACAATATTCCTCGAGTTCCATCATTATGGGATATCATGGCCGATTGATTAAGCGGTCTCGGATAACGGTGAGAGGCCGACAATCGATTGATTTAAACCTTGCAAGGTAAACCCAAACACACGGTAGGTCGCCCCCGCAAGGACAACTTTCCCGGGCCGTTCCCGTCGATCTTCGGCTTGGGAGCGGAACCTACATTCCTTGGTACAAGGTTTACCGGATCGCTCCCACACGAACGTCCGTACTCACTCGGGTACCACACTTGTTGCAAGCGAGGGGGACACAAGTGCCCCGGGTTTAGTAGTGAAAGGTTCCCTTACCGCGTCAATCGGGTACTAGGCTTACCGGTCCCATACCCGCATATGCTTAGTACGTTCAAAAGCTTAGCCCACGAAAGCCACCGGACCGGAGCCCAAATCCCATGCTCTTACCACATGAGCAATCCATTTATAAAGATCTTATGATTCCAACATAAGAACATTTAGCATACTCTTCCAAAAAGGAACAATATGCAATTCTTTATTAAACATTTGAATAAATGTTCTTATTATACTTATCATTTCATGTGAAAGCTTCAACTCCTTTTCCTTCTCCAATAAAGGTGTAATTAATATTTTTATTTATGAATTAATTTCTTATTAGTGATGATAATTAATTATCTTTTAATTGTATTAAATAATACTTTTCAAAAATGAAAAAGAATTAAATAAGGGTTTTTCTTTAACCAATTTCCCTTTATATTAAAAAGGGCTTTTAAGCTTTTTATTAAGCAATTAAATTACCAAAAATTGAAGGAGTGTTTCTTAAGCCTACTAGCACCTATACTGGTCCATTGGACCCACATTCAAGTGTTGGAGGCTAGGAAATTAAATATTATTGAAAATATCAAAGGCTAGCTAGTGATTCTATTTTAAATGCATACAAAAATAAATAAGCATCAAAATGATCCAAACTTTCTTGTGCATGCTCTCTGGTCCTAAACAGGTCTAAAAAGCCAGCATGTTCACATGGAATCTCTACTGAACTTGGTTTATTAATTTACAAAGGAAACATGCATAAATCAAGAATAATTATTTCTGTTAATCCAAAAATCATGATTAATTCATAAGATGTGCATTTTAGTATTACAAGACAGTGTGCACAAGTTGGGGTCAAAATCATAAATATATTTAACAAGAAAAATCACTTATGCAGATCCGCTCGAAATAGAAAAACATTTTTATAAAACGATTTACATTATAACTTTGTGCAATTTTTGGCATAGGAGCTAGTCATGACCTAACACACAACATATCCAAAAATTAGCTACAGAGGATTTATAGTTTTTGAGATATTGCAGATCTAGGGTTTTCACATGTGTATTTTTCATGCAAAAACAAAAAGGAATTAGCTCAGGCCAGAATAACAAAAGTTGTAGAATAATTCACAATGGATCCAACAAAATTAGTTTCACATTTTTCTGAAATTTCTGTGATTTTCTACGCAATTTACAAGAAACAGCAAAACAGTTTTTACTTTTTGAGTTGCACTTTTGCAAGAAAGACCCTGGGAAGAAAGTTACTCTTGCAATGTCACCCCTGGGGGCGCGGGCAGCTCACTGTTCGCCGGAATTGGGCGAGCTCGCCGGCGCTCGCGGCCGGGGAAGGGGCGGGGGAGGGTCCTAGGGCCGTGGGGGGAGCGGTTTGGGTACTTGCACGGGGTGGAGGCGGCTCGGACGGCGGGGTGCGCGGCGTCCGGCGGTGGCGGCCGCCGCGGCCGTGCTTGCGGCGCGCGGTTGGGCGCGCGGGGGGCCGGGCGAAGCGGGGCGGGGACGGACGGGGCGTGTGCGCGCGCGAGAGCGGGGCGGCCGGCTCTTATACGCGGGCTTGAGCGCGTCGTACCGCAGCGGTCGGACCACCGGTCATCGGGTCGTCTCGACCGTGGTACGGCGTCGCGAGAAAACACACCGCCGCACCGATTCGTAGGCGACATGGGGCACGGGGACCTCGGGCGCGGGCGCCTCGGGACGGGGCGGCCTCGGGCGCGGGGCACCGCACGGCGCGCCGGCGCGCGCGCGCGCGCGGCCGGCTCGGCGCGGCCGGCGCGGCCACGCGCGCGCGCGCGCGGCCCCGGCCCGGCGCGACGCGGCCGGTGCGCGGGGGCGCGGCGCGGCCGGCGCGGCGCGCCGGCGCGGCGCGGCCGGCGCGGCCCGGTTCTCGCGAAACCGTGACCAAGTGCCAACGTTTGAACGCGCTAAGCTCTAAAAAGTTGAACGAAGTGCCCGAGTGATGAATAGAAAAGTTGTAGATCTAAGTACCCTCTACAACTTTTGTAAAGGCCGTCTAGTGTTTTTCTCAACGGATTTTGCGAGAACGTCGTGCCAACATTGAATGTCGGCTCGTTCGAAAAACGGGAGGTACCGTCCGTCGATTGAGTTTTGCGCTAATTTCCACCCAAAATTTGAAATACCAATCTACACGAAAGTTGTGTCCCTCAACAAGACTGGACAACTTTCATAAAGGTAGATTTTGATGTGTTTAGGTGAATTTTGGAGAACGCGGCAAAAGTTCGGACGACATTCGCCGACGTCAACGGTTAAGTGGGGTTTGACCGTGTGTTTGACCACGGGTTGACCACGGGTGTGTGCGAGCTCGGTCAAGGGGTCCAATAGGGTTCCATGGCGAGGTTTTCGGGTGACGGCCCGAGGTTGACCTAGGTTTGACCGGTGTTTGACCGGGGTTCGACCGGTTGACCTGGTCATTAGCGTTAATAACGTTAATTAGATAACTGGGGGCGTCACAAGTACAAAGCAAGAAAGGCATCAAAAATTCAAAATGCATAAGCAGATAAAGCACCACCGCGGTGGAAACAAGAAAGACACATCACAATGAGCCAATGCTCCATAAGCAAGCGATTTCTACAAGGCCCAAGAACGAGCATACATCTGAGTATCTTAGGTAGCGACTGGAGATTAATTAAAAAAGGCAGTGACATTATAATTGGTAAATATATCAGGATGATGTGATCCCAGCCTAAATTTTTGACCAGCAAACAGTAGTACATGTTTCCGTACAGGCACAAAACTATCTGAACAGTGGGCGGACAGTGGCTGTGCATGGCCAGTACTATGCAATATCATTCATCATAAATGATCGTACAGAATTATAAGTAGTAGATGATGACGATGAATAAATCAAGATCCAAACAAGTTTACATAGCCTTGCATTTAGCACAAACGAGTTTATCTCTTGAAACCAAGATCCAAACAAGAATGAAAACATCCAAGACATTTCAAATAAATCATGAGTTTACATCTCATCACAACTAAATTCATTCATCATTTAATCTGTAGCTTCCTCTTTGGAGTAATTTTTTTTGGTGGTGGCACGGTAGACATCCTCACGAGGCTAGTGTTGTCGGTCTGTGAAGACGTGTCCTCTCCCATTAACATCGCAAGCTTGCTGCAAAAAAATTATGATATGACAATTAGATACTTTCAAAAAATAATGTAAAGTAAATGAGCTAATATTTCTTACCTTCTAGTAACCTTCCCTGGACTATCCCGAAGAATTTCTTCTCTAGTCGGCCTCCGTGGGGTGCTAGGTTCTGCTGGCGCTGATTTTGTAGCATTCTTCCTAGGTTGCCTACGCTTCCTACAAGTAATCAAATCAATTAGTATTGACATCATTCAAGTTTCTTGATAATAAAATCATTTCTTACCTCTTTTTTTTCAAATTCAGTGGGTACTTGGCACTAGCTTGTCGGTGACCTTTTTTGTCCACATCTTAAGCAAGTCATAGGCCCTCTGATCTTCTTCTTTCCCTTCCCATCTGTTGGAGTAGTATCATTTTCACCATCATTGGTATGTTGGTCATCTTTGGAACCTTTCTTCTTATGTCCACCTTCCATCCATCCCTTCATTCTAAGTTTTCTTCTTCTTCCAACAGGTAATTTAGCAAGAGGTGCGCCAACTACAAATGGTAGTTCAACTTGTGGCCATTGTGTCTTATCTACCAACGGTTCAATCTCTCTTTCATAAGCAGCCCTAAACCTATTCACTGAGTAGTAGTCATGCACAAACTGTTCTAGATCAACTCCCTGTTGGCGGGTTACATAGGCCAACACGTGTTGACATGGCTTACCAGTGTGCTGCCATTCAAGACAAGAACATGTCCTTTGGTGTAGCTTAACAATATGCCTCTCAACTGCGGTGCTTGGTATGGTCCCAAACCTCGCACTCCAATTAGAACATGGTACTATTCTCAAGTGGCCCAAACCTCTGGTATTTGCCTTTAGCTGAACCATAATAGCTGGAAGTATCTTGCCTTCAGGTAGACTAAATGCAATATTTCTTCTCTTGCTCCACAATACCATGATCTTTTCTCTTATCTTATCAGCTAGGTCGGCAACAAGTAGGTCTTTATGGTCTCTAATCCAGTTATTAAATGACTCTGCAACATTACTAGTTATATAGTCACACTTAATTTCTGGATTGAAAGCATGTCTATACCATAGATACTTGTGATTTTTTTGTAACCATTGCACTTGCTTGTTTGGTGATTCGGTAAGCATTTTTGCTATATTCTCATAGAAGATGTCCGCTCTGTAAGCCCTTCTTTGCAGGATATATCTGGCCATATCCTCTATATGCTTTCTTGAAGTTTCTGACAAGATGGTAAAAACACTCTCTTTGCTCTACATCTGGGAAATATTCTTTACTGCATTCTCCAATCCCTTGCATGCATCAGAACAAATAGCAAGAAGTGGAGGGTCACCTATGGCCTTCTTTAATTGTTCCATGAACCAAGTCCAGTTCTTGGTGTCTTCACAAGCTATGAAGCCATAAGCGAGTGGATTCATCCAATTGTGTCCATCAACCGCTGTAGCTGCGGCCAAGTGACCATTCCACCTTCCATTAAGTGTTGTAGCATCTATGCTCAAATGAGGCCTACAACTTTCCAGGAAACCATCTATGCAAGGTTTGAGAGCACAAAAAAACGGTGGAAGTATATTTGACCATCCACCTCAAGCACATCAATCTCAACAACACTCCCGGGGCAACGCTTCATTACCTCGACCTTCCACCTAAATAATAGCTCGAAATTATCTGACCATTTGCCATAAACCTCATCCAGAGCTCTTTCCTTACCCCGCCATACAGTGTCATATGCAATCCGACACTTGTGATCTCTCTCCAACATGTTTTGCAGTTCCTTACAACCAATATGTGGATCAGTTCTAAGGATACTCACAGCCTTGCTAGCTACCCATTTGCAACTTGGAGTTGTAGTTATCTGCCTCATGCTAGACATACACGTATGCTCATCGACAAAGACTGTTACCTGCAAACAAAAAATCAATGAGATGGAGATTAATTTGCAAAACAAGTATAATTTACAAAACAAGTAAAATTTTCAATATTCACCTCCACAGTGAGTTGTCCTTTTTGTTTATTCCCATTTATCCTCCAAGGGCAAGGGCATCCTTCATCACCCGACTTGCAATAAGCTCTATATCTCGTCTTGCATGACTTCTCTACTCCTAAATTGAACTCTTTATTGATGGCATATTGACGCACTGCCAGCCTGAACTCATCCATATTTGGGTACACTGTTCCTACCTCCATTGATGGGTTGTTCTTATCATATGATATGACAAGATCACATGGTACAACATCACTAGTCGGAATGACAGCATCATCAGTGTTTTGCTCAACCTCATTATCATTCCCCTCTGCTTCATCCATTCGGAAATCAAAGGCTTGTGCATGTACATTTGTTGTGACCTCATCTGTTAAGCCTAAAAGCTCATATATCTTACTCTCACTCATAAGGTCAATACGACCTTCGTCATCATGTGTCTCTACTATCTTAATGGTAGTCCAATCAATTGTTTCCATATTTTCCACATCATCTACTTGAGGCCTATAAACAAGTGAAATCAATATTACGAATAAAATAGATGGAACATGGAAGGTTAATAGATTGGTCACCCTGTTAGATTCTATTTTTAATTGCAACAGCTAGCCATGATATCTAGGCATTCTACAACACGATCTGTTAGTTAGAGCAATTCCAAAACAACATTAAAGCAGAGACATCTTTATAGGTTCATTGTATCTTGTAGGTACTTGACTATGGTACCTCCTGTATGATTGAAGAGCTCCAAGCCTACAACTTCTAGGAACACATTCAATAAGTGCTTAAGCTTTGTACGATAAGTACCAGCCTACAACTATAGTACTGATTATTATGTACTAGTATAAGCAAGCATATCGTCGGGTTAATGAACAACAAAAAAAATTAGCGTCAATACCTTTGCACATGAAGGACAGGAAGGTTGTAATGTATTGCCGGATGAGGAACAGTGGGCAGCAACTCTCTTGCCCAAGCTTCTGCACTTGCATCAGTAGGGGGCTCAACGGCATCGAGGGCACCAGGCGTGTGCGGACCTTGGTCGCCGGGTTCGAGCGGCGCCGTGCCCAACGCGAGAGCGTCCGCGAGATGACCGGCCGCCGTCGAAGGATCACCATGGCGTTCCCTGTCCATGGCGGCGCCCGGCGTGGCCGCCCCTAGGGCATATGACGTCGGCGGACCTTGGGAGCCGGCCATGCCTAGGGCACCGGCGTGGCCGGCCCTCGGGCGCCGGTTTCGAGGGCCGCCGTGCCTGGACTCTCGGCGCACCGTGCGAGGGGTGCGCCGTCGGAGGAGCTCGCTGTCGAGGGACCCCTGTCCACATCCATCATTCGCCCGGCCGCCTCCGACGCCGCGCTCGACGCCATCCTTCGCCTGCGCGCACCAAACCGGACACACCTCAGATCACGCAACGCTACGCAAACGCAAACGCAACGCAACCACCACAACCTCGCGGCTCGCGCCTCACGGGGTCGCAACGCAACCAGGAGGAGACGAGCTGGCGCCGGCGCGCGCCTTACCTCGGAGTGTAGGGCCAACGAGAGCCCGCGCTGCGCGGCTCGCTCGGGCGCGCGTTTGCGCCGCCTCGCGAGGAAGGAGCTGTGCTGGCTTGTCGTCGTAGTGAGCTGACGAGGTCAGGCAAGGGGGGCTCGCCGGTGGTGGGGAAGGAGCGGTGCTGCCCTTTTCTGTTGGCGGCGATCCGACGCGTCGCGAGATCTCGGAGGAGAAGAAACGAAACGACGGTGTGAAAGAAGCAGAAGGGCATTTTGGTCCTATACGGCGCAAATACATGGGGAGGAGGTGTTAAAAGTACGTATTGTGTCAAAATAGCAAGGTACCCACGTTTGGTGTCCTACAATAACGAAGCCAACGTTAGGATTATCAAAATAGCGAAACCACGACGATAGTTGTGTCAAAATAGCAATTTTCTCTCAGCCTCGAATACTGGTGGACTGCTTTGCATAAGTGGGCTTCAAAAAGAAATATGGACTAGGTTGTGCCGAAATTATGGGAAAAGCCCAGTTGATTGACAAATTGGGTTGCACTGGAAACGACTATTGACTTCAGTGAGGAAAATAGATGATGTGCATATCAATTATCAAAGATATCCATTTGCTTAAAAGATAGGCTACTTAAAACGAAAATTTAAGCATATCATTTTTACAGACCAATCTTTTTTTTAAACAAAACAAAATAGCATATTAATATAGAACACCAAATCATTGAACAAGACCTAAACATGTCCTTTCTCAATATCTTTTTTTCCGACAAACCCTTTGCCAATATCCAACTTTACAATGTTACCATTCCTCACTGAATGTGTTTCTCCCTTCGCAACATAATTTTGCATGCTAATGCACCTTGTATTATTTGCGTGATTGTCCAAGCTGCAATCAATTTAATTATAATAGCAGCAGCCTGGAGTGAAAATGGTTCACATATTGGTAGCTGATTTGCTAATTCCTTGCTGAAGATTTCAAATCAAGGAAGGACTGGTAATGAAACTCGCAATAATTTTAGAGAAAATGTAATACAAGCCAAAGAACTCCGTTGCAACGGTACGAATACAATGGAACTACATCAAAATTAAACTCACATAAGGAAAATAGCTTCACCACTAGCCAATCGTGGCAACGCCGCGAGGTTTTCTAGTGGTGACGAGTTCTTGGGTTTAAATAGAGTATGAGCAACGATTTTTATTAAAAAAAGTCATGCAAAGAAAATTTCAAATTTCTCATAAATGCTGCATCGAAGAGGTTTTCCATAAAAGTTATGAGAGAAGATAACAATTTCAAAAATGCTTAAAGGTCTCCACGAAAAGTTGTACTAGGGAATTTTTAATAAATTTGACTAAGATATCTTCTAATGATATGTTCTAAAAAAAATTGCTACTTCATATTGATCGTCGAAATTGCACATAAGAATTTTATGTATAAGCTATAACTTTCCAAAGATACAAAGTTATAAAAATTTTTAAACATAATCATGTGCAAACAGCGGTTCCTAGCTGCGCTAACCAGCAAGTATGACTGTATGAGAGTGTGTGACGGGAGAGATTTGGAAGTTTGACACTCAACTCAAACATCTTGTTTATCTTGAGACTCAATTAGTGACCCTTCTAGAATTTGACACCGTGTGCGTGAATTACTTGGATTCTCATTTCCTTTCTCCAAGCCCAACTGAATTGACTCAAACATCTTGTTTATCTTGAGACTCAATTAGTGACCCTTCCAGAATTTGACACCGCGTGCGTGAATTACTTGGATTCTCATTTTCTTTCTCCAAGCCCAACTGAATTGACAAAAATGCCCTTGTGCGTATGGGACCTTGACGTTGAGATCATCTTCAACCTCCATTTGAAGCTGAAATGTGATGTACAGGTCGGGTGCGGAGGCGGCCAGGAGCAACGGCGAAGGCGGGGGGCAGGGGCGGGGGCGGCGCAAGCCGAGCGGACAGAGGATGGAGACACAAAAGAGCGATAGCGGATGTGTTCGGCGGCCCGCCGGTAGGCGACGGCGGAGCGAGCTCGCCGATCACCATGAGCGTAGCCGGCGCGTGAGGACTCGCTAGCTCTGGGCACTCCTTGGCTGTTGCGCGCACGCCATCCACATCACGCTTATCCAAATCAAGCAGTGGATCGAGAGCGCGAAACTCCTTTCAAATAAAAAAACTTGAGAGTGCGCCGACCGACCTGATCAAGGACATCCTTACCCCAGCCTCCGTCCATGGTGGCACGCCGGCAGTTCTCACCAACGCGCTCTACTTCAAGGGTGCTTGGTTACGCAAGTTTGACTCCTTCTACCTCCTCACCGGTGACCACATTCGCGTTCCGTTCATGTCGAGCACCAGCAAGCAGGACATCACCAGTCACACCGGCTGCAAGGTCTTGCGGCTCCCCTATGCTAGTGTCCGTGAGCATTGGGCGTTCTCCATGTATGTCTACCTCCCCGATGCGGACGACCTGTCGGGCCTGTTGCAGAAGCTGAGCTCCGACCCAAAAGAAGAAGAAGAAAGTGAGGAGAAGCTGCCGGTCTTGAAGGGAAGAAGATGGTGAGGAGAAGCTTCAAAGGAAGAAGGGCACTTTGGTCTGTTCACTAGAGCTGAAGAGATGAATGGAAAGGAGACTTTTGGATTGAAGCAATTTGTCTGTATGGTGTCAAATTTTGAAAGGGTCACAAATTGAATGTCAAAAGAAACTGAAATTAGGTGTCAAATTTCCAAATTTCTCTTGTGATGCTGTTGTTCTTGACTTCTAGGGTGCGTTTGCGACCCTGGCTCAGCTAGGCCTTGCGCTCGCGGGGGCGCAACGGCCTTGTTTGTGGCCTTGGTTCCCGCTGCAGCTCGGCTCGCGGCAGCCAAAATCGACGCCGCAGCCAGGCTCCGCGGAAACGCCGCTAGGGTTCGTTTCTTGCGAGCCAGGGCGCACGCGGCGTGCTGGGGCGACTTCGAGGCGACCGGGCCACATGTTAGTTGGTGTTTTGGTGCTCATCCCGGCTGGGTGCTGTTGCACAAACACAATCTAGGGCCAGGGTTCCAGCTCCGGCTTCTACGGCGGCTCCTGCTTGAGCCCTACCAAACACTTAGAAAGTGGAGCAGCTCCATACTGTAGCATGTGAGGAGAGGAGCCGCGGCCTTGCCTACAAGGAGGTGGAGCCGGTGGAGCCACAAAACCCAACTCCGGCGGCTTCAGCTCCGGCTCCACCTTTTTTCAAGGAGCCAGAGCCCTCCCGAACAGGACCCTAGTTTTAGCCGGGCCCAAGGAACAAAGAGGCAAACACGATGAATTACATCATTTGAGCCCGGCCAGACATAGCTTGGGCCGTGCGAGCAGGCAGGCTGGGCATAGCCACCCTCGCAAGCACCCCTACTCACTCTCCCTATTTAAACATCGTTCCGAAAGCGTGTTTGTAAGTCAAACATGATTTTTTTCAAGACAGTTATTTTTTTTTTCAAGACAGTTATTTACGGAGTACATGAACAGAGAGAGTACATGTACATCTTCACAGGGGCAGACCCAACGCCCGGCGAGCCGAGAAGACATGCCCAAGCTATGAAGCAATGTCGCAATGGAGGCCAGGCTTCAGTGTTGCTACAGCACACTGCACACCCCCCGTAAAAGGCAGCATCGTGTTCATCTCCTCGCAAAAGCCATTCCTTCCCGCTGAGCCGCACCATATGGTAAACCCTTGCCGCCGTCTCAATCAAACCGCGCCGCCCCCATTGCCTCAAGAATCCCCTCTTATACTATGTCCCGTCTCGTGCGCGTCCTGCAACCTCCGGCTCCTTCAAGCCACGGCGAGAGCGCGCGCGCGTGCCGGGGTGACGACCGAAGCTTATTAGCCTAGCTCCACGCCTCTCCACGTGCGCGCCGCCCATGTCCACGGGCGCTAGCGGCGGCGTGCGGCGGCGCCGGCGCACGTGGCGCCTGTACTGGTGCTACGTGTGCGGCCGCGCGGTGCGCGCCGTGTCGTACCCGACCTCGGACGTATTCTGCCCGCGCTGCTTCGGCCGCTTCCTCCACGAGATCGATCTGCCGGCGCCGCGGCCCGTGCTCCCGCCGCCCGACCAGTTCTTCCAGCCGCCGTTCCTCCCGCTCGACGGCCCCCGCCGGTGGGTCATCTACACCGGCGACGCCACGGCCGACGCCGACGCCGACACTCCGCTCCCTCGTCGCGGCCGCAGGCGCCGCGTACCGTCCCCGCCGCCGGCCCCGGCGACACGGCTCCCGGACGGCGACGACGCGCCACCGCCACCGCCACCCGTGGTCGGCTGGGACGAGTTCCTCATCGGGCCCAACCTGGACGCCCTCATCGAGCGCCTCACCCAGGACGACCGCCCCGGGCCGGCGCCGGCGCCGGAGTCGGCCATCGAGTCGCTCCCCACGGTGCGGGTCTCCCCGGCGCACCTGTCGGACGGCTCGCAGTGCCCCGTGTGCAAGGAGGAGTTCGAGCTCGGGGAGGCCGCGCGGGAGCTGCCGTGCAAGCACGCGTACCACACCGATTGCATCGTGCCGTGGCTCCGGCTCCACAACTCGTGCCCGGTCTGCCGGCAGGAGCTGCCGGCGGCGGAGCAGGTGGATGGTGGATCGCGGGAGGGCGGCGGGGAAGAAGGGAGCGGTGAGACGACCGGGGCGGCGCGGCCGGGGTCGGTGGTGATGGCCGGATGGGGGCCGCTGGCTTGGCTGGCATTGGCACGCGTGCCGGACGGGGACGATGCCTGGGAGAGGGGTGAAGCCGATGACGATGACGCCGCCGGGGGTGGTACCTGTGCTGCGGCTGTGCTGCAGTCTTTTGTCGTGGTTGCTGCTTGCTTTTTCGCGCTCTCGTTCTTTGTTTGAGATGCGTCATGGAGCAGGAAACAGAGCAAGCGCAACAACACGACCACAGTCACACTGAAATACTGAATACATTTGAAAGATTAGCAAGAATATGACGAGTGTGTATATATGGTGCTGTTTGCTTGTACAAATGCAAACGCATACGGAATTCTACAAAGATCATATAAAGTCAATTAACTTGGTTTTCCCATAAAGTATACTGCAAATGGGCTCTACTCTACTACTCCCTCCGTCCAGATTTGATATGCGCCTAACTGCGTAACGCAGAAATCATGGAGAACTTTAATTCCTTTCTGTGATGCATCAACAAACGAGCCAGTGAGCTAATCAACTCATGACACGATTGACTCCAACTAGGAATACATATATCATTCACGAACACGTTTTATTTTGTTATACGCAGATAAATCAGGACGGAGGGAGTACTCGGTTTGTCTAGCAATCACTATTCAAATCGTGCAAATATTAAGAGATCAAATGTGGCTAGACCTCGTAATGGTATCAGTAACTTAATTTGTACACTTTTTCATCTCCCTCGCAACCAACCAGGAGGAACACGTCAGCGGCTCCAGTTTCAATTTCCTCTCTGGTTTTCTGGCGCGCGGGAATGGGCTGATTTGTGTTGTATATGAGTCCAGCCCATTGTTATCACACACAGAATCTGGTACCACTGGGCCTTTTATTTCTGAATGTGCCTTATGCCGAAGGAAAATTCCTTTCACCATCCCTCAACTATTAACAAAGTTTGGTTTCAGTCCCTGATTCAGAAAACTGGGTATCATACGTCCCTAAACTATCTAAATCGTCTATTTTTAGTCCCTCGCTGGTTTTGATGGTGGTTTTCGATGACGTGGCAGTAGGCCCCGCATGTCGGTGGGCCCCACAGTCTTTCTTCTCCCCTCCTCCGTCGCTGGCCATCTCCTCTCATCCTCCACCACGCCGCCGCCTCCTCCCCTCCTCCCTGAGGTCCGCCTGTTCTCCCCACCCCCTACTCTCCCTGCGCCATACCAGCTTTCCACAGATCGAGCAGCTCGCGGGTCAGAGTAGGTGTAGGCGGTGCGGCCGGACCCCGGCCTCCGACGACACTCCCGAGGTGTCGGATCCCCGTCGTGGTGGCCGGAGGGGTGGCAGGTCACGGGTAGGCAGGAGGGGTGGCGGGGCATAGGGAGGTGGGGGCTGCTGTCACACCCGATTTTCCGAAGAAAACCAAGTGCTACCTATATGTATGCCAGGATCTAATTTCATACATATAGTGACATCATAGTGAATAACAGAAACAATATCACGTAAAGAAAAGAGAGATTATCAAAGATTTACAGCAAAATCCTGGGAAGCAAAGGCTCCAAACTTCACAGGCAATCGACTGGGGGTTGCGTACGCCTAGCACCATCTTCTGGACATCATACACCTTCTTCTCCTTCTTATTCTTCTTCTCTGAACATCGATTTTGCAAGGATGAGCACACTTTTGGTTGGAGCTCAGCAAGTGGGGGAAGATGCAAGGCTATGAAGGATAGGCTAAGAGTTTTGCTGCGGTTAGCATTTTAATGTTGGTCAAATTTTATTAGCAAATACCTATTTTGTAGATGTAAGTTTATACCATCCCACTTAAGCATTTAGGAAAACGTCTTTTCTCAAAAAAACTACAAGAACCCACGATTTAATTTCATCTTTATGTTTGATTATCATGTGAGGGTCTAGGCCGCTCTTGACCGTGAGCACGGCTGTTATAACAGTTTTACACTCTGCAGAGGTTGTACACTTTCATCACAAGTCACGTAAAAGTTCCGAAGAACTTTGAACCCAACCATGCTTTGCAAAAGTAGGCACAATACCACACTTCCGAGGTGTGGTTGCATAGGGACGCTACGAAGCCTTTACAAAGAATCCTCCTATGTGTATTAGTTCATAGTAGCACGCCTAGAGGCTATCTTTCGTTCCCTCTCTCTACCCTCAGACCAGGTAAGTCTAGAAGAGCACTTCCGTTCCAAAACTTGTCTAGAGTAGAAGAGTCATAAAAGCATTCCTCCGTACTCTAAGCTACTAAGGCTAATAGCCACACAAGACTTTCCTAATTAATTAGCCAAGACAGAGCCATATGTCTTGTGGTTGTACTGTTTTCCCGGGTGGTTCTCCATGTTCCAATTAAATCATATGATCTTGTTATTAACCATAAGCACACGCATATAAATATATCACCAAAGTTATCACGATCAACAATCAACATGTTGCAAAAGATTCATTTAAACCATCCCAAGTTATAGCAACTAAGCATTTCTACCCAAAACATTTATTTAAAAGGGTTGTCCAAGGTAAAGGGGATAAAATTCTAGTCATGTCCTTAAAAAGGTGATTTCCCATCAAAGTTATGCAATACAATAATTAAAAGTAAACTTAGCTATCATGCAAGTTGTGTGGGACAAAATAAAATATGCAAGGGGAGAAGTCCACTTGCCTTTCTCAACACAAAGCTACTCTTATGCTCTTCCGCTCTTGCTCTCTTGAAACTTCCGAACTTCCGATCAACAACTTGATCTTCTACTCGAAGCAAACATTGTGCACAAACATGCAAAGTAGACAAACAAGAACAACTAAGACAATACACCAAGCATGAAAAGCTTTACAACAAGAACAAGGGTTGGCTCTAGGAACGCAAACACAAAAGCACTAGGAACTATCGGGAGCTTTGGATGATCACAAACAAGAGCTAGCTATGTGCTTAGTATATTTTAATTAAACAAAATCATGTGCATAGGTTATTTCAAAGAAATACCCTATTTATAATTAAGCAAGTTGTTTTATATTTAAAAGACGATGTAAACTTAGCCCTATTTTATTTATAAATATTCAAGTTTGAATTATGCAAATTAAACATTTAATTTAAAAGAAGCATGTAAAAGCATCTAAGCATTTATCTTTTTATTTCGAGTTGAACTAATCAAATTATAACTTAAAAACACATTTATATTTATATTAACCAATTTAACAATTTAATTAAGAAAACTCGGGATATAACCTATAATGCTTTTATTTAGAAAGCATATTTGCATAAACATTAATCAATTTAAGTTTGATTATGAAAACCAAGGTACACATCTAATTAACTTTTAGTTATAAGAAATATTTCACTAGTATTAATCATATTAAGTTTCTTATGAAAAACACATGTTGAACTCTAATTGGATTTTAATTAGAAAAGCATGTGTATAAGGATTTAATCATATTTAATATTAAAACAAATTATAAAACAGAGGACATGTTCAACATTGGTCCTAACACGTAGTTTGAGTTGATATGAACCTAACGCAACTTGAAACGGTGGAAACTGAGCTAAAACGCACAAGATATGGCCAAAACAAGGTTCTAAAGCTGACAGACTTGAAGAGACGGCCGCGTGGACACCAAGAACACTTAAAACGAATAAAAGACGGAAAAGATATGGCTAAAACAAGGTTCAGGGGCTTTTCTGTGAAGAAACAGGGCTTCCAGGGGCTTAACTGCAAGAAAAACCAGGGGCTAAAACCTAATTACTCTTAAAAACCGAAGGGCTACCATGCTAAAAAGGCTAGCAAAGGTGGCTGGCGGTAAAACAGAGAACCTCGGGGGCCTAACCGTTAAAACTAGGACCTAACAGCAAAGATCTTGTAAGGTGGAAGGACCTATTCGTGAAAACCTAAAACTGCAGGGTCTCTTAAAACAAAAGGGCGGGGCGCCTGGAGTTGACCGGTTTTTGGGTCTGTTGACCCACGGCCAGAGACAGATTTGGGCCCCGTTGATCGTGGATTAGTCGGCTGGCGGAAAACCAACAAGATCAGGGGTCTAAACACAAAAAGGGAAGGATCTCGATGAAAGAGTCTCTGCTGGTGGGAGGGTATTTATGCGATTATAGAAAGCGCATGGGCCTTTTTGCAAAAGAATCGACGCTGACCGTTATGTGGTCTGTTGACCAGCAGCTGGATTAGATCTTGGCCGTCCGTCGCAGATCTGACGGTTGACGTCGTCTGCACGCGATAGAGAGCAGCAGCGGGCGCGGCTGTGGACCGGCGCTGTGGACTTGGTCCACGGGTGCACGGTGCACCGATTACACAAGGGTGAAGGGTTACGCGATCTCGGCCATCGATCCTAGATCGGGCGGTCCTGGTGGCTTGCGAGCGAAAGGCGGCGGTGCACAGCCGGCTTGCGGCGGCGCCGAGCGGCGAGGCGGCCGAAAGCTCGCCGGAGATCGCAGTTTGGGCGCTACGGTGCACTATTTTGCGACACGGTTTGAACAGGGAGAAGGAGGAGGACGTCACGGAGCTCATCAGAGGCTCATTGATGGCGGTGGGGCGGCGAAGATGACGTGCGGTGATGGGGGTGGCCGGGATCATGGGCGCTCGTCGGGAGGATGGTTGCGGCCTCGACTTCGTGCCTTTGGGGGCGGGGACGGCGTCCTGGGTGTTCTGTGAGTGCAAGAGAGAGGAATGAGGGTAAGGGGGGTAGATTGTAACACCCCAGGTGTTTATTAAAGATAAATACCTCATTTAGTTGTGTTAATCAGGGTTAATTAGCTCCTAAACATGTTTGACATGATTGGGCACACATTTGCACAAAAGACCTTGGTCAAAATCCCAAATCGTGGTCAAAACCATAGATCTCAAAAAGGCTGATTCGGTTTTCTTGCGCGTTCTCCAAATTTCACTATAGAAGTTCAAAATCGGCCAATATGAAAGTTGTTCATTGTTTCTGGGAACACATTTTTCGTAATTGGCGGACATTCCAATTTTGAGTGCAAATTGGCCAAAAATCGAGTTGAACGTGCTGTGAACAGTAACTTGGGGTCGAGAATTCTGCCAACTTCGGCTGACGTTCCCAGACAAACTGTTGATCAAAACATATGTCACCCTTTGGGAAAGTTGTAGGTCTAAAGCTCCTCTACAACTTTTATATTTGGAGATTTTTGACTTAGTTGTCACTTTTGGGGGTTATGCAATTTTGAAACCGGGTAAATGGAATGAAAACAGGGCCGGGCGCCGCTCCCGCGTCGTGCACGTGTGCGCGCCGAACGCCTGTCCGCCATGTGTTGCCGCCCCGCGCTCCGGCGTATGGATCCTCGATCCCGTCGCGGTGGACCGGTGCACCGTGGTCCCTCCGCCCCCGTGCGCCGCGCTCACACGAGGCCTAGCGCCGAGCCGGGGCCACGCGCCCGCCTGCACGGCCTGCACGCATGCGCCGAGCCAGCTGGCGCCTGCATGTCGACCGCGCAACATATCCCTCTCTCTGTCATTCCTGCATCGTCATCATCCCAACCTGAGTTGCGACGCGTTGTCGCCGTTCCTCTGTGCCCGCCGTCGCACGCCATTACTCGGTCGCCACCCAATTCGTCTCTCCACCCAATTCTGACTAGCTTACGGCGCATCTACTCCTTCTCCACCATCCACCAAAATGTCTCGTGCACTGAGTTTGCATCAGCGAGGCACTGCTCTACTGGCATTAGAGCCGCAGCGGGCGGAACACCCGGACGCCGCCGCCGGCCATCACCGGGAGCCCCTCCGCCCCAACCACCGCCGGGAATCGGTCTAGGGTGAGCCCAATCTCAACTCTAGCCACTCACCCGCCCGTCTCTGGCCAACAGTAGCCGCCGCGCGAGCTCCCTCCGCCGCCAGGGGCTTATCTGCGAAGGTTGAACTCTTTTCAGGGTTCCCGGTGTAAGATTCCAGGACCCGGCTGTAAAGATATTTTTGGGTTTTCAGCTGCAACTTAGAAAAATCATTACAAATCGTAGAAAAATCAGAAAAATGCAAATCCAATTTTGTTGGGTTGCTGGTGAAGAAACCTATCTTTTCTAGAAAACATGTATAGGGTTTTTCTGTACAGTTTTTAAATTAAAAATTCAAACTCAGTTTGAAGTGTTTTTAGTGTAGTTTGAAAAACACACATGCTATGAACTTTATTTCTGGATATGTTGCTCTTTATGAAATATCTAGATCTGTGACAAAAGTTAGCATGATTTTGATGTGTATATTTTCAGTTATGAATTATGTAAGCTTTATGCTAGATTAAGTTTGATGCTTTTTATAGCCCCTTTAATGATCTTTTCTTTAACCACATGTGCACCCTAGGGCTTTGCCTTGTTGAGTAGTACCTCTGGTAGAGTGGATTTGATTTTAGGGAATTGTTTAATAGATGATTTGTATTTAATCTTGTGTAGGAGTTTAAATTCAAAATCTGAAAAATAATTTGAATCTGCACTTATGCTTTGGTCAGAAGCTCATTTGGCATACATGACTTATAGGAGAAAGATGAGATCAAAAAGTTTATTAAATCTTTTTATATGAATTAATAGTGATTTACTAGGCTGAAATTTATCTTTTTTCATATAAATTAATTTATAAATGATCTTAAGCTATATTTTGGTTGGAGAGCTTAAAATAGGCATATGATGATGGGTGCTGAAGCTTAGATTTAATTGAAATGTTTTTGATTTAATTTGGATTTATTGTTGTAAGGCTTGTTGTAAGTAATTAAATAAAGAAAGGACAATTAAGGTGTTAAATTGTGAAAACATGTTTTGGTTCTGTTTTTGAAGTTTAATCACATCCCCTTACTATTTGCTGAAGTTAAGTAACTTAATTTGCTTAGATGTGCACACAATCACCATTAAAGTAGTGTTTTGTTTATCATCACACCACCCTAATAATTTCTGTGAGAAAATAATAATGTCTGGATGAATGTGTCCAACAAGAGTTGGTTTTGTGGTAATTCACCCACCTTCACCATAATCTAATGCATGTGCATGTAAACGTGTAGATTTACCAGACGGGACGTATACGCTCACCCAGGAGGAGGAGGGAGCATCTAGCGGGGAGGTGAACCAGTTGAGTACTTGAGTGTGCAGCAAGACCTGGACCAAAGTCCAGAAGAGCCCAAGGCTTGTGTTAGTGTTGAGTTAGAGGAAGGTAAGCACCGGTTCATCTAACCTTTTGTTTTAAAATTTCATGCCTTTTTCATTTCAGTATTTATTGTTTTACTTTGTGCATTTAAGTTTCGGGAGTTGTTTGAAACCTAGATGCATGATCCTTAGGACTCCTATGCTCTTTTACTAGTATGTTAGGAACGCTAGTGCCATGCCTTAAGGACATGGTAGAAGTCGAGTAATGACTCATTGCTCGCGAGATGATGGGTTACTTATGTTGGAATCATAAGTTGGATAAATTGACTCGCTCATGTGGTAAGAGCAATGGGTTCGGTCTCAACCGAGTAGCATTGTGCTGGTTTAAGCTATTGAACGTACCAAGTGCTTGTCGGGAATGGGACCGGTAAGCCTAGTACCTAATGAACTAGTGCGGGAATTTTATCGCTACTACTCTTGAGATGCGTCTCCCGGTTTGCTCCCGTAGTGCAAGTGTGATCTGGACGTGCGTGTGAGGGCGTTCCGGTAACCTTGTACTTAGGACCGTAGCATCTTTTCCTAATGCGGGGAATGACGGGAACCGCCTTGGTTGGGGTAGACACTGCACTTGGTCTACCTTCTTCCGTGTATCTTGGGTTTACCTTGCAAAGATATAAATCGATCGATCGTCAGTCACTCACCGTTATCTGAATCGGCTTGACCACTAGCTACCCCATGTTTATTTATGGAACATTTTGGATTAATATTGTTACCTGTCTAATATTGTTTGCACAACATGTTTGTGTAGTGCAGGTGCTCACCTAGAATGGTTAACATACTAGAACTTGAGCTAAAACATGAAAGTAAGGATCAACTCTTAGCTGCTTTTGGCAAAACAAACCCACCAGCCAAAAAGCCTTGCATGTCTAGTTGTATTTTCTTGTTGCCGGGTAAGTATTGCTGAGTATTAGTACTCAGCCTTGCTTAATTTGTGGTTTTCAAGTAACCCCATCTGGCCTGGCTCTATTCCAGATGGTTGGGAGCTCAAGTGGGAGCAGGTTGACGATGAGTGATACTCTATGGATGGCCTCCCATGTGTATCTTCCGCTAGTTTTATTTCCGTTGTTTAAACTCTGATCACTTTTACTTTTATGTATGAAAAACCTGGTTTGTAATAATGTTGAACTTGTGGGATTTAATGTAATGTAATGTTGTACTCTGGTCCCACCTTCGTGTGGGCTTAGCGCATATCAGCGATCCTATTGCATGTGATTTACCGGGCTTTACCCGGCGGAAGCGTTGACGAATAGTTCTTTATTATTGCTTAATGGCCACGTGGACTGGCTTAGGCGATAATACGGAACTATTTTGGGCGGTTCTGTCACAGCGGCGGCGGTGCTCCGGTGTGGCTGAGATGGCGAGGAAAGGAAGGGCTCCAGGGTCCACAGGCGTCCGGCACGCGCGACGAGGAGGAAGAGGGAGCTCCGGAGGATGATCACCGACGGCGAGGAGGCACGGCGAGGTGGATCAACGCCGGCGGTTTTGGCGGGAAGAAGACGGCGGCGCTGGAGGCGCTATCCGAGAAGAAGATGGCGGCTCCGGGGCATGGGTCTTCGTGTGAGTGACGCGTTCGACGGGCGAAGACGAAGAGAACCTGGAGAAGGGCTTCACCGACGACGAGGAGTTCGGGCGACCAACAATGGTCGGAGGTAGTGGTGTTCAAGGCGGCGGCGTTGCACGAGAGGAGAGGATGCAGGGCGTGCACGGGTGAGGGAAAAGGGTGCGCGAGGGCTCAAGCACAACTCTTATAGCACAAGGGGAGGGAGAGGGAGCGGCGACCGGGGCCAATTGGCCATCAATGGCCACGGCGGCCGGCGGGTGGATTGCAATCAAGGAGGCGCCCTTGATTAGGATGAAACAGAGGGAGTTGATGGAGAGTGAGTGAAAGCCGAGCACAAATGCCTCTTGATTGACGGCTTGAAGGTGAAGGGGCGCGGGATAAGCATTGTAACGACCGACGACCTTCTAAGCGGGCGCGACAGGGCGAGACAGGGGAGAGGAAGGGGGATCTGCTGAAGGTGGAAGGCGACCTGACACGCGGGGCCCGCGAGACAGTGAGAGAAGGGGGAGGGGAGATAGAGTGGGCCGGCAGGGTGAAAGCTGGGCTGGGGGGAGGCAAGTTGGGCTGCTGGGCCGCTCGGGTGAGAAGGAAGGTGAGGGGAAAGATGGGCCAGCAACGAATTTGGGCTGGAAGAAAGAAAGGTGAGCCGCGGCTGAAAGGGGAAAAGGGAAGGGTTTGGGTTTGGGGTTTTGTTTTTCTCTTTTTTTAAACCTTTTCAAACCTTTTCTACTTTTAAATTCTTTTCAAACCTAAACACTACAAAACCTCTTCAAATCATTTTAAAGACTTTTAAAACTTCACTCCATCAAATACAAACATCATGCAACTAAAATAAATACAACACACAGACATATTTATTTTGTTTAATTTGTAAAAACAATCAATTGATTTTTCCTATACTAAATTTCCTGTAAAGAGAATATTTATTGGTAAAATTTTAAATTATGAGAAAATCGTTGCTTAAATATTCTTCTAATAACATCCTGAAATCCAAGAATTTCAGGGTGTTACAGCTGCGGGGAGGCTGCCTGTGCATCTTGTCGTTGGCGTGCGGGAAGGCGAAGTATGCGGCGAGATGGTCACCAGTGATGGCCGTATCCATTGGAGGTGGGGCGTCGCCCAGGGAAAGAGATAGGTGTCCAGGGAGAGTAGGCGGAGCTCGGGGAGGAATAGAGGAGGCGGTGGCGTGGTGGAGGAGGAGGAGATGAGACGGCCCGTGGTAGAGTAAGGGAAGAGGAGGGGAGAAGAAAAACTGTGGGGCCATGCCTGACATGTGGGCCCCACTGCCACGTCATCCAAAACCACCATCAAAACTAGAGAGGGACCAAAAATAGACGATTTAGATTGTTCAGGGACATACGATACCCGGTTTTCAGGATCAGGGATTGAAACCAAACTTCGGTGATAGTTAAGGGATGATGAAAGGACTTTTTCCTATGTCGAAATAGTAGTAAAATTTGGTACCATGGGCCTTTATTGTGAAATTGTTAGAGGTCCTGCACTTTGTGTAAAAACTTCCTCAGCCCCCACCACGATCCCTATTTGCGACAAAATCCCAATTTCCACATCATATCCTCCATCATCAACATTTGAGGATTATTAGTGAGATTTTGCTAATTTATCTCTAGTGGATTGCTCGTTCTCGTCACCAATGTCAAAGACTCATTTGAGGGATGTGATCTCCATCTTTGTAACCAAAATGTTTTTTGTGATCGCGAAAGCACACCTCACTTTAACTCATATGTAGGTGATTCACTCATCGAGCCTCATATCAACGTCCTTCTGGCGCTGTCACAAGACCAAGAGCAAAGAGGAGATTGGATCTAAAAGGTAGGAAGGAAAGCGGAGCTCAAGAAGAGGAGGAACATCCCCTAGCTGCACGACATAGGGATTCTTCTCCGTCGAATCATCTCTCTCGTCGGTGGGAAGAGGGGGGGGGGCTTGGCACCCCCCTCCCGCTGATCTTGACTTCTATTAAGTTGTCTTACAAATTTTGAGGAGAAGAAGGAGATCCCCCTAACCCTCAATCCTGCCTTCGCCATTGGGTAAGGAAGTGAGAGTGGCCATGACAACTAGGGGTGGAAGCCAAACTAGGAACTCACGAGCTAGCTCAGCTCGACCGCGGCTCGGCTCAACTCGGCTCGATGGATTTTCAACGAGCTGAATAACAATTATTGCTCGTTTCATCAATGAGCTAGCTCGAGCCAGCTCATGAGCTACTCATGAGCCAATCGAGCTCGAAGGTCAAAATGTTAACATAGGAAACTAGAAGAACCTCATTCGTTCGACTACTCTGTCTTCATAAAGTTCCATCAACTCAGCTCATATGCTTTAATTCTATTTGTTTCATTTGCTCATGATCACCTATGATAGAAAGGTTTCTCTTCCCTGCCAATTGATGTGTCCATCCATTGATCTTATTGACGTCACACGATGAACGAGCAATGAGATCTGACGCAGGCTGTGCAGCTAGCAGTTGATTGCTTCTAGTTCTCGTACAATTTTTTTATCAAGCAATTATTTTTCTTCTGCTAATGACTATAATTTTTGTGTTTCAAATATACTAATATATAAATCTTATATACATTCATCTAGCTCGCAATCCAAGCTACCTCAAGCTGTTAACGAGCCAAGCCGAGTAGATCTTTATGCTCTTTCCGTTAATGAGTTGAGCGTTGTTGGCTCGTTTGAATAACAAGCCAGACCAAGCCAAGCCGAGCCGACCTGGCTCTACGTCCAACCCTAACGATGACCTTGAAGCATAAGGAGGAGGAAGATGTGAAATGTCAATTCTAAGAGCACGCACTAACGAGCTTCACAACAATTGATGTGGATCATGCGCCACAACTACTAGTGCTTTCCCCTTCGTTTTCCCTTTTCCCATGATGAAAAAGTGCTTTGGCCCTCACGTGCGTGCTGGTGAACCAGGTAATGTGGTTTGTTTTTTCTTTTTATTTCTTTTTCAGTTACTCATACCAAGTAAATATTTGTTTACGCTTGTTAGTGACACCATTAGAGCACTTGTTACACAAAGATTTCAGCACTAATTTGGAACTAACCCACCAATAGGCAAGTTGCTCAAATTAGCATATGTGGCTCTTGCTCCAATTTTTTATATATCATTAAATATGCAACAATTGCAATTTTGTATTATAATTTGGGATATGTTTTGTTTGTTATAGGCTGCAAAACTCAAGAAGAAGATTGAGAAGATGTTTAAAGGCAAAATGATGTGGTGGTCTGAATTTGTGATTCGGTTGTTCCATCACAAATGCTTATTCAAAATATTCAATATAGTTTTAAGTATTTATTTAGCGTGAATGTAATTAGTTTACATATGTTACCATTTTATTTGGTGCACAATATTAGACTAATGTTCTTAACCTATTTTATAGTTGTCCAGTTGAATTACTCCAATAAATTTTTTAACGGCAGTCAATTGGTTCTGTCAGATAAATAGCACAAAGAACAGGTCAATGCTTCATGTAGCTCCAAGGTTGATCACTGGAACTATTTGTACTACAGGTTGGAGCAACTGAAAAAGGATTAGCAAATGTTTTGTTGGTTGGAATTGGTGGTAGATTCACTGCGCTTATATTTGTGCATACTGCATTCCAGACTAGTAAACTATTGAAATCTCGAGTCCTAGGTATCCAATAAACTCCATTTTATTTTTTAACTTACAAGCCCTACATATTTTGCCAATTTTGCAATACAAAAGCAGCTGAATGTGCGAAAGGCCGGCAGCTGAGATTGTGAGTGTGTACTTGAAGCATGACCATAATCATGATTTAAGTGTATATTTGGAGCATGAGTCTATGTTGCAACGAGCACACAAGGTATGTGAATAGAGATCAGGTTTTCTAGATATTGCATGAGTGTGCATGTCAGGGTGTGTAGCGGATTTCGGCCAAGCCGTTATACCCACGAGCCAGCATTAGGGCTCGCATAAAACCTCGAGGCTCGTGAGCTAACTCAACTCATTTATAGATCTGGCTCGGTTCAGCTCAGCTTAATCTTTAAACGAGCCGAGCCGAGCCAAGCCTCAATTTTAGCTCGTTTTCTTAATGAGCCAACTCATAAACTGCTCATGGTATGTTTGATTAGCTCGTTAGGCTCGATAAAGATGAAAATATCAAAATTATTTTTAATGAATAGAGTTGTATTACTATTATTTGGTTAAACTAATCTTATTGTTCAACTTGCAAGTCAAATCTAGTACTAATTAAGTCTATTTTGAGTCCTCAAATATCTATATTATCATATTTTATTGACTTATGGTATATATTTTCATAATATAGTCATAAATTAAACTTTTAGATATTGTTAGCATGCTTAAATTAACATATATTGATTAATATGATTTTTATCATAACGTTAATGCTCGATAATACTAGGCTCGTGAGCCTACCGAGTCGGCTCGAACTTTCAAACGAACTAAACCAAATTCGATTTTTAGCTCGCTAGTTTAGTGAGCAAAGATGAACTCGGTACGTTATCAAACGAGTTGTAATGAGCCGAGACTTAATGAGTCAAGATGGCTCGACAGCCACCCCTAGCCAGTGCCCCACCAGACCTAAGTCCACCGGAGTCCACAACAACAAGGTCTTGAGCCTAACTCAACCCAAAACTAACGTGATGGGTGAGGACTACCACATATATGTGTTGTGCTCCGGTGGACCTAGGCCTGGTTGGGCGCCGACTATAGCTTGCCAGGCCGAAATCCATTATGCACTCTGACAAGTGGTATCTAAATCGCCTGCTAATCTCTACGCAACGGAACGACGATTGGATCTACCGAGACGAGTTTTGCACAAGGTGGTATATACATGTGCCTCATGGATTTGTTACGGTGCCTATCATGGATTTGTAATATTTGGCCTCCCTATCACCAATGTGATTTCCTCATTAGCTCTGAACATTAGTGTGACTACCATGGATTTTTAGTTTTCAGAGATTACAATTTCATCAAGCTTTGAGTGCATTTGTATATACATCATGTTTGTTCTTGAAAACTTAATGCTACCTCCCCAATGTAGAATATACGAAGGAATTTAACAATTGTTGCTACAAAACATAGCCAAAAGTTCATAAATTTTTTTAGTGTTGTTAGGAACTCTAGTCTTTTGTTCATCATTTTTTCGCATGTAAAGATTGATCTTCAATCTATTGCTAGGCGTTTTGAATAATCGCGCGGATGAAGTTGTTGTGTGCTCTTTCTCAGTATTTGTGAATTTGGGACCTGTAGCATTCGTCTGTATGTTTGTGCCATGATTATATTCCTTAGCTCTAGCACATTGTCGTGCACTTGCGTTTTGTAAAATTCTTTATGTGTACTATGTACTATCTTCTATAATTGAGTTATTTTAGCAGTAGTTTACATATACTCGATGAAGCAGAACCTATTAATATTGAGTTTTCAACTTGATATTATCCATCTCAGTTTACATATACTCGATGAAGCAGAACCTATTAATATTGAGTTTTTAACTTGATATTATCCATCTCTTGTACCATCTTTCATAAGGGCGTGACATATATATGTGAGCCGAGTTCTAAATAATTTTTAATCTGAATTATAAATATTTTCAGGTATGTGTGTTTTCTCTGAATATAAAATCATATTTAAATGAGAATTTTTAAGGAAAAACGTGTATGTTGCACGTGCACTTTACTAGTACTAGAACATTCGGCGCGCTATGCGCGCCCTACAGTTTGAACAATCGAAGAAATAAAATACAAGTAAATAAAAGGCAAAGATAACAAAGTAGATCAGTAGATGCATGATATAGGATTGAGCATGATGCATCAGTTAGAGGTCTAAATAATAATTTCTTTACAAACATGAATTTGCTACTCATCAAATTAAATCTGAACACATCTCTTCGAATAATTTAGCACGGGAAGAGCAAGAACCGACGAATCAGGCGAAGGCACAACAAATCCAAAGCAACATTGTGCGCACAGATCTGCACAACATGGTTTGTGCATCCGAAACAGTGAATCATATTTGTGCATGCCAGTGGGATGCTATCGCTGCTAGCTTTCAAAGAGAACACTGTCCAGTAACTTGGGTAGTCATCATCATTAAGCTTCCCAAGAATGGGCAAGTTATTGTAAAGTTCATATGTTTAGGCCAAAGATGATTTAGATACGATACATCTGGAATAAACATAAAACATAGGCCTAATTTGATATTAGGAATCACCATTTGCTTCAGGAACATTCCGCAAGGCAATTGCCATATCTTTTATGATGTCATTTACTAAAACTTCCATGTTGCTGCGCAATTACTAAAAAAAACATGAGCGGAGAAGGCCCTTTTCTTATCCGATCGCCGAAACAACAAATGAAAGGAGATAAATTACAAACCTTTAAGTTCGCTCCGAAAGCAAGCAAGGGATCAAGTACAACATCTGAGAACAATGCAACAAATATCATCATGCCAATAACATCAGAAAATAGCATATGCAGGGAATGGATACAAACCTTTGGATAGATATAAATGAGGAGTTGTCTGTTTTGACTCAAGCAACCTTTTTGCAATAACCTGCATGATACAAAAAAGGTTGACACTTCCGAAAGACTGAAACATTGTGTACATCAGTGTAATGCACACCTGGCCAAGTTCATTTTCATCAAAAACATCGTGCAAAGAATATCCAGCAGATAAATAAATTGATGAAACAGGCTATAAAATGGAATGACACATTTGCAGAATCCATCCCCAGCAGCAAAATATTTGAAGTACTTATATTGCAAGTTTTTAGGTTTGCCTTTATCTTAATCTAAAATAATATATATAGAGAACATGAAGTTCACTAATAAATTGATTCACTGCGAAGAACTCTGTGCCATCCTACAATTCATGTAGCTAGCTACATGATAAGAGGACTGAAGAAGTTCAGTGTGGCATGAAAGCTTGAGTATACCTAGATTGACCTCAGACTGTAGTTTTAAATTTTACTATACGCTCAAGGTAACATAACTAAAAATATTTATAACAATATCTATAATAGTTTAAAGAATTAAAAAGAGTACCTTGCGTATCTGAGTATTTGGAATATCTTCATATGTATCGGCCTTTTGTGAAGTAGTTGGCTGGTTGAGCCTAGGAATCACGAGTTGGTTGAGATGAAGGTGCCGCTGGAGCCTTCTTTTCTTTGGCCGAGTTTGAAATTGTGCCCGACTTCGGTGCAGCCGAACATCCCCTTTCGGAAGGGTGCCACGGGGGCCGATGCTCTTAGTGATGACATATCCAGTCCATGTTCCTTATAAGTAACTTAGGCCGGAGCGATTCGGCTCACTACCGAGCTTTGTTCGGACACATTAGCTACATCAGTTTGCGGAGTACTTTTTGTTGACTGTTCTTCCTGTTGTTCACCTCCAAAGGATGTATCGGCTCATATACTTTTAATATCATCAAGCTCTTCAACCTCCAATGGACAAACAGCAATCAATAGAAATTTAAAATGGATGTTGAAAGGATATAGATGCCACCAGTCATGGAGCTATACCGTGACAGCAATGGGCTGTCCAACCTGAACATCCTTTGAACCTTACAGGTGCTAAAATTTTGGCCAGATACCTAAGATATTAACGTGGTTAGGTTAAACAAGGAAGGTGTATGCGGAATTAACAAAACATTCATGACAAGAGAAGACAAGGTGTCCCAAAAGAACAAAATTATGCCAAACACAAATTAGATAAAGACAGGTTAAAATAAATAATGGACCAGTAACCCAGACATTTAATGTATTGTTTTCGTCGATAGATCGGCACAATAATTACAAGAACTTTCTTAAGCAATCTACGTAATTGATGCACAACGGCCAAGTTTTGGCAATTTCTTATGTGAATGAAAGAAGTATAGTACATCACACTGATTTGACTCAGAGCACTATATCCACCAGAATTATCTAAATAAACTATGTACAAGGTTTGCGAGAATGTTAATGAATTTTTCCAATAAAAAGGGAGTGCACATGGAGATTCATGTAATGCAAAACATCGAAGCTAAAATTATTGAAAAATTTCATTCAACCTATCTCTGAAGCATTGAGACATGTTCTACTTCTACCGCTGAACAGACTGTTGTGATGGTTAGCACTTTTTTCATAGTGACAATTCATGAGTCTAGAACAAACTTTGCAGAAAATGTAAACTTGGGAATACAAAATCATAATTATAGATTCTGCAACCGGGCCGACGGATGAAGGTAGATGGGGTTCATTCAACCTATCTCTGAAGCATTGAGACATGTTCTACTTCTACCGCCGAACAGACTGTTGTGATGGTTAGCACTTTTTTCATAGTGACAATTCATGAGTCTAGAACAAACTTTGCAGAAAATGTAAACTTGGGAATACAAAATCATAATTATAGATTCTGCAACCGGGCCGACGGATGAAGGTAGATGGGGAATTTAAAGCTAGGGTTCATAACCGGGGCGAGAGGAACAAGAAACAGAGGAATAATACGAGATGAGGAGGGGTACTTATCTCGCCTCCAGCCGTCGGGCGTATCGTAGGCCGGCAGGCCGCTCCGATGGGAGCCATCCTCACCAACCTGATCCAATACCGCGCGCCGCCGTCGGGGGAGGGGGCATGGGCTCTCACGCGGATCTCACCCGAGCGGATCTGGCGGCTACCTTCCCTTCCTTCACCAGAAACCGCCGCCGCTCCCCTTCCTTGGCGAGGAAGCGCTGCAGCTCTTTGCGCCTGCATCTAAGGAGAGGGGGGGGGCTTCGTGTTGCTCCAAGACGCTCGCCGGGGCCGCCGGGAGAGAGCGGCGTCGTCCTTTGTCGTGAGGAGGGGGAGGGTGAGGGGGGGGCGGCGTGGAGGAGAGGGTTAGAGGGCGGCGGCGCGGAGGACAGGGAGAGAGGGCGGCGGCGTAGAGGAAAGGATGAGAGGGCGGTGGGTGATGGAATGAGGGTTAGGGTTCGGCGGGGTGTGCTAAGAGGGGTATCAGGCGAGGAGTAGGGTGGTGGGAGGGGGCGTTTGCAAAATGTCTAACGGTGTGTCTGTAAAACGACAATCTCTGCGTGCAAAGATAAAGTTTAGTTCGAGGGCTTTTGAGCAAAATATTGAATGGGTTAGCTGTGCGGATTGGACGTGGTGGATCGATTCACGATTTACTTAAAAATGGAGGACTTTATAGCAAAATGGCCAAGCAAGCGCGGGGAGGAGAAGCCTCGAGTCTGCCTGCTGCGAGGCCTCCCGGGGCGACACGTAGCCCCGGGAGCTCGGAGAGAGCAGCAAAGGGGGGCAAGTTTTAATATATCCGATTCCCATGAGATCTTTGAGAATTCTGAGTGTAAGGATGGAGAAAAATGACGGGGTGTGGACCATATGGTTATGATGATAATACATTTTGTGCAATTATATGATTTGCAATAAGTGTGCCTTTACTCATAACAAGCAATTGCATAGAGGTTAATTCCATGGGAGCTACCTTAAAACATGTAGCTCCATGAGAGCTCCCCTAAAATAATGCATAATTACTGATTAGCTTATTACAGTTGTTTACATCGAATTAAATGTATCAAATATATATAGAATTTAACTATACTTTAATACTTTTTGTGCCAACAGTGACTAGTTTTGGTCATTTGATCGGCGATTAGTCAGTAACTTGGATTGCTTCCCTTCTCGGTCGCCACTTTTCAGCAGTCGAGAGTGGAGAAGCTCCAGAGCGCAATGTCGCCTTCCTCCTCCCAGCATCCGTCGTCAATCGCCATCGGCGCCGGCGCGAAGAAGGCGCTGCAGGGGTCCATCATGGCGTACTCCATGCACTTGGGCGACTGGAAGAAGGCGTCGATGTCCGCGAGTGAGCTGTAGTAGTCGCCGTCGCCGTAGTGTGTCGGCAGCTCACTCTCGCTGCTCACCGTCGACTCCGGGGAGCTGACCGCGGAGGCGTCGCTGGGCGAGCCGCTGCTCCACGCCGGGGTGGCGGTGGTGGTGCCGCTGCAGGCGCTGTCGGCATTACTGTCGTCGGCGGCGGGGGCGCACGCCGCGAAGTCCTCCGCCCCGACGGCGGCGGCGGCCGCGGTGGCGGCGACGCGCTGGATGGCCTTGGGTGACATGGCGGCGGGTGGCAGGTCGAACGGGAGGCGGAGCGGGAAGTTGAGGTCGCCGGCGGCCGCGGAGCCCTTGAGGCAGAGCAGCGCGGCGTCGTAGGCCCGCGCCGCGGCCTCGGCGGTGGAGTGGGAGCCCAGCCATATCCGCGTCTTCTGCCCCGGCGCCCGCACCTCTGACACCCACGAGCCCCAGCTCCGCATCCGCACGCCCTTGTACGTCCTCTTCGCACTGTGCTTCGCCGCCGCCGCCGCCGCCGCGATCTCATCGCTCGCCGCCGTCTTCACCATGATCGCTCTCTCCTTCTCCGGCTCCTTCCCAAACGCCGCTCGCTTTAGTTTCTTGGGTTCCCCTGACGCGACGGCGATGGTTTGGCGATGCAATGCAAGTTTTCAATTCTCTTCCGAGCTAGCTCGATCAGTGATGGCTGCTGCTTGTCTTCTTGGCGAAACTCTGGCGATGCCCACATTTTATAGGGTGGCACGTCACGAACTGTGCCAATGTCAATGTGAGCGTCTTACGCATTAGTTTAAGCATTTGTTTTAGTGGTTGAGCATTTGAAAATTGCAAAACCCTCCCCTGTTCACATCAGGGAGATACTGTGTGACGAGGAGGAGGCGAGCAGCAGCACACCATCACCATCACCATCCCCTGGTCAGCCGTACAGCTGCCAGTGATGCGGAGGGGAATTTTTAAAAGCGGACGAGGAAGCATCCTGCACAACAGCTGATACATGGATCGAGGACGTTGGTGGTGGTGGCGTAGACGGAGGAGCTACACAGAAACCCAGTGGATTAGGGCGACTTGTGCGCACAGCTGTGATCGAAGACGAACTGGCAAAACCGAGTTCGGAGGACGTCAACTGCACCTGGCTGTCACTTGGAACGGATCGATGCTCCTGACCCCTGAGGCCTGGATGATCCTGATACTCGAATTTCTGTAGATTATTATACAATGCTGTGTATCTGTAAACCTGTGGACATTGTAAACAGCTTGAGATTTAAGCTTGTATGACATTGGATAGACTAGTGGACTCGTTGCAAGCTAAGATTCTTGTCTCACATTGGCATGTGAGTCGACAGGTAAATTCAACCATCTAGACCTTACTAACCAATAATCTAGGAACTAATACTTTTGACAATGTTGGCACAATAGATGGTGGGTTTTCATCTTCGAGAAGAAAACAGAATGGTCGTTGGTTGATCCTGCGGCTGAACCTAACTAACCCTTGAGGATTCATGTGATGCTGCGTAATCTGGCCGGCCGTACGTCTTGCAGCTGCAAGCTGTTAGTTTCAACCTGCCGACGGGGGTTGACTGCACACTAGATCTTGACAATAAGCTGCTGCTGGTGCTGGCACGCCCGTTGCCCGGCTACATGGCGGCCACATGGCCGCGGCAACTTTTTCCCACTTTGGCACGCGATCGACGAAGCTCCTGCAGTCCTGCTCCATGAACAGCAGTGGGAATTCACACCTCGCCCAGCCGCATTACAGCGGGGATTAGCGTACTAGCGCTACCAGATTATCACGCTAATAAGGTAGAAGGGGAGGGCTTTGTTTATTCGGCATCGGCAGCTTCGCGGACTCTGAGGGGGAGATCGGCTTGGGGTTGGGGCCCGGGCCTAGGCGGGGGACGCGCGCGCGGCGGCGGGCGGCGGCGTACGGCGTCAGCACGGCAGCGACAGGTTCCGATACGGACAGGGCCCGGGAGCGTACGTACGTACGAAGCCGTGTGCTCCGGTCGCGGCCGTGGCAGCTGGAGCTTAGCTGCACGCTGGGTCACTCACTGGCCCTGCTGTGCAACTTGCCGCCGAGGAGGACAGGACAGGAGGGTGGTTGGGTTGGATCAGGGACCTCCCTGCGGTGGGCCGCGTCCGGCGGCAGAAACCGCGTCGCCCTGTGCCTGAGATGATACTACTCCGCAGCAGATTGCAGGTAGCATCGTCGCTACGCCACTGATCGTGTCCATTGGTGGCTAGTGAAATTGTTCGACGAGCTGGGACAAAGAGAAGGAAGATGAGCACAGGGCTGGGAACGTATCCATCCATCAATCTGAACGCAAATACGGCAGATGGGAGTGAAGTGATTTCTAGCAAAAAATGCTTTGCATACATGTCCGTCCTACTAGTTCGTCTGCTTCACCTCTGCAATGCTCGTGATTGCAGTCGTGTTCACAGTTCACATGCTTACCATTCATGCCTACTTCTACGTACGTTTGTCTTGTGGAAAGATACTACCTAACCGGCATGGGCTGCTAATCCTGGTGTCTCATTCACGGCGTACGTACGTCAGCAGAAAAGAACCAGTATCTCGCAACAAAGCCAACTAACAGCAGGCTAGTGTCATCAGATCAGCTGCTGCAGCTCGGCGTGGCCCACGCTCATGCTCACGCTCACGCGGTTTAACAGCCTAGCTCGCAGAAACCCGACTGCAGATGATCTCATGATGCGAGTGACAGACGACCAATCATGGATCAACATGCATGTGATCTCTATTCCCGTTTGCTGTTGGCGTCCGCCGTTTCGTCAAAGCGACCGAGCGAGGAGAGCAGACGCCGGAAATGGCTATTCTTTCCGTCAGTATATATCTTTCGGCCTGTCGTCGTCAGCGTCGGAGCTGGAAGCCATTCGGCCGCCGCTCTCACTCAGCGGACATGGGAGGAGGGCAGGCAGAAGGGGGAGGATGGTATGGGCACGAACGTGGCCGGAAGCTTATCCCCACGAGCAAGGTCACTGCTCTCCAAAGAAAGAAAGGAATCCCTCTCGATTTTTATTTTTTGTTTTTGCAGCTCCTTCAAAATTTCTTTTTCAGAAAGGACCAAGATCGTGTGCAGTAACCAAGGTACTGATTCTCCCGAAGAAATAAATAAATAAATAAATAAATAAATAAATAAATAAATAAATAAATAAATAAATAAATAAATAAATAAATAAAGAGAATAAGGGCTTTTGATTCGTCCCAAAAGGAGCACGAGCCTTGTCTCACTTTGGGCCGGAGCATCACGTTGGTCTGACGCGCTCGGGAGTCAAGACAAGCTGGGTGTGAACTCTGACGAAGGAACCGATGCTACTGTTCCGCTTCAAAACCACGGTTCCAACTCACAGGCAGGCACAGATTTCCCTCCCCACCACGCATGATCAGCATTCAGCAACGTGCCTTTTGAACCTTTTCCTTTTTCTTCGATGCAACTGATGAATGTCTGAATCTGATCATTACAGCTTTCAACGCTGCGAGTGGGTCTTCCACAATTTTCGTCACCAAGCATGTTCCTTCACTAATAATTGCGTTTCACTTTTAATTACAACGCTAAATGATTTAGGTTAGTCTCAGTGCACGCTTTCATTGCACAGTAACCTAGACCGGAAACTAGGTAATTGACAGTAAAGTTCATGAAGATGAAACTCTCCTCCCATCTCGTGAAACTCTCTCATCTCCACATCAGTAAAATTGATTATACATCATGAAATTTGATGTCATAGAACTCTTCATGAAACCCATTAAAACTGGCCTTAGTCCCTATGACTTATTTGCTTTGTATGTGGCGACACAACGGGGGACAAGAAAAGATCAGCAGAAAACCACCGCACAACAATTGGTTGCCAGCATTCATCAACATTCAACAGTAAGCTGCCGACACTGGCGGATCAACCACACAGATCAAAGCAGATGAAACCGAGATACATGTTGCAAATAGGACAGTGACAGCCATCTCCTTTGTTGCAATATATGTTGGCCATGCGATACAGTTTTGGGCAATACCCGCCTCTTTATTTCATACACCCTCCCAACCCATCCAACTAAGATCAGAATTTCAGGGCTGAGGGCTCCATCTACAGAATTTCATACGCCCTCCCAACCCATCCAACCTTGTCTCTCGTTACTTATTCAAATGTCCAAGTGGAGAGAAATTATTCCACAACACCGGTTCCCTCCAGCACATGAGTTTCCAAATACGAATAACAATCCAAACATGACTATTTTCGTGTTACAAGTAGTTCACAACCCCATACCATATGTATGCATGGATTAAATTGCTCAGGTTGTCATTATAATTGGTATCTTAGGCAGATTTTGATTGCTTCGGAATGTTTCCTTTTGGTATGTTTGAGACTGAACTGATAATGAGAAACCTGGGGTCAGAACTTCGATTCCTGTCTTCAGTGAATGGGATGGGGCCTCAGCAATGCTATATACATGCAACAGCAGCTTCGTTTCCCAAATCAGCCTTGAAAGGAGCTCAATGCTCTAATAACATGTTCGTACACTTTGATGCCCCTCAGGAATACTTTATCCTCCAGAAACTGAAACATTCAGATAGCATCGATTTTGAGCATCACATTATGGACAGGGAAAATGATATCAAGCCAGGATCTCTTACCTCATTATTGTCATGAAGTAGTATCGGAGTATTTGTCATCGGAGAAAACCCAAGGGCGGGAATGCCCAGCTGCCTCACAAAGCGGGAATCTGTAGTTGAAGATAAGATCTCAGGCTTGGATAGCTTTCCACCTGCAGACGTGATAGCCTTCTCAAATACAGACCACCATGGGTTCGAATCATTGGTTGCTGTAAATATGGAACGTCCTGCCACATCCGTTACTGGTCCTTTCTGCATCAACTGTATGATCACAGGGATTTCAGAAATGCAGAATTCGGTTTATTTTGAGTTATCCAAATGACAGTGAAACTTTCACCTCGTACGTCAAGTTTTTATGAGCTGGTGCCCATTCCTCTTTGACTCTTCGTTTTATCTGTTCAATGTCTTCGGTTGGAGGAAGGCGAAGATCAAAGCCAACCTCTGCTTCTGAAGGTTGCATATTCATCACAAAACCCTACATAAGTCTGCCTTTAGCTACTACAGAAGCCACAACAGAAATGAATAAATTGCATGGTAAAGTTTAATTTGGTGCACGCCAATATCATCACTGGAATTTTACAATTTCACCTTTAACATAGGCAATAAACCTATTCACATCTGAAATTTCAAATGTGGTGCTTCGTAGCAAATTGTATTTGTAAGTATACAATCATTAGTGTTGCAGAAAAGCTGCAGTAAAATGTATTATTATGTAGTAAAAGAACATTCAGTGAAATCAAAGGGACAAAGGCCTATTATATATAATGAGACTGAAAGTCCCCATGCAGACTGAGACAAGAAGGTTCATCACTCTATATGATTATGTAAAAAAATAAAATCCTAATATGTTCATCATTATGAACCCACTCTAGTTTTAGGAAAATTTGCAACCTGTATCTACAGAATACATGGTTCAGTTTTCTTCAATTCTACTTTACTGGTTCTGATGTAATGTAAAGCAAGAAACAATTTGTTCAATTGTGATTATTGACCTCAACTTGTTTGATAGAGTAATATGCATGGCAAACTGATCCTGATCTCTCTATCATTAGAAGGCATGAAATGGAACGCAGCATATGGGGATACAAGAACTTCAAACGTACTTTGCCATTAAAAAGTTACTGTAAACATTTATCCAGTGCACCTTATATTTGCATGAAACTTATCGCCGCAAGTCCTACAATACTAATAATTCAATTTCAAACTGTATTTATCTCAATTTTTTTTCAAACTGTAGATTAAAAAATGCATAGTATTCTTTGGTCTCACAAAGAAGACAATACAAACATGCAAGTGAACAGAATTAGAAAGTTGAGGGGCTGAAAACCAATGTGACTGAATTTACTTTGTGGAATAATTTCACTACCAAGAACTTGTCAAATAAAAAGGAAGATAATGCCTTCAATTTGACACTCTTAAAAATTGCGTCTGATTGAAATGCAGACTACCATATGGAGTTGTATTGCAGCATTACAAGATCTTAGTTCACTACCTGTTTAGTAACTATCAGATACAATGTTTTGCACTTTGGAAGTAAAGGGTGCAATTTACTAGCTTACCATAGAATCAAGCAAACCTATAAAATTTGGCAGCACACCGCGTTGTGGACAGTGAAAACAAACCAATATGCAGAGTCTAGTGACACCAATGACTTCAAACCATTTCTAACTACTTCCGTTAAAAATGATTGCTTATGACTCTTGCACTAAGCTCAGTACAGTAACTAGTAGCAGTAATACCCTTCCTGTGTTGTGGAAAGTGAAAACAAACCAATATGCAGGGTCTAGTGACACCAATGACTTCAAAACATTTCTAACTACTTCCGTTAAAAATGATTGCTTATGACTCTTGCACTAAGCTCGGTACAGTAACTAGTAGCAGTAATACCCTTACCGTGGGGCTTGGTATGCCGGCCTTCATGTACACAGGGTTCACCGAAACCACTTCCCCGGGACCCCTCTCACCTGTCTTCACCTTCCCGAACTGCGCCTCCCTGAACCCAGCCACGGTCTCGACGCAATCCATCAAATTGTCCACGGCGGCGCCGTCGAACATCCTCGACCCGTGCCCGGGCGGCCCCGCCGCCTTCACGATGAGCCTCCACACCAACCTATCCGCGTAGAAGACCCTGAACACATCCGTCGGCGACGCCTGCCCCTCGTCGAGCATGAACCCGATGTTGAGGGCGCGGAACTCCTCCGACCGCGCGAACTTCTCGAAGCCGTCGACGCCGCCGGTCTCCTCGTCGGGAACGATCGAGATGTGGACGGTGCGGGCAGGCGCGAACCCGGCGGCGCGGAGGCCCCGGATGGCCTCGAGGTACTGGACGGGGAGGCACTTGTCGTCCTGCGCGCCGCGCGCGTAGATGCGCCCCGTGGCGGGGTCGCGGTGCGCGGCGAATGGCGGGTGCGACCACCGCTCGGGCTCCGCGGGGACGGAGTCCATGTGGGAGTTGAGGAGGACCGAGGGGAGGGACGGGTCGGTGCCCGGCCAGGTGAGGAGGAGCAGGGGCTTGGTCTTGCACGGGGTGAAGTGGAGCGTGGCGGTGCGGAGGCCGAGGGACGCGGCGTAGGGGAGGAGGAAGGCGGCGGCGCCGGCGTAGTCGGGCGACGGGTGCGCGGTGCGGATGCGGAGGTACTCCTGGAAGCGGGCGATCTGGTCGGACTCGAGCTCGGTGAAGGGGTGGGCGGGGCGGAGGAGACCGGAGAGGAGGACGACGGCGAGCAGGAAGCGGCGGTGGCGGAGAGGCGCCGCCATCGTGCGATGGCTGTGGCTGTGCTGCGTGCACTGTGACCAGCTTGTGGTGGTGTCGATTGCTCGTTTGTTCCGTTGACTACTCATTGGTACTGGCGTTGTGCGTCAGGTGGAGTCCAACAGAATCTTAATCTGTCGCGGCCCAGGCCGGCCCGAGAAAGGCCCAAGGTCACTTCCAGATTACCAGATTTACCCAGCAACAAATCGTCACTTAACTATAAACGACCACCCCCTTATCTCATGCATGCCAGATATTTTCACAACTTTGTAGCACTCATATGTTTGCCATCAGCAACAACAAAGAATCCAAAACTCAAGAATGCGCTACATTGCGTATAAATATCATCAGTTGCTAGCTATTGAAACCATGTATCATGTATCAACCAGCAGGTTTGTCCACCATTTTTGTTCCTTGGAAGAAATAGCAAAAATGTCCTTTCCCTAAGGTAGTTGAGAACAGAGTACACATATCAAACAGCTGAAGGTGGATCTAAATGAGCTTCTTCTTCCGGAAGAACCCTTGAAGATGCCACAGCTGCAGCACAGAGACCACAATGCAGACTCCAAGTGACAAGATGCTGAACCAGGCAACTCTAGAATTTGTTTTCTCGCTCACTGTACGCATTTCCGCCTCCCTGCACAGATAACATTCAATCATGCCATGCACCACCTGCTGCAAATACTCTTAACAAAGTGAAAGTAATTTTGCATGACTATCACAACATTATGGTTTCTTGTTATGGTCAATGACTAAAAATAGCATCCATGTGAAAGCCAATATGGTTTCTTGTTATGGGCTTATGGCCAATGCTATTTGCAACAGGACCGGTAAGACTAGACCCCTAGGTAAGACTACCCAAAGAGTTGCATGCAGTGTGATTATGTTTTTGCAGAAAAGAGACTAGAGAGTAGAGACCAATTCAAATGAAAAAAAAGGAATGGGTAACTTGCCTTGCTTTAAGGTACAACAAATTATGATGGATGGACTCGACTGCAGATTCAAGTTTCCGAAGCTCTAGTTCTACACCCTGGAAAAAAATCCAGATTGCAAATAGTTAGAAACTAAAAGTGCCCCAGTAATTTTTTTCATGGACTATATTGTAACTGGCCACACCTCAATTTTCTCCTTCTTAGCAATTGTATCCCAGTCCTTTGCTGCAATGCCTATCTTCCAATCAAGATTCAGAGATGTTCCTGACCCTTTCTCAGCACTGTCTATCCAGAAGCATGCAAGGTAGTTTCCAGCTTCTGAGGTAGTGAATGCAAACTGGCCTACTGTTGCATTTTCATTGTGATGCACTGTATTGCCATATGGTGAGGTAACCTAAACAAAAACAAACGTTAGGGATACTGATATCTAAGAAAACAAAACTATAAAACATTCAACAAGCAGCAGCATCAAGATAACAAGAATGATGGACGTGATTAATAAGCCCATTATGACAACATATGGAAACAACACAAAGGTAAACATAGAACCCACTCAATCATGTCAAATACGCTGAAGTTTCTTAGTGAAAATTAAGACGTGATGAATTAAATCAACACATTTGTAGATTGAGATTCCAAATTATTTCTATCAATTAGTGTAGGTGGAAGAGGATTTTTCTTTACGCAGTAAGCACACAAATAGATCAAACAACAATTACATTGGCGTAGATATCTTCCTCTTGCATTGGGGAATAACAAAAACTGATAACTAAACAAGTCCCTAACATACAGGCCTAGCATAAGACAATACACGTGAGCATCAGACTTGTGGTTAATATTTTCTAAGTTACCATGTGTGACCATGAAACAAGCTACTAGCTATGATCTAATCTTATGTTGACTCTGGAGTTGGCAAAATGGGAGATGAATCTTAAATGGGACAATACTAATACCACTCATACACGCACATCCTTACATGGTAGGAGAATCTAATGTGCATAACACATAGGCATGTCAGTAACAATATATTCATATGTTGAACTTGTCCGCTCCTTGTACCGACACATTATTACAAGATATTAGGAAAACCTATTAATCTGCAGAGAACATAGGCATGTTTTTTTTAGAGACGACAGGCATTGCGCCCTGCCCCATTTCAGAGAACATATGCATGTTAACAAGTAAAAACCACAAGCATGATGCAACATTACAACAATGGTATTTTAACAATGTGGCTCCCAATAGAAAAGTCAAAACCCTTCACAGCACTAATTGGTATTGGGCCATCCAGATTTGGAATTCCCAAAATTAACGAAGATAATCCCCATCCGAAGCAAACACCAAGTGCCCTTTTAACTTTCACAAGTCAAATTACATCATGTGTCCAAACCAGGAACTAGGCACTACGATCAGATTCATGATGAATTCCCACGCTAATATGTCTAATTAACAAGAATTTGTCGCATCTTGACCTTTGAAAAATGCCCCCACGCTAGTATATGTCTAATTCCCCACCCTCCGTCCTCTCATAAGTGTTAATTTTGACTTGCGGAAGCAGTCTGCTAACAATTCAACCAATTGCACGACTCAATTCGCACGAAAATTTGGCACAATCTTCTAGCACGCCGGCAGCTCAGCGGCGTCCCAATTCGTAGGAGAATCGGAGATCCGAGTGCGCAGCAGCCCACCGGCCTAGATCGAGATCGAACACGAGAACCAACACGATGAGACCGCAAGCTCCTCCGGAAGGAGAGGGAGAAAGAGAGAGAGGGAGTGTGCGGGGGGCGCGTACCTTGACGGCGACGGTGGGGTGCGAGGTTGGGTGGGACTCGTACATGATCGCGTAGTCGGCGAGCACGACGACGTTGGGCTGGATCTCCTCGGAGACGCACTTGGTCCCCGACGGCGGCAGCTCGAGCCACACCGCCTCCGTCACGGGCATCAGCAGCAGCACGGCCGCTAGGAGCAGCGCCGGAAAGGTCGACGCCGCCGCCATCCGCCCCGGCCGATCTGCGCGGTGGCGTCCCCTCTCTGCCTCCCGGGCGGGGTCGCGGACTCGCGGGTGGAGTCGAGGGAGCTTTGGACTTGCGCGACGCGGGCACGAGCAATGGCGTGCGGGGCGGGGGTAGGTTCGGGATTGGGAGAGGGGGTGGTTTTCGTCGGGATGTTTAATTTTATGGTTTTCGGAGGGGGCGCACCGTACAGTTGAAGAAATTCCCCTCGGCGCGCCGCGTGTGTGTCCCTGGCGGTCGGGCCCGCGATCAGGGCTCTGGCGGTGGGACCGTGGGAGCCCGCGGTTTCAGAAGAGTGAGTGCTTTGCCATGGATGGGCCATGTGGGCTAAAGTCCGGTCGACTCAATTGGGCTAGATGGCGTGTGTTAGATGTATTTGGGCTGTATTGGGAAGGACGCGACTTTTTAATATGGGCTTTTGTGTTGCGCCGACCGAAAGAAAACTTTTTGAATATGGGAAGGATGCGAACTTTTTTAATCTTCAGATTGCTGAGGAGAGAAATGGAGAAAAAACACCAGCTGGCATCCGATCACCCTCGTCAGGTGAGGCCAATCTTCGTTGTCACGAGAAGAAGAGCCGCCGGCTCTATCGGTGTGTTAAGTTGCTCTTCAAAAAATGAAGAGCCAAAACTAAAAAGCCGGAAAACGAAATGAAAAGGCTCTGCATAAGGTCATACCATACCGGAGTATGTCCAAAGGCGAACGTAAAAAAGAGGAGACGAACGGGATTTTTTTTCCTAAAAGAGGAAAAAGAAGGCGAACGTGACGCGGCGGCGCGGGCGTGCCAGAAATGCCGCTAGTGACCTGGACACTCGTCAAGCCATATGCAGCGCCACACCCCGATCGATTTATTCTTTCTGGAGCAAATGTTGGCGAACGTAGCGAGCGAGGAGGCCACATGATTATTATGCACACACGATTATTATGCACAGCTTTAATTAGGTCGCGCGATCCTACCCGGACACGCGCTTTGCTTCCTACAGAAATAAACGGTCCGGAACGATGACCGATCGATGGATCGCGATCGGACAGTCTAAGACTCGCCATGTTCGTCTGACTTATCAACCACTTACCATCAGTGCTAATCTTTTAAAACAAACCAGTCAATCGTACTTGTATCTCAGAACAAACCAACATCTACATCAGTGGCGAAGCCAGCTTGCCGGCTTACGGGGGCTGCTCCTGCATTGCTCCTCTTCCAACCCCTTTTTCCCTCTTCATCTTCAACCTCCTGCCTAGGGGGCTTGGGGGGCTCCCATGCTGACCCTAGCAGTAGGGGGGCTCCAGCCCCGGCCGCCTCACCGGTGGCGAAACGTCAACAACCAGCCAAACGAACGTGCCAGAAGGGGGGTGAAGTGATCTCTGAAACTCGTAATGCTTAGAGTAACTTTAGTCTCCAGTAGGGGGTCTCCAAATGGGTCTCTACTAAAAAAATTTGAAGTTTGCTGAAAAACTCAACTCCAACAGGAACTCTAAATAGACTTGCATTTTTCATACCCCTCCAAATTTCCTCTCCCAGCCTCCATTCCTGGCTTTACTCCCCCCTCCAAAACATGGGTACCACCATTTTTCTTTTCTTTTCTTTTCTTATTTTTCTTCCTTTTCCTCCCTCATGCATCCCTCCCTCTCGCAATCCCCAGTGGCGCATCTCCGCCCGTCGTCCGCCTAGATTCCTCCAGCGAACGCCAACTACAAGTTGCCGGACGAGAAGCGGTCCCTGTGCACCTTAGAGGAGAGTGTTGTGGCGCTCACCACGCTGGTGGTCCTCTCACGAAGAAGCTAAAGAAGTCATGGGCATTGATCTCTGGTGAAGAAGCTAAGGAAGAAGAAGCAGGGGGTGTCAGAACGTGGGCGTGAGCAGGTTCAGCAGGGAGACTCTGGCATTCACGAGTATGCGGTACACCTCCTCGCAACTGGTCTCTATGGCATCGACGCATTCCTTAAGCCCGCACACCCTACCGATGGGCGCCTTCCGCTCTTCCTCCTCCTCCTCCTTGTTGCACGAGTCCTCGAACGACATGGTTTGCCGCTGCTGGAGCAGGTCGGTCACCAGTCACATGGGGCTGGCGGGGGTGCTGGCCGAGGAGTAGGGCATCGGGGTCCCCGGTGACGGCGCGGCACTGGCGGTGGACTTGGTGGAGACTGTGGACACATCGTCGAAGACAGCAGATGAGGCGGCGGACATGACGATCGTGGTAGTTGTGAAGGTGTCGGTGAGCGCGGCCTCATCGGACTCCTTGTCGGACACCACATTGGGAGAGGTGCTACACGGAGGAGGCCAGGCGGGACACCTCCCGCGTCAGTCACCATTGCGCTGTTAGCGGTCGATTTTGGTACACCTAGAGGAGTTTTGATTTGGAACTAACCCACCACTAGGTATAATAACGATGTAACAAGTTCACTTGTGCATGTGCTTTTGGAGGTGTTATGTTTATGCAGGATAGCACGCGCTTAATGGATAGTTTCACATTAAGTTCGGAGGATGCTATGCAAGAGGATCAAGGAGCCTGTCGGTGTTTAAACCTCTCGACCTTCATGGGAGGTACCCGCAGCAAGGTAGAAGGTGGGGATCGCCATGATCTGGAACCCGAAGGTACGCGCGAGGACACAAGACATAAGATTTATACATGTTCAGGTGGCCGGAGTAGCTACCATACGTCCTGTTTGGAGTAGTATTGCGCCCTGCGCTTGGTGTTGTTCCCCGGAGGGATTGTGGATGTTCGGCTAGGTACCCGGCCCTCCTTTATATAGTCCAGGGGGCGAGTTCCTAGTCGGTTACAAGGCAGGAGCCCTAGTAGGATTACACAGAGCGAGTCCTAGTAGGAGTCCGTCTTCTACTCTTTTTCCTTCCTTGCATGAGTACCTGGGGTGTATGCCCGACAGAGCCCCGTTCAAGTGTGAATGCTATGAACTTCCAAAGGCGACGGGGACCAAGATGCAACCGCAAGATATTCCCGAGGACCGAGATAAGAGACATGACTTCATGCGACAAGTACCCTTATCTTGATCGCGGGGATAATGACGTCTAAAGCCCACATGCAAAGGCACAGAAGGCCCCCATCGACGAAAGAAGCCACGCCGAGGAAGATGGAGGCGGACCGGGCCGAAACAGGCCCAGGCCGGCCCACCTTGTTTTCGAGGCAATTTGGCCCCTCCTTCGTACTAGGGTTGCTTCGGGGGGGGGGGGGGGGGGTCAAATAGTCTCCAGCCTCGACGATCGCCACATCCATTCATCAGAAGTCGGCGTGAAGAGGGATACACACCGAAGGGAGACGACAGCCGCCGCAAGTCCTCAAGTTTCCTAGGAGATGGCTTAGGCCACACCCTAGCCGCCATGGTTGGCTGTTGATGGTTGAAACACGTAACAACCTTCGATCTGCAAGCGTACGGACCTACACCTTTTCACCACGAGGTGACCCCTAAGGTTCTTGTCAATCCGCGGAGCAAGGAGATTGCTAGCGCTTAACCAAGTACTAATCTAGTTTATGGAAAACCTTTGAAAGAGGTATTAATCTAAGGTAAAGACAATCGACCTATGTTAATCTAAGAAGTCTAAGGTTAAACTAGATTGCAAAGGGTGGATACAAGAGAAAGATTAAGATAGATAAGTGTTCCCTCCCTAGGGTTTCGGATATCATGAACGTGCATCAAATACATGAAAAGGGTGTTGCCTTCACTAGCTTTATGGCGGTTATGCGGCCGTTAAGCCTTTTTCCCTCCTTGTATTGTCACTACCCAAGGTAATCAAACACTTTCACGTATAACCACATCTATACCTAAGCATCCATTGGGTTAATCTAATCACCATGATTACACAAACCCTACGAAGACCACATGTTGCACAAACACATGTAAACAAAGCATTCGCGAAGACATAGACCATAAAGCATCGATAGGCATAAAATTCATGTATAGATTACATATCATGCATCCATCTAACCCTACGGACGAACGGAGACATTACCCTATCATCTTACACAGATTGAAGCACATAGGGGTGATGGAGACTCGGAGAATGTCATCGATGAAGATGGTGGCGATGAAACTTGGGAACACCCCTAAGCCGGCGGCTTGGAGTCCTCCTCTTGCTTCCTCCCTCCGCCGTCATTGATCCTTGCGACGAGCTCATCCAACTCTCTCCCTCATCTTGCGGCGGCAACTGCGGTGAATGGCGTCGGTAGAATGATTGGATGTGAATGGTAACCCCTCTTGGGTGCCTAGGATTTATGCATTTCGGAGAGTCTTGGGGCGTGCTCCACCTTGCCTTGCACGAGATCCTCCTTGGGAGAGAAGCCAACTTGGTTTCCATAAACTCAACCTCGTCCAGATTTTCCTGATTCGCAGCCCTTCCTTGCCGGCACCATATCTCCCATGGTTAGACTCCAAATAATACAAATTTGGTTTCCAGGTTGTGTGCCACGAAATTATATCCAACATTGGTACTCATTGCTTTCCTTGGAAACGAAGATAAGATCCCAAAACAGCCTTGGAAGATAATCTGTTTGATTTCAGACTTGTCTGCGCAGCTGGCATTGGGGGGGTCATATCTCCTAGCTCCTTGACCCGTATTGGGCCTTCCACATGTCCAAATCAAAGGTTTTGTCGAGGCCCACAACTTTGGTAGACAAACTTTTGCCGTTAGAGACCGTTTAAGTCTTCGAATCTGCACCAAAAGATCATGCTGTTATGTGATGGGAGAATATCTCTCGGGTTGAGTTGATCTCGTTGGTAAACCTCCTAGTCCATGGAGTTTTACGTGTCGATGCTTCGATCCTTGGTCCATTTGGAGTCATGTTCATCACGTGTCTTGACTTGTGAAGGGCTTCATGATCTTCTCATAAAGTGCTTGATGAACTTATCCCGAAAGTCTCCTCTTTAACGTTGATTTCCTGTGTAAATAATAAACTCCAAAACCACATGCAAGTATGAACTTGTTACATCATTAGTATGCCTAGTGGTGGGTTAGTCATAATTCAAAGCTCAAGCCAAAGTGTAACAAGTGCTCTTGGTTGACGGAAATTGACCATCAACATTGGCCCCGCGTGGTGAAGCTATGACGAGCTTCGGAGCCGTGCCTTGAATTCATCAAGGCACTTGTGCCTTCAACATTCGATGGTGATATGAATCATACCTTATACTTACTTTGATCTACTACGAGTATGCTTATTCATATATCTAGGTAGCATATGCCTTTAGTAGGAATAGATCTAATCATGGTGGTTAGTCTATGTCTTGCGAATACATCGTAGTGGTGCAAAGATCTACGAGTAGTCATTCGGTGGTTGATTACCCTCGTGTGGTGACAACACGCGGGGAGGGAAAAGGCCGAATGAATGTGTAATGTTGAGTAGGATCGATGGCGAGTACCATGGGAGTCGTTGCGCGGCAACCATGAGGAGGAGTTACAAGTAAGAGCACTCGGTGGGCGTTTGAGGTAAATCTTTGGGGAACCTTACGAGTCAACACACGCCTCACAAGGGCGTCCATGGGAAAGTTTTTAGAGATGACTCCTTATTATAGTATGAGATTAGGTTGGTTTTCATCTTGGCCGGAGTTGCAACAAGAAGACAAGTAGGCTTAGGTTACCTTTGGTCGTGTTACCTTGTGTCATCCGAATGCGTTCTTTCATCTATACACACTTATGTCCACCCTCATTTGCAATCTATGCCTAATGTTAGGATTAGATCCTTAGCTAGATAGAAAACCTTAGGTAGTTCATTGTAGGTCCATGGATTGATAAACCTTGGGGGAAGAGCGAGGGAAGAGCTACAATGATCCGTGTGCTTGCGGTTCGGACTCGACGCGCTTTTGAGCCGTTAACATGCGCCCGTTGTTGGCAGTTCTTAACGTCATTGCAAAGTTCGCGAGTTCCTAGCAACGATACAAGAAATGTCCGATGGTAATCCCGACGATCACAAAGAATCCGCAAGCATAGATATACCATTGTAGCATTTCCCTAAAGGAGTATTCCAAAGGGTATCAAATCCAAGGATGATGAGGTCGGATTAACAAGACCAACACTATTGCAATGAGTATAAGTCATAGACGAGAGTAAATCAGGTTCTCAAATACAAGGGTAAGATATGATAATAGTGAGGTAGTGAAAGATATCTAGGCCTTAGTGGGTTTTGGTGTATTGATTGACAACTAGATTAAAGATCTAATGTCTTTGTTAAGCATGTGAGTAGGTTGTAACATATAAATAACAAGGCATAATATATGAAATTGGTTATCTACATGGTGAAAACAAGCCATGTGTTTACAAGATAAGTTGAGGCATGATTTTAGCCTCATATTGCGAAATGGCTTAACTCAAAGATGAATGTCATGATATTTGATATGTATAATCCCATGAAGCATATAGATGGTATATGACAAACTAACGAAGGTTAAGATAGAGGCACATTGATATTGGAACATTAGATGGTCTCTTATTGAAGGAAGAAGCTTGTTATAATCAAAAGGAATATTTAAATTAAAAGAAGGCATGATCTCAATTGAACTCCACTCTTGATTTTGAATCAAAGCTTAACTCAAATTGGCAACGAATGGGTGAAGAAATCAAGCAAGCGCCGCATGAGTTTAGAGGCGTTGGTTGGGGGTAAGATCTTCATCCTTATTCGGTTCTCATGTTTAAGTTTCAGATCTCAAACTTAACAAGAATCCATTCCCTTTCTTCAGATGTTTCTGACAGGTACAACAACTTGAAGGCTTCTCCGGGACGACTCGATGGAAGATGCAAGTCATGGCAACCCTCGAAGCTTCTAAGTTGCCGTCACAGGTGGTTCCGGGAACAATTCGAAGAGGGAAGAACCGAAGAGGGAAAACGCAGAATCAAAGAAATGAAGCAAACTTTCGCTTAGGCCTTCGCTTCCCACAAGCTTCCCTTTTGTAATCTTAGGTAGCCGAGATGCCAAATAAAGAACCCGCAAGAAATATTTGTAATGTAGAACATTTTTTGTGCTAAGGGCAACACACTTCGATATTGGCCATCTCCTTTGTCGGGATTTTTGCTCAAGGCGGCTTCTTTCCCGAACTCCGATTCGTTTCTATAATTCGATGCTTGTAATCTTGTTGCTTGTAATAAACGATCAACTTCAATACTAGGATAATATTTCTTCAAGTATCTCCCGTTTATAGCAGCAGGAAACTCCTCTTCTAGTAAAGTTTTCAAGATATATGCATTTCTAGGCGTACATCTAACTACCCGAAAAGGCCCTTCCCAATTCGGGGACCATTTGCCGAACGTATTATACTTAGTCCCAATCGGCAATAGTGCTTTCCAAACCAAATCTCTTTCTGCAAATTGCTTGACTTTTACTTTCTTGTTGTAATATTTAGCAACTCGCGTCTTCTTCTTCTCAATATTTTCCAAGGCCCTAAGACGAATCATATGAAAAACTTTTAACTCATCCATCATTAAGCCACCGTAATCTTTGGAACCTAAATCTTTTTGCAAAACCACTCTCCTTGAATCCGATTGTATTTCCCGGGGCAAAACAAACATGATGCCCATAAACCAACTCATAAGGAGATGTTTTTGTAGCTCCATGAGGGGCCATTCGGTAAGCCCACAAGGCTTCATTGAGTACTGAATGCCACCTTTTTGGCTTCTGATCAATCTTCTTTTGTATAATCTTGATCATGATTTTGTTAGAAGCCTCTGCTTGACCATTAGCTTGGGCATAATAAGGAGAAGAATTCAACAATTTGATCCCCATGCTTTCAGCAAATTCCCTGAACTCTGAAGATGTAAATTGAGTTCCTTGATCAGTTGTAATTGTTTGAGGAATTCCAAATCTGTAGATGATGTGCTCTTTGACAAACTCAACCATGTTTTCTGATGTTACTTTCTTCAATGGAATTGCCTCAACCCATTTAGTGAAATAATCTATTGCCAAAAGCACAAACTTATGCCCCTTGCTAGATGGAGGATTTATTTGGCCAATCAAATCTATACCCCATCCTCTGAATGGCCATGGCTTGATAATAGGATTCAAAGCTGATGCGGAACTCTTTGGATATTCCCAAACTTCGACAATCTTGACACCCTTTGTAATACTCAAAGCAATCTTCCAAAGCATCGTCGGCCAATAACACCCAAAGTGTGCTCGATAACCCACTTCATTCGGTAAGCCGCTTGATGTGCTCCACACGATCCATCGTGCACTTCACTCATCCTTTTCTTTGCTTCTTCTTGACCTAGGCATTGTAGCAGCACCCAATCTAATGATTTGTAAAACAAACGTCCATCAAGAAGAACAAACTTGATAGCTTTATACCCGAGCTTCCTAGAGACCTTTCGGGATGGATCTTCCGGATAATCAACAATTTCTTTTCTCCAATCATCTTCTCGCTAGATTACTCCCGAAAGCACACACATCTTTGGCAAACACTTCTTGGTTTTTTCTATAACCTCGAAGCACTTTGAGCCAACCCGTTTGCCTCTTCATTGTGTTCCCTTGGAATATGTTGTGGAATCACTAATCGAAAACTTTTCGAGATTTCCTTGCATTCCTCGTAGTAATTCCTCGGGATATCATTTCTACATTCATATTGGCCATTCAATTGTTTTATAACTAGCTCGAATCTCCATAAATTTTAACCGAAATAGCCTTTGCTTCTTTCAAATATTGAAACCCTCTAAGCAACGCTTCATATTCAAACTTGATTATTTGTGACAAGTAGGTTGAATAGGGATAGCACATTCAAACATCTCACCTCCGGGCAAAATTAATAAAATTCCTACCCCACAACCTTTGCCACATGAGGATCCATCAAAGAACAAAGCCCAAGGAGTGATTTCAAGCAAATCAATCGATGGATCGCGATGTTCAGTAATGAAATCAGCAATAATCTGACCTTTAACAACTTTTGCCGATTCAAATTTCAATTCAAACTCAGACGAAGCTAAAATCCATTTGCCAATTCTTCCATTCAAAATTGGCATAGATAACATGTGCTTAATTACATCAAACTTTGAATATACAACGCATTTCAAAGCATTCAACAAATAGTGTCGAAACTTTGTACATGAGTAATAAACACACGAGCAAAGCTTCTCCGCACCCGAATATCTTGTTTCGGGATCAAGCAATTTTCGGCTAAGATACGCAACTACTCGCTTCTTTCCCTCAAATTCTTGTATGAGGGCCGATCCAATAGTTTGCGTATCGGCCGCCACGTGCAAGTTGAAAGGCTTGTTCAATTGTGGAGGCACCAATACTGGCGGTTCCTTCATGTACTGCTTGATCTCATTGAAAGCCTTTTGTTGTTCGTCACCCCATACAAACTTCGATCCTTCTTGATCCTCAACAGTGGAGAGAAAGGCAACACCTTTTGTGACAAATTTGAAATGAGCCTTCTCACAAAATTGATCTTGCCAAGCAAGTGATTGCAATTCATTGAGATTAGTTGGAGGAACAACTTGTCGTATGGACCTCCCTAGGCCCACTGCCTCGGTGGGTACCAGGACCGACTACTCGGTGGGCCCCTGGGACTACCCCGGCTTGCGCTACACGACACCTGAAGGCGTGGAGCACAAGGACTACACAGAGTAGTACTCGGTTAGGGAGCTGTACATGTTCCGCACTGTATAGAGGACTCCTAGACGTACTCGACTAGTACTCTCTCCCTACTCGACTTGTAACCCCCGCTCCCGGACTATATAAGGCGAGGCGAGGACCGATCTCTAGCATCCAATCCTCTCTCATACAACTCACGTCGCACCATTGCACCATCTTGTAATCGTGCCCTATCAATCCGAGCTACGCAAAGCATACGGGACGTAGGGTATTACGCACCTCGCGGCCCGAACTCGTCTAAATTGTGTGCCACGTGTCTCTTCCTTGAGTTACCGATCTCGGCGAGTCACATTCATCTACTTCGGGTACCCCCCCATAGTAGGTTGCCGGTCTAAAACACCGACACGGCGGCGCGCCGGTAGGGGCTCTCGCCCGAGATCACATGGCGAACTCGACGGCTTCCGTCCACTTCAAGCCAACCGTCGCCTTCAACCGCGGCGACACCTTCGTGTTCGGCGCTTGGGTCCGCACCGCCGATGGCGCGGGCTCCTTCCGCCGCCGCGCCGACCATGCGGCCCAACCCGAAGACAAGCTTCATGACACTTCCCGAAGTTGTTGTTGACGCAAAATATGCACTCAGCGCCAATCACACAGCAAGCCGAAAAGCTTAGCTTCGCACGCGCAGAGAGAAAGTGACGTGCCAGTCAATTTTTCCTGAAAATTAACAAAAGGGAAAACAGTTAAATACCAAAACTTGGAACCTACCGGGTGGTACCAGGCAGTTCCATATTTACGGCTAAGAAGCCAAGCAAGACGACATGTAGCTATGCGAAGCTACCTGTCAAAGAACCACGACGATTCGGGTAAACGCAAAGGAAAAAAGAACATTGCCGAATGGATGACGTAAGCATGACAACGATCGATCTTTGAATAAACATGGATGCATGTGCAAAGCCATGACCGACCCTCAATGAAGATTAACATTAAATAAAGCAAAGCACGAACATGATCATGTATTAAAATAAGCATGCATAGATCCAAAGCATTAGTCTACCGCATGTCTAATCACTTTAAGATCCGTCGGGCACGACATCAAGCAAATCTATCCACCGCATGATACAACTTGCATGAAAGAACGCACCACTTTCCATAAATAGATCTATCCACCGCATGATACAACCCAAATATGGAAAGCTAGAAGCACACGTCTTTTAAAACATAAACAACGCACGTGATCTACTCGTGAAGATTTAACCGAATGCGGCTGAACAACCGATTCGGGGTCCATGAAGAAGGAACAAACATTACCACGTGAATAAATCTATCAGGCTGAATTGGAAATCTAATCCACCTGATGACTAGCTCCAAAGCAACCCAAAAACCCGCATCTACCGCATGATACCCGCTCTTTCAAGATTTATGCTAACAAAGCAAGCTTGAACCCGCAACATGTAACAACCTAGATCGATTCGGTTTCGGCTATCGGAGAGCACGAGATCCACGCGTCAAAACACGAAACACGCTCTTGCACGAATCTTAAAAGAAAAGAGCCGATCCAAACCCATCTAGATTGGGCAAAAGTGTGTTACATGAATCAAAACATAAAGCAAAACTCATGATAACACGGGGTAACTTAATGAATCTATTGGATCTTGCCAAAATCCAATAGAGCCGATAACTAGCTTCAAGCTAGACCTTAGCCTACCGCATGGCTCGTGATCTAACAAGAAACCCTCTTGAACCAAGCTTGAATCTACCGCATGACACGAAGCATGGTAACAAGACTACTTGCATCGGATCTAAATCCACCGCATGATACTAGACATGATGCAAGGTTGCCGGTACTCACGGAGGTCGACGGATCGATTGGTCCTCTCGAAGAACTCGACGACACGACAAGGGACTCTAGGGTTTTGGCGTAAGGCCGGTGTGTATTGAGGAATGAACGTCTGTTTTTACATACACCCAGGGGTCGTATTTATACCCCGCTGATTACAACTGCGAATGGATACATTGCCTAACTAAGCTTGATCGCCTGTCCATCCATTCGCTCCCTCTGATCGAGCCACGTCACCGTCCAATCCCGCAAAATCAGCTCTACTGTTCCTTTGCCGAACCGGGAGCAGATAGCCGACCGCGGATCCTTCGCCGAAAATCTCCGAAGATGCCTTTCCTTCCACCAGACGGACTCTTTTCCGAATTGGACCCACATGTCATACTCCTTACCAAATTTTGGTGTTAACACATGCCCCTTCAATTGTGGGATAAAAGTAATTTTGTTCCACAATTGACTCCAGCCCACGAATCCTTGAACCAAACCTGTCAACACCGTTCTTCGCAATCCGCCGGATTCTTTGTTCAGATCCAACCCTAGATCCCCTTTGTTCCGAGCTCGAATCTCCAATGGCAACTCAGCACCAAGCTGCTCAGGTAATTTCACCCCTTCAAACCTTTGTTCGGCATTAGGTTTTCAATTTTACCTAAGATTTTCTTCTTCCGCTTTCTTCCAGGAACCATCTACTGCCCTTCTGATTCCTATTGAGGCCAATTCGCAATCTTATTATCTCGGTCCTGAAGGGAATCCTGACCCTCGAGATTTCATTGCCGCTGAATCTCAGAGAATTCCTTTCAAGGTAGCTTTATCTCCACCTCCTCAGTGGCAAGATGCGTTCAAGAACTGGCCTTTGCCCCCAATCGCGGGCTGGAAGACTTGGTACCGTAGGATTCTTGCGGATAAGAGTGGACTGACCAATCTGGATACCCTCCGCATCGCTCAATGTTTGGAGTTGTCTGTAGCTGAGATGCCCAAGAATGAAGATCTTCTGATAGCCGCGTGCCACTTCTGGTCCAATGGCGTCAATGCCTTCCTGTTTGGGCATGGCCCAATGTCTCCAACTTTGGCCGATGTGTACATGATCACCGGCCTTGACATCACCGGTCCGTTCGGCCTTGGAATTTCAAGAACTCCTCACGCCAAACGGGGGTAAAGCCAGGGAATGGCTACAAGAATTATATTTTGAAACATATGAGAGATAATCCCCTTGGCGAAGTTGAATACAGAGCCTTCTTGAACATGTGGTTGTGCAGATTTGTCTTCTGCGGCAAAGCCAACGAACCCACTCTGAATCATATCGCAATGGCGATCCACCTGGCCAGTGGCAACCGTCTTCCTCACGGGAAAATTCCTTTTGGGCGGTGTATACCACATGCTTCATCGACCGTTACTCAAATGTACACCGGCCGAGAGGATAGCATGCGTCAATGGCCCCTGGTGGTTTGTTCGATTTGGCCGCAACTTCACATGCATCGATTGTAGGCGTCGACTTGAACTCCGGGTTCTTCCCCCTGGTCCAATCCCCCCGAAGGAGAGCTTCAAGTCACCGAGAGGATGTCGAGCTATGGAGAAGCGGCCTCGACCGTTATCGTTCGAACAGACATTACCCAACTCTTCGAGTTGTTCTTCAAAGGCTTCCCTATATAGGCTATGACACTCTGACCTTTCCTGTCGAGTTCTCCTTTGAGCCCGGCCATCAAGATGGGAGATTCCTGGAAATCTTTAATATCATAATCCGCCCATGTATATTACCGGCCGAGTTCAATGGAGGGAGGCAGAATGCCAGTACTTATGAGTACTACCGGCCTAACATAATGGCCGTGCAACTTGGATGTGGCCATTTGCCCCCAAGATTGTTTCGCATGAATTCCTCAAGCCCGGGGAGGAAATCAAAGAATCGATGCAGGTGCAGCAGAGTTTTCAACTATGTGTGCGGTCCCCACCGTCTACACATGTCCTTTTGTGCCTCGCAATCATAGCTCACCCTACCTTCAACTCATGGTGGCAAGAATTCCACGACCACATCTTCGGTGAACCCGTTCATGTGTTCCGTGCGAACCGGTGCCCGATTTTCTCGCCGAATTCGGAGGTAACACACCGAGCCCCTTGATCGGACTTTTACTCATGGTCCCGACCTCCATCTTCCGTCCACGAGAACACGCTTCTCGCCCCTCGAGCCGGGGTAATAACTTATAATGCCGAAGGCCCAATTTCAGCACTGGGGTTTAAATCTACAACCCTGCGCCAACTGATGGACAGGTATGCTACCACCGATCCCAGCCTCTCTAGCCTTGCTGTTGACAGGAGGCAAGGATTGCATCTGATTCCCCCTCCGAGCGCTAAAAGGAGGAGAACTGTCAAGAAAGTACTGGTTGAGGTAAACTCCTTTACCTTCCTGATTACTGGGTCACTCTGTTCTTGATATATCATTGTGTATTTCAGACCAGAGCCCAACCTTCTTCAGAACCAATACCGCCGATGCTCCATCCACTGGTATGACTTTTTGCTGTTCTTTCTCAAGGATGAGCACTGGCACTTATCCCTTCATTTGGACATTTGCAGAAGAAACTGTTGGAGAACCACTTGTAGATGTTCCGGTGGTTCAACGGGCGAGCCCTTCCGGGGTTGCATTGCCCATCCCGATAGAGGTTTCATCTTCATCACCTTCGCAGAATCAAGCACGCTCTCCGGAGATGAATCCCTCAACTCAACCGGAACCGCCAAGTTCTCCCGGGATGCCATCGCCTATCGCCCAAGCGAAGCAATGGCCAACCCAACGAGAGGAAGATCCGATTCTTCCCCGGCCCGGAAACTCACGAGTCGCCGATTGCCGCACCGGCATCTCCCGACTTGGACGTTTCGGCTCTACTCGGGACGCCTCCTCCGTCCGCGATTGCTCCCGCTCAAGATACCATTCATGAGGTACTTGGTTCCGCTCTTAATCTTGATATCTTGATGCTAGCATTCTCACCTCGGCAGGTGTTGTTTTCGGGATCACGCTCCGCCATCATCGAGCCTCGCCATCGAGGGCCCGTCACCGCCGATGTGATGAAAGAAGTAAACCGGCCGTTGCCCGACGAGGTATTGCTCAAGCTCAAAGAAATCGCGGCCCGGCTAGAGAAGAACGTCCGGGATCGGCTCAATGATCTCTCGTCATTTTGAAGAGATGTTTGAGCCCATTAGTCGCAAACTTCCCGATGACATCGTAGCTTTTCTCGTCGTCCATCTACGACTTAGAGCCCTTCTATGTTCCCTTGAGGCGTGCTTGGAGGAAATTGCGCTCCCGTTCGGCCATTGAAAAGGAAAAAAGCGATGCCGAACAGGCCATGAACGGGATACAATCCCAAGCAAAAAGCCATAAGGATGCCTTGGCCGACACCGCAAGCCTCTTACGATCCGAAAGTCGCCGTAAAGGCTGCTCTAGAGGCGGAATTGAAAAGCCCGTCGGCGGAAATGGAGATTGACCGAAGAAAATAGCCGATCTCCCCGGATTGATAGCAAAGACCGAAGCGGAGGCGAGAATCGGTCGTTACCGCAGTAAAGCGGTGCGATGCGAGCTTATCGACTTATCCGATGCCCAAAAGGACTATCGGGAGATCTTGGATAACTCCCACTTGATAGTATCCAATGTTCGTCACGCACTTGCAAAACTCCTTAACGCTTGAATGTTCTTATTGATGTATACCCGGACCGGTCGTTCTTGTAATATTTCCTTTGCAATTTGTTTCCTTTCCTTGGCGTGCTTTGAGATGTGATGCCGAACGACCCATTCGGTAGTGAAACGCTAATCGCCGAACGACACCTTGAATTCCTTTAGCCGAAACCATCGACCCACGCGCGTTTCGGCTTAGAACTCCAAACGACCCGCCGGCGGGTTGGTCAAGGAAATCTCTCCGCCTTCCGATTTTATTGGGACGTGCGCCACGATCCACGCCCACGATTCGAAGCCACAATTACCTTGCCGGGCCTATAAATGTTGCCATAGGTGCCCCTAGCTCTCCACCGGGCCTTCTAGCTCTCGAATCTTTGCCAATCTCTCGGCCCTCTTGCAAACAAGGCACATCCCCAAACCGCAATGGTGCGCCGTCTCAACCGCCGCCGCGCCTCCGACGAGGCTGAGGGAAGCAGCGCCAATGCGCGCAGGCGGTGATGATCATCAATTTCTCCTTGTCGATCTTCCTTTTGATCTTCCTTTGCCTTGACAATCATCTCCCTTTTTTCAGTTTGATTCAGTGGAATCCGCCCCGCGCGCCGGCCAATCAGCCCCTTCCTGATGACTCTTCGGAGTCCGATGGCCACTCCCCGGTGCCGTACGGGGAAGCAGACGCTATTCGCTTCAAGGAGGAGCTAGAAGCGTCTCGTCTTGAGCTGGAGGCCGTCTCCAAAAAAGCGGGCGTGGCCGAACTAGAGTGGGAGGACCAGCGGAAACAACTGCTGGAAGCCATCGATGGTATGGTTCTGATTCTTGATTTAGTCCAGCCTTTGATGCTAATCCCTTCTTGTTTGCCCTTCGCAGCTCGTGATGCTGAGCTCAACCAGCTAAAAGCGCTGGTGGAGCAGCTGGCGGAGAAGGTGAACGCTCACGGCGACACGCCGACGGAGCGCCTGGCCGCGGTGGAGCGCCGCATTGACGAGGTGGCCGTCCATGGTGTTCGTCTGGGCACCACCTTGGGCCTGGCTGCGATGGCGACGCATACGGACGTCGACTATTCCACCAGGCCGCGTGGCTTCCAGGGCGGCGCGCCGGAGGATATCGACGAGATCGAGCTCATCCTGGAGCGCCTCGACGGCCACGGCGACGCCATTGCCGAAATTACCCATCCCCAGTCTGTGCTGAACAGACTTTTTGATTAGATTGTACTAGGGATGTGTAAATATCGGCAATATATGATGAACTTTTGGAATCTGCATTTGTTTCGTGATATTTCCCTTCGCATTTACATCTGTGAATTTGTCCTCTTTGAATGCATCCGGGAACCGTCTTTAGCCGAACGCTCGCAAACAACCGCCCCTTGGCGCAAGATCCACAAAGGATCCCAATTCGGCAATCCGTAAATACCGTTCAAAGAAAACCCTTCGCACTCGGTGGAAAACCCCGCCGCTTGGTATTCCAACGGTGTGTACCGGCGGATCATCACTCCCAATGCGCCTCCTTGGTCAATAAAATAGCCCGTGGGGTGCTCGCAATTCCACTCGCACACTCCTCCATCACTTCTCGTCTCTTCTTTCCGCTCGCTAGAGGAAAAAACCCCAACGCCATGGACAAGGGTAAACAACCTCGGGGGAGCGGCTCGTCAAGGAAGCGTACGATTCGGAAGTGAGTTCTTTCTTGATCCGCTCCTTGTCCTTCGCTTGATCTTGCGCTTCATGTTTTCCTCCGCCTCTTTCGGCCTTGATTTGCTTCCTCGAAGAAATCATCGGAACCGAAGATGTTCCCGAGTACATCTCTTCCGATTCTTCTCTCCGAGGCGGAGGATGCCACGCCCGAGCAAAGGGTCATCCATCACCGCGCCGCCGTGTCCCGCACCGGAGCGTGACCTCGGGGACATGTCCGTCCGTCGTCAAGCCGAACGCGAGCGTCGTATGGCGCCGGAAGCGCTAGTAGGGGGTAAACGCCTCCGCCCCCCTTCATGTTTGCATCTGGATTTCTTGCCCCTAACCTTGATTCTTTTGCTCCGGATGTCTCGACGAGTACGGCAACCTGAAGGCGGCCTGGGATAGCTTGGTAGAGGCCGCCAATCATGGTCATCCTCGTGCGTTCCAAGTCGCCGTCACGGTGGTCCCGGAACAACCGAAGAGGGAGCGACAGCCGAAGAAGCAAAGAAAAGATTGAACCATACTTTCGCTTCTTACTCCACGCCTCTCGCTTCCCTCCCTTAGGGGACTTGGCCTTCGGTGGCTGCTGTGTGTGATCCCGCAAGAAACCAGTTGTAGTGTAGTATTGAGCTAAGGGCAATGCATCAGGCACTGGCCATTTTCTTTTGTTCATGGATTTTTGTTCTAAAGGCGGCCTCATCCCTGAGCGCCGGCTGTTTCTGTGTCAGATGTGTATAATCATCGATCGATTTCAATGCTAGGATAATACTTCTTCAGGTATCTTCCATTTATTGCGGCGGAAAACTCCTCTCCTAGCAAAGTTTTCAATATGTATGCATTACCGAACGCATCCGACCACACGAAAAGGCCCCTCCCGGTTAGGGGACCATTTGCCGAATTCATCGTATTTAGTTCCAATCGGCGGTAGCGCTTTCCAAACTAGATCGCCTTCGTGAATTGCTTTACTTTTACTTTCTTGTTATAGTATTTGGCGACCCGCGGCTTGTTTTTCTCGATGTTCTCCGGGGCCCCGAGACGGATCATATGCAAATCTTCTAACTCATCCATCATTAGGCCACCGTAATCCTTGGAGCTCAAATCGTTTTGCAAGCACTACTCTCCTCGATTCGATTGCATTTCCCGGGCGGGGATCGCGTGATGCCCGTAAACCAACTCGTAAGGAGAAGTCTTTGTAGCTCCATGGGGGGCCATTCGGTAAGCCCACGGCGCTTCACCGAGTACCGAATGCCATCTCCTCGGCTTCGGTCGATCTTCTTCTCGTATAAGCTTGATCATGATCTTGTTAGAAGCCTCTCGCTTGTCCATTAGCTTGGGCATAGTATGGGAAGAATTAAACAGTTTAATTCCCATGCTTTCGGCAAAATCTCCGAATTCCAATGACACGAATTGTGCCCCTTGGTCGGTGGTAATCGTCCGAGGAATCCCAAATCGATAGATGATGTGTTCCTTGACGAATTCGATCATGTTTTCTCGACGTCACCTTTTTGAGTGGGATTGCCTCGACCCATTTGGTGAAGTAATGCGTAGCCAAAAGCACGAACTTATGCCCCTTGCTAGATGGTGGATTAATTTGGCCGATCGGGTCTATGCCCCAGCCCCCGAATGGCCATGGCTTGATGATGGGATTTAATGCCGATGCGGGGACTCTTTGAATATTCCCGAACTTCCGGCAATCTTGACACCCCTTGTAATACTCAAAGCAATCCTCTAATATCGTTGGCCAAAAGCATCCGGCCCGCCTAATAACCCATTTCATGCGATAGGCCGATTGGTGCGCTCCACATATCCCATCGTGCACCTCGCTCATCATGTTCTTGGCTTCTTCGGGACCCGTGCATCGCAACAAGTACTCCATCTAATGATTTATAGAATAAATTGTCATCCGAAGAACGAACTTGATTGCCTTGTACCGAGCTTCCTAGAGACTTTTCGGGATGGATCTCTCAAATATTCAACGATCTCTTTCCTCCAATCATCTTCCGTAAGATCCGTCCCCGTTGCGCTCACCTCGCGCAGCAAATGCTTCTTGACTCTCTTTATAACCAGAGGCGCTCTGAGCTAGCCTGTTTGCTTCCTCGTTATGCTCTCTAGGAATGTGCTGTAGGGTTACCAGTGGAAAGCCCTTCAAGATTTCTCTGCATTCCTCGTAGTAACTCCTCAGCGCCTCGCTTCTGCACTCGTACTGGCCGTTCAATTGCTTGATGACCAACTCTGAATCTCCATAAATTTCAACTGAAACGGCCCCGGCTTCTCTCAAATATTGAAGCCCTCGAAGCAGCGCCTCGTACTCGGCTCGGTTATTTGTGACGGTGGGTTGTATAGGAATGGCAAATTCGAACATCTCACCTCTCGGGAGAAATTAGTAGAATCCCTACTCCCCCACCTTTGCCACATGATGACCCGTCAAAGAATAGAGCCCATGGGGTAATTTCAAGCGGATCAATCGAAGGGTCACGGTGTTCGGTTATAAAATCGGCAATGACTCGACCCTTGATGGCTTTTGCCGATTCGAACTTCAACTCGAATTCGATAGAGCTAAAATCCATTTGCCAACCCGACCATTCAAAATTGGCATAGATAACATATGTTTTATCACATCAAACTTCGAGTACACAGTGCATTCGGCATTCAACAAGTAGTGCCGAAACTTTGTACACGAGTAGTATACGCAAAGACATAACCTTTCTATAGCCGAATACCTGGTTTCAGGATCAAGTAGTTTTCGGCTAAGATAGGCTACTATCCGCTCCTTCCCTTCGAATTCTTGAATAAGGGCCGATCCAATAGTTTGGGTATCGGCCGCCACGTACAACTTGAAAGGCTTGTTCAGCTGAGGAGGAACCAAAGCACCGGTGGCTCCTTCATGTATTGCTTGATTTCCTCGAAAGCCTTTTGTTGTTCGTCACCCCATGTGAACTTCGATCCTTCTTTAGCTTCAAAGCAACGGAGAGAACGGCAACACCTTCGTGATAAATTTGAGATGAACCTTCTCACAAAGTTGATCTTGCCGAGCGGTGATTGCAACTCCTTGAGGTTGGTTGGAGGAACGACTTCATCAATGGCTTTCATGCTCTTTTTGCCAACTTCAATCCCTCTTTCGTGGACCAAAAACCCCAAGAACTCTCCGGTCGACACCCCAAATGCACACTTGTTTGGATTCATCTTCAGACCATGCTTCCGGGTGCATTCCAGGGTTTTCTTCACATCTTCCAGATGGGAGTCATGGCTTAAGGACTTGATCACCACATCGTCAATGTAGATTTCCACGGTCTTGCCGATCAACTCATGAAAAATGTAATTCATGGCCCGCTGGTAGGTTGCACCGGCATTTTTCAATCCAAATGTCATGACGATCCACTCAAACGGGCCTATGTGACCGGGACATCTAAAGGCCGTCTTCGAGATATCTTCTATTGCCATAAAGATCCGGTTGTACCCCGCGTTGCCATCCATGAAGCTAATCACCTTGTGCCCGAGCGGCGGCGTCAATCGGCAAATCGGCAATAGGCATTGGGTATCCGTCCATGGGAGTAGCTCGTTTAGGTCCCCGAAGTCTATGCAAACTCTCATTTTTCCATTTTTCTTGTACACGGGGACGATGTTGGAAATCCACTCCGCATATCGCAGGGGCCGAACGAAGTTTGCGTCAAGTAATCTTTCGATTTCCTTCTTCACATCGGCCAATACTTCATCCTTGTAGATTTTCCGGGCGGTTGCTTATATGGCTTGAAACCGGGCTTGATTGGCAACCGGTGCTCGACGATGGATCGATCCAATCCGGGCATCTCCGAGTAATCCCGTGCGAAGCAATCTTTATATTCTTTGAGAAGCTTGATTAAGTTCCCCCCGAAGTCCGGTTGCAAACCCGCACCGATGAACGTCGGCCTTGGTTTATCACCGTTTCCAATGTCAACTTCCTCCGGCCTTATCGGCCGACATGAATCCTCGTCCCGGCCTTGCCATCGGTGCCATCCACGGGGTTCTCCATTAAAAATTACCGTAAGAGCCGACCGCTTGAATCGGCCGTTGGTCACCGCCGACGGGTTCGACAGACCTTCTCCCCGTCCTTCCCCGAGAAGCAATCGATGCCTTGGTATTCCCGAAGGCTGGTTCCATGTTAGCCACGCTCACGGAGTCGTCCGCCCGCACGACCTCAATTTCATCGTCCACCCACCGGATCGACTCGTTGATGCATAGTGGATGGGACGCGAGCGATTGGCGTGGATCCGGGCCCCGCCCAAGCAAAGCAGGCCGTAGGCTCCCTTCCCTTCGATGACGAAGAAGGTGGTGAGCGGCGTCTTGGACCCGATCATCAAGTCCACGTGAGCGCATCCTTTGGTATCCGAGGGGTTCCGGCGAAGTCGTTCGGGATGATGCTTGTTGGTGTCAAATCGCTCGGGGTCATGCCAAGCTTCCCGAAGGTGGTGTACGGCATCACGTTAATCGCCGCGCCACCGTCGACGAACATCTTGGTCAATGGCTTGCCATTGACGTACCCCCCCTCAAGTACGCCGGCCTCATGTGGCGATTCTTGGCCGGCTTGTCGAAGATGGCCTCGCTTGGCAAGCACCGCCGCGCCATCATCTCCTCGGCCGCTCGTCGTCAAAGGAAGCTTCCTCCCGCATCACCCGGTTAGTGGGAGCCATGAACTCGTTTGGCGAGAAGTATACCATGCATGCGGGGGCTTGACGCTTTGATCCTTCCGGCCGGTCCTTGGGGCGCCACTTCGTCTCGTCCGGACCCCGGCTTGCTTCATCTCGCGGTTCCTCAAGCGTTGGACCCGCCTCTTCCGGCTCTTGCGTAGACCGGGTGGGCACCATTGCCCCTTCTCGCCGACGTAGACCTCCTCGTCCTCCTCGTGGTCGCCCCACCCGAGATCGGCTCGGCGCTTCCCGGGATGATCAATGATTTCAATTTTTTGCCGCCGATCCCCATTCGGGTGGATCCTTCCAAGTCTTTCGTGGACGGATCGGCGATTGGCGCTTTCTCGCCCGTACTCGCATATCCGTCGCCGCATTCGGGACGGTTCCTTAATGTGGGTAGTTTCGGTGCCTTCGTTCCGGCGGTGCTCGAAAAAGGCGCACCCCCGCGGGGCGCGCTCCCGCCGCGCGCGCATCGTTCCCCGATTCCATCCGCGCGCTTCCTCCTCGGCCCCGCGTTGCTCCTCCTCGTGACGACGCTCCCGGTAGCTTTCCTTCTCCATCCGGCGCCGCCATTTGTTAAGGAGGATGCGCGACGTCACCTTGGGTTTGGGCTTGGACGACTCCCCGATCTCGATGTGGCTCTTGAGAACGCGGGGGCGTCGCCCGGACTTGCTCTATGGTCACCGGCGCTTCGGGTCAACCGATCCATCTTGCTTGGACCCGGCCGAGGTCGGGACCTTGACTTTCCCTTTCTCTTCGGCCGTTATCGCATTGACGGAAAAGCCGAGCATGTTCTCGCGGGAAGGGGTGGCCATCCAGCCTTCATCTTGTTATCGAATTTGAGGTGCCCTTCCCGGATAGCCTTTTGGATCCTCATCCCGAAGACCCCGCAAGCCGTTGATGGAATGGGAGTCCCCGTCATGAAAGCCGCGAGTAACGTTTCGCTTTGACTCCATCGGGGCCGAAGCATAGAGTGCCCTTCGGGCGCCTTGATTCGGCCTTCTTTTACCAAGAGCTCAAACAACTTGTCGACCTTTGTGATGTCGAAGTCATAGGTTCCTTTGGTCCGTCCGACCCAACGCCGATTCATTGTGAGAGGCTCTTTACCCCACATGATTTCTCGCCGCAGCCTATCTCCGGTTCGTCGTCGAATCCTCGAACAAATCGGCTTTGTCCAAGAATTGATTGTAGATATCGGCGATGTCGTGTCGCTTGCCAAACTTGGGGTCCTTCTTGAGGCCATATGCCCGATTGCTCATCAAGGATAATTTCGTGACGGTTGGCCCAAGTTTTCAAACTCCATCCCAAAGAGCTTTTCGCGCACGGCCGGTAACATCCCGGCGACGGCCATATCGGCTAGCCGATCGTCCGGCAAGTTCAATGAGAAGCACATGCCCTTGACTTCTCTCGAATCTTCTCGAAACTCCGGCGGTGTTTCACCGTGCCTTTGCTTCGGGGTGGCGAGATCGATCAACTTTTTCTCGAATCGCCGCCGAAGTAGTGAGCGTGGAATTTACGCTCCAAATCTTTCCACCGGCCACCGACTCGGGCGGCAAGGACGAGAACCACCGAAAAGCCGGACCCGTCGCCGAGGCGGGGAAGTAGCGAACCCCCGAACGTCTCTTCGGGCCGAACATTCCCCCAACCGCATGAGATAACGAGCGATATGCTCGACCGTGCTTGTCTCGTCCCCGCCCAGAGAACTTTGTGAATTCCGTCGGTGGTTTTACCCTTGGCGGCGGGAGCACGTTATAGTACCACTCCGGGAACGGCGGCTCGTAGGTGGGGCCCCGCATCCTTGGCTTGAGGCCGAACCGATTCTCGCATCAATTCGGCCATCTTGCGAGCTAGGGCATCTTCCTCTCCCGAGCGCCCGGCCGCGCGTACCCCGGGTGCGGGAAGGCATCGAACGCTCCGTAATTCCCCACTTCATGATAGCCGCCGCCGTATAAATTCCTCTCGGGAGCCGGTTGGTGGACGGAGCTATTCTTCGACCGGGATCGAGTGGGGCCCCGGATGAGCCGAACGCTAAGTCTCCGTACGTAGGCCGGCACGGATTCGGCCATTGTTGCGCGGGGCCGACCCGTGCCGCTCCGTGGTGGCGGCGGGATTGGTTGACTTCCCGTAGCTTGCAGCGGAGGCCGAACCGGCCGCCCCCGGCCCCGTGGAGGAGATTGGAACGCTTGGCTCCGGAGCTGCGAGGAGGGGGTCGCCGCACCGGGCCCCGTGGTGGCGGCCGAGAGCTTGATTCACCCGGCTCCACGGTGCTCTTTCCGCGTACGCCCTTCCGAACGCCCGCCCCGCGCCCGACCAAAGAGGGCCACCATCATCCGTTGGAGCGACCCAAGGAAAGCTTGATTGTGCTTGGTGAGCACGTCGTCCATTGACTCTTGGAAGATCCGCGCGCACTCTTCCTTTTCTTGTTGGGTCGTAGCGTCGGTTTCTCCCGGCAACAAGCACTGCGGGCGGTGCCATTCTTCGATATGGTACACCGCTTCGATTCTTCTTGAATGACATGAGACACTTTTGTTGAAACCGATTCACGGCGTCCACGAGCCGCCGATGCCGCGCTCCGGAGAAAGCTCCTCAATGCTGACATCCAGGAGGTCTGTGATCTCAGGCATCCTGAACCAATTCGGCTGTAGGTCCCACTGGGCGTGCCAAAAAGTGTGTTGACGCAAAATATGCACTCAGCGCCAATCACACAGCAAGCCGAAAAGCTTAGCTTCGCACGCGCAGAGAGAAAGTGACGTGCCAGTCAATTTTTCCTGAAAATTAACAAAAGGGAAAACAATTAAATACCAAAACTTGGAACCTACCGGGTGGTACCAGGCAGTTCCATATTTACGGCTAAGAAGCCAAGCAAGACGACATGTAGCTATGCGAAGCTACCTGTCAAAGAACCACGACGATTCGGGTAAACGCAAAGGGAAAAAGAACATTGCCGAATGGATGACGTAAGCATGACAACGATCGATCTTTGAATAAACATGGATGCATGTGCAAAGCCATGACCGATCCTCAATGAAGATTAACATTAAATAAAGCAAAGCACGAACATGATCATGTATTAAAATAAGCATGCATAGATCCAAAGCATTAGTCTACCGCATGTCTAATCACTTTAAGATCCGTCGGGCACGACATCAAGCAAATCTATCCACCGCATGATACAACTTGCATGAAAGAACGCACCACTTTCCATAAATAGATCTATCCACCGCATGATACAACCCAAATATGGAAAGCTAGAAGCACACGTCTTTTAAAACATAAACAACGCACGTGATCTACTCGTGAAGATTTAACCGAATGCGGCTGAACAACCGATTCGGGGTCCATGAAGAAGGAACAAACATTACCACGTGAATAAATCTATCGGAGCCGAATTGGAAATCTAATCCACCGATGACTAGCTCCAAAGCAACCCAAAAACCTCGCATCTACCGCATGATACCCGGCTCTTTCAAGATTTATGCTAACAAAGCAAGCTTGAACCCGCAACATGTAACAACCTAGATCGATTCGGTTTCGGCTATCGGAGAGCACGAGATCCACGCGTCAAAACACGAAACACGCTCTTGCACGAATCTTAAAAGAAAAGAGCCGATCCAAACCCATCTAGATTGGGCAAAAGTGTGTTACATGAATCAAAACATAAAGCAAAACTCATGATAACACGGGGTAACTTAATGAATCTATTGGATCTTGCCAAAATCCAATAGAGCCGATAACTAGCTTCAAGCTAGACCTTAGCCTACCGCATGGCTCGTGATCTAACAAGAAACCCTCTTGAACCAAGCTTGAATCTACCGCATGACACGAAGCATGGTAACAAGACTACTTGCATCGATCTAAATCCACCGCATGATACTAGACATGATACAAGGTTGCGGTACTCACGGAGGTCGACGGATCGATTGGTCCTCTCGAAGAACTCGACGACACGACAAGGGACTCTAGGGTTTTGGCGTAAGGCCGGTGTGTATTGAGGAATGAACGTCCGTTTTTACATACACCCGGGGGTCGTATTTATACCCCGCCGATTACAATCGCGAATGGATACATTGCCTAACTAAGCTTGATCGCCCGTCCATCCATTCGCTCCCTCCGATCGAGCCACGTCACCGTCCAATCCCGCAAAATCAGCTCTCTTGTTCCTTTGCCGAACCGGGAGCAGTATAGCCGACCGCGGATCCTTCGCCGAAAATCTCCGAAGATGCCTTTCCTTCCACCGGACGGACTCTTTTCCGAATTGGACCCACATGTCATACTCCTTACCAAATTTTGGTGTTAACGGTTGTCACAGGTGAACTAGCCGGCAAATTCGGCGAAATTTCACTATTCAACCACCACGCTGACTTCGAGCTCGAGTCCGCCTCCAACCCGAACTCGACGTCGCCATGGGTCGTCGCATGTGAGCCGGCTGCTCAGCCATCGCAGGCGATCCCCTCACTTCGCGAGCGCTCCGCGCGTGACCCCCGCATCCTCAGTCGGGCCCGCACGGGGGCTCCCCCTTCGCGCCGGCCGGCAAGGAGCCCGTACCCGAGCACGGCTCGGACTCCGACGCCGCCCCCGATCGCGCTCGGACTCCGCCCTCTCTCCGAGTTCTACTCGAACCCGGACTACGAGTTCGACTTCGGGTCGGACCCCGAGGAGCCCGAATCCGAGGACAACTCCACCGAGCTTCCCTTGTCGGGGCCGGCCCTGCGGGGCCGGTTATATCATCCACGCCGGTGCGGAAGATACGTTCCTGCGGCCGGACCGCAAGCCCGCCGCTCTCGGTGAAGGGAGACTCACGCTACGTCGCCTACATCGACTCGCTACCGTTCCAGGGAGGGAACACCGCTAGCCGGGGCCGACTCAAACACACCAACCGAGGTGGCACCCTGCGAGTCCGGCCTTGGCACACCCGATCGCCAAGTCTTCATGGCCGCCGGCGATACCCCGTGGCCTTCGGGCACGGCTCGGGACAAGTACACGGAGGACATCTCCTCCGACGAGCTCTCTCGCCGACGCTCGACCGAACGAGACTCCGGCGGACGGAGACTCTCGACGTGAACGCAACCGAAGCGCAACGAACGTCGTCGACGCCTCCGTGACAACCTCCCCATCCGCAACCTTGCGGAAGCTCTCGAGGCGGTCGAGAGCAGAGTTCACACCACCCCCCGAGCAATGCCTCATGTCGATCACGGCCGATCGCACGTCGGGCTCGGGGCATACGCGCCGGGATAGGTCATCGCCAAGCTCGCCGAAGATGCTTACTTCATGCGGGTTGACAACGAGTCAATCAACCTCCTCCGGCTAAACCCCGCGACAACGAAGCTACTAGTCGCGGGCGCCAACAACGGTCCCAACCGTACTCGAGCCGACCTCCCGGCCGAGCCCAACCGTCGTCGCTCCAACGCCGGCGGACCTTCACAGCAAGACCGCGGCAACCGAGAAGTTGTCCCCCACCGCGCTCCGGCCGGTGGTGGCGGCAACGATCCCGACGGCGGCGGCGGCGGCGGCGGCGCCTCCAACCATGGAGCCAACGCAGAGGGCCGGGAGGCGGCGGCGCCGCGGCGGCCGAGGCCACGCGAACGGCCCACGCCTCCGGCGCCTCACACGGCGGGTACGACGCTCGCCGGAAGATTGTGGAGGCCGCGGCGGAAGAAGTCGACCACTTCCCACCGAAGGCGACGGCTTCCCCGCCTTCTCACCTCGACTTCGCAACTTGCTCCTCCCCGACAAGTTCAAGCCTTTGGGGATCACCAAGTATGATGCGAAGCGGGAGATCCCATCCGGTGGCCCCGATGCTACGCCCTCTCCATCGAGAACGCCGGCGGCAACGGCAACACCAAGTGCCTCTACTTCCCCTTTCGCCCGGACCAAGCACCACTCACATGGCTCGAGTCGGCCGGACAAGCACTCGATCGACAAGTGGGACCAATGGAGGAGCGATTCACAAGTAAGTTCGCGGGCGCCATGGGCCGATCGGGTACTCGCATGGACCCGGCCATGATCAAGCGAGAACAGGGCGAGACCCTCCGCAAGTACATGCGCCGCATTTTCGACAAGCGCGCGCATCGTCGTCGACGTCACCGACAAGGAGGTCATCGACCTCTTCCAAGACGGCCTCTACCACCGCCGCACCTTCGAAGACTTCGGTCGTCGCCGTCCCCAGTCCATCCCCCACCTCAAGGACATGATCACGTCCGGGCGGATGAAGAGGACAAGGCCAACGCCAAATACGACGCCATCCGCGGCAAGTCCAAGCAAAACCGGGCGGCGGCGGCGCGGCCAATGCAAACCAGGGCGGCCGCAACAACAACAACAACAACTACTACTCGGGTCCCAACCGCAAGCGCAAGCCGGACAACACCGTCGCGGCTATCCGGCACCCTCGCGAAAGGGAACTCGAAGAAGAACTCCGGCGGTTTCAAAGACCCGCCGAAAGAGAAGTGCCCGTGGCATCCAAACGGCAATCACACCACCGAGCGGTGCTACCAACTCGGGCATGCACTCAAGGATACGCCGGAGCCACCGCACCCTCACGACCAAAAGGGCAAGAAGAAGGACGGCGACAACAACGACTTCCAAGAACCCGAGAAGACCGTCAACGTCCTCTTCGGCGGACCGCCCCGGGAGGGCGGGAGCGAAGGCTACCCGTCGCGAAGTAATGTCCATTGAGCCGGCGGTCCCGACCCCTCTCAGGTGGTCGGAGGTACCCATCACCTTTTCCCGCGCGGATCAATGGACCGGCTTCTCCGAACCCGGGACGGTTCCCCCTCGTCCCGAAGCCAACGGTGGCGGGCTCCAAGCTCAACAAGGTGCTCATCGACGGGGGAAGTGGGCTTAACGTCCTCTTCACCAAGACCTTGAAGAAAATGAAGCTCGACATCACCCCCATGCTCACCAAGAGCAAGCACGCCCTTCTACGGCATCGTCCCCGGCAACGCGGCTATTCCACCGGGCTCGGTGGTCACCGCCGGTTACCTTCGGGGCGTCTCGGGACAACTACCGTACCGAGTACATCAAGTTCGAGGTCGCGGACTTCAAAACCTCTTACCACGCCATCCTCGGCGGGCCGGCCATCGCCAAGTTCATGGCGGTGCCCCACTACACCTACTTGGTACTCAAAATGCCAAGCCCGGCCGGTGTACTCTCTCCTCCAAGGGGACTTGAAGATCTCCCACGACCGCGACACGAAGCCGTGGAGATCGCTTCTACAAACCAAGTACCCAACGCGTTGATGGAGGTCTACGCTACGTCGAAGAAACTTGCTACAAGCGAACTCGACATCCCAAAGAAGTCCGACGAGCCACGAACAAGCCTCAGCCACCTGAGGAGGTACCCGTCAAGACGGTCGACCTCGGAACAGGCGACCCCAGCAAGACCACCACCATCGGGTCCGGCCTCGACCCCAAATAGGAAGACGCGCTCATCAGCTTCCTTCGGGCTAACCGCGACATCTTCGCGTGGAAGCCAGCGGACATGCCAGGAGTGCCCAGGGAGCTGATTGAGCACTCCCTCAACGTCGATCCTAAGGCCACCCCCAAACGACAACACCTCCGACGCTTTGCCGACGACAGGCGGGATGCCATCAAGAAGGAACTCGCCAAGCTACTCGCAGCTGGCTTCATCAGAGAAGTCTTCCATCCTGAGTGGCTCGCCAACCCCGTCCTCGTCCGCAAGAAGAACTCGAACGAGTGGAGGATGTGCGTCGACTACACCGACCTCAACAAGCACCGCCCCAAGGACCCCTTCGGGTTGCCGCGGATTGATCAAGTCATCGACTCCACGGCGGCCGCGACCCTCTTCTCGCTTCCTCGATCGCTACTCCGGTACCACCGGATCGCAATCAAGGAGGAAGACCAGGGAGAAGACCGCGTTCATCACCCCGTTTGGCACGTATCGCTACACGACCATGTCATTCGGATTGAAGAACGCCGGCACTACCTACCAACCGGCCATCCGAGGGCTCGCTTCAAGCGGCAACTCAACAAGAACGTCGAGGCCTACGTGGATGACGTGGTTGTCAAAACCCGGGGACTCCGTACCCTCATCGACGACCTTGAAGAGACCTTCGCATCACTACGCGAGTACCGCCGGAAGCTCAACCCGAACAAGTGCGTCTTCGGTGTCCCTTCGGGCAAACTACTCGGCTTCATCATCGCCCGGCGCGGCATCGAAGCCAACCCCGAGAAGATCACCGCCATCACCAGCATGAAAGCTCCCACGAACATCAAAGACGTCCGTAAGCCGACGGGGTGCATGGCGGCGTTGAACGTATTCATCTCGAGGCTAGGAGAACGGGGCCTCCCCTTCTTCAAACTACTCAAGCATCAAGAGAAGTTCGTGTGGACTCCGAGAGGTGGATCAAGCCCTTGCCCGGCTCAAGGACTTCCTGTCGAAGCCACCGATCCTCACGGCTCCTCACAAGGGCGAGCGCCATCGCTCTACCTAGCCGCGACTACTCACGTGGTCGCACCGCCATCGTTGTCGAGCGGCGGGGAAGACGGCCACGCCTATCCGGTCCGGGGCGCCCGGTCTACTTCGTCGGCGAGGTTCTATCGAGTCCAAGGCTCGCTATCGGCCGTGCGAAGCTCCCGTACGCTCTACTCATCACCTCGCGGAAGCTACGACACTACTTCCGGGAGTACTCGGTCTCCGTCGTCACCGACTACCCGCTCGGCGACATCTCGCGGAACCAAGATGCTACGGAAGAATCTCCAAGTGGGGCTGTCGAGCTCGGCGCCCTCACCATCGACTTCAAGCCACGCACGGCCATCAAGTCGCGAGGCACTAGTCGACTTCATGGCAGAGTGGCGGGAGAACCGGCTACCTACTCCCACCGTGCGACCGAGCATTGGGTGATGTACTTTGACGGCTCACTCAACCTCGAGGGCGCGAGTGCGGGGGTACCCCCGATCTCTCCAACGGGCGACACGGCTCAAGTACGTCCCGCAGATCTTCCGGAAGGTCTCAAACAACGAAGCCGAGTACGAAGCCCTCCTACACGGGCTCCGCCTCGCGGCTTCACCGGGCATCAAGCGGCTACTAGTCTACGGCGACTCCGCGCGTGGTCATCAACCAAGTCAACAAGTCCCGGGACCGCAACAAGGAGAACATGGACGCCTCGCCTAGAAGTCCGCAAGCTCGAGAACAAGTTCTACGGTCTCGAGTTCCATCACATCGTCCGCGACAACAACGTTGCAGCGGACGTCCTCTCCAAGCTCGGATCCACCCGCGCTCAAGTGCCAGCGGGTGTCTTCGTACACGAGCTTCACGCTCCATCCATCCCGGAGCCGGCGCCACCGACCATCGTCCCAGCCCATCCACCAGTCGGGCAAGAGGTCATGATGATCGACGTGGACCGGAGGCAACCCTTCATCGACTACCTCGGCGAGCGAGAAGGTCCCCTCCCGACAAGAACGCGGCCGAGCAACTCGTCCGCCGCGCCAAGTCCTACGCCCTCGTCGGAGACAAGCTTTACAAGCGGGGCGCATCTTCCCGGAGTACTCATGAAGTGCGTCCCTCGTGAAGAAGGCAAGGACATCTTGGAGGAGATCCACAAGGGCGTCTGCGGCAACCACGCGTCCTCACGCACGCTGGTCAGCAAAGCCTTTCGGCGAGCCTTCTATTGGCCCACAGCCCTGGGCGACGCCGAAGAACTCGTCGAAAGTGCCAAGGGTGCCGCACTTCGCCAAGCAACAACACGTCCCGGCCTACAAGCTAGTCACCATACCGCCAACCCGGCCCTTTGCCCGCCGGGGGCTCGACATGATTGGGCCACCGCCAACCGCGCCGGGGAGGATTCAACAGGGTACCGGTGGCTATCGACAAGTTCACCAAGTGGATCGAGGTCAAGCCGGTCACATGCCCCAAGGCCGACGAGTACTCGACTTCCGGATGAACTCGTACACCGCTATGGGCTACCCCACCGCATCATCACAGACCTGGGGTCCAACTTCAACAACCACCAGTTCTGGGAGTACTGCGAGAACAGCGGGATCGACGTCCGATACGTCTCAGTTGCCCATCCACGGGCCAACGGACAAGTCGAGCGCGCCAATGGGATGGTGCTCGACGCTCTCAAGAAGCGGCTACACGACGCCGCGAACTCTAAAGGGGGCAAGTGGATCAAGGAACTACCCAACGCACTCTGGGGGCTACGGACTCAACCATCCAAGCCAACGGGGCAATCCCCCTACTTCCGGTCTACGGCTGCGAAGCAATCCTCCCCGCCGACGTCATATGGAACTCGCCGGCGGTGGAGCACTACGACGAAGGCGTCTCGGAAGACGGCAGACGAGTTGACATCGATAGCCTCGAAGAAGCTCGCCGCGCTACCCTCGTCCAATCGGCAAGGTACCGGAGGGTATCCGACGCTACCACGATCGCAACGTCAAGGAACGCTCCTTCAACGTTGGAGATCTTGTCCTCCGCCGTATCCGAACACGGAAGGACTTCACAAGCTCGCGCTCCCCCTCGGGAAGGTCCCTTCACCGTGGCAAAGGTGACCGGCCGGGCTCCTATCGCCTCCAAACACTTGAAGGCGAAGACATCAACAACTCATGCAACGTCGACCGGCTCCCGTCGATTCTACGCCTAGTCCACATGACTACTGCGGGGTTCAAGTCTACGCGACTACATCAACACCCCTTGCCGTAAGCGACCCCCCGGTCCCGGCTCCGGTCTCGGACTACTCCTCTCCGGGGTCCGGCCCCGTGCGGCTACCTACGGACCCTAGGGCCGCGACGAGCGTCAAGGACTCTAGCGGCGGTCTACTAAGAGACCATACTCCAAGATCCGGCCGCGGCACGGCTACTTATGGATCTACGATCCGGCCTGCACGGCTATCTACGGATCAACCGGTCGCAAGCGGCTACCCGCTCCCGGCGCTACTTACGTCCGTAAGCGGCCTCCGGGTCCAAGCGACTACTCTGTAACTACGGCCCTGGCCATCCAGGTGTACTTCTTCAACAATAAAGTTTGATCGTTCATCAACTTCTTTACTGCCTGCTCCCTACAACGGGACTACTAAAGTCGAGTACTACTACTCGCATCCACTCCACGATGGGGGCTCCGCACTCTGAGATCGCGACTATGAGTACTCATTGCTGGAAAAATTTTCTTTCATTGATACTTGAACAATTCATTACAATTGTTTTCCTGTACAACTATGGCTACTAGCTACCTATTACAGGGCTACCGGAGGTTCGGCTTCTCGGCCTACTCGCTCCGCGATGGGAGCCATCTCGCTCCGGCCGGCTCGCATCCTGCTCATCAGAGCAGTTGGCGGCTACCCCGCCGGCGACTACCTCCACTAGGGCCTTCGGGAAGTACGACTTCATGAAGGCCAAGACTTGTCTTGGGATCGACCTCGCCATATGCTTCACGTAGGCGGCCGGCCCGGCTTGGCGTTTCCTTGAGGCGATCCACCAGAGGAGCAATCTTGGGGCCGCCCGGGTGCGGCACCAGGAGCCTTGCGATCGGCAGTGCGGCTTCTTCCAACTCCTTCAAGCGGGCCCGCAATGCCTCGCCAGTCTTCATTCAACTTCGCAAGGATTTGTAGCGATTGACGAGATCTCTCGTCGAAGCAATCCGAAGCTCTATATGCTTCTCGCACTCGAAGGCGAGTTCTTTGTAGTCGAGCTCGAGTACACCGGCGGGCTTCTTGCTCCCGGTAGAAGAGGTTCTTCATGCTCATCTCCGAGGCCTTCGGCCTGCTCCACCCGGTCCTCAAGCTCGCAACACAAGGCAATGCAACGGCGGGTCAGATGCTTCTCGACCTCCAACAAGTACCCGACAAGTTGAGGGGTATACCTTTGTTCTTGTTGCGGAGGCCTTTATTCTTCCGCACCAAGTCGTCGCCCTTTGCCGCAACTCCAAGACGTCGTTGTGGTACTTGGCGAAGGCGGCGTCGAGCTTCGACCGCATGGCGGCCGCGTGCTTCCGCGACTTCACAAGTTGCTCTTCTAGCGCCTCGGCTCGGAGCACCGTGTCGCCATAGCCCCGAAAGCGGAGTTCGACTTGTCACGGGACCGCTCCGCGACGTCCCGCACAAGACAACTCAAGTCACAAGAGTACTCAACGACAAAGGATTAGCTACTCAAAGGCTACGGCTACTTACCTTCATCCACTGCTCGGCTTGACGGATCGCCTCCGGATGCCCCGGCTACCGTCGCCGGCTCGATGAGATCGTCCGCGAGCAGCTCTATCCCGCCACGACTACTTGCGGTGGCCTCCGTCATCGGTGCAGAGCGGATGGGCTCGCGTCCGGATCTCGGGGAGCGGATAGCCACCTCAAGAGCAATCTCTGGCGACGTGGTGACCGCCTCTCCCCCGGCGGTCTTCTTGACGACCTCCTCCACGGGCCCGGGGGCCCCTTCCGCAGCCTCTCGGGCCTCTGGTGTCAACCTCTGCATCGGCACCCCTGCAGGGATGTCACCACCTTCGGCCTTGTCGAAAAGACGACAAATGCATCGGTGCCTACGACTACTCCTCATGAAGCCCCGTAGCTTCAAGAAGGGTACCCACCTTCGACTACACCGGCCTCCCGCAGATGGCGCCTCGAAAACCGGTGGCTCAATTGCGGCTTGGGTAGCGGGAGCGGCCTCCTCGGTGGGCGGTGCGACTTCTTCCGCCACCGCCGATGAGGGCTCATCCCCATCCCGGGTCGGATCCGTGCATTTTCTCCGGAAGCACACACACGGATGGTCGTCGGGCAACATCGACTACCGCAAACAAGTACTACTCGCAAGGATACGGTACTTACAAGTTCGACCGGACAATTGTCACGGCCGGAGCACTGAGGATGCTGGCGATATGGACCAGTCCACCCTCGGCGGGCGCCTCCTCCCCGCGCCCCGCGGCTATCGCCTCCTCCACGCCAGCGGCGGCGGCGGCCGCCGGTATCCCGAGCTCCTGAGGCCACCACCTCTTCAACGGCGGCGGCTACGGGTCCCGTGCTCCCTTGCGGAGCTGGGGGCTGGCGCTCCAGTTGCGCCAGGATTTCTTCGACAGTGGGGGCTGGACTACGACTTCCAGCTGGCTCCCCCACCGTGTCCCACACGCCCTCGTCGCCCTCTTCGACGGGCTCCGCTGGCGGCACCTCCTGCATACAAGGAAGACTACTCGTCAGCAAAAGTACTCGAACAACGGGTACTCGACCGCTTTCCGCTCATGACAACTTACCTCCCGAGGCGTGGTCTGCGAGACCTTCGGCTTCTTCGCCACCCGCTTCCCCGGCGGGGTTGCGCGGCTTCCGTGGCGGCGCGGGCGCGGGCTAGCCTCCGTGCCGGTCGGGGGGGTCTTGTACCGAGGAACATGAGGCAAGCTCGGGCGGCTAAACCTCGACCGCGGCTAGAAGTGGTCCCGCAACGTCTCCTCGTCTTCGTCGTCGTCGTCGGAGGTATCCTCCATGACGACGAGTGTCGTGGCCTTCACCGACTTCTCGGCGCTCCTTAGCCTTCCCCTCCATCGGGATCTCGATTCCGCTCGGAGGTGGCCGTGGCTCGGAGATGAACTTCTTCACATCATCCTGCGCAAGACACAAGACGTCAGCAACTCTACTTCAAGTAATCACTACTCGACTAGGGGAGTACGACTACTCACCTCCTTGGGCGGGCGCGCGGCGGAGTACTCCTCGACAGGGCACGCCGTGTACGGCGGCATGTCCTTGAAGATCCGCGACAACCTCTCGATGATGTCGTTGTCGTCCGGCTCGCCTCCCGCATCCGCGACGTGTCGTCGTCTCCGGTGTACTCGAAGCCCGGTGGTCTCCCGAGCCATCAACGGCCGGATCCTACGCTTCATGAAACCGAAGGCCACGTGCTCGGCCCTCGGTCCCGCCTCCCCGAGCACCTTGATGCGTGCTAGCGAGCTCGGGGAGCCGGATTCCTTCTTGCATGGTGGGCTCCGTGTTCCACCATTCACGGTGGCTCGGGCCGCCGTCCGCTCGGCTTCGGCAGCCGAGGTGGTGGTCCGTGATGTAGAACCACCCGGTCTTCCAATCCGTGTTGGAGTCGATAAGCTTGTACGCCGGATATTGCTCCGCGGCGTCCTCCCTCGGCCCGGATGCCGGCTCCTCCGACTACCCCGGGGTTGGTTGCACTTGGTTGCGGCTTGACGTGGAAGAATTTCCGGAAAAGCACCCAATGCGGCTTGATTCCGAGGAAGGCTTCGCGAAGTGCACGAAAACCGACGTGTGGAAGATGCCGTTGGGGTTCCGAGTTCGTGTACTCGATACCGTAGTACCCGAGCAGCCCCTTGAAGAAATCGCCGGCCGGGAGTGCAAGACCGCGCTCCACGAACCACGCGAACATCGGGATCTCGTCTTCGGCTTTCTCCATCGGATATGGATCTCCGGCGGCGGATCTCCACATATCGACTTCCTTCTCCCTAATGAACCCACTTGTTCGGGAGGGTCGCGCATCCTCCGTCTTCACTTTGGACTTTTTCCACTCGCGGCTTGGATCGGCCCGCGGTGGAGACATGGGCGGCGCCGCTCCGGTGGCGCCCGCGGCGGCCTCTTTGCGGCCCCTCTTCTTCCCGGCGGCCTTGGACGTCTTGGACGGCGACGGCTTCATCCTCCAAGTGCGGGGCGTCTCCACTCGCATCCGCTCGGGGGCCGGCCCTAAAAGATTTGGGTGGCGGCGCACTTGAATCTACTACGGCGGCGGCAAGCGCCGGGAGTGGATTTGCTTCGGATGGATACGGATTGGCTGCAGCTCGAATGGGTGAAAAACCCTAAGGGTTTTGGCTTCGGGCGGCCGGATAAGTCCACGCGCGGCCGACTCGGCGGGCCGCGCGCGACCCTTCACATTCTACTAGTCGACGCGCCTCACCTCGGGGGCTCGACTACTTCTACTCGACTACCTGGGAAGCGGCTAGTCTCAAGAGCATCTCAGGACACATTCTTCAAGATGACCCTTCAATTCGAGAGGAAGTACTCGACTCAAGGCTCGGGGGCTCCGTGCCACGTGTCCTTCGGTTTTTTCTCTCCGGATTTTTCGGGATTTTCTTGCCAAGACTTCAGATGGACCCTCAGCCAGAGCCCGCGGCTCAACCTAAGGCTCGGGGGCTACTCCATATGGAGTGCGATTTTGCAAATCGCACCTCCATGTCAGCTCCGGCTTCAAGACAAGACAGGCATTTTTTGAAGACCTTCGAAGGCAGTTTTCGAGGACGCTTGGGACTACTCGAGAAGACTTCAAGATTGCTCAAACATCAGCTGGAGTACATTCCAGCCTCGGGATGCTTCGACTACTCTTGAGGACTTTGACTTGTAGCACTCGGGGACGCTTGAGGACTACTTGTTAAGGCCGTCAAGATTACTTGAAGCTATCCTTCTCGACTACAAAGTACTCGGGGGCTTGTCGTATGGACCTCCCTGGGCCCACTACCTCGGTGGGTACCAGGACCGACTACTCGGTGGGCCCCCGGGACTACCGGCTTGCGCTACACGGCACCGAAGGCGTGGAGCACAACTACACAGGGGAGTAGTACTCGGTTAGGGAGCCGTACATGTTCTCGCACCGTATAGAGGACTCCTAGACGTACTCGACTAGTACTCTCTCCCTACTCCGACTTGTAACCCCGCCTCCCGACTATATAAGGTGAGGCGGGGACCGATCTCTAGCATCCAATCCTCTCTCATACAACTCACGGCGCACCATTGCACCATCTTGTAATCGTGCCCTATCAATCCGTAGCTACGCAAAGCATACGGGACGTAGGGTATTACGCACCTCGCGGCCCAAACTCGTCTAAATTGTGTGCCACGTGTCTCTTCCTTCGAGTTACCGATCTCGGCGAGTCACATTCATCTACTTCGGGTACCCCCGTAGTAGGTTGCCGGTCTAAAACACCGACACAACTTCATCAATAGCTTTCATGCTTTTCTTGCCAACTTCTATTCCTCCCTCATGCACCAAAAATTCCAAGAACTCTCCAGTCGAAACCCCAATAGCGCACTTGTTCAGGGTTCATCTTAAGCCCATGTTTATGGGTGCACTCTAGAGTGTTCCTCACATCAATCAAGTGTGATTCATGATCTAAAGACTTGATCATGACATCATCAATGTATATCCAAACAATTTTGCCGATCAACTCATGAAAAATATAATTCATGGCTCTTTGATAAGTTGCGCCGGCATTTTCAAACAAAATGTCATGACAATCCACTCAAAAAGCCTATATGTCTAGGACATCCGAAGGTCGTCTTTGATATATCTTCTACTGCCATAAAAATTTGATTGTACCCTGCATTGCCATCCATGAAACTAATAACTTTATGTCCAGCAGCAGCATCAACCAACAAATCAGCAACAGGCATTGGATATCCATCCATGGGTGTAGCTCCGTTTAGATCTCTAAAGTCTATGCAAACCCTCATTTTCCCGTTTTTCTTATAAACAGGGACAATGTTAGAAATCCACTCCGCATATCTGCATGGCCGAATGAAATTTGCCTCGATCAATCTTTCAACTTCTTTTTTCACGTCGGCCAATACTTCATCCTTGTAGATCTTTCGGGGAGGTTGCTTGTAAGGTTTAAAACCAAGCTTGATTGACAACCGATGCTCAACAATGGAACGATCCAAAGCACACATCTCCGAATAATCCCAAGCGAAGCAATCTTTATATTCTTTCAAGTAACTTTATCAACTCTTTTCGGAAACTTGAATCCAAGTTAGCACTGATAAATGTCGGCCTTGGCTTATCACCATTTCCAATATCAATTTCTTCCAATTTGTCGACCGACATGAATCCACGCCCTAACTTTCCATCAGTTCCATCAATTGGATTATCCATTAAAAATTGCTATAAGAGCCGACCGCTTGAATCGGTTGTTGATCACCGTCGGAGCGGTTCAACAGACCTTCACCCCGGTCCTTGCTCGAGAAGCAATCTATACCTTGATACTCCCGAAGCCGGTTCCACGTTAGCCACGCTCACCGAATCATCCGCTTGGACCACCTCTATATCATCATCCACCCATTGAACAAGCCGTTGATGCATGGTAGATGGGATGCAACAATTTGCACGGATCCGGCCCCGTCCAAGCAGGTAAGCTATATGCCCCTTTGCCCTCAATGACAAAGAAGGTCTTGAGCAAGGTCTTAGACCCGATCATTAGATCCACATGTACACGGCCCTTGGTGTCCGAAGGATTTCCAAAGCAAAATCATTTAGAACTATACTTGTTGGCATCAAATCCCCGGGGCCCATGCCAAGCTTCCGAACGTAGTGTACGACATCACATTGACCACGGCCTCCACCATCAACGAACATCTTGGTCAATGGCTTCCCATTGACATATCCCCTCAAGTACAATCGGTCTCATGTGCCAATTCTTGGCTTGCTTGTCAAAGGTAGCTTGCTTGGCCAACACTAGCTGTGCCATCAGCCCAAGTTGCTCAGCTTCATCGATGTATGGCGACGTTTCTTCCGCACAACCCGATTAGCTAGAGCCATGAATTCATTCGGCAAGAAGCATACCATGCATGTAGGAGCCGAACAACTAGATCCATGAGGCTTGTCCTTTGGACGCCACATCCGTTTCCTCTTGATCCCTCGCCCGTTTCAACTCCCCGATTTCTCAAGCACCGAACTCTTCTCTTTTGGCTTCTCCTCAAGCCGGGTGGGCACCACCGTTCTTCCCCGCGACATATTCACGCTCTTGTTCTTCATGATAAACTCACTTATGATCAGCATATCTTTTTCTTGGGTGATCATAAACTTCATTTATTTTTATGCGCCGACCGTCACTAGGATGTATCCTTCTAATTCTTTCATGGATAGATCGGCGATTGACGAGTATCCTGCCTATACTCAGTATATTTGTCACTGCATTCAGGACAATTGTTCAACATGGGGAGCTTCAAACCTTCATTCCAGCAGTGCTTGAAGAACGCACATCCCCAATGCGCACGCTCTTGCTCTCGTGCATGCTCTTCTCGTTCTCTCCCCGTGCACCTCTTCTTCAAACCTTCGTTTCTCCTCCTCGTATTTTTGCTTCGGTAGCGTTCTTTCTCTTGCTGACGCTGCCACTTGTAAAGGAGAATACGCGAAGTCACCCTGGGTTTGGATTTGGAGGATTCCCCTACTTCAATCTGACTTTTCAGGATGTGAGGCACTTCTTTGCGGACTTGTTCCACTGTTACTTGTCGAGCAAGGTCAACTGATCCATCCTGCTTTGCCCTTGCTGAAGTTAAAACCTTCACTTTCCCTTTTTCCTCAACAGTCACCATGTTGATCGAAAACCCAATCATGTTTTGAGGAAAAGGATTGCCATCGAACTTCATTTTATTGTCAAACTTCGATGACCTTCTTGGATGGCCTTTTGAATTCTCATCCCGAAAACCCCGCACTCATTGATGGGGTGAGAATTCCTGTCGTGAAATCCGCAGTATCTTTTTTCTTTGACTCCGTCAGGCCGAAGCATAGAATGCCCCTCTGGTAACTTGATTCGGCCTTCCTTTACAAGGAACTCAAAGAGCTTATCAGCCTTGGTCACATCAAAATCATAACTGCCCTTGGCTTGTTTGATCCATCTCTGGTTCACTGTTAACGGCTCTTTGCCCCAGACCATTTCTTCAGCTATTTCCTCTTCATCATCAAATTCCTCTCCTTGATCAACTATTTTGAGGAATTGGTTGTAGATGTCAGCTATATCACTGTGTTTGGCAAACCTAGAGTCTTTCTTGAAGCCATAAGCTTGGTTGCTCATTAATGACAATTTGTGTGACAATTGGCCAAGATTATCGAACTCCATGCCGAATAGCTTTTTCCGAATAGCAGGCAACATACCTGCTGCAGCCATATCAACCAATTGATCATCTGGTAGATTCAAAGAGAAGCACATGCTTTTAGTCTCTCTGAACCTCCTGAGAAACTCCATGGGTGTTTCATTATGCCTCTCGTCTCGGGGTGGTTAAATCAATCGGCCTTTTTCTCATTACTTCCAATGAAGTAATGAGCATGAAACTTTTGTTCCAAATCCTTCCAGGAACAGATTGACTGTGCAGGCAAAGAAGCAAACCATGTAAAGGCCGGACCTGTCAGTGATAAGGGAAAGTATCTGATCCTGAATGCTTCATCTGCTGAAGCTTCCCCAAGCTGCATCAGATATCGGGCTATATGCTCCACAGTGCTAGTATCATATTGCCCAGAAAATTTTGTGAAGTCTGCAGGAGCCTTCACCCTGTGTGGCAAAGCCACCCTATTATACCATTCTGGGAAAGGAGGTGTATACTCCTGCCCTTGATTTTTGGGTTTCAGGCCGAATCGATTTTGTAACACATCGGCCATTTTCTGCACCATAAGATCAACGTTAGCGTCTTGATCCCCGGTCTTCGAGTTGGCCCAAGAGGGCATTCCCCGTGGCCGTACCATATACGGGATTCGGGAAAGCATCAATGGCACCGTAGTCCATGAATTCCAAATATCCACCCCCATACATGTTCTTCTCGTGGCCTCGTTATTTGCCGGGGCTATCCTATAAGTAGAGCCGGGTGGAACTCCGAAGAGCCGAATGCCAAATCTCCATAAGTAGGTCCGTTGGGCATTGCTCGATAAGGGTTTTGTTGCTTGGATTGGTTGACCTCCTGTACTTTGCAGAGGCGGCTGGATTGGTTGACTTCCCGTATTTTGCGAGGCGGGCTGAGCACTTGCATCTCGATCTGGTTGGCTATTGACAGCAACACTCGATTCTCCTACCTCTACAGTAGGTCCTTGGGGTGATACTCGACCAAGCATCCTTTCCATGCCTGGGCCAAAGACACGAACCATCATTTGTCGGAACATATTCAAGAAAGCAGTATGGTGTTTAGCCATTATGTTTTCCATAGTTTGCCGGATCGCATTCATAGTCATGTTTCTCTTCGAACAGATGTGGTATCGAGTTCTCCGGTAGTAGAACCCTTGGCATGTCGACATAAGATACGACACACCACTTCGTTTTTAGCAAACGACATTAGGCACTTCGTCCGAAATTGATCAATGGCATCCTTCAATTGTATTTGTCGCTCTCGGGAGACGGCTCATCCATGGTGACATCCATGACATCATGAATAGCGAGGCATCTTGATCGCCTAGATGGTCCCACCGGCGTGCCAAAAAGTGTGTTGACGCAAAATCAGCACCTCGCGCCAAGCACACGGCAAGCCGAACAAAGCTAGCTTAACACACGTGCCGATTCCGAAGCGTGCCGATCAATTTTCCCCGAAACCGACAAAGGATGAAAAGCATTAGATAAAACCCGGAACTTGCCGAGTGGTACCGGACGATTTCGTATTTACGTCTAGAAAGCCAATTAATATGACATATAGCTACAATAAGCTATTTTGTCAGGCAATTTAAATATCATTCGAGAGCTCTAAAACATGAAACCAGGATATAGCCGAATGCATGATGTAAGCATGATAAAAGATCGGTCTTTGTTTAAACAACATTGTTCGCACGTGGTCATGACCGATTTTCGAGGATAAATTACAATAAAATAAATAAGGTGAAAGCATGATTATAAATTTGAAGTAAACAAGCATGCATAGGCCAAAAGCACTAGTCTACCGCATGTCTAGGTACCTTCAAACCCGTCGAGCATGACACCAAACAAGTTAATCCACCGCATGATACGACTTGTTTGAAATCACACCACCAACTACGAGTAAATCAATCCACCGCATGATACAATCTAAACATAGAAGGATAAAAGCATAAATTATTTAGAACAAACTTATGAACATGTTTCACTTGTGGTAGAATTGCCGAATACGGCTATACAGTCGATCCGGGTTCCGTGGAGAAGGAACAAACATTTGAAAAGTCAACAAGCTTGAACCCGCAACACCTGACAATCTAGATTGATCTAAATTAGGCTATTGAGAGCACTTGATCCTTTTACAATAAACCAAAGACTTGAAAGCACAACACATGGATCTCAAAGAGATAGAGCCGAAGCTAATCGATCTTGATTGGGCAAAAGAGTGTTACATGAATTCAACATAAAGCAAAATCCAAATAAACACGTGGTAACTTAATGAATCTATTAGATCTTGCCAAATCTAATAGAGCCGATAACTAGCTCCAAGCTAGACCTTAGCCTACCGCATGGCTCATGATCTAACAAGAAACCCTCTTGAACCAAGCTTAAATCCACCGCATGATACTAAGCAAGGTAACAAGACTACTTGCATCACGGTCTAAATCCACCGCATGATACTAGACATGATATAAGGTTGCCGGTACTTACGGAGGTCGACGGATCGATGCCTCCTCTCGAAGAACTTGACGACTCAACTAAAGGACTCGAAGTTTGGCACGGGGCCGGTTTTGTTGTGTAATTGTTCGATCCCTATTACAGACACCAAGGGTTTATATTTATACCCTTGTCCTAACTCGACTCGTGGTCGACTACGAGTACAACATTCATTACCTAAATTAATGTCCCGGCGCCAATGTCCATCTCGCACCCGTCATCAATTCGACCCTACCTTATATCCGAGCCATGTCATCACCGTTGACGGATAGAACTCGTATCCACCTACGATCCGCAAGCGTACGGACCTACACCTTTTTCACCACGGGATTCCCAAGGTTCTTGTCAATCCGCGGAGCAAGGGGATTACTAGCGCTTAACCAAGTACTAATCTAGTTGACTAAGGAAACCTTTAAAGAGAGTATTAATCTAAAGGTAAAGACAATCTAACCTAAGTTAATCTAAGTTAAGTTGATCAAACAAATCTAGGGTTAAACTAGATGGTAAAGGGTGAACACAAGAGAGTGAGTAAGAAAGATAAGCGTTCCCTCCCTAGGATCTAGGATAACATGGTATGCATCTACTACGGGAAAGCGGTAAACTAATCTACTGGGGGTTATGACCACGGTTTCGCCCTTTCCCTCCTCTCGTACTGTCACTACGCGAAGGTATTCGTGACTAGACCTATGATGGACACAGTACGTTGATGGAATCTATGGGAGTAGCGGATATCATACGCCCGAAAAACATGGTGGCCTACCTTAATCATCAAAGCATCATCAACATGAAAACAATAGATTGAAACCACGAATCAAGTAGCGATCACATAGCATGTATCCATCTAATCCTAGGGATGAACGGAGACATTACCCTATCATCTTACACGGATTGAAGCACATAGGGGTGATGAAGACTCCGGACATAGGGGTGATGAAGACTCCGGAGAACGTCGTCGATGAAGATGGCGGCGATGGAGCTTGGGAACACCCCTAGACCAGCGGCTTGGAGTCCTCCTCTTGCTTCCTTCTCTCCGCCGGCGTTGATCCTTGCGACGAGCTCATCTAACTCTCTCCCTCATCTTGCGGCGGCGGTTTTCTGGTGATTGGCGTCGGTAGAATGATTTTTTCGATGGGTAACCATCTTGGGGTGCCTAAGGGGTTTTATTTATGTCCTTTGGGTGCCTTGGGGCGTGCTCCACCTTGCCTTGCACGAGATCCTCCTTGGGAGAGAAGCAAACTTGGTTTCCATAAAATCAGCCTCGTCCAGATTTTCCTGATTCACAACCCTTCCTTGCCAGTGCCATATCTCCCACGTCTGGACTCCAAATAATGCAAATTCGGTGTCCAGGTTGTGTGCCACGAAATTATCTTCAACTTTGGTATTCATTTCTTTCCTTAAAAACGAAGATAAGATCTCCAAATCGGCCTTGGAAGATAATTTGTTCTGATTTCGGACTGACTGCGCAGCAGGGATTTCGGGGGCTATATCTCCTAGCTCCCTTATCCGAATTGGGCCTTCCACATGTCCAAATCGAAGGTATCGTCGAGGCCCACAACTTTGGTAGTCAAACTTTTGCCATTAAAGACAGTTTAAGTCTCCGAATCTGTACCGAAAGATCATGCTGTCTTGAGTCTGCGAGAATATCTCTCGGGCCGAGTTGATCTCGTTGGTAAACATCCAAGTCCCCGGAGTTTTGTGTGTTGATGATTCGGTCCTTGAGTTGTTTGGAGTCTTGTTCACTTTGTGTCTTGACTTGTGACGGGCTTCATGATCTTCTCTTGAAGTGCTTGATGAACTTATCCCGAAAGTCTCCTCTTTAACGTTAATTTCCTCGTAAACAATAAACTCCAAAATCGACATGCAAGTGTGAACTTGTTACATCATTAGTATGCCTAGTGGCGGGTTAGTTGCAAATCATAATTGAAACCAATGTATAACAAGTACTCTAGGTTGACGGAAATTCACCGTCAACATCTCCCCCATGCTGAAACCTTGCTCGTCCTCGAGTAAGTAATCCTTGCATAAAAGGGAAATCGGTGTTGCCTTCCAATGTTGTCCCTGCACTTAGTCATTCATGACGAGGCAAATTGCTCTCTCTTAAGAATTTATTTTTAAAGTTCAAGTTGTGACCGGCTTCTTTTTCATTATGGAAGATAGACTAACAATAAAGAACAAGCCACATTTAATAAACACGATGCTCTCAAACTTAAGTGAACTTCAAACCATCACCTTGTCACATGGAAGATTTTCAAAAATATGCATATCCAACATAAGTGAAAATCTCTTGCAAAAGCTCATGGAAACACTCATCTCATCAAGTCACTCAAGCCTATACTAGATTATTTTCAACCTACTCTACTCATATTTGATAGTGGAAGGCCTATGTGGAGCTTGGAAGGTTGAAAACAATCCTAGCAAAACATACATCCGAAATATTGTCAAATTAAGAGAGAGGTCTATTGGAATTACCGAGACTCGTCAAAAAGGCCATGGAAAATAAATGTTGCAAAGAGAGAGGGACGAAACACACACATTTAGATAAGTGGACATGTGCACGTGGCAAATGGATGATCTCGAGGCACGAGTGAAGTCCTCGTTATCGGATTGCACATGGTTGGAAGATTTGAGTATGGATTTGTCATCAAGGCACTTGAGAACTTATGAAGCAAAAAGATCCGAGGAGCATCTTTATTTTTTTCTTTATTTTATTTCCTTCTCATTTTTCTCTCTTTCTCTTTTTTTCACTTTATTCTTCCTATTTTTCTTACTTTTCTTTTCGTCTTATCATATATTTTTTCATTTTCCATTTTTATTCATTTTTTCTTTTGCTCCTTAAAACTTTTTGCAACATAATACTTACATAGCATTTGTGTCAAAGAATGACTCCTCCCCCATGCTTGAACGATGCTCGTCCTCGAGCATAAAAGAGAGGGGAAATGACTGCTAAAGTAAGTATAAATTCCATAATATTGCAGAATATTTGAATCTCCATCGAGAATTTTACTCCATACTCAAATTGGGTTGTGGACAAGGAGGTGATCACAAAAAATGTTTTTGGTTTATGGTGGATGCCCGGCGAAGTTTGTGAAATTTTCGATGTGAAAACCCACAATGCATGGACAAAAAGGCTAGCATGAAAAAGTTACACAAAGGAATGACCAGCTTCTTAGTCTCGAACCATAGAAATCAATCCTAATCCAACTCATCAAAACATATGTTTGCAATCTACGGGTTTTGTTATCATAAAACATATATGTATATGGCTTTGGTAGGTAGAACTTTGCAAGAGCATCACAAATATGTAGATAGCATAAAAGTTAAGTTTTCATAAAAAACAACAAGTTATCCGGCTATCCATAAACTTAAATCAAAAAGCAAATATATGTATGTGGGTCTAGAGCATAGTCATTTCACCTCCACAAATAAAAGAGCCGATATTTAAATTAATTTCAGATCATATTATAGAGAGCAATTAGCCAAGACATGTATAACTTCATGTAGGTAAAACAAAGCAAAGAACTTTCATCATCTTTCCGTAAGCATAGGCAATATAGAACATCGAGGTGAACACATGGTCATGCTTATCTATTGAAAGTAAAAAGAAACCTAGGTTGTCCTCCTAGTAGCCATGTTATTGTTTGAAGAGAAAAACAAAAGGTTGCACCTAGTTGAGGTTGAAGGCATACTTACAAGCATTTGTGTTTGGAAAAGAGAAGGTCTATGGAGATGTTACCATCCTTTGTAATTCTTCGTTGCCTTCTTCCGACATCTCCATGTATCGATGTGGCTTTTGCTTTTGTCTTGATTTATCAACGCTCCTAAACTTCTGAATTTGATCTTGTATGCTTAATGGAGTCATTGGTCGCCCTTCTCTTCAATGTTGTCATCACCATCTCCTCTTTCTTGTTCTCATCATCTCCTTGTTGTCTCTTTTTCATGGATTCCCCCTGTCCAGAACAGAACATATATCGAAATATAGCTCTATTAAAAAGTTTATGAAATTACCTTTCCAACATGTGGTCATTCATCGAAAACGGTGTTCAAACAAGGGAGCTATGTCCGTTTTACTTCAGCGCTGCGTGCTGTCCAAAACTGATTTCAGGACGTATTGCACTCGGTGATTCGGGCATAACCGCTTGTAGGAACCTCCGATTGTCTTGATTCTTGATTTGTTGGAATCGTAACTTCATCTGGCTTCTAAATATCCAAAAATATCCAGTGTTTTCCCTTCGAGACCATGCAGAATTTTGATGAGATTGGTGGCTTCTTGCGCATTGATCCGGAGATGTTAACGATCTTTATCATTCTATCTTCTAGAGTGTCATGTTGCACTTCCGTGTTGAAGATTCAGGGTCTCCCCCATGCTTAGCATTTTGCTAGTCATGGAAGAAGAAGACAAAGCAATTCTTAGCCATCCTTCAATTTCCTTGTAGTGAGAGTCTTTATCTTGCCTGTAAGACGTTTTAAACGCACATTCTACCCCCAAGGTGACGGTTGGGAGTAGATAGAATTGCCAACAATCCAACAATGTCTCCTAAGATTCTTAACTTGTGGCATAATTAGTTTAATGAGGAATAAAAACCTAATGAGTGTACGTGGTGCAAGGTGTGTATGCACATGATAGGAAAGCATATAAACAAAGACAATGTTTTCACCTAGTTCTAAACACCATGTTTACAACTAGGTTGCCGAATTTCTCCATAGCCATAAAGGTTTATTTATCAAGGGTTAAAACACCATGTCTATCCTTAAATCAATAACTCTTATAGTACAAGAAAAATTAAGCGCATTGCAAAGCTTATAAACTAACCAAAGCAACATAAAAACATATGAAAAGCTAGCTAGGTTTATCGAACTTAACGATGATGGTCCGCAATCTTGTTTAAACACCACGTTTACACAAGATCACAAAAGGAAAATACCCATAGGGCCCTATGAAGAATTAACATGGAAACTGAAGCATACATCATTAAGTATATAAAACAACCAAGTCAACTATGTGCAAAACATGTATACACAAAGAAACATCACGAGGACAACAAAATGCAATGCATGCAAATAAATAAATATGAGCATGAAAATGATGGTGGTTCTAAAAAGGAAATCTAAACTTAGATTAATAACCACAAGTTGATCATCATAAGATGGCGCCATTCTTTATTCTCTCTAACAAAGTAGTAAAAATATAAAGAAACGGGTTGCCTCCCGAAAAGCGCTTCATTTAAAGTCATAGAGCTCGACTTTCTCACATACCTTCTTTTCGTTGCATAGCCATGGCCCTTCATGCAAGAAGAAAAGGTACCAATGCAGCTTTAATTTACTTCCCATGTTGTGCTTGATCACTTATAGAAGACTTGCCCAAAGCATCCTTTTGTTTCATCGTTATCTCCTTCTTTATCGTCCTTCGGCGCTACCTTCACTCCATGAATTTTTTTTAATGTCCAGAACAGAAAGTATACTCAAGCTCTACTCCATTGCACAGTGCACAAAATTTCCTTTCCAACGATTCTTCATTTGCTCAAATCGGACTCCGGACAAGAGAGTTACGTCCCTTTTACTTCGGCGATGAAATCTGTCCAGAAATTTCAGAACGCGCAACGCTCAATGTTTCCTCCATAACTCCTTGCACGGGTCTTCAAACTTGTTGGTTCTTGATGCGTTGGAATGGTAATTTGATGGAGCTTCTGAATATCTCATTTTCTTCATTTGTACACCTCTGAACAAGCTCTCAAATTGATGAAGACAGCAGCATCCATCACGGGATTCGGAGAGGTTGATGATTTATCTTGCAACTCTTTTAGGCATGACTTCTTTTTTTTCATTATTCAAGCCTTGTCTACATGGTTAGTGAAAATCGGACCTTTCCCGACATATGATTCTTTAAGGTCATTAGCTTGACCAAGCGCAAAGCATGATCGAGATTTACAAAACTTATTGTAAACATACGCGTCCATAATTAACACCACATGTGAATTGTAGCAACAAGTCAAGGTGTAAATAAAAGAAGCATATGTTTCATGCATAGCACTTAGCTCATCATTAGGCAAAGGTTGTTTAGGTGTGAGATTAATTGGATCAAAAATAAATGTTTCCTCTTTTTCATTCTCAAGAAAATCTAGCCTATCAACATGATCACTATTGGAACAAGGCATAGACATTAAACTATCATTCATACTATTAGTTGAGCATGAGTATTTGAATTTATCAACATCAATACCAATAATATCTTGAGATTTCAGCACGTACCTTGGCCTTAGAAATTTTTCAACAAGAGTGATATTTGGTTCATCAAGCGGTGTTGAAGGCGAATCGATCTCAACAAGTGTAGTTGCCTCTTCATCACCATCTTGCAATTTCTTCAACTCATCATGTGGAACATGTAATCCTTCAACTATGTACGCATTCATCTCTTCTTTGAAGTCTTCTTTATCAACCAGATATTCATCTTCAAAGACTTGTATGTTGCTTTCTTTATCTTCCATGTACCACATGTCGTCAAGATCGCTCTTCATTGATTCACTCTTTTCTTCATCCTTGAGTACTTCCGTGTCTTGACTTGATATTGTGTGGGCTTCAATAGAACATAAGCTATAACCTTCTAACTTGTGTCCTTTCTCCTCCCATTTATCCTTTGAGTCACTAGGATCATCACGGTTGTACTCTTCTCTTCCTTTATTGCAAATCTTTGAGTTGTCAAATTGATCAATCCATCCTTCATCTCCTTCTTCTCTTTCTTCTTCAAACATCTTTTGGATCGGCTCTCCACTCATCTCTTGATCAAAAATATCTTCAACTAGTTTGGCAACGTGTCGGCGTTCCTCCTTCCTTCGGTAGTTGATTAGTGGGGCGAAATCAACTTGAACCCAACCGGATTGCTTGAACTCCGCCAATGGTCTAGCATTCCACATACTTCGGCCTACATTCATGTTAGTTTCAACATTTTTAACCTCCGAAATGACTTCTCTTACCTTGGGAAGTGGATCTTCACTTTCTTGTATGGTCGGTTCATCTTCCTTGACCTTCGGTTCATCTTTTTCAGAAATTTCAGCAAGCACCTTGGGCTTGCTTTTGTCGTTTTGCTCCTCTCGACAACATCTTTGCCAATCTCGTATTGTTCTTTGTCCATTGCTTATCCTTTGTAAGATTTGTGCGGCTTCACTAATTGTTTTATCCATTATATCACCTCCCGCACACATGCTTACAAAACGAGATGAGTTAGGGGTTAGTGAAAAATAAAAGGTATGCAACATCAAGTCACCGGAAAATCCCAAGTTCGGGCCTCGCTCAAGTAGTTCATTAAATCGGTCCCATGCTTCATCAATTCCTTCATCCTCTCCTTGCTTGAAAGTAAGCACTTGCCTCCTTAAGTCTTGGACCTTGCTTATGGGAAAGAACTTCAAAAGAAATTTCTTCACTAGCTCATCCCAATTTCCTTTTGCTTCAACGGACGCAAGTGTGTACCATCTTCGTGCTTCATCTTCGAGAGAGAATGGAAAAAGATTCCACTTGAACCAAGCGGCGGAACTCCTTTTTGTTGCACCGTGTTGCATAACATCGTGAATTCCTTAATGTGTCTATATGGGTTGTCATCCTCCAATCCTCTAAATGGTTTTGTCGCCACTAACTTGATGATTCCGGGCTTCACTTCATAGTGGGTTGTAGCAAACATCAAATCTGATTTTGCATCTCAATGTCTTCCATTGACGGCATTGCTAGCTCCCTTAGCGACATCTCTTCGTCTTCCAATGGTGAGGTGAACAAATCCATCTAGGCACAAGAAAAGTAGAAAGAAAAACAAAAAATATTTTTTTCTTTTTTTAGAAAATAAGGGTTAGGTGTTAGTAATCAACAAAATTAATACTAGATTAAACGTAGCAAACTGGCTTGCTCCCCGGCAACGGCGCCAGAAAAAGGGGCTTGTTGACGGATAAAACTCGTATCCACCTACGATCCGCAAGCGTACGGACCTACACCTTTTTCACCACGGGATTCCCAAGGTTCTTATCAATCCGCGGAGCAAGGGATTTACTAGCGCTTAACCAAGTACTAATCTAGTTGACTAAGGAAACCTTTAAAGAGAGTATTAATCTAAAAGTAAAGACAATCTAACCTAAGTTAATCTAAGTTAAGTTGATCAAACAAATCTACGGTTAAACTAGATGGTAAAGGGTGAACACAAGAGAGTGATTAAGAAAGATAAGCGTTCCGTCCCTAGGATCTAGGATAACATGGTATGCATCTACTACACGAAAGCGGTAAACCAATCTACCGGGGGTTGTGACCACGGTTTCGCCCTTTCCCTCCTCTCGTACTGTCACTACGCGAAGGTATTCGTGACTAGACCTATGATGGACACGGTATGTTGATGGAATCTATGGGAGTAGCAGATATCATACGCCCGAAAAACACGGTGGCCTACCTTCATCATCAAAGCATCATCAACATGAAAACAATAGATTGAAACCACGAATCAAGTAGCGATCACATAGCATGTATCCATCTAATCCTAGGGATGAACGGAGACATTACCCCATCGTCTTACACGGATTGAAGCACATAGGGGTGATGGAGACTCCGGAGAACGTCGTCGATGAAGATGGCAGCGATGGAGCTTGGGAACACCCCTAGGCCAGCGGCTTGGAGTCCTCCTCTTGCTTCCTTCTCTCCGCCGGCGTTGATCCTTGCGACGAGCTCATCTAACTCTCTCCCTCATCTTGCGGCGGCGGTTTTTCGGTGATTGGCGTCGGTAGGATGATTTGTTCGATGGGTAACCATCTTGGGGTTCCTAGGGGGTTTTATTTATGTCCTTTGGGTGCCTTGGGGTGTGCTCCACCTTGCCTTGCACGAGATCCTCCTTGGGAGAGAAGCAAACTTGGTTTCGATAAATCAGCCTCGTCCAGATTTTCCTGATTCGCAGTCCTTCCTTGCCAGCGCAATATCTCCCACGTCCGGACACCAAATAATGCAAATTCGGTGTCCATGTTGTGTGCCACGAAATTATCTTCAACTTTGGTATTCATTTCTTTCCTTAAAAATGAATATACGATCTTCAAATCGGCCTTGGAAGATAATCTGTTCTGATTTCGGACTGACTGCGCAGCAGGGATTTTGGGGGCTATATCTCCTAGCTCCCTTATCCGAATTGGGCGTTCCACATGTCCAAATCGAAGGTATCGTCGAGGCCCACAACTTTGGTAGTCAAACTTTTGCCATTAAAGATAGTTTAAGTCTCCGAATCTGTACCGAAAGATCATGCTGTCTTGAGCTGCGAGAATATCTCTCGGGCCGAGTTGATCTCGTTGGTAAACATCCAAGTCCCCGGAGTTTTGTGTGTTGATGATTCGGTCCTTGAGTTGTTTGGAGTCTTGTTCACTATGTGTCTTGACTTGTGACGGGCTTCATGATCTTCTCTTGAAGTGCTTGATGAACTTATCCCGAAAGTCTCCTCTTTAACGTTAATTTCCTCGTAAACAACAAACTCCAAAATCGACATGCAAGTGTGAACTTGTTACATCATTAGTATGCCTAGTGGCGGGTTAGTTGCAAATCATAATTGAAACCAATGTATAACAAGTACTCTATGTTGACGGAAATTCACCGTCAACAATCACGTACTCCCGAATGCTTCCTTCCTCAAGCGCAAACAACCCTTCGCCGAATGATGACGTACTACCGACCGCAAGTATCTTTACCGAATCCTTTGAGGAGAATTTCCCCGCCGAACGGTGTTTCTTTACCAAACTCGGCCCACCGTCGGTCCCTTTCCGTACCAATTTTTGGTGTTAACGACTAGTTTTTGAAAACTCGGTGTCACCGAGTTTGGGAACTCGGTCGCACCGGTTTTCACCGAAGTTTTCAACGTCTAATTTCGGGAAGTCCGGAGTATCCGGTTTTTTCCGGAGATTCCGGTTTTAACTCCAACAACTAGTTTTTGGGGAGTCGGGTATTTATACCCCTCAACCCGTACCGTTGCAAGCTCTTCGTTCCCGAGGTTGCTAAAGTGCTTCCTTGCTATTCCTTGCTAAGCCAAAGCCATTCTAGCTCTCCTCAACCCCTCTTTGTGAGGTTGTTTGATCTTTGCACGATCTAAAGAGTTGGGTGGTAGAGAGAAACCTTTGTGAGCAATTCAAGAGCACTTGAATACCTTAAGCACCGTTGGACGTCATCAAGCTCGTGTGTAGTGTTTGTTACTCTTGGAGGCTTGCCTCCTAGACGGCTAGGCGTCGCCCACAAGCTTCCAAGGTGTGGTGAGTCGTGGGACGCTTTGTGAAGGTCGTGCTTCACCTCCGAAAGGGAAGAAGCTATTTAGTGGATCGAGAAAAGGGTTGAATGCAACCCGGCTTCGTAGGAGAAGCACCCAAGGGAGACTAGGATTCACAAAGTGGTAAATCCGAAATTCGGTAAAACAAATCATTGTGTCTCTTGTTGTTTACCTCGCATTTACCTTGATATATCCATCCTTGCTTGCTTTTGTCATATTGGTGGAGCTACTTGGTTGTTAGTGTTTGTGAAGTGCGTGCACTTTATATTAATCAAGGAACTGATCCTTAAGCCATACACCAAGTTTGAGTTCAAGTCAAACAAGCAAGCACGAAGGAGAAGAAGAGGGGAGTCACTGCCAGGCAAACTCGGTGGCACCGGATTTGCAAACCGGTGGCACCGGTTTTGGGTAGTGTGCTCATTCCGCTGCAATTTCGCAAGTCCAGAGATTCCGGAGATTTTTCCAGAGTTTCCGGACTTTCCAGAAACTCCGGAGAAAAGTCCGGAGTATCCGGTTTCACTAATAAAATTGTTTTAAGTGGTGATGTTAACACCAAAAATTGGTACGGGGAAGAGATCGACTCGTGGGCCGAGTTTGGTAGGAGAGCACCATTCGACAAGAGGTTTTCCTCAAAGCATTCGGTAAAGACGTCCGCGGTCGGGAGTACGCCATCATTCGGCGGAGAGGAGCCGTTTCACGCTTGGGAGAGGAAGCATTCGGGAATGCGTGATGATGTGGATTGAATATAAAGAAGGGGACGAATTGATGACGGGTGCAAGATGGACATTGGCGTCATGGTATTAATTTTAGGCAATAAATGTTGTAATCATGGTCGACTAGGAGTCGTGTTAGAACAAGGGTATAAATATGAACCCTTGGTGTTTGTAATGGGGATTGAACAATTTCACAACAAACCTACCCCGTGCCAACTTTCGAGTCCTTCTAGTCGATTCGTCGAGTTCTTCGAGAGGGGTCATCGATCCGTCGACCTCCGTAAGTTCCGGCAACCTTGTATCATGTCTAGTATCATGCGGTGGATTTAGACCGTGATGCAAGTAGTCTTGTTACCATGCTTAGTATCATGTGGTGGATTTAAGCTTGGTTCAAGAGGGCTTTCCGTTAGATCATGAGCCATGCGGTAGGCTAAGATCTAGCTTGGAGCTAGTTATCGGCTCTATTAGATTTGGCAAGATCTAATAGATTCATTAAGTTACCATGTGTTGCTTTGAATTTTGCTCTTATGTTTAATTCATGTAACACTCTTATTGCCCAATTTAGATTGACTAGATTCGGCTCTATCTTGTTTGTGATTCACATGTTGTATGTTCAAATCTTTAACTCAACGTGGCGCGTGGATCACGTGCTCTCTAATAGCCGAATTCGAATCAATCTAGATTGCTACGTGTTGCGGGTTCAAGCTTGTTAATCTAGCATAGTTTGTTTCTTCTCCGCGGAACCCGAATCGGCCGTGTACGCTTGTATTCGGCAACTCTATCACGGGTGAAACATGTTCATAAGCTTGTTTTAAATAATGTATGCTTTTAGCCTTCCATGTTTAGATTGTATCATGCGGTGGATTGATCTACTGTTGGTTGGTGGTATGATTTCAAACAAGTTGTATCATGCGGTGGATTAACTTGTTTGTTGTCACGCTCGACGGATTTGAAAGTAGCTAAACATGCGGTAGACTAGTGCTTTTGATCTATGCATGCATGTTTACTGCAAATTCATGATCGTGCTTCACTTTTATTTACTTTATTATGATTTATCCTTGATAATCGGTCACGGACACGTGCTGCAGTATTATTTAAATAAAGACCGATTTTTCATCATGCTTACGTCATGCATTCAGCTATACCTTGTTTACAGGTTTATCAGTTCCCGAATGATGTTCAAAATGCCGACAGATAGCTTGTTGTAGCTATATGTCGTTTTGATTGGCTTTGTAGCCGTAAATACGGAACTGTCTGGTACCATCAAGCAAGTTCCAGGTTTTATCTAACTGTTTTCATCCTTTGTCAGTTTCAGGGAAAATTGACTGGCACGTTTCCGGATTCGGCCACGTGTGTTAAGCCAGCTATTTCAGCTTGCTGTGTGCTTGGCGTGAGGTGGTAATTTTACGTCAACAGGTGATTTTCGGGACTCGCCTATTCACCCCCCTCTAGGCGACATCAAGATCCTTTCGGGTAGTGTGAACACACTTGAACTCGTTCTCTCATTGGTACACTACGGTTTAGGAGGCAACATACGAGTTAGTTCTAGGTTCTAAGGTACTATACACATAAAGTCGTAGATACAAGTTAGTCACACTAGCATTGTATGAATATCGACTCAAGACCCGGCCACAAACGGGAAAACGGGGAGCTAACCACCCGCGTCACTTCCGCGCGATGACGGTTGTTAGACTTTAGACTCCTACAACATACCCGAACATGGTGAGGATTACAAAGGGTCCAACGCCTATCACTACCACAAGCCTACCTCAAGACAAACCATGGGGCACGCTCATATGCAACACGGCTACTCAACCCAAACACCATGCTTGAGTTGTTAGCTAGACACCGACCGACCCGAGCTATTGTGACCCGGTGTCGGTGCCACCGGATAACTATCTACTTACACCAAGTACCGTAGCTTGAACTCGAACTTCATACAACACGAACACATGATCTAACTAGATCAAACTAGGCTAGTCATACAAATGGATTCGTGTTCTACTACGTCTATTCCATAAGATCAAGGGGTCGTGTTCATGAAGAACATGAGCCTCTAACTTATGAACAAACAATGAGAACATGAGTAAATCATCCGTCAATCGGATGAAAGGCCTTGTTCATCAAGAACAGAGCCTCTAAATTGTGAACGGATGAAGAACACATGAACAAATCACCCATTCATGCTAACACTACTTTATATGAAATAGTTATATAACTAAAGTAGACCAAAGTCATACAATAAAATGAAGATACAAGAAAACTCATACCTAGATCCCAAAGTAGACTTGGAACTTGAAGTAGAACTACTCTAGTCTACCTCCTAGCCTTGGAAACGAAAAGTGAGAGAGGGGTTGCAAAGTGAGTTGCTAAGAAATGAACCCCCTCTCCTTCTATTTATAGGCCCGAGCATCGACGTGGAATGGCCGCAAACACCCCCGAGATGGAGTGAGGGACCAACCAGAGCCACCACGTGGAAGCCCCCGAGTGGAGGCCACAAGGTCGGCCGGCCGAGCCGTGGGGTCGACCGACCCCTTGTGGGCCTCGGTGTGCTTTCTCCGGGTGGCTATCCTATGGGTCCTCAAGTCGATTCCCGTGTCCAATTAATTTTGAGGCGGTTTGGGTGCCCACGTGCCCTTCAATTCATGTGACGTCCATGTAGGGTTTAAAATACCACCGCAGTAGCGGTTTTCGATTTCAACGAAATCGGACCGGTAAACCGACTATACCGAGCGGTTTGCCGAAAAGCTCGGTTTCGTAGGTATGGTTAGGGGAAAACCGGTTGGTTTTAGTAGCCGAGCCGCCTCGGTTAGGCCGATTACCGTGGTAACCGACCGGTTTTCCGCGGTTTTGTGAACCCCGGGTCCATGTGTCGCCCTCTCGATTCGTCGGGGGTGTGCCTCCCTTGGATTGGTGACATGGATTGCATGCATAGAATTGTAGGTGACAACTCCTCCTTGGCCGAGGTGATGTGACATGGACCATAGAAGGTGAGTTTGTCACTTGTTTTACACTTATTTTCCCGCAATCAAATAATCTCCAAGGACAAGTGGTACATTATTCTTAACTAAATGCGTGCAAGAAATGCCTTTTTCTCCTTTATTCATGAGGAAACCGACGGCTAAAGTAAGCACTTAACAATCGTCAACACCCGCGCGCGCGCGAGAGGCGGGCCCCGTCTCGCCCGCGCAAGTGCGGTGTGCGTCTCGACGAGGAGCTACTTGAGTGCGACGAGCAACGAGCAAAAGCAACCATGGAGGTCGGGCGAGGAGGAGGTCATCGAGGAGCCGCTCCGTCCGGGGGGTGCCACCGGAGCACGTCCCGGCCTCGCGGGGTGGTGGAGTAGGTCCGCGAGCCCCACTACGACGCGCCCGACGCGTCCGCCCGTGCTAGTAGCGTGCGCGACGAGTCGTGCAACACCGCCGTTAGCGGGTGGAGGTGCACGAGGGAGGCTAGTGGACCGCACTCGCGCATACATCGCCTTCTTGGGCCGCACGCAATCTAGGAGGAACGATGGCGCCATCGACTTGGGAGGTGCCATAGTGGTGAGAGCCACGCCCTTCTTGCTTGCACACCCTTCACATGCTTGCCGAAATGCACCTCGAGGAGAGTGCCGCGACACGGCCCACCACCACCGGTACCAACGCCGAGCACATCTCGCGTCGGCGGTGCGTCCGACACCAAGCAATCCTCCAGGGGAGATGAGTAGGAAGAGAGGGGGAAGGGAGGGGCCACAATAGGGGAAGGGAGGGGTCCACAACAAATAGAGGTCCGGGCTAATTTCTCGCCGGAGTTGAGACCTAATTTTAGACCTCTATTTTTTGCAGCTTGGACCCGCAAATAGGTTTTTGAGGATTCAATTTGCATATGCCCACTAAAGTTGCTCTTACTTCTATTCTTCATGCCTTCCGATAGTGAAGTTTGGGAAAGTTAGCTACTAGCTAGGAGGAACAACCATATATACAGTTCTAATTACGAGTCTTTCTACGAACATAATGAGTAGTCTTTCTACTAACGTAATGAGTATGTGGATGTTAATTACCGGAAACGATTCTATTTTTTCTAGAAAAATGTGAATGTCAATTTACGGAGTATGTATCATTTTCTCGATGTTAGTAACACGTATTTTCCCCAACTTGTTAGTACTAGCAAGGAAAGGAGTTGACGCTTGAATCCTACGTCCGAAAGGAGAGTACACATTCATTCTATGATTTTGGAGTATGTAAGGATCTTCATACATTCACTAGGTCTCCAATGAACAAGGTAACCTTCTTTATGAGTAAGAAGCAACCAAACATCTACGAGAAAGTTGACATGCAAGACATATATCATTAAAGTGTAACAAAGAATAACATGGTCAACTCATCATGTAAGTCATAAATATGGGATAACCGGTATGGTTTTAGCTTATCAAGTAAATCCTCACAGGGGATAACCAAGGTGACTTGCATAAATAATTGTTTTGTGCATAACCCTATAAATATTATTGCACGCAAAAGAACATTAAAGTGTAGAAAACTATGTTGAACAACACTTGCATCTCTCATATACCCCCACAAACAAGTGATGAAGTGTTATAATATGTTGCATTGTGTGAGAACATTCGTGCTATATTTAGGGAGGAGACAACCGAATATGAGATAAAGTGGAAATGGATTGCATATTGTCATTATTCTAGTAAATGTGCATACAAGATTCAATTTGCGGGGAGTTACACTATAAAGATTATCAACCCAATTTGGAAGGTAATGATGGAACCGAAAAATAATTTTTGTGTGTGGATATTATTCACCAAAAAATCATCACATCCAATAACCTTGCAAGAAGATGATGGTCGTATGACTCAAGATGTAAGCTATGTAATTCATCCTAAAACACCTACACATATGTGTCCGACGTGTCCTTACACGCAAGTAGTATATGGGCATGTGTGGTTACAATTATTAGGACCGTAGGGGATTAACCTATATCTTGTGCTTCATTCATATGTGGTGCAAACGGATATGATGAACAATGAAGAGCACGACACTCTTTCGACCGACTAGTGCTATATTTTTGGTGGAATGTGTGGAAAGAGTGGAATAGAAGAAAATTTCAACACGATTTAATAGATGGGTTAGTGGTGGTAACTTGATCAAAGAGGATGTTCAACCATTTTTGAACCTCCTCCGGTCCACGCAATCGCATCCATTCCAACAACGCAATCCGCCCAACAGATACCCTAAGATGGTTGCCGGCCATCAATGGCATTTGCACTACTAAGCTTATACCTACCTTGCAAGACAAAGAACAACACAATTTACCCCAACAAGGTAGTAAAATTATCTCTCTCGCATGCTCATGTCATTTTACTTAAGGTATGTGTTGACACTTCTTATCTATGAATTTTATCTCTCACATTAAATGGAAAAAAGACTAAAATATGATTAGATCACCTTATTAGGGTTTATATTAATATTTTCCACGAGTTTTGGTGAATCTATGAATTTGCGGGACTATTCGAAAATATGTAGAGAAACCTCTCTAGAAGACTCTAGAAGACTCGGGAACTCAACGTGACTTAGCACCTAAAAAAGAAGCATCTAGAAGGATCAAGGACCCACGGCCAAAGTGGACCCCGAATGGGGCCCACACCGCACCGACCGGCCCGGTGGTGGGGCCGGTCGGCCACCCCCTGGCACCAATTGGGCCCGACTTCTGGAATGTTCCTCCACCGCCTATGAAGATCAATCTAAACCACATGTTTAGGTCGGTTTGATCCTACGCCGCACATCATCTCCTCCGGACTATATAAGCGGACCCCCCCGACCCCGGGCGAGAGGGCAACTCATTCTATCGTATCCCCCATGCCTATCCGAGATTAGAGCTCTAGATTATAATTAGAGTTGGAGAGTTAGTATCGAGTTGAGAGATTAGATCCATGGTCTAATTAGACCTAGCTAATATTGTTCGAGAGGATTAGAGAGCGGTTCGTGCGAAGCCGAAGGAAGGCTCCGGACTCGACGATGTCTCCTCTTCATCTTCTACCTCCGGGATCAACTCCATTGGAGCCTCGATCCCGAGACCTTGCGGGAAAGATCGACTTCTTATTCAAGTGAGCACCATTGTTTTTTTTTCTTACGGTTCATAACTCTTTGACTACTTTAATTCCTGTCGCTCTTGAATTAAAGTTGCATGTTTAGTGTAAGCGTGGTGCTTAGACTAGCTAGTTTGTGAATGCCTTCTATATTCCGGATTGTGTGGTAGATCATGGTGGTGACAACACCATTGAGTCCTTCGTAGTCCACCTCCCGTCTATAGAAACCGTAGGACTCCCCCCTAGATTCTCGGGAGGTTCCCTTTCCTAAGTCTACCTTCAGACAATCACCCCATAAGAACAATAGAGACATAGCTCGTGAGAATAAGAACCAGACATCCTTAAGTGCTCCTTATCTCTTCTTTCTATCCAGTCCGTGATAGCTACTCAGTTGATTAGTTATATACCTCAGATACTCTCTTTACCATTCTCCTTGTGGATTCGATATTTAAAACCCTCTCCCGAGTGGAATGCTCACCGGTATCCGTGCGCTTGCGGATTATCCATCATAATATTTCTGTAGGCTTAACAAATACCAACAATATGGAAATCAAAATTGATGCCTCCTTTTCTCAAAACTTTTGCTTGGAGGATTTTTAGAAGGGCTCTTGCCTCCGCTGAAAGAGCAGCTAGATTTTCTATCCATATACAAAGCTCTTGTTCTTTGTGTCCTCTACCTGAGTCTGACAATCACTTATTTTTTCTTTGCCAAATTACCAGTGAGGTCTGGGCTAGATCCAATTTCAATTTTCCTCTACACTTGTTGGATCCAATGGAGGATAGAATCCAAAATGCTTTAACCAATTTTCAAATTCACTCTTTGCAGGAACATAAACTAACCCTCTTTCTCATCACTGCTTGGTATATTTGCAGGGCTAGGAATGACCTCAGATTTCAAAGGAAGCAATGGACTCACCACCAAATCCTACATGCAGCCACATCCCATTTGAATGCCCTTTTGACAGACACTGAATCCACAAACCTAAATACCCCTCAGCCCCAAACTCCAATCCCTTCACAGCAGCACCACCAGCCTGACCCTATCACCTACCACTCAACCCACAAATCAACCAAGCCTATGATGCTATGATGCGCCTACTGATTTTAACACTGCTCAATAGCAGCACCACCCCGCTGATTATCAGTTTCTTTGCAGGTCTCTGGAGGCTCCACACGAGATGCAAATTAATTTTACTCATTTTTCAAGAACACTCTGCTTTGTTGATGCCTCAACACAACCAGACAATGGTCTCTCTCACCTGAGAAGAGCGAGTCTGGGAATATATATTGTGAACTTGCAGGTCCAACCCCCAAATTTCACTTACATCAGGGCCATTTCTCAGGAGACTTACAGTGTAATTTATGCGGAGGCGGCGACTTTGGCTTTGGCAGCAATAATTACTCACAGATTGGGACTTCGCAATGTAGCTTTCCTCTCTGATTCCTTGCAGCTGGTGAACTTCCTCAACTCTGAGGATCCTTTGTATCTTGCAGACTGGAGAATGGCTCCTCTCATTCAGATGATTCAAGACTACACTAGGGATAGGGATTCCAGTGTCCTCAAAATTGATAGAAAGTTCAACTATATTGCAGATTCCTTAGCTTCTTTAGCTTTCTGTTCTTCTAATATACAATACCCTGATTATGTACCCTCTTGCTCCTATGAGCACAGAGTTCTTCAGTGCCCTCTTTTGGCTGCACTGTCTTCTATACCCCTTGATTTTTCAAGGGTTCAAGCAGCTTCCTGCTGCTAATTTAATGAAATGTTTGTTGTCAAAAAAAATTCCAACAAGACACAATCTCGATGACTACTAGTGCAATCTTTTATTTTCTTTCTCGCCCTAGCTTACACAACTATTGTGTTGCTTTGAGTTGGCATGGGATGGCTGGAGGGACATGCTTGTAGTTAATACTTTAAATTGAAACAACATTTTATACATTACTAATACAACAAAACCAAATAAGTAGGGATCACAATACTATTCAGACAAACTATGTGTAGGAGAATGTGACTGAAATATGTATGTGTGTGAGTATTAAGGTACCTAGTTTCAATGTTTAGTAACATTTAAAATCATAAAATGCTACTAACATAAACATGAAATTATAAACTGTCAAAAGACCGATACATGAATAAAAACTAAATCTAGTAATAAAGACTCTTATAGTTCATCTTTTATCTTCAACCATGTATCATGTTGAAAGGCCTAAGTTAATGCATGAGAAAAAACACTCAAAATAAAGAGAAGTTTACTAGTGTCACAATACAAAAGAATGGTCTCTAGTAAACCGCAAAATCAAAATATAATTTAACACATTGTAAGATTTTTTTTCAGCTAGTAGGAGGGGTCATTTTCTTTTTCTTTGTTATGCGATGTGTTCTATACCAAATTGCATATTTACAGTGCGATGGAGACTTAATCGACATTGGTGTTTTCTTTCTTTCTCTGTGATACAATGTGTTCTATACCAAATTGCATATTCACAGTGTGATGGAGACTTAATCGACATTGGTGGTGTGTGCCACATAAAACCACACTTTGAGAATTCACCATCAAAAAATTTGCCCAAAATAAACTCATCATTTTGCTCAGGAAGCGCACACAACCTATTAGACAAATGTTTGACATATTTATTTTTCTAGCACAACACTAACTACATTGAATAGATTTTTCTGCACCTCCTTTGCCCAAATGACTAGTAATCGTTAGCATGACATCTTTATCCCATATAGTTGATCAATTGATGCGTACAAAGGACTGATAAGTCTACCTTTCTTATTTTGATATGATCATACAAGCGTGTCTAATTTGCTCATTATATTGAAAATAAACTTCATTATACTAGGTAGCTTTAGAGGTATTTTTGTGGTGCTTATGAGGAAGCATCCTACCACCGGTACGGAACAGAAATGCAAATCTTGTTGCATCGAATATCTAGAGCAACAAAATATAGCTCTTGCACTGTTCCATTGGCCCTTGATTATTCTGGGCTAAGAGTGATCAGTGCGGCAGGCAATCCAGCTGTTAACAAAACATTTTTACATGCTCTAAAGTTTCCATTAAAGGGAGGGACAGCGGCATTTTGTCCTATATATATACATGAGCGAGGTAGTAACAAATAAATTAAAAGATGTGTCAAGAAGCAAGCCCCATGGTTCGATCAGTGTCATCCGGCACTAAGCTAAAGCCATGAATTATGGGCGGGGCACACCGGTCGGAAAGCGGCAGCAAAGCCAGCTGACGGTGACGCACGGTTGTCCGTTGCAGATTCAAAGGGAGGGGCAGCGCCCGCTTTTGCATATACGATCGGATTCCGGATGGAACGTGGCGGCGTACAAATCAACTGATTAGGCCGATAATCAAATGCAAAATGATCCAAAACCAACTGATCACTGGTGGTGGCACAACAAATCAAACGCAAAAGCTGAGGCGGGTCAAGTCAAACCGAAGTGGTTAATGCAGAATGATATAGTTTTAGACTTTTTTTTAGTCCTCCCGTGTCTCTACGAGAGCAGAGCAATAGTCGAAGTCAAAGCACAGGGCATCATCTCTCCTGGATTACACGTACACAAGCCACACTGACGTTGGATGCACTACACTAGTGTGCAGTGTCGTGATGGAAGCTCGATGGATCGGCCGCGCTTGTCGTCATCAGTAAGCGCACTTGGTCACGGTGGCCGGCGTCTCGACGTCGGCGACGACATGGCCGCCGAGCGCGTGCTGCTTGCCGTTGCCGTTGGCGGTGGGAGCCGAGGTCAGCGGCAGCTCGGTGGCGGCGGCCCCGGCGCCGGGCTTGCCGTCGCCGCCGAGGTGGTCCTTGCTCTTGCCCCAGATGAGGGAGTAGAGCCCCACCACTATGATCGCCGCGCCAATCAGGCTGTAAACCACAAGGGTGAGACGGAGTTCATCAGCTAGTGCCCAATTAGTCAGCGATCAGTGAAGAACCTTGAGTTAATTGACTTGCATTAGTTAATTACCTTCCCAAAGTGGTCTCTTCTTTGAGTATGGTGGAGCCCATGATGGTGGTGAAGATCATGCACAGTGGCTGGAACGCCGTCACGAACACCGGGCCGCGCACCCGCGTCACGATCCCCTGCACGTAGAAGGCCACGCCGGAGCACACGATCCCCTGGAACGCCGGCGAAGGATCGGCAGGTTAGCTTTCTTTTGCTTGGGAGCAGAAACCATTGGCGCTAATGGTGATGATGGAATTAAGCTTTGGTTAGGCTTTGGTCATTACGGAGTAGACGACGGTGAAGAGGCGGGTGTCGAAGCCGATGACCCAGGCTCTCATGTTGCGGCGCTCCGCGAAGAGCGCCACCGCGCCGCTCATCACCGTGCCCACGCCGCAGATGAGCGCCGTCAGCGACATCTCCGCCGGGTAGCTCTGCAGCGTGTTCGACTGCACGCACACGGATAGATATATGCTGCGTTAGCTCGTGATGCACAATTGCGTTAATTGCGCGCCCTGTAGTTAGTGACGATCGACGACGCAATGACTCGTACGTACCTGGAGGATGAAGAAGCCGGCCCAGCACACGCAGCTGCCGATGACCATGGCGACGCCGTTGAGCCATTCGGCGCTGCTCTGGCTCGCCGCCGTGCCGGGGGCCGCCGCCGCGGCGTGGTGGTGGGCGCCGCCGCTGGACCACGGGAACGGCACGACGGGGCCGTGGTAGAGGACCATGAGCACAGCGCCGGCGACGGTGCAGACGGTGCCGAGGATCTTGGCCTGGCTGTGGAGGCTCCGCAGCCTGATCTTCTCCATCCTGAGGACGAGCGCCATGAGGAAGGTGACCGCCGGGAGGATGTTGACGAGGGCGGAGGCGAAGCCCGCGGAGGTCAGCTTCGTGCCCAGGTAGTACATGTTCTGGTCCAGCACGGGCTCCAGCAACGCGAGACCCATGACCTTGGCGAAGATGAGCGGCGTCATCTTGGGCCTCACTCCCCTGCAACATTACGGCAAAGGATCAACATCTCTCGAATCTCGACAGAGCTGCCGTTGTCGTGCATGATCCGTGTGGCCGTGATGGTTCATGGAACTACTGTACCTCTCGAAGAGGAGCGCGAATGGGGCCATGACGGCGGTGCCGACGATGTTGCGGTAGACGACGAGGACGAAGTGGCTCATGCCGCGGCGGAGGGAGGCGACGGAGACGATGTACATGCCGGAGAACCCCACCATGAGGAGCACCATGTACAGGTAGGGCTTCACCTCGTTCAGGACCTTGCCCACGCCCATGGCTGATGATGCAATGGCACTCGAGCTAGGCGGCGGCTGCAATGGCCTTGGAGGCTTGAAGGCTTGAGCTGCTGCTGCTGCTGCTGCTAGCTCTCGCTCACTTGTGCTCCTCTGCTCTGCGGCGAGGAAGAGAGGCCGCGGAGCAGCCTATTTATAGCACACCCGCGCGCGTGGGGGCACACGTCAGGTCAACGTCGCCGCATGCATGCAGGGCCCGCGTGACGTCAGGTAAGGGAGTGCAGTTGCCGCGTATCCCAAAACTCTGCTTTCCAGGGATCATGACCATTTTCTGCAGCAGTCAGCAGATGGCAATGCAAGTTAGTATAACCGTAGTGGTTCATTCAGAGCGAGGTACTAGATGTGGAACTAAACTTGAGCCATGTCCATGCCGACGTGTACCGTGTACCCCGTACGTGTCGTCCAGTGTCACAGTCATGTCATATTTGTCGTGCGATTTGTGCCGTGTCGTGCTAGTTTGACAGGTCTTCCGCTAGGTTCAAGCACCATAGCACATCGTACATCATCGTGTTGTGCTAGTTCTAGGCTCTACCATAACAAATCAAAATTGTCACTTATTATATCATCAATAATGATTTCTAAACACAATTATTGGTCATATCCACTTGCATAGTTCGTGATAAAAGATAACAGATACGAATATTTCCTCTGTTTCAAATTTGATCTCCCGTCTTATAAAAAAATTGTATAAACATAGTCGAATTTAAGTTGTTTTTAAAAATTTTACCAATAATGCAAGTCACAACAAAAAAAATACAATATTTTGTACAGATTTTTTTAAATAAGAGGAACTATCAAACTTGAGGTGAAAGGAACTACAATAATTTAGAACAAAGAGAGTATAAGAGAGCATGATAATAGTAAACAAAAAAATAGAAGAGATGGAATTGCCTTGGAGTTGCATATATAGCCAGAATCCATCGTTGTTACGACGGAGATTGTATATAAAGATACCGTGCCGTCGTGTCGGTGCCGTGCTACAGCTACCTACTGTGACTAGACAAAGTCCAAAATTTTTGCATGCCATACTCGTGCTTTGGACCGTGGCAAAAGACGGGTGGCACGGTGGTGCCACGGTACAGTACGTTGCTAGCTCTATCTTTATGTATTTATACGTATACATACACACTGTAATATGTAGCAGGTGCCTGTATATATTACAGGCTGAGCTACGGTCCATCGATCTCACGCATCTTGAGATCGATCGATGGACGATGGGGACGGCCGCAAGGTGTCGCTATCGATGGATCCGAGTCACTCGTGCACCCAAGGTCCATTTATATTCCACCGCAGTACTACAAGATTCTCTTATGTGATTTTATATTCCAGGGGAACATGGTTTTGTGCGTACATAATCGACCACCCACTTACCCTCCGCCTCCGGCTCCCAGTGTTGTACAAAAGGCCCGTGGCCGTGATCCGGTCCGTGGCCGGCAAAACGGCCCCGGTGCACCGGCACGGCCCGGCCCGGCGTTAATGGGCCACGGGCGGCACGGTCCGTTCTACCGGACCGAGCATGGGCCGGGGACGCGGCCCGTGGCACGATGCCGCCCGCCCGTGGAAGGGGACGGCCCGGTGGCGGCCCGGCCGCCACGAGCCATATATAGCCCCCCGGCCGGCTCCGCCAAACCCTAATCCCCCCCCCCGTCCCCCCCTCGCCCCCTCGCCCTCTCGCTCTCCCCCCCCGCCGCCGCCCGGTGCCAACCCTAGATCCCTAATCCCCTGCCTTGCCTCGCTCCGCCGCCGCCGCTCGGTGCCTCCGCCGTCGATTCCTCCGTCCTCGCCGGCGGATCTACTGTTCTGGTGACTTGAGTCCTCACTCTCCGGCGGATCTGGTCATCTGTGCCCGGTCCTCGTCGGCGATCCAGGTGACCTTTTTCCTTTTACTCCTTATTCCTCTACCCTTTCTCGTTTCTCCTCTCCCCTGTTCTCTCCGTCACCATGTGAGTGCATGCTCGAAGCTCCATCCCTGTCCTTGCCCCCTCCCCGTTGAATCTCACCGTTGTCTGTCTCCTGCCGGCTCCGGCCACCTCTCGCAAATCCGCACCGGCTCCGCCGTAGGTAAAGTCCACCGCTCCTCCCTGGCTCCCTCTCTCTTTCTTTCTTCTCCTCCTTCCTCTCTTTTTTTGCATTTGACCCTCTCGTTTCTTCCTCTCGCCCGGACGGAGTTCGTGCTCGTGTCGACGCCGAGTCCACCTCCTCTCGCCGGGAGTGGACATGGCCGTGCCACCGCCGAAGCCGAAGCGGTCGTTGAGGGACGGTGCCGGAGATGCGGGGGCCGGTCGTCCACGGTGGTCGCTCGGTCGGGCGTGGTCGTGGTCTCGCAACGCGGGCGCCGGCTGCAGTCGACGGTGATGACCCCGACCGCTGCTCGGACGACGACCTGGAGGTCGAGGATGATGACGACCTCCGTGAGGATGCTGCCGCCTTGGGCATTGACCTCGGTGCAACCATCGATGTTGATGTCGAGGACGCGGACGCCGATGACACACCAACTAAAACTGGTAAGAACAAATCTGAGGTCTGGAACTACTTCACCGAGGTAAAGGAAGGATCCATTCGCGTTGGTGCTATCTCGTAAACACCGTGGTGCTAAATATTCGCTATTTCTGCTAATGGCACTGGCCATTTGAGGCGTCACATGAAATCATGTATGAAGAAAAGGAACCATTCTGATATGGTTCAAGCTAGGCTAGCTTTGAATGCTAATGGTTTAGCTAATTGGAAATATGATCCTATGATTGCTCGCACTGAATTGTGCCGCTTGATTGCTAGATTGGACCTTCCATTAGGGATAGGTGAGACACGAGCTTGGTCCGATTACATTAAGAATGCTCACAACCCTCTCGTTTAAATCGCTTACTAGGCAAACCACGACTAGAGATTTAGCTAAATTGTATGCCGAACAACGTGAAATGCTTATGAAAGATGTATCGCCCGCCGCATCATCTCGTTTCTTTAACATCCGACATCCGGTCCGGTAATGCTAAGGAGGACTATATCTCTGTTGTTTGCCATTATGTTAATAAAGAGTGGGAGATTGAAAAAAAGGTAGTTGGTTTTAGGTTGATTAATTGCAAACATACTGGTGATAACATTGCTGATTCTATAGCTAATGTGGTTGAAGAGTTTGGTTTGATTGACAAAGTTTTTGCTGTGACTCTGGATAATGCTTCTGCTAATTCTAGGGCTTATGATCTGTTGGGTCCTGTTTTGTTTGGTTATCTAGGTTCTTATGCTGCACCTACTAGAGAAGATCCTAACAAAGTAAAGTACTTTCTTGTGCATCGTATTTGTGCTACTCATATAATTAATCTTATTGTGAAAGATGGCTTGGTCCAGTAAAGATTGGCTTGATGATTTGAGAACTGCAATTAACTTTTTAAATTCTTCTAATAATAGGATTGCATTGTTCAAAAGTTTCTGCATTGCTAGAGGTATGACACCTAGGAAATTTGGCCTGGACATGGATATTAGATGGAATTCTACTTACTTGATGCTTGAGCATTTGTTACCATACAAAGAAGTGTTTACTGTGTTCATTAACTCTAATTATGGCTCTGAGTTATTAACATTGAATCATTGGTATGTTGCTGAACATATGTTTAAATTCCTGAAAATCTTTTATGAATCAACTGTTATTCTTTCTGGTGTGTACTATCCTACTGCACCACTTGCTTTGCATCAAATGATTGACATTGCTGAACATTTGCAAGCAGCTGAGAGTAATGAACATTTTAAACATGTTGCAAGGCCTATGAAAATGAAATTCCTAAAATATTGGGATAACATTCCTCTCGCTTTATTCTTTTGCAACCATTCTTGATCCTAGAGGTAAGATGAAAGGGTTCTATATAACCTTAGATCTACTTGGTAAGGCAACCGGATCCGATTACGAGTTTGTGCTATGGTGATGTCAAAAATGAGTTAACCGATTGTTTTCCAAGTACCAGGACAAGTATTGTTCAAATGCAGGTACAACTACGGCTCATAGGCTCCGTGCTTCCTCTACCCGGTGGTAACGGATGGGGGAGGATCTTTGACAATTCCTCATCTACTTCTACTCCAACTATAACTTCATCCGGTAATGTAAATGAGCTTACGGCTTACCTGGACAGTGACCCTGTGCCATGGGGTGACCCTAACTTTGACATACTTCTTTGGTGGCATGATCATAAGCAATCCTATCCAATACTGTCTATTATGGCTAGAGATATCATGGCTGTCCCTGTTTCTACCGTGTCCTCCGAATCTTGCTTTAGCTTGACAGAATGACAGGTAGAATTCTTGAAGAGCGGCGTCGTCGCCTTTTGCCTGAACATGTGAAGATGCTGACATGCATCAAAGACTGGGACCAAGCTAGAAGAAAGGAGCAGCATACAGTTGTGGACAAGGAACTGGTTGAGCTCTTCAAGAACATGGAGACAGGTGATTCTACTCCTGAAGATGAAGCCACCCAAACCGGCAGCGACACTGGGAGAGGATCTGTTGGCGTTTCTGTCGGCGTCATTGGTAGCAACGGCACTGACAGCGGGAGTGGGAGAGGTGGCAGCAGCAGCGGCGGGAGAGGTGGCAGCAGCGGCGGCGGGAGAGGTGGCGGTGGCAGCGGCAGCAGCAGAGGAAGAGGTGGCTAGAAGACCACTGTGAAGGTAAGTTCAAGTTGACAATTTGAACTAACATATTGAACTTCAATTTGAACTTCAATTTGAACTAACAAATTTGTTTTGTTATGACCTATGCAGGATGCTATGGTGATGGACTTTTGGTTGCAAGTCTAAGAACAGGCTAGATCTGCCATCGCCGGACTTTTGGTTTTTGGAACTTTGCTTTTGCTCTGTGACTTGTATGTTGCCATGTTGGCTGTTGGTTGCCACTTAGCTGGCTAATGTAATAGGTCTAGCTGTTTGAAACATGAAACTTGATACTTGAATTTATTTTTGAGTCGGTTGCTCGTACTCTTTTCCTTTCTAGGGTTTCTCCCACAAGGGTGGGTTTACCCGGAAAGGTTTTTAATGAGGCAAAGCATTGCACTACCAAAATTTCATTTTGATAACCTACTTGTCATTTGTCATATTTGTGTTGAATACTTGAAATTGTTGTTTGTGAAAACTTGAGATTCTTGAGAGGTGGTACCGGGCTGGGCCGTGGCCCGATGTAATGTGGCCCGAGTGGCCCGTGGCCCGACAAAATGGCCCACGGATCGTGCCATGGGCCGAGGACGCGGCCCGGGCACGGTGGAGGCACGGTCCGGTGCGGCCCGTGGCCCGATGCGGCCCGCAGCGTGCCGGCACGGTCCGGCCCGAGCGGGCCACGGGCGGCACCGGGCCGGCCCGTTGTACATGTATACCGGCTCCCGGGGAAAGCAGAGCATATCGTAGGCAGCTAGGAGATGTCCCTGGAGGTGTGTTGCCTACTGTTCCCTGTGCCGGCAACACCACTTGCCACTGCAGAGCGCAATCTAGGCTAGTGTCAATCCTTCGAGACCAGGTAGCAGCAGAGAAACACGAAAGGATGTTGAGCATTGAGAGTGTAGGCCACACTGCTTCAACTTGCTGGCCTGGTGTAAGTTTCATCGATGGTGATGATCAGTGTGGGAATAAAATGGGTCGGACCTCCGATCCGATCCACACTCTACCTTCTCGTGTGACGGGGAAGCTAAGGTGAATCGTGAAGGATCGTCAGTTGATGCCATATTCTTGACTGCTTGTATACCTCTGTGGAGAGGATTTATTCAGATACGATGCTTCCCCTTTCTTTCACATGCATCTCTGCATACAGATACAGGCCTGTCTGCATATATTTCTCGGTACGGAGCACAAAATGCAAAATAGGGGGGGACAATCTTCCGATTTAAGGGCCTTGTAGAAAGCCACTCCGGTAAAGCATATGGCCAGTTGGTGGGGGGGCGATGAAGCAGCTATAGCTTGGGGGTTGAACACCGCACCAGGTGTCTATTTTCTTTCTTTAAAGTAAAATAATGCATAGGTATCTGGGTCGATTTTGTTCTGGACTTGGACCCATGCATGTTGTTTTGTAAGTACAGCAGATTTGTTATGAAAGAATAGTAATGCATGTTGATTTGTATGACTGAAGAATAGAAGCCGAACAGAGTTGCCGACAACCTAATTTTCAAACGTAAACTCGGCAAAGATTCTTGTGTCATAAACCGTTTTTGAAAAACTTTTGCTGCTTCTCAATAGATGCATAGCTCTTCATCAGTCTCCACGTGTTATGAGAGAGAGAGAGAGAGAGAGAGAGAGAGAGAGAGAGAGAGAGAGAGAGAGAAGATAATAGGATCTCAATCAGGCAGACTATATATCCTCCCAAACTTCGTCCATTCTTTACTTCAGGCCACTCTTCATGTATACATGTCGTCTCTACCTTACCAAAGGTGGGGAAAAAAGAAGATGAGAGGAAGAGTTTGCCCAACTCTTCCTTCCCAAAGATGGAGAGCAATAATCGCCAGCAGGTTTCTTGCTTGCCGCATAACGCGACCTGAAATGTGCATGAATCCCTGGTGATAGCAGCTGATGACAAGGAAGAAGAAAGTAGTAACATGAGGAAGGAGACTGACTGCGTGAGGGAAAGATGGAGAGGTAGATGAAAGTTAAGGCCAAAGTGTGGCCGACAAGTTCGTAACCACAACTATATGGCAAACTTCCGAGGAACTACGTACAGAACCCATATTTGTTTCACCTTTAGATTTATGGATTACGATTTTTGGAAAGCTATCTAGCTGGACTTGATAAAGGTATAACTGCACATTTGTATGAGTATTATATGTTGAAGTATTTTAAAAATGAGAGAGAAGTAGATAAATAATTATATGATTATTAGCTAAGAGTTTAATTTCTAAATACAATAACTTAAAAAAATATTAGCCTTTTTTAGCACTAATAATATATTAGCTTGTGCGGTAGCACGGGTTCTACTAATATTCGTTTCACCATTAGATTATGGATTATGGTATTAAAACGCTATAGTTGAAACAAACAGCTACTAGTTTTTTCCTTAGATTCCGCACACTTCGGGTTGCCCAGATTCCAGCAGTTCTTATCATTTTTTTTTGGGGTTCCGAAACAGCAGTCCTACTCACCCAAAATCTAGCGATTGTTTGTTTCAAGTTGCGCAATCTCAGATTCCACGTTCCATATGTACGTAATCTCTAGTTAAAACAGAAACAGGGCCACAAGCTTTGGAAAAGCTACTCCGATCCTCAGCAGGAAGAATAAAATAAAATGTGGTTCATTAATTCCAGAGATGAAGAAACGAGGAACACACAGCATTTGTCTTTTCCTTCCGACGCGCAACGAAAAACAAAATAAAGAAGGCAAAACCCTTTCCAGTCTCGCAAGCATACATACATGCAGAGACCCGGACGCACGCACCGCGGCGGAGGCGTCGTCCATCTGCCCAAAGCAGAGCGAAAGCATATCTCCCCATCTCTTCTTTTTCCCGATCCAGCTTTAAAGAAGACGGGGGCAGTTTGCTCGTGCCTTTCACGAGATCGACCCCAGCAAGCAAGCAACCAAGCGCCCCCATTTCACCTAACAATTATGCATCGGCGGCCGGCTAGTGCTTGCTGATGAGTCCTCCTCCCTCGACCCGTGGTGCGCTCCGGCGAGGAATGCATATCGTATTCGTATCCATCTGCTCCTGCTGGATGGATCGGGGCCTGAAATAAACCCTCCCTCTGATCGCCGATCCATCGGTCGATTCGGTCTCGATCTCCTCCTGCATTGGAAATTTGGAATGGGAAGCCGGGCCTCTCTGCGTGCGCGACGCGTGTGAATTGTAACTGTATGTTGACCTCCGGAAAGATCTCGCTCGCCCCTGATTGGCGATCGCAAAGGCGGACCTATAGCTCGACACAGATTGACGATGAGGTGTAAGCAACAACTTAGTAAACCACCGCACGCCACGCGAAATAGAATTAATAAGCTGACGAATCCAGAAACGGCGTGAACGTTCGTGGTCGTCGCTGTGTCGTGTGCTGCGCTGAGTTCATCTCCATCTATCGTCTCGCAGCTTCGATCTTCTGAATCCCCCGATGCGCGTCAGCTTGGCGCGCGGCTGATAGGCGCCGTCGTCCGGCACAATCGATGCCGTATTCTCACAAGCCGTTCTGTTGATTGGTGCTGGGTCGTGTGGGTTAGGAACTACCTGATGCTGATGGGAGTAGTATGCTTTTGCGTTGTTGGTTACTGGGGCTGTGTGATTCCTGCAGGTTAATGAGCTCAATATGTTGGTCCCTAACTGACCAACCAACCAGTACGTACTGTCGCTAGTGCATGCCACCCAAACATTATTCTTTTTTGCTGGAATCCCTCTGATTTTCTGATAAGCATGGATGCGGATTTATTAATCACATGCGCCATCATCATCAGTGCATTACTTTAGAAAATGAAGTAGGATTGATATTGTGGAGGGAGAACGATTATCCTTGTGGATAATCCTGGCGACTTTGCAAAAATCAGATTGCTCAAATGATAAACTGAAGGGCAGTCGCTATTGGCTTGTAGGACAGATTCAGATATAAACAGAAAAGGATTCAGTATGTGTCCTGACAGCACTACGGCAGGGAGGTTGTCTCTGTTTTTTTTAAGAAAAAAAAATGCTTGAAGGTTAAGGCCTGGATAAACTTGCCTGACTGACTGGTGGACGCTAGCTACTGTCGTTGATGATTTTATTTAATTTGTAAGCGAATAGTGGTTGATGAATTGATGGTTGAGCTGCAAAAATACTTCCAAAAATAGCTAGCACTTTGATCCACGAGGCTCGTAATTTTGGGTCCCTATCATGGCCATCCAATCGTGACGTTTTCCTCATCCTCTGCACCTCCATCCAGGAACATAAATCATGGACAGTGTAGACGCACTGTCCACTGAGCCAGTGACATATACAGCAATATATAGCCCCATACGGACCGGATCGATGTAATCGACCTGACTTGTCAACATTTTTACCAGCAATAATTGTAGCCGCTCAAAAGATTTCAGACATGGTTATCCTTTGAGTTGAGGCATATCCACTGTAAACGTGCATGGTCAGGGACACATCACAGAGTGTGTAGAGTTGATACACTCATGGCAAACAATGCGTGACTCCTCAGAAGTTCTACACTCAGGAATCAGCCTAGCGGATGTGTGCTAATGGCGAACAACGCGTGGTTGTGTCCTTGGTCATGATTGGAATTCGCACACCAAGTGTAGAGTGTAGGCCACTGAGAGCCACCATTTGCCCAAATCCAAAACGAGGCCGAGGTAGAGACGTCACCTTCGAATGTCCTCAAGCAACGAGGATTCGAATCCGGGTGGGCGAGCTTACCAACTGTGCTGAGCCACTTAATCAAAGAGTGCCCTCAATTCATTTGTCTCAGTCACACAAACAGAAACAGACCGAACGTTCTATGGAAGTTGGAACTGGACCATTGTGGGGCTTTGTTGTGGCCATGCATGAAACCAAAGGGATTATGTCATGGAAGTCTGTCTATATGCTTGGATAAGTTTCTGTGTACTTGGTGTCGGCAAGATAACGACAAATGTCAGAATACATGCATGATCCATTGATCCCTGTTAATCCAGTCGATCACTGAACGACATGAGAGCAAGAACATAGTTGCACCCTTGATTTTTGACCCGGTAAAACACCAATGTGTGCTGCATATGCCGAACCACTTTGAACTTACAACTATTTATGAATTTATCATTCTACTTAAAAGGATGTCGTGTGCTTATTTTATTAAGCTTTTGTTTATTTCGTAGAACCTGAAATTTATATTTGCAAACAAAAAGTATCACGTTTTATGAAAATTTTTAGAAAAACGGATCGTATATAGAGCCAATCCAACAGTCTCCAATGAAGGTCAAACTAGACGGGTATTGTGTAATATCAAATTAGGTGAGTGCATTATCAAGAATCCATACACCAAAACACAAGGCCTTGCTATTCTGTACAGTCAACACTGGGTGAGACTTTAATGCTAGAGAATTGCTGCTGCTGTTCAAACAATCGAACTTGTAACAATGGGTTGCATTCAGCTGTAACATTATTTTATCATCATGACTGACGGCTAGAAGCCCTGCACATCCTTGTTGAGTTGTTGGGGGCATATTTGCAATAGACCAGAACCTAACCGAAGGAATCAGGCCATATTTAGGTTGCGTTTGGTACGGCTTCGCGAGCAGCTTCAGGCAAAACCGTGCCAAACGGGGCAAAAAACTGGCTTCACCCTCGAATCGATTCACCCCCTCCCGGGAAACACACTCTCTAGATCGATTCCACCAGGGAAGCAGCGTTTTCGCAGCTTCGCCCGCTGCGCCATCCCCTTTGCCCAGCCTGCCCCCGGTGGGGTCCACTGCTGCGTGCCTGGAGGCCGGCGGTGGAGCTGGAGGTCGCCGGACGGGTGAGGTGGGGGAGGCGAAACACGCTCTCTAGATCGGTTCCACCGGCGGAAGCAGCGTTTTCGCAGCTTCGCCCACTGCGCCATCCCCTTTGCCCTTCCTACCCCTAGTGGGGTCCACTGCTGCGTGCCTGGAGGGCGACGGTGGAGCTGGAGGTCGCCGGACGGGTGAGGTCGGGGAGGCGACGCGGCGGGCGAGGCGAGGCCGGAGGCGCCGTGATAGGCGAGGCCGGAGGCCGCCGCCCGGAGGCCGCCGCCGGCGAGCTCTTCTCGGGCCGCGTCCATGGCGACGGGTGCGGGCGAGACCGGCGGTGGGGCGCCGTGGAGGAGCCCGGCGGAGGCGGCGGGCCAACACACCATCAGGGGAGGCAGGGACCGGCACAGGGGAAGCGGCGGGCCGAATGAGATGGGGGCTCAGGTGGGAAGGAGATAAGGATAAGGTAGAGGAAAGGGAAAGGAGAAAAAAGAGGGGAAAAAAGGTAAAAAATACTAGGAAAGAAAAAAGATAGAAAAGGAAATAGAAAAAAAGAAATGAGGGAGGGGTATTATAGGTATTTCACTCTCTTATCTATGAGGCACAACAAGGTGTTTTGCCAAACGTTTCTCTGAAACTGATTCAGCTTTACTAACGAATCCGCTTCACCAGCACAGCCACAGCTGAAGTTGCCACAGCCAGAGCCGTGCCAAACGCACCCTTAGTTAGGGATTCCATTTAGTTACAGGCTTACCCTTAGAGTTTCCCAGTCCCATGCTGTGGATTACCTGAAAGAGAATCAGTTCACATGCAGTGGATGAAAAGAGGGAAATACCTATCTTTCATCTCGTAAGCAAAGCAAAAGAAACACAGAGAACCCAAAAAGATAACCTAAAATAATATAGGATCAGTAAATTCTGGCATCACTTTTTATCCATAAGCATGAGAAATGAGATCAGTAAATTCTGACATCCCATGCCTCAAAACCAAACACCCCATAGACACATTAAAGATAACACAGAACAGAGACATCATGTGAAGAGATCAATAAAGGATGTTGAAACTGGAAAAGGAATCTAATCACCTGGGCACAGACCAGAGACATCATGTGAACAGATCAATAAAGGATGTTTAAACTGGAAAAGGAATCTAATCACCTGGGATAGTTTTCAGTACAAGCAACAAATTGCAAATGGTCTAGTCATTGTCAAGGGATGATATGGATTAGAAATTTAATCTAACCCCAAAAGTGAAACTCATCAGACTCCAATGGAACTACTTAAAAACATACCAGTAATCAATTGCAAACATATAGCAATCTTTGCAGTATGTCAATTAACTATAGAAGGAATACACTTCCAAGCTGCAGGTTCTGCTCTGCCTTCCAAGTACTATCAAGCTCTGCACTGCCTTCCAGGTACTATCATTCTCTCATTCTTGCCGACACTGCCATCAGCATACTAATGACTCTTGGTGCCCACATCAGAGTCCATTGGATCATCAACTCCTGGCATCGCAGCACTAGTATCCACGGGAGTAATTGCTGCCTCTTCTCCTGAAACTACTCTTGGCATTGCACCTCCAGCATCCATGGGAGCAGTTGCTGCCTCATCTCCAGACACTAGCACACATCCAGCGTCTACAGGCTGAGCGTTGATCTCCTCAACCAAAAGTAGACCTTCAGTTTCTGCTTTCTTCCCTGATGCCAGATCCTCATCCTTTTCAGGCCTCTCTTCTGTCATGTCTCTAGATACCTCAACTGCATTTTCCACAAACTCAGTTTCAAAAGGCCTGACCTTTCTTGGCCTGCCAGGCCCTCTCTTGATCCCGATCGATGCAGTAAGCCCGGATTCTGTAGACCTCCCTGCAGATGGATTCTTCTTTCTTGGTCTCCCCCGCCCCCTCTTCTCCACCAAAGCAACAACTCTTGTTTCTGTAGTTTCAGTTTCCAATGGCCTCTTTCTTGGTCGCCCAGGACCTCTCTTCTCCGTCAAAGGAGTACCAGTGGATTGCAAACTACTAACTTCAACTTCATTTCGCACAGCCCCAGCTTGCCCGGTAGCTTGTGCAGGCAGAGCTTCATGTTGATCCTCAGTCATCTGTACATCATTCAATTGTCTACCTTCCACTTCCAGTGCTGCCTTCTCCTTTCTTGGTCTCCCAGGGCCTCTCTTAGTCACTGGAGTATCTGCAGGTGTACCAATGGATTGCAAACTCCTAGCTTCAACTACATTTTGCACAGCCCCAGCTTGCCCAGTAGCTTGTGCAGGCAGAGCTTCATGCTGATCCTCAGTCATCTGTACAGCATTCAATTGTCCACCTTCCACTTCCAGTGCTGCCTTCTCCTTTCTTGGTCGCCCAGGGCCTCTCTTAGTCAGTGGAGCATCTGCAGATTGCACAGATGCAGGTTGCATCTTCTTGGAAGGCCGACCAACGTTTCTCTTCCCACCAACCACAGATTTAGGAGGGCGCCCTCGTCCCCGCTTCGCACCAACCACACTGTTACTGCCCACAGATACTACTCCCAGCAACGACGAAGCAACAGGGTAGGAATTCTTGCGCGGGCGTCCCTGACCCTGCTTGATCCCAGATGTTAGTGTCATTGCAATCACTCTCTGCAGTGGTGAAGAAGAGGAAGCCACCGGCACAAGGGCATTCTTGCGTGGACGACCACGCCCTCGTTTGATCCCAGACTGTGGCGGAGTAATAGCTCCTGGCTGCGGTGGAACAGAGGAAGCCAACAGCAAAAGGGCATTATTCGGTGGGCGTCCACGACCCCGCTTCACACCAGATGGTGGCGGAGCAGAGGAAGCCAACAAGGCAAGGCCGTTCTTCCGTGGGCGTCCACGCCCCCGCTTGACACCAGATGTTGACAGAGCAGAGGAGGCCAACAAGGCAAGGGCGTTCTTCCGTGGGCGTCCACGCCCCCGCTTAGCCCCAGGTGGAGATGGCAGAGCAATCGCTTCCGGCAGCAGCGAAGCAGACGAAGTCACCGGAACAAGGGCATCCTTCCGTGGGCGTCCACGCCCCCGCTTGACCCCAGATGGAGGTGACGCGGCAATTGCTCCCGGTGGTGCCGAAGAAGATGAAGCCACTGGGACAAGCGCGTTCTTCCGTGGGCGTCCACGCCCCCGCTTGGCCCCAGATGGAAGCGGCGAAGCAGTTGCTCCTAGCAGTGGCGAAGCAGATGAAGCCACTGGGACAAGGGCGTTCTTCCGCGGGCGTCCAGGCCCTCGCTTGGGCCCCTCAGAGCTCGGAATCGGAGCGGAGGGAGCCAAATCTGGGTTCTTGCGAGGCCGTCCCCGGCCACGCTTGGGAGGGCGGCCGCGACCTCGCCGCTGCTGCGGAGGGGGGGCTTCGGTGGAGAGGAAGTAGTTGCCGGAGACGAGGCGAAGCTGGCCCTGGGACTTGAGGCGGCGGAGGTGGGCGGAGAGGAGCTCCTCGTGGCTGGAGTGCAGGCCGGAGAAGTGGTCGGCGATGTACTTTCCGATGGCCTGGCGGCTCGACCCGCCCGGATCCCCCAGCTCCGTCAGCGCCTGCACGACCATCTGCGCCCGCATCCAATCCCCAATCCATCCATCGACCCGAGATGCGGCAGCAAGAAGTGAGATTTCAACCCGACGAAGCGATGAAGGGAAACGTACAGGGGGAAGGGAACCTTACCTCCTTGTATGCCGGATGGGGGCGGCCAGCGGGGGGAGTCGCCGACGAAGGCGACGCGGCGGCGACCACCATTCCGCCTTCACCGCTCGCTGCTGGCCCGTCTTCTCTGCCCTTGTTTTTTCCCCAACGGCGGGTGTCCGTAGCCCCCTACTGGGTGAGCGGTGCGGCGCGGGTGATGTAAGACTGACAGAGTGGGACAGGCGAAGCCGCCGATGGCGACCAGGTGACCCTTCATCGGACGGCTCGTGCTGTTGCCGTGATGGGGGGTGGTGGATCGCTGACGTTGCACACGGTCAAAAAAAGAAGCGAGAGGCTACTTTATGGTTGCTTGTGTTCGTTTGGCTTATCACCACCGGTACGCAACAAGATTTTTATTTCAAAACAAACCGCCCACCAAAGAATCGCACTAACAAGATTTTTTTCTCTCGTAACAAATCGAACCTACCAAACGAACATGCGGTGTATTGAACGGTTACATTTTGTGTGAGTGCTTGATGGAGGATCCGTTATAAGAAAAACAAACTTTTCGGTGAAATTAGATGGTAGCTAGAGATTACAACACTTTTTATATTCAGATTATAAATAATTGGATTATCTGATGGTTAGTTATGTCTAATTTTTAAAATTATTCGACAAAAAAACTAGTCTATTCGGCTTTTCTATTAGCACAGTGTTTGTGCTTCTTTGAGCAGCATTTCTCTAACATATAAATCATCAGAAATCGTTTTAAGATCTTCCTAACAGACTTGTCTGCAGTGCCCCAAACATAGATGACAACGGGCTCGTTGTTACAAAGTTGATTTTCTAATGTTGCACAAACTATTTTTTAATGTTGTTGTCCCAAAATAATTGCACGTGTTACAAACTGTTTTTTAATGTTGTTGTCCCAAAATAATTGCACATGTTACTTTTTGAGGAGTCCAAAAAATTTAAGTTTGATTGAAATTTATACAAAAAAAGGTAAAATGCATAGCCAGTTCTCAAACTTGTGATGTTGTGTCATGCCAGTCCACGAACTCATAAAGTGTGTCACTGAGATCCCTAAACGTTGTTCGGGTCTCATTAAGATCCAATCGGGTGTTACAAAGTCATTTGTGCCGACATGGTATGTCATCGTAGACATTGACGTGGCGCGGGCCGCGCGAACGTGGCTGTTCCCCAAGGATGACAGGTCAGCGCGACACGGAGCTCCTCCGTGGCCGCATGTGCTCTCCTGTTGTCGCTGCACAGGCTTGTTGTAGAGGGAGAGGGCCGAGGAGGGAGGTCGCGCCGCGAATCGAGCATCACCACACTGCCGAGGCGGATGGGTGAGGGAGAAACCCGATCCACCGCTGCTATTCTTGCCCAGGGAGGAAGGAGTGCAGGTGGAGGCGAAGTAGGTGTCGGTGCGGAAAGTAGTCCCGACACTAACTAGTAAGAAGCACTGAGATCTATCTCTCGATGGTTGGTGCTAAGCAACTAGTGACACTGGTTTTTATCTTGGTTCCGGCCGGGGGCCGTACGTCCAGCAGTGGTGTGCTCGGCGCACTATTGCGTTGCACTGTGGTGCTCGTAGAGGGGGCTACAAGCGAGGCGGGAGAGGAGGCCGGGCCTCCAGGTCCTAGAGGTACTGATTGAGGCAGGTGCCAATATCGTGGTGAAGGCGGAAAGCGTGTAAGTGATCGCTATCCGTCGTCCCTCCCGGCTAGGGGACTGCCCCTCCTTTTATAGACTGATGACGAAGCAGTTTACAAGCATGCCTGTTGACGCAAAATCAGCACCCTGCGCCAAGCACACAGCAAGCCGAAGAAGCTGGCTTAACACACGTGCTGGATCCGAAAGCGTGCCAGTCAATTTTCCTGAAACTGACAAAGGATGAAAAAATAGTTAGATAAAACCTGGAACTTGACGGGTGGTACCAGACAGTTCTGTATTTACGGCTAGAAAGCCAAGTAAAATGACATATGGCTACAACAAGCTATCTGTCCGCAGTTTAAACATCATTCGAGAGCTTTAAAACATGAATCCAGGTTATAGCCGAATGCATGACGTAAGCATGACAAAAGATCGGTCTTTGTTTAGATAGCATTGCTCGCTCGTGATCATGACCGATTTTTGAGGATAAATAACGATTAAAACAAATAAGGTGAAAGCATGATTATAAATATGAAATAAACAAGCATGCATAGGCCAAAAGCACTAGTCTACCGCATGTCTAGGTACTTTCAAACCCGTTGAGCGTGATAACAAACAAGTTAATCCACCGCATGATACAACTTGTTTGAAACCACGCCACCAACCACAAATGAATTAATCCACCGCATGATACAATCTAAATATGGAAGGCTAAAAGCATACATTATTTAAAACAAACTTATGAACACGTTTCACTCATGGTAGAATTGCCGAATACAGCTGTATAGCCGATCCGGGTTCCATGCAGAAGGAACAAACATTTGAAAAGTCAAAGCTTGAACCCGCAACACGTGACAATCTAGATTGATCTAAATTCGGCTATTGAAAACACCTGATGCTTTATAATAAACAAAGATTTGAAAGCACATCACATGGATCTCAAAGGGGTAAAGCCGAAACCAATCGATCTAGATTGGGCAAAAGGGTGTTACATGAATTTAAACATAAAGCAAAACTCAAAGCAACACGTGGTAACGTAATGAATCTATTAGATCTTGCCAAATCTAATAGAGCCGATAACTAGCTTCGAGCTAAATCTTAGCCTACCGCATGGCTCATGATCTAACAGGAAACCTTCTTGAACCAAGCTTAAATCCACCGCATGATACTAAGCAAGGTAACAAGACTACTTGCATCACGGTCTAAATCCACCGCATGATACTAGACATGATACAAGGTTGCCGGTACTTACGGAGGTCGACGGATCGATGACTCCTCTCGAAGAACTCGACGACTCGACTAAAGGACTCGATGTTTGGCACGGGGCCGGTTTTGTTGTGTAGATGTTCGATCTCTATTACAGACATCAAGGGTTTATATTTATACCCTTGTCCTACGAGTACAACATTTAATACCTAAATTAATGCTCCGGTGCCAATGTCCATCTCATACCTGTCATCAATTCGTCCCTTCCTTATATCCGGGCCACGTCATCACGCATTCCCGAAAACTTCCTTTTACAAGCGCAAACAGCCCTTTTGCCGAATGATGGTGTATTGCCGACCGCAAGCATCTTTACTGAATCCTCTGAGGAGATTTTCCATGACGAATGGCATTTCGTTACCAAACTCGGCCCACAAGTCAGTCCCTTTCCTGTACCAATTTTTGGTGTTAACATATGCCCCTTCAATTACGGGATAAAAGTGATTTTATTCTGGAATTGACCATAAATGCTCAACGTCTCCGAGCTAAATCTGTTCAACACCCATCCTCTCCTCCTGCAATCTGTTGGAATCTCCGCTCAGATCCAAACCCTAGGTCATCAATCCCCCAAGCTCAAATCTTCAAATGGCGGATCAAGATCAAGCTCTCTAGGTAAATCGCACGCCCTCAAGGTCCATTCGGTATTACTTCTTCGACTCCCATCTTAGATTTCTTATTCTATCTTTTCTTGATAGGCTCTATCCACCGAGCTTTTGATTCCCATTGAGGACAAATCGTCATCCTATTTCCTCGGACCTGTGGGAATCTCTGACCCCCTCAAGTTCATTGAAGCCGAATCTAAAAGAATCCCCTTCAAAGCAGCTTTGTCAAGACCCCATGAGTGGCAAGACGCCTTCAAAACCTGGCCCCTGCCTCCAATTGCAGGTTGGAGAAACTGGTATAAGAGGATACTTGATGTTGACAGTGTAAAAACCGGCAATCGGGACACCCTTCGCATTGCCCAGTGTTTGGACTTATCTTTGGCCGAAACTCCCAAGAATGAAAGCCTTCTGATTGCAGCCTGTCATTTCTGGTCAAATGGAGTCAATGCTTTCCTTTTTGGCCGTGGACCAATGTCTCCTACTCTGGCTGACGTATATATGATGTCCGGCCTTGATATCACAGGATCCATGTATCCTTATAAATACAAAGGCTCCACCAGGCAAAGAGGAGTGAAGACAGGAGTTGGATATAAGTCATATATCCAGAATCATATGTCTGATGGCCCTCTAACTGAGGTTGAGTACAGGGCCTTCCTGAACATGTGGCTATGCAGATTTATCTTCTGTGGCAAAGCCAATGAGCCAACCCTGAACCATATTGCAATGGTTGAAGATTTGGCTGATGGTCATCTCACCCCCCTTGGAAAGTATCTCCTAGGGAGTGTATACCATATGCTTCACCAGACCACCCTTTTGATGCACACCAGCCAAAAGATTTCTTGTCTCAATGGCCCCTGGTGGTTTGTACAAATGTGGCTGCAGCTATACATGCACCAGATTGTTGGTATTGATCTCAACAATCGGCGTTTTCCTTCATCCAATTATAAAGAAGGAGAAGTTCAGATTACCAAAGGATGCCAAACCTATGGAGAAGCTGCCTCAACCATATCCATTGACCAGAACATCAGTCAACTCTTTGAGCTTTTCTTCAGAGGTTTCACCAATCCCCTTTGGCTTCCTTATTTGGACAATGATAACTTGACCCTCCCTTATGAATTCACCTTTGAGAATGGATGCAATGATGTAAGATCCATAGAGATTTTCAATATCTTCATCCATCCATGCATACTGCCAGCAGAATTCTGTGGAGGAAGGCTAAATCATAGCACCTTTGAATATTATCAGCCAAACCTGATGGCCCGACAGCTAGGATGTGGCCAAGTGCCCCAAGGCTATTCCTTCACGAATTCCTCAAGCCCAGAGAGAAAATCAAAGAAAACCTGCAAGCCAGAAGGATCTTTGAATATCAATGCAGCCCAACTATTTACACTTGGCCCTTTGTATCAACATCAATAGCTCATCCTTCTTTTATTTCTTGGTGGCAAGAATTCCATGATCACATGTTCAGTGAGCCAGTACATTCTTTTTGCCTTGAGTTAATGCCTGACTTTTAGCCAACTTCAGAGGTAATGCACTTCATTTTCTTTTCTCAAGCACCCTTCCTCACTTATCATGATTTTTGCCACCTTTTGCACTGCCTCTCTAGCTAGGACAATCTCTTATAATGTTGTAGGCCCAATTTCTGCCTTGGGTTTTAAATCCACAACTTTGGCCCAGCTGATGTCCAGATATGCTACATCAGACCCAAATCTTATCAGCTCAACTTCTGATAAGAGGAAAGCTCCATCTCTGGTTGCTCCTCCAGCTGCCAAGAAGAAAGAACCTCCAAAAGAGTTCGTATTGAGGTTAACATCTCTTCCTTCTTGAATACAAAACCATTCTTTATTCTGATAAATTTATCTTGTGTAATTTCAGACCAGAGTTCAGCAACCATCAACTACTACAGACCCTGCCAATGCCCCATCTGCTGGTATGGTCCTTACTATTTTACTTCCTTTCAAAGACCATTCTTTACATTGGCACTCACCCTCTACTTGTTATTTGTAGAAGAAACATTGGTGAATCAACCTGTGGGGAGTTCTTCTCCTCAACATGCTTCAAATCCAAATTCACCAAGGGTCCAAACATCTTCCCCGCAAGCAGAAGCTTCAACTCCACCAAGGATTCAATCATCCCCTTCTCAAGTAGAAACTCCAGTCTCACCAGGGATGGATCCATCTTCCCCTCAGTTAGAAGCTTCAAATCTACCAGGGACTCCACCAGCTTCCCCTCAGTTAGAAGCTTCAGCTTTACCTGGAACTCCTCAAGCTCCTCCTCAGCTGATCACCCAGGAACTCCCTCTCGAGCCTGAACAAATCCCTTCTTCAATTCAGGAGGCCAGGAATGAAGTAAGTATGGGCATTCAAATCTGATATTCTTTTTCAATAAATCATCCTTAATTCGGCAAAACTTTCAGGATCAGGTTGCATCACCATCAAGCTCTTCATTCACTGTGGATGATTTAGCTGCCGAAAAAGGTGATGAAGGATCTTCAAGCCAAGCTTTATCAGAGGAAAACCAGGCAAAACTGAGAGAAATCCTCTCTCTGCTGCAAAGAGACATCCAGGACCAAGTCAGGGATGTGGATCTCCTAGAAGAAGTGCTTGAATCCATCAATCAAGAACTTCCTGATGATATCAAAGCCTCTTTGGAGCCTATTTCTCAACTGGATAATCACTTTGCAGCAGTGAGGAGAGCCTTGAAGAATCAATCCCCTCGACCAGCCCTGGAACAAAAAAAGAGCTAAAGCCAAGCAGTTCGTGAAAGAATCACAGGCTCAAATCCAGAGCAACAAGGAATTGTGGTCGAAGCTGCACTTACCGCACTTGAGCTGAAGATTGCCAGGAAAGCTACACTAGAAGCTGAATTGAAGAATCTGACAGCTGAAATCGAGGCTGATAAGAAAAAGATAGCCGAACTCCCCGGATTAACAGAGAAAATCCAAAACGAAGCTTCAACAGCCCTGATTGAATCAAACCAGCTCAAAACAAAGCTTTCCGCCCTGTCTAACACTCAAGAAGCTGATCAGAAACTGCTGGAGAATATCAGCAAAATGATATCAGACGCTTCTAGTGTAATCTCAAAGTATTTGAACATTTGACTGTGTCAAACAATTTGTAACCGAATGACTGATCGTCCTTGTAATTTTGTTTATCATAAATTTCACTTTGTATTTTTTGTCTCACCTTGTTTGCAATTTTAAACGATCCATTCGACAATTTTGGTTAAACAGTACTAGACCCGAACAGCAATCCGACCGCAACTCAACCGAGCCAATCAACCGAATATGACTCAGCTTGAATTCCAAACGACCCGACGACGATTCGATTAAGGAAGCCTCTCCACCTTCCAAATTTCTCGGGATATGCACCACGATCTGCGGCCACGATCTCTTTGCCACCCCTATAAATAAAACCGTGGGTGCCCTCAGCCTTTCACCTAGTCTTTTGCCTTCAAGCCTTTGCCAATCTAAATTTTCCTTCTCCAGCACTAGTACTCCCAAAAAACCTGATGGCGGGCAGCAGCAACAGACGTCGGGCCAGCGACGAGGCTGAAGGGAGCCGCGCTGGCTCTCGTCAGAGGCGGTGATCATCAACTCCTTTTACGGTTCTCCCTAGATTTCTTTCTGTTTCTGACGATCCCCTTTGCATTTCAGGCTTATCCAGTGGAACCCGGCTCCTGCACCGGCCGTGAATCCAGCCCTGCCGGACGACTCCTCGGAGTCGTACAACTATTCTCCCTCGCGCTACGACGAGCGCGACGCCCTCCGGTTCAAGGCGGAGCGCGACGAAACCCGGCGCGAGCTGGAAGATGTTTCCAAGAAGGGCGGCATCGCTGAGCTCGAATGGGAGCATCAGCGCAAGCAGCCGCTGGAGACCATTGACGGTAAATCTCTTGATTGACTTTAATCTAACTCAACTTTGAACTAATCGCCATTACCCCGCAATGCTGCAGACCGCGACACGGAGCTCAATTGGCTGAAGACGCTGGTGAAGCAACTGGCGGACAAGGTGAACGCCCCCGGGGACATGCCGGCAGCCCGCATTGCCGCGGTAGAAGACCGCGTCGATGAGGTGGCCCTCCACGGCGTCCGCCTAGGCACCACCCTAGGCCTGGCCGCCATGGCGACGCACACCGGCGTCGACTACTCCACGCAGCCGCGCGGCTTCCAAGGCGGCGCACCGGAAGACGTCGACGAAATCGAGGTCATCCTGGAGCGCCTCGACGGCCACGGCGACGCCATTGCCGACTCCATCCATCCCCAGTCTGTGCTGAACAGGCTTTTTGACTAGTTTGTACTAGGGATGTCTGGAATTTCGGCAATGAATAATGAAATTTTCATTCCTGCGTTTGTATTGTGATGATCCCCTTTTGCTTGTGGATGAGAACCTTACTGTTTTTGAACGAATTCGGGAACTTTATCTTAGCCGAACACGCAAAAAACTCTTACCCCTTGGCACCGAATCCGCAGAAAATCCTCAATTCGGGAACCATAAACACTGTTCAATGAAAACCTTTTGCATTCGGAGAGAAAACCCTGCCGCTTGGTATTCCAATAATGCACGCCAACCAGTCATCACTCCCAATGCGCTTTCACAGCTAATAAAATAGCCCCCTTGGTGCCCTGCAAATCCACTCGCATACACTTCCATCACTTCACATCTTCTCCCCTTGTTCAGAGGAGAAAACCTCAAAGCCATGGCGGACAAGGGAAAGCAACCCATCAAGGAGGATAACGCTCCACCAAAGAAGCGCACCATTCGAGAGTAAGCTTTTCTTTGTCAACCCCTCCTCTTGCTCTCGATTGCAATCTCATGGCTCACTCCTTTTATTTCCAGCCTTGACTTGCTCCCTGAAGAAATCTTTGGAACCGAACAGGTTCCTGAGTACATCCTCTCCGATTCCTCCACTGAAGAAGAAGATGCCACGCCGGAACAAAGGACAAACCACCAACTGCGCCGCCGCATTCAGCATCTAGAGCACAACCTGTGAGACATCACCGCCCGCTGCAGTGCCGAACGCGAACGCCGCATGAGCTTGGAGGCATTAGTAGGGGGTAAGATCTTCATCTCCATCAGTTTCCCACGTATAAACTCAGATCTCACATTCAACAACTGTTCCCTTCTTCAGATGTTTCTGACAGATAGAACAACTTGAAGGCTTCCTGGGAAGCCTGATGGAAGCTGCAAGTCATGGCAACCCCCGAAGCTTCCAGGTTGCTGTTACAGTGGTCCTGGAATAGTTGAAGAGGGAAGAGCTGAAGAGGAAAACAAGGAATCAAAACAATGAAGCATACTTTCGCTTCTTCCTCGAGGCCTCTGCTTCCCACCCTCTTGTAATCTTAAGTAGCTGGGTTGTCAAATAAAAGCCTGCAAGAAACTTTTGTAATGTAGAATATTTTTGTGCTAAGGGCAATACCCATCAAATAAAAGCCTGCAAGAAACTTTTGTAATGTAGAATATTTTTGTGCTAAGGGCAATACCCATCAGTATTGGCCATATCCTCTGTTAGGATTTTTTGTTCTAAAGGCGGCTTCTTTCCCGAACGCCGACTGTTTCTGTGTTTCTGGTGCTTGTAATCAACGATCAACTTCAATACTAGGATAATATTTCTTTAAATATCTTCCATTTATAGCAGCAGTAAACTCCTCTCCTAGTAGAGTTTTCAAGATGTAAGCATTTCCACATGTACACCTGACTACCCGAAAAGGTCCTTCCCAATTCGGGGACCATTTGCCGAACACACTGTACTTAGTCCCGATCGGTAGTAACGCTTTCCAAACCAAATCTCCCTTTGCAAATTGCTTGACTTTTACTTTCTTGTTGTAATATTTAGCAACTCGCATCTTGTTCTTTTCAATATTTTTCAGGGCCTTAAGACGAATCATATGCAAATCCTCTAACTCATCCATCATTAAGCCACTGTAATCCTTGGAACTTAAATCCTTTTGTAAAACCACTCTCCTTGAATCTGACTGTATTTCCCAGGGCAAAATAGCATGATGCCCACAAACCAACTCATAAGGAGATGTTTTTGTAGCCCCATGAGGAGCCATTCGGTAAGCCCACAAAGCCTCATTGAGTACCGAATGCCACCTCTTCGGCTTCTGATCAATCTTCTTTTGTATAATTTTGATCATGATCTTGTTAGAAGCCTCTGCTTGACCATTAGCTTGGGCATAATAAGGAGAAGAATTCAATAATTTGATTCCCATGCTTTCAGCAAACTCCCTGAACTCTGAAGATACAAATTGAGCTCCTTGGTCAGTTGTAATTGTTTAAGGAATCCCAAATCTATAGATGATGTGTTCTTTAACAAACTCAACCATGTTTTCTAATGTTACTTTCTTCAATGGAATTGCCTCAACCCATTTGGTGAAATAATCTGTTGCCAAAAGCACAAACTTATGCCCCTTGCTAGATGGAGGATTTATTTGGCCAATCAAGTCTATACCCCATCCTCTGAATGGCCACGGCTTGATAATAGGGTTCAAAACTGATGCCGGGACTCTTTGGATATTCCCAAACTTCTGACAATCTTGACAACCTTTGTAATACTCAAAGCAATACTCCAGCATCGTCGTCCAATAACATCCAGTGTGCCTGGTAATCCATTTCATTCGATAAGCCGATTGATGCGCTCCACATAGCCCATCGTGCACTTCACTCATCATCTTCTTCGCTTCTTCTTGACCCAGGCATTGCAGCAACACCCCATCTAACGATTTGTAAAACAAACGCCCATCAAGAAGAACAAATTTATAGCTTTATACCTGAGCTTCCTAGAAACCTTTCGGGATGGATTTTCTAGATAATCAACAATCTCTTTTCTCCAATCATCCTCTGCTAGATCACTCCCGAAAGCACACACCTCCGTGGCAAACACCCTTGGTTTTCTCTATAACCCGAAGCACTTTGAGCCAACCTGTTTGCCTCTTCATTGTGTTCTCTAGGAATATGTTGTAGAATTACTAACTGAAAACTTTTCAAGATTTCCTTGCAATCCTCGTAGTAATTCCTCAGGATATCATTTCTACACTCATATTGGCCATTCAATTGTTTTATAGCTAACTCCGAATCTCCATAAATTTCAACTGAAATAGCCTTTGCTTCTTTCAAATATTGAAGCCCTCTAAGTAGTGCTTCATATTCAGCTCGATTATTTGTGACAATAGGCTGAATAGGGATAGCAAACTCAAACATCTCACCTCTAGGTGAAATTAATAAAATTCCTACTCCACCACCTTTGCCACATGAGGATCCATCAAAGAATAAAGCCCAAGGAGTAATTTCAAGCAAATCAATTGATGGATCACGATGTTCAGTAATGAAATCAGCAATAATCTGACCTTTAATAGCTTTTGCCGATTCAAACTTCAATTCAAACTCAGATAAAGCCAAAATCACTTGCCAATCCTTCCATTCAAAATTGGCATAGATAACATGTGTTTAATTACATCAAACTTTGAATATACAACGCATTCGGCATTCAACAAATAGTGCCGAAACTTTGTACATGAGTAATAAACACACAAGCAAAGCTTCTCCGCAGCCGAATACCTGGTCTTAGAATCAAGCAATTTTCGGCTAAGGTATGCGACTATCCGTTCCTTTCTCTCAAATTCTTGTATAAGGGCCGATCCAATAGTTTGGGTATCGGCCGCCACGTACAACTTGAAAGGCTTGTTCAACTGTGGAGGCACCAACACTGGTGGTTCCTTCATGTACTGTTTGATCTCATCGAAAGCCTTTTGTTGTTCATCACCCCATACAAATTTCTGATCTTTCTTGATCCTCAACAGCGGAGAGAAAGGCAACACCTTTTGTGATAAATTTGAAATGAATCTTCTCACAAAATTCATCATGCCAAGTAGTGATTGCAACTCCTTGAGATTGGTTGGAGGAGCAACTTCATCAATTGCTTTCATGCTTTTCTTGCCAACTTCTATTCCTCCATGCACCAAAAACCCCAAGAATTCTCCAGCCAAAACCCCAAAGGCACACTTGTTTGGATTCATCTTCAACCCATGCTTTCGGGTGCACTCTAGAGTTTTCCTCACATCATCCAAGTGTGACTCATGATTCAAAGATTTGATCACGACATCATCAATGTATATTTCAACAATTTTGCCGATCAACTCATGAAAGATATAATTCATAGCTCTTTGATAAGTTGCACCAGCATTTTTTAACCCAAATGTCATGACAATCCACTGAAAAAGGCCTATATGTCCAGGACATCTAAAGGCTGTCTTCGATATGTCTTCTATTGCCATAAAAATCTGATTGTACCCTGCATTTCCATCCATGAAACTAATAACTTTATGTCCAGTAGCGGCATCAACCAACAAATCAGCAATGGGCATTGGATATCCATCCATGGGAGTAGCTCTATTTAAATCTCTAAAGTCTATGCAAACCCTCATCTTCCTATTTTTCTTGTAAATAGGGAGATGTTAGAGATCCACTCCGCATATCTGCATGGCCGAATGAAATTTGCATCGATCAATCTCTCAACCTCCTTTTCACATCGGCCAATACTTCATACTTGTAGATTTTTCGGAGAGGTTGCTTGTAAGGTTTAAAACCAGGTTTAATTGGTAACCGATGCTCAACAATAGAACGGTCCAAACCAGGCATCTCCGAATAATCCCAAGCGAAGCAGTCTTTGTATTCTTTCAGTAGCTTGATCAACTCTTTTCTGAAACTTGAATCCAAGTTAGCACTGATAAATGTCGGCCTTGGCTTGCCACCATCTCCAATGTCAATTTCCTCCAGTTTATCAACCGACATGAATCCACGTCCTAACTTTCCATCAGTTCCATCAATTGGATTATCCATTAAAAATTGCTATAAGAGCCGACTGCTTGAATCGGCTGTTGATCACTCCTGACTGGTTCAACAGGACCTTCACCCCAGTCCTTGCCTGAGACGCAATCTATGCCTTGATACCCCCAGAAGGCTGGTTCGACGTTAGCCACGCTCACTGAATCATCTGCTTGGACCACTTCTATATCATCATCTACCCACTGAACAAGCTGTTGGTGCATGGTAGATGGGATGCAGCAGTTTGCATGGATCCAGTCCCGTCCAAGTAGCAAGCTATATGCCCCTTTACCCTCAATGACAAAGAAGGTCGTGAGCAAAGTTTTAGACCTGATCATCAGGTCCACATGTACGCAGCCCTTGGTGTTTGAAGGATTCCTAGCAAAATCATTCAGAATTATACTTGTTGGCGTCAAATCTTTAGGGCCCATACCAAGCTTCCTGAACGTGGTGTATGGCATCACATTGACTGCAGCTCCACCATCAACAAACATCTTGGTCAATGGCTTGCCATTGGCGTATCCTCTCAAGTACAGCGGCCTCATATGTCGATTCTTGGCCGGTTTGTCGAAGGTTGCCTGCTTGGCCAACACCAGCTGTGCCATCAGCCCAAGTTATTCATCCTCATTAATATCTGGCTACGCCTCTTCCTGCACAACTTGATTTGCTGGAGCCATGATCTCATTCGACAAAAGCACACCATGCATGTTGGAGCCGAACGACCAGGTTCATCAGGCTTATCCTTTGGACGCCACACTTGCTTTCTCTTGATTCCTGCTTGTTTCAACTCTTGATTCCTCAAGTGCTGAACTCTTCTTTTTTGGCTTCTCCTCAAGCCAGGTGGGCACCATTGTCCTTCCTACCAGATGTATTCACGCTCCTGTTCTTCTTGATCGACATACTTTTGATCAACATATCTTTTCCTTGGGTGATCGTCAACTTCATTTATTTTTACGCGCCGACCGTCACTAGGGTGTATCCTTCCAATTCTCTCATGGACGGATCGACGATTGACAGTATCCTGCCTATACTCAGTGTACTTGTCACTGCATTCAGGACAATTGTTCAACGTGGGAAGCTTCAAGCCCTCATTGCAGCAACGCCTGAAGAACGCACATCCCCAATGTGCACGCTCCTGCTCTCGTGCATGTTCTTCTAGCTTTTTCCTGTGTGCTTCTTCTTAAAACCATCGTGCCTCCTCCTCATATTTCTGTTTCTGGTAGCGTTCCTTCTCTCGTTGACGCTGCCACTTGTTAAGGAGGATACGTGTAGTCACCCTGGGTTTGGATCTGGAAGATTCCCCCACTTCAATTTGGCTTCTCGGGATGCGAGGCGCTTGTTTGCGGACTTGTTCCACTGTCACTTGTCGAGCAGGATCAACTGATCCATCCTGCTTTGCTCTTGCTGAAGTTAAGACCTTTACTTTCCCTTTTTCCTCAGCGGTCACCATGTTAACAGAAAAACCAACCATGTTCTGAGGGAAAGGGTTGCCATCCAGCTTCATTTTATTGTCAAATTTCAAGTGACCCTCCTGGATAGCCTTCTGGATTCTCATCCTGAAAACCCTGCAATCATTGATGGAGTGAGAGTTCCTGTCATGAAATCCACAGTATCTTTTCTCTTTAACTCCATCAGGCCGAAGCATAGAATGCCCCTCTGGCAACTTGATTTGGCCTTCCTTTACAAGGAACTCAAAGAGCTTGTCAGCCTTGGTCACATCAAAGTCATATGTGCCCTTGGCTTGCTTTATCCATCTCTGGTTCACAGTTAACGGCTCTTTGCCCCACACCATCTCAACTGCGGCTATCTCCTCATCATCATCAACCTCTTTCCCTTGATCAGCTCTCTCGAGGAATTGGTTGTAAATGTCAGCTATATCATTGTGCTTGGCAAACCTGGAGTCTTTCTTGAATCCGTAAGCTTGATTGCTCATTAATGACAACCTCTGTGACAGTTGACCAAGATTGTCAAACTCCATGCCGAACAGCTTCTCCCGCATAGCTGGCAACATACCCGCAACAGCCATGTCAGCCAATTGATCATCTGGCAGATTCAAAGAGTAGCGCATGCCTTTAGTTTCTCTGAATCTCCTGAGAAACTCCATGGGTGTTTCATTGTGCCTCTGCCTCAGCGTGGTTAGATCAATTAGCTTTTTCTCATTACTACCAATGAAGTAATGAGCATGAAACTTCTGTTCCAAATCCTTCCAGGAACGGATTGATTGAGCAGGCAAAGAAGCAAACCATGTAAAGGTCGGGCCTGTCAATGACAAGGGAAAGTATCTGATCCTGAACGCTTCATCAGCTGAAGCTTCCCCAAGCTGCATCAAGTATCGAGCTATGTGTTCCACAGTACTTGTATCATCTTGCCCGGAAACCTTTGTGAAATCTGCAGGAGGTTTCATCCTTGGCGGCAAAGCCACCCTGTGGTACCACTCTGGGAAAGGAGGTGTATAAACTTGCCCCTGCATCTTAGGTTTCAGGCCGAATTGATTTTGCAAAACATCGGCCATTTTCTGCACCATAAGATCAACATTAGCATCTTGACCCCCTGGCCTTCCAACAGGTCCATTAAGCATTCCTGTAGCTGCACCATATCCAGGGTTTGGGAAAGCATCATTGGCGCCATAGTCCATGATTTCTTAATACCCCTCACCATACATATTCTTTTGTAGCCTGTTGCTCACTAGGGCTATCCTATAAGTGGAGTTAGGTGGAACTCCAGAAGAACCGAATGCCAAATCTCCATAAGTAGGCCTATTGGGCATTGCCTGATAAGGGTTCAGCTATTGGACTGGGCGACTTCCAGTACTTTGTGTAAAGGTGGCTGGATCGGTTGACTTCCCGTGCTTTGCAGAGGTGGTTGGATTGGTTGACCTCCCATATTTTGCAAAGGCGGCTGAGCACTCGCATCTCGAGCTGGTTGAGCAGCACTAGTTTCTCCAACCTCTACAGTAGATGTTTGAGGCGATACTCGACTGAGTGTCCTCTCCATACCTGGGCCAAAGACTCCAACCATCATTTGCTTGAACATAGTCAAGAAAGCAGTATGATGTTTGACCATTATGCTTTCCATAATTTGCTGAAAAGCATTCATAGTCTCCTGTTTCTCCTCAGCAGTCATGGTCTCAGGTTCCCCTGGTAGTAAAACCCTTGGCATGTCAGATTTGAGATACGACACACCACTTCTATTCTTGCCAAATGACATTAAACACTTCTGTTGAAACTGGTCAATGGCATCCTTCAACTGTATCCGCTGCTCCGGAGACAGGTCATCCATGGTGACATCCATGATGTCATGAATATCAGGCATCTTGAATCAGCTAGATGGGTCCCACCAGGTGTGCCAAAAAGTGTGTTGACGCAAAATCAGCACCCTGCGCTAAGCACACAACAAGTCGAAGAAGCTGGCTTAACACACGTGCTGGATCCGAAAGCGTGCCAGTCAATTTTCCTGAAACTGACAAAAGATGAAAAATAGTTAGATAAAACCTGGAACTTGCCGGGTGGTACCAGATAGTTCCGTATTTACGACTAGAAAGCCAAATAAAATGACATATAGCTACAACAAGCTATCTGTCAGCAGTTTAAACATCATTCGGGAGCTTTAAAACATGAATCCATGTTATAGCCGAATGCATGACGTAAGCATGACAAAAGATCGGTCTTTGTTTAGATAGCATTGCTCGCACGTGATCATGACCGATTTTTGAGGATAAATAACAATTAAAACAAATAAGGTGAAAGCATGATTATAAATATGAAATAAACTAGCATGCATAGGCCAAAAGCACTAGTCTACCGCATGTCTAAGTACTTTCAAACCCGTCGAGCGTGATAACGAACAAGTTAATCCACCGCATGATATAACTTATTTGAAACCACGCCACCAACCACAAATAAATTAATCCATCGCATGATACAATCTAAATATGGAAGGCTAAAAGCATACATTGTTTAAAACAAACTTATGAACACGTTTCACTCGTGGTAGAATTGCCGAATACAGGTGTACAGCCGATTCGGGTTCCATGCAGAAGGAACAAACATTTGAAAAGTCAAAGCTTGAATCCGCAACACGTGACAATCTAGATTGATCTAAATTTGGCTATTGAAAACACTTGATCATTTATAATAAACAAAGATTTGAAAGCACGTCACATGGATCTCAAAGGGGTAAAGCCGAAACCAATCGATCTAGATTGGGCAAAAGGGTGTTACATGAATTTAAACATAAAGCAAAACTCAAAGCAACACGTGGTAACTTAATGAATCTATTAGATCTTGCCAAATCTAATAGAGCCGATAACTAGCTTCGAGCTAAATCTTAGCCTACCGCATGGCTCATGATCTAACAGGAAATCTTCTTGAAACATGCTTAAATCCACCGCATGATACTAAGCAAGGTAACAAGACTACTTGCATCACGGTCTAAATCCACCGCATGATACTAGACATGATACAAGGTTGCCGGTACTTACGGAGGTGGACGGATCGATGGCTCCTCTCGAAGAACTCGATGACTCGACTAAAGGACTCGATGTTTGGCACAGGGCCGGTTTTGTTGTGTAGATGTTCGATCCCTATTACAGACATCAAGGGTTTATATTTATACCCTTGTCCTAACACGACTCCTGGTCGACTACGAGTACAACATTTAATACCTAAATTAATGCTCCGGCGCCAATGTCCATCTCGTACCCGTCATCAATTTGTCCCTTCCTTATATCCGGGCCACGTCATCACGCATTCCCGAAAACTTCCTTTTACAAGCGCAAACAGCCCTTTTGTTGAATGATGGTGTATTGCCGACCGCAAGCATCTTTACCGAATCCTCTGAGGAGATTTTCCCTGCTGAATGGCATTTCGTTACCAAACTCGACCCACAAGTCAGTCCCTTTCCTGTACCAATTTTTGGTGTTAACATATGCCCCTTCAATTACAGGATAAAAGTGATTTGATTCCAGAATTGACCATAAATGCTCAACGTCTCCGAGCTAAATCTGTTCAGCACCCATTCTCTCCTCTTGCAATCTGTTGGAATCTCCGCTCAGATCCAAACCCTAGGTCATCAATCCCCAAGCTCAAATCTTCAAATGGCAGATCAAGATCAAGCTCTCCAGGTAAATCGCACCCCCTCAAGGTCCATTCGGTATTACATAACGTCGTACAAGGCACAGTGGCTGGTGTGGCGGTGTCCTATCGCTGCATGCTTCCACAGTGTCGGGTATGGTGATGCAGTGCCCGGGATGGCGTCGCGGTGGCGGGGATTGTCACAGGGCTGATGGCAACAGAGGTGACCGCTCCCACTGGCCTGACGTCACGGCGCCGTCCCGTGCGACCGAGGAGTAGTCATGCATCTTCCCTTCGAGGGTTCCGCCATCCTTTTTCAAGGGGGTGGTGCACCGGTCGTACGGGAGTGGGTGGTACAGTGCCACGGGATGGTTGCTGACCATGCCGCACAGTGTTGCACAGCGGTGGGGAGTCGGCGGAGCAGTGCCGGGGCATGATTCCTAGGCGCGTAGTGGTGTGGATTCGCCATTGACTTGGATGCCTGCAGATGTCAATGCATTAAATGCCCCTACCAGAGGAGCAGGTATGGAGGCGGCGAGCCTGTGATCCCCTCGAGCGAGACGGAAACTCGCTCGAGGGGGCGCTCGGCTCTCGACAGAGGTGGGCCCTCGCGCGATGGGGGCGTCAAGCCCCCGAGCGAGGCGGAGTCCTGCTCGAGGGGGCGTCCGTCCCTCGAGCGAGACGGAACCTCACTCGAGGGGGTGGCCGACCCATGAGCGAGGCGGATTTGTACCGGGGCGGCGCCGTACCCCTCGAGCGAAGCGGGGTTCCGCCCGAGGGTGGCTGGGCCGATTGATTGACGGGGCGTGGGTCCGTGGGTTTGTTTTGCACGTGTGTTTAGGCTCATTTGCGTTTGTTTTTTACGAGCTTAAGTGGGTTTCCCCTGGTTGTTTAGGGGACCTTCATGGCTGTCCCTGACAGTAGCCCCCTAGCATCTGTGGGTGTATCCGTTAGGATCCCGCAGATGTTGGTGCTTGCTGATGGGACGTTCTCCCCCCTGGTTGCTGATGCTATTTCGTGGGGCTGCGCTAGCGGACCCGCGGGTCTAGCCCCCGAAGCCTTGCAGGAGCGTGGGCGCTCCTGCAAGGGTTTTTACACAGTATTTACCGACGTGCGGGGTGTTAGTTTCATCCGGCATCGACAATATTCCAGCCGGCCTCGGTGGTGCCGCGCACACATACCCGGCATCATCTGCGTTCGGTGTGCCCTAGGAGGTGTAGCCGTGCGTCGATCCCCCGATTCTGGGCCCATTCGAGGCGATCGGGGCTAGACCTTCCACTTGTTTTGAACGCTCCCTCGTCGTCCCTCCGCGGGACGGAGGGTAAGGTTTCTGCAACTCCCATCGATCGGGTCGCGAATTGTGGATTCCTCGTTGAGCTGTTATCGGGTGATTCAAGTAGACGCCCATGCCCCGTTCGATAAGGGTTGGCTCGTGGTCCGGAGACTCGTCCATGAAAGCGCTTACATGGGTTTGCTAGGTGGGGCTCGGTCCCGTTCGCTAGGGACCAAGGGCGCAGAAGCTCTCCCTCGATGGGATCCCCCGACTAGCTGCCCTTGTTGGCTCTTGAATACAACATGTGGGGCGCCCTCGAGCTGGTGAGCTCGAGGATAGGCTCGAATGCGCGCGCCCTCATCGTCCCTGACTCTGTTAATCTGGGGCGCCTGTTCGAACCCTTCGAGGGTCAGGCTTCGAACCTCTGATTAGTAGGGCCGTTGCGGGGTAGCAGCTGGGTGCCCCCGACTTATTGCATCTGCTTGACTCAGGGGTTCGCGGTCGAACCGGTCCATGAGTTGCTGATCAGTAATCCTCTTGAATCGAGGGTACTTGCGGCGCCCGCTTTCGCTGGGTGGGCTTCGAGACCACTGGTTGGTAGTTGCACCCTTCGAGGGTCGGTTTTTTCGAGCCCTGGGCTCGGGCCGCTCGAGGGTCACGCTTACTTGGTAAGGGACCGGGCCATTTAATGCCGGCAGCCGTGGCCACAGTCATGCGCCGCGGGCGCGCCTTTTTAGGCGTCGCAGCCGTGCGCGTAGTGGGCGACGTGGGCGCGCGGACGTGACGGCCCGCCGTGGCTCTTCGGTTGCCGCGCCGTGATGATCGCGCGCGTGCGTGCGCCTGGCCGTTCCGGTCGTGGTGGGGCCCGCTTGTCAGTGACGGGTGCCATCACCTGCTGTTAATGCGCGCGGAGCGCGCGATTCGGGGAGCGCGACTCCCATGGATCTATAAATCCAAGAGGAAGGAGGGGCGAGTTCCTTACCTCAACACTTTGTGCCCATCGCTCCCGTCTTTCTCGCTTCCGCTCCAGAGCACCGCGCGCCCTCTCGTTTTCTCCTAGCGTTCTGTTGACGGTGAAAATCCGTCAACCTAGCCATGAGTTTACCTTCGGTGTTGGCATGACTTTTGTATCTTATCCTAGGGATGTCAATGGGTACCCGCCACCTGTTTACCCGCGGGTAAAAACCCTATTAGGGTGTGGGTATGGGGGGATTTTCCCCCGATGGGTGACTTACTGGGTGAAATCCTTCCCCTGTTAGGTATGGTTGGTGTGGGTACGTTCTTGCGTCCCCCATACCCGCTACCCGTTGGGGGTTCATTTACATATAATATTATGTATTATTTCTAATATATAGCATATAGTTTAAGAGACGAGAGACTATATTTGTGTGCGATATAGTTAATTAGTATTGTAACCTTACATTGTTATTGTACGACTAACATTATTGATAAAATGATGATTTGATGTTGCTTGCATAGTTAATTACATGTTTTATTACATTAGCTACAATTATAGTGAAGCAGGTATGGGTCACCCACTAGGTACCCGCTACCCGATGGGTGGTGGGTGTGGAGGAATTTGAGACCCGTGGTGGGTGATGGGTATGGGTGGTGGGGTGTTTTGTCTATTGTGGGTGTGGGTATGGGGAGGTCATACCCGATGGGTATGTACCCGTTGCCATCCCTGTCTTATCCATTGGTACTAACCCCTGTGGTATAACAAGTTCACTTGTGCATGTCGGTTTTGGAGTTAAGTGTTTACGCAGGGTTTTAACGTTAAAAGCAAGACTTCCGGGATAAGTTCATTAAGCACCTCATGACAAGACCTTGAAGCCCGGTACAAGTCAAGCAATGAAGTGAACATGACTCCAAGAGCCCAAGGACCAAGCCTGAGAAGATGACAAACTCCGAGGACCTAGTCAGAAAAGTGCTGAATCTTGCAAGACAAGGAGCTTCGTCCAATTCGGAGAGAAACCGACGACAAGGGCCCACATGCAAAAGGGGAGAGGATCTAGAAGACGCGGGAAGCAACACCGGGCGAAGGTGGACATGAACTGGGCCGAAACGGGCTCAGGCCGGTCGGCCTAGGCTGGTCGGCCCAGCCTGTTTCGGGGCCCAGTCGGCCTCCCCTTTGACCTAGTTGCATCTCTGGCTATTTATAGCCCCCTGACCGAGAGCCACGGATTAATCAATTCGTCATCCGCCGTCGAGGAGCAGAGAAGCTTGAGGGACACCATCTCGGAGATGAGGGTTGTGCTAGTTGTCTAGGGTCTCCCTAGCCGACGTGGGAACCTTGCATGGAAGACCACGTCGGAGCTCCGGAGCGAGGATCAAGATCGAGGTAGGGCCCCGGTGGTGATCTTGTTCATGTAATCATTCATGGTGAAGTTTGTAAGTGAATCCGATTTCTAGCGATTAAGTACCTTCTCGATGATTTTGTTTTCTTCTTGGTTTTGCTTCTTCTACGATCTAGTCTATAGCTAGATTACATAGGGTGCTCTTGTAGCCGCGGTGGCTAGAGGTGCATACCGGACCGGCCAAGTGATTTCAACTTGTTCTTATCGAACTCGCCCTAGACTACCCGCATGGGTAGGGATACGTTGTGACAGAACGGGGGTTCCGAAAGGCGGGCGTTTTCGGAGTCGGATGGGAAGGCCACGATTTAAAGATGCTTTTAATGAGATTCGCTTTTCTATCTTCATCTATCTTGTTTGGAGCTACAACATAAGCATGATCTAGACTCTCTAGATCGGTTATCTCTTGCTTTCTCTTGCTACCTCTTTAGTAGATTAGGTTAGATTCGTTTTCTTTATGAGTTAGTAGATTAGATGCAACTTGTCTTCATAAGATAGCTTACCTTGCTTTACTAGATTGAATCCTTGCGTTGCACATTGTTCCACGGATTCGATACCTTGGGTTCACCACTCGAGGGAAGAAGGGTCCCTTGACTACGACGGGAGACTTGTCCGCTTGCAAGTCTAAACGAACTTTGATACAACTATTAACCGTCAACAAGCCCCTTTTTCTGGCGCCATTGCCGGGGAACAAGCAATCAAGATCCGATCTAGTATCGCTTATTTTTCAGTTTTTCTTTTGATTTTCTTTTGCATCTCTTAAGTTTTATCATCCTCAAAAAGAAAAAAAATCAATCTAATCTACTTTTGATTAACCCTAATTTATCTTTTGTTAGATTTTTAGTTTTGCTAACCCTAACCGGAGATGGTTGGCTACCTCTCCAAGAAACCCAAACTTTTTTTGGATGATCCAGGAAAACTTTACAGGCAAAGGTGACGTGCAACACAAGCTAAAGGGTTGGAAACCCTAGATTCAAAAGTCAAACTCGAAGGACCATCAAAATCTCCAAGGGAATAACCACCTCCAAGTCAAGACGCCGGAAGGCCTTCAAATCAAGAGGAGGATAGAGAAGATGGTGATAGAGAAAGAAGCTCAACACCTAAAGGCTGCCAAGGCAAGATCCACATGCGAGGAGAAGTGTTCATCATGATGAAGATGCTAGAGACGCAAGTGGGACAACTTGCCGGGCGCCCGATGGGTAACAAAGAAGAATTTCCGAGACAACTCTAAGGTCCCAAGACGGCGAAGGCTACTCAAACTCATTCGGGAGCGAAGGAGGATCACACTAAGGAGACCATGAAGATCACAACCGAAGGACCAGAGTTTGAGATGCCGAGCCACTACATGAAGGAAGTTGTTGCATCCGTCAAGACCAAAGGACAAAGCTAGCCTGTGAAGACCAAAAATACGACTAAGCCGAATAATAAGCCCGTGCCCAAGAAGGTGCGGAAGTGGGTACCCAAGATTGCAACGCTCGCAAAGAGCGTTGATCCGGAGTAATCAAGTGAAGAAGTCTAGCCATCGACTATAAACGAAGCGCTAGGCGGGAGGCAACCCGTTTCGTCGAGTCAAGAATAAGCTACCGGGAGGACAACCCGATTCCAGGTTTTTTGAGTCTTTTTAATAATTTTGTTTTTGAATTTTACTACGCAAAACATTAGACTTAGAATGGTTGAACAATGTTAGAGACATAATTCTTGGTTGAATATTTTGCTTTGTCATAAACCCTTTGCATGAACCCTCCTATGTGTTTGTTCGTTCTTTTTCGAGAAACCACAACCAAATAATTTCAGAACCTAACTCAACCCTTCACCCTCATTATGGTGCTGTGGTTGACTTACTTTTTCATGCTAAAAACACATGAGTAGAGCCACGACTTGTACCTAGGTGTTAATTAAATTTCAGCACGTGGTAGGACTCGCGTGAACCTAGAAACTAAACTTTTGGTTGGTTTAAAAATCCTTATCCTTGGTTTCTCTAAGATTAGAATTTTTCTAAGCCTCATTTAATTTTGTTTTATTCAAAATCTTTTCTCATTTAGCCAAAATTAGAACCTAAACCTATGCACCCATGATCAAGCCGGGAAAAGTTTGCTCGCAACCAATGAAGGTAAAGTATACCGGTGAGACCGATATCAACGTAGTCGGAAAATATTTTCGACTTAGATTTGTTTTTAATGGTTTAAAAACTTCTCTAAATTTATGCTTGAGTTCTTGCATGGCTGTGAAAAATATTTTTAAATTTCTAAATTAGAGGGGTGCTTAACCTTAAACACGCTTTAAGGGAGGCAATCTAGTTTGAATTAATCATGCATGCACCAAGTCCACCAAGTCCACATGCAAAGGACAAGCATGGTGGGAAGAAAGCATAAACTTTATAGGAATTTCATGGTGGCATGTGAAGCAAGTGGAGCAAGGGAGCATGGACATGACTCAAAGCATGAAGCATCAAGTGGAAGGACCAATATTGCAAGAAAAGGAGTGGACGAGAGCGTTTGGGCGGTGCAACTCGTGGAGCACGCGGGCAGGAAAGTTGTAGAGGCGAAATGATCGTGCTGGAAGAAAGCCGAGGCGGGGAGGAGCACCAGGCCACCCAGGCCGGTCGGCCCAGGCCGGCCGGCCTCCCCTACTTAAGGAGCCCCTCGGCTCCCGTTTTCTACAGGTAAGCTTCCCTCTCCTTCCTCAGTTTGTGTGTTCAAGTTTGTGTGCCCAGAACCTCCATAGACATAGCCAACCTTCCCAAGCTTGATAGCTCAAAAAAAATCCACACCCTTAATCCACTCAAAGTCCAGACTCCAAAATAATATTTGTGTACCTTGTTACCGGGTAAAAACCCTGGATATATATTTGTGAGGGAGAGTGCTGCAATCATGGAAGAAAACTACAAGCCTTTTCACCAAAAAAAGGAAGGGATCATCGTCGTCTAAGCCATCATCGACAACCTCTTCAAGGAGGCACTCAGTTTCCGAGTCTCCTCGGAGTATGGAGGAGGACACGGCACCGCCGAGGAGGAACCACACCCTTCTCCTCGGTGGCACGAGGGCTACACGAAACTTGTTTATGAGGTTTACCAAACTTCAAGGACATATGGAGGAGCCGCCCGTCCAACCTCGCCACTCGATACGATCATCCGCTCCACCTCCATACGCTCTGCGTTATTCCGAGGGGTATGCCATCATGACGGAGGAGGAGGAGAAGAAGCTCGCTCGCCTTAAGTAGAGGCTTGTAGCGAACGTCGACATCGACGACCAAGCTCTCCACATATTGGGTTTCATACGGGACACCGGTGCAATTCTCTAACGGAGTGTCGGCAAACACCCATAAGGAATTCGCCTAGGAAATTTTCATGACCATGGCGCATACCCTTGATGAAGGAGTGCTGAGTCTCTCATTCCGTTTGGAGGGAGCCCACAAGTGGAGAAGAAGGAAGACACCGTCGGAAGGGTAACCTTGATCAACGATGCTATTTCTAGCACCTTGATGGGGTAATCTCCTTTCATCCATGGGTTGCAATCGATCTTGAGATGTAATCGAACTTTGTTGGATTATCTATCTATCATCTTACACCGTGACCATCATAGGTCTAGTCATGAATACCTTCGCGTAGTGAGAGTACGAGAGGAGGGAAAGGGCGAAACCGTGGTCACAACCCCCGATAGATTAGATTGGTTTTCATGTTCAAAACGATTGCATGTTCTAGTATCGTAGATCCATGGGCGAGTGTCTCCTATTTTCAAAAGGGGGCTCCGGAACAAGTGGATGTGCATGAAGGCACATGGGAAGGTTTTTGGAGTATGATCACGGGAGGAGACCATCAACAAAGAAATACTATCCGAACCCCATCATCCAAGTGTGTCACTTTTGTGCAAGTGGATTTTTGGGAGAACGAGAGAGACAAAGATAACCAACACGAGTTGAATTGGCTTTACTCGGCTTTTTGCCAAGAAGCCAATCAACCCCACTCACCTATGATCAACCGGTGGTGTTGTGAGCAACATCGGATTCGGGAGATCGGGTTGTTACCTCTCCATGTTGACTATCTCTTTAAAACCGGGTATTACAAGGAACCCGAATCATCTCCTACCCGGGACTTCCCTAGGAATATATGAAGAAAGGAAAATATATAAGTGAAGATGAGAGAGGAGGCTTCAAAGTGGCCTAGGTGAATTTGCCCCTTTCGGAAGTAAGGTTAAGACTTTTTCTTGAGGGGAAGAAGATTGGTTAGAGGAAGGACTTCTTGTGCCGGCGAAGAAAAAAATACAGGAGAAGGAGAAGGTTTTTCCACGGCCCAAGAAGGAGGTGCACAACAAAATTATGTGCCACCATTTGGAGAGATTCCGGCGCCGCCAAATTACTACGGTGGTGTACCAATGTAAGCATGGGGGAGTGGTGCAGCCATACCCCCACCATTTTTGCGGTGCTCAACGTAGCCTTTGCGGAGCCATATGCACACCTTCCTCAACCACAACAAAATGTGGCCACCATTGGAGGATACGCTGCAAGAAACATTCAAATTATTGCAGCCATCCAAACCAATGCAAACTAAATGGGTGAAGGAGATGCAAACATCGCTTATGAGCTTTGACACCTTCACCTAGTACCATCGGACAATTCATAGGAGGAGTAGTGCATTCCTATTATGAAGGGTACAACAACCAAGACTATCAATATCAACCACCGGCGGAAGATTAGAGAGAGGAGGAGCTTTAGCTATCTTTCCTTTACCCCTTTTCTTTAATTTTCAGCTTGTTTGCGCCTATGTATGTGCAGTATTTTCAGTTTTGCTTTAATTTTTAGTTTTTACTTTAATTTTCAGCATGTGTGTTAGTTTTTATTTTCATCATGAATAATGTCACCACCTAGTTTTTACCATTAGTAAAGTTACAAAGTTTGTGCCATGATGATATATGATTATAATTGCCTTTTTGTTTATCTTTGTAATTGATTTATGCATGTTTAACCTAGTTGTCACACCCTGAAATTTCCAATTTCAGGATGTGAATAGAGAGAATAATTAAATAACAATTTTCTCATAATTTTAAAATTTTTCCAACATTTATTTTTCTTTACAGGAAATATAGTATAGGAAAAAAAATCCTTATTTGATTTTCTTAAGCAAATAAAAAGTTGTGAGTGTTGCATTCATGCCGATGCATCTTGGTGCTTCCTGAGTGCTTAAGGTTTCAAAAACGCGTTTAGGAGCTGTCCAAAACCTTCCGAGAATTTTCCGGATTTTTCTGGAATTTATTCTCATTTTTTGAGCTATTTCTATTTATTAGGAGGCTCTAAAATCTTTTTCTTGAGCACCAAATACTTTATTTGGATTGTTCATGTCTTAATCCATCTTTGGGAATTTTCCTGAAATTTTGGAATTTTCAGAATATCTTTGGTGGATTTTATGAATTATCTAGCTATTTCCAGATTATTCTTTTCCCGGAAATAAAATTCTGAAAATCAAAATAAATTCTTTTTCATTATTTTTTTCCATCCTCCTTTTCGGCCCATGGCCACTTCCGGCCCATCTATCCGAAGTCTACTGCCGCACCTTAGATTCTTCCGCCAGGCCGCCGCGAACCCCTCAACTTCCTCTCAGCCCAACTACGTGAAGTCTGGAAAGGCTCCCTGGACTATTCTGCATCTCAACCCACTCCAGCCCGCATTTGCGAGCCCAACCCGGTCCGCCCCGGCCCGGCAGCCCGGCCCGCCAAAGCCCATCCGGGCCCGGCGCCATGGCCATGGCGTGCCGTGCCGGGGAGACCCGGACGGCGCCGCCGCCCGGGGCGTGAGCACTCCGACTCCCACGCCGCGTCTCCTTTTAAGCGCCGCCCGAGCCGCCGCGCGCGCTACGCCCGCCGCAGCCCCCGCGCCTCTCCTTGCTGTGCGCCGCGCGCTGAAGCCGTGCGCCGCCAGGGGCTGCAGGACCGCCGCCGGCCGTCTTCGATCCGCCGGCCATGGAGCCCACCGGAGCCAACCGAAGACGCCGTGAAGCTTGCGACGCTCCTCCGGACGTTCACCGCCCTCCCTGACGCCGGGAAGCCACCTGTGCGCCGTCGTTACATGGGAGGCCGAGCCGGCCGACCGCGACCTTCCGCTGCCGTCGGATTACAGCCGCCTCCCATCGCCTTTCGCACCGGTGAGCATCCCCTTGTACTCCCCTAGACCTCCTCTTTCCTTCCCCCAACTCAATCGAGCCCCTGGGTCATCAGGTCGCCGGCGCCGCCCCCCCGGGCCGCGGCCTCCCCTGCCCCTGCCTGCTGAACGCAAGGTAGAAGAAGGAGCTCCGTCGTTTTACACATAGACCCCTATCTATTCGTGTAATGTTTATCCTATCTTATGTGTCTTGCAGCTCTCCCAAATAACCCCCTGGATTTTTTAGATCCTTCACACCCAGATCCAACCCAAGCCTTTTATCACATCTAACCTCGATCTTTAATCTTTTTGCGAGCACTATTCAGTGTGTCTTGCATATCTTCTCAGCTAGCCCCTGAAGACTATGGTTAATCTCGTTCAGGCCCCTGCAATCTTGTTTCCTCCATAAAATGTTTGTTTTAACTCCGATTTCATCCATTCAAGTTGCGTCAGGTCCATAATAATGTAAAGCATGCGTTAGAGGTGTGTTTCACCATGTTTTATTTTCTGAAAATAAAATAAATAATAATTTTGATTAATGTCTAGTTATGCATGCCTTTTATAAATAAAAGCAATATAGATCTATACACCGTTTTTAATAATAAAATTTAATTTGATTAATGTTTCTCTCACATGCTTTTGCAAGTAAAATCTAAGTAGATCTTTATCTCGGTTTTTGTAAATCAAATGTTAATTTGTTTAATAGTTAATCCATCTTTTCTAATTAAAATTGGATTAGGCTTTTACATCGGCTTTTATCATAAATGTTAATATGATTAATGCCAATACCATAATGTTTTTAATAATAATATGATCCATTCGAATTACAAAGTTCCGTTTAGATTGTTTATATAGTTTAGTTTTTCTAAATTAAATGTTTAATCAGTTTAATCAATATATGAATCTTTATAAATAAAACTTGACTAGTTCTTTACACCGGCTTTGCAAATAAAAATCTAATTTGCATTAAAACCAACTTAGGGTATTTTCTTTATGAAATATCCTTTGCACATTTTTGCTAATTAAAATAAAGCTAAGCTTATAGTTTGTTCTCTCACATGTGCAAATCAATCGTTAGACGTTCTTTACCTCAGTATCTCTTTTGATCAAGTCTGTCTGAAGCTCTGAATCTTTATAGTGTTAGCTCAAGCTCTGTCTCAGTGTGTCTCTGTTGTAGAGCTAGCCTTCTTTCAAGCTCCAGATCTTTCCAATCCTAGTACATGCCATCCTATCGTAATTGTCTTTTATGTAAGACAACTACACTCTTCCAGTTCTTTGATCCAATCTTGTGCAGCTATCTTTCTTAGAATCAGTGTCTCTGTCATCTAGCTGTTCTTTCGTCATCCAAAGTTCTCTTTGTAGACTAGTTCTCCTAAACCCTAGCCTAAGGTTTGTGTGTGCGCTATAGTTCGTTGCTACCGTTCTCGTTCGTTTCACCTTAACTTGTACGTTAGCATGTGGATCACCTGTTATTTATTATAATACTAAAACTACATGTTAATTTTGACTAATTCTTATTCCAATGATTTTATAAATAAAAAGTGATTAGGTTATAGTCCGGTTTTCTTTGATCATGATGTAATTGGTTAATCCCAATTCATAACTAGTTTTTCTAAATAAAAGATGTTAGAGTTAAACATCGGTTTTCATAATAAAGTTAATATGCCTAATGACATCATAAATGCCTTTTCAATATTAAATATGTTTAGTTGAACGCGTGACATAAAGTTACTCGTTTAGATATCTTCCACTTGCTTTATCTTTCTAAAGTAATTGTTAATTTGACATAACTTCCACTCGAATGTTATAAATAAAATATGATTAGGTTTATCGCGATTTCTTTAATTAAATGTAACTTGTTTAATGGTAACATAGAGTATTTCTCTGAAATATTCGTTCACATGATTTCTTAATTAAAATATGCCAAGCGTAGTTTCTTGTTGTTGGATAATGATCTCACGATAGTTTCAAGCTTAGTTCTGTTTTCAGCGTTTCTTGCACTTACGTAGCCAATAGAATCGAGCTCTATCTCAATATGATCTTTCTGGTCCTTGCTCAATCTTCCGCAATCATCTCTTCAAAGTTAACCAAGCCTTTCCCTTCCAAGCACACTTTGTGTTCTTTAGTGATCCATCTGATCGAGCCTATCCTTTAGTGCGTTCTTTTAAAGTTTTCTTTTGATTGGTGCTTTGTTCTTAGTATGCTGGTTTGTCTGCTTTGTGTATGTTTGTGCCCGATGATTGATGCGATTAGAGTGAACGTTGTTCGTGGTTCGAGGGCTTTGAAGAGCGTGAAGGTGAAGATATTCTGAGCAACTACACTTTGGTTAAAGGCAAGTGTGTCCTTGTTCTTGTCCTAATAACTTTATTAATCACTATTGCATTGCTATGCATTAATTTTGATGGGTTCCTATTAAGGATGACTAGCCTCTTTTGACCATTATCTTGAACCTGGTTTTAATTAATATTGATGGTAGCTATTGCTTAGTTTGCTCAACTGGGAATTGGTGCTAATCAAACTTGGTTACTTTTGTTATTCTATGTTCCGTCTATGATCTTTACTTTACAAGACCACTTTAATATGATAATCGGAACATGGAGAACCACCCAGGAAAACAGTACAACCACAAGAACTAAACGGGCACTGGTCTTGGCTGAATAATTAGGAACTTTAGCTTGTGGTGATCTTACCTGATAAGGACAAGGGATCGGCGGTACTGCGGGGTATGGACTCGCTCTAGCAGGGGGTTGGGTGAGTTATTCTTTTTATGGTGGGGTATCGACCTGCTAGGGGACTTTATACGTTGCTAACTGACCCGGACCTTGTGGGTCACAACTTGTTGGAGAACCTTTGTAAAGGCCTTGTAGCGTCCCTATGCAACCACACCTCGGTAGTGTGGTATGGTGCCTAGCTAGCATCGCATGGTTGGGTCCAAAGTTCTTCGGAGCTTTTACGCTGCTTGTGGTGAAAGTGTACAACCTCTGCAGAGTGTAAAACTAATCGATTAGCCGTGCTCACGGTCAAGAGCGGCCTGGACCCTCACATGATAACTGAACTTGAAGATGGACTTAAATTGTGATATGTGTTATGGTTATGTTGCCATGTGCTTATGGCGTATCTCTTATCTTTATGCTTAATTGTGGGTTGGTATAAACTTATACTTTGTTAGTAATCAGGTGCTAATAAAATTTGACCAACTAAAATGCTAAATGCTTATAGCCCAGTCCACTATAAAGCCTTTGCATTCATATCTTTTCCCACACTTGCTGAGTACGACAAGTGCTCACCCTTGCTATAAACAATGTTGCTCAGAAGGAGGAAGCTACTCTGAAGTCTTGTGAAGATGTTGCTGGTTCTAGGCGTACGCAACCCCCAGTCGACTGCTTGTGGAGTTTGGTGTCTTCGTTTCCAGGATATAGCGTAATACTCTGATAATCTCCCTTTTTCTTATGTGATATTGTTTCTGTATACACTTATATGTCACTATATGCATGAAACTTGATCCTGGCATGCATATAGGTTTGCACTTGGTTTTCTTTGGAAAAACAGGTGGGACAGAGCACCTAGTGCTCTCTTAAAAATACAAATCTGAAATTATCTAAATGCTAGCTTAATCTTTAGCGGAGGTTATGATAAAGATAAAGACCCATAGTGTTTTATGTGCTCTCAAGTTTTAGATGGATTAAAGATGATTTATTTTTGTTCTTAAATGTAAAGCTAACCTTGTCATAAATACCACTTGCTTGTTGCTCTACCTATCCAGAGCCATATAAATATTTGAGTGCAAAAACTTAGTATACAAGGTTTATTTTTGGGTGAGTTATTTCAGGCCTTGATTTCTCTGGCCCGAGACTAAAAAGCTGGTCATTCCGTTTTTGCGTATCTGTCTTTTTGCTAGCCTTTTATCCGTGCATTGTGTATCCCCACATCGGAGATCTCACAAACCTCGCCGGATATCCACCCTTAAAACGAAATATCATCTTTTGTGTTTACCTCCTTGACCACAACCTATCGTTGAGAATGGATCATCAATTCAAGGAAGATCGCAAGACGGTGTCAACATTGAAAAATTCAAGTATCTCTCCAAGGAAAAATATTTCCGGTACCTACCTTATTTACCGCCTCTTTGCTCGAGGACGAGCAACGTCTAATCATGGGGGAGGAGGTAGGTACGATGCAATTTTTAGAGTTCAAAGGGGAGCAATTAATTTTTTTTAAAAGGGTGTAAATTAAAAAAAATCAAAACTCCAAGGTTAAAGTCTCGTGACCGAATGAATGACCAGAGAAAAAAGAAAGAAAGAAAGAAAGAAAAGAAGGAGAAATATGAGAAAGAGAAAAAATATGAGTATGCGTAAAGTGAACTCCCCAGTTCTCTAAAGTGCATTAGGAAATTCAAGGCTTCAAGATTAAAAGATCCATTCTCATTTTCCAACCATGTGCAATCCGATAACGAGGACTTCCTTTGTGCCTCGGGATCACCCTTTGCCATTTTCACATGTCCACCTATCTCAAGCGTGTGTATTTTTCTCTTTCCCCTCCTTGATTTAACATCGTTTTCCAATGACCTTTTTGACGAGTCTCGGTAAGACCATGAGAAGCTTGTCTTGTTTTGACAACATCTCATTTATAATATCTTGTTAGGACTAAACTTTCCCAAAAAGCTCCATATAAAAGCCTACCACATAAATAAATGCTATGAGAGGGAAAGGAGTAGAATAAATAGGCTTGAGATACAAGATGAGATGAGAGTTCATGAGCAAGATGCAAGGTGGTTTAAATTTGTGAACTTGGTTTAGCCCTTTTTCATCTTGTTCTTTATTTCAAAATTTCTGAGATCCATTTGAATTTTGGGAGCATGTTAATACTTGTGGGATAAGCTTAATTAAATATCTACCCTCCGTAGGGATGAAGGCTAGCACATTATGGAACTTTAACGAATTAAACTTTTGAGAGCATTATGTTTTTTTCATGTATGATCAAGTGCAAGGTTTAAACAACGAAGGGCAATGATGATATCCATCGAAGGCTTACTCGAGGACGAGCAAGGTTTAAGCATGGGAGAGCTGTTGACGGTGAAAATCCGTCAACCTAGCCATGATTTTACCTTCGGTGTTGGCATGACTTTTGTATCTTATCCATTGGTACTAACCCCCGTGGTATAACAAGTTCACTTGTGCATGTCGGTTTTGGAGTTAAGTGTTTACGCAGGGTTTTAAAGTTAAAAGCAAGACTTCCGGGATAAGTTCATTAAGCACCTCATGACAAGACCTTGAAGCCCGATACAAGTCAAGCAATGAAGTGAACATGACTACAAGAGCCCAAGGACCAAGCCTGAGAAGATGACAAACTCCGAGGACCTAGCCAGAAAAGTGCTGAATCTTGTAAGACAAGGAGCTTCGTCCAATTCGGAGAGAAACCGACGACAAGGGCCCACATGCAAAAGGGGAGAGGATCTAGAAGACGCAGGAAGCAACACCGGGCGAAGGAGGACACGAACTGGGCCGAAATGGGCTCAGGTCGATCGGCCTAGGCCGGTCGGCCCAACCTGTTTCGGGGCCCAGTCGGCCTCCCCTTGACCTAGTTGCATCTCTGGCTATTTATAGCCCCCTGACCGAGAGCCACGGATCAATCAATTCGTCGTCCGCCGCCGAGGAGCAGAGAAGCTTGAGGGACACCATCTCGAAGATGAGGGTTGTGCTAGTTGTCTAGGGTCTCCCTAGCCGACGTGGGAACCTTGCATGGAAGACCACGTCGGAGCTCCAGAGCGAGGATCAAGATCGAGGTAGGGCCCCGGTGGTGATCTTGTTCATGTAATCATTCATGGTGAAGTTTGTAAGTGAATCCGATTTCTAGCGATTAAGTGCCTTCTCGATGATTTTGTTTTCTTCTTGGTTTTGCTTCTTCTACAATCTAGTCTATAGCTAGATTACATAGGGTGCTCTTGTAGCCGTGGTGGCTAGAGGTGCATACCGGACCGGCCAAGTGATTTCAACTTGTTCTTATCGAACTCGCCCTAGACTACCCGCATGAGTAGGGATACATTGTGACAGAACGGGGGTTCCGATAGGCGGGCGTTTTCGGAGTCGGATGGGAAGGCCACGATTTAAAGATGCTTTTAATGAGATTCACTTTTCTATCTTCATCTATCTTGTTTGGAGCTACAACATAAGCATGATCTAGACTCTCTAGATCGGTTATCTCTTGCTTTCTCTTGCTACCTCTTTAGTAGATTAGGTTAGATTCGTTTTCTTTATGAGTTAGTAGATTAGATGCAACTTGTCTTCATAAGATAGCTTACCTTGCTTTACTAGATTGAATCCTTGCGTTGCACATTGTTCCACGGATTCGATACCTTGGGTTCACCACTCGAGGGAAGAAGGGTCCCTTGACTACAACGGGAGACTTGTCCGCTTGCAAGTCTAAACGAACTTTGATACAACTATTAATCGTCAACATGTTCACCGCCCGTCTCCCTTCCGCTCGCCACCGCCAACTGCAATGGCGCCCCCGCAGTCGATCCAGGTGCTGGACCCGCTGCCGTGGCCACGCTTGACGGTGACGAAGTTCGCACTGCACAAGCTCGAGAATGGCGGCCATCTGGCTCGAACGTGGACGGGCAACCCCCGGCGTGGATCGCCCCACCGGCGGCGGATCGGGAGCCCAACCTGCTGTTGGGCTACGTCGTCAGCTTCATCCGCCACCACGAGCGTGGCTTCGCAACGTCGGCGAGCCGCTTCATGTGTGGGCTGTGCTACCACTACGGCGTGGAGCTGCATAACTTCGCTCCGAACGTAATCTCGCAGGCGGCCACCTTCGTCGGTGTGTGCAAGGGGTTCCTAGGGATCCCGGCGAACTCGGATATCTGGGTCCACCTCTTCCGCGCGGAGCTGCACACGCTCTCTACGCCGGAGCCGCGAGTGGGACACGCGGTGCACGCCGGTGGGATGTCCATTTCGTTGCGGGAGTCACGCAGGGAACTTTACATTCCCTGCACGATGACTTCCAACAACGCGGAATGGGAGCGGGGGTGGTTCTACCACCGCAACGACGAGCCCGGCCTCCCTCTCTACACCATCAAGGTTCTAAGGGAGAAGGCCGATTCCTAGTGGCATGGCCTGTCCCCTTCTTCACGCCAGGACCGGCTGGAGTCAGCCCTGCTCGCGCTGAAGAGCCTTGCAGACACCGGGTTGGGCGCGGCCTCGGTTCTTGGGAACCTTCACCAACGGCGGATCATCCCCCCCATGGAGAGGGAGCTCCGCATCTTCGAGATGGAAGAGACGACCAATCCTGTGGTGCTGGCGTGCTCGCGGTTGATACATGACCGTTTCCCCCCGGAGTACGCGGCCACGAGGGCGAGGCGCGCCATCAACCTCAAGGCTGTCAAGAACAGCAACGACGACCTCTGGTCATTCGTTATGCTTCCCGACGGCCCGCTAGTGAGTGGGCTCTTCCCCCTTTTCCTTTACTCTTCCGCCAGGTGCCGCCGCGACTCTGACGTTTCGTTCTTCTTAGCAGAGAGTGGCCGTGAACGCAGCGCGGTCCGACCCGCCCACGCCCCGAGCCCGAGCGCGCGCGCGTTGCAGCGGCGGGAACAAGAGCGGGCTGAGCGTAAGAATGAGCGAGGGATCTGGCGGCGGAAGCGCCGGGAGCAGCGGGACAAAGAATTCCGGCTGCGCGGGCAGCAGGGGCTTCCCCCCCGCGACATCTGAGGATTCGTCGTCGGGAGATGAAGAAGAGGAGGAGAGAAAGGGGGGCGGGCCCCCGCTGAGAGGTGGGAGCCTGCGCCCCCCTCACCGAGAGCCGTGGAGGCGGCAGAGGAGCAAGCGCCCGGGGCGGGCGCGGAACGCCCCGCCGCGGCGGTCTACGTAAGGGCGGGGCGGCGCGCGCCGCGGAGGTGTCGGCGCGCGCGTCGAGGCGTCGGCGTGCGCCGCGGAGGCGTCCAGGAGCGCGACGATGGCGACGACGGCCGCGGCCTCAGCGCCCGTCAAGCCCTCGAGGAAGAGGAAGCGGGGCTTCTCCACCCTAAGGTAGGCCGTTGCTCCCCAGACGCCCCATTTTCGAGAGGCGTCAGCTGAATCTTTCTGATTTCGCATTCGCAGGGTGGCGCCGACCGCCCCTTCCCTTGCGCCCGCTAAGGCGCTTAGGGAAGACGAGTCCATCCCCACGAGGTGGCGTTCGTCGAGGGCGCTGCGGGTGGCCGGGAGTGTGGCGCCGGCGACGAGCGAGGCCCAACGCAACGTGGCCGCGGCCCGCGGAACCGCGGCAGGTGGTGGCGGACACGACGGCGGTCATGACCATGGCGGTCACCGTGCCTTCGATTTTGCCGGCGCCGGCCCCAGTCAGCTGTAGTCAGGCGGCGGAGGTGGAGGTCCCGGACGACGACACCCCACCGCCCGGATGGGACCAGTGGGGGAGCCTGCCCGCACCAGCACCTGAGTCCCCGGTGGGGGTGCTTGTGATGAGGGATGATGGCTGCGTGATGTCGGGGCGCCCGACGGACGGCGCCGAGGCTTCGTCGTCGTACGCGGTCCTCCCGGCCGGATGGCGCCGCGGCGCACCCGGAGCAGAGCAGGAATGCGTCATCACGCCGCCGGGCCACTTCGCCGATGCCCAGGCCGAGCAGGCGCTGTGGCAGGAATTCCGCGACCACAGCGCCTCGCTCAACCGAACGCTGAACGAGGCGTTGCGGATCCACGGCGGTCCTGCGTGGCGCATCTTCCAGGTACGCGATTGTTCGTTGAGTCTTGTGGTTCCTCCCCTCTCGTTCCTTCCACGTCCGCGCTTTCCCTGATCTGTGCCCCTTGGTCTTTATCCACCGGCGGCAGAAATTGGAGGATCGGGCCAGGAAGAGGTACGGTACCCTCGACCAGATGAGCTTCGAGCTCCGCCGGCTCCGGAAGCAGCGCGACGCTCTCGACGCCCTCGTCGAGCTGAGGACAGGCGACGGGTGGCTGGCGTACCGGGCGGAGGCCCTGCGAGACCAGCTCCTGGAGTTGGAAGCTTAGACTGCGGAGGGGACCTTCGCCGTCGAGAAGGTGCGGACTGCGTTCGTGGACCGGGACGAGGCGCTGCAGAGGGCGAGGGAAGATCTGGCGCAGGCGCGCACTCTGTCGGCGGAGTGGGAGACTAAGGTGGCCTCGGTTCGTGCCCAGCTTCAACAAGACCGCACGACCCTTGAGGAAGCGCGTGCTTGGCAATGCCAGGCCGAGGAGAAGGCCAAGTAGGCGGAGGAGCTAAGGACAAGCGTGACCGAGAAAGCTGTGTCTCTTGCGTCGGCGGAGGGGTAGCTCCGGCAGGAGTGGGCCGCACGCCGGCAGGCAGAGGACCAACTCCAGCAGGCCCGGGCTGCCCTCGTCGAGGCCCGGGCTGCCCTCGAGCGGGAACGCCTGGCGCGGGAAGAGGCACAAGGTCGGCTCCAACAAGAGCGCGCTGCGCTCGAGGGGTCGTAGGCGACCCTTAAGCAGCGGGACGACGTTGTCTCGCGGCTCAACGGGGAGCTGGTCCAGCTCATCATCTCGCATGAGGACTTGCGCCAGTCCCTCGATGAGCAAGAGGCCACGGTCCATGACCTGCGGCGAGAGGCGAGGAAGTGCGCAAGTCCCTCGACTTGGAGAAGAAGCAGGTCGAAGGTGAGTTGCGTTTCCGCCCCTTTTTCATTCATCGATTTGGCTTGCTCGGGATCCGCTCCCGACTTTCATTTCTTTGTCGTTGGTTTTTTCAGGCCTGCGGACCGCCCTGGGGAATACGACCACCCAGGCCGTGGCTGTGCAGATAGCCTACAACTCCTCGCAACAGGAGTTGGAGGAGTTGCGGGCTGCCGCCCTCGAGGTCTGCCAGGAGCTTGAGGAAGGCGAGGCGCAGGCTGGGAGCTCGCTGGCGAGTCGCCTACGCGCCCTCGGCGGGCACGTCTCCCAGCGCATGTGTAACACCCCGTGTATTTGCTCAGTGGTGATTTGTGCTAATGACCCTCTTAACATCTCCTCTAACTACCCATGAGAACCCTAGGTCAACCCTTGGTCAAAACCCTAGCCCAAAACCCTAGTGTTCCCTTTGACCACCTTGTGCCAATCTAAAACCTTGGCACGTTCTCCAAAATTTCACTAAACACTTCAAAATCGCCCAATGGGAAAAATGTGCAGAATTTCGAGGCACACAACTTCTCTGTTGAGTGGCATTGCTAGTTTGGAGTGTAGGGTGGTGAAAATTGCAAATCAAGGTGCTGGACCACTGTTCATCGGCGCCGAGTTTTTGGCCATGTTGCACTGACGTTAGCTCAAACCAGTGAGCAAAACCCTATCGAGCCTTTGGCATTTTTGAAGAGGGTAACTTGCTCAATAACTTTGGTATTCAAAGTTTGGAGCACTTCTATTTGAATTTTTGGAGAAAATTCAGTTTGAAAAGGGGCTAAACGAAATTGGTGCTTGAATGCCGGCGCTCCCGCGCACGACGCCGCTCGCGCGCCGCCACGTCGGCCGCGCCATACCCGGCTCGCACGCGCACGCCGAGGCGCCGGAAAACCCGCCGGTCCGAGGCCCGCGCCGGTGACACCGTGCACTAGAGGCCGTGACGCTTGCGTGGAGGCCTAGGCCGGTGCCACGCGGCCGGGGCGCACTCGCCGGCGGGCGAACCGCCATTCCCCATTGGTCGTCGGCTCCGCCGCACGTCGCCGCCGCTCCGCGCCCATGCTGGAATTCCTGTAGGCCACGATGATGAGGTGGAACCACCTCTACGCGCCTATATAACTTCCCCTTCCTTTCTTCCCTCGCGCGCCCGAGAACGCACCGTTCGCCGCCGCCCGCCATTAGCGCCGCCGGCGACATTGCTGCTCCGCATGCTGCCGTGTCAAACCGGTGACCCCTAGCTCTCCCCTAGTACCCACTCGAGCTCCCAAGCACACGTGATGGCCTAGCCTCACCGGCACTTGCCCGGAATCCGAGTTCCCGCGGCCGCTGCCAGGCGGTCATCGCCGAGCTCGCCTCTCCGCCGGTTCTCCAAGCCCAGCGACCCATCTAGCACCCTCCCTATGACACCTAGGAGCTACCAGGGCCACACATTGTCGAGCTCCGTCCCTAACCTCACCGCTGTCCGAGCCTCCACGGCCGCGCCGCCTTTGCTCCGCCTCCGCCACTCGCCGGTGACCTCCCCGACCGAACCTCCTCCACCAATCAATCGAGGGTAAGGCCACTCGCAACCCCGCGCCATTTGTTTGCCTGCGCCGGACCCCCATCGCTGGCGGCGACCTCCCCTCCGCCGTTGAGGTCTTGGATGTGGGGATTTTGAGACCCGGGGGTCTGGACGTAAAAGGGAAGGGTAGAGTTGTGAAGGTTTAAAAACTTCAGGGGCCTGCGTGCATAAAGATTCTATCCCCTTCTATATGTGTCGGCTGAAACTTGTAAAATCGATATAAAATCGTAGAAAAAACCAAAAATGGCAAACTCAATTTTGTGGTGCTCTGTGTAACAATAACTACAACTTTATCCCAATATGTATATACTTTTGAGCTATAGTTTTTGCTTGAAAAATTGAAAAGTAAAATACCTAGATCCGTGATTCTGCAAAATCCACACATGATCTTGAGCCGGATTTTGGATATGTTATGGGAAATAGCATGTTTAGGTTCTGTGCAAACAATTGCACAAAGTTACTGAAGGAATCTGTATATACAAATTATCTTGTGATATTGATAAATCTGACAAGATGATTTTTGCAGCTTAAAATATAATTATTCTTGAGCCCAGCTTCTGGCTATTGTCATGTTATACCAAAATGCATCTTTGGTGAATTTACCATGATTTTATCTCTGCTAGAAATATTATTTCTAATTTATGCTTGTTTTTTATTCATAAATGCATAGATCAAGATGTAGAACAGATCCAGGTGTGTTTGTTGGTTATTTAGGCTTGTTTTGGACCAATGCATGTGTAGGAGAAAATTTGGGTTCATCTCTGTTATATTTATTTTAATATGCAATAATCCTCTATTTGCTAGCTAGAAATGGTTTTACTTATGTGCATTGAAATTCAATGGTGCAAACTAGTTGCTTGCTGTCCAGAGGAGTGTTTCCTGGTCATTAGGACCAGTGGGCACTGTTGGGCAAGGTTGAAGTATGATTGGTTGATTAAAAGAGTGCAAACTAGATCAATCTAGTAAGGGAAAAATAGGAAAAATACATTCTTTTGTGCATAAGTTAAATAAATGAGTTAGGAAAGTAAATTGTGTGGCAAAAGTAATTTTCCTTGCTGTTTGTATTTAAATAAAATATTCTTTATAGATGTGTACACAATCACCATCATGAAAGTGTTGTATAGTCTTTTGTGTTTACCTCAAATGAGTAAATGTTTAAATGCTTTCCTTAAAGTGAATATGGCCAACCCTATACATCTTGTGGCTGTTGCTACTGTTTTATTATGTGAATTAAATTAATTCATTTGTATATATACACAACTGCCGTTAAAAAGTCAGTTAATAAAGCATCACATAATGCTCCTTTATAGGAAGAGTATGCTGAATGTATCTTTATCTAGGTGAATGTGGTCAACCATGCGCCCCATGGTTGCCAAAAGTGGTTTTGTGATGAATTAACTCAATCTGCCAATTAAGTCTTGCATTTGCATTCTCCGTGTAGAATTCCCCGACGATAGCTATACACTCGTGTCGGCTGATAAGGACGAGGGAGCAGGAGGAGACGTGCACTACATGACCGTAGAGCAAGACCCGGGCCAAAGTCCGGAAGTTGGTGTGTCTGCCTGTTCTGACGAAGGCAAGCCCTGGTTATTCATTAACCTGTGTGTTTCTTTAAACTTCTGAAATTACTTCTTGTTACCTTATGTGCATTTACGTTCAGGAGTTGAATTGAAACCCTAGTTGCATGATCCATAAGTACCTATGATCCTTTACTAGCATGTTAGGTCGCTAGTTGCTATGCTCTAAGGATTCGTTACAAGTCGAGTGATGTACGTCACTTGCGAGAATAGGATCTCCTTTATGGAATCACCTTGCTGATTAAATGGATTGCTCACGTGGTAAGAGCTTGGGATTTGGGCTCCGGTCCAATGGCTTCGTTGGTAAAGTGTTTGAAAGTACTAAACACTTGTCGGAAATGGGCACGGTAAGCCTAGTACCTAAATGAGGCGGTGCGGGGTTTTACTATCACTACTCTTAAGGTTGCCGCCCCAGGATCGCCACCCGAGTGCATGCGTGAGGCTGGGTGACCTTAGTGGCGTAGCCCAGATAAACCTTGTACTTAAGACTATGAGCTATTATCCCCAAACCGAAGAATGATGGGAACCTCCTGATTGGTGAACTCTTAGTGAGGGCACCTCCCGTGTGTTTAGGTCCACCTTGCAAGGTTATGAATCAATCGATTGTCGGCCTCTCACCGTCATCTGAGACTACTTACCCTACTGACCATGATATCCTTTTATGATGGAACTTTGTGAAGATTATTTTTGATGAATTGTTTGTACAACTTTGGTTGCAACAGTTGCTTATCTAGTAATGATAACTTCTACTAGAACTTGAGCTAAAATGTGAAAGTAAGGATTCACTACTTAGCAGCTTTTTGACAAACAAACCCACTAGCCAAAAGCCATGCATGATTAGAGGTAAAGTCTTTCTTTTAGATGGGTAAGTCTTGCAGAGTATTAGTATACTCAGCCTTGCTTTATAAATGTTGTTTCCAGGTAATGCATGTGATGTGTGGCCCGGAGAACTTCCACCCGGCTGGGAGCTGGAATGGGTGGATGACGAGGAGTGATTGCATCATGGACAGCCTCCTATGATGTGATCGTATCGTTTAGTTATCTTCCGCTGTTTTAAATAAACTCTGAACTATTTACTTCATGTCAAAGAACTATGTTTGTAATAATGAACCCTACGGGGATTTGACGTTAATTTGTAAGGCACTCTGGACTCTCCTTCGCGGGAGTTTTAATGCATACGTTCGATCCTCTCTGTGATGTCAAGTGATTTACCAGGTGTAAACCCGGCAACACTCAATGGGATACTTCTTTATTATCGCTTAATGACCAAAAGGAGTGGTTTAGGCGATAGTACGGAATTATCTCGGGTGGGGTTGTTGTGACGCACCAAGTTTTTTAATTAACGTCATTAACGCTAATGACCGAATCAGCCGAGTCAAACCGGCTAACACTGGTCAAACCTAGGTCAACCTAGGCCATCACCTTGAAAATCTCGCCAAACAAACCCTATTGAACCCTTGACCAAGGCAACAAACCCTTGTGGTCAACCCTTGGTCAAAGACACGGTCAAACCCCGCTTAAACCCTGACGTCGGTGAGTGTCTTCCGGAACTTTTGCCGCGTTCTCCAAAATTCACGTAAACACTTCAAAATCCACCTTTATGAAAGTTGTCCAGCTTGTTGAGAGACACAACTTTCATGTAGATTGGCATTTCCAATTTTGAGTAGAAATTGGTGAAAAACGTGGTCAACCGACAGCAGCTCCTGTTCACTGAGACATGGCAGCATTCAAAGTTGGCAAGCCGTTCCTGCAAAAACCATTGAGAAAAACACCTACGAGCCTTTGTAAAAGTTGTAGAGGGTGGTGAGATCTACAACTTTCCTATTCACCACTTGGAGCACTTCTATTCATTTTGTTAGTTTTAAGCGTTCAAATAGGGGTACGGTGGCACGCAGTCGAGCCAGCCGACGCCGCGCCACGACGTCGCGAGTTGGGCGCGCCGCGCGCGCGCGCCCGCGCATGCCGCGCCGGGCCGCCGCCACCCTTGGCTTCCGGTCATCGCGCTCCTTCCCGAGGCCACCGCGCGACCCGAGGCCACCGCGCGACCCGAGGCCGCGCGCCCCCGAGGTCTCGCGCCCCGAGTCACCCGGGTGGTCGTGCCCGCGCAGCCGTGCCCGCGACGCCGTACCGAGCCCGAGTGCTCGTCTGCGCAGCAGGGGGCCGCCACCTATAAGGGCCACTGGCTCCTCGTCGCGCATGTGAGACACCTCCACCTCGCCTTGACCTGTGACCGGACGCCCTGCCACCCCGGTCCGAGCCGTCCGCCGGCGCCAGTGAGGACTGCCGTGGCGAGCCCAAGTTCCATCGGCCGCGTGCCCCAACTGTAGTGCCCTCCACCCTCTCCTGCCCTTGCTGTTGCTCGCCGTCTTGCCCGCGTACTCAACCGGGAAGCCGCCTCGCCGGAGCAAGAGCTCCCGCGGCGGTCTCTGCCAGGTGCCGCCGTCCACCGCCGCCGACCGCTTCTCGACCCCCAACTCCGGCACAAATCAACCCTAAGTGAGCCCTAGCCCCTCCCCAACTATTTCCCGGCCGAGCCTCGGCGGAACCTCGCCGGAATTTGGCCTCCCGTCGCCGCCGGCTATGGCCAAGGGCCACATTGTAAAGGGCCGAATCTTTCCAGGGGCCTCAGTGCAAAACTGCAACTTCAATAGTATATCCAATTTGCTGAAACTTGTAAAATGCGTAGAAAATCGTAGAAAATACAGAGAAATGCAAACTTAATTTTGTTGGTTTTGTTGTGAAAAATCCTACAACGCTTGTTATACTCATCTAGTCTGTTTTCTGATATTTTTAGCATGAAAAATAGAAATGTGAAAACCCTAGATCTGCTATATCTCAAAATCCGTAAATCCTATGTAGCTTATTTTTGGATATTTTGTGTGTTATGTCATGACTAGCTTCTGTACCAAAAATTGCACAAAGTTATGCTGTAAATATTTTTCTAAAACTTGTTTTCCTTTTCTGCAGAATCTGCCTAGATGATTTTTGTAGCCAAAAATAATTATGTTTTTGTGCCCTACTTCTGCCTGTTGCCTTTTTATACCAAAATACACCTCTGGTGAATTAATAATAATTTTATGATTATCAGAAATATTTATTCTTGAAATATGCTTGATTTTCTTTGAAAATACATAACTCAAGATTTATAATAGTTTTAGGTGTACCTACTGCATCCCTAGGCTAGTTTTGGACCATATAGCATGTGTGAGAAAGTTTGGATCATTTTGGTGAGTATTTATTTTTGTGTGCATTTACCTTGTTCTTCTAACTAGCTTTTGTTATTTTCAAAAATAATTAATTTCTTAGCTATCCTAAGCATGCATGTGTGTTCAGTGGCTTATTGTAGGTGATTAGTGCCTAATGCACACTTCCACTGAATTCTAATTAATTAAATGATGAATGAAATCTAATGAAGCCATTTAAGGCTTAATAGTCATTTAAGTGGAAAACCATCAAACCACTTTTGATGACCTTGGCTGTGATGAAAATCATTTTAAAAAGATAAATACCAACCCATTGCTGTTTGTGAAGTTAAATTAAATTATTTACATATATACGTACACAGTCACTATCAGAAAGAATATTTAACAAAAAGCTGCATATTGTTCCTTTTTGGAAGAGTATGTTGAATTTATTCTTATCTAGGTGAATGTGTTCAACCAATGCACCCCATGGTTGTCATTTATTGTTTGTAATTAATTAAATTAAAAATCGTCGAATAAATCTTGCATTTGCATCATCGTGTAGATCTTTCCGACGGTAGATGTACGCTCGTGCCGGAAGGAGGAGACGATGGTGCTGACAAAGAGCTGCAGTACGTGGACGTAGCTCAAGACATGGACCCAATTCCCGAAGGGCCCAAGGCCAACCTTGCCAGCGAAGGCAAGCCCCGGATCATTAACCCCGTCTTTCAAAATTATGCAATTATGTTTCGCTATGATTGTGCATTTACGTTTCAGGAGATGAATTGAAACCCTAGACGCATGATCGCTAGGTACCTATGTTCTATCACTAGTATGCTAGGTCGATAGCTGCCATGCTATAGGACCGGTACAAGTCGAGTGATGTTCGTCACTCGCGAGAATAGGCTCTTATGTTGGAATCATAAGATCTTTATAAACGGATTGCTCATGTGGTAAGAGCATGGTATTTGGGCTCCGGTCCAGTGGCTTTCGTGGGCTAAGCTTTGAACGTACTAAGCACTTGCCGGGAATGGGACCGGTAGGCCTAGTACCTTAATGAGACGGTGCGAGAACTTTTCCCTACTACTCCTGAGTATTCACCTAACCGGCTAGCTACCGGGAAGGAAGGTGCATGTGTGAGACTGGGTGCCTCGCGGGGTATGCCAGCTAACCTTGTACCCAGGACTGTAGGCTCTGTTCCCAACCCGAGGACTTTTGGGAACCGCCTGGATGGTTGTCCTCGCGGGGGCAACCTACCGTGTGTTTAGGTTTACCTTGCAAGGTTTAAATCAATCGATTGTCGGCCTCTCACTGTTATCCGAGACTACTTAATCAACTGGCCATGATATTGAAGGATCAGATGGCGACTAGAGAGGGGGGGGGGGAGTGAATAGGAACCGGTAAAAATCCTTCTCAAAGAACCCGGCCTATACCCTAGTCAAATCCCGGTCACACACAAGCGATGGATCGAATCACACACCAATCGCCAAGACAACAAGGTTATGGATCAACCTCTAGTCCTAGGAACGATTCCTTGAAGCACACGCGGAAGCACAAGAAAGGAAGGAAGGAATCGAACCAAGAAGCAAAGCACACAGGCTCTGGCGGACCGTCCGGCCAGGAGGGGCGGACCGTCCGCACTGGCCTCGCGGACCGTCCGCCGCGCTGCCGCGGACCGTCCGCACCAACACCACGGACCGTCCGGCCCTACGTCGCGACCGTCCGATAAAGCACACAGAACCACCAGAAGCGAACCCCGAAAAACGGACCGTCCGCGGGGAGCACGCGGACTGTCCGCCAGGCACCGGCGGACCGTCCGCCCGCTGTTGCGGACTGTCCGAAACGACTTCCAACCAAAACTCAAAACCAAAACAGATCGAAAGCGAAGCCGAGCAAGAACACGAAGAACACCCGAAGAACACTGTTCACGCGGACAGTCCGCCAGACCCTCGCGGACCGTCCGCCAGGCACGAACAGAACTGAAAATAGCCCGACCTCGAAAGTCAACTCCCCCAAATCATCATCAGATTTCCCAAACGGTAGAAGCTGTAGAGACAAGGGTTTGGGGACTTGAAAAGCGTCACACAAGGATGCTATAGCCCAAAAATCTTGCCTCCTAACTCCCTAAATCACCGGGAATCGCGAATCCTTTGAGCACCACCAAAAGCTAGAGCACCGAACGAAAATCCTCGAATCGAAGTGGTTTCCCGGCGTTTGAGGGCACAAGATCAATCACAAAGATGCACGAGACATCCATCCATGTTTCCCTCAAAGAAATCCGGGGAGAAACCCACTCAAATCCGCGGAATCACACCAAGAACATAGGCACGAAAACAAGCACAAAAAGACCACGAAAAACACAACTCCGAATCTTCTATACAAACCAGGAAAGATTCACAAGGTCTAGCATGCCGCCCTAGCATCCATCCCTCTCAACAAATCTCTCATGAAGCCCTCATGCTAGCCTAGAGAAAATAGAGAAGAAAATAGCTACGAAAATGAGAAATGGGAGGGAGGAAATGAAACCCTAAGTCGCCGAGAGAGAGAGCCATCCACACACACTCATGGCTTATATACCAGGTCCCGCCGGAGTGGTAAATGACTGGACTACCCCTAACTTAACTACTGGCGATACAACCCACGTAGGGGCATTTAGGTAATGTTTGTGGGTCTTGCCATCGGACGGCCACGCCTTTGCCGCACCCCGCGTCCTCCCGACGCAAGCCTGCGATCCCAACGCGTGTCCTCCGCCTCGAAGCATCCCGACACGCCCGGATCCCGTCTCCGTCGTGTTGGGCCCTCGGACTTGGTTTTGAGGCCCAAACCAAGAAACCGTCCTCCGATGGTTTTGTGGGCAAACCACCAAACCCCGCGTGCTCGGTCCGGCCTCCCACCAAACCACTTGACTCGACCGCCACCGTGCACCAGCTTGATTGTCCATGACTTCGTCTTGCTCGTATCGCCACCATGTGGCCTGCACCTAGTCCCGCCGTCCACCGGGTCCCTCGAACCGAGCCTACTTGTCTCTCCATCTCCCGGAGGCCCCTCAAGGCTGAAGACCTTTCGCGCCCGTTCTTCACCTGCAACAACACGAACTAGGCCATAGCCTACACCTGCGCACTAAGCCAAGAGTCAGTCCAACACCCGTTGTCAATCACTCATCACTGAGGAGCGGTCAACCATCGACCACCGGGATGCTCCTGGTCCTCAATCTCCCCCTTGATGAGTGCATTGACAACACACAACGCGAAATGAAATTCAGAGAAAGATAGAAAGGAAGAAGAAATAAAAACAAAGAAGCTCAACTCATGACCAAAACCAAAGAAAGGCAAAGAAAGGTCACAAGCCAAGCAAAGCACAAACTCCACACTGAAATCAGCAAGAAAGCTCCCCCTGAACAAATGCAAGCTCCCCCTGAACATGTGGATGCAAACTTCCAAACTTTAGCTCACCTCTTCTGAATTTTCATTAAGCTCACCTCTTCTCCCCCTTGTTGACAATGTATGAATTAAGGTGAAAATGCAGAAATGCAAAACACAACATATAAACATCTACATGAGCTTCTCAAATAGGCCAAATCTAGTGTCAAAGGCTAAAAATGAGACAAAGATCACACATATGAATCATAGCATAGTCAAAACAGTGCCACAAGTAATATATGAAAATACAAGCATGTGACAAAGAAAAATTTTCAGATTTAAGCAATTTTACCATAAGAAGGCTCGCTTCACATGTAAAAGTCTATCCATGTCACACTTGAGCCACAAACATGCATACCATTCAAAGATCATACAAGGATAGCAAATTCTTAGCAAAAGATCATGGCAAACACCCATAAAGCAAAGCATGTCATGTCAAAGCTCATGAGCCATGTGTCCACTTCGGGGAGACTTCTCCACTGGTGAACATCATGCAACATGTTTTGCACCCATATGTGAAAGATACGACATTGTAAGCATAGACATGATGGATGGAGCATTTTTCAAGCATTACACACATCTTTTCAAGATTAAATCATTTCATGGTACATGAAGTGCCTTTGCGGCAAAAAGAAGCTTATGCTCCCCCATGAATGCAACATAGGCTAAACATTCACAATGATATTCGGCCTTTGGCCAAAATGCAAGAAAAAGACATCCAAGCACAATCTAAGCATAGAAAGCACATTTAGACCAAAACGTGACATGGATACACTACTACACATGAGTGGAGCACATTTCACCAAAAATTAGTCAAGATTAGCATTCATTTCGAAAAGGGCTATCTCACCACACATATATCTCAAATATTCCAAGAGCATAGCCTCACATCACCATTTCTCCACACATATGACCAATATCTCACAAATAGACAAAGAGACTCAAATATGGCATATGAAAGAAGCTCATCATCCTAAAATTCAATATGATACAAATGCAACATGATATATGACAAGATGGCTATCCTACCATGGTTTGTACATCAAGCAAAGCATGTATATGCATCAAAGTAAAACATGGTATGATACATATGGTACAAGAAGAAACCCCAAGAATCAACTAGAAAGGGCAACAAACCCCAAGTTCCCCCCGCAAGCGCACAAATGTAGCTTGGTCGAGAGGCTTTGTAAAGATGTCGGCTAGCTGATCTTGGGTAGGGACATGACTCAACACAATGGTTCCTTTTTCCACATTGTCCCTCAAGAAATGATACCTTACTTCTATGTGTTTGGTTCTGGAGTGAAGCACTGGGTTTTTAGCTACGCTTATGGCACTGATGCTATCACAAAGAAGTAGGATCTGGGTGCACTCCTCACCAAAGTCTCTCAAAGTGTATAAAATCCACAACAGCTGGGAACAACAACTCGCGGCTGCAACATACTCCGCCTCAGTGGTAGATTGAGCTACACTAGACTGCTTGCGGGAAGACCACGAAACCAACGAAGACCCAAGAAACTGACAAGTACCAGAAGTAGACTTCCTCTCGACTCGACAACCAGCAAAATCCGCATCGGAAAAACCATGAAGAGACAGAGTCGAGGAGGAAGAATACCAAAGGCCAAGACCAGGGGCAGACTGTAGGTACCTGAAGATCCTCTTGACGGCCTGTTGTCGGTGCGGAATATGGTCCCGACACTAACCAGTAGATAGCGCCGTGGTCTATCCCTCAATGGTCGATGCTAAGCAACAAATGACACAAGGTTTTATCCTGGTTCCGGCCGAGGGGGCCGTACGTCCAGCAGGGTTGTGCTCGTGGCACTATATTGCTCAAGACCGGGGGTGCTTGTAGTGGGGCAAGTACAAGCAAGGCGGGAGAGGAAGTGTGGCTTCCAAGTCCCTGGTCGAGTGGCTGAAGACGTTGTGGGAGAATAAGAGAGTGAGTGCACGGTGTGTTGTGTTCAACTCCGTCCCCCCCCCCACGGCTGGGGGATCGCCTCCCCTTTTATAGATCAAGGGGACGGCGGGTTACATGCGCGCCGCGCTACTTAGCTATGTGGAGAAGTGCGACGTGCTACGGTGTAGAGTGGGCGGCCGTCCGTGCGATTCCCGCCACGATCCGGTCATCATGGCTCGACTTGTACCCGAACAAAGGGCGGTTCGAGGGTAGGGGAGCGACGGATGGCGGTGATGTCCTCTCGATAGGCTCGAGGGAGGTGCCGACGCCGCCCGTACGGCGCACGGAGAGTTGGCGAACGGCGTTCCTTCCCAACGCGCCCTCACGGGGCCGAGTCGTTGCTACAAGGTCCGCGTGCGCCGCGCGTGCGGGTACACGCGTCCACGCCGCGCGCGGGCGGGGATGGCGGGGTCCACCGGCCTACCGCCTCCACCTAACCCCCCGTAGGGTCACAAGAAAGTACATCGAGGGTGCGCCGGCCCCCTTTCGAGGGCTCGGCGCGTTAGCCGCACCGGGCGTGCGCGCGGTGTCACGGGACCGACACCGGCCGCACGCACGTCCATCCTCACGCGGGTGGGGATGGGCTCCTCCCCGGGGAGTTGGTGCGGCGGCACCGGGCGCGAGCCCCGTGCGCATGATGGCGCCGTCCCGCGGCGTCGTGGCGTTAAATGCCCGTGTACGGGGCCGGCGCACGCGTGCGGGACGCCCGCGAGCGTGGCGGGCCCCGGCCCGAGGGCGGGGCGTACCCTCGAGCGAGGCGAAAACCTCGCTCGAGGGAAGTGGCCGCCCCTCGAGCGGGCGATGCCCGCCCGAAGGGTGCGTGCGGCCTCGAACGAGGCGGAGTCCGTTTCGAGGGGATCCTTGCGTGGGCCGCCTCGATGGGCCATCGGAGTCCCCGTGGGCCGTGTCCCGCATGGTTAGGCACACCGCATGGTTAGGCTTAATATTATCGGGTTTCGTTCGGGTTTTAAGTGGGTTTTCCCCCATTGTTTAAGGGGACCCTTAGGGGTCGTCCCCGACGCAGCCCCCGAGCATCCGTGGGTTTGCCGCTGCGGCTCCCGCATGCCGGAACCTACCGATAGGACGTTCTTCCCTCCTTGTTTGCGAACGCTTTCCGTGGGGCTGCGTCAGCGGACCCGCGGGTCTAGCCCCCGAAGCCCTGCAGGGGTGTGGGTTCTCCTGCAGGGGTTAACCGCGAGAACTTTTGTCAGAAAGGCGTGGCACATATGCCAACCGGCATCGGCGGTATTTCAGCCGGCTTCGGGGGTGCACGCCCCCCCGCCACTGTCTCCGGCGGGTGCAGTTTCAAGGAGGTGTAGCCGTGCGTCAAGCCCCCGAGCCTTGGCCCATTCGAGGCGATCGGGTCGAGCCTGACGACTTGCTTTTTAACGTGCCCTCGCCGTCCCTCCGCGGGACGGAGGGTGAGGTTTCCGCAACTCCCATCGAGCGGGTCGCGAATTGCGGATTCCTCTTCGAGCTGGTAGCGGGTGGTTCAAGTGGACGCCCATGCCCCGTTCGATAAGGGTAGGCCGCGCGGTCCGAGACACGTCCATGGAAGCACTTGCGTGGGTTTGCTAGGTGGGGCTCGGCCCCGTTCGCTAGGGACCGAGGGCGCGAAGCTCTCCCTCGGTGGGATCCCCCCGCTAGCCGCCCTCGCCGGCTCTCGAACACGACATGTGGGGCACCCTCGAGCCGACGGGCTCGAGGAACGGCTCGAATGCGCGTGCCCTCGTCTTCCCTAACTCGCGATCCGTGGCGCCCGTTCGAACCCGTCGAGGGTCGGGCTTCGAACCTCGATCGCAGGGCCGTGCGGGGTGGCGCCTGGGCGGCCCCGTCTTTTCACGTTTGCGGCCGTCGAGGGGTCCGGGCGTGCCGCCCTCGAGGTGCTGGTTGGTAGCACGGCCGTATGTGCTTTCTTTTAGAGGGTTGACATTGTCTCGAGCCAAGGGCTCGTGCCGCTCGAGGGTTTGGCATGGCATGGGTGCCCGCGGTTGCCTGCTCTACGTCGAGCAGGTCCCGGGCGACCTTCTCACGTCGATATCCCATCGAGGGTTGACGTCATTTTGAGCCAAGGGTCATGCCGCTCGAGGGTTTTACGTGGCATGGGTGCCCGCGGTTGCCTGCTCTACATCGAGCAGGTCCCGGACGACCTTCTCACGCTGATATCCCATCGAGGGTCGCCTTTGTTTCGAGCTGGGGGTTCGCCCCGCTCGAGGGTTCTCCTTGCTTGGCAAGGGACCCGGGCATTTAAGTGCCTTGCGGTCGTGGCCGCGATTTTGCAGCGCGGGCGCGTCTTTTTAGGCGCGGCGGCCGCGCGCGAGCGCGTAGTGGGCGGCGTGGCGGGCGGACGTGACGGCTTCGCCTCGGCCGCCGCCGGTCTTTGCCGTAATGATGGCCCGCCCGCAAGTGTTGTGGCCGCCGCGGCCGTGGTGGGGCCCACCCGTCGACGCGATGGAAAGATTCCCCGCAAGCACGCTAGCGGGGCGTCCGCTCCGGAGAGCTCGCCCGTCGACCTATAAAGCTGCGGGGAGGAGGGGGCGGCGGTTTTTTACCTTAGTGTCTCACCATTTTCGGTCCTCCGCCCCTTCGTCTTCGTCTCGCTCTTGCCACCGCGCGGTTTCGCCATTAGAGCTCTCTTTTTCCGTTTCCTCGTCCTCCGCCTTCGCATTCCTTCGTCCCTCCTCATGGCGCCGCCTCGCCCTTCCCCTCGGATCCCGGAGCCGTACGCCCGGGAGAGGTCGACGGAGGACCCGGCTCGCCCTTGGCGAGCCGGTCGCCGCCGGCCACCGGCGGCTAACGAAGAAGGGCGCCCGGCGGAGTGGATCGTGCCGGCGGCGCACCACGAGCCCCGGCCCGCCGGGAGGGCTACGTGGTGAGCTTCATCCGCTACCACGAGCGTGGCTTCAACGCGCCGGCGAGCACCTTCATGCGGGCGATGTGCTACTACTACGGGGTGGAGCCGCACAACTTCGCCCCCAACGCGATCTCGCGCAGCGGCCACGTTCGTGGGCGTCCGCGAAGGGTACCTCGGGGATCCCGCCAACCGGGATCTCGGGTTCACCTTTTCCGCGGGGAGCTCATCACGCAGCCCCACGTCGGAGCCGAGGACTCGCGCGCGCGGTGCGCGCCGGCGGGATGTCGCTTGCCCCCGCGGGGGCGGCTCAAGGATTTCTACATCCCCCGCACCATGGCGACGAACAACGCCGGCCGGGAGCGGGATGGTTCTACCCGCGCAATGCCGAGCCTGGCCTTCCTCCCTACACCGACCGGGTATTCAAGAAGAGGCCGGACTCCTGGGGCTACGGGGTGTCTACGCCCAAAGACGGCGCGGCAAGAGTCCGTCCTCGCCGCCCGCAGCCGGCCGGGCGAAGCACGGGGCTGAACGCGATGGGCGTCCTCGCCTTCCTCCACCACCGGCGGGTCGTGCCTCTGATGGAGAGGCCGCTCTGCATCTTCGAGATGACAGAGGCGGCCAACCCCGTCGACCTGGCGAGGTCGCGGATGCTCCCGACGCCCCTTGAGCGGCCGTATGCGCTCACCCGGCGCGGAACGCCGTCGACACCCGGTGCCGCCACCGCGGGTCGGACCCCATGGGACCTTGAGATGCTCCCCACGGGCCCGCGGGTGAGTTGGGTTCCCGATTTTGTTTTAGTTCTTGGTCTTGCTTTTGTTTCCTGATGTGCCATTATCGCTCCCCGTGCGCACCGGTGGAGTTCAACATCGCCAAGTCCGTTCCACCCACCCCCGACTCCCGTGCGCTCGGCCGGCGGCGGCCGGGGAGCAAAGAGGAGCGGGCGGCGCGCAAGAGGGAGCACGCGAGGCGACGTCAAGCACGCCGTGACCGGCGGGCCGCGGAGTACCGACCGCGCGAGGAGCCGGGGGCTCTCCTCCCGGGAGATCGAGGAGCCCTCATCCTCGGAGGAGGACGAGGAGGAAGAGGCCGAGGGGGAGGGCCCCTCCGACGGGTGGCGCCTGGGGCCGCCCCCGTCGCCGCAATCCGCCGCCGGCGTCAAGGGCGGCTTCGCCGGGGCGGGCGCACCGGCGCCCGCCGCCGGCAATCGACATCGTGGGCGGCACGCGCCGCGGAGGTGCCGGTGCGCGCGCGCGGAGGCACGCGCGGCGGACGCGCCCGTGCGCGCGCGCGTGCCCGCGCGCGGGGGAGCGTGCCCGCGCGCGCGGGGAGCGTGCCTGCGCGCGCGCGCGCGTCATTGTCGAGGGGGCGCGACGGCGGGCGTGCCCGCGCGGGGGCGAGCGTGCCCCCGCGCGCGGTGGCGCCCTCGGGAGGGCGCAGCAGTCGGGCGCGCCCGCGCATGGGGCGGGTGTGCCCGCGCGCGCGCGGCGCCGTCGGGTGTCGTATGGACCTCCCCGGGCCCGCTACCTCGGTGGGTACCGAGACCGACTACTCGGTGGGCCCCCGGGACTACCCGGCTTGCGCCGCACGGCACCTGAAGGCGTGGAGCACAAGGACAACACAGGAGTAGTACTCGGTTAGGACTCGTGCACGTTCCGCACCGTATAGAGGTCTCCTAGACGTACTCGGCTAGTACTCCTTCCCCTACTCCGACTTGTAACCCTCGCCTCCCGACTATATAAGGCGGGCGGGGGACCGATCTCAGGATCACCTCATCCAATCTCATACAACCCACGGCGCACCATTGCACCATCGTGTAATCGTGCCCTATCAATCCGAGCTACGCAAAGATACAAAGACGTAGGGTATTACGCACCTCGCGGCCCGAACCTCGTCTAAATTGTGTGCCACGTGTCTCTTCCTTCGAGTTACCGATCTCGCCGAGTCACATTCATCTACTTCGGTACTCCCCGTAGTAGGTTGCCGGTCCAAAACACCGACACCGGGCGCGCGGTAGGGGCTCTCGCTCGAGATCACATGGCGAACTCGACGGCTTCCGTTCACATCAAGCCAACCGTCGCCTTCAACCGCGGCGACACCTTCGTCTTCGGCGCCCGGGTCCGCACCGCCGATGGCGCGGGCTCCTTCCGCCGCCGCCCGATCATGCAACCCGACTCGAGGACAGCCTTGTGACGCTTCCCCGAAGTTGTCACGGTGCAAGCTCGCCGGCAAGTTCGGCGAAATTTCGCTTTCCAACATCCACGCCGACTTCGAGCTCGAGTCCGTCTCCAACTCGAACCCGACGTTGCCATGGGCCATCGCTTGCGAGCCCGGGCCGCTCGCCCATCGCAGCGGTCCCTTCACCATGCCGCCGCTCCGCGTGTGGCCCCCGCGTCCCCGGCCCGGGCCCGCACGGAGGCTCATGCACCACGCCGGCCGCAAGGAGCCCGCAACCGAGTACAACTCGGACTCCGACGCCGTCCCCCGACCCCGTCTCGACTCAGCCCCTCTCTCCGAGTTCTACTCGAACCCGGGATTACGACCCGACTTCGGGTCGGACCCCGAGGAGCCCGAGTCCGAAGATGACTCCACCGAGCTTCCCTTGTCGGGCCGCCCTCCGGGCCGGTTATAAGATCGACGCCGGCCGGAAGATATGTCTACCGGCCGCACCTCAAGCCCGCTCGAACCGACAAAGGAGGACTCACGCTACGCCGCCTACATCGACTCGCTACCGTTCCAGGAGGGAACACCACCGGCCCAGCCGACTCAAACACACCAACCGAGGTGGCACCTTCTCGAGTCAAGCTTGGGTACCCCCGATCGCCAAGTCTTCATGGCCGCCGGCGACACCCCGGACCCTCGTGCACCCGCCGCGTACAAGTACTTGGAGGACATCTCCGCGTACGAGCCGTCCGCCGATGCCCCCGCGACGAGACCGACGCCAACACGGGGACGCCCGCGCGAACGTAACAGAAACGCAACGAATGACGCCGGCGGCTCGGAGACAACCTTCCCATCCGCAACCTTGCGGAGGCTCTCGAAGCGGCCGAGAGCAGAGTCCACACCACTCCCGAGCAATGCCTCATGTCGATCACAACGATCGCACGCCGTGCCCGGGGCATACGTGCCGGGGAGGTCATCGCCAAGCTCGCCGAAGAAGCCTACTTCATGCGGGTCGACAAGAGAGTCGCCCAACCTCCCCCGCCTAAGCCTCGCGACAACGAAGCTACTAGTCGCAAGGTCGACCCCGGCCCTAACCGTACTCGGGCGACATCCCGGCCCGACCCAAACCGTCGATGCTCCACCGCCGGAGGACCTTCGAGACAAGAGCAAGGCAACAAGGAAGTCGTCCCCCACCGTGCTCCGGCCGGTGGCGGCGGCAACGACCCCCGACCGCGGCGGCGGCCGACGGCGGGAGCTCCAACCACGGGGCCAACAAGAAGGCCGGAGGCGGCGGCAGCCGCGGCGGCCGCGGCCACACGCATAGCCACGCCTCCGTGCCTCTCATGGCGGGGTACGATGCTCGCCAAAGGATCGAGGAGTTGCGGCAGAAGAAGTCGACCACCGCTGCTGAAGGCGACGGCTTCCCCCGCCTTCTCACCACGGCTTCGCAACCCTCGCTCCTCCCCGACAAGTTCAAGCCTTTGGGGATCACCAAATACGACGCGAAGCAGGATCCCATCCAGTGGCTCCGATGCTACGCTCTCTCCATCGAGAACGTTGGCGGCAACAGCGACACCAAGTGCCTCTACTTCCCCTTCTGCCTGGACCAAGCCCCACTCACGTGGCTCGAGTCGCTGGACAAGCACTCAATCAACAAGTGGGACCAGCTGAAGGAGCAATTCACAAGCAACTTCGCGGGCGCCATGGTTGCCGGTCCAAAACACCGACACGGGGGCGCGACAGCCGGGCGCGGCGGCCGCGCCGCCTCGCCGCGCGAGGCCTCGAGGAAAAGGAAACGGCCTTTTCCTCCGCGAGGTAAGGAGCCTCGTCCTTCTTCGTTTGGTTTGGCTCGTTGGTGATCGGGGGTGATTTAACCCTTCGTTCGTGTCCGCGCAGGTGGCGCCAACCGTTCCTCCGCTTGCACCGCCCAAGGTGCCGAGGACGGACGCATCGATCCCCACCCGGCGGCGCTCGTCGAGGGGGGTCGCGCCGGGGACAAGCACGGCGGCGGGCACGAGCTCGCAAGACCCTGCCGGGGGCCTCGAGGCCCCGGCCGGCATCAGCCCGCCGCGGCGCCGCCGCAGGTCGCCGGGGCGGCGGCGCCGGCCGCCGCGGAGACACGGCGCGGCGGCGGCCACGGTGGAGGCGCGCCCGCGGTGGCCGCCGCGAGGAGGAGGTGGAGCGGGCGCAACCTCGCGGGAGCGCCCGCGGATGCGGCGGTACGGCCGCAGGTGGTGGCCATGGCGCCACCGACCCGGCGCCCGTTGCCGCGGAGGCGCGGGTGGAGGTGCGGCGGAGGCGGCGCAGGCGGCCGCGCCCGCCGGCGATCTTCGTGCGGAGGTGGTGGAGCTCTCGGATGACTCCCCGCCGCCTGGGTGGAATCAGTGGGCCAGCTGGCCCACGAACTCCCCCGAGCCCCCGGAGGGGGCCCTCGTGAGGCGGCACGAGGGTCACATGGTGGTGGGGGGCCGAGGACATGGTGTCGAGGCCTCGTCCCCTCACACCGGCCGTCCCGCCCAGGTGGAGGGGGCTGTTGAGGATCCCCCTGCGTTCGCCGACGCCAGGGGGGAACAGGAGCTCTGGGGCGAGCTCCGGAGCCACGGCGCTACGCTCAACCGCGCGCTGAACGAGGCGCTGCGGGTCCATGGCGGCCCGGCCTGGCTCGTCTTCCAGGTGAGCCACAATTGCTCGTTCTTTTTTTTCTTTTTCGTTTGTGAACATTGCGCCCAAGTCTTGGTGCTTATGGGATTTGGCGTGTGGATGCCAGGAGCTCGAGCGCCGCGCCCACGATAAGTACGACGCGTTCGACCGGGTGAACGCCGAGGCCCAGCAGCTCCGGGGGCAATGCAGCGCTTTCGACGCGCTTGCAGACGCTCTTAGGACGCCGGGACACCGGGCCGGCGTACGGCCCCGGCTCGGCCTCGACGAGCTCCCCGAGAGCTCGAGGCAGACACGCGCGTCGCTCGAGCCTCGAGCGGGTCCGCGCAGCCCTCTTCGATCGCGACGAGGCGCCGTGGAACGCGCGCGCGGACCCGGAGAAGACGCGGACGCCGGGCCGCCAACCGGGAGGCGGAGGTGGCCACCGCCGCGCCGAAACCCGGGAGCTCCGCACGTCGCTCGAGAGGGCGCAGCGCAACGCCGCCGGCGGGCCGAGGAGCGGGCGCGCGGGTTGGAGCAACCGCGCCAAGGAGGCCGACGACCCGAGGGCCGCCCTCAACGCCAAGGCCGCGGCCCTCGTCGCCGCCGAGGAGCAGCCCCAAGCAAGAGCGCATCGCCCGCCGGGGTCCGAGGGGCGGCTCCAAGGGTGGGAGCAAGGGCCGCCCTTGGCGACGCCCCGGACGGCGGCCGGAGCGGGAGCGTGTCGCTCACGAGGCGGCGGAGAAGTCGCCGGAGGAGCCGGAACGCCGCATTCTCCAAGGTTGAGGACGAGGCGCTCGTGCTCGCATCGCGCAACGCCAACCAGAGCCGGCCCTCCGCGAGCAAGGCGAAACCGTCCCGCCGCCTCGAGTTGGCGATCGAGTCCGCGCGCCGCGACTTCGATTTGGAGAGGAAGCAAGTCGAGGGTGAGCCATTGTTTGACTCTCGCTTGTTGGTTTTTGCTTTAGAGGGTTCGCTTCCCCCTTTCTCGATCTCTTTTCGTCTTGTCGATTCCGTGCTTGCGCACCGCCCGGGGGCACGCCGGGCCGGGCGGGCCGAGGCTCGCAGCCTCCTACAACTCCTCCGAGCAGAGCCGGCGGAGCCGCGCGATGCGGCCCTCGAGACCCGCCGTGTCGTTGAGGAGGGCGAGGCCCACGCCGGCAGCTCGGCGCGGCCAGCCGCCCCGCGCGCCCTCGGCGGCCACGTCACCGAGCGGATGCGCCGGCGTTGCACCTAGGCGTCCGAGAAGGCGCCTCGGAGTGGTGCGATCCCACTACGAGGTCAACTTCGAGGCGCCGGGCCGAAGGCTACATCGTTCCCGAGGGCGTCGAGGACGAGGTGGCTATGGAGCGTGTGGACGCGCTTGCCGCCGACGCCGCCGGGTTGCTCGCCGAGGCCTTCGAGGAGTTCCTCTTCCCGACGCCGCGTACGCCGCCGCTCCTTCCGCTCGAAAGCGCTTGGGCGCTAGGCCCATTTTTTGATGTGTATCGTACTCTGGCCTCGTGGCCTTTTGTAAATAAACAAGTTGTTTCATGAACATGGGCATTTGCTGTAAATGAAATCGTTTGTTTATCACGCTTTTTGTTTCTCCTTCTTCCTGAGTAGATTCTAGTTAGGGGAGTTCGATTTTCGCAGGGGGCCCGCTGGGTTGGAGGCGAGAGAGAAGGGCCATAGCCACGCGGCGTAGGCTATCTCTGGCTCGCACGCTCCTTCCGCTGTGCCGCCTGCGCCCTGTTCGAATCGTGGCTCGAGGTTGAAGTAGGAAACAAACTTAGCGCGTGTTGTTGTGTTTTTTGCGCGAAAAAATGGGACCATTTTGGGGGGTGCCCCCCCCGCGTAGCCCCCGAGGGTAACTTGGGTTTCGGGGAAAGCCGAGTTGTCCTTTTATTAGACTTGGAGTATTTACATAGTTGACACCAACTCGGGGCGTTGGCCATGTGATTTTACAACGAGAAAGTACTTGGAAATCCTAGCTAAGGGTAGAAGCGACGTAGCCGTTGGATGTTCCAAGCGTTGGTGAGTTCTTCGCCGTCCTCGTTGGCCGCCTTGTACGTGCCCGGCTTGAGCACCTTCACCACGACGTAGGGTCCCTCCCATGGGGGCGATAGCTTGTGGCGCCCTCGTTTGTCTTGGCGTAGCCTTAGGACCGCATCCCCTTCGTCGAAATCCCTCCGACGTATCTTGCGTGCTTGGTAACGTCGTAGGGACTGTTGATACCTTGCGGAGTGCATCAACGCCACGAGGCGTACTTCGTCTAGCTGGTCCAGCGAGTCCTCGCGGGCTCGCTGGTTAGCGTCCTTGTTGTAGCCTCGAACCCTGGGCGACCCGTATTCTAAGTCCGTGGGGAGGACGGCCTCCGCGCCATGGACCAGGAAAAACGGGGTGAACCCGGTGGCTCTGCTTGGGGTGGTCCTTAGGCTCCACACGACTGCTGGTAGTTCTTGGAGCCATTTTCGTCTAGATTTGTTGAGCTGGTCGAAAATTCTGGGCTTGAGGCCTTGTAGGATCATGCCGTTGGCGCGCTCCACTTGGCCGTTGGTCTGTGGGTGTGCCACAACTGCCCAATCCACGCGGATGTGGAACTTATCGCAGAACTCCAAGAACTTCCGGCCCGTGAATTGGGACCCATTGTCTGTGATGATGGAGTTTGGCACTCCAAAGCGGTATACGATGTCAGTGAAGAACGTGACCGCCTGCTCGGCCCTTAAATTCGTGATGGGGCGCACCTCCACCCACTTGGAGAATTTGTCGATCGCGACAAGCGGATGGGTGAAGCCCCCCGGCGCCTTCCGCGGGGCCCGACGATGTCCAACCCCCACACGGCGAACGGCCATGTCACGGGGGATCGTTTGCGGTGGCATGAGCGGGCAAGTTGGACTTGCAGGCGTAGAACTGGCACCCTTCGCAGGTGCGTACGATTTCGCTGGCGTCCGCGACCGCGGTAGGCCAATAAAAGCCCTGGCGGAACGCGTTGCCGACGAGGGTGCGAGGTGCGGCGTGGTGGCCGCAGATCCCCGCATGGATGTCCCGCAGGAGCTCGCGCCCCTCGGGAATTGGCACGCACCGCTGGAGGATGCCGAAGGCGGCGCGCTTGTACAGCTCGCCATCGACGAGGGCGAAAGATTTAGCCATCCTGGCGATGCGCCTGGCTGCGGCCCGTTCCGCGGGGAGTTCCCCTCGAGCGATCCAGGCGATGTATTTTTCCCGCCAATCCACTTGGACAGGAGCCGGCTCTATGTCCATCGCATCGACCTCGTGGGAGCCGTACCCCTCGAGAAGGGAGAGCACGTACTGCCCGTTCGAGGGGTCCTCATCCATGGGTTCCGCACCCGCTGGATTCAAGGGAGCCCCCGAGGGTCCGTCGTAGCTCGAGGGGTAGGGCTCGAATGCGACCGAGGGCTGCGCGATGTCGCGCGCGAAAACGTTCGGGGGAACGGTGATCCGCCCGGACGCGATCTTCGCCAGCTCGTCTGCTTCCTCGTTGTATCGGCGGGGTACATGATTAAGCTCGATGCCGTAGAACTTATCTTCGAGGGCCCGCACGGCTTTACAGTAGGCCTCCATCTTGTCGTCGTGGCAGCTCGCGTTCTTCATGACTTGATCGACCACGAGCTGCGAGTCCCCTCTCACGTCGAGGCGTTTGACGCCCAACTCAATGGCGATTTTGAGGCCGCAGAGAAGGGCCTCGTATTCTGCCATATTGTGGGACGCGGGAAAGTGGAGGCGCACTGAGTAGCGCATGTGCTCCCCGAGGGGTGACACGAAGAGCAGGCCCGCGCCCGCTCCTGTCTTCATCACCGAGCCGTCGAAGAACAGAGTCCAGCACTCTGCTTGAATCTGAGGGGGCGGCAGCTGTGTGTCCGTCCACTCGGCGACGAAATCGGCTAGGATTTGCGATTTGATGGCTTTGCGCGGGGCGTAGGCAAGCGTCTCGCCCATCAGCTCCACGGACCATTTGGCAATCCCCGCTGCCGCGTCAGGGTTGCGAATGATCTCTCCTAGCGGGAAGGAGTAGACCACCGTGACCGGGTGGGCCTCGAAGTAGTGGCGGAGCTTGCGCCGCGCAAGGACTACCGCGTACGCCAGCCTTTCGCTCGGACCGCGGGGGTAGCGCGTCTTCGTGTCCGACGAGACTTCGCCGATGTAGTAGACCGGCCTCTCGCACGGGCAAGGCGTGACCTTCCTCCGTGCGCTCCACGACGATCACGACGCTGACCACCTGGGTGGTTGCGGCCACGTAGAGCCGCAGGGGTTCGCCGTCTCGCGGCGGCGTGAGGATTGGAGCGTGCGTCAGAGACGTCTTCGGCTTGTCGAGCGCGTCCCCGGGCCTCGACGGTCCAACGAAGCGCTCGTGCTTCTTGAGCGGCCGTAGAGGGGCGGGGCCCTTCTCACCGAGCCTCGAGATGAAGCGGCTTAAGGCGGCGAGGCACCCCAACACCTTCTGCACCCCTTTGAGGTCCCGGATCGGACCCATTCGCTCGAGGGCCGAGACCTTTTCAGGGTTGGCCTCGATTCCCCGCTGGGAGACGATGTATCCTAGGAGCATGCCCCGCGGCACTCCAAAGACACATTTTTCGGGGTTTAGCTTGACCCCGTTGGCCCGTAGGCAGCTGAACGCGACGCCAAGGTCGCTAACCAGGTCGTCCGCCTTCCTGGTCTTGACGACGATGTCGTCCACGTAGGCTTCGACCGTTCGCCCGATGTGATCCCCAAAAACGTGTTGCATGCAGCGCTGGTATGTTGCGCTCGCGTTTCTGAGGCCAAAAGGCATCGTGACGTAACAGAACGTCCCGAACGGTGTGATGAACGAAGTCGCGAACTGGTCGGACTCCTTCATTTTTATTTGGTGATATCCCGAATAGGCATCAAGGAAACAGAGTAGTTCGCACCCAGCCGTTGAATCAACGATTTGATCTATGCGTGGCAAAGGAAAAGGAACTTTTGGACATGCTTTATTAAGACTAGTGTAGTCTATACACATCCGCCACTTCCCATTCTTCTTTTTTACAAGCACGGGATTAGCTAGCCACGTAGGGTGGAACACTTCCTTGATGAATCCGGCCTCGAGGAGCTTCCGCGCCTCCGCTCCGATCGCCCGTCGCCGCTCCTCGTCGAAGCGGCGCAGCCCGCCGCCGCACGGCGCGGGCGTTTGGCGAGATATCAAGGGAGTGCTCGGCGACTTCCCCTCGGGATGCCCGGCATGTCCGAGGGGCTCCACGCGAAGACGTCGGCGTTGGCGCGGAGGAAGTCGACGAGCACTGCTTCCTATTTAGGGTCGAGGGTCGAGCTGACCCTCAACGCCTTGCCCTCGGGGGCCGACGGGTCGAGGGGGACCCCTTTGGTCTGCTCGGCAGCCTCGAAGTTGCCGACGTGCTTGGCGGCGGAGTCGAGGTCCTCGTTGACCATCTTCTCCAGCGTGTTTACCAGCGCTTCATCCAGCGCCAGTGCCTCTGCGTGTTCCACGCACTCGACATCGCAGTCGAATGCGTGCTCGATCGACGACCCGACGGTGATGATGCCGTTTGGCCCGGCATCTTCATCTTCGTGTACGTGTAGTTGGGGACCGCCATGAATTTGGCATAGCAAGGTCGCCCAAGTATGGCATGGTAGGCCCCTTTGAACCCCACCACCTCGAAGGTGAGGGTTTCCTTACGGAAGTTCTTGGGGGTACCAAACCAGACCGGCAGATCGATCTGCCCGAGGGGTTGAACCTGCTTGCCGGGCGCGATGCCGTGGAACGGCTTCGTGCTGGGCTGCAGCTGGTCCAGCCCGATCCCCATCAGGCGTAATGTGTGCGCGAAGAGGATATTTAGGCTATTGCCTCCGTCCATAAGGACCTTCGAAAACCGGGCGTTCCCAATGATGGGATCGACCACCGCCGGCATCTTGGCCCGGTTCGGGATACGGTTTGGGTGGTCGTCCCGCTAAAGGTGATGGCATCCTTCGACCAGTTGAGGAAGGCCGGAGGCGCCCTCTCTCGCGGCGAGGACTTCGTGCCGCTCCTTCTTGCGCCGCCGGTCGACATGTCGACGTAGGTCCCCCAAAGATGAGGAACACATTTTCGACGGCGGGGAAGCCGCCGGCGTCGCCATCGCCCCCGTCTTTCTTGGCCTCTCGCCTCCTTCGCGGCGGCGCGGCCATAGAATTTCTTGAGCATGTCGCACTGCTCAAGGGTGTGTTGCACTGGGGTTTTGTGGTAGGGACATGGCTTCTTCAAAGCATGTCGTCGAAAACCCCCGGCCTCGAGGGCCCGGTCGAGGGCCCCGTCGAGCCGGGTCGACGGCCGAGGGCTTCGGCGTTGCCGCCGTTGCGCCCCGCTCGCGCGCCTCGCGGCGCGGCTTCTTCCCCCTTCTTGCCCCGTTTGTCGTTGCGGTGAGGCTCCTTGGACCCGCTACCCTCCGCGGGCGTGTCCTCGGAGCGCTTGCCCTTTTTGCCATCGAAGATCGCCCCCACGGCCTCCTCCCCGAGGCGAAGCCGGTGGCGATGTCGAACGGCTCGTTGGAGTCCGCGCAGCGGGCCGCGTCCCGGCTCCCGCACGAGGTCCCGCACGTGGTGCCCTCGAGGAAGGCGTGCACGATCTCGGACCGCGCCACGCCGGGGAGCTCCGTGCGCCGCTTGGAGAAGCGCCGTATGAAGTCCCGCGGCGACTCGCCGGGTTTCGCGTGCGGGGAGCGTAGGTCCCAAGAGTTCCCGTGGCGCACGTAGTGTGCCCGGAAGTTGCCCACGAATGTGTGGACTAGGTCGTCCCAGTTATGGATCTGGCTGGCGGGCAAGTGCTCGAGCCATGTCCGCGCCGCGTCGCCCAGATGCAGGGGCAAGTTGCGGATGATCACTTCGTCGCTAGTGGCCCCCGCCCGGCGGCGGGGCTAGGCGGTAGTCGTTGAGCCAGACACGGGGGTCCGTTTCCCCGTTGTATTTGACGATCGTCGAGGGCTGGCGGAAGCGCTGGGGGAACGTCGCCGTGCGGATCTCCCGGCTGAACACACGGGTGCCAGGGGGTTCCGGCGTCGGGGAGCGATCCTCACCGCTGTCGTAGCGTCCACCCCTTCGAGGGTGGTAGCCCCTGGCCGCTCGTGCGTCCGCCTTGCTCGTGCGCCTGGCGTTGATGACGTTGCGGGCGTCGCCATCCGGCGCCCGCGCGTGTCGAGGAGTCGTTCCTTGGCCGGCGTGCGTCCTTGGTCGGTGGGATGCCCCGCCGGTCCCCCCCGCGTGCACCGAGGGTTCGCCTCCCGGTGCGGCTTCGTCACCCCCGCGCATCCCCCCCGTTGGCGGATGCGTGAGGCCGAGCTTTCGGCCCGCCGGACCGGCCGCTTGCTCGATAAGAGTTTGCACCTCGCGGTGCATATCTCGAGCCTCGGGGGTTGAGGGTGCAGGCATAGCCCGTAGCAGCGTCGCGGCGGCGACGAGCTTCTGGCTCGCCCGTGGGGGCACGTCCGCGTTTCCGATGTCAGTGGCGGTGTTGAGGCGATCGCGGACCGTCGGCCCGCCCCCCGCGCGCGTTCGCCACGCGCGAAGCCTCCCCGCCATCGAGGGCGCGGAGCGGCCCGCACCGTCCGCATTCCTCCGCCGGCTTGGCCTCGAGCTCGCGGGCTTGGGCCACCGTGCGTCGACGTCGGCCCCGGCGAGAGCGCTTGGCCGCCCGCGGCCGGCGCGCGGCGATCCCGGGGCGGGCGTGACTTCCCCGTCTCCCGCGCCGCCGCGCCGGCGGCGTTAGCCGGTCGTTGGTGATGACGGCGCAACACTCCCGCGTGGGGTCGTAGCTCCCGTGCCGGGAGTCGTCGGAGCGACCAAACCCGCAGTCCGTGGCGTCGAGGAAGCGCCCCGAACGCGACCGGGTCGCGCACGCCGGAGAAGTCCCCACTCCGCGTACCCGTGGCGGTTGGCGGGTGGCATCGTGTCGACGGAGCCCGGGGACGACTCATCCGCTGGCCGAGGTGCCGGGGTCCCCGGCGACAAAGACGTGGCGGCCTCGGTGGAACCCCGCGCATCGTCGTGTTGACGTTGGCGTTGTAGGCCGTCGCGGCGCCACGCGGCCGATGGGGACGCGCGGTCCGAGACCGCGCGCGGCCCCGCCGGGGGTGGTGGCGGCGGGGCCGTGATGGTGGGCGCACCACGTTGGGCGGCGGCGCGCTCGGCCCGCCGCCGCTCGGACCGCGCCCGGCGCGAGCGTAGCCCGGAGCGATGGCGGCGTCGCGGCGCCGACGGACCCGCGGCCTCCGTGCCTGCGGGCGCCTGCGCCGGAGTCGTGCGTGCGGCGGGGGTCTGACCAGACCGGGCCTGACGCCACGCGCGGAGTTCCTCACGGTTAGTGAGGCGCATGAGATATCCGTTCCCCGTGGCCTGAAAGTTCAGATCCCCGAAGCGGATCTCGAACCCGGCCGGGAGGGGGTCCGAGCTACCCATGCAGTAGCGTGTAGCATGATACTCAGTGCGGATCACCATGGAGGGAGTTGGCGAAATGACCTCAGGCGCTCGTTTGCCCCACGGTGGGCACCAACTGTCGGTGCGGAATATGGTCCCGACACTAACCAGTAGATAGCGCCGTGGTCTATCCCTCAATGGTCGATGCTAAGCAACAAATGACACAAGGTTTTATCCTGGTTCCGGCCGAGGGGGCCGTACGTCCAGCAGGGTTGTGCTCGTGGCACTATATTTCTCAGCACCGGGGGTGCTTGTAGTGGGGCAAGTACAAGCAAGGCGGGAGAGGAAGTGTGGCTTCCAAGTCCCTGGTCAAGTGGCTGAAGACGTTGTGGGAGAATAAGAGAGTGAGTGCACGGTGTGTTGTGTTCAACTCCGTCCCCCCCCACGGCTGGGGGATCGCCTCCCCTTTTATAGATCAAGGGGACGGCGGGTTACATGCGCGCCGCGCTACTTAGCTATGTGGAGAAGTGCGACGTGCTACGGTGTAGAGTGGGCGGCCGTCCGTGCGATTCCCGCCACGATCCGGTCATCATGGCCTGACTTGTACCCGAACAGTGGCGGTTCGAGGGTAGGGGAGTAGCGGATGGTGGTGATGTCCTCTGATAGGCTCGAGGGAGGTGCTGACGCCGGCCCGTACGGCGCACAAGAGTTGGCAGAACGGCGTTCCTTCCCAACGCGCCTCACGGGGCCGGAGTCGTTGCTACAGGGTCCGGCGTGCGCCTGCGCGTGCGGGTACGGCGGCCACGCCGTTACGGTGGCGGGGGATGGCGGTCCACCGGCCTACCGCCTCCACCTAACCCTGTAGGGTCACAAGAAAGTACATCGAGGGTGCGCCGGCCCCCTTTCGAGGGCTCGACGCGTTAGCCGCGGGGGCGTGCGCGCGGTGTCACGGGACTGACACCGGCCGCACTGCACAGTCCATCCTCACAGTGGTGGGGATGGGCTCCTCCCCGGGGAGTTGGTGCGGCGGCACGGGCGCGAGCCCCGGCGCATGATGGCGCCGTCCCGCGGCGTCGGGCGTTAAATGCCCGTGTACGGGGCCGGCACACGCGTGCGGGACGCCCGCGAGCGTGGCGGGCCCCAGCCGAGGGCGGGGCGTACCCTCGAGCGAGGCGAAAACCTGCTCGAGGGAAGTGCTGCCCCTCGAGCGGGGCGATGCCCGCCCGAAGGGTGCGTGCAGCCTCGAACGAGGCGGAGTCCGTTTCGAGGGGATCCTTGCGTGGGCCGCCTCGATGGGCCATCGGAGTCCCTGTGGGCCGTGTCCTGCATGGTTAGGCACCTGCATGGTTAGGCTTAATATTATCGGGTTTCGTTCTGGGTTTTAAGTGGGTTTTCCCCCATTGTTTAAGGGGACCCCTAGGGCTGTCCCCGACACCTGTCGATGTGATGTCCTCGGCGAAGCCTGAAAACGAGCGCATAGACACACGCTGAACTGTATGTCTGGCCTCATCGCCGTCAAGTAGAGGAGGGAGCCGATCATGCTCCTGTACTCCCGCTGGTCCATTGGTTCTCCGTCCTCATCCACATCCAAAGTGACCGTACTCCCCATGGGAGTCGACATCGGCTTCACATCTTGCATCTGGAACTTCCTCAGCATGTCTTTCGTGTACTTGGTCTGGTGCACAAATGTTCCGTCCTTCACTTGCTTGATCTGCAGCCCGAGAAAGTACTGCAACTCGCCCATCATGCTCATCTCGAACTCCCTGCTCATCTCATTTGCAAACTTGGCAACAAGGTTATGTGACGAGCCACCAAAGACAATATCATCCACATATATCTGAACAATCAACAGGTCATTTCCATGCTTGAGGAGAAACAAGGTCCTATCCACGGTACCCATCACAAACCCTCTTCTCAACAAAAAACCTCTCAATCTCCCATACCAAGCACGGGGCACCTGTTTCAAGCCATACAGAGCCCTTTTCAACCTGTACACCCTGTGTGGGTACAACTCGCTCTCAAACCCCCGTGTGGTCGCTTCACATACACCTCCTCCTCTATGACCCCATTCAGAAAGGCACTCTTCACATCCATCTGAAACAACTTGAACCCTTTAGTCACGGCAAAGGCTAGAAGGATCCAAATTGCCTCAAGACGGGCCACATGAGCAAAGGTCTCCTTATAGTCGATCCCCTCCTTCTGACTAAACCCCTGAGCAACAAGTCTGGACTTGTTCCTCACAACCATCCCATTCTCTCCCTCTTTGTTCTTCCAAACCCACTTGGTTCCTATGGGATGACAATTTGGAGGTGGTTCAACTAACTCCCACACCTGGTTCCTCTCAAAGTTTTCCAACTCCTCATGCATAGAATTGACCCAGTTCGCATCAGATAAAGCGTGTCCAATGTCCTTGGGCTCAAAGGTGGCAACAAAAGCAGCATGAGCAAAATGAGAGGAATTCCTGGACCTTGACCGTGTAGTACGTTCGTCGATGTCCCCAATGATCTTCGACAGGGGATGCACTTATTGAATCCGTCTGGGAGCCTCACGCCTCGAGACTACCTCCCCCTCAACTTCAGCTTCTCTTGCCTGGTCCTCTTGTCGCACCGTCGTTGTCCGTGAAGTAGACGGTCCACGCTCCGTAGTGGTCGTAGGGGAAGTAGTGGGTACACACTCAGCTTCAGGCACATGGTTCTCCCCATCATCATCTCCGCCTTCATCCTTCTCCTCTTCAAAGAGGTCCTCGGCCATCTCCTCATCACCTGCACATTCAAAGCCAAGAGAGGTACATGGCATTGTCTCGTCGAAGGTTACCTCGCAAGTCTCCATGATTTTGTTAGTCTCATGGTTAAGCACCCTATAGGCTCTAGAGTGGTTAGCATATCCAAAGAAAATACCATCACTAGACCTAGCCTCAAACTTGTCGAGTTTTCCCTTCTTAAGAATAAAGCACTTGTAGCCAAAAATTCGGAAATGATTCACCTTGGGTGCCCGACCATGCATAAGCTCATAACAGGTCTTCTTCTTGAAAGTTCGCAATAAAATCCTGTTGGAAACATGACAAGCCGTATTGACCGCCCTCGCCCCAATACCTCCTAGGAGTCCCGTGCTCATCGAGCATCGTCCTAGCCATCTCACAAAGAGTCCGATTTTTCCTTTCCACAACTCCATTTTGAGGGGGCACATAAGGGGTCGAATACTGATGTTCAAGACCTAGATCACGACAAAAGGCATCAAAACGAGAGTTCTTGAACTCTGAGCCATTATCACTGCGGATAGCTTGAATAGCATTCCCATGCCTCTCGTTTTTCAACCTCACGATCAGATCTCGAACAAAACCAAATGTCTCACTCTTATATTCCAAGAAAAACACCCAGGCATAGCGAGAGTAATCGTCCACCACAACAAGGACATACCACTTCCCACCCACCGAGCAAACTCGAGCTGGCCCAACAAGGTCCATATGCAACAGCTCTGTCGGACGCTCGGTCATGACATCGGTCAGGGGTGGATGGGGAGTGGCTACCATCATGCCATGCCTACACGGAGCACAAACCAAATCCTTCTCAAGCTTCAACCTCGGCAATCCTCGGACAAGGTCAAGACCACTCAAGCGGGAAACCAGATCAAAGCTCAAGTGTCCCAACCGCCTATGCCATTTCCACAAATCAGAAGAAGGACTAGCCATCAAACGGTGAGCGAGGACCCAAAGAACGAGAGAAATCGGCCACGAAAATCGACCCTCGGGGATGATCATACGGACAAGATCACCTCGAGAATCCAAAGAAACGAGACTCGCCAGACTTGAAACGCACCTCAAAACCCTCATCAAGCAACTGAGAAACCGAAAGCAAATTGAAACCCAAAGACTTCACAAGAGCAACCCTCTTCAATGTTACCTTGTCACTCACATGCACAACACCCTCAGAAATCACCCTTCCTCGTCCATTATCCCCAAATGTGATGTACATCTTTTCCTTCACTGGGGTGAGGCTGGAGAACCACTTCTTATCTCCGGTCATGTGTCGAGAACATCCGGAGTCGATCAACCAAATGTTCTCCAAGCCTCCTGGTTGTAGTCAGAAACAAGAACGAGAGTGAGCTAGCGACTCGACACTGGGGTTAGCACAAAGAAAGTTAAACCAGTGTCGAGCCATCTGCTCAAAAGAGGGGTTAGAAAACATCATTACCTTGCCACCAAACTTCCCATGTCCCATGGAAGGAGTACGAGCACCACGAGGGAGAAAACGTGGTCTGTAGTTCCTCTGGAACCCAAAGCTGCGATCATCTCCCCTAAACCCGTATTGAGGACGAGTAGGAGGACGTCCAGCAAAACCACCACGAGCCCGACCAAACCTCTCACCAGCACGCACACCATCATCTCTCCTAACAAACCTACCACCCTGAGCTCCAACTCTACCAACACTCTTCACACTTCCCACACCCCGTGGAAGTGGCACTCTAGGCTCAGGAATACCATGAGACTGGCGATACCTGTCCTGGTTTGCTTGCTCCCTAGCAAGCCTCTCATCCCTCTTCCTCTTATAGTAAAACTCTGCTAGGTGTCTCTCCTTGCCACAATACTCACACCTGAAGGGGATGGGTTTTGGTTTTGGCTCTGGCTTCTCTCTAGGCTTCTCACCCTTTTCACTCACAAACTTCATCGGTTTCTGGAAGTCATTTGTCTTAGGTGGGAATTTGGGTGGATCTTGGGTTGTGTCAAGCTTGTTGCAAAGGTGGTTGGGCTCTGGTGTGAAAGTGTTCTTGGGTGCCTTTGGAAGTGGGACTTGGATGTCTCCAATCACCTCAAACTCGGGGTTAGACTCAACACACTTCTCATACACACTCTCCCCACTGTTCTCTCCCACTTTCTCACCCAACTTCTCAAACCCCAAACCACAACCATCGCCTCTCTTGAACTCCTCAATCATGATTTTCAATTGAGGTTCCCGCCGTACAACCAACCCAACACCTTCCTCAAATAGTCATTCTCCTCATAGATGACATCCAAACGGGAAGTAAGTTCAAGATTTCGCAAAGTAACTTCATCACAGCTAGTGCATGCATTGACAACAGGAGATTTCAAAGAAGCTTCCAAAGAGCTAATAGTAGAACGAGCATCAACAAGGTTAGCATGCATAGTAGGACATGATTTACAAGCACCAAGCAAAGTGGGTCTAGCCTTAAGCTCATCATACTCAGTCCTTAGAGCATCTAGTTTAGCCAGAGTGGAAGCATTCTTCTCATTAAGCAACTTGATCTCATTCAACCATGCATCACACTCAAGACATTCAACATCATCAGGAGTAGTAGGAGCAAGTTTCAAAGAGTCATTCTCAAGTTTCAATTCAAGCAACTTGGAATCTAACTCTCCTACTTTCTCACTAGAATTCTTAAGTTGAGCCCTAAGATCTTTCCTCATCTTCTTCGCATCTCTCAACACACTATCACGGTTGTCAATCAAGCCATTCAACCTAGTGATCTCAGCAAGCAAAGAGTCAGGGTCACGATTTACCTCATCCTCCGAGTCGGAGTCGCTGTCTTCCTTGTCGCTCTTCTTGCTGCTCGAGCTATGGGCCATGCCACAAAAGCCTTCAAGCGCCACACAGCTCAATCCACTGAGGTTCCGGCTTGCACTCTTCTTGCCCTTGCACCTCCCGACATCTTCATCTTCACTGCTTGAGCTTGACTGCGCGTCACTTGAGCTTGAGTCGACGTCGCTTGCACCGGCCACCATAGCTCTTGCCTTGTCCTTCTTGTAGCCACCCTTGCTCGGTCGCCGCTTGTCCTTGTTCTTGCTCTCGGACTTGCTGAAGTGCTTGCCCTTGGAGGAGTACTTGTCTTCACGCCTCGGGTGCGCCTTGTACTCGTTCATCTTGTACTTGTTCTCCTCCGCTTCCGGGCACTCGGCGATGAAGTGGCCACGCTTGCCACACTTGTAGCACGTCCCTGAGCTCCGCCTTGCATTCCTCCGACTCTCGTGTAGTCGTTCAAACCTTGTTGAGAGCAAGGCCAGCTCCTCCTCGCCCAGCACATGCTTGGATTGCAACTTCCTGTCAACCTCAGCCGACTTGAGCTTAGAAAAGAGGTCATCCAACTCAATAGTCAAATACTGCCCAGACTCCTTGATAGCCTCAACCTTAGCACCCCAAACGTTTGGATCCAAGACATGCAAGAGCTTCAAAGCCTGATCATGCTCGGTGTAAGGAAAATCCTCAACATTAGCCTTCATGTTGTTCACGATGGCGGTGAACCTCTGAAACATTGCATCAATGTTCTCACCGGGAAGTTGAGTGAAGTTCTCATATTGCATCCGGTAAGAGACAAAGAGGCGAGCCTTCACATGGTTATCACCACCGTGAGCAACCAACAACTTTTCCCAAATTTGCCAAGCAAGATTCAAATGGCGAACACGCTCAAACTCAGGATCACACAAGCTCCGGACCAAGTGATCAACGACTTTTGCATTTGCCTCATACTTGGCCTTAGCACCGGCATCGGTCACCATAAGAGTATGGATGTTGACCGGAATAGCATAGGTCTTGTCAAGCACAATGAAATCCAACAACTTGCCACGAAGAAAGATCATCATACGAGCCGCCCACTTGTGATAACCCTTGCCATCGAAGTGCGGCGGACCGCCCCGCTCAACGTACACCATCTTAGGATTCAAGACTTGTCAAAGTCGCAAAGAATCTGGCACCAAGCTCTGATACCAATTGAAGGATCAGATGGCGACTAGAGAGGGGGGGAGTGAATAGGAGCCGGTAAAAATCCTTCTCAAAGAACCCAGCCTATACCATAGTCAAATCCCGGTCACACACAAGCGATGGATCGAATCACACACCAATCGCCAAGACAACGAGGTTATGGATCAACCTCTAGTCCTAGGAACGATTCCTTGAAGCACACGCGGAAGCACAAGAAAGGAAGGAAGGAATCGAACCAAGAAGCAAAGCACACGAGCTGCGGCGGACCGTCCCGGCCGGGAGAGGGCGGACCGTCCGCACCGGCCTCGCGGACCGTCCGGCCGTCGCCGCGGACCGTCCGCACCAACACCGCGGACTGTCCGGCCCTACGCCGCGGACCGTCCGATAAAGCACACAGAACCACCAGAAGCGAACCCCAAAAAACGGACCGTCCGCGGGGAGCACGCGGACTGTCCGCCAGGCACCCGCGGACCATTCGCCCGCAGCTGCGGACTGTCCGAAACGACTTCCAACCAAAACTCAAAACCAAAACGGATCGAAAGCGAAGCCGAGAAAGAACACGAAGAACACCCGAAGAACACTGTTCACGCGGACCGTCCGCCAGACCCTCGCAGACCGTCCGCCAGGCACGGACAGAACTGAAAACAGCCCGACCTCGAAAGTCAACTCCCCCAAATCATCATCAGATTTCCCAAACGGTAGAAGCTGTAGAGACAAGGGTTTGGGGACTTGAAAAGCGTCACACAAGGATGCTATAGCCCAAAAATCTTGCCTCCTAACTCCCTAAATCACCGGGAATCGCGAATCCTTTGAGCACCACCAAAAGCTAGAGCACCGAACGAAAATCCTCGAATCGAAGTGGTTTCCCGGTGTTTGAGGGCACAAGATCAATCACAAAGATGCACGAGACATCCATCCATGTTTCCCTCAAAGAAATCCGGGGAGAAACCCACTCAAATCCGCGGAATCACACCAAGAACATAGGCACGAAAACAAGCACAAAAAGACCACGAAAAACACAACTCCGAATCTTCTATACAAACCAGGAAAGATTCACAAGGTCTAGCATGCCGCCCTAGCATCCATCCCTCTCAACAAATCTCTCATGAAACCCTCATGCTAGCCTAGAGAAAATAGAGAAGAAAATAGCTACGAAAATGAGAAATGGGAGGGAGGAAATGAAACCCTAAGTCGCCGAGAGAGAGCCATCCACACACACTCATGGCTTATATATCAGGTCCCGCCGGAGTGGTAAATGACTGGACTACCCCTAACTTAACTACTGGCGATACAACCCACGTAGGGGCATTTAGGTAATGTTTGTGGGTCTTGCCATCGGACGGCCACGCCTTTGTCGCACCCCGCATCCTCCTGACGCAAGCCATGCGATCCCACCGCGTGTCCTCCGCCTCGAAGCATCCCGACACGCCCGGATCCCGTCTCCGTCGTGTTGGGCCCTCGGACTTGGTTTTGAGGCCCAAACCAAGAAACCGTCCTCCGATGGTTTTGTGGGCAAACCACCAAACCCCGCGTGCTCGGTCCGGCCTCCCGCCAAACCACTTGACTCGACCGCCACCGTGCACCGGCTCGATTGTCCATGGCTTCGTCTTGCTCGTATCGCCACCATGTGGCCCGCACCTAGTCCCGCTGTCCACCGGGTCCCTCGAACCGAGCCTACTTGTCTCTCCATCTCCCGGAGGCCCCTTAAGGCTGAAGACCTTTCGCGCCTGTTCTTCACCTGCAACAACACGAACTAGGCCGCAGCCTACACCTGCGCACTAAGCCAAGAGTCAGTCCAACACCCGTTGTCAATCACTCATCACTGAGGAGCGGTCAACCATCGACCACCGGGACGCTCCTGGTCCTCAAATATCCCGTAATGATGGAACTTGGTGAACATTGTTGTATGAATTAATTGCTTGTCCAATTCTTGATTGAATTAGTTGGAACACTTAGAAATGATAATCAACTAGAACTGGTGCTAAAATATTGAAAGTAAGGACCTACTCTTCGTGGTTGTTCAGCAAAAGAAACCCCACCGGCCAAAAGCCTTTTCATGTCTAGAGTTTGGTGATGTAGTTATCACCCGACGGTTAAGTCGTGCTGAGTATTAGTATACTCAGCCTTGCTTTAAAACTGTTGTTGCAGGTGTTGTTGACCTGGTGGATGACGACTAGTGATGACATCACGGATGGCCTCCTGTGATGTTTACCGTTGTGCTAGATTATTTTATTTCCGCTGTTTAAAACTCTGAACCGTTACTTCCTGTCATGAACAATGGTTCGTAATAATTTGGATTTAATTCGTGTTGTACTCTGGACTCGCCTTCGTGTGAGTTTTAATGCATATGTCGATCCTCTGTATGAATTTCAAGTAATTTACCGGGCGTTAACCCGGCAACTAACGACTGGATGGTACTTTACTATTGCTTAATGTCCAAAGTGGATTGATTTTAGGCGAGAGTACGGTATTTTCCTGGGCAGGTTGTCACAGTTGTCACAGTTGGTATCAGAGCATCCGTATGCACCGGAGTGATTAGATTAATGCTAATCACATGAATTACAATAAAACTTGCCAAGATTGATTGGATTTTTAAAATCCGTTGGATCGTTAAGGGATAATCTAGATCGAGAGGCCCTAGAGGGAAAGTTTGGGTTCTTTAAGGTGGCTTAAGAATCTATGGTTTATTTTGCTAACTCCAACACTTTATTTTGTGTCAGACTTACTTTATTGCACAACCAAACTAGTTGAGCCATGTGTTTAATACGTGTGCTGTTCCGCATCACGGGAATTGCGAGGGTTGATGGAGTGATCCATTCCACGGATCCCATCTTTGCGTCTAGATATGAGTTGTGGTGTCGCCACGTGTCTCATATGGGTGCATTCCGCATGTCGATCATGCGAGGCAAAGATACACTCCATTCAAACGGAGAGTGTCCGAGGTTGGACGCTGTCCATGCAGCGGCTTGACGCATGGATACCGTTTCTATAAGTGAATGGTAATGTATGTGGACGCTTTCGTGACGTGGTGGCATGAAAGGTTCGTTTTCTGCAGGTACACTAACAACGTTCATAAGACGTTAAGTGCGAATCGAGTAGCTCCGACTAGTTATTATAAGGAGAGCCGATTATAAGCTTGCCACCGGCACTAACTACGTCTTTTGGATCCAGTTGGGTGAGGTCGTTTAAGACGCGTGCATGAATAATTAAAATCTTGTTGAACCTAAAATTGGTCCTCGGTTGCTTGAATAATTTTTCTAGGGAATTGATTGATCTTAGATAAGGTTTTCCTCTCTTTTGAGTTTAGGAAATTTCTGGCAGATTCTGTCTCTGTCATTTCTCAATTCTTGTAGCCAAATCTGTAAGAAATTTGAGTAGACATCCGTTAGGAAAGTTGTTTCTTATGAAATTGAGCATCTACTGTGAATTTCTCAGGATTTTAGGAATTTTTTTCAGAGAGTTATGCTCAGTTTAGTGAGTCTCTGTTCTGCTGTTTTTCAGAGCAGCACCCCTCTGCAAATGAAATTTTTCGAGCATGTTCCAATCCAATCTAGGTCCACCGTTGAATACCAAAAGTGTGCATAATAATGTCATTGAGTTGCTGGGAAAATTTGGGAATTTTTGGGGCCCTGGTTTTTATGTTATGATTTTTTGTTCATACCTACCAGATTTCACCCTTTTGCTCGTTTTGATGTCGATTGATGTCTAACGTGTAGTCCCTAATTTTTGTACAGATGGCACAGCCACCGATCTATGAGATCGACGCGGACGGTGCCATTCGTATCGATGCCCTTCACTGGGAGGGTTTTCCCCGCATTTTGTGGGAGACCCTCAGTGAGGTGGGCTACACTACGCCGCCACTGTACGAGGTGGTCTCTTTTTGGGACCAGGGTGTCCCCTACGCCCGCACGACCACTACCGTGTTACCCCACCCGAGCACTCGGAGTGGGCGGACTTGAGCATGATGTTCTTTGCTCACCGCGGTGTCGAGTCAGTTGAGTCCGCGGCCATGCGGATCCTTCACACCTTTTGTGAGCAGCACCCGGACGAGGTGATGCTCACTACGCTGGGGTTATTCCCGGCCATGGACCCACTCGACCCGGCTTGACGTGAGCGTATCTCACTCACCGACGTATTGCTCACGACGGACCCTCCAGAGGTTGTTGTGCACCAACTTCTGAGATTGTTGGAGGCGGTGTACAACATGCAGGTGTTTCGTCTTTCCACTCATGGTATGTCTCACTTGTGTTGATGGACTCCACAGCGATGAGGGCTTACCCTCGACCTTCAGTTTGAGCGACAGACCGTTGCTCACCTCCAACAGGAGATTGTTGCGCTTCAGGACGAGCGTATCCAGCGGCACCAGGAGCGTGCCGAGTTCACAGAGCAGTTGTTCGCCCGAGACCACGCTCTCGAGATGACTCAGGTGCAGCTAGCTCACATTGAGGCCCAGCGTTTCGCCTTGGTGCAGAACGTGGTTGAGATGTAGAACCAGGTAGCGGAGATGGAGATGGAGGTGGAGGTGTGGCAGGCGATGGTCCACCAGGGGCAGCAGCTGCCGATTGCACCACCAGCTGCGCCTGCCGCTCCGGACGAGCTACAGGGAGTTTCTGGCTTGAGCGAGGACAGCGTGGGTGCTCCACCACCTGATTCTCCGGATACTAGCGCTGGCTCCGCTGCGGGCTATTAGTGGTTTAGCAGTTGTCGTTTGGAGGGTAATCATGTACTCTTAGTTTAGCCTCCTCAGCTGGCTTTTGTGTAAGGGTAGAGGCTGTTCGGAGAGTACGGATGATGACCTTTTGTTGTACATAAGTGTGTAGTCGATCCAAAGACTCCGCATCATGTAATGCTTGGATGAACACTTTATGTGTCGTTTCTTAATGAATGCTTTAGGGTTGTTGTGATCAAAGTTTCGCCTTGTATTGAATACCAACCTTGGGTGTTATGTTGTGGAGATTATGTTCACCAAAATTCACTACCATTGCATAAGCGTACCGAGAATTATAGCGGAAATTGTACAGTTCGGCCTCCAGCAAAAACAGCTAGGCAGAACCCTGGTGTTGGAATTTTTCGGGCATGTTAATGTTGGAATTGGACCTTGGGTCGAATACCAATGTTGGAGCTCATAAAATTTTGTACTTGCTGACCAAAAACGGGAGCTTTTACTATTAAGGGCAGAGAGTTATGAATTTTCTAGTAACTCACCTGTGCTGTCCGGTTTTCACCAAATTGATGCTATGAGTTTTCGTTTTGCATATTCTTCTTGTGGATGTTGTAAACAAGCTTGTGAATATGTAACTATGAAAACCTCATGGATTTCAGATGGTGGGACAAACTCGTGCTTCTCCCAATGGCTTTGGTGCAAGTGGGAGTGACGCTCCTCCCCCTCCTCCCAACATGACCATTCAAGAGCAATATGGTCACCCAAACTGAGGTGATGCGGCAGCTCTTGCAGACACAGCAGCAGCTTGCCCAACAGCTGCAGAACAATCCCTGTGGGGAAAATATCGACGACCAACCTCGAGTCACCAAATATGAGCATTTCTATGCCATGAAGCCCCCGACCTTCGAAGAGGCCAAGGAGCCACTGGCTGCCGATGCGTGGATCAGGGCCATTGAGGCCAAGTTCTCTGTGTTCACCTTGCCCTGCTCAGAAGAGCGCAAGGCCAGCTTCTCTACCCTCCAGCTCTGTGGTGCAGCGTTGATATGGTGGGAGAACTTCTAGACCATGATTCCCGTGGGACATCAAATCATGTGGGTTGAATTCAAGTAGGCCTTCAAGGAACATCACATTCCTAAAGGTCTCATGGATAGAAAGATGAAGGAGTTGCTTGCTCTAAAGGAAGGCTCTGACACGGTGTATGAGTATGCTAAGAAGTTCAATGCCTTGTGTCAGTATGGTGGGCATCATGTCGACAACGATGCCAAGAAGATAGAGCGTTTCCATGATGGGCTACACGGGGATCTCTATGAGAGGCTTAATCTTTATGAGTCTAACAGTTATTAGGACCTTGTGAACAAGGCCATTTCTCAAGAGGATGCCATGTCCAAAGCCCAGAAGGATAGAAAGAGGCAGGCCGGATTCACCACTACTGGTGGGTCGGGCAAGAAATTCCGCTTTGTCAAGAAGGGTACTCAGGGTCCTCCCCAGTCATCTTCAACTGGACACTGGAGGGTGACACCGTCTCAGAACAAGCCGTCTGGGAATTTCCAGTTCCGTAAGGCACAACAACAGCCATACAAGCATAGTGCACCCCCAGCCAACAACAATAACAACAGTGCTACCAAAGATCGTCGCTGCTATAATTGTGGGCAGCCCAAGCATTACATCAATGAGTGCCCCAAGCCCAGGCAGAACAAGCAGGGCGAAAGCTCAGGGTTCCGTCAGGGGAATCAAGGCAAGAAGCCCATGGTGCAAGTCAAGCAAGGTAAACTCAACTTCACCACCTTGGTTGACGTCCCAGAGGGAGCAGCAGTGCTGATGGGTACATTCTCTATCCGTGATCACCCCGTTAAAATTTTGTTTGATTCTGGAGCAACCCATAGTTTCATAAGTGAAAGTCTAGCGAGCAAGTTGGGGTTACATTCTTGCCATACCAAAGATTCTTTCGTAGTAGCCACGGTGGGAGGAAGAATCCTCTCCAACACTATAACTAAAGCGGTACCTTTGCAGCTTGGCAGCAAAACTTTCTTAACCAATGATTCATTTGGGATTGGGAGGTCTAGATGTAATTCTAGGAATGAATTGGTTGACCCAACATCAAGTTGTTTTGGACATTGCCACTAGAATGGTAGAAATCCATTCCCCTACCAGTGGTCATACCACCTTGTACTTACCCAAGGTAGAAGGCATAAATCCTTGTTCCTATGTTGTCGTAACCATCCAACTAGAAGACATTCCTATAGTGTGCGAGTACCAAGATGTCTTTCCTGATGACTTGCCTGGTATGCCACTAGACAAAGATGTCGAATTTGTCATAGAAATGCAGCCTGGCACTGCCCCCATTTCTAAGAGACCCTACCGCATGCCGCCCAAAGAGCTGGCTGAGTTAAAAATTCAATTGCAAGAATTGCTTGATAAGGGGTATATCCGACCAAGTTATTCTCCTTGGGAAGCCCCGCTCTTTTTGTGAAAAAGAAGGATGGTAGCTTGCGGATGTGTGTTGACTATCATCCACTCAATGCGGTGACAATCAAAAATAAATATCCGTTGCCCCGCATTGATGTGCTCTTTGATCAATTGGCTGGTGCCCAAGTCTTTTCCAAGATCGATCTTCGATCGGGGTATCATCAAATCAAGATTCGAGCAAGTGACGTCCCAAAGACAGCCTTTTCCACCAGATACGGCCTTTATGAATTCCTGGTGATGTCTTTTGGTCTCACCAATGCACCTGCCTATTTCATGTACCTTATGAACTCAGTCTTCATGAATGAATTGGACAAGTTCGTAGTGGTCTTCATTGATGATATTCTCATTTATTCCAAGAGCAAAGCCGAGCATGCGAAGCATCTTCGTATTGTCTTGCAGCGATTGAGAGATCACAAACTCTATGCTAAGCTCTCCAAATGTAAGTTCTAGCTGGATAGTGTGAAGTTTTTGGGTCACACTATTTCCAAGGATGGTATCTCCGTGGATCCTAGCAAAGTGCAGGAGGTCATGGATTGGAAGCCACCCAAGTCGGTACACCAAATCCGTAGTTTTCTGGGTCTAGCAGGCTATTACCGTCGGTTTATTCCGGATTTCTCCAGAATAGCTAAACCCATGATTGAATTATTGAAGAAGGGTGTCAAGTTTGTGTGGAGTGAGGAGTGTGACTAGGCTTTCCATACCTTGAGGAAACACTTAACCTCAGCTCCCGTATTGACCCAGTCGGATATGTCCAAACCGTTTGAGGTGTTTTGTGATGTTTCAGGCACAGGTCTTGGTTGCGTGCTTATGCAAGAAAACCAAGTCATTGCCTATGCCTCACGAGCACTTCGACCTCATGAGAAGAACTATCCTACTCATGATCTTGAGCTGGCGGCAGTCGTGCATGCCTTAAAACTTTGGCGGCATTACTTGATGGGTAATCGCTGCAATATCTACACCGACCACAAGAGTCTCAAGTATATTTTCACTCAATCTGATATGAATATGAGGCAAAGAAGATGGTTGGAATTAATCAAGGATTGTGATTTGGAAGTCCATTATCATCCCGGCAAAGCTAACGTGGTTGCAGATGCGCTTAGCCGCAAGCATTGCAACTATGTGACGTTAGAGACGAATAACGAAACTTTATGTGAAGAAATGAGGAAACTTAACTTGGAATTGGTCGAGCATGGCAATCTTTATGCTGTCTCGATCGAATCTCCTGTCCATAGAATTGCTATAGCTCAACTCATCGATGAAGAGGTTCAGAAAATCAAACAGAAATTAGAAGAAAGAGACCCCAAGCATGACTGTTTCCGAAGGGATGACAAGGGAGTTGTTTGGTTCGGACAAACACTAGTGGTACCTCGGGATCAAGACTTAAAGAAGGAAATTTTAGATGAGGCCCATCTCTCTAAGTTCACCATTCACCCCGGAAGTACCAAAATGTACCGAGACCTTAGGGAAAACTTTTGGTGGTCAAATATGAAGGGTGAAATAGCCGAGTATGTGTCCGGTTGTGATACATGTCAAAGAATCAAGGCTAGTCACCTAAAGACCGCAGGTCAAATGCAACCATTGTCCATTCCTGCATGGAAGTGGGACAATATCAGCATGGATTTCATTGTCGGGTTACCTCGCACGCCCCGGAAGCATGATTCCATTTGGGTAATAGTGGACAGACTTACCAAGACCGCTCACTTTATTCCCGTTCACACTACCTATTCGACCGAGCGCTACACGGGAATCTATATTGATCTCGTAGTGCGCTTACACGATGTTCCCAAGACTATCTTGTCAGATCGAGGCACTCAATTCGTTGCTCGCTTCTGGGCACAAGTGCACGAATCTTTGGTAACCAAGATAATCCATAGCTCCAGCTATCACCCTTAGACTGATGGGCAGACGAAAAGAGTAAATCAAATAGTAGAAGATATGTTGAGAGCTTGCGTCATTCATTTTGACAAATCTTGGGACAAATGCCTAGCCATAGCAGAGTTTGCTTATAACAATAATTACCAAGCGAGTTTGAAGATGGCCCCGTTCGAAGCCTTGTATGGAAGAAGGTGTCGTACCCCTTTGAATTGGTCACAAGCGGGTGAGCGAACCTTGTTTGGTCCTAAGCTAGTACAAGAAGCCGAAGAGAAAGTGAGTGTGATTAGAGAACATTTGAGAGCAGCTCAGATGAGGCAAAAGAGTTACCATGACAAAGCTAAAGCTCCCCGAGAGTTTGAAGTTGGTAATTATGTATACCTAAAGGTATCTCCGACCACGGGCGTACAACGCTTTGGAGTAATTGGGAAATTAGCCCCACACTATATTGGTCTTTATGAAGTCACCGAGAAGTTTGGTACGGTTGCCTACCGTATTCGACTTCCCGACTGATTGGCTGCAGTGCACGACGTGTTTCACGTCTCACAATTGAAGAAGTGCGAGCAGATTCCGGAAGCACAAATAATTGAGAAGACCAATGCCGAAATAGAACCAGATCTATCCTTAGCAGAGTATCCAATGAGAGTATTGGATCATAAGGAGAGACAAACTAGGAGACAAAAGGTGAAGATGTACAAGATACAATGGAGTCACCACACCGAAGAAGAAGCTACATGGGAGATCGAGCAATTTTTAAACACCAAGTACCCCGACTTTCTTACGAGTCAAACTCGTAAGTGAATTTTTCCTCACTTACTCTTGATTTCGAATCTCGGGACGAGATTCTCGTTAAGGGGGGTAGGCTATAACACCCCGTGGTTTTGCTCAGTGGTGATTTGTGCTAATGACCCTCTTAACATCTCCTCTAACTACCCATGAGAACCCTAGGTCAACCCTTGGTCAAAACCCTAGCCCAAAACCCTAGTGTTCCCTTTGACCACCTTGTGCCAATCTAGAACCTTGGCACGTTCTCCAAAATTTCACTAAACACTTCAAAATCGCCCAATGGGAAAAATGTGCAGAATTTCAAGGCACACAACTTCTCTGTTGAGTGGCATTGCTAGTTTGGAGCGTAGGGTGGTGAAAATTGCAAATCAAGGTGCTGGTTCATTGGCGCCGAGTTTTTGGCATGTTGCACTGACGTTCCTGCTCAAACCAGTGAGCAAGGGTAACTTGCTCAACAACTTTGGTATTCAAAGTTCAGAGCACTTCTATTTGAATTTTTGGAGAAAATTCAGTTTGAAAAGGGGCTAAACGAAATTGGTGTTTGAATGCCGGCGCTCCCGCGCACGACGTCGCTCGTGCGCCGCCACGTCGGCCGCGCCGCACCCGGCTCGCGCGCGCACGCCGAGGCGCTAGAAAACCCAGCGGTCCGAGGCCTGCACTGATGACACTGTGCACTAGAGGCCGTGACGCTTGTGTGGAGGCCTAGGCCGGTGCCACGCGGCAGGCGCACACTCGCCGGCGGGCGAACCGCCGTTCCCCATTGGCCGTCGGCTCCGCCGCACGTCGTCGCCGCTCCGCACCCATGCTGGAATTCCTGTAGGCCACAACGGTGAGGTGGAACCGCCTCTACGCGCCTATAAAACTTCCCCATCCTTTCTTCCTTCGCGCGCCCGAGAACGCACCGTCTGCTGCCGCATGCCATTAGCACCGCCGGCGACATTGCTGCTCCGCTTGCTGCCGTGTCAAACCGGTGACCCCTAGCTCTCCCGTAGTATCCACTCGAGCTCCCAAGCACACGTGATGGCCTAGCCTCACCGGCGGTTGCCCGGAATCCGAGTTCCCCCGGCCGCCGCCGGGCGATCATCGCCGAGCTCGCCTCTCCGCCGGTTCTCCAAGCCCAGCGACCCATCTAGCACCCTCCCAAGGACACCTAGGAGCTACCAGGGCCACACATTGTCGAGCTCCGTCCCTAACCTCACCGTCGTCCGAGCCACCGCGGCCGCGCCGCCTCTGCTCCGCCGTCGCCGCTCGTCGGTGACCTCCCCGGCCGAACCTCCTCCACCAATCAATCGAGGGTAAGGCCAATCGCAACCCCGCGCCTTTTGTTTGCCTGCGCTGGACCCCCATCGCCGGCGGCGACCTCCCCTCCGCCATCGAGGTCTTGGATGTGGGGGATTTTGAGACTCGGGGGTCTGGACGTAAAAGGGAAGGGTAGAGTTGTGAAGGTTTAAAAACTTCAGGGGCCTGCATGCATAGAGATTCTATCCCCTTCTATATGTGTCAGCTGAAACTTGTAAAATCGATATAAAATCGTAGAAAAATCCAAAAATGGCAAACTCAATTTTGTGATGCTCTGTGTAACAATAACTACAACTTTCTCCGAATATATATACTTTTGAGCTATAGTTTTTGCTTGAAAAATTGAAAAGTAAAATACCTAGATCTGTGATTCTGCAAAATCCACACTTGATCTTGAGCCAGATTTTGGATATGTTATGGGAACTAGCATGTTTAGGTTCTGTGCAAAACATTGCACAAAGTTACTGAAGGAATCTTTTTATACAAATTATCTTGTGATATTGATAAATCTGCCTAGATGATTTTTGCAGCTTAAAATATAATTATTCTTGAGCCCAGCTTCTGGCTATTGTCATGTTATACCAAAATGCATCTTTGGTGAATTTACCATAATTTGATCTCTGCTAGAAATATTATTTCTAATTTATGCTTGTTTTTATTCATAAATGCATAGATCCAGATGTAGAATAGATCCATGTGTGTTTGTTGGTTATTTAGGCTTGTTTTGGACCAAAGCATGTGTAGGAGAAAATTTGGGTTCATTTCTGTTATATTTATTTTAATATGCATTAATCCTCTATTTGCTAGCTAGAAATGTTTTTACTTATGTGCATTGAAATTCAATGGTGCAAACTAGTTGCTTGCTGTCCAGAGGAGTGTTTCCTGGTCATTAGGACCAGTGGGCACTGTTGGACAAGTTTGAAGTATGACTGGTTGATTAAAAGAGTGCAAACTAGATCAATCTAGTAAGGGAAAAATAGGAAACATACATTCTTTTGTGCTTAAGTTAAATAAATGAGTTAGGAAAGTAAATTGTGTGGCAAAAGTAATTTTCCTTGCTGTTTGTATTTAAATAAAATATTCTTTATAGATGTGTACACAATCACCATCATGAAAGTGTTGTATAGTCTTTTGTGTTTACCTCAAATGAGTAAATGTTTAAATGCTTTCCTTAAAGTGAATATGGCCAACCCTATACATCTTGTGGCTGTTGCTACTGTTTTATTATGTGAATTAAATTAATTCATTTGTATATATACACAACCGCCGTTAAAAAGTCAGTTAATAAAGCATCACATAATGCTCCTTTATAGGAAGAGTATGCTGAATGTATCTTTATCTAGGTGAATGTGGCTAATCATGCACCCTATGGTTGCCAAAAGTGGTTTTGTGATGAATTAACTCAATCTGCCAATTAAGTCTTGCATTTGCATTCTCCGTGTAGAAGTCCCCGACGGTAGCTATACGCTCGTGCCGGCTGACGAGGACGAGGGAGCAGGAGGAGACGTGCACTACGTGACCGTAGAGCAAGACCCGGGCCAAAGTCCGGAAGTTGGTGTGTCTGCCTGTTCTGACGAAGGCAAGCCCCGGTTATTCATTAACCCATGTGTTTCTTTAAACTTCTGAAATTACTTCTTGTTACCTTATGTGCATTTACGTTCAGGAGTTGAATTGAAACCCTAGTTGCATGATCCATAAGTACCTATGATCCTTTACTAGCATGTTAGGTCGCTAGTTGCTATGCTCTAAGGATCCATTACAAGTCGAGTGATGTACGTCACTTGCGAGAATAGAATCTCCTTTATGGAATCACCTTGCTAATTAAATGGATTGCTCACGTGGTAAGAGCATGGGATTTGGGCTCCGGTCCAATGGATTCATTGGTTAAGTGTTTGAAAGTACTAAACACTTGTCGGAAATGGGCACGGTAAGCCTAGTACCTAAATGAGGCGGTGCGGGGTTTTACTATCACTACTCTTAGGGTTGCGGCCCCGAGCTTGCCACCCGAGTGCATGCGTGAGGCTGGGTGACCTTAGTGGTGTAGCCCAGATAAACCTTGTACTTAAGACTGTGAGCTATTATCCCCAATTCGAAGAATGACAGGAACCGCCTGGTTGGTGAGCTCTTAGTGAGGGCACCTCCCGTGTGTTTAGGTCCACCTTGCAAGGTTATGAATCAATCGATTGTCGGCCTCTCACCGTCATCTGAGACTACTTACCCTACTGGCCATGATATCCCTTTATGATGGAACTTTGTGAAGATTATTATTGATGAATTGTTTGTACAACTTTGGTTGCAACAGTTTCTTATCTAGTAATGATAACTTCTACTAGAACTTGAGCTAAAATGTGAAAGTAAGGATTAACTACTTAGCAGCTTTTTGGCAAACAAACCCACTATCCAAAAGCCATGCATGATTAGAGGTAAAGTCTTTCTTTTAGACGGGTAAGTCTTATAAATGTTGTTTCCAGGTAATGCATGTGATGTGTGGCCCGGAGAACTTCCACCCGGCTGGGAGCTGGAATGGGTGGATGACGAGGAGTGATTGCATCATGGACAGGCCTCCTATGATGTGATTGTATCGTTTAGTTATCTTCCGCTGTTTTAAATAAACTCTGAACTATTTACTTCATGTCAAAGAACTATGTTTGTAATAATGAACCCTACGGGGATTTGACGTTAATTTGTAAGGCACTCTGGACTCTCCTTCGTGGGAGTTTTAATGCATACGTTCGATCCTCTTAGTGATGTCAAGTGATTTACCGGGTGTAAACCCGACAACACTCAAAGGGATACTTCTTTATTATCGCTTAATGACCAAAAGGAGTGGTTTAGGTGATAGTACGGAATTAACTCGGGTGGGGTTGTCATAGCATGCGCCGCGCCCTTCACCTAGGCATCAAGAAGGCCCTTGGCGTGGTGGCGTCCCACTACCAGTCGACTTCGAGGCTGTATCCTTGGGCTACGTCATTCTGGTTGGCGTTGAGGACGAGGTGGCGATGGACCGTGCGGATGCGCTTGCCGCCACCGCCGCCGATATGCTCGCCGAGGACTTCACCGATTTCTTGTTCCCCGACGCTCTCGTGGCGGGTGGCCCCGAAGCCTGAAAAGTAGTTGGGCGTCCGTGCCCTTGTCATTTAAGCATTAGCACTCGGGCCATGTGGCCATGTAATAAACAGTTACTTGCTTGAAACATTTGAATGTTTGTAAATTGAAGTAATGCGTTTTATTTCGCTTGTCATGTTGTTCGTCGCTCTTTTTCCTTTGCCTAGACGAATTTGAGCTGGGGAGGTTCGATTCCACGAGTGGCCCACTGGTCTAGAGGTGAGGGAGAAGGGCTGTATCATCCCGGAGGCCTAGGCTATCTCCGGCTCGCGCGTCTTTCCCGCTTGGCCGCTCGTGCCCCGCTTGAATTCGCCCGAGGCTCAGGTCGAGTCGTACTTAGCGTGCTTGCGAATTTTTGCGAAAAAATGGGACCATTTTTTGGGGGGCATCCCTCCCGTAGTAGCCCCCAAGGGTGACTTGGTTTTTTGGGGAAAGCCAAGTTACCCTTTGGCTTTGTTAATTCGAAAGAGTTTACATTTGTACAGCCAACTGGGATGTTGGGTATGTAAATTACAAAAATAACTTGGAAATCCTTTCTAAGGGTAGAAGTGACGTAGCTGTTGGATGTTCCAAGCGTTGGTGAGTTCTTCACCATCCTCGTTGGCCAGCTTGTACGTGCCGGGCTTGAGTACTTTCACCACAACGTAGGGTCCCTCCCATGGGGGCGATAGCTTGTGGCGGCCTCGATTATCTTGGCGCAGCCTTAGGACTAGGTCCCCTTCGTTGAAGTCTCGGCGCCGTATCTTCCGGGCCTGGTAGCGCCTCAACGCCTGCTGGTACCTTGCCGAGTGCATCAGGGCCACGGTGCGGGCCTCGTCCAGTTGGTCCAGCGAGTCCTCGCGGGCTCGCTGGTTGGTACCTTCATCGTAGCCCCCGAATCTAGGCGACCCGTACTCCAAGTCTGTGGGTAGAACGACCTCCACGCCATAGACGAGGAAAAATGGGGTGACTCCCGTGGCTCTGCTCGGGGTGGTTCTGAGGCTCCACACAACCGCTGGTAGCTCCTGGAGCCATAAAATCCTAGGCTTGAGACCTTGTAGGATCATGCCGTTGGCGCGCTCCACTTGACCGTTGGTCTGTGGATGCGCCACGGCCGCCCAATCGATGCGGATGTGGAACTTGTCACAGAACTTTAGGAATTTTCCGCCCATGAATTGGGACCCGTTGTCGGTGATGATGGAGTTGGGCACTCCAAACCGGTAGATGATGTCGGTGAAGAACGTCACGGCCTGCTCTGCCTTGAGGTTCATGATCGGGCGCACCTCGACCCACTTGGAGAACTTGTCTATGGCAACCGGTAGGTGGGTGTAGCCCCCAGGCACTCTCCGCAAGGGCCCGACGATGTCCAACCCCCACACGGCGAAGGGCCACTTGACAGGGATTGTTTGGAGGGCGTGCACAGGGAGGTTGATCTTGCGGGTGTAGAACTGGCACCCTTCGCAGGTGCGCACGATCTCGCTGGCATCAGCGACCGCAGTGGGCCAGTAGAAGCCCTGACGGAACGTGTTGCCCACGAGGGTGCGTGGCGCCGTGTGGTGGCCGCACACGCCCGCGTGAATATCTCGAAGGAGTTCGTGCCCCTGAGGGAGGGGCACGCATCTCTGTTGGACGCCTGACGCAGCGCACTTGTACAGCTCGCCATCGACGAGGGCGAATGATTTGGCCATCCTGGCGATGCGCCTGGCCTTGGATCGGTCCGGGGGAAGTTCACCTCGGTCCATCCAGGCAATATATTTGTCTCGCCAGTCCTCCGCACGGGGGACCGACTCTGTATCCATGGCCTCGGCCTCGTCGGCGCCATACCCCTTGAGCAGGGAGAGTACAAACGCCTCGTTCGAGGGGTCCTCGTCCATAGGCTCCGTGCCTGTTGGATTAGAGGGAGCCCCTGAGGGTTCCTCCTGGCTCGAGGGGTTTGGGTCGACGTTGATGGACGGCCTAGCGACATCCCGCACAAAAACGTTCGGGGGAATGGTGATTCGCCCCGACGCGATTTTGGCGAGCTCGTCCACCTCCTCGTTGTACCGGCAGGGCACGTGGTTAAGCTCTATGCCGTAGAACTTGTCCTGGAGGGCCCGCACGGTGTTGCAGTACGCCTCCATCTTGTTGTTGTGACAGCTCGCGTTCTTCATGACCTGGTCGATCACGAGCTGTGAGTCTCCCCTAACGTCGAGGCACTTGATGCCCGTTTCGATGGCGATTCTGAGGCCGCAGAGAAGGGCTTCGTACTCCGCCATGTTATTTGACGCGGGGAAGTGCAGGCGCACCACATACCTCATGTGCTCCCCGAGGGGTGAGATGAAGAGCAGGCCCGCGCCTGCCCCTGTCTTCATCACCGACCCATCGAAGTAGAGGGTCCAGCACTCGGCTTGGACTTCCGGCAGCGGAAGCTGCGTGTCCATCCATTCAACGACGTAATCCGCTAAGATCTGGGATTTGATCGCTTTGCGCGGGGCATAGGCGAGCATTTCGCCAATTAACTCCACCGACCACTTGGCAATCCTGCCCGTTGCATCTGGGTTTCGGATAATCTCTCCTAACGGAAAGGAGGAGACTACTATGACCGGATGAGCCTCGAAGTAGTTTCGAAGCTTGCGCCGCGCGAGCACCACTGCGTAGAGCAGCTTTTGGATCTGCGGGTAACGCGCCTTGGTCTCGGACAACACCTCGCTGATGTAGTAAATGGGTCGTTGGACTGGTAGGGCGTGCCCTTCCTTCGTACGTCCCACCATGATGACGGCGCTAACCACCTGAGTGGTTGCAGTGACGTAGAGGTACAGAGGCTCGCCGTCCTGGGCGGCATTAAGATCGGCGCGTGGGCGAGCGTTGCCTTGAGCTTTTCAAGCGCCTTCTGGGCCTCGACGGTCCAGGAGAAGCGCTCATGGTTCTTCAAGAGTCGGTAGAGGGGCAGCCCCTTCTCACCGAGCTGCGAAATGAAGCGGCTCAAGGCGGCGGGGCACCCCAGCACCTTCTGGACCCCCTTGAGGTCTCGAATCGGGCCCATCCGCTCGAGGGCTGTGACGTTTTTGGGGTTGGGCTCGATTCCCCACTGGGAGATGATGTATCCCAACAGCATGCCTTGCGGTACTCCGAAGACGCACTTCTCGGGGTTCAGCTGTACCCCATTGGCTCGCAGGCAATCAAATGCCACATGCAGGTCGTTAACCAGGTTGTCCGCCTTCCTGGTCTTTACGACTATATCATCTACGTAAGCCTCAAAGGTTCGCCCGATGTGATCCTCGAAAACGTGCTGCATACATTGCTGGTATGTAGTGCCAGCGTTTCTGAGACCGAACGGCATCGTTACGTAGCAGTACATCTCGAAGGGAGTGATGAATGAAGTCGTGTGCTGGTCAGACTCCTTCATTTTTATTTGGTGGTACCCGGAATAGGCATCAAGAAAGCATAAGAGTTCGCACCCTGCGGTCGAGTCAACGATTTGATCGATTCGTGGCAAAGGAAAAGGAACTTTAGGACATGCTTTATTTAAGCTGGTATAGTCTACACACATCCGCCATTTCCTATTCTTTTTCTTAACTAATACAGGGTTAGCTAGCCACGTAGGGTAGAACACCTCCTTGATGAACCCGGCCTTGAGGAGCTTCCGCAGCTCCACTCCGATCGCCCGGCGCCGCTCTTCGTCAAAGCGGCGCAACCGTTGCTGCACGACACGGGAGTGAGGTAGGATATCAAGGGAGTGCTCAGCGACCTCCCTTGGGATGCCTGGAATATCCGAGGGGCTCCACGCAAAGATGTCGGCGTTAGCGCAGAGGAAGTCGACGAGCACCACTTTCTATTTCGGGTCAAGGGTTGAGGGGCACCTCTTTGGTTTGCTCAGCAGCCTCGAAGCTGCCGGCGTGCTTGGTGGTGGAGTCGAGATCCTCATTGACCATCTTCTCTAGGTTCGCCACGAGCACTTCATCCAGCACTAGCGCCTCAGCGTGCTCCACGCACTCGACGTCGCAGTCGAACGCGTGCTCGATCGATGAGCCCATGGTGATGACGCCTTTGGGTCCCGGCATCTTCATCTTGAGGTAGGTGTAGTTCGGGACCGCCATGAACTTGGCGTAGCACGGCTGCCTGAGAATGGCGTGGTACGTGCCCCTGAACCCCACCACCTCGAAGGTGAGGGTCTCCTTGCGGAAGTTGTCTGGCGTGCCGAACCAGACAGGCAGGTCGATCTGCCCGAGGGGCTAGACGCGCTTGCCCGGCGCGATGCCATGAAACGGCATCGCGCTGGGCCGCAGCTGGTCCAACCCGATCCCGAGCAGGCACAGAGTGTGCGCGTAGAGGATGTTGAGGCTGCTGCCTCCGTCCATCAGCACCTTGGAGAACCGGGCGTTCCCGATGACGGGGTCCACCACCAGCGGATACTTGAAGGACCGATACGGCGAACCAGAGAGGGGGGAGTGAATGTGAGCTGATAAAAATTCTTCTCGAAGGAGATGGAGACTCCAACAAGATGAACTCGGCTTCCAACACACGTCTCCGACTCACTACCCAAGTTGGCCAAGTCCACGCAGCCACTGAAGTGCTACTGAACCTAGGAACCAACTCCCAACCTCACAGAGCCGAGAACGCAGCGGAACACCAAAACTCGAGTCCATTGACCAACACCGGTCAGACCGGTGAGCACCACCAGTCAGACCGGTCCCTGCTGGTGAAACTTGGAGACTTCCACAGAATGACTTCACACCGGTCAGGCCGGTGCAACACACGGGTCAGACCGGTCTCAGCCAGAAAGCCCCAAAACACCAAACAGGCTAACCGAGCTCCAAACAGACCCAAACTCGAAATAACAGCAACACAGGACAACAGCGAACACACCCAAACGTTCACCCGAGCAAAAACCCAACAAGGGTTGCACCAGTCAGACCGGTCAAGAGCACCGGTCAGACCGGTGTAGCCTGGGCAGCTCGAGATGAACAGCACCCGCGGGTCAACTCCTCCAAATCCAAACTTCGATCTCCTGAATCGCTCCACGGACTTGAACAAGACTTTGGGGATAATAGAAACACCTCATGAGGAGTCCATAGCCATGATTTTGTCCACCAAAACTTGCCAAATCAAGAGGAATCGAAGAAATTCCGCCAAGAACTCCTCGAACCCTAGAAAACCGAAAACCCCAAAATCGAGCCCCTTAACTCACGGATTTGGGAGGGGAGTCAAAGCCAAAAGAACCACGAAGGTTTCACATGAATTTCCCCCATCAAATCCCCAAGAGCAAGGTCCCGAAAACACACCGAGAAAACCACCAAGAGAGGGCTCCGAAAATCCCCACCAAGAACAACCGGGAACAACACAACAAAGCCTTGAGGAACCACGCCGAATCATATATACATACCAAGGAGGTTCATACAAGGTCTAGCTTGCCGCTCGATCATCCAACCCTCTCACAAAATCTCACCATGAAGCTCTCAAGCTAGTCCTATGAAAATCCTAAGAAAATAGGAAGGGAAAATAGGAAAGCAAATGAACTAGGGTTCCAAGAGATGGCTGCCATCCTCTCACCTGTTGGGTTATATAGGAGGCAACCGAAAGTCTAAAATACCCTTAATTAATAACTAGGGATACAAGCCCCTCAAGGGCGGTTTTGGAAGTATTTAGATTTTCTCCATCGTACGGATGCCTGGCGACTGTACCCTTCTTAGCCTCGACGCAAGCCATGCGATCCCGACGCGTGTCCTCCGCTTCGAAGATTCTGGACTGCGTCGTCGCACACCGGTCAGACCGGTGCTCCTCACCGGTCGGATCGATCGGACCCACCCGGCCGGACCGGTCCGGAGCCGCCGCAAAGACCATCTTCGGTTCTTCGGTCTTGGCTTTGTGGATCAACCAAGGAACCCAGTGATTTTCTGGTGAACCACTGGAAACCCCGCGAACTCGGTGTAGCCTCCGCCAATCGCCACTCATGACTCGGCTCCCACGTAGTCCCGGCTCGACCTTGGTTTTGAGGCTCAACCAAGAAACTGTCCATGACTTCATCTTGCTGTTCATGCCACAATGCGGCCCGCTCTTGACCCCGCTGGCCACCGGGTCTCTCGAATGAAGCCTACTTGTCTTCTCCACACCTGGAGGCCTCACCGGCGATGACCATTCGTGCTTGTTCTTCACCTGCACCAACACCAGTCAAACCGCAACCTGCACCTGCAATACTTAGCCAAGAATCAGTCCACACAACGTTGTCAATCACTCATCACACAAGGAAGCGACCATCCACCGGTCCTCGAACCACACATGGTCCTCAGTACTGGCCCGGATTGGGGATGCAGTTCGGGTGATCTTCACGGCTGAAGGTGATGGCGTCCTCCGACCAGTAGAGGAAGGAGGGAGGAGCCTTCTCCGCGGCGAGGACCTCGTGCCGCTCCCGTTTGCGCTGGCTGTTGGACATGTCCATGGTCGGCCCCCCGAAGATGAGGAAGACATTTTCCACCGCGGGGAAGTCGCCGGCTTCACCGTCACCCCCATCCTTCTTGGCCTCGCCATCCTTCGCGGCGGCACGGCTGTAGTATCTCTTGAGCAGGTCGCACTGCTCGAGGGTGTGGTTGACTGGCGTCTTGTGGTACGGAAAGGGCTTCTTCAGCATGTCGTCGAATACGCCGGGGCCTCGAGGGACCGCTCGAGGGCCCCTTCGAGCTGGGTCAACAGCGTGGGCCTCGTCCCCGTCGTCGTTGCGCCCATGCGCGTGTGCCTCGCGGCGCAGCTTCTTGCCTTTCTCGCCCCGCTTGTGCTTCTGCTGGGGCTACTTGGACTTGCTGCCCTCCGCGGGCGCGTTGTTGACGGTGTATTTTGGTACACCAAGCATGTTCATTATACTTTGGTTTGGATTTGATTATGGAACTAACCCGCCACTAGGCACACTAATCATATAACAAGTTCATCTATGTGCACGCATTTGGAAGTGTTATGTTTATGTAGGAAAACATGGACATAAAGGACGGATTCACAACAAGTTCAAAGGAGCATTTACGGAGTCTCGTTCGTGTTCATGAGCTTGATGAAATCACTTCCAATGGTGGCAAGGAACGAAGTGCTACAAAGGAACACCATCGGGGATTGAAGCATAAAAGACCGAACTTCATGCGCGGAGAACCTCCATCTTGGACGCGAGGATGGCATCGTCAAAATCATGCAAGTGGAGGGGGCAAAGTGCATAATCACCTGAGGACTCACGGGAGCGAAGGGGCGACCGAACCGGGCCAAGATGGGCCTGGGCCGGTAGGCCCAGGCCGGCCGGCCCAGCCCACTCCGGGGGTCGGTTCGGCCCCCCTTTCCTTGAACCCGAAGGATCTTCAAACCTAAAACCCTGGAGGTGCCGTCATTCGACAGGGAGAGAGCCATTCGCACCAGGAGGCCATCCACAAGCTAGAGAGAGAGGAGGGAGATCTCCGGAGGGAGATCAACCACAACAACTGTCCTCAGAGGAGCGTCCCGAATACCCCAATGCAGAGTCAGCAGATGAGGAATGGAAACCAGACCCCACAAAGCGCTAAGGGACAGCAGAGCTCCGCTCGTGGTAGATTGAACCACACAAATGCAACGACCGTGTTGGGTATGTTCTCTGTCAACATTGTTTTCACGTCAGTTCTACCATATCGTTCTCGAAATCTTTCGTTATTCTTCCGAATCTCGAGGACGAGATTCCTTTTAAGGGGGGTAGATTTGTCACACCCTGAAATTTCCAATTTCAGGATGTGAATAGGAAAAAAAATTAAACAACAATTTATTCTAAATTTTAAAATTTTGCCCAGCTTTTGTTTTTCTTTACAGGAAATATAGTATAGGAAAAAAATCCTTTCTTAAATAAAAGTTATGTGTGTTGCATTCATGCCGATGCATCTAGTGGTTCTTGAGTGCAAAAAGGTTTCAAAAATGCGTTTAGGATCTGTCCAACCTCTCCCGAGAATTTTCCGGATTTTTCTGGAATTTATTCTCATTTTCCTTGAGCTTTTTTCTATTTATTAGAAGGCTCTAAAATCTTTTTCATGAGCTCCAAATGATTTATTTGGATTGTTCATGTCTTATTCTGTCTCTAGGAATTTTCCTGGAATTTTTGTGATTTTCGGAGTATTTTTCGTGCCTTTAAGCAATTTCTAGACTTTTCTGGAAATTGTTTTCGCATTAAAAATAAATTCGAAAAAAAACAAAACCTACCCTACCGGATTGGCCCGAGCCCGTGGGCCCGACCCAACCCGCACCGGCCCGGCCGCCGGGCCCGCCAAGGCCCATCGGCCGAGGCGAGCCATGGCCGCCGCCGCCGCCGGTCCACGGGCCGGGCGTGCGCCGGGGCCTCGAGCCCCGCGTCCCCATAAAAGGAGGGAGGCCGAGCCCCGCGCGCGCATGCCCTAGGCCGCCGACCTGCGGCACGCGCCGCCGCCACCCCCGCCCGCGCGCACGCGCCGCCGCCGCCCCGCACGCACGCGCCGCCTCGCGCGCGCGCGCGCCGCCGCCGCCTCGCGCAGGAGCCGCGCGCGCGCCGCCGCCTGCGGCCCCCGGCCGCGCCGCCCCGCCAACCCCGCGCCGCCGCCTTGCTTGCTCGCCGCGCGCGCCGCCGCCGCCCGGTTAGGCCCCAACCGAGCACAGAGGAGCTCCACCGCCGGCGCAGTTGACTTCGATTTCCGGCCGATTCCGTTGATTTCCGCTGCGGGTGAGTACAGCTTCGGGTTCCTCTCGTTCTCCTCGTTCGATTCCAGGTCTCCTTCGGTTTCCTCGTCGCCCGTGCCGCCGGCGCCGCCATTGGGCAGGAGCCCCTGTCCATGGCCGGTTTCCCCTGTGTCCTGAGGAAGAAGATGGCAGTTTTGCTTTTGACCCCCTGCGAAAACCTGAAAATAACTAGATCCAGTTTGGTGTCTTGAAATCTTTGCTCCAAACTCCCAGATCTATTAAATCTTTCACAACCATATCCATCCTGAAACTTTTTGCAGATCTAACCCCAGATTAGATCTATTCGCGAGCACTGTTTGCTGTGTCTCGGGAATCTCCTCTGCTAACCCCTAAAAGCTATAGTTAATTACGAATAGGTCCTCTAATCTTGTTTCCTCCATAACTTTGTCGTTTCAACTCCGTTTTTAGCGTTCTTTATGTCCAAGCGATCGTCTCGACGAGTAGAACGACTTTTTGCCCCTGTTTAGTTATGTTAGTACTGTTTGGTGATTGTTTCTTATTTTATTCCATTGTATGCTTGTATGTGAATGATGTGGTGCGTAGAAGACGGTTCGTTCGTGGAGAACGCTGGAGTTGAAGATTTCCAAGGTCTTGAGCAGCAGCACACGTTGGTAGAAGGCAAGTCCTTGCTGCATTCCCGTTGATCCTATTACAACATGCATTTTAATTACACCGTTATTTATTATTGCTATGCATTAAATTGATGGGTCCTATTGCTAAGGTTTGACTAGTTTTGTTTATCCTATGCCTTGATCAACCTGGGTTTATGTTTATGTTGGGTAGACCGTGCTTAGTTGCTCAACTTGGGTTTATGGTGGTTTTGATGAACAATAATGTTAATCTTGCTTTATTTATGTTGTACCTTTCATTAAACAAGATCACCTGTGTTAATCGGAACATGGAGAACCACCCAGGAAAACAGTGCTACCACAAGACATATGGCTCGTCTTGGCTTAATAATTAGTGAACCGGGTGTTAGGTATGCTTTACCCGATAAGGGTTGGGGGTGGCGGGTAGTGGCGTATGGACCTGCTCGGGCGTAGGTGTGGGCTTAGCTAAGACACGGTACTCGTCCGGGAGCTTTATACGTTGCACTGACCAGGTAACCTAGCGGGTAGCCTTCATCTGGGGATCTTTGTAACGGCCTCGTAGCGTCCCTATGCGATCACACCTCGGTAGTGTGGTATGGTGCCTGATCAGCATCGCATGGTTGGGTTTAAAGTTCTTCGGGACTTTTACGCGACTTGTGGGTAAAGATGTACGACCTCTGCAGAGTGTAAAACTAACTAGTTAGCCGTGCCCACGGTCACGGGCGGCCCGGACCCTCACATGATTAAACTATGGAAGATGGATTAAACTTGTTGCATTTACTTTCGTTCATGATGATGATGCTTATGTTAATCTCGGGTTGGTATAAACTTACATTTGCTAGTAATATAGTTTGCTTAATAAAATTTGACCAACTAAAATGCTGATCTGCTATGCAACCCCAAGCTTCCACCATAAAGCCTTTGCATGTTGTTATAGATCTTTTATCTTGTTGAGTACGACATGTGCTCATGCTTGTTGCTCTTTTATATGCATCTACACAACCCGGTTGCTGCTCAGACGGACGCTTTGAAGACTTTCCTGGAGAGTTCGGTGGTTTCTAGGCGAGCGTGCCACCAGTCAGCTGCCTGTGGAGACGTCCTTTACCGCTGCTAGTACTCGCTTTTGTTACGCTTTTGAGACATTCGGTCATGTAATAAAGTTTTAATACTCTCTTTACGCTTTTGCACTGTGTTTCGGTATTCACTGAGTCAACGCGTGTGTGAAACTTGATCCTGGCGCACATGTGTTTTATGCATTCGGATTTGCCCTTAAATCCGGGTGTGACAGGCCATCCACAAGCTAGAGAGAGAGAGGAGGGAGATCTCCGGAGGGAGATCAACCACCTCGAAGGAAGCACCCACAAGTGGAGAAGAAGGAAGACACCGTCGGAAGGGAAACCATGATCAACGGTGCTATGTCTAGCACCTTGATGGGGTAATCTCCTTATTCGCCCATGGGTTGTAATCGATCTTGAGATGTAATCGTATTTTGATGGATTATCTTTCTATCATCTTGTGTTGAGTATACTTTAATGCTTAGGGTTAGCTACCATGCCATAAATGGAGTAGAGCTCCAATGCTTCCTTGGATCCATTCAATACGTCGTGTGCATCATAGGTCTAGTCATGAATACCTTCGCGTAGTGACAGTACGAGAGGAGGGAAAGGGCGAAACCGTGGTCACAACCCCCGATAGATTAGATTGGTTTTATGTCTTTAAGCGATTGCATGTTCTAGTATCATAGACCCATGGGCGAGTGTCTCCTATCTTGATAGCTTGATCATTCTCTCTAGTGTAGTTTAGTTGTCTTCTAGTTTAATCATAGTTAGGGTTTGAGTAGCTAGAGTGTAAAGGTAGATCGAACGCTTGTAATCCCCTTGCTCCGCGGATTGACAAGAACCTTGGGAATCCCGTGGTGAAAAAGGTGTGGGGTCCGTACGCTTGCAGATCGTAGAGGGATACGTCTTTTATCTGTCAACAAGCCCCTTTTTCTGGCGTTGTTGCCGGGGAGCAAGCTTGTTTACATCGTTTGGTTTGCATTTAACTTAGTTTTATATTTAGTTTACCTTTTATTTGTTATATCTAATACATATTATCTAGAAAACCACTTTGGTTGTTTTTGTTTTTTTGTTTTTATCTTGTTGTCTAGATGGCGTTCGTCAATCATCCCGTGGAAGAACCGGAGAAATCACTAAGGGATTACGCTAGTCCTTGATGTGAAGACATAAAAGTACAAGAGTCAGATTCGAAGCTCGAAGCGACCAAGTATGAAATTAAATCCATGATCATCGAGATGGTGGCGGCAAACCCGTTCGAAGGGATGGTTACAGAGAACCCATATAGACATATAAGGCATTTCATGATGCTATGCAACATGGTGCGTCAAGGAGTTCCCGATGAATGGTTCAAATGGAATCTCTTTCCCTACTCACTTGCCGGCAATGCAAAGACATGGTACTCGTTTGCGTCCTTTGAAGTTGAAGGCAATTGGAACAAGTTGACAAAGAAGTTTTGCGAGAAGTTCTTTCCAATTAGCAAGGTTCAACATCTAAGGAGGCAAGTGATCACTTTCATGCAAGGAGAAGAGGAAGGGATAGACCAAGCCTGGGATAGGTTTAATGAGTTAACCGAACAAGGACCAAGACTCGGCTTCTCCTGTGACGTACTCTTGCATACATTTTTCTTTTCCCTAACCCCTAGTTGCATGCAACACGTCCAAATGTGTGCAGGCGGGGATCTCATGGAGAAAACACTCACGGAAGCCGCCCAACTTCTACAAAAGATTAGTAAAGCGGCTGCCATGCGAAGAGATTGGGAAACAAGACTTGCGGAAGAGCCGGAATACAATTCAAGGAAGAAGAAGTGTGCTGAATTTTCTAAAGAGGCAACCCCGGAAGTCACAAAAGAGGAGCCAATCCCGGAAAAGCTTGAAGAAGAACACATCAAGTCAAGCACTACCCCGAGCGTTGACTTCGTCGTACCAAATGAGACAATCAAGAGAAGCATGTCAAGCGTGAAGCCACTAAGGGAGTTCGAACCAATGGATTGGGTTCCGATCGATTATGGAGAAGTATTCGACAAGAGAAGACCGTTCCCTAATCAAAAGGGGATGGCAAGAGCATTGGAAGTGGATTTCCCACCGGAAAGGAAAGCGGAAGAATCATACGACCTTGAAACCACTGGTGAGATCTTTCAAAAGCTCTTTGGAGATGATGAAGTCGATCCGGAACACATAGCTGAGGTGAAAAGAATCATGGGGATCAAGCCCGAAGCATCACCATACGCTCGTCGAAGTTTACGCGATAGGATCCGAAGAAGAAGAGAAGATGGCACCACGCTTGAGTTGCGAGATCAACGGAGTTCAATGCAAAGCTTTATGCGACATCGGAGCCTGAGTAAGTGTCCTATCTTCTAAAATTTACGATAAAGTTCAAGACCACAACCTAGACTTAGCTCCAACTTCAACGAAATTAATTATGGGAGATGGTAGAACTATTAAACCTCTAGGTATTGCTTGCAACACGAAAGTAAAAATCTCTGGAAAATGTATACCAACCGATTTCTTTGTTATTGATGCTTACCATAGTAATCATGATCACATAATCCTAGGTAGGCCCTTTCTTAAGTTGGTTGATGTCGTGTTGGATGCCGGAGAAGGCAAAGTAACAATGAACCTTAATGGAACAAAGTACACATATAATTTTCTTCGCGTTTCTAAACACCCTACACCCTTTCCTCCCGAAGAAGAAGTAGAGGAGGTAGATAGTCTTTGTTTTGTTGAAACCCTTAGAGACCCGCTGCAAAGAGCGATGGAAAATCAAATTAGTAATAAACAAGATGAAGAACTAGAAGAAGCAACAAAAGGCTTAGAACCACATGATGGAAGCGCGGAGGAAGAAAAATTCGAGGACATAGGAGAAATTAAACCCGAGGAGCCACAAGTGCCCGATGTAGACCTTAAACCTTTGCCCAAAGGATTAAAGTACAAATTTTTGGCCCCAGACAAGACTTATCTAGTCATTGTGAGCGACGAGTTGAGTCCAGAAGAAAATGAGAAGTTGCTGATTTTATTGAAAAAACATAGGAAGGTGATTGGATATTCGATTAATGATCTCAAAGGTATTAGCCCAGCCTTTTGCACTCATCTAATACCAATGGAAGACCAACGTAAGCCCGTAGTGGACCACCAAAGGAGGCTAACTCATGCCATGCGAGAGGTAGTAAAGAAAGAGGTCATCAAGTTACTTGATGCCGAAATCATCTACCCGGTTCCGCATAGCGAATGGGTGAGCCCAGTACATTGTGTACCAAAGAAAGGAGGTTTGACCGTGGTGAAGAATGAGAAGAATGAATTGATACCGCAAAGAACCGTGACCGGGTGGCAGATGTGTATCGATTATCGTAAGCTTAACAAAGCGACGAAGAAAGATCAGTTCCCCCTACCGTTCATTGACGAGATGCTCGATAGATTAGCGAACCACACTTATTTTTGCTTTCTCGATGGGTACTTGGGGTTCATGCAAATTCCCATTCACCCGGACGATCAACACAAAACAACGTTTACATGCCCTTATGGAACATTTGCATATAGAAGGATGCCCTTCGGTCTATGCAACGCTCCGGCCTCTTTTCAACGTTGCATGATGGCCGTATTCTCGAAATTCATCGAAGAAATTGTCGAGGTGTTCATGGATGATTTTTCCGTTTATGGGAAGACGTTCATGGATTGCTTGGCAAACTTGGATAAGGTCCTCACGAGGTGTGCGGAGGTAGACTTGGTGTTAAATTGGGAAAAGTGCCACTTCATGGTTAAGCAAGGCATAGTGCTCGGACATGTTATATCCGAGAGAGGCATTGAAGTAGACAAGGCTAAGGTAGAGACGGTTGAGCAACTCCCACCTCCGACAGATGTTAAGTCCTTAAGGAGCTTTCTAGGCCATGCCGGATTTTATAGAAGATTTATTAAGGACTTCTCAAATATCACTAAGAGTTTAACGCATCTCCTTCAAAAGGATGTGGCTTTTGACTTTGATGAGAAGTGCCTAGCGGCATTCCGGACCTTGAAAAGTGCGTTGGTGAGTGCTCCCATTATTCAACCTCCGGATTGGAGCCAACCTTTCGAGATCATGTGTGACGCAAGTGACTACGCCGTAGGCGCGGTTTTGGGTCAAAGAAAGGAAAATTCTTAATGGGGCACAATTAAATTATGCCACTACGGAAAAGGAGTTGCTAGCGGTGGTGTTCGCTTTCGAAAAATTCAGATCTTACATCGTGAACTCGAAGGTCATTGTTTACACCGATCATGCAGCCATCAAGTATCTCTTGGCTAATAAGGAAGCTAAACCACGTTTGATTCATTGGATCCTTCTTCTCCAAGAATTTGATGTTGAAATTCATGACAAAAAGGGGGTGGAGAATGTTGTGGCCGATCATTTGTCTAGGATGAATCGTGGACAAGATGTTAAAGAGCCCATAGAAGATAAGATGAGAGATGACCACCTCTATCAAGTGCTTGACAAAGACACTTGGATGATTGATATCATTCGAGCGATTCGGAAGATGCCTCTCGATCATCTAGATAAAAACTCCCAAAAGAAGATAATCTCCGAAAGTAGGAAATACTTTTGGGATGCACCATACCTCTTCAAACTTGGCAATGATGGAGTCATGAGAAGATGTGTGCCAAGAGAAGAGAGGGTAAAAATTCTGAGGAAGTGCCCTCAGCGGAGTACGGTGGACATCATAGCCATTTTTGAACCCAAGCAAAAGTATGGTCGAGCGGATTCTATTGGCTGGAGATGCATGAAGATACTAAAAGATATGTTGCATCATGCCCCGAATGCCAATGAACCGGAAACATCTCTCAAAGAAATTCTATGCCCTTGAATTACAATCTACAAATCAATTTATTCGATGTATGGGGTATAGACTTCATGGGGCCTTTCAAAAACTCATGCGGATATGAGTATATTCTAGTCATGGTTGATTATGTATCCAAATGGGTAGAGGCTATGCCATGTCATAAAGCTTCCACGGAGGAGTCCATTACTATGATCAAGAACGTGATTTTTCCTCGTTTCGGTACACCGAGAATCTTGATAAGCGATGGAGGAACTCACTTCACTGGGAAGAATTTCAAAAAGTGCTTGTCCAAGTTGGCAATTGAGCATAGGGTCTCTACGGCCTATCACCCACAAACCAACGGACAAGCGGAAACGTCAAATAGGCAATTAAAAAGCATCCTCAACAAAACCATAGAGAAGGGAGGCAAGGACTGGTCAAAGAAATTAGACGGAGCTTTATGGGCTTATCGAACGGCGTTCAAGACACCGATAGGTATGACCCCTTATCAATTCGTCTATGGAAAGGCTTCCCACCTTCCAGTTGAGTTGGAACATAAAGCCTATTGGGCGATTAAAGAGATGAACCTCGATCTCGATGCCGCGGTGGTGAAACGAAGAATCCAAATAAGCGAGCTAGAGGAGATGAGGTTGAAAGCATATGAAAATGCAAGCATATACAAGGAGAGAATCAAAAGGTGGTATGATAAAAGGTTAATGAAAAAAGAGTTTAAAGAAGGAGATAAGGTCCTCCTCTACAATTCGAGGTTTAAAACCTTCGGAAAGGGGAAATTGCAAAGCAAGTGGGACGAACCTTATGTTGTGCATTCGGTGCTCTCCAACGGAGCGGTAACCATTATGGATATAAAAGGCGATCAATTTATGGTGAATGGTCAACGGCTTAAGGTTTACTACGAACCCGACGTTGTGCCCCTTCACCATGTTGATGTCTTCACCATGGAAGAAGAGCCCGAACGTCCCTCCTAGGACGAAAGACAAGGCATGAATTTTTGTAAATAGTTTTTCTTTTAATTTTCTGGAGTTTCTCGCGAAATTTACTGGGCCAACTTTTTCCCATGGGCTAAGGAGGCAAAAAAGGGCGCTACACGAAAAACCGGACCGGCCCGGCCCCCGAGACAGGGTGGGCCGGCTGGCCCAGTCCGACCGGCCCAGGTGGGTCCCAGCGGTGGTCGATCCCGTTTTCTGCCCGAATTGCTCCTTTTCGACTTCCTTATTCGGTCAGAAAATTTTAAGGGAAGTTTAAAAAAGGAAAATGAGGTTCCTAGGGTTTTCCTCTTCGGACTATTTATTTGGCCGAATTGGGAGCTCGGGAATTAATCCCTTCAAGCAATATTTTGCATCCACGCAGCAGCCATTGTGTCCCCGAGGAGCTTAGAGTTGAAGCAAGAAGCCAAGGAGCCATCGATGGAGGAGGCGAAGCGATGTGAGCTCAAGCTACCCGTCGAGATCAAGAGGACCGCCTGCATCCGTTGCGGAGGGCGTGTCCCAACCGGAGCTATTGCATCTCGCAACCCCGTCAAAGGAGAGAAGGTCCCTACGCCCGTTCGAAGGTCGGCGTGCATCCAAGGCATGAAGCGGAAGGACTACAAGGAGGTGTCGCCCGAGCCTAAAGACTATGGGGGTAGCGACTACTCCGACGATCGTAGCCCGAGCTCGTGGGCGGCCGCCGGAAGAGATGATAACGATCTTTACAATTGGGATGAGGTGCCCAAGGAGAAGACTCCCGAAGGCCCCAACGGCGGCGGCGACGACAATGGTGGTGGCGACGACGGCAGCGATGACGGTGGAGACCCTGGCAATGACGACCCTTTTGGGTTGCATCTGATGTGTTGTGCGGCTTGTCGTCACTCCATCGCGGATCTCTACGCATCGGTCGACGAATGTCTCCAAGTCATGGAGACGAAGAGGAAGCGTTTGGAGGATTTGGAGCGCGTAGTTGAAGACGACTACAAGTTCCTTAACCGCAACGTGCACAAACTTTTTGGCATGATCGGGAATATGAGAGGCAAGTGGTGCAATAGTTGCGGGAAGTACCACTAGGTCTAGTTTTCCCCTTAGGAATTTTGTAAGATACGACGAGGACGTCGTATGTTTTTAGCGTGGGGGAGAGCTAGCTAGCTAGCCTTAGCTTTTGAGCTTCAAGTTTAGGTTCGGTTTGATCTTCGAGAGAGTCTTAGAGTTTAAAGAGAGTCTTAGAGTTTAAAGAGTCTTAGTTTTCGTCTGTGTTTTTATTTTTTGCAAGTTTGAAGTGTCTTAAATTAGTGTTGAGTCAAAGAAAATCAAATAAAAAGAGTCTTTATATATTTTGTGTTTTGTGTGATGCTTATCTTTATTCACTTGTTTGTTTATCTTTGATTCTTGATATATGAACATAAGTGTGTGGTTCGAAAAACGTTTACTGTGGTGCTTAGTGGAGTTGCTACTACTAAAAGTACCCATACCGCACTTCGATCTTGAGCTTCACATGTTAGTTGTGCTATGTTCAATGCTAAAAGTTGGAGGATTTCAGTTCTGAAAATTATCTAAAAAACCTTGTAATAAAGGTTAGCAAAACCTCTTTTTCCAAGTTGAGAGTAAGAAAAAAATCCTATACAAAGCCAATTTATTTTTTGCTCCACCATAAGTGTGATTAGCACGATGAGTTAGGCTAGGATCCTTCTCTCTTGGGAGTTTTAATTTTGAGCAATGATCATGTTCTTGTGCTTATCTTTTGTTGCTAGCCTCATCATGCATTCGATAACGTGACTTTCACATCGGAAGTTCCGTACATCGCTGAATTCCATACCCAACCCTATACATCTCTTTTGTACATCGCATTCCTTGAACACAACCTACTCTCAAAGTTCCATCTCGTCTCTAGCATGATTTATTTAAAATTTCAGATTGTATGCATGCAAGAAAGAGAGGAGTTGAGAGCTTTGAAAAGTTGTCAAGAGAGGGAAAAATAAAGAGAAAAGTATGAGTATGGAAAAGAAAGAAAAGAAAGAAAAAAAAGAAAAAAAAATATAATAGAAAAGTAAAGAGAAAGAAAAAAGAAGAGAAAGAGAAAAGAGGAGTGGCAAGAAGGATATGAGAGGGATGAATCAAGTAAAAGAAAAAAATAAAAGTGCAAGGAAGGATGTCACGTTGTTGAGAGACGAAACTTTCACTCTTTTTCCAACCATGTGCAATCCGACAACGAGGACGTCATCGGTGCCTCGTAGTCATAATTTTCTTTTGCCCTTGCACATGTCCACCATTCTAAATCTTCTCATCCTTGATATCCCTACAAATGGATTAATTCTCATGATCATTGGCTTTGAAAGGTAAACAACAATTAGAGGAAGTTCTTAGTTTGACAATACTTGTGTTGATTGTGTTAGCCCTACCTATAGCTCCACTTTACATGTTATATGATAGACTTATGGGAGGTGAGAGTTTTATAAAATTGGTTTAGGATAGCCACCTCATATGAGTGACTTGAGAGAGCTTGGAGAAAGGTTTTTGTCTAATACTTGTTGCAGGAATTTTGTTTGAAAAATCATAAAAACCCTCCGATGGAAGCAAAGAAGTAAGCATGGCTGAAATTGAAGACTTCGGGTAAAGAGTTTGAGTTGTGGGGTAAATCTTGATGTGGTAAAGATTCTAAACGCCCATGTTTATGTTTGATGATCATTACTTTATGTTTATGTATTAAAGACGAAAGGATTGACTAACTTGTAAAGAAGGATTGGCGGTACACGATTACAACACTTTGGACGAAGTTCTTTTATGAGTACTTTCTCGAGGACAAGCAAGAGCTAAGCGTGGGGGAGATGTTGACGGTGTATTTTGGTACACTAAGCATGTTCATTACACTTTGGTTTGGATTTGATTATGGAACTAACCCTCCACTAGGCACACTGATCATATAACAAGTTCATCTATGTGCATGCATTTGGAAGTGTTATGTTTATGTAGGAAAACATGGACATAAAGGACAGATTCGCAACAAGTTGAACAGAGCATTTACGGAGTCTCGTTCGTGTTCATGAGCTTGATGAAATCACTTCTAATGGTGGCAAGGACCGAAGTGCTACGAAGGAACACCCCCGGAGATTGAAGCGTAAAAGACCGAACTTCATGCGCGGAGAACCTCCATCTTGGACGCGAGGATGACATCGTCAAAATCATGCAAGTGGAGGGGGCAAAGTGCATAATCACCTGAGGACTCACGGGAGCGAAGGGGCGACCGAACAGGGCTGAGATGGGCCTGGGCCGGTCGGCCCAGGCCGGCCGGCACAACCCACTCCGGGGGTCGGTTCGGCCACCCTTTCCTTGCACCCGAAGGATCTTCAACCCTAAAACCCTGGAGGCGCCTCCATTCGACAGGGAGAGAGCCATTCGCACCAGGAGGCCATCCACAAGCTAGAGAGAGAGAGAGGAGGGAGATCTCCGGAGGGAGATCAACCACCTCGAAGGAAGCACCCACAAGCGGAGAAGAAGGAAGACACCGTCGAAAGGGAAACCATGATCAAACGGTGCTATGTCTAGCACCTTGATGGGGTAATCTCCTTATTCGTCCATGGGTTGTAATCGATCTTGAGATGTAATCATATTTTGTCGGATTATCTTTCTATCATCTTGTGTTGAATATACTTTAATGCTTAAGGTTAGCTACCATGCCGTAAAGGGAGTAGAGCTCCAATGCTTCCTTGGATCCATTCAATACGCCGTGTCCATCATAGGTGTAGTCATGAATACCTTCGCGTAGTGACAGTACGAGAGGAGGGAAAGGGCGAAACCGTGGTCACAACCCCCAATAGATTAGATTGGTTTTATGTCTTTAAGCGATTGCATGTTCTAGTATCGTAGACCCATGGGCGAGTGTCTCATATCTTGATAGCTTGATCATTCTCTCTAGTGTAGTTTAGTTGTTTTCTATTTTAATCATAGTTAGGGTTTGAGTAGCTAGAGTGTAAAGGTAGATCGAACGCTTGTAATCCCCTTGCTCCGCAGATTGACAAGAACCTTGGGAATCCCGTGGTGAAAAAGGTTGAAGGACCGATACGGCGAACCAGAGAGGGGGGGAGTGAATGGGTGCCGATAAAAATTCTTCTCGAAGGAGATGGAAACTCCAACAAGATGAACATGGCTTCCAACACACGTCTCCGACTCACTACCAAGGTTGGTCAAGCCCACGTAGCCACTGGAGTGCCACTGGACCTCGGAACCAACACACCACCTTCCGACCCGAGAAACGCAACGGAAAAAAACCAAACCTCGAGCCTACGGACCCACACGGTCAGACCGGTGAGCACCACCGGTCAGACCGGTCCCTGCTGGTGAAACCGAGCAACTTCCACTAAGTGGCTCGCACCGGTCGGACCGGTGAGACACACCGGTCGGACCGATGGCACCGAAAGCCCCCAAGGCACCAAACGGGCCAACCGACCACCAAACGGACCCAAACTCGAAACACCAAGAACACGGGACAACAACGAACACACCAAGACATTCACCCGAGCAAAATCCCACAAGGACTCGCACCGGTCGGACCGGTCAAGAGCACCGGTCGAGCCGGTGTAGCACGGGCGACTCGGGATGAACAACACCCGCGGGTCAACTCCCCCAAATCCAAAACTCGATCTCCCGAATCACTCCACAGACTTGAACAAGACTTTGGGGATATCAGGAACACCTCATGAGGAGTCCATAGCCAAGATTAATCCCACCAAATCTCGTCCAAAAAGGAGGAATCGAAGAAATCCCGCCGAAAGCAGTTCCAACCCAAGAACTCAAGAAACCCCAAAATCGAGCACCTTTACTCACGGATTTGGGAGGGGAATCACAGCCCAAAGAACCACGAAGGGTTCCCACAAATTTCCCCCATCAAATCCCCAAGAGAAAGGCCCCGAAAACACCCCAAAGAAATCACGAAGAGAGGGCTCCGAAAATCACCACCAAGAACAACCGGGGAAAACACATCCAAACCTTGAGGAACCACGCCGAATCGTCTATACATGAAACAAAGGTTCGTAAAAGGTCTAGCAAGCCGCCCGATCATCCATCCCTCTCAACAAGATCTCTCCGTGAAGCTCTCTTGCTAGTCCTAAAGAAAACCTAAGGAAAATAGGTGGAAAATAGGAAAACAAATGAGCTAGGGTTCCAAGAGTTGGCTGCCATCCTCTCACCTCTTGGGTTATATGGAGGCAACCGAATGTCTAAAACGCCCTTCTCTACTAACTAGGGATACAAGCCCCTCAAGGGCGGATTTGGAATTCTTGATGTCTTCACCATCGGACGGATGCCGGCGACCGCACCCTGCGTAGCCTCGACGCAAGCCATGCGATCCCGACGCGTGTCCTCCGCTTCGAAGATTCCGGGTTGCGTCGTCGCACACGGTCGGACCGGTGCTCCTCACCGTCGGACCGGTCCCCACGGCCGGACGGAGTCGACCCACCGGTCGGACGGTGCGGTGCTACTGCACCTCCGTCTTCGGTTCTCCGGTCTTGGCTTTGTGGATCAACCAAGGAACTCAGTGGTTTTCTGGTGAACCACCGGAAACCCCGCGAACTTGGTGTAGCCTCCGCCAATCTCCACTCATGACTCGGCTCCCACGTAGCCCGGCTCGACCTTGGTTTTGAGGCTCAACCAAGAAACCGTCCATGACTTCATCTTGCTGTTCATGCCACCATGCAGCCCGCACTTGACCCCGCTGGCCACCGGGTCCCTCGAACGAAGCCTACTTGTCTTCTCCAAACCTGGAGGCCTCACCGGCGACGACCTTTCGCGCTTGTTCTTCACCCGCACCAACACCCGATCAAGCCGCAACCCGCACCCGCAATACTTAGCCAAGAATCAGTCCACACAACGTTGTCAATCACTCATCACACAAGGAAGCGACCATCCACCGGTCCTCGAACCACACATGGTCCTCAATCTCCCCCTTGATGAGTGCATTGACAACATCCACACGAAAGTAACAAGAGAGAAAAGAAAACGAAAAGAAACGAACAAAAAGAAACTCCAACAAGCGATCGAAAGCCAAACAAAGGCAAAGAGCAAGATCACTTGAAGAAGACAAGTCTCGGACTCCTTAGGCAAGGGCAAAGGCTCGACACATCCGAGACAAAGCAAAGCTCAAGCAAAGAGCGCAAACCACCGAATCAAAACTCGAACAACCACAAAGAGCTCCCCCTGCACACATGCAAGCTCCCCCTGAAACAATGCACCTCCCCCTGGACGAATGCATGCAAGACACCACTTGAAACAGGGCAGCTGCAACAATACGGCCACGACCAGGTCGGACGGTCAACACCACCGGCCGACCGGTGTGCAACATGTGTACGAGAACCAAGACTCACACCGGTCGGACCGGTGACCTCGACCGGTCGGACCGGTGCACAACGTGAGCCCGTAAATGGCTCGAAACCACCTGAAAACCTTCTAAACACGTCCAGCAAGCCATTTCAAGCTCAAACTTCCCCCCCTTGTTGGCAATGCATGAATCAAGCCAAAAATGCAAAACTTTCAACCTACGGCTTCGTATCGATCTCAACTACATGATCACCAAGTTTCACAACCATTGGACGAAGCTAAAATGGATTTTGACAATTTTGCGAAACTTGCCTCTCATGAGCAAAGTCCTAAACATGATCAATGCATATCAAAATGGCAAAGCCACACAAACTTCATGCTAGGACAACCATTCTAATCATAAGACCATCACAAACACCCACAAGCACCTCATGTCATGTCAAAGCCACCGAGCCATGTGCCTACTTCTATGTATGAGACTTCTCATTGGTAGGCATCATGCAACGGGTTAGCACCCAAAGCAAATTAAATTCAGCACATATGACATGGGAGCACATTTCCAAGCATTTGTCATTTCATTTTCAGATTTGTAAATGGTACATGAAATGTCTTTGCGACAAAAAGGAACGTATGCCCCTCCACAAGATAAAACAAGAGGGCTAAACATTCATGATGGCAAATGAGCCTTTGGCCCCATATGATCAATAAACTAGCTATCCAACCATAAATTAAGCATAGCAAGGCCACAAAAACATGTCAAGAGCATGTAAAGGCATTTACACATGAGAGAGCATACATGTAACATTTTTCAAAAGCATAGCTATCAACCATGGATTATTCATCAAGATCATCAAGAGCTAAGCCAAACTAACCGTAGCATACCAAACAAGCTCACAAAGACATATATCTCATTCCATGGTGAACAATGTATATAAGAGAAGCTTTTCCTAACCAATGCATATGATACAAAATGCATGCAATCTAAGATACAAGGATGCCTATACATCATGTTACATATGCCATGCAAAATGCAAGAAATGCACAAAGGAAAGCTATACATATGCTACAAACCGGCTCCTCGAGGGGAGGCAAAACGGGCTCGACACCACCGGCAAAAGAGAGCTCCCACACACCCAACTCAAGAAATCAAACATACACCAAGTTCCCCCTGCAAACGAGTGAAAGTTGCTTGATCTAGGGGTTTGGTGAAAATATCGGCTAGTTGGTCATGTGTGGGTACATGGATCAAAGCTATCTTCCCTTTCTCTACGTTGTCTCTCAGGAAATGATACCTTACTTCTATGTGCTTGGTTTTGGAATGGAGCACTGGGTTCTTTGCAACGCTTATGGCACTGGTGCTATCACATTGAAGTGGGACATGGGTATACTCCTCACCAAAGTCACTCATGGTGTAGGTGATCCAAAGGAGCTGAGAGCAACAACTAGCGAGCGGCAACATACTCGGCTTCGGTCGTGGATTGAGCAACACTCGACCGCTTGCGGGAAGACCAAGACACCAAAGAAGAACCCAAAAACGCGGCAAGTCCCGGAAGTGGACTTCCTATCCAACCGACACCGGCAAAATCCGCGTCTGAAAAGCCATGAAGCGCCAAAGAAGAGGACGCGGAGTACCAAAGGCCGAAGTCGGGAGTGTGACGCAAGTACCTGAAAATTCTCTTCACCGCTTGCCGATGCGAAGTCCTCGGAGACGCTTGAAAACGAGCGCACAGACACACCGAGAACTGTATGTCCGGCCTCGTTGCCGTCAAGTAGAGGAGTGACCCGATCATGCTCCGGTACTCCTTCTGGTCCACGTGTTCACCTTCCTCGTCCGCATCAAGAGCCGTAGTCGTACTCATCGGCGTCGTCATAGCTTTGGAGTCCTCCATCTTGAACTTCCTCACAATGTCCTTGGTGTACTTAGCCTCGGTGCACAAATGTTCCTTCCTTTGATTGCTTGATTTGTATCCCGAGGAAGAACTGCAACTCACCCATCATGCTCATCTCAAACTCCCTGCTCATATCATCTGCAAACCTTGCAACAAGAGAGTTAGACGAGCCACCAAAGACAATATCATCCACATACACCTGCACAATCGGGATATCTCCGCCCGCCTCAGCAAAAACAAGGTCTGATCGACCTTCCCCATCTCAATACCTCTCTCGAACAAGAACCCCCTCAACCTCGCCATACCAAGCTCTAGGCGCCCGCTTCAACCCATACGGCGCCTTCCTCAACTTGTACACCGGTGGGGGTACTTCTCACTCTCAAACCCCAGAGGCTGCCTCACATACACTTCTTCCTCCAACACTCCATTCAGAAAAGCACTCTTCACATCCATTTGGTGCAACTTGAACCCTTTAGCCACGGAAAAGGCTAGAAGGATCCTAATCGCCTCCAAACGGGCTACGGGAGCAAAGGTCTCCTCGTAGTCAATCCCCTCCTTCCGACTGAACCCTTGAGTAACAAGTCTCGACTTGTTCCTCACAACCTCACCCTTCTCTCCCTCTTTGTTTTTCCACACCCACTTGGTACCAATCGGCTTACACCCCCGGGGGAGGGTCAACCAACTCCCACACCTGATTCCTCTCAAAGTTCTCCAACTCCTCATGCATCGAATTAACCCAATTGTGATCGATAGTGCATGTCCAATGTCTTTGGGCTCGAAAGAAGCAACAAATGCAAGCATGAGCAAAATGGGAGTTGTTTCGAACCCTCGACCGTGTAGTGCGTTCATTCATGTCGCCGATGATCCTCGAAGTTGGGTGATCCACTTGAACTCGCGGGGAGGTTCTCGCCTCGAAGCTACCTCCCCCTTAACATCGGCTTCTCCTCGTTCTTGATTTGTCGTCGTAGGTGTAGCGAGAGGGTCCATCCATCATCGTAGTCGAAGTAGTGGGTACATGTTCGGCGGGGGCACCGCACCGCCATCTTCATCATCACCATGTTCATGCTCCTCCTCCCGAAAGATCTCCTCGCCAAGCTCATCATCACCTCGCACACTCAAAGACAAGCCGACTACATGGCTCGTCTCGTCGAAGGTTACCTCGCAAGTCTCCACGATTTGGTTAGTTTCAAGATTGAGCACACGATATGCTCTAGAATGAGATGCATAACCAAAGAAAATACCATCGACGGACCTAGCCTCAAACTTATCCAACTTCCCCGCCTTTCTTCGAATGAAACACTTGCAACCAAAGACATGGAAGTGACTCACCTTGGGTGTGCGACCATGCATCAACTCATAGCATGTCTTCTTCTTGTGCACTCTGAGGTATATCCTGTTCGACACATCGCACGCGGTATTCACCGCCTCAGCCCAATACCTCCTCGGAGTCCTATGCTCATCAAGCATCGTCCGAGCCATCTCGCACAAGGTCCTGTTCTTCCTTTCCACAACACCATTCTGGGGAGGCGTATACGGACTCGAAAACTGGTGCTCGAGACCCAAGTCATGGCAAAAAGTGTCAAAACGAGAGTTCCTGAATTCCGAGCCATTATCACTGCGGATAGCTCGTATGACATCTCCGTGCCTCTCGTTCCTCAACCTCAAGACTAGATCTCGAACAAAACCAAACGTCTCCCCCTTCTCCTCGAGAAAGAACACCCACGCATACCGAGAATAGTCGTCCACCACAACAAGGACATACCACTTCCCACCCGCAGATCGCACACGAGCTGGGCCAACAAGGTCCATATGGAGCAGCTCGCATGGACGCTCAGTCATCACATCGGTGAGAGGCGGATGAGAAGAGGCCACCATCTTGGCATGCCTACACGGCGCACAAACCAACTCTTTCTCAAGCCTCAACCGTGGCAATCCTCGGACCAAGTTGAGTTTACTCAAGCGAGACAAAAGGTCAAAGCTCAAGTGACCCAACTTCCTATGCCACTTCCACAACTCACTCGAAGAACCAGCCAAGAAACAACGCTCCACACCCGAAGACTGAGAAAAATCAGCACGAAACACCTGACCCTCGGAACGACCATAGAAACGAGGTCCCTCGAGAGTCCACAATCCGAGAACCACCTGGCCAAAACAACACCTCAAAGCCCTCACCCAACAACTGGGACACAGAAAGAAAATTGTACCCCAGCGATTGAACAAGAGCAACATGCCTCAGAGTGATCTTGTCACTCACTTTGATCTCACCTTCTGAAAGCACACGCCCACGCCCATTGTCCCCAAAAGTGATGTACCTCTTCGTCACCACCGGGACGAGACTTGAGAACCACCCCCTGTCTCCGGTCATATGCCTCGAGCAACCGGAGTCAATCAACCAAATGTTCTTCAAGTCTCCCACCTGAAATTCAAAAATGAGCACGTGAGCGAACAAATGACTCAAAGACCGGGGTTAGTACCAAAAGAGTAAAACCAGTGCCGAGCCATTTGCTCAAAAGTGGGGTTAGCACCAACCAAAGCATCTCTCCTACCAAAGCTACCTCCACGACCACCACCACGGTAACCACCCTGAGGGAACCACCCCTCTCTGCCTGGAGGAGGACCAAATCCACGCAAGAAAGCCCGTGGAACGTCCTTCCTCTCCAACTCAAAGCTACGACTCCTCCCATCCCCGTAGTGAACTCGAGGGGGAGAACGCCTAGCAAACTGACCACCTGCACCCTTTCCAGCCCAACCACCAGAACCACGACCACCAGAAACAACCCTCGCACCTGTACGAGCTCGAAACCCGAACGGTGTCTGTCTGTGCCCGCACCGGTCTGACCGGTGCCCCACACCGGTCTGACCGGTGTGACACTGGCGGCAGCCGCCTCCAACAGCCTTCCGCTCTCCCCAAGCCCGAACTGTCCTCACACTCGCCTTGCCCCTGGGCATCTGCATACGAGGCTCAAGTACACCATCGGAAGGGTGGTACTTGTCCTTGTTAGCCCACTCCTTTGCCATTCTCTCCTCACGCTTCCTCTTGAAGCAAAACTCCTCCTTATGGCCATCTCTCCCACAATAGCCACAATGGAACCTCGCAAACTTAGGCTTAGGCTTGGGATGTGGCTGCTCACTTGGTTTCTCTCCACTCAAACCCTCCACCGGTTTCTCACCACTAGCCTTCTCACTCTCCTTCCCAAAGAACACTTTCCCCGAAGTGCTCACAAACTTGATAGGCTTTTGTAGGTCATTTGTGGGTGTAGGAAACACGGGTGGAGCTGGGGTAGTGTCTAGTCGGTTCCTAAGGTGGTTAGGTTTTGGAGGGAAATCATTTTTGTGGTGGGTTTTTGGTGGCTCCGGGATATTCTCTCCACTTCCCTCACCAGCCTTGTTTGCCCCAAGTCCCTCACCATCTTGCCTCTTAAAGGCCTCGATCATCATCCTCAACTGAGGCTCATGACCGGACAACCAACCCATCAACTTCCTCAAGTCATCATTCTCATCCTGCAAGCGATCAACATAATGTGCAAGCTCCAAATTTTTTCAATGCATGCATTTCATAGGTAGAGCAAGATGTAGGCATGGGTTCCTTCAATTTAGCCTCGAGCGAACTAGTGTAAGCATGCATCTCATCAATCTTAGCATGCAAAACAGGGCAAGAAGTGCAAGCACCTAGCAAAGCAGGTCTAGACTTAAGCTCAGCCACTTCAACCCTAAGCACATCTAGTTCCTCACACTTGGAGGCATGCTTCTCCTTAAACAAAGCAAGATCGGCAAGGAATATGGAGCAATCGACACGGTCATTCTCATCCGAAACAACGGGGCTAGCCTTAAGCGAATCAATCTCAAGCTTGCTATCAAGCACCCGTGTCTCTAGCTCGCCCACGCTAGTCCTAGCATCCTCGAGTGAAGCCCTAAGCTCTTTCCTCATTTTCTTGGCCTCTCTAAGCATGTCATCACGGTTATCAAGTAAAGAGCCAAGCCTCTCATTCTCCTGGCGCAAGAAAGGAAGTTCATCACGCACCTCGTCGTCGGACTCGGAGTCCGAGTCGCTCTGTGTGCTCTTCTTGCTGCCGGAGCTCAGCGCCATGGTGCAGAAGCCATCTCTCGCGAAGCAGCTCAGCCCGCTCAGGTTCTTGGACGACTTCTTGCTCTTGCGACGATCGCCTTCGTCTTCACTGCTGCTCGAGCTCGAGGTGGAGTACGCGGAACTGGAGTCGACGTAGCTCGCTCCCACCATCGCTCGGGCCTTGCCTCGGCTCTCCTTCTTCCTCGATCGTCGCTCGTCCTTGTACTTGTTCTTGTGCTTGCTCTTGTGGTCGCGCCTCGAACGGTACTTGCCATCGTTCATCCTTGGCTTGTGCTTGTAGCTGTCCTTGTTCTCGGCCTTCTCCGGGCAGTCGGCGACGAAGTGTCCCGGCTTGCCGCACTGGAAGCAAGTCCTCGTGTTCCTCCTCATGTTCACGCGGTTCTCGTGCAGCCTCTCGAACCGCCTCGTCAACAACGCCAGCTCGTCCTCTCCAAGGTCATCAAACTCCTCATCTGGCACAAACATCAAAGAGGAAAAAGAGAACATCCTGGTGGATGGGTTAGAGTTAGCCTTTCCTTTGGAACCACCAACGAGGGCAAGACTATGGGAATCAGTCGGTCCATCGAGCTTGGCAGTCATGCCCCTATCCACCTCAGCCGACTTGAGCTTCGAGAACAGCTCGTTCACCGTCAGAGTGTCATACTTCTCCGACTCGACAATGACCTAGAACTTTCCGCCCCAAATCGTACGATCTAAAGAGTGTAAGAGCTTGACCGCTCTATCATGATCATCGTACAGGAGCACGTCCACATTGGCTCTCATGTTGTTCACAACCACCGTGAACCTCTGAAACAAGGCATCGATGGACTCACCGGGGAGATGAGTGAAGTTCTCGTACTCTCTCCGGTAGGTCGCATACATCGGTGCTCGAACCTCGGGCGTTCCCAACATGAGCCTCCTTCAACACCGCCCAAATCCTACAAGCCAAGTGCTCGGTGTGCACCCGATCGAACTCAGGCTGACACAAGCACGAAACAAGTAGTCGACCGCCTTATTGTTGGCGTCGAATCTGTCCCTCAATCCTGGAGCGAGGAAGTCCATCGGCTGGACATAGCCTGTGTCCACCGTGACATCCCAAAGGATCTGACCCTTTCCGCGGAGAAAAGCACCCATCCGCTTGCTCCACATCTGGTAGTTCTTGCCATCGAAGTGTGGAGGACCCGAACCCCGTTCCTGGTACGCCATCCTTGGATCTTAGAGCGGTTAGAGTCAACAAAGACCCGAACCGGCTCTGATACCACTTGAAGGACCGATACGGCGAACCAGAGAGGGGGGGGGGAGTGAATGGGAGCCGATAAAAATTCTTCTCGAAGGAGATGGAAACTCCAACAAGATGAACACGGCTTCCAACACACGTCTCCGACTCACTACCAAGGTTGGTCAAGCCCACGTAGCCACTGGAGTGCCACTGGACCTCGGAACCAACACACCACCTTCCGACCCGAGAAACGCAACGGAAAAAACCAAACCTCGAGCCTACAGACCCACACCGGTCAGACCGGTGAGCACCACCGGTCAGACCGGTCCCTGCTGGTGAAACTGAGCAACTTCCACTAAGTGGCTCTGCATTGGTCAGACCGGTGAGACACACCGGTCAGACCGATGGCAGCCTGAAAGCCCCCAAGGCACCAAACAGGCCAACCGACCACCAAACAGACCCAAACTCGAAATACCAGCAACACAGGACAACAACGAACACACCAAGATGTTCACCCGAGCAAAATCCCACAAGGACTCGCACCGGTTAGACCGGTCAAGAGCACCGGTCAGACCGGTGTAGCCTGGGCAGCTCGGGATGAACAAAGACCCGCGGTCAACTCCCCCAAATCCAAAACTCGATCTCCCGAATCACTCCACGGACTTGAACAAGACTTTGGGGATATCAGGAACACCTCATGAGGAGTCCATAGCCAAGATTAATCCCACCAAATCTCGTCCAAAAAGGAGGAATCGAAGAAATCCCGCCGGAAGCACTTCCAACCCAAGAACTCAAGAAACCCAAAATCCAGCACTTTTACTCACGGATTTGGGAGGGGAATCACAGCCCAAAGAACCACGAAGGGTTCCCACACATTTCCCCCATCAAATCCCCAAGAGAAAAGTCCCGAAAACAACCCAAAGAAATCACCGAGAGAGGGCTCCGAAAATCACCACCAAGAACAACCGGGGAAAACACATCCAAACCTTGAGGAACCACGCCGAATCATCTATACATGAAACAAAGGTTCGTACAAGGTCTAGCAAGCCGCCCGATCATCCATCCCTCTCAACAAGATCTCTCCGTGAAGCTCTCTTGCTAGTCCTAAAGAAAACCTAAGGAAAATAGGTGGAAAATAGGAAAACAAATGAGCTAGGGTTCCAAGAGTTGGTTGCCATCCTCTCACCTCTTGGGTTATATGGAGGCAACCGAATGTCTAAAACGCCCTTCTCTACTAACTAGGGATACAAGCCCCTCAAGGGCGGATTTGGAATTCTTGATGTCTTCACCATCGGACGGATGCCGGCGACCGCACCTCGTGTAGCCTCGACGCAAGCCATGCGATCCCGACGCGTGTCCTCCGCTTCGAAGATTCGGACCGCGTCGTCGCACACCGGTCCGACCGGTGCTCCTCACCACCGCGGACCGGTCCCCACCGGTCGGACCGGTCCGTGCCGCCGCACCTCCGTCTTCGGTTCTCCGGTCTTGGCTTTGTGGATCAACCAAGGAACCTAGTGGTTTTCTGGTGAACCACCGGAAACCCCGCGAACTCGGTGTAGCCTCTACCAATCTCCACTCATGACTCGGCTCCCACGTAGTCCCGGCTCGACCTTGGTTTTGAGGCTCAACCAAGAAACCGTCCATGACTTCATCTCGCTGTTCATGCCACCATGCGGCCCGCACTTGACCCCGCTGGCCACCTGGTCCCTCGAACGAAGCCTACTTGTCTTCTCCACACCTGGAGGCCTCACCGGCGACGACCTTTCGCGCTTGTTCTTCACCTGCACCAACACCAGTCAAGCCGCAACCTGCACCTGCAATACTTAGCCAAGAATCAGTCCACACAACGTTGTCAATCACTCATCACACAAGGAAGCGACCATCCACTGGTCCTCGAACCACACATGGTCCTCAAAGGTGTGGGGTCCGTACGCTTGCAGATCGTAGAGGGATACGTCTTTTATCCGTCAACACGTGTCGTCCACGCGCTTGCCCTTTTTCCCGTCGAAGATGGCCCCCACTGCCTCCTCGCCGGAGGCGAAGCTGGTGGCGATGTCGAACAGCTCGTTGGAGTCGACCGGTGGGCTGCGCCCGAGCTCGCGCATGAGGTCCCGGCATGTCGTGCTCTCGAGGAAGGCATGCACGATCTCGGACTGGGCCACGCTCGGGAGCTCCGTGCAGCACTTGGAGAAGCGCCGTATGAAGTCCCGAAGCGACTCGCCGGGCTTCTGGGTGCACGCACGTAGGTCCCAGGAGTTCCCAGGGCGCACGTACGTCCCCTGCAAGTTCCCCACGAAGGTGCGGACTAGATCGTCCCAGTTGTGGATCTGGCTGGCCGGCAGATGCTCGAGCCATGTCCGCGTCGAGTCAGCGAGGTGTAGCGGCAGGTTGCGGATGATCACCTCGTCGGTGGTGGCTGCGCCCAGCTGGCATGCTAGGCGGTAGTCATTGAGCCATACACGGGGGTCTGTCTCCCCCGTGTACTTATTGATCGATGTGGGCTGGCGAAAGCGTTGAGGAAAGCTCACCGTGCGCATCTCCCAGCTGAACACGTGGGTCCCCGGGGGCTCCGGCGTCGTCGAGCGGTGCTCACGGCTCTCATAGCACCCACACCACCGCGGGTGGTAGCCTGCCGCCGCCCGCGTCTCTGTGTTGCCCGTTCGCCGGGCGTTGATGATGTTGCGAGCGTCGCCGTCTTGGGCCTGCTCGCGCGTGTCAAGGAATTGCCGAGGGAGCGGGCATGGCCTACAGCAGTGTCGCGACAGCGATGAGCTTTTGGCTCGCTCGCGGGGGCGTGCTTGGATTGTCGACGTCGAAGTCGGCGTTGATGCGCTCGCGGGCTTTCTTGCCTAGCTCGCGCGCGCGTTTGCCGTGCGCGGAGTCTTCCCCGGCGATGGAGGCGCGAAGTAGTCGCACCGCGCGGTACTCCTCTGCGAGTTTGGCTTCGAGCTCGCACGCCTGGGCCAGCTGCGCGTTGATGTTGGCACCCCTCGGCGGTGAGGGGGGAGGCACGCTTGGCCCCTCAACCTGATGCGGTCCAGGTCCCGGGTTGGGGGGAACCTCTCTGTCACCAGCTTCCTCCACGTTCGCGGTGTTTGCTTGGTCGTTGGCGAGAACAACGAAGCACTCTCGCGCGGGGTCGTAGCTCCCAGCACTGGAGTTGTCGGAGTAGCCGAACCAGTAGTCTGCGGTGTTGAGGAACCGTCGGAACATCACTGGGTCCGGCACGCCGGAGAAGTCCCACTCCGTGTACCCGTGCGAAGTGGCGAGTGGCAGCTCGCTGGTGGAGCCGTGGTAGGACTCGTCGTCGGTGGAGGCGGCAAGGTTCCTAGCCACTAGGATATGGTGGCCAGGACGACTCCTGCGCACCACCACGTCGGTGCCGGCGGACGAGGCGTGCGCCATTGCGGCACCACGCAAGCCGAGGGGGATCCGCGGCCCGAAACCGCACGCCCCCCGTTGGGGCGGTCGCCGTCTCGTCGCCGATCACGTTGCGAGGCGACGCGCGTGGCCCGTCGTCGTTCCGTCCGCACTGTCGAGAGCGCTAACCGGAGCGACGTCGGCATTGAGGTGTCGAAGGGCCCGCAGCGTCCGCTTGGGCGGGCGCCGGGGCGTTAGCAGCGGGTACGAGGGGACCGGTCCTGGCCCGGTCGACCGCCGTGGGTGAAGCTCGTCGTGGTTGGTGATGCGCATGAGGTAGCCGTTCCCCGTGGCCTGAGCTGGGAGGGGGTCCGAGCTTCCCATGGAATACCTCTGGCCCCGGTACTCGGTGCGAATCACCATCGAGATGGGGCTGGCGGGAGCTGACCTTCAGAGCGCGCCCCTGGTGCGCCAACTGTCGGTGCGAAAAGTAGTCCCGACACTAACTAGTAAGAAGCGATGAGATCTATTTCTCGATGGCCGGTGCTAAGCAACTAGTGACACTGGTTTTTATCCTGGTTCCGACCGGGGGCCGTACGTCTAGAAGTGGTGTGCTCGGGGCACTATTTTGCATTGCACCGTGGTGCTCGTAGAGGGGGCTACAAGTGAGGCGGGAGAGGAGGCCGGGCCTCTAGGTCCCAGAGGTACTGATTGAGGCAGGTGCCAATATCGTGGTCAAGGCGGAAAGCGTGTAAGTGATCGCTATCTGTTGTCCCTCTCGGCTAGGGGACTACCCCTCCTTTTATAGACCAAGGACGAAGCAGTTTACAAGCATGCCACACTGTTCTAGCTACGTGTGGATGCATGGTGTACAGTGCCATGGAGTAGACAGCTGTTCTGGCGAATCCCGCTTCGGGTGTGGCGTCATGGTGTGTCCTGTGCGCGTCCAGGAGTGGCTTTAAGGGGGGTGGCGTAGAGGTTGCTTGTTTGAGGGCCGTCCGCGTGAGGACTCGTGAGTGCCGTTGACATAAGGCCGTACAAAGCATAGTGGCTGGCGTGGCAGTGTCCTGTCGCCGCATGCTTCCACAGCGTCGGGTATGGTGGTGCAGTGGCCGGGATGGCGTCGCGGTGGCGGGGATGGTCGCACAGGGCTGATGGCGACAGAGGTGACCGCTCCCACTGTTGACGCAAAATCCGCACCCTGCGCCAAGCACACAGCAAGCCGAAAAGCTGGCTTAACACACGAGCAAATTCCAAAGCGTGCCAGTCAATTTTCCTGAAATTAACAAAGGATAATGCGGTTAGATGCCAAAGCTTGGAACTTGCCGGGTAGTACCAGACACTTCCATATTTGCGGCTAAAAGCCATGTAAAGTGACATATAGCTATGAGAAGCTATCTGTCAACAGATTGAAAACCATTCGGGAGCTTTAAAGCGTAAAACAGGAAATAGCCGAATAGATGACGTAAGTGTGATGAAAGATCGATCTTTGTCTAAATAACGTTGCTCGTGCACAAAATCGTGACCAATCCTTGAGGATAAATAACAGTAAAAGTAAATGAAGTAAAGCATGATTACAAATACGTAATGAACAAGCATGCATAGGCCCAAAGCACTAGTCTACCGCATGTCTAGATACTTCGAAACCCGTCAAGCGTGAATTCAAACAAGTTAATCCACCGCATGATACAACTTGTTTAAAATCACACCACCAGCCGCAAAAAGATCTATCCACCGCATGATACAATCTAAATATGGAAGGCTAAAAGCATGCGTTATTTAAAACATAACTTATAAACATGTTTTACTCATGAAAGCATAACCGAACACTGCTGTACAGCCGAATCGGGATCCGTGGAGAAGGAACAAACATTGCTAAAGATGATAAACCTATCAGATTGAATCGAAATCTAATCCACCAGATGATTAGCTCTAAAACAACTCAAAAACCTGCATCTACTGCATGATACTCGATTCTGTCAGGATTCACACAAGATTAGCAAGCTTGATCCCACAACACGTGACAACTTAGATTAATTTGGATTCGGCTATTAAAACACACGTGATCCACGTGCCTTATTGAAGCAAAGATGCGAGCGTGCAATGTAAAGATCACCAAACATGATAAAGCCAATCCAAATCAATCTAAATTGGGCAAAAGAGTGTTACATGAATTTAAACATGAAGTAAAAAGTCAAAGCAACACGTGGTAACTTAATGAATCTATTAGATCTTGCCAAATCTAATAAAGCTGATAACTAGCTCCAAGCTAGATCTTAGCCTACCGCATGGCTCATGATCTAACAAGATACCCTCTTGAACCAAGCTTAAATCCACCGCATGATACTAAGCATGGTAGCAAGACTACTTGCATCACGATCTAAATCCACCGCATGATACTAGACATGATACAAGGTTGCCGATACTTACGGAGGTCGACGGATCGATGAACCCTCTCGAAGAACTCGACGACACGACTAGAGGACTCGAAGGTTCGGCGTAAAGCCGATTTGTTATGAGAATGTTCGATTACCATTACATACATCCAGGGTTCATATTTATACCCTGTCCTGACATGACTCCTGGTGGACTACGAGCACAATATTTGATACCTAATTTAACGCCCAAACGTGAATGCTTATCCATCCATTCGTCCCTTCCTCTTGGGCCACGTCACCACGCGATCTCGCGAAATCAGCGCAAACAGTCCCTTTGCCAAACGGAAACAAACTGCCGACCGCAAGCATCTCTGCCGAATCTTCTGAAGAAATATTCCCCCGCTGAACGAGATTTGTTACCAAGTTAGGCCCACGAATCAGCCTCTCTCCTGTACCAATTTTTGGTGTTAACATATGCCCCTTCAATTACGGGATAAAAGTGATTTTATTCCAAAATTGACTATAAACGCCAACGTCTTCAAGTCAAATCTGTTCAACACCTATTCTTCCTCCTTGCAATCCATCGGAGTCTCCGCTTAGATCCAAACCCTAGGTCATCTTTTCCCCAAGCTCAAATCTTCAATGGCAGATCAAAATCAAGCTGCTCAGGTAAATTTCATCCCCTTAAGGCTCATTCGGCATTATTTTTCCGACTCCTACCTCAGATTTCTCCTTCTGTTTTCTCTTGATAGGAGCTTTCCACCGAGCTTTTGATTCACACCGAGGCCAACTCAACATCATATTTCCTCGGACCCGTGGGAACTTCTGATCCCCGCGAGTTCATTGAAGCCAAATCCAGAAGAATCCCTTTCAAAGCGGCTTTATCAAGGCCCCCTCTGTGGCAATATGCTTTCAAGAACTGGCCTTTGCCCCCAATCGCAGGCTGGAGAAATTGGTACAAGAGGATACTTGCAGATAACAGCGCCAAAACCAGCAATTGGGACAGCCTCCACATCGCCCAGTGTTTGGAGTTATCTCTAGCCGAAACCCCCAAGAATGAAAATGTTTTGATAGTAGCCTGCCACTTCTGGTCAAATGGCGTCAACGCTTTCCTCTTTGGTCACGGCCCAATGTCTCCTACTTTGGCCGATGTATATATGATGACCGACCTTGATATTTCAGGACCCATGTATCCCTACCAATACAAAGGCTCCACTAGGCAGAAAGGAGTGAAGATAGGAAGTGGATACAAGTCATATTCAGGATCATATGAAAGATGGCCCTCTGGGTGAAGTTGAATACAGAGCATTCCTGAACATGTGGCTGTGTAGATTCATCTTCTTTGGTAAAGCCAATGAGCCAACTTTGAATCACATTGCCCTGGCTACAGATTTAGCTACTGGTCATCGCATCCCTCTTGGAAAATATCTCCTAGGGAGTGTGTATCATATGCTCCATCAGACGATTTCCCAGATGCACACCGGCCAGAAGATATCATGTGTCAATGGCCCTTGGTGGTTTGTGCAAATGTGGCTGCAACTGTATATGCACCGGATCGTTAACATTAATCTCAACAATCGTCATTTCCCTTCATCCAGCCACAATGAAGGAGAATCTCAGATTACCAGAGGATGCCAAACCCATGGAGAAGCTGCTTCAACCATATTTATTGACCAAAATGCCAGTCAACTTTTTGAGCTCTTCTTCAAAGGTTTTACTGATCCCCTTTGGCTCCCCTATCTGAACAATGATAACTTGACCCACCCCTTTGAATTCTCTTTTGAAACTGGATGCCACGATGCAAGATCTATAGAGATCTTTAATATCTGTATCCATCCATGCGCCTTGCCAGCAGAATTTTGTGGGGGAAGGTTAAATCACAACACTTATGAGTATTATCAGCCAAATATGATGGCCCGACAGCTATGATGTGGCCAAATGCCTCCAAGGCTATTTCTTCACGAGTTCCTCAAACCCAGAGAGGAAATCACAGAGAACATTTGTTGACGGTTAATAATTGTATCAAAGTTCGTTCGTGACTCGCAAGCGTACAAGTCTCCCGTCATAGTCAAGGGACCCTTCTTCCCTCGAGTGGTGAACCCAAGGTATCGAATCCGTGGAACAAATGTGTGACGCAAGACTTAATCTATTAAAGCCAAATAACTGCAATCTTCAATAAAGAACCTAATGCATCTAAGTAAAAGACACAAAACAGATCTAATCTACTAAAAACCGGAGAAAACAAAGTAAGATTGGGTAGATAAACCGATCTAGAGGGATCGGGGTAAGCCTTTTGTTGAAGTTCCAAGCAAAAGAAGAAGTAGCAAATCGAATCTTAATAAAAGCCTCTTTAAATCGTGGTTTCCCGTCCAAATCCGAAAACATCCGCCTTTCGAGACCCCCGTTCTGTCACAACGTATCCCTATTCATGCGGGGAGCTTAGGGCGAGTCAAAAGACAAGTCAAGATTCTTTCGGAGGATCCGGCGTGTACCTCTAGCCACCGCGGCTACAAGAACACCCTATGTAATCTATCTCGAGAATAGAATTGAAATAAGCAAAGCCGATCGAAAAACGAAATCTTCGAGGAAACACTTGATCGCTGAGAAAAGATTCAACTTGATAATTCAACTATAACAATGATACATACACAAGATCACCACCGGGATCCTTCCTTGATCTTGCTTCTAGCTCCGGAACTCCGACGTGGTCTTCCGTGCAAGGTTCCCACGTCGGCTAGGGAAACCCTAGTCAACTAGCTCGACCCTCTCCTCTCCTAGATGGTGTCCCTCTCTTCTCTCGCTTCTCGGCGGCCGAAGACGAAATCTTCTCTCCGTGGCTCTCGGTCGGGGGACTATAAATAGCCCGATTGGCGGCTAGGGCAAAGGACGACGCGTTTGGGCCCTAAATGGGCTCGGGGCCGACCGGACCGGGGCCGGCCGGCCCGGGCCCATTTAGGCCCGGCCCCGCGGGATCCTTTGCCCGAGGTCGGTTCCCTTGCTTCCCGGATGCTTCCCCCTTCGCATACGGGTCCATGTCGTCGGTTTCTCTCCGAATTGGACTCAACTCCTTGTCTTGGAAGATTCGAAGACTTTTCCGGTCGTGTCCCCGGAGTATGTCGTCTTCTCGGATCAAGTCCCCGGCTTCTTGGAGTTAATTTTACTTCATTGCATGACTTGTTCGGGGCTTCAAAGTCTTGTCATGAGGTGCTTGATGAACTTACCCCGAAAGTCTTGCATTCAACACTAAATCCCTGCATAAACATTAAACTCCAAAAACGACATGCACACGTGAACTTGTTATACCACGGGGGTTAGTACCAATGGATAAAGTATAAAACTCATGCCAACACCGAAGGTAAACTCATGGCTAGGTTGACGGATTTTCACCGTCAACAACATTCAAGCCAGAAGGGTCTTTGAATACAACTGCAGCCCAACTCTTTATATCTGGCTTTTTACACCAACAACAATAGCTCACCCTCTCTTTATCTCCTGGTGGCAAGAGTTCCATGGCCACATCTTCAATGAGCCAGTGCACTCATTCTGTCTCGAGCTGATGCCTGACTTTCAACCAACTTCAGAGGTAACACACTTATCTTTTCTTTGACCTGGCATACTCTTCACTACTAATCATGATTTTGGCCATCCCTTGCAGAATACAGTACCTGCTCCTCGAGCTAGGGCAATTGCTTATAATGTGGTAGGCCCAATCTCTGCCTTGGGATTCAAGTCCACAACTCTGGCCCAGCTGATGGCCAGATATGCTAAAATGGACCCTACTCTCATCAGCTCAACATCTGATAAGAGAAAAGCTCTACCCTTGGTCGCACCTCCAGCTGCCAAGAAGAAAAGAACCACTAAAAAGGTCCCCATTGAGGTAACATCTTTTCTTTCTCGAACACAAGACCACTCTTATTCTGACAAATTTCATCCTGTGCAATTTCAGACCAGAACCCAGCAACCATCAGCTTCAGAATCTGCCAATGCTCCATCAGGTGGTATGACCTTCATTACTTCTTTTTCTTCAAAGATCATTATTTACACTGGCATTTACTCTTCATCTGGCATTTGCAGACGAAACATTGGTGAACCATCCTGTGGAGACCTCTTCCCCTCAGCATACTTCAAGTCCAAGTTCACCAAGGCCTCAATCATTTTTTGTTCAGGAAGAAACTTCAACTTTGCCAGAGATCCAATCACCTCCTCCTCAAGCAGAAGTTCCAGCTTCACCAGAAATGAACCCATCTTTAGTTCAACCAGAAGCTTAAAACTCTCCAAGGATTCAATCTCCCCCTTGCCAGGTAGAAATTCCAGTCTTACCAGGGATGAATCCACCTTCATTTCAGCCATAAGCTTCAAATTAGGGGACTGTACCAGCTTCCCCTTAAGTAGAAGCTTCATCTTTGCCAAGAACTCCTCAAACTCCTCTCCAATTGGTCGCCCAGGAAACTTCCCCTGAACCTGAACAAGCTTCTGTCCCAATTCAAGGAATCAGGCACGAGGTAAGTGCAAGCATCCAACTCTGATATCCCCTTTTAATAAACCATTGCTAATTCGGCAATCCCTCTCAGGACCAAACTTCATCACCACCAATCTCTTCATTTATGGTGAATGATCCAACTGCCGAAACAGGGGATGAGGAACCCTCAAATCAGGTTCTATCGGAGGAAACTCAGGCAAGGCTCAGAGAAATCTTTTCCTGGCTGCAAAAGGATGCTCGAGATCAAATCAGAGATGTTGATCACTTCGAGGAAATGCTTGAACCCATCAATCAAGAGCACCCTGAAGACATCAAAGCTTCCTTAGAGCCTATCTCAGGTCTGGATATCCATTATGTGGCAATAAGGCGAGCCTTGAAAAGCCAATCCTCCTGACCAGCTCTTCAGCAAAAGAAAGCCAAAGCTGAACAAACTGTGAAAGGTTCACAAGCCCAAATTGAGAGCAACAAGGAAATGCTGGCCAAGCTGCAGTCTGCTCTTGAATTGAAAATTGCCAGAAAAGTTGCACTAGAAACTGAGCTGAGGAATTTGTCAGCTGAAATTGAGGCCGACGAGAAAAAGATAGCCGAGCTCCCTGGATTAATAGAGAAACCCCAAGAGGAAGCATCAACGGCCATGACTGAAGCAAATCAGCTCGAGGCACAACTCTCCGCCCTGTCCAACACTTAGAGAGATTATCAGGAACAGATGGAGAATATCAATCGGATAATATCAAATGCCTCTAACGTCGTTGCGAAGTACTTGAACATTTGATTGTACTGAGTGTGTAAACGAATCAATCGTCCTTGTAGCCTTGCCTTTTATTTCCTTTCTTTTGTATGAATTTGTTTGCAACTCCGGACGATTTATTCAGTAACTTATGGTCAAACAGTGCTATATCTGAACAGTACTCCGACCGTAGCGCAGCCGAGCCAGTCAACCGAATATGACTCAGCTTGAATTCCAAACGACCCGATGGCGATTCGGTTAAGGAAACCTCTCCACTTTCCAAGTTTCTCGGGATATGCACCACGATTCAAGGCCATGATCTTTTCACCAGTCCTATAAATAAAACCGTAGGTGCCCCCAGCCTTTTACCAAGCCTTTAGCCTTCAAATCTTTACCAACTCAAGCTTGCTTTTTCCATCAGCGCAGCTCCAAAAACCAATGGCCGGTAGCAGCAACAGGCGTCACGCCGCCGACGAGGTGGAAGGAAGCCGCGCCGGCGCGCGTCGGAGGCAGTGATCGTCAACTTCTCTCATAATTCTTCCTAGATTTTCCTCTGTTTCTGACGATCTTCTCTGTTTCAGGCTCATCCAATGGAACCCGGCCCCCGAGCCGGCCATGAATCAGGCTCTGCCGGGCGACTCCACGGAGTCGAACAACTACTCTCCCATGCCCTACGGGGAGCTCGACGCCCTCCGCTTCAAGGTGGAGCTTGAGGTGGCCTAGCACGAGCTGGAGGATGTCTCCAAGAAGGCTGGAATCGCCGAACTCGAGTGGGAGGACCAACGCAAACAGTTGCTGGCAACCATCGACGGTATATCCCTTAGATTACCCTCCAATCCAATTTGGCTTCGATACTAACCATCATTGCCTCGCACTTCGCAGCCCGCGACGCTGAGCTTGACCAGCTGAAAATGCTAGTGAAACAACTGGCTGACAAGGTGAACGCTCCTGGAGACACGCCGACGAGCGCCTTGCCGCGGTAGAAGATCGCGTGGAAGAGGTGGCTGTCCACGGCATCCGCCTCGGCACCACCTTGGGCTTAGCCGCCATGGCGACGCACACCGGCGTCGACTACTCCATCCAGCCGCGTGGCTTCCAAGGCGGCGCACCAGAAGACATCGACGAGATCGAAGTCATCTTGGAGCGCCTCGATGGCCATGGCGATGCCATTGCCGAACTCACTCATCCCCAGTCTGTGCTAAACAGGCTTTTCGATTAGATTGTACTAGGGATGTTTGATCTTCGGCAATAAATAAAGAATTTCAGTTTTCATGCTTGTATTGTGATGATCCCCTCCTGTTTGCAACTGCGAATTTTTACCTTTCTCAAACATATTCGGGAACCTTACTTGAGCCGAATACGTAAAAACAACTGCCCCTTGGCGCAAAATCCATAGAAAATCTCTAGTTCGGGAACTATAAACACTGTTCAATGAAAACCCTTCGCACTCGGGAGGAAAACCCTGCCGCTTGGTATTCCAATAACGTACGCCAACCAGTCATCACTCCCAATGCGCTCTCTCAGTCAATAAAATAGCCTTCTGGGATGCCCTGCAAATCCACTCGCATACTCTTCCATCACCTCGCATCTTCTTCCCCGCTCTAGAGGAGAAAACCCCAAAGCCATGGCAGACAAAGGCAAGCAACCCATCAAGGAGGACAGTACCCCACCAAAGAAGTGCACCATTCAAGAGTGAGTTTTCTTTTAATATGCTTCTTGCTCTCATTTGCAATCTTACGATTACCCCTTCTTGTTTCTTCCAGCCTTGATCTACTTCCTGAAGAAATCCTTGGGACTGAAGAAACGCTCGAGTACATCTCCTCTGATTCCTCCCTTAAAGAAGAGGATGCCACGCCGGAACAGAGGATCAATCACCAGTTGCACCGCCGCATTCGGCATCTGGAGCATGATCTGCGAGACATCACCGCCCGCTGCCATGCCGAACGCGAACGCCGCATGAGCCTAGAGGCGTTAGTAGGGGGTAAAAACTTCCATCTTTACTTGACCCCATGTTTAGGTTTAGACTTTCGTTTTCTAACAACTGCTCTTCTTCCTTAATGTCTCCAATAGGTACAGTAACTTGAAGGCCGCCTAGGACAGCCTAATAGAAGCTGCAAGTCATGGCCACCCCCGAAGCTTCCAGGTTACCGTCACGGTGGTCCTGGAATAGTTGAAGAGGGAGGAGCTGAAGAAGCAAAACAAGAAAAATGAATGAAGCATACTTTCGCTTCTTTCGCCAGGCCTTCTGCTTCCCACCCCCCTGTAATCTTGAGCAGCTGTACTGTCAAATAAAAGCCTGCAAGAAACATCTGTAATGTTATGTATCTTCGTGCTAAGGGCAATACATCTTAGTATTGGCCATTCCCTGTTCAGGTTTTTTGATCTAAAGGCGGCTTCTTTCTTGAACGCCGGCTATCTCTGTGTCAAATGCTTGTAATCCTGGTGCTTGTGATCAACGATCAACTTCAATACTAGGATAATATTTCTTCAAATATCTTCCATTTATTGCAGCAGAAAATTCTTCTCCTAGTAAAGTTTTCAATATGTAAGCGTTACCAGGCACACACCTGACTACCCGAAAAGGTCCTTCCCAATTCGGGGACCATTTGCCGAACGCACTATACTTAGTTCCAATCGGCAGTAGCGCTTTCCAAACCAAATCTCCTTCTGCGAATTGCTTAACCTTTACTTTCTTGTTGTAATATTAGCAACCCGCAGCTTGTTCTTCTCAATGTTTTCTAGGGCTCTAAGACGAATCATATGCAAATCTTCCAACTCGTCCATCATTAAGCCACTGTAATCTTTGGTGCTCAAATCCTTTTGCAAAACCACTCTCCTTGAATCTGATTGCATTTCCCAAGGCAAAACAGCGTGGTGCCCATAAACTAATTCATAAGGAGAAGTTTTTGTAGCTCCATGAGGAGCCATTCGGTAAGCCCATAAAGCCTCATTGAGTACCGAATGCCACCTCTTTGGCTTCTGATCGATTTTCTTTTGTATAAGCTTGATCATGATCTTGTTAGAAGCCTCTGCCTGACCATTAGCTTGGGCATAATAAGGAGAAGAATTAAACAACTTGATTCCCATGCTTTCAGCAAACTCCCTGAACTCCAAGGATACAAACTGAGCTCCTTGATCAGTTGTAATTGTTTGAGGAATCCCAAACCTGTAGATGATGTGTTCTTTAACAAACTCAACCATGTTTTCTGATGTTACTTTCTTCAGTGGAATTGCCTCAACCCATTTGGTGAAGTAATCTGTTGCTAAAAGCACAAACTTATGCCCCTTGCTAGATGGTGGGTTTATCTGGCCAATCAAATCTATACCCCAGCCTCTGAATGGCCATGGCTTGATAATTGGATTCAGTGCTGATGTTGGAACCCTTTGAATATTTCCAAACTTCTGGCAATCTTGACATCCCTTGTAATATTCAAAGTAATCTTCCAACATTGTCGGCCAAAAACATCCAGTTTGCCTAATAACCTATTTCATACGATAGGCTGATGGATGTGCTCCACATAGCCCATCATGCACCTCACTCATCATTTTCTTTGCTTCCTCTGGACCCAGGCATTGCAGCAACACCCCATCCGATGATTTGTAAAATAGACTTCCATCCAGAAGAACAAATTTTATTGCTTTATACCTGAGCTTCCTAGAAACCTTTCGAGATCGATCCTCCAGATAATCGACAATCTCCTTTCTCCAATCATCCTCAGCCAGATCGTTCCCAAAAGCATATATCTCCATGGCAAACGCTTCTTGATTTTCTCTATAATTTGAAGCACTTTGAGCTGACATGTTTGCCTCTTCATTGTGTTCTCTAGGAATATGCTGTAGAATTACTAACTGAAAACTCTTTAAGATCTCCCTGCATTCCTCGTAGTAATTCCTCAAGGCATCACTCTTACACTCATATTGGCCGTTCAATTGCTTTAAAACCGGCTCTGAATCTCCATAAATTTCAACTGAAACAGCCCCGACTTCTCTCAAATATTGAAGCTCCCTAAGCAGTGCCTCGTACTCATCTTGATTGTTTGTGACAGTAGGCTGAATAGGGATAGCAAACTCAAACGTCTCACCCTTGGGTGAAATTAATAAAATCCCTACTCCCCCACCTTTACCACATGAGGATCCATCAAAGAACAGAGCCCAAGGAGTAATTTCAAGCAAATCAATTGATGGATCACGATGCTCAGTTATAAAATCGGCAATAATCTGACCTTTTATAGCTTTTGCCGACTCGAACTTTAACTCAAACTCAGATAAGGCCAAAATCCACTTGCCAATCCTTCCATTCAAAATTGGCATAGATAACATATGTTTTATTACATCAAACTTGGAGTATACAACACATTCGACATTCAACAAGTAGTGCCGAAACTTTGTACACAAGTAGTAAACACACAAGCACAGCTTCTCCGCGGCCGAATACCTGGTCTCAGGATCAAGTAATTTTCAGCTAAGGCACGCTACTACCCGCTCCTTTCCTTCAAACTCTTGTATAAGGGCCAATCCAATGGTTTGGGTATCGGCCGCCACGTACAACTTAAAAGGCTTATTCAACTGTGGAGGCACCAGCACTGGTGGTTCCTTCATGTATCGCTTGATTTCATCAAAAGCCTTTTGTTGTTCGTCACCCCATATGAACTTCTGATCCTTCTTGACCTTCAACAGCGGGGAAAAGGGCAAAACCTTTTGTGACAAATTTGAAATGAACCTTCTCACAAAATTGATCTTGCCAAGCAGTGATTGCAACTCCTTGAGATTGGTTGGAGGAACAACTTCATCGATAGCTTTCATGCTCTTCTTGCCAACTTCAATCCCTCCTTCATGTACCAGAAATCCCAAGAATTCTCCAGCTGATACTCCAAAGGCACACTTGTTTGGATTCATCTTCAATCCATGCTTTCGGGTGCACTCCAGAGTTCTCTTCACATCCTCCAAGTGTGAGTCATGATTCAAAGATTTGATCACGACATCATCAATATAAATTTCAACAATTTTGCCGATCAACTCATGAAAGATATAATTCATGGCTCGTTGATAAGTTGCACCGGCATTTTTCAACCCAAACGTCATGACTATCCACTCAAACAGGCCTATATGCCCAGGACATCTGAAGGCTGTCTTCAATATGCCTTCTATTGCCATAAATATTTGGTTGTACCCTGCATTACCATCCATAAAACTGATAACCTTATGTCCAGCAGCAGCATCAACCAATAAATCAGCAACAGGCATTGGGTATCCATCCATAGGAGTAGCTCTGTTCAAATCTCTGAAATCTATGCAAACCCTCATCTTCCCATTTTTCTTGTAGACAGGGACGATGTTAGAGATCCACTCCGCATACCTGCATGGCCGAATGGAGTTTGCATCAAGTAATCTCTCAACTTCCTTTTTCACATCGGTTAATACTTCATCCTTGTAGATTTTTTGGGGAGGTTGCTTATAAGGTCTAAAACCAGGCTTGATTGGCAACCGATGCTTAACAATAGAACGATCTAAACCAGGCATCTCCGAATAATCCCAAGTGAAGCAATCTTTATATTCTTTTAACATCTTGATTAGCTCCTCTCTGAAGCCTGACTCCAAGTTAGCACTGATAAATGTCGACTTGGCTTGTCACCATTTCCAATATCAATTTCCTCTAATTTGTCAGCCGACATGAATCCTCGCCCTAACTTTCCATCAGTTCCATCAACTGGATTATCCATTTAAAAAATATTGTAAGAGCCGACTGCTTGAATCGGCTGTTGATCACTGCTGACAGGTTCAACAGGACCTTCACCCCAGTCTTTTCCTGAGAAACAATCAATGCCTTGATACTCCCAGAAAGTCGGTTCGACGTTTGCCACGCTCACTGAATCATCTGCTTGGGCCACTTCAATATCGTCATCTACCCACTGAACGAGCTGTTGATGCATGGTAGATGGAATGCAGCAATTGGCATGGATCCAGTCCCGCCCAAGCAGCAAGCTATAAGCTCCCTTGCCTTCAATGACAAAGAAGGTTGTGAGCAAAGTTTTAGACCCGATCATCAAGTCCACGTGCATGCAGCCCTTGGTATCTGAAGGATTCCCAGCAAAATCATTCAGAATTATGCTCGTTGGCGTCAAGTCTCCGGGGCCCATGCCAAGCTTCCTGAAGGTGGTATACGGCATCACGTTGACTGCAGCTCCACCATCAACAAACATTTTGGTCAATGGCTTGCCATTGACGTATCCCTTCAAATACAACGGCCTCATGTGTCGATTCTTGGCCGGTTTGTCAAAGGTGGCCTGCTTAGCCAATACCAGTTGTGCCATTAATCCCCCAAGCTGTTCATCCTCATTGGTATCTGGAGATGTTTCCTCCTGCGCAACTTGGTTAGCGGGAGCCATGAACTCATTCGGCAAAAAGTATACCATGCACGCTGGAGCCGAACGACCCGATCCTTCAGGCTTGTCTTTTGGGTGCCACATTTGCTTTCTTTGGATTCCCGCCTGCTTCAATTCTCGGTTCCTCAAGTGTTGAACCCTTCTCTTTTGGCTTTTCCTTAAGCCAGGCAGGCACCACTGTCCTTCTTGCCAGATGTACTCGCGCTCCTCTTCTTCTTGATCAGCCCATCTTTGGTCAGCTTGCCTTTTCCTTGGGTGATCATTTATTTTTAGACGCCGACCGTCATTAGGATGCATCCTTCCAATTCTCTCATGGACGGATCGGCGATTGACAGTTTCCTGCCTGTATTCAGAATACTTATCACTGCACTCAGGGCAATTCTTCAATGTGGGGAGCTTCAAGCCTTCGTTCCAGCAGTGCCTAAAGAATGCGCATCCCCAGTGTGCACGCTCTTGCTCCTGCGCGTACTCTTCTAGCTCTTTCCTGCGCGCCTCTTCTTCAAACCTGCGCCTCTCCTCTTCATACTTCTGCTTCTGGTAGCGTTCCTTTTCCTACTGACGATGCCATTTGTTGAGGAGAATGCATGTGGTGACCCTGGGCTTGGTCCTGGATGATTCCCTAACTTCAACCTGGCTCTTGAGGACGCGAGGTGCTTCCCTGTGGACTTGCTCCATCGTCACTTGCCGTGTGGGATCCATTGATCCATCCTGTTTCGCTCTAGCTGAAGTCAGGACCTTCACTTTCCCCTTATCCTCAGCAGTCACCATATTGATAGAAAAGCCAACCATGTTTGAGGGAAAGGGTGGTCATCCAGCTTCATCTTATTATCAAATTTCAAATGCCCCTCCTGGATAGCCTTTTGGATCCTCATCCTGGAGACCCTGCAATCATTGATGGAGTGAGAGTTTCTATCATGAAAACCACAGTAACGTTTCTCTTTAACCCCATCGGGCCGAAGCATAGAATGCCCTTCAGGCAACTTGATTCGGCCTTCTTTTACCAAGAACTCAAAGAGCTTGTCAGCCTTGGTGACATCAAAGTCATATGTGCCCTTGGTTTGCTTTGCCCACCGCTGGTTCACGGTCAAGGGCTCCTTGCCCCACATAATCTCAGTGGTGGCCACTTCCTCATCATCATCAAACTCTTCCACCTGGTCAGCCTTTTCGAGGAACTGGTTGTAGATGTCAGCTATGTCATGGTGCTTGGCAAATCTGGTATCCTTCTTGAACCCGTAGGCCTGATTACTCATCAACGACAGCTTCTGAGACAACTGACCAAGGTTGTCAAATTCCATGCCAAACAACTTCTCCCGAATAGCTGGCAACATCCCCCGCAATGACCATATCGCCCATCGATCATCCGGCAAAGTCAGAGAGAAGCACATGCCCTTGACTTCCCTGAATCTTCTGAGGAATTCTAGAGGCGTCTCATTGTGCCTCTGTTTCAAGGTAGCCAGATCAATCAGCTTCTTCTCTGTGCTACCACTAAAGTAATGGGCGTGGAACTTTTGTTCTAGATCCCTCCATGTGCCGACTGACTGAGGAGGCAAAGAAGTAAACCATTGGAATGCTGAGCCCGTTAATGACAAAGGGAAATATCTAACCCTGAACGCCTCATCAGCTGAAGCTTCTCCAAGCTGCATTAAATATCGAGCAATATGCTCTACCGTGCTTGTATCGTCCTGCCCAGAGAACTTTGTAAACTCCGTAGGAGGCTTCACCCTCAGCGGCAAGATCACCCTGTAGTACCACTCTGGGAAGGGAGGTGTATAAGCTGGTCCTTGCATTTTAGGTTTGAGGCCGAATTGATTTTGCATCAGATCGTCCATTTTCTGTACCAGAATATCATCGTCTTGTATTCCTGCAGCTGTACCGTACCCAGGATTTGGGAGAGCATCTATAGCACCATAATCCATGACCTCATGATATCCTCCACCATACATATTTTTTGCAACCTGTTATTATCTGGGGCTATCTTGTAAGTAGAGTTAGGCGGCATTCCAGTCGAACCGAATGCCATGTCCCCATATGTGGGCTGATACGGGTTCGGCTGTTGAACTGGTTGACCTCTATTGTTTTGTAGAGGTGGCTGGATTGGCTGACTCCCCATGCCTCGTAGAGGAGGTTGCATCGGCTGACTCCCAACGCTTTGTGGAGGAGGCTGGATCGGCTGGCTCCCAACGCTTTGTGGAGGAGGCTGGATCGGCTGGCTCTGCAGTGGCGGTTGAGCTCCTGTTTGTTGAGCAGAACTGGTTTCTCTGACTTCTGTAGAATATGCGTGAGGGGATACTCGACTAAACACCTTTTCCATGCCCGGGCCGAACACGCCGATCATCATCTGCTTGAACATGCTCAAGAAAGCCGTATGATGCCCACCCAACACAGCTTCTGCAGTCTCCCGAAAAGCATTCAGAGCCTCTTCTTTCTCTTGAAAAGATGTGGTGTCAGGCTCCCCCGGCAACAGAACCCTGGGCATTTCAAATTTAAGGTATGGGACGCCACTTCTGTTCTTGCCGAACGACATCAAGCACTTCATCTGGAATTGGTCAATAGCGTCTTTCCGCTGTGCTTGTTGTTCTAGAGATAGGTCATCAATGGTGACATCCATGATGTCATCGATTTCAGGCATCTTGATTCAACTGAAGGGTCCCACCGAGCATGCCAAAAAGTGTGTTGACGCAAAATCCGCACCCTGCGCCAAGCACACAGCAAGCCGAAAAGCTGGCTTAACACACGAGCAAATTCCAAAGCGTGCCAGTCAATTTTCCTAAAATTAACAAATGATAACGCGGTTAGATGCCAAAGCTTAGAACTTGCCGGGTAGTACCAGACAGTTCCATATTTGCGGCTAAAAGCCATGTAAAGTGACATATAGCTATGAGAAGCTATCTGTCAACAGATTGAAAACCATTCGGGAGCTTTAAAGCGTAAAAAAGGAAATAGCCGAATAGATGATGTAAGTGTGATGAAAGATCAATCTTTGTCTAAATAACGTTGCTCGTGCACAAAATCGTGACCAATCCTTGAGGATAAATAACAGTAAAAGTAAATGAAGTCAAGCATGATAACAAATACGTAATGAACAAGCATGCATAGGCCCAAAGCACTAGTCTACCGCATGTCTAGATACTTCAAAACCCGTCAAGCGTGAATTCAAATAAGTTAATCCACCGCATGATCCAACTTGTTTAAAATCACACCACCAACCGCAAAAAGATCTATCCACCGCATGATACAGTCTAAATATGGAAGGCTAAAAGCATGCGATTTTTAAACATAACTTATAAACACATTTTACTCATGAAAGCATAACCGAACACGGCTGTACAGCCGAATCGAGATCCGTGGAGAAGGAACAAACATTGCTAAAGATGATAAACCTATCAGATTGAATCCAAATCTAATCCACCGGATGATTAGCTCTAAAACAACCCAAAAACGTGCATCTACCGCATGATACTCGATTCTGTGAAGATTCACACAAGATTAGCAAGCTTGATCCCACAACACGTGACAACTTAGATTAATTCGGGTTCGGCTATTAAAACACACGTGATCCACGTGCCTTATTGAAGCAAAGATGCGAGTGTGCAATGTAAAGATCACCAAACATGATAAAGTCGATCCAAATCAATCTAAATTGGGCAAAAGTGTGTTACATGAATTTAAACATGAAGTAAAAACTCAAAGCAACACGTGGTAACTTAATGAATCTATTAGATCTTGCCAAATCTAATAGAGCCGATAACTAGCTCCAAGCTAGATCTTAGCCTACCGCATGGCTCATGATGATACTAGACATGATACAAGGTTGCCGGTACTTACGGAGATCGACGGATCGATGAACCCTCTCGAAGAACTCGACGACAAGACTAGAGGACTCGAAGGTTTGGCGTAAAGCCGGTTTGTTATGAGAATATTCAATTACCATTACATACATCCAGGGTTCATATTTATACCCTGTCCTGACATGACTCCTGGTGGACTACGAGCACAATATTTGATACCTAATTTAACACCCAAACATGAATGCTTATCCATCCATTCGTTTCTTCCGCTCGGGCCACGTCACCACGCGATCCCGTGAAATCAGCGCAAACAGTCCCTTTGCCGAACGGAAACAAACTGCCGACCGCAAGCATCACTGCCGAATCTTCTGAAGAAATCTCCCCCCGCTGAACGGGATTTGTTACCATGTTAGGCCCACGAATCAGCCTCTCTCCTGTACCAATTTTTGGTGTTAACACCCACTAGCCCGACATCACGGCGCCGTCCTGTGCGGGCGAGGAGTAGTCATGCATCTTCCCTTCGAGGGTTCTGCCGTCCTTTTTCGAGGGGGTGGTGCGCCAGTCGTACGGGAGTGGGTGGTACAGTGCCACGGGGTGGTTGCTGACCATGCCACACAGTGTCACACAACGGCAGGGAGTCGGCGGAGCAGTGCCGGGGCATGATTCCCAGGCGCGTAGTGGCGTGGATTCGCCATTGAGTTGGACGCCTGCAGATGTCAGTGCATTAAATGCCCCTGTCGGAGGAGCAGGTATGGAGGCGGCGGGCCTGTGATCCCCTCGAGCGAGACGGAAACTCGCTCGAGGGGGCGCTCGGCTCTCGACCGAAATGGGGCCTCGCGCGAGGGGGGCGTCCAGCCCCCGAGCGAGGCGGAGTCCCGCTCGAGGGGGTGTCCGGCCCTCGAGCGAGACGGAACCTCACTCGAGGGGGCGGCCGACCCATGAGCGAGGCGAATTTGTACCGGGGCAGCGCCGTACCCCTCGAGCGAAGCGGGGTTCCGCCCGAGGGTGGCTGGGCCGATTGATTGACGGGCCGTGGGTCCGTGGGTTTGTTTTGCGCATGTGTTTAGGCTCGTTTGCATTTGTTTTTACGAGCTTAAGCGGGTTTCCCCTGGTTGTTTAGGGGATCCTCATGGCTGTCCCCGACATTTGGACCGCGTCGTCGTGCCCACCTCGCATGGCTGCCGGCACAGGGGAGGGAGGGAGCCAGTAGATAAGGGGAGATGTTGTGAGGCAGATGAGGAGCCGTTGTAGAGCAGGAGACCCGTAGTGGGGCAAAAGAGGAGCTGGTGGTGTAGGGGAGCCGCTGTGGGGTAGGGGAGGAGCCGGCGGAGTAGGGGAGCCGCCGTGGGGCAGGGGAGGAGCCACCGCAGAGCAGGGAAGATTCCGCCACGAGGGGAGTTATTGCGAAGCAGGAGAGCTGTCGTTGCCGCATCACGCCCCGCATTGCTCCCCATATCGTATCCACCGCCACGCACGACCATGTACTCCACGAACTCCAGCCATGGACTCCAACGTCGTTGGACAACGACGAGCTTGAAACTAGTGCGGGGAGCCGCCTTCGCCTCCTCTGAGATCCCGCTGGCGAGCGCCTCATCTCCTCCGTCCTCAACTCCGGTGAGCGCGGCCGTGGATGCAGGCTCTCTTATTCCTCTAGTGTGAGGAGCTTTGAGGAGGAGCTCACCATGGCAGCTTGAGGAGGAGCTCGAGTATATCGCGAGGTTCTCCTGCTGCACCACCAGAAGGAGGAGGGGCGGCGGGGCAGAGCAGGGAACCACCAGAGAGAGAGGAAGAGGGAGGGCTGAAACGGAGCCGTGTGAGGAGAGAGATGAGTGCCATGTAAGTATGTCACGTTGTCGTGGATCACAGGTCTGGACCCATTAGGACCTGTAGTAAGACCCGAACAACGTTTAGGGATCTCAGTGACACACTTTGTGAGTTCGTGGACCGGCATGACACAGCAGCACAAGTTTGAAGACCCACTATGCATTTTACTCTAAAAATGTACTATAATGTATAAGGTATAATAAGTATCATTAATTTGGGCATTAACTTAATTTATGATAAGTTTATTTGAAAATATAATGTTAATAAGGAAATTTGGATTTATACCATTAATAGATCTCAAAGTTAGATACTAAGTCAATATGGGGTTCACATGAGTCAATGACACGTAGGGTCAATAGTATATATCTAACTTAGTATGAATCCAATTATTCTAACTTTTTTCGTAGTTATTTTTCCCAAGTCTCTTTCTCCTCTCTCGTGCGAGTCGATGGTGGGATTCCTCGCTCTGGTGCAAGCTTCCTGATGGTGGGAGTTTGGCTTAGGGGTAGTTGTGAAGATTGAAGAGTGAAGACCATGGGGTGTGCTCTAGCAAGCTGACTTGTGAGAGCAAGTACAATAAGGACCAGGATTCAGTGCCTTTGCTTCTCTAAGGCACAGTGTACCTTTGCTTCACAAAACTGTCTTCCCTGGAGCATCTTCCCAACACAAGGCAAAAAGGGATTATATGCTTAGCATTTTTCATCACAGATTTATTTAGCATACAAAGAGAAAATTATGCCCCCAACATTAACAACAACATAAAACAAAGCTTCACTTTAATTCATTATAAGTGACATTAACAGTACAATACCCATACTTGGCACTTTGAGTCACTCAAATTGATATTGTAGTACTGGCCTACTTGGCCATTCAATTGTACAATTTGGCCACAAAATGCTATAGTTAGCCCACAAAATACTATGATTGGCCCAAAATACTACCTAACCACCTTGCACATACTAGAACAGATCGTCAACATGAAGAAGATCATCATCAAAGACTGGAGCTGTCACAAGTTGGGAAAATTGCCAATATAATTATACTCTTTAACTTGTATGATTGCTTCTTTGTTGATGTCATCATTCACCACTTCCTTTGGGGGCTGTACACCATCATCTTGCCTTCGTTTCTGCCATAAAAGGTTGAAAGTGTCACTAATTAGCTATGAATAGCAGCATGTAGAAAGTCTAGATCTCAAGTTGAGAACATACCTTTGGCTGATTCTTTTTGCTTCCAGCAGATTTAGTTGGCTTTTTGGTTTCAGCGGATTTAGTTGGCATTTTTGGATTACCCTTGGGTAATTTATCAAGCTAATTTTTCTTTCTTCTTAAATTTTTTGGCTTCACCTCCTTTTTCTTGAGTTGTGCAGCAAGAAAATCAACTTTTTGTTGTTTATTTAGCTCAACATTTTCTGCATCATTTTGTTGTTTGTTTGGCTCAACATTTTCTTGGTCATTACATGATTCACTCAAGACATTAGTAGATAAATTCAGTTTATCCTCCAGCTGTGTACTCAAGCAATCAAGTCCGTCTTCTAGCAGCAAACAACAATCTGGATAATCAGATGCTTTATATGCCGAATTGAAAAACTTATGAAACAACTTTCTGGTTCGAAGTTGAGCTTCCAGCTTTGGATTTGCTACCGCATTCCTTCCTTCCTTATCTTGCACACGTCCACTGCGAGCTTCTCTAGTCCATCTCTTCAAGATATAGTGAGACGGTAATGTTTTTATATTCATCAAATCAAGAACTTTCAAATCATGAGGACATAATATTCCTGTCTAATTGAACATTTGACAACTACATGTTGCTGTTTTGTTCAAAGGATCACTTATCACTATGCGCTCCTTCTCAAAACTTGAAGCACCATAGAAACTCCCAACAGCAATAGCATATCAATTTTCATCCAGTAATCTGCTGCATGCAGCCATAGACCTTTCATATTCACCTTGGAAAGCTTCAAAAATAATTTGAGTGTAAACCTCACTTGCTTGCACCAACATAGGTGTACGCATTTGTCTTCTTGGGATGTTCTTCCTTGCCTCAAATTCAGATTGCAATTCCTTTGCTCTTTTTTCTTGCACTGCTCTCTCAAAATGCTTCAAAAATCGAACTATATCAAAACCTGATTTCAAATAGTTCTTCAATGCATTATTGAAGCTCTCACTTAGTTGTGTACTTCTCACTCCCAAACTGAAGACATCTCTCATATAGCATTCAGCCCATTTTTCTTTAACCTTGTATATACTGTCTAACCAAGTTTGCTTATGCACTTTAGATCTCATAATGTCAAAAGCTTCTTGAAATACTGCCTTGTCCTCATAGCCATACATGCAAGCACTAAAATCTGAGAGAATTTGAGATTCTTCATCTTCCTTTTCAGATTTATCTTCATTTTCAAATTCAATTTCATCTTCGCCCTTCACTAGAGACAAATGTTTGACAGCATTTTGGATTATGTGAAAGGCGCACAATCCATGATATGAATCTGTGAAAATTTTAGGTATAGCTTTTTCCATTGCAGCATCTTGGTCTGTATAAATAGTTCTAGGTTGCTTCCCACCATGTGCAGCTAGAAAAGTCTCAAAGAGCCATAGAAATGAACCCTCTGTTTCATCAAACAAGATTGCAGCACCAAAAATAGTAGTCTCTCAAACTGATTGAGCCCAAGAAATACACCAAATGGTCTGTATTTTTTGTTTATGCCAAAAGTAGTATCAAATGTGACCACATCACCAAAGTGTGCATAGTCAAGGAGCATTTTGGCATCAACCCAATAAATGTTGGTTATATGTTCCTCAATATCTAGCTGCAAAGCACATTGAAATGATGGATTCTCAGCAATTTTGTCATGAAAATACTTCAACATACTTCCAGCTTGTCCAAAAGCCAACTCCCTTTATCTTTTGGTACACAAATAATTTACACAACAAACCGGCCCTGTGCCAACCTTCGAGTCCTTTAGTCGAGTCATCGAGTTCTTCGAGAGGAGCCATCAATCCGTCGACCTCTGTAAGTACCGGCAACCTTGTATCATGTCTAGTATCATGCGGTGGATTTAAGCTTGGTTCAAGAGGGTTTCTTGTTAGATCATGAGCCATGCGGTGGGCTAAGATCTAGCTTGGAGCTAGTTATCGGCTCTATTAGATTTGGCAAGATCTAATAGATTCATTAAGTTACCACGTGTTGCTTTGGATTTTGCTTTATGTTTAATTCATGTAACACTCATTTGCCCAATCTAGATCGATTAGTTTCGGCTTTATTTCTTTGAGATCCATGTGTTATACTTTCAAATCTTTGGTTTTATATATGGCAAAAGGATCAAGTACTCTCAATAGCCGAATTTAGATCAATCTAGATTGTCACGTGTTGCGGTTCAAGCTTGTTGACTTTTCAATGTTTGTTCCTTCTCCACGGAACCCAAATCGGTTGCACAGCTGTCTTCGGCAGTCTTGCCACGAGTGAAACATGTTCATAAGCTTATTTAAAATAATGTATGCTTTTAGCCTTCCATATTTAGATTGTATCATGCGGTGGATTGATCTATTCTTGGTTGGTGGTGTGGTTTCAAACAAGTCATATCATGCGGTGGATTAACTTGTTTGGTGTCACGCTCGATGGGTTTGAAAGTACCTAGACATGCGGTAGACTAGTACTTTTGACCTATGCATGCTTGTTTACTTCAAATTTATAATCATGCTTTCACCTTATTTATTTTATTGTAATTTATCCTCGAAAATCGGTCATGACCACGTGCGTGCAATGTTGTTTAAACAAAGACCGATCTTTCATCATGCTTACATCATACATTCGGCTATATCCTGTTTTCATGTTTTAGAGCTCCCGAATGAATATTCAAACTGCTGACAGATAGCTTGTTGTAGCTATATGTCATTTTAACTGGCTTTATAGCCATAAATACGGAACTGTCTGGTACCACCTGGCAAGTTCCAAGTTTTATCTAACAGCTTTTCATCCTTTGTCAGTTTTCAGAAAAATTGACTGGCACGCTTCGGATTCGGCACTTGTGTTAAGCCAGCTTTGTTCGGCTTGCTGTGTGCTTGGCGTGAGGTGCTGATTTTGCATCAACACACTTTTTGCCACGCCTGGTGGGACAATCTAGTTGATCAAGATGCCTGATATTCATGATGTCATGGATGTCACCATAAAGGAGCTGTCTCCAAAACAGCAGTTGCAATTAAAGGAAGCTGTTGATCAATTTCGGCAGAAGTGTCTCATGTCATTCTCTAAAAACAGAAGTGGTGTGTCATATCTTAAGTCTGACATGCCAAGAGTTCTACTACCAGGAGAACCTGATACCACATCTGCTGAAGAGAAACAGGAGGTTATGAATGCGGTTCAACAAACTATGGAAAACATAATGGCCAAACACAATACTGTTGTCTTGCATATGTTCCGGCAAATGATGGTTAGTGTCTTTGGCCCAGGCATGGAAAAGGTGCTTAGTCGAGTATCACCCCAAGGGCCTAGTGGTGAGACAGGAGAATCAAGTGTTGCCGTTAATGGCCAACCAGCTCAAGATGCAAGTGCTCAGCCGCCTCTGCAAAGTACGGGAGGTCAACCAATCAATTTGCTCTTGGAGAGATTTGGAGCAGAAATTTCATGCTCACTATTTCATTGGCAGCAATGAGAAGAAGCTAATTGATCTGACTACCCTGAGACAGAGGAACAATGAAACACCAATGGAGTTCCTCAGGAGGTTCAGAGAGACCAAAAGCATGTGCTTCTCTTTGAACCTACCAGATGATCAATTGGCTGGTATGGCTGTAGCAGGTATGTTGCCAGCTATTCGGGAAAAGCTATCCGGCATGGAGTTCGATAATCTTGGCCAATTGTCGCACAAACTGTCATTGATGAGCAACCAGGCTTATGGTTTCATCTAGGTTCGCCAAACATAGTGATATAGCTGACATCTACAACCAATTCCTCGAGAGAGCAGATCAGGGAGAGGAATTTGATGATGAAGAAGAAATAGCTGCAGCTGAAATAGTGTGGGGCAAAGAGCTAGTAACAGTGAATCAATGGTGGGTCAAGCAAGCCAAGGGCACTTATGACTTTGATGTGACCAAGGCTGATAAGCTCTTTGAGTTCCTTGTAAAGGAAGGCCGAATCAAGTTGCTAGAAGGGCATTCTATGCTTCGGCCTGATGGAGTCAAAGAAAAGAGATACTGCGAGTTTCACGACAGGAATTCTCACTCCATCAATGAGTGCAGGGTTTTCAGACATCGATGAGGTTGAGCAACTTGGGTTGATGGCACAGCTAGTGTTGGCCAAGCAAGCTACCTTTGACAAGCCAGCCAAGAATCGGCACATGAGATCGCTGTACTTGAGGGGATATGTCAATGGGAAGCCATTGACCAAGATGTTCGTTGATGGTGGAGCTGCGGTCAATGTGATGTCGTACACTACGTCCAGGAAGCTTGGCATGGGCCCTGGGGATTTGACGCCAACAAGTATAGTTCTGAATGATTTTGTTGGGAATCCTTCAGACACCAAGGGCTGTGTACATGTGGATCTGATGATCGGATCTAAGACCTTGCTCACGACCTTCTTTGTCATTGAGGGCAAAGGGGCATATAGCTTGCTGCTTGGACGGGACTGGATTCATGCAGATTGTTGCATCCCATCTACCATGCATCAACAGCTTGTTCAATGGGTGGATGATGATATAGAAGTGGTCCAAGCAGATGACTCAGCAAGCGTGGCTAAGGTGGAACCAGCCTTCTAGGAGTATCAAGGTATAGATTGCTTCTCAGGCAAGGACTGGGGTGAAGGTCCTGTTGAACCAGTCAGCAGTGATCAACAGCCGATTCAAGCAGTCGTCTCTTATAGCAATTTTCAATGGAAAATCCAATTGATGGAACTGATGGAAAGTTAGGACGTGGATTCATGTCGGCTGGCAAATTGGAAGAAATTGATATTGGAGATGGCGACAAGCCAAGGCCGACATTTATCAGTGCTAACTTGGATTCAAGTTTCAGAAAAGAGTTGATCAAGCTACTAAAAGAATATAAAGATTGCTTCGCTTGGGATTATTCGGAGATCCCTGGTTTGGATCGTTCCATTGTTGAGCATCGGTTCCCAATCAAGCCTGGTTTTAAGCCTTACAAGCAACCTCCCCGAAAGATCTACAAGGATGAAGTATTGGCCGACGTGAAAAAAGAAATTGAGAGATTAATCGAAGCAAATTTGATTCAGCCATGTGCATATGCAGAGTGGATCTCTAATATTGTCCATGTTTACAAGAAAAATGGGAAAATGAGGGTTTGCATAGATTTTAGAGATCTAAACAGAGCTACACCCATGGATGGATATCCAATGCATGTTGCTAACTTGTTGGTTGATGCTGCTACTGGACATAAAGTTATTAGTTTTATGGATGGCAATGCAGGGTACAATCAAATTTTTATGGTAATAGAAGATATATCAAAGACAGCCTTCAGATGTCCTGGACATATAGGCCTTTTTGAGTGGATCGTCATGACATTTGGGTTGAAAAATGCCGGTGCAACTTATCAAAGAGCCATGAATTATATTTTTCTTGAGTTGATCGGCAAAATTGTGGAAATATACATTGATGACGTTGTGATCAAGTCTTTGGATCATGAATCTGAGGACCAGGAGCGTCCCAGTGGTCGATGGATGACCGCTCCTCAGTGATGAGTGATTGACAACGGGTGTTGGACTAACTCTTGGCTCAGTGCGTAGGTGTAGGTTGCGGCCTAGTTCGTGTTGTTGCAGGTGAAGAACGGGCGTGAAAGGTCTTCAGCCTTGAGGGGCCTCCGGGAGATGGAGAGACAAGTAGGCTCGGTTCGAGGGACCTAATGGACAGCGGTACTAGGTGCGGGCCACATGGTGGCGATACGAGCAAGACGAAGTCATGAACAATCGAGCCGGTGCACGGTGGCGGTCGAGTCAAGTGGTTTGGCGGGAGGCCGGACCGAGCACACGGGGTTTGGTGGTTTGCCCACAAAATCATCGGAGGACGATTTCTTGGTTTGGGCCTCAAAACCAAGTCCGAGGGCCCAACACGACGGAGATGGGATCCGGGCGTGTCGGGAAGCTTCAAAGCGGAGGACACGTGGCGGGATCGCATGGCTTGCGTCGGGAGGACGCGGGGTGCGGCAAAGGTGTGCCCGTCCGATGGCAAGACCCACAAACATTACCTAAATGCCCCTACATGGGTTGTATCGCCAGTAGTTAAGTTAGGGGTAGTCGAGTCATTTACCACTCCGGCGGGACCTGATATATAAGCCATGAGTGTGTGTGGATGGCTCTCTCTCTCCGCGACTTAGGGTTTCATTCCCCCCCCCTCCCATTTCTCATTTTCGTAGCTATTTTCTTCTCCATTTTCTCTAGACTAGCATGAGAGCTTCATGAGAGATTTTTTGAGAGGGATGGATGCTAGGGCGGCATGCTAGACCTTGTCAATCTTTCCTAGTTTGTATAGAAGATTCGGAGTTGTGTTTTTCGTGGTCTTTTTGTGCTTGTTTTTGGTGCCCTTGTTCTCAGTGTGATTCCGCGGATTTGAGTGGGTTTCTCCCCGGATTTCTTTGAGGGAAACATGGATGGATGTCTCGTGCATCTTTGTGATTGATTTTGTGCCCTCAAACGCTGGGAAACCACTTCAAGGATTTTCGTTCGGTGCTCTAGCTTTTGGTGGTGCTCAAAGGATTCGCGATTCCCGGTGATATAGGGAGTTAGGAGGCAAGATTTTTGGGTTATAGCATCCTTGTGTGACGCTTTTCAAGTCCCCAAACCCTTGTCTCCACAGCTTCTACCGTTTGGGAAATCCGATGATGATTTGGGGGAGTTGACCTTCGGGGTTGGGCTGTTTTCAGGTCTGTCCGTGAGGCGCGGACAGTCCGCGAGGGACCGGCGGATGGTCCGCGAGGAGTGAGTTCTTCCCGTGTTCGTGCTCGGCTTCGCTTTTGATCCGTCGTGGCTTTGAGTTTTCGTTGGGAGAGGTTACGGACAGTCCGCAGCAGAGGGCGGACGGTCCGCGGGTGCCTGGCGGACAGTCCACGTTCTCCCCGCGGACGGTCCGTTATTCGCGGTCGTCTCTGGAGGTTCTGTTAGCTTTTTCGGACGGTCCGCGGCGCAAGGCCGGACAGTCCGAGGTGAGTGTGCGGACAGTCCGCAACAGCAGGCCGGACGGTCCGCGTGGCCAGTGCGGACGGTCCGCCCCTCCTGGCCGGACGGTCCGCCAGAGCCTGTGTGCTTTGCTTCTTGGTTCGATTCCTTCCTTTCTTGTGCTTCCGCGTGTGCTTCAAGGAATCGTTCCTAAGACTTGAGGTTAATCCATAACCTCGTTGTCTTGGCGATTGGTGTGTGATTCGATCCATCGCTCGTGTGTGACCGGGTTTTGTCTAGGGTATAGGCCGGGTTCTTTGAGAAGAATTTTTACCAGCTCCTATTCACTCCCCCCTCTCTAGCCGCCATCCGATCCTTCAGTTGGTATCAGAGCTTGGTGCCGGATTCGTGGTGACTTTGACAAGTCTTGAATCCTAAGATGGCGTACGTTGAGCGGGGCGGTCCACCGCACTTCGATGGGAAGGGTTACCACAAGTGGGCGGCCCGAATGATGATCTTTCTTCGTGGCAAGTTGTTGGATTTCATTGTGCTTGACAAGACCTATGCTATTTCGGCAAACATCCATACTCTTATGGTGACCGATGCCGGTGCTAAGGCCAAGTATGAGGGAAATGCAAAAGTCGTCGATCACTTGGTCCGAAGCTTGTGTGATCCTGAGTTTGAGCGTGTTCGCCATTTGAATCTTGCTTGGCAAATTTGGGAGAAGTTGTTGGTTGCTCGTGGTGGTGATAACCATGTGAAGGCTCGCCTCTTTGTTTCTTACCGGATGCAATATGAGAACTTTACTCAACTTCCCGGTGAGGACATTGATGCGATGTTTCAGAGGTTCACCGCCATCGTGAACAACATGAAGGCCAATGTTGAGGATTTTCCTTACACCGAGCATGATCAAGCTTTGAAGCTCTTACATATCTTGGACCCAAATGTTTGGGGTGCTAAGGTTGAGGCCATCAAGGAGTCCGGGCAATATTTGACCATTAAGTTGGATGACCTCTTTTCTAAGCTCAAGTCTGCTGAGGTTGACAGGAAGTTGCAATCCAAGCATGAGGGCTCGACTGACCATAGTCTTGCTCTTGTGGGCGGATCAAAGGGCAAATCTAACCCTTCTTGTCGACAGTTTTCCTTGTCTTCTCTTATGTCTATTCCAGATGAGGAATTTGATGTGCTGGGCGAGGAGGAGCTGGCCTTGCTCTCAAGAAGGTTTGATCGACTACACGAGAGCCGGAGGAATGCAAGGCGGAGCTCAGGGACGTGCTACAAGTGTGGCCACTTCATCGCCGAGTGCCCGGAAGCAGAGGAGAACAAGTACAAGGTGAACGAGTACAAGGCGCATCCGAGGTGTGAAGACAAGTACTCCTCCAAGGGCAAGCACTTCAGCAAGTCCAAGAGCAAGGACAAGGAGAAGCGGCGACCAAGAAAGGGCGATTACAAGAAGGACAAGGCAAGAGCCATGGTGGCCGGTGCAAGCGACGTTGACTCAAGCTCAAGCGACGCGCAGTCAAGCTCAAGTAGTGAAGATGAAGACGCCGGGAGGCGCAAGGGCAAGAAGAGTGCAAGCCGGAACCTCAGTGGATTGAGCTGTGTGGCGCTTGAAGGCTTTTGTGGCATGGCCCATAGCTCGAGCAGCAAGAAGAGCGACAAGGAAGACAGCGACTCCGACTCGGAGGATGAGGTAAATCGTGACCCCGACTCTTTGCTTGCTGAGATCACTAGGTTGAATGGCTTGATTGACAACTGTGATAGTGTGTTGAGAGATGCTAAGAAGATGAGGAAAGATCTTAGGGCTCAACTTGAGAACGCTAGTGAGAAAGGAGAGTTAGAGTCCAAATTGCTTGAATTGAAACTTGAGAATGACTCTTTGAAACTTGCTCCTACTACTCCTGATGATGTTGAGTGTCTTAAGTGTGATGCATGGTTGAATGAGATCAAGTTGCTAAATGAGAAGAATGCTTCCACTTTGGCTAAACTAGATGCTCTTAGGACTGAGTATGATGAGCTTAAGGCTAGACCCACTTTGCTTGGTGCTTGTAAATCATGTCCTACTATGCATGCTAAGCTTGTTGATGCTCGTTCTACTATTAGCACTTTGGAAGCTTCTTTGAAATCTCCTGTTGTCAATGCATGCTCTAGCTGTCATGAAGTTACTTTGCGCAATCTTGAACTTACTTCCCGTTTGGATGTCATCTATGGGGAGAATGATTATTTGAGGAAGGTGTTGGGTTGGTTGTCTGGGCAGGAACCTCAATTGAAAATCATGATTGAGGAGTTCAAGAGAGCTGATGGTCGTGGTTTGGGTTTTGAGAAGTTGGGTGAGAAAGTGGGAGAGAACAGTGGGGAGAGTGTGTATGAGAAGTGTGTTGAGTCTAACCCCGAGTTTGAGGTGATCGGAGACATCCAAGTCCGACTTCCAAAAGCACCCAAGAACTCTTTCACACCAAAGCCCAACCACCTTTGCAACAAGCTTGACACAACCCAAGATCCACCCAAATTCCCACCTAAGACAAATGACTTCCAAAAACCCATGAAGTTTGTGAGTGAGAAGGGTGAGAAGCCTAGAGAGAAGCCAGAGCCAAAACCAAAACCCATCCCCTTCAGGTGTGAGTATTGTGGCAAGGAGAGGCATCTAGCAGAGTTTTGCTACAAGAGGAAGAGGGATGAGAGGCTTGCTAGGGAGCAAGCAAACCAGGACAGTTATCGCCAGTCTCATGGTATTCCTGAGCCTACAGTGCCACTTCCACGGGGTGTGGGAAGTGTGAAGAGTGTTGGTAGAGTTGGAGCTCAGGGTGGTAGGTTCCCACAGAGAGGTAGTGGTGAGAGGTTTGCTAGGAGAGATGATGGTGTGCGTGCTGGTGAGAGGGTTGGTCGGGCTCGTGGTGGTTTTGCTGGACGTCCCCCAACTCGTCCTCAATACGGGTTCAGGGGAGATGATCGCAGCTTTGGGTTCCAGAGGAACTACGGACCACGCTTTCCCCCTCGTGGTGCTCGTACTCCTTCCATGGGACATGGGAAGTTTGGTGGCAAGGGAATGATGTTTGCTAACCCCTCTTTTGAGCAGATGGCTCGACACTGGTTCAACTTTCTGTGTGCTAACCCCAGTGTCGAGTCGTTAGCTCACTCTCGTCCTTGTTTCTGACTACAGGCAGGAGGCTTGGAGAACATTTGATTGATCGACTCCGGATGTTCCCGACACATGACCGGAGATAAGAAGTGGTTCTCCAGCCTCACCCCAGTGAAGGAAAAGATGTACATAACATTTGGGGACAATGGACGAGGAAGGGTGATTTCTGAGGGTGTTGTGCATGTGAGTGACAAGGTAACGTTGAAGAGAGTTGCTCTTGTGAAGTCTTTGGGTTTCAATTTGCTTTCTGTTTCTCAGTTGCTTAATGAAGGTATTGAGGTGCGTTTCAAGTCTGGTGAGTCTCGTTTGCTGGATTCTCGAGGTGATCTTGTCTGTATGATCATCCCCGAGGGTCAGATTTTCAGGGCTGATTTCTCTCGTTCTTTGGGCCCTGCTCGCTGTTTGGTGGCTGGTCCTTCTTCTGATTTGTGGAAATGGCATAGGCGGTTGGGACACTTGAGCTTTGATTTGGTTTCCCGCTTGAGTGGTCTTGACCTTGTCCGAGGATTGCCGAGGTTGAAGCTTGAGAAGGATTTGGTTTGTGCTCCGTGTAGGCATGGCAAGATGGTAGCCACTCCCCATCCACCCCTGACCGATGTCATGACCGAGCGTCCGACAGAGCTGTTGCATATGAACCTTGTTGGGTCTGTCGGTGTTTTAGACCAGCAACCTACTACGGGGAGTACCCGAAGTAGATAAATGTGACTCGCCGAGATCGGTAACTCGAAGGAAGAGACACGTGGCACACAATTTAGACAGGTTCGGGCCGCGAGGTGCGTAATACCCTACGTCCTGTATGCTGCGTAGCTCTGGATTGATTGGGCACGATTACAAGATGGTGCAATAGTGCACCGTGAGTTGTATGAGATGAGATTGGATGCTAGAGATCGGTCCCTGCCTCACCTTATATAGTCCGGGAGGCAGGGTTACAAGTCGGAGTAGGGAGAGAGTACTAGTCGAGTACGTCTAGGAGTCCTCCATACAGTGCGGAACATGTACAGCTCCCTAACCGAGTACTACTCCTGTGTAGTCCTTGTGCTCCACACCTTCAGGTGCCATGTAGCGCAAGCCGGTAGTCCCGGGGGCCCACCGAGTAGTCGGTCCCGGTACCCACCGAGGTAGTGGGCCCGGGGAGGTCCATACGACAAGCCCCCGAGTACTTTGTAGTCGAGAAGGATAGCTTCAAGTAGTCTTGACGGCCTTAACGAGTAGTCCTCAAGCGTCCCTGAGTGCTACAAGTCAAAAGTCCTCAAGAGTAGTCGAAGCATCCCGAGGCTAGAATGTACTCCAGCTGATGTTTGAGCAATCTTGAAGTCTTCTCGAGTAGTTCCAAGTGTCCTCGAATACTGCCTTCGAAGGTCTTCAAAAAATGCCCGTCTTGTCTTGAAGTCGGAGCTGATATGGAGGTGCGATTGCAAAATCGCACTCCATATGGAGTAGCCCCCGAGCCTTAGGTTGAGCCGCAGGCTCTGGCTGAGGGTCCATCTGAAGTCTTGGTAAGAAAATCCCAAAAAATCCGGAGAGAAAAATCCGAAGGACACGTGGCACGGAGCCCCTGAGCCTTGAGTCGAGTACTTCCTCTCGAATTGAAGGGTCATCTTGAAGAATGTGTCCTGAGATGCTCTTGAGACTAGCCGCTTCCCAGGTAGTCGAGTAGAAGTAGTCGAGCCCCCGAGGTGAGGCGCGTCGACTAGTAGAATACGAAGGGTCACACGCAGCCGCTGAGTCAGCCGCGCGTGGACTTATCCAGCCGCTCGTTGCGGAGCCGGTTTGACTTATAAATAGAAGTCAAAACCCTTAGGGTTTTTCACCCATCCGAGCTGCAGTCATTTCGATTCCATCAGAAGTAGATCCACTCCCAGCACTTGCTGCCGCCGTAGTAGATTCAAGTGTGCCGCCACCCAAAGCTTTTAGGGTAGCCCCCGAGCGGATGCGCGTGAAGACGCCCTGTACTTGGAGGATGAAGCCGTCACTGTCCAAGACGTCGAAGGCCGCCGAGAAGAAGAGGGGCCGCGAAGAGGCCGCCGCGGCTGCCACCGGAGTAGCGCCGCCAATGTCTCCACCGCGGGCTGATCCAAGCCGCGAGTGGAAGAAATCCAAGGTGAAGACAGAAGATCTGCTGACCCTCCTGAACAGTGGCTTCATCCGGGAGAAGGAGGTCGACATGTGGAGGTCCGCTGGTGGAGATCCATACCCGATGGAGAAGGCCGAAGACGAGATTCCCATGTTCACGCGGTTCGTGGAGCGCGGGCTTGCGCTCCCGGCCAGTGATTTCTTCAAGGGGCTGCTCGGGTACTATGGGATCGAGTACCTGAATCTGAACCCCAACGGCATCTTCCACATCACGGTCTTCGTGCACTTCTGCGAGGCCTTCCTTGGGATCAAGCCGCATTGGATTCTTTTCCGGAAGTTCTTCCGTGTCAAGCCGCAGCCAAGTGCAACCAACCCAAGGGTAGTCGGAGGAGCCGGCATCCAGTTGAGAGAAGACGCTGCGGAGCAGTACCTGGCGTACAAGCTTGTTGACTCCAACACTGACTGGAAGACAAGGTGGTTCTACATCACGAACCACCACCCCGGCCTGCCGAAGCCGAGCGGACGGCAGCCCGGGCACCGCGAGTGGTGGAACACTGAGCCCACCATGCAGGAGGGGATCCAGCTTCCCGAGCTGCTGGCACGCATCAAGGTGCTCAGGGAAGCGGGATTGAGGGCCGAGCACGTGGCCTTCAGTTTCATGAAGCGGAGGGTGCAGCCGTTGATGGCTCGAGACACCTTGGGCTTCGAGTACACCGGCGACGACGATACGTCGCGGATGCCCAGAGGCGAGCTAGACGACAGCGACATCATTGAGAGGTTGTCGCGGATCTTCAAGGATATGCCGCCGTACACGGCGTGCCCTGTCCAAGAGTACCCGCCGCGCGCCCGCCAAAGGAGGTGAGTAGTCGTACTCCCCTGGTCGAGTAGTCATTACTTGGTGTAGACTTACTGACGTCTTCGTGTCTTGCAGGATGACTTGAAGAAGTTCATCTCCGAGCTGCAGCCGCCTCCGAGTGGGATCGAGATCCCGAAGGAAGGGAAGGCAAAGGAGCGGCGAGAAGTCGGTGAAGGCGATGACACCGTCATCGTGGAGGACACCACCGACGACGACGACGACGACGACGAGACGTTGCAAGACCGCTTTCAGTTGCGGTCGAGGTTTAGCCATCCAGGCTTGCCTCATGTGCCTCTGGTGCAGAACCCCCGACTAGCCTGGAGGCTAGCCTTGCTGCGCCGCCACGGAAGCCGTGCAACCCCGCCAGGAAGCGGGTGGCAAAGAAGCTCAAGGTCTCAGAGACCACGCCTCAAGAGGTAAGTTGTCTTGACTAGAGTAGTCGAGTACCCATCGCACGAGTACCCTTGCTGACGAAGTAGTCTCCCTTGTATGCAGGAGGTGCCGCCAACGGAGCCCGTCGAGGAGGGCGACGAAGGCGTTTGGGATACAGTGGGGGAGCCAGCCGGAAGTCGTAGTCCAGCCCCCACTGTCGAGGAGATCTTGGCGCAGCTGGAGTGCCAGCCCCCTGCTCCAAAGGGGAGCACGGAGCCCGTAGCTGCCGCCGTTGAAGAGGTGGTGGCTTCAGGAGCGCAGGAGACCATTGCGCCGGCCGCCGCTGCTGCGGAGGAGGCAGTAGCCACAGCGGCACAGGAGGAGGCGCCCGCTGAGGGTGGACTGGTCGACATCGCCAGCATCCTCGGTGGCCCGGCCGTGACAATAGTCCGGTCGAACTTGTAAGTACTGCAGCTTCGCGAGTAGTACTTGCTGTAGTAGTCGATGTTGACTGACGACCAATTGTGTGTGCTTTTGCAGGAAATCCACGGATCTGTCCTGGGAGGGGGATGAGCTCTCTTCAGCGGTGGCGGAAAACGTCGCGCCGCCTGTCGAGGAGTCCGCTCCCGCTACCCAGGCGGTGCCCGAGCCACCGGCTGCCGAGGCGCCGTTGCCGGAGGCCAGCATAGTCGAAGGTGAGTACTCCTCTGAAGCTATAGGGCTCCTCGAGGAGTAGTCGTAGTCGCAGATGCACTCATCTTCATTTGACAGGCGCTGAGGCTGAAGGTAGTGACATCCCTGCGGGGGTGCCGATGCAGAAGTCGACACCAGAGGCCTCGGAGGCTGCGGGAGGAGCCCTCGAGCCTGTGGAAGAAGTCGTCGAGGAGGACGCCGTGGCGGCCGGAGGAGAGGGGGTCACCACGTCGCCAGAGGTAGCTCTGCAGGTGGCTATCCGCTCCCCGGAGATCCAGGATGCAGAGCCCATCCGCTCTGCGCCGATGACGGAGGCCACCGCGAGTAGTCGCGGCGAAATAGAGCTGCTCGCGGACGATCTTGTCGAGCCGGCGACGGTGGCCAAGCATCTGGAGGCGATTCGTCAAGCCGAGCAGTGGATGAAGGTAAGTAGCCGTAGCTTCTGAGTAGCCAATCCTCTGTCGTTGAGTACTCGTGTGACTTGAGTTGTCTTTGCAGGATGTTGCAGAGCAGTCCCGCGACAAGTCGAACATGCTGCAAGGCTATGGAGACGCGGTGCTCCGAGCTGAGGCGCTGGAAGAGCAACTTGTGAAGTCGCGGAAGCACGCGGCTGCCATGCAATTGAAGCTCGACGCCGCCTTCGCCAAATACCACAACGATGTCCAAGAGTTGCAGGCGAAGGGCGACGACTTGGTGCGGAAGAATAAGGGCCTCCGCAACAAGAACAAAGGTACGCCGTTGAACTTATCGGGTACTTGTTGGAGGTCGAGAAGTCCCTGACCCGCTGTACTATTGCCGTGTTGCAGAGCTTGAGGGCCAGGTGGAGCAGCTGAAGTCCTCGGAGACGAGTATGAAGAACCTCTTCTACCAGGAGCAAGAAGCCCGCCAGGTACTCGAGCTCGACTACAAAGAACTTGCCTTCGAGTGCGAGAAGCACATGGAGCTCAGGATTGCCTCTGACCGCGATCTCGTCAACTGCTACAAATCCTTGCAGAAGTTGAATGAAGACTGCGAGGCACTACGGGCCCAACTGAAGGAGCTTGAAGAAGCCGCACTGCCGATCGCAAGACTCCTAGTGCCGCACCCGGGCGGCCCCAAGATTGCTCCACTGGTGGATCGCCTCAAGGAAGCTCCAAGCCGGCTGGCGGCCTATGTGAAGCACATGGTAAAATCGATCCCAAGGCAGGTCTTGGCCTTCATGAAGTCATACTTCCCGAAGGCCCCAGTGGAAGTAGTCACCGGCGGGGTAGCCGCCAACTGCACTGATGAGCAGTATGCAGAGCTGCTGGAGCAGATGGCTCCCATCGCGGAGCAAGTAGCTGAGAAGCTTAACCTCCAGTAGCCCTGTAATAAATAGCTAGTAGCCAGGGTTGTACAAAAACAATTGTAATGAACTGCTTAAGTATCAATGAAAGAAAATTTTCCAGCAATGAGTACTCGTGGTCGCGATCTCAGAGTGCGGAGCCCCCATCGTGGAGTGGATGCGAGTAGTAGTACTCGGCAGTAGTGGTCCCGTTGTAGGGAGTAGACAGTAAAGAAGTTGATGAACGATCGAACTTTATTACTGAAGAAGTACACCTGGATGGCCAGGGCCGTAGTTACAGAGTAGTCGCCTGGACCCGGAGGCCGCTTACAGCTGAGTAGCGCTGGAGCGGGTAGCCGCTTACAGCAGTAGATCCGTAAGTAGCCGTGTAGGCTGGATCGTAGATCCGTAGGTAGCCGTGCGGGCTGGATCTTGGAGTGTGGTCTCTTAGTAGACCGCTGCTAGAGTCCTTGACGCTCGTCGCAGCCCAGGGTCCGTAGGTAGCCGCACGGGCTGGAGCCTGGAGAGGAGAAGTCCGGAGACTGGAGCCAGGACCCGGAGGCCGCTTACGGCGAGGGGGTGTTGATGTAGTCGTGTAGACTTGAACCCCGGAGTAGTCGTGTAGACTAGGCGTAGAATCGACAGAGCTGGTCGACGTTCCACGAGTTGTTGACGTCTTTGCCTTCAAGTGTTTGGAGGTGGTAGGAGCCCGGCCCGGTCACCTTTGCAATGGTGAAGGGCCCTTCCCAGGGGGAGCTTAGCTTGTGAAGTCCTTCCGTGTTCTGGATACGGCGGAGGACAAGATCTCCAACGTTGAAGGAGCGTTCCTTGACGTTGCAATCATGGTAGCGTCGGATACCCTCTAGGTACCTTGTTGATTGGACGAGGACAGCGCAGCGAGCTTCTTCGAGGCTATCGATGTCAACTCGTCTGCTGTCTTCTGAGACGCCTTCGTCGTAGTGCTCCACTGCTGGCGAGTTCCATATAACGTCGGCAGGGAGGATTGCTTCGGAGCCATAGACCAGGAAGTAGGGGGATTGCCCTGTTGGCTTGGATGGCTGAGTCCGCAGCCCCCAGAGTGCGTTGGGTAGTTCCTTGATCCACTTGCCCCCTTTGGAATTCGCGGTGTCGTGTAGCCGCTTCTTGAGGGCGTCGAGCACCATCCCGTTGGCGCGCTCAACTTGTCCGTTGGCCCGTGGATGGGCAACTGAGACGTATCGGACGTCGATCCCGCTGTTCTCGTAGTATTCCCAGAACCGGTGGTTGTTGAAATTGGAGCCCAGGTCTGTGATGATGCAGTGGGGTAGTCCGTAGCGGTGTACGAGTTCATCCAGGAAGTCGAGTACTCTGTCAGCCTTGGGGCATGTGACTGGCTTGACCTCGATCCATTTGGTGAACTTATCGATAGCCACCGCACTCGTTGAATCCTCCCCGGCGCAGTTGGCAGTGGCCCAATCATGTCGAGCCCCCAGCAAGCGAAGGGCCAGGTTGGCGGTATGGTGACTAGCTTGTAGGCTGGGACGTGCTGCTGCTTGGCGAAGTATTGGCATCCTTGGCACCTTCTGACGAGTTCTTCGGCGTTGCCCAGAGCTGTGGGCCAGTAGAAAGCTCGCCGGAAGGCCTTGCTGACCAGCGTGCGTGAGGACGCGTGGTTGCCGCAGACGCCCTTGTGGATCTCCTCCAAGATGTCCTTGCGTTCTTCACGAGGGACGCACTTCATGAGTACTCCAGAAGATGCGCCCCGCTTGTAAAGCTTGTCTCCGACGAGGACGTAGGACTTGGCGCGGCGGACGAGTTGCTCAGCCGCGTTCTTGTCGGAGGGGACCTTTTGCTCGGTGAGGTAGTCGATGAAGGGTTGCCTCCAGTCCACGTCGATCATCATGACCTCCTGCCCAGCTGGTGGATGGGCTGGGACAGTGGTCGGTGGTGCCGGCTCGGGATGGATGGCGCGTGAAGCTCGTGGACGAAGACACCCGCCGGCACTTGAGCGCGGGTGGATCCAAGCTTCGAGAGGACGTCCGCCGCAACGTTGTTGTCGCGGACGATGTGATGGAACTCGAGACCATAGAACTTGTTCTCGAGCTTGCGGACTTCTAGGCGATAGGCGTCCATATTCTCTTTGTTGCGGTCCCGAGGACTTGTTGACTTGGTTGATGACCACTCGCGGAGTCGCCGTAGACCGCAGGCCGCTTGATGCCCGGTGGAAGCCGCGAGGCGGAGCCCGTGTAGGAGGGCTTCGTACTCGGCTTCGTTGTTTGAGACCTTCCGGAAGATCCGCGGGACGTACTTGAGTTGTTCGCCCGTTGGAGAGATCGGGAGTACACCCCACCCGCGCCCTCGAGGTTGAGTGAGCCATCAAAGTACATCACCCAATGCTGCGGTCGCGCGGTGGGAGTAGGTAGCCGGTTCTCCCGCCACTCGCCATGAAGACGACTAGCGCCGCGACTTGATGGCTGTGCGTGGCTTGAAGTCGATGGTGAGGGCGCCGAGCTTGACCGCCCACTTGGAGATTCTTCCAGTAGCATCTTGGTTCCGCAGAATGTCGCCGAGCGGGTAGTCGGTGACGACGGAGATCGAGTACTCCTGGAAGTAGTGTCGTAGCTTCCGCGAGGTGATGAGTAGTGCGTATAGGAGCTTCTGCACAGGCTGATAGCGGGCCTTGGACTCTGATAGAACCTCGCTGACGAAGTAGACTAGGCGCTGGACTGGGTAGGCGTGGCCGTCTTCATGCCGCTCGACAACGATGGCAGTACTGACCACGTGAGTAGTCGCAGCGAGGTAGAGCAGTAGCTGCTCGCCCTTGTGAGGAGCCGTGAGGATCGGTGGCTTCGATAGGAAGTCCTTGAGCTGGGCAAGGGCTTGATCCGCCTCTGGAGTCCACACGAACTTCTCTTGATGCTTGAGTAGTTTGAAGAAGGGGAGTCCCCGTTCTCCTAGCCTCGAGATGAATCTGTTCAGCGCCGCCATGCACCCTGTCAGCTTCTGGACGTCTTTGATGCTCGTGGGAGCTTTCATGCTGGTGATGGCGGAGATCTTCTCGGGGTTGGCTTCAATGCCGCGCTGGCTGATGATGAAGCCGAGTAGTTTGCCCGAAGGGACGCCGAAGACGCACTTGTTCGGGTTGAGCTTCCAGCGGTACTCGCGCAGTGATGCAAAGGTCTCTTCAAGGTCGTTGATGAGGGTACTGGAGTCCCTGGTCTTAACAACCACGTCATCCACGTAGGCCTCGACGTTCTTGTTGAGTTGCCTCTTGAAGCAGGCCTGGATAGCTCGTTGGTAGGTAGCGCCGGCGTTCTTCAACCCGAAGGACATGGTCGTGTAGCAATACGCGCCAAACGGGGTGATGAACGCGGTCTTCTCCGGTCTTCTTCCTTGATCGCGATCCGGTGGTACCGGAGTAGCGGTCGAGGAAGCGAGAGCGAGGTCACGGCCCCGCCGTGGAGTCGATGACTTGATCGATCCGCGGCAACCCGAAGGGGTCCTTGGGGCGTGCTTGTTGAGGTCGGTGTAGTCGATGCACATCCTCCACTCGTTCGAGTTCTTCTTGCGGACGAGGACGGGGTTGGCGAGCCACTCGGGATGGAAGACTTCTCTCGATGAAGCCGGCCGCGAGTAGCTTGGCGAGTTCCTTCTTGATGGCGTCCCGTCCGTCGTCGGCAAAGCGTCGAAGGTGTTGTCGTTTGGGGGTGGCCTTAGGGTCGACGTTGAGGCGGTGCTCAATCGGCTCCCCGGGCACTCCGGCATGTCCGTCGGCTTCCACGCGAAGATGTCGCGGTTAGCCCGAAGGAAGCTGATGAGCGCGTCTTCCTATTTGGGGTCGAGGCCTGCCCCGATGGTGGTGGTCTTGCTGGGATCGCCTGTTCCAAGGTCGATCGTCTTGATGAGTACCTCCTCAGGTGGCTGAGGCTTGTTGGCGCTGTCAGAATTCTCTGGGATGTCGAGTTCACTTGTGGCAAGTTTTTTCGACGCGGCGTAGACCTCCATCATCGTGTTGGGTACTTGATTTGTGGAGGCGATCTCCACGGCTTCTGTGTCGCAGTCGTGGGAGATCTTCAGGACCCCTTGGAGGGAGAGTACACCAGCTGGGCTTGGCATCTTGAGTACCAAGTAGGTGTAGTGGGGCACCGCCATGAACTTGGCGATGGCCGGTCTGCCGAGGATGGCGTGGTAGGAGGTCTCGAAATCCGCGACCTCGAACTTGATGTACTCGGTACGATAGTTGTCCCGAGATGCCCCGAAGGTGACTGGCAGGACCACTGAGCCTAGTGGAATAGCCGCGTTGCCGGGGACGATGCCGTAGAAGGGCGTGTTGCTCTTGGTGAGCATGTGAGTGATGTCGAGCTTCATTTTGTTCAAGGTTTTGGTGAAGAGGACGTTGAGCCCGCTTCCACCGTCAATGAGCACCTTGTTGAGTTTGGAGCCCGCCACCACTGGCTTCAGGACGAGGGGGAACCGTCCTGGTTCAGAGAAGCTGGTCCATTGATCCGCGCGGGAAAAGGTGATGGGTACCTCCACCACCTGAGAGGGGTCGGGACCGCTGGCTCAATGGACATCACTTCACGACGGGTAGCCTTCGCTCCCGCTCCGGCGCGCGTTCGCCGAAGAGGACGTTGACGGTCTTGTCAGGCTCCTGGAAGTCGTTGTTGTCGCCGTCCTTCTTCTTGCCCTTTTGGTCATGAGGGTGTGGTGGCTCTGGCGTCTCCTTGAGTGCGTGCCTGAGTTGGTAGCACTGTTCGGTGGTGTGGTTGCCATTTGGATGCCACGGGCACTTCTCCTTCAGTAGGTCTTTGAAGTCGCCGGAGTTCTTCTTCGAGTTCCCTTTCGCAGGGCGCTGGATAGCCGCGACAGTGTTGTCTGGCTTGCGTTTGCGGTTGGGACCCGAGTAGTTGTTGTTGTTGTTGTTGTTGCGGCCGCCTTGGTTTGCGTTGCTGCCGCTGCCGCCGCCCTGGTTCTGCTTGGTCTTGCCACAGATGGCGTCGTACTTGGCGTTGGCTTTATCCTCTTCATCCGCCCAGGACGTGATCATGTCCTTGAGGTGGGGGATGGACCTGGGGCGGCGACGACCGAAGTCTTCAAAGGTGCGATGGTGATAGAGACCGTCTTGGAAGAGGTCGATGACCTCCTTGTCGGTGACGTCGACGACGGTAGCGCGCTTGTCGAAAAAGCGGCGCATGTACTTGCGGAGGGTCTCGCCTTGTTCCTGCTTGATCATGGCCAGGTCCATGCGAGTACCCGATCGGCCCATGGCGCCCGCGAAGTTGCTTGTGAACTGCTCCTTCGGTGGTCCCACTTGTCGATCGAGTGCTTATCCAGCGACTCGAGCCAAGTGAGTGGTGCTTGGTCCGGGCGAAGGGGAAGTAGAGGCACTTGGTGTCGCCGTTTCCGCCGGCCGTTCTCGATGGAGAGGGCGTAGCACCTGAGCCACTGGATGGGATCCTGCTTCGCATCGTACTTGGTGATCCCCAAAGGATTGAACTTGTCGGGGAGAAGCAGGTTGCGAAGTCGAGGCGAGAAAGCGGGGAAGCCGTCGCCCTCAGCTGCGGTGGTCGACTTCTTCCGCCGCAGCTCCTCAATCTTCTGGCGGGCGTCGTAGCCGCCCGCGAGGCGCCGCAGGCATGGGCGTTCGCGTGGCCTCGGCCGCCGCGGCCGCCGCCGCCTCCAGCCCTCCTGTTGGCCCCATGGTTGGAGCTGCCGCCATCGCCGCCGCCGTCGGGATCATTGCCGCCCCCGCCGGCCGGAGCACGGTGAGGGACGACTTCCCGGTTGCTGTGGTCGCGCTGTGAGGGTCTGCCGGCGTTGGAGCGACGACGGTTTGGCTCGGCTGGGAGGTCAGCTCGAGTACGGTTAGGACCGTTGTTGGCACTGCGACTTGTGGCTTCGTTGTCGCGGTGTCTGGCTGGATGGGGTTGGTTGACTCTATTGTCGACCCGCATGAAGTAGGCGTCTTCAGCGAGCTTGGCGATGACCTCTCCAGCGTGTATGCCCTGAGCCTGGCGTGCGATCGCTGTGATCGACATTAGGCATTGCTCAGGGGTAGTGTGCACTCTGCTCTCGACCGCCTCGAGAGCTTCCGCAAGGTTGCGGAAGTGGAAGTTGTCGCGGAGGCGCCGGCGACGTTCGCTGCGCTTCCGGTTACGCTCACGTCGAGCGTCTCTGTCTGCAGGGTTCTCGTTCGGTGGAGCGTCAGTAGAGAGCTCGTCGGAGGAGATGTCTTCCAGGTACTTGTCCTGAGCCGTGCCTGAGGGCCCTGGGGTGTCGCCGGCAGCCATGAAGACTTGGCGATCGGGGTGCCAAGGCTGGACTCAGAGGGTGCCACCTCAGTTGGTGTGCTTGAGTCAGCCCGGGCTAGGGGTGTTCCCTCCTGGAACGGTAGTGAGTCGATGTAGGCGACGTAGCGTGAGTCCCCCTTTATCAGGTCAGCAGGTTTGCGGTCTGGCCAGTAGACATATCTCCCGGCCGGCGTGGATGTTATAACCAGCCCAGAGGCTGGTCCTGACAAGGGAAGCTCGGTGGAGTTGTCTTCGGACTCGGGCTCCTCAGGGTCCGACCCGAAGTCGAACTCGTAATCCGGGTTAGAGTAGAACTCGGAGAGAGGGCTGGAGTCCGAAGAGCGATCAGGGGTGGCGTCGGAGTCCGAGTTGTACTCGGGCACGGGCTCCTTGCCGGCCCGGCGCGAAGTGGGAGCCCCCGTGCGGGCCCGGCTGAGGATGCGGGAGCCACGAGGTGAGGGGACCGCCTGCGATGGCTGAGCAGCCGGCTCGCATGCGATGGCCCATGGCGACGTCGAGCTCGGGTTGGAAGCGGACTCGAGCTCGAAGTCAGCGTGATGGTTGAAGAGCGAAATTTCGCCGAACTTGCCGGCGAGTTCACTTGTGACAACTTCGGGAAGCGTCACAAAGCCTGTCTTCGGGTTGGGCTGCATGGCTAGGCGACGCTGGAAGGAGCCCGCGCCGTTAGCAGTGCAGACCCAGGCGCCGAACACGAAGGTGTCGCCGCGGTTGAAAGCGACGGTTGGCTTAGTAGACGGGAGCCGTCGAGTTCGCCATGTGATCTCGGGCGCGAGCCCCTACCTGGCGCGCCAGCTGTCGGTGTTTTAGACCGGCAACCTACTAAGGGGAGTACCCGAAGTAGATAAATGTGACTCGCCGAGATCGGTAACTCGAAGGAAGAGACACGTGGCACACAATTTAGACAGGTTCGGGCCGCGAGGTGCGTAATACCCTACGTCCTGTATGCTGCGTAGCTCTGGATTGATTGGGCACGATTACAAGATGGTGCAATAGTGCGCCGTGAGTTGTATGAGATGAGATTGGATGCTAGAGATCGGTCCCTGCCTCGCCTTATATAGTCCGGGAGGCAGGGTTACAAGTCGGAGTAGGGAGAGAGTACTAGTCGAGTACGTCTAGGAGTCCTCCATACAGTGCAAAACATGTACAGCTCCCTAACCGAGTACTACTCCTGTGTAGTCCTTGTGCTCCACGCCTTCAGGTGCCGTGTAGCGCAAGCCGGGTAGTTCCAGGGGCCCACCGAGTAGTCGGTCCTGGTACCCACCGAGGTAGTGGGCCCAGGGAGGTCCATACGACAGGGCCAGCTCGAGTTCGCTCGGTGGGTGGGAAGTGGTATGTCCTTGTTGTGGTGGACGATTACTCTCGCTATGCCTAGGTGTTTTTCTTGGAAGACAAGAGTGAGACATTTGGTTTTGTCCGAGATCTGATCGTGAGGTTGAAAAACGAGAGGCATGGGAATGCTATTCGAGCTATCCGCAGTGATAATGGCTCAGAGTTCAAGAACTCTCGTTTTGATGCCTTTTGTCATGATCTAGGTCTTGAACATCAGTATTCGACCCCTTATGTGCCCCCTCAAAATGGAGTTGTGGAAAGAAAAAATCGGACTCTTTGTGAGATGGCTAGGTCCACTGATGGGATTTTCTTTGGATATGCTAACCACTCTAGAGCCTATAGGGTGCTTAACCTTGAGACTAACAAAATCATGGAGACTTGCGAGGTAACCTTCGACGAGACAATGCCATGTACCTCTCTTGGCTTTGAATGTGCAGGTGAAGAGGAGATGGCCAAGGACCTCTTTGAAGAGGAGAAGGATGAAGCTGGAGATGATGATGGGGAGAACCATGTGCCTGAAGCTGAGTGTGTACCCACTACTTCCCCTGCGACCACTACGGAGCGTGGATGGTCTACTTCATGGACAACGACGGTGCGACAAGAGGACCAGGCAAGAGAAGCTGAAGGTGAGGGGGAGGTATTCTCGAGGCGTGAGGCTCCCCGGCGGATTCAAGAAGTGCATCCCCTGTCGAAGATCATTGGGGACATCGACGAACGTACTACACGGTCAAGGTCCAGGAATTCCTCTCATTTTGCTCATGCTGCTTCTGTTGCCACCTTTGAGCCCAAGGACATTGGACACGCTTTATCTGATGCAAACTGGATCAATTCTATGCATGAGGAGTTGGAAAACTTTGAGAGGAATCAGGTGTGGGAGTTAGTTGAACCACCTCCAAATTGCCATCCTATAGGAACCAAGTGGGTTTGGAAGAACAAAGAGGGTGAGAATGGGATGGTTGTGAGGAACAAGTCCAGACTTGTTGCTCAGGGGTTTAGTCAGAAGGAGGGGATCGACTATGAGGATACCTTTGCTCTTGTGGCTCATCTTGAGTCAATTCGGATCCTTCTAGCCTTTGTCGTGGCTAAAGGGTTCAAGTCGTTCCAGATGGATGTGAAGAGTGCCTTTCTGAATGGGGTCATAGAGGAGGAGGTGTATGTGAAGCAGCCACCTGGGTTTGAGAGTGAGTTCTACCCACACAGGGTGTACAGGTTGAAAAGGGCTCTATATGGGTTGAAACAGGCGCCCCGTGCTTGGTATGGGAGATTGAGAGGTTTTCTGTTGAGCAGAGGGTTTGTGATGGGTACCGTGGATAGGACCTTGTTTCTCCTCAAGCATGGAAATGACTTGTTGATTGTTCAGATATACGTGGATGATATTGTCTTTGGTGGCTCGTCACATAACCTTGTTGCCAAGTTTGCAGATGAGATGAGCAGGGAGTTCGAGATGAGCATGATGGGCGAGTTGCAATACTTTCTCGGGCTGCAGGTCAAGCAAGTGAAGGATGGAACATTTGTGCACCAGACCAAGTACACGAAAGACATGCTGAGGAAGTTCCAGATGCAAGATGTGAAGCCGATGTCGACTCCCATGGGGAGTACGGTCACTTTGGATGCGGACGAGGACGGAGAACCCGTGGACCAGCGAGAGTACTGAAGCATGATCGGCTCCCTTCTCTACTTGACGGCGACGAGGCCAGACATACAGTTCAGTGTGTGTCTGTGCGCTCGTTTTCAGGCTTCGCCGAGGACATCACATCAACAGGCCGTCAAGAGGATTTCCAGGTACCTACAGTCTGCTCCTGGTCTTGGCCTTTGGTATTCTTCCTCCTCGACTCTCTCTCTTCATGGTTTTTCCGATGCGGATTTTGCTGGTTGTCGAGTCGAGAGGAAGTCTACTTCTGGTACTTGCCAGTTTCTTGGGTCTTCGTTGGTTTCATGGTCTTCCCGCAAGCAGTCTAGTGTAGCTCAGTCTACCACCGAGGCGGAGTATGTTGCAGCCGCGAGTTGTTGTTCCCAGCTGTTGTGGATTTCATACACTTTGAGAGACTTTGGTGAGGAGTGCACCCAGATCCCACTTCTTTGTGATAGCACCAGTGCCATAAGCGTAGCTAAAAACCTAGTGCTTCACTCCAGAACCAAACACATAGAAGTGAGGTATCATTTCTTGAGGGACAATGTGGAAAAAGGAACCATTGTGTTGAGTCATGTCCCTACCCAAGATCAGCTAGCCGACATCTTTACAAAGCCTCTCGACCAAGATACATTTGTGCGCTTGCGGGGGGAACTTGGGGTTTGTTGCCCTTTCTAGTTGATTCTTGGGGGTTTCTTCTTGTACCATATGTATAATACCATGTTTTACTTTGACGTATATACATGTTTTGCTTGATGTACAAACTATGGTAGGATAGCCATCTTGTCATATATCATGTTGCATTTGTATCATATTGCATTTTAGGATGATGAGCTTCTTTCATATGCCTTATTTGAGTCTCTTTGGCTATTAGTGAGATATTGATCATATGTGTGGAGAAATGGTGATGTGAGGCTATGCTCTTGGAATATTTGAGATATATGTGTGGTGGATAGCCCTTTTTGAAATAAATGCTAATCTTGACTAATTTTTGGTGAAATGTGCTCCACTCATGTGTAGTAGTGTATCCATGTCACGTTTTGGTCTAAATGTGCTTTATATGCTTAGATTGTGCTTGGATGTCTTTTTCTTGCATTTGGGCCAAAGGCCGAATATCATTGTGAATGTTTAGCCTATGTTGCATTCATGGGGGAGCATAAGCTTCTTTTTGCCGCAAAGGCACTTCATGTACCATGAAATGAATTAATCTTGAAAAGAAGTGTGTATGCTTGAAAAATGCTCCATCCATCATGTCTATGCTTAAAACGTCTTATCTTTCACATATGGGTGCAAAACATGTTGCATGATGTTCACCAGTGGAGAAGTCTCCCCGAAGTGGACACATGGCTCATGAGCTTTGACATGACATGCTTTGCTTTATGGGTGTTTTCCATGATCTTTTGCTGAGAATTTGATATCCTTGTATGATCTCTGAGTGGTATGCATGTTTGTGGCTCAAGTGTGACATGGATAGGCTTTTACATGTGAAGCGAGCCCTCTTTTGGTAAAACTGCTTAAATCTGAAAATTTTGCTTTGTCACATGCTTGTATTTTCATATATTACTTGTGACAATGTTTTGTCTATGCTATGATTCATATGTGTGATCTTTATCTCATTTCTAGCCTTTGACACTAGATTTGGCCCATTTGAGAAGCTCATGTAGTGTTTATATGTTTTGTTTTGCATTTCTACATTTTCACCTTGACTCATACATTGTCAACAAGGGGGAGAAGAGGTGAGCTTAATGCAATTCAGAAGAAGTGAGCTGAAATTTGAAAGTTTGCATCCTCATGTTCAGGGGGAGCTTGCATTTGTTCAGGGGGAGCTTTCTTGCTGTTTTCAGTGTGGAGTTTGTGCTTTGCTTGGCTTGTGACCTTTCTTTGCCTTTCCTTGGTTTTGGTCATGAGTTGAGCTTCTTTGTTTTTCTTTCTTCTTCCTTCCTTTCTTTCTCTGAATTTCATTTCGCGTTGTGTGTTGTCAATGCACTCATCAAGGGGGAGATTGAGGACCAGGAGCGTCCCGGTGGTCGATGGATGACCGCTCCTCAGTGATGAGTGATTGACAACGGGTGTTGGACTAACTCTTGGCTCAGTGCGCAGGTGTAGGCTGCGGCCTAGTTTGTGTTGTTGCAGGTGAAGAACGGGCGCGGAAGGTCTTCAGCCTTGAGGGGCCTCTGGGAGATGGAGAGACAAGTAGGCTCGGTTCGAGGGACCCGTTGGACAGCGGGACTAGGTGCGGGCCACATGGTGGCGATACGAGCAAGACAAAGTCATGGACAATTGAGCCGGTGCACGGTGGCGGTCGAGTCAAGTGGTTTGGCGGGAGGCCGGACCGAGCACGCGGGGTTTGGTGGTTTGCCCACAAAATCATCGGAGGACGATTTCTTGGTTTGGGCCTCAAAACCAAGTCTGAGGGCCCAACACGACGGAGACGGGATCCGGGCGTGTCGGGAAGCTTCGAAGCGGAGGACACGCGGCGGGATCGCATGGCTTGCGTCGGGAGGACGCGGGGTGCGGCAAAGGCGTGCCCGTCCGATGGCAAGACCCACAAACATTACCAAAATGCCCCTACGTGGGTTGTATCGCCAGTAGTTAAGTTAGGCGTAGTCGAGTCATTTACCACTCCGGCGGGACCTGATATATAAGCCATGAGTGTGTGTGGATGGCTCTCTCTCTCCGCGACTTAGGGTTTCATTTCCCACCTCCCATTTCTCATTTTCGTAGCTATTTTCTTCTCCATTTTCTCTAGGCTAGCATGAGAGCTTCATGAGAGATTTGTTGAGAGGGATGGATTCTAGGGCGGCATGCTAGACCTTGCGAATCTTTCCTGGTTTGTATAGAAGATTCAGAGTTGTGTTTTTCGTGGTCTTTTTGTGCTTGTTTTTGGTGCCCTTATTCTCGGTGTGATTCCGCGGATTTGAGTGGGTTTCTCCCCGGATTTCTTTGAGGGAAACATGGATGGATGTCTCATGCATCTTTGTGATTGATCTTGTGCCCTCAAACGCCGGGAAACCACTTCGATTCAAGGATTTTCGTTCGGTGCTCTAGCTTTTGGTGGTGCTCAAAGGATTCGCGATTCCCAGTGATTTAGGGAGTTAGGAGGCAAGATTTTTGGGTTATAGCATCCTTGTGTGACGCTTTTCAAGTCCCAAACCCTTGTCTCCACAGCTTCTACCGTTTGGGAAATCCGATGATGATTTGGGGGAGTTGACCTTCGGGGTCGGGTTGTTTTCAGGTCTGTCCGTGAGGCGCGGACAGTCCGCGAGGGACCGGCGGACGGTCCGCGAGGAGCGAGTTCTTCCCGTGTTCTTCGTGTTCTTTCTCGGCTTCGCTTTTGATCCGTCGTGGCTTTGAGTTTTCGTTGGGCGAGGTTACGGACAGTCCGCGGCAGAGGGCGGACGGTCCGCGGGTGCCTGGCGGACAGTCCGCGTTTTCCTCGCAGACGGTCCGTTATTCGCGGTCGTATCTGGAGGTTCTGTTAGCTTTTTCAGACGGTCCGCGGCGCAAGGCCGGACAGTCCGAGGTGAGTGCGGACGGTCCGCGGCGCGCGGCCGGACGGTCCGCGTGGCCAGTGCGGACGGTCCGCCCCTCCTGGCCGGACGGTCCGCATGAGCCTGTGTGTTTTGCTTCTTGGTTCGATTCCTTCCTTCCTTTCTTGTGCTTCCACGTGTGCTTCAAGGAATCGTTCCTAGGACTAGAGGTTGATCCATAACCTCGTTGTCTTGGCGATTAGTGTGTGATTCGATCCATCGCTTGTGTGTGACCGGGATTTGACTAGGATATAGGTCGGGTTCTTTGAGAAGAATTTTTACCGGCTCCTATTCACTCCCCCCCCTCTCTAGTCGCCATCTGATCCTTCAGAATCACACTTGGATGATGTGAGGAAAACTCTGGATTGCACCCGAAAACATGGTCTTAAGATGAACCCGAATAAATGTGCCTTTGGGGTTTCAGCTGGAGAGTTCTTAGGATTTTTGGTGCACGAGGGAGGAATAGAAGTTGGCAAGAAAAGCATGAAAGCTATTGATGAAGTTGTTCCTCCGACCAATCTCAAAGAATTGCAATCATTGCTTGGCAAGATCAACTTTGTGAGAAGATTTATTTCAAATTTGTCACAAAAAGTGTTGCCTTTCTCTCCACTGTTGAGGAAGATGGATCAGAAGTTTGTATGGGGTGACGAACAACAAAAGGCTTTCAATGAAATCAAGGAGTACATGAAGGAACCACCAGTGTTGGTGCCTCCACAATTGAACAAGCCTTTCAAGTTGTACGTGGTGGTCGATACCCAAACCATTGGATCGGCCATCATACAAGAATTTGAGGTAAAGGAACAAGTAGTTGCGTACCTTAGCCGAAAATTGCTTGATCCCGAAACAAGATATTCGGCTGCGAAGAAGCTTGCCTGTGTGTTTATTACTCATGTACAAAGTTTCGGCACTATTTATTGAATGCCAAATGCATTGTATATTCAAAGTTTGATGTAATTAAACACATGTTGTCTATGCCAATTTTGAATGGAAGGATTGGCAAGTGGATTTTAGTTTTGTCTGAGTTTGAGTTGAAGTTTGAATCGGCAAAAGTTGTTAAAGGTCAGATTATTGCTGATTTCATTACTGAACATCGCAACCCATCAATTAATTTGCTTGAAATTACTCCTTGGGCTTTGTTCTTTGATGGATCCTCATGTGGCAAAGGTGGCGGAGTAGGAATCTTATTTATTTCACCCAGAGGTGAGATGTTTGAATTTGCTATCCCTATTCAACCTACTGTCACAAATAATCAAGCTGAATATGAGGCGTTACTTAGAGGGCTTCAGTATTTGAAGGAAACAAAGGCTATTTCAGTTGAAATTTATGGAGATTCAGAGCTAGTTATAAAACAATTGAATGGCCAATATGAATGTAGAAATGATATCCTGAGGAATTACTACGAGGAATGCAGAGAAATCTTATAAGGTTTTCAGTTAGTGATTCTGCAACGTATTCCTAGGGAACACAATGAAGAAGCAAACAGGTTGGCTCAAAGTGCTTCAGGTTATAGAGAAAATCAAGAAGTGTTTGCCAACGATGTGTGTGCTTTCGAGAGTGACCTAGCAGAAGATGATTGGAGAAAAGAAATTGTTGATTATTTGGAAAATCATCCCGAAAGGTCTCTAGGAAGCTCAGGTATAAAGCTATAAAGTTTGTTCTTCTTGATGGACGTTTGTTTTACAAATCATTAGATGGGGTGTTGCTACAATGCCTGGGTCAAGAAGAAGCAAAGAAAATAATGAGTGAAGTGCACGATGGGCTGTGTGGAGCACATCAATCGGCTTACCGAATGAAATGGGTTATCAGGCACACTAGATGTTATTGGCTGACGATGCTGGAAGATTGCTTTGAGTATTACAAGGGGTGTCAAGATTGTCAGAAGTTTGGAAATATTCAGAGGGTTCCAGCATCAACTTTGAGTCCTATTATCAAACCGTGGCCATTCATAGGATGGGGTATAGATTTGATTGGCCAAATAAATCTTCCATCTAGCAAGGGGCATAAGTTTGTGCTTTTGGCAACAGATTATTTCACTAAATGGGTTGAGGCGATTCCATTGAAGAAAGTAACATCAGAAAATATGGTTGAGTTTGTCAAGGAGCACATCATCTACAGATTTGGAATTCCTCAAACAATTACAACTGATCAAGGAACTCAATTTACATCTTCAGAGTTCAGGGATTTTGCTAAAAGCATGGGGATCAAATTGTTATATTCTTCTCCTTATTATGCCCAAGCTAATGGTCAGGCAGAAGCTTCTAACATGATCATGATCAAGATTATACAAAAGAAGATTGATCAGAAGCCAAAGAGGTGGCATTCGGTACTCAATGAAGCTTTGTGGGCTTACCGAATGGCTCCTCATGGAGCTACAAGAACATCTCCTTATGAGTTGGTTTACGGGCATCATGTTGTTTTGCCATGGGAAATGCAATCAGATTCAAGGAGAGTGGTTTTGCAAAAGGATTTAAGTTCCAAGGATTATAGTGGCTTAATGATGGACGAGTTAGAGGATTTGCATATGATTCATCTTAGGGCCTTGGAAAATATTGAGAAGAACAAGATGCGAGTTGCTAAGTATTACAAAAAGAAAGTAAAAGTTAAGCAATTTGCAGAAGGGGATTTGGTTTGGAAAGCATTACTGCTGATTGGGACTAAGTACAGTACGTTCGGCAAATGGTCCCCGAATTGGGAAGGTCCTTTTCGGGTAGTTAGATGTACGCCTGGAAATGCATATATCTTGAAAACTTTACTAGGAGAAGAGTTTACTGTGGCTATAACGGGAGATACTTGAAGAAATATTATCCTAGTATTGAAGTTGATCGTTGATTACCAGCATCAGGATTACAAGCATCAGAAATATGGAAACAGCCGGTGTTCGGGAAAGAAGCCGCCTTCAGAGCAAAAGTCCTAACAAAGGAGATGGCCAATACTAAAGTGTATTGCCCTTAGCACAAAAAATGTTCTACATTACAAACATTTCTTGCAGGTTCTTTATTTGGCAACCCAGCCACCTAAGATTACAAGAGGGAGTCTGTGGGAAGCAGAAGGCCTGGATGAAGAAGCGAAAGTGTGCTTCATTTCTTTGATTCCGCGTCTTTCCTCTTCAGCTCTTCCCTCTTCATCTGTTCCAGGACCACTGTGACGGCAACATAGAAGCTTCGGGGATTGCCGTGACTTGCGGCTTCCATCAGACTATCACAGGAAGCCTTCAAGTTGTTGTACCTGTCAGAGACATCTGAAGAAAGGGAACAGATTCTTGTTAAGTGTGGGATCTGAAACTTAAACATGAGAATCAAATAAGGATGAAGATCTTACCCCCTACCAACGCCTCCAAGCTCATGCGGCGTTCGCGTTCGGCACTGCAGCGGGCGGTGATGTCCCGCAGGTTGTGTTCTAGATGCCGGATGCGACGGCGCAGTTGGTGGTTGGTTTTCTGTACCGACGTGGCGTCTTCTTCTTCTGCAGAGGAATCAGAGAGGATGTACTCAGGAACCTCTTCAGTTCCAAAGATTTCCTCTGGGAGCAAGTCAAGGCTGAAAACAAAGGAAGGTGAATCATGAGATTGCAGTCGAAAGCAAGAGAAAGGATTGAGAAAGAAAACTTACTCTCGAATGGTTCGTTTCTTTGGTGGGGCGCTGCTCTCCTCGATTGGTTGTTTTCCCTTGTCCGCCATGGCCTTGGGGTTTTTTCCTCTGGAGAAGCAGGATGAGAGGACGTGAAATGATGGAAGTGTATGCGAGTGGATTTGCAGGACACCAAGGGGGCTATTTTATTAGCCATGAGAGCGCATCGGGAGTGATGACTGGCTGGCGTACATTAATGGGAATACCAAATGGCAGGGTTTCTTCCCCGAATGCGAAGGGTTTTTCATTGAACAGTGTTCATGGCTACCGAATAAGGATTTTCTGCGGATTCTACACCAAGGGACAAGATTTTGTGCGTATTTGGCTAGGATAAAAGTTCCCAAATGCATTCAAAACAGTAAGGTTCGCATCCATAAATCGAAGGAAATCATCACAACACAAATGCAGAAGATAAAATTTCATTGTTTATTGCCGAAATTCCAACATCCCTAGTATAAACTAATCAAAAAGCATGTTCAGCACAGACTGGGGATGAATGGAATCGGCAATGGCGTCGCCGTGGCCGTCGAGGCGCTCCAGGATGACCTCGATGTCGTCGACGTCCTCCGGCGCGCCACCATGAAAGCCGCACAGCCGCGTGGAATAGTCGACGCTGGTGTACGTCACCATGGCAGCCAGGCCCAGGGTGGTGCCCAGGCGGACGCCGTGGAGGGCCACCTCGTCGACGCGGTCTTCCACCGCGCCAAGGCGAGCTTCCGGTGTGTCTCCGGGAGCGTTCACCTTGTCCGCCAGCTTCTTCACCAGCGTCTTCAGCCAATTGAGTTCGGCATCGCGGTCTGCAGCAATTATGGAGCAATGGCGGTTAGTAAAAAGTTGAGTTGAATTAGAACAAATCACAAGATTCACCGTCGATGGTCTCCAGCAGTTGCTTGCACTGGTGCTCCCACTCGAGCTCGTCGATTCCGACCTTTTTGGAGACGGCCTCCAACTCGCTTCGGGTTTCATCGCGCTCCGCCTTGAACCTACGGGCGGCAAGGTCATCATAGCGCGAGCTGGAGGAGTGGGAACGGCCGGACGATCCTGAGGAATCGCCCACCATGGCCGGAGTCGTGGCCGGTGCAGGAGCGGGGTTCCACTGGATGAACCTGGAAATATAAAGAGGATCGTCAGAAACAGAAGAGATCTGGAAAGAGCTATTAAGAAACCGACGATCACCACCTCCGGCGAGCACCCGTGCGGCTCCCTTCAACCTCGTCGCTAGCCCAGCGCTTGTTGCTGCTGCCTGCCATGGAGTTTTTGGAGTACTAGTACTGGAAAGAAGAAGTTTAGATTGGCAAAGGCTTCAAAGCAGAGGACTTGGTGGAAGGCTAGGGGTACCCGAGGTTCTTATTTATGGGATTGGCAAAGAGATCGTGGTCGGAGATCGTGGTGCATATCCCTAGAAATTTGGGAGGTGGAGAGACTTCCTTAACCGAATCGTCGTTGAGTCGTTTGGGATTCGAGCTGGGTTGTATTTGGTTTGACTCGTTGGAATTCGGCTGAGTTGCGGTCGGGTTGCTATTCGGGTCTAATGTTGTTTGGCCAGAGTTGCCAAATGAATCGTTTGAAGGTTGCTCGCTAAAGTAAGGCAAAACAAATATTGGAAAGTAAAGCTTATGGTGGGCAAAATTACAAGGACAATGAATCATTCGGTTACAAACTGTTTGATACAATCATATACCCAAGTATTTTGAGATTACACTGGAAGCATCTGATATCATCTTGCTGATGTTTTCCAGCAATTTTTGATCAGCTTCCTGAGTGTTAGACAGAGCGGAGAGCTTTGTCTTGAGATGATTTGATTCAATCAAGGCTGCTGTAGCTTCCTTTTGAATTTTCTCTGTTAATTCAGGAAGTTCGGCTATCTTTTTCTTGTCAGCCTCGATTTCAGCTGTCAAGTTCTTCAGTTTGGCTTCTAGTGCAGCTTTTCTGGCGATCTTCAGCTCAAGTGCAGGTTGTAGTTCAGCTAGCAATTCCTTGTTATTTTGGATTTGAGCATGTGAATCTTTCACGAATTGCTTGGCTTTGGCTCTCTTTTGTTCTAGGGCTGGTCGGGAAGACTGATTCTTCAAAGCCCGCCTCACTGCTGCAAAGTGATTATCCAATTGTGAAATAGGCTCCAAGGAGGCTTTGATATCATCAGGAAGCTCTTGGTTGATGGATTCAAGCACTTCTTCTAGAAGATCAACGTCCCTGACTTGATCATGGATATCCCTTTGCAGCAAAGAGAGGACTTCTTTTAGCTTTGCTTGATTCTCCTCTGATAAAGCTTGGCTTGAAGATGGTTTATCTCCTTTTTCGGCAGTTAAGTCATCCACAGTAAAATAAAAGCTTGGTGGTGATGCAGCCTGATCCTGAAAAGAAAGGCTTGCCGAATTAAGGATGATTTACTAAATGGAAATAAAAGGGATAAATATTCATGCTTACTTCATTCCTGGCCTCCTAAGTTAGAGAAGGGAGTTTTCAGGCTCAAGGAGGGGTTCTTGGATGATCAGTTGAGGAGAAGCTTGAGGAGTCCCTGGTAAAGCTGAAGCTTCTAACTGAGGGGAAGCTGGTGGAGTCCTTGGTAGGTTTGAAGCTTCTGGCTGAGGAGAAGATGGATCCATCCCTGGTGAAGCTAGAACTTCTGCTTGAGGAGAGGATGGATGGATCCTTGGTGAAGCTGGATTTGAAACATGTTGAGGGGAAGAACTCTCCACAGTTTGGCTCACCAATGTTTCCTCTGCAAACAATAAGTAGAGGGTAAATGCCAATGAATGTGTTGTTTTTAAAAGGGAAAAGATATGGTGAAGATCTTACCAGTAGATGGGGCATTGGCAGATTCTGTAGTGATTATTGGTTGCTGGGCTCTGGTCTGAAATTACACGAGATAAAATTATCAGGATAAAGAGTGGTTTTATGATTAGGAAGGAAAAGATGTTAACCTCAATAAGAACTCTTTTAGATGTTCTTTTCTTTTTGGCAGCCGGAGGAGCAACCAGGGATGGAGCTTTCCTTTTATCAGAGGCTGAACTAATGAGAGTTGGGTCTGATGTGGCATATCTAGACATCGGTTGAGCCAAGGTGGTGGAATTAAATCCCAAGGCAGAGATTGGGCCTGCAATGTTGTAAGAGATTGTCCTAGCACGAGGGGCAGGCACTGTATCTTGCAGAAAATGGCAAAGGATCATGATCAGTAAAGAAGGACATGATTGAGAAAGAGGAAAAAATAAGTATATTACCTCTGAAATTGGCTGGAAATCAGGCATTAGCTCAAGACAAAGAGAATGTACTGACACATTGAAGGTGTGATCATGGAATTCTTGCCACCAGGAAGTAAAGGAGGGATGAGCTATCGTTGTTGGCACAAAGGGCCTAGGTGCATAAACAGTTGAGCTGCACTGATACTCAAAGACCCTTTTTGCTTGCAGGAGTTCCTTAATATCCTCTCTGGGCTTGAGGAATTCATGAAGGAATAGCCTTGGGGGGCACTTGGCCACATCCTAGCTGTCTGGCCATCATATTTGGTTGGTAGTATTCAAAAGTGCTCTGATTTTTCCTTCCTCCACTGAATTCTGCTGGCAGGATGCATGGACGAATGAAGATGTTGAAAATTGCTATGGATTTTACATCATTACATCCGGTTTCAAAACTAAATTCACAAGGGAGAGTCAAGTTGTCATTGTTCAGATATGGAAGCCAAAGGGGATTGACAAAACCTTTGAAGAAGAGCTCAAAAAGTTGGCTAATGTTTTGGTCGATGGATATGGTTGAGGCAGCTTCTCCATAAGTCTGGCAACCTTTGGTGATCTGAGTTTCCCCTTCCTTGTAGTTGGCTGAAGGAAAGTGACGGTTGTTAAGGTCCATGCCAACGATTTGGTGCATGTATAGCTGCAGCCACATTTGAACAAACCACCAGGGGCCATTAACACAAGAGATCTTTTGGCTGGTGTGCATCAAGTGGGTGGTCTGATGGAGCATGTGATATACACTTCCTAGGAGGTATTTTCCAAGAGGAATAAGATTACCAACAGCCAAGTCCTCACCCATTACAATGTGGTTCAGGGTTGGCTTATTGGCTTTGCCGCAGAAGATGAATCTGCATAGCCACATGTTCAGAAAGGCCTTGTACTCAACTTCAGACAAAGGGCCATAAGACATATGTTTTTGGATGTACCTCTTATATCCAACTCCTGTTTTTACTCCTGTTTGCCTCGAGGAGCCTTTGTATTTGTGTGGGTACACGAATCCTGTGACATCAAGGCCGGTTATCATATATACATCGGCCGGAGTGGAGACATTGGTCCATGACCAAAAAGAAAAGCATTGACACCATTCGACCAAAAATGACAGGCCGCAATCAGAAGATTCTCATTTTTGGGTGTTTCGGCCAAAGATAATTCCAAACAATGGGCAATGCGAAGGCTGTCCCAATTGCTTGTTTTAGTTGTGTCATCATCAAGCATTCTCGTATACCAGTTCCTCCAACTTGTAATTGGGGACAGGGGCCAGTCCTTGAAGGCATCTTGCCATTCATGGGGTTTCGACAAAGCTACTTTGAAAGGCATTCTTTGAGATTCGGCTTCAATAAACTCGAGAGGGTCGGAGTTTCCCACAGGCCCGAGGAAATAGGATGGTGATTGGTCCTCGACGGGAATCAAAATCTCGGCGGCTAGAGCCTATCAAGAACAAGAAAAGGCAAAAGAAAAATCTAAGATGGAATTCGAAAAAGTAATACCGAATGAGACTTAGGGGCATGAGATTTACCTGAAGAACTTGGTCTTGGTCCTCCATTTGAAGATTTGAGCTCGAAGGATTGATGAACTAGGGTTTGGATCTGAGTTAAGACTCCAATAGGTTTGCAGGAGGAAACAACTGGTGTTGAACGGATTCAGCCTGGGAACGTTGAGCATTTATGGTCAATTCCGGAATAAAATCACTTGTTATCCCTTAATTGAAGGGGCATATGTTAACACCAAAATTTGGTACAGGAAGGAGACTGATTTGTGGGCCGAAGTTTGGTAAAGAAACACCATTCGGCAACAAATTTTCCTCAAAGCATTCGGTAAAGGAACCTGCGGTCGGTAGCACGCCATCATTCGGCAGAAGGGTTGCTTTGTGCTTGGAAAAGGAAACATTCGGGAATACGTGATGACGTGGCCTGAATATAAGGAAGAGACGAGTTGATGACGGGTGCAAGACGGACATTGGTGCCAGGGCATTAATTTAGGCAATAAAAGTTGTACTCGTGATCGACTAGGAGTCGTGTTAGGACAAGGGTATAAATATAAACCCTTAGTGTTTGTAATAGGGATCGAACAGTTTCACAACAAACCGGCCCTATGCCAACCTTCGAGTCCTTTAGTCGAGTCGTCGAGTTCTTCGAGAGGAGCCATCGATCTGTCGACCTCCGTAAGTACCGGCAACCTTGTATCATGTCTAGTATCATGCGGTGGATTTAGCACGTGATGCAAGTAGTCTTGTTACCATGCTTAGAATCATGCGGTGGATTTCAGCTTGGTTCAAGAGGGTTTCTTGTTAGATCATGAGCCATGCGGTGGGCTAAGATCTAGCTTGGAGTTAGTTATCGGCTCTATTAGATTTGGCAAGATCTAATAGATTCATTAAGTTACCACGTGTTGCTTTGGATTTTGCTTTATGTTTAATTCATGTAACACTCATTTGCCCAATCTAGATCGATTAGTTTCGGCTTTATTTTTTTGAGATCCATGTGTTATACTTTCAAATCTTTGGTTTCATATATGGCAAAAGGATCAGGTACTCTCAATAGCCGAATTTAGATCAATTTAGATTGTCACGTGTTGCGGGTTCAAGCTTGTTGACTTTTCAATGTTTGTTCCTTCTCCACGGAACCCAAATCGGTTGCACAGCTGTCTTCGGCAGTCTTGCCACGAGTGAAACATGTTCATAAGCTTATTTTAAATAATGTATGCTTTTAACCTTCCATATTTAAATTGTATCATGCGGTGGATTGATCTATTCTTGGTTGGTGGTGTGGTTTCAAACAAGTCATATCATGCGGTGGATTAACTTGTTTGGTGTCACGCTCGACGGGTTTGAAAGTACCTAGACATGCGGTAGACTAGTACTTTTGACCTATGCATGCTTGTTTACTTCAAATTTATAATCATGCTTTCACCTTATTTATTTTATTGTAATTTATCCTCCAAAATCGGTCATGACCACGTGCGTGTAATGTGTTTAAACAAAGACCGATCTTTCTTCATGTTTACATCATGCATTCGGCTATATCCTATTTTCATGTTTTAGAGCTCCCGAATGAATATTCAAACTGCTGACAGATAGCTTGTTGTAGCTATATGTCATTTTAATTGGCTTTATAGCCGTAAATACGGAACTGTCTGGTACCACCTGGCAAGTTCCAGGTTTTATCTAATTGCTTTTCATCCTTTGTCAGTTTTCAGAAAAATTGACTGGCACGCTTCGGATTCGGCACGTGTGTTAATCCAGCTTTGTTCGGCTTGCTGTGTGCTTGGCGTGAGGTGCTGATTTTGCGTCAACAGCGGCGCAGCGCATGAGCTGCTAGGGCAGCGCGACGGCCTTTGGGAGTAGGCAGGACGCCGATGCCGAAGTCCGAACACTGGTGGAGCGCGCGGGAGACAGGCGGCGTCGGCGGTCGTCTCTCCTCCTCGACGACTTGGAGCAGAGGGCGGTGCATCACACGAGCCCGCAGGACACCACGACGGCTTGTGGGGAGGAGAGGACGACGCGCTCGCGGATGGGGGCACAGCGCGCGACGCGCGAGAGATGGGCGGCGCAACGCGCGGGAAGAAAGCGCGCGCCCCTGTCGGCCGCGGGCAGACGGACGGACTCCCCTCGCCTAAGTGAAAACGCTGGGATGGATAAGATTTGGCCTTGAGTTTATTTTATCCATTAGATCGATCATTGACGGTGGATTCGGGTGGAGAAGGTACGTCGTGCCTTGCAAGACCTACGGCACCGGATCCTTGTCCCAGCCAGTAGGCTCCCTCTCCAGTTCAGCATAGGTGTACTCACCATAAGCACTGCTCCCCATTCTGTCATTTATTTAATGGCATTAGCAGCAATAAGTAAACATAATAATTAGATTAATGCATAAGAATTAGTCTGTCTTTGCAGATTAGGTGGACTGAACTGAAGAACATTGGGATGTCAGGAAGAGGGCAGGAACGCACCGGTGGTCCAATCGACGGCCGGATCCCAAGGGAATCACCGCAGCACGTGCAACCAGGCCGCCGGTGTGGTAGCCTTTAGTTTCCTCCGCATGCAGCGCCGCCGCCCCCGTTGCTCCGCTCCTCTGTCCAATCTCAGTCCGTACAGACTGCGGATCGAGGGATCGAATCAGTAGGTAACCGAACCCCTCCGATGTCCCTGCCGCCGACTGCCCCTCCGACGGCCTCGCTCTCTCCGCCAAGAACGCATCCATCAGAGTCGCCGGCCCTCGCGTCACCTCCCGCTCCGCCGGCCGTGCCAGTGCCATCAGCGCCGGCGAAGCACAAGCCCTTGCCTACTCCTGCCACTGCGGCTAACCCGGCGCACACGAGCAAGAACCCAAGTTCTGGTCGTCCAGCCCACCCTTGTTGCCCGTGGACCTAGAGCACGACGGCGCGGGGCGGAGCGGTCTCCGCCTCCTCTGCCGCAGGCGCCGCTAGGTGGGACTAGAGGGGAGGGCGACGGAGGGCGACGGATTTGGGGGTGAAGGACACCACCGAAATTTATAGATTGGTATAGATAGATACTACTGATATTTGTGTGGGAAGAATTTCTAAAGAGAAAGACGCATAGATACTACTGGTATGATGGGAAGGAGTGTGTTTTAATAAAACACATGGGGGGATGCCAGCTCAGCTCATAATTATTCAGTTAAGTGTTTTACTAATCTTAAGAACACAATGGCTCAAATTGATAATCATATTCTTAACAAAAAAAGAGAATGGTTGCATCAGGAAGACTAAGGCTTGCGACTTCAATTGATTGCCTCAGGTAATAATATAAGAAAAATTTCACAAGTCCCTTTTCGATTTTTTGCAACTAGTTACATGTGTTGGAGTATTTAATTTTAACTTTTGTTTATATGCTTTATACTTAGGTGGTTAACATTTCAAGGATGCTCCTTTAGAGGCCATGATGAATCTCCAGGTTCCTTAAATAGGGGTAATTTTCTTGAAATGGTCAAGATTTTGGCTTTGTATAACAAGGAGGTTGATGAGGTTGTGCTAGAAAATGCTCCCAAAAATGCAAAATACACATCACCTGACGTCCAGAAGGAAATTCTAAGCATATATGCTAGAAAAGTGCAGAAATCAATTAGAGAAGAAATTGGGGATAGCAAGTTTTGCATAATGGTTGATGAAGCTCGGGATGAGTCCAAAAAAGAGCAAATGGCAATAGTCCTCCGATTTGTCAACAAGGAAGGACTTATAAAGGAGCGCTTCCTTGACCTTATCCATGTTAATGATACTACTGCTTTGACCCTAAAAGAGTCGATTTGTGCTATCCTCTCAGCTAATGGTCTAAGTATGCAAAATATTAGAGGACAAGATTACGATAGGGCTAGTAACATGCGTGGGGAGTGGAATGGATTGAAAGCTTTAATTCTCAATGAGTGCCCGCAAGCATATTATATTCATTGCATGGCTCATCAACTTCAGTTAGCCCTTGTAGCAGCATCAAGGGAGGTACATGAGGCCTCTCTAGCGCAAGTGGGAGCGGCACGAGGTCCTCGTCGCGGAGAAGGCTCCTCCCTCCTTCCTCGACTGGTCGGAGGATGTCATCACCTTCAGCCGCGAGGATCATCCGAACCGCATCCCCAACCCGGGCCAGTACCCGCTAGTCGTCTACCCTGTTATCGGGAACGCCCGGTTCTCGAAGGTGCTGATGGACGGAGGCAGCAACCTCAACATCCTCTACGCGCACACTCTGCGCCTGCTGGGGATCGAATTGGACCAGCTGCGGCCCAGCATGACGTCGTTCCATGGCGTCGCGCCGGGCAAGCGCGTCCAGCCCCTCGGGCAGATCGACCTGCTTGTCTAGTTTGGCACGCCAGACAACTTCCGCAAGGAGACTCTCACCTTCGAGGTGGTGGGGTTCAGGGGCGCGTACCACGCCATTCTCGGGCGGCCGTGCTACGCCAAATTCATGGCAATCCCGAACTACACGAACCTCAAGATGAAGATGCCGGGACCGAAAGGCGTCATCACTGTGGGCTCATCGATCGAGCACTCGTTCAACTGCGACGTCGAGTGCGTGGAGCACGCTGAGGCGCTAGCGCTGGATGAAGCGCTTGTGGCGAACCTGGAGAAGCTGGTCAACGAGGACCTCGACTCCACCGCCAAGCACGCCGGCAGCTTCGAGGCTGCTGAGCAAACCAAAGAGGTGCCCCTCGGCCCCGCTGCCCCCGTGGGCAAGGCGTTGAGGGTCAGTTCCACCCTCGACCCAAAATAGGAAGTGGTGCTCGTCGACTTTCTCCGCGCCAACGCCGACATCTTTGCGTGGAGCCCCTCGGATATGCCAGGCATCCCGAGGGAGGTCGCTGAGCACTCCCTTGATATCCTACCTCCCACGCCGTGCAGCAACGGCTGCGCCACTTTGACGAAGAGCGGCGCCGGGCGATCGTAGTGGAGCTGCGAAAGCTCCTCGAGGCCGGGTTCATCAAGGAAGTGTTCCACCCTATGTGGCTAGCTAATCCTGTGCTAGTTAAGAAAAAGAATGGGAAATGGCAGATGTGTGTAGATTATACTAGTTTGAATAAAGCATGTCCTAAAGTTCCTTTTCCTTTGCCACGAATCGATCAAATCGTTGACTCGACTGCAGGGTGCGAACTCTTATGCTTTCTTGATGCCTATTCCGGTTACCACCAAATAAAAATGAAGGAGTCCGACCAGCTCGCGACTTCATTCATCACTCCCTTCGGGATGTACTGCTACATAACGATGTCGTTCGGTCTCTGAAATGTGGGCGCTACATACCAGCGATGTATGCAGCACTTTTCGGGGATCACATCGGATGAACCGTTGAGGCTTACGCAGACGATATAGTCGTAAAGACCAGGAAGGCGTACGACCTGGTTAACGACCTGTGCGTGGCATTTGATTGCCTGTGAGCCAACGAGGTAAAGCTGAACCCCGAGAATTGCGTCTTCGGAGTGCCGCGAGGCATGCTGTTGGGGTACATCGTCTCCCAGCGGGGGATCGAGACAACCCCGAGAAGGTCACAGCCCTCGAGTGGATGGGCCCGATTCGAGACCTCAAGGGAGTCCAGAAGGTGCCGGGGTGCCTCGCCGCCTTGAGCCGTTTTATTTCACGGCTCGGCGAGAAGGGGTTACCCCTCTACCGGCTCCTGAAGAAGCATGAGCGTTTCTCCTGGACCGTCGAGGCCCGGGAGGCGCTTGACAAGCTCAAGGCGGCACTCGCCCATGCGCCGATTTTAACGCCACCCCAGGACGGCGAGCCTCTGTACCTCTACGTTGCCGCGACCACTCAGGTGGTCAGCGCCGTCATCGTGGTGGGGCGCACAGAGGAGGGACATGCCCTACCAGTTCAACGACCCGTTTACTACATCAGCGAGGTGTTGTCCGAGACCAAGGCGCGTTACCCGCAGATCCAAAAGCTGCTCTACGCGGTGGTGCTCGCGCGGCGCAAGCTTCGCCACTACTTCGAGGCCCATCCGGTCACGGTGGTCTCCTCCTTTCCGTTGGGGAAGATTATCCGAAACCCGGACGCGGCAGGTAGGATTGCCAACTGGTCGGTGGAGTTAATGGGTGAAACACTCACCTATGCGCCGCGCAAAGCGATCAAATTCCAGATCCTGGCGGATTTCGTCGCTTAATGGACGAACACGCAGCTGCCGCCGCCGCAAGTCCAGGCTGAACGCTGGACCCTCTATTTCGATGGGTCGGTGATGAAGACCGGGGCGGGCGAGGGCCTGCTCTTCATCTCACCCCTCGGGGAGCACATGAGAAACGTGGTGCGCCTGCACTTCCCCCGCATCAAACAACATGGTGGAGTACGAAGCCCTTCTCTGCGGCCTCAGAATCGCCATCGAGACGGACATCAAACGCCTCGACGTCAGGGGGACTTGCAGCTCGTGATCGACCAGGTCATGAAGAACGCGAGTTGTCACGACGACAAGATGGAGGCGTACTGCAATGCCGTGTGGGCCCTCGAAGACAAGTTCTACGGCATAGAGCTTAACCACGTGCCCCGCCGGTACAATGAGGGGGCAGACGAGCTCGCCAAAATCGCGTCGGGGCGAATCACAGTTCCCCTGAACGTTTTTGCGCGGGATGTCGCCAGGTCGTCCGACAACCTCGAGCTGACCCCCTCGAGCCAGGAGGAACCCTCGGGGGCTCCCTCAGACCCAACAGGCGCGGAGCCTATGGACGAGGACCCCTCGAATGAGGCGTTCATACTCTCCCTGCTCGAGGGGTATGGCGCGGACGAGGCTGAGGCCATGGATACGGAGTCGGTCCCCCGCGCGGAGGACTGGCGAGACAAGTATATTGCCTGGATGGACAGAGGTGAGCTTCCCCTGAACCGATCCAAGGCCAGACGCATCGCCAGGATGGCCAAATCATTCGCCCTCGTCGATGGCGAGCTATACAAGCGTGCCGCGTCAGGCATCCTGCAGCGATGTGTGCCTATCCCCCAGGGTGCGAGCTCCTTCGAGACATTCACGCAGGCATGTGCGGCCACCACGTAGCACCACGCACCCTTGTGGGCAACGCGTTCCGCCAGGGCTTCTACTGGCCCATGGCGGTCGCTGATGCCAGCGAGATCGTACGCACCTGTGAAGGGTGCCAGTTTTACGCTCGCAAGTCCAACCTTCCTGCGCACACCCCCTAGACAATCCCCGTTACATGGCCCTTCGCTGTGTGGGGGTTGGACATCATCGGGCCCTTGCGGAAAGCGCCCGGGGGCTACACCCACCTACTGGTTGCCATCGACAAATTCTCCAAGTGGGTCGAGGTACGCCCGATCACGAATCTCAGGGCAGAGCAGGCCGTGACGTTCTTCACCGACATCATCTACCGGTTCGGGGTGCCCAACTCCATCATCACCAACAACGAGTCCCAATTCACCGGCAGGAAGTTCCTGGAGTTCTAAGACAAGTTCCACATCCGCGTCGATTGGGCGGCCGTAGAGCATCCACAGACCAACGGTCAAGTGGAGCACGCCAACGACATGATCCTACAAGGTCTCAAGCCCAGGATTTTCGACAGACTGAACAAGTCTGGCCGCAAATGGCTCCAAGAGCTACCAGCGGTCGTGTGGACCCTCAGAACCACCCCGATCAGAGCCACGGGATTCACCCCATTTTTCTGGTCTATGGCGCGGAGGTCGTTCTCCCCATGGACTTGGAATATGGGTCGCCTAGAGTCGGGGGCTACGATGAAAGCACCAACCAGCGAGCCCGCGAGGACTCGCTGGACCAACTGCACGAGGCCCGCACCGTGGCCCTGATGCACTCGGCAAGGTACCAGCAGGCGCTGAGGCGCTACCAGGCCCTGAAGATACGGCGCTGAGACTTCAACGAAGGGGACCTAGTCCTAAGGCTGCGTCAAGACAATCGAGGCCGCCACAAGCTGTCGCCCCCGTGGGAGGGACCCAACGTCGTGGTCAAAGTACTCAAACCCGGCACCTACAAGCTGGCCAACGAGGATGGTGAAGAACTCACCAACGCTTGTAACATCCAACAGCTACGTCACTTCTACCCTTAGGAAGGATTTCCAAGTTCGTTTTATTATTTACGCACCCAACACCCCAGTTGGCTGTACGAATGTAAATTTTCACCAATATGAATAAAGTCAAAGGGTGACTTGGCTTTCCCCAGAAAACCAAGCCACCCTCGGGGGCTACTGCGGGGGGCATCCCCCCCCCCAAAAAAAATGGTCCCATTTTTTCGCAAAAACCCGTCGCAAATGTACCAAGTACGCCTCGACCCAAGTTCTGGGTGAACCTATGTGGGACGCGAGCGGCCAAAGGGTGAAGAAGCGCGAGTCTGGGATAGCCTACGCCTCCGGTAGGATACGGCCCTTCCCCCTCGCCGCTTCGCCTACAAGCTACTCATGCGAACGAACCCTTTCCTAGCTAAGGTTTCACCTAAGAAGGTTGGAAGGCAGAACGGTACAATTGCCGGAGTAAAAAACATTACTTCAATTTACAAACATTCGAATGTTTCAAACAAGTAATTGTTTATTACATGGCCACACGGCCCGAATACTAACACTTAAACAACAAGGGCACGAATGCCCAGCGATCTTCAGGCTTGAGGGCCGCCCGCCGCAGGAGCGTCTGGGAACAAGAAGTCCGTGAAGTCCTCCGCGAGCATATCGGTGGTGGTGGCGGCGAGCGCGTCTGCACGGTCCATCGCCACCTCATCCTCGACACCGACCGGGACGACGTAGCTCGAGGAGACAGCCTCGAAGTCGACCTGGTAGTGAGAGGCCACCACGCCAAGGGCCTTCTTGATGCCTAGGTGAAGAACGCGACGCATGCGTCGGGCGACATGCCCGCCGAGAGCACGAAGGGGACTCGCCATCGAGCTCCCAGCTTGCGCCTCGCCTTCCTCGACCTCCTGCCAGGTCTCGAGGGCGGCGGCCCGCAGCTCCTCCAACTCCTATTGCGAGAAGTTGTAGGCCGTCTGCACGACCTGAGCCTGAGTCATCGAGTTCCCCAAGGCGACTCGCAGACCTGAAAGCCACAAACAAAAGACGAAAAATTGGGAGCGGATCCCAAAAAAGACAAAACAAATAGCGAGAAGACAAGCAAAAGATAACTTACCTTCGACCTGCTTCTTCTCCGCCTCGAGGGCCTGGCGCGCGTCCTCAGCTGCCTGCTGCAAGCTGAGAACTGTGGCCTCCTGCTCCTCGAGGGACTGGTGCAGGTCTTCGTGCGAGACGCTGAGCTGGGTCAGCTACCCGTTGAGCCTCGAGACCTCATCATCCCGCTGCTTGAGGGTCGCCCGCGCCCCCTCAAGTGCGGCGTGCTCTTGCTGGAGCTGGCCCTGCGCCTCTTCCCGCGCCAGACGCTCGCGCTCGAGGGCGGCCCGGGCCTCGGCAAGAGCGGTCCGCTCCTGCTGGAGCTGGGCCTCCGCCTGCTGGCGCGCGACTTGTTCCTGCTGAAGCTGCTCCACCGTCGTGGCGAGCGCGACGACCCTGTCTGCCAAGCTAGTCCTCAGCCCCTCTGCCTCCTTGGCCCTCTTCTGCCTGGCTCTGCCAAGCTCGCGCTCCCTCGAGGGTCGCGCGGTCTTGTTGGAGCTGGGCCCGAACAGAGGCCACCTCGGCCTCCCACTCCGCCGCCAGGGTTCGCGCCCCTGCCAGATCCTCCCGCGCCTTGTGCAGCGCCTCATCCTGGTCCACAAGCGCCATTTTCACCCTCTCGACCGCGGAGATGTCCTCTGCAGCCTGGGCATCCAGCTCCGGGGGCTGATCCCGCAGGGCTTCCGCCCGGTACACTAGCAACCGGTCTGGGGTCCTCAGGGCCTCGACGAGGGTGTCGAGGGCATTATACTGCCCCCGGTACCAGCTGAGCTCGACGTCTAGCTGGTTGAGGGCGCCGTATCTCTCCCGGGCCCGACCCTCCAATTCCTACCGCTGGTGGACAAAGCAAGAGAAGACGGGGATCAGAGGAAACGCAAATGCAGAAGAAACAAAAGCAGAAAGACCACGAAACCCGGTGAGAGGTCACAAACCCGGAAGATGCGCCATGCGGGACCTCCATGGATCCGTAGCGCCTCGTTCAGCGCCCGGTTGAGCGAGGCTCCATGGTCGCGGAATTCCTGCCACAACGCTTGCTCGGCCTGAGCATCGGCGAAGTAGGCCTGCGGCGTGTTGACGCGTTCCCGCTCTTGCTCCGGGCGCTCCGCAATGTCGTCCGAAGCTGGAAGGGTGGCGCGTGACGACGAGGCCTCAGCGCCATCCGCCGGGCGCCCCGACATCACGCAACCATCATCTCTCATCACAAGCACCCCCACCGGGGGCTCGGGGGCTGGTGCGGGCAGGCTCCCCCACTGGTCCTATCCGGGCGGCGGGGTGTCGTCGTCCGGGACATCCACCACCGCCAGCTTACTGCCGCCGACTGGGGCAGGCGCCGGCAAAATCAATGGCGCGACGACCGCCATGGTCGTGACCACCGTCGTGGCCGCCATCACCTACTGCGGCTCCGCAGCTGCGGCCACGCTGCGCGGGACCTCACTCGTTGCCGCCGTTGTACTCCCCGTCACCCACGACGCCCTCGATGAGCGCCGCCTCGTGGGGATGGACGCGTCTGCCCTAAGCGCCTTGGCGGGCGCGAGGGGGGGGGACGGTCGGCGCCATCCTGCGAACGCAAAGACAGAAGGATTAAACTCCTGCCTCTCGAGAACGGGGCGTCTGGAGGAGCGATGGCCTACCTCTGGGTGGAGAAGCCCCGCTTCCTCTTCCTCGAGGGCTCGAGGGGCGCTGAGGCCGTGGCCGACGTCGCCACCGTCGTGCTCCCTGACGCCTCCGTGGCGCGTGCCGCATCTTACGTAGATCGCCCGCTTCCGCGCCCGCCCCAGGCGCTTTGTAACACCCTAATTTTATTAAAAATGTGGCTTTATTAAAATTTGCTAGCAACCATTTATTTGCCTAAGGAATATAAGGTTGTTTGTTTATTTTTAGGCATTTAAAACTTTTCTAAAAATAAAGTTAATGAAATATAGGAATTATTTGTGGCATTCATGCTGGTGCATTATTTTTGGTTGCTGGAATTCAAATTCAAATTTGAATTCTATTGTTTGAAGCCCCTTTGCCAAAATGCTAAACCCTTTCTCTTTATCCCTTAACCCCTTTCCCCCTTCTAGCCCAACAGCCAGCCGCGGCCCGCGCAAGCCAACCGGCCGGCCCGGTTCGCCGGCGGCAGCGCGGCGCCCGCCTTAACCGCGCCCGCGACCCATCTTTTCGGCCCGGCTAGCCGGCCCGAAGAACCGCTTCGGCCCGCCGCGCCGCCGCTCCCCGCCTCCGCCCGCCGAGGCCGACCCGTGGGCCCCGGTGGTCATCCCCTACCCCCGCGCTCGTCCCCGACCGGGACTCGCCGGCGCCACCGCCGCCGGAGTCCGGGCGGGGGTGCGCGTCCCCGTGCGTGGCCCGCACGCCAAGGAGCCCGCCCGGGCTATTTAAGGCACGCGCGTCGCCCCCGGACGCCCCCACCCGAGCCGCCCCTAGCCGGTCCGCCGCCCGCCGTTGGCCCCGCTAGCCTCGCGCGTGCTCGCGCGCGCGCCTAGACGCTACCCGCGCCTCAAACGCGTGGCCAAACACCCTAGATCGGGGTCCTCGCCGGCGAGCCCGCCGCCGTCCGCCGCCGCTCGCCGCCGCCGGCCTACGCCTCCCCGCCGCCCGCCGCTTGCTCGCGATCCGAGCCGTCGGATCTAAATCCGACGTGTTCCGCCGTCCCCGTCGCCCGCACGACACCTCAGCCCTTGGATTTAGATCCAACGGATCTAGATCAACCCGACCCGGTCAACTAGGTCAAACCCACCGCCAGCCCTGGCAATTTTGCAGAAAAGCCCCTGAGTTTCTTATATTTACAAAAATACCCTTCCACCTTAGAAGTTTTCTTACAGTTTAGTCCTTTTTCTTTATTTTAGCCCAAAACCTTTTCGAATCTTTACCGATTCGTCCCTATACCTTCCCTAAGCCATAACTTAGTCGTTTTAGCTCCGATTTTAGAGTTCTTTATGTCCACGCGTTCGTCTCGAAGCGTAAATTAGTTTTATGCTACTGTTAAGATCTGTTTGATATGTTTGGTGACTGTTTCTTATTTACTCCTATTGTATGCTTGTATGTGATGATTGTGGACCGTAGAGAGCGATTCGTTCGAGGGATTTGAAGATCAAGTCGTGCAAGAGTTTGAGCAGCAAGGCTTTGTTGAAGGCAAGTATTCCTTGATGCATGCCCGCTTGTCCTACATAACATGCATCTAAATTCACTGTTTTTACTTTTCCGCTTGCATTAATTTGATGGGAACCTATTAAGGATCATGCCTAGCTTTTTACTACCTTTACCTTGATACCGGGAATTAAATTAATCTTGTGGTAGCTATTGCTTAGCATGCTCAACTGGGAATTGGTATTAATCTACTTGGTTACCTTTTTGTTATTCTATGTTCCGTTTATGATCTTTTACTTTACAAGACCACTTTAATATGATAATCGGAACATGGAGAACCACCCAGGAAAATAGTACAACCACAAGAACTAATGGGAAATGGTCTTGGCTGAATAATTAGGAACTTTAGCTTGGGATGGTCTTACCTGATAAGGACAAGGGATCGGCGGTATTGTGGGGTATAGACTCGCTCTAGCAGGGGGTTGGGTGAGTTATTCTTTTTATGGTGGGGTATCGACCTGCTAGGGGACTTTATACCTTGCTAACTGATCCGGACCTTGTGGGTCATAACTTGCTAGGGAACCTTTGTAAAGGCCATGTAGCGTCCCTATGCAATCACACCTCGGAAGTGTGATATGGTGTCTTGCAAGCACCGCATGGTTGGGTCCAAAGTTCTTCGGAGCTTTTACGCTACTTGTGGTGAAAGTGTACAACCTCTGCAGAGTGTTAAACTAATCAATTAACCGTGCTCACGGTCAAGAGCGGCCTGGACACTCACATGATTAAATTATGGAACTTTAATGTTTAAATTGTTGTTTTATTCTTTATTTATGATGCTTATATCTTATTAATTGGGTTGGTATGAACTTACACTCTTTAGTAATCAGGTTGCTAATAAAACTTGACCAACTAAAATGCTAAAGTGCTTGAACCTTAGCCATCCACCATATGGCCTTGCATGTTATGTTGTTTTCTCTTCTTGAGTACGATATGTGCTCACGCTTGTTTATTCTCTTGCATCTACAATACCCGGATTTGCTGCTCGGACCGGGGAGAACTTTGAAGACGTTCCCGGGAGATTTCCGGGGAGTTCTAGGTGTGTGTAGTCTTCGGTCAGGGCCTGTGGAGGCATTTTGTCCGCTGCGAGAACTCGTTTATTTAAGATTCGTTTAAGACTATGGTTTGTAATAACTCTTTATTCGTGTGGCACTGTTTTTGGTATTCATAATGTCTAAGCGTGTGTGTAACTTGATCCTGGCGCACACGTGATCAATGCATTCGGTTTTGCCTTTAAAACCGGGTGTGACACACTTGCTCCTCTGTCGCCTCCGCGACTCTCGGTGAGGGGAGCGCAGGCTCCCACCTCTTAGGGGGGCCCGCCCCCCGTCACTCTCCTCCTCCTCTTCCTCTCCCAACGACAAATACTCCAAGGTCGCCGGGGGAGAAAGCCCCTGCTGCTTGCGCAGCCGGAATTCTTCGTCCCTCTACTCCCGGCGTTCCCGTCGCCGGATCATTCGCTCCTTCTTGCGCGCCGCCCGCTCCTGCTGCGCCGCGCGCGCTTGGGCTCAGGGCATAGGCGGTTCGGACCGCGCGACATTCACAGTTACCCTCTGCTAGGGAGAGTGAAACATCAGAACCACGACGGCGCGTCACAGAGGGATAAAGGAAAAAAGGGGAGAACCGCTCACCAGCGGGGCGTCGGGAAGCATGAAGAACGACCAGAGGTCACCGTCGCTGTGCTTGACGGCCTTGAGGCTGACGGCCCGCCTCGCCCTCGTGGCCGCGTACTCTCGCAGAAAGCGCTCCGAAAGGAGCCGCGAGCGTGCCAGCGACACGGGGTTGGCCGTCTCGTCCATCTCGAAGATGCGGAGCTCCCTCTCCATGAGGGGGATGATCCACCGGTGGTGGAGGTTCGAGAGAACCAAGGCCGCACCCAGCCCGGCGTCGGCCAGGCTCTTCAGCGCGAGCAGGGCTGACTCCAGCCGGTCCTAGCGCGAAGAAGGGCACAGGCCATGCCACCAGGAGTCGGCCTTCTCCCTCAGAACCTAGCCGGTGTAGGGGGAGGTCGGGCTCATCGTTGCGAAGGTAGAACCACCCCCGCTCCCATTCCGCATTGTTGGAGGTCATCGTGCAGGGAATGTAAAATTCCCTGCGCGATTCCCGTGGCGAAATCGACATCCCGCTGGCGCGCACCGCGCGGCACACCCGCGGCTCAGGCGTGGCGAGCGTGTGCAGCTCCACGCGGAAGAGGTGGACCCAGAGATCCCAGTTCGCCGGGATCACCAGGAACCCCTCACACACGCCGACGAAGGTGGCCGCCTGTGAGATTGCGTTTGGGGCGAAGTTGTGCAGCTCCACGCCGTAGTGGTGGCACAGCCCGCGCATGAAGCGGCTCGCCGGCGCCACGAAGCCACGCTCGTGGTGGCGGATGAAGCTGACGACGTAGCCGAATGGCGGGTTGGGCTCCCGATCCGCCGGCGGTGGGACGATCCACACCGGGGGTTGCCCGTCCACATTCGGCGCCAGCTGGCCGCTGTTCTCGAGCTCGTGCAGCACGAACTCCGTCACCGTCGAGCGATGCCACGGCAGCGGGTCCAGCACCTGGATCGACTACGGGGGCGCCATTGCAGTTGGTGGTAGTGCGAAAGAGAGACGGGCGGTGAACGCTAGGAGAAAACGAAAGGGCGCGCGATGCTCTGGAGTGGAAGCAAGAAAGACGGGAGCGATGGGCGCTAAGTGTTGAGGTAAAGAACTCGCCCCTCCTTCCCCTTGGATTTATAGATCCATGGGAGCCGCGCTCCCTGAATCGCGCGCTCCGCACACATTAACTGCAGGTGACGGCACCCGTCACTGATGAGCGGGCCCGACCGCGACCGGAACGGCCAGGCGCGCGCGCGCGAGATCATTACGGCACAGCAACTGAAGAGCCGCGGCGGGCAGTCACGTCCGCCCACCCACGTCGCCCACTACGCGCGCGGCCGCGACGCCTGAAAAGGCGCGCCTGCAGCGCATGACTGTGGCCACGACTATGGGCATTAAATGGCCTGGTCCCTTACCAAGTAAGCGTGACCCTCGAGCGGCCCGAGCCCAGGGCTCAAAAAATCCGACCCTCGAAGGGTGTAACTACCGACCAGTGGTCTCAAAGCCCACTCAGCGAGAGCGAGCACCACAGGTGCCCTCGATTCAAGAGGATTCCTGATCAGCAACTCGTGGGCCGGTTCGACCGCAAGCCCCTGAGTCTTGCAGATGTAGAAAGACGGGGGCACCCAGCTGCCACCCCACAGCGGACCTACTGATCAGGGGTTCGAAGCCTGACCCTCGAAGGGTTCGAATAGGCGCCTCAGATCAACAGAGTCAGGGATGGCGAGGGCGCGTGCATTCGAGCCTATCCTCAAGCTCACCAGCTCGGGGGCACCCCACACGTTGTATTCAAGAGCCAACGAGGGCAGCTAGTTGGGGGATCCCATCGAGGGAGAGCCTCTGCGCCCTCGGTCCATAGCGAACGGGACCGAGCCCCACCTAGCAAACCACGTAAGCACTTTCATGGACGAGTCTCCGGACCACGAGCCAACCCTTATCGAACGGGGCATGGGCGTCCACTTGAATCACCCGATAACAGCTCGACGAGGAATCCTGTCACACCTGATTTTCCAAAGAAAACCAAGTGCAAACCAATATGCATGCCAGGATCAAGTTTCATGCATATAGTGACATATAAGTGTATACAGAAACAGTATCACGTAAGAAAAAGAAAGATTATCAGAGATTTACGCTTAATCCGGGAAACGAAGGCTCAAACATCACGGGCGATCGGCGGGGGTTGCGTACGCCTAGCACCAGCAACATCTTCACAAGACTTCAGAGTAGCATCATTTTTCTGAGCAACATTGTTTATAGCAAGGGTGAGCACTTGTCGTACTCAGCAAGTGTGGAAAAAGATATGAATGCAAAGGCTTTATAGTGGACTGGGCTATAAGCATTTAAGCAATTTTAGTTGGTCAAGTTTTATTAGCACTTTATTACTAATAAATTATAAGTTTATACCAACCCACAATTATGGCATATGGCACATGATACACAAAATACGCCATAAGCATATGGCAGGCATAACCAGAGAACACGATTTAAGTCCATCTTCAAGTTCAATTATCATGTGAGGGTCCAGGCCGCCCTTGACCGTGGGCACGGCTAACTAGTTAGTTTTACACTCTGCAGAGGTCGTACATCTTTACCCACAAGTCGCGTAAAAGTCCCGAAGAACTTTAGACCCAACCATGCGATGCTAGCTAGGCATCATACCACACTACCGAGGTGTGATTGCATAGGGACGCTACGAGGCCGTTACAAAGATCCTCGGATGTAGGTCGCCCGCTAGGTTACCGGTCGGTGCAACGTATAAAGCTCCCGGACGAGTACCGTGTCTTAGCCAAGCCCACACCTATTCCCGAGCAGGTCCATACGCCACTACCCGCCAGCCCCCAACCCTTATCAGGTAAAGCATACCTAACAACTAGTTCACTAATTAATAAGTCAAGACAGAGCCATATGTCTTGTGGTAGCACTATTTTCCTGGGTGGTCGCTCCATGTTCCGATTAATTATATGATCTTGTATTAATCATCCAAAGATATAGGATAAAGGTAAAGCATGATTCATCATTATTGTTCATTAAAACCACCATAACCCAGTATAGCAACTAAGCATAACTACCCAACATAAATATAAATCCGTTTGATCAAGGCACAGGATAAATAACACTAGTCAAACCTTAAACATGGGTCCCATCATATTAATGCAAGCATATGCAATGAGTGATTAAACATAGTTCTTAGGACAAAAGATCAAGGACACACTTGCCTTTAACCAAAGTAATGACGTTGCTCAGAATATCCTCATCCTTCAAACTCCGGAACGACGTTCATACTATGCGCATCAATCATGAAGCACAAACATGCAAAGCAAACACACAAGTACAACTAAGAACAATACACCAATCAAAAGAAAAGATTAAGAGAACGTACAAGATGATAAAAATTGAATGGAATAAGATATGGGATAAAAGGATAGCTATTAAATATGATGGTGGCATGCACTGCATGGCAGCACATAAAAAAACAGCTAGCTAAATATCCCATTTCATGCTAGTGGTGCATATATGTGCATGAACTGAGATAAAAAGGAACATTATTGCTTAAACATGATGTAAGCATGACATCACCAAGGTGTTTAAGCAATAAAAAATGTGGCAAAGGAATTTATGGATAAATAAAAGATTATTCTATAGATCAAAGATAGGTAAAGTGAAGGCTAAAAGATTTATGGAGTTGCGAGGGCACAAGATTTTTGAAGCAAAACAAGCATCTTAATTATTTTGCTAGAAGAGAAAAGTGATAATTACACTGATGCACAGCTAGAACGTGAACAAGTATGCTATATGCATGTACAGATGCTCTGAGCCTAACTCTTGCCTGCATGCACATGCACTGCTTGTTGGCACGAGGTGGCACATACAGCTCTCCGGAGCATTAGCACGAACTAGAGAAAGGAGACAGGCATGCAGATCAAGGTCCTCACCAAGCTGACAGAGATGGCTGAAATCTTGCCCGGCGGCGGACGGTGGAACCGGCAGCGCTCGGCCTTGTTGACCTCGGTAGCTCGGCAGAGACGGAACAGGCTGCCTGCGCTGGGTTCGGCTGGTAGACAACAGCAACCGCATATAACAGAGGATAAGTTAGAAAACGTTCATGGCCGGCGGCACGATTGGAAATTAGAGAGATGCGCCTTAGATGGGAAAAAAATTGAACAAGGAACAGGATGGCATGCTCACGTATTGGCTACGGCCAATGGTGTGACGGAACTGCGATGGACGAAGATCGATCTGCACGAGGAGGGCTATCCATCGCGTGGACATGCTGCGATCCAGCAACAGATCGTGACGGCGGCAAGCAGATACAGAACTTGACGACGACGACGACGGCGGCGGCGTCGACGACGGAGCTGCTGGTGCGGATGAGATCGCCGGCCGGCGCCAGCCTGCATCTTGATCTGGATGGCACGCGTGCTAGGGCATGAGGTGGCGGCGGCAGCAGCTTACGAAGGATCTAGGCATGCAAGGCGCCGTGGTTCTGTGGCCGCACGTAGGAATACAAGTTGTATTTGTAGGCCATAGGGGTAGGGCCTGGATGTGCACAAACTAACCCAAACAAAGATGAGTCTATCTCTTGGAGTTGGAGTCAACCCGAGTTGGACCTTCATCACGTAGGAGGCAAACTGATTGCAGGCCAACGGGCCAGCGTGGTAGCCGGACTTCCTTAATGCTAAAGCAAGCTGCACGGATTAAAAGAAACAACAGACCCTGAGAAACTGCATGTCGCTTCTTTTTGGGGAATATTTGGTGATGACCAAAATGTAGAAACTCAAAGAGTTTCATGGGGAGTATTCTGACAGTTAAGGTAGTTTGGGACATGACGAATCCAACTAAAATACTTGGCGCTCGTGAAAGGGAATTGAGAGCCTTGTAATAAATAGATTTAGCTCAAGGGAAAAAGAGAATAAACTCTAGGAAAAGTTGGAAAATTTTTCGAAGGATTTGGTCAGCATCTCAACGCAATTTTTTTTGAAACTCTTTGCACTCATCAAGAAACACTAAGATGCATCAGCATGAATGCAACACGCATTGAACCAAGTTATTTATTTCAGAAAATCAAACAAAGGTTTTTTTCCTATACTAGATTTCCTGTAAACAAAATAAATGTTGAGAAGATTTTTAAAATTATGAGAAAACTCTTGTTTAATTATTCTTTCTATTCACAACCTGAAATTGGGAAATTTCAGGCTGTGACAAATCCACAATTCGCGACCCGTTCGATGGGAGTTGCGGAAACCTCACCCTCCGTCCCGCGGAAGGACGACGAGGGAGTGTTCAAACAAGTCGAAAAGCTCACCCCGATCGCCTCAAATGGGCCCAGGCTCGGGGGCTCGACACGCGGCTACACCTCCTAGGGCGCACCGAACGCGGACGATGCCAGATACGTGCATGTGGCACCGCCGAGGCCGGCTGGAATATTGCCGATGCCGGCTGAAACTAACACCCCGCACACCGGCAGATCCTGTATAAAAACCCTTGCAGGAGCACCCACGCTCCTGCAAGGCTTCGGGGGCTAGACCCGCGGGTCCGCTAGTGCGACCCCACGGAATAGCACCAGCAACCAGGGGGGAAGAACGTCCCATCAGCAAGCGTCAGCATCTGCGGGATCCTAACGGATACACCCACAGATGCTCGGGGGCTACTGTCGGGGACAGCCATGAGGGTCCCATAAACAACCAGGGAAATCCCGCTTAAATTCGTAAAAAACAAACGCAAACAAACCTAAACACACGCGCAAAATAAACACACGACCCACCAGATGATCGGCCTAGCCACCCTCGGGCGGAACTCCGCTCCGCTCGAAGGGTACGGCGCCATACTTGTACAACTCCGCCTTGCTCGAGGGCCGGTCGGTCCCTCGGGTGAGGTTCCGCCTCGCTCGAGGGCTGCGCCCCCTCGGGTGAGGTTCCGCCTCGCTCGGGGGCTGGATGCCCCCTCGAGCGAGGCCCCGTCTCGATCGAGAGCCAAGCGCCCCCTCAAGCGAGCTTCCGTCTCGCTCAGGGGTATCACGGGCCCGCCGCCTTCATACCCGCTCCTCCGGTAGGGGCATTTAATGCACTGACATCTGCAGGCGCCCCAAGTCAAAGGCGAATCCACGCCACCACGTGCCCGGGAATCATGCCCCGGCACTGCTCTGCCAACTCCCGCGGCGAGGCCATCCCCGCCACTGTGCGACACTGTGCGGCATGGTCAGCAACTACCCCATGGCACTGTACCACCCGCTCCCGTACGGCCGGCGCACCGCACCCTCGAAAAAAGGACGGCAGAGCCCTCGAAGGGAAGATGCACGACTGCTCCACGACCGCACAGGACGGCACCATGACATCAGGCCAGCGGGAGCGGTCACCTACGTCACCATCGGCCATGTGCGACCGTCCCCGCCGTCCCGACGCCATCCCGGCCACTGCATCGCCATCCCCGACGCTGTGGAAGCACGCGACAATAGGACACCACCACGCCAGCCACTGTGCCTTGTACGGCCTCGTGTTAACGGCACCCTCGAGTCCTCACATGGGCGGTCGCCGAACAGGGAACCACTACACCGCCACCCTCGAAGCTGCTCCTGGGTGCGCACAAGACGCGCCATGACGCCCTGCCGGAAGTGAGATTCGCCAGGATGGCGGTCTACTCCATGGCACTGTACGCCATGCCTTCACACGTAGCTAGAACAGTGCAGCACGCTTGTAAACTGCTTCCTCCTTCGCCTATAAAAGGAGAGGCAGTCCCCCAGCCGCAGGGTGACGGGACGACGGACAGCAATCACCTGCATGCTTTTCGCCCTCACCACGATATTGGCACTTTCCTCAATAAGTACGTCTGGGACATGGAGGCTTGACCTCCTCTCCCGCCTCGCTTGTAGCCCCCCTCTACGAGCACCACGGTGCAACGCAATATAGTGCCCCGAGCACACCCCTGCTGGACGTACGGCCCCCGGCCGGAACCAGGATAAAACCCAGTGTCACTAGTTGCTTAGCACCGGCCATCGAGAGATAGATCTCAGCGCTTCTTACTAGTTAGTGTCGGGACTACTTTCCGCACTGACACATAACAAAAAGAAAAGAAAAATGAATCTGCACACACGATTAGGGGATGGGGCACACATATGGGACAACATGGTGCTCAATTCCTAGGATGTAGATGCCTGGCCTGGGGAAGCTTTGGCTGCACATCAACAAACTTTGCGAATTTGGGAAGAATATCTTTTGGTTAGCTCCAATAACATTAAGATCACCTCCCTCAATATGAACCATGGAAATTAGTACCAAATACTACCTAATGACTTGTTCCCTCAGTACATCAAAGGGAAATTAGGATTATGATAAATCAAAATCTTTATCGTTAGTCCAATATTGGTTCAATTTGTTGTGCTTTGACCTGGATATGACAACACGCCACCATCATCCGAGCAAAATACTGCTACTAGTTGTGGCATGGATCTGCATCACCGTAATTATTACAAATCTATCCTAGACAAATCAACTGCTTAAAGTATCAAATTCAGCCTTTGTGTCTAGCAAACAAAAGGTTGGAAAAAATTGAAAGCATACCGAGTCAGTTCCGCAAAAAAATAATGGATATGCAGAGGAAGCTAAGGGAGGCGATTGAAGTGGGGATTTTTCACAAATCCAATGGGGATCTTGTGCCAATGATAAGATAGTTAGACTTAGCTGAACTGATTAACAACCCATCTGATCTCTGGTGCGAAGAGCAGGTTAGGGTCGCTCAATTGCCTGTCGTTGGGATCTGAACAATCGCAGGCCTCGGCCGTTCGCTGCAGAAGCTATACCAGACTGTTGGAAAGGGGCAGCGTAGGTCACTGTGTGCGAGCAGGAAGGTAAAACATCGCTGTAGGTGGAGGCTTTATCATGGAAGCATGGCGCCGCCGCCAGAAGAAGCTCTCATAGTCCACCACTGGTCATGGAGCGCGTCCCCTATAAGGGCTGGAGGAGGCGGAGGCCGCTGGGAGGGGCTCCGCGTTCGTCCCTGATGTGATGAAGAGGAGGAGGAGGAGGAGGGGGAGGTGTCACACCTGATTTTCCGAAGAAAACCAAATGCATCTCATATGTGCGCCAGGATCAAGTTTACACACATATGATGGACGTCATGAGTGAAATATCAATAAACAGCAATAAAAATCGTACAAGAGTTAAACCATTACATTATCTCTTTATTACACTCAGACGTTAGACTCGAAGGTCTTTACAACGATCAAACGTTAACTATGAAGACGCAACTCCATCTTCATCTTCCACAGGCACATGACTGGGGGCACGCAAGCCTCAGAACTCCTCATAGCCGCTGAAGTACTCTCCTCCAGTGTTCTCCTCTGAACAACGGGTAAGCAAGGGTGAGCACACTTATGGTTGGAGCTCAGCAAGTGGGGGAAAGATGCAAGGCCATCAAGGATAGGCTAAGAGTTTTGCTGCAGTTAGCATTTTAATGTTGGTCAAATTTTATTAGCAAGCACCTAATTACTAGATGTAAGTTTATACCAACCCACTTAAGCATTTAGGAAAGCATCTCCTCTCAAAAACCCATAAGAAACCACGATTTAATTCCATCTTCAAGTTTATTAATCATGTGAGGGTCCAGGCCACTCTTGACCGTGAGCACGGCTGATCAATCAGTTTTACACTCTGCAGAGGTTGTACACTTTACCCACAGTTCGTGTTCCCCATGTTGCCCGGGTTGATCAGACCCTTAAACACTTCCGAGGTGAGTGGCTAGGGGTCCACTACGAAGCCTTTACAAAGGAAAGAAGAGAAACCAACAGCCCGCAACAGTTACAGCAGCGGAGCGGACCATAACCCTCCCTAATGGTCAGCACCTTAGCCAAGGCTGCTACCCCAAAAGAACCGGGCTATACCCCTTCAACTCCGGCCCCCTGTGCCCCTCTCGGAAAAGAGCTATCAGCTAACCCACTCTCCTAATTAATCGGCTAAGCCAGAGCCATGTGGACTGTGGTTGTACTGTTATCCTGGGTGGTTCTCCATGTTCCGATTAAACCATATGATCTTGTTATTAACCATAAGCACACACATACATGTATATCATCCAAGTTATCATGATCAACATTCATCATATTGCATAAGATTCATTTTAACCATCCCAAGTTATAGCAACTAAGCATTACTACCCAAAACATTTATTTAAAAAGGGTTGTCCAAGGTAATGAAGGTAAAAGTCTAGTCATGTCCTTAGAAAGGTGATTTCCCATCAAGTTTATGCAATACAACATTTAAAAGTAAACTTAGTTATCATGCAAGTTGTGTGGGACAAAAATAGAATATGCAGGGGGAGAAGTCCACTTGCCTTCCTTGCTTAAACACTGGGGTTCTTCTTCTTCAAACACTTGCTCTTGATCTACTCCAACTGGCTGCTCACTTGAAACCGGCACGATGTCTACGAGCACACAAGAAAGCATACAATAAACAAATCAATACACCAAGCAAAGGTAAGGCGATACGTCGGAAGAAACAGATAACAAGGTAGCTTTAAAGAAAGGTGGCTAGGAAAGATTGGGTGTAACAACATAGTTGATTCACCAAGAGAGAACAAAGGTTGGTTCTAGGAAAGCGATCACAAGGAACACTCGGAACTATCAGGTGATTTGGATGATCATAAACAAGAGCTAGCTATGTGCTTGGTATATTTTAATTTAATAAAGATCATATGCATAGGTTATTTCAGAGAAATACCCTATTTACAATTAAGCGAGTTATATTTGTATTTAAAATACGATGTAAGCCCATTCCAAGTTTTACTTATAAATATTCAAGTATGATTTATGCAAATTAAACATTTAATTTAGAAGAAGCATATAAAAGCATCTAGGCGCTTATCTTTGTATTTCGAGTTATTCTAATCAAATTATAACTTAAAAACACATTTATATTCATATTAATCAAATTAACAATTTAATTAAGAAAACTCGAGATAAACCTATATTGCTTTTATATAGGAAGCAAATTGCATAATCATTAATCAAATTAAGTTTGATTATAAAACCGAGGTATACATCTAATTAGCTTTTAGCTATAAGAAATATTTAACTAGTTTTAGGCATATTAGCTTTCTTATGAAAACACGTGTTAAACTTCTAATTAGGTTTTAATTAGAAAAGCATGCATAATAAGATTTAATCATATTTAATATTTAAATAAAATATAAAACAAAGAACATGTGCCACATTGGTCCTATCACGTAGTTTTAGTTGATATAAGCCTAACGCAACTTGAAACGGTGGAAACGGAGCTAAAACGCACAAGATACGGCCAAAACAAGATTCTAAACCTGACGGGCTTGAAAAGACGGTCGTGTGGACACCAAGAACGCTTAAAACGGAGCTAGGACGGAAAAGATATGGCTAAAACAAGTTTCGGGGGGCTTTTAGCGAAGAAACTAGGCTTCCGGGGGCTTAAGCGCAAGAAACCGGGGGCTAAAACATAGTTACACATATAAACCGAAGGTTTATAGTGTAAAAGACAAGATTGGACCTGCGGTGGGGAAAAACTAAAAAGTTCGGGGGGCTTAAACGAAGAAATCGGGACCTAACTGGAAGGATTTCTATAGATGGAAGGGCATGGTTGTGAATTCCGAAACTAGAGGTCCTTTTTGCAAAAGCGCCAAGGCGGCCGGCGGGAGGGGCGAGGGTGTGCCACGTGGCGAGCGCGATTGGCCGCGGCGACGCGATGCGACGCCATGCGACGCAAAGCGTGGGCCCGGCGCATGTGGACCTGGTCCACCGGTCCACGGTGGACCAATCTAAGGGGTATGCCCCGATTTAATCTGGGCCGTCCCCTATGGATCGGGCGGCCAGGGTGGCCCGCAGGCTGTGCGCGGCGGCGGGGACGAGGGTGCACGGCGGGGCCGGCGGCGGAGCTCGCCGGAGCTCGCTCGATCTCGAGCTCCGGGCCTCGGTTTGGGACGCGGCTAGGCTCTACGTGAAGCTAGGAAGTTGGTGAACTTATCTAGGGTTACAGGGCGGTGGCTCGGGTGACGTACAGGGGCCTCCACGGCCGGTGGCGGACGGCTAACTCCGGCGAGCGCGGGGCGGCGCGGACGGCGTGGAAAGCGCAGAATAAAAAGGGACTGGGGTTCTTCACCTCGCTATGGTACTCCGCATGAAGAAGACGATGACGGGGAGGCAGCGGCGGGGCAGATCGATGACGAGCGGCGGCCAGCGGCGGTCCGCGGTGGCAGTGGGGTTCCAGTGGGTCTCCGGTGACGGGAAGGGGCTGAGGAGGTGTGGCTCGGCTCGGCGAAGCTCTGGGCGATGCTCGTTCGTCCTGAAGATCGACGGGGTTAGTGAATCGGCGTGGCAACACCGGCGGCGGCGGTCGGAATCCAACGGCGACGGCGCGAGCGCGAGGATGGAGGATGTGCAGATGCGTGAGCGGTGTGGAAAGGAGGAAAAGGGCGAGGCAGGGCTCGGCCTCGGCTCTTGTAGGGGAAAGGGAAGGAGAGGGGGCGCCCGCCGGGGAGGCGGCGGCCATCAATGGCCATGAGGGCCTGCGGCCTTCAATGCATTCAAGGGGGCGGCGTGATGGGAGGAGAAATGGATGAGAGTTAAGGAGGGAGAGGAGTGAAGCCGGGCTTCAATTGCCCCTTGATGGCGCGCAAGTTGGCAGGGGGAAGTGGGGAGCTGCCGGCGGCGGCGCTGGATGCGGAGCAGGGGACGCGGCTGGAGGAAGGGGAAAGGGCCGACATGTGGGCCCGGTCGGTCAGTGACCGGAAGAGAGGGGAGGAGAGGGGAGCTGGGCCGCGGGTTTGGTGGGCTGCGCATGCGGGTGCTGGGCCGAAAGAGGAGGAGGTGGGCTGGCGAAGGATAGCAGGCCGGTGGGCTGAAAAAGGGGGTCGGGTAGGGAGAGAGTTGAGTTTTTTTTTGTTTTTTTTTGCAAACATCCAAATTCAAACCATTTTCAAACCAAAAACATCCAAAACTTTTTCAAACTTTTCACAAAATTTTATAAACTTTTCAAACCTCACACAAGCAACCAAAAATTATGCAAAGTCAAAAGATGATGCACATTCACTTATTGACTCTAAAATTACTCAAAAGTGATATTAAATACTTTAGAGCATAATTTATTTGATAATTTATTTAATCCTTAGAAAATAAAATCTAAAACACCTTGTTTCTTATATTAATTTGGTGATGGAATTTTAGGGTGTTACAAATCTACCCCCCTTAAAAGAATCTCGTCCCGAGATTCGGAGAGATTGAAAAGAACTAAGGGTACTATTCCAAGTCCATCATGTACACTGAGTTCTTCTGGCAGTCATAGCTTCTTCTTTTGCTTTTCTTCATCTTGATTCACTTTTCCTTCCTTCTTGGACGGGGCAGTCGTGGCAACTTCAATCCTATCTCCTTGTGGGCTGGTTAAGAGCACTGACTTCTTGGCACACAGGATTTTTCCGTCACATTCGCCTAACCAATCCATTCCAAGAATAACATCTATTCCACTTGATGTAAGATCTACTAGATCAGCTTGAAAATCCATTCCCCTGATTTTAAGATTGACTCACGGGCATACATGGGTGGATTTTATTTCACCGTTCGGGGATCTAATCAGCAGATGTGTCTTCATAGAACTCATAGGTGTATCATGCTTTGCCACGAATTGTTCAGTAACGAAAGAATGTGATGCTCCGGAATCAAATAAAATTGTTGCGGGCACAGAGTTGATAGGAAAACGTATCCAGCACAATATCAGGAGCGTCTTGAGCTTGTTCAGTTGTCACGTGGTTTACTCTGCCACGCACGTAATTCCGTTGACCTTTGTTGATCTGGGAATTAGCACTTCCATGGTGTATCCGAGATGTTGGTTGTCCGAACCTTTGACCATTGTCTTTCTGGGGAGTCTAGATGTTACGATTTGGGCAGATGTTGGTATATCATTCCAATTCTCCACAATTGAAACAACCATTAGAGTGAACTTGAGAGTCGTTTCTCATTAGGCACATAAGCGATCTCTATGATGATTTGGAACATGTGGTGTTTGTTGGCTGAATTGCGGGAACTGCTGAGTTGAACGCTGCAACTGAGAATTCTGCAAATAATTTCCACTTGATCTATCGGAACTAAACTGAGGTTTCTGTGATGAGTTGAAGCGGGGACGTATGTTGCTGATTGTCCATGAGATTGGAACTTGCGCTTCTGTTCACCAAGTTCTGCATGTTTATTCTCTAGACCTATGTTTTGTTTAGTAATGTTGCGAAATCCGAGAAGCTGTGACTCTGTAGCTGATAATTGAGTGGCCCTATCAGACCATCCAGGAAGCGTTCTTGCCTCTTTGGGTTGGTATTAACTTGATCCGGTGCATAGCGGGACAACTGAGTAAACTTGTCCAGATACTCGTTAACTAACGTATTGCCTTGCTTTAGAGTGAGGAACTCCCTTTGCTTTAAGCTTGATCGTACTAGAGGGAATGTGGTGCACGCGAAAACTATCCCTGAATTCCTGCCAGGTGATGGTGTTAGGTACAACATGTGCGACAGTGTACGCATTCCATCATTCAGCTGCTAATCCTTACAAACAGCCTGCTGTATACAGAACCATCTCTCGATCAGCGCACTGTGTCATCTCCAACTTCTTGGTGACAGTCTTTAACCAATCCTCAACATCTAGTAGTTCAGTTGAGTGAGAGGACAGTGATCCATGAATTCCTTATGCTTGTCCACCGGTGCTGGTGATGCTGTTGGTGGTGACTGATGATTTTTTTTCCTGCTGAGCTTGAATGTTTTGAATAGTGGCAGACAGATTTTGGATTAGCTGCATCTGAGTGACAAGTAATTGTTGCGTTACTGGATCCATTGCTGGGTTGGGGGTGGGGTGATGCTTGAGTTCGTTGATTAGCAATATGAGCACAGACAACAAATAGAATGTCTTGACCTTCTCCTGACCTGATGCTTACCATCTGATTGTTGGAGAAAGATATTTCAGATAGGAATAGTGAACTATTGCATGGTGAGATGAACTCAAAAGATTAAACAATTTGAACTTCCAATTTAAGAAAGATTCTCATCTCGAGATTCACAAAGGCTAGCATGAAACAAGAGTTCGGGTGTTTAACATCCAACACCGCTTATCTTGCTTCCATATAATTCGTCTTGCACAAGCTCCATAAACATAATTCTTTATTCTTCACAACTCACTCTATAAACATCACTGGAATACTCAACCTAACTCCCGCTTGTGACTGTCCATTCCTTTTCTCGACTCTGTTGATTTGCCTTTGTAGGATTTTTCTTCTTTTCTCGATAAAGTGATTTGAATAGAGCTGGACCGACTCCATAATTGTTTCTTTTCCTAAGCTTAGCCATCTCGAATCATACTTCGGGTCCTCATACACAATCTTTTAAATATTCTTCTCCATTTGATCCAAAGGCTTCTTGAGTACTGACTTATGAAATGTCCCTCTTTGTTACAATAGAAACATGCTTTTCTTGCTTTAGTATCATGGCGATTGTATGTTTAACTAGAAGTAAGGGTATTGAGAATTCAATCCTGGGGTTGATTACTATCCTCTTTTGCAAACCAACTAGCAGGATGTTCATTTTCTCCACACTTGAAGCAATATAATCCATCGTGACTAGGCAAAATCCTCTTACGCTATGTTGGACAATTATTAACATAGTGACCTTCTTCACCACATTTGAAACATAGTCTCTTATACCTTTGTCTTGGCTTTCTTCACTTGCATGCTTCTTGAGTTGTCTGATTCTATCAGGATGAAATGCTTTGAAAGTTATATTCCAATCCTCAATGTTGATAATCTGATTACTGTCTATAGCTTGAGCAACTTCTTCTAGGACTGGATTTTGAGTACATAACTTCATCTTCTTATTGATATCCAAATGGTAACATTGTCTAGCCTCATCTGTCATTAGGCTGGCTTATTTTTTTTGAGACATGAACGACCATAATGCTCACAACATTGACATGCTCCTGCAGTCTTCATATGTTCTTGTTGTTCATTCGTCCGCAACTCTAATGCTCTATGACTTCTCTGATTATTTTGATGATTCCATACTTCTACAACTTGCTTCTTTACTGGTCCGGCAGGAACTCCAGTTTTGGTTATCTCTGTGTTATGAGGGGATGATGTGTTGATCTCCTTTTGTCCTTCTAAGACTTGAGCTTGCATGATTGATAGATTTTCTTTATCCAATGACGATGAAACAGTTGGAATCTGACGGTTTCACCCAAAACAAGGTTGGAATTCTTAGGATTTGATGCTTGCTCTATAATATACTGATGGATATTAACCATGGTTTGGGTCATTGCTTGCAGAGTCTGAGTTTGTGTTGCCATATACTCCAGCATCTTGCGTTCAATTGCTGAGGTTATAGATGAAATGTTGATGTTTCCTTTGTTGTCTTTATCTTCGTGATTTCCATTGGGACTTGCTATCTGGTTGTGTGATAAAGGTAAGCTCAGAAGAGGTTGGAAACAGATTGAAGAGCAGGGTAAAATTATTGATATCATATCCATCTTTTATTGTTGTGATTGTAATCACATTGTGGTAGAAAGGAGAATAATAAGGATGAAAGAAATTGACCATCTTTTCTTTAACTTCTTTCTTATATTGATATCCGTATATGCTTGTAGATTTCTTGTTGTTGATGTTGGTGTTGCTTCTAGACTTTGATCTTCTGACATCATCTAACCAACTCGAATGGCAGATAAGGATAACCCAGATTTGAACCCAAACTATCTTTATTAACCTAACAATTTATTTCATGTTGCATTTGTGGCCATCACTCCACAATACAACTCACACAAGCAAAGATCCAAATCAAACATGTGTTCAAACAACAAACATCAACACAACGATCGTCCTCACAGAAACGTTTCTATCGAAGTTGATAAGGGGTAGGCAATCTAAGAACTTATATTAGACAACCTTGGTGGTGAAGATTCAGCTGATAGCACAAGAAACGAACTCAGAATAGATCAAAACAAAACGATGTGTTTTAACAAGAAGACAAAGATTAAACTAGATTTTATACGTAAAATAAGTCAATTTTGAAGGATGACAGGCTTTCTAGAACATGAATCCTTACTTTTTGACCATTTCTAACTTAAGGCTGCGTCCTACAGTCACAACTTGGCTCTGATACCACTCTGTCACACCTGATTTTCCGAAGAAAACCAAATGCATCTCATATGTGCGCCAGGATCAAGTTTACACACATATGATGGACGTCATGAGTGAAATATCAATAAACAGCAATAAAAATCGTACAAGAGTTAAACCATTACATTATCTCTTTATTACACTCAGACGTTAGACTCGAAGGTCTTTACAACGATCAAACGTTAACTATGAAGACGCAACTCCATCTTCATCTTCCACGGAGCACATGACTGGGGGCACGCGAGTCTCAGAACTCCTCGTAGTCGCTGAAGTACTCTTCTCCAGTGATCTCCTCTGAACAACGGGTAAGCAAGGGTGAGCACACTTATGGTTGGAGCTCAGTAAGTGGGGGAAAGATGCAAGGCCATCAAGGATAGGCCAAGAGTTTTGCAGTTAGCATTTTAATGTTGGTCAAATTTTATTAGCAAGCACCTAATTACTAGGTGTAAGTTTATACCAACCCACTTAAGCATTTAGGAAAGCATCTCCTCTCAAAAACCCATAAGAAACCACGATTTAATTCCATCTTCAAGTTTATTAATCATGTGAGGGTCCAGGCCACTCTTGACCGTGAGCACGACCGATCAATCGGTTTACACTCTGCGAGAGGTTGTACACTTTACCCACGAGTTCGTGTTCCCCATGTTGCCGGGTTGATCGGACCCTTAAACACTTCCGAGGTGAGTGGCTAGGGGTCCACTACGAAGCCTTTACAAAGGAAAGAAGAGAAACCAACGGCCCGCAACGATTACAAGCGGCGGAGCGGACCATAACCCTCCCTAATGGTCAGCACCTTAGCCAAGGCTGCTACCCCAAAAGAACCGGGCTATACCCCTTCAACTCCGGCCCCCTGTGCCCCTCTCGGAAAAGAGCTATCAGCTAACCCACTCTCCTAATTAATCGGCTAAGCCAGAGCCATGTGGATTGTGGTTGTCTTGTTATCCGGGTGGTTCTCCATGTTCCGATTAAACCATATGATCTTGTTATTAACCATAAGCACACACATACATGTATATCATCCAAGTTATCATGATCAACATTCATCATATTGCATAAGATTCATTTTAACCATCCCAAGTTATAGCAACTAAGCATTACTACCCAAAACATTTATTTAAAAAGGGTTGTCCAAGGTAATGAAGGTAAAAGTCTAGTCATGTCCTTAGAAAAGTGATTTCCCATCAAGTTTATGCAATACAACATTTAAAAGTAAACTTAGTTATCATGCAAGTTGTGTGGGACAAAAAAATAGAATATGCAGGGGGAGAAGTCCACTTGCCTTCCTTGCTTAAACACTGGGGTTCTTCTTCTTCAAACACTTGCTCTTGATCTACTCCAACCGGTCGCTCACTTGAAACCGCACGACGTCTACGAGCACACAAGAAAGCATACAATAAACAAAACAATACACCAAGCAAAGGTAAGGCGATCGACGGAAGAAACGGATAACAAGGTAGCTTTAAAGAAAGGTGGCTAGGAAAGATTGGGTGTAACAACATAGTTGATTCACCAAGAGAGAACAAAGGTTGGTTCTAGGAAAGCGATCACAAGGAACACTCGGAACTATCAGGTGATTTGGATGATCATAAACAAGAGCTAGCTATGTGCTTGGTATATTTTAATTTAATAAAGATCATATGCATAGGTTATTTCGAGAGAAATACCCTATTTACAATTAAGCGAGTTATATTTGTATTTAAAATACGATGTAAGCCCATTCCAAGTTTTACTTATAAATATTCAAGTATGATTTATGCAAATTAAACATTTAATTTAGAAGAAGCATATAAAAGCATCTAGGCGCTTATCTTTGTATTTCGAGTTATTCTAATCAAATTATAACTTAAAAACACATTTATATTCATATTAATCAAATTAACAATATAATTAAGAAAACTCGAGATAAACCTATATTGCTTTTATATAGGAAGCAAATTGCATAATCATTAATCAAATTAAGTTTGATTATAAAACCGAGGTATACATCTAATTAGCTTTTAGCTATAAGAAATATTTAACTAGTTTTAGGCATATTAGCTTTCTTATGAAAACACGTGTTAAACTTCTAATTAGGTTTTAATTAGAAAAGCATGCATAATAAGATTTAATCATATTTAATATTTAAATAAAATATAAAACAAAGAACATGTGCCACATTGGTCCTATCACGTAGTTTTAGTTGATATGAGCCTAACACAACTTGAAACGGTGGAAACGGAGCTAAAACGCACAAGATACGGCCAGAACAAGATTCTAAAACTGACGGGCTTGAAAAGACGGTCGTGTGGACACCAAGAACGCTTAAAACGGAGCTAGGACGGAAAAGATATGGCTAAAACAAGTTTCAGGGGCTTTTTCGCGAAGAAACTAGGCTTCCAGGGGCTTAACTGCAAGAAACCAGGGGCTAAAACATAGTTACACATATAAACCGAAGGTTTATAGTGTAAAAGACAAGATTGGACCTCTGGTGGGGAAAAACTAAAAAGTTCAGGGGCTTAAACGAAGAAATCAGGACCTAACTGGAAGGATTTCTATAGGTGGAAGGGCATGGTTGTGAATTCCAGAAACTAGAGGTCCTTTTTGCAAGACTGCCAAAGCAGCCGGCAGGAGGGGCTGAGGGTGTGCCACGTGGCGAGCTGTGATTGGCCGCGCTGACGCGATGCTGACGCCATGCTGACGCAAAGCTGTGGACCGGCGCATGTGGACCTGGTCCACCGGTCCACGGTGGACCAATCTAAGGGGTATGCCCCGATTTAATCTGGGCCGTCCCCTATGGATCGGGCGGCCAGGGTGGCCCGCAGGCTGTGCGCGGCGGCGGGGACAGGGTGCACGGCGGGGCCGGCGGCGGAGCTCGCCGGAGCTCGCTCGATCTCGAGCTCCGGGCCTCGGTTTGGGACGCGGCTAGGCTCTACGTGAAGCTAGGAAGTTGGTGAACTTATCTAGGGTTACAGGGCGGTGGCTCGGGTGACGTACAGGGGCCTCCACGGCCGGTGGCGGACGGCTAACTCCGGCGAGCGCGGGGCGGCGCGGACGGCGTGGAAAGCGCGGAAATAAAAAGGGGCCCGGGGTTCTTCACCTCGCTATGGTACTCCGCATGAAGAAGACGATGATGGGGAGGCAGCGGCGAGGCAGATCGATAACGAGCGGCGGCCGGCGGCGGTCCGCGGTGGCGGTGGGGTTCCGGTGGGTCTCTCGGTGACGGGGAAGGGGCCGAGGAGGTGTGGCTCGGCTCGGCGAAGCTGCGGGCGATGCTCGTTCGTCCCGAAGATCGACGGGGGTTAGTGAATCGGCGTGGCAACACGGCGGCGGCGGTCGGAATCCAACGGCGACGGCGCGAGCGCGAGGATGGAGGATGTGCGGATGCGTGAGCGGTGTGGAAAGGAGGAAAAGGGCGAGCGGGGGCTCGGCCTCGGCTCTTGTAGGGGAAAGGGAAGGAGAGGGGCGCCCGCGGGGGCGGCGGCGGCCATCAATGGCCATGAGGGCTCGCGGCCTTCAATGCATTCAAGGGGGCGGCGTGATGGGAGGAGAAATGGATGAGAGTTAAGGAGGGAGAGGAGTGAAGCCGGGCTTCAATTGCCCCTTGATGGCGCGCAAGTTGGCGAGGGGGAAGTGGGGAGGCGCGGCGGCGGCGCGCCGGATGCGGAGCGGGGGACGCGGGCGGAGGGAAGGGGAAAGGGCCGACATGTGGGCCCGGTCGGTTAGTGACCGGAAGAGAGGGGAGGAGAGGGGAGCCGGGCCGCGGGTTTGGTGGGGCCGCGCATGCGGTGGCTTGGGGCCGAAAGAGGAGGAGGTGGGGTGGCGAAGGATAGCGGGAGGTGGGGGCCTGAAAAAGGGGGTCGGGTAGGGAGAGAGTTGAGTTTTTTTTTGTTTTTTTTTGCAAACATCCAAATTCAAACCATTTTCAAACCAAAAACATCCAAAACTTTTTCAAACTTTTCACAAAATTTTATAAACTTTTCAAACCTCACACAAGCAACCAAAAATTATGCAAAGTCAAAAGATGATGCACATTCACTTATTGACTCTAAAATTACTCAAAAGTGATATTAAATACTTTAGAGCATAATTTATTTGATAATTTATTTAATCCTTAGAAAATAAAATCTAAAACACCTTGTTTCTTATATTAATTTGGTGATGGAATTTTAGGGTGTTACAGGAGGCGGGCGTGTGGCCGGGGGCGGTGGCGACGAGAATGGGGAGCAAGAGGACAGGGGGCCGTGGAGGGTGGCGGCGAGACACAGGACGACGGGGGCGTGAGGGGGGGCGGAGTGTGGGGTCGGGAGCGGGAGGACGTCGACGGGATAGGTTTGCAGAAGGATGGTGGGGCGGGGGTTGAACCGAGCCGGTTCGGGAACTGCCGCACGTGGGAGGACTGGGAAAAAAACAAAAAACAACCGAGGGGGAGAGGTGGCGGGTGGGCAGGTGGCTGGTTCCGATATGGAATAGTAAGTTATTCTGGTATAAAATATAAATGTATATTAGAGTCATGTGAGGCTCAAAAAAGAGATTGATTTTTATTTCCTAAAAGAAATTTAGTTTCACCATGTGCCATGTCTTATCAATGTTGGCATTTAGAGCCTTGCAAGGCTACATGCCTATACGGATAAATATTTCAGGAGCTTCCTAATAAGTACTTAAGTAGGGCTAGAGATCTAATTTGATGTCTATCGTGTGAAACTTTCTAAATTATAATTGTATTTGTTATTTACTCTTCAGTTGGTTATTTTTTGCTTTCCCAATCTGTGTAAACATTAACTACTAGTTTTCTTATTCTGAATCTATGTATTTGTTAATTGTATTTGTGTTGAATATGGTGAAGAGGGAAGAAACTAGGGGCAATCATCTTGACCCCTAATGATGGGTTGCTTCCGTGAAGGCCCAACATCGGCAGGCAAAAAGCCAGGCCTAGCTTCCTTCTCTCCAGACTCCAAGGCAGCGGCCTTACAGCATCTGCGGGGCCACCTCTGACTTAGGCGGTCGCCCGGGCTACCTCGACGGGCGGCTCCGCCTCGCACGACCTAAGGTTCCTTCTGCTGCATTCCCTTGGCAGGGGGCCCCCAGGGGGAGAGCTGCAACGTGGCGCAAATTGCCCCGCGCCGCCCGGGACGTGCAGGAGCAGCGAGGCGGGCGGATCTGCCTTGTTAGACGGTCAGGCCATGATGAGATTTTCCCCAGCGTGGCAAGCGGACTGCCCTGGCGTCCCATCACCTGGATAATGAGCAGTGGCAAAGGACACATGAATCCTTTGCTTACAAGACGTCAAACGACGAGACTCGACCCAGCGGGCATCAGAGGCTTGCACGAAAAGCCCCGACCTAACAGTACCTGCGCGGTCATGGGTCAGGAGAAGCCACCTTGGAACAGGAGTCGCAACTACTCCGTCCTACAGAGGCTACCACGGCTAGCATAGCGTACGGGGCCAACGGGAGACGAAGGCCCACAACGTGACACTGTTCCAACACTGTTCCGGCACTGTAGCAGGACACTATCTTACCATCTTAACCCAGACTCTGCATGAGGTCAACAGCCGAGCCAAACTCAGGAGCCATAGAATCAACAAGGCAGAGTTCGACCATCGAGAGTGGGGAGTAAGAGGCTCAGTCGATTGAGGCAGAGACTAAGTGATGAGAGGGAGAACAACAATTTTTGTCCAATACAGAGCTCGAAGATTGACACTGTATGCAGGGTGCAACAGAGCGTCGAATGACATTCGTTATTAGGTCGAATTCCATCCACCAATTAAAACACCATCCATATAACAAAATTCGAGTGTATCAATATTAGTTCTGAATTTTGAGCTCCAATATTTGCATTGGTATTAGTGATTTCAAAATGATGGATAATGAATTAAGATCGATAAAGAAAATATAATGCTAACATATTATCAAATCTAGCGCGGGCCAACTTGCTAGTTGAAATAATTTGAATGAGTAATTTGAACCAAACTTTTGTTCATAGGGCACAAATAGTAAGAAGATATTTAAATAAAAGACGATCCACAATCGCACGCTGAAATTAAGCACAAACTTGATGGATCTGAAATTCACAAAACTATCACGAACTTGGAAGATGTTGCGATTGAGATAAAAGAAGAGGTTGAGGAAATCTCAGGGTCTTGCATTGTATTATGTCAGAATGCATAATTAGGGCATCCAGAATCTTGTCAAACAAATTCGTGGAGCTCATAAGGCCACACAACATACATGGTACACAACTACACATAACATAGTTATAAAGGTAGATCGATCCCTCCAGTTGTCAACCATTGTAACAGGATTAAGTGTTGAGATTCTGGAACAGTTCAGGCAGATGGGCATTCGTGAGCTTGGTTCGTTTTGTGATCTCACGCTGCTTCTTCTTGGGTTTGGCCTTGGGTTTCACCCCATTGATCTGGGCGGCTGCTCGTCGTTTGGCTGTGTTGGTCATGGGTTTGATGCCATTCTTTTGGAGCTCCTTTTCAATGTCAACCATATCACGTGGTAACTCAATTCCCCGGAAGAGCTGCTTCAGATCATCATCAACCTTGATCTTTGCTTTTGGATCATTAGGGTATACAATGTCCTCCTGGGAGTCCATGTTTGACAAAAGCCAAACTTCACCTGAAGCTTTCAGAGCCTAGACCACAGCAAATACTCAAGATTATAGGTATATGGTTAAATATAAATAGTAGAAGATTTAGCTTGGCCACTTAGTGATTCTAGCATGCTAGTTGAGATTGCACCTACAAAACACAAGGTTAAGCTCAAACGAACTTTATTAGGAGTTTAAGACACGACACAGACAGCACAACCATCATGGGTAGGCAATGCATAAGACCACTGACTAAACTAACACAGCATGGGTACCTTTTTGGTTATAGAGCACATTGCTTCTTCTTTCTTTTCTTTCTTTTCTTTTCTTTTTCTATTGTGAAAAATAGAGCACATTGCGAACTTAACTTGGAGCTATTATTTTAGCAGCATTTTTATATTACCAAGTTGGGTACCTTTCTGACCAGTGTCAGCATCATGTTATGTCTGGAACATCAGCTTAAGTATGAGATGAGGAACATTAGTCACCTGCAGATCTTCCAATACATTTGGGTATGCATCCTTGACTTCCACTACAGCAAGACCTTCTGGGAACCTTCTTATCAAAACAAGTAGTTGGTCTTTTCCCTTCAGATCATGCTTGGACTGCACATATGTAAGTAGAAATCAACACATGGAACCTCAAAAACAAGAACTAGTTCAATTGCAAACAAGATAAACCCTACAAAAGTTCTTTATACTATGACACACGACACATCACACATATTCCGAGACACCAAATTTTGATTCAGACATTTTCCCCATGATCTAATTACACTGGTATTGGAATATGCTACTTCCGTTGGTTATGATAAGCATGTAAACAGATCCTGTGTAATACAAATACTTGATCCAATTCTGCCCAATCTCTTCTTCTTTTTTGGCGACAATCTCTAGGTGTTAACAGATAACAACACCAGAGAGTAATTTGTGACTGGCTGACTGAATCGCATACGACTAGCCTTCCAGCACAGTGACAAAGCCAGGATCACAACATTGTGGTGGCCGTGGGGGTGTGTGTGTGTGTGGGGGGGGGGGGGGGTACACTAATACATGTGCTTTTCTTCATAAGAGAAATACTATAAGATGCACTAGGGCCATAGTGAAAAAACTGAGCCCTGAAGGGGCCATTGCCCCTGCCAGTCCCTCTACTGGCTAGGTATAGTGCAGCAGACATGCCGCTGAGCAATTAGGTAGCTGGCCACCAAGGCCACTTTATTAAACAGAAAATTACCATAGGACAATCCCACATTATGTCGAATGAAGAACTTAGTTGATTAGGACACTAGTAAAAACATTCCACAAGCATTGTAGGAACTGTAAGTGATTTACAGTTCAGTAATAATTCCTAATTAGATGATTTTGAAAATTTGCTGAGGTTTCAGAAAGATAGCAAAGATAAGCAACTGAATTAAATATGGACAGCTCGAAGGACAAATTAATTTACCTTGTAAGAGAAACGCCTCCCATCATAGCTTACTTTGGGGTTGTTTCTCAAGCTGTCAAAGACAGCTTTATTACCATGGATATCAACATAAGTTGTTTCATTTATCTGCTCTGCAGTAAAAGCTTGTCTTGTCTGCAAATTTAGAAGAAACGGCAATTGACATTCACAAACTGGATGCAGCATCAAATTCATAAAAGAAAGTTTGTATGATATTGTTTTTGCTATCTCAGGTAGCAATGTCACTAGCTTCTACGATTCTACCACTAGTACAAAACTAGCCGACCAGAACAGATAATGATCCCTGGCGCCATTCTAATATTTCTAAGTTCTAGCATTGGTTTGACATTCCTAATTCTAGCAGGGAAAAACAAAAGCCAATACATTATATTCAACTAAGTCAAATGGCACATTAATCATACAGCACATGCTAACTCACATGCAACATGCTTGCAAAACCAGCACAACATTTTTTTACCTTTTACTACGCATTAATCAGTGTGAACTATACTGGCCTTAATTTATTCTGGAAAGCCAATCATACTTTGCATGGGCCAAAAACTGAATAGGCAGCATACAAATGTTATAAATTGCAGGCTGTACATAGCAAGATTGATGGTCTTACATGTGAAGTGAGGCACGCAAAACCAGAACAAGAGTTTTTTTTGTAACTTTTACTGTACATTAACTTAGTGTGAACTATAACAGCCTTAATCTATTCTGGAAATTCAATCTTACTTTGGATGGGCTGAACACAGAATAGGCAGCATACAAATATTATAAATTGCAGGCTATACATAGCAACAGTAAAAATCTTGCATGCGAAGTAATTCATACAAATCATGGAGGAAATCGGTTGAAAACAGGATGGACTACTACATCATATACCCTTCATGCAAAAAAAAAACATTTAAGCGGAAAATCCTGAAACAACATATACTGAGCCTGGGTTTTAATTAAAAAATGATAATTATTAATTAGATGAAAAATATACATTTCCTGTGACAAAAACTCAAATGATTTTACGGAATCCGTTATAATTTCTGACACCAGAAGGGAGGAATCGTTTCCTCAAGTTTGCATCAGTGTGAAATGAAAAATGGAAGAAGGTTAGCTTAGTGCGCAAATACCTTGTAAAGCAGTTCGATGACAAGTTTGATTTGTGCTCCAACAGGAGATTTCCTAATCGAATTAATGTGCTGCAGCCTTTCTGTATCATTCGAAAATTTGATAGGCTGTGATGGTCTTGCTGGAGCGGATGGAGCATTTACAGGTTGGGCCCTGTGCTTTGGCTTTGAAGCCGAAGCGGCTATGCTCGCCAAAGATGACTGGCATCTCTCCTGCTGTTGCTTAAATTTGGAGAGGCTATCCTTGAGGTCCATCTGGAAAACACAGCATGTCTTCAGTAACAGTTACATAAACAAGCACAAACAGTGATAGCTGAACGCAGAAAAAAATGGCCCAGCAGTATAATTTCATCATCTTAATAGAGGTGAATTAGGTGTCAATATTGTTTCTCTAGTATATGCCACCAAAGAGAACCTTGAAAGATTACCAGCCTCCAAATTGATACACAAAATTATTTAGGATTTCCGCTCACAGTTTCAGTACTCAAGAGGGAGGAATTGGCGTGCTTGGTTGGGAGCCACACTCCGCCACGCCACACGTGCTCTCGCCATGCTACAGTGGCCTGAGTGTGGTGGACAATTCGTCCGCCATAGGCTGTGGCGGCCACAACAGGCGCGTGGCGGGCAGCGGCGGGTAACCAAGCAGACGCTCCCCTTCCTCCCTTCTCTCCAACTTGACGCTCAAGGCGCATCACCTTCTGCCGTGTCACCTAACCCTAGAACCAGCACCCGGCAGCTGAACCCCCACAAAACCTTACGTCTGTTTGGTTGTGGGACGTGTGGGTTGGGTTGGCTCCAACCCTCGTTTTGGGGATGGCTCCAACCCACACTATGTTTGGTTGTCAGATGACTGAAACGGTTGGAGCCAACCTGTCACCTGTTTGGATGGATTTACTGGGTTGGGACTTATGATCTGATCACCTTCCCACTCAAATGGTGATCTTACCCCCTCTAGTAGACATCACAAGCACTTTGCATCAGTAATTTAGTAACCACATGATAATTTAGCAGGCACACAGTAATTTGACAGTCACTTCATCAACACATAGTAATATTTACAGCCACATAAAAGTCACTTCATCACACACAGAATAATTTACAGCCACATAAAAGTCTTCGCTACATTATAAATAGAAGTGTTAGGCCATATCAGTAGGCACATTACACCATTTCCAAGTTCATGCTTGCATGATGCATCAAGTTCAAGCCTTACACAATATATAACAAGTTCAAGGCTACCACATAATACAAGCTTAATTAGACCACAAATATATAGCTGTATGTGATACTAACAAAAGATTAATTCTACCACCACAACTCAGCATGTCTACACAAGTTGTGTCATTCCTCCAAATTTTGTCATTCAGGTACTCAATCCTCTTCCTATCCCTTTCAGCCATTGGGGCATAACTAATTCCTTCCCTTCTTGCAATTCGTTTTCTTTTCCTAGACCGACCAACAATTGCAGCAACCAACAAGAACCAATATGAAGCAGCAGCACAAATGAATACCTTGGACCTTTTATCCATCTACATACAGCAACACAAATAACCTTTGTGACTTAATTACCTAGCAAAATTATCAACTAGGGTTTCCATGTGCAACACAAAATTCTTCAAATCATGCATCAATCTAGACTATCAATCCAGCATCAAGGAGGAGGGGATGAATTTACCTTATCTTTCCTTTGTCTGTCCCGATCTGGAGGAGAAGCCTCGATCTGCTCGATCTGCAGGAGCAACGTCGATCTGCAGGAGGAGCAGGACCTGCGGAGGGAGTTGAGGGCGGAGGGAGTCAGAGGCCGGAGGGAGTCAGAGGACGGAGAGGGTAGAGAGCAGAGGAGTCGCCAGACCTGTGGATTGAGTCAAGGGCGCGGGCTGGGAGCAGGAACAGCAGAGGCGGCCGGCGCGCGGCCCTGGAGGAGGAGGGAGTCGCCGGCGCGGTCCTGGCGGAGGCCGCCGGCGCGCGCCCCTGGCAGAGGCCGCCGGCGGCAGGTGTCGGGGTCGCTTCTGTTATGGAACTCACCCGTTCACGACGTCCGTATGCTCGCGCTCGCCTGACGTCGCGCGAACCGGGCCGATCTGTCCGCTGCTGAGCCGAGCCGGCGCCCGGCGGTCGCCGCTGGCTCGTGCGCCGCGCTCCCCCTGCAGACGAAGCGAGGAGCTGAGAGGGAGGCTCCACCCACACCCAGAAGAGGCAACTTTTTTTTTTGATAAGACAGAAGAGGCAACTTTGTATCGGGCTGTCTGTAAACTGATGCAAGAGGGAAACGTACGAGGGCCGACGGCGGAGTTTGCAAATGGGCCGCCGTGTTCTTGTGTGGGTTGGCCCGGAAATCCTATATACCTTCCGGAAGTTTTTTTTCAACCCATCCATCTTCCAATGTTTGAGATTCGTGTCATCAAAGGTGGAGCATCACGTGAAACCCTAATCCACCTCCCTTTCTCCTTGCTCCTTCACCCCGCGCCCACCGCCGCCAGCCACGAAGCCCACACGTCGTCACCGACCGACCGCTGGAGAGCCCCCGCCGCGTGCGCACCGCGATACACGGTCGGATCCACTCGTCGCGGCCTCTCCGGCCGGAGTCGCACGCTAGGTCGTCGGGCCGCGCCACCACGCTCAAGGTCGCATGGCCGCACCGTTGCGCGAGGTTGTCCGGGCCGAGCGGCGCCGCGTCGACCACGCGCGAACTCCTCGGCCGCGCCGCCCCCATGTCCGCCGCGCACGAGCTCGTCGTGCCACCCCACCGGCGCTCGTGCGCGCCCGGCCCGCCCGTGGGTGCCGCTGCCACGTTGAAGAAGAGAAAGAAAATGGTTGAAATCCATTTTTCCAAAAATGTTAGGAAAAGACAAAAAAATGTTGGAAGAAGAATGAAAAATGTTTGTCAAAAAAATGTTGTAACAATTAGTAAAATGTTGATGAAAAAGGACTACAAATGTTCAAGAAAAAATGTTGTAACATTTCCGAAAAATGTTGACGAAAAAAATGTTTGCAACACTTCCAAAAATGTTAATGAAAAATATTAGCGACACTTCCGAAAAATGTTGACGAAAAATTGTGGCAACCCTCCCAAAAAATGTCGACAAAAAAATGTCGGTACACTTCTGAAAAATGTTGACAAAAAATATTTGCAACATTTCAAAAAAAAGTTGATGAAAAAATATTGACAAAAAATGTGTTGGCAAACTTCTGAAAAATATTGATGAAAAAATGTTGGCAAACTTCCGAAAAATATTGACGAAAAAATGTTGGTAATATTTTCCGAAAAATGTTGATAACACTTACGAAAAATATTGATGAGAAAAAATGTTGGCAAACTTCCGAAACATGTTGAGAAAAAAATGTTGGCAACGGTTCCGAAAATGTTGGCAAAAAATATTGGTAACACTTTTCAAAAAAAAATATTGATGAGAAAAAATGTTGGCAAACTTACAAAAAATGTTGATGAGAAAAAATGTTGCCAACACTTCCAAAAGACATTGACGAAAAATGTGGGCTACACTCTTAAAAATGTTGACGAAAAAATGTTTACAAGAGTTAAAAAAATGTTGACGAAAAAATGTTCGCAACATTACCGAAAAATATTGATGAAAAAATATTGACAACAGTTAAAAAAATATTAAACAAAAAATAAAAAAGTCAAAGTGCGTGGGATTTTTGGGACTTGAATTTGTTAAGTGGACTGTTTTGGGCTTCGTGGGCTTTATAGTTCGCTTGCTTATCCACCTTCCGGAAGGTAGATAGGAGCCCCGGGTTGGCCTTGTGCGTCGTCTGTGGAAAAATGGGGAAAAGTGAATGTTAAAAAAGAAAAAATGTGTATTCATCATCAAGTATCGCAAAAGTGTGACATTCATCCTGCATATTTCATTTAGTGCAAATATATTCTTTACCTAACTAAATTGGTTAATTTATCATCCTAAATTTGTTTAATGATGGTTTAGTGATATATAATATCAATTTAGGTCATGTAAATATGCAATCATCTCACTAATTACCACTTGATCACGTATCATGTTGAATTAAAAGTATAGTATGGATTGGTTTTGTCAATTTTTTATAACATTTATATGGGTAGCTAATTTAAATGATTGTGAGTTTTATATATTCTCGTCAGCAAATTACTTTAAGTAGTGATGAGTCAGATAATTACCTTGACATAAACCACGGTCAAATAGCACTAAACTATTATTAAATTAAGGTGGGATGATAATAAATACATCAATTCATTTAGTTAAGGGATTGATTTGCACCAAATGAAACCTAAGGGATGAATATCACACTTCTTTAATACTTGAGGGACGGAAAATACACCTTTTCCTTTAAAAAACCATCTCCAAGAGTGCTTAAATAAAGTTCCAATATGTAATCCTAAAAAATAAAGTTCCAATTTTTTGGAAAAGAAAGGTAAAAATCCAGCTCGAATCGATGGCTATTGACGGTGAATGTCCGTCAACCTAGCCATGAGTTTACCTTCGGTGTTGGCATCAATTTTATATCTTATCCATTGGTACTAACCATCTTGATATAACAAGTTCGTTCGTGCATGTCGGTTTTGTAGTTTAATGTTTATACAAGAATTTAGCTTAAAAGCAGGACTTTCGGGTAAAGTTCATCAAGCGCCTTGTGAGAAGACCATGAAGCCTGATTCAAGTCAAGCAATGAAGTGAACGTGACTCCAAGAAGCCCAAGGACCAACTCGTGAATGCATAAAATTCCGAGGACCTAAACAGATAATGCCGAAGCTTGCGAGACAAGGAGCTCCATCCAAACCGCGGAGAAACTGACGTCAAGGGCCCACATGCAGAGGAGGGAAACTTCTAGAAGACACGAGAAGCATCACCGACGAAGGAGGACGCGAGATGGGCCAGAATGGGCTCAAGCCGGCTGGCCTAGGCCGGTCGACCCAGTCCATTTTTGGGCCCATTCGTTCCACCCTTTGACCTAGATTATCATCGGACTATTTATAGTCCCCCTGCCAAGAGCCACGCATCAATTCATTCGTCATCCGCCGCCGAGGAGCAGAGAAGAGAGGGACACCATTCCGGAGAGGAGAGGGTTGAGCTAGTTGTCTAGGTTTCCCTAGACGATGTGGGAACCTTGCAAGGAAGACCACGTCGGAGTTCTAGGAGCTAGGAGCAAGATCAAGGTAGGATCCGGGTGGTGATCTCGTCTATGTACCTTTGAGTATGTTGAATTATCAAGTTGCAATCCGATTTCTAGCAATCAGGTGCTTCTCCTGCGACTTTGTCTTCGATTGGTTTTTCTTACTTTAAGATCTATTATCGAGATAGATCACATAGGGTGTTCTTGTAGCTGTGGTGGCTAGAGGTGCACACCTAACCTACCGAGAGATTCCATCTTGTCCTTTAGACTCGCCATAGGCTAACCCGCAAGAATAGGAGTGCATAGTGACAAACGATGGCTCCAAAAGGCGGGCGACTTCGGAGTTAGAACGAAAGCCGCGATTTAAAGAAGCTTTTTATGATATTCGATTTGGTTTATTCATCTTTGCTTGGAACTTCAACAAGAGCTTGATCCAATCTTTCTAGATTGGTTTTACCTATCCCTCTCTATCTCTTGCTACCTCCGGTTTTCATAGATTAAATTCGTTTTCATGATGTTCTTTAGATTAGATGCAAAAGCACACCCTTTGAAGATCTAAGTGTTCTCGGCTTTAATAGATTGGTTCTTGCATCACACATTTGTTCCACAGATTCAATACCTTGGGTTCACACTTAAAGGAAGAAGGGTCCCTTAACTACGACAGAGGATTTGTCCGCTTGCAATCCCAACAAAGTTTGATACGCATATACACCGTCAATAAGTCCCTTTTTCTAGCGCCGTTGCCGGGGAACAAGTGATCAAGATTCAATCTTTTATTGCTTTTTGTGAATATTTTCAGTTTCTTTTGGTTTTTCTTTTTGCATCTACTAACTTTTGATCATTCTCAAAAATCAATCTAATCTAGTTTTTGACTACCCTAGTTTTATTAGATTTGTTTTTATTTTTGTTATTGTATATATTTTGTTTATTGCTAACCCTAACAGGAGATGGACAGCTACCTCTCCAACAAACCCGGAAATTTTGTGGATGATCTAGAAAAACTTTACAGGCTAAGGAGACGTGAAGCACAAGCTAAAAAGTTGGAATTTGCAGATCCAAAAGCGGAGGCCGAAGGATCGTAGGAGTCTCCAAAGGAATCACCACCTCCAAGCCCTAGGGAGAATCAACTTCAACCGCAACCGATGGGAGAACAACCGCAGCTAGAGAGCAAGATCGAGGAGCTATGCACCCCGCACATCGTCAACCTACCACTCTTGAACCTCGCGCAGATCGGAAGGCCTTTCAAGATCAAGACCTCAACAATCCGCATGGTGCAACATTCACCCTTCACCGGTAAAGAGGACCCCAACCTTCAGCTCTAAGTGTTCATTCAACTTTGTCAGACATTCAACATGGACAAGGTGACTCAAAATCAAATGAGGGCAAGGCTCTTTCCGTTCTCGCTACTCGGAAAGCCTTTGCAATGGTTCTACACTCAACCGGCGGAGACAGTGCAAAATTGGGAAGCTTTGACGAGAGCTTTCATGAAGGAATACTACTCAACGTGTAAGACTCAAAGCTTGTGCAATAAGATTGCTACTTTTTCTCAGTATCTTACGGAGACCACATCGGAAGCTTTCGAACGCTTCAATGAGTACACTGGTGGTTCCACATCATAAGTTCCCGAAGGGAGATCTCATTCAAAAGTTCTATCAAGGACTTACCATGGCGTCAAGGACGATCATCGATGCATCGGCGGAGGATCCATCATCGATCTTACACCGACGAAGCGTTCACCCTATTTAAGAAGGTCGCAGACAATGACACATGGGCGTCATCCGGATGCTTACTTCCGGTTTAACCCACGGGGAATGTCAAAGGAGTCTTACAAGTGAAGAAGGAAGATCTACTCGAAAGCAAGATTGACTCACTTATGAGGAGGTTGGAGAAGATGGAGATAAAGAAGAAAGAAGCTCAAGTTTAAAGGCTGCCGAAGCAAGATCCACATGTGAAGAATACGGGGAGTATGGCCATGTCCAAAATGATTGCCTGGAGGAAGCAAGGATGCTCAACTACATGAGGAAGGGAGATTTGCCGAACTTCCGCTACGGGCAAGGTAGACCTCAATTTAATGCAAGTTCATTCATTCCGAATTTTGTTCCTCTTCATATGCAATTGAAGGACTTCATGGACGATCAAGCTAAGATCAACAAGGACACTGTGATTAAGTTCAAAGCCATAGACAAGGTGTTGGAGAACATTGATAGCAAGGTGACGGAGGTCAAAAGCTCCAACCATCAAGTGCTCAACCTGATGAAGATGCTCGAGAAACAAGTGGAACAACTTGTCGGGCGCCTATCCGCTAATAAAGAGAAGCTTCCGGGGCAACCTCAAGGTCCCAAGACGGTGAAGGCCATTCAAACTCGTTCGGGGAAGGAAACTGAAGTTCCGGAGCATTTCGCGGGAGCTAGAAAGCCTAAACCATTTACCGAGGCAGAGGAATTTGCTAAGGAGAAGGGTCTCGCCCGAGTTTGAGATGCGGGAGAAGACATGAAGATACCGCAACTCAAGCCACGCTACTTCTGAGGTAATAATCATTTTGAGAAGTTTGTTGTGGAAGTTGTGCGTAGGTTGAGCATCAACATGTCGCTATTGGACGCCCTTCAAGTTCCCACATATTCTCGCTACTTCAAATATATACTTGCAAACAAGTATGAGATTGCAACACTCAGGGTGGATCACATCAAGATGTCCGCGCAATGTAGTGCCGCTATTGCAAACGGACTGGAGAAGCAAGGAGACCCCGGATGCCCGATGATTCCATGTTTTGTTGGTTCATTCAAGTTTGAGAAAGCATTATGTGATCTTGGAGCAAGTATGAGTGTCATGCCAAGAGACGTGTTCGAGAATCTACGTCTACCGGAGCTAGAGCCTACAGCCATGTGATTGGAGTTGGGTGACAACTCCATTCGCTATCCTTTGGGTATCACCGTGGATGTTCCCGTGAAGGTCGGACACCACTTCACCCCCATCGACTTCGTGGTGCTCAAGATGAGAGAGAGGGAGAAGTTGTCGCTCATCCTTGGGAGGCCCTTCCTCAAGACCGTGGGAGCTACCATCGACGTAGGGAAGGGGGAGATCAAGTTCGACATCAATGGCGACAGGAGTTCCTTCAAGTTTCGACCTCGCTTCGAGGTATGCAATATGATCAAAGTTAAATACATTCCACCTCATCATCACGTTAGTAAGGAAGAGCTAAGGAAGAAGGAAGAGCCGAAGAAGAAGGAAATCAAGGAGGTTGTTGCATCCGTCAAGATCAAGGAACAAAAGCCGTTTGTGAAGACCAAAAAGATGACTAAGCCGGAGAATAACTCTGCGCCAAAGATGGTGTGAAGTGGGTACCCAAGATTGCAACCCCCGCAAGGAGCGTTGATCCGAAGTAAACAAGTGAAGAAGTCTAGCATGGACTATAAACGAAGCGCTAGGTGGGAGGCAACCCGTTTCGTCGAGTCAAGAATAAGCTATTGGGAGGACAACCCGATCAAGATTTGTTTAGTCTTTCAAGTAAGTTGGTTTTAGAGTTTGCTATGCAAGACATTCATAGACTCTTAAAGTGGTTGGATAATGTTTATAGTTATAAATTTTGTTTGAACATTTTATTTGATCATAAACCCTTTACATGAGCCATCCTATGTGTTATTTGCTTCTTTGAGAAACCGAAACAAAAAAATTCGGAACCTACCTCAACCTTTCATCCTCTTCATGATGTTATGGTTGACTTGTTTTACATGCTAAAAACACACGAGTAGAGTCACGCTATGTTCCTAGATGATATTTAAATTTTAGCACATGGTAGGACTCGCGTGAATCTAGAAACTTAACTTTTGTTTTTTTAAATCATATCCTTTGGTTTCTATAAAGTTAGAATTTTTCTAAGCCTCATTTAATTTTATTTTCATTCAAAATCTCTCTCACATTTAACCAAAATTAGAGCCTAAACTTATGCCCCCATGATCAAGCCAGGAAAAGCTTGCTGTCAACTAATGGAAGCAAACAATATTGGTGAGACCAAAATAAAAGTAGTCAGAAATTTTTTTTGACTTACATTTATTTTTTATGCTTCAAAACTCCTTCAATTATATTTTGTACTCATTGCAAACTCTGAGTTTAATTTTATTTTTTGAAATTAGAGGAGTGCTTAGCATTAAACATGATTAGAGGGAGGTATTTGAGTTAACTTAACCACACATGCACCATGATGCATCACGGGATGCCCCTCCAACAATTATCATCAAGGGACATGCAAAGGACAAGCATGGGGGCAGCAAGGGTTTTGTTTTGCAGGATTCTCATGGAAGCATGTGAGGCAAGGGAGCATGGAAGTGACTCAAAGCAAAGCAATCAAGTGGGAGGATCAATCATGCAAGCAAAGGAGTGGACGAGAGCATTTGGGCGGTGTAACCCTGTGGAGCACGCGGTCACAAAGCAACAAGCAAGCATGGAGTCTCCGAGTCTCCTCGGAGCATGGAAGAAGAAGGGATCATCGTCATCCAAGCCATCATAAACAAGCTCTTTGAGGAGGCACTCAGTCTCCGAGTCTCCTCGGAGCATGGAGGAGGACACGGCACCACTGAGGAGGAACGACACCTTTCTCCTCAGTGGGATGAGGGCCACACGAAGCTCGTCTATGAGGTTCACCGAACCACAAGGACGCACGGAGGAGCCGCCCGTCCAACCTCATCGCTCGACACGATCATCCGCTCCACCTCCTTACACTCCGCAGTATTCCAAATATGGGTTTATTATCAAGACGGAGGAGGAGTAGGAGAAACTCACTCGCCTTGAGAAGAGGCTTGTGGCGAATGTCGACTTCGACGACCAAGCTCTCCAAGTGTTGGGTTTTCACACAAACATTTATTACTTATTGAGAAACCTAGGTTGGGTGTAATTTTTTAATGGAGTGTCAGCAAACACCCACAAAGAATTCGCCTTGGAAATTCTCATTACCATGGCACCGATACTTGATGAAGGAGTGTCAAGTCTCTCATTCCGTTTGGGAGGTGTCGGGGACCGCCCTAGGGGGTCCCCTCAAACAATGGGGGAGCCCTCACTTAAATTCCCGCATCAAAATAAGCTAAGCCTAACCATGCGAGAGAACTAACCATGCGGGACGCGGCCCATGCGGCGGAGACTTCGGAGGCCCACCAAGACAGCTCGCTCGTGAGACCCCTCGAGCGAGCTCCGCCCGCCCGAGGGTACGCTCCTCCTCGAACGGGCTCCGCCCCGTTCGAGGGGCAACCCCCTCCTCGAACGGGTTCCGCCCCGTTCGAGGGGCGACCCTTTCCTCGAGCGGTCCCGCCCCGCCGAGGGCTCGCTCCCCCTCGAGCGGGCCTCGCCTCGCTCGAGGGTTCGCTCCACCCTCGGCCGGGGCCCGCCACGCTCACGGGCGCCCCGCACGCGTGCGCCGGCCCCGTACTTGGGCATTTAACGCCCCTAACGCCGCGGACGGCGCCATCATGCGCCGGGCTCACGCCCGCACCGCCGCACCAACTCCCCGGGGAGGAGCCCATCCCCGCCACCGTGGGGTGGACCGTGCGGCACGGCCGGCGTCGGCCCCGTGACACCGCGCGCACGCCACCGTACGGCTAACGCGCTCGACCCTCGAAGGGGGGCCGGCGCACCCTCGACTCCACTTTCCCCGTGACCCCGCAGTTAGGTGAGGGGCGCTAGGCGGTGGGTGGCCATCCCGCCACCGTAACGCGCGCGGCCGCCGTACCCACGCGCGCGGGCACACGCCCGACTCCGCAGCGCATGCCCGAGCACCGGCAAAGAACCACTCCACCACCGCGAGCTCATTGGGAAGGAACGCCGTTCGCCCGCTCCCGTGCCCCCGTACCGCCCATCATCGCACCTCCCTCGAAACCTATCGGGGGACGCCATCGCCATCCGCCGCCTCCTACCCTCGAACCGCCACTTTGTTCGGGTACAAGGTAGGCCATCATGGCCGGATCGCGCCGAAGATCGACCGGGACGGCCGCCCGCTCTACACCGTAGCACGACGTGCTCCCACACGCAGCCTAGGTAGCGCGGCGTGCATGTAACTCGCCGCTCCCTTGGCCTATAAAAGGGAAGGCGAGCCCCCAGCCGCGGGGGGACGAATTCAGAGGAACACGGCGCACCGTGCACTCACTCTCTCATTCTCCCACGACATCTCCAGCCACTCACCCAGGGACTTGGGAGCCACGCTTCCTCTCCCGCCTTGCTTGTATTTGCCCCACTACAAGCACCCCGGTGCCGAGCAATATAGTGCCACGAGCACACCACCGCCGGACGTACGGCCCCCTCGGCGGGAACCGGGATAAATCCTTGTGTCATTTGTTGCTTAGCATCGACCATCGAGGGATAGACCTAGGCGTTATCTATCGGTTAGTGTCGGGACCAAATTCCGCACCGACGGTTGGCGCCCACCGTGGGGCAAACGAGCGCCTAAGGTCATTTCGCTAACTCCCTCCATGGTGATTCGTATCGAATACCGTAGCACACGCTACAACATGGGTAGCTCGGACCCTCTTCCCGCCGGGTTCGAGATCCGCTTCGGGGACTTGAACTTCCGGGCCACGGGGAACGGCTATCTCATGCGCCTCACCAACCGTGAGGAGCTCCGCGCGCGCGCGCGAGGCCGGGTCCGCTCCGGTCTCCGCCGCACGCACGACACCGGCGCAGCGCCGGGAGGCACGGATGCCGCGGGCCCGTCGACGCCGCGACGCCGTCGCCGCTCCGGGCTACGCTCGCGTCGGGCGCGGTCCGAGCGGCGGCGGGGCCGAGCGCGCCGCCGCCCAACGCGGTGCGCCCACCGTCACGACGACCGCCACCGCCCCGGCGGGACCGCGTGCGGTCTCGGAGACCGCGCATCCCCATCGGCCGCGTGGCGCCACCACGGCCTACAACGCCAACGTCAACACGACAATGCGCGGGGTTCCGCCCGGTCGGCACGTCTTCGTCGCCGGGGATCCCGCACCTTCGGCCACGGACGAGTCGTCCCCGGGCTCCGTCGACACGATGCCACCCGCCGCCCGCCATGGGTACGCGGAGTGGGACTTCTCCGGTGTGCCGGACCCGGGGCCGCGTTCGGGCGCTTCCTCGACGCCACGGACCACCGGTTTGGTCGCTCCGACGACTCCAGACCCGGGAGCTACGACCCCACGCGGGAATGATGCGCCGTCATCACCAACGACCCGGCCAACGCCGCCGGGGCGGCGGGCGCCGGGAGACGGGGAAGTCACGCCCGCCCCGGGGATCGCCACGCGCCCGGCCGCGGGACCGAGCGCTCCCCGCCGGGGCCGATGTCGACGCGCGGCCGGCCCAAGCTCGCGAGCTCGAGGCCAAGCCGGCAGAGGAGTACGGGACGGCGCGGCTACTCCGCGCCTCGATGGCGGGGGAGGCCTCCCGCACGCGGCGAACGCGCGCGGGAGCTAGGCCGACAAGTCCGCGACCGCCTCAACCCCGTCCCCAACGTCGACAACGCGGATACTCCGCCGCGAGCGAGCCAAAAGCTCATCGCCGCCGCGACACCGCCGCGCGCCATGCCGCACCCTCGACCCCCGAGGCTCGAGACATGCACCGCGAGGTGCAAACTCTCCTTGAGCAAGCGGCCGTCCAGCAGGCCGAGAGCTCAGCCTCACGCATCCGCCGGCCGGGGGGATGCGCGGGGTGATGATCCGGCACGCGGGGGCGAACCCTCGGTGCATGTGGGTCGACCCGCCGACCAGGGGACGCACGCCGCCAAGGAACGGCTCCTCGACACACGCAGGCGCCGGATGGCGACGCCCGCAACGTCATCAACGCCGGCGCACCGGCAAGGCGGACGCGCGAGCGGCCGGGGGCTACCACCCTCGAAGGGGTGGACGCTACGACGGGGGCCGGTGAGGATCGCTCCCCGACACCGAGCCCCCCGGCACCCGTGTGTTCGGCCCGGGAGATCCGCACGGCGAGCCTTTCCCCGCCGCTTCCGTCGCCCTCGACGATCGTCAAATACAACGGGGAGACGGACCCTCGTGTTTGGCTCAACGATTACCGCCCGGCCCGTCGACCGGGCGGGGCCACCAACGACGAAGTGATCATCCGCAACTTGCCCCCGCATCCGGGCGACGCGGCCCCGACATGGCTCGAGCACTTGCCCGCCGGCCCGCATCCATAGCCGGGACGATCTAGTCCACACCTTCGTGGGCAATTTCCGGAGGCACGTACGTGTGCCCCGGGAACTCCCGGGATCCGCGCTCCCCGCACGCGCGGCCGGCGAGTCGCCGCGGACTTCATACGGCGCTTCTCCAAGAGCCGCACGGAGCTCCCCGCCGTGGCACAATCCGAAATCGTGCACGCGTTCCTCGAAGGCACCACGTGCCGGGACCTTGTGCGCGAGCCGGGACGCAGCCCCGCCCACGGACTCGAACGAGCCTGTTCGACATTGCCACCGCTTCGCCTCCGGGAGAGGAGGCCGTGGGGGCAATCTTCGACGGCAAGAAGGGCAAGCGCTCCGAGGACACGCCCGCGGAGGGCGGCGGGTCCAAGGAGCCGCGCCGCAACGACAAGCGGGGCAAGAAGGGGGGAAGAAGCCGCGCCGCGAGGCGCGCGAGCAGGGGCGCAACGGCGGCAACGCCGAGGCCCTCGGCCGTTGACCCGCCCGACGGGGCCCTCGACCGGCTCCTCGAGGCCCGGGGGTGTTCGACGACATGATGAAGAAGCCATGCCCCTACCACAAGACCCCCGTGAATCACACTCTTGAGCAAAGGCGACATGCTCAAGAAGTTCTACGGCCGTGCCGCCGCGAAGGAGGCGAGAGGCCAAGAAGGATGGGGGCGACGGCGACGCGGTGGCTTCCCCCCGCCGTCGAAAATGTGTTCCTCATTTTTGGGGGACCTACCGTCGACATGTCAACCCGGCAGCGCAAGAAGGAGCGGCACGAAGTCCTCGCCGCAGAGGGCACCTCCGGCCTTTCTCAATTGGTCGAAGGATGCCATCACCTTTAGCCGGGATGATCACCCAAATCGCATCCCGAACCCGGGCAAGTACCCCTCGGTGGTCGATCCCATCATTGGGAACGCCCGGTTTTCGAAGGTCCTTATGGACGGAGGCAGTAGCCTCAATATCCTCTTCGCGCACACATTGCGCCTAATGGGGATTGGGCTGGACCAGCCTGCGGCCCGAAGCACGAAGCCGTTTCCACGGCATCGCGCCCGAAAGGTGTTCAACCCCTCGGGCATCGATCCGCCCGTCGGTTCGGACCCCCAAGAATTTCCGCAAGGAGACCCTCACCTTTGAAGTGGTGGGATTCAAAGGGGCCTACCATGCCATCCTTGGGCGACCATGCTATGCCAAGTTCATGGCGGTCCCCAACTACACGTACCTGAAGATGAAGATGCCGGGTCCAAACGGCGTCATCACCGTCGGGTCGTCGATCGAGCATGCATTCGACTGCGATGTCGAGTGCGTGGAACATGCAGAGGCGCTAGCGCTGGATGAAGCGCTGGTGAACACACTGGAGAAGATGGTCAACGACGACCTCAGCTCCGCCGCCAAGCACGTCGGCACGTTCGAGGCCGCCGAGCAAACCAAAGGGGTCCCTCTCGACCCATCGGCCCCCGAGGGCAAAGCATTGAGGGTCAGCTCGACCCTCGATCCTAAATAGGAAGCAGTGCTCGTCGACTTCCTCCGCGCCAACGCCGACGTCTTCGCGTGGAGCCCCTCGGACATGCCAGGCATCCCGAGGGAGGTCGCCGAGCACTCCCTTGATATCCTGCCTAACGCTCGCGCTGTTCAGCAGCGGCTGCGCCGCTTCGACGAGGAACGGCGACGGGCGATCGGAGCGGAGCTGCGGAAGCTCCTCGAGGCCGGATTCATCAAGGAAGTGTTCCACCCTACATGGTTAGCTAATCCTGTGCTTGTAAAAAAGAAAAATGGGAAGTGGAGGATGTGTATTGACTACACCGGCCTCAATAAAGCATGTCCAAAAGTTCCTTTTCCTTTGCCACGCATAGATCGGATCGTTGATTCCACCGCCGGGTGTGAGCTACTCGTTTCCTTGATGCCTATTCGGGATATCATCAAATAAAAATGAAGGAGTCCGACCAGCTCGCGACTTCGTTCATCACACCGTTCGGGACGTTCGTTACGTCACGATGCCTTTTGGCCTCGAAACGCGGGCGCAACGTATCGGCCGCCGCATGCAAGCACGTTTTTGGGGACCATATCGGCGGACGGTCGAGGCTTACGTAGACGACATCGTCGTCAAAACCCAGAAGGCGGACGACCCGGTCGGCCGATCTTGGCATCGCATTCACCGGCCCGCGGGCCAACGGGGTCAAGCTCAACCCCGAAAAAATGTGTCTTTGGAGTGCCGCGGGGCATGCTACTAGGATACATCGTCTCCCGGCGGGGAATCGAGGCCAACCCCGAAAAGGTCGCGGCCCTCGAGCGAATGGGTCCAATTCGGGACCTCAAAGGGGTGCGAAGGTGTTGGGGTGCCTTGCCGCCTTGAGCCGCTTCGTCTCGAGGCTCGGTGAGAAGGGCCTCGCCCTCTACCGGCCGCTCAAGAAGCACGAGCGCTTCTCTTGGACCGCCGAGGCCCGGAAGCGCTCGACAAGCCGAAGGCATCTCCGACGCACGCCCCAATCCTTACGCCGCCGCGAGACGGCGAACCCCTCCAACTCTACGTGGCCGCAACCACCCCGGTGGTCGGCGCCGTGATCGTTGTGGAGCGCACGGAGGAAGGGCATGCCTTGCCCGTGCGGAGGCCGGTCTACTACATCGGCGAAGTCCTATCGGACACGAAGACGCGCTACCCCCGCATCCGAAGTCGTTGTATGCGGTAGTCCTCGCGCGGCGCAAGCTCCGCCACTACTTCGAGGCCCACCCGATTACGCGTGGTCTCTTCCTTCCCGTTAGGAGAGATCATTCGCAACCCCGACGCGGCGAGTGCAGAATTGCCAAATGGTCCGTGGAGTTGATGGGCGAGACGCTCGCCTACGCCCCCGCGCAAGGCCATCAAATCGCAAATCCTAGCCGATTTCGTCGCCGAGTGGACGGACACGCACCGCCGCCCCTCGTATCAAGCAGAGGCCGGACTGCGTTCTTCGACGGCTCGGTGATGAAGACGGAGAGCGGGCGCGGCCCGCTCTTCGTGTCACCCCTCGGGGAGCACGTGCGCTACGCAAGGCGTCTCCACTTCCCCGCGTCTAACAATATGGCGGAATACGAGGCCCTTCTCTCGCGGCCTCAAAATCGCCATTGAGTTGGGCATCAAGCGCCTCGATGTGCGAGGGGATTCGCAGCTCGTGATCGACCAAGTCATGAAGAACGCGAGCCGCCACGACGACAAGATGGAGGCCTACCGTAAAGCCGTGCGAGCCCTCGAGGACAAATTTTACGGCATCGAGCTTAATCATGTACCCCGTCGGTACAACGAGGAAGCGTACGAGCCGGCAAAGATAGCGTCCGGCGGATCACCGTTCCCCCCGAACGTTTTCGCGCGCGACATCGCGCGCCCTCGGTAACCTTCGAGCCCTACCCCTCGAGCGACGGCGGACCCTCGGGGGCTCCCTCGAATCCGGCGGGTGCGGACCCCATGGAAGAGGACCCCTCGAACGAGGCGTACGTACTCTCCCTTCTCGAGGGGTACGGCTCCCACGAGGTCGTCGCGATGGACATCGAGCCGGCTCCCGTCCGTGCGGACCGGCGGGAGAAGTACATCGCCCGGATTGCTCGAGGGGAGCTCCCCCGCGGCACCGGCCACGCCCGGGCGCATCGCCAGGATGGCCAAGTCATTCACCCTCGTCGACGGCGAGCTGTACAAGCGCGCCGCGTCAGGCATCCTCCAGCGGTGTATACCCATTCCCGAGGGGCGCGAGCTCCTACGGGACATCCACGCGGGGATCTGTGGCCACCACGCCGCGCCGCGCACCCTCGTCGGCAACGCGTTCCGCCAAGGCTTCTATTGGCCTACCGCGGTCGCGACGCCAACGAAATCGTGCGCACTTGCGAAGGGTGCCGTTCTACGCCCGCAAGACCAACTTGCCGGCTCAAGCTCGCAAACGATCCCCCGTAACATGGCCGTTCGCCGTGTGGGGGGGGATTAGACATCGTCGGGCCCCCGCGGAAGGCGCCGGGGGCTTCACCCACCGCTCGTCGCGATCGACAAGTTCTCCAAGTGGGTGGAGGTGCGCCCCATTACGAATTTGAGGGCCGAGCAGCGGTCACGTTCTTCACCGACATCGTCTACCGCTTTGGAGTGCCAAACTCCATCATCACGTACAACGGGTCCCGTTCACGGCCGAAGTTCTTGGAGTCTGCGACAAGTTCCACATCCGAGTGGATTGGGCAGCTGTGGCGCACCCACAGACCAACGGCCAAGTGGAACGTGCCAACGGCATGATCCTACAGGGCCTCAAACCCAGAATTTTCGACCAACTCAACAAATCTGGCCGAAAATGGCTCCAAGAACTGCCAGCAGTCGTGTGGAGCCTAAGGACCACCCCAAGCAGAGCCACCGGGTTCACCCCGTTTTTCCTAGTCCATGGCGCGGAGGCCATCCTCCCCACGGATCTGGAATACGGGTCACCCAAGGTTCGGGGCTACAACGAGGATGCTAACCAGCGAGCCCGCGAGGACTCACTGGACCAGCTAGACGAAGTACGCCTTGTGGCGTTGATGCACTCCGCAAGGTATCAACAGTCCCTACGACGCTACCAAGCACGCAAGATACGTCGCGGGGATTTCGCCGAGGGGGATTTGGTCCTAAGGCTACGCCAAGACAACCGAGGGCGCCACAAGCTATCGCCCCCATGGGAGGGACCCTACGTCGTGGTGAAGGTGCTCAAACCGGCACGTACAAGCTTGCCAACGAGGACGGCGAAGAACTCACCAACGCTTGGAACATCCAACGGCCTACGTCGCTTCTACCCTTAGCTAGGATTTCCAAGTATTTTCCGTTGTAAAAACGCACGGCCAACGCCCCGTTGGTGTCACCTATGTAAATACTCCGAATCTAATAAAAGGGCAACTCGGCTTTCCCCCCGAAACCCAAGTTACCCTCGGGGCCACCGCGGGGGCACCCCCCCCCCAAATGGTCCCATTTTTTCGCGCAAAAAAACGTAATAATGCGCGCTAAGTTTGTTTCCTACTTCAACCACGAGCCACGATTCGAATAGGGCGTAGGTGGCACGGCGGAAGGAGCGCGCGAGCCGAGACGGCCTACGCCGCGTGGCTATGGCCCGTCTCTCTCGCCTCTAACCCGGCGGGCCCCTCGCGAAAGGCGAACTCCCCTAACTAGAATCTACTCGGGAAGAAGAAGAAGCAAAAAGCGCAATAAGCAAGCGATTTCATTTACAAACCGACCATGTTCATGAAACGACTTGTTTATTTACAAGAGGCCACGAGGCCGAGTTCGATACACATAAACAAAAAACGGGCCTAGCGCCCGGGGTGCTTTCGGGCGGGCGGAGCGGCGCATCGGGGCCGGCGTCCGGAAGAGGAATTCTTCGAAGGCCTCGGCGAGCGACTCGGCGGCGTCGGCAAAGCGCGCGTCCGCACGCTCCATGGCCACCTCGTCCTCGACGCCCTCGGGCACGATGTAGCCTTCCGCTACCGCCTCGAGGTTGACCTCGTAGTGGGATCGCACCACTCCGAGGGCCTTCGCACGCCCGGGTGCAACGCCCGACGCACCCGCCCCGTGACGTGGCCGCCGAGGGCGCGTAGGCGGCCGGCCGCCGAGCCGCCGCCCGGGCATCGCCTTCCTCGACGACGTGACAGTCTCGAGGGCCGCGTCCCGCGCCTCCCGCAGCCTCCTCGGCCGAGGAGTTGTAGGAGGCCCGCAGGGGCCCCGCCCGCCCAACCGTGCCCCAAAGCCGTGCGCAGCCCGGAAGCAACAAGATGACAAGAAATCGAAAGGGGGAAACGAACCCTCTAAAGCAAGAACTAACAAGCGGTGGTCGACAAGAGCTTACCCTCGACTTGCCTCTTCTCCGGATCGAGGTCGCGGCGCGCGGACTCGAGCGCCAACTCGAGGTGTCGGACGGTCTCGCCTTGCTCGACGAGGGCCATCTCTTGGGCGGCATTGCCGATGCCGAGCGCCAACGCCTCATCCTCAACCTCGGAGAATGCGGCGTTCCGCTCCTTCGGCCGACCTCTCCGCCGGCCTCGCGCGCGACGCGCTCCCGCTCCGCGCCGCCGTCCGGCGGCCGCCAAGGGCAGCCCCGCTCCCCGCCGGAGCCGCCCCTCGGCCCCCGGCGGCGATACGCTCCGCTAGAGCCGCCCCTCGGCCGGCGACGAGAGCCGCAGCCTTGGCGTCGAGGGCGGCCTTCGTGTCATCGGCCTCCTTCGCGCGCCGCTCCAACCCGCGCGCCCGTTCCTCGCCCGGCGCCGCCGCGCCCGGGCCCCCTCGAGCGACGTGCGGAGCTCCCCGGTCTCCGCGCGAGCGGTGGCCACCTCCGCCTCCCGGGGCGGCCGCCGTCCGCGTCTTGTCCGTGTCCTCGCGCGCGTTCCACGCCGCCTCGTCACGATCGACGAGGGGCCGCGCGGATCCGCCCGAGACTCGAGTCACGCGCCGCGTCCCCGCCCGAGCTCTCGGGGAGCACGTCGCACCACGCCATCGCCCGCACACCCGCCCACCGTCCGGCGTCCCGAGAGCATCCGCAAGCGCGTCGTAAGCGCCGCATCGCTCCCGGAGCCGGCGGACCTCGGCGTTCACCCGGTCGAACGCGCTATACTTTTCACGAGCGCGCGCTCGAGCTCCCGGCATCCACACATCGAATCTCGCAAGTGTCAAGGCTTGAATGCAAGACGCGAAAACGAAATAAGGAAGGGGAGACGAGCGACCGTGGCTCACCCGGGAAGACGATCCGGGCCGGCCGCCGTGGACCCGCGCCGCTTCGTTCAACGCGCGGCTGAGCGTGGCGCCGTGGCTCAGAGCTCGCCCCGCAGCTCCCCGCTCCCTCCGGGCGTCGCCGAACGCCGGGGGATCCTCCACGGCCCCCTACCGGGGCGGGCGGCCGGCGTGGGAGGACGAGGCCTCGCATCGTGCCCCCGCCCCCCACTATCATGTGACCCTCGTGTCGCCTCACGAGGGCCCCCCTCCCCGGGGCTCGGGGAGAGTTCGTGGGCCGCCCGGCCCACCGGTTCCACCCGGGCGGCGGGAGTCATCCGAGAGCTCCACCACCTCCGCCCGGGGACCGCCGGCGAGAGGGGCCGCCCGCTCCGCCTCCGCCGGCGCCTCCACCCGCGCCTCCGCGGCCGCGGGCGCCCGTTGTGGCGCCGTTGCCGCCACCTCCGTCCGTGCCGCCACATCCGCGGGGCGCTCCCCGCAGGTTGCGCCCGCTCCGCCTCCTCCGCAAGGGGCCGCCACCGCGGCGGCACCTCCACCGTAGCCGCCGCCGCGGCCGCGCCTCCGTGGCGACCGGCGCCGGCCGCCCCCGCGACCTCCGGCCGCGCCGCGGCGGGCCGATCCGCCGGCCGGGGCCTCGAAGCCCCGGCCGGCCTTGCGAGCTCGTGCCCGCCGCCGCGCCCGTCCCCGGGCGCGACCCCCTCGACGAACGCCGTCGGGTGGGGGATCGACGCGTCCGTCCTCGCACCTTGGCCGTGCAAGAGGAGGGACAGCTTGGCACCGCCCCCGCGCAAACACGAACGGAGGGTTAGAGCATCTAATAACCAGCAAACTAAAGCCAAGCAAAGGAAGAGCGGGTTCCTTACCTTGCGGAGGAAAAGGCCCGTTTCCTTTTCCTCGAGGCCTCCGACGAGGCCGGCGCGGGGGCCGCGCCGCCGCGCACCTCCCCGACGCGCGCCGCCGCACGCGCGGGCACGCCCGCCTCACGCGTGGGCGCGCCCGATGCCGCCACCACGCGCGGGGGCACGCTAGCCCCGCGCGCGGGTGCGCCCCACCGACGCGCCCCTCGACGAGGACGCCGCGCGCGCGGACGCGCGCTCCCCGCCGCGCGCGGCACGCTTGACGCGCGCGCAGCACGTCCGCCGCGCGCGCCTCCATGGCGCGCGCCGGCACCCCCGCGCGCGCGTGCCGCCCCCGACGATGATTGCTCGGCAACGGCGCGCGTGCGCCCACCCCGTGCAAAGCCGCCCCCGACGCCGCGCGGGTTCCGGCGACGGGGCGCGGGCCGCCACCGTCCGAGGGGCCCTCCCCCTCGACTCTTCCTCCTCGTCCCGTTCCGAGGACGAGGGCTCCTCGATGTCCGGGGAGGAGAGCCCCGCCTCCTCCCGCCGCCGGCACTCCGCGGACCGTGCGCCGCGCGCGCTTGGCGCCGCCTTGCGTGCTCCCTCCCCGCGCGCCGCTCGCTCCCCGCCGCTCCCCGCCGCGCCGCCCGCCGAGCGCACGGGAGTCGGGGGTGGGTGGAACGGACTTGGCGGCGTTGAACCGCACCCACCGCGCACGAGAACAACGATGGCACATCGAGAAACGGAATCAAAAACAAGGACTAAAACGGAATCAAAGAACCGCACTCACCAACGGGCCGATGGGGAGCATCTCGATGTCCCACGGGTCCGACCCGCAGGGGCCGGCGTCCGGTGTCGACGGCGCTCCGCGCCCGGTGAGCGCGTACGGCCGCTCCAGCGGCGTCGGGAGCATCCGCGACCTCGCCAGGTCGACGGGGTTGGCCGCCTCCGTCATCTCGAAGATACAGAGGGGCCTCTCCATCAACGGCACGACCCGCCGGTGGTGAAGGAAGGCGAGGACGCCCATCGCGTTGAGCCCCTCCTTCGCCGCCAGCCGGCAGGGCGGCGAGGACGGATTCTTGCCGCGCCCGATGATTGGCCGTAGGCAACCCGTAGCCCCAGGAGTCCGGCCTCTCCTTGAACACCCGCCCGTGTAGGGAGGGGAGGCCGGGCTCGGCGTTGCGCAGATAAAACCATCCCCGCTCCCCCACCGGCGTTGTTCGTCGTCATGGTGCAGGGGATGTAGAAGTTCTTGAGCCGCCCCTCGCAGGCAAGCGACATCCCGCCGGCGCGCACCGCGCGCGGGTCCCCGCTCCGACGTGGGCCGCGTGATGAGCTCCCCGCGGAAGAGGTGTACCCGCAGCTCCCAATTGACCGGGATCCCCGGTACCCTTCGCGGACGCCCACGAATGTGGCCGCCGCGAGATCGCGTTAGGGGCAAAATTGTGCAGCCTCCACCCCATAGTGGTAGCACAATGCCCGCATGAATGTGCTCGCCGCGCGTTGAAGCCGCGCTCGTGGTAGCGGAGGAAGCTCACCACGTAACCCCTCCGGCGGGTTGGGCTCGAGGTGCGTCGACGGCGGCACGATCCACTCCGCCGGGCGCCCTTCCTCGTTGGCCGACAACTGGCCGGCGGCGGCGACCGCCGCCCGTGGCGAGCCGGGTCACGGTCGATCTCTCCCATGCGTACGGCTCCAGGACCCTAATCGGAAGCTGAGGCGGCGCCATGGGGGGGAACGAACGAGTGCAAAGGCGGAGGACAAGGAAGCGAAGAAAAAGCTCTACGAGCCGAGCCCGCGCGACTCGCAAGAGTGAGGCGAAGGCGAAGGGGCAGAGGACTGAAAACGGTGAGGAGCCAAGGTAAAAAACCGCCGTCCCTTCCTCACCGCGGTTTTATAGGCAACGGGCGAGTTCTCCGAGCGCACGCCCCGCCAACATTAATCGGCAGGAATCTTTCCATCGCGTCGACGGGCGGGCCCCACCACGACCGCGGCGGCTCTAACACCGCAGCGGGTCATCATTACGGCAAGACCGGCGACGACCGAGGCGAAACCGTCACGTCCGCCGCCACGCCGCCCACTACGCGCGCGCGCGCCGCCGCCGCCTAAAAAGGCGCGCCCGCGCCGCAAAACCCGCGGCCACGCCCCGCAAGGCAACCAATGCCCGGCCCCTTGCCAAGCAAGGAGAGCCCTCGAGCGAGGCGAATCCCTCGGCTCGAGACAAGGCGACCCTCGATGGGATATCGCCGTGAGAAGGTCGCCCGGACCCGCTCGGTGTAGAGCAGTGCACCGCGGCACCCATGCCACGTAGAACCCTCGAGCGCATGACCCTCAACTCGAAACAAGGCGACCCTCGATGGGATATCGGCGTGAGAAGGCCGCCCGGGACCTCGCTCGGTGTAGAGCGCACCACCGCGGCACCCATGCCACGTAGGACCCTCGAGCGGCATGACCCCCAACTCGAGACGATGTCAACCCCCTAAAGAAGGCACGCGCGTAAGAGGATCGCCCGGTGTCACGCTTGAAATAGAGCGACACCGAAAGCACTCATACCGCGCCATGCCACCAACCAAGCACCTCGAGGGTCGGCACGCCTGCACCCCCTCGACGGCCGCGGTACGCGAAAAGACCCGGGGCCGGCCAAGGCACGGCCCCGCACGGCCTTACCGATCGAGGTTCGAAGCCCGACCCTCGACGGGTTCGAACAGCGCCCCGCATCACGCAGTTAGGGACGACGAGGGCACGCGCATTCGAGCCGTTCCTCGAGCCCGTCGGCTCGAGGGTGCCCCACATGTCGTGTTCAAGAGCCGCCGAGGGGGGCCTAGCCGGGGGGGATCCCACCGAGGGAGAGCTTCCGCGCCCTCGGTCCCTAGCGAACGGGACCGAGCCCCACCTAGCAAACCCACGCAAGCGCTTCCATGGACGTGTCTCCGACCGCGCAGCCTACCCTTATCGAACGGGGCATGGACGTCCACTTGAACCACCCGCTAGCGCCTCGAAGAGGAATCCGCGATTCGCGACCCGCTCGATGGGAGTCGTGGAAACCTCACCCTCCGACCCGCGGAGGGACGGCGAGGGCGCGATAAAAAACAAGTCGTCGGGCTCGACCCGATCGCCTCGAATGAGCCAAGGCTCGGGGGCTTGACGCACGGCTACACCTCCTTGGGAGTTGCACCCGCCGGGAGACAAAGGATGTGGGGAGCGTGCACCCCCGATGCCGCCGAAATACCGCCGATGCCGGTTGGCATATGTGCCACGCCTTTCGACCGAATCGCTCGCGGTTAACCCTCGCAGAGAGCCCACACTCCCGCAGGGCTTCGGGGCTAGACCCGCGGGGCCGCTAGCGCGGCCCCCACGGAAAGCGTTCGCAAACAAGGAGGGAAGAACGTCCTATCGCAGGTTCCGCATCCGCGGGAGCCTCAATGGCAAACCCGCGTATGCTCGGGGGCTGCGTCGGGGACCGCCCTAGGGGTCCCCTCAAACAATGGGGGAGCCCTCACTTAAATTCCCGCATCAAAATAAGCTAAGCCTAACCATGCAGAGAACTAACCATGCGAGACGCGGCCCATGCAAAGCAGACTTCGGAGGCCCACCAAGACACGCTCGCCCGTGAGACCCCTCGAGCGGTGCTCCGCCGCCCGAGGGTACGCTCCTCCTCGAACGGCTCCGCCCCCGTTCGAGGGGCAACCCCCTCCCTCGAACGGGCTCCGCCCCGTTCGAGGGGCAACCCCCCTCCTCGAACGGGTTCCGCCCCGTTCGAGGGGCGACCCTTTCCTCGAGCGGTCCCGCCCCCGCTCGAGGGCTCGCTCCCCCCTCGAGCGGGCCTCGCCTCGCTCGAGGGTTCGCTCCACCCTCGGGCCGGGGCCCTCCACGCTCACGGGCGCCCCGCACGCGTGCGCCGGCCCCGTACTTGGGCATTTAACGCCCTAACGCCGCGCAGACGGCGCCATCATGCGCCGGGGGCTCACGCCCGCACCGCCGCACCAACTCCCCGGGAGGAGCCCATCCCCGCCACCGTGGGGTGGACCGTGCGCACGGCCGGCGTCGGTCCCGTGACACCGCGCGCACGCCACCGTACGGCTAACGCGCTCGACCCTCGAAAGGGGGCCGGCGCACCCTCGACTCCACTTTCCCGTGACCCCGCAGTTAGGTGAGGGGCGCTAGGCCGGTGGGTGGCCATCCCGCCACCGTAACGCGCGCGCCGCCGTACCCACGCGCGCGGGGCACACGCCCGACTCCGCGAGCGCATGCCCGAGCACCGCAGCAACCACTCCACCACCGCGAGCTCATTGGGAAGGAACGCCGTTCTGCCCGCTCCTGTGCCCCGTACCGCCCATCATCGCACCTCCCTCGAAACCTATCGGGGACGCCATCGCCATCCGCCGCCTCCTACCCTCGAACCGCCACCGTTCGGGCACAAGGTAGGCCATCATGGCCGGATCGCAGCCGAAGATCGACCGGACGGCCGCCCGCTCTACACCGTAGCACGACGTGCTCCCACACGCAGCCTAGGTAGCGCGGCGTGCATGTAACTCGCCGCTCCCTTGGCCTATAAAAGGGAAGGCGAGCCCCCCGCCGCGGGGGGGACGAATTCGAGGAACACGGCGCACCGTTCACTCACTCTCTCATTCTCCCACGACATCTCCAACCACTCACCCGGGGACTTGGGAGCCACGCTTCCTCTCCCGCCTTGCTTGTATTTGCCCCACTACAAGCACCCCGGTGCCGAGCAATATAGTGCCACGAGCACACCACCGCCGGACGTACGGCCCCCTACGGGAACCGGGATAAATCCTTGTGTCATTTGTTGCTTAGCATCGACCATCGAGGGATAGACCTAGGCGTTATCTATCGGTTAGTGTCGGGACCAAATTCCGCACCGACAGGAGGACATGAACAAGTGGTTCCCTATGAGTACATTAGGGAGTTGCTTGGTTTTCAAAAAGGAGCCCCGGAGAAAGTAGATGTGCATGGGGGTACATTGGAAGGTTTTTGGAGAATGATCGCGGGAGAAGCCCATCGGCAAAGGAGTAGTATCCGGAACCCCATAATCAAGATTTTTCACTCATGGATGTGCAAGAGCAATTTGAGGAGAATTAAAGAAACCAAGATAACTAACATGGAGTTGAATTGGCTATACTCGGCTTTGATTGTTGGGCAGCCAATCAACCCCTCACACCTTATGATTAACCGATGGTGTTGGCTATCTCTTTGAAATAGGGAATTCCAAGAAACCCAGAGTATCTCCTAGTCGGGACTTCTCTAGGAATTGAATACATGAAGCAAGGAAAATACATAAGTGGAGATGAGAGAGGAGGCTTCAAAGTGGCCAAAGTAAATTTACCCCTACCGGATGCAAGACTAAGACTTTTTCTTGAGGGGTAAGAAGATTGGTTAGAGGAAGGACTTCTTGTACCGACGAAGAAGAACAAGAGAGGAAGGATTGTAGAAGAAGGTTCCTCTGCAGCCCAAGAAGAAGAAGGTGCTCCCCAAAATTATGTACCACCATATGGAGGAATTCCGGAGCCGCCAAGACACTACCGAGGTGTACCAATGCAAGCATGGGGGAGTGGTGCAGCCATGCCCCCACTAAATTTTTGGTACCCAACGTAGTCTTTGCGGAACAATATGCACACCTCCCTCAACCACAACAAAGTGTGGCCATCATTGAAGGATATGTTGCAAGAAACATGCAAAATATTACAGCCATCCAAACAAATGCAAACCAAATGGGTGAAGGAAATGCAAACATCACTTTTGAGCTAGGCCGCCTTCACCTAGCACCGCCAGAGAAATTCATAGGAGGAACGGTGCAATCCTATTATGAGCAAGGGTACAACAATCAAGATTACCAATATCAACCACCGGCGAAAGATTAGAGAGAGGAGGAACTTTTGTTTTACCTTTCCCCTTTTCTTTAATTTTCAGCTTGTATGTGCCTATGTATGCATAGTATTTTAAATTTTTATTTTCAGCATGTGTAATAGTTTTCATTTTCATCATGAATAAAACCACCACCTTGTTTTTACCTTTGGCAAAGATAGAAAGTTTGTGCCATGTTGATATATGATGATAGTCGCCGCTTTGTTTATCTTTGTACTTGTTTTATGCATGTTGGTGGTCGATTTCCGTCAACCAAGAACACTTGTTATGTTATGGTTTGAACTTCATTTTGGAACTAACCCCCACTAGGCATACTATTGATATAACAAGTTCATCGTTGGATGTGCATTTTGGAGTATAGTGTTTTTGCAGGAATTCACGTATTAAATGAGGAAAGATGCAACTAGTTTGGAGAATGTTTTGCAAGACAATCAAGGAGCTCTGACCATGTGCCAACTAGCCTCCAAAGGTGGCAGGGACCAATGTGCTTGAATGGAGAACTCCCGAGGACCGAGATGAAAAGACCGGAAGATCATGCATAAAGATCCCTCTGTCTTGATCATGGGGATGACGACCTCAAAATGCCACAAATGAAGGGGGGCAAGTGCAAAATGTCAAGATGAGCCGCGAAGAGAAGAATGGGCCTGAACCAGCCCAGAAAAGGCCCAGGCCGATCGGCTCGTTCGGACCGGCCTAACCCACTTTTGTGGCGGTTCGGGTCCCCCTTTGCTCAGTGTTAAGTAGATGCAACCCTAATCGCGTGTGCAAGCCGCCATTTGCAAGAGACACCGTCTAGTCCCTCAGAGCCGCCGAGGAAGAGAAGATCGACTACGAGAGAGACCTTTGGGGGAGGACACTCGGGAGAAATCATTGCCAAGCCCAAGGGAGGTCTCCACAAGGAAGGAGGACGCTGAGAGCTTGCCATAGCGCCGCCGGAGTTGAAGGACAACGAAGATCCATCTTCATCAGAGGCATCCACCATCTCAACGGTGCCATGCCTAGCTCCATGATGGGGTAAAGTCTTTTGTTTGTCCATGGAGTTGTAACGGAACATGAAGTGTAGTCACCTATATATCTTGTTTGGATCATATGTTTATCATACCTTTTGTTGATGATGCTTATTGTTTAAGGCTAGCTACCATGCTTTCGGGGTTGCTCCCGTAGATCGCGTCAACATACCGTTAGTATCGATTACCTTCGCGTAGTGACATGTACGAGGGAAGAGAAAAGTCTAATCCTTGATCGGGGGTTTATAATGTTTTGGGTGATTGCATCTTCAAGTGCCTAGACTCCATGGGCATACGTTCTTCATACTTGTGCGCCTTTAATTTCTCTTTAACGTAATTTAGGGTTAGTTTGTCTATACTTTGTACATTGATCTTTCTATCATAAGTCTTTAATCAACTAGATTAGTGTTAGGTTAAACGCTAGTAATCCCCTTGCACCTTGGGTTGACAAGAACCTTGGGATCTCCCGTAGGTGAAGAAGGGCATAGGAGATCCGTACGCTTGCAAATCGAAACTTCATACGAGTTTTACCTATCAACAAGCCCCTTTTTTTTAGCGCCGTTGTCGGGGAGCAAGCTAGTTTACTTCGTTTAATCTTTCATTGATTTTGTTGATTACTAACTTTTAACCCCTTTGTTCTAGAAAAACACTCTTTTTGTTTTTGTTTTCTTTTGATTGTCTAGATGGCATTCGTTCGAAATCCCTTGAGGAGCTGAAAAAATTGCTAAGAGACTACGCTAGCCCTCGATGTGAAGACATCAAGGTACAAGAGTCGGACTTGGTTCTCTAAGAAACAAGGTACGAAATCAAGTCTCGAATCATCGAGATAGCAGCAACTAATCCGTTCCGAGGTGTGGAGACGGACAACCCATATAGACATATCTAGCACTTCACGACACTATGCAATACGGTACGTCAAGAGGGAGTCCCCGATGATTGGTTTAAATGGAATCTCTTCCCCTAGTCACTTGCTGATGAAGCAATAAAGTGGTATTCATTTGCGTCCTTCGAAGTCGAGGGAAATTGGGATCAATTGATAAAGAAATTTTGTGCCAAGTTTTTCCCTATAAGAAAGATTCAACATATAAGGATGAAAGTGATTAACTTTAAGCAAGGATAAAAAGAAGGGATTGATCAAGCGTGGAATAGATTCAACGAGCTAGTTGAACAAAGACCAAGACTCAGATTTCCCGGTGATGTATTTTTGCATACATTTTTCTTTTCCCTAACCCCTAGTTGCATGCGATACGTTCAAATGTGTGCAAGAGGGGATCTCATGGAGAAAACACTCACAGAAGCTGCCTAACTTCTACAAAAAATAAGCAAAGCGACAGCCATGCAAAGAGATTGGGAAACACGACTTTCGGGGAAGCCGGAATGTGATACAAGTGTGAGACCACTCGCTGGAATTTTCAGAAATACGGTCCCGAAAGAGAAGAAAGAGGAGCCAATCCCGAAAAAGGTTGTAGAAATCAAACACGCGGAAGCTAGAACCATCCCGGAGAGTGATCACGCCGAGACAAGCGAAGCAAGTGAAAGGACTATGTCAAGCGCGAAGCCACTAAGGGAGTTCGAGCAAATGGATTGGGTCCCAATTGATTTTGGAGAAATCTTTGACAATATAAGACCGTTCCCTAATCAAAAGGGAATGGCAAAAGCCGTGGAGATGAACTTTCCGCCGGAGAAACATGTGGAACAACCATACAACCTAGAGACAACCGGGGAGGTCCTTCAAAAACTCTTTAGCGAAGAAGAAGTGGATCTGGACCATGTGGCTGAAGCAAAGAGGATTATGGGAATCAAGCCCGAGGCATCACCATTCGCTCGCCTCGCTAAAATTTATGCCATAGGATCCGATGAAGAAGGGAAGACATCACCGCGTATAGATTGCAAGGTCAACAACATTGATTGCAAGGCGTTATGCGACATTGGAGCACAAGTAAGTGTCTTGTCTTCTAAAATTTTCGATGAAATTCATGATCATACCATTGACCTAGTTCAAACCACTACTAAGATAATCATGGGAGATTGTATAATTGTCAAACCTATTGGAATTGCTCGAAATCTTGAAGTTTTAATTTCCGGAAAACATATACCAACCAATTTCTTTATTGTTGATCTCTACTATGATAAAAATGATCATGTAATTCTTGGTAGACCTTTTCTCAAGTTGGTTAATGCCGTTTTAGATGCCGAAAAAGGAAAAGTAACTATTAATCTTGATGGGGATAATCACACATATAACTTTCTTCCCGCTTCTAGAATTGCCTCACCCCTACATCTTGATGACGAAGAGGTAGAGAGCCTTCATTTTGTTGAAACCTTTAAGGATCCATTGCAAAGAGTAATGGAGAATGAAACTAATAATGAGCTAGATGAAGAATTAATAGAAGCAACCAGAGGATTAGAACCACAAGATGGAAGCTTAGAGGAAGACAAATTTGAAGACATCGGGGAAATTAAACATGAAGAACCACAAGTACCGGAGGTAGACCTTAAGCCATTGCCCAAAGGATTAAAATATGAACTTTTGGGGCAGGACAAGACCTATTCCGTGATTGTGAGTGATGAATTGAGTCCCGAGGAGAATGACATGTTGCTAAATTTATTGAAAAAGCACAAGAAAGTGATAAGACATTCGATAAATGACCTCAAAGGACTTAGCCCAGCGTTTTGCACTCACCGCATACCTATGGAGGATCAATGCAAGCCCATGGTGGAACATCAAAGGAGGTTAACCCATGCCATGCGAGAGGTGGTGAAGAAGGAGGTTATCAAGTTGTTAGATGTCGGAATCATCTACCCGGTGCCGCATAGTGAATGGGTGAGCCCCGTACATTGTGTGCCGAAGAAAGGAGGTTTGACCGTGGTGAAGAATGAGAAGAATGAACTAATACCGCAAAGAACTGTGACCGGATGGAGGATGTGTATTGATTATCATAAGTTGAACAAAGCAACAAAGAAGGATCACTTCCCCCTATCGTTCATCGACGAGATGCTTGAGAGGTTAGCAAACCACGCATATTTTTGCTTCCTTGATGGATACTCGGGGTTCATACAAATTCCCATTCACCCGGATGATCAACACAAGACAACATTCACTTGCCCTTATGAAACATTTGCATATAGAAGGATGCCCTTCGGTTTATGTAATGCTCCAGCCTCTTTTCAACGATGCATGATGGCGGTATTTTCGGAGTTTATCGTGGAAATAGTCGAAGTATTTATGGATGACTTCTCCGTCTATGGTAAAACTTTTGCGGATTGTTTAGCAAATTTGGATAAAGTTCTTACAAGGTGTGGGGAGGTTGACTTGGTGCTAAATTGGGAGAAATGTCACTTCATGGTGAAACAAAGAATAGTGTCGGGACATGTGATATCCGAGAGGGGGATTGAGGTGGACAAGGCTAAGGTTGAAGCGGTTGAGAAGCTTCCACCACCGACGGATATCAAATCTTTGAGGAGTTTCTTAGGCCTTGCAGGATTCTATAGGAGATTCATCAAGGATTTCTCAAACATTACATTGCCGTTGATTAATCTTCTCCAAAAATATGTGTCATTCAATTTTAATGAGAAGTGCTTGGTAGAATTCCAGACACTAAAGAGATTGTAACGCCCGCATTTTTAGCTCCTAATAAAACACCTACTAAATCACGCGTGTTTTTAAAACTTTCCCGCTGAGCTCATTACTCCCCTTCGAAGCCCTGGTCACCCTTCCCCTCTCTCACACTCGTCGCGCGTGCCGTGAATTCCGCCGGCACCGCCCGCACTCGGGACGTCGCCCGCCGTGCCGCCCCCAACGCCGCTGTCGGCCACCACGCCGGGAATCCCGCACCCGCCGTGGTCCTGCCGACCGGTCCGCCTCGCCGTCACTGTTGTCCCGAAAATCACGTCGACGCCCGAAACCGGAAAACCCCGCAAAATCCTTCCCCCTAATTTCCCTAACAATTCTCCTAATTTTCTAAACCTTTTTCCTATTTCTTTTCCTTTTCTTTTCCTTTTCCTATTTTCTTTTCTTCTTTTCTTTTTTTCCCTTTCCTTTCTTTTTCTCTTTTCTTCCTTTCTTTTTTTCCTTTCCCTCTTTCCTTTCTTCCTTCTTCCTTCCTTCTCCTTCCTTCCTCTTCTGGCCGTGCGCCTGGCACCCGACGATCACGCCGGCCCCTCCTCTTCCCCAACGCGCCACGCCGGCCCCACCCCGCACAGCATAGCGCGGACCACGACACGACCCGTCGCTGCGAGTTCAACGCCTGCACCGCCGGCGAGCCGTCACCTCACTTGGGACCGCCGCCGTGGCCCCCTCCCTACCGAACCGCCGCCGGCCGACGAGAGATATCCCCCCACCACGACCTCTGCCCGAGCCATCCCATCGCCGCCCGAGCCGCCCCGTCGCTCTGCGCGAGCTATCCCATCACCGGCAGCCGGGATTCCGGTCGGCCACCTCAACCTCGCCGGAGCACCGGTGAGCACAAATATCTTCCCTTAAACCGCCTCATTCCGGCTATAAATGGCCCCGCGCCGTCCTCGCCGCACCACCGAACCACCACCACCCCTCCATTGCCTTGCCGCACGGTCACATCGAGCCACCACCGCGAGCCCATCACCACCGCCGTCTCCCCACGTGGAGCCGACTCCACAGCGCGCCCTAGCCCAAGGTGAGGGGGGAGAAGAACCCCCTCGTCGCCCTCCTTCTTTTCCCCTCTCGCCGTCCGCAGCCGTGACCGGAAGGCCGGCGGGCCGCCGCCGCCCAAGCCCCCCCACCCCTACCTCTGTCCGGGGTGCGAGCCAAGGGAAGAAGATGGCCTTTTGGCCAAGACCCCCTGCCTTCTTTCCTTTTCCACCAAACCCCATCTCCTATTCTCTCTCTCTCTCTCTCTCTCCCTTTTCTTTCATTTAGCCCCTACCCTTTAAGCTATTCCACCAAAACCACCCTGCCCTTTATAAATAGGCCCCTAGGCTATTATAGTTAAACCCTCACCATATCTAAATATTATAGTTAGGTCCTTTTTCTTTTAAACTAAATTACTAACATGCCCTTAATTAACCCTAAACACCTCCTTTAACCCATCATTTCATGCGCAATTTTAATTCAAATCGTGTCCAAACTCCCTCACACCCGTACTGGGTATACCGCTACCGATCTGTCACCCAAAACCCCCTGCAACCGGAAAAATTGTGTGTGCTTATATTGATTGCATGCTTGCTTGTGTGTGCGTTATAGCCGACGGAGTGAACGAAGGAGGATAACACGAGCCGGAGCTTGGAGCCGAGTACTGCGAGCAGGAGCCCGAGACCCCGAACGCCGAGCCGGAACTCCCCGAGGACTTTGAAGACGGCAAGTTCAATCTCATCCTTTGATGCATGCTTTGGTCCCAGTTTTATAAACATAATTTGCATATCGTTTTACTGCAAAAACATGGTAGGATAGCCACCCTTGATTGCTTTTATTGACCTTCGTTTGGCCTAAATAATTGCTCTAAAAATGTGTGAGTGCTTTAAAAATGGGAATGGGATATTTTGGAAAATGAGTAAAGAACTGGGTAGACGGGATGGACGTGTGTGTCAGGAGTATGGGTGAGCTCGTACCTGTGTGGTTGAGCATGTTGGGAGTTGTCCATCTTGTCGTTAAGGACCGGGTTGCGTGACATCTCACCTGACCCAAATCATCGTACAACCACTCGACCGTTGTATGTGGCAACGGCTTAGCATAAACCCCACTAGTTAATCGACTTGCCATCTGGTGTGCGGGTGAGCGGCGGGAGACCAAGGAGTAGGGGTACGTTCTGTGTGAGGTACACCCTGGTTATGAGTGATAACCCCATGGCTGCTCCCATGGTGGCTCGTAGGATTAGCTAAGGTGGGTAATGGCTTTGATAGGATCCGCACCGACACTAAGGTGTTCGGGTGGCGGTACCCTACTTGTGGGTAAAGTTGTACAACCTCTACAGAGTGTCAAACCTATTCGAATAGCCATGCCCACGGTATTGGACGAGTCACGGTGTGGTCACAAAAACTAGTGTTTGGGTGGGGATGTTTTCATGGCGTGAGTTGTTTTCTGAAATGGTGTGTGGCTGTGTGCCTGGGCTACTGCGAACGGGGAGTCCGGTAGTTCCCAATTGGTTTTTCCAAAGCAACTGAGTTACTTGGGATATAAAATTGTTTGCAAAAACCTTTTCGGAAATGAACCCCTGCATGAGTAAATGTGTTTGCAAATAAACCTTAACCTTATCCTTGTCATATCCTGTGCATGATCTGCTTATAAGCCCCTCCGTGGTTGGGGTTGAACTTGTTGAGTACGTATGTGCTCACCCTTGTTTAACTAACTGTTTTTCAGAGGAAGATCCTGACTTCGTTCCCGAAGACGTCGAGTAGGTCGCTGCCCTACACCCAACCGTGTCTGTGTACCCAAGGTCTCCACAAAAAGCTTCCATGGTGTGGTACTCTGATGAGGCTTTGGAAGCCTTCTCTATCATAGTCTGGCTTTTAGTACTTGTGTTGTTCCTTGTGGCGTTGGCACTCCTGTGCCCACTATGTCGCCGTAATGTAAAAGACTGATCCACCTGTTGTAATAAATGTTTTGCCAGCCTCCTAGGACTGGTATTTGTGTCACATTTAGTCACCTCTGATGGGGGGACGCTTCAGGTGGTATTAGAGCCGTAGGTTGGCCGTAGGATGCGACCCCTAGGATACGAGACCTCCTCTGGCCCCTCTCTAACCTTTTCTTTGCTAAGCTCATCTTTTCCCAAAATCCTTACCTTGATCCTTGCCTAATTCCAGATGGCTAACCTGGAATGGAACGGAGGAGTTTGCCCCACACAGCCTGGCCTCCCTAACCTGCTGCTACTCAGCTTAGAGCGCGTCGGAGTAAGGGACCCACCAGAGTTCGTCTATTGGGAGTACGAACGCTACGACACCCTTCGGTGTAAAGTGCTGATCTTCGTGGGAAGAAGTGCGCTCTACCCCGACATAGAACCCTGGTTCATCTCCGCCACTGGGTTTCGCTTCGCTGACACCTACCCAAAGGCTGCTCGGAAGGCCCTGCGACATCTACGAGTGGTTTATAAGCAGTATCTTAGAAGGACTCCAATGGGATTTTCCCACCCTCTAGAGGTAGAGGACGCTCATGGATTGACCGCATGAGGGGACTGGAATGAGAGAAAGAAGACCTAGAAGATGCAGTTTCCCACCTGTCTATCTACCTCAATGGCCTAGACCACCTCTACCAAGAACAAGCCCAGCAACTGAAGCACCAGATCGACAGGGCAGAAAGAGTCGAGCAAAGGATAGAATTTGAAAGGGTGAAGACAACGATGGCGGAAGTTGCCCTAGCCAACATGGAGCAAGATTACCTTAGGGAACGGGAACGCTCTGAGATGTTCCACAAAAACCTATGGGATGAGCTCCACAAGGAACGTAGGAGAGAAGAAGGAGCTGAATTGGAGGAAGAAGAGCCCGAAGAAACTCATTGGGACAAAGGGACCTAGACCGAGGACGTGATACTAGAGCAAGACCTCCCACCAAAGAAGCGTCGCATTCGGATGGAGGAAGAATCCCCATGAGGATAAGACTAGAATGTCTAGGCTAGAGCTGTGTTCTAGTAATAATAAGTGTACCCCGAGGAGTGTACCCCAACCTTGTTGCTAAATAAAACGAACTATCTTTTGTACCCTACCACAATCTGTTCAACTCTACCCTTGTTTTCAGATGGGGAAGATGGATGGATCCAAGGCGTGTGCCAGGAGGAGCCTGGTTTTGTTCGCCTCCTTATCAACTCCCTGGAGCGCCTCGGTATCACTGAGCTCCCTATGTACTACAGCAGAGAGTACGAGCAACTCGGCACTCTTTGCTATAGGGTGGTCCTCTCCGTCGCCAGAAGCAACCGCCACACCAACATCGAGCCATGGCGCGTGACCGCCACAGGGTTTCGACATCGAGACACCTACCCCTTGGCCCTCAGAAAAGCCCTCCGCTACCTGTGTCGGATCTACGAGGAACACCTCGTCCCCGCACCGACGAGGTATTTTCCTCCCGCCATCAGAACCCCAGTTTGGCAGGCACGCATGAGAAACCTGGAACGACGCCGCCACTAAGAAGACCTGCTGTACCACATAGTTGCCTATCTCGTCTCCCTGGAAAAACTCTTTGATGACCAAGCCAAGCTCTTGAGGGAGCAAATCAGTCGGGCCGAGCAAGCTGAAGTCACAGTGAGGATGCACCAAGTCTGAGTGGCTCAAGCTGAAGCAAGGACTGCAGCCACCATAAATAGTGAAGCTGTTGCCCACGAAAGCCGCAGGCGGATCCAAGACCAATGCATGTAGGAATGGACCAACAGTGGAACACCCGTTTCAGCCATTGGAGAAGCACAAGTCTTGCTTGGGACACCCCTTGTAGGATGGGGAGGAACTATCGAAGCCTCGCCAGCACGACCAGTGGTCACCGAACCACCAACGGTGACCGCGGAAGCTGCAGCACAACCCCAAGAGAATGGAAACCCCGAGGGCGAGGACGACGACGAGCTGCTCATTCCGCTGGAGATGCACTCAACCCCAGAAGATGGCTCTCCTCGCGAGTAGCATACCCCTGTTGCCTTGACCCAAGAATTGAAGTCGTGCTGGTCCGAGCTTAGAGTCGCACCCTTAGCTCTTGTCGTACTGAGTCGTGAAGTGTGTCCGCATAGTGTCAGTTGCGTAGTTGGAATGTATCCTCCTCACTTGTTTGTAACAAAAATTTGTCTGTGCTTGTTTGTTTGCTGTGTGTGTGCTTGCCGGCAAGAGTAGACCCTGCCTTTTCAAAAAGAAATTCGTCATAATCCACTTAAACATCACATAAAAACTAGATCTCTTAGAAACCCGCTCCTTTACAGATGGTTTCCAGGTGCCCTGCTAGGACCCACCAAGGCTCCAGTCGTATGGACGCAGAAGGTTTGCAAGCCGATCGAAGGGAGCGCCTTAACGACCAGGAAGTGAACCAAGGCGAAGATGGAGGAGAGAACGTTGTCCTGGAACCGCCACCCCCTCCCGTAGAACTGGCGCAAGTTCTGGCCAACCAGACCTTGCTGATGGAGGCCATATTCAATGTTGTCAATCGTCCAAGGCCCCGAGTTCTGGGCATGAATGAGAAGCTGATAGAGTTCCTTAGGATGAAGCCACCCACTTTTGGCGGGTCCGTGAATCCCTTGGATGCAGATGACTGGCTGAGAGCCATTCTAATGGAACTGGAGCCTTTCAACTGTGAGGACCGAGACAAGGTTCTTCTGGCCACTCACCAGCTCACCAGGACAGCCTTAGCCTGGTGGGAGAACTACTGTGCAGCAGCCAAGGATCCCTCTGCCATCACTTGGGATGAGTTTGTGCAGGAGTTTCGCCGCCACCACATCCCAAAAGCCACACTAAAGCGCAAGGCGGATGAGTCCCATGAACTCCGCTAGGGCAACAAGCTAGTCTGTGGAGGAATACACCTACCAGTTTATAGAGCTGGCTCGTTATGCCCCAGAAGAGGTGGACAAGGACTCCAAAAAGCAGGAAATGTTCAAGAAGGGCTAGACTCCGAAGATGAGGACCCTGCTTACCCCTCAGATCTACCCGGACTTCAACACCCTCATGAACATGGCCATACTCACAGAGAGAGCCAGGGCAGAAGAGAAGAAAGAGAACAAACGCAAGTTCATGGAGCACAAGGCTCAACAACAAGAGTGCTTCCGGAGATAGAGAAGCTTCGGACACCCCATGTTCAGGTTCCAAGCCCCCATGCAGTACAGAACCTAGTCCCAAGCCACGGGCTTGCAAGGCCCTAGAACCCAGTTCAAACCGTACAACAACCAGAACACCATGAAGCCTCCATAGAGCAACACTAGCCAAGTCACTGCCAACAACAACAACAACTCCATGGTGTGTTTCAACTGCCGCAAGACCGGACACTTCATTGCCAACTGCCCATATGCCAAGAAGCCAACAACCTCAGCCTTCTCCAACTCAGTGAATGGGCCAAGCCCGCTCGTATCGGGAGCCAACCACATGCCGGTACGCAGCAACAACAACTTTGGCAATAACAACAACAACCAGCATATGAGGCAGCCCCAACAATCTTATGGACGAGCCCGCGTCAACCACCTCAACGCACAGGAGGCTCAAGAAGCACAAGGCGTAGTGCTCGGTGAGTTCCTGGTCAGCTCAGTCTTGGCAACCATATTATTTGATTCAGGAGGATCGTAGTCATTCATATCCTCAAGTTTTGTGGAAAAGCGTATCATACCTACAGTACTACTAAAAGGACCCCTATTAACTCGAACGCATGGAGGTGACATCAAGTGTCAACTGGGATGCCCCCAGGTAAGGATCATTTTAAGTGGGGTAGAGTTCCTAGCGGACCTAGTAGCACTAAAGTCCAAGGGAATAGATGTGATCCTTGGGATGGATTGGTTAAGCCAACACCATGGTCTTATAAGTTGCGCCGATAAAGTAGTGCACCTAACCAACCCAGACGGAATACAAGTGACCTGCCACACCCGAGGACACAGGCCAGACATAATGGTTTTCAACATGGAAGCCAAGTCCATAGAGGATGTCCCAGTACTGCGAGAGTATCCAGATGTGTTTCCCTAAGAACTCCCCGGAATGCCACCAGATAGGGATATAGAGTTCGTCATCGACCTTATTCCCGGAACCTCTCCCATAGCCAAGAGACCTTATAGGATGGCAGCCCCTGAGTTGGCAGAATTGAAGAAGCAGCTAGGGGAACTCCAGCGAAGTGGGTTTATCAAACCAAGCTCATCGCCATGGGGAGCCCCAGTGCTCTTCGTAGAAAGGAAGGATAAGAGCATGAGGATGTGCGTGGACTATCGCTCACTGAACGAACTTACTACCAAGAACAAGTATCCCTCCCCAGAATAGATGATTTATTCGACCAGCTGAAAAGAGCCAAGTATTTTTCAAAGGTGGATCTACGGTCAGGATGCCACCAACTCAAGATTAGGGAAAGCGACATCCCAAAGACCGCCTTCGTCACCCGTTACGGGCAGTATGAGTTCACAGTGATGTCCTTCGGACTCACCAATGCACAAGCATATTTTATGAACCTCATGAATAAAATGTTTATGGAAGAGCTAGACAAGTTTGTCGTGGTATTCATCGACGACATACTTGTTTACTCCAAGAGTGTGGAGGAACATGAGCAACATCTTCGAGTAGTACTGGGAAAACTAAGGGAGTAAGGGCACACAAGTTGTACGCTAAGTTCAGCAAGTGTGAGTTTTGGCTGGAGAAAATATCTTTCCTTGGGCATATTTTGACTGCGGAAGGAGTAGCAGTAGACCCCGGGAAAGTCGAAACAGTCTCCAACTGGCAACAACCGACCAATGAGAGCGAGATCAGAAGCTTTCTTGGTTTAGCAGGGTACTATCGGAGGTTCATTGAAGGATTTTCCGAAATTGCCCGACCCATGTCGGAGTTGCTCAAGAAGGAGAAGAAGTTCAACTAGACTGAGTCGTGCGAAAGAAGTTTCCAGGAGTTGAAGAGAAGATTGACCACAGCCCCAGTGCTGACCTTGCCAGACATTTAACGGGATTTTGTCGTATATTGCGACGCATCCCGACAAGGGTTGGGATGTGTTCTTATGCAAGACGGGAAAGTAGTGGCGTATGCTTCCCGCCAGCTCAAACCCCACGAGCAGAATTATCCCACCCATGATTTGGAGTTTGCAGCCGTAGTGCATGCCCTTAAGATTTGGAGACATTACCTGATTTGGAATAAGTGCGAGATCTATACCGACCACAAGAGCCTAAAGTACATCTTCACCCAGCCCGACCTGAGCATAAGGCAAAGAAGGTGGTTAGAGTTAGTCAAAGATTATAACCTAGAAATCCACTACCACCCAGAAAAAGCCAATGTAGTGGCCGATGCCTTAAGCAGGAAGTCCTACGAGAAGGCAGTACCTAAGAGTGCCCAACTGCAAGAGAAAATGGCACGACTCAACGTGCACATTGTTCCCCAAGGCTACATCCGCCAACTAAGTGTCCAGCCTACCTTAGAGGAGAAGATCCGGAAGGCCCAAGAGACCGATGAAAACCTGATGAAAATCCGCAAACACATAGGAGAAAACAAGGCCCCGGACTTTAGAGTGGATGATCAAGGCACACTGTGGTATAAGAATAGGATATGCGTGCCTGAAGGCGGAGATTTCCGACAGACCATCATGGATGAGGCACAGAACTCGGCATATTCCATCCATCCAGGATCCACCAAGATGTATATGGATTTAAAGCAGAAGTATTGGTGGAATGGAATGAAAGCGGACATTGCCCGATTCGTCGCCCACTGTAACAATTGTCAAAGGATTAAAGCTGAACATCAGAAACCTGCAGGACTGTTACAGCCTTTACCCATCCCAATGTGGAAATGGGACGAAATAGGCATGGACTTTGTAGTAGGTTTGCCCAAGACTCAGAAGGGACATGATTCCATATGGGTAATAGTGGACCGACTCACTAAGGTCGCTCACTTTTTACTCGTACGCACCACTTATGGTGGAGAGAAGCTGGCAAAACTCTGCATAGAGAACATAGTGAAATTGCATGGAGTGCCTAGCAGGATAGTCTCAGACAGAGGGACCCAGTTTACCTCTAGGTTTTGGAAAAGCCCGCATAAAGCCATGGGTACCAAGCTGGATTTCAGCTCAGCATACCACCTGCAGACAGATGGACAGACCGAGAGGGTAAACCAAATTTTGGAAGACATGTTGAGAGCATGTGTCCTCACCTATGGCAAAGACTGGGAGCAGAGTCTACCATATGCAGAGTTCTCCTACAACAACAGCTATCAAGAGAGCCTAGGAATGTCACCTTTTGAAGCCTTATATGGGAGGGAATGTAGGACACCCTTGATGTGGTCAGAAGTGGGAGAACGTGCCCTGGTTGGGCCCGCACTTAAAAAGGAAACCGAGGAGCGAGTAGCCGATATCTGAGAAAAGTTGAAAGCCGCCCAATCCCGACAAAAGAGCTATGCAGACAAGAAGAGGCGCGAAGGAAGCTTCAATCCTGGAGATTTCGCTTACCTCAAGGTTTCACCTATCCGAGGGACTTGGAGATTTCAGGTGCACGGAAAGTTGGCCCCTCGGTACATTGGACTGTACAAAGTGCTGAAAAGGGTCGGAGCAGTAGCATACCGGTTGGAGAGACCAGAAGAGATGTTAGATATACACCCAGTGTTTCATGCCTCCCAGTTACGAAGATGTTTTAAGGTCCTCGAAGAGAAGCGAGTACCGGTAGAGACCATTGATCTACAGCCAGACCTTAGGTACCAGGAAGTGCCCGTCAAAATTTTGGATACAGTGGTCAAAAGAACAAGAACATCAGAAGTACGGGTGTGCAGAGTCCAATGGAGCAGACACTAAGTAGAAGAAGCCACGTGGGAACACCTGTTCGAGAACTAGCCGAATCTCGAGGGCGAAATTCATTTTAAGTGGGGTAGGTTTGTAACGCCCGCGTTTTTAGCTCCTAATAAAACACCTACTAAATCACGCGTGTTTTCAAAACTTTCCCGCTGAGCTCATTACTCCCCTTCGAAGCCCCGGTCACCCTTCCCCTCTCTCACACTCAGCGCGTGTGCCGCGAATTCCGCCGACACCGCCCGCACTCGGGCCGTCGCCCAGCGTGCCGCCCCAACGCCGCTGTCGGCCACCACGCCGGGAATCCTGCACCGCCGAGGTCCCGCTGACCGGTCCGCCTCGCCGTCACCGCTGTCCCCAAAATCACGCCGACACCCGAAATCAGAAAACCCCACAAAATCCTTCCCCCTAATTTCCCTAACAATTCTCCTAATTTTCTAAACCTTTTTCCTATTTCTTTTCCTTTTCTTTTCCTATTCCTATTTTCTTTTCTTCTTTTCTTTTTTTCCCTTTCCTTTCTTTTTCTCTTTTCTTCCTTTCTTTTTTCCTTTCCCTCTTTCCTTTCTTCCTTCTTCCTTCCTTCTCCTTCCTTCCTCTTCTGGCCGCGCGCCTGGCACCCGACGACCGCGCCGGCCCCTCCTCTTCCCCAACACGCCACGCCGGCCCCACCCCGCACAGCACCGCGCGGACCACGACACGACCCGTCGCTGCGAGTTCAACACCCGCACCGCCGGCGAGCCGTCACCTCACCCGAGACCGGCCGTCGCGCCCCCCTCCCTGCCGAACCGCCGCCGGCCGACGGGAGATATCCCCCCCACGACCTCTGCCCGAGACATCCCATCGCCGCCCGAGCCGTCCCATCGCTCTGCGCGAGCTATCTCGTCACCGGCAGCCGGGATTCCAGCTCGCCACCTCGACCTCGCCGTGAAGGATCAGATGGCGACTAGAGAGGGGGGGAGTGAATAGGAGCCGGTAAAAATTCTTCCAAAAGAATCCGGCCTATACCCTAGACAAACCCCGGTCACACACAAGCGATGGATCGAATCACGCACCAATCGCCAAGACCACGAGGTTATGGATCAACCTCTAGCCTTAGGAACGATTCCTAGAAGCACACGCGGAAGCACTAGAAAGGGAAGAAAGGAATCGAAATAAACAAAGACGCGCACACGCGCCCGGCGGATTGTCCGGCCTAGCAGTGCGGACCGTCCGCGATGAACCGCGCGGACCGTCCGACTCGCTACCGCGGACCGTCCGCGCCGACGCCGCGGGACCGTCCGGCCCTCCCCGCGGACCGTTCGTTAAACACACACGAACACCGAAGCGACCCGAGAAAAACGGACCGTCCGCCGAGGCCGGCGGACCGTCCGCGCCACCCGCGACCGTCCGCTACTCAAGCTCGGACCGTCCGCAAACCGGGCCGCAACAAAAACCAAAAGCCAAACCGGATCGAAAACGAGGATGCGCAAGAACACGACGAACACACGACGAACACGACCCACGCGGACCGTCCGCGACCTCCCCGCGGATCGTCCGCTGTGTGCGGACAGAGAGCGAGAAACAACCCCGACCCCGAAAGTCAACTCCCCCAAATCATCATCGGATTTCCCAAACGGTTGAAGCTATGGAGACAAGGTTTTGGGTACTTGAAAAGCGTCACACAAGGATGCTATAGCCCAAAAATCTTGCCTCCTAACTCCCTAAATCACCGGGAATCGCGAATCCTTTGAGCACCACCAAAAGCTAGAGCACCGAACGAAAACTCACGAATCGAAGTGGTTTCCCGGCGTTTGAGGGCACAAGATCAAGCACAAAGATGCACAAGACATCTATCCATGTTTCCCTCAAAGAAATCCGGGGAGAAACCCACTCAAATCCGCGGAATCACACCGGGAACAAAGGCACGAAAACAAGCACGAAAAGCCACGAAAAACAACCCCGAATCTTCTATACAAACCAGGAAAGATTCACAAGGTCTAGCATGCCGCCCTAGCATCCATCCCTCTCAACAAATCTCTCATGAAGCTCTCATGCTAGCCTAGAGAAAAATGGAAGAAAAATAGCTACGAAAATGAGAAAGAGGAGGGAGGAAATGAAACCCTAAGTCGCGGAGCCAGAGAGCCATCAACACACACTCATGGCTTATATATCAGGTCCCGCCGGAGTGGTAAATGACTCGACTACCCCTAACTAAACTACTGGCGATACAACCCACGTAGGGGCATTTAGGTAATGTTTGTGGGTCTTGCCATCGGACGGCCACGCCTTTGCCGCACCCCGCGTCCTCCCGACGCAAGCCATGCGATCCCGCCGCGTGTCCTCCGCCTCGAAGCTTCCCGACACGCCCGGATCCCGTCTACGTCGTGTTGGGCCCTCGGACTTGGTTTTGAGGCCCAAACCAAGAAACCGTCCGCAGATGGTTTTGTGGGCAAACCACCAAACCCCGCGTGCCGGCCCGGCCTCCCGCCAAACCACTTGACTTGACCGCCACCGTGCACCGGCTCACTTGTCCATGACTTCGTCTTGCTCGTGTCGCCACCATGTGGCCCGCACCCGGGCCCCGCCGTCCACGGGGTCCCTCGAACCAAGCCTACTTGTCTCTCCATCTCCCGAGGCCCCTCAAGGCCGAAGACCTTTCGCGCCCGTTCTTCACCTGCAACAACACGAACTAGGCCGCGGCCTACACCTCGCGCACTAAGCCAAGAGTCAGTCCAACACCCGTTGTCAATCACTCATCACTGAGGAGCGGTCATCCATCGACCACTGGGACGCTCCTGGTCCTCAATCTCCCCCTTGATGAGTGCATTGACAACACACAACGCGAAATGAAATTCAGAGAAAAAGAGAAAGAAAGAAGAAAGAAAAACAAGGAAGCTCAACTCATGACCAAAACCAAAGAAAGGCAAAGAAAGGTCACAAGCCAAGCAAAGCACAAACTCCACATCGAAAACAGCAAGAAAGCTCCCCCTGAACAAATGCAAGCTCCCCCTGAACATGTGGATGCCAACTTCCAAATTTCAGCTCACCTCTTCTGAATTTTCATTAAGCTCACCTCTTCTCCCCCTTGTTGACAATGTATGAATCAAGGTGAAAATGTAGAAATGCAAAACAAAGCATACAAACAACTACATGAGCTTCTCAAATAGGCCAAATCTAGTGTCAAAGGCAAAAAAAATGAGACAAAGATCACACATATGAATCATAGCATAGTCAAAGCATTGCCACAAGTAATAGATGAAAATACAAGCATGTGACAAAGCAAAATTTTCAGATTTAAGCAGTTTTATCAAAAGAAGGCTCGCTTCACATGTAAAAGCCTATCCATGTCACACTTGAGCCACAAACATGCATACCATTGAAAGATCATACAAGGATATCAAATTCTCAGCAAAAGATCATGGCAAACACCCATAAAGCAAAGCATGTCATGTCAAAGCTCATGAGCCATGTGTCCACTTCGGGGAGACTTCTCCACTGGTGAACATCATGCAACATGTTTAGCACCCATATGTGAAAGATAAGACATTTTAAGCATAGACATGATGGATGGAGCATTTTTCAAGCATTCACACTTCTTTTCAAGATTAATTCATTTTATGGTACATGAAGTGCCTTTGCGGCAAAAAGAAGCTTATGCTCCCCCATGAATGCAACATAGGCTAAACATTCACAATGATATTCGGCCTTTGGCCCAAATGCAAGAACAAGGCATCCAAGCACAATCTAAGCATGAAAAGCACATTTAGACCAAACTCGTGACATGGATACACAACTACACACGAGTGGAGCATATTTCATCAAAAATTAGTCAAGTTTAGCATTTATTTCAAAAGGGGCTATCTCACCACACATATATCTCAAATATTCCAAGAGCATAGCCTCACATCACCATTTCTCCACACATATAATCAATATCTCACAAATAGCCAAAGAGACTCAAATATGGCATATGAAAGAAGCTCATCATCCTAAAATGCAATATGATACAAATGCAACATGATATATGACAAGATGACTATCCTACCATGGTTTGTACATCAAGCAAAGCATGTATATACATCAAAGTAAAACATGGTATGATACATATGATACAAAAAGAAAAACCCCCAAGAATCAACTAGAAAGGGCAACAAACCCCAAGTCCCCCCCGCAAGCGCACAAATGTAGCTTGGTCGAGAGGCTTTGTAAAGATGTCGGCTAGCTGATCTTGGGTAGGGACATGGCTCAAAACAATGGTTCCTTTCTCCACATTGTCCCTCAAGAAATGATACCTCACTTCTATATGTTTGGTTCTGGAGTGAAGCACCGGGTTTTTGGCTACGCTAATGGCACCGGTGCTATCACAAAGAAGTGGGATCCGGGTGCACTTCTCACCAAAGTCTCTCAAAGTGTATGAAATCCACAACAACCGGGAGCAACAACTCGCGGCGGCAACATACTCGCCTCCGTGGTAGAGCGAGCTACACTAGACTTCTTGCGGGAAGACCATGATACCAACGAAGACCCAAGAACCGGCAAGTGCCGAAGTAGACTTCCTCTCGACTCGACAACCGGCAAAATCCGCATCGGAAAAACCATGAAGAGACAGAGTCGAGGAGGAAGAATACCAAAGGCCAAGACCAGGGGCGACCGTAGGAACCCGAAAATCCTCTTGACGGCCGTCGATGTGATGTCCTCGGTGAAGCCTGAAAACGAGCGCACAGACACACGCTGAACTGTATGTCTGGCCTCGTCGCCGTCAAGTAGAGGAGGGAGCCGATCATGCTCCTGTACTCCCGCTGGTCCACTGGTTCTCCGTCCTCATCCGCATCCAAAGTGGCCGTACTCCCCATGGGAGTCGACATCGGCTTCACATCTTGCATCTGGAACTTCCTTAGCATGTCTTTCGTGTACTTGGTTTGGTGCACAAATGTACCGTCCTTCACTTGCTTGATCTCGCGATCCGAGAAAATACCGCAACTCGCCCATCATGCTCATCTCGAACTCCCCGCTCATCTCATCCGCAAACTTGGCAACAAGGTTATGTGACGAGCCACCAAAGACAATATCATCCACGTATATCCGAACAATCAACAAGTCATTTCCATGCTTGAGGAGAAACAGGGGTTCTATCCACGGTACCCATCACAAACCCTCTCGCTCAAAAGAAAACCTCTCAATCTCCCATACCAAGCACGGGGCGCCCGTTTCAACCCATACAGAGCCCTTTTCAACCCGTATACCCCGTGTGGGTACAACTCGCTCTCAAACCCGGTGTGGTCGCTTCACATACACCTCCTCCTCTATGACCCCATTCGAAAAGCACTCTTCACGTCCATCCGAAACAACTTGAACCCTTTAGCCACGGCAAAGGCTAGAAGGATCCGAATTGCCTCAAGACGGGCCACGGGAGCAAAGGTCTCCCATAGTCGATCCCCTCCTTCGACTAAACCCCCGAGCAACAAGTCCGGACTTGTTCCTCACAACCATCCCATTCTCTCCCTCTTTGTTCTTCCAAACCCACTTGGTTCCTATGGGATGGCAATTTGGAGGTGGTTCAACTAACTCCCACACCTGGTTCCTCTCAAAATTTTCCAACTCCTCATGCATAGAATTGACCCAGTTTGCATCAGATAAAGCATGTCCAATGTCCTTGGGCTCAAAAGTGGCAACAAAAGCAGCATGAGCAAAATGAGAGGAATTCCTGGACCTCGACCATGTAGTGCGTTCATCGATGTTTCCAATGATCTTCGACAGGGGATGCACTTCTTGAATCCGCCGGGGAGCCTCACGCCTCGAGACTACCTCCCCCTCAACTTCAGCGTCTCTCGCCTGGTCCTCTTGTTGCACCGTCGTTGTCCATGAAGTAGACGGTCCATGCTCCAAAGTGGTCGTAGAGGAAGTAGTGGGCACATGCTCAGCTTCAGGCGCATGGTTCTCCCCATCATCATCTCCAGCTTCATCTTTCTCCTCTTCAAAGAGGTCCTCGGCCATCTCTTCATCACCTGCACATTCAAAGCCAAGAGAGGTACATGGCATTGTCTCGTCGAAGGTCACCTCGCAAGTCTCCATGATTTTGTTAGTCTCAAGGTTAAGCACCCTATAGGCTCTAGAATGGTTAGCATATCCAAAGAAAATACCATCACTAGACCTAGCCTCAAACTTGTCGAGTTTTCCCTTCTTCAAAATAAAGCACTTGTGCCAAAAACTCGGAAGTGACTCACCTTGGGTGCCCGACCATGCATAAGCTCATAACGAGGTCTTCTTCTTGAAAGCTCGCAATAAAATCCCGTTGGAAACATGACAAGCCGTATTGACCGCCTCGGCCCAATACCTCCTAGGAGTCCCGTGCTCATCGAGCATCGTCCTAGCCATCTCACAAAGAGTCCGATTTTTCCTTTCCACGACTCCATTTTGAGGGGGCACATAAGGGGTCGAATACCGATGTTCAAGACCTAGATCACGACAAAAGGCATCAAAACGAGAGTTCTTGAACTCGCAGCCATTATCACCGCGGATAGCTCGAATAGCATTCCCATGCCTCTCGTTTTTCAACCTCATGATCGGATCTCGAACAAAACCAAGTCTTACTCTTATCCTCAAAGAAGAACACCCGGGCATAGCGAGAGTAATCGTCCACCACAACAAGGACATACCACTTCCCACCCACCGAGCGAACTCAAGCCGGCCCAACAAGGTCCATATGCAACGGCTCCGTCGGACGCTCGGTCATGACATCGGTCGGGGGTGGATGGGGAGTGGCTACCATCTTACCATGCCTACAAGGAGCACAAACCAAATCCTTCTCAAGCTTCAACCTTGGCAATCCTCGCACAAGATCAAGACTACTCAAGCGGGAAACCAAATCAAAGCTCAAGTGTCCCAACCGCCTATGCCATTTCCACAAGTCGAAGAAGGACCGGTCATCAAACGGCGAGCGAGGACCCAAAGAACGAGAGAAATCGGCCCCGAAAATCGACCCTCGGGGATGATCATACAAACAAGATCACCTCGAGAATCAAGCAAACGAGACTCGCCAGACTTGAAACGCACCTCAAAACCTTCATCAAGCAACTGAGAAACCGAAAGCAAATTGAAACCCAAAGACTTCACAAGAGCCACTCTCTTCAACGTTACCTTGTCACTCACATGCACAACACCCTCTGAAAGCACCCTACCTCGTCCATTGTCCCCAAATGTGATGTCTCGCTTTTCTTTCACCGGGGTGAGGCTAGAGAACCACTTCTTATCTCCGGTCATGTGTCGAGAACACCCGAGTCGATCAACCAAATGTTCTCCAAGCCTCCCCGCCCGGCAAATCGAAACACGAACGAGAATGAGCTAGCGACTCGACACCGGGGTTAGCACACGTAAAGTTAAACCGGTGTCGAGCCATCCGCTCAAAAGAGGGGTTAGCAAACATCACTCCCTTGCCACCAAACTTCCCATGTCCCATGGGAGGAGTACGAGCACCACGAGGGGGAAAACGTGGTCCGTAGTTCCTCCGGAACCCAAAGCCGCGATCATCTCCCCCGAACCCGTACCGAGGACGAGTAGGAGGACGTCCAAACAAAACCACCACGAGCCCGACCAAGCCTCTCACCAAGCACGCACACCATCATCTCTCCCCGACAAACCTCTCACCACCACCTCTCCGTGGGAACCTTCCAACACTCCTCACACTTCCCACACCCCGTGGAAGTGGCACTCTAGGCTCGGGAATACCGCGAGACCGGCGATACCTGCCCCGGTTTGCTTGCTCCCTAGCAAGCCTCTCATCCCTCTTCCTCTTGTAGCAAAACTCGCAAGATGCCTCTCCTTGCCACAATACTCACACCCGAAGGGGATGGGTTTTGGTTTTGGCTCGGCTTCTCTCTAGGTTTCTCACCCTTCTCACCCACAAACTTCACTCGGTTTCGGAAATCATTTGTCTTAGGTGGGAATTTGGGTGGATCTTGGGTTGTGTCAAGCTTGTTGCAAAGGTGGTTGGGCTTTGGTGTGAAAGAGTTCTTGGGTGCTTTTGGGAGTGGGACTTGGATCTCTCCGATCACCTCAAACTCGGGGTTAGACTCAACACACTTCTCATACACACTCTCCCCACTGTTCTCTCCCACTTTCTCACCCAACTTCTCAAAACCCAAACCACGACCATCGCCTCTCTTGAACTCCTCAATCATGATCTTCAATTGAGGTTCCCGCCCGTACAACCAACCCAACACCTTCCTCAAATAGTCATTCTCCTCATAGATGACATCCAAATGGGAAGTAAGTTCAAGATTACGCAAAATGACTTCATCACAGCTAGAACATGCATTTGCAACAGGAGATTTCAAAGATGCTTCCAAAGAACTAATGGTAGAACGAGCATCGACAAGCTTAGCATGCATAGTAGGACATGATTTGCAAGCACCAAGCAAAGTAGGTCTAGCCTTAAGCTCATCATGTTCAGTCCTAAGAGCATCTAGTTGAGCCAAAATAGAAGCATTCTTCTCATTAAGCAGTTTGATCTCATTCAACCAAGCATCACATTCAACACATTCAACATCATCAGGAGGAGTAGGAGCAAGTTTCAAAGAGTCATTCTCAAGTTTCAATTCAAGCAATTTTGACTCTAACTCTCCTACTTTCTCGCTAGCATTCTCAAGCTGAGCCCTAAGATCTTTCCTCATCTTTTTGGCATCTCTCAGCACACTATCACGGTTATCAAGCAAACAATTCAACCTAGCAATCTCGGCAAGCAAAGAGTCGGGGTCACGGTTTACCTCATCCTCCGAGTCGGAGTCGCCGTCTTCCTTCACACTCTTCTTGCCGCTTGAGCTATGGGCCATGCCACAAAAACCCTCCGGCGCCACACGGCTCGGCCCCGCCGAGGTTCCGGCTTCCACTCTTCTTGCCATTGCGCCTCCCGGCGTCTTCTTCTTCGCCGCTTGAGCTTGGATCGCTCCTCGCTTGAGCTTGAGTCAACGTCGCTCGCACCGGCCACCATCGCTCTTGCCTTGTTCTTCTTGTAGCCACTCTTGCTCGGTCGCCGCTTGTCCTTGTCCTTGCTCTTGGACTTGTTGAAGTGCTTGCCCTTGGAGGAGTACTTGTCTTCACGCCTCGGGTGCGCCTTGTACTCGTTCACCTTGTACTTGTTCTCCTCCGCTTCCGGCACTCGGCGATGAAGTGGCCACGCTTGCCACACTTGTAGCACGTCCCCGAGCTCCGCCTTGCGTTCCTCCGACTCTCGTGTAGTCGTTCAAACCTTCTTGAGAGCAAGGCCGGCTCCTCCTCACCCGAAGCACATCAAACTCCTCATCCGGAATGGACATAAGAGAGGACAAGGAAAAGCGTCGACGGGAAGGGTTAGATTTGCCCTTTGATCCTCCCACAAGAGCAAGACTATGGTCGGTCGAGCCCTCATGCTTGGATTGCAACTTCCCGTCAACCTCGGCCAACTTGAGCTTAGAAAAGAGGTCATCCAACTCAATAGTCAAGTAATGCCCGGACTCCTTGATGGCCTCAACCTTAGCACCCCAAACAATTTGGGTCCAAGACATGCAAGAGCTTCAAAGCCCGATCATGCTCGGTGTACGGAAAATCCTCAACATTAGCCTTCATGTTGTTCACGATGGCGGTGAACCCTCGAAACATCGCATCAATGTCCTCACCGGGAAGTGGAGTGAAATTCTCATATTGCATCCGGTAAGAGACAAAGAGGCGAGCCTTCACATGGTTATCACCACCGTGAGCAACCAACAACTTTTCCCAAATTTGCCAAGCAAGATTCAAATGGCGAACACGCTCAAACTCAGGATCACACAAGCTCCGGACCAAGTGATCAACGGCTTTTGCATTAGCCTCATACTTGGCCTTAGCACCGGCATCGGTCACCATAAGAGTATGGATGTTGACCGAAATAGCATAGGTCTTGTCAAGCACAATAAAATCCAACGACTTCCCACGAAGAAAGATCATCATACGAGCCGCCCACTTGTGGTAACCCTTGCCATCGAAGTGCGGCGGACCGCCCCGCTCAACGTACGCCATCTTAGGATTCGGGACTTGTCAACGTACGCCAAGCTCTGATACCAATTGAAGGATCAGATGGCGACTAGAGAGGGGGGGAGTGAATAGGAGCCGGTAAAAATTCTTCCAAAAGAATCCGGCCTATACCCTAGACAAACCCCGGTCACACACAAGCGATGGATCGAATCACGCACCAATCGCCAAGACCACGAGGTTATGGATCAACCTCTAGCCTTAGGAACGATTCCTAGAAGCACACGCGGAAGCACTAGAAAGGGAAGAAAGGAATCGAAATAAACATCACTGCACACAGCTCCTGGCGGACTGTCCGGCCTAGCAGTGCGGACCGTCCGCGATGAACCGCGCGGACTGTCTGACCTGCTACCGCGGACCGTCCGCGCCGACGTCCACGGACCGTCCGGCCCTCCCCGCGGACCGTCCGTTAAACACACACAGAACACCAGAAGCGACCCGAGAAAAACGGACCGTCCGCCGAGGCCGGGCGGACCGTCCGCGCCACCCGCGGACCGTTCGCTACTCAAGCTCAGACCGTCCGCAAACTGGCTGCAACAAAAACCAAAAGCCAAACCGGATCGAAAACGAGGACGCGCAAGAACACGACGAACACGCGACGAACACGACCCACGCGGACCGTCCGCGACCTCCCCGCGGACTGTCCGCCAGGTGCGGACAGAGCGGTAAAAACAGCCCCGACCCCGAAAGTCAACTCCCCCAAATCATCATTGGATTTCCCAAACGGTTGAAGCTATGGAGACAAGGGTTTGGGGACTTGAAAAGCGTCACACAAGGATGCTATAGCCCAAAAATCTTGCCTCCTAACTCCCTAAATCACCGGGAATCGCGAATCCTTTGAGCACCACCAAAAGCTAGAGCACCGAACGAAAACTCACGAATCGAAGTGGTTTCCGGCGTTTGAGGGCACAAGATCAAGCACAAAGATGCACAAGACATCTATCCATGTTTCCCTCAAAGAAATCCGGGGAGAAACCCACTCAAATCTGCGGAATCACACCGGGAACAAAGGCACGAAAACAAGCACGAAAAGCCACGAAAAACAACCCCGAATCTTCTATACAAACCAGGAAAGATTCACAAGGTCTAGCATGCCGCCCTAGCATCCATCCCTCTCAACAAATCTCTCATGAAGCTCTCATGCTAGCCTAGAGAAAAATGGAAGAAAAATAGCTACGAAAATGAGAAAGAGGAGGGAGGAAATGAAACCCTAAGTCGCGGAGCCAGAGAGCCATCAACACACACTCATGGCTTATATATCAGGTCCCGCCGGAGTGGTAAATGACTCGACTACCCCTAACTAAACTACTGGCGATACAACCCACGTAGGGGCATTTAGGTAATGTTTGTGGGTCTTGCCATCGACGGCCACGCCTTTGCCGCACCCCCGCGTCCTCCCGACGCAAGCCATGCGATCCCGCCGCGTGTCCTCCGCCTCGAAGCTTCCCGACACGCCCGGATCCCGTCTCCGTCGTGTTGGGCCCTCGGACTTGGTTTTGAGGCCCAAACCAAGAAACCGTCCGCCGATGGTTTTGTGGGCAAACCACCAAACCCCGCGTGCCCGGTCCGGCCTCCCCGCCAAACCACTTGACTTGACCGCCACCGTGCACCGGCTCACTTGTCCATGACTTCGTCTTGCTCGTGTCGCCACCATGTGGCCCGCACCCGAGCCCCGTCGTCCACCGGGTCCCTCGAACCAAGCCTACTTGTCTCTCCATCTCCGGAGGCCCCTCAAGGCCGAAGACCTTTCGCGCCCGTTCTTCACCTGCAACAACACGAACTAGGCCGCAGCCTACACCTGCGCACTAAGCCAAGAGTCAGTCCAACACCCGTTGTCAATCACTCATCACTGAGGAGCGGTCATCCATCGACCACTGGGACGCTCCTGGTCCTCATGCCGGAGCACCGGTGAGCACAAATATCTTCCCCCGAACCGCCTCATTCCGGCTATAAATAGCCCCGCGCCGTCCTCGCCGCACCACCGAACCACCACCGCCCCTCCATTGCCTCGCCGCACGGCCACATCGAGCCACCACCGCGAGCCCATCACCACCACCGTCTCCCCACGTGGAGCCGACTCCACAGCGCGCCCTAGCTCAAGGTGAGGGAGGGAGAAGAACCCCCTCGTCGCCCTCCTTCTTTTCCCCCTCTCGTTGTCCGCAACCGTGGTCGGAAGGCCGGCGGGCCGCCGCCGCCCGAGCCCCCTACCTCTGTACGGGGTGCGAGCCAGGGGAAGAAGATGGCCTTTTGGCCAAGACCCCCTACCTTTCTTTCCTTTTCCACCAAACCCCCTCTCCTATTCAAATAGCCTATGCAGAGTGTCAAACCTATTCGAATAGCCGTGTCCACAGTATTGGACGAGTCACGGTGTGGTCACAAAAACTAGTGTTTGGGTGGGGATGTTTTCATGGCGTGAGTTGTTTTCTGAAATGGTGTGTGGTTGTGTGCCTGGGCTACTGCGGATGGGGAGTCCAGTAGTTCCCAATTGGTTTTTCCAAAGCAACTGAGTTACTTGGGATATAAAATTGTTTGCGAAAACCTTTTCAGAACTGAACCCCTGCATGAGTAAATGTGTTTGCAAATAAACCTTAACCTGATCCTTGTCATATCCTGTGCATGATCTGCTTATAAGCCCCTCCGTGGGTGGGGTTGAACTTGTTGAGTACGTATGTGCTCACCCTTGTTTAACTAAATGTTTTTCAGAGGAGGATCCCGACTTCGTTCCCGAAGACGTCGAGTAGGTCGCTGCCCTACACCCAACCGTGCATGTGTACCCAAGGCCTCCACAGAAAGCTTCCATGGTGTGGTACTCTGATGAGGCTTTGGAAGCCTTCGCTATCGTAGTCTAGTCTTTAGCACTTGTGTTGTTCCTTGTGGCGTTGGCACTCCCGTGCCCACTATGCCGCCGTAATGTAAAAGAATGATCCACCTGTTGTAATAAATGTGTTGCCAGCCTCCTGGGACTAGTATTTGTGTCACATTTAGTCACCTCTGATGAGGGGACGCTTCAGAGATCTCTCATAACTGCACCTATCATTCAACAACCCAATTGGAGTCAACCATTTGAGATCATGTGAGATGCTAGCGACTATGCCGTTGGAGCTGTGTTGGGACAACGAAAAGAAGGCAAGGTACATGCTATATATTATGCTAGCAAAACCCTTAATGGAGCTCAATTGAATTATGCAACAACGGAGAAGGAATTTCTTGTGGTAGTATTTGCTTTCGAAAAATTCAGATCCTATATTGTGAATTCTAAAGTGATCGTCTACACCGATCATGCGGCAATCAAGTATCTCTTGTCTAAAAAGGATGCCAAGCCAAGGTTGATTAGGTGGATCCTTCTCTTGCAAGAGTTCGATGTGGAGATTCAGGATGAAAAGGGGTCGGAAAATGTTGTGGCCAATCATCTATCAAGAATTAATCATGAGGATGATAAAGAGCCCATCGAAGACAAGATGAGAGATGATCATCTATATCGCGTCCTTGACGAAGACACTTGGATGATCAACATTATTAGAACCATACGAAAGATGCCACTTGATCACTTAGATAAGAATGCTCAAAGAAGGGTGATGGTTGAGAGCCGAAAATATTATTGGGATGCACCTTATCTCTTTAGGCTTGGAGTGGATGGAGTCTTGCGAAGGTGCGTACCAAGGGAAGAAAGTGTTGAAATATTAAGGAAGTGTCACTCCGGCGAGTATGGTGGACACTATGGACACTTTAGGACTCAAGCAAAGGTATGGGATAGTGGATTCTATTGGCCGAAAATGCATCAAGACTCAAAAAGATACGTTGCTTCTTGTCCGTAATGTCAAAGAATGGGGAATATATCACAAAGGAATGCTATGCCTTTAAATTATAACTTGCAAATTGATATATTCAACGTATGGGGAATTGACTTCATGGGGCCTTTCACAAATTCAAATGGATATGAGCATATATTAGTAATGGTTGATTATGTATCCAAGTGGGTAGAGGCCGTCCCTTGTCGAAGAGCTTTAACGGAGGAATCTATATCAATGATCAAGAATGTTATATTCCCACGCTATGGAGTCTCGCGAATTTTGATAAGTGATGGAGGAACACACTTCACGGGAAATAATTTTAGGAAGTGCTTGTCCAAGTTGGAAATCGAGCATAGAGTGGACACGGCTTACCAACCACAAACCAATGGTCAAGCAGAAACTTTAAATAGGCAACTCAAGAGTATTCTTAACAAGACTGTTGAAAAGGGAGGGAAAGATTGGTCAAAAAAGTTGGACGGAGCATTATGGGCATATCGGACGGCACACAAGACACCAATAGGTATGACACCATACCAATTCGTCTATGGTAAATCTTGTCATTTGACTTTGGAATTAGAGCACAAAGCGTATTGGGCGATAAAGGAGATGAATCTTGATGTGGATGCCGCGAGAATTAAACGAAGAATTCAAATAAGTGAATTAGAAGAGATGAGGCTTAAAGCTTATGAGAGTGCAACCATCTACAAGGAAAGAATGAAATGATGGTATGATAAAAGACTTCAATCGAAGGAATTCAAAGAAGGCGACAAGGTCCTCCTCTTTAACTCAAAGTTCAAGATATTCGAAAAAGGCAAATTGAAAAGCAAATGGGATGGACCGTATGTCGTCCACTCGGTCTCGCCAAGAGGAGCGGTAACGATTATGGATAAAAAAGGAGACCAATATGTGGTTAATGGACAACGATTGAAGGTTTTTCTTGAGCCTGATGTCGTGCCCATCGACTACATTGACATATACACCATGGAGGACGAGCCCGAGCGTCAAGCCTAAGATGTAAAACAAGGTAACTTTTCTGTAAAAAATTTTCATTTTCATTTTCTTTTCTTATTTTTATCAAGTGCTTTTGGCAATTTTTAGCTAGACCTTTTCACCACATAGGCTAGTATGCACAAAACACAAAGGCCTGCAGAAGATGGGCCACGGGGGCCCAAAACTAGGGGGTAGGCCGGCCGGCTCATGCTGACCGGCCCAACATCCCTTTGCCTCAGTTCCTGCCCATATTTTTCTGGGACACGGCTCGGTTTATTTCCTATCATTACCGACCTTTTTAGCAACTTCAAAATTAGGAATGGTAGAGTTTAGGCCGAGTTTTTCCCGGAGGAGTGGTGCTCTTCTTGTGGGAAGTTTCATTAGGTGTAGTAGCTAGCTTTTCTTCCTCTTGTTCTTCTTGAAAAATTATGACGAGGACGTCGTAAGATCTAAGTGTGTGTGGGGGGGGGGAGCTAGCTCTTTTAAAATTTTTGCTCAAGTGGTGGAAGGTCAAGTCTTTAAATCGAGTCAAGTTTGAGTCTTATTTTTAAATTTTTAGCTCGTGATGTGTCTTAAGTTAGCGTTGAGTCAAGAAAAAGAAATAAAGAGGGTCTTATACAATTTTGTCGTGCAATTCTTTTGTTTCTTTTACTTGTTATGTCTTTCTTTTGTCCTTATTATTTGAGCATGAGCATTGTGAATAATTGTTTACCGTGGTGCTTAGTAGAAGTTTACCTTTGAAAGTATCCATACTCAACTTTGATCTAGGACCTTACTATGGCTATGCTTTGAGTAATACTAATATTGGAGGTATTTATTTCTGAAAAATATGAAAAACCCCTTGCAATGAAGGTTAGCAATTTCTTTCTCCAAGTTGAGAGGCAAGTCTATCCTATACAAGGCCTAAACTATATATATATATATATATATACTCCACGATAAGTGTTGTTTAGCATGATGAATTGGGTTAGGGCATTACTCTCTTTGGATATCTAATTTCAAGCAATGATCATGTCCTTGATGTTATATCTTTTATTGCTAGCCTCGTCATATATTTGGTAATGGGAATTTCACATGAATGCCCCATGTATCGCCGGATTCCATACCCGAAACCATAAACATTTTTTTATCATCTTATTCCTTGAACACAACCCATGTCTGAAGATTCATTCAATTTTATGTAAGGTTTTATTTAAAATTCAGATTAGTATTCATAGCAAAAAGATGGGCGAAAGGCTTCGGAAAAGAAGATAAAGATGTGAGGAAAGAAAGAAAAAATATATATATATGTATATGTGTGTGCACACACAAGAAAAAGAAAAAAAGGAGAGAAAAGGAAGAAAAGAAAAGAATAGAGAAAAATAAAAAGAGAGAAAGATCCAAGGCAATGCAAGAAGGATGTGATGAGGGATGATAAGTCAAGTGAATATCAAGAGAAGTGCGAGGAAGGATGTGATGATGTTGAGAATGAATCTTCAATATTCCATACCATGTGCAATCCGACATCGAGGACATCATTAATGCCTTGAAGTCATTATTCTTTTTCCCTTTGCACATGTCCATCATGCTAAATCTTCTCATCCTTGATAACCTATGGTCTAACTCTCATGATCATTGGCTTGGAAGGTGAACAACCACTAGAGGATTTTCTTAGCTTGATAATATTTGTGCTAACTTCACTAGACATACCTAAAGCTCCACCTTACATTATAGATGAGAGACTTATGGGAGGTGAGAGTTTATGAAATTATCTAGGATAGCCATTTTAAATGAGTGACATGTGAGAACTTGGAGGGGGACTTTGTCTAATACTTTATGGATGAATTTTTATTTCTAAAAGCTTGTGAAAACCCTCCGATGGAAGTAAGAAAGAAAGTGTGGTTGGAGATGAGGATCTCTAGTGAAACGTATGAGTTGTGGGGTAAGTCTTGAGTTGGTAAATTTCTAAACGCCCATGTTTACATTATGATCTTTGTTTCATGTCTCTTATATTAAAGGTGAATGATTGACTAACTTGTAAGGAAGGATTTGACGAAGCATGTTTCAACTCCTTGGATGAACAACTTGTGAGCAACTTGCTCGAGGACGAGCAAGATCTAAGCGTGGGGGGATGCTGGTGGTCGATTTCTGTCAACCAAGAACACTTGTTATGATATGGTTTGAACTTGATTTTAGAACTAACCCGCCACTAGGCATACTACTGATATAACAAGTTCACTGTTGGATGTGCATTTCGGAGTATAGTGTTTTGCAGGAATTTACGTATTAAATGAGGAAAGATGCAAGTAGTTTTGAGAATGTTTTGCAAGACAATCAAGGAGCTCCGACCATGTGCCAACAAGCCTCCAAAGGTGGCAGGGACCAATGTGCTTGAATGGAGAACTCCCGAGGGCCGAGATGAAAAGACCGGAAGTTCATGCAAAAAGATCCCTCTGTCTTGATCGCGGGGATGACGACCTCAAAATGCCACAAATGAGGGGGCCATGTGCAAAATGTCAAGATGAGCCGCGGGGAGAAGAACGGGCCCGAACCGGCCCAGAAAAGGCCCAAGCCGGTCGGCCCGTTCGGACCGGCCCAGCCCACTTTTGTGGCGGTTCGGGTCCCCCTTTGCTCAGTGTTAAGTAGATGCAACCCTAATCGCATGTGCAAGCCGCCATTCGCCAAAGACGCCGTTTAGTCCCTCACAGCCGCCGAGGAAGAGAAGATCGACTACGAGAGAGACCTTTGGGGGAGGACACTCGGGAGAAATCATTGCCAAGCCAAAGGGAGGTCGCCACGAGGAAGGAGGACGCCGAGAGTTTGCCACGGCGCCGCCGGAGTTGAAGGACAATGAAGATCCATCTTCATCGGAGGCATCCACCATCTCAACGGTGCCATGCCTAGCGCCATGATAGGGTAAAGTCTTTCGTTTGTCCATGGAGTTGTAACGGAACTTGAAGTGTAGTCACCTATATATCTTGTTTAGATCATGTGTCTATCATACCTTTTGTTGATGATGCTCATTGTTTAAGGCTAGCTACAATGCTTTCGGGGTTGCTCCCGTAGATCACGTCAACATACCGTGTTCATTAGGGTTAGTATCGATTACCTTCGCGTAGTGACATGTACGAGGGAAGGGAAAAGTCTAATCCTTGATCACACACCTAGATAGATTAGATCGGGGTTTTATAATATTTTGGGTGATTGCATCTTCAAGTGCCTATACTCTATGGGCATACGTTCTTCATACTTGTGCACCTTTAATCTCTCTTTAACGTAATTTAGGGTTAGTTTGTCTTTACTTTATAGATTGATCTTTCTATCGCAAGTCTTTAATCAACTAGATTAGTGTTAGGTTAAATGTTAGTAATCCCCTTGCTTCTTGGGTTGACAAGAACCTTGGGATCTCCTGTAGGTGAAAAAGGGTATATGAGATCAGTACGCTTGCGGATCGAAACTTCATACGAGTTTTACCTATCAACAATGCATGATTAAGCTAGTGTTCTCTTAAAATACAAATCTGAAATTAATCTAAATGCTAGCTTAATCCTTCGTTTGAATGGGTTAAAGATGATTTATTTTTGTTCTTAAAAGTAATGCTAACCTTGTCATTAATATCACTTGCATGTTGCTCTACCTATCTAGAGCCATATTTTATTTGAGTGCAAAAACTTAATATACAAGATTTATTTTTGGGTGAGTTAATTCAGGGCTTGATTTCTCTGACTGGAGACTAAGAAGCTAGTCATTCCATTTTTGTGTATCTATCTTTTTTCTAGCCCTTCTATCAGTGCATTGTGTATCCCCACATCGAAGATTTCACAAACCTCGTCGGATATCCACCCTTAAAACCAAAAATATCATCTTTTGTGTTTACCTCCTTGACCATAACCTATCATTTGAGTATGGATCGTCAACTCAAGGAAGATCGCAAGATGGTGCCAAAAGATTGAAGATTTCAAGTATCTCTGCAAAGGAAAAATATTTCTAGTACCTACCTTATCTCTATCACCTCTTTGCCTGAGGACGAGCAAACGTCTAAGCATGGGGGAGGAGGTAGGTAAAATGCAATTTAGAGTTCAAGGGGGTAAAATTAATAAAAATGTGTGTATAAAAAAGGGAGAAAAAAGAGAAAAAAGAAAGAAAGAAAATATGTGTATGAGAAAAAATATGAGTATGCATATTATATATATATAGGGCGATACTAAAATGCACCTAGGTGTATTCTGTACAGCAAATGCACAAACCCCGTGATTGCAACCAATTACCACATCTGGACTAGACCAGTTGCAACTCTGTCATCAACTAATTGCAACTCGACGGAAAATCATGTTGTACAACAAATGTACAGACTCTCACAGTTACAAATGTGTGACTTGCACTGATTGCAACTAGATGGACTTGCAATTGGATGCGGACCGATAGCAATCGGACCCAACTAGTTGTAATTAGGTGTTGAATCTGCGTGTAAACCAATTGCAACTGCAAGACTAGACCAATTGCAACTATGATACTGTACTAATTGCAACTTGATGGAACTAATTACAACAGTTTTGACCCGTTGCAACTTCCTACTGGATTCAAAACAATTGCCACTGGACCAGACTTGGTTGCAACCCGATGCAAACCAATTGCAACTAGAGTCGGTCTGGTTGCAATTGAGCAAAAATCAATTGAAATCGGGGTGCTGAATCTGTGTGTAAACCAATTGCAACCGTGAGACTAGACCAATTGCAACTACGATATTGTACTAATTGCAACTTGACGGAATTAATTGCAACAGTTTTGACCCATTGCAACTTCCTATTGGATTTGAAACAATTGCTACTCGACGAGACCTGGTTGCAACCCGATGCGAACCAATTGCAACTAGAGTCGGTCTTGTTGCAACTGAGAAAAAATCAATTGAATTTAGGGTGGGTGCATTTTGTATAGAAAATGCACCCACCCTGATTTCAATTGAGCAAAACTATATATATATATATATAGTGTATATTCATAGGCCTGTGTGTTGGATAATATTTAACACGCCGGCGGCGCCGCCCGTGAGCCGCCAAGTCAACAAAATTCCACAACTGTGGAATCCCCTCAAATATTTACTACCACTAGGACACACTTTCCTTTTTGAGATTGTAAAATTAATATAGCAATTACTCCTACCAAATCAGCACCCGCAATGCCCTCCAGGTACAGATTTCAAAGCATTCATTAATTGACCACATCAACGTTGGTGTATTAATTTCAGTAATGGGCGTTGTGGCCATGAACATTGCAAATATGCAGACATCATCGTTGTCCACCTCCGGCATGGCATTGAGAGCGGCTAGAGCTCCCTACTACAGATATCATCGAAGATCTCCCAACAAACAGATCCATATTGGTGCAGATCAAACACAATCTTCATTACCCTCTCCTAGCGAGCGAGATTGTATCAGGTTCCAGATTGCACTCTGTCCACTTGATCTTGTGAATTGTTATAATTCTCTTAATTCTCTATGTTGTGTGTAGATGGCAGTTCGTACGGGAACATGATCTAATTTTCTAACTCTAAAGCCAGTAATGAATAGGACTATGACACATATTCCAATGCTCCTAGCGGCGCATCAATTCACACACCAACGTCCCACTTCTAGCCCAGCGGCACCTCAACCATGGGCCTCTATCCCCTGCAGTACATGTTTTAAACAAATAAGTATATCTTCTTCATTTTCCATCAGGCAATGTTAATCATGCAACTTAATCTATTCATTAGATTGAGATACATATATTTGCTTGTTGTTCTAATTTGTTCTATAGAAACCGTAATATGATTGTGCTTCATGTTATAACTTTCTTGGATTAATTTTCATGGCAAGAGTTAGCTAATTCCTTTTCATGATTCTTTTTTCAGATTGTTCACGATTTGTACTCCTAACAAAATGGAGTATTTATGTGCCCTCCTGAGCTTGTCGGAGCTTTGCTCAGGCTATGTCAGTTGGGCCTCCGCATGGCAACACCGACACCGAGAAGGATGTCAGTGTAATAGTGGCATAGAAAATTACTTCTTGTTCATATGACTATGTACTTCCACCGTGAAAAAAATAAGTACATAGAAAATTACTCCATAGCAAAACTACTCGTTTTGATGTCTAGCTACTCCTTTCATATGCTTGTGTAGTTTATGTTTAATTACTACTTGTTTCTATGACAATTTACTCCATATGGGTAAACAAAAAGAATATAAAAATTATTTCTTTTCTTGCAAATTACTTGTTTCTTGTGACTAATGACTCAGTTTCCTTCTTTGATTTCTTCCATGAAACAATAATGAATCATAGCTGTAGTATGGTCTCTTGTTTCTTACGGATGTTTTTACTCCTCTCAACTAAACAAAAGTAAAATTTCGTGACAACGATTGTCCAATAGATGCTTTTTTTACGTAATGGAATACACATACGCACAACTTCGAGACACATGGTAGTAAATACTCTTTGTTTCATATACTAATCACTCCACAACAAACAAAACACATAAAAATTATTTTGTTTGCATAACTGAACATATCCTTACCCCTTGTGAGGGGTGGGTGTAGGTAGTAATTAGGCGGTTCTAATGCACCCCAAAATTTTGAAAACAGAGCGTATATCAAATTTTCACAATTTTTGCACCCTTCGCTGAACAAAATGAGACAAGAAATAAGTAGTGCTTTCATTCGAAGATTAAAGAAGTAATCAAGCTCGTATGTTGCCATGGAAAACCGATTATACCCCCTCGAACCTGTGATCCATTGCACCTAGACTAGTACATACACAGCATGAACAACATTAATTTTTGCACTCTTAATTAATTTAATGGACGGTTATCTCTCTCAAATCCTCAAGCCTCGTAGCATGCCCACATGCAAAAAAAACTACCCTGAAATTCCCCCCTCATTAAATTGTGTGATTACTGGCAAGAGGCTACCGGAAATCTAATTGCGTGGCGCTCCACACAAGTGACTACTACATGGAATCTGGGAGACAAACTCCACCAGCGCCATGCATGTGATTTGAATTCCTTCCATTCATGCGTGCATATTGCTTCTTGGGATCGCTCTGTGTGTGGCTGCATGCATGCACTTGTTATTAACCGGTCCTAGCTGAATCACCTCATGGTATATGCATGGCACTCTTAATAATTATCCGCACAATTGATGCTCATTGACCAAACGCTAATTAAAACGGGCACACAAGGTAGCTGAATTCTAACTTTACTGCCTCAGAATTGAAGTAATCATGTGGCCTGAGGGATCAACGGAGCTCCATGCGTGCAATTATGCCTCACTGCCGCACTGACTCGTGCTTTGAAGAATTATGAAAACAAATCATCGGCAAAGGATTCCAACAACCTTCTGTATCTAGATGCAATTTTTGCGGTTCCTAGATCTAATTCCTCTCGATTTTACAGTTGAGCAATCTGGCCAGATCCATCTTGTCATGATGCTTCGCACTCGCCATTGTCAATTCCTACACAGCAGAGAATTACGGTCTCGATCGATTCTATTGCACAAATCATGAGATGATTATATAGTAGCGTCAATTTTACGATCCGAGGACATCAGATCACCAGCCTCCAGGCTCTAGCAACCTCACATCTAAGATATTGATGAGTTGGAAAAAACTCAGATGCAGCAGAACCATTCCTATGATTCTTACTACATAGGATGAGGCGGAGTAATTACCATAGGCCGGAGGACCTCACCGGAGTAATTACCATAGGCCAGAGGACATGCTCTCATGACCGTTGCAGCGAAATTGGTTTCGTCGTGGATCGCAGCTGTAGGAATTAATGATCTGACCATTAAAATCAGCTCCTCAACACAGCGTGGTGAATATCCCTATCCTATATATATATAGTGTATTTATATTTTATACCCTGGGTATGGATAATATTCCATACCCGACCCCAGCCTCCCACCTTCTTCCCACGAGCCACCTCAGCACCCGGTCTGGTTTTTTCCGTCGGTCCTCCCTCGTCCCCTACCGCCACTAGTTTGGGGTTTTTTCACCGTTCCTGACCCCATCCCGTCGCCGCCACTCTCGGCCCCACGCCCGCCTCCTCCATCCTCTGCCATCTCGGATTGGGGGTAAACGCGCAGCTCCTCCCATCAGCCTCCGCCTCCTCCGTCTCTGGTCGGCGTGCTCCCCTGTTCCTCCGTTTTGCCCCCCCCCCCACAATCTTGGAGACCTTAACTCGGGTAGGGGAGAAGTTTTGTGGCGTGCATCTGATTTCATCGCCATCCGCCGTCGCCCAACTCTGCTAGCAGTTGCTGCACTCATTCGATGGTAGGTCTGCCATTTTCTGTGAGCTCTGGATTCCACTACCGCCGATCATTCTTAGATGAATAGCTTCTGATTTCCCGGTCTTTACCTACAACTCCTGCTCGCAGTGATCTTGGATGAATGTCTCGTGATTCCGCTGTCGACGCAAGGTAACCTCTATCCTTGCCCTAATCATTTTATGATGTTTTGTCGATTCTCCTCAGATGCTAATGATTTGTTGAGGTTGTAGTTCAAATTAGGTTGTAGGTTGATGCAATTTGTATTCGCGTGATCCTTTTCCCTGATTCCTTTTTAGTGTTCTTCAATGTTCCCCTTTGTCAGTGTGTATCTACCAGCAAAGTTTCAAATTGATTGTTGCCTCTCTACAAGGATCCTGGGATTGAGCCTGCGTCCTATGGCCCTGACTGCAATGAGCGAGAGGCAATGAGTGCCCCAAACCTCTACAACCATTATAGCCATATGTTTAGATGGATTAATAATCCAGTCTACTCCAACTGATTATAGCCATATGTTTAGATGTATTAATAATCCTGTCTACAATAGATATAAAAAGCTTTTGCTTTCTGTTAAACAGAGGTACAATAATGTCTAGTGTTTTCATTCATCAACGAGTCATAACATTTCAATTTTTGTTCAAATATTAGTTTAGGACACATGCTCTTACCTAGCAGTCAATAGCTTTAAATTTGTTTTCATGTAGTCAATTATGATATAATCTTTGATCATCTCATATCCGAAGGATCAGATGGCGACTAGAGAGGGGGGGAGTGAATAGGAGCCGGTAAAAATTCTTCCCAAAGAACCCGGCCTATGTCCTACTCAAATCCCGGTCACACACAAGCGATGGATCGAATCACGCACCAATCACCAAGACCACGAGGTTATGGATCAACCTCTAGCCTTAGGAACGATTCCTCAAAGCACACGCGGAAGCACTAGAAAGGGAGGAAGGAATCGGACCAAGAAGCAAAGCACACGAGCTGCGGCGGACCGTCCGCGCAGAGGGGCGGACCGTCCGCAAGAGCCGCGCGGACCGTCCGGCCGGGTATCGCGGACCGTCCGCACCCGAGCCGCGGACCGTCCGGCCCGAGCCGCGGACCGTCCGTTAATTTACACGGAACGACCCAAAGCCACCTACGTGCCACGGACCGTCCGCGGGGAGCACGCGGACCGTCCGCCAAGCACCCGCGGACCGTCCGCCCGACACCGTGGACCGTCCGAAACTCCGTCCAACCAAAAACCAAAATCACGACGGATCGAAACAAAGGACGAGCAAGAACACGAAGAACTCGGGACGAACTCGAGCGGCGCGGACCGTCCGCCGAGAGGGCGCGGACCGTCCGCGAGGCTCGGACGCAACGTAAAAATGCCCGACCTCGAAAGTCAACTCCCCCAAATCTTCATCGGATTTCCCAAACGGTTGAAGCTATGGAGACAAGGGTTTGGGGACTTGGAAAGCGTCACACAAGGATGCTATAGCCCAAAAATCTTGCCTCCTAACTCCCTAAATCACCGGGAATCGCGAATCCTTTGAGCACCACCAAAAGCTAGAGCACCGAACGAAAACTCACGAATCGAAGTGATTTCCCGCCGTTTGAGGGCACAAGATCAAGCACAAAGATGCACAAGACATCTATCCATGTTTCCCTCAAAGAAATCCGGGAAGAAACTCACTCAAATCCGCGGAATCACACCGGGAACAAAGGCACGAAAATAAGCACAAAAAGCCACGAAAAACAACCCCGAATCTTCTATACAAACCAGAAAGATTCACAAGGTCTAGCATGCCGCCCTAGCATCCATCCCTCTCAACAAATCTCTCATGAAGCTCTCACGCTAGACTAGAGAAAATAGGAAGGAAAATAGCTACGAAAATGAGAAAGAGAAGGGGGGGAAATGAAACCCTAAGTCGCGGAGAGAGAGAGCCATCAACACACGATCCGAGCTTATATATCGAGTCCCGCCGGAGTGGTAAATGACTCGACCGCCCCTAACTACACTACACGGCGATACAACCCACGTAGGGGCATTTTGGTAATGTTTGTGGGTCTTGCCATCGGACGGCCACGCCTTTGCCGCACCCCGCGTCCTCCCGACGCAAGCCATGTGATCCCGCCGCGTGTCCTCCGCTTCGAAGCTTCCCGACACGCCCGGATCCCGTCTCCGTCGTGTTGGGCCCTCGGACTTGGTTTTGAGGCCCAAACCAAGAAACCGTCCGCCGATGGTTTTGTGGGCAAACCACCAAACCCCGCGTGCCCGGTCCGGCCTCCCGCCAAACCACTTGACTTGACCGCCACCGTGCACCGCTCGTTGTCCATGACTTCGTCTTGCTTGTGTCGCCACCATGTGACCCGCACCCGGCCCCGTCGTCCACCGGTCCCTCGAACCGAGCCTACTTGTCTCTCCATCTCCCGAGGCCCCTCAAGGTCGAAGACCTTTCGCGCCCGTTCTTCACCCGCAACAACACGAACTAGGCCGCAGCCTACACCCGCGCACTAAGCCAAGAGTCGGTCCAACACCCGTTGTCAATCACTCATCACCGAGGAGCGGTCATCCACCGACCACCGGGACGCTCCCGGTCCACAATCTCCCCCTTGATGAGTGCATTGACAACACACAACGCGAAATGAAATTCGAGTAAAAGAGAAAGAAAGAAGAAAGAAAAACAAAGAAGCTCAACTCATGACCAAAACCGAAGAAAGGCGAAGACAGGTCACAAGCCAAGCAAAGCACAAAATCCACACCGAAAACAAGAAGAAAGCTCCCCCTGAACATGTGGATGTAAACTCATGCAAACTCCCAAATTTCAGCTCACCTCTTCTGAATTTTCATTAAACTCACCTTTTCTCCCCCTTGTTGACAATGTATGAATCAAGGTGAAAATGCAGAAATGCAAAGCAAAGCATATAAACAACTACAGGAGCTTCTCAAATAGGCCAAATCTAGTGTCAAAGGCTAAAAATGAGACAAAGATCACACACATGAATCATAGCATAGTCAAAGCATTGCCACAAGTAATATATGAAAATACAAGCATGTGACAAAGCAAAATTTTCAGATTTAAGCAGTTTTTACCAAAAGAAGGCTCGCTTCACATGTAAAAGCCTATCCATGTCACACTTGAGCCACAAACATGCATATTACTCCAAGATCATACAAGGATATCAAATTCTCAAGCAAAAGATCATGGCAAACACCCATAAAGCAAAGCATGTCATGTCAAAGCTCATGAGCCATGTGTCCACTTCGGGGAGACTTCTCCACTGGTGAACAACATGCAACATGTTTTGCACCCATATGTGAAAGATAAGACATTTTAAACATAGACATGATGGATGGAGCATTTTTCAAGCATTATGCACTTCTTTTCAAGATTAATTCATTTCATGGTACATGAAGTGCCTTTGCGGCAAAAAGAAGCTTATGCTCCCCCATGAATGCAACATAGGCTAAACATTCACAATGATATCCGGCCTTTGGCCCAAATGCAAGAACAAGGCATCCAAGCACAATCTAAGCATGAAAAGCACATTTAGACCAAACCGTGACATGGATACACAACTACACACGAGTGGAGCAAATTTCATCAAAAATTAGTCAAGTTAAGCATTTATTTCAAAAGGGGCTATCTCACCACACATATATCTCAAATATTCCAAGAGCATAGCCTCACATCACCATTTCTCCACACATATAACCAATATCTCACAAATAGCCAAAGAGACTCAAATATGGCATATGAAAGAAGCTCATCATCCTAAAATGCAATATGACACAAATGCAACATGATATATGACAAGATGGCTATCCTACCATGGTTTACACATCAAGCAAAGCATGTATATACATCAAAGTAAACATGATATGATACATATGGTACAAAAAGGAAATCCCCCAAGAATCAACTAGAAAGGGCAACAAACCCCAAGTTCCCCCGCAAGCGCACAAATGTAGCTTGGTCGAGAGGCTTTGTAAAGATGTCGGCTAGCTGATCTTGGGTAGGGACATGGCTCAAAACAATGGTTCCTTTCTCCACATTGTCCCTCAAGAAATGATACCTCACTTCTATATGTTTGGTCCTGGAGTGAAGCACTCGGGTTTTTGGCTACGCTTATGGCACCGGTGCTATCACAAAGAAGTGGGATATGGGTGCACTCCTCACCAAAGTCTCTCAAAGTGTATGAAATCCACAACAAGCGGGAGCAACAACTAGCGGCGAGCAACATACTCCGCCTCCGTGGTAGACCGAGCTACACTAGACCGCTTGCGGGAAGACCATGAGACCAACGAAGAACCAAGAAACTGACAAGTGCCAGAAGTAGACTTCCTCTCGACTCGACAACCAGCAAAATCCGCATCGGAAAAACCATGAAGAGACAGAGTCGAGGAGGAAGAATACCAAAGGCCAAGACCAGGAGCAGACTGTAGGTACCTGAAGATCCTCTTGACCGGCCGTCGATGTGATGTCCTCGGCGAAGCTCGAAAACGAGCGCACGGACACACGCTGAACTGTATGTCTGGCCTCGTCGCCGTCAAGTAGAGGAGGGAGCCGATCATGCTCCCGTACTCCCGCTGGTCCACTGGTTCTCCGTCCTCATCCGCATCCAAAGTGGCCGTACTCCCCATGGGAGTCGACATCGGCTTCACATCTTGCATCTGGAACTTCCTCAGCATGTCTTTCGTGTACTTGGTTTGGTGCACAAATGTACCGTCCTTCACTTGCTTGATGCGCAGCCCGAGAAAATACTGCAACTCGCCCATCATGCTCATCTCGAACTCCTCGCTCATCTCATCCGCAAACTTGGCAACAAGGTTATGTGACGAGCCACCAAAGACAATATCATCCACGTATATCCGCACAATCGCAAGTCATTCCTATGCTTGAGGATAGACAAGGTTCTATCTACGGTACCCATCACAAACCCTCTCGCTCAAAAGAAAACCTCTCAATCTCCCATACCAAGCACGGGGCGTCCGTTTCAACCCATACGGAGCCCTTTTCAACCCGTATACCCCGTGTGGGTACAACTCGCTCTCAAACCCCGGTGTGGTCGCTTCACATACACCTCCTCCTCTATGACCCCATTCGGAAAAGCACTCTTCACGTCCATCCGAAACAACTTGAACCCTTTAGCCACGGCAAAGGCTAGAAGGATCCGAATTGCCTCAAGACGGGCCACGGGGGCAAAGGTCTCCTCATAGTCGATCCCCTCCTTCGACTAAACCCCCGAGCAACAAGTCCGGACTTGTTCCTCACAACCATCCCATTCTCTCCCTCTTTGTTCTTCCAAACCCACTTGGTTCCTATGGGATGGCAATTTGGAGGTGGTTCAACTAACTCCCACACCGGTTCCTCTCAAAGTTTTCCAACTCCTCATGCATAGAATTGACCCGGTTTGCATCGGATAAAGCATGTCCAATGTCCTTGGGCTCAAAAGTAGCAACAAAAGCAAGCATGAGCAAAATGAGAGGAATTCCTGGACCTCGACCGTGTAGTGCGTTCATTGATGTCTCCAATGATCTTCGAAAGGGGATGCACTTCTTGAATCCGCCGGGGAGCCTCACGCCTCGAGACTACCTCCCCCTCAACTTCAGCTTCTCTCGCCTGATCCTCTTGTTGCACCGTCGTTGTCCATGAAGTAGACGGTCCATGCTCCAGAGTGGTCGTAGGGGAAGTAGTGGATACATGCTCAGCTTCAGGCGCATGGTTCTCCCCATCATCATCTCCAGCTTCATCTTTCTCCTCTTCCAAGAGGTCCTCGGCCATCTCTTCATCACCTGCACATTCAAAGCCAAGAGAGGTACATGGCATTGTCTCGTCGAAGGTCACTTCGCAAGTCTCCATGATTTTGTTAGTCTCAAGGTTAAGCACCCTATAGGCTCTAGAGTGGTTAGCATATCCAAAGAAAATACCATCACTAGACCTAGCCTCAAACTTGTCGAGTTTTCCCTTCTTCAAAATAAAGCACTTGCAGCCAAAAACTCGGAAATGACTCACTTTAGGTGCCCGACCATGCATAAGCTCATAACATGTCTTCTTCTTGAAAGCTCTCAATAAAATCCGATTGGAAACATGACAAGTCGTATTGACCGCCTCGGCCCAAAACCTCCTAGGAGTCCTGTGCTCATCGAGCATCGTCCTAGCCATCTCACAAAGAGTCCGATTTTTCCTTTCCACGACTCCATTTTGAGGGGGCACATAAGGGGTCGAATACCGATGTTCAAGACCTAGATCACGACAAAAGGCATCAAAACGAGAGTTCTTGAACTCGAGCCATTATCACTCGCGGATAGCTCGAATAGCATTCCCATGCCTCTCGTTTTTCAACCTCACGATCGGATCTCGAACAAAGCCAAAAGTCTCACTCTTATCCTCCAAGAAGAACACCCGGGCATAGCGAGAGTAATCGTCCACCACAACAAGGACATACCACTTCCCACCCACCGAGCGAACTCGAGCCGGCCCAACAAGGTCCATATGCAACGGCTACGTCGGACGCTCGGTCATGACATCGGTCGGGGGTGGATGGGGAGTGGCTACCATCTTACCATGCACCGCAAGGAGCACAAACTAAATCCTTTTCAAACTTCAACTTCGGCAATCCTCGGACAAGGTCAAGACCACTCAAGCGGGAAACCAAATCAAAGCTCAAGTGTCCCAACCGCCTATGCCATTTCCACAAATCGGAAGAAGGACCGGCCATCAAACATCGAGCGAGGACCCAAAGAACGAGAGAAATCAGCCACGAAAATCGACCCTCGGGGATGATCATACGGACAAGATCACCTCGAGAATCAAGCAAACGAGACTCGCCAGACTTGAAACGCACCTCAAAACCTTCATCAAGCAACTGAGAAACCGAAAGCAAATTAAATCCCAAAGACTTCACAAGAGCCACTCTCTTCAACGTTACCTTGTCACTCACATGCACAACACCCTCGCGAAAGCACCCTACCTCGTCCATTGTCCCCAAATGTGATGTACATCTTTTCCTTCACTGGGGTGAGGCTGGAGAACCACTTCTTATCTCCGGTCATGTGTCGAGAACACCGGAGTCGATCAACCAAATGTTCTCCAAGCCTCCTGCCCGATCGGAAACAAGAACGAGAATGAGCTAGCGACTCGACACCGGGGTTAGCACAAAGAAAGTTAAACCGGTGTCGAGCCATCTCGCTCAAAAGAGGGGTTAGCAAACATCACTCCCTTGCCACCAAACTTCCCATGTCCCATGGGAGAAGTACGAGCACCACGAGGGGGAAAACGTGGTCCGTAGTTCCTCCGGAACCCAAAGCTGCGATCATCTCCCCTAAACCCGTAGCGAGGACGAGTAGGAGGACGTCCAGGCAAAACCACCACGAGCCCGACCAAAACTCTCACCAGGACGCACACCATCATCTCTCCCGACAAACCTCTCACCACCACCTCTCCGTGGGAACACCGCCAACACTCCTCACACTTCCCACACCCCGTGGAAGTGGCACTCTAGGCTCGGGAATACGGCGAGGCCGGCGATACTGTCCCGGTTTGCTTGCTCCCTAGCAAGCCTCTCATCCCTCTTCCTCTTGTAGCAAAACTCGCAAGATGCCTCTCCTTGCCACAATACTCACACTCGAAGGGGATGGGTTTTGGTTTTGGCTCGGCTTCTCTTTAGGCTTCTCACCCTTCTCACCCGCAAACTTCTTGGTTTCGGAAATAATTTGTCTTAGGTGGGAATTTGGGTGGATCTTGGGTTGTGTCAAGCTTGTTGCAAAGGTGGTTGGGCTTTGGTGTGAAAGAGTTCTTGGGTGCTTTTGGGAGTGGGACTTGGATCTCTCCGATCACCTCAAACTCGGGGTTAGACTCAACACACTTCTCGTACACACTCTCCCCACTTTGTTCTCTCCCACTTTCTCACCCAACTTCTCAAACCCCAAACCACGACCATCGGCTCTCTTGAACTCCTCAATCATGATTTTCAACCGAGGTTCCTGCCCGGACAACCAACCCAACACCTTCCTCAAATAGTCATTCTCCTCATAGATGACATCCAAACGGGAAGTAAGTTCAAGATTACGCAAAGTGACTTCATCACGGCTAGAACATGCATTTGCAACGGGAGATTTCAAAGATGCTTCCAAAGAACTAATGGTAGAACGAGCATCGACAAGCTTAGCATGCATAGTAGGACATGATTTGCAAGCACCAAGCAAAGTAGGTCTAGCCTTAAGCTCATCATGTTCGGTCCTAAGAGCATCTAGTTGAGCCAAAATAGAAGCATTCTTCTCATTAAGCGAGTTTGATCTCATTCAACCAAGCATCACATTCAACACATTCAACATCATCGGGAGAAGTAGGAGCAAGTTTCAAAGAGTCATTCTCAAGTTTCAATTCAAGCAATTTTGACTCTAACTCTCCTACTTTCTCGCTAGCATTCTCAAGCCGAGCCCTAAGATCTTTCCTCATCTTTTTGGCATCTCTCGGCACACTATCACGGTTATCAAGCAAACCATTCAACCTAGCAATCTCGGCAAGCAAAGAGTCGGGGTCACGGTTTACCTCATCCTCCGAGTCGGAGTCGCCGTCTTCCTTCACACTCTTCTTGCCGCTCGAGCTATGGGCCATGCCACAAAAGCCCTCAAGCGCCACACGGCTCGGCCGGCGAGGTTCCGCTTGCACTCTTCTTGCCTTGCGCCTCCCGGCGTCTTCATCTTCGCCGCTTGAGCTTGCTGCTCCTCGCTTGAGCTTGAGTCGACGTCGCTCGCACCGGCCACCATCGCTCTTGCCTTGTTCTTCTTGTAGGCGCTCTTGCTCGGTCGCCGCTTGTCCTTGTCCTTGCTCTTGGACTTGTTGAAGTGCTTGCCCTTGGAGGAGTACTTGTCTTCACGCCTCGGGTGCGCCTTGTACTCGTTCACCTTGTACTTGTTCTCCTCGCTTCGGGCACTCGGCGATGAAGTGGCCACGCTTGCCACACTTGTAGCACGTCCCCGAGCTCCGCCTTGCGTTCCTCCGACTCTCGTGTAGTCGTTCAAACCTTCTTGAGAGCAAGGCCGGCTCCTCCTCGCCCGGCACATCAAACTCCTCATCCGAAATGGACATAAGAGAGGACAAAGAAAAGCGTCGACGGGGAAGGGTTAGATTTGCCCTTTGATCCTCCCACAAGAGCAAGACTATGGTCGGTCGAGCCCTCATGCTTGGACAGGCGGCTTCCTGTCAACCTCGGCCGACTTGAGCTTAGAAAAGAGGTCATCCAACTCAATAGTCAAATAATTCCCGGACTCCTTGATGGCCTCAACCTTAGCACCCCAAACATTTGGGTCCAAGACATGCAAGAGCTTCAAAGCCCGATCATGCTCGGAGTACGGAAAATCCTCAACATTAGCCTTCATGTTGTTCACGATGGCGGTGAACCTGCGAAACATCGCATCAATGTCCTCACCGGGAAGTGGAGTGAAATTCTCATATTGCATCCGGTAAGAGACAAAGAGGCGAGCCTTCACATGGTTATCACCACCGTGAGCAACCAACAACTTATCCCAAATTTGCCAAGCAAGATTCAAATGGCGAACACGCTCAAACTACGGATCACACAAGCTCGGCACAAGTGATCAACGGCTTTTGCATTAGCCTCATACTTGGCCTTGGCATCGGCATCGGTCACCATAAGAGTATGGATGTTGACCGGAATAGCATATGTCTTGTCAAGCACAATAAAATCCAACGGCTTCCCTCGAAGAAAGATCATCATACGAGCCGCCCACTTGTGGTAACCCTTGCCATCGAAGTGCGGCGGACCGCCCCGCTCAACGTACGCCATCTTAGGATTCGAGACTTGTCAAAGTCGCAAAGAATCCGGCACCAAGCTACGATACCAATTGAAGGATCAGATGGCGACTAGAGAGGGGGGAGTGAATAGGAGCCGGTAAAAATTCTTCCCAAAGAACCCGGCCTATGTCCTACTCAAATCCCGGTCACACACAAGCGATGGATCGAATCACGCACCAATCGCCAAGACCACGAGGTTATGGATCAACCTCTAGCCTTAGGAACGATTCCTCAAAGCACACGCGGAAGCACTAGAAAGGGAGGAAGGAATCGGACCAAGAAGCAAAGCACACACGAGCTGCGGCGGACCGTCCGCGCAGAGGGGCGGACCGTCCGCAAGAGCCGCGCGGACCGTCCGGCCGGGTATCGCGGACCGTCCGCACCCGAGCCGCGGACCGTCCGCCCGAGCCGCGGACCGTCCGTTAATTTACACGAACGACCCAAAGCCACCTACGTGCCACGGACCGTCCGCGGGGAGCACGCGGACCGTCCGCCAAGCACCCGCGGACCGTCCGCCCGACACCGCGGACCGTCCGAAACTCCGTCCAACCAAAAACCAAAATCACGACGGATCGAAACAAAGGACGAGCAAGAACACGAAGAACTCGGGACGAACTCGAGCGGCGCGGACCGTCCCGCCGGGAGGGCGCGGACCGTCCGCGAGGCTCGGACGAACGAGAAAAATGCCCGACCTCGAAAGTCAACTCCCCCGAATCTTCATCGGATTTCCCAAACGGTTGAAGCTATGGAGACAAGGGTTTGGGGACTTGGAAAGCGTCACACAAGGATGCTATAGCCCAAAAATCTTGCCTCCTAACTCCCTAAATCATCGGGAATCGCGAATCCTTTGAGCACCACCAAAAGCTAGAGCACCGAACGAAAACTCACGAATCGAAGTGATTTCCCGGCGTTTGAGGGCACAAGATCAAGCACAAAGATGCACAAGACATCTATTCATGTTTCCCTCAAAGAAATCCGGGAAGAAACTCACTCAAATCCGCGGAATCACACCGGGAACAAAGGCACGAAAATAAGCACAAAAAGCCACGAAAAACAACCCCGAATCTTCTATACAAACCAGGAAAGATTCACAAGGTCTAGCATGCCGCCCTAGCATCCATCCCTCTCAACAAATCTCTCATGAAGCTCTCATGCTAGCCTAGAGAAAATAGGAAGGAAAATAGCTACGAAAATGAGAAAGAGAAGGGGGGAAATGAAACCCTAAGTCGCGGAGAGAGAGAGAGCCATCAACACACACTCCGGGCTTATATATCGAGTCCCGCCGGAGTGGTAAATGACTCGACCGCCCCTAACTACACTACGGCGATACAACCCACGTAGGGGCATTTTGGTAATGTTTGTGGGTCTTGCCATCGGACGGCCACGCCTTTGCCGCACCCCGCGTCCTCCCGACGCAAGCCATGCGATCCCGCCGCGTGTCCTCCGCTTCGAAGCTTCCCGACACGCCGGATCCCGTCTCCGTCGTGTTGGGCCCTCGGACTTGGTTTTGAGGCCCAAACCAAGAAACCGTCCGCCGATGGTTTTGTGGGCAAACCACCAAACCCCGTGTGCCGGTCCGGCCTCCCGCCAAACCACTTGACTTGACCGCCACCGTGCACCGGCTCACTTGTCCATGACTTCGTCTTGCTTGTGTCGCCACCATGTGACCCGCACCCGGTCCGCTGTCCACCGGGTCCCTCGAACCGAGCCTACTTGTCTCTCCATCTCCGGAGGCCCCTCAAGGCGAAGACCTTTCGCGCCCGTTCTTCACCCGCAACAACACGAACTAGGCCGCGGCCTACACTGCGCGCACTAAGCCAAGAGTCGGTCCAACACCCGTTGTCAATCACTCATCACCGAGGAGCGGTCATCCACCGACCACTGGGACGCTCCTGGTCCACAATATCGGAGAATTGTGCTCCACTTTCGAAACTAGCGAAGAAATAATCTTTATCCTTACAATCATATACCCTCATCAGCAGAGAACGTGGCTCCATTTTCAGAAATGCACTTAATAAATTATCTTTTCCCTTTCAATGATATACTCAGATAGAACCTTCCAGTATCTTAAAAGATGATTGTGGTTGACATGTGTGCGATATAGGAACATAGATTCAACATTATAGTTTTTTTGGCAGCTCAATGTTTTTCCAGGTGTGAACAAAATTGTGCATACTCCAATCATGCGCATTTTGGAAATAGATTTATGTTCAACATATAAAGAGGATACTGTTCATGACTAATTTCTTTGAATTTCCTTTGTTTGGTCTTTCCTTGCAGATTTATATGCAGATGTCAGTGCTCATTTTAATGCTAGATGATTGATCAAGCTTCGGAGCAAAGCATGATTGCAGTACGGGGTCATCCTAATATCCAGCTGCCCGTCCTCATCAGCACCCAGCCAACAGAGCTAGTGTTGTCGCGCCTAACTGCCATGCTCTCACCCGAGAGGTAATGATCAGGTTGTCCAATACAAATTTCAAATTTCGACTTTACATTGCGCTTCATCATACTACAGGTTATTGCAAACTTTACATTGTGGAGGATGTTGTTATGTGGGGCAGATCATACTCCATATGCAAGAGGCATAAGCCCCAGCCGGCGCCTGAAGATTAGTAGTCAGTTAGGATTCTGAAATTAGTTGGATTGTTAGGGATAAGATAAGTTAGATTTGGTTTAGAGATAAGTTGGATTCGGTTTAGAGTCTTGAGAAAAAGGGGCAAGGGTTGGCCTATATATAAAGGCCTTTGTAACTAATTCCAATCAAGCAATAGATCAATCTTTCCCAAATCTCTCTTCTCCCTTAAGCGCTGAACAGAACAGGCGAGACCTGTTCCTTCTGCTGCCTACTCACATCCCTTGCCTCTTACTACATTGGTATCAGACGACACCACGATCCTCGGCACCATGGGCGACAACACCACTAAGGAAGGCAAGACGGTGCTGGGCACCAGCGGCCCCAAGGATGAAGACAACACCAAGCGGCTGATGGAAGCCATCCTCGAGACCGTCGGGACACGGCTAGATCGATTGGAGGCCGGCCAACAGAACCTCCTGCGCACGCGGGCGCCGGACCTGCTCTACCTCCGCAAGGAGGGCCCGATGGGGAGCACCCGCTTCCACAAGATCGACTTCCCTACCTTCGATGGCGGCGGCGACCCCCTCCCCTTCCTCAACCGCTGTGAACATTACTTCCGCGGGCGACGCACCCTGGAGGAAGAACGAGTCTGGCTCGCCGCCTTCCACCTGCAAGGGCCGGCGCAGCAGTGGTACATGTGGCTCGAGCGCGATGAAGGCACCCCCGGTTGGCGACGCTTCTGCGAGCTCCTCGACCTGCGCTTCGGGCCGCCGCTTCATGCGAATCCTCTAGGGGAGCTGGCCGCTTGCCGTCGTACCGGCTCCATGGCGGAATATCAGGAGCGCTTCCTCGCCCTCTTGACTCGCGCCGGCCCACTCACGGAGGACCAGCAGATCCAGTTGTTCGTCACCGGCCTGCAGGAACCTCTCAGCATCGATGTCCAGCTCCAAGGCCCGCACTCCCTGGAGACCGCGATGAGCCTGGCGCGTTCCTACGAACGGCGTGAACAGCTCGCGGCGTCGGCGACCCAGTCCTTCCGCTCTGCTCGCCCATCGCCTGGCTGCGGGATCCTCTCGGCATGCCCAGGATAGCAGGCCCTCCCAGCGCCGCTAGCCCAGCTCGCCCTCCCGGCGCCATCCTCATCAACGATGCAGTCCCCTCCACCGCGCCCACCCAGCTCGGGCCCAGGCACCGTGACGGTCGCAGGGAGCACGGTCCGCCGTCTCACGCCAGCAGAGGTGGACGAGCGTCGACGCAACGGGTAGTGCTTCAACTGTGATGAGAAGTACATGCGGGGCCACAACAGAGTCTGTGCCAAGCTCTTCAGTCTGGAGATTCACGACAACGATGCCGACCTGGAGCTCGAGGACCCGGCCGAGCAACCCCGCATCTCCTTAATCGCCATCGCAGGTGTCCATTCTCGCGACACCATGTAGGTGCTGGTGCGCTTCGGCACCATCACAATGACTGCCCTATTTGATTCCGGATCAACCCACAACTTTGTGTCAGCTCCGGCGGCGGCGCGATGCGGCCTCTGTTCATCCCCTGCACCAACATCAGCGTCACTGTGGCGAACGGCGACAGGGTGCCAGCGACGGGCGTGTTCCGCGACGCACCGTTCTCCATCGACGGCGAGGCATTCTGGGCGGATTTCTTTGTCCTTCTGCTAGGCGGCTACGACCTGGTGCTCGGCACTGACTGGCTGGCCACGTTGGGGCCGATCCTCTGGGAGTTTGGGCACCAAGTGATGTCCTTCTGGCACTTCAATCACCACGTACGCTGGCGTGGTGTGGCCGGGTCAGGAACACCTCAGCTACGCGTCTGCTCCATGGAGGCCGCCTGGGAATTGCTCGACCTCTTATTGACGGAATTCAAGGACATCTTTGCCTCGCCGACTGGCCTGCCTCCTCCACGAGCCCGGGACCATCGCATTCATCTCTTGCCCGATACGGCGCCTGTAGCTGTTCGTCCCTACCGTTATCCCCTGTTACACAAGGACGAACTGGAGAGGCAGTGCCACCAACTGGAGCAGCAAGGGCTCATTAGGCGCAGCACCTCCGCGTTCTCTGCGCTGGTGTTATTGGCGAAAAAAGGCGATGGAACATGGCACCTCTGTGTTGATTACAGGGCATTCAACGAGCGTACAGTCAAGAACAGATTTTCCATCCCCGTCGTCGAGGAGTTGCTAGATGAGTTGCACGACGCAAAATTCTTCACCAAACTAGACTTGCTCTCTGGATATCACCAAGTTCGCATGCATCCGGCCGACATTGAGAAGACGGCGTTCCGCACGCATGATGACCTCTATGAGTTCTTGGTGACGCCGTTCGGGCTCACGAACGCACCGGCAACATTCCAGGCGTTAATAAATGATGTGTTGCGTCCTTTTCTTCGCTAGTTCATGTTAGTCTTCTTCGATGACATCCTGGTCTTCAGCTCCTCATGGGCCGAGCACCTATGCCATCTCTTGGAAGTCCTTGCAGTCTTGCGTGCCAACAAGTTGTACCTCAAGCGCTCCAAGTGTTCGTTCGACGAGTCCTCCGTGGCTTATCTGGGGCATGTTGTTTCTGGGAACGGCATCGCCATGGATGTCAGCAAGGTGCAGGCTGTGACCGAGTGGCCACGCCCACGATCAGTTCGTGCTCTGCGTGGGTTCTTGGGGCTTGCCGGCTACTATCGCCGTTTCATCAAGGAATTCGGGACCATCGCCACACCATTGACTAGTTTACTCAAGCGGGATGCATTCCAGTGGTCAGAGGAGGCAGAGACGGCCTTCCTAGCACTCAAGAAAGCTCTCACGACCGCCCCGGTCTTGGCATTGCCGGACTTCACCAAGACATTTATCGTCGAGTGCGATGCGTCGAGATCAGGGATTAGAGCAGTACTTCACCAAGCCGACGGCGCCATCGCATTCTTCAGTCGTGCACTTCCGCCTCGCCATCGCGGCCTCGTGGCATACGAGCGTGAGTTGATTGGACTCTCCCAGGTTGTTCGTCATTGGTGCTCGTATCTACGGGGGAGGGCCTTCATCGTTCGCACGGATCATCAGCCCTTAAAGTACATCTTGGATCAGCGTCTGGCCACAATTCCTCAGCATCATTGGGTCAGCAAGCTTTTGGGCTATGATTTCACTATTGAATATAAGCCTGAACGTACCAATGTGGTCGTCGATGCTCTGTCTCGCCGAGACACACCAGAGGCCCTACTGCATGGCATCTCATCCCCTTCGTTCGATCTCCTGGATGATATCAAGCACGCAGCCCAAGCGGATGCAGAACTAGTGGCTTTACGCGATCAGATAGTTGCTGGCACCCTTGCAGATCCTTGGACAGTAGTTGATGGGCTGGTTTTGTTTCAGCATCGCATCTATATTCCAGCTCATTTTCCATTCTTGCCAGCCATTCTAGCTGCTGTTCATGATGACAACCATGAGGGCATTCAGCGCACCCTTCATCACCTCAATCGTGACTTCCATGTCCCTATAGCCAGGAAGATTGTGCAGGATTATGTTCGAGCTTGTGTGGTGTGCCAGAAAAACAAAACGAGCTCACCGGGTGGCTCGCTTCGGCCCCTGCCGGTTCCTTCCGTCAGTTTGGCGGCACAACGGCATGGATTTTGTCGAAGGACTGCCAAAAGTGGCGGGCAAATGCTGTGATCTTAACGGTCGTGGATCGGTTTGTCCAAGTATGCCCACTTCATTCCACTTGGCCATCCATATACAACGAGTCCGTTGCCGGGGTGTTCTTTGGGGGAAATTGTGCGCCTACATGGTCTTCGGAGTCCATTGTCTACGATCGTGACCCGGTGTTCACTTCGGCTTTTTGGCAGGCCTTGTTTAAGGTGTCGGGATCAAAGTTCTTTGCTAAGTTACGCATTTCACCCGCGAGACAAATGGGCGGACGGAAGGCTGTCAACAAAGCTATTGGCATGTATTTACGGTGCCTCACTGGAGATCGGTCGTGCCAGTGGGTGCGTTGGCTTCCTTGGGCGAGAATACACCTACAACACGGCCTTCCATACGGCTCTAAAGGAGACTCCCTTGAAGTTGGTTTATGGCCGTGACCCGCCATCCATGCGTTCCTATGATCCAAGCGAAGTTCGGGTGGTAGGCTGTTGCACGGACGTTGGGCCGAATGGGAGGAATTTACGCGGGATGTTCATCTTCGATTGGAGCAAGCTCAGCAGATCTCAAAGCAGCAATATGACCGTCATCACCGGGACGTTCGCTTCTCTGTTGGTGACTGGGTTTGGTTGCGCCTACATCACCGTCCTCATGGCTCCCTCGCTGCATCTTCGACCGGCAAGCTACGCCAGCGCTATTATAGGCCTTACCAGATTGTGGAGGTGATAAATTCAGTTGCCTTTCGCCTGGCCTTGCCACTTGTGGCACGGTTACATGATGTGTTCCACGTTGGGCTTCTAAAAAAGTTTGTAGGCACTCCTCCACAAGTGCCTCCGCAGCTCCCCACCATTCACAATGGCGCAGTTGTCCCAGACCCAACGTCTGTTCTACAGATCAGGCTTGGTCCCAATGGTGAGCGTCAAGCTTTGGTTTAGTGGGACAACCTTCCCCCTTCATCAGCCTCTTGGGAGTATTTGGAGAAGTTCAAGTAGAAGTACCCTCAATTTCAGCTCGAGGACGAGCTGTTGCTCAGGGGGGGGAGTTGTTGGGGGGTTACCCGAAAAATTCGGATGATTCCCCGAACACGCGAGAGAGAGGGTTCTTAGCACGTTCAAGCACACAGTTTGAATACAGAGAGACTGTAACTCCCTCTGCTGATTGCACAAGTTCCAAAAAGTCTGAATCCGTTTACACGTGCCCTCGCGCCCCCTTTTATAGGGAGATGAAGGGACTTTTACATACCAACAACACCCTTAGGCTCAGAGAATATTCCTAGTGTGAACGCATACAAGAATGTCTTTTTCGTCTAACATATTTACAAATCTGTCACTAGTTCACACTCAAAACCCGGACTTTTTGGGACAACAACTTTGACTTTGCTTCTCCGTTGGTTCGTGAATGTCTTCACGTGTGACCCCCGAACCAGGCCCTCGACAAATTCCCGACTTCGGCTTTCGCTTCTTCGAAGATTCGTGCATGTCTCCACGCGTGACTCCCGGCCCGGGTCCCCGATAGATTCCCGAATCGGCCATCTTCGGAAGTTCGCGCCATTGCCGGCTCGAGATTCGGGCTTCCGCATGTTCGTGAGTCTACCTCTTCACGAACCACAATCCCCGAATTTCACACATTCGCGAATCCGAGGCTTCACAGGTTCCAGGCTTCCGGAAATCGTGAGTTTCCTGTCCCTGAAAAACATGTCTCAAGAACTTTGTCAAACTTAACGTTTCGAGGGTGACGGGTTTTCCTGAATTCCCCAACACTAGCCCCTCGGGGAAGCGGGTTGACTCCGACGATCCGATTCCATGAACCTTTCGAAAATTTAGTAAAAAACGTCACCCTCGGAACGTCGGAGGGGACACGCGTCGCCCGGGAACCCTAGAACGGTTAGATCGAGGCGGGTTTCGCAGAACTACCCCTCCCCGCCCCTATAAATAGGAGGCCGCCGCTGTTAAAAAATTTTACGGCCTTCCTGCTTTTTACGATTCGTGGATCTTTCTTGCTCGTGGAATTTAGTCTTCTACTGAAATGTTCGCGAACTTCCGGTTCTCTTCGCATCTCTCTAAGGTATTATCTTATTTCTCTCTTTTCAATTCTTACTTGTCATACTTTGCCGCAGTGGTGTCTTTGTTCTATGAGCTTCATTCTCGAATGTTGTTCTTATTGGTTCGTATGTTTGCCTCTGTTTGTTAGGTGGCTCGAGTTAAAAGCACGGCCAGACCCATGACTACCGAAGAACTCATTGCAGCAGGACTTCCAGTTGACCCTGTTGTCGAAGGTGCTGAGCATGCTGCACCAACCAAAGATACCGGCTCTCCTAGCGGCTCCAGGAGTCGCGAAGACGGGGAAGTCCAATCTGATGACGGCGAAGATATCGGGGACGTGGATGCCGGCGTTAGTGATCTAGTTAGAGCGAAGACCGCCAGCCCACTGCCCTCCTCACTCGCTTTCGGAGAGTTCAAGGTCACAACCAACATGGTTCGGGAATATGAGAGAGCTGGGTTCTTCCCTCCGGGCGCTGGGTGAGCCCCGCTTGATGAGCAAATCCCTACCCCTAGGGACGGAGAGGTTGTCGTCTTTCGTGACTTCTTCATTTGCAGACTGAGGTTCCCCTACGACCCGATCCTACCGGCTATCCTGGATGCCTTTTCGGTGAAGATCCACCAACTTTCGCCGATGTCTTTCCTTGAGGTGTCGAAGTTCATTTGGATCATGAAGACCTTCGGCTGCAATCCCAATGTCGATGCCTTCGCCAGATTCTACGAACTGGTGATTATCCCCGAGGTCGTCAAGGGCAGCGACGGGCAGTTCTATCACACCCAACACGCGTGTTGCACCTTCAACTCTCGACGTCAGAACACTCGAAAGGGGATTACCCGAATTCAGATTGCTCCCTGTTGCAAGACTAACCTCACCGACGATTGGGGCTCTCATTGGTTCTATTTGAAGGTGAACATGTCGGAATTGTCCTGCCCGATTGCGCCCCTGACCGCGGTGAACGCTGCTGAATTCAATCAGCGGGCAGTGGGAATCAGAAACTGCGAAAGTGCATTTCACCTTGCCAGCACTATACTTGGTGGCCGCGACATTATTGAAGAGTTCGTCGCTGCCCGGGTCTGGCCTATTTCGAGTGGTTGGTCTCCCACTGAGATCGTATACTTCAACGTTAACTGGGCAGCTCAAAAGGTACCTTTCCCGAAGTTCGAGATTAAACTTCGTGAGGATCAGAGCGCTGACGCCTTCATGATTGAAGTAGAAAAGAGGGTGAACGTCATGGTAGGCGAATACACCATGAACGAGTATAAGGCGTACAAGGCTCTTGTGAAGCACAAGAAGAGGATCAACCGCGTGTTTTCCGAAGTTTGTGGGGACAAATCTTTCAGTTCTCGAGGCCTGGGTCCCAAGATGAAGGTTCCCGCAGTTGCCGTGGCCAGTTGTTCGGCTGCCCCGATCAATGCCCCACGAATAAGGTCATCGAAGCGAGGCTCATCATCTGTCAGCGAGGGCACTTCCTCTGGGGTTAAGCCTTCCAGGACAAGATCTCTGGAGTCGTCGAAGCGTAAGCACAAGACTTCTGACCGAACTTCGGATGCCGAGCTTCAGGCGGCTTCGGGCCTAGCCCGGATGAGTCGCAAGAAGTTGAAGAAGGCGGTGAGGAAGGTTTCCTCCATCGGGGTTCGGCGAGTTCCATCCTCCTTTGACGACGATGCCTTCGTGGAAGCAGAAAGCCGGAAAGGTGTTTGCTTCTGGCCTCTGTTTAACTTTCGAGACAACTGTCCGTCGGGTTCTGAGAATGAATTCGTGGATGTTGATTCCTTTTCAGATGCTGCTCCCGAAGTTCGCAAGGATGTTGTACCTACTGCTGCTGATGAGACCACTGTCGATGCTGAAGCTACTGCCCCTGCTGAGTCCCCCGCTGCTGCCGAAGCCCCTGCTGCCGATATCTCTCTACCCACTTGCTCCCGGGACGAAGCCTCCCCGAATTCGCCAAGGAACTTGAACTCACCGTTCAAAGGGGGAGAATCCTACCGAACATGCCCCCTTGGTCGAAGTTCGGGAGGTTGTTCCCGAAGATCAGGCTCCCTCTCCTTCTTTGGCTGCTTTCAACAAGAGTTTTGGTACGTCTCATCGCGGCAAGTTATTAAGTGTTGGTTTCGAGACAACTGGCGTTGGGAGCAAGATTTCCAAGATTTTAACACTGTGGAAATTGCCTGTGACTGTTGATGAATCAGGAGGGGAGAGCTCGGAACAACCTGAAGGAGCTGCTCAGGACTCTAGGAAAGGGCCTCACCCTACTCCCGAAGCCACCCCTTCATCTCGGGGCAAAGCTTCTTCTGGTTCGGCGAAACAGGTCACCATGCAGCACTTCAGTAAGCAAGGTTCATTCCTTCTCACTACTTTTTCATGCTTTTTCCGATTCTTGAATTTTGATCTGAGACTTTAATCTTGAATTTTTCAGAATTCAAGGATCTTCTCCACTCTTACTCTCCTACGAAGCTAGCGCGTTTTCAAGAGGACTATGCACTCAAGCATTCTATGCTCGGGAAAGTTGTTGTAGAGCGGCTCGCTGAACAAGAAAAGGTGAACATGCAGCTTTCCCAGAAGTCTAAGGAACTCAAGCACAGCTTCGCCCTCGCACAATCTGCGAACATAGAACTTGAGAAGAAGGTGGCTGAGTTGGCGGATGCCTTGAAGACTAATCAAGACGAAAAGAAGACCGCGGAGGCAGCACTTGAGCAGTGTAGAAAGGAGCTGGAAAAAGTTTAGAAGGCCCACGAAGATGATCTCAGCTTAATTGAAAATCTTCGGGAGAAACACGAGAGGGCTACGAAAATTGCCGAAGATCTTCGCATTAACAACGCCAGTCTCGCTAAGTCTCTGAGCGCGAAAGATCGTAAAATCCAGGATCTTGAAAAAACGCTGGCGGAGCAGAACGCAACCTCGAAGAGGAGCACTTCCGAAATTCTAGAAAAGTTGAAACTCCTTTATGAGGAATACAAGAAGTCACTGAACGAGTTCGGCGTTCGTCCAGCTCCTCTTCCGGATAATATTGAGATTCCTGAATTCATGGATTGGATGGAGACTGAGTTCAAGGCCCTCTCTGAGGTAATCTCCGGCGCCAGCGACTTCGTGGCTGCTTTCTCCGTGGAAAGCATATTGAAGATTCTCCATGACTTCGACTGCGCCGACTTGGCGAAGTTTCGCAGCAAGATCTCCCAATTCGCTAGCGCCACAAGCACCTCGATAATTCGGGCCAATGCCGATGTTCAGGCTATCAAGAACAAGTTCGCGAGGGAATTTTGGCTGACTAGTGGGAAGGAGATCGTCAAGGTCATTGCGCGCGCTAAACTTGCTGAGGTAAATTTTCGTACGATTTCGTCACTTGTACCGGCTATCGATGTTTCAGTCTCTTGAGTTTCCTTTACATTTGCTTTCTTTCCTTTTCAGCTGAACGAGGAAGAGGATCATGAGAATATCGCTGCATCCCCCGAAGGGTCATCTTCTGGCGAAGATTCCGGTGACTCAGGCGAAAGGGGTTCGGGCGGCAGCAGCAGCAATAGCAGCAGTAGCAGTGATGAGGGCAGCAACGACGGGCAAGCTTCCGGGCGCGATGACAGTTCTCCGAAGGTGGATGTCACGAATTAGATGTTTTGTCCGAACCTTGCACGCCCTCAAGGCTGTCTGTACATTTTGTAAATTCACTTAGCTTCTCTGAACAAATGTTTTGTAAACTTTAACCTGCGCAGGTCCTGCAAGCTGGGCCTGCGCAGGACGTGATGCCACTACAAATTCATCGAGATAGGATGTTTGTTAGCGGCGAAGCATGGCGCCTGTTTAAGCGGGCTCATCCCGAACAAGACTTCTCTAATTTTTGGCTTGAAACCTCGCTTAAATTTTCTATGGGCTGTTTTGATCTCTCTTCCTTTTTCTTGTTTCGTAAGAAGGAAGTTCTGCATCCGCTACTTCGCGCTCCGCAAATTTTCCGAAGACGGAGCCCCTTAGCCCCTTAGCAGGCGTGTCTGACTTCGCTTATGCTAGCAATATTGCCGAAGGCAATGTTTGTAAACCAGGACATGTTGTGGAGCTTTCATTCTAAATTTTGCACTGACTGTTGTAATCGTTGATGAACTATTCCGAAGTTTTTATGCGAATAAGGCAATGAATACGTTTTTTTCTTGAAAAAACGTCACCCTCCCCCACCTTGCCATTTTGCATGAAAACTTGAAGGCGGATTGATGAAGCTTACTGTTCGCGTATTTCGGTAGAGCATACTTTTAGGAGAAATCTTCGTTAGTTTTTTTGAAAAATTTTAACCGTCGTCACGCAAGTCGACAAAATTTGTTTTCAAATTTTGTGGACTTGATCCGACTAGCAGACTTGCCTCGGTTGATACTGCAACCTTCAGTTGCTTCAACCAAGATTTTCTACGATTTTTCCGCACGAGCCCCTTGCTCTTTTCTTGCAACGATGTTATCACAAAAGGCTTTTCAGCAGTCTATGCCAAATAAAAATTTGTAGGCAACCCCTTACGCATTCACTTTCTCGAAATCGTCATGTAGACCTTTTTGGTGGAAATCCCTTCGTGGATGGGATTCTAGACCACAGCTCACTGCTGTCTCGGGCCTTTTTGGGTGGGAATCCCTTAGTGGATGGGATTTTCTAGACCACAACTTGTTGTTGTCTCAGGCCTCTTTCGGTGGGAATCCCTTAATGGATGGGATTTTCTAGGCCACAACTTGTTGTTGTCTCAGGCCTCTTTCTTCACGATGGAATTCAGGCTATCATGAAGCCTTTCTCATGAACTTTTTTCTTTTTTTTCACGATGGAATTCTGGCTATCACGAAGCCTTTCTCACGAACTTTCTTTTTTCACGATGGAATTCTGGCTATCACGAAGCCTTTCTCACAAACTTTGTTTTTTCACGATGGAATTCTAGCTATCACGAAGCCTTTCTCACAAACTTTCTTTTTTCGCGGTGGAATTCTGGCTATCACGAAGCCTTTCTCATGAACTTTCTTTTTTCACGATGGAATTCTGGCTATCACGAAGCCTTTCTCACGAACTTTCTTTTTTCACGATGGAATTCTGGCTATCACGAAGCCTTTCTCACGAACTTTCTTTTTTCACGATGGAATTCTGAAAATACGCGATTTGGGGGAAGACTCTTTTTATACATATATCACAAAGAGTATTTACATAGGATCCGCCTCATTAAAAACCTTGCCTCTTGATTTAGAGCCCCCTTTGCAAGGAAAAGAGTACGGTCCTTCTTATTCTAGTACAACTATAAAAAGGAAAGCTAATGTTTTCTCCCGAAATCACTTATAGACACGTGATTCGGATTTTTTTTAGTCTTCTAGAATACAAACTTACGAAAATTGAAAAACTACTATATGTTACATCTAGCTACAACTTGGGTTTTCATGGATAATACCTTTTTAGGCTGTCAGCATTCCACGAATACGACAACTCTTCGCCAGTTTGCTCCATTAAGCGAAAAGCCCCTGGCATGTCTGTTTCTCTGGCGATGTAAGGCCCTTCCCATGACTCATGAAGTTTTCCTGGGTTTTCCCAATTTTGGTTCCTTTTCAACACAAGATCACCGGTTTTGATGTCCTTTCGGACCACCTTCTTGTCTCTCCACGCCCTTGTTTCTCTTTGGTATTTCTTAATGTTTTCTGCGGCTTCAAGGATTATCATCTCGATCATGTCCTTTTCCACCTTCTTATCGATTTCCTCTATCTCTTTTCCTTTCAAGACTCTCATGCTTTCATTCTTGATTTCCTCCGGTGTCATAGCCTCAGTGCCGAAAAGTAGGCGAAAAGGCATGAAACCTGTTGCTCTTGATATTGTGGTGTTGTGAGACCAGATCACCTTCGGAAGTTCATCCACCCACTTTCCCTTTTTCTGGTCGAACAAGCATTTCTTGATTCCCGAAAAAATCAGGCCATTGGCTCTTTCAACTGCCCCATTAGAGGCGTGGGTGATATCTTGACGAAAATTTCGCCCGGGTGCCCAAGGTTTTGCAATATTCTTTGAAGGTGTAGCGATCGAAGCTGTTTGCCATTGTCAACCGTTAGTTCTCTAGGAACCCCGAACCGCGGACTATGTTTTGCCAAAAGAATTTCTGAATTGTTGTTGCTTTAACATTCGCAAGTGGTTTTGCCTCCACCCACTTTGTAAAATAATTGACTGCAACAGCTGCGAATCGGCAGTTGCCCTGAGTTGTTGGCAACGGCCCCACAAAATCCATTCCCCACATCTGCGAGAGGCCAAGTCGGTGGAATTAGGTGAAGCGGCATTGAAGGCGGATTCTGTTAAGTCGCCGTTTTACGGCATGCTTCACCTTCGCCGAACTAACGTCTTGGCATCAATGTTTATGGTGGGCCAATAGAATCCCTGTTTTATCGCCTTTCCGGCCAAAGCCCTGGTGCCTATGTGCGCCCCGTAGAATCCGCTGTGGATTTCCTTTAGAAGTTCTTGACCTTTTTCGGAGGTGATGCACCACAGCCAAGGTTCAGTGACTCCTGATTTGTATAGTTCTCCATTTACTACTGTATAGCCCCGAACCCTTTGCTTCAATCTTTTCTCCTCTAACTCATCTTGTGGTTCGTAGTGTCCTCTCAGATAAGCCATGATTTCTGCTCTCCAATCAGGAGTCTCTACTACATTCACGATTTTGGCCCTCGAATCCTTGATGGAGGGCTCTCTGATGATTTCGAAGAACACATCCGGGGGTAGCTCTTGATTTCTAGGTTCTTTGCTTTCGCCAGCTTATCTGCCTCATTGTTGTCATCCCTTGGGATATGCTGGACTGAGTAGCCTTTGAAGTGTTTTTCCATTTCCCTTACTTTTTCTAGATACTTCATGAGAACGGGATTCCTTGCCTCGCTTTCTTTCTCGATATGTTCTTGGATCACTTTCGAATCCGTTCTGATTATGAAGGTCTGCTGCCCCAAGGCTCTCATTTTCCTTAATGCCAACAACAGAGCTTCGTATTCCGTTGTATTGTTCGTGGAATGTTCGTTGTTCGCGAATACGAGCCGAGCTGCGTATCTTATGACTACGCCCGTCGGGGACGTCACAACAACCAAAATTCCGACCCCCTTGTAACACCAAGCCCCATCACACTGTACTATCCAAGGTTCAGGTGCATTTTCCTCAAAGTTTTGAATAGGTGAAGTCCAGTCCACGACAAAATCTGCCAGAACTTGCGATTTTATTGCACTTCTTCTCTCGAAGTCTACCACGTACTCAGAAAGCTCAGCGCCCCACTTGATGATTCGAGTGGATGCCTCTCTATTTGCGAACAAATCATTCAGTGGCTGGTTGGTGATGACTCTTATTCTGTGACCCTCGAAGTAATGCCTTAGCTTCCTTGTTGCCATGATGACCGCATATGTGATTTTTTCCAGCTCGGAATAGAAGATCTTGGAACCAGACAATGCTTCAGAAGCAAAATATACAGGAATTTGTCTGAGCTTTCCTTCTTCCTCTTTTTCCAGCAATAGCACTGCGCTTACTGCCGAGTTTGATGCGGACACGTATAGCAGAAGTGGCGATTTCGGTTCAGGAGGACAAAGTTTGGTCATGGTGGACAAGTAATCCTTCAATTCTTGGAAGGCTCGCTTCGAGGTTCGGACCCTTGGAAGTTCTTAGCACTTACGAGGACTTGGAAGAACGGTAAGCTTCTTTACGCGGCTGCGGGAATGAATGCGGTAAGGGCAGCTACTCTTCCTGTCAGCTTCTGCACATCTTTTACTGAGACTGGATCTTGCATTTCCACTAGAGCCTTGATTTTGTCGGGATTTGCCTCTATGCCTTTCGTTGAAACTAGGCATCTAAGAACTTTCCCCTTGTGAATGCCGAATACATATTTCTCCGGATTCAGCTTCAGATTCGCTGCCCTCATGTTCGCAAATGTTTCCGCCAGGTCACTGATGTGGTCTTTCCTCTGAACACTTTTGACGACTATGTCGTCCACATACGCCAAGATGTTTCTCCGAATTTGTGGGTGTAGTACTATTGCTATCATTCTTGAGAATGTACATCCTGCGTTCTTTAGCCCCTCTGGCATTCTTACGAAGCAAAATGTCCCGAAGGGAGTGATGAAACTTGTTTTTTCTTCGTCCTCCTTGCGAACCCTGATCTGATGATACCCCGAGAATATGTCCAGGAGCGAGAGCATCTCACTGTTGGCTGCATCATCTACGATTTTGTCTACCCTTTCTAAGGGAAAATCGTCTTTCTTGCATGCCTTGTTCAAATCTGTGAAGTCCACACACATCCTCCACTTTCCATTCTTCTTCTTGGTAGCTTGTGTTGGCTAGCCAGACCGGGTACTTCACCTCTCTGATTACTTACGTGTTTTGCAATCTCTGAACTTCAGCTTCCACTGCTTTCACTTTTTCTTCGGACATTTTCCGAAGTTTCTGCTTCTTGGGAGGTATTTTTTCGTCTGTCTCTAGGGCATGTTCGATGATGTCTCTGTCCACACCTTGCAGGTCCTTAGCTGACCATGCGAAAACATCCTTGTTCTTGTTCAGGAATTGTACGAGATCTCTGTCCTCTTCGGCGTTGAGGTGCGCTCCTATTGTGACTGCTCTATCAGGCATGTCATCCAGATACACTTTCTTGGTTTCGCCATCTGCAGCTATTTCAATTTTTTCCTTGTCCCGCTTAGGCTCTTCGTAGGTTTCCTTCTTCTCGTCAGCTGCTTTTAGTTGGTACACGTTCGTTTGGCCGGGCGTGTGGCCTTTTTCTATGTTTCTGGCCTCTTGCTGATTGCCGAACACCGTGATGACCCCTTTGGGCGCAGGCATCTTCATGCATAAGAACTGTTGCCTTATGACAGCATTAAACTTGTTCATGAAACCTCTGCCGAAAATCGCGAGGTATGGGTGGTAAATGTCAACTACGTCGAAAGTGAGACTCTCCGTTCTGGCATTCTCGAGATCTCCGAAGGAAACCGGGAGTGATATTTTTCCAACCGGCTTGATGGGCTTTCCTCCGAACCCCTGCAGCGGGTACTCTGGGGGTCCAACATGTGCTGGCTCAGATTCATCTTTTCGAAAGTCTTCAAGAACAGGATATCCGCCAAACTCCCATTGTCGACTAGGACTTTTCCTATGACCCATCCAGCTATGTTCACCTCAATGACCATGGCGTCATTGTGAATCGCGGATTTCAGCCTAAAATCTTCTTCTGTGAAGATGATTGGCACCTTTGCCCACTCCGGGCGTGCAGCTGGGCCGTCATTGATGATAGTGTTCACAGACCTGAAGTAATTGTTTCTTTGCTTTTTGGTCTCGAATTCCATGGCTGACCCGCCCTTGATTGGCATGATAGTCCCGAACGATGGCAATGCTTTGGAGTTCTGAGGTCCCGAACTTGACTGAGTCCTTGACGAACTTTCTGGAGGTGGCGGCAAGATTTCCCGAATGGGTTGCGGTTGCTGGATCGCCTGGATCGCTTGCGACTGAGGGAAAAATTGCTGCGACGGCTGCCACGCTGACTGTGGTTGCGGGAATTGCTGAACTGGGACAGAACTTGACTGTGGGTTTGCGAATTGCGGCTGCCAGAAATTCGGGTGAAACTGGCTTGGCATTGAGGATGCGATGCTCATTAGTGCTTTCTCTTGCTGAATTCTCGCCATGTTCTTCTTCGTTTCTGGGCACCCTTCGGTGCTATGGCCCCTCCCATGATACTGGCAATAGAAGTAAGGATCTTTTGGGTTGTGGTTCGTGAGTGCTGGTGGTCCTCTGCCTCTCCCCCTTCCTCTGGGATTGAACCCTCCCCTGGTGCTTGGCTTGTTGCCTTGTTCAGGTTGTGAATTTCCGACGTTGTTGACATTTTGCGGATGTTGGGGTGGTGCCCTCCATGTCATCTCTCTGTTGCCCTGTCTTGCCTCGTTCCGCTCGGCCACTCTTTTGCGATGGTCATCATCTGACAAAATGTACTCCTCCAATTCGCGAAAGAGTTCCTCAACCGTCTTGGGTTTCTTTCTCGTGAGATGCGAAGCTGTTGGCCCTGGAGTGAGACCTTTGATTAGTGTGTTGATTGTTGTTTTGTCATCAGCTTCGGGGATTTGAGACCTTTGTTGCATGAACCTTCTCACGAAGTTCCGCAGTGGCTCTCTGTCTTTCTGCTTGCAGTTATACAAATCTAATGCTTCCGCTGTTGTGTCGTGGAACATCTGAAATGCTTGCATGAACTTTGTCTTGAGATCTACCCAGCTGTAGACTGAATGTGGAGGCAGCAGTGAGTACCAATTCAGTACTGGTCCTTCGCAAGCGATGATGAAGGATTTGGCCAGTGCAACGTCATCCCCTCCTGCCAAATTCACAGCTGATTCATATCTCATGAGGAACTGCCTGGAGTTTCCGAAGCTGTTGTATTTGGGGAGAGAGAGAGGCTCAAACTTCGGCGGCCAAGGTGCTGTTTGCAGCCCAATTAACAACGGCGATTCAGAATCCACGAAGTGTGAGACTCCATTTCCCGTGAAGAAGTTTTCTTTCGGGGGTTCTCTTGCTGGCCTAGAGTTTTGGTGCGGTGACTCCTGCCACAGGGAACTGTTCTCTTGTTCTTTCATTTCATCAATTTCTTTCTGTATCGCTTCGATTTGCTCTTTTGCTTTGTTTAGCTGCTCTAGCTTTTCAGAGATTTTTCTCTTCACTTGCAATTGAGCTGCGAACTTTTCTTTGTCTTTCTACGAAATTTCTTTGTATCTTTTGCTTGAACCATTTCTAGTTCCATATCTATGGTGTTATCATCATCATCCACATTCTCAAACTCTTGCCGTTCGGCGGAGTTGTTCTTGGGTATGAGCTGTTTTTTCTGCTCTTGCCTTCATGAGAGCTTCAAGCTTTGCTCTCCGTTCTTGGTCTGTTGTGTTAGAAGATTCAGGAACGAAAGAGGTTTCATTCCCTTGGGTAGGATGGTGATCGTCTCGATTTGCCTCTGCTGAGACGTTCTTCTTGGATTTCTTTTGAGGTGGCATCGTGAGTTTCTCTTCGGCTGGAACACGGTGGGCACCAATGTTGGGGGGTTACCCGAAAAATTCGGATGATTCCCCGAACACGCGCGAGAGAGAGTTCTTAGCACGTTCAAGCACACAGTTTGAATACAGAGAGATTGTAACTCCCTCTGCCGATTGCACAAGTTCCAAAAAGTCTGAATCCGTTTACACGTGCCCTCGCACCCCCTTTTATCGGGAGATGAAGGGACTTTTACATCCAACAACACCCTTAGGCTCAGAGAATATTCCTAGTGTGAACGCATACAAGAATGTCTTTTTCGTCTAACATATTTACAAATCTGCCACTAGTTCACACTCAAAACCCGGACTTTTTGGGACAACAACTTTGACTTTGCTTCTCCGTTGGTTCGTGAATGTCTTCACGTGTGACCCCCGAACCAGGCCCTCGACAAATTCCCGACTTCGGCTTTCGCTTCTTCGAAGATTCGTGCATGTCTCCACTCGTGACTCCCGAACTGGGTCCCCGATAGATTCCCGAATCGGCCATCTTCGGAAGTTCGCGCCATTGCCAGCTCGAGATTCCGGTCTTCCGCATGTTCGTGAGTCTACCTCTTCACGAACCACAATCCCCGAATTTCACACATTCGCGAATCCGAGGCTTCACAGGTTCCAGGCTTCCGGAAATCGTGAGTTTCCTGTCCCTGAAAAACATGTCTCAAGAACTTTGTCAAACTTAACGTTTCGAGGGTGACGGGTTTTCCTGAATTCCCCAACAGGAGTGATGTTATGTGGGGCAGATCATACTCCAGACGCAAGAGGCATAAGCCCCAGCTGGCGCCTGAAGATTAGTAGTCAGTTAGGATTCTAAAATTCGTTGGATTGTTAGGGATAAGATAAGTTAGATTTGGTTTAGAGATAAGTTGGATTCGGTTTAGAGTCTTGAGAAAAAGGGGCAAGAGTTGGCCTATATATATAAAGGCCTTTGTAACTAATTCCAGTCAAGCAATAGATCAATCTTTCCCAAATCTCTCTTCTCCCTTAAGCGCTGAACAAAACAGGCAAGACCTGTTCCTTCTGCTGCCTACCTCACATCCCTTGCCTGTTACTACAGATGTAGTCCAAATTAGTTTGTTGGTTATTGCAAACTTGCAGTCTGTAGCCACGTGATCATTTTTCCTCTTTTCAAGTTTCAGTGTTCTTCACTTTCCCTAACCTGCAGTTGTCAGTCTGTATTGCACCTGCAAAATTTCTCACTTATTGGTGCATCTGTGCAAGGATTCTGGGGGATTGGTGTTGCCGCTGATGGACGTCGACTACGATGAGCAAGATACAGCGAACATTCACTACCTCTACCGGCTCCGACCTCGATAACGACTCGCAAAATACCCTCTCGCCAAAGACCGTCCTTTCGACCACACTTCATTTTGTTTTAGCTCTTGCATGCGATGTGGTTTGAGAACTGCTGGCTCGTGTGAATTATTATTTTTAATTGGATACAACTTATGCAGTAAAGGGTGGATTAGATTGTCCCCATTGCTTTGCGAGGTGAGCTAGCCTTTGGTTAGTTTTTTGAAATCCTAATATCACTATCTCATCTAAATTTATGTATATTGAACTTCAGGTTTAGGTATATCTTGATGGATTGGTGCATGTGACAAAATTAGCAATATGTTTTGATGGATTAATAATCCGGTCTACAATTGATGAGCTCCAACTTTTAGTTATACAAAGATACCACAGTTAAATTTTGTCCTTTACTGTCGATTATCTTCAGTTTGATAGCAACAAAAGGAAATTAAAACTGCTTTGGTGGATGATTTAAAATCACATTAGTAAAGAAAATGTTGTTCTGTACTTTAACCTAAGGTTCTTTTGACCTATGCATATACTTATATTTTTCTAGGTACTGTGTAAAAATTGCTATCTTTACAAGATCCTTACATATTCTATGCTTGAACTGTCAATATCATGCTAATGCAAACACAAGATGCTAACGTTTTCCTAACATGGAACCATTTTGATTATATTCAATACTATTGACAACATTTTAAATCTTGAGTATGTCATCCAAGAAGAGTATTTTTGCAATTCAATTTTAATGTGTTTGGTTTGTATGGACTGGCTTTCACGGTAAGCTATTTTAGCTACTGGTTTTCTAGTCATTTCATTCATCAACTGGGCATATCATTATATATATATTCTATACCCTAGGTATGGAATAACAATTCCATACCCCGAGCCAACCCACCGTCCAACTGCTTCTGGTTTTTGTCCTCCGGATCCTGGTTTTTTTTCTCCGGTCGATCCCATGTTCCAAACTCTCAGATCAGATCTAGCCCGAGCAGTTCCCAGCTTTGTCACGAAATCCCCTCGCACCTCGGGCACCGCCGGCCGACCCTGGCCGTCCCCGTGCAGCTGCAGCTGCGCCCACCCTTCCATCGTCGTGGATCCTCTCCTAGTCGATGCCCCTTCTGTGCTCGGCGAGCATCGACGCGGTGGCGGACATCGCAGGGCGTAGGAGCTCACCGGCGGTAGGCGCTGCTCCTGGCCTCGACCGTGCGAATCTGAGCACTCCCGCCGGTGAATCCGAGCGCTCCACCGCCGCCGGCGAGAGCCTCCACCACGGTGAGTTCTGCTCAGCTCATACGCAAGCTATTGTCGTTAATCTGCGGTCTGCCACCATTAGGCTTTGACCCTTCCGCTGATACGGAGATAAGATTAGGGTGATTCGATTAGGCTGCCACCATTGTGTAATAAGATTCGATTCTGATATCTAATTCTTCAATCCCTCACTGATTGGATGAGATTTCATTGGATTTCAATCCATGATGTGGTGAGTTCATGGCTCTGCAGACTGTAGCGATGGCGGGACCGATTCTGCTGCCGTGCTGCGACGCTGGTTGTCGAGCTTGTGCGATGAGCAGAAGCACGACGACGTGCAGCGTTGAGGAATCAAGAACCAATCACAACTAATGGGGCCCCTACTTTCAGGTGCTCACTACTACAGCCTTTATTCATTCTTCTATCATCAACTGGCATTGTATTCCTTTGTATAAACTCCGCTGCGGTGCAGGTGTTCGGGAGGAGATCTTTTTATATATGGATAGTTAGCCAAGATTACTCGCTTAGCTAGAAAATAATTGGACATATTTTTCTGAATTGGTGGATCTCAGTCCAGTTTATTACAAGATCTCAGTTATAGCTAGCAAAAGAGTTAACCTCGATCTCCCGATAGTTTTTCATAGTACTTCCTCAGTCCCGCAAAGAGTGTGCATTTAGTTTTGTGCTAAGTCAAATCCTTTTATAATTGATCAAATTACTATAAAATTATACCAACCTTTTTTATGTCTAATTAACAAATTTATTATATTTGTTATGAAATATATTTTTCTTCGCATACATGTTTAGTGTTATAAATATTAATATTCTTCATTATAGAATTGTTCAAACTTAAAATAGTTTGACTGATGAGTACAAATCTAAAATAATACTTTTTACGGAACAAATGGAGTAGCTGACAATTTCTAGTATATATCACATATACTTGGATGGCTATTATAACTGCGGGGAATGCAAATTATGCTAGAAAGTCATAAGTGCTCAAAAAAATGGTACACAAAAGAATTATGAAACTGTTAACCGCACTTACACATGTCAAATTTAACTTTGAAAGAATGATCACACATCTTGTAGCGTAGCCACGCAGGCGACCTGGCTAGGAATGTGTGACAGCTGAGAGTTGTACATAATGTATGATAGAAAAGCTGTAACTTCAACTAAGTACTGTACTTGTAAACTGGTCTCCCTTTCGAAAGCAACAATGCAATTAACTTCACTTAGTGATAGTGTGATCATATATCAGTCAAGACTCAAGACTGATGACCGAGTTTACGTGATACTCCGTGTTACGGAGGAGCGTACGTAGCGGCAGCTCGCATCTCCCCTTTTCACTGTAATAGGTAAATCTGTCCCCTAACTTTTGGGGCTAGCTGCAGACCTGCAGTAAAGACCAATTAAAGGTACATTAATCGCCCTAACCATGATGCTACGCTACGCACCACTGGGTTTAAGTTTTCCATTACAGCTAGCTGACTGAAACATGCATGGTCCCTACTATTGCAGCAACCGAATTTGAATTCAACAACGGCTTCCGTTCTACTTCTACTTACGCCTAGCTAAAGTATTTTTTTAACCTGGGAGTAAATTTATCTGTGGCTTCCATTTAGTTTTTCGTAGGGTTTCAATTTGAATTTGCATATGGTACAGTGATTAACACAGGGTGTTAGTACGCAGAGTGCGTGATTAATTTTGTTATGGCCATGCATGCTTCAAGCTTTTAAGAACTCCGTCAAATTTATCTATGTGGCTGGCCACAAGAAATTAAACAAATGGGCCACCACGGCCAGTAGAAGAACAACTCCAAAAAAATTTTGGCCGTTGTAACAAACAAACAACTCACACATGCATCATCCTATAAATTTAATAGAATGGTAATTTCTCATAGTTAACAGAATAATTGTGTGGTCGTAACAAATGTGGTTTTGAATCAACCCAAATGTATCAATAAACTAAATAATTTGGCTAGGATCATAGTTACAATAAGATAATAACCCTTCATAAACCATAAGCCTCAAAATTAAACAAACAGCTCATTTGTTTCAATAAAGAATGTGTGCATCAATATTGTAGGACAACTCGTACTTGCAAGCAATCGGATAGGGAGCAAAGATCTTTGCCAAAGCTACTGCATGTGTTCGTTTCTCCTGCTGCGAGCACAGTACGCAAAAAATAAAATCATCACTTGGGTTCACCTGAACCCTGAATCGTATTTCAAAACTTCAACCCTACGTTGGTGAAAAATTCAATTTCTCAAAAACAACAATGCTCGTTGGCATGTTCCCTGTCAGAAATGAACACGCAGGATCGAGTGAGAACTCAGGTCATGATGCCGCTCGCAGGCTTCACTGCACTTGTCACTGGGTTTATATATTTTTTTTACTTAAACCAATTATTTATGGTTGCTGGGGCCATATAATTCTATTGTTTTATTAACACTGTTCTTTTAGTTTCACCGGTCTAATGCATTTCATCCGTTGTAGTATCAGCAAGGGGACAAGATCATAGAAAGCAGGCTGGCTAACTGAGAATCACATAACCTGTAGAACACCAGGGGCGCGACCAATCGTGATGTAAAGCAGGCGCTCTGCATGCCATGTCCAGTGGTGACAAAATGGCCTCAATAGGGAGCTCCTTTACACCTTTTTCAAGTTTTTACATTTACATACATCATTGTTTGCGACTAGGATCTTAACTCATTGCTTTGCGATTAGGCACATTGGATGCAAATAAAATAGGTTTATTATAGTTCACCAACTTCATATGACACTTTAATGTTGATGTCCTAATAGCTTACCACCATTGTACACAGGATTTATTGATCTGCCTACAGCTCCAAGATCACACCTTTGCAAACAGGTAAAAAGCAAATAACCTACCATCATCTGCATTATGGCAAAGGCTATACATATACATATGACTACTTACGATGAGGAATTCATATTAAATGTATGCGTCATTCAGTGGATACTTTTTTGGGTGCTAAGCATGCTCAGAATTGTCTATTTGTGTTACTCTCTTGAGAATTCGCAGCAAGGTTGGTGCCTACACTTGTATAGTGATCAAGATTATGGGGTGGGGTTCTTGTTTCCGTGACCTCGCAAGTGTAAATTAAGCTGGACCAAGTATTTAGATTGGAACCCAGGTAATTGATCCAAACTAGATATGCTGGAAGTGATATAGTCTAGATATGCAGTTGTGTTTTTCATAGATCCGTATGCATAGCAGTTAGTCCAATTGCAATGTCCAATTAAGTCTCCGTCATTAATGTAGAAATTGTTTAATAAAAAATGTACAAGTTACTTGTTCTTGTCAGATTTCTTCTTGCCTTGCCTAGTTCACATTTTTTGTATCTACCAAGTGTGACTCTTTGATGGATGTTGTTGCATAGAAAACTCTTTTAAATTATTTAACTTCTATTTTTTCCTTTTTGTACTGCAGCTGGAGATATATCAAACCGGTTGAGAATGATGCAATGACAGGTTGATTGAAGGACTGCACCTTTGAGTTTACAGAGACATAACATGTTGCCTTAGCTCACTAATTTGTATTGGTGTCTTCAAATTTTAGACTAGGCTCTTCCCATTCTTAGGTTGTGAAAGATGAAAACTGCTACCTTGGTAGACTTTACACTTGTAATGGAGATGGTATTCTGGAAGTTTGTTATGATCGAATTCTTAACCAATTCAGCATTGTTTTTATGATTGATAAGAATTCAACAACTAGTTCATATGCCTGCACGTAGTGTGAAAGAATAGCCGATTTACAGTCCTACAATGTCTTCCTAGTGCAAACTCATTCTTTACACCATTTTTTTATAAAAAAATATGCTTGGAAAACTCTTCCATGCAAATACATACTAGTGCTAACACCTAACAGAAGGTTCACTAGTCTGGTTATCGGACTCGCCTCCAAATTCAAATATAAAATGTATGTTTGGCTGATGTTTAAACCAACCCGTGAGATAAAATTTAAAAATCTCCAAACATATCAAGTCACGTCCACGGCGGCAGCGAAGAAATATCCAGTGCACAGAGCGAGGGAAAAAATGGATTTGGAGAACCTCTCGTCCAAAAAACCAAGACTAGAAAACCACTAACCGGACCCACACGATGGAGGGCCGGAGCACGGGGGTGCGGGGTGCCGATGGGCTGGCGCGCGGTGGAATCCGCTTCACGGAATAGTGTTTTTTCTCAGATGCAACTAGACCGACTCTAGTTGCAATTGGTTCGCATGAGGTTGCAACCAGGTCTGGTCCAGTGGAAAATGTTTTGAATCCATTAGGAAGTTGCAACGGGTCAAAACTGTTGCAATTAGTTCCGTCAAGTTGCAATTAGTACAATATCATAGTTGCAATTGGTCTAGTCTCGCGGTTGCAATTGGTTTACACGCAGATTCAACACCTAGTTACAACTAGTTGGATCCAATTGCTATCGGTCCGCATCCAATTGCAAGTCCATCTAGTTGCAATCGGTGCAAGTCACCCATCTGTAACTGCGAGTCTATACATTTACTGTACAAAATGATTTTACGTCGAGTTGCAATTAGTATGGTGATAGAGTTGCAATTGGTCTAGTCCTGATGTGGTAATTGGTTGCAACCATGGGGTATGTGCATTTGCTGTACAGAATGCACCTGGTTGCATTTTATCCTCACTTGATTCTCTAAGTGCATTAGGAATTCAAATGCTTCAAGATAAGTATCCAAACTCATCTTTCCAACCATGTGCAATCCAATAACGAGGACTTCCTTTGTGCCTTGGGATCACTCTTTGCCATTTTCACATGTCCACCTATCTCAAAGTGTATGTATTTTTCTCTCCCCTCCTTGATATAACATTATTTTCCAATGATCTTTTTGACGAGTCTCGGTAAGTGTTGACGGATAAAACTCGTATCCACCTACGATCCGCAAGCGTACGGACCTACACCTTTTTCACCACGGGATTCCCAATATTCTTGTCAATCCGCAGAGCAAGGGGATTACTAGCGCTTAACCAAGTACTAATCTAGTTGAATGGAAAACCTTTGAAAGAGTATTAATCAAGGTAAAACAATCTAACCTAAGTTAATCTAAGTTAAGTTGATCAAACAAATCTAGAGTTAAACTAGATGGTAAAGGGTGAACACAAGAGAGTGATTAAGAAAGATAAGCGTTCCCTCCCTAGGATCTAGTATAACATGGTATGCATCTACTACACGAGAGTGGTAAACCAATCTACCGAGGGTTGTGACCACGGTTTCGCTCTTTCCCTCCTCTCGTACTGTCACTACGCGAAGGTAATCGTGACTAGACCTATGATGGACACGGTATGTTGATGGAATATATGGGAGTAGCGGATATCATAAGCCTGAAAAACACGGTAGCTAACCTTAATCATCAAAGCATCATCAACATGAAAACAATAGATTAAAACCACGAATCAAGTAGTGATCACATAGCATGCATCTATCTAGAACGTCGTCGATGAAGATGGCAGTGATGGAGCTTGGGAACACCCCTAGGCCAGTGGCTTGGAGTCCTCTTGCTTCCTTCTCTCCACCGGTGTTGATCCTTGCGACGAGCTCATCTAACTCTCTCCCTCATCTTGCGGCGGCGGTTTTCTGGTGAATGGCGTCGGTAGAATGATTTGTTCGATGTGGTGGCCGACGGCGGCGGAGGCAATAAATAGACAAACACCTAGGGCAAAGGGGGCACCGAACCGGGCCCGGAGTGGGCTGGGCCGGTCGGCCAAGGCCGGCCAGCCCAGGCCCATTTCCGCCCAGTTCGGCCCTGGTTTCCTCCCCGGTTGCTTCTCCCATGATCCCTTATTTGTGTGCACTTTCATGTGGGCCTTTGACGTCGTTTCCTTCACGGTTAAGGCTTGAATCCTTGCTATGCAAGCTTCGCTATTTTCTGGTTGAGTCCCTGAAGACTTGCACGTTGACGCTTCGGTCCTCGGGTCATTTGGAGTCATGTTCATCGCGTGTCTTGACTTGTGACGGGCTTCATGATCTCCTCTTGAAGTGCTTGATGAACTTATCCCGAAAGTCTCCTCTTTAACGTTAATTTCCTGCGTAAACAATAAACTCCAAAATCGACATACAAGTGTGAACTTGTTACATCATTAGTATGCCTAGTGGCGGGTTAGTTGCAAATCATAATCGAAACCAATGTATAACAAGTACTCTAGGTTGACGGAAATTCACCGTCAACATCTCCCCCATGCTTAAACCTTTCTCGTCCTCGAGTAAGTGATCCTCGCTTAAAAGGGAAATCAGCGTTGCCTTCCAATGTTATCCCTGCACTTAGTCATTCATGACGAGACAAATTGCTCTCTCCTAAGAATTTATTTTTTAAAGTTCAAGTTGTGACCGGCTTCTTTTTCATTATGGAAGATAGACTAACAATAAAGAACAAGCCACATTTAACACGATGCTCTCAAACTTAATTGAACTTCAAACCGTTACCTTGTCACATGGAAGAATTTTCAAAAAGATGCATATCCAACATAAGTGAAAATCTCTTGCAAAAGCTCATGGAAGCACTCATCTCATCAAGTCACTCAAGCCTATACTATATTATTTTCAACCTACTCTACTCATATGTGATAGTGGAAGTCTTATGTGGAGCTTGGAAGGTTACAAACAATCCTAGCAAAACATACATCTGAAATATTGTCAAATTAAGAGAGAGGTCTATTGGAATTACTGAGACTCATCAAAAAGGCCATGGAAAATAAATGTTGGAAAGAGAGAGGGATGAAACACACACATTTAGATAAGTGGACATGTGCAAGTGGCAAATGGATGATCCCCAGGCACGAGTGAAGTCCTCGTTATCGGATTGCACATGGTTGGAAGATTTGAGTATGGATGTGTCATCAAGGCACTTGAGAACTTATGAAGCAAAAAGAACTGAGGAGCATCTTTATTTTTTTCTTTATTTTATTTCCTTTTCATTTTTCTCTCTTTCTTTTTTTCACTTTATTCTTCCTATTTTTCTTACCTTTCTTTTCTTCTCATCATATTTTTTTCTTTTTTCATTTTTTTCTTTTGCTCCTCAAATTTTTTTGCAACATAATACTTACATAGCATTTGTGTCAGAGAATGACTCCTCCCCCATGCTTGAACGATGTTCGTCCTCGAGCATAAAAGAGAGGGGAAATGACTGCTAAAGTAAGTATAAATTCCATAATCTTGCGAAATATTTGAGTCTCCATCTAGAATTTTACTCCATACTCAAATTGGGTTGTGGACAAGGAGGTGATCACAAAAAGATGTTTTTGGTTTAGGGTGGAGGCCCAGCGAAGTTTGTGAAATTTTCGATGTGAAAACCCACAATGCATGGACAAAAAGGCTAGCATAAAAAAGTTACACAAAGGAATGACCAGCTTCTTAGACTCGAACCATAGAAATCAATCCTAATCCAACTCATCAAAACATATGTTTGCAATTTACGGGTTTTGTTGTCATAAAACATATATGTATATGGCTTTGGTAGGTAGAACTTTGCAAGAGCATCACAAATATGTAGATAGCATAAAAGTTAAGTTTTCATAAAAAAACAACAAGTTATCCGGCTATCCATAAACTTAAATCAAAGAGCAAAGATATGTATGTGGGTCTAGAGCATAGTCATTTCACCTCCATAAATAAAAGAGCCGGTATTTAAATTAATTTCAGATCATATTATAGAGAGCAATTAGCCAAGACGTGTATAACTTCATGTAGGTAAAACAAAGCGGCAACTTTCATCATCTTTCCGTAAGCATAGGCAATATAGAACATCGAGGTGAACACATGGTCATGCCTATCTATTGAAAGTAAAAAGAAACCTAGGTTGTTTTCCTAGTAGCCATGTTATTGTTGGAAGAGAAAAACAAAAGGTTGCACCTAGTTGAGGTTGAAGGCATACTTACAAGCATTTGCCTTAGGAAAAGAGAAAGTCTATGGAGGTGTTACCATCCTTTGTAGTTCTTCGTTGCCTTCTTCCGACATCTCCATGTATCATTGTGGCTTTTGCTTTTGTCTTGATATATCAATGCTCCTAAACTTCTGAATTTGATCTTGTATGCCTAATGGAGTCATTGGTCGCCCTTCTCTTCAATGTTGTCATCACCATCTTCTCTTTCTTGTTCTCATCATCTCCTTGCTATCTCTTTTTCATGGATTTCCCCCTCTGTATAGAACAGAACATATATTGAAATATCGCTCTATTAAAAAGTTTATGAAATTACCTTTCCAACGTGTGGTCATTCATCGAAAACGGAGTTCAAACAAGGGAGCTATGTCCGTTTTACTTCAGCGCTGTGTGCTGTCCAAAACTGATTTCAGGACGTGTTGCACTCGGTGATTTGGGCATAACCTCTTGTAGGAACCTCCGATTGTCTTGATCCTTGATTGGTTGGAATCATAACTTCATGGGGCTTCTAAATATTCAAAAATATCCAGTGTTTTTCCTTCGAGACCATGCAGAATTTTGATGAGATCGGTGGCTTCTTGCGCATTGATCCGGTGATGTTAACGATCTTGATCATTCTATCTTCTAGAACGTCATGTTGCACTTCCGTGTTGAAGATTCAGGGTCTCCCCCATGCTTAGCATTTTGCTAGTCATGGAAGAAGACAAAGCACTTCTTAGCCATCCTTCAATTTCCTTGTAGTGAGAGTCTTTATCTTGCCTGCAAGACGTTTTAAACGCACATTCTACCCCCAAGGTGACGGTTGGTAGTAGATAGAATTGCCAATAATCCAACAATGTCTCCTAAGATTCTTAACTTGTGGCATAATTAGTCTAATGAGGAATAAAAAACTAATGAGTGTACGTGGTGCAAGGTGTGTATGCACATGATAGGAAAGCATATAAACAAAGACAATGTTTTCACCTAGTTCTAAACACCATGTTTACAACTAGGTTGCCGAATTTCTCCATAGCCATAAAGGTTTGTTTATCAAGGGTTAAAACACCATGTATATCCATAAATCAATAACTCTTATAGCACAAGAAAAATTAAGCGCATATCAAAGCTTATAAACTAACTAATGCAACATGAAAACATATGAAAAGCTAGCTAGGTTTATCGAACTTAATGATGATGGTCCGCAATCATGTTTAAACACCACGTTTACACAAGATCACAAAAGGAAAATGCCTAGCTATAGCATTAACATGGATATGAAAGCATACATCATTAAGTATAAACAACCAAGCCAACTATATGCAAAACATGTAGATGCAAAGAAACATTACGTTGATAACAAAATGCAATGCATGCAAATAAATAAATATGAGCATGAACATGATGGTGGTTCTAAAAAGGAAAACTAAACTTAGATTAATAACCACAAGTTGATCATCATAAGATGGTGACATTCTTTATTCTCTCTAAGAAATGAATAAAAACAAAAAGAAACGGGTTGCCTCCCGAAAAGCGCTTCATTTAAAATCATAGAGCTTGACTTTCTCACATACCTTCTTTTCGTCGCATAGCCATGGCCCTTCATGCAAGAAGAAAAGGTACCAATGCAGCTTTAATTTACTTCTCATGTTGTGCTTGATCACTTATAGAAGACTTGCCCCAAGACATCCTTTTGTTTCATCGCTATCTCCTTCTTTATCATCCTTCGGTGCTGCCTTCACTCCATGAATTTTTTTCTTTAATGTCCAGAACAGAAAGTATACCTAAGCTCTACTCCATTGCACAGTGCACAAATTTTCATTTCCAACGAGTCTTTATTTTCCCAAATCGGACTTCGGACAAGAGAGTTACATCCGTTTTACTTCGGCGATGAAATCTGTCCTGAAATTTCAGAACGCGCAATGCTCAATGTTTTCTCCATAACTCCTTGCACGGGTCTTCAAACTTGTTGGTTCTTGATGCGTTGGAATGGTAACTTGATGGAGCTTCTGGATGTCTCATTTTTTCCATTTGTACACCTCTGAACAAGCTCTCAAATTGATGAAGACAGCAGCATCCATCGCGGGATTTGGAGAGGTTGATGATTTATCTTGCAACTCTTTAAGCATGACTTCTTTTTTAATTATTCGAGCCTTGTCTACATGGTTAGTGAAAATCGGGCCTTCTCCCGACATGTGCTTCTTTAAGGTCATTAGCTTGACCAAGCGCAAAGCATGATCGAGATTTACAAAACTTATTGTAAACATACGCGTCCATAATTTACACCACATGTGAATTGTAGCAACAAGTCAAGGTGTAAATAAAAGAAGCATATGTTTCATATATAGCACTTAGCTTATCATTAGGCAAAGGTTCTTTAGGTGTGAGATTAATTGGATCAATCATAAATGTTTCCTCTTTTTCATTCTCAAGAAAATCTAGCCTATCAACATGATTATTAGAACAAGGCATAGAATTTAAACTATCATTCATACTATTGGTTGAGCATGAGTATTCAAATTTATCAACATAAATACCAATAATATCTTGAGATTTCAGCACATACCTTGGCCTTAGAGCCTTTTCAACAAGAGTGATGTTTGGTTCATCTAGCGGTGTTGAAGGCGAATCAATCTCAACGAGTGAAGGTGTCTCTTTGTTACCTTTTTGCATCTCTTCCATCTCATCATGTGTAAAGTGTAATCCATCAACTACATTTGCATTTGTCTCTTCTTTGAAGTCTTCATTGTCATCCCAATCTTCGTCTTCAAAGTCTTGTATGTTGCTTTCTTTATCTTCCATGTACCACATGTCGTCAAGATCGCTCATCGTTGATTCACTCTTTTCTTCATCCTTGAGTACTTCCATGTCTTGTCTTGCTATTGTGTGGGCTTCAATAGAATATAAGCTATAACCTTCTAACTTGAGTCTCTTCTCCTCCCATTTATCCTTTGAGTCACAAGGATCGTCACGGTTATACTCTTCTCTTTCTTCATCATAAATCCTTGAGTTGTCAAATCGGTCAATCCATCCTTCATCTCCTTCTTCTCTTTCTTCTTCAAATATCTTTTGGATCGACTCTCCACTCATCTCTTGATCAAATATATCTTCAACTAGTTTGGCAACGTGTCGGTGTTCCACCTTCCTTCGGTAGTTGATTAGTGGGGCGAAATCACCTTGAACCCAACCAGATTGATTGAACTCCGCCAATGGTCTAGCATTCCACATACTTCGGCCTACATTCAAGTTAGTTTCAACATTTTTAACTTCCGAAATGACTTCTTACCTTGGGAAGTGGATCTTCAATTTCTTGTATGGTCGGTTCATCTTCCTTGACCTCTGGTTCATCTTTTTCAGAAATTTCAGCAAGCACCTTGGGCTTGCTTTTGTCATTTTGCTCTTCTCGACAACGTCTTTGCCAATCTCGTTGCGTTCTTTGTCCATTGCTTATCCTTTGTAAGATTTGTGCAGCTTCACTAATTGTTTTATCAATTATATCACCGCCTGCACACATGCTTACAAAACGAGACGAGTTAGGGGTTAATGAAAAATAAAAGGTATGCAACATCAAGTCACCGGAAAATCCCAAGTTCGGGCCTCGCTCAAGTAGTTCATTAAAACAGTCCCATGCATCATCAATTCCTTCATCCTCTCCTTGCTTGAAAGTGAGCACTTGCCTCCTTAAGTCTTGGACCTTGCTTATGGGAAAGAACTTCAAAAGAAACTTCTTCACTAGCTCATCCCAATTTTCTTTTGCTTCAACGAACGCAAGTGTGTACCATCTTCGCACTTCATCTTCGAGAGAGAACGGAAAAATATTCCACTTGAACCAAGCGGCCGGAACTCCTTTTTGTTGCACCGTGTTGCATATCATCGTGAATTCCTTAATGTGTCTATATGGGTTGTCATCCTCCAATCCTCTAAATGGTTTTTTCGCCACTAACTTGATGATTCCAGGCTTCACTTCATAGTGGGTTGTAGCAAGCACCAAATCTGATTTTTGCATCTCAATGTCTTCCATTGACGGCATTGCTAGCTCCCTTGGCGACATCTCTTCGTCTTCCAATGGTGAGGTGAACAAATCCATCTAGGCACAAGAAAAGTAGAAAGAAAAACAAAACAGATTTTTTTTCTAGAAAATAAGGGTTAGATGTTAGTAATCAACAAAATCAATACTAGATTAAATGTAGCAAACTGGCTTGCTCCCCGGAAACGGCGCTAGAAAAAGGGGCTTGTTGATGGATAAAACTCGTATCCACCTACGATCCGCAAGCGTACGGACCTACACCTTTTTCACCACGGGATTCCCAAGGTTCTTGTCAATCCGCGGAGCAAGGGGATTACTAGCGCTTAACCAAGTACTAATCTAGTTGAATGGAAAACCTTTGAAAGAGTATTAATCTAAAGGTAAAACAATCTATCCTAAGTTAATCTAAGTTAAGTTGATCAAACAAATCTAGGGTTAAACTAGATGGTAAAGGGTGAACACAAGAGAGTGATTAAGAAAGATAAGTGTTCCCTCCCTAGGATCTAGGATAACATGGTATGCATCTACTACACGAGAGTGGTAAACCAATCTACCGAGGGTTGTGACCACGGTTGTGCCCTTTCCCTCCTCTCGTACTGTCACTACGCGAAGGTAATCGTGACTAGACCTATGATGGACACGGTATGTTGATGGAATCTATGGGAGTAGCGGATATCATACGCCCGAAAAACACGATAGCTAACCTTAATCATCAAAGCATCATCAACATGAAAACAAAAGATTGAAACCACGAATCAAGTAGCGATCACATAGCATACATCCATCTAACCCTTGGGATGAATGGAGACATTACCCCATCATCTTACACAGATTGAAGCACATAGGGGTGATGGAGACTCCGGAGAACGTTGTCGATGAAGATGGCGGCGATGGAGCTTGGGAACACCCCTAGGCTAGCGGCTTGGAGTCCTCCTCTTGCTTCCTTCTCTCCGTCGGCATTGATCCTTCCGACGAGCTCATCTAACTCTCTCCCTCATCTTGCGGTGGCGGTTTTCTGGTGAATGGCGTCGGTAGAATGATTTGTTCGATGTGGCGGCCGACGGCGGCGGAGGCAATAAATAGACAAACACCTAGGGCAAAGGGGGCACCGAACCGGGCCCAGAGTGGCTGGGCCGGTCGGCCCAGGCCCATTTCGGCCCGGTTCAGCCCCGGTTTCCTCCCCGGTTGCTTCTCCCGTGATCCCTTATTTGTGTGCACTTGCATGTGGGCCTTTGACGTCGTTTCCTTCACGGTTAAGGCTTGAATCCTTGCTATGCAAGCTTCGCTGTTTTCTGGTTGAGTCCCTGAAGACTTGCACATTGACGCTTCGGTCCTCGGGTCATTTGGAGTCATGTTCATCGCGTGTCTTGACTTGTGACGGGCTTCATGATCTCCTTTTGAAGTGCTTGATGAACTTATTCTGAAAGTCTCCTCTTTAACGTTAATTTCCTGCGTAAACAACAAACTCCAAAATCGACATGCAAGTGTGAACTTGTTACATCATTAGTATGCCTAGTGGCGGGTTAGTTGCAAATCATAATCGAAACCAATGTATAACAAGTACTCTAGGTTGACAGAAATTCACCGTCAACAGTAAGACCATGAGAAGCTTGTCTTGTTTTGACAACATCTCATTTATAATATCTTGGTAGGACTAAACTTTTCCAAAAAGCTCCACATAAAGCCTACCACATATATATATATATATATATATATATGTTTTGATAGGGAAAGGAGTAGAAGAAATAGGCTTGAGAGAGAAGATGAAATGAGAGTTCATGAGCAAGATGCAAGGTGGTTTAAATTTTTGAACTTGGTTTAGCTCTTTTTCATCTCATTCTTTATTTCAAAATTTCTAAGATCCATTTGAATTTTGGGAGCATGTTTAATACTTGTGGGAAGAGCTTAATTAATATCCACCATCCGTAGGGATGAAGGCTAGTACACTATGGAACTCTAACGAACTAAATTTTTTAGAGCATTATGTTTTCTCGTGTATGATCAAGTGCAGGGTTTGAGCAATGAAGGGCAATACTGATATCCATTGAAGGCGTACTCGAGGACGAGCAAGGTTTAAGCATGGGGGAGATGTTGACGGTGAATTTCCGTCAACCTAGCCATGAGTTTACCTTCGGTGTTAGCATCAATTTTATATCTAATCCATTGGTACTAACCCCCTTGATACAACAAGTTCGTTCGTGCATGTTGGTTTTGTAGTTTAATGTTTATGCAGGAATTTAGCGTTAAAAGAAAGACTTCCAGGTAAAGTTCATCAAGCACCTCATGAGAAGACCATGAAGCCCGGTACAAGTCAAGCAATGAAGTGAACATCATGCCAAGAAGCTCAAGGACCAACCTGTGAAGGCAAAAAACTCTGAGGACCTGAATAGAAAATGTTGAAGCTTGCTAGATAAGGAGCTCTATCCAAACCGCGGAGAAACTAACGTCAAGGGCCCACATTCAGAGGAGGGAAGCTTCCAGAAGACACGAGAAGCATCACCGATGAAGGAGGCCGCGAGATGGGCCAGAATGGGCCCAAGCCAGCCGACCCAGGCCGGTCGACCCAGCCCATTTCTGGGCCCATTCGTGCCTCCCTTTGACCTAGACGATCCTCGGACTATTTATAGTCCCCCTGCCAAGAGCCGCACATCAATTCATTCGCCATCTGTTGCCGAGGAGTAGAGAAGAGAGGGACACCATTTCGTAGAGGAGAGGGTCGAGCTAGTTGTCTAGGGTTTCCCTAGCCGACGTGGGACCTTGCAAGGAAGACCACGTCAGAGTTCCAAGAGCTAGGAGGAAGATCAAGGTAGCATCCTGGTGGTGATCTTGTCCACGTACCTTTGAGTATCTTGAATTATCAAGTTGCAATCCGAGTTCTAGCGATCAAGTGCTTCTTCTACGACTTTGTCTTCGATTGGTTTTCTTACTTTAAAATCTATTATCGAGATAGATCACATAGGGTGTTCTTGTAGCCGTGGTGGCTAGAGGTGCACGCCTGACATACCAAGATATTTCATCTTGTCCTTTGGACTCTCCCTAGGCTAACCCGCACGAATAGCAGTGCATTGTGATGGAACAGTGGCTCCAAAAGGTGGGCGTCTTTGGAGTTGAAACAGAAGCCGCGATTTAAAGAAGCTTTTTATGATATTTGATTTGGTTTATTCATCTTTGTTTGGGACTTCAACAAGAGCTTCATCCAATCTCTCTAGATTGGTTTTACCAATACCTCTCTATATCTTGCTACCTCCGGCTTTCATAGATTAGATTCGTTTTCATGATGTTCTTTAGATGAGATGCAAAAGCACTCCCTTTGAAGATCTAAGTGTTCTCGGCTTTAATAGATTGGTTCTTGCATTACACATTTGTTCCACGGATTCGATACCTTGGGTTCACACTTAAGGGAAGAAGGGTCCCTTGACTACGATGGAGGATTTGTCTGCTTGCAATCCAAATGAAGTTTGATACGCATATGCACCGTCAACAATGGCCAAACAGGTGCCCAGTTTATTGGTCATCCAAGCAGCAAGAGGAGTAAAATATGCCAAAAAATTATGGTTGCACCGGGTAAAAAAAGTGTCAAGAGAAAAATGTGAGAAATAAAAAGGGTTAATTAGATATATGTCATTACAATTTTGAAGGTTTGGAGATTACCACTAAAAATCATCTATTTGGAGATAGGAAAAAGTTTAGTTTTGACCAACCAATTTTAGCCTCAGTTTGGTTTTAGCCATCGTACTTCAAAATCGGATATACTTGACCATCCAACTCTTTAAACCGTTTACAATTGGCCACCGGTGTCGGTGCTTTAGACCGGCAACCTACCAAGGGGAGTACCCGAGGTAGATGAATGTGGCCTCGCCGAGATCGGTAACTCGAAGGAAGAGACACGTGACACACAATTTAGACAGGTTCGGGCTGCAAGGTGCGTAATACCCTACGTCTTGTATGCTGCGTGGCTCTGAATTGATTGGGGGTGTTTACAAGATGATGCGTATCTAAGAAAGAAGGGTCCCTGCCTCGCCTTATATAGCCCGGGAGGCAGTGTTACAAGTCAGTTTGAGGAGAGAGTACTAGTCGGGTACGGCTAGGAGTTCTTTACATAGTACAGAACATGTATAGCTTCCTATCCGAGTACTTCTCCACTGAAGTCCTTGCGCCCCACGCCATCAGGTGCCATGTGGCACAAGCTGAGTAGTCCCAGGGGCCCACCGAGTAGTCGATCCTGGTACCCACCGAGGCAATGGGCCCAGGGAGGTCCATACGACAAGCCCCCGAGTACTTTGTAGTCGAGTAGGATAGTTTCGAGTAGTCTTGACGGCCTTGACGAGTAGTCCTCAAGCGTCCCCGAGTACTACAAGACAAAAGTCCTCAAGAGTACTTGAAGCATCCCGAGGCTGGAAGGTACTCCAGCTGATCCTTGAGTAGTCTTGAAGTCTCCTCGAGTAGTTCCCAAGCGTCCTCGAGTTCTCCTCTTGAAGGTCTTCAATAATACTCACTTTGTCTTGAAGAAGAAACCATATGGAAAATGCGATTCGAAGAATCGCATTCCATATGGAATGTAGCCCCCGAGCCTTAGGTCGAATCGTAGATTCAAGCTGAGGGTCAATCTAAAATTCTGCCAAGATTATCCCACAAAATCCGCAGAAAAAAACGAAGGACACGTGGCACGGAGCCCCCGAGCCTTGAGTCGAGTACTTCCTCTCGAATTGAAGGGTCATCTTGATTGTAAAATGTGTCCTGAGTTGCTCTGGAGTCTTTTCATCACCCAGGGATTTGAGTAGACGTAGTCGAGCCCCCGTGATGAAGCACGTTGACTACTGGAAGTTGAAGAGTTAGGCGGCTGCCGCTGAGTCAGCTACCGATACTTTTCCATCTGTCCATTGCCGAACCGCCGATTGGCTTATAAATAGAAGCCGAAACCTTTAGGGTTTTCCATCCTCCGCATTCGCAGCTATTTGAAATAGATCTAGCCAAGAGTCAACCACCCGAGCACACTGCCACCGCGCCTTAGGCTGCAGATCCACGCGTGCCGCCACTGCTTGCCTTCAGAGAAGCCCCCGAGCGAATGCGAGTGAAAACCCGGTGCATTTGGAGGATGAAGTCTTCCCCGTCAAAGAGCATGAAGACCGGCGCCGGGAAGAAGAGATCCCGTGACGAGACAGCTGGGTCCGCCCAGGGGTCAACACCGCCGACCTCTCCCCTGCGCCTGAATCAGAACAAAGAATGGAAAAAATCCCAGGCGAAGACCGAAGACCTGCTGGCGCTGGTGAACAACGGTTTCCTCCGAGAGAAGGAGATGGACATGTGGCGCGCCGCCGCGGGAGATCCATACCCAATGGAGAAGAGCCCCGACGAGATCGCAATGTTCGCGCGGTTCGTGGAGCGCGGGCTAGCTCTCCCGGCGAGCGACTTCTTCAAGGGTCTCCTCAAGTACTACAGTATCGAGTACTTGAACCTGAACCCCAACGGAATCTTTCACGTCTCCGTCTTCGTCCACTTCTGCGAGGCCTTCGTGGGGATCAAGCCCCACTGGGTGCTGTTTCGAAAGTTCTTCCACTTGAAGTCGCAGCCGAGCGCCAACGACCCAAGAGTAGTTGGAGGAGCCTGCATCCAAATGCGCGAGGACACCGCCGAGCAGTACCTGTCGTACAAGCTCATCGACTCCAACTAGGATTGGAAGTCGAAATGGTTCTACATCACCAACCACCACCCGGAGCTGCCGAAGCCGAGCGGGAAGCAGCCGAAGCATCAGCCCTGGTGGTACACGGAGCCAACGATGCAGGAAAGTATTCAACTACCCGAGCTGCTGCAGAAGATTAAGGCTTTGAGAGAAGTCGGGCTGAGGGCCGAACATGTGGCCTTCAGCTTCACGAAGAGGAGGGTACAGCCGTTGATGGCGCGTGATACCCTCGGGTACCAGTATACGGGCGACGACGACACGTCGAGGATGCCCGGCACTGAAGTGGTCGATGATGACATCGTCGAGAGACTGGGGAGGATCTTCAAAGATATGCCACCATACACACCCTGCCCAGTCCTGGAGTATTCCGCGGCTCGTGCGCCAAACAAGGTTGGTAATTGAACTTGTGTCTTTGAGTACTCATTGCATTGTAGTAGTCAAGCTCACCCAAACTATTTGATGTAGGATGATCTGACGAAGTTTGTCTCCGACCCAGCTTCCCCTCCTCGACTTGTGGATATTCCAGAAGAGGACAAGGGTAAAGACAAGGAGCGCCGTGAAGTCGGCGAGGGTGACGACACCGTCACCATAGAAGACACGTCTGACGAGGAGGATGGGGAGACGCTTCAGGAGCGGTTCCAGCTGCGGTCTAGGTTCAGCCAGCCTGGATTGCCCCACATCCCCCTTGTCAAAGATCCACTGACTAGCCTGGAGACTAGTCTCCCTGCGCCGCCACAGAGGCCACGCAATGTGGCGCGCAAGCGAGTCGCAAAGAAGCTGAAGGTGACCGAGACTACGTCTCAAGAGGTGAGCTCCTCGAGTAGAGTAGTCGAGTACTTGACTTGAAGTATTATGTATGCTGACAATTGACTTCTGAGTTGTCGCAGGAGATTCCCTCATTCGACCCTGTTGATCAAGGGGAAGGAGAGGACTGGGACACGGTGGGCGGGCCGGCTGAAAGAAGCCGCAGTCCAGCCCCCACCGTCGAAGAACTTGTGTCGCGGATGACACAGCGGTTGACTAGAGTTGTCAAGCCGCAGGCGCCGGCCATGGATAGCAGGCCGGAGCCGAGTACGACTGCTGGTGCCGATGAACCAGCAGCGGCTCAAGCTGAAGAAGAGGTGCCCGCCGAAGCCGAGCTTGTAGATATCGCCAGCATCCTTGGCGCTCCGACCGTGACTGTCGTCCGGTCTAGCTTGTAAGTGAAGACCTTTCCCAAGTAGTACTTGTAGCTTTGTAGTCTTACTTGGTTGACCACCAATCTTGTACCATGCAGGAAATCAACTGACTTGTCCTGGGACGGAGATGAACCCAGCACAGTGGCGGCTGAAGAAGTTTCCGCGCCTGCCGCCGAGGAGTCCGCTCCCCTCCCTCAGGCCGAGACCGTGACGCCGGTCGCGGAGGCTACGCTGCTAGAAGCTAGCGTAGTAGAAGGTGAGTACGCTGCAGTAATGCAGCCTTCATCAAGTAGTAGTCAAAGCCCCCAGGGAACTGATCCCGTATGTCTTGTGTTGACAGGGACAGAAGTCGAGGGTAGCACCATCCCTGAGGCTATACCGGTTGAAGGTGTTGTGCCGGAAACAGAGGTGGCCACCGAAGCAGCAACTGAACCGGCAGAGATAGCAGCCCTCGGGGTGACCGAAGAGGTGCGTGGCGATGCCCTACCAGAGGTGAACTTGGAGGTAGTCGTCCGGACGCCATAAATCCAAGACGCAGAGCCGATCCGTTCGGCGCCGATGTTCGAGGCCACCACGACTAGTCGGGATGGACTCAAGCTTCTGGCGGATGATCTTATCAGGCCGGCAGTGGTAGCTCGCAACTTGGAATCAATGTGGCGAGCTGAGCAATGGATGAAGGTATGCATCAGTACTCTTGAGTAGTCGAAATCTTTCGGATGTGAGTACCTGAATAATTGTTGTCTTCTGCAGGATGTCGTGGAGAGATCCCGACAGAAGTCCAAGATGCTCCAGGGGTATGGCGATACAGTGCTCCAGGCAGAGACGTTTGAGAAAGAACTCGCTCAGGCCAGGAAACACTCTGCCATGCTCCAGTCCAAGCTTGATGGCGCCTTCACCCAGTACCACAATGAAGTGCAAGATATGCAGACAAAGAGCGATGAGCTGGTCCGGAAGAACAAGTCACTGCGCCAGAAGAATAAAGGTATGCCGATGCCATCTTGTCGAGTACTTGTGGGTACCCTATAGTAGTCTGACTTCTCCCTTGAGTTGTGTGCAGATCTTGAAGCCCAGGTGGAGCAGTTGCAGGCATCGAAGACTGATATGAAGAATCTCTTCTATCGAGAGAAAGATGCCCGTGAGGTACTTGAGTATGATTATAAGCAGCTGGCCCATGAGTGCAATATGCACATGGAGCTTCGGGTCGCCTCAGATCGTGACCTTGTCAACTGCTATAAATCTCCGTAGAAGCTTGGTGAAGACTGTGAGAAGCTGCGGGGTCAACTCAAAGAACTCGAGGAAGCCGCCCTCCCGATTGCGAGGCTACTGGTACCTCACCCGGGAGGACCAAGGATTGCTCCATTGGTCGATCAGCTGAAGGAAGCCCTAGGACGTCTGGCGACTTATGTCAAGCATCTGGCAAAGTCCATCCCCAACCAGGTCTTAGCGTTCATGAAATCGTATTTCCCCAAAGCCCCGGTTGATGTAGTCGCGGATGGACTAGCTACCAACTGCACAGATGAGCAGTACGCAGAGCTTCTGGAGCAGATGGCGCCAATCGCCGAGAAGGTCACGGAGAAGATAAACCTCCAGTAGTTAGCCTGTAGGATTAGCTTGTAGCAGCAGTTGTATATAAACAAAGCTGTAATGAACTTGTTTAAATGTGTAATGAAAAAACTTCCATTGAATGAGTACTCATTGTCGCGATGTTGTATGCGGAGTGCCCATCTGAGGAGTTGTCGCGAGTAGTAGTACTCGGTAGTAGACCCGTTGAGGGAGACACAGTAAATGAGTTGATCGATAACCAAACTTTATCACTGAAAGAATACACCTGGATGGCCAGGGTCGTTTACAAGTGAAGTCGCCAGGACCCGGAGGCCGCCTACGGCTAGAGTAGTGCTAGTGCGTGTAGCCTCTTAAAGCAGTAGATCCGTTAGTAGCCGCATAGACTGGATCTTGAAGTATGTGGTCTCTTGATAGACCGCTGCTAGAGTCCTTGATGCTCTAAGCAGCCCGAGTTCCGTTAGTAGCGGTTAACGCTGGATCTCAGAGTAGAGTAGTCCGGAGACTAGTGCTTGGACCCGAAGGCCACTTACAGCGAAGGATTCGGGAGTAGTCGTGTAGACTTGAGTCCCAGAGTAGTCCAGAGACTACGCGTAGAACCGACAGAGCTGGTCGACGTTCCACGAGTTGCTAATGTCTTCACCTTCAAGTGTTTGGAGGCGATACGAGCCTGGTCCGGTCACCTTTGTAACTGTGAAGGGACCTTCCCATGGCGAGTTGAGCTTGTGTAGTCCTTTCGTGTTCTGGATGCGGCGAAGGATGAGATCGCCCATGTTGAAGGAGCGTTCCTTGATGTTGCGATCGTGGTAGCGTCGGATACCTTCTAGGTACCTTGCTGACTGGACGAGGGCAGCACAGCGAGCTTCTTCGAGTCCATCGATGTCAACTCGTCTGCTATCTTCGGATATCCCTTCGTCGTACTGCTCTACTGCCGGTGATTCCCACATGACGTCAGTGGGTAGAATAGCTTCGAAGCCGTAGACTAGGAAATAAGGTGACTGTCCCGTCGGCTTGGTGGGTTGAGTACGCAGCCCCCAGAGTGTTGGACGGTTCCTTGATCCACTTTCCTCCTTTCGTGTTAGCAGCATCATGCAGTCGCTTCTTGAGAGCGTCGAGTACCATCCAGTTGGCACGCTTGACTTGTCCATTGGCCCGTGGATGGGTGACTAAGACATATCGGACGTCGATCCCGCTGTTCTCGCAGTACTCCCAGAACTGGTGATTGTTGAAGTTGGAGCCCAGGTCTGTGATGATGCGATGGGGTAGTCCGTAGCGATGCACGAGTTCATCCAAGAAGTCGAGTACCCTATCGGCCTTGGGACAGGTGACCAGTTTGACTTCGATCCACTTGGTGAACTTGTCAATGGCCACCAGAACTCTGTTGAATCCTCCTAGCACAGTTGGAAGAGGCCCAATCATGTCGAGCCCCTAGCAGGCAAAAGGCCAGGTTGGTGGTATGGTGACTAGCTTGTAGGCCGGGATGTGTTGTTGCTTGGCGAAGTACTGGCACCCTTGGCACCTTCTCACAAGTTCCTCGGCATCGCCCAGAGCTGTGGGCCAGTAGAAAGCTCGTCGGAAGGCCTTGCTGACCAGCGTACGTGAAGATGCGTGGTTGCCGCAGACGCCTTTGTGTATCTCCTCCAAGATGTCCTTGCCTTCTTCTCGGGGAACGCACTTCATGAGTACTCCAGAAGTAGCGCCCCGCCTGTATAGCTTGTCCCCGACTAGGACGTAGGACTTTGCCCGGTGGATGAGATGCTCGGCCAAGTTTTTGTCCGACGGAACCTTCTACTCGCGGATGTAGTCGATGAAGGGTTGTCGCCAGTCCACGTAGATCATCATGACCTCCTGGCCAGCTGGCGGATGCGCTAGATCAGTGGCCGTAGGCGCCGGCTCCGGGATGGATGGTGCGTGAAGCTCGTGGACGAAGACACCCGCTGGTACTTGAGCGCGAGTAGAACCAAGCTTCGATAGGACGTCTGCGGCAACGTTGGACGACATGATGGAACTCGAGACCATAAAACTTGTTCTCGAGCTTGCGGACTTCTAGGCAGTAGGCGTCCATGTTCTCCTTGTTGCGGTCCCAAGACTTGTTGACTTGGTTGATGACCACTGTGGAGTCGTCGTAGACTAGTAGCCGCTTGATGCCCAGGGAGCTGCGAGGCGAAGCCCGTGTAGTAGGGCTTCGTACTTGGCTTCGTTGTTTGAGACCTTCCAAAAGATCTACAGGACGTACTTGAGTTGTTCGCCCATTGGAGAGATTAGGAGCACCCCTGCGCCGTCACCTTCGAGCTTGAGTGAGCCGTCGAAGTACGTCACCCAATGCTCTGGTCGCTCGGCTGGAGTTGGTAGCTGATTCTCCCGCCATTCTGCCATGAAGTCGACTAGTGCTTGCGACTTGATGGTTGTTCGTGGCTTGAAGTCGATGTTGAGGGTGCCGAGCTCGACTGCCCACTTGGAGATTCTTCAAGTAGCATCTTGGTTCTGCAAGATGTCACCGAGCGGGTAGTCGGTGATGACGGAGATCGAGTACTCCTGGAAGTAGTGTCGTAGCTTCCGCGATGTAATGAGCACCGTATACAGTAGCTTCTGTACTGGTTGGTAGCGTGCTTTAGATTTCGATAGGACCTCGCTGATGAAGTAGACTGGTCGCTGGACTGGGTAGGCGTGGCCGTCTTCCTACCGCTCGACAACGATGGCAGAGCTGACCACGTGAGTAGTCGCAGCGAGATAGAGCAGTAGCTACTCCTTTTTGCGAGGAACCGTGAGGACTGGCGGCTTGGATAGGAAATCCTTGAGCTAAGCGAGAGCTTGAGTCCAGACGAACTTCTCTTGATGCTTGAGTAGTTTGAAGAAGGGTAGCCCCCGTTCTCCAAGCTTCGAGATGAATCTGTTCAAGGCTGCCATGCACCCGGTAAGCTTCTGGACATCTTTGATGCAGGTGGGAGCCCTCATACTGGTGATGGCGGACATCTTCTCGGGGTTGGCTTCGATGCCGCGATGGCTGATGATGAAGATGAGTAGTTTTCCCGACGGTACGCCGAAGACGCACTTGTTCAGGTTGAGCTTCCAGCGGTACTATCGCAAGGATGCGAAAGTCTCTTCAAGATCGGTGATGAGTGTGTCGGAGTTTCTGGTCTTGATGACCACATCATCCACATAGGCTTCGACGTTCTTCTTGAGCTGTCTCTTGAAACAGGCCTGGATAGCTCGCTGATAGGTGGCGCTGGCATTCTTCAACCCGAACGACATGGTCGTGTAGCAGTAGGCACCGAACGGGGTGATGAACGCGGTCTTCTCCTGGTCCTCTTCCTTGATAGCAATCTGGTAATATCCGGAGTAGCAGTCGAGGAAGCAGAGTAGGTCGCAGAACGCCGTGGAGTCGATGACTTGATCTATCTGCGGCAACCCTAAGGGGTCCTTGGGGTAGTGCTTGTTGAGGTCGGTGTAGTCGACGCACATCCTCCACTCGTTAGAGTTCTTCTTGCGGACGAGGACGGGGTTGGCGAGCCACTCAAGATGGAATACTTCTCTGATGAAGCCAGCCGCGAGTAGTTTGGTGAGTTCCTTCTTGATGGCATCCCGTCGTTCGTCCACGAAACGGCGGAGGTGTTGTCATTTCGGGGTAGCTTTAGGGTCAACGTTGAGTGAGTGCTCGATCAGATTCCTGGGGACCCCTGGCATGTCCGCTGGTTTTCAAGCGAAGATGTCTCGGTTAGCCCGAAGGAAGCTGACGAGTGTGTCTTCCTATTTCGGGTCAAGGCCCACCCCGATCATGGTGGTCTTGCTGTTGTCGCCTGTCCCGAGATCGATTGCCTTGACTTGCACTTCCTCAGGCGGCTGAGGTTTGTTGGCCTTGTCCGACTTCTCTGGGATGTCGAGTTCACTTGGGGCAAGCTTCTTTGACGCAGCATAGATCTCCATCATGGCGTTGGGTACTTGGTTGGTGGCTGCGAGTTCCACAGCTTCTGTGTCGCAGTCGAAGGATATCTTCAAGTCCCCTTGTAGCGAGAGTACACCGGCCGGACTTGGCATCTTGAGTACCAAGTATGTGTAGTGGGGTACCGCCAGGAACTTGGTGATAGCTGGTCTGCCGAGGATGGCGTGGTAGGAAGTCTCGAAGTCTGCGACTTCGAACTTGATGTACTCGGTGCGGTAGTTTTCTCTGGTTTCCCCGAAGGTAACTGGCAGGACCACTGAGCCTAGTGGAATAGTCGCGTTCCCGGGGACGATGCAGTAAAAAGGCGATGTGCTCTTGGTGAGCATGTGAGTGATGCCGAGCTTCATCTTCTTCAAGGTCTTGGTGAAAAGGACGTTGAGCTCGCTCCCACCATCGATGAGTACCTTGTTGAGTCTGGAGCCCGCCACTACCGGCTTCAGGACGAGAGGGAAACGCCCTGGTTCGGAGAAGCTTGTCCATTGATCCGCGCGGGAGAAGGTGATGGGTACCTCCGACCACCGGAGAGGGGTCAGAACCGCTAGTTCAATGTTTAAGACTTCCCGTCGAGTGGCCTTCTGAGACCGTTTGGTGGGTAGTCCGCCGAAGAGGACGTTCACCGACTTGTCGGTTCTTGTAAGTCGCCGTTGCCTTCATCGGCTTTTTTCTTGCCTTTCTTGTCGTGAGGATGTCGTGGGTCTGGAGAGTCTTTGAGTGCTCGCCGGAGTTGGTAGCACTGTTCGGTAGTGTGGTTGCCCTCCAGGTGCCACGGGCACTTCTCTTTCAGCAAGTCTTTGAAGCCGCCGGAGGTCTTCTTAGAGTTGTCCTTCACAGGGCGCTGGATAGCCACGACTGTGTTGTCTGGCTTGCGCTTGCGATTAGGACCCGAGTAGTTGTTGTTGCGACCGCCTTGATCCCGGTTGTTGTTGTTGCTGCCACCCGCATTTTGCTTGCTCTTGCCGTGAATGGTGTCATATTTAGCGTTCGCCTTGTCTTCGTCGTCGACCCATGAAGTAGTCATGTCTTTGAGCTTGGTAATGGAGCTCGGGCGGCGGCGACCGAAATCTTCGAAGGTGCGATGGTGGTAGAGACCGTCTTGGAAAAGGTCGATGACTTCCTTGTCGGTGATATCAACTATAGTGGCACGCTTGTCGAAAAAGTGCCGCATGTACTTGCGCAAGGTCTCGCCCTGTTCCTGCTTCACCATGGCCAGGTCCATGCGAGTAACCGAGCGTCCCATGGCGCCTGCGAAGTTGCTGGTGAACTGCTCCTTGAGCTGGTCCCACTTGTCGATCGAGTACTTCTCGAGTGACTCGAGCCATGTAAGTGGAGCTTGGTCCAGGCAGAAAGAGAAGTAGAGGCACTTCGTGTCATTGTTGCCACCAGCGTTCTCGATGGAGAGGGCATAGCATCTGAGCCACTGTACTGGGTCTTGCTTCGCATCGTACTTGGTGATCCCCAGAGGCTTGAATTTCTCTGGGAGCAGCAGATTGCGGAGTCGAGCAGAGAAGGCAGGGAATGTCGGTGTTTTAGACCGGCAAACCTACCGAGGGGGTACCCGAGGTAGTAGATTGTGCGGTGGGGATCCTGATCGGGAGACCGAGAACTTGAAGGTATGCACAAGGACACGGGACACAAGATTTATACAGGTTCGGGCCGCCAAGGTGGCGAACCCTACGTCCTGTTTGGGGGATCAAGTATGGCGCCCTGCGCTTGGTGTTGTTTGTCCCCGGAGGGATTGAGGATGTGCGGCTAGGTACCCGACCCTCCTTTATATAGTCCAGGGGGCGGGTTCCTAGTCGGTTACAAGGCAGGAGTCCTAGTAGGAGTACACAGAGCGAGTCCTAGTAGGAGTACGGGGGGAATTCTACTAGGAGTCCGTCTTCTACTATTCTTCCTTCCTTGCATGAGTACCCGGGAGTATGCTCGACAAGCCCCCGAGCACGTTGGAGTCGAGAGTAGTAGTTCGAGTAGTCTTGAAGCCTCTTCGAGTAGTTCTTGAGCGTCCTCGAGTATCGCTTGGAGAAGTCTTCAATAGTACTTGAACCGCCGCGAGGGCCGGAAGGTGGTCCGACTCATCGGTCTTGAAAAAATTTGAATGATGGGTGTAGCATAGCAGCCCCCGAGCCTTGAAATGATTAGGTAATCAATCCAAGGGTCTTCAGTGTTCGCGAAGCCATCATCTGAGTATTCTTGCAGCGTGTAGCCCCCGAGATAAGAGAGTTGTATGAGCCACGTCGAGTAGTGATTGGTGAGGAGCCCCCGAGCTTGGGAGCGAGCGAAGCATGCTGAAGTTATCTTCAAGTAGCCCCCGAGCTGGAGAGATTCCAAGTAGTAGTTTGGTGTCAAGCCATGGAGCTTGAGAAGTAGTCGTGCCGTCAGAGCGGACTTTAGGTGCGACCAAAGTCGACTTTAGATGCCGGCAGTGCGGACTTTAGAATGCGACTTAAAAACCGAAGTCGACTTTGTGCCGCGCGGAGCGGACTTTGAGATGCGACTTGAAATCCGAAGTCGACTTTGTGCCGCGCGCAGCGGACTTTGAGATGCGACTTGAAAACCGAAGTTGACTTTGTGCCGCGCGGAGCGGACTTTGAGATGCGACTTGAAAACCGAACTCGACTTTGTGCCGCGCGGAGCGGACTTTGAAATGCGACTTTTAGAAGTCGACTTTAGTTGCCGCGTAAAGCGGACTTTAGGTGCGACTGCAGTAGTCGACTTTGTGCCACGCGGGGTGGACTTAAGATGCAAAAAACGAAAAGCACTTTCCGGAAAGCCAAAGCGAATAAAAAATCAGAAAAAACGAGTAGTTTTGCCGCCGGAGCGGGCTTAAGATTGCGACCGGAGTCGGCTTGTGCCACCGGAGTGGGCTTGGGTGCGACCGGAATCGGCTTGTGCCACCGGAGTGGGCTTAAGTACCCGAGCCATGGATTTCAGACCCAAAGTACGATTTGCCGCCAAAGCGGGCTTGTGCCACCGGAGTGGGCTTAAGTACCTGAGCCATGGATTTCAGACCCAAGGTACGATTGCCGCCAGAGCGGGCTTGTGCCACCAGAGTGGGCTTAAGTACCTGAGCCATGGATTTCAGACCCAAGGTATGGTTGCCACCGTAGCGGGCTTGTGCCACCGGAGTGGGCTTGAGTACCTGAGCCATGGATTTCAGACCCAAGGTATGGTTGCCACCGTAGTGGACTTGAAGGTGCGACCAGAGTCGACTTGCGTACCTGGGCCATGGATTTTAGACCCAAGGTACGGAGCGTGAGTACTTAGGGTACTTGGACCCATGGTACGGAGCATGAAGACCACGTGCAGCTAGGTTCCATCGTCGCCAGGATCCGAGGGACGCTTACAGCTAGGTTCCATCGAAGCTTACACACGTAGTATGCCATCGAAGCAGGCGAAGATGCGACCGGAGTCGACTTTAAGTTGCCGCACGGAGCGGACTTTAGAATGCGACTTTAGAAGTCGACTTTAGATTGCCGCGCGTAGCGGACTTTAGAAGCTGCCTCCTAGGGATAGCCCCCGAGTTGATGAAGTATGCTCGTGGCGACTTGATTGATATACCCCAAGAGTAGTCAGCAGAGTGTAGCTCCCGTGAAAACCCGCCGAGAAGCACACACAAATGAGTAGTCGGCAAGTAGTCCTACATGATGAGGAGAACAAGCCAAGAAAACAGTAATCATTTAGATAAATGACTTAACTGTTGCTGCCTGGGCAGACTTGTTGATGAAGTCGTGGCGGTCAGCGATGGAGCCACAAGGGTTGTTGTTGAAGTTGACTAGTCAGAGTTGATTCCGGCTAGTCGCTGGGGGCGTGACTGCCGTTCTCGACTAGTTTGGAAAACTAGTCGAGATGAATGGTCAACGTGATGCGACCGGAAGACGACGTCATGGCGTCGTGCGGCGTACTCGAAGTAGAGCCCGTGTTGCCGCAAGGCAAGTAGTCACGACGCACGGCGTGGATGGAGTAGAGCCAGCTTGGCCGCAAGACGAAGTCGCGGCGTACGGAGTAGTCGACGATGAGCCGCGTGACGGGCCGCGCGACGTGCCGAGGCACTCGGACGCGCGGCGTGGGCGAAGTAGTCGATGACGAGTGGCGCAACGAGCCACGCGATGAGCCACGCGACGAGCCGCGCGACGTGCCGAGGCACCCGCCGCGCGGCGCGGTGAAGTAGTCGACGACGAGCCCGGAGTAGTCGACGATGAGTGGCGCGATGAGCCGCATGACGAGCCGCGCGACGTGCCGAGGCACCCGACGCGTGGCGGAGGTGAAGTACTCGACGACGAGCCCGAATAGTCGACGGTGAGCGGCGCGAGGCGGAGTAGTCGACGACGAGCCGCGTGACGAGCCGCGCGACGTGCCGAGGCACCGGACGCGCGGCGGAGGTGAAGTAGTCGACGACGAGCCCGAATAGTCGACGACGAGCGGCGCGAGGAGCCGCGTGACGAGCCTCGCGACGTGCCAAGGCACTCGGATGCGCGGTGCACCGGCGAGGTTGACGTAGAGCGCGTGTGGCCGGAGACGAGTAGTCGCGGCGCACCGGCGAGGTCGACGTAGAGCGCGTGCGGCCGGAGACGAGTCGCGGCGCACCGGCGAGGTCGACGTAGCGCGCGCGCGGCCGGAGACAAGTAGTCGCGGCGCACGGCGAGGTCGACGAGAGCGCGTGCGGCCGGGAGACGAGTGGTCGCGCGCGCACGGCGAGGTCAACGTAGAGCGCGTGCGGCCGGAGACGAGTAGTCGCGGCGCACGGCGAGGTTGACGTAGAGCGCGTGCGGCCGGAGACGAGTAGTCGCGGCGCACCGGCGAGGTCGACGTAGAGCGCGCGTGCGGCCGGGAGACAAGTAGTCGCGGGCGCACGGCGAGGTCGACGTAGAGCGCGTGCGGCCGGAGACGAGTCGCGGCCCACGGCGAGGTCGACGTAGAGCGCGTGCGGCCGGGAGACGAGTCGCGGCACACGGCAAGGTCGACGTAGGGCGCGTGCGGCCGGGAGACGAGTAGTCACGGCGCACGGCGAGGTCGACGTAGGGCGCGTGCGGCCGGAGACGAGTAGTCGCGGCGCACGGCGAGGTTGACGTAGAGCCCATGCCAGGTGACGAGTAGTCGGGGCACACGGCAAGGTTGAGGTGGCCAAGGGTAGTTGTACCCGAGTAGTAGTACTCACGTATTGTCTTGTGTGTGCACCAAGGCAAAGATCTTGAGTCATTTACGCACATGCCATTAAAAAAGTTACCAGTTACGTACACGCCATAAAAAAGTTTCTCAGCACCTGCATGCCATGCACCCGAAATTCATTGACACACATGCCATTTTGGATGGATTCTGTTAGGACTTAACGGTTCCACCCATCTGACATGTGGGACCCGCGTTTGGAAATGACGATTATACCCCCGTCCCTTAGAAACGGATCACGCCATCGGAAAGGAAACGAATCGAGACCTCGAGCACGAGCGCATCGGCCGAAAAAAAAGCACCGAACCCTAGCACCGCCGCCGACCGGCGACCGCCGCCGCCGGGCCCGCCCGTGCGCCCGCGGCCGGGGCGAGGGGCGGCGTGCGCGCGCCGCGCAGGCGAGGGGCGCCCGCGCCGCCGGCCGGGGCGCGGCGGCGCGCGCGCCCGCCCGCGCCGGCCCGGCCGGCGGCGGCGCGCGCGCGCCCGCCCACGCCGGCCCGGCAGGCGGCGGCCCCGCGCACCCGCGCGCCGGCTAGGGGCGGCCCCGCGCGCCCGCGGCTAGGCGACGGGCGGCGGCCCGCGCGCCCGTAGCAGGCGCGGCGGCGGCCGCGCGCCCGCGCCGGCCGGCCAGGCGGGCGGCGGCCGCGCGCCCGAGCTAGCCGGCGGGCGGCGGCCTGCGCGCCCGTGGACAGCAGGGTGAAGGCGCGGCCACAATCCTTCGTGCAGGTAAAAATCTTCAAGTTTCCCTTGTTTATCCCTTCTTTGCTCGCATATATGTGATGTATGCATATGTGCTGAGCATGCCCTGTTGTTCATCTGTAGGATGGACGCCCGCTTGGGTAGTGAACCCCTTGACATTTCAGAGTGGGAAATTGGTATTGGTCAATCAGTTCAACCAAGCATAGGGGAATCTGGTCTTACTAAATCTGCAGATAGTGATTTTCTTGCTAACCCAAACCCATCGAATGAGCATGCGGGTATTGATGATGAATGCTTGTATATTGACATTGGTCCTGAACATCGAGCACCTTTCCTCTCGAAATTGAGCTTAGTTGCACTCAAGGTCTGGAAGTGGACATGGATCCAATGAGCCCTTTCCTCTCCAAATTGAGCACCCTCCTGCCGTTCATGAAGAAATTGCATCCTATGAAGTCTCCGCACCAATTGCATCCTATGACATAGCTGCATTTGAGGCTGAGAGGTATACTTTGTAGACATAGCTACACAATTACAACACTTCTTGTTTAGCTATGCAAATTAATAATTTTCCATAATTTATTTCAGGGGTCCACCAAAGCAGAAGCAAGCCATCATGAAGAAGTGTACACCAAGGAGGGCTCTGTTGAAGTGGTCAACCCATCCGGCCCCAGCCTTCTAATACCGAAGCAAGAAGAAACTCCAACTTGAATAAATTATGAAGAACTATTACTTTTGATGTAATTTGAGACATGTCCTGGTTTGGTGTGATGTCATGCAAAGTAGTGAACTCGTACTTTCTATGTGTGGACTAAGTGTGATGTCTATGTGTGGACTAAGTGTGATGAAAACTAGTGAACTTATCTCGTTTAAATGTTGGTGATATGAACTTGTTACTATGCAATGGTCATCCCTTATTTTTTGCCATGTGATATGTACATTTGATTGTTTGCAATGGTCATGCACCTATTTTTCCCTTTTAAAAAAATTAATGTCTAATTTTTTCTTATTTCTTGCAACCCTTTTCTAATTATTTCCACATTTATCTAATTTTTTATAGCATTTCTCTCGATTTTCCGCATTTTTTAGCCATTTAAAAATTTATTTCCACTTTTCTAATATTTTTTTACGATTTTTAAATCATTTTTATAATTTATTTTCGCTTTTCTGATTTTTTACGATTTTTAAATCATTTTTATAATTTATTTTCGCTTCTCTGATTTTTTTAATCATTTTTATAATTTATTTCCACTTTTCTGATTTTTTATGATATTTATTTCGATTTTCCCACTTTTCTGCCATTTTTAAACCCTTTATTGCACATAAGGGCAAAACTGTCTTTACACACTCTCTAACACCTCTGTTAACTCTCCATCCATCCAAAATGGCATGTACGTCAACAAACTTCGGGTGCATGGCATGCAGGTGCTTGGGAACTTTTTCATGGCATACACGTAACTAGCAACTTTTTTAATGGCATACACGTAAATGACTCAAAGATCTTGGACTCCCCTGGAAGCCTTCCGTGCGTGTAGCAGGCTTCGAGGAATTGATTTATTGCAAATAGGATGTAGCACACTCCGTAGAATTGATTTATTGCAGATAGGAACAGCTGCTGGTAGCTTCCAATCCTAATATTGATGGCACTCGGAATTGAAGTTGGAGAGAGAGCTGGCAGTAGCTTCGGCCCACGTGCAAGATGAACACATCACTGAGACGCGTGGCAATCTTCTGTCGTAGCCTTTGTTCTGGTTCGAACTTGAGTAGGAAATTGATTCTTGTTGTGCTGTTTTGACACCATCTTCAACTCGGAGTTACCATCTGAAACTCGTCGAATCCGGTTCGCAGCGGATCTGGTTGCTTTCACAGGCGGATTTGGCGATAATAAAAAACCGACGCACTGCGCAATGTTGACGGGCAGAATTCGGCGATTCGGCTAGTGTTGATTTGATGTTATTAAAGTACAGCAAGCCGCAGTAGTGTATTGAATCTGAAGAGCAGTCCTTCAAGTTCGCCGGTGGTGATGATCACCCCTACCTTGGGTCTGAAATCCATGGCGCGCCAGCTGTCGGTGTTTTAGACCGGTAAACCTACCGAGGGGGTACCCGAGGTAGTAGATTGTGCGGTGGGGATCGTAATCGGGAGACCGAGAACTCGAAGGTATGCACAAGGACACGGGACACAAGATTTATACAGGTTCGGGCCGCCAAGGTGGCGAACCCTACGTCCTGTTTGGGGGATCAAGTATGGCGCCCTGCGCTTGGTGTTGTTTGTCCCCGGAGGGATTGGGGATGTGCGGCTAGGTACCCGACCCTCCTTTATATAGTCCAGGGGGCGGGTTCCTAGTCGGTTACAAGGCAGGAGTCCTAGTAGGAGTACACAGAGCGAGTCCTAGTAGGAGTACAGGGGAATTCTACTAGGAGTCCGTCTTCTACTATTCTTCCTTCCTTGCATGAGTACCCGGGGAGTATGCCCGACAGGGAAGCCGTCGTTCTCGCCTGCCGTGGAGGATTTCTTGCGTCGAATTTCCTCGATTCTACGATGGGCATCGTAGCCGCTGCATGAGACACCGGTGACGTGGCTATCTGCGTGGCCTCAGCCTCCGCGATCGCCCCCGCCACCGGCTCTCCTTCCAGCCCCGTGTAAGGAGCTCCCGCCGCCGCTACCTCCGCCGCCAGCATCGTCGTGAGCCACCATAGTGCGACTCCGCCAGCGCCACCAGCGCTATGACCGCCCTGAGAAGGTCCTCCAGCAGATGCCCTAGTGCAGTTGGGGTTCTACGGTAGCTCTCCCCGAGTACGGTTGCGTCCGTTGTCGGCTGGACTGCGGCTTGTGGCTTCATGATCGGCTTCGCGAGTTCGAAGGGGAGGCGCTTGAGTGACTCTATTGTTGACTCTCATGAAGAAGGCGTCCTCCGCGATCTTGGTGATGACTTCCCCCACGCGCATCCCCTGAGCCTGACGTGCTATCGTGGTGATGGACATGAGGCACTGTTCAGGGGTAGTATGCACCCGGCTTTCAACTTGGTTGAGCGCCTCTGTGAGGTTCCGTATGGGGAGGCTCTCACGAAGACACCGACGTCGTTCGTTGCGCTTCCTGTTACGCTCACGTGGGGCGTTCCTGTCGTCGCTGGTTTCATCTGCGGGTGCATTGGCACACAACTGGTCTGCTGAGATGTCTTCAAGGAAACGGTCAGGCTATGTCCCTGAAGGTCCCAGCGTCTCGTTGGTAGTCATGAATACTTGACGATCGGGGGAGCCGAGACTGGAGTCAGTAGTCGCCACCACTGTTGGAGTGTGTTCCTCTGCTGGAGATAATGGTGTTCCCTCCTGGTAGGTAAGCGAGTCGAGGTAGGTGACGTAGCGTGAGTTCTCGTCTGTCAGGTTTGCAGGCTTGCGGTCTGGCTAGTAGACGAATCTCCCGGCGGGTGTAGATGTTATAACCAGGCCGGTAGCTGGTCCTGACAGCAGTTGCTCGGACATGGAGGTTTCGGGCTCGGGCTCGTCTGGGTCCGATCCGAAGTCGAACTCGTAGGAGTCCGAGTAGTAGCCGGAGACGGGGTTGGAGTCCGAAGTGTAGTCGGAGACGATCTCCTTGCCGGCCCGGCGCGCAGTGAGAGCCTTCGTATGGGCCTTGTTGGCGTTGCAGAGGCCATATGAGAAGTGCTCGTGGAGTGGGGAGTCCGCACACGATGGCTCGATAGCTGACTCGCATGCGATGGCCCACGGAGACGTCGAGTTCGAGTTGGAGTCGGATCCAAGCTCGAAGTCGGCGTGTTGGTTGTAGAGCGAAATTTCGCCGAATTTTCCGGTGAGTTCGTCCGTGACTACTTCGGGAAGCGTCACGAGCCCAGTGCTCGGGTTGGGAGTCATGGTGAGGCGGCGTTGGAAGGATCTGGCGCCGTCAGTGCACACCCAAGACCCGAAGACGAAGGTGTCGCCGCGGTTGAAAGCAGCGATTGGCTTGATGAGGACTGAAGCCGTCGAGTTTGCCATGAGATCTTCGGCGAGAGCCCCTACCCGGCGCGCCAGCTGTCGGTGTTTTAGACCAGCAACCTACCAAGGGGAGTACCCGAGGTAGATGAATGTGGCCTTGCCGAGATTGGCAACTCAAAGGAAGAGACACGTGACACACAATTTAGACAGGTTCGGACCGCGAGGTGCGTAATATCCTACGTCTTGTATGCTGCGTGGCTCTGGATTGATTGGGTGTGTTTACAAGATGATGCGTATCTGAGAGAGAAGGGTCCCTGCCTCGCCTTATATAGCCCGGGAGGCAGGGTTACAAGTCGGTTTGAGGAGAGAGTACTAGTCGGCTACGGCAAGGAGTTCTCTACATAGTACAGGACATGTATAGCTTCCTATCCGAGTACTTCTCCACCGAAGTCCTTGCGCCCCACGCCATCAGGTGCCGTGTGGCACAAGCCGAGTAGTCCCAGTGGCCCACCGAGTAGTCGGTCCTAGTACCCACCGAGGCAGTGGGCCCAGGGAGGTCCATACGACAACCGAGCGGTTTTGATAGGTTGTTTTAATTTTTGATTTACAATTTAGTCCTTAGAACTTGACTTGATCATTACTTTGTGCTCGTAGCTCCGATTTAGGTGATTCTTGCGATCACGTGTTCATAATGGAGACATTTATACTTTAGAATGTTTTATACAAATTTATTTGTATTTTCTTTATTATTATTATGTTGTTGTGTAAAAACATTACTATAAGAAAAGTAAAACAATCAGTTACAAAAAAATATGAGCAACATTTTAAATGATAAAGATCATTGTTATGAATGCATGACTATAAGAATCACTTAAATCAGAGATATGAGAAAAAATAGTAATAATTTTAAGGTTTAAGGACTATTTTTAATCATTTTCTCATCTCTCCGATTTAAGTAATTCTTGTGCCCATACGTTCATAACAATGAGTTTTATCTTTTAAAATGTGTTCATATTATTATGTTGTTGTTTGTGTTAATTTTCTTATATTGTTGTTTTTTTAAAGATAAAGCTCACTGTCATGAACGTGTGACCGCAAGAATCGCCTAAATCGGAGGTATGAGCAAAAAATAATTATTATTTTAGGATCTAAAGACTTAATTGTAAATAAAAAAGTTAAAACTACTCATCAAAACCGCCTGATGGACAACTGTGAATGGTTTTAAGAGCTGGATGGTCAAAGACTCCCGGTTTCGAAGTTCGGTGGCCAAATCAAACTGAGGCAAGAATTGGATGGTCAAAATGAACATTTTTTTCTTGGAGACATACCATTACAATTTATTGGTTGCATTAGATGTGTCATTTTATATATACTCCATCCAGTTTGGTAAAAAGGAGTCGTTTTGGACAAGATTTGGGTCAAACATTGGGAATATAAATGATGAATAACTTTCAAGTCATTGAGTTTAGAAATGTGAAAATCATATCAATAGATTTGTTTTGAAAGATTTTCATAAAAATATACATATATAGAAAAGAAAAGTCAAAGTTGTGTTTTAGAAACTGTGTCGCTGTCCTAGACGACTTCTTTTACCAAATCGGAGAGAGTATTAGATTGTTTTGGACCCACGTGCAGACTCTATTATTATGCTATGAACACGAATGCCCCTGATCCCTCTCCACCTTGCACTCAATGACTCGTGGGCCCTACATGTCATCACCTTCCTCCTTCCTTTCTCCCCAAATCCACGTTCAGACATTCTCCTAGCCTCCCATAGTCCCATGTGCACCGCCGCCGTAGTGCTTCGCACTCTGCACTAGCCATTGCCGCCCTGCTCGTGGTCTGTTGTGGATCTCCACCACCGTCGTCGTCCTGCAATCATTGGACTCACTTGGAGGTCGCGCCGTCGTCCTTCCACCTTGTCGTGGCTCCCAGAGCCGGCTCTAGGGGGTGGGCAGGCAGGGCGACGGCCGTGGGCCCATTGAGCTGTGGGGCCCAAGACCCTATATGTAATCAGTACTGTAGGATCTATTCATTAACAACCAGTCCAAGACCATAATCGTTCTGGTTTCCAGGTTCCATGCTTCCAGCCACGAGGTTTCCGACCGCTACACACCACCGGAATCGCGCTCTTTGCCGTGCGCCGGCGGCGCACGACAAAGACAGGAATACGCACGGCACCGCCTTTGCCATGCGCATTTTGCCCAAGCGCACGGCAAAGGGCACCCGACGCAATTTTACTCGGTAAAGAACTTTGCCGTGCGCTTTGGGAAAAGGCAACACACGACACAGTTCGTTGCCGTGCGTAATATGTGACGCACGACAAAGAAAAGGGGTCGACGGCCGTCCCCAGCGAGACGGCGTCACCCGCTCTTTGCCGTGCGCCACCCAAATACTCACGGCACAGAAAAAAGAAAAAAAAGAAAAAAGCAAGGCAGGCCGGGGCCCGCCTCCGCCAGGCCACGACCACGCCGCCACCGGTCCTCCGTTCCCCACGCCAGTGACGCCACCACCACCACACGCCGGCCGCACCGCTCGGTCCGCCGCCGCCTCACCTCGGCGGCCCGCCGGGAGCTTGGGTCGCCGCGCGAGTAGGGAGGGAGTCGCCGCACCGCGGCCGGATCTCCGGCCTCGCGCCTCCGCGGCCGGGACGAGGAGGGAGGGGAGCCGCCGCGCCACGGCCGGAGCTCGGGGCCGCCGCGGCCGAGTCGAAGAGGGAGCCGCGCCCACCGCGCCCGTGGAAGAAGGAGGCACGTGGGGAGGAGGCCGGCCGGCGCGCGGCGGATCCGGTGCCGGACGGCGCCCCGCCACTGCTGTCGCGCCCTAGAAAGGAGGGGGTCGAGCCGCCGCGTTGTGGGGGAGGAGGAGGCTGGACACTGCGCCGCGTCATGGCCGGCGACGCTCCGCGATGGATCCGGCTCCAGCGATGGCCACCAACGGAATAGGAAGGACCGCGATGGCCACCGACGGAATAGGAAGGGCCGCGATGGCCACCGACGGAATAGGAAGGGCCGACCGGGGGTGGAGGAAGAGGAGGGGCCGGCCGAGGCGGAGGAAGAGGGAAGGGCCGGCCGGGGGCGCCGCGTGCGGGGGCGGAGGAAGAGAGAGGGGCCGGCCGGCCGACCGGGGCGCCGCCGCATGCTGCTGGGAGAGGGAGGATGTGCAGGGTAGGGTTTGAGGGAGGGGGTGGGATGTATTTATACGAGGGTGGATCCGGGTAGCCCGGATCCAATCCGACGGCCGATAGAGATCAGCCGGTGGGAGGCATGATGGGCCAGCCGTCCTGATGGGCCGACTGGCCCAATTAGTCTTTGCCGTGCCGCAATTTTTTTTCTTTTTTCAAAATTGCTGCAAATGAATTTTATGAGTTAAATATAGCAAACAAAAAATTCTTGTACCAAATTTTAACATGAAGTCATTTGAATTTCTAAGATATAAACGAGTCTCATAATTTTTAAACTTCATTTACATTTTTGAGGGGCAATGAATTTGGGGCTTAGGAGGACATATATGAAAGAAAAACACTTCATAAATAGAGTTAATGTACTAAAATTATCGAAGGGTTCGAAAAATTACCATATATTAGGATGAGACATTATAAGTTGTATATTGCCTACATAAAAAATTTTGAATTCAAATTCAAATTTGAACTTTATTACGGCTATAAACCTAATCAAGTAGCTCTCAACACTCTGAAACTTCTAGTGAGATACTTCGGTTTCTAAACAATATCCACGACGACTTTCTCAAAACACTCTATATGATTTATTTCAAGCTTCGCATAGGATATCATGAACTCTCGACGAATCTCGTGAGTTTCTAACTTAGTTTACATTTTATACAATTAAAAAAATATTCTAAAGCATGTGGACTTTCATGCTTCGTGAACAAAATGTTCAAAATTATAACTAATTTGATGCCTAAGGTCTTAGAAAGGACTCAATTACAAGAATATCATTTTTTCACAAACTTTACTCCATTATTTTATGCACTTGCAGTTCAAATTTGACGTATACGGCAATAATTACTTAAGTGACACATAATTTTAAAAATAGTAAATTTATTGAGCCAGGTATGAATTCGAAATATAGAGTACAAAATAATGTCTCTATAGTGGAGAACTAAAACGAAGTACAAAAATCAAAATTTTAAAAAATCTTTGTCGTGCATTGTAGCAAAACGTACGACAAAGAGGGCTCTTTCCCGTGCGCCTGACCGAAACGCACGGCAAAGATTTATCTTTGCCGTGCGTTTCCAAGCGACGCACGTCAAAGACTAATGGCCGTTTATTGCAAAAAGTGGAGGAAGAAAAAAAATCTTTATCGTGCGTCTGTATTTAAAACGCACGACAAAGATTCTTTGTCGTGCGCCGTAAAATAAGATGCACGGCAAAGATTCGTTACCGTGTGTTTTTTATGACGCACGGCAAAGAAGCTCTTTGCCGTGCGCCCGGTAAAAGACGTACGGCAAAAATTTAAACGCACGGCAAAGGACGCATTTCCGGTAGTGATACCTGAGCAACAAAGTTATTTTTTACTTGACTCTAACTTCAGTGGAGTTGCTCCACTCCAAAACTCTAGACACAAATTGGGGTGTTTAGCTACTAGCACCATCCTCAACTTGAGTCCCGTCTGTCAAGCACAATTTTCTCTTCTTCCCTGTAAGGTGTCCTCGCCTGCCTGAGCTCCTTCCGCTGCCGACTGTGCAGCTCACGCCGCCTCGCCCTCGCCCTCGGCTGCATCGGGGGCGACCTCGAGACTTACGAAAAGTCGAGGAGGCGGCGGCTGACCTCCTTGGATCTGCAACGCCTCGATCCCCTCCTCGGCGGATGCGGCGGCCCCGTTGGCGTCAGTCGCGACGGCCGGCACGGCGCCATAGCATCGCGGACGCACCCGTGGGAAGGAGGAACTGGTGGGGAAATCGACCGGATTGTTTGGCTAGCTCCACCCAACTCTGACATGGAGTTCGGCTCTGGAACCATGACAATCACACCCTATATAATATGCTACTTCAACGGTCCCTTTCTTGTCGCTTGCCCAAGGGTCCTCGAAATTGTAGAGCCGGCCCTGCTGGCTCCCCGGTGCCGCCATGTCCGCGGTGACGCTCTTCAGTGTTCCACAGTTGGTCGTAGACGTGACGTGCCCTTCCCCCTCCTTCCCACACCCGTGCCATGGAGTCGCCGGCAAGCACGTCCTCCCATGTCTGCCATGAGTTCAACTTGTGGGGGTAGCAGAGGGAGGGGCAGACAGGGGTGGACAGTAGTGGTTGACGTTGAGGAATCGTCGTCCCTGATGTCGCCCTCGAAGTACGGTTCACAAAAAAGGTGACCGCTCAGTTTCCTAAACCGAAAAACCGGTTCGATTTACCGTTCAAATCGAGCGGTAAGCCGTTGGGCCCGGTTTGCTGGGTCTGATCAAGGTCAAAAACCGGTCGGTTTTTTTACCAAGCGGGACTGGTAAGACCAGTTACCGACCTACCTGGGTTGATTCCCACCGGTTTTGTGAACCCTGCCTCGAGGTAGGCTGGTTGGAGCCCCATGGCCTCGCACAACAGCTGCAGCAGATTGGACAGCATCCATTGGGGGCAGATGGATCAAGCTGGTTGGAGTGATGAGAAGTAGCAGGGTATTTTGGACTATACGAAAATACAGGGACCTCCTGGTGGGTCCAAAGGAATCGAAGGCGGGTACAGATGAATAAAAACATACACAATGGCACGATTCAGGTATGTAAGAATTGTAATGGTGCATCTTCAAATAGGTGATTTTTAATGGCAGAACTCCAAACCATGCAAAATATAATGGCATATATCTAATTAACCTAATAAAAAACATATAGGGAGAAAAAAGATATGCTATGGCACGTACATCTTGACGTCTCGACGTCGACTCCAAGATCTCTACTCCTAAAAAGGTTAGAAAGTTGAGTAGAATTTGGTACGTCTTTTCCTTCACTCGCCTCCCGTGTGCGCCTCACGTCCGCTCCCTGCTCCCTGGCTCCCTTTCCACATTCGACCCCACTATACACACCCTCAGAGCAACTCCAGCAAACCTCCTACTTGAGCACCTCCCCGCGAGCGCAAGGAGCACATCCCCACGAGCGTCGGTGCGCGGGTGGCAGCGAGCCGCACCAGCCGCCGCCATCGCCACCCCTTCCTGTGCTCCACTGCTCCCTACCACAGTGTTCCTCCTGTCAGATTTTGTCTTCATGTTGCAAGTGTGTGTTTGAGATATTTCAGATGTTTAAGAACAATGTTTCAAACATTCCGTGTTGATGTTGTATAATAGATCTTGATGTTGTGATGTTCCCTTCACATATATGTTTCACATGTATTATTTCGATGTAGCATTTGCGTTGAGATGTTTTATGTGGATTTGAATCCTCCATGCAATATGAATTGGATGTTGCGGCGGGGTTTTTCCCTCATCATCAACTGATTTTTCGACATGTTTCTGGATGTTGCAATGCTGATTTTCAATGTTGCAAATGTCCATTTTCTATGTTGCGAGTGTTATTCCAGATGTTGCGAATTGCGATGGGATTACTGTAGCACTCATGGATCACTACCATCAGTCGTCGGGGCACTGCTAGTGACTAAAAAATAATCCATGGAAAAAGGCAGCGGCGTTGTTTCTTTCCACGAAAAGCCCGGCCTCATTTTTAGCTTACATGGCAGCATTTAATAAGTGTTTCTAAGAAACGTATTTTTTGACAACTGCAGGTGACGAGGGATAATTTTACTCACAATAACTTTTAGCCGGCAGGTTAATCGGGAAACATAAAGGTTGCATAGAGCTACATAATATAATTTGACAAAAAAACAGTCATGCTCTTGAAGACATGGTGCCATGGGAGAGCTGACATACGAAGTAACTATTGGTGTAGTTACCATGAAATATTTGGCAAAGGTGCAAAGCTAGCCAATATCCGTCATTCACAAATCACAGGTCACCACAACGAGATTTGAGATTGATTGTGCACATACATACATTACACAGGCAAGGTTTGCAGGAACCATTCACAAAACACAAGCATGACAAATACAACGCGACGGATATACAAGCCACGAAGCCAACATCAGCATGTAACAGCCTTTGCAATAACTGATACCAATACAACTCATGCCAACATGGCAGCTACCAAGTTTACTAACAGATCTTTGTTAGTCACATCGGCTACCAATCCTACACAGCAGAATGCTGAGCCTGTACAATCATGGAATGCCCTCCCAACTCGACGAGGGTTCATCTCTAAGTCAGAATAAATGGAAGCCACACAACAACTAAGCATGCAGTTCAGTTAGTACATTAGACACCACATGCTCCAACGGGTGGCCTACCAGAAGTCATCAGTTAGCAATAATTCTCTGATCTTTCTTTCATCACCCATGGCTTTGCTTCTTCACAATTAATGTGCAGATGGCCATCCCGGACAGGGCATAATGCACAAAACCTGCCCTTGGTAACTAAATCGGTGAGTGAATTCACACACATTGGCCTCCACAGTGACACAGGCTCAAATGAGTCGAATCTTCCAGTCCGAAGCTCAAATATACCGAGCTAAAAGAACCCACTTGCACCATGTTTCCAAACCAGATCCCACCATGTCTGCCCGGTGGCTATGGCATGGCCAGCCCCGCATGCCGTTTGTGCTTTCCGCATCAACCTTCAAAAATATTCTCAAGACATCACATGAAGAAGCCATGGGGCTATCCACCAGGCCCTTCTACATGCTGACCGCATTGTTTCCTTCTGGACAGGGAACTCCGGCGAGTATAAACATATCTCTCCGGAGGACTTTTGTTCTTCAACAAAGCTTGGCCAGGACTCAAAACAAGCTCCTTTTGATATGTTTCTCTATGCTGCAAATTTATGTAAAGCATTAGAGACAACGAGGGCAAAATGAAATGAAAAGTTTCATTAACATGTATGAATACGAAGGTAAACTGTTCCAAAAAGAAATGCATGAACCTTTTTGTCTGTCGGTTTCTTTTCTACATCCTCCAACTCCAATGCAGTAGCTGGTGTCTCAGGAAGACTCTTGAATGCAAGTGACTCCCCATCATCCAACTTCCGCTTATATGATATTGTTGACGTCGAACTGTCAGCTGTGTTCCTATCAGTGTCCCTGTTGTTCAGAGAAAACCTGACAGTATGTTTCTTGGTAACAGTACTGTCCACTGTGATATCATCTGATCTCACTGTGACATCATCTGATCTATATGATTTGTTATTAACAGAAGTGGTGGCAGATTCTGAACTTGCTCCAGGTCCAGATGCATAATAAGAAGTCCACATGGAAGATACAGAAGTCATCCTTCTTGCAGCAAGTATGTCATGTGCACATACAACCAAATCTTTCTGGGATATTAAGAATCAACATTAAAATTAGTAAATAAAAATGCCAAACTAATGTGCTAAGATAGGATGACCACAAAGATTATCACAATGTCAAATAAGAAATTTGCAAGATGACAACAAAAGTGCTCTGCATTTCAAGTCACAAGGCTGGTTTTAAAATTTCAGATTGATGGAAAGGTGAACAATCGGGATGCAGGACAAGGAAATACCCATATGGGCTATAATAATTGACATCAAAACAGAATAGATTCAACCTTTCGATGCATATTTCAAAAAATAAAACTATCGGTCTACTATTGCCAATTGCTTAAGATGCAGGCATAAAAAAATGTCCTCAAATTTGTAGTTCACTGCCTAAAATCTTCTATTCTGCTTTTGCCAAAAGAAAATACAATGTTGGCTGATGATATTAAATTTCCTGAGAAACAAAAGGTACGCAAATACACAATTAACAGATACTGTACCTTCACTTTTTCTCTCTTCACAATCCTCTCACAAAGGAAGCGTAATAGTTCCAACTCAACCTGCCAAGAGTGAGAAAAACAAAAAAGGCATATAAACCTAGAGTTTGTTGACCATCTTCAGACAGAAAAAATGTTCATATGGTTCCATAGGCTACATCACTGAACAGAAGAAATTCCATCAAGCCACCTTTAGTCAACATTATCAAAGTTCAAATCAGACAAATTGGATTTTGGTGTATCTTCTTGACTGCTTGTCCGTTATCTGTAATACAGCTTTAAATGTTTTACAAAGTCCCTGGTGCCATTCTATAACTCCCTATAACTCCAACGCAAACATGGAGGATTTAAAATTTTACGTTTATATGTAATATAATAAACTCCATCCACTGTAAGGCTTGCAATAGCCATTATATTAATCAAATACAGTGTGCCTGCTGAGCATTGCTTGATAGCAAATGATAATGCCAGGTAGATACCTACAACGATTTGCACCATGGTTGGTGCTCAACGCATTGCTGAAGATTGCCACATGGCTACATCAAAAGAACAGAAAACGCACATCCTATTTAAATGTCATGGACGGATGAACCAGATGAGAACAAGAGCTATTTTTACACAAAATAGTCAAGATTCAAACACATGGCAAAGGTAATGGTAATGGCTAGAAAAACACACGTACTTTAAAGGGTCAAAAGTCCAAATTATTACTACCATAGTTAGTAAAATAAAAGAAAGTGGAATATATTCAAGCAAATATGGATCCTGCATTCCTGCTACAGCAGATAGTGTGTTTACCCTCATTTGTTTCATGCTCTTGACCTCCTCAGGTCCATATTGTTGACGATAAGCCTGCACAAATTTCCAGATAAGAATGTAAGGATGATGATGATTGATGACATAGGGGTAGAAAACTAGTAGCAGGGTCCATCCTGCTTAAACAATTTAAAGCATGGCTTACCTTTCTCTGCTCGATACTGTGTCTGCCACAGTATGCTTTATGTTGCAATATAGTACCGATTCTCTTTGTATTCATGTAAAGCCCAGCATCTCTCGCACATGAAGGATGGAAGGTAATTTGACAGTCTGCTGTACTGCACTGCACGGTCGAAAGAGAAAAATTAGCAAAAAATTGATTGCTTTGTTATACATTCTAGATTAATAACTATAAAGGTTAAAATTAAAAATCAAACCTTCAAGCATGCACCAACATAGCGCTGGCATATTGAGCATGTATCTTTATCCTTGTGAAGCTTCTCCTTTAGAATGAACAGTCAGAACAAAACAATAAGATAATTCAAATTGAGACAGATCAAGGTGGCTTCTTGTGATATGCACATCATGAAATGTGTATAAAAGATCAGTACCATTCCGTTGACCGCATTATGTTGCCCTCTTCTGAATGTGGTCTCCAATAGCCACTAAGGAAAGTGGGAGAAGTTTTAAAATGTAAATAAGCCAAGCAAAACAGCAATAAGTTGAAAAACACGAACCAATTACCTCAGCGCAAAAAGAATGAACCCATTGCCCCTTCAGAGTCCTTCTAAAAGCACCAGATGTTCCATGGCACAAACCACACTGCACCAAGCATGCTTTTACACTATTGCAATCTGATTGATTACCAGAGATCACAGAATCTGAGGGCATTTCCTGGCAAAGTTCACACTTCCATGGACCTGTAGGATACTTCATACTCTGGTAGCAATCTAAGTGGACAGCAGCCTGCTGATCATGAAGAGTTAATAGTTGATGGAGTGCAATTTGGAGAATAAAGACAGTAAATGCAAAGCACCTTGCAGCTGGAGCAGAGAAAAATACGATTCAATACAGTATCACCGCGCATGCATATATCGCAGGGAAGAGCACTTTTCTTGGAGAATTTTGCTAGATCAAAAATGCCAAAGTTGGTATCTTCTGAAATTTTGCTATTTGTAGAAAATGATAAATCCTTTGCTTGTGGCGATGAAGATGATTGGCTCATTCTTGAGGATCCAGCACTGGCTCTTGTCATGTTCTGGAAACAAAGGGAGGTCAATAAAAAAGAAATTACGACATAAATCAACTGAGGAAGCAAAAGTACAGTGCTAACCTCTTGTCTAGCAGAAGCAACCTTGTTTCCTGCATCTTTCCTCGCTGTTGCATTTTTCGAGGTTGGTGGAATAGAAGGTGCAGTTGCAGCTAGGATTGCCAGAGCTTCCTTGTGTCTCCTTTCTGAGTTCCCACGTTTCTTAGCTTCCCTCAGATCACGAAGAAACTGGTTCACAATGATATGATCCCATTTTCTTTTACTGACAGAATCCAACTCGTACGAAATATTCTGGACAACCTTGAGTATCAAATTCTCTGCAAGATATAAGGACGACTGATATATCGACTCAGAAAGCTGAAGAAATATTTACTCAGCTAAACAGTTCATTTTGCACTCAGAAGCCTGAAATTAAGATGGTATTGCGGGGGGGGGGGGTCTAAACAAGAGGGCATCAATCAACATCATTTTTTGGTTCTCCTGCATAAGAAATGATAGCGCATATAACAAAGAGGAAAGTGCCCTTACCATATCTCTGTTTCAGGGGAACAACACCGTCGAGTAGCCTGGATTGCAAATAAACTATTTCCCCTTCTATTTCATCATCAGGTGAATGCTCTAGAATATTTGATAATTCTTCTTTACCGACTTGATCCACAGCAGCTGTGTCATCTAAATGACCAAGTTTTGCAAGGTCGTCAGCAATAGGAGTGCAACATAACTCTTCTACACAAGTTGGGAAACGAAACATAGTTAATAAAGGAGCCAGCAGATGTGAATAAAGAAGAATGCAGTGGATTTAGAACAGCAGGAACTCACCATGATAATTATTTTCTTGTATAGTTTGCTCCAAATTAATACCCCACAAATCTTGCACCTTTTTCTCTATGAATGGATGGACATAGCAGTGGTAACCATCCATGCTAAAGGGGTAGAAAGGGATAGAAGTTAAGACCATTCAAAAAAAAACACTGACCATAACAATATGCATGCAAAATAACCAGAGTATCACAAACTAAATCCTATGTGGAAGCATGCATGCTTTGGTATTTGGTATAGAGAATGGCGTGAGCGTACTTGTGCAAATGCCGGCCGGAAACCTTCTTTACATGAGGATCAGGACAGCTGCAAAAGCCATTTTGAACTAAATCACCCTTGTTAGCATTGTCCTTTTCGGGACAATGATCAATCAAAACGGCCCCTTCCTCCTGTCTTAATTGAAGTCCAGAAACGGTTGAGTTCTTACTTTCACCCCCAAGCAATGCACCTGTTAATAAATAACAGAAGAATCAATCAAGTCTATAAATACCGATAAAATTGATGTAGCATGTCAGATGAGGCTTCATTGCTTTGGACTAGTTTAATTTAATCATCAAAAAAGCGCTAGCCAGATACTGGACTCCCAAGTTTAAAAATACAAAAGAGAAAGAAAATGCAAGCCACAAGCCCAACACTAGAATCTAGAAAGTAAAGTGGGGTATAGTATGGCACAATATTAAATGTCATCATTTTCTAAAGGCTGTACGAAGTAACTAAAGTTGGTAAATACTACCTTATTCAGTCATAACCTGATGGGAAAAAAGAAGAATGGAACTGACATAAATCTGAGGGTTGCAATTACAAAAACAAAATGCATATCATCCAGAAAAAAATTGTTAAAACCCAATTTCATATCAAGAGGCATAACATCTACAGCAAACAAGCTTTAAACATTATCCAAGAAAATAAAATAAAGAACAGCATGGAGAGTCACTTCAGTATTTCAGAGAATAGAGGATGATAGGTAATATTAGTTATGTTTCATAAAGTGAGTCGGGCAAGAGTATGGACAGCTCAAGGTTGAAGCAATGAACTGGAAAAAGTACGCATAGTTATCTCTACAAAAACAGCAGTTGTACACATTTTTTTAATCAATTACCTTGTGGTGCCAAAGAATCCTCATTTGTAGATTTAACTTGAACAGAAGGCACATGCACAGAGTTTGGCAGCCACTTGATCATTTTCAGGTTCAACCCAGGGGAGAAGGCGGTTGTTTCAGGCTGCAATGGCACATTTTTTTCTCAAAAAAATATATAGGGCAATAGGCTAACAGTAGTAAGGCATTGTGGAACACCATGATGGCACCATATAGCTATGGATACATGAAAAGGTTACACAGATAAACACAGTTTCACACGGTCATCTTCGCAGCATTTTGTAGACTTGTAAGGTTAAATTTTTAAATACAATAAAAATAAATAATTAAATGATGTTGACCAACAAAAATATGTTTATATTGCTGCACATAAAAAACTAAGTGGGTATGTAAAATAAGAATTCGTTTTCATATTTAATATGTATAGGTAAATTAATATTGAAATTCAAAAGTGATGTATATTGCACCAGCTTGAATCACAATCGAGCTGATGCAACTATCAATTATCACAAGACAAATTACCTTAAGAAACAGGCACCTGGAAGAAACAGGCAGTGACTTTTGAACTAATGAAACACAAGACAAATTACCTTAAGAGCAGTTTCCAGGGATTCTGAATGAAAACCCGGGTCTGATTCTGAGTCACCAACACTATCCTTTCCTTGGTCAACTAGCTGTGTTGTCAGTCAAACATAAAATGCAGGTAAGTACTAAACATACATACCGCAATCTGGATCTGTAAGATGAGAAAATAAATACCTTTGTAAGACCTCTGAAAAAATCTCTGGAATTGCTCATAAGATTCCCATCTGCAGTAGGTTGGTCAACAACCATATCTGCACTTCGAGCTTCTTGATTATCTGTGCTTCCAACCATGGATGGGGATGCAGCCATTTCTGCTTTCTGTGTTTTGTTTAGGCTACCACTACTAGTAGTTGTTGTGTCGTTCACAAATTTGTCCTTGTTACCACGCGTAAATCTCACTTGCTGCTCCAGTTCAGAGATGGAGCTGATACCTTTGACAGCAGAATGCTTTGCACAAAATGCCCGCATCTCAACCTATTAAAAATTAAAAATAAAATTATGATAATAATATGCAACAAAATATGGTGAACAGCAGTTATAAGAAGGAAAAGGTCTAACATTGTCATGGCCAAACTTTCCCCATATCTCAACCTGAAGCTTGGATTCTCTTGCACATATGGGATGAAAAGAAGTCCTGCATGCTCCTGAAAATTACATAAACTTTGTAACTGCAAAATGAATGGATTACAAAAGTAGAACTATTATACTTTTGCCCTACAAAATAGTTCCACAGTTCCTATTTTATTTGAAATTTTAGGTATTACACGCGCACAGTCTCCAAACAGGTAATTATCATAACTTAATATCAATATAAACTAAAAATGTACTTTCTTGAAATAATTATCAAAGAAAAATCTAGTCAGGTAATTACCATATTGTTAATTTTGATAGTTATTATGCATTTACGGAAGAAGTCTTGTGAACAGATTGTAGGATGTTAACAAAAAAGAATGGAGTAGAATTTCAAATTACATATTAATATATTATTAATCCAGGCTCCCTGGAACCACTAATCTAAAGGTAAAACAAAAATGTATGAATGCTATTTTCAACTTTCGAGGTTCACTTTTCAGGCTTATCAAAGTCAATAATTAACTAACTTTGTAGTGTGTTTTCTTAATACAATGCCCCCAACCCCTTCCTCCTCCACTCGTCACAAAAGGCAGAAATACCACCACAGCGTTTGCATTAAGTTCACCCAGAGCTACCAACCAATGATTCCAACAATTAGATTCTTATTCTTCCAGATAAATGGTTTCCTAAGAAAGAACTAAATCTCCATGCAGCCCTATTTGACACAGGAACTATTTAGAAAAAAAAAACCTTGTAACTTATTTAGCCAAACCATCCTAAAGAACAAATCAAATTGACTTGGCATGCTAACTTAAATAACATAGATCTGACACATGACACCAGAGAGACAAAATATCCACTATTTGTGATCTCTAGTTTACAAAATGATCTGATTTTCTGCTACACACTAAGTCCAATTTTCCATGGTCAGTTTACTTCTGTATGAGTTGTCAGTACTGTTTCCTAATGATAATATTAAGGTCCCCTAGAACTACAAACCAGTTAGGTCATGGAAAATGTTAGTTATGAGTGTGCCTATTTAAGTGCCACTACAACAATGGAACAATGCAACACAACCAAATGCTAGCTCTTTCGCAAATATAGTTTTATTTTATCAAGTGCTGATGGTTTTGGCTGGCATGGTACTTAATAGGGGACGCATCACGATGTGGCATTGTATCAGACAAATATTTGTTGAATCATTTTTAAAAGGAGTGGACCATGTGTCAGCCTCTAAAGGCACTTAGTTTTGGTTACATGGTGAATAGGGAGCTTTAGACATTGAATGGCGCACTTAACAAGTTTAGCCCATATCTGAGTTCAGGACCTGGAGGAAAACAGAGCAGTTCAAGTTTAAGGACTGCTGCTGTAAGATGTAAATGAAACTAGGATGTCGAATGGGAAAATAAGTGCAGAGAAAGAGTGAGAATTAAATCATTGTTCAGAAGCACTAGTTCAATAAAAAAAAAGTTAGAAGTAGAGTATGTCATCATGTGTACTTTGTCTATCATAAAATATCTTAAATTAGAGACTCATCTGTACATAGAAAGGGTGAGTGTTTGGAGAGAGGGGATCAATGGAGTAACCAGAGCAATGATGTAAAAATACATACCATGGCTACAGCGGACGCATGCACCATGCATGACCTTGCAAAGACTGCACACCAATTTTGACTGGGTCTCTTGGGTACCTACTGTATTGATGACAGGCTCCATTGATTCCATGTCCTCTACATGAAACTCTGGTCTCCAAAGACTACAAAATAAATGTACAAATTCTTGGTTTCCTCCATCTGTAGATGGACCAGGGTCCCTTTTTACCGGTTTCAAAACACCTTTCTCCTTTGGACAGAGCACACAGGGTGTTAACACAGTCCTGCACATATCACTCCGTGTCAACCTCCGTGGCATCTCCATATTCCGGGTACACCAAAGACAAAACCAGAAGCGATCTGGCACAACATGCATGCCATAACACTTCTGGTGCACAGATATCTCACAGCACTTGCAATGAAGCATCCTGTTAGACACCAAATCGCTTTCTCTCAAACAACAAACATCACAGATTGAATCAGTCTCGCCTTCTGAGAATGGCAGCAGCACAAGCTGCTCTAGCCCAGCATCTGCACCTAATAGCTTCCTCTTCTTGTTTGGGCGCTCTGATGTGAGCACAAACCGTGCCCTTGCTCCTAAGAGCCAACTCAAAGAAGGTTCCGGATTCTCTCTGCGTCTTGGTAAACCAATGCTATCAGTTCTGCCTTGATCTACAACAATTTCAACTGGCTGCTCCTCTTGCTGCACAATCACTTCCTGCATGTCCTGATCACAATTTTCTCTGTTACTCTCATATGTGGTAACGAGCCCCGCGCTGGCTCCTGAGCACTCCTGCATATCCTGCACTTTGTTACTCTCCAACTCCTCGTTATTCTTGCCCGAATTCGAGTGCAAATCCGAGCTCGCATCCGCCACAGAAGAACGAGATGGACCCGAATTATCCACCTTGCCACTGCCCACAAGAGGTATGAAGAAACACGAATCAATCTTGCTAGGACAGAATTGATGCTTCGTAGCCAATTCCTCGAAATCCTCCGCTGTGAACTCACGGAAATATGGCTCCAACTGCTCCCAAAAGCCCTTGCGCCCAGCAGGCACTCTCGGATGCTGCTCGACGGCAGGTGCTGGCTCTGGCTGCTGCTGCTGCTGCTGCTGCTGCTGCTGCTGCTGGGGCTGCTGGGACTGACCCTTCTTGTGCTTCTTCTGCACGTCGCCCACCACCGCCCATCTGGCGACCCGGGAAGGCAGCCAGGGATCCCGGGCCGCCGCCTCCTCCCCGTCGAACGGCGACCGCACGCACAGCGCCTTCCTGGCCTGCTCGGAGGGGGCGACGCCGGCCGCCGCCGCCGGCGGCGTGGCCCCGGCGGGCGGCGGCGCATCTTCGCCGGGCTTCCGTGGGGACGACGAGGGCGACGCTTCAGCGGCCGCGGCGGGCGGAGGTCTCCGGCGAGGCGCCACGGCGGAAAACCTCCAGCGCTAGGGTTTCTCTCAGGTACGATTTTTTCGGCGGAGTTCAGATCCGGGGGGCTGCGCTGCGAGAGGGAAAGAGAGGGAGGAGGCGGGGGGGCACTGTGATGAGAGAGAAAGAGAGATGCTTCTGTAAAAATCGCCCGCGGGCGCCCGTTCGCTTGTCGCTTCCTCGTAGTGGGCTCTGGGCTGGGCCTGGGAGTCGTGCTCACACCTCGAGAAAGGCGCCTACCCCACCGAGCCGCGCTACGCGCACCCGAGGCCGGCGAACGGATGAGCTGACTGGTGGGGTTCACCTGTCCGTGAGACGACGCGCGTGGCCGTAGGAATTCCCTCGGGAGGGGGGATGGATATATCTGGTCCGCTGCTGTTTTCCCTCGCGCCGGGTCACGGGCGGCCGCGGCGCGACGCATGCATGACAGGTGGTGCCCGCACGTCCCCGACGCGTCGGCGGGTCCGCCGGTCAGGGGGGCTGAAATGGCGAAGAAGCGACCGCGGCGCGTTTGTGTGCTGGGGGAGGGTCGTACGTGCGGCCCACATGCCGGTGGGGGTAGCAGGCGCAGCCGCGCGCGGCGAACACGTACACCGACTAGGTGGAAGACGGTTGCCACCGCGCGCTTTCACGTGACGTGTGATGTGGGTGGGTGGCGTGTGGGGCCGGATCTCCCGTCTTCATGGGAGCCGGTAGGCCGTAGGCGGCTGGGCGCCGCTGCAAGTGCCGGATCACCGGTAGTTGAGCTGAGTTCTTTTTTAGGATCTGTTCAGGTTGGGCCGGTGGGCTTAGTCCTCGTTTAGTTTGCAAAGTTCTTCCTTTCTACTCTCCGCCACATTAAATACACCAAAAGATATATGTTCGGAATACTAAATGTAGATAAAATCAAAAACTAATTACACGATTGTGATGGTCTTTGCGACACGAATCTTTTGAGTCTAGTTCGGCCATGGTAGGACAATATTTACCAAAAAGCCAAAATTTACATTTTGCTGCAGTGCGTTAAAAAGGCAAATTTTTCTGACTTCCAAACCGGTAGCCCTCGTCATACTCCATTTGCATACCCTAAAAGGGAATATTCTGTTTAGTCATCAAGTTTTTTCAGCACAGCATCAATTTGCCTGCACCCGTCATCCCCTATATCTCATAACCCAAACCAACTCCCACTATGGGACCCACGTTTTTCTTTTTTTAACCCCACCGGTCTCACCTCCCTCTCATTCTCTCTCCTCCCCTCCACTCACCCACAATCGTGGACCTCACGCCAGCGCCTGGATCCGGCGACCTCGGCCTCCCGGCGGCGGACCTCTCCGCGGGGCCTCATGCGCCGACGAATCGGCGATCCGTGGGGCCGCGCCGCCCCTCCCCCGCTCCGTGCGGTGTGCCGCGGCGGGCCTCAAGGTCGAGCCGGTGGCGGCGCCCCATCGTCCCCTCCTCCCGGGCCGCCCCGACGACGGTGGTGGAGCGACTCAATACCACGAGCGCGGCGGCCGGTCTGCGGGATCCGGCGCGGCGAGGGGAGGCAAGGCGCGACGGCCGGATCCGGCTCCTTCTCTCCCTCCCATGGGCGAAGCGGACCCGGCGAGGTCGCGGGGCGCGCTCGGCCGTGCCCCCGCGCGCGGGCGAATCGAGCGGCCCCGGCGGTGAGGAGCACCAGGCATGGTTTTTAAAGCGGTAAGGCAACGCGAGGCGATACTCCACCGCTCAGACGCCTAGGCGCTAAGGCGTGAGGCAAGGCGACGCCTTCGCCCGTGAAAGAAAAGAAAAACTAAATGAAAATAGAGTACCAATGGACCTAAAAATGGAAAAGAGGCCCATCAAATCGGCCCAACCCAACCTAGCCCAACTCCCCCGCTAACCCTAGCTCCGGCCTCCCCACCACACCTTATCCACTCATTCCCCTGTCCCCCGCTCGGGCCGCTCCCGTCCGTCCCCCGTCCGCCGCCGGCCGTCGTGCCCCCCTCCCCCCGCCTCCTCCTCCTACTCCTCCGCCCTCCCCTGTCTCCTCCGCCTCCGTCGCCGTCACCCTCTCCTACCTCCTCCGCCACCCGCCTCTGCCTCCTTCGTCGCCCGCCTTTGCCTCCTCCGCACCGCAGGCTATCCGCGCGGCTCTGTCCCCCGGTGGCGAGAGGCTCCGTCCCCGGGTGGCTTCGATTTCGGCAGCATGGCTTCAATTTCGGCGGAGCGGCTTCGATTTCAACGACACAGCTCCGTTCCCAGGCGGTGCGAGGCCGTTCCCCGGTGGCGCGACTCCGATTTCGGTGGCCGAGGCGACGATTGGTAAGGCAACGCCGACGCCCAGAAATGTCTACCGCTTGGACGCCTAGGCGTCGCCTTAAGGACGCGTTAAAAACCATGGCCCCAGGACGCCAAATCAAGGGGAGTTGTGCGGAGGAGCAGGAGCAGGGGCACCGTCGGCTGGTTTTCGAGGTGGTGGAAGGGCGGGCCCGTCGATGGCGGGCGCAAGTGGCTCCAAGGCCGGCGGGTAGAGGGACCCGGCCTCCAGCCCGGCGCCACTCCTTCTCCCCATCTACGGCGGATGCGAGGTGGGCCAACGCAGCGGCGGCCGGTCCTCCTCCGTCTTCTCTCTTTCCGTGCGCTCCTCTCCTTCAACTTTTCCAGCGGCGCGAAGCCATCTCCTCTTCTCTGCTTCCCCGCCGTCATCTCTCCTCCTCTATGATGGCGCGGAGCAACAACCGCTGGACGCGGTGGGGCCCGAGCGAGGGCGTAGCACACGCCCTGGAGTGCGCTCTATTTGGCGCATGCGGGATGCGAATGGGACATCCCGTGCATCGTAGCGCACGCCGGTGCGGTGTGAAAACGCCAAAGGCGTACTGGAGCACGGCGTCCCATTCCCCTCCCTGTACCAGTGCTACCAGCCTTAGACCCATGTGGTCGCTACGGTTTGCAGCTGGGCCTTCTTACTCAGCCTAGAACATAAAAGGAAAAAGTCCATTCCATAACCCTCAACTATTAGCGTTGTCTAAGTTTCAACCCCCATCTATGAAACCGGGTATTCACGATCCTCGAACTTTTCAAACCGGACATTTAACCCCCTCGACAGATTTGTGAGTTATTTTGGCTGACGTGGTGCCACATCATCCAAACCAACGTGGAGTCGAGTCCATGTCAGCAAGCACTCAACTTAGCCCACACAGCGTCTACCTAATCCTCTCTACCTCTCAGGTCCACGTGTCGGGACGCCCGCACAACGCCTGCAAGCATAGCAGTGCGCCGCCGCCCGCGTCGTCATCCTCTGACAAGCTGTGCCGCTGCCACGGTCCCGGCCGCGCCGCGACGGGCTGGGCGAGAGCCCGTGACGCGAACCAGTCCACCAAGAATCGATTCGTCGTGTGCGCCTCCACAGCCGTCGCCGCTGCTACGCGGCACCCGAAGTCGCTCAGGAGGCACGAGTGCCACCGCGAGGCTGTTGCCGCCGCCGCCTTCCCACTGCCTCTGCCATGGAGCGAGGGTGCGCCTGCAACTACGATGGCAGCGAGCACACGTGCGTTGTCCTGGATGAGGAGGCATAGCCCGTCCAGGACCGACCGTTGCACGCCAAAGTCGTCCTTGAGGCAGTGGCTGAGCTCGCGGAGCGCGTCCACGTGGCCCAGCGACGCAACGCGCGTGCACAGCGTGGCGCCCGCACGGAGGTCATGGTCGTCCTTGTTGTTGCCTCTGCTGTTGAACTGGATCACGAGCAGCGAGTAGAGCCCCTCGCGGTGGCCGCACACGGCCGCCTCCGCCAACAGCGCGGTGCCGGACACGCAACTTCCATGGTAGTAGAACCGGATCTGGATGACACGGGTGGGAGCGAGCTCCATCATTAGCACAAGATTGGCATGGCAAACAATATGTGGCACAGAGGAGAGATTTGAAATTGATTCTCATATCAATGTTTTGAACTTACCGAGGTAGCACCGTAGCAGGCTTCCAGGTTGTCGGCGTCGGTGCAACGCTGAACAAAGCGGTGTGCATCATTGCCTCGTCGGACCTGGCCTTGGCACGCACTGCGAGGCACCGCGGCGACGCCTGCGCCATCACCACCTTGCTCTGCCCGAGCTTCCGGAACCTCTTGCACCTTCATGCTTCTCCATGTTTCAGCTCGCTTGGCAGAGCTCGCCCGCGCTTGTGTGGGTGCGGCTGTCGGTGTGACCTATGGCCACAGGTGCGGGTGTGGCTAAATGAACCATATTCAAGATCCCTCGGCCACTTGTGGCCATTGTTGTTGATTGTCTCCGCTTGGAGCACCACCTCTGTTCCGCCACCGCTCGCTGCCGGCATGCTTCAACGCATGTCTACTCAAAGCGACTAGTTAAATGACGTCTAGTGCACCTATCCATCATTGAAGGGCCATCTCGTCGCAGGCACCCTCGCTTGCTTCTCGTCATGCCACCCGCCGGTGGAGGAAGGGACCGGTGCAGGGAGCAGCAGGATGCCCTTCTCTTCCCTGTCGGGAGGAGTGGCCGCCGGAAGGAGGGAGGCCCGCGGTCGCCTCGTCCGTGTCGGTGTCGAGGGAGAGTGAGCAGCACCGCTGGTGGTGGCGGAGGAGCGCCGCCAGGGCAGAGAGAGGAAGGGGTCCAGGCGGGCTCGAGGTCTAGAGGAGATAGAGGAAGCCACAAGCCAGGTGGCATGGGGCCCACCGCCACATGTGCCTGCCATATGGGACCCAACACCACATCAGCGAAAACCACCCAAAACCAGGTCACAAATCCGTCGAGGGGTTAAATGTCCAGTTTGAAAAGTTAAAGGGTGGTGAGTACCTAGTTTAGAGGATGAGGGTTGAAACCCAGATTGCGTCGATAGTTGAGGGTCATAGAATGGACTTTTCCCAACATAGAACAACATAGAAGTGGGCTCATAACCCCGTTTTGTGATACATGTACAATATTTTGAGAATATCTACAATTTTTTCAAAACCTACTTAGAGCATCTTCAACAGTTTGCCAAATTTTATTTGGCAAATCTTATATTTTGCCAACTTTTAAAAAGATATGACAAGTAAAAAAAGAGCTCATCTCCAATCGTTTGGCATAATTTACTTGTAAAATCCAGATCTAACTTACATAAGGAACCTTGAGAGAGAAACAAAATTATGTTTCTACCCTTCCATCTCTGTGAGACATGTGTACCCCTGGGTCCCCACCGACCAGGCTCACGGCCGTCCCCGACAAGTGGGTCCGGCCCACCAGAAGACCCGCCGACCTGACAGTGGGCCCAATTGACCTAGTTGTTGGCCCACACAACCTCCCGAAGACCTTACATAAGATTCCCAGACGATCTTATCCAGAGCGGCTTCAAGACTTGGCATGCAAGACAAGACAGCGGTGGATTCCGACAAAGCAGTATGACATATATGGCAATAGTTGTAAACAACTAGATTTAGGTCTCCTGGCGTAACCAACCAGGAGTTTGGGCGCCGACCTTGTCCGCTGGCCAATATAAGGCGGGTGAGGCGGCCGTTTGTACAATCACACAACCCTCAAGCAATCTACCCGACAACTGGACGTAGGGTTTTACTCTCCAGAGGCCCGAACTAGTATAAGCTCGTCGTGTTCTTTGTGTTCCGTGTGCTCGTGTGCAACCTTCGAGTTCTTAGCCCTAGATTCCACCCAGTCGAACAAATAATCCACCGGGGTTGACCCCATGTGGGCTGTCTAGATCAAAACATCTGATAGTTGGCACGCCAGGTAGGGGAGAATTTAGGGTTCTTCGTGCAACTCGATGGCTTCACCAAGCGGCGTCATCTTCCCGAAAAGCATGGCGGACTTCCTCGCCAATCCCGTTGACATCTCCTTCGGCTCTATGCTGGCGGAATCCACCACTCCAGCCGCCTGCCTCGTCATCGAGAGCAATGCGGTCACCACTAACCAGCAGGTCGGATCCGAGCTGTTGGAGGAAACCCGCCCACCCACTCCTCGCGACCTGATCATAGGACCCGATCGCGTTGAAGACATGCTCTGCGACACGACCAAGGTCTGTGAGCGCGCCAAGTGCCCTCGTAGGACCCCTGCACCTTCACCCCGCATGCCTCTTGGCCTGCGGAACGCAGCTCATGCAGCGTCTCACTACATGAAGAACAAGGTCCAGATCGAATTTGAACCCAAGATCCCACATCGTGGAAACTGCAGAGGTCATCTTGATGACCCTTGCCCTGTCCACAATGACTCCAAACACACGGATCGCCAGTGTCATGTGCTCAAGAAGCTTCATCGACCTCTCATCGCGGCTCATCACTGCCAAATCAACTGCGAGCTGTCCCGGACTGCCTCACGTTCCAGATTGCTCGTACGACCATCTCTCCCAACAACCCGGGTGACATGTTCGAGATCCCAGACCGAGAGATCCTCGTGGTCTCCATCGACGTACCTCCTCAAGATGGTGAGACAAATGAGCAGCGCCAACAACGAGAAAATGCTAATGCCGCACGAGCTGTGCGTCGTCAGTAGGAAGCAGACACAGCTGCAGTAGCTGCCCATCAACAAGCCCCGGGTCAACCCACAGGCAACGTCGTACCTAGTGTTGGTGGTCAACCTTCAGGCAACGTCCCTAATGGGGGAGCACCCCCCCCCCCCCCGCGGCCCCAGCTGCTTTCCAATGATAGCAAAATCTAGATGAGCCTCGTCGACACCGCCTACGTGCCAGAGACCTCCTGAAGAACTTTGAGCAAGATGGTCACGAAGTCTACAACGCGTCTTAGGCTAATCTAGGCGTGGCCCTTGCCGAGCTGGGACAACTTGAGGACACCCCTACAACACGACGTCTACAAGCTCACATCCATATTGCCACTGCCCAGGTCGAAGAAAGAGGTCCAGATACAGCAGATCGACTTCAAGTTCCTACTCTAGGAGTAGGTCGGAGCAACCCCGCCATCGTCGTTACAACAACGACAATGCTCCCCTTCAACCCGTGGACGAAGAGGGAGGTGGTGAGAATGAAGTCGTGCAACCAGTCAACGTTGTTACCAATGCAATAGCCAATCCAGCTGCCAACACTGCTGGTAATGCCGCCAACAACACCGCCAGTGCTGTTGGCGCCCAGCAGCAGAACGCCGCAGGTAATGCAAGACAGAACGTGGGAGCTCAACCTCCACCAGCACAAGCCACACACACTCAGAGCAATCAGCATCAACCCATACGAGATGAAGTGGAGATAGCACGCCATGCTAACTACGACCGCGACAACGGGGTCCCTAATCTCCTTGACACCAATCACCCCATTCAAGCCACAGACCTCCGGGAGATGCACGATCGAGAGCTTCTGCATCGTGCCCAGTACGACCAGGATAATGGTCCTCCCGGTGACCTCTACATCATCCCGACAGCCTACGCTCCAATATCTAGTCATGGAGCAATCAACAACTTTCCAGTGTTCTCATGACGTCTCAGGACGATTGGTTACCCCAAGGACTTAAAGCCAGCCATTGAAAAATACAACATCCGCTCCGACCCGATTATTTGGCTCAAGATGTACAACATTGCTGCCTGGGTGTCTGGAGGCAACAAAGACCACATGGCAGGATACTTTCCTCTTGTGATGGGCCAGGCGCCACCCCTGTGGCTCGACAATCTCCCTGCTGAGTGCATCACCTTGTGGCGCGACCTTATCACGGCTCTTCACAACCAACTATCAAACGACCTACAACTACCCCGGCAACACTCACCACCTCGCCAAAGTGCGGATGAGAAGGACGAAACTCTCTATGAGTAGACCAACCGCTATTTCGAGAACCGCAACACTCTTGCGGGCGTCAAAGATGAAGATGTCATAACCTACTACAAGAAGTGGGTAACTAACCTCAAGCTCTTCGAGAAGATCCATGAAGTTGATGCCAACACCATCGCTGACCTCATGGCCTACATCGTCAAGCTCGTCGATACTCAAGACACAGTGGTACACGACTTCAAAGGAGATGATCATGATGATGGTGGGGGCAGGTCACGCAAGCGATCTGGTGAGGTCTATGCGACCAACCCACCTTGACCTTCCACCTTCCTTGAAGGTGACTTCAACTGCACACTAGACGACATGTATCAGTTCCACCGCGACACCAATCACACCATGAGGGAGTGAGAGCAGCTAAAGCGCGCCCTAGGTGTACCTTCGGAGCTAAAGAAGACCAAGAGCGGCAACAACGATGACTAGAACAGGGGATGCCGCTACAACAATCGCAAACGTCGACCTGATCGACGTGACTACCGCGACCGATGACCTTACCGTCGCATCGACGATAGGGATCACCATGATTATCGTCGCGACTATCACCGTGATGATCGATGTGATGATCGTCGTGACGACTACCGCCGCGACGACCATCGTGATGAATGCCGTGATGACCAGTGTGACGACCGCCGTCGTTATGACGTCCACAACAATAACGACAACCGTCGTAAGGAGCCTTCTCCTCCACCACCACCAAAAGCGAGCAATCCCAACGGCACGTTCCAGAACGCCAACCGACAGATCAACACCACTGTCAGTGGTCGCCAAGCAGCTAAAAGCAATAAACAGCAGCGATCGAATGGAAGGGAGATCGGCCAAGTAAACACTGAAACTCCACAACCCCTGCGTTGGTCGGAGTATTCCACCACTTTCTCCAGGAAAGACCATTGGGTACACATACCAGACCCTGGGACCTACCCACTGGTAGTCAACCCCATAGTGGACGACGCCTTCCTGCATAAGACCCTCGTCGACGGGGGCAACAGTTTGAACATCATCTTCACTGAAATGCTGAAGAAGATGGAATTCGACTTCTCCAAGATGACCGCTTGCGACAAACCCTTCCACAGGGTCGTACTTGGCAAGGCTGCATACCCCATAGGTCGTATATGCCTGCCGGTCACCTTTGGCAAATAGGACAACTTCCGCACAAAGTACCTGAGGTTCGAGGTCGCGGACTTCTGCTCCTCCTACCATGCCATCCTCAGTCGACCTATGTTGGCCAAGTTCATGGCCATCCCGCATCACACCTACCTCATCATGAAGATGGCAGCTCCGAACAAAATCGTTTCCGTATATGGTGATATCGTCGTCTCCTACAACTGCGAGAGTGACACCGTTGACGTCATCAATGTGTCTGTGTGCAAGGCTACCGCTATGGTCATGGTCGCTCAGGCCGCCAAGATCGACCAAACTACCCTGGAGGTGCCAAAACAGAAGTGTACAACCACTGCCTTGGACGCAAGTACCACAGTGAAGAAAGGTTGCCTCGGCCTGTTCGACGCAACCAAAGAAGTCACCATTGGGGCCGACCTCGACCCCAAATAGAAACTCACGCTCACTATTTCCTCAGGGACAACGCTGACATCTTCGCATGGAGCCCATCCGACATGCCTGGTATCCCCAGGGAGCTGGCTAAGCACACCCTTGAAGTAAGCAAGACAACAAGACCTATCATGCAAAAGCTCTGGCGATTTGCAAAAGATAGAAAGCAGGCCATAGAAGTAGAAGTATGTAAGCTCTTAGCTGGAGGATTCATTCGAGAATGTAAACACCCGGTTTTTTGGCTCGTAAACCTGGTCCTTGTACCCAAGAAAACTAGAGGATTAAGGATGTGTATCGATTACACCGATCTCGACAAGCATTTCCTGAAAGATCCCTTCCCTCTTCCACGCATTGACCAGGTCGTGAACTCCACGACCGGCAGCGTCCTTTTATGCTTCCTCGATTGCTACTCAAGGTATCACCAGATAGCCCTAAATCCTGACGATCAAGACAAAATGGCGTTCATAACACCCAATGGCATCAATTGCTACAAGGTCATGACCTTTGGCCTAAAAAACGCTTGTGCAACCTACCAGAAGGCGATACAAAAGTGTCTGAAATCTCAGATCAGGACGAACCTGGAAGCCTACGTCGACGATGTGGCTGTCAAGACCACCGTGCAAGATCAGCTCATCACTGACCTCGCCGAAACCTTCACCAACCTACGCACCTACCAATGGAAGCTCAACCCGACCAAGTGTGTATTCGGTGTTCCCTCTGGCTTTCTTCTGAGCTTGCTGGTGGGGCACCGAGACATCGAGGCCAACCCCGTCAAGATCGACTGTCGGTGTTTTAGACCGGCAACCTACCGAGGGGAGTACCCGAGGTAGATGAATGTGGCCTCGCCGAGATCGGTAACTCGAAGGAAGAGACACGCGGCACACAGTTTAGACAGGTTCGGGCCGCGAGGTGCGTAATACCCTACGTCCTGTATGCTGCTGTTGATGGTTAATAGTTGTATCAAAGATCGTTTAATGACTTGCAAGCGGACAAGTCTCCCGTCGTAGTCAAGGGACCCTTCTTCCCTCGAGGGTGAACCCAAGGTATCGAATCCGTGGAACAAATGTGTGACGCAAAACTTAATCTAATAAAGCCAAGTAACTCCAATCTTCGATAAAAGAAACCCTAATGCATCTAAGTTAAAGACACGAAACTAATCTAATCTACTAAAGACCGGAGAAAACAAAGTAAGATTGGGTAGATAAACCGATCTAGAGGGATCGGGGTAAGCCTTTTGTTGAAGTTCCAAGCAAGAGAAGAAGTAGCAAATCGAATCTTAATAGAAGCCTCTTTAAATCGTGGTTTCCCGTCCAAATCCGAAAACATCCGCCTTTCGGAACCCCCGTTCTGTCACAACGTATCCCTACTCATGCGGGGAGCTTAGGGCGAGTCAAAAGACAAGTCGAGATTCTTTCGGAAGGTCCGGCGTGTACCTCTAGCCACCGCGGCTACAAGAACACCCTATGTAATCTATCTCGAGAATAGAATTGGAATAAGCAAAGCCGATCGAAATACGAAATCTTCGAGGAAACACTTGATCGCTAGGAAAAGATTCAACTTGATAATTCAACTATAACAATGATACATACACAAGATCACCACCGGGATCCTTCCTTGATCTTGCTTCTAGCTCCGGGAACTCCGACGTGGTCTTCCGTGCAAGGTTCCCACGTCGGCTAGGGAAACCCTAGTCAACTAGCTCGACCCTCTCCTCTCCGAGATGGTGTCCCTCTCTTCTCTGCTCCTTGGCGGCCGATGACGAATTGGATGATGTGTGGCTCTCGGTCAGGGGGCTATAAATAGCCTGAATGGCGGCTAGGGCAAAGGGGAGACTCATTGGGCCACGGACGGGGGCTGGGCCGACCGGCCTGGGCCGGCCGGCCCGGGCCCATCCAGGCCCAGCCCGAGGCCTCCTTTGCTCTACGTCGGTTCCCTTGCTTCCTGGATGTTTCCCCCTTCTGCATGTAGGTCCATGTCGTCAGTTTCTCTCCGAATTGGACACAACTCCTTGTCTTGCAAGATTCAGCACTTTTCTGGTCAGGTCCTCGGAGTTTGTCGTCTTCTCGGATCAAGTCCCTGGCTTCTTGGAGTTAAGTTTGCTTCATTGCATGACTTGTACGGGGCTTCAAGGTCTTGTCATGAGGTGCTTGATGAACTTATCCCGAAAGTCTTGCATTCAACACTAAAACCCTGCATAAACACTAAACTCCAAAACCGACATGCACACGTGAACTTGTTATACCACGGGGGTTAGTACCAATGGATAAGGTATAAAACTCGTGCCAACACCGAAGGTAAACTCATGGCTAGGTTGACGGATTTTCACCGTCAACATCTCCTCCATGTTTAAACCTTGCTCGTCCTCGAGTGAGCCTTCGATGGATATCATCGTTGCCAAACAATGTTTAAACCTTGCGCTTGATCATACATGAGAAAACATAATGCTCTCAAAATTTTAATTCGTTAAAGTTCCATAATGTACTAGCCTTCATCTCTACGGAGGGTAGATTCTTATTAAGCTTATCCCACGAGTATTAACATGCTCACAAAGTTTAAATAGATCTCAGAATTTTTTGAAATAAAGAACGAGATAAAGAAAAGCCAAACCAAGCTCACAAATTTAAATCATCTTGCATATTGCTCATGAACTCTCATCTCGCTTGTCTCTCAAGCCTATATATTCTACTCCTTTCCCTCTCAAAACATATATGTGTGGTAGGCTTTATATGGAGCTTTGGGAAAGTTTAGTCCTAATCAAGATTTTATAAATGAGGTGTTGTCAAAAGAAGACAAGCTTCTCATGGTCTTACCGAGACTCGTCAAAAAGGTCATTGGAAAATAATGTTAAATCAAGGAGGGGAAAGAGAAAAATACACACACTTTAGATGAGTGGACATGTGCAAATGGCAAAGAGTGATCCCGAGGCACAAAGGAAGTCCTCGTTATCGGATTGCACATGGTTGGAAAATGAGAATGGATCTTTTAAACTTGAAGCCTTGAATGCACTTTTAGAGAACCGGGGAGTTCACTTTACGCATATATTTTTTTCTCTTTCTCATATTTCTCATTCTTTTCTTTCTTTCTTTCTTTCATTCGTTATATATATATGTTTTTTTCTTGTGAGACTTTCACCTTGGATGTCACGTACATCGCCTTTGAATTTTCTTTCATTCATCATCATTTTTTTAAAATACTCCCCTTTGAACTCTAAAACTGCACCGTACCTACCTCCTCCCCCATGCTTAGACGTTGCTCGTCTCGAGCAAAGAGGCGATAAATAAGATAGGTACCGGAAATATTTTTCCTTTGGAGAGATACTTGAAATCTTCAATGTTGGCACCATCTTGCGATCTTCCTTGAATTGATGATCCATTCTCAACGATAGGTTGTGGTCAAGGAGGTAATCACAAAAGATGATATTTGGTTTTAAGGGTGGATATCCGGCGAGGTTTGTGAGATCTCCGATGCGGGGATACACAATGCACGGATAAAAGGCTAGCAAAAAGATAGATACACAAAAATGGAATGACCAGCTTCTTAGTCTCGGGCCAGAGAAATCATGGCCTGCAATAACTCACTCAAAAATAAATCTTGTACACCAAGATTTATGCACTCAAATATATATTAGGCTTTGGATAGGTTGAGCAACACACAAGTGATATTTATGACAAGGTTAGCGATATTTTTGAGCATAAAAGACATCTTTAATCTATTCATAACTTGAGAGCACATAAAACACTATGGGTATTTATTTTAATCATAACCTCCACTGAAGATTAAGCTAGCATTTAAATAAACTAGGTGATACCCCGCGCGTTGCCGCGAGAATTTTTTAAACAAAATTTTAAGGTGAAATGCGAAAGTAGTGACACCAAATATATTCGTTTGTAAACTCATTATATATGAAAGCATGTTATTTTGTTGAGAGTGAATCATTCTAAAATCGCCAGCAGGAATTTTGTGGTGTGATATACATGCTATAAGCCACAGAAAATCGATTGAAGACATAAATATGTGATTTGGTGGATGATGACATGGCGTATAGTGGATGGTGACATGACGCATAGTGGATGATGACGTGGAATGCTTGCATGTTGAGAGAAATCCAACCATGACTTGTAGTGGGTCTCACCTATATAAGTTTTATAGATTCAGATTCGTATTTTAAGAGAGCACTAGCTTAAACATGCATAAATCAATTACAAAAATAAACAAAGCGGCAATTATAATCATATATCATCATGGCACAAATTTTTGTAACTTTTCCAATGATATAATCAAGGTGGTGTCTTTATTAATGATGATATCAAGTTGAAATACAAACTGAAAATAAACAAACATGCTTGCTGAAATTAAAATAAAAACAGAAAATATTACGCAAACACACATAAACAAAAGCTGAAAATTACAGAGAAAAAGAAAAGAAAAGAAAACTAAAGTTCCTAAATCTTCTAGTCCTCCGTAGGTGGTTGATGTTGATGATCTTGATAGTAATACCCTTGCTCATAATATGATTGGACATTCCCTCCGACGAATTGATTTGGCTCCACAAGGTGAAGGCGTCCAAGCTCAAAGGCAATATTTGCATTGCCTTCACCAAGTTGAGCTTCGTTAGCTTGGATGGCTGCGATGTTTTGGGCGTTTCTTGCAAAGCATACCCTCCAATTATGGCCATGCTTTGTTGTGGTTGGGGATGATGTGCGTAGGACTCCGCGAAGTTAGCGTTGGGCACCACATAATTTGGTGGGGGTACCGGTGCACCACCCCCCATGCTTGCTCTTGTGGCCCTCCGTAATAACTTGGCGGAGGAGGGATCCGGCCGAATGGTTGCACATTGGGTTGTGCTCCACTCGCTTGTGCGGAGGATGTTCCCTCCGTCGTATGGACCTCCCTGGGCCCACTACATCGGTGGGTACGGGACCGACTACTCGGTGGGCCCCCGGGACTACCGGCTTGCGCTACACGGCACACGAAGGCGTGGAGCACAAGGACAACGCGAGAGTAGTACTCGGTTAGGACTCGTACACGTTCCGCTCGTATAGAGGTCTCCTAGACGTACTCGGCTAGTACTCCTTCCCTACTCCGACTTGTAACCCCGCCTCCCGACTATATAAGGCGAGGCGGGGACCGATCTCCTTCATCCAATCTCTTCGATACAACTCACGGTGCACCATTGCACCATCCCGTAATCGTGCCCTATCAATCCCGAGCTACGCGGCATACGAGACGTAGGGTATTACGCACCTCGCGGCCCGAACCTGTCTAAATTGTGTGCCACGTGTCTCTTCCTTCGAGTTACCGATCTCGGCGAGTCACAATCATCTACTTCGGGTACTCCCCGTAGTAGGTTGCCGGTCTAAAACACCGACCGGCGCGCGCCGGGTAGGGGCTCTCGCTCGAGATCACATGGCGAACTCGACGGCTTCCGTCCACATCAAGCCAATCGTCGCCTTCAACCGCGGCGACACCTTCGTCTTCGGCGCCGGGTCCGCAGCGCCGATGGCGCGGGCTCCTTCCGGCGCCGCGACCATGCGGCCCAACCCGAGGACAAAGCTTTGTGGACGCTTCCGAAGTTGTCACGGGCGAACTCGCCGGCAAGTTCGGCGAAGTCTCGCTCTTCAACCATCACGGCGACTTCGAGCTCGAGTCGGTCTCCAACTCGAACCCGACGTCGCCATGGGTCATCGCTCGCGAGCCGGGCCGCTCGGCCATCGTAGACGGTCCCTTCACCACGTCGGCGCTCCGCGCGTGGCCCCCGCGTCCTCAGCCGGGCCCGCGCAGGGGCTCCCACTCCACGCGGGCCGCAAGGAGCCCGTAACCGAGTACAACTCGGACTCCGACGCCGTCCCCCACCACCTCTCGACTCCCGGCCCTCTCTCCGAGTTCTACTCGAACCCGGACTACGAGTTCGACTTTGGGTCGGACCACGAGGGGCCCGAGTTCGAAGATGACTCTCGTGAGCTTCCCTTGTCGGGGCCGGCCTGCGGGGCCGGTTATAAGATCGACGCCCGCCGGAAGATACGTCTGCGGCCGACCGCAAGCCTGCTGAACTGACAAAGGAGGACTCACGCTACGTCGCCTACATCGACTCGCTACCGTCCGGGGAGGGAACGCCACGCGGCCCGGGCCGACTCTAACACACCCACCGAGGTGGCACCTTCCGAGTCCGGCCTTGGCACCCCCGACCGCCAAGTCTTCATGGCTGCCGACGACACCCGGGAACCTCGGGCGCGGCCGCGGATAAGTACTTGGAGGACATCTCCGCGTACGAGCCGTCCGCCGATGCCCCTGCGCGACGAGACCGACGCCGGCGGGGACGCCCGATGCGAGCGTAACGGGGAAGCGCAACGAACGACGCCGGCGGCTCAGAGACAACCTTCCCATCCGCAACCTTGCGGAAGCTCTCGAGGCGGTCGAGAGCAGAGTCCACACCACTCCTCGAGCAATGCCTCATGTCAATCACAACGATCGCACGCCGGGCTCGGGGCATACGCGCCGGAGAGGTCATCGCCAAGCTCGGCCCGAAGAAGCCTACTTCATGCGGGTCGACAAGAGAGTCGCCCAACCTCTCCCGGCCCTAAGCCTCGCGACAACGAAGCTACTAGTCGCGGCGGCCGACCCCGGTCCTAACCGTACTCGGGGCGACATCCCGACCGACCCAAACCGACCTCAACAAGCACGCGCCTAAGGACCCCTTCGGGTTGCGCGGATTGATCAAGTCATCGACTCCACGGCGGCTGCGACTTGCTCGCTTCCTCGAGCGCTACTCCGGTACCACCGGATCGCAATCAAGGAAGAAGACCGAGAGAAGACCGCGTTCATCACCCCGTTTGGCGCGTCTTGCTACACGACCATGTCATTCGGGTTGAAGAACGCCGGCGCTACATATCAACGGGCCATCCGGGCTCGCTTCAAGCGGCAACTCAACAAGAACGTCGAGGCCTACGTGGATGACGTGGTTGTCAAAACCGAGGATTCCAGTACCCTCATCGACGACCTTGAAGAGACCTTCGCCTCACTACGCGAGTACCGCTGGAAGCTCAACCCGAACAAGTGCGTCTTCGGCGTACCTTCGGGCAAACTACTCGGCTTCATCATCAGCCAGCGCGGCATTGAAGCCAACCCCGAGAAGATCTCCGCCATCACCAGCATGAAAGCTCCCACGAGCATCAAGGACGTCCGAGCCGACGGGGTGCATGGCGGCGTTGAACAGATTCATCTCGAGGCTAGGAGAACGGGGTCTCCCCTTCTTCAAACTTCTCAAGCATCACGAGAAGTTCGCGTGGACTCCGGAGGCGGATCGGACCCTTGCCCGGCTCAAGGACTTCTGTCAAAGCCGCCGGTCCTCACGGCTCCCTACAAGGGCGAGCGGCCTCTTGCTCTACCTAGGCTCGCGACTACTCACGTGGTCGATCGCCATCGTTGTCGAGCGGCGGGGAAGACGGCCACGCCTACCCGGCCCGGGGCGCCCGGTCTACTTCGTCGGCGAGGTTCTATCGGGGTACAAGGCTCGCTACCAACCCGTGCGAAGCTTCGTACACTCTACTCATCACCTCGCGGAAGCTACGACACTACTTCCGGGAGTACTCTATTTCCGTCGTCACCGACTACCCGCTCGGCGACATCCTCGGGAACCCGTACGCCACCGGAAGAATCTCCAAGTGGGGCCGTCGAGCTCGGCGCCCTCACCATCGACTTCAAGCCACGCACCGCCATCAAGTCGCGAGGCACTAGTCGACTTCATGGCGAGTGGCGGGAGAACCGGCTACCCACTCCCACCGTGCGACCGAGCATTGGGTGATGTACTTTGACGGCTCACTCAACCTCGAGGGCGAAGGCGCGGGGGTACTCCCCGATCTCTCCAACGGGCGAACAACTCAAGTACGTCTGCGGATCTTCCGGAAGGTCTCCAACAACGAAGCCGAGTACGAAGCCCTCCCGCACGGGCTCCGCCTCGCGGCTTCACTTGGCATCAAGCGGCTACTAGTCTACGGCGACTCCGCGGTGGTCATCAACCAAGTCAACAAATCTCGGGACCGCAACAAGGAGAATATGGACGCCTACTGCCTAGAAGTCCGCAAGCTCGAGAACAAGTTCTATGGTCTCGAGTTCCACCACATTGTACGCGACAACAACGTTGCGGCGGACGTCCTCTCGAAGCTCGGATCCACCCGCGCCCAAGTACCCGCGGGCGTCTTCGTCCATGAGCTTCACGCGCCATCCATCCCGGAGCGGCGCCACCGATCCTTGCCCCGCCCATCCACCGGTGGGCGAGGAGGTCATGATGATTGACGGGGCCCGGAGGCAACCCTTCATCGACTACCTCGGCGAGCGAGAAGGTCCCCTCCGACAAGAACGCGGCCGAACAACTCGTCCGCCGCGCCAAGTCCTACATCCTCGTCGGCGACAAGCTCTACAAGCGGGGCGCATCCTGCGGAGTACTCATGAAGTGCGTCCCTCGTGAAGAAGGCAAGGACATCTTGGAGGAGATTCACAAGGGCGTGCGGCAACCACGCGTCTTCACGTACGGCGGTCGGCAAAGCCTTCCGGCGAGCCTTCTGCGGCCCACGGCCACGGGCGATGCCGAAGAACTCGTCGAAGGTGCCAAGGATGTCGGTTCTTCGCCAAGCGGCGGCACGTCCCGGCTTACAAGCTAGTCACCATACCGCCGACACGGCCCTTTGCCTCGCCGGGGGCTCGACATGATTGGGCCACTACCAAGCGCGCCGGGGAGGATTCAACGGGAGTGCGGTGGCCATCGACAAGTTCACCAAGTGGATCGAGGTCAAGCCGGTCACGTGCCCCAAGGGCGACGAGTACTCGACTTCTGGATGAACTCGTGCACCGCTATGGGCTACCCCACCGCATCATCACGGACACGGGGTCCAACTTCAACAACCACCGAGTTCGGAGTATGCGCGAGAACAGCGGGATCGACGTCAGATACGTCTCAGTCGCCCATCCACGGGCCAACGGACAAGTCGAGCGCGCCAACGGGATGGTGCTCGACGCCCTCAAGAAGCGGCTACATGACGCTGCTAACTCCAAAGGGGGCAAGTGGATCAAGGAACTACCCAACGCACTCTGGGGGCTGCGGACTCAGCCATCCAAGCCAACGGGGCAATCCCCCTACTTCCTGGTCTACGGCTCCGAAGCCATCCTCCCTGCCGACGTCACATGGAACTCGCCGGCGGTGGAGCACTACGACGAAGGCGTCTCGGAAGACGACGGACGTGTTGATATCGACGAGTCTCGAAGAAGCTCGCTGCGCGCGCCCTCGTCCAATCGGCAAGATACACGGAGGGTATCCGACACTACCATGATCACAACGTCAAGGAACGCTCCTTCAACGTTGGAGATCTTGTCCTCCGCCGTATCCAGAACACGGAAGGACTTCACAAGCTCAGCTCCCCATGGGAAGGCCCCTTCACCGTGGCTAAGGTGACCGGGCCGGGCTCCTACCGCCTCCAAACACTTGAAGGCGAAGAAGTCAACAACTCGTGGAACGTCGACCAGCTTTGTCGATTCTACGCCTAGTCTACACGACTACTCCGGGGTTCAAGTCTACACGACTACATCGACACCCCTTGCCGCAAGGCGACCCTCCGGGTCCCGGCTCCAAGTCTCGGACTACTCTCCTCCGGAGTCCGGCCCGTGCGGCTATCTACGGACCACGGGGGCTGCGACGAGCGTCAAGGACTCTAGCGGCGGTCTACCAAGAGACCACACTCCAAGATCCGGCCTCGTACGGCTACCTACGGATGCGCGATCCGGCCCTCCACGGCTACCTACGGATCACCGGCCGCAAGCGGCTACCCGCTCCGGCGCCACTTAGGCGTAAGCGGCCTCCGGTCCCGGGCGACTACTTGTAACTACGGCCCGGCCATCCGGTGTACTTCTTCAGTAATAAAGTTTGATCGTTCATCAACTTCTTTACTGTCTATTCCCTACGACGGGACTACTAAAGCCGAGTACTACTACTCGCACCTACTCCACGATGGGCGCTCCGCACTGCGAGATCGCGGCTACGAGTACTCATTTTTGGAACAACTTCATTTCATTGATACATGAAAAGTTCATTACAAGCCGTTTCTGTACAATTATGGCTACTAAGCTATCTATGCGAGCTACCGGAGGTTCAACTTCTCGGCTACCTTGCTCCGCGATGGGGAGCCATCTCGCTCCAACGGCTACGCGTCTTGCTCATCCGAGCCGGTTGGCGGCTACCCCGCCGGCGACCACCTCCACCGGAGCCTTCGGGAAGTACGACTTCATGAAGGCCGGCACTTGCTTCGGGATTGACTTCGCCATGTGCTTGACGTAGGCGGCCGGCCGGCTTGGCGCTTCACGAAGTCGATCCGCCGAGAGGAGCGATCTTGGGGCCGCCGGGTGCGGCACCGGCCGGCCTCGCGATCGGGAGGGCGGCCTCTTCAAGGTCCTTCACCGGTGGGCCGGAGCGCCTCGCAATCTTCGTTCAACTTCGCAAAGATTTGTAGCGAGTTGACGAGATCCGGTCGGATGCAATCCGTAGCTCCATGTGCTTCTCGCACTCGAAGGCGAGCTCCTTGTAGTCGAGCTCAAGTACACGGCGGGCTTCCTGCTCCCGGTAGAAAAGGTTCTTCATGCTAACCTCGAGGCCTTCGGTGCTCCACGGCCCTCGAGTTCCGCAAAAACACGACAACGGGTCGAGCCTTGACGACTTCCAACAAGTACCCGACAAGTCAAGAGGCATACCTTTGTTCTTGTTGCGGAGGCCCTTGTTCTTCCGCACCGGGTCATCACCCTTCGCCTGCGCCTCCATCACATCGTTGTGGTACTTGGCGAAGGCGGCGTCGAGCTTCGGCGCATCGCGGCCGCGTGCTTCCGCGACTTCACGAGCTGCTCCTCCGGGGCCTCGGCTCGGAGCACGATGTCGCCGTAGCCTTGCGGCATGTTCGACTTCTCGCGGGATCGCTCCGCGACGTCCCGCACAAGACAAGCTCAAGTCAACGAGAATACTCAACGCAAAGGATTGAGTACTCGGGGAGGCTACGACTACGTACCTTCATCCTTTGCTCGGCCCGCCGGGATCGCCTCCGGGTGCCGGGCTACCGTTGCCCGGCTCGACGAGATCGTCGGCCGGCGGCTCGATCCCGCCGCGGCTACTCGATGTAGCCTCGGTCATCGGCGCCGAGGCGGATAGGCTCCGCGTCTTGGATCTCGGGGGATCGGACCGCCACCCTCCGGGGCAACCCCGGCGACGTGGTAGCCGCCTCCCCTTCGGCGGACTTCTCGACGGCTTCCCCCTCGGGCTCGGGGGCTCCTTCCACGGCCTCCCGGGGCCTGCGGTGTCAACTCCTGCATGGGTACCCCTGCAGGGATGTCACCTCCTTCAGTGCCTGTCAACAAGGAACACGCGCATCAGTGCCTACAACTACTCGTCCTAGAGTTCTACAGCTTCAAGAAGGGTGCTTACCTTCAACTATGGCCACCTCTGGCAGCGGCGCTTCGGCAGCCGGGGGCTCGGTCGCGGCTTGGGCCTCGGGAGCGGGCTCTTCGACGGGCGGCACGGCCTCTCCTGCCTTCGCTGTCACGGGCTCCTCCCCGTCCCAGCTCAGATCTGTGGATTTTCTGCACAAGTGTTCACAGAAGATCGTCAGGCAATCATCGACTACTACAGCGAGTAGTACTCGTGAAGACCTGGTACTTACAAGTTCGACCGGACGATAGTCACGGCGGAGCTCGAAGGATGCGGCGATGTCAACCGGTCCACCCTCGGCGGGCGTTTCTTCTTCCGCCTCTTCGTCTACGCCTCCTCCACGGTGGCGGTGGCGGCGCAGATGTCTTCTGCGTCCCTGTGGCTTCCATCTCTACAACGACGGCGGCCGCGGGTACTCGCTCTCCACGGAGCGGGGGGGCGGCGCTCCCGACCGCGCCGGAAGTTCTTCGACGGGTGGGGGGCTGGACTTCGGCTTCCCGCCGGTTCCCCCACTGTGGGCCACATGCCCTCGTCGCCCTCCTCCACGGGCTCTGCTGGCGGCACCTCCCCGCACACAAAGGGCGGTTACTCGTCGGCCAACGTACTCGACTACCGTCTATTCGACTATTCTCGCTCAAGACGACTTACCTCCGGGGGCGTGGTCTGCGAGACCTTCATTTTCTTCGCCACCCGCTTCTTGGTGGGGTTGCGCGGTTTCCTCGGCGGCGCGGCAAGGCTAGCCTCCAGGCTAGCCGGAGGGTCTTGGATGAGTGGCACATGAGGCAAGCCGGGACGGCTAAACCTCGACCGCCACGGGAAGCGGTCCTGAAGAGTCTCTTCGTCTTCATCGTCGTCATCGGAGGTGTCCTCCACAATGACGGTGTCGTCGCCTTCTCCAACTTCGCGGCGCTCTTTCACCTTCCCCACCGCCGGGATCTCGATTCCGCTCGGTGGCGGCGCGGCTCGGAGACAAACCGCTTCACGTCATCTCGCGCAAACACACAAGGCGTCGAACTTCCCTACGGGTACTTACTACTCGACGAGGGGGTACGGCTACTTACCTCGTTGGGCGGGTGCGCGGCGGAGTACTCCTCGACAGGGCACGCCGTGTACTCCGGCATGTCCTTGAAGATCCTCGACAACCTCTCGACGATGTCGTTGTCGTCCCGGCTCGCCCCCCGGCATCCGCGACGTATCGTTGTCGCCGGTGTACTCGAAGCCCATCGTGTCTCGCGCCATCGGCGGGCCGAATCCTCGCGCTTCATGAAAGCGAAGGCCACATGCTCGGCCCTCGGTCCCGCATCCCCGAGAGTCTTGATGCGTGCTAACAACTCGGGGAGCCGGATCCCCTCTTGCATGGTGGGCTCCGTGTTCCACCACTCTTGGTGCACGGGCCGCCGTCCGCTCGGCTTCGGTAGCTCGGGATGGTGGTTCGTGATGTAGAACCATCTCGTCTTCCGGTCGGTGTTGGAGTCCACGAGCTTGTATGCCAGTGCGCTCCGCGGCGTCCTCCCTTAGCCGGATTCCGCCCCTCCGACTACCCTAGGGTTGGAGGCGCCGGGGCGCGGCTTCACGCGGAAGAACTTCCGGAAGAGCACCCAGTGCGGCTTGATACCCAAGAAGGCTTCGCAGAAGTGTACGAAGACAGATGTATGGAAAATTCCGTTGGGGTTCAGATTGAGGTACTCGATGCCGTAGTACCTGAGCAGTCCCTTGAAGAAGTCGCTGGCTGGGAGCGCAAGCCCGCGCTCCACGAAGCGCGAGAACATTGGGATCTCGTCTTCGGCCTTCTCCATTGGATAGGGATCCCCTGCGGCGGATCTCCACATGTCGATCTCCTTTTCCCTGATGAACCCGCTGTTCAACAGGGTCAGCAGGTCCTCCGTCTTGACCTTCGACTTTTTCCACTCGCGGCTCGGATCGGCGCGCGGTGGAGACATGGGCGGCGCTGCATCTGTGGCGGCCGCGGCGGCCTCTCGCACGGCTCCTCTTCTTCCCCGCCGGCCTTGGACGTCTTCGACGGCGATGGCTTCATCCTCCAAGTGCAAGGAGTCTTCACTCGCATCCGCTCGGGGGCTACCCTAAATCCTTCGGGCGGCGATGCGCTCGGATCTACTACGGCGGCAGCAGGCGCTGGAGTGGATTCTACTTCAAGTTTCAAACGGAAATGACTGCGGTTCGCTTGGGGTGAAAACCCTAAGGGTTTTGGCTTCTATTTATAAGCCAAATCGCCTCCGCAACGGGCGATTGGATAAGTCCACGCGCGGCTGACTCAGCGTCAGCGCGTGACTCTTTGTATTATACTAGTCGACGCGCCTCACCTCGGGGGCTCGGCTACTTCTACTCGACCGCACGGGATGCGGCTAGTCTCAAGAGCATCTCAGGACACATTCTCCAAGAAGACCCTTCAATTCGAGAGGAAGTACTCGACTCAAGGCTCGGGGGCTCCGTGCCACGTGTCCTTCGGTTTTTTCTCTCGGATTTCTCCTGGATTTTCTTGCTGAGACTTCGGATGGATCCTCGGCCCGAGCCCGCGGCTCGAGGCTCGGGGGCTACTCCATGTGGATTGCGGTTCTGCGAATCGCATCTCCGCGACGGCTTCGGCTTCAAGACAGGCATTTCTTGAGGATTTTCGAAGGCAGTTTTCAAGGACGCTTGGGACTACTCGAGAAGACTTCAAGATTGCTTACACTTCAGCTGGAGTACATTCCAGCCTCGGGATGCTTCGACTACTCTTGAGGACTTTTGACTTGTAGTACTTGGGGACGCTTGAGGACTACTCGTTAAGGCCGTCAAGACTACTGGAAGCTATCCTTCTTGACTACAAAGTACTCGGGGGCTTGTCGTACGGACCTCCCACGGGCCCACTACATCGGTGGGTACCGGGACCGACTACTCGGTGGGCCCACGGGACTACCGGCTTGCGCTACACGGCACCCGAAGGCGTGGAGCACAAGGACAACGCGGGAGTAGTACTCGGTTAGGACTCGTACACGTTCCGCTCGTATAGAGGTCTCCCTAGACGTACTCGGCTAGTACTCCTTCCCTACTCCGACTTGTAACCCACGCCTCCCGACTATATAAGGCGAGGCGAGGGACCGATCTCCTTCATCCAATCTCTTCGATACAACTCACGGTGCACCATTGCACCATCCCGTAATCGTGCCCTATCAATCCGAGCTACGCGGCATACGGGACGTAGGGTATTACGCACCTCGCGGCCCGAACCCTGTCTAAATTGTGTGCCACGTGTCTCTTCCTTCGAGTTACCGATCTCGGCGAGTCACAATCATCTACTTCGGGTACTCCCCGTAGTAGGTTGCCGGTCTAAAACACCGACACCCTCCTCTACGATTCTTCCTCTTTTGTTCTTTCTTGCAGGGACAAGGAGTCCCTCTTCCAACCAATCTTCCCTCCCTTCGGTGAAAAGCCTAAGCCTCTCATTGGGAAGGGGTAGGTTTACTATGGCCAAACGATAACCTCCTCTCTCATCTCCACTAATGTATTTGCCTTGCCGCAAATACTCAATGCCGAGAGAGGTACCACGCAAAAGATGGTCGGGGTTTCTTGCGATCCCCGGCCGTAAGGAGAAGGCCAACATGGAGAGGTAGCACCCCGAACCAATATTTCTCGCCCCCGATGTTGCTTCACAACACCAACGGTTGATCATAAGATAAGAGGGGTCTATTGGCTGCCTGGCAATTAAAGCCGAGTAGAGCCAATTCAACTCCGTGTCGGTCACCTTCATCTCCTTCATCCTCCCCAATACCCTCTTGCACATCCAAGAGTGAAATATCCGGATAATGGGGTTGCGGATGCAATTGCGTTGTTGATGGGCTTCTCTGGAGATCATATTCCAAAATCCCGCTAACATGCCGGGTGGCACGTCAACTTTCTCCGAAGCTCCCTTGTGGAATCCAAGTAGCTCCCTAACGTGCTCATAGGGAACCACTTGTTGGACTCCCTCCAAACGGAATGACAAGCTTTGCACCCCATCATCAAGGATAGGTGCAATAGTCATTAAAATTTCCAAGGAGAACCCCATGTGGGTGTCCGCCGATACTCCGTTGGAGAATTGCACTCATCCAAGGTGCCCCAACATGTAGTATATGTCGGTGCCAAAACCCAAGGTGTAGAGTGCTTGGTCGTCGAATTCGACGTTGGGCACAAGCCTCTTCTCAAGATGAGAGAGCCTCTCCTCCTCCTCCGACGACAAGATGATGAAGCCGTACGAAGAGTATATCGGAGTGTAAGGAGGTGGCGTGGTTTAACGGGTCGATCGTCGTGGTGGCGCGGGCTGCTCCTCCGTGTGCCCTCGAGGTTCGGTAAACCTCATGGACGTGCTTCTTGCAGCCCTCATACCACCAAGGAGGAGAGCATCGTTCCTCCTCGGTGGTGCCATATCCGTCTCCATGCTCGGGGAGACTCGGAAACCGAGTGCCTCCTCGAAGACGTGGTTGATGACGGCTTGGATGACGATGAACTCTTCTTCTTGGAGAAGAGACTTGTGGTTTTCTTCCACATGGTTGCTGCACTCTTTTCTTCAACTAAAACTCCGGGTTGCAACCGGTAACTAGGCACTAAAACTCTTACTTCGGATGTGGACTTTGAGTGGATTAAGGATGTGGATTTTTTTCTTGAGCTATCAAGCTTGGGAAGGTTGGCTATGTCTACGGAGGTTTTGGGCACACAAACTTGAACACACAAACAAAGGAAGGAGAGGGAAGCTTGCCTGCAGAAAACGGGAGCCGGGGGGGCTCCTTAAATAGGGTAGGCCGGCCGGCCTGGGCCGACCGGCCTGGGGTGCCCGGTGCTCCTCCCCGCCTCGTCTTTCTTCCAGCACGATCATTTCGCCTCTGCAACTTTCCTGCCCGCGTGCTCCACGAGTTGCACCGCCCAAACGCTCTCGTCCACTCCTTTTCTTGCATTATTGGTCCTTCCACTTGATGCTTCATGCTTTGGGTCATGTCCATGCTCCCTAGCTCCACTTGCTTCACATGCCACCATGAAATTCCTGCAAAGTTGATGCTTGCTGCCCACCATGCTTGTCCTTTGCATGTGGAATTGGTGAAAGTTGATGAAAGGGAATCCAATGGTGCATGCATGATTAATTCAAACTAGATTGCCTCCATTTAGGTGTGTTTAAGGTTAAGCACTCCTCTAATTCGAAATTTAAAATATTTTTCAGAGCCATGCAAGAGGTCAAACATAATTTTAGAGAAGTTTTTAAACCATTAAAAACAAATGTAAGTTGAAAATATTTTTCGACTACGTTGATTTCGGTCTCACCGGTATAGTTCGCCTTCATCGGTTGAGAGCAAACTTTTCCCGGCTTGATCATGGGGGCATAGGTTTAGGTTCTAATTTTGGATAAATAAGAGAGATTTTGAATAAAACAAAATTAGAATAGGCTTAGAAAAATTTTAATCCTAGAGAAACCAAGGATATAGATTTTAAAACCAACCAAAAGTTTTGATTTCTAGGTTCACGCGAGTCCTACCACGTGCTGAATTTTATTAACACCTAAATATAAATCGTGGCTCTACTCATGTGGTTTTAGCATGAAAAATAAGTCAACCTCAACACCATAATGAGGGTGAAAGGTTGAGTTAGATTCTGAAATTATTTGGTTGAGGTTTCTCGAAAAGAAAAGAACAAACAAGCACATAGGAGGGTTCATGCAAAGGGTTTATGATAAAGCAAAACATTCAATCAAGAATTATGTCTCTAATATTGTTCAACCACTTCTAAGTCTAATGTCTTTGCGTAACAAAACTCAAAACTAAATTATTAAAAACACTCGAAAAACCTGGAATCGGGTTGTCCTCCCGGTAGCTTATTCTTGACTCGACGAAACGGGTTGCCTCCCGCCTAGCGCTTCGTTTATAGTCTATAGCTAGACTTCTTCACTTGATTACTCCGTATCAACGCTCTTTGCGGGCGTTGCAATCTTGAGTACCCACTTCCGCACCATCTTGGGCACGGGCTTGTCTTCCGGCTTAGTCATTTTTTGGTCTTCACAGGCTGCTTCTCTTCCTTTGTCTTGACGGATGCAACACCTTCTTTGATTTTCTTTACGTTCATTTTTCGGCTCCTTCTCCTTTTTCAGCCCCTCCGTTTGCTTTGGTTCTCCCTTCACTCCAATCATGTTGCATGCCTCGATTCTTGGACGGAACTTGAAGGAACTCCTTTCTCCGTTGATATCGAACATGATCTCCCCCTTGCCAACATCAATAGTAGCTCCCACGGTCTTGAGGAAAGGCCTCCCAAGGATGAGCGGCGGCTTCTCCCTCTCTCCCATCTCGAGCACAACGAAGTCGACGGGGATGAAGTGGTGTCCGACCTTCACGGGTACATCTTCAGCAATGCCCAAGGGATAGCGAATGGAGTTGTCTCCCAGCTCCAAACATATACCCGTAGGCTCCATTGGTAGGCGTAGCTTCTCGAACACATCCCTCGGCATGACGCTCACACTTGCTCCAAGGTCGCATAACGCCTTCTCGAAGTTGAAAGAACCAACCGAACATGGAATGGTAGGGCACCCGGGGTCCTTTTGCTTCTCTAGCCCATTAGCAATAGCGGCACTACACTCCTCGGACATCTTGACATGATCTACCCCGAGTGTTGCTATCTCATATTTATTTGCAAGTATGTCTTTAAAGTAACGGGAATATGTAGGTACTTGTAGGGCATCTAGTAATGGCATGTTGATGCTAAGTCTACACACAACCTCCACAAACTTCTCAAAGTGGTTGTCAAGTTTACCTCGGAAGTAGCGTGGCTTGAGTTGCGGTATCCTCGCGTCTTCCTCCGGCATCTCAAATTCGGGTTCCTCGGTGACGATCCCCGTAACCTTCTCTTTAGCAACTCCTTCCACCTCGGTGGATGGTTTAAGCTTCCTTGCTCCCGCGGAACGTTCCGGATCTTCGGTCTCCTTCCCCGAACGTGTTTGAATGGCCTTCGCCGATTCGGGACTTTTGGGTTGTCTCGGAAGCTTCCCTTCATCATTAGTGAGGCGCCCCGCAAGTTGTCCAACTTGCGTCTCATACATCTTCATCATGTGGAGCACTTGATGATTGGAACTTCCGACCTCCGTCACGTTGCTATCGATGTTCTCCAACACCTTGTCTATGGTCTTGAACTTGGTGACGGTGTCCTTGTTGATCTTAGCTTGCTCATCCATGAACTCCTTCAATTGTATACGAAGAGGAACCGCATTAGGAATAGATGAGCTTGAATTAAATTGAGGCCTACCTTGCCCGTAGCGGAAGTTCGGCAGTTCTCCCTTCCTCATGTAGTCGAGCACTTTGGCTTCCCCCGGACAATCTTTGCGGACATGGCCATACTCTCCACATTCTTCGCATGTGGACCTTGCTTCGGCGGCCTTCAAGTCTTGAGCCTCTTTCTTTTCCATCTCCATCTTCTCCAACCTCCTCATGAGCGAGTCGATCTTGCCTTCAAGTATGTTCTCCTTCTCCACTTGCAAGACTCCTTTGACGTTCCCCGTGGGTTGAACCGGATGTAGGCGCCTGGATGACGCCCATGTGTCATTATCCGTGATCTTCTTGAATAGCGTGAAAGCTTCCGTCGGTGTAAGTTCGATGATGGATCCTCCCGCCGATGCATCGATGATCGTCCTTGACGCCATGGTGAGTCCTTGATAGAACTTTTGCACGAGGTCTTCCTTCGGGAACTTGTGATGTGGAACCGCCCGAGTGTACTCGTTGAAGCGCTCGAATGCCTCCGAGATAGTTTCCGTAGGATATTAAACAAAGGTGGCAATCTTATTACGCAAGCTTTGAGTTTTACCCGGTGAGTAGTATTCCTTCATGAAAGCCTTCATCAACGTGTTCCAATTTTGCACCGTCTCCGCCGGTTGAGAGTGGAACCATTGCAAAGCCTTCCCGAGTAGTGAGAACGGAAAAAGCCTTGCCCTCATTTGGTCTTGAGTCACCCCATCCAAGTTGAAAGTCTGACATAGTTGAATGAATGCTTGGAGGTGAAGGTTCGGATCCTCTTTACCGGTGAAGGGTGAATGTTGCACCATGCGGATTTGTTGAGGTCTTGATCTCGAACGGTCTTCCGATCTCCTCAAGGTTCAAGATTGGTAGGTCGATGATGTCTGGGGTGCATAGCTCCCCAATCTTGCGTTCTTGTGGTGGTTGGTCACCCATCGGTGGAAGTTGATTCTCCCGAGGACTTTGAGGTGGTGAATTCTTCGGAGATTCCTGCGATCCTTTGTCTTCCGACTCCGAATCTACAAAATCTAGCTTTTTAGCTTGATGTGCTTCGCGTCTCCTTAGCCTGTAAAGTTTTTCTGGATCATCCACAAAATTATCGGGTTTGTTGGAGAGGTAGTCGTCCATCTCCTGTTAGGGTTAGCAATAAACAAAGTATGCAAAAACTAGAAAGTAAAAACAAAACTATAAAAACTAGGGTTAGACAAACTAGATTAGATGTATTTTGAGGATGATCAAAGTTTAGTATATGCAAAAAGAAAAACAAAAAGAAAACTGAAAATTACAAAAAGGCAATAAAAAATCAAATCTTGATCACTTGTTCCCCGGCAACGGCGCCTGAAAAAGGGGTTTGTTGACGGTTAATAGTTGTATCAAAGTTCGTTTAATGACTTGCAAGCGGACAAGTCTCCCGTCGTAGTCAAGGGACCCTTCTTCCCTCGAGTGGTGAACCCAAGGTACCGAATCCATGGAACAAATGTGTGACGCAAAACTTAATCTAATAAAGCCAAGTAACTCCAATCTTCGATAAAAGAAACCCTAATGCATCTAAGTAAAGACATGAAACTAATCTAATCTACTAAAGACCGGAGAAAACAAAGTAAGATTGGGTAGATAAACCGATCTAGAGGGATCGGGGTAAGCCTTTTGTTGAAGTTCCAAGCAAGAGAAGAAGTAGCAAATCGAATCTTAATAGAAGCCTCTTTAAATCGTGGTTTCCCGTCCAAATCCGAAAACATCCACATTTCGGAACCCCCGTTCTGTCACAACGTATCCCTACTCATGCGGGGAGCTTAGGGGCGAGTCAAAAGACAAGTCGAGATTCTTTCGGAAGGTCCGGCGTGTACCTCTAGCCACCGCGACTACAAGAACACCCTATGTAATCTATCTAGAGAATAGAATTGGAATAAGCAAAGCCGATCGAAATACGAAATCTTCGAGGAAACACTTGATCGCTAGGAAAAGATTCAACTTGATAATTCAACTATAACAATGATACATACACAAGATCACCACCGGGATCCTTCCTTGATCTTGCTTCTAGCTCCGGAACTCCGACGTGGTCTTCCGTGCAAGGTTCCCACGTCGGCTAGGGAAACCCTAGTCAACTAGCTCGACCCTCTCCTCTCCGAGATGGTGTCCCTCTCTTCTCTGCTCCTCGGCGGCCGATGACGAATTGGATGATGCGTGGCTCTCGGTCAGGGGGCTATAAATAGCCTGATTGGCGGCTAGGGCAAAGGGGAGCCTCACTGGGCCCTGGACAGGGCTGGGCCGACCGGCCTGGGCCGGCCGGCCGGGCCCATCCGAGGCCCGGCCGAGGCCTCCTTTGCTCTACGTCGGTTCCCTTGCTTCTTGGATGTTTCCCCCTTCTGCATGTAGGTCCATGTCGTCAGTTTCTCTCCGAATTGGACACAACTCCTTGTCTTGCAAGATTCAACACTTTTCTGGTCAGGTCCTCGGAGTTTGTCGTCTTCTCGGATCAAGTCCCTGGCTTCTTGGAGTTAAGTTTGCTTCATTGCATGACTTGTACGGGCCTTCAAGGTCTTGTCATGAGGTGCTTGATGAACTTATCCCGAAAGTCTTGCATTCAACACTAAAACCCTGCATAAACACTAAACTCCAAAACCGACATGCACACGTGAACTTGTTATACCACGGGGGTTAGTACCAATGGATAAGGTATAAAACTCGTGCCAACACCGAAGGTAAACTCATGGCTAGGTTGACGGATTTTCACCATCAACAGCTGCGTAGCTCTGGATTGATTGGATGTGTTTACAAGATGATGCGTATGAGAGAGAAGGGTCCCTGCCTCGCCTTATATAGTCTGGGAGGCAGTGTTACAAGTCGGTTCAGGGAGAGAGTACTAGTCGGGTACGTCTAGGAGTTCTCTACACAGTACAGGACATGTATAGCTTCCTATCTGAGTACTTCTCCACTGTAGTCCTTGCGCATCACGCCATCAGGTGCCGTGTGGCACAAGCCGAGCAGTCCCAGGGGCCCACCGAGTAGTCGGTCCTGGTACCTACCGAGGTAGTGGGCCCAGGGAGGTCCATACGACAAGCCCCCGAGTACTTTGTAGTCAAGCGGAATAGTTTCGAGTAGTCTTGATGGCCTTGACGAGTAGTCCTCAAGCGTCCCCGAGTACTACAAGCCGAAAGTCCTCAAGAATACTTGAAGCATCCCGAGGCTGGAAGGTACTCCAGCTGATCCTTGAGTAGTCTTGAAGTCTTCTCGAGTAGTTCCCAAGCGTCCTCGAGTTCCCCTCTTGAAGGTCTTCAACAATACTCGTGTTGTCTTGAAGCCAAAATTTATATGGAAGTGCGATTGCAAAATCACACTCCATATGGAGTATCCCCCGAGCCTTAGGTTGAGTCGTAGACTATGGCTGAGGGTCAATCTGAAGTTCTGGCAAGATTATCCCGCAAAATCCGGAGAAAAAACCGAAGGACACGTGGCACGGAGCCCCCAAGCATTCGAGTACTTCCACTCGAATTGAAGGGTCATCTTGAATGTAGAATGTGTCCTGAGTTGCTCTTGAATCTTTTCGCCTCCCAAGGAGTTGAGTAGACATAGCCGAGCCTCCGAGATAGGGTGCATCGACTACTGGAAGTTGAAAGGTCAGGCGGCCACTGCTGAGTCAGCTGTTGAAACATATCCATCTGGCCGTTGCGGAGCCGCAGGTTGACTTATAAATAGAAGTCGAAACCCTTAGGGTTTTCCATCCTCCGCATTCGCAGTCAGTTGAAATAGATCTAGCCAAGACTTAGCCACTCGAGCACACTGCTGCCGTGTCTTAGGCTAGAGATCCACTCGCGCCTCCGATGCTTGCCTCCAGAGAAGCCCCCGAGCGAATGCGAGTGAAGACCCGCTGTCTTTGGAGAATGAAGCCATCCCCGTCGAAGAGCATGAAGACTGCCGGCGGGAAAAAGAGGTCCCGTGAAGAGGCTGTTGGATCTGCTGGAGGGTCAACGCCGCCGGTGTCTCCCCCGCGCCCGAATCCAAACAAGGAGTGGAAAAAATCCAAAGTGAAGACCGAAGACCTTTTGGCGCTGGTGAACAACAGTTTCCTCCACGAGAAAGAGGTGGATATGTGGCGAGCCGCCGCGGGAGATCCGTATCCGATGGAAAAGAACCCGATGAAATCCCGATGTTCGCCCGATTCGTGGAGCGCGGGTTGGCTCTTCCGGTGAGCGACTTCTTCAAAGGTCTTCTCGACTATTACGGTATCGAGTACCTCAACTTGAACCCCAATGGAATCTTCCATGTATCTGTCTTCGTCCACTTCTGCGAAGCATTCTTGGGGATCAAGCCCCATTGGGTACTATTCAGAAAGTTCTTTCGTGTGAAGCCCCAGCCAAGCGCCAATGACCCGAGAATAGTCGGAGGGGTCGGGATCCAGATGCGTGAAGATGCCGCTGAGCAGTACTTGGCGTACAAGCTGATTGACTCCAACCAAGATTGGAAGTCGAAATGGTTCTACATGTGGCCTTCAGCTTCATGAAGAGGAGGGTGCAACCACTGATGGCTCGCGACACCCTCGGCTACCAGTACACTGGCGAGGACGACACATCGCGGATTCCTGGTGGTGAAATCGATGATGACGACATCGTCGAGAGGGTTCCCGAGTACTCCGCAGCTCATCCGCCGAACGAGGTAAGTAGCCGCACTCAGTGTCCGAGTACTAGTTGTATGGTAGTAGTCATGCTCACCCAAGCTGTATGTTGCAGGATGATGTTGTAAAGTTTGTCTCTGAGCCAGCTTCGCCTCCCCGACTTGTAAATATCCCGGAAGAGGGGAAAGGCAAGGCCAAGGAGCGCCGCGAAGTCGGCGAAGGTGATGACACTATCATCGTCGAAGATACATCCGACGAGGAAGACGAGGAGACGCTTCAGGAGCGATTCCAGCTACGGTTCAGGTTTAGCCGCCCTGGACTGCCCAACGTTCCCCTCATCCACGATCCTCCGACTAGCTTGGAGGCTAGTCTACCTACGCCGCCGAGGAGGCCGCGCAACGTGGCGCGCAAGCGCGTCGCCAAAAAGTTGAAAGTCACCGAGACTACATCTCAAGAGGTAAACTCTTAGAGTAGTCGAGTACTTGTGTTGCAATGTTGTGTATGCTGACAACTGAATTCCGAGTGCTTGCAGGAGATTCCGCCTTCTGACCCCGTGGATCAAGGGGACAAAGGCGACTGGGAGACGGTGGGAGAGCCGGCTGAGAGAAGCCACAGCCCAACCCCCACCGTAGAGGAACTTGTGTCGCGATTGACACAGCGGTCGACTACAGTTGTCGAGCCGCAGGCGCCGGTCGTCGAGAGCGAGGACGGAGCGGCCGTGATCGCTCGCTGGCTCGAAGAACGGCGAGCAACTCAAGCCGAAGAAGAGGCGCCCGCCGAAGCCGGACTTGTCGACATCGCCAGCATACTTGGCACTCCGACCGTGACTGTTGTCTGGTCAAGCTTGTAAGTGAAGATCTCTCCTGAGTAGTACGTGTAGCTTGGTAGTCATACTTAGTTGACCACCGATTATGTACTGTGCAGGAAATCGACGGACTTGTCCTGGAAGGGAGATGAACCCAGCACGGCAGCAGCTGAAGAAGCTTCTGCACCTGCTGCCGAGGAGTCCGCTCCCCTCCCCCAAGGCGAGACCGTGGCGTCAGCCGCGGAGGCTACGCTGCCAGAGGCCAGCATGGTAGAAGGTGAGTACGCTGCGGATGCACAACCTTCCTCGAGTAGTAGTCATGGCCCCCGGGGAACCGATCCCGTGTGTCTTCTGATGACAGGGGCAGAAGTCGAGGGAAGTACCATCCCTGAGGCTGTGCCCGTGGTGCCAGAACCCGAAGTAGCCGTTGGGGCAACAACTGAGCCGACAGAGATAGCCAGCGGAGTAGCCCCCGGGGTGGCCGAAGAGGTGCGTGATGAAGTATTGCCGGAGTCCAGTCTTGAGGTAGTCGTCCGTTCGCCGGAAATTCAGGATGCGGAGCCGATCTGTTCGGCGCTGATGTCCGAAACCGCCGCGGCTAGTCGTGGTGGATTCGAGCTTCTGGCGAATGATCTTGTCGACTCGGCGACAGTAGCGCGCAACTTGGAGGCGGTGCGGCGGGCAGCAGTGGATAAAGGTACATGACTGTACCCTTGAGTAGTCTAGTTCCAGTAGAAAGAGATACTCAAGTAATTGCTGCCTTTCTGCAGGATGTCGTGGAGAGGTCCCGGCAGAAATCTGAGATGCTCCAGGGGTTCGGCGACACGGTGCTCCGGGCCGAGGCTTTGGAGAAAGAACTCGCCAAGGCCAGGAAGCACTCCACCATGCTCCAGTCCAAGCTCGATGGCGCCTTCGCCCATTACCACAATGAGGTGCAAGATATGCAGGCGAAGAGCGATGAACTTGTCTGGAAGAACAAGTCGCTCCACAATAAGAACAGAGGTATGCCGCTGACTTGTCGAGTACTTATTGGAATGTCACACCCTGAAATTTCCAATTTCAGGATGTGAATAGAAAGAATAATTAAATAACGATTTTGTCACAATTTTAAAATTTTTCCAACATTTATTTTTCTTTACAGGAAATATAGTATAGGAAAAATCCTTGTTTGATTTTCTAAATCAAATAAAAAGTTGTGAGTGTTGCATTGATGTCGATGCATCTTGGTGCTTCTTGAGTGCTAAAGGTTTCAAAAATACGTATAAGTGCTGTCCAAACTCTTCCGAGAATTTTTCGGAATTTTCTGGGATTAATTCTCATTTTTCTTGAGCTAATTCTATTTATAAGAAGGCTCTAAAATCTTTTTCATGAGCTCCAAATACTTTATTTGGATTGTTCATGCTCCAATCTAGCTCTGGGAATTTTCTTGGAATTTTTGGAATTTTCTGAGTATTTTCTGTGCTTTAAAACATTTTCTAGGATTTCTTGGAAATGTTTTCACAGTGAAAATTAAATTAAGAAAATGAAAAAAACCTTTCTTTCTAGTTGGGCGAAGCCCATACGCGGAAGTCCGCCAGTCCACCCTCATCTCTTTCGCCAGTCACCTTTTTGCACCGTAGTGGGCTGCCGCCCCGCACTCGCTTCCGGCCCAGCCGCGGCCCACTCCACCTCTCCCCGCTCGCGGTCGCCGACAGGTGGGCCACGCCTGTCATCTCCTACCTTTAGTCGTGACCAAGCTGGACACGAGCCCGAGCTCGAGTCCCGCCGCGCCGACACGGTGCCGCGCCCGCGCCGCCTTCCTACGCGTGCACACCACGCCAAGGCATGGCCTCGGCCCCATTTAAAGTGCCGCTACCCGTGCCCGAAACCCTAGCTTGGCCGCCGGCGGCGGTCCGCGCCGCCGCCCTTGGGGGGGGCCGAGCGCCGCCGCCGCCGGCGGGATTCCAATCGCCCCGCATATCCCCTACACCGGTGAGCTCATATACGTGTCCCTCTCATCCTCCTCTTTCAATTCCGTGACTCACTTGAGCCTCTAGGTCACCGTAGCGCCGCCATCGGCATGAAGACTGCCGCCGGCCACCCACACCTCGCCGCCCCTCTCCGATTCCGGCCGCCCTCCTTGTCAATGCCGTCGGTCAGCCCGTCCGTGAGGTCCCCTAGACCTCCTCATCTTCCCCCACTCAATCGAGCCCCTAGGTGCTTGAATCGCCGGCGGAGGAAGCCACCCGCGCCGCCCGTGCATCTGTCCATAGCTTGAAGAAGCTCTTGGTTGTTTTGCGTTTAAACCCTTAGGGTTCCCTGATATCTCTAGATCTGTTTCTGTGTCTTGGCAATCTTGCTTAAAACCCCCTAAAAACCCCCTTCCATACATAAATCCTCCGTGGACCTCTTGCAAGATGACCCTCGGGTTTGTATACATAATTGTGTATATGCCCTTGTCTTTTTGCAGTTCAACCCTGGAAGTTTCCAATCTTCACATCTAGGTCCTCAAAGAGCCATATCTTTCTCGTTTCAACTCCGTTTTAATCCGTTCAAATTACGTCAGGTTCATAATAATGTAAACTACGTGTTAGTGCTGTGTAACATCATGATTGTTTTCTAAAAAATTAAATTAATATTAATTTTGATTAATATCTAGTTATACACGCCTTTTATAAATAAAAGCAATATAGATCTATACCCGTTTTTTATAATCAAATTTAATTTGATTAATGATTACTTTACATGCTTTTATAAAAAATATCTAATTAGATCATGTTTTTCCGTAAGTCAAACATTAATTGGCTTAATGATTAATTAACTTTTATAATTAAAAGTTGATTAGGCTTTTACTCCGGCTTTATAAATAAATGTTAATTTTGATTAATACCAATGTAATGCTGTTTTCAATAATAATATGATCTACTCGAATCATAAAGTTACGTTTAGATTATTCATATAGTTTATCTTTTTTAAGCTAAATGTTTAATTGGTATAATTTGTACATAAACATTTATTAATAAAACTTAATTGGGTTCTTTCTTCAACGGTTTTGCAAATAAAATTTAATATGAATTAATTCCAACTTAAGATACTTTTCTTTATGAAATATCCTAACATATGTTTTGTTAATTAAAAAGAACCTAGCTCATAATCTTGTTCTCTTATTTATGCAAATAATTCGTTAGATGTTCGATGTCAGCTTTATCTCTTTTGATCAAGTTTATTAGAAGCTCTAAACCTTTCTAGTGTTAGCCCAAGCTAAACCGTGTGCATCTAATCAGACCTTTCCCTTATAAGCACGGTTTGTGTGCTTTGGTGATCCGACATCTAAGAGTTTCTGTTCTGCATTTCTTTATCAAGTAATCCTACCATGATTATTTCATGTTTCTCTTAGAATCTCGTTCATCAATGTCTAGTTCATGTGTATCCTTTCTCAGTTAGGTGTCTCCTTTTGATTCAGCTGTGTTCTTATGCCCAATCTTTCGTAACTATACCTTTCTTTAGAGCTAACCTTGTTATCGGTTCCTTTACCAACTAGCTTAGCTTACCTTTTGTTCAGTTGTTGCCCTTCGGTCTAGTTCTCTTCGTAGACTAGTTTTCCTAAACCTAGCCTAAGGTTTCTTATGCGCTTGATAGTTCGTTGCTACTGTTCTCGTTCGTTTCACCTTAACCTGTATGTTAGCATGTGTATCACCTGTTATTTATTTTAATACTAAAGATGCATGTTAATCTTGACTAATTCTTATTCCAATGCATTTATAAATAAAAAATGATTAGGTTCTAATCCGGTTTTCTTTAATCATGATGTAATTGGTTAATCCCTATTCATAACTAGTTTTTTCTAAATAAAAGATGTTAGAGTAAATATCGATTTTTATAATAAAGTTAATGTGCCTAATGACATCATAAATGCCTTTTCAATATTAAATATGTTTAGTTGAACACGTGACATAAAGTTACTCACCTAGATATCTTATACTTGCTTTACCTTTCTAAGGTATTTGTTAATTTGACATAACTTCTACTCGAAAGTTATAAATAAAATATTATTAGGTTTATCGTGATTTCTTGAATTAAATGTAACTTGTTTAATGGTAACATAGAGTATTTCTCTGAAATATTCTTTCACATGATTTCTTAATTAAAATATGCCAAGCGTAGTCTCTTGTTGTTTGATAATGATCTCACGATAGTTTCGAGCTTAGTTTTGTTTCAGCGTTTCTTGCACTTACGTAACCATTAGAATCGAGCTCTATCTCAGTGTGATCTTTCCAGTCCTTGCTCAATCTTCCGCGACCATCTCCTCAAAGTTAACCAAGCCTTTCCCTTCCAAGCACACTTTGTGTTCTTTAGTGATCCTTAGAATCGATCCTATTCTTTAGGTGCGTTCTTTTAAAGCTTTTCTTTTGATTGGTGCATTATTCTTAGTTGTACTTGTTGCTTTGTATGCTTGTGCTCGATGATTGATTAGAGTGAACGTTGTTCGTGGTTCAAGAGCTTGGAAGAATGTGAAGGTGAAGATTCTGAGCAACTACTCTTTGGTTAAAGGCAAGTGCGTCCTTGTTTTTGTCCCAATAACTTTATTAATCACTTTACATTGCTTTGCATTAAATTTGATGGGTTCCTATTAAGGATTACTAGCCTCATTTGACTGTTATCTTGAACCTGGTTCTTAATTAATATTGATGGTAGATATTGCTTAGTGTGCTCAACTGGGTTGGTAATAATCAACATGGTTATCATTTTATGCTCTATGTTTCAATGTGATATGTGATGTTCAATATACAAGACCATATGTTTAATCGGAACATGGAGAACCACCCAGGAAAACCGTACAACCACAAGAACTAAACGGGCACTGATCTTGGCTGAATAATTAGGAACTTTAGATTGGGACGATCTTACCTGTTAAGGACAAGGGATCGGCGGTACTGCGGGGTATGGACTCACTCTAGCAGGGGGTTGGGTGAGTTATTCTTTTTATGGTGGGGTATCGACCTGCTAGGGGACTTTATACCTTGCTAACTGATCCGGACCTTGTGGGTCACAACTTGTTGGGGAACCTTTGTAAAGGCCTTGTAGCGTCCCTATGCAATCACACCTCGGTAGTGTGGTATGGTGCCTGATCAGCATCGCGCGGTTGGGTCCAAAGTTCTTCGGAGCTTTTACGCTGCTTGTGGTGAAAGTGTACAACCTCTGCGGAGTGTTAAACTAATCAATTAGTCGTGCTCACGGTCAAGAGCGGCTTGAACCCTCACATGATAACTGAACTTAAAGATGGACTTAAATTGTGATATGTGTTATGGTTATGCTTGCCATGTGCTCATGGTGATTCTCTTATCTTTATGCTTAATTGTGGGTTGGTATATACTTATACTTTATTAGTAATCAGGTGCTAATAAAACTTGATCAACTAAAATGCTAAATGCTTGTCGCCCAGTCCACTATAAAGCCTTTGCATTCATTCTTTGCCCACACTTGCTGAGTACGACAAGTGCTCACCCTTGCTATAAACAATGTTGCTCAGAAGACGGAAGCTACTCTGAAGTCTTGTGAAGATGTTGCTGGTTCTAGGCGTACGCAACCCCCAGTCGACTGCCTGTGATGTTTGGAGTCTTTGTTTCCAGGATTAAGCGTAAACTCTAATAATTTCCCTTTTTCTTACGTGATATTGTTTCTGTTATTCACTTATGTCAACTATATGCATGAAAAGTGATCCTGGCATGCATATAGGTTTGCACTTGGTTTTCTTTGGAAAAACAGGTGTGACAGAGTGGTATCAGAGCTGTATCGACTGTAGGACGTGAGCATAGATAGTAATGGTTGTTTCTTAAGGTTTCCTTTGATCTAAAATTCATCACTATCTTTCCCTTGAGCTCTGTGATGAATATTCTTGCTCCTTAAGCCATATCATTCATCATTCCTCCTTGATAGCTCACCTTGGGCTGTAACATTTTCATTTGCACATTATTGTTTTGCAAATGATTATGACCTCTACCCTTGCCTATTTACTCTTCCCTTGGTCTTGATCTTTTCTTTTTTTTCCACTTCTCTCAAGCAATTCCACCAATAGGTCAAAAGGTGAATTGTTACCCTTGATATTCTATCTCCTCGCACGGCTCACGACACATCGTTACTTGTTTCAATTCTTTCTCGAGCTACAGAACTCCGATTGGCATGAAACCAGTTGAGTTAGTTCCTAAATTCCATAAGTGAATTTCTATAAAAAATCCAGCCCTATCCAGTACATATTCCAGGAGCTATGCTCGAAACATTGGAGCTATTAGAATCTGTAAACTCTGCTGACCCAGTTACCTTCATTATTTTATATCTCAGGTTATGGACCTCCGATTGAGGTAGATCCAATTGGAGTAGTTAAGGAATTTCATAAGTTTCATTCTGACCAAAATTCATTAATTTTGGTTGCATATACAGAGAGTTATGCCCGAAACTTTGGAGGTTACCGAATCTGTCAACACTGCTGACATAGCCATCTTGTCTAATTCATATCTCGAGTTCTAAACCTCCAATTGAGGTGATTCCAGTTGGGATGAACTCATAATTTCTTACTCCTTGAGCTGGGAAAAATCCACTATTTATGGATATCCTTGCTGGGAGCTACATCTGTTAACACCAAAATTTGGTAAGGAGTCTGACTTGTGGGTCCAACTCGGTGAGAAATCCGTCTGGCGGAAGGAAGGTTTCTTCAGATGCATTCGGCAGAAGAATCCGCGGTCGGCTATTTTCTTCCGTTCGGCAAAGAAACTATTGAGCTGATTTTGCGGGATTACGTGGTGACGTGGCCCGAGCGGAAAGGACGAATGGATGGATAAGCGATCGCACTTAGAGATAAATTAGGTATCGAATCCATTCGAGGTCACGCTTAGCAGGGTATAAATATGAACCCTGAATGTATGTAACGGACATTCGAAACCATTCTCAATACAAACCGGCTTTACGCCAAACCCTAGAGTCCTTTGTCGTGTCGTCGAGTTCTTCAAGAGGGTTCATCGATCCGTCGACCTCCGTGAGTACCGGCAACCTTGTATCATGTCTAGTATCATGCGGTGGATTTAGATCTGATGCAAGTAGTCTTGTTACCATGCTTAGTGTCACACAGTAGATTCAAGCTTGGTTCAAGAGGGTTTCTTGTTAGGTCATGAGCCATGCGGTAGGCTAAGATCTAGCTTGAAGCTAGTTATCGGCTCTATTGAATTTTGGCGAAATTCAATAGATTCATTAAGTTACCTTGTGTTGCTTTGAATTTTACTTTATGTTTAAATTCATGTAACACTTCTTTGCCCAATCTAGATGGGTTTGGATCGGCTTTATCCTTTTTGATGATCCTTATGCGAATCGAGTTCGTACCCTTGGCTTAAATAGCACGTGGATCACATGCTCCCTGATAGCCGAAACTGAATCGATCTAGGTTGTTACGTGTTGCGGGTTCAAGCTTCCCAAATCTTGTATAAATCTTGAAAGAGCTGGGTATCATGTGGTAGATGCAGGTTTTTGGGTTGTTTTGGAGCTAATCATCCGGTGGATTAGATTTCAATCCGATCTGATAGATTTATCTTGTTTGGTAATGTTCGTTCCTTCTTCATGGACCCCGAATCGGCTGTTCAGCCTCATTCGGTTATGCTTTCATGAGTAAAACGTGTTCATAAGTTACGCCTTAAATATTGTGTGCTTTTAGCTTTCCATATTTAGATTGTATCATGCGGTGGATAGATCTATTTGTAGAAAGTGGTGTGATCTCAAGCAAGTTGTATCATGCGGTGGATAGATTTGCTTGGTATCGTACCTGACGGGTTTTTAAGTACCTAGACATGTGGTTGACTAGTGCTTTGAACCTATGCGTGCTTGTTTATTACATATTTATGCTTGCGCTTTTACTCCATTTATTATTTAATGTTGTTTATCACGAGGATCGGTCATGACCTTGCGCACGTGCATCTTTATCCAAATGAAGACCGATTTGTCATCCTCATGCTTACGTCATCTATTCGGCCATGTTACTTTTCGCACTTTAAAGCTCCCGAATGGTTTCAGTCTGCTGGTAGATAGCTCTTTATAGCTATATGACATCTCATTTGGCTTTCTAGCCGTAAATATGGAATTGTCTGGTACCACCCGGCAAGTTCCAAGCTTTGGAATTTAACTACTTTGTCTTTTGTTAATTTTCAGGGAAAATTGACTGGCACGTCTTGTGATCTCTTCGCGTGTGAAGCTAGCTTGTTCGACTTGCTGTGTGCTTGGCGCGAGGTGCAGATTTTGCGTCAACACACTTTTTGGCACACCCGGTGGGACAATAGCCGAAAATCAAGATGCACGACATCGGGGGACATTATGGATGTCAACATCGAAGACCTCTCTCGGAACGGCGGCAACGGCCGCGGGGACGGCGCGGATCGGTTCCGGCGGAAGTGTTTGCTGTCATTCAAAAAGAACAGGAGTGGCGTCCCATACCTCAAAAATGAGATGCCTAGGGTTTTATTGCCAGGAGAGAGCGACGCTACGACTCAGCAGGAGAGGGAGGAATGCATGCAGGCGTTTCGAGACGCCGCAGATGACATACTAGGCAGGCATCACAGAGCTTTCCTAGGTGTGTTCAAACAGATGATGGTGGCTGTCTTTGGCCCGGGCATGGAGCAAGTATTCAATCGAGCACCCCTTCAAGGAGGCACCGTGGAGATGGGTGAGTCCAGTTCTCAGCCGCCATTGCGAAGCCAGCCGGCCCAGCCTCCTCCGCAGAGCGTTGGAAGGCAAGCCTTCCAGCCTCCTCCACAAGGCGCCGGAGGTCGGCCCGGTTCGGCCCCCCTTTGCGGAGGGCCGCGGGGAGGGCAGCCGGTCCGGCCACCTCCACGGGGCGGCACGGGTCAGCACCGTGCAACGCCCGAACCCGTATCGGCCCACGTACGGGGAGTTGGCATTCGGCTCGTCCGGAACCCCACTTGCTTCCGGTTACAGGATTTCCCCGGCTAGCAACGGACGCGGAGAAGAATGCGTACGGTGGAGGCTACCACGAAGTGATGAACTATGGCGCCATCGATGCCCTCCCGAATCCGGGCTACGGCCCAGCTACGGGCGTACAGGAGGATGATATCCTGGCTCAGAAGATGGCCGACTTGATGCAGAATCAATTCGGCCTCAAACCTAAAATGCAGGGACCCACCTACACGCCTCCATTCCCGGAGTGGTATTACAACGTGATCCTGCCGCCAAGAGTAAAGCCTCCGACGGAATTTACAAAGTTTTCCGGGCAGGATGACACGAGCACGGTGGAGCATATTGCGCGCTACCTAATGCAGCTTGGAGAGTGCTCATCTGAAGAGGCGTTCCGGGTCAGATACTTCCCCATGTAACTAACAGGCGCAGCGTTCCAGTGGTTCTCGTCTTTGCCTCCACAATCAGTTGGCACATGGAAGGAGCTGGAGCAAAAATTCCACACCCATTACTTCAGCGGTAGCACGGAAAAGAAGCTCATCGACCTCACCACCCTGAAGCAGAGACACAGTGAGACTCCCTTGGAGTTCCTCAGGAGGTTCAGGGAAATCAAAGGCATGTGTTTTTCGGCCGAATACGCCGGATGATCGGTTGGCCGACATGGCCGTTCTTTCGGGATGCTTTTGCCGCCGTACGTGAAAAGCTGTTCGGTATGGAGTTCGATAACACGGGTCAAGCTGTCCCAAAAGCCGTCGTTGATGAGCAACCGGGCCTACGGTTTTAAGAAAGACGCCAGGTTTGGCAAACAGCACGACGTAGCTAATATCTACAATCGGTTCTGGAAAAGGCCGATCAAATGGAAGACTCGACGATGACCGGGGAGGTGGCCGCCGCCGAGATCATGTGGGGGAAGGAACCGTTGACCATGAATGCGGCGGGTCAAACGGACCAAAGGCACCTACGACTTCGACTTCACTAAAGGCGATAAGGCTGTTTGAGTTCCTGGTGAAGGAAGGCCGAATCAAGTTGCACGAAGGGCATTCCATGCTTCGGCCGATGGAGTAAAGGAGAAACGTTACTTTGCGGCTTCCACGACGGGAATTCTCACTCCATCAACGGCTTGCGGGGTCTTCGGGATGAGGATCCAGAGGGCTATCCAGGAGGGTCATCTCAAGTTTGACAACAAGATGAAACTGGACGGCCACCCTTTTCCCCAGAACATGATAAGCTTTTCCGTCAATATGGTGACAACCGAGGAGAAGGGCAAGGTCAAGGTCTTGACTTCAGCCAGGGCGAGGCAGGACAGAGCAGTAGACCCAGAACGTCAAGTGACCTTGGAGCAGGTTCATGGTGAAGCCCCTCGCGTTCTCAAGAGTCATATCGAGATCGGGGAATCATCCAAGGCCAAACCCAGGGTGACTACGCGCATCCTCCTCAACAAGTGGCAACGCCAGCTGGAGAAAGAGCGCTACCAGAAACGAAAGCACGAGGAGGAAAGGCGCAGGGCCGAAGAAGAAGCGCGCAGAAGAGATTTGGAACAGTATACGCGCGAGCGGAGGGTGCACACCGGGGGTGCGCATTCTTCGTGCACCGCTTGGAACGAGGGGTTGAAGCTTCCTATCCGAGAAAGCGCACGAGTGCGGCGATAGGTACTTTGAGTATAGGCGAGGAAGCGCAATCGCCGATCCGTCCATGAAAGATTTGGAAGGATACATCCCAATGAGGATCGGCGTCAAAAAATTGAAATCATCGATCATCCCAGGAAGAGGCAAGCTGATTTGGGATGGGGCGATCGGGGAGGAAGACGAGGACGAGTACGTCTGGCAAAAGGGGCAATGGTGCCCGCCTGGCCTAAGAAAGAGTTAGAAAAGGAGGGTTCAGCGCTTGAGGAACCGCGGAAGCGAGGCGGGGTGGGGATCCAGACAAGGCAGGTGTGGCGTCCAAAGGATAAACCTGAAGGGTCAAACCGTTCGGCGCCAGCATGTATGGTATATTTTCTGCCGAATGAATTTATGGCTCCTGCTAATCAGGTTGTGCAGGAAGAAGCGTCCCTGGACGATGAGCAGCTTGAGGGACTAATGGCGCAGCTGGTGCTAGCCAAGCAAGCCGTATTTGACAAACCGGCCAAAAATCGACACATGAGGCCGCTATACTAGAAAGGATATGTCAATGGCAAGCCATTGACCAAGATGTTTGTCGACGGTGGAGCGGCAGTCAACGTAATGCCGTACACCACTTTCAGAAAACTTGGCATGGGCCCTAGCGACTTGACACCTACAAGCATAATTCTGAACGATTTCGCCGAGAATCCTTCAGATACCAAGGGGTGCGCCCACGTGGATCTGATGATCGGGTCCAAAAGACTGCTCACAACCTTCTTTGTCATTGAAGGTAAAGGAGCCTACAACCTACTGCTTGGACGGGACTGGATTCATGCCAACTGCTGCGTCCCATCTACCATGCATCAACAACTCATCCAATGGGTAGATGACGATATTGAGGTGGTCCAAGCAGATGACTCCGTGAGCGTCGCAAATGTGGAACCGGCTTTACGGGAATACCAAGGTATTGATTGTTTCTCGAGGCAAAGGCGGGGGGAAGGTCTGTTGAACTGTCGGCGGCGATCAACGACCGATTCAAGCAGTCGGCTCTTATAGCAATTTTTAATGGATAACCCCGTCGATGGCACTGACGGCAAGTTGGGACGAGGATTCATGTCGGCCGATGAATTGGAGGAAGTTGACATTGGAAGCGGTGACAAACCAAGGCCAACATTTATCAGCGCAAACTTGCAATCAGACTTCAGGGAGGAATTGATCAAGTTGCTTAAAGAATATAAAGATTGCTTCACTTGGGATTATTCGGAGATGCCTGGACTGGACCGTTCCATTGTTGAGCATCGGTTGCCAATCAAATCTGGTTTTAAACCATACAAGCAACCTCCCCGGAAAATCTACAAAGATGAAGTATTGGCCGATGTGAAGAAAGAAGTTGAAAGATTACTGGATGCAAACTTCGTTCGGCCATGCAGATATGCGGAGTGGATCTCTAATATTGTCCCTGTCTACAAGAAGAATGGAAAGATGAGGGTCTGCATAGATTTCAGGGATTTAAACAAAGCTACTCTTATGGATGGTTACCCCATGCCTGTTGCCGATTTATTGGTTGACGCCGCTGCTGGGCACAAAGTCATCAGTTTCATGGATGGTAATGCGGGATATAACCAAATTTTTATGGCAATAGAGGATATATCAAAAACAGCCTTCAGTTTAGGTGCTGTCCAAATTCTTGAGTGCTAAAGGTTTCAAAAATACGTATAGGTGCTGTCCAAACTCTTCTGAGAACTTTCCGGAATTTTTTGGGATTAATTCTCATTTTTCTTGAGCTAATTCTATTTATTAGAAGGCTCTAAAATCTTTTTCATGAGCTCCAAATACTTTATTTGGATTGTTCATGCTCCAATCTTGCTCTGGGAATTTTCCTGGAATTTTTGGAATTTTCTGAGTATTTTCTGTGCTTTAAAACATTTTCTAGGATTTCTTGGAAATGTTTGCGCAGTGAAAATTAAATTCGGAAAATGAAAAAAAACCTTTCTTTCTAGTTGGGCCAAGCCCATCCGCGGAAGTCCGCCGGTCCACCCTCATCTCTTTCGCCAGCCACCTTTTTGCACCGTAGTGGGCCGCCGCCCCACACTCGCTTCCAGCCCAGCTGCGGCCCACTCCACCTCTTCCCGCTCGCGGTCGCCGACAGGTGGGCCACGCGTGTCATCTCCTACCTTCAGTCGTGCCCAAGCTGGAAACGAGCCCGAGCTCGAGTCCCGGCCGCGTCCGACCTGGTGCTGCGCCCGCGCCGCCTTCCTACGCGTGCACGCCACGCCAAGGCATGGCCTCGACCCCATTTAAAGCACCGCTACCCGTGCCCGAAACCCTAGCTTGGCTGCCGCTGACGGTCTGCGCCGCCACCGCCGGCGGGATTCCGGTCGCCCCGCATATCCCCTACACCGGTGAGCTCATATACGTGTCCCTCTCATCCTCCACTTTCAATTCCGTGACTCACTTGAGCCTCTAGGTCACCGTAGCGCCGCCATCGACATGAAGACCACCGCCGGCCACCCACACCTCGCCGCCCCTCTCCGATTCCGGCCGCCCTCCTCGTCAATGCCGTCGGTGAGCCCGTCCGTGAGGTCCCCTAGACCTCCTCTTCTTTCCCCCCACTCAATCGAGCCCCTAGGTGCTCGAATCGCCGGCGGAGGAAGCCACCCGCGCCGCCCGTGCATCTGGCCAGAGGTTGAAGAAGTCTTGGTTGTTTTGCGTTTAAACCCTTAGGGTTCCCTGATATCTCTAGATCTGTTTCTGTGTCTTGGCAATCTTACTTAAAACCCCCTAAAAAGATCCCCCTTCCATACATAAATCCTCCCTGGACCTCTCGCAAGATGACCCTCTGGTTTGAATACATAATTATGTATATGCCCTTGTTTTTTTGCAGTTCAACCCTGGAAGTTTCCAATCTTCACATCTAGGTCCTCAAAGAGCCATATCTTTCTCGTTTTAACTCCGTTTTAATCCGTTCAAATTGCGTCAGGTTCATAATAATGTAAACTACGCGTTAGTGGTGTGTAACATCATGATTGTTTTCTGAAAAATTAAATTAATATTAATTTTGATTAATGTCTAGTTATACACGCCTTTTATAAATAAATGCAATATAGATCTATACCCGTTTTTTATAATCAAATTTAATTTGATTAATGATTACTTTACATGCTTTTATAAATAAAATCTAATTAGATCTTTTACTCGGTTTTTCCGTAAGTCAAATATTAATTGGCTTAATGATTAATTAACTTTTATAATTAAAAGTTGATTAGGCTTTTACTCCGGCTTTATAAATAAATGTTAATTTTGATTAATACCAATGTAATGTTGTTTTCAATAATAATATGATCTAATCGAATCATAAAGTTATGTTTAGATTATTCATATAGTTTATCTTTTCTAAGCTAAATGTTTAATTGGTATAATTTGTACATAAACATTTATGAATAAAACTTAATTGGGTTCTTTCTTCTACGGTTTTGCAAATAAGATTTAATATGAATTAACAACTTAGGATACTTTTCTTTATGAAATATCCTAACATATGTTTTGTTAATTAAAATGAACCTAGCTCATAATCTTGTTCTCTTATTTATGCAAATAATTCGTTAGATGTTCGGTGTCAGCTTTATCTCTTTTGATCAAGTTTATCAGAAGCTCTAAACCTTTCTAGTGTTAGCCCAAGCTAAACCGTGTGCATCTAATCAGACCTTTCCCTTCTAAGCACGGTTTGTGTGCTTTGGTGATCCAAGTAGATATCTAAGAGTTTCGTTACTCGCATTTCTTTACACTACAAGAAACTATTTAATGCGTGACGCATTCTCCGCGACGTTTTCAGAAAACATCACGAATGTGCATTGCAGCTGAGAACACTGTGACGATTTGTTAAATTCGTCGCGATTCTATGACGTATTCCTGTTTTTCGTCACGGATGTGCATTGAAGCCCAAAACACTGCGACGATTTGTTTAATTTTTCGTGCTTCTACGACGTGTTCTAATTTTTCGTCACAAACACTGCGACAATTTGTTTAATTTGTCGCGATTCTATGACGTATTTCTATTTTTCGTCACAGACGTGCATCGATGTATATTGAAGCCCAAACCATCACGACGATTTGTTAAATTCGTCGCAATACGGCCCACAACACCGCTACGTTTTAGCAGATTCGTCGCGATCCGTAAAAAACAGTCACCTCACCAGCACCTAGGACCCACCACACTACCACACAGGCGCCACCTCACCAAGGCGCCACATCACCACCACTTGAGCACCCAGGGCCCACCACACAGCCACGTAGGCGCCACCTCACCCAGGCGCCACGTCATCATCACGCGAGCGCCCAGGGCCCACCACACTGCCACGCATGCGCCACCTCATTGCCATGCGAGAGCCCAGGGCCCACCACACTACCACGTTGGTGCCACCTCACCCAAGCGCCACGTCACCACCATGCAAGCGCCCAGGGCCCACCTCATGAGTGATTAAATATAATTCTTAGGACAACAGATCAAGGACACACTTGCCTTTAACCACAGAGTAGTTGCTCAGAACCTTCAACTCAAGCTCTTCCAAACTTCTCGAACGACGTTCACTGTAAGCGTATCAATCATCGGGCACAAGCACACAAAGAAGACAAACAAACAAAAAAGAACAATACACCACTCAAAAGAAAAGCTTTAAAAGAACACACTAAAGGATAGGATCGATTCTATGGATACGCAACGACGAAAGAACGATGAAAGCAAAACTAAGGTCAACGCTATCGAAAGATTATTATCAGACAATAAGAAGAGACTATGTTCTTGACATATTTTAATTTAGTAAATCATGTGGCAAGAATATTTCAAAGCAGGTTATGTTTAATTAAGAAAACACGATAAACTTAGCCATATTTTATTAGCAGATATTTAAGTACAAGTTATATCCAATTAACAATTACTTTAGGAAGATAAAGCATGTATAAGATATCTTAGTCGAATAACTTTACATTACGTGTTCAACTAAGCATATTAATATTAATAAGACAATTATAATATCATTTAGCAGATTAACTTTATTATGAAAACCCATGTTTAACACTAACCATCTTTATTTAACAAAAGCTAGTTATAAATAAGAATTAACCAAATTAAACATTTAACTTAGAAAAACTAAACTATATGAACAATCTAACAAAGCTTTGTAATTCGAGTAGATCATATTATTATTAAAAACATCATGGCGGTAGCATTAATCCAATTAACTTTTGTTAATAAAAGCCGGTATAAAATCCGATTCAACTTTTAATTAGAAAAGTTAATTTAATATTAAGCAAAATAACATTTGGTATATGAAAACCCGAGGTAAAGAGCTAATTAAATCTTATTCAGAAAAACATGTGAAATAAACATTACTCAAATTAATATTGATTATGAAAAATGATATATAGATCTACATTGCTTTTATTTGGAAAAGCATATTTAACCAGGCATTAATCAAAATTAATATTAAATTTATTTTCAGAAAACAAACATGATGAAAACATACCACTAACGCGTACTTTACATTATTATGGACCTGACGCAACTTGACCAGATAAAAATGGAGCTAAAACAGAGAATCTATGGAGAAAACAAGATGATAAGGACCTGTTTGTGATTAACTCTAGATTTGGAGGGCTAACAGAAAAGGTGCCCGAGACACATCAAATAGTTCTCGTGAAAAAGACAAAAGACGGGGTTACATCCGAAAAAGACTCGGGTGGGGTTTATGTGCGGCGGGGTGGGATTTCCGTAGGGGGTTTCTATAGATTGGTCAAGACACAAAATAGATCTAAAAATTACAAGAAAGGCTAGGGGCCTATTCGCGAAGCGACCTTATCTTCTTCAACCTCCAGCTTGGGACGGACAGAAGCTTCTCAGGTACAGGAACTTGCCCTGGCGCATCAAATCCACGGAGTTCCGAGAAGCTAGGGGCTTGGGTGAGATGCAAAACGGGAGAGGAGATCAAGGGGATCCCGATGATGTGCTCATCGGAAGCGGAGATGAAGGGACGTGGCGGATTTCGAGGACGACGATGGCGGCGTCCGTTGTTCGGCTCTGTCACGGGGTGCTCCGAGAAGCGGTTCGGGCGGCTAGGGCCGGCGGTGGGATGCGGCGGGGGCGAGGCGCGGGCGGCTCGACCACGTGGCCTTTATAGGCATGAGCGCGGGGTCCCCTTGGCACGCACGCCAGGGGCGGGATGGCCGGCGGCGAGGGCGGCCTCGGCCTTTGGCCGAAGGTCGGATCGGCCTCACCGGCCCGGCGGGGCTGGAGCGGGTCGGGCCTTCGGGCTCGACCCGGGGAAGGAAGGATTAGATTTTTTTCTTTTTTTTTTCGAAATTCTTTCCGGTGCAAATACAATTCCGAGAAAATGTTTTAAGGCACTAAAAATACTCAGAAAAATCCCAAAAATTCTAGGAAAATTCCCAGAGACACATTGGGACATGAGCTATCCAAATAAAGTGTTTGGAGCTCATGAAAAAGATTTTAGAGCCTTCAAATAAATAGAAATAGCTCAACGGAAAATGAGATTAGATTCCAGAAAAATCCGGAAAATTCTCGGGAGAGTTTGGACAAAGACACCTAAACGCATTTTTGAAACCTTTAGCACTCAAAAACCACTACATGTATCGGCATGAATGCAACACTCACAACTTTTTATTTAATTTAGAAAATCAAACAATGGTTTTTCCTATACTATATTCCCGTAAAGAAAATAAATTTTAGAAAAATTTTAAAATTATGAGAAAAATCGTTATTTAATTATTTTTTCTATTCACACCTGAAATTGCGGTGTGTGACGGCGTGGCGCTACGGGGAAGTCGTGGGGCCATAGGGAGGGCACCGCTTAGGTAGACCTTGGAGAAGGAGAAGGGGAAAGGAACAAGGGGCTAGAGGGAGGGAGGGGCCGGCCGCGGGAGGAAACCGTGCTAGCACCGCTAGGGATGAGGAGGCCGCCCGGGAGGACACCGCCGCCGCACGGTCGTCGAGGAGTTGTTGCTCGCCTGGTCGAGGTGGGGCAAAAAGATGATGTGGGAAATAAAGAAAGGGGAAGTTGATTTGCATATGAGAATGGATATTTCCGCGCTGCAGCGTTCCACCTGTGTGACCAGACTTGACATGTGGGTCATGTTCCTGTGCAGACGCGTTTAGAAATGGAGCAGTGCGGTCAGGCTTAGCCCTCTAAGCCCCTGATATCAGGCCACTTCTAGTTTTGGCACATTTTTTTTTGACAACATAGTTTTGACACATTGACAAGTCCACATCATTAGTTATGTGGGTTTTAATTTTTTTATTACCATCCTTATGTCATACTCCCTACGATTCAAAATACTTGTCGTTATTGACTTTTTTCGCAATTTTGACCATTCGTCCTATTCAAAGAATTGTGCAAGTAAAATTTATCTTGTTTGCTATATGTTTTAATGTTGTATGTATTTTGAGTTTGACTTATCGTTTTAAATGTTTGCAATAATTTTTTGAATAAGACAAATGGTGAAAGTTGCGGAGAGAAGTAAACAGCGACAAGTATTTTGAAACGAAGGGAGTATAAGAAACAATATAAATGATGAATAAGCCCATATATATTGCACGGAGGCCAAAAAGTGATGTGGACTGTGGTTATGGCAAAAAGAAATGGATGATGTGGCTATCAAGGTGGCATGCCGCCTTCAAAAGCAGTTTGGATTGTATGCGAGCATGGTTTGTTTCCTAAGCTCATTGCATGATGAAAAGAATGAACATGAAAAATAATTATAACTTTTTCAAAAAAAAGTATAGCATGCAAATGTTGATATGATGTAGACTGCCATCATAGAGTGATATAGCTCATAATTGCAAACATGAACTTTTGATGGATAATAACATTAGAAAATATAGGATTAATATTCAAAAATATATTTTTCACTACAAGAAACTATTTAATCCGTGACACATTTTCCGCGACGTTTTCTTAAAACATCACGAATGTGCATTGCGGCCGAGAACATTGTGACGATTTGTCAACTTCGTCGCGATTCTATGACGTATTCCTGTTTTTCGTCACGGATGTGCATTGAAGCCCAAAACACTGCGACATTTTGTTTAATTTGTCGCGATTCTACGACGTATTCCTATTTTTTGTCACAAACACTGCGACGATTTGTTTAATTTGTCGCGATTCTACGACGTATTCCTATTTTTCGTCACGGACGTGCATCAATGGATATTGAAGCCCAAACCATCACAACGATTTGTTAAATTCGTCGCAATACAGCCCACAACACCGCGACGTTTGAGCAGATTCGTCGCGATATGTAAAAAAACAGCCACCTCACCTAGGCCCCACGTCACTGCCACACGAGCACCTGGGTCCCACCTCACTACCATGCAAGCTCCACCTCACCTCCATGCGAGCGCTTAGGGCCCACCACACTGCCACGCAAGTGCCACCTCACCCAGGCACCACATCAGCACCACGTGAGTGCATAGGGCCCACTACACCGCCATGCAAGCGCCACCTCACTCGGGCGCCACATCACCACTACGCAAGCGACCAGGGCCCACCTCACTACCACGCAAGCGCCACCTCACATCCACACGTGCATCTAGGTCTCACCACACTGTCACGCAAGCGCCACCTCACTCGGGCGCCACATCATCACCAACTCACCCAGGGCATGCACTCCTCATTTAAAAAAATGATGCATTCCAGGGGACTCGAACCCCAAACCTCGTGCTTCAAACAAGGTGCTTATAACCACTAGGCTACGGCCTCAATTGTGACTATGACTAACATTTAATTGGTTTTGATGCTTACTATCCTGAAGAGTGAAAAGATCTGAGCTTCCCTGTTCTCATCCCCCGCATGTACTGTGCCTTCGTTGTCTGCCGCCCAGGAATTTCGAACTACCAGGGGAAGAGGAGAAGACGTGGCTGCACGATGATACCTTAGTTCGCATACTATAAGTAATCAACAGGATGCATATTCTCAAACTTACTTCTAATAGTGCAATGGTTAGGTTAGTTTGTTCAAAGGCCCAAGACCAAGGTTCGAGACCAGGGTCGGTCACCTTTTTTTTCAAAAAAAGGATAAAAAGTTATGCAAAAAATTGGGAGGGGCTAAGACTCAAACCCGAGACCAATCGCATAAGAGTCATAAGCCCGATCACCGCACCATTCCAATATGCTTTATGATAAGGGCCAGCACGTGTCAGCACGCTATTGGCTTGGCTACTTTGGAGGTGAAGAACACAGGGGATAGTTGGTATTTCTTCTTTTAATCTGAAATTAAATTTTGAAACTAGTATTTTTTCGTCATATATAATCCAAATTCGACGTTTTTTCTTCCTGAATTTTTCAAAAATCACTATATTTTCTTTAATGATGTTGTTTTTTACATATTCTATTTCGCGATCCTATTTATATGCTTCTATCTAGTTCCGCCTAAATACCGATTAGAAAAATCATTTATTTTGCATAAACATTGCTAATGTAACTTCGTATTTTGCAATAATAAGCTAAACACAAGGTTATGGTAAAGTTTGAAGTGCATATGAATCCGAAAATTTCGAAAGGTATGATACACTTCAATGTTTAAGTAATGTTTCGTGAAACTATGTGAGACATGTATCCATTTCTAAACAAAGTAGGTTCCGCTATTACCGAAATCATTTGAAAATTTGATCACAAGTTTATGGACCCAAATTATGTTACCACGTCAATTCGTAGAACCATTAAAGCATTTTATGAAATTATTTGAATTATGATAGTGTAAATTGGAGATGTAAGTTTGAATTATCCCTAATAAACTGCTGTCAAAATCATTTTTTCATTTGTTAAAGTTGTAGATCTTGGTAGAGCATCATTTTAGAAAATTTTAGAAAAAAGAGTCATCCAATTTGGAGTTAGTATGAGGCAGAAAAACTAGTTACAAGTTTTAGTCAATGATTAAAAAGAGAAAACACACTTGTTCATCTCAGTTCTTAAAAAATGCAATTTCTGTTTTTAATCTTCGAATAAAACTTGTAAACTGTTTTTCTTTCTCATACGAACTCCAAATCAGTTGATTTTTTTTCTATTTTTTTCTAAAATCGAGACGTTTTACTCAGTGCCATTTGTTTGTATCTTAATTACTATTTCTTGATTGCTTTTCATACAACGCATCTTTTCCAACTAAAAAGAGAAAATAAAAAAATATGTTTTTTCATTATAATTGCTAACATAACTTAATATTCTCTAATGTTATGGTCAACATGAGATGGTGTCAAATATTGGGGTTCATACTAGTTCGGTCATGTTATTAGTTGTTCAAATCTCAAAGTTTGCTTTCAATTGTAGGAAACTATGTGAGACTTGTGTGCTATTTGTGAACATCTATAATCTCACTTTATTAAAACTATCTGAATTTTTTATAGCAGCATTATATGCTTAAACTATGGTTCCATGTCAATTTGTAGAATGTTTTAAAAAAATTTAAATATTATTATCATTATTTTATAATAAGGTGACTGGTAGAAGTTCGACTTTTCCTACAAGTCAATTGAAGTTTTCGTCAATTTCCGAGATGTGGCCTAGAATGGATCATCTACGTCTAAATATGGTTTCTTGATTTTTAGTGAATCTTATTAGAGGTACATATAGGCCAATTTGGAATTACTTTTGGTAAACATGTAGAAATTCATTTAAATTATAAAAAATAGCAAATGTATTTGAAAATTCATGAAACTCCTAGATGATAACATATATGTATCATCTTCAATATAAAAAATATATTGATACATACAAGATAATTATTTTTGTGTGTTACTTCATAATGATACATACTGAAATGAAAAAGAAAACGAAAAATATTAGGCAAAGGATAAATGGACCAGGCCCGTATTGGCCTAAAAGGCCCAAATATTTTCAGCCGTCCATCTCCGATTAAACGGATGTGATCGCATTCTCGTAGTATATAAGGACCCCAAGCCCTATTCTATTGCCTTCGCCTCCCCTCAGCCCTCCTCCTGTCTGCCCCGCCGCCTCCCCCTCCCTCTTCTTCCTCTCCCCCCAACCTCCCAGATCTCGTCGCCATCGCCATTCACCCTCTTCGCGACTGCACGCCGCGCGCCTCGCTCCAGATCTGGCGCCGTCGCGGCACCTCGCCAAGTCGTTGCACCCCCTCCCGTGGAGGACTGCCACGGGGCGGAGATCCGCCGGGGCTGGTTACCTCAGGACTGGTCGGCTGGTTGTGGTTGGTGGAGAGATTCATTTGTGTGCTGGTGAGCTGGAGTTCGGAGGCCACCAGCTCGCCTCCCGACGCCTCTCCCTCCGATTGTTGCGGATTTGGGTTCCTGTTGCTGCTGCTGTGTTCGTTCGTCCGAAGCACTAATGCGGGTTAATTGTTTGTTTTCCTCCCCAGATTGTTGGAGACGCTTGGAGATTGCCTAGGATAGGATGGAGCGGGTTCCTCTTTGCAGGACCTTCCGCTGAGACCTCGCTCCTCAGGCGCACATTACGACGGCACCTCCGGTGCCCACAGTCTTCTCGAACTCCTGCAGAAGAGCAAGCGCGCCTGATTTCCTACATTTGCCACCCATGCAGACCTCGATTCTGTTGGTTGTGGACGTCTCTACTACTAGAACACCGCTGATGCTATTGACTTGCATCGCAGTTACAGGCTCTGAAGCTTGATGTGGCTCCAGTGGCAGCGATGGTGGAATTTGAGGAACTATGATGCGGAAAACTGTAATCGGGGATGGCATTTGTGGTGCGGTGATTGTAGCGCAGCGGCTCATCCTGACAACCTCCCCCTCGCATTCGCTGCCGCTGGACTCTGATGAGCACGAGTAATCATCTTCATTCCTGCAGCCATTCAGTGAGGCCATGGCCATCTTCTTCGCTTCCTTCTTCATCTTCATGGCTTTCTTCGCAAGTCAATACTGAACACACTAATAGGATCATCTAAATTACTTGCTACCAACTGCGCAGTTGTTTTTATATCTGTACTCTAGGTTAGATTTATTGGATTGGTTGTCGGGCCTCTGTTTCCACCTGGTAGGCTATTATGCAACCTTTGAAGTGTATAAACGAAATGAGATATCATGTGGTGTTGTTACATCTTCATTTCTTGTACGAAATTAGGAACTGACCTGATATCTAGAGATCTTACCATGCATTATAATGTTTCTTATCCATTTTCTCCCGGTTCATGAACAATGCTTAGTTCGATAACTTTCCTACTACAGCCAACCCATGTAGAATATGTTTTTTTGTCTGTGTTGCCCCATTTTAACCACTTTGTGATTTTCCTCTCTTGCAATTTACTCTATATTACTTCACAGTTCATACACTGGAGGAAGCAGTATCAAATTTATGACTTCATTTTCACATCTACATCATAGTAAAGTCCCAAGTAGCAAAAGTTCAATACTGGTTTAGTCACTTGTGAAATTTAATTTTCCACCTTTTGAGATTGTAGAAGCGCTTATGTTTAGTATTAATCATGTACCATTGCTCAGTTTATTATGTTTCATTGGCATGCCACTCACTTTTAGTTTTCTTTTCAGGCTGCAATTGAGTACTTCCATTCTTTATCAGCCTCTATGGTCTGCATGACCCTTTTCTTAAAGGTGCAATGAAGAGGGGTGATTGGCATAGGACCAAGGATTTGGTGCTTAAGGGAGCAGACTGGATAGTTAATGAAATGAAGAAGTCAGGTCTTCGTGGACGTGGAGGTGCAGGTTTCCCCTCAAGTCTCAAATGGTCCTTTATGCCCAAGGTTTCAGATGGTCGTCCTTCTTAGCTTGTTGTTAATGCTGATGGAGTGAATCTGTTCCCACGTAGCAGCGGCATATAAGTGGAGCAACTGATTTAATCATACAATGAATTGGTAGAGGGCTGAAATTGTGGTTTCGTTTGATTGATTCTGTGCATTGATGTGGTAGCTTGTCGTTGTGATTATGCATTAGTGCACATGTTTGCTTAGATCTGTAACACTATGGATGAAATTTGCATAGAAAGAGTAGTAGATGCGCTAGATTCCTTGCACACATCTGTTAATTGTTCTAGAATCTATTCTATTGTTGCAAGTCTAGCTTTGGCTGCATCAGCGGTATATCCTTTCAACTGACCATAGATTGTACCTTATAATGCTTTGCAATAATTGCTTATCATCATAGCAGTTTTTACATCCTAGTAATGCAAAGCAAAGAATTTGGATATATTAGCATGGCTGTTTGATCTATTAGACCTTCCTAACATGGTTGTATATTTTCCCTCAGATAAGTGCATTTTAGTAGTTGGAATAATATTAACAGTGAATATATGCTTTATTGGTTGCTACTTATCTTCCTGGCTCGAGCTATGTTGAGGTGATCCATGGGTCCAGCCGAATCTAGGTGTCCAGAAAACTTTTTTGAACCGACTGTTCCTCCCCCATCTACTGACAAGCATGTGCTTTGTTTTCTAATTGCAGCCTACTCCAGAGACCTCGAGCTGGAACTGGAGGACTAGTAACTGAGATGTGGACAATTGTTGAACATTGTTAGGAAAATAGGATGAAATGACATTTGTTTGCACAGGAAAATCTAGTTGACCATTTTTAGGAAAATAGAATGAAGCAAAAATCAGTATGTTGGGTTTCCTGACTGTGAACCCACTGACCTCACGCATCTAGATTGCTCCTTGTTCATGCATAATCAATACTATGGCTACCTACATGTTACATTAGTTAACTGAATACAATATTGCGTAGATGGTGGATGCTACTCTGTATCAAATAACTTTTATTGGTGCTCAATCCTCCAATTCTCTTAAGTGTTTGTTACAATGTCATTAAGGTAAACTGTATGGGAATAAAAATATGTGAACCTCTTTGCTTTACTGCTTGCTTGGTGCATTCAGTTCTGCTCTACAACAATTATTTGCAGGCTATGCCTAATATCTTATTTAGCAGATAGAGAAGATTTCTGCAAGGAACTTGTAGAATAGCCCATAATTTTTAGAGTAAATATGCCAGTGACTATTTGTTATGCTGCTTTCGTGGTCAAATGAGTCTAAAATGTTCAGTCTAACTTTCATGGCATTTTACCCTGTGTGTGCAGAAAACAAGGTATATGCTGATGATGCCTGACTTTCTTGGAAGTGGTATCGGTTGGAACTTGTTGATTTTGCATGAGAGTAGATTTTTGTTGATTTGTTTTACTCATGAATGTAAACCTGTGATTGTATCTAATCCGGAGCTAATCCCCATACTTTGGTTGCTAAATAAGTTGTACTTGGGATTAATTCAAATGTACTTGGGCTGAAATGGATGTTGTATTTATTCTGTGGGTGAAAATGTGATGAGAAATTTGGGTGGGCTGAAATAGTTTCATAAATTTTGGGCCGCAATGTGGCCCACTTATAAATTGGGCCCATTAGTCCAGGATAAATAAAATTCCACGTCAGCATGACATGTCACAACTAAAAAAGTCCACGTCAGCATCCTTGTCACTGTCCATGTAGGTAGCCACGTGTCATCCATGTAGGCAGCCACGTGTCATCCACGTAGGCAGTCACATGACATCCACGTAGGCAGCCACGTGACATCCACGTCAACAGCCATGTCCACATGATGATCCATGTCAGCAGCAATACGTGACGATTTTATTTTGTCACGGATAGTGAGCCATGGGTTCGGCTGCATGGGCCTCGGGCTGCTCCGTGACGATTCAGATACGTCACAGATCGCGACATTTATTAAGGGAACGTCGAGAGATTTAATCAATGACGCTCATTCTACCACGAAAATGTAAATCGTCGCGGATGCTGATTTGCGACGAATTTTATTTAATCCGCGACAGAATGGTTGCATCACAGATTAAATAGTTTCTTGTAGTGTTATCAAGTAATCCTACCATGATTATTTCATGTTTCTCTTAGAATCTCGTTCATCAATGTCTAGTTCATGTGTATCCTATCTCAGTTAGGTGTCTCCTTTTGATTCAGCTGTGTTCTTATGCCCAATCTTTTGTAGCTATACCTTTCTTTAGAGCTAATCTTGTTATCGGTTCCTTTACCAACTAGCTTAGCTTACCTTTTGTTCAGTTGTTGCCCTTCGGTCTAGTTCTCTTCGTAGACTAGTTTTCCTAAACCTAGCCTAAGGTTTGTTATGCGCTTGATAGTTCGTTGCTACCGTTCTCGTTCGTTTCACCTTAACCTGTACATTAGCATGTGTATCACCTGTTATTTATTTTAATACTAAATATGCATGTTAATCTTGACTAATTCTTATTCCAATGCTTTTATAAATAAAAAGTGATTAGGTTCTAATCCGGTTTTCTTTAATCATGATGTAATTGGTTAATCCCTATTCATAACTAGTTTTTTCTAAATAAAAGATGTTAGAGTAAATATCGGTTTTTATAATAAAGTTAATGTGCCTAATGACATCATAAATGCCTTTTCAATATTAAATATGTTTAGTTGAACATGTGACATAAAGTTACTCGCCTAGATATCTTATACTTGCTTTACCTTTCTAAGGTATTTGTTAATTTGACATAACTTCTACTCGAATGTTATAAATAAAATATTATTAGGTTTATCGTGATTTCTTTAATTAAATGTAACTTGTTTAATGGTAACACAGAGTATTTCTCTGAAAAATTCTTTCACATGATTTCTTAATTAAAATATGCCAAGCGTAGTCTCTTGTTGTTTGATAATGATCTCACGATAGTTTCGAGCTTAGTTTTGTTTCAACGTTTTTTGCACTTACGTAACCATTAGAATCGAGCTCTATCTCAGTGTGATCTTTCCGGTCCTTGCTCAATCTTCCGCGACCATCTCCTCAAAGTTAACCAAGCCTTTCCCTTCCAAGCACACTTTGTGTTCTTTAGTGATCCTTAGAATCGATCCTATTCTTTAGGTGCGTTCTTTTAAAGCTTTTCTTTTGATTGGTGCATTATTCTTAGTTGTACTTGTTGCTTTGTATGCTTGTGCTCGATGATTGATTAGAGTGAACGTTGTTCGTGGTTCAAGAGCTTGGAAGAATGTGAAGGTGTAGATTCTGAGCAACTACTCTTTGGTTAAAGGCAAGTGTGTCCTTGTTTTTGTCCCAATAACTTTATTAATCACTTTGCATTAATTTGCATTAATTTCGATGGGTTCCTATTAAGGATGACTAGCCTCATTTGACTGTTATCTTGAACCTGGTTCTTAATTAATATTGATGGTAGATATTGCTTAGTGTGCTCAACTGGGTTGGTAATAATCAACATGGTTATCATTTTATGCTCTATGTTTCAATGTGATATGTGATGTTCAATATACAAGACCATATGTTTAATCAGAACATGGAGAACCACCCAAGAAAACCGTACAACCACAAGAACTAAACGGGCACTGGTCTTGGCTGAATAATTAGGAACTTTAGCTTGGGGTGATCTTACCTATTAAGGACAAGGGATTGACGGTACTGCGGGGTATGGACTCACTCTAGCAGGGGGTTGGGTGAGTTATTCTTTTTATGGTGGGGTATCGACCTGCTAGGGGACTTTATACCATGCTAACTGATCCGGACCTTGTGGGTCACAATTTGTTGGGGAACCTTTGTAAAGGCCTTGTAGCGTCCCTATGCAATCACACCTCGGTAGTGTGGTATGGTGCCTGATTAGCATCGCGTGGTTGGGTCCAAAGTTCTTCGGAGCTTTTACGCTGCTTGTGGTGAAAGTGTACAACCTCTGCAGAGTGTTAAACTAATCGATTAGTCGTGCTCACGGTCAAGAGCGGCCTGGACCCTCACATGATAACTGAACTTAAAGATGGACTTAAATTGTGATATGTGTTATGGTTATGCTTGCCATGTGCTCATGGTGATTCTCTTATCTTTATGCTTAATTGTGGGTTGGTATATACTTATACTTTATTAGTAATCAGGTGCTAATAAAACTTGATCAACTAAAATGCTAAATGCTTATTGCCCAGTCCACTATAAAGCCTTTGCATTCATTCTTTGCCCACACTTGCTGAGTACGACAAGTGCTCACCCTTGCTATAAACAATGTTTCTCAGAAGAAGGAAGTTACTCTGAAGTCTTGTGAAGATGTTGCTGGTTCTAGGCGTACGCAACCCCCAGTTGACTGCCTGTGATGTTTGGAGTCTTCGTTTCCAGGATTAAGCGTAAACTCTGATAATTTCCCCTTTTCTTACGTGATATTGTTTCTGTTATTCACTTATGTCAACTATATGCATGAAAATTGATACTGGCATGCATATAGGTTTGCACTTGGTTTTCTTTGGAAAAACAGGTGTGACAGAGTGGTATCAGAGCTGTATCGACTGTAGGACGTGAGCCTAGATAGTAATGGTTGTTTCTTAAGGTTTCCTTTGATCTAAAATTCATCACTATCTTTCCCTTGAGCTCTGTGATGAATATTCTTGCTCCTTAAACCATATCTTTCATCATTCCTCCTTGATAGCTCACCTTGGACTGTAACATTTTCATTTGCACATTATTGTTTTGCAAATGATTATGACCTCTACCCTTGCCTATTTACTCTTCCCTTGGTCTTGATCTTTTCTTTTTTTTTCCACTTCTCTCAAGCAATTCCACCAATAGGTCAAAAGGTGAATTGTTACCCTTGATATTCTATCTGCTCGCACAGCTCCCTGACACATCATTACTGTTTCAATTCTTTCTCGAGCTACAGAACTCCGATTGGCATGAAACCAGTTGGGTTAGTTCTTAAATTTCATAAGTGAATTTCTTTCAAAAATTCAGCCATATCCAGTATATATTCCAGGAGCTATGCTCGAAACATTGGAGCTATCAGAATCTGTAAACCCTGCTGACCCAGTTACCTTCATTATTTTATATCTCAGGCTATGGACCTCCGATTGAGGTAAATCCAATTGGAGTAGTTCAGGAATTTCATAAGTTTCACTCTATCCAAAATTCATCAATTTGGGTTGCATATACAGAGAGTTATGCCCGAAACTTTGGAGGTTCCCGAATCTGTCAACACTGCTGACATAGCCATCTTGTCTAATTCATATCTCGAGTTCTAAACCTCCAATTGAGGTGATTCCAGTTGGGATGAACTCATAATTTCTTACTCCTTGAGCTGGGAAAAATCCACTATTTATGGATATCGTTGCTGGGAGCTACATCTGATCTATTAGGAGGATACCCTCTGACTTTATTAACAACGTGTAGTATCGTTCCCTTAGCTATGCCTTGGTTGGTGGAATTCAGTGCTTGCATGATGATGCTTGGTTTTATGACATTGCTTGTGTTGGTTCTTTGAAGTGAGTGTTGGTGTATTGTGGATCTTACATCTGCAATAACATCAGTTGCTTAGTTGGGTTCTTCTTTTGTATCTCCCACCTCCTTGCTCTTTCCATTCTTTCTCTCTACTCTTCGGTCTATCACAAATACTCAGTCAGATGGAGAGCTCCAACATAAAACATGAAGATAAAGATAATGAAGGAAACATCAACATTCCTCTTGCAACCTCATCATTGGAGTGCAAGATGTTGGAGCATATCGCTACACAAACTCAGGCAATGGCCCAAACCACGGATTAGATTCATCAGTCCATTACAGAGCAAGCTTCACTCCTTAAAGACCACAATACCGTCACCAATGATAACCATCAAAACATGACTCCTCCACCATTTGATAGAAAGAAGCTATCAGCTATTCAGACTCAAGTCTTACAAGGAAAGATGCAGCCTAGCACAACCAACTTTCGTAATGAGATGGCCAAAGACAGAATTCCCATTAGGCCAGTGAAGAGGCAAGTTGCTGAAGTATGGGATAATGAAAGAAAGAAGAAGAGGCATGTAGCACTGAAATAAACAATGGAGAAACAACATGAGATTAGCAAGGCTCCAGATATGTGTCCGTGTGGTGAGTACCATGGTCTTGCATGCCCTCAGAAGGAAGCTAGTCTTATGACAGCAGAAGCTTGCCAACATAACCTTATAGATATCAATAAGTAGAGGATGTTGTCCACCCAAAACTCAACTCAAGAAGAAGGTTCTCAAGTTGAAGGTCATACTCAAATCCTAAACCTTGATGATTGGATTATCACTTGCAAGGAATACAAACCTGGTAGACGCAAGCGATCTAATAAACAAAATCGTAGAACAAGACGAGAGAAGAAGTTATCACATCCAGGGGCAGATAATGGTACTGAACCTGGTTCCGGCAAACCCCAGCCTAAGATTGTTCGACCTATATATGTCACTCCTATCAAGAAGAATCCTGATGCACAAGTTGATCTACCAAGGACTATGATGGAGCAAAGTGAAGAATGGAGAAATCACAATGATAGAAGAATGGATAAGTTATAAGTGGGACCAGACGATATATTCCTATACAAGTCCAATGAGCTATGAAGAATAGAAGAGCATGTTTGGTGTGTTTGTATAAGGAAGGTCGATATGAAGAAAGTTGAAAAGTCTTGGATAATACCCACATGAGCCTTTGTTTCTTGCTAGCCTTTCTCGAATCTCGGGACGAGATTCCTTTTAAGGGGGGTAGAGTTGTCACACCCTGAAATTTCCAATTTCAGGATGTGAATAGAAAGAATAATTAAATAACGATTTTATCACAATTTTAAAATTTTTCCAACATTTATTTTTCTTTACAGGAAATATAGTATAGGAAAAATCCTTGTTTGATTTTCTAAATCAAATAAAAAGTTGTGAGTGTTGCATTCATGTCGATGCATCTTGGTGCTTCTTGAGTGCTAAAGGTTTCAAAAATACGTATAGGTGCTGTCCAAACTCTTCCGAGAATTTTCCGGAATTTTCTGGGATTAATTCTCATTTTTCTTGGGCTAATTCTATTTATTAGTTGGCCCATGAGTGCGATAAGCACATGGAGCTTCGGATTGTCTCGGATCGTGATCTTGTCAACTGCTACAAATCTCTGCAGAAGCTGAACAAAGATTGTGAGAAGTTGCGGGGACAACTCAAGGAACTTGAAGAAGCCGCACTTCCCATCGCGAGGCTACTGGTGCCTCATCCAGGCGGGCCGAAGATTGCTCCGTTGGTTGACCGGTTGAGGGAAGCTCCCTGTCGTCTAACGACTTATATCAAGCATCTGGCGAAGTCCATCCCAAATCAAGTCTTGGCGTACATGAAGTCGTACTTCCCCAAGGCTCCGGTCGACGTAGTCGCGGGTGGACTAGCCGCCAATTGCACTGGTGAGCAGTACACAGAGTTGTTGGAGCAGATGGCGCCGATAGCTGAACAAGTCGCTGAGAAGCTGAACCTTCAGTAGTCCTGTAGGGTTAGCTTGTAGCAAAGATTGTATATAAACAAAGTTGTAATGAACTTGTTTAAGTATGTGATGAAAGAAGTTCTATGAAATGAGTACTCGTTGTCACAATGTATGTATGTAGAGTGCCCATGTTGTGGAGTTGTGTGCGAGTAGTAGTACTCGACGGTAGACTCGTTGAGAGACACAGTAAATGAGTTGATTGATAATCAGACTTTATTACTAAAAAAGTACACCTGGATGGCCAGGGCCGTTTATAAGTGTAGTCGCCAGGACCCGGAGGCCGCCTACGGCTAAGTAGTGCTAGGGCGCATGGCCTCTTACAGCTGAAGATCCGTTAGTAGCCGCATAGGCTGGATCGAGGAGTACATGGTATCTTGATAGACCGCTGCTAGAGTCCTCTGACGCTCTGAGCAGCCCGAGATCCGTTAGTAGCCGTTAACGCTAGACCTTGGAGTAGAGTAGTCCGGAGACTAGTGCCTGGGCCCGGAGGCCACTTACAGCGAGGGGGTTTTGAGGCAGTCGTGTAGACTTGAGTCCCCCGAGTAGTCGGTAGACTACGCGTAGAACCGACAGAGTTGGTCGACGTTCCACGAGTTGTTGATGTCTTTGCCTTCGAGTGTCTGGAGGCGGTAGGAGCCTGGTCCGGTCACCTTTGCAACTGTGAAGGGACCTTCCCATGGCAAGCTGAGCTTGTGTAGTCAATCCGTGTTCTGGATGCGGTGGAGGACGAGATCACCAACATTGAAGGAGCATTCCTTGATGTTGCGATCATGATAGCGTCGGATACCCTCAAGGTACCTAGATGATTGGACGAGGGCGGCACAACGAGCTTCTTCGAGTCCGTCGATATCAACTCGCCTGCTATCTTCAGATATGCCTTTGTCGTATTGCTCTACTGCCGGCGAATCCCACATGACGTCGGCAGGTAGAATAGCTTCGGAGCCGTAGACCAGGAAATATGGTGACTGTCCTGTTGGCTTGGAGGGTTTAGTACGCAGCCCCCAGAGTGCGTTGGGTACTTCCTTGATCCACTTGCCTCCTTTTGTGTTAGCAGCATCATGCAGCTGCTTCTTGAGAGCGTCGAGTACCATCCCGTTGGCACGCTCGACTTGTAGTTCCTGGATCCACTTGCCTCCTTTTGTGTTAGCAGCATCGTCCAGCCGCTTCTTGAGAGCCGCTTCTTGAGGGCGACTGAGACATATCGGACGTCGATCCCGCTATTCTCGCAGTACTCCCAGAACTGGTGATTGTTGAAGTTGGAGCCCAGGTCTGTGATGATGCGGTGGGGTAGTCTGTAGCGATGCACGAGTTCATCCAAGAAGCTGAGTACTCTATCGGCCTTGGGACATGTGACCGGCTTGACTTCGATCCACTTGGGGAATTTGTCGATGGCCACCAAGACTCTGTTGAATCCTCCTGGCGCAGTCGGAAGAGGCCCAATCATGTCGAGCCCCCAGTAGGCGAAGGGCCAGGTTGGTGGTATGGTGACTAGCTTGTAGGCCGGGACGTGCTGTTGCTTGGCGAAGTATTGGCACCCTTGGCACCTCTCTGACGAGTTCTTCGGCATCGCCCAGAGCTGTGGGCCAGTAGAAAGCTCGTCGGAAAGCCTTGCTGACCAGCGTGCGTGAAGACACGTGGTTGCCGCAGACGCCTTTATGGATCTCCTCCAAGATGCCCTTGCCTTCTTCTCGGGGGACGCACTTCATGAGTACTCCAGAAGATGCGCCCCGCCTGTAGAGCTTGTCTCCAACTAGGACGTAGGACTTGGCGCGACGGATGAGTTGCTCGGCCAAGTTCTTGTCCGTGGGAACCTTCTGCTCGCGGATGTAGTCGATGAAGGGTTGTCGCCAGTCCACGTCTATCATCATGACCTCCTGGCCAGCTTGGGAAGGTGCCGGGTGTCACACCTGATTTTCTGTAGAAAACCGAATGCATCTCATATGTGTGCCAGGATCACAATTTCACACATATGATATACTCATGAGTGTAATATCACAAGACATTGCTCAAAAACGTACAAAAAGGTTTATTAACTTTTATTACACTCACGATGGTAGACACGAAGGTCTTTACACGAACATCGATAACTATGAAGACGCGACTCCATCTTCATCTTCCACAAGCTTCGATCGGTTGATCGCATCCTCGAACTCCACGTAGTCGGTGAAGTACTCCACTCCGGGGTTCTTCTCCGAACAACGGCGTAAGCAAGGATGAGTACACTTATGGTTGGTACTCGGCAAGGCCACGAGAATAACCGGAAAGCAATATTAATCCATCTTTAAGTTCAATTAATCATGTGAGGGTCCAAGCCGCTCTTGACCGTGAGCACGGCCGATCGATCGGCTTTACACTGCGAGAGGTTGCACACTTTTCCCACGGTTCGCGTAAAAGTTCCAAAGAACTTTGAACCCAACCACGCATGTGCTGATCGACACAATACCACACTTCCGAGGTGTGATTGCATAGGGACGCTACGAAGCCTTTACAAAGATATGCAAAAGCATCAACAACCCACGACGATTCTGACTCGGGGCGGACCATAACCCTCCCTAGTGGTCGGCACCTTAGCAAAGGCTGCTACCCCAAAAGAACCGGGCTATACCCCCGCAACCCGGAGCCCCCCGTGTTCCTTTCGGATAGGGTCGTCAACACAATCACACACCTAATTAATTGGCTAAGCCGAGCCATATGGATCGTGGTTGCACCGTTTTCCCGGGTGGTTCTCCATGTTCCGATTAATTTATAGTAATCTTGATTAAAGCATAGGTAGAAGGGTGGTTAGGGTCACTTGCCTTTCTCCAACGATAAGCTACTTTCCTTATCTGCAAAGCTCTGCACTTGAACTTCCTCGAACGGCGTGTTGGCTACGATCATGCAAGAAAACATACAATAAATAAAACAATACATCAAACATTACCAAAAGACTAAAACAAGCTTTTAGAAATGACGGGCTCGGAGAGACGATCGCGTGGACACCAAGAACGCGTAAAACGGAGCTAGGATGGAAAAGATATGGCTGAAACAAGATTCAGGGACTAAATTGTGATTATAACAAACTTCCGGGGGTTTTCAAGCAAGATTTCGGGGACCTAAACATAAATATGTGTAAAAGTAGAAGGTTTTAGATGCAAAAGGACAAAGCTTGGACCTCGGATGGAAAACCTAAGGAGCTCAAGGGCTTAACCGAGAAAACCGGACCTAACCGCAAGGGTTTTTGGAGGTGGAAGGGTATTTATGTAAATTCGGAATCTCGGGGTCCTTTTTGCAAAACCGCCAAGGCAGCCGGCGGAGTGGCGGGGAGTGCCACGTGGCGGGCTGCTATTGGCCGTGCCGACGCGGTGGTGACGCAAGCGTGACGTGGCGATGACGCAAGCGTGTGGACCGCGCCGTGGACCCGGTCCCACCGGTCCACGGTGGACCATTGAAGGGGTATGCCCCGATTTAATCCCGACCGTCCAAATCGGATCGGGCGGTGGGGTTGCATGCGGGCGAGTGGGCGGCCGCGGCTGCCTTCCGGCGGCGGCGCGCGCGATGCCGGGGCCGGCGGCGCTTTGCTCGGCCGGCTCGCCGGCGGCAGCCAAAAGGAGGCTCCGGTGCGCCAAATCTCACGGGACAAGGACCAAAAGAAAGAGGGGAACACAAGGAACTCACTGAGGGGCTTGGACCGGAGGAAGGCTCGCCGGAGAAGGAGATCGGGCGGCGCGGTGGAGCTCCGGCGGTGAGCTCTGGCGACAGCGCTGTTGCGGTGAGGGAGGAGAGAAGGGGAGGGGCGCGGGATGGAGAGGAGGTTCGGGCTCGCACTTTATAGGGCGGAGGGGGGGAAGTGGAGAGGACGGACGAGGCGGTGGCGCGGCGGTTCGGCGGTGGCCGGTGCCATTAATGGCGGCGGCGCTTGGTGCGGCGGTTTCGGGGAGTGGAAGGGCCGGGGAGGTGGTAGGTGAGTGGGGCGGCTCCATTATGGCGCGGTGGAGGAGGCGGAGGGGCGCGGGGAGCCGGGGAGGCGCGCGCGGGGACGGGGAGACCGGCGGCGGCGCGGGGGGAAGGGGGGGGGGGGGGCGGCGGTCCCGAGGAAGGAGGAGAACCCGACGGGTGGGCCCCACCCGTCGGCGAGAGGGGGAGAGAGAGGAGAGGAGAGAGGAGGCGGCGGAGTGGGCCGCGTGGGCCGAAAAGCGAACCCGGGCCGCGGGGGTTGAGTGAGTTGTTGGTTTTTTTTCTCTTTCCCTTTTTTTTCTTTTCCAAATCCTTTTCAAACTAATTTCAAACCTTTTAAATTCAAATCTTTTTCATCTTTTCAAATTGAAATTTCTCCACTATTTTAAGAACTTTTCACAAACCATTTTTACAACTTTTCAACCATTTTTAAATTCAAACTTTCAACCCTTTTTTTTTAATTCAAACTTTTACACTAATTTTCACAATTATTTTCAAGGACTTTTCACAAAAATTTTTAAGACTTTTGACAAGTGTTTTTTTAAGACTTTTAAAATCACACCACAAACAAAACTCATGCATTTCAACATGATGCTCAAGCACTTGTTTGATTCTAATTATTAATTGTTGTTTAATTTAATTAAAGGCACATTTATTTATTAAAAATTTATTAAATCCTTAGAAAATAAAACTAAACCATGTTGCTAACAATATTTTATTGTGATGGAATTTTCGGGTGTTACACTCGGGTCGGTGGTCGTCGGCGCGGCTGCGGGATGGATGGCGCGTGAAGCTCGTGGACGAAGACACCTGCTGGTACTTGAGCGCGAGTAGAACCAAGTTTCGACAGGACGTCCACTGCAACGTTGTTGTCGCGGACGACGTGATGGAACTCGAGACCATAGAACTTGTTCTCGAGCTTGCGTACTTCTAGGCAGTAGGTGTCCATGTTCTCCTTGTTGCGGTCCCAGGACTTGTTGACTTGGTTGATGACCACTGCGGAGTCGCCGTAGACTAGTAGCCGCTTGATGCCTAGTGAAGCCGCGAGGCAGAGCCCGTGTAGCAGAGCTTCGTACTCGGCTGAACATTGTTTGAGACCTTCCAGAAGATCTGCAGGATGTACTTGAGTTGTTCGCCCATTGGGGAAATCAAGAGTAGCCCTGCACCTGCGCCTTCAAGCTTGAGCGAGCCGTCAAAGTACATGACCCAATGCTCTGGGCTCTCAGTTGGAGTAGGTAGCTGATTTTCCCGCCACTCTGCCATGAAGTCGACTAGTGCCTGCGACTTGATGGCTGTTCGTGGCTTGAAGTCGATGTTGAGGGCGCCGAGTTCGACTGCCCACTTGGAGATTCTTCCAGTAGCATCTTGGTTTCGCAGGATGTCGCCGAGCGGGTAATCGGTGATGACGGAGATCGAGTACTCCTGGAAGTAATGTCGCAGCTTCCGCGAGGTAATGAGCACTGCATACGATAGCTTCTGTACTGGTTGATAGCGTGCCTTAGATTCCGATAGGACCTCACTAACGAAGTAGACTGGTCACTGGACTGGGTAGGTGTGGCCGTCTTCCTGCCGCTCGACAACAATGGCAGTACTGACCACGTGAGTAGTCGCAGCGAGGTAGAGCAGTAGCTGCTCCTTTTTGCGAGGAGCCGTGAGGACTGGTGGCTTGGATAGAAAGTCCTTGAGCTGAGCAAGGGCTTGGTCTGCCTCCGGAGTCCACGCGAACTTCTCTTGATGCTTGAGTAATTTGAAGAAGGGGAGCCCCCATTCTCCAAGCTTCGAGATGAATCTGTTCAGGGCCGCCATGCACCCGGTAAGCTTCTGTATGTCTTTGATGCACATGGGAGCTTTTATGTTGGTGATGGCGGAGATCTTCTCGGGATTGGCTTCGATGCCGCGATGGCTGATGATGAAGCCGAGTAGTTTACCCGACGGTACGCCGAAGACACACGTGTTCGGGTTGAGCTTCCAACAGTACTCTCGCAAGGATGCGAAAGTCTCTTCAAGATCGGCGATGAGTGTGTCGGAGTTTCAGGTCTTGACGACCACGTCATCCACATAGGCTTCGATGTTCTTGTTGAGCTGTCTCTTGAAACAGGCCTGGATAGCTCGTTGGTAAGTAGCGCCGGCGTTCTTCGACCCGAAAGACATGGTCGTGTAGCAGTACACGCCAAACGGGGTGATGAACGCGGTCTTCTCCTGGTCTTCTTCCTTGATAGCGATATGGTGGTACCTGGAGTAGCAGTTGAGGAAGCAGAGCAGGTCGCAACCCGCCGTGGAGTCGATGACTTGGTCTATCCGCAGCAACCCGAAGGGGTCCTTGGGGCAGTGCTTGTTGAGGTTGGTGTAGTCGACGCACATCCTCCACTCGTTCGAGTTCTTCTTGCGGACGAGGACGGGGTTGGCGAGCCACTAAGGATGGAAGACTTCTCTGATGAAGCCAGCCGCGAGCAGTTTGGCGAGTTCCTTCTTGATGGCATCCCGTCAGTCATCGGCAAAACGACGGAGGTGTTGTCGCTTCGGGGTAGATTTAGGATCGACGTTGAGTGAGTGCTCGATCAGATTCCTGGGCACCCCTGGCATGTCCGCTGGTTTCCACGCGAAGATGTCTCGGTTAGCCCGGAGGAAGCTGACGAGCGCGTCTTCCTATTTCAGGTCGAGGCTCGCCCCGATGGTGGTGGTCTTGCTGCCGTCACCGGTCTCGAGGTCAATCATCTTGACTTGTACCTCCTCAGCTGGCTGAGGCTTGTTGGCGTTGTCCGACTTCTCTGGGATGTCGAGTTCACTTGGGGCAAGCTTCTTGGATGCAGCATAGATCTCCATCATTGCGTTGGGTACTTGATTTGTGGCTGTGAGTTCCACAGCTTCTGTGTCGCAGTCGAAGGATATTTTCAAGTCCCCTTGCAGCGAGAGTACACCGGCCGGATTTGGCATCTTGAGTACCAAGTATGTGTAGTGAGGTACCGCCATGAACTTGACGATAGCTGGTCTATCGAGGATGGCATGATAGGAAGTCTCGAAGTCCGCGACTTCGAACTTGATGTACTCGGTGCGGTAGTTTTTCCTTATCTTCCCGAAGGTAACTGGCAGGACCACTGAGCCTAGTGGGATAGCCGCGTTCCCGGGGATGATGCCGTAGAAAGGCGAAGTGCTCTTAGTGAGCATGTGGGTGATGTCGAGCTTCATCTTCTTCAAGGTATTGGTGAAAAGGACGTTGAGCCCGCTTCCACTGTCGATGAGAACCTTGTTAAGTCTGGAGCCCGTGACTACCAGCTTCAGGACGAGAGGAAAACGCCCTAGTTCAGAGAAGCTTATCCATTGATCCGCGCAGGAGAAGGTAATGGGTACCTCCGACCACCGGAGAGGGGTCGGAACCGCTGGTTCAATGCTTAGGACTTCTCGTCGGGTGGCCTTCTGAGCCCGTCGGTTGGGTAGTCCACCGAAGAGGATGTTCACCGTCTTGTCGGGTTCTTGGAAGTCACCGTTGCCTTCGTCGGCCTTTTTCTTGCCTTTCTTGTCGTGAGGGTCCCGTGGTTCTGGAGTATCCTTGAGTGCTCGCCGGAGTTGGTAGCACTTCTCGGTAGTGTGGTTGCCATCCAGATGCCACGGGCACTTCTCTTTCAGCAAGTCTTTGAAGCCGCTGGAGGTCTTCTTCGAGTTGTCTTTCGCAGGGCGCTAGATAGCCGCGACTGTGTTGTCTGCTTGCGCTTGCGATTACGACCCGAGTAGTTGCTGCTACGACCGCCTTGATCCCTGTTGTTGTTGTTGTTGTTGTTGCTGCTGCCCGTGTTCTGCTTGCTTTTGCCACGGATGGCGTTGTACTTGGCATTAGCCTTGTCATCTTCATCAGCCCAGGAGGTGATCATATCCTTGAGGTGGGTGATGGAGCTCGGGCGGCGATGACCGAAGTCTTCAATGGTGCGACGGTGGTAGAGACCGTCTTGGAAGAGGTCGATGACCTCCTTGTCGGTGACGTCGACTACGGTGACGCGCTTGTCGAAGAAGCGCCTCATGTACTTGTGTAGGGTCTCGCCCTGTTCCTGCTTCACCATTGTCAGGTCCATGCGAGTACCCGAGCGACCCATAGCGCCCACAAAGTTGCTGGTGAACTGGTCCTTGAGCTGGTCCCACTTGTCGATCGAGTACTTCTCGAGTGACTCGAGCCATGTAAGCGGAGCTTGGTCCAGGCAGAAGGGAAAGTATAGGCACTTTGTGTCATTATTGCCACCAGCGTTTTTGATGGAGAGGGCATAGCATCTGAGCCACTGTACTGGATCTTGCTTTGCATCGTACTTGGTGATCCCCAGTGGTTTGAACTTCTCCGGGAGAAGTAGATTGCGAAACTGTGTAGAGAAGGCGGGGAAGCGGTCGTTTTCGCCTGCGGATTTTTTGCGCCGAATTTCCTCGATTCTGCGACGGGCATCGTAGCCGCCGCATGAGACACCAGTGACGTGGCTGTTTGCGTGGCCTCAGCCGCCGCGATCGCCCCCGCCACCGGCTCTCCTTCCAGCCCCGTGTGAGGAGCTCCCGCCGCCACTGCCTCCGCCACCAGGATCGCGATGAGGGACGACATCACGGTTACCGCTGGGGCCGCCGGCGCTGTTGCCACCCTGAGAAGGTCCACCGGCTGAAGCCCGAGTACGGTTGGGGTTAGCTGGTAATTCTCCTCAAGTACGGTTGCGTCTGTTGTCAGCTGGACTGCGACTTGTGTCTTCGTTGTCGGGTTGGCGATTCCTGACGGGAGGTACTTGAGCAACTCTGTTGTCAACTCTCATGAAGTAGGCGTCCTCCGCGAGCTTGGTGATGACTTCTCCCGTGCGCATCCCCTGAGCCTGACGTGCTATCGTGGTGATAGACATGAGGCACTGCTCTGGGGTAGTGTGCACCCAGTTTTCGACTTGGTCAAGGGCCTCTGCGAGATTCCGTATGGGTAGGGTCTCACAGTGACGTCGGCGCCGTTCGTTCCGCCTTCTGTTGTGTCCACGTCAGGCGTTCTTGTTGGCGTCAGTTTCGTCTGCGGGTGCGTTGGCAGACAATTCATCTGCTGAGATATCCTCGAGATATCGGTCAGGGTGTGTCCCTGAGGGTCCCGGCGTCTCGTTGGTAGTCATGAAGACTTGACGATCAGGAGAGCCGAGGCTGGAGTCGCTAGTCGCCACCTCTGTTGGAGTGTGCTCCTCAGTTGGAGCTAGCGGTGTTCCCTCCTGGAAGGGAAGTGAGTCGAGGTAGGCGACACACTGTGAGTTCCCGTCTGTCAGGTCTGTGGGCTTGCGGTCTGGCTAGTAGACGAATCTCCCGGCGGGTGTAGATGTTATAACCAGGCCGGAAGCTAGTCCTGACAGCGGTTGCTCAGTCGTGTGGTTCTCGGACTCGGGCTCGTCAGGGACCGCCCCGAAGTCAAACTCGTAGGAGGAGTCCGAGTAGTAGCCAGGGACGGGGTTGGAGTCCGAGTTGTAGCCGGGGACAGTGTTGGAGTCCGAGTTGTACTCGGAGACGATTTCCTTCCCGGCCTGGCGCGTAGAAAGAGCCTTCACGTGGGCCTTGCTAGCGATGCAGAGACCGTATGGGAAGTTCTCATGGAGTGGGGAATCCGCACACGATGGCTCGATAGCCGGCTCGCATGCGATGGCCCACGGGGAGGTCGAGTTCGAGTTGGAGTCGGATCCAAGCTCGAAGTCGACGTGTTGGTTGTAGAGCGAAATTTCGCCGAATTTTCCGGCGAGATTGCCCGTGACTACTTCGAGAAGTGTCACGAGCCCGGTCTTCGGGTTGGGCGTCATGGTGAGGCGGCGCTGGAAGGATCCGGCGCCGTCCGCGGTGCAAACCCAGGAGCCGAAGACGATGGTGTCGCCGCAGTTGAAGGCGACGGTTGGCTTGATGAAGATTGAAGCCGCCGAGTTCGCCATGAGATCTTCGGCGAGAGCCCCTACCTGGTGCGCTAGCTGTCGGTGTTTTAGACCGGCAACCTACCAAGGGGAGTACCCGAGGTAGATAAATGTGGCCTCGCCGAGATCGGTAACTCGAAGGAAGAGACACGTGGCACACAGTTTAGACAGGTTCGGGCCGCGAGGTGTGTAATACCCTACGTCCTGTATGCTGCGTAGCTCTGGATTGATTGGATGTGTTTACAAAATGATGCGTATGAGAGAGAAGGGTCCCTGCCTCGCCTTATATAGTCTGGGAGGCAGTGTTACAAGTCGGTTCAGGGAGAGAGTACTAGTCGGGTACGTCTAGGAGTTCTCTACACAGTACAGGACATGTATAGCTTCCTATCCGAGTACTTCTCCACCGTAGTCCTTGCGCCTCACGCCATCAAGTGCCGTGTGGCACAAGCCGGGCAGTCCCAGGGGCCCACCGAGTAGTCGGTCCTGGTACCCACCGAGGTAGTGGGCCCAGGGAGGTCCATACGACATCGACGCAATATGCAACATGGCTAGACCATCTTGCAAGAAAGATGTCATGAAGCTCACAGGTATGATGGCAGCCCTTGGTCGTTTCATCAGCAAGCGCAGCGAAAAAGGTCTACCTTTCTTCAAGCTATTGAAGAAAGCAGATAAGTTCGTATGGGATGAAGAAGCACAAAAGGCTTTCGAGGCTCTCAAGGAGTCCTTAACCACGCCTCCAATCATGACTCATCCAATACCTTAGGAAACACTGTCGGAGTTTTATATCCGGCAACCTCCGTAGGAGATACCCATCGGAGAGTAGATGGTGGGGGACTGCCAGACCTAGAACTCGAAGGTATGCACAAGGACACAAGATTTATACAGGTTCAGGTAGCCAAATTAGCTACCCTACGTCCTGTTTGGTGTAGTATATCGCGCCCCGCGCTTGGTGTTGTCCCCGGAGGGATTGTGGATGTCCTCCTAGGTACCCGTCCCTCCTTTATATAGTCCAAGGGGCGAGTGCCTAGTCCATTATAAGGTAGGAGTCCTAGTAGGATTACATGACACAAGTCCTAGTAGGATTACAAGGGAATTCTAGTAGGAGTCCATCTTCATCCTTCCTTGCAGTACCCTGGGTGTATGCCTGACAAGCCCCCGAGCACTTTGTAGTCGAGAGTAGTAGTTCGAGTAGTCTTGAAGCCTCTTCGAGTAGTTCTTGAGCATCCTCGAGTACTGCTTGGAGAAGTCTTCAATAATACTTGAACTACCGCGAGGCTAGAAGGTGGTCCAACTCATCTGTCTTGAAGTCAAGATTATATGGAAGTGCGGTTGCAAAATCGCACTCCGTATGGAGTAGCCCCCGAGCCTTTAGTTGAGTTAAAGAATCAGGCTGAGGGTCAATCTTGAATCTGAATCTTCCGTCTTGAAAAAATCGACTAATGGGTGTAGCCTAGTAGCCCCCGAGCCTTGGAACGATTGAAGAATCAATCAAAGGTTCTTTAGTGTTTGCGGAAGTCATCATCTGTGTACTCTTGTAGCGTTCAGCCTCTGAGCTCGTCGCCAGGAGAGCCGTAGGAGCCACATCGAGAAGTTGTTGGTGCCGAGCCCCCCCTCGACCTAGAGAGCTAGCAAAGACTACTCGAGTTGTTGTCGAGTAGTGATTTGGTGCGTAGCCCCCGAGTTTGGGAACTAGCCACGCCGGTGGAGGTACGTGGAGCATCCTGGGAAGTCGTCGCTGAAGCTTGACCTGAAAGTAGAGATGCGTACATTATGTAGCATTTTTGAAGAAATTGAATCTACTAGTGACAAATACAAATACGGATATAAATGTAAATGTCATGTGTCATGCTCTTGTTTCAGTCGTAAGGCATCGAGTAGTTAGCCTGATGTGATTAAGCGCCCAGTCTCTTTGGTCACTGTTTAGCCATAGCCGCTGGGGGTGTGGAGGCATGACAAGAGAGCTGGTTTAAGCGCTCGATCTCTGAGGAGCCTGTTTAGCCATAGCCGCTAGGGGCGTGGAGGCATGACAGGAGAGCCGAGGCTTTGCGCGGATCAAGGCGTGTGCTATTGGAGTGAGACCATTAAGAGGTAGATGAAAGTAGTCGGCATGGAGACAAGAGAGAGCATGATTGCTCGTAAAGTGGTCATTTAGACTGTTCCATGTGGCGGAGAGAAGAGAGCGCGTGTTGTGCACAATGTAGGTCTGCTGGCAAGTAGCCGTTGAGAGACGTACACAAAGTAGTCTTCAACGTTGGTTCCTGTATGCAGAAAACAAGCCGAAGAAAAAAATATTGAAATAAGTGACTTAGCTTGATTTGTGGACGAGTGTTGATGAAGTCATGGCATTCGGTGATGGATCCGCGACGGTTGTTGCTGAAGTCGACTCGTCAGAATTGATTCCAACTAGTTGTTGGGGGCGTGACAACCGGTCTCAACTAGTTTAGAAAACTAGCCAAGATGAGTAGTTGACACGATGCAGCCTAAAGATGATGTCACGGTGGCGCACGACATAGTCGATGTAGAGCCGCTGCGGCCGGGAGACGAGTACTCGCGGCGCACGGCGAGGTTGACGTAGAGCCCGTGCAGCCGGGTGACGAGTAGTCGCGGTGCATGACAAGGTTGAGGCAGAGCCCGTGCGGCCGGGTGATGAGTAGTCGCGGCGCACAACACAATTGAGGTAGCGCTGCTGCAGCCGGAGGCAACGTGGTCGTACTCGCGTACATATTCCCGTGTATAGCAAGAGAAAATCTTGGAGCTTTGTTGGTAGCCTTTGTGTGCTTGTAGCAGAACTCTACAAAGTTGATTTTCTGGGCATACAAATACAGAGGCAAGAGCTTCTCTCTATGCGAGTAGTAATCTGTACCGCACGCAAGTAGTGTTGCTTTTTTTTGTCTTGGATCGTGTTTAGTAAAATTTTTTGAAGTATTAAATGTGACGTTGACCACTAATTAAGAGTATTAAATATAGGTAGTTTATAAAATTACTTCCACACCCGTATGTAAATTTCCGAGAGGAATCTATTGAGGACTTTGACCACAGGATTAGAGGATGATTACTGTAGCATCACTGTAGCAAATTATTAAATTAATTATGCTCATTAGATTCAGCACGCAAAGTTACACTCATATGTAAAAAGGTTTTACAAATAAACTTCATTTAGTGCTCCATGCATACAAGATTCCTTTCTCCAAAAATTTTTGGAGAGGAATCTAAACACGAACGGTCTTGAGGTGCGTGCAACGCAACCATAGGTCCAAAGCTTAATTGCTCAGAACTGAATTGGCATTGGACTCAGCAACTTTCTTCGCCGTGATGCACGAATCTCAGTAAGGCACGGTACCGAATCCATCTTGGGCTTGATGTTGGAAACAATAGTTGCCTTGATCCGTTCTGTATTGGAATTTGAACTCGGCGAGACAAAAATTTGCTTAAAGCCGCCTCGGATACGACATAGTTGCATGCTGCGCTGACGATAGACGGAAACTGAACAATCTGAGCCTGGTCCACCACCGGGTCCTGAGCTGGTGTGCTTGGCACCGTGGTGACCGGGTCCACTTCAATGACAGGTGGGGGAGTCGTCGTTCCCATGTCGCCGACGGAACCCTGTGTTCCGACGTCATGCTCGGACGTCGTCGTCCTTGTGGGAGAACCTTGAGCACCCGAGGTGCTCTAAGGTCTAGCGTCTGACTTACAACAATCCCTTCATCATTATGCTATGACCTCACAACGATTATCAATGAACAAATCTAAGTCCTGAGGTCCTACCTCACGACCACTGTTGCATGCAATTTTGGCCTCAGGGGCCGAGCTCGCACCTTCGTAGGCATCTTTGCATGAACACTAGCTGCAGCTAGCTGTGCTTCCTTAATGCGGCAGATGTCCTCCTCTGTCACCTGCCTCTCCTGCTCTTGCTGCATCTCGGTCGCGGGACTTGGTGACGTCGACGCCACACGGTCATCAATGACCGGTGGATCATCAGTAGCTTCATCCTCATCCTCGATGTCTTGCGACGCTGTGGTGGGGATTGTCTTGCTCTTCCTCTTCTTCTTTGCATTTGAGCTTGGCAATCTTCGCTGCCTCGACCGCCACAACAGTCATCGAGCTTGACTGCTTCACCGTCGCTGCCCTCGTCTTGCGCCCCGACCTTGTGGCACTGCTAGCCTCAGGCCAGTCCGCTACATCATCACCAACCTTCGGGTCGCTGACTTCGTTAGCACCCACCGACAAATTTGACAGATAATTCTCCAGCAGCGCAGGTGCTGGAGGTTGGTAGTCTTGCGACCTCAATTTCCGACGCGGCTCCTCGCCAGTCGGCAGCGGTGCAGGGCACAAGTACTGCATCTCCCAAGCCTGCAAAAGACAAGAAATAAGGTCTAAGAGGTCTTCCTCTGAGGCACAAATAAAATAAACACTTCAAAGACGATCTAGTTAGTCCAAAACTCACTGGGTTAGCTGGTCGGGTCAGGGAATGCGCCTTCGGGCACTTTCTGTTCTGGATCTGCCCGGTGTAGAGTTGCGTGACCCTGGCTGCCATCTCTTCCTAAGTAGGTCTGACTGACCTAGTACTCGTACGCTGGATGCACCCGGTCCTTGATCGGCTGGATCAGGAGATGACAAAATGACATCACCACTGAGCCCCTCGTCAGACCTTTCTTCTTGAGGTCGGCAAGGAGGGGGAGCAACTCCTTCAGATCTTCCGTCTCGCGAGAGGTAAGGGCTAGGTCCCACTCAGGTATCTTCTCGAGCCTGTGCTCAGTTCTCTTCGGGAGCGTCGGCTTCTGGTCGGTAATGTAGAACCACTTCGACCTCTACCCCACGGTGTTGTCCGGCAGGTCCATATCAAGCCATTCTGCCTTAAGACCTGGTCTTAAGTAGAACATCACCGAGCCTATGATGCCCATATGCTTGCCGGTGGTCTTGACTTGGAAGAAGTATCACCACAACACAAAATGGGGTGGTATCCCCAGATACGCCTCACAAAAATGGATAAACGACGACACTACAGTGATAGAGTTGGGGACAAGGTGTACCAGCCCCAGCTTGTAGTAGTACAGGAGACCTCAGAAGAAGTCGTCGACGGGCACATTGAACCCGCGCTCGAAGAAGGAGGCGAAGATGACCTGCTCTTTGTCATCCTCCGTTGAGAACACCTCACCGGTGGGCGCCTTCTACTCCATCTCCGCCTTGGATCTCAGCAGCCTGCGATCCACCAGTGCTTGAATCTTCTCCTTGATCATCACCGAGGGCTCCCAAACCATCTCTGGGGGTGGGACTTGGGAAGCCGCAGCCGCCATTTCTTTAGGACGAGTAGATTTGGATCTAAATGTCACTAGGGTTTTCATGCGCATGCGGAGCAGCGCGGCGCACGAGTCATGGTGGTGGTGCGCGGCCTGCTAGAGATGGCGGTGGCAAGCTGCGGCTTCGAGTATGGTGGGTTGGATGCGCGAGCACGGTAGCTAGGGCACAGAAGATTCCGGCGGATGGCGAGAAGAAGAAGACGATGGAAAGGGAGGGTCAACGCCCATCCCACAACCGTATTTAAATGGGTCCTACCGCGGATGCCTATTGCATATCTATTGCCACAACGAATCTACCGTAATGGCTCTATGCCGCTGATTTCGCGAGACAATCTCGCCGAATTTCGCGCCAATGACTATTTGCGCAACAGAATGATTAGTGACCTAATAGTCTGAGTTTGTCCTAAAAAACAATACTACCAGGTCGTCCTGATAGTAAACTCGGTCTTCCAAGGTTGATAGGCCCCCAAATGACTTCATGTTTGGTCCTTGATGAATAGTTTCTTCAAAACGACCATTACATGACACAAGAGAGCGAACATTACACGGGAACTTCGAAGGTACACAAGTCGTCTGCAACCTCATTGGATCCAGAACCCGTTATAAGGTACAAACATAATCAAAGATTTGATCTACCTAGAGCAATATTTGCCATGTTCTCTGCTATAGCAGAACACATCGCAAGGATTCTTCTAGCTTCAGATCCTCGATGGTGGCCTTTCGGTGAATGCCTGCACGACGCTACGGATAGCATGTCACACTTTGTGCCTGACTATCGAATGCAGGCATGAGCTTGCTCTTCGATGCGTCCTGCAAACCCTCGACGAGCATCTCATGCTTACCAAGAACCTGCAGTATCACCTCGGGCCTCTACAACATCACCTCCAAACCCTCCTTGATTTTCGCTGAGGCACGATACAAAGAGTGGGGGAGACACCTACACTTCGCAAGCATTCTTCTAGCTCCAAGCTTCTACAAACTTTGCTCCCTATTCTTTGGTGGACGGGCGCATGCCCATGGCATGGCCGAAACTCTACTTTGCGGCTTCATAGCTCAGTAATGCTTGGTACTTGCCTCCTTCAGCCTTATGGTGCTATTTATAGCCGGAACCAGGCCTTGTGCGGCCCGTGAAGTGGTAACACTGTTCCCACGTGATTGAAAGGTCCTACAGACATGTGGATGATTAAATACGATATCCCTTTTCCTGCCTCGCGGCGCCTCTATCGCTAGTGCATCAATGATGCCTGAGGTCACTGCTGCACCACATGGCTACAGTACACCTCTTGATCAGTGGGCTGTTTGTCATTTCTTGGGTGACAAGAGAATCTCCAACGAATGTTGACCCGTGACCCTGTTGTCTATGGAGAAAATATGATTGACTCCGCGTCAGATGGCCCTGCGCCTTTCTACATCTACAACGACGACGATGATTAAAATTCACCCGCTAGGCTCTGCGTCCTGGTGCACCCGCTATGGCTCTCCACGTAAACGGACCTATTCCAATCAGCCTGTATTTCTATTCCCTAAGCAAAATGGTCATAGGTTCGATTGTAGACCTTCCGGGGTAGGCGTACATCATTGCTCTGCCAGATCCATATGGGCGCCTGGAGGTCAGAAACTTCACGTCTACAATTTCGTCGGGCCCCAGTGGTCGGTGTGCCCACAACTTAGGTCGTCAATACCTTTGTACCATGGCCCCGCTGGATGATTGGCAGCTATGCTGGTCGTCTGGGCACCAAAATGGCCTTCCTGAGGTCTGCGTGCCTTAATACCCAGGTCTTGCAACATCCCAGTATGTCTACGACTCTACCAACCTAGTTGGGCACGCCATGCATTAGCTTCCGAGGTCGATGTGCTCTTGTAGCCCTGCTAGCCTGATCTGGACACCCAGGATTTTATGTTGGGAAAGAAGGCCTCCCTGTGGGGTGCATGTCTAATGGCCCTGCCAAGTATCTCCGGGTGCTTGGGCGCTTCTTGATTTGAGACCTTCTTGAGGTTGGCATGCCTCGGGTGGCTCTGCTAGACTCTTTGCAGCTATGCAGGATATCTGGGTGTCTCTACACTCCATTCGCTCCAAATTAACATTTTCCTATGGCTTCATCGTTGACCGTCTCGACCACTATAGAAGACTTTTCATGCGATGCGCGTTTGAAGATCCTGCTTGGTATCCTCAGATACTGGACATTATTGATTTGAGGCCTCTTTGAAGTTGGCATGCCTACAAGGCCTCCTTGAGGTCGGCCCTGCCAGACTCTTAAGATCTTAGCGATGCATTTGGTTTGTTGGCAATTGTTTCTACTCCCGACCATCACCCGACTCTTTGCAGCTATGCTGGGAGATCTAGGTATCTCTACACTTCATTCGATCAAGACCATGACTCAGTTTTCTCTCTTTTTTTTTGCATCAAACAAGCCATGTCGCCTGCTTCAATGCTCGAGGACTACTCTACGAGAGCGTCTTTGACGCCCTCTTGTTTTCTTCGTCGTACCGACCTATTGAGAAACCTATTTCTCATCACGTCGTTACTCGTCCTACCTTTTCTTTTCAGTTTCTTCTTTGGATCACCATACCGGTCATCCTGCCCACCACGATGCTCAGATACTACTCTATGAGTGCGTCCTTGACGCCCTCTGAATTTTTCATCGTTGTTTTGATCTATTGGAAGCCTGCTTCCTATAGGTCGTCACTTGACCTCTCTTCGTTTGACAAGACTAAAACAGGTCGGCTGCTAAGCTGGCTAGTTTTTTTCTTTTGGACTGACAAGCACGCTATTCGATCTGTTGATAACTCTACGATTTCGTCATGACCTTCTAAGGTCGCTGCACCTACACATCGCTTGGGGGCTTGTGAGACATGGGTACCCCTGGGTCCCCACCGACCAGGCTTATGGCCATCCCCGACAAGTGGGTCTGGCCCACTAGAAGACCCGCTGACCTAACAGTGGGCCCAACTGACCTAGTTGGTGGCCCACACGGACTCCCGAAGACCTTCCAGAAGATTTCTAGACAACCTTATCTAGAGCGGCTTCAAGACTTGGCGTGCAAGACAAGACAATGGTTGATTCCGACAAAGCAGTCTGACGTATATGAAAATAGTTGTAAACAACTAGATTTAGGTCTCCTAGTCGTAACCGACCAGTAGTCTGGGCACTGACCTTGTCCGGCCAATATAAGGCGGGCGAGGCGACTGTCGGGTGTTGACATTTCTTAACGCAACTTCCAAAGAATGGATCTAGAAACCATTCTAAGCAATGGCGCAAAAAATGTGATTGGTATAAGAGCCTACAAAAATATTATGATAGATAATCCGCAAGCGCGCAGATATCGGTGAGCATTTCACTCGGGGTGATGGGTTTTAAAATATCGTATCCACAGGGAAGATGGATGGATGTAACAACAGACATAGGGATGTCAGTAGATTACTTTATGGACTTTGATGGAATGACACATACTTTAACAGGGGTAAGCCAAATGATAAAGTAATGATAAATCAGACACACAGAGGCACATGTGGAGCATAGCATAAACTATTCCTAGTCTAGATTAGGATTGGATTTACTTAAGAGGCACAATTCTATATAGCGTACAAAGACTGAGTTTGTTCATCTATTCTAATGTAGCATATCATCACATATAGCATAGTCATGGATAAATGTGAACACCTCGAAGATTACCCAAGAGAATCAAGGGCTAAACTTGATCCTCCCAAGAACCATTATTCGACTACTCTTATACTCGGGGGGTGGACTACAAAGGACCTAAGAGGCAGTGGAGGAACCTTCCCGAAGCAGGGCCTGATCGGGGTCAGAGGGGCCCTATCGGCCTTCCCATTGGGCCGGTTTGCCTAGGCTGGGCCTAGGTCGGGCTCCGTCTTTGTGTGTGTGTGTGCCTCTTGTCCCCTTCTAGATGCGTATTTTCTTGGAGCCCACTTCGATTGAGTTTGGGAGCCTTCTGGAACCTTCTACAATTCATCCTTTTCGCATTTTCCTGAATAGTTCCTGGAAATATATAATTCACCAAAACTCGTGGAATTCATTAGTCCAAGGCCCTATACTACTGTTGATTTGTGTTTTTTGGTCCTTTTTCATGTATTGTTGATGCATAAAAATAAGAGTTAGTGAGCATCAACAACTCCCCCAAACTTACCTCTTGCTAGTCTCTTAGCAAGACTCAGTGTTACCACAATAAATTCTTTTCCAAGGTGGGATGAAAAGTCAGACTTTTAAAACCTGCTTATATCTGCTTGAGAACATGGGGCTTTTATCTGTACTTGGGTCTTGAGCAGTTGAAAGATATAATAATTAAGTCAAGCACCATGTCTCAAGTTCTCGGTTTCACTAAAATTCTGGAGTTTTTCAAAAGATATTCAAGTTAAAGCTCAAAGTACTCCTGTATAACAACTTGATGTGATAAAATTTTAAACACTTTTTAACTTTAGTCTGCTTTTGCTTCTTTAGTTCCTGAAATATATCTCTCTTTCTAATAATTCTTTAAGAGAACCTTGGGTTACATGACATTAGGAGAGGTGGGCCCTACTCGCCCCGGACTTTTGTCTATTTCTCTCTCTCCTTAGAGATGTGGGCTCTTCTCGCCCTCGGACTTGTGTCCATTATTCATCTCTAATTTATTCTTTTTAGGGAGGTAGGCCCTTCTCGCCTAGTAGAACACTTGTTCATTTCTCTCCCTCTCTCATCTCACTTTTTCCTCTCTTCCCTTTCTTCTTCTTTTTTTATGTCATGCCCAAGTCTCTTTGAAAGCATATAGAGATATAAAACTGGAACACTCTTAGCAAATTTTCTACAAGGCTCTTTTTTTAACAGGACATAACATCTTGTGTCATACAGGAGACTCGTTATATATAAATTTTATGATTAAAAAGTGAATCTCCAGAATTTAGTGTTACTTTGAACAAGATAAACAACAGCTCAACTTAATCATGTCAATCAATCACCTAGACTTAGATCAAGAAATTGCTCCCACAATAATCTCAAACTCAAAGCATGTTTCAAAATCTAAACAATTGCATCCATGTCTTGGGAGAACTTCAAAAGCTGGTAAGCTAGGTATTTGCAGCAATGAAGAGCATTTGTTTATCATGTCCATTTAACATACTTCTCTAGTTCTTTATTTATTTTAAACAAGGAATTTTTATTTTATTTTATTTTATTATTTCAAACTCATCAAACAAAACTTAAAATAAATAAAAAATGAATAATGATACTTACCTTGGGGGCTTCTCCCCCAAGCTGCTGGATTCTACACCCTCCACTCGTGAAATCTCCTTGCCAGTATTTCAGCGTTTGCATCTGGGGTTTCTTGTATATCTTCTAATCGTTGTCCTGCCTGGTCCATCCACTGTTGATGTTGGCGTAGCATGTTGGTGTGGATATCCTGAGTGTTCATTTGCGTCCTCATGTTGTCATGGACACCTTGGCAGAACGTCGCAGTATACTGATGGTCGAATCCTGAAAAGGAGTTACGGGTAGGTACAAAATTCGAAGATGATGCGTAAAACCTGCCACTTCCAAACTCTTGTCCTCCGAGGTTGCTTGGTCCCTGTGGTGGTAAATCTCCTCCTTGGTATGCGCAACAAGGGTATGTTGGCACAAAGTTTTCATATGATCGATACGCAGCGTCTTGGGGCCGTGGGTCAGCTCCGGCGTAGTTTGACGATGAAGCTCGAGCTAACGCTCGTGGAGGTTGCTGCTGGACTGGTTGTGCCTGCTCATTGATCAGAAAAGATTGCATAGAATATATACCCAATCCCGAGTTAGGTAATGGGACTGCGTTCTTATTATGGATGTAGTGCAATTTTTCTTGAATTCTTTTGACCCATCTTCCTTGGCGGAAGTAATCATAGCCGATGACCTCACGAGGAGTATCATTGTCGATGATAGTGGCATCTCCAAGGATACCCAAGTCATCGGCTATCCGGGTGATCAGAGAGGTGCAACTTATATCTCCAACTAGGTTGGGGAACAAAAGACAGTGCTCTACTAGCATCTTGACAGGGGACACAGCTTGTCTCTTCAGAGCAGCATAAATCAACTACATATCCCCTACTCTCACACTGATATTATCATTGCGTGGAAAAAGTACAAGGCTTATCCACTTGTGAAAGAAACGGAGAGTGGGATGCTGAATGTCATTAGTGTGTGGTTTGTGTGTGTTCTCTTTCCCTGTAATGTCCGTCCAAAGGAGTAGCCTATCAAAATCTTCAAGAGATGAGTCTAAATCTAAGGCACATCCTTCTGCGAACCCTAAGGCGTTACTCAGCTTCCTCCAAGATAGAGGTTGTTCCTGACAGAACAACCGAAAGGTTACCCCATTGTTAGAGGACTTCAAAGTGCAAAGGAACTCTAAAGTGAGGATCTGGCAACTCCTTTCGGAAGTGTTATAAAAAGACCTCCACCCTAGCAGAGCAAAAATCTGGCTGATGTGCAAATGAATTCTTCGCTAAACATGGGTGTAAGGACAAAAGAACGTTTCTTCAGTTTCTCATACTGTCCTTCTCTTCTCCTCTCCTGATGTGCAAATGCACATCGGCGGTTAGGATTTTTCCTTGTGATGGCGATGCCGATGGAGAGGGGTTAGAGACTGTTGACGGTAGATTATCGTATCAAAGTTCATATGGATTTGCAAGCGGACAAATCCCCCGTCGTAGTCAAGGGACCCTTCTTCCCTCGAGTGGTGAACCCAAGGTATCGAATCCGTGGAACAATGTGCAACGCAAGGATTCAATCTAGTAAAGCAAACAAAGCTATCTTTTGAAGAACCAAATTGCATCTAATCTGCTAACTCATAAAGGAAACACATCTAATCTAAGATATCATCAAGAGGTAGCAAGAGAAAGCAAGAGATAACCAATCTAGAGAGTCTAGATCATGCTTATGTTGTAGATCCAAACAAGATAGATGAAGATAGAAAAGCGAATCTCAATAAAAGCATCTTTAAACCGTGGCCTCCGGTCCGATTCCGAAAACGCCCGCCTTTCGGAACCCCCGTTCTGTCACAACATATTCCTATTCATGCGGGTAGTCTAGGGCGAGTTCGATAAGAACAAGTTGAAATCGCTTGGTCAGTCCGGTATGCACCTCTAGCCACCGCGGCTACAAGAGCACCCTAAGCAATCTATCTTAAGTATAGATTGGGGAAGAAGCAAAACCAAGAAGAAAACAAAATCATCGAGAAGGTACTTGATCGCTAAAAATCGGATCACTATAAAAACTTCACCATGAATGATTACATGAACAAGATCACCACCGGGATCCTACCTCGATCTTGATCCTTGCTCTGAGCTCCGACATGGTCTTCCATGCAAGGTTCCCACGTCGGCTAGGGAGACCCTAGACAACTAGCACGACCCTCATCTCCGAGATGGTGTCCCTCAAGCTTCTCTGCTCCTCGGCGGCGGATGACGAATTGATTGATGCGTGGCTCTCGGTCAGGGGCTATAAATAGCCCGAGATGCATCTAGGTCAAAGGGGGGCCAACTGGGCCTCAAAATGGGCCGAGCCGGCCGGCCTGGGCCGACCGGCCTGGGCCCACTTCGGCCCAGTTCATGGCCTCCTTCGCTCGGTGTTGCTTCCCGAGTCTTCTAGATCCTCCCCCCTTCTGCATGTGGGCCCTTGTCGTCAGTTTCTCTCTGAATTGGACGAAGCTCCTTGTCTCGCAAGATTTGGCACTTTTGGGGCTAGGTCCTCGGAGTTTTCCATCTTCTCGGGTTGGGTCCTTGGGCTTCTTGGAGTCATGTTCACTTCATTGCTTGACTTGTACCGGGCTTCAAGGTGTTGCCATGAGGTGCTCAATGAACTTATCCCGGAAGTCTTGCTTTCAACGCTAAAACCCTGCATAAACACTAAACTCCAAAACCGACATGCACAAGTGAACTTGTTATACCATGGGGGTTAGTACGAATGGATAAGATACAAAAGTCATGCCAACACCGAAGGTAAACTCATGGCTAGGTTGACGGAATTTCACCGAGGGGAAAACAAGAGTGGCTAGGTAAAAGCCATGCAACCTGCTGGACATGAAATTACCTGGACGGAATTCAAGAAAGCTTTCAAGGATCATCACATCCCAAAAGGACTCATGGTTAGGAAGATGAAAGAGTTGCTTGCTCTTAAGCAAGGTGATGACACCGTGTATCAATATGCACAGAAGTTTAATAGTCTTTGCCAGTATGGAGAACATCACGTGGACACCGATGCCAAAAAGATGGAACGTTTCCGTGATGGTCTTATTAGTGAATTGTATGAAAGACTAAACCTACTAGAGCCAAACAGTTATCATGAGTTAGTGAACAAAGCTATCTCTCAAGAGGATGCCATGATGAAGGTACAGAAGGAGAAGAAGAGACGGAATGAATTTACTTCGAGAGATGGATCGGGAAAGAGATTTCATTTCGTCAAGAAGAATGCGAATGGTTCTTCCCAATCATCCGCATCAGGCCATTGGAGAATGACTCCGTCCCAGCATAAGCCTTCGGGAGATTTTCAGTACCGCCAGACTCAGCCGCAAGTCTCCAAGCCAAAGGAACTTCAACCCCGTGTTTGCTACAATTGTAGGCAACCAGGGCATTTCGCAAATGAGTGCCCAAACCCTAGGAGGATCAAGACCGCGCAACAAGCTCCGAAACCCGGAGTAGCCAAGGGCAATCGTGACAAGAGGCCCACAATTCAAGTGAAGTAAGGTCAGCTTAACTTCACGGGTAACATTTCTATCTGAGCGCATCCCTCCTTACTGTGGACTTTTGATGAGGGAATTTTACCCCATCCTCACATCTTCGTTACTTTTTAAGAACCAAACTCAGGACTCTCAGTGAACAAATGTAATGATGCATTTGTTTACTAGCCTTCCCTTTCTTCATGGAAACCTTTTGGTAGTCACCTTCTCAACTTGGTCTTTCTGCCAGATTTCCAATCTTTTAGATTTAGGTCAGTTGACCGGCTAAGTTGAAAGTGTAGGATCACAGATTTCTTAGAAATCACGGTCAGATCTTCGGACCATTGGACCCCAGTCGTTTCAGTGCCACGATGGTACGACGCCGTAGCGTCGCCCTGCCATTTCTTTTCCCGCGACCATGATCACGTCGTCGAGACCTCACGGGTCGACCATTATCCAGCCCCGTGTGGCAACCGTCGGATCGCTCCTCTAGTCCCTACCTCAGTCGGTTGGGATGACCGTTGCGTTCCGTTGAGCTATAAAAAGGGAAACCCTACCACGGTGTGCCATTGCCAAGTCTCGCCTGCTTTCGAGCTCGACAGTGTCGCCGCTCTTGTTTTCCCCTCGGCTAGTTTTGGTCAACCCGCCACTAGCCCATCTCCGTCTTTGCTTCGCCCACGCAACGAGCAAGCTGCTTCACCGCCTTCGTCGACCACCTCCAGAAGAAGTTTGAAGAAGACCGAGAGAAGAACCCCAGCTCCATCGTCGACCATGCCTCAGTTCGTGGAGATGTTCGAGTCTCTCCGTTGGACGCTTGCAGCGATGTACCTCTGCATCATCGGCGGATTTTGCCTTCTTTTAGTTTTCCATGTACACATTCATCGTCCTCTTCGGCATGAACTGCGTTGAGACAGTGGGGAGAGCACCAGGTATCTTTTGCCCTATATGAATTCTCGCTACCTAGAAATGTAAGCGAGTATGTCTGTCACCTTTGTAACCCTTATCTTGTTAGGAAGAGTTACTCTAATCTTGTTGTCGAATCTCGGGTCGAGATTCTGTTTAAGGGGGGTAGGCTGTGACGCCCCAGGTTTTTGGCCGGGTTAATTAACCCTAATGATCCGGTCAACAGTGTTGACTTTGGTCAAACGACGGTCAACCTGGGCCATCACCTCGAGAACATCACCGACAAACCCTAATGACCCCTTTTGGTCAACCATAGTCAACCTTGGTCAAAACCCCACTCAAAAACCCCTTGACTCCTTTTGACCCACCAGTGTCAGCCGGTACTTTTGCCGCGTTCTCCAAATTTCACCTAAACACTTCAAATTCTCCCAATACAAAAGTTGTGTATTTTGTTGAGGGACACAGTTTTCATGTTGGGTGGCATTGCTGGTTTGAAGTGCAAATTGGTGAAAAATTCATGTCAACGCCTGTAGGCACTATTCACTGGAGCCGAGAATTTCTGCATCTTGGCATCCAATTTGTGCAAAAATGGTTGAGAAAAAGGCCATACACCTTTTGTGAAAGTGGTAGAGGATTAGGAGATCTACAACTTTCCTATTTATCGCTTGGACCACTTCAGTTCAAAAATTTGGAGAGAAACCGGTTCAAACAGAGCCAAGTGAAATGTCAAACCGAGCTACCGCACCAGGCGTTCATACCCACGCACGACGTCGTGCACGTGGCCACGCCGAGCCGAACCGCCGGTTGACCGGGCACGACCGCCGGAGCACCCCTGCGACCGCCGGACCCAAGGCCTTCCACCGACGTTCATTCCCAACCCTCCATCACCACGCACCGCACGCTCACGGGCCGCGTGAAACCGACCCGCGCCGACCGGCCAACGGCATCTCCGCCGTACCCCGGCCCCGCACGCGCACGTCGCCGCCCTGTCCACCGTACTCCGGCCATGCCGCGACCCACACCGAGACTGGACTCAACGTGTGCCCAAGCTGCGCCCCAACCACCTCGAGCCATCCATAAAAAGCCCTCCGTCTTCACGCGCGTGAGCACCACGCCGCCGCCGTCCACCATCGGTGCCGTTCCGGTGAGCTCACCGCGCCGCGCAATCCTAGTGCCCCAAGCACGCCTAAAGCTTCCTCCCGCACCCAGAGAGCTTGCACGCCCGCATGTAGTCATAGCCTTTCCACCTGCTCGCCGGAGTACGCTTCCCGGCGGCCGCCCCATTGCTGCCGCCGACGAGCTCCACCCTCCGCGCGATCCCCGAGCCAACCAACCATCTCCGCACATCCACTAGGTCCCAGTGAAGCTGCCCATGCTACACGTTGACCAGCTCGGTCCCTATCCTCGTCGGAATTCGAGTGCCTGCGGCCGCGCCACCACCGGCCCGTCGTCGCCGCTCGCCGGCGACACCCCCGGTCAACCCACCACCGCCAATCGAGAGAGGGTGAGCCCAATTGCATATCCCCCTAGCTTGTTTGCCTACTGCGCCTCACCTCACCGCCGGCGAGCTCGCCTTTGCCGTCGGGTCCAAGGGAGGGGAAGGCAAGGACATGGTTGTGAAGGATTTAAAACCTCCAGGGGGCCAAGTGTAAAAAGATTCTATACCCCTTTCATGTGTTGGCTGAAACTTGTAAAATGCCTATAAAATCGTAGAAAAATCCAAAAATAGCAAACTCAATTTTGCTGTGCTCAGTGTACCAAGATCTACAACTTTCTCCAAATATGTGTATACTTTTGAGCTACAGTTTTTGCTTGAAAAATAGAAATGTAAAATACCTAGATCTGTGATTCTGTAAAATCTACACCTGATCCTGAGCTGAGTTTTGGATATGTAGTGAGTACTAGTATGTGTAGGTCCTGTGCCAAAAATCGCACAAAGTTACTGAAGAAATCTTTTTATAAACATCATTTGGTGAAATTGATAAATCTGCCTAGATGATTTTTGTAGCTTAAAATATAATTATTTTGGAGCCCAACTTCTGGCTATCATCTTGTAATGTTGAAATGCACCTCTGGTGAATTTATCACGATTTTATCACTGTTAGAAATATTTATTCCTGATTTATGCTTGTTTTCAATCATAATTGTGTAGATCAAGATCTACAAAGGCTATAGGTGTGTGTGTTGGTTCTTTAAGCTTGTTCTGGACCAAGGCATGTGTAGGAGAGAGTTTGGGTTCACTACTGTTCTGTTTATTTTGTATGCATTGATTCCTTATATGCTAGCTAGAAATGCCTTTATTTAGGTGCATTTAAATTCCATTGGTGCAAATCAATTGCTTGCTGTCCAGAGGTGTGCCTCTTGGTCATTAGAGCCAGTGGGTACTGTTGGATAAGTTTCTTATGTATTTAGTTGACTAAAAGAGTTCAAACTAGATTAATCTAGTAAGGGAAAATTTGGAAAAATGCTTTCTCTTGTGTACAAGTTAAGGAAATGAGCTAGGGAAGTAAAATGGGGGTACCCAAAGGTAAATTCCTTGCTGTTTGGGTGTAAATTTAATATTCTTTTATAGATGTGTACACAATCACCCTCATGAAAGTGTTGTGTAGTCTTTTTGTGTTACTTTACACGAGTACTTAAATGTTTAAATACATTTCTTAAGGTGAATATGACCAACCCTATGCAACTTGTAGCTGTTGCTACTGTTTATTATGTGAATCACATTAATTTATTTATATATATATGTACACAATCACTATTAAAAAGTCTAGATAATAAAGCATTGCATATTGTCCCTTTATAGGAAGAGTATGCTGAATGTATTTATTATCTAGGTGAATGTGTTCAAACATGCACCCCATGGTTGTCATGTGTTGTTGATTAATTAAATCAACTGGTCAATTAAATCTTGCATTGCATCCTCCGTGTAGAAGTTCCCGACGGTAGTTACACGCTCGTGCCAGAGGACGTGAACGAGGGAGCTGGAGGATACGTGCACTACATTACTGTAGAGCAAGACCCGGGCCAAAGTCCGGAAGATCGTTTAACTGCTTGTGCCAACAAAGGAAAGCCCCGGTTTTATCATTAACCCATGTTTATTTAAATTTATGCAACTATCTTTGTTATTCTATGTGCATTTACGTTCAGGAATTGAATGAAACCCTAGTTGCATGATCCCTAGGTGCCTATGTTCTTTTACTAATATGCTAGGTCGTTAGATGCTATGCTCTAAGGACCCGGTAAAAGTCGAGTGATGTTCGTCACTCGCGGGAATAGGATTTCCGTTTTGGAATCACCCCTTTTATAAATGGATTGCTCATGTGGTAAGAGCATGCGATTTGGGCTCCGGTCCAGTGGCTTCGTGGGCTAAGCTTTTGAACGTACTAAGCATTTGTCGGGAATGGGACGGTATGCCTAGTACCTTAATGAGACGGTACGGGATTTTACTACTACTACTCTCGACTCGTCTCCTGCCCGTCTTGCAATCGGGAGGAGGGTACTTGTGTGAGGCTGGGTATACTAGGTGGGGCATGCCAGATAGCCTTGTACCCGGACAGTAGGCTATCATCCCAACCCGAGGATTTTTGGGAACCGTTTGGTCGGTGTCAGCTCTGTGGGGCACCGCTCCGTGTGTTTAGGTTTACCTTGCAAGGGTTTATGAATCAATCGATTGTCGGCCTCTCACCGTTATCCGAGACTGCTTAATCAGCTGGCCACGATATCCCTTAATGATGGAACTATGTGAAATCTCCTGCGTGAATTAATTGTATTGTATAATCCTTGATTGTATTAGTTGCTCATCATAGTATGATAATCTCACTAGAATCTGAGCTAAAATATTGAAAGTAAGGATCCATGATCCTAGTTGCTTTTTGGCAAAACAAACCCACTAGCCAAAAGCCTACACATCTAGAGGTAACTTTTGTCGGGTAAGTCTTGCTGAGTATTAGTATACTCAACCTTGCTATAATTGTTGTTTTAGGTGAAGTTGTTTGGCCTGGCGAAATTCCACCCGTCTGGGAGCTGGAATGGGTGGATGATGACGCTGAGTAATGGCATCACGGATGGCCTCCAGTGATGTCATATCGTATTACTATTAGTACTTCCGCTGTTTTAATGAAACTCTGAACCTTTTACTTTCTTGTCAAGAACCATGTTTGTAATAAGGGACCCTACGGGGATTTGATGATAAATTGTAAGGCACTCTGGACTCTCCTTCGTGGGAGTTTAATGCATACGTTCGATCCTCTCTGTGTTCCCAAGTGATTTACCGGGTGTAAACCCGACAACACTCAACGGGATGGTTCTTTATTATCGCTTAATGACCAAATGGAGTGGGTTAGGTGATAGTACGGAATTATATCGGATGGGGTTGTCACAATTTATTCTACTCCTTTCCCTCTCATAACATATATATATGTGGTAGGCTTTTATATGGAGCTTTTTGGGAAAGTTTAGTCCTACCAAGATATTATAAATGAGATGTTGTCAAAACAAGACAAGCTTCTCATGGTCTTACTGAGACTCGTCAAAAAGGTCATTGGAAAATAATGTTAAGTCAAGGAGGGGAAAGAGAAAAATACACACACTGGAGATAGGTGGACATGTGCAAATGGCAAAGAATGATCCCGAGGCACAAAGGAAGTCCTCGTTATCGGATTGCACATGGTTGGAAAGAGGAGTATGATCTTTTAATTTTGAAGCCTTGAAATTCCTAATGCACTTTAGAGAACCAGGGAGTTCACTTTATTTTATTTTTACACAACTCATATTTTTTTCTTTTCTTCTCTTTTTCTCATTTTTTCTTTTTCTTTCTCATCAATTTTTTTATTTGCTCCCCTTGAACTCTAAACTTGCATCGTACCTACCTCCTCCCCCATGCTTAGACATTTGCTCGTCCTCGGGCAAAGAGGTGATAGAGATAAGGTAGGTACCGAAAATACTTTTCCTTTGGTGAGATACTTGAAATCTTCAATGTTGGCACCATCTTGCAATCTTCCTTGAATTGACGATCCATTCTCAACGATAGGTTGTGGTCAAGGAGGTAATCACAAAAGTTGATATTTGGTTTTAAGGGTGGATATCCGGCGAGGTTCGTGAAATCTCCGATGTGGGGATACACAATGCACAGATAAGAGGCTAGCAATAAGATAGATACGCAAAAGACGGAATGACCAGCTTCTTAGTCTCGGGCCAAAGAAATCAAGGACTGAAATAACTCACCCAAAAATAAACCTTGTATACTAAGTTTTTGCACTCAAATATTTATATGGCTCTAGATAGGTAGAGCAACACGCAAGTGGTATTTATGACAAGGTTAGCATTACTTTTAGAGCAAAAATAAATGATCTTTAATCCATCTAAAACTTGAGAGCACATAAAATACTATGGGTCTTTATTTTTATCATACCTCCGCTAAAGATTAAGCTAGCATTTAGATAAATTCAGATTTGTATTTTAAGAGGGCATTAGCTTAATCATGCATAAAACAATTACAAAGATAAACAAAGCGGCAATTATAATCATATATCATCATGGCACAAACTTTGTAACTTTAACAAAGGTAAAAACTAGGTGGTGACATTATTCATGATGAAAACAAACTAACAGACATGCTGAAAATAAACTAACACACTTGCTGAAAATTTAAATAAAAACTGAAAACACTACGCAAACATAGGTGCATACAAGCTGAAAATTAAAGAAAAGGGAAAAGGAAAGATCTAAAGCTCCTCCTCTCTCTAATCTTTCGCCGGTGGTTGATATTGATAGTCTTGGTTGTTGTACCCATACTCATAATAGGATTGCACCGCTTCTCCTATGAATTGTATGATGGTGCTAAGTGAAGGTGTCAAAGCTCATAAGCAATGTTTGCATTACCTTCACCCATTTGGTTTGCATTGTTTAGGATGGCTGCAATAATTTGCATGTTCCTCACAGCGTATCCTCCATTGATGGCCACATTTTGTTGTGGTTTAGGAAGGTGTGCATATGGCTCCGCAAAGGCTACGTTGGGCACCGCAAAATTTGGTGGGGGTATGGCTGCAACACTCCCCCATGCTTGCATTGGTACACCACCGTAGTAACTTGGCGGCGCCGGAATTCCTCCAAATGGTAGCACATAATTTTGTTGTGCACCTCCTTCTTGGGCCATAGAAGATCCTTCTCCTATAATCCTTCTCTTTTATTTTTCTTCTTCGGCACAAGAAGTCCTTCCTCTAACCAATCTTCTTTCCCCTCAAGAAAAAGTCTTAATCTTCCATTCGAAAGGGGCAAATTTACTTTGGCACTTTGAAGCCTCCTCTCTCATCTTCACTTATATATTTGCCTTTCTTCATATATTCAATACTAGGGAGGTCCCGGCTAGGAGATGCTTCGGGTTCCTTGTAATACCCAGTCTCAAAGAGATAGCCAACATGGAGAGGTAACACCCCGAACCAATATCTCCCGAACTCGATGTTGCTTCACAACACCACCGGTTGATCATAGGTGAGTGGGGTCGATTGGCTACCTGGCAATCAAAGCCGAGTAAAGCCAACTCAACTCCGTGTCGGTTACCTTTGTTTCTCTCATTCTCCCCAAAATCCTTTTCCACATATGAGTGAAACACTTGGATGATGGGGTTCCAGATAGTATTTCTTCGTTGATGGTCTTCTCCCGCGATCATACTCCAAAAACCTTCCATGTGCCTTCATGCACATCCACTTGTTTCGGGGCTCCCTTTTGAAAACCGAGCTATTCCCTAATACATAGGGAACCGCTTGTTCAATCAAGATAGGAGACACTCTGTAACATCCTTAGAATTGGCTTGATTTCAAAATGTGGAATTTCTAAAAACTTGATTTGTATTTGAGTGCTCATGCAACACATAACGATGCCTTCCTGTCTCTTTCCTAGATTCCTAGATTTAATTTGGCACAATCAATAATTTTAGGGCTTATAACTTGCTAGTGTGAGAAGCTGGATCTTTATTTGGATTTTCTTTGAGTGGATTCAAATTTGAACTGGGAATTCAAATTTGAATCAAACTAAAGTTAAATAGGAAACCACTCCTTCACTTATGTCACACCCTGAAATTTCCAATTTCAGGACGTGAATAGAGAGAATAATTAAATAGCAATTTTCTCATAATTTTAAATTTTTTTTCCAACATTTATTTTCTTTACCGGAAATATAGTATAGGAAAAATCCTTTGTTTGATTTTCCGAAGTTAAAACAAAGTTGAGTGTCGCATTCATGCCGATGCATCTTGGTGCTTCCTGAGTGCTTAAGGTTTCAAAATGCGTTTAGGTCTTTGTCCAAACTCTTCGAGAGAATTTTCTGGATTTTTCTGGAATTTATTCTCATTTTTCTGGGGCTATTTCTATTTATTAGAAGGCTCTAAAATATTTTTCATGAGCACCAAATACTTTATTTGGATTGCACATGCTCAAATCTATCTCTGGAAATTTTTATGGAATTCTGTGATTTTCGGAGTATTTTTAGTGCCTTTAAACAATTTCTGGGTTTTCCTGGAATTGTTTTCGCACTGAAAATAAAATTCGGAAAATAAATAAACTTTCTTTCTAGTTGGGCCAAGCCCATCCACTTAAGTCTGCCCGTGCCCCCCTGGTCTTTTCGCCAGACCACCGCAACCCCCCCCCCCCCCCCCCGATGGCTGCAGCCCAACTTCACTATTGGCCCAGCAAGGCCCGCTTCGCCTCCCCCCTCCCGCAGCCGCTGACGAGTGGCCCCCACTTGTCATCTTCTTCCTTCAGCCGTGCCCTTGCTGGACTCTGGAGTTCCGGCCGCGTACGCCGCGCCGCCTCCTAGGCGTGGCCCGCACGCCAATAGGTGCGCCCGACCCTATTTAACCGCGTGACTTGGGTCCGCACGCCCTAGCCGCGCCCACGGCCCCGCCTCCTCCGTGCCTTGCGCCGCCGCCGGGCACCCGCAAGCCGAGCCGCCGCCGCCCTCGATTCGACACATCCGTCGACCTTCGAGCCGAGCCGGCACCACCGGGAGCTCCCGGGCGTCGAGGCCGCGCATCCTCCACCTCTCCCCGTCGTCGGGAAGCGCCGGAGCGCCGCCGCCCCCATGCGAGCCGAGCCGCCACCCCCGGCCGCCCGCCGCCGGCCTGTTTGGGTCGTTCCCCTTCGCCTCCTCCGCTGGTGAGCCGCCCTACTCGTTTCCCTCGATTTCCTCTCCTTCCCCTCACCTCGGCCGAACCCCGCAGGGCCCCTAGCGCCGGCGACCGAGGACGGCCAGCTCCTGCCGTCGGCCATGACAGGAGGTAGAAGAAGAGATGGTTGTTTTGCGTTTAAACCCTTATGGCACTCTGAAATCTGTAGATCTATTTATGTGTCTTGGCAAACTTCCATAAAACCCCCTAAAAAGATTCCCCTGTCACACATAAATCCTCCCTGGACCTCTTGCAAGTGAATCCCTGAGTTTATATACATAATTATGTATATGCCCCTGTCTTTTCGCAGTTCAACCCTGAAAGTTTCCAATCTTCACATGTAGGTCCCTGGATCTTTAAAAGTCCATATCTTTTTCGTTTTAGCTCCGATTTGATCCATTCAAGTTGCGTCAGGTCCATAATGATGTAAAGCACGCGTTAGCGGAGTGTTTTCACCATGTTTTGTTTTCTGAAAATAAAATTAATATTAATTTTGATTAATACCTAGTTATGCATGCCTTTTATAAATAAAAGCAATATAGATCTATATATCGTTTTTCATAATCAAACTTAATTTGATTAATGTTTCTCTCACATGCTTTTGCAAATAAAATCTAATTAGACCTTTATCTCGGTTTTCGTAAACCAAATTCAATTTGTTTAATAGTTAATTAATCTTTTCTAAATTAAAACTTGATTAGGCTTTTACATCGGCTTTTATAATAAATATTAATTTGATTAATGCCAATATTATAATGTTTTAGTAATAATATGATCTACTCGAATTACAAAGTTTCGTTTAGATTGTTCCTATAGTCTAGTTTTTTCTAAATTAAATATTTAATTGATTAATTCATATATGAATCTTTATAAATAAAACTTGACTAGTTCTTTACACCGGTTTTGAAAATAAAGCTTAATTACTTTAATTCCTACATGGGATATTTTCTTTATGAAATATCCTTACATATATTTTGTTAATTAAAATAAATCCAGCTCATAGCCTTGTTCTCTTATTTATGCAAACAATTCGTTAGACATTCGGTATCAGCTTTATCTCTTTTGATCAAGTTTATTTGAAGCTCTAAATCTTTCTAGTGTTAGCTCAAGCTCAAACCATGTCCAGCTATTCAGATCCTTCCTTTTTAAGCACGGTTTGTGTGCTTTGGTGATCCAAGTAGATATCTTAGAGTTTCTGTTCTTATTTCTTTATCAAGTAATCCTACCATGATTATTTCATGTTTCTCTTAGAATCTCGTTCATCAATATCTAGTTCTTACCTATCCTATCTCAGTTAGGTTGTCTCTTTATGAATCAGTTGTGTTCTTGTGCCTAATCTATCGTAGCTATCTTTCTTTAGAGTTTACCCTGTTATCTGCTTCACCTGTCAGATCAGTTCACCCTTGGTTAGTGTGTCAGTTGTTCATCCGAGTACTCTTTGTAGGCTAGTTCTCCCAAACCCTAGCCTAAGGTTTGTGTGCGTGCTATAGTTCGTTGCTATCCGTCTAGTTCGTTTCACAGTAACTTGTACGTTAGCCTGTGTATCACCTGTTACTTGTTTTAACATTAAAGATGCTTGTTAATCTTGACTAATTCTTATTCCAATGCTTTTATAAATAAAAAGTGATTAGGTTCTAATCCGGTTTTCTGTAATCAGGATGTAATTGGTTAATCCCTATTCATAACTAGTTTTTCTTTAAATAAAAGATGTTAGAGTAAACATCGGTTTTCATAATAAAGTTAATGTGCCTAATGACATCATAAACGCCTTTTCAATAATAAATATGTTTAGTTGAACACGCGACCTAAAGTTATTCGTTTAGATATCTTATACTTGCTTTATCTTTCTAAAGTAATTGTTAATTTGACATAATTTCTACTCGAATGTTATAAATAAAATATGATTAGGTTTATCGTGATTTCTTTAATAAAATGTAACTTGTTTAACGGTAACACAGAGTATTTCTTTGAAATATTCTCTCACATGATTTCTTAATTAAAATATGTCAAGCGTAGTCTCTTGTTGTTTGATAATGATCCTACGATAGTTTCAAGCTTAGTTCTGTTTTCAGCGTTTCTTGCGCTTGCGTAGCCAATAGAATCGAGCTCTATCTCAGTGTGATCATTCTGGTCCTTGCTCAACCTTCCGCAATCATCTCTTCAAAGTTAACCAAGCCTTTCCCTTCCAAGCACACTTTGTGTTCTTTAGTGATCCATCTGATCGAGCCTGTCCTTTAGTGCGTTCTTTTGAAGTTTCCTTTTTTTGATTGGTGCATTGTTCTTAGTTTGTTTGTCTGTCTGCCTTATGTATGTTTGTGCCCGATGATTGATGCGATTAGAGTGAATGTTGTTCGTGGTTCGAGAGCTTTGGAAGAGTATGAAGATGAAGTATTCTGAGCAACTACTCTTTGGTTAAAGGCAAGTGTGTCCTTGTTCTTGTCCTAATAATTTTATTAATCACGGTTGCATTGCTTTGTATTAATTTTGATGGGTTCCTATTAAGGATGACTAGCCTCATTTGACCAATTCTTGAACCTGGTTCTTAATTAATTTTGATGGTAGATATTGCTTAGTGTGCTCAACTGGGTTGGTGTTAATCAACATGGTTATCATTTTATGCTCTATGTTCCTTTATGTGATGTTTAATATACAAGATCATTGTGCATTAATCGGAACATGGAGAACCACCCAGGAAAACAGTACAACCACAAGAACTAATGGGCAATGGTCTTGGCTGAATAATTAGGAACTTTAGCTTGTGGTGATCTTACCTGATAAGGACAAGGGATCGGCGGTACTGCGGAGTATGGACTCGCTCTAGCAGGGGGTTGGGTGAGTTATTCTTTTTATGGTGGGGTATCGACCTGCTAGGGGACTTTATACCTTGCTAACTGATCCGGACCTTGTGGGTCACTACTTGTTGGAGAACCTTTGTAAAGGCCTTGTAGCATCCCTATGCAATCACACCTCGGTAGTGTGGTATGGTGCCTGATCAGCATCGCATGGTTGGGTTCAAAGTTCTTCGGAGCTTTTACGCTGCTTGTGGTGAAAGTGTACAACCTCTGCAGAGTGTTAAACTAATCGATTAGCCGTGCTCACGGTCAAGAGCGGCCTGGACCCTCACATGATTAATTGAACTTGAAGATGGACTTAAATTGTGATATGTGTTATGGTTATGTTTGCCATGTGCTTATGGCGTATCTCTTATCTTATGCTTAATTGTGGGTTGGTATAAACTTATACTTTATTAGTAATTAGGTGCTAATAAAATTTGACCAACTAAAATGCTAAATGCTTTGAGCCAGTCCACTATAAAGCCTTTGCATTCATACTTTCCCCACACTTGCTGAGTACGACAAGTTCTCACCCTTGCTATAAACAATGTTGCACGAAGGAGGAAGCTACTCGAAGTCTTGTGAAGATGTTCTTTGGATCTAGGAGTACGCAACCCCCGATCGATCGCTTGTGAAGTTTGGTGCCTCCGTTTCCAGGATATAGCGTAATACTCTGATAATCTCCCTTTTTCTTACGTGATATTGTTTCTGTTATTCACTTATGTCAACTATATGCATGAAAATTGATCCTGGCATGCATATAGGTTTGCACTTGCTTTTCTTTGGAAAAACAGGTGTGACAACTTAGCATGTCGCCAACCTCCTATCTAATCCAGCCCCGCTTTCGGCCCAACCGCGGCCCAACAACCAACCCCTGCCGTCGCCACCTACCGCGCGCGCCGCCCGGCCGCCGGCAAGCGGGCCCCCGAACCGCGTCACCCCGGGGCCACGCCGACGCAACCGCATCACCCCTACATCCCGCTTTGGCCGACACCCAAAGCGAAAGCGGCGCACCGGCCGCGGGCCTCGCCGTCGCGGCGTGCCCCGCGCTCCCCCGGCGCACCCTAGCCGTCCACTTGTCCCGCGCCACGCGCCGCTATTTAAGCCGCCACCGAGACCCCGGGGCAACTCCCAACCCTAGCCCCCTCGGGGGAGTTGCTCCCCTGTCCACACACATCGACCCGCCGGAGGAGGAGGGGGGTGAAGGGGGATGAAGGAGGAGAGGAGCCGTTCGTGGGAGAGCCGTCCGACGCGAAGACCGGAGCCGCCCGTGGGAGGAGCCAGACCCACCGTCGCCGAGAACGACTACTTCCCCTACTTCCTCTTCTTCCTCGACATCGTGTCGCCGCCTTCGTCTTCCTCCCAGCCGACGAGCCGCACCACCACACAAATTACCGACGCCTGCACTACGGCCCGTGGCCACCAAGGTGAGGACGACCGCTTCCCTGCCCATGTGGATGCCCCGGCCTTCGAGCCGAGGTGGAATGCGCAGTCGCTCCGCGCCGCCACTGGTGATGCCGGCCTTCGTGCTAGGCTGGGAAAAACTCGTTTGCAGGTGCCGCTGCCTTCCTCGACGCGCGCTCGCTCTGGCCTAGCCACTCCTTGTCGCCGTTGAACGCAGAGTCGTGCCGCTCGCGACCGCGACACCGCGCCGTGCCATGCGCTCGCGTTCGCGTTCGAGCACACCACCACGCGAACTCAACGCCCTTGCGCCATCGTGCACCCCAGCATGCACGCACGTCGACCCCGGGGGCAAGGCTGGACCTTGGTCCCTCTTCTCTCGCGTAGGACTCGCCGCCGCGTTTAGGACAGCCGCACCGCCGCGGCCTCGCCGTGGCCGGGTGCCTCGTGCACACGATCGCAATGGAGAAGGGGAGAGGCACCATTTCCTTGGCCGCCATGAACACACCTTGCCACCGGCTGAACCCCGCACGCACACTCGTGAGCCGACCGCGGGCGCTGTGCTCGCCGCCACCCATGGCGTCGACCCGGGCTCCGCCTCGTTCCCCGTTGCGACGCCCCTGTCACGGACAACCCCTACACTAGCCGTGGTAGTTACCTTGCACGTGCGTGCTGCCTAGCGCACGCCGTCACACGCGCGTTCGCGCGCCCCCGCACTGGTAGGGTCACCAACACCGTCGCCGCGCCCACGCCGACGACGGCCTCACGCGACAGTCATCACCCTGGTCTTGCGCCCCTTCGAGCCCAGCAGCCTAGGAGGTTCCTTGTGGTTACCCGTTCTGGCCAGTCGCCCAGGCGCCGTGGGACTCGCCGCCGGCAAGGTCATCCCGCGCCGCCGTCTCTCTCTCCTGGGCATTTTGTCAAGCACCTGGGTTCGCAGTGGGAAACACGAGTATGGGTAGTGCACGGGTGGCCACATGATGGAGAAGCCACAGCCGATCCGCCGGGATCCGCTGCGGCTAGGCCGCTCCCGTTGCGGCCACACGCCGGCCCACACCGCGCCCGCCGCGCGGGATCGCCTGCGGCGACCAATGGCGGCTCGGCCCACGCGCGGGCCACGGGAAGCCAGGCCGCATCCGATCCGGATCTCGGCGATCCGGTGTGGCTGAGGCTGTTTAAGGGTGTTAAACGTATTTTTCTTTCCAGAGATCCTATTTTCTCTTTGAAAACCCCTAGTAAATCCGTTTTAACTCCGAAAATTGTGAAACCTTTTCCAGAAAGTTTCTAAAATCTTAAACTCTGGGCTAGGGTGGTGTTTTCTCTCCTTTGGTTCTTATTTGCGTTTCTTTGGAGTTAATTGCAATAGGACCGCTATTTATTTTCCTTTCGCGCTATTAGGAGCAGCTGGAGCCGGGGAGCTGATCCCGGAGTACGACTATGCCGACGACTTCACCGCGGAGGACTACCCGACCCCAGGTTCACACCCGACTGATTCTGAAATTTCTATTAGGCATTGCTAAGTAGAATTGCTAGCGCTTTACTTTATATGCATATTGATGAACCTTGCACTGCCTCTTTATTTATCCTGTCCTTGATTGCCCTACTACTACTGTATATATATGTTTATGTGAGCGTGTATATATGCCGAGCTACGCGCTGCATGTGTTGGGATGGGAATAGTGGTTCTTGGCGTGTGTGGGGTAAAAACCGGCAGGAGAAGGCGTTTTGGGTACCTTGGCGGGGGTGAGCTCGAAATAACTGATCTGGGATCGGGGACAGGGGTGCACTCCTCAGTGTACCTCTACTGTTACGGTTTTCGGAGCCTAGGTGTTGGGGTTTTACTTGCGCTTGGAGGATATGAGCTCGCCCCGGTCTGAAACCGAGTGGATCAACTTGTCTATAGCACTTTCGTGCACACCACCCCGCCGAGCGTGGGGTTAGGGACGAGTTGAGCTCGGCAAGTGCGGAACCATACCTGCTTAGGAAGGATAGAGGGTATCAGTGGGGGAGAAGTGAAGGTGAGACCACCCTCTCAGAGCAACTCCCGTGTGGCCACACGGGAGCATTTCACAGTTCCGGTGTTGTCCCTGCTACGGGGGGGGGGGGGGGGGTGGGACCGTTTTGAGGGCCGGATGCAGGATGGGACCGTAACACTGAGAGTTCGCCCGGTAGGATGGGCTCGGTCGGCCGTACACCGGTCGAGTGCCATTCCGAGATGGGTACAGGTGTACACACTTTGCAGAGTTGTTCGATCTATAGCTATAGCCGCGTCCTTGGTCATGGACACAGCCTAGACGATATGTTCGTTCCTCATGTTTTGGGATTTCTACCTTCCCCCTATAGGAGAGTGTGTGGCGAGCTGTGGTTGTAGCCAGCTAGAGGAGAGAGGCTCCATCTACCTCATCGATCCGGTTGCAATCATTGAGGTGCGAGGAGAGGAAGTTCTCGCATCGACCCTAGACAGGAGTAGGTTGTGGAGACGAGTCCCCTGGGTGACCAGGTGGTTCCGAGCTGAGTTGAGAGACTTGGGATTTGGGGATATTGTTGGAGATACCTTGTTTATACTCTGCTGCTGCTGCATAGGAAACACAAAGCCGCTTCCTTGTCTCTTTTCCTCCCTTTAGATGTTAGGCCACTTAAAGCTGCATACAGTTGGTGACGTGGACCTATACCACTCCTTGGGGATAGACTTTGGGTGTGTAGGGTACGAGACCGAGTTCGACAACAACGCCGACGGATGGTACGACTGAGGGACGCGTCGCTTCGCTCAAGGATGCCTGTGGCGGGAAGAATAAAAGATGGAGACCCTTCTGAGAAGATAGCTACTGTTGCGTAGAATTTTCACTCTGATTCAGCCAAGATGCTTGTATTGATGTACTCCATAATGGACATGTAATAAATTATGTACTTTTATCCTTACGTGATGCGATGTATGACTTTGTGTATTTATCTGTGAGACGTTCTGTACGCGGTAGCCACTGATCCAGGGACTATCGCGATGGTACAGGGATTCGGATTTTCTATGAAAATCCGGGGTTTTACACACTCACCCATGGGTCTACGATACTAGAACATGCAATCATTTTGAACATGAAAACCAATCTAATCTATCGGGGGTTGTGACAACGGTTTCGCCCTTTCCCTCCTCTCATAATCACTACGCGAAGGTATTCATGACTAGACCTATAATGGACACGGCGTATTGAATGGATCCAAGGAAGCATTGGAGCTCTACTCCCTTTATGGCATGGTAGCTAACCTTAAGCAATAAAGTATATTCAACACAAGATGATAGATAGATAATCCAACAAAGTATGATTACATCTCAAGATCGATTACAACCCATGGATGAATAAGGAGATTAACCCATCAAGGTGCTAGACATAGCACCGTTGATCACGGTTACCCTTCCGACGGTGTCTTCCTTCTTCTCCACTTGTGGGTGCTTCCTTCGAGGTGGTTGATCTCCCTCTGAAGATCTCCCTCCTCTCTCTAGTTTGTGGATGGCCTCTTGGTGCGAATGGCTCTCTCCAAACGGAATGAGAGACTCAGCACTCCTTCATCAAGGTTATGCACCATGGTCATGAATTTCCAAGGCGAATCCCTTGTGGGTGTTTGCCGACACTCCGTTGGAGAATTGCATCCAACCTCGGTGTTCCGTATGAAAACCCAATATGTGGAGAGCTTGGTCATCGAAGTTGACATTCGCTACAAGCCTCTCTCAAGGCAAGCGAGCTTCTCCTCCTCCTCCTCCTCCGTCATGATGATAAACCCATTGGAACACCACGCATCATATGGAGGTGGAGCGGATGATCAAGTCGAGTGGCGAGGTCGGACGGGTGGCTCCTCCATATGTCCTTGAGGTCTGGTGAACCTCATAAACGAGTTTTGTGTGGCCCTCATGCCATCGAGGAGAAGAGTGTGGTTCCTCCTCGGCGGTGCCGTGTCCTCCTCAATACTCCGAGGATACTCGGAAACCAAGCGCCTCCTCGAAGAGGTTGTCGGTGATGGCTTAGACGACGATGATCCCTTCTTCTTTGGTGAAAAAGCTTGTAAGTTTCTTCCATGATTGCAGCACTCTTCCTCACAAATATATATCCGGGGTTTTCAACCGGTAACAAGGTACACAAATATTACTTTGGAGTCTAGACTTTGAGTGGTATTAGGATGTGTTTTGTTGCACGAAACAAGCGAGGTGGATGGCTAAGTCTAAGGTGGTTCCGGACTACAAACTAGAGCACACGAATAAAGAGCTGGATGGGAGACTTACCTCTCTCCTCCTCTTGGCTCGGTTCTTTTCTAGCGCACTCATTTTGCTTTGTGACCGCGTGGACCTTCCAAACATTCTCGTCCACTTCTTCGCTTGCATTATTATTCCTTCCACTTGATGTTTTCGCTTTGACTCACTTCCATACTCCCTTGCCTCACATGCCTCCATGACATTCCTACAAAACAAAGCCTTGGCTGCCCCCAGGCTTGTCCTTGCATGTGGTTTGATAAGATGTTAAAGGGGCACCCCATGATGTATCATGGTGCATGTAAGGCTAGGTTAACTAGATTGCCTCCCTCAAAGCATGCTTTAATGCTAAGTACTCCTCTAATTTTGAAAATAAAAAATAAAATCAGAGATATTAATTAGTTAAAATATAGATTTAGATAAGTTTTTAAAGCATTAAAAACAAATGTAAGTCAAAAATATTTTTCGACTACTTTTATGTCGGTCTCACCGGTATCGTTTGCCTTCATTAGTTGAGCGCAAACTTTTCCCGGCTTGATCATGGGGGCATAGATTTAGGTTCTAATTCTGGTTAGATGAGAGAGATTTTGAATAAAATAAAATTCAATGAGGCTTAGAAAAATTCTAATCTAAGAGAAACCAAGGATATAGATTTTTTAAAACAACCAAAAGTTAAGTTTCTAGGTTCACGCGAGTCCTACCACGTGCTGAAATTTAAATAACATCTAGATACAAGTCGTGGCTCTACTCGTGTGTTTTTAGCATGAAAAGCAAGTCAACCACAACATCATAAAGAGGATGAGAGGTTGAGATAGGTTCTGAATTTATTTGGTTTTGGTTTCTCGAAAAGAATCAAACAATCACATAGGATGGTTCATGTAAAGGGTTTATGATCAAGCAAAATATTCAACCAAGAATTATGTCTCTAACATCATTCAACCATTCTAAGTCTAATGTTTTGCGTAGTAAAATTAAAAACTAACTTACTTGAAAAGACTCGAAAAACCTGGAATCTGGTTGTCCTCACGGTAGCTTATTCTTGACTCGACGAAACGGGTTGCCTCCCGCCTAGCGCTTCGTTTATAGTCCATGGCTAGACTTCTTCACTTTATTACTTCAGATCAACGCTCTTTGTGGGCATTGCAATCTTGGGTACCCACTTTTGCACCATCTTGGGCACGGGCTTACTCTTCGGCTTAGTCATTTTTTTTGGTCTTCACAGGCTGGCTTTGTCCTTTGGTCTTCACAGATGCAACAACTTCCTTCATGTAGTGGCTCGGCATCTCAAACTCCGGTCCTTCAGTCGTGATCTTTGTGGTCTCCTTAGTGTGATCCTCCATATCTCCCGAATGAGTTTGAGTAGCCTTCGCCGTCTTGGGACCTTGGGGTTGTCTCTGAAATTCTTCTTTGTCACCCATCAGTTGTCCGGCAAGTTGTCCCACTTGCATCTCTAGCATCTTCATCATGATGAACACTTCATGTATAGAGCTTCCGACCTCCGTCACCTTGCCATCTAAATTCTTCAATATTTTCTCCATGGCCTCGAACTTAGTGACGACATCCTTGTTGATCTTAGCTTGCTCGTTCATGAAGTTCTTGAATTGTGCACAAACAGGAACCAAATCTAGAATGGATGAACTTGCATTAGATCGGGGTTTACCTTGGACATGGCCGTACTCCTCACACTCCTTGCATGTGGATCTTGCTTCGGCAGCCTTTAGGTGTTGAGCTTCTTTCTCTATCTCCATCTTCACCATCCTCCTCTTAAGTAAACCGATATGCCACTCAAGGAATTCGGCTCGTATGTATTCATTGAAACGCTCCAAAGCTCTCACAATCGTCATGTGGATAGTTGAGACCTTGATCTTGAACGGCCTTCCGGCGTCTTGAAGGTTTATGATAGGTAGATCAACGATGTCGGTTTAGGTTGATCTTCCTTTGGACTTGGAGGTGGTGATTCCCTTGGAGATTCCGACGGTCCTTCGACTTTGGCTTTTGTATCTAGGGTTTTCAATCCTTTATCTTGTGTTGCATGTCTCCTTTGCCTGTAAAGTTTTCCTGGATCATCCACACAAAGTTTTGGGTTTCTTGGAGAGGTAGCCAACCATCTCCGGTTAGGGTTAGCAATAACAAAAACCTAAAAAAGAAAAATTAGGGTTAATCAAAACTAAATTAGATTGATTTTTTTTTTTCTTTTTGAGGATGATAATAGTTAAGAGATGCAAAAGAAAATCAAAAGAAAAACTGAAAAATAAGCAATACTAGATTGGATCTTGATTGCTTGTTCCCTGGCAACGGCGCCAGAAAACGGGGCTTGTTGACGGTAGATTATCGTATCAAAGTTCATATGGATTTGCAAGCGGACAAATCCCCCGTCGTAGTCAAGGGACCCTTCTTCCCTCGAGTGGTGAACCCAAGGTATCGAATGGTGGAACAATGTGCAACACAAGGATTCAATCTAGTAAAGCAAACAAAGCTATCTTTTGTAGAACCAAATTGCATCTAATCTACTAACTCATAAAGGAAACACATCTAATCTAAGATATCATCAAGAGGTAGCAAGAGAAAGCAAGAGATAACCGATCTAGAGAGTCTAGATCATGCTTATGTTGTAGCTCCAAACAAGACACAGGAAGATAGAAAAGTGAATCTCATTAAAAGCATCTTTAAACTGTGGCCTCCAGTCCGATTCCGAAAACGCCCGCCTTTCGGAACCCCCGTTCTGTCACAACGTATTCCTATTCATGCGGGTAGTCTAGGGCGAGTTCGATAAGAACATGTTGAAATCACTTGGTCGGTCCGGTATGCACCTCTAGCCACCACGGCTACAAGAGCATCCTAAGAATTCTATCTTAAGTATAGATTGGGGGAGAAGGAAAACCAAGAAGAAAACAAAATCATGGAGAAGGCACTTGATCGCTAGAAATCGGATTCACTATAAAAACTTCACCATGAATGATTACATGAACAAGATCACCACCAGGATCCTACCTCGATCTTGATCCTTGCTCCGAGCTCCGACGTGGTCTTCCATGCAAGGTTCCCACGTCGGCTAGGGAGACCCTAGACAACTAGCACGACCCTCATCTCCGAGATGGTGTCCCTCAAGCTTCTCTGCTCCTCGGCGGCGGATGACGAATTGATTGATGCGTGGCTCTCGGTCAGGGGGCTATAAATAGCCCGAGCTGCATCTAGGTCAAAGGGGGGCCGACTGGGCCTCGAAATGGGCTAGGCCGGGCGGCCTGGGCCGACCGGCCTGGGCCCACTTCGGCCCAGTTCATGGCCTCCTTCGCCCGGTGTTGCTTCCCGAGTCTTCTAGATCCTCCCCCTTCTGCATGTGGGCCCTTGTTGTCAGTTTCTCTCCGAATTGGACGAAGCTCCTTGTCTCATAAGATTCGACACTTTTCTGGCTAGGTCCTCAGAGTTTTCCATCTTCTCGGGTTGGGTCCTTGGGCTTCTTGGAGTCATGTTCACTTCATTGCTTGACTTGTACCGGGCTTCAAGGTCTTGTCATGAGGTGCTTAATGAACTTATCCCGAAAGTCTTGCTTTCAACACTAAAACCCTGCATAAACACTAAAATCCAAAACCAACATGCACAAGTGAACTTGTTATACCACGGGGGTTAGTACCAATGGATAAGATACAAAAGTCATGCCAACACCGAAGGTAAACTCATGGCTAGGTTGACGGAATTTCACCGTCAACAGAGACCGGTGAGGGAGATCCCTAAGAGTCTACACTCATCGATCGCTGGGAGCTGGCCCTAGAGCTAGTGCGTCTAAGGATCCTTCCAAGCATGGTGTCTAAGGTTTTCAAGAAAAGTTTAGAGCTAGACTACCCTTAGATTTCTTCTCCACTCTGTTCCTAAGCTTCCTTTCTCTTAAGGCAGCATTACAAAGGCTCGAAGGTGAGGTTTTCTGGGCTGTTGAGTGTGTGAAAAACTGGGCAGGAGGTGGCTGCTTAAATAGGGCTAAGGGGGTGGCTGGTCGGCCTGCTGGTGGGGCCGGTCGGTCCCAGCTGCCCTCCACTCGGGTGCTCTCTCCTCCACCCATTTCCTGCTATCTTCCAATGCTAAAATAAATGCCTTGTGATGGGAAAAAGAGGTGCTAGTGGATGAAGTGATAAGATAAGGTAGGTAAAGATTTGATATGTATTCCTATGACATGTGGGTCCAGAGCATAAGAGTAAAAGCAAACAACAAAAATATAGCAGTAAAAATATTTTTATTCCACCACGAAAAAATCACTATACGAGTTTTGATACACCGTAAAAATATTTTACCATGGGGCGTGAAAAAGTTTTCACTATAGTAAATATGAACTTCAGAAATATATTTTTGTGTTTTTACTGGTTACCTTTGGCGAGGGTTCGAGACTTCTGCATCTTCTAATATTCAGGTTCATCCTCTGTCTTCAGATGTAACGGTCCTTCTGATGATGTCTTTTCTTGATCGATTCTGTCCGTGTTGATGCTGAGCTCTGGTCTGGGTTTGAAGGCAAACAATCTCCTTTCCATCAATCTCAAATGTGATCTCCCCTCTGCCTACATTGATGCATTCATTGGCGGTGCTCAGGAATGGTCGCCCGAGAATTAGTGAAACCCTAGAGTCTGGGTGCATATCCAATACCACGAAATTAACTTGCACCAAGAACTCTCAGATTTTCACTGGAACATTCTCGGTGATTCCTGATGGGTAGCGAACTGATTGATCTGCCAATTGGAGACACATTGATGTTGGAATCAAGGTAGGGTGCTTGAGCTTGTCGAAGACAACCTTGGGCATCACACTAACACTTGCTCCAAGATCACAGAGTGCATTGTTGAAGTATTGACATCCAATGGAGCACTCTATAGTGGGGCATCCTGGATCCTTCTTCTTGATGAGCGATGTGTTCAGGATTGCCGCACTACATTCTTCAGTCAACTTGATGATCTCCGTAGTTGGCAAAGGTTTCTTCTTATTCAAGATGTCTCGGATGTATTTGGCATATGTCGGGACTTGCATGGAATCCAATAAAGGTATGTTGACATAAAGCTTCTAGATGACTTCGACGAACTTCCCGAATTGATCATCAACTTGAGGTTTTCTCACTCTTCTTGGATATGGTATGAAGTTGGTGTCATGGAAATCTTGTCTTACTGAGTCTTGTTCTTCTTGCACGACTTCTTCTACGTCATTATCCTTCTCTGGAGCTTCACCTGGTGCCACAGGTACTGCAGGTGTTGTAGGTGTTCTAGCTGGTGGTCTTGTTGTGCCCATGGGATATGGTCGATTTGTTGTTTGCTTGCTGTTGACATCTGTTATCGTCTAATTTTATAAATCAACTAAGCATGGAAAAGGGCATAAATGAATATCAACATAGACTTAGGGGTTTGCTACTAACGAATTCCACAAGTTTTTGTGTTTTATTGATTTACAGAGTGACTTTGGAGAATAGGTACAATTGGGCCAAATCTACAAGATAAATGGGCCTTGATATCTAGTTCTCCAAGCACCATATAAAGAGAAGTCAAAATCCATCACACAAGACGATCTCAAATGATGGATTTGAGTACACCATTGCAACAGGCTCGTCGAGACGATCAAAACGGACATATCATTTGCTATATTTGGAGTTTAGAGTGAGAAAATATGAATTTTATAAATAATGGAAGATTCTAGAAACATGAGCTGCGGGATTAATTAGGCCTAAACCAGAATTTGGCCCATAAAAGCTATATACATTATAATTAGATATGGTGGAAAGTTTAGTACCACATCGCTTGCTAAAGGTGGAGGGAGGCCATGAGACCCCTATATATGTAACCCTAGACCCCTAGGAGCAGGAGGAGAGGATTGACTTGAGAGTTGTCCCATGAAAGGATGACCTCTCGTTAATATTAGAGAATTAGGACTAGACATTCCAATGTAGTAGATTAGAAACTAGAGAGTTAGAGAGAGAGGAGCTGCGCTCCGGTTCTGGAGACGTCTTCGGAGTATGATATGTCTTTGTATTTTCTCTTGTAAGACTTATGCTTTATAATATATTTATCTTCTCCATTACTTTCATGTCATTATTTGGTTAGTATAGTTGTTATACTTTTGCATGGGATCTTCACTCGCATTGAGTGCCCTCATTAATCGTATGTGGCTAGAGTAGTAATTGGTAGATTAGGCATGGTGTTTAGCCTACCAGTTACCTGAGATTGCACCCAATCCCACGGATAGTTATGGTAGCCCCAGGTGGTGACAGCCCTGACGGCCGACGTATTCCGCCACGTTCGAGTTGGTGTATGTAGGGCTTTTGTCGGAGCTCCCCTTCTCATCCCTTTTTGTGTCTAGTGTTCTGATGTCCCAAAATGCTATTGTATGATTGCTTTTATAGAACCCAAGTAACAGAGAAGAACTCACAAACCTTAGATCTCTCTCATTGTCCTCTCTGTTCGCTAGCTACTCATTTATTATAAAGTTCTCTAGTTTGTTATCCTTTATCATAAATATCATTTACCTTCTCATTAATAGTCTAGTTGGTTGTCTAAGTTAGTAGATACATGATTGTGACTTATCAGATTCTTTAGCCTAAGCTTCCCTGTGGATATGATACTCTAGAATACTCTCCTAGGGAAAAGCTTCAATGGTGTTCTGTGCGCTTGCGGAATCTTTCACATTATAATTGCACTTAACAAACACCAACACTTGCCACCTCTTGTTCGGACATTAAATACCTGCTCAGGGTTAGTGTCAATAGGTGCAACAGCAGACAATTTTGATAACTTTGATTCTAGTTTTGCATTAAAGATAGCTTGATCTTTTAAGATTTCAGAAAAATTATCCATCTTAACATTTATGTCTTCTAGAATCTTATCATTAACAAGCGTTTTAGAGAGATTATTGGTTATTTTATCCTGTTCTTCAATTAGCTCTCGTAGCGAAGGTTGCTTGGAATTATTACATGTATACTTACCTGTGTAAGTCGGTCGTGGTTGTAGGTCTTTTTCTTGAGTAGGTGCTAACTTATGGACCACCAAGCTTGAATTTCTTGAAGTATTTATCGAATCTTGTAAAGCTTATCGATCCTTCTTGAAGTTGGATCGTTCCTCAAGCTTGTTCAACAGCACGTCCATACTAGTTGATAGTTCTCTCAACTCTTCATCTTATTGTACTTCTTCACTCTGATGACATTGTTGAGTGTTCTTCTAGGTCTAGCCTTGATTTTCAGATATCTTCTGCATAAGTGTATTGGCTTGTCCCGTAGTGAGGACAAGAATGATCCTAGATGCTCATACGCATTTTGATTTAATCCATGGTAAAAGCTTTGTAAGAGCATCCATTCTTTTATTCCATGATGAGGGCAATTTGATATATATTCTTGCAAACGTTCCCATGCCTCTGGAATTGACTCGCCTTTCCGCTGCTGGAAATTGGTGATTTTCCCACGTAAGGCATTGGTTTTGCCTGTGGGAAAAATTTTTGATAGGAAGGTTGCAGAATATTCCTCCCATGTGTTGATTTCATTAGAGTAGAACCATTGTCTCGCCCTTCCCTTTAGTGAAAATGGGAATAAGCAGAGTAGGATCGTTTCCTTGGAAATGTCCTTGATGGAGATGGTGGTGCATTTCTCCAAAAAGTTTTGGAGATGAGCGCTTGCATCTTCATGTACCTTTCCACTGAATAAATCAGCTTGCACCATGTTGATGAGGCTAGGCTTAAGCTCAAATTCATGATCGATTGTTGGTCCAATGCGAATGTTATTGATGTTTGGAGCAGAGAATTCGAACAACGTGTTCTCAGCCATGGCTTCGGAACTTGGTGTAAAGCTTCCTTGGTTGATTTGACTCCAATAATTGAAGTGTGGTGAATCACAATCAAACCTATTAATACCCAACAAATAAGATAGACAAAAACAAACAAGGGTAATTCTGTTTAAGCAGAGGTGCCAAATTACAAAGTCTCATTAAAGTATCTAGCCATCGATTTTCAAAAGGTAGCCATCCATGCTTCCCCGGCAACGGCGCCAGAAATGCTTGTTGACATTTCTTAACGCAACTTCCAAAGAATGGATCTAGAAACCATTCTAAGCAATGGCACAAGAAATACGATTGGTATAAGAGCCTACAGAAATATTATGGTAGATAATTCGCAAGCGCACGGATACCGGTGAGCATTTCATCTGGGGTGATGGGTTTTAAAATATCGTATCCACAAGGAAGATGGATGGATGTAACAACAACCATAGGGATGGCAATAGATTACTTTATAGACTTTGATGGAATGACACATACTTTAACAGGGGTAAGCCAAATGATAAAGTAATGATAAATCAGACAGGCAGATGCACATGTGGAGCATAACATAAACTATTCCTAGTCTAGATTAGGATTGGATTTACTTAAGAGGCACAATTCTATATAGCATACAAAGACTGAGTTTGTTCATCTATTCTAATGTAGCATATCATCACATATCGCATAGTCATGGATAAATGTGAACACCCCGAAGATTACCCAAGAGAATCAAGGACGAAACTTGATCCTCCCAAGAACCATTGTTCGACTAGTCTTATACTCGGGGGGTGGACTACGAAGGACTCTATAGGCCTATCACGCCCACGATCTACCACACGACCCAGAGTATAAGGTGAATCCACAAGTAAATTATATCTAAGCACCATGCTTACATACTTTCTACTACCTAGCATATGCGCATAAAATACTAGTAGCTCTACGAATAAGTGCGTAGACTTATCATTGGTCATGACTATATCAAATATACTACTAGAATAATGTAATAACTTAGCAATTGCACACATAACATTGAAATAGCATAAAGTCATTAAGAAACAATATAAGAACTGAATCTTGATAACTTACAGATCTGAACTGGAGCAAAGCTCAACTCTACTCGAATCTGACTCTCTATCTAGAACTACGTTCTTGATCTAGAATTTAGATCTTGAACTATGAAGTAGCTATCCTATCTCTGATGTGTCCTCTTCTTCTCCTGTCTTGGCCTGATGATGATGATCTTCTAAGAGATGCATACCATGCCCTGGGGGTCTGGGGTTGCTTATATAGTCCCGAGGGATAATCCGTCGCTGTAGGATCAAACCGACCTAAACAAGTGGTTTAGATTAACCCTAAGAGGCGGTGGAGGAACCTTCCCGAAGTAGGGCCTGATCGGGGCCAGGGGGCCCGATCGGCCTCCCCATTGGGCCGGTCGGCCTGGGCTGGGCCCAGGTCGGGCTCCGTCTTCGCATGTGGGCCTCTTGTCCCTTCTAGATGCGTATTTTCTTGGAGCCCACTTCGGTTGAGTTCGGGAGCCTTCTGGAACCTTCTAGAATTCATTCTTTTCGCATTTTCCTGAATAGTCCCTGAAAATATATAATTCACCAAAACTCGTGGAATTCATTAGTCCAAGGCCCTATACTACTGTTGATTTATCTTTTTGGTCATTTTTCATGTATTGTTGATGCATAAAAATAAGAGTTAGTGAGCATCAACATCGGGCATACTCCCCGGGTACCCATACGAGGAAGGATGAAGAAGGACTCCTACTAGAATTCCCCTGTAATCCTATTAGGACTCGTTCTGTGTAATCTTACTAGGACTCCTGCCTTGTAATCGACTAGGACCCGCCCCTACACTATATAAAGGAGGGTCAGGTACCTAGCCTGTAAAACCCCGGATTTTCATAGAAGACCCGAATCCCTGTACCATAGCGATAGTCCCTAGATCAGTAGCTATCACGTACAGAACGTATCACAGATAAATACACAAAGTCATACATCGCACCACAAGAGTAAAAGTACATAATTTATTACATGTCCATTATGGAGTACATCATTACAAGCCTCTTGGCTGAATCAGAGTGAAATTGTACGCAACGATAGCTAGCATCTCAAAAGGGTCTCCATCTTTTATTCTTCTCGCCACAAGCATCCTTGAGCGAAGCGACGCATCCTTCAGTCATACCATCCATCGATGTTGTTGTCGTACTCGGTCTCGTACCCTGCACACCCAAAGTCTATCCCCAAAGAGTGGGATAGGTCCACATCACCAACTGTATGCAGCTTTAAGTGGCCTAACATCTAAAGGGAGAAAAAGAGACAAGGAAGCGGCTCTGGTTTCCTATGCAGCAGCAGCATAGTATAAACAAGATATCTCCATCAAGTTCCCCATCCTAAAGCTCTGAACACAGCTCGGAAACTCCTGGTCACCTAGGGCCCCGTCTCCATGTTGACGGTTAATAGTTGTATCAAAGTTCGTTTAGACTTGCAAGCGGACAAGTCTCCCGTTGTAGTCAAGGGACCCTTCTTCCCTCGAGTGGTGAACCCAAGGTATCGAATCCGTGGAACAATGTGCAACGCAAGGATTCAATCTAGTAAAGCAAGGTAAGCTATCTTATGAAGACAAGTTGCATCTAATCTACTAACTCATAAAGAAAACGAATCTAATCTACTCTACTAAAGAGGTAGCAAGAGAAAGCAAGAGATAACCGATCTAGAGAGTCTAGATCATGCTTATGTTGTAGCTCCAAACAAGATAGATGAAGATAGAAAAGCGAATCTCATTAAAAGCATCTTTAAATCATGGTCTTCCATCCGACTCCGAAAACGCCCGCCTTTCGGAACCCCCATTCAGTCACAACGTATCCCTACTCACGCGGGTAGTCTAGGGCGAGTTCGATAAGAACAAGTTGAGAACACTTGGCCGATCCGGTATGCACCTCTAGCCACCGCGGCTACAAGAGCACCCTATGTAATCTATCTTAAGTATAGATCGTAGAAGAAGCAAAACCAAGAAAAAAACAAAATCATCGGGAAGGCACTTGATCGCTAGAAATCAAATTCACTTACAAACTTCACCATGAATGATTGCATGAACAAGATCACCACCGGGGCCCTCCCTCGATCTTGATCCTCACTCCGGAGCTCCGACATGGTCTTCCATGCAAGGTTCCCACGTCGGCTAGGGAAACCCTAGACAACTAGCACGACCCTCATCTCCGAGATGGTGTCCCTCAAGCTTCTCTGCTCCTCGGCGGTGGATGGCGAATTGATTGATGTGTGGCTCTCGGTCAGGGGGCTATAAATAGCCAGAGATGCAACTAGGTCAAAGGGGAGGCCGATTGGGCCCCGAAACGGGCTGGGCCGGCTGGCCTGTGCCGACCGTCCTGGGCCCAATTCGGCCCAGCTCGTGGCCTGCTTCGCCCGGTGTTGCTTCTCTCGTCTTCTAGATTCTCTCCGCTTTTGCATGTGGGCCCTTGACGTCGGTTTCTCTCCGAATTGCACTCAACTCCTTGTCTTGCAAGATTCAGCACTTTTCTGGTTCGGTCCTCGGAGTTTATCATCTTCTCGGGCTTGGTCCTTGGGCTCTTGGAGTCATGTTCACTTCATTGCTTGACTTGTACCGGGCTTCAAGGTCTTGTCATGAGGTGCTTAATGAACTTATCCCAGAAGTCTTGCTTTTCAACGTTAAAACCCTGCGTAAACACTTAACTCCAAAACCGACATGCAGAAGTGAACTTGTTATACCACGGGGGTTAGTACCAATGGATAAGGTATAAAACTTATGCCAACACCGAAGGTAAACTCATGGCTAGGTTGACGGATTTTCACCGTCAACATCTCCCCCATGCTTAAACCTTGCTCGTCCTCGAGTAAGCCTTCGATGGATATCATCATTGCCCATCAATGTTTAAACTTTGCACTTGATCACACATGAAAAAAACATAATGCTCTCAAAAGTTTAATTCATTAAAGTTCCATAATGTACTAGCCTTCATCCCTACGGAGGGTAGATATTTAATTAAGCTTATCCCACAAGTATTAACATGCTTCCAAAATTCAAATGGATCTCAGAAATTTTGAAATAAAGAACAAGATGAAAAAGAGCTAAACCAAGTTCACAAATTTAAACCACCTTGCATCTTGCTCATGAACTCTCATCTCATCATGTCTCTCAAGCCTATTTATTCTACTCCTTTCCCTCTCATAACACATATATATGTGGTAGGCTTTATATGGAGCTTTTTGGGAAAGTTTAGTCCTATCAAGATATTATAAATGAGATGTTGTCAAAACAAGACAAGCTTCTCATGGTCTTACCGAGACTTGTCAAAAAGGTCATTGGAAAATGATGTTAAATCAAGGAGGGGAAAGAGAAAAAAAATACACACACTTAAGATGAGTGGACATGTGCAAATGGCAAAGAGTGATCCCGAGGCACAAAGGAAGTCCTCGTTATCGGATTGCACATGGTTGGAAAATGATAATGGATCTTTTAAACTTGAAGCCTTGAATTTCCTAATGCACTTTAGAGAACCGGGGAGTTCACTTTACGCATACTCATATTTTTTCTCTTTCTCATATTTCTCCTTCTTTTCTTTCTTTCTTTCTTTCTTTTTCTTATTCATTCATTTTTTTCTTGTGAGACTTTCACCTTGGAAGTCACGTACATCGCCTTTGAACTTTCTTTCTCTTCTATTTTTTTTAAAAATACTCCCATTTGAACTCCAAAAATTGCATCGTACCTACCTTCTCCCCCATTCTTAGACGTTGCTCGTCCTCGAGCAAAGTGGCGATAAATAAGGTAGGTACCGGAAATATTTTTCCTTGGAGAGATACTTGAATTCTTCAATGTTGGCACCGTCTTGCGATCTTCCTTGAATTGATGATCCATTCTCAACAATAGGTTGTGGTCAAGGAGGTAAACACAAAAGATGATATTTGGTTTTAAGGGTGGATATCCGGCGAGGTTTGTGAGATCTCCGATGTGGGGATACACAATGCACGGATAAAAGGCTAGCAAAAAGATAGATACGGAAACACAAAATGACTAGCTTCTTAGTCTCGGGCCAGAGAAATCAAGGCCTGAAAGAACTCACCCAAAAATAAACCTTGTATACTAAGTTTTTGCACTCAAATATTTATATGGCTCTGGATAGGTAGAGCAACACGCAAGTGGTATTTATGACAAGGTTAGCTTTACATTTAAGAACAAAAATAAATCATCTTTAATCCATATAAAACTTGAGAGCACATAAAACACTATGGGTATTTATCTTTATCATAACCTCCGCTAAAGATTAAGCTAGCATTTAGATAATTTCAGATTTGTATTTTTAAGAGAGCACTAGGTTAAACATGCATAAATCAATCACAAAGATAAACAAAGCGGCAATTATAATCACATATCATCATGGCACAAACTTTGTAACTTTACTAATGGTAAAAACTTGGTGGTGACATTATTCATGATAAAAATAAAAACTAAGACACATGCTGAAAATTAAACTAACACACTTGCTGAAATTTAAATAAAAACTGAAAACACTACGCATACATAGGTGCAAACAAGCTGAAAATTAAAGAAAAGGGGGTAAAGGAAAGATAACTAAAGCTCCTCCTCTCTCTAATCTTCCGCCGGTGGTTGATATTGATAGTATTGGTTGTTGTACCCTTACTCATAATAGGATTGCACCTCTCCTCGTATGAATTGTCCGACGGTGCTAGGTGAAGGTGTCCAAGCACATAAGCGACATTTGCATTTCCTTCACCCATTTGGTTTGCATTGGTTTGGATGGCTGCAATATTTTGCATGTTTCTTGCAGCGTATCCTCCAATGATGGCCACATTTTGTTGTGGTTGAGGAAGATGTGCAAATGGCTCCGCAAAGGCTACGTTGGGCACCACAAAATTTGGTGGGGGTATGGCTGCACCACTCCCCCATGCTTGCATTGGTACACCACCGTAGTAATTTGACAGCGCCGGAATTTCTTCAAATGGTGGCACCTAATTTTGTTGTGCACCTTCTTCTTGGGCCATAGAAGATCCTTCTCCTATAATCCTTCTCCTTTATTATTTTTTTTCTTCACCGGCACAAGAAGTCCTTCCTCTAACCAATCTTCTTCCCCTCAAGAAAAAAGTCTTAACCTTACTTCCGAAAGGGGCAAATTCACCTAGGCCACTTTGAAGCCTCCTCTCTCATCTTCACTTATATATTTTCCTTTCTTCATATATTCCTAGGGAAGTCCCGGGTAGGAGATGATTCGGGTTCCTTGTAATACCCGGTTTTAAAGAGATAGTCAACATGGAGAGGTAACAACTCGATCTCCCGAGTCCGATGTTGCTCACAACACCACCGGTTGATCATAGGTGAGTGGGGTTGATTGGCTTCTTGGCAAAAAGCCGAGTAAAGCCAATTCAACTCTGTGTTGGTTATCTTTGTCTCTCTCGTTCTCCCAAAAATCCACTTGCACAAAAGTGACACACTTGGATGATGGGGTTCCGGATAGTATTTCTTTGTTGATGGTCTCCTCCCGTGATCATACTCCAAAAACCTTCCCATGTGCCTTCATGCACATCCACTTGTTCCGGAGCTCCCTTTTGAAAATAGGAGACACTCGCCCATGGATCTACGATACTAGAACATGCAATCGTTTTGAACATGAAAACCAATCTAATCTATCGGGGGTTGTGACCACGGTTTCGCCCTTTCCGTCCTCTCGTACTCTCACTACGCGAAGCTATTCATGACTAGACCTATGATGGTCACGGTGTAAGATGATAGATAGATAATCCAACAAAGTTCGATTACATCTTAAGATCGATTGCAACCCATGGATGAAAGGAGATTACCCCATCAAGGTGCTAGAAATAGCATCGTTGATCAAGGTTACCCTTCCGACGGTGTCTTCCTTCTTCTCCACTTGTGGGCTCCCTCCAAACGGAATGAGAGACTCAGCACTCCTTCATCAAGGGTATGCGCCATGGTCATGAAAAATTCCTAGGCGAATTCCTTATGGGTGTTTGCCGACACTCCGTTGGAGAATTGCACCGGTGTCCCGTATGAAACCCTATATGTGGAGAGCTTGGTTGTCGATGTCGACGTTCACTACAAGCCTCTACTCAAGGCGAGCGAGCTTCTTCTCCTCCTCCGTTATGATGACATACCTCTCGGAATACCGCGAAGCGTGTGGAGGTGGAGCGGATGATCGTGTCGAGTGGTGAGGTTGGACGGGCGGCTCCTCCATATGTCCTTGAAGTTTGGTGAACCTCATAGACGAGTTTCGTGTGGCCCTCATGCCACCGAGGAGAAGTGTCGTGCCTCCTTGGTGGTGCCGTGTCCTCCTCCATACTCCGAGGAAACTCGGAAACCGAGTGCCTCCTCGAAGAGGTTGATGGCTTAGACAACGATGATCCCTTCTTCTTCGGTGAAAAGGCTTGTAGTCTTCCTCCATGATTGCAGCACTCTCCCTCACAAATATATATCCGGGGTTTTCACCTGGTAACAAGGTACACAAATATTATTTTGGAGTCTGGACTTTGAGTGGATTAAGGATGTGATTTGTTGCACGAAACAAACGCGGTGGATGGCTAAGTCTAAGGTGGTTCCGGCTTACAAACTAGAGCACACGAACAAAGAGCTGGATGGGAGACTTACCTCTCTCCTCCTCTTGGCTCGGTTCTTCTCTAGTGCATTCATGTTGCTTCGTGACCGCGTACACCTTCCAAACGTTCTCGTCCACTCCTTCGCTTGCATTATTGCTCCTTCCACTTGATGTTTTCGCTTGACTCACTTCCATACTCCCTTGCCTCACATGCGTCCATGATATTCCTACAAAACAAGGCCTTGGCTGCCCCCCATGCTTGTACTTTGCATGTGGTTTGATAAAAGATGTTGGAGGGGCATCCCGTGATGTATCATGGTGCATGTATGATTAATTCAAACTAGATTGTCTCCCTTTAAGTGTGTTTAAGGCTAAGCACTCCTCTAATTTCGAAATTTAAAAATATTTTTCAGAGCCATGCAAGAGCTCAAGCATAAATTTAGAGAAGTTTTTAAACCATTAAAGACAAATGTAAGTCGAAAATATTTTCCGACTATGTTGATATCGGTCTCACCGGTTCATTGGTTGAGAGCGAACTTTTCCCGCTTGATCATGGGGGCATAGGTTTAGGTTCTAATTTTGATTAGATAAGAGAGATTTTGAATAGAATAAAATTAAATGAGGCTTAGAAAAAAATTCTAACTCTAGAGAAACCAAGGATATGAAAAAAATTCCGAAATGGCACTCGACCGGTGTACGGCCGACCGAGTCCATCTTACAGGATGAACTCTCGGTAGTTACGTCCCCATCCTGCATCCGGCCCTCAAAACGGTCCCCCTCCAGAAGGGACGACACCGGAACTGTGAAATGCCCCCGTGTGGCCACACGGGAGTCGCTCTAAGAGGGTGGTCTCACCTCCACCGCTCCCCCACTGATACCCCTCTATCCTCCTGGCAGGTATGGTTCCACACTTGCCGAGCTCAACTCGGCCCTAACCCCATGCTCGGCGGGGTGGTGTACGAAGGTCCTATCAACAAGTTGATCCACTCGGTTTCAGACCGGGGCGAGCTCATATCCTCCAAGCGCAAGTAAGACCCCAACACCTAGGCTCCGAAAACCGTCAAAGTAGGAATACACTGAGGAGTGCACCCCTATCCCCGATCCCAGATCGGTTGTCTCGAGCTCACCCCCGCCAAAGCACCCAAAAACGCCTTCTCCTACCGGTTTTTACCCCACTCACACCAAGAACCACTATTCCCACCCAACACATGCATCGCGAAGCTCAGCGCATATACAAGCTTATAAACATATATAGTAGTAGGACAATCAAGGACAGGATAAAGTAGGCAGTGCAAGGTTCATCATCATGCAAATAAAATAAAGCACTAGCAACTACATCGCAATGTCTATGGGTTTCAAAGTCAGTCGGGCGTGAACCTGGGGTCGGGTAGTCCTCCGCGGTGAGTCGTCGGCGTAGTCGTTCTCCGGGATCAGCTCCCCGGCTCCAGCTGCTCCTATTAACGCGTAAAAGAAAATAAACAGCGATCCTAAAGCAATTAACTCCATAAGAACGACAACTAAGATCCAAAAGAGGGCAAACACTAGCCTAGCACGGAGTTTAAGATTTTAGAAAATTTCTCGAAAGGGTTTTATATTTTCCGGAGCAAAAATGAATTTACTAGGATTTTTCAAAGATAAAATAGTTTTCTGAAAATAAGATACGTATACACAATAGCACAGACTATAAGTTGACTACTGGCTGGCTCTAAAGGGCTTAAAGCTGGCTGTTAGGGGACTGCAAGCTGGCTACTAAGGGCGACGTGGCTGCCACGTCGGTGGCTTAAAGCCGGCTCTTACCCACTTGGCAGGCCTGCGTGGCGCCGACGCGGACGGCGCACCGGATCCGGGTGCGGGCGCTTGTGTGGCTCGGCCGTGGGTGGCCAGCCGCACGGGATCCGCCTGGATTTCCTGTGGCCACGAACACGTGTGGCCACGCGTGCACACCCAAAACCTCCCCTGGGTTTTGGAGCGGCTCACCAGGTGTTCGACGAAAAACCCCAAAGGGGCGGCGGTTTGGCCGCACTCGCCGGTGGTGAGGGTCTACGGCGGCGACTCGAGCCATGCCTCTACAAGGCCCGACTGGATAAAAGACTCGCCATGGCGAGGAAAAGGAGGATCTTTGGCCGGGCGTCGGCGCACGACGTCGAGGCGGCGCAACACGACGGCTTGACGCGGTGAGGTTGACGGCGCGATGACGGCGTTCGCGCTGGCGTGGGTGTATGGGGGGCACCCATATGCTTGGCGCGTACGCACACGGAACTGGTGAGGCTAAAGCCCTCCAAAGGCTGGGGCTTTTCACCCCTGCCCGGCCGTGCTCGGTGACTCGACCATGGCGGCGCTCGGGTTGGTGTTCACGGCGGTGGGAAGAAGCAAGAAGGGGGGTCTCGACCGACGGCGTCCAAAGGCGCGCTCTTGGACAATGGCAGGATCACGCGAGGTACCCTAAAGGCTCCACCTTCACCCTACGCGCGCGTGCACTAAGGCAACCACGCCGCAAAAGCAGCGGCAGCGCGACGAGCGGGTCGACGGCCTCGGTGTAAGGGTGAACGGGGTCAAAGGCCCGACCTTCACCCAGCGGGCGCAAGTGCAGAGGCGCACGGGCACGCCGATGGGCGTTAAAGCGCGTGTGTGTGCATGCCAGGGTCACGACCATGGCGGCGGTCGAGACGGCGACGACGACACGATGGCTCGGACGGTTATCGCCAAAAGAAAAAAGAAAAGGAAATTAGGCGGGGCTGCGCACGCGGCGACGACTGCGGCGGCACCTGCAAGAAATTTCCCAGCCTGGCTCGATGGCCGGCGTCACTAGCAGCGTGCGCGGCGCCGTAGTGACGGACTCGGCGTTCCCCCTCGGCTCAAAGTCCGGGGCATCCCACAGATGAGTGGGGAAGGGTGGTCCTCACCTTAGTGGCCCCTAGCCGAAGTGAAGGCGTCGGTGAAGAGACGGTCGATACAGCGAAGAGGAAGGCAGCGGCGTCGGTAGGGGAAGCAGAGAGGCGGCGCGGTGAAGAAGAAGGCGACACACGGCGACGTCCTAGTCCGGCTTCCTCTTCACGAGCGGCTCCGGCTTCGCGACGGCGACGGCTCCACGGGCAGACTCCCCTGCCTCCTGCTCCTCCTCTCCCTCCTTGACATCACCAGCGGCGGAATGAGGAGGGAAATCCCCAGTTGGCTAGGGTTGGCCTCGGGCGCCCGCGGTGCTTCTTATAGGTTGGGGTAGGTAGGGTGGACGGCTAGATCGAGCTCCCGACGCGTGGAGGCCATTTGCGGTGGTGGACATGGCCGCACGGCCGCGCCCTTTCCACAGCGGCTCCCGCGGGTGTGAGGGAGGAAGGGGAAAAGGGGAAAAAAGGAAGAAGAAAGGGGGTGAGGTGGCGACCGACAGGTGGGGCCGGACGGTCAGCGGCACGGGCGCGGGTTGCGCCGGCCAACAGGTCGGCTGGGCCGAAAGAAGAAGGTGGGCCGATTGGTTGGCTGCGGCCCACTTAAGGAGGTTAAGGTTTTTCCATTTGTTTCACTCCTATTTCCTATATAATTCAAATTTGAATTTCCAATTCAATTTTGAATCCACACAAATAAATTCAAATAAAATCCAACTTCTCACACTAACATTTCTAAGCCCTAAAATTTATAGGTTGAAATAAATACAAACCTAGGACTTTAGGGAAGGGGAAAAAGAAGACACCCTTAATTATTTCATAAGCAATCAATATTCAAATCAAGTTTTTGAAAACCCACATTTTTACAAGCAAACAAAATCAAGGATGTTACAGAACTCCCCCTCACAAGAATATCGTCCCCGAGATTAAGAAGTTACCTCCGGTTTGAAGAGGTGAGGGTATTTCTCCCTCATCACTGACTCCTTCTCCCACGTCGGTTCGCGCTTGGAGTGATTACTCCAGAGCACCTTCAGAAGCACGTGGTGGTGCTCCTGGTAGACTTCTCTGCCCAATCCAGGATCCGAATTGGGTACTCCAGGTACTCCAGGGTCTCCTGAACATCGAGTGCCTGAGCGGGCACCCTCTTCTCGACGACCACACACTTCCGGAGCTGAGACACATGGAATACCGGATGTACTCCGGTAAGCTCCGGAGGTAGCTCGAGCTTGTAAGCCACCTTCCCGATCCTCTTCATGATAAGATACGGGCCGACATACCTTGGGGACAACTTCCCCTTGACATGAAACCTCTTTGTACCCCGGAGGGGTGAAACCTTCAAGTAGACGTGCTCTCCCACCTCGAACGAGACGTCTTTCCTCTTGGGGTCAGCGTAGCTCTTTTGCCTACTCTGAGCTATCTTCAGATTCTCCCTGACCTTAGCAACATTCTCTTCAGCTTCAACAATGGTGGCGGGACCGAAAAAGGTTCGCTCCCCCACCTCGGACCACATCAACGGCGTCCGACACTTTCTGCCGTAAAGAGCTTCGAAGGGTGCCATCTTCAAACTGGCCTGATAGCTATTGTTGTACGAAAACTCTGCATAGGACAGACTCTTTTCTCAATCGGACTTGTAGGTCAACACACAAGCCCTCAGCAGGTCTTCTAGGACTTGATTCACTCTCTCCGTCTGGCCATCCGTTTGGGGGGTGGAAAGTTGTGCTGTAGTTCAACTCCGTGCCCATGGAAGCATGTAGGCTCTTCTAGAACTGGGCGGTAAACTATGGCCCTTTGTCTGACACAATACTCCTCAGAGCCCCATGAAGCTTCAGGATGTTGTCCACATAAAGTTCTGCAAGTCGGCTCACATTGTAGTTGGCTTTCACTGGCAAGTAGTGTGCTACTTTGGTCAATCGGTCGACAATCACCCAAATGGAGTCATTCCCTTTCTGTGTACGCGACAATCCCACAATGAAGTCCATACTGATATCATCCCACTTCCACGTGGGTATCTCTAGCGGTTGCAACAAACTGGCGGGTCTCTGGTGTTCGGCCTTCACTCTCTGACACGTGTCTCATCGATCGACGAACTCGGCAATATCTTCCCTCATCTTCTCCCACCAGAACCGAACCTTTAGGTCTTTGTACATCTTCGTTCAACTAGGGTGGATTGAGTATCGAGAGTCGTGGGCTTCCTTCAGAATCGAGTATCGAATTTCCTTGCTCTGTGGTACGCATATGCAGTCCTTCAACCATAGTGCGCCTTGCTCATCGAGGCGGTAGTCTGCTGGCTTGCCTCTTGCCATCAGGGTCTTCACTTCCTCAATCTCCGGACATCCTTTCTGAGCTTGCCGGATCTGGACTTCAAGTGTGCACTTCACTCTTAACTCGTTCAACTATCCTTCCTCGACTATCTCCAAACTCAGCCTCTCCATTTCCTCATACAATGTCGATTGTTCTTCCTGTACCATTAGATTGTTGCAGTAGTGCTTGCTACTCAATGCATCGGCTACGACGTTTGCCTTGCGGGAGGGCGTGTCCCGACCGGAGTTATCTCACCTCGCAACCTCGTCAAAGAGGAGAAGGTCCCTACTCCCGTTCGAAGGTCGGCGCACATCCGAGGCATGAAGCGAAAGGACTACAAGGAGGTGTCGCCCGAGCCTAAGGACTATGGGGATAGCGACTACTCCGACGATCGTAGCCCGAGCTCATGGGAGGCCGCCGGAAGAGATGATAATGATTTGTACATTTGGGAAGAGGTGCCCAAGGAGAAGACTCCCGAAGGCCCCAACGGCGGCGGCAACGACAACGGCGGCGATGACAATGATGATGGCGACGACGGCGGAAACCCAGGCGATGAAGACCCCTTCGGGATGCATCCGATGTGTTGTGCGGCTTGCCGTCACTTCATCTCGGAGCTCTACGCATCGGTCTATGAATGTTTCCAGGCCATGGAGGCGATGAGGCAATGTATGGAGGATTTGGAGCACGTGGTCGAAGACGATACAAGTTCCTAAATCGCAACGTGCGCAAACTTTTTGGCATGGTTGGGAACATGAAGGGCAAGTGGTGCAATAGTTGTGGGAAGTACCACTAGGTTTAGTTTTCCCCCTTAGGATTTTTGTAAGATACGATGAGGACGTCGTATGATTTTAGCGTGGGGGAGAGCTAGCTAGCTAGCCTTTAGTTTTTGAGCTTCAAGTTTAGATTGGTTCGGTTTTTTCTTCGAGAGAGTTTAGTTTTTGAGAGAGTTTTAGAGTTTAAGAGTCTTTAGTTTTTTAGTGTGCTTTTAAATTTTTGCAAGTTTGAAGTGTCTTAATTTAGTGTTGCGTCAAAGAAAATCAAATAAAAAGAGTTCTTTAAATTTTGTGTCTTGTGTGTTTCTTATCTTGATTTACTCGTTCGTTCATCTTTAGTTTTTGATATATGAACATAAGTGTGTGGTTTGAAAAACGTTTACCGTGGTGCTTAGTGGAATTTCTACTACTAAAAGTACTCATACCGCACTTCGATCTTGAGCTTCACATGTTGGTTATGCTTTGTTCAATGCTAAAAGTTGGAGGGATTCAATTCTGAAAATTATCTAAAAATCCTTGTGATAAAGGTTAGTAAAACCTCTTTTTCCAAGTTGAGGGTAACAAAAAAATCCTATACAAAGCCAAATTTATTTTTTGCTCCACCGTAAGTGCGATTAGCACTATGAGTTGGGCTAGGATCCTTCTCTCTTGGGAGTTTTAATTTCGAGCAATGATCATGTTCTTGTGCTTATCTTTTGTTGCTAGCCTCGTTATGTATTCGGTAACGTAACTTTCACATCGAAAGTCTCGTACATCGCCGAATTCCATACCCAACCCAATACATCTCTTTTGTACATAGCATTCCTTGAACACAACCTACTCTCAAAGTTTCGTCTCGTCTCTAGCATGGTTTATTTAAAATTTCAGATTGTATGCATGCAAGAAAGAGAGGAGTTGAGAGCTTTGGAAAGAGAGAAAAAGATGTCAAGAGAGGGAAAAATAAAGAGAAAAGTATGTGTATGGAAAAGAAAGAAATAAAAATGGAAAAGAAAGAAAAAAATAGAAAAGAAAGAAAGAAAAATAAATATATGTGTATGAGAGAATGAAAGAGAGAAGAAAAAGAGAGAAGAGGAGTGGCAAGAAGGATATGAGAGGGATGAATCAAGTGAAAAGAAAAATAGAGTGCGAGGAAGGATGTCACGTTGTTGAGAGACGGAACTTTCACTCTTTTTCCAACCATGTGCAATCCGACAACGAGGACGTCATCAGTGCCTCGTAGTCATATTTTCTTTTGCCCTTGCACATGTCCACCATTCTATATCTTCTCATCCTTGATATCCCCACATATGGATTAATTCTCATGATCATTGGCTTTCAAAGGTAAACAACCATTAGAGGAAGTTCTTAGTTTGACAATACTTGTGTTGATTGTGCTAGCCATACCTATAGCTCCACTTTACATGTTATATGAGAGACTTATGGGAGGTGAGAGTTTTATAAAACTTGTCTAGGATAGTCACTTCATATGAGTGACTTGAGACAGCTTGGAGAAAGGTTTTTGTCTAACACTTGTTGCAGGAATTTTTATTTTTGAAAAATCATAAAAACCCTCCGATGAAAGCAAAGAAGTAAGCATGGCTGAAATTGAAGACTTCGAGTGAAGAGTTTGAGTTGTGGGATAAATCTTGATGAAAGGTTTTTGTCTAACACTTGTTGCAGGAATGTTTATGTATGATGATCATTACTTTATGTTTATGTATTGAAGATAAAAGATGGACTAACTTGTGAAGAAGGATTAGCGGTACACGATTACAGCGCCTTGGACGAAGTTCTTTTACGAGTACTTGCTCGAGGAAGAGCAAGAGCTAAGCGTGGGGGAGATGTTGACGATGTATATTGGTACACCAAACATGTTCATTACACTTTGGTTTGGATTTGATTATGGAACTAACCCGCCACTAGGCACACTAATCATATAACAAGTTCATCTATGTGCATGCATTTGGAAGTGTTGCGTTTATGCAGGAAAACATGGACATAAAGGATGGATTTACAACAAGTTCAAAACAACATTTACGGAGTCTTGTTCGTGTTCATGAGCTTGATGAAATCACTTCCAATGGTGGAAAGGACCGAAGTTCTACGAAGGAATACCCCCGGGGATTGAAGCGTAAAAGATCGAACTTCATGCACGGAGAACCTCCATATTGGACGTGAGGATGACATCGTCAAAATCATGCAAATGGAAGGGGCAAAATGCATAATCACCTGAGGACCCATGGGAGCAAAGGGGCGACCGAGCCGGGCCGAGATGGCCCACTCCCAATGTCGGTTCGGCCCCCCTTCCTTGCACCCGAAGGATTTTCAACCCTAAAGCCCTGGAGGAGGCGCCATTCGCAGAGGGGAGAGCCATTCGCACCAGGAGGCCATCCACAAGCTAGAGAGAGATGAGAGAGATCTCCGGAGGAGGATCGACCACCTCGAAGGAAGCACCCACAAGTGGAAAAGAAGGAAGACACCGTCGGAAGGGTGACCATGATCAACGGTGCTATGTCTGGCACATTGACGGGGTAATCTCCTTATTCGTCCATGGGTTGTAATCGATCTTGAGATGTAATCGTACTTTGTTGGAACTTATATCTATCATCATGTGTTGAATATACTTTAATGCTTAAGGTTAGCTACCATGCCGTAAAGGGAAGTAGAGCTCCAATGCTCCCTTGGATCCATTCAATACGTCGTGTCCATCATATGTCTAGTCACGAATACCTACGCGTAGTGACAGTACGGGGGGAGGGAAAGGGTGAAACCATGGTCACAACCCCCAATAGATTAGATTGATTTTCATGTTTAAAGCGATTGCATGTTCTAGTATCGTAGACCCATGGGCGAGTGTCACCTATCTTGATAGCTTAATCGTTCTCTCTAGTGTAGTGTAGTCGTTTTCTAGTTTAATCATAGTTAGGGTTTGAGTAGCTAGTGAGTAGAGATGGATCAAACGCTTGTAATCCCCTTGCTCCGCGGATTGACAAGAACCTTGGGAATCCCATGGTGAAAAAGGTGTAGGTCCGTACGCTTGCGGATCGTAGGTGGATACGTCTTTTATCTGTCAACGGAGGACGACCGGTTCTCGCCGTGCCGCTCCTCCCACCGATGTCGCGACCCCTGTGCTGGTGTTCCTGGCCTGGCTGCCGTCGTCGTTGGGGGCGCACCGCTGCCACCCATGGCTGGAGGAAGCTCGCCGCGATCATGTGCCTATGAGGTGGAGAAGTAGGATCGTGCCATCAGGAGCTGGAGGACGTCGGGGTGCCGTGCCGACCTGCTCCTTGCCTCACCGGGGTTGGAGTCAGGGGTGACACGGCAGCGCGCCGGCTGCTCGCGCCTGCGCCGAGAGGCCACCGCCCCGGCATGGCAGATTCCACGTCGAAGGTCACTGGCAGGCAGCAAGTCAGGTCCCGCGTCACGAAACCAACACCCCGAACCCGGCTGCCGAGGAGATGGTGTCGCATGCATGAGGGATCAGCGCCCGCGGATGCCGATCTGCCGATTATTGCTTCTACTCTTGCGATTGGAAGAATTAGGAAAAGTTGACTTGCTTCTTGCGTGAATAAAAAACACAAGAAGAGGAAACCAAAGCCCGGATCCCTAAAGCCAGCGATGGTTCGCTTTTGTGAGGGAAAGTTGAGAGGCTGCCGCGGGGGTTCTTCGTCACGTCGTTGAGGTGGGGCCGAGGCGAAGGACACCAGGCACCACGAGGAGCCGAAGCAAGACGAAGGATGGGGTGTGCTGCGTCGGGCTGCTCCGAGGTGGAGGAAGCAGAGCTCAACGTTGGTCAAGGTTGTCGGAGGTGAGGCCGAGGGCGCCGCACCGGGCCGCGGCTCGAGGAGGAGGCTTCGGTCCCGCTGCGATGCGGGCGAAGAGGACATCGACCCACCGTGCGCGGAGACGAAGAGAAGGCAAGTGTCGTGTCACTGCAGCTGGCAGGCCCCAAGCCTTCACCTGGGACCCATAGCTGAGGAACGCCCGGAGGTGGAGATGATGCAGAGCTGCTCAGGGCGCAGTGCAGTGCCTGGAAGCTGCTGACTAGAGCTCCAGAGAAGGGTCGTCGCTCGGGCTTGATTTCGTGTTGTCTGAGTAGTTTTCGGTTCCGTCCCAACGTTGGTTCATCCTCCCAACTGTCTGTCCGAGTGATTTTCACCCCGGTCGTCATTGGTGGCGTCGGTGTCATTGTGATCGCCAGTACCACAATCGTTCTCATTGTCGTCATCGTAGTTGGCCGTCCGAGACCTGAAAAAAAACGTTGTGACACGCAAATGGCCCCTACCTGCGCACCAACTGTCAGGGTTTTGTAACCGCCGGCAGTAAATTTCTCGGATTGCGTGTCGGGCCTCGAACGGTTGTGCAAATGGGGGGTACACAGGATTTATACTGGTTCGGGCCTCAGGAGAGTAACTGTCGGGGTTCTCTACTGCCGACAGTAAATTTCTATCGATCGTGCGTCGGGCTCGAATGTTTAGTGCACGAGACAACATAATTTATATTGGTCGGGCCTGCGAGGAGTAACACCCTACGTCCAGTGTGTAGCTATCGTGTTCTTGAGCCAGGTGTGCTCGTAGTAGGGGTCACAAGCTGGTCGGGAGAGGGAGTTCGTACCCAGGTCCCGGGAGGTGGTGTTTGGTCTTATGAACGTCGAACCCTTGTGACCGTTTCCCTCCTCTCCCTTTTATAGTCACAAGGGGAGGGGCACAAGGGGAAGTAAAAAAAGTTATAGTGCTTAGCAGCTGGCACGTCCCGTCGTACGTTGCCGTCCGTCGGGGTGCATTCAAGTCGAGTCGTGATGCCTTGTCGGGGAAGCCGCCGCGTGGCCAGGTTGGACTTTTCTTTCCGGGACGCTTGGCCTTCTCCTCGAGTAGTTTGGTCTTGTCTTAGTCTGCCTAAGTGCTTGCCTAGCTTGCCACACCCGAGCCTAAGTCTAGGCTCGTGTGCGTTGTAGAGGGTGCTTGAGTGCCTCGGGTTGAGTCTTGTGTGTGGCAAAGTGAGAGATGGTGGCGATGTGATGGTTGCGGCTAGTCAGACCTACATTAAGGCTCTTGCCGGGGCAGGTTGCCTGCATGGCCGCCAGCTGTTGTTTCCGCGTGACATGGAGATTCGCTCCTTCGTGCGCGTCGGTGGCGATGCCCGAGTTGTGTGTCTGGGCCCCACGCACAAGTCAGAGCCGGACTTGTCATGCGAGGCGGAGATTTGTCGTGTGAGGACAAGATGGGTTCCTCTAGTGGGAAACTGGTCGGAGATGCCACCACCTGGCCGAAGACTGGGCGTCTTGCCAGTGAGGGTCTTGACGAAGATCTGCATTCCTTTCCTGAGACGCAGCACCAGGTGAAGAGTGCTCTCCTTCTGGATGTTGCAGTCAGCAAAGGTACGGCCATCCTCAAGCTACTTGCTATTGAACAGGGAATTCCACCTTGAGGGTCATGGTTTTGTCGTCTTGAGAGGGATAATCTTGCCGTCAAAGAGGGCCCTAATCCGGGCCCTCGTCAGTAGCCCCCGAGCCTGAGTGGGAGTTAAGAAGTCACGCTCAGGCTCAGGTGGTGGATCTTGGTGTTGGAGGTGTTTTTCAAGTTCTCGGTGGGTGCGCGCGAGCACATCCGCCGGATGTAGCCCCCGAGCTCGTGGGTGAGTTGGAGACTCGCCCGCGAGCTTTTATTTGTAATTGTAGCCGCTGTAGCCTTGGAGGTTTTGCCAGGGCAGTTATGGCATGGGCGCAGTTATGTGCGCGGGCATCTCGGCCGACGTGACCGACGTGACCGCTCCATCATGACCGCGCGCAGGCTCTGCAAGTCCGCATCCCGCTGGAACAGAGGCATCACAGTTGTAGGCGGTTGATTCACCGGGGGGCGCGCGTGTGGGCGTAAGTCTTGCTGACACAGTGGGCCCGGCGCCGAAGTCCCCTTTATAACCGTGCATCGAGCCAGATGGTGTCCTCAAGCGCTGAGCCAGACAAGAGTCGAGGGATCATCCATATTACAGTCAAGATCCTACGACAACTTGGCGTTGGAGTCCCAAAGCCGTGACGCCTCCTCGGTTACCACTTGGAGCTGGTTCGTGACCTGGGAAAACTGGCGGCTCGTTGCCGCCAAGTCTGTCGTGGCCATGTTCAAGTCACTCGCCATCTCCGACACCTTTGCTTCGAGAGCAGCCTTCTCATGAGTGGCGGCTTGGGCGGCTTCTCGGGCAGTGGTCTTCGCCGTGGCCGCGGCAGTCTTGGCTCTTTCAGCCGCATCCTTCGCTGATGTCGGTGCGGAATGTAGTCCCGACACTAACTAGTAATAAGCACTGAGATCTGTCCCTCGATGGTCGGTGCTAAGCAACTAAAGACACTTGGTTTATCCTGGTTCCGGCCGGGGCCGTACGTCCAGCAGGGGTGTGCTCGAGGCACTGTATTGCTTCGCACCGGGGTGCCTGTAGTGGGGCGGCTACAAGCGAGGCGGGAGAGGAGGCGTGGCCTCCAAGTCCCAGGCGGAGTGATTGAGGCGAGTGCCAATATCGTGGGGAAGGCGGGAAGCGTGTGAACGATCGCAGCCCGTGGTCCCATGTCTAATGTCCCCCCCCCCCCCCCCCCCTCCGCGGCGAGGGGGATCACCTTCCTTTTATAGACCAAGGAGGGGGTGATTTACAAGCATGCCGCACTGTTTAGCTACATGTCGAGGTATGGCGTACAGTGCCAGGGAGTTGGCGGTCGTCCTGGCAAACCTTGTCCTGGTTATGGCGTCGTGGCGTGTCCTGTACTTGAACAGGGGCCGCTTCGAAGGTGAAGGCGTAGTGGTTGATCGAGGCATCTCCACGCAGGCTCGAGGAAGCCGTTGACGCGGTACAGTGGCAGGCGTCGCGGCGTCCCGTCCCCGCGTGCTCAACAGAGCCGGTGAGCGGCGGGGATGGCCGTACCAGTTGTTGTAGCAGTGCCCGGCGTGGCGCTGCAGGGGCGGGGATGGCCGCACAGGACTGACAGTGACGGGGATGGTGCTCCCGCCGGCCTGACGTCACGGTTTGACCCTGTGGAGCACGAGCGAAGGGTTCGAGGGTGCAACCGGCCCCCTTCGAGGGCGCGGTGTGTCGGCCGTATGGGAGTGGGCGGCACAGTGTCACGGAGCTGACACTGGCTTCGTCGCACAGCTCCCCACAGTGGCGGGGATGAGCTTCCCCTAGGGAGTTGGCGGAACAGCGCCGGGGCGTGATTCCCAGGCGCGTGATGGCGCGGCTCTGCTGTGTCAGAGCATTAAATGCCCGTACCCGCGTGCGAGAGCCGGTGCGCCCATGAGGGAGCCTCGAGCGAGGCGGAGCCAGCTCGAGGGGGCGTGAGCCCTCGAGCGAGGCGGAACCTGCTCGAGGGGGTGTTAGCCCTCGAGCGAGGCGGAACCTGCTCGAGGGGGTGTTTGATTGGGCCACTCTGTTGGGCCGCGGGGGCCACCGCAGCGTGGGCTGTGCCGTGTGTGCGTGTTTAGGTAAGAGGTGCGTTTTGTTTTGTTTTTTGCAGGTTTTAAGCAGGATTCCCCCGGTTTTTTAGGGGACCCTCAGGGCTGTCCCCGACAGTAGCCCCCGAGCATCTGTGGGTGTGCCGGCCAGGCTCCCGCAGATGCTGAAGCCTACTGATAGGACGTCCTTCCCCCCTGGTTGCAAATGCCTTCCATGGGGCCGTGTCAGCGGACCCACGGGTCTAGCCCCGAAGCCCTGCAGGAGCGTGGGTGCTCCTGCAGGGGTTTTACCACGGAATCTTGTCAGTGGGCGTGGTACATGTTTCAACCGGCATCGGCGATGTTTCAGCCGGCTTCGGTGACGCACGCGCGACGGGCACCGTTCGCGTCCGGTGCATTCCAGGGGGTGTAGCCGTGCGTTGAGCTCCCGAGCCTGGGCCCATTCGAGGGGATCGGGGCGAGCTCTTCGTCTTGTTTTGAACGCGCCCACGTCGTCCCTCCGCGAGACGGAGGGTGAGGTTTCCGCAACCCCCATCGATCGGGTCGCGGATTGCGGATTCCTCATGAGCTGTTAGCGGGTGGTTCAAGTGGACGCTCATGCCCCATTCGATAAGGGTAGGCTCGTGGTCTGGAGACTCGTCCATTAAAGCGCTTGCATGGGTTTGCTAGGTGGGGCTCGGTCCCATTCGCTAGGGACCGAGGGCGCGGAAGCTCTCCCTCGGTGGGATCCCCCCGGCTAGCTGCCCTCGCTGGCTCTCGAACACGACATGTGGGGCACCCTCGAGCCGATGGGCTCGAGGAGAGGCTCGAATGCGCGCGCCCTCGTCGTCCCTGACTCTGGTGATCTGGGGCACCTGTTCGAACCCGTCGAGGGTCAGGTTTCGAACCCCTGATCAGTAGGGCCGTGCGGGGTAGCAGCGGAGTGCTCCCGTCTTTCGCATCTGCAGGTTTCGAGGGTCCTTGGCCGTGCCAGTCCTCGAACTGCTGATCAGTAGTTTCTGTAAGTCGAGGGCACCTATGGCGCCCGTTTATTTCAAACGGGCTTCGAGGCCACTGGTCGGTGTTCGCACCCTTCGAGGGTCGCACTTATTTGAGCCAGGGGCTCGGGCCGCTCGAGGGTCTCTCTTACTTGGTAAGGGACAGGGCCATTTAATGCCCGCAGTCGCGGCTATAGTCACGCGCCGCGGCCGCGCGCGTAGTTGGCGGAGTGGGCGGCGGACGTGACCGCCGCCGCGGCCCTCGGTTACCGCGCCGTGATGATGGCGCGCGTGCGGTTATGCGGCCGCCGCGGTCGTGGTGGGCCCCGCTTGTCAATGAGGGAACATTTCACCTACAGTTAATGCGCGCGGGGCGTGCGCTCCGGAGAGCACGCCTCGCGGCCTATAAATCCGATAGGCGGAGGAGGGGCGGTTTATTTACCTTTGCCCTTAGCGTTTGTTGTCGCTGCCTCCTGCGCTCTAGCCCCCGAGCCGTTCTTGCCTTCGCGCCTCTGCTCTTGCAGCCGTTCTTGCCTCCAGTTCCTCGTCTCTCCGCCCGTTCGTATGGCCCCCCAGCAGCCCATCACCATCATTGACCCGCCGACGTGGGAGCGCTCGACGACGACGACTCCGTCTCCGAATCCGCCGGTGTGCGGCGGCCGGCGGCGCGAACGTGGATGGGCAGCCGGCGGAGTGGATCGTGCCGTCGGAGAGGGACCGAGTTCCCAACCCCCCGTACGGCTATGTTGTCAGCTTCACCCGCTTCCACGAGCGCGGCTTCGCGGAGCCGGCGAGCCGCTTCATGCAAGCCCTGTGCTACCACTACGGCGTGGAGCTGCACAACTTCACGCCGAATGCAATCTCGCAGGCGGCCACGTTCGTCGGCGTCTGCGAAGGCTTCCTGGGGATCCCGGTAAACTGGGATCTCTGGGTCCACCTCTTCCGCGCGGAGCTCCATACGTTGGCCATGTCGGAGCCGAGGACTCGCCGCGCGGCGCGCGCCGGTGGCCTAACGCTCGCGGTGCGGAGCACGCGCAGGGAGGAGTACATCCCCTGCACGATGACCTCCAACAACTCGGACTGGGAGCGGGGGTGGTTCTACCTCCGCAACGCCGAGCCCTGCCTTCCCCCCTACACCGGCAAGGTGCTCAGGGAGAGGGCCGCCTCCTGGTACCACGGGGTGTCTCCGCCCTCGCACCAGGCGTGGCTGGAGCGTGGCCGCGCTGAAGAGGCTGGCGGACCGCGTGCTGACCGCGGGATGCGTCCTCGCCAACCTCCACCACCGGCGGATCGTCCCCTTGATGGAGAGGCGGCTCCGCATCTTCGAGATGAGCGAAGACGCGGACCTTGTCGCATTGGCGGAATCACGGCTGCTGGGGGACCCCTTCCCGCGGTCGTACGCGGCTACCCGGGCGCGGCGCGCCATCGACCTTAGGCCGGGGCGTGGCGATGACGCATCCCTGTGGGCATTCGATATGCTCCCTGCCGGCCAGTTGGTAAGTGGGTTTCTTGACTTCCTTTCTTGTCTTGCCAGTTTTTTGGGTTGTCGGTGCGTTTTAAAGCCTCGTCTGACCTCCGCAGATGGTGACCGTGAGCGCTGCGAAGTCCGACCCACTCACGCCTCGGTCTCGCGCGCTTGCGCGCGCGGCGCAACGGCGAGAGCGGGAGCGGGCGAACCGCAAGAGGGAGCGCGAGGAGCGGTGACGGGAGCGTGAGTAGAGGAGCGAGGAGTTCCGGCTGCGCGAGCAGCAAGGACTCTCCTCGCCGGGGACGGAGGAGTACTCGTCGTCGGACGAGGAAGAGGAGAAAGAGGAGGAAGAAGATAGGGGGCAGATTCTTCCCGATAGGTGGGAGCCTGCACCCCCGTCACCGGAGCCGGCTCCGGTGGCAGGAGAGCCATCGCCTGGGGCGGACGCAGAGGCGTCTGCCGCCGGGCAGTCTACGACGGAGGCGGCACGAGCCGCGGAGGCGCCGGCGCGCGTGGCGGAGGCGCCCGCGCGCGCGGGGGAGCCCGCGCGCGCGGTGGAGGTGGTTGGAGGCGCGGCGGTGGCTGCGCTGGCCGCGCCCACGACGTCGGCGGGGACCTCGAGGAAGAGGAAGCGGGCCTTCTCCTCCTTGAGGTAAGGAATCGCCTTTCGAGGGGTCGCGCGCGTGACGGGCGGGGGTCTGATGATTTGTCTCCATGTCCGCAGGGTGGCGCCAACCGTGCCCCCCTCGCACCGGCCAAAGTGCTGAGGGCGGACGCATCCATCCCAACCCGGCGGCGCTCGTCGGGCGGGCGCCGCGGGGCGCGCAAGCACGGTGGCACCGGCGAGCGGGAGCTCGCAAGGTGCGGCCGAGGCCTCGAGGCCGCGGCCGGTGACGTCGCCCACCGGCCGCGGCCGGCGGTCGCGAGAGGCACGGCGGGCGCCGGCGGTGATGGAAGCACGGCAAGCGACGGCCGCGGCGGAGGGCGCGGCCGGTGGCGGAGGTACGACCGACGACGCCGGTCGTAGTGGCACGCGCCGCAACGTCGGCCGCGGAGGCGCGTCCGGCGCCCGCGGCCGCCGAGGCACGGCCGGAGGCGGCGGCCACGGCGCGCGCGGCCAGAGCCCGCGACCACGGAGGCGCGGTCGGAGGCGGTCGTGGTGGTGCGCGCGAGAGCCGCCCTCGCCGGCAGCTCCCAGGCGACGGCGGTGGAGATCCTTGACGACGACGTCCCGCCGCCCGGGTGGGACCAGTGGGCTAGCCTGCCTACGCCAGTCCCCGAGCCCCAGACAGGGGCTCTTGCGAGGAGGTGGGACGGCCACATGGTGGCCAGGGGCCGGAGGCATGGCGCCGAGGCCTCTTCGTCCCCCCCCCCCCCCCCCCCGCCCGGCGAGGAGCGCATCGACGCGCCGCCCCCCCCACTTCGCCGACGCCCAGGAGGAGCAGCAATTGTGGGAGGAGCTTCGCGATCACGGCGCCTCGCTCAACCGGGTGCTGAACGAGGCGCTGCGGATTCACGGCGGCTGGGCGTGGCGTGTTTTCCAGGTACGTCGGAGTTCTTGCGTTGTTTCGCTAGTTTGTTGCTTTCTTCTTTGATCTTGTCATTTTCGTGTTTGTCTTCGCGGTGTGGCACTCATGGGTTTCGTCTGCTGACGGCAGGAGCTGGAGCCACGCGCCCGCGACAGGTATGGCGCCCTCGACCAGCTGAGCGCCGTGCTCCGCCGGCTCGGGAGCGCCGCGACGCTCTCGACGCCCTTGCGGAGGCCCTGAGGACCCGGGACGGCTGGCTGGCGTACCAGGCGGAGGCTTTGCGCGACCAACTCTTGGAGCTAGAGGGGCAGCCCACGGCGCGCCCCTCCGCCATCGAGCGGGTCCGTACGGCCCTCATCGACCCGGATGAGGCGCTGCAGCAGGCGAGAGGGAACTGGAGAGGGCGCGCACTGTGGCGACGGACTGGGAGGCAGAGGTGGTCTCCATCCGGACCCAGAACCGGCAAGCCCGCGCGGCGCTCCTGAGGCGCAGTCTCAGCAGAGCCGGGCCGAGGAGAGGGCGCGGGAGGCCGAGCAGAGGGCCAAGGAGGCCGAAGAATTGAAGGCCGCTCTCACCGGTAAGGTCACCGCGGTTGCCGAGGCGGAGGAGCAGCTCCGGCAGGAGCGTGCTGCCCGCCAGGAGGCCGAAGGTCAACTCCAGCAGGAGCGGGCCGCTCTCGCTGATGCCCGGTCGGCGCTCGAGCGGGAGCACGCTGCTCTCGAGGAGGCGCAGACGTCGCTGAAGGAGCGGGAGGCCGATGTCTCGATGCTCGACGGGGAGCTGATTGCTCTCAGCATTTCGAACACGGACCAACAACGGTCCCTCGAGGAGCAGAGCGCTACGGTCGTCAGCTTGCAGCAGGCGGTCGAGACCGAGCGCCGGGCTCTCGAGGTGGAAAAGAAGCAGGTTGAAGGTGAGTTGCCACTTCGTTTCTTGTTTTGTTGATCTTCCCTTCGGGGGTCTGTTCCCCTTTTGATTTCTTTTGCTCGCGTCGTCCAGGCCTGCGTACCGCGCTGGGGCATGCGACCAATCGGGCCGAGACGCTGCAGGCCGCCTACAACTCCTCCGAGCAAGAGTTGGTGGAGCTTCGCACTGCAACCCTCGAGGCCTGCCAGGCGGTCGAAGAGGGCGAGGCGCAAGCCGGAAGCTCGCTGGCCAACCGTCTGCGCGCCCTTGGCGGGCACGTCTCCAGGCGCATGCGTCGCGCGCTTCACCTAGGCGTCCAGAAGGCCCTTGGTGTGCTGCGGTCCCACTACAAGGTAAACTTCGAGGCCGTGGCGTTGGGCTACGTCGTCCCGGAGGGCGTCGAGGACGAGGCGGCGATGGAGCAAGCGGACGCACTTGCCGTTGATGCTGCCGAGGCGCCCACCAAAGCCTTCACGGATTTCTTGTTCCCGGATGCCGCTGACGCCAATGAGCCTCAGGCCTGAAGACCGCTGGGCACTAGGCCCATTTTAGTTTAGATGTTAGTATCTGGGCCATATGGCCATGTAAATAAACGAGTGAAACTTGTGGAATGTTTAAGCACTTGTAAATTTAAGCGGTGCCTTTTATTTGTCGCATTGTTCCGTTTTTTCCCTTTGCTCGGGCGAATTCGGGTTAGGGGAGTTCGATTTCGTGAGTAGTTCCTGGGCCGGAGGCAAGAGAGAAGGGTCGTATCCTCGCGGAGGAGTAGGCTATCTCTGACTCGCACGTCCTTCCCGCATGACCACCCGCGCCCTGCCTTGATTTGCTCGAGGCTACAGTTGAAACGTGCTTAGCGCGTTCACAAGTTAGATTTTTGCGAAAAAATGGGACCATTTTTCGGGGGGGATGCCCCCCGCAGTAGCCCCCGAGGGTGACTTGGTTTTCAGGGGAAAGCCGAGTTGCCCTTTAACTTTATTGACTTGCTACTATTTACATTTGTATTGCCAACTGGGGTGTTGGGTATGCAATTTACAACAAAAAGCTTGGAAGTCCTAGCTAAGGGTAGAAGCGACGTAGCTGCTGGATGTTCCAAGCATTGGTGAGTTCCTCGCCGTCCTCGTTAGCTAGCTTGTACGTGCCGGGCTTGAGCACCTTCACCACGACGTAGGGTCCCTCCCATGGGGGTGATAACTTGTGGCGGCCTCGATTGTCTTGGCGTAGCCTTAGGACCAAATCCCCCTCGCTGAAGACCCGCCGCCGCACCTTTCGAGCTTGGTAGCGTCTCAAGGACTGCTGGTACCTTGCGGAATGCATCAAGGCCACGAGGCGTGCTTCCTCCAACTGGTCCAGGGAGTCCTCGCGGGCTTGTTGGTTGGCGTCTTCGTTGTAGCCCTGCACTCTAGGCGATCCGTATTCCAAGTCCGTGGGGAGGACAGCCTCCGCGCCATGGACTAGAAAGAACGGGGTGAACCCGGTGGCTCTGCTTGGGGTGGTCCTGAGGCTCCATACGACCGTCGGCAGCTCCTGGAGCCATTTCTGACCAGACTTGTTCAGCTGGTCGAAGATTCTAGGCTTGAGGCCTTGTAGAATCATGCCGTTGGCACGCTCCACTTGGTCGTTGGTCTGTGGGTGTGCCACGGCTGCCCAGTCCACACGGATGTGGAACTTATCGCAAAACTCCAGGAATTTCTGACCCGTGAATTGGGATCCATTCTCGGTGTGATGGAGTTCGGCACTCCAAACCGATAAGCGATGTCGGTGAAGAATGTCACCGCTTGCTCCGCCCTGAGATTTGTAATGGGGCGCACCTCCACCCATTTGGAGAACTTGTTGATTGCGACCAACAGGTGGGTGTAGCCCCCAGGCGCCTTCCGCAGGGGCCCGACGATGTCCAGTCCCCACACGGCGAAAGGCCACGTGATGGGGATGGTCTACAGGACGTGCGCGGGGAGATTGGACTTGCGAGCGTAAAACTGGCACCCTTCGTAGGTGCGCACAACCTCGCTGGCGTCAGCGACCGCAGTGGGCCAGTAGAAGCCCTGGCGGAACGCGTTGCCCACGAGGGTGCGGGGTGCGGCATGGTGGCCGCACACGCCCGCGTGTATGTCCCGGAGGAGCTCGCGCCCCTGGGGGATGGGTACGCATCGCTGCAGGATGTTGGAGGCGGCATGCTTGTACAGCTCGCCGTCGACGAGGGTGAAGGATTTGGCCATCCTGGCGATGCGCCTGGCCTCGGACCGGTCCGAGGGGAGTTCCCCTCGGTCCATCCAAGCGATATACTTGTCGCTCCAGTCCACCTCGATGGGGGCTGGCTCGACGTCCATGGCTTCGGCCTCGTTGGCGCCGTACCCCTTGAGGAGGGAGAGCATGAACGCCTCGTTCGAGGGGTCCTCGTCCATGGGCTCTGCGCCTGCTGGATTCGAGGGAGCCCCCGAGGGTTCTGTGCAGTTCGAGGGGTGCGACTCGAGGGTGGCAGAAGGTTGTGCGACGTCCCGAGCGAAGACGTTCGGGGGGACGATGATCCGCCCCGACGCGATCTTGGTGAGCTCGTCCGCCTCCTCGTTATACCGGCGGGGCACGTGATTGAGCTCGATGCCGTAGAACTTGTCCTCGAGGGCCCGCACGGCCTTGTAGTACGCCTCCATCTTGTCGTCGTGGCAGCTCGCGTTTTTCATGACCTGGTCGATCACGAGCTGCGAGTCCCCCCGCACGTCGAGGCGTTTGATGCCTATCTCGATGGAGATTTTGAGGCCACAAAGCAGGGCCTCGTACTCAGCCATGTTGTTCGATGCGGGGAAGTGAAGGCGCACAGCGTACCGCATGTGCTCCTTGAGGGGTGAGACGAAAAGCAGGCCCGCACCCGCCCCTGTTTTCATCACCGAGCCGTCGAAGTACAGAGTCCAGCACTCCGCCTGGATCTGTGGCGGCGGCAATTGTGTATCCGTCCACTCGGCGACGAAATCCGCCAAGATTTGGGATTTGATGGCCTTGCGCGGGGCGTAGGCGAGCGTTTCAACCATCAATTCCACCGACCACTTGGCAATCCTGCCCGCTGCATCCATGTTGTGGATGATTTCTCCTAATGGAAAGGAGGAAACCACCGTGACAGGGTGAGCCTCGAAGTAGTGGCGGAGCTTGTGCCGCGCGAGCACCACTGCGTAGAGTAGTTTCTGGACTTGTGGGTAGCGCGTCTTGGTGTCGGACAAGACTTCGCTGATGTAATACACCGGCCGCTCAACCGGCAAGGCGTGTCCCTCCTCCGTGCGCTCCACCATGATCACGACGCTGACCACCTTGGTGGTCGCAGCCACGTAGAGGTACAGGGGCTCGCTGTCTTGCGGCGGTGTGAGGATCAGGGCGTGGGTAAGGGACGCCTTTAGCTTATCGAGCGCCTCCTGGGCCTCGGCGGTCCAGGAGAAGCGCTCGTGCTTCTTGAGGAGCCGGTAGAGGGGCAAGCCCTTCTCGCCGAGCCGTGAGATGAAGCGGCTCAAGGCGGCAAGGCACCCCAGCACCCTTTGGACCCCCTTGAGGTCCCGAATCGGACCCATCCGCTCGAGGGCTGCAACCTTTTCGGGGTTGGCCTCGATGCCTCGCTGGGAGACGATGTATCCTAAAAGCATACCCCGCGGCACGCCAAAGACACATTTTTCTGGGTTTAACTTAACCCCATTGGCCCGAAGGCAGCCGAACGCGATGCTGAGGTCGTTAACCAAGTCGTCCGCCTTCCTAGTTCTTACGACTATATCATCTACATATGCCTCAACGGTTCGCCTGATGTGGTACCCGGAATAGGCATCAAGAAAGCAGAGCAGTTCGCACCCAGCGGTCGAATCAACAATCTGATCGATACGAGGCAAAGGAAAAGGAACTTTAGGACATGCTTTATTAAGACTTGTGTAGTCTACACACATTCGCCACTTCCCATTCTTTTTCTTCACTAATACAGGATTAGCTAGCCAAGTGGGGTGGAACACTTCCTTGATGAACCCAGCCTCTAGGAGCTTTCGCAGCTCCGCTCTGATTGCCTGGCGCCGCTCCTCGTCAAAGCGGCGCAGCCATTGCTGCACGGCGCGGAAGTGAGGTAGGATGTCAAGGGAGTGCTCGGCGACCTCCCTCGGGATGCCTGGCATGTCCGAGGGGCTCCACGCGAAGATGTCGGCGTTGGCGCGGAGGAAGTCGACGAGCACCACTTCCCATTTCGGGTCGAGGGTAGAACTGACCCTCAACGCCTTGCCCTCGGGGGCAGCAGGGTCGAGGGGCACCTCCTTGGTCTGCTCGGCAGCCTCAAAGCTGTCGGCATGCTTGGCGGTGGAGCTGAGGTCCTCGTTGACCAGCTTCTCCATGTTGGCCACCAGCGCTTCGTTCAGCGCTAGTGCCTCTGCGTGCTCCACGCACTCGACGTCGCAGTTGAAGGCGTGCTCGATGGATGAGCCTACGGTGATGACGCTGTTGGGCCCCGGCATCTTCATCTTGAGGTAGGTATAGTTAGGGACCGCCATGAACTTGGCGTAGCAGGGCCGCCCGAGTATGGCGTGGTACGCGCCCCTGAACCCCACCACCTCGAAGGTGAGCGTCTCCTTGCGGTAGTTGTCCGGCGTGCCGAACCAGACAGGCAGGTCGATCTACCCGAGGAGCTGGACGCACTTGCCTAGCGCGACGCCATGGAACGGCATCGTGCTGGGCCGTAGCTGGTCCAACCCGATCCCTAGCAGGCGCAGCGTGTGCGCGTAGAGGATGTTGAGGCTGCTGCCTCCGTCCATCAGGACCTTCGAGAACCGCGCGTTCCCGATGACTGGGTCGACCACCAGCGGGTACTGAACCGGATTGGGGATGCGGTTTGGGTGATCCTCGTGGCTGAAGGTGATGGCGTCCTCCGACCAATCGAGGAAGGAGGGAGGCGCTTTTTCCGCGGCGAGAACCTCGTGCCGCTCCCGCTTGCGCTGGCGGCTAGACATGTCGATGGTCGGCCCCCCGAAGATGAGGAAGACATTCTCCATGGCGGGGAAGCCACCGGCGTCGCCATCACCCCCGTCCTTCTTGGCCTCGTCGTCCTTCGCGACGGCGCGGCTGTAGAACCGCTTGAGCATGTCGCACTGCTCGAGGGTTTGGTTGACCGGTGTTTTATGGTAGGGACATGGCTTCTTCAGCATGTCGTCGAACACTCCCGAGCCTCGAGGGGCCACTCGAGGGGCCCGCCGAGCCGGTCAACGAAGAAGGGCCTCGCCGTCGTCGTCGTCGCGCCCCTGCTCGCGCGCCTCGCGGCGCGGCTTCTTTCCCTTCTTTCCCCGCTTCTTCCTCTAGCGGAGCTCCTTGGACTTGCTGCCCTCCGCGGGCGTGTCATCCGCGTGCTTGCCCTTCTTGCCGTCGAAGATCGCCCCCACCGCTTCTTCGCCCGAGGCAAAGCTGGTAGCGATGTCGAACAGCTCGTTGGAGTCGACCGGCGGGCTGCGCCCAAGCTCGCGAACGAGATCCCGGCATGTGGTGCCCTCGAGGAAAGCGTGCACGATTTCGGACTGCGCCACGCTCGGGAGTTCCGTGCAGCGCTTGGAGAAACGCCGTATGAAGTCCCAGAGCGATTCGCCAGGCTTCTGGGTGCAAGAGCGCAGGCCCCAGGAGTTCCCAGGGTGCACGTACGTGCCCTGGAAATTTCCCACGAACGGGCGGACCAGGTCGTCCCAGTTGTGGATCTGGCTGGCAGGTAGGTGCTCGAGCTACGTCTGTGCCGAGTCAGTGAGGTGCAAGGAGAGGTTGCGGATGATGACCTCGTCGCTGGTGGCTCCGCTCAGCTGGCACGCTAGGCGGTAGTCGTTGAGCCACACACGGGGATCCGTATCCCCGTTGCACTTGATGATCGTCGTGGGCTGGCGGAAGCGCTGAGGGAAGGTCGTCGTGCGAATCTCCTGGCTGAACACACGGGTTCCCGGGGGCTCCGGCGTCGGTGAGCGGTCCTCCCCCGCCGTAGTAGCGTCCACCCCGCCGAGGGTGGTAGCCTGCTGCCGCCGGGCCTCCGCGTTGCTCGTCCGTCGGGCGTTGATGACGTTGCGGGTGTCGCCGTCTCGGGCCGTCCGCGCGTGTCAAGGAGCCGCTCTATGGCCGGCGTGCGCCCGGGTTGGCGGGGCGCTCCGCCGCGCCGCCCGCGTGTACCAAGGGCTCAGGGCCTTGCGCACCCCTGTCGTCCCACGCGCTCCCCTGTTGGCGGATGTGGGACGCCGAGCTTTCGGCCTGCTGGATGGCCGCTTGCTCGATGAGCGCTTGCGCCTCACGGTGCAGGTTCCGCGCCTCGGGCGTCGAAGGGGCGGGCATGGCCCGCATCAGTGTCACGGCGGCGATGATCTTTTGGCTCGCTCGTGGGGGCGTGTCCAGGTTGTCGACGTTGAAGTCGGTGTTGATGCGATCGCGGGCTTGTCTGCCCAGCTCACGCGCGCGTTCGCCACGCGCGGAGGCTTCCCCCGTGGTGGAGGCGCGAAGCAACCGCACCGTGCGGTATTCTTCTGCCAGCTTGGCCTCGAGCTCGCGCGCCTGGGCCAACTGCGCGTTGATGTCGGCCCCCCTCGGCTGTGAGGGGGGAGGGGCGCTTGGCCTCACAGCCAGCCGCGATCCTGTCCCCAGAGCAGGAGGAACCTCTCCGTCGCTGGCGCCCGCTACGTCGGCGGCGTTTGCTAGGTCGTTGGCGATGACGACATAGCACTCCCGCGCGGGGTCGTAGCTCCTAGCGCCGGAGTCATCGGAGCAGCCGAATCGGTAGTCCGTGGCGTCGAGGAACCACCTGAACATCACTGGGTCCGGCACGCCGGAGAAGTCCCACTCCGCGTATCCATGCGAGGTAGCGGGTGGCAGCGCGTCGACAGAGCCTAGGGATGACTCATCACCGGTGGAGGCGCTAGGGTCCCTGGCGACCAAGACGTGGTGGCCAGGGGGAACCCTGCGCATCATTGTGTTGACGCTGGTGTTGGCGACGTAGGCTGCCGTGGCGCCGCGCAGGCCGATAGGGAAGCGCGGTCCGGAGACCGAGCGCTCCCCTGTCGGGGGCGGCTGTTGTCGTGCTGGCGAGCGCATCACGTTGCGAGGCGACGTGCGCGGCATGTCGGCGCTCGATCGCGCTTGACGCGAGCGCCGGCCGGAGCGGCGGCGGCACCGTGGCGCCGATGAACCCGCGGCGTCCGTGCCGGCGGGTGTCGATGTCGCGGCGACGCGTGCGGCGGCGACTGGGGAGGACCCGGCTTGGTGCCGCGCACGGAGTTCCTCACGGTTAGTGAGGCGCATCAGGTAGCCGTTCCCCGTGGCCTGAAAGTTCAGGCCCCCGAACTGGAATTCGACTCCGGTGGGGAGGGGGTCCGAGCTGCCCATGGAGTAATGCTGACCGCGGTACTCGGTGCGAATAAACATTGAGGGAGCTAATGACGGGTTGACCTTCAGCGCGCGTGTGCCCCACGGTGGGTGCCAACTGTCGGTGCGGAATGTAGTCCCGACACTAACTAGTAATAAGCGCTGAGATCTGTCCCACAATGGTCGGTGCTAAGCAACTAAAGACACTTGGTTTATCCTGATTCCGGCCGGGGCCGTACGTCCAGCAGGGGTGTGCTCGAGGCACTGTATTGCTTCGCACCGGGGTGCCTGTAGTGAGGCGGCTACAAGCGAGGCGGGAGAGGAGGCGTCGCCTCCAAGTCCCAGGTGGAGTGATTGAGGCGAGTGCCAATATCGTGGGGAAGGCGGGAAGCGTGTGAATGATCGCAGCCCGTGGTCCCGTGTCTAATGTCCTCTCCCCCCGCGGCGTGGGGGGTCACCTTCCTTTTATAGACCAAGGAGAGGGTGATTTACAGGCATGCCGCACTGTTTAGCTACGTGTGGAGGTATGGCGTACAGTGCCGGGGAGTTGGCGGTCGTCCTGGCGAACCTTGTCCTGGTTATGGCGTCGTGGCGTGTCCTGTACTTGAACAGGGCCCGCTTCGAAGGTGAAGGCGTAGTGGTTGATCGAGGCGTCTCCACGCGGGCTCGAGGAAGCCGTTGACGATGATCCGTACGGGGTACAGTGGCAGGCGTGGCGGTGTCCCGTCCCCGCGTGCTCAACAGCGTCAAAGTTGTTGTAGCGATTGCCGGCGTGGCGCGCGCGGGGCGGGGATGGCCGCACGGGGCGCGCGGTGACGGGGGATGGCGCTCCCGCCGGCCTGACGTCACGGTTTGACCCCGTGGAGTCACGAGAGAAGGGTTCGAGGGTGCAACTGGCCCCCCTTCGAGGGCGTGGTGTGTTAGCCGTACGGGAGTGGGTGGCACAGTGTCACGGAGCTGACACTGGCTTCGTCGCACAGTTCCCCACAGTGGCGGGGATGGGCTTCCCCTAGGGAGTTGGCGGAACAGCGTCGGGGCGTGATTCCCAGGCGCGTGATGGTGCGGCTCTTCTGTGTCAGAGCATTAAATGCCCGTACCCGCGTGCGAGAGCTGGTGCGCCCGTGAGGGAGCCTCGAGCGAGGCGGAGCCCGCTCGAGGGGGCGTGCGCCCTCGAGCGAGGCGGAACCTGCTCGAGGGGGTGTTAGCCCTCGAGCAAGGCGGAACCCACTCGAGGGGGCGTTTGATTGGGCCACTCTGGTGGGCCGCGAGGGCCACCACAGCGTGGGTCATGTCGCGTGTGCGTGTTTAGGTAAGAGGTGCGTTTTGTTTTGTTTTTTGCAGGTTTCAAGCAGGATTCCCCCGGTTTTTTAGGGGACCCTCAGGGCTGACCCGACAGCTGATGCTGTGGCCGCTCGGAGTTTCTTGCTCTCAGCCTCGGCAAGCGCAAGCCTCGATGCCAGCGAGTCCCACTCAGTGGCGGCCGTTGAGGTAGCGGTCTCAGCGGAGATGGCTCGATCTTCTGCCGACTGCCGGGCAGCTTCAAGGTGTGACAACCCGCCCAGGAAAATACCGCACTACCGCCTAAACCAATCCACCTTGGTCATTAAGCAGTAATAAAGTATCTTCCTGCCATTAGTTGTCGGGTTAACGCCCGGTAAATCACTTATATAGCAACAAGGATCAATATATATGCATTAAAACTCACACGAAGGCGAGTCCAGAGATACAACATATTTAACAACCGAATTTTACCCCGAAGGGTTTAATTATTACAAACCGAAGTTTTTGTCATAACGACATAGTTGAGAGTTTTCAAAACAGTGGAAATCAACTAAGCGGAAAGCGAGAACACCACGGGAGGCCAGCCATGATGCCTTCAGTCGTCATCCTCCACCCACTCCAGCTCCCAGCTGGGCAGGATCTCTCTGGGCCACACATCACAGAAAGCATTACCTGGATCAACATATTATAGCAAGACTGAGTATACTAATACTCAGCAAGACTTACCTGTCAGTGATAACTACTTCACCAACTCTAGACATGAAAGGCTTTTGGCCATTGCGTTTCTTTTGCTGAAAAGTAACAAAGAGTATGTCCTTACTTTCACGATTTTAGCACAAATTCTAGTGGGTTTATTCTTTCCTAAATTATCCATCTAATACAGACAAGGTTGTACCATTCAATTAATCAAGCGTAATATTCATCAACTTCCATCATTAGGGATCCCATGGCTAGTGGAGTAAGTTGTCTTAGATAACGGTGAGAGGCCGACAATCGATTGATTCTAACCTTGCAAGGTAGACCTAAACACACGGTGGGATGCCCCCACGAGGACAACCACCAAACGGTTCCCAAAAATCCTCGGGTCGGGATAAAAGGCCACAGTCTTTGGTGCAGGCTATCCGTCATACCCCGCGAGACACCCGGACTCACCATACACCACTGGTAGCTAGCCGTGAGACGCATCCCAAGAGTAGTGACAGCTAAATCCCTAGCCGTCTCATTAAGGTACTAGGCTTATCGGTCCCATTCCCGACAAGTGCTTAGTATGTTCAAACACTTAACCCACAATAGCCATTGGACCGGAGTCCACATCCCATGCTCTTACCACATGAGCAATCCTTTTAAAGAAATCTTGTGATTCCTATGTAGGAACCTATTCTCGTGAGTGACATCATCACCCGACTTGTAACGGTCTTATAGCTTAGCAGCTATCGACCTATCATACTAGTAAGGACACAGGTATCTAGGGATCATGCATCTAAGGTTCCATACAACTCCTGAACTTAAATGCACAAGCATCCATAGATAATTGTGTAGCAAAATTTGAAAACTGGGTCAAATGCACTGGGGCTTGCCTTCGTTAGCAAGGTTAGCTTGAGCACCCTCGGTGTTGTCGAGTACTTCCACGTACTGCAGAGCAGCTTTCGCTTCTTCTTCCTCGGCTTCCGGGACGAGTGAGTAGTCACCGTCAGGAAGGTCTACACAGAATGCAATGCAGGGTTCAGGTGATGTGACAGCTTATTTATCTTATCCAACTCTTGTTGGTCATATTCACCTTAACAAATAATGAACTATTACTTTCTTTTTATGAAGGTTATTATTGATATGTGTTTCCTTCTTTTAGTACACACTTGAATTAATGTTTTTCTTTTATACATGCTATTTCATGTGAAGATTTAATACTTTCACCTTTCACTAGTAAAGGTGTGCACAAAGATAATTATTCACAATTTAATCCTTCAACAGCAAGGGTGTATGCTTAGCTTCTTAGTTTAAGTTGGATAACACTTCACAAAAAGGGAAACGAATTAAAAAGGTATTTTCCCAATTTAATCAAAGCATTATTCCATAAGGGCCTTTTAAACTTTTATCAAACAATAATTCACTAAAAATTTAAAGAAGGGTTTATTAAGCATCACAACACTTATACTGCACCACTGATCACTCATGCAAGGCTTGGAGAGCCAGAAAATTAATTACTTTGAAGATAACCAAAGCTAGCTAGTGATTCAAGTTAAATGCATACAAAAATAAATAAGCATCTAAATGTTCCTTAACTTCCTCACACATGTTCTCTGGTCCTAACCCATTTTACAAAACCATAAAACACACCTAGAATCACTAATGATCTTGCATCATTGAATTACAAAGAAAAACATGCACAAATTAAGAATAAATATTTCTGATTACTCAAAAATTGTGATTAATTCACCAGAGATGTAACATGGCATAACAAGACAGTATGCACAAGTTGGGCTCAAAAACATAAATATTTTTAGCTACAAAAATCATCTAGGAAGATTCTGCATAAAGGGATTACTTCATAACTTTGTGCAATTTTTGGCACAGGAGCTATTCATAACATCACGCACAACATATACAAAAATTGGATACAGGGGACTCATGGATTTTGAGTTGTGGCAGATCTAGGTTTTCCACATTCCTATTTTTCATGCTAAAAATATCAAGAATCAGACTATGTGAGTATAACAAAAGTTGTAGTATTTTCCACAACGAATCCAACAAAATTAAGGTTGCATTTTTCTGAATTTTCTACGAATTTCTACGCATTTTATAAGTTTCAGTAAATGGAGTATACTATTGAAGATGTAAGTTTGTCCTGAGGCCCCTGGAAAGATTTTGGGCCAAGCAATTGGGTCCCTAGACCCACGGGGCGGCGGGCTCGCCGGAATCCGGCGGCTCCGGCGGCGCTCCTGGCCGGGGAAGGGGTCGGGGTCGACCACAAGCTCACCTAGGGTTGAGTGGTGGCCGTGGTTGGGGCGGAGACGTCGCCGCGTGGGTGCTCGGCGATGGCGGCGGCGGCCGCGGCGGCTCGGGCTCCGGCGAGGGGAGTGCGCACGGGTGAAAATGTGAGGCTTGCTGAGGTGCAACGGGTCCTAGGGAATGTGTCGGACTAGCTGACCAGCGGTGAGGTCTAGAGACGACGCGAGCACATGGTGGCGGCGGCAATGGCGGCCGGCGGGCTCGGTGGGGCGTGCTAAGGCGGACGGTGCTCGGGCTTTTATAGCTGGGCTCCCTGGTGACGTCGCCGTGATGCCCGAGATGCTGTCGTAGCACGGCCATCTCGACCGGCGCGCGTACTGCGGTGTCTGCCGACGGACCGGCGGTCCGTGGCGCGCACCGACCGTGCACGGCGCGGTCCCCGGTGTGCGCACGGTCGGGGATTCCCCCGACCTTGGGGCGCGGCGCCCGGGGAAGGCGCGTGGCCTAGGGCAGCGTGCGACCTCGGGCGGAGGAGCGTCGGGTGGCACGCGGACGCGGACGTTGAGGGTGCGGGCGCGGCATCGCAGCGCGACGTCACGGCGCACGGTGCGGCCGGCCGTTTTAAAATTTGCTGAGCCCAAGTTTGAACGCGATTTTCTCCAAAAATTTGAATAGAAGTGTACCAAATTTTTAATACGAAAATTGTAGATCTCACTACCCCCTACAATTTTCACAAAGGCCATATGGGTTTTTTCCCAACAGATTTTGCAAGGAAGGCATGCCAACATTGAATGTCAACCTGTGTCCATGAATAGGAGATACTAACCTTTGGGCAAGTTTTTCATGCTTTTCCACTCAAAATTTGAAATGCCAATCTACATGAAAGTTGTGTCCCTCAACAAGTTGGACAACTTTAATAAAGGTAGATTTTGAAGTGTTTAGGTGAAATTTGGAGAATGCGGCAAAAGTTCCGAAAGACATCTATGGATACTAGGGTTTAAGTGGGGTTTGACCAGGTCTTTGACCATAGGTCGGCCCCACATGTGTGTCCATTAGACCAAAGGGTTCACTACAGTTGTTGGTGAGTTTTTTGAGGTGAGGGCCCAGGTTGGCCGTGATTTGACCACTGTCAGCCGGGTTGACCAACGATTAGGGTTAATTAAAAACCTGGGGCGTCACACAAGGGACGCCCGCGCGGAAGTCTCGCTCGCCACGGCACCAGCCGCCATCACCTGGGCCACGACGAGCTGCATTTCCAGCTGAGTCCGCTCCGCGCGGAGTTTGCGCACCTCGCGTGCACGTCTCTGACCTGAAGACTCGAGGGTCTGCAGCCAACAAAACAAAGATAAGTGGTGTAACCCGAGAAGACCGCGGAATCGAGAAGTTAATCCCTAACAAGAAAACTTACCAAGGTTGTGGGGAGGATGAGCTCATTAAAGGCGTGGCGTGCCCAAGTCATCCCACGCTCCAGGGTATTACGCGTCGCGACCTCCTCATCGCCCTCGGAGTCGACGTTGAGCCCGGAGGTAGCCGCCCACGAAGTACATGCGAGCTCAAGGGTCCAGGCCTCGCCGCCCACTACGCCATGTGACAAGGACGCCCCCGTCTCCTCGGCCTTCCGGATTTCCGGGGAAGCGGCCCTAGTCATGTGTGTCCCAAAAATTCCCTCTAGGGCCTCTCGGTCTAGTTTATTCTTAACAGACCAACGTATTTTTGGAAAATCAGACAATCTTGGCAAATTTTATTCAAAAACCAGTGATTAAGTTTATTAATTAATCTCTGGTGCATATAGTTGCTCTGATACCAACTGTGACAACCCGCCCAGGAAAATACCGTACTATCGCCTAAACCAATCCACTTTGGTCATTAAGCGATAATAAAGTATCATCATGTCGTTCGTCGTCGGGTTAACGCCCGGTAAATCACTTGAATAGCAACAAGGATCAAAATATATGCATTAAAACTCCGAAGGCGAGTCCAGAGATACAACATCATTAACATCCAAATTCGTACCCCGAAGGGTTTAATTATTACAAACCGAAGTTTTTGCCATGACAAAATAGTTCAAAGTTTTGGAAACAGCGGAATTAAACTAACGGAAGCAGAAACACCACTGGAGGCCATCCATGATGCTCTCAACAGTCGTCCTCCGCCCACTCCAGCTCCCAGCCGGGCGGGATCTCTCCGGGCCACACATCACCGAAAGCATTACCTGGATCAACATATTTAAGCAAGGCTGAGTATACTAATACTCAGCAAGACTTACACGTCGGTGATAACTACTTCACCAATTCTAGACAATGAACAGCTTTTGGCCACTGGGTTTCTTTTTGCTGAAAAGTAACAAAGAGTATGTCCTTACTTTCAAGATTTTAGCACAAGTTCTAGTCATTTTAATCTTTACTACATTAGCCAACTAGTACAGACAAAGTTGTACAATACAATTAATCAAGCATAGTATTCATGAACTTCCATCATTAGGGACCTCATGGCTAGTGGAGTAAGTAGTCTCAGATAACGGTGAGAGGCCGACAATCGATTGATTCAAACCTTGCAAGGTAGACCTAAACACACGGTAGGTTGCCCCCGCGAGGACAACTTCCCAAGCAGTTCCCAAAAATCCTCGGGTCGGGATCGAATCTTACAGTCTTTGGTGCGGGATATCCGGCATACCCCGCGAGGCACCGGAGTCACCGTACACCACGGTAGCTAGCCGTGAGACGAATCCCAAGAGTAGTAATAGTAGGATCCCTCGCCGCCTCATTAAGGTACTAGGCTTACCGGTCCCATTCCCGACAAGTGCTTAGTACGTTCAAACACTTAACCCACAATAGCCATTGGACCGGAGCCCAAATCCCATGCTCTTACCACATGAGCAATCCAATTAAGGATATATTGTGATTCCTATCTAGGAACCTATTCTCGCGAGTGAGGTCATCACCCGACTTGTAACGGTCCTATAGCTTAGCGCCTATCGACCTATCATACTAGTAAGGACAAAGGTACCTAGGGATCATGCATCTAGGGTTCCATTCAACTCCTGAACTTAAATGCACAATCGTCCATAGATAATTGAATAAAGAATTTGAAAACCGGGTTAGATGCACCGAGCTTGCCTTCGTCGCCTAGGTTAGCACGGGCACCCTCGTTGTCGTCGAGCACTTCTACGTACTGCAGCGAAGCTTCTGCTCCTCCTTCCTCGGTTTCCGGGACAAGGGAGTAGTCATCGTCCGGAAGATCTACACGGAATGCAATGCAAGTTCAGGTGAGGTGACAGTTTATTATCTTATCCAACTCTTGTTGGTCATATTCACCTTAACAAGTATCTAGATATACATCTATTTTAGAAAGGTTATTAGTTTTATATGATTCATTCTTTTATTGCACATTTGGAATAAATGTTCCTTTGTACTTGATATTTTATGTAAAGGTTTATTCCTTTTTCCCTTCACTAGAAAGGGTATGAACAATATTTTTGTTCATGAATCAATTCCTTATCAGCAAGGGTGTTTTATTAATCTTAATTAAGTTAGGTAATACTTTCCCAAAAGGGAAAAGAATTAAATAGGGATTTTCCTTATTAAATTGCTCTTTAATATTTAAAAGGGCTTTTAAGCTTTTTATTAAGCAATAAATTACCAAAAATTCAAGGAAGTGTTCCTTAAGCATATCAGCACCCATTCTGGTCCACTGGACCCACATGTAATGCTTGGAAGCTAGGAAAGTAAATACTATAGAAAATAACAAAGATTAGCTAGTGATTCAAATTAAATGCATACAAAAATAATTATGCACCAAAATGATCCAAACTTTCTCATGCATGCTCTCTAGTCCTAAACAAGCCTAAAGAACCAGCATGTACACCAAGAAACTCTACTGAACTTGCTTCATTAATTTACAAAAGAAAACATGCACAAATTAATAATAAATATTTCTGTTAAGCCAAAAATCATGATTAATTTACAAGAGGTGTTTTTTTACATAACAAGACAGCATGCACAAGTTGGGCACAAAAACATAAATATTTTTAGCTACAAAAATCATCTAGGCAGTTTTTGTAGAAATAGAAAACAATTTATATAGCAAGATTTACTTCATAACTTTGTGCAATTTTTGGCACAAGAGCTAGTCATGGCAAGGCATACAACATATCCAAAACTTAGATACAGAGGAGTTGTAGATTTTGAGTTATGGTAGATCTAGGTAGTTCACAATCCTATTTTTCATGTTAAAAATATTTAGAATCAGACCATGTGAGAATAACAAAAGTTGTGGGATTTCTCTCCATGAATCCAACGAAATTGGTTTGGCAATTTTCCGAATTTTCTACAATTTTCTAAGGATTTTCTACTGCACTGGACCAACTAGCAAGAAAACCTAGATAGGATTCATTACAAACACGTCCTAAACTTTACACAAGACACCCTGCTAAGAAGTCGATCCTTGCAATTGGGCCCTTGGCCGGGGGACGCGGCGCAGCTCTGGCCAATTCCGGTGAGCCGGCGGCGCTCCTGGCCGGGCAAGCGGTGGGGCTCGACGGGGTGCTCACCTAGGGTCTACGAGTGGCGGAGTTGGGACGGAGGAACGGCCGGGGGCCGAGGGGGGATCGACGGCGGCCGGCGGCGCTTGCCACGGCGGCTCGGGGGAAGCGCGAGCTTGGGGAACACGCGACCCCGGGAGGTGCACTTCGGGGTCTAGTGAAGCTAGGGGAGTGGTCGGCCGGCGGCGAGCGCGAGCGGGGACGTGACCTCAAGGCGGCGGCAATGGCGGGGGGGGGGGGGGGGGGGGGGGGAGCTCGGTGGCGCGCGGAGGGGAGGAGGAAGGCGCTTATATAGGCCGGCTTGGGGTTCGTGGGTGACGGCGGCATGACGGCGAAGATGTCGTCGTGGTCCTCTCCCTCGGTGGTCGCGCGTACGGCGGCGACACCGCCGTCGGACCGGCGGTCCGTGGCGCGCTCGCGCGTATGGTGGGGACGCGGCCGGCGCACGGCATCTAGGGGGGCTCCGGGCCTAGGGGCGCGCTCACCCGGGGAAGGGGCGTCTCGGGCGGAGGGCCTCGGGCGGCGCGTGGGGGCGCGGACGCCGAGTTGCGGCCGGGCGCCGGCCGGCGACGCGCGGCGCTCAGGCGCGAGACGTCGCGGCGCGCTGGCGCTCTGCCCCGGTTTCAAATCGCTGGTGTTGTGTTTGAATTACATTTTCTCTAAAATTTTGAATAAAAGTCGACTAAACTGTGAATACGAAAGTTGTAGCTCTAGTCACCCTCTACAACTTCTAAAAAGGCTATATGGGGTCTTCACAGATTTTGAAATACACAAATTCCAACTTTGAATGTCAGCCTGTCCTTTTGAACAGTGAACTCTGCCTTTGCAACTAATTTTCCAAGCTTTTCCACACAAAATTTGAAATGCCAATCTACATGAAAGTTGTGTCCCTCAACAAGATGGACAACTTTCATATAGGTAGAATTTTAAGTGTTTAGGTGAATTTTGGAGAACGCGGCAAAAGTTCCGGCAGACATCTATGGACACTAGGGGAACAAGGGGTTTAACCAAGTTTTTGACCATGGGTTAGCCCCACAAGTGTGTCTACTAGTCAAAATCATTCACTAGGGTAGGTTAGTGAGTTTTTCGAGGTGAGAGCCCAGGTTGACCGTGATTTGACCATTGTTAGCTGCTTTGACCGGCCGTTAGGGTTAATTAAAAACCTGGGGCGTCACAGCCTACCCCCTTAAATGGAATCTCGTCCTGAGATTCGATTAGATAACGAAAGGATAGGGAGAAGAACTCACGGTTTTGAGACTGTAGGAAGCCCGGATACTTAGTGTTGAGATAGTCCTCCGTCTCCCACGTTGCCTCTTCTTCCGTGTGATGACTCCATTGGATCTTGTACATCCGTAGGGTCTGTCTTCGGGTCTTTCGCTCTTTTTGGTCTAGTACTTTCAATGGGTGCTCGATGAGCGAGAAATCCGGATCAATCCAAGCATTAGCTTCTGTGATAACTTCATTCTTCGGCACAGGCATTCCCTTCTTCAATTGAGTTACATGAAACACATTGTGGACTGCGGAAAACCGTTCCGGCAACTGGATACAGTAAGCCACTGGCCCACATACTTCTATAACTTCATAGGGTCCAATGTAGGGCGGAGCTAACTTTCCTTTGACACCGAACCTTTGCACACCTTTGGTGGGGGACACCTTCAAGTACACGTAATCTCCCACTTCAAAGTGTCGAGGTGTGGTTCCCTTGTCATGGTAACTCTTTTGCCTCATCTGTGCCATCTTCAAATTCTCTCTTATCACTTGCACCCTTCCTTCGGCATCTTTAACCAAGTCTGGACCAAAGAGTGTTCTCTCTCTGGCTTCTGACCAATTCAACGGAGTGCGGCATCTACGTCCATAAAGAGCATCGAACGGTGCCATCTTCAAACTGGCTTGATAACTGTTGTTGTAAGATAATTCTGCCAAAGACAAACATTTGTCCCAACTCTTGTCAAAATGCAAGATGCTGGCTCGTAGCATATCTTCCAAAATCTGATTTATTCTTTCCGTCTGACCATCGGTCCGCGGATGATAACTGGAGCTGCGAATTAGCTTGGTTCCTAAACACTCATGCAATTGCTCCCAGAAACGAGCTACAAACTGAGTTCCTCTGTCAGAGATTATAGTCTTCGGAATTCCATGCAAACGAACTATGTGGTCCATGTACAACTCTGCATATTGTTGTACTGAATAAGTAGTGTGCACGACAATGAAGTGAGCGGTCTTGGTGAGTCGGTCTATGATTACCCAAATAGAATCTTTCTAGTCGTTAGGGGTAAACCCACAATGAAATCCATACTAATATCGTCCCACTTCCACATGGGTATCGACAGGGGTTGGAATACACCTGCCGATTTCAAATGGCTTGCTTTCATCCGGTGGCAAATATCACACTCGGCTACATACTTGGCTATGTCCACCTTCATATTGGACCACCAGAAGTTCTGTTTCAGATCTTGGTACATCTTGGTACTGCCGGGATGAATAGAAAATTTGGACTTGTGAGCCTCATCTAGGATGATCTTTTTAATCTCCAGATCAACGGGGACCACAAGACATTTTCCAAACCAGACCACATCCTGGTGATCTTTCTGGAAACAAGTACACTTAGGATCTCCCTCTGCTAGTTTCTGTTTGATGGTTTGTATATCTTTATCATTGCGTTGAGTAGTGACAATTCTATCATAAAGATCGGACTCTGCCGTCAAGGCATAAAGACTTCCTTGCGGTACCACTTCTAAGTTGAGCCTTCTCATTTCTTCACATAACGATTCACTAACTGGCTCCAACTCTAGGTGGTTGCAGTGATCTTTGCGGCTAAGAGCCTCCGCAACAACGTTTGCCTTGCCGGGGTGGTAGTGCACTTCTAGATCATAATCCTTAATCAACTCAAGCCATCTTCTTTGCCTCATATTCAACTCTGACTGAGTAAAGATGTATTTGAGACTCTTGTGATCCGTGAAGATGTTGCAATGATTACCCATTTGGTAATGCTTCCATATCTTGAGAGCGTGGACAACAGCAGCTAACTCAAGATCGTGGGTAGGATAATTGAGCTCATGAGGTTGAAGTGCCCGTGAAGCATAGGCAATGACTCGGCCTTCTTGCATAAGGACACAGCCGAGACTCGTGCCTGATGCGTCACAGAAGACTTCAAACGGTTTGGAATTATCCGGTTGCACTAGCACTGGGGCTGAGGTTAGATGTTGCCTCAAGGTGTGGAAGGCTTTCTCACATGCTTCTCTCCACACGAACTTTACTCCTTTCTTGAGTAGTTCAATCATAGGTTTTGCGATTCTAGAGAAGTCAGGAATGAATCGACGGTACTATCCCGCCAATCCTAGGAAACTGCGGATTTGGTGTACGGACTTGGGTGGTTTACAATCCATCACCTCTTGAACTTTGCTAGGATCTACGGAGATACCATCATGGGAAATGGTGTGCCCTAGGAATTTTACACTTTTCAACCAGAATTCACATTTGGAGAACTTAGCATAAAGCTTATGATCTCGCAAACGCTGAAGGACAACTCGGAGGTGTTTGGCATGTTCTTTCTCGCTTTTGGAATAGATGAGAATATCATTGATAAAGACCATGAAAAATTTATCGAGCTCCGTCATGAACACGGAGTTCATGAGGTACATGAAGTAAGCTGGGGCATTCGTGAGACCAAAAGACATTACCAAGAACTCGTAAAGACCATAACGAGTGGAGAAAGCAGTTTTAGCAATGTCACAAGGTCGAATTTTGATTTGATGATAACCAGAACGAAGGTCAATCTTAGAGAAGACTTTGGCTCTAGCCAATTGATCAAAAAGAACATCGATTCGGGGAAGAGGGTATTTGTTCTTGATGGTGACTGCATTGAGCGGTCGGTAATCCACACACATTCTTAAGCTACCATCTTTCTTTTTGACGAAAAGAGCGGGGCAACCCCAAGGAGAAGAGCTCGGGTGAATATAATCCTTATCTAACAATTCCTGGAGTTGAGTTTTCAATTCGGCTAATTCTTTGGGTGGCATACGATACGGTCTTTTGGAAATGGGTGCGGTACCTGGTTGAAGTTCGATCACAAACTCGACATCTCTGTCTGGTGGCATACCAGGCAACTCATCAGGAAAAACATCCGGATACTCACACACTACTGGAACTTCATCAAGAGGGGAGATAATGGTCACATAGGCACAAGAGTCGGTACCGTCCTTGAAAGGTAGGTACAAGGTAGTGTGCCCAACCGTAGGAGAATTGATCTCTACGACCCTATCTGCTATATCTAGAATCACCTTATGCTGGGTCATCCATTCCATACCCAAGATAACATCCATGCTTCCCAATTTTATGGTTATGAGATTAGATCGAATAACCTTACTTCCTAGCCTTAAAGGAACTCCAAAAGTTACTAGGTGAGAAGTGATATTTCCACCTGGTGTGGTAATTTTATAAGCCGATTTGGTTTGCATTCCTTTTAGACCCAATTTGTCTAATAGATTCTCACTTATGAAACTGTGGGTGGCTCCGGAATCAAATAAAATCTTAACAGGAGTGTTGTTGATAGAGAATGTACCCGTGAGCACTGAAGCTCCCTCTGGAATATCACTCATGGCGGTGAAGTTCAGCTTGCCTTGGCGTACTTGCACCATAGGCTTCTTGGCTGGAGTGGCAGGCTTGTTTTCTGCACCTTGATGCTGTGGGTTGGGCTTGATCTGCCTGGGCTTGGGACACTCGCTGATGTAATGCCCCGGCTGACCACAGTTGTAGCAACGACGATCACCGATGTTGCGAGGAGGTGCATTAGGCTTTGGAGCCTGCTTCTGGGCATTGCGGAATTGGAAGTTCCCTACGGGTTTGCTCTGGGGTGGCTTCATCGTCCAGTGTCCAGTTGAAGATGGCTGGGGTGGGCTTGGAACGTTCTTCTTCACAAAGCGAAACTTTTTGCCCGTTTCGCTGCCTGGAGCAAAACCAGACATCCTCTTTTTGTCTCCGTGGGCCTTCTTCATAGCATCCTCTTGGGAGATAGCCTTGTTACTAGCTCATGGAAGTTCACGGGCTCGAGCAGGTTCAGCCGCTCGTACAACTTGCCATCTAGCCCGTCGCGGAATCTCTCCATCTTCTTCGCATCAGAGTCAACGTGATGCCCACCATACTGGCACAAGCTGTTAAACTTCTGTGCATAGCGGTACACCGTATCGGACCCCTGCCTGAGGGCCAACAGCTCCCTCATCTTCCTATCCATCAGTCCCTTGGGAATATGGTGACTCTTGAAGGCTTGCTTAAACTCATCCCAAGTCACAGTGTGCCCTCGCTGCATCGACTTGAAATGGTCCCACCACATCAAAGCTTCTCCATGCAGTTGCAGAGCTACGAAGTTAGCTTTGTTCTCCTCGGAGCAAGGCAGCACAAAGGCAGAGAATTTTGCCTCTATGGCCTTGATCCAAGCTTCAGCTTCCAGGGGGTCTTCCGCTTTAGCGAAGGTCGGCGGCTTCATTGCGCTGAACTGAGCGTACGTGGTGACCTGATTAGGCCCCTCGTGGTTGGCCCCGTGTGGCGGCCCTCGGTTCATCTGCTGAGCGATTTGCTATTGCGTATGCAAGATCTGGCGCAGCACCTCGGTTTGCATGGCCATGATGACCTCCGACGGCTTCATGGGCGGTGGTGGCGGCAAGTCACCGCTACCGTTCGCTCCGAACCCGTTGGGTGAGCTGCGCGTGGTTCCCACCATCTGAAATGCGAGCCTTGGTTAGTTACATAATCAAAAGCTTACTCTAAATTGATGACAAGCATGATCATACATAACCACCCCCCGTTAGCATTTATATGATGATAACAGTGACAGTCGAACAGCATCACATAGCCAGCAAGGATTCATAGAATCGTTCTTTAACACAGTTATGAATGCAATCACTCGAACACATGAGCCAACATTCACTCTCGTACAATTACTGTCCCTTCGGGTACCAACGAAGGTGGTATACGAACGAGCACTTAATCATTGGGCAAACGAGTGATGCCCCTAGAAATGCTTTGGTTTACTAATGCTTTTGTGAATTGCAAGATTGGACCAGCGTGGTCATTGCAACGATTTATACAAGAATGCAGCAATCATACGCAATACAACTTCAACTTCTGGGTGAACAAGCGAATTTCAATTAAAACACACATGCTTAAGCATTCATTATTACAACATGATGGAACATGGGTCCAAGGACATTACAAGACTCGAATTTGAAAACACCACAACACGACAAGGTTACAAGCAGTTACTATGCACGAAGATGTGCTAAAAGTTAACTACTCCAACATCTCGAATACAACACCATAGGATCGACATCCTTCTTATTCTTGCTGCCGGCAACCTAGTTGCCCACTGAAGCACCACTGTCCATAGGCGAAGCTGGGGGAGTCGGCAACGGTGGTCCTGCCTGGCTCGTCTGCTCCAAACCAGACAGATCCTGCTACTCCTCCGGGTGTGCCTGTACTGGGGGCAGTGGCTGTAAGGCCACTATAGCCTGCAAGGTTGCCACTTGTACCTCGGCCTCCTCCACCTGCTGCTGCACATCAGCAATGTTCTGAATTAGCGTCAACCTCTCAATCTTATACGCATCGCCATTCTCCTCCAAGGTGTGATTCTCCGCCTCCAGATCTACAATCCTCTGCAGGCGGTCGCCTCTCTCTAGCTCTAACTGGAATCTCCTAGCACGCAGCCTGTCATTCTCCTGCTACATTTGGGTCAGTGTAAAGTTCAGCTGCTGATGTGCTGCTGATAGCTGCTGCCAATCACGCCTAGATGCATCCAAACGCTGCCCAATAACCGCTGCGGTATTATAGCGCAGCCCCTGAAGTGTGAAAACTACGTTAAGACAGCGAGTCAACATCTGAGTGACACCCAGTGGCTCTGCTAGTGACAACAGCTCCTGTAGGTGATCCATACGGTCCAACCATGCTGGGTCGTGAGGACTCATAGCAGGAAACAGCCCGAACGGAGAGAGAGCTACCACAGTGGGGTTGTGGTCACAGAAGTCCGTCAGCACTCTGAGGGCTGCTGACTCAACGACCTCGTGGGTAATAAATCCCCAGTAGATAAAACTCAAGTCGAACTAGTCGGTGTGGTCCGGGTGTGGTAGAACAGTGACAATCACTCTGCAACGGGGAACGCCATAGCGCTTGAACTCGGACACCTCATAAGTCGGTGGTGTGAGGTAGCCTGCGGCGCTTAGTGCTTCCCACGCAAGGCGTGGAAAACCCTCCCAGTGCAACCCGTTGGTACGGATCATACCGTCAGCGTCGAACTCGTGAAACACGGGGAAAGCCATCTGTACAAAAATGTAACACATGTCAGGTTTCAAAGAGAACGGCATGTCAAATGGTGAAGTTCTGGCAGCTGTGAATAAAAGTTCATAACCAAAAATCTAGAACCCTCAATTCTTTCTCAAGTTTCCCGGTTACTACAAAAGTTCTTTAACACATATTTGATTTTTAAGGTTGACCTCGACAAGGAAAACAAGGTGGACGATACAAGACCTAGATGTGCCTAGGAAAGTGTGAACCAATCCAAAAGGAACTAAAATTGAGACTTGCGGCTACAAGATAAACTAGTTAAGGAGAAACTGTTTTTAACAAACTAGTTTAATTAAATCTAGCACGAGGTTCAACAAGGTGAACAAGCTTCTTCAAAATTTCGGCAGCATGACAGCTAAGCATGAGAGGTACTCTACTTTATAAAAAGCACACACTAGCAAAATCTTCCTTAGAGAGCATATAGAAGTTCAGTTTTTGGGTCCATTTTAGTTTTTTCGATTTTTAATATGCATGCAAGACGTCCTATCCGACCTCACATGGCAATCAAGCCAAAAATCGAAGTTAGTGCCGGTGGCAAGGCTGTTATTCATCTCTCCCTATAATATCTAGTCGAGAGCTATACGGTACTCGCTTAACGACTAACGAAGCGCTGTTATGTACCTGCAGAAAACGAACCTTTCGTGCCAGCACGTCACGAAAGCGTCCACATACATTACCGTTCACTATAGAAACGGCATCCATGCGTTAAGCCGCTGCATGGACAGCGTCCAACCTCGGACACCCTCTGTTTGAATGGAGTGTACCCTTGCCTCGCATGAGCGACATGCGGAATGCACACGTATGAAACACGTGGCGACACACAACTCATAGACGCGAATATGGGATCTGTGGAATGGATCACTCCATCAACCCTCGCAATTCCCGTGATGCGGAACAGCACACGTATAAAACACGTGGCTCATCTAGTTTGGTTGTGCAAGAAAGTAAGTCTGACATAAAGTAATGTGCTGGTAGTTAGACAATAAACCATAAGTTAAATAAGCCAAAAATTCCCTCTAGGGCCTCTCGGTCTAGTTTATCCTTAATGGACCAACGTATTTTTGGAAAATCAGACAATCTTGGCAAATTTTATTCAAAAACCAGTGATTAAGTTTATTAATTAATCTCTGGTGCATATAATTGCTCTGATACCAACTGTGACAACCCGCCCAGGAAAATACCGTACTATCGCCTAAACCAATCCACTTTGGTCATTAAGCGATAATAAAGTATCATCATGTCGTTAGTCGCCGGGTTGAAGCCCGGTAAATCACTTGAATAGCAACAAGGATCAAAATATATGCATTAAAACTCACTCGAAGGCGAGTCCAGAGATACAACATCATTAACATCCAAATTCGTACCCCGAAGGGTTTAATTATTACAAACCGAAGTTTTTGCCATGACGAAATAGTTCAGAGTTTTGGAAACAGCGGAATTAAACTAACGGAAGCAGAAACACCACTGGAGGCCATCCATGATGCTCTCAACAGTCGTCCTCCACCCACTCCAGCTCCCAGCCGGGCGGGATCTCTCCAGGCCACACATCACCGAAAGCATTACCTGGATCAACATATTTAAGCAAGGCTGAGTATACTAATACTCAGCAAGACTTACACGTCGGTGATAACTACTTCACCAATTCTAGACAATGAACGACTTTTGGCCACTGGGTTTCTTTTTGCTGAAAAGTAACAAAGAGTATGTCCTTACTTTCAAGATTTTAGCACAAGTTCTAGTGGTTTTAATCTTTACTACATTAGCCAACTAGTATAGACAAAGTTGTACAATACAATTAATCAAGCATAGTATTCATCAACTTCCATCATTAGGGACCTCATGGCTAGTGGAGTAAGTAGTCTCAGATAACGGTGAGAGGCCGACAATCGATTGATTCAAACCTTGCAAGGTAGACCTAAACACACGGTAGGTTGCCCCCGCGAGGACAACTTCCCAAGCAGTTCCCAAAAATCCTCGGGTCGGGATCGAATCTTACAGTCTTTGGTGCAGGATATCCGGCATACCCCGCGAGGCACCCGGAGTCACCATACACCACCGGTAGCTAGCCGTGAGACGAATCCCAAGAGTAGTAATAGTAGGATCCCTCGCCGCCTCATTAAGGTACTAGGCTTACCGGTCCCATTCCCGACAAGTGCTTAGTACGTTCAAACACTTAACCCACAATAGCCATTGGACCGGAGCCCAAATCTCATGCTCTTACCACATGAGCAATCCAATTAAGGATATATTGTGATTCCTATCTAGGAACCTATTCTCGCGAGTGAGGTCATCACCCGACTTGTAACGGTCCTATAGCTTAGCAGCTATCGACATATCATACTAGTAAGGACAAAGGTACCTAGGGATCATGCATCCAGGGTTCCATTCAACAACTGAACTTAAATGCACAATCGTCCATAGATAATTGAATAAAGAATTTGAAAACTGGGTTAGATGCACCGGAGCTTGCCTTCGTCAGCTAGGTTAGTCTGGGCACCCTCGGTGTCGTTGAGCACTTCTACGTACTGCAGCGAAGCTTCTGCTCCTCCTTCCTCGGTTTCCGGGACAAGGGAGTAGTCACCGTCCGGAAGATCTACACGGAATGCAATGCAAGTTCAGGTGAGGTGACAGTTTATTATCTTATCCAACTCTTGTTGGTCATATTCACCTTAACAAGTATCTAGATATTACATCTCTTTTAGAAAGTTTATTAGTTATATATGATTCATTCTTTTATTGCACATTTGGAATAAATGTTCCTTTGTACTTGATATTTTATGTAAAGGTTTATTCCTTTTTCCCTTCACTAGAAAGGGTATGAACAATATTTTTGTTCATGAATCAATTCCTTATCAGCAAGGGTGTTTTATTAATCTTAATTAAGTTAGGTAATACTTTCCCAAAAGGGAAAAGAATTAAATAGGGATTTTCCTTATTAAATTGCTCTTTAATATTTAAAAGGGCTTTTAAGCTTTTTATTAAGCAATAAATTACCCAAAATTCAAGGAAGTGTTCCTTAAGCATATCAGCACCCATACTGGTCCACTGGACCCACATGTAATGCTTGGAAGCTAGGAAAGTAAATACTATAGAAAATAACAAAGATTAGCTAGTGATTCAAATTAAATGCATACAAAAATAATTATGCACCAAAATTATCCAAACTTTCTCATGCATGCTCTCTGGTCCTAAACAAGCCTAAAGAACCAGCATCTACACCTAGAAACTCTACTGAACTTGCTTCATTAATTTACAAAAGAAAACATGCACAAATTAAGAATAAATATTTCTGTTAAGCCAAAAATCATAATTAATTCACAAGAGGTGTTTTTTGACATAACAAGACAGCATGCACAAGTTGGGCACAAAGACATAAATATTTTTAGCTACAAAAATCATCTAGGCAGTTTCTGTAGAAATAGAAAACAATTTATATAGCAAGATTTACTTCATAACTTTGTGCAATTTTTGGCACAAGAGCTAGTCATGGCAAGACATACAACATATCCAAAATTTAGATACAGAGGAGTTGTAGATTTTGAGTTATGGTAGATCTAGGTATTTCACAATCCTATTTTTCATGTTAAAAATATTTGAATCAGACCATGTGAGAATAACAAAACTTGTGGGATTTCTCTCCATGAATCCAACGAAATTGGTTTGGCAATTTTCTGAATTTTCTACAATTTTCTAGGGATTTGGTACTGCACTGGACCAACTAGCAAGAAAACCTAGATAGGATTCATTACAAACACGTCCTAAACTTTACACAAGACACCATGCTAAGAAGTCGATCCTTGCAATTGGGCCCTTGGCCGGGGGAGGCGGCGCGGCTCCGGCCAATTCCGGTGAGCCGGCGGCGCTCCTGGCCGGGCAAGCGGTGGGGCTCGACGGGGTGCTCACCTAGGGTCTACGAGTGGCCGGAGTTGGGACGGAGGAACGGCCAGCGAGGGGGATCGACGGCGGCCGGCGGCGCTTGCCACGGCGGCTCGGGGGAAACAGCGAGGAAGGCGCAGGCTTGGGGAACACGCAACCCCGGGAGGTGCACTGGGGTCTAGTGAAGCTAGGGGAGTGGTCGGCCGGCGGCGAGCGCGAACGGGGACGCGACCTCAAGGCGGCGGCAATGGCGGGGGGGGGAGCTCGGTGGCGCGCGGAGGGGAGGAGGATTGCGCTTATATAGGCCGGCTTGGGGTTCGTGGGTGACGGCGGCGTGACGGCGAAGATGCCGTCGTGGTCCTCTCCCTTGGTGGCCGCGCGTACGGCGGCGACACCGCCGTCGGACCGGCGGTCCGTGGCGCGCTCGCGCGTACGGTGGGGACGCGACGGCGCACGGCGTCTAGGGAGGCTCCCGGCCTAGGGGGCGCGCTCACACGGGGAAGGGGCGTCTCGGGCGGAGGGCCTCGGGCGGCGCGTGGGGAGCGGACGCCGAGGTGCGGCCGGCGCCGGCCGGGCGACGCGCGGCGCGCGGTGCGCGAGACGTCGCGGCGCGGCCGGCACTCTGCCCGGTTTCAAATCGCTGGTGTTGTGTTTGAATTACATTTTCTCTAAATTTTTGAATAAAAGTCGACTGAACTGTGAATACGAAAGTTGTAGATCTAGTCACCCTCTACAACTTCTAAAAAGGCTATATGGGGTTTTTCTTCACAGATTTTGAAATACACAAATTCCAACTTTGAATGTCCGCCTGTCCTTTTGAACAGTGAACTCTGCCTTTGCAACTAATTTTTCAAGCTTTTCCACTCAAAATTTGAAATGCCAATCTACATGAAAGTTGTGTCCCTCAACAAGATGGACAACTTTCATAAAGGTAGAATTTTAAGTGTTTAGGTGAATTTTGGAGAACACGGCATAAGTTCTGGCAGATATCTATGGACACTAGGGGAACAAGGGGTTTAACCAAGTCTTTGACCATGGGTTGGCCCCACAAGTGTGTCTACTAGTCAAAATGGTTCACTAGGGTAGGTTAGTGAATTTTTCGAGGTGAGGGCCCAGGTTGACCGTGATTTGACCACTGTTAGCTGCTTTGACCGGCCGTTAGGGTTAATTAAAAACTTGGGGCGTCACAAGTGCCAAGCGCTTCAGGGGCACCAGACTAAGCACGCCGGTATCGGCGTGTCTACAAGAAGGACAGAAGACAACATCGGCAAACAAGTCGAAGGAAACACGACCAAGAAAACTTGAAGTCGGGAACTTACATCTTGGAGCTCACCCGGGCTTCTTCACCGGGCGATCCGACGTGCCCTTCTCGGGGGCCACGCGCTTCGAGCCCTGCTCGGGGACTGTGCGTCTCGGGGGCTGCTCCGCTGCGACCCGCCGCCTCAACAGCGGTAACACTCTCCCCCGTGCGCTCGGGGGCTGTACCCCTGGCATCCACAGCGACCGGGGTTGGACCGTGCCCCCCCCCCCCGCCGGTGACGAGGGACACATAAACGTCCGGGGCTCCTCCGCCCCGGATGAGCAATGACTGCAAGCACCGCGGAGCGGCGCTTGGCTCCACTGCCAGCGGCGCACTCGGCATCGACGTCGAGTCCGACGATCTCCCCCGAGACCGGTGCCCCAGCAGGGAGACAGAGTCGGGTCGGTCTGAGCCGTCATAGAGCTGGCGGGCAGACGCCGGCCGCTCCTCCGACCTACTTGGAGGGTCGGCTTGACGGGGCACACGTCTCTGCGGCTCGGAAGCGCCCGTCCCGTTGGGTGCCGCACGGGAGCGGACCGACCGCTGGTCCACTCGGGGCGGGGGGGGGCCGCCCTGACGTGAGCTCGAGTCCACAGTCTTGTCGCGCCCCGCTGCTTGCGGCCGGCGCAACGGCGACACTTCAGCGCCGTGAGGCGGCGATGACGAGGACGAACCCAACATGTTGCTCCAGTCGACCGCCGCGCCGGAGACATCGCCACTCCACGACGGCTCGGACGACGGATCCTCATCGGAAGATACACCCAGCTCCCCTGCTGTGACAACCCGCCCAGGAAAATACCGTACTATCGCCTAAGACCGATCCACTTTGGTCATTAAGCAATAGTAAAGTATCATCCTGTCGTTGGTTGCCGGGTTAACGCCCGGTAAATCACTTGGACATCGAACAGAGGATCGACACATGCATTAAGACTCAAGCGAAGGCGAGTCCAGAGTACAACACGAGTTAACATAATTTATTACAAACCATTGTTCATGACAGGGAGTAAAGGTTCAGAGTTCGAAATTACAGCGGAAATATATAAAACTAGCGCAACGGTAAACATCACAGGAGGCCATCCGTGATGTCATCACTTGCCGTCACCCTTCTGGTCAAAAACACCTGCAACAACAGTTTTAAAGCAAGGCTGAGTATACTAATACTCAGCAAGACTTAACCGTCGGGTGATAACTATATCACCAACCTCTAGACATGAAAGGCTTTTGGCCGGTGGAGTTTCTTTTGCTAAACAGCTGCTAAGAGTAGATCCTTACTTTCAATCTTTTAGCACAAGTTCTAGTTGATTACCATTTCTAAGTGTGCCAACTAATTCAATCAGAAATTGGGCAAGCAATTAATTCATCCAGCAATATTCCTCGAGTTCCATCATTATGGGATATCATGGCCAGTTGATTAAGCAGTCTCGGATAACGGTGAGAGGCCGACAATCGATTGATTTAAACCTTGCAAGGTAGACCCAAACACACGGTAGGTCGTCCCCGCGAGGACAACTTCCCAGAGCCGTCCCCATCAATCTTCGGGTTGGGATCGAATCTTACGGTCCCCGGGTGCAAGCTATCCGCATACCCCGCGAGATACCCGGAGTCACCATACACCACCCTTCCCGGTAGCTAGCCGGTAAGGAGATTTCTCGAGAGTAGTAACGGTAGGATCCCGTGCCGCCTCATTAAGGTACTAGGCTTACCGGCCCCATAACCGGCATGTGCTTAGTACGTTCACAAGCTTAGCCCACATGCCCACTGGACCGGAGCCCAATCCCATGCTCTTACCACATGAGCAATCCATTTAAGGGTATCTTATGATTCCTATCTAGGAACCTATTCTCGCGAGTGACGAACATCACTCGACTTCTATCGGTCCTATGGCATAGCAGCTATCGACCTAGCATACTAGTGATAGAGCATAGGTACCTGGGGATCATGCATCTAGGGTTTTCAAATCAATTCCTGGAACGTAAGTGCACAATCATAGCAAACATAATTGCATAATTTTAAAAGACGGGGTTAATGATCTGGGGCTTGCCTTCGCTGGCAAGGTTGGCCTTGGGCCCTTCTGGACTTGGGTCCAGGTCTTGAGCTACGTCCACGCACGGCAGCTCTTTGTCGACACCTTCGTCTCCTCCTTCCGGCGCGAGCGTACGTCTACCGGCGGAAAGATCTACACGAAGATGCAAATGCAAGATTTATTCGATGTGTTTTACTTTAATCACTTACGAACCATTTTGACAATCAAGGGGTGCATTTGTTGGGCACATTCACCTAGATAAGAATACATTCACCATACTCTTCCATAAAGGAACAATATGCAACTCTTCATTAATTATTCTTTTTGATGGTGACTGTGTACATATATACGTAACTAATTTAATTTAAATTCACCAACAGTAGTGGGTAGGCATATTTAACCTTTTTAACATGATTTGCAACCACACTCAAGTTAACATGGGTGGTTTGGTGGTTTCTCTCCTTTATTAAGCCTTTAATGACCTATATATCTTTTATCCATGGGATTAATCAATAAAATTTAGTGGGAGGGTGTATTAACCACTAAACACCTATAACAAGCATCTAGATAGTGTTTCTCTTTTTAGGAAGGTTATTGGTTGTACATGGGTTATTCTTTTATTGCATAATTGAATAAAGGTTTCTTTATACTTGTCATTTCATGTGAAAGTTTTTAATCATTTTCCTTTCACAAGTAAAGATATAAATGATATTTTTATCCTTGAATTAATTCCTTATCAGCCATGAGAATTAATTATCTTTTAATTAATTTAGATAATATTTTCAAAAAGGAAAAAGAATTAAATAAGGGCTTTTCTTTATTTAATTTCTCCTTAATAGAAAAAGGGCTTTTAAGCTCTTTATTGAGCAATTAAATTACCAAAACTTAAAGGAGTATTTCTTAAGCCTACTAGCATCTATCCCGGTCCATTGGACCCACATATAAGTGTTGGATGCTAGGAAATTTAAATATTATGGAAAATAACAAAGGTTAGCTAGTGATTCCATTTAAATGCATATAAAAATAATTAAGCATCAAAATGACCCAAACTTTCTTGTGCATGCTCTCTGGTCCTAAACAAGCCTAAAGAACCAGCATGTTCACATGGAATCTCTACTGAACTTGGTTTATTAATTTACAAAGGAAAACATGCATAAATCAAGAATAATTATTTCTGTTAATCCAAAACTCATGGTTAATACAAAAGATGTGTATTTTGGTATTACAAGACATTGTGCACAAGTTGGGGTCAAAAACATAAATATATTTAACATGAAAAATCATTTATGCAGTTCTGTTAGAGATAGAAAAACATTTTTATAAAAATATTTACATGGTAACTTTGTGCAATGTTTGGCATAGGAGTTAGTCATGACCTAACACACAACATATCCAAATATTAGCTACAGAGGACTTATGGTTTTTGAGATATTGCAGATCTAGGGTTTTCACATTTGTATTTTTCATGCAAAAACTTAAAGGAATCAGCTCAGACCAGAATAACAAAAGTTGTATTATAATTCACCATGGAAGCAACAAAATTGGTTTCACATTTTTCTGAATTTTCTGTGATTTTCTACACAATTCACAAGATTCAGCAATTCAGTTCAACTATTGGAGTTACCTTTTGCAAATAGGGCCCTGGAAAGAGTTGAATGTTTGCAATGTGGCCCCTATGGCGGCCGGCCGGCGCGGGTTTTGCAATTCCGGCGAGGCCGGCGGCCTTGGCCGGGCGGGAACGGGTTGGGGAGGGTGGAGGAGGGTCTAGGGTTCGGTTTGGGGCACTGGATGGGGTGGAGGAGCTGCCGGCGGGGGTGCTCCGCGGCACGGCCGGACGGTGTCCGCCCGGAGCTCGCCTCCGGCGAGCTTCCGGCCGGGGCGAGAAGGGGGCGGCACGGCGCGGCTTCGCAGGGGGGCGGGGGGGAGCGAGGCTTAGTGGCGCCGGGACCGTGGAAACGCCCGTGGACGCGGTGCGGCGCGGCGGTGCCATTGTGACGCCGACGGCGAGCTCACGAGAGGAACGGCCGTGGCCGCTTATACCTCGAGCGAGCGAGCAAGGGGGGTCACGTCTCGCGGTGAGATGTCCCCGGGCCGTTAATGCCGCCCGTACGGCGGCCGAGCCCCCCTCGGCCGGCGCGCCGGCGGCGCGCGGCCGTCGGACCGCGGGGTTCCGCGGTGCGTGGCCGTCCGACGAACCCGAGGCTCCACGCGGGGGGGGGCGGATTCCGAGGGCCTCGGTGCGCGCAACACCTAGGGAAAGAGCCGCCCATCTTGGGAACGGGCGCCGGCGAGCCCGGACGCCGAGGTAGGGGCGGCGCGGCGCGGGCGCACGCGCGCGCGCGCGCGGCCGGCGCTGCGGCGCGCGAGAACGCCCCGGGATGTATGCGGACCGGCCCCGTTCAATCGCATTTTCTCCCAAAAATTGAATAAAAGTGCACAAAGCAATGAATAGGAAAGTTGTAGATCTAACTACCCTCTACAACTTTCAAAAAAGCCATATAGTGTTTTTCTCAACGGATTTTGCAGGAACGTCGTGCCAATATTGAATGCCGGCCTGTTCTGGAAAACAGGGGGTACTGCCAATCGATCAAGTTTTTCACCAATTTCCACCCAAAATTTGAAATGCCAATCTACATGAAAGTTGTGTCCCTCAACAAGATGGACAACTTTCATAAAGGTAGAATTTTAAGTTTTTAGGTGAATTTTGGGGAACGCGGCAAAAGTTCCGGACGACATTCACTGACGTCGACGGTCAAGCGGGTTTTGACCGTGTCTGTGACCAAGGGTCGACTACGGGTGTGTGTAGGCTCGGTCAAGGGGTTCATTGGGGTTCATTGGCGAGGTTTTCGGGTGATGACCCAGGTTGACCTAGGTTTGACCGAGGTTTGACTGGTTTGACCCGGCTTATCCGGTCATTAGCGTTAATGACGGTAATTAAATACCTGGGGCGTCACACCCGCCTTCCGCCTCTTGGTGCTGTTATTGTTGCGATCACGCTTGGCGATCTGGCGCTTCTTGTGCTGCGCCTTGCGTGCAGCGCGCCTCTTCTCCACCGCGGCCTGGTTCTGGTTGAAGATCGCCTCCTCTGGGAGGGGCGCCTTGGACGGAACGAGGTGGGCGCATTTCAACTGCGACAACAAGAACACACCAAGATCAACCCTGAGAAGATCAGCCCCACAACGAAGGGCGAATGAAACTTGCCGAGAAGACAGACAACTTACAAATTTTTCTGTCCCCGCGTTGGGGAGCATTGGAAGCATCCGCGACGACGACCACAAGTAGGTCGACCGCCCGATCGCCTGCGCCACGTGGCGCTGAACCTCAAGCGGTGACAGGAGCTTCAGCACGGTCACAGTCCCCACCCAGGGGGCCCTGTCGGCCGTCATGTCGCAGAGGCGAAGCGGCATGACTCCTCAGGCATGGTACTGCCCGACCACTTCCGCCAAGGTGATCCCGGCGTTTCGCAGACGCCCTAGCACATCCCAGTGAAGCTTGAGCATCTTCTCCTGCTCCTTCTTGGCGGGGCCTTCAGCCCAGTTCCTCTGCGACTTCGCAATGGAGCACCCGGTGTACGACGGAAGCGCATGCTCGGGGTCATTCCGCAAGTAGAACGAGCCCTTGTGCCAGCCGTTGTTCGAGCTGGTCAGCATCACCGGGATGTAGTCGTTGTCATGGCCTTGCTTCGTCCGGAGGTTGGCGCAGCCGATCGTCGCCGTGCAGGAGCCGTCTCTTAGGCAGGTGAACATGAAGAAGTACTGGAACAGGTGCCAGTGCGCGTCGATGCCAAGGAACCCCTCGCACATCGCTTCAAAAGCGGCCATCTGGTGGATGTTGTTCGGGTTGAGGTGCTCGAGCTGCAGCTCGTACGCGAACAGCACCCCGCGGATGAACCGGCCGGCGGGGACGGAGAAGCCGCGCTCGTGGAAGACCACGAACGACGCCACATACCCGCTGGGAGGGCGCGGCACGGACTCGTCGGCGGGGACGATCCATTCGATGGCCTCGGTGAGGGGAGGCAGCTGGACCGCCTCGACGAGATGAAGGAGCTGCTCGTGGGAGACATTGGAGGGCGTCCAGTTCGACATCGCGACAGCGAAGTCTTGGGCGAGCTGAAACACAAGCAGCGGCGGCGCTACGGATGCAAAAGAACTCGAAGCTCAAGGGGCGAGCGTGAGAGAGAAGAAGCGGATGAAAAGCGAAGTCCCGAACCAGCGCTCGACACGCGGTTTCAAAGGGGACAGGCCTGACTCTCCACCTTCGGCGTCGGGCCCGCCGTGTCAGCAAGACTTTCGCCCACGCGCGCGCGCCCCAGCGAAACAACCACCCACAACCATGACGCGTCGGTTCCCGCGGGATGCGGACTTGCAGCGCCTGTGTGCGGTCATGATGGAGCGGTCACGTCAGCCGAGATGCACGCGCCCATAACTGCGCCCACATCACCAATACGGCCATAACTGCCCCGGCAAAGCCTCCAAGGCTACAACAGCTACAATTACAAATAAAAGCTCGCGGGCGAGTCTCCAACTCACCCACAAGCTCGGGGGCTACATCCAGCGGATGCGCTCGCGCGCACCCACCGAGAACTTGAACCACACCTCCAACACCAAGATCCATCAGCTGAGCCTGAGCGTGACTTCTTAACTCCCACTCAGGCTCGGGGGCTACTGACGAGGGCGCGGATTAGGGCCCCCTTTGACGGCAAGATTATCTCTCTCAAGACGACAAAACCATGACCCTCGAGGTGGAATTCCCTATTCACTAGCAAGCAGCTTGAGGATGGCCGTACCCTTGCTGACTGCAACATCCAGAAGGAGAGCACTCTTCACCTGGTGATGCGTCTCAAGGAAGGAATGCAGATCTTCGTCAAGACCCTCACTGGAAAGACGCCCAGTCTTCGGCCAGGTGGCGGCATCTCCGACCAGTTTCCCACTAGAGGAACCCGTCTCGACCTCGCACAACAAGTCTCTCCCTTGCACGACAAGTCTCGGCCTCGCACGACAAGTCCGGCTCCAACTAGTGCGTGGGGCCCAGACGCACAACTCGGGCCTCGCCACCGACGTGCGCGAAGGAGCGAATCTCCACGTCAAGCGGAAACAACAACTGGAAGCCATGCAGGCAACCTGCCCCAGCAATAGCCTTAATGCAGGTCTGACTAGCCGCGCAACCATCACATCGCCATCATCTCCCACTCTGCCACACGCAAGACTCAACCCAAGGCACTCAAGCACCCTCTACGACGTGCACGAGCCTAGACTTAGGCTCGGGCGTGGCAAGCTAGGCAAACACTCGGGCAGACTAAGACAAGCCCAAACTACTCGGGGAGAAGGCCAAGCGTCCCGGAGGGAACAGTCCAACCAGACACGCGGCGGCTTCCCCGATAAGGCATCGCGACTCGGCTTCAATGCACCCCGATGGACAGCGACGTACGACGGGACGTGCCAGCTGCCAAGCACTGTAACTCTTTTTTACTTCCCCTTGTGCCCCTCCCCCTGTGACTATCAAAGGGAGAGGAGGGCAACGGTCACAAGGGTTGGACCTTCATAAGACCGAACACCACCTCCCGGGACCTGGGAATGAACTCCCTCTCCCGACCAGCTTGTAAACCCTACTACGAGCACAACTGGCTCAAGAACACGGCAGCTACACACTGGACGTAGCGTATTACTCCTCAGAGGCCCGAAGCAGTATAAATCTCGTTGTCTCCTGCGCTAACCATCCGAGCCCGACGCACGATCGATAGAAATTTACTGTCGGTGGTAGAGAACCCCGACAGTTGGTATTACTCCTCGAAGGCCCGAACCAGTATAAATCTTGTTGTCTCCTGCGCTAACCATCTGAACCCGTCGCACGATCGATAGAAATTTACTGCCGGTAGTAGAGAACCCCGACAGTTGGCGCGCCAGGTAGGGGCCATTTGCGTGTCACAACGTTTGGCCATCTACGACGACGACAACGAGAACGATTGTGGTCCTGGCGGTCACAACAACACCGACGCCACCAACGACGACCGGGGTGAAAATCACTCGGACGGACAGTTAGGAGGATGAACCAACGTTGGGACGGAACCGAAAACTACTCGGACAGCACGAAATCAAGCCCGGGCGACGACCCTTCTCTGGAGCTCTAGTCAGCAGCTTCCAGGCACTGCACTGCGCTCCAAGCAGCTCTGCATCATCTCCACCTCCGGGCGTTCCTCAGCCACGGGTCCCAGGTGAAGGCTTGGCGCCTGCCAGCTGCAGCGACACGGCGCTTGGCTTCCCTTCGTCTCCGTGCGCGACGAGTCGGCGTCCTCTTCCCCCGCATCGCAGCGGGACCGCAACTTCCTCCTCGAGCCGCGGCCCGGCGCGACACCCTCGGCCTCACCTCCTACCACCTCGACCAACGTTGAGCTTTGCTTCCTCCACCTCGTAGCGGCCCGACGCAGCACGCCCCATCCTCCGCCTCGCTTCGGCTCCACGCGGCGCCTGGTCTCCTTCGCCTCGGCCCCACCTCAACGACGTGACAAAGATCCCCCGCGGCGGCCTCTCAACTTTCCCTCACAAAAGCGAACCATTGCCGGCTTCAGGGATCCGGGCTTTAGTTTTCCTCTTCTTGTGTTTTTTATTCACGCAAGAAGCAAGTCAACTTTTCCTGATTCTTCCAATCGCAAGAGTAGAAGCAATAATCGGCAGATCGGCATCCGCGGGCGCTGATCCCTCATGCATGCGACACCATCTCCTTGGCAGCCGCGTTAGGGGTGTTGGTTTCGCGACGAGGGACCTGACTTGCTGCCTGCCAGCGACCTCTGACGCGGAATCTGCCATGCCGGGGCGGTGGCCTCTCGGCGGAGGCGCGGGCAGCCGGCGCGCTGCTGCGTCACCCCCGACTCCACCCACAGCCCCCCGGCGTCCTCCTGCTCCTGATGGCGCGAGCCTACTGCTCCACCTCACAGGCACACGATGGCGATGAGCTTCCTCCAGCCATGGCTGGCAGCGACGTGCCCCCAACAACGACGGCAGCCAGGCTAGCAACACCAGCACAGGGGGCCGTGGATCCCTTCTGCTGGCGGCCCCTCGATCCTCCTCGACGGAGACGCGCCGGCAGGGGTCGCGGCATCGACAGGAAGAGCGGCGCGGCGAGAACCAGTCATCCTCCTTCCCTTCGCACCGATATGAGGCACACGCGGCGGGCTAAGCTGGACCACGGGGCTCGGCGCGGGGACGCCTCCTCGGCCTTGTTTTGGCCTGACGTGACGCGACGGCCCGGCGGCATGCCGTCCCGACTCCTCTGCCGCACACGGTCCCGCGCCACCTCGACTCCTCCGCCCTGAGGCGGCGCCCGCGCCTCGGCGTCTACGCCAAGCAGCGGCCCCGTGCCCGTGCCTCGGTGTCTTCACCACATCGCGGCACCGCGACTCCTCGTGCTATACCGTGACGTGCCCATGCGTCTCCTCGATTCCTCCACCAGGCGGCGGCCCCGCGCCGCCTCGACCTCCTCACCGAGCGGCGGCCCCGCACCGCCACTGTCCTCTTCACCGCGCCATGGCCCACCTCGTCGTCCGGCGCGGCCCCGATGCGGCACCCGGCGCCGTCACCTGCGAGCTTCCCTTGTTCCGAACTCCGTGCGGTCGTAGCGTCCCGTTCGCCAGCACGGCCTGCGCGGCGGTCCGATGACACGGCTCTCCACCTGTCGCGGGCGACGGCGCGATCGCGACGCACACGCAGCAGACAAGGAGGAGCCACGGTGGCGCTACGCTGCCTCCCCTTTTGAACCTCCCATCTCAGTGTGGCAGTGAGGCGGTCCGTCTCCTCTGTACCTGTGTGCCTGTTTACCTTGGTGCGTCGGCGAGGTAGCCTTTCTTCCTCTTCACATCAGCACGACGGCAGCAACCCTGTCCCGCCTCTCCATCGACCACCACGAAGGCGCAGACCCGCTCCGTCCCCTCCGCAATGCGTCGCGGCCGGCATCCGCCTCTGCTCGTCATCGCGTGGCGGACCGGCACCAACCGCCTCGACTCTTCCCCAACAGCCGGTGAGCGCGACCGACGGCAGCCTTTCCCCAGCGCCTTCCCCGCGATTCGAGGTCAGAGAAGGTGAGGTCCGGTGGCGGGACAGGCGGGACTGGCCACAACGAGATGGGGCAACAAGGCCGCGGCAGAGGTCGCTCAGACGTGCTCACGTTTTCATCCCCCTATGGTGAGCCGTCCCGGCGTGTCTTTTTGCCTTTTTACAGGACTGTGTACTCGGAGCCCTTCTCGGAGAAATTGCTAGTCGCAAGGATTTATCGGAGGAACTCCTCGAAGGCCTTCTCGTGCGAGGTGGAAAGTACTCGTGCGAGGCAGAAGGAATTTGTTCGAACGAACCTACTCCGACAAACTCTTCGGGAATGAAAAAACAAGTCGTGTGCATGGAGTTCCTACTCAGGAGTATTACCTTTCTCACCAAAAACATGATTTTCTTGTCAGTTCTTGTGTGCAGGTCACGATCCCGGCACAGTGTCGACCACTCGCCGTCCTGATCAGGACAACGCCGTTCCGAGTAACACGACAGGTGGTAGCAAGCGGAGACAGACCGTTGTGTCATTGCTCGCTGTCGTACCTCATCCTCCTTCACATGCCTCACTGCGGCGATCCAGCTCGCATCTTCGTTGTTCATGAGAGCACCCCGATTGACCGCGGTGCCACCATCAACAACGTCGTCCGCTCGACCACCGCGGTCCGCGGGCGACCCAAAGCTTGGGGGCTGGTCAGGACGGGCCCGAAAACGACACGCCGACTCCCCCAAGCGAACATAAATCGAGCTAAGCACACTTCTAGCACCACTGTTTTTTCAGTTACAACACCCCTGGTACGCGTCGCCGGGGCATATCAACGCATATCTTTTTCCTCTCTCACACAAGTCGCTAAAAGTACTCGGAAAGCACACATCTTAAATCGTGAAACCTCGACCCCACACCTACACTTCCCACGCGTGCACGCGGCCTGCTCCCTACGCTACGAATGCAGCTTTCGGGGGTCAGGTGCTTAAACGCAACAGGAACACTTCCCGAGGAAATTAAATAGACTTAAAAGAGTTGGACTTAGATTTCTTGTTGTACACTGACAAATGCTCTTTCCTCAAAATTGGTGTTTGTCGCACCACGTACTGTTGTCCTCCGTTTTCATTTTCAGGAACACAGCCGCAGACTTGGCCTCGCACTCGGGGGCTGGGGGACGGCGATTACCACCTGGCCCTCACGCTCGGGGGCTAGACGACTACCACCTGGCCCTCACGCTCGGGGACTAGACGACTACTACTCAGCCTTCGCACTCGGGGGCTGGGCGACAACTACTCGACGGTCGCGATGACAGCACCGCACTCTTCCGGTGGCCCCGGCGGCTCCTCGCGGCTCTGCACCCGAGGGCCGGCTCCACACACCGAAGATCAGGGGTTCGAAGACTGGCCCGTCGAAGGGTTCGACAGCCGCCCTCGGACACCCGAGCGAGGGGCGGTGAGGGATGAGCCTCAGCGGCCAGAACCCAGGCGCACGAGCATCGCGGGCATCTTGTACTGCGTTCGAGTCTTGATGAAAAAGGAGGTCATAGTTCCCCCCCCCCCGACAGAAAGGCTACGAGCCACCGAGTCCAAACGAACAGGCTCGGTAACTAGATGACTTCACCATCAGGAATCTGAGGTTGATCACCAGCTGATCCGTTCGGAGCCCGACGAATGGGGCTCTGAGGCTCCACTCGAACTCACCCGCATGCAGCTCACAGGGTGTCGAGGCTCGGCCAACGAGGCAAGCTTCGACGTCACCCAACCCCTCCTTCCTGACGAAAAGGATGCGCGAGGGAGACACAACGAAAAGGGAAACCGACTCCCCGACTAGTGCCTCGCGTCGTGCGAGGTCACCAAAAATTAATCTTCCTCCCGCAAACGTGGGTGCAACTACACCCCACCCCTAACGAACGATGTTCGACTCTAAAATCGTTAACCCCGCGAGCGAATCTTCGACTCCCCCGCGATCTCGGGGGCTACATCCTGCGGATTCGCTCGCGCGCACCCACTGGGAAAATCAAGAACAACACTAACACCAAACACTCTCGACTGAGCCTGGGAACGAGTCTAGCTCGGGGGCTACTGACGGGACCCAATATTATGGGTACCCGATGATAGCGATTACGCGCGACTATCGCGACCACGATGGCCTCCGGGGTATTTTTGGTGGTTTTCTGGATTTATTTTCATGCATGAAAACAACCACAAAATCAAGTGGTATTCCAGGGTTTATTTTCGTAAAGGAAAGCGGCCATAAATCAAGTCCATGGCATCATGTGCTCTCCAACGAGGCAACTTCCGGCTAGTTGGCAACCCTCTCGAGTAGTTTTGGCATCATGTGCTCTCCAACCAGGCAACTTCCGGCTAGTTGGCAACCCTCTCGAGTAGTTTTGGGTCGTCTTTTCCCATGCATGTGCCAGGTGTTGGAGGCATTCATTGCTCCTACATCTTGCATGTGAGGGGGCGACACCAGGACAGGCAACCACATGCAACAACGGCAGCAAACAGGGACAACGAGACACGCAGCATGAGTCAAGAGCCCCCCGTACACCTGTTGTTCATGCACACTCTCCCCCACTCCTCTCTCCTGGCTTGTCCCATCGTATTAATGTAACCTGCTCCCCTTGTTTGATAAAAGGGAGAGCAGGGTCCTCTCGAGAGACTCTCTGGCTGGTACTCTTCACTTCTTTCTCCTGCCAGGAGTGCTCCTTTCATTTTTTCCTTCTTCAACCTCCAGCCACCCGTGGCTCTCAAAAACTACAGAGACTTGGGAACTTGTCCCTCTCTCGCAATCTGTAACCCCTACCTGGCGTGCCAACTGTCGGGGTTCTCTACCGCCGGCAGTAAATTTCTATCGATCATGCGTCGGGCTCAGATGGTTAGCGCAGGAGAAAACGGGATTTATATTGGTTTCGGGCCTCCGAGGAGTAATACCCTACGTCCAGTGTGTAGCTGTCGTGTTCCTGAGCTAGGTGTGCTCGTAATAGGGGTTACAAGCTGGTCGGGAGAGGGAGTTCGTTCTCAGGTCCCGAGAGGTGATGTTCGGTCTTATGAAGGTCTAACCCTTGTGACCGTTGCCCTCCTCTCCCTTTTATAGTCACAAGGGGAGGGCACAAGGGGAAGTAAAAAAGAGTTACAGTGCTTGGCAGCTGGCACGTCCCGTCGTACGCCGCCGTCCGTCGGGGTGCATTGAAGCCGAGTCGCGATGCCTTGTCGGGAAGCCGCCGGGTTAGACTGTTCCCTCCGGGACGCTTGGTCTTCTCCCCGAGTAGTTTGGGCTTGTCTTAGTCTGCCCGAGTGCTTGCCTAGCTTGCCACGCCCGAGCCTAAGTCTAGGCTCATGCGCGTCGTAGAGGGTGCTTGAGTGCCTCGGGTTGAGTCTTGCGCGTGGCAGAGTGAGAGATGATGGCGATGTCATGGTTGTGCGGCTAGTCAGACCTACATTAAGGCTCTTGTCGGGCAGGTTGCCTACATGGCCGCCAGCTGTTGTTTCCGCGTGACGTGGAGATTCGCTCCTTCGTGCGCGTCGGTGGCGATGCCCGAGTTGTGCGTCTGGGTCCCACGCACTAGTCGGAGCCGGACTTGTCGTGCGAGGCGGAGACTTGTCATGCGAGGCCGAGACGGGTTCCTCTAGTGGGAAACTGGTCGGAGATGCCGCCACCTGGCCGAAGACTGGGCGTCTTGCCAGTGGGAGTCTTGACGAAGATCTGCATTCCTTCTTTGAGACGCAACACTAGGTGAAGAGTGTTCTCCTTCTGGATGTTGCAGTCAGCAAGGGTACGGCCATCCTCAAGCTGCTTGCTAGTGAATAGGGAATTCCACCTCAAGAGTCATGATTTTACCATCTTGAGAGGGATAATCCTACCGTCAAAAAAAAAAGACCCTATTCCGAACCCTCGACATGACCGATCTTCCTTCGAAATGAATCTAACACTTCATCCTCCGTAAGGAAATATCAAGTGTATAAGCATCAACTTTTCTCTTTCTTATTTTTGTTTTACACGTCTGTCTTTTTTTTTCTTGTTTTCACTTCCAGGCTTCCAGCGTAGACGGGTGGATCTTATCCGTTAATTACCTTCCTTCTTCATCTCTTTCTTGCTGCCGATGCTACCAGGAGGCCAAAACTCCACTGCCGATGCTACCCGAGAGGCCAAAATTATGCCACCGTTGCGTCGACTCTCTGCTACTGTCGTTGCTCCACCGCAGCTGCAGCCTGCAGTGCTTCTGCAGTTCTTTTCCACCACGAATGCACGCACCAACACTGAAGCTATAGCGGCGCAGATGAACGGGGAGCTTCTTCGGATTTGGGAGGAAGTCGATCTCTTTGATTTTAACATCTTCCGCAATCGCACTTGCTGTTGAGGATTGTGAGGTACATCCGCTCCATTTCCGCCTCCCAGGAGCTCTCTGCGGATAGGAAGAAGAGGGGAGCACAAGCAATGCGCGCATTGGATCCGCGCCGCTGCCGATGAGATCCAAACGCATGATACAACTGTGCTACGGCTCTTTTCCCGCCTCGGAGCACGGATGCAGCCGTCGTCTCGCGAGACTACGACGCGTTGGGAGGGTGTTTTTGCAAAACTTTCGACTTTTAGACGGCTTGAAAACACCCGTTGCACCTGACCTTAGGGCAAGTACATTGGTGTGGTCTGATATGCTGTTCCATGCATTTACATGTAATCTTGGGTCAACTCAACAAACAACCTATACAATGAGTTGTCTGGTAAGTCGTCTGGTGGATCTATATAATTCCTTAATTTGTGCACATAAAAAGGGAATATTATGAGTTGCATAGCAACAACAACTCATATAATGATTGTGGAGTTGTCTCATGAAGTAGTTGTTTCATTTATGAGGTGGTTGTTTCGCGAGGCAACGACCTCTTGCTCTCTCCTCCACATCATCAAAAATCTTACGTGACACTACATGGGACGACCTATGGGACTGCTGACGTGTACCAATGTACTTGCTCTTATGGCAAGTACATTGGTGTTGTCTAATAGGTTGTCTCATGCATTGACACGTAATCTTGGGTCGACTCAACAAAAACATGTACAATAAGTTGTCTGGTAAGTCGTCTGGTAGAGCTATATAATTCCTTAATTTGTGTATATAAAAAAAGGAATATTATGAGTTGCATGGCAACAACAACTCATACAATAGTTGTGAAGTTGTCTCATGATGTGGTTGTTTCACTCATGAGGCGGTTGTTTCGCGAGACAACGACCTCTTTCTCTCTCCTTGCTCTCTCTCCTCCACATCATCAAAAATCCTACGTGGCACTCCATAGGACGACCTATGAGACTGCTGACGTGTATCAATATACTTGCTCTTATGAAGAGATCTGGCAGGACATGAAATGGACTAGCGAGAAACAGGGGATTGGAGGGCTTTCTCGCAAGCTTTTACACGTCGCTAACACACCATGAGCCATCAGATTTAGATGATCGGACGGACGAGAAATAGAAGCGACTTAGCATATGCCGTTGGTCGCGGCAGGGACCACGGAATAAAGGGATCTCGATGTTGGCACGTACAGGTACGTACGTGATTCGGCCTATTCAGGACGAGAGGACGCGTGAAGACCACCAGCACCATACCGACACGTACTAACGTACTAGTACGTCGTACAAGCGGCTAGTCGGTGATGCGCGCGCACACACATTTTCCTACGGTCTAAATACAGCTACGTACGTACGGTGCTACCCTAAACAGCTAACCGGTTTGCAACCACATGTTGCAGAATGCAGAGGCTATCTCAGTCTAGGCATCATGCAGACATGCCCGTCCTGTTGTACACCTAACGAAGACATACATGCACGTTTCAGAGAAGAAATCCCAGAGGCGCAATCAATTTACGTAGAGGACTGTATACCTAATTAATTAAGTGGCCGGCAACGGCAGAGGCAGAGTACATTACTTTGAACTAGACGATATCTGCGCCTTGTTGTGGTAATTTGTAAATAAAATTTGAAAGTAAAATACTAAGGTAATTGCATAGTAGTATTTTGAAATTTGAAAGTAGAAACACTAAGATGGGTCTCAATGGAAAAATCATAACATTAAATGTGGTGTCATATCATCATCTTTGTTGATGTGACTATGAGAGGATGATGGAGTTTGGCGATGTGAAGGGAGTTTAATCACCATGAAAACTCTACGGCACAATCCAGTCTAGGTAATTGTACCATGAGACTGTGCACCGAGATCGACATGAGGTTGTATGGCAACATTTTTTTAATGTAATTATATATGAAAACATCTCCATTTTCTTAAGAGATAACTATTCTTAAATGATTGGTCTTCCATGTTTTTTTCTAATGTGAAACTTTGTAGTGTGGTACTCGTAAAGATTAATAAATTGCATACATCTATTAGTCACAAAAAATCAGTGGAAGTCATAAATACATTGTCGAGAAAATTGCATGGCCGGTCCTTAAAGTAGGGCACGAGTTTCATTTGGGTCCTCGAACTAATGAGTTGCACGCTTGGCATCCTAAACTACTTAATTGGGTTCAATCAGGTCCAAAACAGCCTAGCCTGCTGAAATATTAGCAGATAGCCCCTGCGCTTTCCTCATCCTCTCCTCTTCACTCCCGGAGGCTCAGGACGCTCGTCAGGGACAGGGCGGCGGTGCTAGTGCTCGCGGCCAGCGGCGCTCGCGACGCGGTCGCGGCCAGCGTGGCACATGCGGTCAACAACGCTCGCGACGCGTGTGTGGCCAAAATCGAATGGGATAGCGCTCCCTCTCCTCTGCTTCCCAGAGGTCGTCGCAACAACAACAAGGAGGCCCCACCCCACGGTGGATCTGCCGCACCCACGGTGGTGTGTTGGTGGTCCACCCTCCCCGCCCCCCGCTCTCCATGTGAGGTAGCCGGAGGGTGCTCATCCTCCTCGGCACGGAGGCCTCGAGCTCGGGCAGAGGCCGGCGGTGGGCCTCTCCACCTGGATCCACGACGGTGGGGCGTCGTTGCTGGGGTGGAGCCGGCGGTGGTGCCCTCCCTCCTTTCTCGACATGCGACATGCGGCGGAGGCGCGTGTGGGCCACGACTTGGCCGCTGAGCGCGTGGAGGCACTACGGAGCTCCCTACGCGGGAGGAGCAGGGCCCCGGAGCCGGCAGAGCTCCCGGCGGTGGCGGTAGGTGGAGGGGCAGCTGCAGCTCGTGCGGGCCGGCGGCGAGGCGAGGTCAATCTTAGCGCCGGTGAACGGAGCTTCTCCCTTGTCGGCTTCTCCTCCTGTGCCGGCAGGCACAAATCTTGGGCACGGCGGCGAATCAGACTGTGGTGGCTTCCCTGCGGTGGCAAGAGCAAGCGCAGGAGCTTTGGCTCGGCGGCGGTCCCTCTCCGACGGCTCGGCAGCGGCCCCTCATCGATCTCTCCTCCAGCTGCGTCGTCAGGCGCACCCACGCTCCGGCGTTGTCTCTCCCTCCCGAGCGGCGGGGCGCGACACGAGGTCGTTGGGGGCAGCACCAACGGGAACCATGGTGGGCCCGGGCACGAGCTGGCGGAGCCTCCTCAATCCCTTTGGATCTAAAGGAGAGGGAGGCCGACGCCATTTTGAGGTCCTCCTGCAAGACGCCCGCTGCAGAGTCAAAAAGGGGATCCAGGCGTCGGTGCGGATGGTCTAAGTCTCTATATAAATGTAGGTGCCATATAGTTTCATTTCATCCTAGCGCCACCACGGATGCTGCTCCTGATGCCGGCACCAACGCAGCTACTGGAGCATTATCGGAGCCAGCAGTTCCTTATCAACCCACCATGCCCCACTCCATCCCAATCGAGCTGCAGCTGCGCATGTGCCTCCATTACGGCTTCTGGGTGCCTGAGAAGCTCCTAACCAACATCCCGGCCATCCACGCGGGCTTAAAGCCTAGGGCCAGCGACATCTTCTTGGCTAGTTACCCCAAGTCCGGCACCACTTGGCTCAAAGCTCTCGCCTACGCCACGCTGAACCGGGGCACTCATTCGCCTTTCGACATGGAGCACCCGCTCCGACGCCGCAACCCCCACGACTGTGTGGGTTTCATCGACATGGATTCCGTGTTCAGGAGCAATGTCGAAACAAGCACCGTGTTAGATGAGCTGGAGGCGCTTCCGTCGCCACGCCTGCTCGCCACCCACCTGCCCTACTCCCTACTGCCTGAGGGCATCACTACAGGTGACGATGAGGCTCTTGGGAGTAACATTGTGTACATCTGCCGGAACCCTAAGGACGTGTTGGTCTCCCAATGGTTCTTCAACAAGAAGTTGCCGCCGACGTACAACACCGAGGCGCGGCGGCGCACGCTCCATGAAGAATTCGAGCTGTTCTGCGATGGTCGCTCCTTTCTTGGGCCGCAGTGGCAGCACGTCCTCCAATATTGGAAGAAGAGTTTGAGGAGGCCGGACAAGGTGTTGTTCCTTAGGTACGAGGAGATGCTGCGTGAGCCTTCAAGGAACTTGAAGAAACTGGCAGAGTTCATGGGGTGTGCGTTTTCTGAGGAGGAGGAGAAGGGCGGGGTGGTCGATGCGATCGTGGAGCTGTGCGGCTTGTCCAAGTTGAAGAGCGTGGAGGTGAATAAGAGCGGGAGCAATTATTTGGCCATGAAGAACGAAGCTTACTTCCGCAAGGGCGTGGTTGGTGATTGGAGCAATCACCTGACACCAGACATGGCGAAGAAACTGGACAAGATCGTGGAGGATGCGTTGCGAGGGTCTGGACTGGACTTATCATCGTCAATTGCCTCTGACTAGGTGGTCTGAATCAATACCCGAGGGTGTCTCAAATGATCTTGCTTAGCAACAGTGTAATAAGTAGATCTTGCTTAGCAACAGTGCAATAAGCACGACGAGGCTAGAGTGAATATCTGATAAATCATGTCAGCTCGCCGCGCGATCGATCTCCGTCTCGTGCACCGCCTTCGGAGGCGACCTCGACGTCGCGCTGAAGTCCTCCTCCATAGCGGCGGTGGCCGCGGCGAGTGCGTCGGCCTTGCCCGACGAGCCGTGGTACGCACCCATGGCCGCGCCCATCGCGGCGTCGAGGTGCACCCCGGCGTCGTCCGCGGCCGCCTCGGTGGCGCGCGCCACGCCCTCGTGCTCCGCCTCCGCCGCGTCCCACGACCCGCGCCTCGCTCTCGAAGAGCACCAGGACGCCGTCGAGCCGCGCTGGGCCGAAGCCCCCGCCGTCCACGGCCATGTCGGCGAGCACGGAGAGCTGCTCGAAGCGCGCGTCCATGTTGACGTTGTGGTCCTGTTTGCTGCGCTCGTCTTGTGGTGTGAATGTGTGATGGTGTCCCCTGCCCAGCTGCCCTCCCCGCTTCTTTTATACTCTAGAAGCGACGGCGATCGTGATCCGTGCATGCACGTTGCACGGCGGCGGCGGTGGAGCATATGTTCTACGCATGCCGAACAAGAGATTCGAGCACGATGGGCGCCTTTCGGCGAGTTGGGGATTTGACCCTTTCGGTGACTCGGTGTAGCTTATTAGCATCCACACTGGCGGCAACGAGTTAGACTGCCAAAAATATCAGCAGAGTTTTTTAAGGGGACTACGTAAAGTCGGCACAAACATTTCGTTAAAATGTGACAAACCATAAGTACATGAAGAAAGAGATACAATTGGACACGTCCAATAATAAAAAACAAAACACACGGCAGAAGTTCACGTCGACTCCTGACACAATGAGAGACTCCTACCCAACTGCCACTTAGCGCTTCCATCGACACTACAGGAGACGGGGTCTTCCCCGAGTGCCGGTTGCACTCGGGGAAGGGCCAGTTGCACTCGGGGAAGCCTTCCCCGAGTGCAACTCTCGGGGAAGAGGATCCGGGGAAGAGCTCCACGGGGAAGCCGGCTTCCCCGAGAGTCAAGAATCGCGCACTCGGGGAAGAATTCACCAAGAGGCATGCTAGCACTCGGGGAAGACTTTTGTTTTTTTAAAAAAAACCACAGGGCAACCGGGCACTGTGGGCCCCTCCATCCGCCCGCCTCTCCGCCTCCGCCGCCGCCTCGTAGATCCCGCTGCGCCAGAGGAGGAGGGCGTCGTCCTTGGGCCGCCGCACCTCGCCGGAAGGAGTGGCGGCCGCCGTCCTTGGGCCGCGCCGTCAAGCTCGGAGAAGGAGGCCGCACCGCCGGAGAAAGAGACCGTCGCCGTGTCCCGGGGCCGCCGCCGCACCTCGCCGTGTTGAGGCCGCCGCCGTGTCCCGGGGCCGCCGCCGCACCTCGCCGGGGATGGAGAGGAGGCGCCGTCCTCGGGACGCCGCCGCGGCTCGCCGGGACGGAGAGGAGGCCCGCGTCCTCGGGCCGTCGCCGCGCCTCGCCGGGATGGAGAGGAGGCGCCGTCCTCGGGATGCCGCCGCGGCTCGCCGGGACGGAGAGGAGGCCCCCGTCCTCGGGCCGTCGCCGCGGCGCCACCGCCCTCCGGCCGCCGCCGCGCCGCCACCGTCCTCGGGGGCCGGTGGGGGGTTGCGGCGGCCCGGCCGAGAGAGAGAAAGGGGTGAGGGGCGGTCCGGGGGAGAGCGGGGGCGGCGGCGGATCCGGGGAGAGGGGGGGTGGGGTGCGGTGGCGGGCCGGGGAGAGACGAGGGCGGCGACGGATCCGAGGAGGAGGTGGGGGGTGTGGCGCGCGCGCGCGGGGGGGGGGGGTGGGGTGCGGTGGCGGGCCGGGGAGAGGCGGGGCGGCGGCGGATCCGAGGAGGAGGTGGGGGTGTGGCGGCGTGGGTGGGTGGAGCTGAGGAGGCAGGTGGGGTTGGGGGCTGATTTTATACGCTTAGGGTTTTGCCTGTTGGGCCGGTTGGAATAAACGGGCCGGCCGGAATAAATGGGCCGGCATAGGCCTTCCCCGAGAGCTGTGTTCCTGGCACTCGGGGAAGCGTCTCTTCCCCGAGTGCCAGCCAGACAACACTCGGGGAACTAATTTTTGTTTTTTGTTTTTTTTTGCCTCTTTTTTTTGAAGCCATCTCACATTATTTGAAACTCTTTGCTCAAATTTGGGGTTATTTTGAATTGTTTTGGTATATTTCATTAGTTTTTTCATTTTGTTGAATTTTTTAGCATACTTCAAATTTGAACTGCAGGTGCATGAAGTAATGAAATTTCTTAATTCAAAAAATGATATTCATTATATTTGGTGTATGTTGAGGCCATATCTAGGAAGCCACATGAAATTTCGAACATCTTTTTTCCGTAACATGACGAACAACTAGCAAGAAAAGTGTTTGTAAATTATATAAAATCCAAACGAAGTCCGAATATCATGAAACTTGTCTGGGTGTCATGTTATGGCATGTATAGGCTGTATGCAAGAATTGAGAAGATTTCGAGCAAGTTGGGACGTCGGATGCCTCAAACCCACACATCTCCACACATGATTTTATATAATTTACAAACACTTTTCTTGCTAGTTGTTCGTCATGTTACGGAAAACAGATGTTCGAAATTTCATGTGGATTCCTAGATATGGCCTCAACATACACCAAATATAATGAATATCATTTTTTGAATTAAGAAATTTCATTACTTCACGCACCTGCAGTTCAAATTTGAAGTATGCTAAAAAATCAACAAAATGAAAAAAAACTAATGAAATATACAAAACAAAATCAAAATAACTCCAAATTTGATCAAGGAGTTTCAAATAATGTGGGATGGCTTCAAAAAAATGAGGCAAAAAAACAAAAAACAAAAAAATTCTTCCCCGAGTGCCTCAACCAAGCACTCGGGGAAGAGACCCTTCCCCGAGTGCTAGGGTGAGGCACTCGGGGAAGAGGCTTGCTTCCCCCCGAGTGCTAGGGTGAGGCACTCGGGGAAGAGGTTGGCTTCCCCGAGTGCTAAAAAAATGCACTCGGGGAAGGGGGTCTTCCCCGAGTGCCTCTCTTCCCCGAGTGTCATGTACTATTAGGCACTCGGGGAAGACTCTCTTCCCCGAGTGCAACACTCAGGGAAGAGTTTCTTCCCCGAGTGCCCGATATTTGGCACTCGGGGAAGCCCGAGGCACTCGGGAAATTTCCATTCTCCCGTAGTGCGAACAACATGCTCGCCAATTGGATTGCGGGCTTGCGGCCACTGCATCATCTCGCACCAGCTGAGAGCCACCCAGTGGGACGGGAAACAAAGGGCGATGAAAAAGACACCAGCCAAGCTTCATTAGTCACGAAGACATCCCTTCAAGCTAGTGGAAACACTTTTCCCCGCACATCCAAGCCACCATCCAACGCCGCGCAGGAGAAGGAAATCCTGATGGGGAAATGGCAGAATTGGGGGAAACACCCCGTCATAAAATTTGATAGCAACACCACCACTTAGAAGCTGGAAACACGGAACGTGGGCATGTTCCGTGTTCCGGGAACTTCGTCTCGGAATGAGGAACGGGGACAGCAGGGAACTTCATCCCCAAAATAGATGGAACGTGTATCCGATGCTGCCGGAACATGGACACCGTTTGAAGAAGAGCCAAGTCAATTCCTACCTTAAGTCAATGCATTGAGTAGCCAAGGGTCGCCGTCACCGCCGCCAAGGTCTTGGGCTCGTCGTGAGTCCATGACCTTGATAGCATGATGTTGCCCGCCATCGTTGCCGGTGGCCTGCCACCCAGCCACCGTTGCGCGAGATCGTGTCGTCGTGGGGGCACACAAGTAGGCTGGCAAGGACGCAGGGCCTCGCGGGTGGTCGTGGGCTCAGGTCTCATGCTCCGCGCGATGGCTTGACCTCGGTGGCACAGGCGTGGGCTCGACAACGGCAGCAACCTCCATGGACGAGCACAGCCTTGGGGGAAAACGGTGGACAGCGGGACGGGTGGGATCGGAAGGTTAGGGTAGAGTTTCTATGTTGTCTCGGTGTGTAGCTGACGGTCGGATGTGGGTCATTGGCACATCTAATGGACCAAAATACACACAACTACAAAATACGCATAACTTGGAAAAACAAATAGGAAAAATAGCGCAAATCAGTTTTGATCGGTATTGTTCCGGGGACTTCATTCCCAAAACATTTGGAACGTGTTCCACCTCTGATAGGAACATACGTAATAGGTATACCTACGTTCCTGTTGGTTTTATAAAATGATGTTCCGCGTTCTATGTCCCCGTAGCATGTTCCCAATGTTTCGGGAGCATGGCTTCTAAGCACCAAAAGAAGGAGAAGTGCCAAAGAAAGACACCCACTAGAGCATGGAAAGGACAAACACCAATGACAATCAAGATCAAGAACATGGTGAAAGACGACTGCAATCGCCAACTATACCTGATCATGGGTTGTCCGACCCAATAAACCCGACCCGACCCGACCCACTCGAAAAAAACCCGACCCGACCCGACCGTGAGACGGGTCGGGCGCGGACCGAAATTTTCACCCGAACTCAAAAAATAACCCGACCCAACCCGACTCAACCCGAAAATTATAACTAAAAACCCGAAACCCGACAAAACCCAACCCGGCCCACACGTGCGACGGGTCGGGCACGGGCCATGATTTTCGACCCGACCCAAACCTGACCCACACATGCGACGAGTCGGGCGCGGGCCATGATTTTCGACCCGACAACCCGACATGACCCGACCCGACCCATGATCAGGTATATCGCCAACGGGGCACGTCAAGTTTACGGTCGCCCGTAAACTTTTGTACGTGCGGTCAATTTCAGACCACTCATTCTCTTGCCTTTTCTGGCCCACCATCTACTGATCTAAGCTACTCCCTATTCCGTTTCAGGTGGGCCTCCACCAATCCGCCCTTGCCCACATGGAGAAATGTCAGACAGAAAAGTAGATGACAATATTTTGGAAAAAGTTAAAAAATTTTATGAAAGATTTTGTGAAAACGTTTTGAAACAAAGTTATTGAAAGAAATGCTGGAATAAATTTCGATCAAAACTTTTTGAAACAAAAAGTTATTGAAAAAATGCTGGAATAAATTTTGGTCAAAACTTTTTGAAACAAAAAAGTTATTGAAAAAATCCTGGAATAAATTTCGGTCAAAACTTTTTGAACAAAAAAGTTTTACACAACAAAAAAAACATTTCCAAAAAAAATTCAAAAACTTTGTGGAAAAGTTATTGCAAAAAAAATGTAGAAAATATTATGGTGAAAAATTGTGGAGAAAAGATTTGGAACCAAACAAAATTCAGAAAAATTATAGAAAAAAATTGGAGAAAAAATTTAAAAAATGTAAAACAACCACAGAAGACGGTTGCTCGCCCGCCGCCTCTACGCCGTCGCTTGCCGTGGGAGCCCACCTCCGCGTCGCCGCTCGTCGGAAGCTCACCGGGGGAGGCCCCCTCCGTGCCCGCTCCCCCGCGGGCGACGGCCTCGCCGCGCAGAGCCCGTATCCAAGCCGCCGCCCCTGCCGCCGGCAGCTGAACAGGGAAGTGGGTCGCAGTCGAGCTCCCTACATGCGAGATGCCGAGATCTGGGGAAGGAAGAGAAAGGGGAAATGGGATAGTGCGCTGCGCAGTGGTGGGAGGAGGAGACGCCGCGGGTGTTGGAAATATGCCCTAGAGTCAACTGGATTTGATCCACTAGTGGGCTCAGATGGATTTGATCCATTATGGTGTAAAAGTCCTAATGGGCCACAAATGTTGTAAAGCCCATTAGTATTGGAAGGGGTACACCGTCTATTAGTCCCGTATTGCTAATGGACGATGGTGTGGGGGGTTTTCCTCCCAATAAATATAGACCACACCCCTCCTGAAAAGACACAACTTTCTCAAGTAGCAGCCGCGCTGCCAACGCTCCCTCCTCGTCGCACTCGCGGACCTAGCAGTCCGGCGTGCGTCGCTTCCTTCTCCGTACGTGTGGATACCTTGGAGGTGCTACATCTGGAGTACTTGGATCGGACGAGCCGCACGTGCAAGTCAATAAGGACGTGAGCAACTGCACTGCCTGCTACCCTCGACGCGTTCGTCTACATCGAGACGGTTCCCCTGCATCTGCACGTCTAGTGGTAATCCCGTGATCTCTAACAGCAGCGGTTCCTGTTTTGCGGGGAAAATTTTGTTTTGCGCTAGCGTAGCCACCCCGTTTCCCTTCAGTGGTACCAGAGCCGTAGCTGCTAAGTTTTAGATTCGGGATGTGTGCATATAGAGATATGCGGATGTAGATCAAAGTTTTGATCGGCTTCGTGTTCTTGACGTGATGGTCGTGTAACGAATTACTCCTACCGGTCGGAATTCCGCCATCGGAGTTAAGTGATACACATAAACCCGGTCACAATGAGAAGGAGATCAATTGGATTGGTCGAATCGAAGCTAGGTCAAGTGCCGGGCGCATGGGTTGCGTGGCGGTGGCGGATTGGATCTCTACCGGCCGGAAAAACCAGAAAATATACTGTTCGGTAAAACAGTCATAACTTTTCGTGGTTAACTCGGATGAAGACGTTTTCTATACGAAAATTGATCTACAGAAAATTTTACACATGTGATAAACCAGCTTTGCTGGTCTCGGTGAAATTAGTTTTGCCAAATTCGGCTTGCAAGATGGGTTTTCGGGCGTTTTAAGTTTGGACGTCGGAATTGCGATAATCTGTTTTGCAGGTTTTGTAATCGGTAGGCCTATATGTGTATGTGATGCATGTGTGTAATTTTTTCGTGACCTGCGTGTCACGCATAAGGCAATACGGCTGGAGCCACATGTATTGTCAAAATTAATGTAATGGTCTGCGTACCAAATTTGTGATGATCTAATACGCGATTGTGTAACTTTCATTACTAGCACGCGTTAGATAGTTCTTGGAGGACTCATCACATGGAGGATGGCACACACAGATCATGGAGATGGAGATCAACATTATGTACAGGTCAATGGAGATAGAGATCACCATGCGACAATAGGCCATACCGTGTTACAACTGTGTGAATGTCGTTCTTACCGTTCTACTTTTACATGCGACAATGTTATTTTCTTGCGTGTGATGTTATGAGTAGAACGATCCCTTTGGAATTTTAAGTTAACATGCCCTCCCAACACTTGCCACCGTCCCACGTCTCGTACAATTAGTGGTGGGTCTGTGAAATTAGGGTGCCACTAGTTTTCCTTGACTAGACGGGTTTGTATCGGATACTTACACGCATAAGTGTTGGTTTGCTTATTAAAGTCATCTTAACGGTTAAGGATTTTGGGGCATAAAGGTTGGGAGCCTAGACATAGAGATGTCACCCAACAACAGGAGTCATATGTGATATGATTAGTAAAGAAGTTGCTTACCGATCTACCTTGTTTACTAGCGGTGACGCAAAAGCTCACTAGTAGACTTGTTAGTTGTGGATTCTGAATCACTAAGTATCAATGTGGGGATATTAATTTTAGTGGGAGTAAATTATTTTATTTTACTCAGTCATGGATATTTTGTCTCAGTATTTTGCATTTATTATTTTGTTGTAGATGGCACCTAGTAAGGAATTTTCTTTGCGTACGATCCTTGAGAAGGACAAGTTCAATGGAACGAACTATACGGATTGGATCCGTAACCTTAGAATTATTCTCAAGGCTGAGAAAAAGGAAGAGGTTCTATACACCCCTTTACCCGATGAGCCTGATGAAAATGCAACACTCGCTGTAAAGAACGCTTACAAGAAGGCATGGGATGTCGATCTTGAAGTGGGTTGCCTTATGCTTGCGTGTATGGAACCTGACTTGAAAATGCAGTTTGAGTCAGTCTATGTGCACGATATGGTCGTGGCACTCAATGATATGTTCGCCACACAGGCTAGGACTGAAAGGTTCAATGTCTCTAAAGCCTTTGTGGAGTGCAAATTGGCAGAAGGCGCGCCAGTAGGACCACATGTAATCAAAATGGTTGGTTACGTTCAAAGGTTGGAGAAGCTAGGCTTCCCACTGGGCAAGGAGTTGTCCACTGATTTCATTCTCACATCTCTTCCGCCTAGCTATGGGAACTTCATCTCGAACTACCATATGCATGGGGCGGAGAAGGGCTTGAGTGAAGCGTGTGGTATGCTAAAGACAAGAGAGAGTGACATCAAGAAAGGCAACGGCGGCGGTCATGTGATGGCGATCCAAAACAAGCCGACCTTTAAAAGGAAGGGAAAGTCTTGGAAGAAGAAAGGCAAGGCCAAGGATAAGATCCCCATGCCAAACCGGACGCCCAAGGCTAGTCCATTTGCCAATGCCGAATGTTTTCATTGTAAGGAAATTGGTCATTGGAAAAGAAACTGCAAGTTGTACCTAGCTTCTTTGAAGAACAAGGGAAGCAAGGGTACTTCCACTTCGTGTACACTTCATGTTTATGTTACGGATCATGTTTTCCTCGCTAATAATGTCATTAATTCTTGGGTATTTTATACGGATCGGTTGCTCACATTTGCAATTCGACACGGGGAATGATAAGAAGTAGAAGCGTTGGAAAAGGAGAAGTTGATTTCCGCGTGGTCAATAATGCAAGAGTTTCTTTGCGTTGACCGTCGGGACGATGCAACTCCACCTCCCGTCAGGATTTATTATGGATTTGAATAATTGTTATTTTGTTCCTAGTTTGAGTCGAAACATTTTATCCCCTTCATGTTTGATGAAGGATGGTTATTCATTTGCGAGTGAAAACAATGGTTGTGTGATCTCTAAGGATAATATGTTTGTGGCTTGTGCATCCATTGTGAATGGCTTATTTGTTTTAAATCTTGATGATTCACCTATCTGTAACATAAGTGCTAAAAGGTCTCGACCTAATGATTTAAGTCCTACCTACATATGGCATTGTCGTTTGGGTCACATCGTTGAAAAGCACATGAAGAAGCTCCATAACGATGGACTTTTAACTTCGTTTGATTTTGAATCTTACGAGACATGTGAAGCTTGTTTGCTAGGCAAGATGACCAAGATGCCTTTCTCAGGTTTTCCTGAGAGAGCCTCAGACTTACTGGAACTCATACATACGGATGTGTGCGGACCAATGAGTACGACAACTAGAGGTGGATACCAATACTTCATAACGTTCACTGATGATTTAAGTAGATATGGTTATGTCTATTTAATGAAGCACAAGTCCGAAACTTTTAAAAAGTTCAAAGAATTTCGAGTGAAGTAGAAAATCAACGTGGCAAGAAAATCAAGACCTTGCGTTCGATCGTGGAGGTGAGTATTTGAGCCATGAGTTTAGCAATCATCTAAAAAGTTGCGGAATTGTTCCACAGCTTACGCCACCTGGAACACCTCAAAGAAACGGTGTATCTGAGCGACGTAATCGAACCTTGTTGGACATGGTCCGATCAATGATGAGCCAGTCGGACCTACCATTGTCATTTTGGGGTTATGCTCTAGAAACCGCAGCTTTCACAATAAATAGGGTACCTTCTAAGTCCGTAGTTAAGACACCATATGAGATGTGGACTGGTAAGACTCCCGGTTTGTCTTTTCTGAAAATTTGGGGTTGTGAGGTTTATGTGAAGAAACTTCAATCAGATAAATTAACACCTAAATCGGACAAGTGCATATTCGTGGGATATCCAAAGGAAACCTTGGGATATTATTTCTACAACCGGTCAGAAGGCAAAGTGTTTGTCGCTCGGAACGACGTTTTCTTAGAGAAAGAGTTTTTTAAAAGAGAAAAATGTAGACAGAAGGTGTATCTTGAAGAAGTTCAAGATGAGCCGGTTGGGCAAGATTTCACAATTGATGCTAATGTAGCTGAACGAGTTGATATGCCCGTGGCAAGAGAAGCACCACCACAACCACGAAGGTCTGAAAGGGCACGTCGCGCAACTGATAAGCTCAATCTCATGATCGCGGGAGAGCGCGACATATTGTTGTTAGACAATGATGAACCTATGACATATGCGGAAGCAATGATGGACCCAAATTCCGAGAAATGGCAAAGTGCCATGAGATCCGAAATAGATTCCATGGATAACAATCAAGTTTGGAACTTGGTTGACCCCTGACCGCCAGATGGTGTTAAACCCATAGAGTGCAAATGGATCTATAAGAAGAAGAGGGACATGGATGGAAATGTTCACATCCATAAAGCTCGACTTGTTGCAAAAGGTTTTCGACAAGTTCAAGGAGTTGACTACGACGAGACATTCTCACCCGTAGCGATGCTTAAATCTATTCGGATCATTCTAGCTATAGCCGCATATTTCGATTATGAGATATGGCGGATGGATGTCAAAACAACTTTCCTAAATGGAAATCTGACTGAGGATGTGTATATGACACAACCTGAGGGATTTGTTGATCCAACCAATGCTGGAAAGGTGTGCAGACTTCAAAAATCCATTTATGAATTGAAGCAAGCATCTCGGAGTTGGAACCTTCGCTTTGATGAGGTGGTAAAAGGGTTTGGCTTCATTCAGAGTGAAGAAGAGCCTTGTGTTTACAAGAAGGCAAGTGGGAGCTCTGTAGTATTTCTAATCTTATATGTGGATGACATATTACTGATTGGAAATGACATTCCTATGCTTGAGGCCGCTAAGACCTCATTAAAAAATAGTTTTTCAATGAAGGACTTAGGTGAGGCGGCATACATTTTGGGCATCAAAATCTATAGAGATAGATCAAAAAGGCTTATAGGATTAAGCCAAGACACTTACATTGATAAAGTGTTGAAAAGGTTCAAGATGGAAGAGGCAAATAAAGGGTTATTGCCTATGTCACATGGCATACATCTTAGCAAGACTCAGTGTCCTTCGACAACTGATGAGCGGGAACACATGAGTAGAATATCGTATGCTTCGGCCATCGGATCTATTATGTATGCAATGATATGTACACATCCAGATATTTCGTATGCACACAGTATTACAAGTAGATACCAATCTAATCCAGGTGAGGGTCACTGGACAGCGGTTAAAAATGTTTTTAAGTACTTAAGAAGGACTAAAGGCATGTTCCTAGTCTATGGAGGTGAGGAGGAGCTCGTTGTAACGGGTTACACCGATGCTAGTTTCCAAACTGACCAAGACGATTCAAAGTCGCAATCAGGATACGTATTTACGATAAATGGTGGAGCCGTGAGTCGGAAGAGTTCCAAGCAGAGACGATGGGTCGATTCTACAACGAAGCCGAGTACATCGCGGCTTCGGAAGCCGCAAAGGAGGGTGTTTGGATAAGGAAGTTCCTTTCGAACTTGGTGTGTTTCCGAGTGTCTCTAGCCCATTGGATCTTTATTGTGACAACAATGGGGCTATTGCGCAAGCAAAATAGCCAAGGAACCACCAAAAGAATAAACATGTAATCGCGGAAATTTCATCGATACGAGAGATCGTTAGACGAGGTGATATCAAGATATGCAAAGTACACACGGATTTGAATGTTGCAGATCCTTTGACAAAACCCCTTCCACAGCCTAAGCATGAGGCGCACATGAGAGCTATGGGTATTAGATATATTCTAGATTAGCTCAAGTGCAAGTGGAAGAATGTTAGAAATATGTCCTATAAGGAATTATAGAGATGATTAAATTTCATTATATCCATGTCACTTGGTTCTTTTGTTGAATATCCATGAAAGGCGACTTGTATTTGATTGGCAATTATGTGAATTGTTTGTGAAACTCTTTTACTTGTATGGTTATTCAAAAGTTGTCCCTAGTATGAGTTAATGACTAGCACATGAATTAGTTGATGACTATGTTTCACAAGTCATGAACATGGAGATGTATAACTAATAATGTGGGCACATGTATGACATGGGGCTGGACCGACCCAATTTGAGACCTTGTTCTCTCGTTTACACAACGTATACGCTATGTCCTTAGACTTGAGATTGTCGCATGTACTCAAGATGTGAATTGACCTACTTAGGGGCCATCAACCGCTACTCCGTAACTGGGTAGTCATAAAGATGACTTTCGGGTTTGTCAGGAAGCATGCCGTGAGGCATGGTCAATCAAGATAGAATTTGCCCCTCTACTTGAGAGAGATATTTCTGGGCCCCTCGAGTGATCGGATCAAGAAATGCATAGCCATGCTGGGTTAAGGGTTAACCCCCTTTTGATGATCCGAATCACAATGTCGAGAAAGAGAGGTCAGCTTGGAGCTAGACCAAATATCGTGAGGCAAAGGGAATAGCATGTATGAATTGTTGTGATGGTTTGTCTGATAAGATCTTTACGTATGCATAGGAGTTGACACGTCTTGCTAGAGGCCGCTATCAACTATTGGTCGAGTAATGTACTCGGGTCAAGTCTATGTGTATGTGAACCTATAGGGTCACACACTTAAGGGGTTGGAAGCCGAATGAGGATGAATATACTTGCATAGTTGACTCTAGTGCAAGTGGGAGACTGTTGGAAATATGCCCTAGAGTCAACCTGGATTTGATCCACTAGTGGGCTCGGATGGATTTGATCCATTATGGTGTAAAAGTCCTAATGGGCCACAAATGTTGTAAAGCCCATTAGTATTGGAAGGGTACACCATCTATTAGTCCCGTATTGCTAATGGACGATGGTGTGGGGGTTTTCCTCCCAATAAATATGGACCACACCCCTCCCGAAAAGACACAACTTTCTCAAGTAGCGGCCCGCGCCGCCAACGCTCCCTCCTCGTCGCACTCGCGGACCTAGCGATCCGGCGTGCATCGCTTCCTTCTCCGTACGTGTGGATACCTTGGAGGTGCTACATCCGGAGCACTTGGATCGGACGAGCCGCACGTGCAAGTCAAGAAGGACGTGAGCAATCGCACCGCTCGCTACCCTCAACGCGTTCGTCTACATCGAGACGGTTCCGCTGCATCTGCACGTCTAGTGGTAATCCCGTGATCTCTGACAGCAGCAGTTCCTATTTTGCGGGGAAAATTTTGTTTTGCGCTAGCGTAGCCACCCCGTTTCCCTTCAGCGGGACCTACCGCGTGAGAGGAGAAAAGAGAGAAGGCAGTTGGGATTGACCGCTCTGTAGAAAAGTCTGGGCAACAGTATATTCAACATTGCGTTGCCAACGAGCACTCCCACCAAACAACATGCTCGCTAATTGCACCATGACCACTGTATCTTACACCACCCATCGTAGCAACGCCGCTCCGCTGACACCCGCCAACTGAGGGCCGACTAGCAAGATGGGAATTAAGGGCGACGAAAGACACACAAGTCAGAGCTTCACCAGATACGACCTCCTTTCACTTCTTCACTAGATACTATGACCTCCTTTCACCCTAGTGGTAAAACCTTTCACGGCTCATCCGGGCTCCACCGCCTTCTATCATCCAACACTGGGAAAGGGAAGGAAACACTGCATGGAATGGCGTAACCGAAGGAAACTCACCCGGCAATTATTAATTATCTGAATCCTGTTCGTTTTCGTTCTGATTTTCCGAATCTGTGTGGACAAGCGGCCGCTGCATACGGAGTTCTCTAGGAGCAGTATGCTAGTGCTCCAACCTGAAATAGTCGAGTGGGCGGCCTTCGAGGCCTCTGCTGTAGAACCGCGCCATGAACTCCCGGGCCATGACGCTCCTGTAGAGCGGCGGGTCGCCGCCGTTCCCGCCTTCCATGATGGGGCCATACAGCGTCGTTGACCCTTTGATGTCAGTGTTGAAGAAGCACGCCACCGAGACTATCGCCGTGTCCCTGCTCCGGTTCGCCAGGACCTGGTGCTCCACGCTCCTAAACCGGTCGTTGCTGACGAGCTGCATCCGCGGCACGGGCAAGGCGCGACAAACAGCAATGATCAACCATGAATCGTGCAGATGATTCACAGGCAAAACAAAGGCACAGCAAGCAGATGGATGCGTGCCTGAAGAAGGTCGCCGATGTTGATGATGAGGGCGCCGGGCAGGGGAGGGACGTCCACCCACCGCCGGCGCCGTCGCAGTCATGGAGGAGCGCCCGCAGGCCGCCAGTGCCGTCCTGGAGGAGGACGGTGACGAAGTTCGCGTCGGTGTGCCTGCTGCCGCCAAGGGTCAGGTGCGGCTCCGGGCACGACGGGTAGTAGTGGCCCACCACGTTGAGGCCCTGCGCGCACCCCATCTCGCGCAGGAGGTCGCCGGGCAGCCCGAGCGACTCCGACAGCAGCTCCAGCACCCGTAGCGCCAGCTCCGTCGCCGCGCCGCCGTACTCCAGCATCACGTCCCTGTTTGTTGTAGTGTGAATTGACGTGAAGCGGATATATTCGCCATGGATCAGAATCGTCATGCTGTGTGTATGTGCGTGTTCGCCGTACCTGACAGCTTCGGGCAGCTCCTCCGGCGTCGGTGGGACGGGCGCGAGCTCGAAGAAGAGTGTGTCACGCCAGTTGGCCGCCGAGGACTGGAACAGGTCGAAGTTGGAGCTGAACCTCACCTTTCGAGCGGTGTCCCTGGTGTACGCCCGCCGCTTCGCCTTGGCGGGGCCCTCATTGAACCGCCTCACCCCGTCGAGCACGGCGGCCATAAGCTCGCCCAGCACGCCGTGGTTGACCACCTGGAAGAACCCCACGGTCTCCGCGGCGTGCCTCACCCGGGCGACCACCTCCTCCCGTGGCGCGCCGGACGACAGATCGACGACCGGGATGGCGACCGCGCCGTCGTCGCTGGAAGAGGACGTCGCCTCGAGGTCGAGGGAGCCCGGCGGGTGGCGGAAGATGGCAGGGATCGTTGTGACGCCGGCGTCGACAAGGCCCTTGACGCCCGCCTTGGTGTCGTCGAACGCCTGCAGCTCGCGCCGGCGGTCGTAGCCGCCCGGCGGCGTGGCATCGGTGGGCTCGGCCGTGGACATCGCTGCTGGTGTGTGCTGCCTTCCGATCCGCACGCGGCGCGACAGACGGGATAAGATAAGCTGGGATCGATCGATCACCGTTCACTGATCTCTATTATTTCAGGTGGATTGTTCAGGACACTGTTTCTGTTTCAGGACTTGGACCGGTGCGACAAAAAAGGCGTCTGCGACTCTGCGTCCAGAGGTAATGCACGGCCCCATTTTCACTGTCGCGCCAGCCACCAGACCAGCAAACACCAGCCAACGCACCTCGGCTCAAAGTCGCTGTCTGTGGGTCTCGGGCTCCCGGCTGCCGTCGGGACCAGGGTTTTTTTTACCGACCGCCACGTTTTTACCGCCGGGCAGCGGTAGGGGCGGTATGTGCGGATATCTGCAGTATACCGCGTAGATACCGCGCGAATTCAAATTTCAAACCAAAATCCATTGCTACCGCTAGTTCAAACGGTTTTGAACGGTATACCGCGGTATAAATAGTTTTTACCGCGGTATAAACTATTTTTACCGCGGTATAAACTATTTATACCGCTGGGAAAAAAACACCTCCCGGCTTTGAATCAATGAAAATTTTGGCATGGTGTTGGCACAAATTAGTGTTAAATAGCACCCCCAATCAATGATTTATAGGTATACATAGAAATACTACACCAAACACAATAATACTAGCCGTGCATAAGTGAGTTGATAGTTCAAACACAAATAGTTCAAACTTCAAATACAACTAGTTCATACAACACAAGTTCAAACACAAATAGTTCATACAACACAAGTTCATACAAATAGTTCATACAACACAAGTTCAATGGTAGAATGGAAAGATCCCTAGGCCGGGTCGCGGAGTGGTACTCGGCGATGGACATGACATTCAAAACTCTCGTCCTAAGCAACTCACCCTTGTATTGTTGCCAAGTTAGGCCCGTCCACGCCGCCGTCGTCGCCGCCACTCACCGACTAACAAGTTGTAGAAATCAGGGTCTTCCCATTCATACACCCAAGTCGTTTGTGGCTGGGCGTTGATGTCCAGAATGGGATAAAAAGAACGCGACTGCGAGGTATCAGTGTGGGAGGAAGAAGAGTACGCTGGGTCGTATTGTGACGCTCCAACCGTTCTCCTCTGCGACTCTGGTGCGCCATGGTCGCGATCCTGAGTAGCATGGGTGAATTCAGTCTCCCCTGCAGTCAACCAAACCATGGATCATAATTAGCACATATAGTTAGAAACATCATACGTGTGTGTAAATGTAGATATGTATACCTGTGAAACGAATTCCACCACCACCACCACCACAACCACCACCACCACCACCACCATCACCATCATCATCATCACCACCACCGTCACCATCACCATCACCATCTCCATCACCATCACCATCGTCATCATCATCACCGTCATCCTCATCCGAGTCGCTATCCCCCGGACTCCGGTAGGGTGGACTACGCCGACCATCATCATCATCGGTGGAGGCGTCGCCGGTCACTTCTATTGGTGCCGTTGTCTTGCCTTTTGACGTTTCGGGTCACCCCGCTTAGGCCCGGACCGGAACAACCTCTTACCAATGTGATCGCTACCCACATTTCTTCTTGCCCAATCACTAATGCAATCATCACCCGTAGCGGTTTGCGGATCTCTCGGGGTCTATCCGATCCCTCACAAGCCGGGACGGGATAGGAATGTCACCGTCCTCATCCTCCTCATCAAGAACCGGCTCCCGGTTTGATCTACCATATTCCATCCATTCCGGACCGGATTTTTCTCATCATAGAAGCTAAGCCGGCCAAGATGCTCAATAATATCACCATCATCACCACCACCGGGAGTGGCATCCTCAAGTCGCGGCCGAAGGTTGTAGTTGACATATACAAGCTTGTTAAGTTTCTTATGTGTCAACCGATTTCTAACCTTGGTATGCGGCAACGCAAACGTACTCCAATTACGCTCACATCCACTTGAGGAAACACATCGTGACACAAGCCGCAAAGCTAGACGCCGCAACCGAGGAGTAGATCCACCGAACATCATCCACCAAGCCGCCGCATGTGCAACCGATTGTGTAAGCAATATATTCGAGTAGCGAGATAGAAGAAGGTGTCTTTGGGAAGAACGCTTACATGGTGATGTCTTCGGGTCCGTCGCCATCCGCCGAGCCATTTCCGAGCCATATTCGCCATGCTTCATGCGAAACACTTCGACCTCTCCCGCAATGCTTGCACGGCGGACTCGACATCCGTCATGCGCTCAAAGCAATCCTTCGCATCCGATACATCTCCCTGGTTGGGTCCATCGTATATGAAAGAGAGGGATTGAGGACACCACCGCACAATATGAACGAGTACAAATAAGCACAAATTCGGAAGGCATTAGTACCGAAATTGAAATAAGCACAAGTAGTACCCGCACCAACGTATGTCTCGACGTACACATCACGAATGCGTCTATCAAGAATCCGTCGATACTCATTCCAAGTCGACACATTGGTTCCAAAGAAAGATTCCATTTCGGACTTGCACAACCGGTAATGGTATACCACCTCACACAAGTTTGGCTTCTTGTCCCGATCGGCAAAGCGAAGCAACTTGTACACCGGTTGCACGGTGTCAATGATATATTTCATCCCATCCCACCAATCCATATTAGACATCCTAGCATGAGCAAATCGACCTTCATCGGAACGTGCCCACTTACTTGTTTTGGAATTCGGGAGATGCCATCATCCGCATGAAACCCTGGCGTCTCCGATACATGCTTTCCAAAAACATGTAGTTGGTCCCAAAGCGAGTGGCATTCCACTTAACCAACTCCCCACCGATAGCCTTTCTCATCATCGCATTCAACTGACCATGGTTGTGCAACCAAGCTGAAATTCGCTTGCATACCGAGATGAGACCTGCATGTTCCACCCTTTCACCGATATCCTTCAACATCAAATTGACAGTGTGTGCTAGACAAGGTGTCCAAGTAATGTGTGCGAACTCCCGTCCAAGAGCCTTGCATGCTTTCTTGTAGTTGGACCCATTATCCGTGACGATATGCACTATATGCTCCGCACCAATCTCCCTAACCACCTTACGAATCTCCTAAAAAAAATAAGTACAACAGTTAGTTACCTCCGATGACACAAGTTCAATGCCTCATAGTAAATAAGCTAAGGTTAGGGGTTACCGTCTTGAGATAGTCTGAATCCTGAGATTTTCCAGTTGCATCGATAGACTTGTGAAACCACGTGACCCCATTGCAATATATCAAAAAATTGATGACACTCATCCGCGTCGGCCCGATCCGGGAATCACACATCAAAGACACACCAAAGATGGGCCAATCATTCTGAAACTTTGCGTACCGATCTTTCAAATCTTTCTCGTTCAAATCAAGATACTTGCCATCAATATCCCGTCCACTCGGGGGATGCAATTCCTTCACCTGCGCCCATACAACAAAACATGAGAACATATACACAAAAGCAAGCCGACAGAAAACTTTTACGAACACAAACTAAAAGAAAACTCACCCCACTTCGTGTCTCTCTAACCGCACTAACAAAGTACGGACTATCCGCCCGTCTCCGGGTACTCCGGCATTATGGAAGAATTTGGACCATGCTTTTCCAATAGATTCCCTAGCATTCTTCCCCTTCGCGTCCAGGACCCGTATCAATCCTCGTTTGCTTCAATCCACTTCTCCCACCAAAGACTCAAGTTATAGTCTTCCACCACCACCGGAGTTTCCCTCCGCGAACCGGCTCTTCTAAGCATCCTCCGGAAGGGATTCAACCCCGCCGAACCACTACCCCCTCCACGCTCATAAGTACCTCCTCTCCCTTCAACCCCCGTCGGAACTCGCTCTCGCTCTCGACAAATTAATTGCATCCGGATCCGAGCCTCCTCATCATATCCTCCGGGCGGGATTGTTACCCGTGCGTCGCTTCCTCCCGTGCCAACCTCGACGAGCGCGTTCATTAGTTGCCTTCCTCGTCCTATCAAGATCCCGCTCGAAAGTACTCCCGCACGTCCGGTGGAACGTTGTTGCAATGGAGCACCGATGATCCACGCGCGGCCAAATGTTGTTTCAACCTAGTTGAACCTCCATCACTTTTACGCATACCACAGTGATTGCATCGCCATCCGGGAGCTAGATTTACACCATGTTCCCATACGGGGTCTTTAGGTCTCCCTGACATTTTCTACCTGCATAAATGCCAACACAAACTAAATTACAAAACACTTCCTTACAATTATACCTACTGAAAATTAGATCCTACATCATGATCATGCCACAAATTATACTCCTAAACCTAAAAGCTAAACCAACAATTCCATTTCTAATTCTACCTAAAGCAACAATTCTATTTCTACCTCTAACTCACATCCTTAACCCTAGCAAAAATCCTAAAACAGAGGAAACCTAAATCCTAACTAAAATCCTAACTCCTAACACAATTCCTAAAGCCTTAATGAACTCAAAAGAAAAAAAAAGAAAACGTACCTAACCGCGGTATACCGAGGCGGCGCCGCGGTATACCGCGCCAACCGCGCGGGGCCGAGCGCGCCTCCCGCGCGGTAGGGAGCGGATCCGCCCGCGCGCGCCACCGCCGCCACCGCGCGCGTAAACGCGCGGGCCGCGGGGCGCGGCGCGGGGGCCGGCCGGCGGCGGCGCGGTAGCGGCGTTGCGGCGGCGGACGCGAGGGGGAGAGGCGCGGACGGGGAGGGGGACGCGAGTGGGAGGCGCGGGGCACGGGTCCCGGCGCTAGGTAGGGTTAAAGCGGCGGTGGGCTTCATGGGCCTTAACGGCCGGCCCCCGTTTTTTTTTCTTTTTTGTTTCAACTTCTAAAGCTCCAAATAAATACCAAATGCGCTCAAATTTGAAAACATTTGACACCATAAGACTCTACAAATCATGAACTATTTTTTGGTGATTTTTATTGATTTTTTCATTTTTTTGAATTTAAATTCAAATTTGAATTTGGGGGGGGGGTTCTACGCTCGGTACCGTTACCGTACCCCGGCGGTAACGGCGGTAACCGCGGTATACCACGCGGTACCGAGCGGTAAAAAAAACCCCGGTCGGGACTCGGGAGAGCGAGCGAGCCATCTGTTGCGGAAAATGGTCTTCGGCAGTGTCATGCCACGTCCGGTCACGTTGTCGGCTTCGGTCCGCGTGCGACTTCGGGTTGTTTTGATGGAGCGTGCTTTGGTGATTTAACGATAACGCTGATGCTGCTTGAGTTTTGTGAGCGTTGTTCCGCAGGAACAACCCCCCTCGTCAATCCCGAATGGCGCTGGCCTTCGGCGCCGAAGGTGTGGAGGGGTGACCTTCGGTGCCGAAGGTGTGAAGGGGCCAAAAGCGCCACGCGACGGGTGCGCTCAAGCTCGTGGTTGAAGGCGGTCCATGCGGGGCGACTCGGGAGCACCTTGCGGCCGAGGCAGAGTCATGGTCCGGTTCGGCGCTGAAGGCACGGCGCGAGCGGTGGCACTTGGCTCCGTCGAGATGGTGCCATGACACGTGGCTACAACAAACGTGTAAAGGGGCGCCGTATGAAGCAGAGACAAGATGCGCAGCGTGTAAAGGTGGCTTGGCCGTGCGAAGACACGCTGGAGGCCTGTACGACGCGGGGAGTTACTGTTATGCCTTTGTAAAGCGTGTAAAGCCGTTTGTCAGGAACGGAAAAGGTGTAATTGAGGTAGATGATCATACCCGGGGGCCTCCTATAAATACTGACCCCTTGTAATAGAACGGACACGCATTAATGAGAAGAGAGCTCCGAAGGCTCTGGCTAGTTTCTTGGCTTTCGGATTCCTTAGGTGTTTCGTTTCTTTTTCGTAATAGAAGTAGCGGAATAGGAGTATCCAGAAAGAAGTAGTAGCAGGTTTAGCGGAGGTAGCATTAGCAGCTAGTTTCTCCGCCTTTCTCCGAAGGGGGGCCTTCGGCAGCTTTCCCGCTTCGGAGGATGAAGGACTTTCAGGGGGCTGTTGTGTCGGCGTCCACCTTCGGGCCCGATTTCCACCAACAGTTTGGCGCCCACCTCGTGGAAGAATCCAAGGCCGCATGGCGAGGACGCGTTCGGCATGCGCCGAAGCCATCACGGCTCAGGCGTCAACTGTCGTATGGACCTCCCTGGGCCCACTACCTCGGTGGGTACCAGGACCGACTAATCGGTGGGCCCCTGGGACTACCCGACTTGCGCTGCACGACACCTGCTGGCGTGAGGCACAAGGACTACAGAGGAGAAGTACTCGGATAGGAAGCTGTACATGTCTCGCATTGTATAGAGGACTCCTAGACGTACTCGACTAGTACTCTCTCCCTGAACCGACTTGTAACCCTACCTCCTAGACTATATAAGGCAAGGCAGGGACCCCTCTCTCTCTCACGGCTTAAGATTGCATCATCTTGTAATCATACTCAATCAATCCAGAGCCACGCAGCAGACAGGACGTAGGGTATTATGCACCTCGTGGCCCAAACCTGTCTAAATTGTGTGCCACGTGTCTCTTCCTTCGAGTTACCGATCTCGGCGAGGCCACATTCATCTACTTCGGGTACTCCCCTTAGTAGGTTGCCGGTCTAAAACACCGACAGCTGGTGCGCCAAGTAGGGGATCTCGCCCGAGATCACATGGCGAACTTGACGGCTTCCGTCTACATCAAGCCAACCGTCGCCTTCAACCGCGGCGACACCTTCGTCTTCGGCGCCTGAGTCTGCACTGCTGACGGCGCCGGGTCCTTCCAACGCCGCCTCACCATGCCCCCCAACCCGGAGACCGGCCTCGTGACACTTCCCGAAGTGGTCACGGGCGAACTCGCCGGTAAATTCGGCGAAATTTCGCTTGTTGATCGCCTCCAACTCGAACTCGACGTCCCCGTGGGCTACCGTATGCGAGACGGCTACTCAGCCATCGCATGCGGACTCCCCACCCCATGAGCGCTTCACGCGTGGCCCCCGCAACATCAGCAGGGCCCACACGAAGGCTCCCACTACACACCGGGCCGGCAAGGAGCCCGTACCTGAGTACGACTCGGACTCTGACACCGACACCGGCCACGCCTCGGACTCCAACCCCCTCTTCGGCTCCTACTCGGACTCCACGTACGAGTTCGACTTCGGTTCGGACCCTGAGGAGCCCGAGTCCAAGGACAACTCCACGGAGCAACCCCTGTCAGGACCAGCTGCCGGCTTAGTTATAACATCTACACCCGCCGAAAGATTTGTCTACTGGCTGGACCGCAAGCCCGCAGACTTGACAGGAGGAAACTCATGTTGCGTCGCCTACCTCGACTCACTTCCCTTCCAGGAGGGAACACCACTTGCTCCAGCTGCGGAGCACACTCCTACAGAGGTGGCAACTAGTGACTCCAGCCTTGGCCCTCCCAACCGGCAAGTCTTTATGACTACCAATGAGACGCCAGGGCCCTCAGGCACGATCCCTGACCAGTACCTTGAGGACATCTCAGCGGACGAGTTGTCCGCCGACGTGCCCGCCGACGAGACCGCCGCCAACAGAGACGCCAGATGTGAGCGCAACAGAAAGCGTAACGAATGGCGTCGTCGTCTCCGCGATTCCCTCCCCATCCGCAACCTCGCGGAAGCACTCGACCAAGTCGAGAGCCAGGTACACAGTACCCCAGAGCAATGCCTCATGTCTATCACTACGATAGCACGTCAGGCCCAGGGGATGCATGCGGGATAAGTCATCGCCAAGTTCGCGGAAGACGCCTACTTCATGCGAGTCAACACCAGGGTCGCTCAACCACCTCCCGTCAGGAATCGCGACAACGAAGAAACAAGTCGCAGTGCGGACCTTGGTCGTAACCGTACTCGAGCGGAGCTGCCGGCCAACCCCAACCGCACTCGCGCAACGGCCGGCGGACCCTCCCAAGCTGGCAACAGCGCTGTAGCTGCCAGTGGCGATCGCGAGGTCGTCCCTCATCGCGACCCTGGCGGCAGAGGCAGCGACGGCGGAAGCTCCAACCACGGGGCTAACGGGGAGGGCCGGTGGCGGAGGCGATCGCGGCGGCCGAGGCCACGCGAACGCCCACGCCTCCGGAGCCTCTCAGGGCGGCTTCGATGCCCGCCAGAAGATTGAAAACTGCGGCGGAAGAAGTCCGCCACCGCAGGCGACAACGACGGCTTCCCCTCCTTCTCTCCTCGGCTTCGCAACTTGCTCCTCTCGGACAAATTCAAACCTCTGGGAATCACCAAGTACGATGCGAGGCAAGACCCCATCCAGTGGCTCAGGTGTTACGCCCTCTCCATCGAGAACGCTGGTGGCAACAACGACACAAAGTGCCTCTACTTCCCCTTTTGCCTGGACCAAGCACCGCTCACATGGCTCGAGTCACTCGAGAAGTACTCGATCGACAAGTGGGACCAGCTGAAGGAGCAATTCACCAGCAACTTCGCGGGCACTATGGGCCGCTCGGGTACTCGCATGGACCTGGCTATGGTGAAGCAGGAACAAGGCGAGACCGTTCGCAAGTACATGCGGCACTTTTTCGACAAGTGCACCACCGTAGTCGACGTCACCGACAAGGAGGTCATCGACCTCTTCCAAGATGGTCTCTATCACCATTGCACCTTCGAAGACTTCGGTCGATGCCGCCCCAGCTCCATCACCCATCTCAAGGACATGATCATGTCCTGGGCTGATGAAGAAGACAAGGCCAACGCCAAGTACGATGCCATCCATGGCAAGAGCAAGCAGAACACGGGTGGCGGCAGCAGCAACAACGGGAACCAAGGCGGTCGCAACAACAACTACTACTCGGGTCCCAACCGCAAGCGCAAGCCAGACAACACTGTCGCGGCTATCCAGCGCCCTGCGAAGGAGAACTCGAAGAAGACCTCCGGCGGCTTCAAAGACTTGCTGAAGGAGAAGTGCCCGTGGCATCTGGACGACAACCACACCACCGAGCAGTGCTACCAACTCAGGCGAGCACTCAAGGATACTCCGGAGCCACGGCACCCTCATGACAAGAAAGGCAAGAAGAAGAACGACGAAGGCAATGACGACTTCAAGGAACCCGACAAGACAGTTAACGTCCTCTTCGGCGGACTACCCAGCAGACGGGAACAAAAGGCTACCCGTCGAGAAGTCATGAGCATTGAACCAGCGGTCTCGGAGGTACCCATTACCTTCTCCCGCGCGGATCAATGGACTAGCTTCTCCGAACCAGGGCGGTTCCCACTCGTCCTGAAGCCGGTGGTCGCAGGCTCCAAGCTCAACAAGGTCCTCATCGACGGTGGAAGCGGTCTTAACGTCCTTTTCACCAAGACCTTGAAGAAGATGAAGCTCTACATCACCCACATGCTCACCAAAAGCACCTCGCCTTTCTACGGCATCGTCCCCGGGAACGCGGCTATCCCACTGGGCTCAGTGGTCCTGCCAATTACCTTTGGGGAATCTCGGGACAACTATCGTACCGAGTACATCAAGTTCGAAGTCACGGACTTCGAGACGTCCTACCATGCCATCCTCGGCAGACCGGCTATCGCCAAGTTCATGGCGGTACCCCACTACACCTACTTGGTACTCAAGATGCCAAGTCCAGCTGGTGTACTCTCGTTGCAGGGGGACTTGAAGATATCACACGACTGCGACACCGAAGCTGTGGAGATCGCCCCCACAAATAAAGTACCCAATGCAATGATGGAGATCTACGCTGCGTCGAAGAAGCTTGCCCCAAGTGAACTCGACATCCCAGAGAAGTCGGACAAAGCCAACAAGCCTCGGCCTAGCTGAGGAGGTTCTAGTCAAGACAATAGACCTCGGGACGGGCGACGGCAAGACCACCACCATCGGGGCAGGCCTTGACCCCAAATAGGAAGACGCGCTCATCAACTTCCTCCGGGCTAACCGCGACATCTTCGCGTGGAAACCAGCGGACATGCCAGGGGTGCCCAGGGAGGTTGAGCATTCACTCAACGTTGACCCTAAAGCCACCCCGAAGCGACAACACCTCCCCCGCTTCGCCGACGACAGACGGGACGCCATCAAGAAGGAACTCGCCAAACTACTCGCGGCTGGCTTCATCAAAGAAGTCTTCCATCCTGAGTGGCTCGCCAACCCCGTCCTCGTCCGCAAGAAGAACTCGAACGAGTGGAGGATGTGCGTCGACTACACCGACCTCAACAAGCACTGCCCTAAGGACCCCTTCGGGTTGCTGCGGATTGACCAAGTCATCGACTCCACGGCGGGCTGCGACCTGCTCTGCTTCCTCGACTGCTACTCCGGGTACCACTAGATCGCGATCAAGGAAGAAGACCAGGAGAAGACCGCGTTCATCACCCCGTTTGGCGCGTACTGCTACACGACGATGTCCTTCGGGATGAAGAACGTCGGCGCTACATACCAACAAGCTATCCAGGCCTGCTTCAAAAGGCAACTCCACAAGAACGTCGAAGCCTACGTGGATGACGTGGTCGTCAAGACCAGAAACTCCAGCACGCTCATCGACGACCTTGAAGAGACTTTCGCATCCCTGTGCGAGTACCGCTGGAAGCTCAACCCGAACAAGTGCGTCTTCGGCGTACCGTCGGGCAAACTACTCGGCTTCATCATCAGCCATCGCGGCATCGAAGCCAATCCCGAGAAGATCTCTGCCATCACAAGCATGAAAGCTCCCACGTGCATCAAAGACGTCCAGAAGCCGACTGGGTGCATGGCGGCCTTGAATAGATTTATCTCGAAGCTTGGAGAACGGGGGCTCCCCTTCTTCAAACTACTCAAACACCAGGAGAAGTTCATGTGGACCCCAGAGGCGGACCAAGCCCATGCCCAGCTCAAGGACTTCCTATCGAAGCCTCCAGTCCTCACGGCTCCTCGCAAAGGCGAGCAACTACTGCTCTACCTCGCTGCGACTACTCACGTGGTCAGTACTGCCATCGTCGTCGAGCGGCAGGAAGACGGCCACGCCTATCCAGTCCAGCGCCCAGTCTACTTCGTCAGCGAGGTCTTGTCAGAATCCAAGGTACGCTACCAGCCAGTACAGAAGCTTCTGTACACACTGTTGATCACCTCGCGGAAGCTACGACACTACTTCCAGGAGTACTCGATCTCTGTCGTCACCGACTACCCACTCGGCGACATCCTGCGGAATCAAGATGCTACTGGAAGAATCTCCAAGTGGGCAGTCGAACTCGGTGCCCTCAACATCGACTTCAAGCCACGCACAACCATCAAGTCGCAGGCACTAGTCGACTTCATGGCGGACTGGCGGGAGAATCAGCTACCTACTCCAACCGAGCGCCCAGAGCACTGGGTGATGTACTTCGACGGCTCACTCAACCTCGAGGGTACAGGTGCAGGAGTACTCTTGATCTCTCCAACGGGCGAACAACTCAAATATGTCATGAAAATCTTCTGGAAGGTCTCAAACAACGAAGCCGAGTACGAAGCTATGCTACACGGGCTCCGCCTCGCGGCTTCACTGGGCATCAAGCGGCTACTAGTCTACGACGACTCCGCAGTGGTCATCAAGTCCAAGTCTTGGGACCGCAACAAGGATATGGACGCCTGCGCCCTGAGGCCCAGCTACAGTTCTACGGTTTGGGTCCACCATGTCGTCGCGACTACTCCGGTGGACGTCTGGGGAAAGTTGGTTACGCGCCAAGCCGGCGGGGACTTCGTCCCGGCTTCACGCGCCATCCATCGGGGGCACGGCCCACCGACCCGACCCTGGCCGTGGAGGCACAAGGACTCGACGAGGAGGAGGCCCGTTCACTCGGGGGGGGCCGGGCGAAGTACTCGGTTAGCGAAGGCTCCTACGTCCCTGGTCGGAGACAAGCTCTACACGCGGGGGCATTTTTGCTGTTATTTTTTTATTTTGCCGTATGGACCTCCCTGGGCCCACTACCTCGGTGGGACGGGGCTAGGTACTTGGGGGGTGGAGGGGTGGAGGGGGGGGGTACTGGAAGAATCGGGGCTGGAGACATGCTTGTTGGAGACTACTCGACTAGTACTCTCTCCCTACTCCGACTTGTAACCCTGCCTCCCGGACTATATAAGGCGAGGCAGGGACCGTTCTCTAGGCATCTCATGCAATATCCTCTCACGGCACACAATTACACCATCTTGTAATCGTGCCCAATCAATCCAGAGCTACGCAGCATACAGGACGTAGGGTATTACGCACCTCGCGGCCCGAACCTGTCTAAATCGTGTGTCGCGTGTCTCTTCCTTCGAGTTACCGATCTCGGCGAGGCCACATTCATCTACTTCGGGTACTCCCCTTAGTAGGTTGCCGGTCTAAAACACCGAGCAGTGGCGCGCCGGGTAGGGGGATCTTGCCGAGATCACATGGCGAACTCGACGGCTCCTGTCTACTTCAAGCCAACCGTCGCCTTCAACCGCGGCGACACCTTCGTGTTCATCGCACGGGTGCGCGCTGCTGGCGACGGCGCGGGGCTCTTTCCGCCGCCGCCTCACCATGCCGCCCGACCCGAAGACCGGCTTCGTGACACTTCCTGAAGTTGTCACAGGCGAACTCGCCGGCAAGTTCGGCGAAATTTCGCTCTTCAGCCATCACACCGACTTCGAGCTCGAGTCGGCTTCCAACTCGAACTCGACGTCTCCATGGGCCATCGCATGCGAGCCGGCTGCTCAGCCATCGCAGGCGGTCCCCTCACCCCATGAGCACTCCGCACGTGGTCCCCGCATCCTCAGCCGGGCCCGCACAGAGGCTCCTTCTTCGCGCCGGGCCGGCAAGGAACCCGTACCCGAGTACAACTCGGACTCCGACACCGCCCCCGGCCACGCTTCGGACTCCAACACCTTCTCCGAGTTCTACTCGAATCCCGCATACGAGTTCGACTTCGGGTCGGACCCAGAGGATCCCGAGTCCGAGGACAACTCCACCGAGCACCCCTTATCAGGGCCGGCCTCTGGGCTGGTTATAACATCCACACCGGCCGGCAGATTCGTCTACTGGCCAGACCGCAAGCCTGCTGACTTGATAAGCGGAGACTCACGCTATGTCGCCTACATCGACTCACTACCGTTCTAGGAGGGAACACCACTTGCCGAGGGCGACTCGAACACCCCAGCGGGGTGGCGGTTTCGAGTCCAGCCTTGGCACCCCCGATCGCCAAGTCTTCATGGCGTCGGCGACACCCCGGGACCTTCAGGGACGGCTCAAGACAAGTACCTTGAAGACATCTCCTCCGACGAGCTCTGCCGCCGATGCTCCCGGCGAGAGGAGACCCCCGCCGCCGGGGACGCTCGACGCGAGCGTAACGGGGAAGCGCGCCGAACGGCGTCGGCGTCTCCGAGACAACCTCCCCATCCGCAACCTCGCGGAAGCTCTCGAGGCGGTCGAGAGCGGAGTACACACCACCCCCGAGCAATGCCTCATGTCGATCACGGCGATCGCACGCCGGGCTCGGGGCATACGCGCCGGAGAGGTCATCGCCAAGCTCGCCGAAGACGCCTTACTTCATGCGGGTCGACAACGGGGTCAACCAACCTCCCTCCCGCTAGGCACGCGACAACGAAGCTACAAGTCGCGGCGCCAACAACGGTCCCAACCGCACTCGAGATGAGCTCCCGGCTCGGCCCAACCGCACCCGCTCAAACGCCGGCGGACCTCCACAAGGTGGCAACAGCAACCGTGACGTCGTCCCTCACCGTGCTCTGCCGGCCGCGGCGGCCGCGACCACGACGGCGGCGGCGGCCGGCGGAAGCTCCAACCATGGAGCCGACGGGGAGGGCCGGCGGCGGCGGCGGTCGCGGTGGTCGTGGCCACGCGAACGACCACGCCTGCGGTGCCTCACGGGGCGGCTACGATGCCCGCCGAGAAGATTGAGGAGGCGCGGCGGAAGAAGTCGACCACCGCGAGGCGACAACGACGGCTTCCCCGCCTTCTCACCTCGACTTCGAAACTTGCTCCTCCCCGACAAGTTCAAGCCTTTGGGGATCACCAAGTACGATGCGAAGCGGGACCCCGTCCGGTGGCTCGGGTGCTACGCCCTCTCCATCGAGAATGCGGCGGCAACAACGACACCAAGTGCCTCTACTTCCCCTTGCCTGGACCAAGCTCCACTCACATGGCTCGAGTCGGCCCGGACTAGCACTCGATCGACAAGTGGGACCGGTCGAAGGAGCGGTTCACCGGCAACTTCGTGGGCGCCATGGGCCGATCGGGTACTCGCATGGACACGGCCATGGTCAAGCGGGGAACAAGGCGAGACCCTACGCAAGTACATGCGCCGCTTCTTCGACAAGCGCGCTACCGTGGTCGACGTCACCGACAAGGAGGTCATCGACCTCTTCCAAGACAGCCTCTACCACCGCCGCACCTTTGAAGACTTCGGTCGTCACCGGCCCAAGTCCATCCCCCACCTCAAGGACATGATCACGTCCTGGGCGGATGAAGAAGACAAGGCCAACGCCAAGTACGACGCCATCCGTGGCAAGAACAAGCAGAACGCGGGCGGCGGCAGCGGCAACAACGGGAACCAAGGCGGTCGCAACAACAACAGCAACAACTACTCGGGTCCCAACCGCAAGCGCAAGCCAGACAACACTGTCGCGGCTATCCAGCGCCCTGCGAAGGAGAACACAAAGAAGAACTCCGGTGGCTTCAAAGACCTGTTGAAGGAGAAGTGCCCGTGGCATCTGAACGACAACCACACCACCGAGCAGTGCTACCAGCTCAGGCATGCACTCAAGGGTACTCCAGAGCCACCGCACCCTCACGATAAAAAGGGCAAGAAGAAGAACGACGGAGACAACAACGACTTCCAGGAACCCGACAACCGTCAACGTCCTCTTCGGCGGACTACCCAGCAGGCGGGAGCAAAAGGCTACCCGTCGTGAAGTTATGAGCATTGAACCAGCGGTCCCGACCCCACTCAGGTGGTCAGAGGTACCCATTACCTTCTCCCGCGCAGATCAATGGAACAACTTCTCCGAACCAGGACGGTTCCCCCTCGTCCTAAAGCCAGTGGTCGCGGGCTCCAAGCTCAACAAGGTCCTCATCGACGGTGGGAGCGGGCTCAACGTCCTTTTCACCAAGACCTTGAAGAAGATGAAGCTCGACATCACCCACATGCTCACCAAGAGCAACACGCCCTTCTACGACATCGTCCCCGGTAACGTGGCTATCCCACTGGGCTCAGTGGTCCTGCCAGTTACCTTCGGGGAATCTCGGTACAACTACCGTACCGAGTACATCAAGTTTGAGGTCGCGGACTTCGAGACTTCCTACCACGCTATCCTTGGCAGACTGGCCATCTCCAAATTCATGGTGGTGCCCCACTACACCTACTTGGTACTCAAGATGCCAAGCCCAGCGGGTGTACTCTCTCTCCAAGGGGACTTGAAGATCTCCCACGACTGCGACACAGAAGCCGTGGAGATCGCCTCTACGAATCAAGTACCCAACGCCATGATGGAGGTCTACACTGCGTCGAAGAAGCTTGCTACAAGTGAACTCGACATCCCGAAGAAGTCTGACAGCGCCAACAAGCCTCAACCACCTGAGGAGGTTCTCGTCAAGACGATCGACCTCGGGACAGGCGACCCCAGCAAGGCCACCACCATCGGGGCCGGCCTCGACCCCAAATAGGAAGACGCGCTCATCAACTTCCTTCGGGCTAACCGCGACATCTTCGAGTGGAAGCCAGCGGACATGCCGGGGAGTGCCCGGGGAGTTGATCGAGCACTTTGCCTCAACGTAGATCCTAAGGCCACCCCCAAGCGACAACACCTCCGACGCTTCACCGACGACGGACGGGACGCCATCAAGAAGGAACTCGCCAAACTACTCGAGGTGGCTTCATCGGAGAAGTCTTCCATCCGAGTGGCTCGCCAACCCCGTCCTCGTCCGCAAGAAGAACTCGAACGAGTGGAGGATGTGCGTCGACTACACCGACCTCAACAAGCACCGCCCCAAGGACCCCTTCGGGTTGCCGCGGATTGATCAAGTCATCGACTCCACGGCGGGCTACGACTGCTCTGCTTCCTCGGCGCTACTCGGGTACCACCAGATCGCGATCAAGGAAGAAGACCAGGAGAAGACCGCGTTCATCACCCCGTTTGGTGCGTACTGCTACACAACCATGTCCTTCGGGTTGAAGAATGCCGGTGCCACCTACCAACGAGCTATCTAGGCCTGCTTCAAGAAGCAACTCAACAAGAACGTCAAAGCCTACGTGGATGACGTGGTCGTCAAGAGCAGAAACTCCAGTACCCTCATCGACGACCTTGAAGAGACTTTCGCATCTCTGCGCGAGTACCGCTGGAAGCTCAACCCGAACAAGTGCGTCTTCGGCGTACCTTCGGGCAAACTACTCGGCTTCATCATCAGCCAGCACGGCATCGAAGCCAACCCCGAGAAGATCTCCGCCATCACCGGCATGAAAGCTTTCACGTGCATCAAAGACGTCCAAAAGGCGGCCGGGTGCATGGCGGCCTTCAACTTGATTCATCTCGAAGCTTGGAGAACGGGGGCTTCCCTTCTTCAAACTACTCAAGCACCAAGAGAAGTTCGTTTGGACTCCAGAAGCGGATCAAGCCCTTGCCCAGCTCAAGGACTTCCTATCGAAGCCGCCGGTCCTCACGGCTCCTCGCAAGGGCGAGCAGCTACTGCTCTACCTCGCTGCGACTACTCACGTGGTCAGTACTGCCATCATCGTCGAGCGGCAGGAAGACGGCCACGCCTACCCAGTCCAGCGCCCAGTCTACTTCGTCAGTGAGGTCCTATCAGAGTCCAAGGCATGCTATCAGCCCGTGCAAAAGCTTTTGTACGCAGTACTCATCACCTCGCGGAAGCTACAACACTACTTCCAGGAGTACTCGATCTTCGTCGTCACCGACTACCCGCTCGGTGACATCCTGCGGAACCAAGATGCTACTGGAAGAATCTCCAAATGGGCAGTCGAGCTCGGCGCCCTCACCATCGACTTCAAGCCACGCACAACCATCAAGTCGCAGGCGCTAGTCGACTTCATGGCGGAGTGGCGGGAGAACCAGCTACCTACTCCAACCGTGCGACTAGAGCATTGGGTGATGTACTTCGACGGCTCACTCAACCTCGAGGGCGCAGGTGCAGGGGTACTCTTGATTTCTCCAATGGGCGAACAACTGAAGTACGTCATGCAGATCTTCTGGAAGGTCTCAAACAACGAAGCCGAGTACGAAGCTCTCCTACACGGGCTCCGCCTCGCGGCTTCACTAGGCATCAAGCGGCTACTAGTCTACGGCGACTCCGCAGTGGTCATCAACCAAGTCAACAAGTCCTGGGACCACAACAAGGAGAACATGGACGCCTACTGCCTAGAAGTCCGCAAGCTCAAGAACAAGTTCTATGGTCTCGAGTTCCACCACATCGTCCGCGACAACAACGTTGCAGCAGACGTCCTCTCGAAGCTTAGATCTACCCGAGCTCAAGTACCAGCAGGTGTCTTCGTTCATGAGCTTCACGAGCCATCCATCCCGGAGCCGGCGCCACCGACCACTGTCCCAGCGCACCCACCGGCTGGACAGGAGGTCATTATGATCGACGTGGACTCGAGGCAACCCTTCATCGACTACCTCAGCGAGCAGAAGGTTCCCTCGGACAAGAACTTGGAGGAGCAGCTCATCCGCCGTGCCAAGTCCTACGTCCTCGTCGGAGACAAGCTTTACAAGCGGGGCGCATCCTCTGGAGTATTCATGGAGTGCGTCCCCCGGCAGAAGGCAAGGACATCATGAAGGGGGGGGTGCGTCCCGCACGCTAGTCGGCAAGGCCTTCGGCGAGCTTTCTGCGGCCCACGCCACGGGCGACGCTGAAGAACTCGTCAGAAGGTGCCAAGGATGCCAGTACTTCGCCAAGCAGCAACACGTCCCAGCCTACAAGCTAGTCACCATACCGCCAACCTGGCCCTTCGCCTGCTGGGGGCTCGACATGATTGGGCCACTGCCAATGGTGCCAGGTGGTTTCAACAGAGTATTGGTGGCCATCGACAAGTTCACCAAGTGGATCGAGGTCAAGCCGGTCACATGCCCCAAGGGCGAGCGAGTACTCGACTTCTTGGATGAACTCGTGCATCGCTACGGACTACCCCACCGCATCATCACGGATCCGGGCTCCAACTTCAACAACCACCGGTTGCGGGGAGTGCGCGAGAACAGCGGGATCGACGTCCGATACGTCTCAGTTGCCCATCCTCGGGCCAACGGACAAGTCGAGCGCGCCAACGGGATGGTGCTCGACGCTCTCAAGAAGCGGCTACACGATGCTGCTAACTCCAAAGGAGGCAAGTGGATCAAGGAACTACCCAACGCACTCTAGGGGCTACGGACTCAGCCCTCCAAGCCAACGGGGCAGTCCCCTTACTTCCTGGTCTATGGCTCCGAAGCAATCCTCCCTGATGATGTCATATGGAACTCACCAGCAGTGGAGCACTACGACGAAGGCGTCTCTGAAGACAGCAGACTAGTTGACATCGATAGCCTCGAAGAAGCTCGCTGCGCTGCCCTCGTCCAATCAGCAAGGTACCTGGAGGGTATCCGACGCTACCATGATCGCAACGTTAAGGAACGCTCTTTCAACGTTGGTGATCTCGTCCTCCGTCGTATCCAGAACACGGAAGGACTACACAAGCTCAGCTCCCCCTGGGAAGGTCCCTTCACCGTGGCAAAGGTGACCAGGCCGGGCTCCTACCGCCTCCAGACACTTGAAGGCGAAGACATCAACAACTCGTGGAACGTCGACCAGCTCTGTCGGTTCTACGCCTAGTCTACACGACTACTCCGGGGTTCAAGTCTACACGACTACATCAACACCCCTCTGCCGTAAGCGGCCTCCGGGTCCTGGCTCCATGTCTCCGGACTACTCCTCTCCAGGATCCAGCCCGCGCGACTACCTACGGATCCTGGGCTGCGATGAGCAACAAAGGACTCTAGCAGCGGTCTACTAAGAGACCATGTACTCCAAGATCCAGCCTACACGACTACTTACGGAACTACTGCTGTAAGCGGCTACCCGTCCTAGCACCACTTAGCTGTAAGCGGCCTCCGGGTCCAGGCGACTACTCTGTAACTATGGCCCTGGCCATCCAGGTGTACTTCTTCAGTAATGAAGTTTGATTGATCATCAACTTCTTTATTGTCTACTTCCCTCAACGGGACTACCGCCGAGTACGACTACTCACATCAACTCCACGATGGGGCTCCGCACTCTAAGATCGTGACTACGAGTACTCATTGATGGAACTTTTCTTTCATTAACACTTGAACAATTACATTACAAATGTTTTTGTACACATATTGCTATGAGCTAACTGTTACAGGACTACTGGAGGTTTAGTTTCTCGGCGACTTGCTCCGCAATGGGCGCCATCTGCTCTAGCAGCTCCGCATACTGCTCATCTGTACAGTTGGTGGCTACCCCGCCAGCGACTACTTCCACGGGCGCCTTCGGGAAGTAAGACTTCATGAAGGCCAGCACCTGGTTCGGGATCGACCTCGCCAGATGCTTCACATACGTCGCCAGCCGGCTGGGGGCTTCCTTGAGGCAATCCACGAGCGGCGCGATCTTGGGGCCGCCAGGATGAGGCACCAAGAGCCTTGCAATCGGAAGCGGGGCTTCTTCAAGTTCCTTCAGCTGGGCCCGCAGCGCCTCGCAGTCTTCGTTCGCTCGCAACGATTTGTAGCAGTTGACGAGATCACGATCGGAAGCAATCCGAAGCTCCATGTGCTTTTCGCACTCGAAGGCAAGTTCCTTATAGTCAAGCTCGAGTACACGGCGGGCTTCCTGCTCCCGTAGAAGAGGTTCTTCATATCCGTCTTCGAGATCCTCAACTGCTCCACCCGGGTCTCAAGCTCTGCAAAACAACAAGGCGCAGCGGGTTAGACTACCTCTCGACCTCCAACAACTACCCAACAAGTCAAGCGGTGTACCTTTGTTCTTGTTGCGGAGTGTCTTGTTCTTCCACACCAAGTCGTCGCTCTTTGCCTGCATCTCCTGGATGTCATTGTGATACTTGGCAAAGGCAGAGTCGAGCTTGGACTGCATGGCGGCCGCGTGCTTCCGCGACTTCAAGAGTTGATCTTCAAGCGCTTCAGCCCAGAGCACCGTGTCGCCGAAGCCTTGCAGCATGTTGGACTTCTCGCGGGACCTCTCCACGACGTCCTGCACAGACAACACATGTCACATGAGTACTCAACAACAGAGGATTGACTACTCAGGAGTTAAGACTACTCACCTTCATCCATTGTTCAGCCTGGCGGACCGCCTCGAAGTTCCTGGCTACCGTCGCCGGGTCGACCAGGTCGTCCGCCAGCAACTCCACCCCGCCACGACTACTCACGGCGGCCTCAGTCATCGGCGCGGAGCGGATGGGCTCTGCGTCCTGGATCTCCGGGGAGCGGACAACCACCTCCAGAGCAACCTCTGGCGGCTCGGTGGCCTCCTCTCCTCCGGTCGCCACGGCGGCTTCTTCGGCGACCTCCTCCATCGGCTCGGGGGCTCCCTCGGCAGCCTCCGGCACCTGTGGTGTCAAGTTCTGCATGGGCACCGCCGCAGGGATGTCGCTCCCTTCGGCCTCGGTGCCTGACAAGAAGAAGACAAGTGCATTAGCGACTACTACTACTCTATGGGGAATACTAAAGCCTCAGCAGAGTACTTACCTTCGACAACGCTGGCCTCGGGCAATGCAGCTCCAGCAGCTGGCGCTTCGGACTCCGCCTGAGGGGCAGGAGTGGACTCTTCGGCGGGCGGCGCGGCTTCTTCTTCCACCACCGTCGTAGAGGGCTCATCTCGCTCCCAAGACAGATCTGGTGATTTCCTGTAGAAGTACACAATTGGTTGTCAATCGAGCTCGACTACTACACCAAGTACTACTCGGGAAGGCTCAGCACTTACAAGCTTGACCGGACTATCGTCACGGTCGGGGCACCGAGGATGCTGGCAATGTCTACCAGTCCACCCTCGGCGGGCGTTTCCTCTTGCGCCTCGGCGGCCACTGCCTCTTCTGCAGCGACAGCAGCCGGTGCAGCGCCCTCCTGCGCTCCTGCGGCTACCACTTCGTCAGCAATAGCGGCTACGAGCTCCGTGCTCCCTTGAGGAGCAGGGGGTTGGCGCTCCAGCTGCGCCAATAACTCTTCAACAGTGGGGGCTGGGCTACGACCCCCAGTCGGCTCCCCCACTGTGTCCCACTCGCCTTCGTCGCCCTGATCAGCGGGCTCCGTCGGCGGCACCTCCTGCAAGCAAAGGAAGCTTAGTGATCAACAAGTGCACTCGAGAGACTAGTACTCGACTACACTACTCAAGACAACTTACCTCTTGAGGCGTGGTCTCTGAGACCTTCGGCTTCTTCGTCACCCACTTGCGGGCGGGGTTGCGCGGCTTCCGTGGCGGCGCAGCCAGACTAGCCTCCAGGCTAGCCGGCGGATCTTGTACGAGGGGCACGTGAGGTAGGCCCGGGCGGCTGAACCTCGACCGCAGCTGGAAGCGGTCCTGCAGTGTCTCCTCGTCAGACGTGTCCTCCACGATGACGGTGTCATCTCCTTCGCCGACTTCTCGCCGCTCCTTGGCCTTGGTTTTTCCCTCCTCCGGGATCTCGACTTCCTGAGGGGGCGGCTGCGGCTCGGAGACGAACTTCTTTAAGTCGTCCTGCAAGACACAAGACATCAGTGCGACTACTCACAAGCAATGTCTACTCGACTAGGGGGTACGACTACTTACCTCCTTTGGCGGGCGAGCAGCGGAGTACTCCTGGACTGGGCACGCCGTGTACGGTGGCATGTCCTTGAAGATGCGCGTCAGCCTATTGACGATGTCGTCGTCGTCGACTTTGCCTCCAGGCATCCGCGACGTGTCGTTGTCGCCGGTGTACTCAAATCCCAGGGTGTCGCGGGCCATCAGTGGCTGCACCCTGCGCTTCATGAAGCTGAAGGCCACGTGCTCGGCCCTTAGCCCGGCTTCTCTCAGCACCTTGATGCGCGCCAACAGCTCAGGGAGTTGGATCCCCTCCTGCATCGTGGGCTCCGTGTTCCACCAGGCGCGATGTTTCGGCTGCTTCCCGCTCGGCTTCGGCAATCTTGGGTGGTGGGTTCGTGACGTAGAACCACTTCGCCTTCCAATCCTGGTTGGAGTCAATGAGCTTGTACGAGAGGTACTGCTCGGCCGCGTCCTCCCGCATCTGGATGCCCGCTCCTCCAACTACTCGCGGGTTGCTGGCGCTCGGCTGCGGCTTCACCCGGAAGAACTTCCGGAACAGGATCCAGTGGGGCTTGATCCCCAGAAACGCCTCACAGAAGTGAATGAAGACAGCGGTATGGGAAATACCGTTGGGGTTGAGATTGATGTACTCGACGCCGTAGTACCCCAAAAGGCCTTTGAAGAAGTCGCTTGCCGGCAGTGCGAGTCCGCGCTCCGCGAAGCGCACGAACATCAGAATATCGTCCTCGCTCTTCTCCATGGGGTACGGGTCCCCGGCGGCGGCCCTCCAACTGTCCATCTCCTTTTCACGGATAAATCCGCTGTTGAGGAGAGTCAGCAGATCTTCGGTCTTCGTCTTCGACTTTTTCCACTCGCGGCTCGGATCTGGCTGCGGTGGAGACATCGGTGGCGCTGCCCCCGCGGCAGCCACGGCGGCCTCTTCGTGGCCCCTCTTCTTCCCGGCGGTCTTCCCGGACTTGGACGGTGATGGCTTCATTCTCCAAGTGCACGACGTCTTCACGCGCATTCACTCGGGGGCTACTCTAGCAGCTCTGGGTGGCGGCGCGCTTGGATCTACAGTGGCGGCGGCATGCGCTGGAAGTGAATCTGGCCAAGATCTATTCGAAATGGCTACAGCAGCGATGGGTGGAAAACCCTAAGGGTTTTGGCTTCTATTTATAAGTCAAAACGGCCCCCCAACGGCTGGATGGATAAGTCTGCGCTCGGCTAACTCAGCGGCCGCGCGTGACTCTTCGTATACTACTAGTCGACGCGCCTCACCTCGGGGGCTCGGCTACTTCTACTCGACTACCTGGGAAGCGACAAGACTCAGGAGCATCTCAGGACACATTCTACAAGATGACCCTTCAATTCAAGAGGAAGTACTCGACTCAAGGCTCGGGGGCTCCGTGCCACGTGTCCTTCGGTTTTTTCTCTCCGGATTTTTCGGGATATTCTTGCCAAGACTTCGAGATGGACCCTCGACCGAGCCTACGACTCAACCTAAGGCTCGGGGCTACTCCATATGGAGTGCGATTTTGCAATCGCACTTCCATATCGTTTCGGCTTCAAGACAACGCGGGCATTTTTGAAGACCTTCGAGGGCGGCACTCGAGGACGCTTGGGACTACTTGAGAAGACTTCAAGATTGCTCAAACATCACCGGAGTACATTCCGGCCTCGGGATGCTTCGACTACTCTTGAGGACTTTTGACTTGTAGTACTCGGGGACGCCGAGGACTACTCGTTAAGGCCGTCAAGATTACTTGAAGCTATCCTTCTCGACTACAAAGTACTTGAGGGCTTGTCGTATGGACCTCCCCGGGCCCACTACTTCGGTGGGTACCGGGACCGACTACTCGGTGGGCCCCGGGACTACCGGCTTGCGCTACACGGCACCAGATGGCGTGGAGCACAAGGACTACGGAGGAGAAGTACTCGGTTAGGAAGCTGTACATGTCCCGCACTGTATGGAAGACTACTAGACGTACTCGACTAGTACTCTCTCCCTACTCCGACTTGTAACCCTGCCTCCTGGACTATATAAGGCGAGACAGGGACCTTTCTCTAGGCATCTCATGTAATCTCCTCTCACGGCGCACAATTACACCATCTTGTAATCGTGCCCAATCAATCCAGAGCTACGCAGCATACAGGACGTAGGGTATTACGCACCTCGCGGCCCGAACCTGTCTAAATTGTGTGTCGCGTGTCTCTTCCTTCGAGTTACCGATCTCGGTGACGCCACATTCATCTACTTCGGGTACTCCCCTTAGTAGGTTGCCGGTCTAAAACACCGAGATCAACCAAGTCAACAAGTCCTGGGACCGCAACAAGGAGAACATGGACGCCTACTGTCTAGAAGTCCGCAAGCTCGAGAACAAGTTCTATGGTCTCGAGTTCCACCACGTCGTCCGCGACAACAACGTTGCAGCAGACGTCTTGTCGAAGCTTGGTTCTACTCGCGCTCAAGTACCAGCGGGTGTCTTCGTCCACGAGCTTCACGCACCATCCATTCCGGAGTCGGCGCCACCGACCACCGTCCCCGCCGCATCCCTGGGCCGGCGGGGGAGGTCATGATGATCGACGTGGACTGGAGGCAGCCCTTCATCGACTACCTCAGCGAGCAGAAGGTTCCCTCGGACAAGAACTTGGCCGAGCAACTCATCCGCCGGGCCAAGTCCTACGTCCTCGTCGGAGACAAGCTCTACAGGCGGGGCGCATCTTCTGGAGTACTCATGAAGTGCGTTCCTCGACAAGAAGGCAAGGACATCTTGGAGAAGATCCATAAAGGCGTCTGCGACAACCACGCGTCCTCTCGCACGCTGGTCAGCAAGGCCTTCCGACGAGCTTTCTATTGGTCCACAGCTCTGGGCGACGCCGAAGAACTCGTCAGAAGGTGCCAAGGGTGCCAATACTTCGCCAAGCAGCAACACGTCCCAGCCTACAAGGTAGTCACCATACCGCCAACCTGGCCTTTCGCCTGCTGGGGGCTCGACATGATTGGGCCACTACCAACTGCGCCAAGTGGATTCAACAAAGTATTGGTGTCCATCGACTAGTTCACCAAGTGGATCGAAGTCAAGCCGGTTACATGCCCCAAGGCTGACAGAGTACTCGACTTCCTGGACGAACTCATACATCACTATGGACTACCCCATCGCATCATCACAGACCTGGGCTCCAACTTCAACAATCATCAGTTCTGGGGGTACTGCGAGAACAGCGGGATCGACGTCTGGTATGTCGCAGTTGCCCATCCCCGGGCCAATGGAAAAGTCGAGCGGGCCAATGGGATGGTGCTCGACGCTCTCAAGAAGCGGCTACATGACGCCGCTAACACCAAAGGAGGCAAGTGGATCAAGGAACTACCCAATGCACTCTGGGGCTGCGTACTCAACCCTCCAAGCCAACGGGACAATCCCCGTACTTCCTGGTCTACGGCTCCGAAGCAATCCTCCCTGCTGATGTCATGTGGGACTCACCAGCAGTGGAGCAATACGACGAAGGCGTCTCTGAAGACAGCAGACGAGTTGACATCGACGGACTCGAAGAAGCTCGTTGTGCTGCCCTCGTCCAATCATCAAGGTACCTAGAGGGTATCCGATGCTACCACGACCGCAACGTTAAGGAACGCTCCTTCAACATTGGTGATCTTGTCCTTCGCCGCATCCAGAACACGGAAGGACTACACAGGCTCAGCTCGCCCTGGGAAGGTCCCTTCACAGTTGCAAAGGTGACCGGACCGGGCTCCTACCGCCTCCAGACGCTCGAAGGCGAAGACGTCAACAACTCGTGGAACATCGACCAACTCTGTCGATTCTACGCCTAGTCTACATGACTATACCGAGGGCTCCAGTCTACACGACTACCCAAGACCCCCTCGCCGTAAGCGGCCTCCGGGTCCAGGCTCCAGTCTCTGGACTACTCCACTCCAGGATCCAGCCCATGCGGCTACTAACGGATCTTGGGCTGCAGTGACAAAGGACTCTAGCAGCGGTCTACTGAGAGACCATGTACTTCTAGATCCAGCCTACGCGTCTACTAACGGATCTACTGCTGTAAGCGGCTGTACGCCCTAGCACTACTTAGCCGTAGGCGGCCTCCGGGTCCTGGCGACTACTCTGTAACAACGGCCCTGGCCATCCAGGTGTACTTCAGTAATAAAGTTTGATTATCTATCAACTGCTTTACTGTCTTTCTCCCTCAACGGGACTACTGGAGAGTACGACTACTCGCGACGACTTCATGATGGGACTCTGCACTCACAGACCGCGATAACGAGTACTCATTTATGGAAGTTTCCTTCATTCATACTCAAACAAGTTCATTACAACTGTTTATGTACAACTACTGCTACGAGCTAACTTTACAGGACTACTGGAGATTCAACTTCTCGGCGACCTGTCCAGCAATGGGCGCCATCTGCTCCAGCAGATCCGCGTACTGCTCGTCCGTGCAGTTGGCGGCTAGTCCACCGGCGACCACGTCAACCGGAGCCTTCGGGAAGTACGACTTCATGAAGGCCAGAACCTGGTTAGGGATCGACTTCGCCAAGTGCTTGACGTAGGTCGCCAAGCGGCTGGGGGCTTCCCTCAGTCGATCCACCAAAGGAGCAATCTTCGGACCACCAGGGTGGGGCACCAGCAGCCTCGCGATGGGGAGCACGGCTTCCTCGAGTTCCTTGAGTTGAGCTCGCAGCTTCTCGCAGTCCTCGTTCATCTTCTGCAAGGATTTGTAGCAGTTGACGAGGTCATGATCTGACGCAATACGGAGCTCCATGTGCTTGTCACACTCGTAAGCAAGCTCCTTATAATCATACTCCAGTACCTGGCGGGCCTCTTGCTCCCGGTAGAAGAGGTTCTTCATGTCGGTCTCTGAAGCCTTCAGCTGATCGACACGGGTCTCAAGCTCTGCAATCAACAAAGGCAAAGTGGGTCAGACTACCTCAAGCTACTATTAACAAGTACCCGTCAAGGCGGTCGCGTACCTTTATTCTTGTTGCGGAGAGACTTGTTCTTCCGCACCAGATCGTCGCTCTTCGCCTGCATATCTTGGATGTCATTGTGATACTGGGCGAAGGCGGTGTCCAGCTTCGACTGCATCGTAGCGGCGTGCTTTCGGGCCTTCACAAGCTATCCCTCCAACGCTTCCGCCCGGAATACTGTGTCGCCGTATCCTTGAAGCATGTCGGACTTCTGACGGGACCTCTCCGCGACGTCCTGCAATAGGCAACACATATCAACTGGGTACTCAACACTAAAGGATTGACTACTCAAAGGTGTCGATGTTGACGGATAAAAGACGTATCCCTCTACGATCCGCAAGCGTACGGACCCCACACCTTTTTCACCACGGGATTCCCAAGGTTCTTGTCAATCCGCGGAGCAAGGGGATTACTAGCGCTTAACCAAGTACTAATCTAGTTGACTAAGGAAACCTTTAAAGAGAGTATTAATCTAAAAGTAAAGACAATCTACCTAAGTTAATCTAAGTTAATTTGATCAAACAAATATAGGGTTAAACTTTAAGAAAGGAATAAAAACATAAAGAAACGGGTTGCCTCCCGAAAAGCGCTTCATTTAAAGTCATAGAGCTCGACTTTCTCACATACCTTCTTTTCGTTGCATAGCCATGGCCCTTCATGCAAGAAGAAAAGGTACCAATGCAGCTTTAATTTACTTCCCATGTTGTGCTTGATCACTTATAGAAGACTTGCCCAAAGCATCCTTTTGTTTCATCGTTATCTCCTTCTCTATCATCCTTCGGTGCTGCCTTCACTCTATTATTTTTTTAATGTCCAGAACAGAAAGTATACTCAAGCTCTACTCCATTGCACAGTGCACAAAATTTCCTTTCCAACGAGTCTTCATTTGCTCAAATCGGACTCCGGACAAGAGAGTTACGTCCGTTTTACTTCGGCGATGAAATCTGTCCAGAAATTTCAGAACGCGCAACGCTCAATGTTTCCTCCATAACTCCTTGCACGGGTCTTCAAACTTGTTGGTTCTTGATGCGTTGGAATGGTAATTTGATGGAGCTTCTGAATATCTCATTTTCTTCATTTGTACACCTCTGAACAAGTTCTCAAATTGATGAAGACAGCAGCATCCATCGTGGGATTCAGAGAGGTTGATGATTTATCTTGCAACTCTTTTAGGCATGACTTCTTTTTTTTTATTATTCAAGCCTTGTCTACATAGTTAAAGAAAACCGGGCCTTTCCCGACATATGATTCTTTAAGGTCATTAGCTTGACCAAGCGCAAAGCATGATCGAGATTTACAAAACTTATTGTAAACATATGCGTCCATAATTAACACCACATGTGAATTGTAGCAACAAGTCAAGGTGTAAATAAAAGAAGCATATGTTTCATGCATAGCACTTAGCTCATCATTAGGCAAAGGTTGTTTAGGTGTGAGATTAATTGGATCAAACTTAAATGTTTCCTCTTTTTCATTCTCAAGAAAATCTAGCCTATCAACATGATCACTATTGGAACAAGGCATAGACATTAAACTATCATTCATACTATTGGTTGAGCATGAGTATTTGAATTTATCAACATCAATACCAATAATATCTTGAGATTTCAGCGCGTACCTTGGCCTTAGAGCTTTTTCAACAAGAGTGATATTTGGTTCATCTAGCGGTGTTGAAGGCGAATCGATCTCAACAAGTGTAGTTGCCTCTTCATCACCATCTTGCGGTTTCTTCAACTCATCATGTGGAACATGTAATCCTTCAACTATGTACGCATTCATCTCTTCTTTGAAGTCTTCTTTATCAACCAGATCTTCATCTTCAAAGACTTGTATGTTGCTTTCTTTATCTTCCATGTACCACATGTCGTCAAGATCGCTCATTGTTGATTCACTCTTTCCTTCATCCTTGAGTACTTCCATGTCTTGATTTGCTACTGTGTAGGCTTCAATAGCACACAAGCTATCATCTAGCTTGAGTCCTATCTCCTCCCATTTATCCTTTGAGTCACTAGGCTCATCACGGTTGTACTCTTCTCTTCCTTCATCATAAATCTTTGAGTTGTCAAACCGGTCGATCCATCCTTCATCTCCTTCTTCTCTTTCTTCTTCAAACATCTTTTGGATCGACTCTCCACTCATCTCTTGATCAAATATATCTTCAACTAGTTTGGCGACGTGTCGGCGTTCCTCCTTCCTTCGGTAGTTAATTAGTGGGGCGAAATCAACTTGAACCCAACCGGATTGAATGAACTCCGCCAATGGTCTAGCATTCCACATACTTCGGCCTACATTCATGTTAGTTTCAACATTTTTAACATCCGAAATGACTTCTCTTACCTTGGGAAGTGGATCTTCACTTTCTTGTATGGTCGGTTCATCTTCCTTGACCTTCGGTTCATCTTTTTCAGAAATTTCAGCAAGCACCTTGGGCTTGCTTTTGTCGTTTTGCTCCTCTCGACAACATCTTTGCCAATCTCGTAGTGTTCTTTGTCCATTGCTTATCCTTTGTAAGATTTGTGCGGCTTCACTAATTGTTTTATCCATTATATCACCGCCTGCACACATGCTTACAAAACGAGACGAGTTAGGGGTTAGTGAAAAATAAAAGGTATGCAACATCAAGTCACCGGAAAATCCCAAGTTCGGGCCTCGCTCAAGTAGTTCATTAAAACGGTCCCATGCTTCATCAATTCCTTCATCCTCTCCTTGCTTGAAAGTGAGCACTTTCCTCCTTAAGTCTTGGACCTTGCTTATGGGAAAGAACTTCAAAAGAAATTTCTTCACTAGCTCATCCCAATTTCCTTTTGCTTCAACGGATGCAAGTGTGTACCATCTTCGCGCTTCATCTTCGAGAGAGAACGGAAAAAGATTCCACTTGAACCAAGCGGCCGGAACTCCTTTTTGGTGCACCGTGTTGCATAACATCGTGAATTCCTTAATGTGTCTATATGGGTTGTCATCCTCCAATCCTCTAAAAGGTTTTGTCACCACTAACTTGATAATTCCAGGCTTCACTTCATAGTGGGTTGTAGCAAACGTCAAATCTGATTTTTGCATCTCAATGTCTTCCATTGACGGCATTGCTAGCTCCCTTAGCGACATCTCTTCGTCTTCCAATGGTGAGGTGAACAAATCCATCTAGGCACAAGAAAAGTAGAAAGAAAAATAAAAAAGATTTTTTTCTTTTTTAAAGAAAATAAGGGTTAGGTGTTAGTAATCAACAAAATTAATACTAGATTAAACGTAGCAAAGCGGCTTGCTCCCCAGGCAACGGCGCTAGAAAAAGGGGCTTGTTGACGGATAAAAGACGTATCCCTCTACGATCCGCAAGCGTACGGACCCCACACCTTTTTCACCACGGGATTCCCAAGGTTCTTGTCAATCCGCGGAGCAAGGGGATTACTAGCGCTTAACCAAGTACTAATCTAGTTGACTAAGGAAACCTTTAAAGAGAGTATTAATCTAAAAGTAAAGACAATCTACCTAAGTTAATCTAAGTTAATTTGATCAAACAAATCTAGGGTTAAACTATATGGTAAAGGGTGAACACAAGAGAGTGAGTAAGAAAGATAAGCGTTCCCTCCCTAGGATCTAGGATAACATGGTATGCATCTACTACACGAAAGCGGTAAACCAATCTACCGGGGGTTGTGACCACGGTTTCGCCCTTTCCCTCCTCTCGTACTGTCACTACGCGAAGGTATTCGTGACTAGACCTATGATGGACACGGTATGTTGATGGAATCTATGGGAGTAGCGGATATCATACGCCCGAAAACATGGTAGCTAACCTTAATCATCAAAGCATCATCAACATGAAAACAATAGATTGAAACCACAAATCGAGTAGCGATCACATAGCATGTATCCATCTAATCCTAGGGATGAACGGAGACATTACCCCATCATCTTACACGGATTGAAGCACATAGGGGTGATGGAGACTCCGGAGAACGTCGTCGATGAAGATGGTGGCGATGGAGCTTGGGAACACCCCTAGGCCAGCGGCTTGGAGTCCTCCTCTTGCTTCCTTCTCTCCACCGGCGTTGATCCTTGCGACGAGCTCATCTAACTCTCTCCCTCATCTTGCGGCGGCGGTTTTCTGGTGATTGGCGTCGGTAGGATGATTTGTTCGATGGGTCACCATCTTGGGGCGCATAGGGGGTTGTATTTATGTCCTTGGGGTGCCTTTGGGCGTGCTCCACCTTTCCTTGCACGAGATCCTTCTTGGAGAGAAGCAAACTTGGTTTCCATAAAATCAGCCAGATTTTCCTGATTCGCAGTCCTTCCTTGCCAGCGCCATATCTCCCACGTCCGGACTCCAAATAATGCAAATTCGGTGTCCAGGTTGTGTGCCACGAAATTATCGTCAACTTTGGTATTCATTTCTTTCCTTAACAACGAAGATAAGATCTCCAAATCGGTCTTGGAAGATAATCTGTTCTGATTTCGGACTGACTGCGCAGCAGGGATATCGGGGGCTATATCTCCTAGCTCCCTTATCCGAATTGGGCCTTCCACATGTCCAAATCGAAGGTATCGTCGAGGCCCACAACTTTGGTAGTCAAACTTTTGCCATTAAAGGCCGTTTAAGTCTCCGAATCTGTACCGAAAGATCATGCTGTCCTGGGCTGCGAGAATATCTCTCAGCCTGAGTTGATCTTGTTGGTAAACATCCAAGTCCCCGGAGTTTTGCGTGTTGATGCTTCGGTCCTTGGGTTGTTTGGAGTCTTGTTCACTTCGTGTCTTGACTTGTGACGGGCTTCATGATCTTCTCTTGAAGTGCTTGATGAACTTATCCCGAAAGTCTCCTCTTTAACGTTAATTTCCTGCGTAAACAACAAACTCCAAAATCGACATGCAAGTGTGAACTTGTTACATCATTAGTATGCCTAGTGGCGGGTTAGTTGCAAATCATAATCGAAACCAATATATAACAAGTACTCTAGGTTGACAGAAATTCACCGTCAACATCTCCCCCATGCTTAAACCTTGCTCGTCCTCGAGTAAGTAATCCTCGCTTAAAAGGGAAATCAGCGTTGCCTTCCAATGTTATCCCTGCACTTAGTCATTCATGACGAGACAAATTGCTCTCTGTTCAATTTATTTTTAAAGTTCAAGTTGTGACCGGCTTCATTTTCATTATGGAAGATAGACTAACAATAAAGAACAAGCCACATTTAATAAACACGATGCTCTCAAACTTAAGTGAACTTCAAACCATTACCTTGTCACATGGAAGATTTTCAAAAAGATGCATATCCAACATAAGTGAAAATCTCTTGCAAGAGCTCATGGAACATTAATCTCATCAAGTCACTCAAGCTTATACAAGATTATTTTCAACCTACTCTACTCATATGTGATAGTGGAAGGCTTATGTGGAGCTTGGAAGGTTAAAAACAATCCTAGCAAAACATATATCCGAAATATTGTCAAATTAAGAGAGAGATCTATTGGAATTACCGAGACTCGTCAAAAAGGCCATGGAAAATAAATGTTGGAAAGAGAGAGGGATGAAACACACACATTTAGATAAGTGGACATGTGCAAGTGGCAAATGGATGATCCCGAGGCACGAGTGAAGTCCTCGTTATCGGATTGCACGTGGTTGGAAGATTTGAGTATGGATGTGTCATCAAGGCACTTGAGAACTTATGAAGCAAAAAGAACTGAGGAGCATCTTTATCTTTTTCTTTATTTTATTTCCTTCTCATTTTTCTCTCTTTCTTTTTTTTCACTTTATTCTTCCTATTTTTCTTACTTTTCTTTTCTTCTTATCATATTCTTTATTTTTCATTTTTTTTCTTTTTTTCTTTTGCTCCTTAAAACTTTTTGAAACATAATACTTACATAGCATTTGTGTCAGAGAATGACTCCTCCCCCATGCTTGAACGATGCTCGTCCTCAAGCATAAAAGAGAGGGGAAATGACTGCTAAAGTAAGTATAAATTCCATAATCTTGCGGAATATTTGAATCTCCATCGAGAATTTTACTCCATACTCAAATTGGGTTGTGGACAAGGAGGTGATCACAAAAAGATGTTTTTGGTTTAGGGTGGATGCCCGGCGAAGTTTGTGGAATTTTCGATGTGAAAACCCACAATGCATGGACAAAAAGGCTAGCATGAAAAAGTTACACAAAGGAATGACCAACTTCTTAGTCTCTAACCATAGAAATCAATCCTAATCCAACTCATCAAAACATATGTTTGCAATCTACGGGTTTTGTTATCATAAAACATATATGTATATGGCTTTGGTTGGTAGAACTTTGCAAGAGCATCACAAATATGTAGATAGCATAAAAGTTAAGTTTTCATAAAAACAACAAGTTATCCGGCTATCCATAAACTTAAATCAAAGAGCAAAGATATGTATGTGGGTCTAGAGCATAGTCATTTCACATCCACAAATAAAAGAGCCGGTATTTAAATTAATTTCAGATCATGTTATAGAGAGCAATTAGCCAAGACATGTATAACTTCATATAGGTAAAACAAAGCGACAACTTTCATCATCTTTCCGTAAGCATAGGCAATGTAGAACATCGAGGTGAACACATGGTCATGCTTATCTATTGAAAGTAAAAAGAAACCTAGGTTGTCCTCCTAGTAGCCATGTTATTGTTTGAAGAGAAAAACAAAAGGTTGCACCTAGTTGAGGTTGAAGGCATACTTACAAGCATTTGTGTTTGGAAAAGAGAAGGTCCATGGAGATGTTACCATCCTTTGTAATTCTTCGTTGCCTTCTTCCGACATCTCCATGTATCGATGTCGCTTTTGCTTTTGTCTTGATTTATTAATGCTCCTAAACTTCTGACTTTGATCTTGTATGCTTAATGGAGTCATTGGACACCCTTCTCTTCAATGTTGTCATCACCATCTCCTCTTTCTTGTTCTCATCATCTCCTTGCTGTCTCTTTTTCGTGGATTTTCCCCTCTGTCCAGAACAGAACATATATCGAAATATAGCTCTATTGAAAAGTTTATGAAATTACCTTTCCAACGTGTGGTCATTCGTCGAAAATGGAGTTCAAACAAGGGAGCTATGTCCGTTTTACTTCAGCGCTGCGTGCTGTCCAAAACTGATTTCAGGACGTGTTGCACTTGGTGATTCGGGCATAACCGCTTGTAGGAACCTCCGATTGTCTTGATTCTTGATTTGTTGGAATCGTAAATTCATCTGGCTTCTAAATATACAAAAATATCCAGTGTTTTCCATTCGAGACCATGCAGAATTTTGATGAGATTGGTGGCTTCTTGCGCATTGATCCGGTGATGTTAACGATCTTTATCATTCTATCTTCTAGAGTGTCATGTTGCACTTCCGTGTTGAAGATTTAGGGTCTCCCCCATGCTTAGCATTTTGCTAGTAATGGAAGAAGAAGACAAAACACTTCTTAGCCATCCTTCAATTTCCTTGTAGTTAGAGTCTTTATCTCGCCTGTAAGACGTTTTAAATGCACATTCTACCCCCAAGGTGACGGTTGGGAGTAGATAGAATTGCCAACAATCCAACAATGTCTCCTATGATTCTTAACTTGTGGCATAATTAGTTCAATGAGGAATAAAAACCTAATGAGTGTACATGGCGCAAGGTGTGTATGCACATGATAGGAAAGCATATAAACAAAGACAATGTTTTCACCTAGTTCTAAACACCATGTTTACAACTAGGTTGCCGAATTTCTCCATAGCCATAAAGGTTTATTTATCAAGGGTTAAAACACCATGTCTATCCCTAAATCAATAACCCTTATAGCACAAGGAAAATTAAGCGCATTGCAGAGCTTATAAACTAACCAATGCAACATGAAAACATATGAAAAGCTAGCAAGGTTTATCGAACTTAATGATGATGGTCCGAAATCATGTTTAAACACCACGTTTACACAAGATCACAAAAGGAAAATGCCCAGCTGGAGCATTAACATGGATACACTACAAGAAACTATTTAATCTGTGATGCTTTCTCCGCGACGTTTTCAGAAAACGTCACGAATGTGCATTGCAGCCCAAAACACTGCGACGATTTCTTTAATTCGTCGCGATTCTACGACGTATTCCTTTTTTTCGTCACGGATTTGCATCGAAGCCCAAAACACTGTGACGATTTGTTAAATTCGTCGCGATTCTACGACGTATTCCTTTTTTTCGTCACAAACACCGCGACGATTTGTTTAGTTTGTCGCGATTCTACGACGTATTCATATTTTTTCGTCACGGACGTGCATGGATGGATATTGAAGCCCAAACCATCACGACGATTTGTTAAATTCGTCGCAATACGGCCCACAACACCGTGACGTTCGTTTTAGCGAGCATTCGTCGCGATCCGTAAAAAAAAGCCCACCTCACCAGCACTTAGGACCCACCCACACTGCCACGCAGGCGCCACCTCACCCAGGCGCCACGTCACCACCACGTGAGCGCCCAGGGCCCACCTCACTGCCACGCAGGCGCCACCTCACCCAGGCGCCACGTCACCACCACGCGAGTGCCAGGGGCCCACCTCACTACCACGCAGGCGTCACCTCACCTAGGCGCCACGTCACCACCACGTGAGCGCCCGGGGCCCACCTCACTGCCATGCAGGCGCCACCGCACCCAGGCGCCACGTCACCACCACGTGAGCGCCTCGGGCCCACCACACCGCCACGCGAGCGCCACCTCACGCGAGCGCCACGTCACCACCACGCGAGCGCCGGGGGCCCACCTCACCGCCACGCGAGCGCCACCTCACCTAGGCGCCATGTCACCACCACGTGAGTGCCGGGGCCCACCTCACCGCCACGCGAGCGCCACCTCACCCGGGCGCCACGTCACCACCACGTGAGCGCTCGGGGCCCACCTCACCGCCACGCGAGCGCCACCTCACCCGGGCGCCACGTCACCACCATGTGAGCGCCGGGGCCCACCACACCGCCACGCGAGCGCCACCTCACCCGGGCGCCACGTCACCACCACGCGCGCGCCGGGGGGCCCACCTCACTGCCACGCAGGCGCCACGTCACCACCACGCGAACGCTAGGGGCCCACCTCACTGCCACGTAGGCGTCACCTCACCCAGGCGCCACGTCACCACCACGCGAGCACCAGGGGCCCACCACACTGCCACCTCAGCTCTGGCCCAGCGCCGCATGGGCCGCCTACGCTAAGATGGCCCAACGACCGCACGGCCGGCGCCGGCGCCGGGTTGGCCACTAGGCCGCCGGCCCCGCCAACACCGCATGGGCCGCTAGCCCCACAAAGGCCCGGCCCGACGCATGGGCCACAACGCCACATTGGCCCAACCCCTCTGAAATATATCCCGCATACAAAAAAAAGCGTCGGATGGGGGACTCGAACCCACGACCTAGGGGGTAGGGAGGAAGATGAGTTACCACCGAGTTACAAGTCAAGTTGTGTTTACTTGCGAAGTTTGTATATATATATATTAAAAACATGTTGGTTAGGGTTGCATTTTATATCCGAAATTTACAAATTGAAGAACACCTTAAGGGTTCATCTTTTTCTTTTTAATCCCGAATTAAAAGTTGTGTTTGGTTTTTCTCTTTCATATGAACTCCAAATCTTATGTTTCTTTTTCCCAAATTTTTCTAAAATCACGAACTTTCATTTAGTGATGTTTGTTTCTATGTTAATTGAAATTTGTTGAATTTTTTAGTATGACTTGTTTTCATCTATCGAGTGTGTGTGTGTGTGTATACAGAAAAACCAAGTTTTTGCAAAAGAATTGATAATGCAACTTCATATTTGATCATATTATGCTCAACATAAGTTTGTCTCCAAGTTTGAAGTGCATACAAGTTCAAACTTATAATGAGGTACAGAAATCTCAAAGTTTGACTTTGAGTTTTAGGAAACTGTAGAAGGGATGTATCCTTTTGTGAACAATGAATGATCCTACTTTCTTCAAACCACTTAAATGTTTTATGGCAATATTTTGGGACAAAAACATGATGTTATGCCAATTTGTAGAACAAGGTGACTAGTTGAAATTCGAGTTTTCCCTAAAGTGATAGTGTAAATTCGAGATGTAAGTTTGAATTACTCCTAATAAACTTTTGTCGAAATCATTTTTCATTTGTTAAAGTTGTAGATCTTGGTAGAGAATGATTTTAGAAAATTTTAGAAAAAAGAATCATCGAATTTGGAGTTAGTATGAGGCGGAAAAACTAGTTACAAGTTTTAGTCAAAGATTAAAAAGAGAAAACACACTTGTTCATCTCGGTTCATAGCAATTGCGTTTCTGTTTTTAATCTTCGGATAAAACTTGTAAACTGTTTTTCTTCCTCATACGAACTCCAAATCGGTTGATTCTTTTTCCTAATTTTTTCTACAATCGAGATGTTTTACTCAGTGCCATTTGTTTGTAGCTTAATTACTATTTTTTGGTTGCTTTTCATGCAACATAACTTTTCCAACTAAAAAGAGAATATAAAAAACATGTTTTTTCATAATAATTGCTAATATAACTTAATATTCTCTAATTTTATGGTCAACATGAGATGGTGTCAAAAATTGAGGTGCATACAAGTTTGGTCACGTTATTAGTTGTTCAAATCTCAAAGTTTGTTTTCAATTGTAGGAAACTATGCGAGTCTTGTGTCCTATTTGTGAACATCTATAATTTCACTTTATCAAAACCATATGAATTTTTTATAGGAGCATTATACCCTTAAAATATGGTTTCGTGTCAATTTGTAGAATGTTTTGAACAAATTTAAGTATCATTATCATTATTTTACAACAAGGTGACTAGTAGAAGTTCGAGTTTTTCCCACAAGTCAATTGAAGTTTTCGTCAATCTCCTAGATGTGGCCTAGAATGGACCATAGAAGCCTAATTATGATTTTTGTGAAATTTTCCCAATCCTATTGGAGGTACACATAGTTCAAATTGTAATTATTTTCTTATTTCAAATAAATGAAAAAAGAAAAAGAAACAATTAAGCAGGGGAGAAATGTATCAGGCCCATTTAAGCCCAAAACAGCCCAATCATGTTAGACCGTTCATCTGCAAACGGACGGCTGAAATTGTGTTTGCTTTGTATAAAAGGACCCCAAACCCTATTCCACTGCCTCCCCCTCCCCTCAGTCTCCTCCTCCTGTCGCCGCCCGCCGCTCGCTCCCTCTCCATCTCCCTCTCCTCGCCTCTCCCTCCTCAGATCCGCCGTGCATGGGCCATGGCTACAAACTTCCTCCCTCCTCAGATCGAGCGGCCGCCGCCACCTCTCTTCTCCCACACCCACCGGCGCTCCGCTCTCATCCTCCCCTCCCTCCTCCCCACTCAGATCCGTTCGCCTTTGCTCCCTCCTCCCCACTCAGATCCGCGTAGCTGTGTAGCACCAAGGGCCGGCCATGGCGGACACGAACCACCAGCAGGGCGTCGCGGTGGCGGTGAGGCCGGTGCTGGCGAAAGGTACGCCGTCGGCGTCGTTCCGCTCCGCAACGGCGGCCCCGAACGCGGTGCGGCCGCGGCGGGTGTTCGACCTCTTCGACCGCAACGGCGACGGCGAGATCACGGTGGACGAGCCGGCGTAGGCGCCGGACGCGCCGGGCCCGGACGCCGACCGCGCGGGCCTCGCCGCCACCGTGGGGGGGGGGGGGGGGGGGTACGTGCCCGAGGTCGCCGCGGTGCTCCGCTTCGAGGACTTCAACGCGCTCCATTGCGCGCTCGGCGACGCCTTCTTCGCGCGCCGCCCGACCCGCCAGCAGCGCACCGGCGAGGACGACGCCGCGTAGGGCGGCAAGGGCGGGGGCGGCGGCGGCGACGAGGAGGAGGAGGAGATGCGGGAGGGCCATGGCGGAGATTCTATCGCGCGGCTCGATGCAGTCACAGGCGGGCGGTCCCCGTACAACCGCATCTTCGAGTTCAACTACTCCATTAATGGCCACGCCTGCCGCATGCTAGTCACCTCCGTCACGGGCCACCTCATGGAGCTCGAATTCGAGGACCGCTTCCTCCCCCACCTCTCTCACCGAGGCGCAGTCGCTCGTGGTCCTCGGCCTCGGTGCCACGGTGGGACCTTCCATGGAGCTCATGGCCGTTCCCAAGAAAAAGGTGCGTTCACTTCTCCCCGTTATACTTTGCGTTCGCGCCTATGTTCCTACTACCGGTTGTGTCGTCCGTTCGTGGTGATCGTAGGCCGGTGATGCTTCGTATAGCGTCTTCGCGCTGTAGGTGTTTGTTGAATTTCCCCGTGAGCGAGAAATGTGTCATGTCGACCTTTGTGCTAGCAGATTACAGAGGTAGATGGTGTTCGTGTTTAGGATAATTTACCCGGAGCATTAAGTATCTCAAGTCAAAGGGGTACGATAGTTTGGGCTGATTTCCAAATGTGTGCAAAGATTATTAAGACTAAGTCTATGTTGTGGTGCGAATAACAGACCAAGTAAACTGGTTGTTCTGTATTTGATGGTTTGAGTGTTAAATTCAATGTAGGTTTAACTCAACATGATACTGTTTGGCCATTGTGATAAATCAAGGAAACAGATAAGAGTCAACATCGAACAGTTATTCAGAAATCGTTCTTATTTCAGGCATATGTTATGTTCATCTAACATCTTTCAGCATTTCAGCATTGCGTTAAGCTGTGTGTTGCTTCCGCAAGGGCTCACAATTGCTTCTGACATCTCGCAGGTCCGCACGCTCACCTCTAAGGTTGTTAAGTAGATATCCTGACAATCTAGACATTGGGACGCTGCATGATAATTTTGAGTAAGATTATATTTGCCTTTCACAGACTACTTGATTGATTAGGAAACATATTACCTTTCAGGCAAAATGTTATATGATATTCCAATGCAGTTGAGACTTTTAGAGATTAGAGTTACCTGGGAACAAGGATCAGAGAAGATGGGACAATTGGAGAGTAAGGATTAGCCATCTGTTAGGAGTTGTTGGCTTGTTATTGTCTCAAGTATCTTTTTTATCCTAAACTCTAAACCCTGTAAGTGACCAATAATGTTGTAGCTACAAATGGATGACGTATGGAGAAGCTAGCACGAGCAGGACTGCAATAGGTTCTGGCCTTATTTATCATGGAGTACTTCAAGTGAGTCATTGTGATTTGAGCAAGTCCTTTTTGTTTTTCTACCAATTTGATGTATTGTGAGCATATTTTCATTTACTGGTGTTGTTGTGATCTCTTGTTGAATTCTCTAAATCAACATGGCTTTGCCTTGAGTCTTTGTAATAGAAAGTGGGAATTATAATGGAAAATTGGTTGGTTGTTTACTTTCTTTGCTACGCATGAACCATGTTTGAAAACTTTTAGGATCCATAGTGGCATAAGGGCAGTAGGACATGCCCTGTTTATCCACAAGTGAGGTATCCGGAGCACTTAGAATCATGGAAAACGAAAATTCGAATTTATCCGAATTCTTTCCGCTTTGGACTACACAAGCACCGGGGACGGGGAACCCCTGTCGTATTATGTTTTCAGGGAGACATGTTCACGTTTCAGTGAAACTGAATTCTGTCTAATTAAAACTTCATGCTATTGGTTTTGCTCATCAGGTCTAGAACAAAGGTCAGCAAGTAAACAGCAAAGTTTGTATGTAAAATTAAAGAGAGTCACATGATTTTATGATATTTCTTTATGTGCATTGCAGTGGGATCTGTCAACGAATATGTATCATGTGCTTTGAATTAGCTCTTTTATTCTAACAGTTCTTGTATCGTAACATTTACATGGCTGTGAAACTGCATTTGAAACTTCACGTTGGTATTGTTTGCTCACTTATGCTTGCTCTGCAGGCTGTCATGGTTGCCCCTGATGGAGAGTTCCAAGTTGTGGACCATTTGAAGATGTGGAGTTCACAAGGACAAGAGTTGACTGTAAGTATATTCCAACCATATATTTTGATGCTACTAGCTGGACAAAAGGCTTGTTGTAGCTACGGAGATACCCAGGCTTCTTTGTATTCTTGTTAAACTTGTTATTATTCGCTTTGGCAGGTTTCGATAGTAGAGAAATACATTATGCTAGTAGTGCACTCTAATTACGAACCATGGTTGCCTTTGGTTTGAGCAATTTCTCATTTCTTAAAATAGAAAAATTAACCTATAACTTGAGTCTTGGTCCTGTGGTTGTTCTTCCTGTTTGACGCATGTTCATCTGTGTGGATTGTAGTCTTTTATCTGCTAACTTATAAATAAAAGAAGCATTAAAACATCAAATTGTACCTTGTCCTGTTTGTCAGCAATCACCATTAAAATTTCTTTCTGTGGCTACTCTACCATGTTGTCAATCACTTGCACTTGATATTGCACTGAATCAATTAATTTTTCATTTCCATATGTTTGCAGTTTGGTAATTCAAGTCAAAAAATAACATGATAAATAACATGGACATATCTTGTATAAAATGCCATTGCCTGCAGCATATAAGGATCCAGTTACTGTTAGTCCTCCTTATGTTTGTACAGCATTGCCTCTTGCTCTTTATGTTTTGAGAAAAATAATATATGTCCAATTATGTAGGGCAACTAGATCGGAAGAGAGCATAACAGTCTCATACAAAGTTATCAAACAAAACTTTCTGATAAACCATGCATTGCTATTTCCTTTGTCACCTAAGAATTAAAAGACATCAATAATAGATCGATGAACATAGTTTTCTTTAGAAAGAGATTAGCGAATGTATACTTTCCATAACTATGGTGTATGTGCCGCTTTTCCTCTACTTTTCTATTCTCCCCTGATATGTATGTGTTCTCTAGCCTCTGGATCCTATTATTACTTATTAAATATTCCTAGGGACTCAATATCTCATTCTATCTAGTATTATCTTGCATTGCGTCTCTACCTTTGGATCCCAGCAATTAGTAGTTCAATAATCCATGGATAAGATTATAATAGTATCTCTAGTTGTTTTCATCTCCAATTTAGATTTCTGTGTGTGAGCAGATTGTTGTGTTGCCTGAATGAGCAATGAAAAATAGGAAAAACAGTATCGATTAACTTCAGTGTTCCTTCTGCATGGTTTGTAGACTGTTAATTAGTGCTTGATTTTGAGCAGCGAACCTGCGATTCACGATCCGATTCCAACTCCAACTGTACAGTTGAATAGAGAGTTGATGCAGAGCCGCAGAGGGAGTATCTGGATTAGTCTTTTCTAATTGGATTCCGGTTTCCTATATTTCAGGATTTATACGAACTCGCAAGGAATCAGAGAAAAGAGTGGCAGAATAACAAAGAGGAAGGTGCAGTGTTTTAGGAATGGTAGACATCTGAAAGCATGTGTTATGTGCCTCAATATCTGATTGTGTTTGCTGGGTTTTTTTTGCCCAGAGATTGTATCTAATTGTATCCGATTTGTCTGTTCACTGAATTTTGGTAAATGTGTTGGAAAAATGTACACTCTGAAAAATGGGCTGAAGATGGGCTAATTTTGCTAATTTTATGCTGGAATATAATTCTGAAATGGGCTGTGGTGGGCCGGAATTTGTATCTGTTGGGCTTAAAATTTTTGCCACGTCATTGTCCACGTACGGTGCCACGTCATTGTCCACATAGGATGCCACGTCATCATCCAAGAAGGATGCCACGTCATCATCCACGTAGGATGCCACGTCATCGTCCACGTAGGATGCCACGTCATCGTCCACGTAGGATGCCACGTCATCGTCCATGTAGGATGTCATGTCATCACCCACGTAGGATGCCATGTCATCACCCACGTAGGATGCCACAACTGACATGTGTGTAGCAATCCATGACGATTTTATTTTGTCACAGATAGTGAGCCATGGGTTGGGCTGCATGGGCCTCGGGCTGCTCCGTGACGATTCAGATACGTCACGGATCGCGACGTTTATTAAGGGAACGTCGAGAGATTTAATCAATGACGCTCATTCCACCACGAAAATGTAAATCGTCACGGATGCTGATTTGCGACGAATTTTATTTAATCCGCGACAGAATGGTTACGTCACAGATTAAATAGTTTCTTATAGTGATATGAAAGCATACATCATTGAGCCTTAAAACAACCAAGCCAACTATATGCAAAACATGTACATGCAAAGAAACATCATGTTGATAACAAAATGCAATGCATGCAAATAAATAAATATGAGCATGAACATGATGGTGGTTCTAAAAAGAAAACTAAACTTAGATTAATAACCACAAGTTGATCATCATAAGATGGTGTCATTCTTTATTCTCTCTAAGAAAGGAATAAAAACATAAAGAAACGGGTTGCCTCCCGAAAAGCGCTTCATTTAAAGTCATAGAGCTCGACTTTCTCACATACCTTCTTTTCGTTGCATAGCCATGGCCCTTCATGCAAGAAGAAAAGGTACCAATGCAGCTTTAATTTACTTCCCATGTTGTGCTTGATCACTTATAGAAGACTTGCCCAAAGCATCCTTTTGTTTCATCGTTATCTCCTTCTCTATCATCCTTCGGTGCTGCCTTCACTCTATTATTTTTTTAATGTCCAGAACAGAAAGTATACTCAAGCTCTACTCCATTGCACAGTGCACAAAATTTCCTTTCCAACGAGTCTTCATTTGCTCAAATCGGACTCCGGACAAGAGAGTTACGTCCGTTTTACTTCGGCGATGAAATCTGTCCAGAAATTTCAGAACGCGCAACGCTCAATGTTTCCTCCATAACTCCTTGCACGGGTCTTCAAACTTGTTGGTTCTTGATGCGTTGGAATGGTAATTTGATGGAGCTTCTGAATATCTCATTTTCTTCATTTGTACACCTCTGAACAAGTTCTCAAATTGATGAAGACAGCAGCATCCATCGTGGGATTCAGAGAGGTTGATGATTTATCTTGCAACTCTTTTAGGCATGACTTCTTTTTTTCATTATTCAAGCCTTGTCTACATAGTTAAAGAAAACCGGGCCTTTCCCGACATATGATTCTTTAAGGTCATTAGCTTGACCAAGCGCAAAGCATGATCGAGATTTACAAAACTTATTGTAAACATATGCGTCCATAATTAACACCACATGTGAATTGTAGCAACAAGTCAAGGTGTAAATAAAAGAAGCATATGTTTCATGCATAGCACTTAGCTCATCATTAGGCAAAGGTTGTTTAGGTGTGAGATTAATTGGATCAAACTTAAATGTTTCCTCTTTTTCATTCTCAAGAAAATCTAGCCTATCAACATGATCACTATTGGAACAAGGCATAGACATTAAACTATCATTCATACTATTGGTTGAGCATGAGTATTTGAATTTATCAACATCAATACCAATAATATCTTGAGATTTCAGCGCGTACCTTGGCCTTAGAGCTTTTTCAACAAGAGTGATATTTGGTTCATCTAGCGGTGTTGAAGGCGAATCGATCTCAACAAGTGTAGTTGCCTCTTCATCACCATCTTGCGGTTTCTTCAACTCATCATGTGGAACATGTAATCCTTCAACTATGTACGCATTCATCTCTTCTTTGAAGTCTTCTTTATCAACCAGATCTTCATCTTCAAAGACTTGTATGTTGCTTTCTTTATCTTCCATGTACCACATGTCGTCAAGATCGCTCATTGTTGATTCACTCTTTCCTTCATCCTTGAGTACTTCCATGTCTTGATTTGCTACGTGTAGGCTTCAATAGCACACAAGCTATCATCTAGCTTGAGTCCTATCTCCTCCCATTTATCCTTTGAGTCACTAGGCTCATCACGGTTGTACTCTTCTCTTCCTTCATCATAAATCTTTGAGTTGTCAAACCGGTCGATCCATCCTTCATCTCCTTCTTCTCTTTCTTCTTCAAACATCTTTTGGATCGACTCTCCACTCATCTCTTGATCAAATATATCTTCAACTAGTTTGGCGACGTGTCGGCGTTCCTCCTTCCTTCGGTAGTTAATTAGTGGGGCGAAATCAACTTGAACCCAACCGGATTGAATGAACTCCGCCAATGGTCTAGCATTCCACATACTTCGGCCTACATTCATGTTAGTTTCAACATTTTTAACATCCGAAATGACTTCTCTTACCTTGGGAAGTGGATCTTCACTTTCTTGTATGGTCGGTTCATCTTCCTTGACCTTCGGTTCATCTTTTTCAGAAATTTCAGCAAGCACCTTGGGCTTGCTTTTGTCGTTTTGCTCCTCTCGACAACATCTTTGCCAATCTCGTAGTGTTCTTTGTCCATTGCTTATCCTTTGTAAGATTTGTGCGGCTTCACTAATTGTTTTATCCATTATATCACCGCCTGCACACATGCTTACAAAACGAGACGAGTTAGGGGTTAGTGAAAAATAAAAGGTATGCAACATCAAGTCACCAGAAAATCCCAAGTTCGGGCCTCGCTCAAGTAGTTCATTAAAACGGTCCCATGCTTCATCAATTCCTTCATCCTCTCCTTGCTTTAAAGTGAGCACTTTCCTCCTTAAGTCTTGGACCTTGCTTATGGGAAAGAACTTCAAAAGAAATTTCTTCACTAGCTCATCCCAATTTCCTTTTGCTTCAACGGATGCAAGTGTGTACCATCTTCGCGCTTCATCTTCGAGAGAGAACGGAAAAAGATTCCACTTGAACCAAGCGGCCGGAACTCCTTTTTGGTGCACCGTGTTGCATAACATCGTGAATTCCTTAATGTGTCTATATGGGTTGTCATCCTCCAATCCTCTAAAAGGTTTTGTCACCACTAACTTGATAATTCCAGGCTTCACTTCATAGTGGGTTGTAGCAAACGTCAAATCTGATTTTTGCATCTCAATGTCTTCCATTGACGGCATTGCTAGCTCCCTTAGCGACATCTCTTCGTCTTCCAATGGTGAGGTGAACAAATCCATCTAGGCACAAGAAAAGTAGAAAGAAAAATAAAAAAGATTTTTTTCTTTTTTAAAGAAAATAAGGGTTAGGTGTTAGTAATCAACAAAATTAATACTAGATTAAACGTAGCAAACTGGCTTGCTCCCCGGCAACGGCGCCAGAAAAAGGGGCTTGTTGACGGATAAAAGACGTATCCCTCTACGATCCGCAAGCGTACGGACCCCACACCTTTTTCACCACGGGATTCCCAAGGTTCTTGTCAATCCGCGGAGCAAGGGGATTACTAGCGCTTAACCAAGTACTAATCTAGTTGACTAAGGAAACCTTTAAAGAGAGTATTAATCTAAAAGTAAAGACAATCTACCTAAGTTAACCTAAGTTAATTTGATCAAACAAATCTAGGGTTAAACTATATGGTAAAGGGTGAACACAAGAGAGTGAGTAAGAAAGATAAGCGTTCCCTCCCTAGGATCTAGGATAACATGGTATGCATCTACTACACGAAAGCGGTAAACCAATCTACCGGGGGTTGTGACCACGGTTTCGCCCTTTCCCTCCTCTCGTACTGTCACTACGCGAAGGTATTCGTGACTAGACCTATGATGGACACGGTATGTTGATGGAATCTATGGGAGTAGCGGATATCATACGCCCGAAAACATGGTAGCTAACCTTAATCATCAAAGCATCATCAACATGAAAACAATAGATTGAAACCACAAATCGAGTAGCGATCACATAGCATGTATCCATCTAATCCTAGGGATGAACGGAGACATTACCCCATCATCTTACACGGATTGAAGCACATAGGCGTGATGGAGACTCCGGAGAACGTCGTCGATGAAGATGGTGGCGATGGAGCTTGGGAACACCCCTAGGCCGGCGGCTTGGAGTCCTCCTCTTGCTTCCTTCTCTCCACCGGCGTTGATCCTTGCGACGAGCTCATCTAACTCTCTCCCTCATCTTGCGGCGGCGGTTTTTCGGTGATTGGCGTCGGTAGGATGATTTGTTCGATGGGTCACCATCTTGGGGCGCATAGGGGGTTGTATTTATGTCCTTGGGGTGCCTTTGGGCGTGCTCCACCTTTCCTTGCACGAGATCCTTCTTGGAGAGAAGCAAACTTGGTTTCCATAAAATCAGCCAGATTTTCCTGATTCCAGATCCTTCCTTGCCAGCGCTATATCTCCCACGTCCGGACTCCAAATAATGCAAATTCGGTGTCCAGGTTGTGTGCCACGAAATTATCGTCAACTTTGGTATTAATTTCTTTCCTTAACAACGAAGATAAGATCTCCAAATCGGTCTTGGAAGATAATCTGTTCTGATTTCGGACTGACTGCACAGCAGGGATATCGGGGGCTATATCTCCTAGCTCCCTTATCCGAATTGGGCCTTCCACATGTCCAAATCGAAGGTATCGTCGAGGCCCACAACTTTGGTAGTCAAACTTTTGCCATTAAAGGCCGTTTAAGTCTCCGAATCTGTACCGAAAGATCATGCTGTCCTGGGCTGCGAGAATATCTCTTAGCCTGAGTTGATCTTGTTGGTAAACATCCAAGTCCCCGGAGTTTTGCATGTTGATGCTTCGGTCCTTGGGTTGTTTGGAGTCTTGTTCACTTCGTGTCTTGACTTGTGACGGGCTTCATGATCTTCTCTTGAAGTGCTTGATGAACTTATCCCGAAAGTCTCCTCTTTAACGTTAATTTCCTGCGTAAACAACAAACTCCAAAATCGACATGCAAGTGTGAACTTGTTACATCATTAGTATGCCTAGTGGCGGGTTAGTTGCAAATCATAATCGAAACCAATATATAACAAGTACTCTAGGTTGACAGAAATTCACCGTCAACAGTCGACTACTCACCTTCATCCACTGCTCGGCCTGGCGCACCGCCTCCAGGTGACGAGCTACTCTCGCTGGGTCGACCAGATCATCCACCAACAGCTCGGTCCCGCCACGACTACTCGTCGCGGCTTCAGACATTGGCGCCGAGCGGATTGGCTCCGCGTCCTGGATCTCTGGCGAGCGGATGACTACCTCCAGAGCGGGTTCTGGCAACGCGTCGTCGCCCTCTCCTCCAGTTGTCGCGGCGGCTTCTCCGGCGGCCACCTCCATCGGCTCGGGGGCTCCTCCAGCTCCCTGAGCCTCCGGTGTCACATCTTCAACGGGCACCGCTGCCGGGATATCACTTCCCTCGGCTTCAGCACCTGTCGACAAAAGGACAAGTGGATCAGTCTTACCTGGCGGCTACGACTACTCTTCGGGGCTACTTGCACCTGAACAAGTACTCACCTTCTACGACGCGGGCCTCAGGCAATGTAGCCTCCGTGGCCGGCGCCTCGGATTCTGCCTGAGAGGCGGGAGCGGACTCCTCAGCGGGCGGCGCGGTCTCCTCCTCCGCCACCTCTGTAGCGGGTTCATCCCCCTCCCAGGTCAAGTCCGTTGATTTCCTGCAGAGTACACGAGCTGGTTGTCAACCCAGTACGACTACCACATCCAATGTACTACTTGGGAAGGATCAACACTTACAAGCTCGACCGGACCACCGTCACGGTTGGGGCGCCGAGGATACTGGCAATGTCGACCAGTCCTGCCTCGGCAGGCGCCTCCTCCTGCGCCTCAGTAGACGCTGCCTCTTCAGTGGCAGCAGCGGCCGGTTCTGCGCTCCCCTCAACAACAGGGGGCTGGCGCGTCATCTGCGCCAAGAGCTCCTCCACGGTGGGGGATGGGCTACGACTACCCCCAGCCGACTCCCCCACCGTATCCCATTCGCCTTCGTCACCTTGCTCAATGGGGTCGGAAGGCGGCATCTCCTGCAAACAAGGGAACTTCGTCGTCAACGCACAAGATCGAGACATAAGTACTCGACTACCCTATTACAGACGGCTTACCTCCTGGGACGTTGTCTCCGTGACCTTCAACTTCTTGGCCACACGCTTGCGGGCCACGTTGCGCGGCTTCCTTGGCGGCGCGGGCAAGCTAGCCTCCAGGCTAGTCGGTTGATCCTGAACGAGAGGAATATGCGGCAATCCAGGGCGGATGAATCTTGACCGCAGCTGGAAGCGCTCCTGCAGCGTCTCTTCATCGTCGTCCTCTTCGGACGTGTCTTCGACGACAACTATGTCATCTCCTTCTCCAACCTCGCGCCACTCCTTGGCCTTGGCCTTCCCTTCCTCTGGGACCTCGACAAGTTGAGGGGGCGACGCCGGCTCGGAGATGAACTTCACCAAGTCATTCTGCAAGAAGCACAATACATCAGCACGACTACTCTTCCGTAATGAGTACTCGACAAGACCGAAAGACTACCGGCCTTGTTTGGTGGGTGCGCGGTGGAGTACTCGGGCACAGGGCACGACGTGTACGCCGGCATATCTTTGAAGATTCTGCCTAGCCTATCAACGATGTCGTCGTCGTCGACTTCATCACCGGGCATCCGCGACGTGTCGTCGTCGCCGGTGTATTGGTACCCTAGGGTGTCGTGGGCCATCAGCGGCTGCACCCTACGCTTCATGAAGCTGAAGCCACATGTTCGGCCCTCAGCCCGGCTTCTCTCAACGCCTTGATCTTCGCCAGCAGCTCGGGTAGCTAGATTCCCTCCTGCATCGTTGGCTCCGAGTTCCACCACGGCCGGTGCTTGGGCTGCTTCCCGCTTGGCTTCGGCAGCCCCGGGTGGTGGTTGGTGACGTAGAACCACTTCGCCTTCCAATCCTGGTTGGAATCGATGAGCTTGTACGAGAGGTACTGCTCCGCGACATCCTCCCTCATCTGGATCCTAGCTCCCCCCACTACTCGGGGATTGTTGGCGCTGGGCTGGGGCTTCACCCGGAAGAACTTCCGGAACAGGATCCAATGGGGCTTGACCCCCAAGAAAGCTTCACAGAAATGTATGAAGACTGAGGTGTGGAAGATACCGTTGGGGTTGAGGTTGAGGTACTCGATGCCGTAGTACCCCATCAGCCCCTTGAATAAGTCGCTAGCCGGGAGAGACAATCCGCACTCCGCGAACCAGGTGAACATCGGAATCTCATCCGGGTTCTTCTCCATGGGGTACGGATCCCCTGCAGCGGCTCTCCACATGTCCACCTCCTTCTCCCGCAAGAATCCACTGTTGAGAAGGGCCAGCAGGTCTTCGGTCTTGGCCTTGGATTTCTTCCACTCTCGATTTGGATCTGGCTACAACGGAGACACCGGCGGTGATGTCCCCGCAGCAGATACGGCGGCCTCCTCACGAGCCCTCTTCTTCCCGCCGGCGGTGTTGACGGTTAATAGTTGTATCAAAGTTCGTTTAGACTTGCAAGCGGACAAGTCTCCCGTTGTAGTCAAGGGACCCTTCTTCCCTCGAGTGGTGAACCCAAGGTATCGAATCCGTGGAACAATGTGCAACGCAAGGATTCCATCTAGTAAAGCAAGGTAAGCTATCTTATGAAAAGGCAAGTTGCATCTAATCTACTAACTCATAAAGAAAACACATCTAATCTAATCTACTAAAGAGGTAGCAAGAGAAAGCAAGAGATAACCAATCTAGAGAATCTAGATCATGCTTATGTTGTAGCTCCAAACAAGATAGATGAAGAATAAAAAGCGAATCTCATTAAAAGCATCTTTAAATCGTGGCCTTCCATCCGACTCCGAAAACACCCGCCTTTCGGAACCCCCGTTCTGTCACAACGTATCCCTACTCATGCGGGTAGTCTAGGGCGAGTTCAATAAGAACAAGTTGAAATCACTTGGCCGGTCCGGTATGCACCTCTAGCCACCGCGGCTACAAGAGCACCCTAAGTAATCTAGCTGCAAACTAGATCGTAGAAGAAGCAAAACCAAGAAGAAAACAAAATCATCGAGAAGGCACTTGATCGCTAGAAATCGAATTCACTTACAAACTTCACCATGAATGATTACATGAACAAGATCACCACCGGGATCCTACCTCGATCTTGATCCTTGCTCCGGAGCTCCGACGTGGTCTTCCATGCAAGGTTCCCACGTCGGCTAGGGAGACCCTAGACAACTAGCACGACCCTCATCTCCGAGATGGTGTCCCTCAAGCTTCTCTGCTCCTCGGCGGCGGATTACAACTTGATTGATGCGTGGCTCTCGGTTAGGGGGCTATTAATAGCCTGAGAAGCAATTAGGTCAAAGGGGAGGCCGATTGTGCCCCGAAAAGGGCTGGGCCGGCCGGCCTGGGCACTTTTCGGCCCAGTTTGCTGCCTCCTTCGCCCGGTGTTGCTTCTCTCGTCTTCTAGATCCTCTCCCCTTTTGCATGTGGGCCCTTGACGTCGGTTTCTCTCCGAATTGGACTCAACTACTTGTCTTGCAAGATTCAGCACTTTTCTGGTTCGGTCCACGGAGTTTATCATCTTCTCGGGCTTGGTCCTTGGGCTCTTGGAGTCATGTTCACCTCATTGCTTGACATGTATCGGGCTTCAAGGTCTTGTCATGAGGTGCTTAATGAACTTATCTCGGAAGTCTTGCTTTCAACGTTAAAACCCTGCGTAAACACTTAACTCCAAAACCGACATGCACAAGTGAACTTGTTATACCACGGGGGTTAGTACCAATGGATAAGATACAAAAGTCATGCCAACGCCGAAGGTAAACTCATGGCTAGGTTGACGGATTTTCACCGTCAACATCTCCCCCATGCTTAAACCTTGCTCGTCCTCGAGTAAGCCTTCGATGGATATCATCGTTGCCAAACAATGTTTAAACCTTGCACTTGATCATACACGAGAAAACATAATGCTCTCAAAATTTTAATTCATTAAAGTTCCATAATGTACTAGCCTTCATCCCTACGGAGGGTAGATATTTAATTAAGCTTATCCCACAAGTATTAACATGCTCCCAAAATTCAAATGGATCTCGGAATTTTTGAAATAAAGAACGAGATAAAGAAAAGAGCTAAACCAAGTTCACAAATTTAAATCACCTTGCATGTTTCTCATGAACTCTCATCTCACTTGTCTCTCAAGCCTATATATTCTACTCCTTTCCCTCTCATCACATATGTGGTAGGCTTTATATGGAGCTTTGGGAAAGTTTAGTCCTACCAAGATTTTATAAATGAGGTGTTGTCAAAACAAGACAAGCTTCTCATGGTCTTACCGAGACTCGTCAAAAAGTTCATTGGAAAATAATGTTAAATCAAGGAGGGCAAAGAGAAAAATACACACACTTTAGATGAGTGGACATGTGCAAATGGCAAAGAGTGATCCCGAGGCACAAAGGAAGTCCTCGTTATCGGATTGCACATGGTTGGAAAATGAGAATGGATCTTTTAAACTTGAAGCCTTGAATGCACTTTTAGAGAACCCGGGGAGTTCACTTTACGCTTACTCATATATATATATTTTTCTCATATTTCTCCTTCTTTTCTTTCTTTCTTTCTTTCTTTTATTCATTCATTTTTTTTCTTGTGAGACTTTCACCTTGGAAGTCACGTACATCGCCTTTGAATTTTCTTTCATACATTTTTTTAAAATTGCTCCCCTATGAACTCTAAAACTGCACCGTACCTACCTCCTCCCCCATGCTTAGACGTTGCTCGTCCTCGAGCAAAGAGGCAATAAATAAGGTAGGTACCGGAAATATTTTTCCTTGGAGAGATACTTGAAATCTTCAATGTTGGCACCGTCTTGCGATCTTCCTTGAATTGACGATCCATTCTCAACGATAGGTTGTGGTCAAGGAGGTAATCACAAAAGATGATATTTGGTTTTAAGGGTGGATATCCGCGAGGTTTGTGAGATCTCCAATGTGGGGATACACAATGCACGGATAAAAGGCTAGCAAAAAGATAGATACGCAAAAACGGAATGACCAGCTTCTTAGTCTCGGGCCGGAGAAATCATGGCTCGCAATAACTCACTCAAAAATAAATCTTGTACACTAAAGTTTATGCACTCAAATATATATAAGGCTCGGGATAGGTTGAGCAACACACAAGTGATATTTATGACAAGGTTAGCGATATTTTTGAGCATAAAAGACATCTTTAATCTATTCATAACTTGAGAGCACATAAAACACTATGGGTCTTTATTTTTATCATAACCTTCGCTAAAGATTAAGCTAGCATTTAGATAATTTCAGATTTGTATTTTTAAGAGAGCACTAGGTTAAACATGCATAAATCAATTACAAAGATAAACAAAGCGGCACTGGTGGTGATTCCTAGCTAGATCTGCTAGGAATGGCTGCGAACGCGTGGGGTGAAAAACCCTAGGGGTTTTGGCTTCTATTTATAAGTCAACAGTGGCTCCTCCAACGGCCGGATGGATAAGTCCGCGCACGGTTGACTCAGCGACGGTGCCTGACTCTTCAACTTCTACTAGTCGACGCGCCTCATCTCGAGGGCTCGGCTACTTCTATTCAACTTCTTGGGTAGCGACAAGACTCAAGAGCAACTCAGGACACATTTTACAAGATGACCCTTCAATTCGAGAGGAAGTACTCAACTCAAGGCACGGGGGCTCTGTGCCACGTGTCCTTCGGTTTTTTTCTCCGGATTTTACGGGATATTCTTGCCAAAACTTCAGATGGACCCTCAGCCAGAGTCTACAACTCAACCTAAGGCTCGGGGTTTACTCCATATGGAGTGCGATTTTGCACTTGTACTTCCAAATCAGTTTCGGCTTCAAGGCAACACGGGCATTGTTGAAGACCTTCAAGAGCAGCACTCGATGTCGGGCATACACCCCGGGTACCCATGCAAGGAAGGATGAAGACGGACTCCTACTAGAATTCCCCTGTAATCCTACTAGGACTTGTACCGTGTAATCCTACCAGGACTCCTGCCTTGTAACCGACTAGGAACCCACCCCCTGGACTATATAAAGGAGGGAAGGGTACCAGCCGGGCACCCTGAACAACCCAACACCAGCGCAGGGCGCCATACTTGATCCCCCCAAACAGGACGTAGGGTTCGCCACCTTGGCAGCCCGAACCTGTATAAATCTTGTGTCTCGTGTCCTTGCGCATACCTTCGAGTTCTCGGTCTCCTGATCATGATCCTCACCGCACAATCTACTACCTCGGGTACCCCCTTGGTAGGTTTGCCGGTCTAAAACACCGACAGCTGGTGCGCCAGGTAGGGGTGATCATCACCACCGGGTGAATTCGAAGGACCCTCGTCAACAAGATCAATCTACTCGTCGACTCACCGAGATCCATTGAAGCAAGTCGCCTTGCTCTTGTCAAAGCGGAATCAATTTTCTACGCCGCACTACTTCCGGTTGCTTCGGCACGTCACGCGGCTCGTCGCGCCGCTCGTCGTCGACTACCCCGCATCGCGCGGCTTGTCCCACAGTTCGTCGTGCCGCTCGTCGTCGACTACTCCGCCTCGCGCAGGCTCGTCGTCGACTACTTCGCCTCCGCCGTGTGTCCGGGTGCCTCGACACGTCGCGCGCTCGTCGCCGACTACTCTACCTCGCGCAGGCTCGTCGTCGACTACTTCACCTCCACCGCGCGTCCGGGTGCCACGGCATGTCGCGCGGCTCGTCACGCGGCTCGTCGTGCCGCTCGTCGTCGACTACTCCGCCTTGCGCGAGCTCGTCGTCGACTACTTCGCCTTCGCGCGGTGCGTCCGGGGTGCCTCGGCACGTCGCGCGGCTCGTCGCCGCTCGTCGTCGACAACTCCGCCTCGCACAGCCTCGTCGTCGACAACTCTGCCTCACGTAGGCTCGTCGTCGACAACTCCGCCTCGCGCTGGCTCGTCGTCGACTACTTCGCCTCCGCCGCGCGTCCGGGTGCCTCGGCACGTCGCGCGGCCCGTCACACGGCTCATCGTCGACTACTCCGTGCGTCGCGACTTCGTCTTGCGGCCACGCTGGCTCTACTTCAGCCACACCGTGCATGGTGACTACTTGTCTCGCAACAACACTGGCTCTACTTCGAGTACGCCGCGCGCCGCCACGACGTCGTCTTCCGGTCTCATCGCGTCGACCATTCATCTCGACTAGTTTTCCACACTAGTCGAGAACGGCAGTCACGCCCCCAACAACTGGTCGAAATCAATTCTGACTAGTCAACTTCAGCAACAACCGTCACAGCTCCATCGCCGACCACCATGGCTCCATCAACAGTCTGCCCAGGCAGCAACATCTAAGTCATTTATTTAAATGATTACTGTTTGCTTTTCTTGGCTTGTTCTGCTCATCATGTAGGACTACTTGCCGACTACTCATTTGTGTACGCTTCTCGGCGGGTTTTCACGGGAGCTACACTCTGCTGACTACTCTTGGGTTATATCAATCAAGTCACCACGAGCCCACTTCATCAGCTCGGGGGCTATCCCAAGGAGGCAGCTTCTAAAGTCCGCTACGCGCGGCAATCTAAAGTCAGCTTCTAAAGTCGCATTCTAAAGTTCGCTCCGTGCGGCAACTTAAAGTCGACTCCGGTCGCATCTTCGCCTGCTTCGGTGGCATACTATGTGTGTAAGCTTCGATGGAACCTAGCTGTAAGTGGCCCTCGGGTCCTGGCGATGATGGAACCTAGCTGCACGTGGTCTTCACGCTCTGTACCATGGGTCCAAGTACCCTAAGTACTCGCACTCCGTACCTTGGGTCTGAAATCCATGGCCCAAGTACACAAGTCGACTCTGGTCGCACCTTCAAGTCCACTACGGTGGCACCCGTACCTTGGGTCTGAAATCCATGGCCCAGATACACAAGTCGACTCCGGTCGCACCTTCAAGCCCGCTCTGGCGGCAATCGTACCTTGGGTCTGAAATCCATGGCTCAGGTACTCAAGCCCACTCCGGTGGCACAAGTTGACGCTAACAGTCGCATCCAAGCCCACTCCAGTGGCACAAGCCGACTTCGGTCGCAATCTTAAGCCCGCTTCGGTGGCAAAACTACTCGTTTTCTCTGATTTTTCATTCGCTTTGGCTTTCCGAAAAGTACTTTTTGTTTTTTGCATCTTAAGTCCACTCCGCGTGGCACAAAGTCGACTATTGTAGTGGCATCTCAAAGTCCGCTCAGCGCGGCATCCTAAAGTCGACTTCTAAAGTCGCATATCAAAGTCTGCTCTGTGCAGCATCTAAAGTCGACTTCGGTTTTCAAGTCGCATTCTAAAGTCCGCTCTGCCGGCATCTAAAGTTGACTTCGGTCGCATTTAAACACTGCTCTGACGGCACAACTACTTCTCATGCTCCACGGCTCGACGACAAACTACTACTCGGAATCTCTCCAGCTCGAGGGCTACACTCAACATACTACTCGAGGATAACTTCAGGATGCTTCGCTCGCTCTCAAGCTCGGGGGCTCCACACCAACAATTATTCGATGTGGCTCATACGACTCTCTTTATCGGGAGCTACACGCTGCAAGAGTACTCGGATGATGGCTTTCGCGAACACTGAAGACCCTTGGATTGATTACCTAATCATTTCAAGGCTCGAGGGCTATTGTGCTACACCCATCGTTCAATTTTTTTCAAGACGGAAGATTCAGAATCAAGACTGACCCTCAGCTAGAGTCTGTGACTCAACCTAAGGCTCGGGGGCTACTCCATATGGAGTGTGATTTTGCAACCGCACTTACATATAATTCGACTTCAAGACAGATGAGTTGGACCACCTTCCAGCCTCGTGGCAGTTCAAGTACTATTGAAGACTTCTCCAAGCAGTACTCGAGGACGCTCCAGAACTACTCGAAGAGGCTTCAAGACTACTCGAACTACTACTCTCGACTACAATGTGCTCGGGGGCTTGTCGGGCATACTCCCCGGGTACCCATGCAAGGAAGGATGAAGACGGACTCCTACTATAATTCCCCTGTAATCCTACTAGGACTCGTTCCATGTAATCCTACCAGGACTCCTGCCTTGTAACCGACTAGGAACCCGCCCCCTGGACTATATAAAGGAGGGCAGGGTACCTAGCCGGGCACCGGATCTCAACTAACACTAGCCCAGGGCGCCATACTTGATCCCCCCAAACAGGACGTAGGGTTCGCCACCTTGGCAGCCCGAACCTGTATAAATCTTGTGTCTCGTGTCCTTGTGCATACCTTCGAGTTCTCGGTCTCCCGATCACGATCCTGACCGCACAATCTACTACCTCGGGTACCCCCTTGGTAGGTTTGCCGGTCTAAAACACCGGCACTCGAGGACGCTTGGGACTACTCGAGAAGACTTCAGGATTGCTCAAACATCAGCTAGAGTACATTCCAGCCTCGGGATGCTTCAACTATTCTTGAAGACCTTTGACTTGTAGTACTCGGGGACGCTTGAGGACTACTCGTTAAGGCCGTCAAGACTACTCAAAGCTATCCTTCTCAACTACAAAGTACTCGGGGGCTTGTCGTATGGACCTCCCTGGGCCCACTACCTCGGTGGGTACCGGGACCGACTACTCGGTGGGCGCCTCGGACTACCTGACTTGCGCTGCACGGCACCTGTTGGCGTGAAGCACAAGGACTACAGAGGAGAAGTACTCCGATAGGAAGCTGTACATGTCCCGCACTGTATAGAGGACTCCTAGACGTACTCGACTAGTACTCTCTCCCTGAACCGACTTGTAACCCTGCCTCCTGGGCTATATAAGGCGAGGCAGGGACCCCTCTCTCTCACGGCTTAAGATTGCATCATCTTGTAATCATACTCAATCAATCCAGAGCCACGCAGCATACAGGACGTAGGGTATTACGCACCTCACGGCCCGAACCTGTCTAAATTGTGTGCCACGTGTCTCTTCCTTCGAGTTACCGATCTCGGCGAGGCCACATTCATCTACTTCGGGTACTCCCCTTAGTAGGTTGCCGGTCTAAAACACCGACATCAACCCCACCGCCAGCACCAGAACCCGCCAACCCTTCGGTTTCGGCCGTCTAGCCTTCGGCGGGAACAGGTGCCGGGGCGAATGTTCTGGAGGTCGAGCACACTGCTTCGGGGGTATTCGAGGTCAGCCTTGAGGGGCTGGGGGCCTCGGCGCAAGATATAGAAGCGCTACGAAGGATACAGGCTCTCGTCGCGGGCAAGGCTTTGGCGGCCCAGCAGGAGCAGGAGATGCGGTCGTCTTCGTCTCAGGCGCGGCCGTCCCAGCAGCAGGATGCGGCGCCGACGCATGCTGCTCCAGACGCCGTCGACTTCAACATCAGGAAAGCTGAGCGTTATCTCGCTCTGCTTCAGGGTCAAGTCGCCGGCGCGACACCGTAGCAGCAAGCCATCCCTACCGTCGGTCGCTCCGGCACCAGTGGCCGCCGCGCAAGCCGCGCCAGGGTCTCAGCAGCACGTCTGGCACACCTTGCAGGCCATGCAAGCCCAGCTGGACCAGTGGAGGTAGTAGAAGGACACATCTGAAGGACAGAGCATCGGTCATCGACAGGAGCATGGGCAGGCGCCGAAACACTTCGTGCCAGATGACGCCCCGTTCCTCAATATCGTCCCGGTATCCCCGCTCTCAGTCGAGCTCGAGAGCGCGCCGTGGCCCTGTCGTTTCAACGCCAACACCCTACCCCAATACGACGGGGACTACGACCCTAAAGAGTTCCTCATGAAGTTCGAAGCAGCGGTAGAGTCCAATGGTGGCGATGCCACAACGAAGGCAAAGGCACTTGTGCTGGCCCTCAAAGGAGAAGTTCAATATTGGTATGCAAACATACCGAAGGGGCACATAACCTCCTGGTTTCAGCTGCGCAACAAGCTGTTGTCCAGTTTCAAGGGCATGCAAGTCGAAGAGCTAGATTCCAATGACCTCGTCAACATGTGTGTCCAGGGAGATAGAGAATCACTACAGGAGTATATGCACAGGGTGGTGAAGCTGACAGCGCGCGCGCTCGGGTTGTCCGAAAGCAGCACTATTGACGCTATTGTCGACGGTTTGAGGGTCGGAAACTGCCAGGATGTGCTTGACAGAATCAAGCCGAAGCAGGAACTGTTTGAGGTAATGCAAGAATACTGCAAGTCCGATAAAGGACGTCACCGAAGGCTGGACCGAGCTAACGCAGCCAAGAAGCAGAAGCAGCAGGGTCAGTGGGACAACCAAAGGGGTGGCAAAATCACCCACCGAAGCAGGCACACCGTCAGGTCAACAATGTATTTGCGCCCCCGATCAAAACCAGAATCGGAACGGCGGTGGGCACAAAGGAGGACACAAAAATGGCACAGGGCCGAAGCCACAACAACCACACCCTCCACAGCGGGGGGGGGGGGGGGGTGGGCGGTGAAAGGTTTTTCTGTTGGCTCCATGGGATTGACGCTCACCACCACACCCATCAATGCCCTTCGGCGATCAAGTAAAAGTTGGAGTGCGAAGCTGAGGAGAAGGCGAAGGCAGCGGGCCTGGCTGTGAACCACGTCATGAAGTGCCAGAACCAAGGACAGTTCAGAGCCCTACCGCCACCATACCTCCACCAGTCTTTCCAGCCTTCGGCGCCCACGCAGGTGTTCCAACCAGCACAAGCATACACTCCCTCGGCGCCGCAGCTGCCACCACCCCCACCCATGCACGCGCAACAACCTTCGGTATTTGTGCCTTCGTGGCCGAACCCACCCATCCACCATCAAACGTCTTATGGCCAACCACCACCACCACCACCACCACCAAAGCAAGAGGCACCTGATTCTAGCGGCACGAGAATGATGGGCATGGTCAACATCATCAATGCAATCTCGGGCGGCTCCAATGAGCCGGTGCACGCGACGAAGCGTCAGAGGCAGGAGTATTACCGAAGCGTATCGCATATCTGCTCTGGGAGATATTTTCATTTGCCCTGGTCCCACATCCCAATAACTTTCACAGCCGCTGACATTCGGTTGCAACACTACCCTCATAATGACCCACTCGTCATAAGAGCAAACATCGGCAAGAACACAAAGTACTACTTCGGTAACGATGTGGGAAGAGTCCTGGTGGACAACGGCAGTTCTGCGGATATATTGACATGGCAGTGTTTCTCGGGCATGGGTTTTAAAAGAGAAGACCTACAAAAGGCGGAGCACCCACTTTACGGCTTCAGCAACAAGAGAATTGAGGCGCTGGGAAAGATTGATGTCAATGTGACCTTCGACCAGGATGCCACCATGAGGACAGAGGTCATAACCTTTGATGTTGTCGACTTCATATACCCGTGCAATGCCATCTTCGGTCGCAACACTATAAACAAGTTCGCGGCAGTCATCCATCAAGGGTACCTGCTGATGAAGATACCAACTGCGGCGGGAGCGATTTCGGTATACGGCAGCCAAGAGGAGGCTCAGCGGGCCGAGCGGAACACTTTGGTGCACAACAGGCAGGTGCACGTCATCGATGAGGATGAGAGCAGCGAAGCTGTGACGGAAGTAGAACAGAAGGCTGAGGCCCAAATGAGGCAGTCAATGAAGGGGGCCGAAGCCGAGCGCATGAAAGCAGTTGACGACACAAGGACAGTCCCTTTGTGTGCAGATGTGCCAAGCGGGGACGGTCATGATAGGCACCGAGGTCGGCGTGGAGGAGGAAGACAAACTCCTATAGTTCCTTCATCATAACCGGGATGTGTTCGCATGGTCCAACTCGGATTTGATGGGGGTCCACCGCTCGGTTATAGAGAACGCTCGAATACCGACCCGAAGGTCAAGCGAAGCTACGGAGGCGGCGGCCAATGTCGACGACGGGGGGTAAAGTCAGCGGAGGCCGAAGTGCAGAAGCTGCTTGATGCAAGAATCATAAGAGAAGTGCAGTACCCAGTGTGGGTGGCCAATGTGGTGATGGTGCCGAAGAAGAACGGGAACATGCGCATGTGCATCGATTTCACAAAACTCAATAAAGCGTGCCCGAAGGACCCTTACCCACTGTCAAGGATTGACATCATTATCGATCAGGCAGCTGGGTGTGAAATGTTAAGTCTTCTGGATTGTTTCTCCAGATACCACCAGGTGTGGATGTGAAGGGAGGACGAGGCTAAGACTGGGTTTACAACTCCTTTCGGCATTTTTTGTTTCGTTGGGATGCAAGAGGGCCTTCGTAACGCCGGGCCAACCTTTAACCGCATGATGAAGATGATTCTGGGTAGTCAGCTGGGGCACAACGCTTCGGCCTATGTTGATGACATTGTTATCATGAGCGAGAAGGAGAAAGATCACATCACAGACTTGACTGAAACCTTCGACAACATGAGGCGGAACGACCTCAAGCTTAATCCAGAGAAGTGCATCTTCGGCATACGAAAGGGGCAGTTGTTAGGGTGCATGGTGTTGAAGCGGGGCATACAGGCCAACCCCCAGAAGATCGAAGCATTGCGCAGGATGCAGCAACCAAGCAACCGAAAGGAGGTCCAAAGGCTCACGGGTAGAATAGCGTCACTGAACCGGTTCATTTCCAAGGCAGCTGAGCGAAGCCTACCTTTCTTCAAGGTGCTTCGCGCGATTTCAGTTTTTTAGTGGGGTGCGGAGCAGCAGCAAGCCTTCGAGGATCTCAAGAAGTATCTAGAAGAGGCAGCCATCATGACCAAACCGTCACCGAAGGCAGACCTGTTACTGTACATCGCAGCAACCGACACGGCAGTCAGCGCAGTCCTAGTAGATGAGCACATGGAAGTGGATACTTTGAAGCAGTTTCCCATCTATTACGTTTCTGAAGCCTTGAGCGGTTCAAAACTTTTCTACTCGGAGATGGAGAAGATGGCATATGCAGTCGTGATGGCAAAGAGGAAGCTTCGACATTATTTCCAAAGCCACAATATTTCGGTCCCTATAGCTTTCCCTCTTCGTGACATGTTTGAAAACAAGGAGTCGACAGGGAGAATGGGCAAGTGGGCCACAGAACTGGCAGAGCATGTCATAAACTTTGTTGCACGCAGTGCAATAAAATCTCAGGTCCTCGCCGACTTTGTTGCTGATTGGACGCCTTCGGTCTCCAAGGAGGACCCCATAGTTTCGGAGCCAGTCTGGGAGGTACAGTGTGATGGTGCATATTGTCATCTGGGTTCAGCGGCAGCGGCAGTCCTCAAGTCGCCCTCTGGTATCAAGCTTCGTTACGCACTACGGTTGAATTGTGACAACTGCACAAACAACATGGTAGAATACGAGGGTTTACTGCTTGCGCTTCAGAAGGCTAGAGCGGTGGGAGCAAGGAGACTCATCATCTTGACGGACTCCGAACTTGTGGCCGGACATATCGGGAAAACTTACAAGGCAAAGAAGCCAGCCATGATGAAGTATCTGCAAACCGTACGAAGCATGGAAAAATTCTTCATTGGTATCACAGTCAGGAGTTTTCCCAGGCACTATAACAAGGAGGTCGATGCCATAGCAAAAGCAACTGCTCTGCTCAAACCTTTCCCCCCAGATGTGTTTTACGAGACAACGACAGAGAGATCTACCGCTGACGAAGCGGTACCCCCAAGTTTGTGAATGCCATACAGAGCGAAGACTGACGTGCCCCAATAGTTGCGGCAATCAGGGGCTATTACGAGGCCGAAGATGGAGTTGTCCATAAGAGAGTGGGCATCAGGGTGAAAAATTACCACATCATTGATGGTAATTTGTACCGAAAGGGGGTGTGTGCCCCATTGCTGAAGTGCATATCAGTGACCGAAGGCAAGCAACTACTCCATGAAATCGACAGTGGCATGTGCTCGCATCACCTCGGCACGAGAGCTTTAGTGTAGAAGGCTTTTCGTCAAGGTTTCTATTGGCCTTCGGCAGTGGCTGATGCACATGACATCGTGCGTCAGTGCCCAGAGTGTCAGCGCCATGCGCCATACAGCAAGTTTGCCTCTAATGAGATACAATTGATACCGCCGGTGTGGCCCTTCGCCCGATGGGGCATGGACATCGTCGGTCCGCTGCCGACAACGCCCGGCAATTACACCCATGTCGTGGTGGCGGTAGAGTATTTCTCCAAGTGGGTGGAAGCAAAACCACTATTAAGCATCACTTCGGCAACAATACAGAAATTCTTCTGGCAAAACATTGTGTGCCGCTTCGGCGTGCCATACGAAGTCACGGTGGACAATGGCAAGCAGTTCGACAGCACCGACTTTAATGAATTCTGTACTTATCTGGGCACCAAGTTATGCTTTGCTTCGGTTTACCACCCGCAATCCAATGGGGCGGTAGAACGGGCAAATGGGGTAATTTTCGCCGGTATAAAAAGGAACATCACTGACCTGCCAAAAATCAAGTGGGCCGAAGAGCTGCCAAGGGTGATTTGGTCCCACAACACCACAACCTCTAGAACCACGCAATTCTCACCGTTCAAGTTGCTTTATGGCGAAGAAGCCATGTTACCTGAAGAACTGTGTTTGGGAACTTGGAGGGACAACCCCTCCCGCGACGAAGACCTCAAGGCTTCGGTCCAGAACATCGAGGAGGTGCGTTTGCAGGCGGTGACTAACCTGTCGTCCTATCAGGAAGAGACTAGAAGGTGGAAAAACAAGAAGATTCGGCCGAAGTTCATACGGTCGTGGGACATGGTGCTGCGCAAAATACCGAAGGGAATGCTGAAGGGCAAGATGCACGGGAAGTGGGAAGGTCCATTCATAGCAACCACGACGTCGAACGAGGCGGCCTTCAAGTTGCGTCGATTGACCGGCGAGGAGGAGCCATATACATGGAATGTGGACATGCTGCAGAAGTACTTCATCTGAGGTCGCGGCGAAGCGGCAAATGTTGTTATTTTCGTTTCGTAGTTTTTGTTTCTGTCTTGTTGAAGAAGTTTGTAATATATGTACATTAAGTAGGGGGGACATACTCTTTTCCTCACGGGGGAGGCTTCGCGGTTCCCCTCTTGACCCGCGAAGTGTGAGGTTTTTAACGAGGCGGACCCATGTACTTCGTTCTTCTGACGTGTAATATAAGTTAGTATTTCTCCCAGAACTTGGCATCCAAATTCTTTATTTTTGAGTACGTTAGCACAGCTCCGACGAAGCTATGCTACCCCCATGCTCTCCATAGGGGGCATAGTCTTCGAACTGACCTTCGGCTAGGTAAGTGGCGGCGTGGGCACGAGCCACGTTGAGTGCGCACGGGCCACGCCTGTCACTTATCATCGTGATCGAAGGTAAAGTCCGCTTGACGCGGCGCAAAAGCCCCGATATGACCTAAGAGGAAGCACGCCTGGTGCGGTGCGTCGGTCCCGTTATGACCAAAGGTAAAGTCCGCTTGACGCGGCACTAAGGCCCCGATATGGCCTAAGTGGAAGCACGCCTGGTGCGGTGCGTCGGTCCTGTTATGACCGAAGGTAAAGTCCACTCGACGCGGCGCAAAGGCCCCGATATGGCCTAAGAGGAAGCACGCCTGGTGCGGTGCGTCGGTCCCGTTATGACCGAAGGTAAAGTCCGCTTGACGCGGCACTAAGGCCCCGATATGGCCTAAGTGGAAGCACGCCTGGTGCGGTGCGTCGGTCCCGTTATAACCGAAGGTAAAGTCCGCTCGACGCGGTGCAAAGGCCCCGATATGGCCTAAGAGGAAGCACGCCTGGTGCAGTGCGTCGGTCCCGTTATGACCGAAGGTAAAGTCCACTTGACGCGGCACTAAGGCCCCGATATGGCCTAAGTGGAAGCACGCCTGGTGCGGTGCGTCGGTCCCGTTATGACCGAAGGTAAAGTCCGCTTGACGCGGCGCAAAGGCCCCGATATGGCCTAAGTGGAAGCACGCCCGGGGCGATGCGTCGGTCCCGTTATGACCAAGGGTAAAGTCCACTCGACGCGGCGCAAAGGCCCCGATACGACCTAAGTTGAAGCGCGCCTGACGCAGCGCCTCGGTCCCGTCATGATCGAAGGTAAATACCGCTTGATGCAGTGTAGAGGCCCCCGCTATGGCCCAAGTGGAGGCGCGCTTGGTGCGACGCTTCGTTCTGATAGGATCGAAGGACCGATCCGCCTGACACGACACGAGGATATCATCATTGAACTGTTGCACTGATCAGGAAAGGAAACGCGTGCGAAGCAGCAGCACTACCTTTCGGCAAGAATCTGAGCTAGCACATCCAAAGGCAAAACACATGTCTTTCGCTGGTAGTTTCAGTCGTCAGAGGTCGAGTAGAAAGGCGCCGACAAAAAAAACAAGCGTAGGAACAGAAATGACAAGCGATGGTTACAACCACCTTCGTTTTTGTTATCGTACTTCGAATATACAGCGTTTTCCAGTACAACAATCCAATGTTACAATTTAACACGGCAATACAAATACAACATGTTTCTTCATCTGCACACACTATACAAATCGGTTGGGGTCGCGTCGCCCCAGCATGCCGCGAACATTTCCGGGGCGGGGAGTTCCGAAGCAGGTCACTTCAAGTCTTCACAGCATCACTTGGCGCGACGCGAAGCCGCGACGGGTCGATACTTTTAAGTGATCAATCCTCGTTAAGTACGTCTTCGCAGATCTCGTCGATCAAACGAAGAAACGTCATGTCTATTATGTACAGAGCCATCTGCCGAAGCTCGCCGTCAGTGGGCATGCGTCCTGCGCCGAAGACAGGATCATAGTCAGTGCGCGGGCACTCACACTGGCTCGGTCTTCGTAACCGCAGGGCCATCCAATGAGGCATCAAGAATTAAATACACGTATTCGGGTGGCCCGATGGCGCCCTCTTCGCCCGGCTCTTGTTTCGGAACGATCCCTTCGGTTACGAAGGGGTCTGTCAAATTACGCTTGGCCGCCCGTCGGGCGGTGCGCTCTCTAAGGATGGCCTCTCGGCATGAAGGGTCCTTCGAAAATTCCGCAAAGAAGCATTTTGCGGCCTTGTTAAGGACCTGATAGCGTTTCGCACGATACAACAAGAATTCCGAATACGACACGCTTGGGTGGCGGATGCTAAACTTGGTCCACACGTTTGGGGCAATAAAAAAAGAGTTCAGGGGCAAGGGCGGGGCGCTCGCACCTTCGGCTTTCTACACAGGCGCCACCGAGGGAACCTGCGCAGAGGCACCTTATATTAGTGTCTAATACAACCACGACACCAAAAGAGAAGGTATCATCTGTTTACAAAATCACAGCCCAACGCTCCTCAGACCTCGGCTTCGACGGCGACGACCGGAGGCTCAGTTGACTCGGCGGCTGCGGGCTCCGGGGGGACCTCGCGCCCAGGTGAGCTGACGGCGAGCAGTGTGGCTTCGAGCTCTGTGGCGTGCGCTGTCTCCGATGCGTCACCTGCTGGGTTCTCTTTAGCGCTGGCCGCAGCGGGGGCGTTACCATCTGGTGCGGGGACGGTGTCTCCTTCGGGAGTGGCGACAGGTCCGGTGGGCGTGAGGGCGGCCACAACGTCATTCACGGTCGCCTCAGCGCGCTCCGTCTCGCCTAAAGGACCCTCGGCACCGTCGTTGTGTGCGTTTTCGGCTCCTGGCCCTGTCGCCTCTTCGGTGGCGCAGGCGTCGTCGTACTGTGCACCGGCCCTGTCGTTTTCCACGTCGGCGGCGGCTTCGACGTGTCCAGCGGTGATCAACGGAACCCCGGGCATAGCGATCCAGTCGCCCTGCCTCATGAACTGGGGCTCAGGAAGCACGCCACCATGTCGCGACCGCAAGCGTGCGAGAACACGTGCCTGTAAGCGAGGCCCTATCTGCACAGCATCAAAGACAACATGATTGCATCGTCAGGGGTCGGCACCGAAACGGTGGTGTTAGAACAGAAATAAAAGCTGCTTCGGCGAACTTGTGCACTCAGGCGAGCTGACTCGTCAAGAGTAAGACGAGACCCGCGCTCGGCGAAGAAGGTGTTCATGAAGTTCTTGGCAAGATTCTTGGCAAGCACGGGGAGCTGCGTACGTCCAATTCCTCGTAGGTGGGCCACCGGTAGTCGACCTTCGTCAGCCGCCAGAGATCACTTTTACTAACTGTCTTCTCCGATGAGGGGCGTTCCGCAGGAATCAGGGAGCCCACAAAATAGGCCAGCGTGCGAACCCCCACGGCGGCTCCGAGCTCACCGAAGATCTTCGTGTTCATGGTGATCAGGTCGAAGCAGGTGCTCACCCAGTTGTAAAACGCTCCGACGGTGCACTGAGGAAACGCGGTCGGTGGTGCATCAAGATTGCACTGCCCCAGCAGCTCCAAGACCTCTGAGTGAAGAGTCTCTGCGCTTCGTATGTGCTCCGCGCGGTACCACTCCAGCACGTTGCTCAGTTGGCTCAGTTCGTTTTGTGCTTCGGCTAGCTTGGCCTCCTTGTCGCGGAGTTGGGCGCCCAAATCCTCTTTCGTGCTGGCAAGGTTTTCCACGTCAAGGCGCAACATCTCCAGGGCAGCTTGGGAAGCCTTCGCTTCGTCCTCCTTCGTCCGCAGCAGCTGCCGGTTGCGCTCCTGCTCAGCGGCTAGCCGTCCCTCCAACTCCGCTACACGACTCTGTAGCGAAGTGGTGGCCGCAACCGATAGCTCTTTCGCCGTTTTGCTTTCCTGCTTGTGAACGGTTAATAGTTGTACCAAAGTTCGTTTAGACTTGCAAGCGAACAAGTCTCCCGTCGTAGTCAAGGGACCCTTCTTCCCTCGAGTGGTGAACCCAAGGTATCGAATCCGTGGAACAAATGTGTGACGCAAAAGATGATCTAGTAAAGCCAAGTAACTCCAATCTTTGGTAAAAGAGAAACCCTAATGCATCTAGGTAAAGAACACAAAACTAATCTAATCTACTAAAGACCGGAGATAACAAAGTAAGATTGGGAAGATAAACCGATCTAGAGAGATCGGGTTAAGCCTTTTGTTAAAGTTCCAAGCAAGAGAAGAAGTAGCAAATCGAATCTTATAAGAAGCCTCTTTAAATCGTGGTTTCCCGTCCAACTCTGAAAACATCCGCCTTTCGGAACCCCCGTTCTGTCACAACGTATCCCTACTCATGCGGGTAGTCTAGGGCGAGTACAAAGACAAGTCGAGTTCTTTCGGAAGATCCGGCGTGTACCTCTAGCCACCGCGGCTACAAGAACACCCTATGTAATCTATCTCGAGAATAGATTTAGAATAAGCAAAGCCGATCGAAAAACGAAATCTTCGAGGAAACACTTGATCGCTAGAAATAGATTCAACTCGATAATTCAACCATTACAATGATACATAAACAAGATCTCCACCGGGATCCTACCTTGATCTTGCTTCTAGCTCCGGGAACTCCAACGTGGTCTTCCGTGCAAGGTTCCCACGTCGGCTAGAGAGACCCTAGTCAACTAGCTCGACCCTCTTCTCTCCGGGCTGGTGTCCCTCTCTTCTCTGGTCCTTGGCGGCCGATGACGAATTGCATGATGCGTGGCTCTCGACCCCGGGGCTATAAATAGCCCGAATGGCGGCTAGGTCAAAGGAGTGGGCAAACGGGCCACGGATCGGGCCGGGCGGCCGGCCGGGCCGGCCGGCCGCCCGGGCCCATACGAGCCCGGCCTCGCGGCCTCCTTTGCGTGGTGTCAGTTCCCGAGTCTTCTAGATGTTTCCCCCTTCTGCATGTAGGTCCATGTCGTCAGTTTCTCTCCGAGTTGGACGTAGCTCCTTGTCTCACAAGATTCGACACTTTTCTGGTTAGGTCCTCGGAGTTTGTCATCTTCTCGGGTTGAGTCCCTGGCTTCTTGGAGTTAAGTTTGCTTCATTGCATGACTTGTATGGGCTTCAAGGTCTTGTCACAAGGTGCTCAATGAACTTATCCCTAAAGTCTTGCATTCAACGCTAAAACCCTGCATAAACACTAAACTCCAAAACCGACATGCACAAGTGAACTTGTTATACCACGGGGGTTAGTACCAATGGATAAGGTATAAAACTTATGCCAACACTGAAGGTAAACTTATGGCTAGGTTGACGGATTTTCACCGTCAACACTGCTCCAGCCTTCGGGTAAGACACCAGGACACAACGAAGGCCTTCAGGGACAAATCGCCACAAGCAGTGGTCAAGTCGGCGGAGCTGAGATTCCCGAAGTATTCCTCTTCATGGGGAATCGCGAAACTTGATCCCGCTTCCTCCAGAAATTTGCGTTCGTGGCCGCCGCTCATCAGGCCCAGGAAGTGGATATGTTTTCCACCAATTAGCTTGGCCTCGGCAGGAACTTGAAGGCGAGTAGCGGCGGCTTGGGGCTCCTCCGGCGTCACACGGTAGTTGCCGCCGTCGGGCTCTTCCTCTTCTTCATCTTCTTCCGCGGCGGCCGGCAAGGTCGTCTTTTCGGTGCTCGTGGCCGAGGGGGGAGGCGGAGCGCTCGGTGCTCTCGGACGATGAGCTGGATGAGCGGGTGGAGGCAGAGCTGGATTTGCCTTCGTCGCGGGGGGCTTCGGCACCGAAGGCGGCGGGACTGCGACCGCGGGGGGCTTCACCGATGGAAGATACGATGCGGATGTCACTGTCGTCGTCGCTATCTTTCTCCTTCGGGCTCAGTGGCACGAGTAGTGGCCCGCCGGTTTCCTCGTCGGCTTCGACCGAAGGCGCGGCCGAGCGCAGCGGCACGGCAGCAATCACGTCCTCAACGACGCCAGTCTCGACGTCCACAACACGGGTTCTCTTGGTCACTGGGGGTGAGTCCGCCGGCCGGCCACCACATTTCTTCCGTGCTCTTCCTTCGGCGGCGGCGGCGGCAGCAGCGGGAGCGTTTTTCCTACCGGTTTTACTTGTCAGAGCGGCGCGCGGCGAAGTTGCAGTTTCGCCCGCGTCCGCGTCGGCGGCGGCAAGCGCCGCGGCTTTCCTTTCGGCTGCTTCACGATGCTTGGCGAAGCCAACGCGCTCTGGCGCGGTGACCTTGAAAAACTCGAACACTCGGTTTGTTCGAGACCCGTTGAGCTCGGCGACTGTCTTCTTGTACTCCTTCGGCGACATGGGGCCGAGGATGAAATCGCCGTGGTCTTCCACTTTCCTCTTCTTCAGCACTGCAATCCAGAAGGTGTGAGTAGTCAACACATGAAGCTTCGGATATATGGAAAACGGAGAGTAGGACACCGAAAGGCACAGAAGCACTCACAAGCAGAGGTGAAGCCGAACGCCTTCGTCCAGTCAGGGCACGGGATCCCGCCGATGTCGGCCGCCTAGGCGTCGTCGGCCACAGCCCAGCCGTCCACTAGCGGGCACACCGGGATGCTGCGATACTCCTCCACGATGTCACGCGTGCTATACTTACGCGCGAATCGGCGAAGCATCATCACAAACTCGTCGCCTTCGTGGCAGGAGGGGTTCTTCGCATATGACTCGTGAAGGGGAGGCAGCTCCTTCGTAGCCAGTGGGCGAGACTCCCCGGGGGCGGGTGGAGTCACGGTGTGGTAGAGCCAGTGTTGTTGCCAGTCCGAAGGCCATTTGTTGCGATAGGCGGTCACGGAGCTCACCACGCCGGACTTGTAGGAGAAATTCAAACGGCCAAATTGGCAGTCCTTCTCGACAGATTGATCTCCTTCTTCTTCGAAGACTGTCCGGCGCTGGTGGTGGACTTGATGCGCCGAAGCAAACCCCTTGGCGGAGGGCTTGATCTTCGTGGTGCGACATATCCACATGTACACCGACAACCGAAGAATCGCGTTGGGGGTGAGCTGGTGCAGGTATATGTCGAAGTACCGGAGGATATCGACGAGGGCGGGGTGAAGGGGGAATCGAAGCCCTCGCAAACAGGAGATCTCGGAAGATGACGACCTCATTGTCGCGAGGCTGCGGTACGGTCTCCCGGCCAGGGGCTCGCACGGTCCCAACCATGCGGTTCCTCTGAAGGGAGCTCACATCGGTTCCGTCGATCTAGCTTCGGCCGAAGGTGTACGTCTTCGGGATTTTTTTTTGCGACAGCGTCGCGCCTTCGCTTTGGGGCCATGGGTGCGATCTAAATGCGAAGTAGAAGAAAAACAAGGGGCGAAGGAAACCTTACGGCAGAACCTTCGGAGTTTCGAGCTTCTCGGCTGTGGATCACGGCAGTGGGGTGGGGTAGCCCAAGAGTCAGTCCCCTTTTATAGTGCGCCAGCGCCCGTTAATCCCGCGCGCAACACGCAGATTTACCTATTTACCCCGATGATCGCCTCTCACAACAGTAAAATTTCCAAAGGGCTAAACGCGTCTTTTACCCTGGTGAGCGTCAGCGTGGGCCGTCTGTGGGAGTTCTGAAGCCCGTTTTTCGCCCTGTGAAGATTTTCAACGTAAGTTCGTCCCATCTAAAGGGAAGGACGGCCCTCACTGACGAGGGGCTACTGTTGGGGAAAATGGTCTTTGGAAGCGTCATGCCATGTCCGCCCAGGTGGTCGGCTTCGGTCCGCGTGCGACTTCGGGTTGTTTTGATGGAGCGCGCTTTGATGATTTAACGATAACGCTGATTCTGCTTGAGTTTTGTGAGCGTTGTTTCGCAGGAACAACCCCCTCGTCAACCCCGAATGGCGCTGGCCTTCGGCGCCGAAGGTATGGAGGGGTGACCTTCGGTGCCGAAGGTGTGAAGGGGCCAAAATCGCCACGCGACGGGTGCGCTCAGGCTCGTGGTTGAAGGCGGTCCGTGCGGGGCGACTCGGGAGCACCTTGCGACCTAGGCAGAGTCATGGGCCGGTTCGGCGCCGAAGGCACGGCGCGAGCGGTGGTCCTTGGCTCCGTCGAGATGGTGCCATGACACGTAGCTACAGCAGACGTGTAAAGGGGTGTCGTACGAAGCAGAGACAAGATGCGCAGCGTGTAAAGGTGGCTTGGCCGTGCGAAGACACGCTGAGGCCTGTACGACGCGGAGAGTTACTGTTATGCCCTTGTAAAGCGTGTAAAGCCGTTTGTCAGGAACAGAAAAGGTGTAATTGAGGTAGATGATCATACCCGGGGGCCTCCTATAAATAGTGCCCCCTTTAATAGAACAGACACACATTAATGAGAAGAGAGCTCCGAAGGCTTCGGCTAGTTTCTTGGCTTTCAGATTCCTTAGGTGTTTCATTTCTTTTTCGTAATAGAAGTAGCGGAATAGGAGTATCTAGAAAGAAGTAATAGCAGGCTTAGCAGAGGTAGCATTAGCAGCTAGTTTCTCCGCTTTCTCCGAAGTGGGGCCTTCGGCCGCTTTCCCCTTCGGAGGAGGAGGGAGTTTCAAAGAGCTGTTGTGTAGTCGTCTACTTTCAACCCGATTTCCACCACCACCGTCGCCCATCGCAACAGATCCTCGCCGTCGAGGACTCCGGCGCAGCGCCATCTGATCTTCTGTTCCTGTGCGTCGTGGACTGACCTCAGCGATGTCACGCTCCGAACACCGGCTCTGGAACTGGAAGGCGGCCGCGTTGGCGTTCCCAAGGGCTCGACGCGCTGGGTGCCAGTGACCAGGAGCGCCGGGCGGCGCGTTGCGCGCGCGCCACGGTGGACATGGCGACGCGTCGCGTCGCGTGGGGCACGCACGAGAAAACCTTGACCCTTGTCTGTCTCAGGCGGGCGCTCGGCAAGGCAACCGGTCCCCTCCGCACGCACGGCACGCCGCGCTGCGCTGCGCTCCCTTCCCGACTCACGAGCGAAACCCCAGCGCCGCTGCCCACACTCCCCTTCTCCCCCCTTCCGCCTCAGCTTCACCCAATTTCCCACCCCCGAAATTCGAATCGCCCGCCTGCCGAGCCCTCGCCGATGCCCTCCAAGCGCCCGTCCCCGCACGCCATGGACGAGGCCGGTGGCGCCGCCGCGTCCGCCTCCGCCGCGCGCCTCCGCCCCTCCACCCCGCGCTCCAAGAAGCGCTCCTCCCGCTCCAAGCCCCGCGCGCGCTCCCGCGACCGCCGCCGCTCCCCGAACCCTAACCCTAGCTCCCGCCGCGAGCCCGGCTCCGCCGCGGCGCCCGCTCCCCGCGCCCGCGGCCCCCTCCCGCAAGAGCGAGCGCAGGCCCAGGCCGCGCTACATCCCGGACTCCGCCACGCTCGCGACGGCCATCGCCTCGTCCGCCGCCCCCTCATCCGGCGGCGGAGGCCGCGGCAGCGCGGGCGCCATCTCCAAGCTCTGGACCGAGGCCGACGAGGTCGCGCTTCTCACGGGCGCGGCCGCCTTCAAGGACCGCACCGGCGTCGCGCCGCGGCTCCCGGACATGGCCGACCTGTTTGAGTCCATCAGGGACTCCCTCTCCCCGGACCTGGACCAGGCCAGGATGTACTACAAGCTCAAGCGCCTCAAGAGCAAGTTCCAGCACTCGGTGCCAGGGGACTCCAGCACCGCGCACGAGCACAGGGTGCGCGACCTGTGCGCGGCCCTCTGGGATGCCGAGCCTGCGCGCCCTGTAGGGAACGACAACGTGGAGGCTGGGGAGGCCGAGGAGGACGATGCCGACAGGGGATTCACTGGTGCGGATAGGGAGGGTTCCGCGAGGCTGCCTATGGTTAAGGAGGTGCTTGGAGAGTACTGGAAGGTGAACGGGCAGGGTCTGTCAGGGGTATCCCTGGAGAAGGGTTTAGAATTGCTTGGGTCACAGGAGGCTAGTGCGGCTGAGGTCAAGTGGAGGCGGCAGCTTGAGGCGGATATGCGCATACAGATGCGCCGGCATGAACTGGGAAAAGAGGTCTATGGCCTGCTCATCGATGCCATCAAAGGCCTGGGGCCTTAGCTTGGGTACAGATTTTACTATTCTCTGACATTTGTGAGAGGGAGCGGTTCCCTTGTTTGAATTCTGTGGACTGTTAGGTTTCATTTTCCGCTCGTCGTCAGTTTACCATTGGATTAAGGTGCAATTCTGTTAAACTTACATCAGAAACTGGCATGCTCCTTTAATTAGTGAGATTTAGTTTTCCAAATCATCGTGCTTATTTGATTTGAAGTCTTGAAGTAGATTGAATTGGCAATGTAGTTTCTTTTGCTTCTAGCCTCAATAGTAGCCCATTTTTTTTTCAAAGGTCACTGAGTTCGGCGTATCGGTAATAAGGTAAGCTATGTCATTGGATTCATAACATTTGTCCTGCATTGTTTGTAGCATGATATAAAAGTGAAATGGTTTCTTCCAAAATTTTTCACGCCTTTTCAGTTTCGAGTCTGTAGGTTATCGGCTGTATTGTCAGTTTTCCATAGGGATAGTGTGCTCATCATATTTTTTTCTTTGCGAGAATTATCTGTCCCTTTTTGCTTACTACATAGAACTGTTTGGTTGATTTCTTCCTGCCATTGGTAAATAGGCTATTGATGTGTTCATAAATATGCCTGATGCTCTAGGTTGGGTGTTTGTTTTTGGAACTAATGAGCTCAAGTTTCTGCATCACATTTTAATGTGTAGAATAAGTGTGATTCTTGAGTACATCTTGTCTTGGACTAATTGGGTTCAATTTTCTCTTTGTCGTGAGTTTAACATTGGGTTAGGTCACAACTTATGCTTAGATGCATTTGGTTGTCAAGATCTCAATTCTTTAAAAAGAGTTGATTACCTGGCTGCCTTGACCACTCTTCTTTGTCGAGTAGAATTGCATTTGTAGTTTTGTTTCTTTGCTGCCTCAAATGTAAAGTAGCCCCCCCTTCCCGAGTGCCCTCAAGATTAGCACATTTCGACATAGCATTTGCATGATAGCTCAGATGTTTGTAATATCTGAAATGATTGTGTGTTTTGTTGCAAATCAGTATATTCTTTCATGATTTTTGGATGCACATTTTTGCAAATAACCTGTTCTCATCCACAAAAAGGGCGGCCTAGTGCAAGTGGTAGTGCTTGCCGCCGTTCGAGCGGTGGCCTCTACACATTGCACGATGTGCGGGAAAGACCTCGCTAATAACCTCCCCCAGACCCCGCACAGTGCGGGAGCGTACGATACTGGGTACGTCCCTGTTCTCATCCATAAAAAAATACTAACTAGCTATTTTGAAATGGCCTTTCTAGGCTAGGTTAGTGTTGGATGGCTGTATACTAAAGCCTAGAGGCAATGTTTCTGGTATAATATAAGATACTTTTTTACTAATATAGAGGTGATGCTTCTAACATGATAACTTTTTCGAAAATTGTCAAGGCTACGAGAGTGCTGCCAGTGCCACCTACAGCCAATGCGGTCGCCTAGGTAGTCTAGATGGAAATTAAGTGGTTGGCTGGATGATGGGCTCGGGGGGGGGGGGGGGGGGTAAAAAGCATGTCATTGGCTTCAAAATTGAAGTTTCACAGGAACGTAGCCCCTGATTGATATGAATAAAAAATAATGCCATGAACTACATTGGATTGGTGCATGAACACAGCAAAAATATCAATTGGATTGGTGCAATTTTATTGCTCATTATGTGTGCACCTCGTGGTTTAGATCCAGGCCCATTGGTAGTCACAGTTGTTTCCTTACCATTATAAAAAATGAATTGCACATTTCTTTTATGTTTGAAACATGCCTTACAGTGCACAGTTCGATAGAATAGATATGCTTCCCGATATAGATACATGAAGAGAGTACCACTATTTGATTTGGATGTAGTGTACCGGAAAGTAGTGAAGTGTGCGTACTTTTTTTGATATCTAAGATGTGGTATACATATTATGTGTGCACATTAGTTAGCCAAATGTGGTGTAGTTTGAAATTTTGGCATAAGGAATTGTGCAAATTTTTCACTCATGCTGTTTTTTATTTGCTGCTGCACTGTAAGAAGGGAAACCTCATAGCTTAGGCATTTGGAGGGTCTGCTAGTGCTTGGCCTTCAAACCCCCATGACTTTTTTTTTGTTTTAAAAAGGATTTTGACGTGTGGGTCTCTTTGGGTTCTTGATATACAGTCTTGGTGTAGTCAATCGATTTTAAAAGCTTGATACTTGATTGGTAGGAAAGCTATCCAGATTACAGCATCGTGAAGAGATGCAAAAGTTATTATTGTTGACATATCTTCTACCTCTATCGTGCAGCAGTCGACCTTGCTATTCTTTTCAGATAGGGTCGCAATAGACCTATTGTCCACATATTTTTGCCAGCCACTAAATTGCATCTTGTATAATGCTATCTTTTGGTGTCCATCTTGGTTCATCATCTTGTCCGAGTTGCGTCCTCCGTAATGTTGAGATAAGCCACATGGCCGTTAGTACTTCCTTGTGGTTCTGTGTGTTGTCTTTGATGTTTGACTCTTTATGTTCTCTTTGTTTGGCGGGGTCAGCCTGTGGTGGAGAATGCGATCAGTGTCCATTTATTTCCACAGAGCTTATAACATTTAACGGGATAAATACTTCAATTATCAGATTTTGCTTCCCCCCCTATTCTTTCAATTATCAGATTAGTGGTATCCACGATAGAAGCAGGCGATCTAAACACATGGTCCACTAATGCTTAATATCTCATGTACCAGATATTTAAGGCATTAAGGTAGACACTTGTTAGTGTTTGATTGTCAAAGTAATTTGTTGATGTTGGATTGTGCCCCATGAGAGCATGTGTTGACCTACCACTACCAGCTAGGAAACCGTCATTCCAAATCCATTCCTTGGTTTCGAAGTAGCAAAACCTTATGGACTGGCTGTACTTGTTTCCCCTTCTGTCGCGTGTTGCGGATTGGCATGCCCCATTCAGTAAATTGTAACTCTATGCCTGAGCCTCACAAGTCCCCCCTCCGTTTCATGGGGTTTCCATTCATACTTCAACACCTCCCCGTTCAAGCATAATGTGGGCTGGACTTCCTCTTTTGAACATTAGGATTTTCATGTCTTTCTGGATTAGGCCTTGCATGGAGTTGGGCTTTGTCCATCTCGCTCCACCTAACCTGGGATCCAGATCAGGCAGGTCTGAAAACCACTAAGCCCTATGTTCAGTTGTCCATTTTTTTGGCCCAGCATAGTGTAGAACTGTAGATGCAATTCACTCAGCTTAATAGACTTCCGAGCGTCATATCCAAGCTTAATACACATCTCATCTTCACATAGTGTAAGAAAGGTAGGATGTGTATAATGTGGTCGATGTATTGCAATGAGCCCTTAGGACGGTTTATATGAGAGTGCATGACTTGGAGGGCAAGTAGCCTATCCTACAGATAAGGAAGGTTATCCTGGGATTACATCAATCCTCAACTAACCATATCCAGAGTTGGCCAATACCCCTGTACTCGTAGCGGCAGCAACACGACATAGGAACCTCATTCTCTTCCTTGATCGGCTATGTAGCACGGATACGGTTGCTAACTGGCGTGTAGGTGTCCAACACCGACGTGGTGCAGATACGTGTCAGTAGAGTTTTTTTTTTGAAAGAAAACTGTAGGGGAGTACCCCGCAGCGTAAATGGTGTCACACCCAGGATTTGAACCCTGGGTGGGAGCCCCCCAGCCAGTGGCTTTTACCACTCCAACTGTGTCAGTAGAGTATTGAGAGATGAAGTTGTGAAACTAAACATCTTTAATCACCAATACTCTATGGGCATGGTGTCGATGCATCTCCAAGTGGTCGAGAGAACGGAGGTGTGGTGGTGGCCCGGCAGGAGAGCAACCGTCGGAGAGGTGGAGATTGGCAGCGACCATGGGAGAAGGGTTAAAGTAGTTGAGGAATCGGCCAGGGTGGATGGAGTTGTGTGTAGCAGTATATGATTCCCTAGTGGGCTAGTGGGAATGCAGTAGGGTGGGAGGAAGGGAGGAGGATCAGGCTGGCTACGTTGGGCTGGGCCAATTCATTCCCTTCTCACTTTCTAATTTTCCCCTTTCCTTTCCTATTTGCTGTACGTTTGCTGCTTGAACAATTTGCTGTGTGGTGATTAACTGATATATATCCTTGTTAAAATATATATTGCTATGTTTCGCCTTCTTTGGAAAATAGCAAATCTCCGTCTCCTCGCATGTCGGAATGGTGCAACATAGTCGACCACAAATATTTTCTTTGAATTGCATTTGTAGTCATCCGCTTCTTCGTATTAAGACTATTAGTGCCCACATGAGTTGCTATCTCTTCTACAAGATGGATATGCCATCCATCTGCTGAAAAGTTAAGCTTCTTTGCTCCAGCATCCCTGAGAACCTGAGTTCTTGTGGAAGGTAAGCTTCCCCAAGCATGCTCTTGAAACTCTCGAGAAGGCCCTATAGTATAGTTTCCATTCAAGGTGGCTAAAGCTTTGAGGTGACTCCAGTCTGTATTCTAAGGTGAAGTCTAGCCTTCGCAAAATATTAGATACACGCGCAATGGACCATTCATTCCAATATTTAGGCTTGATGAAAGGTTGATAATATGAATGGAATGCCACTAGGGTCGTAAGGTGAAATCGGCATGTTCCCTCCATTCTTGGCTTGTGCCCTTGTTTGTTGAATAACCCGAAAATAAATAAAAATAGATGCATTGACACAGTCCCATTCACACCTAAAATCTCAGGTTCATGTGTGTTCATACCATAGAAACACACGTAAAAGGCAGTAATGTATCATGCACTATGCTTTTTTGCGAGTGATGCACTATGCTTCACCTACAGACTTATGCTATTTGTCTTGTTCGGGTGTTAATACGAGGGAAGAATATGATATTGAAATATCGCAGGTGCAGATACAGTTATTTTGGAAATTTTCATTGTGCCCTGTTGCAGTTGGATTGCAACACCCCAAATGGGCTCCAAAGCTTTCATAACTTCATATTAGTTATACAAGAAAAACCATTTTGGTATTGTAGTTTGTGAATTTTGTCAAACTTACATATGCTACTTCTAGTATAATTAAATGATGAAAAAGAAACAAAAGATATTACTCACAGAGGCAGTAGCCAATTAGATCAAAATAATGAGTGATATGGGTTATGCATATTGCGCCTGTCCATTGTTTGGTCGCTTGAACAAGTTAAGGTATACTCTGTAGGAGATGTCAAACAACGCGGGAAAATGATTATTTATATTTAAAAATAGAAGCAGTGATTTTTTTCGGTTGCTAACAATGCCTGAATCTTAAAATTGACATGCATGGAGTTGAAGGCTCTTCTAAAAGAAAGTTGTGTGTGTGTGTGTGGGGGGGGGGGGGGGGTACATTTTAATACATTGTGCACACATAATTTTTGGATATACCTCAGGACTTTAAAAATGCCTGAATCTGTACTTTCTCTTCGAATCAAACTAGTCTCTATTCAATACGTTGATACTTAGCAAGATGTAGTTACATGGCAGTTGTTTTTGTGGAGCGTTTTGTTGTGCATATCGCGCGTTGTTCCTAATTGTTGCTTGATATCGTCATCCGTTTAGTTAGTAACCATTTTCCTGCTGAAATTTTTACTGATTTGACTTCTCATCTACAAAATTCAGTTTTTTATTAGATACCTTTTCTTGGACTATTTTTGCTCATATTTAGTATTCTAGGTTTGAGAAAATATCTGTGATTCTTGCATGCCTTTGTTAGAAAAAGGCAGGCATCTTTTTTGTAAGATGTCCTTTCTTGGAGTAGTGTACATGTATAGATCCCTAGAAACCATATCATTTATGCCTATCACATGCCCTAACAGGCAAACAAAGCTTACTGAAAACAAAATATAGCTCATGCTCAACTATAAGAGGTTGCATATTGCAAGTAGACAATGCACAACATATTGATATATTTTACCTACCCAAAGTGCTCTTTAGATGTGCCTTAATCTTTTAAGAGCCTACCTAATTAAGAAGACATTTTCAGCTCATTTTATTATTTGTACATGTCTCAATAGTGTTGTGTGTTCCTTTCTATCTGGAGTGAAAGTCCTTTTAAAACTTTGATCTGGTAACCTTGTTTTACACCATTGGAATATTTATGTAGTTCTAACTGTAATTGAACTGTGTTTCTTTTGCAGGTGCTGTTGGTGGAGTACATAGCTGGATACATAGTTGTGGTGTTATTTTGTAGGCTGATCAATCCAACCTCCTGGTTGCTGACTGAAAAGACCTAACACGGTGTGAGGTGCTGTAGGGGTTTGCACAAATCAGTCGTGTCAATTTGTCTAGTTATTGAACAATTCAATGGTTGTCTAAGTCACTTAGTATTGGAGGACTCTGGAGGTGTTCTGTTTGCTAATCTGTCTACGAAGAAAGCTTTGTCTACGATCAGACAGCTTTCAGATTAATGCTACATTTCTGTAAATCATTCACTACGTATGATTGTGATGATACTGTGCTCAAGTGTAGAATCCAGTAGTTCAGTTTCTCTTCTTGGTATGATACGTTGCCCTCTTGGCTCGATATTTCACTGCATAGGTTACTTGATTCTGACTGGCAACAGATGTATGATTTGGTCGACTGGCACTGCCGCACTGACTGCCCGGCAGAAATGCACGCCCACCTCACTTAGCGCTGGTATGTTAGCTTCCAAGTAGGCAAGCAGTATTTGAGCTTCAAGTATTCTGATTCAGTTGGACTTGTCAACACCTTTGAAGCAATGGTAACTTTATCCTGCAGTTCGTGCCTTTTTACTTAGAATCAAATACATGTTTTCCAATATGTACGTTTTTATGATAGTCCTCGTATGATTAGCAATTCCTATTGTTGTTGAAAAAAATGCAATCCCTTTAATATTTGCAAACTTGACATGTTGGGAGAAAATTATAACATATCTATTCGGTGAACGAAGTTCTAAATAAATAAGTGTTCTTGAACAAGGTGGAATTGTGAAAAAGATTGAATTTGGGGTGTGCTTTGCTACCGACTGTTCATTTTGCTCTTTCATCCAATCTTTCACCCCTCCATCTATCTTCAACCCAGCATGATGACACCTAGACATACCAACTAGATTTTAATCTAACCTTAACACAGATCAACCTTCATCCTCAAATATACAATCCTCTGCTAGCTGTATAAAATTCTTACAACCATCTATCATTGTACTTATAGTTAGTTATTCACTATTACTTCAGATAAAGATTATCCATTATCATAGCATCAGAGCAAGGTTAATAATACAACCCGCTTCTAGCTGTATAGAATTCTTACAACCATCTATCATTCTACTTATATTTAGTTGTTCACTATTACCTCAGCATAAAGATTAGAGGAGTGGACAATGACACAAAGTGCCCCAGTATGTTGGCGACTTGATGAGGATGATGATCATTGTTTCCTAATCTGCAAACTGGTGAAACGGTGCTGGCAGTCTCTGAACCTGGAAACGACTCGCTAACAGCTGTCATCACTAGGCTGTGCAGCCCAAGTGGTGAGCAATATCCTAGACAGAAAGGAGGAGGAAAGAGCTATGATTAGTCTGTTATGGGCTTGGTGGAATGCAAGAAGCAAGGCTAATGCAGGGGAGCAAATGCCGACACCAGAGTTTGTTGCCTCTCATGTTCAGGAGATGACTTCAAGCTTCCTGTTCTCTATCAAGTAGCAGACACGAATGGCTTTGAATGTGATCACCAAGAAGAAATGGCAGCCACCACCTGTTGATGTGCTCAAGATTAACACAGATGGTGCTTTCTGTGCCAAAGAAAAGAAGGGTGCCTGGGGTTTTATCGTTAGGGACAGTGATGGCCATGGAGTACTAGCAAGATCAAGATGCTTACCAGCCCTTAAGGGGTTTTATCGTTAGAATGATGCATTTGCCGCTTAAGGGGAAGCTTGCCTCGCTGCCCTTGATGTAGGGATGGAGAGGGGTATATCTCATATTATCATTGAGACAGACTCTACAAATTTGGTGAAGGCGTTACAGTCTAGTACTTTTGATCAAGCACCTAGTGGTGTCATTTTCCAAGAAGTGTGCCACTTACTAGACTTTCATTTTGTTGTTAAGGGTATTTACTTTGCCCACGATCTTGTAACAAATGCGCTCATGCTCTTGCTCATTCTGGTGTAGTTAGGGACCCGGGTAGCTCAAGTGTGTGAGTTGACCCCCTCCGTACTTTGTAAGTTCCTTGGTGGATCGTGATATCACTGATCCGTTGTCTTCTGAATAAAGGAATGAGCACTGCGGTTAAAAAAACATAAAGCTTCCTTCCAACCCTTTATTGTACGGACACGGATCCGGGGCCGTACCTCTTGCGAGGCACGACGTACCTTCTCCACCCGAATCCACCGTCAATGATCGATCCAATGGCTAAAATAAACTCAAGGCCAAATCTTATCCATCCCAGTATTTCACCTGGGCCCCGTCCGTCTGCCCGCGGCTGGCAGGGGCACGCGCTTTCTTCCCGCACGTTGCGCCGCCCGTCTCTCGCGCGCCGCGCGCCGTGCCCCCATCCGCGAGCGCGTTGTCCTCTCCTCCCCACAAGCCGCCGTGGTGTCCCGCGGGCTCGTGTGCTGCGCCGCCCTCTGCTCCAAGTCATCTTGGAGGAGAGACGACCGCCGACGCCGCCTGTCTCCCGCGTGCTCCACCAGTGTTCGGACTTCCGCGTCGACGTCCTACCCACTCCCAAAGACCGTCGCGCTGCCCTAGCAGCTCATGCGCTGCGCCGCCCTCTGCTTCAGGTCGCCGTGGAGGAGAGGGACGCGGTCTTCGACAGACAGCATTGCTAGGTATCTATTTTCCTTCCCGTGACCTAAGCATCTGCACAAAGACAACTAATTCTGAATCTGACACATCCTGTGAACATAGAAGGTTAATTTGTTGCTCAATTTTATTGTAGGAAAATTATATGCTCTAGTTGATTTGGGATATATTTCTGCAAGTGTGAGTGCTCTGTTGAAAGGCAATGACAGAATCTGAGAAGGGGATACCTCAGGTTGGTTTAAGATTCAGCAATACAGATGAGGCTTGGAAGTTTTGGGTTGCATATGGGGGTTGCACAGGCTTTGATGTGAGGAAAAGATATGCAAATAAAAGCAATTATGACGGCAAAGTAACTTCATGCAGATATGTTTGTTCCAATGAGGATCACCGAAGAAAAGGGCAAACTGATCATGTGACCAAGTGTTTTAGGGCTGAAACAAGGACTGATTGTAAAGTTCGGATGTCTCTTATGCTTGACCGAGGTTCAGATGACTATGAGGTTATTGATGTTGTGCTTGAACACAATGACCTACTTCACTTACCAGAAACCTGTCATTTGATGGCAACACAAAGGAAAATTTCAGAAGTACAAGCTTTTAAAATTGAGGCTGCTGATGATTCTGGAATTAGGCCTAAAGATGCACATGAGATGGCTGCTAGTCAAGTTGGTGGGCCACTTAACCTTAGCTACACTTGTCGTGACCGCAAAAATTATTTGCGTACCAAAAGACAAAGGGAGTTGGCTTTTGGACAAGCTGGAAGTATGTTGAAGTATTTTCATGACAAAATTGCTGAGAATCCATCATTTCAATATGCTTTGCAGCTAGATATTGAGAAACATGTAATCAACATTTTTTGGGTTGATGCCAAAATGCTCCTTGACTATGCACACTTTGGTGATGTGGTCACATTTGATACTACTTTTGGCACAAACAAAGAATACAGACCATTCGGTGTATTTCTTGGGCTCAATCAGTTTAGAGAGACTACTATTTTTGGTGTTGCAATCTTGTTTGATGAATCAGAGGATTCATTTCTATGGCTCTTTGAGACTTTTCTAGTTGCACATGGTGGGAAGCAACCTAGAACTATTTATACAGACCAAGATGCTGCAATGGGAAAAGCTATACCTAAAATTTTCACAGATTCATATCATGGATTGTGCACCTTTCACATAATGCAAAATGCTGTCAAACATTTGTCTCCAGTGAAGGGCGAAGATGAAATTGAATCTGAAAATGAAGATAAATCTGAAAAGGAAGATGAAGAATCTCATATTCTCTCAAATTTTAGTGCTTGCATGTATGGCTATGAGGACAAGGCAGTGTTTCAAGAAGCTTTTGACATTATGAGATCTAAAGTGCATAAGCAAACTTGGTTAGACAGTATATACAAGGTTAAAGAAAAATGGGCTGAATGCTATATGAGAGATGTCTTCGGTTTGGGAGTGAGAAGTACACAACTAAGTGAGAGTTTCAATAATGCATTGAAGAACTATTTGAAATCAGGTTTTGATATAGTTCGATTTTTGAAGCATTTTGAGAGAGCAGTGCAAGAAAAAAGAGCAAAGGAATTGCAATCTGAATTTGAGGCAAGGAAGAACATCCCAAGAAGACAAATGTGTACACCTATGTTGGTGCAAGCAAGTGAGGTTTACACTCCAATTATTTTTGAAGCTTTCCAAGGTGAATATGAAAGGTCTATGGCTGCATGCAGTAGATTACTGGATGAAAATCGATATGCCATTGCTGTTGGGAGTTTCTATGGTGCTTCAAGTTTTGAGAAGGAGCGCATAGTGATAAGTGATCCTTTGAGCAAAACAGCAACATGTAGTTGTCAAATGTTCAATAGGACAGGAATATTATGTGCTCATGGTTTGAAAGTTCTTGATTTGATGAATATAAAAACATTACCATCACACTATATCTTGAAGAGATGGACTAGAGAAGCTCGCAATGGACGTGTGCAAGATAAGGAAGGAAGGAATGTGGTAGCAAATCCAAAGCTGGAAGCTCAACTTCGAACCAGAAAGTTGTTTCATAAGTTTCTCAATTTGGCATATAAAGCATCTGATTATCCAGATTGTTGTTTGCTGTTAGAAGATGGACTTGATTGCTTGAGTACACAGCTGGAGGATAAACTGAATTTATTTACTAATGTCTTGAGTGAATCATGTAATGACCAAGAAAATGTTGAGCCAAACAAACAACAAAATGATGCAGAAAATGTTGAGCTAAATAACAACAAAAAGATGATTTTCTTGCTGCACAACTCAAGAAAAAGGAGGTGAAGCCAAAAAATTTAAGAAGAAAGAAAAATTGGCTTGATAAATTACCCAAGGGTAATCCAAAAATGCCAACTAAATCTGCTGAAACCAAAAAGCCAACTAAATCTGCTGGAAGCAAAAAGAATCAGCCAAAGGTATGTTCTCAACTTGAGATCTAGACTTTCTACATGCTGCCATTCATAGCTAATTAGTGACACTTTCAACCTTTTATGGCAGAAACGAAGGCAAGATGATGGTGTACAGCCCCCAAAGGAAGTGGTGAATGATGACATCAACAAAGAAGCAATCATACAAGTTGAAGAGTACAATTATATTGGCAATTTTTCCCAACTTGTGACAGCTCCAATCTTTGATGATGATCTTCTTCATGTTGACGATCTGTTCTAGTATGTGCAAGGTGGTTAGGTAGTATTTTGGGCTAACCATAGTAGTTTGTGGGATAACTATAGCATTTTGTGGCCAAATTGTACAAGTGAATGGCCAAGTAGGCAAGTACTACAATATCAATTTGAGTGACTCAAAGTGCCAAGTATGGGTACTGTACTGTTAATGTCACTTATAATGAATTAAAGTGAAGCTCTGTTTTATGTTGTTATTAATGTTGGGGGCATAATTTTCTCTTTGTATGCTAAATAAATCTGTGATGAAAAATGCTAAGCATATAATCCCTTTTTGCCTTGTGTTGGTAAGATGCTCCAGGGAAGACAGTTTTGTGAAGCAAAGGTACACTGTGCCTTAGAGAAGCAAAGGCACTGAATCCTGGCCCTACTGGCTGAGTGAGAAGCTGAGGATTTCGATTACTGGGGCTAGTGGTTTCACTGGATCACACATTGCTCGCCGTCTGAAGAGCGAGGGCCATTACATCATCACCTCCGACTAGAAGAAAAATGAGCACATGACCGAGGACATGTTCTGCCACCTTGTTGACTACCCAAGGTGTCGACCATGTATTCAATCTTGCTGCTGATATGGGTGGCATGGGGTTCATCCAGTCAAACCACTCTGTCATCATGTACAACAACACCATGATCAGTTTCAACATGCTTGAAGCTGCACGTATCAATGGTGTGAGGAGGTATGACACACCATTTTCTTGTGTGGCTGTAGAATGTTGTGGCCTCTTCCACGAATGACATCTTAACATGCACATCTAATTTAGTTGAGGGGGTTCAATTGGAGTTTGTAGTGAACCTTACTACTTCAAATAAACAGCATTTCGTATGCATATTAGTCTTTGGGAAGCTCTAGGTACAGTTTCAGCAGGTGGATTTTCTGTTAGTATCTAATCCAGCTCTGTGCGTAGTTAAGCTGATACCACCATTCACCAAAATGAACTTAAAAGGAAAAGAAACATGGAACTTTGGTAACATTAGAACTATTTCTGTTTTCCATATATAAACCACCCGTCTTTTTTAATTGCACTGTCTGAACTCCACATGATCTTATTCAATTCACTGACTATTATTTTGTGTCATTTGGGTCTTGCAGGTTCTTCTACGCCTCAAGTGCTTGCATTTACCCTGAATTCAAGCAGCTTGACACAAATGTGAGCTTGAAGGAATCTGATGCCCGGCCTGCTGAGGTATGTTCATTGTAAATTTGAAATACAATGGCACTTAAGTTTATTTATTGTCTTACCCATTACCTGTTTACCTTGCAGCCTCAAGACGCCTATGGCTTGGAGAAGCTTGCAACTGAGGAGTTGTGCAAGCACTACACCAAGGACTTTGGCATTGAGTGCCGTATTGGCCGTTTCCACAGCATATATGGCCCCTTCAGAACATGGAAGGGTAAATTTACCAGTTAATCTGTTTGACAACATTGTTCCCTGAATGCTGAGGTGATAATTAAATACATAATGTTATCTTGCTAACAGGTGGTCGTGAGAAGGCACCTGCTGCCTTCTGCAGAAAGGCTCAGACATCCACCGAGAGGTTTGAGATGTGGGGTGATGGTCTCCAGACCCGATCCTTCACTTTCATTGACGAGTGTGTCGAGGGTGCGCTGAGGTATGTAGCAGCTTCCCATATTTTCCACAATATACTAAAACTGTGCCTGCATAGAGATGAGAGGAGTAAACATGAGACCACACGAATTCTGTTCAGATTGACCAAGTCAGACTTCCGCGAGCCCGTGAACATTGGAAGCGATGAGATGGTGAGCATGAACGAGATGGCTGAGATCGTCCTGAGCTTTGAGGATAGGAAGCTGCCCATCCACCACATCCCTGGTCCAGAGGGGGTCTGTGGGCGCAACTCTGACAACACCCTTATCAAGGAGAAGCTTGGGTGGGCCCCGACAATGAAGCTCAAGGTACTGTCGCTATCTTGTTAGATATTACTGTGTATGTGTCTTGGCATATACTTGGACTACAATAAACGATTCTTGACGGGGGCCTGTAAACCGAATCGTGTGCAGGAGGGGCTTCGTTTCACGTACTTCTGGATCAAGGAGCAGATCGAGAAGGAGAAGACCCAGGGCATCGACATCGCTGTGTATGGTTCCTCCAAGGTGGTGTGGACCCAGGCGCCCGTGCAGCTGGGCTCTCTTCGCGCCGCCGACGGCAACGAGGGCCTCTAAATCCGTCACTGCATTCCGTAACTGTGGGAGATTCATCAGAACAGTAGAGAGTGAGAGTATAGCAGCAAACATGCCTTTTATCCCCTTTGGAGGGTTAGAGACGATCGTGTTGTACGCAGCATTCACCACCACCATTAATTTTGGTATTCACCTTTGATGATTTTTTTTGGGACACCACCTTTGATGATTGTACTCCTTTGCGTGTGATGGAAAATAAAATCCCCTGTGTTGTTACTGTGTAGTATATTGTTGAGATGTTGTAATGCCCTATGCCAATTGGCTTGGAATGCGCTGCATGATGTATGGCAGTTTGGTGGCTGTCATGCTCATGCTACATCCCTGTAAGCCAGCAAAGTTCGGCTTGTTTTATTTCAGGTTGTTTTGTACTCCCTCCGTTTCAAAATACTTGCCGTCATTGATTTTTTTCTACAATTTTGATCATTCGTCTTATTTAAAAAATTGTGCAAGTACAAATTATTTTGTTTGCTATATGTTTGGTGTTGTATGTATTTTAAACTTTGCTTATCGTTTTACATATTTGCGATAATTTTTTTTAATAAGACAAATGGTCAAAGTTGCAAAAAAGTGAACAACAACAATTATTTTACGAATGGAGTAGTATTTTTTCTCTTAGAACAAATCAGTTGTACCAATGAGTTTGCGGTACGTTTCTCTCACAATAAATATACGTGTCAAATCAGAAGTGTGTGGTACTCTTCATCGTGTCACTATAGTAGAGCAAGCCAGTAAGACTGTCTCTAGCAGATTGTGCATCACCTGCTGCATCCCCAAAATGAAGAAGCAATAGCCACTGTAGAGGCTCCAACAACTACTGCATTGCTTGCTGCAAAATGCAGACACCCTTCCCCCGTCGTGCGATCCTGGATATCTCTCTCTTCGCCGCAGTCCAACCACCCTGCTCCCAGCCGTGGACCCACCCGCCCCACGCTCTCTCTCTCTCTCTCCCTCTGGACACTAATTGAATATATTTTCTCATGCACTTTGTTGACGGTGTATTTTGGTACACCAAGCATGTTCATTACACTTTGGATTGGATTTGATTATGGAACTAACCCGCCACTAGGCACACTAATCATATAACAAGTTCATCTATGTGCGTGCATTTGGAAGTGTTGTGTTTATGTAGGAAAACATGGACATAAAGGACGGATTCGCAACAAGTTCAAAGGAGCATTTACGGAGTCTTGTTCGTGTTCATGAGCTTGATGAAATCACTTCCAATGGTGGCAAGGACCGAAGTGCTACGAGGAACACCCCCGGGGATTGAAGCGTAAAAGACCAAATTTCATGCGCGGAGAACCTCCATTTTGGAAGCAAGAATAACATCATCAAAATCATGCAAGTGGAGGGGCCAAAGTGCATAATCACCTGAGGACCCACGGGAGCGAAGGGGCGACCGAACCGGGCCGAGATGGGCCTGGGCCGGTCGGCCCAGCCCACTCCGGTGGTCGGTTCGGCCCCCCTTTCCTTGCACCCGAAGGATCTTCAACCCTAAAACCCTGGAGGCGCCGCCATTCGAGAGGGAGAGAGCCATTCGCACCAGGAGGCCATCCACAAGCTAGAGAGAGAGAGAAGGGAGATCGTCCACCTCGAAGGAAGCACCCTCACGTGGAGAAGAAGGAAGACACCGTCGGAAGGGAAACCATGATCAACGGTGCTATGACCAGCACCTTGATGGGGTAATCTCCTTGTTCGTCCATGGGTTGTAATCGATCTTGAGATGTAATCATACTTTGTCGGATTATCTATCTATCATCTTGTGTTGAATATACTTTAATGCTTAAGGTTAGCTACCATGCCGTAAAGGGAGTAAGGCCTCAATGCTTCCTTGGATCCATTCAATACACCGTGTCCATCATAGGTCTAGTCATGAATACCTTCGCGTAGTGACAGTACGAGAGGAGGGAAAGGGCGAAACCGTGGTCACAACGCCCGATAGATTAGATTGGTTTAATGTCTTTAATTGATTGCATGATCATAGACCCATGGGCGAGTGTCTTTTATCTTGATAGCTTGATCATTCTCTCTAGTGTAGTTTAGTTGTTTTCTAGTATAATAGTAGTTAGGGTTTTAGTAGCTAGTGCATAGAAGTAGATCGAACGCTTGTAATCCCCTTGCTCCGCGGATTGACAATAACCTTGGGAATCCCGTGGTGAAAAAGGTGTGGGGTCCGTACGCTTGCAGATCGTAGAGGGATACGTCTTTTATCCGTCAACAAGCCCCTTTTTCTGGCGCCGTTGCCGGGGAGCAAGCTAGTTTACATCGTTTGGTTTGCATCTAACTTAGTTTTATAATTGAGTTTATCTTTTGTTTGCTATATCTAACATATATTACCTAGAAAACTACTTGTTTTGTTTTTGTTTTTGTTTTTATCTTATTGTCTAGATGGCGTTCGTCAATCAACCCGTGGAAGAACCGGAGAAATTATTAAGGGATTACGCTAGCCCTCGATGTGAAGACATAAAAGTACAAGAGTCAGATTCGAAGCTCGAAGCGACCAAGTATGAGATTAAATCCAAGATCATCGAGATGGTGGCGGCAAACCCGTTTGAAGGAATGGTTACGGAGAACCCATATAGACACATAAGGCATTTCACGACGCTATGCGACACGGTGCGTCAAGAAGGAGTTCCCGATGAATGGTTCAAATGGAATCTCTTTCCCTACTCACTTGCCAGCAATGCAAAGACATGGTATTCGTTTGCGTCCTTTGAAGTTGAAGGCAATTGGAACAAGTTGACAAAGAAGTTTTGCGAGAAGTTCTTTCCAATTAGCAAGGTTCAACATCTAAGGAGGCAAGTGACCACTTTCATGCAAGGAGAAGAGGAAGGGATAAACCAAGCCTGGGATAGGTTTAATGAGTTAACCGAACAAGGACCAAGACTCGGCTTCTCCGGTGACGTACTCTTGCATACATTTTTCTTTTCCCTAACCCCTAGTTGCATGCAACACGTCCAAATGTGTGCAGGTGGGGATCTCATGGAGAAAACACTCACGGAAGCCGCCCAACTTCTACAAAAGATTAGTAAAGTGGCTGCCATGCGAAGAGATTGGGAAACAAGACTTGCGGAAGAGCCGGAATACAATTCAAGGAAGAAGAAGTGTGCTGAATTTTCTAAAGAGGCAACCCCGGAAGTCACAAAAGAGGAGCCAATCCCGGAAAAGCTTGAAGAAGAACACATCAAGTCAAGCACTACCCCGAGCGTTGACTTCGTCGTACCAAATGAGACAATCAAGAGAAGCATGTCAAGCGCGAAGCCACTAAGGGAGTTCGAACCAATGGATTGGGTTCCGATCGATTACGGAGAAGTATTCGACAAGAGAAGACCGTTCCCTAATCAAAAGGGGATGGCAAGAGCATTGGAAGTGGATTTCCCACCGGAAAGGAAAGCGGAAGAATCATACGACCTTGAAACCACCGGTGAGATCTTTCAAAAGCTCTTTGGAGATGATGAAGTCGATCCGGAACACATAGCCGAGGTGAAGAGAATCATGGGGATCAAGCCCGAAGCATCACCATACGCTCGCCTTGCCGAAATTTACGCGATAGGATCCGAAGAATAAGAGAAGACGGCACCACGCTTGAGTTGCGAGATCAACGGAGTTCAATGCAAAGCTTTATGCGACATCGGAGCCCAAGTAAGTGTCCTATCTTCTAAAATTTACAATAAAGTTCAAGACCACAACCTAGACTTAGCTCCAACATCAACGAAATTAATTATGGGAGACGGTAGAACTATTAAACCTCTAGGTATTGCTTGCAACATGAAAGTAAAAATATCTGGAAAATGTATACCAACCGATTTCTTTGTTATTGATGCTTACCGTAGTAATCATGATCACATAATCTTAGGTAGGCCTTTTCTTAAGTTGGTTGATGCCGTGTTAGATGCCGGAGATGGCAAAGTAACAATGAACCTTAATGGAACAAAGTACACATATAACTTTCTTCGTGTTTCTAAACACCTTACACCCTTTCTTCCCGAAGACGAAGAAGTAGAGGAGATAGATAGCCTTTGTTTTGTTGAAACCCTTAGAGACCCGCTGCAAAGAGCGATGGAAAATCAAATTAGTAATCAACAAGATGAAGAACTAGAAGAAGCAACAAAAGGCTTAGAACCACATGATGGAAGTGTGGAGGAAGGAAAATTCGAAGACATAGGAGAGATTAAACCCGAGGAGCCACAAGCGCCCGAGGTAGACCTTAAACCTTTGCCCAAAGGATTAAAGTATGAATTTTTGGGCCTAGACAAGACTTATCCAGTCATCGTGAGCGACGAGTTGAGTCTCGAAGAAAATGAGAAGTTGCTGATTTTATTGAAAAAACATAGGAAGGTGATTGGATATTCGATTAATGATCTCAAAGGTATTAGCCCAGCCTTTTGCACTCATCGTATACCAATGGAAGACCAATGTAAGCCCATAGTGGACCACCAAAGGAGGCTAACTCATGCCATGCGAGAGGTAGTAAAGAAAGAGGTCATCAAGTTACTTGATGCCGGAATCATCTACCCGGTTCCGCATAGCGAATGGGTGAGCCCGGTACATTGTGTACCAAAGAAAGGAGGTTTGACCGCGATGAAGAATGAGAAGAACGAGTTGATACCGCAAAGAACCGTGACCGGGTGGCGGATGTGTATTGATTATCGTAAGCTTAACAAAGCGACGAAGAAAGATCACTTCCCCCTACCGTTCATCGATTAGATGCTCGAGAGATTAGCAAACCACGCTTATTTTTGCTTTCTCGATGGGTACTCGGGGTTCATGCAAATTCCCATTCACCCGGACGATCAACACAAAACAATATTTACATGCCCTTACGGAACGTTTGCATATAGAAGATGCCCTTCGGTCTATGCAACGCTCCGGCCTCTTTTCAACGTTGCATGATGGCCGTATTTTCGGAATTCATCGAAGAAATTGTCGAGGTGTTCACGGATGATTTTTCCGTTTATGGGAATACGTTCATGGATTGCTTGGCAAACTTGGAAAAGGTCCTCACGAGGTGTGCGGAGGTAGACTTGGTGTTAAATTGGGAAAAGTGCCACTTCATGGTTAGGCAAGGCATAGTGCTCGAACATGTTATATCCGAGAGAGGAATTGAAGTGGACAAGGCTAAGGTAGAGACGGTTGAGCAACTCCCACCTCCGACGCATGTTAAGTCCTTAAGGAGCTTTCTAGGCCATGCCGGATTCTATAGAAGATTTATTAAGGACTTCTCAAAGATCACTAAGCCTTTAACGCATCTTCTTCAAAAGGATGTGGCTTTCGACTTTGATGAGAGGTGCCTAGCGGCATTCCGGACCTTGAAAAGTGCGTTGGTGAGTGCTCCCATCATCCAACCTCCAGATTGGAGCCAACCTTTCGAGATCATGTGTGACGCAAGTGACTACGCCGTAGGCGCGGTTTTGGGTTAAAGAAAGGAAGGCTGTTGACGGTGAAAATCCGTCAACCTAGCCATGAGTTTACCTTCGGTGTTGGCATGACTTTTGTATCTTATTCATTGGTACTAACCCCCGTGGTATAACAAGTTCACTTGTGCATGTCGGTTTTGGAGTTATGTGTTTATGCAGGGTTTTAACGTTGAAAGCAAGACTTCCGGGATAAGTTCATTAAGCACCTCATGACAAGACCTTGAAGCCCGATACAAGTCAAGCAATGAAGTGAACATGACTCCAAGAGCCCAAGGACCAAGCCCGAGAAGATGATAAACTCCGAGGACTGAACCAGAAAAGTGCTGAATATTGCAAGACAAGGAATTGAGTCCAATTCGGAGAGAAACCGACGTCAAGGGCCCACATGCAAAAGGGGAGAACATCTAGAAGACGTGGGAAGCAACACCGGCGAAGCGAGCCGCGGGATGGGCCGAGTGGGCCCCAGGCCGGCCGGCCCGGCCCAATTCGGGGCCCAATCGGCCTCTCCTTTGACCTAATTGCTTCTCGGGCTATAAATAGCCCCCCGACCGAGAGCCACGCAGAACCGAAGTCGTAATCCGCCGCCGAGGAGCGAGAGAAGCTTGAGGGACACCAACTTGAAGATGAGGGTCGTGCTAGTTGTCTAGGGTCTCCCTAGCCGACGCGGGAACCTTGCATGGAAGACCACGTCGGAGCTCGGAGCGAGGATCAAGATCGAGGGAGGGCCCGGTGGTGATCTTGTTCATGTAATCATTCATGGTGAAGTTTGTAAGTGAATTCGATTTCTAGCGATCAAGTGCCTTCTCGATGATTTTGTTTTCTTCTTGGTTTTGCTTCTTCTACGATCTAGTTTGCAGCTAGATTACATAGGGTGCTCTTGTAGCCGTGGTGGCTAGAGGTGCATACCGGACCGGCCAAGTGATTTCAACTTGTTCTATCGAACTCGCCCTAAGCTCCCCGCATGAATAGGGATACGTTGTGACAGAACGGGGGTCTCGAAAGGCGGATGTTTTCGGAGTCGGATGGGAAGGCCACGATTTAAAGATGCTTTTAATGAGATTCGCTTTTCTATCTTCATCTATCTTGTTTGGAGCTACAACATAAGCATGATCTAGATTCTCTAGATTGGTTATCTCTTGCTTTCTCTTGCTACCTCTTTAGTAGATTAGATTAGATTCGTTTTCTTTATGAGTTAGTAGATTAGATGCATCTTGTCTTCATTAGATAGCTTTACCTTGCTTTACTAGATTGAATCCTTGCGTTGCACATTGTTCCACGGATTCGATACCTTGGGTTCACCACTCGAGGGAAGAAGGGTCCCTTGACTACGACGGGAGACTTGTCCGCTTGCAAGTCATAAACGAACTTTGATACAACTATTAACCGTCAACAAGCCCCTTTTTTCTGGCGCCGTTGCCGGGGAACAAGCAATCAAGATCCGATCTAGTATCGCTTACCTTTGAGTTTTTCTTTTTGATTTTCTTTTGCATCTCTTATGTTTGATCATCCTCAAAAGAAAAAAAAATCAATCTAATCTAGTTTTTGATTAACCCTAATTTTTCTTTTCTTTTTAGATTTTTGTTTTATCACTAACCCTAACCGGAGATGGTTGGCTACCTCTCCAAGAAACCCAAACTTTTTTGTGGATGATCCGGGAAAACCTTACGAGGCAAAGGTGACGTGCAACACAAGCTCGAAGGACCATCAAAATCTCCAAGGGAATCACCACCTCCAAGTCCAAAGAAAGATCAACCTCAACCACGGAGCGCGAGATCAAGCTATGCACCCGGGCATTGTTGATCTACCTATCATAAACCTTCAAGACGCCGGGAGGCCGTTCAAGATCAAAGTCTCAACTATCCGCATGACGATTGCGAGAGCCGAATGCATACGAGCTGGATTCCTTGAGTGGCATATCGGTTTACTTAAGAGGAGGATGGAGAAGATGAAGATGGAGAAAGAAGCTCAACACCTAAAGGCTGCCAAGGCAAGATCCACATGCAAGGAGCGTGAAGTGTTCATCGTGATAAAGATGCTAGACGCAAGTGGGACAACTTGCGGGCGCCCGATGGGCAACAAAGAAGAATATCCGAGACAACTCCAAGGTCCCAAGACGGCGAAGGCTACTCAAGCTCATTCGGGAGAGATGAAGGATCACACTAGAGACCATGAAGATCACAACCGAAGACCGGAGTTCGAGATGCCGAGCCACAAGGAAGTTGTTGCATCCGTCAAGACCAAAGGACAAAGCCGACTCGTGAAGACCAAAAAAAAATTGACTAAGACAAAGTGGGTACCCAAGATTGCAACGCCCGCAAAGAGCGTTGATCCGGAGTAATCAAGTGAAGAAGTCTAGCCATGGACTATAAACGAAGCGCTAGGCGGGAGGCAACCCGTTTCATCGAGTCAAGAATAAGCTACCGGGAGGACAACCCGATTCCAGGTTTTTCAAGTCTTTTTAAATATAATTCAGTTTTGAATTTTACTATGCAAAACATTAGACTTAGAATGGTTGAATAATATTAGAGACATAATTCTTGGTTGAATATTTTGCTTGATCATAAACCCTTTACATGAACCATCCTATGTGTTTGTTTGCTTCTTTTCGAGAAACCATAACCAAAACCAAAAAAATTCAGAACCAAACTCAACCTTTCATCCTCTTTATGATGTTGTGGTTGACTTGTTTTTCATGCTAAAAACACGCGAGTAGAGCCACGACTTGTATCTAGATGTTATTTAAATTTCAGCACGTGGTAGGACTCGCGTGAACCTAGAAACTTGATTTTTGGTTGGTTTAAAAAACCATATCCTTGGTTTCTCTAAGATTAGAATTTTTCTAAGCCTCACTTAATTTTATTTCATTCAAAATCTCTCTCATCTAATCAAAATTAGGACCTAAACCTATGCCCCCATGATCAAGCCGGGAAAAGTTTGCTCTCAACTAATGAAGGCAAACTATACCGGTGAGACCGAAATCGACGTAGTCGAAAAATATTTTCGACTTACATTTGTTTTTAATGGTTTAAAAACTTCTCTAAATTTATGCTTGAGCTCTTGCATGGCTCTGAAAAATATTTTTAAATTTCGAAATAAGAGGAGTGCTTAGCCTTAAACACACTTAAAGGGAGGCAATCTAGTTAACCTAACCATGCATGCACCATGATACATCACGGGATGCCCCTCCAACATATTTAAACCACATGCAAAGTACAAGCATGGGGGGGGGGCAGCCAAGGCTTTGTTTTGTAGGAATATCATGGATGCATGTGAGGCAATGGAGTATGGAAGCGAATCAAGCGAAAACATCAAGTGGAAGGAGCAATAATGCAAGCGAAGGAGTGGACGGGAACGTTTGGAAGGTGTACGCGGTCACGAAGCAACATGATGCACTAGAGAAGAACCGATCCAAGAGGAGGAGAGAGGTAAGCCTTTCATCCAACTCTTTGTTCGTGTGCTCTAGTTTGTAGGCCGGAATCACCTTAGACTTAGCCATCCACCGCGTTTGTTTCGTGCAACAAATCACATCCTTAATCCACTCAAAGTCCAGACTCCAAAATAATATTTGTGTACCTTGTTACCGGGTGAAAACCCCGGATATATATTTGTGAGGGAGAGTGCTGCAATCAAGGAAGAAAACTACAAGTCTTTTCACCGAAGAAGAAGGGATCATCGTCGTCTAAGCCATCATCGACAACCTCTTCGAGGAGGCACTCGGTTTCCAAGTTTCCTCGGAGTATGGAGGAGGACACGGCACCACTGAGGAGGAACCACTCTTCTCCTTGGTGGCATGAGGGCCACACAAAACTCGTTTATTAGGTTTACCAAACTTCAATAACATATGGAGGAGCCGCCCGTCCAACCTTGCCACTTGACACGATCATCCGCTCCACCTCCATACACTCTGCGGCATTCCGAGGGGTATGTCATCATGACGGAGGAGGAGAAGAAGCTCGCTCACCTTAAGTAGAGGCTTGTAGCGAACATCGACATCGACGACCAAGCTCTCCACATATTGGGTTTCACACGGGACACCGGTGCAATTCTCTAACGGAGTGTCGGCAAACACCCACAAGGAATTCGCCTAGGAAATTTCATGACCAAGGCGCATACCCTTGATGAAGGAGTGCTGAGTCTCTCATTCCGTTGGAGGGAGCCCACAAGTGGAGAAGAAGGAAGACATCGTCGGAAGGGTAACCTTGATCAGTGATGCTATTTCTAGCACCTTGATGGGGTAATCTCCTTTCATCCATGGGTTGCAGTCGATCTTGAGATGTAATCACACTTTGTTGGATTATCTATCTATCATCTTGTGCTGAAAATACTTTAATGCTTAAGGCTAGCAACCATGCCATAAAGGGAGTAAGGCCTCAATGCTTCCTTGGATCCATTCAACACAATCCCCGATAGATTAGATTGGCTTTCATGTTCGAAACGATTACATGTTCTAGTATCATAGACCCATGGGCGAGTGTCCCCTATTTTCAAAAAGGGAGCTCCGGAACAAGTATGTGCATGAAGGCACATGGGAAGGTTTTTGGTGTATGATCACGGGAAGAGACCATCAACGAAGAAATACTATCCGGAACCCCATCATCCAAGTGTGTCACTTTTGTGCAAGTGGATTTTTGGGAGAACAAGAGAGACAAAGATAACCAACACGGAGTTGAATTGGCTTTACTCGGCTTTGATTGCCAAGTGGCCAATAGACCCCACTCACCTATGATCAACCGGTGGTGTTATTGCAACATCGAGTTCGGAAGATATTGGTTCGGGGTGTTACCTCTCCATATTGGCTATCTCTTTAAAACCGGGTATTACAAGGAACCCAAATCATCTCCTACCCGGGACTTCCCTAGGAATATATGAAGAAAGGAAAATATAAGAGTGAAGATGAGAGAGGAGGCTTACAAGTGGCCTAGGTGAATTTGCCCCTTCCGGATTGAAGATTAAGACTTTTCTTGAGGGGAAGAAGATCGGTTAGAGGAAGGACTTCTTGTCTGGCGAAGAGAAAAAAATAATAATAGAGAAGGATTAGGAGAAGGTTTTTCCACGACCCAAGGAGGTGCACAACAAAAATTCTGTCCCACCATTGGGAGGAACCCCGGCGCCGCCGAGTTACTACGGTGGTGTACCAATGCAAGCATGGGGGAGTGGTGCAGCCATACCCCCACCATTTTTGCGGTGCCCAACGTAGCCTTTGCGGAGCCATATGCACACCTTCCTCAACCACAACAAAATGTAGCCACCATTGGAGGATACGCTGCAAGGAACATGCAAATTATTGCAGCCATCCTAACCAATGCAAACCAAATGGGTGAAGGAAATGCAAACGTCGCTTATGTGCTTGGACACCTTCACCTAGCACCGTCGGACAATTCATAGGAGGAGAGGCGCATTCCTATTACAAGTAAGGGTACAACAACCAAGACTATCAATATCAACCACCGGCGGAAGATTAGAGAGAGGAGGAGCTTTAGTTATCTTTCCTTTACCCCCTTTTCTTTAATTTTCAGCTTGTTTGCGCCTATGTATGCGTAGTGTTTTCAGTTTTTTTATTTAAATTTCAGCAAGTATGTTAGTTTAATTTTTCAGCGTGTATCTTAGTGTTTATTTTCATCATGAATAATGTCGCCACCAAGTTTTTACCTTTGGTAAAGTTACAAAGTTTGTGCCATGATGATATATGATTATAATTGCCGCTTTGTTTATCTTTGTAATTGATTTATGCATGTTTGACCTAGTGCTCTCTTAAAAATACAAATCTGAAATTATCTAAATGCTAGCTTAATCTTCAGCGGAGGTTATGATTAAAATAAAGACCCATAGTGTTTTATGTGCTCTCAAGTTATGAATAGATTGAAGATGTCTTTTATGCTCAAAAATATTGCTAACCTTGTCATAAATATCACTTGTGTGTTGCTCAACCTATCCAGAGCCTTATATATATTTGAGTGCATAAACCTTAGTGTACAAGATTTATTTTTGAGTGAGTTATTGCAGGCCATGATTTCTCTGGCCCGAGACTAAGAAGCTGGTCATTCCGTTTTTGCGTATCTATCTTTTTGCTAGCCTTTTATCCGTGCATTGTGTATCCCCGCATCGGTGATCTCACAAACTTCGCCGGATATCCACCCTTAAACCAAATATCATCTTTTGTGATTACCTCCTTGACCACAACCTATCGTTGAGAATGGATCATCAATTCAAGGAAGATCGCAAGACGGTGCCAACGTTGAAGATTTCAAGTATCTCTCCAAGGAAAAATACCCCGGTACCTACCTTATTTTTTTCGCCTCTTTGCTCGAGGACGAGCAACGTCTAAGCATGGGGGAGGAGGTAGGTACGGTGCAGTTTTAGAGTTAAAAGGGGAATATTTAAAAAAATGATGATGAAAGAAGAAAAAAAAATCCAGCGATATTCATGACTTTCAAGGTAAAGAAAAAAATATATATATATGAAAGAAAGAAAGAAAGAAAGAAAAGAATGAGAAATATGAGAAAGAAAAAAAATGTGCGTAAAGTGAACTCCCCGGTTCTCTAAGAGTGCATTCAAGGCTTCAAGTTAAAAAGATCCATTCTCATTTTCCAACCATGTGCAATCCGATAACGAGGACTTCCTTTGTGCCTCGGGATCACTCTTTGCCATTTGCACATGTCCACTCATCTAAAAGTGTGTGTATTTTTCTCTTTCCCCTCCTTGATTTAACATTATTTTCCAATGACCTTTTTGACGAGTCTCGGTAAGACCATGAGAAGCTTGTCTTGTTTTGACAACACCTCATTTATAAAATCTTGTTAGGACTAAACTTTCCCAAAGCTCCATATAAAGCCTACCACATATATATGAGAGGGAAAGGAGTAGAATATATAGGCTTGAGAGACAAGTGAGATGAGAGTTCATGAGCAATACACGAGATGATTTAAATTTGTGAATTTGGTTTAGCTTTTCTTTATCTCGTTCTTTATTTCAAAAATTTCGAGATCTATTTAAAACTTTGTGAGCATGTTAATACTTGTGGGATAAGCTTAATAAGAATCTACCCTCCGTAGAGGTGAAGGCTAGTACATTATGGAACTTTAACGAATTAAACTTTTGAGAGCATTATGTTTTTTTTCATGTATGATCAAGTGCAAGGTTTAAACATTGATGGGCAACGATGATATCCATCGAAGGCTTACTCGAGGACGAGCAAGGTTTAAGCATGGGGGAGATGTTGACGGTGAAAATCCGTCAACCTAGCCATGAGTTTACCTTCGGTGTTGGCATGACTTTTGTATCTTATTCATTGGTACTAACCCCCGTGGTATAACAAGTTCACTTGTGCATGTCGGTTTTGGAGTTATGTGTTTATGCGCGGGTTTTAACGTTGAAAGCAAGACTTCCGGGATAAGTTCATTAAGCACCTCATGACAAGACCTTGAAGCCCGATACAAGTCAAGCAATGAAGTGAACATGACTCCAAGAGCCCAAGGACCAAGCCCGAGAAGATGATAAACTCCGAGGACCGAACCGAGAAAAGTGTTGAATATTGCAAGACAAGGAATTGAGTCCAATTCGGAGAGAAACCGACGTCAAGGGCCCACATGCAAAAGGGGAGAACATCTAGAAGACGTGGGAAGCAACACGGGCGAAGCGAGGCCGCGGGATGGGCCGAATTGGGCCCGGGCCGGCCGGCCCGGCCGGCCGGCCCGGCCCAATTCGGGGCCCAATCGGCCTCTCCTTTGACCTAATTGCTTCTCGGGCTATAAATAGCCCCCCGACCGAGAGCCACGCGAACCGAAGTCGTAATCCGCCGCCGAGGAGCGAGAGAAGCTTGAGGGACACCAACTTGAAGATGAGGGTCGTGCTAGTTGTCTAGGGTCTCCCTAGCCGACGCGGGAACCTTGCATGGAAGACCACGTCGGAGCTCGGAGCGAGGATCAAGATCGAGGGAGGGCCCCGGTGGTGATCTTGTTCATGTAATCATTCATGGTGAAGTTTGTAAGTGAATTTGATTTCTAGCGATCAAGTGCCTTCTCGATGATTTTGTTTTCTTCTTGGTTTTGCTTCTTCTACGATCTAGTTTGCGGCTAGATTACATAGGGTGCTCTTGTAGCCGTGGTGGCTAGAGGTGCATACCGGACCGGCCAAGTGATTTCAACTTGTTCTATCGAACTCGCCCTAAGCTCCCCGCATGAATAGGGATACGTTGTGACAGAACGGGGGTCTCGAAAGGCGGATGTTTTCGGAGTCGGATGGGAAGGCCACGATTTAAAGATGCTTTTAATGAGATTCGCTTTTCTATCTTCATCTATCTTGTTTGGAGCTACAACATAAGCATGATCTAGATTCTCTAGATTGGTTATCTCTTGCTTTCTCTTGCTACCTCTTTAGTAGATTAGATTAGATTCGTTTTCTTTATGAGTTAGTAGATTATATGCATCTTGTCTTCATTAGATAGCTTTACCTTGCTTTACTAGATTGAATCCTTGCGTTGCACATTGTTCCACGGATTCGATACCTTGGGTTCACCACTCGAGGGAAGAAGGGTCCCTTGACTACGACGGGAGACTTGTCCGCTTGCAAGTCATAAACGAACTTTGATACAACTATTAACCGTCAACAAAGCCCCGAATGCCAAATAACCGGAAACATCTCTCAAAGAAATTCTATGCCCTTGAAATACAACTTACAAATCGATATATTCGATGTATGGGGTATAGACTTCATGGGGCCTTTCAAAAACTCATGCAGATATGAACATATTCTAGTCATGGTTGATTATGTATCCAAATGGGTAGAGGCTATGCCATGTCGTAAAGCTTCCACGGAGGAGTCCATTACTATGACCAAGAATGTGATTTTTCCTCATTTCAGTACACCGAGAATCTTGATAAGTGATGGAGGAACTCACTTCACCAGGAAGAATTTCAAAAAGTGCTTGTCCAAGTTGGGAATTGAGCATAGGGTCTCTACGGCCTATCACCCACAAACCAACGGACAAGTGAAAACGTCAAATAGGCAATTAAAAAGCATCCTCAACAAAACCATAGAGAAGGGAGGCAAAGATTAGTCAAAGAAATTAGACGGAGCTTTATGGGCTTATCGAACTGCGTTCAAGACACCGATAGGTATGACCCCTTATCAATTCGTCTATGGAAAAGCTTGCCACCTTCCGGTTGAGTTGGAACATAAAGCCTATTGGGCGATTAAAGAGATGAACCTCGATCTCGATGCCGCGGTGGTGAAACGAAGGATCCAAATAAGCGAGCTAGAGGAGATGAGGTTGAAAGCATATGAAAATGCAAGCATATACAAAGAGAGAATCAAAAGGTGGTATGATAAAAGATTGAAAAATAAAGAATTTAAAGAAGGAGATAAGGTCCTCCTCTACAATTCGAGGTTTAAAACCTTCGGAAAGGGGAAATTGCAAAGCAAGTGGGACGAACCTTATGTTGTGCATTCGGTGCTCTCCAACGGAGCGGTAACCATTATGGATATAAAAGGCGATCAATTTATGGTGAATGGTCAACGGCTTAAGGTTTACTACGAACCCGACGTTGTGCCCCTTCACCATGTTGATGTCTTCACCATGGAAGAAGAGCCCGAACGTCCCGCCTAGGACGAAAAACAAGGCATGCATTTCTGTAAATAATTTTTCTTTTAATTTTCTGGAGTTTCTCACGAAGATTTACTAGGCCAACTTTTTCCCATGGGCTAAGGAGGTGAAATAAGGGCGGTACGCGAAAAACCGGACCGGCCCGGCCCCCGAGGCAGGGTGGGCCGGCCGGCCCGGTCTGACCGGCCCAATAGGGTCCCGACGGCGGACATCCCCGATTTTTGCCCGAACGACTCCTTTTCGACTTCCTTCTTCAGTCAGAAATTTTTAAGGGAAGTTTAAAAAAGGAAAATGAGGTTCCTATGGTTTTTCTCTTCAGACTATTTATTTGGCCGAATTGGGAGCTCGGGAATCAATCCCTTCAAGCAATATTTTGCAACCATGCAGCAGCCATTGTGTCCCCAAGGAGCTTAGAGTTGAAGCTAGAAGCCAAGGAGCCATGGATGGAGGAGGCGAAGAGATGCGAGCTCAAGCTACCCGTCGAGATCATGAGGACCGCCCACATCCGTTGCGGAGGGCGTGTCCCGACCGGAGCTATTGCATCTCGCAACCCCGTCAAAGGAGAGAAGGTCCTTACGCCCGTTCAAAGGTCGACATGCATCCAAGGCATGAAGCGCAAAGACTACAAGGAGGTGTCGCCCAAGCCTAAGGATTATGGGGGTAGCGACTACTCCGACGATTGTAGCCCGAGCTCGTGGGCGGCCACCGGAAGAGATGATAACGACCTCTACATTTGGGATGAGGTGCCCAAGGAGAAGACTCCCTAAGGCCCCAATGGCGGCGGCAACGACGGCGGCGATGACAATGGTGGTGGCGACGACGGTGGCGACGACAGTGGAGACGATGGCAATGACGACCCATTCAGATTGCATCCGATGTGTTGTGCGGCTTGCCGTCACTCCATCAGGGATCTTTACGCGTCGGTCGACGAATGTCTCCAAGCCATGGAGGCGATGAAGCAGCATTTGGAGGATTTGGAGCGCGTAGTTGAAGACGACTACAAGTTCCTTAACCGCAACGTGTGCAAACTCTTTGGCATGGTCGGGAACATGAGAGGCAAGTGGTGCAATACTTGCTTAAAGTACCACTTGGTCTAGTTTTCCCCTTAGGAATTTTGTAAGATACGACGAGGACGTCGTATGTTTTTAGCGTGGGGGAGAGCTAGCTAGCTTGCCTTAGCTTTTGAGTTTCAAAGTTTAGGTTTGGTTTAGTCTTCGAGAGAGGAGAGTCTTAGAGTTTAATGAGTCTTAGTTTTCGAGTGTGTTTTAAATTTTTGCAAGTTTGAAGTGTCTTAAATTAGTGTTGAGTTAAAGAAAATCAAATGAAAAGAGTCTTTATATATTTTGTGTCTTGTGTGATGCTTATCGTTATTCACTTGTTTGTTTATCTTTGATTCTTGATATATGAACATAAGCGTGTGGTTCGAAAAATGTTTACCGTGGTGCTTAGAGGAATTGCTACTACTTAAAGTACCCATGCCGCACTTCGATCTTGAGCTTCACATGTTAGTTGTGCTATGTTCAATGCTAAAAGTTGGAGGATTTCAGTTCTGAAAATTATCTTAAAAACCTTGTAATAAAGGTTAGCAAAACCTCTTTTTCCAAGTTGAGAGTAAGAAAAAAATCCTATACAAAGCCAATTTATTTTTTTGCTCCACCATAAGTGTGATTAGCACGATGAGTTAGGCTAGGATCCTTCTCTCTTGTGAGTTTTAATTTCGAGCAATGATCATGTCCTTGTGCTTATCTTTTGTTGCTAGCCTCGTCATACATTTGGTAACGTGACTTTCGCATCGAAAGTCCTGTACATCGCGAATTCCATACCCAACCCTATACATCTCTTTTGTACATCGCATTCCTTGAACACAACCTATTCTCAAAGTTTCGTCTCGTCTCTAGTATGATTTATTTAAAATTTCAGATTGTATGCATGCGAGAAAGAGAGGAGTTGAGAGCTTTGAAAAGTTTTCAAGAGAGGGAAAAATAAAGAGAAAAGTATGAGTATGGAAAAGAAAGAAAGAAAGAAAGAAAAAATATGGAAAAGTAAAGAAAGAGAAAAAAATATGAAAATGAAAAAATGAAAGAAAAAGAAGAGAAAGAAAAAAAGAGGAGGTAGCAATAAAGATATGAGAGGGATGAATCAAGTGAAAGAAAAGAAAAAAAAGTGTAAGGAAGGATGTCATGTTGTTGAGAGACGAAACTTCCATTCTTTTTCCAACCATGTGCAACGAGGACGTCATCGGTGCCTTGTAGTCATAATTTTATTTTGCCCTTGCACATGTCCACCATTCTAAATCTTCTCATCCTTGAAATCCCTACATATGGTTAATTCTCATGATCATTGGCTTTGAAAGGTAAACAACCATTAGAGGAAGTTCTTAGTTTGACGATACTTGTGTTGATTGCACTAGCCCTACCTATAGCTCCACTTTACATGTTATATGAGAGCCTTATGGGAGGTGAGAGTTTTATAAAATTGGTCTAGGATAGCCACCTCATATGAGTGACTTGAGAGAGCTTGGAGAAAGGTTTTTGTCTAATACTTGTTGCAGGAATTTTGTTCGAAAAATCATAAAAACCCTCCGATGGAAGCAAAGAAGTAAGCATGGCTGAAATTGAAGACTTCGAGTGAAGAATTTGAGTTGTGGGGTAAATCTTGACGTGGTACAGATTCTAAACGCCCATGTTTATGTTTGATGATCATTACTTTATGCTTATGTATTAAAGATGAAAGGATTGACTAACTTGTGAAGAAGGATTAGCGGTACACGATTACAACACTTTGGACGAAGTTCTTTTACGAGTAGTTGCTCGAGGACGAGCAAGAGCTAAGCGAGGGGGAGATGTTGACGGTGTATTTTGGTACACCAAGCATGTTCATTACACTTTGGTTTGGATTTGATTATGGAACTAACCCGCCACTAGGCACACTAATCATATAACAAGTTCATCTATGTGCGTGCATTTGGAAGTGTTGTGTTTATGTAGGAAAACATGGACATAAAGGACGGATTCACAACAAGTTCAAAGGAGCATTTGCGGAGTCTTGTTCGTGTTCATGAGCTTGATGAAATCACTTCCAATGGTGGCAAGGACCGAAGTGCTACGAGGAACACCCCCGGGGATTGAAGCGTAAAAGACCGAACTTCATGCGCGGAGAACCTACATTTTGGACGCGAGGATAATATCGTCAAAATCATGCAAGTGGAGGGGGCAAAGTGCATAATCACCTGAGGACCCACGGGAGCGAAGGGGCGACCGAACCGGGCCAAGATGGGCCTGGGCCGGTCGGCCCAGGCCGGCCGGCCCAACCCACTCCGGTGTCGGTTCGGCCCCCCTTTCCTTGCACCCGAAGGATCTTCAACCCTAAAACCCTGGAGGCACCTCCATTCGAGAGGGAGAGAGCCATTCGCACCAGAGGCCATCCACAAGCTAGAGAGAGAGGAGGGAAACTCTGGAAGGAGATCGTCCACCTCGAAGGAAGCACCCTCACGTGGAGAAGAAGGAAGACACCGTCGGAAGGGAAACCATGATCAACGGTGCTATGACCAGCACCTTGATGGGGGTAATCTCCTTGTTCGTCCATGGGTTGTAATCGATCTTGAGATGCAATCATACTTTGTCGGATTATCTATCTATCATCTTGTGTTGAATATACTTTAATGCTTAAGGTTAGCTACCATGCCGTAAAGGGAGTAAGGCCTCAATGCTTCCTTGGATCCATTCAATACGCCATGTCCATCATAGGTCTAGTCATGAATACCTTCGCGTAGTGACAGTACGAGAGGAGGGAAAGGGCGAAACCGTGGTCACAACCCCCGATAGATTAGATTGGTTTAATGTCTTTAATTGATTGCATGATCGTAGACCCATGGGCGAGTGTCTTTTATCTTGATAGCTTGATCATTCTCTCTAGTGTAGTTTAGTTGTTTTCTAGTATAATAGTAGTTAGGGTTTTAGCAGCTAGTGCATAGATGTAGATCGAACGCTTGTAATCCCCTTGCTCCGCGGATTGACAAGAACCTTGGGAATCCCGTGGTGAAAAAGGTGTGGGGTCCGTACGCTTGCGGATCGTAGAGGGATACGTCTTTTATTTGTCAACACACTTAAATTAAATGAAGCATTTCTTCCATCACAAATACATATTTTAATTTTCAAAATTTATAATTAATAATAATAACAATGGAAGTAACCATATGTTAGTAGATAGGTTAGGTATTGTGCTACAGTGATAAGCATGTTACCTTTTTGCAAAAGAATAATCCACTATTTGCAATGTCTTACATATTTTAATTTTCAAAATTCATAATAATTAACAATAAGAATAATGATAGTAAATGAATGAACTGTAAGATACTATGTCTTGATCGTACAAGAGATGTAAATGCATGTAAAAATCCAACTAAAATACTAAATTAATATGATTTTGTCTACAAGAGACCAAAATAATATTTTTTTTCTAATTTTTTGCACATCCTGCATAAAAAGTATATACATTAATTTAATTTTCGTAATAATTTGAACAACATGAAGCTTGTTGTATTTTTTAGGGATGAACTTGCAACAACAACCATCTCCTGCTCCGGCACTCCCAGCACATGTGGCTCCCTCATCCATGTTCACCGCGGCGATGCCAATCTCTCAGGTTGCTCCAGGTAATGGCTACCATGGGCCACCCACATCCACCATGGAGCACGGCGGGATGAACCTGAACACGACGACGGGCTTCACCATGGTTGGCTGGCTTGCAAGCTCGCCGCCCATGGCGCACAGGGCTTCACCTTACATCAATGTCAGCTTGACTCCCCAGGAGTAGAAGAAGATGTGTTTATGGTGGCTGCCATTCTTTTGTCACCTGATCCCTGACTTATTTAGTAGGGCATTGCAGTTGCTGTCCATGTGTGATTCTTAGCCAGACGAGCTGAAGTGTGCTTCGGTGGGGGAGGCGCCACGGAGATGGTCGCCGTGTCCATGTCCGCCTGGCCGGCACGGACCGGCTGTGGCGCGGGCGCTCCACCTCCTCCTCCTCCGCATTGTTGCTGCCCGAAGATATCAAAGGACTTCTTCCACACAACAAGACCAAGAAGATGTAAAAAGCTAGAACATTAGGAAATAAAATTATTTTGGTCTCTTGCACAACAAAAGCATGTTAATTTAAATATGTATTTGAGATGGAAGAAATGCTTCATTAAATTTAAGTGCATGGGAAGATACAATCATTTAGTGTCCAATGCTCGTGGCAACGCACGGGCACTTTGCTAGTAGATTAAAAACAAGTTTGACTCCTATTAAACCTCTTGTCCTCTTCCACATAAATGGTAGACTAAATTTTGCCTCAAGTCTCCCAAAAAATGCTGGTTTTATTTGTTCGATACCTAGGATTATAGTGTGCATGATATTTATATTTGACGTACCACCTTCCCGTCCAACTCCAAACTACTCCCTATGTTTCAAAATATTTATCGCTATTGATTTTTTTGCAACTTTTACCATTCTTCTTATTCAAAAAATTATCGCAAACATGTAAAACAATAGGTCAAGCTTAAAATACATACAACATTAAAACATATAGCAAACAAAATAAATTGTACTTGCACAATTTTTTGAATAAGACGAATGGTCAAAGTTGCAGAAAAAAGTCAACGGCGACAAGTATTTTGAAACAGAGTGAGTAGCCAACTAGCCAAGGGAACTACGCAAGGGCAAAACCACCTGCAGACCGCACGTGAGGAAAAAACCCATGGACCAGTGGGACCGTGGGAGGGACGCTCGGTCCTGGTGGGAAAAAAATGGGAGAAGCGGGATCGGGCGCGATGGACGCCGCGCAAACGGACCACGGAGTCTGCCTCAGGTATGGAATAGCGCTGGCGTCCCACCCAGGAACCGTGACCCCAAGTTTTGCCTCATGATGACTTTAATGACAACCAAAAAGCTTTTCCCTAAACTATACTTCGACAAGGAAGGAGATGTAAGAGAATTAGGAAGGCAAACACTTCAAGATCTTTAAAAAAGAGGGGGTCCAACATGGTGGACATGTCCACGGTACACATTGGCGGATCCGACGTACAACGCCTACGCACCGCTAGCTCCACCAACACCGTCACCACGGAGGATCTCGCCGACGTCGTCCCCATCAGAGATGGCGTTGGCAGCTCTGGTGAACTCCAGCGAGTCAAGGCGATGGGGCTCCGTGTTGTAGCCCTCGGGCCATCGTGGCAGGACGAAGGAGAGCCATGGCTTGTCCGACTACACGTCAGCCGCAACCAAAGCTTCTGACGCCCCTCGGTGCACCCCGGCACGCACCGCCCCCCTGACATGGTCGGGCAAAGCTCGAAGCTGGTCCACTAGAAGGGCTGGAGGAGAAGCCACGACGTTGACAGCTGTCTGCGCCGCGGTCATGAGAACGTCAAGACACGTCTACGCATCTAACTCTCGTTACCGCAGGACCCCCATCTCCCGCCGAAGCTCCAACATCCTATCTTCCATGTCTGCAAAGCAATGACAATTAGGGGAACCCCTCCCAGGCAACCATGGAACAGGAATCATCCAAGGTACATACCAACTCAGCGAGCCTCCTCCCCATCGGCGGCAACACGAGCTTCCTCGACCTCCGCCTCGATGGCGTTGAGCGCCGCACGAGCAGCCTTTAATGCCGCCTCAAGATGGCGGCGATCGCGCAGAGTCTCCTCCAGGCGGCTCCCCGTCTCCGCCCCATGCGTCATCAAGAAGAGGACCTTCTCCCGGGACGCCCCAACTACAGGGGTCGCACCACCGGGCCGGGGCTCGACACCCGAGGCCGCTGCACCCTAGAGCTCCTGCGTGTGAAGAAAGGAGGCAAAGACGATGAGAAACACGAAGAGGCCAGACAGAACAACCACCGCCATCCAAGAGACGGTACGTACCTCCGGCGGCGCAGCGACGGCGGCTGCGGCAAATCACCCGACGCGACACGCTTCCCCCTATCCATCGCAGACGAAGGAGCCAAGGTAACACTTCCTCCGAATCTCGCGCCTAAGTTTTCTGCTTCCGCCACAAATGCTACTGCAGGAGCTGGTGAGGAGAATGAGGCGAAACCTCCTAAGGGGAAGGGGATTTAAAGGGTCGCCAGCGGGGAGAGCACGACCGATGTGCTCCCCCACGATCGCCACATCAGATGACTGTTGACTGATAAAACTCGTATCCACCTACGATCCGCAAGTGTACGAACCTACACCTTTTTCACCACGGGGATTCCCGAGGTTCTTATCAAGCCGCAGAGCAAGGGGATTACAAGCGTTTGATCAATCACTACTAACTAACTTATCCAAAACCTAATCTACGGTTAATCTAGAGAACAACTACGCTACACTAGAGAGAATGATTAAACTCACAAGTTACATATATATATGTATGTATGTACGTACGTATGTACGTATGTATGTATGTACGTATGTATGTATGTACGTATGTATGTATGTATGTATGTATGTATGTATGTATGTATGTATGTATGTATGTATGTATGTATGTATGTATATAAAACACTTGCCCAAGGGTCTACGATACTTGAACATGCAACCGCTTAAGATATGAAAACCAATCTAATCTATCGGGGGTTGTGACCACGGTTTCGCCCTTTCCCTCCCCCCGTACTGTCACTACGCGGAGGTATTCGTGACTAGACCTATGATGCACACAGAGTATTGAATGGTTCCAAGGGAGAATTAAGATCTATACTCCCTACACGGCATGGTAGCTAACCTTAAACAATAAAGCGTCTTCAATACTAGATGATAGATAGAAAATCATACAAAGTTGCAATTACATCTCAAGATTGTTTACAACCCATGGACAAATGAGAAGATTACCCCATCAAGGTGCTAGGCATAGCACCGTTGATCATGGTGACGCTTCTGACAGTGTCTTCCTTCTCCTCCGAGGGTGTCTTGGTAGGGTGTCGACGTCCTCCACCACTTGTGGTTGCTTCCTTAGAGTAGAGCGATCCTTCTCGCGAATGATCTCCCTCCTCTTCTCCCTCTCTTGCTTGTGGACGACCTCTCGGGTGAATGGCTCTCTTTTTGCGACTGGCGGCACCTCCACGTACTTAGGGTTGCATCATCTTCATGCTCAAGAAACGTGGGGCCGATCCAACGGAATAGGCCAGGCCGGCCGGCCTGGGCCTACCGACGCAGGCCCATTTCAGCCCGGTTCGGTCGCCCCTTCACACACGTGGGTCCTCTTGACTTGTTGCACTTTGCCCCCTCAAATTGCACCATTTTGACGATGTCATCTTCGTGTCCAAGATGGAGGGTCTTCTCTCCTGAAGTTTGGTCTTTTACGCATCAATCCTCGGGGATGTTTCTTTGTAACACTTCGGTCCTTGCCACCTTTGGGAGTGATTTCATCATGCTCTCAAACACGAACGGGACTCCTCAATTGCTCCTTTGAACTCCGTCCTTTATGTGCATGTTTTCCTGCAAAAACATAACACTTCCGAATGCACATACAAAGATGAACTTGTTATTTATTAGTGTGCCTAGAGGCGGGTTAGTTTCATAATTAAATCCAAACCAAAGTGTAATGAATATGTTTGGTGCACCAAAATACACCAACATCTCCCCCACGCTTAGATCTTGCTTGTCCTCGGAAGCACTCATAAAAGATCTTTTGTCCAAGGTGTTGAAATCATGCTCCGCTAATTCTTTCTTCACAAGTTAGTCAATCCTTTATCTTTAATATAATAAACATAAAGCAATGATCATCATACATGAACATGGGCGTTTAGATTGTTTACAAAATCGAGATTTACCCCACAACTCACACCTTTCACTCGAGGCCCTCAATTCCAGCCATGCTTACTTCTTTGCTTCTCGGAGGGTTTTCATGATTTTTCAAAATTAAAATTCTTGCAACAAGTATTAGACAAAAACCTTTCTCCATGTTCTCACATGTCGCTCATATTAAGTTGCTATACTAAGCAATTCATAAACTCTCACCTCCCATAAGTCTCTCATATATCATGTAAAGTAGAGCTATAGGTATGGCTAGTGCAATTAACACGAGTATTATATTGTCAAGCTAAGAACTTCCTCTAATGGTTGTTTACCTTTCAAAGCCAATGATCATGAGAATTATACCATAATGTGGGGATGTCAAGGATAAGAAGATATAGAATGGTAGACATGTGCAAGGGCAAAAGAAAATAAGACTATGAGGCACCGATGACGTCCTCGTTGTCGGATTGCACATGGTTGGAAAATGAATGGAGGTTTCGTCTTTTAACAACAACGAGACATCCTTCCCTACACTTTATTTAACCTTCACTCAATTCATCCCTCTTCATATCTTTCTTTCCTTTCCCCTTTCTTATTCTTTTTTCCTTTTCTTTTCTTTTTCCCCTTTTTTTCTTTCTTTCTCTTTTTTTCTTTTCCATACACATATATTTTTTCTTTAATTCTCTCTCTTTTTTGACATCTTTACCTCTCTTTCAAAGCTCTTTACTCATCTCTTTCTTGCATAAACACATTATAAATTTAAAATAAAAACTATGCTAGAGACGAGACGAAACTTTGAACATAGGTTGTGTTAAAGTAATATGATGCACAAAAGAGATATTATGGTTTGGGTATGGAATTCGGTGATGTACGAGACTTTCGATGTGAGAGTCTCGTTATCGAACGCATGGTGAGGCTAGCAATAAAAGATAAACACAAGGACATGATCATTGCTCGAAATTAAAACTTCCAAGAGAGAAGGATCCTAGCCCAACTCATTATGCTAACCGCACTTATGGTGGAGCGAATATTGAATTGGCTTTGTATAGGATTTTTCTTAGTCTCTCAACTTGGAAAAAGAGAATTTTCACTAACCTTTATTACAAGGGTTTTCATATAATTGTCAGAATTAAATTCCTCCAATTTTAGCATCAAACTTAGCACAACCAAAATGAAGTTCTAGATCAAAGCACGATGCGGGCACTTTTAAAGGTAGAAACTCCACTAAGCTCCATGGTAAATGTTTCAAACCAATCACTCATGTTTATATATCAAAAACTAAATACAAACATACAAGTAAAGAAAGAAAAGCATTGCAAGAGACAAAAATTTAAAGGACACTTTTTATTGTATTTTCTGGACTCGAACACTATGTTTAAGACACTTTAAACTTTGAAAATTTAAAAAGCACACCTAAAACTTTAAAACTCTCAAACTCTCACAAATCTAAACCAAACCAAACTAAACTTAAAGCAAAAGGATCTAGATAGCTAGCTCTCCCTCACACTAAAACCATATGACGTCCACGCCGTATCTTACAAAAAACCTAAGGGGGGAAGAACCCTACTTCTTAGTGGAACTTTCCACAGCTCTTGCACCACTTGTTCTTCATGTTGCCCACCATTCCAAACAACTTCCGGGCGTTCATAGCCTAGAAACACTCCTCGACCGATGCGTAGAGATCTGAGATGGAGTGATGACAAGCCGCATAACATAACAGATCGCATCTCGAAAGGGTCGATATCGCTAGGGTCGTCGCTGTTGTCACCGTCGTCGCCGTCGTCGGGATCTCCACCACAGTTAGGACCTTCGGGAGTCTTCTCTTTGGGCACCTCTTCCCAATAGAAGAGTTCGTTGTCTTCCCTTTCGGCGACCGCCCACGAGCTCGGGCTGCGATCGTCAGAGTAGTCACTCCCCCCGTAATCTTTTGGCTCGGGCGACTCCTTGTAGTCTTTCCTCTTCATGCCTCGGATTCGCTCCGATCTACGGACGGGAGAAGAGACCCTCTCCTCCTTAACGTGGTGGTGATATGTGATTGGCCTAGTTAGGACACGCCCTCCGCAATAGATGTGGGCGGTCCTCTTGATCTCCATTGATGGCTTGAGCTCGCATCGCTTCGCCTCCTCCGGCTTCAAAGGCTTCTCAGCACCTAGCTTGATCTCCACGCTCCTCAAGGACGTCATGGCTACTGCTTGGGTGCAAAAGGATGCGAATTGGGATGGATTTCTGAGCTCCCATCTCATGCCTTTAAATAGTCCAGGAAGGAATGCCCTAGAACCCATCTTTTCCTTTTCTTGACTTCTCTAAAATTTTCTGACCAAACAAGGAAGTTGAAGATGTGTGTCCCAGAGAAAACTAGGGGCGAATCGCCACCCAGGACCCCTGGGCCGATCGGTTCGGGCCGGCTGACCTGCCATGTTTCGCGGGCCGGTTCGATCCAGTTTTTCACGTGCCCCACTATTTTTTAGTTGCTAGCCCATGTGGAAAAGTTGGCCCAGTAAAACTTCGTGAGAAACTCTAGAAAAATAAAAGAAGAGCTATTTACAAAATGCTCACCTTGTTTTACGTCCTAGGCTTGACGTTCGGGCTCATCCTCCATGATGAAGACATCAATATGGTGAAGGGGTACAACATTGGGTCGTAATAAACCGTAAGCCGTTGACCATTCACCATGAATTGATCACCTTTCATATCCATGATGGTTACCACTCCATTGGAGAGCGCCGAATGAACAATATAAGGTTCATCCTACTTGCTTTGCAATTTCCCCTTTCCGAAGGTTTTGAACCTCGAATTATAGAGGAGGACCTTATCTCCTTCTTTAAACTCCTTCTTTTTTAATCTTTTGTCATACCACCTTTTGATTCTATCCTTGTATATGCTCACATTTTCATAAGCTTTCAACCTCATCTCCTCTAGCTCGCTTATTTGGATCCTCCATTTTACCACCGCGGCGTCTAGATTGAGGTTCATCTCTTTAATTGCCCAATAGGCTTTATGTTCTAACTCAACCGGAAGGTGACAAGCTTTGCCATAAACAAATTGATAAGATCATACCTATCGGTGTTTTGAACGCCGTTCGATATGCCCACAAAGCTCCATCCAACTTCCTTGACCAATCCATGCCTCCCTTCTCTATAGTTATATTAAGAATGATCTTTAGTTGCCTATTCGATGTTTCCGCTTGTCTGTTGGTTTGTGAATGATAAGCCGTAGAGACTCTATGTTCAATCCCTAACTTGGACAAGCACTTCTTAAAAGTTCTTCCCAGTGAAGTGAGTTCCTCCATCGCTTATCAAAATTCTCGGAGTACCGAAGAGAGGGAAAATCACACTCTTGGTCGTAGCAATGGATTCTTCCATGGAAGCTTTACGACATGGTGTTGACAGTGTATTTTGGTACACCAAACATGTTCGTTACACTTTGGTTTGGATTTGATTATGGAACTAACCCGCCACTAGGCACACTAATCATATAACAAGTTCATCTTTGTGCATGCATTTGGAAGTGTTGTGTTTATGTAGGAAAACATGGACATAAAGGAAGGATTCACAACAAGTTCAAAAGAGCAATTACGGAGTCTTGTTCGTGTTCATGAGCTTGATGAAATCACTTCCAATGGTGGCAAGGACTGAAGTGTTACAAAGGAACATACCCGAGGATTGAAGTGTAAAAGACCGAACTTCATGCACGGAGAACCTCCATCTTGGACGCGAGGATGACATCGTCAAAATGGTGCAAGTGGAGGGGGGCAAAGTGCATAATCACATGAGGACCCACGGGAGCGAATGGGCGACCGAGCCGGGCCGGGATGGGCCTAGGCCGGTTGGCCCAAGCCGGCCGGCTTGGCCCAGTCCCAGGGTCGGTTCGGCCCCCCTTTCCTTGCACCCGAAGGTTCTTCAACCCTAAGTCCCTGAGGCGCCCGCCATTCGCAAGACAGAGAGCCATTTGCACTGAGAGGCTATCCACAAGCTAGAGAGAGAGAGAGAGGAGGGAGATCTTCGAAGGAGGATCGCCCAACTCGAAGGAAGCACCCACAAGTGGATAAGAAGGAAGACACCGTCGGAAGCGTCACCATGATCAACGGTGCCATGTCTAGCACCTTGATGGGATAATCTTCTCATTTGTCCATGGGTTGTAATCGGTCTTGAGATGTAATCTTCACTTTGTTGGAACATATCTATCATCTTGTGTTGAATATGCTTTCATCATTAAGGTTAGCTACCATGCCGTAAAGGGAGTAAGGCCCCAATGCTCCCTTAGATCCATTCAATACGCCGTGTCCATCATAGGTCTAGTCACGAATACCTCTGCGTAGTGACAGTATGAGGGGAGGGAAAGGGCGAAACCATGGTCACAACCCCCAATAGATTAGATTAGTTTTCATGCTTTAAGTGGTTGCATGATCAAGTATCGTAGACCCATGGGCAAGTGTCTCTTTCATATATAGTCGGCTTAATCGTTCTCTCTAGTGTAGTGTAGTTGTTTTCTAGTTTAATCATAGATAGGGTTTAGGTAGTTAGTGAGTAGAAGTAGATCAAATGCTTGTAATCCCCTTGCTCCGCGGATTGACAAGAACCTAGGGAATCCCATGGTGAAAAAGGTGTAGGTCCATACGCTTGCGGATCGTAGGTGGATACGTCTTTTATCCGTCAACAAGCCCCTTTTTCTGGCGCCGTTGCTGGGGAGCAAGCTAGTTTACATCGTTTGGTTCGCATCTAACTTTCTTTTATATTAATTTATCTTTTGTTTGCTAATATCTAACACATAGTGCATAGAAAATCACTTTGTTTTGTTTTTGTTTTTGTTTTTATTTTGTTGTCTAGATGACGTTCGTCAACCACCCCGTGGAAGAACCGGAGAAATATCTAATGGATTACGCTAGTCCTTGATGTGAAGACATAAAAGTACAAGAGTCGGACTCGAAGCTCGAAGTGACCAAGTATGAGATCAAATCCAAGATCATCGAGATGGTGGCGGCAACCCCGTTTGAAGGGATGGCTACGGAGAACCCATATAGACACATAAGGCATTTCATGACGCTATACAACATGGTGCGTCAAGAAGGAGTTCCCGATGAATGGTTCAAATGGAATCTCTTTCCCTACTCACTGGCCAGTGAAGCAAAGACATGGTACTCGTTTGCGTCCTTTGAAGTTGAAGGCAATTGGAACTAGTGTTCAACAAGGCGCTAGGCGCTCTCTAGGCGCTCGTTAGGCGCTAGCCTTCCGCCTAGCACGTAGGAGCGTCTAGGCGTTGCCTAGGCGTTTCCTAGTACAAAGAAAAATCCCAAAAAACCAGAAAAAACAGTGGGCCAACAATTGCCAACGCAGCCCAAAACAGCCCAACAAAGCAGCCCACAAATGCCCCCAGCCCAAAACGCCCACCTTCTCCATTCCAGAGTCTTCCTCCTCAATCACCCACGCTGCCGCCGCCTCCTCTTATCCGGTCGTCGCCTCCTTCCAGGTCACCGCATGGCGCCACCTCCTCCACAACCTTATCCTCTCCTCTCCTCACCCAGTCACCCTGACGCCTCCCCTCCCCCTCGCCATCTTCTTCCCTGACCTCCTCTGCTTCCGCCGCCGGCACTGGATCTCCGCCGCTGCCTCCTCCTCCTCGCGCTCACGGCCGTCCCTGCCTCCTCCGCCGCCGCAGCCACGACCACCTAGGGGCCCACCTACCCCCTAGGCGAGGTGGTCACCCGTCGCCTTGCGCTTAGTCGCGCTTGGGCGAGCCGCCTTGAGCGCCTTTTGGAACCATGATTGGAACAAGTTGAGAAAGAAGTTTTGTGAGAAGTTTTTTCCAATTAGCAAAGTTCAACATCTAAGGAGGCAAGTGATCACTTTCATGCAAGGAGAAGAGGAAGTGATAGACCAAGCATGGAATAGGTTTAATGAGTTGATCGAACAAGGACCAAGACTCGGCTTCTCCAGTGACGTACTCTTGCATACATGTTTCTTTTCCCTAACCTCTAGTTGCATGCAATACGTCCAAATGTGTGCAGGTGGGGATCTCATAGAGAAAATGCTCACGGAAGCTGCTCAACTTCTACAAAAAATTAGTAAAGCGGCGGCCATGCGAAGAGATTGGGAAACAAGACTCGCGGGAGAGCCGGAACACAATTCAAGGATGAAGACGTGTGCTGAAATTTCTAAAGAGGCAACCCCAGAAGTCACAAAGGAGGAGCCAATCCCGGAAAAGCTTGAAGGAGAACACATCAAGTCAAGAACTACCCCGAGCATTGACTTCATCGAATCAAATGAAACAAATAAGAGAAGTATGTCAAGCGCGAAGAAATTAAGGAGTTCAAACAAATGGATTGGGTTCCAATCGATTACGGAGAAGTATTCAACAAGAGAAGACCATTCCCTAACCAAAAGGGGATGGCAAGAGCGTTGGAAACAGATTTCCCACTGGAAAAGAAAGCGGAAGATTCATACGATCTTGAAACCACATGTGAGATCTTTCAAAAGCTCTTTGGAGATAATGAAGTGGATCCGGAACACATAGCCGAGGTGAAAAGAATCATGGGGGTCAAGCCCGAAGCATCGCCATACGCTCACCTCGCCGAAGTTTACGCGATAGGATCCGAAGAAAAGGAGAAGATGGAACCACACTTGAGTTGCGAGATCAATGGAGTTCAATGCAAAGCTTTGTGCAACATCAGAGCCCAAGTAAGTGTCCTATCTTCTAAAATTTACGATAAAGTTCAGGACCACAACCTAGACTTAGCTCCAACATCAACGAAATTAATCATGGGAGATGATAGAACTATTAGACCTCTAGGTATTGCTTGCAACATGAATGTAAACATCTCTGGAAAATGTATATCGACCGATTTCTTTGTTATTGATGCTTACCATAGTAATCATGATCACATAATCCTAGGTAGGCCCTTTCTTAAGTTGGTTGATGCCGTGTTGGATGCCGGAAAAGGCAAAGTAACAATGAATCTTAATGGAAAGATGCACACATATAATTTTCTTCGCGTTTCTAAACACCCTTCACCTTTTCCTCCCGAAGACGAAGAAGAAGAGGAGGTAGATAGTCTTTGTTTTGTTAAAACCCTTAGAGACCCGCTGCAAAGAGCGATGGAGAATCAAGTTAACGATCAACAAGATGAAGAACTAGAAGAAGCAACAAAAGGGTTAGAACCACAAGATGGAAGCGTGAAGGAAGAAAAATTCGAGGACATAGGAGAAATTAAACCCGAGGAGCCACAAGTGTCCGAGGTGGATCTTAAACCTTTGCGCAAAGGATTAAAGTACAAATTTTTGGGCCCAGACAAGACTTATCCAGTCTTGGTGAGCGACGAGTTGAGTCTCGAAGAAAATGAGAAGTTGTTGAATTTATTGAAAAAACATAGAAAGGTGATTGGATATTCGATCAATGATCTCAAAGGTCTTAGCCCAACCTTTTGCACTCATCGTATACCAATGGAAGACCAATGTAAGCCCGTAGTGGACCACCAAAGGAGGCTAACTCATGCCATGCGAGAGGTAGTAAAGAAAGAGGTCATCAAGTTACTTGATGCCGGAATCATCTACCCGGTTCCGCATAGCGAATGGGTGAGCCCGGTACATTGTGTATCAAAGAAAGGAGGTTGAACCGTGGTGAATAATGAGAAGAACCAATTGGTACCGCAAATAACCGTGATCGGGTGGCGGATGTGTATCGATTATCGAAAGCTAAACAAAGCAATGAAGAAATATCACTTCCCCCTACCGTTCATCGACGAGATGCTTGAGAAACTAGCGAACCACACTTATTTTTGCTTTCTCGACGGGTACTCGGGGTTCATGCAAATTTCCATTCACCCGGATGATCAACACAAAACAACATTTAAATGCCCTTATGGAACGTTTGCATATAGAAGGATGCCCTTCGGTCTATGCAATGCTCCGACCTCTTTTCAATGTTGCATGATGGCCGTATTCTCGGAATTCATTGAAGAGATTGTTGAGGTGTTCATGGATGATTTTTCCGTTTATGGGAAGACATCCGTGGATTGCTTGGAAAACTTGGATAAGGTCCTTATGAGGTGTGCGGAGGTAGACTTGGTGCTAAATTGGGAAAAGTGCCACTTCATGGTTAAGCAAGGCATAGTGCTCGGACATGTTATATCCGAGAGAGGCATCGAAGTGGACAAAGCTAAAATGGAAACAGTTGAGCAACTCCCACCTCCGACGGATGTTAAGTCCTTGAGGAGCTTTCTAGGCCATGCCAGATTCTATAGCAGATTTATTAAAGACTTCTCAAAGACCACTAAGCCTTTCACGCATCTCCTTCAAAAGGATGTGGCTTTTGACTTCGATGAGAAGTTCTTAGCGGCATTCCGGACCTTGAAAAGTGCTTTGGTGAGTGCTCCCATTATTCAACCTCCGGATTGGAGCCAACCTTTCGAGATCATGTGTGATTCAAGTGACTACGCCGTAGGAGCGGTTTTGGGTCAAAGAAAGGAAGCCCGAGTTCACGCCGTTTACTACGCTAGTAAAACTCTTAATGAGGCACAATTAAATTATGCTACTACGGAGAAAGAGTTGCTAGCGGTGGTATTCGCGTTTGAAAAATTCAGATCTTACATCGTGAACTCGAAGGTCATTGTTTACACCGATCACGCGGCCATCAAGTATCTCTTGGCTAAGAAGGATGCTAAACCAAGGCTAATTCGTTGGATCCTTCTTCTCCAAGAGTTCGATGTTGAAATTCGTGATAAGAAGGGGGTGGAGAATGTTGTGTCTGATCATTTGTCTAGGATGAATCGTGGACAAGATGATAAAGAGCCCATAGAAGACAAAATGAGATATGACCACCTCTGTCGAGTGCTCAATAAAGACACTTGGATGATTGATATCATTCGAGAAATTTGGAAGATGCCTCTTGATCATCTAGATAAAAACTCTCAAAGGAGGATAATCTCCGAAAGTCAAAAATACTTTTGGGATGCACCATACCTCTTCAAACTTGGCAATGATGGAGTCATGAGAAGATGTGTGCCAAGAGAAGAGAGGCTAGAAATTTTGAGAAAGTGCCACTCGGCGGAGTACGGTGGACATTATAGCCACTTTTGGACCCAAGCAAAAGTATGGTCTAGCATATTCTATTGGCCGGAAATGCATGAAGATACTAAAAGATACGTTGCATCATGCCCCGAATGCCAAAGAACCGGAAATATCTCTCAAAGAAATTCTATGCCCTTGAGATATAATCTACAAATTGACTTATTCAATGTGTGGGGAATAGACTTCATGGGGCCTTTCAAAAACTCACATGGATTTGAGCATATCCTAGTCATGGTTGACTATGTATCCAAATGGGTAGAGGCCATGCCATGTCGTAAAGCTTCCACGGAGGAATCCATTGCCATGATCAAGAGCATGATTTTCCCTTGTTTCGGTACTCTGAGAATCTTGATAAGCGATGGAGGAACTCACTTCACCGGGAAGAATTTCAAAAAGTGCTTGTCCAAGTTGGGAATTTAACATAGGGTCCCTATGACCTATCATCCACAAACCAACGGACAAGCAGAAACATCGAATAGGCAATTAAAGATCATCTTCAATAAAACCATAGAGAAGGGAGGCAAAGATTGGTCAAAGAAATTAGACAGAGCTTTGTGGGCGTATCGAACGACGTTTAAGACACTGATAGGTATGACCCCTCATCAATTCGTCTATGGAAAATCTTGCCACCTTCCGGTTGAGTGGGAACATAAAGCCTATTGGGCGATCAAAGATATGAACCTCGATCTTGATATCGCGGTGGTAAAGAGAAGAATTCAAATAAGCGAGGTAGAGGAGATGAGATTGAAAGCATATGAAAATGCGAGCATATACAAAGAAAGGATTAAAAGGTGGTATGACAAAAGGTTGAAGAAGAAAGAATTTAAAGAAGGAGATAAGGTCCTCCTCTACAATTCCATGTTTAAAACCTTCGGAAAGTGGAAATTGCAAAGCAAGTGGGACGGACCTTACATTGTTCATTCAGTGCTCTCCAACGGAGCAGTAACCATCATGGATGTGAAAGGTGATCAATTCATGGTGTAGGGTCAACGGCTTAAGGTTTACTACGAACTCGACGTTGTGCCTCTTCACCATATTGATGTCTTCACCATAGAAGAAGAGCCCGAACGTCTAGCCTAGGACGTAAAACAAGGTGTGGATTTTTGTAAATAGTTTTTTTCTGGAGTTTCTTGCGAAGTTTTACCGGGCCATCTTTTTCTCATGGGCTGAAAATGCAAATTAAAGGGGGTACACAGAAAACCAGACTGAACCGGCCTGCGAAGCAGGGTGGGCCGACCGGCCCGGTCCGACCGGCCCAGGGGGGCCCGACGGCGGTTCGCTCCCGGTTTTTCCCTGGGACGTGCCTTTTCGACTTCCTTCTTTGGTCAGAAAATTTTAAGGGAAGTTGGAAAAAGGAAAATGCAGTTTCTAGAGTATTCCTTTTCGGACTATTTAATTGGCCGAACTGGGAGCTCGGGAATCCATCCCATCTCGCATTCTCTTGCACCCACGCAACAGCCATGATGTCCCCAAAGAGCGTAGAGTTGAACCAAGGCGCCGAGGAGCCATCGATGGAGGAGGCGAAGCGATGCGAGATCAAGCTACCCGTGGAGATCAAGAGGACCACCCGCATCCGTTGCAGAGGGCGTGTCCCAACTAGAGCAATCGCATCTCGCAACCCCGTCAAAGAGGAGAAGGTCCCTACTCCCATTCGAAGTCGGCGCACATCTGAGGCATGAAGAGGAAGGATTACAAGGAGGTGTCGCCCGAGCCTGAGGACTATGGGGGGAGCGATGATCGTAGTCCGAGCTCGTGGGCGGCCGCCAGAAGGGAAGACAATGACTTGTACTATTGGGAAGAGGTGCCCAAGGAGAAGACCCCCGAAGGCCCCAACAACAGCGGCAACGATGACAATGATGGCAACGACGACGGCGGAGACCCTGGCGATGACGACCCTTTCGGTATGCATCCGATGTGTTGTGCGGCTTGCCGTCACTCCATCTCGGAGCTCTACGCATCGGTCGACGAGTGTTTCCAGGCCATGGAGGCAATGAGGCAGTGCATGGAGGATTTGGAACGCGTGGTCTAAGACGACTACAAGTTCCTGAATCACAACGTGCGGAAGCTATTCGGCATGGTGGGGAACATGAAGGGAAAGTGATGCAATAGCTGCGGGAAGTACCACTAGATAGAGTTTCCCCCCTTTGGTTTTTTGTAAGATACGACAAGGACGTCGTATGATTTTAGCGTGGGGGAGAGCGAGCTAGCTAGCCTTTTGCTTCAAGTTTAGTCTTTGGTTCGGTTTAGTTTTTGCGAGAGTGTGAGTGTGAGAGTCTAAGAGTCTTAAGCTTAGGAGTGTGCTTTAAATTTTTGCAAGTTTGAAGTGTCTTAAATTTAGTGTTTGCATCAAAGAAAATCAAATAAAAAGAGTCATTTAAATTTTTGTCTCTTGTGATGCTTTTATTGCTTAACTCATTTGTTCATCTTTAATTTTTGATATATGAACATAAGTGTTTGGTTTGAAACGTTTGCCGTGGTGCTAAGTGGAGTTGCTACCTCTAAAAGTACCCACACCATGCTTGGAGGAATTTAGTGTTTGCATCAAAGAAAATCAATTAAAAAGAGCTTGGAGGAATTCAATTCTGAAAATTATTGAAAAACCCTTGTAATAAAGGTTAGCAAATCCTCTTTTTCCAAGTTGAGAGTTTAAGAAAAATCCTATACAAAGCCAAACTTATTTTTCGCTCCACCATAAGTGCGATTAGCATAATGAGTTGGCTAGGATCCTTCTCTCTTGAAAGTTTTAATTTCTGATCATGTCCTTGTGCTTATCTTTTATTGCTAGCCTCGTCATGCATTCGGTAACGTGGCTTTCACATCGGAAGTCCCGTACATCGCCGAATTCCATACCCAAACCTTTATATCTCTTTTGTACATCGTATTCCTTGAACACAACCTACTTTCGAAGTTTCGTCTCGTCTCTAGCATGGTTTTATTTTAAAATTAAGATTGTGTTTATGCAAGAAATAGAGGAGTCAAGAGCTTTGAAAAGAAAGATAAAGATGTCGAGAGAGGGAAAAGTAAAGAGAAAAATATGTGTATGAGAGAATGAAAGAGAGTGATTGAAAAAGAAAAAGAAGAAAAAGAAATGAAGAAAAATGGCAAGAAAGACATGAGAGGGATGAATCAAGTGAAAGAAAAAAAAAGTGCGAGGAAGGATGTCACGTTGTTGAGAGACAGAACTTCTAGTCTTCTTCCAACCATGTGCAATCCGACAATGAGGACGTCATCAGTGCCTCGTAGTCATATTTTCTTTTGCCCATGCACAAGTCCACCATTCTATTTCTTCTCATCCTTGATATCCCCACATATGGTTTATTCTCATGATCATTGGCTTTGAAAGGTAAACAACCATTAGAGGAAGATCTTAGCTTGACGATACTTGTGTTGATTGTGCTAGACATACCTATAGCTCCACTTTGCATGTTATATGAGAGATTTATGGGAGGTGAGAGTTTTATAAAAATTGTTTAGGATAGCCACTTTATATGAGTGACATGAGAGAGCTTGGAGAAAGGATTTTGTCTAACACTTGTCGCAGAAATTTTATTTTTGAAAAATCATAAAAACCCTCCAATGGAAGCAAAGAAGTAAGCATGGCTGAGATTGAAGACCTCGAGTGAAGAGTTTGAGTTGTGGGGTAAATCTTGACATGGTAAAGATTCTAAATGCCCATGTTTATGTATGACGATCATTGCTTTATATTTATGTATTAAAGATAAAAGGTTGACTAATTTGTGAAGAAAGAATTAGCGGAGCACGATTACAACGCCTTGGACAAAGATCTTTTGTGAGTACTTGCTCAAGGACGAGCAAGATCTAAGCATGGGAGAGATGCTGATGGTGTATTTTGGTACACCAAACATGTTCGTTACACTTTGGTTTGGATTTAATTATGGAACTAACCCGCCACTAGGCACACTAATCATATAATAAGTTCATCTTTGTGCATGCATTTGGAAGTGTTGTGTTTATGTAGGAAAACATAGACATAAAGGACGGATTCACAACAAGTTCAAAGGAGCAATTACGGAGTCTTGTTCGTGTTCATGAGCTTGATGAAATCACTTCCAATGGTGGCAAGGACTGAAGTGTTACAAAGGAACATCCCCGAGGATTGAAGCGTAAATGACCGAACTTCATACACGGAGAACCTCCATCTTGGACGCGAGGATGACATCGTCAAAATGGTGCAAGTGGAGGGGGGCAAAGTTCATAATCACATGAGGACCCACGGGAGCGAAGGGGCGACCGAGCCGGGCCGAGATGGGCCTGGGCCAGTCGTCTCGAGCCGGCCGGCCTGGCCCAGTCCCAGGGTCGATTCAGCCCCCCTTTCCTTGCACCCGAAGGATCTTCAACCCTAAGTCCGGAGGCGCCTGCCATTCGCAAGACAGAGAGCCATTCGCACCAAGAGGCTATCCACAAGCTAGAGAGAGAGGAGGGAGATCTTCGGAGGAGGATCGCCCAACTCGAAGGAAGCACCCACAAGTGGATAAGAAGGAAGACACCGTCGGAAGCGCCACCATGATCAACGGTGCCATGTCTAGCACCTTGATGGGGTAATCTTCTCATTTTTCCATGGGTTGTAATTGGTCTTGAGATGTAATCGTTACTTTGTTGGAACATCTATCTATCATCTTGTGTTGAATATGCTTTCATGATTAAGTTTAGCTACAATGCCGTAAAGGGAGTAAGACCCCAATGCTCCCTTGGATCCATTCAATACGCCGTGTCCATCATAGGTCTAGTCACGAATACCTCTACATAGTGACAGTATGAGGGGAGGGAAAGGGCGAAACCATGGTCACAACCCTCAATAGATTAGATTGGTTTTCATGCTTTAAGCGGTTGCATGATCAAGTATCGTAGACCCATGAGCAAGTGTCTCTTTCATATCTAGTCGTCTTAATCGTTCTCTCTAGTGTAGTGTAGTTGTTTTCTAGTTTAATCATAGATAGGGTTTAGGTAGTTAGTGAGTAGAAGTAGATCAAACGCTTGTAATCCCCTTGCTCCGTGGATTGACAAGAACCTAGGGAATCCCGTGGTGAAAAAGGTGTAGGTCCGTACGCTTGCGGATTGTAGGTGGATACGTCTTTTATCCGTCAACACAAGGCATGGCCTCTACCCACTTGGACACATAATCAACCATGACTGGGATGTGCTCAAATCTATGTGTTATTGAAGAGCCCCATTAAGTCGATTCCTTAAACATCGAATAAATCGATTTGTTGATTATATTTCAAGGGCATGGCATTCCTTTGAGAAATGTTCCAGTTCTTTGGCTTTCTGGGCATGATGCAATATATCTTTTAGTATCTTAATGCATCTCTGGCCAAAAGAATCCGTTGGACCACACTTTTGCTTGGGTCCTAAAATGGCTTTAGTGTCCACCGTACTCCGCGGAGTGACACTTTCTCAAAATCTCTTGCTTCTCTTCTTTTGGTACACATCTTCTCATAACTCCATCGTTCCCAAGTTTGAAGAGATAAGGAGAATCCCAAAAATATTTTCAGTTTTCAGAAACTATCTGAATTGCTCGAATGATATCAATCATCCAAGTATATTTGTCGAGTATTCAGTAGAGGTGGTCATCTCTCATCTTATCCTCTATGGGCTCTTTATTATCTTGTCCACGGTTCATCCTAGACAAGTGATCGGCTACAACATTTCCACCCCCTTTTTGTCACGAATTTCAACATCGAACTCTTGAAGAAGAAGGATCCAACGAATCAATCTTGGTTTAGCGTCTTTCTTAGCCAAAAGATACTTGATGGCCGCATGATCGGTGTAAGTAATGACCTTCGAGTTCACAATGTAAGATCTGAATTTTTCAAAGGCAAACACCACCGCTAGCAACTCTTTTAATGTAGTGGCGTAATTTAATTGTGCCTCATTAAGAGTTTTACAAGCGTAGTATACGGCGTGAACTCGACCTTCCTTTCTTTGACCTAAAACTGCCCTACGGCGTAGTCGCTTGCATCACACATGATCTTGAAAGGTTGTCTCCAATCCGGAGGTTGAATGATGGGAGCACTCACCAAAGCATTTTTCAAGGTCCAGAATGCCGCTAAGCACTTCTCGTCAAAGTCAAAATCCACATCCTTTTGAAGAGGTTGTGTTAAAGGCTTAGTGATCTTTGATAAGTCCTTAATAAATCTTCTATAGAATCTGGCATGGCCTAGAAAGCTCCTCAAGGAATTAACATCCGTTGGAGGTGGGAGTTGCTCAACTGTCTCCACTTTAGCTTTGTCTTCTTCAATTTCTCTCTCGGATATAACATGTCTGAGCACTATGCCTTGTTTTACCATGAAGTGGCACTTTTCCCAATTTAGCACTAGATCGACCTCCGCACACATCGTGAGAACCTTATCTAAGTTTGCCAAGCAATCCACGAATGTTTTCCCATAAACGGAAAAATCATCCATGAACACCTCGGCAATTTCTTCAATGAATTCCGAGAATACTGCCATCATGCAACGTTGAAAAGAGGCCAGAGTGTTGCATAGACCAAAGGGCATCCTTCTATATCCAAACATTCCATAAGGACAAGTAAACAATGTCTTGTGTTGATCATACTGGTGAATGGGAATTTGCATGAACCCTGAGTACCCATCGAGAAAGCAAAAATAAGCGTGGTTTGCTAATCTCTCGAGCATCTCGTCAATGAACGGTAGGGGGAAGTGAACTTTCTTTGTTGCTTTGTTTAGCTTTCGATAATCGATACACATCCGCCACCTGGTCACGGTTCTTTGTGGTATTAACTCATTCTTCTCATTCTTCGCCACGGTTAAGCCTCATTTCTTTGGCACACAATGTACCGGGCTCACCCATTCGCTATGCGGCATCGGGTAGATGATTCTCGCATCAAGTACCTTGATGACCTCCTTCTTTACTATCTTTAGCATGGCATGAGTTAGCCTCCTTTGATGGTCCACTATGGGCTTATATTGGTCTTCCATAGGTATACGAAGAGTACAAAAGGCTGGGCTAAGTCCTTTGAGATCATTGATTGAATATCCAATCACTTTCCTATGCTTTTTCAATAAATTCAGCAACTTCTCATTTTCTTCGGGACTCAACTCGTCGCTCACGATGACTGGATAAGTCTTGTCTGGGCCCAAAAATTTGTACTTTAATCCTTTGGGCAAAGGTTTGAGGTCCACCTCGGACACTTCTGGCTCTTCGGGTTTAGTGTCTCCTATGTCTTCGAATTTTTCTGCCTCCACGCTTCCATCTTATGGTTCTAATCCCTTCGTTGCTTCCTCTAGTTCCTCATCTTGTTGATCATTGGATTGATTCTCCATCGCTCTTTGTAGTGGGTCTCTAAGCGTTTCAACAAAACAAAGACTACCTACGTCCTCTACTTCTTCATCTTCGGGAGGAAAGGCTGAAGGATGACTAGAAACGTGAAGAAAATTATATGTGTACTTCTTTCCATTAAGATTTATCATTACTTTGTCTTCCACGACATCCAACACGACATTAACCAACTTAAGAAAAGGCCTACCTAGGATTGTGTGATCATGATTACTATGGTAAGCATCTATAATAAAGAAATCAGTTGGTATGCACTTTCCAGAGATGATTACATTGATGTTGCAAGCAATACCTAGAGGTCTAATAGTTTTACCATCTCCCATAATTAACTTTGTTGAAATTGGAGCTAAGTCTAGGTTGTGGTCTTGATCTTTATCGTAAATTTTGGAGGATAGGACCCTTACTTGAGCTCCGATGTCGCATAAAGCCTTGCATTGAATTCTGTTGATCTCGCAACTCAAGTGTGGTGTCATCTTCTCCTCTTGGTCGGATCCTATTGCATAAACTTCGGCGAGGCGAGCGTATGGCAATGTCTCAGGTTATGTGTTTCAAATCCACTTCATCATCACTAAAAAGCTTTCGAAAGATCTCACCAGTGGTTTTAATGTCGTACGAATTTTCCACTTGCTTTTCCGGTGGGAAGTCCGCTTCCAATGCTCTTGCCATCCCCTTTTGGTTCGGGAACGCTCTTCTCTTGTTGAATACCTCTCCGTAATCAATTGGAACCCATTCCATATGCTCGAACTCTCTTAGTGGCTTCGCGCTTGACATACTCCTTTTGTTTGTTTCATTTGACTTGGCGAAGTCAATGCTTGGGGTAGTTCTTGTCTTGGTGTGTACTTCTTCAAGCTTTTCTGGGATTGGCTCCTCTTTCTTGTCTTTCGGGGTTGACTTTTTGGAAATTTCAGCATGTCTTCATCCTTGAATTGTGTTTCGGCTCTCCCGAAAGTCTTGTTTCCCAATCTCTTCGCATGGCCGCCGCTTTGCTAATCTTTTGTAAAAGTTGAGCTGGTTCCATGAGTGTTTTCTCCATGAGATCCCCACCTGCACACATTGGAACATGTTCCATGCAACTAGGGGTTAGGGAAAAGAAAAATGTATGCAAGAGTATGTCATCGGAGAAGTCGAGTCTTGGTCCTTGTTCAATCAACTCATTAAATCTATTCCAAGCTTGGTCTATCCCTTCCTTTTCTCCTTGCGTGAAGGTGATCACTTGCCTCCTTAGATGTTGAACCTTGCTTATTGGAAAAAACTTCTCACAAAATTTCTTCATCAACTTGTTTTGATTGCCTTCAACTTCAAAGGATGCAAATGAGTACCACGTCTTTGTTTCGCCGGCAAGTGAGTAGGTAAAGAGGTTCCACTTGAACCATTCATCGGGAACTCCTTCTTGACGCACCATGTTGCATAGCGTCGTGAAATTCCTTATGTGTCTATATGGGTTCTCCGTGTCCATCCCTTCAAATAGGGTTGCCGCCACCATCTCGATGACCCTAGCTTTGATTCTATACTTGGTCGCTTCGAGCTTCGAGTCCGACTCTTGTACCTTTATGTCTTCACATCGAGGACTAGCGTAATCCCTTAATGATTTCTCCGGTTCTTCCACAGGCTGGTTGACGAACGCCATCTGTACAACAAGATAAAAACAAAAACAAAACAAAGTGGTTTTCTAGGTAATAGGGGTTAGATGTTAGCAATAAGCTATAAACAAAAACTAAAACAAAATTAGAAGCAAAACCAAACGATGTAAACTGGCTTGCTCCCCGGCAACGGCGCCAGAAAAAGGGGCTTGTTGACGGATAAAACTCGTATCCACGTACGATCCGCAAGCGTACAGACCTACACCTTTTTCACCACGGGGATTCCCTGGGTTCTTATCAATCCGCGGAGCAAGGGGATTACAAGTGTTTGATCTAGCACTACTAACTAACTTATCCAAACCCTAATCTATGGTTAATCTAGAGAATAACTATGCTACACTAGAGAGAATGATTAAACTCACAAGATATATATAAAAGACACTTGCCCAAGGGTCTACGATACTTGAACATGCAACTGATTAAGATATGAAAACCAATCTAATCTATCGGGGGTTGTGACCACGGTTTCGACCTTTCCCTCCCCCCGTGCTGTCACTACGCGAAGGTATTCGTGACTAGACCTATGATGGACACGGCATATTGAATGGTTCCAAGGGAGAATTAAGATCTATACTCCCTACATGGCATGGTAGCTAACCTTAAACAATAAAGCATCCTCAATACTAGATGATAGATAGAAAAACCATACAAAGTTGCGATTACATCTCAAGATCGATTACAACCCATGGACAATGAGAAGATTACCCCATCAAGGTGCTAGGCATAGCACAATTGATCATGGTGACGATTCCTACGGTGCCTTCCTTCTCATTCGGGGGTGCTTTGGCAGGGCCTCGACGTCCTCCACCACTTGTGGTTGCTTCCTTAGAGTAGAGCGATCCTTCACGCGAATGATCTCCCTCCTCTTCTCCCTCTCTAGCTTGTGGACGGTGTTGACGCTTACTAACGTCGCCACCAGGTTTATATCCCCAGCAACGGTGCCAGAAAGCTTGTTGGCACTCTCTAGCGTCGCTACTAAATATGCAATGACGCCAGAGGGCCTGTTGGTATAAATAACGACCGCAGAAAAGTCCGCAAGCGTACGAATACCGGTGTAGCTTTCACCCAAGAGTATTCTAGGGTATCGAATCCACAGGGAACGTGTGTGCACTACTGAAGAATCAAGGTCGGCCTTGGACGAGAGAAGATATGATAATAATGTAGGGGAGGTAGAGAGGGTTTCGAAGGATTCTAGATACTAAGGATAAGATCAGCATTTACTACGATGCTTGCTTCGGGACGCTCATCCGTCCTAACCCGGAAAGGGATGAGAAGGGGGCTAGGCAAGCCAAGCAGGGGTCCTACTGCGCTCTAGTGGATCTCATGTGGTGGACTGCGTAGGCTGTCAGGGCTGTCACCACCTGGGGCTACCACAACAATCGTTCCACTAGGTGTACTCCGAGGTAATCGCAAGACTAGACACCACGTCTACTCTAGTGACTACTATTCTAGCTTTGCAAGTACTAGAACACTAATCAAAGCAAGAAGCCCACAAGTAAAAATAATAAAGCTGAACTTAATTAATTAAATAAAGCCATAATGCCTAAGAGTTACCCGGATGTTACTCAAAGTGGAGCCGCATCCGCCGAGGTACAAGAGGAAGGAAGAAAGCCGACAAGTCCGGCTTCTCCCGGACTCACACCTCAACTCTCACCTAATTCTAACACTAATTTGGTAGGGCTTTGCCTTGATCTTTGCTTCTCTTCTTCGTACTCTTCCATGCGGTGCCTGGCTCAATTTATAGCCCAAATAGGTTGGTGGCTGCAGGAGGGGGTCCTTGTAGGCGAGGGGGAGCTGCAGTGCCCAGCAAGGAGGTGCGGCGGTATCTCGAGGTGCGGCTGGCCTTGTGATTTCCACCGCCTTTGATTGCGCGTCTGTGATTTGGTCCCTGAGGCGTTTGTGGGTCGGTTTGCAGAGTAAAGGAGGTACGTTCGGTCCTCTTGGTGCGGCCGGCCCTGGGCCCTCTTGTCATTCACTCCAGATCATGCTCTAATGTGTAGATGAAGTCTTGGATGTTTCCCCACATCGATTGTTCACTGGCTTGTGGGTCTATGGGTCCAAGTGAGGCTAATCTCCTCCTCTGGATCAAACCAAACTTGTTCCTTTGATCAGGATCGTTCGTAGCTGTGTTCCCTTCAGTGACCGAGGCTTGGTGGCACATTTGGGCGAGTTGGGTAGGTGCGGTCGGCCCTAGTGGTGCGGCTGGCCTGGAGGTTTGACCGGCTCTAGTGGTGCGGCCGACCCTGCCTTCTGGCCCTGGTGTATCTCTCCTGTGGTGTGTTTGCTTGATCCAACACGATCGTGACGAGTTTGGTCTTTTGGGAGCCAGTGCATGGAACTATAATTGGTGGGAGACTGAGTAGTGGTCCAAGGTAGGGCCGGTCGTACCACTAGGTGCGGCCGTGCCTAGCTTATGTGGCTCGGTGCTCTGGAATTTCTCCCTAATGTTGATCCTACAAATGAAATCTCAACACAGCTCATGGAACTTCGTTAGCACCTAAAACAAGCATGAAATTGGTGTCTGGCCTATGGACTTGGTCCCCTTGGATATTATGCTAAGTGAGAGGCATTTGGCAAAGTTTCGTGTTGATTGGAGGAGGTTGATAGGTCCGGCCGAACCTACTAGGTTCGGCCGCACCTACCCTCGACACATCTCGTGTCACAATCTTCCGTGAGGCATAATTTCTGCATTCAGACTCTGAATTAGGTGAACCAAAACTCCATTTTGTTCATCTCGATGAGAACTTCGCAATGGTCCTATTAAACTGAGCATTTGACATTGTTTGTCAAGATGCTTTATTTGTGCTATGATGTCTCATTATGACCTGCATCCAAATATTCACCAAAGCTCGTGGAATCCGTTAGTTTATAACCCCACAGCTATGATGCAAGCTTTGATGGAGTGAAATTTATCCGAAGTTTACGATCAAAAATAGGGACTTAACGACTGTCAACAAGCTCCCCCACACTTAGCCCTTTGCTCGTCCTCGAGTAAAGGTTAAGGACTAGGGTGGAAAACATGAATCCACAATGATATGATGCAAGCATGTAAGATATTCCAAGACATACTTGTGCTTGTGACTCTTTGGGTGTCTACCATGTCATCTTGGATGGTTGAAGAATGGAACGACTGGATTTGAATCACCTCAACTCCTTCTGTAAAGTAGCTTGGGTTTTTGATAATTTTTTTTCAAAACTTAGCCTTACTTGACTCCTCAAATGATGCTCTCAGATCACTCAGTGTGTATGATTCCTCACCAAGGCATTAAACTCGCCTTTATTCGACCTACTTCTAATGATGGCTATATGTGGAGCTCAACGTAGGGTTGAAGATATAAGGCATACTTGTATCACATAATATTGCAAAGTCAAAAACTAGATCCAAGAAGAAAACTAGTCATACAATCTGATCAAGATGTGCATGTGTGTGTGAAAGTGGATGATATGGAAATATATAACTCCTTGTATGATCTCTCTCCCTTTGAACTTTATTTTGAGAACATGGCTATCATTTTTTTTTCTTTTTTCTTTCTCTTTTTTCTTTGTTTTTTTCAGCATGCTTGAGAAGATTTTCTCTTGAGCATGTGTTTTTATCTTTTTTTAGCCCATGTCTCTTTTGAGGGAAAATCTAGGGAGAGAGATTCATAAATTGAATGGAGTATATATTTTTGTGGATGGATGGGTGTTGCTAACTTCCAGTGTAGAAGTTTAGCATATGAAGGTGGAGTATACGTGATCTTGATCATGAAAGCATGAAAAGCTTCTAGCAAGGGTCACAACAATTTGACAAATCTCAATGTAATAACAAGCAGCATATGTATGAGGTTTTCTAATGTAAACACCATATGGCTTTGGTAGGAATATATCATCAATGAGGAGCTTGTAAGGCTATTTTTTTTCAAATAAAATATCCCAAGCACTTCATCAGAGAGAGTGAGGTTCATCGCATCGTACCATATCTCATTAATCAACCATATTTGATCACAAGCAACAGATGTATGTGCTAGGAATAAAGACCATGCAAGCCAATCAATTGAAAACATGTAAAGCAATGGAGCATCAAGATTCATTGAGTTTAATTTAATTATAATCTTATGAAAGGAATTGTAACTCATGAATCATGGAATTAGGGGGACATTATCCCTTTGAATGTGGAAAGAAGTTGACTCTCGATACCTCCCCCACACTATCTTTTGCTGCGTCTTTTCCTGCACACTCTTAGACAAAGATGAGATACATGGATTTGGCTAGTACAAATTGTACTAGACAAATCAAAGCGAAGTTTTTTATTATTATTCATCATTTGACTGATGGTGAACATCGGGCAACCTCCCGGAAGGGCTTTGTTTAAAGTCAAAAGCAAGACATACCTAGCTAGGCAAGATGCATGAGCTAACATCATCTCCAAAGGAGGATAATATTTTGTATGAGAGGAGCTTTACTCGGGATGCTCACATACCGCCCCCACACTTGACGTTTGCATTGATGAGCAACAAAACTCAAGTGTGTGGAGATCAAGCTTCCTTTCGTAGTCTTTCTCTCACCAAAAAAACATACCAAAGTGTTGTACTTGATGTCGCTCACATGTTCGTAGGCATCATCTATCCATCATTCTTCTTGGTCTCCACCTAAAAGGTTAGTAACCAAAAGTATCCGAAGGACACTTTTATTCTAGGAACATGCTCTTGCTTTTATTTGAAAGGAGAAATAAATCTACGCTAATCCAGGCTATCTCCTAGTAGTGCTTTGTTTACGGTCATAAGCTCGACCATGGGAATTTCTTCTCACAGCTATCATTGGTGATGTCATTCCTGCCTCACCACCAATTGTTGATGTATCAGTGAAGCTTCAACTGCAAGGTTAGTGCGATAGTGCATACACGAAATCTACAATGCTTATGGTAAACATATGCATCTACAACCGTCCTTCTAAACTTTTTACAAGAGAGGACCATAAGGCAGTTGTAGTCCTAATGTGTGCTCTATGCACTGAGTGTGACTGACTCTGTAGAGACATGATGCAAGCATGGTTCTTGAGGTAAATCAAGAGTAAAGCTACCATGCTTGTCGATGAGATCCTTTCTTTCGGACCCCAGAGTCGGCGCCTTATAGATTTCCATGGCCCATGGATTTTCCATCTCAAGAGATGCATCATGGAAACTTGATGTCGAATCTTGATCATGGTCGAAAACAACATGATATAGGCGAGTAGGAAGAGGCTCAAAATCGATCAAGGGTGATGATGATCGTTTGTCTTCACAAAGATGAAGGGGGTCTTCCAAGTCATACTCCTGAGAAGTAGAAAATTCTACAAGCTCAACGAGAACAGGCTCGGATGACGCGAACAGAGATACATGCATTATCTCCTCGAACATGTTTTGCTTGGGAAGCGGTGTCACCATAGATTTTTTTGAGAATAAGGGAGTGGTGGCCGAAACAGCTTCACTAAGCTTTTTATCTAGGCTACCTCGAGATGCATCGAGAAGTTTTTCTGTATGGGAGCCTAAGAGGAGATCAAGATCGAGGACATCAAAGACCTGGAAGTCTAGATTAACTTTGATCTTGTCTACTAGGAGTGGCACAATACATGGAACCCCCGACACTCAAGAGTGTGTCCAGAGGGACAACTTTTGAGGAGCTTGTCGGACGGTCTTAGCGTCACGTTGCCCAATAAAGTGTATGCTAAGTGCCATGGCATGACATTGACCTCCATGACGGGGTTAAGGTGGGATTCTACGGTGATTCCTTTTACGGAACAAGGAATGATCGTAGAAGGTGAACAAATCCAAAGTGCTTTGGAAAAGTGTTCCACTTCAGTCAACCACTTCTTTTCCATGGCATCCATGATAGATGTTTCGGTTGGAGGATCAGGAGGCAAAGGAGGGATAGTAGGCCTAGGGGAAGGTTCTGTCAAAGGATTTCTAGCTGGATGGATTTGCACAGAATATGGCTCCTTCCCTTGTTCGGCATCCAAGTAATTCAAGGTGTCTTCGGGATTCTCAGTGGGATCATTGTTGATGGTGTATTTTGGTACACCAAACATGTTCACTACACTTTGGTTTGGATTTGATTGTGGAACTAACCCACCACTAGGCACACTAATCATATAACAAGTTCATCTTCGTGTGTGCATTTGGAAGTGTTATGTTTATGTAGGAAAACATGGACATAAAGGACGGATTCACAACAAGTTCAAAGGAGCAATTAAGGAGTCTTGTTCGTGTTTATGAGCTTGATGAAATCACTTCCAATTGTGGCAAGGACCGAAGTGTTACAAAGGAACATCCCCAAGGAATGAAGCATAAAAGACCGGATTTCATGCAAGGAGAACCTCCATCTTGGACGCGAGGATGACATCGTCAAAATAGTGCAAATGGAGGGGGCAAAGTGCATAAATACATGAGGATCCACGGGAGCGAAGGGGCGACCGAACTGGGTCGGGATGGGCCTGGGCCGGTCGGCCCAAGCTGGCCGGCCTGGCCCACTCCGGGGGTCGGTTCGGCCCTCCTTTTCTTGTACCCGAAGGACCTTCAACCCTAAGTTCGTGGAGGCGCCGCCATTCGCAAGACAGAGAGCCATTCGCACCGAGAGGCCATCCACAAGCTAGAGAGAGAGGAGGGAGATCGTTCAGGAGAAGGATTGCTCAACTCGAAGGAAGCACCCACAAATGGAGAAGAAGGAAGACACCGTCGGAAGCGTCACCATGATCAACGGTGCCATGTCTAGAACCTTGATGGGGTAATCTTCTCATTTTTTCCATGGGTTGTAATTGATCTTGAGATGTAATCGCTACTTTGTTTGGATATCCATCTATCATCTAGTGTTGAAAAAGCTTTGATGTTTAAGGTTAGCTACCATGCCATTGTGACAGAACCGCTCAAGTTAATTCCATATTATTGCTTAAACCACTCCTCTTGGCCATTAAGCAATAATATAGAAGTAACCTGTCGTCTCTGCCGGGTCGGACCCGGTAAATCACTTACATCATAGGATCAACATTTGTACAACAAACTCACACGAAGGCAAGTCCAGAGGTAAACAAGTCACAAGTTATTACATAACATCCTTCAAAGATTCATTATTACAAACCAAGTCTTTTGCATAAAGGTAAATAATTCAGAGTTCGAAACACAGTGGAAATAAAGTACTACTCGACATAAGCAACATCACACGAGGCCATCGATGATGCCACTAAGCACTGTCATCCTCCCACTCGTATTCCCAACCGAGTGGGAGGGAACCAGGCCACAGAAAGCCATCATCACAAAGATCATCACCTGAAAATCATCAACAAAAGCAAGGCTGAGTATACTAATACTCAGCAAGACTTAACCGTCGGGTGATTGGAAAATTCACCAACCCTCTAGACATGCAAGGCTTTATGGCTAGTAGTTTGTTTTGCTGAAAAGTAACAAAGAATATGTCCTTACTTTCAAATTTTAGCTCCAAATTCTAGTCATTTAACCATTACTAGATTAGCCAACTAATTCAATCATGAGTTGTACAATACAGATTAAAGAAGTATACAAATTCTTTCTCAGTTCCATCATTAAGGGACATAGAGTGGATGGTTAAGCAGTCTCAGATAACGGTGAGAGGCCGACGATCGACCGATTAGTAACCTTGCAAGGTGGACCTAAACATACGGGAGAATGCATACCCCAAGAATGCCAAACAAAACCAAAGGGGTGGGGTATACACCAACCAGGCGGTTCCCAACCATCCTCAGTTCGGGATCAAGTCCACAGTCCCTGGTACGAGGTTATCCGGTCACGGTATCTGACCGTCCGGATCCACCTATGCACCACTGCCTAGTATCTGGGGATCTCTCCCGGGTGTAGTGGTAGAGAGTTCCCTTGCTGGATCAGGAAAGTACTAGGCTTACCGGTCCCATTCCCGACAAATGCTTAGTACGTTCAAAAGCTTAACCACTGACATCTACTGACCGGAGTCAGTCCCATGCTCTTACCACATGAGCTGCTGAGTTCAACAATCTTATGATTCCACATAAGAGACCTATAGCTCGCGAGTGACGGTCATGACTCGACTTCTACCGTGGTCCTAAGCATGGCAACTAGCGACCTGACATGCTAGTAATTAAACATAGGAACCTAGGATCATGCATCTAAGGATTCAAGTCAACTCCTGAATGTAAATGCACAAGCATCGCATAAAAGGAAAAGTTGCAGGAGTTTAACAAAAGTAGGTTATGCTCCGGGGCTTGCCTTCACTGGCAAAGTCAGAAGCGAGACCCTCCGAACTTTGGTTCGGGTCTTGCTGCACTTCCACCACGTTCACTTCTCCCTCGGTCGGTTCTCCTTCGGACTCGGGCACCGGCTCGTAGTTCCCGTCGGGGAAGTTCTATACGACATGCAAATGCATTATGATTCAAGTATACAAACTTAAGAAGTTAAATTCAGTTCTGAATTTAGAGATAAACATAGGGGTTTTTGTTGGTCATAATCACCTTAACAAGTTTTTAACTAAACTCGTTTTTCACTAGGACAAGTGGATGGGTGTGAAACTTTATTCTTACTTAACAGTGACTGTGTACACATATAAGTTCATTAGCTAAGTGAACTTCATTAAAGTGTTTTGGGGCTATCCAGAGATGGTTTCATAAATTTCAAGCTTTGAATTTAAACTGCACATGGAGACATGTCTGATTTTCCTTTATTTAGCCCATGTTAAGCTGGATTACTTAGGAAATTAATTCTGATTAAAATATACCCAAACTGATCACAAACTTTTACCAGCATGCACATAACAGCAAAACATAAATTCTGACAAAAAATTAGGCAAAACAACATTACAAAACAATTATGATAAATGTAACAAGTTTAAGCCACTAGGAGCATGAATAAATCATAAAACACAATATACATAGAACCTAAGGCTATAACTTGGCACACAGCATGATAAGGACATATTTAGCTCACACACCAAAAATCACATCCATAGCTGCAGTAGAAATATGGATTTGAATTTAACTCAAAATAGCCACCATAAATTAGCAGGGCATTCTACACAAGTCCAAAATTCATCTCTGATTTATGAAACATACTACTAAGCATTGCAGAGCTACAAGAGAAATTTGGAAGGCATTTGATTAACAGATAAATCTAAACAATTCATTAATGGAGAACAGGCTAAAATCAATATAAATCCATAACTGGAGTTACACACATGATTTCAGTGCCATTTTTCTACACAAAGCCAGGAATGCTATTATTGACAACATATCCAAAATTCACATGCAGATCATTTATACATTTCAAGTTATTTCAAATTTACTCAAACTGCTCAATTCAAGATCATTTAAAAACTACTCTGAAATTTGAAAACTGCCTTTCTATAAAAGTTAGGTTCCTTCACAAGGATTCCAGAACAGTTGAGTTTGCATTTTTATGATTTTTCTACCATTTACTATGTAATTTACAAGATTCAGGTTTTTGAACCTAGGGTTTAAGATTCATTTACAGTTTGGCCCTCGGCTTTTATACTCAGGCCCCTGGGAAGATTCCAATCTTCACGGGAGAGGTCCCCGGCGGAGGCGCGAGGGCGGCCGAGGGCGAGGGAGGCGGCGGACGATCGCGGCGGCCGCAATGCCGGCGAGCCGGCGGTTCGACCGGCCAATGCGTGTGCACGGGAGGGTCCAAGGGGTGCGGATGGATGCTAAGGTGGGGCTTGGGCTCGAGCAGAGGCGGTGGATGGTGGGGTGCACCGGCGAGCTCAGCGCGACGGCGACGGCGGGCGCGGAGGAGCGACGCGGTGCGGCGCCCGAGCAATGCGAGGGAGGGGAGGTGCGTGGGGCGTCGGGAGGAGCTAAAGGCGCGCATGCAAGCCGGGTGGCGAGGCCGGGCCGGGCCCGAGCGAGTGGGGGCGCGGCACGTGGCCGCGGCGACGCGCGCGCGCATGGCGCGGCTCGGCCGACGGCCGCGCGCGCGGCGATCGCGCGGGCGTGCGGGCGCGAGGCCGTGGGCCCGGCCACGATGGCCGACGTGTGGTCCTCGCCGTGACGGCGTATGGACGACGGGCGGTGTGGGCCGGCGAGATGCGCGCGGCGCGCGCGCCGACGGGCGACGTCACGCGCGCGGGGCGCGCTCCGGCGTCCCAGCCCACACATGTTTCGCTGTACCCTACTTTGACCGATTCAAACTCAAAAACTTTGAACTAAAGTTCAAATTCACCAAATACGAAAGTTGTAGACCAGTTAACCCTATCCAACTTTCGTAAAGGCCGACCGGTCAAATTCTCAACGGATTTGGAGATAATCATCCTCAAAGTTACGGATTTGCATGCATTGGTCAAACTGTTCAGCAGGACTTTGACTGGGTTTTTGAGGGTTCAAACCTCCGAATTTGAAATGCCAACAATGGAATGAAATGTGTTCCCAGAAAAACTGAGAAACTTTGATGCTGATCGATTTTGAAGTTCTATAGGGAAATTTCGAGAACGCGCAGGAAAACTAATCCAGCCTTAAGGAGCACTTGGGCTTTGACAACAGTTTAGGGTGTTGACCAAGGTTCTTTGTGCAAAAGTGTGACCCCACCATGTCAACATGATTATGGGCCAAATAAACCTGATTAATAGAGCTAGGTAATGTCATAAGCAAAATAAACATCAGGGATGTTACAGCCTACCCCCCTTAACAAGGATCTCGTCCCGAGATCGGAATTTAAAAACAAAGGTTAGGGAAAAAGTCACTTACGGTTCTGGACTTGCAGGAACCCTGGATAGTGAGTGTTAAGATAGTGTTCAGTTTCCCATGTGGCTTCCTCTTCTGTATGATGACTCCATAAGACTTTGTACATGGTCACCGATTTCCTCCTCGTCTTCCTCTCCTTTGTGTCAAGAATCCGCATCGGATGTTCTACTAGTGAAAGATCTGGCTGTATCCATGCGTTGGCTTCATTGATAACCCTCATTTCAGGTTCATGGGCGTACTTTCTCAATTGAGACACGTGGAACACGTCGTGTATAGCAGCAAACCGCTCGGGTAGGCGAATGCGATAAGCAACGGGTCCACAAACTTCAGTAATTTCATAAGGGCCAATGTATCTTGGAGCTAACTTCCCCTTGACTCCAAATCTTTGTACTCCTTTTGTTGGTGAAACTCTCAAATACACTTTCTCGCCAACTTGGTATTCCCTTACAGCTTTCCCCTTGTCATGGTAACTCTTTTGCCTCATTTGCGCGGCCTTTAAGTTTTCTTTTATCACTTCGACTCTCTCCTCGGCTTCTTTAACTAAATTTGGTCCAAAGAACTTTCGCTCTCCTACTTGCGACCAGTTTAAAGGGGTGCGACATCTTCGCCCATAAAGAGCCTCAAAAGGTGCCATCTTCAAGCTATCCTGATAGCTGTTATTGTAAGAAAATTCTGCCAGGCCAAGCATTTGTCCCAGCTCTTGTCAAAGTGAATGATACATTCTCGAAGCATGTCTTCTACAATTTGGTTGACTATTTCCGTCTGTCCATCCGTCTGAGGATGATAGGCGGAGCTATGGATTAGCTTTGTTCCCAAGTTTTCGTGTAACTGCTCCCAAAAACGAGATATAAATTGAGGACCTCGATCAGAAATGATGGTCTTAGGGATTCCGTGTAGTCGCACTACGTGGTCAAGATATATCTCTGCATAGTCCTTGGCTGAGTAAGTGTTGTTAACTGCGATGAAGTGTGCAGTTTTGGTTAGCCTATCGACCACGACCCAGATAGAATCGTGATTTCTGGACGTGAGTGGCAATCCCACAATAAAATCCATGCTGATATCATCCCACTTCCAAGAGGGTATGGGCAAAGGTTGGAGAGTACCCGCTGTTTTTAGATGGCTTGCCTTGATTCTGGAACATGTGTCGCACTCAGAAACATACTTTGCTATGTCGACCTTCATATTGGACCACCAGAAATTCCCTTTCAAATCTTGGTACATTTTACTACTCCCTGGGTGGATCGAGAATTTGGAGAGATGAGCCTCATCCAAAATTTCCTTCCGGAGGGTAGGATCTTCCGGGACAACGAGACGTTGTCCAAACCAAATTGTACCATTAGGGTCTTGTCGGAAACACGTGTATTTTGGATCATTTTGAGACAACATTTGTTTGATAGTTTTGATCCCCTCGTCCCTGGCTTGAGACATTACTAACTTATCCCACAAGACAGATTCTACCGAGATGGTATTCAACATGCCTTGAGGAACAATTTCCAGGCGTAATTTACTTAGCTCGCTGCACAAGGTATCCCTATAAGATTCTGTGGACAAGCAATAGTAGTGACTTTTACGACTGAGAACATCCGCAACTACATTTGCTTTGCCGGGGTGGTAGTGCACTTCAAGATCGTAATCCTTAATAAGTTCCAACCACCTTCTTTGACGCATATTTAAATCAGCTTGGGTAAAGATGTACTTGAGACTTTTGTGATCGGTGTAGATATTGCAACGGGTTCCCATTAAATAATGCCTCCAGATTTTCGAGGCATGAACGACCGCTGCTAGCTCAAGATCGTGAGTTGGGTAATTCTTCTCGTGTGGGCGGAGTGCTCGGGAAGCATAGGCAATTACTCGGTTTTCTTGCATAAGGACACAACCCAGACCTGTGCCCGAGGCATCACAATAAATTTCATATGGCTTGGAGTTATCGGGTTGAGCTAACACTGGGGTGGAAGTTAGGTACTATTTCAGAGTTTGGAAAGCATCCTCACATTTCTCGTCCCACTCTAATTTGACTCCTTTCTTCAATAATTCAGTCATAGGTTTGGTAATTCTAGAAAAATCCAGGACAAAGCGACGGTAATACCCAGCCAATCCAAGAAAGCTTCTAATTTGATGGACGGACTTTGGCGGTCTCCATTCTATCACTTCTTGCACTTTACTTGGATCCACGGATATACCTTCATTAGATATGGTGTGCCCTAAGAACTTGACACTATCCAACCAGAATTCGCATTTGGAGAATTTGGCATATAGTTTATGATCTCTCAAACATTGAAGAACAATGCGAAGATGTTCCGCATGCTCCTCTTCGTTCTTGGAATAGACCAAGATGTCATCGATGAAAACCACCACGAATTTATCCAGTTCAGTCATGAACACTGAGTTCATGAGGTACATGAAGTAGGAAGGTGCATTAGTGAGACCGAAGGACATAACCAGGTATTCATACAACCCATAACGTGTGGAGAAGGCAGTCTTAGGAATATCACAAGGCCGAATTTTTATCTGATGATAATCTGACCTAAGATCAATTTTGGAAAAGACCTTGGCTCCAGCTAGTTGATCAAACAGCACATCAATGCGGGGCAGGGGGTATTTATTTTTGATGGTGACCGCATTGAGAGGGCGGTAGTCTACGCATAGCCTCAAACTACCGTCTTTCTTCTTGACAAAGAGAGTAGGACATCCCCAAGGAGAAGAACTCGGGCGGATGAAACCCTTGTCCAATAACTCCTGAAGCTGGGTCTTCAGCTCTGCCAGCTCCTTGGGCGGCATACGGTAAGCTCTTTTCGAAATAGGTGACGTACCAGGTTGTAGTTCAGTCACGAACCCAATGTCCCGATCTGGTGGAATGCCCGGCAGATCATCAGGAAAGACATCCGGGTAGTCACAGACCACTGGGATCTCCGCTAAGCTTGTGGCTATTGAGACATAGGCACTGGGGTCCATAGATCCCCTCAAAGGTAAGTAAAGAGTCGAGACACCTACAGCAGGTGAAGTGATTTCTATTCTTTGTTCAGCAATATCCAAGAGTACTTTATGATGTGTCATCCAATCCATTCCCAAAATGACATCTATTCCATCTAACCCCAAGGTTAAGAGATTGGCCTGGAAGATATTGCTACCTAGCTGCAATGGTACACTCTTTACTAGTGTGTTGGAGGATATTTTCCCTCCAGGAGTTGCGATCTTAAATTCATCCTTAACTCAAAGCACATTTAGACCCAAGTTGACTTGTGTATTTTGGTTCATAAAGCTATGTGTAGCACCGGAATCAAACAAAATCTTAACAGGTTTGCCATGGATAGAGAAGGTACCCGTCATAACTGCTGCTCCCTCAGGAATTCCCACCATAGTGGTGAAGTTAAGACGACCCTGCTTGACTTGCACGATTTACTTCTTCCCTTTCTCCTTGTTGTTCTGAGGCTGTCCCCGTCCCTGATTCTGCTGCCTGGGTTGAGGACAGGCATTCATAAAATGTCCGGGTTTCCCACATTTGTAGCAGTGTCCTTCATTGTTGGTGCGGGCCGGTGGGGGTGCATTGGGCCTAGCATTCTGCTGCTGAAAATTTGGGGAACAGAAATTCCCTTGCTGCTGATTTTGGGGAGGTTTCACCACCCATCGCCTAGAATGTTGGTTCTGCTGAAAATTCTGCGGTGCCTTCTGAACTATGCGGAATTTGCGCTTAGGCGCGTTGTTAGAGTTGAACGCAGCCTTCCTTTTCTTTGCATTCTGCACCTTCTTCATTGCATCCTCCTGGGATATGGCCAGGTCCACTATCTCGTGATAGCTGTTCGTTTTGATGGGGTTCAACTTTTCATAGAGCTCAGGATCAAGACCCCTGCGAAAGCGATCCATTTTATTGGCATCTGTATCAACATAGTAGTCACCATACTGACACAGGTTGTTGAACTTCTGTGATATACAGAGTCCGAACCCTGCTTCAAGTTCGATAGCTCATTCAGCTTTCTCTCCACCATCCCCTTAGGAATGTGGTGATTCTTGAATGCAGTTTTGAATTCAGCCCACGTGATCTCATGGCCATTGGGCTGCATCATTTTGAACTGATCCCACCAAAGCAGTGCCGGACCACGGAGATACATTGCTGCAAACTTAACCTTTCGCTCCTCGGAGCATGGCGAAGTGAGAACATCCAACTTGGCTTCAATAGCACACTGCCAAGCATCAGCCTCCAATGGTTCCTCTACTTTGTGAAAAAGCGGCAGTTTCAGTGCAGAGAACTGAGCATATGTTGCCACTCGAGGATCTTCTTCTAACTGGTCATTGCGCCTCTTATTCATCTTCTGTTGATTTTGCAGTATCTGGCGCATCATATCAGCTTGAGCAAGGAGGAAGGCCTCCATAGGCATCATGTTTGGTGGGGGAGGTGGTGGCGGCAGGTCGCTACTACTAGCACCACCAAACCCATGGGGATTTCCGCGTGTTGCTCCCACCATCTGAAAAAAATTGGTAATGGAGGTTAGCCACATGTCCATAATCTTGCCAATATAAGCATAAACAAGAAGAACATGTGTAAAGCGTTCCCTCCATGCACAATTTTCAGAAACAAGACAGCCAAGTACTCTGCCGTATAAAATTCATATCTTGCTGCTCGGTTATTGAACGATGCTAAATTTTGGTCAGTAGTAGAAACATTTCATTCACTACGACTATGGTATTCGACCGAACCCTGAATTTCGACGTTAACATGCCCGAAAATTAAAATCCCACTGGTCTGTCCAGCCTGAGTTTCAGAATGCAGCTAGTTACAGAAAAATTCATATTTCCCAAACCACAGAAGCAATGAGGCTAAAATTTTACGAGCATGCACACAAAGTAGTTTCCAACAACTTTGGTATTCATTCCACAGCCCAGTTCCGACCATAAAGAGGTTCAAACTGCCCATTACATACCGCTGCATCCAGACCGCAGCATTCAACTAGCAGACTTAATTACAACAGATTAGCCTAACTTTCAACAAGTCTTCACCCTAGGTTACATAGGGGTCAATGGTAGCATCAGGCCACCCAAAAGAATACTCATCCTACGTCAGCCTATCCCATTCACGGACCAAAATCAGGCCGCCCGTATGAGTATGGACACTAGTCTATCAACACCTAGTAAGTATCATCACCGCCCGAGGCGGCACTAGCAACAGGCGAACCCTCGACCATCGGGTCCAGTGGCGGAGCCTCGGTGTCGTCCACCATGGACTGAGCGTCGTCCTTGTCACCCTCCATAGCTCCAGGGGCTGGCGGAGGAACCGGGCTGCCGCAAAGACTCGGATCAACTCGTTGGCCGCCTCCGTGTCCCGGTCCATGGCCTCAAGCTACCCGTCCATATCTATCGTGCCTGGAGGTGAACAAACCTCTCGTCCTTCAGCTGCTCCATCTGCTCTCTCTGCTGCTCCATCTCCTCTCTCTGCTGCTCCCTCTGCTCCTGCAGTCCCACGATGGCGTGGAGACGGTCAGTGAGTATGTTGACCCACTGAGCGTCACGTGCCACCCAGTTGGCCTCACGGGCCTCCAGCTGTCTAACCCGCAGTCGTGCCTCGGCGAGGTCCCGCTCAAAGCCCATGTAGCCAAACGAGAGAGAGCACAGGTGGTGGGTGCGCACTCCCAGCTTTCTGGCGGAGTCGAGAGCAGAAGCAGTCACCGCGGTGGAAGCAGCACTGCGAAGGGCCTGCAGATGGTACAACGCACCCTCGCACCGAACCATCTCCTGCAGCGCGTCGAGTGGGCGCATGCCGGCCAGAAGGTCGGCCATGTGCCCCATGCGGTGCCTCCACGCGGGGTCCTCGGGGTCCACTGCCGGTAGCAGTCCCACCAGTGAGGTGGACACCTCGTCAGGGTGCTGGGCGCAGAAGGAGTTAAGCACTCCCAAAGCGGCTACCTCCAGCGTCTCCAGCAACTGGACGCTCACCACGTCCGTGCTCAGGTCGGCCCACTTCGGGTGGTCAGGGTGGAGCGGCACGGACACCCCGAACACGACGGGCCGGGGCACTCCCAGCTGCACTGTCTCCATCGCCTCATACGTCGGAGGCGTCGGGTACCCAGACGAGCGAAGGGCGTCCCACAAGATGCGGGCAAAACCCTCAAGGTGCAGCCCGTCAGTACAGACTGAACCGTCCGGATGAACCTCCCAGAAAAGCCGTCCAGCCATCTGCATCACAAAACTCCCACTGGTTAGCGTGAGTTGAGAAATGACAGATTCTGTACAGTGCACAAAAATGCATGCAACTCAAAAACTGTTGAGCCAAAAATTCCCAAATTTCACCAGATTCTTGCTGATACACTAAGACACAAGTTTGTTATTCAAAAGTTGAGTTATAAACAAAAGGAGAATGGCCAAAAAGCTACAAGTTCAGGTTGCTGTCACCCAGAAATTCCAGCCAACAGCACTGCACTAAACAGAGCATAACTTCAATTCCCTTTACTCAAAATTCTTGAATGTTTCACAGCAGATCCACAACAAGATTTAGAGCAACTTTTGTATCTAGCACTTTTGTTGGAAACTAGATTTTTGGGGGCCGAAAATTTTCAGAACTGAACTACTGCCAAAAAGACAGCTAGATTAAACCTTAGGAAGAGGTCCTAACTTGAGTTTGGTTAAACCAATTTTTATGAAATTTTTACAGTATACCCTTTGGGAGATTTGGAACCTTTTTCTTAGATGATTTCTAAAGAAAAGCTTGTTATATTGATCTGGAAAATAATTCCGGACCAGCAGCTTGTTCACACTATAACTAGATGGACCTTAAATGCCTTGACAAATTTTTGATCTAGTCTTGACTTCAAGTTTTAAAGTTTAAAGTTGCTGTTCACTTATGATTTTTAACATGATGCAAGCACACCTATGCGTCCTCACAGACAATTTCTTGTCAACACAAAGTTAGTGCCGGTGGCATGGCATATAATCTCTCCCTATAATAGCTAGTCGAGAGCTAAACCAAGGAGTTACCGGATCTAACGATTCACGGTTAGCGTACCTGCAGAAAATCACAGAACATCCCGAACCTTTCATGCCAGCACTCATGAAAGCGTCCACACACATTACCGTTCACTATAGAAACGATATCCATGCATCAAGCCGCTGCATGGACAGCGTCCAACCTCGGACACCCTCCGTTTGAATGGAGTGTATCCTTGCCTCGCATGAGCGACATGCAGAAGGAACACGTATGAAACACGTGGCGACACACAACTCATAAACAGACGCGAAGATGGGATCTGTGGAATGGATCACTCCATCAACCCTCGCAATTCCCGTGATGCGGAACAGCCCACGTATAAAACACGTGGCTCATCTAGTTTGGTTGTACAAGAAAGTAAATCTTGACTGAAAGTAATGTGCTGGAAGTTAGTCTAGATAAACCGTAGTTAACTAGCCACCAGAAAAACCCAAAAACCTCTAGGGCCTCTCGGACTAAGCCATCCTCAGCGTCCCTAACGTACTTCGGAAACACACCTTACTCTTGCAAGTTTTATTCAAAAACATGTTGTTAAGGGTGTATTAAGACCTCTGGTGTACAAGTGAAGATCTGATGCTAGCTGTGACAGAACCGCTCAAGTTAATTCCATATTATTGCTTAAACCACTCCTCTTGGCCATTAAGCAATAATATAAAAGTAACCTGTCGTCTCTGCCGGGTCGGACCCGGTAAATTACTTACATCACAGGATCGACATTTGTACAACAAACTCACACGAAGGCGAGTCCAGAGATAAACAAGTCACAAGTTATTACATAACATCCTTCAAAGATTCATTATTACAAACCAAGTCTTTTGCATAAAGGTAAATAGTTCAGAGTTCGAAACACAGCGGAAATAAAGTACTACTCGACATAAGCAACATCACACGAGGCCATCGATGATGCCACTAAGCACTGTCATCCTCCCACTCGTATTCCCAACCGAGTGGGAGAGAACCAGGCCACAGAAAGCCATCATCACACAGATCATCACCTGAAAATCATCAACAAAAGCAAGGCTGAGTATACTAATACTCAGCAAGACTTAACCGTCGGGTGATTGGAAAATTCACCAACCCTCTAGACATGCAAGGCTTTATGGCTAGTAGTTTGTTTTGCTGAAAAGTAACAAAGAATATGTCCTTACTTTCAAATTTTAGCTCCAAATTCTAGTCATTTAACCATTACTAGATTAGCCAACTAATTCAATCATGAGTTGTACAATACCGATTAAACAAGTTTACAAATTCTTTATCAATTCCATCATTAAGGGACATAGAGTGGATGGTTAAGCAGTCTCAGATAACGGTGAGAGGCCGACGATCGATCGATTAGTAACCTTGCAAGGTGGACCTAAACATACGGGAGAATGCATACCCCAAGAATGCCAAACAAAACCAAAGGTGTGGGGTATACACCAACCAGGCGGTTCCTAACCATCCTCATTTCGGGATCAAGTCCACAGTCCCTAGTACGAGGTTATCTGGTCATGGTATCTGACCGTCCGGATCCACCTATGCACCACTGCCTAGTATTTGGGGATCTCTCCCGGGTGTAGTGGTAGAGAGTTCCCTTGCCGGATCAGGAAAGTACTAGGCTTACCGGTCCCATTCCCGACAAATGCTTAGTACATTCAAAAGCTTAACCACTGACATCTACTGACCGGAGTCAGTCCCATGCTCTTACCACATGAGCTGCTGAGTTCAACAATCTTATGATTCCACATAAGAGACCTATAGCTCGCGAGTGACGGTCATGACTCGACTTCTACCGTGGTCCTAAGCATGGCAACTAGCGACCTGACATGCTAGTAATTAACATAGGAACCTAGGATCATGCATCTAAGGTTTCAAGTCAACTCCTGAATGTAAATGCACAAGCATCACATAAAAGGAAAAGTTGCAGGAGTTTAACAAAAGTAGGTTATGCTCCGGGGCTTGCCTTCACTGGCAAAGTCAGAAGCGAGACCCTCCGAACTTTGGTTCGGGTCTTGCTGCACTTCCACCACGTTCACTTCTCCCTCAGCTGGTTCTCCTTCAAGACTCAGGCACCAGCTCGTAGTTCCCGTCAGGAAGTTCTATACAACATGCAGATGCATTATGATTCAAGTATACAAACTTAAGAAGTTAAATTCAATTATGAAGTTAGAGATAAACATAGGGGTTTTTGTTGGTCATAATCACCTTAACAAGTTTTTAACTAAACTATTTTTCACTAGGACAACTGGATGGGTGTGAAACTTTATTCTTACTTAACAGTGACTGTGTACACATATAAGTTCATTAGCTAAGTGAACTTCATTAAAGTGTTTTGGGGCTATCCAGAGATGGTTTCATAAATTTCAAGCTTTGAATTTAAACAGCACATGGAGACATGTCTGATTTCCCTTTATTTAGCCCATGTTAAGCTGGATTACTTAGGAAATTAATTCTGATTAAAATATACCCAAACTGATCACAAACTTTTACCAGCATGCACATAACAGCAAAACATAAGTTCTGACCAAAAATTAGGCAAAACAACATTACAAAACAATTATGATAAATGTAACAAGTTTAAGCCACTAGGAGCATGAATAAATCATAAAACACAATATACATAGAACCTGAGGCTATAACTTGGCACACAGCATGATAAGGACATATTTAGCTCACACACCAAAAATCACATCCATAGCTGCAGTAGAAATATGGATTTGAATTTAACTCAAAATAGCCACCATAAATTAGCAGGGCATTCTACACAAGTCCACAATTCATCTCTGATTTATGAAACATCCTACTAAGCATTGCAGAGCTACAAGAGAAAGTTGGAAGGCATTTGATTAACAGATAAATCTAAACAATTCATTAATGGAGAACAGGCTGAAATCAATATAAATCCATAACTGGAGTTACACACATGATTTCAGTGCCATTTTTCTATACAAAGCCAGGAATGCTATTATTGACAACATATCCAAAAATCACATGCAGATCATTTATACATTTCAAGTTATTTCAAATTTACTCAAACTGCTCAATTCAAGATCATTTAAAAACTACTCTGAAATTTTAAAACTGCCTTTCTATAAAAGTTAGGTTTCTTCACAAGGATTCCAGAACAGTTGAGTTTGCATTTTTACGATTTTTCTACCATTTACTACGTAATTTACAAGATTCAGGTTTTTAAACCTGGGGTTTAAGATTCATTTACAGTTTGGCCCTCGGCTTTTATACTCAGGCCCCTGGGAAGATTCCAATCTTCACAGAGAGGTCCCCGGTGGCGGCGCGAGGGCGGCCGGCGGCGAGGGGAGGCGGTGGACGGCCGCGGCGGCCGCAATGCCGGCGAGCCGGCGGTTTGGCCGGCCAATGCGTGTGCACGGGAGGGTCCAAGGGGTGCGGATGGATTCTAAGGTGGGGCTTGGGCTTGAGCGAGAGGCGGTGGATGGTGGGGTGCACCGGCGAGCTCGGCGCGGCGGCGACGGCGGACGCGGAGGAGCGACGCGGTGTGGCGCCCGAGCAATGCGAGGGAGGGGGAGGTGCGTGGGGTGTCGGGAGGAGCTAAAGGCGCGCATGCAAGCCGGGTGGCGCGGCCGGGCCGGGCCCGGCGAGTGGGGGCGCGGCGCGTGGGCGCGCGGCGACGGCGCGCGCGCACGCGCGCGGCCGGCCGGGCGGGCGCGAGCGCGCGGCGATCGCGCGGGCGCGAGGCCGTGGGCCCGGCCACGATGGCCGACGCGTGGTCCTCGCCGTGACGGCGTACGGACGGTAAGCGGTGTGGGCCCGACGCGATGCGCCGGCGCGGCGCCGATGGGTGACGTCGCGCGCGCGGGGCGCGCTCCGGCGTCCCAGCCCACACATGTTTCGTTGTACCATACTTTGACCGATTCAAACTCAAAAACTTTGAACTAAAGTTCAAATTCGCCAAATACGAAAGTTGTAGACCAGTTAACCCTCTCCAACTTTCGTAAAGGCCGACCGGTCAAATTCTCAACGGATTTGGAGATAATCATCCTCAAAGTTACAGATTTGCATGCATTGGTTAAACTGTTCAGCAGGACTTTGACTGGGTTTTTGAGGGTTCAAACCTCCGAATTTGAAATGCCAACAATGGAATGAAATGTGTTCCCGGAAAAACTTAGAAACTTTGATGTTGGTCGATTTTGAAGTTCTATAGGGAAATTTCGGGAACGCGCAGGAAAACTAATCCAGGCTTAAGGAGCACTTGGGCTTTGACAACAGTTTAGGGTGTTGACCAAGGTTCTTTGTGCAAAAGTATGACCCACCATGTCAACATGATTATGGGCTAAATAAACCTGATTAATAGAGCTAGGTAATGTCATAAGCAAAATAAACATCAGGGATGTTACAGCCGTAAAGGGAGTAAGATCTCAATGCTTGTCACACCTGATCTCCGTAGAGAAACCAGATGCATCCCATATGTGTGCCAGGATCTAGTTCCACACATATGATAGACAAAATGAGTGTAATATCATAGACAGTAAAACACGCAACAAGGGGTATAACAACTTACTACACTCATTCGGAAGACACGAAGGTCTTTGATTTCGGAAAACGATAACTACATGACGAGTCTTCGTCTTCCGCTTCCACAGGCACTTGACTGGGGGAGATGCATGCCTCAGAACTCCTTAATGTCGTTGTAGAACTCTTCACCATTGTTCTCTTCTGAACAGCGGTAAGCAAGGATGAGTCCACTTATAGTTGGTACTCAACAAGTGGGGGAATATATAAGGCTACCAAGGATAGGCTATGGTTTTGCAGCGGTTATCACTTTAATGTCGGTCAAACTTTTAATTGAAGAATGCCAAGTTACTAGATGTAAGTATATACCAACCCACTTGAGGAACTTTTAAGCGAAACAACCCAAAGCTCATCGAACCATGATTTTTTCTCATCTTTAAGTTTATTAATCATGTGAGGGTCCAAGCCGCTCATAACCGTGAGCACGGCTGATCGATTAGTTTTACACTCTGCAAACGTTTGCACACTTTACCCACAGCTCGCGTAAAAGTTCTGAAGAACTTTGGACCCAACCATGCGATGCTGATCAGGCATCATACCACACTTCCGAGGTGTGATTGCATAGGGACGCTACGAAGCCTTTACAAAGGCATGCAAAAGACTAACAACCCGCATAGTTACGGATCAGGGCGGACCATAACCCTCCCTAGTGGTCAGCACCTTAACAAAAGCTGCTATCCCAAAAGGACCGGGGTATACCCCTGCAACCCGGATTCCTCTCTGCTCCTTTCGGAAAAGGGCCATCAGATCAATTGCACACCTAATTAATTGGCTAAGGTCAGAGCCATATGACACCGTGGTTGCACATGTTTTCTTGGGTGGTTCTCCATGCTCCGATTAAATCATATGATCTTGTATTACTAAAAGCATCATCGTTAAACATACAAGCCTTTATCTTGGAAAACCATTTTATCCAACCTAAGTTGAGCAACTAGCATATTCTACCCAAAACATTTATTTAAACAGGTTGATCCAAGGATTGTGAATAAAAGTCTAGGTAAGTCCTTAAAAAGGGTGTTCCCATCAATTTAATGCAATAACATAATAAACATAAACTTAGTTGTCATGCAATTACATAGGTTAAAATAGAATCCTGTAGCGAGAGAAGACCACTTGCCTTCCTTGCTTAAACACTGAGGTTCTTCTATTTCAAACACTTGCTTTTAATCTACTTCAACTGGCTGCTCGCTTGAAATTGGCACGATGTCTACAAGCACACAAGAATACATTCAATAAACAAAACAATACAACCAAGCATGAAAAGCTTAAAGGAAAACAAGGTTTGGGTCTAGGAAAGCGAACACAAGGAACACTCGGAACTATCGGGAGATTTGGATGATCACATATAAGAGCTAGCTATGTGTTTGGTATCTTTTAATTAAGTAAAATCATGTGTATAGGTTATTTCAGAGAAATACCCTATTTATAATTAAGCAAGTTATATTTGTATTTAAAAGATGATGTAAGCGTAGTCCAATTTTACTATTCAAGTATGATTTATGCAAATTAAACATTTAATTTTAAAAGAAGCATGTAAAAGCATCTAGGCATTTATCTTTATATTGCGAGTTATTCTAACCAAATTATAACTTATAAACACATTTATATTCATTTTAATCAAATTAACATTTAATTAAGAAAACTCGGGACATAGCCTGTGTTACATTTTAGTAGAAAGCAAATTGCATATTCATTAATCAAATTAAATTTGATTATAAAAACCGAGGTATACATCTAATTAACTTTTAATTAAAAGAAATATTTAATTAGTATTAATCATATTAACTTTCTTATGAAAAAACGTCTTAATTGGATTTTAATTAGAAAAGCATGTGTATAAGGATTTAATCATATTTAATATTTAAATAAATTATAAAACAAAGAGCAGGTTCAACATTGGTCCTATCACGTAGTTTGAGTTGATATGAGCCTAACGCAACTTGAAACGGTGGAAACGGAGCTAAAACACATAAGATACAGCCAAAACAGGGTTCTAAAACTGACGAGCTTGAAAGGACGGTCGTGTGGACACCAAGAACGCTTAAAACGGATAAAAGACGGAAAAGATATGGATAAAACAAGGTTCAGGGGCTTTTCTGTAAAGAAACAGGGCTCTAGGGGCTGAACTGCAAGAAACGAGGGGCTGAAACATAATTATGCATATAAACAGAGAGGTTTATATGCAAAGAGTGATGAAAAGGGCCTCTGGTGAAGGAATCTAGGAAAACCAAGGGCTAGATCATAAAAACAGGGACCTATATTTGAAGATCTTAATAGGTGGAAGGACCGGCATGGAATATTAGAAAAGCGCAGGGGTTTTTTAGCAAAACTACCGGCGGCGCCTGGGTTGACCGGTACTTAAAGTGTTGACCCAACGGCTTGGGGGATCTGGGCCGTCGAATCTGAATCGTGCGGCGGGTGCAGCCGTGGATCGGGCGGTGAACCTGGTCCACGGGTCCATGGTGGACCGGGGCCAAGGGGTTAACCCCCGATCTGATCAGGGCCGTTGGTCGTGGATGGGTAGGCTTGGGATGCGCGCACACGATCAGGCGGCGGCGGACGCATCTGGACCGTCCACGGCCGATCCCGCGGTCGACGCGCATCAACAGCTGAGCGGGCGGCGCTGACTCGCCGGAGACGGCGCTGGGCTCGCCGGCGAGGCTCGATTTCGAGCTCTCGGTCACCAAAATAGGTGCGGTTCGATCCTACAGGAAGCTAAGAAGATGGCGAAGCTATCTAGGGGCACAAGAAGGTGGCTCGCGCGACGGCTAGGGCGTCACGGTCGGCGGGGCGGACGACGCAAGGTCAGCGCTCGGCGGTGGGGGTTACGGCTCGGGAAAGAAAAGAATAAAGAGTGGGGAGGGTTCGCTCACCACACGAAGACGAGCCGGTGAAGGTTTGGGCGGCAGAGATGGCGCGATGGAGGAGATCGAGGCGGTGGTGCTCCGACAGCAGTGAGCTTCGGGTGGCTCAGTTCGACGGGAGAAGGAGGGGCACGGGCGCGGGAGTCTTTCGGTGGATGATGCACACGACGGGCGAAGGCGAGGAGAACTCAAGGAGGTGTACACCAGCGACGAGGGAGCTCCAAGCGGGTGTCAATGTGTTGACGGTCGATTTTGGTAAACCTAGCTATAAGTTTACCGTCAATATTTGCACATATTTGATATTCTAACCAATGGTACTAACCCCCCGGAGGTATCAAGTTCACTCTCGCATGTCGATTTTGGAGTTTGTTGTTTACGCAGGAAATTAATGTTAAAGAGGAGACTTTCGGGATAAGTTCATCAAGCACTTCAAGATAAGATCATGAAGCCCGTCACAAGTCAAGACACGTGATGAACATGACTCCAAATGACCCAAGGACCGAAGCGTCAATGTGCAAGTCTTCAGGGACTCAACTAGAAAACAGTGAAGCTTGCATAGCAAGGATTCAAGCCTTAACCGTGAAGGAAACAACGTCAAAGGCCCACATGCAAGTGCACACAAATAAGGGATCACGCGAGAAGCAACCGGGGAGGAAACCGGGGTTGAACAGGGCCGAATTGGGCTTGGGCTAGCCGGCCTGGGCCGACCGGCCCAGCCCACTTTGGGCCCGGTTCGCGTCCCCCTTTTGCCCTAGGTGCTTGTCTATTTATTGCCTCTTCCCCCGCCGGCCGCCACATCCATCCATTCATCAAAGAGCCGTCGAGACAAAGGAGAAGCACCGGGAGGAAGCCGACGCCGCCGCGAGTCCTCGAGTTGCCTAGGAGATGGCTTAGTCCGTGCCCTAGCCGCCATGGTTGGCCCTGCGTGGTGAAGCCATGGTGGAGTTCCGGAGCCGCGACTTGAATTCATCAAGTCGTTTGTATCTTCAACATTCGGTGATGTAATCATATCTTGTTATACTTTGATCTACTACGAGTTATACTTATTCATATGTGTAGCTACCATATGCCTTTAGTAGGACTAGATCGAATCATGGTGATTATTCTTGTCTTGCGGACACACTGTAGTAGTGCACGGACCTAGGTTGTTACTCGGTGATGATTATCCTCGCGTAGTGACAGTACGTGAGGGGAGAAAGCGGCGAGTGAATGTGCATCGAACCACTCCATATCGGTTTACTCCATATCGAGTGTAATCCTTATCATAGTATAGGTTTAGATTGGTTTATCACCTTGGCCAGAACGGCAATGAGAAGACAATAGGCTAGGTTTACCTTTGGTTTGCTTACCTTTATGGCTAGGTGGATGTGATCCATACATCCCTTCGTGTTTGTATGTTATCTTTATGCAATCAACACTTCACATAGGGTTAGACCGGTAGGTTAGATAGAGAACCTTGGTGGTTTGCTTCCGATCCTTGGATTGACAAATCTAGGGAGAACCCTCCTTGGTGAAAAAGGCACCAAGTCACCCGTAGGCTTGCGGTGAACTTGAGCACGGTTTTGAACCGTCAACACAATGGTGCGACGGCCGGAGCATCAAAGGGGCGACGGTGCGTGCGACGAGAAGAGGGGTGTGATATGGGAAGCTCGGTCGGGAGTGAGAAAAGGGGTGAAGCGGAAGCTTTAGCTCGGTTTATATAGAGCCGGGGAGGGGCAACAATCAGGGTGAAAGGGCCATTAATGGCCAGGGGCACAGGTCTTCAAAGCATTCAAGAGGGAGGCTTGAATGGAGAGGAAACCAAAGGGGAGTTTAAGGAGGGAGAATGAAGCCGGGGTTTTACTGCGCGTTGAATGGGAGGATTGATGGGGGAGGCGCAGGAGACACGGGACAATGGCCGGCGACGATGCTGGCTGTTTCAAAACAGAGGAGGGGAGGGGCTGACCTGAGGAAGGGGATGGTGCCGACATGTGGGCCCGGTCGGTCAGCGGGTGAGAGAGGGAAGAAAGGTGGAGCGGGCCGCTGCGAGCTGCTGGGCCACGGGCTGCTTCGTGGGCCGCGCGGGGAAGGGAAAAAGAAAAGAGAGGGAGAAAAGAGAGGGGTTTGGGTTTTTTTTTGTTTTCAAAATCTTTTCAAACCTTTTTCAACTTTTCAAACTTTAAACTCCTTCAAAACTTTTCAAGATTTAAACTCTTTTCCAAAATTTAAACACTTCAAGCCCTTCCAAAATGTTCAAAACAATTTTAAAACTTTTAAAACTTCACACAAACAAACAATAAAACCATGCATTCAAATCATGATGCACAAGCACTTATTGCTTCTAACTTACTAAAATGATATTTAAATATTTAAAGACCAAATTTATTTGATAATTTATTTAATCCTTAGAAAATTAAAATCTAAAACACCTTGTTGCTTACATTATTTTGGTGATGGAATTTTAGGGTGTTTCAAATCTACCCCCTTAAAAAGAATCTCGTCCCGAGATTCGGAGAGAATGAAAAGAACTAAGGGTATTATTCTAAGTCCATCTTGTATGTCGAGTTCTTCCGACAATCATAGCTCCTTCACCTACTTTCCTTAATCTTGATTCACTTTGCCTTCTTCTTTGGATGGGGCAGTAGCGACAACCTCAATCCTATCTCCTTGTGGGCTGGTTAAGAGTACTGACTTCTTGGCACACAGAATTATTCATCACATTCGCCTAACCATTCCATTCCAAGTATTACATCTATTCCACTAGATGTAAGAACTACTAGATCAGCTTGAAAATCTATTCCCCTGATTGTAAGATTGACTCAGCACAACACTAGGGGTGTCTTGAGCATGTTCAGCTGTCACGTGGTTCACTCTGCCACGCACTTAATTCCGTTGACCCTTATTGATCTGAGAATCTGCACTTCCATGGTGCATCTGAGATAATGGTTGTCCAAACCTTTGTCCATTGTCTTTCTGGGGAGTCTAGATGTTACGATTTGGGCAGATGCTAGCATAATTTCCCAATTCTCCACAATTTAAACAACCATTGGGGTGAACTGGAGAGTTGTTTCTCACTGGTGCACCTGAGTGATCTTGATGATGACTTGCCACATGTGGTGTTTGTTGGCTAGAATGCTGGAACTGCTGGGTTGAACACTTCAACTGAGAATTTTGCAAATAATTTCCACTTGATCCACCAGAACCAAACTGAGAACCCTGTGATGAGTTGAAGTGGGGGCGTGTGTTGCTGATTGTCCACGAGTGTCACACCTGTTTTCCGGAGAGAAACCAAGTGCATCTCATATGTGTGCCAGGATCAGTTCACACACATACGACAGACAAAATGAGTGAAATATCATTAACAATATTTAAACGTATCTCAGAGTTTAACCACTTATTACACTCATTCGGGAGCCTCGAAGGTCTCTAACAACTGAAAACGATAGCTACTCGTCGAGTCCTCATCTTCCGCTCCCACATGCACTTGACTGGGGGTCCACAAGCCTCAGAACTCATCGTAGTCGTCGTAGAATTCACCTCCATAGTTCTCCTCTGAACAGCGATAAGCAAGGCTGAGTACACTTATGGTTGGTACTCAGCAAGTGGGGGAAAGATGCAAGGCTATCAAGGTAGGCTAAGGTTTTGCAGCGGTTAGCATTTTAGTGTTGGTCAAGTTTTAATTAAAGAACACCTAATTACTAGGTGTAAGTTCATACCAACCCACTTAAGAAAAACTTTAAAACAAAGCTTCCCAAAGCTCATCGAACCACGATTTAATCTCGTCTTCAAGTTTGTTAATCATGTGAGGGTCCAAGCCGCTCATGACCGTGAGCACGGCTGATCGATCAGTTTTACACTCTGCAGAGGTTTGCACATTGTACCCACAGTTCGCATAAAAGCTCCAAAGAACTTTAAACCCAACCATGCGATGTTGGACAAGCACCATACCACACTTTCGAGGTGTGATTGCATAGGGACGCTATGAAGCCTTTACAGAGGCATGCAAAAGACTAACGACCCGCATAGTTACAGATCAGGGCGGACCATAACCCTCCCTAATGGTCAGCACCTTAGCAATGGCTGCTACCCCAGAAGGACCGGGCTATACCCCTGCAACCCAGATCCCCCTCTGCTCCTTTCGGAAAAGGGCCACTAGTACAATCACACACCTAATTATTCGGCTAAGGTCAGAGCCATGTGACACTGTGGTTGCGCATGTTTTCTTGGGTGGTTCTCTATGTTCCGATTAAATCAAGTGTTCTTGCATTACCCAAAACATTTATCTTTAAACATTTAGCATTTCCATAAAAGACCATTTTATCCAACCCAAGTTGAGCAACTAGCATTTTCTACCCAAAAACATTTATTTAAACTGGTTGGCCAAGGATCAGGGTAAAAGGTCTAGGTAAGTCCTTAAAAAGGTATTCCCGTCAAGTTAATGCAATATCATCATAAAAAGTAAACTTAATTTCAATGCAGTTATATAGGACAAAACTAGAACATGCAGGGGGAGAAGACCACTTGCCTTCTTCAACTACAACAAAGTCTTCTTCTTCCTCGAACAACTGCTCCCGATCGACTCCGAGAGGTGGCTCAGTTGAAACAGGCACGATATCTACGATTTCACACATAAAACATACAATAAATAAAACAGATCACCAATCAAGTCTAAAGACTAAAAACATGCCTCTAATGCGACATGCTCGCTGAGACGATCACATAGACAGCTAAAACGCTAAAAACGGAGCTATAACGGTAAAGATACGCTAAAAACAAGGTACAGGGACTAAACTGCGAAGAACTAAACTTTCTAGGAGCCTAACAACAAGAAAACAGGGGCTAAAAACTAATTATGCTTAAAAATAGAAGGTTTAAATCATAAAAAGAGTGCTCTAGACGTCGGGTGTGAGAATCTAATAAAGCCAGGGGCTTAAACCTAAATTTCAGGACTGATTTGTAAGAATTTTTCGAGGTGGAAGGACCGACATGTAAAAGTAAAGAAGCTGGGGGGATCTTTAACTTTTATGCCTCGGTTGACTGGTATAAAACCGGTTTGACCCGCAGGCCGGTTGGATCTGGGCCATCCGCACCCGATCCAACGGCTGCCCGCGCCCGCAAGCGCCGGGCGGCGGCGCGCGGTGACGCACGACGGCGGAGGTCGCCAGGGACGACCAAAACAGCGCTTCTGGCCACGAATTCGTGCGCGGGTTGCATCTACACGTAGCTAAGGAGGTGGCAAACTCGTGCATGAGCTTGCATGGGTGGTTCGGGCGACGGCCAAGGCACGGCGCCAAAGGGGGGCGGTCGGCGGTGGCCGGCGAGCGGCGGCGCGGCGTGCAGTTCGGGAAAAATAAAAGGGAGGCGGGGAGAAGCTTCCTTACCACATGAAGGATCTTAGGCGGGAGACATGGCGGAGGGGAAGACGGCGACGGTGGAGATCGGCGCCGGCGGCCGGAATTCAAGGTCGTCGGCGGCGGGCTCGATTGGGGAAGCTAGGGTCCCTGTGATAAAGAATTGATGCACGTGTGAGCCTTGGGCGTGAAGAAGAAGTGAGGGAGAGGGGTTAGGGAGCTTCACTGACGGCGAGGGAGCTTGGGCGGCGGCAATGGCGCGGCGGCCAACGTCCCAAGCGGTGGCAAGGGCGGCAAGGGCACGAGAAGGCGTGGAAGCTCAGGTGTAGGCGAAGGGGGGTGCGACGAGGCCCTAGGGGTGCTTAAATAGCCTCAGGAGAGGAGGGGAGGCGGCTTCCCGAAGGCCATGGCCATCAATGGCCGCGACCTTGTGGAAATCAAGAGGGGGGGATTAAGAGGGGTAATGACTGGATTATGACGGAGAAGTGAAGAGGGAGCTTCACTGCGCTTGATGGCGGGGTCTTGAAGGCGGGGAGCGGAAGAACCGGTGGTAACCGCCGGTGGCCATGAAGGAGGGGGCGGCTGCCCCGCGGGCTAGAGGTAGGGGGAGGGCCTGACGGCTGGGCCCCACCCGTCAGTGGCTGTCGCCAAAAGAAAAGGAGGGGGTGCGCTAGGCCGGCGGGGGAGATGTTGCTGGGCCGGTGTGAGCCGGCCTGTGCGCGTGCGTGCTGCGCTTGGGAGAGAAAGGCCGGCTGCCCGAGTTGGCTTCGCGGGCTGAGAGAAAAGAGAGAGGGAGGTGGGCCGGCGAGCCTAGAGAGAAAAGGGAGGAGGTTTGGGGTTTAGGGATTTCCTTTTTAAATTCTTTTCAAATACATTTTTCAAACTTTCAAACTTCACTCAAACAAGAAACTATGCATTCGAATCATGATGCACAAGCACTTATTATTTCTAACTTTATTAAAGTGATGTTTAAATATTTTAAAGGCCAATTTTATTTGATAATTTAATTATGTACTTAAGAAAAAAATTAAATCTAGACACATTTTGCCTATATTAATTTAGTGATGGAATTGTTGGGGTGTTACATCGAGATTGGAACTTGCGCTTCTGTTCACCAAGTTCCACAAGTTTGTTCTCCAGACCTATAGCTTTGTTCAGTAATGTAGCGAAGTACGGGAAGCTGTGACTCTGTAGTTGATTGTTGAGTGGCCCTATCAGACCATCCAGGAAGCGTTCTTGCCTCTTTGGGTCAGTATTAACTTCATCTGATGCATAGCGACTGTAACACCCGTGTTTTTGCTCAGTGGTGTTTTGTGCTAATGACCCTCTTAACACCTCCTCTAGCTAACCATGAGAATCCTAGGTCCACTCTTGGTCAAAACCCTAGCTTAAAACCCCATTATCCCCTTTGACCCCTTTGTGCCATTCTAGAACTTTGGCACGTTCTCCAAAATTTCCATAAACACTTCAAAACCTCCCAAAGGGAAAAATGTGCGAGAGGCACACAACTTTGCTGTTGAGTGGCATTGCTGGTTTGGAGTGTAGGAGGGTGAAAATGGTAAAACAAGGCACTGGTCCACTGTTCACTGGCGCCGAGATTTTGGCCAGATTGGCATGATGTTCCTGCTCAATTTCTTGAACAAAACCCCACCAACCTTTGTGAAAGTTGTAGAGGGATGTGTGATCTTCAACTTTGCTTCAGACCAGAAGGTGCACTTTAGTTTGAAAATTTAGAGAAAAGCTATTTAGAAAACGGCTCAGCGAAACACAAATGCACCGGGAACGCAGAGACGCGCTCGGGCGCGACGTCGTGCGCGGCCACGTCGGCCACCCGCCGTACGTGCCGTACCCGCGTCGAGCGCGCACACCGAGGCGCCGGAGTGACCGCCGGTCACCGCGCGCCGCCGGCGAGGGCTCACCCATGCCGTCCATGGCAAGTGGCCGCGCCGGTGGCGCCGATCCACCGGCCGGCGCACCGCCCGTGGCGCGCCATTGGCCGCCGGTGCGACGCACGTCGCCGGCCATGCCCCCAGCCTCTCCACGTGTGCAAGTGGCACCAGCGTGACCCCACCTACACCAACCGACCTCCCGCGCGCTTATAAGCAAGCCCCGGCCGTCCATCACGCGCACGCGCACCCGCCTCGAGCCACCGCCGTCACGCCATTGGCGCCGCCGGTGTACTTCTCTCTCCAGTCGACGCTCCCACTCCCACGAGCGCTTAAACTCTTCCTTGTGCACCCCAGTAGCTCCTTGAGCCGCTTGTTGATCAAGCCGAGCTGCACGATCGCCGGAGCCCGAGCTCCCGCGGCGGCCGCCGGACCGCCGCCGTCGAGCTCGCCCCTCCGTCGATTCTCCAAGCCCGGTGACCTGCCTAGCGCCTTCCCTAGGTCACATGGAAGCTCCCCGTGCAGCACGTGGTTGAGCTTAGCCCCTTCCTTCACCGCCGTCCGAGTTCCGCGGGCACGCCACCACTGCTCCGCCGCCGCCGCTCGCTGGTGACCTCTCCGGCCTAATCGCCGCCACCAATCAATCACTGGTGAACCAAATCGACGATTCCCACAACTTGTTTACCTCCCCATGCCCCACCTCGACGCCGGCGAGCTCGCCTCCGCCGTCGGGTCCAAGGGGGGAGAGACCGAGGGTATTCTTGTGAAGATTTTAAAAGTTCTAGGGTCTGCGGCGTAAAAAGATTCATCTCTGTTTTGTGTTTGGGTCCAGCAACTTGCAAAATTGAATAAAAATCGCAGAAAAATCCAAAAATAGCAAACCCAATTTTTCTGTGCTCAGTGTAACAAGAACTACAACTTTATCCAAACGTGTATATACTTTTGAGCTACAGTTTTTGCTTGACAAATAGAAATGTAAAATACTTAAATTTGAGTTTCTGCAAAATCCACACAAGCTCTTGAGCTGGATTTTGGATATGTTGTGGGAACTAGCATGTTTAGGTTCTGTGCCAAAGATTGCACAAAGTTACTGAAGGGATCTTTTAAATAAATCATCTTGTGATGTTGATAAATCTGCCTAGATGATTTTTGTAGCCTGTTATATAATTATTTTTTAGCCCAACTACTGTATATCATCTTGTAATGATAAAATGCACAGCTGGTGAATTTACCATGATTTTATACCTGTTAAAAATATTATTTCCTAATATATGCTTGTTTTTAATCATAAATATGTGTAGCAAGATCCATGAGGGCTATAGGTGTGCTGAGTGGCTGTTTAAGCTTCTTTTGGACCAAAGCATGTGTGAGAGAAAGTTAGGATCCATTGCTGTTATATTCATTTTGTTATGTATTAATCCTCTAGTTGCTAGCTAGGAATGCCTTTATTTTGTGTATTTAATTTCAGTGGTGCAAAAGCTAGTTACTTGCTGTCCAAGGGAGTGTTCCTGGTCATTAGGGCCAGTGAGCACTGTTGGGCAAGTTTGAGGTATGTTAGTTGATTAAAAAGTTGCAAACTAGATTAATCTAGTAAAGGAGAAATAGGAAAAATGCCTCCTTTTGTACATAAGTGAACTAAATGAGATAGGAAAGTAAAATGGTGGAACAAAACTAAATTCCTTGCTGTTTGCATGTAAATAAATATTCTTTTATAGATGTGCACACAATCACCTAAAGAGAAGACTAATTAAGCCTTTTGATTATCTTTAAAAGGAGTAATGGTTAAATACATTTCTTAAGGTGAATATGACCAACCTTACACTCTTTGTTGCTGTTGGTACTGTTTTTGAATTAAATTAAAATAATTGCACTCCTAATCACTACATTGCATTCCCCATGTAGAAGTCCCCAACGGTAGCTATACGGTCGTGCCGGCTGACGAGGACGAGAGAGCAGGAGGAGACGTGCACTACGTGACCGTAGAGCAAGACCCGGACCAAAGTCCGGAAGTTTGTGTGTCTGCTTGTGCTGACGAAGGCAAGCCCCGGTTTATTCATTAACCTATGTGTTTCTTTAAACTTCTGATTTTACTGCTTGTTATCTTATGTGCATTTACGTTCAGGAGTTGAATTGAAACCCTAGTTGCATGATCCTTAAGTACCATGATCTTTCAGTAGCATGTTAGGTCGCTAGTTGCTATGCTTTAAGGATCCGGTACAAGTCGAGTGATGTTCGTCACTCGCGAGAATAGGATCTCCTTTATGGAATCACCATATGTTTAAATGGATTGCACATGTGGTAAGAGCATGGGATTTGGGCTCCGGTCCAATGGCTTCGTTGGTTAAGTGTTTGAAAGTACTAAACACTTGTCGGAAATGGGCACGGTAAGCCTAGTACCTAAATGAGGCAGTACGGGGTTTTACTATCACTACTCTTAGGGTTGCGGCCCCGGGCTCGCCACCCGAGCGCATGCGTGAGGCTGGGTGACCTTGGTGGCGTAGCTCAGATAAACCTTGTACTTAAGACTGTGAGCTATTATCCCCAAACCGGAGAATGACGGGAACCGTCTGGTTGGTGAACTCTTGGTGAGGACACCTTCCGTGTGTTTAGGTCCACCTTGCAAGGTTATGAATCAATCGATTGTCGGCCTTTCACCGTTATCTGAGACTACTTACCCGACTGGCCATGATATCCCTTTATGATGGAACTTTGTGAAGATTACTACTTTGATTAATTGTTTGTACAACTTTGATTGCAATAGTTGCTTATCTAGTAATGAACACTTCTACTAGAACATCAGCTAAAATATTGAAAGTAAGGATTCACTACTTAGCATCTTTTTGGCAAACAAACCCACTAGCCAAAAGCCATGCATGATTAGAGGTAAAGTCTTTCTTTTAGACGCGTAAGTCTTGCTGAGTATTAGTATACTCAACGTTGCTTTATAAATGATGTTTCTAGGTAATGCATCTGATGTATGGCCCGGAGAACTTCCACCCGGCTGGGAGCTGGAATGGGTGGATGACAAAGAGTGATTGAATCATGGCAGGCCTCCTATGATGTGATCGTACCGTTTAGTTATCTTCCGTTGTTTACAATGAACTCTGAACCATTTACTTTCATGTCAAAGAACTATGTTTGTAATAATGAACCCTACGGGGATGTGATGGTTAATTTGTAAGGCACTCTGGACTCTTCTTCATGAGAGTTTTAATGCATACGTTCGATCCTCTCTGTGATGTCAAGTGATTTACCGGGCGTTAACCCGACAACACTCAACGAGATACTTTTTTTATTATTGCTTAATGACCAAACGGAGTGGTTTAGGCGATAGTACAGAATTATCTCAGGTGGGGTTGTCACAGTTGGTATCAGAGCATCCGTATGCACCGGAGTTATTAGATTAATACTAATCACATGATTTACAATAAAACTTTCCAAGATGGATTGGATTTTGAAAATCCGTTGGATCGTTAAGGAATGATCTAGATCGAGAGGCCCTAGAGGGAATTTTGGGTTCTTTATGGTGGCATAAGAATCTATGGTGTATTTTGCTAACGTCCAGCACTTTACTTTATGCCAGACTTACTTTCTTGTACAACAAAACTAGATGAGCCACGTGTTTCATACGTGTGCTGTTCCGCATCACGGGAATTGCGAGGGTTGATGGAGTGATCCATTCCACGGATCCCATCTCCGCGCCTAGATATGAGTTTTGGTGTCCCACGTGTTTCATACGTGTGCATTCCGCATGTCGATCATGCGAGGCATGGGTACACTCCATTCAAACGGAGGGTGTCCGAGGTTGGACGCTGTCCATGCAGCGGCTTTATGCATGGATACTGTTTCTATAAGTGAACGGTAATGTATGTGGACGCTTTCGTGACGTGGTGGCACAAAAGGTTCGTTTTCTGCAGGTACACTAACAACGTTCGTAAGTCGTTAAGTGCGAATCGAGTAGCTCCAACTAGTTATTATAAGAAGAGCCGATTATAAGCTTGCCACCGACACTAACTATGTCTTTTTGGATCCATGTGTGTGAGGTCGTTTAAGACGTGTGCATTCATGATTAAAATTCTGTTGAACCTAAAATTGGTCCTTGCTTGCTTGAATATTTTTTTTGAGTGAATTGGTTGACCCAACATCAAGTTGTTTTGGATATTGCCACTAGAATGATAGAAATCCATTCCCCTACCAGTGGTCATACCATCTTGTACCTACCTAGGGTGGAAGGCACAAATCCTTGTTCCTATGCTGCCGTAGCCATCCAACTAGAAGACATTCCAGTAGTGTGTGAGTACCCAGATGTCTTTCCCGACGACTTGCCTGGTATGCCACCAGACAGGGACGTCGAATTTGTCATAGAGCTTCAGCCAGGCACCGCACCTATATCTAAAAGGCCTTACCGAATGCCGCCCAAGGAACTGGCTGAGTTGAAAGTTCAGTTGCAAGAATTGCTTGATAAGGGGTATATACACCCAAGTTCTTCTCCTTGGGGAAGCCCCGCTCTTTTTGTGAAAAAGAAAGATGGTAGTTTGCGGATGTGTGTTGACTATCGTCCACTCAATGTGGTGACAATTAAGAATAAATATCTGTTGCCCCACATTGATGTTCTCTTTGATCAATTGGCTGGTGCCAAGGTCTTTTCCAAGATTGATCTTCGTTCAGGCTATCATCAAATCAAAATTCGGGCGAGTGACGTACCAAAGACAGCCTTTTCTACTCGATACGAACTTTATGAGTTCCTAGTGATGTCTTTTGGTCTCACCAATGCACCTGCCTATTTCATGTACCTTATGAACTCAGTCTTCATGAATGAACTAGACAAGTTCGTAGTGGTCTTCATCGATGATATTCTCATATATTCCAAAAGCAAAGCCGAGCATGCGAAGCATCTTCATATTGTCTTGCAGCGATTGAGAGATCACAAACTCTATGCCAAATTCTCCAAATGTGAGTTCTGGCTGGATAGTGTGAAGTTTTTGGGTCACACTATTTCCAAAGAGGGTATCTCCGTGGATCCTAGAAAAGTGCAGGAGGTCATGGATTGGAAGCCACCCAAGTCGGTACATCAAATCCGTAGCTTTCTAGGTCTAGCAGGCTATTATCGTCGGTTTATTCCAGATTTCTGCAGAATAGCTAAACCCATGACTGAACTTTTGAAGATGGGTGTCAAGTTTGTGTGGAGTGAGGAGTGTGACCAAGCTTTCCATACCTTGAGGAAACACTTGACCTCAGCCCCGGTGTTGACGCAACCGGATATGTCCAAACCGTTTGAGGTGTTTTGTGATGCTTCGGGCACTGGTCTTGGTTGCATGCTTATGCAAGAAAACCGAGTCATTGCCTATGCCTCACGGGCACTTCGATCTCATGAGAAGAACTATCCGACTCATGATCTTGAGTTAGCAGCAGTCGTGCATGCCTTGAAACTTTTGCGGCACTACTTGATGGGTAATCACTGCAATATCTACACCGACCACAGGAGTCTCAAATATATTTTCACTCAACCTGACTTGAATATGAGGCAAAGAAGATAGTTGGAATTGATCAAGGATTATGATTTGGAAGTCCATTATCATCCCGGCAAGGCTAACATGGTTGCAGATGCGCTTAGCCGCAAGCATTGCAACTAAGTGTCGTCAGAGCCGAAGAATGAAGCTTTATGTGAAGAAATGAGGAAGCTTAGCTTGGAAGTGGTCGAGCATGGCAAGCTTCATGCTGTCTCGATCGAATCTCCTCTCCATGAGAGAATTGCTATAGCTCAACTCAATGATGAAGAGGTTCAGAAAATCAAACAGAAATTAGAAGGAGACCCGAAGTATGATTGTTTCCAAAAGGATGACAAGGGAGTTGTTTGGTTCGGACAAAGACTAGTGGTACCTCAGGATCAAGACTTAAAGCAGGAAATTTTAGATGAGGCTCATCTCTCTAAGTTCACCATTCACCCCGGAAGTACCAAAATGTATCGAGATCTTAGGGAAAACTTTTGGTGGTCAAATATGAAGGGTGAAATAGCCGAGTATGTGTCCAGTTGTAATACATGCCAGAGAATCAAGGCTAGTCACCTAAAGACCGCTGGTCAAATGCAACCATTGTCCATTCCTGCATGGAAGTGGGACGATATCAGCATGGATTTCATTGTCAGACTACCGCTCACGCGCCCGGAAGCATGATTCCATTTGGGTAATAGTGGACCGACTCACCAAGACCGCTCACTTTATCCCCGTTCACACTACCTACTCAGCTAAGCGCTACACGGAAATCTATATTGATCTCATAGTGCGCTTACATGGTGTCCCCAAGACTATCTTGTCAGATCGAGGCACTCAATTCGTTGCTCGCTTTTGGGCACAAGTGCACGAATCTTTGGGAACAAAGCTAATCCATAGCTCCAGCTATCATCCTCAGACTGATGGTCAGACAGAAAGAGTAAATCAGATAGTAGAAGATATGTTGAGAGCTTGTGTCATTCATTTTGACAAATCTTGGGACAAATGCCTAGCCCTAGCAGAGTTTGCTTATAACAATAGTTATCAAGCTAGTTTGAAGATGGCCCCGTTTGAAGCCTTGTATGGAAGAAGGTGTCGTACCCCTTTGAATTGGTCACAAGCGGGTGAGAGAACCTTGTTTGGTCCTAAGTTAGTACAAGAAGCCGAAGAGAAAGTGAGTGTGATTAGAGAAAATCTGAGAGCAGCTCAGATGAGGCAAAAGTGCTACCATGATAAAGCTAAAGCTCCCCGAGAGTTTGAAGTTGGTAATTATGTATACCTAAAGGTATCTCCGACCAAAGGCGTACAACACTTTGGAGTAAAAGGGAAATTAGCTCCATGCTATATTGGTCCTTATGAGGTCACCGAGAAGTTTGGTACGGTTGCCTACCGTATTCGCTTCCTGACCGATTGTTTGCAGTGCACGACGTGTTTCACGTCTCGCAATTGAAGAAGTGTGAGTAAGTCCCAGAGGCACAAATAATTGAAGAGACCAATGCAGCAATAGAACCAGATCTATCCCTAGCAGAGTACCCAATGAAGGTATTGGATCATAAAGAAAGGCAAACTAGGAGACAAAAAGTGAAGATGTACAAGATACAATGGAGTCACCACACCGAGGAAGAAGCTACATGGGAGACCGAGCAGTTTCTAAACACCAAGTACCCTGACTTCCTTCCGAGTCAAGCTCGTAAGTGAACTCTTTCTCACGTACTATTGATTTCGAATCTCGGGACGAGATTCCCGTTAAGGGGGGTAGGCTGTAACACCCCGTGTTTTTGCTCAGTGGTGTTTTGTGCTAATGACCCTCTTAACACCTCCTCTAGCTAACCATGAGAACCCTAGGTCCACTCTTGGTCAAAACCCTAGCTTAAAACCCCATTATCCCCTTTGACCCCTTTGTGCCATTCTAGAACTTTGGCATGTTCTCCAAAATTTCCCTAAACACTTCAAAACCACCCAAAGGGAAAAATGTGCAGAATTTCAAGGCACACAACTTTGCTGTTGAGTGGCATTGCTAGTTTGGAGTGTAGGAGGGTGAAAATGGCAAAACAAGGCACTGGTCCACTGTTCACTAGCGCCAAGATTTTGGCCAGATTGGCATGGTGTTCTTGCTCGATTTCTTGAACAAAACCCCTACCAACCTTTGTGAAAGTTGTAGAGGGATGTGTGATCTTCAACTTTGCTTGAGACCAGAAGGTGCACTTTAGTTTGAAAATTTAGAGAAAAGCTATTTTGAAAACGGCTCAGCGAAACACAAATGCACCGGGAACGCCGAGATGCGCTCGGGCGCGACATCGTGCGCGGCCACGTCGGCCACCCACCGTACGTGTCGTACCCGCGTCGAGCGCGCATGCCGAGGCGCCGGAGTGACCGCCGGTCACCGCGGCGCCGGCGAGGGCTCACCCGTGCCGTCCGTGGCAAGTGGCCGCACCCGGTGGCGCCGATCTACGGGCCGGCGCACCGCCCGTGGCGCGCCATTGGCCGCCGGAGCGGCGCACGTCGCCGGCCATGCCCCCGCCTCTCCACGTGTGCAAGTGGCACCGGCGTGACCCCACCTACCCCAACCGACGTCCCGTGCGCTTATAAGCAAGCCCCGACCGTCCCTCATGCGCACGAGCACTCGCCCCGAGCCACCGCCGTCCCGCCATTGGCGCCGCCGATGTACTTCTCTCTCCAGTCAACGCTCCCACTCCCACGAGCGCTTAAACTCTTCCTTGTGCACCGAATAGCTCCGTGAGCCGCTTGTTGATCAAGCCGAGCCGCACGATCGCTGGAGCCCGAGCCCCCGCGGCGGCCGCCGACCGCCGCCATCGAGCTCGCCCCTCCGTCGATTCTCCAAGCCCGGTGACCTCCTTAGCGCCTTCCCTAGGTCACATGGAAGCTCCCCGTGCAGCACGTGGTTGAGCCCAGCCCCTTCCCTCACCACCGTCCGAGTTCCCGCGGGCGCGCCGCCGCTGCTCCGCCGCCGCCGCTCGCCAGTGACCTCTCCGGCCGATTCACCGCCACCAATCAATCACTGGTGAGCCAAATCGACGATTCCCGCAGCTTGTTTACCTCCCCATGCCCCATCTCGATGCCGGCGAGCTCGTCTCCGCCGTCGGGTCCAAGGGGGGAGAGACCGTGGGTATTCTTGTGAAGATTTTAAAAGTTCTAGGGTATGCAGCGTAAAAAGATTCTTCTCTGTTTTATGTTTGGGTCCAGAAACTTGCAAAATTGATTAAAAATCGTAGAAAAATCCAAAAATAGCAAACCCAATTTTTCTGTGTTTAGTGTAGCATGAACTACAACTTTCTCTAAACATGTATATACTTTTGAGCTACAGTTTTTGCTTGAAAAATAGAATGTAAAATACTTAGATTTGTGTTTCTGCAAAATCCACACAAGCTCTTGAGTTGGATTTTGGATATGTTGTGGGAATTAGCATGTTTAGATTCTGTGCCAAAAATTGCACAAAGTTACTAAAGGGATCTTTTTAAATAAATCATCTTGTGATATTGATAAATCTGCCTAGATGATTTTTGTAGCTTGTTATATAATTATTTTTGAGCCCAACTTCTCGATATCATTTTGTCATGATGCAATGCACCTCTGGTGAATTTACCATGATTTTATACCTGTTAAAAATATTATTTACTAATATATGCTTGTTTTTAATCATAAATATGTGTAGCAAGATCCATGAAGGCTATAGGTGTGCTGAGTGGCTGTTTAAGCTTGTTTTGGACCAAAGCATGTGTGAGAGAAAGTTAGGATTCATTGCTGTTATATTCATTTTGTTATGTATTAATCCTCTAGTTGCTAGCTAGGAATGCCTTTATTTTGTGTATTTAATTTCAGTGGTGCAAAAGCTAGTTACTTGCTGTCCAAGGGAGTGTTCCTGGTCATTAGGGCCAGTGAGCACTGTTGGGCAAGTTTGAGGTATGTTAGTTGATTAAAAAGTTGCAAACTAGATTAATCTAGTAAAGGAAAAATAGGAAAAATGTCTCCTTTTGTACATAAGTGAAGTAAATGAGATAGGAAAGTAAAATGGTGGAACAAAACTAAATTCCTTGCTGTTTGCATGTAAATAAATATTCTTTTATAGATGTGCACACAATCACCTAAAGAGAAGACTAATTAAGCCTTTTGATTATCTTTAAAAGGAGTAATGGTTAAATACATTTCTTAAGGTGAATATGACCAACTTTACACTCTATGTTGCTGTTGGTACTGTTTTTGAATTAAATTAAAATAATTGCACTCCTAATAACTACATTGCATTCCCCGTGTAGAAGTCCCCAACGGTAGCTATACGGTCGTGCCGGCTGACGAGGACGAGAGAGCAGGAGGAGACGTGCACTACATGACCGTAGAGCAAGACCCGGACCAAAGTCCGGAAGTTTGTGTGTCTGCTTGTGCTGACGAAGGCAAGCCCTGATTTATTCATTAACCTATGTGTTTCTTTAAACTTCTGATTTTACTTCTTGTTATCTTATGTGCATTTACGTTCAGGAGTTGAATTGAAACCCTAGTTGCATGATCCTTAAGTACCATGATCTTTCAGTAGCATGTTAGGTCGCTAGTTGCTATGCTTTAAGGATCCAGTACAAGTCGAGTGATGTTCGTCACTCGCGAGAATAGGATCTCCTTTATGGAATCACCATATGTTTAAATGGATTGCTCATGTGGTAAGAGCATGGGATTTGGGCTCCGGTCCAATGGCTTCGTTGGTTAAGTGTTTGAAAGTACTAAACGCTTGTCGGAAATGGGCACGGTAAGCCTAGTACCTAAATGAGGCGGTACGGGGTTTTACTATCACTACTCTTAGGGTTGCGGCCCCGGGCTCGCCACCCGAGTGCATGCGTGAGGCTGGGTGACCTTGGTGGCGTAGCCCAGATAAACCTTGTACTTAAGACTGTGAGCTATTATCCCCAAACCGAAGAATGACGGGAACCGCCTGGTTGGTGAACTCTTGGTGAGGACACCTTCCGTGTGTTTAGGCCCACCTTGCAAGGTTATGAATCAATCGATTGTCGGCCTCTCACCGTTATCTGAGACTACTTACCCGACTGGCCATGATATCCCTTTATGATGGAACTTTGTGAAGATTACTACTTTGATTAATTGTTTGTACAACTTTGATTGCAATAGTTGCTTATCTAGTAATGAACACTTCTACTAGAACATCAGATAAAATATTGAAAGTAAGGATTCACTACTTAGAAGCTTTTTGGCAAACAAACCCACTAGCCAAAAGCCATGCATGATTAGAGGTAAAGTCTTTCTTTTAGACGGGTAAGTATTGCTGAGTATTAGTATACTCAACCTTGCTTTATAAATGACGTTTCCAGGTAATGCATCTGATGTATAGCCCAGAGAACTTCCACCCGGCTGGGAGCTGGACTGGGTGGATGACGAAGAGTGATTGCATCATGGACAGGCCTCCTATGATGTGATCGTACCGTTTAGTTATCTTCCGCTGTTTACCATAAACTTTGAAGCATTTACTTTCATGTCAAAGAACTATGTTTGTAATAATGAACCCTACGGGGATGTGATGGTTAATTTGTAAGGCACTCTGGACTCTTCTTCGTGAGAGTTTTAATGCATACGTTCGATCCTCTCTGTGATGTCAAGTGATTTACCGGGCGTTAACCCGGCAACACTGTCGGGCATACTCCCTGGGTACCCCTGCAAGGAAGGATGAAGACGGACTCCTACTAGAATTCCCCTGTAATCCTACTAGGACTTATACCGTGTAATCCTACCAGGACTCTTGCCTTGTAACCGACTAGGAACCCGCCGCCTGGACTATATAAAGGAGGGCAGGGTACCTAGCCGGGCACCCTGAACAACCCAACACCAAGCGTAGGGCGCCATACTTGATCCCCAAACAGGACGTAGGGTTCGCCACCTTGGCAGCCCGAACCTGTATAAATCTTGTGTCCCGTGTCCTTGTGCATACCTTCGAGTTCTCGGTCTCCCGATCGCGATCCTCACCGCACAATCTACTACCTCGGGTACCCCCTTGGTAGGTTTGCCGGTCTAAAACACTGACAGCTGGCGCGCCAGGTAGGGGTGATCATCACCAACGGGCGAATTCGAAGGACCCTCGTCAACAAGATCAATCTACTCGTCGACTCGCCGAGATCCATTGAAGCAAGTCGCCTTGCTCTTGTCAAAGCGGAATCAATTTTCTACGCCGTGCTACTTTCGGTTGCTTCGGCACGTCACGTGGCTCATCGCGCCGCTCGTCGTCGACTACCCCGCGTCGCGCGGCTTGTCCCACGGCTCGTCGCGCCGCTCGTCATCGACTACTCCGCCTCGCGCGAGCTCGTCGTCGACTACTTCGCCTCCGCCGCGCATCCGGGTGCCTCGGCACGTCGCGCGGCTCGTCATGCGGCTCGTCACGCCGCTCATCGTCGACCACTCCGCCTCGCGCGAGCTCGTCATCGACTACTTCGCCTCCGCCGCGCGTCCGGTGCCGCGACACGTCCGGCGGCTCGTCGTCAACTACTCCGCCTCGCGCAGGCTCATCGTCGACTACTTCGTCTCCGCCGCGCGTCCGGGTGCCTCGGCACGTCGCGCGGCTCGTCGCGCCGCTCATCGTCGACTTCTCCGCCTCGCGCGAGCTCGTCGTCGACTACTCCGCCTCACGCAGCTCGTCGTCGACAACTCCGCCTTGCGCGAGCTCGCCGTCGACTACTTTGCCTACGCCGCGCGTCCGGGTGCCTCGGCACGTCGCGCGGCCCGTCACACGGCTCATCGCCGACTACTCTGTGCATCGTGGCTTCGTCTTATGGCCACGCTGGCTCTACTTCAGCCACACCGTGCATGGTGACTACTTGTCTCGTGGCAACACTGGCTCTACTTCGAGTACGACGCGCGCCGCCACGACGTCATCTTCCGGTCGCATCGCGTCGACCATTCATCTCGACTAGTTTCCACACTAGTCGAGAACGGCAGTCACGCCCCCAACAACTGGTCGGAATCAATTCTGACTAGTCAACTTCAGCAACAACCGTCGCGGCTCCATCGCCGACTGCCACGGCTCCATCAACAGTCTGCCCAAGCGGCAACAGCTAAGTCATTTATTTAAATGATTATTGTTTGCTTTTCTTGGCTTGTTCTCCTCATCATGTAGGACTACTTGCCGACTACTCATTTGTGTACGCTTCTTGGTGGGTTTTCATGGGAGCTACACTCTGCTGACTACTCTTGGGTTGTATCAATCAAGTCACCACGAGCCTACTTCATCAGCTCGGGGGCTATCCCAAGGAGGCAGCTTCTAAAGTCCGCTACGCGCGGCAATCTAAAGTCGACTTCTAAAGTCGCATTCTAAAGTCCGCTCCGTGCGGCAACTTAAAGTCGACTCCGGTCGCATCTTCGCCTGCTTTGATGGCATACTACATCTGGTAAGGTTCGATGGAACCTAGCTGTAAGTGGCCCTCGGGTCCTAGCGACGATGGAACCTAGCTGCACGTAGTCTTCACGCTCTGTACCATGGGTCCAAGTACCCTAAGTACTCGCGCTCCGTACCTTGGGTCTGAAATCCATGGCCCAGGTACACAAGTTGACTCCAGTCGCACCTTCAAGTCCACTACGGTGGCAACCGTACCTTGGGTCTGAAATCCATGGCCCAAGTACTCAAGTTGACTTCGGTCGCACTTTCAAGCTCGCCCTGGCGGCAACTGTACCTTGGGTCTGAAATCCATGGCTCAGGTACTTATGCCCACTACGGTGGCACAAGTCGACGCTAACGGTCGCACCCAAGCCCACTACGGTGGCACAAGTCGACGCTAACGGTCGCACCCAAGCCCACTCCGGTGGCACAAGTCGACGCTAACGGTCGCACACAAGCCCACTCCGGTGGCACAAGACGACTTCGGTCGCAATCTTAAGCCCGCTCCGGCGGCACAACTACTCATTTTTCTCTGATTTTTCATTCGCTTTGGCTTTCCGGAAAGTACTTTTCGTTTTTTGCATCTTAAGTCCACCTCGCGTGGCACAAAGTCGACTTCTTCAGTCGCAACTCAAAGTCCGCTCCACGCGGCATCCTAAAGTCGGCTTCGGTTTTCAAGTCGCATCTCAAAGTCCGCTCCGCGCGGCACAAAGTCGACTTCGATTTTTAAGTCGCATTCTAAAGTCTGCACTGCCGGCATCTAAAGTCGACTTCGGTTGCATCTAAAGTTTGCTCTGACGGCACGACTACTTCTCAAGCTCCACGGCTCGATGCTGAACTACTACTCGGAATCTTTCCAGCTCGGGGGCTATACTCAACATACTACTCCAGGATCACTTCAGCATGCTTCGCTCACTCTCAAGCTCGGGGGCTCCGCACCAACAACTACTCGACGTGGCTCATACGACTCTCTTTCTCGGGAGCTACACGCTGCGAGAGTACTCAGATGATGGATTTCACGAACACTGAAGACCCTTGGATTGATTAACTAGTCATTTCAAGGCTCGGGGGCTGCTATACTACACCCATCATTCAATTTTTTCAATACAAAAGATTTAGAATCAAGATTGACCCTCAGCTAGAGTCTGCAACTCAACCTAAGGCTCGGGGGCTACTCCATATGGAGTGTGATTTTGCAATCGCACTTCCATATAATCTCGACTTCAGGACAGATGAGCTGGACCACCTTCCAGCCTCGTGGCAGTTCAACTACTATTGAAGACTTCTCCAAGAAGTACTCGAGGACGCTCAAGAACTACTCGAAGAGGCTTCAAGACTACTCGAACTACTACACTCGACTACAATGTGCTCGGGGGCTTGTCGGGCATACTCCTCGGGTACCCATGCAAGGAAGGATGAAGGCGGACTCCTACTAGAATTCCCCTGTAATCCTACTAGGACTTGTACCGTGTAATCCTACCAAGACTCCTGCCTTGTAACCGACTAGGAACCCGCCGCCTGGACTATATAAAGGAGGGCAGGGTACCTAGCCAGGCACCCTGAACAACCCAACACCAAGCGCAGGGCGCCATACTTGATCCCCAAACAGGACGTAGGGTTCGCCACCTTGGCAGCCCGAACCTGTATAAATCTTGTGTCCCGTGTCCTTGCGCATACCTTCGAGTTCTTGGTCTCTCGATCACGATCCTCACCTCACAATCTACTACCTCGGGTACCCTTGGTAGGTTTGCCGGTCTAAAACACCGACAAACACTCAACGAGATACTTCTTTATTATCGCTTAATGACCAAATGGAGTGGTTTAGGCGATAGTACGAAATTATCTCGGGTGGGGTTGTCACAGCGACACAACTGAGTAAACTTGTCCAGATACTCGTTAACCGACATATTGCCTTGCTTTAGAGCGAGGAACTCCCTTTGCTTAAGCTTGATCACACCAGAGGGAATGTGGTGCACGCGAAAACTATCCCTAAACTCTTGCCAGGTGATGGTGTTAGGTGCAGCATGTGCGACAGTGTACACATCCCCCCCAATTAGCTGCTAATCCCTCCAAATGGCCTACTGTATACAAGACCATCTCTCGATCAGTGCACTGTGTCATCTCCAACATCTTGGTGATAGTCTTTAACCAATCATCAACATCCAATGGATCGGTTGAGTAGGAGTATGTGGGGGGACGGTGACTCATGACTTCCTTATGCTTGTCCACCGGTGCTGGTGGTGCTGATGGTGGTGGCTGATTTTGCTGAGCTTGAATGTTTTGAATAGTGGCAGTCAGGTTTTGGATTAGCTGCATCTGAGCGGCAAGGAACTGTTGCATTGCTGGATCCATTGCTGGGATGTGGGGTGGGGGTGGTGCTTGATTCTGCTGATTAGCAATATGAGCACAGACAACAGGTGGAATGTCTTGACCTCCTCCTGACCTGGTGTTTACCATCTGTTTGTTAGAGAAAGGTATTTCTGATAGGAATAGTGAACTAATGCATGAAGAGATGAACTCAAAAAGATGAAGCAACATGAACTTCCAATTTAAGACAGATTCTCGTCCTGAGATTCATAAAGGCTAGCATGAAACAAGGGTTCGGGTGTTTAGCATCCAACACTGCTTATCTTGCTTCCATATAATTTATCTTACACAAGCTCCATAAACATAATTCTTTATTCTTCACAACTCACTTTATAAACATCAATGGAATACTCAACCTAACTACACTTGTGACTGTCCATTCCTTTCCTCAGCTTCATTGACTTGCCTTGGTAGAATTTTTTTTGTTGTCTTGATAAAGTGATTTGAATAGAGATGGATTAACTCAATTTTTTGACTATTTGGAATCACTCTTCAATTTCTTTTTTTTCTTCTTTTGATCCAAAAGCTTCTTTGGGCACTGACTTATGAAATGTCCCTCTTTGTTACAATAGAAACATGCTTTTCTTGCTTTAGTATCTTGGCAATTGCAAGTTTGACTAGAAGTAAAGGTATTGAGACTTCGATCTTGGGGTTGATTATTATCCTATTTTGCACACAAACTAGCAAGATGTCCATTTTCTCCACGCTTGAGGCAATATAATCCATCATGACTAGGCAAAATCCTCTTACACTTTGTTGGACAATTATTATCATAGTGGCCTTCTTCACCACATTTGAAACACAGTCTTTTAATACTTTTGTCTTGGCTTTCTTCACTTGCATGGTCCTTGAGTTGTTTTATTCTATCAGGCTGAAATGCTTTGAAAGTTATACTCCAATCCTCAAGGTTGATAATCTGATTACTATCTCTAGCTTGAGCAACTTCTTCTAGGACTGGATTTTGGGTACATAACTTCCTCTTCTTATTGATGTCCAAATGATAACATTGTCTAGCCTCATCTCCCATTAGGCTGGCTTCTTTTTGGAGACATGAACGACCATAATGCTCACAACATTGGCATATTCCTATAGTCTTCATACGTTCATGTTGTTCATTCATCCGCAACTCTGGTGCTCCATGACTTCTCTTATTATTTTGATGGTTCCATGCTTCTATAACTTGCTTCTTTACTAGTGCAGTGGAAACTCCAATTTTGGTTATCTTTGTGTTATGAGGGGATAACATGTTGGTCTGCTTCTGTCCTTATAAGACTTGAGTTGCATGACTGATAGCCTTTCTTTGTTCAATGATGGTGGAACAGATGGATTCTGACGGTTATCACCCAAAACGAGATTGGAATTCTTAGGATTTGATGCTTATAATATACTTATGGATATTAACCATGGTTTGAGTCATTGCTTGTAGAGCCTGAGTTTGTGTTGCCATATACTCTAGCATCTTGTGTTCAATTGCTGAGGTTGTAGATGGAATGTCGACATTTCCTTTGTTTTCTTTATCTTCGTGATTTCCATTGGGACTCGCCATCTGGTTGTGTGATAAAGGTAAGCTCAGAAGAGGTTGGAAACAAATTGAAGAGTAAGGTAAAATTATTGATATCATATCCATCTTTTCTTGTTGTGATTGTAATCACATTGTGGTAGAGAGGAGAATAACAGGGATGAAAGAAATTGACCATCTTTTTCTTTAACTTCTTTCATATGTTGATGTCTGTATATGCTTGTAGATTTCTAGTTGTTGAGGTTGGTGCTGCTTCTAGACTTTGATCTTCTGACATCCTCCAACCAACTTGAATGGCAGATAAGGATAACCCATATTTGAACCCCAACTATCTATATTAACCTAACCATTTATTCCTTGTTGCATTTGTGGCCATCACTCCACAACACAACTCACACAATCAAAACTCCAAAGCAAACATGTGTTCAAACAACCAAACATTTACATCGCACGTCCTCACAGGAATGATTCTATCGAAGTTGATAAGAGGGTAGGCCATCTAAGAACTTATACTAGGAAACACTGGTGGTAGATCCAACTGACAAAACAAGAATCAAACTCATTATAGATCAAAAACAAATGATGGGTTTTGTCAAAGAACAAAGGATAAATTAGTTTTTTATGCATAAATAAAATAATTTTGAAGGATGACATGGCTTTCTAGAACATGAATCCTTAATTTACGACAATTTCTAGCTAAGGTTGCGTTCCTACAGTCAACACTGCTCTGATACCACTCTGTCACACCCGACTTCCGGAGAGAAACCAGATGCATCCCATATGTGTGCCAGGATCTAGTTCCACACATATGATAGACAAAATGAGTGTAATATCATAGACAGTAAAACACGCAACAAGGGGTTTAACAACTTACTACACTCATTCAGAAGACACGAAGGTCTTTAACATCGGAAAAGGATAACTACACGACGAGTCTTCGTCTTTCGCTTCCACAGACACTTGACTGGGGGAGACACATGCCTCAGAACTCCTCAAAGTCGTTGTAGAACTCTTCACCATTGTTCTCTTCTGAACAGCGATAAGCAAGGATGAGTACACTTATGGTTGATACTCAACAAGTGGGGGAAGATGCAAGGTTACTAAGGATAGGCTATGGTTTTGCAGCGGTTAGCACTTTAATGTTGGTCAAACTTTTAATTGAAGAACGCCTAGTTACTAGATGTTAGTATATACCAACCTACTTAAGAAACTGTTAAGCAAAACAACCCAAAGCTCATCATACCACGATTTATTCTCATCTTTAAGTTTATTAATCATGTGAGGGTCCAAGCCGCTCATAACCATGAGCACGGCTGATCGATCAGTTTTACACTCTGTAGAGGTTTGCACACTTTACCCACAGCTCGCGTAAAAGTTCCAAAGAACTTTGGACCCAACCATGCGATGCTGATCAGGCATCATACCACACTTCCGAGGTGTGATTGCATAGGGACGCTACGAAGGCTTTACAAAGGCATACAAAAGACTAACAACCCGCATAGTTACGGATCAAGGCGGACCATAACCCTCCCTAGTGGTCAGCACCTTAGCAAAGGCTGCTATCCCAAAAGGACCGGGGTATACCACTGCAACCCAGATCCCCCTCTGCTCCTTTCGGAAAAGGGCCATCAGATCAATCGCACACCTAATTAATTTGCTAAGGTCAGAGCCATATGACACTGTGGTTGCACATGTTTTCTTGGGTGGTTCTCCATGTTCCGATTAAATCATATGATCTTGTATTACCAAAAGCATCGTCGTTAAACATACAAGCCTTTATCTTGGAAAACCATTTTATCCAACCCAAGTTGAGCAACTAGCATATTCTACCCAAAACATTTATTTAAACGGGTTGGTCCAAGGATTGTGGATAAAAGTCTAGGTAAGTCCTTAAAAAGGGTGTTCCCATTAATTTAATGCAATAACATAATAAACATAAACTTAGTTGTCATGCAATTACATAGGTTAAAACAGAATCATGTAGGGGGAGAAGACCACTTGCCTTCCTTGCTTAAACACTGAGATTCTTCTTTTTCAAACACTTGCTCTTGATCTACTTCAACTGGCTACTCGCTTGAAACTGGCACGATGTCTACGATAACACAAAAATACATTCAATAAAAAAAACAATACACCAAGCATGAAAAGCTTAAAGGGAAAACAAGGTTTGGGTCTAGGAAAGCGAACATAAGGAACACTCGGAACTATCGGGAGATTTGGATGATCACATACAAGAGCTAGCTATGTGTTTGGTATCTTTTAATTAAGTAAAATCATGTGTATAGGTTATTTCAGAGAAATACCCTATTTGTAATTAAGCAAGTTATATTTGTATTTAAAAGACGATGTAAGCCTAGTCCAATTTTACTTACAAATATTTCAAGTATGATTTATGCAAATTAAACATTTAATTTTAAAAGAAGCATGTAAAAGCATCTGGGCGTTTATCTTTATATTTCGAGTTATTCTAACTAAATTATAACTTAGAAGCACATTTATATTCATTTTAATCAAATTAACATTTAATTAAGAAAACTCGGGATATAGCCTATGTTACATTTTAGTAGAAAGCAAATTGCATATTCATTAATCAAATTAAATTTGATTATAAAAACCGAGGTATACATCTAATTAACTTTTAATTAAAAGAAATATTTAATTAGTATTAATCATATTAACTTTCTTATGAAAACACGTGTTAATTGGATTTTAATTAGAAAAGCATATGTATAAGGATTTAATCATATTTAATATTTAAATAAATTGTAAAACAAAGAGCATGTTCAACATTGGTCCTATCATGTAGTTTGAGTTGATATGATCCTAACGCAACTTGAAACGGTGGAAACAGAGCTAAAACGCAAAAGATACAGCCAAAACAAGGTTCTAAAACTGACGGGCTTGAAAAGACGGTCGCGTGGACACCAAGAATGCTTAAAATGGATAAAAGACGGAAAAGATATGGCTAAAACAAGGTTCAGGGGCTTTTCTGTGAAGAAACAGGGCTCTAGGGGCTTAACTGCAAAAAAACCAGGGGCTGAAACATAATTATGCATATAAACAGAGGGGTTTATATGCAAAGAGTGATGAAAAGGGCCTCTGGTGAAGGAATCTAGGAAAACCAGGGGCTAGATCACAAAAACAGGGACCTATATGTGAAGATCTTAATAGGTGGAAGGACCGACATGGAATATTAGAAAACCGCAGGGGCCTTTTAGCAAAACTGCCTGCGGCGCCTGGGTTGACTGGTACTTAAAGTTTTGACCCAACGGCTTGGGGCGGTCTGGGCCGTCGATTCTGGATCGTGCGGCGGGTGCAGTCGTGGACTGGGCGGTGAACCTGGTCCACGGGTCCATGGTGGACCGGGGCCAAGGGGGTAATCCCCGATCTGATCAGGGCTGTTGGTTGCAGATCAGGCGGCCTGGGATGCGCGCACGCGATCCGGCGGCGGCGACGGTGCGTGCAACGAGAAGAGGGGTGTGATATGGGAAGCTCGGTCAGGAGTGAGAAAAGGGGTGAAGCGGAAGCTTTAGCTCGGTTTATATAGAGCCGGGGAGGGGCAGAGGCAACAGTCGGGGTGCAAGGGCCATTAATGGCCAGGGGCGCCGGTCTTCAAAGCATTCAAGAGGGAGGCTTGAATGGAGAAGAAACCAAGGGGAGTTTAAGGAGGGAGAATGAAGCCAGGGTTTTACTACGCGTTGAAGGGGGGATTGATGGGGGAGGCGCGGGAGACGCGGGACAATGGCCGGCGGCGGCGCTGGCTGTTTCAAACCAGAGGAGGGGAGGGGCTGACTGGAGGAAGGGGATGGTGCCAACATTTGGGCCCGGTTGTTCAGAGGGTGAGAGAGGGAAGAAAGGTGGAGCGGACCGCTGCGAGCTGCTGGGCCGCGGGCTGCTTCGTGGGCCGCGCGGGGAAGGGAAAAAGAAAAGAGAGGGGGAAAAGAGAGGGGTTTGGGTTTTTTTGTTTTTCAAAATCTTTTCAAACCTTTTTCAACTTTTCAAACTTTAAACTCCTTCAAAACTTTTCAAGATAAACTCTTTTCCAAAATTTAAACACTTCAAGCCTTTCCAAAATTTTCAAAACAATTTTAACACTTTTAAAACTTCACACAAACAAATAATAAAACCATGCATTCAAATCATGATGCACAAGCACTTATTGCTTCTAAATTATTAAAATGATGTTTAAATATTTAAAGACCAAATTTATTCGATAATTTATTTAATCCTTAGAAAATTAAAATCTAAAACACCTTGTGGCTTACATTATTTTGGTGATGGAATTTTAGGGTGTTACAATGCTCCCTTGGATCCATTCAATACGTCGTGTCCATCATAGGTCTAGTCACGAATAGCTCCGCATAGTGACAGTACGGGGGAAGGGAAAGGGAGAAACCATGGTCACAACCCCTGATAGATTAGATTGGTTTTCATGTCTTAAGCGGTTGCATGTTCAAGTATCGTAGACCCTTAGGCAAGTGTCTTTTATATATCTTGTTGGTTTAATCGTTCTCTCTAGTGTAGCATAGTTGTTATCTAGTTTAACTGTAGATTAGGGTTTGGGTAAGTTAGTAAGTAGAGGTAGATCAAACGCTTGTAATTCCCTTGCTCCGCGGATTGACAAGAACCTAGGGAACCCCGTGGTGAAAAAGGTGTAGGTCCGTACGCTTGCGGATTGTAGGTGGATACGAGTTTTATCCGTCAACAATTATCCTCGAAACGGTCATGGAACTTTTCTATCGCATTCCGTGCACGAGCTAAGGAGACGGTTTGTGTGGATTCGTCTAGTTGCACGGTTAGGCTACCATTAGTCATTTCTCGGAAAGTCTCTCGGTAGGCTGACCTATAAGAATAGGTATGTCCAGATTTTTGTAGACATGAAAGTCTAGAAAGATCTCGGCCTCATTGGCAACTACCGGGACAGTTCTGACAACACTGCAACATTCCAACATGGTCCCATAAGCATATTGAAAAATCTTTCGGGACGAACATAGGGTCATGTTGGGACAGAGCTGTTGGGCAAGAGATTTTGAGATGATATTTATCCCAACAGTGAGGTTGTACTGGACATCCATCATGACGCCTTGTATTTGATAGGAAAGAAGAGTGGACGATATGATGAGTCTAACTACCTCGGGTAATGTCTCGGCTTCTCTCAACCATTCCACACTCATAGCCGCCGACAAGCATCTAAGGTCTTCTTTGAGAATGGGCTTATCGGGTTGGCTAGCATTTTGTTGAAACAGAGAGTTGCACGCTCAAGGTTTTAGTTAGATCAGAACATTCGAGGAATTTCAAAAGTCTCAGAAAAGATCATCCTTGATTTCGCCAATAAAATCCATTGGATGAGTTTCCTCATCTTTTAGACTGTGAAGGTTTTCTACAGGAGGCTCTACTTTTATTGGCTCAAGAGAGGAGTTGTCACGGGTGTAGGTGTTGACGCAAAATGTGCACCTAGCGCCAAGCACACAGCAAGCCGAACAAGCTGGCTTCACACGTGCAGAGAATCACAAGACGTGCCAATCAATTTTCCCTGAAAATTAACAAAAGACAAAGTAGTTAGATGCCAAAGCTTGGAACTTGCCGAATGGTACCAGACAGTTCCATATTTACGGCTACAAAGCCAGATGGGATGACACATAGCTATAGAAAGCTATCTGCCAGCATGCTGAAACCATTCGAGAGCTTAAAGAAGGAAAAGTAACGTAGCCGAATGGATGACGCAAGCGTGACGGCGATCGGTCTTTGTTTGGACAAAGATGCACGTGCACAAGACCACGACCGATCCCCGTGGTGATCAATGTTAAATAAATAAATAAAGTAAAGCACGAGCATAACCATGTAATAAACAAGCATGCATAGATCCAAAGCACTAGTCTACGATATGTCTAGGTACTTTAAAACCTGTCGGGTACGATGCCAAACAAATCTATCCACCGCATGGGGATCGTACCACTTCCCACAAATAGATCTATCCACCGCATGATACAATCTAAATATGGAAAGCTAAAAGCATACATTATTTAAAACACAAATTACGCACGTGTTCTACTCGTGAAGAAACATAACCGAATACGACTGAACAGCCGATTCGGGGTCCATGAAGAAGGAACGAACATTACCAAGCGAAATAAATCTATCAGATTGATTTGAAATCTAATCCACCGGATGACTAGCTCCAAAGCAACCCAAAAACCTGCATCTACCGCGTGATACTCAGTTCTTTCAAGATTTATACAAACGTTGGCAAGCTTGAACCCGCAACACGTACAACCTAGATCGATTCGGTTTCGGCTATCAAAGAGCACATGATCCACGTGTTAAAATAGCCAAAGGCACGAACTCGACTCGTATAAGGATAAAGCCGATCCAAACCCATCTAGATTGGGCAAAAGGTGTTACATGAATTTAAACATAAAGCAAAACTCAAAGCAACACGGGATAACTTAATGAATCTATTGGATCTTGCCAAAATCCAATAGAGCCGATAACTAGCTTCAAGCCAGATCTTAGCCTACCGCATGGCTCATGACCTAACAAGAAACCCTCTTGAACCAAGCTTGAATCTACCGCATGACACTAAGCATGGTAGCAAGACTACTTGCATCAGATCTAAATCCACCGCATGATACTAGATATGATACAAGGTTGCCGGTACTCACGGAGGTCGACGGATCGATGAACCCTCTCGAAGAACTCGACGACACGACAAATGGACTCTAGGGTTTGGCGTAAAGCCGGTTTGTATTGAGAATGATTGCGTCTATCTGTTACATACATTCAGGGCTCATATTTATGCCCTGCCAGGTACAACCTCGAATGGATTTGATACCTAATTTATCTCTAAGCTTGATCGCTTATCTGTCCATTCGTCCTTCCTGCTTGAGCCACGTCACCGTTCAATCCTGCAAAATCAGCTCTACTGTTCTCTTGCCGAACGAAAGCAGATAGCCGACCGCGGATCTTTCTGCCGAATGCATCTGAAGAAACCTTCCTTCCGCCAGACGGACTCCTCATCGAGCTGGACCCACAAGTCAGACTCCTTACCAAATTTTGGTGTTAACACATGCCCCTTCAATTGCGGGATAAAAGTGATTTTATTCCGGAATTGACTCCAGTCATCAACGTCTTCAAATCGAATCTGTTCAACACCTATTCTCTCTCTTCGCAATCCGCCGGAATCTTCGTCTAGATCCAAACCCTAGATCCCCTTGTTCTGAGCTCGAATCCCCAATGGCGGCTCAAAATCAAGCTGCTCAGGTAAATTCCCCTTCCATAAGCTTCATTCGGCATTTAGGTTTTCAATTTTTTACCTGAGATTTCTTTTCTGCTTTCCTTCAGGAGCCTTCCACCGAGCTTTTGATTTGTACCGAGGCCAATTCAAGATCCTACTACCTTGGTCCTGTGGGAACCTCTGATCCTCGCTATTTTATCGCAGCCGAATCTCAAAGGATACCCTTCAAAGCGGCTCTGTCCCCACCTCCACAGTGGCAGGATGCTTTCAAGAACTGGCCCTTGCCCCAATCGCAGGCTGGAAAAATTGGTACCAGAGGGTTCTTGCAGACATGAGTGCCCGGACCCAGAATTGGGATACCCTCCGCATTGCTCAATGCCTGGAATTATCTTTGGCCGAGACTCCCAAGAATGAAGACCTTTTGATAGCAGCTTGCCACTTCTGGTCAAATGGCGTCAATGCCTTCCTCTTTGGTCACGGCCCGATGTCTCCAACCCTGGCCGATGGTTATATGATCACCGACCTTGACATTACAGGATCCGTTCACCCCTGGGATTTCAAAGGTTCCTCAAGACAAACAGGGGTGAAACCAGGGAGCGGATACAAAAACTATATCCTGAACCATATGAAGGACGGCCCCCTTTGTGAAATTGAATACAGGGCGTTTCTGAACATGTGGCTATGCAGGTTCATCTTCTGTGGTAAAGCCAATGAGCCTACCCTGAATCATATTGCAATGGCTTCTCACCTGGTCAATGGCAATCGCTTCCCTCTTGGGAAATACCTCCTAGGTAGTGTGTACCATATGCTTCATCAAACTGTCACCCAGATGTACACCAGCCAGAGGATAGCATGTGTCAACGGTCCCTGGTGGTTTGTTCAAATGTGGCTGCAGTTGCACATGCATCAGATTGTTGGTGTTGATTTGAACACCCGACTCTTCCCTTCATCCAATCATCATGAAGGGGAACCCCAAGCCACCAGAGGATGCCACACTTATGGAGAAGCTGCTTCAACTGTTCTTATCCAGCAAGATGTCAGCCAGCTCTTCGAGCTATTCTTCAAAGGTTTCCAAAATCCTCTCTGGCTCCCTTATCTGGACAATGACAATTTGACTCTCCCTTGTGAGTTCTCTTTTGAAACTGGACGCCAAGATGGGAGATTCCTGGAGATCCTCAATATCATTATCCGCCCATGCATTCCGCCGCCGAATTCGGTGGAAGAAGGCCGAACCATAGCACTTATGAATATTATCGGCCCAACTCGATGGCTCGGCAACTCGGATGTGGCCGGATGCCCCCAAGATCGTTTTCGCATGAATTCCTCAAGCCCAGAGAGGAAATCAAAGAACTTATGCAAAGTAGCAGAGTCTTTCAGTATGTGTGCAGTCCCTCTGTTTACACCTGGCCTTTCGTACCCACAACAATAGCTCACCCCACCTTCAACTCCTGGTGGCAAGAATTCCATGATCACATTTTCAGTGAGCCTGTACACTTGTTCTGTACAGAGTTGATGCCTGATCTCCAGCCAACTTCAGAGGTAATATGATTAACCCTTAAATTAGACATTTCCTCTTCCAATCATGATTTTGATTTTATTTCTTTTGCCCTCAGAACACAATGCCTGCCCCTCTGGCCAGGGATATTGCCTACAATGCAGTAGGCCCAATCTCAGCATTGGGATTCAAATCACCAACCCTGGCTCAGTTAATGGCTAGGTATGCCACAACAGACCCAACTCTGTTCAGCCTTGCTGCTGACAGGAGGCAAGGCTTATCTCTGATTGCTCCTCCAAATGCCAAGAGAAGAATAACTATCAAGAAAGTCCCTGTTGAGGTAAAATTTCTTCCTTTCTTGATCACAGGATTACCCTGTTTCTGATAAACCATATCTTGTGCATTTTCAGACTAGAACTCAGCAATCCTCAGCTTCAGAACCTGCCAATGCTCCATCCACTGGTATAACCTTTACTGTCCTTTTCCTTGAGGATGAACACTGACATTTATTTTTAATTTGGCGTTTGCAGAAGAAACAATGGAGGATCAACTTGTGGACGCCCCAGTGTCTCAACAAGCAAGTCCACCCAGGGTTGAGCCACCTGTCCAAGTGGAAATCTCATCTTCATCAGGGACTCAATCACCCCTTGTCCAGACAGAAGCACCAAATTCGCCAGAGATGAGTTTCCCAATCCAACCAGAGCCATCAAGTCCTCCAAGGGCTCAATCACCCACTGGTCAAGCAGAAACATCAGCCCCAGCAGAGGTGAACCCATCTCCTCCTCAGCCAGAAGCTCCTGAGTTGCCAGAAACTGCATCAGCGCCTTCTCACACAGAAGCTTCAGCTTTGCCTGGAACACCTCCTTCACCAGTGGCCGCCCCTGAACAAAATCCTGCTCCAGTTCAGGAAATCAGACATGAGGTACTTATTTGCACTTAACCCTGCTACCTTTTACTTCCAACACTCCTGACTCGGCAATATTGCTTTCTTAGGATCAGGCCCCATCATCATCAAGTCCATCAATGAGGAACAATCCAGTTGCCGAGGCAAGGGAAGGAGTTCCTCAAACTCTGTCAGAGGAAGTGCTAGAAAAGCTCAAGGAGATTTTTGCCTGGCTGCAAAAAGATGCGCGAGATCAGTTCAAAGATCTCGATCACTTTGAAGAAATGCTCGAACCCATCAGCCACGAACTCCCTGAGGACATCAGTGCCTCTCTTGCATCTATCTCCGGTCTGGAAATTCATTACGTGCCCATAAGACAAGCTTTGAGAAAGGTGTCCTCCCGCCTAGCTGTTGAAAAGATGAGGGCCAGTGCTGAACAAGCCATGAAAGGGGCACAATCTCAGACCGAGAGCCATAAAGATACATTGGCCAATCTGCAAGCTTCTCGCGAATTGAAGATCGCCAGAAAAGCCGCTTTGGAGGCAGAACTGAGAAGCCTGTCAGCTGAAATAGAGGCCGATGACAAGAAAATAGCCGAGCTCCCTGGATTGATAGAGAAGACCCAAGAGGAAGCAATATCGGCTATAGCTAAGGTGAAACAATGCGACGCAGAACTTACCACCCTGTCCAGCGCTCAGAAAGATTATCAAGAGCGGATGGAAAGTTTTCGCCAAGCAACATCAAATGTCTGTAGTGTAATTGCGAAATACTTGAACATCTAGACGCTTCAATCGATGTGTAACCGAATTGGTCGCTCTTGTAACATTTGTTCTTCCAATTTTATTTTCCTTTTCTTCTGCGCATTCTTAACTGCAATGCTGAACGACCCATTCGGCAAAGAAATGCCAACACCCGATTGGCACTTTGACTCCTCTCGCCCGAGCCGACCAACCGAATATGACTCGGCCCTAGAACTCCAAACGACCCATTGGCGAACCGGTCAAGGAAACCTTTCCACCTTCCGATTTTCTTGGGATATGCGCCACGATCCAGAGCCATGACTTGAGGCCACGATCTGTCTTGCCAGGCCTATAAATGAAACCGTAGGTGCCCCTAGCTCTCCACCAAGCCTTTAGCTCTCGAATCTTTGCCAATCTCAACTCTTCTTCTTCTTTCCAAACAATGCACATCCCAGAGAAGCATGGTGCGCCGCCTCAACCGACGCTGCGCCTCTGATGAGGCAGAGGGGAGTAGCGCCAATGCGCGCCGGAGGCAATGATCGTCAATTCCTCTTCTCTGATTCATCTTTGATCTCCTTTTATTTTGACGGTCATCCCTTTTTCAGGTTGATTCAATGGAATCCATCTCCCGCGCCGGCCGGTCAGCCCCTACCAGACGACTCCTCGGAGTCTGACGGCCACTCCCCCATGCCCTACGGGGAACTCGACGCTCTCCGCTTCAAGGCGGAACTGGAGGCGGCCCAGCGCGAGCTGGAGGACGTCTCCAAAAAGGCTGGCATAGCCGAGTTGGAATGGGAAGACCAGCGCAATCAGCTGCTGGAGACCATCGACGGTACGGCCCCGACACCGCTCTTTGATCCAATCCGGCCTTTGATGCTAATCTCCCTTTTCTTGCACTTTGCAGCCCGTGATGCTGAGCTCAACCAGCTAAAGATGCTGGTGGAGCAACTAGCCGACAAGGTGAACGCCCGCGGAGACACGCCGGCGGAGCGCCTTGCTGTGGTGGAGCACTGCGTGGACGAAGTGGCCACCCATGGCGTCCGCTTGGGCACCACCCTGGGCCTGGCCGCCATGGCGACGCACACTGACGTCGACTACTCCACCAGGCCGCGCGGCTTCGGGCGGCGCGCCGAAGACATCGAGGAGATCGAGCTCATCTTGGAGCGCCTCGATGGCCACGGCGACGCCATTGCCGAACTCACTCATCCCCAATCTGTGCTGAACAGGCTCTTTGACTAGATTGTATTAGGGATGTTTGAATATCGGTAATAAATAAAGAACTTTTGAATTCTGTGCTTGCACTGCGATGATTTTCTCCATGTTTGCATCCGTGAATCTTGTTTTTCCTTAAATATATCCGGGAACTGTCTTGAGCCGAACACGCGAGAACAGATGCCCCTTGGCACAAAATCCACAGAAGATCCCTGAATCGGCAATCCGTAAGCACTATTCAAGCGAAAACCCTTCGCATTCGGGAAGAAAACCCTGCCACTTGGTATTCCAACAGTGTACGCTGGCCAGTCATCACTCCCAATGCACCCCTTCGGTCAATAAAATAGCCTGCTGAGATGCCCTGCAAATCCACTCGCACACTCATCCATCACTTCTCATTTCCTCCCCTGTCTCCAGAGGTAAAACCCCAAGGCCATGGACAAAGGCAAGCAGCCCCAAGAGAGCAGCACTCCGAAGAAACCCACGATTCAAGAGTGAGTTTTCCCTTGATTTACTCCTTGTTTTCCTTTATGATCTTGCGCTTTACCTCCTCTCTTCCTTTCCTCTTTCAGCCTTGATTTACTTCCTGAAGAAATCCTTGGGGCCGAAGACATGCCTGAGTACATCTCCTCCGATTCTTCCTTCGAAGCAGAGGACGCCACGCCTGAACAGAGGACCAGCCATCAACTGTGCCGCCGCGTTCGGCACCTGGAGCATGACCTCAGGGACATCACCGCTCGTTGCCAGGCCGAACGCGAGCGTCGCATGGCTCTGGAGGCACTAGTGGGAGGTAAATGTTTCTGACTCCTTCTTGACCTCGCGCTCACATCTGGATTTCTTGCCCCTAACACCCACTCCTCTGTTTCAGATGTCTCTGACAGGTACAACAACCTGAAAGCGGCTTGGGACAGCTTGGTGGAGCCGCAAATCATGGTCACCCCCATGCATTCCAAGTTGCCGTCACGGTGGTCCTGGAGCAACTGAAGAGGGAGCAGCCGAAGAAGCAAAGAAAAGATTGAATCATACTTCCGCTTCTTCCTCCAGGCCTTCTGCTTCCCACCTCCTCGATGTCCTGATCACCAGGGTTGTTGGATGTAAACCTGCAAGAGGCAGTTGTAATGTAGTTTTGTGCTAAGGGCAATGCATCTAGGCACTGGCCATTTCTTCTGTTTGTGAATTTTTTGTTCTAAAGGCGGCCTCGTTCTTGAGCGCTGGCTATTCCCTGTGTCAGATGCATGTAATCCCACTGCTGGTGATCATCGATCGATTTCAATACTAGGATAATATTTCTTTAAATATCTTCCATTTATTGCAGCGGAAAATTCTTGTCCTAGTAAAGTTTTCAATATGTATGCATTACCAGGGATGCATCTGACCACGCGAAAAGGCCCTTCCCAGTTAGGGGACCATTTGCCGAATTCGTTGTATTTGGTTCCAATCGGCAATAGCGCTTTCCAAACCAAATCCCCTTATGCAAATTGCCTGACCTTTACCTTCTTGTTATAGTACTTGGCAACCCGCAGCTTGTTCTTCTCGATGTTTTCCAGGGCCCTAAGACAGATCATGTGCAAATCTTCTAGCTCATCCATCATCAGGCCACTGTAATCCTTGGAGCTTAAATCTTTCTGTAACACAACTCTCCTGGAATCTGATTGCATCTCCCAAGGTAGAACTGCATGATGTCCATAAACCAGTTCATACGGAGAGGTCTTTGTAGCTCCATGAGGGGCCATTCGGTAAGCCCACAGTGCCTCACTGAGTACCGAATGCCACCTCCTTGGCTTCTGGTCGATCTTCTTTTGTATAAGCTTGATCATGATCTTGTTAGAAGCCTCTGCTTGACCATTAGCTTGGGCATAATAGGGAGAAGAATTAAACAATTTGATTCCCATGCTTTCGGCAAACTCTCTGAACTCCAGGGACACGAATTGGGCCCCTTGATTAGTTGTGATTGTCTGAGGGATTCCAAACCGATAGATGATGTGCTCCTTGACAAATTCAACCATGTTTTCCGACGTCACCTTCTTCAGTGGGATCGCCTCAACCCATTTAGTAAAATAGTCTATAGCCAAAAGCACAAACTTATGCCTCTTGCTAGATGGTGGATTAATCTGGCCAATCAAGTCTATACCCCAGCCCCTGAATGGCCATGGCTTGATAATGGGATTTAATGCTGACGCGGGGACCCTTTGAATATTTCCAAACCTCTGGCAATCTTGACATCCTTTGTAATACTCAAAGCAATCCTCTAATATCGTCGGCCAAAAGCACCCAGCTTGCCTGATAACCCATTTCATGCGGTAGGCCGATTGGTGTGCTCCACATATCCCATCATGCACTTCACTCATCATGTTCTTGGCTTCTTCTGGACCCAGGCATCGCAACAATACCCCATCTAATGATTTATAAAACAAATTGTCATCCAGAAGAACGAATTTTATGGCCTTGTACCTGAGCTTCCTAGAGACCTTTCGGGATGGATCTTTCAAATAGTCAACGATCTCTTTTCTCCAATCATCCTCCGCAAGATCCGTTCCCAGTGCACATATATCTGCAGCAAACGCTTCTTGACTCTCTTTGTAACCAGAGGCGCTCTGAGCCAACCTGTTCGCTTCTTCGTTATGTTCCCTAGGAATATGCTGTAGAGTTACCAACGGAAAGCTCTTCAAGATTTCCCTGCATTCTTCGTAGTAACTCCTCAGTGCTTCACTTTTGCATTCGTATTGGCCGTTCAATTGCTTGATTACCAACTCTGAATCTCCATAAACCTCAACTGAAACGGCCCCGGCTTCTCTCAAGTATTGAAGCCCCCGAAGCAGTGCCTCGTACTCAGCCTGATTGTTTGTAACAGTGGGCTGTATAGGGATGGCAAATTCGAACATCTCACCTTTAGGCGAAATCAGTAGAATCCCTACTCCCCCACCTTTACCACATGATGATCCATCAAAAAATAAAGCCCAAGGAGTAATTTAAAGCAAATCAATTGACGGATCGCGATGTTCGGTTATAAAATCGGCAATGATCTGTCCCTTAATAGCTTTTGCCGATTCGAACTTTAACTCAAACTCTGATAAAGCCAATATCCATTTGCCAATCCTGCCATTCAAAATTGGCATAGATAACATATGTTTTATTACATCAAACTTGGGATATACAGTGCATTCGGCATTCAACAAGTAGTGCCGAAACTTTGAACACGAGTAGTATACGCACGAGCACGCTTTTTCGCAGCTCGAATACTCGGTCTCAGGATCAAGTAATTTTTGGCTAAGATATGCTACTACCGCTCCTTTCCTTCAAATTCTTGAATAAGGGCCGATCCAATGGTTTGGGTATCAGCCGCCACGTACAACTTGAAAGGCTTATCCAGCTGAGGAGGGACCAGCATTGGTGGCTCCTTCATGTATTGCTTGATCTCATCAAAAGCCTTTTGTTGTTCGACGCCCCATGTGAACTTCTGATCTTTCTTTAGCTTCAGCAATGGAGAGAACGGCAACACCTTCTGTGACAGATTCGAAATGAATCTCCTTACGAAATTAATTTTACCGAGCAGTGATTGTAACTCCTTGAGATTAGTTGGAGGGACAACTTCATCAATGGCCTTCATGCTCTTCTTGCCAACTTCAATTCCCCCTTCGTGGACCAAAAATCCCAAGAATTCTCCAGCTGATACACCAAAAGCGCATTTGTTTGGATTCATCTTTAAACCATGCTTTCGGGTGCATTCCAAGGTCCTTTTCACATCTTCCAAATGTGTGTCATGACTCAGGGACTTGATTACGACATCATCAATGTAAATTTCAACAACTTTGTCGATCAACTCGTGAAAGATATAATTCATGGCTCACTGATAAGTTGCACCGGCATTTTTTAACCCAAACGTCATGACTATCCATTCAAACAGGCCTATATGACCAGGACATCTGAAGGCCGTCTTTGATATATCCTCTATTGCCATAAAGATTTGGTTGTATCCCGCATTGCCATCCATGAAACTGATAACTTTGTGCCCAGCAGCGGCGTCAACCAACAAATCGGCAACAGGCATGGGGTAACCATCCATCGGAGTAGCTCTGTTCAAATCTCTGAAATCTATGCAGACCCTCATCTTTCCATTCTTCTTGTAAACAGGGACAATGTTAGAAATCCACTCCGCATATCTGCATGGCCGAACGAAGTTTGCATCAAGTAATCTTTCAACTTCTTTCTTCACATCGGCCAATACTTCATCCTTGTAGATTTTCCAGGGCGGTTGCTTGTATGGTTTGAAACTGGATTTGATTGGCAACCGATGCTCAACGATGGAACGATCCAGTCCAGGCATCTCCGAATAATCCCAGGCGAAGAAATCTTTATATTCCTTGAGTAGCTTGATTAATTCCTCCCTGAAGTCTGATTGCAAGTTTGCGCTGATGAACGTCGGCCTTGGCTTGTCACCGCTTCCAATGTCAACTTCTTCTAATTTATCAGCCGACATAAATCCTCGCCCTAACTTGCCATCAGTACCATCGACGGGGTTCTCCATTAAAAATTGCTATAAGAGCCGACTACTTGAATCGGCTATTGATCGCTGCTGACAGGCTCAACAGGACCTTCTCCCCAGTCCTTCCCTGAGAAACAGTCAATGCCTTGATAATCCCAGAAAGCTGGTTCCATGTTTGCAACGCTCACGGAGTCATCTGCTTGGACCACCTCAATATCATCATCCACGCACTGGATGAGCTGCTGATGCATGGTGGTTGGGACGCAACAATTGGCATGAATCCAGTCCCGTCCATGCAGTAGGCTGTAGGCCCCTTTTCCTTCGATCACAAAGAAGGTCGTGAGCAGTGTCTTGGACCCAATCATCAGATCCACGTGAGCGCATCCCTTGGTGTCTGAAGGATTCCCATCGAAATCGTTCAGTATTATGCTTGTAGGCGTCAGATCGCTAGGGCCCATGCCAAGTTTCCTGAAGGTGGTGTACGGCATTACATTGACCGCCGCTCCACCGTCGACAAACATCTTGGTCAATGGCTTGCCATTGACATATCCCTTCAAGTACAGCGGCCTCATGTGTCGATTTCTGGCCGGTTTGTCGAAAATGGCTTGCTTGGCTAACACCAGCTGTGCCATTAGCCCCTCAACCTGCTCATCATCCAGGGACGCCTCTTCCTGCACAACCTGATTAGCAGGAGCCATGAATTCATTCGGCAGAAAATATACCATGCACGCTGGAGCCGAACGCTTTGACCCTTTAGGTTGATCCTTTGGACGCCACACCTGCCTTGTCTGGATCCCAGCCTGCCTCAGTTCACGGTTCCTCAAGCGTTGAACCCGTCTCTTCTGACTTTTTCTCAGGCCAGGCGGGCACCATTGCCCCTTTTGCCAGATGTATTCGTCCTCGTCTTCCCCTTGATCAACCCACCTTAAATCAGCTTGCCTTTTCCTGGGATGATCAATGACTTCAATTTTTTGGCGCCGATCCTCGTTAGGATGTATCCCTCCAATTCTTTCATGGACGGATCGGCGATTGGCAGTCTCGTGCCTGTCCTCAAAATACCTATCACTGCACTCAGGGCAGTTCCTCAGCGTGGGCAGCTTCAAACCTTCATTCCAACAGTGCCTGAAGAACGCACATCCCCAGTGCGCGCGCTCTTGCTCGCGCGTGTACTGCTCCAGATCTCTTCTGCGTGCTTCTTCTTCGGCCCTGCGCCTCTCCTCCTCGTATTTTCACTTCTGGTAGCGCTCTTTTTCCATCTGGCGCTGCAACTTATTGAGAAGGATACGCGTGGTCACCCTGGGCTTGGCTCGGGATGATTCCCCGATTTCGACGTGGCTCTTGAGAACGCGGGGGGCTTCACCATGCACCTGCTCCAAAGTTACTTGACGCTCCGGGTCCACTGCTCCATCCTGCTTTGCCCTAGCTGAGGTCAAGACTTTGACCTTGCCCTTCTCTTCAGCTGTCACCATGTTGACGGAAAAACCCACCATGTTTTGAGGGAAGGGGTGGCCATCCAGCTTCATCTTGTTATCAAATTTGAGGTGTCCCTCTTGGATGGCCTTCTGGATCCTCATCCTGAAGACCCTTGAAGGACCGATACGGCGAACCAGAGAGGGGGGGAGTGAATGGGAGCCGATAAAAATTCTTCTCGAAGGAGACGAAAACTCCAACAAGACGAACGCGGCTTCCAACACACGTCTCCGACTCACTACCAAGGTTGGTCAAGCCCACGTAGCCACTGGAGTGCCACTGGACCTAGGAACCAACACGCAACCTTCCTTCCCGAGAAACGCAACGGAATAACCAACCCTCGAGTCTACAGACCCACACGGTCGGACCGGTGAGCACCACCGGCCGACCGGTCCCCGCCGGTGAAACCGAGCAACTTTCACTAAGTGGCTCTACACCGGCCGACCGGTGAGACACACCGGCCGTACCGATGGCGACTCGAAAGCCCCCAAGGCAACAAACAGACAACCGACCACCAAACGGACCCAAACTCGAAACAAGCAGCAACACGGGACAACAACGAACACACCAAGACGTTCACCCGAGCAAAAACCCACAAGAGCTCGCACCTGGTCGGACCGGTCAAGAGCATCGGTCGACCGGTGTAGCCTCGGGCGGCTCGGGATGAACAAAGACCCGCGGGTCAACTCCCCCAAATCCAAATCTCGATCTCCCGAATCGCTCCACGGACTTGAACAAGACTTTGGGGATATCGGGAACACCTCATGAGGAGTCCATAGCCAAGTTTAATCCCACCAAATCTCGTCCAAAAAGGAGGAATCGAAGAAATCCCGCCGAAAGCACTTCCAACCCAAGAACTCAAGAAAACCCCAAAATCGAGCACTTTTACTCACGGATTTGGGAGGGGAATCACAGCCCAAAGAACCACGAAGGGTTCCCACAAATTTCCCCCATCAAATCCCCAAGAGAAAAGCCCCGAAAACACCCCAAAGAAATCACGAAGAGAGGGCTCCGAAAATCACCACCAAGAACAACCGGGGAAAACACATCCAAACCTTGAGGAACCACGCCGAATCATCTATACATGAAACAAAGGTTCGTACAAGGTCTAGCAAGCCGCCCGATCATCCATCCCTCTCTACAAGATCTCTCCGTGAAGCTCTCTTGCTAGTCCTAGAGAAAACCTAAGGAAAATAGGTGAAAATAGGAAAACTAATGAGCTAGGGTTCGAAGAGTTGGCTGCCATCCTCTCACCTCTTGGGTTATATGGAGGCAACCGAATGTCTAAAATGCCCTTCTCTACTAACTAGGGATACAAGCCCCTCAAGGGCGGATTTGGAATTCTTGATGTCTTCACCATCGGACGGATGCCCGCGACCGCACCCCGCGTAGCCTCGACGCAAGCCATGCGATCCCGACGCGTGTCCTCCGCTTCGAAGATTTCGGACCGCGTCGCCGCACACCGGTCGACCGGTGCTCCTCACCGGCCGACCGGTCCCCACCGGTCGACCGGTCGACCCACCGGTCGACCGGTCCAGGCCGCGGGCAGCCTCCGTCTTCGGTTCTCCGGTCTTGGCTTTGTGGATCAACCAAGGAACCCGGTGGTTTTCTCGGTGAACCACCGGAAACCCCGCGAACTCGGTGTAGCCTCCGCCAATCTCCACTCATGACTTGGCTCCCACGTAGTCCCGGCTCGACCTTGGTTTTGAGGCTCAACCAAGAAACCGTCCACGACTTCATCTTGCCGTTCATGCCACCATGCGGCCCGCACTTGACCCCCGCCGGCCACCGGTCCCTCGAACGAAGCCTACTTGTCTTCTCCACACCCGGAGGCCTCACCGGCGACGACCTTTCGCGCTTGTTCTTCACCCGCACCAACACGAGTCAAGCCGCAACCCGCACCGCAATACTTAGCCAAGAATCGCTCCACACAACGTTGTCAATCACTCATCACACAAGGAAGCGACCATCCACCGGCCCTCGAACCACACATGGTCCTCAATCTCCCCCTTGATGAGTGCATTGACAACACCCACATGAAAGTAACAAGAGAGAAAAGAAAAAGAAAAGAAACAAACAAAAAGAATCTCCAACAAAGCGATCGAAAGCCAAACAAAGGCAAAGATCAAGATCACTTGAAGGAAACAAGTCTCGGACCCCTTAGGCAAGGGCAACGGCTCGACACATCCGAGACAAAGCAAAGCTCAAGCAAAGAGCGCAAACCACCAAAACAAAGCTCAAACACCACAAAGAGCTCCCTTTGCACACATGCAAGCTCCCCCTGAACCAATGCAACTCCCCCTGGACGAATGCATGCAAGAAACCACATGAAACAGGGCAGCTGCAGCACTTTCAGCTCACACCGGTCAGACCGGTCATCACCACCGGTCAGACCGGTGCCTAACATGTGTACAGGACCAGCACTCACACCGGCCGACCGTGCTCATCACCGGTCAGACCGGTGTACAACAGAGCCCAGAAATGGCTCGAAACCACCTGAAAACCTTCTAAACGCGTCCAACAAGCCATTTCAAGCTCAAACTTCTCCCCCTTGTTGGCAATGCATGAAACAAACCAAAAATGCAAAACATTCAACCTAGAGCTTCTCAAATATACAAAATTCAACAAAGAAAGCGACACATATCCAAATGAGCAAGTTAGATACTCTACGGCTTCGTATCGATCTCAACTACATGATCACCAAGTTTCACAACCATTGGACGAAGCTAAGATGGATTTTGGCAATTTTGCGAAAAACTTGCCTCTCATGAGCAAAGTCCTAAACATGATCAAAGCATATCAAAAAGGCAAAGCCACACAAACTTCATGCTAGGACAGCCATTCTAACCATAAGACCATCATAAACACCCACAAGCACCACATGTCATGTCAAAGCCACTGAGCCATGTGCCTACTTCTATGTATGAGACTTCTCATTGGTAGGCATCATGCAACGGTTTAGCACCCAAAGCAAATTAAATTCAGCACATATGACATGGGAGCATATTTTCCAAGCATTTTTCATTTCATTTTCAGATTTGTAAATGGTACATGAAATGTCTTTGCGACAAAAAGGAACTTATGCTCCTCCACAAGATAAATCAAGAGGGCTAAACATTCATGATGGCAAATGAGCCTTTGGCCCCATATGATCAATAAACTAGCTATCCAACCACAAATTAAGCATAGCAAAGCCACAAAAACATGTCAAGAGCATGTAAAGGCATTTACACATGAGAGAGCATACATGTGGCATTTTTCAAAAGCATAGCTATCAACCATGGATTATTCATCAAGATCATCAAGAGCTAAGCCAAACTAACCGTAGCATACCAAACAAGCTCATAAAGACATATATCTCATTCCATGGTGAACAATGTATATTAGAGAAGCTTTTCCTAACCAATGCATATGATACAAAATGCATGCAATCTAAGATACAAGGATGCCTATACATCATGTTACATATGCCATGCCAAATGCAAGAAATGCACAAAGGAAAGCTACACATATGCTACAAACCGGCTCCTCGAGGGGAGGCAAAACGGGCTCGACACCACCGGCAAAAGAGAGCTCCCACACACCCAACTCAAGAAATCAAACACACACCAAGTTCCCCCGCAAACGAATGAAAGTTGCTTGATCTAGGGGTTTTGTGAAAATATCGGCTAGTTGGTGATGTGTGGGTACATGGATCAAAGCTATCTTTCCTTTCTCGACATTGTCTCTCGTAAAATGGTACCTCACTTCTATGTGCTTGGTTTTGGAATGGAGCACCGGTTCTTTGCAACGCTTATGGCACTAGTGCTATCACATTGAAGTGGGACATGGGTATACTCCTCACCAAAGTCACTCATGGTGTAGGTGATCCAAAGGAGCCGAGAGCAACAACTAGCAAGCGGCAACATACTCGGCCTCGGTCGTGGATTGAGCAACACTCGACCGCTTGCGGGAAGACCAAGACACCAAAGAAGAACCCAAAACTCGGCAAGTCCTAGAAGTGGACTTCCTATCCAACCGACACCCGCAAAATCCGCATCCGAAAAGCCATGAAGCGCCAAAGAAGAGGACGCGGAGTACCAAAGGCCGAAGTCGGGAGTGTGACGCAAGTACCCGAAAATTCGCTTCACCGCTTGCCGATGCGAAGTCCTCGGAGACGCTTGAAAACGAGCGCACGTACACACCGAGAATCGTATGTCCGCCTCGTCGCCGTCAAGTAGAGGAGTGACCCGATCATGCTCCGCACTCCTTCCGGTCCACGTGTTCACCTTCCTCATCCGCATCAAGAGCCGTAGTCGTACTCATCGGCGTCGTCATAGCCTTGGAGTCCTCCATCTTGAACTTCCGCACAATGTCCTTGGTGTACTTAGCCTCGGTGCACAAATGTTCCTTCCTTTGATTGCTTGATTTGTAGCCCGAGGAAGAACCGCAACTCACCCATCATGCTCATCTCGAACTCCCCGCTCATATCATCCGCAAACCTTGCAACAAGAGAGTTAGACGAGCCACCAAAGACAATATCATCCACGTACACTCGCACAATCGGGATATCTCCGCCCTCGCCTCGGCAAAAACAAGGTCCGATCGACCTTCCCCATCTCAAAACCTCTCTCAAACAAGAACCCCCTCAACCTCGCCATACCAAGCTCTAGGCGCCCGCTTCAACCCATACGCCGCCTTCCTCAACTTGTACACCCGGTGGGGGTACTTCTCACTCTCAAACCCCGAGGTCGCCTCACATACACTTTTTCCTCCAGCACACCATTCAGAAAAGCACTCTTCACATCCATTTTGTGCAACTTGAACCCTTTAGCCACGGAAAGAGCTAGAAGAATCCTAATCGCCTCCAAACGGGCTACGGGAGCAAAAGTCTCCTCGTAGTCGACCCCCTCCTTCTGACTGAACCCCTGGGCAACAAGTCTCGACTTGTTCCTCACAACCTCACCCTTCTCTCCCTCTTTGTTTTTCCACACCCACTTGGTACCAATCGGCTTACACCCCGGGGGGGAGGGTCAACCAACTCCCACACCTGATTCCTCTCAAAGTTCTCCAACTCCTCATGCATCGAGTTAACCCAATTGTGATCAGATAGTGCGTGTCCAATGTCTTTGGGCTCGAAAGAAGCAACAAACGCAGCATGAGCAAAATGGGAATTGTTCCGAACCCTCGACCGTGTAGTGCGTTCATTCATGTCGCCGATGATCCTCGAAGCTGGGTGATCCACTTGAACTCGCCGGGGAGGTTCTCGCCTCGAAGCTACCTCCCCCTCAACATCAGCTTCTCCTCGTTCTTGATTTGTCGTCGTAGGTGTAGCAGAGGGTCCATCCATCATCGTAGTCGAAGTAGTGGGTACATGTTCAGCCGGGGGCACCGCACCGCCATCCTCATCATCTCCATGTTCATGCTCCTCCTCCTGAAAGATCTCCTCGCCAAGCTCATCATCACCTGCACACTCAAAGACAAGCCGACTACGTGGCTCGTCTCGTCGAAGGTTACCTCGCAAGTCTCCACGATTTGGTTAGTTTCAAGATTGAGCACACGATATGCTCTAGAATGAGATGCATAACCAAAGAAAATGCCATCGACAGACCTAGCCTCAAACTTATCCAACTTCCCCGCCTTTCTTCGTAATGAAACACTTGCAACCAAAGACATGGAAGTGACTCACCTTGGGTGTGCGACCATGCATTAACTCATAGCATGTCTTCTTCTTGTGCACTCGAGGTATATCCCGTTCGACACATAGCATGCGGTATTCACCGCCTCGCCCCAATACCTCCTCGAGTCCTATGCTCATCAAGCATCATCCGAGCCATCTCGCACAAGGTCCCGTTCTTCCTTTCCACAACACCATTCCGGGGAGGCGTATACGGACTCGAAACCGGTGCTCAAGACCCAAGTCATGGCAAAAGGTTTCAAAACGAGAGTTCCTGAATTCCGTGCCATTATCACTGCGGATAGCTCGTATGGCATCTCCGTGCCTCTCGTTCCTCAACCTCAAGACTAGATCTCGAACAAAACCAAACATCTCCCCCTTATCCTCGAGAAAGAACACCCACGCATACCGAGAATAGTCGTCCACCACAACAAGGACATACCACTTCCCACCCGCATCGCACACGAGCCGGGCCAACAAGGTCCATATGGAGCAGCTCGCATGGACGCTCGCTCATCACATCGGTGAGAGGCGGGTGAGAAGAGGCCACCATCTTGGCATGCCTACATGGAGCACAAACCAACTCTTTCTCAAGCCTCGCCCGTGGCAATCCTCGGACCAAATTGAGCTTATCGAAGCGTGACAAAAGGTCAAAGCTCAAGTGACCCAACTTCCTATGCCACTTCCACAACTCACTCGAAGAACCACCAAGAAACAACGCTCCACACCCGAAGACCGAGAAAAATCAGCACGAAACACCCGACCCTCGAGAACGACCATACAAACAAGGTCCCCTCGAGAGTCCACAATCCGAGAACCACCAGGCCGAAATAACACCTCAAAACCCTCATCCAACAACCGGGACACAAAAGCAAATTGTACCCCGCCGATTGAACAAGAGCAACACGCCTCGCAGTGATCTTGTCACTCACTTTTATCTCACCTTCTGAAAGCACACGCCCACGCCCATTGTCCCCAAAGGTGATGTACCTCTTTGTCACCACGGACGAGACTTGAGAACCACCCCCCGTCTCCGGTCATATGCCTCGAGCAACCGGAGTCAATCAACCAAATGTTCTTCAAGTCTCCCACCCGAAATTCAAAAATAGGCACGTGAGCGAACAAACGACTCAAAGATCGGGGTTAGTACCAAAAGAGGAAAACCAAGGCCGAGCCATTTGCTCGAAAGTGGGGTTAGCACCAACCAAAGCATCTCTCCTACCAAAGCTACCTCCACGAACACCACCACGGTAACCACCCTGAGGGAACCACCCCTCTCTGCCTGGAGGAGGACCAAAACTACGCAAGAAAGCCCGTGGAACGTCCTTCCTCTCCAACTCAACGCCACGACTCCTCCAATCCCCGTATTGAGCACGAGGAGGAGAACTCCTAGCAAACTGACCACCTGCACCCTTTCCAGCCCAACCACCAGAACCACGACCACCAGAAACAACCCTCGCACCCGTACGAGCTCGAAACCCGAACAGATGTCCGTCTGTGCCCGCACCGGTCCGACCGGTGCTCCACACCCGTCCGACCGGTGTGACTCCGGGCAAGCAACACCACCTGCAGCCTTCTTCTCTCTCCAAGCCCGAACCGTCCTCACAATCGCCTTGCCCCTGGGCATCTGCATACGAGGCTCAAGTATACCATCGGAAGGGTGGTACTTGTCCTTGTTAGCCCACTCCTTCTCCATTCTCTCCTCTCGCTTCCTCTTGAAGCAAAACTCCTCCTTATGGCCATCTCTCCCACAATAGCCACAATGGAACCTCACAAGCTTAGGCTTTGGCTTGGGATGTGGTCGCTCACTTGGTTTCTCTCCACTCAAACCCTCCACCGGTTTCTCACCACCCTTCCCAAAGAACACTTTCCCCGAAGTGCTCACAAACTTGATAGGCTTTTGTAGGTCATTTGTGGGTGTAGGAAACACCGGTGGAGCTGGAGTTGTGTCTAGTCGGTTCCTTAGATGGTTAGGTTTTGGGGGGAAATCATTTTTGTGGTGGGTTTTTGGTGGCTCAGGGATATTCTCTCCACTTCCCTCACCAACCTTGTTAGCTCCAAGCCCCTCACCATCTTGCCTCTTAAAGGCCTCGATCATCATCCTCAACTAAGGTTCGTGACCGGACAACCAACCCATCATCTTCCTCAAATCATTATTCTCATCCCGCAAACGATCAACATAATGTGCAAGCTCCAAATTTTTCAATGCATGCATTTCACAGTAGAGCAAGATGTAGGCATGGGTTCCTTCAATTTAGCCTCGAGCGAACTAGTGTAAGCATGCATCTCATCAATCTTAGCATGCAAAAAACGGGGCAAGAAGTGCAAGCACCTAGCAAAGCAGTCTAGACTTAAGCTCGCCCACTTCAACCCTAAGCACATCTAGTTCCTCACACTTGGAGGCATGCTTCTCCTTGAACAAAGCAAGATCAAGCAAGGAATATAGAGCAATCAAGACAATCATTCTCATCAGAAACAACAGGGCTAGCCTTAAGTGAATCAATCTCAAGCTTGCTATCAAGCACCCGTGTCTCTAGCTCGGCCCACTCTAGTCCTAGCATCCTCGAGTGAAGCCCTAAGCTCTTTCCTCATTTTCTTGGCCTTTCTAAGCATGTCATCACGGTTATCAAGCAAAGAGCCAAGCCTCTCATTCTCCTGGCGCAAGAAGGGAAGTTCATCACGCACCTCGTCGTCGGACTCGCAGTCCGAGTTGCTCTCGTGTGCTCTTCTTGCCGCCGAGCTCGCCGCCATGGTGCGAAGCCATCTCTCGCGAGCGCCTCAACCCGCTCGTGTTCTTGGACGACTTCTTGTTCTTGCGGCGATCTCCCTCGTCTTCGCCGGGCCGCTCGAGCTCGAGGTGGAGTACGCGGATGAAGGATCGATGGCGACTAGAAAGGGGGGGGAGTGAATAGGAGCCGGTAAAAATTCTTCCCAAAGAACCCGGCCTATGTCCTACTCAAATCCCTTGGTCACACACAAGCGATGGATCGAATCACACACCAATCGCCAAGACCACGAGGTTATGGATCAACCTCTAGCCTTAGGAACGATTCCTCAAAGCACACGCGGAAGCACTAGAAAGGGAGGAAGGAATCGAACCAAGAAGCAAAGCACACAGCTGGCGGGTGCCGCGACCGTCCGCGCAGAGGGGCGACCGTCCGCAAGAGCCTCGCGAACCGTCCGGCCGGCATCGCGGACCGTCCGCACCCGGCCGCGGACCGTCCGGCCTTAGCCGCGGACCGTCCGTTAATTTACACGAACGACCCAAAGACACCCCCGTGCCACGGACCGTCCGCGGGGAGCACGCGGACCGTCCGCCAAGCACCCGCGACCGTCCGCCCGACACCTGGCGGACCGTCCGAAACTTCGTCCAACCAAAAATCAAAATCACAACGGATCGAAACAAAGGACGAGCAAGAACACGAAGAACACGGATGAACCGGAGCCGCGCGACCGTCCGCCCGGTCCTCGCGGACCGTCCGCCGTGTGGGCCAGTGCGGACGTGACGGAAAAATAGCCCGACCCCGAAAGTCAACTCCCCCAAATCATCATCGGATTTCCCAAACGGTTGAAGCCGTAGAGACAAGGGTTTGGGGACTTGAAAAGTGTCACACAAGGATGCTATAGCCCAAAAATCTTGCCTCCTAACTCCCTAAATCACCGGGAATCGCGAATCCTTTGAGCACCTCCAAAAACTAGAGCACCGAACGAAAACTCACGAATCGAAGTGATTTCCGGCGTTTGAGGGCACAAGATCAAGCACAAAGATGCACAAGGCATCTATCCATGTTTCCCTCAAAGAAATCCGGGAAGAAACTCACTCAAATCCGCGGAATCACACCGAGAACAAAGGCACGAAAATAAGCACAAAAAGGCACGAAAAACAACCCCGAATCTTCTATACAAACCAGGAAAGATTCACAAGGTCTAGCATGCCGCCCTAGCATCCATCCCTCTCAACAAATCTCTCATGAAGCTCTCATGCTAGCCTAGAGAAAATAGGAAGGAAAATAGCTACGAAAATGAGAAAGAGAAGGGGGGAAATGAAACCCTAAGTCGCGGAGAGAGAGAGCCATCAACACACACTCCAGGCTTATATATCGGAGTCCCGCCGGAGTGGTAAATGACTCGACTACCCCTAACTACACTACCGGCGATACAACCCACGTAGGGGCATTTTGGTAATGTTTGTGGGTCTTGCCATCGGACGGCCACGCCTTTGCCGCACCCCCGCGTCCCTCCCGACGCAAGCCATGCGATCCCGCCGCGTGTCCTCCGCTTCGAAGCTTCCCGACACGCCGGATCCCGTCTCCGTCGTGTTGGGCCCTCGGACTTGGTTTTGAGGCCCAAACCAAGAAACCGTCCGCCGATGGTTTTGTGGGCAAACCACCAAACCCCCGCGTGCCCGGTCCCGCCTCCCGCCAAACCACTTGACTTGACCGCCACCGTGCACCGGCTCACTTGTCCATGACTTCGTCTTGCTTGTGTCGCCACCATGTGGCCCGCACCCGGGCCCCGCCGTCCACCGGTCCCTCGAACCGAGCCTACTTGTCTCTCCATCTCCCGAGGCCCCTCAAGGCCGAAGACCTTTCGCGCCCGTTCTTCACCCTCGCAACAACACGAACTAGGCCGCAGCCTCACACCCGCGCACTAAGCCAAGAGTCGACCCAACACCCGTTGTCAATCACTCATCACTTAAGGAGCGGTCATCCACCGACCACTGGGACGCTCCTGGTCCACAATCTCCCCCTTGATGAGTGCATTGACAACACACAACGCGAAATGAAATTCAGAGTGAAAGAGAAAGAAAGAAGAAAGAAAAACAAGGAAGCTCAACTCATGACCAAAACCGAAGAAAGGCGAAGAAAGGTCACAAGCCAAGCAAAGCACAAAATCCACACCGAAAACAGCAAGAGAGCTCCCCCTGAACAAATGCAAGCTCCCCCCCGAACATGTGAATGCAAATTTCCAAATTTCAGCTCACCTCTTCGAATTTTCATTAAGCTCACCTTTTCTCCCCCTTGTTGACAATGTATGAATCAAGGTGAAAATGCAGAAATGCAAAGCATATAGACAACTACATGAGCTTCTCAAATAGGCCAAATCTAGTGTCAAAGGCTAAAAAATGAGACAAAGATCACACACATGAATCATAGCATAGTCAAAGCATTGCCACAAGTAATATATGAAAATACAAGCATGTGACAAAGCAAAATTTTCAGATTTAAGCAGTTTTACCAAAAGAAGACTCGCTTCACATGTAAAAGCCTATCCATGTCACACTTGAGCCACAAACATGCATATTACTCAAAGATCATACAAGGATATCAAATTCTCAAAGCAAAAGATCATGGCAAACACCCATAAGGCAAAGCATGTCATGTCAAAGCTCATGAGCCATGTGTCCACTTCGGGGAGACTTCTCCACCGGTGAACATCATGCAACATGTTTTGCACCCATATGTGAAAGATAAGACATTGAAAACATAGACATGATGGATGGAGCATTTTTCAAGCATTATGCACTTCTTTTCAAGATTAATTCATTTCATGGTACATGAAGTGCCTTTGCGGCAAAAAAGAAGCTTATGCTCCCCCATGAATGCAACATAGGCTAAACATTCACAATGATATCCGGCCTTTGGCCCAAATGCAAGAACAAGGCATCCAAGCACAATCTAAGCATGAAAAGCATATTTAGACCAAATTGTGACATGGATACACAACTACACACGAGTGGAGCATATTTCATCAAAAATAGTCAAGTTAAGCATTTATCTCAAAAGGGGCTATCTCACCACACATATATCTCAAATATTCCAAGAGCATAGCCTCACATCACCATTTCTCCACACATATAACCAAAATCTCACAAATAGCCAAAGAGACTCACATATGGCATATAAAAGAAGCTCATCATCCTAAAATGCAATATGACACAAATGCAACATGATATATGACAAGATGGCTATCCTACCATGGTTTATACATCAAGCAAAGCATGTATATACATCAAAGTAAAAACATGGTATGATACATATGGTACAAAAAGGAAATCCCCCAAGAATCAACTAGAAAGGGCAACAAACCCCAAGTTCCCCCGCAAGCGCACAAATGTAGCTTGGTCGAGAGGCTTTGTAAAGATGTCGGCTAGCCGATCTTGGGTAGGGACATGGCTCAAAACAATGGTTCCTTTCTCCACATTGTCCCTCGGGAAATGATACCTCACTTCTATATGTTTGGTTCGGAGTGAAGCACCGGATTTTTGGCTACACTTATGGCACCGGTGCTATCACAAAGAAGTGGGATCCGGGTGCACTCCTCACCAAAGTCTCTCAAAGTGTATGAAATCCACAACAACTCGGGAGCAACAACTAGCGGCAAGAACATACTCCGCCTCCGTGGTAGACCGAGCTACACTAGATCGCTTGCGGGAAGACCATGAGACCAACGAAGAACCAAGAAGCCGACAAGTGCCGAAGTAGACTTCCTCTCGACTCGACAACCAAAGCAAAATCCGCATCGGAAAAGCCATGAAGAGACAGAGTCGAGGAGGAAGAATACCAAAGGCCAAGACCAAAGGGGCAGATCGTAGGTACCCGAAAATCCTCTTGACGGCCCGTCGATGTGATGTCCTCGGCGAAGCCTGAAAACGAGCGCACAGACACACACTGAACTGTATGTCTGGCCTCGTCGCCGTCAGGTAGAGGAGGGAGTCGATCATGCTCCCGTACTCCCGCTGGTCCACTGGTTCTCCGTCCTCATCCGCATCCAAAGTGGCCGTACTCCCCATGGGAGTCGACATCGGCTTCACATCTTGCATCCGGAACTTCCTCAAAGCATGTCTTTCGTGTACTTGGTTTGGTGCACAAATGTACCATCCTTCACTTGCTTGATCTCGCAGCCCCCCGAGAAAATACCGCAACTCGCCCATCATGCTCATCTCGAACTCCCCGCTCATCTCATCCGCAAACTTGGCAACAAGGTTATGTGACGAGCCACCAAAGACAATATCATCCACGTATATCCGAACAATCAAGCAAGTCATTCCTATGCTTGAGGAGAAACAAGGTTCTATCCACCGTACCCATCACAAACCCTCTCGCTCAAAAGAAAACCTCTCAATCTCCCATACCAAGCACGGGGCGCCCGTTTCAACCCATACGAGCCCTTTTCAACCCGTATACCCCGTGTGGGTACAACTCGCTCTCAAACCCGTGTGGTCGCTTCACATACACCTCCTCCTCTATGACCCCATTCGAATAGCACTCTTCACGTCCATCCGAAACAACTTGAACCCTTTAGCCGTGGGCAAAGGCTAGAAGGATCCGAATTGCCTCAAGACGGGCCACAGGAGCAAAGGTCTCCTCATAGTCGATCCCCTCCTTCGACTAAACCCCCGAGCAACAAGTCCGGACTTGTTCCTCACAACCATCCCATTCTCTCCCTCTTTGTTCTTCCAAACCCACTTGGTTCCTATGGGATGGCAATTTGGAGGTGGTTCAACTAACTCCCACACCCGGTTCCTCTCAAAATTTTCCAACTCCTCATGCATAGAATTGACCCAGTTTGCATCGTATAAAGCATGTCCAATGTCCTTGGGCTCAAAAGTAGCAACAAAAGCAAGATGAGCAAAATGAGAGGAATTCCCGGACCTCGACCGTGTAGTGCGTTCATTGATGTCTCCAATGATCTTCGAAAGGGGGTGCACTTCTTGAATCCGCCGGGGAGCCTCACGCCTCGAGACCACCTCCCCCTCAACTTCGGCCTTCTCTCGCCCGGTCCTCTTGTTGCACCGTCGTTGTCCATGAAGTAGACGGTCCATGCTCCAAAGTAGTCGTGGGGGAAGTAGTGGGTACATGCTCGCCTTCGGGCGCATGGTTCTCCCCATCATCATCTCCACCTTCATCTTTCTCCTCTTCAAAGAGGTCCTCGGCCATCTCTTCATCACCCGCACATTCAAAGCCAAGAGAAGTACATGGCATTGTCTCGTCGAAGGTCACCTCGCAAGTCTCCATGATTTTGTTAGTCTCAAGGTTAAGCACCCTATAGGCTCTAGAGTGGTTAGCATATCCAAAGAAAATACCATCACTAGACCTAGCCTCAAACTTGTCGAGTTTTCCCTTTTTCAAAATAAAGCACTTGCGTACCAAAAACTCGGAAATGACTCACTTTGGGTGCCCGACCATGCATCAGCCTCATAGCAGTCTTCTTCTTGAAAGCTCTCAATAAAATCCGATTGGAAACATGACAAGCCGTATTGACCGCCCTCACCCCAAAACCTCCTAGGAGTCCCGTGCTCATCGAGCATCGTCCTAGCCATCTCACAAAGAGTCCGATTTTTCCTTTCCACGACTCCATTTTGAGGGGGCACATAAGGGGTCGAATACTGATGTTCAAGACCTAGATCACGACAAAAAGCATCAAAACGAGAGTTCTTGAACTCGTAGCCATTATCACCGCGGATAGCTCGAATAGCATTTCCATGCCTCTCGTTTTTCAACCTCACGATCAAATCTCGAACAAAACCAAAAGTCTCACTCTTATCCTCCAAGAAGAACACCCGGTGCATAGCGAGAGTAATCGTCCACCACAACAAGGACATACCACTTCCCACCCACCGAGCGAACTCGAGCCGGCCCAACAAGGTCCATATGCAACGGCTCCGTCGGACGCTCGGTCATGACATCGGTCAGGGGTGGATGGGGAGTGGCTACCATCTTACCATGCCTACAAGGAGCACAAACCAAATCCTTCTCAAACTTCAACTTCGGCAATCCTCGGACCAAGGTCAAGACCACTCAAGCGGGAAACCAAATCAAAGCTCAAGTGTCCCAACCGCCTATGCCATTTCCACAAATCCGAAGAAGGACCAGCCATCAAACAAATGCCGAAAGCAGAACCAAAGAACGAGAGAAATCAGCCTCGAAAATCGACCCTCGGGGATGATCATACGGACAAGATCACCTCGAGAGTCAAGCAAACGAGACTCGCCGACTTGAAACGCACCTCAAAACCCTCATCAAGCAACCGAGAAACCGAAAGCAAATTAAAACCCAAAGACTTCACAAGAGCCACTCTCTTCAACGTTACCTTGTCACTCACATGCACAACACCCTCTCGAAAGCACCCTACCTCGTCCATTGTCCCCAAATGTGATGTACTCGCTTTTCCTTCACCGGGGTGAGGCCGGAGAACCACTTCTTATCTCCGGTCATGTGTCGAGAACAACCGGAGTCGATCAACCAAATGTTCTCCAAGCCTCCCCGCCCGCAAGCCGAAACAAGAACGAGAGTGAGCTAGCGACTCGACACCGGGGTTAGCACAGAGAAAGTTAAACCGTTGTCGAGCCATCTCGCTCAAAAGAGGGGTTAGCAAACATCACTCCCTTGCCACCAAACTTCCCATGTCCCATGGGAGGAGTACGAGCACCACGAGGGGGAAAACGTGGTCCGTAGTTCCTCCGGAACCCAAAGCCGCGATCATCTCCCCTAAACCCGTACCGAGGACGAGTAGGAGGACGTCCACAAAACCACCACGAGCCCGACCAAACCTCTCACCAAAGCACGCACACCATCACCCTCTCTCCGTGGGAACCCGCCAACACTCCTCACACTTCCCGCACCCCGTGGAAGTGGCACTCTAGGCTCGGGAATACCGCGAGGCCGGCGATACCCGTCCCGGTTTGCTTGCTCCCTAGCAAGCCTCTCATCCCTCTTCCTCTTGTAGCAAAACTCGCAAGATGCCTCTCCTTGCCACAATACTCACACCCGAAGGGGATGGGTTTTGGTTTTGGCTCGGCTTCTCTCTAGGCTTCTCACCCTTCTCACCCACAAACTTCACCGGTTTCGGAAATCATTTGTCTTAGGTGGGAATTTGGGTGGATCTTGGGTTGTGTCAAGCTTTTTGCAAAGGTGGTTGGGCTTTGGTGTGAAAGAGTTCTTGGGTGCTTTTGGGAGTGGGACTTGGATCTCTCCGATCACCTCAAACCCGGGTTAGACTCAACACACTTCTCGTCACACACTCTCCCCACCGTTCTCTCCCACTTTCTCACCCAACTTCTCAAACCCCAAACCACGACCATCGCCTCTCTTGAACTCCTCAATCATGATTTTCAATTGAGGTTCCCGCCGTACAACCAACCCAACACTTTCCTCAAATAGTCATTCTCCTCATAGATGACATCCAACCGGGAAGTAAGCTCAAGATTACGCAAAGTGACTTCATCACAGCTAGAGCATGCATTTGCAACAGGAGATTTCAAAGATGCTTCCAAAGAACTAATAGTAGAGCGAGCATCAACAAGCTTAGCATGCATAGTAGGACATGATTTGCAAGCACCAAGCAAGGTAGGTCTAGCCTTAAGCTCATCATGTTCAGTCCTAAGAGCATCTAGTTGAGCCAAAATAGAAGCATTCTTCTCATTAAGCAGTTTGATCTCATTCAACCAAGCATCACATTCAACACATTCAACATCATCAGGAGAAGTAGGAGCAAGTTTCAAAGAGTCATTCTCAAGTTTTAATTCAAGCAATTTTGACTCTAAATCTCCTACTTTCTCACTAGCATTCTCAAGCTGAGCCCTAAGATCTTTCCTCATCTTTTTGGCATCTCTCAAGACACTATCACGGTTATCAAGCAAACCATTCAACCTAGCAATCTCAGCAAGCAAAGAGTCGGGATCACGGTTTACCTCATCCTCCGAGTCGGAGTCGCCGTCCTCCTTCACACTCTTCTTGCCGCTTGAGCTATGGGCCATGCCACAAAAGCCCTCGAGCGCCACACGGCTCGCCCCGCCGAGGTTCCGGCTTGCACTCTTCTTGCCACCGCGCCTCCCGGCGTCTTCATCTTCGCCGCTTGAGCTTGACCGCTCCTCGCTTGAGCTTGAGTCGACGTCGCTCGCACCGGCCGTTGACGCAAAATGTGCACTCGGCGCCGGTCACACGGCAAGCGAAAAGCTTGGCCTCGCACGCGCGAGAGAGAGAGAGTGACGTGCCGGTCAATTTTTCCCGAAAATTAACAAAAGATAAAACAGTTAAATACCAAAGCTTGGAACCCACGGGTGGTGGTACCGGTTCCATATTTACGGCTAAGAAGCCAAGCAAGACGACATGTAGCTATGCGAAGCTACCTGTCAAAGAACCACAACCATTCGGGTAGCCGCGAAGGAAAAAAGAACATTGCCGAATGGATGACGTAAGCATGACAGAGATCGATCTTTGAATAAACATGGATGCATGTGCAAAGCCATGACCGATCCTCATGAAGATTAACATCAAATGAAGTAAAGCACGAACATGATTATGTATTAAAATAAGCATGCATAGATCCAAGGCATTAGTCTACCGCATGTCTAATTGCTTTAAGATCCGTCGGGTACGATCACAAACAAATCTATCCACCGCATGATACAACTTGCATGAAAGAACGCACCACTTTCCACAAATAGATCTATCCACCGCATGATACAACCTAAATATGGAAAGCTAGAAGCATACGTCTTTTAAAACATAAATAACGCACGTGATCTACTCGTGAAGATATAACCGAATACATGAACTCGAACATGCCGATCCGGGGTCCATGAAGAAGGAACAAACATTACCACGTGAATAAATCTATCAGATTGAATCGGAAATCTAATCCACCGGATGACTAGCTCCAACGCAACCCAAAAACCTGCATCTACCGCATGATACCCAGTTCTTTCAAGATTTATACGCACAAAGCAAGCTTGAACCCGCAACACGTAACAACCTAGATCGATTCGGTTTCGGCTATCGGAGAGCACAAGATCCACGCGTCAAAACACGAAACCCGCTCGTGCACGGATCTTAAAAGGAAAAGAGCCGATCCAAACCCATCTAGATTGGGCAAGAGTGTATTTCATGAATTAAAACATAAAGCAAAACTCATGATAACACGGGTAACTTAATGAATCCACTGGATCTTGCCAAAATCCAATAGAGCCGATAACTAGCTTCAAGCTAGATCTTAGCCTACCGCATGACTCATGATCTAACAAGAAACCCTCTTGAACCAAGCTTGAATCTACCGCATGACACAAAGCATGGTAACAAGACTACTTGCATCAGATCTAAATCCACCGCATGATACTAGACATGATACAAGGTTGCCGGTACTCACGGAGGTCGACGGATCGATTGGTCCTCTCGAAGAACTCGACGACACGACAAGGGACTCTAGGGTTTGGCGTAAGGCCGGTGTGTATTGAGGAATGAACGTGTTTTTGTTACATACATCCAGGGATCGTATTTATACCCTGTCGATTACAATCGCGAATGGATTCATTGCCTAACTAAACTTGATCGCCTATCCATCCATTCGCTTCCTCTCGATCGAGCCACGTCACCGTCCAATCCCGCAAAATCGCTCACCGTTCCTTTGCCGAACCGGAGAGATAGCCGACCGCGGATCCTTCTCCGCCGAAAATCTCTCGAAGATATCTTTCCTTCCACCGGACGGACTCTTTTCCGAATCGGACCCACATGTCATACTCCTTACCAAATTTTGGTGTTAACACATGCCCCTTCAATTGTGGGATAAAAGTAATTTTGTTCCACAATTGACTCGCACCACGAATCCTTGAGCCAAACCCGTCAACACCGTTCTTCGCGATCCGCCGGATTCTTCGTTCGGATCCAACCCTAGATCCCCTTCGTTCCGAGCTCGAATCTCCAATGGCAACTCGTAACCAAGCTGCTCGGGTAAATTCACCCCTCCAAACCTTTGTTCGGCATTAGGTTTTCAATTTTACCCGAGATTTTCTTCTTCCGCTCTCTTCCGAGAACCTTCTACTGCTCTTTTGATTCCTATTGAGGCCAATTCGCAGTCTTATTATCTTGGTCCTGAAGGGAATCCTGACCCTCGAGACTTTATTGCCGCTGAATCTCAGAGAATCCCTTTCAAGGTAGCTTTATCTCCACCTCCTCAGTGGCAAGATGCGTTCAAGAACTGGCCTTTGCCCCCAATCGCAGGCTGGAAGACTTGGTATCGTAGGATTCTTGCGGATAAGAGTGGATTGACCAATCTGGATACTCTCCGCATTGCTCAATGTTTGGAGTTATCCGTAGCTGAGACGCCCAAGAATGAAGATCTTCCGATAGACGCATGCCACTGCCACTCGGGTCAAACGGCGTCAACGCCTTCCTTTTTGGGCATGGCCCAATGTCTCCAACTTTGGCCGATGTGTACATGATCACCGGCCTTGACATCACCGGTCCGTTCAGCCTTGGAATTTCAAAAATTCCTCACGCCGGGCGGGGGTAAAGCCAGCCGGGGAATGGCTACAAACAATATATTTCGAAACACATGAGAGACAATCCCCTTGGTGAAGTTGAATATAGAGCCTTTTTGAACATGTGGTTATGTAGATTTGTCTTCCGTGCTAAGGCCAACGAACCCACTCGAATCATATCGCAATGGCGATCCATCCGGCCGTGGCAATCGCCTTCCTCCGGGAAAATTCCTCTTGGGCGGTGTATACCATATGCTTCATCGGACGGTTACCCAAATGTATACCGCCCACGAGGATAACGTGCGTCAATGGCCCTTGGTGGTTTGTTCAAATTTGGCTGCAGCTTCACATGCACCGATTGTAGGCGTCGACTTGAACTCCGGTGTTCTTCCCCCGGGTCCAATCCCCCGAAGGAGAGCTTCAAGTCACTAGAGGATGCCAAAGCTATGGAGAAGCGGCTTCAATCGTTATCATTCGAAACAGACATCACCCAACTCTTCGAGTTGTTCTTCAAAGGCTTCCCCAATCCTCTTTGGCTCCCTTATCTAGGCTATGACACTCGACCTTCCCCGTCGAGTTCTCCTTTGAGCCCGGCCATCAAGATGGGAGATTCCCCGGAAATCTTTAATATCATAATCCGCCCATGTATATTACCGGCCGAGTTCAATGGGGGGAGGCGGAATGCCGTACTTATGAGTACTACCAGCCTAACGTAATGGCCGGTGCAACTTGGATGTGGCCACCTGCCCCCAAGATTGTTTCGCATGAATTCCTCAAGCCCGGGGAGGAAATCAAAGACGCGATGCAAGGTGCCAGGAGTTTTCAACTATGTGTGCGGTCCCACCGTCTACACATGTCCTTTTGTGCCCGCAACCATAGCTCACCCCACCTTCAACTCTTGGTGGCAAGAATTCCATGACCACATCTTCGGTGAACCCGTTCATGTGTTCGTGCGGAATTGGTGCCCGATTTCCCCGCCGACTTCGGAGGTAACACAATGAGCCCCTTGATCAGATTTTTCCCTCTTTTATTCATGGTCTTGACCTTCACTCCGTCCACGAACACGCTTCCTCGCCCTCGAGCCAGGGCAATAACTTATAATGCCGAAGGCCCAATTTCAGCATCGGGGTTTAAATCCACAACCCCGCGCCAACCGATGGACGGGTATGCTACCACCGATCCCGGCCTTTCTAGCCTTGTCGTTGACGGGAGGCAAGGTCCGCATCCGATTCCCCCTCCGAGCGCTAAAAGGAGGAGAACCGTCAAGAAAGTACTTGGTTGAGGTAAACTCCTTTACCTTCTTGATTACCGGGTCACTCGTTCTTGATGGATCATATCATCGTGTATTTCGGACCCGGCGCCCAACATTCTTTGGAACCAAGCACTCGCCAATGCTCCACTCACGGTATGTCTTTTGTCGTTCTTTCTTAAGGATGAGCACCGGCACTTATCCCTTCAATTGGACATTTGCGAAGAAACCGTGGGAGAACCACTTGTAGATGTTCCGGTGGTTCAACAAAGCGAGCCCTTCCGGGGTTGAATTGTCCATCCCAGAGAGATCTCATCTTCATCACCCTCGCGGAAGCAAGACGTTCTCCGAGATGAATCCCCCAACTCAACCGGAGCCACCAAATTCCCCCGGATGCCATCGCCTATCGGTCAAGCGGCAATGACCAACCCAACAGAGGAGGATCCAATTCTTCACCGGCCACGGAAACTCACGAGTCACCGATGACCGCATCAGGCATCTCCCCGACTTGGAAGTTTCGGCTCTGCTCGGGACGCTTCTTTCGTCTGCGATTGCTCCCGCTCAAGAAACCACTCATGAGGTGCCCAATTCTGCTCTTAATCTTGATACCTTGATCCTAGCATTCTCACCTCGGCAGTGTTGTTTTCAGGATCACGCCCGTCATCATCGAGCTTGCCATCGAGGGCCCATCAAGTGCCGATGTGACGAAAGAAATAAACCAGCCGTTGCCAGACGAGGTATTGCTCAAGCTCAAAGAAATTGCGGCCCGGCTAGAAAAAGACGTTCGGGATCAGCTCAATGATCTTCGCCATTTTGAAGAGATGTTTGAGCCCATTAGCCGCAAACTCCCCGATGACATCGAGCTTTTCGTCGTCCGTCTACGACTTAGAGCCCTTTTATGTTCCCTTGAGGCGCACTTGGAGGAAATTGCGCTCCCGTTCGGCCATTGAAAAGGAGAAAAGCGATGCCGAACAAGGCCATGAACGGGATGCAATCCCAAGCGAGAAAGTTACAAAGATGCCTTGGGCGACCCGCAAGCCTCTTATGATCCGAAAGTCGCCGTAAAGGTTGCTCTAGAGGCGGAACCGAAAAGCCCGTCGGCCGGAGATGGAGATTGACCGAAGAAAATAGCCGATCTTCCCGGATTGATAGCAAAGACCCAAGCGGAGGTGGAATCGGGGCCGTTACCGCGAGTAAAGCAAGTGCGATGCGAGCTTGCGACTTATCCGATGCCCAAAAGGACTATCGGGAGATCTTGGATAACTCCCACTTGATAGTATCCAATGTTCGTCATGCACTTGCAAAACTCCTTAATGCTTGAATGTTCTTATTGATGTATACCCGGACCGGTCGTTCTTGTAATATTTCCTTTGCAATTTGTATTGCTGAAACGACCCATTCGGTAGTGAAACGCCAACTCCCGAAAAACACCTTGAGTTCCTTTAGCCGAAACAATCGATCCGCACGCGTTTCGGCTTAGAACTCCAAACGACCCACCGGCGGGTTGGTCAAGGAAATCCTTTCACCTTCCGATTTTATTGGGACGTGCGCCACGATCCACGGCCACGACTCGAAGCCACGATTTACCCCCCCGCTGGGCCTATAAATGTTGCCATAGGTGCCCCTAGCTCTCCACCGGTGCCTTCTAGCTCTCGAATCTTTGCCAATCTTCGGCCCTCTTGCAAACGGTGCACATCCCCAAACCGCAATGGTGCGCCGCCTCAACCGCCGCCGCGCCTCCGACGAGGCCGAGGGAAGCGAGTGCTAATGCGCGCAGCGGTGATGATCATCAATTTCTCCTCGTCGATCTTCCTTTTTGATCTTCTTTTGCCTTGACAATCATCTCCTTTTTTTCAGAGTTGATTCGGGGGAATCCGCCCCGCGCGCCGCCCAATCGCCCCTTCCCGACGACTCTTCGGAGTCCGATGGCCACTCCCCGTGCCGTACGGGGGAAGCGGACGCTATTCGCTTCAAGGAGGAGCTAGAGGCGTCCCGTCTTGAGCCGGGAGGACGTCTCCAAAAAAGCGGGCGTGGCCGAACTAGAATGGGAGGACCGGCGGAAACGGTGGCCGGAGGCCATCGATGGTATGGCTCGATTCTTGATTCGGCCCCGGCCTTTGATGCTAATCCCTTCTTGTTTGTCTTTTGCGGCCCGTGATGCCGAGCTCAACCCGCTAAAGGCGCCGGTAGAGCAACTCGGCGGAGAAGGTGAACGCTCACGGCGACACGCCGGCGGAGCGTCCGGCCGCGGTGGAGCGCCGCATCGACGAGGTGGCCGTCCATGGCGTTCGTTTGGGCACCACCTTGGGCCCGGCTGCGATGGCGACGCATACGGACGTCGACTATTCCACCCGGGCCGCGTGGCTTCCGTGGCGGCGCGCCGGAGGATATCGACGAGATCGAGCTCATCCCGGGAGCGCCTCGACGGCCACGGCGACGCCATTGCCGAAATTACCCATCCCCGCCTCCGTGCCGAACGGACTCTTTGACTAGATTGTACTAGGGATGTGTAAATGTCGGCAATATATGATGAACTTTTGGAATCTGCATTTGTTCCGTGATATTTCCCTTCGCATTTGCATCTGTGAATTTGTCCTCTTTGAATGCATCGCGGGAACCGTCTTTAGCCGAACGCTCGCAAACGATCGCCCCTCGGCGCAAAATCCGCAAAGGATCCCAATTCGGCAATCCGTAAACACTGTTCAAAAGAAAACCCTTTGCACTCGGTGGAAACCCTTGCCGCTTGGTATTCCAACAAAGTGTGTACCGGCCGCATCATCGCTCCCAATGCGCCTCCTTGGTCAATAAAATAGCCCGTGGGGTGCTCGCAAATCCACTCGCACACTCCTCCATCGCTTCTCGTCTCTTCCTTTGTCGCCGAAGAAAAAACCCCAACGCCATGGACAAGGGTAAACGGCCTCGGGGGAGCGGCTCATCAAGGAAGCGTACGATTCGGAAGTGAGTTTTTTCTTGATGCGCTCCTTGTCCTCCTGCTTGATCTTGCGCTTCATGTTTTCCTCTCGCCTCTTTCAGCCTTGATTTGCTTCCCGAAGAGGTCATCGGAACCGAAGATGTTCCCGAGTACATCTCCTCCGATTCCTCTCCCCGAGGCGGAGGATGCCACGCCCGAACAAAGGGTCATTCATCGGAGCCGCGCCGCCGTGCCCGCACACGGAGCGTGACCTCGGGGACATGTCCGTCCGCCGCCAAGCCGAACGCGAGCGTCGTATGGCGCCGGAAGCACTAGTAGGGGGTAAACGCTTCGTCCCCCTTCATGTTTGCATCCGGATTTCTTGCCCCTAACCTTGATTCTTTTGCCCCGGATGTCTCGCGACGGTACGAAGCAACCTTGAAGGCGGCGCGGGATAGCTTGGTAGAGGCCGCCAACCGTGGTCACCCTCGTGCGTTCCAAGTCGCCGTCACGGTGGTCCCGGAACAAGCGAAGAGGGAGCGACGGTACGAAGAAGTAAAGAAAAGATTGAATCATACTTTCGCTTCTTTCTCCACGCCTTCGCTTCCCTCCCTTAGGGGACTTGACCTTCAGGGCTGCTATGTGTAATCCCGCAAGAAACCAGTTGTAGTGTAGTATTGAGCTAAGGGCAATGCATCAGGCACTGGCCATTTTCTTTTGTTCATGGAGTTTTGTTCTAAAGGCGGCCTCATCCCTGAGCGCCGGCTGTTTCGTGTCGATGTGTGTAATCATCGATCGATTTCAATGCTAGGATAATACTTCTTCGGATATCTTCCATTTATTGCGGCGGAAAACTCCTCTCCTAGCAGGAGTTTTCAATATGTATGCATTACCGTGAACGCATCCGACCACACGAAAAGGCCCCTCCCGGCTAGGGGACCATTTGCCGAATTCACCGTATTTAGTTCCAATCGGCGGTAGCGCTTTCCAAACTAGATCGCCTCTCGCGAATTGCTTCTCCTTCACTTTCTTGTTATAGTATTTGGCGACCCGCAGCTTGTTTTTCTCGATGTTCTCCAAGGCCCTGAGACGGATCATATGCAAATCTTCTAACTCATCCGTCATTAGGCCACTGTAATCCTTGGAGCTCAAATCGTTTTGCAACACTACTCTCCTTGACTCTGATTGCATTTCCCACGGCAAGATTGCGTGATGCCCGTAAACCAACTCGTAAGGAGAAGTCTTTGTGGCTCCATGGGGGGCCATTCGGTAAGCCCACAGCGCTTCACTGAGTACCGAATGCCATCTCCTCGGCTTCTGGTCGATCTTCTTCTGTATAAGCTTGATCATGATCTTGTTAGAAGCCTCTGCTTGACCATTAGCTTGGGCATAGTATGGAGAAGAATTAAACAGTTTGATTCCCATGCTTTCGGCAAAATCTCTGAATTCCAATGACACGAATTGTGCCCCTTGGTCAGTGGTAATCGTCTGAGGGATCCCAAATCGATAGATGATGTGTTCCTTGACGAATTCTATCATGTTCTCTGACGTCACCTTCTTGAGTGGGATTGCCTCGACCCATTTGGTGAAGTAATCTGTAGCCAAAAGCACGAACTTATGCCCCTTGCTAGAAGGCGGATTAATTTGGCCAATCAAGTCCATACCCCGGCCCCGAATGGCCATGGCTTGATGATGGGATTTAATGCCGATGCGGGGACTCTTTGAATATTCCCGAACCTCCGGCAATCTTGACACCCCTTGTAATACTCAAAGCGAGTCCTCTAATATCGTCGGCCAAAAACATCCAACCTGCCTAATAACCCACTTCATGCGATAGGCCGATTGGTGCGCTCCACATATCCCATCGTGCACCTCGCTCATCATGCTTTTGGCTTCTTCTGGACCCAGGCATCGTAGTAGTACTCCATCTAATGATTTATAGAATAAATTGTCATCCAGAAGAACGAACTTGATTGCCTTGTACCTGAGCTTCCTAGAGACTTTTCGGGATGGATCTCTCAAATAATCAACGATCTCTTTCCTCCAATCATCTTCTGTAAGATCCGCCCCCAGTGCGCTCACCTCTGCAAAGCAAATGCTTCTTGACTCTCTTTATAACCGAGGCGCTCCGAGCCACCGTTTGCTTCCTCGTTATGCTCTCTAGGAATGTGCTTCGTAGGGTTACCGGTGGAAAGCCCTTCAAGATTTCTCTCGCATTCCTCGTAGTAACTCCTCGCCGCCTCGCTTCTCGCACTCGTACCGGCCGTTCAATTGCTTGATGACCAACTCGAATCTCCATAAATTTCAACCGAAACGGCCCCGCTTCTCTCAAATATTGAAGCCCTCGAAGCGCGTGCCTCGTACTCAGCCTGGTTATTTGTGACGGTGGGTTGTATAGGAATGGCGAATTCGAACATCTCACCTCTGGGAGAAATTAGTAGGATCCCTACTCCCCCACCTTTGCCACATGATGACCCGTCAAAGAATAGAGCCCATGGGGTAATTTCAAGCAGATCAATCGAAGGGTCACGGTGTTCAGTTATAAAATCGGCAATGACCTGACCTTTGATGGCTTTTGCCGATTCGAACTTCAACTCGAATTCTGATAGAGCTAAAATCCATTTGCCAACCCGACCATTCAAAATTGGCATAGATAACATATGTTTTATCACATCAAACTTCGAGTATATACAGTGCATTCGGCATTCAACAAGTAGTGCCGAAACTTTGTACACGAGTAGTATACGCAAAGACATAATCTTTCTATAGCCGAATACCTGGTTTCAGGATCAAGTAGTTTTCGGCTAAGATAGGCTACTACCCGCTCCTTCCCTTCGAATTCTTGAATAAGGGCCGATCCAATAGTTTGGGTATCGGCCGCCACGTACAACTTGAAAGGCTTGTTCGCTGAGGAGGAACCAAGCACCGGCGCTCCTTCATGTATTGCTTGATTTCCTCGAAAGCCTTTTGTTGTTCGTCGCCCCATGTGAATTTCGATCCTTCTTTAGCTTCAAAGCAACGGAGAGAATGGCAACACCTTCGTGATAAATTTGAGATGAACCTTCTCACAAAGTTGATCTTGCCGAGCGTGATTGCAACTCCTTGAGGTTGGTTGGAGGAACGACTTCATCAATGGCTTTCATGCTGTTTTTGCCAACTTCGATCCCTCCTTCGTGGACCAAGAACCCCAAGAACTCTCCACCGACACCCCAAATGCACACTTGTTTGGATTCATTTTCGAGGCCATGCTTCCGGTGCATTCGAGGGTCTTCTTCACATCTTCCGGATGGGTGTCATGACTTAAGGACTTGATCACCACGTCGTCAATGTAGATTTCCACGGTCTTGCCGATCAACTCATGAAAAATGTAATTCATGGCCCGCTGGTAGGTTGCACCGGCATTTTTCAACCCAAATGTCATGACGATCCATTCAAATAGGCCTATATGACCAGGACATCTAAAGGCCGTCTTCGAGATGTCTTCTATTGCCATAAAGATCTGATTGTACCCTGCGTTGCCATCCATGAAGCTAATCACCTTGTGTCCAGCAGCGGCGTCAATCAGCAAATCGGCAATAGGCATCGGGTATCCATCCATGGGAGTAGCTCTGTTTAGGTCCCTGAAGTCTATGCAAACTCTCATTTTTCCATTTTTCTTATACACAGGGACGATGTTAGAAATCCACTCCGCATATCGCGGTAGGCCGAACGAAGTTTGCGTCAAGTAATCTTTCGATTTCCTTCTTCACATCGGCCAATACTTCATCCTTGTAGATTTTCCGGGCGGTTGCTTATATGGCTTGAAACCAGGCTTGATTGGCAACCGGTGCTCGACGATGGATCGATCCAATCCAGGGCATCTCCGAGTAATCCCAGGCGAAGCAATCTTTATATTCTTTGAGAAGCTCAATTAAGTTCCCCCTGAAGTCTGGCTGCAAATTCGCACTGATGAACGTCGGCCTTGGCTTATCACCGCTTCCAATGTCAACTTCCTCCAACTTATCGGCCGACATGAATCCTCGTCCCAGCTTGCCATCAGTGCCATCCACGGGGTTCTCCATTAAAAATTACTGTAAGAGCCGACTGCTTGAATCGGCTGTTGGTCACTGCTGACAGGTTCAACAGGACCTTCTCCCCAGTCCTTCCCTGAGAAGCAATCGATGCCTTGGTACTCCCAGAAGGCTGGTTCCATGTTAGCGACGCTCACGGAGTCATCCGCCTGGACGACCTCGATTTCATCGTCCACCCACTGGATCAGCTGTTGATGCATAGTGGATGGGACGCAGCAGTTGGCGTGGATCCAGTCCCGCCCAAGCAGCAGGCTGTAGGCTCCCTTCCCTTCGATGACGAAGAAGGTAGTGAGCAACGTCTTGGACCCGATCATCAAGTCCACGTGAGCGCATCCTTTGGTGTCTGAGGGGTTCCCGGCGAAGTCGTTTAGGATGATGCTTGTTGGTGTCGGATCGCTCGGGGTCATGCCAAGCTTCCCGAAGGTGGTGTACGGCATTACGTTGATCGCCGCGCCACCGTCGACGAACATCTTGGTCAATGGCTTGCCATTGACGTACCCCCCCTCGTACGCGGCCTCATGTGGCGATTCTTGGCCGGCTTGTCGAAGATGGCCTCGCTTGGCGAGCACCGCCGCGCCATCATCTCCTCGGGTTGCTCGTCGTCAAAGGAAGCTTCTTCCCGCATCACCTGGTTAGCGGGAGCCATGAACTCGTTTGGCGAGAAGTATACCATGCATGCGGGGGCCGGACGCTTCGATCCTTCCGGCGGTCCTTGGGGCGCCACCTCTCGCCTTGTCCGGATCCCGCTTGCCTCATCTCGCGGTTCCTCAAGCGTTGGACCCGCCTCTTCGGCTCTTGCGTAGACCGGGTGGGCACCACCGCCCCTTCTCGCCGACGTAGACATCTTCGTCCTCCTCCCGATCGCCCCACCCGAGATCGGCGTGGCGTTTCCGGGGTGATCTATAACCTCAATTTTTTGCCGCCGATCCCCATTTGGGTGAATCCTTCCAAGTCTTTCATGGACGGATCGGCGATTGGCGCTTTCGCCCGTACTCGCATATCCGTCGCCGCATTCGGGACGTTCCTTAATGTGGGCGGCTTTAGGCCCTCATTCCGGCGGTGCCGAAGAAGGCGCATCCCCAGTGGGCGCGCTCCTGCTCGCGCGCGTGTTGTTCCTGATTCCACCTGCGCGCATCTTCTTCAGCCCTGCGCTGCTCCTCCTCGTGACGACGCTTTTGGTAGCGCTCCTTTTCCATCTGACGTTGCCATTTGTTGAGGAGAATGCGTGACGTCACCTTGGGCTTAGGCTTGGACGATTCCCCAATTTCGATGTGGCTCTTGAGAACGCGGGGGGCGTCGCCCTGTACTTGCTCCAGGGTCACCTGACGCTCCGGGTCAACTGATCCATCTTGCCTGGACCTGGCTGAGGTCAGGACCTTGACTTTCCCTTTCTCTTCGGCTGTTATCGCGTTGATGGAGAAGCCGAGCATGTTCTGCGGGAAGGGGTGGCCATCCAGCTTCATCTTGTTATCGAACTTGAGGTGCCCTTCCTGGATAGCCTTCTGGATCCTCATCCTGAAGACCCTGCAATCGTTGATGGAGTGCGAGTCCCCGTCATGGAAGCCGCAAGTAACGTTTCGCTTTGACTCCATCAGGCCGAAGCATAGAGTGCCCTTCAGGCAGCTTGATTCGGCCTTCCTTTACCAAGAGCTCAAACAACTTATCAGCCTTTGTGATGTCGAAGTCGTAGGTTCCTTTGGTCTGCCTGACCCACCGCTGATTCATTGTCAAGGGCTCTTTACCCCACAAGATTTCTGCTGCAGCTACCTCCAATTCGTCGTCAGATTCCTCGCACAAATCAGCTTTGTCCAAGAATTGGTTGTAGATGTCAGCGATGTCGTGCTGCTTGCCAAACTTGGGGTCCTTCTTGAGGCCATATGCCTGATTGCTCATCAAGGATAACTTCTGCGACAGTTGGCCCAAGTTTTCAAACTCCATCCCAAATAGCTTTTCGCGCACGGCCGTGGTAACATCCCGGTGACGGCCATATCGCCGGTGATCATCCGGCAAGTTCAATGAGAAGCACATGCCCTTGACTTCTCCGAATCTTCCGAGAAACTCCCGGCGGTGTTTCACTGTGCCTTTGCTTCAGGGTGGCGAGGTCAATCAACTTCTTCTCAGAACTGCCGCTGAAGTAATGAGCGTGGAATTTACGCTCCAAATCTTTCCACCTGGCCACTGACTCAGGCGGCAAGGACGAGAACCACTGAAAAGCTGGACCCGTCAGTGAGGCGGGGAAGTAGCGAACCCTGAACGTCTCTTCGGCCGAACATTCCCCCAGCTGCATGAGATAACGAGCGATATGCTCGACCGTGCTTGTCTCGTCCTGCCCAGAGAACTTTGTGAATTCCGTCGGCGGTTTTACCCTTGGCGGCAGGAGCACGTTATAGTACCACTCTGGGAACGGCGGCCTGTAGGTGGGGCCCTGCATCCTTGGCTTGAGGCCGAACTGATTCTGCATCAATTCGGCCATCTTGCGTGCTAGGGCATCTTCCTCCCGAGCGCCCGCGGCCCGCGCGTACCCCGGGTGCGGGAAGGCGTCGAACGCCCCGTAATTTCCCACTTCATGATAGCCACCGCCGTATAGATTCTTCTCGGGAGCCGTTGGTTGACGGAGCTATTCTTCGAGCGGGGGTCAAGTGGGGCCCCGGGTGAGCCGAACGCTAGGTCTCCGTACGTAGGCCGGTACGGATTCGGGCCGTTGCACGGGCCGACCCGTGCCGCTCTCGTGGTGGCGGCGAGGATTGGTTGACTTCCGAAGCTTGCGGGCGGAGGCCGAACCGGCCGCCCCCCGCGCGCCCGCGGAGGAGGTTGGAATGCCTCGCTCCCGGAGCTTTGAGGAGGAGGCTCGCCGCACCGGCTCGCGGCCGGCGGCCGAGAGCTTGATTCACCCGGCTCACGGTGCTCTTTCCGGTGTACGTCTTTCCAAACGCCCGCCCGCGCCCGGGCCAAAGAGGGCCACCATCATCCGCTTGGAGCGACCCGAGGAAAGCTTGGTTGTGCTTGGTGAGCATGTCGTCTACCGATTCCCGGAAGATCCGCGCGCATTCCTCTTTTTCTTGTTGGGTCGTGGCGTCGGTCTCCCCCGGCAACAAGCACTCGCGGCGAGCTACTCTTCGATATGGTACACCACTTCGATTCTTCTTGAATGACATGAGACACTTTTGTTGAAACCGATTCACCGGCGTCTACGAGCCGCCGATCTTGCTCTCGAGAAAGCTCCTCAATGCCGACATCCGGGAGGTCCGTGATCTCGGGCATCCCGAACCAATTCGGTCCGTTGGTCCCACCGGGCGTGCCAAAAAGTGTGTTGACGCAAAATGTGCACTCGACGCCGGTCACACGGCAAGCCGAAAATCTTGGCTTCGCACGCGCGGAGAGAGAGAGTGACGTGCCGTCAATTTTTCCCGAAAATTAACAAAAGATAAAACAGTTAAATACCAAAGCTTGGAACCCACGGGTGGTACCGAGCGGTTCCATATTTACGGCTAAGAAGCCAAGCAAGACGACATGTAGCTATGCGAAGCTACCCGTCAAAGAACCACAACCATTCGGGTAACCGCGAAGGAAAAAAAGAACATTGCCGAATGGATGACGTAAGCATGACAGAGATCGATCTTTGAATAAACATGGATGCATGTGCAAAGCCATGACCGATCCTCATGAAGATTAACATTGAATGAAGTAAAGCACGAACATGATTATGTATTAAAATAAGCATGCATAGATCCAAAGCATTAGTCTACCGCATGTCTAATTACTTTAAGATCCGTCGGGTACAATCACAAACAAATCTATCCACCGCATGATACAACTTGCATGAAAGAACGCACCACTTTCCACAAATAGATCTATCCACCGCATGATACAACCTAAATATGGAAAGCTAGAAGCATACGTCTTTTAAAACATAAATAACGCACGTGATCTACTCGTGAAGATATAACCGAATACGGTTTGAACGGCCGATCCGGGGTCCATGAAGAAGGAACAAACATTACCACGTGAATAAATCTATCAGATTGAATTGGAAATCTAATCCACCGGATGACTAGTTCCAAAGCAACCCAAAAACCTGCATCTACCGCATGATACCCAGTTCTTTCAAGATTTATACGCACAAAGCAAGCTTGAACCCGCAACACGTAACAACCTAGATCGATTCGGTTTCGGCTATCGGAGAGCACGAGATCCACGCGTCAAAAAACACGAAACCCGCTCGTGCACGGATCTTGAAAGGAAAAGAGCCGATCCAAACCCATCTAGATTGGGCAAGAGTGTATTTCATGAATTAAGACATAAAGCAAAAAAAAACTCATGATAACACGGGTAACTTAATGAATCTACTGGATCTTGCCAAAATCCAATAGAGCCGATAACTAGCTTCAAGCTAGATCTTAGCCTACCGCATGACTCATGATCTAACAAGAAACCCTCTTGAACCAAGCTTGAATCTACCGCATGACACAAAGCATGGTAACAAGACTACTTGCATCAGATCTAAATCCACCGCATGATACTAGACATGATACAAGGTTGCCGGTACTCACGGAGGTCGACGGATCGATTGGTCCTCTCGAAGAACTCGACGACACGACAAGGGACTCTAGGGTTTGGCGTAAGGCGGTGTGTATTGAGGAATGAACGTGTTTTTGTTACATACATCCAGGGATCGTATTTATACCCTGCTGATTACAACTGCGAATGGATTCATTGCCTAACTAAACTTGATCGCCTATCCATCCATTCGCTTCCTCGATCGAGCCACGTCACCGTCCAATCCCGCAAAATCGGCTCTCTTGTTCCTTTGCCGAACCGGGAGCGGATAGCCGACCGCGGATCCTTCGCCGAAAATCTCGAAGATATCTTTCCTTCCACCGGACGGACTCTTTTCCGAATCGGACCCACATGTCATACTCCTTACCAAATTTTGGTGTTAACACCGGCCACCATCGCTCTTGCCTTGTTCTTCTTGTAGGTGCTCTTGCTCGGTCGCCGCTTGTCCTTGTCCTTGCTCTTGGACTTGTTAAAGTGCTTGCCATTGGAGGAGTACTTGTCTTCACGCCTCGGTGCGCCTTGTACTCGTTCACCTTGTACTTGTTCTCCTCCGCTTCGGGCACTCGGCGATGAAGTGGCCACGCTTGCCACACTTGTAGCACGTCCCCGAGCTCCGCCTTGCGTTCCTCCGACTCTCGTGTAGTCGTTCAAATCTTCTTGAGAGCAAGGCCGGCTCCTCCTCGCCCAAGACATCAAACTCCTCATCCGGAATGGACATAAGAGAGGACAAAGAAAAGCGTCGACGGGAAGGGTTAGATTTGTCCTTTGATCCTCCCACAAGAGCAAGACTATGATCGGGTCGAGCCCTCATGCTTGGATAGCAACTTCCTGTCAACCTCGGCCGACTTGAGCTTAGAAAAGAGGTCATCCAACTCAATAGTCAAATAGTTCCCAGGACTCCTTGATGGCCTCAACCTTAGCACCCCAAACATTTGGATCCAAGACATGCAAGAGCTTCAAAGCCCGATCATGCTCGGAATACGGAAAATCCTCAACATTTGCCTTCATGTTGTTCACGATGGCGGTGAACCTCGAAACATCGCATCAATGTCCTCACCGGGAAGTGGAGTGAAATTCTCATATTGCATCCGGTAAGAGACAAAGAGGCGAGCCTTCACATGGTTATCACCACCGTGAGCAACCAACAACTTATCCCAAATTTGCCAAGCAAGATTTAAATGGCGAACACGCTCAAACTCGGATCACACAAGCTCGGCACAAGTGATCAACGGCTTTTGCATTAGCCTCATACTTGGCCTTGGCATCGACATCGGTCACCATAAGAGTATGGATGTTGACCGGAATAGCATATGTCTTGTCAAGCACAATAAAATCCAACGACTTCCCTCGAAGAAAGATCATCATACGAGCCGCCCACTTGTGGTAACCCTTGCCATCGAAGTGCGGCGGACCGCCCCGCTCAACGTACGCCATCTTAGGATTCGAGACTTGTCAAAGTCGCAAAGAATCCGGCACCAAGCTCGATACCAATTGAAGGATCGGATGGCGACTAGAGAGGGGGAGTGAATAGGAGCGGTAAAAATTCTTCCCAAAGAACCCGGCCTATGTCCTACTCAAATCCGGTCACACACAAGCGATGGATCGAATCACGCACCAATCGCCAAGACCACGAGGTTATGGATCAACCTCTAGCCTTAGGAACGATTCCTCAAAGCACACGCGGAAGCACTAGAAAGGGAGGAAGGAATCGAACCAAGAAGCAAAGCACACGAGCTGCGGTGGACCGTCCGCGCGAGGAGGGGCGGACCGTCCGCAAGAGCCGCGCGGACCGTCCGGCCGGAGTATCGCGGACCGTCCGCACCCGGCCGCGGACCGTCCGGCCTAGCCGCGGACCGTCCGTTAATTTACACGAACGACCCAAAGACACCCCCGTGCCACGGACCGTCCGCGGGGAGCACGCGACCGTCCGCCAAGCACCGCCGGACCGTCCGCCCGACACGCGGGGACCGTCCGAAACTTCGTCCAACCAAAAATCAAAATCACAACGGATCGAAACAAAGGACGAGCAAGAACACGAAGAACACGGGATGAACTGGAGCCGCGCGGACCGTCCGCCTGGTCCTCGCGGACCGTCCGCCAGTGCGGACGAACGTAAAAATAGCCCGACCCCGAAAGTCAACTCCCCCAAATCATCATCGGATTTCCCAAACGGTTGAAGTTGTAGAGACAAGGGTTTGGGGACTTGAAAAGCGTCACACAAGGATGCTATAGCCCAAAAATCTTGCCTCCTAACTCCCTAAATCACCGGAATCGCGAATCCTTTGAGCACCTCCAAAAACTAGAGCACCGAACGAAAACTCACGAATCGAAGTGATTTCCGGCGTTTGAGGGCACAAGATCAAGCACAAAGATGCACAAGGCATCTATCCATGTTTCCCCTCAAAGAAATCCGGAAGAAACTCACTCAAATCCGCGGAATCACACCGAGAACAAAGGCACGAAAATAAGCACAAAAAGGCACGAAAAACAACCCCGAATCTTCTATACAAACCAGGAAAGATTCACAAGGTCTAGCATGCCGCCCTAGCATCCATCCCTCTCAACAAATCTCTCATGAAGCTCTCATGCTAGCCTAGAGAAAATAGGAAGGAAAATAGCTACGAAAATGAGAAAGAGAAGGGGGGAAATGAAACCCTAAGTCGCGGAGAGAGAGAGCCATCAACACACACTCCAGGCTTATATATCAGGTCCCGCCGGAGTGGTAAATGACTCGACTACCCCTAACTACACTACGGCGATACAACCCACGTAGGGGCATTTTGGTAATGTTTGTGGGTCTTGCCATCGGACGGCCACGCCTTTGCCGCACCCCGCGTCCTCCCGACGCAAGCCATGCGATCCCGCCGCGTGTCCTCCGCTTCGAAGCTTCCCGACACGCCGGATCCCGTCTCCGTCGTGTTGGGCCCTCGACTTGGTTTTGAGGCCCAAACCAAGAAACCGTCCGCCGATGGTTTTGTGGGCAAACCACCAAACCCCGCGTGCTCCGTCCGGCCTCCCGCCAAACCACTTGACTTGACCGCCACCGTGCACCGGCTCACTTGTCCATGACTTCGTCTTGCTTGTGTCGCCACCATGTGGCCCGCACCCAGTCCCGCTGTCCACCGGGTCCCTCGAACCGAGCCTACTTGTCTCTCCATCTCCCGGAGGCCCCTCAAGGCTGAAGACCTTTCGCGCCCGTTCTTCACCTGCAACAACACGAACTAGGCCGCAGCCACACGCGCACTAAGCCAAGAGTCAGTCCAACACCCGTTGTCAATCACTCATCACTTAAGGAGCGGTCATCCACCGACCACTGGGACGCTCCTGGTCCACAGCCGAACCGGAGTCGACGTCGCTTGCTCCAACCATCGCTCGGGCCTTGCCTCGGCCCTCCTTCTTCCTCGATCGTCGCTCGTCCTTGTACTTGTTCTTGTGCTTGCTCTTGTGGTCGCGCCTCGAACGGTACTTGCAATCGTTCATCCTCGGCTTGTGCTTGTAGGCGTCCTTGTTCTCGGCCTTCTCCACGGGCAGTCGGCGACGAAGTGTCCCGGCTTGCCGCACTGGAAGCAAGTCCTCGTGTTCCTCCTCATGTTCACGCGGTTCTCGTGCAGCCTCTCGAACCGCCTCGTCAACAGCGCCAGCTCGTCCTCTCCAAGGTCATCAAACTCCTCATCTGGCATAAACATCAAAGAGGAAAACGAGAACATCCTGGTGGATGGGTTAGAGTTAGTCTTTCCTTTGGAACCACCAACGAGGGCAAGACTATGGGAATCAGTCGGTCCCTCGAGCTTGGCAGTCATGCCCCTATCCACCTCAGCCGACTTGAGCTTCGAGAACAGCTCGTTCACCGTCAGAGTATCATACCGCTCCGACTCGACTATGGCCTCGAACTTTCCGCCCCATATCGTACGATCCAAGGAGTGTAAGAGCTTGACGGCTCTGTCATGATCATCGCACGGGAGCACGTCCACATTGTCCCTCATGTTGTTCACAACCACCGTGAACCTGCGAAACAAGGCATCGATGGACTCACCGGGGGAGATGAGTGAAGTTCTCGTACTCTCTCCGTAGGTCGCATACAACCGTGCCCTCGAACCCGGGCGTTCCCAACATGAGCCTCCTTCAACACCGCCCAAATCCTACAAGCCAAGTGCTCGGTGTGCACCCGATCGAACTCAGCCGACACAAAGCACGAAACAAGTAGTCGACCGCCTTATTATTGGCGTCGAATGCGTCCCTCGACCTCGGAGCAAGGAAATCCATCGGTGGGACATAGCCCGTGTCCACCGTGACATCCCAAACGCGTCGACCCTTTCCGCGGAGGAACGCACCCATCCGCTTGCTCCACATCCGGTAGTTCTTGCCATCGAAGTGTGGAGGACCCGAACCCCGTTCCCGGTACGCCATCCTTGGATCTTAGAGCGGTTAGAGTCAACAAAGACCCGAACCGGCTCGATATCACTTGAAGGATCGATACGGCGAACCGAGAGGGGGGAGTGAATGGGAGCCGATAAAAATTCTTCTCGAAGGAGATGAAAACTCCAACAAGACGAACGCGGCTTCCAACACACATCTCCGACTCACTACCAAGGTTGGTCAAGCCCATGTAGCCATCGGAGTGCCACCGGACCTAGGAACCAACACGCAACCTTCCGACCCGAGAAACGCAGCGGAAAAACCAAACCTCGAGTCTACGAGACCCACCTTTGGTCGACGGGGCGGAGCACCACGGTCGGGACTGGTCCCTGCGCCGGTGAAGCGAGCAACTTTCACTAAGTGGCTCTACACTGGGTCGGACGGGGAGACACACCGGTCGGACCGATGGCGACTGCCGAAAGCCCCCAAGGCACCAAACAGGGCCAACCGACCACCAAACGGACCCAAACTCGAAAACGGCAGAACACGGGACAACAACGAACACACCAAGACGTTCACCCGAGCAAAAACCCACAAGAGCTCGCACGGGCCGGACCGGTCAAGAGCACCCAGTCGAGCCGTGTAGCACGGGCGACTCGGGATGAACGGCACCCGCGGGTCAACTCCCCCAAATCCAAATCTTGATCTCCCGAATCGCTCCACGGACTTGAACAAGACTTTGGGGATATCGAGAACACCTCATGAGGAGTCCATAGCCAAGTTTAATCCCACCAAATCTCGTCCAAAAAGGAGGAATCGAAGAAATCCCGCCGAAAGTACTTCCTGTCGATGTGATGTTCTCGGCGAAGCCCCCAAAACGAGCGTACGTACACACGCCGGACCGTATGTCCGGGCTCGTCGCCGTCAAGTAGAGGAGGGAGCCGATCATGCTCCCGTACTCCCGCTGGTCCACTGGTTCTCCGTCATCATCCGCATCCAAAGTGGCCGTACTCCCCATGGGAGTCGACATCGGCTTCACATCTTGCATCTGGAACTTCCTCAACATGTCTTTCGTGTACTTGGTTTGGTGCACAAATGTACCGTCCTTCACTTGCTTGATTTGTGTGCGCCCCGAGAAAATACCGCAACCTTGCCCATCATACTCATCTCGAACTCTCGCTCATCTCATCCGCAAACTTGGCAACAAGGTTATGTGACGAGCCACCGTCAGACAATAACATCATCCACGTATATCCGCACAATCGCCACAAGTCATTCCTATGCTTTGAGGAGAAACAAGGTTCTATCCATCCCGTACCCATCACAAACCCTCTGCTCAAAAGAAACCTCTCAATCTCCCATACCAAGCACGGGGCGCCTGTTTAAACCCATACACAGCCCTTTTCAACCTCGTATACCCCGTGTGGCACAACTCGGCCTCAAACCCGGTGTGGTCAAGCCACATACACCTCCTCCTCTATGACCCCATTCGTAAAAGCACTCTTCACGTCCATCTGAAACAACTTGAACCCTTTAGCCACGGCAAAGGCTAGTTGATCCGAATTGCCTCAAGATCAAACATGAGCAAAGGTCTCCTCATAGTCGATCCCCTCCTCTCCGACTAAACCCCCGAGCAACAAGTCCGGACTTGTTCCTCACAACCATCCCATTCTCTCCCTCTTTGTTCTTCCAAACCCACTTGGTTCCTATGGGATGGCAATTTGGAGGTGGTTCAACTAACTCCCACACCTGGTTCCTCTCAAAATTTTCCAACTCCTCATGCATAGAATTGACCCAAGCCATCGATAAAGCATGTCCAATGTCCTTGGGCTCAAAAGTAGCAACAAAAGCAAAAAGGAGCAAAATGAGAGGATTTCCTGGACCCTTGACCGTGTAGTGCGTTCATTGATGTCTCCAATGATCTTCGACAGGGGATGCACTTCTTGAATCCGCCGGGAGCCTCACGCCCTCGAGGACTACCTCCCCTCAACTTCGCCTTCTCGCCCGGTCCTCTTGTTGCACCGTCGTTGTCCATGAAGTAGACGGTCCATGCTCCAAAGTAGTCGTAGGGGAAGTAGTGGGTACATGCTCAGCTTCAGGCGCATGGTTCTCCCCATCATCATCTCCAGCTTCATCTTTTTCCTCTTCAAAGAGGTCCTCGGCCATCTCTTCATCACTACCTCGCACATTCAAAGCTGTCAAGAGAGGTACATGGCATTGTCTCGTCGAAGGTCACCTCGCAAGTCTCCATGATTTTGCTAGTCTCAAGGTTAAGCACCCTATAGGCTCTAGAGTGGTTAGCATATCCAAAGAAAATACCATCACTAGACCTAGCCTCAAACTTGTCAGAGTTTCCTTCTGTGGCTAGCACTCTGGCAGCCTAAAAACTCGAAATGACTCACTTTGGGTGCCCGACCATGCATAAGCTCATAACAGGTGTCTTCTTCTTGAAAGCTCTCCACAAAATCCACTGGAAACATGACAAGCTGTATTGACCGCCTCAGCCCAAAACCTCCCTAGGAGTCCCGTGCTCATCGAGCATCGTCCTAGCCATCTCACAAAGAGTCCGATTTTTCCTTTCCACGACTCCATTTTGAGGGGGCACATAAGGGGTCGAATACTGATGTTCAAGACCTAGATCACGACAAAAGGCATCAAAACGAGAGTTCTTGAACTCAGAGCCATTATCACTTCGTGACAGCCTGGAATAGCATTTCCATGCCTCTCGTTTTTCAACCTCACGATCAGATCTCGAACAAAACCAAAAGTCTCACTCTTATCCTCCAAGAAGAACACCCAAGCATAGCGAGAGTAATCGTCCACCACAACAAGGACATACCACTTCCCACCCACCGAGCGAACTCGAGCTGGCCCAACAAGGTCCATATGCAACAAATTGCTGGACACTCGGTCATGACATCGGTCGTGGGTGGATGGGGAGTGGCTACCATCTTACCATGCCTACACGCGAGCACAAACCAAATCCTTCTCAAGCTTCAACTTCGGCAATCCCCCTGACAAGGTCAAGACCACTCAAGCGGGAAACCAAATCAAAGCTCAAGTGTCCCAACCGCCTATGCCATTTCCACAAATCGAAGAAGGACCAGCCATCAAACAGCGAGCAAAGGACTCCAAAGAACGAGAGAAATCGACCGAAAATCCGAATTCGGGGATAATCATACAGACAAGATCACCTCGAGAATCAAGCAAACGAGACTCGCCAGACTTGAAACGCACCTCAAAACCCTCATCAAGCAACTGAGAAACCGAAAGCAAATTAAAACCCAAAGACTTCACAAGAGCCACTCTCTTCAGCGTTACCTTGTCACTCACATGCACAACACCCTCAGACAGCACCCTACCTCGTCCATTGTCCCCAAATGTGATGTACATCTTTTCCTTCACTGGGGTGAGGCTGACACTTCATCTCCGGTCATGTGTCGAGAACACCCGGAGTCGATCAACCAAATGTTCTCCAAGCCTCCTGCCTCATCCTCCGAGCTTTCCGAGCCGCCGTCCTCCTTCACACTTTTCTTGTCGTCGAGCTATGGGCCATGCCACAAAAGCCCTCAAGTGCCACACAACTCAGCCCGCTGAGGTTCCGGCTTGCACTCTTCTTGCCACTGCGCCTCCCGGCGTCTTCATCTTCACTGCTTGAGCTTGACTGCTCCTCGCTTGAGCTTGAGTCGACGTCGCCGCACCGGCCATCATCGCTCTTGCCTTGTTCTTCTTGTAAGGTGCTCTTGCTCGGTCGCCGCTTGTCCTTGTCCTTGCTCTTGGACTTGTTAAAGTGCTTGCCATTGGAGGAGTACTTGTCTTCACGCCTCGGGTGCGCCTTGTACTCGTTCACCTTGTACTTGTTCTCCTCCGCTTCGGGCACTCGGCGATGAAGTGGCCACGCTTGCCACACTTGTAGCACGTCCCACGAGCTCCGCCTTGCGTTCCTCCGACTCTCGTGTAGTCGTTCAAATCTTCTTGAGAGCAAGGCCGGCTCCTCCTCGCCCGGACACATCAAACTCCTCATCCGGAATGGACATAAGAGAGGACAAAGAAAAGCTGTCGACGGGGAAGGGTTAGATTTGTCCTTTGATCCTCCCACAAGAGCAAGACTATGATCGGTCGAGCCCTCATGCTTGGATAGCAACTTCCGTCAACCTCGGCCGACTTGAGCTTAGAAAAGAGGTCATCCAACTCAATAGTCAAATAGTTCCCGGACTCCTTGATGGCCTCAACCTTAGCACCCCAAACATTTGGATCCAAGACATGCAAGAGCTTCAAAGCTTTGATCATGCTCGGAATACGGAAAATCCTCAACATTTGCCTTCATGTTGTTCACGATGGCGGTGAACCTGCGAAACATCGCATCAATGTCCTCATAGGGAAGTGGAGTGAAATTCTCATATTGCATCCGGTAAGAGACAAAGAGGCGAGCCTTCACATGGTTATCACCACCGTGAGCAACCAACAACTTATCCCAAATTTGCCAAGCAAGATTTAAATGGCGAACACGCTCAAACTCGGATCACACAAGCTCCCGCACAAGTGATCAACGGCTTTTGCATTAGCCTCATACTTGGCCTTGGCATCGACATCGGTCACCATAAGAGTATGGATGTTGACCGGAATAGCATATGTCTTGTCAAGCACAATAAAATCCAACGACTTCCCTCGAAGAAAGATCATCATACGAGCCGCCCACTTGTGGTAACCCTTGCCATCGAAGTGCGGCGGACCGCCCCGCTCAACGTACGCCATCTTAGGATTCGAGACTTGTCAAAGTCGCAAAGAATCCGGCACCAAGCTCGATACCAATTGAAGGATCGGATGGCGACTAGAGAGGGGGGAGTGAATAGGAGCGGTAAAAATTCTTCCCAAAGAACCCGGCCTATGTCCTACTCAAATCCCGGTCACACACAAGCGATGGATCGAATCACGCACCAATCGCCAAGACCACGAGGTTATGGATCAACCTCTAGCCTTAGGAACGATTCCTCAAAGCACACGCGGAAGCACTAGAAAGGGAGGAAGGAATCGAACCAAGAAGCAAAGCACACGAGCTACGGTGGACCGTCCGCGCGGGGGAGGGGCGGACCGTCCGCAAGAGCCGCGCGGGCCGTCCGGCCGGGTATCGCGGACCGTCCGCACCGGGCCGCGGACCGTCCGGCCTTAGCCGCGGACCGTCCGTTAATTTACACGAACGACCCAAAGACACCCCCGTGCCACGGACCGTCCGCGGGGAGCACGCGGACGCGTCGCCAAGCACCCGCGGACCGTCCGCCCGACACCGCGGACCGTCCGAAACTTCGTCCAACCAAAAATCAAAATCACAACGGATCGAAACAAAGGACGAGCAAGAACACGAAGAACACGGGATGAGCGCGGAGCCGCGCGGACCGTCCGCGCCTCGGTCCTCGCGGACCGTCCGCCGAGTGCGGACGAACGAGAAAATAGCCCGACCCCGAAAGTCAACTCCCCCAAATCATCATCGGATTTCCCAAACGGTTGAAAGCCGTAGAGACAAGGGTTTGGGGACTTGAAAAGCGTCACACAAGGATGCTATAGCCCAAAAATCTTGCCTCCTAACTCCCTAAATCACCGGGAATCGCGAATCCTTTGAGCACCTCCAAAAACTAGAGCACCGAACGAAAACTCACGAATCGAAGTGATTTCCCGGCGTTTGAGGGCACAAGATCAAGCACAAAGATGCACAAGGCATCTATCCATGTTTCCCTCAAAGAAATCCGGGAAGAAACTCACTCAAATCCGCGGAATCACACCGAGAACAAAGGCACGAAAATAAGCACAAAAAGGCACGAAAAACAACCCCGAATCTTCTATACAAACCAGGAAAGATTCACAAGGTCTAGCATGCCGCCCTAGCATCCATCCCTCTCAACAAATCTCTCATGAAGCTCTCATGCTAGCCTAGAGAAAATAGGAAGGAAAATAGCTACGAAAATGAGAAAGAGAAGGGGGGAAATGAAACCCTAAGTCGCGGAGAGAGAGAGCCATCAACACACACTCCAGGCTTATATATCGAGGTCCCGCCGGAGTGGTAAATGACTCGACTACCCCTAACTACACTACGGCGATACAACCCACGTAGGGGCATTTTGGTAATGTTTGTGGGTCTTGCCATCGGACGGCCACGCCTTTGCCGCACCCCCGCGTCCTCCCGACGCAAGCCATGCGATCCCGCCGCGTGTCCTCCGCTTCGAAGCTTCCCGACACGCCGGATCCCGTCTCCGTCGTGTTGGGCCCTCGGACTTGGTTTTGAGGCCCAAACCAAGAAACCGTCCGCCGATGGTTTTGTGGGCAAACCACCAAACCCCGCGTGCCCGGTCCGGCCTCCCGCCAAACCACTTGACTTGACCGCCACCGTGCACCGGCTCACTTGTCCATGACTTCGTCTTGCTTGTGTCGCCACCATGTGGCCCGCACCCAGTCCCGCTGTCCACCGGGTCCCTCGAACCGAGCCTACTTGTCTCTCCATCTCCCGAGGCCCCTCAAGGCTGAAGACCTTTCGCGCCCGTTCTTCACCTGCAACAACACGAACTAGGCCGCGGCCTCACACCTCGCGCACTAAGCCAAGAGTCAGTCCAACACCCGTTGTCAATCACTCATCACTTAAGGAGCGGTCATCCACCGACCACTGGGACGCTCCTGGTCCACACGGAACCGGAGTCGACGTCGCTTGCTCCAACCATCGCTCGGGCCTTGCCTCGGCCCTCCTTCTTCCTCGATCGTCGCTCGTCCTTGTACTTGTTCTTGTGCTTGCTCTTGTGGTCGCGCCTCGAACGGTACTTGCAATCGTTCATCCTCGGCTTGTGCTTGTAGCCGTCCTTGTTCTCGGCCTTCTCGGGCGGTCGGCGACGAAGTGTCCCGGCTTGCCGCACTGGGAAGCAAGTCCTCGTGTTCCTCCTCATGTTCACGCGGTTCTCGTGCGGCCTCTCGAACCGCCTCGTCAACGGCGCCGGCTCGTCTTCTCCAAGGTCATCAAACTCCTCATCCGGCATAAACATCAAAGAGGAAAACGAGAACATCCGGTGGATGGGTTAGAGTTAGTCTTTCCTTTGGAACCACCAACGAGGGCAAGACTATGGGAATCGGTCGGTCCCTCGAGCTTGGCGATCATGCCCCTATCCACCTCGGCCGACTTGAGCTTCGAGAACGGCTCGTTCACCGTCGAGTATCATACCGCTCCGACTCGACTATGGCCTCGAACTTTCCGCCCCATATCGTACGATCCAAGGAGTGTAAGAGCTTGACGGCTCTGTCATGATCATCGTACGGGAGCACGTCCACATTGTCCCTCATGTTGTTCACAACCACCGTGAACCTGCGAAACAAGGCATCGATGGACTCACCGGGGAGATGAGTGAAGTTCTCGTACTCTCTCCGTAGGTCGCATACAACCGTGCTCGAACACGGGCGTTCCCAACATGAGCCTCCTTCAACACCGCCCAAATCCTACAAGCCAAGTGCTCGGTGTGCACCCGATCGAACTCAGCCGACACAAAGCACGAAACAAGTAGTCGACCGCCTTATTATTGGCGTCGAATCCGTCCCTCGACCCCGGAGCAAGGAAATCCATCGGCTGGACATAGCTCGTGTCCACCGTGACATCCCAAAGAACTCGACCCTTTCCGCGGAGGAACGCACCCATCCGCTTGCTCCACATCCGGTAGTTCTTGCCATCGAAGTGTGGAGGACCCGAACCCCGTTCTCGGTACGCCATCCTTGGATCTTGGGCGGTTAGAGTCAACAAAGACCCGAACCGGCTCGATATCACTTGAAGGATCGATACGGCGAACCGGAGAGGGGGGGGAGTGAATGGGAGCCGATAAAAATTCTTCTCGAGGGAGATGAAAACCCCAACAAGACGAACGCGGCTTCCAACACACATCTCCGACTAACTACCAAGGTTGGTCAAGCCCATGTAGCCACTGGAGTGCCACTGGACCTAGGAACCAACACGCAACCTTCCGACCCGAGAAACGCAGCGGAAAAACCAAACCTCGAGTCTACAGACCCACACCGGTCAGACCGGTAAGCACCACCGGTCAGACCGGTCCCTGCAGGTGAAACCGAGCAACTTTCACTAAGTGGCTCTACACGGTCCGACCGGTGAGACACACCGGTCGGACCGATGGCAGACCGAAAGCCCCCAAGGCACCAAACGGGGCCAACCGACCACCAAACGGACCCAAACTCGAAACAAGCGAAGCAACACGGGACAACAACGAACACACCAAGACGTTCACCCGAGCAAAAACCCACAAGAGCTCGCACCGGTCAGACCGGTCAAGAGCACCGGTCAGACCGGTGTAGCCTGGGCAGCTCGGGATGAACAACACCCGCGGGTCAACTCCCCCAAATCCAAATCTTGATCTCCCAAATCGCTCCACGGACTTGAACAAGACTTTGGGGATATCAAGAACACCTCATGAGGAGTCCATAGCCAAGTTTAATCCCACCAAATCTCGTCCAAAAAGGAGGAATCGAAGAAATCCCGCCGAAAGTACTTCCAACCCAAGAACTCAAGAAAACCCCAAAATCGAGCACTTTTACTCACGGATTTGGGAGGGGAATCACTGCCCAAAGAACCACGAAGGGTTCCCACAAATTTCCCCCATCAAATCCCCAAGAGAAAAGCCCCGAAAACACCCCAAAGAAATCACGAAGAGAGGGCCCCGAAAATCACCACCAAGAACAACCGGGGAAAACACATCCAAACCTTGAGGAACCACGCCGAATCATCTATACATGAAACAAAGGTTCGTACAAGGTCTAGCAAGCCGCCCGATCATCCATCCCTCTCTACAAGATCTCTCCGTGAAGCTCTCTTGCTAGTCCTAGAGAAAACCTAAGGAAAATAGGTGAAAATAGGAAAACTAATGAGCTAGGGTTCCAAGAGTTGGCTGCCATCCTCTCACCTCTTGGGTTATATGGAGGCAACCGAATGTCTAAAATGCCCTTCTCTACTAACTAGGGATACAAGCCCCCTCCGGGCGGATTTGGAATTCTTGATGTCTTCACCATCGGACGGATGCTCGGCGACCGCACCCCGCGTAGCCTCGACGCAAGCCATGCGATCCCGACGCGTGTCCTCCGCTTCGAAGATTCCGGCATCGCGTCGTCGCACACCGGTCGGACCGGTGCTCCTCACCGGTCGAGCCGGTCCCCACCGGTCGGACCGGTCGGACCCACGGTCGGACCGGTCCAGGCCTCTTGCGGCTCCGTCTTCGGTTCTCCGGTCTTGGCTTTGTGGATCAACCAAGGAACCCGGTGGTTTTCCGGTGAACCACTTGGAAACCCCGCGAACTCGGTGTAGCCTCCGCCAATCTCCACTCATGACTTGGCTCCCACGTAGTCCCGGCTCGACCTTGGTTTTGAGGCTCAACCAAGAAACCGTCCACGACTTCATCTTGCTCGTTCATGCCACCATGCGGCCCGCACTTGACCCCGCCGGCCACCGGTCCCTCGAACGAAGCCTACTTGTCTTCTCCACACCCGGAGGCCTCACCGCGACGACCTTTCGCGCTTGTTCTTCACCCGCACCAACACGAGTCAAGCCGCAACCTGCACCTGCAATACTTAGCCAAAAATCAGTCCACACAACGTTGTCAATCACTCATCACACAAGGAAGCGACCATCCACCGGTCCTCGAACCACACATGGTCCTCAACCCTGCAGTCGTTGATGGAGTGCGAGTTCCTGTCGTGGAAGCCACAGTAACGCTGCTCCTTTACTCCATCGGGCCGAAGCATAGAATGCCCTTCAAGCAATCTGATTCGGCCTTCCTTCACTAGGAGCTCAAATAGCTTGTCAGCTTTTGTGATGTCGAAATCGTAGGTGCCTTTGGTCTGTTTGACCCAGCGCTGATTCATAGTCAATGGCTCTTTTCCCCACATGATTTCGGCCGCAGCCACATCCTGTTCATCATCAGAATCTTCCATCAGGTCGGCCTTGTCCAAAAACTGGTTGTAGATGTCCGCCACGTCGTGCTGTTTGCTGAACTTGGCATCCTTCTTGAAACCATATGCTTGGTTGCTCATTAACGATAGCTTTTGGGACAGCTGGCCCAGGTTATCGAACTCCATGCCAAACAGCTTCTCGCGCACGGCCGGCAGCATCCCGGCAACGGCCATGTCGGCCAACTGGTCATCTGGCAGGTTGAGCGAAAAGAACATGCCCTTAACTTCCCTGAACCTCCTGAGAAATTCCAAGGGCGTCTCACTGTGCCTCTGCTTCAGGGTAGCGAGGTCGATTAGCTTCTTTTCTGAGCTGCCGCTGAAATAGTGGGCGTGGAATTTCCGTTCCAGCTCCTTCCATGTGCTAACTGATTTAGGGGGCAAAGATGAAAACCACTGGAACGTCGCGCCCGTCAGTGACGCGGGGAAGTATCGACTGCGAACGCTTCTTCGCCCGAGCACTCTCCCACCGCATCGGGTAGCGAGCGATGTGCTCCACCGTGCTTGTGTTGTCCTGCCCGGAAAACTTTGTGAATTCCGTCGGAGGTTTTACCCTTGGCGGAAGGATCACGTTGTAGTACCACTTCGGGAATGGCGGCATGTAGGTAGGTCCTTGCATTTTCGGTTTGAGGCCGAACTGATTCTGCATTAAATCGGCCATCTTCTGTGCCAGGGCGTCGTCCTCCTGCGCGCCTGCAGCTGGTGCGTAACCCGGATTCGGGAAGGCGTCGATGGCTCCGTAGTTCCCCACCTCGTGGTAGCCTCCGCCGTATAGATTCCTCTGTAGCCAGTTGCTTGCTGGAGCAATCCTGTGGCCGGAAGCAAGTGGGGCCCCAAGCGAGCCGAATGCCAACTCCCCGTACGTGGGCTGGTACGGGTTCGGCTGTTGCACAGGTTGACCCGTGCTGCCCTGCGGTGGTGGCTGGACTGGCCGCCCTCCTGCGGCCTGTAGTGGGGGGTGAACTAGCTGACCCCCAGCACCTTGTGGAGGAGGCTGGAAAGCTTGACTCCCAGTGCTCTGAGGAGGAGGCTGGGCTGGCTGGCTCTGCAATGGTGGCTGAGAACTGGATTCGCCCAACTCCACGGTGCCTCCTTAAATGGGCGCCTTGCTGAATGCCTGCTCCATGCCTGAACCGAAGACAGCCACCATCATTTGCTTGAACGCACCAAGGAAAGCTCTGTGGTGCCTGCTCAAGACATGGTCCGCAGCGTCTCGGAACGCTTGTATGCATTCCTCCCTCTCCTGCTGGGTCGTGGCGTCGCTCTCCCCTGGCAACAATACCCTGGGCATCTCATTTTTCAGGTATGGGACGCCACTCCTGTTCTTCTTGAAGGACAGCATACACTTCTGCTGGAATTGGTCCACGGCGTCCTGGAGCTGCTGCCGTTGTTCAGGAGAGAGGTCTTCAATGTTGACATCCATGATGTCCCCGATGACAGGCATCTTGATTTTCGGCTGTTGTCCCACTGGGCGTGCCAAAAAGTGTGTTGGCACAAAATGTGCACCTAGCGCCAAGCACACAGCAAGCCGAACAAGCTGGCTTCACACGTGCAGAGAATCACAAGACGTGCCAGTCAATTTTCCCTGAAAATTAACAAAAGACAAAGTAGTTAGATGCCAAAGCTTGGAACTTGCCGGGTGGTACCAGACAGTTCCATATTTACGGCTACAAAGCCAGATGGGATGACACATAGCTATAGAAAGCTATCTGCCAACAAGCTGAAACCATTCGGGAGCTTAAAGAAGGAAAAGTAACGTAGCCGAATGGATGACGCAAGCGTGACGGCGATCGATCTTTGTTTGGACAAAGATGCACGTGCACAAGACCACGACTGATCCCCGTGGTGATCAATGTTAAATAAATAAATAAAGTAAAGCGCGAGCATAACCATGTAATAAACAAGCATGCATAGATTCAAAGCACTAGTCTACCGCATGTCTAGGTACTTTAAGACCCGTCGGGTACGATGCCAAACAAATCTATCCACCGCATGATACAACTTGCATGGGGATCGTACCACTTCCCACAAATAGATCTATCCACCGCATGATACAATCTAAATATGGAAAGCTAAAAGCATACATTATTTAAAACACAAATTACGCACGTGTTCTACTCGTGAAGAAACATAACCGAATACGGCTGAACAGCCGATTCGGGGTCCATGAAGAAGGAACGAACATTACCAAGCGAAATAAATCTATCAGATTGATTTGAAATCTAATCCACCGGATGACTAGCTCCAAAGCAACCCAAAAACCTGCATCTACTGCGTGATACTCAGTTCTTTCAAGATTTATACAAACGTTGGCAAGCTTGAACCCGCAACACGTACAACCTAGATCGATTCGGTTTCGGCTATCAAAGAGCACATGATCCACGTGTTAAAATAGCCAAAGGCACGAACTCGACTCGTATAAGGATCACCAAAGGGATAAAGCTGATCCAAACCCATCTAGATTGGGCAAAAGGTGTTACATGAATTTAAACATAAAGCAAAACTCAAAGCAACACGGGATAAATTAATGAATCTATTGGATCTTGCCAAAATCCAATAGAGCCGATAACTAGCTTCAAGCCAGATCTTAGCCTACCGCATGGCTCATGACCTAACAAGAAACCCTCTTGAACCAAGCTTGAATCTACCGCATGACACTAAGCATGGTAGCAAGACTACTTGCATCAGATCTAAATCCACCGCATGATACTAGATATGATAAAAGGTTGCCGGTACTCACGGAGGTCGACGGATCGATGAACCCTCTCGAAGAACTCGACGACACGACAAATGGACTCTAGGGTTTGGCGTAAAGCCGGTTTGTATTGAGAATGATTGCGTCTATCTGTTACATACATTCAGGGCTCATATTTATACCCTGCCAGGTACAACCTCGAATGGATTTGATACCTAATTTATCTCTAAGCTCGATCGCTTATTCATCCATTCGTCCTTCCTGCTTGAGCCACGTCACCGTTCAATCCCGCAAAATCAGCTCTACTGTTCTCTTGCCGAACGGAAGCAGATAGCCGACCGCAGATCTTTCTGCCGAATGCATCTGAAGAAACCTTCCTTCCGCCAGACGGACTCCTCATCGAGCTGGACCCACAAGTCAGACTCCTTACCAAATTTTGGTGTTAACAGTAGGCTGGATAGTAAAATATCATTTTCTGGCTTAAGGATTCCATCAACCTCTTCTTCGGGAAATTCATCGAACACACTAGTGTAGGGGGTATTCTCAAGGATTTCGTTGAGAATGTTCCTCCCTTCACTAGGTGTCAAATGAGTGAAAGCACCTCCCGAAGAAATATCGAGTGACTGGGCGGATTCCTTGCTAAGGCCTCGACGAAAATGTTGTAAAAGCATCAGCTCGGAGAGTTCGAGGTTGGGACCGGACATGTTTAGGTCCAAAAATTGTGCCCAGGCTGCTCCTAAGGTTTCTTTTTCCTTTTGCTTAAAGCCTAAGACTTCCATACGGAGGTCGACCAATCGGGATTCCGGGAAGAAAGCTAGACAAAATTTGTTTCGCAAAACTTCCCAATGTCCCTTGGCACCCCTAACGGTTTGAGTGTACCATTTCTTAGCAATTTCCGTCAAAGAGAACGGGAAAAGCTTCCATTTTAGTCTTTCGTGTGACATGCCACGAATGACAAGGCACGGACACACTTCCTCAAAACCGCGAAGGTGGGTGTACGTATTTTCCTCTTCTGCTCCAGAAAAAGATTTCTCCCGTACCATAGCTATGAGGACAGGATGAAGTTCATAGCTAGGTGCATGGATGGGTAATGATGAAGATGGAGGCTCCAGATCTTCACCCATTGGAGCCAAAAACTAATTGATAGGATTGAAATCTATATGGGGATATGTGATGGTATGGATGGGGATACACGGACGACTCTGTTCGACCCTAGTACAACAACCATTCCCCGACAATGGTGCCAGAAAGCTTGTTGACGCTTACTAACGTCGCCACCAAGTTTATATCCCTGGCAACGGTGCCAGAAAGCTTGTAGGCACTCTCTAGCGTTGCTACTAAATATGCAATGACGCTAGAGGGCATGTTGGTATAAATAACGATCGCAGAAAAGTCTGCAAGCGTACGGATACCGGTGTAGCTTTCACCCAAAAGTATTCCAGGGTATTGAATCCACAGGGAACGTGTGTGCACTACTGAAGAATCAAAGTCAGCCTTGGACGAGAGAAGATATGATAATAGTGTAGGGGAGGTAAAGAGGGTTTCGAAGGATTTGGATACTAAGGATAAGATCAACATTTACCACGATGCTCGCTTCGGGACGCTCAACCGTCCTAACCCAGAAAGGGATGAGAAGGGGGCTAGGCAAGCCAAGCAAGGGTCCTACTAGGCTCTAGTGGATCTCACGTGGTGGACTACATAGTCCGTCAGGGCTGTCACCACCTGGGGCTACCACAACAATCAGTGCCACTAGGTGTACTCCAAGGTAATCGCAAGACTAGGCACCACGTCTACTCTAGTGACTACTATTCTAGCTTTGCAAGTACTAGAACACTAATCAAAGCAAGAAGCCGACAAGAAAAAATAATAAAGCTGAACTTAATTAATTAAATAAAGCCAGCATGCCTAAGAGTTACCCCGATTTTTTATGAGCACAAACTGTGGGGTAAATCCCCACAACACCAAAAATCATTTTATAAATAAAAGGAACAGAGCAGGAGTTCTTACAAAGTATTTAGCTGAGAGCATCTAACCAAAAACAGAAAGCTGACCGTAGGTCAGAGCTATATCTAGTTGACTGAGAGGAACACTGGTTTTTGAAATTTTGAAACCACCTCTGCTGGCTTGGTGGTTGTCTATTGAAGATATGGTCATTTCTAATTTTCCAGAGTTCCCAAGCTACTATCATAGAAGCTTCCAGGAAGAAAGGCAGCCCACTGTCATGGCATGCCTGAGCTAATCTATCTTCCAAGTTGAGATTAATATCCCAGTTGAAGCCGAGGCGATTCCAGCACTGAACTGCAATGGGGCAAAGAAAGAAAAGATGCTCCAGGGTCTCATTATCACTCAGATTACATAAAACACAGTGATCATTGCTTCTTTCTCCGATGTGTCTCCTAGAAAGCATTGTTTTTGTGTTGAGTCGATCCACAAGGATGAGCCAGATGAAGAATTTTACTCTTGGTGTGCCCCTTGATTTCCAAACTGATTTGAAGATTGGATGAGCCTGAATAAGGTCCAAGACAAGGTTATAAAATTTCTTGACTGAGTAGTCTTTACCCCAATCAGGCTTCCACTGATCTCTAGAATTAATATCGAGCTCAAGGTGTGGCAGGATCTCCTGTAACTGCCTAAGTTCTTGGAAGGCTTCTTGGGAGAGAGGAAGGAAAAAAATTGCATCTAGATCCTCAGCCTCTAAGACCTCTTTATCAGAAGCAGCACTATTTAGAGCAAATGAGGCAAGTCTTGGGAAGGATATGGCTAACACAGAGGCAGACCATCTATCTTCCCAAAATTTAGAGATCGGTAACTCGAAGGAAGAGACACTTATCACACAATTTAGACAGGTTCGGGCCGCGAGGTGCGTAATACCCTAAGTCCTGTATGCTGCGTAGCTCTAGATTGATTGGATGTGTTTACAAGATGATGCGTATGAGAGAGATAAGGGTCCCTGCCTCACCTTATATAGTCCGGGAGGCAGGGTTACAAGTCGGTTTGGGGAGAGAGTAATAGTTGTGTACGTCAAGGAGTTCACTACATGGTACAGGGCATGCATAGCTTCCTATCCGAGTACTCCTCCACCATACTCATTGCGCCCCATGCCATCAGGTGCCGTGTGGCCCAAGTCGAGTAGTCCCAGGGGCCCACCGAGTAGTCGGTCCTGGTACCCACCGAGGTAGTGGGCCCAGGGAGGTCCATGCGACAAGCCCCTGAGTACTTTGTAGTCGATCAGGATAGTTTCAAGTAGTCTTGATGGCCTTGACGAGTAGTCCTCAGGCGTCCCCGAGTACTACAAGCCAAACGTCCTCAAGAATACTTGAAGCATCCCGAGGCTGGAAGGTACTCCAGCTGATCTTTGAGTAGTCTTGAAGTCTTCTCGAGTAGTTCCCAAGCGTCCTCGAGTTCTCCTCTTGAAGGTCTTCACTAGTACTCGTGTTGTCTTGAAGAAGAAATCATATGGAAAATGTGGTTCAAATAATCGCATTCCATATGGAATGTAGCCCTCGAGCCTTAGGTCGAATCGTAGATTCAAGCTGAGGGTCGATCTGAAGTTATGCCAAGCTTATCTCATAAAATCCGGAGAAAAACCCAAGGACACGTGGCACGGAGCCCCCGAGCCTTGAGTCGAGTACTTCCTCTCGAATTGAAGGGTCATCTTGACTGTAGAATGTGTCCTGAGTGAATATTGAATCTCGTCATCACCCATTGGATTGGGCGGTTGTAGCCGAGCCCCCGAGATGGACTGTATCGAGTACCGGAAGCCGAAGAGTCAAGCAGCCGCCGCTGAGTCAGCCGCTGATACTTATCCATCCGGCCGTTGCGGTGGAACTTTCAAGGTTATAAATAGATGCCTGTCAGTGCGGAAAGTAGTCCCGACACTAACTAGTAAGAGCGCTGAGATCTATCTCTCGATGGCCGGTGCTAAGCAACTAGTGACACGGGGTTTATCCTGGTTCCGACCGGGGCCGTACGTCCAGCAGTGATGTGCTCAAGGCACTATATTGTGTTGCACCGTGGTGTTTGCAGAGGGGAGCTACAAGCGAGGCGGGAGAGGAGGTAGGGCCTCTAGGCCCCTGAGGTTTTGATTGAGGTTAAGTGCCAATATCGTGGTGAAGGTGGAAAGCGTGAGAGTAAGTGCTATCTGTCGTCGTCCCCCCTGCGGCCAGGGTACTGCCCCTCCTTTTATTGGCCAAGGAGCAGACAATTTACAAGCGTGCCGTGCTGTTCTAGCTATGTGTGATGGCATGGCGTACAGCGTTGTAGAATGGACGACCGTCCTGGCGAATCTCGCTTGTGGCGGAGCATCACGGCGCGCCCTGTATCCATCTAGGAGCGGCTTCGAGGGTGGCGGCGTAGGAGCTTCCTGTCCGGTCATCGTCCGTACACCGACTCGAGGGTGCCGCTGATGGGAGGCCGTAAGGGGCACAACAGCAGGCGTGGCGGCGGCTTGTCGCCCCACGCTCCCACAGCATCGGGGATGGTGCTGCAATGCTCGGGATGGTGTCATGATGGCGGGGATGGCCGCACAGGGCCGATGGTGATGGAGGAGACGCGCCTCACTGGTCCGACATCACGGCGTTGTCCTGGGCGAGCGCGGAATAGGCGTTTGTCCCCTTTTCGAGGGCTCCACCGCCCTCTTTCGAGGGTGCGGCGCGTCGGCCGTACGAGAGTGGGTGGCCCAGTGTCACGGAGCTGACACCGGCCTTACTGCACAGTGCCGTACAGTGGTGGGGATGGCCTCACCGGGAGGGTCGGCGGAACAACGCCGGGATATGATTCCCAGGCATGTCAAAGGGACGGCACGACGTGGATTCGTCTTTGACCCGGGCGCCTACAAGTGTCAGAGCATTAAATGCTCTGGTCGGGGGAGCAGGTACGGGGGCGGCGAGCCCGTGAGAGCCTCGAGCGAGGCTGAGACTCACACGAGGGGGTGTCCGGCCGTCGAGTGAGGTGGAACCTCACCCAAGGGGGTGACCAGCCCTCGAGCGAGGTGGAACCTCACCCGAGGGGGCGACCAGCCCTCGAGCGAGGTAGAACCTCACTCGAGGGGGCGTCCAACCCTCGAGCGAGACCGGGTCTCGTTAGTGTGGCGTTGTGCCCCTCGAGCGAAGCGGAGTTTCACCCGAGGTGGGCTGGGGCTGACTGTTCTGGTGGGCCGCTGGGGTTGCCAGGCCCGTGGGCCCCTGCCACTGAGCCGTGATTGTCTTGGATGTGTTTTAGGTTTGTGAGTTTGTTTGTGTTTTGCTTTTTGCGAAAGAAAATGGGTTTCCCTCGATTTTTTAGGGGACCCCTATGGTTGTCCCCGACGGTAGCCCCCGAGCATCCGCGGTGGTATCCGTTAGGATCCCGCGGATGCCGATGCTTGCCGATGGGACTTCTCTTCCCTCCGGTTGCTGTGCTATTCCATGGGGACGCGCTAGCGACTCGCGGGTCTAGCCCTCGAAGCCTTGGAGGAGTGTGTGCACTCCTTCAAGGTTTTTTCCGCGAGCGTTGTCATTGTGCGAGGTGTTATTTCAGCTAGCCTCGGCGGTGTTTCAGGCGGCCTCGGCGGTGCCATACGCATGTGTCGACACTCGCGTGCTTTATGTGCATATCCGGGAGGTGTAGCCGTGTGTCGAGCCCCCGAGCCCGGGCTTGTTCGAGGTGATCGGGGCGGTCTCTCCGACTTGTTTGTACGCCCCTTCACCATCCCTCCGTGGGACGAGAGGGGTGAGGTGTCCACAACTCCCATCGAGCGGGTCGCCAATTGCGGGGTTCCTCTTTGGCCGTTACCGGGTGATTCAAGTGGACGCCCATGCCCCGTTCGATAAGGGTTGGCTCGCGGTCCGAAGACTCGTCCATGAAAGCGCTCACGTGGGTGTGCTAGGCAGGGCTCGGTCCTGTTCGCTAGGGACTGAGTGCGCGGAAGCTCTCCCTCGATGGGATCCCTTGACTAGCTGCCCTCGTTGGCTCTTGAACATGACACGCGGGGTGCCCTCGAGCTGGCGAGCTCGAGGATAGGCTCGAATGCATGTGCCCTCGTCGTCCCTGACTCTGTTGATCTGGGGCACCTGTTCGAACCCTTCGAGGGTCAGGCTTCAAACCCCTGACCAGTGGGGCCGTTGCGGGGTGGCAGCTAGGTGCCCCCGTCTTGTTTACATCTGCAGAGTCCGTGGGTTTGCGGCCGAGCCGGCCCTCGAGCTGCTGATCAGTAATACTCTTTATTCGAGGGCACCTGTGGCGCCTGCTCTCACCGAGCGGGTCTCGAGGCCACTGGTTGGTAATCGCACCCTTCGAGGGTCAGGTCTCTCGAGCCCTTGGCTCGGGCCGCGTGACGGTTACACTTACCTGGTAAGGAACCGGGTCATTTAATGACCGCAACTGTGGTTGCGATCACGCGCTGCAGGCACGCCTTTTCAGGCGGTGTAACCACACGCGTAGTGGGCGACGTGGGGGCAGACGTGACGGGCCACCACAGCCCTTCTGTTGTCGCGCTGTGATGAAAGCGCACGCGCGCGCGTCTTGCGGTTTTGGCTTGGTGGGTTCCGCCCGTCAGTGGCAGGTGCAGCCGCCTGCAGTTAATGCGTGCAGCGCGTGCGGTTCGTGGAGCGAGGCTCTCCCAGGTCTATAAATCGCAAGAGGGGGAGGGAGAAGTCCCTTACCTCGTCACTTAGCGCCACCGCCCCTTGCCTCTTGTCTTCGTTTTCCTGCTGCGCGCCCTTTAGCTTCCGCCCGCCGCTAGCTTCGTCCTAGCGTACCGCCGTCAACCACAATAGCTCCCCCCAGCCAATCACAATGCTGGATCCGCTGCCATGGAATCGTTCGACGGTGATGACGTTCGCCCTGAATGAGCTCGTGAACGGCGGCCAGCTGGCGCAGAACGTGGAGGGGTCGCCTCCGGCATGGATCATTCCACCGGCGACGGATCGGGAGCCCAACCCGCCGTTCGGCTATGTCGTCAGCTTCATCCGGCACCACGAGTGTGGCTTCACCGCGCCGGCGAGCCGCTTCAGGCGCGAGCTGTGCCACCATTATGAGGTGTAGCTGCACAACTTCGCCCCCAACGCGATTTCGCAGGCGGCCACCTTCGTCGGCGTCTGCGAGGGGTTCCTGGGGATTCCTGTGAACTGGGATCTCTGGGTCCACCTGTTCCACGCAGAGCTGCACACGCTCGCTACGGCTGAGACACAGGTGCGCCGGGCGGTGCGCGCCGGTGGCCTGTCGATCTCGCTGCGGGATTCGTGCAAGGAGTTCTACATCCCCTGCACGATGACATACAATAATGCAGAATGAAAGAGGGGATGGTTCTACCTCCGGAACGATGGGCCCGGCCTCCCCCCTACACTGGCAAGGTGCTGAAGGAGAAGGCGGACTCCTGGCACCACGGCTTGTCTCCCTCCTCGTGCCAGGAGCGGCTGGAGTCACTCCTGAACATGTTGAAGAACCTGGCGGACGCAGGGCTGGGCGCGGCTTCGATCCTCGCCAACCTCCACCACAGGCGGATCATCCCTCTCATGGAGAGGGAGCTCTGCATCTACGAAATGAGCGAAGCGGCTAACCCCGCAATGTTGGCGCGCTCGTGGTTGCTCAACGAGTGCTTTCCTCTGAAGTACGCGGCCACGAGGGTGAGTACGAAATGAGCCATCAGCCTCAAGGTCGGGCGGCATAGCAACGACGACCTCTGGTCGTTCGTTGTGCTCCCCGACGCCCCGGCGGTGAGTAGGCCTTCCTCCTGTCATCGTTGGCTTGGGACGCACTGATACGATTTTGACAGTCGTTTTTTAGTAGAGGGTGACCATGGACGCCTCGCAGTCTGACCCGCCCACGCCCCGAGTCTGAGCGGTCGCCCGCACCGCGCAGTGACAGAAGCAGGAGCGGGCCACGCGCAGGAAGGAGAGGAGGATCCAGTGGTGGGAGCGCCGGGAGCAACAGAGCGAGGAGTACTGGCTGCGTGAGCAGCAGGGGCTCTCTCTCCCGGCGACCCCGGAGAATTCGTCGTCGTCGTCGTCGGAGGAGGAGGAGGAGGAGGAGGAAGAGGAAAGCGATGGGGGGCGCCCCCGAGAGGTGGAATCCCCCACCCCCGTCACCGAGGGCCGCAGAGGTGGCAGAGGAGCGGGTGCCCGCAGCGGGCGCAGAGGCGTCCGCCGCCGGGCGATCAGTAGAAGAGGCTGCGCTCACTACGGAGGCACCGACAAGCGCCGCGGGGGCGTTGGCAAGCGCAGCGGTGGCGGTGATAGGCGCCGCGGTGGCGCCTCCCGAACCCTCGAGGAAGAGGAAGTGGGGCTTCTCCAGTTTGAGGTGGGTGGCATTCTCCCCAGGAATCCCCGATTTCGAGGGTCAGGAGCTTAATCTTGCTTTCTCGTCCACAGGGTGGCGCCGACCGTCCCTACCCTCGCGCTTGCTAAGGCGCTTAGGTCGGACGTGTCCGTGCCCACGAGGCGGCGCTCGTCGAGGGCACTCACGGTCGGCAGGGAGCGCGATGGTGAAGACTGAGCCACCACGCGACACGACCGTGGCCACTGTGTCGTGACAGGAGGTGGCGGCCACAGCGGCGGTCACAACTGCGGCAACCGCCGCGTCAACGGTTCCACCGGTGCACGCGCCCCGCCGGCCGGCGGTCGGGCGGCCGTGGTGGAAATCCCTGACGACGACGCCCCACCGCCTGGATGGGGCAAGTGGGAGAACTGGCCCACGCCAGCCCCCGAGCCTGCGGCGGGGGTGCTAGTGATGGGAGGATGGCTGCGTGATGCCGCGACATCCGACGCACGACGCTGAGGCCTCGTCGTCTCACGCCGTCCTCCCCGCCCCGGATGGCACCCCGGCGCGTCCAGAGCAGGAGCGGGAGCACGCCAGCACGCCGCCGGCTCACTTTAACGAGGCCCAGGCCGAGCAGGCGCTGTGGCAGGAGTTCCGGGACCACGACGTCTCGCTTAACAATGCGTTGAATGAGGCGCTGCGGATCCACGGGGGTCCTGCATGGCGGATTTTCCAGGTACGCGTTTCTCCTGTTGAATTTTGGAGTTTCTTCCCCTCTCGTATCTTCTGCGTTCGTGCTTCTCCTGACTCATTTTCTCTCTTGCCTTGTCCGCCGGTGACAGGAATTGGAGAGTTGAGCCCGGGAGAAGTACTGTCGCCTCGACCAGCTGAGCTCCGAGCGCAATGGGTATCGGGACCAGTATGACGCTCTCGACGCCCTGTCGAGGCCCTGCGGACCGACAACGGGTGGCTGGAGTACCGGGTAGAGGCCATGCGGGACCAGCTCTTAGAGCAGGATGCCCAGGCTACGGAAGACGCCTCCACAGTCGCGAAGGTGATGACGGCACTCCTAGAGAGGGATGAGGCGCTACGGAAGGCGCGCGAGGACCTGGCCGGGATGCGGACCGTGGCGGTGGAGTGGGAGACGGAGGTGGCCACGACTTGTGCCCAGCTCCAATAGGACCGTGCAACCCTCGGGGGAGCACGGTCTTGGCAGATCCAGGCTGAGGAGAAGGCCAAGGAGGCTGAGCAGCTGAGGACCAGTCTGGCAGACAAGGCCGCCTCCCTCGCCTCGACGGAGGAGCTGCTTCAGCATGAGCGGGATGCGCGCCAGCAGGCGGAGGCTCGACTGCAGCAGGAGCGGACCGCCCTTGCTGAGGCTTGGGCCGCCCTCGATCACGAGCACCTGGCGCGAGAGGAGGCCCATAGTCTGCTTCAGCAGGAGTGTGCCGCGCTCGAGGGGGCGCGAGCGACCCTCAAGCAGCGGGACGACGAAGAGCTGACCCAGCTGAGCGTCTCATTTGCGGATCAACGCTAGGCTGTCAAGGAGCATGAAGCTACGATCCTTGGCCTGTAGCAGGCAGCTGAGACCGTGCGCGGCCCTCGAGACGGAGAGGAAGCAGGTCGAAGGTGAGTCATCTTTTTCTGCCTTTCGATTGTCGGCTTGGTTGGTTTGTTTGGGATCTGCTCCCAATTTTGTTTCATGTCTTTAGTCTTTAGGCATGCGGACTGCTCTCGGGAACTCGGCGACCCAGGCGTAGGCTGTTCAGACAGCTTACAACTCCTCGCAATAGGAGTTGGAGGAGCTGCGGGCCACCGCTCTCGAGGCGTGCCAGGGGGTCCAGGAAGGCGAGGTGCAGGCCGGGAGCTCGATGGCGAGTCGCCTCCGCGCGCTCAACAGGCACGTTACCCAGCGCATGTGCCGCGCCCTTCACCTGGGTGTTCAGAAAGCCCTCGGTGTGGTGTCTTCCCACTACCAGGTCGACCTCGAGGCTGTTTCCACGAGCTACGTCATTCCTGTCGGCGTCGACGATGAGGTGGCAATGAACCGTGTGGACGCGCTCGTTGCTCCTGCCACCGACGTCCTCACCGAAGATTTATGGACTTCCTCTTCCCTGACGCTCCCCCAGCTGGCGACCCCCAAGCCTGAAGACCCCTGGGCGTTTGTGGCCTTTATGCTTTCGTTTTAGTGTTTGGGCCACACGGCCATGTAATAAACATTTGCTGTTTAAGACATTTGGATGTTTGTAAATTGAAGCATTTGCTATTTATTTTGGCGTCTGTGCTGTTCGGTCTCCCCCGTTTTCTTTGGTGAATCTCGGCCGGGAAGGTTTCGTTCGCACAAGTAGCTTATAGGCAAAGCGGCGAGGGGGAGGGCCGTATCCTGCTGGAGGCGTGGGCTATCCCCGACTCACGCTTCTTCACCCTTTGGCTGCTCGCGTCCCACGTGAATTCACCCAGAGTTTAGGTCGAGGTATACTTAGCACGCTTGTGATGAGTTTTTGCAAAAAAATGGGACCATTTTTTTGGGGGGGGGGATGCCCCCCGCGGTAGCCCCCGAGGGGGACTTGGTTTTTAGGGGAAAGCCGAGTCGCCCTTTGACTTTATTAATTCGATTGAAATTTACATTTGTGCGGCCAACACAAAATAAACTTGGAAATCCTTTCTAAGGGTAGAAGCGACGTAGTTGTTGGATGTTCCAAGCGTTGGTGAGTTCCTCGCCATCCTCGTTGGCCAGCTTGTAGGTGCCGGGCTTGAGCACTTTGACCACGACGTATGGTCCCTCCCATGGGGGTGATAGCTTGTGGCGGCCTCGATTGTCTTGGTGCAGACGTAGGACTAGGTCCCCTTCGTTGAAGTCTCAGCACCGTATCTTCTGGGCCTGGTACCGCCTCAGAGCCTGCTGATATCTTGCCGAATGCATCAGGGCCACAATGCGGGCCTCGTCCAATTGGTCCAGCGAGTCCTCGCGGGATCGCGGTTGGTGCCTTCGTCGTAGCCCCCGACTCTAGGCGACCCGTATTCCAGGTCCGTGGGGAGGACGGCCTCCGCGCCATAGACCAAGAAGAACGGGGTGAATCCCGTGGCCCTGCTCAGGGTGGTTCTGAGGCTCCATACGACTGCCGGCAGCTCCTGGAGCCATTTTTGACCGGACTTGTTCAGTCTGTCGAAAATCCTGGGCTTGAGGCCTTGCAAGATCATGCCATTTGCCCGCTCCACTTGACCATTAGTCTGTGGATGTGCAATGGCCGCCCACTCCACGCGGATGTGGTACTTGTCGCAGAACTCCAGGACCTTCCGCCGGTGAATTGGGACCCATTGTCGGTGATGATAGAATTGGGCACCCCGAACCGGTAGATAATGTCGTTGAAGAACGATACGGCCTGCTCCACCCTGAGGTTTGTTATTGGGCGCATCTCAACCCATTTAGAGAACTTGTCGATGGCGACTAGCAGGTGGGTGAAGCCCCCGGGCGCCTTTCGCAAGGGCCCGACGATGTCCAGCCCCCACACGGCAAAAGGCCACGTGGCCGGAATCATTTGGAGGGCGTGAGCTGGGAGATTGGTCTTGCGGGCGTAAAATTGGCACCCTTCGCAGGTGCGCACAATCTCACTGGCGTCGGCAACCGTGGTAGGCAAGTAGAAGCCCTGGCAGAACGCTTTGCCCATGAGGGTGCGCGGCCCTGCGTGGTGTCCACATACGCCCGCGTGGATGTCTCGGAGGAGCTCGCGCCCCTGGGGGATGGGCATGCACCGCTGCAAGACGCCTGACGCGGCGCACTTGTACAGCTCACCGTCAACGAGGGTGAACGATTTGGTCATCCTGGCGATGCGTCTGGCCTCAGATCGATCCGAGGGAAGCTCCCCTCGATCCATTCAAGCGATGTACTTGGCTTGCCAGTCCTCCGCGCAGGGGGCTGGCTCTGTGTCCATGGCCTCGGCCTCGTCCGCGTCGTACCCCTCGAGCAAGGAGAGCAGAAACGCCTCGTTCGAGGGGTCCACATCCATGGGCTCCACGCCCGCTGGATTCGAGGGAGCCCCCGAGGGTTCCTCTTGATTCGAGGGTGTCGGCTCGAGGTTGACAAACGGTTTTGCGACGTCCCGCGCGAAGACGTTTGGGGGAACGGTGATTCGCCCCGATGCAATCTTGGAGAGTTCATCCGCCTCCTCGTTGTACTGGAGGGGAACGTGGTTGAGCTTGATGCCGTAGAACTTGTCTTCGAGGGTTCGTACGGTGTTGCGTAGGCCTCGATCTTGTCGTCATGACAACTCGCATTCTTCATGACTTGGTCAATCACGAGCTGCGAGTCCCCTCGGACGTCGAGGCGCTTGATGCCTGTCTCGATGGCGATTCGGAGGCCGCAAAGAAGGGCCTTTGTTGACGGTGAAATTCCGTCAACCTAGCCATGAGTTTACCTTCGGTGTTGGCATGACTTTTGTATCTTATCCATTGGTACTAACCCCCGTGGTATAACAAGTTCACTTGTGCATGTCGGTTTTGGAGTTTAGTGTTTATGCAGGATTTTAGCGTTGAAAGCAAGACTTCCGAGATAAGTTCATTAAGCACCTCATGACAAGACCTTGAAGCCCGGTACAAGTCAAGTAATAAAGTGAACACAACTCCAAGAAGCCCAAGGACCCAACCCGAGAAGATGGAAAACTCCGAGAACCTAGTGAGAAAAGTGTTGAATCTTGCGAGACAAGGAGCTTCGTCCAATTCGGAGAGAAACTGACGACAAGGGCCCACATGCAGAAGGGGGGAGGATCTAGAAGACTTGGGAAGCAACACCGGGCAAAGGAGGCTGTGGACTGGGCCGAGATGGGCCCAGGCCGGTCGGCCCAGGATGGCCGCCCCAGCCTATTTCGAGGCCCAATCGGCCCCCCTTTGACCTAGATGCATCTCAGGCTATTTATAGCCCCCTGACCGAGAGCCACGCAGGAACCAATTCGTCATCCGCCGCCGAGGAGCAGAGAAGCTTGAGGAACACCATCTCGGAGATGAGGGTCATGCTACTTGTCTAGGGTCTCCCTAGCCGACGTGGGAACCTTGCATGGAAGACCACGTCGGAGCTCCGGAGCAAGGATCAAGATAGAGGTAGGATCCCGGTGGTGATCTTGTTCATGTAATCATTCATGGTGAAGTTTTTATAGTGAATCCGATTTCTAGCGATCAAGTGCCTTCTCGATGATTTTGTTTTCTTATTGGTTTTGCTTCTTCCCCAATCTATACTTAAGATAGATTGCTTAGGGTGCTCTTGTAGCCGCAGTGGCTAGAGGTGCATACTGGACCGACCAAGTGATTTCAACTTGTTCTTATCGAACTCGCCCTAGACTACCCGCATGAATAGGAATACGTTGTGACAGAATGGGGGTTCCGAAAGGCGGGCGTTTTTGGAATTGGACCTGAGGCCACGGTTTAAAGATGCTTTTAATAAGATTCGCTTTTCTATCTTCATCTATCTTGTTTGGAGCTACAACATAAGCATGATCTAGACTCTCTAGATCGGTTATCTCTTTCTTTCTCTTGCTACCTCTTTAGTAGATTAGATTAGATGTGTTTACTTGATGATATCTTAGATTAGATGCAACTTGGTTCTTCAATAGATAGCTTTCCTTGCTTTACTAGATTGAATCCTTGCGTTGTACATTGTTCCACGGATTCGATACCTTGGGTTCACCACTCGAGGGAAGAAGGGTCCCTTGGCTATGACGGGAGATTTGTCCGCTTGCAAATCCATATGAACTTTGATACGATAATCTACCGTCAACAAGCCCCTTTTTCTGGCGCCGTTGCCGGGGAACAAGCAATCAAGATCCAATCTAGTATCGCTTATTTTTCAGTTTTTCTTTTGATTTTCTTTTGCATCTCTTAAGTTTGATCATCCTCAAAAAGAAAAAAAACAATCTAATCTAGTTTTGATTAACCCTAATTTTTCTTTTGTTAGATTTTTGTTTTTGCTAAACCTAACCGGAGATGGTTGGCTACCTCTCCAAGAAACCCAAACTTTCTTTTGTGGATGATCCAGGAAAACTTTTACAGGCAAAGGAGACATGCAACACAAGCTAAAGGGTTGGAAACCCTAGATCCAAAAGTTGAAGGACCGTCGAAATCTCCAAGGGAATCACCACCTCCAAGTCCAAAGGAAGATCAACCTCAACCTCCACCCATGGGAGAACAATCACAACCGAAGCACAAGATCGAGCTATGCACCCCAGACATCATTGATTTACCTATCATAAACCTTCAAGACACTGGAAGTCCATTCAAGATCATGGTCTCAACTATCCGCATGACGATTGCCGGAGCTTTGGAGCGTTTCAATGAATACATGCGAGTCGGATTCCTTGAGTGGCATATCGGTTTACTTAAGAGGAGGATGGAGAAGATGGAGACAGAGAAAGAAGCTCAACACCTAAAGGCTGCCGAAGCAAGATCCACATGCAAGGAGTGTGAGGATTATGACCATGTCCAAGGTACACCCCGATCAACAAGGAAGTCGTCACTAAGTTCGAGGCTATGGAGAAAATATTGAAGAATTTAGATGGCAAGGTGACGGAGGTCGGAAGCTCTGTATGTGAAGTGTTCATCATGATGAAGATGCTAGAGATGCAAGTGGGACAACTTGCCGGACAACCGATGGGTGACAAAGAAGAATTTCCGAGACAACCCCAAGGTCCCAAGATGGCGAAGGCTACTCAAACTCATTCGGGAGAGATGGAGGATCACACTAAGGAGACCACGAAGATCACGACCGAAGGACCGGAGTTTGAGATACCGAGCCACTACATGAAGGAAGTTGTTGCATTCGTCAAGACCAAAGGACAAGGCCAGCCTGTGAAGACCAAAAAAATGACTAAGCCGAAGAATAAGCCCGTGCCCAAGATGGTGCGGAAGTGGGTACCCAAGATTGCAACGTCTGCAAACAGTGTTGATCTGAAGTAATCAAGTGAAGAAGTCTAGCCATGGACTATAAACGAAGCGCTAGGCGGGAGGCAACCCGTTTCATCGAGTCAAGAATAAGCTACCGGGAGGACAACCTGATTCCAGGTTTTTCGAGTCTTTTCAAGTAATTTAGTTTTGAATTTTACTACGCAAGTCATTAGACTTAGAATGGTTGAATAACATTAGAGACATAATTCTTGGTTGAATATTTTGTTTTGATCATAAACCCTTTACATGAACCATCCTATATGATTGTTTGCTTCTTTTCGAGAAACCACTACCAAAAAAATTCAGAACCTAGCTCAACCTCTCATCCTCTTCATGATGTTATGGTTGACTTGATTTACATGCTAAAAACACACGAGTAGAGCCACGACTTGTATCTAGATGTTATTTAAATTTCAGCACGTGGTAGGACTCGCGTGGACCTAGAAACTTGATTTTTGGTTGGTTTAAAAATCCATATCCTTGGTTTCTCTAGAGTTAGAATTTTTCTAAGCCTCATTTAATTTTATTTTATTCAAAATTTCTCTTATCTAACCAAAATTAGAACCTAAACCTATGCCCCCATGATCAAGCCGGGAAAAGCTTGCTCTCAACTAATGAAGGCAAACAATACCGGTGAGACCAACATAAAAGTAGTCGGAAATATTTTTCGACCTACATTTATTTTTAATGCTTTAAAAAACTTCTCTAAATTTATATTTAATAGCTCTGATTTTATTTTTTATTTTCAAAATTAGAGGAGTACTTAGCGAGAGGCAATCTAGTTAACCTAACCATACATGCACCATGATACATCATGGGATGCCCCTCAAACATATTTTATCAAACCACATGCAAAGTACAAGCATGGGTGGCAGCCAAGGATTTGTTTTGCAGGAATATCATGGAGGCATGTGAGGTAAGGGAGTATGGAAGTGAGTCAAAGCGAAAACATCAAGTGGAAGGAATAATAATGCAAGCGAAGGAGTGGACGAGAACACTTGGAAGGTGCACGCGGTCACGAAGCAAAATGAGTGCGCTAGAGAAGAACCGAGCCAGGAGGAGGAGAGAGGTAAGTCTCCCATCCAGCTCTTTGTTCGTGTGCTCTAGTTTGTAGTCCGGAACCACCTTAGACTTAGCCATCCACCTCATTTGTTTCATGCAACAAAACACATCCTAATTCCACTCAAAGTCCAGACTCCAAAATAATATTTGTGTACCTTGTTACCGGTTGAAAACCCCGGATATATATTTGTGAGGGAGAGTGCTACAATCATGGAAGAAACCTACAAGCTTTTTCACCAAAGAAGAAGGGATCATCGTCGTCTAAGCCATCATCGACAACCTCTTTGAGGAGGCGCTCAGTTTCCGAGTCTCCTAGGAGTATTGAGGAGGACACAGCACCACCGAGGAGGAACCACACTCTTCTCCTCGGTGGCATGAGGGCCACACAAAACTCGTTTATGAGGTTCACCAGACCTCAAGAACATATGGAGGAGCCGCCCCTCCGACCTCGCCACTCGACACGATCATCCGCTCCACCTCCATACGCTCCGCGGTATTCCGAGGGGTTTGTCATCATGACGGAGGAGGAGGAGAAGAAGCTCGCTCGCCTTGAGTAGAGGCTTGTAGCGAACGTCGACTTCCACGACCAAGCTCTCCACATATTGGGTTTTCATACGGGACACCGAGGTTGGGTGCAATTCTCTAACAGAGTGTCGGCAAACACCCACAAGGAATTCACTTAGGAAATTCTCATGACCATGGCGCATATCCTTGATGAAGGAGTGTTGAGTCTCTCATTCCGTTTGGAGGGAGCCCACAAGTGGAGAAGAAGGAAGACACCGTCGGAAGGGTGACCATGATCAACGGTGCTATGTCTAGCACCTTGATGGGGTAATCTCCTTATTCATCCATGAGTTGTAATCGATCTTGAGATGTAATCATATTTTGTTGGATTATCTATCTATCATCTTGTGTTGAATATACTTTATTGCTTAAGGTTAGCTACCATGCCATAAAGGGAGTAGAGCTCCAATGCTTCCTTGGATCCATTCAATACGCCGTGTCCATCATAGGTCTAGTCACGAATACCTTCGCGTAGTGACAGTACGAGAGGAGGGAAAGAGCGAAACCATGGTCACAACCCCCGATAGATTAGATTGGTTTTCATGTTCGAAATGATTGCATGTTCTAGTATCGTAGACCCATGAGAGAGTGTCTATGTATTAGGGAATAATTCGGTTTTCAAAAAGGGAGCCCCGGAACAAGTGGATGTGCATGGAGGCACATGGAAAGTTTTTTTGGAGTATGATTGTGGGAGAAGCATAGCAACAAAGAAATTTTATCCGGAACACCATCATTCAAGAGTTTAACTCATGGATGTGCAAAAACATTTTGGGGAAAATAAGAGAGAAAAAGATAACCAACATGGAGTTGAATTGGCTTTACTCGACTTTGATTGCCAGGTAGCCAATCGACCCCACTCAACTTACGATCAACCGGTGGTGTTGTGAAGCAACATCGGGTTCGAGAGATATTGGCTCGGGGTGTTACCTCTCCATGTTGGCTATCTTTTTAAGACCGGGTATTACAAGGAACCCGAAGCATCTCCTAGATGGGACCTCCCTAGGATTTGATTATATGAAGAAAAGCAAATATATAAGTGAAGATGAGAGAGGAGGCTTCAAAGTGGCCAAGGTGAATTTTCCCCTTCCAGATGGAAGATTAGACTTTTTCTTGAGGGGAAAGAAGATTGGTTAGAGGAAGGACTTCTTGTGCCGGCGAAGAAATAATAATAATAATAATAATAATAATAATAATAATAATAATAATAATAATAATAATAATAATAATAATAATAATAATAATAATAATAATAATAATAATAATAATAATAATAATAATAATAATAATAATAATAATAATAATAATAATAATAATAAAGGATTATAAGAGAAGGTTCTTCCACGGCCCGAGAAGGAGGTGCGCAACAAAATTATGTGCCACCATTTGGAGGAATTTCGGCGCTGCCGAGTTACTACGGTGGTGTACCAATACAAGCATGGGGGAGTGGTGCAGCCATGCCCCCACCATTTTGCGGTGCCCAACGTAGCCTTTGCGGAGCCATATGCACATCTTCCTCAAACCACAACAAAGTGGCCATCATTGCAGGATACACTGCGAGTATCCTGCAAAATATTGCAGCCATCCTAACCAATGCAAACCAAATGGGTGATGGAAATGCAAACGTCGCTTATGTGCTTGGACACCTTCACCTAGCACCGTCGGACAATTCATAGGAGGAGAGGCGCAATCCTATTGTGAGCAAGGGTACAACAACCATGATTATCAATATCAACCACCGGCGGAAGATTAGAGAGAGGAGGAGCTTTAGTTTAATCTTTCCTTTTCCCTTTTTCTTTAATTCAGCTTGTATGCGCCTATGTATGTGTAGTGTTTTGAGTTTTTATTTGAATTTTCAGCATGTGTCTTAGTTTTTATTTTCGTCATGAATAAATTCACCACCTAGTTTTTACCTTTGGTAAAGTCATGAAATTTATTCCATGATGATATATGATTATAATTGCCGCTTGTTTATCTTTGTAATTGATTTATGCATGTTAAAGCTAGTGCTCTCTTAAAATACAAATCTGAATTTATCTAAATGATAGCTTAATCTTTAGCGGAGGTTATGGTAAAAATAAAGACCCATAGTGTTTTATGTGATCTCAAGTTTTAGATGGATTAAAGATGATTTATTTTTGGTTTTTAAGAGTAATGCTAACCTTGTCATAAATACCACTTGCGTGTTGCTCTACCTATCCAGAGCCATATAAAATATTTGAGTGCAAAATCTTAGTATACAAGGTTTATTTTTGGGTGAGTTATTGCAGGCCATGATTTCTCTGGCCCGAGACTAAGAAGTTGGTCATTCCGTTTTTGCGTATCCATCTTTTTGCTAGCCTTTCTATCTGTGCATTGTGTATCCCCACATTGGAGATCTCACAAACCTCGCCGGATATCCACCCTTAAAACCAAATATCATCTTTTGTGATTACCTCCTTGACCACAACCTATCATTGAGAATGGATCATCAATTCAAGAAAGATCGATGGTGCCAAGATTGAAGATTTTAAGTATCTCTCCAAAGGAAAAATATTTCCGGTACCTACCTTATCTCTATCACCTCTATACCCGAGGACAAGCAAACATCTAAGCATGGGGGAGGAGGTAGATACAATGCAATTTTAGAGTTCAAAGGGGAGCAAATAAAAAATTTTGATGAGAAAGAAAAAAATGAGAAAAAGGAAGGAAAGAAAAAATTAGAAAGAAAGAAGAAAAAAATATGAGTATGTGTAAAAATAAAATAAAGTGAACTCCCCGGTTCTCTAAAGTGCATTAGGAGTTTTAAGGCTTCAAGATTAAAAGATCCATACTCATTTTCTAACCATGTGCAATACGACAACGAGGACTTCCTTTGTGCCTCGGGATCACTCTTTGCCATTTGCACATGTCCACCTATCTCAAGTGTGTGTATTTTTCTCTTTCCCCTCCTTGATACAACATTATTTTCCAATGACCTTTTTGACGAGTCTCAGTAAGACCATGAGAAGTTTGTCTTGTTTTGACAACATCTCATTTATAATATCTTGGTAGGACTAAACTTTCCCAAAGAGCTCCATATAAAGCCTACCACATATATGAATGTTATGAGAGGGAAAGGAGTAGAATAAAAGGCTTGAGACACAAGATGAGATGAGAGTTCATGAGCAATATGCAAGGTGATTTAAATTTGTGAACTTGGTTTAGCTCTTTTCCATCTCGTTCTTTATTTCAAAATTTCTGAGATCTATTTAAAGTTGGGAGCATGTTAATACTTGTGGGATAAGCTTAAGTAATAATCTACCATCCGTAGGGATGAAGGCTAGTACATTATGGAACTTTAAAGAACTAAACTTTTGAGAGCATTATGTTTTCTCGTGTATGATCAAGTGCAAGTTTAAATAATGAAGGGCAACGATGATATCCATCGAAGGCTTACTCGAGGACGAGCATGGTTTAAGCATGGGGGAGATGTTGATGGTGAAATTCCGTCAACCTAGCCATGAGTTTACCTTCGGTGTTGGCATGACTTTTGTATCTTATCCATTGGTACTAACCCCCGTGGTATAACAAGTTCACTTGTGCATGTCGGTTTTGGAGTTTAGTGTTTATGCAGGGTTTTAGCGTTGAAAGCAAGACTTCCGGGATAAGTTCATTAAGCACCTCATGACAAGACCTTGAAGCCCGGTACAAGTCAAGCAATGAAGTGAACACGACTCCAAGAAGCCCAAGGACCCAACCCGAGAAGATGGAAAACTCCGAGGACCTAGCCAGAAAAGTGCTGAATCTTGCAAGACAAGGAGCTTCGTCCAATTCGGAGAGAAACTGACGACAAGGGCCCACATGCAGAAGGGGGAGGATCTAGGGGCGTGTTTGATGGGGTGGCCCGTGGGCTCGGCTGCGCTCCCGGGAGCCCAATTTTGTGTTTGGTGCCATTTTCCTCTCTCCCAGCCCGGCTCGCACGCTCCTCAAAGCAGTCTGCAGCCTAGCTCCATTGCTACGCCAAAATCTGGCGTAGCAAATGGGCCGCTCCGAGTGGAGCGTTGGGTGGCTTTCCTGCGCGAGATGTTTCCACCTTCTGCCGCCACCGCCCACCACTGCCTCCTACCGCCACCGCCCACCACTACCTTCTGCCGCCGCAGAGGAGGACGAGCACGCGAGGCCTCACCGCAGGGACGAGGAGTTGGCCGCCCGAGAGCAGAGGAGGGGTGAGGGCGCTCGATTCCCCTCTTGTAGATCTCGATGAAGCGCACCACCGCGGTCGTCGACACCGCAGTTGCGCCCCTGCTTCCCTACGGGCCTGCTTTATTCCGCCATGCTGCCGTCGGGGGAGAAGCAGGCTCACCGCCACTAGGGGGGCGAGAGAGAGAGAGAGAGAGAGAGAGAGAGAGAGAGAGAACGGCATGGGGCGAGCGGCGGAGGAGGCTGCAGGGGGGGGGAGGGAGCTCGTTGGCAGCGGCGCAGCATCCTGCATTGCAACAGCCGACGACCTTCATCGACATGCGAAAGTGCCAGTGGGGCAAGTGGTGCAGGTGCTGGACGATCTCGAGCTAGAGCTCAGTGGCAGCCATGGCCGCGGTGGAGTATGCCCCTGAAGTGTTCGATGAAATGCCATACCAATTCCGAGTCCAAGGTCACCATATATTCATGTGTACAAGAACTTGCCAAACACGATCTCGATGGAGCCGAGCTCCAGGGCCAAGTTTCCAAACATGTGGAGGTGCACCATGGCAACCAGGCTTCGGCTGGTCAAAGACAGGATGAGGAGCCAGGCCGTCCAGATACAGGTGAGCAAACACACCCTAGAAGACTCGAGAAGCAACACCGGGCAAATGAGGCCGTGGACTGGGCCGAGATGGGCCCAGGCCGGTTGGCCCAGGCCAGCCAGCCTAGCCCATTTCGAGGCCCAGTCGGCCCCCCTTTGACCTAGATGCATCTCGGGCTATTTATAGCCCCCTAATCGAGAGCCACGCAGGAACCAATTAGTCATCCGCCACCGAGGAGCAGAGAAGCTTGAGGGACACCATCTCGGAGATGAGGGTCGTGCTAGTTGTCTAGGGTCTCCCTAGCCGACGTGGGAACCTTGCATGGAAGACCACGTCGGAGCTCCGGAGCAAGGTTCAAGATCGAGGTAGGATCCCGGTGGTGATCTTGTGCATGTAATCATTCATGGTGAAGTTTTTATAGTGAATCTGATTTCTAGCGATCAAGTGCCTTCTCGATGATTTTGTTTTCTTCTTCGTTTTGCTTCTTCCCCAATCTATACTTAAGATAGATTGCTTAGGGTGCTCTTGTAGCCGCGGTGGCTAGAGTTGCATACCGGACCGACCAAGTGATTTCAACTTGTTCTTATCGAACTCGCCCTAGACTACCCGCATGAATAGGAATACGTTGTGACAGAACGGGGGTTTCGAAAGGCGGGTGTTTTCGGAATTGGACCGGAGGCCACGGTTTAAAGATGCTTTTAATGAGATTCGTTTTTCTATCTTCATCTATCTTGTTTGGAGCTACAACATAAGCATGATCTAGACTCTCTAGATCGGTTATCTCTTGCTTTCTCTTGCTACCTCTTTAGTAGATTAGATTAAATGTGTTTACTTGATGATATCTTAGATTAGATGCAACTTGGTTCTTCAATAGATAGGTTTCCTTGCTTTACTAGATTGAATCCTTGCGTTGCACATTGTTCCACGGATTCGGTACCTTGGGTTCACCACTCGAGGGAAGAAGGGTCCCTTGACTACGACGGGGGATTTGTCCGCTTGCAAATCCATATGAACTTTGATACAATAATATATTGTCAACAGCCTTGTACTCCGCCGTGTTGTTCGACGTGGGAAATGTAGGCGTGCTGCATACCTCATGTGCTCCCCGAGGGGTGAGATGAAGAGCAGGCCCGCGCCCGCCCCTGTTTTCATCACTGACCCGTCGAAGTAGAGGGTCCAATACTCAGCTTGAATTTGCGGCAGCGGTAGTTGTGTGTCCGTCCACTCGGCGACGAAATTCGCCAGGATCTGGGACTTAATTGCCTTGCACGGTGCATAGGTGAGTGTTTCGCCCATAAGTTCCACAGAGCACTTGGCAATCCTGCCCGCCGCGTTCAGGTTACACATGATCTCCCCCAACGGGAACGAAGAGACCACCGTAACCGGGTGGGCCTCGAAGTAGTGCTGGAGCTTGCGTTGTGCGAGCACCACCGCGTAGAGCATCTTCTGGATCTGTGGGTACCATGCCTTGGTCTCGGATAGCACTTCGTTGATGTAATACACGGGCCGCTGGACTGGCAGGGCGTGCCCTCCCTCTGTACGCTCCACCACGATGACGATGCTAACCACCTGGGTGGTCGCGGCGACATAGAGGTACATAGGCTCGCCGCCCTGGGGCGGTGTTAAGATTGGTGCGTGGGCGAGCGTCGCCTTAAGTTTGTCAAGTGTCTCCTGGGCCTTGACGGTCCAGGAGAAGTGCTCGTGCATCTTCAGGAGCCGGTAGAGGGGCAAGCCCTTCTCGCCGAGCCGCGAGATGAAGCGGCTCAAGGCGTCAAGGCACACCAACACCTTCTGGACCCCCTTAAGGTCTCGAATCGGGCCCATTCAGTCGAAGGCAGCAACCTTCTCGGGATTGGGCTCGATGCCTCGTTGGGAGACGGTGTATCCTAACAGCATGCCGCGTGGCACTTCGAAGACACATTTTTCGGGGTTCAGTTTCACCCTGTCGTCCCGCAGGCAGTCGAATGCAATGCGCAAGTTGTTAACCAGGTCGTCTGCCTTCCTGGTCTTTACAACTATGTCGTCTATGTAAGCCTCAACGGTTTGCCCGATGTGGTCTCCGAAGACGTGCTGCATACATTGCTGGTATGTAGCGCCCGCATTTCGGAAGCCAAATGGCATCGTTAGGTAGCAGAACATTCCGAACGACGTGATGAATGAAGTCGCGAGCTGGTCAGACTCTTTCATCTTCATTTGGTGGTACCCGAAATAGGCATCAAGGAAGCATAGTAGCTCACACACTGCAGTTGAGTCAACAATTTGATCGATCCGTGGCAAAGGAAAAGGAACTTTGGGACATGCTTTATTCAAGCTAGTGTAATCTACACACATCCACCACTTTCCATTCTTTTTTTAACTAGTAAAAGATTAGTTAGCCATGTTGGGTGAAAGACCTCCTTGATGAATCCGGCCTCGAGGAGCTTCCGCAGCTCCACTCTGATCGCCCGGCGTTGCTCTTCATCAAAGCACTGCAGCCGTTGTTGCACAGCTCGGGAGTGAGGTAGGATATCAAGGGAGTGCTCGGCGACCTCCCTCGGGATGCCTGGCATATCCGAGGGGCTCCACGCGAAGATGTCGGCGTTAGCGCGGAGAAAGTCGATAAGCACCACTTCCTATTTCGGGTATAGGGTAGAACTGACCCTCAACACCTTTCCCTTGGGGCAGCAGGGTCGAGGGGCACCTCCTTGGTCTGCTCGGCAGCCTCGAAGGTGCCGGCATGCTTGGCGGTGGAGTCGAGGTCCTCGTTGACCAACTTCTCCATGTTTGCCATGAGCGCTTCATCTAGTGCTAATGCTTCGACCTGCTCCACGCACTCGACGTCGCATTCGAACGCGTGCCCGATCGATGAGCCCACGGTGATGATGCCCTTGGGTCTAGGCATGTTCATCTTGAGGTAGGTGTAGTTCGGGACCGCCATGAACTTGGCGTAGCATGGTCGCCCAAGGATAACGTGATACGCGCCCCTAAACCCCACCACCTCGAAGGTGAGTGTCTCCTTGCGGAATTTGTCCGGTGTGCCGAACCAGACCGGCAAATCGATCTTCCCGAGGGGCCGGACACGCTTGCCCCCGCCGCGACACCGTGGAACGGCGTCGTGCCGGGTTGCGGCTGGTCCAACCCGACCCCCGCCGGCCGCAGGTGTGCGCGTAGAGGATGTTGAGGCCGTTGCCTCCGTCCATCGGCACCTTGGAGAATGGCGCGTTGCCGATGACCGGGTCGACGACCAACGGGTGCGATCCGGGTTGGGGATGCGGTTCGGGTGATCCTCACAACCGAAGGTGATGGCGTCCTCCGAGTCGTCGAGGAAGGAGGGAGGATACTTCTGCGGCGAGGACCTCATGCCGCTCCCTCTTGCGCCGGGCCGTTGGACATGTCCACGGTTGGTCCCCCGAATATGAGGAAGACATTCTCCACCGCCAGAAGCCACCGGCGTCACCGTCACCCCCCGTCCTTCTTGGCCTCACCATCCTTTGTGGCGGCGCGGCTCGTAGTACTTTTTGAGCATGTCACACCGCTCGAGGGTGTGGTTGACCGGTGTCTTGTGTTATGGGCGGGGCTTCTTAAGCATGTCGTCAAATACGCCGGGGCCTCGAGGGGCCGCTCAAGGGCCCTTTCGAGCCGGGTCAACCGCGAGGGCCTCGTCCCCGTTGTCATCGTGTCCTCGCACGCGCGCCTTGCGGCGTGGTTTCTCGCCCTTCTTGCCCCGCTTGTGTTTCGCCGGGGCTCCTTGGACTTGCCGCCCTTCGCGGGCGCGTCGTCCACGCGCTTGCCTTTCTTGCCGTCGAAGATGGACCCCACTGCCTCCTCGTCGAAAGCAAAGCTGGTGGCGATGTCGAATAGCTCGTTGGATTCGACCAACAGGTTCTGCCCAAGCTCGCGCATGAGGTCCCGGCAGGTTGTGCCGTCGAGGAAGGCATGTACGATCTCCGATTGGGCCACGCTCGGGAGCTCAGTACAGTGCTTGGAGAAGCACCGTATGAAGTCCCGGAGTGATTCACTAGGCTTCTGAGTGCATGCTCGCAGGTCCCAAGAGTTTCCAGGGTGCACGTATGTATTCCTTACGAACGTGCGCACCAAGTCGTCCCAATTGTGGATCTGGCTGGGTGGCAGGTGTTCGAGCCACGTCCGGACCGAGTTCGCGAGGTGCAACGGCAGGTTGCGGATGATGACCTCGTCGGTGGTGGCTCCGCCCAGCTGGTATGCCAGGCGATAGTCGTTGAGCCACACACGAGGGTTCGTCTCCCCTGTGTACTTGTTGATCGACGTGGGCTGGCGGAAGCACTGGGAAAAGTTCGTCGTGCAGATCTCCCGACTGAACACGCAGGTCCCCGGGGGTTCCGGCATCGGTGAGTAATCCTCGCGGCTGTTGTAGCACCCACCCCGCCGTGGATGGTATCCCACTACCGCCCGCGTCTCCGTGTTGCTCGTTCGACGGGTGTTGATGACATTCTGGGCGTCGCCATCCTGGGCCTGTCCGCGCGTATCTAGGATTCGCTCCCTGACCGGCGTTCAGCCCTAGTTAGCCGGTTGTCCTACCGCGCCATCTGCATGGACAGATGCCTCCTTGCCCTGAGCATTGCCGTCATCCCGTGCACTGCCTGGCTGGCGCATGCGGGACGCCAAGCTTTTGGCCTGTTGAACGGCCGCTTGCTCGATGAGCGCCTGCTCCTCGTAGTGCAGGTTCTGGGCCTTGGGCGACGATGGCGCAGGCATGGCCCGCAACAGCGTTGCGGCTGCAATGAGCTTCTGGCTCGCGCGCGGCGGCGTGCTCGGATCGTTGACATTGAAATCGGTGTTGATGCGCTTGCGGGCATGTTTGCCCAGCTCACACATGCGCTCGCCACGAGCGGAGGCTTCCCCACCAATGGTGGCACGCAGGAGTCGTACCGCGTGGTACTCCTCTGCGAGCTTCGCCTCATGCTCTCGCGCTTGAGCTAGCTGCACGTTGATGTCGGTGCCACCCGTCGGCGAGGTGCGGGGTGCGCTCGGCCCCGGATTCCAGGGGGTGCTTGCTCCTGGTTCCCGGGGGGCTCTCCGTCACCCGCTCATGCCGAGCTTGCGCCGTCAACCACGTCACCGATGGCGACCATGAAGCACTCATGTGCGGGGTCATAGCTACTGGCGCTGGAGGTGTCGGAGTAGCCGAACCAGTAGTCTGCGGCATCGAGAAACCACTGGAACATCACTGGGTCCGGCACGTCGGAGAAGTCCCACTTTCCGTACCCGTGCGAGGTGGCGGGTGGCAACTTGCTACTGGAGCCATGGTAGGACTCGTCATTGGTGGAGGCGATGAGGTTCCTGACCGCCAGGAGGTGGTGGCCGGGAAGATCCTCCTACGCCACCACGTCGGTGCTAACGGACGAGGCGTACGCCGTCGTAGAGTTACGCATCCCGTGAAGGAACTGCGGCTCGGGAACCGCGCGCTCCTCCATGGGTGCCATCATCGTCTCGCTAGCAGTTGCGTCGCGTTGTGAGGCAACGCACAAGGCCCCACGTCATTCCGTCCGCACCTGGCGAGAGCGCTGGCCGGAGTGTCGTTGGTGTTGTGGTGCTGAGGGCCCGCAGCGTCCGCTTGGACAGGCGTTGGGGCGTCAGCAGCGGGCGTGGTGGGAACCGGTCCTGGCCCGGTCGACCGCCACGGGTGGAGCTCGGCGCGGTTGGTGATGCGAATGAGGTAGTCGTTCCCCGTAGCCTGAAAGTTCAGGCTCCCGAACCGGATTTCGAATCCGGCTGGGAGGGGGTCCGAGCTGCCCATGGAGTACCTCTGGGACCTGTACTCGGTGCGGATCACCGTCGAGATGCCTGGTGGAAAGCTGATCTTCAGCGCGAAAGCCCCCACATGGCATGCCGATTGTCGGTGCGGAAAGTAGTCCTGACACTAACTAGTAAGAGCACTGAGATCTATCTCTCGATGGCCGGTGCTAAGCAACTAGTGACACGGGTTTATCCTGGTTCCGGCTGGGGCCGTACGTCCAGCAGTGATGTTCTTGAGGCACTATGTTGCGTTGCACCGTGGTGCTTGCAGAGGGGAGCTACAAGTGAGGCGGGAGAGGAGGCAGGGCCTCCAGGTCCCTGAGGTTTTAATTGAGGCTAAGTGCCAATATCGTGGTGAAGGCGGAAAGCGTGCGAGTAAGAGCTATCCATCGTCGCCCCCTGCGGCCAGGGGATTGCCCCTCCTTTTATAGGCCAAGGAGGAGATAATTTACAAGCGTGCAGCGCTGTTCTAGCTACGTGTGATGGCATGGCGTACTGTGTTGTAGAGTGGACGGCCGTCCTGTCGAATCTCGCTTCTGGCGGAGCATCATGGCGCGCCCTGTATCCGTCCATGAGCGGCTTTGAGGGTGGCGATGTAAGAGCTTCCTGTTCGGTCGTCGTCTGTACACTGACTCGAGGGTGCTGCTGACGGGAGGCCGTAAGGGGCACAGCAGCAGGCGTGGTGGTGTCTTTTCACCCTGCACTCCCACAGCGTCGGGGATGGTGCTGCAGTGCCAGGGGTGGTGTCGTGAGGGCGGGGATGGCTGCACAGGGCCGATGGTGATGGAGGAGACGCGCCTCACTGGTCCGACATCACGGCGTTGTCCTGGGCGAGCGCAGAACAAGCGTCTGTCCCCTTTTCGAGGGCTCCGCCACCCTCTTTCGAGGGTGCGGCGTGTCGGCCACACGAGAGTGGGTGGCACAGTGTCACAGAGCTGACACCGGCCTTACCGCACAATGCTGTACAGTGGCGGGGATGGCCTCACCGGGAGGGTCAGCGGAACAGCGTCGGGATATGATTCCCAGGCATGTCAGAGGGACGGCACGGCATGGATTCGTCTATGACCCGAGCACCTGCAAGTGTCAGAGCATTAAATGTTCCAGTCGGGGGAGCAGGTACGGGGCGGCGAGTCCAAGAGCCTCGAGCGAGGTGGAGACTCGCGCGAGGGGGTGTCCGGCCCTCGAGCGAGGCGGAACCTCACCCGAGGGGGCGACCAGCCCTCGAGCAAGGCGGAACCTCACCCGAGGGGGCGTCCAGCCCTCGAGCGAGATGGGGTCTCGTTAGTGTGGTGCTGTGCCCCTCGAGCGAAGCGGAGTTTTGCCTGAGGGGGGCTGGGGCCGACTGTTCTGGTGCGCCGCTGGGGCGGCTAGGACCGTGGGCCCCTGCCACTGAGCCGTGATTGTCTTGGGCGTGTTTTAGGTTTGTGAGTTTGGTTGTGTTTGGCTTTTTGCAAAAGAAAATGGGTTTCCCCCGGTTTTTTAGGGGACCCCTATGGCTGTCCCCGACAATGCCGAAACCATTAGGGTTTATCATTCCCCGCAGTAGCAGCCGCTGGAATAGATCTATCCAAGTTTTCATCCCCTATTACTTCTGCTGCCGCGTCTTAGATTGAAAATCCACGCGCGCTGCCACCACTTGCTCCCAGCGTAGCCCCTAAGCGGATGCGAATGAAGACCCCTTGCTCTTGGACGATGAAGCCGTCTCCGTCCAAGGGCTCGAAGGCTGGTGCCGGGAAGAAGAGATCCCTTAGCGAAGCAGAGGGATCTGCTCAAGGGTCGTTGCTGTCGGTGTTTTAGACCGGCAACCTACCAAAGGGAGTACCCGAGGTAGATGAATGTGGCCTCGCCGAGATCGGTAACTCGAAGAAAGAGACACGTGGCACGCAATTTAGACAGGTTCGGGCCGCGAGGTGCGTAATACCCTACGTCCTGTATGCTGCGTAGCTCTGGATTGATTGGATGTGATTACAAGATGATGCGTAATCTCCCAGAGAGGAGGGTCCCTGCCTCGCCTTATATAGTCCGGGAGGCAGGGTTACAGGTCGGTTTAGGGAGAGAGTACTAGTCGTGTACGTCTAGGAGTCTAAAACACAGTACATGGTATGTATAGCTTCCTATCCGAGTACTTCTCCACCGTAGTCCTTGCGCCTCAGGCCATCAGGTACCGTGCAGCACAAGTCGGGTAGTCCCAGGGGCCCACCGAGTAGTCGGTCCTGGTACCCACCGAGGTAGTGGGCCCAGTGAGGTCCATACGACAAGCCCCTGAGTACTTTGTAGTCGAGCAGGATAGCTTCGAGTAGTCTTGACGGCCTTGACGGGTAGTCCTCAAGCGTCCCCGAGTACTACAAGCCGAAAGTCCTCAAGAATATTTGAAGCATCCCGAGGCTGGAAGGTACTCCAGCTGATCTTTGAGTAATCCTAAAGACTTCTCAAGTAGTTCCCAAGCGTCCCCGAGATCTGCTCTCGAAGGTCTTCAACAATACCCGTGTTGTCTTGAAGCCGAAGTTGATATGGAAGTGCGATTGCAAAATCGCACTCCATATGGAGTAGCCCTCGAGCCTTAGATTGAGTTGTAGACTCTGGCTGAGGGTCAATCTGAAGTTCTGGCAAGATTATCCCGCAAAATCCGGAGAAAAAACCGAAAGACACGTGGCACGGAGCCCCCGAGCCTTGAGTCGAGTACTTCCTCTCGAATTGAAGGGTCATCTTGTATGTAGAATGTGTCCTGAGTTGCTCTTGAACTTTTTTGCTACCCAGGGAATTGATTAGATGTAGCCGAGCCCCCGAGATGAAGCGCATCGACTACTGGAAGTTGAAAGGTCAGGCGCTGCCGCTGAGTCAACCGTCTTGAAACTTATCCATCCGACTGTTGAGGAGCCGCCTGTTGACTTATAAATAGAAGTCGAAACCTTTAGGGTGTTTTTCACCCCACGCACTTGCAGCCATTCCGAGCAGGTCTTGCCTAGAGTCCGCCGCTAGTGCACACTGCCACCTCAGAGTAGATCGCAGATCCAAGCGCGCCACCGCCGGAAGCCACCACCTTAGCCCCCGAGCGAATGCGAGTGAAAACTCAGTGCACTTGGAGAATGAAGCCCTCGCCGTCCAAGAGCTTGAAGACTGCCGGCGGGAAGAAGAGATCCCGAAGGGAAGCCGCCGGATCTGCCGTCAACGCCGCCAGTGTCTCCCCCGCGGCCAAATCCCAACAAGGAGTGGAAAAAGTCGAAAGCCAAAACTGAAGACCTGCTAGCACTGCTCAACAGTGGATTTCTCCGGGAGAAGGAGGTCGACATGTGGCGCGCCGCTGCAAGAGATCTGTACCCAATGGAGAAGAATCCGGATGAGATCCCGATGTTCACGTGTTTCGTGGAGCGCGGGTTGGCTCTCCCGGCGAGCAGCTTCTTCAAGGGGTTATTGGAGTACTACGGCATCGAGTACCTCAATCTCAACCCCAATGGTATCTTCCAAACCTCCGTCTTCGTCCACTTCTGTGAAGCCTTCTTGGGGATCAAGCCCCACTGGGTACTCTTCCAGAAGTTCTTCCGCGTTAAGCCCCAGCCGGGTGCCAACGACCCCCGAGTAGTTGGAGGAGCTGGCATCCAAATGCGTGAGGACGCCGCGGAGCAGTATCTAGTGTACAAGCTGATCGACTCCAACCAAGATTGGAAGTCGAAGTGGTTCTACATCACGAACCACCACCCGGAGCTGTCGAAGCCCAGCGGGAAGCAGCCAAAGCACTGGGCCGGTGGAACACCGAGCCAACAATGCAGGAGGTTATCCAGCTACCCGAACTACTGGCGAAGATCAAGGCTTTGAGAGAAGTCGGGCTGAGGGCCGAGCATGTGGCCTTCAGCTTCATGAAGAGGAGGGTGCAGCCGCTGATGGCTCGCGACACCCTCGGCTACCAGTACACCGGCGAGGGTGACTCATCGAGGATGCCCGGCGGTGAGATCGACGACGACGACATCGTCGACAGGCTAGGGAGAATCTTCAAAGACATGCCGGCGTACACACCCTGCCCCATGCCGGAGTACTCCGCCGCGCGCCCGCCGAACGAGGTCAGTAGCCGTACTCAGTGTTGAGTACTGATTATGTAGTAGTAGTCATGCTCACCCAATATGCTTCTTGCAGGATGACGTAGTGAAGTTTGTCTCTGAGCCGGCTTCACCTCCTCGACTTGTCGAAATACCAGAGGAGGGGAAGAGCAAAGCAAAGGAGCGCCGCGAAGTCGGCGAAGGGGACGACAGTGTCGTCATCGAAGACACATCGGACGAAGATGACGAGGAAATGCTTCAAGAGTGGTTCCAGCTGCGGTCAAGATTCAGTCGCCCCGGACTACCCAACGTCCCTCTCATCCAGGATCCTCCAACTAGCTTGGAGGCTAGTTTGCCTACGCCGCCAAGGAAGCCGCGCAATGTGGCACGCAAGTGCGTGGCCAAGATGCTCAAGGTCACTAAGACCACCTCCCAAGAGGTGAGCTCTTTGAGTAGGGTAGTCGAGTACTTGTTTCTCGATGTTCTGTATGTTGACGACGAAATTCCGTTGCTTGCAGGAGGTTCCACCTTCCGACCCCGTAGATCAGGGGGACGAAGGCGACTGGGACACTATGGGGGAGCCGGCTGAGAGAAGACGCAGCCCAGCCCCCGCCATGACAGAACTCGTGCCGCAGCACCGCTTGCCGAGAGCGAGAGCCGAGCGGCCGGCCGGCAGCAGCCTACCGCTCGAAGAGCCGACGGCTACTGAAGCCGAAGAAGAGGCGCCTGCCGAAGCTGGCCTTGTCGACATCGCCAGCATACTTGGCGCCCTGACCGTGACAGTAGACCGGTCGAGCCTGTAAGTGATTATTCCCGAGTAGTACATGCAGTTTGGTAGTCGTACTTGATTGACAACCAGTTGTGTACTGTGCAAGAAATCCACGGACTTGACCTGGGATGAGGATGAACCCAGCGCGGCAGTGGCTGAAGAGGGATCCGCGCCAGCCGCTGAGGAGTCCACTCCCACCCCTCAAGCAGAGTCCGAGGCGCCGGCCGTGGAGGCTACATTGCCAGAGGCCAGCATTGTAGAAGGTGAGTACACTGCACGAACGTAGTTGTCCTCAAGGAGTAGTCATAACCGCCAAGAGAGACTAATCTGGATGTCTTCTGTTGACAGGGGCCGAAACCGAAGGAAGCACCATCCCCGAGGCAGTGCCCGTTGAAGCCTTGGCGCGGGAGACCCAAGGAGCCGCTGGAGCAGCCCCCGAGCTGGCGGAGGTAGCCGGTGGAGAAGCCCCCGCGATGGCCGGAGAGGAGCGCGACGATATACTGCCAGAATCGACCCTGGAAGTGATCGTCCGCTCGCCGGAGATTCAAGATGCGGAGCCGATCCGTTCGGCAACGATGCCTGGAGCCGCCACGAGTAGTCACGGTGGGATTGAACTCCTAGCAGACGACCTCATCGACCCGGCGGCAGTGGCGCGTCACTTGGAGGCGATGTGCCAGGCCGAGCAGTGGATGAAGGTAAGTCGTCGGTACCCTTGGGTAGTCAATCTGCCACACATGTTGAGTACCCAGGTGACAGCTGTTGTCTGCTGCAGGATGTCGTGGAGAGATCCCGATGAAAATCTGACATGCTCCAAGGATACGGCGACACAGTGCTCCGGGCGGAGGCCTTGGAAGGACAACTCGTAAAGGCCCGGAAGCACTCCGCCATGCTCCAGTCCAAGCTTGACGGCGCCTTCGCCCAGTATCATAACAAAGTCCAGGACATGCAGGCGAAGAGCGACGAGCTGGTGCGGAAGAACAAGTTGCTCCACAACAAGAATAAAGGTACGTGTTGTCTTGTTGAGTACCCATTGGAGATGTCTTGCAGTGGTCTAACCCCGCCTTGTGGATTGCAAAGCTTGAGACTCGTGTCGAGCAGCTGAGAGCTTCAGAAGTCGACATGAAGAACCTCTTCTACCGGGAGAAGGAGGCCCGTGAGGTACTTGAATATGACTACAAGCAGTTGGCATACGAGTGCGATAAGCACATGGAGCTTCGAATTGCCTCGGATCGTGACCTCGTCAACTGCTACAAATCTCTGCAGAAGCTGAACGAGGACTGCGAGAAGCTGCGGGCCTAGTTGAAGGAACTCGAAGAGGCCACACTTCCCATTGCGAGGCTACTGGTACCTCATCCAGGTGGGCCGAAGATAGCTCCGTTGGTGGACCGGCTGAGAGAAGCTCCCAGTCGTCTGGCGACGTACGTCAAGCACTTGGCGAAGTTGATCCCCAATTAGATCTTGGCGTACATGAAGTCGTACTTCCCGAAGGCTCCAGTGGATGTAGTCGCCGGTGGACTAGCCGCCAACTGCACTGATAGCAGTACGCGGAGCTGCTGGAGCAGATGGCGCCAATTGCTGAGCAGGCCGCCGAAAAGCTTAACCTTCAGTAGTCCTGTTGGGTTAGCTTGTAGCAATAATTGTATAAACAGAGTTGTATTGAACTTGTTTAAGTATGAAATGAGAAAGCTTCTCAGAAATGAGTACTTGTTGTCGCAAGGTGTGTATGCGGAGTTCTCATTGTGGAGTTGTCACGAGTAGTCGTACTCGCCAGTAGACCCGTTGAGAGAAAAAAGCAGTAAATCAGTTGATAGGTAATCAAACTTTATTACTGAGAGAAATACACCTGGATGGCCAGATCCGTTTTACAAGAGTAGTCGCCAGGACCCGGAGGCCGCCTACGGCTAAGTGGTGCTAGGGCATGTAGCCGCTTACAGCAGTAGATCCGTTAGTAGCAGTATAGGCTGGATCTAGGAGTACATGGTCTCTTAGTAGACCGCTGCTGGAGTCCTTTGTCGCTCGGAGCAGCCCAAGATCCGTTAGTAGCCGTTAACGCTGGATCTTGGAGTAGAGTAGTCCGGAGACTAGTGCCTGGACCCGGAGGCCGCTTACAGCGAAGGGATTTTGAGTAGTCGTGTAGACTTGTGCCCCCAGGGTAGTCGATAGACTAGGCATAGAATCGACAGAGCTGGTCGATATTCCATGAGTTGTTGACGTCTACGCCTTCGAGCGTCTGAAGGCGATAGGAGCCTGGTCCGGTAACCTTTGCAACTGTGAAGGGACCTTCCCAGGGCGAGCTGAGCTTGTGTAGTCCTTCCGTGTTCTGGATGCGGCGGAGGACGAGATCTCCAACGTTGAAGGAGCGTTCCTTGACGTTGCGATCGTGATAGCGTCAGATACCTTCAAGGTACCTTGCTGATTGGACGAGGGCGGCGCAGCGAGCTTCTTCGAGTCCATCGATATCAACTCGTCTGCTGTCTTCGGATATGCCTTCGTCGTATTGCTCTACTGCTGGTGAGTCCCACATGACATCAGCAGGGAGAATTGCTTCGGAGCTGTAGACCAGGAACTATGGCGATTGTCCCATTGGCTTGGAGGGTTGAGTGTGTAGCCCCCAGAGCGCATTGGGTAGTTCCTTGATCCATTTCCCTCCTTTTGAATTAGCAGCAGCGTGCAGTCGCTTCTTGAGAGCGTCGAGTACCATCACATTGGCACACTCGACTTGTCCATTGGCCGAGGATGGGCAACTGAGACATATCGGACGTCAATCCCGCTATTCTCGCAGTACTCCCAGAACTGGTGATTGTTGAAGTTGGAGCCCAGGTCTGTGATGATGCGGTGGGGTAGTACGTAGCGATGCACGAGTTCGTCCAAGAAGTCGAGTACTCTGTCGGCCTTGGGACATGTGACCGGCTTGACCTCGATCCACTTGGTGAACTTGTCGATGGCCACCAGTACTCTGTTGAATCCACCTGGCACAGTTGGGAGTGGCCCAATCATGTCGAGCCCCCAGCAGGCGAAAAGCTAGGTTGGCGGTATGGTGACTAGCTTGTAGCTCGGGACATGCTGTTGCTTGGCGAAGTATTGGCACCCTTGGCACCTCCTGACGAGTTCTTCAGCGTCGCCCAGAGCTGTGGGCCAATAGAAAGCTCATCGGAAGGCCTTGCTGACCAGCGTGCGAGAAGACGCGTGGTTGCCGCAGACGCCTTTGTGGATCTCCTCCAAGATGCCCTTGCCCTCTTCTCGGGGAACGCACTTCATGAGTACTCCAGAAGATGCGCCCCGCCTGTAGAGCTTGTCTCCGACTAGGACGTAGGACTTGGCGCGGAGGATGAGTTGTTCGGCCAAGTTCTTGTTCGAGGGAACCTTCTGCTCGCGGAGGTAGTCGATGAAGGGTTGCCTCCAGTCCACGTCTATCATGATGACCTCCTAGCCAGCCAGGGGATGAGCTGGATCAGTGGTCGGTGGCGCCGGCTCCGGGATGGATGGAGCGTGAAGCTCGTGGACGAAGACACCCGCTGGTACTTGAGCGCGAGTAGAACCAAGCTTCGACAGGACGTCCACTGCAACATTGTTGTCGCGGACGACGTGGTGGAACTCGAGACCGTAGAACTTGTTCTCGAGCTTGCGAACTTCTAGGCAGTAGGCGTCCATGTTCTCCTTGTTGCGGTCCTAGGACTTGTTGACTTGGTTGATGACCACTGCGGAGTCGCCGTAGACTAGTAGCCGTTTGATGCCTAGTGAAGCCGCTAGGCGGAGCCCGTGTAGTAGAGCTTCATACTCGGCTTCGTTGTTTGAGACCTTCCAAAAGATCTGCAGGACGTACTTGAGTTGTTTGCCTATTGGAGAGATCAAGAGCACCCCTGCACCTGCGCCTTCGAGCTTGAGCGAGCCATCGAAGTACATCACCCAGTGCTCTGGGCGCTCAGTTGGAGTAGGTAGCTGATTCTCCCGCCACTCCACCATGAAGTCGACTAGCGCCTGCGACTTGATGGCTGTGCGTGGCTTGAAGTCGATGTTGAGGGCGTCGAGTTCGACTGCCCACTTGGAGATTCTTCCAGTAGCATCTTGGTTCCGCAGGATGTCGCCGAGCGGGTAGTCGACTACGACGGAGATTGAGTACTCCTGGAAGTAGTGTCGTAGCTTCCGCGAGGTGATGAGCACTGCGTACAGTAGCTTCTGTACGGGTTGATAGCGTGCCTTGGATTCCGACAGGACCTCGCTGACGAAGTAGACTGGTCGCTGGACTGGGTAGGCGTGGCCGTCTTCCTGCCGCTCGATGACGATGGCAGTACTGACCACGTGAGTAGTCGCAGCGAGGTAGAGCAGTAGCTACTCCTTTTTGTGTGGAGCCGTGAGGACTGGTGGCTTGGATAAGAAGTCCTTGAGCTGAGCAAGGGCTTGGTCTGCATCTGGAGTCCACGCGAACTTCTCTTGATGCTTTAGTAGTTTGAAGAAGGGGAGCCCCCGTTCTCCAAGCTTCGAGATGAATATGTTCAGAGCCGCCATGCACCCGCTTAGCTTCTGCACGTCTTTGATGCACATGGGAGCTTTCATGCTGGTGATGGCGGAGATCTTCTCAGGATTGGCTTCGATGCCGCGGTGGCTGATGATGAAGTCGAGTAGTTTTCCCGACGGTACACTGAAGACGCACTTGTTCGGGTTGAGCTTCCAGTGGTACTCTCGCAGGGATGCGAAAGTCTCTTCAAGATCGGCGATGAGCGTGTCAGAGTTTCTGGTCTTGACGACCACATCATCCATATAAGCTTCGACGTTCTTGTTAAGTTGCCTCTTGAAACAGGCCTGAATAGCTCGTTGGTAGGTAGCGTCGGCGTTCTTCAACCCGAACGACATGGTCATGTAGCAGTACGCGCCAAACGGGGTGATGAATGTGGTCTTCTCCTGGTCTTCTTCCTTGATTGCGATCTGGTGGTACCCGGAGTAGCAGTCGAGGAAGCAGAGCAGGTCGCAGCCCGCCGTGGAGTTAATGACTTGGTCTATCCACGGCAACCCGAAGGGGTCCTTGGGGCAGTGCTTGTTGAGGTTGGTGTAGTCGACGCACATCCTCCACTCGTTCGAGTTCTTCTTACGGACGAGGACGGGGTTAGCTAGCCACTTAGGATGGAAGACTTCTCTAATGAAGCTAGCCGCGAGTAGTTTGGCGAGTTCCTTCTTGATGGCATCCCGTCTGTCGTCGGCGAAGCGGCGGAGGTGTTGTCGCTTCGGGGTAGCTTTAGGGTCGACGTTGAGTGAATGCTCCATCAGATTCCTGGGCACCCCTGGCATGTCCGCCGGTTTCCACGCGAAGATGTCTCGGTTAGCCCGGAGGAAGCTGATGAGCGCGTCTTCCTATTTTGGGTCGAGGCCCGCCCCGATGGTGGTGGTCTTGCTGCTGTCACCTGTCCCTAGGTCAATTGTCTTGACTTGAACCTCCTCAGCTGGCTGAGGCTTGTTGGCTTTGTCTGACTTTTCTAGGATGTCGAGTTCAGTTGGGGCAAGCTTCTTGGACGCAGCGTAAATCTCCATCATTGCGTTGGGTACTAGTCGTGTACGTCTAGGAGTCCTCTACACAGTACATGGTATGTATAGCTTCCTATCCGAGTACTTCTCCACCATAGTCCTTGCGCCTCACGCCATCAGGTACCGTGCGGCACAAGTCGGGTAGTCCCAGGGGCCCACCGAGTAGTCGGTCCTGTTACCCACCGAGGTAGTGGGCCCAGGGAGGTCCATACGACAGTCGCCGCCAACATCTCCCTCGCGCCCCAATCCTGCCAAGGAGTGGAAGAAATCCAAGATGAAGACCGAAGATCTGCTGACCCTGGTGAATAGCGGGTTCCAGCGGGAGAAGGAGATGGACATGTGGCGTGCCGCCGCGGGCGACCCGTACCCCATGGAGAAGAACCTAGATGAAGTCCCAATGTTTGCCAGGTTCGTGGAGCGCGGACTAGCACTCCCGGCCAACGATTTCTTCAAGGGTCTTCTCAAGTACTATAGTATCAAGTACTTGAACTTGAACCCCAATGGTAGTTTCCATGTCTCTATGTTCGTGCACTTCTGCGAAGCATTCATGGGAATCAAGCCCCACTGGATCCTGTTCCGGAAGTTCTTCTGTTTGAAGCCGCAGCTAAGCGCCAACGACCCATGATTCGTCAGAGGGGTTGGCATTCATATGCGAGAAGACGCGGCTGACCAGTACTTGTCGTGCAAGCTCATTGATTCGAACCAAGATTGGAAGGCCAAATGGTTCTATATCAGTAATCACCACCCGGAGCTGCCGAAGCCGAGCGGGAAGCAGCCAAAGCATCGGGCGTGGTGGAACATAGAGTCGACGATGCAAGAGGGTATCGAACTACCCGAGTTGATGTAGAAGATCAAGGCCTTGAGAGAGACCGGGCTGAGGGCCGAGCATGTGGCCTTCAGCTTCATGAAGAGGAGGGTGAAGCCACTGATGGCTCGCGACACCCTCGGGTACCAGTACATGGGTGACGAAGATACATCAAGGATGCCCGGCAACCAAGTCGACGATGATGACATTGTTGAGAGGCTAGGAAAGATTTTCAAGGATAGGCCACCGTATACTCCTTGCCCAGTCCCCGAGTACTCCGCGGCTCGTCCGCCGAACAAAGTTAGTAATTGTAACCTCTGCCTCTGAGTACTGATTGACTTGGAGTAGTCGCGCTCACCCAAGTTGTTTGTTGCAGGATGACATTGCGAAGTTTGTCTCCGACCTAGCTCCCCCTCCTCGACTTGTAGGTATTCCAGAGGAGGGCAAGAGCAAAGTGAAGGAACACTGTGAAGTCGGCGAAGGTGACAACACCGTCACCATTGAAGACACATCCGACGAGGAGGATGGGGAAACGCTCCAGGAGCGATTTCAGCTACGGTCTAGGTTCAACCGACCTGGAGTGCCCCATATCCCCTTCTTTGTTGATCCACCGACTAGCTTGGAGGCTAGTCTTCCTATGCCGCCGAGAAGGTCGCGCCATGTGGCGCGAAAGCCTGTCGCCAAGAAGCTGAAGGTGACCGAGTCTACTTCCCACGAGGTGAGTTCCTCGAGTAGAGTAGTCGGGTACTTGTCTTGAAGCATTGCATGCTGACAGTTGAATTTGGAATTATCGCAGGAGATTCCATCATCCAACCCCGCAGATGAGGGGGAAGGAGACGACTGGGACACAGTGGGCGGAATGACTGAGAGGAGCCTCAGTCCAGCCTTCACCGTAGAAGAGACCGTGCCACAGGTGGCACAGCAGATGGCTGTTACTGCCGAGCCGCAGGCGTTGGCAGAAGAAAGCAGGTCAGAGGCTTCCGCGACTACTGGAACCGGAGGACCAGTAGCAACCCAGGCTGAAGAGGTGCCCGCGGAAGCTGGGCTTGTTGATATTGCCAGTTTACTTGGCGCTCCGACCGTGACTGTTGTCCGGTCCGGCTTGTAAGTGAAGTCCATCTTCGAGTAGTACGTGTAGGTTGGTAATCTTGCTTGGCTGAGCACCAAATTTGTACTGTGTAGGAAATCCACCGATCTGTCCTGGGAAGGAGAAGAACCCAGTACATCAGCTGCTGAGGAGAACCCGTCGCCAGCTGTTGAGGAGTCCATTCCCCTTCCTCAGGCTGAGACCGTTGCGCCGGGCGTAGAGGCTACGCCGCCAGAAGTCACCGAAGTGGAAGGTACATAGACTGCGGTGATGCCGTCCGCCCCATGTGTTAGTCGTAGCCCCCGGGTATGGTGCTTTGTGATGACAGAAACACAAGTAGAGGGGACCATGATCCCCGAAGCCGTGCCAGTTGAAGGCGCCGTGCCTGAGGCCGAAGTGCTGGAGGGAGCGGCTTCCGAACCAGAGGTAACAATAGCCCCCGAGACCATGGAAGAGGTGCGTGAGGACACACTCCCGGAGTTGAGCATGGACGTTGTCGTCCGGTCGCCGGAGATCCAAGTTGCGGAGCCAATACGTTCGGCGCTGATGCCGGAGGCTGCAGTGACTAGTCGTGGCGGGCTGGAGCTTCTGGCAGATGACCTCATCGACCCGGCGATGGTGGCACGTAACTTGGAGACGATGTGCCGGGCTGAGCAGTGGATGAAGGTACGTGACCATACCCTTGAGTAGTCGAATTCCACAAGAACGGAGTACTCAAATGATGGTTGTTGCCTTGTGCAGGATGTCATGGAGAGATCCTGACAAAAATCAGACATGATCCAAGGATATGGTGACACAGTGCTCCGGGCGGAAGCGCTAGAGAAGGAACTCAACAAGGCCAGGAAGCACTCCTCCATGCTACAATCCAATCTGGATGGAGCTTTCACCTAGTACCACAACGAGGTACAAGAGATGCAGGCGAAAAGCGATTACTTGATCCGCAAGAACAAGTCGTTGCGCCAGAAGAACAAAGTTATGCCGCCGCTAGCTTGTTGAGTACTTATTGAGAGTACCTTGCAGTAGCCTGACATGTGTTCTTTGAGCTTTTGCAGATCTTGAGGCCCGGGTAGACCAGCTGAAGGCATCAGAGACCGATCTGAAGAACATCGTCTACCGACAGAAGGATGCTCGAGAGGTACTTGAATATGAATATAAGCAGTTGTCTCATGAGTGCGTCAAGCACATGGAGCTTCGAGAAGCCTCGGATCGTGACCTTTTGAACTGCTATAAATCTCTGTAGAAGCTCAATGAAGATTGCGAGAGGCTACGGGGCCAACTCAAGGAGCTTGAAGAAGCCGCGCTTCCCAATACAAGACTGCTGGTGCCTCACCCGGGTGAGCCAAAGATAGCTCCATTGGTTGATCAGCTGAAGGAAGCCTCCGGGCTTCGGCAAAGTCCATCCCCAACTAGGTCTTGGCATACATGAAGTCGTACTTCCCCAAGGCTCCGGTGAATGTAGTCGCGGGAGGACTAGCCGCCAATTGCACAGACGATCAGTACAAGGAGCTTCTAGAGGAGATGACGTCAATCGCAGAACAAGTCGCGGAGAAGCTGAACCATCAGTAGTTGTCCGGTAGGGTTAGCTTTCGGTAGCATTTGTAATATAAACAAAGTTGTAAATAACTTGTTTTAAGTTTCAATGAAAAATCTTCTATGTGTGTAATGAGTACTCGTTGTCGCGGTGTGTATGTGCGGAGTGCCCATCCATGGAGATATTGCGAGTAGTAGTACTCGACAGTAGAACCGTTGTGGGAGACATAGTAAATGAGTTGATTGTAAATCAAACTTTATTACTGAAAAATACACCTGGATGGCCAGGGCCGTTTACAAGTGTAGTCGCCTGGACCCGGAGGCCACCTACGGCTTGAGTAGTGTTGGGACTCGTGGCCGCTTACCGCTGTAGACCCGTTAGTAGCCATATAGGCTAGATCTAAGAGTACATGTGAAGGATCAGATGGCGACTAGAGAGGGGGGGAGTGAATAGGAGCCGGTAAAAATTCTTCCGAAAGAACCCGGCCTATGCCCTAGTCAAATCCCGGTCACACACGAGCGATGGATCGAATCACACACCAATCGCCAAGACCACGAGGTTATGGATCAACCTCTAGCCTTAGGAATGATTCCTTAAAGCACACGCGGAAGCACGAAAGAAGAAGGAGAGGAATCGAACCAAGAAGCAAACTGCGCAGCCTCAGGCGGACCGTCCGGCTAGACAGGGCGGACCGTCCGCGATGAGCCGCGCGGACCGTCCGGCCGGCATGCGCGGACCGTCCGCACCCGACCCGCGGACCGTCCGCCCGAGCCGCGACCGTCCGTTAAAGCCAACAGAACCACCTGTGGCACACCGCGAACCACGGACTGTCCGTGGGGAGCACGCGGACCGTCCGCCCAACACCGCGGACCGTCCGAAACTCCGTCCAACCGAAAACCAAAATCGCGACGGATCGAAACGAAAGACGAGCAAGAACACGAAGAACACGGGATGAACCCTAGCCGCGTGGACTGTCCGCCAGCACCCCGCGGACTGTCCGCCAGGTGCGGATAAAGCAGAAAACGCCCGACCCCGAAAGTCAACTCCACCAAATCATCATCGGATTTCCCAAACGGTTGAAGCTATGGAGACAAGGGTTTGGGACTTGAAAAGCGTCACACAAGGATGCTATAGCCCAAAAATCTTGCCTCCTAACTCCCTAAATCACCGGGAATCGCGAATCCTTTGAGCACCACCAAAAGCTAGAGCACCGAACGAAAAACTTCGAATACAAGTGGTTTCCGGCGTTTGAGGGCACAAGATCAATCACAAAGATGCACGAGACATCTATCCATGTATCCCTCAATGAAATCCGGGGAGAAACCCACTCAAATCCGCGGAATCGAGCCGGGAACAAAGGCACGAAAACAAGCACAAACAAAGCCACGAAAACACAACCCCGAATCTTCTATACAAACCAGGAAAGATTCACAAGGTCTAGCATGCCGCCCCTAGCATCCATCCCTCTCAACAAATCTCTCATGAAGCTCTCATGCTAGCCTAGAGAAAAATGGAAGAAAAATGGCTACGAAAATGAGAAAGAGGAGGGAGGAAATGAAACCCTAAGTCGCGGAGAGAGAGCCATCCACACACACTCATGGCTTATATATCAGGTCCCGCCGGAGTGGTAAATGACTTGACTACCCCTAACTTAACTACTGGCGATACAACCCACGTAGGGGCATTTAGGTAATGTTTGTGGGTCTTGCCATCGGACGGCCACGCCTTTGCCGCACCCCGCGTCCTCCCGACGCAAGCCATGAATCCCGCCGCGTGTCCTCCGCCTCGAAGCTTCCCGACACGCCCGGATCCCGTCTCCGTCATGTTGGGCCCTCGGACTTGGTTTTGAGGCCCAAACCAAGAAACCGTCCACCGATGGTTTTGTGGGCAAACCACCAAACCCCGCGTGCTCGGTCCGGCCTCCCGTCAAACCACTTGACTCGACCGCCACCGTGCACCGGCTCGTCTGTCCATGACTTCGTCTTGCTCATGTCGCCACCATGTGGCCCGCACCCGATCCCGGCCGTCCACCGGGTCCCTCGAACCGAGCCTACTTATCTCTCCATCTCCCGAGGCCCCTCAAGGCCGAAGACCTTTCGCGCCCGTTCTTCACCTGCAACAACACGAACTAGGCCGCAGCCTACACCTGCGCACTAAGCCAAGAGTCAGTCCAACACCCGTTGTCAATCACTCATCACTGAGGAGCGGTCATCCATCGACCACTGGGACGCTCCTGGTCCTCAATCTCCCCCTTGATGAGTGCATTGACAACACACAACGCGAAATGAAATTCAAAGAAAGAAAGAAAAGAAGAAGAAAGAAAAAGGAAGAAGCTCAACTCATGACCAAAACCAAAGAAAGGCAAAGAAAGGTCACAAGCCAAGCAAAGCACAAAATCCACACCGAAAACAGCAAGAAAGCTCCCCCTGAACAAATGCAAGCTCCCCCTGAACATGTGGATGCAACAAATTCACAAATTTCAGCTCACCTCTTCTGAATTTTCATTAAGCTCACCTCATCTCCCCCTTGTTGACAATGTATGAATCAAGGTGAAAATGCAGAAATGCAAAACAAAGCATATAAACATCTACATGAGCTTCTCAGATAGGCCAAATCTAGTGTCAAAGGCTAAAAATGAGGCAAAGATCACACATAGAATCATAGCATAGTCAAAGCATTGCCACAAGTAATATATGAAAATACAAGCATGTGACCAAGCAAAATTTTCAGATTTAAGCAGTTTTACCAAAAGAAGGCTCGCTTCACATGTAAAAGCCTATCCATGTCACACTTGAGCCACAAACATGCATACCATTCAAAGATCATACATGGATATTAAATTCTCAGCAAAAGATCATGGCAAACACCCATAAAGCAAAGCATGTCATGTCAAAGCTCATGAGCCATGTGTCCACTTCGGGGAGACTTCTCCACTGGTGAACATCATGCAACATGTTTTGCACCCATATGTGAAAGATAAGACATTGTAAGCATAGACATGATAGATGGAGCATTTTTCAAGCATTCACACTTCTTTTCAAGATTAATTCATTTTATGGTACATGAAGTGCCTTTGCGGCAAAAAGAAGCTTATGCTCCCCCATGAATGCAACATAGGCTAAACATTCACCATGATATTCGGCCTTTGGCCCAAATGCAAGAACAAGGCATCCAAGCACAATCTAAGCATGAAAAGCACATTTAGACCAAATTGTGACATGGACACACAACTACACACGAGTGGAGCATAATTCATCAAAAATTAGTCAAGATTAGCATTTATTTCAAAAAGGGCTATCTCACCACACATATATCTCAAATATTCCAAAAGCATAGCCTCACATTACCATTTCTCCACACATATGACCAATAACTCACAAATAGCCAAAGAGACTCAAAAATGGCATATGAAAGAAGCTCATCATCCTAAAATGCAATATGATGCAAATGCAACATGATATATGACAAGATGGCTATCCTACCATGGTTTATACATCAAGCAAAGCATGTATATACATCAAAGTAAAACATGGTATGATACATATATACACAAAGGAAATCCCCCAAGAACCAACTAGAAAGGGCAACAAACCCCAAGTTCCCCCCGCAAGCGCACAAATGTAGCTTGGTCGAGAGGCTTTGTAAAGATGTCGGCTAGCTGATCTTGGGTAGGGACATGGCTCAACACAATGGTTCCTTTCTCCACATTGTTCCTCAAGAAATGATACCTCACTTCTATGTGTTTGGTTCTGGAGTGAAGCACCGGGTTTTTGGCTACGCTTATGGCACCGGTGCTATCACAAAGAAGTGGGATCCGGGTGCATTCCTCACCAAAGTCTCTCAAAGTATATGAAATCCACAACAATCGGGAGCAACAACTCGCGGCGGCAACATACTCGCCTCGGTGGTAGACTGAGCTACACTAGACTACTTGCGGGAAGACCATGAGACCAACGAAGACCCAAGAAACTGGCAAGTACCAGAAGTAGACTTCCTCTCGACTCGACAACCAGCAAAATCCGCATCGGAAAAACCATGAAGAGAAAGAGTCGAGGAGGAAGAATACCAAAGGCCAAGACCAGGGCAGACTGTAGGTACCTGAAAATCCTCTTGACGGCCTGTCGATGTGATGTCCTCGGCGAAGCCTGAAAACGAGCGCACGTACACACGCCGAACCGTATGTCTGGCCTCGTCGCCGTCAAGTAGAGGAGGGAGCCGATCATGCTCCCGTACTCCCGCCGGTCCACCGGTTCTCCGTCCTCATCCGCATCCAAAGTGGCCGTACTCCCCATGGGAGTCGACATCGGCTTCACATCTTGCATCCGGAACTTCTTCAAGATGTCTTTTGTGTACTTGGTCCGGTGCACGAATGTTCCATCCTTCACTTGCTTGATCTCGCGGCCGAGAAAGTACTGCAACTCGCCCATCATGCTCATCTCGAACTCCCTGCTCATCTCATCTACAAACTTGGCAACAAGGTTATGTGACGAGCCACCAAAGACAATATCATCCACGTATATCTGCACAATCAACAAGTCATTTCCATGCTTGAGGAGAAACAAGGTCCTATCAACGGTACCCATCACAAACCCTCTGCTCAACAGAAAACCTCTCAATCTCCCATACCAAGCACGGGGCGCCTGTTTCAACCCATACAGAGCCCTTTTCAACCTGTACACCCTATGTGGGTAATCGATCTCAAACCCAGGTGGCTGCTTCACATACACCTCCTCCTCTATGACCCCATTCAGAAAAGCACTCTTCACGTCCATCTGAAACAACTTGAACCCTTTAGCCACGGCAAAGGCTAGAAGGATCCGAATTGCCTCAAGACGGGCCACAGGAGCAAAGGTCTCCTCGTAGTCGATCCCCTCCTTCTGACTAAACCCCTGAGCAACAAGTCTGGACTTGTTCCTCACAACCATCCCATTCTCTCCCTCTTTGTTCTTCCAAACCCACTTGGTTCCTATGGGATGGCAATTTGGAGGTGGTTCAACTAACTCCCACACCCCGGTTCCTCTCAAAGTTTTCCAACTCCTCATGCATAGAATTGACCCGCTTTGCATCGGATAAAGCATGTCCAATGTCCTTGGGCTCGAAGTAGCAACAAAAGCAAGATGAGCAAAATGAGAGGAATTCCTGGACCTTGACCGTGTAGTGCGTTCGTCGATGTTCCCAATGATCTTCGACAGGGGATGCACTTCTTGAATCCGCCGGGGAGCCTCACGCCTCGAGACTACCTCCCCCTCAACTTCAGCTTCTCTCGCCTGGTCCTGTTGTTGTACCATCGTTGTCCATGAAGTAGACGGTCCACGCTCCATAGTGGTCGTAGGGGAAGTAGTGGGTACACACTCAGCTTCAGGCGCATGGTTCTCTCCATCATCATCTCCAGCTTCATCCTTCTCCTCTTCAAAGAGGTCCTCGGCCATCTCTTCATCACCTGCACATTCAAAGCCAAGAGAGGTACATGGCATTGTCTCGTCGAAGGTTACCTCGCAAGTCTCCATGATTTTGTTAGTCTCAAGGTTAAGCACCCTATAGGCTCTAGAGTGGTTAGCATATCCAAAGAAAATACCATCACTAGACCTAGCCTCAAACTTGTCGAGTTTTCCCTTCTTCGAATAAAGCACTTGCGGCCAAAAACTCGGAAATGACTCACCTTGGGTGCCCGACCATGCATCGGCTCATAACGGGTCTTCTTCTTGAAAGCTCGCAATAAAATCCCGTTGGAAACATGACAAGCCGTATTGACCGCCTCGGCCCAATACCTCCTAGGAGTCCCGTGCTCATCGAGCATCGTCCTAGCCATCTCACAAAGAGTCCGATTTTTCCTTTCCACGACTCCATTTTGAGGGGGCACATAAGGGGTCGAATACTGATGCTCAAGACCTAGATCACGACAAAAGGCATCAAAACGAGAGTTCTTGGACTCAGAGCCATTATCACCGCGGATAGCTCGAATAGCATTCCCATGCCTCTCGTTTTCAACCTCACGATCAGATCTCGAACAAAACCAAATGTCTCACTCTTGTCTTCCAAGAAAAACACCCAAGCATAGCGAGAGTAATCGTCCACCACAACAAGGACATACCACTTCCCACCCACCGAGCGAACTCGAGCAGGCCCAACAAGGTCCATATGCAACAGCTCTGTCGGACGCTCGGTCATGACATCGGTCAGGGGTGGATGGGGAGTGGCTACCATCTTACCATGCCTACAAGGAGCACAAACCAAATCCTTCTCAAGCTTCAACTTCGGCAATCCTCGGACAAGGTCAAGACCACTCAAGCGGGAAACCAAATCAAAGCTCAAGTGTCCCAACCGCCTATGCCATTTCCACAAATCGAAGAAGGACCGACCATCAAACAGGCGAGCGAGACCCAAAGAACGAGAGAAATCGCCCCGAAAAATCGACCCTCGGGGATGATCATACAAACAAGATCACCTCGAGAATCAAGCAAACGAGACTCGCCGACTTGAAACGCACCTCAAAACCTTCATCAAGCAACTGAGAAACCGAAAGCAAATTGAAACCCAAAGACTTCACAAGAGCCACTCTCTTCAACGTTACCTTGTCACTCACATGCACAACACCCTCCGAAAGCACCCTTCCTCGTCCATTGTCCCCAAATGTGATGTACATCTTTTCCTTCACCGGGGTGAGGCCGGAGAACCACTTCTTATCTCCGGTCATGTGTCGAGAACACCGGGAGTCGATCAACCAAATGTTCTCCAAGCCTCCCCGCCCGTAGTCGAAACAAGAACGAGAGTGAGCTAGCGACTCGACACCGGGGTTAGCACAAAGAAAGTTAAACCGGTGTCGAGCCATCCGCTCAAAAGAGGGGTTAGCAAACATCATTCCCTTGCCACCAAACTTCCCATGTCCCATGGGAGGAGTACGAGCACCACGAGGGGGAAAACGTGGTCCGTAGTTCCTCCGGAACCCAAAGCCGCGATCATCTCCCCTAAACCCGTATTGAGGACGAGTAGGGGGACGTCCAAAGAAAGCCACCACGAGCCCGACCAAACCTCTCACCAAAGACGCACACCATCCTCTCTCCCGACAAACCTCCCACTCGAGCTCCAACTCTACCAACACTCTTCACACTTCCCACACCCCGTGGAAGTGGCACTCTAGGCTCGGGGAATACCGCGAGACCGGCGATACCTGTCCCGGTTTGCTTGCTCCCTAGCAAGCCTCTCATCCCTCTTCCTCTTGTAGCAAAACTCGCAAGATGCCTCTCCTTGCCACAATACTCACACCCGAAGGGGATGGGTTTTGGTTTTGGCTCGGCTTCTCTCTAGGCTTTTCACCCTTCTCACCCACAAACTTCACCGGTTTCTCGGAAGTCATTTGTCTTAGGTGGGAATTTGGGTGGATCTTGGGTTGTGTCAAGCTTGTTGCAAAGGTGGTTGGGCTTTGGTGTGAAAGAGTTCTTGGGTGCTTTTGGAAGTGGGACTTGGATGTCTCCGATCACCTCAAACTCGGGGTTAGACTCAACACACTTCTCATACACACTCTCCCCACTTGTTCTCTCCCACTTTCTCACCCAACTTCTCAAAACCCAAACCACGACCATCAGCTCTCTTGAACTCCTCAATCATGATTTTCAATTGAGGTTCCTGCCCAGACAACCAACCCAACACCTTCCTCAAATAGTCATTCTCCTCATAGATGACATCCAAACGGGAAGTAAGTTCAAGATTGCGCAAAGTAACCTCATCACAGCTAGTGCATGCATTGACAACAGGAGATTTCAAAGATGCTTCCAAAGAGCTAATAGTAGAGAGAGCATCAACAAGCTTAGCATGCATAGTAGGACATGATTTACAAGCACCAAGCAAAGTGGGTCTAGCCTTAAGCTCATCATATTCAGTCCTAAGAGCATCTAGTTCAGCCAAAGTGGAAGCATTCTTCTCATTAAGCAGTTTGATCTCATTCAACCATGCATCACACTCAACACATTCAACATCATCAGGAGTAGTAGGAGCAAGTTTCAAAGAGTCATTCTCAAGTTTCAATTCAAGCAATTTTGACTCTAACTCTCCTACTTTCTCACTAGCATTCTCAAGTTGTGCCCTAAGATCTTTCCTCATCTTTTTGGCATCTCTAAGCACACTATCTCGGTTGTCAAGCAAGCCATTCAACCTAGCAATCTCAGCAAGCAAAGAGTCGGGGTCACGGTTTACCTCATCCTCCGAGTCGGAGTCGCTGTCTTCCTTCTCGCTCTTCTTGATGCTTGAGCTATGGGCCATGCCACAAAAGCCCTCAAGCGCCATACAGCTCAACCCGCTGAGGTTCCGTCTTGCACTCTTCTTGCCCTTGCGCCTCCTGGCGTCTTCATCTTCGCTGCTTGAGCTTGACTGCTCCTCGCTTGAGCTCGAGTCCACGTCGCTCGCACCGGCCACCATCGCTCTTGCCTTGTTCTTCTTGTAGCCGCTCTTGCTCGGTCGACGCTTGTCCTTGTCCTTGCTCTTGGACTTGTTGAAGTGCTTGCCCTTGGAGGAGTACTTGTCTACACGCCTCGGGTGCGCCTTGTACTCGTTCACCTTGTACTTGTTCTCCTCCGCTTCCAGGCACTCGGCGATTAAGTGGCCACGCTTGCCACACTTGTCGCACGTCCCTGAGCTCCGCCTTGCGTTCTTCCGACTCTCGTGTAGTCGTTCAAACCTTCTTGAGAGCAAGGCCAGCTCCTCCTCGCCCAGCACATCAAACTCCTCATCTGGAATGGACATGAGAGAAGACAAGGAAAACTGTCGACATGAAGGGTTAGATTTGCCCTTTGATCCGCCCACAAGAGCAAGACTATGGTCAGTCGAGCCCTCATGCTTGGATTGCAACTTCTTGTCAACCTCAGCCGACTTAAGCTTAGAAAAGAGGTCATCCAACTCAATAGTTAAGTACGCGCGCCGGACTCCTTGATGGCCTCAACCTTAGCACCCCAAACATTTGGGTCCAAGACATGCAAGAGCTTCAAAGCCCGATCATGCTCGGTGTAGGGAAAATCCTCAACATTAGCTTTCATGTTGTTCACGATGGCGGTGAACCTCTCGAAACATCGCATCAATGTCCTCACCGCAAAGGGAGTGAAATTCTCATATTGCATCCGGTAAGAGACAAAGAGGCGAGCCTTCACATGGTTATCACCACCGTGAGCAACCAACAACTTCTCCCAAATTTGCCAAGCAAGATTCAAATGGCGAACACGCTCAAACTCTGGATCACACAAGCTCCGGACCAAGTGATCAACGGGTTTTGCATTAGCCTCATACTTGGCATTAGCACCGGCATCGGTCACCATAAGAGTATGGATGTTGACCGGAATAGCATAGGTCTTGTCAAGCACAATGAAATCCAACAGCTTCCCACGAAGAAAGATCATCATACGAGCCGCCCACTTGTGGTAACCCTTGCCATCGAAGTGCGGCGGACCGCCCCCGCTCAACGTACGCCATCTTAGGATTCGAGACTTGTCAAAGTCACAAAGAATCCGGCACCAAGCTCGATAGCAATTGAAGGATCGGATGGCGACTAAAGAGGGGGGAGTGAATAGGAGCCGGTAAAAATTCTTCCGAAAGAACCCGGCCTATGCCCTAGTCAAATCCGGTCACACACGAGCGATGGATCGAATCACACACCAATCGCCAAGACCACGAGGTTATGGATCAACCTCTAGCCTTAGGAATGATTCCTTAAAGCACACGCGGAAGCACGAAAGAAGAAGGAGAGGAATCGAACCAAGAAGCAACCGCGCGGCCTCGGGCGGACCGTCCGGCCCGGACGGGCGGGACCGTCCGCGATGAGCCGCGCGGACCGTCCGGCCGGCATCGCGGGACTGTCCGCACCCGACCCACGGACTGTCCGGCCTGAGCCGCGGACCGTCCGTTAAAGCCAACAGAACCACCAGTGGCACACCGCGAACCACGGACCGTCCGCGGGGAGCACGCGGACCGTCCGCCCAACACCGCGGACCGTCCGAAACTCCGTCCAACCGAAAACCAAAATCGCGACGGATCGAAACGAAAGACGAGCAAGAACACAAAGAACACGGGATGAACCCTAGCCGCGCGGACCGTCCGCCCAGCCACCCCGGGACCGTCCGCTGTGTGCGTACACAACGAAAACGCCCGACCCCGAAAGTCAACTCCCCCAAATCATCATCGGATTTCCCAAATGGTTGAAGCTATGGAGACAAGGGTTTGGGGACTTGAAAAGCGTCACACAAGGATGCTATAGCCCAAAAATCTTGCCTCCTAACTCCCTAAATCACCGGAATCGCGAATCCTTTGAGCACCACCAAAAGCTAGAGCACCGAACGAAAAACTTCGAATCCAAGTGGTTTCCGGCGTTTGAGGGCACAAGATCAATCACAAAGATGCACGAGACATCTATCCATGTATCCCTCAAAAAAATGCGGGGAGAAACCCACTCAAATCCGCGGAATCGAGCCGGGAACAAAGGCACGAAAACAAGCACAAAAAGGCCACGAAAACACAACCCCGAATCTTCTATACAAACCAGGAAAGATTCACAAGGTCTAGCATGCCGCCCTAGCATCCATCCCTCTCAACAAATCTCTCATGAAGCTCTCATGCTAGCCTAGAGAAAAATGGAAGAAAATAGCTACGAAAATGAGAAAGAGGAAGGAGGAAATGAAACCCTAAGTCGCGGAGAGAGAGAGCCATCCACACACACTCATGGCTTATATATCAGGTCCCGCCGGAGTGGTAAATGACTCGACTACCCCTAACTTAACTACTGGCGATACAACCCACGTAGGGCATTTAGGTAATGTTTGTGGGTCTTGCCATCGGACGGCCACGCCTTTGCCGCACCCCGCGTCCTCCCGACGCAAGCCATGCGATCCCGCCGCGTGTCCTCCGCCTCGAAGCTTCCCGACACGCCCGGATCCCGTCTCCGTCATGTTGGGCCCTCGGACTTGGTTTTGAGGCCCAAACCAAGAAACCGTCCGTCGATGGTTTTGTGGGCAAACCACCAAACCCCGCGTGCTCGGTCCGGCCTCCCGCCAAACCACTTGACTCGACCGCCACCGTGCACCGGCTCGTCTGTCCATGACTTCGTCTTGCTCATGTCGCCACCATGTGGCCCGCACCCGGGCCCCGCTGTCCACCGGGTCCCTCGAACCGAGCCTACTTGTCTCTCCATCTCCCGGAGGCCCCTCAAGGCTGAAGACCTTTCGCGCCCGTTCTTCACCTGCAACAACACGAACTAGGCCGCAGCCTACACCTGCGCACTAAGCCAAGAGTTAGTCCAACACCCGTTGTCAATCACTCATCACTGAGGAGCGGTCATCCATCGACCACTGGGACGCTCCTGGTCCTCAACATGGTCTCTTGATAGACCGCTGCTAGAGTCCTTGATGCTTTGAGTAGCCCGAGATCCGTTAGTAGCCGTTGACGCTGGATGTTGGAGTAGATTAGTCTGGAGACTAGTGCCTGGACCTAGAGGCCGCTTACGGCGAAGAGCCCGGGAGTAGTCATTTAGACTTTGACCCTGGAGTAGTCGAGAGACTACGCGTAGAATCGACAGAGCTGGTCGATATTCCACGAGTTGCTGACATTGTCTCCTTCAAGTGTCTGGAGGCGGTACGAGCCTGGTCCGGTCACCTTTGCGATTGAGAAGGGACCTTCCCATGGCGAGCTGAGCTTGTGTAGTCCTTCCGTGTTCTGGATGCGACAGAGGACTACGTCACCAATGTTGAAGGAGCGTTGCTTGACGTTGCGATCGTGATAGCGTCGGATACCTTCAAGGTACCTTGCTGACTAGACGAGGGCGGCACAATGAGCTTCTTCGAGTCCATCGATATCAACTCGTATGCTGTCTTTTGAGATGCCTTCATCGTATTGTTCTACTGTCGGCGAATCCCACATGACCTCGGCAGGTAGGATAGCTTCGGAGCCGTAGACCAGGAAATAGGGTGACTGTCCCGTCAGCTTGGTGGGTTGTGTACGAAGCCCTCGGAGTGCATTGGGTAGTTCCTTGATCCACTTGCCCCCCTTTGTGTTAGCAGCGTCGTGCAGTCGCTTCTTGAGAGCGTCGAGTACCATCCCATTGGAGCGCTCGACTTGTTCGTTGGCCCGTGGATGGACGACTGAGACATACCGACGTCGATCCCGTTGTTCTCGCAATGCTCCCAGAACTGGTGGTTGTTAAAGTTGGACCCCAGGTCTGTGATGATGCGGTAGGGTAGTCCGTAGCGGTGCACGAGTTCATCCAAGAAGTTGAGTACTCTGTCGGCCTTTGGGCAGGTGACCGGCTTGACTTCCACTTGGTGAACTTGTTGATGGCCACCAGAACTCTGTTGAATCCTCCTGGTGCAGTCGGAAGAGGCCCAATCATGTCGAGCCCCCAGCAGGCGAAAGGCCAAGTTGGTGGTATTGTGACCAGCTTGTAGTTCGAGACGTGTTGTTGCTTGTCAAAGTACTGGCACCCTTGGCACCTTCTGACGAGTTCGGGCCAGTAGAAAGCTCGTCGAAAAGCCTTGCTGACCAGCGTGCGAGAAGACGCGTGGTTGCCGCAGACGCCTTTGTGGATCTCCTCCAAGATGTCCTTGCCTTCTTCTCAGGGAACGCACTTCATGAGTACTCTAGAAGTGGCGCCCCGCCTGTAGAGCTTGTCCCCGACTACTAAGTAGGACTTGGCCCGGCGGATGATTTGCTCGGCCAGGTTCTTGTCAGTGGGAACCTTCTGCTCGCGGATGTAGTCTATGAAGGGTTGTCGCCAATCCACGTCTATCGTCATGACCTCCTTGGGGTCCTTGGGGCAATGTTTGTTGAGATTGGTATAGTTGACGCACATCCTCCACTCGTTCATATTCTTCTTGCGGACGAGGACGGGGTTGGTGAGCCACTTAGGATCGAAGACTTCTCTGATGAAGTCGGCCACGAGCTCCTTCTTGATGGTGTCCCGTCGTTCATCGGCAAAACAGCGGAGATGTTGTCGTTTCGGGGTAGCTTTAGGGTCGACGTTGAGTGAGTGCGCGATCAGCCTCCTGGGCACCCCTGGCATGTTCGCTGGCTTCCAAGTGAAGATGTCTCGGTTAGCCCAGAGGAAGCTGACGAGCGTGTCTTCCTATTTCGGGTCAAGGCCTGCCCCGATCATGGTAGTCTTTCTGTTGTCGCCTGTTCCAAGGTCGATTGCCTTTACTTGTACTTCCTCAGATGGTTGAGGCTTGTTGGTTGTGTACGACTTCTCTAGGATGTCAAGTTCAGTTGGGGCAAGCTTCTTAGATGCAGCATAGATTTCCATCATCGCATTGGCTACTTGATTGGTAGCTGCGAGTTCCACAGATTCTGTGTCGCAGTCGAAGGGTATCTTCAAGTCCCCTTGTAGCGAGAGTACACTGGTAGGACTTGGCATTTTGAGTACCAAGTACGTGTAGTGGGGTACCGCCATGAACTTGGCGATAGCTGGTCTACCGAGGATGGCATGGTAGGAAGTCTCGAAGTCCGCAACCTCGAACTTGATGTACTCAGTGCGGTAGTTCTCCCTGGTTTCCCCGAAGGTAATTGGTAGGACCACTGAACCTAGTGGAATAGCCATGTTCCCGGGGACGATGCCGTAGAAAGGTGATGTGCTCTTGGTGAGCATGTGGGTAATGTCGAGCTTCATCTTCTTAAAGGTCTTGGTGAAAAGGACATTGAGCCCTCTCCCACCAACGATGAGTACCTTGTTGAGTCTAGAGCCCGCGACTACCGGTTTTAGGTTGAGTGGAAATCGCCTTGAACCAGAGAAGCTTGTCCATTGATCCGTGCGGGAGAAGGTGATGGGTACTTCTGACCGCCTGAGAGGGGTCGGGACTGTTGGTTCAATCTTCAAGACTTCCCGTCTGGTGGCCTTCTGAGACCGTCTGGTGGGTAGTCCGCCGAAGAGAACATTCACCGTCTTGTCGGGTTCTTGGAAGTTGTCGTTTCCCTCGTCAGCTTTTTTCTTGCCCTTCTTATCGTGAGGAGGTCGTGGGCCTGGAGAATCCTTGAGTGCTCACCGGAGTTGGTAGCACTACTCGGTGGTGTGGTTAGCCTCCAGGTGCCACAGGCACTTCTCTTTCAGCAAGTCTTTGAAGCTACCAGAGGTCTTCTTCGAGTTGTATTTTGCAGGGCACTGGATAGCCGTGACTGTATTGTCTGGCTTGCGTTAGCGGTTAGGACCCGAGTAGTTGTTGTTGCGACCTCCTTGATCCCTGTTGTTGTTGTTGCTGCTGCCGCCCGGGTTTTCCTTGCTCTTGCCGTGAATGGCGTCATACTTGGCATTTGCCTTGTCTTCTTCGTCGGCCCATGAAGTGATCATGTCCTTGAGCTTTGTGATGGAGCTCGGGCGGCGGCGACTGAAGTCTTCAAAGGTGCGATAATGGTAGAGACTGTCTTGGAAAAGGTCGATGACCTCCTTGTCGGTAACATCGACTACGGTAGCGCGCTTTTCAAAAAAGCGTCGCATGTACTTGCGTAGGGTCTCGCCTTATTCCTGCTTCACCAATGCCAGGTCCATGCGAGTACCCGAACGTCCCATGGCGCACGCGAAGTTGCTGATGAACTGATCCTTGAGCCAGTCCCACTTGTCAATCAAGTACTTATCGAGCGACTTGAGACAGGTAAGTGGTGCTTGGTCCAGACAGAAAGGGAAGTAGAGGCACTTTGTGTCATTGTTGCCACCAGCATTTTCGATGGTGAGGGCATAGCATCTGAGCCACTGAACGGGGTCTTGCTTCGCATCGTACTTAGTGATCCCTAGAGGTTTAAATTTCTCTGGGAGAAGCAGATTGCGAAGTCGAGCAGAGAAGACGGGGAAGCCATCGTTGTCGCCTGCCGTGGAGGACTTCTTGTGTCGTATTTCTTCAATTCTACGGCGGGCATCATAGTCGCCGTGTGAGGCACCGGTGACGTGGCTATCTGTGTGGCCTTGGCCTCTACGATCGCCTCCGCCACCGGCTCTCCTGCCAGCCCGGTGTGAGGAGCTCCCACCGCCGCTACCTCCGCCACCAGCATCACCATGATCAGCAGCTTCGCGGCTACCACCGGCGCCACCGGCACTGTTACCGCCTTGAGAAGGTCCACCAGCTGATGCCCTGGTACGGTTAGGGTTCTGAGGCAGTTCTCCTCGAGTACGGTTGCGTCCATTGCCCGCTGGACTGCGACTTGTGGCTTCATGGTTATTGGGTTCACGAGCTCTGAGGGGAGGTACTTGAGTGACTCTATTGTCAACTCTCATGAAGTAGGCATCCTCCACAAGCTTGGCGATGACTTCACCCGCGCGCATCCCCTGAGCCTGACGTGCTATCGTGGTGATAGACATGAGGCACTATTCGGGGGTCGTGTGCACCCGATTGGTGACTTAGTCAAGGGCCTCTGTGTGGTTCCGTATGGGGAGGGTTTCACGGAGACGTCTACGCCGTTCGTTGCGCTTCCTCTTGCGCTCACATCAAGCGTTCTTGTCGTCGTTGGTTCCATCAGCGGGTGCATTGGCAGACAACTCGTCTGCTAAGATATCTTCAAAGTACCGGTCAGGGGGTCCCTGAAGGTCCTGGTGTCTCGCTAGTAGCCATGAAGACTTGGCGATCAGGGGTGCCGAGACCGGAGTCAGTAGTCGCCACCTTTGTTGGAGTGTGCTCCTCTGTTGGAGCTAGGGGTGTTCCCTCCTGGAAGGGAAGCGAGTCGAGGTAGGCAACGCAACGTGAGTTCCTGCCTGTAAGGTCTGCAGGCTTGCGGTCTGGCCAGTAGACGAATCTCTCGGCAGGTGTAGATGTTATGACTAGACCGGTAGCTAGTCCTGACAGTGGTTGGCCAGTCATGGAGTTCTTGGACTCAGGCTCATCGGGGTCCGATCCGAAGTCGAACTCGTAGGAGGAGTCCGAGTAGTAGCCGGAGACGGGTTGGAGTCTGAAGAGTAGTCGGAGACGATCTCCTTGCCGGCCCAGCGTGCAGCGAGAGCCTCCGCATGCCCCTGCTAGCGTTGCAGAGGACATATGGGAAGTGCTCATGGAGTGGGATGTCAGCACATGATGGCTTAGTAGCCGGCTCGCATGCGATGGCCCATGGGGACGTCGAGTTCAAGTTGGAGGCGGATCCGGACTCAAAGTTGGCGTGTTGGTTGTAGAGCGAAATTTCGCCAAATTTTCTGGCGAGGTCGCCCGTGATCACCTCGGGAAGCGTCACGAGCCCAGTGCTTGGGTTGGGTGTCATGGTGAGCCGGAGTTGGAAGGATCCAGCGCCGTCAGCGGTGCAGACCCAGGACCCAAAGGCGAAGGTGTCGCCGCGGTTGAAGGCGACGGTTGGCTTGATGCAGATTGAAGTCGTCGAGTTCGCCATGAGATCTTCGGTGAGAGCCCTAACCTGGCGTGCCAGCTGTCGGTGTTTTAGACTGGCAACCTACCAAGGGGAGTACCCGAGGTAGATGAATGTGGCCTCACCGAGATCGGTAACTCGAAGGAAGAGACACGTGGCACACAATTTAGACAGGTTCGGGCCGCGAGGTGCGTAATACCATACGTCTTGTATGTTGCGTAGCTCTGGATTGATTGGATGTGTTTACAATATGATGCGTATGAGAGAGATAGGAGTCCCTGCCTTGCCTTATATAGTTCGGGAGGAAGGGTTACAAGTCAGTTTGGGGATAGAGTATTAGTCGTGTACATCTAGGAGTTCTCTACATGGTACAGGACATGAATAGCTTTCTATCCGAGTACTCCTCCACCGTAGTCCTTGCGCCCCATGCTATCAGGTGCGGTGTGGCCCAAGTTGAGTAGTCCCAGGGCCAACCGAGTAGTCGGTCCTGGTACCCACCGACGTAGTGGGCCCAGGGAGGTCCATACGACACCAATGTCACACTGGGAAAAGCCTCTGTAGATCCCATTTAATCTCAGAATGCCCTTCCACCAAAAGGAGCCAACCTCCCTTGCTGTATGTGGGACTTTGTTTTGATAGTATTTGAACCATACTAAATCAACCCAAGGTAGTGAATCTCTGTTATAAAATTTGTGGAGGTGTTTGAGCAGCAAGGCATCATTCTGTAATTTTAGATTGAGTACACCCAGGCCCCCTTTCTCTTTTGGTTTCTGAACTATTTCCCAGGCTACTAAATTGCCTCCCTTTTTCTTTTCAGTATTTCCTCTCCACAAGCATTGTTCTCTCATTCTGTCTATATTGTCTATTACTCCTCTGGGAAGTCTGATTGTGCACATTGCATAAGTTATGATTGGAGCAAGTGCTGCATTTAGCATTTGAAGTCTACCAGAGTATGAGAGCCAGGTGGTACATCCTGAGAGTTTCCTTTCCACTCTGTCCATCATTGGTGTAAGATCCTCAAATTTTGGTTTGGTGGTTCCCATTGGCAAGCCCAGGTAGGTGAATGGGAAGGTGCCAACTGAGCAACCAAAGGTGAGGGCAAGTCTCCGAATTTTTTCATCTGAAACATTGATTGGAAGCATCTGAGATTTCTGATAATTAACCCTTAGACCAATGGATTGTGCAACACAATTGAAGAGCACTTTAAGAAAGAACAATTGTTGAGCATCTGCCTTCATAAACAGAAGTGTATAATCTGCATACTGCACTATAGGAAATTCATCCATTGGTTGAGCAATTGGAGCCTGACTGATGTTCTGAGAAGCTGCTTGATTAATTAAGACTTCTAACAGCTCCGTTGCCAACACAAAAGGAGGGGGGACAAGGGGTCGTCCTGCCTGACACCTCTCTTGCATTTGAAGAATTTTCCAGGGACCCCATTGAGGAGGACTGTTGTTGAAGCTGAACTCAGAATTTTGGTGACCCAACGGATCCAGTTAACTGGGAGGCCTAGACTGGACATGATCTGAATGATTGCCTGATGTTCAACTAAATCGAAAGCTTTTTCAAAATCCATCTTTAAGATAATGATTTCTCTTTTGGATTGATGACATTGGTGGAGATACTCAAAGCACCAAGCCAGGCAGTCTTGGATGGTTCTTGATCTAATAAAACCATATTGATTTTTGTGAACCAAACTAATTATCTCAGCTTGTAGCCTGTTAGCCAGAATCTTGGTCACTAACTTGGGGGCTAAGTTCATGAGGGAGATGGGTCTGTAATCATTCACTGTTTCGGGGTTGTTCTTTTTTGGGATCAGAACAATAAAAGAATTGTTGATGCCTTCAACGCTTGTGTTTTCCTCGAAAAAGTCCTGACAAAGCTGATAGAAATCATTCTTTATGATATTCCAACACTTCTTTATAAATAGGCCATTGAACCCATCTGGACCTGGGGCTTTGTCTGAAGGAAGTCTTTTCACAATAGTGTCAATCTCTTCCCTATGAATTGGAGCCCCAAGAGCTTCCAAGTTAAACACTAGGGGTAATTAGAGAATCAAGATTGAAGAGCATGGTGATCTGAGTGGAAATTCCCAGTCTGTTTCTGAAGGCATACCAAAGAAGGGCCTCTTTCCCCGAGTGATCCTGATTCAGAAGCTGAGAAATAGTATTCTGCCTATGAGAGATGGTGGCCATTGCATGAAAAATTTTTGTGCACTCATCACCAAATTTTACCTTATTATTTGTAAACATTTTCCTCCAGTAAAGGTTTTTGTAGTGAAGTAGGGTCTTTAGCTATTGCTTCACCAGGATCCTGAGATTGGCCTCTGGGTTGAATAAAGGTCTAGTGTTTTCAAGACCATCTAGAAAGAGAATGATTGTATTGCAGTTGCTAATTAATAGGTTGAGGTTGGACATATTTTTGCTCTAGTGTTTAAGAGTAGATCTTAGTCTCTTGAGCTTGGCTGAAATTACTCTTGTCGAATTGGAGCTGTGAATTGGTGTAAGCCAGCTATCTTGGAATGTGTCGAAGAAGCCATCATGCTGCACCCAAAAGTTTTCAAATCTGAAGATGCTTGATTTTGGGATTCTAGTGTTCATTGAAACTCTGCAGGGGACATGATCTGAAGTGATCTGAGCCATTGGAAAAACCTCAGTCATTGGAAAACCGAGAGTCCAATTTGGCGAAGTGAAAAACCAATCTAGCTGTTCGAGAAGGGGGTCCAACTGCATATTACTCCATGTGAATGCTCTCCCTTTGATAGGTAGCTCAATCAAACCCAAATGCCAGATTGTGTCGTTAAAGACTAACGTGTCTGCAATATTTCCTCCTGATCTGTTTCTGTTGATTACCGAGGAATAAAAATTGAAATTCCCAAGGAAAAGCCAATTGATGGAATCATTGACATCACAATTTCTGAACCAATCAACAAAAATAGATCTGTCTGGCTCTACACAGGGACCATAAATGTTAGAAAGGGTCCAATTGTCACCATTGTGCAACGAGATAAAATTCACAGTCAAGCATAATTTTTCTTTAAAAATAACCGAACCACGAAAAAATGAGCTAGACCACAAAGTTAGGAGCCCACCTGAGGCCCCAACTCCGGGAACAAAATCAAAGCAGTCAAAACGTCGAGGAGCAAAATTTCTGATGAAGGCCTGTTGACGGTTAATAGTTGTATCAAAGTTCGTTTAGACTTGCAAGCGGACAAATTTCCCATCGTAGTCAAGGGACCCTTCTTCCTTCGAGTGGTGAACCCAAGGTATCGAATCCGTGGAACAAATGTGTGGCGCAAAAGATGATCTAGTAATGCCAAGTAACTTCAATCTTCGATAGATAAAACCCTAATGCATCTAATCATAAGAATCAACACAAGAACGAATCTAATCTACTAAAGACCGGAGGTAACAAAGATAGAGGGGGTAGATAAACCGATCTAGAGAGATTGGGTTGAGCCTTTTGTTGAAGTTCCAAGTGAAAGAAGAAGTAGCAAATCAAATCTCATTAGAGGACTCTTTAAACCGTGGTTTCCCGTCCAACTCCGAAAACGCCCGCCTTTCAGAGCCCCCGTTCTGTCAAGGTCTTGTCACAAGGTGCTTGATGAACTTATCCCAGAAGTCTTGCTTTCTACGTCAAAAACCTACATAAGCACTAAACTCCAAAACTGACATGCACGAATGAACTTGTTATACCAAGGGGATTAGTACCAATGGATAAAGTATAAAACTCATGTCAACACCAAAGGTAAACTCATGGCTAGGTTGACGAAATTTCACCGTCAACAGCTCCCCCATGCTTAAACCTTGCTCATCCTCGAGTAATCCTTCGATGGATATCATCATCGCCATTCATTGTTTAAACCTTGCACTTGATCATACATGAGAAAACATAATGCTCTCAAAATTTTAATTTGTTAAAGTTCCATAATGTACTAGCCTTCATCACTACGGAGAGTAGATTCTAATTAAGCTTATCCCACAAGTATTAACATGCTCCCAAGTTTAAATAGATATCAAGAATTTTTGAAATAAAGAATGAGATGAAAAAGAGCTAAACCGAGTTCACAAATTTAAATCATCTTGCATATTGCTCATGAACTCTCATCTCACTTTGTCTCTCTAGCCTATTTATTCTACTCCTTTCCCTCTCATAACATATATATGTGGTAGGCTTTATATGGAGCTTTGGGAAGTTTAGTCCTACCAAGATATTATAAATGAGATGTTGTTAAAACAAGACAAGTTTCTCATGGTCTTACCAAGACTCGTCAAAAAGGTCATTGGAAAATAACGTTAAGTCAAGGAGGGGAAAGAGAAAAATGCACACATTTGAGATAGGTGGACATGTGCAAATGGCAAAGACTGATCCCCAGGCACAAAGGAAGTCCTCGTTATCGGATTGCACATGGTTGGAAAATGAGTATGGATCTTTTAATCATGAAGCCTTGAAATTCTTAATGCACTTTAGAGAACCGGGGAGTTCACTTTCTTTTATTTTTACACAACTCATATTTTTCTTTTTCTCATATATATAATTTTTTCTTTTTCTTTCTTTCTCTTTCTCATCATTTTTTTCTTTTTCTTTCTCATTAAAATTTTTTATTTGCTCCCCTTGAACTCTAAATTTGCATCGTACCTACCTCCTCCCCCATGCTTAGACGTTGCTCGTCCTCGGGCAAAGAGGTGAAAAATAAGGTAGGTACCGGGAATACTTTTCCTTTGGAGAGATACTTGAATTCTTCAATGTTGGCACCGTCTTGCAATCTTCCTTGTAATTATGATCCATCCTCAACGATAGGTTGTGGTCAAGGAGGTAATCCCAAAAAATGATATTTGGTTTTAAGGGTGGATATCTGGCGAGGTTTGTGAGATGTCCAATGTGGGGATACACAATGCACGGATAAGAGGCTAGCAATAAGATAGATACGCAAAAACGAAATGACTAGCTTCTTAGTCTCAGGCCAGAGAAATCATGGCCTACAATAACTCACTCAAAATAAATCTTGTACACTAAGGTTTATGCACTCAAATATATATAAGGCTTTGGACAGGTAGAGCAACACACAAGTGATATTCATGACAAGGTTAGCATTACTTTTAAGAATAAAAACCATCTTTAATCTACCTAAAACTTGAGAGCACATAAAACACTATGAGTCTTTATTTTAATCATAACCTCCACTAAAGATTAAGCTAACATTTAGATAAATTCAGATTTGTATTTTAAGAGAGCACTAGCTTTAACAAGCATAAATCAAATACAAAGATAAACAAAGCGGCAATTATAATCATATATCACCATGACACAAATTTCATAACTTTTCCAAAGGTATAAACAAGGTGGTGTCTTTATTAATGATGAAAACTAGTTGAAGTACATACTGAAAGTAAACTAACACACTTGCTGAAATTTAAATAAAAACTGAAAAATACTACGCAAACACAAGCAAACATAAGCTGAAAATTACAGAAAAAGGTAAAAGAAAAGAAAACTAAAGCTCCTCCTTCTTCTTAATCCTCCACCGGTGGTTGGTATTGATGACCTTGGTAGTTGTACCCTTGCTCATAGTAGGTTTGCATATCCCCTCCAACGAATTGTTCCGGTGGTACTAGGTGAAGACGCCCAAGCTCATAGGCAATATTTGCATTGCCTTCACCAAGTTGAGCCGCGTTGGTTTGGATGGCTGCGATGTTTTGCATGTTTCTCGCAGCATACCCTCCAATTATGGCCATGCTTTGTTGTGGTTGGGGGTATTGTGCGTAGGGCTCCGCAAAGGCTACGTTGGGCACCACATAATTTTGTGGGGGCATGGCTGGACCACTCCCCCATGCTTGCATTGTTGGCCCTCTGTAATAATTCAGTAGAGTAGGGATTCCTCCGAATGGTGGCACATAGTTTGGTTGTGCACCACCCGCTTGCGCGGAGGAAGATCCCTCCTCTACAATTCTTCCTCTTTTATTTTTCTTTGCTGGGACAAGGAGTCCCTCCTCCAACCAATCTTCCTTCCCTTGAATGAAAAGCCTAAGTCTTGGGTCCGGAAGGTGTAAGTTCACCTTGGCCACATGAAAGCCTCCTCTCTCATCTCCACTAATATATTTTCCTTGCTTCAAATACTCAAATCCGAGAGGAGTCCCACATAAAAGATGTTCGGGATTCCTTGTAATCCCCGGCCTTAAGGAGATGGCCAACATAGAGAGGTAGCACCCCGAACCAATATCTCCCGATCCCGATGTTGCCTCGCAACACCATCGGTTGATCATAAGGTATGAGGGGTCTATTGGCTGCTTGGCGATTAAAGCTGAGTAGAGCCAATTCAACTTCATGTCGGTCACCTTCGTCTCCCTCATCCTCCCCATAATCCTCTTGCACATCCAAGAGTGGAATACTTGGATAATGGGGTTGCAAATGGAATTGCGTTGTTGGTGGGCTTCTCCGGAGATTAAATTCCAAAATCCATCCAACATGCCATCCGACACGTCAACTTTCTCCGGAGCTCCCTTTTGGAACCCAAGTAGCTCCCTAATATACTCGTAGGGAACCACTTGTTGGATTCCCTCCAAACGGAATGATAAACTTTGCACTCCCTCATCAAGGAAGGCGCCATAGTCATCAAGATTTCCAAGGCAAACTCCTTATGGGTGTTTGCCGACACCCTGTTGGAGAATTGCACCCATCCAAGGTGCCCCAACATATAATATATGTCCGTGCCGAAATCCAAAGCGTTGAGAGCTTGATCGTCGAAATCGATGTTTGCCACAAGCCTCTTCTCAAGGCGAGAAAGTTTCTTCTCCTCCTCCTTCGACAATATGATGAAGCCATATGTGGAGTACCGCGGAGTGTATGGAGGTGGCGCGGATGAACGGGTCGATCGACGAGGTGGGACGGACAGCTCCTCCATACGCCCTTGAGGTTCGGTAAACCTCATGGACGTGCTCCTTGTTGCTCTCATGCCACCGAGGAGGAGAGTGTCGTTCCTCCTTGGCGGTGCCGTGTCCTCCTCCGTGCTCCAAGGAGACTCGGAAACCGAGTGCCTCCTCGAAGACATCATCGAAGATGGCTTGGATGACGATGACCCCTTCTTCTTGGAGAAGAGACTTGTGGTTTTCTTCCACATGATTGCAGCACTCTTCTCTCCACTAAAATTGCAGGTTGCAACCGGTAACTAGGCACTTAAAAACTTATTTCGGAAGGTGGACTTTGAGTGGATTAAGGGTGTGAATTGTTTGAGCTACCAAGCTTGGGAAGGTTGGCTATGTCTACGGTGGTTCTGGGCACGAAAACTTGAGCACACAAATAGAGGAATGAGAGTGATGCTTGCCTGCAGAAAACGGGAGCCGGGGGCTCCTTTTATAGGGGAGGCCGGCCAGCCTGGGTGGCCACGTGCTCCTCCCTAGCTCGATTTTCTTCCAGCACGATCATTTCTCTTCCATGACTTCCTTGCCCGCGTGCTCCACGAGTTGCACCGCCCAAAAGCTCTCGTCCACTCCTTTTCTTGCATTATTGGTCCTTCCACTTGATGCTTTATTCTTTGAGTTATGTCCATGCTCCCTTGCTCCACTTGCTTCACATGTCACCATGAATTTCCTGCAAAGTTATGCTTGCTGCCCACCCATTCTTGTCCTTTGCATGTAGTCTTGATGAAAGTTGTTGAAAGGGCATCCAATGGTGCATGCATGATTAACTTCAACTAGATTGCCTCCCTTTAAGTATGTTTAAGGCTAAGCACTCATCTAATTTCGAAAATTAAAAATATTTCTAGAGCTACAAAAAAGCTCAAGCATAAATTTAAGGAAGTTTTTAAACCATTAAAAACAAATGTAAGTCGGAAATATTTTCCGGCTACATTGATATCAGTCTCACCGGTATAGTTTGCCTTCATTGGTTGAGAGCAAAACTTTCCCGGCTTGATCATGGGGGCATAGGTTTAGGTTCTAATTTTGGCTAAATGAGAGAGATTTTGAATGAAATAAAATTGAATGAGGCTTAGAAAAAATTCTAATCTTAGAGAAACCAAGGATATAAATTTTTAAACCAACCAAAAGTTTAGTTTCTAGGTTCACGCAAATCCTACCACATGTTGAAATTTAATTAACACCTAGGTACAAGTCGTGGCTCTACTCGTGTGTTTTTAGCATGAAAATCAACATCATAATGAGGATGAATGGTTGAGTTAGGTTCTGAATTTATTTGGTTGTGGTTTCTCGAAAAGAAGTAAACAAACACATAGGAGAGTTCATGTAAAGGGTTTATGATCAAACAAAATATTCAACCAAGAATTATGTCTCTAATATTGTTCAACCACTTCTAAGTCTAATGTCTTTGCGTAGTAAAATTCAAAACTGAATTAAAAACTCGAAAACCTGGAATCGGGTTGTCCTCCCGGTAGCTTATTCTTGACTCGACGAAACGGGTTGCCTCCCGCCTAGCTCTTCGTTTATAGTCCATGGCTAGACTTCTTCACTTGATTACTCCGGATCAACGCTCTTTACGGGCGTTGCAATCTTGGGTACCCACTTCCGCACCATCTTGGGCGCGGGCTTGTCTTCCGGCTTAGTCATTTTTTTGGTCTTCACAGGCGTCTTTTCTTCCTTTGTCTTGCCGGATGCAACATCTTCCTTGACTTTCTTCACGTCCTTCTTCTTCGGCTCTTTCTTCTTCTTCAGCCCTTCCTTCTTCCTTGGTTCTTCCTTAACAACATGACGATGAGGTGGAACATTTTTAACTTCAATCATATTGCATACCTTGAGGCGTGGTCGAAACATGAAGGAACTCCTTTCTCCGTCAATGTCGAACATGATCTCTCCCTTGCCAACATCGATAGTAGATCCCACGGTCTTGAGGAAAGGCCTCCCAAGGATGAGCGGTGGCTTCTCCCTCTCTCCCATCTCGAGCACCACGAAGTCGACGGGGATGAAGTGGTATCCGACCTTCACGGGCACATCTTTGGCGATGTCCAAGGGATAGCGAATGAAGTTGTCACCCAACTCCAAGCACATACCCGTAGGCTCCAATGGTAGGCGTAGCTTCTCGAACACATCCCTTGGCATGATGCTCACACTTGCTCCAAGGTCGCATAACGCTTTCTCGAATGTGAATGAACCAACAGAACATGGAATTGTTGGGCATCCAGGGTCCTTTTGCTTCTATAGCCCATTAGCAATAGCGGCACTACACTCCTCAGACATCTTGACATGATCTACCTCGAGTGTTGCTATCTCATATTTATTTGCAAGTATGTCTTTAAAGTAACAAGAATATGTAGGTACTTGAAGGGCATCCAATAGCAGCATGTTGATGCTAAGTCTACGCACAACCACCACAAACTTCTCAAAGTGATTATCAAGTTTACCTCGGAAGTAGCGTGGCTTGAGTTGTGGTATCCTCGTGTCTTCTCCTGACATCTCAAACTTGGGCTCTTCGGTGACGATCCCCATAACTTCCTCCTTAGCAAATTACTCCGTCCAACGGATGGTTTAAGCTTCCTTACTCCCGCGGAATGTTCCGGATCTTCGGTCTCCTTTCCCGAATGTGTTTGAATAGCATTCGCCGATTCGGGACTTTTAGGTTGTCCCTGAAGCTTCCCTTCATCATTAGTGAGGCGCCCCGCGAGTTGTCCAACTTGCGTCTCGAGCATCTTCATCATTTTGAGCACTTGATGGTTGGAGCTTCCGACCTCCGTCACTTTACTATCGATATTCTCCAACACCTTGTCTATGGCCTTGAACTTGGTGACGGTGTCCTTGTTGATCTTAGCTTGCTCGTCCATGAAGTCCTTCAATTGTATACGAAGCGGAACCGAATTCGGAATGGATGAGCTTGCATTAAACTGAGGTCTACCTTGCCCATAGCGGAAGTTCGGCAATTCTCTCTTCCTCATGTAATCGAGCACCTTGGCTTCCTCCGGACAATCTTTGTGGACATGGCCATACTCTCCGCATTCTTCGCATGTGGATCTTGCTTCGGCAGCCTTCAAATCTTGAGCCTCTTTCTTTTCTATCTCCATCTTCTCCAACCTCCTCATGAGTGAATTGATTTTGCCTTCAAGTATGTTCTCCTTCTCCACTTGCAAGACTCCTTTGACGTTCCCCGTGGGTTGAACCGGAAGTAGGCGTCTGGATGACGCCCATGTGTCATTATTCGTGACCTTCTTGAATAGAGTGAAAGCTTCGGTCGGCGTAAGCTCGATGATAGATCCTCCCGCCGATGCATCAATGATCATCCTTGACGCCATGGTGAGTCCTTGATAGAACTTTTGCAGGAGGTCTTCCTTCGGGAACTTGTGATGTGGAACCGCCCGAGTGTATTCATTGAAGCGCTCGAATGCCTCCGAGATAGTCTCCGTGGGATTTTGAGCAAAAGTGGCAATCTTATTACGCAAGCTTTGAGTTTTACCCGGCGAGTAGTATTCCTTCATGAAATCCTTCATCAACGCGTTCCAATTTTGCACCATCTCCGCCGGTTGAGAGTGGAACCATTGCAAAGCCTTCCCGAGTAGTGAGAACGGAAAAAGCCTTGCCCTCATTTGGTTTTGAGTCACCCCATCCATGTTGAAAGTCTGACATAGTTGAATGAATGCTTGGAGGTGAAGGTTCGGATCCTCTTTAGCGGTGAAGGGTGAATGTTGCAACATGCGGATTGTTGAGGTCTTAATCTCAAATGGCCTTCCGATCTCCTCAAGGTTCAAGATTGGTAGGTCGATGATGTCTGGGGTGCATAGCTCCCCGATCTTGCGTTCTTGCGGGGGTTGTTCACCCATTGGTGGAAGTCAATTCTTTCGAGGACTTTGAGGTGGTGGATTCTTCGGAGATTCCTTCGATCCTTTGTCTTCCGACTTCGAATCTACAAAATCCAGCTTTTTAGCTTGATGTGCTTCACGTCTCCTTAGCCTGTAAAGTTTTTCTAGATCATCCACAAAATTATTGGGTTTGTTGGAGAGGTAGCCGCCCATCTCCTATTAGGAGTAGCGATAAACAAAATATGCAAAAACAAAAGTAAAACAAATCTAAGAAAACTAGAGTTAGACAAACTAGATTAGATTGATTTTGAGGATGATCAAAAGTTAGTACATGCAAAAAGAAAAACTAAAAGAAATCTGAAAATCACAAAAAGGCAATAAAAGAACAAATCTTAATCACTTGTTCCCCGGCAACGGTGCCAGAAAAAGGGGCTTGTTGACGGTTAATAGTTGTATCAAAGTTCGTTTAGACTTGCGAACGAACAAATCTCCTGTCGTAGTCAATGGACCCTTCTTCCCTCGAGTGGTGAACCCAAGGTATCGAATCCGTGGAACAAATGTGTGACGCGAAAGATGATCTAGTAATGCCAAGTAACTTCAATCTTCGATAGATAAAACCCTAATGCATCTAATCATAAGAATCAACACAAGAACAAATCTAATCTACTAAAGACCAGAGGTAACAAAGATAGAGGGTGTAGATAAACCGATCTAGAGAGATCGGTTGAGCCTTTTGTTGAAGTTCCAAGCGAAAGAAGAAGTAGCAAATCAAATCTCATTAGAAGCCTCTTTAAACCGTGGTTTCCCGTTCGACTCCGAAAACGCCCGCCTTTCCGAGCCCCCGTTCTATCACAACATACTCCTATTCATGCGGGTAGTCTAGGGCGAGTCCGAGGACAAGTCGAGTTCTTTCAGAAGATCAGGCGTGCACCTCTAGCCACCGCGGCTACAAGAACACCCTATGTGATCTATCTCGAGAATAGATCTAAAATAAGCAAAGCCGATCGAAAACGAAGACTTCGGAGAAACACTTAGTCGCTAAGAATCGGATTTAACTTGATACATCTACTAGTACAATGATATATGAACAAGATCACCACCGGGATCCTACCTTGATCTTGCTTCTAGCTCCGGGAACTCCGACGTGGTGTTCCTTGCAAGGTTCCCACGTCGGCTAGGGAGACCCTAGTCAACTAGCTTGACCCTCTCCTCTCCAGGATGGTGTCCCTCTCTTCTCTGCTCCTCGGCGGCCGATGACGAATTGATCGATGCGTGGCTCTCGGCCCCGGGGCTATAAATAGCCCGATTGGTGGCTAGGTTAAAGGGGGAGGCAAACGGGCCCTAGACTGGGCTGCGCCGGCTGGCCTGGGCCCATCCAGGCCCAGTTGCCTGCCTCCTTCGCGTGGCTTCGGTTCCCGAGTCTTCTAGGTCCTTCCCCCTTCTGCATGTGGTCCCTTGTCGTCAGTTTCTCTCCGAGTTGGATGTAGCTCCGTGTCCCGCAAGATTCGACACTTTTCTGGGTAGGTCCTCGGAGTTTCTCATCTTCTCGGGTTTGGTCACTTGGCTTCTTGGAGTCGAGTTTGCTTCATTGCATGACATGTACGGGGCTTCAAGTTCCTGTCACAAGGTGTTTGATTTTAGTCTTGCTTTCTACGTCAAAAACCTGCATAAACACTAAACTCCAAAACTGACATGCACGAATGAAGTTGTTATACCAAGGGGGTTAGTACCAATGGATAAAGTATAAAACTCATGTCAACGCCGAAGGTAAACTCATGGCTAGGTTGACGGAATTTCACCGTCAACTAGGCCATATCAAAGTAATCGCGTTTAGTTTCTTCAAGGCACACAATCGAACAAGTGCTTTCTTCCAATTTGTTACGCACAACATCCCATTTGCCCGAAGCATTAAGCCTCCGAATGTTCCAGCACAAAATATTTCAGACACGATAATCCATAAATAAAACTAGGGGGGAGAGGAGAAGCTGCCAGGACAGCCGGCCAGAGCTGAGAGAAGAAAGTCACTGGGCAAAGGCCGAGCTTAGGCACAAAATAAGACAAAGCAGAGTGTTGTCCACAAAAGAACTGGGGCCAGCGCCAGGTATGTCAATCTTCAGGTGTGTCTTCATCATCCATCATAATGTGAGGAGAAGGCGTCTGCAACAGCCTATCAGTGGTCAACAGTCGATACCCTAGGAAGTCAGAAGCTCCAGAGAAACAAGTTCTGTCTTGCCAGTGTGTTCATCAATTTGAATAATGCTTATCTTGCGCTTCTTAGCTGGCTCTCGATCTAGACAAATGGCACACAAACCATCCTATTTATTCAGACGAGCACTACGCCTGACGCTTGTAGCTGCAATGGGGATTGCTGGGTTGGAGACTCCAGTCAATAGTGAAGCTCTTGTGGATGCTCTCTTCTTCTGAACGGCTGGTGTTATGTCGCCCACTACTGTTGCACTTGATGGGCCTATGTTGTTTGGATGAGGAACTTAAGAGAGGTTGGTGCACTCTTCAGAGAAAGAGGCCGCAGCTCCTGAAGACAGGCCTGGGCTGATCTCGGTTGCATCAGTGAGGGTGATGGGGGCAGCTTGTGCAGACGGCAGCTCACGGGCAGCAACAGATGCTCTTCTCTGCAAATCCTCAACAACAACAGGCCAGGATTGCAGAAGTGTTGCCGGGACACAGGATTTCCACGGAACCAATTCAAGCCCAGTGCGTGCTCGGACTTCTGGATCGATGAGGATGGAGTTCAAAGCAAGAGTTGGTGGAGTACAATGGGCTGCAAGAGAGGAGCTCAGATTTGGCAACCCTATCATGTAGAAGATAGAAACAGTCACACACAAACTTTGAGCTACCAAGAAGCAGACCTGGTTCTCATCCAAAATCGAAGTAGCATTGCTCGAGGATGAGCTATCATCTGAAGAAAAACTCTGCAGCACCTCATCCAGGGAGATGTCTGGGCTCGAGGCACGCAAGAATCTCATCCAAGAACTAGAGAGGTCAAGATCAATGAAGTGATGTGGAAGTTCAGGATTCTAAGCTAGAAGCTGTGGTTCAGGTGCAACTGGAATTACTGGGTTCCATTCTGGCCACAGCTCCTCTTCATCTTCATCAACATCCTCTACCTAACCATCAAATTCCTGATTGGCACCCCCTCCTGGAACAACATTAGCGCCAGGCGCATGGTAGAGATGAGGAACAACATCAGGGTGAGGATTTCCCCCCAAAGACACCAAGGTTGTTTGCAGCCCCATTATGTTCTTCCCAGTTTGGGTCGTGCTGATGAGGGTCGAGGGCAATCGGGGGGTGCTCTAGGTGCGGTTCACCATCAATTGGGACTGGATCCTCATCAACAGGAAAAGCATCAGGAAAATTACTGTTCAGGATGTAGACCGGGACAACCCAGGATCTCCCAGTGGCTCCAATCATGGTGCCTCTAGACACAATCAGACTTCGAGGTACTCTATCAGGGCTGAGCAAAAGAACTTGGACGAGGATTCTTGATTTGTTTGCATCCCTATACCATTCAAGCAGACGGCCATAGGGAGCTACAACAACTCTGATGTATACATCTTTCTGTAAATCCAGCGGAAAGGCGAGAAACATAACCCATCACACATGAATGTAATTGCAGCTCCTAGAGTTGATTCCTTCATCATGCTTGACCACAGAAACAATGTTGTGCTGACCCATATGAATCGGTGATTCTCTGACTAACTGATCTCATTGGGGAACGGTTTGCAGCTTGATCAAACTAATACCAAGGGGGGACAGATGCGATTCAAGAATGTGGACACACTGTGTGTGTGCTCGAGGGACTCGCATACCATATTGAGCTTAGGACAAAGCTGCGCTACCTCTTGGGGGGCGGGTTGATGGTGACGATCGCGAAGTCTGCATGCTCCCTGGTTGGCTCACCGCCCAATGCCATACGACGTTGAGCAGGATGGTTCCAACCATGTTCCACAGCCAGGCCAACCACGAGGAACGGTCGTGGATCGACTTGGAAGTTCGCCATTGGATTGTCGTCACTGGAGTCGGTGACTTCGACGGCGACAGCGGCGTGAGGGGAAGAGGCGGAGCTGGGGTTTTCTACTATTGTGGAGGAAAACAATGGATGTGTTTGGGGAATAAAGTTCTCTTGTTCATCTGCAAGAGAAGATGAAGCATCCGGGTACAGTTGGAAACCGGCGCGAGAATCGAGGTTGGGAAGCTGTGAATCGATCTGATGCCTTCCAGGGAATTCCGAATGGGCCTTCTCGCTGGGAAAAGGGAGCTTGGGCCTCCAGAAGATTTTGTTGGGTCCTCGGTATGTCTGTGTTTTAGGGGCCCAAACTGGTGTGCAACAGGAGCTGGCTAGGTGACCAAACCGAAGACAACGTTGGCAGTGGAGCTCGAATTTCTTGGCCCATCTAGGCGGACCATGCCGACGGATGGAAGGCTGAGAAGTGGGCCAGGAAGTCTCTCTTGGATGAGGCCAAGAATTCAAATTTGAACGTGGTTGTTGATTACGCGCCTAGAATTCCGGATTAGGGTGAATCGTGGGGCGAAGAACACGGGTCTTTGATTGCGAACTGCCAAGTTGAGAGCTTGGAGAAAAAATGCCCGAGCAATTGACTTGAAGAGGGTCGACCTCCGCGCTGAATGATCCTAAAACCAGAGCAACAAGATTATGCTGACGATGATGGGGTGGAGATTGAACTAGATTCTCAGCAAAATGAACTCTTTTCTTGTGCTGAACATTTTTTAAAGCTTCTTTTTTTGCTGCCTCTTTCTTTGCTGCTTTAGATAAAACTTTGGTCCACTCTTTCTCTTGCTCAATTTCCCAATCACGCTTCTCTTTTTCCCAGTGTGGAGTCCCGTTGCTCCATAGATGAAAATAGATGTCGAAGGACGAAGTGATCACTCAGCGTTTTTTTAGATCTGAAATCCCACTTCTTTTGAGAAGACCGAGAAGCGAAAATGATTGGTGCTCAAGAATCTGACATGAAAATCCTAGGCACGGCCACCCAAACACAATTGAAGAGCCAAGGCAACTGATTCTTCCATTAAGCGGAAGAGGAAACACCGAAAAGTAGCAAGAAGGAAGAACGAGCCATCAGGGGTGGGGAAGGGGTGGTGTTCCGGTGCATGGAAGTGTCGACAAATCTCATCCTGAAACTCCAAACCAATGTTGAAGTCCAGACAATCCACCAGATCCAAAGAAGAGCCCATCTCCTGAGTCAAAACCGGTCAGAGATCACCATTACCGGCGGTGGGAAGGCGACGGAGGGGGCGGCAGTGGGAGGGGGGAGAGTCGCCATCTTCTTTACCTATCCTGTTAGAACAGAAGACTGGTGAGTTACCCAGATGTTACTTGAAGTGGAGCCGCAACCGCCAAGGTACAAGAGGAAGGGAGGAAACCGACAACTCCGGCTTCTCCCGGACTCTCACCTCAACTCTCACCTAATTCTAACACTAATTTGGTAGGGATTTGGCTGCATGAGGGGGTCCTTGTAGGCGAGAGGGAGCTGCAGCGCCAGGCAAGGAGGTGCGGCTGTATCTCCAGGTCTGGCCGGCCTTGTGATTTCCATCGCCTTCGATCGTGCGTCTGTGATTTGGTACCCGAGGCGGTTAGAAGGCGGTTGTGGGTCGGTTTGTTGAGTAAAGGAGGTGCGGCCAGTCCTCTTGGTGCTGTCGGCCCTGGGCCCTCTTGTCATTCACTCTGGATCATGCTCTAATGTGTAGATGAAGTCTTGGATGTTGCCCCACGTGGTTGTTCACTGGCTTGTGGGTCCATGCATCCAAGTGAGGCTAATCTCATCCTCTGGATCAAACCGACATTGTTCCTTCGATCAGGATTGTTCGTAGTTGTGTTCCCTTCAGTGACCGAGGCTTGTTGGCAAGTTTTGGCGAGTTGGGCAGTGCGGCCGGCCCTGCCTCCTAGCCCCAGTGCATCTCTCATGTGGTGTGTTTGCTTGATCTAACACGATCGTGACGAGTTTGGTCTTCTGGGAGCTAGTGCATGGAACTGTACTTGGTGGGAGCCTGAGTAGTGGTGCAAGGTAGGGCCGGCCGCACCACTAGGTGCGGCCGTGCCTGCCTTATGTGGCTTGGTGCTCTGGACTTGCTCCCTAATCTTGACCCTGAAAATAAAATCTCAACACAGCTCGTGGAACTTCATTAGCACCTAAAACAAGCATGAAATTGGTGCCTGGCCTATAGACTTGGTCCCCTTGGATATTATGCTAAGTGTAGAGGCATTTGGCAAAGTTTGGTGTTGATCGGAGGAGGTTGATCGGTCCGACTGAACCTACTAGGTTCGGCGGCACCTACCCCCCGACACGCCTCGTGTCACAATCTTCTGTGAGGCATAATTTCTGCATTAGGACTCCGAATTAGGTGAACCAAAACTCCATTTCATTCATCTTGACGATAACTTCGCAATGGTGCTATCAAACTAAGCATTTGACATTGTTTGTCAAGATGCTTTATTTGTGCTATGATGTCTCATTATGAACTGCATCCAAATATTCACCAAATCTTGTGGAATCCGTTAGTTTATAACCCCACAGCTATGATGCAAGCTTTGATGGAGTGAAATTTATCCAAAGTTGATGGTCGAAAATAGGGACTTAACGACTATCAACAGACGGCCTCTCTGGCGAATGGCTCTCTTTTTGTGAATGGCAGCGCCTCACGTACTTAGGGTTCCATCATCTTCACACTCCAGAAACGGGGGGAGGGGCGAACCGATGATAGAATGGGCCAGGCCGGCTAGCCTAGGCCGACCGACCCAGGCCCATTTCGACCCGGTTTGATCACCCCTTCGCACACGTGGGTCCTCTTGACATTTTGCACTTTGCCCCCTCCAATTGCACCATTTTGACATTGTCGTCCTCGCGTCCAAGATGGAGGGTCTTCTCGCATGAAGTTCAGTCTTTTACGCTTCAATCCTTAGGGATGTTCCTTTGTAACACTTCTGTCCTTTCCACCTTTGGGAGTGATTTCATCATGCTCTCAAAACACGAACGGGACTCTTCAATTGCTCCTTTGAACTCTGTCCTTTGTGTCCATGTTTTCCTGCAAAAACATAACACTTCTAAATGCACATACAAAGATGAACTTGTTATATCATTAGTGTGCCTAGTGGCGGGTTAGTTACATAATCAAATCCAAACCAAAGTGTAATGAAAATGTTTGGTTCACCAAAATACACCGTCAACAATGACCCGCCTCGATCGGAGGCATGACCGTCATACACTAGGACGTGAACCGTCACTAGCCCCCAGGGGCCTAGGGCTGACGCCAGATGCGCAGTTCGAAGGCTAGCCCAGTGAAAAGTTTCAAACAGTCACCGTCGTCACCAGAGCGAGGGACGATAAGAGATGGGCCCACAAGCGGCCAAAACCTGAGCGCACGAGCGCCATGGGCATCCTGGATTCGTGTTTGAGCCCCGGACGAAAAATTCTAGAGGAATCCCCATCGGAGGGGAGGCGACGAGCCGCCAGGGTCAATCGAACAACCCTGGAGACAATGAGATATGCGGAGGGGTTGATAAGATCTATCACCAACTGATCCATTGGGACCCCGCGAACAGGACCTGGGTCTTACTCGAACTACCCGATAGTAGCTCAACTGTGACAACCCGCCCAGGAAAATACCGTACAATCGCCTAAACCAACCCACTTTGGTTATTAAGAAATAATAAACTATCATCATGTCGTTAGTCGCTGGGTTAAAGCCTAGTAAATCACTTATAGAGCAACAAGGATCGTAATATATGCATTAAAACTCACGCGAAGGCGAGTCCAGAGATACAACATAATTAACATCCGAAATTTACCCCCAAGGGTTTAATTATTACAGACTGAAGTCTTTGACATGACCACGAAGTTCAAAGTATTTAAAATAGTGGAATTAAACTAAACGGAACGCGGATGAAGGACGGATTAGGCGACCAGAGGGGGGGAGTGAATGGGAGCCGATAAAAATTCTTCCCGAAGGATGAACTCGGCCTATGCCCCAAATCCACAACCAAGGATTCCAACACGAGCTTGCTAAGGACGCGTAGTCACAAAGGACCTACCAACCCTAGGAACAAGTCCCAAACCAATCCAACGCGGAAGCACAACTCAAAAAGGAAGGGACTTAGGCAATCTGGAAAGCACCAGGCGGACTGTCCGCAGTGTCCGGGCGGACTGTCCGCGAGGATGGCGCGGACTGTCCGCGAGGAGGGCACGGACCGTCCGAAATTGCTACCCGAACCTCCCGATCGCACCGAGAAAAACGGACCGTCCGTGATGGACCCGCGGACCGTCCGCCTCGTCACCGACCGTCCGACACTCTAGTACGAACCGTCCGCAAACTTCATGCACCAAAAACCCACCGACAAAATGGATCCAAAATGAAAGAGTACCACGGCCTACTAGCCCAAGAGGTGGCTGAAAATTCAGCCCCCTCCTCCTATATATAGGCCCTCCGGAAAAGACCGAAGTGCCCCTACACTAGGAGTACAACACAAGCCCTCACAGGGGCATTTTGGTCAACACATGAAGTTCACCATCGGACGGCCGCGCATCCATCAGGCCTTCACGTCCACCTGACGCAAGCACCTAGATCATGCCGCGTGTCGCCCGCCTCGAAGCTTCCCGACACACCCGGATACCGTCTCCGTCACGCCAGGCCCTCGGACTCGGTTTTGAGGCCCAAACCGAGAAACCCTCCTCCGATGGTTTTGTGGCCAAACCACCAAACCCCCGCATACACGGCCGGCCTCACCACGCCAAGCGTCGAGCCCGCGAAGCCTTTCACCTCCGACGCCCGGACGGTCTACTCAGTCTTGCCTCGTTCCTTGACTTGGCCACCACCGATGCACCGGCTCCATGTCCACGACTTCGTCTTGCTCTTCTTGCACCATACGGCTCGCACTTGATCCCGTCGGCCACCGGGTCCCTCGAACCAAGCCTACTTGTCTCTCCACTCCTTGGAGGCCCCGCAAGGCTAAGACCTTTCGCGCCTGTTCTTCACCTGCACCAACGCAAACCAAGCCGCAACCAACATCTGCAATACTAGGCCAAGAGTCAGTCCACACAATGTTGTCAACCACTCCTCACGAGTGCATTGACAACACACCACATAAACAATAAGGTCAATACACAAAATAAAACACACACAACACAACTCAACACTACACACACAAAGCTTCAAACCATCCGGTCAATCACTCATCACACACGGACCAAGGTGCTTCTCAACTTGGTTCCTCAATCTCCCCCTTGATGGGTGCATTGACAAAAGAAGGTCAGAAAGCAAACAAGAACTCATTCAAGCGCCACAAGGCCAATAAAAAGCAAACAAAAGGCCACTTGAAGTGAGAAGGGATAAAAGCATGCTCCGACAAATTTCTCTCGAAACCAAAGTAAGCACAAAGGCTAAGCGCAATCGAAGAGACACACTACCAACATGCAATCCCTAAAAGCCATCAAACCAAAATGCTCAACCCAAAGTGCCATAAAACTCTTACCAAAACACTTGTCAACCGCTCATCACCATCAAATCAAGGTTCATATCAACTTGATTTTCCAAATTTCTCCCCCTTGAGGAGCGGATTGACAACAAGTGAGCACAAAGAAATGGTTTGAGAGGGCAAAGGCCGAACAACTCATCCAAGTGAAAGAAAACCACACAAGAGCAAAGAACAAGGTCACTTGGCATGAGAGAAACCACAAAGGCCAACTCAATGTCTCGGTCCCCAAAGACATGGGCAACGGCTCGACACAACCGAGACAAGAATGCATGATCCCTCAAGAAGAGGCACAAAGGGCTCAACACCGATCATGGACAAGCGAAATCACACGATCCCTCAAGAAGAGGCACAAAGGGCTCAACACCAATCATGTGATAATCGAAAACACAAGTCAACCGTCGGCTCCTCAAAAAGAGGCAACGGGGCTCAACACCACCGGCACAAGAGCACAAAACTCACAAGCTCCCCCCTAAACACATGAACTAGGACCAAAGAGCATACAAAGCTCACCCTAAACTCATGAGATAGAGCAAAAAGCAACCACCAAAGCACAACTCAGGCAAACAAAGGAAACTCACCAAAGCTCCACCTACACAAATGCAAGCTCCCCTTGAACATGTGGATGCAAACTTCCAAATTTTAGCTCACCTCTTCTGAATTTGCATTAAGCTCACCTCTTCTCCCCCTTGTTGACAATGTATGAATCAAGGTGAAAATGCAGGAATTTAAGACAAAGCATATAAACATCTACATGAGCTTCTCAAATAGGCCAAATCTAGTGTCAAAGGCTAGAAGTGAGACAAAGAGCACACATATGGGTCCTAGCATAGTCAAAGCATTGCCACAAGTAATATATGGAAATATAGGCATGTGACAAAGCAAATTTTCAGATTTGAGCAATTTTATCAAAAGATGGCTCACTTCAAATTTAAAGGCCTATCCATGTCATATTCTAGCTAAAAACATGCATATCATCCAGAGATCATACAAGGAGATCAAAATCTTAACAAAATATCATTGCAAACACCCATAAAGCAAAGCATGTCATGTTAAAGCTCATGAGCCATGTGTCCACTTCGGGGAGACTTCTCCACTGGTGAACATCATGCAACATGTTTTGCACCCATGTGTGATAAATAACACATTTTAAGCATAAACATGGTGGATGGAGCATTTTGCAAGCATACACACTTCTTTTCAAGATTAATTCATTTCATGGTACATGAAGTGCCTTTGCGGCAAAAAGAAGCTTATGCTCCCCCATGAATGCAACATAGGCTAAACATTCACAATGATAATCGGCCTTTGGCCCAAATGCAAGAAAAAGATATCCAAGCACAATCTAAGCATGGAGAGCACATTTAGACCAAAACGTGACATGGATACACTACTACACATGAGTGGAGCACATTTCATCAAATTTAGTCAAGATTAGCATTTGATTCAAAAAGGGCTATCTCACAACACATATATCTCAAATATTCCAAGAGCATAGCCTCACATAGCCATTTCTCCACACACATGACCAATATCTCACAAGTAGCCAAAGAAACTCAAATGAGGCATATGGAAGAAGCTCATCATCCTAAAATGCAATATGATACAAATGCAACACAGGTAGACATGTACATCAAAAGAAACATGATATATGACAGAATGCGAGATACAAATGTCAATCCTACCAAAGTCTATACAACATGATATATGATACAAATGCAATGCAAAATGCATAGGGAGACGAGGAACTTGACTTAACACCAATAAAGCTCACGAGGGAACACACCAACCAAGAATCGCTCCAAGCGAGAGAAGAGCCACCAAAGGTCCCAATTCAGTACCATAGAAAAAAGTACCAATTGCAAAACCGCAAAGATCCCAATTGAGTACCATAGAAGGAATACCAATTTAAGGATCACAAAGACTGCCCAAAAAGCCACAACCCTTCTTGGAATCAAATTCCCTATCAAAAGAAGCCAAGCTCCCCCTCAACCAAGGGCAACTCACAAAGCAAAAGCTAGCAAAAGAAAGAGCAAGGAAAACTCTAAAACCAACCGAAAAGAGGAACAACAACACAACCTGAAGACAAGACAAGCCCAAAACTCCAAGGAAAGCTCACAACATGCTACACAATGCATTGACAATATCAATTAACATAAATAGAGCATTGTAACATGATTTCACAAATATGAATAAGCATGGGCAAGCAAGTATGTCAACAAGGTACAACACTAAACCAAAATGATACCAAAGAACAACATGCCAAACAATATACAAGAACTAAACAAAGGCATGATACAAGATCACATGGATCATCCACCAACATATATTACAAAGCTAGCATGACAAGATATACATGGGGGACAAACATGCTAACAAGAAAGGTACCATCGAGCTAGACAAAAATGATATGGATGAACAACATGATATATCTGAGCAATCAACCATAAAGTATGACATGATGTTCATAAATATCATCCACCATAAAATCATACAAAGATAGCAAGATAGATATTCAAGATCACAAAGCTATCATGAACAAGATGGCTAGCCTACCATGGTTTTCACACAAGCAAGACACAAGTATATACAAGAGAGGACAAGGGGAAAAGAAAACTCACTATACATGTGTACAAAGGCTTTCAAGAGCCATCCAAAACGGTGTGGAGAACCATCTTGTCTTGATCTTCTCACGGGCAGAGATCAAGCCCATCCAACTCATGTTCTCCAACCGCGCCTCCATACCTACACACAAGGAGACGAGAAAGACCGAGCCTTGGATCCGAAAGGGTTAGCAAGCACGTACTTGGGAATCCAAGATTTGGTCACACGGGTAAGTGGTGCACACAACCTATCATTGGGTTAGCATGAGGCAAATGCCGGTTGGAATGAAAAGTCTTTCGAACACCCTTGGAACCATGCCTCAAAGAAGTCACTCGCGAAGAAAGTCGAGTGCTACCACAAGCAAAAAGACAAAGATCCTTCGGGGTCGTAAGAGAAGAACCAACACAAGCACCACGGGAAGCATGTCGCGGACCAACACAAGAAACACTAGAAGCATGTCCACGAGCATGTCCTAACTCACTAGAAAGAGTGTCATAAAACCCGTCGACAAATCGCGCCTTCTTAGGCTCACAAGTGTTCATGCCATGAGAAGGGCTATGAACAACCAAAGGCCTAGAGGCACCTCCTCGCCGTAGTCTCCTTGCCCTGCGGTAGCAAAAGCTCTCTTGATGCCCATCCTTCCCACAGTGAGAGCAATGGTACAAAGGCCTATCGAGAGGCACAGTCCGAGTGGATGAATCACCATTCTCTTGTAAGTGGGAAGTCCCTTGGGACTTACAGCATGAAGCATCAACCCCAACATCCAACTTGGTGCCCACATTAGAATCACACATGCCATGAGAAAGGCTACGCGGCTTCTTAAAAGCTTTGGCACGCACACGTCGCTCGTGCTTGACACGGCGAAAGCAAAACTCAACGGTATGCCCATCCTTCTTGCAAAAGGTCCATTGGAACCTCAGCTTGGGAGTATGAGTTCCAAATATGTGGGAGGCACCCTTTCCATTCAAATCACCTTAGGCAACACCGGAAGAAGCAACAAGCTTAGGAGTAGCTATGGGAGAGCTATCCAAAGCACTACCACACTTACCACCATCCAAAGACTCACACTCAAGAGAAGAAGTCGACTCCGGTTTAGAAGAAGCAAATTTAGAAGCATCAACATTGGAGTGACAAGAGAAGCGTGAATCAAAACCCTTGGCACAAAGACTCTAGCACCTTGTGCGCAAAACCTCATTTTGAGACTTGAGGCGCTCACAAGTACCACATGTCCTATTTCTCAAATTATTGATTTCTTCTTCAATGCATTTAGCATATGTGGTACGCAAGAGTTCTTTTTCTTTCTCAAGGTTGGCACTCATCTCATCATGCTCAACCAACTTAGCACTCATATCCTCGCGCATTTTCTTTAAAGCCAAAACTTCACTTTCCAAATCAATGCATGAAGTGCAAATGAGACCACATGAACAAGTATCATCATTTACACCCATCAAAGCATCATCATCATCACAAGAAGTATTGCAAGCATCCTCTACAAGAAACAAAGAGCACTTGCTACAAGGCATGGATTTTATATCACAAATTTCAGCCCTAGCATGCTCAAGATCATCTACACATGTGGTGTGAGTCAATTTTAATTCATTAATTTCAGCATGCAAAGACTCACAAGAAACACATGGTAAAGAAGCATTTGTCTCTAACAAAGCAATCTTACTCCTAGCCATATCAAGCTCATCATTCAAAACAACACAAGAGTTGCAAGGCATAGAAGCATTGGATTTCAACAAGTCAATTTCAGATTGCAAGTTAGCAAGAGATGATCTCAATTCATCATTCTCAAAATCAAGATTGTCGCATGCTCTTCTAAAAGCTTCAACATGCATTTTGCGCCAATTAACTTCATCTTTTAATTTCTCATTCTTAGCACACAAGGAATCGCAAGATTTGCAAGGCAAAGAAGCTTTGAAATTTAACACCTTAATTTCAGATTTCAAGCATGCATTGGAAGCAATCAAAGCATCATTTTTAGCATGCATGGTGTTACAAGAAGTGCAAGAATTCAAAGTACAAGACTTCCAATGAGCCATACCACATTTCAACCTAGTAAGAGAGCATTTCATCTTCTCATTCTTCCTAGGCAAGGCATCACACAAATCTATGTTTCTCCTATGCAAGTCTCCACAATCACGCTCACAATCATCCAACCTATTGCATAGGATCAAGATAGATTTGGCAAGTGTACCTTGGTTCATGCCTCCTAGCTTGTGGTAGAGCTCGCCTTTCTTGATGTCACCAACTTGATAGTCCTCGATGAGAGATATCATCTCCTCCACTCCGGCTTCCGCCTCAACCGCCATACTCCTCCTGCTCAAGGAACCACAAGGAGAAGAACTTGGTGCCATAATCAAAGTACCGGTTAGGATTAGCCGAAAGCAAACTTGAGGAACAAGCAACGATGCAAAAAGAGCACTCAAAATGCCTCAATTCTCTAACAAGTACTCACGAGATCAAAAGCAAAGGATCTTATCTTTTTCCCAAAAATTTACCACTGAACAAGGAGCACCAAAGATAGAGGCACAAAAAATTTCAGCTCAAAATAAGGTGAAATGAAGCCTAGAGAAAATCCAAAAGAGACAAGACAAAGCTGCAAGAGACTTAAATGAGGATTTTTCAATTATCTTCTTGATTTTTTCTGAATTTTTGAAGACCCCAAAATGATCTTTTGATTATTTTAGGTCACCTACAAATGGAGTCATGAAACCGCTGTAAACATTTGAGCCAAAACGGAGCACCGAGCGAAAAGTTATGCCCGTTTTACCGAAGGTATCTCATATTATGATTTTCCAAGGGCACAACTCCAAATCGCCGGACTCAAAACGCGCAAACCAAGGTCGCAAGCAAAAGTACCTCTTTCCTCTAGTCACCCTATGGATTCAATACTTGTTAGAGCCACAAGAATCCACAACTGGCTCTGATACCAATTGAAGGACCGATTAGGCGACCAGAGAGGGGGGGAGTGAATGGGAGCCGATAAAAATTATTCCCGAAGGATGAACTCGGCCTATGCCCCAAATCCACAACCAAGGATTCCAACACGAGCTTGCCAAGGTCGCGTAGTCACAAAGGACCTACCAACCCTAGGAACAAGTCCCAAACCAATCCAACACGGGAGCACAACTCAAAAAGGAAGGGACTTAGGCAATCTGGAAAGCACCAGGCGGACTGTCCGCAGTGTCCGGGCGGACTGTCCGCGAGGATGGCGCGGTCCGCGAGGAGGGCACAGACCGTCCGAAATTGCTACCCGAACCTCCAGTACCGCACCGAGAAAAACGGACCATCTGTGATGGACCCGCGGACCGTCTGCCTCGGCACGGACCGTCCGACACTCTAGTACGGACCGTCCGCAAACTTCATGCACCAAAAACCCACCGACAAAATGGATCGAAAGAGAGGCGCTCAAGAACCCGCACGAACACGAAGAACGGCTGGGCTGTAAGGCACCTCGCGGACGGTCCGCGGTGACCTTGCAGATGGTCCGCGGCTACCTCGCGGACGGTCCACGGTGACCTCGCGGACGGTCCACCACGTGCGAATCAGCACAGCCGAGGAACACGAGAAACAACCTCAAACTTCCAATCGATGGATCTCCCAAACCACAAGGAGTCTTGAGACGAAATTTTGGTGAGATGATTAACACCCCAAGGAGAGGTTATGCCCCAAAAATTACATCCTCAAACATCCTACAACTCCCGGAATCGCAAATCCTTACCAAGAACACTATGACCTAGGGTTCATCCAAAAGTCAACGAATCAAAGGCCAGATCCGGCGTTTGAGGGGTCAAGATCATCCACAAAGAGGCACAAAGCACTCACCCATGATAGCCTCAAAGAAATCCAGATAGAAATGCCCTCAAATCGATGAAACAAGTCAAGCACGAAAATGGCACAAAAAGAGCTCCGAAAATGCAACAAAAGAAACTCGGGAATAGAAAGATTGGCACAAGATTTAGAGGATGAATTCACTATGAATATCTTGTCCAATCGATTACAAGCCACTCCTAGAATCCAAATCTAAGATGGCAAAAAGCTCCAATCAAAGAGCCACTCTCTCCTCTCTCCCTCTCTCCCAAACAACTCCAAAATGAAAGAGTACCACGGCCTACTAGCCCAAGAAGTGGCTGAAAATTCAGCCCCCTCCTCCTATATATAGGCCCTCCGGAAAAGACCGAAGTGCCCCTACACTAGGAGTACAACACAAGCCCTCACAGGGGCATTTTGGTCAACACATGAAGTTCACCATCGGACGGCCGCGCATCCATCAGGCCTTCACGTCCACCCGACGCAAGCACCTAGATCATGTCGCGTGTCGCCCGCCTCGAAGCTTCCCGACGCACCCGGATACCGTCTCCGTCACGCCAGGCCCTCAGACTCGGTTTTGAGACCCAAACCGAGAAACCCTCCTCCGATGGTTTTGTGGCCAAACCACCAAACCCTGCGTACACGGCCTGGCCTCACCACGCCAAGCGTCGAGCCCGCGAAGCCTTTCACCTCCGACGCCTGGACGGTCTACTCAGTCTTGCCTCGTTCCTTGACTTGGCCACCACCGATGCACCGGCTCCATGTCCACGACTTCGTCTTGCTCTTCTTGCACCATGCGGCTCGCACTTGATCCCGTCTCCACCGGGTCCCTCGAACCAAGCCTACTTGTCTCTCCACTCCTCGGAGGCCCCGCAAGGCTAAGATCTTTCGCGCTTGTTCTTCACCTGCACCAACGCAAACCAAGCCGCAACCAACACCTGCAATACTAGGCCAAGAGTCAGTCCACACAACGTTGTCAACCACTCCTCACGAGTGTATTGACAACACACCACATAAACAATAAGGTAAATACACAAAATAAAACACACACAACACAACTCAACACTACACACACAAAGCTTCAAACCATCCGGTCAATCACTCATCACACACGGACCAAGGTGCTTCTCAACTTGGTTCCTCAATCTCCCCCTTGATGAGTGCATTGACAAAAGAAGGTCAAAAAGCAAACAAGAACTCATTCAAGCGCCACAAGGCCAATAAAAAGCAAACAAAAGGCCACTTGAAGTGAGAAGGGATAAAAGCATGCTCCGACAAATTTCTCTCGAAACCAAAGTAAGCACAAAGGCTAAGTGCAATCGAAGAGACACACTACCAACATGCAATCCCTAAAAGCCATCAAACCAAAATGCTCAACCCAAAATGCCATAAAACTCTTACCAAAACACTTGTCAACCGCTCATCACCATCAAATCAAGGTACATATCAACTTGATTTTCCAAATTTCTCCCCCTTGAGGAGCGGATTGACAACAAGTGAGCACAAAGAAATGGTTTGAGAGGGCAAAGGCTGAACAACTCATCCAAGTGAAAGAAAACCACACAAGAGCAAAGAACAAGGTCACTTGGCATGAGAGAAACCACAAAGGCCAACTCAATGTCTCGGTCCCCAAAGACATGGGCAACGGCTCGACACAACCGAGACAAGAATGCATGATCCCTCAAGAAGAGGCACAAAGGGCTCAACACCGATCATGGACAAGCGAAATCACATGATCCCTCAAGAAGAGGCACAAAGGGCTCAACACCAATCATGTGATAATCGAAAACACAATTCAACTGTCGGCTACTCAAAAAGAGGCAACGGGGCTCAACACCACCGGCACAAGAGCACAAAACTCACAAGCTCCCCCCTAAACACATGAACTAGTGCCAAAGAGCATACAAAGCTCACCCTAAACTCATGACATAGAGAAAAAGAAACCACCAAAGCACAACTCAGGCAAACAAAAGAAACTCACCAAAGCTCCCCCTACGCAAATGCAAGCTCCCCCTGAACATGTGGATGCAAACTTCCAAATTTTAGCTCACCTCTTCTGAATTTGCATTAAGCTCACCTCTTCTCCCCCTTGTTGACAATGTATGAATCAAGGTGAAAATGCAGGAATTTAAGACAAAGCATATAAAAATCTACATGAGCTTCTCAAATAGGCCAAATCTAGTGTCAAAGGCTAGAAGTGAGACAAAGAGCACACATATGGGTCCTAGCATAGTCAAAGCATTGCCACAAGTAATATATGGAAATATAGGCATGTGACAAAGCAAATTTTCAGATTTGAGCAATTTTATCAAAAGATGGCTCATTTCAAATTTAAAGGCCTATCCATGTCATATTCTAGCCAAAAACATGCATATCATCCAGAGATCATACAAGGATTTCAAAATATTAACAAAAGATCATTGCAAACACCCATAAAGCAAAGCATGTCATGTTAAAGCTCATGAGCCATGTGTCCACTTCGGGGAGACTTCTCCACTGGTGAACATCATGCAACATGTTTTGCACCCATGTGTGATAAATAACACATTTTAAGCATAAACATGGTGGATGGAGCATTTTGCAAGCATATACACTTCTTTTCAAGATTAATTCATTTCATGGTACATGAAGTGCCTTTGCGGCAAAAAGAAGCTTATGCTCCCCCATGAATGCAACATAGGCTAAACATTCACAATGATAATCGGCCTTTGGCCCAAATGCAAGAAAAAGATATCCAAGCACAATCTACACATGAGTCGAGCACATTTCATCAAATTTAGTCAAGATTAGTATTTGATTCAAAAAGGGCTATCTCACAACACATATATCTCAAATATTCCAAGAGCATAGCCTCACTAGACTTGTAACGGTCCTATAGCAAAGCAGCTATCGGCCTATCATACTAATAAAGGACAAAGGTACTTAGGGGTCATGCATCTAGGGTTTCATATCAACTCCTGAACGTAAATGCACAATCATCCATAAATAGTGGCATAAGAATTTTAAAATACTGGGTTAATTGCACTGGGGCTTGCCTTCGTCAGCAGGATTAGCCTGAGTACCCTTAGTGTCTTCGAACACTTCCACGTACTGCAGCTCCGCTTTACCTCCTCCTTCCTCAGCTTCCGGCACGAGCGATTAGTTACCGTCAGGGAGTTCTACACGGAATGCAATGCAGGGTTCAGATGATGTGATGGATTAATTATTTTACCCAACTCTTGTTGGCCATATTCACCTTACAAATAATTAATTATTAATTCTTTTTCATTAAGGGTACTATAGGCATGGGTTCATTCTTTTAAATATACACTTAATTAATGTTTTCTTTTATGGTCGTTATCTCATGTGAGGTTTTATTATTCCACTTTTCCATAGCAAAGGGGTGCACATAAATGTAATTAATTCCATTTAAATTCTTAAACAGTAAGGGGTGTACTTATAGATCCTAAATAAGCTATGCAACCATTTAAAAAGGGTTACAAGGAAAAGGAGGACATTTTCCTATTTCTCAAAACATTTAATCCTTTAAAGGCCTCCAAAGCTTTTATTCAAACATTAAATTACTAAAATTTTCAGTGGAGGGTTTCTTAAGCACCAAAACACCTATATCAAGCCACTGAACACACATGCATGCTTGGAAAAGCTAGAAAAATAAATATACCAAAAATAACAAAAACTAGATACTAAACTAAGATAAATGCATAGAAAAATAAATAAGCATCCAAATGATCCAAATTTCTTGCACAAGCTCTCTGGTCCAAAACTAAGTTAGGAATGCAGCAAGCACACCTAGAACTACCACTGATCTTGCATTATTAACTTACAAAGGAAATCAAGCATATATCAAGAATAAATGCTTCTGATCGTTACCAAATTGTGGTTAATTCACCAAAGGTTTATCTTGGCATAAAGAGACCACATGCAGAAGTTGGGCACAAAAACATAATTATTTTTAGCTACAAAAATCATCTAGACAGATTCCGCATAAATGGAAAACAATTTATATAAAAAGATTTACATCATAACTCTGTGCAATTTTTGGTACAAGAGCTAGCCATAGTGTAATACACAACATATTCAAAAACTAGCTACAGAGGACTTATGGATTTTGAGATATAATAGATCTAGGTTTTTCACACTTCTATTTTCATGCCAAAAATATTAGTAAACAGCCTAGAAAAGTTTAACAAAAGTTGTAGCACTCATCACCAGGAGTCTAGCAAAATTGAGTTTGCATTTTACCGATTTTTCTACGATTTTCTAGAGATTTTACAAGAATCAGCAGAAGTGTTTTACTGTTGAAGTTTCTCTTTTGTAGTGAGGTTCCTAGAACTTTCCCAACCCTCACAGATTTGGGGGTAGCAATTGGGTCCTTGGCATGGGGAGGCGGCGGCTCCGGCGGGATTCCGGTGAGCCGGCAGCACTCCCGGCCGGAGGGGAGGGGGGTAGTAGAGCTCGACCACACGCTCACCTAGGGCCTAGGGGTGGCCGAAGTTGGGGCGGAGAAGTCGCCGACGTGGGCGCACGGTGAGGGCCGGCGGCGGCGGCGCCGCGGCGGCTCGGGTTCAGCGACGGGAATAGCCCTGCCTGGACAACAAGCGGCCCGAGAAGGTCCTATGGAGCCTAGGGAAGGGGCAGGGATGGTCGCACGGCCGTGGGAAGCAGTGGGGGCGCAGTTCGGCGGCGGCAGCGCTGATGGCGCGGTGGAGCGGCGGTGTCGGTGCGAGGGGGGGAACGTGCGGTATTTATAAGTGGGGCGCCTCGCCGGTGACGTCGCGGTGACGGCGCGGAGATGCCACCGTGGTACGGCGGCCTCGACCGGCGCGCGTACGGCGAAGCTCCGCGGACGAATCGGCGGTCCGTGGCGCGCACCCCGGCCGTACGGCGAGGACGGCGGCGCGCGTGGCCCCGGGGAGACTTCGAGGAGCCTGCGGGGCGCGGGCGCATGGGGAAGGCGTGCGGCTCGGGCAGCGTGCGGGCGCGGACGGCGAGGCGGCCGGCGCTCGGGCGCTCGCGGCACAGCAGCGCTCTGGCCGACAATGTGTCGATGTGCCCGTGTTTGAACCCGAATATCTCCAAAAAATTGACTAGAAGTGTACAAAGCTTTGAATAGGAAAGTTGTAGATCTCACTACCCTCTACAACTTTCACAAAGGCCATATGGTGTTTTTCTCAACAGTTTTAGCATAAAATGCACCCAAAGTTTGAATGCCATTCAGTGAGAAAGAACAGGAGGTGCTGGCAGTTGACCAAGATTTCCATCCTTTTCTACTCAAAATTGGAAATGTCATCCTACATGAAAGTTGTGGCCCTCGACAAACTGGACAACTTTCATATTGGTAGATTTTGAAGTCTAGGTGAAATTTGGAGAACGCGGCAAAAGTTCCGGAAGACATCCAAGAGCATTAGGGTTTAGGTAGGGTTTGACCGTGCATTTGACCAAGGTTTGACCACACATGTGTATTGACTTGATCAATAGGGTCATTAGGGTTGGTTGGTGAGGTTTTCGAGGTGAGGACCCAGGTTGACCGTGATTTGACCACTGTCAGTAGAGTTGACCGACTATTAGGGTTAAATAAAAACCCAGGGCATCACAGCCTAACCCCTTAAACGGAATCTCGTCCAGAGATTCTATTTAAGAAAACAAGATAGGTAGAAAGAACTCACGGTTTCGAGACTGCAGGAAGCCCAGATACTTGGTGTTGAGGTACTCTTCCGTCTCCCAAGTCGCTTTTTCCTCCGTGTGATGACTCCACTGTATCTTGTACATTGTTACGGTCTGTCTTCGAGTCTTTCTCTCCTTTCGATGTAACACCCTCATGGGATGCTCGATGAGCGAGAAATCCGGCTCAATCCAAGCATTAGCTTCTGTGATCACTTCGTTTTCTGGCACGGGTATACCTTTCTTTAATTCAGTCACATGAAATATATTGTGAACTGCAGAGAACCATTCTGGCAGTTGAATACGAAACCACTGGCCCACATACTTCTATGACTTCATAAGGTCCAATATAGCGCGGAGCTAACTTCCCTTTAACACTGAACCTTTGCACACCTTTGGTGGGGGAAACCTTTAGGTACACATAATCTCACACTTCAAAGTGTCGGGGTGCCGTTCCCTTATCATGATAGCTCTTTTGCCTCATCTGAGCTAACTTCAAGTTCTCCCTTATCACTTGCACCTTTTCTTCGGTATCTTTAACTAAGTCCAGACCAAAGAGCGTACTTTCTCTGGCTTCTCACCAATTCAACAGGGTGTGACATCTTCATCCGTAAAGAGCATCAAATGGTGCCATCTTCAAACGAGCTTGGTAGCTATTGTTGTAAGAGAACTCTATCAAGGACAAACACTTGTCCCAACTCTTATCAAACTGCAAGATGCTTGCTCATAGCATGTCTTCCAAAATTTGATTTATCCTTTCAGTCTTACCATCAGTCTGCGGATGATAGCTAGAACTACGAATCAACTTGGTTCCTAAGCACTCATGTAACTGCTCCCAGAAATGAGATACAAACTGAGTTTCTCTATCAGAGATTATGGTCTTCAGAATTCCACGCAAATGAACTATATGATCCATGCATAACTCTGCATATTACCGCACTGAATAGGTAGTATGAACTGCAATGAAATGAGCGGTCTTGGTGAGTCTATCCACGATAACCCAGATAGAATCTTTCTTTCTAGCTGTCAGGGGTAAACCCATAATAAAGTCCATACAAATGTCATCCCACATCCACAGGGGTATCGATAAAGGTTGGAGTACGCCTGCCGATTTCAAATGGCTTGCTTTCATCTGGTGGCCAGTATCGCACTCGGCTACATACTTGGCTATATCAACTTTCATATTGGACCACCAGAAATTTTGCTTCAAATCTTGATACATCTTAGTACTGCCGAGGTGAATAGAGAACTTGGACATATGAGCCTCATCAAAGATTGTCTTCCTAATTTCTGGATCAACAGGAACCACAAGGCGTTTCCCAAACCAGATCACATCCTTGTGATCCTTCGGGAAACAGGTATACTTGGGATCCCCCTCTGCCAGTTTCTGTTTGATGTTTTGTATGTCTTTGTCATTGCGTTGAGCAGTGACAATTCTATCATAAAGATTAGATTCGGCAGCTAAGGCATAAAGATTTCCTCGTTCTACTACTTCCAAGTTGAGCTTTCTCATCTCTTCACAAAACGGGTCACTAACTGACTCCAACTCTAGATGGTTGCAGTGGACTTTGCGGCTAAGAGCATCCGCAACAACATTTGCTTTCTCGGGGTGATAGTGTACTTCCAAGTCGTAATCTTTAATCAACTGAAGCCATCTCCTTTGCCTCATGTTTAGATCCGACTGAGTAAAGATGTATTTGAGACTCTTGTGATCAGTGAAGATATTGCAACGCTTGCCCATCAGATAATGTCTCCATATATTGAAAGCGTGGACAACAGCTGCTAACTCTAGATCATGGGTGGGATAATTGATCTCATGAGGTCGAAGTGCTCGTGAAGCATAGGCAATGGCTCAGCCTTCTTGCATAAGAACACAACCGAGACCTGTGCCTGACACGTCACAGAAAACTTCAAAAGGTTTGGAATTATCTAGTTGCACTAGCACTGGGGTTGAAATTAAGTGTTGCCTCAGGGTGTGGAAGGCTTTCTCACATGCTTCACTCCACACAAACTTCACTCCTTTCTTGAGCAGTTCGGTCATAGGTTTAGCGATTCTGGAGAAGTCCGGAATGAATCGGTGGTAATAACCCACCAAACCTAAGAAACTGCCTATTTGGTGTACGGACTTGGGTGGTTTCCAATCCATCACCTCTTGCACTTTGCTAGGATCTACGGAGATGCCATATTTTGAAATAGTATGCCCCAAAAATTTGACACTATCCAACCAGAATTCGCATTTGGAGAACTTAGCATAAAGCTTATGATCTCGCAAACGCTGTAGAACAACTCGAAGATGTTTGGCATGCTCCTTCTCATTTTTGGAGTAGATGAGGATATCAACGATAAAGACCACTATGAATTTGTCAAGCTCCGCCATAAACACGGAGTTCATAAGGTACATGAAGTAGGCTGGGGCATTTGTGAGACCAAAGGACATCACCAAGAACTCGTAAAGACCATAGCGAGTGGAGAAAGCAGTTTTAGGAATGTCACAAGGTCGAATTTTGATTTGGTGGTAACCAGAATGAAGATCGATCTTGGAGAAAACTTTGGCTCCAGCCAATTGATGAAAGAGAATATCAATTCGGGGAAGAGGATATTTATTCTTGATGGTCACTACATTGAGCAGTTTCTAGTCAACACACAGCCTCAAGCTACCATCTTTCTTTTTGACAAAGAGAGCGGGGCAACCCCAAGGAGAAGAGCTCGGGCGAATATAACCCTTATTTAACAGCTCCTGGAGTTGGTTTTTCAGCTTGGCTAGTTCTTTAGGAGGCATACGATAAGGTCGTCTAGAAATGGGTGCAGTACCCAGTTGGAATTCAATTACAAACTCGCCATCTCGGTCTGGTGGCATACCAGGAAATTCGTCAGGAAAGACATCTGGATACTCACACACTACTAGAATTTCATCAAGATGGGAGATAATGGTCACATAGGCGCAAGAGTCTACACCATCCTTAAAAGGTAGGTACAATGTAGTGTGCCCGACCGTAGGCGAATTGATAGCTACAACTCTATCTGAGATATCTAGAACCACCTTATGTCGGGTCATCCAATCCATACCCAAGATAACATCCATGCCTTCCAAACTTATGGCTATGAGGTGTGTCGGAAAGATTTTACTACCCAATCCCAAACGTACTCCGCGGATTAAGGTACTAGAGGAGATTTGCCCTCCCGGAGTGAAAATTTTATAAGCGGAATAGGTATGAGAACTCATCAAACCCATTTTGCCTATTAGCTTTCACTTATGAAACTGTGGGTAGCTCCAGAATCAAATAAAATCTTAATAGGAGTGTCATTGATAGAGAATGTACCTGTGAGCATTGAAGCTCCTTCTGGGATGTCACTCATGGTGGTGAAGTTTAGCTTGCCTTGGCGGACTTGCACCATTGGCTTCTTAGCCGGAGTGACAGGCTTGTTTCCTGCACCTTGATTTTACGGATTGGGCTTGCTCTGCTTGGGCTTGGGGCAATCATTGATGTAATACCCTAGCTTACCACAGTTGAAACATCGGTGATCACCAATGTTACGTGGGGCTACATTAGTCTTTGGAGCCTACTGTTGAGCGTTGCGGAACTGGAAGTTCCCTGAAGATTTGCCCTGGGATGACTTCATCGTCCAGCGTCCAGTTGAAGATTGCTGGGATGGGTTAGGAACATTCTTTTTCACAAAGCGAAACTTCTTGTTAGTTCCACTACCCGAAGAAAAACCAGACGACCTCTTCTTGTCCCTATGGGCCTTTTTCATATCATCCTCCTGGGATATAGTCTTGTTCACGAGCTCATGGAAACTCTCTGGCTCGAGCAAGTTCAGTCATTCATACAACTTGCCATCTAGACCATCACAGAACCTTTCTATCTTCTTTGCATCAGTATCCACGTGATGTCCACCGTATTGGCAAAGGCTATAGAACTTCTCAGCGTAACGGTACACCGTGTCAGATCCCTGTCTGAGGGCCAGTAACTCCCTCATCTTCATATCCATTAATCCCTTAGGAATGTAATGGCTTTTGAAAGCTTGCTTGAAATCATTCCAAGTGACAGCACACCCTTGCTGCATAGTCTTGAAATGATTCCACCACATTAAGGCTTCTCCTCGCAGTTGCAGAGCTGTGAGGACCATGTGTGGTTCGATGACCGGTGTATGGTCGCTTCCTGGTGTGATGAGTGATTGACAATGTTGTGTGGACTGATTCTTGGCTAAGTATTGCAGGTGCAGGTTGCGGCTTGACTGGTGTTGGTGCAGGTGAAGAACAAGCATGAAAGGTCATCGCCGGTGAGGCCTCCAGGTGTGGAGAAGACAAGTAGGCTTCATTCGAGGGACCCGGTGGCCAATGGGGTCAAGTGCGGGCCGCATGGTGGCATGAACAGCAAGATGAAGTCATGGACGGTTTCTTGGTGAGCCTCAAAACCAAGGTCGAGTCAGGACTACGTGGGAGCCGAGTTGTGAGTGGCGATTCGCGGAGGCTACACCGAGTTCGCGGGGTTTCTGGTGGTTCACCAGGAAACCACTGGGTTCCTTGGTTGATCCACAAAGACAAGACCGAAGAACCGAACACGGTACTGCAGCAGCTCCAGACCGGTCTGACCAGTGGGTTTGACCGGTAGGTACCAGTCTAACCGGTGAGGAGCACCGGTCTGACCGGTGTGCGACGACGCAGTCCGGAATCTTCGAAGCGGAGGACACGCGTCGGGATCACATGGCTTGCGTCAAGGTTAAGCAGGGTGCGGTCGCCGGGCATCCATCCGATGCAGAAATTCTGACTTCCAAAACCGCCCTTGAGAGGCTTATGTCCCTAGTTATTAAGTAAGGGTATTTTAGACTTTTGGCTTGCCTCCATATAACCCAAGTGGTGAGAGGATGGCAGCCATCTCTTGGAACCCTAGTTCATTTGCTTTGTTATTTTCTCTTCCTATTTTCTTAGGATTTCCATAGGACTAGCTTGAGAGTTCATGGTGAGATCTTGTGAGAGGGTTGGATGATCGGGCGGCAAGCTAGACCTTGTATGAACCTCCTTGGTATGTATAGATGATTCGGCGTGGTTCCTCAAGGCTTTGTTGTGTTGTTCCCGGTTGTTCTTGGTGGTGATTTTCGGAGCCCTCTCTTGGTGGTGTTATTGATGTGTTTTCGGGACCTTGCTCTTGGGGATTTGATAAGGAAATATGTGTGAACCCTTTGTGGTTCTTTTGCCTTTAATTCCCCTCTCAAATTCGTGAGTTAAGGGGCTCGATTTTGGGGTTCTCGGTGTTCTAGGGTTAGAGGAGTTCTTGGCAGAATTTCTTCGATTCCTCTTGATTTGACAAGTTTTGGTGGGTAGAAACTTGGCTATGGACTCCTCATGAGGTGTTCCTACTATCCCCAAAGTCTTATGCAAATCCGTGGAGCAATTCGGGAGATCGGGAGTTGGATTTGGGGGAGTTGACCCGTGGGTGTTGTTCATCCCGAGCTGCCCAGGTTACACCGGTCTGACCGATGCTCTTAACCGGTCTGACCGGTGTGAATCACTTGTGGGATTTGCCTCGGGTGAACTATTGAACTCGTGTGTCTTTGGGCTGTGGTGTTGCTAGTCTGATCTTGGTCTGTTTGGAGTTGTTTTGCTAGGCTTTGTGTAGGGTTTTCCTTCCGTGTAGCTTGTGTTTTGGGGGTGTTTTTATTCCAGGGCCTAGAGAAGTTGCTGAGGCTCTCTGGAACACTTCTTGTGCGGCTGTTGTAGCCACCGGCCTGACCGGCTCTGTCCACCGGTCTAACCGGCGCAGGCCATCGGTCCGACCGGTGCAGCACAGGCGGCAAGCCGTGCAAGTTTCCGTCGTGCGCGTTGGTGAGTTTTGGCTCGGAAGGTTGTTTGTTGGTTCCTAGGTCCAGTAGCACTCCAGTGGCTGCCTGGGCTTGGCCAACTTGGGTAGTGAGTCGGAGACGTGTGTTGGAAGCCGTGTTCGTCTTGTTGGAGTCTCCATCTCCTTCGAGAAGAATTTTTATCGGCTCCCATTCACTCCCCCCTCTCTGGTTCTCCGTATCGGTCCTTCAAGTGGTATCAGAGCTGGTTACGGGTCTTGATTGACTCTAACCAGTCTAAGATCCAAGGATGGCGTACCAGGAACGGGGTTCGGGTCCTCCACACTTTGATGGCAAGAACTACCAAATGTGGAGTAAGCGGATGGCGGCGTTCCTTCGCGGAAAGGGTAAGATCCTTTGGGATGTCACGGTGGACAATGGCTATGTCCAGCCGATGAACTTCCTCGCTCCGGGATCGAGAGACATGTTCGACGCCAACAATAAGGCGGTCGACTACTTGTTTCGTGCTTTGTGTTAGCCTGAGTTCGATCGGGTGCACACCGAGCACTTGGCTTGTAGAATTTGGTCGGTGTTGAAGGAAGCTCATGTTGGGAATGCCCAGGTTCAGGCTCGGATGTATGCGACTTACCGGAGAGAGTACGAGAACTTCACTCATCTCCGCGGTGAGTTCATCGATGCCTTGTTTCAGAGTTTCACAGTGGTTGTGAACAACATGAGGGCCAATGTGGACGTGCTCCCGTACGATGATCATGATAGGGCTGTCAAGCTCTTACACTCATTGGATCGTACGGTTTGGGGTGGAAAGTTCAAGGCCATTGTGGAGTCGGAAAAGTATGACACGCTGACCGTGAACGAGCTATTCTCAAAGCTCAAGTCGGCTAAGGTGGATAGGGGCATGATAGTCAAGATCGAGGGTCCGACTGACTCTCATAGTCTTGCCCTCGTCGGTGGTTCGAAAGGAAAGGCTAACACTAACCCATCCACCACGATGTTCTCTTTGTCCTTTTTGATGTCTATGCCAGATGAGGAGTTCAACGTGCTTGGAGAGGATGAGCTGGCATTGCTGACGAGGAGATTCGAGAGGCTGCACGAGAATCGGGTGAACATGACGAGGAACACAAGGACATGCTTCCAGTGCGGCAAGATGGGACACTTCGTCACCGACTGCCCGGAGAAGGTCGAGAACAAGGATGGCTACAAGCACAAGTCAAGGACGGATGTACCGGTTGAGGCGTGACCACAAGAGCAAGCACAAGAACAAGCACAAGGACGAGCGACGGTGAGGAAGAAGGAGAGCCGAGGCAAGGCCCGAGCGATGGTTGGAGCGAGCGACGTCGACTCCAGTTCCGCGTACTCCACCTCGAGATCAAGCAGCAGTGAAGATGAAGGTGATCATCGCAAGGGCAGGAAGTCGTCCAAGAACCTGAGCGGGCTGAGCTGCTTCGCTAGAGACGGCTTCTGCACCATAGCGCTGAGCTCCGACAGCAAGAAGAGCACACAGAGCGACTCGGACTCTGACTCCGACGATGAGGTGCGTGATGAACTTCCCTTCTTGCGTCAGGAGAATGAACGGCTTGTCTTGTTGCTTGATAATCGTGATGACATGCTTAGAGAGGCCAAGAAAATGAAGAAAGAGCTTAGGGCTTCGCTTGAGGATGCTAGGACTAGAGTGGCTGAGTTAGAAACACAGAATTTGGATGCTAAGCTTGAAATTGACTCTCTGAAAGCTTCACCTGTTGTTTCTGATGAAGTTGAATGTGCTGATTGTCCTATTTTTCTTGTCGATCTTGCCTTGTTTAATGAAAAGCATGCCACCAAGTGTGAGGAACTAGATGTGCTTAGGGTTGAAGTGGCTGAGCTTAAGTCTAGACCTGCTTTGCTAGGTGCTTGCACTTCTTGCCCTGTCTTGCATGGTAAAATTGATGAGATGTATGCTTACACTATTTCTCTTGAGGCTAAGTTGAAAGAACCAATTCCTACATCTTGCTCTACTTGTGAAATGCATGCTTTGAAGAATCTAGAACTTGCACATTATGTTGATCGTTTGCAGGATGAGAATGATGAGTTGAGAAAGTTGATGGGTTGGTTGTCTGGTCATGAGCCTCAGTTGAGGATAATGATCAAGACATACAAGAGGCAGGATGGTGAGGGACTTGGGGCAAACAAGATTGGTGAGGGAAGTGGAGAGATTATCCCAGAGCCACCAAAAACCCACAACAAAAATGAGTTCCCTCCTAAACCTAACCATCTTAGGAACCGACTAGACACAACTCCAGCTCCACCCGTGTTTCCTCCACAAACAAATGATTTCCAAAAGCCTATCAAGTTTGTGAGAACTTCCGGGAAAGTGTTCTTTGGGAAAGAGAGTGAGAAGGCTATTGAGGAGAAACCGGTTCAGAAGCCGAGTGGAGAGAAACCAAGTGAGCAGCCCCAACCCAAGCCTAAATCTAAGCTTGTGAGGTTCCATTGTGGATATTGTGGGAGAGATGGCCATAAGGATGAGTTTTGCTTCAAGAGAAAGCGAGAGGAGAGGATGGCGAAGGAGTGGGCTAACAAGGACAAGTACCACCTCCAATGGTGTACTTGAGACTCGTGTGCAGATGCCCAGGGCCAAGGCGAGTGTGAGGACAGTTCCGGCTTGGGGAGAGCGAAAGGCTGTTGGAGGTGGTGCTGGTCGGGCTACACCGATCAGACAGGTGAGAGGCACCAGTCAGACCGATACAGGTCTGGACAGGCAGCAGTTCGGGTTTCTTGCTCGTACAGGTGCGAGGTTTGGTTCTGGAGGTCGTGGTTCTGGTGGTTGGGCTGGAGAGTTTGCAGGAGGTCAGTTTGCTAGGCATTCTCCCCCTCGTGCTCAATACGGGGAAGGGAGGAGTCGTAGCTTTGAGTTGGAGAGGAGGGACAGACCACGACTTCGCTTTCATGGTTTTGGTCCTCCTCCTGTTAGAGAGGGATGGTTCCCTCATAGTAGTTACCATGGTGGTGTTCGTGGAGGTAGCTTTGGTAGGAAAGCTGGTTTGGATTGTGCGAACCCCACTTCTGAGCAAATGGCTCGACACTAGTTTTACTCTTTTGGTACTAACCCCAGTGCTGGGTCATTTGTTCGCTCACGTGCTCGTTTTTGAATTTCAGGTGGAAGACTTGAAGAACATTTGGTTGATTGACTCCGGTTATTTGAGGCATATGACCAGAGACAAGGGGTGGTTCTCAAGTCTCGTCCCGGTGGTGACAAGGAGGTACATCACTTTTGGGGACAATGGGTGTGGGCGTGCGCTTTCAAAAGGTGAGATTAAGGTGAGTGACTACATCACTTTAAGGCGTGTTGCTCTTGTTCAATCGCTTGGATACAATTTGCTTTCTGTATCCCAGCTGTTAGATGAGGGTTTTGAGGTGTTGTTTCGGCCTGGTGGTTCTCGGATTTTGGATTCTCGAGGGGATCTTGTCTGTATGGTCGTTCCTGAGGGTCAGGTGTTTCGATTTGATTTTCCTTAGTTTTCTGGTGTTGAGCGTTGTTTCTTGGCTGGTTCTTCGAGTGAGTTGTGGAAGTGGCATAGGAAGTTGGGTCACTTGAGCTTTGACCTTTTGTCTCGCTTGAGTAATCAATTTGGTCCGAGGATTACCACGGTTGAGACTTGAGAAAGAGTTGGTTTGTGCGCCGTGTAGGCATGCCAAGATGGTAGCCTCTTCTCACCCGCCTCTCACCGATGTGTTGACTGAGCGTCCATGCGAGCTGCTCCATATAGACCTTGTTGGCCCAGCTTGTGTGCGATCTGCGGGTGGGTAGTGGTACGTCCTTGTTGTGGTGGACGACTACTCTCGGTATGTGTGGGTGTTCTTTCTCGAGGATAAGGGGGAGACGTTTGGTTTTGTTCGAGATCTTGTCTTGAGGTTGAGGAACGAGAGGCACGAAGATGCCATATGAGTAATCCACAGTGACAATGGCTCAGAATTCCGAAACTCTCATTTTGAAACCTTTTGCCATGACTTGGGTCTTGAACACCAGTTTTTGCGTCCGTATATGCCTCCCCATAATGATGTTGTGGAAAGTAGGTCTGTGCATGGGTGGGTTTCTACGGATTTGGGTGGTTTTTTTATCCACCCATTTAATGATGATTTATACGGGTTGGATGGTATTGGATCGGGTGGGTTAGCTGGTTCCAGAAACCAAAGCACACGAGATGTTATGTTGCATGCGCACGACCTTTGCTGGCTTGGGCGTTGATCCCTGTTGTTGCCGGCGTCAATCCAGTCATCGTGCTTGCTGCACTCACAAGGCTGCTGGCCGTTGCTATACCATCGCCGCGCTCAAAGCTTGTGGCCGCCACCGCTGCCGTCGCGCCATGCACGCCGCTCGCGGCCGCCACCGTTGTCGTCATGTCGGTCGTGCCGTTCACAGCCACCATTATATTGTGTGCACTGCTGCTGGCGTGTTGTTGTGCTCGCTGCTCGCTGCCGCAGTTGTGCTGCTGCTGCTGCCGTTCGTCGGGCTCGCCACTCGCTGCCGCAGTTGTGCTGCTGCTGCTATTCATCGGGCTTGCCGCTCGCAGCAGCCGCCATCGCCTTCGTCGTTGTGCTCACTGCTTGCGGCGGCTGCCCTTGCGCCATACGCACTTCTGCTGCTGCTTTGACCTCGCCGCCGTAATCACGAATGTCTCTCACGTGCAGCTGCCACTGCTGCTGTGGCGCATACAGCTCACGCATAACCGCCACGGGGGCTGCCATCTCGCAGAGTGGTTGAAGGAGGTCATCCATGGGTCAGCTGGGTTTTACCCAGATCCATCAGATCCATAGAATAAAAGTTTTGATGGGTTGGGTTGGATTTATAATGGGTGGATTGAGTGGATTAAATGACCCATGCACAGTCCTAGTGGAAAGGAAGAACAGAACCTTATGTGAGATGGCTCGGACGATGCTTGATGACTGAGAAGGTTCTGGGGCTGAGGCGGTGAATACCGCGTGCTATGTGTCGAACAGGATCTACCTCAGAGTGCATAAGAAGAAAACCTGCTACGAGTTGATGCACGGTCGCACACCCAAGGTGAGTCACTTCCATGTCTTTGGTTTCAAGTGCTTTATTCTTAAGAAAGGGAAGAAGTTGGATAAGTTTGAGGCTAGGTCGGTCGATGGTATGTTCTTTGGTTATGCATCACATTCTAGAGCATATCGTGTGCTCAATCTTGAAACTAACCAAATCGTGGAGACTTGCGAGGTAACCTTCAACGAGACACAGCCACGTAGTCAGCTTGTCTTTGAGTGTGCAGGTGATGATGAGCTTGGTGAGGAGATCTTTCAAGCGGAGGAGCATGAACTTGGAGATGATGAAGATGGCGGTGTGGTGCCCCCGGCTAAACATGTACCTACTACTTCGACTACAGTGGTGGACGACCCTTCTCCCACACCTACGACGACAAACCAAGATCAAGGAGAAGCTGCTGGTGAGGGGGAGGTAGCATCAAGGCGAGAACCTCCCCGGTGAGTACAATTGGATCACCCAGCTTCAAGGATCATCGGCGACATGAATGAACGCACTACACGGTTGAGGGTTTGGAACAATTCTCATTTCGCTCATGCTGCATTTGTTGCCACCTTTGAGCCCAAAGACATTGGACACGCACTATCTGATCACAATTGGGTTAATTCGATGCATGAGGAGTTGGAGAACTTTGAGAGAAATCAGGTTTGGGAATTGGTTGACCCTCCCCCAGGGTGTAAGCCGATTGGGACAAAAAGGGTGTGGAAGAACAAAGAGGGAGAGAAAGGTGAAGTGGTGAGAAACAAGTCAAGACTTGTTGCTCAGGGGTTCAGTCAGAAGGAGGGGATCAACTATGAGGAGACTTTTGCTCCTGTAGCCCGTTTTGAGGTGATTAGGATCCTTCTAGCCTTTTCCGTGGCTAAAGGGTTCAAGTTGCACCAAATGGATGTGAAGAGTGCCTTCTTGAACGGTGTGTTGGAGGAAGAAGTGTATGTGAGGCAACCACCGGGGTTTGAGAGTGAGAGGTACCCCCACCGGGTGTACAAGTTGAGGAAGGCGTTGTATGGGTTGAAGCAGGCGCCTAGAGCTTGGTATGGTAGGTTGAGGGGGTTCTTGTTCGAGAGAGGTATTGAGATGGGGAAGGTCAATCAGACCTTGTTTCTACTCAGGCAGGGCAGAGATATCCTGATTGTGCAGGTGTACGTGGATGATATTGTCTTTGGTGGCTCGTCTAACTCTTTTCTTGCAAGGTTTGCAGAGGATATGAGCAGGGAAATTGAGATGAGCATGATGGGCGAGTTGCAGTTCTTCCTCAGGCTACAAATCAAGCTATCAAAGGAAGGAACATTTGTGCACCAAGCTAAGTGCACTAAGGACATTGTGCGGAAGTTCAAGATGGAGGACTCCAAGGCTATGACGACGCCGATGAGTACGACTACAGCTCTTGATGCGGACGAGGAAGGTGAACACGTGGACCAAAAGGAGTACCGGAGCATGATCAGGTCACTCCTCTACTTGACGGCTACGAGGCCGGACATCCAGTTCTCGGTATGTCTGTGCGCTCGTTTTCAAGCATCTCCAAGGACTTCGCATCGGCAAGCGGTGAAGCGAATTTTCAGGTACTTGCGTCACACTCCTGACTTCGGCCTTTGGTACTCCGCGTCTTCTTCTTTGGCGCTTCATGGTTTTTTGGATGCGGATTTTGCCGGGTGTCGGTTGGATAGGAAGTCTACCTCTGGGACTTGCCAGTTTTTGGGTTCTTCTTTGGTGTCTTGGTCTTCCCGCAAACAGTCGAGTGTTGCTCAATCCACTACTGAGGCAGAGTATGTTGCCGCAGCTAGTTGTTGCTCTCAGCTCCTTTGGATCACATACACCATGAGTGACTTTGGTGAGGAATATGCCCATGTCCCACTTCAATGTGATAGCACCAGCGCCATAAGCATTGCAAAGAATCCCGTGCTCCATTCCAAAACCAAGCACATAGAAGTGAGGTATCATTTTCTGAGAGACATTGTAGAGAAAGGGAGGATAACCTTGATCCATGTATCCACACATGACCAACTAGCCGATATTTTCACCAAACCCCTAGATCAAGCAACTTTCACTTGTTTGCGGAGGGAGCTTGGTGTTTGTTTGATTTCTTGAGTTGGGTGTGTGGGAGCTCCTTTGTAGCATATGTACAGCTTTCCTTTGTGCAATTCTTGCATTTGGCATGCCATATGTAACATGATGTATAGGCATCCTTGTATCTTAGATTGCGTGCATTTTGTATCATATGCATTGGTTAGGAAAAGCTTCTCTCATATACATTGTTCACAATGGAATGAGATATATGTCTTTGCGAGCTTGTTTGGTAAGCTATGGTTAGTTTGGCTTAGCTCTTGATAATCTTGATTTATATCCATGGTTGATGGCTATGTTTTTGAAAATTTGTCATGTGTATGCTCTCTTGTGAGTAAATGCCTTTATATGATCTTGACATGTTTTAGTGACTTGGCTATGCTTAATTTGTGGTTTGATAGCTTATTTTGATCATATGGGGCCAAAGGCTCATTTTCCATCATGAATGTTTAGCCCTCTTGCTTTATCTTGTGGAGGGGCATAAGTTCCTTTTTTGTCGCAAAGACATTTCATGTACCAATTATGAATCTGAACATGAAATGAAAATTGCTTGGAAAATGTGCTCCCATGTCATATTTTCTTAATTTAATTTAATTTGGGTGCTAAACCATTGCATGATGCCTACCAATGAGAAGTCTCATGAAAAGAAGTAGGCACATGGCTCGGTGGCTTTGACATGACATGAGGTGCTTGCGGGTGTTTGTGATGATCTTATGGTTAGAATGGTTGTCCTAGCATGAAGTTTGTGTGGCTGTGCCATTTTGACATGTTTTGATCATGTTTAGGACTTTTCTCATGAGAGGTGAATTTTTCGCAAAATTGCCCAAATCCATCTTAGCTTCGTCCAATGGTTATGAAACTTGGTGATCATGTAGTTGATGTCAATACGAAGCTATAGAGTATCTAACTTGCTCATTTGGACATGTGTAGCATCCTATGTTGAATTTTGTCTATTTGAGAAGCTCTAGGTTGAATTTTTCGCATTTTTGGCTTGATTCATGCATTGACAACAAGGGGGAGAAGTTTGAGCTTGAAATGGCTTGCTGGATGCATTTAGAAGGTTTTCAGGTGGTTTCGAGTCATTTCTGGGCTCTTGTGTGCACCAGTCTGACCAGCTGAAGTCACCGGTCTGACCGGTCAGAGTGCTGGTCCTGTTCACATGTTGCACACCGGTCTGACCGGTGGTGTTGACCGGTCTGACCGGTCAGGGCTGAGTTGTTGCAGCTGCCCTGTTTCAAGTGGTGTCTTGCATGCATTCGTCCAGGGGGAGTTGCATTGGTTTAGGGGGAGCGTGCATGTGTGCAGGGGGAGCTCTTTGTGGTTTTTCGAGCTTCGGTTGGTGGTTTGCGCTCTTTGCTTGAGCATAGTTTTGTCTCGGATGTGTCGAGCCGTTGCCCTTGCCTAAGGGGTCCGAGACTTGTCTTCTTCAAGTGATCTTGCTCTTTGTCTTTCTTTGGCTTTCGATCGCTTGTTAGAGTTTCCTTTTATTCGTTTCTTTTCCTTTTCTTTTCTCGCTTGTTACTATATGTGTGTGTTGTCAATGCACTCATCAAGGGGGAGATTGAGGACCATGTGTGGTTCGAGGACCGGTGGATGGTCGCTTCCTAGTATGATGAGTGATTGACAACGTTGTGTGGATTGATTCTTGGCTAAGTATTGCAGGTGCAGGTTGCGGCTTGACTGGTGTTGGTGCAGGTGAAGAACAAGCGTGAAAGGTCGTCGCCGGTGAGGCCTCCAGGTGTGGAGAAGACAAGTAGGCTTCGTTCGAGGGACCCGGTGGCCGGCGGGGGTCAAGTGCGGGCCGCATGGTGGCATGAACAAGAAGATGAAGTCATGGACGGTTTCTTGGTTGAGCCTCAAAACCAAGGTCGAGTCGGGACTACGTGGGAGCCGAGTCATGAGTGGCGATTGGCGGAGGCTACACCGAGTTCGCGGGGTTTCTGGTGGTTCACCAGAAAACCACTAGGTTCCTTGGTTGATCCACAAAGCCAAGACCGAAGAACCGAACACGGTGCTGCAACAGCTCCAGACCAGTCTGACCGGTGGGTCTGACCGGTAGGTACCGGTTTGATCGGTGAGGAGCACCAGTCGGACCGGTGGGTCTGACCGGTCTGACCGGTAGGTACCGGTCTGACTGTTGAGGAGCACCGGTCTGACCGGTGTGCGACGATGCAGTCCGGAATCTTCGAAGCGGAGGACACGCGTCGGGATCACATGGCTTGCGTCGAGGTTAAGCAGGGTGCGGTCGCCGGGCATCCGTCCGATGGAGAAAATCTGAAGACTTCCAAAACCGCCCTTGAGGGTCTTGTATCCCTAGTTATTAAGTAAGGGTATTTTAGACTTTCGGCTTGCCTCCATATAACCCAAGTGGTTAGAGGATGGCAGCCATCTCTTGGACATTTGCTTTGTTATTTTCTCTTCCTATTTTCTTAGGATTTCCATAGGAGTACCTTGAGAGCTTCATGGTGAGATCTTGTGAGAGGGTTGGATGATCGGGCGGCAAGCTAGACCTTGTATGAACCTCCTTGGTATGTATAGATGATTCGGTGTGGTTCCTCAAGGCTTTGTTGTGTTGTTCCCGGTTGTTGTTGGTGGTGATTTTCAGATCCCCCTCTTGGTGGTGTTCTTGATGTGCTTTCAGGACCTTGCTCTTGGGGATTTGATGGGGAAATATGCGTGAACCCTTCGTGGTTCTTTTGCCTTTGATTCCCCTCCCAAATTCGTGAGTTAAGGGGCTCGATTTAGGGGTTCTCGGTGTTCTAGGGTTAGAGGAGTTCTTGGCGGGATTTCTTCGATTCCTCTTGATTTGACAAGTTTTGGTGGGCATAAACTTGGCTATGGACTCCTCGTGATGTGTTCCTACTATCACCAAAGTCTTATGTAAATCCGTGGAGTGATTCTGGAGATCGGGAGTTGGATTTGGGGGAGTTGACCCATGGGTGCTGTTCATCCCGAGCTGCCCAGGTTACACCGGTCTGACCGGTGCTTTTGACTGGTCTGATCGGTGCGAAACACTTGTGGGATTTGCCTCAGGTGAACTGCTGAACTTGTGTGTCTTTGGGCCGTGGTGTTGCTGGTCTGTTCCTGGTCTGTTTGGAGTTGTTTTGCTAGGCTTTATGTAGGGTTTTTCCTTCCGTGCAGGTTGTGTTTTGGAGGTGTTTCTATTCTAGGGCCTAGAGAAGTCGCTGAGGCTCTCTAGAACACTTGTTGTGCGGCTGCTGTAGCCACCGGCCTGACCGGCTCTGTCCACCGGTCTGACCGGTGTCACCGGTCTAACCGGCGCAGGCCATCGGTCCAACCGGTGCGGCACAGGCAGCAAGTCGTGCAAGTTTCCGCTGTGCGTGTTGGTGAGTTTTGGCTCAGAAGGTTGTTTATTGGTTCCTAGGTCCCGTAGCACTCCAGTGGTTGCGTGGGCTTGGCCAACTTGGGTAGTGAGTCGGAGACGTGTGTTGGAAGCCGTGTTCATCTTGTTGGAGTCTCCATCTCCTTCGAGAAGAATTTTTATCGGCTCCCATTCAATCCCCCCCTCTGGTTCGCCGTAATGGTCCTTCAAGCTGCGAAGTTGGCTTTGTTCTCCTCCGAGCAAGGCATCACAAAGGCAGAGAACTTGGCCTCGATTGCCTTTATCCAAGCCTCAGCTTCCAGGGGGTCTTCCGCCTTGGAAAATGTTGGTGGCTTCATCCCAATGAACTGAGCATACGTAGTGACCTGATTAGGCACCTTGTGATTGGGCCCATGTGGCAGCCCTCGGTTCATCTGCTGGGCTACCTACTGCTGCGTCTATAGGATCTGGCGCAGCACCTCGGTTTGAGTGGCCATAAAAGCCTCCGACGGCGTCATGGGCGGTGGTGGCAGCAGTTCACTGCTACCGGTCGCTCCAAACCCATTGGGAGAGCTGCGTGTGGGTCCCACCATCTGAAATGCGAGCCTTTATTAGACACATAGCCAAAATCTTACAAAAATGATGACAAGTGTAAACATTCATGACAAAAGCTCATTTGTGCATTCACATGACAATAGCAGCAACAGTCACAGAATCTCTCAGATCCAATAGCAGACTCATAGAATCATTCTTCAATACAGTCAGTAGATACCAAAACTCTTACGCCTCAAGGTTGGCTCTCAACCTCGCGTCGACTTTTCATTTCGCATGCCCGGAGAAGGCAAATTGCGGGAAGTTACCTAGCTGTTTTGGCAGCCAACCGACACTCACCGAAAACTCTGTAGTTCCCTCATTTCTTATGCAAAAATGCTGAATTTTGGCGAGCGTGGTTATTGTAACATTCTGCACAACTTTGGTATTCAACGCGTAACAAGGTTTTAACTTTTAAGTGCTCAAAAGTCTCCATTACTCAGCTTCGTTTTGCTGTTTGGGCAGCAGCTATGATTGCGTTAAAGATTGCATAACTCATTAGGAGAAGGTGAACGATTGTTGAAATTGTTAGCGCGCGAGCGTCACAAGATTCCAAATAAGTTGGTTAAACACATCGAACTCATTTCAGAACACAACGTGCTTAAGCATTCTTTATTACAACTTGACAGATAAAAGGTTCATAGAACACTACAAGATTCGAAGTCTGAAATCACCACCTTACAACAGGGGTTACACTGCAGTCACACTGCACAAAAGCATACTCCTAAGCTTCCTACCACAACACACCTGAAGGTTACACCTAGGAGCAAAATTCTTCTTATTTCGCTACCCTAGCAACCTAGTTGCCAACTGAAGCACCATTACCAGCAGGTGAAGCTAGTGGGGTCAATAACGGCGGTCCATCTTGACTCGTCTGGTCCAGACCAGACTGTCCCTGCTGCTCCTCCAGAGGTGCCTGCACTGGAGGTAGCGGGTGTAAAGCCACTATGGCCTGCAAGGATGCAACCTTCACCTCAGCCTCCTCAACCTGCTGCTGCATCTCGGCAATGTTTTGTAACAGTGTCAACCTCTCGATCTCGTGAGCATCAACATCCTCCTTGAGGTTATGAACCTCCGCCTCCAGATCCACGATCCTCTGAAGACGGTCACCTCTCTCTAACTCCAACTGAAACCTCCTGGCACGTAGCCGGTCATTCTCCTGCTGCATCTGGGTAAGAGTAAAGTTCAACTGTTGGTGAGCTGCTGAAAGTCACTGCCAGTCCAGCCTAGCTGCCTCCAAACGCTGACCGATCACCGCAGCGGTGTTGTAACGCAGCCCCTGAAGTGTGAACACGACGTTGAGGCAACATGCCAGCGTCTGAGTGACATCCAACGGCTCGGCTAGCAAAAGCAGCTCCCGGGTCGTGAGGACTCACAACTAGAAACAACCCAAATGGAGAGAGAGCCACCACTGTAGGGTTGTAGTCGCAAAAGTCCGTCAATACCCGAAGGGCGGTTGACTCGACGGTCTCGTGGCTACAAAAACCCCAGTAGACAAAGCTCAAGTCAAACCAGTCGGAGTGGTCCGGGTGTGGTAGCACAGTGACGATCACCCTGCAACGGGGAACGCCTAAGCGCTCAAACTCAGACACCTCGTAGATCGGCGGAGTGGTGTAGCCGGCGGCGGCCGAGTGCTTCCACTACAAGGTTTTCCCCCTATTGCAACAAATCCCTTAGGCAACACCACTATTTCGGTTGCAATAGGGGGTACTATTGCACCGAAACGGTGATTTGGTTGCAATTTGTGTGTCTATTGCAACACAAAATTTGAGTTGCATTATCTATTTGTTCGGTTGCAACATGTTGACGCTAATGCGCCCTTTTTTAGGATTTCCGTTGCATTTGGTTGGAACTAATGCCACCCCAATTTTGTGTTGCATTAGCATTTCTTACGTTGCAACGAGAAAGTTGCTATAGCCACCATACTAGGGATGGTTGCGTTTGAACAAGTATGTCGCAACGTAGAATTTTGGTTGCAAATATATCTTTGCGATGTTGCAACAAGTTGGCGCTAATGCACCCATTATTCGAGAATTGTGTTGCATTTGGTGGGAAATATTGCTACCCTACTTCGCGTTGCACTAGAAATTCGGGTGTTGCAATATAAACTTGCTATGGCTACCATACTAGGGTTGGTTGCGTTTGAACGGCCTTACGCAACGTCTTATTTGGGTTGCAAATATCTCTTTGCGTTGTTGCAATACAAGGAAAGCTCGCTTGCTTCGTTTCTAGCCTCAAGGAGGAATATTGTGTACGTATTGCCACAAAATTTGTTTAGATGAAAAAAATCTGCTATGGGGTTGTAGCGAAATTTAAAATGCGATTTAATAAATAAATTTTATTATGAAAAAAAGAGAGGAAAAAAAAATTGTGTTCTATGGGGATGTGGGCTAAGCCGGACCACAATAGGCTCAACCGGCGAGCGTAAAGCCCGGCGAGCGGGAGCCCGAGTGGACCGGCCGGCCCATTAAGCCCCGAGTGCAAGTAGCAAGCATTAGTTGATGATGGTAATACGGAGTTCGAAAGCGCGAGCACGCCTCTTTTTTTAAGCCGGGATACCCCCTTCTCGGTTTACGAGGTGGCACTAAAGGTACCGGAGACTAGGATGTGAAAATGTCAAATGGGCCGATGAGAGTAATAAAAACAAGGATATGCGGCCCAAATCGTCTATAACTTACGGCTCCCCCACCCCCAATACACCGTTGCTCCCAACCATCCCCCTCGTCGGCTGCGACCGTCGCGTCCACATCGAGATGCCCCGCATCGCGGTTTCCCCTGCGGCAAGCGGCGACGGCGGCGGAGTGGCCGCATCGAGCCTTCCCGGACCGGTGGCGGGCGCGGACGAAGGGGCCGCGGCGCGTAACACGGCCGAGCGGCCGCCACGGCGGGGGCGGGGCCGCATCGAGGGGGATCCGGAGAGCGGCGGCGGACGGCGGGGCCGCACCGAAAGTTTTCGGGGCGGCGGCGGCGTACGGAGGTGCCACTACTCCACCACGCGGGAAGCGCGATGCACGCGGGCGGTTCAAGTGTTCCACACCACCTACCTCGTCGTCCTCCGGTATGGTCGGCGGCACCCCAACCCCCGTCGTCCTGCGGTACGGACGACACCGCCACCTCGTCGTCGTCGTCGACGGCCCGCATCGCCAAGTCGATCCATCCGGTAAGGGTAAGCGAGGCCCTAGTCGGATGCAAGCGTTCCCGGAAGAGAAGTGTGGTACACCGCCCTACCCTCTTTGATTTTCCGGGAATCGTGTGACTCCTTTTGCAATTAGAAAAATGTTAGTAGTTCATAGTAATCAAAATTTCATACTAGATAATGGTAATTTTGTTTTTTGTGTGCATCCATCTCACCCCATACTAGATAATGATAATGATAATTGGCTTGATTTCTTGCCATCTTTTGCCGTGAATCCGACTCGTGTACATTTGATCACAATCCCGAAAACAAAGCCGGCCAAATGAACGCAGTCGTCCCATTTAGTAGGTTAGGCCTTTTTCGGGGGTAGTCGGGGGATCACGGGTAAATTGGTATACATTATGAGTCAAGAGATTGAATAGGTTGTTTAAAAGCGAAAAACCGACAAATTGTTTTGTTTGCTCGGGCTAGTGAACAACGCTAATCCGGTGAGGATCATCATTCCGGACTCGGATCTTGAGCGGGGACAATAGCAAGAAACCGTCTCCATCAAAAGCTTCGGGATCATCGAAAAGAAAGGTGCATTTTTTTGACTAATTTGCTGCATTGGCCACATTTGTTGTAACACATTTCATGTTAGTAACTTGTGTTTGTTGTCCGCCATAGCAAATGCCCTTGCGCCAAATGGTTCAACGGTGAAGGAGCGCTATGATGATTTGCGGGAGCAGACCGAGAACCTAAGCTTCGACATTCTTTGGAACGCGAGGAAGACATGGAGATGACCCCGAAGGAATTCATGGAGGACCGTTGGCGACAAGTTAGAAGTGATGGCGAAGAAGATCCGCAAGCTTCGGGATAAAGTCAATCGCAAGTAGTAGTAATCTAGCTTAGTACGTAACATAACCGAGGTCCTAGGTGAATGTTATGCGGATCTTTGGTGAATGGTCTAAGAATGGATGTGTATGTGGCAACATCTAAGTAATAACTTTGAACATTTATACATGCATCTTCGTATGTCTATGTGTTTGGATGCGGGACGAGCCCTTGCAAAATATTTGAACTCATGTGACACAAATTGAAATCTGTTGGGTCTGTCATGCATATTTGGACTAATCATCCGTCCGTTTTCGAGAATTGCGTCATGCTATTGTTTATGCTATTCATGTGAATGTTCACAAAGCATTGTGATCAACAATTTGGAGACTCTTCACTAGAACTCCCGAATTTTGTGTATTATTGTTAGCCTCTATAGTAGCCGATCGGGAAAAGAAAAATAATGAATTACGCATATGTTGAAAACCACGAGAAAGGTCATACTACGTACAACCTCGAAATATTGAAACCGGGTATTCCTTGGTTGTACTAAAATTTTGTCTATCGTGTATGTATTGCCACGATCGGATAGGGGCTCTTCCGATCCGGACCATTCCAAAATTCCGTCTTCGACAAACTGGTTATTGTTGCGGAGATCTCCACGAGGTCCTCTAGGGGATCGATCTCCACGGCGATCTCCACGTGATTATTGTTGCGGAGATCCGAGCGGCGCTACGGCCACGGCCGGTACGTACCGATGTCTTGATCTCGTATATATATCCAATCGTTCGCTCGCATATATATGCATATTGGTATATATATCGTGATCAAGGTCGATTGAAATTAAACATGAACAATGCGGATTAACTAATGGCATCGGACGAAGATCGAAGTTGGATGCGCTTGCCTCGACACTCGGCGGATTGGCGAACAATTTTCGAATTTTTTTTGCAAAAATTTACGGCCTCATCGGCGCGAGGTGGATCTATTGCGTGTCCATGTAAATTGTGTCAATGCATGATCGGACATTCCACCGTGGGTCGCATTCAAATTCATTTACTCAATAGAGGGTTTGCGATTGTTTCATCGATCTTGGTAACATTCAAGACCAAACTAATACTTCTTCTCGGGGTCCCGTGAATCAAGATGTTACTCGCGATCTCAATAATCATGATGCACTACCTACGGTGATGATACAACACATTTATTTGTAGAAGACGATGAAGAAGATGGTTTGGATGATAACCCTGTTGCCACCAATACTGCGATTAGAAACATTATCGGTGGCGGTATACATCATGGACAAACCGGAGATGAGGAAGAGGCGGATAAGCGAGCGAGAGATCTTTTTGAAACTATTAGAGCGAGGCAAAGAAGGAATTGTATCCAGGATGCAAAAATGCAACGAAGGTCTCTTTTATTGTGGAGCTTTTTCGGATAAAGTGCATGTATGGCTTAAGTAACGCGTCATTGGAGGCCATACTTAAGCTCTTTGGAAAGGTTCTCCCCGACCGGCATTGTATTCCCGACTCCTTGGATAAAGTGCAAAGGGTGATTCGAGACACGGGCTTGGACTATGTCAAGATACACGCATGCCAAAATGATTGTGTGTTATTTTTTGATAAATACGCAAATGCGGAAACATGTCCCATTTGTAAGGAGTCAAGGTGGAAAGTTGTAGATAAAACCTGCGATAATAATTGCGGTGCGGTGGGTGCTACTTCGTTAAGAAGCGGTTACCGATTAAGATCCTACGCTACTTTCCTCTTATTCCTCGGCTTCAAAGAATGTATATGTCAAAGCAAATGTCAAAGGATATGCAGTGGCACAAGAATGAATTGGTGAATGATGCGAAAATGCGTCACCCTGCTGACTCAAAGGCATGGAAGCACATGGATTCAGAGTTTACATGGTTTTCAGAAGGAGGAGGTCGTAACGTTAGGCTGGGTCTTGCTTTTGAAGGGTTCAATCCCTTTGGCATGCAAAGTCTTACGTATTCCATTTGGCCTGTCATCCTGGTTCCTTACAATTTGCCTCCATGGATGTGTCAGAAACAATCTAACTGGATTTTGTCAATGTTGATTCCTGGTCCAAAATCTCCGGAATGAATATTGATGTATACTTGAGGCCCACGATACCGGAGCTCAATGAGCTTTGGAATAATGGTGTTAAAACAAGAGATGCGGGGACTAAGGAGAATTTTAGATTGCGTGCTATACTTCTTTGGACAATTAATGACTTCCGGCCTATGCTATGTTGTACGGTTGGAGCACTAAAGGAAAGTTTGCATGTCCATACCTGCCACAAACATACCGAGTATTTGTGGTTGAAACATGGGCGGAAGCACTTGCTACATGGCACATCGACGTTTTTTGGCCCCCGACCATCCATGGCGCAACAATGCGGTCGGCTTCAACAACAAGGTCGAAACCGGGGAGGCACCGAACCACTATACGTTGCACGGTACTTGAGCGATATTCTACTTTTGAACAAGTAGAATTTGGAAAGACATTGTTATCAAAAAAAAGGAAGCGTGACGAAGACAACGGATGGCACAACCGGAGGAAGAAGAGTATTTTTTTGAGCTCCCTTCTTCGGTCTTCTTTGCTCATCGGGCATAATTTGGACGTGATGCACATTGAGAAAAATATATGCGAGAGCATACTAGGCACTACGCTTAAGTTGGATGGCAAATGTAAGGACGGGGAGAATGCTCGGCTTGACATGGAGCATCTACGGATACGACCGGATCGGCACCCGTGATTAAAGATGATAAGTATACCTTGCCATCGGCCTTGTACGAGTTAGATAAGGATGCTAGGGAAAGTTTGTGTGAATTTCTATATGGAGTGAAGATGCCGATGGGGTTTCCTCGAATATAAGAAGATGTGTTGATGTAAAGTCACGTAAGGTGTCGGGCTTGAAAACGCATGACTACCATCTAATTCTACGAAACTTTTACCCTTAGTGGTGCGTAGGATTTTGCCGGAAAGTTGTTGTCATTGGATTGATTCGGCTTAGTAATTTCTTCGATGCACTATGTTCAAAGGAGTTGGTGGAATCGAATTGGACGGGCTCATTTGTTCAATTAGGGAGGCCGTTTGTCGACTTGAGATGATATTCCCACCGCATTTTTTGATATCATGATCCATTTGCTGTTCATCTAGCCGAAGAAGCTAAACTTGGGGGGCCAGTGTGTTACGGATGGATGTACCCGGTGGAACGGTACCTACGCACTGTGAAAGGATATGTGAGGAACAAGGCTCACCCCGAAGGTTCAATTCTTTGAGGGATACATACTCGAGGAGTGCCTTACATTCTCGCTCAAGATTCTTGGACGTGGACACCAAAGACAATCGTGTTGATCGACATGAAACGGTTCTTGTTAATGAGCCACCATACGGGTTTGAGCATTTTTTCGAAATGGATTACAAGAGGAGAGGACGGACGGTTGAAGAAATACCACCAAATGAGTTTCGGAAGATGAGGCACTACATAATTTGCAATTGTGATGAAGCTAGACCATATGTCGAGTAAGATGCACTACTCAACATCAATATTGCTTTTAATTTTAAATATCAAACTAACGGTAATATTCTTTTGTGTGCGGCGAGCATTTGGAAGAGCGAGGGCACATGGATCCGGAAATCTTGATAAGCGACATGAGGCTCAACTCGTAAGATGGTTTGAAAGCAAGATCACGAGGTTTACATGCTAGAGGGGAAGTAAGTTCGGATTTGTTTGCACTTGCTCAAGGACCGGATCCCCGACCTCGTACATTGAATAGATGTCATATCAACAATTGGTCGTTTCGTACCGTTAACATCGAGAGAACCCTTGTGACACAAAACGGTGGTGTGCTTGTCAAGGGTGAGGGAGAAGGCACAAATTGGTATGGGGTGATTAAAAGAATGATCTCACTTGGAATTCCCTGGACAAAAAGAAGTTATTCGTTCCGGTGGATCGGTTTGATGTGCCTCTTGTCACAAGTACCAACAGAGGCGAGAAGATACGGTAAAGATAAATATGGGGTCATTGACATCGATACTACTCGACACAAGTTTAGCAATGAACCCTATATTCGGCAACACGAGCGAGAACCGGTGTTTTATGTGAATCGGTGAACAAACACAGGGCCGGAGTAGTGTTATTTCAATGAAACCAAGGAACTTGTTTGCCATGCCTTAATTAGATCTCGAGGACTCACTTGCTGTGGGTATCAAAGGTATTAATTTGCTCGGTGAACACTAGGTTTTGACAAATTGGTCTAGATCGGACAAGGAAGGCACAACCGGCGATGTCTCAGTTATTAATCAGGTTCGGGCCGAGGCGGTTGACGAACCAGACGACGAAGTATTTGATGTTGATGATGAACATGATGCGGATGACACGTACATTGATGATGGAATTGTTGCACCAATAGTTCAAGATGCCCAAGATGATGAGTTTTTCAATTGATACTTACTCGACCGTAGTCATGACTTCTATGTTGCCATTATTTACTACTTCGGAAGACTTTTGCATAAATCTTAATATTTAAAATATGAATCTAAAAATTGGTATGACAAACAAAAATAGGGGGCCGTAGGGGCGGCCGGGTCACCAACGGGCTCTACCGGCGAGCGTGAAGCCCGGCGAGCGGGAGCCCGATGGGCCGGCCGGCCCAACAAGCCGGAGGTTAGTAGAGAGGAAGCCGTGTTCGAGAGGAGTTCGGGATGGCAAGCACGCCTCGCCTTTTAAGTTGTGGTGCGCCCGCTTGAGGTTGCGGTGTGGCACAAAAGATTTTGCTTCGATGTCTTCCGTGCGGCGCTCGCACACACCGGGAAGTAATAAGGACAAATGGGCCGGCCCAATCTCGGACGCAATCCTTTTCTAACAAAAGGGCACATTGATAATTTGCATATGTCTTGTTGCTTTTAATATGTTGATATAGAAAATAAAAAATTGACTAACAAATGATACAAATTAATCTTTAGTAAATCAACAAATGATTAGAGTAATATGGAAGTTATCTGTCAAAATTGCCCAAATAAACAAGGCCTCCTAGTTTCAATCCATCACTGAATTACTACTAATATGTACACATATACTTGTTCCGAAAACCAAGAAATTCTACTTGCTACTTTTGGTTAGTACATTATTTACATGATTCTACAAATGAGCATCTGGCAGAAATCGGTAACCATGCTTGATCTCAAGCTGATTAGCAATCTCAAAAGACAGAAATGCATCCTTGGCGGTGTATTTCACCCGCCATTCGTGCAACTCCCTCAAACCCCAAAGCCCGTGGTTCACATTTCGTCCTTGTACGGGAGGTAGCTCCGTACTCGATTTCCAATCTTCTCCAGGTGACGACCGTAACCATTTCGATACGGATGGCTATACTTCTCATCAACGTCAGAAACAATCAGTTGAAGGTCTTTCCAATTAGAAATCTTGACGCCGCAGTCCTCCTGTAGGCGTTCAACATCGTTGGTGATATGCGCTCCCACAAAGATGTGGCCTTCCTCACTGAGAAACTTGCTCAGGACATCAGGAAGCTTGTAGCCGGCATGGTGCACCTGGTAAATGAGGTAGTGCGAACCGACACACAATTGCAGCAATGCGAGCTTGTACCCGCCATCGCGAAGCCGAATCCACTCGGTGTCCAATCCAATGAGCAAACGTTCGGGAGGTGGGCTACCTTTGATTTCGTCGATGTACTCCGCCACTACTCCGGCGTCGCAAGTGACGATGGTCTTGATGCTCGGGTACCGCTCCTTGAAGAATTCAACCTCGTGCATGGTAGTTGTGGGCGGTCCCTGCTCCTCCGAAAGTCGTGGACAGACGACGGCGGGGCGCCATTCATCCCAGCCGCTCCGATCTCGAACGTCGGCTGGATCAACGGTGGCCTCCCACAGGTTGAGGGCGACACGCTTGCCACCCTGCAGTCCCAAACCAAGAAAACAAAGTTCGAAATCGTCGTCGAGGGACAAATCCACGACTAGCTAGCAACTGATTGTACTGTGCCTTGCAGGACTAACCTTCGAAGCGACGCTCTCTGCTGACGACACGGCCGGGATTGCTACGCCCGCATCACCTAGGTTACTGTACAGGCCGGCGGCGGCGGTGGCCTCTACGGCATTCCCCTTCATTTGTGGGGCGCCGCCGTCACCCGATGCGTCGCTTCGGGTCATCGCCGCTGTTTCGAGGTCGCTTGCGATGGCGGTTGCAGAGATTGCAAGCTTTGGGGGGGTCGCCGGCAATGGCGGCAGGCAAGAAAACCCCTTCTCCTTCGATGCGACAGTGGGAGCGAGTGGGTGGGGCGGGGTAGGGAAGTGGCTAAACTAGTATATTATATGCTGTCGTTTCGGCTTCATATACAGGTCAAATCGACGTCTTTGGTTGCCAAAGCAATGGGCATGGCAAGATTTGAAGACAACCGGCAACACGAAGGGGCGGCGGTTCCTAATTAACCGCTACACGCACGCGCGCACGGGGAGTCGTGGTCCGGCCGCAACGCTTCACCGGCACCGGATATTTGCATGCAAAATCACACTAAGGGGTTTGATGTCTGAAAAGGTTTGCGTAAAGCTCTGTATCGCAAAGTAGATCCAAATTATTTATGTAGTTTTAGATTTCATCTACATTTACTACTCCATGGAGGTGCACCATTAATTACAAGTATTATAGTAAGTTATTTTCAAAACTACTTTCAAAATCTGTAGCTAAATACTGGATTAAGTAGGTACATTAGATTCGTCACACAAAGTTACGCTGACACGTGAAAAGGTTTTACAAATAAATTATATTTAGTGTTCCATTTATGAAAGATTCTTGGGGCTAATTTTATTTAGATGCGAACGGAAGAAGAAACGCGGCCGCCGCGCCTCGCGATCTCCCACGCATTCGGTCCTACGAAATCTACTCGAGTGCCCCGGACGCCCGTTCAACGAAGCTCCTAGCCTCCTCGCGCACGCGTCGGTCCGCGCGTGACGGGTGACAAGACGGCACGGGGGGCGGAGTAGTTTGCTTCGTACACCCGACCACGCCCCCCCGCCCCCGGCGAGGGGAACAAAAATCGCAATGGCACAAACAAGGAACAATGCGAAGTTCGATTTCCTCGGCCACGAGGGGCCGGTACGGATTAATCTTAGAAAGGTGAGTTACGGCCGCCAATGTCGGCGGCGGCGCCGTCGCGAAGCACGCCGTCGATGTCAACCCCCGTGGCGGCGGCATCGGCCGCAATGGGGGAAGTGCGGCGCGTAGTGCCGGTGTCTTTGCTCCGGCGGGAACGGCCACTCCGCGCGGATCGCCCAAGGGAAAGTCGACTTGCGCGTCCGCCGTCGCGAGCGCGCGGGCGGCTCCCCGGCGCGCACCGGCACGCACCGCCTCCTTGACACGCCTTGGGAGCGCGCGAAGACGGTCGGGCGGCAGCCGGAGCCCCGGCCGACCACCGTGACGGCGACCTCCGCCGCGCGCGTAAGTTCATCATGGCGATCCTCCAGATCGTTCAGGCGGCGGCGCAGCTCCTCCGCCTGCTCGCGGCGGAAAGACGCCTCCGCCTCCTCGGCTTAGGCAAGAAACAATGGCGACGAGTCAAACAAGAGCCTAGTGGGCGGCGTGCACTGACGGAATACAGGAACTCACCAAAGCGGCGGGCTTCCACATCGGCCTTGGCGGCTGCGAACTTGGGCTGTCTCCGTCTCAGCCGCCTGAAGGGCGGTGTGCATCGCATCCGGGTCCCCTCCGGTCCCGTACCTTGCGCGGCCGCGTCGTCTAGACGACGCCGCGTCGTCGCCGGTTCCTCCGCCGAGTCCCCGGCCTCTTGACGAACGGGGGCGTCACCCCCGAGACGAGGAAGAAGACAAGCTCTAGGATTCCGACGACGAAGATCCACCGGACGGAGGCGCCGCGCCGGGCCGAAGGACCCGGCCATATGTCGCACTAGGAAACGAAGAAGAATGACAGCATCGGATCCTCGGCGAGCACGGGGAAATTATGGAGACGAGGAAGACACTCACCCCCGACGAGAAAGCAACCGACGGAGACGCGGCGGGACCGACGGCGACGAACCCCCGGGGGCCTCTTCCGCAGGCGCTTCTCTCCGGCCATAGATGCGCGCAGGGAGTCGAGGGGGCCGGGAGACGAACGGCTACTCAAGATCGACGAGAGCGGCGTGGTGCAAAGGAGCGGGATTGGAAAACACAGCGAGGCCCCGCGGTTATATAATAACTCGCGTCGGGGCAACTGCATTCGTACCACTGCCGTGTGGGGCCCACAGATCAATGACTAAAAGGCAGAATATCCCATTGCAGGGACGCGACCCCACTAACTCGGCGGGGGTGGGGCGGTTACCAAGGGTCAATGACGGGTCTACCCGGCCACTTGTTGGCCCACAAATCGATCGTACGGAAATTTGACCCCATCGTGGACGGAGTTGCGGGACCCACTGTCGGTAGGATTGTTGCGCCAAACCGTCGGCTGAACCCGCGAGAGATTTCCCCATTGGACGAGTTGTGGGCCCCACTGGCGGCACCCGGATTCGGATGTGTTCTTGAGTTGTTCATGTTCGTAATGAACTTGATCATTTGTATCGTTTAATCATAACTTCAAAGTTGTTTATATTTGTCAAATGACGTCCAAATCGGGAAATTTTTTTTCCTACATTCTTATGACAACATAATCTAGATCATGGTGTCCACTCCATATCGTGTCACGGCGTACGAGCAATAATAATTTGAAAATAGAACATTTCATAACAAGATTCAAGATTTTCAATCGGAGACGACGTCAATTTGAAATGAGATGAATACCAAAGTTTCATAGCTCGTCGAGATGAACAAACTTTATATTGGTTGGATTCTCATTTGAAGAAGGGGTACGATCACGTAGAACAAAAATGACATGTCTCCGACCAAGTTTCTTAAACAATGAGAGTGAACCTAGGATTAACTAACAATGTGTAGGACCACTTCTTCAAATGAGAATCCAACCAATATAAAGATTGTTCATCTCGACGAGCTATGAAACTTTGGTATTCATCTCATTTCAAATTGACGTCGTCTCCGATTGAAAATCTTGAATCTAGTTATGAAATGTTCTATTTTCAAATTATTATTGCTCGTACGCTCGTAACACGATATGGAGTGGACACCATGATCTAGATTATGTTGTCACAAGAATGTAGGAAAAAAAATTCCCGATTTGGACGTCATTTGACAAATATAAACAACTTTGAAGTTATGATTAAACGATACAAATGATCAATATCATTATGAACATGAACAACTCAAGAACACATCCCAATCCGGGTGCCGCCAGTGGGGCCCACAACTCGTCCAATAGGGAAATCTCTCGCGGGTTCAGTGCCGACGTTTGGCGCAACAATCCTACGAGTGGGTCCCGCAACTCCGTCCACGGATGGGGTCAAATTTCCGTACGATCGATTTGTGGGCCAACTAGTGCTCGGGTACACCCGTCATTGACCCCGTGATTCCGTGTCCTCCCTATGAAAGCGCAGTTTCCTTAAAACCCAATGAACCCCCGCGACCCCCCAAATTCAATCTACAACATGATCCGGAGGCGGCGGTTCTTTTCCATCTTCCCTCATCCTCGCCGGGGATAACGGCGTCGCACATCCAATTACCCACCGTGCGTGACGAACCGCAACCACTCCATGGAAAAGATCTCCGTGGCTCGCTACGAGGCGTCGTCGAGGCCGCCGGAACCGCCGACGGAGCCGACGATTGACATCGTCTCCCGCGTCGGCGCGCGGTCGGAGGATGCCATTGTGGATCTCCGCAACCTCGCGCGCAACATGCAAGGCAATGTGCGTGGTGGGCGGCGCCGCCACGGTCGGACGACGCCTAGCCCTGAAACGCGTCCCGCGGCGTCGATTCTACCTCGGCCACGAGTATCGCACGGCGCTCGTCAACACACCGGCCAACGTCGGCAACCCGAGGCCTTGTTCCGGAGCGGCTTGCGCCGCGCGGGCGATCGGGGAACACACGTGGCGTCATCACGCCGTGCCTCGACCCGCCTACGCGCGCGCGCGGAGGCGGGTCACAAGGAATTGATGTACGCCCTCTCCCTCTTCCTCTACGGACCCAACGGCGGCGAGGCCGACGACGACGAGGCCGGGCGGCTCCCGCGCTTGGTCGAGGCACCCCAAGAGGGGGCGACGGTGCTTCCTTGGATAAATTTGACTTGCACAAAACGCCGCTCCGGGATCATTGCGTCGACGTGGCACTACACCGCTTACGGATGCGAATGCGATTGCCGTGTCGCCGGTGCGGCGCCCGTACCTCGCCACGACGATTTGCGGTGTGCGGGTCGCGGGTGTGGCGACCACGCGAGATGGCATGCTTGGTACTCGTGGCGTAGGTTCTGCAGGCGAGGAGTGTAGGATCCGAAACGAGTGTGATTGGTTCTTCTACACACTCAAGGAAGCGTTAATGATCCGAAGGAAGGTATAAAAGTTGTGATTGCTGATATTTCTTGATAAATTAGTTCCACACATGATGCACCCTAAAAGACATTCCGGATTTCGGTGTACATGTTTGCGTTCTTTCTTGTGTTTTACAAGTTCGGTCGATTGCTAAACATTGTTTCGGTGCACAAGATTTGAGTTATCATTTGTTCCGACGGTTCGTTTAATGCTTTCTTCATGTTCGGGAAATTTATCCGCAAGTGACGAGGGACCTTGCGAGAGAGGCTCGGCGTCATTTCAGTCACATCTTTGAAGAAATCCAGCTAATAAACACAAAGCATGTCTCTCAAGTTGTGTCTTTCGACTATGTATGTGTCTTTACAATTTGTGTCCTTGTAGAGCATGTTTTTGATGATCCTTAGTTGGTGTGGTGTCAACGTGACTCGGGTAGCTAGCCTGTGAAAACTCAGTTGTCATAAATCTTACCGATTGCTACCCGATCTTTATGTTTGTTACACATATTTGTGTGATGCATTTTACTCGGTACAAATCGATAATGGGTTTATGGTAGTCTGCTAAAGTTTATACAAATATGACATTCGTAAATTTACTCTGACCACATCAAAAAATGTGTAACCAATATACAATAACTTTGTGGTAAACAAGAAGTAAACTTTGTGGGACCTACCCGTCAGTTGGCCACACCAAAATGCATCCCTCAAATACGCCAAACGTTCGTAAAAAATGGGTAGCCGGCGATTTGGAATGTGGCGCCGCTTTTTCCCATCCGAATTATTTAACTTTCGCCCAAACTACCGCGCAACCATGACTGGGGCCACCACGCCAGGTTACAAGAGTAAAAAGTCGCGCGTCTTTACTTTTCCTCCTGAATCCCCTCGCAAAACAAATCTAGAACTCGGTCAGTTAGGGGCCGGGTAGACGATACGACTACCGCCGCCGCCGCCGCCAAGCCGCTTCTCGCCGCGCGTACACGAGGATGCCGTCGTCGAGGGGAGCCGGCAAGGGTGACCCCTACGTCCTCTGAAGCGCAGCGCACACCGTCGTCGGCCATGCTACCTAGAATGTTCACAACCCCTGGTGCGGCGATTGGTGAACCTACCGCCACCATGGCCCCTAGGCCTAGGGCGACGGGGGCTCTCTTTGGGTCATCATCACCTTCGGGCGACGATGAAGCACGCGTCGACGTGGACATAGGTGCGGACTCGATGTTTTACCTTCATCTCAGGACGAGACGACCGAGGCCAGGTACGCTCGTATCGTGGTTCCATCTTTCCCCTCGTTCGTCCGCATCCAACATCTCATGCATCCGTGCACGCACCGGTACCCTAGATTTCATGCATTTGATCACGCGATTTGCACACCAAATTTCTTCACATGTTATTGATATGACATAGAAATGAATGCGCGGCATCATTAGATGATCGATCTTGGACCGTATATATGATTGAGAAGGGTATAGATGGGGAGCCGGATACAACACATACTTGTCACCCTCGTGGTTCACAAATCACCCTACAAACCATAAACAACCCGAAACAAAAAGCTGGGGTACGGGATGAGGGACATCGTTTACTACAAGACTAGAATTCCCGACTCTCTTGCGGAAGCAACACTCACCGAGATCGACTACGACGTCGACGTAGAAAGAATGAAACACGATTCACGAGGAGGAGATGGTGATCGGATTAGTTGTCTCCGGAGAGCCAATACCTATAAACCATACCATGGCCATAACACCTTTGAAATCCAAAAGTGCTTACATAAATGCCGATGATGAAGAAGAAGTAGAAGAATGTGACTTAGATGAATACAAACTTTGGCTAGCTGATTTGCATCAAGAGAAGAAAGCCTTGGGTAAGATATGCTTCGACCAAATATTTGTGTACTTATACTCCGGAATTTGCATGTTCGGTCACATGAATGAAATTAATTATGGATTATATTTCGGAATTAAAAGACATTTTCGGGGATGACACAATCGATACATACGAGAGAATACCGAATGTTGCGGGATCGCTTGAAGACATCGGTAATATCCCTCTCCTAATTTGCAAGCAAATTACCATTTTTTTCATACTACAAAATATGATCGGTCATCATATGCCACTAAATTCTCTGCGGAACGGTACGTGGACCCCACCTTCATTTTGCAACACAGAATGAAATGAACCCAACACTGCAAAGTGCGCCCTCCATCTCATGCTCGGCGTTGGAAACAACAGGAGCAAGGATCTGGTAACATGTGTTCCATAGAAATTACCTGTCTGTGCATACAGTTATTTTGTGTGTATTATCACATGCATGTTGTTCGCATGGAATAGGCTCACAAAAAGTTAAGAAAAGAGGACGCGGTCCCGTAAGAGCATTGACGGTAATCGCCAAGAGAATCAAGGCGGGCAAGCAGCAGTTAGACATTCAATTCTCTAAACATGGAGGACCGGTAGGTGATAACTACCGCTCATTCGTTGATGAAGTGGTCATGTATACAAGGAAAAGGGCTCCTATCATTGGAGTGAAATCATGGAAAAATGTTAGGGAAGAAGTCAAAAACGCAATAGCAATCGATGTATTGGTAATAATAGACTTTGCTTTTCAAGTACAATTCAAATAAAAACTAACATATGAACTCACACAATATTTGAATGCTATTGTGATTATATAACGTGCAAAGTGGGACATGGAGGATAATGTCGAATCAAGGGAAAAGATATGGGCCATTGCTAGGGAGCGTTACAAAGGATGGCGTTCAACTTTCGGTGCTACGCCCAAGACATACAACGGCTACCACCGAGAGAATGTTACATAAGCCTACGAGAATTAGATATTGTTGAATGGCACTATCCGTTGAAGTATTTCAAGATCGCTAAATTCAAGGTTTGTTCCACATTGTTAATTACGATTTTCGACCACTACATTTTTCATTCAAATGGCAATGTCCGAGTCTTTAAGATTTTTGTTCATAACTTTTCATTGTATAGGAAAGGAGCACACAAAATTCTCGCGATTCGATGCCAACAAATGACAAGACATTTGTCGGGCGCTAAGCCTTATTCTCGCGCGTAGCCTATGAGAAGGTAATAACCGGACAAGCACATCTCCAATCCGTCTTGCGGGATGAAGAACATTAATTTGTTATTTTCTTGGCATAACGGGAGAGACCCGAAACCGGTGAAGAGCCGAATGATATGGAACTTTGGTGGATAACTCACACTAACCAGGGGTCTTGGACGGACGAACAATCTAAAAATGTCTATGTGAGTTCTCAATGAATTAGTACATACATTACTATACATAGGCTTATGCAACTATGGAATGCAACCAATCTCTTGTTCAACTAACTCCTCCACCGTGCCTTGCAAATGTTAGGACACCGCAAGCGGCGTTATTGCCGAGGCGGAATCAAATGCGGACAACAACTTTGTTTCCCAAAAGGAAAAAAACGAGATGTTCCAAAAAGCCTACAAAGATGTCACGAAGTGCAAATCAACCAAGTTGCATGGAAACGGGTACACGGCAAAAAACCCAACTAGAAGGCAAAGTTGCTCAATGCGGAGCGTGAGGAACAAATTCGTAGGGAAGAGCTACAAAGATGAGGAACACGTCGAGCTCATGGACGCATTTGGGCAGCTACAAGAAAAAATGTCGGGATGGGAAGAAGAAAGGGAAGCGAGAAAGGAGAGAACATGCACGCCAACTTGAAGAAAGTGAAAAGAGAAGGCGAGGCGAACTACAACGGCTTAGGCAAGAGTTCCTATCAATGCCGCAAGCATCAAATGGACAATCACAAGTTCCACAGTACATCGGTCAAGCTATTTGCATGAATGGGTTTCTTTCCTTGGGTTCTATATATGAATGTTTGTATCCTTTGGTAGGTTGACCAGCCAATATCCGTACAACCATGCCCAAGCAACAATGTCACCGAATCCGCCGACGTGGCGGCGGTTGCATCAATCACCCGGCAGAAACAACCTTGTCGCCGAATCCGCGGACAACGTGGCGGCGGAACCATCAATTCCTACATCCGGGAATGTACAACCGGACTCCGGGAATGTGCTCTCGTGTACTCGGGGTTGTTCTCGAATTCACAACTTTTTACTAGTACATATCATCGCCATCGATGAAATTACGCCTAATCTTGTCCTTCCAAATGATTGGTTCATAGGAGAAGGAATCGAAGAAGCTCGAAAACAAGTATTTCGCAAAACCGAAGCACTAAAGGTGGTGTTAACAATCCCGAAACTCAATCCACCGTTAGACAAATTTCTTCTCAACGGCTACGGTACAAGTTGCACAAAGGAGACGACAAAGCACCAAAAAGACAAGAGGTGAAGCTTTTTTCAACAACTCTTACCGCTGTGAATGTAATTCATGTTTCTTTTGTCAAAGTGTGTTTATGGTTGTGGTATTTATTTGATGTCATTATGCTATTTTTATGAATCACAATCAATCTTTGGTTTGCTATATGTTGTTGTTTCACAAATTCCAATATTAGAGATTAATTGATGCTAGCTTCAAAATTTTGTTGATTCTTTACGGTGATGACACCTCCTTGCATTGAATCCCCCTTTGCCGATCAAGTGTTGGGATCATCTCCAAGTAACAATTGGCGGACCAAGTTCTTCATGTCCTAGCAAATTTGTCTACTATGTGTTGAAACAATGTCCCGTGCCAAACTTTTCGGTATTTAAGTACTTCATGAGTCATGTAATTAACTCGGTGGATGGTTCAATGTTGGTTAATTAACTATAGATGCATTGTTATATTTATCTGTCGATGTTAATTAATGCGCAATTACCTCGCTACATAAATGAGCGTGGCGTAATACATCGGTGTTTTTCGTTGCCAAAAAGTAGCGTGGCAATAGTAAGGTGCACTTGTAGCACCCCTAATACGAACGTGGTAATAAGAAATTCAACTTGTAGCAACACAAAGGGAACGTGGCAATAGTATGGTGTACTTGAAGCAACCCTAAATAGGAACGTGGTAATAAGAAGTTCAACTTGTAGCAACACAAAATGAGCGTGGCAATAGATAGTGCACTTGTAGCAACCCTAATAGAAACGTTGTAATAAAGACTTTAACTTATGGCAACCAACCAAATGTCGAAGCAATAATAGAGGACCACATATTACAACCAATCAAATTACGTGGCAATAGAGGATACCACCTAAAGCAACGTAACCAATATCGTGTCATCGACAATGCTACCTATCACATCGAAATCAACTTTTGTGGCAATAGAGGAGACCACCTATAGCAACTAACCAATTTCGTGGCATCAGACAATACTACATATTCCAACCAAATTACTTTCGTGGTAATAGACGAGGTTCAACCAATAGCAACCAAAGTCAGTGCGTAGCAATACTATAACTTGCAACGAAACAGAAACGTTGCAATTGCACCTTTGGCAACACCGCAGATGTGTCGCAATAGTACACTTTGCAACCAAAACAAGTGTTGTAAAAAACCCTAATTGCAACGTTGCGTTACGTTGCAACAAAAAAACTTTGGCAACCACTAGATGGACAACGACGCAATACCCTAATGCAACGCGGCCTTTCGCATCCCATGTCCCACGGAACAATTTGGTTGCAATTGTGTCTATTGCAACCAAATATGGCATATTGCAACACATTTTGTGCGTTGCATTAGGGGGAAAATCTAGTAGTGTTCCCACGCAAGGCGTGGAAAACCCTCCCAGTGCAAACCGTTGGTACGGATCGTACCGTCAGCGTCGTACTCATGAAACACGGGAAAAGCCATCTGTACAAAAGATGTAACGCATGTTAGGTCTCAAAGAGAACAACATGTCAAATGGAGAAATTCTGGCAGCTGTGAATAAAAATTCATAACTAAAAATCTAGAACCCCATAAATTTCCAAATTTTACAGGCTACCCTGCATGGTTTTTATACACACTTTTGGTATTCAAAGGTTGAGCTAGATCAAAAAGGAACAAGGTGAAAAGCTGCAAGGTTTAGGCTGCTGATTCTGAAAAACAGCAAGACCTAGGTTCGCTTAGAAAGGTGCAACTCAAGATTTTAAGAAGCTAGGATCAAGAATTTTTTTGCGAGCAAAAACTAGATTAGACACAGAGCCACTTTGGTTTAGAACACCTATTCTAATTACTCCTAGAACATAGTGCAAAAGCAAAACGAACAAACTCTTACAATAAAATTTTGGCAGCACAACACCTATACATGAGAGGTATTCTAGTTTATAGAAAGCACACACTAGCAAAATCTTCCGTAGAGAGCATATAGAAGTTTTGTTTTGGGTCCATTTTTGTTGTTTCAATTTTTAATATGCATGCAAGACGTCCTATTCGACCTCACATGGCAATGAAGCCAAAAATCGAAGTTAGTGCTGGTGGCAAGGCTTTTATTCGTCTCTCCCTATAATATCTAGTCGAGAGCTACTCGGTACTCACTTAGCGACTAACAAAGCATTGTTATGTCCCTGCAGAAAAGAAGCTTCCGTGCCAGCACGTCACGGAAGCGTCCGCATACATTACCGTTCACTATAGAAACAGTATCCATGCGTTAAACCGCTGCATGGACAGCGTCCAACCTCGGACACCCTCCGTTTGAATGGAGTGTATCCTTGCCTCGCATATTTGACATGCGGAATGCACACATATAAAACACATGGCAACAACACAACTCATGACCAGACGTGAACATGGGATCCGTGGAATGGATCACTCCATCAACCCTCGCAATTCCCGTGATGCGGCACAACACACGTATAAAAAACGTGACTCACTAGTTTGGTTGTGCAAGAATGTAAGTCTGACATAAAGTAAATGTGCTGGAAGTTAGCAAAATAAACCATAGGATACTAAGCCACCTGAAAGAACCCAAAAATTCCCTCTAGGGCCTCTCAGTTTAGTTTATCCTTAACGGACCAACGTGTTTTGCAAATCCAAACAATCTTGGCAAATTTTATTAAAAACCAATAATTAAGGTTATTAATTAATCTCCGGTGCATATAACCTGGCTCTGATGCCAACTGTGACAACCCGCCTAGGAAAATACCGTACTATCGCCTAAACCAACCCACTTTGGTCATTAAGCAATAATAAAATATCATCTTGTCGTTAGTCTCCAGGTTAACGCCTGGTAAATCACTTATATAGCGACAAGGATCGTCATATATGCATTAAAACTCACGCGAAGGCGAGTCCAGAGATACAACATAATTAACATCCGAAATTTACCCCGAAGGGTTTAATTATTACAAACCGAAGTCTTTGACATGACCACGAAGTTCAGAGTTTTTAAAACAACAGAATTAAACTAAACGGAACGCGGAAACACCACGAGAGGCCAACCATGATGCCTTCATTCATCGTCCTCCACCCACTCCAGCTCCCAGCCGGGCGGGATCTCTCCGGGCCACACATCAACAAAGGCATTACCTGGAACAACAGATTATAGCAAGGCTGAGTATACTAATACTCAGCAAGGCTTACCCGTCGGTAATAACTACTTCACCAACTCTTGACATGATAGGCTTTTTTGGCTACTGGGGTTTCTTTTGCTGAAAAGCAACAATGAGTATGTCCTTTACTTTCAAGATTTTAGCACAAGTTCTAGTTGGTCATTCTTTTTCTAGATTAGCAAGCTATTGCAAGCATAAGTTGTGCAATACAATTAATCAAGCGTAATATTCATCAACTTTCATCATTAGGGATCTCATGGCCAGTTGAGTAAGTAGTCTCAGATAACGGTGAGAGGCCGACAACCAGTTGATTTGAAACCTTGCAAGGTAGACCTAAACACATGGTGGGATGCCCCACGAGGACAACCACCAAGCGGTTCCCAAAAATCCTCGGGTCAGGATAAAAGGCCACAGTCTTTCGTACCGGTTATCTGGTATACCCCGCGAGGCAACCAGACTCACACATGCACCACCGGTAGCTAGCCGTGAGACGCATCCCAAGAGTAGTGACAGTGAAATCCCTTACCGCCTCATTAAGATACTAGGCTTACCGGTCCCATTCCCGACAAGTGCTTAGTATGTTCAAACACTTAACCCACGAAAGCCATTGGACCGGAGCCCACATCCCATGCTCTTACCACATGAGCAATCCATTTAAGGAGATCTTATGATTTCAACATGAGAATCTATTCTCGCGAGTGACAAGCATCACTCGACTTGTAACGGTCCTATAGCATAGCAGCTATCGGCCTATCATACTAATAAAGGACAAAGGTACCTAGAGATCATGCATCTAGGGTTTCATATCAACTCCTGGACGTAAATGTACAATCATCCATAGATAGTGGCATAAGAATTTTAAAATACTGGGTTAATTGCACCGGGGCTTGCCTTCATCAGCAGGGTTAGCCTGAGTACCCTCAGTGTCTTCGAACACTTCCACGTACTGTAGCTCCGCTTCAGCTCCTTCCTCGGCTTCTGGCACGAGCGAGTAGTTACCGTGAGGGAGTTCTACACAGAATGCAATGCAGGGTTCAGATGATGTGATGGATTAATTATTTTACCCAACTCTTGTTGGACATAATCACCTTACAAATAATTAATTATTAATTCTTTTTCATTAAGGGTACTATAGGCATGGGTTTATTCTTTTAAATATACACTTAATTAATGTTTTCTTTTATGGTCGTTATCTCATGTGAGGTTTTATTATTCCACTTTTCCATAGCAAAGGGGGTGCACATAAATGTAATTAATTACATTTAAATTCTTAAACAACAAGGGGTGTACTTATATATCCTAAATAAGCTATGCAACCATTTAAATAGGGTTACAAGGAAAAGGAGGACATTTTCCTATTTATCAAAACATTTAAACCATTAAAGGCCTCCAAAGCTTTTATTCAAACATTAAATTACTAAAATTTTCAGTGGGGGTTTCTTAAGCACCAAAACACCTATATCAAGCCACTGAACACACATGCATGCTTGGAAAAGCTAGAAAATTAAATATACCAAAAATAACAAAAACTGGCTACTAAAGTAAGATAAATGCATACAAAAATAAATAAGCATACAAATGATCCAAACTTTCTTGCACAAGCTCTCTGGTCCAAAACTAAGCTAGAAATGAAGCAAGCACACCTAGAACTACCACTGATCTTGCATTATTAACTTACAAAGAAAATCAAGCATATATCAAGAATAAATGCTTCTGATCGTTACCAAATTGTGGTTAATTCACCAGAGGTTTCTCTTGGCATAAAGAGACCACATGCAGAAGTTGGGCACAAAAACATAATTATTTTTAGCTACAAAAATCATCTGGACAGATTCTGCATAAATGGAAAACAATTTATATAAAAAGATTTACATCATAACTCTGTGCAATTTTTGGTACAAGAGCTAGCCATAGTGTAATACACAACATATTCAAAAACTAGCTACAGAGGACTTATGGATATTGAGATATCATAGATCTAGGTTTTTCACACTTCTATTTTTCATGCCAAAAATATTAGTAAACAGCCTAGACAAGTTTAACAAAAGTTGTAGCACTCATCACCAGGACTCTAGCAAAATTGAGTTTGCATTTTACCGATTTTTCTACGATTTTCTAGAGATTTTACAAGAATCAGCAGAAGTGTTTTACTGTTGAAGTTTCTCTTTTGCAGTGAGGTTCCTAGAACTTTCCCAACCCTCACAGATTTGGGGGTAGCAATTGGGTCCTTGGCATGGGGAGGCGGCGGCTCTGGCCGGATTCCGGCGAGCCGGCGGCACTCCCGGCCGGAGGGGAGGGGGGTAGTGGAGCTCGACCACACGCTCACCTAGGGCCTAGGGGTGGCTGAAGTTGGGGCGGAGAAGTCGCCGGCGTGGGCGCACGGTGAGGGCCGGCGGCGGCCGCCGCGGCGGCGGCTCAGGTTCAGCGACGGGAATAGCCCGGCCTGGACAACAAGCGGCCCGAGAAGGTCCTATGGAGCCTAGGGAAGGGGCAGGGATGGTCGCACGACCGTGGGAAGCAGTGGGGGCGCAGTTCGGTGGCGGCAGCGCTGATGGCGCGGTGGAGCGGTGGTGTCGGTGCGAGGGGGGAACGTGCGGTATTTATAAGTGGGGCGCCTCGCCGGTGACGTCGCGGTGACAGCGGAGATGCCACCGTGGTACGGCGGCCTCGACCGGCGCGCGTACGGCGAAGCGCCGCGGACGAATCGGCGGTCCGTGGCGCGCATCCGGCCGCAGACGGCGAGGACGGCGGCGCGCGTGGCCCCGGGGAGACTTCGAGGAGCCTCCGGGCGCGGGCGCATGGGGAAGGCGTGCGGCTCGGGCGGCGTGTGGGCGCGGACGGCGAGGCGGCCGGCGCTCGGGCGCTCGCAGCACAGCAGCGCTCTGGCCGACAATGTGTCGATGTGCCCGTGTTTGAACCCGAATATCTCCAAAAAAATTGACTACAAGTGTACAAAGCTTTGAATAGGAAAGTTGTAGATCTCACTACCCTCAACAACTTTCACAAAGGCCATATGGTGTTTTTCTCAACAGTTTTAGCATAAAATGCACCCAAAGTTTGAATGCCATTCAGTGACAAGGAAAAGGAGGTGCTGGCAGTTGACCAAGATTTCCACCCTTTTCCACTCAAAATTGGAAATGCCATCCTACATGAAAGTTGTGTCCCTCGACAAACTATACAACTTTCATATTGGTAGATTTTGAAGTCTTTAGGTGAAATTTGGAGAACGCGGCAAAAGTTCCAGAAGACATTCAAGGGCATTAGGGTTTAGGTAGGGTTTGACCATGCATTTGACCAAGGTTTGACCACACATGTGTATTGACTTGATCAATAGGGTCATTAGGGTTGGTTGGTGAGGTTTTCGAGGTGAGGACCCAGGTTGACTGTGATTTGACCACCGTCAGCAGAGTTGACCGACTATTAGGGTTAAATAAAAACCTGGGGCGTCACATCAACGAGCACCACAACTCGGCCACCGAGGTAAGCCGTGGTACCTCTCACCCCTCCTTCCCTAACAAAAGGGATGCGTGAGGAGAACCGTACGGGTGTCATGCCCACGGGACTAATCAAACGACCCGAACTAACTGACGAGCCCCATGAAGGGGGCGAAAGTTCCTAGCCTAGCCACCCCTTGGATGGTAGGAACCCAGCCTAGACCGTGTGCCTCGTACTAACAGCATACGTCGCCCGCTCGGATGGACAGCGACGAGTCTTTACCAAAAGGGGTAGAACACGGTGAAATGCCTTGCTTAAAGGTCCCAACAACGAATTTTTTTCGCGAAAATTCATAAGCAAAAACGCTAGAACAACTGAAAGGTTGGGAGATAAAAAGGAACAAGACAAGCGGGAAGAGACTCTCATAGATCCAATGCCCACCGTACTCCCGTCGTTTGCCGCCAAACGCAGGACGCCTGATGGCCCCATGGGCTGACAAGTCATCGGCGCGCTGACGATCTTGACGATGAAGCATCCTCCTCAAAATAGAAGGAGCGCACTTCAAGCAGAGACACAGGAGGTCGAACCAAATTCAGGAGGGATCTACGTCCCTAGGGCATAAGAGCTGAAAGTTCTGATCCTAAGCGAAAAGACCTGGTCTATGACAGGTTGAACCGCTCCGGGAATCTAAACGCCTAACTCTAGCTTGCCTCCCCGTTCGCTAAACTCCCACCAACAACATAAGACTTGAAGGACAACACTACACTCAGAGGGACGAACCCCCCACGACAGGAGGAGTAGTTGTTTCCTTTCCCTCTCCATGCAGCAACCATGGAGTCTCACCGGGACAAAGTGGAGCTCCTTTTATAGGGCAGCACCAGCCCAACAACGTGAGGGGCATGGCGGACACGGTTTAGCTTACAAAACAATCTAAAACAGCCACCCACCCCGCCAGGCGGTGCATCAAAGGCCCACTACGCCTCGCCTTCACATCGGCAGAGGCCGCCCGTAATTCCCCGTGACACCGGGTCAAATCCCGCGTCCGGCCACGTCGGCCTCGAAAGGCAAACCGATACTCGCAAGGAATAAAATAAACACCTCACGACAGAGGCTCTGGCTCTACCACGGGCTCGAGGGCTACACCCAGTGGGTGTACCCGCACGCCCCCACCGAAGAGAAGAATAGAAGAAGAACCTTGACATCTCTGATCCTAAGGTAGAAATCCATTCTTTATCCCTTAGGCTCGGGGGCTACTGAAGAGGGAAGAAACCAGGAGCAATCATCTTGACCCCTAAACCCCGAAATCACGAAGGCTAATGATGGGCTGCATCCGTGAATGCCCAACATCGACGGCCTAAAAGCCAAGCCCAGCTTCCTTCTCTCCAGGGCAGCAACCTGACAGCATCTGCGGGGCCACTTCCGACTTTGGCGGTCGCCCTGGCTACCTCAACGGGCGGATCCACCTCGCACAACCTAAGGTTCCTTCCGCTGCAATCCCTTTGGCAGGCCCCCCTCCCTCAGGGGGAGAGCTGCAACGTGGCGCAAACTGCCCCGCGCCGCCCAGGACGTGCAGGAGCAGCGAGGCGGGCGGATCCGCCTTGTCAGACGGTCAGGCCATGATGAGATTTTCCCTGGCGTGGGAAGAGGACTACCCAAGCGTCCCATCACCTGGATAATGAGCAATGGCAAAGGACACACGAACCCTTTGCCTGCAAGACATCGAACGGCGAGACCCGTCCCAGCGGGCATCAGAGGGAAGGTCGAGTCTTGCACAAAAAGCTCCGACCTAACAGTACCGGCATGGTCATGGGTCGGGAGAAGCCACCTTGGAACGGGGGCCGCAGCTACATCATCCTACAGAGGCTACCACGACTAGCACAGCGTACGACACCAACAGGAGACGAAGGCCCATGGTGTGACACTATTCCAGCACTGTTTTGACACTATTGCTGCACTGTAGCAGAACGTCGTTTACCATATTAACCCTTGTACACCATTCATCTTTGAGCTATAAAAGGAGAGGCTGGCACCATGGACGACAACGACAAACAAGACCAACAGAAAAAACTACACACCACAGCACCCTTCGAGCACTCTTAGCTCACGACCACATCTAGAGACTTGGGACACTCTCCCTCTCTCGATCTAAGCTTGTACCCCCTATTACAAGCTCCTGTGGGCATATAGAACAACCTTCCAAACTGGACGTAGGGCACACTCTCTGGTGCCTGAACCGGTATAATCCCGGTCTCTAAGCCCAACCATCCGGGTTAGACGCATGAACATACCACAATTTACTTGTCGACGGTATCAAACCCCAACATATGGACCATTTTGATTTCCTTATTTTAATTCTGAATTTATCTATTCTTTGGATTAATCTAGACCTTCATATCTTCATAAAATCTAACAGCGTATATTCTTCTCTTTTTTGGATTAATAACGTGAGAATTTCTAGACCCTCTCGGCGAACGTGGTGACTTATTTTAACACTTTGGTATAAAGATAATAAATTATAATTGTATTTGTTATTTACTCTTAAGTTAGTTATTTCTTTGCTTTCCCAATCCGTAAACATTAACTACTATTTTTCTTATTTTTAATTCAGAATTTATGTATTTAGTAATTGTATTTGTATTGAATATGGACTCTTTTGATTTCCTTATTTTAATTCCGAATTTATGTATTCTTTGGATTAATATAGACCTTCATATCTTTGTGTTTTAATTCTTGTATTTGTATTGAAGATGGACTCTTTAGATTTCCTTATTTTAATTCCGAATTTATGTATTCTTCGGAATAATATAGACCTTCAGATCTTCGTGTTTTAATTCTTGTATTTGTATTGAATATGGACTCTTTAGATTTGCTTATTTTAATTCCGAATTTATGTATTCTTTGGATTAATCTAGAACTTCAAATCTTCATAAAATCCAATGATATATATTCTTCTTTTTTTGATTAACGTGAGAATCTCTAGATCATCTCGACGAACGTGATGCCTTTATTTAAGACTCGATTGATCCAATGAAGGGATACGGATACCATCAGTTAACTCCAAAGGCTCAATGTCTTGTGCTGATGGCATTTCTTATCAGTCAACTTTCTCAAAGACTCAAGCCATCGCCTAAGGATTGGCTCCAATTGTCATGCCTGTGACTGATTGTGGACGGCTGCTGTGACTTCCAGCACTCTTAGCTCACGACCACATCTAGAGACTTTGGACACTCTCCCTCTCTCAACCTAAGCTTGTATCCCCTACTACAAGCCCCTGTGGGCATATAGAACATCCTTCCGAACTGGCCGTAGGGCACACTCTGGTGCCTGAACCAGTATAATCCCGGTGTCTCTAAGCCCAACCTTCAGGGTTAGACGCACGAACATACCAAAATTTACTTGTCGACGGTATCCGAAACTCATGCGTGTGGATTGGGAGTACTGGTACCCGACTACCCGTGGACGTGACTGGCCAGCCTTGTGCAGCATGGAGCCTTCTACAGTTCTACTGTAGGAGTCTCAGTCTCCTGTTTTTAATGATGCCATATGTCCCCAATCATCATGTCAGGGTGCCTTCTACGGAGTACATGCATGTCAGCGTCCCTAAACTCGTACATCATGATCCCATATGTCAGCTGCGCATGAATACAGAATGGCAAAGACAATGACCCCTTTTCTTTAAAAAAATGGTTTGCTGAATCTTTTCTGGAGAATAATGGTGTGGCTATGGACAGAAAAGGGTGTCGTAGGTCGTACCAATCCTCGAAACATCACTGATTTCCATCAGGATAGTATATGCACTGAATTTGCTCACAGATATTGACCAAACCGTTTGGCCATCGTAGCCTCAATTGATGTCGCGTTCACCTGCCGACAGTGCCCTGAAAGCGAACCACGTCTGTTCCCCGTCCGAGCGTTCCTATCTTCAGTCGGAAATGAGATAGGAGCTGCAGCTGCTCCTTTGTCAGCTCCGGCGCTCAGCTGTATGGATGACAGGCTGAACGCGGAGAAAATAGCAGTGTAAACCAGCTCACACAGGATGCTACTCCTCCTAGCCGGTGGAAGGGGCGGAGTCCATCATAGAGTAGATTCTTTTCTCTAATCTGATTATTTTCTATTTCATTTTGGATCTTCTTTCGTTCTCTTTGTAGACGTTATGTTTTCATCAAGATATCGAGATACGTTGACTTTATCCTCTTTGAGAAGGGATTTGGACTCTGCCGGGGTTCGATTCTCTTTTTGAGAAGGAGAAGGGATTGGCTAGGAGCATCCGTTTGCACCCTGCAGGTCAGGTTCGATCCCCCTCACGGGCGAATCTGCGGTCGGAGGCTGCACACTTTTGTGGACGTTGAAAAAATTATCTTGCTTGTCCCGCACAAATCACAGGTCTTTTTTTTAGCAGCAACAAGAGCTTTCATTCATCGATGGCTGCCGCGTCCTTTAGCCACTGCGGAACATCAGCAAGCCATGAAAAGGCCGGAGAGTCAACTGACACCTCCTTCACACACCTATCCGCTAGAGAATTTCCTTCTCTACGAACAAAACACACTTTGAAGTTATTAAAGAATCTGCAAAGCTCTCGACACTCATGCCAAATCCCCGCAATCAAAGATCTGTCTGGCACTTCCTCCATAAGCAACTTGACCAGAACTGAATTATCGGATTCTAGGATGATATCCGACAGGCCTAGCTGCTTCGCCAGTTTGACTCCCTCACAAGCCGCCAGCACCTCAGCCACCAGTGGATCGTGTATAGGGCCATACCTTCTTGCAGTAGCAGCCAGAACAATGCCACTATGATCACGCACCACAGCCGCCCCCACACCTTGGCCTAAATCACAATCAAAGGACCCGTCAGAGTTGATCTTCAGCCATCCTTCGGGCGGAGGTGTCCATCTCGTCTTTGTTTTTGAAGTTGATTGCCCACCTTTTGGCTTTATGCAAACCAGATCCTCAATTATCCCTGCCACATGTCGTGCCGCAGCGCTAGGGTTCCATGCAGACCGGCCATGCACTCTCGCATTTCTGCTAGACCACAGAGACTAGCACCCACACACAAAAAGTGCTGCCTCTTGCTTGGAGCACACCGCCTCATGCAGAACGTCTGTTGTCCATGTTGCCGGATGGAGAACAGGGAGTTTCTTCCCCATCGTGTCCTTCAGAGCTGACCAGAAGCGGCGAGCCCAAGGGCAGGCCACCAAGACATGGTACAGATCTTCTGCCGGGTTTCCACATGCATCACAATGGCTTTCCTACCGTATCTGTCGCCTCTTCATCTCTGCGTTGCACGGCAGAAAGCCTCGGATCACCCGCCACCAAAATATTCGTACCTTTGGTGGTACTTTCAGTTTGGCCAAACGCTTCCACCAAGTCCCCCCTGATGATGTATCACCACTCCCTTCTTTCTCTGTCACTATCCTTGTCTGGTCGGCCTTCAGTAATCTATATGCAGACCGGACCGAGTAGACCCCGGACCTTTCAGGCGCCCAAGCAAGAACATCCTCGTCCATTGTTTGGCTCGGTTTGATCTTCAAAATCTCTTCAACATCAATTCCTATAAAAGACTGGCGCACGAGGTCTTCTTTCCAAACCCTTTGTTCGCCATCTAGCAACTCCTCCACCTTGTTCAACTCCACTCCTAGTAATCGAACCCTCGGTTTGAGAGATTGGATCCCAGGTAACCAGTTATCATTCCAAATATCCACCATCGAGCCCAGGCCAATGCGGTATACCAGACCTTTTTTTAGAACCTCTCTACCATGCCTCAAAGCTTTCCAGGTTTCAGAGCTCTTCCTCTTCCTATTGGCAGCTAGGAAATCAGAGTATGGGTAGTACTTACCCTTAAAAACCCTCGTGCACAACGCATCTGGACGAGGCAAGAGCCTCCAGCCTTGCTTCCCAAACATAGCTTGATTGAACATCGGCATATCCCGGAAGCCCATTCCCCCTTGCATCTTCGAATCTGTCATCTTATTCCATTTTAGCCAATGGATTTTATGATTGTCAATTGAGCTACCCCACCAGTAATTCGAGATATATGTAGTCATCTTCTTACAGATAGGGGCCGGTAATTTGAAGCAGCTCATCGGGTATGTAGGCACAGCTTGTGCATTTGCTTTGATCAAGACTTCTCTGCCAGCACAACTCAACAGATCCCCCCCCCATCCTGCAATCAGTTGTCTGACACGTCCTAGTATATAATCAAATACCCCATCCGACACCTTTCCAGCTGACGTTGGCAAGCCTAGATATTTCTCCCCCAACGCCTCCGTCTCTATCTCCAAACTATCATGGACTGTTGCCTTCTCCTCATCCTGACAATTGTCACTATAGAAAATAGCAGATTTCTGCTTATTCACCAACTGACCTGATCCCCGGTGATAGTCATGTAGAATTGCTGCCACCCGATCCACGCTCCTCTTTGTCACCGGTGCAAAAACCAGACAATCATCAGCAAATAGGAGGTGTGATATCCATGGAGCATGGATGCTAACTCTAACCCCCGAGCTAAGAATTGCGGTCCAATCCCTTTCAACATGCACGACAAACCTTCAGCGCAAAGCAAAAAGAGATATGGTGAAATTGGATCCCTTTGCCGAATACCTTCGCCGGATGCATCATAAATAGAGCCGCTTCGATCTCTTCTGGTGAAAAATCCCTATCGAGCAAGAATTCATGTCTGGCGTTACCTTCCGAGGAACATGACGACAAACTAGATCCGGCTCAAGTTCCTCCTGTGCTGAGAACAAATTCTGGTACATATGAGATACCAGCTGTTCAAGCTCCCCCTGTTCAGTGGCCTCGGATCCATCCTCCCGCTTCAGAGCGCGAATACGGTTGGTACGGCCCCTAGCACGCGCCTTTGCCTGAAAAAAGACTGTGTTGCGATCACCCTCCTTCAGCCATGTGACTCGCGATCTCTGCCTCTCCATTGTTTCCTCTCGTGCCAATAGCTCAGAGAGACGGCCAACCAATTCGTTCTCCCGAACCGTTGGCCCTCTATACAGTGGTACTTCGCTCATTCTCAATCAATCGACGGATGTCCCGCACCTGCTTCTTAACCTTCCCGAACTCCTCAGCTTCCCACTTCCGCAGCGTTCCTTGCATGGCATGTAGGGCAGCACCCACTGAACCAAGATCAGCATTATCCACCCCACTCCCCAAGATTCATTCACAATCCTTTTGTACCCCTCGTGCTGAAACCACATGTCTTCACATCGAAAAGGTCTAGCCCACAAATCACAGGTCTAAGGTTAGTCTTATCTCAAATGAGTTGTTGTGCATGCGGCGGGTATTCTTTTCTAATCATCGTTAATGAAAGCTAATGGCGAAGTCAGATCTTATATTCGGTTCAACCTTCAGAAGATATGATCGATGTGCTTTCGACGCTTTTTACTCCGTTCGTGGAGTCTTCTGTTGGTGGGTTCTTGAGTTCGGATTTGGTGCCGTCTACGATGATGAAGTTTTCCGAAGCAGTGGACGGTGCCTGTTGCAAGAAAGATGAAGGGTGGAGACCTAATGACGTGCTTCAATGTAAATTTACTTCATGTTAAGATGTTAATTGTAAAAAAATTACTATATTTTAGTGAAATCCGATCACCTCTCTAAAAATGCTACTCCTAATATGCAAATTCGTTCTAAAACATCTTCCAAAAGGGTTAAATTGGAAGCCTGCACAAATTAAGAGTAATTTTGTACTCTTTTTTTCTTCGACTTTCTATTCGTAGTAAAAAAACTCTACCTTTTTCTATGTACACGAACGCTACAACGAGGCTACGAGCCTGTCGCACCGTACCGGTGCGAAGGACAGGCGGTCGTTCTCGAGGTCGTACACGACGTGCGTGTTCTGCTGCTGGAAGTTGCCGATGACGGCCTGCTCGCCGGGCGCCGCGTCCAGCACCACGCACATCACCCGCGCGCCGAGGTCCTCGAACACGTAGTTCCCGCGCGGCAGCTCCCAGTCGGCGCCCTCCAGGTGCAGCGTCAGCGCCGGCACGGCCGGGTGGCGCCAGAACGCCGTGACGGGGAGCGCAAAGCAGAGGTCCAGCGCGGAGTCCTCCGCCGCGCGGCCTGGCGCCGGCAGCCCGACCTGCGCCACGAACGCGGCCCTCACGGCCTCGTACAGGTCCTCCGGGAGCGTTGTGATCGACGCGCCCGAGTCGATGATCGCCGACCGGCGCCGCGACGCCGGCAGCGGGATGCGCGTCGACCCCACCGAGATGGCCGTGAGGGAGAGAAAGTAGAGCGACGGCTGCGAGGGGTCCCTGAGGAGCGGGGTGCTGCGGACCTCGCCGCTGTGCGTGCTGCCGTGGAGCGCGGCCGGCGCGCCGCCGAGCGTGACGAGGCTGCTTGTGGACTCGAACATGGAGGTGAAGCAGTAGGAGAAGCTCATGACGTTGAGCTGAGACGGCAGCGACCACCGCCCCCGGCCGAAGCCGGCAATGCCGGTCTCGTTCGACTGGAACACGCCCTTGTTGAAGTGGCCGCAGCCGAAGGTCAGGCGGTGGGCGGAGAGGCTGCTACCGGCATTGCCACCGCCGCCACCGCCGTCTCCGAAGGTGAAGAGGTCGGTGGCGAGGTGGCCAGAGGTAACCGACTTGTCGCCGTAGTGGTAGACGTAGGCGCAGCTCCGGTTGCGGCCGCCGCAGGACGTGAAGGGGAGCTCGCGGCACCGGGGCGCGCCGCAGGGGAGCGCGGCGTAGGTGGAGGACGCCGCGGGGTCCAGGAGTGGAAGGCCCTGGTCGAAGCAGTCGCGGCATGGCGCGCACTGCGTCCACACCAGGTCGCTCCCGGTGTCGAGCGTCAGCGCCACGGGCCGCGGCGGCGTGCCCACGGACAGCCGCAACAGGTACTCGTTCGTCACGATCCCGCCTCCGCCGCCGCCGAGCCCGGCGCGCACCCGCGCGCGCACCGGGAGGCGCCCTTGCTCGTGCTCGGACAGCAACCGCCGTCGCGCCCGGGCACGGTGCGCCATGCGCCGGACGAGCTCCGGCCGCGCGAGACCGCGGCCGGCGTCGGCGTGCGTGAGGAGCGCCACGACGCCGGCGCCGGCGGACGCGGCACGCGCGGGACACGGCAGCGCGAGCAGGACCAACAGCGCGGCGAGCTGCTTCATGCTAGCTTGGGACGGGATCACAGGAGCTCGCAATGGGATTCCACTGCTTTATCTATGCATCCTGAATTGAGCACGCGGTTCTTGGTGAATCGATTCCAAAGAGAGCAGTGGATAATTGGGGAGGAGAGTGAGGACAGGCGGTTGGGTGATGTGCCACTGATGCCTACTTGTTGGCAGAAGCCGGTGGTGTGGTGACAATGTTTTCAAAAGAATACGACTGGCATTGTGTACGCCGTTTCTTTTGGCACGTACGTACACTTTGTTCTTGAATATTTTGTGCTGGGCGACGAAGTGAGATGGGGGTGGAGTCGCCCAAGGACGGCAAAGGCGTTTTTGTTTGACCTCTCCTCGACCGCCCTGTGTCAGCAGAGAATGAGCATGAACACAGCGGCCAATAATTCTCATGATTTTGTAGTGTGGATGAAATCATCGAAACCATTTGTCCTCTGATGCGGCCAAAGTGACAGTGTGGCACATTCTGTAACATACTGTCATGAAAATCTGTCGGATAAATTAGTATGTAACAGTCTTCAACGTTAGAATCTCGCTATTATTTTCTCAACAAATCTGTAATTTATGAATACATAGCACAACTACATGGCACCGAAGAGTTTTGAAATGAGGATTTGATTATGTAAAACTTGACACTAAACATGTTTGACCTTTTCAAAATAAAAACATGTGTTGAAGTTCTCTATGGTCATCTACAGAGTAGATGTAGAGAAACGTGGATGTTTATATGAATCGTAATGAATGACCACAAGGTGAAATCCTACAGTTAAAAGAGTACAAACACACGTTATTTTGAATCAGACATACAAACGTTAGAAGATTGCAATTCAAATTTTGACAATGCTACAATCTCTTTTTTTTTCAACAGTGATTGCCAGTTTGAGTTTTAGTTTATGAAGCTCTTGCTTTAAAAATACGATATAAAGTTGAGTTTCATTACTTTTTTAGATTAAGGATTAAAAATCCAGCCTCTGTATCCACGAGTGGATATATACGGCCAAATGTTACATAGAAGCGGAGCACTTAGACTCCAAACCTCGCACCGAGGGAAACACAAGAAAAAAAGAAAAGGAACTCAAAGATACATGAAAAAAGTCTAAGCTTCATTGCTTTTCTCCGTCCAAGCTTCAATCCTCAAGTCGTTCCCCCACAGGTGAAGCAAATCAAAATGGCTTCCAAGGCGACGCCTTCAAAAAGGATACGACGTCGAAGCCACCGTCGCCGCCCCTCCGAAGAGACGGAGTAAGGTTTGCACCTAGAAAATCAAAGACCTAGCAGAGAGCCTCTCAACAAACGCCTCCAAGGAGGTACTCGACATCGGAAGACGCCGTCGTCGCTGACCCGACACTGCGGTCTGGTAAGGCTTTCGCTCGAAGCTCTGCCCCATGCCGACCCGACGACGAAGAGCAAAATGAACCGCAACACCGACCGCAGTCACTGGTAGCGAGAGGGCGAGCACTTATGCTCCCCACGACCAAACCGTCGACCACGACACTTGAGGCGCGACACACTGCTCCACATGCCGGCGAACCAACACAGACTGGTGAGGCTCAGGTCTTCACCCTGGGGCGTCGAAAGGAGGACACGCAATCCGCAGCAGCCACTAGCCGCCACCGTCACCACGCTGCCGGAGAACCCGCTGCACTTAGCCCACAAGACAGATGCTCACACGGAAGCGCGGGTTCAGTCGAGACCGCCGTCCGCCACAAGCCACCGCCAAACTCGCCTTGGGAGAAGACCCCTAGAGACCAAAACCTCTCCGGAACTTAGTCTAGGCAAAGTGGGCTCCGAGGACCGCCACCCCTCAGCGAGCCATCGCCGTCCCGCCGTCGCCCACCCTGACGAAGGCCACGACGCCGAATTCATTACTTGGTCGAGGACCAAAAGCTTCCTAGGTCCTAGAGATTCATATCGAGAATATGGCAACCTTGTCAGAAACGCAACTGAGCCAAGACATTTACACATTGCTAAACTGATGATGCACAGTCGCTGTTGTATTGATCGTTGCTTTGCTTCAAAGGCTTTGAATTAACAAAAGATCGAACGCCTCCACACGCTCCATGACACTATTTGTTTACTGTTGCTTCATTTGGGGGAGAAATTAAAAGGATCGCCCAAATGTACAGAAATGGCGTTTCGTGTCTGTTTGCGTTTGGTTTCAGCTTTCAAGTTTCATCCCTGAAACGACTCCCTCCCAAAAGGAAAACCCTGACGGAGACCGGCAGATCACTCCCTTTTGACAACCCAAAACGTCCAGTAAACCGTAGTTTTCATTCGTCAACTACCTGGCGGGGGAGGCGTCTCCGTCCACACCGGAAACCGCATCGGGCCGGTCGGGCCCCGGCCGGCCGCCGGAGTCAACCGGGGTGGTTAGCAGCTAGTGCTCCACCACCGGTACGACTACGAGCGATAGGCGGCAAAATGATGGCTGTTTTTCCCTAGCGTCTAGGGATAACTAGCTGCTGGTGATCACTGATCAGGGTTGCCTTTGGCTCCTGCAATCAGATTGAAGCATGGTGCAATGAGTTCTGTCTGGGGCGGAGCTTTTCTTGCCACTGAAGCGATTGTTTTCATTTGTTTGTCTATTTTCTTCACCTGCATCTCCAATTCTAGATGTCACTGCCTTTGCCCTCTATCGTGTGCTCTTGGTTCAGCAAGAGCTTTGGGTGGGAGGAATTTTTCACTAGGATTAAGTTTTCAGTCGTCACCGTAGTACGTATATAATCATATGCGTGCCTCGTGACTAGGCATACTGTCAAGTGTCAAGATCACTTATCAGACACTCACGGCAGCTTTCGGAGCAGATCATCAGTAGTCTTTTATAGTGGGGCTGATGATCACCTCCCACTTAACCAAACTGAGCCTGCTGATGATCTGCTCATCGCCCTATAACCCTATTGCTTTGGAAGCGAGGTCAGTGGCATGTTGACAACTGTGTGTGTGCCAAAACAACTCTTGCACGGTCACTGGTCAATAAACTTGCATTTTCCTATGTGAATCGATTGGAAGCTGCCAGCATCCAACAACCACTGGTAGGAGCAGAGCAGCATCCTGATCGATGGAGCTGAATTTTGCAGTCGATTCACTCGGTGACACCGACCGATGACTCATGACCGTGCGTTAGGCCGCATCTTAGACCGTCCGGCGTTGCTGCCACAGCGGCGTATAAAACGACCCGATTTTTTTGCCACCGGCTAGGCGAGCAGACTGGAGCAGGACAAGGCCGACGTGGTGGTCAAATGATGCGGAATATAGCGGTGCTTGCGTGTTGACGCGTCGGTGCCGATTAGGTTGGCAACGGATGACGATGATTCCCTACTCTCGTGCTCAGGAGGGTTGAGCTGAAAGTACACGTACCTAAGTAGAGGTTGATCTGTGAGCTTAAGAAAGCAAACACTCAACGTTTCACAAGCAAAGCATAGGAAAAATGTCCTCAGACACTAGGAGAGTAGCAGACCAGCTACATGATAACAGATGGGTAAATAAAAAATAGAAAGTTTCATCCACCAAATTTCATATGGGCATAGCTAAATGAGATTTTTTTTGATAATGGATTACATAATCCGGCCTCTACATCCAGGGATGTACACAGCCAAAAAGTACGGACCAAAGCTGGTTTAGGGATACAACAAACCAAAGTTAAAATATTCATAAACTAAAGCAAACGATAAAAGTGCTTCCACCCTCTATTAGAGATATCTAGAGCGACCACTTCCAATCTCCTGCTCAGCATAATGAGGGTGTCCTTGGCTTGCTCGTCACGCTGGAACTGGGACCAGGAGCGTAGCCAGTATGCTCCCCTGAAAATAACCTGCATGATAGAGTTAGTTTTTTTTTTGAAATGGTTGCTAATATCTGGCAATCAGAGAGCTCTGGTTCCACCCCTCTTGAACGTTGGCAGTTTAAAATTCGTAAACTAAGACAACACTTAAGGGGTTGGGCTAGACATACAGCGGGGTACTATAAGAAGGAAAAGAAGACCTTACTGTCCCTTTTAGAGGATCTTGATAAGAAGGCAGAATCTGACCATCTGATCAAGAAGTAAATCTTAAGCATTATCTAAAGGAACGTCTAGTCACACTCCTCAGGGAGGAGGAATTAAAGTGGTACGAGAGAGCTAAGGTTAAAACCCTTTTAGAAGGAGACGCCAACACAAGATTCTTCCATCTAGTCGCTAATGGTAAACATCGAAAACAACGAATCTTTAAACTTGAGGATGATCAAGGGGTTGTTGTGGGAGAGGATTGCCTCAAGAGCCATATTACTAACTACTATAAGGATCTCTTTGGGCAACCAAAGGCTTCTGGGGTTTCACTTGTAGAGGATCGAGTCCTCGACATACCTCAGATATCTCAGGAGGAAAATGAATCCCTCATTGCTACCTTCACTGAATCTGAAGTGAGAAACGCAGTCTTCCAAATGGAGCATAATAAAGCTCCAGGCCCTGATGGATTTCCTGCGGAATTCTATCAGGTTTTCTGGGGGATTATCAAAGTAGATCTTTTACCTCTCTTTGCTGATCTACATAGGGAGGCGCTGGATCTGTACAGCTTGAACTTTGGAATCATTACGTTAATCTCTAAAATTCATAATGCGACAAAAATTCAGCAATATAGACCAATTTGTGTCCTAAATGTGAGTTTCAAGATCTTCACTAAAGTGGGAACAAATAGACTTAATCTTGCAGCCAAGAAGGTCGTAAGCCCGACACAGTCCGCCTTTTTGCCTGGTAGGAATATCATGGAAGGAGTAGTTATTCTACACGAAACTATTCATGAACTTCATACCAAAAAGCAGGACGGTGTCATTTTTAAAATTTATTTTGAAAAGGCTTATGACAAGGTCAAATGGTCCTTTCTACAACAAACCCTTCGCATGAAAGGCTTTGCACCAAAATGGTGTAGGTGGATTCAAAGCATGGTCACTGGTGGAAGTGTGGGGATCAAAATTAATGATGATATTGGGCCTTATTTCCAAACAAAAAGGGGACTCAGACAGGGTGATCCTATGTCACCAATCTTATTCAACATCGTTGCCGATATGCTGGCTCTACTCATCAATAGAGCAAAGGCCGATGGTCAAATAAGAGGAGTGCTCCCCCATCTTGTTGATGATGGTTTGTCAATCCTACAATATGCTGATGACACTATCATCTTCATTGACCATGATCCCGAGCAGGCGAAAAATCTTAAGCTTCTGCTTTGCGCTTTTGAACAGTTATCTGGGCTTAAGATCAACTTCCATAAGAGTGAACTTTTTTGCTATGGACAAGCTAAAGAGATGGAGGAATTCTATACCTCTCTCTTTGGTTGTAATAAAGGGACTTACCCTTTCAGATATTTAGGGATCCCAATGCACCATAGACAGCTTTTGAATTCGGAGTGGAAGAAGGTTGAAGAACGTTTTGAACAAAAACTTTCTTCTTGGAAGGAAAAATACCTATCCTACGGAGGTAAACTTGTCTTACTCAATTCAGTCTTAAGCAGTCTGCCCATGTTTATGATGTCCTTCTTTGAGATACCGAAAGGGGTCATCAAAAACTTGGATCACTACAGGTCTAGATTCTTTTGGCAAGGATCCTCGCATAAACATAGATACAGACTTGCCAAATGGGACATCTTATGTTGACCTAAAGATCAAGGTGGTTTAGGTATTCTTGATTTGCAGTTGCAAAATAAATGTCTGTTGGCTAAGTGGCTAGTTAATCTACTAAACACAGATGGCATCTGGCAAACGATGCTCCGAAATAAATACCTAAGAGCTAAATCCCTAACTCAAGTGGAAGCCAAACCCTATGACTCGCATTTTTGGAGAGGGCTCATGCATATAAAAGATGAGGTACTGTCTTTAGGTTCCTTTGTTATAAAGGATGGGACCAATGTGAGATTCTGGGACGACACTTGGATAAGAGACAAGCCGCTCAAAATTCAATACCCGAACTTGTATAATATAGCGAGGGAGCCACACGCGACAATTGCCAAGATAATGGCCACAAGTCCTCTAAATATCTCCTTCAGGAGGGCTCTTGTGGATAACAATCTTAAAGATTGGCTTGGTTTAGTGGCACGAATCTCGCACGTGCAACTAACCGAAGGCTCTGATTTTTTAAATGGGGCCTAACAAAGTCAGGCTTGTTCACCGTCCGGTCGTTGTATCACCATCTTATTGATACAAATCCACCCTTTCAGCATCGAAAGATATGGAAGATGAGGATTCCACTAAAGATAAAGATCTTTCTCTGGTTTGTACAAAGGGGAGTAATTCTCACTAAAGACAATCTGGCTAGGAAAAATTGGAAAGGTAGCCAGAAATGTGTTAGTTGTAATAGGAATGAGAGTATCCAACACCTATTCCTTGAATGCCTCTTTGCTAAAACAATTTGGCAGATAATCTTCTTCGCTACTAATCTTAACCAACCCAGATCAATTAGCCATTTGTTTGGTACTTGGCTTAATAATCAACCTAAGAATTTGAAAGGTTTGATCTGGGTGGGTGTAGCTGCGCTGTCCTGGGCTATTTGGCGATGCCGGAATGATGTAATTTTCAACAAATTGAAAAATAGCTAAATGAGATGAAGTAAACGATTCATTATTGTGTGATTCAGTACTGCGTGATGAGATGAAATTACATCCTTATTGAAGCAAAGCAGAGGTGCAACATCATCATATCCTAGTGACTCATTAGCTGAGAACAAAAGCTTGCACCTTTCAGTACTGTGTGATCAGTGATGCAGTACAACTCTAGCAATGCACCTTTCAAAACTAACATTGGATGCCCTTGACAACGAAACAAGGACAAAAGATTTAGGCTACCATATAAGCATGATAATTCAAATCAACTATGCCAAAGTTGTTTAAGTCACGTCCATTAACAGGAGAAGCTGATTCGTTCTTGCCTGCATATTCAGAGATAAACATTTTCAAAAAAAATCAGAGAGATAAATAATGCATACATGAGTTAAGAGTTACTGAATATGAACAATTCACTGCAGAGTGCTATGAATTTATGAAACAGAAGGATGGTTGCCAGAATGAAATATGAGGTGCTAGAACAGATAGAAAAAACATTTCCTTTGTAGCAAATGAACCCAACAACAAAGAGTTTAACAACTAGCAGAATAGACAACTCAAATATGAGGCTAGTAGAAGAGAAACAATTCAGAGTGCATCTCTTTTATCTATGCCAGAATATCTAACAATACGAAACACTAAACAAGATGAAAAGATATAGAAAGAGAGCTAATAGAATAATAGTATTACTATATGACCCTACAACAGAAAAAATATGAAGTTATCACCTGCATATCAGATCTGATATTCATATTCTTCCTCCTCCTCATCGTCATCGACAGCTGAGGTTATAGCTCGAGTTCGATGTGGTACTCGAATTATGACCATGTTTTAGATTTCATTTTCACTCATTTTCTGATCCTCACCGAAATACAAAACGTGATCAGCATATTGGCGTTACAAATTGGCCTTAAAACGAGTTTCACAAGGTTGGTTGTTGCGAAGAGGTTCATCATCATCAGTAAAATTTTAGCCGAAAACACATTATCCTGGATAAAATGGGAGGATTACCGGCCCATGGGCAAAAACATATTTTACATAGTTGTGACGCCCCAGGTTTTTAATTAGCGTCATTAACACTAACGACCGAATCAGCCGAGTTAAACCAGCTGACATTGGTCAAACCTAGGTCAACCTGGGTCATCACCTCGAAAACCGAGCCGACAACCCCTATTGACCCCCTTGACCAAGTCAACACACACTTGTGGTCAACCCTTGGTCAAAGACATGGTCAAACCCCACTAAAACCCCGATGTCGTTGAATGTCCTCCGGAACCTTTGCCGCGTTCTCCAAATTCACCTAAATACTTCAAAATCCACCAATATGAAAGTTGCCCAGTTTTTCGAGGGACACAACTTTCACGTTGAATGGCATTTCAAATTTTGAATGAAAAAGGATGAAAAACTTGGTCAACTGTCAGCAGCTCCCGTTCACCGGAATGTGGTGGCATTCAAAGTTTGGCTGCAATTTGTGCAAAATCTATCGAGAAAACACCCTAGAGCCTTTGTAGAAGTTGTAGAGGGTAGTGAGATCTACAACTTTCCTATTCACCACTTTGTGCACTTCTATTCAAATTTTTGTAGTTCTTCCATTTCAAACAGTTCCAGTTGAATTATTTGGTCACCACGCCGCGACGTCGCGCGCCGGCCGAACGCCGGTGTGCCGTGCCGCGCGGCGCCCGCCGCCTCGGCGTCCGAGCCCCCGCCGACGCGCCTTCCCCGGGGCGCATGCGCCTCAAGACACCTCGACCCCCCCCCCCCCCCCCCCCCCCCGCGCCATGTGTCGTGCCGACCGGTCACGAGCTGCGCGCAACGCCGAGGGGACCAGCGGTCCGTCGCGTGACCCCCCTGCCGAGCGCGCCTGCCGAGGCCAAATTGTCGTACTGCAGAGTTATAGCGGCGTCCCTTTGTCGCTAAGGAAGGAGGCCACCCTCCTATAAAGGCCGCAGCCGGCCATCCTCGCGCACGCCGCAAGCCCGTCGTCCCTGCCGCGCGGAGCTCCACCGTCCGGTCCACATCCTGTCGGCTAGCATTTCGCCACGCCTTCCCTAGACCACCTAAGAGCTCCCCGCGCCGCCCTTTCGCTTGCCCCGCCGTGAGCTCACCGGAGCAGGGGGCACGGCGGGCCGGCACCGGCCGTCGCCGCCGCACGACCCCGCCGGCGACACCACCTCCCCAAACTCCTCGTTGAAATCGAGCCTAGGGGCCTCGCAGTCGCCCTCCGCCCGCGCCGGTCGGTCCCGGCCGCCGGTTCGCCGGAATTTGGCCGAACCGCCGCCGGCCGGTGCCCGAGGACCACATTGCGAGGGACCAAGTCTTTCTGAGGGCCTAAGAGCAAACCAAGGGCTTTTCTGTAAGGAATCTTAAACTTACAGGGGCCTGTCTGCAAAACCTTATCTCAAATAGTAAAGTCACTTTGCTGAATCTTGTAAAATCCGTAGAAAATTGTAGAAAAATCATAAAAATGCAAACCCAATTTTGTTGGATTCCTGGTGAAAAACCCTACAACTTTTGTTAAACTTGTCGAGGCTGTATCCTGATAATTTGTGCATGAAAAATAGAAATGTGAAAAACTTAGATCTGTGATATCTCAAAATCTATAAGTCCTCTATAGCTACTTTTTGAATATGTTGTGTGTTATGTTATGAATAGCTCCTGTACCAAAAATTGCACAAAGTTATGTTATAAATTGTTTTCTATTTATGCAAAATCTGTCCAAATGATGTTTGTAGATAAAAATAATTAGATTTTTGTGACCAACTTCTGCATGTTATCCTTTGATGCCAAAATGCACCTCTGGTGAACTAATCACAATTTTATAATTGTCAGAAATATTTATTCTTGATTTATTCTTGTTTTTCTTGGTAATTGCATAAATCAAGATCCATAATAATTATAGGTGTATATGCTGCATTCCTAGGTTAGTTTTGAACCATATAACATGTGTGAGGAAGTTTGAATCATTTGGATGCTTAATTTTTTTTGTGTGCATTTACCTTGTCTTTACTAGCTAGCTTTTGTTATTTTCGATATAATTAAATTCGTAGCTCTCCTAAGTGTGCATGTGTGTGGTGACCTTGCTTTGATTCCTAGTGCTTAATAACGCACCTCACTAAATTTTAATAATTAATTTTGTGAATAAAAGCAATGAAACAATTTAAAGCTTAATGGTCAATTAAATGATAAATTACCAACCACATCCCTAATAACTCTATGTCTGTGATAAAAATCATTTTAAAAAGATAAATACCAACCCATTGCTGTTTGTGTAACTTAAATTAATTTATTTCCATATATATGTACATAGTCACTATCAAAAGAATAAAAAAATAAAGAACCGCATATTGTTCCTTTTTGGAAGAGTATGCTGAATGTATTTCTTACCTAGGTGAATGTGGTCAACCATGCACCCCGTGTTTGTCATTTATTGTTTGTTATTAATTAAATTAAAAATTGTCAAATAAATCTTGCATTTGCATCTTGGTGTAGATCTTCCCGGCGGTAGATATACACTCGTGCCGGAAGGAGGAGACGAAGGTTCTAGCAAAGAGCTACAGCACGTGTTCATAGCTCAAGACCTGGACCAAAGTCCAGAAGGGCCCAAGGCCAACCTTGCCAGCGAAGGCAAGCCCCGGATCATTAACCCCGTCTTTTAAAATTTATGCCATTACCTTTGCTATGATTGTGCATTTACGTTTCAGGAGTTGAATTGAAACCCTAGTTGCATGATCCCTAGGTACCTATGTCTATCACTAGTATGCTAGGTCGATAGCTGCTATGCTATAGGACTGGTACAAGTCGAGTGATGTTCGTCACTCGCGAGAATAGGTTCTTATGTGGGGATCATAAGGTCTTTATAAATGGATTGCTCATGTGGTAAGAGCATGGGATTTGGGCTCCGGTCCGGTGGCTACGCAAATTTGAGAAATGTTGGGGCTCTGGTTTTAAGTTATGAATTTTTGATTCACAACTGCCAGAACTTTATGTAATTATGTATGTTTGCTTGTTTCGAGTTTTAACATATGTTTGTACCTTGGTACATATGATTACCCCATTTCTTAACCACGTACTCTTTTATCATGGATCAAGTTTATCCTTGTCCGCTCACACTATCTGGTTCTTACCTTGTCGTTATGTCCAGATGGACAATATTGGATCTGTGTCGGAAGATGTGGAAGCATGGACTCTAGTGAACTACCTCGAGGAGGGTGGATTTCCTGCACTTTTGTGGGACACCCTGAAGGACTTTGGGTACACTTCTTACCCAAAGTACTCGACACGTGAGGTCATGACAAGTGAAGGTGAAGATTTTCGTGTGCCCGACCAATCCTGCTTGGGAAGAGTGGGAGTGTAAGGCACAAGAACGGAACCTGGCTGACACTGTGTAGAAAGCTGCTCTCGAAGCGCTCAAAACTTTTTGTGGGAAGCACCCTGACGAGGTAGTCGGCTCTGCAGCCAAGGTGATTCCTGTACCTGAGTGACACACTGTATCCTGTGTCGAACGTGAAGCTTTTCTTCCAACTCAGGGCAACTCTCATTACAGTCCTGATCTCGTCACCTCAGTTCGTTTCTCCGAAGCCCTGTACAACACCTACCGATGGATGGTGGGAGAAAGTGTATTCTATAGACACCAAATCTATTTGTACCGAGTTAAAGAAATGGAGAACACCACTCAAGCGTTGAAGTAAGCCCGAGCAGTGATAGCTACTCTCAAGAAGGAAAGACGCAAGGACAAGGCGAAGATATGAGAACTGAGTGAAGTTATCCATGAGCAGAATTTCCTGTTGCAGCATAATGACCAGTATATGTTGGAACTAGAGAATCAATTGGAAGCTATAGAAGCTCCACCTCCGGTGTCATTCCTGGACCAACAGAAGAAGATGCTGAGGACATCCAAGGAGAATCTGGAGTAGAGTCTGGACCTGAGTCACCATAGTTCTTCGGCATGAAGGATCCAACCCTAGGAAGTTGGTATGTTGGGAATAAAGTTCTGAGTCGTACGAATGTAGTAATTGTAAAGAACCCTAGTTGTGCTGCCGTGTTGGGTGGTCGTTGTGGTTGGCCGAACTAGGAGCCTTCCTTTGATGCAGCTAGTCTGCATCGTAATCCCAAATGTTGTTTCGGTAAATTCCAGATCTTTCATCAATGTAATGCCTTGATTGAACATTTTTCAGCAGTGGTCTTCGTAAGGCATTATTTATGCTAGTTATGATCAGATCAAAAGTTCTGTGGTGATTCTCAAACTCATCCGAAAATTTCTTGCCAATCATGATCCAATCGATTCCTCGATCCTGAACTTATTCCTTTTGGTCTTGCTCACAATTTTTTTGAATTAAAAATAAATGTTACTTGAGAGTATGCATTGCATAGCATATGCATTTGGGAACCTTGGGTGAACTAACGTGCATTCGCATGGGAAACTTTCATACTCCTACTCTATCTCTCTTGTTTGGTGATGTTGTTATTCCATAACCAAAGGTGCCGCGACGGAACCTAGGGCATCATGTTTGCTGCAGCCATGTGATTGTTACTAGGGGCACGCAAGGTATCTTGGTTGTGAGAATGCGACTCGCCACTTGTCACACCCGATTTTCCGAAGAAAACCAAGTGCTACCTATATGTATGCCAGGATCTAGTTTCATACATATAGTGACATCATAGTGAATAACAGAAACAATATCACATAAAGAAAAGGAGATTATCAGAGATATACAGCAAAATCCTGGGAAGCAAAGGCTCCAAACTTCATAGGTAATCGACTGGGTGTTGCGTACGCCTAGCACCATCTTCTGGACATCACACATCTTCTTCTTCTTCTGAACAGTGGTTTAGCAAGGGTGAGCACACTTATGGTTGGAGCTCAGCAAGTGGGGGAAATGCAAGGCTATCAAGGATAGGCTAAGGTTTACAGCGGTTAGCATTTTAATGTTGGTCAAGTTTTAATTAACAAGCGCCTAGTTACTAGATATAAGTTCATACCAACCCACTTGAACATTTAAAAAACATCTCATCTCAAAACCACAAGAAACCACGATTTAAGTCCATCTTTAAGTTTGATTATCATGTGAGGGTCCAAGCCGCTCTTGACCATGAGCACGGCTGATCGATCAGTTTTCACTCTGCAGAGGTTGTACACTTTACCCACAGCTCGTGTTCCCCATGTCACCTGGGTTTGCAAGGCCCTTAAACACTTCTGAGGTGAGTGGCTAGGGGTCCACTACGAAACCTTTACAAAGGCAAGCAAAAGACCACATAGTTACAGATCAGGGCGGACCATAACCCTCCCTGATGGTCAGCACCTTAGCAAAGGCTGCTACCCCAAAAGAACCGGGCTATACCCTGCAACCCCGACCCCCTCTGCCCCTTTCGGATAAGGTCATCAGTTCATTCGCACACCTAATTAATTGGCTAAGCCAGAGCCATATAGATTGTCGTTGCACTGTTTTCTTGGGTGGTTCTCCATGTTCGATTAAATTAAGGTGTTCTTGTATTAACCATGAGCTTCATCATAAACATGCATAACTTTCATTTGTATAAAAGATTCATTTGCAACCATCCCAAGGTAAAGCAACTAAGCATTGTCTACCCAAAACATTTATTTAAACCAGGTTGTTCAAGGGTGTAAGGATAAAGTCTAGTCATGTCCTTAAAAAGGATTTTCCCATCAAATTTATGCAATATCATGAAAAAGGTAAACTTAATTGTCATGCAATTATATAGGATAAAATAGAATATATGCAGGGGGAGAAGACCACTTGCCTTTCTCCAACAAAAACTACTCTTATGTTCTTCCACTCTTGCTCTTTGATACTCTTGATCTTCAAGACTTCCAAACAACAGCTCGATCTTCTACTCGAAGAAATCATCGGGCATAACACATGCAAAGCAGACAAACAAGAACAACTAAGAACAATAACACGAATCAAGAAAGGCTTCAAAAGGGAATAGGGTTTAGTTCTATGAATGCAAACGCAAGAAACACTGAGAACGGAACTACCATTGAAAAGGAAACTATCCAGAGATTTGAATTATAACACACAAAGACTATATGCTTGATACATTTTAATTGAATAAAATTGTGTTCATTGGTTACTTCATAGAAATAACCTATTTATAATTAATCAAGTTATATTTAGATATAAAAGAACGATGTAGAACTTAGTCCAATTTTATTCATAAATATTCAAGTATCATTTATGCAAATTAAATATTTAATTTTAGAAGAAGCATGTAAAGCATCTAAGTGTATAACTTTATGTCTCGGGTTGAACTAAACAAATTATAATTCAAAAACATATTTATAATCATATTAGTGAAATTAGCATTTGATTAATAAAGCCGAGTACAACCTACGTAGCTTTTATTTAGAAAGCGGATTAGATAAATATTAACCAAATTAACATTTATATTATGAAAAGGCGAAAGGTATAACCCTAATTAGCTTTTAAGTAATAGGGTTATTTGATTAAGGATTAATCAAATTAACTTTATTATGAAAAACACGAGGTTCAACTCTAATTAGATTTTATTTAGAAAACAAGTTTAATAGGAATTAACCAAGTTAATATAGAATAAATTATCAAAACACATTTTAGAGTAAACATTATGTCTAGCGCCTATTTTATGATGAGACGAAACTAATGCAACAAGAACAAGCTTAAACGGGTTAAAACGTGGGATCTATAGATTAAACAAAGATTAGGATCTAAGCATGATTAACTGTATATTTGATGGGAGATTTACAAAACAGGAGCAGATAGAGACATGGCTTAGATTACTAGATAGATATTGACAGAAATTCTTTAAGAGAAAAGAGTATGACGTCAGCATGATGGCATGCTCATGTCATGCAAGGAATGAACTGAACCTATAAGTGATGAGCCTACAAGTTTATTAGCTTATGATGTTTTTGTCTAAAGAGAGCACATGCACGTACAGGCTTCTCAGCAAGATAGTATGGATAAGAATAAAACTAGTACGTAACATTCACTTGAGAGGTGCCATCAGCCAGTTCGATACCCACGGTGGAGCTTCTCCGGCAGTTGGACGGCGACGGCGACGAGGACGAAAGGCCCGGGGATGGCTTGACATGGCGGACCTTTTGGTGTTGACCGCCTGGTCCGGTGGGCGACACTATCCCAGTGAGACGAGCGGCCAACGGCGGCTTCCTCTAGCAAGAGTATGCAAGTGAGTAGGTATCACTACCGGAAACGGAGCCTTTGCTGAGAGCTCCGACCTTTGCCGAGAGCTAAATAGAAAACTCTCGGCAAAGAAGTCTTTGCCGAGAGCCAGTTAAAAAACTCTCGGCAAAGAAAAAAAATTCTCGTCAAAGAAAAAAAACTCTCGGCAAAGAAAAAGCACGGCAAGAAAGAATTTCTTTGTCGAGAGCCAAACCGCCGGCTCTCGGCAAAGAAATTCGAAAAAATCACTTTCTTGACTCAAAATTTTTTCTATGCTGACCATACACATATGCAAAACTTATGCTCAAATTTGACACAATTTTAACTTTGTTTGCTATATTTAACAATTTTACATCATTCTAAGCAATTTTTTCGTACACGTCGGATATGAACAACAAGTGCAAGAAATCCTAGAGTAAAGTTGGTGAAAAAATGATATTCATGTTCATGAGACATCTCTAAGACCATGTGCATGAAATGAAACTAAAATTCAAACATCTTGTTGTCTAGTCATAATGAAGATCGTGTCATAGAAATGTTTTAAAATTGTATAAAACTGAAATAAAGTTTGAAAATCATGAATTTTGTCGAGCGGCAATGATATCATATGTCGAGGTTGTGGTAAAAAGTTGACAACATTTTGAGCACTTTGACACGTACGTTGTTTATAAAACAGAACATCTCACGAGAAGTTTCGGAGAATTTGAACTTATATCACTAGGTTTGATGCATTAGAGAAATTTGAATTTGAGTTTGACCACAACAACATTTCTATAAGCAATACACAACATATCTAGCACCTTATTAAGTGTTGAAAAAATGTTACACATTTTTGTTAAATTAAATTTTATGAAAAAACATCTCTGCCGAGTGTCAGGCTCTCGGCAAAAAGGGACCTGTGCCGAGAGCAGGTCCACGTGGCTCTCGGCAAAGAATTACTGGGCAGTGGCGAAGCGGCCCAGCACCTCAACTCGTGAGGACCATGTGTGGTTCGAGGACCGGTGGATGGTCGCTCCCTTGTGTGATGAGTGATTGAACCCGTTGTGTGGACTGATTCTTGGCTAAATATTGCAGGTGCAGGTTGCGGCTTGACTCGTGTTGGTGCAGGTGAAGAACAAGCGCGAAAGGTCATTGCCGGTGAGGCCTCCAGGTGTGGAGAAGACAAGTAGGCTTCGTTCGAGGGACCCGGTGGCCAGTGGGGTCAAGTGCGGCCCGCATGGTGGCATGAACAGCAAGATGAAGTCGTGGACGGTTTCTTGGTAGAGCCTCAAAACCAAGGTCGAGTCGGGACTACGTGGGAGCCGAGTCATGAGTGGAGATTGGCGGAGGCTACACCGAGTTCGCGGGGTTTGCAGTGGTTCACCAGAAAACCACTGGGTTACTCGGTTGAGCCACAAAACCGAGGCCGAAGACTCGACGAGGGGGTGCGACCACCCAGGCCGGTTCAACCGCCCAGGAGGGGCGGTCAGACCGCCTGGGGCCGGTCAGATCTCCGGGGCCGGTCCTAACCGCCCGGGGGGGGGGGGGGGTCCGACCGCTCCCGGGGGGGGGGGGGTCCGACCGCTCCGCCGCCGGCGCCGAGAAGCTTCGAAGCGGAGGACACGCGTCGGGATCGCAAGGCTTGCGTCGAGGCTAAGCAGGTTGCGGTCGCCGGGCATCCGTCCGATGGTGAAGACATGAAGACTTCCAAATCCGCCCTTGAGGGGCATGTATCCCTAGTTATTAGTGAAGGGTAGTTTAGTCTTTTGGGTGCCTCCATATATACTCATTGAATGGGTGGATGGCAGCCAACTCTTGGAACCCTAGCTCATTTGTTTTTCCATTTTCGTTCTCCATTTTCCTTAGGATTTTAGAGGACTAGCTTGAGAGCTTCATGTGAGATCTAGAGAGAGGGATGGATGTTTGGGTGGCAAGCTAGACCTTGTACGAACCTTTCATGGCACGTATAGATGGTTCGGCGTTGTTCATCATGGTGGTTTTCCCGTCTCTTTTGTGTTGATTTTCGGAGCTCTTTGTTGGCGGTGTTTTGAGGACGGTTTCTTGGGGTTTTTGGTGGGTGTCACGTATGAGGTTCTTGTGCCTCTTTGGTCGGTGACTTTGCCCCCAAATCTCCTTTGAATCGAGACTCGATTTGGTGGTTTCTCGAGTTGGGCGAGTTCTTGACCTAGAGAAGCGATTTCTTCGATTCCTCTTGATTGTGAGCGTTTCGGGTCAATTCCTTTGAGGTAGAGGTTGCCCGGAGGTAACCCAACTATTCCCGAAGTTTTGCTGCAATCCGTGGAGTGATTTCGGAGATCGGGCGCGAGGAAGTTGAGGTTTGACCCGCGGGCTCGTTTTTCGGGGAGGGGCGGTCTAACCGCTCGCAGGGGGGCGGTCTAACCGCCCTGGGTGTTTCCAAGTCGAAGTTTTGTTTCGCCAGATTTTCCTCTGTGAGTTTGTTCGCCTTGATCAGAGGAGTGTCTGGGTGAAATTTGGGGTCGTTCTCGTGCTGTTTGCTAGGTGTTCTTGGTTGGAGTTCATTGCTGGGTACAGGAGGTTAGACCGCCCCTAGGCCCCTGGGTGGAGTTTTGGTTTTCGCCAAGATTTTCTGGTAGCTAGCATAGCCTTGACCAGAGATCTTTGTTGGTGAAACCGTGGTGAGTTTTGGTGCTCGGAAGAGGCGTTTCGGAGGATTTCTTGGTTACCAGGTGGAGGCGGTCTAACCGCCCCCTATACCCGGTCCAACCGCCCCCTCTGGTTAGCCGGCTTTCGAGTTGTTTCCGCCGTCGTTACTCGCGTGTGTGTTGTGGTTGCCGGTAGAGTTTGTTCCTAGGACCGTAGCACTCCGGTGGCTACGTGGTTTTGGCAAACGGAAGGTAGAAGTGCGGAGCGTGTGTTTTCGGGGGGTTCGACCGAGCTAGTTCGTCTTGTCGGAGTTTCAATCTCCCTCGAGAAGAATTTTTATCGGCTCCCATTCACTCCCCCCCTCTCTCGGTCGCCTAATCGGTCCTTCAATCGGTATCGAGCCGGTTCGGGTCTTGATTGACTCTAACCGCCTAAGATCCAAGGATGGCGTACCGAGAACGGGGTTCGGGTCCTCCACACTTCGATGGAAAGAACTACCAGATGTGGAGCAAGCGGATGGGTGCTTTTCTCCGCGGAAAGGGTCGATCCTTTGGGATGTCACGGTGGACACAAAGCTACGTCCGAGCCGATGGACTTCCTCACTCTAGGATCGAGGGACAGATTCGATGCCAACAATAAGGCGGTCGACTACTTGTTTCGTGCTTTGTGTCACCGAGTTCGATCGGGTGCACACCGAGCACTTGGCTTGTAGGATTTGGGCGGTGTTGAAGGAGGCTCATGTTGGGAACGCCTGTGTTCGGGCACGGATGTATGCGACCTACCGGAGAGAGTACGAGAACTTCACTCATCTCCCGGTGAGTCCATCGATGCCTTGTTTCAGAGGTTCACGGTGGTTGTGAACAACATGAGGGCCAATGTGGACGTGCTCCCGTACGATGATCATGATAGAGCGGTCAAGCTCTTACACTCTTTGGATCGTACGATATGGGGCGGAAAGCTCGAGGCCATTGTGGAGTCGGAGAAGTATGACACTCTGACTGTTAACGAGCTGTTCTCAAAGCTCAAGTCGGCTGAGGTGGATAGGGGCATGACTGCCAAGCTCGAGGGTCCGACTAACTCCCATAGTCTCACCCTCGTTGGTGGTTCCAAAGGAAAGGCTAACTCTAACCCATCCACCAGGATGTTCTCTTTCTCCTCTTTGATGTCTATGCCAGATGATGAGTTCGACGAGCTTGGAGAGGACGAGCTGGCGCTCCTGACGAGGCGGTTCGAGAGGCTGCACGAGAACCGCGTGAACATGAGGAGGAACACGAGAACATGCTTCCAGTGCGGCAAGCCAGGACACTTCGTCGCCGACTGCCCGGAGAAGGCAGAGAACAAGGACAGCTACAAGCACAAGCCGAGGATGGACGGCAAGTACCATTCGAGGCGCGACCACAAGAGCAAGCACAAGAACAAGTATAAGGTGAGCGACGATCAAGGAAGAAGGGGAGCCGAGGCAAGGCCCGAGCGATGGTGGGAGCGAGCGACGTCGACTCCAGTTCCGCGTACTCCACCTCGAGCTCGAGTAGCAGTGAAGACGAAGGTGATCATCGCAAGAACAAGAAGTCGTCCAAGAACCTGAGCGGGCTGAGCTGCTTCGCGAGAGACGGCTTCTGCACCATGGCGCTGAGCTTTGGTAGCAAGAAGAGCACACAGAGCGACTCGGACTCTGAGTCCGACGACGAGGTGCGTGATGAACTTCCCTTCTTGCGCCAGGAGGATGAGAGACTTGACACTTTGCTTGATAACCGTGATGACATGCTTAGAGAGGCCAAGAAAATGAGGAAAGAGCTTAGGGCTTCACTCGAGGATGCTAGGACTAGAGTGGCTGAGCTAGAGACACAGGTGCTTGATAGCAAGCTTGAGATTGATTCCCTTAAGGCTAGCCCGGTTGTTTCGGATGAGAATGATTGTGCTCGATTGCTCCATATTCCTTGCCGATCTTGCTTTGTTTAAGGAGAAGCATGCCTCCAAGTGTGAGGAACTAGATGTGCTTAGGGTTGAAGTGGCTGAGCTTAAGTCTAGACCTGCTTTGCTAGGTGCTTGCACTTCTTGCCCTGTTTTGCATGCTAAGATTGATGAGATGCATGCTTACACTAGCTCTCTCGAGGCTAAATTGAAGGAACCCATGCCTACATCATGCTCTACCTGTGACATGCATGCTTTGAAAAATTTGGAACTTGCACATTATGTTGATCGTTTGCAGGATGAGAATGATGACTTGAGGAAGTTGATGGGTTGGTTGTCTGGTCATGAGCCTCAGTTGAGGATGATGATCGAGGCGTTTAAGAGGCAGGATGGTGAGGGTCTTGGGGCAAACAAGGTCGGTGAGGGAAGTGGAGAGAATATCCCAGAGCCACCAAAAACCCACCACAAAAATGATTTCCCTCCAAAACCCAACCATCTTAGGAACCGACTAGATACAACCCCAGCTCCACCTATATTTCCTACACCTACAAATGATCTCCGAAGGCCTATCAAGTTTGTGAGAACTTCCGGGAAAGTGTTCTTTGGGAAAGTGAGTGAGAAGGCTAGTGAGGAGAAATCGGTGGAGGAGTTGAGTGGAGAGAAACCAAGCGAGCAGCCCCAATCCAAGCCTAAACCTAAGCTTGTGAGGTTCCGTTGTGGCCATTGTGGGAAAGAGGGTCACAAGGATGAGTTTTGCTTCAAGAGGAAGCAGGAAGAGAGGATGGCAAAGGAGTGGGCGAACAAGGATAGGTACAACCCTTCCCATGGTGTACCTAAGCCTCGTATGCCACTGCCCAGGGGTACAACTGCGGTGAGAAGTGTTCCGGCATGGGGAGATGCGAGTTCCCGCAGCCGAGGAGCGAGCCGAGAGGGGGGCGGTCATACCGGCCCGGCTAGGCGATCGGAGACCGGCCCGGCCCGGAGGGGGGCGGTTAGGACCGGCTCCGGCTAGGCGGTTTAACCGCCCCCGCACTCCGGGCGGAGTGGCTTTCGAGGTGGTGAGTCGAGAGGTCTCGTGTCCGGGAGGTGGAGTTGCTGGTGGTTGGTCCGGAGAGACAGACAGTGGTCGGTTGCTAGGCATTCTCCCCCTCGAGTTCACTACGGGGATGGGAGGAGTCGTAGCTTTGAGAAGGAGAGGAGGGACGGTCCACGGGTTGTCTTCCATGGGTTTGGTCCTCCTCCGGGCGGAGGAGGGTGGTTTCCTCGGAGTTGTTACCGAGGTGGTGTTCGTGGTGGTAGTTATGGTAGGAAAGATGGCTTGATGTGTGCTAACCCCACTTTCGAGCAAATGGCTCGGCACTGGTTTTCCTCTTTTGGTACTAACCCCAGTGCTGAGTCGTTTGTTCGATCACATGCTCATTTTTGAATTTCAGGTGGGAGACTTGAAGAACATTTGGTTGATTGACTCCGGTTGCTCGAGGCATATGACCGGAGACAGGGGGTGGTTCTCAAGTCTCGTCCGGTGGTGACGAAGAGGTACATCACTTTTCGGGACAATGGGCGTGGGCGTGTGCTTTCAGAAGGTGAGATCAAAGTGAGTGACAAGATCACTCTGAGACGTGTTGCTCTTGTTCAATCGCTGGGGTACAATTTGCTTTGTGTGTCCCAATTGTTGGATGAGGGCTTTGAGGTGTTGTTTCCGCCGGTGGTTCTCGGATTGTGGACTCTCGAGGGGACCTTGTCCGTATGGTCGTTCCCGAGGGTCGGGTGTTTCGTGCTGATTTTTCTCGGCCTTCGGGTGTGAAGCGTTGTTTCTTGGCCGGTTCTTCGAGTGAGTTGTGGAAGAGGCATAGGAAGTTGGGTCACTTGAGCTTTGACCTTTTGTCTCGCTTGAGTAAACTCAATTTGGTCCGAGGATTGCCACGGTTGAGGCTTGAGAAAGAGTTGGTTTGTGCGTCGTGTAGGCATGCCAAGATGGTAGCCTCTTCTCACCCGCCTCTCACCGATGTGATGACCGAGCGTCCATGCGAGCCGCTCCATATGGACCTTGTTGGCCCGGCTCGTGTGCGATGCGGGTAAGAAGTGGTATGTCCTTGTTGTGGTGGACGACTATTCTCGGTATGCGTGGGTGTTCTTTCTCGAGGATAAGGGGGAGACGTTTGGTTTTGTTCGAGATCTAGTCTTGAGGTTGAGGAACGAGAGGCACGGAGATGCCATACGAGCTATCCGCAGTGATAATGGCTCGGAATTCAGGAACTCTCGTTTTGAAACCTTTTGCCATGACTTGGGTCTTGAGCACCAGTTTTCGAGTCCGTATACGCCTCCCCAGAATGGTGTTGTGGAAAGGAAGAACAGACCTTGTGCGAGATGGCTCGGACGATGCTTGATGAGCATAGGACTCCGAGGAGGTATTGGGCTGAGGCGGTGAATACCGCGTGCTATGTGTCGAACAGGATATACCTCAGAGTGCACAAGAAGAAGACATGCTATGAGTTGATGCATGGCCGCACACCCAAGGTGAGTCACTTCCATGTCTTTGGTTGCAAGTGTTTCATTCTGAAGAAAGGCAGGAAGTTGGATAAGTTTGAGGCTAGGTCTGTCGATGGCATTTTCTTTGGTTATGCATCTCATTCTAGAGCATATCGTGTGCTCAATCTTGAAACTAACCAAATCGTGGAGACTTGCGAGGTAACCTTCGACGAGACAGAGCCACGTAGTCAGCTTGTCTTTGAGTGTGCAGGTGATGATGAGCTTGGCGAGGAGATCTTTCAGAGGAGGAGCATGAACATGGAGATGCCGAAGATGGTGGTGCGGTGCCCCCGCCGAATATGTACCCACTACTTCGACTACGATGATGGATGGACCCTCTCGCTACACCTACTACGACAAATCAAGAACGAGGTGAAGCTGATGTTGAGGGGGAGGTAGCATCGAGGCGAGAACCTCCCCGCGAGTACAAGTGGATCACCCAGCTTCGAGGATCATCGGCGACATGAATGAACGCACTACACGGTCGAGGGTTCGAAACAACTCCCATTTCGCTCATGCTGCATTTGTTGCTTCTTTCGAGCCCAAAGACATTGGACACGCACTATCTAATCACAATTGGGTTAATTCGATGCATGAGGAGTTGGAGAACTTTGAGAGGAATCAGGTGTGGGAGTTGGTTGACCCTCCCCCAGGGTGTAAGCCGATTGGTACCAAGTGGGTGTGGAAAAACAAAGAGGGAGAGAAGGGTGAGGTTGTGAGGAACAAGTCGAGACTTGTTGGTCAAGGGTTCAATCAGAAGGAGGGGATTGACTACGAGGATACCTTTGCTCCCGTAGCCCGTTTGAAGGCGATTAGGATCCTTCTAGCCTTTTCCGTGGCTAAAGGGTTCAAGTTGCACCAAATGGATGTGAAGAGTGCTTTCCTGAATGGTGTGCTGGAGGAAGAGGTGTATGTGAGGCAGCCTCCGGGGTTTGAGAGTGAGAAGTACCCCCACCGGGTGTACAAGTTGAGGAAGGCGCTGTATGGGTTGAAGCAGGCGCCTAGAGCTTGGTATGGCAGGTTGAGGGGGTTCTTGTTTGAGAGAGGTTTTGAGATGGGGAAGGTCGATCAGACCTTGTTTTTGCTGAGGCAGGGTAGATATATCTTGATTGTGCAGGTGTACGTGGATGATATTGTCTTTGGTGGCTCGTCTAACTCTCTTGTTGCAAGGTTTGCAGATGATATGAGCAGTGAGTTTGAGATGAGCATGATGGGCGAGTTGCAGTTCTTCCTCGGGCTACAAATCAAACAATCAAAGGAAGGAACTTTTGTGCACCAGGCTAAGTACACCAAGGACATTGTGCGGAAGTTCAAGATGGAGGACTCCAAGGCTATGACGACGCCGATGAGTACGACTACGGCTCTTGATGCGGACGAGGAAGGTGAACACGTGGACCAGAAGGAGTACCGGAGCATGATCGGGTCACTCCTCTACTTGACGGCGACGAGGCCGGACATACAATTTTCGGTGTGTCTGTGCGCTCGTTTTCAAGCGTCTCCGAGGACTTCACATCGGCAAGCGGTGAAGCGAATTTTCGTGTACTTGCCTCACACTCCCTACTTGGGCCTTTGGTACTCCGCGTCCTCTTCTTTGGCGCTTCATGGTTTTTCAGACGCGGATTTTGCCGGGTGTCGGTTGGATAGGAAGTCCACTTCTGGGACTTGCCAGTTTTTGGGTTCCTCTTTGGTGTCTTGGTCATCCCGCAAGAAGTCGAGTGTTGCTCAATCCACGACCGAGGCCGAGTATGTTGCCACTGCTAGTTGTTGCTCTCAGCTCCTTTGGATCACCTACACCATGAGTGACTTTGGTGAGGAGTATACCCATGTCCCACTTCAATGTGATAGCACCAGTGCCATAAGCGTTGCAAAGAACCCAGTGCTCCATTCCAAAACCAAGCACATAGAAGTGAGGTACCACTTTCTGAGAGACAACGTAGAGAAAGGAAAGATAGCTTTGATCCATGTACCCACACATGACCAACTAGCCGATATTTTCACCAAACCCCTAGATCAAGCAACTTTCACTCATTTGCGGGGGGAACTTGGTGTGTGTTTGATTTCTTGAGTTGGGTGTGTGGGACCTCCTTTGTAGCATATGTATAGCTTTCTTTTGTGCATTTCTTGCATTTGGCATTGCATATGTAACATGATGTATAGGCATCCTTGTATCTTAGATTGCATGCATTTTGTATCATATGCATTGGATAGGAAAAGCTTCTCCTATCTACATTGTTCACCATGGGTTGCTATATATGTTCTTGTGAGCTTGTTTGGTATGCTACGGATAGTTTGGCTTAGCTCTTGATGATCTTGATGAATGATCCATGGTTGATGGCTAAATCTTTGAAAAATGTCACATATATGCTGTCTCATGTGTAAATGCCTTTATATGATCTTGACATGTTTTAGTGGCTTTGCTATGCTTAATTTGTGGTTGGATAGCTAGTTTATTGATCATATGGGGCCAAAGGCTCATTTTCCATCATGAATGTTTAGCCCTCTTGCTTCATCTTGTGGAGGGGCATAAGTTCCTTTTTGTCGCAAAGACATTTCATGTACCATTTCTCAATCTGAAAATGAAATGAAAAATGCTTGGAAAATATGCTCCCATGTCATATGTGCTGAAATTAATTTGCTTTGGGTGCTAAACCGTTGCATGATGCCTACCAATGAGAAGTCTCATACATAGAAGTAGGCACATGGCTCGGTGGCTTTGACATGACATGAGGTGCTTTTGGGTGTTTATGATGGTCTTATGATTAGAATGGCTGTCCTAGAATGAAGTTTGAGTGGCTTTGCCATTTTGATATGTTTTGCTCATGTTTAGGTATTTGCTTATGAGAGAGTAACTTTTCGCAAAATTACTCAAATCCTTTTTATCCTTGTCCAATGGTTGTGAAACTTGGTGATCACGTAGTTAAGGTCATTACGAACCTGTCGAGTATCTAACTTGCTCATTTGGACTTGTGTAGCTCCTTGTGATGAATTTTGTATATTTGAGAAGCTATATGTTGTAAAGCATTTTGCCTTGATTCATGCATTGTCAACAAGGGGGAGAAGTTTGTGCATATTTTGGGCACTGGGAGTGTTTGGAAGGTGTTCCAATTAGTTCGGGCATTTTTTGGGCAGTTTGGTGCGGGCCGGTCTCATGGGGGCGGTCTAACCGCCCCCAAGGCGGTCAGTTGTGGCACAGGCGGTCTAACCGCCCGTATAGGTGGTCCGACCGCCCCGGCGCAGTGAGCGAGTTTTTGCTCTTTGTTGCATTCCCGCGTTGCATTGCCGCATTTGTTTAGGGGGAGTGTGCTTTGGCTCAGGGGGAGCTTGCATATGTGCAGGGGGAGCTCTTTGTGGTGTTCGAGCTCGGTTTCGATGGTTTGCGCTCTTTGCTTGAGTTGTGCTTTGTCTCGGATGTGTCGAGCCGTTGCCCTTGTCTAAGGGGTCCGAGACTTGTCTTCTTCAAGTGATCTTGCTCTTTGCCTTTGTTTGGTTTTCGATCGCTTGTTGAAGTTTCTTTTTGTTTGTTTCTTTTCTTTTTCCTTTTCTCTTGTGTCACTTCATGTGAGGGTGTTGTCAATGCACTCATCAAGGGGGAGATTGAGGACCATGTGTGGTTCGAGGACCGGTGGATGGTCGCTCCCTTGTGTGATGAGTGATTGACAACGTTGTGTGGACTGATTCTTGGCTAAGTATTGCAGGTGCAGGTTGCGGCTTGACTCGTGTTGGTGCAGGTGAAGAACAAGCGCGAAAGGTCGTTGCCGGTGAGGCCTCCAGGTGTGGAGAAGACAAGTAGGCTTCGTTCGAGGGACCCGGTGGCCAGTGGGGTCAAGTGCGGGCCGCATGGTGGCATGAACAGCAACATGAAGTCGTGGACGGTTTCTTGGTAGAGCCTCAAAACCAAGGTCGAGCCGGGACTACGTGGGAGCCGAGTCATGAGTGGAGATTGGCGGAGGCCACACCGAGTTCGCGGGGTTTGCAGTGGTTCACCAGAAAACCACTGGGTTACTCAGTTGAGCCACAAAACCGAGGCCGAAGACTTGACGAGGGGGTGCGGCCACCCAGGCTGGTTCAACCGCCCAGGAGAGGCGGTCAGACCGCCTGGGGCCGGTCAGATCTCCCGGGCCGGTCTAACCGCCCCGGGGGGCGGTCTGACCGCCCTGGCCGCCGGCGCCGAGAAGCTTCGAAGCGGAGGACACGCGTCGGGATCGCAAGGCTTGCGTCGAGGCTAAGCAGGTTGCGGTCGCCGGGCATCCGTCCGATGGTGAAGACATGAAGACTTCCAAATCCACCCTCGAGGGGCATGTATCCCTAGTTATTAGTGAAGGGTAGTTTAGTCTTTTGGGTGCCTCCATATATACTCATTGAATGGGTGGATGGCAGCCAACTCTTGGAACCCTAGCTCATTTGTTTTTCCATTTTCGTTCTCCATTTTCCTTAGGATTTTAGAGGACTAGCTTGAGAGCTTCATGTGAGATCTAGAGAGAGGGATGGATGTTTGGGTGGCAAGCTAGACCTTGTACGAACCTTTCATGGCATGTATAGATGGTTCGGCGTTGTTCATCATGGTGGTTTTCCCGTCTCTTTTGTGTTGATTTTCGGAGCTCTTTGTTGGCGGTGTTTTGAGGATGGTTTCTTGGGGTTTTTGGTGGGTGTCATGTATGAGGTTCTTGTGCCTCTTTGGCTGGTGACTTTGCCCCCAAATCTCCTTTGAATCGGACTCGATTTGGTGGTTTCTCGAGTTGGGCGAGTTCTTGACCTAGAGAAGCGATTTCTTCGATTCCTCTTGATTGTGAGCGTTTCGGGTCGATTCCTTTGAGGTAGAGGTTGCCCAGGAGGTAACCCAACTATTCCCGAAGTTTTGCTGCAATCTGTGGAGTGATTTGGGAGATCGGGCGCGAGGAAGTTGAGGTTTGACCCGCGGGCTCGTTTTCCGGGAGGGGGCGGTCTAACCGCCCTGCGAGGGGGCGGTCTAACCGCCCGGGTGTTTCCGTGTCGAAGTTTTGTTTCGCCGGATTTTCCTCCGTGAGTTTGTTCGCCTTGATCGAGGAGTGTCCGGGTGAAATTTGGGGTCGTTCTCGTGCTGTTTGCTAGGTGTTCTTGGTTGGATTTCATTCTTGGGTACGGGGAGGTTAGACCGCCCCCGGTAGCCGGTCTAACCACCCCTAGGCCCCCGGGTGTAGTTTTGGTTTTCGCCAAGATTTTCCGGTAGCTAGCATGGCCTTGACCGGAGATCTTTGTTGGTGAAACCGTGGTGAGTTTTGGTGCTCGGAAGAGGCGTTTCGGAGGATTTCTTGGTTACCGGGTGGAGGCGGTCTAACCGCCCCCTATACCCGGTCTAACCGCCCCCCTCTGGTTAGCCGGCTTTCGAGTTGTTTCCGCTGTCGTTGCTGCGTGTGTGTTGTGGTTGCTGGTAGAGTTTGTTCCTAGGACCAGTAGCACTCCAGTGGCTACGTGGTTTTGGCAAACGGAAGGTAGAAGTGCGGAGCGTGTGTTTTCGGGGGTTCGACCGAGCTAGTTCGTCTTGTCAGAGGTTCAATCTCCCTCGAGAAGAATTTTTATCGGCTCCCATTCACTCCCCCCCTCTCTGGTCGCCTAATCGGTCCTTCAACCCGCACGGGCCGAATTCGGCCCATTAGTTCTGCCAGCTGTTGCTGGCCGTCGATCGGCAGATCAACGACTCACAGCGCCCTCCTCTCCCCAAACCCTAGTATATATGCGCCCTTCTTTTTCCTGCCTTCCACCACCCCCAACCGACGCCGCCGCCTCCCTCTGCCCACCTCGCCTCCCTCCTCCCCCCCTCCGCCGGCACGGGTCACTCCGCCGGCACGGCCGCGCCACCGTCACGGGCCACTCCCCCGGCACGGCCCGCGTCGCCCCCCTCCTCCCCCCTCCGCTCGCTCCTCACCTCGTGGCGAGGAGCAACGACGGGCCGAGGAGCGGTGGCGGCGGATCCGGCCCGCCGGCGCGGCCTCCCTCCCGGCGCGATTTCTTGGCGGCCTCCCGGTGCGCATCCGGTGGGTGGTGCGGCGGCCTCCTCCCCGACGCAATCCGGTGGTGGTGCGGCGGCCTCCTCCGGCGCGATCCGGTGGTGGTGCGGCGGCCTCCCTCCCGGCGTGGATCCAGTGGTGCGGTGGCCTCCTCCCGGTGCGGATTCGGTGGTGGTGCGGCGGCCTCCCTCCTGGTGCGCCCTCTCTCTCTCTGCCTCTTTCTCTCTGTGTGTGTGGTGGTGCAGGATGGTGGCGGCGACGGCGGGTGGTGGTGGCGGCGGCAGGTGGTGGTGGCGGCGGGTGGTGCTGGTGGTTACGGGTGGTGGCAGTGCAGGTGGCGGTGGTGGTGGCGGTGGTGGTGGCGGCGGTGGTGGTGGCGGCGGTGGTGGTGGCGGGGGCCGGGGTGGCCGGTCGGTGGGCCGTGCCGCTCCGGGTTTTCTTTTTTTTAGTTTGTGAAATTCTCTCTGCCGAGAGCCATCTGTGCTCTCAGCACATGTGCACCGAGAGGATCTGGCGTGGCTCTCGGCAAAGGAGCCTCTTTGCCGGCTGGGTGCTGCCGAGTGGCCTCTGCCGAGAACTTCCTCTCGGCAGAGGCTCTGCCGAGAGGAAAACAACCTTTGTCAAGAGGATTGGGGCTCTCGGCAGAGGCATCGAATCCGGTAGTGTATGAAGGGGAAACAGGAAGGTCGGACACTGAAACACAAACACGTACGTGCTGACGAGGAGCTCACTGGCAATGGAGTACGATGGCAGGTGGCCCGAAGAGAGAGCAGAGAGTTCGGGAAGTGGTGAAGGCGGTCGGGATGCGGACGACGGGCGACACGGCGGAGCACTAGCTTGATGTCATGGTTCTTGTGATGGTGCCATGCATCGGTGGGGAAGATGCTCGGTGGTGGCCGGTCAGGGTCTGAGGCGACCAGGTGACAACATCGGCATGACCGGTGGCGCTCTTCCAGTTGGCAGGGAGACGATAAAACCCTGGCTGGCTGGGAGCGGTTCGACGACGCAAAGCACGGGGTAGCGCCGTCTTGGCTCCAAGGTCTCCTGGCCGTCGAGGTGCTCCAGAGACTGCAAGAGGATGAAGATCGGTTGGGTTCCTTCAGCTCGGCGAAGCGGACATCCAGGAGGCGGCAGCTTCCCCGATGGGCGCTCCTCCATAGCAAAACGGTGACGTGCGGCGGAGATGCTCTGCGGCCTGCCCCGGTGGTTCTTCCAGGCGGCAGTGCACAGACGACAAGGCGAGGGATGCTGCGCAAGGAAGAGAAGGCAGTGTGGTGAGGTGATGGGAGGCGGAGCAGCAGGGCACGTAGGGCGCCGGGCGCCTGCCCCTTTATAGGCATTCGTAGGGCCTGGTAATTTGTGGCGCATTCAGACCGAGAGGGAGAGGAAAGGCAGGTGCAGTCACTCATGGACGGAACGGATGGTGGAGGCGTTACTGGTGAGAGTGAGGGGAAACGGACAGAGATCGAATGGGAATGATGGCGCTGGCTTCGCTGCATGTGACTGAAGTAGTGAGAAGAGCGAGAGACGCGGGTGGGAAGGGCGCCGGGGAGGCCAGGCGGCACAACCGCAGGTCGAGCTCGGGCGGCACCGGCCAAAGGAGGCGAACAGGCGCACCGGAGGGCGACTGGGGCACATGGTGCCGCACACGGGACGCAGCAGTCTGTTCAGCGCACGGACTCGAGTCCAGCTCGAATTCGAGCTTGGGGCAGCGTGCAGACGCGAGGCGAACGGGTGAAGCAGCTCAGGCATGGGCAGCGCTGGCTCACGGGTGCTGTGGCATGGCACAAGAGGCGAAACCACTACAAGAAACTATTTAATCTGTGACGCATTCTCCGCGACGTTTTCAGAAAACATCATGAATGTGCATTGCAGGCCAGAACACTGTGACGATTTGTTCAATTCGTCGCGATTCTATGATGTATTCCTGTTTTTTGTCATGGATGTGCAATGAAGCCCAAAACACTGTGACGATTTGTTTAATTTGTCGCGATCCTATGACGTATTCCTATTTTTCGTCACAAACACTGTAACGATTTGTTTAGTTTGTCGCGATTCTACGACGTATTTCTATTTTCCGTCATGGACGTGCATCGATGGATATTGAAGCCCAAACCATCACGACGATTTGTTAAATTCGTCACAATATGGCCCACAACACCGTGACGTTTTAGCAGATTCGTCGCGATCCATAAAAAAACAGCCACCTCACCAGCACCTAGGACCCACCACACTGCCACGCAGGCGCCACCTCACCCAAGCGCCACGTCACCACCACGTGAGCGCCCAGGGCCCACCTGCAGGCGCCACCTCACCCAGGCGCCACCTCACTGCCACGCAAGCATCTAGGACCCACCACATTGCCACGCAGGCGCCACCTCACCACCACGTGAGCGCCCAGGGCCCACCTCACTGCCATGCAGGCGCCACCTCACCTAGGCGCCACCTCACTGCCACGCAAGCATCTAGGGCCTACCTTACTACCACGCAAGCGCCACCTCACCCAGGCGCCACGTCACCACCACACGAGTGCTAAGGGCCCACCACACTTCCACGCAGGCGCCACCTCACTGCCACGCAAGCATCTAGGGCCCACCTTACTTCCATGCAAGCACCACTTCACCCAAGGCATGAGTTCCTCGTAAAAAAATGAAAACCTGCAGCCCAGGGGACTCAAACCCTAGACCTCAAACTTCAACCTGAGCGCTCCTACCACTGGGCTACCACTGTGTTTGTGACTATGTCTAACATTTAAATGCCTTTGAACCTATCTACCCAGAAGCTGCAGTCTGGACCGTTTGTGCCACATTGGCCCAGTGCACACCACATTAATATGGGCCGCAAGTGCCATTTTGGCCCAACTGTAGCTGGCCTTTAGATTTAACCCAAATGCAAAAAATGTGGTGTTGGTGGGATTCGAACACAGGTTATGGAGATAAGATTGTAGCACCTTACCACTATGCTATGCTACTGTTGACAATATAGAGTGGCAATAAACATATCATATATCGACCGCTGGAGCTTTAGGACCACGTGACAGCATTGGATTGGTCGAGTTGCTTTGCAGGGACCACGTGGCGCACCGTGAGCTCGTTTCCCACATCGTTTTTTCTTTTTAATCCACAATTAAAATTTGAAACTAGTGTTTCTCGGTCATAGTAACTCCAAATTCATTGATTCTTTTTTCTGATTTTTTGTAAAATCACTATCTTTCATGTAATATCGCTCGTTTTCATATTAATTGCTATTACATTTATCTTTTTCATACAACTTCTTTTCTTGTACCGAAAGAGAATAAATAAAAGATATTTTTCAATAAGAAATGGTAACATAACTTCATATTTACTAATTTTATGATAAACACAAGGTTATGGTAAAGTTTGAAGTGCATATGAATTCGAAAATTTCGGAAGGTATGATACACTTCAATGTTCAAGTAATGTTCCATGAAACTATGTGAGACATGTATCTATTTCTAAACAGCGTAGGTTCCACTGTTACCGTAATCATTTGAAAGTTTGTTCACAAGTTTATGGACCCAAATTATGTTACAACGTCAATCCGTAGAACCATTAGAGCATTTTATGATATTATTTGAATTATGATGGTGTAAATTCGAGATGTAAGTTTCAATTTTCCCTAAAAACTGCTGCGAAATTATCTTTAATTTGTTAAAGTTGTAGATCTTGGTAGAGCATGATTTTAGAAAATTTTAGAAAAAAGAATCATCCAATTTGGAGTTAGTATGAGGCAAAAAAACTAGTTACAGGTTTTACTCAAAGATTAAAAAGAGAAAACACACTTGTTCATGTCAGTTCATAGCAAGTGCAATTTCTGTTTTTAATCTTCGGATAAAACTTGTAAACTGTTTTTCTTCCTCACGAACTCCAAATCGGTTGATTCTTTTTCCTAATTCTTTCTAAATTCGAGATGTTTTACTCAGTGCCATTTGTTTGTATCTTATTTACTATTTCTTGATTGCTTTTCATACAACATATCTTTTCCAACTAAATTGAGAGTATAAAAAACATGTTTTTTCATAATAATTACTATTATAACTTAATATTCTCTAATGTTATGGTCAACATGAGATGGTGTCAGAAATTGAGGTGTATACAAGTTTGGTCACGTTATTAGTTGTTCAAATCCCAAAGTTTGTTTTCAATTGTAGGAAACTATGTGAGACTTGTGTCCTATTTGTGAACATCTATAGTATCACTTTATCAAAACCATGAATTTTTTATGGAAAGATTTTGGACAAAACACATACTACTATGCCAATTTACATAATTTTTGGAGAAGTTTTAGGTATTTTTATCATTATTTGATTACAAGGTTACTAGTAGAACTTCGAGTTTTCCCTATAAGTCAATTAAAGTTTTCATCAATCTCCTAGATGTGGCCTAGAATGGACCATAGACACACAAATATAGTTTTTTGAATTTTTTGAATCTTATTAGAGTACATATAGGTCAACTTGGAATTACTTTTGATAAACATGCAGAAATTCATTTAAATCGTAGAAAATATCAAATGTACTTGAAAATTTATGAAACTCCCAGGTGATGAGTTATAATAGAGCATAAGAGCATAGATATAATTTTTCTACATTTTTTAGAATCGTATTTGACATACACATAGTGCATTTTATTTATACAACATTCATCATCTTGTTATTTAAGTTCAATATTTGTTACATAATAGTGATCAATGTTATTTTATTAAAATACTTAAAAACTAATGACGACTTTTTTGATATTTTTATGAATTTTTATGTGCTATTTTCAGGGCTCTAAAATTAGTGGAACCATTCACTTTGGGTTGTTTTTCTTTTTGAGTTGTGATCAAACCATAGAAAATCAGAGGGCAATACATGTCTTATATTGTATCTATATTTTTATCTTCTCAGAAAAATTTTATGTTGAATTTTTTGGACTCGAGTAGCTAGGTATTTGAAGGATGCAAAGTTTAATTCAGAAAAATTGACATTGGACCCATGCCTCAGCCTCTTTGAACTTCTAGAACCTTTCAAAAAAAATCAAAACTGAGCGGGCGCCTAGCCAAGCCGCGCGCGCTGCGGAACGAAAATCCCTACATAAATTGGCAGCAATACCCATGGATTTCCACCTGCACCACATTCATTCGATGGCACACTGGTAATTTCACCACCACCACTCGTCTTATCCCCACCACCTCCCCTCCCATCGCCTCCCTACAGATCCACCGCCCCCTCTCATCCCAATCCCCACCGCCGTCGCGCCCTGTCCTCCTCTCCCGACGGCGCCGTGTTCCTTCCTCCCCTTCGACCTTTGCTCAGAGCACCTCACCCACCCAGTACCCCCGCCTCCTCAGATCCGCCGCCAACCACGTTGAGGACCATGTGTGGTTCGAGGACCGGTGGATGGTCGCTTCCTTGTGTGATGAGTGATTGACAACGTTGTGTGGACTGATTCTTGGCTAAGTATTGCAGGTGCAGGTTGCGGATTGACTCGTGTTGGTGCAGGTGAAGAACAAGCGCGAAAGGTCGTTGCTGGTGAGGCCTCCAGGTGTGGAGAAGACAAGTAGGCTTCGTTCGAGAGACCCGGTGGCCAGCGGGGTCAAGTGCGGGCCGCATGGTGGCAAGAACAGCAAGATGAAGTCGGTGGACGGTTTCTTGGTTGAGCCACAAAACCAAGGTCGAGCCGGGACTTCATGGGAGCCAAGTCATGAGTGGTGATTGGCGGAGGCTACATCAAGTTCGCGGGGTTTGCGGTGGTTCACCAGAAAATCACCGGGTTACTCGGCTGAGCCACAAAGCCGAGGCCGAAGACCGGGTGTGGCTGTCTGGCCAAAACCGGCCTGACCGGTTTGGGGTCGCGGGCGCGGAAGCTTCGAGGCGGAGGACACGCGTCGGGATCGCAAGGCTTGCGTTGAGGCTACGCGAGGTGCGGTCGGTGGGCATCCGTCCGATGGAGAAGACATCACGAATTCCAAATCCGCCCTTGAGGGGCTTGTATCCCTAGTTAGTAGAGAAGGGCATTTTAGACATTCGGTTGCCTCCATATAACCCAAGAGGTGAGAGGATGGCAGCCAACTCTTGGAACCCTAGCTCATTAGTTTTCCTATTTTCCACCTATTTTCCTTAGGTTTTCTCTAGGACTAGCAAGAGAGCTTCACGGAGAGATCTTGTAGAGAGGGATGGATGATCGGGCGGCTTGCTAGACCTTGTACGAACCTTTGTTTCATGTATAGATGGTTCGGCGTGGTTCCTCAAGGTTTGGATGTGTTTTCCCCGGTTGTTCTTGGTGGTGATTTTCGGAGCCCTCTCCCGGTGATTTCTTTGCGGTGTTTTCGGGACGTTTCTCTTGGGAATTTGATGGGGGAAATTTGTGGGAACCCTTCGTGGTTCTTTGGGCTGTGATTCCCCTCCCAAATCCGTGAGGAAAAGTGCTCGATTTCGGGGTTTCTTGAGTTCTTGGGTTGGAAGTGCCTTCGGCGGGATTTCTTCGATTCCTCCTTTTTAGACGAGATTTGGTGGGATTAAACTTGGCCATGGACTCCTCATGAGGTGTTCCGATATCCCCAAAGTCTTGTTCAAGTCCGTGGAGCGATTCGGGAAATTGAGATTTGGTTTTGGGGGGAGTTGACCCGCGGGGCTGTGCTCTTCTCGACCGTCTCGGCTAAAACCGGCTCGACCGGTTTCTTAAACCGATCGACCGGTTTCGCCCTGTGGGCTGTCGAGAAAGATCTTTGAACAAGGAAGTCTTTGCTGCTCCATGGCTTCGTTTGTTCAGATGTGGAAAGGCTTCTGAAGTGTTTGGAGTCTTTGGGGAGTTTCTAGACAGAATCGGTCTGACCGGTTTGCCTAACCGGTCTGACCGGTTTTCCCTGCCTGCGTGAGGCTAAGTCCAACAGAAGCGGTCCGACCGGTTTCGAAACCGGCCGACCGGTTTGTCTTTGCCGCCGACCTTGTCGTGTGTGTTTCCGCCGTGTGTGTGTGTTGAGGCCGTTGTTTGGGTCTTGTTCCTAGGTTCAGTAGCACTCCAGTGGCTACGTGAACTTGGCAAGAGAAGCTTGCGGAGGTGCACGAGTGAATTTGGGTTCATAGGCCGAATTCTTGAATAGAATTTTTATCGGCTCCCATTCACTCCCCCCCCTCTCCGGTTCGCCGTTTCGGTCCTTCAAGTGGTATCGAGCCGGTTCGGGTCTTTGTTGACTCTAACCGTCTAAGATCCAACGATGGCGTACCGGGAACGGGGTTCGGGCCCGCCACACTTCGATGGCAAGAACTACCGGATGTGGAGCAAGCGGATGGGTGCGTTCCTCCGCGGAAAGGGTCGGTTTGCTTTGGGATGTCACGGTGGACACGAGCTATGTCCACCGATGAATTTCCTTGCTCCGGGGTCGAGGGACGGATTCGACGCCAACAATAAGGCGGTCGACTACTTGTTTCGTGCTTTGTGTCGGCCGAGTTCGATCGGGTGCACACCGAGCACTTGGCGTGTAGGATTTGGGCGGTGTTGAAGGAGGCTCATGTTGGGAACGCCCGGGGTTCGGGCACGGTTGTATGCGACCTACGGAGAGAGTACGAGAACTTCACTCATCTCCTCGGTGAGTCCATCGATGCCTTGTTTCAGAGGTTCACGGTGGTGGTGAACAACATGAGGGCCAATGTGGACGTGCTCCCGTACGATGATCATGATAGAGCGGTCAAGCTCTTACACTCTTTGGATCGTACGATATGGGGTGGAAAGTTCGAGGCCATAGTCGAGTCGGAGAGGTATGATACTCTGACGGTGAACGAGTTGTTCTCAAAGCTCAAGTCGGCTGAGGTGGATAGGGGCATGACTGCCAAGCTCGAGGGACCGACTGATTCCCATAGTCTTGCCCTCGTTGGTGGTTCCAAAGGAAAGACTAACTTTAACCCATCCACCGGGATGTTCGCGTTTTCCTCTTTGATGTCTATGCCGGATGAGGAGTTTGATGACCTTGGAGAGGACGAGCCGGCGCCGTTGACGAGGCGGTTCGAGAGGCCGCACGAGAACCGCGTGAACATGAGGAGGAACACGAGGACTTGCTTCCGGTGCGGCAAGCCGGGACACTTTGTCGGCGACCGCCCGAGAAGGCCGAGAACAAGGACGGCTACAAGCACAAGCCGAGGATGAACGATGGCAAGTACCGTTCGAGGCGCGACCACAAGAGCAAGCACAAGAACAAGTACAAGGACGAGCGACGATCGAGGAAGAAGGAGGGCCGAGGCAAGGCCCGAGCGATGGTTGGAGCGAGCGACGTCGACTCCGGTTCGCGTACTCCACCTCGAGCTCGAGCGGCGGTGAAGACGAGGGAGATCGCCGCAAGAACAAGAAGTCGTCCAAGAACCCGAGCGGACCGAGCCGCTTCGCGAGAGATGGCTTCGCACCATGGCGCCGAGCTCCGGCGAGCAAGAAGAGCACACGGAGCGACTCGGACTGCGAGTCCGACGACGAGGTGCGTGATGAACTTCCCTTCTTGCGCCGGGAGAATGAGAGGCTTGGCTCTTTGCTTGATAACCGTGATGACATGCTTAGAGAGGCAAAGAAAATGAGGAAAGAGCTTAGGGCTTCACTCGAGGATGCTAGGACTAGAGTGGGTGAGCTAGAGACACGGGTGCTTGATCGTAAGCTTGAGATTGATTCGCTTAAGGCTAGCCCCGTTGTTTCGATGAGAATGATTGTGCTTGATTGCTCCATATTCCTTGTTAATCTTGCTTTGTTTAAGGAGAAGCATGCCTCCAAGTGTGAGGAACTAGATGTGCTTAAGGTTGAAGTGGGCGAGCTTAAGTCTAGACCGCTTTGCTAGGTGCTTGCACTTCTTGCCCCGTTCGCATGCTAAGATTAATGAGATGCATGCTTACACTAGTTCGCTCGAGGCTAAATTGAAGGAACCCATGCCTACATCTTGCTCTACCTGTGAAATGCATGCATTGAAAAATTTGGAGCTTACACATTATGTTGATCGTTTGCAGGATGAGAATGATGATTTGAGGAAGTTGATGGGTTGGTTGTCCGGTCATGAGCCTCAGTTGAGAATGATGATTGAGGCCTTTAAGAGGCAAGATGGTGAGGGGCTTGGGGCAAACAAGGTTGGTGAAGGAAGTGGAGAGAATATACCTGAGCCACCAAAAACCCACCACAAAAATGATTTCCCACCAAAACCTAACCATCTAAGGAACCGACTAGACACAACCCCAGCTCCACCCGTGTTTCCTACACCCACAAATGACCTACAAAAGCCTATCAAGTTTGTGAGCACTTCGGGAAAGTGTTCTTTGGGAAGGAGAGTGAGAAGGCTAGTGGTGAGAAACCGGTGGAGGATTTGAGTGGAGAGAAACCGAGTGAGCAGCCACATCCCAAGCCTAAGCCTAAGCTTGTGAGGTTCCATTGTGGCTATTGTGGGAGAGATGGCCACAAGGAGGAGTTTTGCTTCAAGAGGAAGCGAGAGGAGAGAATGGCGAAGGAGTGGGCTAACGGGGACAAGTTTCACCCCTCCAGTGGTGTACTTAAGCCTCGTGTGCAGATGCCCAGGGCCAAGGCGAGTGTGAGGATAGTTCCGGCTTGGGGTGATCGAAAGAGTGCGGGGAGGTGCTTCTTTGGAGGAGTGAAACCGGTCAGACCGGTTTTGGAACCGGTCAGACCGGTTTGGGGTCTGCGGAATGACAAGCTTGGTTTCCGTGCTCGTACAGGTGTGAGGGCTGTTTCTGGAAGTCGTGGTTCTGGTGGATGGGCTGTAGAGTTTGCAGGTGGTCAGGTTGCTAGGCGTTCTCCCCCTCGAGTTCACTACGGGGATGGGAGGAGTCGTAGCTTTGAGAAGGAAAGGAGGGACGGTCCACGAGTTCTCTTTCGTGGTTTTGGTCCTCCTCCAGGCAGAGAGGGGTGGTTCCCTCAGGGTGGTTACCGCGGTGGTGTTCGTGGAGGTAGTTTTGGTAGGAGAGATGCTTTGGTTGGTGCTAACCCCACTTTCGAGCAAATGGCTCGGCACTGGTTTTCTTCCTTTGGTACTAACCCCGATCGTTGAGTCGTTTGTTCGCTCACGTGCCTATTTTTGAATTTCAGGTGGGAGACTTGAAGAACATTTGGTTGATTGACTCCGGTTGTTCGAGGCATATGACCGGAGACGGGGGGTGGTTCTCAAGTCTCGTCCCGGTGGTGACAAAGAGGTACATCACCTTTGGGGACAATGGGCGTGGGCGTGTGCTTTCAGAAGGTGAGATAAAAGTGAGTGACAAGATCACTGCGAGGCGTGTTGCTCTTGTTCAATCGGCTCGGGGTACAATTTGCTTTCGGTGTCCCGGTTGTTGGATGAGGGCTTTGAGGTGTTGTTTCGGCCGGTGGTTCTCGGATTGTGGACTCTCGAGGGGACCTTGTTTGTATGGTCGTTCCCGAGGGTCGGGTGTTTCGTGCTTGATTTTTCTCGGTCTTCGGGTGTGGAGCGTTGTTTCTTGGTTGGATCTTCGAGTGAGTTGTGGAGGTGGCATAGGAAGTTGGGTCACTTGAGCTTTGACCTTTTGTCTCGCTTGAGTAAACTCAATTTGGTCCGAGGATTGCCACGGTTGAGGTTTGAGAAAGAGTTGGTTTGTGCTCCTTGTAGGCATGCCAAGATGGTGGCCTCTTCTCATCCGCCTCTCACCGATGTGATGACTGAGCGTCCATGCGAGCTGCTCCATATGGACCTTGTTGGCCCAGCTCGTGTGCGATCTGCGGGTGGGAAGTGGTATGTCCTTGTTGTGGTGGATGACTATTCTCGGTATGCTTGGGTGTTCTTTCTGGAGGATAAGGGGGAGACGTTTGGTTTTGTTCGAGATCTAGTCTTGAGGTTGAGGAACGAGAGGCACGGAGATGCCATACGAGCTATCCGCAGTGATAATGGCTCGGAATTCAGGAACTCTCGTTTTGAAACCTTTTGCCATGACTTGGGTCTTGAGCACCAGTTTTCGAGTCCGTATACGCCTCCCCAGAATGGTGTTGTGGAAAGGAAGAATAGAACCTTGTGCGAGACGGCCCGGACGATGCTTGATGAGCATAGGACTCCGAGGAGGTATTGGGCTGAGGCGGTGAATACCGCGTGCTATGTGTCGAACAGGATATACCTCAGAGTGCACAAGAAGAAGACATGCTATGAGTTGATGCATGGTCGCACACCCAAGGTGAGTCACTTCCATGTCTTTGGTTGCAAGTGTTTCATTCGAAGAAAGGCGGGAAGTTGGATAAGTTTGAGGCTAGGTCTCGTCGATGGCATTTTCTTTGGTTATGCATCTCATTCTAGAGCATATCGTGTGCTCAATCTTGAAACTAACCAAATCGTGGAGACTTGCGAGGTAACCTTCGACGAGACAGAGCCACATAGTCAGCTTGTCTTTGAGTGTGCAGGTGATGATGAGCTTGGCGAGGAGATTTTTCAGGAGGAGGAGCATGAACATGGTGATGATGAAGATGGCGGTGTGGTGCCCCCGGCTGAACATGTACCCACTACTTCAACTACGATGATGGATGGACCCTCTGCTACACCTATGACGACAAATCAAGAACAAGGGGAAGCTGATGTTGAGGGGGAGGTAGCTTCGAGGCGAGAACCTCCCCGGCGAGTTCAAGTGGATCACCCAGCTTCGAGGATCATCGGCGACATGAATGAACGCACTACACGGTCGAGGGTTCAAAACAATTCCCATTTTGCTCATGCTGCGTTTGTTGCTTCTTTCGAGCCCAAAGACATTGGACACGCACTATCTGATCACAATTGGGTTAACTCGATGCATGAGGAGTTGGAGAACTTTGAGAGGAATCGGTGTGGGAGCCGGTTGACCCTCCCCCGGGGTGTAAGCCGATTGGTACAAAGTGGGTGTGGAAAAACAAAGAGGGAGAGAAGGGTGAGGTTGTGAGGAACAAGTCGAGACTTGTTGCTCAAGGGTTCGATCGAAGGAGGGGATTGACTACGAGGAGACCTTTGCTCCGTAGCCCGTTTGGAGGCGATTAAGATCCTTCTAGCCTTTTCGTGGCTAAAGGGTTCAAGTTGCACCAAATGGATGTGAAGAGTGCTTTTCGAATGGAGTGTTGGAGGAAGAAGTGTATGTGAGGCGCCCTCGGGGTTTGAGAGTGAGAAGTACCCCCACCGGGTGTACAAGTTGAGGAAGGCGCTGTATGGGCTGAAGCAGACGCCTAGAGCTTGGTATGGCGAGGTTGAGGGGGTTCTTGCTTGAGAGAGGTTTTGAGGTGGGGAAGGTCGATCAGACCTTGTTTTTGCTGAGGCAGGGTAGAGATATCCTGATTGTGCAGGTGTACGTGGATGACATTGTCTTTGGTGGCTCGTCTAACTCTCTTGTTGCAAGGTTTGCGAGATGATATGAGCGGGGAGTTCGAGATGAGCATGATGGGTGAGTTGCGAGTTCTTCCTCGGGTTACAAATCAAGCAATCAAAGGAAGGAACATTTGTGCACCGAGGCTAAGTACACCAAGGACATTGTGAGGAAGTTCAAGATGGAGGACTCCAAGGCTATGACGACGCCGATGAGTACGACTACGGCTCTTGATGCGGACGAGGAAGGTGAACACGTGGACCAGAAGGAGTACCGAAGCATGATCGGGTCACTCCTCTACTTGACGGCAACGAGGCCGGACATACAGTTCTCAGTGTGTCTGTGCGCTCGTTTTCAAGCGTCTCCGAGGACTTCGCATCGGCAAGCGGTGAAGAGAATTTTCAGGTACTTGCGTCATACTCCCGACTTCGGCCTTTGGTACTCCGCGTCCTCTTCTTTGGCGCTTCATGGTTTTTCAGACGCGGATTTTGCTGGATGTCGGTTGGATAGGAAGTCCACTTCTGGGACTTGCCAGTTTTTGGGTTCTTTTTTGGTGTCTTGGTCTTCCCGCAAGCAGTCGAGTGTTGCTCAATCCACGACCGAGGCCGAGTATGTTGCCGCTGCTAGTTGTTGCTCTCAGCTCCTTTGGATCACCTACACCATGAGTGACTTTGGAGAGGAGTATACCCATGTCCCACTTCAATGTGATAGCACCAGTGCCATAAGCGTTGCAAAGAACCCAGTGCTCCATTCCAAAACCAAACACATAGAAGTGAGGTATCATTTTCTGAGAGACAACGTCGAGAAAGGGAAGATAGCTTTGATCCATGTACCCACATATTACCAACTAGCCGATATCTTCACCAAACCCCTAGATCAAGCCACTTTCACTCGTTTGCGGGGGGAACTTGGTGTGTGTTTGATTTCCTGAGTTGGGTGTGTGGGAGCTTTCTTTTGCCGGTGGTGTCGAGCCCGTTTTGCCTCCCCTCGAGGAGCCGCTGTGTAGCATATGTATAGCTTTTCTTTGTGCATTTCCTGCATTTGGCATGGCATATGTAACATGATGTATAGGCATCCTTGTATCTTAGATTGCATGCATTTTGTATCATATGCATTGGATAGGAAAAGCTTCTCTTATATACTTTGTTCACCATGGAATGAGATATATGTTTTTGTGAGCTTGTTTGGTATGCTATGGTTAGTTTGGCTTAGCTCTTGATGATCTTGATGAATAATCCATGGTTGATGGCTATGTCTTTGAAAAATGTCACATGTATGCTCTCTCATGTGTAAATGCCTTGATATGATCATGACATGTTTTAGTGGCTTGGTTATGCTTAATTTGTGGTTGGATAGCTAGTTTATTGATCATATGGGGGCCAAAGGCTCATTTTCCATCATGAATGTTTAGCCCTCTTGCTTTATCTTGTGGAGGAGCATAAGTTCCTTTTTGTCGCAAAGACATTTCATGTACCATTTACAAATCTGAAAATGAAATGAAAAATGTTTGGAAACTATGCTCCCATGTCATATGTGCTGAATTTAATTTGCTTTGGGTGCTAAACCGTTGCATGATGTCTACCAATGAGAAGTCTCATACATAGAAGTAGGTACATGGCTCGGTGGCTTTGACATGACATAAGGTGCTTGTGGGTGTTTGTGATGGTCTTATGATTAGAATGGTTATCCTAGCATGAAGTTTGTGTGGCCTTGCCATTTTGACATGTTTTGCTCATGTTTAGGTTTTTGCGTGTGAGAGAGTAACTTTTCGCAAAATTACTAAAATCCTTGCTAGCCTTGTCCAATGGTTGTGAAACTTGGTGATCATGTAGTTGAGGTCCATACAAACCTGTAGAGTATCTAACTTGCTCACTTGGACATGTGTAGCATCTTGTGATGAATTTTGTATACTTGAGAAGCTCTAGATTGCATTTGTGCCTTGATTCATGCATTGGCAACAAGGGGGAGAAAGGAAGGTGGAGAAAAGTTGCTTTGTTCCCTTGGAACCTATCCCAAGTGTCAAGGGGGAGCTTGTGCATTTCTTTTGCATTTTTTGGCTTTTGGGGTATGGTCTGCTGTGTGAAAACGGCCTGACCGGTTGTGGAAACCGGTCTGACCGGTTTTGGTGGAACCGGCCTGACCGGTTATGGCAACCGGTCTGACCGGTCTGTGCCCTGAGTTGGCACTTGTTCAGGGGGAGCTTGCATTTGTGCAGGGGGAGCTCTTGTGTGCTTTGGTGGTTTGTGCTTTTTGCTTGAGCATGGTTTTTGTCTCGTTTGTGTCGAGCCGTTGCCCTTGCCTAAGGGGTCCGAGACTTGCCTTCTTCAAGTGATCTCGTTTTTTGCCTTTCTCGGTTTTCGATCGCTTGTTGGAGTTTTTCTTTTTGTTTCTTTTCTGTTTTCCTTTTCTCTTTACTTATCATGTGTGTGTTGTCAATGCACTCATCAAGGGGGAGATTGAGGACCATGTGTGGTTCGAGGACCGGTGGATGGTCGCTTCCTTGTGTGATGAGTGATTGACAACGTTGTGTGGACTGATTCTTGGCTAAGTATTGCAGGTGCAGGTTGCGGCTTGACTCGTGTTGGTGCGGGTGAAGAACAAGCGTGAAAGGTCGTTGCTTGGTGAGGCCTCCGGGTGTGGATAAGACAAGTAGGCTTCGTTCGAGAGACCCGGTGGCCAGCGGGGTCAAGTGCGGGCCGCATGGTGGCAAGAACAGCAAGATGAAGTCGGTGGACGGTTTCTTGGTTGAGCCACAAAACCAAGGTCGAGCCGGGACTTCATGGGAGCCAAGTCATGAGTGGTGATTGGCGGAGGCTACATCAAGTTCGCGGGGTTTGCGGTGGTTCACCAGAAAATCACCGGGTTACTCGGCTGAGCCACAAAGCCGAGGCCGAAGACCGAGTGTGGTCGTGCGGCCAAAACCGGCTCGACCGGTTTGGAGAACCGGTCGGACCGGTTTGGGGTCGCAGAGGGCGCCGGAAGCTTCGAGGCGGAGGACACGCGTCGGGATCGCAAGGCTTGCGTTGAGGCTACGCGAGGGTGCGGTCGGCCGGGCATCCGTCCGATGGAGAAGACATCACGAATTCCAAATCCGCCCTTGAGGGGCTTGTATCCCTAGTTAGTAGAGAAGGGCATTTTAGACATTCGGTTGCCTCCATATAACCCAAGAGGTGAGAGGATGGCAGCCAACTCTTGGAACCCTAGCTCATTAGTTTTCCTATTTTCCACCTATTTTCCTTAGGTTTTCTCTAGGACTAGCAAGAGAGCTTCACGGAGAGATCTTGTAGAGAGGGATGGATGATCGGGCGGCTTGCTAGACCTTGTACGAACCTTTGTTTCATGTATAGATGGTTCGGCGTGGTTCCTCAAGGTTTGGATGTGTTTTCCCCGGTTGTTCTTGGTGGTGATTTTCGGAGCCCTCTCCCGGTGATTTCTTTGCGGTGTTTTCGGGACGTTTCTCTTGGGAATTTGATGGGGGAAATTTGTGGGAACCCTTCGTGGTTCTTTGGGCTGTGATTCCCCTCCCAAATCCGTGAGGAAAAGTGCTCGATTTCGGGGTTTCTTGAGTTCTTGGGTTGGAAGTGCCTTCGGCGGGATTTCTTCGATTCCTCCTTTTTGGACGAGATTTGGTGGGATTAAACTTGGCCATGGACTCCTCATGAGGTGTTCCTGATATCCCCAAAGTCTTGTTCAAGTCCGTGGAGCGATTCGGGAGATTGAGATTTGGTTTTGGGGGAGTTGACCGCTGGGGCTGTGCTCTTCTCGATCGTCCGAGCTAAAACCGGCCGACCGGTTTCTCAAACCGGTCGACCGGTTTCGCCCGTGGGGCTGTCGAGAAAGATCTTTGAACAAGGAAGTCTTTGCTGCTCCATGGCTTCATTTGTTCGGATGTGGAAAGGCTTCGAAGTGTTTGGAGTCTTTGGGGAGTTTACGGGACGAATCGGTCCGACCGGTTTGCCTAACCGGTCTGACCGGTTTTCCCCGCTCGCGTGAGGCTAAGTCCAACAGAAGCGGTCTGACCGGTTTCAGAAACCGGCCTGACCGGTTTGTGCTGCCAGCAGCCTTGTCGTGTGTGTTTCCGCTGTGTGTGTGTGTTGAGGCCGTTGTTTGGGTCTTGTTCCTAGGTTCAGTAGCACTCCAGTGGCTACGTGAACTTGGCAAGAGAAGCATGCGGAGGTGCACGAGGGAATTTGGGTTCATAGGCCGAATTCTTGAATAGAATTTTTATCGGCTCCCATTCACTCCCCCCCTCTCTGGTTCGCCGTTTCGGTCCTTCACACGTGCCCTCCGCCGCTCCCTCCTCCTCTCTCGGTGTGGCACTTGAGCCGCCTCTCCAGACCTGCTCGTTGGAGGCGTCAACCTCCCCATCTCCCTCCCTCTCTAGCCCCTTGCGCCGCACCACACAACCAGCCAGCAGGAGAAGCCTATCGGCGGCGGAGAAGATGGTGCCGCTTCCACCTGGCGATCTCTGGCCTCCGCTTGGCTACGCACTGCCGCTCAGGAAGGTAAGCGAGCTCGCTCCTCATCTCCTCCCCCCCGTGCCGCCTCTCTACCTTCTTCGGTTCCCGTGCTGCTGCGCGCGTAGATCCCGGTTCATGACTGGTGGGTGTGGTGTCTCCGGTATTCGTCGAATCGTTAGCACGAGGTCGCATCACCCCACCGCGTCTAGCCTCCCTCTCTGACCGAAAACCCAGGTCCCTGCCTCCATAGCTGCACGCGTGCACGCCTTCCTCCTACCACCTCGGTGCGCCTCAGCCGCCCAGCCACCTAGGCGCAGGCCGCCCCATCTTCCACGGGGGCAGGGCAGGGCACCGGCAACACCAGCTATGAGCCACTGGGCACCTCACCTTGTGGCTCACTAGGGCCTCCCCGCCCCCTGACCTTTTTCACTTTCAAGGCTCTGTTCAATTTCTCCGCTAGATCTATCACTACAGACCTCTGGAATGTTGATGGATTGCTGATTGATATGTCCCTTTTGAGTTTTTCAGCATATGATCATTGAATTTGATGTGATTAATTAATTCAGTAAATTGATCAATACTTGATCAGTTGATTGTAGAACTTCCGGTAGCCACATGCTGCCTGCAGTTAAAACTGAAATGTGGAAGGTTCCATATATAAGTTTGCAAATTAAATTCAATATCTAGGTTAGTTTGTAGTGTTTGGTGGCCAATGTGTGAGAACCAAAATATAAATATATCAAGAGTAAATTGCGTTCACCATACAACAACTTGTAATGTGGGTTCAAATTAGTCCAATAACTTGTAATATGTTCAATCTAGTACAATAACTTATCAGGTTCGTGCGGATTAGTCCTACAACTTATACAATGATCAATCTCATACAATAACTTGATAGGTGGGTGCAAACTGGTCCAAGAACTTGTAAAATGCTTAACTTAGTGCACAATCATCGATGCATCTACAATCTTAATGTTCTCACAAATAATATATTTCTAATATCAAACTAGAGTATACAGAACAAGTTATTGTGCATTATTTGACAATTGATATTCGTGTTGTGATGGTAAAAATATTTAGTAAGGACTAGAACCTTCGGTGTTTAGGCAATTACTATTATGTCTTTGTTATCAATCTTTATACAAATATTAAATTTTGATTAGAAATATTTTTAATTTCATATTCAATATTAATTTTCAAGTTTGATTATATTATTTTTATTCGGCTAGTAGTCGAATATGGTAACTCGTACTAACAATGAATACCTTTTAGAAGTTTGACATAAATCTTCTTAAAGTCTCATGTACTAGTTGAAAGACAAAATGAACTAAAATAACGAAAATGAGCATGCTTCTTTGAAGTTGTTGAATACACGAGTAAAGGTGCAGAAGAAACAAAAGGTTATATGGTCTCTTATGAACTTTAGTCTCTCGGTATCTAATGGTGTAATTCTAAAACTTGATTCAATTTGACTAATAAAAAAATAAGTAATGTATATACATTTGATTCAAAATTAGCAACTTTAATTGACAAAAAACTATTAGTTGGAAGAAAATTTGAATGCTACCTGATTCGTCTAATACATTATCATTTGTAAATTTGGGCTATAGGTGCACCAATTTGCCAAGTTATTACATTGAACCAAGTATTTTTACACAAGTTCTTGAATCAATATGCACGTACCTATAAAATTGTTATACTAATTTGATTATTTTACATGGTTTTGGACCAATATGCATCAACCTGACAAGTTATTGTACTAAATTCAGCATTTTACAACTTGTTGGACTAATCCATACCCATCTGACAAGTTATTGCAATAAATTAAGCATTTTACAACTTGTTGGACCAATATGCACCCACCTGACAAGTTGTTGTATAGTGGACGCAATTTACTCATATATCAAATACAATAAACCCAAACAATCGAATTCCCGATGGCCCTGTGTGACAATGCTCTAATAAAATGTGCGCCCTGTATTGTCCTTATAGTAGACAGGGTGAAAACTGGATCTGAATGTGTGCACATGTCTACATTTCTGTTAGGTAGAGGTTGATCCTATTTTAGATTTTCACTGAATGTATGGAATGGTGTCATTAGTTCACTGCTGAACAGTATAGTTTCGTTGTTTGCAGGATAGTGGGGTTGCTGATTTGGGATAATCTAATTCTCTCCGAGTGAATCAAGATGTCTGGAAATGATGATATGTTCTAGGCTGCCCAAGACCGAATAAAAGCAGCCGCATTATCGACAGCTAAGGGCTTGAGCAGGGCTCAAGCTGAGCGCACTGCGGCTGCTGCAGCTCGCAATGTCAATGCCTATGGGATTCGAGCACCCCCTCTGATTTTCTCACGCAAGTTTACATGGATTTGAAATTTAGAGTATATCTAGGTGATGTGCTTGTTTTTTGTCTTCATTGGCTGCAGCAAAACGGCGAGGGAAATCCTCCCAATGCGGAGATGTTGCAGTCTTGCAATGAGGTCACTATTTTCGTGCCTGATTTTATACCGAAACATGCCAGCTTTGACATTGCTGCCTCTTGTATTGATTCTTTTCCTTTTCTGTTTTAGGAGAATGGTGCGGCCGAGGTCTCAAAACCCTCCAAAAGGCGCGGGAACGATCCTGTTGCGGATCCGTCTTCTCTTGAGTTGAGTGGTTACGGGGCGACTTCGACGGAGGCGGAATAATCCAGCAGTACAGGAGCAGGTACGTGTGGTGGATATTCCCATCTTTCCTATTGACCTTCTGCTTTGAGTTATGAGCAATACCGGAATGTTTGGCAATGTAATTAAGCACAACGGTGCTTTGCTCCTGTTTAAAAATGGTTCATTGATTGTCCACCCTAGCATTTGGTGCACATACTTGCTCCACATCTTATAGAAATATGCACTCAGAGTACGTGTGGAGTGAGATTTATACACCATGTGTGCAATATATCAGAAGGGCTTACATATTTGGGTAGTTGCTTGCCTGCTCCACTTGTACTCTTTACTTTTCCCTATATGTGCATGCCTGTTCCAGGATATATGCTTGTGCTTAACTCTAGCTAGTTTGTGCTAGCTGCTTGGACTGACAGATAATGGTCTTTCCCTTTTTTAAAAAATAATCAAGAGCAGGAGGAGGAGCCGCTCTAGCTACGGATAAGTGCCAACCTCTCAAATTCCCAAACAATTTCTGCTAGGTTTCATGACTAAGACAGACTGTTGATGCTGACGAACATAAGTGTCATTTTGTCCTGTTTTGTTCCTTTGTTAACGGGTTTAAGAAGTATGCATGTGAAGCAATCCTGTCTTGCATGGTTCCGCAAGTGGTAGCATGGTTAATGCTTATGAATGCTTAGCAACTGTTCTACCTTATGCTAGATTTCACCTTCTGCACTATTAGGGCTAAATGACACTACTATGTCACCTACATCACTTATGTAGGAGGCTCTTTGATTGCTTGTTCATGTGCACACAACTCCGAGCACTTATGTATTGATATTCAGGAACTACCAATTTCTCTTAGGTTCGTGTTCTGGAGACCCCGAATGGTGCTATTTTCGAGAGCAATGCTATGGCACACTATGGTATATACTTAATTCCACACTTTTGAATTCTAATTATTCTTTGACTTTCTGTTGATGATAATGATGGCTCAGCCAAAGGCAAATGATGTCAACTGAATGTGACCAAATGCCAACTAAATGTCTGAACCTGTGGGTTTTTACCTTGTTAAGTAGATGTAATTATATAGAACTGAACCTGTTATGACCTGATTGGTTCATCTAGCTACACATGTACAATTAACTGCTAAAAGAGTGATTATGTACTTTGATAGTGAGAAATGCAATAGTGATTTCACTTTATTTATGCCATTCAGTACCAACAATAGTGATTATGTACTCATGTTGGTATTGTCTAGCTCTATTCCTCTGTTGTCAGATGTCAACACATTATATTGTTCACTACTCTTTTATTTTCAACTTTCAGTATATGCTTGCCACCTGTACTTTCTTTGGTAAATTACACACAACTGTCTCATGGTGATACTCAATTATTTAATGATTGGAATATTGGTGTTTGTTACCTGTCATAGTAGATCAGTTTGGTCCCTGTCCGATTTGATTCATCTAAAGCAAGAATCTAGTTGAGTACTAAAAGCTTTGACACTTAATATTTGAGAACTTTAACATTACCCTCTAAATATTAGTATTTGGTAATGTGCTCTTTCAGGGCGAGGATCAGATCAGCAAGGAGCAAGCCACTAGAAGTGATTGGATGAGGATCAGTTGCATCCAGTAACAAGCAGTTAGAAGGAAAGAGGAGACTTGATTTTCTATGCTGCACTACTAGTGATTAACAAATGCATGTAATCTTTTATTATTCTGAATTGTAAAACATGTGATGCCGTTACTTGTGAGGTGGAATTACTTACTGTTAAATGTTAAAATTGGGATGTTACTGTTGCAATAAATTTGTCTCCCCGATTGCTTACCGTTGAATGAATTGGGATGGAGAAATGATTGAAATTTGGTGTGTTAACTGCCACGTCATCGTCCACGTAGAATGCCACGTCATCGTCCACGTAGGATGCCACGTCATCGTCCACGTAGGATGCCATGTCATCGTCCACGCAGGATGCCACGTCATCATCCACGCAGGATGCCATGTCATCGTCCATGTAGGATGCCACGTCATTGTCCACGTAGGATGCCACATCATCGTCCATGTCAGCTGCCATGTCAGTAGCAATCCGTGACGATTTTATTTTGTCACAGATAGTGAGCCATGGGTTGGGCTGCATGGGCCTCGGGCTGCTCCGTGACGATTCAGATACGTCACAGATCTCGACGTTTATTAAGGGAACGTCGAGCGACTTAATCAATGACGCTCATTCCACCACGAAAACGTAAATCGTCGCGGATGCTGATTTGTGACGAATTTTATTTAATCCACGACAGACTGGTTATGTCACAGATTAAATAGTTTCTTGTAGTGAGCGCGGTAGCGACGCGAGGGTAGAGCCGCGGGATGTTGTGTGTGGAGCAAGCAAGCGCACGATAGAACTGGCAACGTCGATGTGTGCGGGCACCAGTGGGAGGTGGAAGGAGGAAGAAACGATGACGACAGCTCTGCAGTCGGCACCATTGATGGTGATCATGGTGGTGCAGCTATTACCGACGAAGAGAGTGAAGATGGCGATAGTTTCAGTAGGGAAGTGAAGGCTGGTGGTTGTTTCAGGTGCTGAGTGCGGTGCGTGAGCATTTGCGAGGCCTAGAAGGCGGGATGCGCGACAGCGCACACACACGGGTGTGAGGCACGACAGGTCTCGGTGTGGGAGGAGGCCGGTGGGAAGAACAGGGCCGAAGGAGAAAAGAGTCAGGACGTTAGGCTGGATAGGGAGAGATATTAGAGATAAAGACGGGTTTAGGTTTGACTTTTTTTATGACTTTGAAAACCACAAACATCAAACAAAAACCATGCAAAAGAATATGCATGCAACACACAGAGATTCATTTTATTTAATTAGAAAAAACAAACAATGGTTTTCCCTTACTAAATTTTCTGTAAAGAAAATAAATGTTGGGCAAATTTTTAAAATTATGAGAAATCATTGTTTAACTATTCTTCCTATTAATATCTTGAAATCAGAAAATTTCAGGATGTTACACCATTCATATCCTTTCTCTGCCTGTGATTGCCCTCGCAATCACTAACTCATCATGTGGGTAACCGAGTCATACTAACTTGCATCATAAGCCCATACCGCATGGGCATGGGCATCGTGTCTTCACAAGCATGTGCATCACACCAACTTGTAAAATCATTACACCGCGATGTAATGAGTCAGCCACACCCAAATTCACAAGTTAATAAAGTGTGAGCAAGAATCATTCTAATGTTCCCCACTAAATTTTCTTCTGTACCAAGAAATTACGGAACTCTTTTACTAGCCTTCCCTTTCTTCATAGAAATCTAGTTGGATGATCACTGTCAACTTGGTCTCTTGCCGCCAATCTCGACGACCTTGTTGCATCAATTCCCTTCCGACTAGCCGAGTGGAAGCAGTAGAAGTAGAAGCTTTCTTCAGCAATCAAGGTTCTCGAAAAGTCAATATTGAGAAGACATCCATCGTTTATCTGTCCGTGATCCGTGCTCATACCCTCCCAATCCTCATAACTGAGAAAGGAGCAAACCCAGGATCATTGGAAGCTTGTGCTAAATTCTTCTCGACACCCTTCAGCCTAGAGGAGGAATACCGTGAGTTTTCCTCGTGGTGTCGCCATCACAGGTAACCCTAGAGTCCACCTCGGAGTTGAATATCCACTGTGGAGTTACGAAGTTCTACACCGACTAACCACAAAGAAATTTTGCAGTGCATGAGCAGAGATTTATGAATTTGATGCTTGTGACTGTTTTGATGTCCAGTTCGCTTTTCTTACCATAAACGAGTTTCGTAGTGCATGTTCGACTTGTTGATTTTCTGAGCAAGTTTCTGAATGTGTATTAAATGGAAACTCAATTTTAAGATGGTCAGATTGACATCAAGTACCCCCAATGGTTTAGGTGCGTTGAGTACTGGTGACCTATCGCCACCACCACCCACGACACTGACAGAGGCCTTCGTGGTAGCACAGACCAAAGTGTTGTGCCAAATCCTGCAGGCACAACAACGGATGGCCAAACAACTACAACAATTGCAACCGATGCAACAGGAGCTTCGGCCCTTCAAGCCCTGTTCACCCATAGTACCTACCCAGACAGACATAAATGCCATTGTCGGTGCAATCCAGATGTTGGAGGGGCAAAATTCATTGCTGAATCAAATAGTGTACGATATCATCCAAGGACGTTATGGGGAATCCTCTCAAACTAGTTTGGCAGACAGTCTCTCTCGGTCTTTATCTGCATCCATGGTCGAGCAGGCCCGCTTGTTCAATTTATTGGTGGAGCATGCAAATCAAGACCAACCCCAAGCCTCCGACTCCATATTACCACCTTCTCAACTACCAATGGACATTAGAATGGAAGAGAGAACAAGTCGGAGCAACAAGCGAGTATTATCTAAGATAGATGTAAGTGAGTGGGAAATTACCTATAAGGAGACTCGTCCGCGTGAGAGCAAACCAAGTTGCGACACCGGCAAGACCACTCAGCTCCCCGTAGGCAAAACTCACTCGCAAGCCGAGATGTTAGGAAAAACAAAGGGGAAGAAACTCCTTATCATCAAGAAAGATCAGCAACAAGTTTCCAAAGAACATCCACCCCGCCTTTGCTACAATTGTAGACAACCCGGGCATTTCATACGTGATTGCCCGAATCCCCAGCAGCGAAATCAGAACATCGAGCAGCTAAGGGTGATCACGGCAAGAAGCCGATCCTTCAAGGGAAGCCAAACCAGCTTAACTCCATGGGTAACCTCTCTAACAAAGAACCACATCCCCACTTCGTCTTGTAATTTCGAATCTCGGGACGAGATTCTTCTTAAGGGGGGTAGGCTGTGACGCCCTAGGTTTTTAATTAGCGTCACTAACGCTAACGACCGAATCAGCTGAGTCAAACCGGCTGACATTGGTCAAACCTAGGTCAACCTGGATCATCACCTCGAAAATCGAGCCGACAACCCCTATTGACCCCTTGACCAAGTCAACACACACTTGTGGTCAACCCTTGGTCAAAGACATGGTCAAACCCCACTAAAACCCTGATGTCGTTGAAAGTCCTCCGGAACTTTTGTCGCGTTCTCCAAATTCACCTAAACACTTCAAAATCTACCAATACAAAAGTTGTCCAATTTTTCGAGGGACACAACTTTAATGTTGAATGGCATTTCAAATTTTGAGTGGAAAAGGATGAAAAACTTGGTCAATTGTCAGCAGCTCCTGTTCACCGGAATGTGGTGGCATTCAAAGTTTGCCTGCAAGTTGTGCAAAATCTATCGAGAAAAACACCCTAGAGCCTTTGTAGATGTTGTAGAGGGTAGTGAGATCTACAACTTTCCTATTCACCAATTTGTGCACTTCTATTCAAATTTTTGGAGTTCTTCCATTTCAAACACTGCCAATTGAATTACTTGGTCACCACGCCGCGACGTCGCACCGGCCGAACGCCGGGCGCGTTGTGCCGCGCGGTGCTCGCCGCCGCCTCGGCGTCCGAGCCCCGCCGGTGTGCCTTCCCGAAGCACCCCGTGCGCCTTCCCCGAGCCCCACGTGCCCCAAGACGCCTCGACCCCCCCCCCCCCCGCGCCATGTGTCGTGGCGATCGGTCATGAGCTGCGCGCAACACCGACGGGACCAGCGGTCCGTCGCGTGCCCCCCCTTGCCGAGCACGCCTACCGAGTCCAAATCGTTGTACTGCGGAGTTATAGCGGCTTCCCTTCGTCGCAAAGGCAGGATGCCGCCCTCTTATAAAGGCCGCTGCCGGCCATCCTCGCGCACACCACGAGCCCGCCGTCCCTGCCATGCAGAGCTCCACCATCCGGTCCACATCCTGCCGGCCAGCATTTCGCCACGCCTTCCCTAGACCACCTAAGAGCTTCCTGTGCCGCCCTTTCACTTGCCCCGACCGTGAGCTCGCCGGAGAAGGTTCACAGCGGTTGGCACCGGCCGCCGCTGCCGCACGACCCCGCTGGTGCCACCACCGCCCCAAACTTTTGTTGAAATCAAGCCTAGGGGCCCCGCAGTCGCCCTCCGCCCGCGCCCGGCCGGTCCGGGCCGCCGGTTCGCCGAATTTGGCCGCATCGCCGGCCCGGTGCCCGAGGACCACATTGCGAGGGACCAAGTCTTTCTGAGGGTCTAACCGCAAACCGAGGGCTTTTCTGTAAGGAATCTTAAACTTACAGGGTTCTATCTGCAAAACCTTATCTCAAATAGTAAAGTCACTTTGCTAAATCTTGTAAAATCCGTAGAAAATTGTAGAAAAATCATTAAAATGCAAACCCAATTTTGTTGGATTGCTAGTGAAAAACCCTACAACTTTTGTTAAACTTGTTTAGGACGTTTCCTGACAATTTGTGCATGAAAAATAGAAATGTGAAAAACCTAGATCAGTGATATCGCAAAATTTGTAAGTCTTCTGTAGCTACTTTTTGAATATATTGTTTGTTATATTATGAATAGATTCTATACCAGAAATTGCACAAAGTTATGTTGTAATTCTTTTTATATAAATTATTTTATATTTATGCAAAATCTGTCCAAATGATTTTTGTAGATAAAAATAATTAGATTTTTGTGACCAACTTCTGCATGTTATCTTGCTATGCCAAAATGCACCTCTGGTGAATTAATCACAATTGTATTATTGTCAAAAATATTTATTCTTGATTTATTCTTGTTTTTCTTGGTAATTGCATAAATCAAGATCCATATTAGTTCTAGGTGTATATGATGCATTCCTAGGTTAGTTTTGGACGATATAACATGTGTGAGGAAGTTTGAATCATTTGGATGCTTAATTATTTTTGTGTGCATTTACCTTGTCTTTACTAGCTAGCTTTTGTTATTTTCGATATAATTAAATTCGTAGCTCTCCTAAGTGTGCATGTGTATGCAGTGACCTTGCTTTGATTCCTAGCGCTTAATAACACACCTAACTGAATTTTAGTAATTAATTTTGTGAATAAAAGCAATGAAAACAATTTAAATCTTAATGGTCAATTAAATGAGAAATTACCAACCACATCCCTAATAACTCTATGTGTGTGATAAAAATCATTTTAAAAATATAAATACCAACCCATTGCTGTCTGTGTAAATTAAATTAACTTATTTCCATATATATGTACATAGTCACTATCAAAGAAATAAATAATAAAGAACCACATATTGTTCCTTTTTGGAAGAGTATGCTGAATGTATTTCTGAACTAGGTGAATGTGGTCAACCATGCACCCCGTGGTTGTCATTTATTGTTTGTAATTAACTAAATTAAAATCATCAAATAAATCTTGCATTTGCATCTTCGTGTAGATCTTCCCGACGGTATATATACGCTCGTGCCGGAAGGAGGAGACGAAGGTGCTAGCGAAGAGCTGCAGCACGTGTTCGTAGCTCAAGACTTGGACCAAAGTCCAGAAGGGCCCATGGCCAACCTTGCCAGTGAAGGAAAGCCCCGGATCATTAACCCCGTCTTTTAAAATTTATTCCATTACCTTTGCTATGATTGTGCATTTACGTTTCAGGAGTTGAATTGAAACCCTAGTTGCATGATCCCTAGGTACCTATGCTCCATCACTAGTATGCGAGGTTGATAGCTGCTATGCTATAGGACCGGTACAAGTCGAGTGATGTTCGTCACTCGCGAGAATAGGTTCTTATGTTGGGCTCATAAGATCTTTATAAATGGATTGCTCATGTGGTAAGAGCATGGGATTTGGGCTCCAGTCCAGTGGCTTTCGTGGGCTAAGCTTTTGAACGTACTAAGCACTTGTCGGGAATGGGACCGGTAAGCCTAGTACCTTAATGAGACGGTGCGGGAACTTAATATTACTACTCTTGAGGAATCACCTACCCAGCTAGCTACCGGGAAGAGGGGTGCATGTGTGAGACTGGATGTCTCGCGGGATGTGCCAGTTAGCCTTGTACCCAGGACTGTAAGATTTGATCCCAACCCGAGGATTTTTCAAAACTACCTGGATGGCTGTCCTCGTGGGGGCACCCTACCGTGTGATTAGGTTTACCTTGCAAGGTTTAAATCAATCGATTGTCGGCCTCTCATCGTTATCCGAGACTGCTTAATCAACTGGCCATGATATCCCATAATGATGGAACTTCGAGAATATTGTTGTATGAATTAATTGCTTGTACCATTTTTTATCTAATTAGTTGGCACACTTAGAGATGGTAATCAACTAGAACCTGTGCTAAAATATTGAAAGTAAGGACATACACTTGTTTCTTTTCAGCAAAAGAAACTCCACCGGCCAAAAGCCCCTCATGTCTAGAGTTTGGTGATGTAGTGATCACCCGACGGTTAAGTTTTGCTGAGTATTAGTATACTCAGCCTTGCTTTAAAACTATTGTGCTGGTGATGTTGACGGGTGGATGACGACAAGTGATGGCATTACGGATGGCCTCCTGTGATGCTTACCGTTACGTTAGTTTACTTCATTTCCGCTGTTTTCAAACTCTGAACCTTTATTTCATGCTTTGAACAATGGTTTGTAATAAATTGGATTTAATTCGTGTTGTACTCTGGATTCGTCTTCGTGTGAGTTTTAATGCATATGTTCGATCCTCTGTATGAACTCCAAGTGATTTACCGAGCATTAACCCGACAACTAACGACAAGATGATACTTTACTATTGTTTAATGACCAAAGTGGATTGGTTTTAGGCGATAGTACGGTATTTTCCTGGGGGGTTGTCACAGCTAGTATCAGAGCAATTATATGCACTAAAGTTTAATTAATAACCTTAATCACTGTTTTTTGAATAAAATTTGCCAAGGTTGTTTGGATTTGCAAAACATGTTGGTCCGTTAAGGATAAACTAGACCGAGAGGCCCTACAGGGATTTTTTGGGTTCTTTCAGGTGGCTTAGTAACCTATGATTTATTTTGCTAACTTCCAGCACCTTATTTTATCTCAGACTTACTTTCTTGAACAACCAAACTAGTAAGCCACATGTTTCATACGTGTGCTGTACCGCATCACAGGAATTGCGAGGGTTGATGGAGTGATCCATTCCACGGATCCCATCTTCGCGTCTGGTTATGAGTTGTGATGTCGCCACGTGTTTTATACATGTGCATATCGCATGTCGAGTGTGCGAGTCAAGGATACACTCCATTCGAACGGAGGGTGTCCGAGGTTGGATGCTGTCCATGCAGCGGCTTAACGCATGGATGTTGTTTCTATAGTGAACGGTAATGTATGTGGATGCTTCCATGACGTGCTGGCACGGGAGGTTCTTTTTCTGCAGGTACACTAACCTCGTTCCGTAGGTCACTACGCGAGTATTGAATAGTTCTCGACTAGTTATTATAGGGAGAAAAGTGTATCTGCCTTGCCACCGGCGCTAACTTTGAGTTTTGGCTTGATTGCCTTGTGAGGACGAATAGGACGTTTTGCATCATGCTAAAAATCGTAAAAACTTAAAACTGAACCCTTGTTGGTATTATGTGCTCTCTAAGGTAGCATTTTTCTAGTATGTTTTGTCCTGCCTAGCCTCTCAAGTGTAGATGTGTTGTTGTCCATAATCTGTTGTGGCTGTTGTGCAGATCTTGCACCCTGTCCAAGAATTTTGTTGACCAGATGATCTGTACCAAAGTTTCTCTATATCTAATCTAGTTACTGCTCGCAAAAGTTCGCGGTCATAGCTTTGGTCTATCTCAAGTTATGCTCAGATTAGCGAACCCTGTCTTGCTGTTTTTCCAGAAACCTAACCCGAAATCCTGCTTACTTAAGCAGCTTCCTGATCTTCTAAGCTCAACCTTGCATACCCAACCTTGTGTATCATAAACTTGCTGAGTGCTACACAAATTTGAGAAATGTTGGGGCTCTGGTTTTAAGTTATGAATTTTTGATTCACAACTGCCAGAACTTTATGTAATTATGTATGTCTGCTCGTTTCGAGTTTTAACATACGTTTGTACCTTGGTACATATGATTACCTCATTTCTTAACCACATACTCTTTTATCATGGATCGAGTTTATCCTTGTGTCGGTGTTTTGGACCGGCAACCTACTACGGGGAGTACCCGAAGTAGATGAATGTGACTCGCCGAGATCGGTAACTCGAAGGAAGAGACACGTGGCACACAATTTAGACAGGTTCGGGCCGCGAGGTGCGTAATACCCTACGTCCTGTATGCTGCGTAGCTCTGGATTGATAGGGCACGATTACAGGGAGGTGCAATAGTGCGCCGTGAGTTGAGATTGGATGAGATGATCCTGAGATCGGTCCCCGCCTCGCCTTATATAGTCCGGGAGGCGGTGGTTACAAGTCGGAGTAGGGAAAGAGTACTAGTCGAGTACGTCTAGGAGACCTCTATACAGGTGCGGAACGTGTACGAGTCCTAACCGAGTACTACTCCCGTGTCGTCCTTGTGCTCCACGCCTTCGGGTGCCGTGTAGCGCAAGCCGGTAGTCCCGGGGGCCCACCGAGTAGTCGGTCCTGGTACCCACCGAGGTAGTGGGCCCAGGGAGGTCCATACGACAAGCCCCCGAGTACTTTGTAGTCGAGAAGGATAGCTTCTAGTAGTCTTGAAGGCCTTAACAAGTAGTCCTCAAGCGTCCCTGAGCGCTACAAGTCAAAAGTCCTCAAGAGTAGTCGAAGCATCCCGAGGCTGGAATGTACTCCAGCTGATGTTTGAGCAATCTTGAAGTCTTCTCGAGTAGTCCCAAGCGTCCTTGAAATCTGCCTTCGAAGGTCTTCAAAAATGCCTGCCTTGTCTTGAAGCCGGAGCCGTCAAGAAGATGCGATTTGCAGGACCGCCATCCAAGTGGAGTAGCCCCCGAGCCTCGAGCCTCGGGCTCTGACTGAGGATCTATCCGAAGTCTTGGCGGGAAAATCCCGAAAAATCCGGAGAGAAAAAACCGAAGGACACGTGGCACGGAGCCCCCGAGCCTTGAGTCGAGTACTTCCTCTCGAATTGAAGGGTCTTCTTGGAGAATGTGTCCTGAGATGCTCTTGAGATTAGCCGCGTCCCAGGTAGTCGAGTAGAAGTAGCCGAGCCCCCGAGATGAGGCGCGTCGACTAGTAGAATACGAAGAGTCACGCGCGCCGCCGAGTCGCCCGCGCGTGGACTTATCCACCGCCCGCCTTAGGGTTTTTCACCCAAGTGAGCCGCAGTCATTCGCCACTTGAAACTTGAAGTAGATCCACTCCAGCGAGCACTGCCGCCGTAGTAGATCCGAGCGCATCGCCACCCGAAAGCTTGTAGGGTAGCCCCCGAGCGGATGCGAGTGAAAACTCCCTGTTCTTGGAGGATGAAGCCGTCCCCGTCGAAGACGTCGAAGGCCGGCGGGAAGAAGAGGAGCCTTGCAGAGGCTGCCGCGGCCGGCACCGGAGCGGCGCCGCCCACGTCTCCACCGCGCGCCGACCCTAGCCGCGAGTGGAAAAAGTCGAAGGTGAAGACCGAAGACTTGCCGACCCCCGTTGAACAGCGGGTTCATCAGGGGAGAAGGAGATCGACATGTGGAGATCCGCCGCGCAGAGATCCCTATCCAATGGAGAAGGCGCAAGACGAAATCCCGATGTTCTCGCGCTTCGTGGAGCGCGGTCTTGCACTCCCAGCAAGTGACTTCTTCAAGGGGCTTCTCAGGTACTATGGCATCGAGTACCTCAACTTGAACCCCAACGGAATATTCCACACTTCTGTCTTCGTCCATTTCTGCGAAGCATTCTTGGGGATCAAGCCCCACTGGGTTCTCTTCCGGAAATTCTTCCGCGTGAAGCCGCAGCCCAGCGCCTCCAACCCCAGAGTAGTCGGAGGGGCCGGGATCCAGTTGAGGGAAGATGCCGCTGAGCAGTACCTGGCGTACAAGCTCGTGGACTCCAATACGGACTGGAAGACGAGGTGGTTCTACACCACGAACCACCATCCCGAGCTGCCGAAGCCGAGCGGACGGCAGCCCAAGCACCAAGAGTGGTGGAACACGGAACCCACCATGCAAGAGGGGATCCAGCCTCCGGAATTGCCGGCACGCATCAAGACTCGCGGATGCGGGACCGAGGGCCGAACATGTGGCCTTCGGTTTCATGAAGCGCCGGATCCGGCCCGCCGGCCGCGGGATACGATGGGCTTCGAGTACACCGGCGACGACGACACATCGCGGATGCCGGGGGGCGAAATTGAGGACAACGACATCATCGAGAGGTTGTCGAGGATCTTCAAGGACATGCCGGAGTACACGGCGTGCCCTGTCGAGGAGTTCTCCGCCGCGCGCCCGCCCAACGAGGTAAGTAGCCGTACCCGCCTCGTCGAGTAGTAGGCACTTGTAGCAGAGTTGCTGACGCTTTTGTGTCTTTTGCGCAGATGATGTGAAGCGGTTTGTCTCCGAGCCGCAGCCACCACCGAGCGGAATCGAGGTCCCAACGGTGGAGAAGGTGAAGGAGCGCCGAATAGTCGGAGACGACGACAATCCCGTCATTGTGGAGGATACCTCCGATGACGAAGAAGACGAGGAGACGCTCGCAGACCGCTTCCACCGCGGTCGAGGTTTAGCCGTCCGGGCTTGCCTCATGTACCTCTCATCCAAGACCCTCCGGCCAGCCACGGAGGCTAGCCTTGCCGCGCCGCCGAGGAAGCCGCGCAACCCCCGCCAAGAAGCGGGTAGCCAAGAAGATGAAGGTCTCGAGACCACGCCTCCAGAGGTAAGTTATCTTGAGCAAAGTAGTCGAGTACCCGGTGATCGAGTACAAGGTCGACGAGTAGTCGTTCTTGTGTGCGGAGAGGCCGCCGGCAGAGCCCGTGGAGGAGGGCGATGAGGGCATGTGGCCCACGGTGGGGGAACCGGCGGGAAACCGAAGTCCGGCCCCCCCACCGTCGAAGAACTCCGGCGCAACCGGAGCGCCCGCCCCCGCCCCCGTAAGGGAGCGAGTACCCGCGACCGCCGCCGCCGAAGAGGTGGAAGCCGCAGGGGCGCGGAAAGCCCCCGCGCCGGCCGCCGCCGTGGAGGAGGCGGTAGTCGGAGAGGCGGAGGAAGAAACGCCCGCCGAGGGTGGACTGGTTGATATCGCCAGCATCCTCGGTGCTCCGGCTGTGACTATCGTCCGGTCGAACTTGTAAGTACCACGCCTTCATGAGTAGTACTCATTGTAGCAGTCGATTTTATCTGACGACCCTCTGCGGATACTTGTGCAGAAGATCCACGGACTTGAGCTGGGACGGGGAGGAGCTCACGGCAGCGAGAGGCGAGAAAAGGCCGCGCCGCCCGTCGAGGAGCCCGCTCCGAAGCCCAAGTCGCGACCGAGCCCCCGCCCGCCGAAGCGCCGCCGCCGCAGGCGGTCGTAGTCGAAGGTGAGTACTCCTCCTGAAGCTGTAGAGCCCCAAAAAGAGTAGTCGTAGATACCGATGCGCGTGTTCCTTGGTGACGGGCGCCGAAGGAGGTGACATCCCCGCGCAGGGGTGCCCATGCAGGAGTTGACACCCGGAGGCCCCAGAGGCTGCGGTAGGAGCCCCCGAGCCCATGGGGGAAACCGTCGAGAAGTCCGCCGAGGGGGAGGCGGCTACCACGTCGCCAGGGGTTGCCCTGGAGGTGGCGATCCGATCTCCCGAGATCCAAGACGCGGAGCCTATCCGCTCGGCGCCAATGACCGAGGCTACGTCGAGTAGCCGTGGCGGGATTGAGCTGCTTGCCGACGATCTCGTCGAGCCGGCGGTGTTGGCGCAGCACTTGGAGGCGATGCGGCGAGCCGAACAGTGGATGAAGGTACGTAGCCGTTGCCTCCCGAGTAGTCAATCCTTTCGTTGAGTACTCTGCTTGACTTGAACTTGTCTTGTGCAGGACGTCGCGGAGCGATCCCGCGAGAAGTCGAATCTACTGCAAGGCTACGGCGACACGGTACTGCGAGCTGAAGCCCTGGAGGAGCAGCTCATGAAGTCGAGGAAGCACGCGGCCGCCATGCAGTCGAAGCTTGACGCCGCCTTCGCCAAGTACCACAACGATGTGATGGACTTGCAGGCGAAGAGCGACGAGCTGGTGCGGAAGAACAAGGGCCTCCGCAACAAGAATAAAGGTATGTCTCTTGACTTGTCGGGTACTTGTTGGGAGTCATCAAGCTCTGACCCGTTGTTGTGTTCCGGTGTTGCAGAACTCGAAGGCCAGGTGGAGCGACTGAAGGGCTCGGAGATCAGCATGAAGAATCTCTTCTACCGGGAGCAAGAAGCCCGCGTGTACTTGAACTCGACTACAAGGAGCTGGCCTTCGAGTGCGAGAAGCACATGGAGTTGCGAATTGCATCTGACCGGGATCTCGTCAACTGCTACAAATCTTTGCAGAAGTTGAACGAAGACTGCGAGGCGCTCCGGGCCCAGCTGAAGGACCTTGAAGAGGCTGCCCTCCCGATCGCGAGGCTCCTGGTGCCGCACCCAGGCGGCCCCAAGATCGCTCCGTTGGCGGACCGACTTCGTGAGGCGCCAAGCCGGCTGGCCGCCTACGTGAAGCACATGGCGAAGTCAATCCCGAAGCGAGGTGCCGGCCTTCATGAAGTCGTACTTCCCGAAGGCCCCGGTGGAGGTAGTCGCCGGCGGGGTAGCCGCCAACCGCTTCGGATGAGCAAGACGCGAGTTGCCGGAGCGAGATGGCTCCCATCGCGGAGCAGGTAGCCGATAAGTTGAACCTCCGGTAGCCCCGCATAGATAGGCGGTAGCCGTAGATGTATAGGAAACAGTTGTAATGAACTTTTTCATATATCAATGAAATGTGATGTTCCATCAATGAGTACTCGTAACCGCGATCTCAGAGTGCGGAGCGCCCATCGTGGAGTAAGTGCGAGTAGTAGTACTCGGCTTAGTGGTCCCGTCGCAGGGAGTAGACAGTAAAGAAGTTGATGAACAATCAAACTTTATTTGCGAAGAAGTACACACGGGGTGGCCGGTGGCCGTAGTTACAAGGGGTCGCTCGGGACCCGAAGGCCGCTTTATACGCGAGTAGTACTGGAGCGGGTAGCCGCTTACAGTGAGTGATCCGTAGGTAGCCGTGTAGGCTGGATCGCAGATCCGTAGGTAGCCGTGCGGGGCTGGATCTTGGAGTGTGGTCTCTTGGTAGACCGCTGCTAGAGTCCTTGACGCTCGTCGCAGCCCAGGGTCCGTAGGTAGCCGCACGGGCTGGACCTGGAGAAGAGTAGTCCGGAGACTTGAAGCCAGGACCCGGAGGGTCGCCTGCGGCAAGGGGGTGTTGATGTAGTCGCGTGGACTTGAACCCCGGAGTAGTCGTTTAGACTAGGCGTAGAATCGACAGAGCTGGTCGACGTTCCACGAGTTGTTGACTTCTTCGCCTTCAAGTGTTTGGAGGCGGTAGGAGCCTGGCCCGGTCACCTTAGCCACGGTGAAGGGCCCTTCCCAGGGGGAGCTGAGTTTGTGAAGTCCTTCCGTGTTCTGGATACGGCGGAGGACAAGATCTCCAACGTTGAAGGAGCGTTCCTTGACGTTGCGATCGTGGTAGCGTCGGATACCCTCCGGTACCTTGCCGATTGGACTAGGGCGGCACGGCGAGCTTCTTCGAGGCCGTCGATGTCAACTCGTCCGTTGTCTTCCGAGACGCCTTCGTCGTAGTGCTCCACCGCCGGCGAGTTCCATATGACATCGGCAGGGAGGATGGCTTCGGAGCCGTAGACCGGAGAAGTAGGGGGATTGCCCCGTTGGCTTGGATGGTTGAGTCCGCAGCCTCCCGCAGTGCGTTGGGTAGTTCCTTGATCCACTTGCCCCCTTTTGAGTTAGCAAGCATCGTGTAGCCGCTTCTTGAGGGCGTCGAGCACCATCCCGTTGGCGCGCTCGACTTGTCCGTTGGCCCGTGGGTGGGCGACGGAGACGTATCCGACGTCGATTCCGCCGTTCTCGCGGTACTCCCGAACCGGTGGTTGTTGAAGTTGGACCCCGTGTCCGTGATGATGCGGTGGGGTAGCCCGTAGCGGTGTACGAGTTCATCCAGAAGTCGAGTACTCGTCGGCTTTGGGGCATGTGACCGGCTTGACCTCGATCCACTTGGTGAACTTGTCAATAGCCACCAGCACCCTCGTTGAATCCTCCCCGGCGCAGGTTGGCGGTGGCCCAATCATGTCGAGCCCCCGGCAGGCAAAGGGCCGGGTTGGCGGTATGGTGACTAGCTTGTAGGCGGTGGACGTGTTGCCGCTTGGCGAAGAACTGACATCCTTGGCACCTTCTGACGAGTTCTTCGGCATCGCCCGTGGCCGTGGGGCCGGTAGAAGGCTCGCCGGAAGGCCTTGGCCGACCGGCGTGCGGGAGGACGCGTGGTTGCCGCAGACACCCTTGTGGATCTCCTCCAAGATGTCCTTGCCTTCTTCGCGAGGAACGCATTTCATGAGTACTCCGGAAGATGCGCCTCGCTTGTAAAGCTTGTCGCCGACGAGGACGTAAGACTTGGCGCGGCGGACGAGTTGTTCGGCCGCGTTCTTGTCGGAGGGGACCTTCTGCTCGCTGAGGTAGTCGATGAAGGGTTGCCTCCAGTCCACGTCGATCATCATGACCTCCTGCCCAGCTGGTTGATGGGCCGGGGCAGTGGTCGGTGGCGCCGGCTCCGGGATGGATGGCGCGTGAAGCTCATGGACGAAGACGCCCGCGGGTACTTGGGCGCGGGTGGATCCGAGCTTCGAGAGGACGTCCGTTGCAACGTTGTTGTCGCGAACGATGTGGTGGAACTCGAGACCATAGAATTTGTTCTCGAGCTTGCGGACTTCTAGGCAGTAGGCGTCCATGTTCTCCTTGTTGCGGTCCCAGGACTTGTTGACTTGGTTGATGACCACTGCGGAGTCGCCGTAGACTAGTAGCCGCTTGATGCCAAGTGAAGCCGCGAGGCGGAGCCCGTGTAGGAGGGCTTCGTACTCGGCTTCGTTGTTCGAGACCTTCCAGAAGATCTGCAGGACGTACTTGAGCTGTTCGCCCGTTGGAGAAATCAGGAGTACCCCTGCGCCTGCGCCCTCGAGGTTGAGTGAGCCGTCGAAGTACATCACCCAATGCTGCGGTCGCACGGTGGGAGTAGGTAGCCGGTTCTCCCGCCACTCGCCATGAAGTCGACTAGTGCTTGCGACTTGATGGCCGTGCGTGGCTTGAAGTCGATGGTGAGGGCGCCGAGCTCGACGGCCCCATTTGGAGATCCTTCCGGTGGCGTCCGGGTTCCTCGGGATGTCGCCGAGCGGGTAGTCGGTGACGACGGAGACCGAGTACTCCCGGGAAGTAGTGTCGTAGCTTCCGCGAGGTGATGAGTAGAACGTACGAAGCTTCGCACGGGCCGGTAGCGAGCCTTGGACTCGATAGAACCTCGCCGACGAAGTAGACCGGGCGCCGGACCGGGTAGGCGTGGCCGTCTTCCCCGCCGCTCGACAACGGTGGCGATACCGACCACGTGAGTAGTCGCAGCGAGGTAGAGCAGTAGCTGCTCGCCCTTGTAGGGAGCCGTGAGGATCGGCGGCTTCGACAGAAGTCCTTGAGCCGGGCAAGGGCTTGGTCCGCCTCTGCTGTCCACACGAACTTCTCGTGGTGCTTGAGTAGTTTGAAGAAGGGGAGACCCCGTTCTCCTAGCTTCGAGATGAATCTGTTCAATGCCGCCATGCACCCCGTCAGCTTCTGGACGTCCTTGATGCTCGTGGGAGCTTTCATGCTGGTGATGGCGGATATCTTCTCGGGGTTGGCTTCGATGCCGCGCTGGCTGATGATGAAGCCGAGTAGTTTGCCCGAAGGGACGCCGAAGACGCACTTGTTCGGGTTAAGCTTCCAGCGGTACTCGCGTAGCGATGCGAAGGTCTCTTCAAGGTCGTCGATGAGGGTACCGGAGTCCTCGGTTTTGACAACCACGTCATCCACGTAGGCCTCGACGTTCTTGTTGAGTTGCCGCTTGAAGCTGTGCCGGATGGCCCGTTGGTAGGTAGCGCCGGCGTTCTTCAACCCGAAAGACATGGTCGTGTAGCAAGACGCGCCAAACGGGGTGATGAACGCGGTCTTCTCCTGGTCTTCCTCCTTGATTGCGATCTGGTGGTACCCGGAGTAGCAGTCGAGGAAGCAGAGCAGGTCGCAGCCCGCCGTGGAGTCGATGACTTGATCAATCCGCGGCAACCCAAAGGGGTCCTTGGGGCAGTGCTTGTTGAGGTCGGTGTAGTCGACGCACATCCTCCACTCGTTCGAGTTCTTCTTGCGGACGAGGACGGGGTTGGCGAGCCACTCAGGATGGAAGACTTCTCTGATGAAGCCAGCTGCGAGTAGCTTGGCGAGCTCCTTCTTGATGGCGTCCCGTCTGTCGTCGGCGAAGCGTCGGAGGTGTTGTCGCTTGGGGGTGGCCTTTGGATCGACGTTGAGGCGGTGCTCGATCGGCTCCCCGGGCACTCCCGGCATGTCCGTCGGCTTCCACGCGAAGATGTCGCGGTTAGCCCGAAGGAAGCCGATGAGCGCGTCTTCCTATTTGGGGTCGAGGCCGGCCCCGATGGTGGTGGTCTTGGTGAGGTCGCTCGTTCCGAGGTCGACCGACTTGACGAGCACCTCCTCGGTGGCCGAGGCTTGTTGGCGCTGTCGGTACTTCTCCGGGATGTCGAGTTCGCTTGTGGCAAGCTTCTTCGACGCGGCGTAGACCTCCATCATTGGGGTGGGTACTTGATTTGTCGAAGCGATCACCACGGCCTCTCGTATCGCAAGTCGTGAGAGATCTTCAAGTCCCCTTGGAGGGAGAGTACGCCACTGGACTTGGCATTTTGAGTACCGGGTATGTGTAGTGGGGCACCGCCATGAACTTGGCGATGGCCGGTCCGCCGAGGATGGCATGGTAGGAAGTCTCGATATCCGCGACCTCGAACTTGATGTACTCGGTGCGGTAGTTGTCGCGAGACGCCCCGAAGGTAACCGGCGCACCACCGAGCCTAGTGGGATAGCCGCGTTGGACCGGGACGATGCCGTAGAAAGGCATGTCGCTCTTGTCGAGCATGGGGGTGACGTCAAGGTTCATCTTCTTCGAGTCTTTGTGAAGAGGACGTTGAGCCCGCTTCCGCCGTCGATGAGCACCTTGTTGAGCTTAGAGCCCGCCATCGTTGGTTTCGGGACGAGAGGGAAACGTCCTGGTTCGGAGAAGCCGGTCCATTGGTCCGCGCGGGGAGAAGGTGATGGGTGTCTCCGACCACCCGAGAGGGGTCATAACCGCCGGTTCAATGGACATCACTTCACGGCGAGTAGCCTTCGCTCCCCGCCCGCCGGGTAGTCCGCCGAAGAGGACGTTGACGGTCTTCTCGGGTTCTTGGAAGTCGTCGCCGTCCTTCTTCTTGTTCTTCTGATCATGAGGGTGCGGTGGCTCCGGCGTATCCTTGAGTGCATGCCTGAGCTGGTAGCACTGCTCGGTAGTGTGGTTGCCGTTTGGATGCCACGGGCACTTCTCCTTCAGCAGGTCTTTGAACCCGCCGGAATTCTTCTTCGAGTTCCCTTTCGGAGGACGCTGGATAGCCGCGACGGTATTGTCTGGCTTGCGCTTGCGGTTGGAACCCGAGAAGTTGTTGTTGTTGTTGTTGTTGTTGTTGCGGCCGCCTTGGTTTGGATTGCTGCTGCTGCCGCCACCTTGGTTCTGCTTGGACTTGCCGCGAATGGCGTCGTACTTGGCGTTGGCTTTGTCCTCTTCGTCCGCCCGGGACGTGATCATGTCCTTGAGGTGGGGAATGGACTTGGGGGCGGCGTCGGCCGAAGTCCTCGAAGGTGCGGCGATGGTAGAGCCCGTCCTGGAAGAGGTCGATGACCTCCTTGTCGGTGACGTCCACGACGGTAGCGCGCTTGTCGAAAAAGCGGCGCATGTACTTGCGGAGGGTCTCGCCTTGTTCCTGCTTGATCATGGCGAGGTCCATGCGAGTACCCGAACGGCCCATGGCGCCCGCGAAGTTGCTCGTGAACTGTTCCTTCAGCTGGTCCCACTTGTCGATTGAGTGCTTGTCCAGCGACTCGAGCCATGTGAGTGGGGCTTGGTCCAGGCAGAAGGGGAAGTAGAGGCACTTGGTGTCGCCGTTGCCGCCGCCGTTCTCGATGGAGAGAGCGTAGCATCGGAGCCACTGGATGGGATCCTGCTTCGCGTCGTATTTGGTGATCCCCAAAGGCTTGAACTTGTCGGGGAGGAGCAAGGTTGCGAAGCCGGGGTGAGAAGGCGGGGAAGCCGTCGCCTTCGGCGGCGGTCGTCGACTTCTTCGCCGCAACTCTTCGATTCTGCGGCGAGCATCGTACCCGCCGTGGAGAGGCGCCGGAGGCGTGGCTATGCGCGTGGCCGCGGCCGCCGCGGCCGCCGCCGCCTCCGGCCTTTCTTGTTGGCCCCGTGGTTGGAGCCGCCGCCGTCGCCGCCGCCGCCGTCGGGTCGTTGCCGCCGCCACCGGCCGGAGCACGGTGGGGGACGACTTCTCGGTTGACGTTGTCTTGTCGTGAGGGTCCGCCGGCGGTGGAGCGTCGACGGTTTGGTTCGAGCCGGAATGTCGCCCCGAGTACGGTTAGGGACCGGGGTCAACACCGCGACTAGTAGCCTCGTTGTCGCGAGGCTTAGCCGGGGAGAGGTTGGCCGACTCTCTTGTCTACCCGCATGAAGTAGGCTTCTTCGGCCGAGCTTGGCGATGACCTCTCCGGCCCGTATGCCCCGAGCCCGACGTGCGATCGTTGTGATCGACATGAGGCATTGCTCGGGAGTGGTGTGGACTCTGCTCTCAAGCGGCCGAGAGCTTCCGCAAGGTTGCGGATGGGGGAGGTTGTCTCCCGAGCCGCCGGCGTCGTTCGTTGCGCTTCCCTGTTACGTTCGCGCCGGCGTCCCCGTTGGCATCGGTCTCGTCCGCGGGGGCATCGCAGACGGCTCGTCCGCGGAGATGTCCTCCAAGTACTTGTCCGCGGCCGTGCTCGAGGTTCCGGGGTGTCGCCGGCAGCCATGAAGACTTGACGATCAGGCGTACCCAAGCTTGGCTCAGAAGGTGCCACCTCAGTTGGTGTGTTTGAGTCAGCCTGGGCCAGTGGTGTTCCCTCCTGGAACGGTAGCGAGTCGATGTAGGCGACGTAGTGTGAGTCCTCCTTTGTCAGCTCGGCGGGCTTGCGGTCCGGCCGGTAGACATATCTTCCGCCGGCGTCGATCTTATAACCGGCCCGCAGGCCGGCCCCGACAAGGGAAGCTCGGAGGAGTCATCTTCGGACTCGGGCTCCTCGTGTCCGACCCGAAGTCGAACTCGTAGTCCGGGTTCGAGTAGAACTCGAGAGAGAGGGCTGGAGTCCGAGACGCGGCCGGGGACGGCGTCGGAGTCCGAGTTGTATTCGGTTACGGGCTCCTTGCCGGCCCGGCGTGGTGTAGAAGCCTCCGTGCGGGCCCGGCCGGGGAACGCGGGGGCCGCGCGCGGAGCGCCGGCGTGAAGAGGGGACCGCCGCGATGGCCGAGGAGCCGGCTCGCATGCGATGGCCCATGGCAACGTCGGGTTCGAGTTGGAGACGGACTCGAGCTCGAAGTCGCCGTGGAGGTTGGAAAGCGAAATTTCGCCGAACTTGCTCGGCGAGCTTGCCCGTGACAACTTCGGGAAGCGTCACAAGGCGTGTCCTCGAGTCGGGTTGCATGATCAAGCGGCGCCGGAAGGAGCCCGCGCCATCGGCAGCGTGCGGACCCTGGGCGCCGAAGACGAAGGTGTCGCCGCGGTTGAAGGCGACGGTTGGCTTGATGTGAACGGAAGCCGTCGAGTTCGCCATGTGATCTCGAGCGAGACCCCCTACCCGGGGCGCGCCACCGTCGGTGTTTTGGACCGGCAACCTACTACGGGGAGTACCCGAAGTAGATGAATGTGACTCGCCGAGATCGGTAACTCGAAGGAAGAGACACGTGGCACACAATTTAGACGAGTTCGGGCCGCGAGGTGCGTAATACCCTACGTCCTGTATGCTGCGTAGCTCTGGATTGATAGGGCACGATTACAGGATGGTGCAATAGTGCGCCGTGAGTTGAGATTGGATGAGATGATCCTGAGATCGGTCCCTGCCTCGCCTTATATAGTCCGGGAGGCAGGGTTACAAGTCGGAGTAGGGAAAGAGTACTAGTCGAGTACGTCTAGGAGACCTCCACACAGTGCGGAACGTGTACAGAGTCCTAACCGAGTACTACTCCTGTCTTGTCCTTGTGCTCCACGCCTTCGGGTGCCGTGTAGCGCAAGCCGGGTAGTCCCGGGGGCCCACCGAGTAGTCGGTCCCGGTACCCACCGAGGTAGTGGGCCCGGGGAGGTCCATACGACACCTTGTCCACTTACACTATCTGGTTCTTACCTTGTCGTTATGTCTAGATGGCCAACATTGGATCTAAGTCGGCAGATGTGGAAGCATGGACTCTCGTGAACTACCTCGAGGAGGGTGGATTTCCTGCACTTTTGTGAGACACCCTGAAGGACTTAGGGTACACTTCTTACCCAGAGTACTCGACACGTGAGGTCATGACCACAGGCCAACTCCTTCGTTGTGAGGTGAAGGTGAAGATTTTCGTGTGCCCGACCAATCCTGCTTGGGAAGAGTGGGAGTGTAAGGCACAAGGATGGAACCTAGCTGACACTGTGCAGAAGGCTGCTCTCGAAGCGCTCACAACTTTTTGTGGGAAGCACCCTGCCGAGGTAGCCGGCTCTGCAGCCAAGGTGATTCCTGTACTTGAGCGACACACTGTATCCTGTGTCGAACGTGAAGCTTTTCTTCCAACTCAGGGCAACTCTCACTACAGTCCTGATCTCATCACCTCAGTTCATTTCTCCGAAGCCCTGTACGACACCTACCGATGGATGGTGGGAGAAAGTGTATTCTATAGACACTAAATCTATAGGTACCGAGTTAAAGAAATGGAGAACACCGCTCAAGTGTTGAAAGAAGCCCGAGCAGTGATAGCTACTCTCAAGAAGGAAAGACGCAAGGACAAGGCGAAGATATGAGAACTTAGTGAAGTTATCCATGAGCAGAATTTCCTGTTGTAGCATAATGACCAGCATATGCTGGAACTAAAGAATCAATTGGAAGCTATAGCAGCTCCACCTTCGGAACCTGTCATTCCTGGACCAACAAAAGAAGAAGATGCTAAGGACGTCCAAGGAGAATCTGGAGTAGAGTCTGGACCTGAGTCACCATAGTTCTTCGGCATGAAGGATCCAACCCTAGGAAGTTGGTATGTTGGGAATAAAGTTCTGAGTCGTACGAGTGTAGTAGTTGTAAGGAACCCTAGTTGTGCAGCCGTGTTGGGTGGTCGTTGTGGTTGGCTGAACTAGGAGCCTTCCTTTGATGCAGCTAGTCTGCATCGTAGTCCCTAACGTTGTTTCGGTAAATTCCAGATCTTTCATCAATGTGATGCCTTGATTGAACATTTTTCAGCAGTGATCTTCGTAAGGCATTATTTATGCTAGTTATGATCAGATCAAAAGTTTTGTGGTGATTCTCAAACTCATCCGAAAATTTATTGCCAATCATGATCCAATCGATTCCTCCATCCTGAACTTATTCCTTTTGGTCTTGCTCACAATTTTTTTGAATTAAAAATAAATGTTACTTGAGAGTATGCATTGCATAGCATATGCATTTGGGAACCTTGGGTGAACTAACGTGCATTCGCATGGAAAACTTTCATACTCCTACTCTATCTCTCTTGTTTAATGATGTTGTTATTCCATAACCAAAGGTACCACGACGGAACCTAGGGCATCATGTTTGCTGCAGCCATGTGATTGTCACTAGGGGCGCGCAAGGTATCTTGGTTGTGAGAATGTGACTCGCCACTCATATCCTTTCTCTGCCTGTGATTTCCCTCGCACTCACTAACTCATCATGTGGGTAACCGAGTCATACTAACTTGCATCATAAGCACCATACCGCATGGGCATGTGCATCGTGTCTTCACAAGCATGTGCATCACACCAACTTGTAAAATCATTACACCGCGATGTAATGAGTCAGCCACACCCAAATTCACAAGTTAATAAAGTGTGAGCAAGAATGTTTCTAAAGTTCCCCACCAAATTGTCTTCCGTACCAAGAAATTACGGAACTCTTTTACTAGCCTTCCCTTTTTTCATAGAAATCTAGTTGGATGATCACTGTCAACTTGGTCTCTTGCCGCCAATCTCGACGACCTTGTCGCATCAATTCCCTTCCGACTAGCCGAGTGGAAGCAGTAGAAGTAGAAGCTTTCTTGAGCAGTCAAGGTTCTCGAAAAGTCAATGTTGAGAAGACATTCATCGTTTATATGTCCGTGATCCGTGCTCATTCCCTCCCAATCCTCAGAACTGAGAAAGGAGCAAACCCAGGATCGTTGGAAGCTTGTGCTAAATTCTTATCGATACACCCTTCAGCCTAGAGGAGGAATACCGTGTGTTTTCCTCGTGGTGTCACCGTCACAGGTAACCCTGGAGTCCACCTCGTTGAATATCCACTGTGGAGTTATGAAGTTCTACACCGACTGACCAAAAAGAAATTTTGCAGTGCATGAGCAGAGATTTATGAATTTGATGCTTGTGACTGTTTTGATGTCCAGTTCGCTTTACTTACCATAAACGAGTTTCGTAGTGCATGTTCGACTTGTTGATTTTCTGAGCAAGTTTCTGAATGTGTATTAAAAGGAAACTCAATTTTCAGATGGTCAGACTGACACGAAGTACCCCCAATGGTTTAGGTGCGTTGAGTAGTGGTGACCTATCGCCACCACCACCCACGACGCTGACAGAGGCCTTCAAGGCAGCACAGACCAAAGTGTTATGCCAGATCCTATAGGCACAATAACGGATGGCCCAACAACTACAACAAATGCAACCGATGCAACAGAAGCTTCGGCCCTTCAAGCCCTGTTCACCCAAAGTACCTACCCAGACGAACATAAATGCCATTGTGAGGACCGGGAGCGTCCCAGGTGGTCGGTGGATGACCGCTCCTTAGTGATGAGTGATTGACAACGGGTGTTGGACCGACTCTTGGCTTAGTGCGCGGTGTAGGCCGTGGCCTAGTTCGTGTTGTTGCGGTGAAGAACGGGCGCGAAAGGTCTTCGGCCTTGAGGGGCCTCCGGGAGATGGAGAGACAAGTAGGCTCGGTTCGAGGGACCCGGTGGACAACGGGGATCGGGTGCGGGCCACATGGTGGCGACACAAGCAAGACGAAGTCATGGACAAGTGAGCCGGTGCACGGTGGCGGTCAAGTCAAGTGGTTTGGCGGGAGGCCGGACCGGGCACGCGAGGTTTGGTGGTTTGCCCACAAAACCATCGGCGGACGGTTTCTTGGTTTGGGCCTCAAAACCAAGTCCGAGGGCCCAACACGACGGAGACGGGATCCGTGTCGGGAAGCTTCGAGGCGGAGGACACGCGGCGGGATCGCATGGCTTGCGTCGGGAGGACGCGGGGGTGCGGCAAAGGCGTGGCCGTCCGATGGGAAGACCCACAAACATTACCAAAATGCCCCTACGTGGGTTGTATCGCCGTAGTGTAGTTAGCGGTAGTCGAGTCATTTACCACTCCGGCGGGACTCGATATATAAGCCATGAGTGTGTGTTGATGGCTCTCGCTCTCCGCGACTTAGGGTTTCATTTCCCCCCTTCTCTTTCTCATTTTCGTAGCTATTTTTCTTCCTATTTTCTCTAGGCTAGCATGAGAGCTTCATGAGAGATTTGTTGAGAGGGATGGATGCTAGGGCGGCATGCTAGACCTTGTGAATCTTTCCTGGTTTGTATAGAAGATTCGGGGTTGTTTTTCGTGGCTTTTTGTGCTTGTTTTCGTGCCTTTGTTCCCGGTGTGATTCCGCGGATTTGAGTGGGTTTCTCCCCGGATTTCTTTGAGGGAAACATGGATAGATGTCTTGTGCATCTTTGTGCTTGATCTTGTGCCCTCAAACGCCGGAAACCACTTCGATTCGTGAGTTTTCGTTCGGTGCTCTAGTTTTTGGTGGTGCTCAAAGGATTCGCGATTCCGGTGATTTAGGGAGTTAGGAGGCAAGATTTTTGGGCTATAGCATCCTTGTCGACGCTTTTCAAGTACCCAAACCCTTGTCTCCACAGGCTTCAACCGTTTGGGAAATCCGATGATGATTTGGGGGAGTTGACTTTCGGGGTCGGGCTGTTTTCGGCTCCGTCCGCACTGGCGGACGGTCCGCGAGGACCGGGCGGACGGTCCGCGCGGCTAGGGTTTGTCCCGTGTTCTTCGTGTTCTTGCTCGTCCTTCGTTTCGATCCGTCGCGATTTTGGTTTTTGATTGGACGGAGTTTCGGACGGTCCGTGGTGTCGGGCGGACGGTCCGCGGGTGCTTGGCGGACGGTCCGCGTGCTCCCCGCGGACGGTCCGTGGCTTGTAGGTGGCTTTGGTCCGTTACGTGTGAATTAACGGACGTTCCGCGGCTAAGGCCGGACGGTCCGCGGCTCGGGTGCGGACGGTCCGCGGTACCCCGGCCGGACGATCCGCGCGGCTCTTTGCGGACGGTCCGCCCCTCCGCGCGGACGGTCCGCCAGAGCCTGTGTGCTTTGCTTCTTGGTTCGATTCCTTCCCCCCTTCTTTCGTGCTTCCGCGTGTGCTTCAAGGAATCGTTCCTAGGACTAGAGGTTGATCCATAACCTCGTGGTCTTGGCGATTGGTGCGTGATTCGATCCATCGCTTGTGTGTGACCGGGATTTGAGTAGGACATAGGCCGGGTTCTTTGGGAAGAATTTTTACCGGCTCCTATTCACTCCCCCCTCTCTAGTCGCCATCTGATCCTTCAATTGGTATCGTAGCTTGGTGCCGGATTCTTTGCGACTTTGACAAGTCTCGAATCCTAAGATGGCGTACGTTGAGCGGGGCGGTCCGCCGCACTTCGATGGCAAGGGTTACCACAAGTGGGCGGCTCGTATGATGATTTTTCTTCGAGGAAAGCCGTTGGATTTTATTGTGCTTGACAAGACCTATGCTATTCCGGTCAACATCCATACTCTTATGGTGACCGATGCCGATGCCAAGGCCAAGTATGAGGCTAATGCAAAAGCCGTTGATCACTTGTGCCGAGCTTGTGTGATCCGAGTTTGAGCGTGTTCGCCATTTGAATCTTGCTTGGCAAATTTGGGAAAAGTTGTTGGTTGCTCACGGTGGTGATAACCATGTGAAGGCTCGCCTCTTTGTCTCTTACCGGATGCAATATGAGAATTTCACTCCACTTCCGGTGAGGACATTGATGCGATGTTTCAGAGGTTCACCGCCATCGTGAACAACATGAAGGCTAATGTTGAGGATTTTCCGTACTCCGAGCATGATCAGGCTTTGAAGCTCTTGCATGTCTTGGACCCAAATGTTTGGGGTGCTAAGGTTGAGGACATCAAGGAGTCTGGGAATTACTTGACTATTGAGTTGGATGACCTCTTCTCTAAGCTCAAGTCGGCTGAGGTTGACAGGAAGTTGCTATCCAAGCATGAGGGCTCGACTGACCATAGTCTTGCTCTTGTGGGAGGATCAAAGGGCAAATCTAACCCTTCCTGTCGACAGTTTTCTTTGTCCTCTCTTATGTCCATTCCAGATGAGGAGTTTGATGTGCTGGGCGAGGAGGAGCTGGCCTTGCTCTCAAGAAGGTTTGAACGACTACACGAGAGTCGAAGGAACGCAAGGCGGAGCTCAGGGACGTGCTACAAGTGTGGCAAGCGTGGCCACTTCATCGCCGAGTGCCCGGAAGCGGAGGAGAACAAGTACAAGGTGAACGAGTACAAGGCGCACCCGAGGCGTGAAGACAAGTACTCCTCCAAGGGCAAGCACTTCAACAAGTCCAAGAGCAAGGACAAGGACAAGCGGCGACCGAGCAAGAGCAAGTTACAAGAAGAACAAGGCAAGAGCGATGGTGGCCGGTGCGAGCGACGTTGACTCAAGCTCAAGCGAGGAGCGATCAAGCTCAAGCGGCCGAAGATGAAGACGCCGGGAGGCGCAATGGCAAGAAGAGTGCAAGCCGGAACCTCGGCGGGGGCCGAGCCGTGTGGCGCTTGAGGGCTTTTGTGGCATGGCCCATAGCTCGAGCAAGCAAGAAGAGTGTGAAGGAAGACAGCGACTCCGACCGGGGAGGATGAGGTAAACCGTGATCCCGACTCTTTGCTTGCCGAGATTGCTAGGTTGAATGGTTTGCTTGATAACCGTGATAGTGTGCTCGAGAGATGCCAAAAAGATGAGGAAAGATCTTAGGGCTCGGCTTGAGAATGCTAGCGAGAAAGTAGGAGAGTTAGAGTCAAAATTGCTTGAACCGAAACTTGAGAATGACTCTTTGAAACTTGCTCCTACTTCTCCCGATGATGTTGAATGTGTTGAATGTGATGCTTGGTTGAATGAGATCAAAATGCTTAATGAGAAGAATGCTTCTATTTTGGCTCAACTAGATGCTCTTAGGACCGAACATGATGAGCTCAAGGCTAGACCCACTTTGCTTGGTGCTTGTAAATCATGTCCTACTATGCATGCTAAGCTTATCGATGCTTGTTCTACCATTAGTTCTTTGGAAGCATCTTTGAAATCTCCTGTTGCAAATGCATGTTCTAGTTGTGATGAAGTCACTTTGCGTAATCTTGAACTTACTTCCCGTTTGGATGTCATCTATGAGGAGAATGATTATTTGAGGAAGGTGTTGGGTTGGTTGTACGGGCGGGAACCTCAATTGAAAATCATGATTGAGGAGTTCAAGAGAGCCGATGGTCGCGGTTTGGGGTTTGAGAAGTTGGGTGAGAAAGTGGGAGAGAACAAAGGGGGGAGAGTGTGTACGAGAAGTGTGTTGAGTCTAACCCCGGGTTTGAGGTGATCGGAGAGATCCAAGTCCCACTCCCAAAAGCACCCAAGAACTCTTTCACACCAAAGCCCAACCACCTTTGCAATAAACTTGACACAACCCAAGATCCACCCAAATTCCCACCTAAGACAAATGATTTCCGAAACCGGTGAAGTTTGTGGGTGAGAAGGGTGAGAAGCCTAGAGAGAAGCCGAGCCAAAACCAAAACCCATCCCCTTCGGTGTGAGTATTGTGGCAAGGAGAGGCATCTTGCGAGTTTTGCTACAAGAGGAAGAGGGATGAGAGGCTTGCTAGGGAGCAAGCGAACCGAGACAGGGTATCGCCGGCCTCGCGGTATTCCCGAGCCTAGAGTGCCACTTCCACGGGGTGTGGGAAGTGTGAGGAGTGTTGGCGGGTTCCCACGGAGAGGTGGTGGTGAGAGGTTTGTCGGGGAGAGATGATGGTGTGCGTGCCGGTGAGAGGTTTGGTCGGGCTCGTGGTGGTTTTGCCGGACGTCCTCCTACTCGTCCTCGCACGGGTTTAGGGGAGATGATCGCAGCTTTGGGTTCCGGAGGAACTACGGACCACGTTTTCCCCCCTCGTGGTGCTCGTACTCCTCCCATGGGACATGGGAAGTTTGGTGGCAAGGGAGTGATGTTTGCTAACCCCTCTTTTGAGCGAGATGGCTCGACACCGGTTTAACTTTCTTTGTGCTAACCCCGGTGTCGAGTCGCTAGCTCATTCTCGTTCTTGTTTCGCATCGCGCAGCGGGAGGCTTGGAGAACATTTGGTTGATCGACTCCGGGTGTTCTCGACACATGACCGGAGATAAGAAGTGGTTCTCCGGCCCTCACCCCGGTGAAGGAAAAGATGTACATTACATTTGGGGACAATGGACGAGGTAGGGTGCTTTCGGAGGGTGTTGTGCATGTGAGTGACAAGGTAACGTTGAAGAGAGTGGCTCTTGTGAAGTCTTTGGGTTTTAATGCTGCTTTCGGTTTCTCGGTTGCTTGATGAGGGTTTTGAGGTGCGTTTCAAGTCCGGCGAGTCTCGTTTGCTTGATTCTCGAGGTGATCTTGTCCGTATGATCATCCCCGAGGGTCGATCTTCGTGGCTGATTTCTCTCGTTCTTTGGGTCCCGCTCGCCGTTTGATGGCCGGTCCGTCTTTCGATTTGTGGAAATGGCATAGGCGGTTGGGACACTTGAGCTTTGATTTGGTTTCCCGCTTGAGTGGTCTTGACCTTGTCCGAGGATTGCCGAAGTTGAAGCTTGAGAAGGATTTGGTTTGTGCTCCTTGTAGGCATGGTAAGATGGTAGCCACTCCCCATCCACCCCTGACCGATGTCATGACCGAGCGTCCGAGCGTAGCCGTTGCATATGGACCTTGTTGGGCCAGCTCGAGTTCGCTCGGTGGGTGGGAAGTGGTATGTCCTTGTTGTGGTGGACGATTACTCTCGCTATGCTTGGGTGTTCTTCTTGGAGGATAAGAGTGAGACTTTTGGTTTTGTTCGAGATCTGATCGTGAGGTTGAAAAACGAGAGGCATGGGAATGCTATTCGAGCTATCCGCAAGTGATAATGGCTCGAGTTTAAGAACTCTCGTTTTGATGCCTTTTGTCGTGATCTAGGTCTTGAACATCAGTATTCGACCCCTTATGTGCCCCCTCAAAATGGAGTCGTGGAAAGGAAAAATCGGACTCTTTGTGAGATGGCTAGGACGATGCTCGATGAGCACGGGACTCCTAGGAGGTTTTGGGCCGAGGCGGTCAATACGACTTGTCATGTTTCCAAACGGATTTTATTGAGAGCTTTCAAGAAGAAGACCTGTTATGAGCTTATGCATGGTCGGGCACCCAAAGTGAGTCATTTCCGAGTTTTCGGCCGCAAATGCTTTATTCGAAAAAAGGGAAAACTCGACAAGTTTGAGGCTAGGTCTAGTGATGGTATTTTCTTTGGATATGCTAACCACTCTAGAGCCTATAGGGTGCTTAATCTTGAGACTAACAAAATCATGGAGACTTGCGAGGTGACCTTCGACGAGACAATGCCATGTACCTCTCTTGATTTTGAATGTGCAGGTGATGAAGAGATGGCCGAGGACCTCTTTGAAGAGGAGAAGGATGAAGCTGGAGATGATGATGGAGAGAACCATGCGCCCGAAGCCGAGCATGTACCCACTACTTCCCCTACGACCACTTTGGAGCATGGACCGTCTACATCATGGACAACGACGGTGCAACAAGAGGACCAGAGCGAGAGAAGCCGAAGTTGAGGGGGAGGTAGTCTCGAGGCGTGAGGCTCCCCCGGCGGATTCAAGAAGTGCATCCCCCGTCGAAGATCATTGGAGACATCAATGAACGCACTACACGGTCGAGGTCCGGAATTCCTCTCATTTTGCTCATGTCGCTTTTGTTGCTACTTTTGATCCCAAGGACATTGGACATGCTTTATCCGATGCAAACCGGGTCAATTCTATGCATGAGGAGTTGGAGAACTTTGAGAGGAACCGGGTGTGGGAGTTAGTTGAACCACCTCCAAATTGCCATCCCATAGGAACCAAGTGCGTTTGGAAGAACAAAGAGGGAGAGAATGGGATGGTTGTGAGGAACAAGTCCGGACTTGTTGCTCGGGGGTTTAGTCGAAGGAGGGGATCGACTATGAGGAGACCTTTGCTCCCGTGGCCCGTCTTGAGGCAATTCGGATCCTTCTAGCCTTTGCCGTGGCTAAAGGGTTCAAGTTGTTTCGGATGGACGTGAAGAGTGCTTTTCGAATGGGGTCATAGAGGAGGAGGTGTATGTGAAGCAGCCACACCGGGTTTGAGTGCGAGTTGTACCCACACGGGGTATACGGGTTGAAAAGGGCTCGTATGGGTTGAAACAGCGCGCCCGTGCTTGGTATGGGAGATTGAGAGGTTTTCTTTTGAGCGAGAGGGTTTGTGATGGGTACCGTGGATAGAACCTTGTTTCTCCTCAAGCATGGAAATGACTTGTCGATTGTTCGGATATACGTGGATGCTATTGTCTTTGGTGGCTCGTCACATAACCTTGTTGCCAAGTTTGCGGATGAGATGAGCGAGGGAGTTCGAGATGAGCATGATGGGCGAGTTGCAGTATTTTCTCGGGCTGCAGATCAAGCAAGTGAAGGACGGTACATTTGTGCACCAGACCAAGTATACGAAAGACATGCTGAGGAAGTTCCGGATGCAAGATGTGAAGCCGATGTCAACTCCCATGGGGAGTACGGCCACTTTGGATGCGGATGAGGACGGAGAACCGGTGGACCGGCGGGAGTACGGGAGCATGATCGGCTCCCTCCTCTACTTGACCGGCGACGAGGCCGGACATACGGTTCGGCGTGTGTCCGTGCGCTCGTTTTCGAGCTTCGCCAAGGACATCACATCGACGAGCCGTCAAGAGGATTTTCGGTACCTGCGATCCGCCCCTAGTCTTGGCCTTTGGTATTCTTCCTCCTCGACTCTTTCTCTACATGGTTTTTCGATGCGGATTTTGCCGGTTGTCGAGTCGAGAGGAAGTCTACTTCGGCACTTGTCGGTTTCTTGGTTCTTCGTTGGTCTCATGGTCTTCCCGCAAGCGGTCTAGTGTAGCTCGGTCTACCACGAGGCGGAGTATGTTCTTCGCCGCGAGTTGTTGTTCCCAAGCCGCCGTGGATTTCTTACACTTTGAGAGACTTTGGTGAGGAGTGCACCCGGATCCCACTTCTTTGTGATAGCACTAGTGCCATAAGCGTAGCCAAAAACCCGGTGCTTCACTCCAGAACCAAACACATAGAGGTGAGGTATCATTTCCGAGGGACAATGTGGAGAAAGGAACCATTGTTTTGAGCCATGTCCCTACCCAAGATCGCCTAGCCGACATCTTTACAAAGCCTCTCGACCAAGCTACATTTGTGCGCTTGCGGGGGAACTTGGGGTTTGTTGCCCTTTCTAGTTGATTCTTGGGGGATTTCCTTTTTGTACCATATGTATCATATCTTGTTTTACTTTGATGTATATACATGCTTTGCTAGATGTATAAACCATGGTAGGATAGCCATCTTGTCATATATCATGTTGCATTTGTATCATATTGCATTTTAGGATGATGAGCTTCTTTCATATGCCATATTTGAGTCTCTTTGGCTATTTGTGAGATATTGGTTATATGTGTGGAGAAATGGTGATGTGAGGCTATGCTCTTGGAATATTTGAGATATATGTGTGGTGAGATAGCCCCTTTTGAAATAAATGCTAAACTTGATTATTTTTTGATGAAATTTGCTCCACTCGTGTGTAGTTGTGTATCCATGTCACAGCTTTGGTCTAAATGTGCTTTTCATGCTTAGATTGTGCTTGGATGCCTGTTCTTGCATTTGGGCCAAAGGCCGAATATCATTGTGAATGTTTAGCCTATGTTGCATTCATGGGGGAGCATAAGCTTCTTTTTGCCGCAAAGGCACTTCATGTACCATGAAATGAATTAATCTTGAAAAGAAGTGCATAATGCCTGAAAATTGCTCCATCCATCATGTCTATGCTTAAAATGTCTTATCTTTCACATATGGGTGCAAAACATGTTGCATGATGTTCACCAGTGGAGAAGTCTCCCCGAAGTGGACACATGGCTCATGAGCTTTGACATGACATGCTTTGCTTTATGGGTGTTTGCCATGATCTTTTGCTGAGAATTTGATATCCTTGTATGATCTTTAAATGGTATGCATGTTTGTGGCTCAAGTGTGACATGGATAGGCTTTTACATGTGAAGCGAGCCTTCTTTTGATAAAACTGCTTAAATCTGAAAATTTTTGCTTTGTCACATGCTTGTATTTCCATATATTACTTGTGGCAATGCTTTGACTATGCTATGATTCATGTGTGTGATCTTTGTCTCATTTTTAGCCTTTGACACTAGATTTGGCCTATTTGAGAAGCTCATGTAGTTGTTTATATGCTTTGCTTTTGCATTTCGCATTTTCACCTTGCTTCATACATTGCCAACAAGGGGGAGAAGAGGTGAGCTTGATGAAAATTCAGAAGAGGTGAGCTGAAATTTGGGAGTTTGCATGGGTTTGCATCCACATGTTCAGGGGGAGCTTGCATTTGTTCAGGGGGAGCTTTCTTGCTGATTTCGGTGTGGATTTTGTGCTTTGCTTGGCTTGTGACCTTTCTTTGCCTTTCTTCGGTTTTGGTCATGAGTTGAACTTATTTGTTTTTCTTTCTTCTTCTTTTCTCTTTTTCTCTGAATTTCATTTCGCGTTGTGTGTTGTCAATGCACTCATTAAGGGGGAGATTGAGGACCAGGAGCGTCCCAGTGGTCGGTGGATGACCGCTCCTTAGTGATGAGTGATTGACAACGGGTGTTGGACTGACTCTTGGCTTAGTGCGCAGGTGTAGGCTGCGGCCTAGTTCGTGTTGTTGCAGGTGAAGAACAGGCGCGAAAGGTCTTCAGCCTTGAGGGGCCTCCGGGAGATGGAGAGACAAGTAGGCTCGGTTCGAGGGACCCGGTGGACGGCGGGGATTGGGTGCGGGCCACATGGTGGCGACACAAGCAAGACGAAGTCATGGACAAGTGAGCCGGTGCACGGTGGCGGTCAAGTCAAGTGGTTTGGTGGGAGGCCGGACCGGGCACGCGGGGTTTGGTGGTTTGCCCACAAAACCATCGGCGGACGGTTTCTTGGTTTGGGCCTCAAAACCAAGTCCGAGGGCCCAACACGACGGAGACGGGATCCGGGCGTGTCGGGAAGCTTCGAGGCGGAGGACACGCGGCGGGATCGCATGGCTTGCGTCGGGAGGACGCGGGGTGCGGCAAAGGCGTGGCCGTCCGATGGGAAGACCCACAAACATTACCAAAATGCCCCTACGTGGGTTGTATCGCCAGTAGTGTAGTTAGGGGTAGTCGAGTCATTTACCACTCCGGCGGGACCTGATATATAAGCCATGAGTGTGTGTTGATGGCTCTCGCTCTCCGCGACTTAGGGTTTCATTTCCCCCCATCTCTTTCTCATTTTCGTAGCTATTTTCCTTCCTATTTTCTCTAGGCTAGCATGAGAGCTTCATGAGAGATTTGTTGAGAGGGATGGATGCTAGGGCGGCATGCTAGACCTTGTGAATCTTTCCTGGTTTGTATAGAAGATTCGGGGTTGTTTTTCGTGGCTTTTTGTGCTTGTTTTCATGCCTTTGTTCCCGGTGTGATTCCGCGGATTTGAGTGGGTTTCTCCCCGGATTTCTTTGAGGGAAACATGGATAGATGTCTTGTGCATCTTTGTGCTTGATCTTGTGCCCTCAAACGCCGGGAAACCACTTCGATTCGTGAGTTTTCGTTCGGTGCTCTAGTTTTTGGTGGTGCTCAAAGGATTCGCGATTCCCGGTGATTTAGGGAGTTAGGAGGCAAGATTTTTGGGCTATAGCATCCTTGTGTGACGCTTTTCAAGTACCCAAACCCTTGTCTCCACAGCTTCAACCGTTTGGGAAATCCGATGATGATTTGGGGGAGTTGACTTTCGGGGTCGGGCTGTTTTCAGCTCTGTCCGCACCTGGCGGACGGTCCGCGAGGACCAGGCGGACGGTCCGCGCGGCTAGGGTTCGTCCCGTGTTCTTCGTGTTCTTGCTCGTCCTTCGTTTCGATCCGTCGCGATTTTGGTTTTTGATTGGACGGAGTTTCGGACGGTCCGTGGTGTCGGGCGGACGGTCCGCGGGTGCTTGGCGGACGGTCCGCGTGCTCCCCGCGGACGGTCCGTGGCTTGTAGGTGGCTTTGGTCCGTTCGTGTGAATTAACGGACGGTCCGCGGCTAAGGCCGGACGGTCCGCGGCTCGGGTGCGGACAGTCCGCGGTACCCGGCCGGACGGTCCGCGCGGCTCTTTGCGGACGGTCCGCCCCTCCTGCGCGGACGGTCCGCCAGAGCCTGTGTGCTTTGCTTCTTGGTTCGATTCCTTCCCCCCTTCTTTCGTGCTTCCGCGTGTGCTTCAAGGAATCGTTCCTAGGACTAGAGGTTGATCCATAACCTCGTGGTCTTGGCGATTGGTGCGTGATTCGATCCATCGCTTGTGTGTGACCGGGATTTGAGTAGGACATAGGCCGGGTTCTTTGGGAAGAATTTTTACCGGCTCCTATTCACTCCCCCCCCCTCTCTAGTCGCCATCCGATCCTTCACATTGTCGGCGCAATCCAGATGTTGGAGGGGCAAAATTCAGTGCTGAATCAAATAGTGTACGATATCATCCAAGGACGTTATGGGGAATCCTCTCCAACTAGTTTGGTAGACAGTCTCTCTCAGTCTTTATCTGCATCCATGGTCGAGGAGGCCCGCTTGTTCAATTTGTTGGTGGAGCATGTAAATCAAGATCAACCCAGGCTTCCGACTCCATATTACCACCTTCTCAACTACCAATGGACCTTAGAAAGGAAGAGAGAACAAGTCGGAGCAACAAGCGAGTATTATCTGAGATAGATGTATGTGAGTGGGAAATTATGTATAAGGAGACTCGTCCGCGTGAGAGCAAACGAAGTTGCGACACCGGCAAGACCACTCAGCTCCCCGCAGGCGAAACTCAATCGCAAGTCGAGATGTTAGGAAAGAGAAAGGGGAAGAAACTCCGTATCATCAAGAAAGATCCGCAACATGTTTCCAAAGAACTTCCGCCCCACCTTTGCTACAATTGTAGACAACCCGAGCATTTCATACGTGATTGCCCGACTCCACAACAGCAAAATCAGAACATCGGAGCAGCTAAGGGTGATCACGGCAAGAAGCCGATCCTTCAATGGAAGCCAGACCAGCTTAACTCCATGGGTAACCTTTCCAACAAAGAACCACATCCCCACTTCGTCTTGTAATTTCGAATCTCGGGATGAGATTCTTCTTAAGGGGGGGTAGGTTGTGACGCCCCAGATTTTTCATTAGCGTCACTAACGCTAACGACCGAATCAGCCGAGTCAAACCGGCTGACATTGGTCAAACCTAGGTCAACCTGGGTCATCACCTCGAAAACCGAGACGACAACCCCTATTGACACCTTTGACCACGTCAACACACACTTGTGGTCAACCCTTGGTCAAAGACACGGTCAAACCCCACTAAAACCCTGATGTCATTGAATGTCCTCCGGAACTGTTGTCGCGTTCTCCAAATTCACCTAAACACTTCAAAATCTACCAATATGAAAGTTGTCCAGTTTTTCGAGGGACACAACTTTCATGTTGAATGGCATTTCAAATTTTGAGTGGAAAAGGACGAAAAACTTGGTCAACTGTCAGCAGCTCTTGTTCACCGAAATGTGGTGGCATTCAAAGTTTGGCTGCAATTTGTGCAAAATCTGCCGAGAATAACACCCTTGAGCCTTTGTAGAAGTTGTAGAGGGTAGTGAGATCTACATCTTTCCTGTTCACCACTTTGCGTACTTCTATTCAAATTTTTGGAGTTCTTCCATTTCAAACAGTGCCAGTTGAATTATTTGGTCACCATGCCGCGATGTCGCGCTGGCCGAATGCCGAGCGCCCCCGCGCGCGCGGCGCCCGCCGCCTCGGCGCCCGAGCCCCCGCTCGCGCGCCTTCCCGAAGCACCCCCGCGCGCCTTCCCCACGCCGCACGCACCCCAAGACGCCTTGAACCCCCCCCCCCCCCCCCCCCCCCCCCCCCCCGCGCGCGCGCCATGTGCCGTGCGGATCGGTCACGAGCCGCGCGCAACACCGACGGGACCAGCGGTCCGTCGCGTGCCACCCTTGCCGAGCGCGCCTGCTGAGGCCAAATTGCCGTATTGCGGAGTTATAGCGGCGTCCCTTCGTCGCTAAGGCAGGAGGCCGCCCTCCTATAAAGGCCACTACCGGCCATCCTCATGCACGGCGCGAGCCCGCCATCCCTGCCGTGCGGAGCTCCACCGTCTGGTCCACATCCTGTCGGCCAGCGTTTCGCCACACCTTCCCTAGACCACCTAAGAGCTCCCCGCGCCGCCCTTTCGCTTGCCCCGGCCGCGAGCTAGCCGGAGTAGGGGGCACGGCGGGCCGGCACCCCGTCATCGCCGCCGCACGACCCCGCCGGCGCCACCACCGCCCCGAACTCCTATTGAAATCGAGCCTAGGGACCCCGCAGTCGCCCTCCGCCCGCACCCGACCCGCCCGACCGCCGGTTCGCCGGAATTTGGCCGGACCGCCGCTGGCTGGTGCCCGAGGACCACATTGCGAGGGACCAAGTCAATCTGAGGGCCTAGGCGCAAACCGAGGGCTTTTCTGTAAGGAATCTTAAACTTACAGGGGCCTGTCTGCAAAACCTTATCTCAAATAGTAAAGTCACTTTACTCAATCTTGCAAAATCCGTAGAAAATAGTAGAAAAATCATAAAAATGCAAACCCAATTTTGTTGGATTCCTGGTGAAAAACCCTACAACGTTTGTTAAACTTGTCTAGGGTGTTTCCTGAGAATTGTTGCATGAAAAATAGAAATGTGAAAAACCTTGATCTGTGATATCTCAAAATCTATAGTTCCACTGGAGCTACTTTTTGAATATGTTGTGTGTTACGTTATGACTAGCTCCTGTACCAAAACGTGCACAAAGTTATGTTGTAAATCTTTTTATTTAAATTGTTTTTTATGCAGAATCTGTTCAAATGATTTTTGTAGATAACAATAATTAGATTTTTTATGACCAACTTCTGCATGTTATCTGTCTATGCCAAAATGCACTTCTGGTGAATTAATCACAATTTTATAATTGTCAGAAATATTTATTCTTGTTTTTCTTGGTAATTGCATAAATCAAGATCCATAATAGTTCTAGGTGTATATGCTGCATTCCTAGGTTAGTTTTGGACCATATAACATGTGTGAGGAAGTTTGAACCATTTGGATGCTTAATTATTTTTGTGTGCATTTACGTTGTCTTTACTAGCTAGCTTTTGTTATTTTCAATATAATTAAATTTGTAGCTCTCCTAAGTGTGCATGTGTGTGCAGTGACCTTGCTTTGATTCCTAGTGCTTAATAACACACCTCACTGAATTTTAATAATTAATTTTGTGAATAAAAGCAATGAAAACAATTTAAAGCTTAATGGTCAATTAAATGAGAAATTACCAACCTCATCCCTAATAACTCTATGCGTGTGATAAAAATCATTTTAAAAAGATAAATACCAACCCATTGCTGTTTGTGTAACTTAAATTAATTTATTTCCATATATATGTACATAGTCACTATCAAAAGAATAAATAATAAAGAACCGCATATTGTTCCTTTTTGGAAGAGTATGCTGAATGTATTTCTTACCTAGGTGAATGTGGTCAACCATGCACCCCGTGGTTGTCATTTATTGTTTGTAATTAATTAAATTAAAAATCATTAAATAAAGCTTGCATTTGCATCTTGCTGTAGATCTTCCCGACGGTAGATATACGCTCGTGCCGGAAGGAGGAGACGAAGGTGCTAGCAAAGAGCTGCAACACGTGTTCGTAGCTCAAGACCTAGACCAAAGTCTTGAAGGGCCCAATGCCAACCTTGCCAGCGAAGGCAAGCCCCGGATCATTAACCCCGTCTTTTAAAATTTATGCCATTACCTTTGCTATGATTGTGCATTTACGTTTCAGGAGTTGAATTGAAACCCTAGTTGCATGATCCCTAGGTACCTATGCTTATCACTAGTATGCTAGGTCGATAGCTGCAATGCTATAGGACCGGTACAAGTCGAGTGATGTTCGTCACTCGCGAGAATAGGTTCTTATGTTGGGATTATAAGATCTTTATAAATGGATTGCTCATGTGGTAAGAGCATGGGATTTGGGCTCCAGTCCAGTGGCTTTCGCGGGCTAAGCTTTTGAATGTACTAAGCACTTGTCGGGAATGGGACCCGTAAGCCTAGTACCTTAATGAGACAGTGTGGGAACTTACTATTACTACTCTTGGGGAATTACCTACCCGGCTAGCTACCGAGAAGGGGGGGTGCATGTGTGAGACTGGATGCCTCGCGGGGTGTGCCAGTTAGCCTTGTACCCAGGACTTTAAGATTTGACCCCAACCCGAGGATTTTTGGGAACTGCCGGATGGTTGTCCTCGCGGGGGCACCCTACCGTGTGCTTAGGTTTACCTTGCAAGGTTTAAATCAATCGATTGTCGGCCTCTCACCGTTATCCGAGACTGCTTAATCAACTGGCCATGATATACCGTAATGATGGAACTTCGAGAATATTGTTTTATGAATTAATTGCTTGTACCATTCTTGATTGAATTAGTTGGCACACTTAGAGAATTTTAAAATAGAACCTGTGCTAAAATATTGAAAGTAAGGACATACTCTTGTTGCTTTTCAGCAAAAGAAACTCCACCAGCCAAAAGGCCCTCATGTCTAGCGTTTGGTGATGTAGTGATCACCCGACGGTTAAGTCTTGCTGAGTATTAGTATACTCAGCCTTACTTTAAAACTGTTGTGCAGGTGATGTTGACCGGGTGGATGACGACAAGTGATGGAATCACAGATGGCCTCCTGTGATGCTTACCATTACGTTAGTTTACTTTATTTCCGCTGTTTTCGAACTCTGAACCTTTATTTCATGCGTTGAACAATGGTTTGTAATAAATTGGATTCAATTCACGTTGTACTCTGGACTCGCCTTCGCGTGAGTTTTAATGCATATGTTCGATCCTCTGTATGAACTCCAAGTGATTTACTGGGTGTTAACCCGACAATTAACGACAGGATGATACTTTATTATTGCTTAATGACCAAAGTGGGCGGGTTGTCACAATAGTCTAGAGTGCTTTCTATTTTTTATATTTTTTTCTCGGTACCTACCGCCAAGGCTAAGGGTGGTAGGCGGCCAACCACCATTTGAACTGGCAGTTGACCGACAGTTGAGGACCTACCGCCAATTCAAACAACGGCAGGACCACACCTATATAAGGCCCAAGGCGTTGCCGCCGGGCGGCTGCCCCTCCCCCTTGCCTAATCTTCTTTCCTCCTACGTGTCCTTCTTTAGTGTCTATCATGTATGTGTCTAATACTTTCCTCTTATAGTTTAGAAATAGTTTAGAAATCCTAGAAATAGTTTAGAAAAATCCTAGAAATGGTTTAGAAATCCTAGAAATAGTTTCGAAAAATCCTAGAAATAGTTTAGAAAACCTAGAAATAGTTTAGAAATTTCTAGAAATGCTTTCGAAATTCCTAGAAATATTTCAGAAATTATAGATAATTACGAAATTTTAGAAATACTTTGGAAATTCTTAGAAATACTTTGGAAATTGTAGAAATTCTTTAGAAATTGTAAAAATACTTTGGAAATTGTAGAAATACTTTAGTAATTGTAGAAATGGCTTGGAAATTCCTAGAAATAGTTCAGAAATTCCTAGAAATACTTTAGAAATTCCCAGAAATTCTTTAGAAATTATAGAAATATTTTGGAAATTCCTAGAAATAATTTGGAAATTCTAGAATTTTTTCAGAAATTGTAGAAATACTTTGGTAATTGTAGAAATACTTTAGTAATTGTAGAAATGCTTTGGAAATTCTTAGAAATGTTCTAGAAATTCGTAGAAATGCTTAGAAATTATGTGTGATTTTATATTTCATTTTTTTTGCAGTTATAGCTCAGCAGCATGTGCCGCCTTTCCGCAGCCCCCTGTTGGTGTTGTTCTGTAACACCCTAGGTGTTTATTAAAGATAAATACCTCATTTAGTTGTGTTAATCAGGGTTAATTAGCTCCTATACATGTGTGACATGATTGGGCACACATTTTCACAAAAGACCTTGGTCAAAATCCCAAATCGTGGTCAAAACCCTCGATCTCAAAAAGGCTGATTCGGTTTTCTTGCGCGTTCTCCAAATTTCACTATAGAAGTTCAAAATCGGCCAATATAAAAGTTGTTCGTTATTTCCGGGAACACATTTTTCGTAATTGGCGGACATTCCAATTTTGAGTGCAAATTAGACAAAAATAGATTTGAAGCCCTTATGAATAGTAACCCGAGCCGTGGAAAAACTGTCACTTCAACACATTTTTCCCACAAATCTATTGATCAAAACATATGTCGCCCTTTGCGAAAGTGGTAGGTCTATAGCTCCTCTACAACTTTTATTTTTGGAGATTTTCAAGTTTGTTGACAATTTTTGGAGTTTTGCAATTTCGAAGAGGCTTAAACGAAATAGAACTCGAGACGGGCGACGTCGTCGCGCGCCCAGCGTGTCCCGTGCGCGTCTGGACCGTGCGGCCATGTGTTGCCCCCGTGATTCTCCGGTGTACGACTCCTCGGCAACTTCGTACTATGAATTCGTGCACCCGGTGTTTGGGCCAAGGCATCGACCAGAGGAAGGGTGTGCCGCCCGACCGTGACAGGCGCATGTGCCACGCGCCAAGCGCCGCCGCGACCCCTGGCCGCCGAGCATGCAAGCTGCCCAGCTGGCCGAGCTCTCTAGCCTTGCCTTGAAGGCTCTGCCGGTCCGCCCTCCCTTAATTCACACTCGAGCAAATGAATTGGGCATTCGTCCTCACATGCATGCAACAGAGCCGCCGGCCGCCATTGTTGTCCTCCACGACGAGCTCCCTATCTCGGGCCACCTCTTACCAGCCTGAGCCTTCCTCCACCTCGCCACGGCGCCGCTGAAGGGTCCCGAGATGCTAGTTGCCAAGTCTCGGCATCCTCCGTGCCAGAGGAGGAGCAGAGGCGGCGGTAGATCCACGACACCGCAAAGAACCACCACCGGCGCCCTCTCCAATGCGTCCAACCCTCAAAATGAAACCCTAGGTGAGCAAGGACCCTTCCCCACACCTTTCCCGGCCAAGCATGGTCTTCCCCTTGCCGGATTCCGGCCATCTTCATCCCTGTCCGCGGTCTGGACCACATTGCAAGCTCCGAGTTCTTTCCAGGGTTCCAGATGCAAAAACGAGGGACCTAGTGTAATAAAGCTCTTTAGTGTTTCAGCTGCAACTTCAAAAATCCATTAAAAATCGTACAAAAATCATAAAAATACAAATCCAATTTTGTTGGGTTCCTGGTAAAGAAACCTACCTTTTCTAGAAAGCATGTATAGGGTTTTTCTGTGTAGTTTTTGAACGAAAAATCAAATTCAGTTTGAAGTGTTTTTAGAGTAGTTTAAAATATACACATGCTATGGACTTGAATTTTGGATATGTTTCTCTTTATGGCATGGCTAGATCTGTGACCGAAATGGGCATGAGTTTGATGTGTAGATCTTTAATTATGATTTATACAAGCTCTAGGCTAGTTCAATCTTGATGCTTTTTATAGCCCCTTTAATAAACTTTTTTTGAGCACATGTGCACCCTAGGGCTTTTCCTTATTGAGTAGAACCTCTGGTAGAGTGGAATTGATTTTAGGAAACTATTTAATGGGTGATTTGGATTTAATCTTGTGTAGAAGTTCAAATTCAAAATCTGAAAAATAATTTGAATCTGCACTTATGCTTTGGTCAGAAGCTTATTTTTGGCATACATGACTTGTAGGAGAAAGTTTAGATGAAAAAGCTTATTAAATCTTTTTATATGAATTAATGGTGATTTACTAGGCTGAATTTTGTCTTTTTCGTATAAATTTATTTATAAATGATCTTAAGATATATTTTGGTTTGAGAGCTTAAATTAGGCATATGCTTCTGTGTGCAAAAGCTTAGGCTCATTTGAGGTGTTTTTGATTTAATATGGATTTATGGTTGAAGGGCTTGTTTATGGAATTAATTAAAGAAATGGAAATTAAGGTGTTAAATTGTGAAATCATGTTTTGGTTCTGTTTTTGAATTTTTATCACACCCCCTTGCTGTTTGGTGAAGTTAAGTAACCTAATTTTCTTAGATGTGCACACAATCACCGTCAAAGTAGTGTTTTGATTATCATCACACCACCCTAATAATTTCTGTGAGAAAATAATTATGTCTGAATGAATGTGTGCAACAAGAGTTGGTTTTGTGGTAATCCTCCCACCTACACCATAATTTAATACATGTGCATGTGTATGTGTAGATTTACCAGACGGGACGTATACGTTCACCCAGGATGAGGAGGGAGCAGCTGGCGGGGAGGTGAACCAGTTGAGTGTGCAGCAAGACCTGGACCAAAATCCAGAAGAGCCCAAGGCTAGTATTTCTGTTGAGTCAGAGGAAGGCAAGCACCGGTTCATCTAAACCTTTTTCTTTAAAATTTCATACCTTTTACTTTTCAGTATTTATTGTTTACTTGTACATTTAAGTTTCAGGAGTTGCTTTGAAACCTAGATGCATGATCCTTAGGACTTCTATGCTCTTTTACTAGTATGTTAGGAACGCTAGTGCCATGCCTTAAGGACACGGTAGAAGTCGAGTAATGACTCATTGCTCGAGAGATGATAGGTTACTTATGTTGGAATCATAAGTTGGATAAATTGACTCGCTCATGTGGTAAGAGCAATGGGTTCGGTCTCGACCGAGTAGCATTGTGCTGGTTTAAGCTATTGAACGTACCAAGTGCTTGTCGGGAATGAGACCGGTAAGCCTAGTACCTAAGGGACCAGTGTGGGAATTTTATCACGACTACTCTTCAGATGCGTCTCCCGGTTTGCTCCCGATAGTGCAAGTGTTATCCTGGACGTGCCGTGTGAGGGTGTTCCAGTAACCTTGTACTTAGGACTGTAGCATCTTTTCCTAATCTGGGGAATGACGGGAACCGCCTGGTTGGGGTAGACACTGCACTTGATCTACCTTCTTTCGTGTATCTTGGGTTTACCTTGCAAGGATATAAATTGATTGATCGTCGGTCACTCGCCGTTATCTGAGTCGGCTTGACCACTGTCTACCCCATGTAGTTATGGAACAGTTGGATTAATTTTATTGCCTGATTAATATTGTTTGCACAACATGCTTGTTTAGTGCAGGTGCTCACCTAGAGTGGTTGACATATGTTAACGGTTAATAGTTGTATCAAAGTTCGTTTATGACTTGCAAGCGGACAAGTCTCCCGTCGTAGTCAAGGGACCCTTCTTCACTCGAGTGGTGAACCCAAGGTATCGAATCCGTGGAACAAATGTGTGACGCAAAACATAATCTAGTAAAGCCAAGTAACTTCAATCTTCGATAAAACCCTAATGCATCTAAGTAAGACACGAAACTAATCTAATCTACTAAAGACCGGAGAAAACAAAGTAAGATTGGGTAGATAAACCGATCTAGAGAGATCGGGGTAAGCCTTTTGTTGAAGTTCCAAGCAAGAGAAGAAGTAGCAAATCGAATCTTATTAGAAGCCTTTTTAAACCGTGGTTTCCCGTCCAAATCCGAAAACATCCACCTTTCGGAACCCCCGTTCTGTCACAACGTATCCCTACTCATGCGGGGAGCTTAGGGCGAGTCAAAAGACAAGTCGAGATTCTTTCGGAAGATCCGGCGTGTACCTCTAGCCACCGCGGCTACAAGAACACCCTATGTAATCTATCTCGAGAATAGAATTGGAATAAGCAAAGCCGATCGAAAAACAAAATCTTCGAGGAAACACTTGATCGCTAGGAAAAGATTCAACTTGATAATTCAACTATAACAATGATACATACACAAGATCACCACCGGGATCCTTCCTTGATCTTGCTTCTAGCTCCGGGAACTCCGACGTGGTCTTCCGTGCAAGGTTCCCACGTCCGCTAGGGAAACCCTAGTCAACTAGCTCGACCCTCTCCTCTCCGAGATGGTGTCCCTCTCTTCTCTGCTCCTCGGCGGCCGATGATGAATTGGATGATGCGTGGCTCTCGGTCAGGGGGCTATAAATAGCCTGATTTGCGGCAAGGGCAAAGGGGAGCCTCACTGGGCCCTGGATAGGGCTGGGTCGACCGGCTTGGGCCGGCCGGCCCTCGGGCCCATCCGGTGCCCGGCCGAGGCCTCCTTTACTCTACGTCGGTTCCCTTGCTTCCCGGATGTTTCCCCCTTCTGCATGTAGGTCCATGTCGTCAGTTTCTCTCCGAATTGGGCATAACTCCTTGTCTTGCAAGATTCAGCACTTTTCTGGTCAGGTCCTCGGAGTTTGTCATCTTCTCGGATCAAGTCCCTGGCTTCTTGGAGTTAAGTTTGCTTCATTGCATGACTTGTACGGGGCTTCAAGGTCTTGTCATAAGGTGCTTGATGAACTCATCTGAAAGTCTTGCATTCAACGCTAAAATCCTGCATAAACACTAAACTCCAAAACCGACATGCACACGTGAACTTGTTATACCACGGGGGTTAGTACCAATGGATAAGGTATAAAACTCATGCCAACACCAAAGGTAAACTCATGGATAGGTTGACGGATTTTCACCGTCAACAACATACTAGAATTGGAGCTAAAATCTGAAAATAAGGATCAACTCTTAGTCGCTTTTGGCAAAACAAACCCAACAGCCAAAAAGCCTTGCATGTCTAGTTGTATTTTCTTTTTTTCGGGTAAGTCTTGCTGAGTATTAATATAATATGCCTTGCTTAATTTGTTGTTTTTAGGTAATCCTATCTGGCATGGTATTATTCCAGAGGGATGGGAGGTTGAATTGTAGAACGATGATGATACGTGATATGCATGGATGGCCTCCTGTGTGTATCACGCGCTTAGTTTACTTTCCGCTGTTTAAACTCTGAATCACCTTTACTTTTATGTATGAAAAACCTGGTTTGTAATAATTTTGATCTTGTGAACCTTTTATGTAATGTAATGTTGTACTCTGGTCCCGCCTTCGTGTGGGCTTAGCGCATATCTCGATCCTGTTGTAAGTGGTTCACCGGGCTTTACCCGGCGGAAGCGACATAATAATTCTTTATTATTGCTTAATTGTCACGTGGACAGGCTTAGGCGATAATACGGAATTATTTTGGGCGGTTGTGTCACATGTTCGTCCTCCTCGGGAGCCCCTACCGTACGTGTTGTCCGAGCTCTTCGACGATACCACAGACAGAGCACACCAGTCCTACCAATCCGCGTTTTACGGGGTAGAGCTAGGAACCGTGCGTTTTAGAGGCCTGGGGCACTACATGCCGCTTCACCCCGGCTGGTGTCCGAAGTATGTAATACTACACTAGTATCTTTATATTTCCTCATTTGATTTTGTAATTAATATTTATTTTCGTTTTTATTTGGTGCAGGCTACGCGTAGCAGGGCTTATTCTCCTAGCACGCTTGGTTGAGGGGACATGCGAGTCGCTTTGCGCCCGGTAGAGAGCAGGTCGCACTTTAGGTTCAACTACCAGATGGTCCGCGCGCTCCTGGACTGGTAGCGCCCCGAGATGCACAACTTCCATTCCCCCTTGGGGAGATGACAGTGACTTTGGAGGATGTGGCCCTCCTCTTCGGGCTACCGTGCTTAGGGGAGCCCATGGGGGGCTATTGACCCCCCTCCCGACGCATGGTGCGATATCCTCGCGAGGTTCGCCAGAGTGGTGCGCCGCCCCGACGCGCCGGAGGTGCCCGACTTCACCAACTCCCACAGCCCCATGAGCACTTGGTTGCACAAGTACAGCGTACGTACCTCTATCTATCGTGTTTTCATAGTATCATTTTTCAGCCTCTGACTGAATTTTGAAATTTTGCAGGCCTCATTGATGATAGACGACGCCAACAAGCCGACGAGCAACATGCACTTGGAGGTGTACCTGTTGTGGTTGTTCGGCTACGTGAAGTTCTGTGGGTCCTAGGGGACGTGATGTCGAGGTTCCTGATCCCCCACGCGCGGAGGATCGCTGACGTCACTGTGGAGATGCCCTAGATCAACTTGGCCACTACAGTTTTGGCCGTGACGTACAGGGTCCTGTGCGCTGGGTGCACCAAGACAGGCACCCAGTCTATCCTCCTTTGATGCCCGCTTCTGCTGCACCTACGGAGCTATGAGCGGTTTCCCGTCGGTCGACCGATCGCCATACCGGGCACCAGAGGTGGGGCACGACCCAGCAGACAGGCCGACCATGGGGTCGATGTGGTGCCACGACTAGGTTCGTACTTCGAGCTAACTTCGTTTGTTAGCTATCAGAAAGAAATGCAATTCGTCGAGCTAACTTATTCTCTTGTTTGCAGCTATCTTGGACGGAGTAGACCAGGAGGTCGTACCTGGACTTCGTCGGCCAGATCGACAACATTATGGGCCGCTAGGTTATCTAGGAGCCGTTTACCAACACCTTGGTCGCCACACGTGCGCCACAGGGTCTCTTGTCCCTGTGCTTTCGAGACTGTGACTTCTGGATGACGAAGACACCGCTCGTCCATGACATGTATGTCGAGTACCTGTCTAGCACATGATGAGGCAGTTTGGCCTCTACCAGGCTTCGCTTGTGGCCGTCGCACACACCGTCGACCCATCCGTGCACCAGTAAGTTCATTGCAAACTTCATTTGTTTGTGTTGACGAGTGACGAAAGTTAGTTTGTCGACTAATTCGTTGTTTCTTGTTGTAGGTGGACGAGGAAGGGGTTGAAGACTTCATCCCCTTTCGTGGTGAAGCAACAGTAGTACATGGACGTGTCGGTGGCTGCCGCGAAGCACGTCGTCATCGAGCTGTGCTTACACGACGATGACACCTGGAGAGTGTACCTGCAGTGGTACACGGCGAGGACATGGATGCGTGTGACGTACGTCCCCCCAAACCCTCACCTCGACCTCGTGCCAGCGTCAGCGCACCCTACCGATGGGATCAGACCCACAACATCTTAGTAAGTTCTTCTGCATTATTTCAATTTAAGTCAAATTCTCTAAAGTTTCATTGTACTAACAATTCATCCGATCTTGACAGTACGACACAGCTCGAGAGATGTACCACCTGGCCCAGCACGTGGGCTCGACGATGGACCACATGACGTTGGACGGGAAATAGACAGAGCTGCAAAAGATGGTGGGCCTGAGCCAACGATTGATGCACGCGGTGAACTTCCCGCGACGATGAAGGGTACCTCCTTCCACACCACCCCTCGTCCTCCAGCAGCTGTGCCTCCACCTGAGCTTCATACCAGGCACCCTCGTCCTCGACACGTCCATAGTTCCCGCCATCGACATGTCCACCCTTCCTGCCCACTACATCTGCTTCGTACCTGCCGCGGCTGAGTGCTTTCTACACCACAGGTACATGTTTTTCCTTCCTAATTATATTTTTATAGAGAGGCCACGACATATGTTTTTGGTCCATGACTGACTTATATTTTTATAGAGAGACCACCGATACCAAGGGGTCGGGGTCTTCGTCGTGGGCAGGAGCTTCACCTATTCAACAGCCAGTGTTTGATCCACCTACTTCGGAAGATTACAACACTGGCGAGACACCGGCACTGGAGTTTCAGTTGGATGACTTGATCCGCGACAGCGCCGACAAAATCGATGGTACACAACTGGCAGGAGCCCGTCGGGACCCAGCCGACGCAGGAGCAGCAACACGCGATGATGGAGGACTTCCACAACTCGACACAGCGTGCAGGCGAGGCGTTGGCGGTGGCAGCATCGGTGGAGGCGGAGGCGCGGTCAACCAGAGGGGGACCCGTCCCGTGTGGATCGGCTACTCCAGAGGTCGCGACCGGAGGGGGGTCGTCCCGTCGGGCTCAGCTACTCCACAGGCAACGACCGGAGGGGGCGTCCCATCGGGCTTAGGTGCTCCCTTAGCGACACTCACTACGTGAAAACCTCAAATAGGTCATGCAACATTTGTAATAGGCCCTTAACGCCCGTTACATCCACCCACATCTGTAACGGTTCTTGTTTGGCGCCCGTTACCGATAAGCGCGCCAGGACGACCCCGGGGTTGGCCTCCACAACATCCGTTACCAATGTGGACTTCTGGTAACGGGCTTCTTAAATGCCCGTTACATAAATTCTTTGTAACTGATGTTAAAAGAGCCAGTTACAAATGTCAAACCTATCGGTAACAGGCTTGTAAAGTCCGTTACCGATCAATGCCCTATCAGTAACGGGCTGCTTAAGCCCGTTAATGATAGCTGCCGTATTGGTAACAGGATATAAAGTCTGTTACCAATAATTTCATACTGGAGACGCATGCTTGTAGGATGCGTCTCCTTTGATTGCCACCCAGGGTCGCCTTTTTTATCACATCGGAGACGCATGTTGTTATCTCGTCTGTGTCTTCTCCTTCTGACACCACTCGCTCTTTCTCTCTCTCTGCAGGAGGCCACTCTTGTTCCGACAACAACACTCGCTCTCTCTCTTCTTAGAAGGTCACTCGCTTGATCTGTGTGCTCAGATGTCCCTGCCGGCCTGTCCCGTTCGATGCCGCCAGCTGCACGCGCTCTGAAGATCGCGCTTAATTTCTCTCCACAGAAAGCTGGCGCTGCAGCAGGTCGGTCGGCCGTGTGCGCAACGGTGAAATGGGCTAGAGCAGACGTCAACCATGCCGTCCTCTGCGCTATCGCCACAGCCGCGACGCTGCCTCCGATATTCTCCTCGGTCGTGCTTGCCTCGTAGAAAGTCCTCGTCAAGGTGGAAATTAATTGGCCCCTCTTATTGAAATTCTTCAGCTATCCTAATCCTCTTGTGTGTTATCGGTTTTTTTGTGTGATGAATTATGCTCATTTGGTGTATGGAATGCAGATGGCGTCTGCTGCTCGGGCTTGGATGTACAGACAGCCCCAAGAAGATTGGGAGAATTTCTTAAGCGGGGTCAATGGTTTTCTAAATCAAGCAGAGGCGGATATGAGAAACCGTGGTGTTCAGGCAATGCTTTGCCCCTGTATTGATTGTCTCAACCAAAAGAAATTCGCACAATGGGATATCATTTTTCATCATTTGGTCACATGTGGTTTCACAAAAAATTACACCTGTTGGAATAAACATGGTGAGGAAGGCCTTAATGAACTCGAAGCAGGCAGCCTAAATGAAGGTGAAGTGCGACACCATGCTAACTGTCGGTGCGGAAAGTAGTCCCGACACTAACTAGTAATGAGCGCTGAGATCTGCCTCTCGATGCCCGGTGCTAAGCAACTAAGGACACTTGGTTTATCCTGGTTTCGGCCGGGGCCGTATGTCCAGCAGTGGTGTGCTCGGGGCACTGTATTGCTTGCACCGTGGTGCTCGTAGAGGGGTGGCTACAAGCGAGGCGGGAGAGAAGGCGTGGCCTCCAAGTCCCAGAGGTGTTGATTGAGGCAAGTGCCAATATCGTGGAGAAGGCGGAGAGTGTTGACGGTGAAAATCCGTCAACCTAGCCATGAGTTTACCTTCTATGTTGGCATGACTTTTGTATCATATTCATTGGTACTAACCCCCGTGGTATAACAAGTTACCTTGTGCATGTCGGTTTTGGAGTTAAGTGTTTACGCAGGGTTTTAACGTTGAAAACAAGACTTCCGGGATAAGTTCATTAAGAACCTCATGAGTCATGACAAGACCTTGAAGCCCGATACAAGTCAAGCAATGAAGTGAACATGACTCCAAGAGCCCAAGGACCAAGCCCGAGAAGATGATAACTCCGAGGACCGAACCAGAAAAGTGCTGAATCTTGCAAGACAAGGAGTTGAGTCCAATTCGGAGAGAAACCGACGTCAAGGGCCCACATGCAAAAGGGGAGAACATCTAGAAGACACTGGAAGCAACACCGGGCGGAGCGAGGCCACGAGATGGGCCGAATTGGGCCCGGGCGGCCGGCCCGGGTTGGCCGGCCCGGCCCTTTTCGGGGCCCAATCGGCCTCCCCTTTGACCTAATTGCTTCTCGGGCTATAAATAGCCCCCCCGACCGAGAGCCACGCGGAATCCAAGTCGTAATCCGCCGCCGAGGAGCGAGAGAAGCTTGAGGGACACCATCTCGGAGATGAGGGTCGTGCTAGTTGTCTAGGGTTTCCCTAGCCGACGTGGGAACCTTGCATGGAAGACCACGTCGGAGCTCGGAGCGAGGATCAAGATCGAGGGAGGGCCCCGGTGGTGATCTTGTTCATGTAATCATTCATGGTGAAGTTTGTAAGTGAATCCGATTTCTAGCGATTAAGTGCCTTCTCGATGATTTTGTTTTCTTCTTGGTTTTGCTTCTTCTACGATCTAGTCTATAGCTAGATTACATAGGGTGCTCTTGTAGCCGCGGTGGCTAGAGGTGCATACCGGACCGGCCAAGTGATTTCAACTTGTTCTATCGAACTCGCCCTAGACTACCCGCATGAATAGGGATACGTTGTGACAGAACGGGGGTTCCGAAAGGCGGGTGTTTTCGGAGTCGGATGGGAAGGCCACGATTTAAAGATGCTTTTAATGAGATTCGCTTTTCTATCTTCATCTATCTTGTTTGGAGCTACAACATAAGCATGATCTAGATTCTCTAGATTGGTTATCTCTTCCTTTCTCTTGCTACCTCTTTAGTAGATTAGATTAGATGTGTTTTCTTTATGAGTTAGTAGTTTAGATGCAATTTGCTTCTTCAATAGATAGCTTTACCTTGCTTTACTAGATTGAATCCTTGCGTTGCACATTGTTCCACGGATTCGATACCTTGGGTTCACCACTCAAGGGAAGAAGGGTCCCTTGACTACGACGGGAGACTTGTCCGCTTGCAAGTCATAAACGAACTTTGATACAACTATTAACCGTCAACAGAGAGCATGTGGGTGATCGCTATCCGTCGTCCCGTGTTCCCGCGGCTGGGGGGCTGCCCCTCCTTTATAGGCCAAGGAGAGAGCGGTTTACATGCATGCCGCACTGTTTCCCTACGTGTGGAGGTATGGCGAGCAGTGCTGTGGAGCTGACGGCCGTCCTAGCGAATCTCGTGCTCATACGGGGAGCGAGCTTCGAGGGTGGCGGTGTAGCGGTTGGTTGACCGGCCGCCGTGGTGGGCCGGCTCGAGGGTGTCATTGACGGGGGCCCGTACGTGGCACAGTGGTCGCTGTTGGCAACGTCTTGTCCCCGCGCGTCCCAACAGCGTCGGGACGTCACCACAGCGTCCAACGTGATGCTGCAGTGGCGGGGATGGTCGCACAGGGTTGACAGCGACGGGGATGACCGATCCCGCCGGCCTGACGTCACGGTGTGGCCTTGCATAAGCACGCAGAAGATATTCGATGGTGCCGCCGGCCCCCCTTCGAGGGCACGGCGTGTTAGCCGTACGGGGGTAGGCGGCACAGTGTCACGGAGCTAACACCGGCCTTGCCGCACAGTGCTGCACAGCGGCGGGGATGGGTTCCCCCTAGGGAGTTTATCGGGGATAGCCTTGAGGGTCCCCTAAAACAACTGGGGAAACCCTGCTTTAAACCTGCAAAAAAACCAATGCCAAACGCATCTCACTTAAGTGCACACATGGGGCACGGCCCACGCTGCGGTGATCCTCGCGGCCCATCAAAGCGGCCCACTTAAAGGTCCCCTCGAGCAGGCTCCGCCTCGCTCGAGGGTGCGCGCCTCCCTCGAGCGGGTTCCGTCCCGCTCGAGGGTTCACAGCCCCCTCGAGCGGGCTCCGCCCCGCTCGGGGCTCCCTCACGTGCACGCCCGTTCCCGCACGCGGGTACGGGCATTTAATGCTCTGACACGGCGGGGGTGGCGCCATCATGCGCCCGGGGAACACGCCCGGCGCCCCGTCACACCAACTCCCCGGGGGAACCCATCCCCGCCACCGGCGGGGGAGCGTGCGGCGTGGCCGGCGTCAGCCCCGTGACACCACGCCGCCTACTCCCGTACGGCTAACGTGCCGCGCCCTCGAAGGGGGGCCGGAACACCCTCGAACTGCTTTCTCGTGACCTTGCAGGGCCAGGTCGTGACGCTAGGCCGGCGGGACGCCATCCCTGCCACTGTTGGCCCCGTACGGGCACACCCGTGCTCGCAGCACCACGCCGGGCGCTGTTACAACCACTCCGGCGCCGTAAGGCACACGGGAACGGGACGTCGCCACGCCTGCCACTGCATCCCGTACGGATCAACGTCAGCAACCCCCTCGAGCCTGCCTGGGGACGCCGCAGCCAACCACTGCGCCCCTACCCTCGAAGCTACCACTGTTCGGGTACAAGATACGCCATGATGACCAGATTGCGGCAAGGACCATCAAGGCGGCCGCCTACTCTACGGCGTTGCACACCATACTTCCCCATGTAGCTGAACTGTGTGGCATGCTTGTAATTCACCCTCTCCTTGGCCTATAAAAGGAAGGTGAACTCCCCCGCCGTAGGGGACACGACAGGAGAAGACACAACATACGACACGACACAACGCACATACATTCCCCAATTCTCCCACAACATCTGAGCCCCTTACGTTCACTTCACCAGGGACTTGGAGGCCACGCCTCCTCTCCCGCTTTGCTTGTAGCCGCCCCACTACAGGCACCTCGGCGCTGAGCAATATAGTGCCCCGAGCACACCACTGCTGGACGTACGGCCCCCGGCCGGAACCAGGATAAACCTTGTGTCTTTAGTTGCTTGGCATCGACCATTGAGGGATAGACCTTGGCGCTTATTACTGGTTAGTGTCGGGACCACATTCCGCACCGACAGTTGGCGCCCACCGTGGGGCACACGAGCGCCGAAGGTCAATCCACCGCCAACTCCCTGCATGGTGATTCGCACCGAGTACCGCGGCATGCGTTACTCCATGAGCAGCTAGGACCCCCTCCCCGCCAGGTTTGAAATCCGGTTCGGGGGCCACGAACTTTCGGGGCTACGGGGGAACGGCTACTCGATGCGCCTCACCAACCGTGAGGAGCTCCGTGCGCGGCGCCAAGCCGGGTCCGCCCCGGTCACTGCTGCGTGCGTCGCCACGACGCAAACACCCGCCGGCACGGACGCGCGGGCCCGTCGGCGTCTCGGCGCCGCCGCCGCTCCGGTCGGCGCTCACACCGGGCGCGGTCGGAGCGACGGCAGGCCGAGCGCGTCACCTCCCAACGCGGCGCGCCCGTCGGCACGACGACCGCCGCCCCGGCGAGGGAGCGCGCGGTCTCCGGGCCGCGCTTCCCCATCGGTCTGCACGGTGCTACGACGGCCTACAACGCCAGCACCAACACCACGATGCGCAGGGTTCCCCCTGGCCGTCACGTCTACGTCGCCAGGGATCCTAGCGCCTCCACCGGCGACGAGTCGTCCCTAGGCTCTCTTGACGCGTTGCCACCCGCCAACCGGCACGGGTACGCGGAGTGGGACTTTTCCGACGTGCCGGACCCAGTAATGTTCAGGCGATTCCTCGACGCCACAGGCTACTGGTTCGGCTGCTCCGATGACTCCAGCACCGGAAGCTACGATCCTGTGTGGGAATGCTGCGTCGTCATCGCCAACGACACAGTGAATGCCACCGGCGCAGCGGGCACCGGCGACGGAGAAGTTACGCTCGCTCTAGGGACCGCTTCGCGCCTGGCAGTGGGACCAAGCGCCCCTGCTCCTTCACCTCCAACGGGGGCTGACATCAACGCACAGCTAGCCCAAACCCGCGAGCTCGAGGCCAAGCTGGCAGAGGAGTATCGGACGGTGCGGTTGCTCCTACGCCCCGCGCAAGGCCATCAAGTCCCATATCTTGGCAGATTTCGTCGCCGAGTGGACGGACACGCAGCCGCCGCCGCCACAGATCCAGGCAGAGTGCTGGACTCTGTATTTCGACGGCTCGGTGATGAAGACCGGGGCGGACGCGGGCCTGCTCTTCGTGTCACCCCTCGGAGAGCACATGCGGTACGCGGTGCGCCTACATTTCCCCGCGTCAAACAACATGGCTGAATACGAGGCCCTGCTCTGCGGCCTCAAAATCGCCATCGAGATAGGCGTCAAGCGCCTCGACGTGCGGGGAGATTCGCAGCTCGTGATTGACCAAGTCATGAAAAACGCGAGCTTCCACGATGACAAGATGGAAGCGTACTGCAAGGCCGTGCGGGCCCTCGAAGACAAGTTCTACGGCCTCGATCTGAACCACGTGCCCCGCCGGTACAACGAAGAGGCGGACGAGCTGGCCAAGATCGCGTCGGGGCGGATCACTGTCCCCCCGAACGTCTTTGCTCGAGATATCGCCCAGCCGTCCGTCGCCCTCGAGCCGCACCCCTCGAACCACACGGAACCCTCGGGGGCTCCCTCGAGTCCAACAGGCGCAGAGCCCATGGACGAGGACCCCTCGAACGAGGCGTACGTGCTCTCCCTCCTCGAGGGGTACGGTGCCAGCGAGGCCGAGGTCATGGACGTCGAGCCGGCCCCCAGTAGGGCGGACTGGCGCGACAAATACATCGCTTGGATGGACCAAGGGTAACTCCCCGCGGACCGATCTGAGGCCAGGCGCGTCGCCAGGATGGCCAAGTCTTTTGCCCTCGTCGACGGCGAGCTGTACAAGCGCGCTGCCTCCGGCATCCTGCAGCGATGCGTGCCCATCCCCGAGGGGCGCGAGCTCCTCCGGGACATCCACGCGGGCATCTGCGGCCAAATACTGGCGCGACAAATACATCGCTTGGATGGACCAAGGGTAACTCCCCGCGGACCGATCTGAGGCCAGGCGCGTCGCCAGGATGGCCAAGTCTTTTGCCCTCGTCGACGGCGAGCTGTACAAGCGCGCTGCCTCCGGCATCCTGCAGCGATGCGTGCCCATCCCCGAGGGGCGCGAGCTCCTCTGGGACATCCACGCGGGCATCTGCGGCCACCACGCCGCGCCCCGCACCCTCGTAGGCAACGCGTTCCGCTAGGGCTTTTACTAGTCCACCGCGGTCGCGGATGCCAGCAAGATCGTACGCACCTGCGAGGGGTGCCAGTTCTACGCCCGCAAATCCAACCTCCCCGCGCACGTCCTGCAAACCATCCCCATTACATGGCCTTTCGCCGTGTGGAGGCTGGACATCGTCGGGCCCCTGCGAAAGGCGCCCGGGGGCTTCACCCACTTGTTAGTCGCAATTGACAAGTTTTCCAAATGGGTGGAGGTACGCCCCATCACGAACCTCAGAGCGGAGCAAGCGGTGACGTTCTCCACCGATATCGTCCATCGTTTTGGAGTGCTGAACTCCATCATCACCGACAACGGGTCCCAGTTCACGGGCAGGAAATTCCTGGAGTTCTGCTACAAATTCCACATCCGTGTGGACGGGGCGGCCGTGGCACACCCACAGACCAACGACCAAGTAGAACGCGCCAACGGCATGATTATACAAGGCCTCAAGCCCAGAATTTTCGACCAGCTGAACAAGTCTGGTCGGAAATGGCTCTAGGAACTGCCTGCGGTCGTGTGGAGCCTAAGGACCACCCCAAGCAGAGCCATTGGGTTCACCCCTTTCTTTCTAGTCCATGGCGCGGAGGCCGTCCTCCCCACGGACTTAGAGTATGGGTCGCCCAGGGTGCAAGGCTATGACGCGGACACCAACCAGCGGGCCCGCGAGGACTCACTGGATCAGCTGGATGAAGCGCGCCTCGTAGCCTTGATGCACTCCGCAAGATACCAACAGTCCCTAAGGCGCTACCAGGCACGCAAGATACGCCGGCGGGACTTTAGCGAGGGGGATTTGGTCCTAAGGCTACGCCAAGACAAACGAGGACGCCACAAGTTGTCACCTCCGTGGGAGGGACCCTACGTCGTGGTGAAGGTGCTCAAACCAGGCACGTACAAGCTAGCCAACGAGGACAGTGAAGAACTCACCAACGCTTGGAACATCCAACAGCTACGTCGCTTCTATCCCTAGCTAGGATTTCCAAGTCTTTTGTTGTAACTTACCTGCCCAACGCCCTAGTTGGCAGCGATCATGTAAATAACGGCAGTTATATAAAAAGGGCAACTCGGCTTTCCCCAGAAAACCAAGTTACCCTCGGGGGCTACTGCGGGGGGCAACCCCCCCCCCCCCCCTCCCCAAAAAAAATGGTCCCATTTTTTCGCAAAAAACCTACATGCGCTAACTTTGGTTCAACCTTGGCCTCGAGCAAAGTTCAATCAGGGCGCGGACGACCTAGCGGAAAGGGCGCGCAAGCCAGAGACAGCCTACGCCTCCACGAGGATACGGCCCTTCTCTCTTGCCCCCGGCCCAGCAGGCTGTTTGCGAAAATCGAACTCCCCTAACTCGAATCTACTCAGGCAAAGGAAGAAACAAAACCGCGCCATAAAAATAACAAACATCTTTCGCTCCACCAAATGTTTGAAACAAAACGATTATTTATTTACATGGCCACGCGGCCCACATACTGACACACAAACAAAAAAGGGCCTAGCGCCCAGCAATCTTAAGGCCTGAGGAGCATCGGCATCGACGGCGTCCGGGAATAGGAACTCCTCGAAGGCTTCGGCGAGCGCCTCGGTGGCGTCAGTAGCTAATGCGTCCACACGCTCCATCGCCACCTCATCTTCGACGCCCTCGGGGACGATGTAGCCCTCTGCCACGGCTTCGAAGTTGATCTCGTAATGAGATCGCACCACTCCAAGAGCCTTCTGGATGCCGAGGTGCAGAGCCCGGCGCATGCGCCCGGAGACATGCCCGCCGAGGGCGCGCAAGCGGCTAGCCAGCGAGCTTCCAGCCTGCGCCTCGCCCTCTTCCACGGCCTGGCAGGTCTCGAGGGCCGCAGAACGCAGCTCCAGCAGCTCCCGCTCGGAGGAGTTGTAGGAGGCCTGCAGCGCCTCGGCCCGGTCGGTCGCGTGCCCCAGCGCAGTGCGCAGGCCTGAACGTTGCCAGCAAGAAAGGAATCAGAAGGGGGAACAAACCCTCTAAGGGAAGATCAGCGAAACAAGAGACAAAAACAGCGACCTACCTTCAACCTGCTTCCTCTCCACCTCGAGGGCGCAGCGCTCGGCCTCGACCGCCTGCTGCAGGCTCATGACGGTGTCGCTCTGCTCCTTGAGGGACTGCTCCTGGCTCGCGCTCGTGATGCTGAGAACCACCAGTTCGCCCTCGAGCTTCGAGAACTCGACGTTCCGCTCCTCCAGCGACTTCTGCGCCGCCTCGCGAGCGGTACGCTCCCGCTCGAGCGCCGACCGGGCGTCGGCAAGAGCGGTCCGCTCCTGCTGAAGCTGGTCCTCCGCCATGGCGAGCGCGGCGACCTTGGCGTCGAGGGTGGCCTTCGGCTCGTCGGCCTCCTTGGCCTCCCCGCTCGGCCCGCGCGCGCCCTCTCCCTCGGCCCCCGGCTCTCGCTGGGCCTGCGCCTCCCGGAGCCACGCGCGGACCTCCTAATTGTCGGCCCGGACAGTGCTCACCTCCGCCTCCCAGTTGGATGCCAACGTGCGCATCCTCTCCAGATCCGACCGCGTCTGCTGCAGCGCCTCATCCCGATCGATGAGGGCCGTGCAAACCCGCTCGAGGGTGGAGGGGCACGGCGCATCCTGCCTTTCGCAGTCCTGGAGCTGGTCGCGTAGGGCCTCAGCCCGGTACGACAGCCAGCTGTCTGGGGTCCTCAGGGCGTCAGCGAGCGCGTCGAAGGCGTTGCACCGCTCCCGGAGTCGGCGAAGCTCAGCGCTCATCTAGTCGAAGGCGCCATACTTGTCACGGGTGCCGTGCTCGAGCTCCTGCCGCCAGCAAACCAAAACCAGTGAGCGTCACGTCGCGAGGAACAAGCGTGAAGACGACGAAATCAAAGAAAAGTGGGCAACAACGCCTCACCTGGAAGACGCGCCACGCCGGGCCGCCATGAATCCGCAGCGCCTCGTTCAACGCTCGGTTGAGCGCGGCGCCATGGTCACGGAGCTCCCCCCACAGCTCCTGCTCCTCTTGGGCGTCGGCGAAGGTGGGCGGACCGTCAACACGCCCCGCTCCCAGAGCAGAGCGGCCGGCGCAGGAAGAAGAAGCCTCGGCACAGTGCCCTTGGCCTCCTGCCACCATGTGGCCGTCCCGCCGCCTCACAAGTGCCCCCTCCTGGGACTCAGGTGACGGCGTGGGGAAGTTTACCCACTGGTCCCACCCGGGCGGCGGGGAGTCATCGTCCGGAATCTCCACCACCACCGCCCGGGAGCTGCCGGCGGGTGCGGGCTCCCTCGTTGCGCCTCCACCACCGCCTCCGCCCGCGCCTCCGCGGCCGCGATCTCCCGCTACGGCGCCGCGGCCGCCGCCTCCCGCCGCGTCTCTACGACCGCGGGCGCCGGGCGGCCCTCCATGGCGACGCCGCCGGCAATGCCGCGCAACCGGCGCCGCCGGCCGCGCCGTCGCCTTCGGCCTTGCCCCTGCCGCGGCCGCCGTCCGCCGCGCCTCCTCCTCGACCGGCGCCCGCCGCTCCTCGACAGCGCCGGCCGCGGCTCGGTGGGCAAGGCCGCTAGCCGTGGCCTCGAGGCTTCGGCCGCGCTCGCGAACTCGCGCTCGCCGTCGCCGCCTCGCTTGCCCCCCGCCCGCGGCGCCCTCGACGAGCGCCGCCGGGTGGGGATGGACGCGTCCGCCCTCAACACCTTAGCTGGTGCGAGGGGAGGCACAGTTGGCACCACCCTGCAGAGATGCAAACAAACTGTTAGACTCGCGCCTGACGGGCGCGCAACCCCTCGAAGCACAATCCCTTTCCTCGAGGAGGAGAAGGCGTGCTTCCTCTTCCTCGACGTCCCCGCCGACGTTGCAGGTGCGGCCGGCGCGACCGCCGCCGCACCTCCCGGCCGCCTCCACCGCGCGCGGGCGCCCCCACCGCGTGCACGGGCGCCTGCGAGGCACGCGCCGGCGCCTCTACGGCCCGCGCCGCCTCCGTCGTTGATTGCCGGGCGCGGACGCCTCGCGCGCGCGCCCGCGGGCGATGCCGCCCTTGCCAGTGACGGGGTGCGGGCTCCCACCTATCGGGGAGGGCCGGCCCCCTAGCTTCTTCCTCTTCTTCTTCCTCCTCCTCGTCCGAGGACGAGTACTCTTCGGTCCCCGGCGAGGAGAGCCCCTGCTGCTCGCGCAGCCGGTACTCCTCACTCCTCTGCTCGCAACGCTTCCGATGCCGCGTCGCGCGCTCCTTCTTGCGCGCCGCCCGTTCCCGCTCTCGGCTGGCCGCGCGCGCGCGCCGAGCGCGCGAGAGCGGGGAGTGGGCGGCTCGGATTTCGTGGCGCCGCGCGCGCACCGGGGCCGGGGCGAAACATCAAAATGCGTCAACGACTCGGGGAATTGGCAAAATCGAAAACGAAATCAAGAACTCCACTCACCGGCCGGCCGGTGGGGCGCATCTCAAGATCCCACGGGGACCCGTCGTTGCGCGCGGACTTGGGGTCGATGGCGCTCGCGCCGGGTAGCCGCGTACTCCCGCGGAAGGGGTCCGCGCCGACCGCGACCTCGCCAACGCGACGGGGTCCGCCGCCTCGGTCATCTCGAAGATGCGGAGCGGCCTCTCCATTAAGGGGACGATCCGCCGGTGGTGGAGGTTGGCGAGGACGACCTCCGCAGTCAGCCCACGGCCCGCCAGATTCCTCAGCGCGGCCAGGAGCGATTCCAACCGCGCCTGGTGCTGGGGCGGAGACACCCCATGGTGCCAGACGGGGGGGCTTCTCCCGGAGCATCAGACCGGTGTAGGGTGGGAGACCGGGCTCGTCGTTGAGAAGGTAGAACCACCCCCGCTCCCAGCCTGCATTGTTGGTCGTCACGGTGCAGGGGATGTAGTCGTCCTTGCGCTGACCCCGCAAGGCGAGCGACATGCCGCCGGCGCGCACCGCGCGGCGGGTCCTCTGCTCCGACGTCAGCTGCGTGAACAGCTCCGCACGGAAGAGGTGAATCCAGATATCCCAGTTCACCGGGATCCCTAGGAAGCCCTCGTAGACGCCAATGAACGTGGCCACCTGCGAGATCGCGTTCGGCGCGAAGTTGTGGAGCTCCACGCCGTAGTGGTGGCAGAGAGCCCGAGTAAAACGGCTCGCCGGCGCCATGAAGCCCCGCTCGTGGAAGCAGACGAAGCTGACCACGTCGCCATTCGGAGGGTTGGGCGCGTGGTCCCTTGCCGGCGGCACGATCCACTCGGCCGGCCGTCCATCCTCGTTCGCCGCTAGCTGGCCAGCCGTCCCCAGCTGGTTCAGGGCCAGCCGCGTCACCATCGTGCGCTCCCACGCAAACGGGTCGATGATGGGAAAAGGCAGTTGGGGCGCCATGCGAGCAGATGAAGGGGAGAGGGACGAAGAACAGGAAGGAAGAGAGGAGCTCTGAAAGGAGAAAAACGCAATAGCGAGAGCAGCTCGGAAGCTAGAGCGCGCGAAGCAAGAACGACGAGTGCTAGAGGCAAAGGTAAAAACCGCCCGTTCCCCTTCAATTGGATTTATAGGCCGCGGGCGTGCCCTCCGGATCGCACGCCCCACGTGCATTAATTGCAGTTGAAATATTCCCTCGCGGACGGATGGGCCCCACCACGACCGCGGCGGCCACGCAACCGCCCGCAGGCCATCATCACGGAGCGGTAACCGCGGGGCTGTGGCAGGCGGTCACATCCGCCTGCCCACTCCGCCCACTACGCGCGCGGTGGGACACCCTAATTTTCCATCACTAAATTAATGTAAGCAACAAGGTGTTTTAGATTTTATTTTCTAAGGATTAAATAAATTATCAAATAAATTTGGCCTTTAAAATATTTAAATATCATTTTAATAATTTAGAAGCAATAAGTGCTTGTGCATCATGTTTTGAATGCTTGGTTTTATTATTTGTTTGTGTGAAGTTTTAAAAGTCTTTAAAATAATTTGAAAACTTGAAAAAAATAGGGTTTGAAAAGTTTTAAAGTTGAAAAGTTAGAATGATGTTTGAGTTTAAAGTTTGAAAAGGATTTGAAAAGATTGAAAAAAAAGAAAACTTCCCAAACCCTTAACTCCTCCCCTCCCTTTTAGCCCACCAGCCCAGCCTCCCTCTTCTTTCCCCACCGGCCCAGCGCCCCTCGCGCGGCCCAACTCCTTTACCGCGGCCCAGTTTCCCGCCGCCGGCCCACTTTCCCTTCTCCCTCTCCCCTCTCGCTGCCAGGCCGGCCCCGCATGTCAGGCTCGCCTCCCACCTCCAGCGCCTCCTCTGCCCCGCATCCAGCGCCGCCGTCGGCCGCTCCCCACTTTCCCCCGCTTCTCTCTGCCAACTTGCGCGCCATCAAGGGGCAATTGAAGCCCGGCTTCACTCCTCTCCCTCCTTAACTCTCATCCGTTTCTCCTCCCTCATCGTGCGCCCCATTGAATGCCTTCAAGACTGGGCCGGCCGCATGGCCATCAATGGCCATTGCCCTTTGCCCCGGCCGTCGCTCCCTCTCCTTCCCTTCCCCTATAACAGCTGAGCTCGTGCACCACGCGCTCCCTTTCCACACCGCTCACGCACCTGCACCCCCATCCTCGCGCCGTCACCATCCAATTCCGACCGCCACACCATTGTTGGCCGCCGAAGCTTCTCGTTGGCGTCGGTGAAGTGCCCTACCCCTTTTACTTCTTTCTTCTCTTCTTCGCTCCTCACCCGTGTATGCTCGCCATGCCAGGACCGCTCGTTCCTTCTTCCCGGAGCACCGCACCAGGAGCGTCGCCGCCGTCTTCAAGCTCCGGCCGCCGCGTCGATCTCCCTCTGCATCGCCTCGTGGACGCCATCGTCTTTGCCCGAGGCTTGTCTGCGTGGTGAGAACCTTGCCCCTTCACTTGATTTCTTGCGCACCGAGCCGTAGCACCGGCGCTCGCACGCCGGCGAGGTCCGCCGCCGCCCCTTCTGATGTGCGCTGTTGTGGTCGCCCGAACCATCTCCCAAACCCCCCTCGATGAGTTCACCGTCCTCCTAGCTCCACGTAGAACCTAGCCGCATCCCAAACCGAGGCCCAGAGCTCGAGATCGAGCGAGCTCCGGCGAGCTCCGCCGCCGGCCCCGCCGGCGCCGCCGGGCACCGTTGTTCCCGCCACCGCGCCGCTTACGCGCGTCCCTGGCCGCCCGATCCATAGGGACGGCCCAGATTAAATCGGGGCATACCCCTTAGATCGGTCCACCGTGGACCGGTGGACCGGGTCCGCAGGCGCCGGTCCACGAGCTTGCGTCATGCTCGCGTCAGCTCTGCGTTAGCCCAGCCAATCACGGTCGGCCACGTGGCACACCCTCAGCCCATCCGCTGGATGCCTTGGCAGTTTTGCAAAAAGGACCTCCAGTTTCCGGAATTCACAACCATGCCCTTCCACCTATAGAAATCCTTTCAGTTAGGTCCTGTTTTCAAAATTTAAGCCCCTGTCCTTTTTAGTTCTTCCCATCAGAGGCCCATTCTTGATCTTTTACACTATAAACCTTGGGTTTATATGTGTAATTATGTTTTAGCCCCTGGATTCCTGTAGATAAGCCCCTGGAAGCCCTGTTTCTTCGCAGAAAAGCCCCAGAAACTTGTTTTAGCCATATCTTTTCCGTCCTAGCTCCGTTTTAAGCGTTCTTGGTGTCCACGCGACCGTCTTTTCAAGCCCGTCAGTTTTAGAACCTTGTTTTGGCCGTATCTTATGCGTTTTAGCTCCGTTTCCACCGTTCCAAGTTGCGTTAGGCTCATATCAACTAAAACTACGTGATAGGACCAATGTTGTACATGTTCTTTGTTTTATAATTTATTTAAATGTTAAATATGATTAAATCTTATTATGGATGCTTTTTCTAATTAAAATCTAGCTAGAGTTCAACACGTGTTTTCATAAGAAAGTTAATATGCTTAAAACTAGTTAAATATTTCTTATAATTAAAAGCTAATTAGATGTGTACCTCGGTTTTTATAATCAAACTTAATTTGAGTACTGTTTATGCAATTTACTTCCTAAATAAAAGCAATATAGGTTTATCTCGAGTTTTCTTAATTAAATTGTTAATTTGATTAATATGAATATAAATGTGTTTTTAAATTGTAATTTGGTTAGAATAACTCGAAATATAAAGATAAGCGCCTAGATGCTTTTACATGCTTCTTTTGAATTAAAATGTTTAATTTGTATAAGTTAAACTTGAATATTTATAAATAAAATTGAACTAGGCTTACATCGTCTTTTAAATACAAATATAACTCGCTTAATTATTAATAGGGTATTTCTTTGAAATAACCTATACACATGATTTTACTTAACTAAAAGATGCCAAGCACATAGCTAGCTTTTGTTTGTGATCATCCAAAGCTCTCGATAGTTCCTAGTGCTTTTGTGTTCGCGTTCCTAGAGCCAACCCTTGTCTTCTATTTAAGCTTTTCATGCTTGGTGTATTGCTTTGTTTATTGTGTGCTTTCTTGTGTGATCGTAGACATCGTGCCGATTTCAAGTGAGCAACCAATTGGAGTGGATCAAGAGCAAGTGTTTGAAGAAGAACTCCAGTGTTTAAGCAAGGAAGGCAAGTGGACTTCTCCCCCTGCATATTCTATTTTGTCCCACACAACTTGCATGATAACTAATTTTACATTTAAATGTTGCTATGCATAAATTTGATGGGGAATCACCTTTTTAAGGACATGACTAGACTTTTATCCCTTTACCTTGGACAACCCTTTTTAAATAAATGTTTTGGGTAGAAATGCTTAGTTGCTATAATTTGGGATGGTTAAATGAAACCTTTGCAATATGTTGAATGTTGATCATGATCTTTGGTGATATAATTATATGTGTGTGTGCTTATGGTTAATAACAAGATCATATAAGATCTAATCGGAACATGGAGAACCACCCAGGAAAACAGTGCAACCACAAGACATATGGCTCTGTCTTGGCCAAATAATTAGGGAAGTCTTGTGTGGTTATTAGACTTAGTAGCTTGGGGTACGGAGGAATGCTTTTATGACTCTTCTACTCTGGACAGGTTTTGGAACGGAAGTGCTCTTCTAGGCTTACCTGGTCTGAGGGTAGAGAGAGGGTATGAAAGATAGCCTCTAGGCGTGCTACTATGGACTAATACACATAGGAGGACTCTTTGTAAAGGCCTCGTAGCGTCCCTATGCAACCACACCTCGGAAGTGTGGTATTGTGCCTACTTTTGCACAACATGGTTGGGTTCAAAGTTCTTCGGAACTTTTACGCGACTTGTGGTGAAAGTGTACAACCTCTGCAGAGTGTAAAACTGATCGATCAGTCGTGCTCACGGTCAAGAGCGGCCTGGACCCTCACATGATTAATAAACTTGAAGATGGAATTAAATCGTGGTTTCTTGTGGGTTTCTGAGAGAAGATGCTTTTCTAAATGCTTAAGTGGGTTGGTATAAACTTACACCTAGTAATCAGGTGCTTGCTAATAAAATTTGACCAACATTAAAATGCTAACCGCATAAAAACTCTTAGCCTATCCTTGATGGCCTTGCATCTTTCCCCCACTTGCTGAGCTCCAACCATAAGTGTGCTCACCCTTGCTTACCCGCTGTTCAGAGGAGATCACTGGAGAAGAGCACTTCAGCGACTACGAGGAGTTCTGAGGCTCGCGTGCCCCCAGTCATGTGCCTGTGGAAGATGAAGATAGAGTTGCGTCTTCATAGTTATCGTTTGATCGTTGTAAAGACCTTCGAGTCTATCGTCTGAGTGTAATAAAGAGATAATGTAAAGGTTTAACTCTTGTACGTTTTTTATTGCTGTTTATTGATATTTCACTCATGAAGTCTATCATATGTGTGTAAACTTGATCCCGGTGCACATATGAGATGCATTTGGTTTTCTTCGGAAAATCAGGTGTGACAGAGTGGTATCAGAGCAGTAATGACTGTAGGACGCAGCCTTAAGTTAGAAATGGTTGAAAAGTAAGGATTCATGTTCTAGAAAGCCTGTCATCCTTCAAAATTGACTTATTTTATGTATAAAATCTAGTTTAATCTTTGTCTTCTTGTTAAAACACATCGTTTTATTTTGATCTATTTTGAGTTCGTTTCTTGTGCTATCAGCTGAATCTTCACCACCGAGGTTGTCTAAAATAAGTTCTTAGATTGCCTACCCCTTATCAACTTCGATAGAAACGTTTCTGTGAGGACGATCGTTGTGTTAATGTTTGTTGTTTGAACACATGTTTGATTTGGATCTTTGTTTGTGTGAGTTATATTGTGGAGTGATGGTCACAAATGCAACAAGAAATAAATTGTTAGGTTAATAGAGATAGATTGGGTTCAAATCTGGGTTATCCTTATCTGCCATTCGAGTTGGTTGGAGGATGTCAGAAGATCAAAGTCTAGAAGCAACACCAACATCAACAACAAGAAACCTACAAGCATATGAAGACATCAACACATGAAAGAAGTTGAAGAAAAGGATGACCTATTTTCTTTCTTCTACCCCTTGCTATTCTACTTCCTACCAAAATTTGATTACCATCGCAACAACCAAGAAAAAAATGGATATGATATCAAGAATTCTACCACTTTTTAATTTATTTATCCTTGTTCTCTTCTGATCTTGATCTTTGTCCACTAACCAGATGGAAAAAGGCAACCAAGACAAGAGCAACGATAGCAGTTACAACCTTGGATGTGATCAATATGTATCACTATATCCAAACCCGGAGGATACACATACAAAGTTCTGGAATACTGAGCCACCTATGTTCTCTAACACTATGAATCACCTAGAAGCTGATGAATGGATCACAACAATTGAACAGAAGCTAGACTTGGTGCAATGCAACGATAGAGAGAAAGTTTTGTTTGCATCAGGACAACTTGTAGGAGAAGCCTCAGAATGGTGGGATTCTTACATCTACGAACATGAGCAACCACAAAGTATTGTTTGGAAAGAATTCAAGGACAACTTTATAACACACTTTATTCCTGTAAGTACGATGAAGCTCAAAAGGAAGGAGTTCCTTAACTTGAAGCAAGGGCAAATGACAGTGAATGAGTATAGGGATAAATTTATTCAGTTATCTATGTACGCACCAAGATCGTCTGAAAGTGATAAAAAGAAACGAGAACATTTCCTCAAAGGGTTGAATGAAGACCTTCAGAGTATACTAAGCTTACATGAATATTCTAGTTTGCAAGATGTCATCAACAAAGCTATTGAGTTAGAAAGCAAACTACAGGAAATCATAAGTAAGAAGAGGAAAATGAATTTTCCAGAGCAACATGAGAACAATTCACATCTTTACCATTTGACTCAAGGATCAGAACATGAGAGTGAATATCCACCACACAATCGTCGAAACATTAAAGAAAGTGGAGCCTGTTTCTACTATAAAGATCATGGACATTTTATTAGCAGGTGTCCTAAGAAACGTACTGACCGATATGAGAAGAAAGCTCAGCGGAGACAGAATAAGCAAATCAATACCCAAGAAGCCTTGGATCAAATGGAGAAGAATATTAAAAGTTGTGTATGAGGACCCGAAGTATGATTCGAGATGACTAAGCTTAGGAAAAGAAACAATTATGGAGTCGATCCAGCTCTATTCAAATCACTTTATCAAGAAAAGAAGAAAATCCTACAAAGGCAAATCAACAGAGTCGAGAAAAGGAATGGACAATTACAAATGAATTTAGATTGAATATGTCATGAGGTGTTTTATTTATAAAGTGAGTTGTGAAGAATAAAGAATTATGTATATGGAGCTTGTGTAAAATGAATTATATGGAAGCAAGATAAGCAGTGTTGGATGCTAAACACCCGAACTCTTGTCTCATGCTAGCCTTTGTGAGTCTCAGGATGAGAATTTGTCTTAAGTTGGAAGTTCATGTTGTTTTGAGTTCATCTCACCATGCATTAGTTCACTATTCCTATCTGAAATACCTTTCTCCAACAATCAGATGGTAAGCATTAGGTCAGGAGAAGGTCAAGACATTCCACCGGTTGTTTGTGCTCATATTGCTAATCAACAGAATCAAGCACCATCCCCACCCCGCAACCCAGCAATGGATCCAGTAACACAACAATCTCTTGCCGCTCACATGCAGCTAATCCAAAACCTGTCTGCCACTAATCAAACATTCAACCTCAGCGAAGTCAGCCACCACCAGCAGCAGCACCAGCACCAGTGGACAAGCATAAAGAATTCATGAGTCACCATCTTCCCACATACTCCCACTCAACCGATCCATTGGATGCTGATGATTGATTAAAGACTGTCATCAAGAAGTTGAAGATGACGCAATGCACTAATCGAGAGATGATCTTGTATACAACAGAATGTTTGGAAGAATTAACAGCTGAATGATGGAATGCGTACACTGTCGCACATGCTACACCTAACACCATCACCTGGCACAAGTTCAGGGATAGTTTTCACGTGCACCACATTTCCTCTGGTGTAATCAAGCTTAAGCAAAGAAAGTTCCTCACTCTAAAGCAAGGAATATGCCGGTTAATGAGTATCTGGACAAGTTTACTCAGTTGTCTCGCTATGCAACAGATGAAGTTAATACTGACCCAAAGAGGCAAGAACACTTCCTGGATGGTCTGATAGGGCCACTCAACTATCAACTACAGAGTCACAGCTTCTCGGACTTCGCAACATTACTAAATAAAACATAGGTCTAGAGAATAAACATGCAGAACTTGGTGAACAGAAGTGCAAGTTCCAGAAAGATGGGCAATCTAGCAAAACATGTCCCCACTTCAACTCATCACAGGGTTCTCAGTTTAGTTCTGGTGGATCAAGTGGAAATTATTTGCAAAATTCTCAGTTGCAGCGTTCAACCCAGCAGTTCCAACATTTCAGCCAACAAACACCACTGTTCCAAATCATCATCGAGATCGCTTAGGTGCCTAATGAGAAACGACTCTCAAGTTCACTCTAATGGCTATTTCAATTGTGGAGAATTGGAATGATATACCAGCATCTGCCCAAATCGTAACATCTAAACTCCCCAGAAAGATAATGGTCAAAGGTTCAGACAACCAACATCTCAGATACACCATGGAAGTACAAATTCTCAGATCAAAAAGGGTCAACGGAATTACGTGTGTGGCAGATTGAACCACGTGACAGCTGAACAAGTTCAAGACGCTCCTGGAATTGTGCTGGATACGTTTCCTGTCAACTCTGTGCCTGCAACGATTTTATTTGATTCCGGAGCATCACATTCTTTCGTTACTGAACAATTCGTGGCAAAGCATGATACACCTATGAGTTCTATGAAGACACATTTGCTGATTAGTTCCCCGAACGGTGAAATGAAATCCACTTATGTATGCCCACGAGTCAATCTTAGAATCAGGGGAATGGATTTTCAAGCTGACCTAGTAGATCTTACATCTAGTGGAATAGATGTGATACTTGGAATGGATTGGTTAGGCGAATGTGATGGACTAATTCTGTGTGCCAAGAAGTCAGTGCTCTTAACCAGCCCACAAGGAGATAGGATTGAAGTTGCCACGACTGCCCCGTCCAAGAAGGAAGGAAAAGTGAATTAAGATGAAGGAAAGCAAAAGAAGAAGCTATGACTGCCAGAAGAACTCAGCATGCAAGATGGACTTATAGAAGAGTACCCTTAGTTTCTTTTCCAATCTCTCCGAATCTCGGGACGAGATTCTTTTTAAGGGGGGTAGATTTGTGACACCCTAATTTTCCATCACTAAATTAATGTAAGCAACAAGGTGTTTTAGATTTTATTTTCTAAGGATTAAATAAATTATCAAATAAATTTGGCCTTTAAAATATTTAAATATAATTTTAATAATTTAGAAGCAATAAGTGCTTGTGCATCATGTTTTGAATGCATGGTTTTATTATTTGTTAGTGTGAAGTTTTAAAAGTCTTTAAAATAATTTGAAAACTTGAAAAAAATAGGGTTTGAAAAGTTTTAAAGCTGAAAAGTTAAAAAGATGTTAGAGTTTAAAGTTTGAAAAGGATTTGAAAAGTTTGAAAAAAAACTTCCCAAACCCTTAACTCCTCCCCTCCCTTTCAGCCCACCAGCCCAGCCTCCCTCTTCTTTCCCCACCGGCCCAGCACGCCTCGCGCGGCCCAACTCCTTTACCGCGGCCCAGTTTCTCCTCCGCCGGCCCACTTTCCCTTCTCCCTCTCCCCTCTCGGCCGCCGGGCCGCCCCGCATGTCGGGCTCGCCTCCCACCTCCCGGCGCCTCCTGCGCCGCATCCAGCGCCGCCGCCGGCCGCTCCCCACTTTCCCCCGCTTCTCCCTGCCAACTTGCGCGCCATCAAGGGGCAATTGAAGCCCGGCTTCACTCCTCTCCCTCCTTAACTCTCATCCGTTTCTCCTCCCTCATCGTGCGCCCCATTGAATGCCTTCAAGACTGGGTCGGCCGCATGGCCATCAATGGCCATTGCCCTTTGCCCCGGCCGTCGCTCCCTCTCCTTCCCTTCCCCTATAACAGCTGAGCATGTGCACCACGCGCTCCCTTTCCACACCGCTCACGCACCTGCACCCCCCCATCCTCGCGCCGTCACCGTCCAATTCCGACCGCCACACCATTGTTGGCCGCCGAAGCTTCTCGTTGGCGTCGGTGAAGTGCCCTGCCCCTTTTACTTCTTTCTTCTCTTCTTCGCTCCTCACCTGTGTATGCTCGCCATGCCAGGACCGCCCGTTCCTTCTTCCCGGAGCACCGCACCAGGAGCGCCGCCGCCGTCTTCAAGCTCCGGCCGCCGCGTCGATCACCCTCTGCATCGCCTCGTGGACGCCATCGTCTTTGCCCGAGGCTTGTCTGCGTGGTGAGAACCCTGCCCCTTCCCTTGATTTCTTGCGCACCGAGCCGTAGCACCGGCGCTCGCACGGCGGCGAGGTCCGCCGCCGCCCCTTCCGATGTGCGCTGTTGTGGTCGCCCGAACCATCTCCCAAACCCCCCTCGATGAGTTCACCGTCCTCCTAGCTCCACGTAGAACCTAGTCGCGTCCCAAACCGAGGCCCAGAGCTCGAGATCGAGCGAGCTTAGGCGAGCTCTGCCGCCGGCCCCGCCGGGCGCCGTCGGGCACCGCTGTTCCCGCCACCGCGCCGCTTACGCGCGTCCCTGGCCGCCCGATCCATAGGGGACGGCCCAGATTAAATCGGGGCATACCCCTTAGATCGGTCCACCGTGGACCGGTGGACCGGGTCCGCAGGCGCCGGTCCACGAGCTTGCGTCATGCTCGCGTCAGCTCTGCGTCAGCCCAGCCAATCACGGTCGGCCACGTGGCACACCCTCAGCCCATCCGCTGGCTGCCTTGGCAGTTTTGCAAAAAGGATCTCCAGTTTCCGGAATTCACAACCATGCCCTTCCACCTATAGAAATCCTTTCAGTTAGGTCCTATTTTCAACGTTTAAGCCCCTGTCCTTTTTAGTTCTTCCCATCAGAGGCCTATTCTTTATCTTTTAAACTATAAACCTTGGGTTTATATGTGTAAATTTGTTTTAGCCCCTGGAAGCCCTGTTTCTTCGCAGAAAAGCCCCTGAAACATGTTTTAGCCATATCTTTTCCGTCCTAGCTCCGTTTTAAGCGTTCTTGGTGTCCACGCGACCGTATTTTCAAGCCCGTCAGTTTTAGAATCTTGTTTTGGCCGTATCTTGTGTGTTTTAGCTCCGTTTCCACCGTTCCAAGTTGCGTTAGGCTCATATCAACTAAAACTACGTGATAGGACCAATGTTGTACATGTTCTTTGTTTTATAATTTATTTAAATGTTAAATATGATTAAATCTTATTATGGATGCTTTTTCTAATTAAAATCTAGCTAGAGTTCAACACGTGTTTTCATAAGAAAGTTAATATGCTTAAAACTAGTTAAATATTTCTTGTAATTAAAAGCTAATTAGATGTGTACCTCGGTTTTTATAATCAAACTTAATTTGAGTAATGTTTATGCAATTTACTTCCTAAATAAAAGCAATATAGGTTTATCTCGAGTTTTCTTAATTAAATTGTTAATTTGATTAATATGAATATAAATGTGTTTTTAAATTGTAATTTGGTTAGAATAACTCGAAATATAAAGATAAGCGCCTAGATGCTTTTACATGCTTCTTTTGAATTAAAATGTTTAATTTGTATAACTTAAACTTGAATATTTATAAATAAAATTGAACTAGGCTTACATCGTCTTTTAAATACAAATATAACTCACTTAATTATTAATAGGGTATTTCTTTGAAATAACCTAAACACATGATTTTACTTAACTAAAAGATACCAAGCACATAGCTAGATTTTGTTTGTGATCATCCAAGGCTCTCGATAGTTCCTAGTGCTTTTGTGTTCGCGTTCCTAGAACCAACCCTTGTCTTCTATTTAAGCTTTTCATGCTTGGTGTATTTCTTTGTTTATTGTGTGCTTTCTTGTGTGGTCGTAGACATCGTGCCGGTTTCAAGTGAGCAACCAATTGGAGTGGATCAAGAGCAAGTGTTTGAAGAAGAACTCCAGTGTTTAAGCAAGGAAGGCAAGTGGACTTCTCCCCCTGCATATTCTATTTTGTCCCACACAACTTGCATGATAACTAAGTTTACATTTAAATGTTGCTATGCATAAATTTGATGGGGAATCACCTTTTTAAGGACATGACTAGACTTTTATCCCTTTACCTTGGACCACCCTTTTTAAATAAATGTTTTGGGTAGAAATGCTTAGTTGCTATAATTTGGGATGGTTAAATGAAACCTTTGCAATATGTTGAATGTTGATCATGATCTTTGGTGATATAATTATATGTGTGTGTGTGCTTATGGTTAATAACAAGATCATATAGGATCTAATCGGAACATGGAGAACCACCCAGGAAAACAGTGCAACCACAAGACATATGGCTCTGTCTTGGCCAAATAATTAGGGAAGTCTTGTGTGGTTATTAGCCTTAGTAGCTTGGGGTACGGAGGAATGCTTTTATGACTCTTCTACTCTGGACAGGTTTTGGAACGGAAGTGCTCTTCTAGGCTTACCTGGTCTGAGGGTAGAGAGAGGGTACGAAAGATAGCCTCTAGGCGTGCTACTATGGACTAATACACATAGGAGGACTCTTTGTAAAGGCCTCGTAGCGTCCCTATGCAACCACACCTCGGAAGTGTGGTATTGTGCCTACTTTTGCACAGCATGGTTGGGTTCAAAGTTCTTCGGAACTTTTACGCGACTTGTGGTGAAAGTGTACAACCTCTGCAGAGTGTAAAACTGATCGATCAGCCGTGCTCACGATCAAGAGCGGCCTGGACCCTCACATGATTAATAAACTTGAAGATGGAATTAAATCGTGGTTTCTTGTGGGTTTCTGAGAGAAGATGCTTTTCTAAATGCTTAAGTGGGTTGGTACAAACTTACACCTAGTAATTAGGTGCTTGCTAATAAAATTTGACCAACATTAAAATGCTAACCGCATCAAAACTCTTAGCCTGTCCTTGATGGCCTTGCATCTTTCCCCCACTTGCTGAGCTCCAACCATAAGTGTCCTCACCCTTGCTTACTCGCTGTTCAGAGGAGATCACTGGAAAAGAGTACTTCAGCGACTACGAGGAGTTCTGAGGCTTGCGTGCCCCCAGTCATGTGCCTGTGGAAGATGAAGATGGAGTTGCGTCTTCATAGTTATCGTTTGATCGTTGTAAAGACCTTCGAGTCTATCGTCTGAGTGTAATAAAGAGATAATGTAAAGGTTTAACTCTTGTACGTTTTTATTGCTGTTTATTGATATTTCACTCATGAAGTCTATCATATATGTGTAAACTTGATCCTGGCGCACATATGAGATGCATTTGGTTTTCTTCGGAAAATCAGGTGTGACACGCGGCCGCAGCGCCTGAAAAGGCGCGCCCGCGGCGTGGTATTTCAGTCGCAACGGCGAGCATTTAATGGCCCTGTCCCTTACTGAGTAAGGTAGACCCTCGAAGCGGCCCGAGCCCCTGGCTCAAATCAACACGACCCTCGATGGGTGCAAACATCAACCGGTGGCCTCGAAGCCCGTTTGAAATAAACGAGCGCTACGGGAACCCTCGATTCACAAAAGGCTACTGATCAGCGGCTCGGGGGCTGGCACGGCCATGTACCCTCGAAACCCGCAGATGCAAAAGACGGGGGGCAAGCCGCCACCCCGCACCACCCTACTGATCAGCGGTTCGAGGGCTAACGCTATCAGGGGCCCTCGAAACCAGCAGATGCGAAAGACGGGGGCGGAAAGCCGTTATCCCGCACGGCCCTACTGATCAGGGGTTTGAAGCCTGACCTTCAATGGGTTCGAACAGGCGCCCCAGATCACCAGAGTCAGGGACGACAAGGGCACGCGCATTCGAGCCTTTCCTCGATCCCACCGGCTCGAGGGTGCCTCACATGTCGTGTTCGAGAGCCGGCGAGGGCAGCTAGCTGGGGGGATCCCACCGAGGGAGAGCTTCCGCGCCCTCGGTCCCTAGCGAATGGGACCGAGCCCCACCTAGCAAACCCACGCAAGCGCTTTAATGGACGCGTCTCCAGACCGCGCAGCCTACCCTTATCGAACGGGGCATGGGCGTCCACTCGAACCACCCACTAACAGCTCAATGAGGAATCCGCAATCCGCGACCCGATCGATGGGGGTTGCGGAAACCTCACCCTCCGTCCCACGGAGGGACGGCGAGGGCGTGTTAAAAACAAGTCGTAGAGCTTGTCCCGATCGCCTTGAACGGGCCCAGGCTCGGGGGCTCGACGCGCGGCTACACCTCCTGAGTTGCACCGGCCGTGGATAGTGCCAGTTGTGCGTGCGTCACCGAAGCCGGCTGAAACATCGCCGACGCCGGTTGAAATATGTACCACGCCCTCTAATCAAATCCCACGGTAAAACCCCTACAGGAGCACACACGCTCCTACAGGGCTTCGGGGGCTAGACCCGCGGGTCCGCTGACGCGGCCCCACGGAAAGCATTAGCAACCAGGAGGGAAGAACGTCCTATCAGTAGGTTTCAGCATCTGCGGGAGCCTGGCCGGCAAACCCGCAGATGCTCGGGGGCTACTGTCGGGGACAGCCCTAAGGGTCCCCTAAAACAAATGGGGAAACCCTGCTTAAAACCTGCAAAAAACCAATGCCAAACGCATCTCACTTAAGCGCACACATGGGGCACAGCCCACACTGCGGTGATCCCTGCGGCCCACCAAAGCGGCGCACTCAAAGGCCCCCTCAAGCAGGCTCCGCCTCGCTCGAGGTTGCACGCCTCCCTCGAGCAGGTTCCGTCCCGCTCGAGGGTTCACAGCCCCCTCGAGCAGGCTCCGCCCCGCTCGGGGCTCCCTCACGCGCACGCCCGTTCCCGCACGCGGGTACGGGCATTTAATGCTCTGACACGGCGGGGCGGCGCCATCATGCGCCTGGGGAACACGCCCCGGCCCTGTCGCACCAACTCCCCAGGGGGAACCCATCCCCGCCACTGTGGGGGACTGTGCGGCGTGGCCGGCGTCAGCCCCGTGACACCACGCCGCCTACTCCCGTACGGCTAACGCGCCGCGCCCTCGAAGGGGGGCCGGAACACCCTCGAACTGCTTTCTCGTGACCTTGCAGGGCCAGGTCGTGACGCTAGGCCGGCGGGACGCCATCCCTGCCATTGTTGGCCCCGTACGGGCACACCCGTGCTCGCAGCACCACGCCGGGCACTGTTACAACCACTCCGGTGCCGTAAGGCACGCGGGAACGGGACGTCGCCACGCCTGCCACTGCATCCCGTACGAATCAACATCAGCAACCCCCTTGAGCCCGCCTGGGGACGCCGCGGCCAACCACTGTGCCCCTACCCTCGAAGCTACCACTGTTTGGGTATAAGATACGCCATGATGACCAGATCGCGGCAAGGACCGTCAAGGCAGCCGCCTACTCTACGACGTTGCACACCATACTTCCCCATGTAGCTGAACAGTGTGGCATGCTTGTAATTCACCCTCTCCTTGGCCTATAAAAGGAAGGTGAACTCCCCCGCCGCAGGGGACACGACAGGAGAAGACACAACATACGACACGACACAACGCACATACATTCCCCAATTCTCCCACAACATCTGAGCCCCTTACGTTCACTTCACCAGGGACTTGGAGGCCACGCCTCCTCTCCCGCTTTGCTTGTAGCCGCCCCACTACAGGCACCCCGGCACTGAGCAATATAGTGCCCCGAGCACACCACTGCTGGACGTACGGCCCCCGACCGGAACCAGGATAAACCTTGTGTCTTTAGTTGCTTGGCATCAACCATTGAGGGATAGACCTTGGCGCTTATTACTGGTTAGTGTCGGGACCACATTCCGCACCGACAGAGTTGGCGGAACAGCACCGGGGCGTGATTCCCAGGTGTGTCAGAGTAGTGGCACGACCCTGTGGTGTCAAAGCATTAAATGCTCGCGCGTGCGGGAACAGGTGTGTGCGAGAGCGCCGGCAACGCGTGTGTGGGTGCCCTCGAGCGAAGCGGGCCCCGCCTGAGGGGGTGCTTAGCCCTCGAGCGAGGTGGACCCCACCCGAGGGGGTGCAAAGGCCTCGAGCGAGGCGGACCTCGCCCGAGGGAGCGTCTATCCCTCGAGCGAGGCGGACCTCACTCGAGGGGCATCCGCTGTGTTGCCCTGGCGGGCTGCGGGGGCCACCAGGGTCGTGGTTGTGCTGTGTGTGTATTTTAGGTGCGCGAGTTGATTTGCGTTTTGCGTTTTGTGTAGGTTTTAAGCGGGTTTCCCCTGGTTATTTAGGAGACCCTTATGGCTGTCCCCGACAGTAGCCCCCGAGCATCTGTGGGTGTACCCGTCAGGTCCCCGCAGATGCTGGAGCCTGCTGATAGGACGTTCTTCCCTCTCAGTTGCTAATGCCTTTACGTGGGGCCACGTCAGCGGACCCGCGGGTCTAGCCCCCGAAGCCCTGCAGGAGCATGAGTGCTCCTGCAGGGGTTTTTTCGCGAAATTTTACCAGTGGGCGTGGTATTTGTTTCAACTGGCATCGGCGATGTTTCAGCCGGTTTCGGTCACGCGCGCGCGCGACTGGTACCTTTCGCGTTCGGAGCACCCCAGGAGGTGTAGCAGTGCGTCGAGCCCCCGAGCCTGGGCCCGTTCGGGGCGATCGGGGCGAGCTCTCCGTCTTGTTCTAAACGCGCCCTTGCCGTCCCTCCGCGGGACGGAGGGTGAGGTTTCCACAACCCCCATCGATCGGGTCGCAGATTGCGGATTTCTCGTCGAGCTGCTAGCGGGTGGTTCAAGTGGACGCACATGCCCCATTCGATAAGGGTAGGCTCGTGGTCCGGAGACTCGTCCATAAAAGCGCTTGCGCGGGTTTGCTAGGTGGGGCTCGGTCCCGTTCTCTAGGGACTGAGGGCGCGGAAGCTCTCCCTCGATGGGATCCCCCCGACTAGCTGCCCTCGCTGGCTCTCGAACACGACATGTGGGGCGCCCTCGAGCCGTTGGGCTCGAGGAAAGGCTCGAATGCGCACGCCCTCGTCGTCCCTGACTCTAGTGATCTGGGGCACCTGTTCAAACCCTTCGAGGGTCAGGTTTCAAACCCCTGATCAGTAGGGCCATTGCGGAGTGGCAGCTGAGTGCCCCCGTCTTTTCGCATCTGCAGGTTTCGAGGGTTCTCAGCTGGGCCGGCCCTCGAACCGCTGATCAGTAATCTTTTGTAGATCAAGGGCACCTGTGGCGTCCATTCACGTTGAGTGTGTTTCGAGGCCACTGGTCGGTAATCGCACCCTTCGAGGGGTCAGGTTTTTCGAGCCTGAGGCTCGGGCCGCTCGAGGGTCATCCTTACTTGGTAAGGGACCGGGCCATTTAATGCCCACAGTCGCGGCCACAGTCCTGCGCCGCAGGCGCGCCTTTTTCAGGCGCCGCGGCCGCACGCGTAGTGGGCGACGTGGGCGGGCGGACGTGACGGCCCGCCACGGCTCTTCGGTTGCCGCGCCGTAATGATAGCGCGCATGCGTGCGCCCGGCTGCCTCGGTCGTGGTGGGTCCTACCCGTCAGTGACCGAGGTTCTCACCTGCAATTAATGCGCGCAGGGCGTGCGTTCCGGGGAGCGCAGCTCCGTGGATCTATAAATCCAAGGGGGGAGGCGAGGCGAATCTTTACCTCAGCACCTAGCGTCTGCCGCCCTCGCCTCTTCCGCTTCTGACCCAAAGCCGCGCCTGTTTCCTCGCCGTCGTACAACTCTCGCTCCATGCTCCACGCTCCTTTGCCAATTCGCATGGCTCCTCCTCAACCCATCACCATCATCGACCCGTTGCCATGGCCGCGCTCGACGGTGACGAGGCTTGCCCTGAGCGAGTTGGTGACCGCCGGCCAACTGGCGGCGAACGAGGACGGGCGCCCCGCGGCGTGGATCCAGCCACCGGTGACGGACCGGGAGCCCAACCCGCCGCACGGGTACGTCGTCAGCTTCATCCACTTCCACGAGCGCGGCTTCGCGGCGCCGGCGAGCTGCTTCTTGCGCGGGTTGTGCTTCCACTATGGCGTGGAGCTGCACAACTTCGCGCCAAATGCCATCTCGCAGGCGGCCACGTTCATCGGCATCTGCGAGGGGTTCCTGGGGATCCCCGTGAACTGGGATCTCTGGGTCTACCTCTTCCGCGCGGAGCTGCACACCGCCACCACGCCGGAGCCGAAAACCCACCGCGTGGTGCGTGCAGGCGGCGTGACGATCGCGGTGCGGGAGATGCGTAGGGAGGCCTACATCTCCTGCACGACGACCTCAAACAACGCCGAGTGGGAGCGGGGATGGTTTTACCTTCGCAACGACGAGCCCGGCCTGCCTCCCTGGACCGGCAAGATCGTGAAGGAGAAAGCCGACTCCTTGTGGCACGGCCTTTCGCCCCCCTCACGTCAAGTCCGGCTAGCCTCGGTCTTGAAGGTGCTGAAGGTGCTGGCGGACAACAGGCTGTCGGCGGCCTTGGTCCTCGCCAACCTCCACCACCGGCGGTTCGTCCCCCTCATGGAGAGGCGGCTCCGCATCTTCGAGATGCACGAAGAGGCCGACCCCGTGGCGCTGGCGCAGTCGCGGCTGCTGCACGATTTCCTCCTGTCGGAGTATGCCGCCACGAGAATGAGGCGCGCCGTCAACCTCAGGGCCGTGAGGGTCGACGACGCCGCGCTTTGGGCGTTCACCATGCTCCCCGAGGGCTCGCTGGTAAGTGGGATTCCCAACCCCCTTCGGTCTTTCGGTTCGTGGTGATCTGCGGTTTCCCTCATCCCTTACAGGTGATGACCGTGAATGCTGCACGGTCCGACCCGCCCACGCCCTGAGCCCGAGCGCGCGCGTGGGCGACACAGCGGCGAGAGCAGGAGCGGGCAGCGCGCAAGAAGGAGCAGAGCATTCGGCGACGAGCGCGCCGGGAGCAGAGGAGCGAGGAGTTCCGGTTGCACGAGCAGCAGGGGCTCTCCTCCCCCAGAACCTCGGAGTACTCGTCGTCGGGCGAGGAGGAGGAGGAGGAAAGCGATGGGGGGCGGGCTCCCCCCGAGAGGTGGGAGCCTTCGCCCCCCCTCGCCCAGAGCCACGGAGGCGGCGGAGGAGATGGCACCTAGGGCGGGCGCAGGAGCGCCTGCCACCAGGCAACCTACGAGAGAGGCGTCGCGCGCCACGGAGGCGCCGGCGCGCCCCGCAGAGATGACAGGGGGTGCGGTGACGGCCACACGGGTGGCGGCAACAACGTCCACCGAGCCCTCGAGGAAAAGTAAGCGAGGGTTTTCCACCCTGAGGTTGGCGGTTACTTCCCCTTAATCGCGTTTTTTTAGTCAGTTAGGGCCTAACTCCCTCGCCTTCGTGTTCGCAGGGTGGCGCCAACCATGCCCCCCTCTTGCGCTTGCCAAGGTGCTGAGGACGGACGCGGCCGTCCCCACCAGGTGGCGCTCGTCGAGGGCGTCGCGGGCGGCCGCGAGCACGGCGACGGGGCCGACGAGCGGCGGCTCACGCGGCGCGGCCGAGCTTTCGGAGCCGCGGCCGGCGGTGACGACTACGAAGAGCTGTTGCCGGTGGCCGCGGAGGCGCAACGAGCCGCGGCGGTTGCGAGCCGCGGCCGGCGATGGAGGTGGAGCCGCGGCGGGCGGCGGCGGTGGACGACGGCGACCACGGCCGTCGCGGTCGGCCGCACCACCAACTTCGTCGGCGCCCGACGCAACCGGCAGCCCCCGAGAGCGGCCGTGGTGGAGATCCCCGACGACGACGATGTCCTTGCCGCTGGGTTGGGACCGGTGGGCGAGCGCGCCGCATCGCCCCCGAGGCCTCGGCGGGGGCGCTCGTGGCCCGGGGGTGACGTTGGCGCGATGCTTTGGGGTGCCCGGCGGACGACGCGGGGCCTCGTCATCGCGCGCCCGGACCCCGCAACGCGCCTGGAGCAGGGGTGAGAGAATGCTGACGCCCCGCCGGCCCACTTCATCGAGGCTCAGGCGGAGCAAGGGCTCTGGCAGGAGCTCCGCGACCACGGCGCCTCGCTCAACCGGGCGCTGAACGAGGCGCTGCGGATCCACAGCGGTCCGACGTGGCGCATCTTCCAGGTTGGCTGGGTTTCATGGGGGTTTCGAGATTCCTTCTCTTGCTTTTTCTGTGTTCGTGTTTTTTCTGACGCTCGCTCTTCTCGCCTCACTTGTTGGTGGCAGGAGCTGGATCGCTGGGCTGGCGAGCGATACGATGCCCTCGACCGCCTCGACGCCGACCTTCAATGGCCGGACGCCCTCATCGAGGCCCTGAGGTCACCCGACCGGTGGGCGCGGCGTACGGGGGCCGAGGCCCCGCCGGACCCGCCCCGGAGCGAGGCGCCCGGGTCGCGGAAGGCGCCTCCGCGGTCGAGAAGGTGCGGACGGCGTTGCTCGGAGGGGGGACGACGCGCCGCGCCGGGCTTGCGAGGACTTGGAGGGGGCGCGCTCCCTCGCGTCGACATGGGAGGCGGAGGTCGTCACCGCCAGCACCCAGCTCCAACAGGGCCGCGTGGCGCTCGAGGAGGCAGAGGGGCTGAAAACAGCCCCGGCAGACAAGGCTGCCGCGCTCACCGCGGCGGAGGAGCAGCTCCGGCAGGAGGGAGCCGCACACCAGGATGCGGAAGGCCAGCTTCAGCAGGAGTGGGCGGCTCTCGTCGAGGCTCGGGCCGCGCTCGAGCAGGGGCGCATGGCGCGTGAGGAAGCACTGGGCCAACTCCAGAGGGAGCGTGCCGCGCTCGAGGAGGCGTGGGCCACGCTCAAGAAGCAGGAGGAGGAGGTGTCACGCCTCAACGGGGAGCTGGTGCAGATCAGCATCTCGCACGAGGACCAGCGCCAGTCCCTCGAGGAGCAGGAGTCCTCGTACCTCAAGCTGCAGCGCAAGGCTGAGGAGACGCGCCAATCCCTCGAGGTGGAGAAGAAGCAGGTTGAAGGTAAGTTCGTTTTCTTGTTTTTTGTTTTGTTGATCTTCCCTTCGGGGATTCGCTCCCATCTTGATCTTCCTTGTTCGTGGCTTCCAGGCCTGCGGGACCGCCCTTAGTGTGTTTTGTGAATTTTTGCGAAAAAATGAGACCATTTTTGGGGGGGGGGGTGCCCCCCGCAGTAGCCCCCGAGGGTGACTTGGTTTTTTGTGGAAAGCCAAGTTGCCCTTTAACTTTATTAATCTGCTGATTTTTACATCTAGGCTGCCAACTGGGGTGTTGGGCATGTAATTTACAACAAAAACTTGGAAATCCTCGCTAAGGGTAGAAGCGACGTAGCTGCTGGATGTTCCAAGCGTTGGTGAGTTCCTCGCCGTCCTCGTTGGCCAACTTGTACGTGCCGGGCTTGAGCACTTTCACCACGACGTAGGGTCCTTCCCACGGGGGCGACAGCTTGTGGCGGCCTCGGTTGTCTTGGCGTAGCCTTAGGACGAGGTCCCCTTCGCTGAAGTCTCGTCGCCGCACCTTCCGGGCTTGGTAGTGCCTTAGAGTCTGCTGATATCTTGCGGAGTGCATCAGGGCCACGGTGCGCGCCTCGTCCAATTGATCCAGCGAGTCCTCGCGGGCTCGCTGGTTGGCGCTCTCGTCGTAGCCCCGAACCCTAGGCGACTCGTACTCCAAGTTTGTGGGGAGGATAGCCTCCGCACCATAGACCAGGAAGAATGGGGTGAACCCTGTGGCTCTGCTTGGGGTGGTCCTGAGACTCCACACGACCGCCGGCAGCTCTTGAAGCCATTTTCGACCAGACTTATTCAGTCGGTCGAAAATTCTGGGCTTGAGGCCCTGTAGGATCATGCCGTTAGCACGTTCCACCTGACCGTTGGTCTGTAGATGCGCCACGGCTGCCCAGTCCACGCGGATGTGGAACTTGTCGCAGAATTCTAGGAACTTCCTGCCCGTGAACTGGGACCCGTTGTCGGTGATGATGGAGTTGGGCACTCCAAAGCGGTAAACGATGTCGGTGAAGAATGTCACCGCCTATTCCGCCCCTGAGATTTGTGATGGGTCGTACTTCGACCCAATTGGAGAACTTGTCGATGGCGACGAGTAGGTGGGTGTAGCCCCCGGGCGCTTTTCGCAAAGGCCCGACGATGTCCAGTCCCCACACGGCGAAAGGCCACGTGACGGGGATGGTCTGCAGGACGTGCGCAGGGAGATTGGACTTGCGGGTGTAGAACTGGCACCCTTCGTAGGTGCACACGATCTCGCTGGCGTCGGCGACCGCGGTGGGCCAGTAGAAGCCTTGGCAGAACGCGTTGCCCACGAGAGTGTGTGGCGCCGCGTGGTGGCCGCATACCCCCGCGTGTATGTCCTGGAGGAGCTGGCGCCCCTGAGGGATGGGCACGCAGCGCTGCAGGACTCCCGACGCGGCGCGCTTGTACAGCTCGCCGTCGACGAGAGTGAATGATTTGGCCATCCTGGCGACGCGTCGAGCCTCGGATCGGTCCGAGGGTAGCTCCCCTCGATCCATCCAGGCGATGTACTTGTCGCGCCAGTCCCCCTCTCTAGGGGCTGGCTCTGTATCCATGGCCTCGGCCTCGTTGGCGCCGTAACCCTCGAGCAGGGAGAGCACATACGCCTCGTTCGAGGGGTCCTCATCCATAGGCTCCGCACCTGCTGGACTCGAGGGAGCCCCCGAGGGTTCCTCACAGCTCGAGGGGCATGGCTCGAGGTTGACGGATGGCTGGGCGATGTCTCACACAAAAACGTTCGGGGGAACAGTGATTCGCCCCGACGCGATTTTGGCGAGCTCATCCGCCTCCTCGTTGTACCGGCGAGGCACGTGGTTAAGTTCTATGCCATAGAACTTGTCCTCGAGGGCTCGCGTAGCTTTGCAGTACGCCTCCATCTTATCATCGTGACAGCTCGCATTCTTCATGACCTGGTCGATCACAAGTTGTGAGTCTCCCCTCACGTCGAGGCGCTTGATGCCTTTCTCAATGGCGATTTTGAGGCCGCAAAGGAGGGCCTCATATTTGGCCATGTTGTTTGACGCGGGGAAGTGGAGACGTACGGCGTATCTCATGTGCTCCCCGAGGGGTGAGATGAAAAGCAGGCCCGCGCCCACACCTGTCTTCATCACCGACCCGTCGAAGTACAGAGTCTAGCACTCAGCCTGGATCTGTGGCGGCGGCAACTGCGTGTCCGTCCACTCGGCAAGAAAATCTGCCAAGATTTGGGATTTAATGGCCATGCGCAGTGCGTAGGCGAGCGTTTCGCCCATCAGCTCCACTGACCACTTGACAATCCTGCCTGCTGCATCCGGGTTCTGGACGATTTCTCCTAATGGGAAGGAGGAAACCACCGTGACCGGGTGAGCCTCGAAGTAGTGGCAGAGTTTGCGTCGCGCGACGACCACTGCGTAAAGCAGCTTCTGGACTTGTGGGTAGCGTGCCTTGGTCTCGGACAAGACTTCGCTGATGTAGTACACCGGCCGCTGGACCGGCAGGGCGTGCCCCTCCTCCGTGCGCTCTACTACGATGACAGCGCTAACCACCTGGGTGGTCGCGGCTACGTAGAGGTACAGAGGTTCGCCGTCCTGAGGCGGTGTAAGGATTGGAGCGTGGGCAAGGGTCGCCTTCAGCTAGTCAAGCGCCTCCTGGGCCTCGACGGTCCAGGAGAACCGCTCGTGTTTCTTCAGGAGCCGATAGAGGGGCAGGCCTTTCTCGCCGAGCCGCGAGATGAGGCGGCTCAAGGTGGCGAGGCACCCCAACAACTTTTGGACCCCCTTGAGGTCTCGAATTGCACCCATTCGTTCGAGGGCTGCAACCTTTTCGGAATTGGCCTCGATGCCTCGCTGGGAGACGATATATCCTAGCAGCATGCCCTGCGGCACGCCAAAGACACATTTTTCGGGATTCAATTTTACCTCGTTGGCCCGTAGGCAGCCGAACGCGATGCGAAGGTCGCTAACCAGGTCGTCCTCCTTACTAGTTTTCACGACTATATCGTATACGTATGCCTCAACGGTTCGCCCGATGTGATCTCCGAAAATGTGCTGCATACGTCGCTGGTATGTAGCGCTCGTGTTTCGGAGACCGAATGGCATTGTTATGTAGCAATACATCCCGAATGGCGTAATGAACGAAGTCGCGAGCTGGTCGGTCCTTCATTTTTATTTGGTCGTACCCGGAATAGGCGTCAAGGAAACATAACAGTTCGCACCCGGCGGTCGAATCAACGATTTGATCGATCCGTGGCAAAGGAAAAGGAACTTTAGGACATGCTTTATTTAGACTAGTGTAGTCTACACACATCCGCCACTTCCCATTCTTTTTCTTCACTAATACAGGGTTAGCTAGCCACGTAGGGTGGAACACTTCCTTGATGAATCCAGCCTCGAGGAGCTTCCGCAGCTCTTCTCTGATCGCCCGGCGCCGCTCTTCGTCAAAGCGGCGCAGCCATTGCTGCACGGCGCGGGAGTGAGACAGGATGTCAAGGGAGTGCTCGGCGACCTCCCTCGGAATGCCTGGCATGTCCGAGGGGCTCCACGCAAAAATGTCGGCGTTGGCACGGAGGAAGTCAACGAGAACCACTACCTATTTTGGGTCGAGGGCGGAACTGACCCTCAACACCTTGCCCTCGGGGGCAGCAGGGTCGAGGGGCACCTCTTTGCTCTGCTCGGCAGCCTCGAAGCTGCCGGCGTGCTTGGCGGCGGAGTCGAGGTCCTCGTTGACCAGCTTCTCCAAGTTCGCCACGAGCGCTTCATCCAGCGTTAGAGCCTTCGCGTGCTCCACGCTCTCGACATCGCAGTCGAACGCGTGCTCGATCGACGAGCCGACGGTGATGACACCCTTCGGCCCCGACATCTTCATCTTGAGGTAGGTGTAATTTGGGACCGCCATGAACTTGGCGTAGCACGGCCGCCCAAGGATGGCGTGGTACGCGCCCCGGAATCCCAGAATCCCACCACCTCGAAGGTGAGCGTTTCCTTGCGGAAATTGTCTAGCGTGCCAAACAAGACTGGTAGGTCGATCTGCCCGAGGGGCTGGACGCGCTTGCTCGGCGCGACGCCATGGAACGGCGTCGTGCTAGGCCGCAGCTGGTCCAACCCAATCCCCAACATGTGTAGATTGTGCGCGTAGAGGATGTTGAGGCTGCTGCCTCCGTCCATCAGCACCTTCGAGAACCGCGCGTTCCCGATGACCGGGTCGACCACCAGCGGGTACTGACCCGGGTTGGGGATGCGGTTTGGGTGATCCTCGGACCAGTCGAGGAAGGAGGGAGGCTCCTTCTCCGCGGTGAGGACCTCATGCCGCTCCCGCTTGCGTTGGCGGCTGGACATGTCGACGGTTGGCCCACCGAAGATGAGGAAGACGTTTTCCACAGCGGGGAAGCCACCGGCGTCGCCGTCACCCCCATCCTTCTTGGCCTCGCCGTCCTTCGCGGCGGCACGGCTGTAGAAGTGCTTGAGCATGTCGCACTGCTCGAGGTTGTGGTTGACCGGCGTCTTGTGGTAGGGACATGGCTTTTTCAGCATGTCGTCGAACACCCCAGGGCCTCGAGGGGCCGGTCGAGGGCCCCGTCGAGCTGGGTCAACAGCAAGAGCTTCGTCGTCGTCGTCGCGCCCCTGCTCGCGCGCCTCACGGCATGGCTTCTTTCCCTTCTTGCCCCGCTTGTTCTTCTAGTGGGGCTCCTTGGACTTGCTGCCCTCCGCGGGCACGTCGTCCACGCGCTTGCCCTTCTTCCCGTCGAAGATCGCCCCCACTGCCTCCTCGACTGAGGCAAAGCTGGTGGCGATGTCGAATAGTTCGTTCGAATCGACCGGCGGGCTGCGCCCGAGTTCGCGCACGAGGTCCGAGCACGTGGTGCCCTCGAGGAAGGCATGCACGATTTCGGACTGGGCCACGCTCGGGAGCTCCGTGCAGCGCTTGGAGAAGCGTTGTATGAAGTCCCGGAGCGACTCGCCGGGCTTCTGGGTGCATGCGCGCAGATCCCTGGAGTTTCCAAGGCACACGAACGTGCCCTGGAAGTTCCCCACGAAGGTGCGGACCAGATCGTCCCAGTTGTGGATCTGGCTGGCCGGTAGGTGCTCGAGCCACGTTCGCGCCGAGTCGGCGAGGTGCAGGGGGAGGTTATGGATGATAATCTCGTCGGTGGTGGCCCCGCCTAGCTGACACGCCAGGCGGTAGTTGTTGAGCCACACACAGGGGTCCGTCTCCCTGTTGTACTTGTCGATCGACGTGGGCTAGCGGAAGCGCTGGGGAAAGCTCGTCGTGCGGATTTCCCAGCTGAACACGCGGGTTCCCGATGGCTCCGGCGTCGGCGAGCGGTCCTCCCGGCTATCGTAGCGTCCGCCTCGTCGAGGGTGGTAGCCAGTCGTCGCCCGCGTCTCCGTGTTGCCCGTCCACCGGGCGTTGATGACATTGCGGGCGTCACCATCTTGGGCTTGCCCGCGCGTGTCGAGGAGCTGCTCCTTGGCCGGTGTGCGCCCCGGGTTGGCGAGACGCTCTGCTGCGCCGCCCATGTGCACCGAGGGCTCGGGGCCTTGCGCACCCCCGTCGTCCCGCACGCTCCCCTGCTGGCGGATGCGGGACACCGAGCTTCCGGCCTGTTGGATGACCGCTTGCTCGATAAGCGCATGCGCCTCGCGGTGCAGGTTCCACGCCTCGGGCGTCAAGGGGGCGGGCATGGCCCATAACAGCGTTGCGGCGGCAATGAGCTTCTGGCTCTCTCACGGGGGCGTGCTCGGATCGTCGACGTTGAAGTCGGCGTTGATGCGATCGCGGGCTTGTCGGCCCAACTCCCGTGCGCGTTCACCGCGCGCGGAGGCTTCCCCGGTGATGGAGGCTTGAAGCAGCCGCACCACACGGTACTCCTCCGCGAGCTTGGCCTCAAGCTCGCGCGCTTGAGCCAACTGCGTGTTGACGTCGGCCCCCCTCGGTGGTGAGGAGGGAGGGGCGCTTGGCCCCGCACCCTAGCGTGTTCCAGTTTCCGGGCCGGGGGGATCTCTCTGTCGCCAGCTTCTGCCACATTAGCGGCGTTCGCCTGATCGTTGGTGATCACGACACAGCACTCGCGCGCGGGGTCGTAGCTCCCGGCACTGGAGTCGTCGGAGTAGCCGAACCAGTAGTCTGTGGCGTCCAGGAACCGCCAGAACATCACTGGGTCGGGCACACCGGAAAAGTCCCACTCCGTGTATCCGTGCGAAGTAGCGGGTGGCAGCTCGCCGGCGGAGCCTTGGGACGACTCGTCGCCGGCGGAAGCGTTGGGGTCCCTGGCGACCGGGACATGGCGGCCAGAGCAAACCCCGCGCGTCGCCGCGTTGGTGCCGGCGGAGGCGACGTACGCCGTCGTAGCGCCGCGCAAGCGATGGGGAAGCGCGGTCCCGAGACCGAGCCCCCCCCCCCCCCCGTCGGAGCGGGCGTCGTCTCGCCGGAGAGCGCGTCGCGTTGTGAGGCGACGCGCGCGGCATGTCAACGCTCCACCCACGCCTATCGCGAGCGCCGGCCGGAGCGTCGGCGGCGCCGTGGCGCCGAGGGGGCCCGCGGCGTCCGTGCCGGCGGGCGTTGGCGTCGCGGCGACCGGGACTGACACGGCTTGGCGCCGCGCACGGAGTTCCTCACGGTTGGTGAGGCGCATGAGGTAGCCGTTCCCCGTAGCTTGGAAGTTCAGGCTCACGAACCGGATTTCAAATCCGGCCGGGAGGGGGTCCGAGCTGCCCATGGAATACCTCTGACCGCGGTACTCGGTGCGAATCACCATCGAGAGGGCTGGTGACGAGCCGATCTTCAGCGCGAGGCCCCTACCTGGCGCACCAACTGTCGGTGCGGAAAGTAGTCCCGACACTAACTAGTAATGAGCGCTGAGATTTGCCTCTCGATGGCCGGTGCTAAGCAACTAAGGACACTTGGTTTATCCTGGTTCCGGCCGGGGCTGTACGTCCAGCAGTGGTGTGCTCGGGGCACTGAATTGCTTGCACCGTGGTGCTCGTAGAGGGGTGGCTACGAGCGAGGCGGGAGAGAAGGCGTGGCATCCAAGTCCCAGGGGTGTTGATTGAGGCAAGTGCCAATATCGTGGAGAAGGCGGAGAGCGTGTGGGTGATCGCTATCCATCGTCCCGTGTTCCCGCGGCTGGGGGGCTGCCCCTCCTTTTATAGGCCAAGGAGAGAGCGGTTTACATGCATGCCGCACTGTTTCCCTACGTGTGGAGGTATGGCGAGCAGTGCTGTGGAGCTGACTGTCGTCCTGTCGAATCCTGCTCCTGTTGAGGCGTCGTGGTGCGTCCTGTGCTCATACAGGAGCAGCTTCGAGGGTGGCGGTGTAGCGGTTGGTTGACCGGCCGCCGTGGTGGGCCGGCTCGAGGGTGCCGTTGACGGGGGCCCGTACGTGGCACAGTGGTCGCTGTTGGCAACGTCTTGTCCTCGCGCGTCCCAACAGCGTCGGGACATCGCCATAGCGTCCAGCGTGATGCTGCAGTGGCGGGGATGGCCGCACAGGGTTGACAACGACGGGGATGACCGATCCCGCCGGCCTGACGTTACGGTGTGGCCCTGCATAAGCACGTAGAAGATATTCGAGGGTGCCGCCGGCCCCCCTTCGAGGGCACGGCGTGTTAGCCGTATGGGGGTAGGCGGCACAGTGTCACGGAGCTGACACTGGCCATGCCGCATAGTGCTGCACAGCGGCGAGGATGAGTTCCCCCCTAGGGAGTTGGCGGAACAGCACCGGGGCGTGATTCCCAGGCGTGTCAGAGTAGTGGCACGACCCTGTGGTGTCAGAGCATTAAATGCTCGTGCGTGCGGGAACAGGTGTGTGTGGGAGCGCGGGCAACGCACGTGTGGGTGCCCTCAAGCGAAGCGGGCCCCGCCTGAGGGGGTGCTTAGCCCTCGAGCGAGGCGGACCCCGCCCGAGGGGGTGCAAAGGCCTCGAGCGAGGCGGACCTCGCCCGAGGGACTCGAGCGAGGCGGACCTCACTCGAGGGCATCCGCTGTGTTGCCCTGGCGGGCTGCGGGGGCCACCAGGGTCGTGGTTGTGTTGTGTGTGTATTTTAGGTGCGCGAGTTGATTTGCGTTTTGCGTTTTTGTAGGTTTTAAGCGGGTTTCCCTGGTTATTTAGGGGACCCTTATGGCTGTCCCCGACACTAACCATGATGAAGACCTTGATGACAGTGGACTAGGGAAATGAACCATTATTCCCACCAAATGTGTTGAGGCCTAAGGATATCACTGATCAAAGAGTTAGGGGCTTCGATGATGGTGCACCTCCTATAGATGTTTCCATAGAAGATGTAAAGCGTGTCCGGGAGATATTGTGCGAGTACATTCTTAAGGAAACCATCGACCGAAAGGGCAACTTCTACAGTGGTGCACCGTGAGTTTATTTTGACCAGAAACTTGAAACTCATTCAGTCTTCTTTAGTCAGGTGTTGTTGCCTGAGAAACCTGCTTGGCTTGCTTGGTTGGGGTCAGATACTGCCTGGTTCAGGCAGATTTCTCATGACTCCATCCAAACAAGCCCTGATGAGAGTAACTTGAAACTCGATGTGATCCTAGCTTGTCTATAAATGTGATCTTGCTTTGCCTATATCTGTGATGTGAGAATGTGTTTGTGATGTCTCCTTGTTGTGGTGGCTGCCAAATCCAGGCTGGTTCTAGGATGCAACCCCTGGTGGCTGCCAAATCCTGGTTGGTTCCAGGATGCTGCCGATAACCGGGCAGGTTAATATAGGGGTGGCCGCCGTATCTGTAACGGGCGTTAATTAAAGCTCGTTACAAACACTGATCAGTGAGTAACGGGCTTCATTTGGAAAGCCCGTTACAAAAATGCCCACAATGTAACGGGCAGTGTAAAAGCCCGTTACCAGTCCTGACCGGTAGGCCCTAGGACCTGGCTCGTTCATCGAGATATAGGAGACGCAGGTTGAAAGCAAGCGTCTCTTTTAGTAGAGAGAAAGCAGACGCGTGTGGAAACAAATGCGTCTCATTTCGTCGAGACAGTGGAGATGGAGGTTCACGGAACGCGTCTCTGAAGTTAATTTCACAGTAACGAGCTCTGTTTCATGCCCGTTACCAAAGTTCCATGTGGGCCTAGAGAAACAGTCATTTCATGTGACCAGTGACTAGTTGTGGTAACAGTCGTTGTTTGATGCCCGTTATGAATCCTATATGTACTGAGACACGCATGAAATAGACGCGTCTCAGTTCGTCAAGATAGTGGAGACGCAGGTGCACATCAGTCAAGATAGTGGAAACGCAGGTGCAAATCAGGCGTCTCTGATATTGAGCTTCTGTAACGGGTTTTTGCTTTGGTGCCCGTTACGAAAGTTCCCTGTGGGCCCAGAAAAACAGCCATTTCACGTGACCGGTGGCTAGTTGTTGTAACAGTCGTTGTTTAATGCCTGTTACGAATATGCGTTACCTTTCTTGGCTTATTTGTAACACTTGATCGGTAATGGGCGCATTGCCCGTTACCAAAGGCGATCTACGCTCGTTACCAAAGGCAGTTTTTCACGTAGTGACTGCCCCCGAGCCGGCAGTCGGAGGACGCGATCGCCATCCACGATACCCCCTCACGTACCCCACCCACCACACGAGGGTTGCTCAGAGGACGGCGGCAGCGGCGAAAAGGAATGAGCACCAGGCCCACCACGACCGACGAAGCGTGGTCGTATTTAGATTTATGTTTTGACACTTGTCGTGCACATTGTTTTTGTTTGTTCTAATTAATTCATGTATTCTCGTATTCAGTTTCATGTTATTTCACATTTATAGTATTGAGAAAAAACCAAAATCAAAAAATCAAAAAGAAAAAAGAAAAAAACAAAAACACCTACCGCATTTTGAAGCGGCAGTAGACTGCAAGCAACTGTCGTTTCAAGTGGCGGCAGCTGCCAAGCAGCCAGCCGCCACCCAACCCGGGCCTACTGCCACTTTTGCAAACCTACAGCCTTTTGCCACGGCGGTAGGTTCCTACTGCCCTTTCAAATGGCGGCAGGAACAAACGGCGGTTCGATGCTATTTCTGCAATGTTAATCTGACTATTTATTTTTGTAAAATTGATGAAAAAATATATAAAAAATTCTGCTTTCGGCTGGCTGGACCGTTTCGGTTTCCTTTTTAACGGAAGGGAGGGGATGGCGACGGATGATGATAACGGATTCTGTAGTAGTGGTGTAATGTGTGCTAAAAAAACGTAGTAGTGTGATATTTTTACTTTTTTTTGTAGCGCTAGAGCAGACGATCGAGTATAGTATCACCGAGATTATTAGGCTACACGGGTGGATCCCGGGATTTTCCATTTTCGCCGTCGATGTCTAGACAGCGAGTCCACACCGGAGCAGGAATGATATGCTAAAGCGGACATCCAAATCCAACAAAGCATGTACCCGACAATATCTTTGGTGGCGTGCTCCCACGCACGGTCATCCGTGGACCGTAGTGCCCACTAGCACAACACAGTACTGTTAACAATCCCTTGGCCCTTGCCAACGGCTTGCTTAGTTTTTTTCAACGAACAGCATAAGATAGTATATTTTATTGCTATAGCAAGACTACAATCCAATCCTGAGAGTTGGAGGTCGTAGACATAAAAAACAAATAAAGAAAAAAGAATTACACTCGTTCATTGGATTGGGATGTCAACACAGATTACCTCTCAACAACACTCACTAAGGTACGACACGATTGGAACATCAACACAGCCCCACAAATATACTCTGCACCACTACACTCGACGACGATAGTGAAGTTCTCAGTTTTGTTTCATTTCTTAATTTATCGTAGGCGCAAATCTGAACAAGGTTCCACACTACCAGAAAACCGCGTCTGTCTCGTGAGTCTGGAGCTCCAGCTCTTGTCAAAGAGCGAACACTCGGCAGATGGTCCTCTTTGCCGTGACCACGGAACTGCATATGGGATTGTACACAACATGCGCTTTTAGCCGAACAAGACCATATTATCATCACAAGTTTATTTAATTTTTTGAAGGTCGACACCAATTTTTGTAGGTGTAACGACCGTCGAAGCGTACGGCTACCATAGTACAATACATATATACGCACGTGCGTGTGGCGTATGTACGAGAAAGTCACATCTTGTCGCACTGCGCAGGTGCGAAGAAGAGCTTGCCGTTCTGCACGTCGTAGACGATGTGCATGTTCTGCTGCTGGAAGTTGCCTATGAGCGTCAAGTCGCCTCCCTGGCCGTCGAATATCATGCACAGCAGCTTGCCGTCGACGAGCGGCATGTAGTTCTCCCGGGGCAGGTCCATGTCGGCGCCCTCCAGGTGGAACACCAACTTCGGCACGGGCACCTTCCTCGCTTCCGCCTCCGACGCCGCGGCGAAGCACGGGTACCCCGTCGCCTCCGACGAGTCGCCGGCGGTGACGACTGGCAACGGCACCTGCGCCACGAACGCGTCCATGATCTTCTCGTACACGGCCGCCGGGAAGCTGGTGACGCCCGTGCCGGAGTCGATTATCGTCCCGCCGGAGCCGTCCTTCTTGATGGCGAACGCCGACGCGTCGATCGGCAGCCGCGTCTTGCCGACGGTGATGCCCTGGAGCGATAGGAAGTAGTTGTTCGGCCTCAACGGGCTCGGCCGCTTCATCGGAGTGGACCGGACCGGGCCCGTGGCGTGGGCGCTGAGGTCGTCGGGCGTGCCCAGGAACACTGGGCTTGGCTTGGAGCCGAACACGGACGTGAAGCAGTGCGAGAACCGGCGGACCTTGAGCTGCGACGGCAGCGACTGCGACCCGCGACCGAAGCCAGCGATGCCGGACTCGTTGGTGAAAAATACGCCCTTGTTGTAGAGGCCGCAGCCGAAGCTGAGACCCGGGACGACGGCGGCGGCGGCGCCGCCGCCGTTGGACGAGGAGCCCTTGAAGGTGAACGTGTCCCTGAGGACGTAGCCCGCCGTGATGGATCCGTCGCCGTAGGAGTCGAGGTAGAAGCACGAGTGGTCGCTGATTATGCACGCAGAGATGGCGGACTGGGCGCAGATCGAGTCGGAGCACGGGACGTAGCTGAAGGTTTTGGAGGCGGATGGGTCGAAAAGCGGCGACGGCTGGTCGAAGCAGACCCGGCACCCCGTGCACTGCGTCCAGACGAGGTCGCTGCCAGTGTCCAACGTCAGCGCCACGTGCTGCGGGCGCGGCGTGCCGATGGCGAAGTGGATGAGGTACTCGGTCTGCGGCCGGCCAGGGATGCCTGGTGCCGCGGCCGCGGTCGCCGGGTGGCTGGAAGAGGAGCTGTTGCGCCGGTAAAAGCTCGCCGCGCGGGCCCGCGAACGAGAGGCCATCCGGCTGAGCAACTCCGACCTCGTGAAGCCGCGGCCGCCGTCGACGTGGGTCATGTCGGCACGGATGGTGACGCCGCCGGCGGCCACGGTGGCATAAGCAGACGTAATCGAGATGATCAGGAAGCAGAGGAGCACGCAAGATGAAACTTGCAACACTGGCTCGACCTTCATGGTGGACGCGCTTGCAACGGGTTTCTCGCTCCCGTTAAGATTGTGGTTTGACTCGAGCGGGAGGCCTCATATATATAGACGTAATAGTGGTGCAGTTTCATCGTTCCAATATGTACGTGTGGTTTTGCATTTTCCAAGTTTCATCTAACTACGTCATTATATATTATAACTCATGACTTTTGGTATACAATTTGTACTTCATTCACTCTAAATTGTAAGTTGTTTTGACTTCTAGGTGCGTAGTTTTTGTTATACATATATCTAGATGCATACGAATACCTATGAACTTAGAAAATCAAAATGACTTACAATTTAGAAAAAAAAAATTGGTCCACAGTGCCCTCATGTACTCTAGTTGAGTACTGTAGTGTAGAGATACACGTAAGTCATGTAAACATGTAAGGAGAAATTAGAGATCTTCTAGTCCTGACTTCTAATGTGTCATTCACTGGTCCACAAACGATTTGTACCGGCGGGTAAAAGGGGTCTTTGCTGGCAGGTGGAGCGCCCGCCAGCGATCTTGTGCCAGCACAAATCGTTTCGATCTTCGGCGGTTGTCCGCCCGCCAGCATAGAGACCTAGTGCTGGCGGGCGCTTAAGTCACCCGCCAGCACTGAGGTTTTCCGGGTCAGCACTTAAAAACCGAAAATAAAAAGAAAAAAACTTTTTTATAGGAGAGACCCCACCAACCTACATACGAGTCGCGCATTTTTTCGCGTAAAGTCGCGACGCTCCGCGGTTGCCGTGGTTCGAACCCGTGACCTCTACCTCGCGCGAAGCCTCCTCTACCACTACACCACACCCTCATATACATCCATATGTAGTTTTGGTTCTACTCATACTATACAACGCCGAGTGTAAATCGGTTTTTAGAGGCACTAAACGGATTCAAATTAAAAACTTGTCAACTACAAAGTTTCTTAACTTCCTTAGATCTACAACTTTCGTGTTGGGAGTTTTTCCATTTGAGGTCTTTTACGAAATTTGAATTTCAAATTTGAGAGATTCAAATTTGATTTTCATTGACAATATGATTTCAAATAAAAAAAGTGTAAACTAAAAAGTTTCATAACTTATTAGGATCTACAACTTTCATGTTAGTAGTTTCTTCAATTGAAACCGTTTGAAAAATTCGAATTTTTCAAGTGGCTGTGTCCATCTGTGCTGGCGGGTGACTTATGTTGCCCGCCAGCACTAGACCTTTACTGCTAGCAGGTGTAAAGCCGACGCCCCTTTCACCATAGTGCTGGCGGGTGCCAATTACACCCGCCAGCACGCTAATTTTTTGTGTCAGTACAAATCGTTTTTGGCCTAGTGATTTTAAGTGATGTAATGATAAAAAAGATTCACACATATCACCTCACTTAATTCTTTCCATAAATAACATGAAAAGTTTCAAAAAAAAACATGAACAAAATTTCAAAAATATATATCAACAACTTATATGTAGGATTTTGAATAACATTCCATCAAAAAATTATTTGAGTAATATTTCAATAAGAAAACATAAAAACAATTATTTATGTTATGAAAATCTACTTGATAACATTTTTTTAAAATCCAATAGGAAAACATAAACTGAAAACTACTTACATAGTTTGGACAAAATAATTATCTATAGATAATTACTTACATAGGTAACTTTTTTGGGAAAAAATTCAGTAAAACGAAAAAATGGGGAAAATTACATGACTTAAAAAAGACTTATCTAGAAAAGGTACAAAATCAAAAAAAAGAAATAAAATGGAAAAAATCTTTACATAAGCTTTGCATAAATTTTATTTTTTTAAAAAAAATCTATGATTGGTTAGTCTATTGGTGCTATCATACTGCGCGAATGCTGAAGAGTGATGCACTCCATTGCCATCCATGCTTCACCACCACTATATACACAAGCCCATTTTTTATATTTTTGTAAAGATTTTACAAAAAATATATGATACTAGGAAACTTTGTTAAAACTATACTATAAACATCATTTCATACAGCGGTTGTAGAGCCAACCGCCAGCAAACAAAGGTGGTTACCAATCATGCGCGGGTCCCATGGTCGAACCATCGTATCATACGACTGTTACTGCAACTGCCTTATGATACAATGGTAGGTGTCTGCAATCGCCATTCATATGGCAGTTAGTTCTCAAGCCTAATAAAAGCTTGAAAAAATTGGCTGGCAATGTCATAAAAATTCAGATAAAACAAAGATGGGGTGAAGAGGAGAAGGGAGTGGGGTGGAGATGGTGGAATCAGCAAAGCTCTACTGGATCTTCATTTCATTCCAGGTATTATGCTAATTTCAACTCTATTAGTACATGTACTTAGACAACATTAGGTATATTGATGACATAGTTAGTGATTCACTAGATTTAATTAGATGTAAGGTATTAGATGACATAGTTTTAGTGTAGTTTAGTTAATTTTTACTAGATTTACTAAATAGGTTAGTTATTCACTAGATTTAGTTATTAATAGTTGTTGTTGTGATGTATTCTCTCAGGCATGTCCAAGGCAGTTTGTGTGCAAGTGTTTTATGGATCAGAAGAAGTTAGATATGGCCCGAAAGGAGTTGATTTGTCAAATTTTATCTCAATCATGAAAAATGTTTGTAGGGCTACAAATAGAACTTGGGGTTCCATAACCAAGTGGCTATACAAGACATTCTCACTAGATTCAGAGCAACATGTCTTGTCGGTGATGACACTAATGAACAGAAGTGAAACGCTGTTTTGGGAGCTTATGCCACTTCAGGGTACTAGAAATTGGATCTTATCCTGGAGTGAGGATGGTCCCTCTCTCGGTCCAGACCTCCGGACTGAGCAGGATCCAGAGTTTAAGGAGTCATTCCAACCATAAGAGAAGAGATATTTCGAATTCATGCGTTGTGTTAGAAGCTACGATCCAAAAAAACTGTGCAGTAGCCAGATGTGCACACAATGAGTTATGCGTAGGGATGAAATAACCCCAGTCGTTGCTTCTGGCACAACCCATGAGTATGGGTAAGCAAAGTTGTGTGACCTTTGTCTGTCATCTTTTTCTTTGTTTACTAACATAATCTCGGTTTTTTCAGTACTCCCACCAACCAGATAATTGTGATTTCGTTAGATGGGTGGATCTCCCCATCTATTGATTTGTATCAAAAGTACATCGACTACCTTGAGGACGTCATCATCTTCAACCTCAAGCATGATCTCATGAAGGCACTGGCTCCTCCATATCCACCATCTAGCGAAGACGACAGACTCGTGGTGGAACCTATGGTGTTCAAGATGAACACTGGTTGTGTGGATTCGTGGTGCACCTGTCCATGCATGAGAAAAAGAACAACAACACTCCACCTTCACCACCACCTCCACCCCAACTCCCCCCTAGGTACTACATGCCCTCCCAGTGCTCCGGTGCGTCTATGTTCTCTAGACAATACTCGTACCAGTAGACTAGGAATATTGCAATCATTTTCTAAATTCTCTAAGGCATGTTATGATTAGCAATAGTGCATGGTAAGGTTATTGGTTGCATCGTACGTGTCATTGCAAATTTGTGTGTTGTACTAAGTGATAACCGATTCATGCAAAACTGGTCCATCTTTCAAATTTGTATTTGAAAATCAATTAAAAAGTGGTAAATTCGTACAAATGTTAACCTAAAAATTATAAAAACAAGAAAACAAGACTTCAGCTGTGGTATGAAATGGCGGTTGCCCCAACCATCATTTCATATGGTGGCTGAAGGCCTGCAACCGCCGGTAGCAAGGCACCCAACTGCCGTTTCATTTAGTGCTAGGGTTAACTGCCATTTGAAACAGCGACTGGTGGCTGTTGACGGTTAATAGTTGTATCAAAGTTCGTTTAGACTTGCAAGCGGACAAGTCTCCCGTCGTAGTTAAGGGACCCTTCTTCCCTCGAGTGGTGAACCCAAGGTATCGAATCCGTGGAACAAATGTGTGACGCAAGAGACGATCTAGTAATGCCAAGTAACTTCAATCTTCGAAAGGTGAAACCCTAATGCATCTAGTCAAAGAACATTAAAAACGAATCTAATCTACTAAAGACCGGAGGTAGCAAAGATAGAGGGGGTAGATAAACCGATCTAGAGAGATCGGGTCAATCCTTTTGTTGAAGTTCCAAGCAAAAGAATAAGTACCAAGTTTAATCTCATTAGAAGCATCTTTAAACTGTGGTTTCCCGTCTGACTCCGAAAACGCCCGCATTTCAGAGCCACCGTTCTATCACAACGCACTCCTATTCATGCGGGTAGTCTAGGGCGAGTCCGAGGACGAGTCGAGTTCTTTCGGAAGATCAGGCGTGCAAATCTAGCCACCGCGGCTACAAGAACACCCTGTGTGATCTATCTCGAGAATAGATCTAAAATAAGCAAAGCCGATCGAAAAACGAAGACTTCGGAGAAACACTTGATCGCTAGAAATCGGATTCAACTTGATAATTCAACTAGTACAATGATACATGAACAAGATCACCACCGGGATCCTACCTTGATCTTGCTTCTAGCTCCGGGAACTCCGACGTGGTCTTCCTTGCAAGGTTCCCACGTCGGCTAGGGAAACCCTAGTCAACTAGCTCGACCCTCTCCTCTCCGAGATGGTGTCCCTCTCTTCTCTGCTCCTCGGCGGCCGATGACGAATGAGTTGATGCGTGGCTCTTGACCCCGGGGCTATAAATAGCCCAAATGGCGGCTAGGTCAAAGGGGGAGGCGACCGAGCCCTGGAATGGGCTGGGTCGACCGGCCTAGGCCGACCGGCCTGGGCCCATCCCGGCCCAGTTACCTACCTCCTTTGCCCTACGTCGATTCCCGAGTCTTCTAGATCCTTCCCCCTTCTGCATGTGGGCCCTTGTCGTCAGTTTCTCTCCGAGTTGGATGTAGCTCCTTGTCCCGCAAGATTCGGCACTTTTCTGGGTAGGTCCTTGGAGTTTGTCATCTTCTCGGGTTTGGTCCCTGGGCTTCTTGGAGTCAAATTTGCTTCATTGCATGACTTGTATGGGGTTTCAAGGTCTTGTCACAAGGTGCTTGATGAACTTATCCCGGAAGTCTTGCTTTCAACGCTAAAACCCTGCATAAACACTAAACTCCAAAACCGACATGCACGAATGAACTTGTTATACCAAGGGGGTTAGTACCAAGGGATAAGGTATAAAACTTATGCCAACACCGAAGGTAAAATCATGGCTAGGTTGACGGAATTTCACCGTCAACATCTCCCCTGTGCTTAAACCTTGGTCATCCTCGAGTAAGCCTTCGATGGATATCATCATTGCCCTTCATTGCTTAAACCTTGCACTTGATTATACATGAGAAAACATAATGCTCTAAAAATTTTAATTCATTAAGGTTTCATAATGTACTAGCTTTCATCCCTACGGAGGGTAGATTCTTAATTAAGCTTATCCCACAAGTATTAACATGCTCCAAAGTTTAAATAGATCTCAAAAATTTTGAAATAAAGAACGGGATGAAAAAGAGCTAAACCAAGTTCACAAATTATCTTGCATATTGCTCATGAACTCTCATCTCATCTTTTCTCTCAAGCCTATTTATCTACTCCTTTCCCTCTCATAACATATGTGTGTGTGTGTGTGTGTGTGTGTGTGTGTGTGTGTGTGTGTGTGTGTGTGTGTGTGTGTGTGTGTGTGTGTGTGTGTGTGTGTGTGTGTGTGTGTGTGTGTGTGTGTGTGTGTGTGTGTGTGTGTGTGTGTGTGTGTGTGTGTGTGTGTGTGTGTGTGTGTGTAGTAGGCTTTATATGGAGCTTTTTGGGAAAGTTTAGTCCTACCCAGATTTATAAATGAGATGTTGTCAAAACAAGACAAGCTTCTCAAAAAGGTCATTGGAAAATAATGTTATATCAAGGAGGGGAAAGAGAAAAATACACACACTTGAGATAGGTGGACATGTGCAAATGGCAAAGAGTGATCCCGAGGCACAAAGGAAGTCCTCGTTATCGGATTGCACATGGTTGGAAAGTGAGTATGGATCTTTTAATCTTGAAGCCTTGAAATTCCTAATGCACTTTAGAGAACCGTGGAGTTCACTTTATTATTATTTTTACACATACTCGTATTTTTTCTCTTTTTCTTATATTTTTATTTCTTTCTTTCTTTTTCTTTCTCATTTTTTCTTTTTCTTTCTCATCAAATTTTCTTATTTGCTCCCCTTTGAACTCTAAAATTGCATCGTACCTACCTCCCCCCCATGCTTAGACGTTGCTCGTCCTCGGGCAAAGAGGTGACAAATAAGGTAGGTGCCGGAAATATTTTTCCTTTGGAGAGATACTTGAATTCTTTGATCGTGGCACCGTATTGCAATCTTCCCTGAATTGATGATCCATCCTCAATGATAGGTTGTGGTCAAGGAGGTAATCATGAAAGATGATATTTGGTTTTAAAGGGTGGATATCCGGCGAGGTTTGTGAGATCTCCGAAATGGGTACACACAATGCACAGATAAAAGGCTAGAAAAAAGATAGATACGCAAAAACGGAATGACCAACTTCTTAGTCTCGGGCCAGAGAAATCATGGCCTGCAATAACTCACTCAAAAATAATTCTTGTACACTAAGGTTTATGCACTTAAATATATATAAGGCTCTGGATAGGTAGAGCAACACACAAGTAATATTCATGACAAGGTTAGCATTATTTTTAGGCATAAAACCATCTTTAATCTTGTTAACACCAAAATTTGGTAAGGAGTCTGACTTGTGGGTCCAGCTCGGTGAGGAATCCGTCTGGTGGAAATAAGGTGTTTTCGTATGCATTCGGCAGAAGAATCCGCGGTCGGCTATCTGCTTCCGTTCGGCAAGGGAACAATTGAGCTGATTTTGTGGGATTGGACGGTGACGTGGCTCAAGCAGGAAGGACGGATGGATGGATAAGTGATCAAGCTTAGAGATAAATTAGGTATCAAATCCATTCGAGGTTGTACTTGGCAGGGTATAAATATGAGCCCTGAATGTATGTAACATATACGTAACCATTCTCAATACAAACCGGCTTTACGCCAAACCCTAGAGTCCATTTGTCGTGTCGTCGAGTTCTTCGAGAGGGTTCATCGATCCGTCGACCTCCGTGATTACCGGCAACCATGTATCATATCTAGTATCATGCGGTGGATTTAGATCTGATGCAAGTAGTCTTGTTACCATGCTTAGTGTCATGCGGTAGATTCAAGCTTGGTTCAAGAAGGTTTCTTGTTAGGTCATGAGCCATGCGGTAGGCTAAGATCTAGCTTGAAGCTAGTTATCGGCTCTATTGGATTTTGGAAAGATCCAATAGATTCATTAAGTTACCTCGTATTGCTTTGAGTTTTTGCTTTATGTTTAAATTCATGTAACACCTTTTTTCCCAACCTAGATGGGTTTGGATCGGCTTTATCCCTTTCGATGATCCTTGTGCGAATCAAGTTCGTGCCTTTAGCTATTTTAATATGTGGATCACGTGCTCTTTGATAGCCGAAACCGAATCGATCTAGGTTTTTACGTGTTGCGGGTTCAAGCTTGCTAATGCTTGTATAAATCTTGAAAGAACTGAGTATCACGCGGTAGATGCAGGTTTTTGGGTTGTTTTGGAGCTAGTCATCTGGTCGATTAGATTTCAAATCAATCTGATAGATTTGTCTTGCTTGGCAATGTTCGTTCCTTCTTCATGGACCCCGATTCGGCTGTTCAGCCGTATTCGGTTATGTTTTTCACGAGTAGAACACGTGCGTAATTCATGCTTTAAATAATGTATGCTTTTAGCTTTCCATGTTTAGATCGTATCATGCGGTGGATAGATCTATTTGTGGAAAGTGGTACGATCCCCATGCAAGTTGTATCATGCGGTGGATAGATTTGTTTGGTGTCGTACCTGATGGGTTTTAAAGTACCTAGATATGCGGTAGACTAGTGCTTTGGATCTATGCATGCTTGTTTATTACATGTTTATGCTCTCGCTTTACTTTATTTATTTATTTAATGTTGATCACCACGGGGATCGGTCGTGGTCTTGTGCACGTGCATCTTTGTCCAAACAGAGACTGATTGTCGTCATGCTTGCGTCATCCATTCGGCTATGTTACTTTTCCTTTTATAAGCTCCCGAATGGTTTCAGTTTAATGGCAGATAGCTTTCTATAGCAATGTGTCATCCCATCTGGCTTCGTAGCCGTAAATATGGAACTGTCTGGTACCACCCGGCAAGTTCGAATCTTCGGTATTTAACTACTTTGTCTTTTGTTAATTTTCAGGGAAAATTGACTGGCACGTCTTGTGATTCTTTGCACGTGTGAAGCCAGCTTGTTCGGCTTGTTGTGTGCTTGGTGCTAGGTGCACATTTTGCGTCAACACACTTTTTGGCACGCCTGGTGGGACCACAGCCGAAAATCAAGATGCCTGACATCGGGGACATCATGGACGTCAACATTGAAGACCTCTCTCCTGAACAACGGCAGCAGCTCCAGGACGCCGTGGACCAATTCCAGCAGAAGTGTATGCTGTCCTTCAAGAAGAACAGGAGTGGCGTCCCCTACCTGAAAAATGAGATGCCCAGGGTATTGTTGCCAGGGGAAGGCGACGCCACGACCCAGCAGGAGATCCAATAGATCTAGCAGGGTAAAAGTGTGTTGACGCAAAATGTGCACCTAGCGCCAAGCACACAACAAGCCGAACAAGCTGGCTTCACACGTGCAAAGAATCACAAGACGTGCCAGTCAATTTTCCCTGAAAATTAACAAAAGACAAAGTAGTTAAATACCAAAGCTTGGAACTTGCCGGGTGGTACCAGACAGTTCCATATTTATAGCTACGAAGCCAGATGGGATGACACATAGCTATAGAAAGCTATCTGCCATTAAACTGAAACCATTCGGAAGCTTATAAAAGGAAAAGTAACATAGCCGAATGGATGACGCAAGCATGACGACAATCGGTCTCTGTTTGGACAAAGATGCACGTGCACAAGACCACGACCGATCCCCGTGGTGATCAACATTAAATAAATAAAAAAAGTAAAGCGCGAGCATAAACATGTAATAAACAAGCATGCATAGATCCAAAGCACTAGTCTACCACATGTCTAGGTACTTTAAAACCCGTCGGGTACGACACCAAACAAATCTATCCACCACATGATACAACTTGCATGGGGATCGTACCACTTTCCACAAATAGATCTATCCACCGCATGATACGATCTAAACATGGAAAGCTAAAAGCATACATTATTTAAAGCATGAATTACGCATGTGTTCTACTCGTGAAAAACATAACCGGATACGGCTGAACAGCCGAATCGGGGTCCATGAAGAAGGAACGAGCATTACCAAGCAAGACAAATCTATCAGATTGATTTGAAATCTAATCCACCGGATGAATAGCTCCAAAACAACCCAAAAACCTACATCTACCGCGTGATACTCAATTCTTTCAAGATTTATACAAGCATTAGCAAGCTTGAACCCGCAACACGTAACAACCTAGACCGATTCGGTTTCGGCTATCAAAGAGCACGTGATCCACATATTAAAATAGCCAAAGGCACAAACTTGATTTGCACAAGGATCATCGAAAGGGATAAAGCCGATCCAAACCCATCTAGGTTGGGCATAAAGGTGTTACATGAATTTAAACATAAAGCAAAAACTCAAAGCAACACGAGGTAACTTAATGAATCTATTGGATCTTGCCAAAATCCAATAGAGCTGATAACTAGCTTCAAGCTAGAACTTAGCCTACCGCATGGCTCATGACCTAACAAGAAACCTTCTTGAACCAAGCTTGAATCGACCGCATGACACTAAGCATGGTAACAAGACTACTTGCATCAGATCTAAATCCACCGCATAATACTAGATATGATACAAGGTTTCCGGTACTCACGGAGGTCGACGGAACGATGAACCCTCTCGAAGAACTCGACGACACGACAAATGGACTCTAGGGTTTGGCGTAAATCCGGTTTGTATTGAGAATGGTTACGTATGTGTTACATACATTCAGGGCTCATATTTATACCTTGCCAAGTACAACCTCGAATGGATTTGATACCTAATTTATCTCTAAGCTTGATCGCTTATCCATCCATCCGTCCTTCCTACTTGAGTCACGTCACCATCCAATCCCGCAAAATCAGCTCAACTGTTCCCTTGCCGAACGGAAGCAGATAGCCGACCGCGGATTCTTCTGCCGAATGCATACGAAAACACCTTCCTTTCACCGGACGGATTCCTCAACGAGCTGGACCCACAAGTCAGACTCCTTACCTTTTGTTAATTTTCAGGGAAAATTGACTGGCACGTCTTGTGATTCTTTGCACGTGTGAAGCCAACTTGTTCGGCTTGTTGTGTGTTTGGCGCTAGGTGCACATTTTGCGTCAACACACTTTTTGGCACGCTCGGTGGGACCACAGCCGAAAATCAAGATGCCTGACATCGGGGACATCATGGACGTCAACATTGAAGACCTCTCTCCTGAACAACGGCAGCAGCTCCAGGATGCCGTGGACCAATTCCGGCGAGAAGTGTATGTCTTGTCCTTCAAGAAGAACGAGGAGTGGCGTCCCCTACCGAAAAATGAGATGCCCGGGGGTATTGTTGCCTGGGGAGAGCAATGCCACGACCCGGCGGGGAGAGGGAGGAATGCATACAAGCGTTCCGAGATGCCGCGGACCACGTCTTGAGCGAGGCACCACAAAGCTTTCCTTGGTGCGTTCAAGCGGATGATGGTGGTCGTCTTCGGTCCGGGCATGGAGCGGGCATTCGGCAAGGCACCCATTCAAGGAGGCACGCGTGGAGTTGGGCGAATCCGGTTCTCGGCCGCCATTGCGAGCCGGCCCGGCCCGACCTCCTCCTCGGAGCGCCGGGAGTCAAGCTTTCCGGCCTCCTCCGCAAGGTGCCGGGGGTCGCCCGGTTCGGCCCCCCACCGCAGGCCGCGGGGAGGGCGACCGGTCCGGCCACCACCGCGGGCGGCACGAGTCAACCCGTGCACGCGGACCGAACCCGTGCCGGCCCACGTACGGGGAGTTGGCATTCGGCTCGCACGGGGCCCCGCTTGCTTCCGGCCACAGGATTGCTCCGGCAAGCAGCGGCTACAGAGGAATCTATACGGCGGAGGCTACCACGAGGTGGGGAACTACGGAGCCATCGACGCTTTCCCGAATCCGGGTTACACACCAGCTGCAGGCGCGCATGAGGACGACGCCCTGGCGCAAAAGATGGCCGATTTGATGCAGAATCAGTTCGGCCTCAAACCGAAAATGCAAGGACCTACCTACACGTCGCCGTTCCCGGAGTGGTACTACAACGTGATCCTTCCGCCAAGGGTAAAACCTCCGACGGAATTCACAAAGTTTTCTGGGCCGGACGACACGAGCACGGTGGAGCACATCGCTCGCTACCTGATGCAGCTTGGAGAGTGCTCAGCTGAAGAGGCATTCAGAGTCAGATACTTCCCCGCATCACTAACGGGCCCGGCGTTCCAGTGGTTTTCATCTTTGCCCCCCAAATCCGTTAGCACATGGAAGGAGCTGGAAAGGAAATTCCACGCCCACTATTTCAGCGGCAGCTCAGAAAAGAAGCTAATCGACCTCGCTACCTTGAAGCAGAGGCACAGTGAGACACCCTTGGAATTTCTCAGGAGGTTCAAGGAAGTTAAGGGCATGTGCTTTTCGCTCCTTTGCCCGGATGACCAGTTGGCCGACATGGCCGTTGCCGGGATGCTGCCGGTCGTGCGTGAGAAGCTGTTTGGCATGAAGTTCGATAACCTGGGCCAGCTGTCCCAAAAGCTGTCGTTAATGAGCAACCAAGCATATGGTTTCAAGAAGGATGCCAGGTTCGGCAAACAGCACGACGTGGCGGATATCTACAACCAGTTCCTGGACAAGGCCGACCTGATGGAAGATTCTGACGATGAACAGGACGTGGCTGCGGCTGAAATCATGTGGGGAAAGGAGGTATTGACGATGAATCAGCGCTGGGTCAAATAGACCAAAGGCACCTATGATTTCGACATCACGAAAGCTGACAAGTTGTTTGAGCTCCTGGTGAAGGAAGGCCGAATCAGATTGCCTGAAGGGCATTCCATGCTTCGGCCCGATGGAGTAAAGGAGAAACGTTACTGTGGCTTCCACGACAGGAACTCGCACTCCATCAACGACTGCAGGGTCTTCAGAATGAGGATCCAGAAAGCCATCCAGGAGGGGCACCTCAAATTTGATAACAAGATGAAGCTGAATGGCCACCCCTTCCCTCAGAACATGGTGGGTTTTTCCGTCAACATGGTGACGGCTGAAGAGAAGGGCAAGGTCAAAGTCTTGACCTCAGCCAGGGCAAAGCAGGATGGAGCAGTGGACCCGGAGCGTCAAGTAACTTTGGAGCAGGTGCATGGTGAAGCCCCCCGCGTTCTCAAAAGCCACGTCGAAATCGGGGAATCATCCAGAGCCAAGCCCATGGTGACCACGCGTATACTCCTCAATAAGTGGCAGCGCCAGATGGCAAAAGTGTGCTACCAGAAGTGAAAATACGAGGAGGAGAGACGCAGGGCCGAAGAGGAAGCGCGCAGAAGAGATCTGGAGCAGTACACGCGCGAGCGGGCGCGCGCGCCCGGGGGTGTGCGTTCTTCGGGCACCTTGTTGGAACGAAGGTTTGAAGCGCCCACGGCGAGAACCGCCCCGAGTGCAGTGATAGGTATTTTGAGTACAGGCAGGAGACTGCCAATCGCCGATCCGTCCACGAAATAATTGGAAAGATACATCATAGCGAGGATCGGCGCCAAAAAATTGAAATCATTGATCATCCCAGGAAAAGGCAGGCTGATTTAAGGTGGGCTGATCAAGAGGAAGACGATGACGAGTACATCTGGTAGAAGGGGCAATGGTGCCCGCCTGGCCTAAGGAAGAGTCAGAAGAGAAGGGTTCAACGCTTGAGGAACCGTGAACTGAGGCAGGTCGAGATCCAGACAAGGCAGGTGTGGCGTCCAAAGGATCAACCCGAAGGGTCAAAGCGTTCGGCTCCAACATGCATGGTATATTTTCTGCCGAATGAATTCATGCCTCCTGCTAATCAGGTTGTGCAGGAAGAGGCGCCCCTGGATGATGAGCAGGTTGAAGGGGTGATGGCGCAGCTGGTGCTAGCCAAGCAAGCCATCTTCGACAAACCGGCCAAAAATCGACACATGAGGCCGCTGTACTTGAAGGGATATGTCAATGGCAAGCCATTGACCAAGATGTTTGTCGACGATGGAGCGGCGGTCAATGTAATGCCGTACACCACCTTCAGGAAACTTGGCATGGGCCCTAGCGATCTGACGCCTACAAGCATAATGCGAACGATTTCGCGGGAACCCTTCAGACACCAAGGGATGCGCTCACGTGGATCTGATGATCGGGTCCAAGACGCTGCTCACGACCTTCTTTGTTATCGAAGGTAAAGGAGCCTACAGCCTACTGCTTGGACGGGACTGGATTCATGCCAATTGCTGCGTCCCGTCCACCATGCATCAACACTCATCCAATGGGTGGATGATGATATTGAGGTAGTCCAAGCAGATGACTCCGTGAGCGTAGCAAACATGGAACCGGCTTTCTGGGAGTATCAAGGCATTGACTGTTTCTCGGGGAAGAGGCGGGGAGAAGGTCTGTTGAACTGTCGGCGGCGATCAACGGACCGATTCAAGCGATCGGCTCTTATAGCAATTTTTAATGGAGAACCCCGTCGATGGTAGTGATGGCAAGTTGGGGCGAGGATTCATGTCGGCCGATAAATTAGAAGAAGTTGACATTGGAAGCGGTGACAAGCCAAGGCCGACGTTCATCAGCGCGAACTTGCAATCAGACTTCAAAGAGGAATTAATCAAGCTACTCAAGGAATATAAAGATTGCTTCGCTTGGGACTATTTGGAGATGCCCGGACTGGATCGTTCCATCGTTGAGCATCGGTTGCCAATCAAATCTGGTTTCAAACCATACAAGCAACCACCCCGGAAAATCTACAAGGATGAGGTATTGGCCGATGTGAAGAAAGAAGTTGAAAGATTACTTGATGCAAACTTCGTTCGGCCATGCAGATATGCGGAGTGGATTTCTAACATTGTCCCTGTTTACAAGAAGAATGGAAAGATGAGAGTCTGCATAGATTTTAGGGATTTAAACAGAGCTACTCGATGGATGGTTACCCCATGCCTGTTGCCGATTTGTTGGTTGACGCCGTTGCTGGGCACAAAGTTATCAGTTTCATGGATGGCAATGCGGGATACAACCAAATTTTTATGGCAATAGAGGATATATCAAAGACGGCCTTCAGATGTCCTGGTCATATAGGCCTGTTTGAATGGATAGTCATGACATTTGGGTTGAAAAATGCCGATGCAACTTATCAGCGAGCCATGAATTACATGTTTCACGAGTTGATCGGCAAAGTTGTTGAACTTTACATTGATGATGTCGTAATCAAGTCCCTAAGTCATGACACACATTTGGAAGATGTGAAAAGGACCTTGGAGTGCACCCGAAAGCATGGTTTAAAGATGAATCCAAACAAATGCGCTTTTGGGGTATCAGCTGGGGAATTCTTGGGATTTTTGGTCCACGAAGGAGGGATTGAAGTTGGCAAGAAGAGCATGAAGGCCATTGATGAAGTTGTCCCTCCAACCAATCTCAAGGAGTTGCAATCACTGCTCGGCAAAATTAATTTCGTAAGGAGGTTCATTTCAAATCTGTCACAAAAGATTTTGCCGTTCTCTCCATTGCTGAAGCTAAAGAAAGATCAGAAGTTCACATGGGGCAATGAACAACAAAAGGCTTTTGACGAAATCAAGCAATACATGAAGGAGCCACCAGTGCTGGTCCCTCCTCGGTTGGATAAGCCTTTCAAGTTGTACATGGCGGCCGATACCCAAACCATTGGATCGGCCCTTATTCAAGAATTCGAAGGAAAGGAGCGGGTAGGAGCATATCTTAGCTGAAAATTACTTGATGCTGAGACCGGGTATTCGAGCAGAGAGAAGGCGTGCTGTGCGTATACTACTCGTGTACAAAGTTTCGGCACTACTTGTTGAATGCTGAATGCACTGTATATTCCAAGTTTGATGTAATAAAACATATGTTATCTATGCCAATTTTGAATGGCAGGATTGGTAAATGGATCTTGGCTTTATCAGAGTTTGAGTTAAAGTTCGAATCGGCAAAAGCTATTAAGGAATAGATCATTGCCGATTTTATAACTGAACATCGCGATCCGTCGATTGATTTGCTTGAAATTACTCCTTGGGCTTTATTTTTTGATGGATCATCATGTGGTAAAGGTGGGGGAGTAGGGATTCTACTAATTTCTCCTAGAGGTGAGATGTTTGAATTTGCCATCCCTATACGGCCCATTGTTACAAACAATCAGGCTGAGTACGAGGCATTGCTTCGAGGGCTTCAATACTTGAGGGAAGCTGGGGCCGTTTCGGTTGAGGTCTATGGAGATTCAGAGTTGGTGATCAAGCAATTGAACGGCCAATACGAATGCAAAAGTGAAGCACTGAGGAGTTACTACGAAGAATGCAGAGAGATCTTGAAGAGCTTTCCGTTGGTAACTCTACAGCATATTCCTAGGGAGCATAATGAAGAAGCGAACAGGTTGGCTCAGAGCACCTCTGGTTACAAAGAGAGTCAAGAAGCGTTTGCTGCAGATATATGTGCACTGGGAATAGATCTTGCGAAGGATGATTGGAGAAAAGAGATCGTTGGCTATCTGAGAGATCCATCCCGAAAGGTCTCTAGGAAGCTCAGGTACAAGGCCATAAAATTCGTTCTTCTGGATAATAATTTGTTTTATAAATCACTAGATGGGGTATTGTTACGATGCTTGGGTCCAGAAGAAGCCAAGAAAATGATGAGTGAAGTGCATGATGGGATATGTGGAGCACACCAATCGGCCTACCGCATGAAATGGGTTATCAGGCAAGCGGGGTGCTTTTGGTCGACGATATTAGAAGATTGCTTTGAGTATTACAGGGGATGTCAAGATTGCTAGAGGTTTGGAAATATTCAAAGAGTCCCCGCATCAGCATTGAATCCCATTATCAAGCCATGGCCATTCAGGGGCTGGGGTATAGATCTGATTGGCCAGATTAATCCACCATCTAGCAAGGGGCATAAGTTTGTGCTTTTGGCTACAGATTATTTTACTAAATGGGTTGAGGCGATCCCCGAAGAAGGTGACGTCGGAAAACATGGTTGAATTTGTCAAGGAACACATCATCTATCGGTTTGGAATCCCTCAGACAATCACAACTGATCAAGGGGCTCAATTCGTGTCCCTGGAGTTCAGAGAGTTTGCCGAAAGAATGGGAATCAAATTGTTTAATTCTTCTCCCTATTATGCCTAAGCTAATGGTCAGGCAGAGGCTTCTAATAAGATCATGATCAAGCTGATACAAAAGAAGATCGACCAGAAGCCGAGGAGGTGGCATTCGGTACTCGGTGAAGCATTATGGGCTTACCGAATGGCCCCTCATGGAGCCACAAAGACCTCTCCTTATGAATTGGTTTATGGACACCATGCGGTTCTACCCTGGGAGGTGCAATCAGATTCCAGGAGAGTTGTGTTACAGAAATATTTAAGCTCCAAAGATTACAGTGGCCTAATGATGGATGAGCTAGAAGATTTACACATGATCCGTCTCAGGGCTCTGGAAAACATCGAGAAGAACAAGCTGCGGGTTGCCAAGTACTATAACAAGAAGGTAAAGGTCAGGCAATTTGCAGAAGGGGATTTGGTTTGGAAAGCGCTATTGCCGATTGGAACCAAATACAGTGAATTCGGCAAATGGTCCCCTAACTGGGAAGGACCCTTTCGCGTGGTCAGATGCGTCCCTGGTAATGCATACATATTGAAAACTTTACTAGGAGAAGAATTTTCCGCTGCAATAAATGGGAGATATTTGAAGAAATATTATCCTAGTATTGAAATCGATCGATGATCACCAACAGTGGGATTACATGCTTCTGACACAGGAAATAGCCGGCGCTCAAGAACGAGGCCGCCTTTAGAACAAAAATTCACAAACAGAAGAAATGGCCAATGCCTAGATGCATTGCCCTTAGCACAAAACTACATTACAACTGCCTCTTGCAGGTTTACATCCAACAACCCTGGTGATCAAGACTTCTAGGAGGTGGGAAGCAGAAGGCCTGGAGGAAGAAGCGGAAGTATGATTCAATCTTTTCTTTGCTTCTTCGGCTGCTCCCTCTTCAGTTGCTCCAGGACCACCGTGACGGCAACTTGGAATGCACGGGGGTGACCATGGTTTGCGGCCTCCACCAAGCTGTCCCAAGCCGCTTTCAGGTTGTTGTACCTGTCAGAGACATCTGAAACAGAGGAGTGGGTGTTAGGGGCAAGAAATCCAGATGTGAGCGCGAAGTCAAGAAGGTGTCAGGCGTAGCGTCCTCTGCTTCGAGGGAGGAATCGGAGGAGATGTACTCAGGCATGTCTTCGGTCCCGATGATTTCTTCAGGAAGTAAATCAAGGCTGAAAGAGGAAAGGAAAGAGGAGGTAAAGCGCAAGATCATATGGGAAACAAGGAGTAAATCAAGGTAAAACTCACCTTCGAATCGTGCGTTTCTTCGGAGTGCTGCTCTCCTGGGGTTGCTTGCCTTTGTCCATGGCCTTGAGGTTTTTTCCTCTAGAGACAGGGGAGGGAATGAGAAGTGATGGATGAGTGTGCGAGTGGATTTGCAGGGCATCTCAGCAGGCTATTTTATTGACCGAAGGGGTGCATTGGGAGTGATGACTGGCCAGCGTACACTGTTGGAATACCAAGCGGCAGGGTTTTCTTCCCGAATGCGAAGGGTTTTCGCTTGAACAGTGCTTACGGATTGCCGATTCAGGGATCTTCTGTGGTTATGTCCGTGCCGAAACCCAAGTAGTTGAGGGCTTGATCGTCGAAATCGACGTTTGCCACAAGCCTCTTCTCAAGACGGGAGAGTTTCTTCTCCTCCCCCTCCTCCGACAATATGATGAAGCCATATGTGGAGTACCGCGGAGTGTATGGAGGTGGCGCAGATGAACGGGTCAATCGACGAGGTGGGACGGACGGCTCCTCCGTACGCCCTTGAGGTTCGGTAAACCTCATGGACGTGCTCCTTGTTGCCCTCATGCCACTGAGGAGGAGAGTGTCGTTCCTCCTTTGCGGTGTCGTGTCCTCCTCCATGCTCCGAGGAGACTCGGAAACCAAGTGCCTCCTCAAAGACGTCGTCGAAGATGGCTTGGACGACGATGACCCCTTCTTCTTGGTGAAGAGACCTATGGTTTTCTTCCACATGATTGCAGCACTCTTCTCTCTACTAAAATTCCGGGTTTCAACCGGTGACTAGGCACTTAAAAATTACTTCGGAATGTGGACTTTGAGTGGATTAAGGGTGTGAATTGTTTGAGCAATCAAGCTCAGGAAGGATGGCTATGTCTATGGTGGTTGTGGGTACGAAAACTTGAGCACGCAAACTGAGGAATGAGAGGGATACTTGCCTGCAGAAGATGGGAGCCGGGGGGCTCCATTTATAGGGCAGGCCGGCCGGCCTAGGCCAACCGGCCTAGGTGGCTGCGTGCCCCTCCCTGGCTCGGTTTTCTTCCAGCACGATCATTTCTCCTCCGTGACTTTCTTGCCCACGTGCTCCACGAGTTGCACCGCCCAAACACTCTCGTCCGCTCCTTTCCTTGCATTATTGGTCCTTCCACTTGATGCTTCATGCTTTGAGTCATGTCCATGCTCCCTTGCTCCACTTGCTTCACATGCCACAATGAATTTCCTGCAAAGTTATGCTTGCTGCCCACCCATGCTTGTCCTTTGCATGTGGTCTTCATGAAAGTTGATGAAAGGGCATCCAATGGTGCATGCATGATTAACTTTAACTAGATTGCCTCCCTCTAAGTATGTTTAAGGCTAAGCACTCCTCTAATTTCAAAAATTAAAATATTTACAGAGCTATAGAAAATCTCTAGCATAAATTTAGAGAAGTTTTTAAACCATTAAAAACAAATGTAAGTCAAAAATATTTTCCGACTATATTGATATCGGTCTCACCGGTATATTTTGCCTTCGTTGGTTGAGAGCAAACTTTTCCCGACTAGATCATGGGGGCATAGGTTTAGGTTCTAATTTTGGCAAAATGAGAAAGATTTTGAATGAAATAAAATTAAATGAGGCTTCGAAAAATTCTAATCTTAGAGAAACCAAGGATATAGATTTTTAAACCAACCGAAAGTTTAGTTTCTACGTTCACGCGAGTCCTACCACGTGCTGAAAATTAAATAACACCTAGATACAAGTCGTGGCTCTACTCGTGTGTTTTTAGCATGAAAATCAAGTCAACCACAACATCATAATGAGGATGAATGGTTGAGTTAGGTTCTGAATTTATTTGGTTGTGGTTTCTCGAAAAGAAGCAAATAAACACATAGGAGGGTTCATGTAAAAGGTTTATGATCATAGCAAAATATTCAACCAAGAATTATGTTGCTAATATTGTTCAACCAATTCTAAGTCTAATGTCTTTGTGTAGTAGAATTCAAAAACTAAATTATTATTAAAAAGACTTGAAAAACCTGAAATCGGGTTGTCCTCCCGGTAGCTTATTCTTGACTCGACGAAACGGGTTGCCTCCCGCCTAGCGCTTCATTTATAGTCCATGGCTAGACTTCTTCACTTGATTACTTCGGATCAACGCTCTTTGCGGGCATTGCAATCTTGGGCACCCACTTCCGCACCATCTTGGGCGCGGGCTTGTCTTCCGGCTTAGTCATTTTCTTGGTCTTCACAGGCTGTTTTTCTTCCTTTGTCTTGACGGATGCAACATCTTCCTTGACTTTCTTCATGTCCTTCTTCTCCGGCTCTTTCTTCTTCTTCAGCCCTTCCTTCTTCCTTGGTTCTTCCTTAACAATGCGACAATGAGGTGGAACATTTTTAACTTCAAGCATATTGCATACCTCGAGGCGTGGTCGAAACTTGAAGGAACTCCTTTCTCCGTTAATGTCGAACATGATCTCTCCCTTGCCAACATCGATTGTAGCTCCCACGGTCTTGAGGAAAGGCCTCCCAAGGATGAGCGGCGGCCTCTCCCTCTCTCCCATCTCGAGCACCACGAAGTCGACGGGGATGAAGTGGTGTCCGACCTTCACGGGCGCATCTTCGGCGATGCCCAAGGTATAGCGAATGGAGTTGTCACCCAACTCCAAGCACATACCCGTAGGCTCCAACGGTAGGCGTAGCTTCTCGAACACATCCCTTGGCATGACGCTCACACTTGCTCCAAGGTCGCATAACGCTTTCTCAAACGTGAATGAACTAACAGAACATGGAACTGTTGGGCATTCGGGGTCCTTTTGCTTCTCTAGCCCATTAGCAATGGCGGCACTACACTCCTCGGACATCTTGACATGATCTACCTCGAGTGTTGCTATCTCATATTTATTTGCAAGTATGTCTTTAAAGTAACGAGAATATGTAGGTACTTGAAGGGCGTCCATAATGGCATGTTGATGCTAAGTCTACGCACAACCTCCACAAACTTCTCAAAGTGGTGGTCAAGTTTACCTCGGAAGTAGCGTGGCTTGAGTTGCAGTATCTTCGTGTCTTCTCCCGGCATCTCAAAATCGGGTTCTTCGGTGATGATCCCCGTAACTTCCTCCTTAGCAAATTCCTCCACCTCGACGGACGGTTTAGGCTTCCTTGCTCCCGCAGAACGTTCCGGATCTTCAGTCTCCTTTCCCGAACGTGTTTGAATAGCCTTCGTCGATTCAGGACCTTTAGGTTGTCCCGGAAGCTTCCCTTCATTAGTAGTGAGGCGCCCGGCAAGTTGTCCCACTTGCGTCTCGAGCATCTTCATCATGTTAAGCACTTGATAGTTGGAGCTTCCGACCTCCGTCACCTTGCTATCGATGTTCTCCAACACCTTGTCTACGGCCTTGAACTTGGTGACGGTGTCCTTGTTGATCTTAGCTTGCTCTTCCATGAAGTCCTTCAATTGTATACGAAGCGGAACCGAATTTGGAATGGATGAGCTTGCATTAAATTGAGGTCTACCTTGCCCGTAGCGGAAGTTCGGCAAATCTCCCTTCCTCATGTAGTCGAGCACCTTGGCTTCCTCCGGACAATCCTTGCGGACATGGCCATATTCTCCGCACTCTTCACATATGGATCTTGCTTCAGTAGCCTTCAAGTCTTGAGCCTCTTTCTTTTCTATCTCCATCTTTTCCAACCTCCTTATGAGTGAATCAATCTTTCCTTCAAGTATATCTTCGTTCTCCACTTGCAAGACTCCTTTGACGTTCCCCGTGGGTTGAACCGGATGACATCCACGTGTCATTATCCTCGACCTTCTTGAATAGCGTGAAAGCTTGAGTCGGTGTAAGCTCGATGATAGATCCTCCCGCCGATGCATCGATGATCGTCCTTGATGCCATGGTGAGTCCTTGGTAGAATTTTTGAACGAGGTCCTCCTTCGGGAACTTGTGATGTGGAATCGCCCGAGTGTACTCATTGAAGCTCTTGAATGCCTCTGAGATAGTTTCCGTAGGATATTGAGAAAAAGTGGCAATCCTATTACGCAAGCTTTGAGTTTTACCTAGTGAGTAGTACTCCTTTATGAAGGCCCTCATCAAAGCATTCCAATCTTGCACCGTCTCCGCCAGTTGAGAGTGGAACCATTGCAAAGCTTTCCCGAGTAGAGAGAATGGAAAATGTCTTGCCCTCATTTGATCTTGAGTCACCCCGTCCATGTTAAAAGTCTGACATAGTTGAATGAATGCTTGGAGGTGAAGGTTCGGGTCTACTTTACCGGTGAAGGGTGAATGTTGCACCATGCGGATTGTTGAGGTCTTGATCTCGAACGGCCTTCCGATCTCCGCGAGGTTCAAGATTGGTAGGTCAATGATGTCCGGGGTGCCTAGCTCCCCGATCTTGCGTTCTTGCGGCTGATCTCCCATCAGTGGAAGTAGATTCTCCCGAGGACTTTGAGGTGGTGAATTCTTCGGAGATTCCGACGATCCTTGGTCTTCTGACTTTGAATCTACAAAATCCAGCTTTTTAGCTTGTAGTGCTTCGCGTCCCTTAGCCTGTAAAGTTTTTCTGGATCATCCACAAAATTATCGAGTTTGTTGGAGAGGTAGCCGTCCATCTCCTGTTAGGGTTAGCGATAAACAAAATATGCAAAAACTAGAAAGTAAAAACAAATCTATGAAAAATTAGGGTTAGACGAACTAGATTAGATTTATTTTGAGGATGATCAAAGTTAAGTAGATGCAAAAAGAAAAACTAAAAGAAAACTGAAAATCACAAAAAAGCAATAAAAGATCAAATCTTGATCACTTGTTCCCCGGCAACGGCGCCAGAAAAAGGGGCTTGTTGACGGTTAATAGTTTTATCAAAGTTTGTTTAGACTTGCAAGCGGACAAGTCTCCCGTCGTAGTCAAGGGACCCTTCTTCCCTCGAGTGGTGAACCCAAGGTATCGAATCCGTGGAACAAATGTGTGACGCAAGAGACGATCTAGTAATGCCAAGTAACTTCAATCTTCGAAAGGTGAAACCCTAATGCATCTGGTCAAAGAACATTAAAAACGAATCTAATCTACTAAAGACCGGAGGTAGCAAAGATAAAGGGGGTAGATAAACCGATCTAGAGAGATCGGGTCAAGCCTTTTGTTGAAGTTCCAAGCAAAAGAAGAAGTACCAAGTTAATCTCATTAGAAGCATCTTTAAACCGTGGTTTCCCGTCCGACTCCGAAAACGCCCGCCTTTCAGAGCCACCGTTCTGTCACAACGCACTCCTATTCATGCGGGTAGTCTAGGGCGAGTCCGAGGACAAGTCGAGTTCTTTCGGAAGATCAGGCGTGCACCTCTAGCCACCGCGGCTACAAGAACACCCTATGTGATCTATCTCGAGAATAGATCTAGAATAAGCAAAGCCGATCGAAAAACGAAGACTTCGGAGAAACACTTGATCGCTAGAAATCGGATTCAACTTGATAATTCAACTAGTACAATGATACATGAACAAGATCACCACCGGGATCCTACCTTGATCTTGCTTCTAGCTCCGGGAACTCCGACGTGGTCTTTCTTGCAAGGTTCCCACGTCGGCTAGGGAAACCCTAGTCAACTAGCTCGACCCTCTCCTCTCCGAGATGGTGTCCCTCTCTTCTATGCTCCTCGGCGGCCGGTGACGAATGAGTTGATGTGTGGCTCTTGACCCTGGGGCTATAAATAGACCGAATGGCGGCCCATCTCGGCCCAGTTGCCTGCCTCCTTTGCCCTACGTCAGTTCCCGAGTCTTCTAGATCCTTCCGCCTTCTGCATGTGGGCCCTTGTCGTCAGTTTCTCTCCGAGTTGGACGTAGCTCCTTGTCCCGTAAGATTCGGCACTTTTCTGGGTAGGTCCTCGTAGTTTGTCATCTTCTCAGGTTTAGTCCATGGGCTTCTTGGAGTCAATTTTGCTTCATTGCATGACTTGTACGGGGTTTCAAGGTCTTGTCACAAGGTGCTTGATGAACTTATCCCGGAAGTCTTGCTTTCAACGCTAAAACCCTGCATAAACACTAAACTCCAAAACCGACATGCACGAATGAACTTGTTATACCAAGGGGGTTAGTACCAATGGATAAGGTATAAAACTTATGCCAACACCGAAGGTAAACTCATGGCTAGGTTGACGGAATTTCACCGTCAACAGTGGCCCATGCACACGCCACATCATCAACTGCCATTTCATATAGTGATTGGATTTGCAACAGTTGTATGAAATGATGGTTATAGTATAGTTTCGACAAAGTTTCCCATGATAATATATTTTCGTAAAATCATAAAAAATATATAAAAATCCACAAGCCCCAACCCTCATGAGTGGGCCTCTACAATTGCTGCCCCCAAGAACCAAACTTTTGAAACCACTGCGTCTCCTCTGTTGGGGCCTGAGGGTCGTGCCCTGACTCGACTCGTCCTACCTGCAAGGTGGCAATGAAGAGCATGGGAGCTTGTGAGAGAAGATTGAGAAAAGAAGAAAGGAAAATGAAAGGATGGGAGAGGAAGAGGAGCAACTTGTATGATTGTATTATTGCAATGCCCATTGATGAGTGGAATTGGAAAAAAATCAAAAGAAGACATGATAAATTGAGAAAGACACTCTCTAAATTGGACCCATTGCTACCTCTACAAGTAGTGCTAGTACTAATAAATGGACTTCCCAGATGTTAGGCCCACAAGATTTAGCACCTAAGCTGATTTTTTTATATTTTTTCCCACGATTATCCAAAAATAAATGACACTTTGAAGAATTGTCGAAACTATACTATTGTCGTCACATACGGCATTTGGAAGCAAGCGCCATATGGTACGGTGTTTAGTCCACTCGCTAGGCGTTTTAACAAGTGAGTACCTAGCACCATACCATAGGGCGTCAGGATCCTAAAAGCCATTCCATACAATGTTTGGCTCCTTTCCTCTATAAGACGCCGAATTTCAACTAAAAATGTCATAATAATTCGGAAAGAGAGAGGGAGAGAGAGAGAGAGGGTGGAGAGGAGGAGAGAGTGAGGGGGAGGTGGTGGAAGGTGCGATGCTCTGCCGGCTTTTCGTCTCATTGGAGGTAATATGCTAATCTTAACTCTGTTAATCTACATAGATAGAATGAGGATGGTTAGTGTAGATTCAATAGATTTAAGTAGATTTGACAGTGTAAGATTTTTTAGTCACTAGACGTATTTGTTAACAGTGATTTTTGCTTTTTATGTTGTCAGACATGTTGGAAACAGTTCTTATCAAATTGTATTTTGGTAACGGACATATTAGATATGGTGAAGAGGGAGTTGACTTGGGAGAATTTAATTTGGTCCAGAAGGATATTAAAAGAGCAACAAAAAGAACTTGGGGGACCATAACCAATTAGTTGTACCATGCATTCTTAGTAGATCTAGAGCAACATGACCTGTCGATAATGGCACTAATCCACAAAAGTGATCCGATGTGCTGGGAGCTTATGCCATTTCAAGGCACTTGGAGGAGTTATATAAGAAATATACCTGAGCATTTTTTGGGCTGGGCTGGGTTCGGTCTTAACCGAAAAAACTCGGTTATTTTGGGCTAAGAAAATCCTGTCAATGATCATCCCACTGGACACGACGGGCCTCAATTTTTGGGTCGGGCTTGGGCTGGGCACCTTGGGCGGGCCGTCCATGTGTTTTATAGTGTAAAATAGCTAAAAACATCATTTCGGGCTGGGCTCAGGCCAAGAGTTTTTTGCGGGCTGCAAGATCTGTACCCAAGCCCGTCCAGTAAAGTCCATGGGCGTGCCGAGCCCAGGCCAAGCCTTCAGGCCAGGCTAAAAATGCTCATGTATAATAAGAAATGCATGCCAAATTGGTTTGCATATGGTTTTGCTTGTCCAAGTTGTTCACACGGATGTGTCTGGTAGCGTAGTGCATGGGGAAGATTATGTTGCTCATGATGGTGAAGCTGAGGCAGAAGAGGGAGATGGTGCTGCAACTGAGGCAGAAGGGGAGATGGTGTTGCAACTGAGGCAGAAGGAGGAGATGAGGAGGAAGACAATGGCGCACCCTTTGAAGTGGGTGGTGAGATTGACGAGGGGGAAGAAAATGAAGAAGTACTAAGACATTACGAAATGGAGGCTGAGGATGATGAACGTGGCTTCGAAGAGGACTCTTCAGATGACGAGGATGAACCGCTTGTGTCAAGGGACTGATAAAGCTACAATTTCTCACAACTCGCTATCAATCCTGGTGAGAATGTGCCTTGAGAGTACATAGAGAATGCGGTTTCAGTCGGCACCATGTATTCGAATGCAACCGATCTCAAGGATGCAATGAAGAGGTGGGTCACCTTGACTTTTCAAAGAGAGTTTAAGGTAGTGAAGAGGTCTCCGCACATATATGATGTATGAAGCCCAACTGTCCTTTTCGATTGTATGCTTACAAGGCAAGTGGAAGAATTACTGGGAGGTCAACTATTGTGGATCACACTTTTGTACTTGACCAGTTAGACGCATGTCATCGCAATCTCTCAGCCAGTTTTGTCGCTAGCCAGATGTACTCTCAAATTGTGGAGAACACTGCTTATGAGCCCAAGTTCATTATCTTGGCAATTGAGGAGAAATTTAAGTACAAGATAAGTTATGATTGTGTCGGAGAGCATGCCCTCGACACAATCGATCCCGACGATCAGGTCGCTAGGAGTGGGTGGGTGGGTTTCCGTCAACAGATCTGTTCCGATCTGTTGGTCAGTGGTGACCGTGTTGCCCTCAATGACGAGGCATGCGGCTAGAGTGGTGGATGTCGCTGGCATCGAGCCAAAGCAGATGTCGACGGGGTTGGCGAGGATGTCCTCCATGCTCTCCGGGAAGATGATGTCGTTGGTCGAAGCCATCGAGTTGCACGAAGAACCTCGACTTCCCCCTACCTGGCGCGCCAACTATCAGATGGTGAGATCTGGACAACCCATGGGGGTGTTAATCCCTATGGTTTAGTTGTTTGGTGGGGTGAAGTCTAAGGCTAAGAACTCGAAGGTCTCACACGAGTATGCAGAACACAGAGAACACGGTGAGTTTATACTGGTTTGGGCCTCCGGAGAGTAAAACCCAACGTCCAGTTCCTCAGTTTGTATTGCTTGGGGATTGCAGGATTGGTCAGAGTGTTGACGGTGAATTTCCATCAACCTAGAGTACTTGTCATACATTGGTTTCGATTATGATTTGCAACTAACCCACCACTAGGCATACTAATGATGTAACAAGTTCACACTTGCATGTCGATTTTGGAGTTTGTTGTTTGCGCAGGAAATTAATGTTAAAGAGGAGACTTTCGGGATAAGTTCACCAAGCACTTCAAGAGAAGATAATGAAGCCCGTCACAAGTCAAGACACGCGATGAACATGGCTCCAAATGACCTGAGGACTGAAGAGTCAACGTGCAAGTCTTTAGGGACTCAACCAGAAAACAGCGAAGCTTGCATAGCAAGGATTCAAGCCTTAACTGTGAAGGAAACAACGTCAAAGGCCCACATGCAAGTGCACACAAATAAGGGATCACGCGAGAAGCAACCGAGGAGGAAACCGGGGCCGAACCGGGCCGAAATGGGCCTGGGCGGCCGGCCGGGCCGGCGGCCCGGCCCACTCCGGGCCCGGTTCGCGCCCCCTTTTGCTCTAGGTGCTTGTCTATAAATTTTCTCTGCCTCCGCCGGCCGCCACATCCATCCATCCACAGGAACTCAGCGAAACCTAGGAGAGAGCGACGACGGCCGCTGCGAGTCCTCGAAGTCGTCTAGGAGATGGCCTAGGCCTACCCTAGCCGCCATGGCCGCCTTGCACGGTTGAGCCATGGCGGAGTTCCGAAGCTAGTTGAGGTCATCAATGGTGTACTCGATGGAGATGATCTAAACGCATTTATTATGTGAGTAAAGTACTTCATGTCATCCGATCTTTTAGCGACTCGATTCCTCCCTTGATGATTTTGTTTTCTTCTTGGTTATGCTTCTTCCCCAATCTAGTCTATAGCTAGATTACTTAGGGTGCTCTTGTAGCCGCGGTGGCTAGAGGTGCATACCGGACCGACCAAGTGATTTCAACTTGTTCTATCAAACTCGCCCTAGACTACCCGCATGAATAGGAATATGTTGTGACAGAACGGGGGTTCCGAAAGGTGGGCGTTTTTGGAATCGGACCGGAGGATAGTAGTTTAAAGATGGCTTTGGATGAGATGCATGTCGCGCTTGCTCTTTTGGCTGGAACTATGACTAGAAGATGATAGGGCTTAGTTTCCCTCGCTTGCTCTTTACTTTGTCTACGTTCATGGATGCGATCAACCTTATGCTATAACTTATACATCTTTAAGGTTTATCTTCTAATGCAATCAATGCTTCATGTTAGGCTAGATCAATAGGTTAGATGAGAATCCTAGGAGTTTGCTTCCGATCCTTGGATTGACAAATCTAGGGAGAACCCTCCTTGGTGAAAAAGGCACCAAGTCACCCGTAGGCTTGCGGTGAACTTGAGCACGGTTTTGAATCGTGAACACAGAGGTACACAAGGGATCGGCTCATCCGCCTTATATTGGCCAGCAGATGAGGTCGGTTCCCAGACTCACCTAAGTCTATGTTACACATCTTGCCATATCCCGTCAATCTGCTTTGGTCGAAATCCACCGAGGTCTTGTCTTGTACGCCAAGTCTTGAGGTCGTGATGGATTAGGTCATCTGGGGAATCTTCTGGAAGGTCGTCGAGAGGTCCTATGGGCCGCCAACTAGGTCGGTTGGGCCCACTACACGTTGGCGGGTCTTCTGGTAGGTGTGACCTACTTGTGAGGGACGACCGTGAGCCTTGTCGGTGGGGACCCAGGGGTACCCATGTCTCACAAGCCCCCGAGCGAGGTGTAGGTGCAGCGATCTTAGAAAGGTCATGACGAAGTCGTAGAGCTATCGACAGGTCGAATAGCGTGCACGTCGGTCCAAAAATAAAGAGAAACAAATCAGCGTAGCAGCCGACCTGTTTGTAGTCTTGCTGATTGAAGAGAGGTCGAGTGACGACCTATAGGAAGCAGACTTCCAATAGATCGAAACGACGATGAAAAAATTCAGAGGGCATCGAAGATGCACTCGTAGAGTAGTATCCGAGCATCGTGGCGGGCAGGATGGCCGGTATGATGATCCAGAAAAGAAAGAGAAGAAAAAATGTAGGTCGAGTAACAACATGATGAGAAATGGGTTTCTCAACAGGTCGGTACGACGAGGAAAACAAGAAGGCGTCGAAGACGCACTCGTAGAGTAGTCCCCGAGCATTGAAGCAGGCAGCATGGCTGGTTTGATGCTCAAAAAGAGAAGAAAACTGAGTCATGGTCTTGATTGAATGAAGTGTAGAGGCACCCAGATCTCCTAGCATAGCTGCAAGGAGTCTGGCAGGGCCGACCTCAGGGAGGCCTTGTAGGCGTGCCGACCTCGAAGAGGCCTTAAATCAACAATACCCAGTATCCGAGGATACTCAGCAGAATCTTGAAAGGAGCGTCACACGAAGAAGTCTTCAGTGGTGTCGTAGTTGAAGTTGAAATGTCTGAGATCGTTTGACGATGAAGCCAAAAATCTGTTGATTCTTGAACGTGTGGAGTGTAGAGACACCCAGATATCCTGCACAGGTGCAAGGAGTCTAGCAGAGCCACTCAAGGCATGCCGACCTCAAGAAGGTCTCAAATGTAAAGTGCCCAAGCACCCGGAAGTACTTGGCAGGGCTATTAGGCACGCACCCCACGGGAGGTCTTTATTCCTGACATAAACTCTTGGGTGTCCAAAGTAGGATGGCAGGGCTGCAAGAGCACACCGACCTTGGAAGATCATGCTTCCAGGGCGCCCAACTAGGTTGGCAGGGCCATAGTTATACCTAGGTGTTGCAAGACCTAAATATTAAGGCACACCGACCACGAGGAGGTTCTTTTGGTGTCCAGATGACTAACATAGCTGCCAGCCATCCAGCGGAGGCCTGACACTAGGTATTGGCGACCTCAGCAATAGGCACACCGACCACGGGGGCCTGACGAAATCTTAGACGTGAAACTCTGATCTCCATGGAGCTGTTGATCTCCAGGCGCCCAGACGGATATGGCAGAGCAGCGAGGCACGCCTACCCCGGAAGGTCTTCAATCGAACCTATGACCATTCTACTCAGGAAACAAAAATATAGGTTGATTGGAATAGGTCCGTTTACGTGTAGAGCCATAGCAGGTGCACCAGGACGCAGAGCCTAGCAGGTGCAAATAAAGGTCATCAGGTCGTAGAGGAAGGAGGTCGTGAAGTTGTCGTCGAAGGGGGGGGGGCTAAAGTAGGCGCTGAGCCATCTGACGTAGGGTGAGATTTTGTCTTGTAGCGTTAGACTGCGGGGTCACGGGTCAAATGTGGTGAAGGACCGAAACGGCGAACCAGAGAGGGGGGGAGTGAATGGGAGCCGATAAAAATTCTATTCAAGAATTCGGCCTATAAACCCAATTTCACTCGTGCACCTCCGCAAGCTTCTCTTGCCAAGTTTACGTAGCCACTGGAGTGCTACTGAACCTAGGAGCAAGACCCAACCAACAGCCTCAACACACACACAGCGGAAACATACAAGACACGGCTGCTGGCAACCCAAGCCGGTCGGGCGGTTTACGAAACCCGGTCAGACCGCTTCTGTTGGACTTAGCCTCACGCAGGCAGGGGAAACCGGTCAGACCGGTTTGGCAAACAGGCCAGACCGATTTTGTCCAGGAACTCCCCAAAGACCCAAAACACCTCAAGAGCCTTTCCACATCTAAACAAACGAAGCCATGGAGCAACAGAGTCTTCCTTGCTCAAAAGCCCTTCTCAACAGCCCATAGGGAGAAACCGGTCAGACCGGTTTGGGAAACCGGTCAGGCCGGTTTTTGCCTGGACAGTCGGGAAGAACACAGCCCGCGGGAAAAACTCAACACATCCTCCAATCGATCTCCTGATTCATTCCATGGATCAAAGTGAGTCTTTGGGGATAGATGGGGCACCTCGTGGGCTACCCTTGGCAAGAAGCTCGATGCCCAAAACCCACTCAATCAAGAGGAATCGAAAGTCAACCCTCAAGAGCACATCCAACCCTAGAACTCAAGAAACCCCAAAATCGAGCACCTTTACTCACGGATTTGGGAGGGGAATCAAAACCCAAAGAACCATGAAGGGTTCCCACAAATTTCCCCCATCAAATCCCCAAGAGAAAGGTCCCAAAAACAACCCAAAGAAATCACCAAGAGAGGGCTCCGAAAATCACCATCAAGAACAACCGGGGAAAACACATCCAAACCTTGAGGAACCACGCCGAATCATCTATACAAGCAACAAAGGTTCATACAAGGTCTAGCAAGCCGCCCGATCATCCATCCCTCTCAACAAGATCTCTCCATGAAGCTCTCAAGCTAGTCCTATGGAAAACCTAAGGAAAATAGGAAGGAAAATAGGAAAACAAATGAGCTAGGGTTCCAAGAGTTAGCTACCATCCTCTCACCCCTTGGGTTATATGGAGGCCAGCCGAAAGACTAAAATGCCCCTAAAGCCTAAACTAAGATACACGCCCACCAAGGGCACTTTGGGAATTTGTCTTCGTAGCACCATCGGACGGATGCCCGGCGACCGCACTTCGCGTAGCCTCGACGCAAGCCTTGCGATCCCGACGCGTGTCCTCCGCCTCGAAGCTTCGGTGCCCTGCGACCCCAAACCGGTCGGACCGGGTTCTCCAAACCCGGTCGGGCCGGTTTTGGCCGAACGAGCCACGCCCGGTCTTCGGCCTCGGCTTTGTGGCTCAGCCGAGTAACCCAGTGATTTTCTGGTGAACCACCGCAAACCCCGCGAACTTGATGTAGCCTCCGCCAATCACCACCCATGACTTGGCTCCCATGAAGTCCCGGCTTGACTTTGGTTTTGTGGATCAACCAAGAAGCCGTCCACCGACTTCATCTTGTTGTTCTTGTCACCATGCGGCCCGCACTTGACCTCGCTGGCTACCGAGTCCCTCGAACGAAGCCTACTTGTCTTCTCCACACCTGGAGGCCTCATGGGCAACGACCTTTCTCGCTTGTTCTTCACCTGCACTAACACGAGTCAAGCCGCAACCTGCACCTGCAATACTTAGCCAAGAATCAGTCCACACAACGTTGTCAATCACTCATCACACAAGGAAGCGACCATCCACCGGTCCTCGAACCACACATGGTCCTCAAGTGGTCGGAGATGCTCTTGCCATCTAGAAAATGACAAACTGCCCACTGATCGAGGGGGTTACTATAGCCATGTGACCTCTCGGCAGGCTCAGGCATCATTGATGCGCTAGCGACAAAATATGTCACGAGACAGGGAAATAAAGTCGTTGCTTTTAATCGTGCACAGACTACAAGCCCCAGTATCACGTGGTGACAGTGTCATCACTTCGTCAGCTGCCCGGGGCGCGGCTTTGGCTATAAATAGCACATTTGAGGCTGAAGGGAGCAATCACCGAGCATAGTTGAGCTATGAAGCCGCAGTGTAGCACTCCTATCATGCAATGGGCATGTGTTCATCCACCAGATTGTAAAGTCTTGCACTTGTAGAAGCTTGGAGCTAGGAGAACTCTCGCGAAGTGTAGGCAACATCTCCATCCTCTGAGTCCTGCCTCTGCGGGTACCAGATAGAGTTTGGAGGTGATGCTGCCTGAGCTGGGGCTATAGCAGGACGTCTCTGATGAGCACCGGGAGCTCACTACAGCTTGGATTTAAACACCGAAGAGCAAGCTCATGTCTCCATTCCAATAGTTGGAGCCGAGCATGCCTTAGGTTGCGCGCCGTCCTACAGCTGCCTCCCGCAAGGCCGCCATCAAGGTCCTGGTGCTAGGAGAAATCTCGCGATGTACTCTGCTTCGATAAAGTAGATCCCAAGGTTTGCTCTGGGTGGCCCAGGACTTGTAGTATATTTATCTTGTGTGTCAGGTTCTGGATCCAATGAGGTCGCAGGCGACTTGTGTACCTTCAGGCGGTCCATGTAATGTTCGCTCTCTTCTGTCATGTACTTGGTCGATTTGGCAAAATGATTTGTCAAAGACCTAAATTAATGTGATGTGGGGGCTTGCAAAATTTGTTTCCCATCAAGACGACCTAATGTTGTTTTATTGTTTAGCTGACGACCTAAACTCGGAGTTTAGGTCGTGGCTGTAACCAATCAGCGACAAATCCGCCGAGATTATCTCGCGAACTTATCGGAATAGAGCCATTGAGGCGCGTTGTACGGCTGAAGGAACCGCAACAGGCAGATGCAGTGGACCCCCCTATAAATAGGGCGGCCCAAGGCGGGGTTGACCCCATTCCCCTTTCTTCTTCCTCGTGTCACTTTCGCTTCCACTGCTGTCGCTTTCCCGCCGCCATAGCGATCTTGCGACTGTCTTGCTCCCGAGTGCACGTGTGTCCACCCTCCAGGTCCGGCCAGCCACGTGCTAGCACCACCGCCCCGCGTCGCGCTCCTCTTGCACATGCGCATCAAGACCCTCTGCAACATTAGATCCAGCACAAACCCTAGCGGCGAAATGGCGGCGGAGGCGCCTTCCATCCCGGACCCGCAGGAGGTGTGGGTCCGGTCGACGATGACCTAGGCCAAGATCCAGGCTTTGGTGAACCGCGGGCTGCTCCGACCCAAGGAGGAGGTGGAGTGGAGGGCTGCCGCTGGGGAGCAGTTCCCGAGCGAAGATGTCAAGGAGCAGGTCGTCTTCGCGTCCTTCTTCGAGTGCAGCTTCAACCTCCCAGTGGGAGATTTCTTCTGCTGCCTACTGTATTACTACCAGTTGGAGGTGGTACATCTCGTTCCCAACTCCATAACTGTAGTGTCGACTTTTATTCATTTCTGTGAGGCATATCTGGGGATATCGCCTCACTTCTTGTTGTGGAGGTATTTCTTCTGTGTGAAGAGCACTGGCAAGAGGTCGGGGCCAGTGGGGGCTGTAATGTTTACCTTGAGGTCGGGCCTCAAGGCGGAATGGTTAGATACCGATCTCCCCGACAACACTGCCGGGTGGAGGTCGGAATGGTTTTATATTGCAGATCAGCTTCCTGGGCTTCCACGTCGTACTGGCCATAAGCCAGTGAAGATAAATGAGTGGGACTTAGGGTTGTCGTCTCGCGACCTCAAGGAAGTCGAGAGAGTCCTGGACCTTGTTAGCGACATGAAGAAACGAAGGGTGACCGAGGCCGCTGTGGCGAGGTCGTTCTGTCGGCGGATGATCCAACCGATCAAGGATCAGGTTCACCCGGCGTATGAGTACTGGGGACAATCGGACCCCACACGCGAGGTAAATCGCAAGGTCTCCAAGGAGGAGATGGCGGCTAGAGTTTCCCAGATGTACTCTGGGAAAGTGAAGGTGAAGAAGTGCCCTAAGGCACACTCGTTGAAGAGGCCGGCTAATCCGGTAAGATCCTGAGATCTACCCTTTGGTCGTTTTTACGACACCTAAGCTTGTTTAGGTCATGTAAATGTCTTGATCGTCTGTTTGTAGGAGCGCGAGCTTCAGATGTGGTGCCCAGCGCCTCTCCCTGAAGACGAGCTGCACCGGAGGAAACTCAGGTCAGACAAGTACAAGCCTCCAGCAGGTCGTCTGCTGGAGTTTTACGAGCCTGACTCGGCAGTGGAGGCCGACGAAGATACTGATGCAGAGGCTGGGACAGACCCAGACGCTGGTGGCACCGCGAAGTCCCAGCGCCGAACTAGGTTGACAGTTGGAAAGAAGTCAGCTTCAGCTATTGCTGCTGCTATCTTTGCGGTGAAGGCCGTAGAGCGGAAAAAGAAGAAGAGGAAGAGGAGGGCCGCATCCCCTCTGGCGGTGGTCACTCCGTCGATTCCTACGCCTCGCTCGCGGGAGGTCGAGTCGGAAGAGAAGGAGGAGGAGGAGGAGAAGGAGAAAGACGAAGCGATCGAGAAGTTGCCGGTCACTGAGGATCGTCCGGCAAGGAGGTCGGAGAGTCCTGCTGCCAAGAGGCAGCGGGAGCTAGTACAGAAGACGTCGGAGGATGCCCTCTGTTGAGGTTTGGAGGTGCAGTGCACTACTGCAGTTGCGCAGGAAAGGATGTCTACGATGATTAAGCCTCGGATGTTTTGGCCGAAGACTCGGATCCTTGCGGTTGCGAGGTAAATTCTTGAGTGCTCGTTCTTTCTGTTGCTTAGTATCTTGCAAATTTTTATCCTCACGAGGTATTTTGCCATGCAGGCCGGTGTCGAGGCCACAAGGGGGTCTGGGTGCCCCCATCTTCTCCCTCCCGCACGAGGTCGCCTGAGCCACAGGTCATGGGGGAGGCGCTTGCTGATGACGAGCGTACTGCCACTCCGTCGCGAGGAGCGGTTGAGAGCAGGGCGACTTCACCGCCTGTGGAGGATTCAAGGGTGGAGACTCCCCCGCGGGTTGTTGAAGCGGGAGGAGCTTCCGCTGGGGACGTGGGGGCGACAGCCTCCCCAACAATTATTGGCGTCGATCACATCAGTGCAGTACCTAGTGGGGCTGAGGACCTGGTCAGGGACCAGCCTCAAATTGAACTGGCGCCAGGAGGTCCAGGAACATCTGGCGTGCAGGTACCTCAATCTTCATCTTCAAGCCCGAGGTTGCCACGGCGGTCAATTAACTGGAATCACACCCCTTGGTAGGAGGACTGGTTTGAAGATAACGAGGACATACAGGCCCTGTGGACCAGCATCATTACCATCAATACCGCGCTAACGGTGAATTGTCCACAACGCGTTGTTGTTACTTGATTATGCATGATTGAAATAATGCTGACGACCTTATTGTACTGTGACAGTCGCTGGCAGAACGAGCCAAAGGCCAGGCCGACCTGCTGAAGAATTCGACGAAGAAGGAGCAGAGGATTGTCGACCTTGAGCGAGAGCTCAAGGAGGTCCGTGAAGCGGCAGCTGCTGAGAAGAAAAGGCTCTAGGACGAGCTCGCCGAGGAGAGGCGCAAGGCCGTGGAGGCCACAGCACAGTTCAATACTGCGGCTACTGGTAGGTCGAATCTGTATGCTGATGATCTTTATTGAGAAGAAGGTCGTTTAGCTATGTGCTAATTGTTGCGTCTTGCAGAGTTCCGTAACCACGAAAAGGAGCTGAAGAACGCTCTCGCGGCCTCCAAGAGCAAGGCTCGGGACTTGGAGATATCGCTTCGGGAGACCGAGGCTGGGGGCCAGGAGCTCAAACGAGCGATGAAAGAAGCCACCGACAGTGAGTACGCCATATCTCAAAAGCTGGCTTATGAGACAGGAGCTCATTGGGGCCTTGAAGCCGAATTCGAAGTTGTTTTGAAGTCATTGCAGAGTGACCAAATCACCATTGCAGAGTATGAGGTGGAGTTGAACGACCTCAAGGGCGCTGCCAACTATGCAATGGCTTGCATAGCTGTTCCCGCAGAAGGGGAGGAGCAGCAGTCCATTGTGGATCGCCTGATAGACACTCCTAACAGGCTCTTGACCTTGCTGAAGGCAACGAGCTTGGCTGTGGTGAGCGATGCGTTGGTGAGAGTTAAGTCTCACTATCCTGACGTCGACATGGCCAAGGTCGGAGGCGGTGCTGACACCACGAAGGACCTCAAGGCCCTGGAGCTTGAGGTTGAAGATGTCGCCATGGAGGTGATGGAGAACATTGACTTTGAAGGCGATGGTGGCGACCAGTAGTCTTGAGTTAGGAGTTGTACCTCCCCCTCCTCTCATATTTTGTAAACAATGCTTCGGGGATATGATTGAGAAACCTTAATCAAGTACTTGCCTTTTGCCTGCACGAGCTTGGCTAATCTTTTAGATGATGATGCCTTGTGTTCTTGACTCGCTAACCACTACTCACGGAGAGGTTGACTTACCGACCTCCACAGCTCAACGTGGAGGCTTACGTGAGGTCGGCGCGCGAGGGAGGAGCCTAGGGCTCAAGTCTGGCAACCTTTGCGACCAAGCATGCTCGCAGCGGCAGGAGGCTTCATACTCATTAGGCATGGTGTCCTTAGGTCGAATGACCCCTAGGTTGACTTTGAGCCAAGCCCCTGAGCATGTCGAGGGGGAGGAACAAGAAAGATTTGGAACCCCCAGGTTTTGCAACCCATGTGTTGGCTTTAGCCAAGCCCCCGAGCATGTCGAGGGGGGTTTATTGTAGGAGGGAGGAGAAGGTAGTGCTCGACTCATAGTAGATGATTGCTTGAAATATTTATTTATTTAATATAAAAAAAGGTACAAGAAAATAAAATGCATAGCTTGAATTTAAAACTATTCTACGGATAGAATCGTCGTAGATGCTCCACGTTCCAGGGGTTGGGTACTCCTTGCCCGTCGCCCCACTGGAGGCGATATGTTGACGGGCTGATGACCTCGGTGACCATGAAGGGTCCCTCCCAAGGGGTAGAGAGCTTGTGCATGCCGTCGGTCTTCTGGATGCGCCTAAGAACGAGGTCGCCAACGTTGAAGGAAGTTTCCTTAACGTTGCGGTCATAGCGTCAGAGCTGTTGGTCATGACGAGCTTGTCTCATAATGGCAGTGAGTCTTTGTCCTTCGAGGATGTCGAGGTCGATGCGACATGTTTGCTCAGCCTCTCCTTCCTCGTAGAACTGGATGCGTGGAGCTCCGAAGGCGACGTCAGTAGGTAGAACAGCTTCTGATCCATAGACCAGAAAGAAGGGTGAGAAGCCTGTAGCAGAGCTGTCTTGAGTCCTGAGACCCCAAATCACGTGTGGTAGCTCAGCTAACCACCGGGTGGCGTAGTTGGAGGCGTTGCCGTAGATATGATCTTTGAGAGCTTGAAGCACCATGCCGTTGGATTGTTCGACCTGGCCGTTGCACCAGGGGTGGGCGACCGAGGAGTAGTAGACGTCGATAGTGTTGTCTTGGCAAAAGTCCCAGAAGACCGAGCTAGTGAAATCTTCACCCAGGTCAGTGATGATCCTATTGGGCACACCAAAGTGATGCTTGATGTCTCTGATGAATTTGACTGCTTCTTCCGACGTTACTTTCGCAACAGGTCGGACTTCAATCCACTTGGTGAATTTGTCGACGGCTACTAGTATATGTTTGTAGCCGCCCGGAGCGGTACGAAACGGTCCCACGGCGTCGAGACCCCACATAGCAAAGGGCCATGATGGAGGGATGGTGCGCAGGACCTGGGCTGGCAGGTGCTACTGCTTGGCAAAGAATTGACATCCTTTGCACCTCTTTACAAGGTCTTTAGCGTCAGTTACGTCCATGGGGCCAGTAGAATCCAGATCGGTATGCTTTACCGACCAAATTGGTGGATGTCGCGTGGCAGCCACATTCGCCGCTGTGGATCTCCGCTAAGAGCTGGAGACCTTCTGATCGTAGGATACACTTCATCCAGATGCCAGTAGAGGCGGATTTTCTGTATAGGTCGGAACAATCACGATATAGTTAGCACTTCATCATGTGATACGTTCTGACTCTGTTTTGTCATCGGGGACGAGCTGGTCGAGTATGAAGTCTATGAAGGGCTTGCGCCAATCATTTTCTTTTTCAGACATCAGCACATCACGGGGAGGTGCTGAGTTTTGATCATTTGGAGGTGGTTCTGAGTTGTTTGGGTCCAAAAGCTTGATTGAAGACTTGCATAGGTCCTGGACGAACACGCCTGCTGGAACTAGAGCTCGTCAAGAGCCTAGTTTGGAAAGCACATCGGCGGCGACGTTGTTGTTTCATGGGACGTGCTGGAATTCGATCCCCTCAAAGTGGCATTCAAGTTTGCGAGTCTCAGTGTAGTAAGCATCCATCATGTCCTTGACGCAGTCCCACTCCTTGTTGACTTGCTCAATGACGACCTTAGAGTCGCCAAAAGCCAGTAGTCACTTGATGCCAAGGGACACTGCTATTCGGAGCCTGTGGATCAGGGCTTCGTATTCTGCACCGTTGTTGGAGGCCTTGTAGTGAATTTGCAGGACGTACTTGAGACGCTCTCCTTAAGGAGAGATAAGTAACACACATGCGCCTGCTCCTTCGAGATTGAGGGCGCCATCGAAGTACATTATCTAGTGTTCAGGTCGCTCCTTGGGAGGGGGCATCTGGATCTTTGTCCACTCAGACACAAAGTCTGCGAGGATCTCTGACTTGATCGCTTGCCTGGAGGAAAACTCGATTTCAAACTCTCCAAGCTCGCGACTGACCACTTGATGATGCGATCGTTAGCGTCGCGGTTGCGGATGATTTCTCCTAGTGGAAACAAAGATGGGGCCACGATCTTGTGAGCTTGAAAGTAATGCGAAGCTTTCTCGATGTAATCAGGAGTGCATAGAGCAACTTCTGAGGTTGTGTATAACGTGTTTTAGCGTAGGCCAAGGCCTCGCTCACGTAATACACAGGTTGTTGAATAGGATAGGCCTGCCCTTTTTCCTCTCGCTCGGCGACGAAAACCATGCTGACCACATTAGTGGTGGCAGAGATGTAGAGTAGGACTGTTTCCTTCGGGATTGGAGGTGTCATGATTGGCAGCGGCGTCAAGGACTCTTTGAGAGCCTTAAACACTTTCTGGGCTTCGTCGTCCCACACGAATTTGTCGGCCTTCTTCAATAGCTTGAAGAAGGGTAAGCCTTTCTCACCGAGCTTGCTGATGAAATGACCTAGAGCCGCCATCATCCCTGTGAGCTTCATGACGTCTTTCTTGTTGGATGGCTTGGCCATCTTACGGATAGCGTCGACCTTCGCAGGGTTGGCCTCAATGCCTCGGTGCCCGACCATGAAGCCTAGGAGCAATCCGGAAGGCACACCAAAGACACACTTGGTCAGGTTGAGCTTCCATTGGAACTCTCGTAGGTTCACGAAGGTTTCGGTGAGGTCAGCGATGAGCTGATCGTCCTCTGTGGTTTTGACGACCACATCATCTACGTAGGCCTCGACGTTCTTCCCGATCCGCGATGCTAGGCACTTCAAAATTGCCTTCTGATATGTGGCTCCAGCATTTTTCAGGACAAAGGTCATGACCTTGTAGAAATAGACGTCGTGAGGCGTCATGAACGCCATTTTATCTTCATCGTCAGGATGCAGGACTATCTGGTGATACCCTGAGTAGCAGTGGAGGAAGCAGAGTAGGACGCTACCAGCCGTGGAGTCCACGACTTGGGTCGATACGAGAAAGAGGGAAAGGATCCTTTGGGCAGTGCTTGTTAAGGTCGGTGTAATCGATACACATCCTTAATCCGCCAGTTTTCTTTGGTACAAGAACCGAGTTTGCAAGCCAAACCGAGTGTTTACATTCTCTGATAAATCCTGCAGCTAAGAGCTTACAGACTTCTACTTCTATAGCTTGTTTTCTATCTTTTGCAAATCGCCGGAGCTTTTGCTTGATAGGTCATGCGGTCTTGTTGACTTCAAGTGCATGCTAAGCCAGCTCCCTGGGGACACCAGGCATATCGGATGGACTCCATGTGAAAATGTCAGCGTTGTCCCTGTGGAAACTGGTGAGCACGAGTTCCTATTTGGGGTCGAGGTCGGCCCCGATGACAACTTCCTTGGATGCGTCGGGCAGGCCGAGGCAAACCTTTTTGACAGCTGGACTTGGGTCCAAAGTTGTGCTTGTACGCTTCGGCTCTGATACCTGCAGAGTGGTTTGGTCGATCTTGGCTGCCTGGGCGACCATGACCGTTGCTACGGCTTTGATCGTTGAGTCTTTGGAGAGCTCGACGGTGGCACTTTCACAATTGTAGGAGACCATGATGTCCTCGAGGACGGAAAGGATTCCGTTTGGTGCTGGCATCTTCATGATGAGGTAGGTGTGGTGCGGTATGGCCATGAACTTGGCAAGCATGGGTTGTCCCAAGATGGCGTGGTATGATGAGCGGAAGTCCGCGACCTCGAATGTCAAGTACTCTGTACGGAAGTTCTCCTCTGTGCCAAAGGTGACCGGTAGGCATACACGACCTATGGGGTACGCAGCCTTGCCGGGCACGACCCCGTAGAAGGGCTCATCACAAGCGGTCGGTCTTGTTAAAGTCAAACTCCATCTTACGCAGTGTCTCTGTGTTGATGGTGAAAATCCGTCAACCTAGCCATGAGTTTATCTTCGGTGTTGGCATAAGTTTTATACCTTATCCATTGGTACTAACCCCCGTGGTATAACAAGTTCACGTGTGCATGTCGGTTTTGGAGTTTAGTGATTATGCAGGGTTTTAGCGTTGAAAGCAAGACTTTCGGGATAAGTTCATCAAGCACCTTATGACAAGACCTTGAATTCCCGTACAAGTCATGCAATGAAGCAAACTTAACTCCAAGAAGTCAGGGACTTGATCCGAGAAGATGATAAACTCCGAGGACCTAACCAGAAAAGTATCGAATCTTGCAAGACAAGGAGTTATCTCTAATTCAGAGAGAAACTAACGACAAGGGCCTACATGCAGAAGAGGGAATCATCTAGAAGACATGGGAACCGACGTAGAGCAAAGGAGGCCACGGGCTGGGCTTGGATGGGCCCAGGCCGGCCGGCCCAGCCCTGTCCAGTGCCCGTTCGTCCCCTCCTTTGCCCTAGCCGCTATTCGGGCTATTTATATGAAGTGTCCCCTCATCAGAGGTGACTAAATGTGACACAAATACCAGTCCCAGGAGGCTGGTCACACATTTATTACAACAGGTGGAATCAGTCTTTTACATCACGGCGACACAGAGGGCACGGTAGTGCCAACGCTACAAGGAACAACACAAACGCTAACGACCACACTACAATAGCAAAGGCTTCCATAGCCTCCTCAGAGTACCACACCATGGAAGCTTTCGGTAGGGGCCCTGGGTACACAGGCACGGTTGGGTGTAGGGCACGACCTACTCAACATCCTCGGGAATGTAATCGGGATCCTCCTCTGTAAAATAGTTAGTAAAACAAGGGTGAGCACATACGTACTCAGCAAATCCAACCCCACCCACGGAGGGGCTTATAAGAAGAATCATGCATAAAGTATAACAAGGATCAGGTTAAGGTTCATTTTGCAAACTTACACATGCAGGGGTTCATTTCAAAAGGTTTTCGCAAACCCTTTCATAACCAAAGTGACTCCATTGTTTTAGGAAAACCACTGTGGAACTACCAGACTTCCCGTCCGTCGTAGCCCAGGCACACAGCCACACACTTCACCCGAAAACAACTCACGCCGAGAAAACATCCCATCCCAAACGCTAGTTTTTGTGACCACACCGTGACTCGTCCAATACCGTGGACCCGGCTATTCGAATAGGTTTGACACTGCGAGAGGTTGTACATCTTTACCCACAAGTAGGGTACCGCCACACGAACACCTTGGTGCCGGCGCGGATCCTATCAAAGCCATTACCCACCTTAGCTAATCCTACGAGCCACCATGGAAGCAACTAAGGGGTTATCTCACATAACCGGGGTGTACCTCACAGAGATTGTACCCCTACTCCTTGATCTCCCGCTGCTCACCCGCACTATTGATGGCAAGTAGATTAACTAGTGGGATTTATGCTAAGCCGTTGCCACATACAACGGTCGAGTGGTTGTACTATGATTTGGGTCAGGTGAGATGTCACGCAACCCGGTCCTTAACCGACAAGATGGACAACTCCCAACACGCTCAACCACACAGGTACGAGCTCACCCATACTCCTGACACACACGTCCATCCCGTCTACCCAGTTCTTTACTCATTTTCCAAACATATCCCCTTTTTGTTTTTGAAGCACTCACACGTTTTGAAAGCACTCACACATTTTGAAAGCACTCACACATTTTAAAGCAAACATTCAGGCCAAAACAAGGTTCAATCATGGCAATCAAGGGTGGCTATCCTACCATGTTTTACAGTAAACCAATATGCAATTTATAAAACGGGTATAGGGTATATTTATAAAACTAGGACAGAAGCATGCATCAAAGGATGAGATTGAACTTGCCGTCTTCGAAGTCTTCGGGGAGTGCCGGCTCGACGTTCGGGACCTCGGGCTCCTGCTCGCAGTAGTCGGCTCCAAACTCCGGCTCGGGGTACCTTCCTTCGTTTACTTCGTCGGCTATAGCGCACACACAGGCAAGCATGCAATCAATATAAGCATACACAATTTCTCCGGCTGAGCTCGCAGGAGGTAATTAAATAAAATAGGGGAAATAAATATTATGCCGGAGTTTTGGGTGACGGACGGGTGGCGGTGCAACTTGCACGGGTGTGACGAAGGTTGGGCGCGATTTGGATTAAAATTGCGCATGAAATGCGGGTTAAAGGAGGTGTTTAGGGTTAATTAGGGGCCGTTAGTATTTTATTATAAAAGAAAAGGGCCTAATTATAATATTTAAACCTAGCGGGGGTGTTACTAAATAGTCCGGGGGCATAATTGTAAAGGGACAGGGTTGTTTTTGTGGTTTAATTTAAAGTATAGGGTCTGTTTTGGAAGAAAAGAGTGAGGGAAATAGAGGGGGGTCGGTTTTGGATAAGTGGGAAAAGGGCAGGGGGTTTTGGGCAAAAAGCCCTTCTTCTTCCTCCCTCCCTCACGACACAGAACGCGAGGAAGACGGGGAGGCCGACCGTGGAAGGGGGGAGGGGCGCCGGCGACCTGGTGCACGGCGACGGCGGGGGTGGGGGCGAAACGAAGAGGAGGTCGAGGGCAACCGATTCCGCTTCTTACCTCGGGGCCGGGGTGCTTTGGAGAGGCGGATCGACGGCGGCGGTGAGGTCGTTCGCGGTGGTGACCGAAGCGGCACCGGTGGTGGTGATGGAGGGCTCGGGAAGGAGGGGGAATTGGCCGTGGAGGTGCGGGGCGAGGTGGGGAGCCGGTCCGGCCCTTTTATAGGCGCGGGAAGGTCGGTTTGGCGAGGACATTTTGAGCTTCGCGGAGCTTCAATGGCCGGCAATGGAGGTTCGGGAAAAATCCCGACGTGGACTCCGGCCAGCGGGATTCTCGGTCGGCGCCGTGCGAATTGACCCGTCGTGCGGTGCCGCTGTGGCCGTGGAGGGGAGGGAGAGCGGCCGATCTTCGCGCCGCGGTGGAGGTGGCGGTCGGAGTAATGGAGGTCTTCGTTTGTCGAGCAATGGAAGGGAGGGGGAGGCTGCCGCCCGCTGTGGCGCGGGGGGCCGCCCCTTGGCGTGCGGCTTGGGGCTTGGTCGGCCGGCCGGGGAGGGGGGGCCGCCGCCCTACGGGGGGCGCGCGGGGGTGCCGCCCCGCGCGCGCGTGGGGAGGGGGAGCCGCGGCCTCCCTGCGTCGCGCGTGGGGAGGGGGGCGCGCGGGGGGGCCTCGGCCTGAGGCCGAAGGAAGGAGAGGGCGGTGGGAAAAAGAAAAGAAGGAAAAAGAAAAAGGAGAAAAGGGAAAAGAAAACGAAGAAAAGAAAAAGGAAAATAGGAAAAAAGAAAAATCAGGGAAGAGAAATAGAAAAGGGATTTAGAAAATTAGGAGAATTCCTAGAAAAATTAGGAGAAGGAGTTTTGCGGATTTTTCTGGGTTTCTCGGATACCGGCATCAATTCCGGAACGGCGGTGATGGCGAGGCGGACCGGCCGGCGGGACCGCGGCGTGCGCGGGGATTCCGGCACGGTGGCCGACCGCGGCGCTGGGGTGGCACGCGTGGGTGCTGGCCTGAGTGCGGGTGGTGCCGGCGGGATTCGCGACACGCGCGCCGAGGGTGAGAAAGGGAGACGGTGACCAGGATTCCGAAAGGGGGCAAATGAGCTCAGCTGGACAGTTTTGAAAACACACGTGATTTATTTGGTGATTTATTAGGAGCTAAAAACGCGGGCGTTACATTATAGCCCCCTGACCGAAAGCCATGCATCATCTAATTCGTCATCGGCCGTCGAGGAGTAGAGAAGAGAGGGACACCATCTCGGAGAGGAGAGGGTCGAGCTAGTTGACTAGGGTCTCCCTAGCTGACGTGGGAACCTTGCACGGAAGACCACATCGGAGTTCCCGGAGCTAGAAGCAAGATCAAGGAAGGATCCCGGTGGTGATCTTGTGTATGTATCATTATCATAGTTCAATTATCAAGTTGAATCTATTCCTAGCGATCAAGTGTTTCCTCGAAGATTTCGTTTTTCGATCGGCTTTGCTTATTCCAATTCTATTCTCGAGATAGATTACATAGGGTGTTCTTGTAGCCGCGGTGGCTAGAGGTACACGCCGGATCTTCCGAAAGAATCTCGACTTGTCTTTTGACTCGCCCTAAGCTCCCTGCATGAGTAGAGATACGTTGTGACGGGCGGGGTTCCGAAAGGCGGATGTTTACGGATTTGGACGGGAAACCACGATTTAAAGAGGCTTCTTATAAGATTCGATTTGCTACTTCTTCTCTTGCTTGGAACTTCAACAAAAGGCTTATCCCGATCTCTCTAGATCGGTTTATCTACCCAATCTTACTTTGTTATCTCCGGTCTTTAGTAGATTAGATTAGTTTCGTGTCTTTTATCTAGATGCATTAGGGTTTCTCTTTTACCGAAGATTGAAGTTACTTCGCTTTACTAGATCAACTTCTGCGTCACACATTTGTTCCACAGATTCGATACCTTGGGTTCACCACTCGAGGGAAGAAGGGTCCCTTGACTACGACGGGAGACTTGTCCATTTGCATGTCTAAACGAACTTTGATACAACTATTAACCGTCAACAAGCCCCTTTTTCTGGCGCCGTTGCCGGGGAACAAGTGATCAAGATTTGATTTTTTATTGTCTTTTTGTAATTTTCAGTTTTCTTTTTGTTTTTCTTTTTGCATCTACTAAACTTTAATCATCCTCAAAATACATCTAATCTAGTTTGTCTAACCCTAGTTTTTATAGATTTGTTTTTACTTTCTAGTTTTTGCATACTTTGTTTATTGCTAACCCTAACAGGAGATGGACGGCTACCTCTCCAACAAACCCGATAATTTTGTGGATGATCCAGAAAAACTTTACAGGCTAAGGAGACGCGAAGCACATCAAGCTAAAAAGCTGGATTTTCTAGATTCGGAGTCGGAAGACAAAGGATCGAAGGAATCTCCGAAGAATTCACCACCTCAAAGTCCTCGGGAGAATCGACTTCCACCGATGGCTGACCAACCACCGCAAGAACGCAACATCGGGGAGCTATGCACCCCGGACATCATCTACCTACCAATCTTGAACCTTGAGGAGATCGTAAGACCATTCGAGATCAAGACCTCAACAATCCGCATGGTGCAACATTCACCCTTCACCGGTAAAGAGGATCTGAACCTTCACCTCCAAGCATTCATTCAACTATGTCAGACTTTCAACATGGACGGGGTGACTCAAGACCAAATGAGGGCAAGGCTTTTTCCCTTCTCACTTCTCGGGAAGGCTTTGCAATGGTTCCACTCTCAACCGGCGGAGACGGTGCAAAATGAAGGACCGATACAGCGAACCAGAGAGGGGGGAAGTGAATGGGAGCCGATAAAAATTCTTCTCGAAGGAGATGGAAACTCCAACAAGATGAACGCGGCTTCCAACACACTTCTCCAACTCACTAACCAAGTTGGTCAAGCCCACGTAGCCACTGGAGTGCCACTGGACCTAGGAACTAACACACACCCTTCCGACCCGAGAACACAGCGGAACACCAAACCTCGAGTCTTCAGACCCACACCGGTCAGACCGGTGAGCACCACCGGTCAGACCGGTCCCTGCTGGTGAAACTAAGAAACTTTCACTAAGTGGCTCTACACCGGTCAGACCGGTGAGACACACCGGTCAGACCGATCGCAGCCTGAAAGCCCCCAATGCACCAAACAGGACAACCGACCACCAAACTGACCCAAACTCGAAACAGCAGCAACACGGGACAACAACGAACACACCAAGACGTTCACACGAGCAAAAACCCACCGGGGCCCGCACCGGTCGGACCGGTCAAGAGCACCGGTCGGACCGGTGTAGCACGGGCGACTCGGGATGAACGGCACCCCGCGGTCAACTTCCCCAAATCCAAATCTCGATCTCCCGAATCGCTCCACGGACTTCAACAAGACTTTGGGGATATTAGGAACACCTCATGAGGAGTCCATAGCCAAGTTTAATCCCACCAAAACTCGTCCAAAAAGGAGGAATCAAGGAAATCCGGCCAAAAGCACTTCCAACCCAAGAACTCAAGAAACCCCAAAATCGAGCACCTTTACTCACGGATTTGGGAGGGGAATCACAGCCCAAAGAACCACGAAAGGTTCCCACAAATTTCCCCCATCAAATCCCCAAGAGAAAGGTCCCGAAAACAACCCAAAGAAATCACCAAGAGAGGGCTCCGAAAATCACCACCAAGAACAACCGGGGAAAACACATCCAAACCTTGAGGAACCACGCCAAATCATCTATACATGAAACAAAGGTTCATACAAGGTCTAGCAAGCCGCCTGATCATCCATCCCTCTCAACAAGATCTCTCCATGAAGCTCTCTTGCTAGTCCTATGGAAAACCTAAGGAAAAAGGAAGGAAAATAGGAAAACAAATGAGCTAGGGTTCCAAGAGTTGGCTGCCATCCTCTCACCTCTTGGGTTATATGGAGGCAACCGAATGTCTAAAATGCCCTTCTCTAACAACTAGGGATACAAGCCCCTCAAGGGCGGATTTGGAAGTCTTCAAGTCTTCACCATCGAACGGATGCCCGGCGACCGCACCCTGCGTAGCCTCGACGCAAGCCATGCGATCCCGACGCGTGTCCTCCGCTTCGAAGTCTCCGGACTGCGTCGTCGCACACCGGTCAGACCGGTGCTCTTCATCGGTCAGACCGGTCCCCACCGGTCTGTTGACGGTGAAAATCCGTCAACCTAGCCATGAGTTTACCTTCGGTGTTGGCATGACTTTTGTATCTTATTCATTGGTACTAACCCCCGTGGTATAACAAGTTCACTTGTGCATGTCGGTTTTGGAGTTAAGTGTTTACGCAGGGTTTTAACGTTGAAAGCAAGACTTCCGGGATAAGTTCATTAAGCACCTCATGACAAGACCTTGAAGCCCGATACAAGTCAAGCAATGAAGTGAACATGACTCCAAGAGCCCAAGGACCAAGCCCGAGAAGATGGTAAACTCCGAGGACCGAACCGAGAAAAGTCTTGAATCTTGCAAGACAAGGAGTTGAGTCCAATTCGGAGAGAAACCGACGTCAAGGGCCCACATGCAAAAGGGGAGAACATCTAGAAGACGCGGGAAGTAACACCGGGCGAAGCGAGGCCGCGGGATGGGCCGGGTGGGCCCGGGCCGGCCGGCCCGGACCGGCCGGCCCAGCCCTTTTCGGGGCCCAATCGGCCTCCCCTTTGACCTAATTGCTTCTCAGGCTATAAATAGCCCCCTGACCGAGAGCCACGCATCAATCCAAGTCGTAATCTGCCGCCGAGGAGCAGAGAAGCTTGAGGGACACCATCTCGGAGATGAGGGTCGTGCTAGTTGTCTAGGGTTTCCCTAGCCGACGTGGGAACCTTGCATGGAAGACCACGTCGGAGCTCCGGAGCGAGGATCAAGATCGAGGGAGGGCCCGGTGGTGATCTTGTTCATGTAATCATTCATGGTGAAGTTTGTAAGTGAATCCGATTTCTAGCGATTAAGTGCCTTCTCGATGATTTTGTTTTCTTCTTGGTTTTGCTTCTTCTACGATCTAGTCTATAGCTAGATTACATAGGGTGCTCTTGTAGCCGCGGTGGCTAGAGGTGCATACCGGACCGGCCAAGTGATTTCAACTTGTTCCATCGAACTCGCCCGAGACTACCCGCATGAATAGGGATACGTTGTGACGAACGGGGGTTCGAAAGGCGGGCGTTTTCGGAGTCGGATGGGAAGGCCACGATTTAAAGATGCTTTTAATGAGATTCGCTTTTCTATCTTCATCTATCTTGTTTGGAGCTACAACATAAGCATGATCTAGATTCTCTAGATTGGTTATCTCTTGCTTTCTCTTGCTACCTCTTTAGTATATTAGATTAGATTCGTTTTCTTTATGAGTTAGTAGATTAGATGCAACTTAGTTCATCATAAGATAGCTTACTTTGCTTTACTAGATTGAATCCTTGCGTTGCACATTGTTCCATGGATTCGATACCTTGGGTTCACCACTCGAGGGAAGAAGGGTCCCTTGACTACGACGAGAGACTTGTCCGCTTGCAAGTCTAAACGAACTTTGATACAACTATTAACCGTCAACACGGTCAGACCGGTCTGGCGCTGCTGCAGCTCCGTCTTCGGTTCTTCGGTCTTGGCTTTGTGTATCAACCAAGGAACCCGGTGGTTTTACGGTGAACCACGGAAACCCCGCAAACTCGGTGTAGCCTCCGCCAATCTCCACTCATGACTCGGCTCCCACGTAGTCCCGGCTCGACCTTGGTTTTGAGGCTCAACCAAGAAACCGTCCATGACTTCATCTTCTTGTTCATGCCACCATGCGGCCCGCACTTGACCCCGCCGGCCACCGGGTCCCTCGAACGAAGCCTACTTGTCTTCTCCACACCCGGAGGCCTCACGCGCAACGACCTTTCGCGCTTGTTCTTCACCCCGCACCAACACCGGTCAAGCCGCAACCTGCACCTGCAATACTTAGCTAAGAATCAGTCCACACAATGTTGTCAATCACTCATCACACAAGGAAGCGACCATCCACCGGTCCTCGAACCACACATGGTCCTCAATCTCCCCCTTGATGAGTGCATTGACAACACCCACACGAAAGTAACAAGAGAGAAAAGAAAAAGAAAAGAAACTAACAAAAAGAAACTCCAACAAGCGATCGAAAGCCAAGCAAAGGCAAAGAGCAACATCACTTGAAGAAGACAAGTCTCGGACCCCTTAGGCAAGGGCAACGGCTCGACACATCCGAGACAAAAACCAAGCTCAAGCAAAGAGCGCAAACCACCGAAACAAAGCTCGAAAAACCACAAAGAGCTCCCCCTGCACACATGCAAGCTCCCCCTGAACCAATGCACCTCCCCCTGGACAAATGCATGCAAACCGGTGAAAACGGGGCAGAGCTGCGGCAACTTCGGCTCACACCGGTCGGACCGGTCATCACCACCGGTCGACCGGTGCCTAACATGTGCACGGGATCAGCACTCACACCGGTCGGACCGGTGCTCCTCACCGGTCGGACCGGTGTACAACGAAGCCCGAAATGGCTCGAAACCACCGAAAACCTTCTAAATGCGTCCAGTAAGCCATTTCAAGCTCAAACTTCTCCCACTTGTTGGCAATGCATGAATCAAGCCAAAAATGCAAAACCTTCAACCTAGAGCTTCTCAAATAGACAAAATTCAACAAAGATTGCTCCACATGTCCAAATGAGCAAGTTAGATATTCTACGGCTTCGTATCGATCTCAACTACATGATCACCAAGTTTCACAACCATTGGACGAAGCTAAGATGGATTTTAGCAATTTTGCGAAAAACTTACCTCTCATGAGCAAAGTCCTAAACATGATCAAAGCATATCAAAATGGCAAAGCCACACAAACTTCATGCTAGGACAGCCATTCTAATCATAAGACCATCACAAACACCCACAAGCACCTCATGTCATGTCAAAGCCACCGAGCCATGTGCCTACTTCTATGTATGAGACTTCTCATTGGTAGGCATCATGCAACGGTTTAGCACCCAAAGCAAAATAAATTCAGCACATATGACATGGGAACATATTTTCCAAGCATTTTTCATTTCATTTTCAGATTTGTAATTGGTACATGAAATGTCTTTGCGACAAAAAGGAACTCATGCCCCTCCACAAGATAAGGCAAGAGGGCTAAACATTCATGATGGCAAATGAGCCTTTGGCTCCATAAGATCAATAAACTAGCTATCCAACCACAAATTAAGCATAGTCAAGCCACTAAAACATGTCAAGATCATATAAAAGGATTTACACATGAGAGAGCATACATGTGACATTTTCAAAAGACATAGCTATCAACCATGGATTATTCATCAAGATCATCAAGAGCTAAGCCAAACTAGCCATAGCATACCAAACAAGCTCATAAAGACATATATCTCATTCCATGGTGAACAATGTATATGAGAGAAGCTTTTCCTAACCAAATGCATATGATACAAAATGCATGCAATCTAAGATACAAGGATGCCTATACATCATGTTACATATGCCATGCCAAATGCAAGAAATGCACAAAGAAAAGCTATACATATGCTACAAAAAGAGCTCCCACACACCTAACTCAAGAAATCAAACACACACCAAGTCCCCCCCCCCCCCCGCAAACGGTGAAAGTTGCTTGATCTAGGGATTTGGTGAAAATATCGGCTAGTTGGTCATGTGTGGGTACATGGATCAAAGTTATCTTCCCTTTCTCTACGTTGTCTCTCAGAAAATGGTACCTCACTTCTATGTGCTTGGTTTTGGAATGGAGCACTGGGTTCTTTGCAACGCTTATGGCACTGGTGCTATCACATTGAAGTGGGACATGGGTATACTCCTTACCAAAGTCACTCATGGTGTATGAAATCTAAAGGAGCTGAGAGCAACAACTAGCAGCGGCAACATACTCGGCCTCGGTAGTGGATTGAGCAACACTCGATTGTTTGCGGGAAGACCAAGACACCAAAGAAGAACCCAAAAACTGGCAAGTCCCAGAAGTGGACTTCCTATCCAACCAACACCGGCAAAATGGCGTACGAAAAACCATGAAGCGAGGACGCGGAGTACCAAAGGCCGAAGTCGGGAGTGTGACGCAAGTACTTGAAAATTCGCTTCACCGCTTGCCGATGCGAAGTCCTCGGAGACGCTTGAAAACGAGCGCACGGACACACCGAGAAGCGTATGTCCGGCCTCGTCGCCGTCAAGTAGAGGTGTAACCCGATCATGCTCCGGTACTCCTTCTGGTCCACGTGTTCACCTTCCTCGTCCGCATCAAGAGCTGTAGTCGTACTCATCGGCGTCGTCATAGCCTTGGAGTCCTCCATCTTGAACTTCCGCACAATGTCCTTGGTGTACTTAGCCTAGTGCACAAATGTTCCTTCCTTTGATTGTTTGATTTGTAGCCCGAGGAAGAACTGCAACTCGCCCATCATGCTCATCTCAAATTCCCTGCTCATATAATCTACAAACCTTGCAACAAGAGAGTTAGACGAGCCACCAAAGACAATATCATCCACGTACACCTGCACAATCAGGATATCTCTACCCTGCCTCAGCAAAAACAAGGTCTGATCGACCTTCCCCATCTCAAAACCTCCCTCAAACAAGAACCCCCTCAACTTGCCATACCAAGCTCTAGGCGCCGCTTGACCCATACGGCGCCTTCCTCAACTTGTACACCGGTGGGGGTACTTCTCGCTCTCAAACCCCGGAGGCTGCCTCACATACACTTCTTCCTCCAACACACCATTCAGGAAAGCACTCTTCACATCCATTTGGTGCAACTTGAACCCTTTATCCACGGAAAAGGCTAGAAGGATCCTAATCGCCTCCAAACGGGCTACGGGAGCAAAGGTCTCCTCGTAGTCGATCCCCTCCTTCTAACTGAACCCTTGAGCAACAAGTCTCGACTTGTTCCTCACAACCTCACCCTTCTCTCCCTCTTTGTTCTTCCACACCCACTTTGTACCAATCGGCTTACACCCTGGGGGAGGGTCAACCAACTCCCACACCTGATTCCTCTCAAAGTTCTCCAACTCCTCATGCATCGAATTAACCCAATTGTGATCAGATAGTGCGTGTCCAATGTCTTTGGGCTCAAAAGTGGCAACAAACGCAGCATGAGCGAAATGGGAATTGTTTCGAACCCTCGACCGTGTAGTGCGTTCATTCATGTCACCGATGATCCTCGAAGCTGGGTGATCCACTTGTACTCGCCGGGGAGGTTCTCGCCTTGATGCTACCTCCCCCTCAACATCAGCTTCTCCTTGTTCTTGATTTGTCGTCGTAGGTGTAGTAGAGGGTCCGTCCATCATCGTAGTCGAAGTAGTGGGTACATGTTCAGCCGGGGGCACCACACCGCCATCTTCATCATCACCATGTTCATGTTCCTCCTCCTAAAAGATCTCCTCGCCAAGCTCATCATCACCTGCACACTCAAAGACAAGCTGACTACGTGGCTCTGTCTCGTCGAAGGTTACCTCGCAAGTCTCCACGATTTGGTTAGTTTCAAGATTGAGCACACGATATGCTCTAGAATGAGATGCATAACCAAAGAAAATACCATCGACAGACCTAGCCTCAAACTTATCCAACTTCCTGCCTTTCTTCAGAATGAAGCACTTGCAGCCAAAAACATGGAAGTGACTCACCTTGGGTGTGCGACCATGCATCAACTCATAGCATGTCTTCTTCTTGTGCACTCTGAGGTATATCCTGTTCGACACATAGCACACGGTATTCACCGCCTCAGCCCAATACCTCCTCGGAGTCCTATGCTCATCAAGCATCGTCCGAGCCATCTCGCACAAGGTCCTGTTCTTCCTTTCCACAACACCATTCGGGGAGGCGTATACGGACTCGAAAACTGGTGCTCAAGACCCAAGTCATGGCAAAAGGTTTCAAAACGAGAGCTTCTAAATTCCGAGCCATTATCACTGCGGATAGCTCGTATGGCATCTTTGTGCCTCTCGTTCCTCAACCTCAAGACTAGTCTCGAACAAAACCAAACGTCTCCCCCTTATCCTCAAGAAAGAACACCCACGCATACCGAGAATAGTCGTCCACCACAACCAGGACATACCACTTCCCACCCACGGATCGCACACGAGCTGGGCCAACAAGGTCCATATGGAGCAGCTCGCATGGACGCTCAGTCATCACATCGGTGAGAGGCGGGTGAGAAGAGGCTACCATCTTGGCATGCCTACACGGCGCACAAACCAACTCTTTCTCAAGCCTCAACCGTGGCAATCCTCGGATCAAATTGAGTTTACTCAAGCGAGACAAAAGGTCAAAGCTCAAGTGACCCAACTTCATATGCCACCTCCACAACTCACTCGAAGAACCAGCCAAGAAACAACGCTCCACACCCGAAGACTGAGAAAAATCAGCACGAAACACACGACCCTGCGGAACGACCATACGGACAAGGTCCCCTCGAGAGTCCAAAATCCGAGAACCACCTGGCCGAAACAACACCTCAAAACCCTCATCCAACAACTGGGACATAGAAAGCAAATTGTACCCCAGCGATTGAACAAGAGCAACACGCCTTAGAGTGATCTTGTCACTCACTTTGATCTCACCTTCTGAAAGCACACGCCCACGCACATTGTCCCCAAAAGTGATGTACCTCCTTGTCACCACCGGGACGAGACTTGAGAACCACCCCCTGTCTCCGGTCATATGCCTCGAGCAACCGAAGTCAATCAACCAAATGTTCTTCAAGTCTCCCACCTGAAATTCAAACACGAGCACGTGAGCGAACAAATGACTCGACGCGGGGTTAGTACCAAAAGAGTAAAACCAGTGCCGAGCCATTTGCTCGAAAGTGGGGTTAGCACCAACCAAAGCATCTCTCCTACCAAAGCTACCTCCACGAACACCACCACGGTAACCACCATGAGGGAACCACCCCTCTCTACCTGGAGGAGGACCAAAACCACGAAAGAGAACCCGTGGACCGTCCCTCCTCTCCTTCTCAAAGCTACGACTCCTCCCATCCCCGTAGTGAACTCGAGGGGGAGAACGCCTAGCAACCTGACCACCTGCAAACCCTCCAGCCCAACCACCAGAACCACGACCTCCAGAAACAATCCTCGCACCTGTACGAGCACGAAACCCAAAACGCTGCCTGTCCAGGCTCGCACCGGTCTGACCGGTGCCCCACACCGGTCCGACCGGTGTGACACAGGCGGCGAGCGCCTCCAACAGCCTTCCGCTCTCCCCAAGCCCGAACTATCCTCACATTCTCCTTGGCCCTGGGCATCTGCACACGAGGCTCAAGTACACCATCGGAAGGGTGGTACTTGTCCTTGTTAGCCCACTCCTTTGCCATTCTCTCCTCACGCTTCCTTTTGAAACAAAACTCCTCCTTATGGCCATCTCTCCCACAATAGCCACAATGGAACCTCACAAGCTTAGGCTTAGGCTTGGGATGTGGCTGCTTACTTGGTTTCTCTCCACTCAAATCCTCCACCGGTTTCCTCTCACTAGCCTTCTCACTTCCTTTCCCAAAAACACTTTCCCCGAAGTGCTCGCAAACTTGATAGGCTTTTGTAGATCATTTGTGGGTGTAGGAAACACGGGTGGAGCTGGGGTTGTGTCTAGTCGGTTCCTAAGATGGTTAGGTTTTGGAGGGAAATCATTTTTGTGGTGGGTTTTTGGTGGCTCCGGGACATTCTCTCCACTTCCCTCACCAACCTTGTTTGCCCCAAGTCCCTCACCATCCTGCCTCTTAAACGCCTCGATCATCATCCTCAACTGAGGCTCATGACCAGACAACCAACCCATCAACTTCCTCAAGTCATCATTCTCATCCTGCAAACGATCAACATAATGTGCAAGTTCCAAATTTTTTCAAAGCATGCATTTCACAGGTAGAGCATGATGTAGGCATGGGTTCCTTCAATTTAGCCTCAAGTGAACTAGTGTAAGCATGCATCTCATCAATCTTAGCATGCAAAACAGGGCAAGAAGTGCAAGCACCTAGCAAAGCGAGTCTAGACTTAAGCTCGGCCACTTCAACCCTAAGCACATCTAGTTCCTCACACTTGGAGGCATGCTTTTCCTTGAACAAAGCAAGATCAGCAAGGAATATGGAGCAATCAGCACAATCAACCTCATCCAAAACAACAGGGCTAGCCTTAAGGGAATCAATCTCAAGCTTGCTATCAAGCACCTGTGTCTCTAGCTCAGGCACTCTAGTCCTAGCATCCTCGAGTGAAGCCCTGCCTCTCTAAGCATGTCATCACGGTTATCAAGCAAAGAGCCAAGCCTCTCATTCTCCTGGCGCAAGAAGGGAAGTTCATCACGCACCTCATCGTCGGACTCAGAGTCCGAGTCGCTCTGTGTGCTCTTCTTGCTGCCGGAGCTCAGCGCCGTGGTGCAGAAGCCGTCTCTCGCGAAGCAGCTCAGCCCGCTCAGGTTCTTGGACGACTTCTTGTTTTTGCGACGATCACCTTCATCCTCACTGCTGCTCGAGCTCGAGGTGGAGTACGCGGAATTGGAGTCGACGTCGCTCGCTCCAACCATCGCTCGGGCCTTGCCTCGGCACTCCTTCTTCCTCGATCGTCGCTCGTTCTTCTACTTGTTCTTGTGCTTGCTCTTGTGGTCACGTCTCGAACGGTACTTGTCGTCCATCCTCGGCTTGTGCTTGTAGCTGTCCTTGTTCTCGGCCTTCTCCGGGCAGTCGGCGACGAAGTGTCCCGGCTTGCCGTACTGGAAGCAAGTCTTCGTGTTCCTCCTCATGTTCACGCGGTTCTCGTGCAGCCTCTCGAACCGCCTCGTCAGAAGCGCCAGCTCGTCCTCTCCAAGCTCGTCGAACTCTTCATCTACCATAGACATCAAAGAGGAGAAAGAGAACATCCTGGTGGATGGGTTAGAGTTAGCCTTTCCTTTGGAACCACCAACGAGGGCAAGACTATGGGAATCAGTCGGTCCCTCGAGCTTGGCAGTCATGCCCCTATCCACCTCAGCCGACTTGAGCTTCGAGAACAGCTCATTCACCGTCAGAGTGTCATACTTCTCCAACTCCACAATGGCCTCGAACTTTCTGCCCCAAATCGTACGATCCAAAGAGTGTAAGAGCTTGACCGCTCTATCATGATCATCGTACGGGAGCACGTCCACATTGGCCCTCATGTTGTTCACAACCACCGTGAACCTTTGAAACAAGGCATCGATGGACTCACCGGGGAGATGAGTGAAGTTCTCGTACTCTCTCAGGTAGGTCGCATACATCCGTGCCTGAACCTGGGCGTTTCCAACATGAGCCTCCTTCAACACCGCCCAAATCCTACAAGCCAAGTGCTCGGTGTGCACCCGATTGAACTCAGGCTGACACAAAGCACGAAACAAGTAGTTGACCGCCTTATTGTTGGTGTCGAATCTGTCCCTCAATCCTGGAGCGAGGAAGTCCATCGGCTGGACATAGCCTGTGTCCACTGTGACATACCAAAGAATCTGACCCTTTCCGCGGAGGAACGCACCCATCTGCTTGCTCCACATGTGGTAGTTCTTGCCATCGAAGTGTGGAGGACCCGAACCCCGTTCCTGGTACGCCATCCTTGGATCTTAGACTGGTTAGAGTCAATAAAGACCCGAACCGACTCTGATACCACTTGAAGGACCGATACGGCGAACCAGAGGGGGGGGAGTGAATGGGAGCCGATAAAAATTCTTCTCGAAGGAGATGGAAACTCCAACAAGATGAACGCGACTTCCAACACACTTCTCCAACTCACTAACCAAGTTGGTCAAGCCCATGTAGCCACTGGAGTGCCACTGGACCTAGGAACCAACACACACACCCTTCTGACCCGAGAACGCAGCGGAACACCAAACCTCGAGTCTTCAGATCCACACCGGTCAGACCGGTGACCACCACCGGTCAGACCGGTCCCTGCTGGTGAAACTGAGCAACTTTCACTAAGTGGCTCTACACCGGTCAGACCGGTGAGACACACCGGTCAGACCGATCGCAGCCTGAAATCCCCCAATGCACCAAACGGGCCAACGGACCACCAAGCCGACCCAAACTCGAAACAGCAGCAACACGGGACAACAACGAACACACCAAGACGTTCACCCGAGCAAAAACCCACCAGGGCTCGCACCGGTCAGACCGGTCAAGAGCACCGGTCAGACCGGTGTAGCCTGGGCAGCTCGGGATGAACAGCACCCGCGGGTCAACTTCCCCAAATCCAAATCTCGATCTCCCGAATCGCTCCACGGACTTGAACAAGACTTTGGGGATATTAGGAACACCTCATGAGGAGTCCATAGCCAAGTTTAATCCCACCAAAACTCGTCCAAAAAGGAGGAATTAAGGAAATCCGGCCAAAAGCACTTCCAACCCAAGAACTCAAGAAACCCCAAAATCGAGCACCTTTACTCACGGATTTGGGAGGGGAATCATAGCCCAAAGAACCACGAAAGGTTCCCACAAATTTCCCCCATCAAATCCCCAAGAGAAAGGTCCCGAAAACAACCCAAAGAAATCACCAAGAGAGGGCTCCGAAAATCACCACCAAGAACAACCGGGGAAAACACATCCAAACCTTGAGGAACCACGCTGAATCATCTATACATGAAACAAAGGTTCATACAAGGTCTAGCAAGCCGCCCGATCATCCATCCCTCTCAACAAGATCTCTCCATGAAGCTCTCTTGCTAGTCCTATGGAAAACCTAAGGAAAAAGGAAGGAAAATAGGAAAACAAATGAGCTAGGGTTCCAAGAGTTGGCTGCCATCCTTTCACTTCTTGGGTTATATGGAGGCAACTGAATGTCTAAAACGCCCTTCTCTAACAACTAGGGATACAAGCCCCTCAAGGGCGGATTTGGAAGTCTTCAAGTCTTCACCATCGGACGGATGCCCGGCGACCGCACCCTGCGTAGCCTCGACGCAAGCCATGCGATCCCGACGCGTGTCCTCCGCTTCGAACTCTCCGGACTGCGTCGTTGAGGACCAGGAGCGTCCCAGTGGTCGATGGATGACCGCTCCTCAGTGATGAGTGATTGACAACGGGTGTTGGACTGACTCTTGGCTTAGTGCGCAGGTGTAGGCTGCGGCCTAGTTCGTGTTGTTGCAGGTGAAGAACGGGCGCGAAAGGTCTTCAGCCTTGAGGGGCCTCCGGGAGATGGAGAGACAAGTAGGCTCGGTTCGAGGGACCCGGTGGACAGCGGGACTGGGTGCGGGCCACATGGTGGCGACACGAGCAAGACGAAGTCATGGACAATCGAGCCGGTGCACGGTGGCGGTCGAGTCAAGTGGTTTGGCGGGAGGCCAGACCGGGCACGCGGGGTTTGGTGGTTTGCCCACAAAACCATCGGCGGGCGGTTTCTTGGTTTGTGGCCTCAAAACTAAGTCCGAGGGCCCAACACGACGGAGACGGGATCCGGGCGTGTCGGGAAGCTTCGAGGCGGAGGACACGCGGCGGGATCGCATGGCTTGCGTCGGGAGGACGCGGGGTGCGGCAAAGGCGTGGCCGTCCGATGGCAAGACCCACAAACATTACCTAAATGCCCCTGCGTGGGTTGTATCGCCAGTAGTTAAGTTAGGGGTAGTCGAGTCATTTACCACTCCGGCGGGACCTGATATATAAGCCATGAGTGTGTGTGGATGGCTCTCTCTCTCCGCGACTTAGGGTTTCATTTCCTCCCTCCCATTTCTCATTTTCGTAGCTATTTTTCTTCCATTTTCTCTAGGCTAGCATGAGAGCTTCATGAGAGATTTGTTGAGAGGGATGGATGCTAGGGCGGCATGCTAGACCTTGTGAATCTTTCCTGGTTTGTATAGAAGATTCGGAGTTGTGTTTCTCGTGGTCTTTTTGTGCTTGTTTTCGTGCCTTTGTTCCCGGTTCGATTCCGCGTATTTGAGTGGGTTTCTCCCCGGATTACTTTGAGGAAAACATGGATAGATGTCTCGTGCATCTTTGTGATTGATCTTGTGCCCTCAAACGCCGGGAAACCACTTCGATTCGAAGTTTTTCGTTCGGTGCTCAAGTTTTTGGTGGTGCTCAAAGGATTCGCGATTCCCGGTGATTTAGGGAGTTAGGAGGCAAGATTTTTGGTCTATAGCATCCTTGTGTGACGCTTTTCAAGTCCCCAAACCTTTGTCTCCACAGCTTCAACCGTTTGGGAAATCCGATGATGATTTGGGGGAGTTGACTTTCAGGGTCGAGCGTTTTCGCTCTGTCCGTCCGTCGCGGCGGACGGTCCGCGAGGACCTGGCGGACGGTCCGCGCCACTAGCGTTCGTCCCGTGTTCTTCGTGTTCTTGCTCGCCTTTCGTTTAGATCCGTCGCGTTTTTGGTTTTCGGTTGGACGGAGTTTCGGACGGTTTGCAGCAGAGGGCGGACGGTCCGCAGGTGCCTGGCGGACAGTCCGCATGCTCCCCGCGGACGGTCCGTGGTGCGGGTGCGTCCCTGTTGGTTCTGTGTGTCTTTAACGGACGGTCCGCGGAGTAGGCCGGACGGTCCGCGGTGTTGGCGCGGACGGTCCGCGGTAGCAGGCCGGACAGTCCGCGCGGCCCATCGCGGACGGTCCGCCCTGTCTGGCCGGACGGTCCGCCAGAGGCTGCGCGCTTTGCTTCTTGGTTCGATTCCTCTCCTTCTTCTTTCGTGCTTCCGCGTGTGATTCAAGGAATCGTTCCTAAGGCTAGAGGTTGTTCCATAACCTCGTTGTCTTGGCGATTGGTGTGTGATTCGATCCATCGCTCGTGTGTGACCGGGATTTGACTAGGGCATAGGCCGGGTTCTTTTGGAAGAATTTTTACCGGCTCCTATTCACTCCCCCCCCTCTCTAGTCGCCATCTGATCCTTCAGTCGGCACACACCGGTCAGACCGGTGCTCTTCACCGGTCGGGACCGGTCCCCACCGGCCGGGCCGGTCGGACCCACCGGTCGAGGCCGGTGCAGCGGCTCGCTGCGGCTCCATCTTCGGTTCTTCGGTCTTGGCTTTGTGGATCAACCAAGGAACCCGGTGGTTTTTACGGTGAACCACGGAAACCCCGCGAACTCGGTGTAGCCTCCGCCAATCTCCACTCATGACTCGGCTCCCACGTAGTCCCGGCTCGACCTTGGTTTTGAGGCTCAACCAAGAAACCGTCCATGACTTCATCTTGTTGTTCATGCCACCATGCGGCCCGCACTTGACCCCCGCTGGCCACCGGGTCCCTCGAACGAAGCCTACTTGTCTTCTCCACACCTGGAGGCCTCACCGGCGACGACCTTTCGCGCTTGTTCTTCACCTGCACCAACACCAGTCAAGCCGCAACCTGCACCTGCAATACTTAGCTAAGAATCAGTCCACACAACGTTGTCAATCACTCATCACACAAGGAAGCGACCATCCACCGGTCCTCGAACCACACATGGTCCTCACAAAATTGGAACACGCTGATGAAGGCTTTCATGAAGGAATACTACTCACCGGGTAAAACTCAAAGCTTGCGTAATAAGATTGCCACCTTTGTTCAATATCCTACGGAAACTATCTCGGTGGCATTCGAGCGCTTCAACGAGTACACCCGGGTGGTTCCACATCACAAGTTCCCGAAGGAAGACCTCGTGCAAAAGTTCTATCAAAGACTCACCATGGCGTCAAGGACGATCATCGATGCATCGGCGGGAGAATCCATCATCGAACTTACACCGACGGAAACTTTCACTCTATTCAAGAAGGTCGCGGATAATGACACATGGGCGTCATCCGGGCGCCTACATACGGTTCAACCCACGGGGAACGTCAAAGGAGTCTTGCAAGTGGAGAAGGAGAACATACTTGAAGGCAAGATCGACTCGCTCATGAGGAGGTTGGAGAAGATGGAGATAGAAAAGAAAGAGGCTCAAGACTTGAAGGCCGCCGAAGCAAGATCCACATGCGAAGAATGTGGAGAGTATGGCCATGTCCGCAAAGATTGTCCGGAGGAAGCCAAGACGCTCGATTACATGAGGAAGGGAGAATTGCCGAACTTCCGCTACGGGCAAGGTAGACCTCAATTTAATGCAAGCTCATCCATTCCGAATTCGGTTCCGCTTCGTATACATTTGAAAGAATTCATGGACGAGTAAGCCAAGATCAACAAGGACACCGTCACCAAGTTCAAGACCATAGACAAGGTGTTGGAGAACATCGATATCAAAGTGACGGAGGTTGGAAGTTCCAATCATCAAGTGCTCAACATGATGAAGATGCTCGAGACGCAAGTTGGACAACTTGCGGGGCGCCTCTCTAACGATGAAGGGAAGCTTCCGGGACAACCTAAAAGTCCCGAATTGGCGAAGGCCATTCAAACACGTTCGGGAAAGGAGACCGAAGATCCGGAACATTCCGCGGGAGCAAGGAAGCTTAAACCATCCACCGAGGTGGAACGAGATGCTAAAGAGAATGTTACAGGGATCGTCACCGAAGAACCCAAATTTGAGATGCCGGAGGAAGACACGAGGATACCGCAACTCAAGCCACACTACTTCTGAGGTAAACTTGACAACCACTTTGAGAAGTTTGTGGAGGTTGTGCGTAGACTTATCATCAACATGTCATTACTAGATGCCCTACAAGTACCTATATATTCTCATTACTTTAAAGACATACTTGCAAATAAATATGAGATAGCAACACTCGGGGTAGATCATGTCAAGATGTCCGAGAAGTGTAGTGCCGCTATTGCTAATGGGCTAGAGAAGCAAAAGGACCCCGGATGCCCTACTATTCCATGTTCCGTTGGTTCTTTCAACTTCGAGAAGGCGTTATGCGACCTTGGAGCTAGTGTGAGCGTCATGCCAAGGGATGTGTTCGAGACGCTACGCCTACCAATGGAGCCTACGGGTATATGTTTGGAGTTGGGAGATAACACCATTCGCTATCCCTTGGGCATTGCCGAAGATGTACCCGTGAAGGTCGGACACCACTTCATCCCCGTCGACTTCGTGGTGCTCGAGATGGGAGAGAGGGAGAAGCCGCATTTCCTCAAGACCGTGGGAGCTACTATTGATGTTGGCAAGGGGGAGATCATGTTCGATATCAACGGAGAAAGGAGTTCCTTCAAGTTTCGACCACGAATCAAGGCATGCAACATGATTGGAGTGAAGGAAGAACCAAAGAAAAAGGAGGAGCTGAAAAAGAAGAAGGAGCCGAAAAAATGAACGTAAAGAAAATCAAAGAAGGTGTTGCATCCGTCAAGACAAAGGAAGAAAAGCCGCCTGTGAAGACCAAAAAAATGACTAAGCCGGAAGACAAGCCCGTGCCCAAGATGGTGCGAAAGTGGGTACCCAAGATTGCAACGCCCACAAAGAGCGTTGATCCGAAGTAATCAAGTGAAGAAGTCTAGCTATAGACTAAAAACGAAGCGCTAGGTGGGAGGCAACCCGTTTCGTCGAGTCAAGAATAAGCTACCGGGACGACAACCCGATTCCAGGTTTTTCGAGTCTTTTTAATAATTTAGTTTTGAGTTTTATTACGCAAAGACATTAGACTTTGAAGTGGTTGAACAATATTAGAGACATAATTCTTGATTGAATATTTTGCTTTATCATAAACCCTTTGCATGAACCCTCCTATGTGTTTGTTTCTTTTCGAGAAACCACAACCAAATAATTTCAGAACCTAACTCAACCTTTCACCCCTATTATGGTGTTGTGGTTGACTTATTTTTCATGCTAAAAACACACGAGTAGAGCCACAACTTATACCTAGGAGTTAATTAAATTTCAGCACGTGGTAGGACTCGCGTGAACCTAGAAACTAAACTTTTGGTTGGTTTTAAAAATCTATATCCTTGGTTTCTATAAGATTAGAATTTTTCTAAGCCTCATTTAATTTTGTTTTATTCAAAATCTCTCTCGTTTAGCCAAAATTAGAACCTAAACCTATGCCCCCATGATCAAGCCGGGAAAAGTTTGCTCTCAACCAATGAAGGCAAACTATACCGGTGAGACCGATAGCAACGTAGTCGGAAAATATTTTCGACTTACATTTGTTTTTAATGGTTTAAAAACTTCTCTAAATTTATGCTTGAGCTCTTGCATGGCTCTGAAAATATTTTAAAATTTCGAAATTAGAGGAGTGCTTAACCTTAAACATACCTAAAGGGAGGCAATCTAGTTTAAATTAATCATGCATGCACCATTGGATACCCTTTCATCAACTTTCATCAAGACCACATGCAAAGGACAAGCATGGTGGGCAGCAAGCATAAACTTTGCAGGAATTTCATGGTGGCATGTGAAGCAAGTGGAGAAAGGGAGCATGGACATGATTCAGAGCATGAAGCATCAAGTGGAAGGACCAATAATGCAAAAGGAGTGGACGAGAGCATTTGGGCGGTGCAACTCATGGAGCACGCGGGCAAGAAAGTTGCAGAGTTGAAATGATCGTGCTCGAAGAAAGCCGAGGTGGGGAGGAGCCAGAGGCCACCTAGGCCGGTCGGCCCAGGCCGGCCGGCCTCCCCTACTTAAGGAGCCCCCCGGCTCCCGTTTTCTGCAGGCAAGCTTCCCTCTCCTTCCTCAGTTTGTGTGTTCAAGTTTGTGTGCCCAGAACCTCCGTAGACATAGCCAACCTTCCCTAGCTTGATAGCTCAAAAAAATCCACCACCTTAATCCACTCAAAGTCCACATCCCGAAGTAAAGTTCTAAAGTGCCTAGTTACCGGTTGCAACCCGGAGTTTTTAGTGGAGAGAAGAGTGCAGCAACCATGTGGAAGAAAACCACAAGTCTCTTCTCCAAGAAGAAGGGTTCATCGTCATCCAAGCCGTCGTCGACGACGTCTTCGAGGAGGCATTCGGTTTCCGAATCTCCTCGGAGCATGGAGACGGATACGGCACCACCACCAAGGAGGAACGACGCTCTCCTCCTCGGTGGCATGAGGGCAACAAGGAGCACGTCCATGAGGTTTACCGAACCTCAAGGGCACACGGAGGAGCCGCCCGTTCCACCACGACGATCAACCCGTTCAACCGCGCCACCTCCATACACTCCGATATATTCCTCATATGGCTTCATCATATTGTCGGAGGAGGAGGAGGAGAAGAGGCTCTCTCGTCTTGAGAAGAGGCTTGTGCCCAACGTCGACTTCGACGACCAAGCACTCACCTACTTGGGTTTCGGCACCGACATATATTACATGTTGGGGAACCTTGGATGGGTGCAATTCTCCAACGGAGTATCGGCGGACACCCACAAGGAGTTCGCCTTGGAAATCTTGATGACCATTGCACCTATCCTTGATGATGGGGTGCAAAGCTTATCATTCCGTTTGGAGGGAGTTCAACAAGTGGTTCCTACGAGCATGTTAGGGAGCTACTTGGATTCCATAAGGGAGCTCCGGAGAAAGTTGACGTGCCACCCGGCATGTTAGATGGATTTTGGAATTTGATCTCCGGAGAAGCCCACCAACAACGCAATTGCATCCGCAACCCCATTATCTGAGTATTCCACTCTTGGATGTGCAAGAGGGTATTGGGGAGGATGAGGGAGACGAAGGTGACCGACACGGAGTTGAATTGGCTCTACTCGGCTTTAATTGCCAGGCAGCCAATAGACCCCTCATACCTTATGATCAACCGTTGGTATTGCGAGGCAACATCAGGGGCGGGAGATATTGGTTCGGGGTGCTACCTCTCTATGTTGGCCATCTCCCTACGGCAGGGGATTACAAGAAACCCCGAACATCTTTTGCGTGGTACCTCTCTCGGCATTGAATATTTGCGACAAGACAAATATATTTGTGGAGATGAGAGAGGAGGTTTTCGTTTGGCCACGGTGAACCTACCCCTTCCGGATGCAAGGCTTAGGCTTTTCATCCAAGGGAGGGAAGATTGGTTGGAAGAGGGACTCCTTGTCCCGGCAAGGAAAAATAAAAGAGGAAGAATCGTAGAGGAAGGATCCACCTCCGCTCAGGCGGGTAGTGCACAACCTAATGTTGTGCCACCTTTCGGTGGAATCCCTCCTCCGCCAAGTTATGACGGAGGGCCACAAGAGCAAGCATGGGGGGTGGTGCACCGGTACCCCCACCAAATTATGTGGTGCCCAACGTAAACTTCGCGGAGCCCTACGCACAATATCCCCAACCGCAACAAAGTGTGGCCATAATTGGAGGGTATGTTGTGAGAAATGCGCAAAACGTCGCAGCCATCCAAGCCAACGCGGCTCAACTTGGTGAGGGCAATGCAAATATTGCCTATGAGCTTGGATGCCTTCACCTAGTGGAGCCGGATCAATTCGTTGGAGGGGATGTCCAACCTTACTACGAGCAAGGGTACTACTATCAAGATTATCAACACCAACCACCGGCGGAGGACTAGGAAGATTAAGGAACTTTAGTTTTCTTTTCTTTTCCCTTTCTCTGTAATTTTCAGCTTTTGTTTGTGTGTGTTTGCGTAATATTTTCTGTTTTTATTTAAATTTCAGCAAGTGTGTTTGTTTATTTTCAGTTTGTATTTCAGCTTGATTTCATCATTAATAAAGACACCACCTTGATTATATCTTTGGAAAAGTTACAAAAATTTGTGCCATAATGATATATGATTATAATTGCCACTTTGTTTATCTTTGTAATTGATTTATGCATGTTAAAGCTAGTGCTCTCTTAAAATACAAATCTGAATTTATTTAAATACTAGCTTAATCTTTAGCAGAGGTTATGATTAAAATAAAGACCCATAGTGTTTTATGTGCTCTCAAGTTATGAATAGATTGAAGATGGTTTTTATGCTCAAAAATATTGCTAACCTTGTCATAAATATCACTTGTGTGTTGCTCAACCTATCCAAAGCCGAATATATATTTGAGTGCATAAACTTTAGTGTACAAGATTTATTTTTGAGTGAGTTATTGCAGGCCATGATTTCTCTGACCGAGACTAAGAAGCTGGTCATTCCGTTTTTGCGTATCTATCTTTTTGCTAGCCTTTTATCCGTGCATTGTGTATCCCCGCGTCGGAGATATCACAAACCTCGCCGGATATCCACCCATAAAACCAAATATCATCTTTTGTGTTTACCTCGACCACAACCTATCGTTGAGAACGGATCATCAATTCAAGGAAGATCGCAAGACGGTGCCAACATTAAAGAATTCAAGTATCTCTCCAAGGAAAAATATTTCCGGTACCTACCTTATTTATCGCCTCTTTGCTCGAGGACGAGCAACGTCTAAGCATGGGGGAGGAGGTAGGTGCGATGCAATTTTAGAGTTCAAAGGGGAGCAAATAAAAAAGTTCAAAGGGGAGCAAATAAAAAATCAAAACTCCGATGTGAAAGTCACGTTACCGAATGTATGACAAAAAGTAAGAGAAAAAAATGATGAATGAGGAAAAGAAAGAAAGAAAAGAAAGAGAAATATGAGAAAAAGAAAAAAATGAGTATGTGCAAAAATAAAATGAACTCCCCGGTTCTCTAAAGTGCATTAGGAAATTCAAGGCTTCAAGATTAAAAGATCCATACTCAATTTTCCAACCATGTGCAATCCGATAACGAGGACTTCCTTTGTGCCTCGGGATCACTCTTTGCCATTTGCACATGTCCACCTATCTCAAGTGTGTGTATTTTTCTCTTTCCCCTCCTTGATATAACATCATTTTCCAATGACCTTTTTGACGAGTCTCGGTAAGACCATGAGAAGCTTGTCTTGTTTTGACAACATCTCATTTATAAAATCTTGGTAGGACTAAACTTTCCCAAAGCTCCATATAAAGCCTACCACACATATATGTTAACAGAGGGAAAGGAGTAGAATATATAGGCTTGAGAGACAAAGTGAGATGAGAGTTCATGAGCAATATGCAAGATGATTTAAATTTGTGAACTTGGTTTAGTCTTTCTTCATCTCGTTCTTTATTTCAAAAATTCTGAGATCTATTTAAACTTTGGGAGCATGTTAATACTCGTGGGATAAGCTTAATAAGAATCTACCCTCCGTGGAGATGAAGGCTAGTACATTATCGAACTTTAACGAATTAAAATTTTGAGAGCATTATGTTTTCATATGTATGATTAAGTGCAAGGTTTAAACATTGTTTGGTAACGATGATATCCATCGAAGGCTTACTCGAGGATGAGCAAGGTTTAAGCATGGGGGAGATGTTGACGGTGAAAATCCGTCAACCTAGCCATGAGTTTACCTTCGGTGTTGGCATAAGTTTTATACCTTATCCATTGGTACTAACCCCCGTGGTATAACAAGTTCACGTGTGCATGTCGGTTTTGGAGTTTAGTGTTTATGCAAGGTTTTAGCGTTGAAAGCAAGACTTTCGGGATAAGTTCATCAAGAACCTAATGACAAGACCTTGAAGCCCCGTACAAGTCATGCAATGAAGCAAACTTAACTCCAAGAAGTCAGGGACTTGATCCGAGAAGATGATAAACTCCAAGGACCTAACCAGAAAAGTGTCGAATCTTGCAAGACAAGGAGTTATGTCCAATTCGGAGAGAAACTGACGACAAGGGCCTACATGCAGAAGAGGGAAGCATCTAGAAGACATGGGAACCGACGTAGAGCAAAGGAGGCCGCGGGTTGGGCCTGGATGGGCCCAGGCCAGCCAGCCCAGGCCAGCCGGCCCAGCCCTGTCCAGTGCCCGTTCATCCCCTCCTTTGCCCAAGCCGCCATTCGAGCTATTTATAGCCCCCTGACCGAGAGCCACACATCATCTAATTCGTCATCGGCCGCCGAGGAGCAGAGAAGAGAGGGACACCATCTCGGAGAGGAGAGGGTCGAGCTAGTTGACTAGGGTCTCCCTAGTCGACGTGGGAACCTTGCACGGAAGACCACGTCGGAGTTCCCGGAGCTAGAAGCAAGATCAAGGAAGGATCCCAGTGGTGATCTTGTGTATGTATCATTATCATAGTTGAATTATCAAGTTGAATCTATTCCTAGCGATCAAGTGTTTCCTCGAAGATTTCGTTTTTCGATCGGCTTTGCTTATTCCAATTCTATTCTCGAGATAGATTACATAGGGTGTTCTTGTAGCCATGGTGTCCGGATCTTCCGAAAGAATCTCGACTTGTCTTTTGACTCGCCCTAAGCTCCCCGCATGAGTAGGGATACGTTGTGACAGAACGGGGGTTCCGAAAGGCGGATGTTTTCGGATTTGGACGGGAAACCACGATTTAAAGATGCTTCTTATAAGATTCGATTTGCTACTTATTCTCTTGCTTGGAACTTCAACAAAAGGCTTATCCCGATCTCTCTAGATCGGTTTATCTACCCAATCTTACTTTGTTATCTCCGGTCTTTAGTAGATTAGATTAGTTTTGTGTCTTTTATCTAGATGCATTAGGGTTTCTCTTTTACCGAAGATTGAAGTTACTTGGCTTTACTAGATCAACTTTTGCCTCACACATTTATTCCACGGATTCGATACCTTGCGTTCACCACTCGAGGGAAGAAGGGTCCCTTGACTACGACGGGAGACTTGTCCGCTTGCAAGTCTAAACGAACTTTGATACAACTATTAACCGTCGACATTCTGTGAAGATGATATTCAAGCTGCTGCCCCCGTCGATAAGGGTCTCAGGCAGGAAGGCCCCATTGACTATGGGGTTAACGACCAGCGGGTAAGTCCCGGGGTCAGGGATGTGAGCCCAATGATCTTTCCTAGAGAAAGTGATTGGGAATTCAGACCAATGCAGAGGCCGTGAGTTCTCAGTGTTGACATGCCTGATCTCCCTAGCGTTTGATCGGGTCGGTCTGTTGCTTTTGATCGCTTGGCGACCGCCGACGATGAAGTTGATCTCGCGGTTGGCCTTCTGAAATGCACCATTTGGGTTGCCCCTTTGGGCGGTGGTAGTGGAGTTCGTTCCTTCCGGTTGTTGTCGTGGTGATTTTGCTCGTCCTGGCGAGGTTGATCATCGCATCGGTCATCTCGTCGGTCGTTGCGCTGGTCGTTGTGGTGATCATCACGACATCACTCCTGTGGTCGTTACGCCTGTCGTTATGGTCATCGCGACGGTAGTCGCCGTGTCTATCATCGCGGCGATAATCACGTCGATCCCTATCATCGTTGCGAGGATAGGGCCTGTGATCACGGTATTCTCGTCGATCAGGTCAACGATTACGGTTGTTGAAACGTTGGCCACCGTTCTGGTCATCGTTGTTGTTGCTCCTGGTCCTCTTGGAGGTAGACGGGACTCCAAGGGCGCGCTTCAGCTGCTCGCACTCTCTCATGGTGTGCTTAGCATCGCGGTGAAATTGGCACTGGTCTTCCATGACCATGTTGAAGTCACCTTCGAGGAAGGTGGAAGGTTTTTGTGGATCCGCCACATAGGCTTCGCCGGATCGTTTGCATGTCCTGGTGCCTCCGTCGTCGTGGTCTTCTCCGTTGAAGTCGTGCATCACTGCATCTTCAGTGTCGACCAGATTGTCAACATAGGCCATAGATCGCCAATGGTGTGTGCATCAGCTTCGTGGATCTTCTTAAATAGTTTAATGTTGGTGACCCCTTTCTTGTAGTAAGCAATGACGTCCTCGTCTTTGACACCTGCAAGGGTGTTGCGGTTCTCGAAGTACCGGTTAGTGTACTCACGGAGAGTTTCATCACGTCTCATCCATACTCTGGCGAGGTGGTGAGTATTTCCAGGACAATTGTAGGTCGCCTAGTAGTTGGTCGTGAAGAGACGGGACAGAGTCACCCAGGAGGTGATGCACTCTACTAGGAGATTGTCGAGCCACAGGAGTGGTGCCTTGCCCATCACAAGGGGGGAGTATCCCACCATGTGATCTTCGTTGCCGCCAGAGGCACGTGCTGCAAAGTTGTATATTTTGAGCCATATACTTGGGTCGGAGCGACCATCGTTCTTCTCGATAGCTGGCTTGAAGTCCTTGGGGTATCTGATCGTCCGGCGATGTCGTGAGAATGCTGGAAAATTATTGACCGCTCCCCGGCTTGCTGATGGAGCGTGAGCTACCAGGATGACGTAAAGGTCATCAGGAGGGTTGTTGTCCTAGTTCTACTGGGCACGTCGTAGGAGTTCTTGGTCATGCATGATCCGGAGATCTGTAGCTTGAATGGGGTTGTTGGCGTCAAGAGCATCGGGAACCCCATGTTCGCAGTCGTAGTTAGCACGTCGAGCTATCTCCACTTCATCTCTTATGCGGTGACATTGGCTTCCTTCTGCACGATTGGCCTAGACTAGGGGAGGTTGAGCTCTTCATTGTGTCTTGGGTTTCGAGCGGCATTCCCCTGGACGTTGGCAGTGTTGGCTGCGTTGTTAACAGCATTGCCAGCAACATTGGCTAGAGCTAGCTGGGGCGTTAGCCGCAGGATTGGCTGGAGCATTAGCTGCAACGTTGGCAGTGGGGTTGACCGGCTGCGCTACTTCGTTTTCACCTCGTCCCTCTTCAGCCACCGGGTCGAGGGGACCTTGGCTACGACGTCGCTGGCGAGGACGCTCCGATCTGCTCCTGGAGTAGGAACTTGCTGTGGATTTGCTGTATCCAGGACCTCTTTCTTCGATCTGAGCGGCAGTGACGCGGACATTGGCTTGAAGACGTCGTACCATCGGAGAATCTTCGAGGTGAGTTAGGGCGGCAAGAGCGGCTCCTAAATTGGTTTGTGGGAAGTTGTAAACTTCGAGGCAGTCTCGTTCAAAACCTTGAGGAGGTCTCTTGCACGTAGTCTGTTGGCGCGAGGTGGATCGTCGTGGCGCCACTACTGAGGAGCGGCTGGTGCTGTAGGTACTTGTTGAACGGCATTGTCATTGACTTGTCCGGCATTAACCGGTTGTTGACCTGCACCTGGAGCAGGAGCAGCAAGCTCTTGTTGTCGTCGAACAGCTCTGGCGGCGTTGGCGTTCTCGTGCTCTTGGCATTGCTCATCGGTTTCTCCATCTTGAGGTGGTATGTCCGCAGAGACGACCAAGATCTGGTGATCTAGGGTTTCGATCTCTTCTCTCGGATAATTCGGAGAGATTGTTGTGTGGGCGACCTGGAACGCAAGGCGGTCCGGAGATGACTCTTGGTTCAACCGGCCACGATGGGCTGTAGTAAGAGGTCGGCGAACCTTCTTGAGGATACGGCACTGGCGCGACGTGTGTTTGGACTTCTCGTGGATACGGCAGGGTTCATCGAGGTGATTCCTGCAGCTTCCATGATCTTGAGAGTTGGGTCCAGATTCGATCTGGATCTTGCGCTTCATGTAGCGTGATGCTACGTGAGCAGCGTTGCGCAAGCCAAGAGGCATGCTGGATGGCGACGAGGTCATGTGAGGGCTTTTGACGCGTTCACAGATTTTGATTGTGTCGGAGAGCATGCCCTCGACACAATCGATCCCGGCGATCAGGTCACTAGGAGTGGGTGGGTGGGTTTTTGTCAACAGATCTGTTCCGATATGTTGGGGTGGTGACCGCGTTGCCCTCGATGACGAGGCATGCGGCTGGAGTGGTGGATGTCGCCGGCATCGAGCCAAAGCAGATGTCGACGGGGTTGGCAAGGATGTCCGCCATGCTCTCCGGGAAGATGATGCCGTTGGTCGAAGCCATCGAGTTGCATGAAGAACCTCGACTTGCCCCTACCTGGCGCGCCAACTGTCAGATGGTGAGATCTGGACAGCCCACGGGGGTGTTAATCCCTGTGGTTTAGTTGTTCGGTGGGGTGAAGTCTAAGGCTAAGAACTCGAAGGTCGCACACGAGTACGCGGAACACAGAGAACACGACGAGTTTATACTGGTTCGGGCCTCCGGAGAGTAAAACCCTATGTCCAGTTCCTCGGTTTGTATTGCTTGGGGATTGCAGGATTGGTCGGAGGTACACAAGGGATCGCCTCATCCGCCTTATATTGGCCAGCAGATGAGGTCGGTTCCCAGACTCACCTAAGTCTACGTTACACATCTTGCCATATCCCGTTGATCTGCTCTGCTCGAAATCCACTAAGGTCTTGTCTTGTACGCCAAGTCTTGAGGTCGTGATGGATTAGGTCATCTGGGGAATCTTTTGGAAGGTCTTCGAGAGGTCGTATGGACCGCCAACTAGGTCGGTTGGGCCCACTGACAGGTCGATGGGTCTTCTGGTAGGCCGGACCTACTTGTCAGGGACGGCCGTGAGCCTGGTCGGTGGGGACCAGGGGTACCCATGTCTCATAGGCACAATCCTTATAGCTGTGGCAGCAGACGATAACAACAGTTGTTGCCATTGTCTATTGCCTTTGCAGAGGGATAGAACAATGATAGTTGGTATTGGGTTTTGGAGAGAGTGAAGCAGATGGTAGTGGGGGATGTGCCAAATATGTGCATCGTACACTATAGGTACAAAGGTATTTTGCAGGCGATGAATGGCATCAAAGATGGTAGAGAAGAACGTCAGAGAGCAGCACAATTGCCAGATGTTCATAGTAGGTGGTGCATTAGGCATATGGGAGCAAACCTCCATAGCCAGTTCAAGAACTAAGCACTGACTAAATTGTTCAAGCGGTTATGTGAGCAAAATCAGGAGAGAAAGTTTAATGAGATTTGGAAGAAATTAGATGAGCCCACAAAAAAGCATCAAGAGAGATAGAAAAGAGGCTAATCAATCCTGAACCTGGGCAAGAGCCAGTTTCTCTTGAGGACGTGGGCCTTGACGGTCCAAACGTCACATGGAGAAGGGGGAGTGCAGTGAAGACCTTTAGCAAGTGGATTGAGAATAAGCCGAAGGAGAAGTGCTGTATCCTATTTGATAAGGGATGGGTAAGGTATGGGATAAAGGGCACTTATTTTACTAAGGTCTACAACACGGATTTGCATGGTGCCAGAGCTCTTCCTCTTGTTGGCATCATTGAGTTCTTCCTATACCGCACAATGAAGTACTTTCTTGAGCGTGCAAATGCAGCACATACCGCTATGGAAAACATTCAAATGGTGTATTCAACCAAAATGACTGAGTTCTTGAAAAAACTACACAAAAATGCTCTTCTTCACAGAGCGGAACGAGTACCTCTAAAATGTGCTCTCAGCGCTGAAGTTCAGTGGAAGTTTGAGGTTCAGTGCAAGGCCAAAGCACAGAAGGGGCAACGAAAAAATCAGGCAACGTACTATCCTTGGGGTAACAACACGTGCAAATTCTCTTGCCAGAAGCCGCAACTATTACACACACCTTGCAGACATGTGATCGCTGCATGTTATGCAGCTAAAGGTTTGCACTGGGATCGGTACATGTCTAGGTACTTCTTCAAGCAAACCATTTTGTATACTTGGAACCGCATTGTTGAGGCCTTGAAGGCTACCTCTATCTTGGTTCCTTCACTTTATATACCTGATCCAAATCTAGAAACGTGCCAAGGCATTGGTAGACGGAAGAAGATGATGATTAGGAACAGCATGGATGAAGGTGAAGCTGGTCCTTCAGTGCAACTTTGCTCTAAGTGCAATAATCCAGGGCACTCCTACAAGAAATGCACCACAACATCTTATTATCCCAACACGTCGACCAATGATGTTGCAACACCTTCAGCAAGTGGAAGTGGTCGTGGTCATGGCCATGGACATCATACCAGTCGCTATAACCAAGGAGTGCAGTGAATGTCATTGTCGTACTTGTGTGTAATAATGAACGGTTTTATTTATGCTATTGTGTTGTAATATTCGAACCGATGATGTTATCATGTTGTAATAATTAAACCACTATTTCCTTGCTTGTTGTTATCGTGTTGTAATAATTAAACCAATATTTCCTTGCTTGTTGTTATTTTTTGTGTGCATATTTATTATCTTTTCCTTACGTGTAGTTGTAACATTTAAATTGAACTAAAATTTAGTTCTCGTCTTGTTTTGCAGGTTTGCAATGGCTTCCTCATGTCTTGAGTTGGACTTGGAGTTCCTCACCAAGTGGAAGGACAATGTTGAGGTGCCAAATGGATCCACACTCCTATGTGCTTCTACGGTGACAATTGCAAGCTTGTCAGGTGCAAGATTCTCGGGGATGCCTATGGGATGAGGTTTTTCATGTGTGCCAACTATGTGCACGACCCGATCAGTCCATTCGACCACAATTAGAGCCAAAGTAAGGACTCACTACATTTCTCGATTATTCATTTGTCATTTCTATTTTATTATGTGCTGACATGTCTTTGCAAAAAGACTCCACCTTCTCTTTGTGATTTCATGCAGTGGCAAGATACCAAGAAATCTAACTTCAACAAGAGCTACGTCGAAGGGGCGGCCCGTGATGCAAGGGAAAGCTGGTTCCGCATGGTTGAGGGGAAAGAGAGCAAAAAAAGGAAAAAGTGGCATAAGGAAATTCGCAATCGCCAGGACATGAGAGAATGTGAAGCGGCCCAGGCCTGTGAATCATATAGAGAGAGGAAGAGGGAGAGGGCTCGTCGGGCCAAGCAAGCTGGACCGGATGCCATTAGGAAAGGAAATACCCCTGTTGTACTCAATAGACCTAGTGTATTAATCGTGGATTCAGAATGTATCAAATAATTTCGGATTTCATGTCATTGTTAACTAGAGTCGGTTTGTATCCTTAAGAACTTTAATTGAACTGCATTAGAGTGTGTTTTCTCCGTAAGGTGTGCTTCGTTAGAGTGGTCGTTAGAGTGACTGCAATATACAGAGTCAGATGTGTTTTCTCTGAGTCATTGTCGCGTTCTCCTCTCATGGATCGACTAGCCCACAACGCAACAGTGCCCTAGTATTAGGGTGTGTTTTCTCTGAGTCACTGTTGTGTTTCCCTTCCCACGGATCGAACGGACCACCACCCAGCCTTGTTCTTCTGCCTATATGTACCACCATTCACTCCATTGGATTCTCACAGCATTCAACAATGACTTCCTGAAGTGGGGATGAACATGGTTTCGGTCCTGAGTTGTGGCGTCAACATTCTCCAGATTTCAATGCCAATTTCCCACTTAAAGGTAAGAGTGACTTCACTTCCATGTGTGAAGTTAGAAACTACGCACCCAAGAAATCGGTGTTGTGGCCTAGGTGTTCACACAGTCAGTTTTGCATGATGCAAGTCTACGAGGGATGGAACAACTCTGGTTGCTGCTTCTGGCACTACCCATATGCATGGGTAAGCAATGTCCATGAAATTGGTTCATTATCTTTCTTTGGTTTGCTAATTGACGAGGGCATGGACTAGGGACCACCACACGACAACCATCAAACAAGGGCGACCAGTATTTCCGAGTACTTGGTGGTCCGTACGACAAGGTACCCCACCTCTGAGTGCTTGGCAGTTCACACGACAAGGATACTCCGCCTCCGAGTACTTGGTGGTTCGCATGACTGCACTCCATCTCCGACCTCCGTTACAACAACCCATTCGCACGACAAGTTTCTGCCTCGGCTACGACTACCCATTTGCATGAGTAGTCTCTACCTCCGACTGGGCCAAGACTTCATGCGGAAGTCAAGCCTTGGACGGGGCCCATCACAGGTGTGGCAGACCCTCTGCTCACACCCTCTCCCACAACACCACTGCATGCCATGAACGCCAAAGTGCGTGTCGTCCAAACCGGCACAACGCACACCATCCAATTGGAACAGGAGCTCAACCACTCCCCGAAAGATGTATACCTACTACACTACTGGGAGTAGGAACACAGAGTCAATGCTCCACAGTGCTGAACTACTCAGAGAAGTACCCGGGGAGCTACCCGCGGCAACTACTCAGAACCAACTGCTCTGGGACGCCCATACGGTCAACAACCACTCCACAACAGTCCACGGCTGTTCACCACCTCTTACTCTCTAGAGGCTCCAACCAGTATAACTCCTTGTGCCTCCTGTGCCAACCATTCGGATCTGCACACGCGATCGTACAATTCACTTGCCAGCGGTAGAGAACCCCGACACTAGTGTTTTCTTACCTTTTGTAGTACTCCACCCAACCAGAGAACTGCGACTTCTCGCAATGGGTGGATCCACCCATTATTGACCCTATCAAGAGTACATCGACTACCACGAGGATGTTGTCATATACAACTTGAAGCAGCGGCTTTCGGAGGCACTGGCTTCTCCAGATCCATCGTCTAGCGCAGGCGACGATCGATGTTGTACATGTTCGACCTACACTTGTGAATGCCACAAAAAGATCAGCTCCCCCCCCCCCCCCCCGCAAAGATCAGTCCCCTCCACCTTCACCCCTAGCTGGGTACTGCTACATGCCATCCCAGCACTCCGACAGCTCTGTGTTCTCTGGGCAGTACTCGTACAGCTAGCTTAATTAGGAATGTCATAATAAGATTTCAATTTCCTAAGGCATGTTAGGACTAGGTATAGCACAAGGTTAAGGTAGTAGAAGCGCCGTACATGCCATCGCAAAGTGTTGATGGTTCAAAACCGTGCTCAAGTTCACCGCAAGCCTACGAGTGACTCGGTGCCTTTTTCACCAAGGAGGGTCCTCCCTAGATTTGTCAATCCAAGGATCGGAAGAAAGCTCCTAAGATTCTCCATCTAACCTATTGATCTAGCCTAACATGAAGCATTGATTGCATAAGAAGATAAACCTTAAAGATGTATGACTTATAGCATAAGGTTGATCGCATCCATGAACGTAGACAAGGTAAAGAGCAAGCAAGGGAAACTAAGGCCTATCATCTTCTAGTCGTAGTTCTAGCCCAAAAGAGCAAGTGCGACATGCATCTCATTCAAAGCCATCTTTAAACTACTATCCTCCAGTCCAATTCCGAAAACGCCCGCCTTTCAGAGCCCCCGTTCTGTCACAACGTACTCCTATTCATGCGGGTAGTCTAGGGCGAGTCCAAAAGAACCAGTTGCAATCACTTGGCCGGTCCGGTATGCACCTCTAGCCACCGCGGCTACAAGAGCACCCTATGCAATCTATCGTACGTATAGATTAAGGAATAAGCAAAACCAAGCGAGAGCAAAATCGTGAAGGGAGGAATCGAGTCGCTAAAAGATCAGATAACATGAAGTACTTTACTCACATAATAAATGTGTTTAGATCATCTCCACCGAGTACATACCGTTGATGACCTCAACTAGCTTCGGAACTCCACCATGGCTCAACCATGCAAGGCGGCCATGGCGGCTAGGGTAGGCCTAGGCCATCTTCTAGACGACTACGAGGACTCGCGGCGGCCGTCGTCGCTCTCTCCTAGGTTTCGCCGAGTTCCTGTGGATGGATGGATGTGGCGGTCGGCGGAGGCAGAGGCAATAAATAGACAAGCACCTAGGGCAAAAAGGGGACGCGAACCGGGCCCGGAGTGGGTTGGGCCGGTCGGCCCAGGCCGGCCGGCCTAGGCCCATTTTGGCCCGGTTCGGCCCCGGTTTCCTCCCTGGTTGCTTCTTGCGTGATCCCTTATTTGTGTGCACTTGCATGTGGGCCTTTGACGTCATTTCCTTCACGGTTTAGGCTTGAATCCTTGCTATGCAAGCTTCTCTCGTTTTACGGTTGAGTCCCTGAAGACTTGCACGTTGACGCTTCGGTCCTCGGGTCATTTGGAGTCATGTTCATCGCGTGTCTTGACTCTTGTCGGGCTTCATGATCTTCTTCCAAAGTGCTTGGTGAACTTATCCCGAAAGTCTCCTCTTTAACGTTAATTTCCTGCGTAAACAACAAACTCCAAATCGACATGCAAGTATGAACTTGTTACATCATTAGTATGCCTAGTGGCGGGTTAGTTGCAAATCATAATTGAAACCAATGTATAACAAGTACTCTAGGTTGACGAAAATTCACCGTCAACATCTCCCCCGTGCTTAAACCTTGCTCGTCCTCGAGTAAGTTTTCAATAGATATCAGCATTGCCTTTCATTGTTCATACCCTGCACTTGATCACACATGAGAAAGCATAATGCTCTCCAAGTTTATATTTGTTAAAATTCCATAATGTAACTAGCTTTCATCTCTATGGAGGGTAGATATAATTTAAGATCTTTTCACAAGTAATCAATCATGCTCCACAAAATTCGAATAGGTCTTAGAAACTTTTGAAGTGAAGAACGAGGTGAATAAAAGAGCTAAACCACGTACAAAAATTTAAACCTTCTTGCATCTTGCTCATGAACTCTCTCATCTCACAACACTCTCAAGCCTACTTGATCTATATCCTTTCCCTCTCATGTTTGTAGGTGGAAGGGTTTTATATGGAGCTCATAGGAAAGTTTTTATCCTAACAAGATGCTAAAGTTGAGACTATTATCAAAACAAGGCAAGCTTCTCATGGACTTATCATGACTCGTCAAAAAGGTCATTGGAAAACTAATGTTCACAAGAAGGAGGGGGGAGATAAAGAACTCACACTTTTAGATAGGTGGACATGTGCAAATGGCAAAGAATGATCCCGAGGCCCCAACGAAGTCCTCGTTATCGGATTGCACATGGTTGGAAAAATGAGTATGGGTCTTGATCTTGAAGTCCTTGGAAAATCCTTAAGCAACTAGAGAACCGGGGGAGATTATTATTACTCTATTTTTTATTTTTATTTTTCTTGTTTTCTTCCTTTTTTTCTCTTTTTTTTCTTTTTGACATGTGAGGTACTTGGATTTTTTCTCCTCTCCTCTTATTCATTTTTTATCTCCCCTAGAACTCTAATTTGCATAGTACCTACCTCCTCTCCCATGCTTAGACGTTTGCTCGTCCCCGAGCAAAGAGGAAGTGGTGTTAAGGTAGGTACCAGATGCCTTGATGAGAGGGAACTTGAATCTTCCTTTTGAAGCACCTTCTTGTGACGTGTCATCTCCATACTCAAGTGATAGGTAGGTAGGTCAAGGAGGTTAACACAAAAGATGATGTTGGTTTAAAGGGTGGATATCCGGCGAGATTTGCAAAGCTTCCGATGTGGGAGCTCACAATGCACGGATAGAATAGGCTAGCAAAAGATAAGTTACGCAAAACACGGAATGACCAGCTTCTTAGTCACGAGCCAAAGAATCGAGCCTTGAATCAATTCACCCAACAATAACTCTTGCAATCTATGGTTGCACTCAATATACAAGGCTTTGGATAGGTAGAGCAAAATGCAAGAGGTATTAATGACAAGGTTAGCATGACTTTTAAAAGCAAAAAGTAATATGTTCTTCGACCCATCCAAAGTTGAGAGCATAAAAGAAACCATGGGTCTTTATTTTTATCATGACCTCCACAAAAGATTAAGCTAGTTTTAATTAATTTCAGATTTGTATTAGAGAGAGCAATAGCTTAATCATACATAAACAAGCACAAAGTTTAAACAAAGTGGCAACGGTCATCATATATCAACGAGCAAGGTCAAGCCAAAATTATTTCATCATGGTGAGCACATACGATGTTTGGCAAGTGCAAACTCCAGAAATTATAATGTAAGTTAATTAAATAAACCTATTAGTAATACATTATTTCCTAACTGCTTCCGATGTGTGCGCGTGTGTGTGTTTTTGCGCGTATGAGCTGCTTCATACCGTCAAACTTGCTCACATGTAACCTCTAAGGAACATAGCCCTATGATATCTGTGGTCTATGAGAAAAGGAATACCATTTCCCAGCTGGTGCGTAACGCTAAATGTTGTGGTGGAGTTAGCTTTTGGCCGATGCCTCGACAGTGAATCCATACCAAGATGGAGGTGATCTTGGGAGCTGGACATCTCACCTACTAGGTGAAGTGGGAAGTGTTGATTGGGCTCGGTGACATTCGAATGCTCACGCTCGAATCCATGGATCTCAGTGATGTCCAACACAAAAGGACGTCGATGCAAGTTTAAAAGATAGTTTTGGTGTTCGAACCGTTGTCAACTACTTAATAATATTGTTGCTCTCATTTACCTCCACCTCTTTCTTATTGGGTCCACAGTTCATCGATCCCAAGTGCGAATCCGAGTATCTCGAGTGAGAAATTAGAATAAGCCACTTGAAAATTGAAGGAACTCTTGCCGGCTGCTCCTCCGCTAGAGTTGGGGTGGGTCGGCCGACCTGGTGCCTAAAGCGTCCAGGAGATGATGTAGGGGGAGATGAGCACTTTGAACGTTCACGTATCTAAATGAGAATGCAAGAATAGTTTTAAAGACTCCTGACACGATGCATTTCGCTATTTTTATCTTAAATCTCATGATGTTAGGGTGTGGTGTCTAGATCTCCTTTACTGTCCGCAAGCTAATAACCAATCAAAGTCTCGAGCGTAACTTAATAATGATCCTGTTCATTTGGCTGGTGCTGATTTGTTCTGAGAGAAAAGTATTGTTGACTAGTGACTGGTGGTTGGTTTGTTTCAAGAGAAAAGTATTGCTGGCTCGTGGCTAATAAACACTAAATAGGACGAGTGTGTGCAAACCATTGTTAAGGGATCCCTCAAAGCCTAACCAGAGGTGGAATCTCTGGTGCATTTCACTTTTGTGCAGACTCTTTTTTAAGGGAATTCGCATAAAACAGTTCTATTCCATATGTCCATACAATAATCCGTAAAGATTCCCACGTTGGCCACAAAAGTTCATTCGATCAATAGGGACAGGCCTTTATTTCGCACTACCAGCAAACTCTCTTTCGAAAGACAAAAAAAAAATGCACTACCGGATGTTCGAAAGCTTACACTGATGTGGGTTTTGTGCCCATCCAATCATCCAAATGTGAAGGCGCAGGGAACCCATTGACGCATTCCAGCCATTGCTTCATTACGTTTCAGACTTTCAGATGGTACTGTTCACAGTTCACTGGAAGTGCAAGTGTGCAGAGAAACCAAAAACCATAGGAAGTGCCCAAAATGATGATGTCCCTGTACCTTCCTGACAGTGGACACACCTCAGAAAATAGGATAAGTTCCTGGGAAATTGCAAGTTGACCAAGAAACATAGGAAAGCGAGACAACAGCAGGGGACGCTGGGAGATGGACGAGCACTGGCTTGCCCACCGTTCGTGATACAAAGTGTCCTTCACCTGGTCCTCCAGGATGCTTGACGTGCCTCCGTAATTGGGGGTTAATGGGAACGGGAATTTCAGCTATGATGCCGCCTATGCCCACTTTCAGATGCTGTGTGTTGCAGGACATGTCGTGGTTCAGCGATCAGCACTATCGGCAACCAAGCTTTGTGCCCCAAGTGCCTAGCTCCCCATCAGGCACATGCCCTTTCTATCAATAACCTTTGTGCCCCAAGTGCCTATCTCCCATCAGGCACATGTCGTTGCCCATCTCCATCTGGTACCACTGCCTCCAGAAGTTGACCCTTGGAGAGGGGTGCATTCTCCATACACAAACTGACAAGACTGTAGAATTGGTCTCCTGAAGTTCTAACAGACACTACTGGTGGGAAGACAAGGAGCTACAAGCTACAGCAACCTTTCTCATTGAGGTTCCACCGTGCCCAAATGAGGGCCTCTCTGGTTCAATACAAATACAGCCAACAATACACTCTGCACAGGAGGAATTCAGATGATCACATCCGCAACGACAGGACCATACAAAGAATGTAAAGGAGGAGGATATGGCCCAGCTGATCCACGACAGGCGCTTGTGCGGTGTTTCCAGCAGGTTCATTTGCCGGAGAGACATTGGATCCTCCAGGGATGGCACCACCGGCCTCTCCAGGTCCTGGTGCAGGAGCTGGAGAGTACGACGCATGATGTACTGCAGTTGGCAGCGCCGTGAGAGGGGGAACTTGATGCGGTCCTGCAATGATAATTGAAACAAATAGGAACTGGTAAATACTGAAATAGGAACTGATGATACTGAAATAGGATACTAGTAAATACTGAAATAGGAACTGATGATGCATTGTGCCAGGTAAATGGTACAACAGCATGTATGAAACATATTTCTGTTGGTAGACTTCAGTGTTTGGTATACCGCGCCGTACATTGAGAGCGAAGTGAAAGTTTCACCAATATGTCTTATCGTTATTTGATAAAATTAAAGGTGAGCTTGATGTGCTTGACGCTTTAATCCACATTTTATCAAGGGAGATTGGTGATATTGCCCCCGCTATGTAGTCTAATGGTGATTTTACCCCTATTTTTTGAACTTTGCGATTTCACCCCTGCTATTTCAAATCAAAGAGAGCCTCTACCCCTAATTTGTAAAGAGGAGTTAACGGTGTCAGATTTGCCATGAAAAGATAAGACTACCCTTTTGAATTTGCCCTTACAACTTAGTTCTTTGCGATTTAACCCCAGTTTTGGCAAAAAAACAAAAGTGCAGCACTTCAACAAATTTTTTCATAGTTTGACATATATGCATAAAGCAAAAAAAAAACATTTTGACACTTTATTATACGGCTTAATTTTATTTTACATCTGTTCTGCAAATCAAAGAACAATAGGATTGCATCGAGCAGTGCATTTTTCCTCACTTTCGGTGTTCTTGTGATTCATGAGCTTCATCTTCATGACTCTGTCCTTGGCCTTGGTCTGCCACAATGATGTACTAGGGGACTTACGAAAAAACGATGTAGTAGAGGAACTGAGAGAGGTCGTAGCAGGCCACCGCAAGAGCAATGGGGTCAGCGGCTAGCATCGGGTCTGCAGGAGGTAGCGCTTCCTGCGCTAGCACCGCGGCCGGCGTTCGGGCTGCTGGAGCTGCTGGCCCACGGACGGCGTCAGGGCTGATGGAGACCGCACCTCCCAAGCAGCTGGGGTCGCGCCCCCTTGCGCTGCGCCTCCTTCCGGCTTCCGCTGCAGTCGGAGCTGCGCAGGCCTGCCCGCACTCCTGGATTTAGTCGCCGGCACCTTAACTAGGTTTCGCGGGTGAGACAATGGCGAAGAAACGAGCAAGGGAGGAAGATGCGTGCGTGTGCGCCGCGACCGGTGTTCAGGCTGCTGGAGCTGCTGGCCCGCGGCTGGCGTCAGGGCTGGTGGAGACCGCGCCTCTCAAGCAGCTGGGGTCGCGCCCCCTCACGCTGCGCCTCCTTCCGCTGCAGTCGGAGCTGCGCAGGCCTGCCCGCACTCCTGGATTTAGTCGCCGGCACCTTAACTAGGTTTCGCGGGTGAGACAATGGCGAAGAAACGAGCAAGGGAGGAAGATGCGTGCGTGTGCCTGGCTGGATGGATAGGATGAGCAGGGTAGTTTGGTCTATTCCCATGGGTGTTTAGTCTTTCTCCTATTTCTTTTATTTTTTTAAGTGCTCATCATCTAAAAGCGTTACAAAGAGGGGCAGACGGAAGTTTCATCTTCGAAAAGGAGGGGTAAAATCGCAAAGTTCAAAAAATAGGTGTAAAAATCACCATTAGACTATATAGTAGGGGTAAGATCACCAATCTCCCTTTTATCAATGTTCTGGAAACATGGTCTGCATAAGCAGTGGTATATTTTTTACTCTTGTACTTTTCCTCTGACATAAGAAGTATGATCAGGAGGAAAATGTCAAGTATCTGTAATGGCTTCGCATACTGCAATTCTTAATTTAGTTGAATAACAAGTATTTGATTTACTCCATTTCAAATTGTAAGTCATTTTGACTTTTCAAGATACACAGATTTTGCTAGGTATCTAGACATACCTAGCAAAAGCTATGTAACTAGAAAAAACAAAAAGATCTACAATTTGGGACAGAAGGTGTTTTTAGCAGGGTTGCTTTGATACTGCCACAAAATTTTAAGCAAGGTACCAACTTAAACGAGATTGAAGGCAAAAGACCTACAAAACAAGGGGTTCATCTTGAAGGTTGGAGAAGGAGATCGAACGATTCAGAACTATGTTTGATTCAAATCCAAACCAAGGGGATAGGCTAATATACTGGGACATCAATATCTTTCTTTAAAGTTGCAATCACACATCAGATCCATTCTTTGTTCTACCCTCTCTTTAAAAAGTTAGTGCACCATAAAAAGGTTTATAGGTTTTGATTAGACAACATTTCTCGATGCATCTCTCAAACGAGCGCAGCTCTGGACAAGTCAATGTGATAAGAAGGAACTTTGAACAGATGATTAAAAATTACTGCAGCAGCACTTCAGTAGCCAAATTAATATGAAGCACACTAGAAATGAAAAAAAGAACAATTACCTGGGCATGTGGGTTGAAGACCAGAGGATAGTCTGCACATAAATAGTAAGATGTCATCACCATTGAGTTTCAGATAGAGCAAAACCATTTGGGATATTTTGCTTACGATGTTGCGATGGTTCCATTAACATAGCCACCATAAATGCAAGACGAGACACTGCAGCCACCACTGGTGGGTTGTGCAGTCACATTCCCAAGGATGAGACTGCTATTGGGGCATTGCATACTTGAACATGATGTTGTTAACGAAGCTGGTGCTGGCGTGCAGTACAAACTGTAAGGAAAAGGGGGGGTTTATGGTCCAAAACAGACTGCTGCAAGAAAACTGCATTCAACAAAAGTTAATATAACATTACTTGAGATTCTCTGGTCCACAACTGCACTGCACACAGTTACCGGCAGTTAGTGCATAGGTCCCATTTGCCACAAGCAGACCGAAGTCTGAAGCGGAGTTAGGAATTGCTGATGCGCAAGCTAATCAAGGAATAAATAGCCCTCATCAGATAGGAAGATTGATCAGCCGAAAGGGTAGGAAAATAAGAAAGTATCCAACTCAACTATCATTACTGAATCAATCAGCACAACATATGGGCATCAAAAAAGAAATTAAAGATATATCAAAAGGATATTTTGATAAGCCCTTTTAGCTAGGGCACTGAATACATGCATTCACTCAAAGCAGCCCTTGCTAACATTGACGGCAGCAAATTAAATTACTCACGACCACAGAAAAATAATCTTTCACAGCATAGCAGCTGCAAGCGTGTCTTATCCCAAGCCCCAACCATGGACCAGCTTTATGCTGTAGTACTTTAAAGTTATTTCTGCGTCCTACGTTTGTAAACTCCAAAGACTGACATTTACTTTAAATTAACAATGTAACATCAAACTGCACCTTTACAGAACTACCCCTTGAGGCTCCCACAAAAGTTAAAGGTGTGTGACCTATTAACAACCAGAAGCATAGTAATGTTGGATGGTTATTGGCGAACAGTACCTCAACTAAACTTAAAACAGTATACGAACACTACAATCTAGTCAAGTTAATGGGAAACTGGTGGAATGTTGCCAAGTTAATAGTATAACAGATTCTCTTCAAAACCGTTAAAAGAAATTCTATCAAATTGCCACGACAATTTATTCAAATCTCGTTGCCAAACTGCAATCCAATGTGAGATTGTTTACCGGACAATGGTATGGCGAGAATGTCACCGGGCGCGACAATGGGGCTCCCCATGGCGTTCACATTGCTGATATCCGTGACGGTGGTGGCGTGGGTGGCGGCGATGGATTGAGCAGTGTCCCCAACCCGGACGACATAGGAGAGGTAGACAGCGGGGAGGTTGTTGTCGGTGGAGTTGAAGCAGACGCAGGGGAGCGGGATGACGAGCTTCAGGCCGGGGGCGAGCGGCGCGTCGGGGTCCTCCGCGGCGAGGCCGTTGGCGGTGCGGATCTGGTCGGCGGAGGGGAGCCCCGCGAAGACGACGTCGGCGATGTTGCCGAGCGTGTCCGAGGGGCGCGTGGCGTAGCGGACGGCGACGGACTTGCGGACGCCGTCGGCGCAGGCGCAGCGGGTGGGCACGCGGAGGGCCGTCCCTGCGGGGAGGATGCGGTTGGCGGCGCCCGGGGAGGAGAAGTCGAGCGCGTTGGCGGCCAGCACCGCGGCCGGGTCGGCGTCGAAGAGCGCCGCCACCTCGGAGACCTTCATGTCCGCGTACAGCGTGTAGCCCAGCAGCGCCGGGCACGCGTCCGCGCCCGAGCACGGCTCGATCGTCGTCTTCGCCGCCGCCGCCGCGAGGATAGCCAGCAGCGCGGCCGCCGCAGCCGCAATCGTGGGCGCCGGCATTTGGGGCCCGAGGGTTTAGGGTTTGGGCTCGGGCGGCACAGGAATGGGGGAAGCTCTCAGCTCGGCTCGAGCGAGGTCGGGGGAGCTCCACTGTGAAGTGTGAACTCGGGAGCGAACTGTGTGGGGGTAGGTGAAGTGTGTGGGTGTGTGAACAGTCGATGACTGGTGGGGTTGGTGCGGGTAGAGCCCACACGTCGGTGATACACACTTACACAGGCTAGTCTGGTCAACATGCGAGGACGGGTACACTTCTTCTCGGGAAGACGTTGCGCTTGGAATACGTGGCTGTGTGCGGGGACCGGGGGACAAATGTCTCGTGACCAGGTCTACGAACGCTCTGTTACTGTGATCTGTGGGCCAACCTTTGTCCACGTGTCCTGCTTGCCCCAACGGATACATTGCCGCAGACTCGCACGCAGGCCAAGTTGGACTTTATAGTGGGCCGGATCCAACTGATTCTATCTTGCTAGGCTTTGGATGGATTGCTTGGAGGAAATTGCATACCTAGCCCAACCCAGAACCACTTGTCTTTGTTTTTTTTTAAACGATTCGGGGGTCTTTTCACAATTAGTGAATTAAAGGATCAAAAAGATGCAAAACACATACTATCTTCTGTGTTATCCCAATTCCCCTTTTTTCCAGTTCATGGACCCCAAATATAAACCTGCAAGGGCATGTGAAATTTTCTAAGATTTTTCCCCAGGGAACTTTTATCGAGATTTTGCTCTTTTTTTTCTAAACGAAGATTTTGGTTTTACTCCAACCTAATTGAAGAAATGACCATGTTAAAAACTTCTTGTTAATATGTGCAGGATCACTGACTGACCACACCCATGCAAGAAGACCCAGCCCAGTCTTTTGCATCTAGAGAATAGTTCATTCCCGCTCAACAAAGCTGCTCGAGTACATGCTTAAGTACCCGGCAACAGTGGCACATCCCTCGCGATCGCGAAGATTTACCCAAAAAAGAGAGATAACCTCTCGCAATGCTATACCACTATTGTCTGGTTCTTAGGCTTCAGCAGTGCGCTAAGCAGGGGAAAACTAAACCCCTCGAGCACAAAACATTTTTTTTGCAATGGCCTCACCACTACCTCATCGACTCTACGGGGGGTTCCAAAATTATTCACTGCTGAATCGGTTCAGTAGCTGCAGGAACATAGGCCGGGGAGGTGATCAAGGGCGACCGAGGCGATCGCGCGCCTTGGTTAACAATGCGAGGGTGTCAGGTGATTCAAGCTTGAGACGTCGAACAGCTCCATGAATCTCTGGTCAGTGATCCTCGCTTTCGCAGCGGCGAAGCGGTGGTACTCGTCGAAAACGGAAGACAAGCACCACTTCTGCAGCTTCCTCAAGCACCCCACCAAGCAGCCAGTTCGGTGCTGCAGATGTGAAAACATTCAGCAGTTAGTTCAGGATCTCCCACGAAGTTGTTTCTCTTGGGAAAGTGGAGGCAAACTGTAAATCCAAAAGCTGGTCTTACCTTGCCTCTCTTGCAGTGAATAAGCAGGGGTTGGTTTCTTGGGTCTGCAAAGGAAGTAACATGAAAGGAGTGAGATTTATAATTCTGTGGTGTACAATATATTCAGTCTATAGAAAGATGCTGGATGCAGTACCTAGGACAACTTTCAGGGCCTCCCGGATCTTGTCATCAGGGATGGTGACGAAGGGTTCCTGCAGCAAAAGCATTTCAGGCGTTATCAGACCATTCATGAGCTGCTTCAGGACTTGAGATGAAACAAAGAATTCATACACGCATACTGTCAGCTCTAATAAGAATCATATAGTATGAAAGAAATGTGGCCTACAAAGTAAGGCTATCGAAAATGCTACTTGCAGTTAGAACAGTCAGGTCTCTCCTCCAGTCACTGCCAACATCAGTCAATTTTCTTATCCATGTGCTACTAGAGTCTAGAAGGTCATTACTGAGACACGTTGGTCAAGAATATACTGTCATCCGACTAGGATCTGGTTAGATGACTGGACAGAAATGCAGCAAGGTCAGTAGAAGTCAGAGAAGATGCAATACGATCACTTTCATTGAAAACTGACAGATGGGTCCTCCGAATTCCAGCTTCCAGTGGTTTCAAGCAACTGGGCCTATAATAATTAACCAAAGGAAAAAAGAAACTTTGCCATGTCTACTAGGTGTCAAAGTTTTACTCGAAAAATAAAGTTTTTCTCACAAACATAGAAGGAAAACAGGATTTGGAATGATTGTAAACAAAGATTTGGAATGAGGTCAACCTCCCTGATGCGCGTGAACCCTTATTTTTATCAAGGAGTACTTTATGCAGCACTTCTTGCAGTTAATGGCCTCAAAAATATGGGTAGACATCTAGACAATAGCAAATCGAGTGTGAACGGTTTACCCAGCAAATCATAGCTCCTGAACAGCAAACAAGCAAACAAAGCAGCCAGTTCATATGACTGACAAACTACTACCAACCATTCATTGAGTTGACATAGCTTTATTCCTGTCGTCAACTTTTGCATCATGTCATGGATGACTTCACAGTTCAAATAATAAAAAAATGAGAGATGAAATGAAGAATGAAATTTTCAGAGATTACAAGATGGCCAATATTGACCAGCCAAATAAAAATGGATATCCCACGCAAATTAATGCATATTTGATCAATTGACATGACTTTCCGCCCATACTTTTATCAAAAACTGGTGATCACCACTTGACCAAAACCAGTCAGATACCAGTTTGTACAAACTTGGTTGGCATATACGAGTATATCATACAATGATGCATTAATAAATACAGAAAGCAATAGCACCTTAAGATAGCCACAAATACAGCTTACAAGCATTTCTCTGCTAGTATATATTCCCCATCGAATATTTTTTCATATATGAAAAGTTGTTGAAGTTATACAAGTCCTACGCATCCAATTTATGCATAGGTGACATAATATAAGGATAGTCTAAATGAGGGTGAAGATACATTTGAAATACAATGACATTTGTGATTCAGGGCAGCAGAAAAAAAAACTTGAAAAGCAATTCCACCTATACCTACATGGCAACATGTATATTTATATAGACATTTAAAATTTTACAAGATACCCAGATCAGATGCAGAACATGGGTACAGAAATTTATTTATATTCTAGTAAAAAGATTCAATTTTTTGTCCATGCTTGGATTCATCTGGAGAAATCTATTTTTCTCGAAACACTTCATCAGACCCATGCTGGTAGTGCCATTCCTCTCATCAGCAACAAAACAAGATCCTGGATAGCGATATGTATGGATGAACATTGTGCTAGCATTATGCAATGCGTCAGTGTATCTATTCCTAGGCATCATCAGCATAGAGAAAAACTACAAGGCACCTTTCATGCCCCTTTTCTTATTGTGCATTCACCATCTTCAGACGTCAGTGCTAAAATTACAGGCATATAATTGGGATTTTCACACAAACTCACGCAGATAAATCGGTACACTTCACAGTAATTCATATATGCTACAAAACCATTACCACTCAGATATTTGCAGTTAGTTTTGGGCCTTTGGCAGCTTAGTGACCCTGACCCCATAGTAGATCAGGCTGCCAAACACAAAAGAAAGATGAATACCCCAACCTGTTGAAAACAAACTACTCATTGATTTCAGGAACCAAAAATGCGACAAAGCATTTTTTTCAAAAATTCCAATTTCAACACGATAAAAAAAACCCAAAGAGGGGGGGGGGGGGGGGTACTGTCAGCAAGAATTGCTTGTTTGTCCCTCTGAAACCAAAGAAGCTGCCCATAAAAACAAATACAACAAACATGATTGTAGGATACAAAGATAAGGTTGAGGTGCTATACATAGGAGATAAACATGGTTATTGAATTGAGCTGCTCACACTGAGGTTCCTAAGTGAAAATCTTTGTATCAGAACAGTTGTGTGATTTACTATGTACAAACAGCAAAAAGAACTACTGAAACAGGAAACTAAAAGAAGAAAAACAAACGAGCAGTTCGCAAAAAGAAATGAAAAAGAAATAAAAAGAAAGGCAACACCACGAGATGCTCCAAGCCAAAAGGGGTGATGCATACACGCTGTAGCCTTGTATTCACAGGAACGCAACAATAAAAAAAACATTTGAGAATATATGGAAAAGAATTGTTTAGAATCTGCAGCACAGCTGGCTTGATTAATCAAAGCAATGCTGAAAGGGACCACTATCGATTGGCCGTGAATTTTGAAAATTCTCCAGATAGGACTATAGGTGCCTACTGCCTAGTGCGTGAAGAGGATTTTTTGGACCCTTTTCTGGCAAGTCAGTTGCACTAACAAATGAATTTCAGTTTTCACTGAGTGAAGCACTGAAATTATCCCCAAAATCATCAGTGAAAGCGCAACTACTAGTACTAAATTATGATGCACAAGAGGACATGATCAGCAACGTCGGTTCGGGGCAAACAAACCGTGCATCATGGATGTTACCGAAAGCAACTGTATTTTAATCCGTCCACAGTAATTCCTCGTCTCCAAGAATTGCCATTGACCAACAACCGCAGAGCAGAAGAAAATTTTGATTGAAACCAGATGGTCAGGTTGTTAATTGTCTCGTTACCTTGCGCCCCTCGATTCCGAACTGGTGGAGCCTGATCCCGTTCTTCTCGAGGAACTCCATGTTCGCCTCCGGGTACGGCTCCGGGCACAGGTACCTGACGGCGCGAGAACGCTCAGAACCGCACGACCACGCAACAATTTCCGCGGTAACTCGAGGAGACGCAAGAGAGCAAAAGGGGGGTCCTCACACGATGGAGCGGAGGTTGAGGGACTTGAGAAACCGGAAATTGGTGGTCTCCGGGAAGCCGGAGCGGAAGATGCCTTCCTCGACCATGGCGAAGTTGAGCGGCGGCACGAGCGCCGACTCGTCGTACGCCGCCGCCGCTCCCGGCGGCGGCAAGGGGCAGATCTTCGGGGGCTTCTCGTGCTTCCACAGCTCCAGGCCGCTCATCTCCATGGCCTCCTCCCTCTGCTCCGCCTCCAGGACCCTCTGCTTGGGCATGACCTCCAGCTTCATAGCTTCTTCGCTCGCGCGGGGCGGGGGTGGGGGCAGAGCCGTAAAACCGAGGGGTGGTGGTGGTTTTCTGTGTGTGCGGTGCTGTGTGAGAGCGAATCGGGAGGGTCGGTTATTTATAGGTGGGGAGGCGAAAAATGTAGGAGGAAAAGGTTTTTTAGATGAGGTTGGAGGAAAAGATGGGTAAGGTTTAAGGGTTGATGATGATTGAAAGGGAGTGGTGAAATTTTGGGGTAGAGAGGTGATCAATGTGGGTTCTATGATTTTGCAATTCAATTGAAATGGTTGGTTGAGTTAAATGTGATGCATCGTTATGGCATTGAATTTTGAGAGAGTCACATGTGATTTTTGAGTAAATGATACTGCAAAAATATTGAATCTATAAGATGCTTTAAAATGGAGAATTATTGGCCTACGAGGTTTTCACGGTCCACAATAATGCAAAGTTATTTATGGAATTCACACCAACAAACATTTTTGTCACACGCAAAAGTAACCTTTTGTTGTTTGTTCTCCCTTCCACGTCCTCATGACACCTTAATGACACAGAGCATATCTATGGGACGGCTGCAAATGCAACAATATATTGCTCCCACGCAAATACGATTTTCATGATGTCTTTTCTTGAATTGCGTGTAAGATTACCGTTGTTGAGCCGATAAATAGCATATTCGTGGGATCGGATGAATACCAACAATATATTACAATACAATCATCACACTGTTGTCGCTTCTCGCTATCGTGTACATGACAAGAAGGAATACCACATGCCTTCTAGTGTTTGAGAGCATATCCATAGGATTTGTACAGATGACATGTATATTGTCCACGTCTAAACAATCCTCGCACCTTCTCTTCTCGGCCCCGGAAAGCAAGTGGAATGATATGCAGCTAGATCATGATGACAACTCATTATTTACACGTATATACATGTAATCACACAAAACATGTGCCTTTGCAGCGGCAGCATGTAATACGGCGAAGAAAAAGTTATAAGGGTTGGTGATGATTGATTGGGGAGCGGTGAAATTTTGGGATAGAGGGAGATCAATGTGGGTTCTATATTTTGTGTTGACAAAATTAAAATGGAATGTTTGGTTGAGTAATTGCAATGGATCTTTTTGGGGTTGAAAGAGTTGGTGGTTTAGCTTTATAGCGGATAATGTTAGTAAAATTGAAATTTGTGAGACTTTGGATTTAATGGAGAATTACGGAGCTATGACATTTTCATTGTCTGGATAAGTGTGTAAAGCGCAATCCTCGTACGTGGCATCTATGACACCGTAGTGACAAATAATATATATCCACAGGGTGAACACAAATGTAACAATGTATCACCTCTACGCAAGTGTAATACTCCTATTCTCTTTTTGGTAACCGTGTGTGCTAACAAATGGGTTGTCATCATGTTTTATGGTGATAAAGAACATATTCATGGAATCGGATAGATACCAACAATACATCGCCCCCACATAGAATACGCTCATGATATCTTCTCCTGCTATCGCGTGCACAAAGGTGATAGAGAGCATATTCGTAGGATCTATACTGATGACATGTCTCCCCCCCATACAAATGCAAACATCACGCCATCTTTTCTCCCTTTGTCGTGGGGGTGTTGGAAAGCGAGTGGGCGTGATATTCGGCTAGATTATGATGACACCTCAATCCTTCACACATATACATGTAACCACAAAAAGTTTGTGTCTTCTTGCAACCGCGTACACGCACTCATGACACCATAGCGTCCATGAGATGAGTACAAACGCAACAACATGTCACTTCCACGTAAGTGGAATTCTCATGTCGTCACTTCTCGTAATTGTGTGTGTGATCACCACTATATGTTGTGGCGACAAAAAGCACATATAGTATTGGATAGATACTAGCAATATATTACCCACACACAAATACAATTCCCACATTGTCACTTCTCGCTATCGTGTATGGGACGCGAAGGGATCACCACACCCCGCGAAGGGATCACCACACCCCTTTTGTTGATCGAGAGCATATTCATGAGATGTGTACAGATGACACGTTGCCCCACGCATACACAATCCTGGCACCAGGGAGTACGTGGAGTGACATGTGGCTAGGTCATGATGACATATCAGTCTTTTACACGTAAACAAACAAAAAACATACGCCTCGTGCACGTAAGGAAAGAAAGATGGTGGAAGTCATATCAGAATGACAACCAAACTATCGTAGATGTGTGCAATCATAGATAAACGTTTTATCATGCAATCATAGTTGTAAAAAGGTGGGGCACTATACAGTTAGAAAAAGGTAGATTGATATGCGGCTATATTCTATTCTACCTCTGGTTTGATATTAGAAGTCGTTTAGGACAGCGACAGTCATCAAAACACAACTTTAACTTCTATTTTCAATAAAAATATTTATTGAAAAATTACATGTATATTTTTATGAAAGTAAATTTTAAGGCAAATCTATTTACATGAGTTTCATATCCATCGGCGCCGGCCAAAGAGGCGCACTATTACCATTTACCAACCTTCGTTTTCTAACATTGGCTACTTGTCGGTCCAAAGCTGGCGAACACACGGATGAACACGCACGCATAGCCGCCGCCCATGGTCCTGGTCGGTCCACACAGTCTTGAGCTACCTTCGCCGACCCACACCAGCTGCTGACGACGACACCGATACAGAAACAAAAATATATCCGATCCGCACAGAGCTAGGTTCTCTCCTCCGTCTCGTGAGACGCGCGCGATAGATCGATGTGGTCGGGGGTCATCAAGCGTAGCGCGGCCCGATGTTTTTGACGTGCGTGCACGCCGGAGGCCGGACCGCTCCGCCTCCACGCTGCGTCGTCGGGTCGGCTGCTAAGCGCTGCTGGCCGCCTGGTGGTGTCGTGCGACGACCACGGCGGCGGCGGCGGCGAACAGGCGTCGCCGTCGTCCTCGGTCCACACAGGGGTCGGCCGGGACGAAACCTGAAACCTCCCTCCCCGCTTTAGCGTACGGCTGCCGGCCGGGTTGCTTTGGCCGCCGCTGCCGTTGGCTGATTCAATTGGCCCCGGCCGTCCCCTTAATTTCTCTGAATCTCGAAAACGTGACACCGTACGTCTCGGATCCGCGGCCAGCTGAATCTCCCCAGGGAACCTTCTCCGCAGGTCCTTCCTCATCCATTTTATCCTTCGGCAACCGCGCGTCCACTACAAGCTAGGTACGGTGGTCGGTGGGTCAGGACACACAAACACATCACAGATTCACAGAACACGTATACTACACCATACACGTGCTAGATCGAGCACGGGCGTGGTGCGAGCGGACAAGGCCGGGGCACTGCATGTAGCCCTAGAGACGCCGAAAAGCGTCGTCAGCTAGCGTTTGACGAAGATCGAGCGCTCTGGCTCTGCGGCGGCGCGACTTTTTCCAAGTCTTGTTGGGCAAGGGGTTTTCGACGTGACGAAATGTGACTATGGCTGTCGCTGTCCTAAACGCATGTCGCGGTGCGCCGGAGAGAACGGAACAGTGTGTTCTTTGACCACCTTGCTGTTGTTCCCCTCCCCGGAAACAAACCGGAGCTAGGAGCCCCGATCAGATGACGAGGCTTCCGACCAGTGGTGTCGCGCTACAGTTGCCGGAATCTGCATGCGGGTGTGTTAGGGCAGGCAGGGACGCACACACGCACCTCTGGATTTGCTTCTGATCTCTCTGGGAAAAAAAAATCCTGTGATCCATTTCCAATCAAGCTAGAAAGCTTGCCCGAGCACGGCTGAGAATGAGATGACTGCCTTCGCTTTCTTGCGGCCCCTTATGTCAAGCAGACAAGCACTGCACTCAAACTAATAGCTTGATCCGTCAGGCAGTACGGTAACATCGACGACGGCGACAGCAATGATGCTCCTGATGATGAGATCGAGTCCTGACTCCTGACAGACCACAAACGTAACCCTCCTTGGAACCAACAATAACCCACGCTAACACCTCCATGTTCATACGCACACTGGGACTCCGTTCGTTGTCGTCTTCAGATAATACGTTGTCACTCACAAATGTCACTTCTTCTAACCGTCCATCGATCTACACGTCTCTGCTAAGCTTTAACCTCGCTATCACCACCACCCTAGCTAGTCTGCTTGTGATCATCAAAACACTAAACGACTTGTAGCTCCTGACAACGGCTGTGTCCCCTGTGATTGCGCGCTGGTTGCATACGCAACCACGCTCCCGTCCGTCCGGCCGGGGGGTACTGATTCTGTCCACAAAGCTAAGGCTAGCTAGCGCGCACTGATCAACTCTTTAATTTCTTAACAAGGATGCTGCAAAACTTTTGTGATCGATCGAGCAAATAATTGGGTGCCATAAGGCATGCATAAGCAAAGCGGGCGACGAGAGATCACCTGTGTCGCGCAAATAATTGGCTTAGCCTAAAGCGCCCTTACCTAATTTGGTGGAGAGAGATCCCCCGAGCGGGCACGCAACGGCGACGACGCACGGCCGCACACCCGGGGCGGCCTGCATTTCCGCTCCAGCAAGCAGGCTGAGTCACGATGCATGCAGAGAGATTTCAAGATTTTTCTGTTTGCCGTTTCACACCCTCTTCCGATGGCCGTGGCAAAAAAAAGTTTGCGCGTCGGTGAAGCATGCAGGCAACCAGGGCGAGCGATCGATCGTGCGCGCGGTTCGTTTTCTGAAGATAGAACCTGCATGCATCATCAGGCCACAACTAACGGTCTAAAGCTTTGGCAAAGGGGAGTTCTTTTGTTTTTTGCGAATGGCAAACACTAGCCAGGTTAAATTATTATTATTATTATTATTATTATTATTATTATTATTATTATTATTATTATTATTATTATTATTATTATTATTATTATTATTATTATTATGAAACAATTAAAGCATTGGTTTTGGCGACTTGGCCTATTGCTTATCGATCCTTTAACATGGTTAAAGCATTTCTTTGTCATGCTTAACCTTAAAGAGGAAGCCCCTGACTCGACGGTAGCAGCTACGAGGCTGCAGTACTGTCGCACGGGGGATTTATTTTTCAGTAGACGTACATGTGTGATGCACATGAAAAAGAAAAAAAAATCCGTTTGTCTCATGCCAAAGCACAAGACTAAGACTAGTTTAGTCTCACGTGTGCTGCAGTGCAAATGTGTATGGATGGAACATAACTTCGGGGATTTTTTTCAACCTCATTCCGCCATGACGTTCAACTGAGAAATCAACTACGCGGGGGCCTTAGTCTCTAAACACTGTGACGGCTTAGGTATAGTGTGTCACATAGTTGTGTTCGAGAGGATGCATGATGGCCATATGCATGCATATGGTTTGGAGCACAAACAAACAACCCAGAAATAAAGCTCTAACCGTTATAAAATTAATTAAAATTTTTGAGTTTTAGGCTATTGGGGTTGTTGGGTCCTTTAATTTGTCTCTGCCATGTACGAAATCCCAGCCGTTTTCGGCAGCGTGAAGCAAGCCGTTCACAGTTCACATGAGAACCTGTCCTTGAGAAGTTTTTGTACCAGGCCAGCACCTTTAATTTGCAATGTAGGATAATGTACATTATCCTCTGGACCTAACACTTTGCATGATGACTCAAGAAAGCCCTACGTGGTGAGAGAAGCACAAGTACAGTCCTAGTCGGAGAAGGTTTCGCTCGCCATTGGTGGCACAAGATTGGAATTGATTCTGTTTTCGTATGCAAATTGTTACTATTCATTAGTCACATCGAAACACACTGCTCTCTCTATGCATGCAGTCCAATGCGGTAAGTTGTCAACAAATTGTCATTACTCACTCATCACATCGAAGATAATTTATCGAACTAAACACGGCATGCTGTGAGAATCTTGTACTCTAGTCAGAGATCATCACCATTCAACAGGATATATAAAAGTACACAAAATTTACTCCCTTTTATTTTATTTCCATCTCAAACCACTAGTCGACAAATAGTGAAAGGGGAGTAGCAGGATGCTGCTGGAATTTTGTAAGGAAGGAATTTGAAAGGAAAAATGAAGGCTTTTTTTTAGATGTGAATGGGAGGCTCCGCCGGATGCCATCGCTTGATTGCCCTATGATCACTTGTCTAGGGGCCTCTGCCTTCACCAGCGTGCAGCTTTTGGAGCCGATCAACGGGGGTTGTGCCTTTCATGTATGCGAATGATCGATGGCCGCATCATCGATCGTGCGAGCCCATCATTCGTGCATGATCGAGCAACTTGTTCGGTCCACGAGAGATGCCATGAGGAGCAAAGAGTCTGACCGAGATCGAAAAGGAAGGTTCAGATTGTTCGGCCGTGTACTTTTTCTTCCGGGCTGGAGAGTGAGAGGTCACCATCATCAAACCTACAGAAGAGAGATGCGATCGAGCGAGAGAGAAAAATGAACGAGCTTTACACCGGATGGAGAGTTCAGTTCAGCCATGGAGGGCTAAAGGGTGCTAAAGGCTAAAGGAGCGGCAGGAGATGAAGCGAAGTGGTCACGCAATAATGGAATCATGGAGGAAAAAGGGGCGGGGGGAAAGGCGAGAGGGCCGCGACGAATCGAGCAAGAGAACGTCCCCGCAAGAGAAAGGCGAGATGACGAATCGAGCAAGAGGTGCGCGTGCATGCCCTAGCTAGCCAAGGCAATGCAATGCACAAAAGCTACTCCTAGGGCCAACAGCGTTTTGAATTCCGAAAGGTTACTAATTCTTTACTCGGCAAAAAAGAAACATACACGAAAAATCCTCACCTTGTGTACATATACTTGTATATATGTGTGTGTCTCTCTCTCTATATATATATGCATTTCATTCCACGAGCAGTTCAGATAGCTTATCTGTTTTTCCGAGCAGATAATCTGCTCTGTTCCTTTACGGCAAAAATGGAGAGAGATCTGGCAACAGAGACAAGTGCCTGGCGACCGTGCGCCCAGGAATGATTGGACAGAAAATGAACAGGGATGCTGCAGCGGACGCTAACCTTTAATCCCCACAGCTTGTCCGCCTGTCCCTCTCGCAACCTTCCAATAACCCCCGTCCTTTGTTGTAAAAAAAAACCATCCTTTATGTTTTTGCAACTTGCAGTAGAGCAGCATGGTGCCATGATGCTTCGGTAGCTTTCAGCTGTTCAATTTAATTTGGCGCAAAACGCGCGAGCCCGAATACCGAATTGGTGCCAGCATACTGCATGCCATACGAATGTGTTGTGATAATAACCTACAGTCCTACACGTACTACACACACGTACCAGTTGAGATCCGATCCGTTCTAGTGCTGTCTGACTCTGATGTTCTCGATCTGCCACCCCTTTGTTATGCTCTGTGTTGTGCATGTTAGTGCCATACAATGTTCACGAGGGATATATCATGTGCAAAAGATCTACCCCTGTATTGAGATACTACTTGTCGTCATTGTTTTTTTTTACAATTTTGATAATTCGTCATACTTATAAAAAAAATTGTGCAAGTACAATTTAGTTTATTTGCTAAATGATTTACTATTGTATGTATTTTAAACTTGACTTATCCTTTACATGTTTGTGATAATTTTTTTGAATAAGATGAATAGTAAAAGTTGCAAAAATCAATGCGAAAATATTTTGATACGAAAGGAGTATTATATTCTAAAAGCTATTTTTAAAAAATAAAAAGAGGTGTAAATATCAATTAGGTAATGCAATATTTGGGTAGAATTCATTTGACCGAGTTGGTTCGTCCCCTGTAAATTTTCTTCATCCAGCTTCATACTGACTCAGAGGTCAGAGCAGTATGCCACTTGGGTTAGCGCCTTAGCGGGAACAGTAGGGCTAGGCTAACCACAATAATGCTAGGGCACCTAGCAAGTAGTAGTAGTAGACCCGGAAGGGGCAGATCGAGTGCGTGTTCGCGCTAAACTAACGGCGGGAAAGGGGAGCAAGTACAGATGCGCACATCCAGGAGAATATTCCGGCGGCAGAATCATTGCCGCCTCTCTCTTTTTTCTGGTGAGATGGAAACGTACTGCGTGCACAAGAGATGAAAAAAAAAGGAGTCGGCGCTGTTTCCTTGCGAGAGCCGGTTTTGGATCGTTGGATCTTGTGGCAGTGGCCAGTGGATTTCAGATATTTAACGAGGGCCGTCCCAATCGAGGTGTGAACCTGGTGCTGGTAGTGTATATCGGTGTGGGAGTGGTGGTAGAGGAGGAGCGTGCATGGCCTTGGTCGCGGGGCGTCGCCGTCGCCGGGTTAAAAAGAATCGGGGGAGGGATGCGGTGAGGGTGAGCGCCCCCAGCCCCCGCCGCCCACGCATGACGCATATCCATCTATCCTTGTCAGCGCGGGCCGGGGACCCCGGGGCGGCGGGAGCAGGGACTGGAGAGCGTGCGGCTGCGCTTCGTGCCCCCGCGCTGGCCGCTCGCTCGCTGCGGCCCGGCCTGATCCGCCTCCCTCCTGCCGGGGGGGCCCTCTGGCACGGACGGACGGCCGGACGAGACGCACAGGCAGCAGACACCGCGCCGGGCGCGCGGCTGCCTGGATACGTTTCGGCCTCGGAGTCGCTGGCACGGTGGGGGGTCGTCGCCTGGTCGGGGCGTCGGGCATGCACCGCGGGGCGGCATGTGGGCGGCCATGTGGGGGTACGACGGGGAGCTTACGTTCGTTGCCGGCTAATCATGGGGGAGTGGTGGTCTACGTACTACTATTAAATACTGATCTCTCGCTGCTCGTGGAAAAGTACGGAGCCGCGGCGGCTTGCATTGCATTGGCCCCCCTCGCATGGTCAGCACTTGTGGCAGCCGCAGTGGGCCTACATACACTGCTCGATCGGGGGTGGATCGGATCCATGGAAGCAAAAACAGTCGTAGTACACTAGGCTCATGTGTGGAGCGAAAGGGATCTGACGCAGCATGTTTTACTGAGAGCGGGCACTGCGATCCTCTTTTTTGGTGTGTTTGATGAGATCGAGCTTGTTCTTCGGATTCGTTGTGTTGCGACTTGCGAGGACCTTGTTCTTCGGATTCGGACAGCCCCGTTCACTACTACATACTCCGACTCTCTGAGGTACCAAGCGCAGCAGCAAGTTCAGGGTCGTCGCATCTTTTACACGACTGCTGACTACTAGTCCACACACACGCTCGTCTAGCTGCTAGTTGCATCTTTCTCTATCGGCGAGGAGCTTCGCCGCGACACGCGACGCGCGCCGGCTTATCTGATCCGCGCGCGCGCCTCGGGTGCCTTGAGCAGCTGATGCGCTGCTGACTCGATCCCAAAAGTGGTCCAGATAGCTGATCAATACTCCTATACTCCCGCGTACACTTGGGATGGCGTATGGCTCTATACTCCCGCGTATGGCTCTCGCTGCAGGGTTTGTATGCCCCCACCCCCCACCCTCAACTAGTCAACTTCAACCTCGACACACCACTGATCCGGGAGCAATAATTAAGCTGGTCGAGACCGACCAAGGCCTACTATACTTCGGCTACGACGTCGACTACGAGGGGGAAATGGAGTTATAGCCCGGGCACGCACCGGTATTACTACGACTCGGCGCATCAGTATTACTGTACTAGAAGCATGAATCAGCATTTCAGCAGGGATATGTATATACGGGTCGGGAAATACGGTATGATGCCGTAGTTTCTTCCGACCCGCCGTCGTGGCCGTTGCTGTGGCCGCGCGCCGTCGTCCCGGTCGTGGGCGACGAGTGCCTCGCGCGCCGCCATCCTGGCTGTCCTGTGGACGCGTGCCGCCGCCAGTCATGGCCGTGGCCGGTGAGTGCCTCGAGCTCGTGCATAACTGCAGGAGCGGTGACGGTGGCGGTGTCGTCACGGAGGAGAGGAGGAAGGAGGACGTGACCGGAGATGAGATGAGCCCGCCTCCAGCGCTCCAGTGAGCCGCTCCGTGCTCGAGCGAGCCGTGCCCCCCGGAAACAGACTTCCTAAGGGCGCGTTTGATGTGGAGCGCAAGGGTGGCCGAGCCCATGAGCCAGGTTGTGGCCAACCACGACCCGGTCCAGTTGGGACACCCTTGTTTGTTTGATAGCATTTTGACAATGGAGCCCAACAGAGCCAATTTTTTTTGTTTGATTGCACAAGTAGAGACAGGCTCAAAAGCCAACTACCATCAACTACCACAATGAGATTGTGTTTGATATGGGCCTGGCTCACCGTGAGCATCAGGTTCCATTTGGAGGATACAACACAACAGAGTCATGATAATAGTGCAATACATCATATGTAATTATGATTAGCCTCAGACATATTTGGTCATAATTTAAGGAGTCATTGCTGCTACAAGTTCAGAAAGAGCATAAGCAACATAACATCAAAAACAACAGAAAGGAGTCCACGAGTTTAACAGCTAGAACAGCAGCTCATCCCTCTCCCTCCACTATTATGTCATCATAGGCCTAAGAGAAGGTCTTCTTGAACCACATGTTAGAGTAGAAGAAAGCACATGATAGGCACAAAACTCTCATGGAACAACACATATAACCATCAGCACCAGCTATCTCAACTTGAGGTGTAGGAGCACAATCAGCAACACGCATCTCAATTTCAAAGACAAGGAACAATCTCGTAGGCCGATACAAGCTTGGATGGGTAGCCATGTAAGCTGCAACAGCTTCATCATAAGTGTCATAACTCTTATGTACAACACCTTTGAAGTGAAGAACATGCTTACTGCATTCTTGCCAAGTGAAATAAATCCCAGGAACCCTTCCTTTGAACATAACATAGTAACCTGCCATGGCTGTTGAAATAATCAAGTAGGTTACAATATTGTAAGTGTGCCTCAGATATAGGAGGTGGTCTTCATGTCATTCATGGAAACATGAAATTCAACCAGGCCAGGATTGAAAACATGGGCCATGGATGAGTTTCACGTTTTGATGGCAGACATGAGAAGTTATGTTGAAGATCATATCATCATTGGCTAAAAGGCAAACAAGAATTGGCCTGAGTTATGTTTGCATTATCATTTGAACTTCTACTTGGAGCATAAGGATACAATTTTGGGGAAACAATAATGTCGTGAAAGTCATGGAACCATGTGAGACATCCATCCCAAGCATGGAAAACATGGGAATGGATGGCTCACACGGTTTGATGACAGTCATGCGAAAACAGAACAAGAACAAACAACAACAGAGAACCACTGCTCCAGTTCCTCACAAGTGAAGTTCATCAATTACTATTGGCAAACATTTGTATCATCATAGGCTAAAAGAACAAATTAGAAGAACAAATTAACAGGAACCATCAACAGAAATTAGAGGAACAAATAATGTGCTAACAAGCCAACCAAGTTCCATCCATGATGCTGCCAACAGAGGCAGCAATAATGTGCATTACAAGCCAACATGTAACATAAATGGAGTGCAAACAACCCTAGCACTTTTCCAAATGTACCCACCCCTATCCAAAATGAAACCCAAAAGAACAGCCCACCAGCCTAGTAAGCTTCACAAAATGTACACCTAAGTGTGGTCAAAAGAGGTGAGTAGGGAGGGAGGTGGAGGAACTATACATCTCCATTCAACCCCCTCTAAGGCTTCATTGACACCATGCTGACAACTACTCATAGTAGTTCTTAGCAAGGTAAGTCCTCAACCAGATGTCCCTATGGGAGGCAGACATGCTGATGAAGCCAGTGGCCAGGGACTTGTTCTCCGACAGGTAGGTGTATGCAACTATGAGGGCCTCGGTGGTGTAGGCGGGCATCTCCATAACGAAGAAGGTATAGGGCGGTGGTCCACATGAGCAGGGCCAGTCTCCCTAAGAGCGTTGGCCACATTGTTGACAGCATCAGTCATGTTGGTCATCATCAACATCTCATCCTCAGTGAATAAGGGCCTCTTCCTCTTGCCACCAACAGATGGAGGCAACACTTCTGTTGCCTTGCTGCCATCCCCTACCTCTGTGGTGGCTTGTTTCAAATCAGGTGTAGTGGTAAAGGTAGTGCCCTCTGTCTTAGCAGCAACACTCTCAGCTTTGTTAGTACCCAATGCCTCACTAGAACCTACAACAAACCTACCAGTGGCCATTGAACTACCAAAGATGGTCTCCATCTCTGTGTAGAATCTGATAGGAGTGTTCAGGAACTCGGCATCCTTAGGGTGATCCTGCAGCCATGATTGTGCACACAATTACATAAGACTGGGACATACAAGGTTTAGGGTTTAAGTTTCAATTGAACTCTAAGTTTGCTACCTTGCAGTGGCCAGTGTAGTGCTCAATGTCAAGCATAATAGCATTGACAGCGGAATCCCATAGTGCCCCACTTAATTCCTTCAGCTTTGCCACCTTACCCCACTTCTGCCTCCACTTCCTCAAGTGGTTGTACACTTGAGTGGGGGTGACAGCCTCCCCAGTGTACTCATTAAGGCACTTGGCCACCTGGTTGACATCTTTATCCTTAAAGCACTTCTCAGCTCTACCATCAGTGACAATAGAATCCATCCTCCTAAGGACAAAACCAGAGGAGTTGTTGTTCCACCTCATTGGTGGCCTAGCACCAGCAGCAGCCTCTTGGGGAGGCACAGCCTCACCATCATCAGCCAACAGATCAACAACATCAGGTGCAAAAGCACCAGCAGCCCCAACCCCATCAATGCCAGCCATCCTATTTTGTCTACCATAAAATTAGACAAAAAGATGCAAGAGCAACAACAAACAACCATAACATTACACAAAGGCAGAAACAAAGGCATAGTGGTCTCAGTTATGTCCAAAAAACTTATGTTCATCAATTATTACATCACATGAGTTCCATATCCAGGGTCTACCAACTGAATACCATACAAAAATAAGTAGCATGATCAGGTCCTATTTGTCCCCCTACCAGACCATATTGCATCACAAATAGCATCCCTTCTACTGAGCATGGCCCCAGAATCCTGTGTATCAGAAAGTGATGGTTCATCCTCAACAGTATCTACAAACCCTTCCTCATGTGGTACAATTTCATCAGTACCAAACCCCAATATCCAATTGTGCAGAATACAACATTCTAGGACAAGCTTTACTTGTGTCTTATAAGTGTGGAAAGGCTTGTTGTCTAGAATACGAAACCTCCCCTTCAAAGCACCAAAAGCCCTCTCAACGGTCACCCTAAGGGATGAATGCCTTAGGTTGAACAACTCCCTTGCATTGTTTGGGTAGTTCCTGCCCCCATATTCAGACAAATGGTACCTAACCCCCCTGTAGGGAGAAAGGAAACCACTGCGGCGGGCATAGCCAGCATCTACCGGGTAAAACTTGCCTACAAATGGACCAAAACATAATCTATAGTGAAGGTATGTCTCAATAGAATGGACAACTATGTAGAAACTATTGCAACAAGTTATACCTTCAGGGGCAATGAACCCATCATCCCTCTCAATTGCATCAGCCAAGACATGTGCATCATGGGCAGATCCCTCCCAGCCAGCTAGCACATAAGTGAATTTAAGATCAAAGTTCACTGCAACCATCACGTTTTGTGTTGGTTGCTTGTGTCTACCCCTGAAAGGCTGCTGCATGCTTCTAGGCACCCTAGCCAACACATGTGTGCCATCAATGGCACCCACACAATCCTAAACAAGTTGTAGTGAGGTGTTAAGTGCATTTTATGGAGTTAACTAAAACCTTCAGAAACACACAAGTTTGACATGTACCTCAAGGTATGGGAACCACCTGGGGCTGCCCATGATTTTAGGATGTGTGGTAGTGCTAGGAGGCCTGATCATTTCTGCCCTCATCTCACCAACTGCATATAGGACCTGCTGGAAAACTCTACTTAAATTACAGTCTCAATTGATCTCCTCCAAGCTTGATGGACAACCCTAAACCTCTGGTTATGCCCAACAATATGGAGAAACATTGCCACCTGCTCCTCTACAGAACATCCATATGTCTCTCTAACTAACCCTCTAACCCTGAACACATTGCACAGAGCAAAAAAAGGAGCTCTTTTCATACACAACATAGCCAAGCACTCAGCATCAGTGTTGTTCATAATCATTTGGAGGGTAGAAAGCCTATGCTGCACGCCAAGGGACCTAGGACCATAAGGGGAGGGCTCAAGGTCGGCCCTTACCCTCCTGAGCCCTCCTAAGCCTACTAAACAAGAAAGAGACCATGACTGCAACCATGGCAGCTGCTTGCCTGGCCATCACCACACGCTGAGCAGTTGGATCCATCTACATGCATACAAGATTAAAGTATAGAACTTAGTTTTTGTAGACCCTGGCTGGCCTCAACATGCAAAGGTAATAATTTATGAACAATGTGTAATAGCACGGCTGCAAATAATGCCTCATGTGCAATGGTCAAATACATCATAGACCAAAATCCATTCACAGTACATCACAAGATTTCACAGTTAATCACAAGCATTCATAGTTCATCTATAGGACATTTTCATCATCGACCAAACCTCGAGAGGCAGTGCCAAATCGCAATAAAAAACATCACAACAACTACTACCAAATCGAAAGCCAAACATCACCGCAAAATAGGATTTGGGGGAGGAGCCGGTGGGGATTTCACCTCGGGGGAATCGACGGAGAAACGAACAACAACGACGGAGAAGAAGCAGATCTGCTACGACTTGACGCAGAGGAAGCAGATCCAACCGAAGAGGAAGCGGATCCGACAGAAGAGGAAGCAGATCGACCTGAATCAACACCTCACGTGTCCACGGAGCCCGGCAGGAGGAGCAGCTGAGTACCAGCCAGGCAGATCCGAATCGCCTCACCAGAGAGGAGGAAGACCGATGACCCGCAGCACCACCGCACCTACTCCTCCGGTCACTCGACGCGAACACAGCACTGGTGAAGGAGGAAAGGGGAACAGAGGGAGGGAGGCGCCATATATAGGCGAGGGATTTCGGTGGGGAGAGGAAGAGGGGAAGGGCGGGAGGACATTTTCCGAGCGCGCGAGAGCCTGCCAGGGCTGGCAAAATCGCCCGCCATCGCCCCCAAATCCTCCCGCCAGAGCGCGGCGCATGCCTGGCTCTGGAAAAACAGAGGGGGGAGCGTGCCGTGGGATGCAGGAGAGAGAGAGAGAGGAGGATTTGCATACCGGGGGCTTGGCCGCGCTACAGTGAAATGAAATCAAACACGGGCTGCTGCAGCTGGGGGGCGCAGGCCACCCTAAAAGCCCCACATCAAACGCGCCCTAAGTGTATGTCGGGAGCCATGAGAGAGAAGGCATGACGCATCGCGGCAGCCCGACTTGCTGGTGGGCCCTAGCTCGCAAACACTGAAACTTGCACACGGAGGGCGCAGCCGGGCCGTCGGGCCAGGTGCGCAAACGCGCCCCAAAGAGCCGCGTCGGGATGGAACACCACCGTGCGGGACGCGCACATGGGCCGTCGTGACGCGTGACATTGTCGTGCACGGTGCCACGACGACGCCCCCACCTTCGCGTCGCCGGCGAGGCTCTCGGGGGCTGAAGAGGATGAAAAGGGCGCGCGCATGCATGTTGTTGTTTCTAGCTAGTAGGATCCGAAGGCCGCCGTAGTCCCCCACCCCCGTACGAGTCCATGCGTGTCGTCGGGAACTCGGGATCGGCTTTGAGCCCTGTGACTGTGAGCCCCCCGCCCCCCGTGCCTGCTTGTGCTGCTGCGCATTGGGCTGGTCGGCTGGAGCCGCTCTGCGGGCCGTGCGAATCTGTGATCGCTTCAACAGTTCCGGAAGGATACGGAAGGTAGATGGCTACAGGGTGCGGCGGGCACGTACGGTGATGTGGCCACCTTCTCTGTTTCCCGACCTGGCTGCCTGGACGGCTCGTTCCGGGTTGTCCATCAGTTCGGCCTCGTTCATTTCCCACAGATCCCTTCCTGCTCAGGAATGCATCAGGGCCAGGATCAAGTGGATCCCCCTGTTTCATTTGATCCTGTCCAGTTTCAAATCAGGTCCAGGAAACAATTCCTTGTCCTACAAAATGTGTTTATTTGCATTGGAACCATTCCTGAATATGATGGCAGGATAGGAACAGAGCACTACACGCAAGAAGTCTCAACAAATCTCTCAGCATGCTGTCATATAGATATAGTAGTAGCATAAGTTAAACCAGTAGGTAATTTAGAACAACATAGCACGACAATTACTACAATAGAAGAACATCAAGTTGCCGAGTAGACAAGCTAATTCTAGTTCAGCACCCATTTTCTTTGCAAGTCCAGAACTGGAGCAATGTCAATTGCCGTTTGGGTACCACAAGCCATTGAACAGGTCACATGACACCCCCTGCACAAATTCAGCATCCAAGAACAAGTCAATCCAAATTGAACTAAAGCTAATTGCACAAAGAAAAATAAAGCATGTTAAACTAATGCCCTGTTTGGCACAGCTCAACTTCACCAGTAGAGCTGTTTTTTGGAAAACAACTTCATGAGCAACTTCATGAGCAGGGGAGAGCTATGTTTTTGCAGCTTCACCATGTGCTTAACTCTGTGAGAGAGAGTTTTCAGAGAAGCTGGGCAGAGATCTGGTCATTTGGCTATTGAAGTTGTGAAGCTGCTCGTGAAGCCGCTCATGAAGCTGTACCAAACGGGCTCTAAGCTAAAAATGAACTGAAGCTAACTGAACACTACAAATAAGATATGCTCCATTCTTTGCACCATATACATTAAAAAAGTCCAGCACTATGATACACCATTTTTTGCATACCACCATGCGGCTACTCCATCGATGCACAAAACACTTATTAATAATGGTATGCAACACTGGATGCACAATGCAGTGGCTATGGCTATGCAAAAAAAAGGTAACCCAAACTTCAGAGTTGCAATGCTGAAAGAAAGGAACAATTCTGCAACCTAAACTAACTTAACTATGCAAAACCTGATCGATGAGGAGACTTTGGCCAACACAAAAACCCAGCATCTCTAACAGTCTTGGCGATTAATTCCTGATAAGTAACTGTGTGTGGCCGTGATAGTCTGTTGTAGCTAACCTTTTGTGACTGGCATGTAATCGGACTATCGGCCTATTCGTTTGGCCGGTGGCCGATGGGGTGCCTGATTTGTTGTGAGAGAAAAAATCTTCTTGGCCGGTGGCTGGTTTGTTCGGGGAGAAAAGTCTTCTTGGCTGGTGGCCGATAAGCCAAACGAACGGGCGTATGTGCTTCCTTATCTGCATGTCTCTTCAAGAAAGATGAATAACACCAAGCTGAGAATACATTATATATGGTCAAGGATTCAGCTACCACCTGGTGTACTAGTGATATATTTACTCTACCATAGTGACCTATTTAGGATTCACCAAATATGCAGATTGCAGAAAATAATCATGTTGAACTAAAGGCATTTAGTACAGATTGTTCACATGTAGTTCGAAGAGCCATGGAAGTACACACTTTCTGAGTAGAAACCATTTAAACTTTAAAGACAAGTGTCTGCTAATAACATAAAGCAATGGAGGGCCTAGAGAACATGTAAAATAAACTGTACCCTAGCTACTAGGCTCTCCATAGAACAACAGAAAGCAGTGGAGGGCTTATAGATCCCAAGACAATTAAGTGACAGATTCTGAAAAACTGGCAATACAACATATTAGCATGTATAGTAATAGTTCTAGCTAGCATTACAGTAATAGTGCAGCAAAGTGAGGCATGGAAAAAAATGATAGGCTGAGAATGTAAGCTGTCTTAGGTGCTCTTAAGGTCATCCAGTATAGTCATTCAGGCACCAATTAAGGGAGGAAATCAGAGCAATTGATAACAATTCATGAGACATGAACAGGGACTAAGAGGCCTGATATCTGGGTAAACTTTGATTCAGACTACATTTACTATTTTTTCTAACAGAATTTCGAAATGATTGTTGTGGATTGCCCAAAGTAACAAAAGTGTCAGGTTTCTTCAAATCATATTCATCAATTTGGCAGAAAGGTGCAATAACTGCAATGTGCAAAGTAACACAACACTTCAATATCACAAATCATAATACAATGCCGTAATGGCACTGTTAGGTTAGCTCACAATGCTACTGCTTAAAGCAATATGAAGTAGTTTCAATGAATGGGATGCGTAATGCAAATTATTTGCTACCAGAAGTATACACATTTAAGATGCTTAGTGTTTACCACTTATTCAGTTGCAATATTCCATTTGTCACTGATAACTCCTGAACAGGGCAATGCAAGGCAGGAAACGCTCTCTAGTGCAGGCTCTAAAGGAGCATTGTTGAAACTCCAGGGCCTTGCAATACAATATAACATCTACAGGACCTATACTTCTGCATCCATCAACGATGATTCATCTCTATTAGCAAACAAGTACAATAAGCAAGTTAAAAATCAATTATGAAATCATAGGCAGTTATGCTAAACACAAAGTCCTAATCGTCTTAAAAGGAAAAACAGTAGATAGCTGTTTTATCACGCCATACACATCTGTCAAATATCAAGATGTGCCCATGAAATTAAACAGCAACCGAAGTGCATGCTAAATCTAAGAGTTATCCTCTCTAGGAAGTCGTTAAGAGGACCAGCTTCCTGTCATCTTTTGCTTCAGGTGATTTCACTTTCCTCTGCTGTTGACGGGTTACCCCAAGAACAACAACTTGACGGATTTCCCCAAGAACAGGCGGGCGACCCAGGAGACGAATCGGGGATCGCATCTAGCAACTCAAGAAGACGATTCGGCCTGTACCTGAGCGATTTGCGCACCGGCGGCGGGCCAGCAGCTGCACGCCGCAGTGCCAGTCGACGCCGGCCGAAGGAGAGGGGAAAGAAGGAGAGGGCGGAGGGAGGGCCGAAGGCGCTCACCGGAGAGAAATCGGTGGCGGAGTTGGTGGACGCGGTACGGGAGGAGCTCGTCGGCGAGGATTCGCGCCTCCACGCAGTGACCTCGCGGAGCCAGGCCGCCACCTCGCGCCGCCACTTGCTCGCCTCCCGTGCCGCGGTCTGCCGCGTCTCGCCACCTTGCGCTGCCGCTTGCCTCGCGTTGCAGAAGCCGCCGGGTAGGGTTCGATCCGTAGGGGGGACACAGGGATTCGATTTCTTCTTGCGGCCTGGGCTCAGGAATGAAGCCGACGTTGTTTCGTTTCCGAGCCAGGCCGAAACAACGACACTTTTTCGCCTGACCAGGATTGAAATCGGCCCACTAAATTCCCCCTGGATTGGGGCCATTCCGGAAAAACCAAACGAGGCCTTCATGGGATGGGATTCCGGATGCATTCAGCTGCATGCGACCAGTCTGAAAAAAAGACCGGGCGGCCTCACATGCATTGATGCATATTCCGGCGGTCAGGGGCGACATTGTAGTATTTAGGAGAATCTTGTGCATTCTCATGCCGTTATTATTGGATAAATGCGGGCCGCACCGATTCAGAGGGGTTGTGGGCTACAGGTCTACAGCGAAAGATCCCGCAGTTATTACTACGGATCACGACGTGTCCTGTGCTCAGTAACCGGCGGCTTCAGAACTTCAGACTACGTACACTTGCTTTCATCCGGACCTTACTCGTTGCGTATGGTAGTGTGGACACGCACGCTTGATATGATATCGTTGGAAATATGCCCTAGAGTCAACCGGATTTGATCCACTAGTGGGCTCGGATGGATTTGATCTATTATGGTGTAAAGTCCTAATGGGCCACAAATGTTGTAAAGCCCATTAGCATTGGAAGGGGTACACCATCTATTAGTCCCGTATTGCTAATGGACGATGGTGTGGGGGGGTTTTCCTCCCAATAAATATGGACCACATCCCTCCCGAAAAGACACAACTTTCTCAAGTAGCGGCCGCGCGCCAACGCTCCCTCCTCGTCGCACCCGCGGACCTAGCGATCCGGCGTGCGTCGCTTCCTTCTCCGTACGTGTGGATACCTTGGAGGTGCTTGCATCCGTAGCACTTGGATCGGACGAGCCGCACGTGCAAGTCAAGAAGGACGTGAGCAACCGCATCGCTCGCTACCCTCGACGCGTTCGTCTACATCGAGACGGTTCCGTTGCATCCGCGCGTCTAGTGGTAATCCCGTGATCTCCGACGACGGCCAGTTCTGTTTTGCGGGGAAAATTTTGTTTTGCGCTAGCGTAGCCACCCCGTTTCCCTTCAAGGTGGTACCGAGCCGTAGCTGCTAAGTTTTAGATTCGGGATGTGTGCATATGGAGATATGCAGATGTAGATCAAAGTTTTGATCGGCTTCGTGTTCTTGACGTGATGGTCGTGTAACGAATTACTCCTACCGGTCGGAATTCCGCCATCGGAGTTAAGTGATACACGTAAACCCAGTCACAACGAGAAGGAGATCAATTGGATTGGTCGAATCGAAGCTAGGTCAAGTGCCAGGCGCATGGGATGCGTGGTGGTGGCAGATTGGATCTCTACGGCCGGAAAAACCGAGAAAATATACTGTTCGGTAAAACAGTCATAACTTTTCGTGGTTAACTCGGATGAAGACGTTTTCGGGCGAAATTTTACACATGTGATAAACCAGCTTCGCTGGTCTCGGCGAAATTAGTTTTGCCAAATTCGGCATGCAAGATGGGTTTTCTGGCGTTTTAAGTTTGGACGTCGGAATTGCGATAATCTGTTTTGCAGGTTTTGTGATCGGTATGGCCTATATGTGTATGTGATGCATGTGTGTAATTTTTTTGTGACCTGCGTGTCACGCGTAAGGCAATACAGCTGGAGCCACATGTATTGTCAAAATTAATGTAATGGTCTGCGTACCAAATTTGTGATGATCTAATACGCGATTGTGTAACTTTCATTACTAGCACGCGTTAGATAGTTCTTGGAGGACTCATCACATGGAAGATGGCACACACAGATCATGGAGATGGAGATCAACATGATGTACAGGTCAATGGAGATGGAGATCACCATGCGACAATAGGCCATACCGTATTACAACTGTGTGAATGTCGTTCTTACCGTTCTACTTTTACATGCGACAATGTTATTTTTCTTACTGTGATGTTACGAGTAGAATGATCCCTTTGGAATTTGAAGTTAACATGCCCTCCCACACTTGCCACCGTCCCACGTCTCGTACAATTAGTGGTGGGTCTATGAAATTAGGGTGCCACTAGTTTTCCTTGACTAGACGGGTTTGTATCGGATACTTACACGCATAAGTGTTGGTTTGCTTATCAAAGTCATCTTAACGGTTAAGGACTTTGGGGCATAAAGGTTGGGAGCCTAGACATAGAGATGTCACCCAACAACGAAGTCATATGTGATATGATTAGCAAAGAGTTGCTTACCGATCTACCTTGTTTACTAGCGGTGACGCAAAAGCTCACTAGTAGACTTGTTAGTTGTGGATTCTGAATCACTAAGTATCAATGTGGGGATATTGATTTTAGTGGGAGTAAATTCTTTTATTTTACTTTGTCATGGATATATTGTCTTAGTGTTTTGCATTTATTATTCTGTTGTAGATTAAAGGCACCTAGCAACACCACATCGTTTACCTTGCATTCGGTCCTTGAGAAGGACAAGTTGATCGGAACAAACTTTACGAATTGGATTCGTAATGCGAGAATTGTTCTCGTAGCCGAGAAAAGAGAAGGAGTTCTAGGCACCCCCTTACCAATAGATGATAACGTTAAGAAAAGCACGGGCGGTAGTCATGTGATGGCGATCCAAAACAAGCCGACCTTTAAAAGGAAGGGCAAGTCTTGGAAGAAGAAAGGCAAGGCCAAGTATAAGATCCCCATGCCAAACCAGACGCCCAAGGCTAGTCCAGCTGCCAATGCTGAATGTTTTCATTGTAAGGATATTGGTCACTGGAAAAGAAATTGTAAGTTGTACTTAGCTTCTATGAAAAGCAATGGAAGCAAGGGTACTTCCACTTTAGGTACACTTAATGTTTATGTTACATATATTTTCCTCGCTGATTCTTATACTAATTCTTGGGTATTTGATACCGGATCGGTTGCTCATATTTGCAACTCGATGCAAGGAATGATAAGAAGTAGAAGCGTGGAACGAGGAGAAGTTGATTTCCGCGTAGGCAATAATGCAAGAGTTCGTTGCATTGAGCGTCGGAACGATGCAACTACACCTCCCGTCAGGATTTATTATGGAGTTGAATAATTGTTATTTTGTTCCTAGTTTGAGTCGAAACATTTTATCCCCTTCATGTTTGATGAAGGATGGTTATTCATTTGCGAGTGAAAACAATGGTTGTGTGATCTCTAAGGATAATATGTTTGTGGCTTGTGCATCCATTGTGAATGGCTTATTTGTTTTAAATCTTGATGATTCACCTATCTGTAACATAAGTGCTAAAAGGTCTCGACCTAATGATTTAAGTCCTACCTACATATGGCATTGTCGTTTGGGTCACATCAGTGAAAAGCGCATGAAGAAGCTCCATAACGATGGACTTTTAACTTCGTTTGATTTTGAATCCTACGAGACATGTGAAGCTTGTTTGCTAGGCAAGATTACCAAGATGCCTTTATCAGGTTTTCCTGAGAGAGCCTCAGACTTACTGGAACTCATACATACGGATGTGTGCGGACCAATAAGTACGACAGCCTAGAGGTGGATACCAATACTTCATAACATTCATCGATGATTTAAGTAGATATGGTTATGTCTATTTAATGAAGCACAAGTCTGAAACTTTTGAAAGGTTCAAAGAATTTCGAGTGAAGTAGAAAATCAACGTGGCAAGAAAATCAAGACCTTGCGTTCTGATCGTGGAGGTGAGTATTTGAGCCATGAGTTTAGCAATCATCTAAAGAGTTGCGGAATTGTTCCACAACTTACGCCACCCCGGAACACCTCAAAGAAACGGTGTATCCGAGCGACACAATCGAACCTTGTTGGACATGGTCCGATCAATGATGAGCCAGTCGGACCTACCATTGTCATTTTGGGGTTATGCTCTAGAAACCGCAGCTTTCACTTTAAATAGGGTACCTTCTAAGTCCGTAGTTAAGACACCATATGAGATGTGGATTGGTAAGACTCCCAGTTTGTCTTTTCTGAAAATTTGGGGTTGTGAGGTTTATGTGAAGAAACTTCAATCAGATAAATTAACACCTAAATCGGACAAGTGCATATTCGTGGGATATCCAAAGGAAACCTTGGGATATTATTTCTACAACCGGTCAGAAGGCAAAGTGTTTGTCGCTCGGAACGACGTTTTCTTAGAGAAAGAGTTTCTTAAAAGAAAAAAATGTAGACGAAGGTGTATCTTGAAGAAGTTCAAGATGAGCCTAGGTTGGGCAAGATTTCACAATTGATGCTAATGTAGCTGAACGAGTTGAGATGCCCGTGGCAAGAGAAGCACCACCACAACCACGAAGGTCTGAAAGGGCACGTCGCGCAACTGATAAGCTCAATCTCATGATCGCGGGAGAGCGCGACATATTGTTGTTAGACAATGATGAACCTATGACATATGCGGAAGCAATGATGGACCCAGATTCCGAGAAATGGCAAAGTGCCATGAGATCCGAAATAGATTCCATGGATAACAATCAAGTTTGGAACTTGGTTGACCCGCCAGATGGTGTTAAACCCATAGAGTGCAAATGGATCTATAAGAAGAAGAGGGACATGGATGGAAATGTTCACATCCATAAAGCTCGACTTGTTGCAAAAGGTTTTCGACAAGTTCAAGGAGTTGACTACGACGAGACATTCTCACCCGTAGCAATGCTTAAATCTATTCGGATCATTCTAGCTATAGCTGCATATTTCGATTATGAGATATGGCAGATGGATGTCAAAACAGCTTTCCTAAATGGAAATCTGACTGAGGATGTGTATATGACACAACCTGAGGGATTTGTTGATCCAACCAATGCTGGAAAGGTGTGCAAACTTCAAAAATCCATTTATGGATTGAAGCAAGCATCTCGGAGTTGGAACCTTCGCTTTGATGAGGTGGTAAAAGGGTTTGGCTTCATTCAGAGTGAAGAAGAGCCTTGTGTTTACAAGAAGGCAAGTGGGAGCTCTGTAGTATTTCTAATCTTATATGTGGATGACATATTACTGATTGGAAATGACATTCCTATGCTTGAGGCCGCTAAGACCTCATTAAAAAATAGTTTTTCAATGAAGGACTTAGGTGAGGCGGCATACATTTTGGGCATCAAAATCTATAGAGATAGATCAAAAAGGCTTATAGGATTAAGCCAAGACACTTACATTGATAAAGTGTTGAAAAGGTTCAACATGGAAGAGGCAAAGAAAGGGTTCTTGCCTATGTCACATGGCATACATCTTAGCAAGACTCAGTGTCCTTCGACAAGCGATGAGCGGGAACGCATGAGTAGAATACCGTATGCTTCGGCCATCGGATCTATTATGTATGCAATGATATGTACACGTCCAGATATTTTGTATGCACACAGTATTACAAGCAGATACCAATCTGATCCAGGTGAGGGTCACTGGACAGCGGTTAAAATGTTTTTTAAGTACTTAAGAAGGACTAAAGGCATGTTCCTAGTCTATGGAGGTGAGGAGGAGCTCGTTGTAACGGGTTACACCGATGCTAGTTTCCAAACTGACCAAGACGATTCAAAGTCGCAATCAGGATACGTATTTACGATAAATGGTGGAGCTGTGAGCTGGAAGAGTTCCAAGCGAGGAGACGAGTGGCGATTCTACAACGAGCCGAGTACGTCGCGGCTTCGGAAGCCGCAAAGGAGGGTGTTTGGATAAGGAAGTTCCTTTCGAACTTGGTGTGTTTCCGAGTGTCTCTAGCCCATTGGATCTTTATTGTGACAACAATGGGGCTATTGCGCAAGCAAAGGAGCCAAGGAACCACCAAAAGAATAAACATGTATCGCGGAAATTTCATCTCGATACGAGAGATCGTTAGACGAGGTGATATCAAGATATGCAAAGTACACACGGATTTCAATGTTGCGGATCCTTTGACAAAACCCCTTCCATGACCTAAGCATGAGGCGCACATGAGAGCTATGGGTATTAGATTTATTCTAGATTATCTCAAGTGCAAGTGGAAGAATGTTAGAAATATGTCCTATAAGGAATTATAGAGATGATTATATTTCATTATATCCATGTCACTTGGTTCTTTTATTGAATATCCATGAAAGGCGACTTGTATTTGATTGGCAATTATGTGAATTGTTTGTGAAACTCTTTTACTTGTATGGTTATTCAAAAGTTGTCCCTAGTATGAGTTAATGACTAGCACATGAATTAGTTGATGACTATGTTTCACAAGTCATGAACATGGAGATGTATAACTAATAATGTGGGCACATGTATGACATGGGGGGGTGGGACCGACCCAATTTGAGACCTTGTTCTCTGTTTACACAACGTATACGCTGTGTCCTTAGACTTGAGATTGTCGCATGTACTCAAGATGTGAATTGACCTACTTAGGGGCCATCAACCGCTACTCCGAGAATCGGGTAGTCATAAAGATGACTTTCGGGTTTGTCGGGAAGCATCTTTGTGAGGCATGGTCAATCAAGATAGAATTTGCCCCTCTACTTGAGAGAGATATCTCTGCGGGCCCCTCGAGTGATCGGATCAAGAAATGCATGGCCGTGCTGGGTTAAGGGTTAACCCACTTTTTGATGATCCGAATCACAGTGTCGAGAAAGAGAGGTCAGCTTGGAGCTAGACCAAATATCGTGAGGCAAAGGCAATAGCATGTATTAATTGTTGTGATGGTTTGTCTGATAAGATCTTTACGTATGCATAGGAGTTGACACGTCTTGCTAGAGGCCGCTATCAACTATTGATCGAGTAATGTACTTGGGTCGAGTCTATGTGTATGTGAACCTATAGGGTCACACACTTAAGGGGTTGGAAGCCGAATGAGGATGAATATACTTGCATAGTTGACTTTAGTGCAAGTGGGAGACTCGTTGGAAATATGCCCTAGAGTCAAGCTGGATTTGATCCACTAGTGGGCTCGGATGGATTTGATCCATTATGGTGTAAAAGTCCTAATGGGCCACAAATGTTGTAAAGCCCATTAGCATTGGAAGGGGTACACCATCTATTAGTCCCGTATTGCTAATGGACGATGGTGTGGGGGGGTTTTCCTCCCAATAAATATGGACCACACCCCTCCTGAAAAGACACAACTTTCTCAAGTAGCGGCCGCGCGCCAACGCTCCCTCCTCGTCGCACCCGCGGACCTAGCAGTCCGGCGTGCGTCGCTTCCTTCTTCGTACGTGTGGATACCTTGGAGGTGCCGCATCCGCAGCACTTGGATCGGACGAGCCGCACGTGCAAGTCAAGAAGGACGTGAGCAATCGCACTCGCCTGCTACCCTCGACGCGTTCGTCTACATCGAGACGGTTCCGCCGAATCCGCGCGTCTAGTGGTAATCCCGTGATCTCCGACAAGGCAGCGTTCTGTTTTGCGGGGGAAAATTTTGTTTTGCGCTAGCGTAGCCACCCCGTTTCCTTCATATATGTACTCATTTGCTTATATATGCATATACGAATTGTTGCATCCTCCACAGTCAACATGCTGTCTCTCTCTCTCGAAAAGAGGATCTGACAGTATCGCTATCGGTTTGGCTGAAGTTCTGAACCCTCATCAGTCATCGATCATCATCAAGAAGGAAAAGGATACGGCCGGCGTTCGTTTGTTGTCTTGAGCACTTGGGCTTTTCCTTTAACTGTTTGTTCGGCCCGGAGCCAGTCAGTCAGGCACTTAACCCCGTGCAACACGGCCGCAAGGTTTTTTTTAAGTTTTTGGTTTTTTAGTTGCGGCAAGGTTTTTTTTAAGTTTTTGGTTTTTTAGTTTAAAACGACCAAATGTCAATTGCAAGCATAATCAGAAGGGAATATCGTAATAATCGACGAAGAATAGTCACAAGCGAATATACATAATCACAAAGGGATAGTTTATACAAAATCATAATACTACATCTAAATGCGCCGGCCCCTCTTCCCCCTAACAGCTCTAGCGCCAGCCTAGGTGTGGTCCCGGTCGTACGTCCACGGGTCAGGTGCCCTGGCGACTCGTGGTGCTAGCTGGTCGAAAGACGTTGTCGCCATGGCCGCCTGGGACGAGCCTGCAACATCCGGTGTGGCTCTGCCGGCCGGTGTTGCTCCGCCGCCCGCCGGTGACGCTCCGCCGGCCACCGGTGACGCTCCGACACCCGCCGATGTCGCTCCGCCGCCGTGGTCGCTCCGCCGGTCGCCAACCGTGACGGGCGAGTCAAAACCGGTGGTGGTGCGTGTGTCAACGCGCGCGCTAGCTCGTCGGCTGTTGCTGGGGGTGCCCTCCAAGGTCGCTAGAACGTCGTCGACCCGAAACTCATCCCGAGCCGAGGTGGTCCTCGGCGCACGTGTCGAAACCACCGAGGCCGAGCACGGGAACGGGAACGAGAGGCGGAGTCGACGACGAAGGAATATCCGTGCGGAAGGGGCGAAGCGGCGGCTGCGGCGGCTGCTGTCGAGGCGAGACTGTCGGAATAGGCGGCGGTCGCCCTGTACGATTAGAATATAGTATAATCACAAACCCAAAACAATTGCGTCCATTAGTTGAAAATAAGGTCTACTGAAAGTACCTGCGCTGGTTGCAGCAAATGTTCGCTGCACGTAGGCCGGCGGGCCCTGCGCCTGTGGGTGGTGCTGTACCCTCGGAGTCGAGAACCCGCCGGCAAAGGTAGCAAGCGTCTGCTGTGAAGACGCTGTGGAGGCAGAGCTCGAGGACGACGCTAGGTGGCGCGAAAGGAGAGGAATATGTACGGCCCCGGCGTAGTTCACGACGGCGGAGTACCTCATGGCCGCAGCGAGGATCCTCTCGTACGTGCTGCGGTGCTCCTGAGGCCCTCAGGTGTGGCACTGCCCGATCGTGCCCGATGCGAGCCGCGCAACCTCAGCCAGCGCGTCGTGCTGCGCACAAAATTAGAAACACATGTTTTAATGAAAAGTCATATGAATGTAATATGTTTGCAGTATCGTAGCTTACCGCTGTGTCGGCGGTCTGGTCTCGGCGCACTGAGTAGGTCGCGTCCGGTTGGACCCCGTCGTGGTCCTGGACAGGTGGCGGTAGCGCGGTAGCAGGCATGTACGTCACCCGCGTTCTCGTCCTCGATAGGTACCACTGAAGGTACGCTACCCAGGCGGCGGCGTGAAGGCGGTGCTCGGTGACGACGTTCTGCTCGTGCGCCGCTGACGCCCACTCTGCCACGTACGGCTGCAGCCTGTCGAAGAACGACGTCGCCGCAGCCACGCCCTTACACGTTCAACTAGCATAGAACATAAAACATAAAATTATTGGCAATTGAATATTCGTAACGGAAAATACTTAGAACTGTCAAATGGTAGCTCACCTGTGCGCGCTAGGCGGCAGACGTGGCGCAGCGGGTACTGGAGCAGCCTGGAAGAGGCCAAACTGCCTCATCACCCGGTGGACGGCGTACTCCTTGACGTAGACTTCGAAGACCTGTCGTCGCCGCATCAGCCAGTAGGCCTAGTCTCGGGAGCACAGGGGCGAGAGCCCCTGTGGTGCGCGGGCAGCGACGATGGCAGGAGCGTACGGCGTCCACCGGACCTGGGCATCGACCATCCGGTCGATCTGACCAATGAAGTCCCTGTAGGCCTTCTTCGGCTGCTCCCCAGCCCAAACGTGCTGCAAAAACGAGAAAAGTTAAGTGAATTGAACTACAGAAGTCATAACGCGAAGAATCACGTAATGGGAGGTCATTACCTTCCGGAGACACCACAGAGAACCCATGGTGGGGAGGTCCGTTGGGTCGGTGCCGTCGGCTGCCGCCTCGTACTCCGAGAGGTCCGTCTTGGGCCGACCGATGTCGAACCGCTCGTGGATCCACATCTAGAGCAGGAGAGGGCACCCCAGGAGGATCGCCTCCCTACTCGCCGGCCTCGTCACTGCCGAACACACGGCCCCGTAGGTAGGCGCCGATCAGCCGCCGCCCCGACCGATGCGGGGCATCTGCTCGAGGGGTGCGTCGACGATCCTCTGAGCCCAGGGGATCATGCACCGCGACACGAAGTCTCCTGCTGACTCGCAGAACAGCACCCACCCGAATAGCCAAAGCAGGTAAACCTCTAGAAACCTGTCTGACGTCTGGTCGTCAGCATCATTCGCCATGTAGTCAGCCTGCAAATACACAAAAGTTCGTTGTCACATTCGTTTAAATGCATACAAACGTTGAAAATAAGAGATAGAATCACGTACGTTGAACTGCTGGATCCAAGTCTAGGTGGGCCCGTGGGTGTCGACGAAGGGCAGGTACGGTGCCGGCGCGCGATCGTTCTGAGGAACGTTCGTGAACCGAGCAAGGAAGTCAGCCTGCCACGTCTCCTGGCCAGCACACGGCAGTCCTCCCAACATCGCGGCGTCCTCCAGACTGAGAGTCATCTCGCCGACGGGGAGGTGGAACGTGTGCATCTCTGGTCGCCACCGGTCCATGAACGCGGAGATCAGCGGGGCGTCGAAGTTGAACTGCGTCAACCGCTCCGCCCAGGGAACCTCAGCTCGTAGTCTGCCCCCCTCAACCAACCACACAACAGGGAGAAGTCCTGCAACGCGTAGCCTGAAAAAAATATTAATTTACTTAACACAATTACTATTGTAAAGAAAGGGGAATAAATAATAAAAATGAGTTACGTGCTTCGGAATCCACCGCGGGTGTATCGGCAACAACATGCGGGTCGTCCGGCAACATATGACGCCGAGCGGACGGCCGAGAACAGCCGACACATACGAGCGGCGGTGCCGATCCACCGCCTCGTCGAACAACTCCAGCCGTACGTGGTCCAACGGTTCAGCCATAACTGCAAAAACATAATTTAATCAATTTAATCAAACTATGTCAACTATAATCATTTCCTAGAAGTTTAAAACGAATTTAAACAAATTATGTGAATTTAAACAACTTTTTACAAATTTTGGACCAATTTAATCAAATTATGTCAACTATAACCATTTCCTAGAACTTAAAACGAATTTAAACGAGAATTTAAATAATTTTCTATAAATTTTATAGAAATTTAATCAAATTATGTTAACTATAACCATTTCCTAGAAGTTTAAAACGAATTTAAACGAATTATGTGAATTTAAATAATTTTCTACAAATTTATAGCAATTTAATCAAATTATGTCAACTATAACCATTTTCTAGAAGTTTACAACGAATTTAAACTAATTATGTTAACTAAACTAAATTTCTAAACTAAATATAACTAAACTAGGTTAATTAAATTAAATTTCTAGACTAAACTAATTTAACTAAACTAACTAACTAATCTAAGTTAACTAAACTAACTAACTAATATAAGTAACTAAACTAACTAACTAAACCGGACTAAATTTAGAAAATATACCTCAGAAGCGCTCCGAAGAGGTTGGAAGCCGAAAATTTGGAGGGAGGAGTGAGGGAGAGTGAGGGAGGAGTGGGGCTGGAGGCATGGGCGCGGCCCCTTATATAGGCCGGCGCTGCCGCGGCGGCCCACGGCGACAGGTTCCTGACGCCGCGGCCGACGGCACTAGGATTTGTCGACGCCGTGCGCCGCGGTGTTAGGTCCTGGCCCCACCGGCCAGTACTGCCGACCGTTGGCGACTCCCCTGCCGCTGTGGCGACGGCGGCAGGAACTCCAAGCGCTGTAGGCCACAGCGCCAGATGTATACTTCTACAAAATTCTACTTCGACCTATTATTTTTCGAAAATCATGACAAATTAAATATAAAAAAATTCGCACATCCCAAAATATCAGTTTGCCATTTATTTCTGGGCTGGACAGTGCAAGGCCCAACGTTTGCCGTAATTATAGCCCGTACCCACATAGATGCCCAGCAGATCATTAGTGGGTCGGCCCGACTTGATTAAGAAAGCAGAAAATAAAGTTCGATACTCACATACTGGTCATATGAAAATGTACAATCCTTTGCTAAAAAAAAATAAAACGAAAAAGTACAATCCTTTGCTCGAAAAAAATAAAATGAGAAGGTACAATCCAATTTGAAAAAAATCGAATCCTAAAAAATAGATATAATTAATTTACATGTAAAATTTTACTTAGTGGCTAACAAATGAGTCTTTTTTCAAGCCGCCACTAATCTGTTCTAGATAAACTAAAATTGCACGTTTTATGAAACGGAAGAAGTAATGTAACATCTATATAGTAACCCGAGTAGAGTATTTGCCATGTAAACACTACCCTCAGAGTATACAGAGGTAGGGGTACCCCTAGAGGGACATCCCTCAACACAATTACCAACACCATGGCATAGGTGCAATACAATTCCCCAAATAGAAATGGAATACACTACACTAGCGGTCCAAAAATGTATAATTCGTATGATCTCAATGAAAATTATTTTCATATAAACACTGTAGATCTCAACGCGATCTGCAACTTTTTAGTTCAAACTTTTTCATTCGAGATCTACAAATTTTGTGCAAACTTTATCTTCATACGAGTTCATATGAATTAGTTATGATTTTTCAAGATATAATGTTCAAAGGTGAGAAATTCCATCGCTTGAACTGATGGTAAGGTTGATATAATGCACCTTTTGCCTATTGAACTGGCTGCATTTTGTTATTTGAACATATATTTTTGCGAAATTCTAAATAAGAAAACTATTGTGGGCTTGGTGAAATCAAAAGACAATCTTGGTTTGTGTCGATTCAAGAGACAAATATTTGGTTGTCGATTCAAAAAAGCAATCTTTGGTTGTTGAATCCCAATTCACAATCGTATAAAATACCAAATTTTTTCTTACTTTAGCATGTTAGACTTGTAAAACTTTAGCTGAGTACAACTTTATAGACATTTAGTTTGAGAACATAAAGCAAATGTCTTTATTAGTTTTAGAGAATGTCACCTTTGTTTACTAGTCATTTCCGTTTTACGAAGTCATGGTTGTCCATAGGTTGTCGATAGGCTACAGAATCACAAAGCGAGCATACATCATCACAATTCGTATCGATCATGAACTCACATAGTTATGTTTGATGACACAAAGTTGTAGTATCACAAATTGAGCATACCTCATCTTAATGTGTAGTTGATCATGAGCTAACATAGTTGTTGATGGTCGTTAAGTTCCTATTTTCGACCCTCAGCTTTGAACAAATTTCACTCCATCAAAGCTTGCATCATAGCTGTGGGGTTATAAACTAACGGATTCCACGAGCTTTGGTGAATATTTGGATGCAGGTCATAATAAGACATCATAGCACAAATAAAGCATCTTGACAAACAATGTCAAATACTTAGTTTGATAGAACCATTGTGAAGTTCTTGTCAAGATGATCGAATTGGAGTATTGGTTCACCCAATTCGGAGTCCGGATGCAGAAATTATGCCTCACGGAAGATTGTGACACGATACATGTCGGGGGTAGCTGCGGCCGAACCTAGTAGGTTCGGCCGGACCTATCAACCTCCTCCGATCAACACCAAACTTTGTCCAATGCCTCTACACTTAGCATAATATCCAAGGGGGCCAAGTCTATGGGCCAGAAACCACAAAAATTGGTCCGGCCGCACCAACGAGCACTACTAGAAACCCCCCTCTAGATACGCCAGATTTATAGTTAGACACATTTTATTTCATCTCTATGTCGGTATAGGCATGCTTTCATAAAGTGTGTTAGAAGCATCTTCGTACGTACCACGTCAAACCTCGTAGAGATGAATGCCACTATGAAACAAATATACATCTTGTAGACACGTTTGATGCATATCTAATAAAATTGATACAATCTTCTAGACACGTGTACAAAATGTCTCTAGTAACACTTTATTGTGTGTTAATAAATATAGAGACAAAATTCTAGATACATTTATAAAACATGTCTACAAATTTGTGAAAAAATAAAAAATATTTCAGATTTGAGGACACCTATACATGATGTTTCATGTGAAATATATGTGTTGTACAGGATTCGAACCCAAGATCTCTCATCTCACACATAGCTTCCTTACCATCTCACTTACACAACAAACTTGACTTACATAACATATAGTTTCCTCTTGAGTTTTACATAAAGAACCATTTAGTACACTTATTTGGTACGCTTTAAAATGTTTCTACTTGCTAGTTATGATTTAAAGCATGTCTAAAAGTGTTGACGGTGAAAATCCGTCAACCTAGCCATGAGTTTACCTTCGGTGTTGGCATGAGTTTTATACCTTATCCATTGGTACTAACCCCCGTGGTATAACAAGTTCACGTGTGCATGTCGGTTTTGGAGTTTAATGTTTATGCGGGGTTTTAGTGTTGAATGCAAGACTTTCGGGATAAGTTCATCAAGCACCTCATGACAAGACCTTGAAGTCCCGAACAAGTCATGCAATGAAGCAAAATTAACTCCAAGAAGCCGGGGGACTTGATCCGAGAAGACGACGGACTCCGGGGACCCGACCGAGAAAAGTGCTTGAATCTTGCAAGACAAGGAGTTGAGTCCAATTCGGAGAGAAACCGACGACATGGACCTACATGCGAGAAGGGGGAAGCATCCGAGAAGCAAGGGAACCGACGTCGGGCAAAGGAGCCCACGGGCGGGCTATTTATAGTCCCCCGACCGAGAGCCACGCGAGAGAAGATTTCGTCTTCGGCCGCCGAGAAGCAGAGAGAAGAGAGGGACACCATCTAGGAGAGGAGAGGGTCGAGCTAGTTGACTAGGGTTTCCCTAGCCGACGTGGGAACCTTGCACGGAAGACCACGTCGGAGTTCCGGAGCTAGAAGCAAGATCAAGGAAGGATCCCGGTGGTGATCTTGTGTATGTATCATTGTTACGGTTGAATTATCAAGTTGAATCTTTTCCCGGCGATCAAGTGTTTCCTCGAAGATTTCGTTTTTCGATCGGCTTTGCTTATTTCAATTCTATTCTCGAGATAGATTACATAGGGTGTTCTTGTAGCCGCGGTGGCTAGAGGTACACGCCGGATCTTCCGAAAGAATCTCGACTTGTCTTTTGACTCGCCCTAAGCTCCCCGCATGAATAGGGATACGTTGTGACGAACGGGGGTCTCGAAAGGCGGATGTTTTCGGATTTGGACGGGAAACCACGATTTAAAGAGGCTTCTATTAAGATTCGATTTGCTACTTCTTCTCTTGCTTGGAACTTTAACGAAAGGCTTACCCCGATCCCTCTAGATCGGTTTATCTACCCAATCTTACTTTGTTTTCTCCGGTTTTTAGTAGATTAGATCTGTTTTGTGTCTTTTACTTAGATGCATTAGGTTCTTTATTGAAGATTGCGGTTATTTGGCTTTAATAGATTAAGTCTTGCGTCACACATTTGTTCCACGGATTCGATACCTTGGGTTCACCACTCGAGGGAAGAAGGGTCCCTTGACTACGACGGGAGACTTGTACGCTTGCGAGTCACGAACGAACTTTGATACAATTATTAACCGTCAACAAGCCCCTTTTTCCGGCGCCGTTGCCGGGGAACAAGTGATCAAGATTTGATTTTTTATTGCTTTTTTTTGTAATTTTCAGTACTGATTTTGTTTTATTTTTGCATCTACTAAATTTTGATCATCCTCAAAATACATCTAATCTAGTTTGTCTAACTCTAGTCTTTATAGATTTGTTTTGTTTTCTAGTTTTTTTTGCATACTTTGTTTATTGCTAACCCTAACGGGGAGATGGACGGCTACCTCTCCAACAAACCCAATAATTTTGTGGATGATCCGAAGAAAAACTTTACGAGGCTAAGGAGACGCGAAGCACATCAAGCTAAAAAGCTGGATTTTGTAGATTCGGAGTCGGAAGACAAAGGATCGCGAGGAATCTCCGAAGAATTCACCACCTCAAAGTCCGCGGGAGAATCGACCTCCACCAATGGGTGACCAACCACCGGAAGAACGCAAGATTGGGGAGCTATGCACCCCAGACATCATCGACCTACCAATCTTGAACCTCGAGGAGATCGGAAGACCGTTCGAGATCAAGACCTCAACAATCCGCATGGTGCAACATTCACCCTTCACCGGCAAAGAGGATCCGAACCTTCACCTCCAAGCATTCATTCAACTATGTCAGACTTTCAACATGGATGGGGTGACTCAAGACCAAATGAGGGCAAGGCTTTTTCCGTTTTCACTACTCGGGAAGGCTTTGCAATGGTTCCACTCTCAACCGGCGGAGACGGTGCAAAATTGGAACACGTTGATGAAGGCTTTCATGAAGGAATACTACTCACCGGGTAAAACTCAAAGTTTGCGTAATAAGATTGCCACCTTTGTTCAATATCCTACGAAACTATCTCGGAGGCATTCGAGCGCTTCAACGAGTACACCGGGCGGTTCCACATCACAAGTTCCCGAAAGAAGACCTCGTGCAAAAGTTCTATCAAGGACTCACCATGGCGTCAAGGACGATCATCGATGCATCGGCGGGAGGATCTATCATCGAGCTTACACCGACGGAAGCTTTCACGCTATTCAAGAAGGTCGCGGATAATGATACGTGGGCGTCATCCGGGCGCCTACATCCGGTTCAACCCGTGGGGAACGTCAAAGGAGCCTTGCAAGTGGAGAAGGAGAACATACTTGAAGGCAAGATCGACTCGCTCATGAGGAGGTTGGAGAAGATGGAGATGGAAAAGAAAGAGGCTCAAGACTTGAAGGCCGCCGAAGCAAGGTCCACATGTGAAGAATGTGGAGAGTATGGCCATGTCCGCAAAGATTGTCCGGAGGAAGCCAAAGTGCTCGACTACATGAGGAAGGGAGAATTGCCGAACTTCCGCTACGGGCAAGGTAGGCCTCAATTTAATGCAAGCTCATCTATTCCTAACGTGGTTCCGCTTCGTATACAATTGAAGGAGTTCATGGATGAGCAAGCTAAGATCAACAAGGACACCGTCACCAAGTTCAAGACCATAGACAAGGTGTTGGAGAACATCGATAGCAAAGTGACGGAGGTCGGAAGTTCCAAGCATCAAGTGCTCAACATGATGAAGATGCTCGAGACGCAAGTTGGACAACTTGCGGGGCGCCTCACTAATGATGAAGGGAAGCTTCCGGGACAACCCAAATGTCCCGAATCGGCGAAGGCCATTCAAACACGTTCGGGGAAGGAGACCGAAGATCCGGAACGTTCCGCGGGAGCAAGGAAGCTTAAACCATCCACCGAGGTGGAAGGAGGCGCTAAAGAGAAGGTTACGGGGATCGTCACCGAGGAACCCGAATTCGAGATGCCGGAGGATGACACGAGGATACCGCAACTCAAGCCACGCTACTTCCGAGGTAAACTTGACAACCACTTTGAGAAGTTTGTGGAAGTTGTGCGTAGACTTAGCATCAACATGCCATTACTAGATGCCCTACAAGTACCTACATATTCTCGTTACTTTAAAGATATACTTGCAAATAAATATGAGATAGCAACACTCGGGGTAGATCATGTCAAGATGTCCGAGGAGTGTAGTGCGGCTATTGCTTATGGGCTAGAGAAGCAAAAAGACCCCGGGTGCCCTACAATTCCATGTTCGGTTGGTTCTTTCAACTTCGAGAAGGCGTTATGCGACCTTGGAGCTAGTGTGAGTGTCATGCCGAGGGATGTGTTCGAGAAGCTACGCCTACCGATGGAGCCTACGGGAATATGTTTGGAGTTGGGAGACAACTCCATTCGCTATCCCTTGGGCATTGCTTGAAGATGTACCCGTGAAGATTGGACACCACTTCATCCCCGTCGACTTCGTTGTGCTCGAGATGGGAGAGAGGGAGAAGCCACCGCTCATCCTAGGGAGGCCGTTCCTCAAGACCGTGGGAGCAACTATTGATGTTGGCAAGGGGGAGATCATGTTCGATATCAACGAGAGAAAGGAGTTCCTTCAAGTTCCGTCCAAGGATTGAGGCATGCAACATGATTGGAGTGAAGGGAGAACCAAAACAAACGGAGGGGCTGAAAAAGAAAAAGGAGCCGAAAAAAATGAACGTAACGAAAATCAAAGAAGGTGTTGCATCCGTCAAGACAAAGGAAGAGAAGCCGCCGTGAAGACCAAAAAAATGACTAAGCCAACTAAGCCGGAAGTCAAGCCCGCGCCCAAGATGGTGCGGAAGTGGGTACCCAAGATTGCAACGCCCGCAAAGAGCGTTGATCCGGAGTAATCAAGTGAAGAAGTCTAGCTATAGACTATAAACGAAGCGCTAGGCGGGAGGCAACCCGTTTCGTCAAGTCGAGTCAAGAATAAGCTACCGGGAGGACAACCCGATTCCAGGTTTTTCTAGTATTTTTAATAATTTAGTTTTTGAGTTTTATTACGCAAAGACATTAGACTTAGAAGTGGTTGAACAATATTAGAGACATAATTCTTGATTGAATGTTTGCTTTATCATAAACCCATTGCATGAACCCTCCTATGTGCTTGTTTGATTCTTTTGTTTTCGAGAAACCCCTCAACCAAATAATTTCAGAACCTTAACTCAACCTTTCACCCTCATTATGGTACTGAGGTTGGCTTATTTTTCATGCTAAAACCACACGAGTAGAGCCACGATTTATATTCAAGTGTTATAAAAATTCAGCACGTGGTAGGACTCGCGTGAACCTAGAAATCAAAGCTTTTGGTTGGTTTTAAAAATCCTTATCCTTGGTTTCTCTAGGATTAGAATTTTTCTAAGCCTATTCTAATTTTGTTTTATTCAAAATCTTTCTTATTTAGCCAAAATTAGAACCTAAACCTATGCCCCCATGATCAAGCCGGGAAAACGTTCGCTCTCAACCGATGAAAGCAAACTTTACCGGTGAGACCGAAATCGACGTAGTCGAAAAATATTTTCGACTTACATTTGTTTTTAATGGTCTAAAAACTTCTCTAAAATTATGCATGAGCTCTTGCATGGCTCTGAAAAATATTTTAAATTTCGAATTAGAGGAGTGCTTAACCTTAAACACACCTAAATGGAGGCAATCAAGTTTGAATTAATCATGCATGCACCATTGGATGCCCTTTTATCAACTTTCACCAATTCCACATGCAAAGGACAAGCATGGTGGGCAGCAAGCATCAACTTTGCAGGATTTTCATGGTGGCATGTGAAGCAAGTGGAGCTAGGGAGCATGGACATGACCCAAAGCATGGAGCATCAAGTGGGAGGACCAATAATTCAAGAAAAGGAGTGGACGAGAGCGTTTGGGCGGTGCAACTCGTGGAGCACGCGGGCGGGGAAAGTTGCGAGAGGCGAAATGATCGTGCTTCGGGGAGAAAGACGCGGCGGGGAGGAGCCGGGGAGGCCCCCGGGCCGGCCGGCCGGGCCGGCCGGCACGGGCCGGCCGGCCTCGGCTACTTAAGGAGCCCCCGGCTCCCGTTTTCTGCGAGCAAGCTTCCCTCTCCTTCCCTTGTTTGTGTGTTCAAGTTTGTGTGCTCGGAACCTCCGTAGACTTAGCCAACCATCCCAAGCTTGATAGCTCAAGAAAAATCCACATCCTTAATCCACTCAAAGTCCACATCCGAAGCAAAGAGTTTAAGTGCCTAGTTTACCGGTTGCAACCCGGAATTTTAGTTGAAGAAAGAGTGCAGCAACCATGTGGAAGAAGACCACAAGTCTCTTCTCCAAGAAGAAGAGTTCGTCGTCGTCCAAGCCGTCATCAACCACGTCTTCGAGGAGGCACTCGGTTTCCGAGTATCCCCGGAGCATGGAGACGGACACGGCACCACCGAGGAGGAACGATGCTCTCCTCCTTGGTGGTATGAGGGCTGCGAGAAGCACTTCCATGAGGTTCACCGAACCTCGTGGGCACACGGAGGAGCAGCCCGCGCCACCACGACGATCGACTCGCTCAACCGCACCACCTCCTTACACCCCGACACACTCTTCGTACGGCTTCATCATCTTGTCGGCGGAGGAGGAGGAGAGGCTCGCCAATCTTGAGAAGAGGCTTGTGCCGAACGTCGAGTTCGACGACCAAGCACTCTACACCTTGGGTTTTTGCACCGACATATACTATATGTTGGGGCACCTCGGATGGGTGCAGTTCTCCAACGGAATATCGGTGGACACCCATTTGGGTTACGCCTTGGAAATTTTGATGACTATTGCACCCATCGTTGATGATGATGGGGTGCAAAGCTTGTCATTCCGGTTGGAGGGAATCGAACAAGTGGTTCCCTACGAGCACGTTAGGGAGCTGCTTGGATTCCACAAGGGAGCTCCGGAGAAAGTTGACGTGCCACCCGGCACGTTGGCGGGATTTTGGAACATGATCTCCGGAGAAGCCCATCAACAACGCAATTGCATCCGCAACCCCATTATCCGGATATTTCACTCTTGGATGTGCAAGAGGATATTGGGGAGGATGAAGGAAACAAAGGTGACCGACACGGAGTTGAATTGGCTATACTCGGCTTTAATTGCCAGGCAGCCAATTGACCCCTCCTACCTCATGATCAACCGTTGGTGTTGTGAAGCAACATCGGGGGCGGGTAATATTGGTTCGGAGTGTTACCTCTCCATGTTGGCCTTTTCCTTGCGACCGGGGATCGCAAGAAACCCCGCTCACCTTTTGCGTGGTACCTCTCTCGGTTTTGAGTATTTGCGGCAAGGCAAATACATTAGTGGAGATGAGAGAGGAGGTTATCGATTGGCCATTGTAAACCTACCCCTTCCAAATGAGAGGCTTAGGCTTTTCACCGAAGGAAGGGAAGATTGGTTGGAAGAGGGACTACTTGTCCCTGCAAGGAAGAACAAAAGAGGAAGAATCATAGAGGAGGGAACATCCTCCGCACAAGCGAGTGGAGCACAACCCAATGTGCAACCATTCGGCGGAGTCCCTCCTCCGCCAAGTTATTACGGAGGGTCACAAGGACAAGCATGGGGGGGGGGGGGTGGTGCACCGGTACCCCCACAAAATTATGTTGTGCCCAACACTAACTTCGCGGAGTCCTACGCTCATCATCCCCAACCACAACAAAGCATGGCCATTATTGGAGGGTATGCTGCAAGAAATGCTCAAAACATCGCAGCCATCCAATCTAACGCAGCCCAACTCGGTGAAGGCAACGCAAATATTGCCTTTGAACTTGGACGCCTTCACCTTGTGGAGCCAAATCAATTCGTCGGAGGAAATGTCCAACCATATTATGAGCAAGGGTATTATTATCAAGACTATCAACATCAACCACCGGCGGAGGACTAGAAGATTTAGGAACTTTAGTTTTCTTTTCTTTTCTTTTTCTCTGTAATTTTCAGCTTTTGCTTATGTGTGTTTGCGTAGTATTTTCTGTTTTTATTTAATTTTCAGCAAGCATGTTTGTTTATTTTCAGTATGTATTTCAACTTGAGGTCACCATTAATAGAGACACCACCTTGATTATATCATTGGAAAAGTTACAAAATTCGTGCCATGATGATATATGATTAAAATTGCAGCTTTGTTCATCTTTGTAATTGATTTATGCATGTTTAAGCTAGTGCTCTCTTAAAAATACAGATCTGAATTTATTTAAATGCTAGCTTAATTTTCAGCGGAGGTTATGATTAAAATAAAGACCCATAGTGTTTTATGTGCTCTCAAGTTATGAATAGATTAAAGATGTCTTTTATGCTAAAAAATATTGCTAACCTTGCCACAAATATCACTTGTGTGTTGCTCAACCTATCCAAAGCCTTATATATATTTGAGTGCATGAACCTTAGTGTACAAGATTTATTTTTGAGTGCGTTATTGCAGGCCATGATTTCTCTGGCCCGAGACTAAGAAGCTGGTCATTCCGTTTTTGCGTATCTATCTTTTTGCTAGCCTTTTATCCGTGCATTGTGTATCCCCGCATCGGAGATCTCACAAACTTCGCCGGATATCCACCCTTAAACCAAATATCATTTTTTGTGATTACCTCCTTGACCACAACCTATCGTTGAGAATGGATCATCAATTCAAGGAAGATCGCAAGACGGTGCCAACGTTGAAGATTTCAAGTATCTCTCCAAGGAAATGTATTCCGGTACCTACCTTATTTTTCGCCTCTTTGCTCGAGGACGAGCAATGTCTAAGCATGGGGGAGGAGGTAGGTACGGTGCAGTTTTAGAGTTCAAAGGGGAATATTTTAAAAAAAAATGATGAAAGAAAAAAAAATCCAGTGATACTCATGACTTTCAAGGTATAAAAAATCAAAACTTCGTTGTGAAAGTCATGGACTGAATATATGACGAGGAAAAAAAAATGAATGAATGAATGAAAGAAAAGAATGAGAAATATGAGAAAGAAAAAAAATGTGCGTAAAGTAAATTCCCTAGCTCTCTAAAAGTGCATTCAAGGCTTCAAGTTAAAAAGATCCATTCTCATTTTCCAACCATGTGCAATCCGATAACGAGGACTTCCTTTGTGCCTTGGGATCACTCTTTGCCATTTGCACATGTCCACTCATCTAAAAGTGTGTGTATTTTTCTCTTTCCCCTCCTTGATTAACATTATTTTCCAATGACCTTTTTGACGAGTCTCGGTAAGACCATGAGAAGCTTGTCTTGTTTTGACAATACCTCATTTATAAAATCTTGTTAGGACTAAACTTTCCCAAAGCTCCATATAAAGCCTACCACATATATATGAGAGGGAAAGGAGTAGAATATATAGGCTTGAGAGACAAGCGAGATGAGAGTTCATGAGCAATGCATGAGATGATTTAAATTTGTGAATTTGGTTTAGCTTTTCTTTATCTCGTTCTTTATTTCAAAAATTCGGAGATGTATTTAAAACTTTGTGAGCATGTTAATACTTGTGGGATAAGCTTAATAAGAATCTACCCTCCGTAGAGATGAAGGCTAGCACATTATGGAACTTCAATGAATTAAAATTTTGAGAGCATTATGTTTTCTCATGTGTAATCAAGTGCAAAGTTTAAACATTGTTTAGCAATGATGATATCCATCGAAGGCTTACTCGAGGACGAGCAAGGTTTAAGCATGGGGGAGATGTTGACGGTGAAAATCCGTCAACCTAGCCATGAGTTTACCTTCGGTGTTGGCATGAGTTTTATACCTTATCCATTGGTACTAACCCCCATGGTATAACAAGTTCACGTGTGCATGTCGGTTTTGGAGTTTAATGTTTATGCAGGGTTTTAGTGTTGAATGCAAGACTTTCGGGATAAGTTCATCAAGCACCTCATGACAAGACCTTGAAGTCCTGAACAAGTCATGCAATGAAGAAAAATTAACTCCAAGAAGCGGGGGACTTGATCCGAGAAGACGACGGACTCCGGGGACCGACCGGAAAAGTGCTTTGAATCTTGCAAGACAAGGAGTTGAGTCCAATTCGGAGAGAAACCGACGACATGGACCTACATGCGAAGGGGGAAGCATCCGAGAAGCAAGGGAACCGACGTCGGGCAAAGGAGCCCACGGGGCTGGGCCTAAATGGGCCCGGGCCGGCCGGCCCGGTCCGGTCGGCCCGGTGCCCATTTAGGGCCCAAATCCGTCCTCCTTTGCCCTAGCCGCCAATCGGGCTATTTATAGTCCCCCGACCGAGAGCCACGCGAGAGAAGATTTCGTCTTCGGCCGCCGAGAAGCGAGAGAAGAGAGGGACACCATCTAGGAGAGGAGAGGGTCGAGCTAGTTGACTAGGGTCTCCCTAGCCGACGTGGGAACCTTGCACGGAAGACCACGTCGGAGTTCCGGAGCTAGAAGCAAGATCAAGGAAGGATCCCGGTGGTGATCTTGTGTATGTATCATTGTTATAGTTGAATTATCAAGTTGAATCTTTTCCCGGCGATCAAGTGTTTCCTCGAAGATTTCGTTTTTCGATCGGCTTTGCTTATTTCAATTCTATTCTCGAGATAGATTACATAGGGTGTTCTTGTAGCCGCGGTGGCTAGAGGTACACGCCGGATCTTCCGAAAGAATCTCGACTTGTCTTTTGACTCACCCTAAGCTCCCCGCATGAATAGGGATACGTTGTGACGAACGGGGGTCTCGAAAGGCGGATGTTTTCGGATTTGGACGGGAAACCACGATTTAAAGAGGCTTCTATTAAGATTCGATTTGCTACTTCTTCTCTTGCTTGGAACTTCAACGAAAGGCTTACCCCGATCCCTCTAGATCGGTTTATCTACCCAGTCTTACTTTGTTTTCTCCGGTTTTTAGTAGATTAGATCTGTTTTGTGTCTTTTACTTAGATGCATTAGGTTCTTTATTGAAGATTGCAGTTATCTGGCTTTAATAGATTAAGTCTTGCGTCACACATTTGTTCCACGGATTCGATACCTTGGGTTCACCACTCGAGGGAAGAAGGGTCCCTTGACTACGACGGGAGACTTGTATGCTTGCGAGTCACGAACGAACTTTGATACAATTATTAACCGTCAACAAAAAGCGTAACATCTTGAAACTTTTTTAGAATCATGTCAAAATGCATCGTTACATGATTATGGACATTATGTTCTACGCTTTTTAACGTGTCTAGGCACTGCTTTAAAATGTGGCTAACTTCATCTCTTTTTAAGATGATTTCAATATCATCATAAAAAATGTCTTTATAAAACTACCAACGCTGTAAGCGTGTCAAATACCATAATAGTTTGACATGATCTCAAAATCATGTCAAAAGCATCTTTAGGCACTAATGTAGAAACGCTTCCAGTGTGCATTACTACTATAACGTAGCTAAAGGGGGGGTCTAGTAGTGGAGGTCTGGCCGCACCACCCAAAATCCTCCTCTCAGATCCACGACACCAACAATCTCACAAACACACCTTGGGTGGATGAGATACACCGGTGAATGGTCGGTTTGATCAAAAGGCTATGGTTGGAAGCACTTGGATCGATGGACCCACACTTAACCTCCACGAGTCCACAAAATATTTCTTTATTATTGCTTAATGGCCACGTGGACCGGCAGAGGCATCGGTGAATCAAGGCAAAACTTGTCGCTCATCGGGGCCAGAGGGAAAAGAGCCACGGAAAGGCAAAACACACTTATATCCGTGACTCTCATGAGTCCAAAAATTCATCAGCTATCCCCTATCTACCCAAAATCTACCCATGCCTTTCTATCATTCATCACCATATCCCCCGGACGAATTAGTTCAGGTTCACAACACTTCTCGTTCCCCGTGGAAATCGATACCTTGAAATACTCCCGGGTGAAAGCTACAACGGTATCGGTGCGCTTGCGGTTCTATCTGCGATCGTAGCTTTTTGGCGTCGTTGCAAATCTAGTAACAACGTAAGAAGTGCCAACAAGCTTTCTGGCGCTGTTGTCGGGGAACGATAGCTGTTTTGATTCTGAATCCAGTTCGTCCGTGTATCACCCCATTTATCACATGGATTCCAATCCAAACCTTTTCGATTTTGCCGCTCCAAAGGGTGATCATTTGGAGCCTCCACCTTCATCACATTCCATTGAAACATCTAGCTATGAGCTACATCCCGACTTCATAGCTATGGTCCGAGAGCAAAGTTTCTCCGAAGATAAAGACGAAAGTCCTTATTCTCACCTGCGTGAGTTTGAACTTTGTTTGTGTCTTGCGATCGCAGGAATGAGTCAAGATGTGACAGAACCACCCAAAATAATTCTGTATTATCACCTAAGACGGTCCACGTGGCCATTAAGCAATAATAAAGAAATATTTTGTCGCCTCTGCCGGGTCATGCGCTAAGCCCACACGAAGGCGGGACCAGAGTACATCATTACATTATATAAAAGTCCACAAGTTCAAAAGTACTTAATATTACAAACCAAGTTTTTCAGAACATAAATGTAAACATGGTTCAGAGTTTTGGACAACGGAAATTAAACTAAACGCATGATACACAAAGGAGGCCATCCATGCATATCACTCCTCATCATCGTTCTCCCACTCAATCTCCCATCCATCTGGAATAACACCAGGACAAATAGAATTTCCTGAAAACAACAAAAGAACAAGGCTGAGTATTCTAATACTCAGCAAGACCGACCCGTCAAAATAAAGACACAACTAGACATGCAAGGCTTTTTGGCTGGTGGGTTTGGTTTGCCAAAAGCATCTAAGAGTTGATCCTTACTTTCAAGTTTTAGCTCAAGTTCTAGTATGTTAACCATTCTAGATAAGCACCTATCTAAACAAGTATGGTTGTACAAACAAGATTAATCATCCAACAATATTAATCCCAAATGTTCCATAAATAAACATGGGGTAGCAAGTGGTCAAGCTAACTCAGATAATGGCGTGTGACCGACGATCAATTGATTTATATCCTTGTAAGGTAAACCCAAGATACACAGAAGAATGTAGACCCCAAAGAATCCAAGGAAAAGCAAATGCAGGGTCTACCCCGACCAGGTGGTTTCCGTCATTACCCAGATTAAGAAAAGATGCTATAGTCCTAAGTACAAGGTTATTGGAGTGCCCTCACAAGGCACGTTCAGGATCACACTTCACTACCGGGATCAAACCGGGAGAAGCCTCTCAAGAGTAGTAGCGATAAAATTCCCGCACCGGTTCATTAGGTACTAGGCTTACCGGTCCCATTCCTGACAAGCACTTGGTACGTTCAATAGCTTAGACTAGCACCATGCTACTCGGTCGAGACCAAACCCATTGCTCTTACCACATGAGCGAGTCAATATAACCAACTTATGATTCCAACATAAGCATCCTATATCTCGCGAGCAATGAGTCATTACTTGACTTCTACCATATCCTTAGAGCGCGGCACTAGCGTTCCTAACATACTAGTAAAAGAGCATAGGAGTCCTAAGGATCATGCATATAGGTTTCAAAGAAACTATTGAAACTTAAATGCACAAAGTAAACAATAGAAGCTGAAAAGTAAAGGTGGAGATTTTATCCCAAAAAGGTTATATGAAACCGGTGCTTGCCTTCTTCTAAGTTAGCAACAGCCTTGGGCTCTTCCGGACTTTGGTCCAGGTCTTGGTGCACACATGTGTAGTTCACTTCGCCGTCCGCTGCACCTTCTCCCTCCCGGACTAGCGTATAGCTACCGCCCGACAATTCTACACGATATGCATATGCATAAATTAGGGCGAGGGTGGGAGAATTACCACAAAACAAACTCTTGTTGGCCATATTCATCTAAACATTACTATCTTCTCACAAACATTAATAGGGTGGTGTGATGATTAACAAAACACTACTTTGATGGTGATTGTGTGCACATCTAAGCAATTTAAGTTACTTAACTTCACCAAACAATATGGGGGTGTATTTAAATTATTAAAAACAGGAACAAACATGAACCTTGATTAAACTTAAATAATAAACATAAACCTATTTATTCAATTCCTAGCTAGTCATTCATCCAAAATTCATATAAAATTAAAAACACATCCATTGGTCCTAAATTTTGGTACACAACAACATATACCTAAACTAAGCTCACATGCCAAAATATAGCTTAAGATCATCTATAAATTAATTTATATGAAAAAGACAAATCTCATCCTAGCTTAACTTAAATAAATCTTATAAAAAGATTTATTAAACTTTTTGGTCTCAACTTTCTCTAATAAGTCATTCAGGTCAAATCTAAGCATCTGACCAAATCCTAGGTGCAGATTCAAATTATTTTTCAACTTTTGAATTTAAACTCCTACACAAGATTAAATCCAACACATAAATCAAAGCACATCCTAAAATCATATCCATCCTACCAGAGGTACTACTCAACAAAACAAGGCCCTAGGGTTCGCTGGTGCTTAAATAAAAGTTTACTAAAGGGGCTATAAAAAGCATCAAGCTTAAACTAGCATAAAGCTTACATAATTCATAACTGAAAATCTGCACATCAAAATCATGCCAACTTTGGTCGCAGATCTAAACATGCCATAAAGAGAAACATATCTAAAATTTAAGTTCATAGCATGTGTATATTTTAAACTACACTAAAAACATATCAAACTGAGTTTGAATTTTTAATTCAAATTCTACACAGAAAAACCCTATATACCTTTTCTAGAAAAGGTAGGTTTCTTCGCCAGGAAACCAACAAAATTGGTTTTGCATTTTTCTGATTTTCTACTATTTTAATGAATTTTTGAAGTCACAGCCAAAAACCCTAAATACTTTTACAAGGGGACCATTGACATAAATTTCAGAATCACACTTATGCCCTCCGTTTGCAGAACGAACCCTGATAGTTTTCAATCCTTACAAATAGATCCTGCCGACGAGGAGGAGCTCGCCAGCGGCGATGTAGTGGCCGGAGCTCACTGGTTAGCGGCCCTGGGGCAACACCTGAGCCGCCTAGGGGGGTTGGAGGGCGGCGGCTGGACCGACAGCGGCCTCGCCGGGGCTCACGGCGGTGCGACCCTGCACTGTCTGCTGCAGCGGCGCGCACGGTGACCTCTTTGCCCGGCATCCAGGCGACGGTGCGGCTGGGTTGGGGATGAGAGGAGGAACTAGAGGAGGGAGAGGAGAGGGCCGACCGGCGCTGGTTGGGTGCAGCCGGTCCTGCTCGGCGGCGGCACGGTAGAGTGACTGCAACGGTGCTCGCGAGACAGGGTGCGGCGGTGGAGTGTTGCGGCTGACCTTGCGATGCACGCGTGATGACCAAAGTGATGAGGTGGTCGCGAGCCAACTGGGTGGCCACTTGGCGCGCGGCATGCGCGGTGCACGTGTACGGCGCGCGGGCGCGTGGCCGGCTTAGCGCTCGCGGCCTGCGTGGGCGCGATGTATGGTGAAAATGGTGAGGCGGAGGGTCCAGAGTCGAGAGCGGGTCCACGACGATGTACTCGTGACGACCGTACACCGGGACCGCGCAGAGATGCCACATGGACGCAACGACGTGAACGTGCGCGCGCGTCGGCGCGACGTCGATGTCGCCCGATCCTATTTTATTTCATGATTCCATTTTCAAAATTATGAAACTCCAAAAAGTGTCAACATACTCGAAAATCCTCAAAATAAAAGTTGTAGAGGAGCTATAGAACTACAACTTTCACAAAGGGCGACATATGTTTTGATCAATGGATTTGTGGCAAAATCGCGTTGAACTTTCATGAAATCTCGGCCCCGTGTTACCGTTCACAGCACCTTCAACTCAAATTTTGGCCAATTTATACTCAAAATTGGAATGTTCACCAATTACAAAAAATGTGTTCCCGGAAATAATGAAGAATTTTTATATTGGCCGATTTTGAACTTCTATAGTGAAATTTGGAGAACGCGCAAGAAAACCAAATCAGCCTTTTAGAGATCTAGGGTTTTGACCGTGATTTGGGATCTTGACAAAGGATTTATGTGTAAATTTGAGTAAAATCATGTCAAACATGTTTATGAGCCAATTAATCATGATTAACCACCCTAATTGAGGTATTTATCTTTAATAAACACCTAGGGTGTTACACAAGATACCTCGAAATGGAAACTCTTTCCGTTTCATTAACGGGGAGAGCAAAACAATGGTATTCGCTTAGTGTGAGAAGTATGGAGGGGGATTAGGAAAGTTTACGAAAGGCTTTTTGCCTAACAATCTTGCCGACTCCCCAAGTAGTGAAACTCCGATGAGAGGTCATCTATTTTGAGCAGCGGGAGACCGAATCTCTATGAGCCGCATGGGCAAGATTTACAAAAATTGTAAATTCTAGTCCAGACCTTGGTATCGCAGAGCCCGCTCTTTTGCAACACTTTCTCGATGGTCTTGGACCAGAGTCAGCAAATTTCTTTGACTCTTCTTCCGAAGGATCTTTCAGTCATCTCACCTTGTCTGAGTGTAAGGACATTCTAACAAAAATCCTTCAAAATACCCCTTACACGGGAGTTTGTGGTGAATTCCCGGATGAGGAAGAGATCACTTAGGAATAGCACATGCCAAACACTTTCTCGGAACTGAAACCCATAGAGGAGAAACCCACTAGCACCTTTTTGCATGAAGAACCACTCCTCTATCCCCGTGTATACCCAGCTGATTACTCGTATGACTTCGACGAGGAATCAACATACTCTGATTCACTCTCTGAAATAGAGTTTATAGAGGAGGAACCTATCCTAGAAAAATTCATATCCATAGACACCCATCCTCCTCTTACAAAAACTTGGTTCACAGGGGAACCATTCCAACCTTATCAAGAGTTCGATCACCCCTCGTGTGACTTCGTCTATGAATACTATGATGAGTTATTTGATAAACACTGGACGGAGAAATCTTTCCAGAGAAGGGAAAGAGACTCAACACACGAGAGACAAGAAGTCAACTTACCCAACCCAGAAGAGGTAAAAAGACAGAGAAAAAAGTTGGAATACATCTTCGCAATCAGTAGCCATCTCCGTCCATCTCCTGTTAGGGTTAGCGATAAACAAAATATACAAAAACGAAAAATAAAAACAAATATAAGAAAACTAGGGTTAGACAAACTAGATTAGATTGATTTTGAGGATGATCAAAAGTTAGTAGATGCAAACAGAAAAACCAAAAGAAAAATGAAAATTACAAAAAAGCAATAAAAGATCGAACCTTGATCACTTGTTCCCCGGCAACGGCTCCAGAAAAAGGGGCTTGTTGACGGTGTATAATCGTATTAAACTTCAAGTGGACTTGCAAGCGGACAAGTCTCCCGTCGTAGTCAAGGGACCCTTCTTCCCTCGAGTGATGAACCCAAGGTATCGAATCGGTGGAACAAAGTGTGACGCAAGAGATGATCTAATAAAGCCGAGAACTTTGATCTTCAAGAGGTGAGACCTATGCATCTAATCTTACAGAACATCATGAAAACGAATCTAATCTATGAAAGCCGGAGGTAGCAAGAGATAGAGGGGGATAGATAAACCAATCTAGAGAGATTGGATCAAGCCTTCGTTGAAGTTCTGAGCAAAGGAGAAGTAAACAAGTTCAATCTCCTAAAAAGCCTCTTTAAACCATGGTTTCCCGTCCGATTCCGAAAACGCCCGCCTTTTGGAGCCACCGTTCTGTCACAACACACCCTTATTCGTGCGGGTTAGTCTAGGGCGAGTCCAAAGACAAGTTGAAACTTCACGGAAGGTCAGGCATGCACCTCTAGCCACCACGACTACAAGAACATTGTAACACCCGAAAATTCGATCACAATAAAATATTGCTAGAAACAAGGCTTAGTTTTATTTTCTAAGGATTTAATAAATTTGAATAAATAAATTTGCCTTTAAATTAAATTAAACATCATTTAATAATTAGAATCACCCAAGTGTTTGTGCATCATGTTGAAATGCATGAGTTTTGTTTGTGGTGTGATTCTAAAAGTATTAAAAAAATTGTGAAAAAGTCCTTAAAAATAATTGTGAAAAAGTTTGTGAAAAATTGTGTAAAAGTTTGAATTTAAAAATGTTTGAAAAGTTGTTTAAAAATGGTTTGTGAAAAGTCCTTAAAATAGTGGAGAAATTTGTGTTAAAATTTGAATTTGAAAACATGTAAAAGATTTGAATTTAAAAGGTTTGAAATTGGTTTTAAAATGGATTTGAAAAGAAAAGGAAAAAAACAAAAAAAAAACAAACTCTTTCGGCCTGCCCTAACCCCCGCGGCCCACCTCACCTCGCCCCTCCTTTCGTTTTCCGGCCCGCGGCCCACACCCGCTTATGGTCCACGCGGCCCGCTCCACCGCGCCCCCGCCTTCTCTCTCTTCCGCCGGCCGACGGGTGGGGCCCACCTGTCCGGGGCCATCTTCTACCTCCCGCCGTCCCCAACCTCGGGCCGCCTCCATGGCCGGCCACACCGCGCGGCCGCCGGCTTCCCGCGCCGCCGTCCCGCCTCCCCGCGCCTCCTCCCCTTCCTCCTTAAATGCGCCGCCGCCCACTCGCGCCGCCTCACCCCTTCCTCTCCCCCGAAACCGCCCCCACCACTGCCCCCACCGAGCCGCACCGCCATTAATGGCCGCCACCGGAACCGTCGCCTCCACCGCCTCAGCCGCGCCCTCTCCGCCTCCTCTTGGCCCTATATAAGGCTCCCCGAGCTCCCTCTCCTCCATCCGCACCACCTCCCCGTCCTCTACTCGCTTGCGCTACGCCGCCGCACCGAAGGGCCGCCGAAGCTCCGCCGCGCCGCCCGATCTACTCCGCCGACGCCTCTCCCACCTCTTCAAGCCTCTTGGTGAGTTTGCAGCCGCCCTCCTCTTCGTTTTGGTGCAATCCCCATCGAGTTTGGTGCATGGGAGGCCATCCTTGGCTCCTCTCCCGGCGAGCCCCCGCCGCCGCCGCCGCCGGCGCCACCGCGCCGGCCGCTCCCTCGCCACGCCGCCCGCCGCCCGCTGCGGCCGGCCGTCCGATCTTGAGCCAACGGCTCGATCAGCCCGCACTCCCAGGTCAAAGTACTTTGTACCGGTCAACCCAAGTCCTCCGCCGCCATTTTGCGCAAAAGACCTTGCAGTTTCTAATATTACAAGCCGGCCCTTCCACATATTAGAACTCTTACAATTCAGTCCTGATTTTTATGTCTAGGCCCCTGATCTCTTAGGTTTTCTGTTTAATAGCCTACCCTTTGACCTTTTACATGTTAGACCTCCTAGTTTCACACATATTTATGTTTAGGTCCCTGAAATCTTGCAGAAAACTCCATAAAATTCCTGATATTCACAATTTAGTCCCTGAATCTTGTTTCAGCCATATCTTTTCCATCCTAGCTCCGTTTTACGCGTTCTTGGTGTCCACGCGATCGTCTCTCCGAGCCCGTCATTTCTAAAAGCTTGTTTTAGTATTTTGGTAATGTTTGATGTATTGTTTTATTTATTGTATGTTTTCCTTGCATGATCGTAGCCAACGCGCCGTTCGAGGAAGAACAAGTGCGAGCTTTGCGGTAAAGGAGAGTAGCTTATCGTTGGAGAAAGGCTAGTGACCCTAACCATCCTTCTACCTATGCTTTAATCAAGAATACTATAAATTAATCGGAACATGGAGAACCACCCGGAAAACAAAGTGCAACCACAGTCCATATGGCTCGGCTTAGCCAATTAATTAGGTGTGCGATTGTATTGACGACCCTATCCGAAAGGAACACGGGGGGCTCGGGTTGCGGGGGGTATAGCCCGGTTCTTTTGGGGTAGCGGCCTTTGCTAAGGTGCCGACCACTAGGGAGGGTTATGGTCCGCCCCGAGTCAGAATCGTCGTGGATTGTTGATGCTTTTGCATATCTTTGTAAAGGCTTCGTAGCGTCCCTATGCAATCACACCTCGGAAGTGTGGTATTGTGCCCGATCGGCACATGCGTGGTTGGGTTCAAAGTTCTTTGGAACTTTTACGCGAACCGTGGGAAAAGTGTGCAACCCTCGCAGAGTGTAAACCGATCGATCGGCCGTGCTCACGGTCAAGAGCGGCCGGACCCTCACATGATTAATTGAACTTAAAGATGGATTAATATTGCTTTCCGGTTATTCCCGTGGCCTTGCCGAGTACCAAACATAAGTGTACTCATCCTTGCTTACGCTCGTTCGAGAGAAGAATCCGGAGTGGAGTACTTTACCGACTACGAGGAGTTCGAGGATGCGATCAACCGATCGAAGCTCGTGGAAGATGAAGATGGAGTCGCGTCTTCATAGTTATCTTTGTTCGTGTAAAGACCTTCGTGTCTACCATCGTGAGTGTAATAAAAGTTAATAAATCATTTCGTACGTTTTGAGCAATGCCTTGTGATATTACACTCATGAGTCTATCATATGTGTGAAATTGTGATCCCGGCACACATATGAGATGCATTTGGTTTTCTACGGAAAATCGGGTGTGACGGTGGTATCGAGCAATGCTGACTGTAGGACGCAGCCTCAGATAGAAATGGTCGAGATTAAGGACTCTCTTTCTAGAAAGCCTTTCCAGCATTCAAAATATCTTATTTACGCTTAAAAAATATATTTTATTCTTTATTCTTTAACAAAATCATATCTTTTGTTTTCTTCTACACCGAGACCGATTCTTGTTCTTCCACTTGAACTACCACACGTGTTTATAGGATAGTTTCTTAGGTTGCCTACCCCTTTTATCAGTTTCGTTTCGATAGAGCCGTTCTTGTGAGGACGTGCGATGTTAATGCTTGTTGGTTGTAAACATGCATGATTTGGATCTTTGACATGATTGGAATGTTTTGTGGAGTGATGGCCACAAATACATCAATAAAATAATTAAAGTCAAAATTTGAATCTTAGCCCCTTTTCTCTGATTCACCTTTATCAATTCAACTTCCTATCGAAAAACTTCTCTCTCTAACAATCAAATGGTAAACACCAGGTCAGGAGCTGGATAGGTTATTCCGTTCGTGCTCACATCGTCAATCGACTCGAATCAAGTTCCCTACTCCACCACAAGAATTAGCGATGGATCCCATGATGCAGCAGTTCTTTACGGAACGGATGCGGTTGATTCGAACCTCACCGCCACCTGCCCGAATCTACGAGGCACAAGCAGAACCAGCCACCACCTCAAGGACCCCCACCACCTCCACCACCAGTGAACAAGCATAGAGAATTCATGAGCCACAACCCGCCCACTTACTCTCATTCAGTGGATCCCCTCGATGCTGATGATTGGCTCAAGACCATCAACAAGATGCTGAATATCACCCAATGTAATGATCGTGAGAAGGTTTTGTATGCCTTAGGACGTCTAGAAGGTGCAGCCTCTGATTGGTGGGATGCTTACACCGTCGCGCATGCTGCTGCCGACACCATTACCTGGCAGGAGTTCCAGGAGAGTTTTCGTACACATCACATCCCAGCTGGTGTGAAGAAGCTGAAGAAGAAGGAATTTCTAGCTCTAAAGCAAGGCAACATGACAGTTAGTGAGTATCCGGATCAGTTTACTCATTTGTCCCGCTATGCACCAGATGAAGTCAACACGGATGCAAAGAGACAAGAACGCTTTCTCGATGGATTGATAGGGCCACTTAACTATCAGTTGCAGAGCCACACATTTCTTAACTTTCAGATGTTGCTGAATAAGGCTATAGGCTTGGAGAATAAACACAAGGAACTTCATGAACAGAAGCGCAAGTTTCAATCTCAGTGACAATCTAGCAGCAACACCCGCCCTCGTTACAACTCATCTCAAGACTCTCAATTTCGTTCCAGCACACAAGGCGAAATCATGGACGAGTCGGCGGTATCGTTCGTTTGATGAACCCGAAGAATCCAACCCAATGACACCTCGGGCTCCAAATCCTCATCGAACCACTCGGGTGCACCGCAAGGAACACTACTCCAGTTCACCCCGGTGGATGCTTCAACCGCGGAGAATTGGGACACTATGCCGTATTTGCCCTCGCCGTAATATGCGGACACCCCGGAGAGATAACATACGCCGAACCATGTGACGGTCGAAGAAGCTCAAGGAGACAAAGATGTTGTGCTTGGTACGTTCCTTATCAACTCTATACCGCAACAGCTTTATTCGATTCCGGAGCATCGCATTCATTTATTACCGAACGATTCGTGACAAAGCATGATGTACCCGGGAGTTCCATGAAGACACATTTGCTAATTAGTTCTCCAAACGGTGAAATGAAATCCACCTATGTATGCCCACATGTCAATCTTAAGATCGGAGAGATAGATTTTGAAGCAGACTTAGTGATTCTAACATCCAGTGGAATAGATGTGATCCTTGGTATGGATTGGTTAAGCAAGCATGATGGAATCATTTTGTGTGCCAAGAAGTCGGTGCTCTTAACTACACCGCAAGGAGATAGGATTGAGTTTGCCGCTACAAGCCCGAAGAAGAAGGAGAAGTGAAAAGCTCCGTGGTAGTAAACCATCATCTTTCAAGATCGTCCCGTATCCCCTCCTCTTGTTTCCCGATCCCTCCGAATCTCGGGACGAGATTCTTTTTAAGGGTGTAGGATTTGTAACACCCGAAAATTCCATCACAATAAAATATTACTAGAAACAAGCCTTAGTTTTATTTTCTAAGGATTTAATAAATTTGAATAAATAAATTTGCCTTTAAATTAAATTAAACATCATTTAATAATTAGAATCACCCAAGTGTTTGTGCATCATATTGAAATGCATGAGTTTTGTTTGTGGTGTGATTCTAAAAGTCTTAAAAAAAATTGTGAAAAAGTCCTTAAAAATAATTGTGAAAAAGTTTGTGAAAAATTGTGTAAAAGTTTGAATTTAAAAATGTTTGAAAAGTTGTTACCACCAACCAATACATCGAAGGCAACGCGGTCACCACCAACCAACAGATCGAATCAGATCTGTCGAAGAACACCCCCCACCCACTCCTAGCGACCTGATCGCTCGAATCGATCGTGTTGAGGACATGCTCTCTGACACAATCAAAGTCTGTGAGAGCTTCAAGCGTCCTCGCATGACTCCTTCGACCTCCAGCATGCCTATTGGCTGGAGCAATGCCGCTCGCGTAGCATCACACTACATGAAGCCCAAGATCCAGATCGAATCTGGACTCCACCATCAAGATCGTGGAAGCTGCGGGAGTCACCTCGACGAGCCCTGTCCTATCCACGAAAACTCCAAGCACACCGCACGCTAGTGTTGTGTCCTCAAAAAGCTTCGCCGACCTCTTACCACGGCTCCAGCGTTCGAAACCCTAGATCGTCAGACCGCCTTGCGTTCCAGGTCGCCCACACAACAATCTCCCCGAACTATCCGGGAGAAGAGTTTGAAACCCTAGATCGTTAGATCTTGGTCGTCTCTGCAGATGTACCACCGCAAGATGGAGAAATAGACGCGCAACATCAAGAGTGTGAAAATGCCAACGCCGCCCGAGCTGTCCGGCGACAACAAGAGATTGCTGCCCCAGGTGCAGACCTCCAGCTGGCTAATATCGGACAGGTCAACGCCAATGCCGCGCAATAAGGACTTGTGGCACCAGCGGCCCCACAACAACGACGCCAAGATGATCCACCTCGTGCCAACAGACTACGTGCGTGAGATCTCCTCAGGGACTTTGAGCGTGACGGACTTGAAGCTTACAACTCACCGCAGACCAATTTGGGAGCCGCTCTCGCTGTCCTAAACCACCTTGAAGATTCTCCAGCGATCCGGCGCCTCCAAGCCAATGTCCGCATTGCAGCTGCTCAGATCGAGGAAAGAAGCCTCGGATACAGTAGATCTGCAGCAAGTTCCTATTTCAGAAGTAGATCGGAGCGTCCTCGCCAGCGACGTCGTAGCCAGGGTCCCCTCGACCCGGTGGCTGAAGAAGGAAGAGGTGAAAATGAAGTAATGCAGCCGGGTAACCCCACTGCTAACGCTGCAGCCTATGCTCCAGCCAACCCAGCGGCTAATGCTCCAGCAAACGCCCCGGCTAATGCCGCTGGCTATGCCGCCAACAATGCAGCCAATGCTGCTAACATCCAGGGAGATCCTGCCCCAAATCCAAGACGCAATGCAGGAGCTCAGCCTCCTCCGGTCCAGGCCGATCGTGCAGAAGGAAGTCGGCATCACCGCATAAGAGATGAAGTCGAAATAGCTCGGCGGGCAAACTACAACTGTGAGAATGGAGTCCCTGACGCTCTCCACGCCAACAACCCTATCCAAGCTACAGATCTCCGGATCATGCACGATCAGGAATCTTACGACATGCCCAGTACGACCAAGACAATGGCCCTCCCGACGACCTCTACATTATCCCTGCTAATCATGCCCCATCAGCAAGCCCGGGAGCGCTCAATAATTTTCCAGCTTTCTCACGATGTCTCCGGACGATCGGATACCTAAAGACTTCAAGCCTTCAATTGAGAAGTACGACGGTCTCTCCGACCCGAGTATATGGCTCAAGATGTACAGTATAGCTGCACGTGCTTCAGGAGGCAATGAAGACCACATGGCCGGATACTTTCCTCTCGTGATGGGCAAGGCGCCACTCCTGTGGCTCGACAATCTCCCAGTAGAATGCATCACCTCCTGGGCGACTTTGCCCCGCCTATTCATGACCAACTACCAGGCGACCTACAATCGTCCTGGCAATACTCACCACCTCACTAGAGTACGAATGAGAAGTGATGAAACTCTGAGTACACCAACCACTACTTCGAGAACCGCAACACCCTCGCAGGTGTCAAAGATGACGACGTCATTGCTTACTACAAAAAGGGAATCACCAATATCAAGTTGTTCGAGAAGATCCACGAAGCTGATGCCAAAACCATTGGCGACCTCATGGCCTACATCGACAAACTCGTCGACACTCAAGACGCGGTAATGCACAATTTTAATGGAGAAGATCACGACGACAGAGGCACCAGGTCGCGCAAGCGATCCGGTGAAGCCTACGTAACAGACCCACCAAGACCTTCCACCTTCCTTGAAGGTGACTTCAATATGGTCATGGACGACCAATGCCAGTTCCACCTCGATGCCAAGCACACCATGAGGGAGTGCGAGCAGCTAAAACGTACCCTCGGGGTACCATCTACCTCCAAGAAGACCAGGAGCAACAACAATGACGGCCGCAGTGGTGGTCAACGCTTCGACAATCGTAACCATCCACCTGATCGACGAGATTACCGTGACCATAGACCCTATCCTCATAATGACGATAGGGATCGACGTGATTATCGCCGCGAATACCGCCGCGATGACATACGCGACAACTACCGTCGCGACGACCACACCGACAAGCGCGACAGAAGCGATCGTCGTGATGATCGCCATGATGACCGTCACAACGACCGGTGTGATGATCGATGTCGCCAGGATGATCACAACCGCCTAGACAACAACCGTAAGGAGCGGACGTCTCCGCCACCACCCAAAGGGGGCAACCCCAACGGTGCATTCCAGAAGGCCAACCGCGAGATCAATTTCATCGTCGGAGGTCGCCAAGCAATCAAAACCAACCGACAAACTCGATCGAACACCAGAGAGATCGGGCACGTCAACACTGAAAATCCACGACCTCTGCGGTGGTCTAAATTCCCAATCACCTTTTCCAAGAAAGATCATTGGGTTCACATCCCCGACCCCGGAACCTATCCGCTGGTCGTTAACCCCATAGTAAATGGGGCCTGGTTGCCTAACACCCTCATCGATGGAGGCAGCAGCCTAAACATCATCTTCACAGAGACGCTACGCAAGATGGAGTTCAACTTCTCCAAAATGACCGCTTGTGATGAACCCTTCTACGGGGTCGTGCCCGGCAAGGCTGCGTACCCCATAGGTCGTGTGTACCCGCCGGTCACCTTCGGCACGGAAGAGAACTTCAGAATGGAGTACCTAACGTTCGAGGTTGCGGACTTCCGCTCATCATACCACGCCATCTTCCGACGACCTATACTCGCCAAGTTCATGGCTATACCACATCACACTTACCTCATCATGAAGATGCCGATGCCAAACGAAATCCTTTCTGTCCTCAGGGACATCATGGTATCCTACAATTGTGAAAGCGCTACCGTCGAGCCCTCCAAAGATTCAGCAATCAATGCCGCAGCAACGGTCATGGTCGCTCAGGCAGCCAAGATCGACCAAACTACTCTTCAAGTACCGGAGCAGAAGCGTACAAGCATAGCTCTGGACCCAATTCCATCCATCAAGAAGGTTTGCCTCGGCCCGCCCGACGCATCCAAGGAAGTCATCATCGGGGCCGATCTCGACCCCAAATAGGAACTCGTGCTCACCAGCTTCCTCAGGGACAACGCTGACATCTTCGTATGGAGTTCATCCGATATGCCTAGAGTCCCCGGGGAGCCGGGCCGAGCACGGTACTTGAAGTCAACAAGACTGCTCGACCTATCAAGCAAAAGCTCCGGCAATTTGCAAAAGATAGAAAACAAGCTATAGAAGTAGAAGTCTGTAAGCTCTTAGCTGCAGGTTTTATTAGAGAATGTCAACACCTGGTTTGGCCGGTTTGGCTCGGAAACCCGGTTCTTGTACCAAAGAAAACTAGCGGATTAAGAATGTGTATTCATTACACCGATCTTAACAAGCACTGCCCAAAGGATCCGTTCCCTCTCCCTCGTATCGACCAGGTCGTGGACTCCACAGCCGGTAGAGTCCTACTCTGCTTCCTCGAGTGCTACTCAGGGTATCATCAAATCGCCTTGCATCCTGACGACGAAGACAAGACAACATTCATAACGCCCCACGACATCTACTGCTATAAGGTCATGACCTTTGGCCTGAAAAACGCCGGAGCAACCTACCAAAAGGCAATTCAAAATTGCTTGAAGACCCAAATTGGGAAAAACGTCGAAGCTTATGTAGACGATGTGGGCGTCAAGACTATAGAGGAAGAAAAGCTCATCACCGACCTCACAGAAACCTTCGCCAATCTACGAGAGTTCCAATGGAAGCTCAATCCAACAAAATGTGTCTTCGGTGTCCCTTCTGGATTGCTTCTGGGCTTCATGGTCGGGCACCGAGGCATCGAGGCCAACCCAGCGAAGATCGACGCTATACGCAAGATGGCCAAGCCGTCCAATAAGAAAGACATCATGAAGCTCACCGATATGATGGCGGCTCTAGGTCGTTTCATCAGCAAGCTCGGTGAAAAGGACTACCCTTCTTCAAGCTATTGAAGAAGGTTGACAAATTCGTGTGGGACGACGAAGCCTAGAAAGCTTTCGAATCAACTATGACACCTCCAATACCGAAGGAAACACTCTTACTCTACATCTCTGCCACCACTAATGTGGTCAGCACAGTTCTCGTCGCCGAGCGAGAAGAAGAAGGGCAGGCCTACCCTATTCAACGACCTGTGCATTACGTGAGAGAGGTCCTAGCCGACGCTAAAACACGTTACACACAACCTCAGAAGCTGCTTTATGCGCTCCTGATCACGTCGAGAAAGCTTCGATACTACTTCCAAGCTCACAAGATCGTGGTCCCGTCTTCATTCCCTTTGGGAGAAATCATCTGCAACTGCGATGCCAACGGCCGCATCGTCAAGTGGTCAGTCGAGCTTGGAGAGTTTGAAATCGAGTTTTGCCCCAGGCAAGCGATCAAGTCGCAGATCCTCGCAGACTTCGTATCTGAGTGGACGGAGATCCAGATGCCCCCTTCCAAGGAGCAGCCTGAACACTGGATAATGTACTTCGACGGTGCTCTTAACCTCGAAGGAGCAGGCGCAGGTGTGTTACTCATCTCTCCCCAGGGAGAGCAGCTCAAGTACGTCCTGCAGATTCAGTACAAAGCCTCCAACAATGGAGCAGAATACGAATCCCTAATCCACGGGCTCCGTATAGCAGTGTCCCTTGGCATCAAGCGACTACTAGCTTTCGGTGATTCCAAGGTCGTCATTGAGAAAGTCAACAAAGAGTGGGATTGCATCAAGGACACAATGGATGCTTACTACGCTGAGATTCGTAAACTCGAAGGCCACTTCAAAGGGATTGAGTTTCAGCACGTCCCACGCAACAACAACGTCGCCGCCGACGTGCTTTCCAAACTAGGCTCTCGTCGAGCTCTAGTCCCAGCAGGCGTGTTCGTCCAAGACCTACGCAAGCCTTCAATCAAGCTCCTGGATCCTGATAACCTAGAGCCACCTTCAAAGGACCAAAATTCGGCACCTCCCCGTGATGTGCTCATGTCCAAAAAAGAGGACGACTGGCGCAAACCCTTCATAGACTTCATACTCGACTGGCTTGCCCCCGACGAAAAAGCGGAGCGAGAACGTATCACGCGGCGAAGTGCTAACTACATCGTGATTGGTTCTGACCTATACAGGAAAGCTGCCTCCACGGGCATCTTGATGAAGTGCATCCTATAATCGGAAGGTCTACAACTCTTAGCTGAGATATACAGTGGTCAGTGTGGCTGCCACGCAGCATCCATGAACTTGGTCGGTAAAGCATACCGATCTGGATTCTATTGGCCCACGGCCGTAACTAATGCTAAAGACCTCGTCAAGAGGTGCAAAGGATGCCAGTTCTTTGCCAAACATCAGCACCTGCCAGCTCAGGCCCTGCGCACTATTCCTCCATCTTAGTCCTTCGCTATGTGGGGTCTCAACGCGGTAGGACCGTTTCGTACTGCTCCAGGCGGCTACAAACATATCCTGGTCGCTGTAGATAAATTCACCAAGTGGATCAAAGTCCGACCTGTTGCGAAAGTAACGTCGGAAGAAGCAGTCAAATTCATTGGAGATATCAAACACCGCTTTGGTGTGCCTAACAGGATCATCACCGACCTAGGCAAAGCTTTCACTGGTTCGGTCTTCGGGGACCGTCGTATGGACCTCTCTAGGCCCACTACCTCGGTGGGTACTAGGACCGACTACTCGGTGGGCCCCTGGGACTACCCGGCTTGCGCTACACGGCACCTGATGGCGTGGAGCACAAGGACTACGGAGGAGAAGTACTCGGTTAGGAAGCTGTACATGTCCTGCGCTGTATGGAAGACTCCTAGACGTACCCGACTAGTACTCTCTCCCTACTCCGACTTGTAACCCCGCCTCCCGACTATATAAGGCGGGGCGGGGACCCTTCTCTAGCATCTCATCCAATCCACGGCGCACTATTACACCATCTTGTAATCGTGCCCAATCAATCCGAGCTACGCAACATACGGGACGTAGGGTATTACGCACCTCGTGGCCCGAACCTCGTCTAAATTGTGTGCCACGTGTCTCTTCCTTCGAGTTACCGATCTCGGCAAGGCCACATTCATCTACTTCGGGTACTCCCCTTAGTAGGTTGCCGGTCTAAAACACCGACACCGACGCGCCGGGTAGGGGCTCTCGCCCGAGATCACATGGCGAACTCGACGGCTCCGATCTACTTCAAGCCAACCGTCGCCTTTAACCGCGGCGACACCTTCGTGTTCGGCGCTTGGGTCCGCACTTGCGGACGGCGTGGGCTCTTTGCGGCGCCGCCTCACCATGTCGCCCAACCGGAAAACCGGCTTCGTGACGCTTCCTGAAGTTGTCACAGGCGAACTCGCCGGCAAGTTCGGCGAAATTTCGCTCTTCAACCATCACGCCGACTTCGAGCTCGAGTCCGCTTCCAACTCGAACTCGACGTCTCCATGGGCCATCGCATGCGAGCCGGCTCCTCGGCCATTGCGCGGGCGGTCCCTCACCTCGTGAGCGCTCCGCGTGTGGTTCCCGCATCCTCGGCCCGGGCCCGCACGGGGGCTCCTCTTCGCGCCGGCCGACAAGGAGCCCGTACCCGAGTACAACTCGGACTCCGACACCGCCCCCGCAACGCTTCGGACTCCGACCCGTTGACGGTGAAAATCCGTCAACCTAGCCATGAGTTTACCTTCGGTGTTGGCATGACTTTTGTATCTTATTCATTGGTACTAACCCCCGTGGTATAACAAGTTCACTTGTGCATGTCGGTTTTGGAGTTAAGTGTTTACGCGAGGGTTTTAACGTTGAAAGCAAGACTTCCGGGATAAGTTCATTAAGCACCTCATGACAAGACCTTGAAGCCCGATACAAGTCAAGCAATGAAGTGAACATGACTCCAAGAGCCCAAGGACCAAGCCCGAGAAGATGATAAACTCCGAGGACCGAACCGAGAAAAGTCTCGAATCTTGCAAGACAAGGAGTTGAGTCCAATTCGGAGAGAAACCAATGTCAAGGGCCCACATGCAAAAGGGGAGAACATCTAGAAGACGCGGGAAGCAACACGGGCGAAGCGAGAAGCAAATTGGGTCGAAAAGGGCCCGGAGCCGGTCGGCCCAGGTCGGCCGGCCCAGCCCTTTTCGGGGCCCAATCGGCCTCCCCTTTGACCTAATTGCTTCTCAGGCTATTTATAGCCCCCTGACCGAGAGCCACGGATGATCAAAGTCGTCATCCGCCGTCGAGGAGCCGAGAAGCTTGAGGGACACCATCTCGAAGATGAGGGTCGTGCTAGTTGTCTAGGGTCTCCCTAGCCGACGTGGGAACCTTGCATGGAAGACCACGTCGGAGCTCCGGAGCGAGGATCAAGATCGAGGGAGGGCCCCGGTGGTGATCTTGTTCATGTAATCATTCATGGTGAAGTTTGTAAGTGAATTCGATTTCTAGCGATCAAGTGCCTTCTCGATGATTTTGTTTTCTTCTTGGTTTTGCTTCTTCTACAATCTATACTTAAGATAGATTACATAGGGTGCTCTTGTAGCCGCGGTGGCTAGAGGTGCATACCGGACCGGCCAAGTGATTTCAACTTGTTTTATTGAACTCGCCCTAGACTACTCGCATGCGTAGGGATACGTTGTGACGAACGGGGGTTCCGAAAGGCGGGCATTTTCGGAGTCGGATGGAAGGCCACGATTTAAAGATGCTTTTAATGAGATTCACTTTTCTATCTTCATCTATCTTGTTTGGAGCTACAACATAAGCATGATCTAGATTCTCTAGATCGGTTATCTCTTGCTTTCTCTTGCTACCTCTTTAGTAGATTAGATTAGATTCATTTTCTTTATGAGTTAGTAGATTAGATGCAACTTGTCTTCATTAGATAGCTTTACCTTGCTTTACTAGATTGAATCCTTGCGTTGCACATTGTTCCACGGATTCGATACCTTGGGTTCACCACTCGAGGGAAGAAGGGTCCCTTGACTACGACGGGAGACTTGTCCGCTTGCAAGTCTAAACGAACTTTGATACAACTATTAACCGTCAACAAGCCCCTTTTTCTGGCGCCGTTGCCGGGGAACAAGCAATCAAGATCTGATCTAGTATCGCTTATCTTTTAGTTTTTCTTTTGATTTTGTTTTGCATCTCTTATGTTTGATCATCCTCAAAAAGAAAAAAAAATTAATCTAATCTAGTCTTGATGAACCCTAATTTTTCTTTTCTTTTTAGATTTTTGTTTTATTACTAACCCTAACCGGAGATGGTTGGCTACCTCTCCAAGAAACCCAAACTTTTTTTTGTGGATGATCCAGGAAAACTTTACAGGCAAAGGTGACGTGCAACACAAGCTAAAGGGTTGGAAACCCTAGATTCAAAAGTCAAACTCGAAGGACCATCAAAATCTCCAAGGGAATCACCACCTCCAAGTCAAGATGCCGGAAGGCCGTTCAAGATCAAGAAGGATGGAGAAGATGGAGATAGAGAAAGAAGCTCAACACCTAAAGGCTGCCAAGGCAAGATCCACATGCAAGGAGTGTGTGGAGTACGACCACGTCCAAGGTAACCCCGATTTAATGCAAGTTTGTCGATTCAAGATCTGGTTCCTCTTTGTGCACAATTCAAGGACTTGATGGATGAGCAAGCTAAGATCAACAAGGACGCCGTCACTAAGTTCGAGGCTATGGATAAAATATTAAAGAATTTAGATGGCAAGGTGACGGAGGTCGGAAGCTCTATACGTGAAGTGTTCATCGTGATGAAGATGCTAGACGCAAGTGGGACAACTTGTCGGGCGCCCGATGGGTAACAAAGAAGAATATCCGAGACAACTCCAAGGTCCCAAGACGGTGAAGGCTACTCAAACTCGTTCGGGAGAGATGGAGGATCACACTAGGAGACCATGAAGATCACGACCGAAGGACCGGAGTTTGAGATACCGAGCCACTACATGAAGGAAGTTGTTGCATCCGTCAAGACCAAAGGACAAAGCCGGCTCGTGAAGACCAAAAAAAATGACTAAGCTAAAGTGGGTACCCAAGATTTCAACACCCACAAAGAGCGTTGATCCGAAGTAATCAAGTGAAGAAGTCTAGCCATGGACTATAAACGAAGCGCTAGGCGGGAGGCAACCCGTTTCGTCGAGTCAAGAATAAGCTATCGGGAGGACAACCCGATTCCAGGTTTTTTCAAGTCTTTTAAATATAATTCAGTTTTGAATTTTACTACGCAAAACCTTAGACTTAGAATGGTTGAACAATATTAGAGACATAATTCTTGGTTGAATATTTTGCTTGATCATAAACCCTTTACATGAACCATCCTATGTGATTGTTTGCTTCTTTTTCGAGAAACCACAACCAAAAAAAAATTCAGAACCTAACTCAACCTTTCATCCTCTTTATGATGTTGTGGTTGACTTGTTTTTCATGCTAAAAACACTCGAGTAGAGCCACGACTTGTATTTAGATGTTATTTAAATTTCAGCATGTGGTAGGACTTGCGTGAACCTAGAAACTTGATTTTTGGTTGGTTTAAAAATCCATATCCTTGGTTTCTCTAAGTTTAGAATTTTTCTAAGCCTCACTTAATTTTATTTCATTCAAAATCTCTCTCATCTAATCAAAATTAGGACCTAAACCTATACCCCCATGATCAAGCCGGGAAAAGTTTACTCTCAACCAATGAAGGCAAACTATACCGGTGAGACCGATATCAACGTAGTCAGAAAATATTTTCGACTTACATTTGTTTTTAATGGTTTAAAAACTTCTCTAAATTTATGCTTGAGCTCTTGCATGGCTCTAAAAAATATTTTTAAACTTCGAAATTAGAGGAGTGCTTAGCCTTAAACACACTTAAAGGGAGGCAATCTAGTTAACCTAATCATACATGCACCATGATACATCATGGGATGCCCCTCCAACATCTTTTATCAAACCACATGCAAAGTACAAGCATGGGGGGCAGCCAAGGCTTTGTTTTGTAGGGATATCATGGACGCATTTGAGGCAAGGGAGTATGGAAGTGAATCAAACGAAAACATCAAGTGGAAGGAGCAATAATGCAAGCGAAGGAGTGGACGGGAACGTTTGGAAGGTGTACGCGATCACGAAGCAACATGAATGCACTAGAGAAGAACCGAGCCAAGAGGAGGAGAGAGGTAAGTCTTTCATCCAACTCTTTGTTCGTGTGCTCTAGTTTGTAGGCCGGAACCACCTTAGACTTAGCCATCCACCGCGTTTGTTTTGTGCAACAAATCACATCCTTAATCCACTCAAAGTCCAGACTCCAAAATAATATTTGTGTACCTTGTTACCGGGTGAAAACCCCGTATATATATTTGTGAGGGAGAGTGCTACAATCATGGAGGAAAACTACAAGCCTTTTCACCGAAGAAGAAGGGATCATCGTCGTATAAGCCATCAACCTCTTCGAGGAGGCACTCGGTTTCCGAGTTTCCTCGGAGTATGGAGGAGGACACGGCACCGCCGAGGGAGAACCACTCTTCTCCTTGGTGGCATGAGGGCCACACAAAACTCGTCTATGAGGTTCACCAAACCTCAAGGACATATGGAGGAGCCGCCCGTCCAACCTCACCACTCGACACGATCATCCGCTCCACCTCCATGCGCTCCGCGGTATTCCGAGGGGTATGTCATCCCGACGGAGGAGGAGGAGAAGAAGCTCGCTCGCCTTAAGTAGAGGCTTGTAGCGAACGTCGACATCGACGACAAAGCTCTCCACATATTGGGTTTCACACGGGACACCGGTGCAATTCTCTAACGGAGTGTCGGCAAACACCCACAAGGAATTCGCCTTGGAAATTTTCATGACCATGGCGCATACCCTTGATGAAGGAGTGCCGAGTCTCTCATTCCGTTTGGAGGGAGCCCACAAGTGGAGAAGAAGGAAGACACTGTCGGAAGGGTAACCTTGATCAACGATGCTATTTCTAGCACCTTGATGGGGTAATCTCCTTTCATCCATGGGTTGCAATCGATCTTGAGATGTAATCACACTTTGTTGGATTATCTATCTATCATCTTGTGTTGGAAATACTTTGATGCTTAAGGTTAGCTACCATGCCGTAAAGGGAGTAAAGGGCTCAATGCTTCCTTGGATCCATTCAACACAATCTCCGATATATTAGATTGGTTTTCATGTTCAAAACGATTGCATGTTCTAGTATCGTAGACCCATGGGCGAGTGTCTCCTATTTTCAAAAAGGGAGCTCCGGAACAAGTGGATGTGCATGAAGGCACATGGGAAGGTTTTTGGAGTATGATCATGGGAGGAGACCATCAACGAAGAAATACCACCGGAACCCCATCATCCAAGTGTGTCACTTTTGTGCAATTGGATTTTTGGGGAGAATAAGAAAGACATAGATAACCAACACGGAGTTGAATTGGCTTTACTCGCAGCTAATCAACCCTACTCACCTATGATCAACCGGTAGTGTTGTGAGCAACATCGGATTCGGGAGATCGGGTTGTGAGGACCATGTGTGGTTCGAGGACCGGTGGATGGTCGCTTCCTTGTGTGATGAGTGATTGACAACGTTGTGTGGACCGATTCTTGGCTAAGTATTGCAGGTGCGGGTTGCGGCTTGACTCGTGTTGGTGCGGGTGAAGAACAAGCCCGAAAGGTCGTCGCGGTGAGGCCTCCGGGTGTGGAGAAGACAAGTAGGCTTCGTTCGAGGGACCCGGTGGCCGGCGGGGGTCAAGTGCGGGCCGCATGGTGGCATGAACAAGCAAGATGAAGTCGTGGACGGTTTCTTGGTTGAGCCTCAAAACCAAGGTCGAGCCGGGACTACGTGGGAGCCAAGTCCCGAGTGGAGATTGGCGGAGGCTACACCGAGTTCACGGGGTTTCCGGTGGTTCACCAGAAAACCACTGGGTTCCTTGGTTGATCCACAAAGCCAAGACCGGAGAACCGAAGACGGAGGTGCAGCAGCACCAGACCGGTCTGACCGGTGGGTCTGACCGGTCTGACCGGTGGGGACCGGTCTGACCGGTGGGGACCGGTCTGACCGGTGAGGAGCACTGGTCTGACCGGTGTGCGACGACGCAGTCCGGAATCTTCGAAGCGGAGGACACACGTCGGGATCGCATGGCTTGTGTCGAGGCTACGCAGGGTGCGGTCGCCAGGCATCCGTCCGATGGTGAAGACATCAAGAATTCCAAATCCGCCCTTGAGGGGCTTGTATCCCTAGTTAGTAGAGAAGGGCATTTTAGACATTCGGTTGCCTCCATATAACCCAAGAGGTGAGAGGATGGCAGCCAACTCTTGGAACCCTAGCTCATTAGTTTTCCTATTTTCCACCTATTTTCTCTAGGTTTTCCTTAGGACTAGCAAGAGAGCTTCACGGAGAGATCTTGTAGAGAGGGATGGATGATCGGGCGGCTTGCTAGACCTTGTACGAACCTTTGTTTCATGTATAGATGATTCGGCGTGGTTCCTCAAGGTTTGGATGTGTTTTCCCCGGTTGTTCTTGGTGGTGATTTTCGGAGCCCTCTCTTCGTGATTTCTTTGGGGTGTTTTCGGGGCTTTTCTCTTGGGGATTTGATAGGGGAAATTTGTGGGAACCCTTCGTGGTTCTTTGGGTTGTGATTCCCCTCCCAAATCCGTGAGAAAAGGTGCTCGATTTTGGGGTTTCTTGAGTTCTTGGGTTGGAAGTGCTTTCGGCGGGATTTCTTCGATTCCTCCTTTTTGGACGAGATTCGGTGGGATTAAACTTGGCTATGGACTCCTCATGAGGTGTTCTCGATATCCCCAAAGTCTTGTTCAAGTCCGTGGAGTGATTCGGGAGATCGAGATTTGGATTTGGGGGAGTTGACCCGCGGGTCTTGTTCATCCCGAGTGCGCCTGAGCTACACCGGTCGACCGGGTGCTCTTGACCGGTCCGACCGGTGCGAGCCCTTGTGGGTTTTTGCTTAGGTGAACGTCTTGGTGTGTTCGTTGTTTTCCCGTGGTGCTGCTTGTTTCGAGTTTGGGTCCGTTTGGTGGTCGGTTGGCCTGTTTGGTGTCTTGGGGGCTTTCGGTGCCATCGGTCCGACCGGTGTGTCTCACCGGTGGCCTGACCGGTGTAGAGCCACTTAGTGAAAGTTGCTCAGTTTCACCAACAGGGACCGGTCTGACCGGTGGTGCTCACCGGTCTGACCGGTGTGGGTCTGTAGACTCGAGGTTTGGTTTTTCCGCTGCGTTTCTCGGGTCGGAAGGTTGCGTGTTGGTTCCTAGGTCCAGTGGCACTCCAGTGGCTACGTGGGCTTGACCAACCTTGGTAGTGAGTCGGAGACGTGTGTTGGAAGCCGCGTTCGTCTTGTTGGAGTTTTCATCTCCTTCGAGAAGAATTTTTATCGGCTCCCATTCACTCCCCCCCCTCTCGGTTCGCCGTATCGGTCCTTCAAGTGGTATCGAGCCGGTTCGGGTCTTTGTTGACTCTAACCGAGTCTAAGATCCAAGGATGGCGTACCGAGAACGGGGTTCGGGTCCTCCACACTTCGATGGCAAGAACTACCGGATGTGGAGCAAGCGGAGGGGTGCGTTCCTCCGTGGAAAGGGTCGAGCTGCTTTGGGATGTCACGGTGGACACAAGGCTATGTCCGGCCGATGGATTTCCTTGCTCCGGGGTCGAGGGACGGATTCGACGCCAACAATAAGGCGGTCGACTACTTGTTTCGTGCTTTGTGTCGACCGAGTTCGATCGGGTGCACACCGAGCACTTGGCTTGTAGGATTTGGGCGGTGTTGAAGGAGGCTCATGTTGGGAACGCCCGTGTTCGAGCACGGTTGTATGCGACCTACCGGAGAGAGTACGAGAACTTCACTCATATCCCCGGTGAGTCCATCGATGCCTTGTTTCAGAGGTTCACGGTGGTGGTGAACAACATGAGGGCCAATGTGGACGTGCTCCCGTACGATGATCATGATAGAGCGGTCAAGCTCTTACACTCTTTGGATCGTACGATATGGGGCGGAAAGTTCGAGGCCATAGTCGAGTCGGAGAGGTATGATACTCTGACGGTGAACGAGCTGTTCTCAAAGCTCAAGTCGGCTGAGGTGGATAGGGGCATGACTGCCAAGCTCGAGGGACCGACTGATTCCCATAGTCTTGCCCTCGTTGGTGGTTCCAAAGGAAAGACTAACTCTAACCCATCCACCAGGATGTTCTCGTTTTCTTCTTTGATGTCTATACCAGATGAGGAGTTTGATGACCTTGGAGAGGACGAGCTGGCGCTGTTGACGAGGCGGTTCGAGAGGCTGCACGAGAACCGCGTGAACATGAGGAGGAACACGAGGACTTGCTTCTAGTGCGGCAAGCCGGGACACTTCGTCGCCGACTGCCCGGAGAAGGCCGAGAACAAGGACAGCTACAAGCACAAGCCGAGGATGAACGATGGCAAGTACCGTTCGAGGCGCGACCACAAGAGCAAGCACAAGAACAAGTACAAGGACGAGCGACGATCGAGGAAGAAGGAGGGCCGAGGCAAGGCCCGAGCGATGGTTGGAGCGAGCGACGTCGACTCCAGTTCCGCGTACTCCACCTCGAGCTCGAGCGGCGAGCGAAGACGAGGGAGATCGCCGCAAGAACAAGAAGTCGTCCAAGAACCTGAGCGGGCTGAGCTGCTTCGCGAGAGATGGCTTCTGCACCATGGCGCTGAGCTCCGGCAGCAAGAAGAGCACACGGAGCGACTCGGACTGCGAGTCCGACGACGAGGTGCGTGATGAACTTCCCTTCTTGCACCGGGAGAATGAGAGGCTTGGCTCTTTGCTTGATAACCGTGATGACATGTTTAGAGAGGCCAAGAAAATGAGGAAAGAGCTTAGGGCTTCACTCGAGGATGCTAGGACTAGAGTGGCCGAGCTAGAGACACGAGGTGCTTGATAGCAAGCTTGAGATTGATTCGCTTAAGGCTAGCCCGTTGTTTCGATGAGAATGATTGTGCTGATTGCTCCATATTCCTTTCGATCTTGCTTTGTTTAAGGAGAAGCATGCCTCCAAGTGTGAGGAACTAGATGTGCTTAGGGTTGAAGTGGGCGAGCTTAAGTCTAGACCTGCTTTGCTAGGTGCTTGCACTTCTTGCCCCGTTTTGCATGCTAAGATTGATGAGATGCATGCTTACACTAGTTCGCTCGAGGCTAAATTGAAGGAACCCATGCCTACATCTTGCTCTACCCGTGAAATGCATGCATTGAAGAATTTGGAGCTTGCACATTATGTTGACCGTTTGCGGGATGAGAATGATGATTTGAGGAAGTTGATGGGGTGGTTTTCCGGTCACGAGCCTCGGTTGAGGATGATGATCGAGGCCTTTAAGAGGCAAGATGGTGAGGGGCTTGGAGCAAACAAGGTTGGTGAGGGAAGTGGAGAGAATATCCCGGAGCCACCAAAAACCCACCACAAGAATGAGTTCCCACCAAAACCTAACCATCTAAGGAATCGGCTAGACACAACCCCAGCTCCACCCGTGTTTTCTACACCCACAAATGACCTACAAAAGCCTATCAAGTTTGTGAGCACTTCGGGGAAAGTGTTCTTTGGGAAGGAGAGTGAGAAGGCAAGTGGTGAGAAACCGGTGGAGGGTTTGAGTGGAGAGAAACCGAGTGAGCAGCCACATCCCAAGCCAAAGCCTAAGCTTGTGAGGTTCCATTGTGGCTATTGTGGGAGAGATGGCCATAAGGAGGAGTTTTGCTTCAAGAGGAAGCGAGAGGAGAGAATGAGGAAGGAGTGGGCAAACAAGGACAAGTATCACCCTTCCGATGGTGTACTTGAGCCTCGTATGCGGATGCCCGGGGGCAAGGCGATTGTGAGGACGGTTCGGGCTTGGGGAGAGAAGAAGGCCGCAAGTGGTGTTCTGTCCGGGTCACACCGGTCGGACCGGTGTGGGGCACCGGTCGGACCGGTGCGGGCACGGACGGACGGATGTTCGGGTTTCGAGCTCGTACGGGTGCGAGGGTTGTTTCGGTGGTCGTGGTTACGGTGGTTGGGCTGGAAAGAGTGCGGGTGGTCGGTTGCTAGGCGTTCTCCTCCTCGTGCTCAATACGGGGATTGGAGGAGTCGTGGCGTTGAGTTGGAGAGGAAGGACGTTTCACGGGCTTTCTTGCGTGGTTTTGGTCCTTCTCCGGGCGAGAGAGGGGTGGTTCCCTCGGGGTGGTTACCGTGGTGGTGTTCGTGGAGGTAATTTTGGTAGGAGAGATGCTTTGGTTGGTGCTAACCCCACTTTTGAGCAAATGGCTCGGGATTGGTTTTCTTCCTTTGGTACTAACCCCGTCTTTGAGTCGTTTGTTCGCTCACGTGCCTATTTTTGATTTTCAGGTGGGAGACTTGAAGAACATTTGGTTGATTGACTCCGGTTGTTCGAGGCATATGACCGGAGACAGGGGGTGGTTCTCAAGTCTCGTCCGGTGGTGACGAAGAGGTACATCACCTTTGGGGACAATGGGCGTGGGCGTGTGCTTTCGGAAGGTGAGATAAAAGTGAGTGACAAGATCACTGCGAGGCGTGTTGCTCTTGTTCAATCGCTGGGGTACAATTTGCTTTCGTGTCCCGGTTGTTGGATGAGGGTTTTGAGGTGTTGTTTCGGCCTCGGTGGTTCTCGGATTGTGGACTCTCGAGGGGACCTTGTTTGTATGGTCGTTCCCGAGGGTCAGGTGTTTCGTGCTGATTTTTCTCAGTCTTCGGGTGTTGAGCGTTGTTTCTTGGCTGGTTCTTCGAGTGAGTTGTGGAAGTGGCATAGGAAGTTGGGTCACTTGAGCTTTGACCTTTTGTCTCGCTTGAGTAAACTCAATTTGGTCCGAGGATTGCCACGGTTGAGGCTTGAGAAAGAGTTGGTTTGTGCTCCGTGTAGGCATGCCAAGATGGTGGCCTCTTCTCACCCGCCTCTCACCGATGTGATGACTGAGCGTCCATGCGAGCTGCTCCATATGGACCTTGTTGGCCCAGCTCGTGTGCGATCTGCGGGTGGGAAGTGGTATGTCCTTGTTGTGGTGGACGACTATTCTCGGTATGCGTGGGTGTTCTTTCTCGGGGATAAGGGGGAGACGTTTGGTTTTGTTCGAGATCTAGTCTTGAGGTTGAGGAACGAGAGGCACGGAGATGCCATACGAGCTATCCGCAGTGATAATGGCACGGAATTCAGGAACTCTCGTTTTGAAACCTTTTGTCATGACTTGGGTCTTGAGCACCAGTTTTCGAGTCCGTATACGCCTCCCCAGAATGGTGTTGTGGAAAGGAAGAACAGGACCTTGTGCGAGATGGCTCGGACGATGCTTGATGAGCATAGGACTCCGAGGAGGTATTGGGCTGAGGCGGTGAATACCGCGTGCTATGTGTCGAACAGAATATACCTCAGAGTGCACAAGAAGAAGACATGCTATGAGTTGATGCATGGTCGCACACCCAAGGTGAGTCACTTCCATGTCTTTGGTTGCAAGTGTTTCATTCGAAGAAAGGCGAGGAAGTTAGATAAGTTTGAGGCTAGGTCCGTCGATGGCATTTTCTTTGGTTATGCATCTCATTCTAGAGCATATCGTGTGCTCAATCTTGAAACTAACCAAATCGTGGAGACTTGCGAGGTAACCTTCGACGAGACGAGCCACGTAGTCGGCTTGTCTTTGAGTGTGCGGGTGATGATGAGCTTGGCGAGGAGATCTTTCAGGAGGAGGAGCATGAACATGGTGATGATGAAGATGGCGGTGTGGCGCCCCCGGCTGAACATGTACCCACTACTTCGACTACGATGATGAATGGACCCTCTGCTACACCTACGACGACAAATCAAGAACGAGGAGAAGCTGATGTTGAGGGGGAGGTAGCTTCGAGGCGAGAACCTCCCAGGCGAGTTCGGGTGGATCACCCAGCTTCGAGGATCATCGGCGACATGAATGAACGCACTACACGGTCGAGGGTTCGAAACAATTCCCACTTTGCTCATGCTGCGTTTGTTGCTTCTTTTGAGCCCAAAGACATTGGACACGCACTATCTGATCACAATTGGGTTAACTCGATGCATGAGGAGTTGGAGAACTTTGAGAGGAATCGAGGTGTGGGAGTTGGTTGACCCTCCCCCGGGGTGTAAGCCGATTGGTACAAAGTGGGTGTGGAAAAACAAAGAGGGAGAGAAGGGTGAGGTTGTGAGAAACAAGTCGAGACTTGTTGCTCAGGGGTTCATTCGAAGGAGGGGATCGACTACGAGGAGACCTTTGCTCCCGTAGCCCGTTTGGAGGCGATTAGGATCCTTCTAGCCTTTTTCGTGGCTAAAGGGTTCAAGTTGCACCAAATGGATGTGAAGAGTGCTTTTCGAATGGTGTCTTTGGAGGAAGAAGTGTATGTGAGACGAGCCTCCGGGGTTTGAGAGTGAGAAGTACCCCCACGGGGGTGTACAAGTTGAGGAAGGCGCCGTATGGGTTGAAGCGGGCGCCTAGAGCTTGGTATGGCGAGGTTGAGGGGGTTCTTGTTTGAGAGAGGTTTTGAGATGGGGAAGGTCGATCAGACCTTGTTTTTGCTGAGGCAGGGCAGAGATATCCTGATTGTGCGAGGTGTACGTGGATGATATTGTCTTTGGTGGCTCGTCTAACTCTCTTGTTGCGAGGTTTGCAGATGATATGAGCAGGGAGTTTGAGATGAGCATGATGGGCGAGTTGCAGTTCTTCCTCGGGCTACAAATCAAGCAATCAAAGGAAGGAACATTTGTGCACCGAGGCTAAGTACACCAAGGACATTGTGAGGAAGTTCAAGATGGAGGACTCCAAGGCTATGACGACGCCGATGAGTACGACTACGGCTCTTGATGCGGACGAGGAAGGTGAACACGTGGATCAGAAGGAGTACCGGAGCATGATCGGGTCACTCCTCTACTTGACGGCGACGAGGCCGGACATACAGTTCTCGGTGTGTCTGTGCGCTCGTTTTCAAGCGTCTCCGAGAACTTCGCATCGGCAAGCGGTGAAGAGAATTTTCAGGTACTTGCGTCACACTCCCGACTTCGGCCTTTGGTACTCCGCGTCCTCTTCTTTGGCGCTTCATGGCTTTTCAGACGCGGATTTTGCCGGGTGTCGGTTGGATAGGAAGTCCACTTCTGGGACTTGCCAGTTTTTGGGTTCTTCGTTGGTATCTTGGTCTTCTCGTAAGCAGTCGAGTGTTGCTCAATCCACGACCGAAGCCGAGTATGTTGCCGCTGCTAGTTGTTGCTCTCAGCTCCTTTGGATCACCTACACCATGAGTGACTTTGGTGAGGAGTATACCCATGTCCCACTTCAATGTGATAGCACCAGTGCCATAAGCGTTGCAAAGAACCCAGTGCTCCATTCCAAAACCAAGCACATAGAAGTGAGGTATCATTTTCTGAGAGACAATGTTGAGAAAGGAAAGATAGCGTTGATCCATGTACCCACACATCACCAACTAGCCGATATTTTCACCAAACCCCTAGATCAAGCAACTTTCACTCGTTTGCGGGGGGAACTTGGTGTGTGTTTGATTTCCGAGTTGGGTGTGTGGGAGCTTTCTTTTGCCGGTGGTGTCGAGCCCGTTTTGCCTCCCCTCGAGGAGCCGGTTTGTAGCATATGTATAGCTTTCCTTTGTGCATTTCTTGCATTTGGCATGGCATATGTAACATGTTGTATAGGCATCCTTGTATCTTAGATTGCATGCATTTTGTATCATATGCATTGGTTAGGAAAAGCTTCTCTAATATACATTGTTCACCATGGAATGAGATATATGTCTTTATGAGCTTGTTTGGTATGCTACGGTTAGTTTGGCTTAGCTCTTGATGATCTTGATGAATAATCCATGGTTGATAGCTATGCTTTTGAAAAATGTCACATGTATGCTCTCTCATGTGTAAATGCCTTTACATGATCTTGACATGTTTTAGTGTCTTTGCTATGCTTAATTTGTGGTTGGATAGCTAGTTTATTGATCATATGGGGTCAAAGGCTCATTTGCCATCATGAATGTTTAGCCCTCTAGATTTATCTTGTGGAGGAGCATAAGTTCCTTTTTGTCGCAAAGACATTTCATGTACCATTTACAAATCTGAAAATGAAATGAAAAATGCTTGGAAATGTGCTCCCATGTCATATGTGCTGAATTTAAATTGCTTTGGGTGCTAAACCGTTGCATGATGCCTACCAATGAGAAGTCTCATACATAGAAGTAGGCACATGGCTCGGTGGCTTTGACATGACATGAGGTGCTTGTGGGTGTTTGTGATGGTCTTATGATTAGAATGGCTGTCCTAGCATGAAGTTTGTGTGGCTTTGCCATTTTGATATGCTTTGATCATGTTTAGGACTTTGCTCATGAGAGGCAAGTTTTTCGCAAAATTGCCAAAATCCATCTTAGCTTCGTCCAATGGTTGTGAAACTTGGTGATCATGTAGTTGAGATCGATACGAAGCCGTCGAGTACCTAACTTGCTCATTTGGACATGTGTCGCATTCTTTGTTGAATTTTGTCTATTTGAGAAGCTCTAGGTTGCACTTTTTGCATTTTTGGCTTGATTCATGCATTGCCAACAAGGGGGAGAAGTTTGAGCTTGAAATGGCTTAATGGACGTGTTTAGAAGGTTTTCAGGTGGTTTCGAGCCATTTCTGGGCTCTGTTGTACACCGGTCTGACCGGTGAAGAGCACCGGTCTGACCGGTGTGAGTGCTGGTCCTGTACATATGTTAGGCACCGGTCTGACCGGTGGTGATGACCGGTCTGACCGGTGTGAGCTGAAATTGCTGCAGCTGCCCTGTTTTCAGCTGTTTTGCATGCATTCGTCCAGGGGGAGTTGCATTGGTTCAGGGGGAGCTTGCATGTGTGCAGGGGGAGCTCTTTGTGAGTTTTCGAGCTTTGTTTCGGTGGTTTGTGCTCTTTGCTTGAGCTTTGCTTTGTCTCGGATGTGTCGAGCCGTTGCCCTTGCCTAAGGGGTTCGAGACTTGTCTTCTTCGAGTGATCTTGCTCTTTGCCTTTGTTTGGCTTTCGATTGCTTGTTGAAGTTTCTTTTTTGTTCGTTTCTTTTTCTTTTCTTTTCTCTCTTGTTACTTTCATGTGGGTGTTGTCAATGCACTCATCAAGGGGGAGATTGAGGACCATGTGTGGTTCGAGGACCGGTGGATGGTCGCTTCCTTGTGTGATGAGTGATTGACAACGTTGTGTGGACTGATTCTTGGCTAAGTATTGCAGGTGCGGGTTGCGGCTTGACTCGTGTTGGTGCAGGTGAAGAACAAGCCCGAAAGGTCGTCGCGGTGAGGCCTCCGGGTGTGGAGAAGACAAGTAGGCTTCGTTCGAGGGACCCGGTGGCCGGCGGGGGTCAAGTGCGGGCCGCATGGTGGCATGAACAAGCAAGATGAAGTCGTGGACGGTTTCTTGGTTGAGCCTCAAAACCAAGGTCGAGCCGGGACTACGTGGGAGCCAAGTCCCGAGTGGAGATTGGCGGAGGCTACACCGAGTTCGCGGGGTTTCCGGTGGTTCACCAGAAAACCACTGGGTTCCTTGGTTGATCCACAAAGCCAAGACCGGAGAACCGAAGACGGAGCTGCAGCAGCACCAGACCGGTCTGACCGGTGGGTCTGACCGGTCTGACCGGTGGGGACCGGTCTGACCGGTGAGGAGCACCGGTCTGACCGGTGTGCGACGACGCAGTCCAGAATCTTCGAAGCGGAGGACACACGTCGGGATCGCATGGCTTGCGTCGAGGCTACGCAGGGTGCGGTCGCCGGGCATCCGTCCGATGGTGAAGACATCAAGAATTCCAAATCCGCCCTTGAGGGGCTTGTATCCCTAGTTAGTAGAGAAGGGCATTTTAGACATTCGGTTGCCTCCATATAACCCAAGAGGTGAGAGGATGGCAGCCAACTCTTGGAACCCTAGCTCATTAGTTTTCCTATTTTCCACCTATTTTCTCTAGGTTTTCCTTAGGACTAGCAAGAGAGCTTCACGGAGAGATCTTGTAGAGAGGGATGGATGATCGGGCGGCTTGCTAGACCTTGTACGAACCTTTGTTTCATGTATAGATGATTCGGCGTGGTTCCTCAAGGTTTGGATGTGTTTTCCCCGGTTGTTCTTGGTGGTGATTTTCGGAGCCCTCTCTTCGTGATTTCTTTGGGGTGTTTTCGGGGCTTTTCTCTTGGGGATTTGATAGGGGAAATTTGTGGGAAGCCTTCGTGGTTCTTTGGGTTGTGATTCCCCTCCCAAATCCGTGAGAAAAGGTGCTCGATTTTGGGGTTTCTTGAGTTCTTGGGTTGGAAGTGCTTTCGGCGGGATTTCTTCGATTCCTCCTTTTTGGACGAGATTCGGTGGGATTAAACTTGGCTATGGACTCCTCATGAGGTGTTCCGATATCCCCAAAGTCTTGTTCAAGTCCGTGGAGTGATTCGGGAGATCGAGATTTGGATTTGGGGGAGTTGACCCGCGGGTCTTGTTCATCCCGAGCTGCCCAGGCTACACCGGTCTGACCGGTGCTCTTGACCGGTCTGACCGGTGCGAGCCCTTGTGGGTTTTTGCTCAGGTGAACGTCTTGGTGTGTTCGTTGTTGTCCCGTGGTGTTGCTGTTTCGAGTTTGGGTCCGTTTGGTGGTCGGTTGGCCTGTTTGGTGTCTTGGGGGCTTTCGGTCGCCATCGGTCCGACCGGTGTGTCTCACCGGTCGACCGGTGTAGAGCCACTTAGTGGAAGTTGCTCGGTTTCACCGACGGGGACCGGTCCGACCGGTGGTGCTCACCGGTCGACCGGTGTGGGTCTCGTAGACTCGAGGTTTGATTTTTCCGCTGCGTTTCTCGGGTCGGAAGGTTGCGTGTTGGTTCCTAGGTCCGGTGGCACTCCGGTGGCTACGTGGGCTTGACCAACCTTGGTAGTGAGTCGGAGACGTGTGTTGGAAGCCGCGTTCGTCTTGTTGGAGTTTTCATCTCCTTCGAGAAGAATTTTTATCGGCTCCCATTCACTCCCCCCCCCCTCTCGGTTCGCCGTATCGGTCCTTCGAGTTGTTACCTCTCCATGTTGACTATCTCTTTAAAACCGGGTATTACAAGGAACCCGAATCATCTCCTACCCGGAACTTCCCTAGGAATATATGAAGAAAGGAAAATATATAAGTGAAGATGAGAGAGGAGCTTCAAAGTGGCCTAGGTGAACTTGCCCCTTTCGGAAGTAAGGTTAAGACTTTTTCTTGAGGGGAAGAAGATTGGTTAGAGGAAGGACTTCTTGTGCGGCAAAGAAAAAAAAATAAAAGAGAAGAATTAGGAGAAGGTTTTTCCACGGCCCAAGAAGGAGGTGCATAACAAAATTATGTCCCACCATTGGGAGGAACCCGGCGCCGCCAAGTTGCTACGGTGGTGTACCAATGCAAGCAAGGGGGAGTGGTGTAGCCACATCCCCACCATTTTGCGGTGGCCAACGTAGCCTTTGTGGAGCCATATGCACACCTTCCTCAACCACAACAAAATGTGCCCACCATTGGAGGATACGCTGCAAGGAACGTGCAAATTATTGCAGCCATCCTAACCAATGCAAACCAAATGGGTGAAGGAGATGCAAACATTGCTTATGTGCTTGGACACCTTCACCTAGCACCGTCGGACAATTCATAGGAGGAGTGGTGCATTCCTATTACAAGTAAGGGTACAACAACCAAGACTATCAATATCAACCACCGGCGGAAGATTAGAGAGAGGAGGAGCTTTAGTTATCTTTCCTTTACCCCCTTTTCTTTAATTTTCAGCTTGTTTGCGCCTATGTATGCGTAGTGTTTTCAGTTTTTATTTAAATTTCAGCAAGCGTGTTAGTTTAATTTTTCAGCATGTGTCTTAGTTTTTATTTTCATCATGAATAATGTCACCACCAAGTTTTTACCGTTGGTAAAGTTACAAAGTTTGTGCCATGATGATATATGATTATAATTGCCGCTTTGTTTATCTTTGTAATTGATTTATGCATGTTTAACCTAGTGCTCTCTTAAAAATACAAATCTGAAATTATTTAAATGCTAGCTTAATCTTCAGCGGAGGTTATGATTAAAATAAAGACCCATAGTGTTTTATGTGCTCTCAAGTTATGAATAGATTAAAGATGTCTTTTATGCCCAAAAATATCGCTAACCTTGTCATAAATATCACTTGTGTGTTGCTCAACCTATCCGAGCCTTATATATATTTGAGTGCATAAACCTTAGTGTACAAGATTTATTTTTGAGTGAGTTATTACGAGGCCATGATTTCTCGGGCCCGAGACTAAGAAGTTGGTCATTCCGTTTTTGCGTATCTATCTTTTTGCTAGCCTTTTATCCGTGCATTGTGTATCCCCGCATCGGAGATCTCACAAACCTCGCCGGATATCCACCCTTAAAACCATATATCATCTTTTGTGATTACCTCCTTGACCACAACCTATCGTTGAGAATGGATCATCAATTCAAGGAAGATCGCAAGACGGTGCCGACATTGAAGATTTCAAGTATCTCTCCAAAGGAAAAATATTTCCGGTACCTACCTTATTTTTCGCCTCTTTGCTCGAGGACGAGCAACGTCTAAGCATGGGGGAGGAGGTAGGTACGGTGCAGTTTTAGAGTTCAAAGGGGAGTATTTAAAAAAATGATGAACGAAAAAAAATTAAGGTGATGTACGTGACTTCCGGGGTGAAGGTCTCACAAGAATATATATATATATATATATATATATATATATATATATATATATATATATATATATAATGAAAGAAAGAAAGAACGAAAGGAATGAGAAATATGAGAAAGAGAAAAAATATGAGTATGCGTAAAGTGAACTCCCGGTTCTCTAAGAGTGCATTCAAGGCTTCAAGTTTAAAAGATCCATTCTCATTTTCCAACCATGTGCAATCCCATAACGAGGACTTCCTTTGTGCCTCGGGATCACTCTTTGCCATTTGCACATGTCCACTCATCTAAAAGTGTGTGTATTTTTCTCTTTCCCCTCCTTGATTTAACATTATTTTCCAATGACCTTTTTGACGAGTCTCGGTAAGACCATGAGAAGCTTGTCTTGTTTTGACAACACCTCATTCATAAAATCTTGGTAGGACTAAACTTTCCCAAAGCTCCATATAAAGCCTACCACACATATATGTTATGAGAGGGAAAGGAGTAGAATATATAGGCTTGAGAGACAAGTGAGATGAGAGTTCATGAGCAATATACAAGATGATTTAAATTTGTGAACTTGGTTTAGCTTTTCTTTATCTCGTTCTTTACTTCAAAAATTTCGAGATATTTAAACTTTATGAGCATGTTAATACTTGTGGGATAAGCTTAATAAGAATCTACCCTCCGTAGAGGTGAAGGCTAGTACATTATGGAACTTTAATGAATTAAAATTTTGAGAGCATTATGTTTTCTCATGTGTGATCAAGTGCAAGGTTTAAACATTGTTTGGCAATGATGATATCCATCGAAGGCTTACTCGAGGACGAGCAAGGTTTAAGCATGGGGGAGATGTTGACGGTGAAAATCCGTCAACCTAGCCATGAGTTTACCTTCGGTGTTGGCATGACTTTTGTATCTTATTCATTGGTACTAACCCCCGTGGTATAACAAGTTCACTTGTGCATGTCGGTTTTGGAGTTAAGTGTTTACGCAGGGTTTTAGCGTTGAAAGCAAGACTTCCGGGATAAGTTCATTAATCACCTCATGACAAGACCTTGAAGCCCGATACAAGTCAAGCAATGAAGTGAAAATGACTCCAAGAGCCCAAGGACCAAGCCCGAGAAGATGATAAACTCCGAGGACCGAACCGAAAAGTCTTTCGAATCTTGCAAGACAAGGAGTTGAGTCCAATTCGGAGAGAAACCGACGTCAAGGGCCCACATGCAAAAGGGGAGAACATCTAGAAGACGCGGGAAGCAACACGGGCGAAGCGAGCAGCAAATTGGGCCGAAAAGGGCCCGGGCCGGCCGGCCCGGGCCGGCAGGCCCAGCCCTTTTCGGGGCCCAATCGGCCTCCCCTTTGACCTAATTGCTTCTCAGGCTATTTATAGCCCCCTGACCGAGAGCCACGGATGATCAAAGTCGTCATCCGCCGTCGAGGAGCCGAGAAGCTTGAGGGACACCATCTCGAAGATGAGGGTCGTGCTAGTTGTCTAGGGTCTCCCTAGCCGACGTGGGAACCTTGCATGGAAGACCACGTCGGAGCTCCAGAGCGAGGATCAAGATCGAGGGAGGGCCCGGTGGTGATCTTGTTCATGTAATCATTCATGGTGAAGTTTGTAAGTGAATTCGATTTCTAGCGATCAAGTGCCTTCTCGATGATTTTGTTTTCTTCTTGGTTTTGCTTTTTCTACGATCTATTCTTAATATAGATTACATAGGGTGCTCTTGTAGCCGCGGTGGCTAGAGGTGCATACCGGACCGGCCAAGTGATTTCAACTTGTTTTATCGAACTCGCCCTAGACTACCCGCATGAGTAGGGATACGTTGTGACGAACGGGGGTTCGAAAGGCGGGGCGTTTTCGGAGTCGGATGGAAGGCCACGATTTAAATATGCTTTTAATGAGATTCGCTTTTCTATCTTCATCTATCTTATTTGGAGCTACAACATAAGCATGATCTAGATTCTCTAGATCGGTTACTCTTGCTTTCTCTTGCTACCTCTTCAGTAGATTAGATTAGATTCGTTTTCTTTATGAGTTAGTAGATTAGATGCAACTTGTCTTCATTAGATAGCTTTACCTTGCTTTACTAGATTGAATCCTTGCGTTGCACATTGTTCCACGGATTCGATACCTTGGGTTCACCACTCGAGGGAAGAAGGGTCCCTTGACTACGACGGGAGACTTGTCCGCTTGCAAGTCTAAACAAACTTTGATACAACTATTAACCGTCAACACAACCTCTCTCCGAGTTCTACTCGAACCCCCGCATACGAGTTCGACTTTGGGTCGGACCCTGAGGAGCCCGAGTCCGAGGACAACTCCACTGAGCATCCCTTGTCAGGGCCGGCCTCTGGGCTGGTTATAACATCCACACCGGCCGGGAGATTCGTCTACTGGCCAGACCGCAAGCCTGCTGACCTGATAAGTGGAGAGTCACGCTACGTCGCCTACATCGACTCGCTACCGTTCCGAGGAAGGAACACCCCTAGCCGGGCCGACCGGAGCACGCTACCCGAGGTGGCGCCTTCGAGTCCGGCCTTGGCACCCCCGATCGCCAACTCCTCATGACCGCCGGCGACGCCCCAGGGCCTTCAGGGACGGCCCAAGACAGGTACCTGGAAGACATCTCCTCCGATGAGCTCTCCGCTGATGCTCCAGCAAATGAGAACCCTGCAGACAAAGACGCTCGACGTGAGCGTAACCGGAAGCGCAGCGAACGTCGCCGACGCCTCCGCGACAACTTCCCCGTCCGCAACCTTGCGGAAGCTCTCGAGGCGGTCGAGAGCAGAGTACACACTACCCCTGAGCAATGCCTCATGTCGATCACAGCGATCGCACGCCAGGCTCAGGGCATACGCGCTGGAGAGGTCATCGCCAAGCTCGCTGAAGACGCCTACTTCATGCGGGTCGACAACAGAGTCAACCAACCTCCTCCCCGCCAGGCACCGTGACAACGAAGCCACAAGTCACAGCGCCAACAACGGTCCCAACCGTACTCGAGCTGAGCTTCCCGCTCAGCCCAACCGCACTCGCTCCAACGTCGGCGGACCCCCACGGGGTGGCAACGCCCACCGCGAAGTCGTCCCTCACCGTGCTCCGGCCGGCGGCGGCAGCAATGACCCCGACGGCGGTGGCGGCGACGGTGGAAGCTCCAATCATGGGGCCAACGGGAGGGCTGGTGGCGGCGGCGCCGCGGCGGCCGAGGCCACGCGAACGGCCACGCCTCTAGCGCCTCACGGGCGGCTACGATGCCCGCCAGAAGATTGAGGAGCTGCGGCGGAAGAAGTCTACCACTCGCAGCAACAACGACGGCTTCCCCGCCTTCTCACCTCGATTTCGCAACTTGCTCCTCCCCCGACAAGTTCAAGCCTTTGGGGATCACCAAGTACGATGCGAAGCAGGACCCCATCCGGTGGCTCGGGTGCTACGCCCTCTCCATCGAGAACGGCGGCGGCAACAACGACACCAAGTGCCTCTACTTCCCCTTCGCTCGGACCAGGCTCCACTCACATGGCTCGAGTCGCCGGACAAGCACTCGATCGACAAGTGGGACCGGCCGAAGGAGCGAGTTCACCGCAACTTCGCGGGCGCCATGGGCCGATCGGGTACTCGCATGGACCCGGCCATGGTCAAACAAGAACAAGGTGAGACCCTCCACAAGTACATGCGCCGCTTCTTCGACAAGCGCGCCACCGTCGTCGATGTCACCGACAAGGAGGTCATCGACCTCTTCCAAGACAGACCTCTACCACCGCCGCACCTTCGAAGACTTCGGTCGCCGCCGCCCCAGTCCATCCCCCTCCTCAAGGACATGATCATGTCCTGGGCGGATGAAGAAGACAAGGCCAACGCCAAGTACGACGCCATCCGTGGCAAGACCAAGCAGAACGCGGGCGGCGGCAGCGGCAACAATGCGAACCAAGGCGGTCGCAACAACAACAACTACTACTACTACTCGGGTCCCAACCGCAAGCGCAAGCCAGACAACACTGTCGCGGCTATCCAGCGCCTGCGAAGGAGAACTCGAAGAAGAACTCCGGCGGTTTCAAAGACTCCGTCGAAGGAGAGGTGCCCGTGGCATCCAAACAGCAACCACACCACCGAGCGTGTCGCCAACTCGGGCACGCACTCAAGGATACGCCGAGCCACCGCACCCTCACGACAAAAAAGGCAAGAAGAAGGACGGCGACAACATCGACTTTCAGGAGCCTGACAAGACTGTCAACGTCCTCTTCGGCGGACTGCCCAGCAGGCGGGAGCAGAAGGCTACCCGCCGAGAAGTTATGTCCATTAAGCCAGCGGTCCCGACCCCTCTCAGGTGGTCAGAGGTACCCATCACCTTCTCCCGCGCGGATCAATTGACCAGCTTCTCCGAACCAGGACGCTTCCCCATCGTCCTGAAGCCAGTGGTCGCGGGCTCCAAGCTCAACAAGGTCCTCATCGACGGTGGAAGCGGGCTCAACGTGCTTTTCACCAAGACCTTGAAGAAGATGAAGCTCGACATCACCCACATGCTCACCAAGAGCAACACGCCCTTCTACAAGATCATCCCCGCAACGCGGCTATCCCACCGGGCTCAGTGGTCCTGCCAGTTACCTTCGGGGAATCTCGGGACAACTACCGTACCGAGTACATCAAGTTCGAGGTCGCGGACTTCGAAACTTCCTACCACGCCATCCTCGGCGGACCGCCCATCGCCAAGTTCATAGCGGTGCCCCACTACACCTACTTGGTACTCAAGATGCCAAGCCCGGCGGGTGTACTTTCTCTTCAAGGGGACTTGAAGATCTCCCACGACCGCGACACGAAGGCCGTGGAGATCGCCTCTACAAATCAAGTACCCAACGCGATGATGGAGGTCTACGCCGCGTTGAAGAAGCTTGCTACAAGTGAACTCGACATCCCGGAGAAGTCCGACGGTGCTAACAAGCCTCGGCCACCCGAGGAGGTTCTCGTCAAGATGATCGACCTCGGAACGAGCGACCCCGAACAAGACCACCACCATCGGGGCGGCCTCGACCCCAAATAGGAAGACGCGCTCATCGGCTTCCTCCGGCTAACCGCGACATCTTCGCGTGGAAGCCGACGGATATGCCGGGGAGTGCCCGGGGAGGCCGATCGAGCACTGCCTCAACGTCGATCCTAAGGCCACCAGAAGCGACAACACCTCCGACACTTTGCCGACGACAGACGGGATGCCATCAAGAAGGAACTCGCCAAACTACTCGCGGCTGGCTTCATCAGAGAAGTCTTCCATCCTGAGTGGCTCGCCAACCCTGTCCTCGTCCGCAAGAAGAACTCGAACGAGTGGAGGATGTGCGTCGACTACACCGACCTCAACAAGCACTGCCCCAAGGACCCCTTCGGGTTGCCGCGGATTGATCAAGTCATCGACTCCACGGCGGGTCGCGACCCTGCTCTGCTTCCTCGACTGCTACTCCGGATACCACCAGATCGTGATCAAGGAAGAAGACCAGGAGAAGACCGCGTTCATCACCCCATTTGGCGCGTACTGCTACACGACCATGCCCTTCGGGTTGAAGAACGCCGGCGCCACCTACCAACGAGCTATCCAGGCCTGCTTCAAGAGGCAACTCAACAAGAACGTCGAAGCCTACGTGGATGACGTGGTTGTCAAGACCAGAGACTCCAGTACCCTCATCGACGACCTTGAAGAGACTTTCGCATCTCTGCACGAGTACCGCTGGAAGCTCAACTCGAACAAGTGCGTCTTCGGCGTACCTTCGGGCAAACTACTCGGCTTCATCATCGCCCGGCCGCGGCATCGAAGCCAACCCCGAGAAAATCTCCGCCATCACCAGCATGAAAGCTCCCATGAGCATCAAAGACGTCCAGAAGCTGACCGGGTGCATGGCGGCACTGAACAGATTTATCTCGAAGCTTGGAGAATGGGGGCTCCCCTTCTTCAAACTACTCAAGCATCAAGAGAAGTTCGTGTGGACTCCAGAGGTGGATCAAGCCCTTTCCCAGCTCAAGGACTTCCTATCGAAGCCGCCGATCCTCACGGCTCCTCACAAGGGCGAGCGCTCATCGCTCTACCTCGCCGCGACTACTCACGTGGTCAAAACGCGCCATCATCGTCGAGCGGCGGGAAGACGGCCACGCCTACCCGGGCCCGGGGGCCGCCCGGCCTACTTCGTCATAAGCTCCCGCACGCGACTCATCGAGTCCAAGGCACGCTATCGCACCGTGCATAAGCTCCCGTACGCAGTACTCATCACCTCGCGGAAGCTACGACACTACTTCCGGGGAGTACTCGATCTCCGTCGTCACCGACTACCCGCTCGGCGACATCCTCGCGGAACCAAGATGCTACCGGAAGAATCTCCAAGTGGGCGTCGAGCTCGGCGCCTTCACCATCGACTTCAAGCCACGCACAGCCATCAAGTCGCGGCGCTAGTCGACTTCATGGCGAGTGGCGGGAGAACCGCCTACCTACTCCAACCGTGCGACCGCAGCATTGGGTGATGTACTTTGACGGCTCACTCAACCTCGAGGGCGCAGGTGCAGGGGTACTCCTGATCTCTCCAACGGGCGAACAACTCAAGTACGTCCTGCAGATCTTCTAGAAGGTCTCAAACAACGAAGCCGAGTACGAAGCTCTCCTACACGGGCTCTGCCTCGCAGCTTCACTGGGCATCAAGCGGCTACTAGTCTACGGCGACTCCGCAGTGGTCATCAACCAAGTCAACAAGTCCTGGGACTGCAACAAGGAGAACATAGACACCTACTTCCTAGAAGTCCGCAAGCTCGAGAACAAGTTCTACGGTCTCGAGTTCCACCACATCGTCCGCGACAACAACGTTGCAGCGGACGTCCTCACGATGCTTGGATCTACCCGCGCTCAAGTACCGGCCGGGTGTCTTCGTTCACGAGCTTCACGTGCCATCCATCCCGTAGCCGGCGCCACCGACCACCGTCCCAAGACACCCACCACCGGACAGAGGTCATGATGATCGACGTGGACCGGAGGCAACCCTTCATCGACTACCTCGCCGAGCGAAGGTTCCCTCGGACAAGAACTCGGCTGAGCAGCTCATCCGCCGCGCCAAGTCCTACGTCCTCGTCGGAGACAAGCTTTACAAGCGGGGCGCATCTTCTGGAGTACTCATGAAGTGCGTCCCTCGGCAAGAAGGCAAGGACATCTTGGAGGAGATCCACAAGGGCGTCTGCGGCAACCACGCGTCTTCCCGCACGCTGGTCACCAAGGCCTTCCGCGAGCTTTCTACCGGCCCTCTCGCTCCGGGCGATCTTCGAAGAACTCGTCGAAGTTGCCAAGGATGCCGTACTTCGCCAAGGAAGAACACGTCCCGGCCTACAAGCTAGTCACCATACCGCCAACCGGCCCTTTGCCCGCCGGGGGCTCGACATGATTTGGCCACCGCCAACCGCGCCGGGTGGTTTCAACAGAGTATTGGTGGCCATCGACAAGTTCACCAAGTGGATCGAGGTCAAGCCGGTCACATGCCCCAAGGCTGACAGAGTACTCGACTTCCCCGGATGAACTCGTGCATCGCTACGGACTACCCCACCGCATCATCACGGATCCGGGCTCCAACTTCAACAACCACCGGTTCTCGGGAGTACCGGGGAGAACAACGGGATCGACGTCCGATACGTCTCGCTTGCCCATCCTCGGGCCAACGGACAAGTCAAGCGCGCCAATGGGATGGTGCTCGACGCTCTCAAGAAGCGGCTACACGATGCCGCTAACTCCAAAGGGGGCAAGTGGATCAAGGAACTACCCAACGCACTCGGGGGCTACGGACTCAGCCATCCAAGCCAACGGGGCAATCCCCTTACTTCCTGGTCTACGGCTCCGAAGCAATCCTCCCTGCCGACGTCATATGGAACTCGCCAGCAGTGGAGCACTACGACGAAGGCGTCTCAGAAGACAGCAGACGAGTTGACATCGACAGCCTCGAAGAAGCTCGCTGCGCTGCCCTCGTCCAGTCAGCAAGGTACCTAGAGGGTATCCGACGCTACCATGATCGCAACGTCAAGGAACGCTCCTTCAACGTTGGTGATCTCGTCCTCCGCCGTATCCAGAACACGGAAGGACTACACAAGCTCAGCTCCCCCTGGGAAGGTCCCTTCACCGTTGCAAAGGTGACCGGGCCGGGCTCCTACCGCCTCCAGACACTTGAAGGCGAAGACATCAACAACTCGTGGAACGTCGACCAGCTCTGTCGGTTCTACGCCTAGTCTACACGACTACTCCGGGGTTCAAGTCTACACGACTACATCAACACCCCTCTGCCGTAAGCGGCCTCTGGGTCCTGGCTCCAGTCTCCGGACTTCCCCTCTCTAGGATCCAGCCCACGCGGCTACCTACGGATCCTGGGTTGCGACGAGCAACAAGGACTCTAGCAGCGTTCTACTAAGAGACCATGTACTCCAAGATCCAGCCTACACGGCTACCTACGGATCTAATGCTGTAAGCGACTACTCACCCTAGCACTACTCAGCTGTAAGCGGCCTCCGGGTCCAGGCAACTACTCTGTAACTACGGCCCTGGCCATCCAGGTGTAGTTCTTCAGTAATAAAGTTCGATCGTCCATCAACTTCTTTACTGTCTACTTCCCTCAACGGGACCAGTGCCGAGTACGACTACTCGCATCCACTCCACGATGGGGCTCCGCACTCTGAGATCGCGACTACGAGTACTCATTGCTGGAATTTTCCTTTCATTAAACACTTAAGCAATTCATTACAATTGTTTTTGTACAACTTTGGCTACGAGCTAACTATTACAGGGCTACTGGAGATTGAGTTTATCGGCTACTTGCTCCGCAATGGGAGCCATCTGCTCCAGCAGCTCCGCGTACTCCGCATCGGTGCAGTTGGCGGCTACCCCGCCAGCGACTACTTCCACCGGCGCCTTCGGGAAGTAAGACTTCATGAAGGCCAAGACTTGCTTCGGGATCGACCTCGCCATATGCTTCACATAAGCCGCCAGCCGGCTGGGGGCTTCCCTGAGGCGATCCACGAGCGGAGCGATCTTGGGGCCGCCCGGATGAGGCACCAAGAGCCTTGCGATCGGCAGTGCGGCTTCTTCAAGATCCTTCAGCTGGGCCCGCAGCGCCTCGCAATCTTCATTCAACTTCTGCAACGATTTGTAGCAGTTGACGAGATCGCGGTTAGAAGCAATTCGAAGCTCCATGTGCTTCTCGCACTCGAAGGCAAGTTCTTTGTAGTCGAGCTCGAGTACCTGGCGGGCCTCCTGCTCCCGGTAGAAGAGGTTCTTCATAATTGTCTCCGAGGACTTCAACTGCTCCACCTGGCCCTCAAGCTCTGCAATACAACAAAGTGCAGCAAGTCGACTACCCTTCGACCTCCAACAACTACCCAACGAGTCAAGCGGCGTACCTTTGTTCTTGTTGCGGAGCGTCTTGTTCTTCCGCACCAAGTCATCGCCCTTCACCCGCAACTCCCGGATATCATTGTGATACTTGGCAAAAGCGGCGTCGAGCTTGGACCGCATGGCGGCCGCGTGCTTCCGCGACTTCAAAAGCTCGATCCTCCGGTGCCTCGGCCGGAGCACCGCGTCACCAAAGCTCGCATCATGTTGGACTTCTCGCGGGACCTCTCCACGACATCCTCGCACTACGACAACACACGTCAACGAGTACTCAACGGCAGAGGATTGACTACTCAAAAGTTAGGACTACTTACCTTCATCCACCGCTCGGCCGGCGGACCGCCTCCAGGTGCCTGGCCACCGTCGCCGGGTCGACCAGATCGTCAGCAAGCAGCTCCACTCCGCCGCGACTACTTGCGGCGGCCTTTGTCATCGCGCGCGAGCGGATGGGCTCCGCGTCCTGGATCTCCGGGGAGCGGACAACCACCTCCAGAGCAACCTCTGGTGGCACGGTGGCCTCCTCTCCTTCGGTCGCCGCGGCGGCTTCCTCGGCGACCTCCTCCATCGGCTCGGGGGCTCCCTCAGCAACCTCCGGCGCTTGTGGTGTCGACTTCTCCACGGGCACAGCTGCAGGGATGTCGCTCCCTTCGGCCTCGACGCCTGACAAGAAGACGTCAAGTTCATCAGTGGCTACGACTACTCTATGGGGGAGACTAAAGCCTCAGTAGCGTACTCACCCTTGACCACGCTGGCCTCGGGCAACGCGGCTCCAAAGAACCGACACTCCTGAATCCGCCTGAGGGGCTGGGGTAGACTCCTCGGCTGGCGGCGCGACTTCTTCCTCCGCCACCGTCATGGAGGGCTCATCTCCCTCCTAGGACAAATCTGTTGATTTCTTGCAGAAGTACACAAAGCTGGTTGTCATTCAAGTTCGACTACTCCACCAAGTACTACTCGGGAAGGCTCAATACTTACAGGCTCGACCGGACTATCGTCACGGTCGGGGCTCCAAGGATGCTGGCAATATCTACCAGTCCAGCTTCGGTGGGCGCCTCCTCTTGCGCCTCTGAGGCTGTTGCCTCTCCTCCAGCAGCAGTAGCCGGTGCAGCGCTCTCCTGCGCTCCCGCGGCTACTACTTCTTCGGTGGCAGCGGCCGCAGGCTCTGTGCTCCCCTGAGGAGCAGGGGGCTGGCGCTCCAACTGCGCTATGAGTTCTTCAACAGTGGGGGCTGGGCTACGACTCCCAGCAGGCTCCCCCACCGTGTCCCACTCGCCTTCGTCACCCTCCTCGATGGGCTCCGTTGGCGGCACCTCCTGCATACAAGGGAGACCAGTAATCAGCAAGTGTACTCGTACGACGGGTACTCGACTACACAAGTCAAGACATCTTACCTCTTGAGGCGTGGTCTCCCGAGACCCTCGGCCTTCTTCGCCACCCGCTTGTGGGCGGGGTTGCGCGGCTTTCGTGGCGGCGCAGCCGGACCAGCCTCCGGTGCTAGTCGGCGGATCTTGCACAAGGGGTACATGAGGCAAGCCGGGACGGCTGAACCTCGACCGCAGCTGGAAGCGGTCCTGTAGCGTCACGTCGTCGTCGTCGTCCTCGGACGTGTCTTCCACGATGATGGTGTCATCGCCTTCGCCGACCTCTCGCCGCTCCTTGGCTTTGGCTTTCCCCTCCTTCGGGATCTCGATTCCCTGAGGGGGCAGCTGCGGCTCGGAGACGAACCTCTTCAAGTCATCCTGCAAGGCATAAGACATCAGCGCGACTACTTACAAGCAATGACTACTCGACTAGGGGTACGACTACTTACCTCCTTAGGCGGGCGCGCGACGAGTACTCTTGGACCGGGCACGCCGTGTACGGTGGCATGTCCTTGAAGATGCGCGTCGGCCTCTCCACGATGTCGTCGTCGTCGAGTTCACCTCCGGGCATCCGCGACGTGTCATCATCGCCGGTGTACTCGAAGCCCGTGGTGTCGCGGGCCATCGGCGGGCCGCACCCTCCGCTTCATGAAGCCGAAGGCCACGTGCTCGGCCCTCGGCCCGGCTTCTCTAAGCTCTTTGATGCGCGCCAAGAGTTCAGGGAGCTGGATCCCCTCTCTCGCATTGTGGGCTCCGTGTTCCACCAGTCCCGGTGCCTGGGCTGCCTCCTGCTCGTCTTCGGCAGGCCAGGGTGGTGGTTTGTGACGTAGAACCACCTCGCCTTCCAATCGGTGTTGGAGTCAATGAGATTGTACGCGAGGTACTGCTCAGCGGCGTCTTCTCTCATCTGGATGCCGGCTCCGTCTACTACTTGAGGATTGCTGGGGCTCGGCTGTGGCTTCACCCGGAAGAATTTCCGGAACGGGATCCAAGTGCGGCCTTATCCCCGGTGAATGCTTCACAAAAATGGACAAAGACCGCGGTATGGAAAATGCCGTTAGGGTTGAGATTGAGGTACTCAACTCCGTAGTACCCGAGGAGGCCTTTGAAGAAATCGCCGGCGGAAGCGCGAGTCCGCGCTCCGCGAAGCGCGCAAACATCGGGATCTCATCTTCAGCTTTCTCCATTGGGTACGAATCTCCCGGCGGCGGCTCTCCACATATCAACCTCCTTCTCCCGGATAAATCCGCTGTTGAGAAGGGCCAGCAGATCCTCGGTCTTCACCTTCGACTTTTTCCATTCGCGGCTTGGATCTGGCCGCGGTGGAGACATCGGCGCCGCGCGCCGCCCCCGTGGCAGCCGCGGCGGCCTCGTCACGGCCTCTCTTCTTCCGGCGACCTTCGCGGACTTGGACGGTGAAGGCTTCATTCTCCAAGTTCGGGCGTCTTCACGCGCATCCGCTCGGGGGCTACTCTGGATGCTCTGGGTGGCGGTGCGCTTGGATCTACTGCGGTGGCGGCGTGCGCTAGAAGTGGATCTGCCTCAGATCGATTCAAAATGGCTACAGCAGTGATGGGTGAAAACCCTAAGGGTTTTGTCTTCTATTTATAAGTCAAACCGGCCCTCCAACGGCCAGATGGATAAGTCTGCGCTCGGCTGACTCAGCGGCCGCGTGTGACTCTTCGCATTCCACTAGTCGACGCGCCTCACCTCGGGGGCTCGGCTACTTCTACTCGACTACCTGGGAAGCGACAAGACTCAGGAGCATCTCAATACACATTCTTGAAGATGACCCTTCAATTCGAGAGGAAGTACTCGACTCAAGGCTCGGGGGCTCCGTGCCACGTGTCCTTCGGTTTTTTCTCGGATTTTTCGGGATTCCTTGCCAAGACTTCGGATGGACCCTTAGCCGAGCACGTGGCTCAACCTAAGGCTCGGGGGCTACTCCGTATGGAGTGCGATTTTGCAATCGCACTTCCATATCAACTCCGGCTTCAAGACAAGACGGGCATTTTTTGAAGACCTTCGAAGGCGGCACTCGAGGACGCTTGGGACTACTCGAAAAGACTTCAAGATTGCTCAAACATCGACGGAGTACATTCCCGGCCTCGGGATGCTTCGACTACTCTTGAGGACTTTTGACTTGTAGTACTCGGGGACTCTTGGGGACTACTCGTTAAGGCCGTCAAGACTACTTGAAGCTATCCTTCTCGACTACAAAGTACTCGGGGGCTTGTCGTATGGACCTCTGCGGGCCCACTACCTCGGTGGGTACCGGGGACCGACTACTCGATGGGCCCCGGGACTACCGGCTTGCGCTACACGGCACCCGATGGCGTGGAGCACAAGGACTACGAGAGGAGAAGTACTCGGTTAGGAAGCCGTACATGTCTCGCGCCGTATGGAAGACTCCTAGACGTGCACGACTAGTACTCTCTCCCTACTCCGACTTGTAACCCCGCCTCCCGGACTATATAAGGCGGGGCAGGGATCCTTCTCTAGCATCTCATCCAATCCACGGCGCACTATTACACCATCTTGTAATCGTGCCCAATCAATCCGAGCTACGCGACGCATACATGACGTAGGGTATTACGCACCTCGTGGCCCGAACCTGTCTAAATTGTGTGCCACGTGTCTCTTCCTTCGAGTTACCGATCTCGGCGAGGCCACATTCATCTACTTCGGGTACTCCCCTTACTAGGTTGCTGGTCTAAAACACCGACGGGGACTTCTGCCAGGATAACCTCATTGACGTCTATTATTCCTCAGTCGCCCACCCACGGTGCAACGGCCAGGTCGAAAGAGCCAACGGCATGGTGCTCCAAGCACTCAACGACCGTATCTACGACGACGCCTCCAAATACGCCACCAGATGGTTAGCCGAGCTGCGTCATGTAATCTAGGGTCTCAGGACTCAAGTCAACTCTGCCACAGGCTTTTCGCCCTTCTTTCTGGTCTATGGATCAGAAGCCATACTTCCTACCGACATCGCCTTCGGAGCTCCACGGATTCAGTTCTACGAGGAGGGAGAGGCCGAGCAAACACGTCGTATCGACCTCAACAGTCTCGAAGAACAAAGACTCACCGCTGTCATGAGACAAGCTCGTCATGACTAACAGCTACGTCGCTACCACGATCGCAATGTTAGGGAAACCTCCTTCAACATTGGTGACCTCGTCCTTAGATGCATCCAAAAGACCGACGGCATGCACAAGCTCTCTACCCCTTGGGAGGGGCCCTTCATCGTCATGGAAGTCATCAGCCCGTCAACATATCGACTTCAGTGGGGTGACGGGCAAGGAGTACCAAACCCTTGGAACGTGGAGCATCTACGACGATTCTATCCATAGATTAGTTTCTTTTCAAGCTATGTATTTTCCCCTTTTGTATTTCTCTTTTTCAGATTAAATAAAAAGTATTTCAAGCGGTCCTCTCGCTACGAGTCGAGCACTACCTCCTCCTTCCTCATACTATAAACCCCCCTCGACATGCTCGGGGGCTTGGCTAAAGCCAACATCTGGGTCGCAAGACCTGGGGGTTCTAAGTATTCCTTATCCCTTCCCCTCGACATGCTCGGGGGCTTGGCTAAAAAGCCAACCTTAAGGTCGCCCGACCTGAGGATATCATCGCGAACGAGTACGAAGCCTCTTGCCTCCACGAGTATGCTTAGCCAGAAAGGTCGCTAGACCTGAGCCTCGGGCTCCTCCCTCGCGCGTCGATCTCTCGTAAGCCTCCACGCTGAGCTGTCGAGGTCAGCAAGCCCGCCTCTCCGTGAGTAGTGGTCAGCGAGTCAAGAATACAAAACGTCATCATCTACAAGATCAACCAGAACTCGTGCAGGCAAAAGGCAAGTACTTCATTAAAGATTTCTTCAACATATCTCTAGAATTTTTTACAAGTCATGAGGGGAGGGGGAGGTACAGCTCCTAGCTACTACTGGTTGCCGCTGTCGCCACCTTCGCTGCCAGCTCCACCATCGCCCTCAAAGTCGATGCTCTCTGCCACCTCGGTGGCGGCTTCATCAACTTTGAGCTCCAGGGCTTGAAGGTCCTTTGTGGTGTCAGCACCGCCCTTGATCTTGGTCATATTGACCTCAGGATAATGGGACTTGACTCTCACCAGCGCATCAGTCGCAGCCGCCAAACCGGTTTGAGGACCATGTGTTGTTCGAGGACCGGTGGATGGTCGCTTCCTTGTGTGATGAGTGATTGAAAACGTTGTGTGGACTGATTCTTGGCTAAGTATTGTAGGTGCAGGTTGCGGCTTGACTCGTGTTGGTGCAGGTGAAGAACAAGCGCGAAAGGTCGTTGCTTGGGGTGAGGCCTCCGGGGTGTGGAGAAGACAAGTAGGCTTCATTCGAAGGACCCGGTGGCCAGTGGGGTCAAGTGCGGGCCGCATGGTGGCATGAACAGCAAGATGAAGTCGTGGACGGTTTCTTGGTAGAGCCTCAAAACCAAGGTCGAGCCGGGACTACGTGGGAGCCGAGTCATGAGTGGAGATTGGCGGAGGCTACACCGAGATCGCGGGGTTTGCAGTGGTTCACCATAAAACCACTGGGTTACTCGGTTGAGCCACAAAACCGAGGCCAAAGACTCGACGAGGGGGTGCGGCCACCCAGGCCGGTTCAACCGCCCGGGGAGGGGCGGTCGGACCGCCTGGGGCCGGTCAGATTGCCGGGCCGGTCTAACCACCCGGGGGGGGGCCTGACCGCCCTGGCCACCGGCGCCGAGATGCTTTGAAGTGGAGGACACATGTCGGGATCGCAAGGCTTGCGTCGAGGCTAAGCTGGTTGTGCTCGCCGGGCATCCGTCCGAAGAAGAAATTCCGAAGACTTCCAAATCCGCCTTTGAGGGGCTTGTTTCCCTAGTTATTAGGTGAGGGTAGTTTAGTCTTTTGGGTGCCTCCATATATACTCATTGAGTGGATGGATGGCAGCCAACTCTTGGAACCCTAGTTCATTTGTTTTTCCATTTTCGTTCTCCTTTTCCCTAGTTTTTCCTAGGACTAGCTTGAGAGCTTCATGTGAGATCTAGAGAGAGAGGGATGGATGTTTGGGTGGCAAGCTAGACCTTGTATGAACCTTCATGGTATATATAGATGGTTCGGCATTGTTCCTCAAGGTGTTTTTCCCGTCCTTCTTTGTGTTAATTTTCGGAGCTCTTTGTTGGCGGTGTTTTGAAAACGATTTCTTGGGGCTTTTGGTGGGTGTCACGTATGAGGATCTTGTGCATCTTTGGCTGGTGACTTTGCCCCCAAATCTCTCTTGAATCGGACTCGATTTGGTGGTTTTTCGAGTTGGGCAAGTTCTTGACCTAGAGAAGTGATTTCTTCGATTCCTCTTGATTGTGAGCGTTTCGGGTCGATTCCTTTGAGGTAGAGGTTGCCCAGGAGGTAACCCAGCTATTCCCGAAGTTTTGCTGCAATTCGTGGAGTGATTTGGGAGATCGGGCGCGAGGAAGTTGAGGTTTGACCCCGCGGGTTCATTTTACGGAAGGGCGGTCTAACCGCCTAGGGGGGCGGTCTAACCGCCACGGGCTTTCCGGGTCGAAGTTTTCTTTCGCCGGATTTTCCTCTCGTGAGTTTGTTCGCCTTGATCGAGAGGAGCGTCCGGGTGAAATTTTGGGTCGTTCTCGTGCCGTTTCCTAGGTGTTCTTGGTTTGAGTTCGTTGCTTTGGGTACGGGGAGGTTAGACCGCCCACGGTAGCCGGTCTAACCGCCCCTAGGCTCCGGGTGGAGTTATCGTTTTTGAGGACCGGGGAGCGTCCCGGTGGTCGATGGATGACCGCTCCTCGGTGATGAGTGATTGACAACGGGTGTTGGACCGACTCTTGGCATAGTGCGCGGGTGTAGGATGCGGCCTAGTTCGTGTTGTTGCGAGGTGAAGAACGGGCGCGAAAGGTCTTCGCCTTGAGGGGCCTCCGGGAGATGGAGAGACAAGTAGGCTCGGTTCGAGGGACCGGTGGACGGCGGGATCGTGTGCGGGCCACATGGTGGCGACACAAGCAAGACGAAGTCATGGACGGACGAGCGGTGCACGGTGGCGGTCGAGTCAAGTGGTTTGGCGGGAGGCCGGACGGGCACGCGGGGTTTGGTGGTTAGCCCACAAAACCATCGGCGGACGGTTTCTTGGTTTGGGCCTCAAAACCAAGTCCGAGGGCCCAACACGACGGAGACGGGATCCGGGCGTGTCGGGAAGCTTCGAGGCGGAGGACACGCGGCGGGATCGCATGGCTTGCGTCGGGAGGACGCGGGGGGTGCGGCAAAGGCGTGGCCGTCCGATGGCAAGACCCACAAACATTACCTAAATGCCTCTACGTGGGTTGTATCACCAGTAGTTTAGTTAGGGGTAGTCGAGTCATTTACCACTCCGGCGGGACCTGATATATAAGCCATGAGTGTGTGTGGATGGCTCTCTCTCTCCGTGACTCGGGGTTTCATTTCCCCCCTCCTCTTTCTCATTTTCGTAGCTATTTTCTTCCATTTTTCTCTAGGCTAGCATGAGAGCTTCATGAGAGATTTGTTGAGAGGGATGGATGCTAGGGCGGCATGCTAGACCTTGTGAATCTTTCCTGGTTTGTATAGAAGATTCGGGGTTGTTTTTTCGTGGCTTTTCGTGCTTGTTTTCGTGCCTTTGTTCCGGTGTGATTCCGCAGATTTGAGTGGGTTTCTCCCGGATTTCTTTGAGGGAAACATGGATAGATGTCTTGTGCATCTTTGTGCTTGATCTTGTGACCTCAAACGCCGGAAACCACTTCGATTCGTGAGTTTTCGTTCGGTGCTCTAGTTTTTGGTGGTGCTCAAAGGATTCGCGATTCCCGGTGATTTAGGGAGTTAGGAGGCAAGATTTTTGGGCTATAGCATCCTTGTGTGACGCTTTTCAAGTACCCAAACCCTTGTCTCTACGGCTTCAACCGTTTGGGAAATCCGATGATGATTTGGGGGAGTTGACTTTCGGGGTCGGGCGTTTTCGGCTCCGTCCGCACACGGCGGACGGTCCGCGAGGACCGGGCGGACGGTCCGCGCGGCTAGGGTTCGTCCCGTGTTCTTCGTGTTCTTGCTCGTCTTTCGTTTCGATCTGTCGTGATTTTGGTTTTCGGTTGGATGGAGTTTCGGACGGTCCGCGCAGAGGGAAGACGGTCCGCGGGTGCACGGCGGACGGTCCGCGTGCTCCCCGCGGACGGTCCGTGGTTCGTGGGTTGCTTCGGTTGGTTCGTGTGATTTAGCGGACGGTCCGCGGCTAAGGCCGGACGGTCGCGGCTCGGGTGCGGACGGTCCGCGGTACCCGGCCGGACGGTCCGCGCGGCCCTTTGCGGACGGTGCCGCCCGTCCGGCCGGATAGTCCGCTCGAGGGCCGAGCGCTTTGCTTCTTGGTTCGATTCCTTCCCCCCTTCTTTCGTGCTTCCGCGTGTGCTTCAAGAAATCGTTCCTAGGACTAGAGGTTGATCCATAACCTCGTGGTCTTGGCGATTGGTGCGTGATTCGATCCATCGCTTGTGTGTGACCGAGATTTGAGTAGGGCATAGGCCGGGTTCTTTGAGAAGAATTTTTACCGGCTCCTATTCACTCCCCCCCTCTCTAGTCGCCATCTGATCCTTCAATTGGTATCGTAGCTTGGCTTTGGATTCTTTGCGACTTTGACAAGTCCCGAATCCTAAGATGGCGTACGTTGAGCGGGGCGGTCCGCCGCACTTCGATGGCAAGGGTTACCACAAGTGGGCGGCTCGTATGATGATCTTTCTTCGTGGGAAGCCGTTGGATTTTATTGTGCTTGTCAAGACCTATGCTATTCCGGTCAACATCCATACTCTTATGGTGACCGATGCCGGTGCTAAGGCCAAGTATGAGGCTAATGCAAAAGCCGTTGATCACTTGGTCCGGAGCTTGTGTGATCCTGAGTTTGAGCGTGTTCGCCATTTGAATCTTGCTTGGCAAATTTGGGAAAAGTTGTTGGTTGCTCACGGTGGTGATAACCATGTGAAGGCTCGCCTCTTTGTCTCTTACCGGATGCAATATGAGAATTTCACTCCACTTCCCGGTGAGGACATTGATGCGATGTTTCGAGGTTCACCGCCATCGTGAACAACATGAAGGCTAATGTTGAGGATTTTCCGTACACCGAGCATGATCAGGCTTTGAAGCTCTTGCATGTCTTGGACCCAAATGTTTGGGGTGCTAAGGTTGAGGCCATCAAGGAGTCTGGGCATTACTTGACTATTGAGTTGGATGACCTCTTTTCTAAGCTCAAGTCGGCTGAGGTTGACAGGAAGTTGCAATCCAAGCATGAGGGCTCGACTGACCATAGTCTTGCTCTTGTGGGAGGATCAAAGGGCAAATCTAACCCTTCCTGTCGACAGTTTTCCTTGTCCTCTCTCATGTCCATTCCAGATGAGGAGTTTGATGTGCTGGGCGAGGAGGAGCTGGCCTTGCTCTCAAGAAGGTTTGAACGACTACACGAGAGTCGGAGGAATGCAAGGCGGAGCTCAGGGACGTGCTACAAGTGTGGCAAGCGTGGCCACTTCATCGCCGAGTGCCCGGAAGCGGAGGAGAACAAGTACAAGGTGAACGAGTACAAGGCGCACCCAAGGCGTGAAGACAAGTACTCCTCCAAGGGCAAGCACTTCAACAAGTCCAAGAGCAAGGACAAGGACAAGCGGCGACCGAGCAAGAGCGGCTACAAGAAGAACAAGGCAAGAGCGATGGTGGCGGTGCGAGCGACGTTGACTCAAGCTCAAGCGAGGAGCGATCAAGCTCAAGCGGCCGAAGAAGAAGACGCCGGGAGGCGCAATGGCAAGAAGAGTGCAAGCGGAACCTCGGCGGGCCGAGTTGTGTGGCGCTTGAGGGCTTTTGTGGCATGGCCCATAGCTCAAGCAACAAGAAGAGTGTGAAGGAAGACAACGACTCCGATTCGGAGGATGAGGTAAACCGTGACCCCGACTCTTTGCTTGCCGAGATTGCTAGGTTGAATGGTTTGCTTGATAACCGTGATAGTGTGCTTGAGAGATGCCAAAAAGATGAGGAAAGATCTTAGGGCTCGGCTTGAGAATGCTAGCGAGAAAGTAGGAGAGTTAGAGTCAAAATTGCTTGAATTGAAACTTGAGAATGACTCTTTGAAACTTGCTCCTACTCCTCCCGATGATGTTGAATGTGTTGAATGTGATGCTTGGTTGAATGAGATCAAACTCGCTTAATGAGAAGAATGCTTCTATTTTGGCTCAACTAGATGCTCTTAGGACCGAACATGATGAGCTTAAGGCTAGACCCACTTTGCTTGGTGCTTGCAAATCATGTCCTACTATGCATGCTAAGCTTGTCGATGCTCGTTCTACCATTAGTTCTTTGGAAGCATCTTTGAAATCTCCTATTGCAAATGCATGTTCTAGCCGTGATGAAGTCACCTTGCGTAATCTTGAACTTACTTCCCGTTTGGATGTCATCTATGAGGAGAATGATTATTTGAGGAAAGTGTTGGGTTGGTTGTACGGGCGGGAACCTCAATTGAAAATCATGATTGAGGAGTTCAAGAGAGCCGATGGTCGTGGTTTGGGTTTTGAGAAGTTGGGTGAGAAAGTGGGAGAGAACAAAGTGGGGAGAGCGTGTACGAGAAGTGTGTTGAGTCTAACCCCGAGTTTGAGGTGATCGGAGAGATCCAAGTCCCACTCCCAAAAGCACCCAAGAACTCTTTCACACCAAAGCCCAACCACCTTTGCAACAATCTTGACACAACCCAAGATCCACCCAAATTCCCACCTAAGACAAATGATTTCCGAAACCTGGTGAAGTTTGTGGGTGAGAAGGGTGAGAAACCTAGAGAGAAGCCGAGCCAAAACCAAAACCCATCCCCTTCGGTGTGAGTATTGTGGCAAGGAGAGGCATCTTGCGAGTTTTGCTACAAGAGAAAGAGGGATGAGAGGCTTGCTAGGGAGCAAGCAAACCGGAGACAGGTATCGCCGGTCTCGCGGTATTCCCGAGCCTAGAGTGCCACTTCCACGAGGTGTGGGAAGTGTGAGGAGTGTTGGCGAGGTTCCCACATAGAGGTGGTGGTGAGAGGTTTGTCGGGGAGAGATGATGGTGTGCGTGCCGGTGAGAGGCTTGGTCGGGCTCGTGGTGGTTTTGCTTTGGACGCCCTCCTACTCGTCCTCGGTACGGGTTCGGGGGAGATGATCGCAGCTTTGGGTTCCGGAGGAACTACGGACCACGTTTTCCCCCTCGTGGTGCTCGTACTCCTCCCATGGGACATGGGAAGTTTGGTGGCAAGGGAGTGATGTTTGCTAACCCCTCTTTTGAGCGAGATGGCTCGACACCGGTTTAACTTTCTTTGTGCTAACCCCGAGTGTCGAGTCGCTAGCTCACTCTCGTTCTTGTTTCCGATTGCGGGCGGGGAGGCTTGGAGGACATTTGGTTGATCGACTCCGGTGTTCTCGACACATGACCGGGAGATAAGAAGTGGTTCTCCAGCCTCACCCCGGTGAAGGAAAAGATGTACATCACATTTGGGGACAATGGACGAGGTAGGGTGCTTTCGAGAGGGTGTTGTGCATGTGAGTGACAAGGTAACGTTGAAGAGAGTGGCTCTTGTGAAGTCTTTGGGTTTTAATTTGCTTTCGGTTTCTCGGTTGCTTGATGAGGGTTTTGAGGTGCGTTTCAAGTCCGGCGAGTCTCGTTTGCTTGATTCTCGAGGTGATCTTGTCCGTATGATCATCCCCGAGGGTCGGATTTTCGTGGGCGATTTCTCTCGTTCTTTGGGTCCCGCTCGCCGTTTGATGGCTGGTCCTTCTTCGATTTGTGGAAATGGCATAGGCGGTTGGGACACTTGAGCTTTGATTTGGTTTCCCGCTTGAGTGGTCTTGACCTTGTCCGAGGATTGCCGAAGTTGAAGCTTGAGAAGGATTTGGTTTGTGCTCCTTGTAGGCATGGTAAGATGGTAGCCACTCCCCATCCACCCCTGACCGATGTCATGACCGAGCGTCCGACGTAGCCGTTGCATATGGACCTTGTTGGGCCGGCTCGAGTTCGCTCGGTGGGTGGGAAGTGGTATGTCCTTGTTGTGGTGGACGATTACTCTCGCTATGCCCGGGTGTTATTCTTGGAGGATAAGAGTGACACTTTTGGTTTTGTTCGAGATCCGATCGTGAGGTTGAAAAACGAGAGGCATGGGAATGCTATTCGAGCTATCCGCAAGTGATAATGGCTGCGAGTTCAAGAACTCTCGTTTTGATGCCTTTTGTCGTGATCTAGGTCTTGAACATCGAGTATCCGACCCCTTATGTGCCCCCTCAAAATGGAGTCGTGGAAAGGAAAAATCGGACTCTTTATGAGATGGCTAGGACGATGCTCGATGAGCACGGGACTCCTAGGAGGTATTGGGCGAGGCGGTCAATACGGCTTGTCATGTTTCCAACAGGATTTTATTGCGAGCTTTCAAGAAGAAGACTGTTACGAGCTTATGCATGGTCGGGCACCCAAGGTGAGTCACTTCCGAGTTTTTGGCTGCAAGTGCTTTATTCTCGAAGAAGGGAAAACTCGACAAGTTTGAGGCTAGGTCTAGTGATGGTATTTTCTTTGGATATGCTAACCATTCTAGAGCCTATAGGGTGCTTAACCTTGAGACTAACAAAATCATGGAGACTTGCGAGGTGACCTTCGACGAGACAATGCCATGTACCTCTCTTGGCTTTGAATGTGCAGGTGATGAAGAGATGGCCGAGGACCTCTTTGAGGAGGAGAAAGATGAAGCTGGAGATGATGATGGGGATAACCATGCGCCCGAAGCTGAGCATGTACCCACTACTTCCCCTACGACTACTATGGAGCATGGACCGTCTACTTCATGGACAACGACGGTGCAACAAGAGGACCAGGCGAGAGAAGCTGAAGTTGAGGGGGAGGTAGTCTCGAGGCGTGAGGCTCCCCGGCGGATTCAAGAAGTGCATCCCCTGTCGAAGATCATTGGAAACATCGATGAACGCACTACACGGTCGAGGTCCAGGAATTCCTCTCATTTTGCTCATGCTGCTTTTGTTGCCACTTTTGAGCCCAAGGACATTGGACATGCTTTATCTGATGCAAACTGGGTCAATTCTATGCATGAGGAGTTGGAAAATTTTGAGAGGAACCAGGTGTGGGAGTTAGTTGAACCACCTCCAAATTGCCATCCCATAGGAACCAAGTGGGTTTGGAAGAACAAAGAGGGAGAGAATGGGATGGTTGTGAGGAACAAGTCCAGACTTGTTGCTCAGGGGTTTAGTCAGGAGGGGATCGACTATGAGGAGACCTTTGCTCCCGTGGCCCGTCTTGAGGCAATTCGGATCCTTCTAGCCTTTGCCGTGGCTAAAGGGTTCAAGTTGTTTCGGATGGACGTGAAGAGTGCTTTTCGAATGGGGTCATAGAGGAGGAGGTGTATGTGAAGCGACCACACGGGTTTGAGAGCGAGTGGTACCCACACGGGGTATACGAGGTTGAAAAGGGCTCGTATGGGTTGAAACGGGTGCCCCGTGCTTGGTATGGGAGATTGAGAGGTTTTCTTTTGAGCGAGAGGGTTTGTGATGGGTACCGTGGATAGAACCCCGTTTCTCCTCAAGCATGAAAATGACTTGCCGATTGTTCGGTATATACGTGGATGATATTGTCTTTGGTGGCTCATCACATAACCTTGTTGCCAAGTTTGCAGATGAGATGAGCAGGGAATTCGAGATGAGCATGATGGGCGAGTTGCAGTATTTTCTCGGGCTACAGATCAAGCAAGTGAAGGACGGTACATTTGTGCACCAAACCAAGTACACGAAAGACATGCCGAGGAAGTACACGAAAACCCAGTGCTTCACTCCAGAACCAAACATATAGAAGTGAGGTATCATTTCTTGAGGGACAATGTGGAGAAAGGAACCATTGTTTTGAGCCATGTCCCTACCCAAGATCAGCTAGCCGACATCTTTACAAAGCCTCTCGACCAAGCTACATTTGTGCGCTTGCGGGGGGAACTTGGGGTTTGTTGCCCTTTCTAGTTGATTCTTGGGGGATTTTCTTTTTGTATCATATGTATCATACCATGTTTTACTTTGATGTATATACATGCTTTGCTTGATGTACAAACCATGGTAGGATAGCCATCTTGTCATATATCATGTTGCATTTGTATCATATTGCATTTTAGGATGATGAGCTTCTTTCATATGCCATATTTGAGTCTCTTTGGCTATTTGTGAGATATTGGTTATATGTGTGGAGAAATGGTGATGTGAGGCTATGCTCTTGGAATATTTGAGATATATGTGTGGTGAGATAGCCCTTTTTGAAATAAATGCTAAACTTGACTAATTTTTGATGAAATACGCTCCACTTGTGTGTAGTTGTGTATCCATGTCACAGTTTGGTCTAAATGTGCTTTTCATGCTTAGATTGTGCTTGGATGCCTTGTTCTTGCATTTGGGCCAAAGGCCGAATATCATTGTGAATGTTTAGCCTATGTTGCATTCATGGGGGAGCATAAGCTTCTTTTTGCCGCAAAGGCACTTCATGTACCATGAAATTAATTAATCTTGAAAAGAAGTGTGAATGCTTGAAAAATGCTCCATCCATCATGTCTATCCTTAAAATGTATTATCTTTCACATATGGGTGCTAAACATGTTGCATGATGTTCACCGGTGGAGAAGTCTCCCCGAAGTGGACACATGGCTCATGAGCTTTGACATGACATGCTTTGCTTTATGGGTGTTTGCCATGATCTTTTGCCGAGAATTTGATATCCTTGTATGATCTTTGAATGGTATGCATGTTTGTGGCTCAAGTGTGACATGGATAGGCTTTTACATGTGAAGCGAGCCTTCTTTTGGTAAAACTGCTTAAATCTGAAAATTTTGCTTTGTCACATGCTTGTATTTTCATATATTACTTGTGGCAATGCTTTGGCTATGCTATGATTCATATGTGTGATCTTTGTCTCATTTTTAGCCTTTGACACTAGATTTGGCCTATTTGAGAAGCTCATGTAGTTGTTTATATGCTTTGTTTTGCATTTCTGCATTTTCACCTTGATTCATACATTGTCAAAAAGGGGGAGAAGAGGTGATCTTAATGAAAATTCAGAAGAGGTGAGCTGAAATTTGGAAGGTTGCATTTGTTCAGGGGGAGCTTTCTTGCTGTTTTCGGTGTGGAGTTTGTGCTTTGCTTGGCTTGTGACCTTTCTTCGCCTTTCTTCGGTTTTGGTCATGAGTTGAGCTTCCTTGTTTTTCTTTCTTCTTTCTTTTCTCCTTTTCTCTGAATTTCATTTCGCGTTGTGTGTTGTCAATGCACTCATCAAGGGGGAGATTGAGGACCGGGAGCGTCCCGGTGGTCGATGGATGACCGCTCCTCGGTGATGAGTGATTGACAACGGGTGTTGGACCGACTCTTGGCTTAGTGCGCGGGTGTAGGCCGCGGCCTAGTTCGTGTTGTTGCGGGTGAAGAACGGGCGCGAAAGGTCTTCGGCCTTGAGGGGCCTCCGGGAGATGGAGAGACAAGTAGGCTCGGTTCGAGGGACCCGGTGGATAGCGGGACCGGGTGCGGGCCACATGGTGGTGACACAAGCAATACGAAGTCATGGACGGACGAGCGGTGCACGGTGGCGGTCGAGTCAAGTGGTTTGGCGGGAGGCCGGATCGGGCACGTGGGGTTTGGTGGTTTGCCCACAAAACCATCGGCGGACGGTTTCTTGGTTTGGGCCTCAAAATCAAGTCCGAGGGCCCAACACGACGGAGACGGGATCCGGGCGTGTCGGGAAGCTTCGAGGCGGAGGACACGCGGCGGGATCGCATGGCTTGCGTCGGGAGGACGCGGGGGTGCGGCAAAGGCGTGGCCGTCCGTTGGCAAGACCCACAAACATTACCTAAATGCCCCTACGTGGGTTGTATCGCCGAGTAGTTTAGTTAGGGGTAGTCGAGTCATTTACCACTCCGGCGGGACTCGATATATAAGCCATGAGTGTGTGTGGATGGCTCTCTCTCTCCGTGACTCGGGTTTCATTTCCCCCCTCCTCTTTCTCATTTTCGTAGCTATTTTTCTTCCATTTTTCTCTAGGCTAGCATGAGAGCTTCATGAGAGATTTGTTGAGAGGGATGGATGCTAGGGCGGCATGCTAGACCTTGTGAATCTTTCCTGGTTTGTATAGAAGATTCGGGGTTGTTTTTCGTGGCTTTTCGTGCTTGTTTTCGTGCCTTTGTTCCTGGTGTGATTCCGCTGATTTGAGCGGGTTTCTCCCCGGATTTCTTTGAGGGAAACATGGATAGTTGTCTTGTGCATCTTTGTGCTTGATCTTGTGACCTCAAACGCCGGAAACCACTTCGATTCGTGAGTTTTCGTTCGGTGCTCTAGTTTTTGGTGGTGCTCAAAGGATTCGCGATTCCCGGTGATTTAGGGAGTTAGGAGGCAAGATTTTGGGCTATAGCATCCTTGTGTGACGCTTTTCAAGTACCCAAACCCTTGTCTCTACAAACCTTCAACCGTTTGGGAAATCCGATGATGATTTGGGGGAGTTGACTTTCGGGGTCGGGCGTTTTCGGCTCCGTCCGCACCCGGAGGACAGTCCGCGAGGACCGGGCGGACGGTCCGCGCGGCTAGGGTTCGTCCCGTGTTCTTCGTGTTCTTGCTCGTCTTTCGTTTCGATCCGTCGCGATTTTGGTTTTCGGTTGGACGGAGTTTCGGACGGTCCGCGGCGAGGGCGGATGGTCCGCGGGTGCACGGCGGACGGTCCGCGTGCTCCCCGCGGACGGTCCGTGGTTCGTGGGTTGCTTCGGTTGGTTCCGTGTGATTTAACGGACGGTCGCGGCTCGGGCCGGACGGTCCGCGGCTCGGGTGCGGACGGTCCGCGGTACCGGCCGGGGACGGTCCGCGCGGCCCTTTGCGGACGGTCCGCCCTGTCTGGCCGGATGGTCCGCCTGAGGCTGAGCGCTTTGCTTCTTGGTTCGATTCCTTCCCCCTTTCTTTCGTGATTCCGCGTGTGCTTCAAGGAATCATTCCTAGGACTAGAGGTTGATCCATAATCTCGTGGTCTTGGCGATTGGTGCGTGATTCGATCCATCGCTTGTGTGTGACCGGGATTTGAGTACGGCATAGGCCGGGTTCTTTGGGAAGAATTTTTACCGGCTCCTATTCACTCCCCCCTCTCTAGTCGCCATCCGATCCTTCGGTTTTCGCCAAGATTTTTCGGTAGCTAGCATGGCTTTGACCGGAGATCTTTGTTGGTGAAACCGTGGTGCGTTTTGGTGCTCGAAAGAGGTGTTTCGGAAAATTTCTTGGTTGCCTCGTGGAGGCGGTCTAACCGCCCCCTATACCCGGTCTAACCGCCCCCTATACCCGGCCGGCTTTCGAGTTGTTTCCGCCGTCGTGGGTGCGTGTGTGTTGAGGTTGTGGCGGGGGTTTGTTCCTAGGACCGGTAGAACTCTAGTGGCTACGTGGTTTTGGCAAACGGAAGGTAGAAGTGCGGAGCGTGTGATTTCGGGGGGTCCGACCGAGCGAGTTCATCTTGTCGGAGTTTCAATCTCCTTCGAGAAGAATGTTTATCGGCTCCCATTCACTCCCCCCTCTCGGTCGCCTTATCGGTCCTTCAAGTGGTATCATAGTAGGTTCGGGTCTTTGTTGACTCTAATCGGTCTAAGATCCAAGGATGGCGTACCGAGAACGGGGTTCGGGTCCTCCACACTTCGATGGCAAGAACTACCAGATGTGGAGTAAGCGGATGGGGGCGTTCCTCCGCGGAAAGGGTCAGATCCTTTGGGATGTCACGGTGGACACAGGCTATGTCCAGCCGATGGACTTCCTCGCTCCAGGATCGAGGGACAGGTTTGACGCCAACAACAAGGCGGTCGACTACTTGTTTCGTGCTCTGTGTCAGCCTGAGTTCGATCGGGTGCACACCGAGCACTTGGCTTGTAGAATTTGGACGTGTCCTGAAGGAGGCCCATGTTGGGAATGCCCAGGTTCAGGCACGGATGTATGCGACCTACCGGAGAGAGTATGAGAACTTCACTCATCTCCCCGGTGAGTCCATTGATGCCTTGTTTCAGAGGTTCACGGTGGTAGTGAACAACATGAGGGCCAATGTGGACGTGCTCCCGTACGATGATCATGATAGAGCTGTCAAGCTCTTACACTCTTTGGATCATACGATTTGGGGTGGAAAGTTCGAGGCCATTGTCGAGTCGGAGAAGTATGACACTCTGACGGTGAACGAGCTGTTCTCGAAGCTCAAGTCGGCTAAGGTGGATAGGGGCATGACAGCCAAGCTCGAGGGCCCGACTGACTCTCATAGTCTTGCCCTCGTTGGTGGTTCGAAGGGAAAGGCTAACACTAACCCATCCACCAGGATGTTCTCTGTGTCCTCTTTGATGTCTATGCCAGATGAGGAGTTCGATGTGCTTGGAGAGGACAAGCTGGCGCTCCTGACGAGACGGTTCGAGAGGCTGCACGAGAATCGAGTGAACATGAAGAGGAACACGAGGACATGCTTCCAGTGCGGCAAGCCAAGACTCTTCGCCGCCGACTGCCCGGAGAAGGTCGAGAACAAGGATGGCTACAAGCACAAGCCGAGGAACGATGGCAAGTACCCGATCGAGGCGCGGCCACAAGAGCAAGTACAAGAACAAGCACAAGGACGAGCGACGATCGAGGAAGAAGGAGAGCCGAGGCAAGGCCCGAGCGTTGGTTGGTGCGAGCGATGTCGACTCTAGTTCCGTGTACTCCACCTCGAGCTCGAGTAGCGGTGAAGACGAAGGTGATCATCGCAAGAGCAAGAAGTCGTCCAAGAACCCGAGCAGCCGAGCCGCCGCGCGAGAGACGGCTTCGCACCATGGCGCCGAGCTCCGACACAAGAAGAAGAGCACACAGAGTGACTCGGATTACGAGTCCGACGACGAGGTGCGTGATGAGCTTCCCTTCTTGCGCCAAGAGAATGAACGACTTGGTATTTTGCTTGATAATCGTGATGACATGCTTAGAGAGGCCAAGAAAATGAGAAAAGAGCTTAGGGCTTCACTCGAGGATGCTAGGACTAGAGTGGTCGAGTCGGAAACACGGGTGCTTTATAGCAAGCTTGAGATTGATTCCCTTAAGGCTAGCCCTATTATTTCGGATGATGTTGATTGTGCTGATTGCTCCATCTTTCTTGCTTATCTTGCTTTGTTCAAGGAAAAGCATTCCTTCAAGTGTGAGGAACTAGATGTGCTTAGGGTTTAAGTGGCTGAGCTTAAATCTAGATCTGTTTTGCTAGGTGCTTGCACTTCTTGCCCTGTTTTGCATGCTAAGATTGATGAGATGCATGCTTACACTAGTTCTCTTGAGGCTAAATTGAAGGAACCCATGCCTACATCATGCTCTACCTGTGAAATGCATGCTTTGAAAAATTTGGAACTTGCACATTATGTTGATCGTTTGCGGGAGAGAATGATGAGCCGAGAAAGTGGATGGGTTGGTTGTCCGGTCATGAGCCTCGGTTGAGGATGATGATCGAGGCATTTAAGAGGCAGGATGGTGAGGGACTTGGGGCAAACAAGGTTGGTGAGGGAAGTGGAGAGAATGTCCCAGAGCCACCAAAAACCCACCACAAGAATGATTTCCCCCCAAAACCTAACTATCTTAGGAACCGACTAGACACAACCCCAGCTCCACCCGTGTTTCCTACACCCACAAATGATCTCCAAAAGACTATCCAGTTTGTGAGCACTTCGGAGAAAGTGTTCTTTGGGAAAGTGAGTGAGAAGACTAGTGAGGAGAAACCGGTGGAGTTGAGTGGAGAGAAACCAAGTGAGCAGCCCCAATCCAAGCCTAAGCCTAAGCTTGTGAGGTTCCATTGTGGCTATTGTGGGAGATAGGGTCACAAGGATGAGTTTTGCTTCAAGAGGAAGCAGGAAGAGAGGATGGCAAAGGAGTGGGCGAACAAGGATAGGTACAACCCTTCCCATGGTGTACCTAAGCCTCGTATGCCACTGCCCAGGGGTAAAGCTGTGGTGAGAAGTGTTCCGGCATGGGGAGATGCGAGTTCCCGCAGCTGAGGAGCAGTTTTGGAGGGGGCGGTCGACCGACCCGGCTAGCTGGCGGTCGGACCGGCCCCGCCCGCAGGGGGGCGGTTAGGACCCGCCCGGCTAGGCGGTTCAACCGCCCCCCGCACTCCGGGCGGTGTGGTTTTCGAGGTGGTGAGTCGAGAGGTTTTAGTTCGGGAGGTGGTGTTGCTTTGGTGGTTGGTCCGGGAGAGTTAGCGGTGGTCGGTTGCTAGGCATTCTCCCCCTCGAGTTCACTACAGGGATGGGAGGAGTCGTAGCTTTGAGAAGGAGAGGAGGGACGGTCCACGGGTCTTCTTTCGTGGCTTTGGTCCTCCTCCAAGCAGCGAGGGGTGGTTTCCTCGGAGTGGTTACCGAGGTGGTGTTCGTGGTGGTAGTTATGGTAGGAAAGATGGCTTCATGTGTGCTAACCCCACTTTCGAGCAAATGGCTCGGCACTGGTTTTACTCTTTTGGTACTAACCCCGGTCTGCCGAGTCGTTTGTTCGCCCACGTGCTCGTTTTTGAATTTCGGGTGGGAGACTTGAAGAACATTTGGTTGATTGACTCCGGTTGCTCGAGGCATATGACCGGAGATAGGGGGTGATTCTCCGGTCTCGTCCCGGTGGTGACGAAGAGGTACATCACTTTTGGGGACAATGGGCGTGGGCGTGTGCTTTCGAAGGTGAGATAAAAGTGAGTGACAAGATCACTGCGAGGCATGTTTCTCTTGTTCAATCGCGGGGTACAATTTGCTTTCGTGTCCCGGCTTGTTGGATGAGGATTTTGAGGTGTTGTTTTGGCCGGTGGTTCTCGGATTTTGGACTCTCGAGGGGACCTTGTTTGTATGGTCGTTCCCGAGGGTCAGGTGTTTCGTGCTGATTTTTCTCAGTCTTCGGGTGTGGAGCGTTGTTTCTTGGCTGGTTCTTCGAGTGAGTTGTGGAAGTGGCATAGTAAGTTGGGTCACTTGAGCTTTGACCTTTTGTCTCGCTTGAGTAAACTCAATTTGGTCCGAGGATTACCACGGTTGAGGCTTGAGAAAGAGTTGGTTTGTGCGCCGTGTAGGCATGCCAAGATGGTAGCCTCTTCTCACCCGCCTCTCACCGATGTGATGACTGAGCGTCCATGCGAGCTGCTCCATATGGACCTTGTTGGCCCAGCTCGTGTGCGATCTTTGGGTGGGAAGTGGTATGTCCTTGTTGTGGTGGACGACTATTCTCGGTATGCGTGGGTGTTCTTTCTCGAGGAAAAGGGGGAGACATTTGGTTTTGTTCGAGATCTAGTCTTGAGGTTGAGGAACGAGAGGCACGGAGATGCCATACGAGCCATCCGCAGTGATAATGGCTCGGAATTCAGAAACTCTCATTTTGAAACCTTTTGTCATGACTTGGGTCTTGAGCACCAGTTTTCGAGTCCGTATACGCCTCCCCAGAATGGTGTTGTGGAAAGGAAGAACAAGACATTGTGCGAGATGGCTCGGGCGATGCTTGATGAGCATAGGACTCCGAGGAGGTATTGGGCTGAGGCGGTGAATACCGCGTGCTATGTGTCGAACAGGATCTACCTCAGAGTGCACAAGAAGAAAACATGCTATGAGTTGATGCATGGTCGCACACCCAAGGTGAGTGACTTCCATGTCTTTGGTTGCAAATGCTTTATTTTGAAGAAAGGCAGGAAGTTGGATAAGTTTGAGGCTAGGTCTGTCGATGGTATTTTCTTTGGTTATGCATCTCATTCTAGAGCATATCGTGTGCTCAATCTTGAAACTAACCAAATCGTGGAGATTTGCGAGGCAACCTTCGATGAGACAGAGCCACGTAGTCAGCTTGTCTTTGAGTGTGCAGGTGATGATGAGCTTGGCGAGGAGATCTTTCAGGAGGAGGAGCATGATCATGGAGACGATGAAGATGGCGGTGCGGTGCCCCCAGCTGAACATGTACCCACTACTTCGACTACGATGATGGACGGACCCTCTACTACACCTACGATGACAAATCAAGAACGAGGAGAAGCTGATGTTGAGGGGGAGGTAGCATCGAGGCGAGAACCTCCCCGACGAGTACAAGTGGATCACCCATCTTTGAGGATCATCGGCGACGTAAATGAACGCACTACACGGTCAAGGGTTCGAAACAACTCTCATTTCGCTCATGCTGCATTTGTTGCTACTTTTGAACCCAAAGACATTGGACACGCACTATCTGATCACAATTAGGTTAATTCGATGCATGAGGAGTTGGAGAACTTTGAGAGGAATCAGGTTTGGGAGTTGGTTTACCCTCCCCCAGGGTGTAAGCCGATTGGTACAAAGTGGGTGTGGAAAAACAAAGAGGGTGAGAAAGGTGAGGTTGTGAGAAACAAGTCGAGGCTTGTTTCTCGGTGGTTCAGTCAGAAGGAGGGGATCGACTACGAGGAGACCTTTGCTCCTGTAGCCCGTTTGGAGGCAATAAGGAACCTTCTAGCTTTTTCCGTGGCTAAAGGGTTCAAGTTGCACCAAATGGATGTGAAGAGTGCTTTTCTGAATGGTGTGTTGGAGGAGGAAGTGTATGTGAGGCAACCTCCAGGGTTTGAGAGTGAGAAGTACCCCTACCGAGTGTACAAGTTGAGGAAGGCGCTGTATGGGTTGAAGCAGGCGCCTAGAGCTTGGTATGGTAGGTTGAGGGGGTTCTTGTTTGAGAGAGGTTTTGAGATGGGGAAGGTCAATCAGTCCTTGTTTTTGCCGAGGCGGGCGGAGATATCCCGATTGTGCGGGTGTACGTGGATGATATTGTCTTTGGTGGCTTGTCTAACTCTCTTGTTGCAAGGTTTACGAGAGGATATGAGCGGGGAATTTGAGATGAGCATGATGGGTGAGTTGCAGTTCTTCTTCGGGCTACAAATCAAACAATCAAAAGAAGGGACATTTGTGCACCAAGCTAAGTACACCAAGGACATTGTGCGAAAGTTCAAGATGGAGGATTCCAAGGCTATGACGGCGCGCCGATGAGTACGACTACAACTCTTGATGCGGACGAGGAAGGTGAACACGTGGACCGGAAGGAGTACCCGAGCATGATTGGGTCACTTATTTACTTGACGGCGACGAGGCCGGACATCCGAGTTCTTGGTATGTCCGTGCGCTCGTTTTCAAGCGCCTCCGAGGACTTCGCATCGCAAGCGGTGAAGCGAATTTTCGGGAACTTGCGTCACACTCCCGATTTCGGCCTTTGGTACTCCGCGTCCTCTTCTTTGGCGCTTCATGGATTTTCAGACGCGGATTTTGCCGGGTGTCGGTTGGATAGGAAGTCCACTTCTGGGACTTGCCAGTTTTTGGGGTCTTCTTTGGTGTCTTGGTCTTCCCGCAAACAGTCGAGTGTTGCTCAATCCACTACCGAGGCAGAGTATGTTGCCGCTACTAGTTGTTGCTCTCAGCTCCTTTGGATTTCATACACCATGAGTGACTTTGGTGAGGAGTATACGCATATCCACTTCAATGTGATAGCACTAGTGCCATATGCGTTGCAAAGAACCCAGTGCTCCATTCCAAAACCAAGCACATAGAAGTGAGGTACCATTTTCTGAGAGACAACGTAGAGAAAGGAAAGATAGCTTTGATTCATGTACCCACACATGACCAACTAGCCGATATTTTCACCAAACCCCTAGATCAAGCAACTTTCACTCGTTTGCGGGGGAACTTGGTGTGTGTTTGATTTCTTGAGTTGGGTGTGTGGGAGCTCCTTTGTAGCATATGTATAGCTTTCCTTTGTGCATTTCTTGCATTTGGCATGGCGCATGTAACATGATGTATAGGCATCCTTGTATCTTAGATTGCATGCATTTTGTATCATATGCATTGGATAGGAAAAGCTTCTCCTATATACATTGTTCACCATGGGATGCTATATATGTTTTTGTGAGCTTGTTTGGTATGCTATGGTTAGTTTGGCTTAGCTCTTGATGATCTTGATGAATGATCCATGGTTGATGGCTATGTTTTTGAAAATTGTCTCATATATGCTCTCTCATGTGTAAACGCCTTTACATGATGTTGAGATGTTTTAGTGGCTTTGCTATGCTTAATTTGTGGTTGGATAGCTAGTTTATTGATCATATGGGGCCAAAGGCTCATTTGCCATCATGAATGTTTAGCCTCTTGCTTTATCTTGTGGAGGGGCATAAGTTCCTTTTTGTCGCAAAGACATTTCATGTACCAATTATAAATCTGAAAATGAAATGTAAAATGCTTGGAAAATATGTTCCCATGTCATATGTGCTGAAATTAATTTGCTTTGGGTGCTAAACCGTTGCATGATGCCTACCAATGAGAAGTCTCATATATAGAAATAGGCACATGGCTCGGTGGCTTTGACATGACATGAGGTGCTTGTGGGTGTTTATGATGGTCTTATGATTAGAATGGCTGTCCTAGCATGAAGTTTGTGTGGCTTTGCCATTTTGACATGTTTTGCTCATGTTTAGGTTTTTGCTTGTGAGAGAATAACTTTTCGCAAAATTACTCAAATCCTTTTTAGCCTTGTCCAATGGTTGTGCACTTGATGATCATGTAGTTAAGGTCATTACGAACCTGTAGAGTATCTAACTTGCTCATTTGGACTTGTGTAGCTCCTTGTGATGAATTTTGTATATTTGAGAAGCTATATGTTGAAACTTTTCGCATTTTTCCTTGACTCATGCATTGTCAATAAGGGGGAGAAGTTTGTGCATGCTTTGGACACCTGGGAGTGTTTGGAAGGTGTTCCAATTGGTTCGGGCAAATTTTGAGCAGTTTGGTGCAGGGCCGGTCACATGGGGCGGTCTAACCGCCCCCAGGCGGTCAGATGTGTGGTAGGCAGTCTAACCGCCTGGGGTAGGCGGTCTAACCGCCCTGAGCAAAGTGAGCAGTTTTTGCTCTTTGTTGCATTCCCGTGTTGCATTGCTGCATTTGTTCAGGGGGAGTGTGCTTTGGCTCAGGGGGAGCTTGCATATGTGCAGAGGGAGCTCTTTGTGTTGTTCGAGTTTTGGTTCGGTGGTTTGCGCTCTTTGTTGAGCATGGTTTTGTCTCGGATGTGTCAAGACGTTGCCCTTGCCTAAGGGGTCCGAGAGTTGTCTTCGTCAAGTGATCTTGCTCTTCGCCTTTCTTTGGCTTTCGATCGCTTGTTGAGTTTTTTTGTTTCTTTTCCTTTTCTTTTCTCTTGTGTTACTTCATGTGGGTGTTGTCAATGCACTCATCAAGGGGGAGATTGAGGACCATGTGTTGTTCGAGGACCGGTGGATGGTCGCTTCCTTGTGTGATGAGTGATTGACAATGTTGTGTGGACTGATTCTTGGCTAAGTATTGCAGGTGCATGTTGCGGCTTGACTCGTGTTGGTGCAGGTGAAGAACAAGCACGAAAGGTCATTGCCGGTGAGGCCTCCAGGTGTGGAGAAGACAAGTAGGCTTCGTTCGAAGGACCCAGTGGCCAGTGGGGTCAAGTGCGGGCCGCATGGTGGCATGAATAGCAAGATGAAGTCGTGGACGGTTTCTTGGTAGAGCCTCAAAACCAAGGTCGAGCCGGGACTACGTGGGAGCCGAGTCATGACCGGAGATTGGCGCGAGCTACACCGAGTTCGCGGGGTTTGCGGTGGTTCACCGGAAAACCACCGGGTTACTCGGTTGAGCCACAAAACCGAGGCCGAAGACTCGACGAGGAGGTGCGGCCACCCAAGCCGGTTCAATCGCCCAGAGGGGCGGTCGGACCGCCCGGGGGCCGGTCGGATTGCCCGGCCGGTCCTAACCGCCCGGGGGGGGGGGGGTTCGACCGCCCGGCCGCCGGCGCCGAGATGCTTCGAAGCGAGAGGACACACGTCGGGATCGCAAGGCTTGCGTCAAGGCTAAGCGAGGTTGCGCTCGCCGGGCATCCGTCCGGTGAAGAAATTCCGAAGACTTCTAAATCCGCCCTTGAGGGGCTTGTATCCCTAGTTATTAGGTGAGGGTAGTTTAATCTTTTGGGTGCCTCCATATATACTCATTGAGTGGATGGATGGCGACCAACTCTTGGAACCCTAGCTCATTTGTTTTTCCATTTTCGTTCTCCTTTTTCCCTAGTTTTTCCTAGGACTAGCTTGAGAGCTTCATGTGAGATCTAGAGAGAGAGGGATGGATGTTTGGGTGGCAAGCTAGACCTTGTACGAACCTTCATGGTATGTATAGATGGTTCGGCGTTGTTCCTCAAGGTGGTTTTCCCGTCCTTCTTTGTGTTGATTTTCGGAGCTCTTTGTTGGCGGTGTTTTGAGAACGATTTCTTGGGGCTTTTGGTGGGTGTCTTGTATGAGGATCTTGTGCCTCTTTGGCTGGTGACTTTGCCCCCAAATCTCTCTTGAATCGAACTCGATTTGGTGGTTTTTCGAGTTGGGCGAGTTCTTGACCTAGAGAAGCGATTTCTTCGATTCCTCTTGATTGTGAGCGTTTCGGGTTGATTCCTTTAAGGTAGAGGTTGCTCGTCACACCCGGTTTTCAAAATAAACCAAGTGTTACCTATATGTATGCCGGGATCTAGTTCCATACATATAGTGACATCATTAGTGAATAACGAAACAATATCACGTAAAGAAAAGAGATTATCGAGAGATTTACGGGAGAATCACGGGAAGCAAAGGCTCCAAACTTCACGGGCAATCGGCGGGGGTTGCGTACGCCTAGCATCATCTTCTCGGACCTCGGTACACATTCTTCTTCTGAACAGCGGTTTAGCAAGGATGAGTACACTTATGGTTGGTACTCAGCAAGGCCACAAAAATAACCGGAAAGCAATTTTAAATCCATCTTTAAGTTTATTAATCATGTGAGGGTCCAGGCCGCTCTTGACCGTGAGCACGGCTGATCGATCAGTTTTACACTCTGCAGAGGTTGTACACTTTCACCACAAGTCGCGTAAAAGTTCCGAAGAACTTTGAACCCAACCATGCTGTGCAAAAGTAGGCACAATACCACACTTCCGAGGTGTGGTTGCATAGGGACGCTACGAGGCCTTTACAAAGAGTCCTCCTATGTGTATTAGTCCATAGTAGCACGCCTAGAGGCTATCTTTCGTACCCTCCTTCTACCCTCGGACCCGGGTTAGCCTAGAAGAGCACTTCCGTTCCAAAACCCGTCCCGCAGTAGAAGAGTCATAAAAGCATTCCTCCGTACCCCAAGCTACTAAGGCTAATATCCACACAAGACTTCCCTAATTAATTGGCCAAGACAGAGCCATATGTCTTGTGGTTGTACTTGTTTTCCTGGGTGGTTCTCCATGTTCCGATTAATTTATAATATTCTTGTTTAAAGCATAGGTAGAAGGATGGTTAGGGTCACTTGCCTTTCTCCAACAAAAAGTTAGTTGTTATTCTACTCTTTCTCTTTGAAACTCTTGAACTTCGGGACTTCGATCAACGACTCGATCTTCTACTCGAAGCAAACATCGGGTACAAACATGCAAAAGAAAACAAGCACAACTAAGAACAATGCACCACTCAAGAAAGGCTTAAAAAGAGAACAAGGTTCGGTTCTAGGAACACAATCGCAAGAAACGCTCAAGGCTATCGGGAGATTTGGATTATATCACACAAGGTTATGTGCTTGGTATATTTTAATTGAATAAAATCATGTGCATAGGTTATTTTAGAGAAATACCCTATTTAGAATTAAGCAAGTTATATTTTTATATAAAAGGCGATGTAAACTTAGTCCAATTTTATTCATAAATATTTAAGTATGATTTATGCAAATGAAACATTTTATTTTAGAAGAAGCATGTAAAGCATCTAAGCGTGTACTTTATGTTTCGAGTTTAACTAAGCAAATTATAATTAAAAAAATATTTGTATTTATCTTAGTCAAATTAACATTTTATTAAGAAAGCTCGGGATAGCCTACGTACCTTTTATTTAGAAAGCGAGATTGAATAAACATTATTTAATTTAACATTTACATATGAAAAGCCGAAGGGTAGCTCTAATAGATTTTATTTAGAATACAAGTTTAGTAGATATTAATCAAGTTAAATTTAAATAAATTCTTAAAACACATTTTATGGTAAACGTTAGAACTAGCACGTATTTTATTATGATACGAAACTAACGCAACAAGAACGACGTTAAACAGAGCTATAACGCGAGATCTATGGGTTAAACAAGGATTAGAGATCTAATCATGATTAACTGTAGATGTAGAGGACTATTATAGAAGATTAACAAGACAAAAAGATTTGGTCAGATATTACAAGATTCTTCAAGGCTTAGATGGTAAGATGGATATTTATAGAATTACATGATAGAAGATATTTTTCAGAGTGTATATGGCATGAGCATGATATGCTGACATGATGACATCAACCAAGGAATGAAGTCACGTGAAACCTATAAGCTTTTGCATATTTGTCTAAAGGAAGTACATGTGCATGCACGTACATGACTCGTAGTAGCAAAATGATGTTGACAAGAGTTAAACTATAGGAGTTCACGGGTGAAGTTGATTTGTATACATACCGTATGCAACTCATGGTGGTTTGCTGGAAACGTAGGCATACATGTTTAGACATACCGATGGAGCTCGGTGTACCTTGTGTGATGACGACATACCGATTGTGAACAACCACGAGGGAGGAGTCGACGAAGGGGCGCCGGCGTTGTCTTGGTACGAAACGCAGCGGCGGATAACGGAGACGGCCGGGGAAGTTGAAGCGGATGACGACGGGTCATGGCGGACGCCGGACGGGATCTCCGAACCGAAGCGCTGCGGGTCCGGGTCGGGGTGTCCGGCGGTGGGGACATGCGAACGGATGCGGCTCGGCTTGGTTGCTCGAAGTCGAAGATGCCCGCGACGTCGTGTCTTGGTCCGGCGGTGAGGGACCACGAGGTAGCCGAAACGGCAAGAGCAATGGAGGACGACGGTGGCTCGATTGCCGCGGCGGCGTTGTGCGGATCAAAGCGAGGCGGCGGCAAGCGGGACAACGGAGCGACAGGGACGCGGGGCTGCGGCAGGAGGGTCGGGGTTTGATTTTTATAGGGTGCGGTGGAAGTCTTGAGGGCCGGCAAGAAATGGTGGAGTGGCGGTGACCCTTGATGGCCATAACAATTCGTCGGTTTCTAGTGGAGAAGAGAAAATGGAGGAAAGGGAAGCAAGCACTGTGGACGATCATCAATGGTCATGATGACCAGCGACCGTTACTGGTGGAAGGGAAAAGAAATGGAAGCCGCACTGGTGGAAGGAGAATGAAATGGCAACAACGGCCGACCATTGAACACAATTGATGGTGATTATGGTGATGGCTATTATGGTCGAAAAGGAGTAAAGAGGGCGACAATTCTTGGGAGAGAAAGTAAAGAAGACACGGAGTACATGCGAGAGGAGCAACGCGAAGAGGCCAAGGGTCGTGGCCGGCGAGGACGGCACAACAATATGCTGATGGCGTGGTGCGCGGGAGCCGAGCGCGGCTTAGGCACACGAGCCGGGCGGACGAAGCACATTGCGGTGGGATGTCGCTCGGTGCGAAGCCGACATGTGCAAGGACATGGACGGGTGCGCGAGCAAGCGGCCCGGTGACGCGGGCGCAAAGATGAGTGCATGCGGCGCGAGCGCCGACACAACGCACGGGCACGTGAGAGTAGGGCCATTGGTCGGAGGTGGGAGGGGGCTTGCCATGCGGCGCTCGCATGCGGATGGGTGCGCGAGGGGCTCGACCGGTGTGCTTTATAGGGAAGGGCCACCGACGCCCGGGCCGAAACGAAGGACGGCCATCAATGGCCATAGTTGCCCGCCGTTACCATTGGAGATGAATGCTCCACATAGCATTGATAGGGAGCGAGAAGGGCGAGATATGCGGCGGGGGGGGTGCATGACTCGCACAAGAGCGAAAAGCGAGCTTGGGTGGAGGCAAGTGCGGTTGGGAGAGAACAAAACGGCCGGCCATTGATGGTCATCATGGTGGATGCGTTACTATGGAGGAAATGAAGGAAGCGAACAGTTTCTAGGTGCGAGGCTATGTTGTGTGTGCGGGAGGATAACATGCACAACTTTGGAAGATGGGCGGGTGCACCGGACATGTTTGGAAGCGACGAGGGCGGGGCACAAGGTGCGGCGGCGCGCGGGTGACACGACGCGGGCGGATGTGTGGCAGTCAACTCGGTGGCCGGCGATGTTCGGCGATAAGCGGTAGGTGTCGCGCACAGGAGTGGGGCGGCCGTGCGGTTTGGGAGCAGCGCACGAGCGCACATGGGGAACACGTGGCCATGTTGTCACATGGGCGGTGCTGGTGGCCGACGCGACATGCAGGCAGCTTGCTGGGCGCGCACAACGAGATGACAACGACACGCAGATTGGTTTAGGTGACACAGTCAGATGCGGGCGAAGGTTGGGACGCATGGGCTCAGGTCGCCACGGCACACAGATAGGATGCGAGCGGGCACTGGGGCACTTAGCAAGTGTGGTGGTACTGCAAGACGGGCTGCAGATAGGTTGAGCGACACGAGAGCTGAGCGGCTCAGGCACGGATGAGCGCCAGTGCAATGCACGAGTCCGTAGAGCCGAGCCAGGCATGCGGCACGAGGTAGACGGCTAGAGACGCGCGGACATGAGGGCCACGCAGGCGGCGCATTGTGCATGTGCATGAGGGGTACGGCTTAGGTGCGAAGCATAGCGCACAGGAGCTAGGTGGGTGTAAGAGCACGAGTGCGACACAGTGCCGACTGGAAGTGGAGGATGGAACTGATGGGTGGGCCCGACTATCAGTGACTATGGAAGAGAGGGAGATGAAGCTGGGTGGCGAAAAGGACTGAGCCGACTGTTGGGCCAGCTGATAGAAACGTGATTGCAAGAATTAAAGGTGGGTCGCGCGTGACTTCTGGTCTAACAAAGAAGTGAGGCCGGATTGGGATAAAAAAAGAGATATATAGAGAGAGGATGAGTTCCCGAGTTGATGGATAACGGACCGACAACTTATGATTGCTCTTGGGCCGTGCAAAGGTTTGAGCCGAGAAAAGAAAGATAGTCGGATGAGTTGGAAACATAGACAGAGAGAATGAGTTGGATGTACCATAAAAAGATAGAGAGATAGAGATAGATAGATTTTGATTTGACCTTTTTATGATTTTGAGAACACTATCTCAAACAAAACAAATGCAATCCAAATGAATGCAACACTCAAACAATCATTTTATTTAATTTTGAAAGACAATCAATTATTTTCCTACACTAAATTTCCTGTAACAAAATAAATGTTGGGAAAATTTTAAAATTATATCAAAATCGTTGCTTAATTATTTCTCCTAATAACATCCTGAAATCTAGAAATTTCGGGGTGTTACATTGCCCAGGAGGTAACCTGACTATTCCCAAAGTTTTGCTGCAATCCGTGGAGTGATTCGGGAGATCGGGCGCGAGGAAGTTGAGGTTTGACCCGCGGGTTCATTTTCTGGAAGGGGCGGTCTAACCGCCTACGGGGGGGCGGTCTAACCGCCCGGGCTTTCCGGGTCGAAGTTTTGTTTCGCCGGATTTTCTTCTTTGAGTGTTTTTGCCTTGATCGAGAGGAGCGTCCGGGTGAAATTTTGGGTCGTTCTCGTGCCATTTCCTAGGTGTTCTTGGTTGGAGTTCGTTGCTGGGTACAAGAGGTTAGACCGCCCCCGGTAGCCGGTCTAACCGCCCCTAGGCCCTTGGGTGGAGTTTTGGTTTTCGCCAAGATTTTACGGGAAGCTAGCATGGCTTTGACCGAGAGATTTTTGTTGGTGAAACCGTGGTGCGTTTTGGTGCTCGGAAGAGGTGTTTCGGAGGATTTCTTGGTTGCCTGGTGGAGGCGGTCTAACCGCCCCCTATGCCGGTCTAACCGCCCCCTCTGGACGGCCCAGCTTTCGAGTTGTTTCCACTGTCGTGGGTTCGTGTGTGTTGAGGTTGTTGGTAGGGTTTGTTCCTAGGACCAGAAGCACTCTAGTGGCTACGTGGTTTTGGCAAATGGAAGGTAGAAGTGCAGAGCGTGTGATTTCGGGGGTCCGACCGAGCGAGTTCATCTTGTCGGAGTTTCAATCTCCTTCGAGAAGAATTTTTATCGGCTCCCATTCACTCCCCCCTCTCTGGTCGCCTAATCGGTCCTTCACGGTTGCCCTCAACAAAAGCAATAGCCTGTTAGGAGTGTCTACCAGGCGATCGACGATGGACTGCTGCTAATCCCCCTCCTCCGGAACAGGTATGCAAGACATTGCATAATTGGCAGCACCCTTGAGGTCGTTCAGCTCCACCTCATACCCTGCAATTGTGATTTGGTCACTGTGCAACGACTTCAAAACAACGTCAAACTCGACTTCAAGGCCCCGACGAGCTGCGGTCTCATAAGCCAGCTTTTGAGATATGGCGTACTCACTTTCGGTGGCTTCCTTCATCGCCCATTTGAGTTCCAGGCCCCCAGCCTCGATCACACGGACCTTGACCTCCAGGCCCCGAATCTTGCTTCTGGAGGTCGTCAGAGCATTTTTCAGCTCTTCTTCGCGGTTACGGAAATCTGTGCACACAACAGTTAGCTGACAGCTAATGACCTTCTGTTCAAAAAGGGACAAAGACTAAAACCTCACCAGTACCCGCAGTGTTAAATTGCGCAGTGGCCTCCACGGCCTTGCGCCTCTCCTCAGCAAGCTCGTCCTCGAGCCTCTTCTTATCGGCGGCTGCCGCCTCACGAACCTCCCTGAGCTCTCGTTCAAGGTCGGTAATGCGTTGTTCCTTCTCCTCGGCATGCCGCAGCTGGCCGGCCCGGACCTTGGCCCTCTCTGCTAGCGACTGTTACAAAATCATAAGGTCGTCAGCAATGCTTCAAAAGCAAAATAATCATGCAGCGATAATACATCACAGGCAACTCACAATGAGGGCATGGTTGATGGTGATGATGCTGGTCTGCAAGGCCTGCATGTCCTCATTATCCTCGAACCAATCATCCTGCCAAGGGGTGTGATCCCAATTAATTGATCGACGTGGCAACCTCGTGCGGGAGGGAGAAGATGGAGGTACCTGTGCGCCGGACGCATCCGGACCTCCCGGCGCCAGGTCTATCTGAGGCTGGTCCTCGGCCACGTCCTTAGCCCCATTAGGAACAACCCTGATGGGGTCAACGTCTATGACTGTTGGAGAGGCCGTCGCCCCGACCTCCCAAGCTGAGGTCTCAATACCCTCAGTGGTGTGTAGGGAAGAACCCGCCCTCGTGTCAGTCACGGGTGGTGAAGTCATCAATCCCTCCGCCATTCCTCGCGTTGGGGTAGTGGTACGCGCATCATCTGCAAGCACCTCCCCCATGACCTGTGGCTCAGGTGACCTCGTGTGAGAGGGAGATGATGGGGCAACCGGCACCCCTTGTGGTCTTGCCACCGGCCTGCACGGCAAAATACTTCGTTAAGATTGAGTTCAGATAAAAAAGTATAAAGATAGCATCAGCTCGTAAGTTAACACCTCGGCATAGCCGGAAGCCAAATCTTCGACCAAAACACCCGAGGCTTAATAGCCGCAGGTATCTTCACCTGCGCCGCTGCAGCACTGCACTGCGCCTCCAAACTACGTTGGAGAGCTTCCTCCAACGTCTTCTGCACCAGCTCCCGCTACCTCTTGGCAGCAAGACTTCTCGACCTCCTCGCTGCCTGGTCTTCAGGAACCGGCAGTTCTTCGATGGCCTCATCCTTCTCCTCCTCCTCCTCATCTTTCGACCCGATCTCCCGTGAGTGAGGCATCAGAATCGTTGGAGTAGCCACGGCCGGAGGGGATGCAGCCCTGCTCTTCCTCTTCTTCTGCTCTACGGCCTTCACCGCAGAGATCGCAGTGGCAATGGCAGAAGCAGACTTCTTCGCTACCGTTGACCTGGTCCTGCGCTGGGACTTTGCGGTGCCGACGGCTGGATCCGCCCCAGCCTCCGCGTCAGTGTCTTCATTGGCCTCCACCGACGAGTCAGACTCATAATTCTCCAGTAGACGACCCGCTGGAGGTTTGTACTTGTCTGACCTCAGCTTCCTTCGATGTATCTCTCCCTCAGGGAGAGGCGTCGGGCGTCACATATGGAGCTCGCACATCTATGAAACAGATGACATAAGTTCTATACGACCTAAGTGAATCAAGAAAGCAAAGTACAACAACCTAAAGACAGATCTCAGGATCTTACCGGGTCGGCAGACCTCTTCAACGAGTGTGCCCTCGGGCACTTCTTCACTTTCACCTTCCCAAAATACATTTGGGAAACTCTAACTACCATCTCCTCCTTGGAGACCGTGCGGTTCACCTCGCCTGTGGGATCTGATTGCCCACAGTACTCATACGCCGGGTGGACCCGATCCTTGATCGGCTGGATCATCCGCCGGTAGAACGACCTCACCACCGCCGCTCCTATCACTCCTCGATGCTTCATGTCGCTGACTAGCTCCAGGACCCCCTTCAAGTCCTCGAGTTTGCGGGTGGAGAGACCCAGATCCCACTCGCTAATTTTCACTGGCTTATGGCCAGTTCGCCATGGAAGACCTGGAATTTGGTCCGCAATATAGAACCACTCCGACCTCCACCCAGCGGTGTTGTCGGGGAGGTCGGTGTCTATCCATTCTACCTTGAGGCCTGATCTCAAATTAAACATCATAGCCCCCACTGGCCCCAACCTTTTGACAATGCTTTTGACGCAGAAAAAATACCTCCACAATGTGAAGTGAGGCGGTATCCCCAGATACGCCTCACAAAAATGGATAAAAGTCGACACTACAGTGATGGAGTTAGGAACGAGGTGTACCAACTCCAGCCTGTAGTAGTACAGTAGGCCGCGGAAGAAGTCTCTCGCCGGGAGGTTGAAGCCGCGCTCGAAGAAGGAAGCGAAGACGACCTGCTCCTTGACGTCCTCGCTTGGGAAATCTTCCCCGGCAGCTGCCCTCCACTCCACCTCCATCTTCGGCCGGAGCAGCCCCCGGTCTACCAATGCCTGGATCTTGGCCTCGGTCATCATCGACCAGAGCCACACCGCTTGGGGGTCCGGGATGCGAGCTGTTTCTGCCACCATCTCAAGGTTAGGGTTTGCGGTGGATCTAATGTGGCACAGAGACTTAATGCGCATATGCCGGAGGCGCACGACGCGAAGCGGCACTGCTAAGCACGAGCCTAGCTGGTGGAGGAAGTTGGGCGCGTGGCGCGGGAGCACGGTAGTCGCAAGATCGCTGTGGCGCAAAAGAGGAAGAAGGCGATGGGAGCGAGAGGAAGAAGACGAAAGGACCGGGGTCACCCCCGTCTCGGCTCACTCTATTTATAGGGGGACCACCGAATCTATCAGTTGCGGATCCTTGCTCCGCACAACATGCCCCAACGACTCTATCCCAAGAAGCTCGCGAGAAGATTGAGGTGGATTTTTCGCTAACAGACCAAGTGTTACGACCTAAATCTAGGTTTAGGTCGTAAGCTAAGCATGAAGACAACATCAGGTCGTCCTGATGACAAGCACAGTTTGTAAGCCCCCACATCATATAAAATTAGGTCTTTGGCGAATCACTTTGCCAAATCGACCAAGTACATGACAGAAGATAGCGAACATTACATGGATTACCCCCAGGGTACCTACTACCTACGACCTTATCGGATCCAGAATCCGTAGGTACACAAGTCGCCTGCGACCTCACTGGATCCAGAACCCGGCACACAAGATAAACATACTACAAGGCCTGAGCTACTCAGAGCGGTCACCACGACCTACTCCGCCAAAGCAAGGCATGTCGCGAGACTTCTCCTAGCATTTGGACCTTGATGGCGGCCTTACGGGGACCTACTTCAGGACAACACATAATCTAAGGCACGCTCAGCTCCAACTATTGGAATGGAGACACGAGCTTGCTCTTCGGTGTTGAACACCAAGACCCGGTGAGCTCCCGGTGCTCACCAGATATGTCCTGATATAGCTCCAGCTTGACCAGCAGCACCTCCAAACTCTGCCTGGTACCACGTAGAGGCTGGGCTCAGAGGATGGAGATGTTGCCTGCACTTCGCGAGAATTTTCCTAGCTTCAAGTATCTACAAGAACACATCTCTACATTCTAGTGGACGGTCGCATGCCCATGGCATGGCCTCACAACTACCCTGCGGCTTTATAGCTCAACAATGCTTGGTGCTTGCCCCCTTTAGTCTCAAAGGCGCTATTTATAGCCAACACCACACCCCGGGCAGCTGGCGAGGTAATGACTCTATGACCACGTGATAATGGGGTCTGTAGCCTGTGCATCATTAAAGGCGACGACATTACTTTTCCTGATGTCTTTGTCGTTTGTGCATCAATGATGCCCGAGCCCCGCTGCAGAGGTCACATGGCTACAGTAACTCCCTTGATCAGTGGGCAGCTTGTCGTTTTCTGGGTGGCAAGAGCATCTCCGACCACTGTTGACCCGTGATCCTGCAGTCTATGCTACAAGACAAAACCTGACCCTGTGTCAGAGGGCTCTGCGCCTAACTTAGCCCGCCTTCGACGACAACTTCACGACCTTCTTCTACGACTTGATGTCTATTATTTGCACCCGCTAGGCTCTACGTCCTGGTGCACCCGCTATGGCTCTGCATGTAAACGGACCTATCCCAATCAGCTTATATTTCTGTTTCCTGAGCAGAATGGTCGTAGGTTCGATTGAAGACCTTCCGAGGTAGGCATGCCTCACTGCTCTACCAGATCATTCTGGGTGCCTAGAAATCAACAATACCATGGAGATTAGAAACATCAACGAGCTCTACAATTTTTCGTCAGGCCTCCGTGGTTGGTGTGCCTGTTGTTACTAAGGTCGCCAAAACCTGGGTACAATGGCTCTGCTGGATGGTTAGCAGCTATGCTGGTCATCTAGACACCAAAACGACCTCCTTGAGGTCGGCGTGCCTTACATACCTAGGTCTTGCAATACCGCGGTATGTTTATGGCTCTACCAACCTAGTTGGGCGCCCTGGATGCGTGATCTCCTGAGGTCGGTGTGCTTTTGTAAGCCCTGCCAGCCTGCTCTGGACACCAAGGAGTTTTACGTTGGAACGAAGGCCTCTCAGCGGGGTGCGCGCCTGATGGCCCTGCCAAGTGCTTCCAGGTGCTTGGGCGCTTATGTTTTGAGACCTTCCTTAGGTCGGCATGCCTCGAGTGGCTCTGCCAGACTCCTTGCAGCCATGCAGAATATCTGGGTGTCTCTACACTCCATCCGACCAAGATCGATGTTGTTTCGCCAAATTCATCATCAACCGACTACCAACATTGCAACTACATCTACGACATCATCGGCAATTTCTTCATTCGATGCACCTTTCATGACCTTGCTAGGTATCCTCGGATACTGGGCATAGATGATTTGAGGCCTCTTCGAGGTCGGCATGCCTATAAGGACTCCCCGAGGTTGGCCCTGCCAGACTCCTTGCAGCTATGCTAGGAGATCTGGGTGTTTCTTCACTTCGTTCGATCAAGACCATGACTTAGTTTTCTTCTCTTTTTTGAGCATCAAACCAGCCATGCTGCCTGCTTCAATGCTCGGGGACTACTCTACGAGTGCGTCTTCGACGCCCTCTTGTTTCCCTCGTCGTACCGACCTGTTGGGAAACCCGTTTCTCATCACATCGTTACTCGACCTACTTTTTCTTCTCTTGTTCTTTTTTGGACCATCATACCGGCCATCCTGCCCGCCATGATGCTCGGATACTACTCATGAGTGCATCTTCGATGCCCTCCGAATTTTTTCATCGTCATTTCGATCTATTGGAAGCCTGCTTCCTATAGGTCGTCACTCGACCTCTCTTCATTCGGCAAGACTACAAACAGGTCGGCTGCCAAGTCGATTTGTTCTTTTTTCTTTTGGACTGACGTGCATGCTATTCGACCCATCGATAGCTCTTCGACTTCTTCATGACCTTTCTAAGTTCGCTGCGCCTACACCTCGCTCGGGGGCTTGTGAGACATGGGTACCCCTGGGTCCCCACCAACCAGGCTCACGGCCGTCCCCGACAAGTGGGTCCGGCCTACCAGAAGACCTGCCGACCTGTCAGTGGGACCAACCGACCTAGTTGGCGGCCCACACGACCTCCTAAAGACCTTCCAGAAGATTCCCCAGACGACCTGATCCGCTACGACCTCAAGACTTGGCGTACAAGACAAAGACCTCAGTGGATTCCGCCCAAAGCAGATCGACGGGATATGGCAAGATGTGTAACGTAGACTTAGGTCTCCTGGTCGTAATCGACCAGGAGTCTGGGAATTGACCTCATCTGCTGGCCAATATAAGGCGGACAAGGCGACCCCTTGTAACAATCACGCAATCCTCAAGCAATCCACACCAATAACTGGACGTAGGGTATTACTCTCCAAAGGCCCGAACTAGTATAAACTCACCGTGTTCTCTGTGTTCCGCGTACTCGTGTTCGACCTTCGAGTTCTTAGCCTTAGACCCCTTCCCGCCGAACAAATAAACCACAGGGATTAACCCCCCCTGGGCTTTCCAGATCTCACCATCTGACACTCATGAACTCTCATCTCATCTTGTCTCTCAAGCCTATTTATTCTACCCTTTTCCCTCTCATAACATATATGTAAGTGGTAGGCTTTATATGGAGCTTTTTGGGAAAGTTTAGCCCTACCAAGATATTATAAATGAGATGTTGTCAAAACAAGACAAGCTTCTCATGGTCTTACTGAGACTCATCAAAAAAGTCATTGAAAAATGATTTTATATCAAGGAGGGGGAGATAAAAATACACACACTTGAGATGGGTGGACATGTGCAAATGACAAAGAGTGATCCCGAGGCACAAAGGAAGTCCTCGTTATCAGATTGCACATGGTTGGAAAATGAGTATGGATCTTTTAATCTTGAAACCTTGAAATTCCTAATGCACTTTAGAGAACCGGGGAGTTCACTTTATTTCATTTTTACACATACTCACATTTTTTTCTTTTTCTCATACATAATATATTTTTTTCTTTTTCTTTATACTCATTTTTTTCTTTTCTTTCTTTCTCTTTCTCATTTTTTTATTTTCTCCCCTTTGAACTCTAAAATTGCATTGTACCTACCTCCTCCCACATGCTTAGACGTTTGCTCATCCTCGGGCAAAGAGGTGATAGAGATAAGGTAGGTACCGGAAATATTTTTCCTTTGGAGAGATTCTTGAAATCTTCAATCTTGGCACCATCTTGCAATCTTCCTTGAACTGATTATCCATACTCAACGATAGGTTGTGGTCAAGGAGATAATCACAAAAGATGATATTTGGTTTTGGGGGTGGATATCTGGCGAAGTTTGTGAGATCTCCGATGTGGGGATACACAATGCACAGATAAAAGGCTAGCAATAAGATAGATACGCAAAAACGGAATGACCAGCTTCTTAGTCTCGGGCCAGAGAAATCATGGCCTGAAATAACTCACCCAAAAATAAATATTGTACACTAAGGTTTATGGACTCAAATATATAAGGCTCTGGATAGGTAGAGCAACATGCAAGTGATATTTATGACAAGGTTAGCATTACTTTTAGGAATAAAAACCATCTTTAATCTATCTAAAACTTGAGAGCACATAAAACACTATGGGTCTTTATTTTTATCAAATCCTCCGCTTTAGATTAAGTTAGCATTTAGATAATTTCAGATTTTTATTTTAAGAGAGCACTAGCTTAATCATGCACAAAACAAATACAAAGATAAACAAAGAGGCAATTATAATCATAAATCATCATGGCATAAATTTTGTAATTTTACCAAGGGTAAAAACAAGTTGATGACTTTATTCATGATGAAAACAAACTAACACACATGCTGAAATTTAAATAAAAACTGAAAACACTACGCATACATAAGCAAACACAAGCTGAAAATTAAAGAAAAAGGGAAAAGAAAAGAAAACTAAAGCTCCTCCTTATTCTAATCTTCCACCGGTGGTTGGTATTGATAATCTTGGTGGTTGTACCCTTGCTCATAGTAGGATTGGACATCCCCTCCAACGAATTGATCCGACGGTACTAGGTGAAGGCGCCCAAGCTCATAGGCAATATTTGCATTGCCTTCACCTAATTGAGCCGCGTTGGATTGGATGACTGCAATGTTTTGCATGTTTCTTGTAGCATATCCTCCGATTATGGCCACACTTTGTTGTGGTTGGGGATATTATGCATAGGGCTCCGCAAAGGTTACGTTGGGCACCACATAAATTTTGTGGGGGCATGGCTGCACCACTCCCCCATGCTTGCATTTGAGGCCCTCCGTAGTAACTTGGCGGCGTAGGAATTCCTCCATATGGTGGCACATAATTTTGTTGTGCACCTCCCTCTTGTGCCGAGGATGATCCTTCTTCTACAATTCTCCCTCTTTTATTTTTCCTTTTCGGCATAAGGAGTCCTTCCTCCAACCAATCTTTCTTCCCTTGAATAAAGAGTCTAAGTCTTGCATCCGGAAGGGGTAGGTTCACTTTGGCCACTTTAAAGCCTCCTCTCTCATCTCCACTTATATATTTCCCTTACTTCATGTATTCAAATCCGAGAGAGGTCTTGGGTAGAAGATAGTTGGGGTTTTTTTGGAATACACGGTCATAAAGAGATGGCCAACATGGAGAGGTAACACCCCGAACCAATATCTCCCGATCCCGACGTTGCTTCACAACACCATCTGTTGATCATGAGGTAGGAGGGGTCTATTGGCTACCTGGCAATTAAAGCCGAGTAAAGCCAATTCAACTCCGTGTCGGTCACCTTCGTTTCCCTCATTCTTACCAAAAATCCTTTTACACATCCATGAGTGAAATACTTGGATGATGGGGTTCCGGATAGAATTCCTTTGTTGATGGGCTTCCCCCGAGATCAAATTCCAAAATCCATCCAACATGCCTTCCGACACGTCTACTTTCTCCGGGGCTCCCTTTTGGAAACCAAGTAGCTCCCTAATATTTTCATAGCCCTCTAACCGGAATGATAAACTCGGCACCCCCTCATCAAGGATAGGCGCCATGGTCATTAGAATTTCCAAGGCAAATTCCTTGGGGGTATTTGCCGACACCCCGTTGGAGAATTGCACCCATCCTAGGTGCCCCAACATATAGTAAATGTCTGTGCCAAAACCCAATGAGTTGAGAGCTTGATCGTCGAAATCAACGTTTGCCACACGCCTCTTCTCAAGGCGAGAGAGTTTCTTCTCCTCCTCCTCCGACATGATGATGAAGCCATACACGGAGTACTGCGGAGTGTATAGAGGTGGAGCGGATGATCGGGTCGATCGACGAGGCGGGACGGGCGGCTCCTCCGTACGCCCTTGAGGTTCGGTAAACCTCATGGACGAGCTCCTTGTTGCCCTCATGCCACCGTGGAGGAGAGTGCCATTCCTCCTCGGCGGTGTCGTGTCACCCTCCATGCTCCGAGGAGACTCGGAAACCGAGTGCCTCCTCGAAGATGTTGTCGAAGATGGCTTGGACGATGACGACCCCTTCTTCTTGGTTAAGAGATTTGTGGTTTTCTTCTACATGATTGCAACACTCTTCTCTCTAATATAATCCCAGGGTTTTAACCGGTAACAAAGCACACAAGAATTATTTTGGAGTATGGACTTTGAGTGGATTAAGGGTGTGATTTTGTTGGGCAAAACTAAGTTGGGAAGGATGGCTAAGTCTAAGACGGTTCTGGACTAAAAACTCGAGCACACAAACAGAGAGTAGAATGAGTTGCTTGCCTACTGAAGACGAGCACCAGGGGGTGCTTTTATAGGGGAGGCCGGCCGGCCTGGACCGACCGGCCTGGGGTGCCTTTGGCCCTCCCTGGCTCGGTTTTTCCTCAGCGTGATGATCTCCACTTTGTGACTTCTGTGCCTGCATACTCCACAAGTTGCACCGCCCAAACTCTCTCATCCACTCCTATGCTTGCATTATTGGTCCTTCCACTTGATGCCTTTGCTTTGAGTCATGTCCATGCTCGCCGACTACATTTATATTGATCTCACCGGTATTGTTTGTCTTCATTAGTTGAGAGCAAGCTTTTCCCGGCTTGATCATGGGGGCATAGGTTTAGGTTCTAATTTTGGCTAAATGAGAGAGATTTTGAATGAAATAAAATTAAGTGAGGCTTAGAAAAATTCTAATTTTAGAGAAACCAAGGATATAGATTTTTAAACCAACAAAAAGTTAAGTTTATAGGTTTACGCGAGTCCTACCACGTGCTGAAAATTAAATAACACCTAGGTACAAGTCGTGGCTCTACTCGTGTGTTTTTAGCATGTAAAACAAGTCAACCTTAACATCATGAAGAAGATGAAAGGTTGAGTTAGGTTCTGACTTTATTTGGTTTTGGTTTCTCGAAAAGAAGTAAATAACACATAAGATGGTTCATGTAAAGGGTTTATGATCCAAACAAAATGTGTAACCAAGAATTACGTCTCTAATATTGTTCAACCACTCTATGTCTAATGTCTTGCGTAGTAAATTTCAAAACTAACTTACTTGAAAAGACTCAAAAAATCTTGAATCGGGTTGTCCTCTCGGTAGCTTATTCCTGACTCGACGAAACGGGTTGCCTCCCGCCTAGCGCTTCATTTATAGTCCATGGCTAGACTTCTTTACTTGATTACTTTGGATCAACACTCGTTATGGGCATTGCAATCTTGGGTACCCACTTCCGCACCATCTTGGTTGCGGGCTTATTCTCCGGCTTAGTCATCTTTTTGGTCTTCACAGGCGGCTTTTGTTCCTTTGTCTTGACGGATGCAACAACTTCCTTGATTTTCTTTACTTCCTTCTTCTTCGGTTCTTTCTTCTTCCTTGGTTCTTCCTTAACAATGCGACGATGAGGTGGAGCATATTTAACTTCAATCATATTGCATACCTCTAGGTGTGGTCGAATTGAAAGAACTCTTCTCGCCATTAATGTCGAAGTCGATCTCCCCCTTGCCAACATCAATAGTAGCTCCCATGGTCTTGAGGAAAGGCCTCCCAAGGATGAGTGGTGGCTTCTCCCTCTCTCCCATCTCGAGTACCACGAAGTCTATGGGGATGAAGTGGTGTCCGACCTTCAAGGGCACATCTTCAGCGATGCCCAAGGGATAGCGAATGGAGTTATCATCCAACTCCAAGCACATACCTGTAGGCTCCAATGGTAGGCGTAGTTCTCGAACACATCTATTGGCATGACGCTCACACTTTCTCCAAGGTCGCATAATGCCTTCTAAAACTTGAATGAATCAACAGAACATGGAATTGTTGGGAATCCGGGGTCTTTTTTCTTCTCTAGTCCATTTGCAATAGCGGCACTAGATTGCTCGGACATCTTGACACACTACGTGAAAACCTCAAATAGGTCACGTAGCATTTGTAACGGGCCCTTAACGCCCGTTACATCCACCCACATTTGTAACGGTTGTTGTTTGGCGCACGTTACCTATAAGCGCGCCAGGACGACCCCGGGGTTGGTCTCCACAACGCCCGTTACCAATGTGGACTTCTGGTAACGGGCTTCTTAAACGCCCGTTACATAAATTCTTTGTAACAGATGTTAAAAGAGCCTATTACAAATGTTAAACCTATCAGTAACGGGCTTGTAAAGTCCATTACCGATCAATGCCTATCGGTAATGGGCTGCTTAAGTACGTTACTGATCACTCTGTATTGGTAACGTGCTATAAAGTCCGTTACCGATGAGCATTTGATGCCCGTTACTAGTTTGAGAGCCCAATAATTGAAGTCTGAGAGCACTCAACTGCAGTGAAGCGGGAGTGCGGCGTCAGTGAACAAATGAGATGGAGGAGGAATTGTGGGGATTGAAAATGTGTTGTTGTTGAGGAGGAATACAACCAGTTTGACGAAATTCCATCCTTTGACACTTCATACAAGCCCCAACTATTCAGAACTAACAAAACACCGTCCTCGCAAAGAGACCATAGTGAAAAAAATCCATATACAGAAATCAAGGAAGAAAATGCAAGCCTGATTTCTGCTGAATCCTTTTTGTAATGCTGGAGGATGTGTCTATTGGTGGAAATGGAACCCGTTTTGTAATATAAAGGATGCAATGTATTGGTGGAATTTCAATCCTTTTTGAAATATATGGGATGTGGTAGAATTTGAATCCTACTTGTAATATATTCTGCCAAAGATACTATATATACTCTGTTTATATTCTGCTTCACTTCAGTAATGGGCAATAGGCGAGGATTGACGAACCCGCGTCGCCATTGCTACGGGCAAGAGGCGAGGACTAACGAACCAACATCGCCTTTGTTACGGGGAAAGAGACGAGGACTAATGAACCGGTTGTCGCTTTTGTTATGGGAAAGAAGATATGCGAAATCACGAAATGATTACATCAAAAGAGACACGGATTAGAGCATCTCCAAGAGTTTGCCAAATTTTACTTGGCAAATCTTGTGCTTTGCCAACTTCTAAAAAGATATGCCCAGGTAAAAAAAGAGTTCATCTCCAACAATCTAGCATAATTTCACTTGCCAAATCTAGATCGGGAATCCCGAGAGAAACAATTTGATTTGCCAAACTGTTGAGATAATCACAAGCTTTGCAAGTGAGTAGGTAAATCATACAAAAAATTGTACTGCACAGAGATAATCACAAAAGCATGTCTCTTGAGATGCAAAATCACACACACACACAGATTATAGTCATCATTGATACATCAGAACAAGGTTACAATGCGGCCATATCTTCATGACGAGATATGCAAAATCACACACACACACACAGATTATAGTCATCATTGATACATCAGAACAATGTTACAATGTGGCCATATCTTCATGCAAGATATGCAAAATCACACACACACATCGATCTTGCTCGCAGGTCGTCGATCTTGTTGCATGTGGTCATTGAATAAGGTCCATCTCTGTTGATGGCTAAGCTTGCAATAAGACCACAAAGCTTTCTAAACCTGCAATTTTGTTTCCAATGATCATTGGACAAAGGATGAAGGATTGTTCATCCTGAAAACAATGATCATTGGACACAGGATTAAATTGTTCATCCTGATGCCAGGAGGTTCTGGCTACCTACCCCGGACACGGCTACGAGGAAGGAGTATGTCACAAGAATTCTTCTCATAGCTGTGTTCGAGGGATGAGCAACCCAATCACCCCCTATCACAAGAATTCTTCTAGCAACTGAGAGATCGAGGAGGAGGAAGAAGAGAGAAAAGCAAAAGCTTGCACCCTACAAGATCTATTCTTTGCGCCATAGCTAGATCTAGATCTAGAGAAGAAGGAAGCAAGTGCCTCGCTTTATTGTATCAGAAGAAGGAACCATATACTAGCTATATCTAGATGTAGAGAAGAAGGAAGCAAGTGACTCACTTTATTGTACTCCTATCAAAAGAAGGAACCATATAGCTAGATCTAGATCTAGAGAAGAAGGAAGCAACTTGAAGTGAGGTGGACCGAAAGGCGTCGGTGCCTTTTTATAGAAAAACAAGGAAGGGATATGATCAAGAGCACGGGAACGACCGGGAAGGTTCCCAAGATGGTCAAGACGGCGGGAAACCGTTGCTAGTCAATGGCTGAGAGCAGAGCTGCAGAGGTATAGTGATTCCAATGTAGAATTAAATGATACGCGGAGTAAGCAAACATCGTCTCCAATGGTCGTGTTTGGATGGTAGATGTTAGTGTTACTGTTAGTGGTAGTTTTTAACACCTCCAAATTAACACATGTGTTTGGCTCCAAAGTGTTAGTTTTGGTGTAACACTAACACCTCCATCCAAACATCCAATGTAGTCATCATCTCCAAAAAAAGAGAGGAAGGGTTGAGATCAAGAGCACGAAGAACGGGACGAGGTTCCGTCCCAAGACGGTCGATGGCGAAACCGTTGCCGGTCAATGGCCGAGAGCAGAGTTGCGAGAGGTAGTGATTCCAATGTAGAATTAAATGATATGCGGGGTAACGAAACATCGTCTCTACGTGGATTAGCCAAACGTCATTCCAATGGAGAATTAAATGATACGCGGGGTAACGAAACGTCGTCTCCATTGCATACTTAAACTGTGTTTTGAAACAAATCTCCTGTATGTTCTCCTTCCAAAACAATTAGATCCCCTCCCCATTCATCTCTGCCCGCGAAAAACAGCAACTGCCTACTCCTCATCGTCACCATTCCCGGCCGGAGATGGATAGCATACCAGGAAGAAGCACGCGGCACCGGCCGTCATCACCGCCGCCGAGCCTCCCTCAAGACCTCCGCATTGAGATTGCAACGTGTGTCGGTGCGACCTCGGAGCAGCTCTTGGCTGACCTCCGCAGCCTATGCGGTACTTGCTCGACCATGCGCCGCGTGTGCGGCCATAGTGACGTCGGCCGACGTTTGTCGATAAGGGGATACGAGATGAGATTTCTTGGGTGTGGAACCCCACTGCTTACAAAGCATTCCTTGCTATGCTGAGTGGTCTCGAGAATCTGGAGGCTGTTTCCTCTCCGAAATCAAAGCCTTCTTCATCGAACACAGGGGATACAATGATCTCCGGCGCGCTGCCGAGGGTGGGCACGATGCGGCGGCCTATCTATACACCATCTTGCTCTACAGAGACAATGGTGGTGCCGCCGCCAACGACACCGCGAAGGGGTACATGAGGCGGGTCGCGGGCGGCGGCAGTACGACGTCGTCGGGATGGCTGAGCAACAAGGGGTGTCTGCCTTTGCGCGAGAAGGCCGCGTGTGCGCTCCACTACTCGACTTGATGCATTTGGGGTGAACCGCTGCCGCCTCCGGCATAGGTGCGCGGCGATCAGCCGTGCGCAGGCACCGGCGGCGGCTGCGGCGTGGAAAAAGGATGGCTTCGAATTTCTCTGTTTTGCAGCGAAGACTGTAGGCTTCGCTGCGAAATGGTGAAGTTTGCACAAAGAATAGGAAATCGGTAGTAGTAGATTAGCTTTTGTATGATGCTCGAATTATCCGTGTAAATTTTGGTAGAGCAAATCCGATGCGGGTTATCGCCCCGCCTCGCTAATGACTGTGGGGCCTAGTTCTATTCAAATGAAGAACAGTTCCCATTTCTCCTTTTAATCTACAATCAAATGTTGTAACAAGTATTTCTTCGTCGTTATTAGTCCAAATTTGATATTATTTCTAAATTTTTCTAAAATCACTATCTATTCATTAATTTCATTGTTTAGTGTACATTCCGTTTGTTGAGTGATTGTTTATATGCCTTATTTTGTTCCTTGTAAGTACAACATACAAATAATATTTGTTTTACACAACCATTAGTGATGGAACTTTACATTTCGTAAGCTTAAGGTGAACACAAGGTTTTTTTAAGTTTTCAAATGCATATGAGTTCGAACATGTTGCAAAGTGTGGAAAACTTCAATGTTCAATCAAACATTCTAGGAAACTATGTGAGAGATGAAGACATTTCTACACAAGTATATTATTCCTTCATCGATACCACTTGAAATTTCGAAGACAAGTTTAGGTACCCAAATTATGTTGCCAAGTCAATTTGTAGATTTTTAGAGCAAAATTGATGTTATTAGAATTATTATATAATTACCATGGGGTGTAAAAAAATATATGAATTTTGGGCACACAAGTTTATTGTTGATATTTTATTCAAATATCGAATGTCCAAATACGAATTGTTCGTATTTTTATGATTTTTTAGGTGTTGTTTTATGGGCTCTAATAATTCGGGGAAGCAAGTTTCATTCCAAAAAAATTGTGAAAGGCCCGGCGTTAGCGTCGGCGGCCAATATAGAAAAGATAACCGTTGCTCGCCCGCGGACCCAAGCGCCAACAAATGCGATCCGGTTCACTAACCATCATTGTCAATGACACCGGCCCACGCGTCGGCGTAAGCGTCGGCAGATCTAATTCATCACAACGGATCTCCGGTTAATCTCGCGTATATTAGATCGAGTTCATGACATACAAAATCTAACAACCAAGCTAGTTAAGCAATTCATGATCGACGGACAAACTAGCGAGTTCATGTCCAAGAACCGGACGAAGAAACAAAAGCACACAGACATTATTGTTACTAATTGGTAGAGGCATCAATTAGTCGAGTCCCGCCGTCGCCGCCTTGGCTACCGTCGTCGCCGTCGAGCCGCCGTCGTCGAAGAAGAAGTGGCGGCGGGCAGCCCACTTGACCACAGGGAGGTTCTCGAGCTTCTCAGCCAACCCGTGGATCTTGAAGGCGAGACCCTTCAAGGTCGGGTCCTTGTACGCATCATGATGCGCCTTGATGTCGAGGGCCTCGCCAACACCTTCAAGCTTTCTGAAGGCGCTCCTGAGCAGCTCGGCGGCGAACTTATTGTCGTCGAAGAGCAGTTCCTCGTTGGCGTCCTTGGCCGCCGGCTCCTTCCCCTTCTCCAACTTCTTCCGACAGCGGCTTTCGTCATCGTCGTCCTCCCTTCGTCCCTGCTTCGACGGCGGTGGGCTCCTCGACACCATCTCCTCCTCTCGGTGCCCTAAGATTTGTAGTGGTGAATCGTGAGGAGGATGAAGAAGTGAAGAAAAAGATGATAAGCTTATGGAAGAAGCAGGGGAGAAAGCAGGACAGGGTGACTGGGCGAGGGAGTTATATTGACAAGACCCGGAACCGTCAGGCGCCTCTGCCCCACCCACTACTCCATTACTGCCAATACGTGCCACTCTATTGCACACCAGGCTCCTTCTCAGTCGCGAAGCCACGTGTCGCCTTTCACTTACGCGGGAAGGAGAAGGGGCGGGGCAATGATGTCGGGCCCACTTGTCAACGGCAACAGCCAAACTGCGGCGCCTTTTCAATTTCCATTTATTGTTTTATTATGACATGGCCGAGGCGCCATCTTCAACCTTCAACCCTCGAGCTCGTCGCCTCCTTCAACTTCAATCCTAGTCACCAACTTCATCCCTCTTCAGCTTCAATCCTCCTTGCCAACTTCATCCCTCGTCGCTGCCAACTTCAACCCTTGTCGCCATTCAAATTCCAAACCTCGTCGCTGCGCTATTTCGTCTATTCTCCTTGATGGCTGCCGCGGTGTGCTTGATGCTGCTGCTGCTGCCAGATGAACTTCTCACCAAGATCATCATCCACTCCATCAAGGATGTGGCCATTTTCCATTTTCTAAACCTTCGCAATAAAATCTGCGGCACCTTCCGGCGCATCTGCAACTCGATGAGGTACTACGCACGTGTCACTTGCGTGATCTTCGTGAGGCATGCAAGAATCACTACGTTAGGTCATGCTTTGAGCGGCGCTTCCGCGAAGCCAATCATCCGGAGGCATTGTGCTTCGAGGGTGTGGTGAGGTTGATGAGGCGGCAGAACCCCGATAAGGGTCTGAAGCTCATCGGAGATGCCGCCGCTGCTGAAGGCTGCGGCGCCAAGTACTTTTTAGCGATGCTGAAGTACCGTTGCAACCCGGCGGACCCCGAAGCCATGACACTATTCCAGGAAATCAGCGGCGGCCCGTCGCCCCCTGACGGCCGGTGGAAGAACCACAACCTGTGGCGGCTGCACTACCTTGTCAAGCAGGATCTCGACAACATTGCGTGGTTGTATTGACTTGATGACGGCGACGATGACGACGACATTCCATTGCTGCCCGTCCAGAATCCCCACATCTGCATTTGGGAAGCGGGATGTAGGTGCTACGGGCCGGATACCAAAGAGATCATCCACTACTGCAGTGCCGAGTGTCGCATCCGTCATGAGTTTGACCTCTGGACGCGTAAGTTCGCCCCGCCGTGGAGTACGCCGTCAGCAGGATGAACATCGGGATGTAGGCACAAGCATCAATATGAACATTATCTATCTTGAATGTAAATTATTAGATATTACTAAACACGGATTTGATTTTATCGGGATGTCGGGATGTCGGTGGTGCCCTCTGCTTCCTCTTTTGTTCTGTTCAAATGACTGTGGGGGCTAGTTCTATTCAAATGAAGAACAGTTCCCACTTCTCCTTATAATCTGCAACCAAATGTTGTAACAAGTATTTCTTCATTGTTTTTAGTCCAAATTTGATACTTTTTTTTTCTAAATTTTTCTAAAATAACCATCTATTCATTAATTTCATTGTTTAGTGTACATTCCGTTTGTTGAGTGATTATTTATATGCCTTATTTTGTTTTTTGTAAGTACAACATACAAATAATATTTGTTTTACACAACCATTAGTGATGGAACTTTACATTTCATTAGCTTAAGGTGAACACAAGGTTTTGTTATGTTTTCAAATGCATATGAGTTCGAACATGTTGCAAAGTGTGGAAAACTTCAATGTTCAAGCAAACATTCTAGGAAACTATGTGAGAGATGTAGACATTTGTACACAAGTATATAATTCCTTCATCTAAACCATTTGAAATTTTGAAGACAAGTCTAGGTAGCCAAATTATGTTGGCATGTCAATTTGTAGATTTTTTAGAGCACACTAGATGTTAGTAGAATTATTACATCATTAACATGGGATGTAAAAACGGATTCTAGGAATCTTGGGCACACAAGTGTGTTGATATTTTATTCAAATACTAAATGTCCAAACACGAATTGTTCGTATTTTTATGATTTTTAGGTGCTATTTTATGGGCTCTAATAAATCAAGGAAGCAAGTTTCATTCCAAAAAAATTGTGATAGGCCCACGCGTTAGTGTGAGCAGCCAATATAAAAAAGATAATCACTGACCCAACTCCCAACAAAGGCGATCCGGATTCACTAACCATCGTCGCCCATGACACTAGCCCACTCGTCAGCGTTAGCAGGCGAACCGTGCGCGGGCTGCTCAAAATTTCCCACCTATATTTACTATAGTGCCCACGAAATTCCAATTGCTGCACGAGCCGTCAAGGGCACGCCGTAGTTTCATTAAAGACGATTACGCGCGTCGTTCATATTCCGCTCCTCGCACTACAAGGTTTTCCCCCCTATTGCAACAAATCCCTTAGGCAACACCACTATTTCGGTTGCAATAGGGGGGTACTATTGCACCGAAATGGTGATTTGGTTGCAATTTGTGTGTCTATTGCAACACAAAATTTGAGTTGCATTATTTATTTGTTCGGTTGCAACATGTTGACGCTAATGCACCCTTTTTTAGGATTTCCGTTGCATTTGGTTGGAAATAATGCCACCCCAATTTTGTGTTGCATTAGCATTCCTTACGTTGCCACAGAAAGTTGCTATAGCCACCATACTAGGGATGGTTGCGTTTGAACAAGTATGTCGCAACGTAGAATTTTGGTTGCAAATATATCTTTGCGATGTTGCAACAAGTTGGCGCTAATGCACCCATTATTCAGAATTGTGTTGCATTTGGTAGGAAATATTGCTACCCTATTTCTGCGTTGCACTAGAAATTCGGGTGTTGCAATATAAATTTGCTATGGCTACCATACTAGGGTTGGTTGCGTTTGAACGGCCTTATGCAACGTCTTATTTGGGTTGCAAATATCTCTTTGCGTTGTTGCAATACAAGGAAGGCTATTGCTTCGTCTCTAGCCTCAAGGAGGAATATTGTGTACGTATTGCCACAAAATTTGTTTAGATGAAAAAAATCTGTAATGGGGTTGTAGCGAAATTTAAAATGCGATTTAATAAATAAATTTTATTATGAAAAATCTGAATTTTAACAATATGGTATAGACTATATGTACCATGAAAAAATAGAGGAAAAAAATTGTGTTCTATGGGGATGTGGGCTAAGCCAGACCACAATAGGCTCAACCGGCGAGCGTAAAGCCCAGCGAGCGGGAGCCCGAGTGGACCGGCCAGCCCATTAAGCCCCAGAGCGCAAGTAGCAAGCATTAGTTGATGATGGTAATACGAAGTTCGAAAGCGCGAGCACGCCTCTCCTTTTAAGCCGGGATACCCCCTTCTCGGTTTACGGGGTGGCACTAAAGGTACTGGAGACTAGGATGTGAAAATGTCAAATGGGCCGATGAGAGTAATAAAAACAAGGATATGCCGGCCCAAATCGTCTATAACTTACAGCTCCCCCCACCCCCAATACACTCGTTGCTCCCCAACCATCCCCCTCGTCGGCTCGACCGTCGCGTCCACATCGAGATGCCCCCGCATCGCGGTTTCCCCGCGGCAAGCGGCGACGGCGGCCGGAGTGGCCGCATCGAGCCTTCCCCGGACCGGTGGCGGGCGCGGACGGAAGGGGCCGCGGCCGCCGTAACACGGCCCGAGCGGCCGCCACGGCGGGGGCGGGGCCGCATCGAGGGGATCCCGGAGAGCGGCGGCGGCGGACGGCGGGGGCCGCACCGAGGGTTTTCGGGCGGCGGCGGCGGCGTACGGAGGTGCCAATACTCCACCACGCGAAGCGCGATGCACGCGGGCGGTTCAAGTGTTCCACACCACCTACCTCGTCGTCCTCCGTATGGTCGGCGGCACCCCAACCCCGTCGTCCTGCGGTACGGACGACACCGCCACCTCGTCGTCGTCGTCGACGGCCCGCATCGCCAAGTCGATCCATCCGTAAGGGTAAGCGGGCCCTAGTCGGATGCAAGCGTTCCGAGAAGAGAAGTGAGGTACACCGCCCTACCCTCTTTGATTTTCCGGGGAATCGTGTGACTCCTTTTGCAATTAGAAAAATGTTAGTAGTTCATAGTAATCAAAATTTCATACTAGATAATGGTAATTGTGTTTTTGTGTGCATCCATCTCACCCCATACTAGATAATGATAATGATAATTGGCTTGATTTCTTGCCATCTTTTGCGTGAATCCGACCTGTGTACATTTGATCACAATCACGAAAACAAAGCCGGCCAAATGAACGCAGTCGTCCCATTTAGTAGGTTAGGCCTTTTCTGGCGGGTAGTCGGGGGATCACGGGTAAATTGGTATACATTATGAGTCAAGAGATTGAATAGGCTGTTTAAAACTGAATAACAGCAAATTGTTTTGTTTGCTCAGGCTAGTGAACACTGCTAGTCAGGTGAGGATCATCATTCCAGACTCGGATGCTGAGCAGGACAATAGCAAGAAACCGTCTCCATCAAAAGCTTCGGGATCATCAAAAAGAAAGGTGCATTTTTTTGACTAATTTGCTGCATTGGCCACAACTGTTGTAACACATTTCATGTTAGTAACTTGTGTTTGTTGTCGCCATAGCAAATGCCCTTGCGCCAAATGGTTCAACTGTGAAGGAGCGCTATGATGATTTGCGGGAGCAGATTGAGAACCTAAGCGTCGACATTGCTGGAACGCGAGGAAGACATGGAGATGACCCCGAAGGAATTCATGGAGACCGTTGGCGACAAGTTAGAAGTGATGGCGAAGAAGATCCGCAAGCTTCGGGATAAAGTCAATCGCAAGTAGTAGTAATCTAGCTTAGTACGTAACATAACCAGGTCCTAGGTGAATGTTATGCGGATCTTTCGGTGAATGGTCTATGGATGTGTATGTGGCAACATCTAAGTAATAACTTTGAACATTTATACATGCATCTTCGTATGTCTATGTGTTTGGATCTGGATGAGCCCTTGCAAAATATTTGAACTCATGAGTGACACAAATTGAAATCGTTGGGTCTGTCATGCATATTTGGACTAACCATCCGTCCGTTTTCGAATTGCGATATGCTATTGTTTATGCTATTCATGTGAATGTTCACAAAGCATTGTGATCAACAATTTGGAGACTCTTCACTAGAACTCCCGAATTTTGTGTATTATTGTTAGCCCCTATAGTAGCCGATCGTAAAAGAAAAATAATGAATTATGCATATGTTGAAAACCCCGAGAAAGGTCATACTACGTACAACCTCGAAATATTGAAACCGGGTATTCCTTGGTTGTACTAAAATTTTGTCTATCGTGTATGTATTGCCACGATCGGATAGGGGCTCTTCCGATCCGGACCATTCCAAAATTCCGTCTTCGACAACCCGGTTATTGTTGCGGAGATCTCCACGACGGCCTCTAGGGGATCGATCTCCACGGCGATCTCCACGTGATTCTTGTTGCGGAGATCCGAGCGGCGCTACGGCCACGGCCGTACGTACCGATGTCTTGATCTCGTATATATATCCAATCGTTCGCCGCATATATATGCATATTGGTATATATATCGTCATCAAAGTCGATTGAAATTAAACATGAACAATGCAGATTAACTAATGGCATCAGACGAAGATCGAAGTTGGATGCGCTTGCCTCGACACTCAGCGGATTGGCAGAACAATTTTCGAATTTTTTTTGCAAAAATTTACGGCCTCATCAGCGCGAGGTGGATCTATTGCGTGTCCATGTAAATTGTGTCAATGCATGATCAGACATTCCACCGTGGGTCGCATTCAAATTCATTTACTCAATAGAGGGTTTGCTGATTGTTTCATCGATGTCGGTAACATTCAAGACCAAACTAATACTTCTTCTCGGGGTCCCGTGAATCAAGATGTTACTGCCGATCTCGAAAATCATGATGCACTACCTACGGCGATGATACAACACATTTATTTGTAGAAGACGATGAAGAAGATGGTTTGGATGATAACCCCGCCGCCACCAATACTCGATTAGAAACATTATCGGTGGCACTATACATCATAGACAAACCGGAGATGAGGAAGAGGCGGATAAAGCAGCGAGAGATCTTTTTGAAACTATTAGAGCGGCAAAGAAGGAATTGTATCCAGGATGCAAAAAATGCAACGAAGGTCTCTTTTATTGTGGAGCTTTTTCGGATAAAGTGCATGTATGGCTTAAGTAACGCGTCATTGGAGGCCATACTTAAGCTCTTTGGAAAGGTTCTCCCCGACCGGCATTGTATTCCCGACTCTTTGGATAAAGTGCAAAGGGTGATTCGAGACTTGGGCTTGGACTATGTCAAGATACACGCATGCCAAAATGATTGTGTGTTATTTTTTGATAAATACGCAAATCTTGAAACATGTCCCATTTGTAAGGAGTCAAGGTGGAAAGTTGTAGATAAAACCTCGATAATAATTGCGGTGCGGTGGGTGCTACTTCGTTAAGAAGCGGTTACCGATTAAGATCCTACGCTACTTTCCTCTTATTCCTCGGCTTCAAAGAATGTATATGTCAAAGCAAATGTCAAAGGATATGCGGTGGCACAAGAATGAATTGGTGAATGATGCGAAAATGCGTCACCCGCCGACTCAAAGGCATGGAAGCACGTGGATTCGAGTTTACATGGTTTTCGAAGGAGGAGGTCGTAACGTTAGGGCCGGGTCTTGCTTCGATGGGTTCAATCCCTTTGGCATGCAAAGTCTTACGTATTCCATTTGGCCTGTCATCCTGGTTCCTTACAATTTGCCTCCATGGATGTGTCAGAAACAATCTAACTGGATTTTGTCAATGTTGATTCCTGGTCCAAAATCTCCTGGAATGGATATTGATGTATACTTGAGGCCCCTGATATTGGAGCTCAAGGAGCTTTGGAATAATGGTGTTAAAACAAGAGATGCAGGGACTAAGGAGAATTTTAGATTGCGTGCTATACTTCTTTGGACAATTAATGACTTCCGGCCTATGCTATGTTGTCCGGTTGGAGCACTAAAGGGAAGTTTGCATGTCCATACCGCCACAAACATAGCGAGTATTTGTGGTTGAAACATGGGCGGAAGCACCGCTACATGGCACATCGACGTTTTTTGGCCCCCGACCATCCATGGCGCAACAATGCGGTCGGCTTCAACAACAAGGTCGAAACCAGGGAGGCACCAGAACCACTATCTGGTGCACAGGTACTTGAGCAGTATTCTACTTTTGAACAAGTAGAATTTGGAAAGACATTGTTATCAAAAAAAGGAAGCGTGACGAAGACAACGGATGGCACAACCGGAGGAAGAAGAGTATTTTTTTTGAGCTCCCTTACTGGTCTTCTTTGCTCATCAGGCATAATTTGGACGTGATGCACATTGAGAAAAATATATGCGAGAGCATACTAGGCACTACGCTTAAGTTGGATGGCAAATGTAAGGACGGGGAGAATGCTCGGCTTGACATGGAGCATCTACGGATACGACCGGATCAAGCACCCGTGATTAAAGATGATAAGTATACCTTGCCATCGGCCTTGTACGAGTTAGATAAGGATGCCGGGGAAAGTTTGTGTGAATTTTTATATGGAGTGAAGATGCCCGATGGGGTTTCCTCGAATATAAGAAGATGTGTTGATGTAAAGTCACGTAAGGTGTCGGGCTTGAAAACGCATGACTACCATCTAATTCTACGAAACTTTTACCCTTAGTGGTGCGTAGGATTTTGCCGAAAAGTCGTTGTCATTGGATTGATTCGGCTTAGTAATTTCTTCGATGCACTATGTTCAAAGGAGTTGGTGGAATCGGAATTGGACCGGCTCACTGTTCAATTAGGGAGGCCGTTTGTCGACTTGAGATGATATTCCCACCCGCATTTTTTGATATCATGATCCATTTGCTCGTTCATCTAGTCGAAGAAGCTAAACTTGGGGGGCCAGTGTGTTACAGATGGATGTACCCAGTGGAACGGTACCTACGCACTGTGAAAGGATATGTGAGGAACAAGGCTCACCCTGAAGGTTCAATTCTTTGAGGGATACATACTCGAGGAGTGCCTTACATTCCCGCTCAAGATTCTTGGACGTGGACACCAAAGACAATCGTGTTGATCGACATGAAACGGGGTATCTTGTTAATGAGCCACCATCTGGTTTGAGCATTTTTTCAGAAATGGATTACAAGAGGAGAGGACGGACGGTTGAAGAAATACCACCAAATGAGTTTCGGAAGATGAGGCACTACATAATTTGCAATTGTGATGAAGCTAGACCATATGTCGAGTAAGATGCACTACCGAACATCATTATTGCTTTTAATTTTAAATATCTAACTAACGGTAATATTCTTTTGTGTGCAGCGAGCATTTGGAAGAAGCGAGGGCACATGGATCCGTAAATCTTGATAAGCGACATGAGGCTCAACTCGTAAGATGGTTTGAAAGCAAGATCACGGGTTTACATGCTAGAGGGGAAGTAAGTTCGGATTTGTTTGCACTTGCTCAAGGACCGGATCCCCGACCTCGTACATTGAATAGATGTTATATCAACAATTGGGTCGTTTCGTACCGTTAACATCGAGAGAACCCTTGTGACACAAAACGGTGGTGTGCTTGTCAAGGGTGAGGCGAGAAGGCACAAATTGGTATGGGGTGATTAAAAGAATGATCTCACTGGAATTCCCCTGGACAAAAAGAAGTTATTCGTTCCGGTGTGATGGTTTGATGTGCCTCTTGTCACAAGTACCAACAGAGGCGAGAGGATACGGTAAAGAAAGATAAATATGGGGTCATTGACATCGATACTACTCGACACAAGTTTAGCAATGAACCCTATATTCGGCAACACGAGCGAAGCGGTGTTTTATGTGAATGCGGGTGAACAAACACGGGCCGGAGCGGTGTTATTTCAATGAAACCAAGGAACTTGTTTGCCATGCTCGAATTAGATCTCGAGGACTCACTTGCTTGTGGGTATCGAAGGTATTAATTTGCTCGGTGAACACCGGGTTTTGACAAATTGGTCTAGATCGGACAAGGAAGGCACAACCGGCGATGTCTCGATTATTAATCGGGTTCGGGCCGAGGCGGTTGACGAACCGACGACGAAGTATTTGATGTTGATGATGAACATGATGCAGATGGCACGTACATTGATGATGGAATTGTTGCACCAATAGTTCAAGATGCCCAAGATGATGAGTTTTTCAATTGATACTTACTCGACCGTAGTCATGACTTCTATGTTGCCATTATTTACTACTTCGGAAGACTTTTGCATAAATCTTAATATTTAAAATATGAATCAAAAAATTGGTATGACAAACAAAAATAGGGGGCTGTAGGGCGGGGCCGGGTCACCAACGGGCTCTACCGGCGAGCGTGAAGCCCAGCGAGCGGGAGCCCGATGGGCCGGCCGGCCCAACAAGCCGGAGGTTAGTAGAGAGGAAGCAAGTGTTCGGAGGAGTTCGGGATGGCAAGCACGCCTCGCCTTTTAAGTTGTGGTGCGCCCGCTTGAGGTAGCGGTGTGGCACTAAAGATTTCTTCGATGTCTTCGCCGTGCGGCGCTTCGCACACACCGGAAGTAATAAGGACAAATGGGCCGGCCCAATCTCGGACCGCAATCCTTTTCTAACAAAAGGGCACATTGATAATTTGCAAAAGTCTTCGTTGCTTTTAATATGTTGATATAGAAAATAAAAAATTGACTAACAAATGATACAAATTAATCTTTAGTAAATCAACAAATAATTAGAGTAATATGGAAGTTATCCGTCAAAATTGCCCAAATAAACAAGGCCTCCTAGTTTCAATCCATCACCGAATTACTACTAATATGTACACATGTACTTGTTCCGAAAACCAAGAAATTCTACTTGCTACTTTTGGTTAGTACATTATTTACATGATTCTACAAATGAGCATCCGGCGTAAATCGGTAACCATGCTTGATCTCAAGCCGATTAGCGATCTCAAAAGACGAAATGCATCCTTGGCGGCGTATTGCACCCGCCATTCGTGCAACACCCTCAAACCCCAAAGCCTCGTGGTTCACATTTCGTCCTTGTACGGAGGTAGCTCCGTACTCGATTTCCAATCTTCTCCAGTGACGATCTGTAACCATTTCGGTACAGATGCCTATACTTCTCATGAACGTCAGCAACAATCAGTTGAAGGTCTTTCCAATTAGAAATCTTGACGCCGCAGTCCTCCTGTAGGCGTTCAGCATCGTTGGTGATGTGCGCTCCCACAAAGATGTGGCCTTCCTCGCTGAGAAACTTGCTCAGGACATCAGGAAGCTTGTAGCCGGCATGGTGCACCTGGTAAATAAGGCAGCTCGAACCGACACACACAATTGCAGCAATGCGAGCTTGTACCCGCCACTGCGAAGCTGAATCCACTCGGTGTCCAATCCGACGAGCAAACGTTCTGGAGGTGGGCTACCTTTGATTTCGTCGATGAACTCCGCCACTACTCCGGCGTCGCAAGTGACGATGGTCTTGATGCTCGGGTACCGCTCCTTGAAGAATTCAACCTCGTGCATGGTAGTTGGGGGCGGTCCCTCGCTCCTCCGAAAGTCGTGGACGGACGACGGCGGGGCGCCATTCGTCCCAGCCGCTCCGATCTCGAACGTCGGCTGGATCAACGACGGCCTCCCACGGGTTGAGGGCGACACGCTTGCCACCCTACGGTCCCAAACCAAGAAAGCAAAGTTCCAAATCGTCGTCGAGGGACAAATCCACGACTAGCTAGCAACCGTTTGTGCCTTGCGGGACTAACCCGCTTCGAAGCGACGCTCGGCGCCGACGACGCGGCCGGGATTGATCCGCCCGCATCACCTAGGTTTCTTGTACGGGCCGGCGGCAGCGGTGGCCTCTACGGCATCCCCCTTCATTTGTGGGGCGCCGCCGTCACCCGATGCGTCGCTTCGGGTCATCGCCGCTGTATCCCGGTCGCTTGCGATGGCGGTTGCAGAGATTGCAAGCTTTGGGGGGTCGCCGGCAATGGCGGCAGGCAAGAAAACCCCTTCTCCTTCGATGCGACAGTGGGAGCGAGTGGGTGGGGCGGGGTAGGGAAGAGGCTAAACTAGTATAGTATATGCTGTCGTTTCGGCTTCATATACAGGTCAAATCGACGTGCCGGTTGCCGAAGCAATGGGCATGGCAAGATTTGAAGACAACCGGCAACACGAAGGGGCGGCGGATCCTAATTAACTGCTACACGCACGCGCGCCTGGGGAGTCGTGGTCTGGCCGCAACGCTTCGCCGGCACCGGATATTTGCATGCAAAATCACACTAAGGGGTTTGATGTCTGAAAACCCTTGCGAAAAGCTCTGTATCGCAAAGTAGATCCAAATTATTTATGTAGTTTTAGATTTCATCTACATTTACTACTCCATGGAGGTGCACCATTAATTACATGTATTAAAGTAAGTTATTTTCAAAACTACTTTCAAAATCTGTAGCTAAATATTGGATTAAGTAGGTTCATTAGATTAGTCACACAAAGTTACGCCGACACGTGAAAAGGTTTTACAAATAAATTATATTTAGTGTTCCATTTATGAAAGATTCTTGGGGCTAATTTTATTTAGATGCGAACGGAAGAAGAAACGCGGCCGCCGCGCCTCGCGATCTCCCACGCGTTCGGTCCTACGTACTCTACTCGAGTGCCCCGGACGCCGTTCAACGTAGCTCCTAGCCTCCTACCGCGCACGCGTCGCCAGCGCCGTGACGGGTGACAAGATGGCACGGGGGGCCGAAGTAGTTTGCTTCGTACACCCGACCACGCCCCCCCCCCCGCAAAGAAGTGAACAAAAATCGCAATGGCACAAACAAGGAACAATGCGAAGTTCGATTTCCTCGGCCACGAGGGGCCGGTACGGATTAATCTTAAAAAGGTGAGTTACGGGCCGCCGATGTCGGCGCGGCGGCCGTCGCGAAGCACGCCGTCGATGTCAACCCCCGCGGGGCGGCATCGGCCGCAATGGGGGAAGTGCGGCGCGTAGTGCGGTGCCGCTCCCGGCGGGAACGGCCACTCCGGCCGCAGATCGGCCAAGGGAAAGTCGACTTGCGCGTCCGCCGTCGCGAGCGCGCGGGCGGCTCCCCGCGCGCGCGCACCGGCACGCACCGCCTCCTTGACACGCCTTGGGAGCGCGCGAAGACGGTCGGGCGGCGGCTCGGAGCCCGGGCCGACCACCGTGACGGCGACCTCCGCCGCGCGCGTAAGTTCATCGTGGCGATCCTCCCGGATCGTTCGGGCGGCGGCACGCCTCCTCCGCCCGCTCGCGGTGGAAAGACGCCTCCGCCTCCTCGGGCGAGGCAAGAAACAATGGCGACGAGTCAAACAAGAGCCTAGTGGGCGGCGTGCACCGACGGAATACGAGGAACTCACCAAAGCGGCCCGGGCCTCCACATCGGCCTTGGCGCCGCGAACTTCGGCCGTCTCCGTCTCGCCCGCACGAAGGGCGGTGTGCATCGCATCCCGGGTCCCCTCCGGGTCCCGTACCTTGCGCGGCCGCGTCGTCTAGACGACGCCGCGTCCTCGCCGGTTCCTCGCCAAGTCCCCGGCCTCCCGACGAACGGGGGCGTCGCCCGAGACGAGGAAGAAGACAAGCTCCAGGATTCCGATGACGAAGATCCACCGGATGGAGGCGCCGCGCCGGCCGAAGGACCGGGCCATATGTCGCACTAGGAAACGAGAAGAAGAATGACAAGCATCGGATCCTCGGCGAGCATAGGAAATTATGGAGACGAGGAAGACACTCACCCCCGGCGAGAAAGCAACCGACGGAGACGCGGGCCGGACCGACGGCGACGAACCCCCGGGGGGCCTCTTCGCGGGGCGCTTTTCTCCGGCCATAGATGCGCGCGAGGGAGTCGAGGGGGCCGGGAGACGAGCGGGTACTCAAGATCGACGAGAGCGGCGCGGTGCAAAGGAGCGGGATTGGAAAACACGGCGAGGCCCCGCGGTTATATAACTCGCGTCGGGGCAACCGCATTCGTACCACCGCCGTGTGGGGCCCACGGATCAATGACTAAAAGGCGAGAATATCCCATTGCGGGGACGCGACCCCACTAACTCGGCGGGGTGGGGCGGTTACCAAGGGTCAATGACGGGTCTACCCGGCCACTAGTTGGCCCACAAATCGTCCGTACGGAAATTTGACTGCGGGTGACCCCATCCGTGGACGAGTTGCGGGACCCCCTGTCGGTAGGATTGTTGCGCCAAACCGTCGGCCCGAACCCGCGAGAGATTTCCCCATTGGACGAGTTGTGGGCCCCACTGTCGGCACCCGCATTGGGATGTGTTCTTGAGTTGTTCATGTTCATAATGAACTTGATCATTTGTAACGTTTAATCATAACTTCAAAGTTGTTTATATTTGTCAAATGACGTCCAAATCGGGAAATTTTTTTTTCCTACATTCTTATGACAACATAATCTAGATCATGGTGTCCACTCCATATCGTGTCACGGCGTACGAGCAATAATAATTTGAAAATAGAACATTTCATAACTAGATTCAAGATTTTCAATCGGAGACGACGTCAATTTGAAATGAGATGAATACCAAAGTTTCATAGCTCGTCGAGATGAACAAACTTTATATTGGTTGGATTCTCATTTGAAGAAGTGGTACAATCACGTAGAACAAAAATGACATGTCTCCGACCAAGTTTCTTAAACAATGAGAGTGAACCTAGGATTAACTAACAATGTGTAGGACCATTTTAAGAAACTTTAGTGCATGTCATTTTAAGTTTCTTTAGTGCATGTCATTTTAAGTTTCTTCAGAAGTGGTCCTACACATTGTTAGTTAATCCTAGGTTCACTCTCATTGTTTAAGAAACTTGGTCGGAGACATGTCATTTTTGTTCTACGTGATCGTACCACTTCTTCAAATGAGAATCCAACCAATATAAAGATTGTTCATCTCGACGAGCTATGAAACTTTGGTATTCATCTCATTTCAAATTGACGTCGTCTACTGATTGAAAATCTTGAATCTAGTTATGAAATGTTCTATTTTCAAATTATTATTGCTCAGACGCTCTGACACGATATGGAGTGGACACCATGATCTAGATTATGTTGTCATAAGAATGTAGGAAAAAAATTTCCTGATTTGGACGTCATTTGACAAATATAAACAACTTTGAAGTTATGATTAAACGATACAAATGATCAAGTTCATTATGAACATGAACAACTCAAGAACACATCCCAATGCGGGTGCCGAGGGTGGGGCCCACAACTCGTCCAATGGGGAAATCTCTCGCGGGTTCGGAGCCGATGTTTGGCGCAACAATCCTACCGACAGTGGGTCCCGCAACTCCGTCCACGGATGGGGTCAAATTTCCGTACGGAGCGATTTGTGGGCCAACTAGTGCTCGGGTACACCCGTCATTGACCCCGTGATTCCGTGTCCTCCCTATGAAAGTGCGATTTCCTTAGAACCCAATGAACCCTGCGACCCCCCAAATTCAATCTACAACATGATCTGGAGGCGGCGGTTCTTTTCCATCTCCCCTCATCCTCGCCGGGGATAACAGCGTCGCACATCCAATTACCCACCGTGCGTGACGAACTGCAACCACTCCATGGAAAAGATCTCCGTGGCTCGCTACGAGGTGTCGTCGAGGCCGCCGGAGGCTGGCCGACGGAGCCGACGATTGATATCGTCTCCCGCGTCGGCCGCGCGGTCGGAGGATGCCATTGTGGATCTCCACAACTCTGCGCGCAACATGCAAGGCAATGTGCGTGGTGGGCGGCGCCGCCACGGTCGGACGACGCCTAGCCCTGAAACGCGTCCTGCGGCGTCGATTCTACCTCGGCCACGAGTATCGCACGGCGCTCGTCAACACACTGGCCAACGTCGGCAACCCGGAGGCCTTGTTCCCGGAGCGGCTTGCGCCGCGCGTGACCGGGGAACACACGTGGCGTCATCACGTCGTGCCTCGACCGGCTACGGCGCGCGCGCGGAGGGCGGGTCACAAGGAATCGATGTACGCCCTCTCCCTCTTCCTCTACGGACCCAACGGCGGCGAGGCCGACGACGACGAGGCCGGGCGGCTCCCGCGCTTGGTCGAGGCACCCCAAGAGGGGGCGACGGTGCTTCCTTGGATAAATTTGACTTGCACAAAACGCCGCTCCGGGATCATTGCGTCGACGTGGCACTACACGCTTACGGATGCGAATGCGATTGCCGTGTCGCGGTGCGGCGCCCGTACCTCGCCACGACGATTTGCGGTGTGCGGGTCGCGGGTGTGGCGACCACGCGGGATGGCATGCTTGGTACTCGTGGCGTAGGTTCTGCGGCCGAGGAGTGTAGGATCCGAAACGAGTGTGATTGGTTCTTCTACACACTCAAGGAAGCGTTAATGATCCGAAGGAAGGTATAAAAGTTGTGATTGCTGATATTTCTTGATAAATTAGTTCCACACATGATGCACCCTAAAAGACATTACGGATTTCGGTGTACATGTTTGCGTTCTTTCTTGTGTTTTACAAGTTCATTGATTGCTAAACATTGTTTTAGTGCACAAGATTTGAGTTATCATTTGTTCGACGGTTCGTTTAATGCTTTCTTCATGTTCGGGAAATTTATACGCAAGTGACGAGGGACCTTGCGGAGAGGCTCGGCGTCATTTCGGTCACATCTTTGAAGAAATCCGGCTAATAAACACAAAGCATGTCTCTCAAGTTGTGTCTTTCGACTATGTATGTGTCTTTACAATTTGTGTCCTTGTAGAGCATGTTTTTGATGATCCTTAGTTGGTGTGGTGTCAACGTGACTCGGGTAGCTAGCTCGTGAAAACTCGGTTCTCATAAATCTTACCGATTGCTACCCGATCTTTATGTTTGTTACACATATTTGTGTGATGCATTTTACTGCGGGGACAAATGCGATAAAGGGTTTATGGTAGTACGCTAAAGTTTATACAAAAAATGTGTAACCAATATACAATAACTTTGTGGTAAACAAGAAGTAAACTTTGTGGGACCCACCCGTCGGTGGCCACACCAAAATGCATCCCTCAAATACGCCAAACGTTCGTAAAAAATGGGTAGCCGGCGATTTGGAATGTGGCGCCGCTTGTTTTTCCCATCCGAATTATTTAACTTTCGCCCAAACTACCGCGCAACCATGGGCGGGGCCACCACGCCGGGTTACAAGAGTAAAAAGTCGCGCGTCTTTACTTTCCCTCCCGAATCCCCTCGCAAAACAAATCTAGAACTCGGTCGGTTAGGGGCGGGTAGACGATACGACTACGCGCCGCCGCCGCCGCCAAGCGCTTCTCGCCGCGCGTACACGAGGATGCCGTCGTCGAGGGAGCCGGCAAGGGTGACCCCTACGACCTGCGAAGCACGGCGCACACCGTCGTCGGCCATGCTACCTAGAATGTTCACAACCCCCGGTGCGGCGATTGATGAACCTACCGCTACCATGGCCCCTAGGCCCTAGGGCGACGGGGGCTCTCTTTGGGTCATCATCACCTTCGGGCGACGATGAAGCACGCGTCGACGTGGACATAGGTGCAGACCCTGATGTTTTACCTTCATCTCAGGACGAGACGACCGAGGCCAGGTACGCTGTATCTTGGTTCCATCTTTCCCCTCGTTCGTACTGCATCCAACATCTCATGCATCTGTGCACGCACTGGTACCCTAGATTTCATGCATTTGAACACGCGATTTGCACACCAAATTTCTTCACATGTTATTGATATGACATCGAAATGAATGCGCAGATCATTAGATGATCGATCTTGGACCGTATATATGATTGAGAAGGGTATAGATGGGGAGCCGGATACAACACATACTTGTCACCCTCGTGGTTCACAAATCACCCTACAAACCATAAACAACCTGAAACAAAAAGCGGGGTACGGGATGAGGGACATTGTTTACTACAAGACTAGAATTCACGACTCTCTTTGCGGAAGCAACACTCACCGAGATCGACTACGACGTCGACGTAGAAAGAATGAAACGATTCACGAGGAGGAGATGGTGATCGGATTAGTTGTCTCCGGAGAGCCAATACCTAGAAACCATACCATGGCCATAACACCTTTGAAATCCAAAAGTGCTTACATAAATGCGATGATGAAGAAGAAGTAGAAGAATGTGACTTAGATGAATACAAACTTTGGCTAGCCGATTTGCATCAAGAGAAGAAAGCCTTGGGTAAGATATGCTTCACCAAATATTTGTGTACTTATACTCCGGAATTTGCATGTTCGGTCACATGAATGAAATTAATTATGGATTATATTTCAGAATTAAAAGACATTTTCGGGGATGACACAATCGATACATACGAGAGAATACCCGAATGTTGCGGGACTGCTTGAAGACATCGGTAATATCCCTCTCCTAATTTGCAAGCAAATTACCATTTTTTGTCATACTACAAAATATGATCGGTCATCATATGCCACTAAATTCTCCGCGAACGGTACGTGGACCCCACCTTCATTTTGCAACACGGGAGTGAAATGAACCCAACACTGCGGTGCGGCCTCCATCTCATGCTCGGCGTTGGAAACAACACGAGCAAGGATCCGGTAACATGTGTTCCATAGAAATTACTGTCTGTGCATACGGTTATTTTGTGGGTATTATCACATGCATGTTGTTCGCATGGAATAGGCTCCCAAAAAGTTAAGAAAAGAGGACGCGGTCCGTAAGAGCATTGACGGTAATCGCCAAGAGAATCAAGGCGGGCAAGCAGCGGTTAGACATTCAATTCTCTAAACATGGAGGACCGGTAGGTGATAACTACCGCTCATTCGTTGATGAAGTGGTCATGTATACAAGGAAAAGGGCTCCTATCATTGGAGTGAAATCATGGAAAAATGTTAGGGAAGAAGTCAAAAACGCAATAGCAACTGATGTATTGGTAATAATAGACTTTGCTTTTCAGTACAATTCAAATAAAAACTAACATATCAACTCACACAATATTTGAATGCTATTGTGATTATATAACAGGCAAAGTGGGACATGGAGGATAATGTTGAATCAAGGGAAAAGATATGTTCCATTGCTAGGGAGCGTTACAAAGGATGGCGTTCAACTTTCAGTGCTACAGCCAAGACATACAACAGCTACCACCAGAGAATGTTACATAAGCCTACGAATTAGATATTGTTGAATGGCACTATCGTTGAAGTATTTCGATCTTGCTAAATTCAAGGTTTGTTCCACATTGTTAATTACGATTTCGACCACTACATTTTTCATTCAAATGGCGATGTCCGAGTCTTTAAGATTTTTGTTCATAACTTTTCATTGTATAGGAAAGGAGCACACAAAATTACGCGATTCGATGCCAACAAATGACAAGACATTTGTCGGGGCGCTAAGCCTTATTCTCGGCGCAGCCTATGAGAAGGTAATAAGCTGGACAAGCACATCTCCAATCTGTCTTGCGGGATGAAGAACATTAATTTGTTATTTTCTTGGCATAACGAGAGAGACCCGAAGCGGTGAAGAGCCGAATGATATGGAACTTTGGTGGATAACTCACACTAACCGGGGGTCTTGGACGGACGAACAATCTAAAAATGTCTATGTGAGTTCTCAATGAATTAGTACATACATTACTATACATAGGCTTATGCAACTATAGAATGCAACCAATCTCTTGTTCAACTAACTCCTCCACTGCGCCTTGCAAATGTTAGGACACCGCAAGCGGCGTTATTGCCGAGGCGGAATCAAATGCAGACAACAACTTTGTTTCCCAAAAGGAAAAAAACGAGATGTTCCAAAAAGCCTACAAATCGATCACGAAGTGCAAATCAACCAAGTTGCATGGAAACGGGTAGGCGGCAAAAAACCCAACTAGAAGGCGATTTGCTCAATGCGGAGCGCGAGGAACAAATTCGTAGGGAAGAGCTACGACGCATGAGGAACACGTCGAGCTCATGGACGCATTTGGGCGGCTACAAGAAAAAATGTCGGGATGGGAAGAAGAAAGGGAAGCAGAAAGGAGAGAACATGCACGCCAACTTGAAAAAAGTGAAAAGAGAAGGCGAGCGAGAACTACAACGACTTAGGCAAGAGTTCCTATCAATGCGCAAGCATCAAATGGACAATCACAAGTTCCACAGTGCTGGGTCAAGCTATTTGCATGAATGCGTTTCTTTCCTTGGGTTCTATATATGAATGTTTGTATCCTTTGGTAGGTTGACCGGCCAATATCCGTACAACCATGCCCAAGCAACAATGTCAGCGAATCTGCCGACGAAGCGGCGGTTGCATCAATCACCCGGCAAAACAACCTTGTCGGCCGAATCCGCGGACAACGTGGCGGCGGAACCATCAATTCCTACATCCGGGAATGTACAACCGGACTCCGGGAATGTGCTCTCGTGTACTCGAGTTGTTCTCGAATTCACAACTTTTTACTAGTACATATCATCGATTCTCGATGAAATTACGCCTAATCTTGTCCTTCCAAATGATTGGTTCATAGGAGAAGGAATGCGAAGAAGCTCGAAAACAAGTATTTCGCAAAACCGAAGCACTAAAGGTGGTGTTAACAATCCCGAAACTCAATCCACCGTTAGACAAATTTCTTCTCAACAGGACTACGGTACAAGTTGCACAAAGGAGACGACAAAGCACCAAAAAGACAAGAGGTGAAGCTTTTTTCAACAACTCTTACTACCGTGAATGTAATTCATGTTTCAAGTTGTCAAAGTGTGTTTATGGTTGTGGTAATTATTTGATGTCATTATGCTATTTTTATGAATCACAATCAATCTTTGGTTTGCTATATGTTGTTGTTTCACAAATTCCAATATTAGAGATTAATTGATGCTAGCTTAAAAATTTTGTTGATTCTTTACGGGTGATGACACCTCCTTGCATTGAATCCCCCTTTGCTGATCAAGTGTTGGGATCATCTCCAAGTAACAATTGGTCGACCAAGTTCTTCATGTCCTAGCAAATTTGTCTACTATGTGTTGAAACAATGTCCAGTGCCAAACTTTTCGGTATTTAAGTACTTCATGAGTCATGTAATTAACTCGGTGGATGGTTCAATGTTGGTTAATTAACTATAGATGCATTGTTATATTTATCTGTGATGTTAATTAATGTCGCAATTACTCGCTACATAAATGAGCGTGGCGAGAATACATCGGTGTTTTTCGTTGCCAAAAGTAGCGTGGCAATAGTAAGGTGCACTTGTAGCACCCCTAATACGAACGTGGTAATAAGAAATTCAACTTGTAGCAACACAAAGGGAACGTGGCAATAGTATGGTGTACTTGAAGCAACCCTAAATAGGAACGTGGTAATAAGAAGTTCAACTTGTAGCAACACAAAATGAGCGTGGCAAGAGATAGTGCTCTAAGAGCAACCCTAATAGAAACGTTGTAATAAAGACTTTAACTTATGGCAACCAACCAAATGTCGAAGCAATAATAGAGGACCACATATTACAACCAATCAAATTACGTGGCCATAGATAGTGCACTTGTAGCAACCCTAATAGAAACGTTGTAATAAAGACTTTAACTTATGGCAACCAACCAAATGTCGAAGCAATAATAGAGGACCACATATTACAACCAATCAAATTACGTGGCAATAGAGGATACCACCTAAAGCAACGTAACCAATATCGTGGCATCAGACAATGCTACCTATCACATCGAAATCAACTTTTGTGGCAATAGAGGAGACCACCTATAGCAACTAACCAATTTCGTGGCATCGGACAATACTACATATTCCAACCAAATTACTTTCGTGGTAATAGACCGGGTTCAACCAATAGCAACCAAAGACAAGTGCGTAGCAATACTATAACTTGCAACGAAACGAAACGTTGCAATTGCACCTTTGGCAACACCGCGGATGTGTCGCAATAGTACACTTTGCAACCAAAACAAGTGTTGTAAAAAAACCTAATTGCAACGTTGCGTTACGTTGCAACAAAAAAATTTTGGCAACCACTACATGGACAACGACGCAATACCCTAATGCAACGCGGCCTTTCGCATCCCATGTCCCACGGAACAATTTGGTTGCAATTGTGTCTATTGCAACCAAATATGGCATATTGCAACACATTTTGTGCGTTGCATTAGGGGGAAAATCTAGTAGTGTCGCTAGACGCATCCACAATGCCCACATTCTCCCCACCGCCGCCGCCAGTCGCCCCGCTCGCGTTCGCCGCTCTCTCCTCGCCGCAGCCCTGCTCTTCTCCAGCCCCACCGCTCCCTGCGTGACAATGGTGACGAGGACGCGGTTACTGGTGTGCGGACGTACGTACGGCCAACCTAAAGACGGTTGATGTGGATCCGTCGACGTCGTCCCTGGTCACGACGACGAGCCGGCCGGCCGCCTCAGGCCACGAGTCGCCGTGGATCCGGCCCCTCCGACCATCACGAGAACAACTAGTTCATTCGCGACAAAGGTTATTCCTGTTTGAACCCCCAACGCCCTCTCTCTCATCGGACACCAAAATCGATTTGCTATATATTCATGTCAATGTGGATTAATTAGGGAGACATGCTTGGATAGTTCATCTTTAATTGATTCACTGTGGTTTTGATGGATGGATTTTGTTGCTCCTAGTCTGTTTTGAATAAATTGTTGCTAACACATGAAGTTATATGAAATGTTGAAATCCATTTTCATGTTCCTGCTGCTATAATTTTTGCACTGTAAATTCATGAAAAGCATAAAGGATGTTAGCATACTTTAATTCTCGCTCGTGCTTTGAATGTAGTGATAACTAGACTTGTCTTATGCTTTGTTGTGAGTGTTAATTGTTTCACTATTGTCATATATATTGTTATTGTTAGTGTCATGATGTGTTGTGAGTGTTGTTTCACTACTCGTCATATATAATGTCATGACCATTGCTTTATCCTCCGTTGCATGTACATATGGAACACACAATCTATCGCTGCTCAAGTTGGACAAAGAATCAGTTGAAGGAATTTATTCTCTCGCTTTGATATATAAGCATATTGTTGCGTCCTGTCAAAGTGGTTAGCACCTATCCCTGTATGCTAATTAAGTAAAATATGAACTGTGTATGTCTATGCTGATTTTATTACGACTGTATCAGCTATTTTGCCTGTCAGAGAAAACAAATTTATCTAATAAGAATTAAGTTTAGATTTTCAGTCTTGCTTATGTTGCTCTACTAACAAACCTGACATACCTCTAGTGCATCATCATAGCCCATCGTCGGTGAAACTTCTTCACAGGGTCACTCAGCACCGACTGCTGCGAGTAGTACTCGATCCCGCGGGTCAAGGACACAAACCAAATGGCCAGAAGACAAGTTGACTGCAACTGGACTTGATGCCAATTTTTGGCCTACCCCAGATGCTGCGAGGGATAGATTTGTATTGGTCTATGGTCTCATTGCTCGGGAGAGGGTGTCAATCAACAAGGTGGTTGATGATCTCTCACCAATTGAAAAGGACCATCTGTTTACAATTTTAGTGGAAAAGCTACATTACCCAGCCAATCTGGAAGAATCTGTTCGCAAGAAGGTAGTTAAGGCAGCTATATCACAGATTGGAACCTTGCAATGGTGGTTCAAGGCCCATTTAAGAAAAAAATATGTGAGTGAAGAGGAGACTCCCTTTGTGAAGCATGCCTTTTTGCGGCAAGAACAAGGCGGGACATGATTGTGTAGGAAACCAATTCTCCTTCATTTCGATAATTGAGCCGGGAGATGAAACAAAAGGGAGCATTGCATAATAAGCCATACAAGACGGGCGAGGAAAAGGTTATCGTGGTAAAAGGAAAGAGTGGGAGGAGGAGGATGCAAAGCTTGCCGGCGAAGGAAAACGAGAACCCTTGGGACCAATTTCCTGGACGTTCGAGACCTTATCTGCGGGCAAGGGTAGGGAAGAAGAAGAATACTAGTGAAGGAAGCGGGGGCATAACATTCAGTAACCCTGCAGTGGTGGGGGTAGCAGAAAGGGTGAAAACACTTGCAGCTCAGGGTAGCGATGGTTTTTTCTCTGGGGTTAGGGAGGATGATATCCTCACCGCAGTACTTGAGACTCCAGAGCATCGAGGTCGGGTCCGAGGCATGTCTAGTTGTTGACGTAAAATCAACACCTCACGCCAAGCACACAGCAAGCCGAAAAAAGCTGGCTGAACACCCATGCTCTGTGGAGGCGGTTGAACACTTGCATCTTGACGAATTGGTTGGCCAGCGGGAGCAGCACTTGATTCTCCTTCAAAATATTTGTCTGCACTCGGGCCAAAGATACCAACCATCATCTGTTGGAAGCTATTTAAAAATACAGTATTGTGCTTAGCCATTATGTCTTCCAAAGTTTTCTATACCATGCCAAAAACTTCTTGTTTATATGCAGCAGCTGTGGTATCAGGTTCTCCTGGCATTAGAACTCTTGGCATGTCTGACTTGAGGAATGGCACACCACTCCTATTTTTGGAAAACGACATTAGAGATTTCTGCTGAAATTGTTCGATAGCTTCCTTCAATTGTAATTTCTACTCTGTAGACAGTTCCTCGAAGGTGACATCCATGAGATCTTGAATATCAGGCATCTTGATCAACCAGATTGTCCCACCGAGCGTGCCAAAAAGTGTGTTGACGTAAAATCAGCACCTCACGCTAAGCACACAGCAAGCCGAAAAAGCTGGCTTAACACACGTGGCCGAATCCGAAGCGTGCGAGTCAATGTTCCCTGAAACTGACAAAGGATGAAAAATAGTTAGATAAAACCTGGAACTTGCCGGGTGGTACCAGACAGTTCCGTATTTACGTCTATAAAGCCAATCAAAATGACATATAGCTACAACAAGCTATCTGTCGGCAATCTGAACATCATTCAGGACTTAAAACATGTAAACAGGGTATAGCCGAATGCGTGACGTAAGTGTGCGGTGGAGCGGCGGAAGGAGAGAGGAGGAAACCCAAGATTGATTCCCTAGACTCATGATACCATGTAGAGATACACCGCACACACTTGATTAGGGGGGTGACCTTCATTATATAGCCAATTAGGCTAGGCTTACAATGTACAAGGCCAATGGGCACGATGCCCAATATGGGGCCGGATCGTCTATTCTAACGAGTAAGCATGATGAAAGATCGGTCTTTATTTAAACAACATTGCAGTACGTAACCATGACCGATTATCAAGGATAAATCACAATAAAATAAATAAAGGGGAGAAACATGATTATAAATTTGCAGTAAACATGCATGCATAGGCCAAAAGCACTAGTCTACCGCATGTCTAGGTACTTTCAAACCCGTCGAGCGTGACACCAAACAAGTTAATCCGCCGCATGATACAACTTGTTTGAAATCACACCACCAACCAAGAGTAGATCAATCCACCGCATGATAAAATCTAATCATGGAAGGCTAAAAGCATACATTATTTAAAAGAAGCTTATGAACATGTTTCACTCGTGACAGAGTTGCCGAATACAGCTATACAACCGATTCGGGTTCCATGGAGACGGAACAAACTATTCTAGATTAACATGATTGAACCCGCAACACGTGGCAATCTAGATTGATTCGAATTCGGCTATTAAAGAGCACGTGACCCATGCACCACATCGAGTTAAGGATTTGAACATACACCATATGGATCGCAAACGAGATAGAGCCGAATCTAGTCAATCTAAATTGGGCAATAAAAGTGTTACATGAATTAAACATAGGAGCAAAATTCAAAGAAACACGTGGTAACTTAATGAATCTATTAGATCTTGCCAAATCTAATAGAGCCAATAACTAGCTTCAAGCTAGATCTTAGCCTACCGCATGGCTCATGATCTAACAAGAAAGCCCTCTTGAACCGAGCTTAAATCCACCGCATGATACTAAGCATGGTAACAAGACTACTTGCATCACGGTCTAAATCCACCGCATGATACTAGACATGATACAAGGTTGCCGGTACTTATAGAGGTCGACAGATCGATGGCTCCTCTCGAAGAACTTGACGACTCGACTAAACGACTTGAAAGTTGGCACGGGGCCGGTTTGTTGTGAAATTGTTCGATACCTATTACAAACACTAAGGGTTCATATTTATACCCTTGTTCTAACACGACTCCTAGTCGACCACGATTACAACATTTACTGCCTAAATTAATGCCCCGGCGCCAATGTCCGTCTCGCACCCGTCATCAATTCGTTTCTTCTTCATGTTCAAGCCACATCATCACGCATACCCGAATGCTTCTTCTTCCAGGCGTGAAACAGCTCTTCTGCCAAATGCTGACGCACTCCCGACCGCAGGCGTCTTTACCGAATGCTTTGAGGTAAACCTCTTGCCGAACGGTGCTCTCCTACCAAACTCAGCCCACAGATCAGTCTCTTTCCTGTACCAATTTTTGGTGTTAACATATGCCCCTTGAATTACGGTATAAAAGGTGATTTTATTCCGAAATTGACCATAAATGCTCAACGTCCCCAGGCCGAATCCGTTCAACATCCATTCTTTCCTCCTTCAAACCGTTGGAGTTTTCGCTCAGATCCAAACCCTAGTTCATCAACCTTTCAAGCTCAAATCTTCAAATGGCGAACCAAGACCAAGCTCTTCAGGTAAATCTTATCCTCCTCAAGTTCATTCGGTATCACCTTCCTCGAATCTTATCTCGATTTTTTCTTTTGCTCTCTCTTGTTCTTGATAGGCTCTAGCCGCCGAAATCTTGATTCCTATCGAGGATCAATCAACATCTTATTTCCTCGGGCCCGTAGGAATCTACGATCCTTCTGAGTTCATCGCAGCCGAATCCCAGAGGATCCCCTTCAAAGCAGCACTGTCGAAACCCCATCAATGGCAAGATGCTTTCAAGAACTGGCCCCTGCACCCAATTGCAGGCTGGAGAAATTGGTACAAAATGATGCTTGATGATGACAGCGCCAAGAGAAGCAATTGGGTCAGCCTTCGCATTGCTCATTGTTTAGAATTATCTTTGGCTGAAACACCCAAAAACGAGAATCTCCTGATTGCAGCCTGCCATTTTTGGTCGAATGGTGCTAATGCCTTTCTTTTTGGCCATGGGCCGATGTCTCCAACTTTGGCTGATGTATACATGATAACCGGCCTGGGAATCACAGGAACTGTGTATCCACACAAGTACAAGGGCTCCTTCAGGCAAACAGGAGTAAGAACAGGGGTTGGATATAAGAAATATATTCAAAACTGTATGTCTGACGGCCCTTTGCCTGATGTTAAATACAAAGCTTTTCTGAACATGTGGCTATGCAGATTCATCTTTTGTGGCAAATCCAATGAGCCAACCCTGAACCACATTGTAATGGCTGAGGACCTGGCTGCTGGTACCTCCATTCCCCTTGGAAAGTACCTCCTAGGAAGTGTCTACCATATGCTTCACCAAACCACCCATCTGATGCACACCAGTCAAAAGATTTCCTGTGTTAATGGCCCTTGGTGGTTTGTCTAGATGTGGCTGCAGCTATATATGCACCAGATTGTTGGTATTGACCTCAACAATTGCCACTTTCCTTCAGCCAACTACAAGGAAGGGGAAACCCAGAGCACCAAAGGTTGCCAAACTTATGGAGAAGCTGCCTCAACCATGTCTATCAACCAAAGCATTGGCCAACTTCTTGAGCTCTTCTTCAGAGGTTTTGCCAATCCTTTTTGGCTTCCATATCTGGATAATGATAACTTGACTCTTCCTTGTGAGTTTAGTTTTGAAGCTAGATGTAATGATGTACAATTTATAGCAATTTTCAATACCTTCATTCATCCATGCATCCTGCCAGCAGAATTTTGTGGAGGAAGGCAAAATCAGAGTACCTTTGAGTACTACCAGCCAAACATGATGGCCAGACAACTAGGATGCGGCCAAGTGCCCCCAAGACTATTCCTTCATGAATTCCTCAAGCCCAGAGAGGATATCAAGGAATCCATACAAGCAAAAAGGGTCTTTGAGTACAAGTGCAGCACAACTGTTTATGCACCCAGGCCTTTTGTGCCAATAACAGTAACTCATCCCTCTTTTATTCCTTGGTGGCAAGAACTTTATGATCATATCTTTAATGTGCCAGTACATCCTCTTTGTCTTGAACTAATGCCTGACTTCCATCCAACTTCAAAGGTAATATATTCATATCCCCTTTGTACATTTACCTTCAATCATGCCCCTCTTTACTGATCAAGATTTTGTCATTTTCTACAGGATACAGTACCTGCCCCACTTGCCAGGACAATCTCTTATAATATTGAGGGCCCAATCTCTGCCTTGGGATATCAATCTCCTACCCTGGCTCAACTGATGTCTAGATATGCCACACTAGATCCAACTCTCACCAGTTCACCCTCTAACAAAAGGAAAGCTCCATCTCTGGTTGCTCCTTCAGCTGCCAAGAAGAAAAGAACAACAAAAAAAACTTCTCATTGAGGTTAGAATCCTTTCCTTCCTGAACATAAAGCCACTCTTCATTCTGATCACCTTTATCTTGTGTAATTCCAGACCAGAACTTAGCAACCATTGGTCATTACAGATCCTGCCAATGCTTCATCCACTGGTAAAATTTTTCACCATCTTATTCTTCTAATCATTTTTTCTTCATTGGCACTTATCCTCTACTTATTAGTTGCAGAGGAAACTTTGGTGAGCCAAACTGTGGGGAGCTCTTCTCCTCAGCATGATTCAAATCCAAACTCACCAAGGATCTAGCCATCGTCTCCTCAAGCAGAAACTTCAGCCTCACCAAGGATGCATCCAGCTTCTCCGCAGCCAGAAGCTCCAGCCTTACCAATGGCTCATCCAGCTTCTCCTCAGCCGGAAGCTTTAGCTTTACCAAGGACTCCTCAAGCTTCTTCTCAGCCAGATATCCAAGAACCCTTCCTCGAGCCTGAAAAACTTCCTTCCCCGACTCGGGAAGCCAGAAATGATGTAAGCATGGCTACCCATCTTACTATTTTCTACTCAATAGACCACCACTAATTTGGCAAGAAAACTCTTTTCAGGAGGAAACTGTATCATCACCAATTTACTCTTTTGCTGCGGATGACTTAATTGCCGAAAAAGGGGATGAAGCATCTTCTAGACAGGCTTTGTCAGAGGAAAATCAGGCAAAGCTGAAGGAAATTCTCTCTCTGCTGCAAAGGAATGTCCAAGATCAAGCCAAGGATGCTGATCTTCTAAGAGAAGCACTTGAACTCATTGATCAAGATCTTCCAGCTGACATTAAGACTTCCCTAGAACCTATCTCCAAGCTGGATGATCACTTTGTAGTAGTAAAATAGGCTTTGAAGAACCTATCCTCCCAACCAACTCTGGAACAAAAGAAAGCTACAAACAAGCAATTTGTAAAAGATTTGCACATCCAAATGCAGAATCATAAGGAATTGCTAACCAACTTGCAGCCTGAACTTGAACTGAAGAAAGTCAAAAAGCTGAATTGGAGGCTGAGCCGAGAACTCGATAGCCGAGATCAAGGCCGATGAAAAGAAGATGGCCGAACTTCCCGAATCAATGGAGAAAATACGAAAAGAAGCCACAACGACCATGGCCGCAGAAAGCAGCTCAAGACAAAGCTCTCGACTTTGTCTAAAACCCAAGAAGCTGATCAAAGATTGTTGGAGAATATCAATAAGATGATATGATACGCCTCCAATGTAATCTCAAAATACTTGGGTGTATGATTGTAACAAACAATTTGTAGCCGAATGCCTTATCATCTCTGTAAATTTGCTCCACATCAGTCTTTATTTTCCCATATTTGTTTTACCTTATTTTGACGAGCAATTTCTGGATGATTCATTCGGCAACTCTGACCAAACAGTGTCAGACCCAAAAAACCACCCGACCGCAACACAGCCGGATCTCAACCGGTCAAACCGAATATGACTCAGCTTGAATCCCAAACGACCCAGCGACGGTTAGGTTGAGAAAGTCTCTCCACTTCCCAAATTTCTTGGGATATGCGCCACAATCTCCGGCCACGATCTCTTCTCCAGTTCCATAAATAAGAACTTCGGGTGCCCCTAGCCTTTCACCAAGTCTTCTATCTTCCAAGCCTTTGCCAACCCAAGCTTTTTCTCTCCAGCACTAGTTCTCCCAAGAGCTCCATGGTAAACAGCAACAACAGGCATCAGGCCAACGACTAGGCCGAAGGGAGCCGCGCTGGCGCTCGCCGGAGGTGGTGATCGTTGGCTTCCTCACAGCTCTCTCTAGATCCCTTTTTATCCCTGACGATCCTCTTTATGTTTTCAGGCTCATCCGGTGGAATCCTGCCTCCGCACCAGCCACAACCCGGCCATGGCCGGCGATTCCTCGGGATCGTCCAGCCGTTCCCACTCCTCCAGCTCGCTCTACAACGATCGCGACGCCCGCAGGTTCAAGGAGGAGCGTGATGCAACCCGGCACGAGTTGGAGATCATCTCCAAAGAGGCCGGGATCGCCGAGCTCGAGTGGGAGCATCAGCGCAAGCCGTTGTTAGAGGCCATTGACGGTGAATCCTGTAACCCGCTTAATCTCAACTTAACCGTGAACTAACCGCCATTGCTCTGTGATTTCCGCAGATCGCGATACTGAGCTCAATCGGCTGAAGGCACTGGTTGAGAAGCTGGCGGACAAGGTGAACGCTCCCGGAGACACACCGGAAGCTCGCTTTGGCGCGGTGGAAGACCGCATCGATGAGGTGGCCCTCCACGACGTCCGCTTGGGCACCACCTTGGGCCTAGCCTCCATGGCGACGCACACCGGCATCGAATACTCCACGCGGCCACGCGACTTCTACGGTGGCACGCCGGAGGACGTCGACGACATCGAGGCCACTCTAGAGCGCCTGGACGGCCATGGCGACGCTATTGCCGATTTCATCCACCCCTAGTCCGACCTGAACAGGCTGTTTGATTAGTTTGTACTAGGGGTTATGGAATTTCAGCAATAAAGATGAAATTTTATCTTTTGTATTTGTCTTGTGATGATTTCTTTAACTTGTGCATACAAATCTTCACTGTCTTGAACACATTTGAGAACTTTTACTCTAGCCGAATACACACAAACTCTTGCCCCTTGCCAGATGGAGGATTTATTTGGCCAATCAAATCTATACCCCATCCTCTAAATGGCCATGGCTTGATAATTGGATTCAAAGCTGATGCTGGAACTCTCTGAATATTTCCAAACTTTTGACAATCTTGACACCCTTTGTAATACTCAAAGCAATCTTCCAGCATCGTCGGCCAATAACATCCAGTTTGCCTAATGACCCATTTCATTCGGTAAGCCGACTGATGTGCTCCACACAGCCCATCATGCACTTCTCTCATCATCCTTTTTGCTTCTTCTTGGCCCAGACATTGTAGTAACACCCCGTCTAATGATTTGTAGTACAAACGTCCATCAAGAAGAACAAACTTTATAACTTTATACCTGAGCTTCCTAGAGACCTTTCGGGATGGATTTTCCAAATAATCAGCAATTTCTTTTCTCCAATCATCTTCTGCTAGATCACTCCCAAAAGAATATACATCGTGGGCAAACACTTCTTGATTTTCCCTATAACCCGAAGCACTTTGAGCTAACCTGTTCGCCTCTTCATTGTTTTCTCTAGGAATATGTTGTAGAATCACTAACTGAAAACTTTTCAGAATTTCCTTGCACTCCTCGTAGTAATTCCTCAGGATATCATTTCTGCATTCATATTGGCCATTCAATTGTTTTATAACTAGCTTTGAATCTCCAAAAATCTCAACTGAAATAGCCTTTGCCTCTTTCAAATATTGAAGCCCTCTGAGCAATGCTTCATACTTAGCTTGATTATTTGTGACAATAGGTTGGATAGGAATAGAAAATTCAAACATCTCTCCTCTGGGTGAAATTAATAAAATTCTTACTCTACCACCTTTGCCACATGAAGATCCATCAAAGAACAAAGCCCAAGGAGTAATCTCAAGTAAATTAATTGATGGATCACGATGTTCAATAATGAAATCAGCATTAATCTGTCCCTTAACAGCTTTTGCCGATTCAAACCTTAATTCAAACTCATACAAAGCTAAAATCCACTTGCCAATCCTTTCATTCAAAATTGGCATAGACAACATGTGTTTAATTACATCAAATCTTGAATACACAATGCATTCGGCATTCAACAAATAGTGCCGAAACTTTGTACATGAGTAATAAACACACAAGCAAAGCTTCTCTGTAGACGAATATCTTGTTTTGGGATCAAGCAATTTTCGGCTAATTAAGGTATGCAACTACTCTCTCGTTTCCCTCAAATTCTTGTATGAGGGCCGATCCAATGGTTTGGGTATCAGCCGCCACGTACAACTTAAAAGGCTTGTTCAACTGTGGAGGTACTAATACTGGTGGTTCCTTAATGTACTCCTTGATCTCATTGAAAACCTTTTGTTGTTCGTCACCCCATACAAACTTCTGATCCTTCTTGAGTTTTAACAGTGGAGAGAAAGGCAACACCTTTTGTGATAAATTGGATATGAATCTTCTTACAAAATTGATCTTACCAAGCAATGATTGCAACTCCTTGAGATTGGTTGGAGGAACAACTTCATCAATAGCTTTCATGCTCTTTTTGCCAACTTCTATTCCTCCTTCATGTACCAAAAATCCCAGGAACTCTCCAGTTGAAACTCCAAAGGCACATTTATTCGAGTTCATCTTATGCCCATGTTTTCGGGTGCACTCTAAAGTTTTCCTCACATCATCCAAATGTGATTCATGATCCAATGACTTTATCACAACATTATCAATATATATCTCCACAATTTTGCCGATCAACTTGTGAAAAATATAATTCATGGCTATTTGATAAGTTGCACTAACATTCTTCAACCCAAATGTCGTGACAATCCACTCAAACAAGCCTATATGTCCAAGACATCTAAAGGCTGTTTTTTGATACATTTTCTATTGATTGTACCCTGCATTGCCATCCATGAAACTAATAACTTTATGTCCAGCAGCGGCATCAACCAACAAGTCAGCAACAGGCATTGGATATCCATCCATGGGTGTAGCTCTGCTTAGATCTCTAAAGTCTATGCAAACCCTCATCTTTCCATTTTTCTTGTAAACAGGTGAGGACCATGTGTGGTTCGAGGACCGGTGGATGGTCGCTTCCTTGTGTGATGAGTGATTGACAACATTGTGTGGACTGATCCTCGGCTAAGGTTGCGGCTTGACTGGTGTTGGTGTAGGTGAAGAACAAGCGCGAAAGGTCGTCGCCGGTGAGGCCTCCGGGTGTGGAGAAGACAAGTAGGCTTCGTTCGATGGATCCGGTGGCCGGCGGGGGGTCAAGTGCGGGCTGCATGGTGGCATGAACAGCAAGATGAAGTCATGGACGGTTTCTTGGTTGAGCCTCAAAACCAAGGTCGAGCCGGGACTACGTGGGACCCGAGTCATGAGTGGAGATTGGTGGAGGCTACACCGAGTTCGCGGGGTTTCCGGTGGTTCACCAAAAACCACTGGGTTCCTTGGTTGATCCACAAAGCCAAGACCGAAGAACCGAAGACGGAGCGAAGCGAGCGGCGCGGACCGGTCGACCGGGGTCCGACCGGTGGGTACCGGTCCGACCGGTGCCGGGCGGGGAGCACCGGTCCGACCGGTGTGCGACGACGCGGTCCGGAGACTTCGAAGCGAGAGGACACATGTCGGGATCACATGGCTTGTGTCGAGGCTACGCAGGTGCGGTCGGCCGGGCATCCGTCCGATGGTGAAGACATGAAGACTTCCAAATCCGCCCTTGAGGGGCATGTATCCCTAGTTATTAGGAAAGGGCATTTTACACTTTCGGTTGCCTCCATATAACCCAAGAGGTGAGAGGATGGCAGCTAACTCTTGGAACCCTAGTTCATTTGCTTTCCTATTTTCCCTTCCTATTTTCTTAGGATTTCCATAGGACTAGCTTGAGAGCTTCATGGTGAGATCTTGTGAGAGGGTTGGATGATCGGGTGGCAAGCTGGACCTTGTAAGAACCTTTGTTGCATGTATAGATGATTCGGCGTGGTTCGTCAATGTTTGGATGTGTAGTTCCCGGTTGTTCTTGGTGGTGATTTTCGGAGCCCTCTTTTGGTGTTTTCTTTGGGTTGTTTTCGGGACCTTTCTCTTGGGGATTTGATGGGGAAATTTGTGGAAACCCTTCGTGGTTTTTTGGGCTGTGATTCCCCTCCCAAATCCGTGAGTAAAGGGGCTCGATTTTGGGGTTTTCCGTGTTCTAGGGTTAGAGGTGTTCTTGGCGGGATTTCTTCGATTCCTCCTTTTTGGACGAGTTTTGGTGGGATTAAACTTGGCTATGGACTCCTCATGAGGTGCTCCTAATATCCCCAAAGTATTGTTCAAGTCCGTGGAGCGATTCGGGACATCGAGGTTTGGTTTTGGGGAAGTTGACCCGCGGGTGCTGTTCATCCCGAGCTGCCCAGGCTACACCGGTCTGACCGGTGCTCCTGACCGGTCTGACCGGTGCAACCGTCGGTGGGTTTTTGCTCGGGTGAACGTCTGGGTGTGTTCGCTGTTGTCCGGTGTAGAGGGCCGTTTCGAGTTTGGGTCAGTTTGGAGGTAGGTTGGCATGTTTGGTGTTTTGGGGGCTTTCAGGCTGTGACCGGTCTGACCGGTGCATCTCACCGTTCTGACCGGTGTGAAGCCACTTAGTGGAAGTTGCCCAGTTTCACCAGCAGGGACCGGTCTGACCGGTGGTGCTCACCGATCTGACCGGTGTTGGTCAGTGGACTCGAGGTTTGGTGTTCCGCTGCGTTCTCGGGTCGGAAGGGTGTGTGTGTTGGTTCCTAGGTCCAGTGGCACTCCAGTGGCTACGTGGGCTTGGCCAACTTGGTTAGTGAGTCGGAGAAGTGTGTTGGAAGCCGTGTTCATCTTTTAGGAGTTTCCGTCTCCTTCGAGAAGAATTTTTATCGGCTCCCATTCACTCCCCCCCCCTCTCTGGTTCGCCGTATCGGTCCTTCAACAGGAACAATATTAGAGATCCACTCTGCATATCTACATGGTCGAATGAAATTTGCTTCTATTAATCTCTCAACTTACTTTTTCACGTCGGCCAATACTTCATCCTTGTAGATCTTTCGGGGAGGTTGCTTGTATGGTTTAAAACCAGGCTTGATCGGCAACCGATGCTCAACAATGGAACGATCCAAACAAGGCATCTCCGAATAATCCCAAGCGAAGCAATCTTTGTATTCTTTCAGTAGCTTAATCAACTCTTCTCTGAAACTTGAGTCCAAGTTAGCACTGATAAATGTTGGCCTTGGCTTGCCACCATCTCCAATGTCTATTTCCTCCAGTTTGTCGGCCGACATAAATCCACGTCCTAAGTTTCCATCAGTTCCATCAATTGGATTCTCTATTAAAAATTATTATAAGAGCCGACTGCTTGTATCGGCTGTTGATCACTGCTGACTGGTTCAACTGGACCTTCGCCCCAGTCCTTGCCTGAGAAGAAATCTATACCTTGATACTCCAGAAGGCTGGTTCCACGTTAGCCACGCTTACTGAATCATCTGCTTGGACAACTTCTACATCATCATCTACCCACTGAACAAGTTGTTGATGCATAGTAGATGGAATGCAACAATTTGCATGGGTCCAGTCCCTTCCAAGCAGCAAGCTATATGCCCCTTTGCCCTCAATGACAAAGAAGGTTGTAAGCAAGGTCTTAGACCCGATCATCAGATCCACATGTACACAGCCCTTGGTGTCTGAAGGATTTCCAGCAAAATCATTCAGGACTATACTTGTTGGCGTCAAATCTCCAGGGCCCATGCCAAGCTTCCTGAATGTAGTATACGACATCACATTGACAGCAGCTCCACCATCAACAAACATCTTGGTCAATGGTTTCCTGTTGACATATCCTCTTATGTACAGCGGTCTCATGTGCCGATTCTTGGCTGGCTTATCAAAAGTAGCCTGCTTGGCCAATACTAACTGTGCCATCAGCCCAAATTGCTCTGCTTCATCAATGTTTGGCGACACCTCCTCCTGTACAACCTGATTAGCTGGAGCCATGTATTCATTCGCCAAGAAGCATACCATGCACGTAGGAGCCAAACGACCAGATCCATCAAGCTTGTCTTTTGGGCGCCACACCTGTTTCCTCTTGATTCCTGCCTGCTTCAGCTCCTGATTCCTCAAGCGCTGAACCCTTCTCTTTTGGCTTCTCCTCAAACCAGGTGGGAACCACTGTCCTTTCTGCCTGACATACTCACGATCTTCCTCTTCTTCATGATCAACCCATCTGTGATCAGCATATCGTTTCCTTGGTTGATCATTAATTTCATTTATTTTTATGCGCCGACCGTCACTGGGATGCACCCTTCCAATTCTTTCATGGACGGATCAGCGATTGACGGTATCCTGCCTGTACTCGGTATACTTGTCACTGCATTCGGGACAATTATTCAGCGTGGGAAGCTTCAAACCTTCATTCCAACAGTGTCTGAAGAAAGCACATCCCCAGTGCGCACGCTCTTGTTCTCGCGCATATTCTTCTCGTTCTTTCATGTGCGCTTCTTCTTCATATCTTTGTTTCTCCTCCTCGTACTTGTGTTTCTGGTAACGCTCTTTTTCTTGCTGACGCTGACATTTGTTGAGGAGAATACGCGAAGTCACCTTGGGTCTAGAGGATTCACCCACTTCAATTTGACTTTTCAGGATGCGAGGTTCTCCCTTGTGGACCTGTTCAAATGTTACTTGTCGAGCGGGGTCAACTGAGCCATCTTGCTTCGCCTTTGTTGAAGTCAAAACCTTCACTTTTCCTTTCTCTTCAGCAGTCACCATGTTGACTGAGAACCCAATCATGTTCTGAGGAAAAGGATTGCCATCCAATTTCATCTTATTATCAAATTTTAAATGACCTTCTTGGATGGCCTTCTGAATTCTCATCCTAAATACCCTACACTCATTGATGGAATGAGAATTCCTGTCATGAAACTCGCAGTATCTTTTTTCTTTCACTCCATCAGGCTGAAGCATAGAATGCCCATCTGGCAACTTGATTTGGCCTTCTTTCACGAGGAACTCAAATAGCTTATCAGCCTTGGTCACATCGAAATCATAGGTGCCTTTGGCTTGCTTGATCCACCTTTGATTCACTGTTAATGGCTCTTTGCCCCACACAATTTCAGCTACAGCTATTTTCTCTTCATCATCATATTCCTCTCCCTGATCTGCCCTTTCGAGGAATTGATTATAGATGTCGGCTATCGCCTCGTTCGCTTGGCTTATCGGCCACCGGCCAACATTACTTTTCTCTCATAACAAACCGACCACCCGCTACCAAACTAACAAGTACTTTTCTCTCGGAACAAACCCGGCACCGGCCATCGACCAAACGAACAGGCCGTATGTCACCGTGTTTGGCAAATCTGAGTCTTTCTTGAAGCCATAAGCTTGGTTGCTCATAAATGACGATCGTGCGACGGTGGCCAAGATTATCGAACTCCATGCCGAACAGACTTTTCCCGAATAGCCGGCAACATCCCCGCTACTGACCATACCGGTCAATTGATCCATTGGTGTTTCATTGTTCCTTTGCCTCAAGGTGGTTAGATCAATTAGTTTTTTTTCATTACTACCAATGAAATAATGAGCATGAAACTTCTGCTCCAAATCCTTCTAGGAGCAGATTGAGTGAGTAGGCAGAGAGGTGAACCATGTAAAGGCCGGGCCTGTCAATGATAAAGGGAAATATCTGATCCTGAAAGCCTCATCAGCAGAAGCTTCCCCAAGCTGCATCAAGTATCGGGCTATGTGTTCCATAGTACTGGTATCATCTTGCCCAGAAAACTTCGTGAAATCTGCTGGAACTTTCACCCTGTTCGGTAAAGCCACCTTGTGATACCATTATGGAAAAGGAGGTGTATACACATGCCCTTGGTTTTTAGGCTTTAGACCGAATTGATTTTGAAGAACATCGGTCATTCTCTGCATCAGGAGATCAATATTGACATCTTGATTCCCTGGTCCTCCAATAGGCATCCCTGTAGCACCACCATATCCAGGATTCGGGAGAGCATCAACAGCGCTATAATCCATGAACTCCGAATACCCAGTGCCGTACATGTTCTTTTGCAACCTGTTATTTGTTGGGGCTATCTTGTAAGTAGAAACAGGTTGAACTCCAGGAGTGCCAAACGCCATTTCTCCATATGTACGTGGATTTGGTATTGCTTGATGAGAGTTCTGCCGAATTGGTTGACTATCCACGTGTTGAGTTGGCTGAACACCCATGCTCTGTGGAGGCGGTTGAACACTTGCATCTTGACGAATTGGTTGGCCAGCGGGAGCAGCACTTGATTCTCCTTCAAAATATTTGTCCGCACTCGGGCCAAAGATACCAACCATCATCTGTCGAAAGCTATTTAAAAATGCAGTATTGTGCTTCGCCATTATGTCTTCCAAAGTTTTCTGTACCATGCCAAAAACTTCTTATTTCTCTCGCAAGTTTGTGGTATCGAGTTCTCCTGGCATTAGAACTCTTGGCATGTCTGACTTGAGGAATGGCACACCACTCCTATTTTTGGAAAACGACATTAGACACTTCTGCTGACATTGTTCAATAGCTTCCTTCAATTGTAATTGCTGCTCTGTAGACAGTTCCTCGAAGGTGACATCTTGAATATCAGGCATCTTGATCAACCAGATTGTCCCACCGAGCATGCCAAAAAGTGTGTTGACGTAAAATCAGCACCTCACGCCAAGCACACAGCAAGCCGAAAAAAGCTGGCTTAACACACGTGGCCGAATCCGAAGCGTGCTAGTCAATTTTCCTTGAAACTGACAAAGGATGAAAAATAGTTAGATAAAACCTGGAACTTGCCGGGTGGTACCATACAGTTCCGTATTTACGGCTATAAAGCCAATCAAAATGACATATGGCTACAACAAGCTATCTGTCGGCAATCTGAACATCATTCGGGACATAAAACATGTAAACAAGGTATAGCCGAATGCGTTACGCAAGCATGATGAAAGATCAGTCTTTATTTAAACAACATTGCAGTACGTAACCATGACCGATTATCAAGGATAAATCACAATAAAATAAATAAAGGGACGAAACATGATTATAAATTTGCAGTAAACACGCATGCATAGGCCTAAAGCACTAGTCTACTGCATGTCTAGGTACTTTCAAACCCGTCGAGCGTGACACCAAACAAGTTAATACACCGCATGATACAACTTGTTTGAAATCACACCACCAACCAAGAGTAGATCAATCCACCGCATGATACAATCTAATCATGGAAGGCTAAAATCTTACATTATTTAAAACAAGCTTATGAACATGTTTCACTCGTGACAGAGTTGCCGAATACAGCTATACAACCGATTCGGGTTCCGTGGAGAAGGAACAAACTATGCTAGATTGACATGATTGAACCCGCAACACGTGGTAATCTAGATTGATTTGAATTCGGCTATTAAAGAGCACGTGACCCATGCACCACATCGAGTTAAGGACTTGAACATACACCATATGGATCGCTAACGATATAGAGCCGAATCAAGTCTATCTAAATTGGGCAATAAAAGTGTTACATGAATTAAACATAGGAGCAAAATTCAAAGCAACACGTGGTAACTTAATGAATCTATTAGATCTTGCCAGATTTAATAGAGCCGATAACTAGCTCCAACCTAGATCTTAGCCTACCGCATGGCTCATGATCTAACAAGTAGGCCCTCTTGAACCAAGCTTAAATCCACCGCATGATACTAAGCATGGTAACAAGACTATTTGCATCACGGTCTAAATCCACCGCATGATACAACATTTACTACCTAAATTAATGCCCCGGCGCCAATGTCCGTCTCGCACCCGTCATCAATTCGTTCCTTCTTTATGTTCAAGCCACGTCATCACGCATACGCGAATGCTTCTTCTTCCAGGCGTGAAATAGCTCTTCTGCCGAATGCTGACACACTCCCGACTGCAGGCGTCTTTACCGAATGCTTTGAGGAAAACCTCTTGCCGAACGGTGCTCTCCTACAAAACTCGGCCCACAGGTCAGTCTCTTTCCTGTACCAATTTTTGGTGTTAACACTAGTTCACTTGACTGGGGTAAAGGGTTTGGTGAAGAGTTCGCTGGAATGTACAAGAAAAAGAGGAACAAGAGGTCTGATGCTCACGATGTGATGGAGGATAAAACATTTAAATCAATTGTCCATGCTCTAAGACTATCAGGCATCAACATACCAAAAAATGCACTTCTTCCTTCCCAATTACCACAACATACAACATCAAATGGAGGTGCGCAGCTCATCGTCGGCAAGAGAAGGCTCAATAGCGACAGCGGTAGCGAGCGGATCAGCAAAACTACCCGGCGGGAGCGTCGACAACAACCGGTGGAGGAGCCCAAGCAAACTCCGCTTAAGCGGTACCGCAACTTGAGGATAATCAACGGACGAAACAAAGCGGCCTCTCCGGCGGCCGGAGCATCGACAACAACGAGAGGAGCCCGGGCAAACTACACCTAAGCGAAGTCGCAACATGAGGATAAGCAACAAACGAAACAGCAGCCTCTCCAGCAGGAGGAGGAGCGCATGCAATCTCCCACTAAGCAGTAGATGCAACAAGTACAACAGCCTCTGCAATAGGAGGAGCCCAGACAATCTCCACTGCAGAAGGGGAACCAGGCCACGAAACCTCTGTCTAAAGATGAGATTCTTAACTGTGTTAATAGGACAGAACAAGACTGACCAAAATACAAGCCTGGTGCACCTATGTTGTCAAAAGCAAATGTAAAGGCTGCTGGACCAACTTGTGCCAAGTTGCATGCTTATGTCATAGAACACAGTAAGGATAAACTTGCCTTTCCAGCATAGGTGGATCAATATTACTTTAAAGGTGGTTGTGGTGCTTTAATGTTAAACATTGAATTCAGTAGCGTGTTTAACCTTATAACCCTGGCTTCTCTGGATGTTACCATCATGAGGTTGTGGACATTGTAAGTCCTTTAAAACCTAAAAAGATATTTCTTTAATTTTGACCGCAAAGTTCATGCATGCTAACAATTTGATTTTTTGTAGGAAAATGATGGACAAGGCGGCGGAGAAGCGGATCGGTGTTGGGTTTTTAGATCCGCATTTGTTTACTTCAACAAATATTTCTCAAGCATTCTTAGCAAGTTGGCAAAGCAATCTCAAATGCAATGATGAACAACTACTACGTGGTGGGTGCCTATCGCACTAGCCACCGGGTAACAATGATCATCCGTATGAAGTTCAAAGAGGTTTGCTATCTAGATTCTGCTAAACAACATCCCCCGCTAAAGTTCCCAGACCTCCAAAATGTTTTGAACTGGTCAGTTTCTTGTAGGTTTTGTTCACAAAAATTCAATCTCTTAGTGTTTCTAATTGGTATTGCTGACCATGCAGGGCCTTTGGTACAGTATTTTTTTGTTCACAAAAAATTAATCTCTTAGTGTTTCTAATTGGTATTGCTGATCATGCAGGGCCTTTGGTGATGCACAGGATAGAGTGACGAAAGGAAAGAAAAAACGCCAAAAGCCACACTCGAGCACAAAAAATCTTGTTGTAAGACCGAGGTTTTTTTATGGTCCCTTCTTACCTATTTCGTACTGCATTAACTTGTCATTTTGTTACCTCGATGCAGTGTGCTTAGCAGCCACGAGGATACTCTTTGTGTGGATTCCATGTGGCATTCCATATGTTAAGACTACTCGATGACATACCTGACATGAAGAAGGCTGCTGTAAGTAGATAATAATGCTCAACCTTGTCGCTGCTCATATTTTCCATATGATTTTAGAAAATGATTTCTACTTGTATGCTCATAAATTATTGTATTTTGCAGGATTTCAAACCTCCTGTAGATGTTTCCATAGAAGATGTAAAGCGTGTCCGGGAGATGCTGTGTGAGTACATTCTTAAGGAGACCATCGACCGAAAGGGAAATTTCTACAGTGGTGCACCGTGAGTTTATTGTGACTAGAAACTTGAAACTCATTCAGTCTTCTTTAGTCAGTTGTTGTTGCCTGAGAAACCTGCTTGGTTTGCTTGGTTGGGGTCGACATCTTGCTCGGTTCGGTCTGTTTTCTCATGACTCCATCCAAACAAGCCCCGATGAGAGTAACTTGAAACTTGATGTGATCCTAGCTAGCTTGTATATAAATGTGATATTGCTTTGCCAATATCCGTGATGTGAGAATGTGTTTGTGATGTCTCCTTGCTGTGGTGGTCGCCATATCCGGGTCGGTTCCAGGATGCGGCCCCGGTGGGTGCCAAATCCGGCCGGTTCCGAGGATGCCGCCGGCAACCGGGCAGGTTACTGTAGGGATGGCCACCGTATCTAAAACGGTTGTTAATTAAAGCTCGTTACAAACACTGATTAGTAAGTAATAGACGTCATTCGGAAAGCCCGTTACAAAAATGCACACAATGTAACGGGCAGTATAAAGCCTGTTACCAGTCCTGACCGGTGGGCCCCATGACTTGGCCGTTCATCGAGATGTAGGAGATGCAGGTGGAAAGCAAGCATCTCCTTTAACAGAGAGAAAGTAGATGCGCGTAGAAACAGATGCGTCTCATTTCGTCGAGACAGTGGAGACGCCGGTTCACAGAATGCGTCTCTGATGTTAATTTAACAATAAAGGGCTCTATTTCATGCCCGTTTCCAAAGTTCCATGTGGGCCCATAGAAACAGCCATTTCATGTGACTGATGACTAGTTGTGGTAACAATCCTTGTTTGATGCCCGTTACGAATACTAGTTGTGCTAAGACGCGCGTGAAATAGACGCGTCTCACTTCGTCAAGATAGTGGAGACGCAGGTGCACATCAGGCGTCTCTGATATTGAGCTTCTGTAATGGGCTTTGATTTGGTGCCCGTTACGAAAGTTCCCTGTGGGCCCAGAAAAACAGCCATTTCACGTGACCGGTGGCTAGTTTTGGTAGCAGTCGTTGTTTAATGCCTGTTACGAATATGTCTTAGCAGTAACGGGCATCTGCCAGTTACCTTTCTTGCCTTATTCGTAACACTTGATCGGTAACAGGCGCATTGCCCGTTACCAAAGGCGATCTACGCCCGTTACCAAAGCCAGTTTTTCACGTAGTGACATGATCTACCCCGAGTGTTGCTATCTCATATTTATTTGCAAGTATGTCTTTGAAGTAACGAGAATATGTAGGAACTTGAAGGGCATCCAATAACAGCATGTTGATGCTAAGTCTATGCACAACCTCCACAAACTTCTCAAAGTGATTATCAAGTTTACCTCGGAAGAAGCGTTGCTTGAGCTGCGGTATCTTCGTGTCTTCTCCCAGCATCTCAAATTCAGACTCTTCGGTGATGATCTCCGTAACTTCCTCCTTAGCAAATTCCTCCGTCTCGGCAGATGGTTTAGGCTTCCTTACTCCCGCGGAACGTTCCGGATCTTCAGTCTCCTTCCCCGAACGAGTTTGAATAGCCTTCGCCATTTCAAGTTGTCTCGGAAGCTTCTTCATTAGCAGATAGGCGCTCGACAAGTTGTCCCACTTGCGTCTCGAGCATCTTTATCATGTTGAGCACTTGATGGTTGGAGCTTCCGACCTCCGTCACCTTGCTATCGATGTTCTCCAACACCTTGTCTATGGCTTTGAACTTGGTGGCAGTGTCCTTGTTGATCTTAGCTTGCTCGTCCATGAAGTCCTTCAATTGTATACGAAGCGGAACCGAATTCAGAATGGATGAGCTTGCATTAAATTGAGGTCTACCTTGCGCATAGCGGAAGTTCGGCAAATCTCCCTTCCTCATATAGTCGAGCACCTTGGCTTCCTCTGGACAATCCTTGTGGACATGGCCATATTCTCCACATTCTTCACATGTGGATCTTGCTTCGGTAGCCTTTAAGTCTTGAGCCTCTTTCTTTTCCATCTCCCTCTTCTCCAACCTCCACATAAGCGAATCGATCTTGCCTTCGAGTATGTCTTCCTTCTCCACTTGCAAGACTCCTTTGACATTCCCTGTGGGTTGAACCGAAAGTAAGCGTTCGGATGACGCCCATGTGTCATTGTCCACGACCTTCTTGAACAGAGTGAAAGCTTCAGTCGGTGTAAGCTCAGTGATAGATCCTCCCGCCGATGCATCGATGATCGTCCTTGGTGCCATGGTGAGTCCTTGGTAGAACTTTTGCACGAGGTCCTCCTTCGAGAACTTGTGATGTGGAACCGCCTGAGTGTACTCATTGAAGTACTCGAATGCCTCCGAGATAGTCTCCGTAGGATACTGAGCAAAAGTAGCAATCTTATTACGCAAGCTTTGAGTTTTACCCGGTGAGTAGTATTCCTTCATGAAGGCCCTCATCAACGCATCCCAATTTTGCACCGTCTCCACCGGTTGAGAGTAGAACCATTGCAAAGCCTTCCCAAGTAGCGAGAATGGAAAGAGTCTTGCCCTCATTTGATCTTGAGTCACCTTATCCATGTTGAACATTTGACATAGTTGATTGAACGATTGGAGGTGAAGGTTCAGATCTTCTTTACCGGTGAAGGGTGAATATTGCACCATGCGGATTGTTGAGGTTTTGATCTCGAACGGCCTTCCGATATCTGCGAGGTTCAAGATTGGTAGGTCGACGATGTCCGGGGTGCATAGCTCCCCGATCTTGCATTCTTGTGGTTGATCTCCCATTGGTGGAAGTCGATTCTCCCGAGGACTTTGAGGTGATGATTTCTTCGGAGATTCCACGATCCTTCGTCTTCCTACTTTGAATCTACAAAATCCAGCTTCTTAGCTTGTTGTGCTTCGCTTCTCCTTAGCCTGTAAAGTTTTTATGGATCATCCACAAAATTATTAGGTTTGTTGGAGAGGTAGCCGTCCATCTCCTGTTAGGGTTAGTGATAAACAAAATATATAAAAACGAAAATTAAAAACAAATCTAAGGAAACTATGGTTAGACAAACTAGGTTAGATTGATTTTGAGGATGATAAAAAGTTAGTAGATGCAAAAAGAAAAACCAAAGGAAAACTGAAAATTACACAAAAAGTAATAAAAGATCGAATCTTGATCACTTGTTCCCCGGCAACGACGCCAGAAAAAGGGGCTTGTTGACGGTGTATAATCGTATTAAACTTCAAGTGGACTTGCAAGCGGACAAGTCCCCCGTCGTAGTCAAGGGACCCTTCTTCCCTCGAGTGATGAACCCAAGGTATCGAATCCGTGGAACAATGTGTGACGCAAGAGTTGATCTAATAAAGCCGAGAACTTTGATCTTCAAGAGGTGAAACCTATGCATCTAATCTTAAGGAACATCATGAAAACACATCTAATCTATGAAAGCTGGAGGTAGCATGAGATGGAGGGGATAGATAAACCAATCTAGAGAGATTGGATCAAGCCTTCGTTGAAGTTCTGAGCAAAGGAGAAGTAAACAAGTTCAATCTCATAAAAAGCCTCTTTAAACCACGGTTTCCCGTCTGACTCCGAAAACACCCACCTTTTGGAGCCACAGTTCTGTCACAACGCACCCCTATTCATGCGGATTAGTCTAGGGTGAGTCCAAAGACTAGTTGAAATATCACGGAAGGTCAGGCATGCACCTCTAGCCACCACAGCTACAAGAACATGCTCGGTGATCTATCTCGAGAATAAATCTTAAGATACAAAAAGCCGATCAAAATCAAAGATGTTGGAGAAACACTTGATCGCTAGAAATCGGATTGCAACTTGATAATTGAACATTACATGATACATAAATCAAGATCACCACCGGGATCCTACCTTGATCTTGCTTCTAGCTCCGGGAACTCCGACGTGGTCTTCCTTGCAAGGTTCCCACGCCGGCTAGGGAGATCCTAGTCAACTAGCTCGACCCTCTCCTCTCTGAGATGGTGTCCCTCTCTTCTCTGCTCCTCGGCAGCGATGACGAATGAGATGATGCATGGCTCTTGGCCTCGGGGCTATAAATAGTCTGAATGGCGGCTAGGTCAAGGAGGGGTCGACTGGGCCCTAAAATGGACTGGGCCGGCCGGCCGGCCTGGGCCCACTTCGGCCCAGCCTACGGCCTGCTTTGCCTAGTGTTGCTTGGTGACTCTTCTGGAGCCTTCCCCCTTCTGCATGTGGGCCCTTGTCGTCAGTTTCTCTTCAAATTGGATGAAGCTCCTTGTCCTGCAAGATTCAACACTTTTCTGACTGGGTCCTCAGAGTTTTTCATCTTCTCGGGTTTGGTTCTTGGGCTTCTTGGAGTCATGTTTACTCCATTGCTTGACTTGTACCGAGCTTCAAGGTCTTGTTATGAGGTGCTTGATGAACTTATCCTAGAAGTCTTGCTTTCAACACGAAAATCCTGCATAAACACTAAACTCCAAAACCGACATGCATGAACGAACTTGTTATACCAAGGGGGTTAGTACCAATGGATAAGATATAAAACTCATGCCAACACCGAAGGTAAACTCATGGTTAGGTTGACAGAATTTCACCGTCAACAGAGGCCTTTCCCGACAAACCCCTCTCTTTCTCTCAAAAGCGTCTCTAATGGATTTTGGGTCAAACCATAGAGACGGAGGCAATCCTTAGAGTCATCCAAACAAAGATTGGAGAGTATGGGATCTTCCTAGATTATCATATCTTTGACATCCCAAAAGGAGATCCACCCTTCATTCTCATTGGAAGGCCCATTGAAAGGGTAATGAGTAGTGTGCTCGACCATGAAAAGCAGCCATATCATCTTGAGGTTCGAGATACACATCTCCAATGTCATAGACTTGAGGTTAAGAAAGAACATGTGTGGTCTATGGACACTCTTGAGGCATCGACACTGGATTCTCAAAACAAACTCGAGCATGAAGGTTTTACAGTAGAAGGATCACAAATCCCATGCTCACATCAAAAGCTTCCAGAGTTATCAAGCCCCCATTACCAATGACCTTTACGAAACCTGCAACCTCCTCATTTTCCTTGTGCATGCTAACTTTGAAAGGAAGGTTGTAGATGCTTTTGTTTACCATAAACATTGGAAATTTCATGGTCAAGCACTTCACAGGTGACACCAATCCGACCGGTGACTTTCACCAGTCAGGCCGGTGTAGCACAGAGCACCTACAAAAACAACTTCAAGCACCTCTTGACTTATAGCACAAACCAAACTTGGTGAGTGGCCTTTGTAGATGATCACAAGCAAGGTAATGAGCCCTGCACACACAAGTAGCACACCAAAGTAGATCGAAGTGGAAGCAAATCAATTATGCTAGAAAAACAACTTAGAGATCCCAATCACACGAAGAGGCAAGGATTTGTTTCCCGAAGTTCACCACACACTAAGGAATGACTACATCTCCGTTGACGAGCTTGTAAGGGACAATTTCCACAACAAGCCGGGTCTCTTTCAACCAATTTCCTCCTTTCCACTAAGGGGATATTTTTCACAAAGAGGCAAGATCGCAACCCTTACAAACTTCCCGCTGCTGACCACAACCTTGGGAGCTAGTCGGCGACGCCTAGCCGTTTAGGTGGCAAACCTCCAAGAGTAACAAACGCTTCAAAGCTTGTAGACGCGAAACCATAGTGCTCAAGCTATGGAAATGCTCTTGTTAGCTCACAAGGTTCTCTTGAGCTCACTCTCTCAACCCAACACAGAGGATATGGCTTGAATCCACAAATATCACAAAGAGAGGGTTGGGGAGAGCCTCTAAGGCTTAGAGCTTGTTAGAAATGGCTTAGGACCTCAGCAATAGCACTAGAAATAGCAACCACTGAAGAAGGCTGGGGGTATTTATACCCCTCAAAGGAGAAAACTAGCCGTTGGTCCTCGGGCAGCACCGGTCAGACTGGTGCCTCACACCGGTCAGATCCGTGTTCGAAAAACTAGTCGTTGGAGCTAGCAGCATCGGTCAGACTGGTGCCCCTGACCGGTTAGACCGGTCAGGCCCGAGATACCCCAAAACCCCTTTCTAAGAAACTAGCACTTCACCATCAAGATGAAATGGCTGAAGTTAGGTTAGGAGGGTTTGTTAGCACACTCTGAGGCTAGATCTCACTTAGGTCAACTAATGAGCACTGTGACTTGGTCAACTCACTAAGTTGCATCCCTCTTGATAGTACGACATACCTATACTCAGAAATAAATAAAATATACTTTGTTGATCTCTTGAGCGTGAACATCTTCAATCTGGCCATACTTGATCAATATACACTTTGAGGGCTTTCAACATAGCCTTTGACTTGAGCATGTCCATACTTGAGCTAGTGACTTAGGATCTTTCCATATAGCATAGGAATGCACACTTGGATCCATAAGTCACTCCATATTGCCAATCTTAACATGTTGATGACTTGTATTGCTTCACTCACTTAAGGTTTGAATATGATACTTGAAGACCCCACGGATGCTAGAACTTCACCTTAGCAAAACACTAGTGGCGGCTTAGCTATGGCCCCAAAGATTGCTTAGTCCCTCACCTTAGACATCTCGGTTGATCTCTGTATCACTTGTCCAATCAACTTTTGAGTTCCACTTTGCTTCATACACAATTAACCTTCATTTGAAAACTCACTTAAAATGCTTGATCTTGATTGACAACCAATGTGCAAGCTTCCAAATTAGTACCATAATGTGTACACTCGTCCTTATGTCCTCTTTCAATAAACACATGAAGCCTTGCACTTGACTTGGAGAATTACCATCTTCTCTTTTGTGATTCTTATGATTTAATTAAGCTATGTCTTGTTATGGGAGACCATGAATTGACCTTCTCAAATTATCCCAATATTTATCTTCCTTTATTGCTTGATATTTGTCACTTATGCATTAGGATCGTCCATGTATTTGTATGTGTCAAAATGAGCCTTATAATATTCATCATAAATGAATACTTCAATAATTTCTCATGAATATATAAATAAAACCTGCTCACAATCTTAGACAAATACATTAGTCCTTTAATCGCCTTGTCATTCAATTCACAAAAATCTAGTTAGGGGCCTAGATGCACTTTCAATCTCTCCCTTTTTGGTGATTGATGACAACTCAATTAAAGCTTACAAATAAAACATTAAAGAACATTTAGATTCTTAGATATAGCTAGAGCTCCCCCTTAGTTTGTTCTTTGAGTTGAATTTCAAAAATGTGGCCTCAAAGGCCAATAGCACAAATTTTGGGAGAAAGCGCGTGTGAGCTCCCCCTATATCTTAGAATCGGTGGAGTGCAAGCATGTGTGAGCGACAAATAAAAATCCGTGATGCGTATGTGAAGGACCGATACGGCGAACCGCAGAGAGGGGGAGTGAATGGGAGCCGATAAAATTTCTTATCGAAGGAGATGGAAACTCCAACAAAATGAACACAGCTTCCAACACACGTCTCCGACTCACTACCCAAGTTGGCCAAGCCCACGTAGCCACCGGAGTGCCACTGGACCTAGGAACCAACACACAACCTTCCGACCCGAGAACGCAACGGAACACCAAACCTCGAGTCCACTGACCAACACCGGTCAGACCGGTGAGCACCACCGGTCAGACCGGTCCCTTCTGGGGAAACTTGGCGACTTCCACAGAGAGGCTTCACACCGGTCAGGCCTGTCAGACACACCGGTCAGACCGGTCTAAGCCTGAAAGCCACCAAATCACCAAACAGGCCTACCGACCTCCAAACTGACCCAAACTCGAAACAGCCCCAACACAAGACAACAACAAACTCACCCAGACGTTCACCCGAGCAAAAACTCACCCGGACCTAGGAACTTATTACATGTGTTCTCGAAGCTTCTCCTCACCGTCATTGAGATTATTGATAAACACAGAAAAGCTGTCTCCGGAGAGGCAAGGAGTTCAATAGTAAAAGGTACAATCTAGCGGCTTGGGATCCGGTCGAAGCCCGAAAGCAAAGGTGGGATTGGAGTTGTCAATTTAAGCATATAGAATGATGCTCTTCTCCTCAAACAAAGCTGCATAAATTTTACAGTAAGGCAGATATTCAGTGGGTTGCTCTCATCTGGCAGAAATACTACAACAACACTGTTCCCCATCTGACAAGAGAGAAGGGTTCCTTCTGGTGGAAGGACATCTTTCGGCTTCACACTCAATTCAGAGGTGTTGCCATCTGCAACCCAAACCGGGGGGACACTGTCAGTTTCTGGGAGGATATCATTGATGGGCTCATTCATTCTGAGAAGTTTTCTCATCTCCTGCAATTTGCTCGGGATCCTACCATTTCTCTGTTTGCCCTGAGGATGACTGATAACTTGCCGAATTGTTTCGGGATCCCCATGACCGAGCTTCTTACAATGAGTTTACGGATTTACGTGCCTTTCTCAATTACCTCCCTCCCATCGCCCCGGTTCCAAGGATTCCCGGCAACTTATTTGGGGCAGCGTAGGTTTCGAGTAGCCACTTCTATCGGTACTCGTTTAGGGAACTCGGGCCGGTAGAGAGCTATTCTTGACATCCGGAAAACCAAATGCATCCCGAGGATCAAGTTTTTTTGCCCGGCTACTTCTCAATGATAGGCTGAATACTAGGAATATTCGAGAAGAAGAAGGAAAGTGTCTTGGATGAAGGATACAATTGTGTAATGTGTCACAACGGTGAGGAAGAAAGCCGCCGCCCATCTTTTTTTCGGTTGCCCCGTCGTTAACGGATGGTTCGCTTTGGGAGTTGTTTGGGGAGAAAATCTAAGCGTTCACCGAAGATCTTGCAAGCCGGAACTGTTTTTGGGATCCCTTTCTTCATGGAGATCTTTATGATTGGTGCCTGGTGTATTTGGAAGCGAGAGAAATGAAGTCATTTTTGATGGCAATCCTCCGCACCTCGCGGTCCGAAAGGCCAATTTCAAGGCTCGGTTCCGGATCATCTCTGCGGAATCAAGTCAAGCCTTCATTCATCGATCAAACTTTGGCTTAGTGCTCGTAGCTTCTCTTGTAGTGTCCGCTCGGTTGCTATGTTGCCCCCTCCCTTCTCTCGCCTAGCCCCCGTAGTCTTTTCTCGTTGTTTCTTTCTTTGCTTGTCCCCTCTTGTTGCATAACCACCGGTTGGGCCGGACGTAAGTCCCTCCTTCTTGTAACTTTGTTTCCTCTTTTTAATATATTTCTCCCGTTGCCGGGGGCGTTGCCCCACGGTTTTCGTTCAAAAAAAGAAGTAATTGACGATCACTGTCCCTAAGATCCGTCTCCCTGGTGAGAGTCCCTCCTATTTGAGAGTTGTCAAAAATCCAGTGCAAAGGAGAGTTTAGATAAACAGAATTTGAAATAGTGATTTGAGAAGGATGAGCTATAGGAGAGCTATTTTTACCATAGTAGTATGGATTATAGCCAAAGATCTCCGTGGAGAAACGAGCGCCCCAATCATTTCCTTGCTCTGGAGGTGGAGGTGCTTTCTCTTCTTCCATGCAGTGAGATGAACCTGCCACATCCAGAGGAGGAGGTACAAATGGTGGAGGTGGAGGAGGAGCCGATGATGAAGACCCTTGCCCTTGCTCAGACTCAAAGAACATGGGCCCATATTGGTGTCACACCCGATTTTCCGAAGAAAACCAAGTGCTACCTATATGTATGCCAGGATCTAGTTTCATACATATAGTGACATCATAGTGAATAACAGAAACAATATCACGTAAAGAAAGAAAGATTATCAGAGATTTACAGCGGAATCCTGGGGAAGCAAAGGCTCCAATCTTCACGAGAAATCGACTGGGGGTTGCGCACGCCTAGAACCATCTTTTGGACTTCGTACACCTTCTTTTTCTGAGCAGCGTTTAAGCAAGGATGAGTACACTTATGGTTGGTACTCAGCAGGGCCACAGAAATAACCGGAAAGCAATATCAAATCCATCTTTAAGTTCATTAATCATGTGAGGGTCCAGGCCGCTCTTGACTGTGAGCACGACTGTTATAACAGTTTAACACTGCGAGAGGTTGTACACTTTCACCACAAGTCGCGTAAAAGTTCCGAAGAACTTTGAACCCAACCATGCAGTGCAAAAGTAGGCACAATACCACACTTCCGAGGTGTGGTTGCATAGGGACGCTACGAGGCCTTTACAAAGAGTCCTCCCATGTGTATTAGTCCATAGTAGCACGTCCTAGAGGCTATCTTTCGTACCCTCCTACCCTCGACCAGGTTAGCCTAGAAGAGCACTTCCGTTCCAAAACCTGTCCAGAGTAGAAGAGTCATAAAAGCATTCCTCCGTACCCCAAGCTACTAAGGCTAATAACCACACAAGACTTCCCTAATTAATTGGCCAAGACAGAGCCATATGTCTTGTGGTTGTACTGTTTTCCTGGGTGGTTCTCCATGTTCCGATTAATTTACGGTGTTCTTGCATTAAAGCATAGGTAAAAGGATGGTTAGGGTCACTTGCCTTTCTCAACAAAAATCTACTCTTGCTCTTCTACTCTTGCTCTTTTGGTACTCTTGATTTTCGGGACTTCGGATCGGCGGCTCGATCTTCTACTCGAAGCAAACATCGAGCACAACATGCAGAAAGCGGACAAACAAGAAAAACTAAGAACAATACACCAAGCATGAACAGATTTTAAAAGAGGACAAGGTTTGGTTCTAGGACCGTGAACGCAAAAGAATCGGAAGTATCGTAAGATTTGGATTATATCACACAAGGTTGTGTGCTTGGTAAATTTTAATTCAAAATGATGTGCATAGGTTATTTCAGAGAAATACCTTATAATTAAGCAAGTTATATTTATATAAAGGGAACGGTGTATAACTTATTCCAATTTTATTTATAAATATTCAAGTATTATTTTATGCAAATTAAACATTTTAATTTAAAAGAAGCATGTAAAGCATCTAAATGAATATCTTTACATTTCGAATTGTACTAAGCAAATTATAATTTAGAATCATATTTATGTTCATATTAATCACTTTAATATTTAATTATGAAAACTCGAGATAGACGTATGTTACTTTTATGTAGAAAGCAAATTGAATAAATATTAATAAATTTAAGTTTGATTATAAAAAATCGAGATATAACTCTAATTAGATTTTAATTGGAAAGATTATTTAAATAAGCATTAATCAAATTATCTTTGTTTTAAAAACACATGTTGATCTCTAATTAATTTTTAATTAGAAAAGCATGTATATATTAGTATTTAATCATATTTAAATATTAAATAAATTATAAAGCAAGGAACGGGTTCAACATTGTCTCTATTACGTTCTTTGAGTTATTACGAACCTAACTCAACCGGAATCGCTTGAAACGGAGCTAAAACGTGAAAACTACGCACTAAACAAGGTTACAAGGGCTAAACCGTAAGAAAACTAGGGCTCCGGAGGCTTTACCGCAAGAAATCGGGGACCTAGACACAAATATGCATATAAACCAAGGGTCTATAGCACAAAAGAACCTAATTAGGAGCTGCGGGCCGGAAAAACTAAGAAGCTAGGGGTTTAAAAGAGAAAACCAGGACTTGATTGTAGGGATCTTCATGGGTGGAAGGGTATTATTGTAATATTATAAAGTGCGGGGTTATTTTTGCAAAGTGGCGGCGGAGGGGCCGGGTTGACCGGTATGCACTTGTTTGACCGGGGACTTGGACTAATGCGAGCCGTTGGCTCACGGATGGGCGGGCGAGGACGGCGGGCGGCGGCGGGCGGACCGCGCGCGGTGGCGGCGCCGTACGGGCGGCGGCGGCTCGCCGGCCGCCGGCGAAACGGGGGCCTCCCCGCCACCAAATGCGACGGAAAAAGTACCGAAACGACGAGGAGGACTAGGGGAAATCACCGCGAGCTCGGGAGGGAGGGAGAAGCGCCGGTGAAGCGGATCGGGGCGGCGGCTCCGGCGGCGGCGCTCCGGGTTCGGCGGGGACGGCGCGCGTGGTGAGGGAGGAGGAGAGGGGAGGGGTGAGGGAGACGCGGGGGGTGGTGCTGCCCCCTTTATAGGGTGGAGGAGGAAGGGAAGGAGGCGCGCAAGGCGGTGGCGGCGAGCGCACCCCGGCGGCGGCCGGAGCTTGGTGCGCGGCGGTTTCGGGGGGAGGGGAAGGGGCGCGGAGACGGTGGGGTGGGCGGTGGTGCATTGAAGGAGGAAGGGGAGGAGGCGCGGGGAGGCCGGGGGAGGCGGGGCGGGCGGTGCGGGAGGCCGGGGGTGTGGTGCGGCCGGCCCGGGAGAGGAAGGAGGCGGCCGGAGGTGGAAGACTCACCTGACAGGTGGGTCCCACCTGTCGACGAGAGGGGAGAGAGAGGAGAGGAAGAGGTGGGCCGGCGGGTTTAATTGGGCCGGGCGAAATTGGTGGGCCGCGGGGAGGGAGGATGGGCCGCGGGATAGGTTAGATAGGTATGGTTGTTTTGTTTTTTTCCTTTCTTTTCTTTTTCAACACATAACAAAACAAATCCAACCAAAATAAATCCAACACACATACATTTATTTTATTTAATTTATAAAAACAATCAATTGATTTTCTCATTCTAAATTTCGTGTAAAGAAGATAAATCTTGGGCAAAATTTTAAAATTATGGGAAAATCGTTGTTTAATTATTTTCCCTATTAACATCCCGAAATTGGAAAATTTCGGGGTGTTACAATTGGATAAGAATGTCGGAGTTGGCCCATCCTTTCATACTATCCTCAAAGGATGGTATCTCAACCTGCGGAGACTCAGCAGATGGAGGAGAGCAAGGCGGTTCAAACCCTTGAGCATTGTGCATCAACTTCATCATGTCCCTCATTTGCTTGTTTGCCCTCCTAGACCTTTGTTGCTCCACTTGAATGTCATGCTGGCTCTTACACATGCCAAATATGAAGTTGAGGAATTTCCTTAAAGGAGAAGTGGACCTGCGGAGCCTGCTGTGATCCCAGCCTCCCCACCGGTCAGACCGGTGCTCAGCACTGGTCAGACTGGTGACGGCCTGAGGGCCTGTCTGTGGCTGATCTGACTAAGTAGCGCCCTCCTCTGTGATTTCTGCCTCACGTCCAGGTGCTTGCTCAACTCTAGGAGATGGAATCCTAAAATTCTTGCTAGGATTGAGCATCAAAGGCTTGTGTGTCAGATTTTTCGGAAACTCCGTCTTTGCAACCTTTTCAATCATATACATGATATAAGGACTATAGCTGCAAATCTTTTTGGGGTCTTTGGATAGATGTTTAATATCTTAATAAATAAAATCCCGAACACTAAATTCCGAAGCTCCCGGCCTCAAAGCAACCATCACATTTTTCTGAAACTTTGTGATCTCAGAGGAGTTCCCATCTCTAGGTGTGATAGTGAGGACCATGTGTGGTTCAAGGATCGATGGATGGTCACTTCCTGGTGTGATAAGTGATTGACAACGATGTGTGGACTGACTCTTGGCTAAGTATTGCAGGTGCATGTTGCAACTTGACTGGTGTTGGTGCAGGTGAAGAACAAGCACGAAAGGTCGTCGCCGGTGAGGCCTCCAGGTGTGGAGAAGACAAGTAGGCTTGGTTCGAGGGACTCGGCGGAGTCAAGTGCGGGCCGCATGATGGCAAGAACAGCGGGACGAAGTCGTGGACGGTTTCTTGGTTGAGCCTCAAATCCAAGGTCGAGCCGGAACTACGTGGGAGCCGAGTCATGAGTGGCAATTGGCGGAAGCTACACCGAGTTCGCGGGGTTTGCAGTGGTTCACCAGAAAACCACTAGGTTATTCGGTTGAGCCACAAAACTAAGGCCAAAGACTCGACGAGAAGGTACGGCCACCCAGGCCGGTTCAACCACCTAGGAGGGGCAGTCAGACCGCCTGGGCCGGTGTAACCGCCCAGGGGAGGGTCTGGCCGCTTGGGCCGCAGCTTCCAAGAAGCTTCGAAGCGGGGGACACACATCGGAATCACAATGCTTGCGTCGACCGCTAAGCAAGGTTGTTGCTGCTGGGCATCCATCCGATGGAGAAAATCTGAAGACTTCCAAATTCTCCCTTGAGGGGCATGTATCCCTAGTTATCTAGTAAGGGTAGTTTAGTCTTTTGGGTTACTCCATATAAACAATTGAGGGGATGGATGACAGCCAACTCTTGGGACCCTAGCTCATTTGTTTTCCCATTTTCATTCTTATTTGCCTCTAGTTTTTCTAAGACTAGCTTGAGTGCTTCATGTGATATCTAGAGAGAGGGATGGATGTATGGGTGGCAAGCTAGACCTTGTATGAACCTTCATGGTATGTATAGATGATTTGGCGTGGTTCCTCAAGGTTTTGTGTTGCCTTTCCCGTCCTCCCTTTTGGTGATTTTCGGAGCTCTTTCTTGTGATTTTCTTGGCGGAGTTTTGAGGGTGATTTCTTGCGGGATGCTTGTTGGGTGTCACATATGAGGACCTTGTGCCTCTTTGGCTGGTGACTTTGCCCCAAGAACCCCCTTGAATCGGTCTCGATTTGGTTGTTTTTCGAGTTGCTCAAGTTCTTGACCTAGAGGGCATAAATCCGTGATTCCCTTTGATTGTGGGCGTTTCGGTTCGATTCCTTTGAGGGAGAGGTTGCCCAGGAGGTAACCCAACTATCCCCAAAGTTTCGCCGCAATCCATGGGGTGAATCGGGAGATCGAGCGATGAGAAGTTGAGGGTTGACCCGCGGCCAGGTTTTCTGGGTGGGGCGGTCTAACTGCCTAGGGGGGCGGTCTAACCGCCCTGGGTCTTCCAGGTGAAGGTTTCAATTTTGCTGGATATCCTCTGTGAGTTTGTTCGCCTTGATCAGAGGAGTGTTCAGGTGAAATCTCAGTTCGTTTCGGTGCTGTTTGCTAGGAGTTCTCGCTCGGAGTTCGTTGCTGGGTACAGGAGGTTAGACCGCCCCTGGTAGCCGGTCTAACCGCCCCTAGGCCCCAAGGTGAAGTTTTGGTTTTCAGCACAATTTCCTGGTAGCTAGCTTGGCCTTGACCATAGATTTATGTTGGTGAAACCGTGGTGCGTTTTGGTGCTCGGAAGAGGTGTTTCGGAGGATTTCTCAGTTGCCTGGTGGAGGCGGTCTAACCGCCCCCTCATACCCGGTCTAACTGCCCCTTCAGACAGCCTGCTCCCGAGTCATTTCCACTGCCGTGTGCTTATAGGAGTCGAGGCTGCTGGTAGTGTTTGTTCCTAGGACCAGTAGCACTTCAGTGGCTACGTGGTTTTGGGAAATGGAAGGTTGCGTGTGGAGCGTTTGATTTTGGGTGTCCGGCCGAGTTCGTCTTGTTGGAGTTGTGATCTCCTTCGAGAAGAACTTTTATCGGCTCCCATTCACTCCCCCCTCTCTAGTCACCTAATCGGTCCTTCAATTGGTATCAGAGCTGGTTCGGGTCTTTATTGACTTTAGCCAGTCTAAGATCCAAAGATGACGTACCAGGAACGGGGTTCGGGTCCTCCACACTTCGATGGGATGAACTACCAGATGTGGAGTAAGTGGATGGCTGCGTTCCTCCGCGGCAAGGGTCAGATCCTTTGGGGTGTCATGGTGGACTCAACTTATGTCCATCTGATGAACTTCCTTGCTCCAGGATCGAGGGACATGTTCGACGCCAACAAAAAGGTGGTCGACTACTTGTTTCGTGCTCTGTGTCAATCTGAATTCGATCGGGTGCATACGGAGAACATGGCTTGTAGAATCTGGTCGGTGTTGAAGGAAGCTCATGTTGGGAATGCTCAGGTTCAGGCTCGGATGTATGCGACCTACTGGAGAGAGTACGAGAATTTCACTCATCTCCCTGGTGAGTCCATCGATGCCTTGTTCCAGCAGTTCACGGTTGTGCTGAACATCTTGAGGGCAAATGTGGATGTGCTCCCGTACGATGATCATGATAGAGCTGTCAAGCTCTTATACTCGCTGGATCATACGGTTTGGGGTGGAAAGTTTGAGGCCATTGTAGAGTCTGAGAAGTATGACACCTTGACGGTGGACGAGCTGTTCTCGAAGCTCAAGTCGGCTTAGGTGGATCGGGGTATGACAACCAAGATTGAGGGCCCAATTAACTCTCATAGTATTGCCCTCATTAGTGGCTCCAAAGGAAAGTCTAACGCTAACCCATCCACTAGGATGTTCTCCTTGTCCTCTTTGATGTCTTTGCTAGATGAGGAGTTCGACATGCTTCGAGAGGACGAGCTGGCGTTGCTGACCAGACGGTTCGAGAGGATGCACGAGAACCGTGTGAACACGAGGAGGAACACGAGGACATGCTTCCAGTGTGGCAAGCCAGGACACTTCATCGTCGACTACCCTGAGAAGGTCGAGAATAAGGACAGGTACAAGCACCAGTCAAAGACGGATGGCAAGTACCGGTCAAGGCGCGACCACAAGAGCAAGGACAAGAACAAGCACAAGGACGAGCGATGATCGAGGAAGAAGGAGAGCCAAGACAAGGCTCGAGCGATGGTTGGAGTGAGCGACGTCGACTCCAGTTCCGCGTACTCCACCTCGAGCTCAAGCAATAGTGAAGATGAAGGAGATCAATGCAAGGGAAGTCGTCCAAGAACCTAAGTGGGTTGAGCTGCTTCACCAGAGATGGCTTCTGCACCATGGAGCTTAGCTCTGGCAGCAAGAAGTGTCACTAGAGCAACTCGGACTCGATTCTGAGGATGAGGTACGTGACGAGCTTCCCTTCTTGCGTCAGGAGAATGAACAGCTTGGCTTGTTGCTTGATAATCGTGATGATATGCTTAGAGAGGCGAAGAAGATGAGGAAAGAGCTTAGAGCCTCGCTTGAGGATGCTAGGACTAGAGTGTCCGAGTTAGAAACACAGAACCTAGATGCTAATCTTGAAATTGATGCACATAAGCTTCACATGTTGTTTCTGACGAGGTTGATTGTGCTAATTGCTCTATTTTCCTAGCCGATCTTTCTATGTTTAAGGAAAATCATGCCTCCAAGTGTGAGGAACTAGATGTGCTTAGGGTTGAAGTGGCTGAGCTTAAGTCTAGACCTGCTTTGCTAGTTGCTTGCACTTCTTGCCCTGTTCTGCATAAGAAAATTGATGAGATGCATGCTTATAATGTTTCTTTTGAGGCTAAGCCTATTCCTACTTTTTGCTCTACCTGTGAATTGCATGCTTTGAAGAATCTGGAACTTGCACATTATGTTGGTCATTTGCAGGATGAGAATGATGAGTTGAGAAAGTTGATGGGTTGGTTGTCTGGTCATGAGCTCAGTTGAGGATAATGATCGAGACATATAAACGCCAGGATGGGGAAGCGCTTGGGGCAAACAAGGTTGGTGAGGGAAGTGGTGAGAATGAGGGGAAGACCGGTGATATCCCGCAGCCACAAAAAACCCACCACAAAAATGCCTTTGTTCCTAAACCGAACCATCGTAAGAACCGACTAGACACAACCCCAGCTCCACCCGTGTTTCCTCCACAAACTGACAACTTCCAAAAACCCATCAAGTTCAAGAGTGATTTGGGGAATGTGTTCTTTGGGAAAGAGAGTGAGAAGCCAAGTAAGGAAAAAACGGTTGAGCAACCAAGTGAAGAGAAACCAAGTGAGCAGCCCCGTTCCAAGCCTAAACCTAAGCTCGTGCGGTTTCATTGTGACTATTGTGGAAGAGATGGTCACAAGGGAGAGTTTTTATTCAAGAGGAAGCGTGAGGAGAGAATGTGTAACATCCCAGATTTTCCCGGAATGTTAATGATTGCAAAAATGTGGATTTCAAAAAATTTTGTTTGAATTTGAGTGCTTACCCAAATTATAAGGATGTCTTCTTTGAATCCTGCCCTAAATTCTTAGAATTATTTTGAGCAAAACTATACATTTAGGAATTATAAAATGCTAGTGTGAGAATTTTGAGATTTAATGGATTTTATTTTAATCTTATTTTTGATTGATTCAAATTTGAATTTTAAATTCAAATTTGATTTGAAAATGCATAGGGCTACGCAAATAGGAAACCACCCTTTGCAGCTTGGGCTCTAACCCAGTTGCTAAAGTCCACCGGACCAGCTTCTTTTCTCACCGCCGGCCAGCTAACCAAACGGCCAATCTGGCCTTTCAGCCCAGAAGGCCTGCCTCCCACCTAGCACTCAGCCGCAGCCGCTTACAGGTGGGACCCACTTGTCATACCTTTCTCCCCCACCTTTTCCCCTTTTCCTCCCGACGCACACGCCGGCCGGACGAGCCGCACGCCGCATCGCCGCCGCCCCCACCTTGCGGTGCGCCCGAATCCTTGCCACGCCGCCCGGAATCGCCTCATGCCGTCCATCTCGGGGCAAACCCTAGCCGCCCGGTATAAAGACCCCATCCGCCAGCCTTCCCCGTACCGCGCCGCCACCCTAGGATTTGTCCCCAAATCCACCACTACCACCGCTTGCCGGAGAAGGGAAGGAGGGGAAAGGAGAAGCGCTTGGAGGAGACGGAGAGAAGGAACCGGAGGTCGCTACGTCGGGAAGCCGGTTCCGGAGTGCCATGGACTTGGAGCTCCGGCCGCGACTACCACGCGTCCCTCGCGCCAAGAAGCGAGAAGGCTGCCACGTGCCGCGCCGTGAAGACCGGGGAAGCCTAAGATGCCGTCGCCCTTGCATCCCCCGCATCCCTTGCTCCGCGCCTCGTCACCGCTGTTGACGGTCGATTTTGGTACACCTAGCTATAAGTTTACCGTCAACATTTGCACATATTTGATATTCTAACCAATGGTACTAACCCCCCGGAGGTATCAAGTTCACTCTCGCATGTCGATTTTGGAGTTTATTGTTTATGCAGAAAATTAACGTTAAAGAGGAGACTTTCGAGCGAGAAGATCATGAAGCACGTCACAAGTCAAGACACGCGATGAACATGACTCCAAATGACTAGAGGACCGAAGCGTCAACGTGCAAGTCTTCAGGGACTCAACCAGAAAATAGCGAAGCTTGCATAGCAAGGATTCAAGCCTTAACCATGAAGGAAACGACGTCAAAGGCCCACATGCAAGTGCACACAAATAAGGGATCACGCGAGAAGCAACCGGGGAGGAAACCGGGGCCGAACCGGGCCGAAATGGGCCTGGGCCGGCCGACCTGGGCCGACCGGCCCAACCCACTCCTTCCCTTTTTCCCTAGGTGCTTGTCTATTTATTGCCTCTGCCTCCGCCAGCCGCCACATCCATCCATTCATCAGAGAGCCGCCGAGACGAAGGAGAAGCACCAGGAGGAAGCCGATGGCCGCCGCGAGTCCTCGAGTTGCCTAGGGGATGGCTTAGGCCATGCCCTAGCCACCATGGTTGGCCCCGCGTGGTAAAGCCATGGTGGAGTTCCGGACCCGCGACTTGAATTCGTCAAGTCGTTTGTACCTTCAACTTTCGGTGATGCAATTATATCTTGTTATACTTTGATCTACTATGAGTTATACTTATTCATATGTGTAGCTACCATATGCCTTTAGTAGGACTAGATCGAATCATGGTGATTAGTCTTGTCTTGCGGATACACCGTAGTAGTGCACGGACCGAGGTTTATCGCTCGGTGATGAATATCCTCGCGTAGTGACAAGACGAGAGGGGAGAAAGAGGCAAGTGAACGTGCATCGGACCACTCCATATCGGGTTACTCCATATTGAGTGTAATCCTTATCATAGCATAGGTTAGATTGGTTTAACACCTTGGCCGGAACGGCAACGAGAAGATGATAGGCTAGGTTTACCTTTGGTTTGCTTTCTTTTATGGCTAGGTGGATGTGATCCATACATCCCTTCGTGTTTGTATGTTACCTTTATGCAATCAATGCTTCACATAGGGTTAGACCGGCAGGTTAGATAGAGAACCTTAGTGGTTTGCTTCCGATCCTTGGATTGACAAATCTACGGAGGACCCTCCTTGGTGAAAAAGGCACCAAGTCACCCGTAGGATTGCAGTGAACTTGAGCACGGTTTTACACCGTCAACAAGCCACTTTTTCCGGCGCCGTTGCGGGGATCGACAACTCGAACCCTAGGGTGATCTATCTTTCTTTTATCTAACCCTAATTTTTATCATTGCACATACACTTGCTTTCTTGTTTGTGTCCTTGAAAGTAGGTGGAAAACTAGACACAAACCGATCGAGAAAAAAGTTTGCAACATTCGAAGCAAACGAAGATGAACAAGGTATGCCTATGTGTCGATTAAGTTTTTAGACTAATGTCTTTTGGAGGATGTTTGTCCAAGCTATAGGTTTTGGAAACGACCATGTCAAGCACGATGGAGAAGGATTACATTACCATCATGCAGCGATGGTTATGATTTTTGAAGCCAAAGGATGCATGACATGGTGCCCTAAAGACTTCAAGATGAAGACCACACGTACATCTCCGGATCGATAGACGAAAGGATGACAATATCATCGCGATATTTGCATGAGCCTCAGATGAAAACAATTAGGTATATTTGGATTTTCAGAAGCTGCATGAAGTTTACGCTGCAACGAATCAAGCGGCAAGGCAATCGGAGGTTCCTACGAGCGGATATGGCCGAATCACCGATGGTTGCACATGCTGAAATTCTGGACAGCAAGTAGTGCTGAAGTGAAACAGCCATAGCTCCCTCATTCGGACTCCGATTAAGGCGAATGAGTACCCGTTGGAAATTTAATTTTATAAATTTTTCAATAGAACTATATTTTGGTATATGTTCTGTTTTGGATGCAGGGGAAAATCCACAAAGAAGAGGCAGCAACAAAGTGATGACGACAAGATAGAGGAGATGGACACAATGATAATAAATAGAAGATGGGGCAACGGTTCCACAACACGTACATGATGAAATTTAGAAGCTAAGGACTAAAACAACCCTCTGGAGTAGGGATGAATGAAGACACAAGAGGCACCACTCAACACATGATGATGTTGGAAGCGAACCACGACGGATTTCCTAAAGGCAACATCAAGCTGCATGGCTACTTTGGATTCTCGCACAAGTAACCATGGCTTCACGACAATAAAAAGGTACGTGAGAAAGTCGAGCTCTATGACTTTAAATGAAGCGCTTTGCGGGAGGCAACCCGATCTTTTTATATATCTATATAAACTATGACAAGTCTACATTGTGTTTTTTATTTGAAAACTTCAAGTAACATCATACCATTGCTCTAATAAATGTCACAACCACATGTTGTATGCTTTAATATATATATATATATATATATATATAGACACACACACATTGAGTGAGTACTTTGCTACTTGAATTTTGGGAAACTTGTAACCCTTTTTTTTGTGTGCTTATTAGTGTTCGGAGTCTTTTTATTTGTGTCTTTAGAGAGAAATATGAAGCATGATCCCTTTTGATTCTAAACTTGTGGCTAGTTAACTTAGGCTAACTTTTGCTTTTGGTTTAGATCACCACCGTATCATGACATATTATTTTGTTCATTCATAATCATATTTTACTTCATTCCACTTTGTCCTCCACCTTTGCATTATGTTGCATGTTGCATCTCATCTTTTATAACCCTTAAAAAAATCTCATCTTTACCTAAACCTTCCTATCAAAACACACCTAGAACCTAGGCCAACAAAGGGAGGGATCGACTTATTTCAAGTCGACAAAGTCTATCTCTATCCCTTTCTAATTAAAGTTTTGACTAGCCTCATCCTAAACCCTTAGAAAAAAACCCCCTCATACCTTTAGTAATCCTAAAACAATAGGTTTGTTTTTCATCCGAAAATCTAACCCTTGCTTTTCTTCTTTTTCAAAACCACCTTAGATAGAATTTCTTCACCCGACTTATCTTTTCAAAATTCTTGTCTTAAGCCAAAAATATAGGATACCCATAAGCCTTACCTTAAAACCTTGTTAGCATGTTTTAAGGTCTTTTGATAAAATGTTTTGTTGACAAGACTTTACCTCTCATAAAGTGACTTGCTTGTCATTATAAGGAACAACTTTGAAAGCCTTTTTCAAACATTGCTGACCCTTTTCACTAATTCCTTTTCGCATTTGCATTTTGCAAAAACCCCCTTTGTTCTATGATGCATAGGTTAGCTTGGCTTCTTCGCAGAACTTTTTGATGAATGCTTTATTTCCATAATGGTGCTTCGTGCGCGTGAGGCATTTTCTTTTGTAATCTTGTGTAAACATGGTGTTTAGATTGATTATGGACAATCATCATTTGAGTTTTTTTAGCCTTGTTAATTTATATTGCATTGGTTGGTTTATAGACTTCACAATGCGCCCTACTTCTCTTACACTATTAAGAATTGTTAATCTTGGGATAAACATGGTGTTTTGACCTTTGTTGATAAATCTTTATGCCGGTGGAGAAGTTTGGCAACCACTTTGTAAGCATGGAGCTTAGAATTTGGTGTAAACATTGTTTTGTTTATATCCCTTCCTTTCATTTGCATTTTCACCTACACGCACGTACACTCATTAGGTTCTTACTTTTCTCTTTATAGGTGAGCTATGCCACGGACTAAGATCTTAGGGATGCATTTGGTTTGGTGGCAATTGTTTCTACTCCCAACCATAACCCCGGGGGTAGAATGTGCATTAGATTTGTTTTGTAGGCATGGAGAAGTGTTCCCATGAGTTCTTGACCAATTGCAATCAAAATCGTTAGTCATCTACAAGGCTTGAGAGGGAAGTTGATGTTTCCATCAAAATTTGAGCACATGTTCAGAGATGTACAATGGAAGAAAATTTAATTTTCAGAAGCTCCTTCAAACCTTGTTACCAACGCATCAAGAATCATCAATTTTGAAGACCCGTACAATGAGATATGGCAAAAAGATTGAGCGCTGCACGGTCTGAAATCAGCCTTGGACAGATTGCATCGCTGGAGTAAAATTGGCACAACTCTCTTGTTCGGAACCCGTTTCATGCATATGATGGCTCGTTGGAAAGATAATTTCATAAAATTCAATGTGGAGGGGTGTTTCAGTACATTTTCCGTTCTTGAGGAAAAATAAAAACTGTGGAAGATGAGGCAGCGACAAAGGACGGCATTGAAGTTGGTGATGGCGATATGACGAAGGATTGGAACCATGGCTTGATGATGACAAGAAAAAGTTGAGGGAAAAATGAGCAACAAAGCCAAGGAAGTGAAGACGATTCTCAAACACATGGCAAATTACAAGCAATTCAAGTTCTTCCACACTTAGCAACATGCTAAGCATGGGGGAGGATTTGAAGGATGAAAGAGAAAGGCCACATGGAGTACAAGGATCACCTTCAACACAAGATGATCATCATTCTTTTTCCATGCTAAGCACAATGCTTAAGCATGGGGGAGGCATCGCTGCACTTCATTACGAGCATTGAAAAGGATGGTAACTCACCCTTAACTTTATCTTTGTTCATCGCCTTTTAAATGCTTGCACATATATGCTTTCAACCATAGACAACCTTTGTATTTATCTCTCTATCAATAACATGGCTACTAGGAGGACAACCTAGGCTAGTTAGTTTTTTACTTTTCAATAAATGAATCACCATCTCTTTTGAGCTTACCACGATGATATTATTCGTATGTCTTGATTATGGAAAAATGATGAAAGTTGCCCCCTTGTTTTACTTGCATGATGTTTTATATAACATGACTACTTGCTCTCTATTAAAAGGAACTTAAATCGAATTAAATATTGGCTCTTTCATTTGTGGAGGTTAAATGACTAATTTCTAAGACCCACATACTTTATGTTGCTCTTTAATTTAAGTTTACCGATGACCTATGCCTTGCACTTGTTTTGTTTAAAATCATTATGCTATCTACATTTGTGAATCTCTTGCAAGGCTCTACCTACCAAAGCCTATACACATACAAGTACTTATATCTTTAGTTTGCAAACTTATATCTTGATATAACCTTTAGTTTGCAAACTTATATCTTGATGAGTTGGATTAGGATTGACTTCGTGACTAAGAAGCTGGTCATTCCTTTGCGTATCTTTTTCATTCTAGCCATTCTTGTCCACGAATTATGAGCTTCTACATTGGAAATTTCACAAACTTCGCTGGGCATCCACCCTAAACCAAAACATGTTTTTGTGATTACCTCCTTGACCACAACCCAAATTGAGTATGGATGATCTTTCAACGAATTTTACGAAGATTTTACGGCAAGATTTCAAGACATATAACATATGGAGGGACTCATCAGTGATTATGCGAGTTTCGACATGGAGGATGCCCTTGAAGATTTCAAAAGATTTATAAAGGAATACAATGATTTTGTACTTCTCTAGCAGCCATAGGTCCCCTCACTTCTATGCTCGAGGACGAGCAATCATTTAAGCATGGGGGAGGACTGCTATAGCAAGTACTATGTTGCTTAAAAGTTCAGAGGAGCATAAAAAATGATGAATAAAAAATAAAAAAGAAGAAGAAGAAAACAATGAAGGAAAGAAAGAAGAAATTAATGAAGAACAAAGAAAAAAATAAGAAAAGAAAAAACAAAAAAAGAGAAAAATAAAAATGCTCCTCGGTTCTTTTTAGCTTCATTTAAATCTTAGAGAGCTTTGAAGACAAGTCCATACTCAAACTTTTCCAACCATGTGCAATCCGATAATGAGAACTTCATCTGTGTCTCCGGATCACCCATTTGCCACTTGCACATGTCCACCTTTCTAAATGTGTGTTCCATCTCTCTCTCTCTCTTTCCGACATTTATTTTCCATGGCCTTTTTGACTAGTCTCCATAATTCCAATAGATCTCTCTCTTAGTTTAACAACATTTCAAGTATAATGTTTTGCTAGGATTGTTTTTACCTACCAAGCTCCACATAAGCTTTCCACTTCCATATATGAGTAGAATAGGTTGAGAATAATCTAGTGTAGGCTTGAGTGACTTGACGAGATGAGTGTTTCCAAGAGCTTTTGCAAGAGAACCTCACTTATGTTAGATGTGCAACTTTTTGAAAACTCTTCATGATGCAACAAGGTAAAGGTTTGAAGTTTGCTTAAGTTTGAGAGCACTATATTTGTTTTATTGTGGCATGTTCTTTAATGATAGTCTATCTTTCATAATGAAGTAGCCGGTCAAAACTTGAACCTTAAATGCTAAATACTTGAGAGAGAAATATGTCTTGTTGTGTATAACTAAGTGCGGGGAAGACATTGAAGGGCAACGCCGATTTTCAAATTAAGCAAACATCTTGGACTTGCTTGAGGACGAGCAAGGTTTAAGCATGGGGGTATGTTGACGGTCGATTTTGGTACACCTAGCTATAAGTTTACCGTCAACATTTGCACATATTTGATATTCTAACCAATGGTACTAACCCCCAGAGGTATCAAGTTCACTCTCGCATGTCGATTTTTGGAGTTTGTTGTTTACGCGGGAAATTAACGTTAAAGAGGAGACTTTCGGGATAAGTTCATCAAGCACTTCAAGAGAAGATCATGAAGCTTTGTCACAAGTCAAGACAAGCGATGAACATGACTCCAAATGACCCGAGGACCGAAGCGTCAACGTGCAAATCTTCAAGGACTCAACCGGAAAACGGCGAAGCTTGCATAGCAAGGATTCAAGCCTTAACCGTGAAGGAAACGGCGTCAAAGGCCCACATGCAAGTGCACACAAATAAGGGATCATGCGAGAAGCAACCCGGGAGGAAACCGGGGCCGAACCGGCCGATATGGGCACGGGAGGGGCCGGCTGGGCCGACCGGCCCGGCCCACTCGGGGCCCGGTTCGCGTCCCCCTTTTGCCCTAGGTGCTTTTCTATTTATTTCCTCTCGCCTCCGCCGGCCGCCACATCCATCCATTCATCGGATAGCCGCGAAGACGAAGGAGAAGCACCGGGAGGAAGCCGACGATCGCCACGAGTCCTCGAGTTGCCTAGGGGATGGCTTAGGCCATGCCCTAGCCACCATGGTTGGCCCTGCGTGGTAAAGCCATGGTGGAGTTCCGAGCCGCGACTTGAATTCGTTAAGTCGTTTGTACCTTCAACATTTGGTGATGTAATTATATCTTGTCATACTTTGATCTACTATGAATTATAGTTATTCATATGTGTAGCTACCATATGCCTTTAGTAGGACTAGATCGAATCATGGTGATTAGTCTTGTCTTGTGGATACACCGTAGTAGTGCACGAACCGAGGTTTATCGCTCGGTGATTATTATCCTCGCGTAGTGACAGTACGAGAGGGGAGAAAGAGGCGAGTGAACGTGCATCGGACCACTCCATATCGGGTTACTCCATATTGAGTGTAATCCTTATCATAGCATAGGTTAGATTGGTTTAACACCTTGGCCGGAACGGCAACGAGAAGATGATAGGCTAGGTTTACCTTTGGTTTGCTTTCTTTTATGGCTAGGTGGATGTGATCCATACATCCCTTCGTGTTTGTATGTTACCTTTATGCAATCAATGCTTCACATAGGGTTAGACCGGCAGGTTAGATAGAGAACCTTAGTGGTTTGCTTCCGATCCTTGGATTGACAAATCTACGGAGGACCCTCCTTGGTGAAAAAGGCACCAAGTCACCCGTAGGATTGCAGTGAACTTGAGCACGGTTTTACATCGTCAACATCTGTGCCGTGCTGTGCCCGGAAGATGCCAAACCGCACCGGGAGCGTCGTGCTCTCGCCGCCGCACGCACACGTCTGGTGAAGCCACCGCTGCCCGGGAACATCGCGACCTTGCCAGCAAGCTGAAGGTCATGGGGCTCTAGGCGTTGCTGGGCGTCGTCCTCCCCGACCAGGAGCTACCTCTCGCAAAGAACACCGTTGCTGCCAGGGAGACCCTGAACGCCTTCGCCACGGCGTCGACCTCCACCTCGCCGGGGGTGACCTTCCTGCTCCTTGACCACGACCCCAAGTCTGCCATGGTGAGCACACTCACATGAACGATGCCAGACCTATGCAACTGTCCATTAAGATGCCACCTATCTTCTGTCTTTGAAACTGGCTTTCCACTCTGTTCATCCCCTGTAGGTTAGGATCCCGCGGCATTGCCTGTCCCCAAGCTACATGCTTTCCTCAGCAACGCACACCCCGTGATCGATGGTATGTGCCAACCAAGTCGCTGCCTTCATCCACATCACCTTCGATGTGTTCGCCAAAATGCCTAAACTAACATCTGTCACCGATTCACTTCCTCTTTGGCGAGCTTGAGTCGGCATCACCAAGGACGCCGATGACCTCGAGCTCAAGGAAGCCAAGCTAGAGCTGTCGATCCAGTGGATGACATCATCGTTGTGGTGGACCTGGAGGACTGAGTCGTCCGTGCGGCGAACCTCTGCTTCTACTACAACCTCTGCTTCCAGCACCGCTGTCTCAGCTCCGCGTCTTCACCACTGTCCACCACCACAACCAGAACCTCAAGGTGAGCACCGTCGTCCGCCTCGCTACTGTGGAACCCGGCCTTTGAGCCAAGGGGAAAAATCGGGCCTTGCCCATGGTGATGTGCTCTACTCTGGTTGAACCGCACCGCTGCCACTGCGCGACTGCCGATGCTTGTGTGCCGACCTTCGAGTCGAGCCTTACGCCTGCAGGTGCCGCTACCGACGATCCACACAATCGCCCCGCTTGACCTTTATGTCCTTCTCGCCGTCGAGCGCGTCGCCCTGCTTGTGTCGCCATCGCGGTCGAACCGCCGGCTTGCACACGCGTGCACGCACGCGTAGGGAGGCGGAAGGTTTTGCCTTTAGCTCGTCGTACCCAGCTGAACCGCCATTCCGTTCGTGTCTTGTTGTAGTGCGCTCACCGAGTTGAGTTGTTGTCGTGTGCTTTGTACACGTGCCGTCGCCCAGCTCACCGTCGAGGTCAAGCCGTTGGCTTGCGCACACGCACAAGCTTGGAGGCAAGGCATCGCCTTTAGGGGCTCTTAGCCACACCCGTGCACATCCTGGCGCGCTTATGCGCCGGTGCGAGCACGCCGGTAACCTGAACGTAGCACCACCGCTCTGGTGTTTCATCGTCGTGCGAACTACGCCCAGAAACCGACCAAGGCTTCGCCTTTAGCCGTGCTATCCCCTGTCGAGAGTGCGCAAGGTCGAGCTGTTGCCTTTTCCGTCCCGCCTAGAGCTCACCGCCGCGGGTCTCCCTTTGGACTACACTCGTGAGCGCCAGCATGAACATGTGCACACATTTGTCCGCACGCACACACGTGAGCAAGCACGCCGGCGCTGGCACCCTAGCCAGCGATGCCGTCCTGCTTTGCTTTGCCACATGGGTACCAGTCACTGCCGTTGAGCTGGAGTCCGGCCAAAGGCTGAGTCTTTCTGTGCCAAATCCGAAACCTTAGGTGCATCCCTGAGTTACCTGAAGCTCTTTTAATCTCTCTGTCGGCCTTCAAGTCTTTCCCTGACTAATCTTTTCCAAGTACTCTGGAATTTCATAAATGAGTGGAATTATTTTCCGACTCGTCGAATTAATCATTTATTGATTTTATTTCAGGGAGCAAGCTATAATTTGTTGGATTAAACCTCCCACGAGCTCATTTGAATTATGACGAAGTTTTTCGGCTTCTCGGGTTAATACTTTGTTATTTAATTCGTTCCCGACAAAATAGTCTAATTCATTTGTTCCCGTCCCGCGAAGTAAACTGCCATCGATTTATTTCGCTAGCAGCTGCTCCCTTCCTCCGTCATCAAAGCAACCAAGCACAAAAAGCACACCCTTCCAATCTTCCATCCACCAAATCCAAGCTGCGGCTTTCCCTTTCTGTTGGTGGATCACGCAAGAGGCAAAACAGCAGCAACCCTCCTCTCTCCTATCTCCTTTCTTTTTCCACCAAGCAAGCATTCACTACCAGCCACCAATCCTTTCTCTCCTAAGTCAGCTAGCAGCTACGAGCTCCAAATTCTAAGCCATAGCCCACCTCATGCTATCTCTCCTTTGCTCCTTTCTCCAATTGAGGGACGCAAGCAGCAATCTGCTGCAGTACTCCCCAATCCCTCTGCAAATCCATCCATCTCTTTTGAACTCCTTTGATTCCTTTCTCCACCAAACACAGCCCCAATCTTGTTTATTCAATCGAGCAAACCAGCAGCCGAACCATCCTCTCTCTGATTCTTCCATCGAGCTGCAAAAGAACAAGCCACAGCCTTGTGCCTTCCTCCCCCCACCGAAGCAACCGAAGCAACCAAGCAACAAGTAGCAGTGATTCTCCTCTTCCCTTTCTCCTAAGCGGCAAATCCCAGGCACCAGCCTGTAATCTTCCTTCCTTCCTTCCTTCCTTCCTTCCTGCTGCCTTGCTTAAGCATGGCCTTGTTCTATTGCAATGCATAGAGCTACAACCCGTGTAGTAAACAAGCAGCTAGCATGTGGAGCAACCTTGTTTTAATCCCAGGATATGAACATGCTAATTTAATCATCGTGCAAGTTTTGCTCAACCTACTACTAGTGCCACCGAATTCCTTAAATATGTGTCACATGTTTGACATATGCTTGATATCCAGCCAGGTAGCCATCTTTAACATCCATAGGCCGACCGACCTAAAAGCTTGAAGTTTCCAAACCTGCTGACCACAATCTCACTGTGGCAGCAAGTTAATTCCCTTTTCTCCTGCAACTCTTGTGTCGGCATGCATTCGAGCAGCCTTCAGGTAGATGCCATTGTGACATTCCTGCAACCAGTTTGCTGCAAGCCTCATTTACTTCTTTTCCAATAGGCAAAAGCTGCACCCGCTTGACATGTGTGTGCTGAAGTGCTAACTAGTGTGCAGACTTGAAGAGCTGTTCAAAATCAGGCAAGCTGTAGCAGCCATGTATGTGCTATCTAACCTTAGCTTGTGCGTTGCTTGAAAAGTAGCCGCATGTTGACGGTGAAATTCTGTCAACCTAGCCATGAGTTCACCTTCGGTGTTGGCATGAATTTTATATCTTATCCATTGGTACTAACCCCCGTGGTATAACAAGTTCACTTGTGCATGTCGGTTTTGGAGTTTAGTGTTTATGCAGGGTTTTTGCGTTGAAAGCAAGACTTCCGGGATAAGTTCATTAAGCACCTCATGACAAGACCTTGAAGCCTGGTACAAGTCAAGCAATGAAGTGAACGTGACTCCAAGAAGCCCAAGGACCAAGCCCGAGAAGATGACAAACTCCGAGGACCTAGCCAGAAAAGTGCCAAATCTTGCGAGACAAGGAGCTTCGTCCAATTCGGAGAGAAACTGACGACAAGGGCCCACATGCAGAAGGGGGGAGGATCTAGAAGACTCCGGAAGCAACACCGGGCGAAGGAGGCCACGAACTGGGCCGAAGTGGGCCCAGGCCGGTCGGCCCAGGCCGGCCGGCCCAGCCCATTTCGAGGCCCAGTCGCCCCCCTTTGACTTAGATGCATCTCGGGCTATTTATAGCCCCCTGACCGAGAGCCACACATCAATCAATTCGTCATCCGCCGCCAAGGAGCAAATAAGCTTGAGGGACACCATCTCGGAGATGAGGGTTGTGCTAGTTGTCTAGGGTCTCCCTAGCCGACGTGGGAACCTTGCATGGAAAACCACATCGGAGCTCCGGAGCAATGATCAAGATCGAGGTAGGATCCCGGTGGTGATATTGTTCATGTAATCATTCATGGTGAAGTTTTTATAGTGAATCCGATTTCTAGCGATCAAGTGCCTTCTCGATGATTTTGTTTTCTTCTTGGTTTTGCTTCTTCCCTAATCTATACTTAAGATAGATTGCTTTGGGTGCTCTTGTAGCCGCGGTGGCTAGAGGTGCATACCGGACCGACCAATTGATTTCAACTTGTTCTTATCGAACTCGCCCTAGACTACCCGCATGAATAGGAATACGTTGTGACAGAACGGGGGTTCTGAAAGGCGGGCGTTTTCGGAATTGGTCGGAGGCCACGGTTTAAAGATGCTTTTAATGAAATTCGCTTTTCTATCTTCATCTATCTGGTTTGGAGCTACAACATAATCATGATCTAGACTCTCTAGATCGGTCATCTCTTGCTTTCTCTTGCTACCTCTTTAGTAGATTAGATTAGATGTGTTTACTTGATGATATCTTAGATTAGATGCAATTTGGTTCTTCATAAGATAGCTTTCCTTGCTTAAATAGATTGAATCCTTGCGTTGCACATTGTTCCACGGATTCGATACCTTGGGTTCACCACTCCAGGGAAGAAGGGTCCCTTGACTACGACGGGAGACTTGTCCGCTTGCAAGTCTAAACAAACTTTGATACAACTATTAACCGTCAACACCGCACTTGCCCTTTTGAGTCAAGCCTTAATCCTAGTTCCAAGAGCTTGTTCTTGATCTTTCATGTCCTGACCATATCTTTCGTCGTAGCCGTGTCACAACTTCGTCGTGCACGACACGTGCGCTAACCAAGCTGCCGACCATGTCACACCTCTGTCGTGTTCCAGCTTCAGCCAAGTTTCTCAATCACCACATCTCTTCTAGCTGATCTACCCTGCTTAATCTCTCTAATCTGACCAAAGGAGCCTACAGACTTACCGTTGGGATCCACTAACATGAGAGCCGCTAACTATCCATTCTGGTCCCATCTGACCTACGGGACCCACAGGGTGACTTGTGGGGTTCCGGTTGACCTTTGATCTGTCCCTTTGACTTGGTCAACAAAGATCGTTGACTAGTCAATTTACCATGCAAACCAACCCAAAACCTAGCTTGTCGTTTCCTAAACCGCTGACTTGTGTTTTCTATGCTTTTTCGCGATTAACTAAATTCATAAAATATTTCTTTATTTGAAAATCAATAATAAATTGTTTCTACCTTAGAAAAATGTGAAATCAGTTTCTGTATACTTCTAAAATCATGAAGCACCCGTTAGACTAGCGTTTGGAGTTATTTGGTTCTTTATTGCTTCTCTTTGGTTATTTGCATCTAGACAATTTGCAAATCTAGGTCTTCCCGGAGCCGAGGAGTCAAGCCAGAAGATCGAGAACAACTATGGAAACTCCGACGACTACTTGCACACAAGTGTTCACTCCCGACTGATTCTGAATACCTATTAGGCATTGCTATCTAAAATTATAGCGCTTTACTTTAAATGCATGTTGATGAACCTTGCACTGCCTTCTTTTACTATCATGTCCTTGATTGCCCTACTACTATATATGTAATAAGCGTGTATACGCGCTGAGCTTCGCGATGCATGTGTTGGGATGGGAATAGTGGTTCTTGGCATGAGTGGGGTAAAACCGGCAGGAGAAGGCGTTTTGGGTACTTTGGCGGGGGTGAGCTTGAAACAAACGATCTGGGATCGGGGATGGGGGTGCACTCCTCAGTGTGTCCCCACTTGTACGGCTTTCGGAGCACAGGTGTTGGGGTTTTACTTACGGATGGAGGACGTGTCGATAGGACTTTTGTACACACCACCTCACCGAGAGTGGGATTAGGGCCGAGTTGAGCTCAGCAAGTGCGGAACCATACCTGCCAGCAGGATAGAGGGTATCAGTGGGGAGAGGTGGGAGTGAGACCACCCTCTCAGAGCGACTGCCGTGTGGCCACACGGGGGCATTTCACAGTTCCGGTGCAATCCCCACTGCATGGGGGGATCGTTTTGAGGGCCAGATGCAGGATGGGACCGTAACTACCGAGAATTCGCACGGTGGGGTGGGTTTGGTCGGTTCTCTATCGACTGGCTCCATCCCGAGTTGGGTACAGGTGTACACGCTCTGCAGAGTTTTGATCTATACGTATAGTCGCGTCCTCGGTCATGGACAAACCTTGAAGGCATGTTCGTTCCTCATGTATTGGGATTTCTACCTCCCCCTGTAGTTGAGAGTGTGGTGAGCCGTGGTTGCAGTCGGTTAGAGGAGAGTGGCTCCCTCTACCTCGTCGATCCAATTGCAATCATTGAGGTGTGAGGAGAGGAAGTTCTCGCATCAACCCTAGATGCAGATAGGATGTGGAGACGGGGCCCTGGGGTACCAGGTGGTTCCGAGCTGTGTTTGAGAGTATGGTTTGGGACTTATATGGAGATGATTTCTTTTATGCTTCGCCGCTGCATAGGAAAACCCAGCTTTTACCTTGCCACTTTTCTTATCCTTTAGAGTTAGGCCACTTAAAGCTGCATACAGTCGGTGATGTGAACCTATCTCATTCCTTGGGGATAGTTTTGTGAGTGTGCAGGATCGAACTTGGAGTGAGAGTCCGAGTTCAAGGAATCCATGAAGGAAGGGTTGCGCTGCTTCGCTCAAGGATGCCTGTGGTGAAGATTGAAGATGAAGACTTGAAGCCCTAGCTACCGCTACGCAGGATTTCCACTTGTCGTTTAGCCCAAGGGGCTTGTACTATATTCGTATACCGAGTTGTTTCGGATGTAAATATTCTGTTTTGTACTCTAATTTCATTGTATGGAAATGATATTATTCTGTAATGAGTTCTATACGTGATAGCTACTGATCCAGAGACTATCACAAGGGTACAGGGAGTTGGGTTTTCCTCACCGAAAACCCGGGTTGTTACAGAATGGCTAAGGAGTGGGCTAACAAGGATAGGTACAACTCTTCCCATGGTGTTATAGAGCCTCGTACGCCACTGGGCAAGGCGGTTGTGAGAAGTGTTCCACCATGGGGAGATGCGAGTTCCCGCAGACGAGGTGGCTCTCTAGAGAGGGCGGTCAGACCGGCCTGGAGGGGCGGTCAGATCGGCCCTGCCCGGAGGGAGGCGGTTAGACCGGTCTGGCTAGGCAGTCAAACCGCCCCTAGAATTCTGGCCGGTTCGGTTTTCGAGGTGGTGAGTCGAGTGGTTTCAGTTCTGGAGGTCATGGTTCTGGTGGTTGGCATGGTGAGTCTGCAGGTGGTAAGTTTGCTAGACGTTCTCCCCCTCGTGCTCAATACGGAGGAGTCATAGCTTTGAGATGGAGAGGAAGAACGGTCCACGATCTTCCTTTCGTGGTTTTGGTCCTCCTCCAGGTAGAGAGGGTTGGTTCCCTCATAGTGGTTACCGTGGTGGTTTTCGTGGAGGTAGTTTTGATAGGAGAGATGCTTTGGAGTGTGCTAACCCCACTTTGGAGCAAATGGCTCGACACTGGTTTTACTCTTTTGGTACTAACCCAGTGCTGAGTCATTTGTTCGCTCACGTGCTCGCTTTTGATTTTCAGGTGGGAGACGTAAAGAACATTTGGTTGATTGACTCCGGCTGCTCGAGGCGTATGACCGGAGACAAGGGGTGGTTCTCAAGTCTCGTCCCGGTGGTGACAAAGAGGTACATCACCTTTGGGGACAATGGGCGAGGGCGTGTGCTGTCAGAAGGTGAGATTAAGGTAAGTGACAAGATCACTCTCATGCGTGTTGCTTCAATCGCTTGGATACAATTTGCTTTCCGTGTCCCAGCTATTGGATGAAGATTTTGAGATGTTGTTTCAGCCTGGTGGTTCTTGGATTTTGGACTCTCGAGGGGACCTTGTTTGTATGGTCGTTCCCGAGGATCAGGTGTTTCGAGCTGATTTTTCTCAGTCTTCCTGGTGTTGAGTGTTGTTTCTTGGTTGGTTCTTCGAGTGAGTTGTGGAAGTGGCATAGGAAGTTGGGTCACTTGAGCTTTGACCTTTTGTCTCACATGAGTAGACTCGATTTTGTTCGAGGATTGCCACGGTTGAGGTATGAGAAAGACTTGGTTTGTGCGCCGTGTAGGCATTCCAAGATGGTAGCCTCTTCTCACCCGCCTCTCACCGATGTGAGGACTGAGCGTCCATGCGAGCTGCTCCATATGGACCTTGTTGACCCAGCTTGTGTGCGATCTGCGGGTGGAAAGTTGTATGTCCTTGTTGTGGTGGACGACTACTCTCAGTATGCGTGGGTGTTCTTTCTTGAGAAGAAAGGGGAGACATTTGGTTTTGTTCGAGATCTTGTCTTGAGGTTGAGGAACGAGAGGCACGAAGATGCCATACGAGCGATCCGCAGTGACAATGGCTCGGCATTCAGAAACTCTCGTTTCGAAACCTTTTGCCATGACTTTGGTCTTGAACACCTGTTTTCAAGTCCTTATACGCCTCCCCAGAATGGTGTTGTGCAAAGGAAAAACAGAACCTTGTGTGAGATGGCTCGGACGATGCTTGACGAGCATAGGACTCCGAGAAGGTTCTGGGCTGAGGCTGTGAATACCGCGTGCTACGTGTCGAACAGGATCTACCTTAGAGTCTATAAGAAGAAAACCTATTACGAGTTGATGCACGGTCGTATACCCAAGGTGAGTCACTTCCATGTCTTTGGTTGCAAATGATTTATCCTTAAGAAAGGGAAGAAGTTAAGTTTGAGGCTAGGTCGGTCGATTGTATTTTCTTTGTTTATGCATCTCACTATAGAGCATATCGTGTGCTCAATCTTGAAACTAACCAAATCGTGGAGACTTGTGAGGTAACCTTCGACAAGACGCAGCCATGTAGTCAGCTTGTCTTTAAGTGTCAGGTGATGATGAACTTGGTGAGGAGATCTTTTAGGAGGAGGAGCATGAACATGGAGATGATGAAGATGGCAGTGTGGTGCCCGCAGCTGAGCATGTACATACTACTTCGACCATGGTGGTGGACGGTCCCTCTCCCACACCTACGACGACAACTCAAGTTCAAGGAGAGGTTGCTGTTAAGGGGGAGGTTGCATCAAGGCGAGAACCTCCCTGACGAGTACAAGTGGATCACCCATCTTCAAGCACCATCGACGACATGAATAAATGTACTACATGGTCGAGGGTTAAGAACAATTTTCATTTTGCTCATGCTGCTTTTGTTGCCACCTTTGATCCCAAAGACATTGGACACGCACTATCTGATCATAATTGGGTTAATTCGATGCATGAGGAGTTGGAGAACATTGAGAGGAATCAAGTTTGAGAATTGGTTTATCCTCCCCCAGGGTGTAAGCCGATTGGGACAAAATGGGTGTGCAAAAACAAAGAGGGACAGAAAGGTGAAATGGTGAGAAACAAGTCAAGGCTTTTTGCTCAAGGGTATAGTCAGAAAGAGGGGATCGACTACGAGGAGACCTTTGCTCCCATAGCTCGTTTGGAGGCGATTAGGATCCTTCTAGCCTTTTCCGTGGCTAAAGGGTTCAAGTTGCACCAAATGGATGTGAAGAGTGCCTTCTTGAATGGCGTGTTGGAGGAAGAAGTGTATGTGAGGCAGCCACCGGGGTTTGAGAGTGAGAAGTACCCCCACCGAGTGTACAAGCTGAGGAAGGCGTTGTATGGGTTGAAGCAGGCGCCTAGAGCTTGGTATGGTAGGTTGAGGGGGTTCTTGTTTGAGCGAGGGTTTGAGATGGGGAAGGTTGATCAGGCCTTATTTCTCCTCAGGCAGGGTAGAGATATCCTAATTGTGCAGATGTACGTGGATGATATTGTCTTTGGTGGCTCGTCTAACCCTCTTGCTACAAGGTTTGCAGAGGACATGAGCAGGGAATTTGAGATGAGCATGATGGGTGAGTTGCAGTTCTTCCTCGGGTTACAAATCAAGCAATCAAAGGAAGGAACATTTGTGCACCAAGCTAAATACACCAAGGACATTGTGCGGAAGTTCAAGATGGAGGACTCCAAGGCCATGGAGACACCTATGAGTACGACTACAGCTCTTGATGCGGATGAGGAAGGTGAAAACGTGGACCAGAAAGAGTACCAGAGCATGATCGGGTCACTCCTGTACTAGACGGCGACGAGGCCGGACATCCAGTTCTCGGTATGTCTTTGCGCTCATTTTCAAGCGTCTCCAAGGACTTCACATTGGCAAGTGGTCAAGCATATATTCAGGTATTTGCGTCACACTCCGACTTCGGCCTTTGGTACTCCGTGTCCTCTTCTTTGGCGCTTTACGGTTTTTCAGACGCGGATTTAGCCTGGTGTCGGTTGGATAGGAAGTCCACTTCTGGGACTTGCCGGTTCTTGAGATCTTCTTTGGTGTCTTGGTCTTCCCGCAAACTGTCGAGTGTTGCTCAATCCACTACCGAGGCAGAATATGTTGCCACAGCTAGTTGTTGCTCTCAGCTCCTTTGGATCACATACACCATGAGTGACTTTGGTGAGGAGTATACCCATGTCCCACTTCATTGTGACAGCACCAGTGCCATAAGTGTTGCAAAGAACCCAGTGCTCCATTTCAAAACCAAACACATAGAAGTGAGATACCACTTTCTGAGAGACAACATAGAGAAAGGGAAGATAGCTTTGATCCATGTACCCACACATGACCAACTAGCCGATATTTTCACCAAACCCCTAGATCAGGCAACTTTCACTTGTTTGCGGGGGGAGCTTGGTGTTTGTTTGATTTCTTGAGTTGGTGTGTGGGAGTTCCTTTGTAACATATGTATAGCTTTCCTTTTTGCATTTGGCATGGCATATGTAACATGATGTATAGGCATCTTTGAATCTTAGGTTGCATGCATTTTGTATCATATGCATTTGTTAGGAAAAGCTTCTCCTATATACATTGTTCACCATGGAATGATATGTATGACTTTGTGAGCTTGTTTGGTAACCTATGGTTAGTTTGGCTTAGCTCTTGATGATCTTGATTTATAATCCATGGTTGATGGCTATGTTTTTGAAAATGTCACATATATGCTCTCTTGTGAGTAAATGCCTTTATATGATCTTGACATGTTTTAGTGGCTTGGTTATGCTTAATTTGTGGTTGGATAGCTTATTTTGATCATATGGGGCCAAAGGCTCATTTGCCATCATGAATGTTTAGCCCCCATGCTTTATCTTGTGGAGGGGCATAAGTTCCTTTTTGTAGCAAAGACATTTCATGTACCAAATATGAATCTGAAAATGAAATGTAAATTGCATGGAAAATGTGCTCCCATGTCATATGTGCTAAATTTAATTTTCTTTGGGTGCTAAACCGTTGCATGATGCCCACTAATGAGAAGTCTCATATATAGAAGTAGGCACATGGCTCGGTGGCTTTGACATGACATGAGGTGCTTGTGGGTGTTTGGGATGGTCTTATGGTTAGAATGGTTATCCTAGCATGAAGTTTGTGTGGCTTTGCCATTTGGACATGTTTTGCTCATGTTTAGGACTTTGCTCATGAGAGGGTAAATTTTCACAAAATTGCTCAATTCCATCGTAGCTTTGTCCAATGGTTGTGAAACTTGGTGATCATGTAGTTGATGTCATTACGAAGCTATAGAGTATCTAACTTGCTCATTTGGACATGTGTAGCATCTTGTGCTGAATTTTGTATTTTTGAGAAGCTATATGTTGAAACTTTTCGCATTTTGCCTTGATTCATGCATTGTCAACAAGGGGGAGAAGTTTGTGCATGATTTGGGCACCTGGGAGCATTTGGAAGGTGTTCAAAGTGGTTCAAGCAATTTTTGAAAAGTTTGGTGCAGGACCGGTCTCTTGGGGTGGTCTAACCGCCCCCAAGCGGTCAGATCCTAGAGGGGCGGTCTAACCGCCCAGGGCATGTGGTCTAACTGCCCTGGGCAGTGTGAGCAGGATTTTGCTCTTTGTTGCATTCCCATGTTGCATCACTGCATTGATTCAGGGGAGTGTGCTTTGGCTCAGGGGGAGCTTGCATATGTGCAGGGGGAGCTCTTTGTGTTGTTCGAGCTTTGGATTGGTGGTTTGTGCTCTTTGCTTGAGCATGGTTTTGTCTCGGATGTGTCGAGCCGTTGCCCTTGCCTAAGGGGTCCGAGACTTGTTTTTCCTCAAGTGATCTTGCTCTTTGCTTCTCTTTTGGCTTTCAATCACTTGTTGGAGTTTCTTTTATTAGTTTCTTTTCTTTTCTTTTTCTCTTTGGTTACCAAATCTTGTGTGTTGTCAATGCACTCGTCAAGGGGGAGATTGAGGACCATGTGTAGTTCGAGGACCAGTGGATGGTCGCTTCCTGGTGTAATGAGTGATTGACAACGTTGTGTGGACTAACTCTTGGCTAAGTATTGTAGGTGCAGGTTGCGGCTTGACTGGTGTTGGTGCAGGTGAAGAACAAGCGCGAAAGGTCGTCGCCGGTGAGGCCTCCAGGTGTGGAGAAGACAAGTAGGCTTGGTTCGATGGACCCGGTGGCCAGCGGAGTCAAGTGCGGGCCGCATGGTAGCAAGAACAGCGGGACGAAGTCGTGGACGGTTTCTTAGTTTAGCCTCAAAACCAAGGTCGAGCCGGGACTACGTGGGAGCCGAGTCATGATTGACGGAGGCTACACTGAGTTCACGGGGTTTGCAGTGGTTCACCAGAAACCACTGGGTTATTTGGTTGAGCCACAAAACTGAGGCCGAAGACTCGACGAGCAGGTGCGGCCACCCAGGTCGGTTCAACCGCCCAGGAGGGGTGGTCATACTGCCTGGGCCGGTCTAATCGCACAGGGGGGGCGGTCTGACCGCCCAGGCCGCAGCCGCCGAGAAGCTTCGAAGCGGAGGACACGCGTCTGGATCACAATGCTTGCGTCGAGGAAAAGCAAGGTTGTGGTTGCTGGGCATCCGTCCGATGGAGAACATCTGAAGACTTCCAAATTCACCCTTGAGGGGCATGTATCCCTAGTTATCTAGTAAGGGTAGTTTAGTCTTTTGGGTGCCTCCATATAAACACTTGAGGGGATGGATGGCAACCAACTCTTTGAACCCTAGCTCATTTGTTTTCCTATTTTCGTTCTTATTTCCCTCTACTTTTTCTAGGACTAGCTTGAGTGCTTCATGTGAGATCTAGAGAGAGGGATGGATGTATGGATGGCAAGCTAGACCTTGTATGAACCTTCATGGTATGTATAGATGATTCGGCGTGGTTCCTCAAGGTTTTGTGTTGCCTTTCCCGTCCTCCTTTTTTGTGATTTTCGAAGCTCTTTCTTGTGATTTTCTTGACGGAGTTTTGAGGGTGATTACTTGCGGGGTTCTTGTTGGGTGTCACGTATGAGGACCTTGTGCCTCTTTGGCTGGTGACTTTGCTCCAAGAACCCCCTTGAATCGGTCTCGATTTGGTGGTTTTTCGAGTTGCTCGAGTTCTTGACCTAGAGGGCCTAAATCCGCGATTCCCTTTGATTGTGGGCGTTTCAGTTTTATTCCTTTGAGGGAGAGGTTACCTAAGAGGTAACCTAGCTATCCCCGAAGATTCGCCGCAATCCTTGGGGTGAATCGGGAGATCGGGTGATGGGAAGTTTAGGGTTGACCTGCGGCCAGGTTTTCTGGGAGGGCGGTCTAACCGCCTATGGGGGGCGGTCTAACCGCCCTGGGTCTTCTAGGTGAAGGTTTCGATTCTGCCGGATTTTCCTCTGTGAGTTTGTTTGCCTTGATCAGAGGAGCGTTCAGGTGAAATCTCACTTCATTTCAGTGCTGTTTGCTAGGTGTTCTCGCTCGGAGTTTGTTGCTGAGTATAGGAGGTTAGACCGTCCCTGGTAGCCTGTCTAACCACCCCTAGGCCCTTGGGTGAAGTTTCGGTTTTCACCAAGATTTCCTGGTAGCTAGCTTGGCCTTGACCAGAGATTTCTCTTGGTGAAACCGTGGTGCGTTTTTGTGCTCGGAAGAGGTGTTTCAGAGGATTTCTCAGTTGCTTGGTGGAGCCGGTCTAACCGCCCCCATACCCGGTCTAACCGCCCCCATACCCGGTCTAACCTCCCTCTTCAGACAGCCTGCTCCCGAGTCGTTTCTGCTACCGTGTGCTTGCAGGAGTCGAGGCTGCTGGTAGTGTTTGTTCCTAGGACCAGTAGCACTTCAGTGGCTATGTGGTTTTGGGAAACGGAAGGTTACATGCGGAGCGTGTGATTTTGGGTGTCCGACCGAGTTCGTCTTGTTGGAGTTGCGATCTCCTTCGAGAAGAATTTTTATCGTCTCCCCTTCACTCCCCCCCTCTTTGTCGCCTAATCAGTCCTTCAGATAGACACCCTAAGGAGCCTATTAAGTGCAGCATAGTAGGTATAGAGATTCTTCACCTTCCCATAGTTTGCAAGCTCACCTCTCGAGCACATAAGGTGCAAGGCATTCTTGTCGAGCTCCCCTTCATCATGGAGCTGCCTTAAGTCTTTGTCTCCCGCCATGATCCAAAAGCACCTCACGAACCTAGGGAAGGTGATGGAATACCTCTGACCATTGGTAATCCAAATCATAGCCCGCTCAGAACCAATGTGTCCAGAGTGCACGGTGGCGCAAAACTGGGCTATTGTCTCTTTGTTCCAATCTTGTCGGAACCCCATAAGCACCATGACCCTTTGCCTCTCACAGTTGCTTATGACTTCATTAAAGATGAGGTCATTCTTCCTAGTCATGTGCTCCCAATTGTTGACGGTTAATAGTTGTATCAAAGTTCGTTTAGACTTGCAAGCGAACAAGTCTCTTGTCGTAGTCAAGGGACCCTTCTTCCCTCGAGTGGTGAACCCAAGGTATCGAATCCGTGGAATAAATGTGTGACGCAAAAGATGATCTAGTAAAGCCAAGTAACTTCAATCTTCGGTAAAGAGAAACCCTAATGCATCTAGATAAAGAACACAAAACTAATCTAATCTACTAAAGACCGGAGGTAACAAAGATAGATAGGGTAGATAAACCAATCTAGAGAGATTGGGTTAAGCCTTTTGTTGAAGTTCCAAGCAAAGAAGAAGTAGCAAATCGAATCTTATTAGAAGCCTCTTTGAATCGTGGTTTCCCGTCCGACTCCGAAAACGCCCGCCTTTCGGAACCCCCCGATCCGTCACAATGTATTCCTATTCATGCGGGTAGTCTAGGGCGAGTCCAAGGACAAGTCGAGTTCTTTCGGAAGATCCGGCGTGTACCTCTAGCCACCGCGGCTACAAGAACACCCTATGTGATCTATCTCGAGAATAGATCTAGAATAAGCAAAGCCGATCGAAAAACGAAATCATCGAAGAAACGCTTGATCGCTAGGAATAGATTCAACTTCATAATTCAACTAATATAATGATACATAAACAAGATCACCACCGGGATCCTACCTTGATCTTGCTTCTAGCTCCGGGAACTCCGACGTGGTCTTCCTTGCAAGGTTCCCACGTCGGCTAGGGAGACCCTAGTCAACTAGCTCGACCCTCTCCTCTTCGGGATGGTGTCCCTCTCTTCTCTGCTCCTCGGCAGCCGATGGCGAATTGATTGATGCGTGGCTCTCGACCCCGGGGCTATAAATAGCTCGAATGGCAGCTATGTCAAAGGAGGGGGCAAATGGGCCCTGGATTGGGCTGGGCCGGCCGGCCTGGGCCCATCCAGGCCCAGTTCCCGGCCTCCTTCGCGTGGTGTCGGTTCCCGAGTCTTCTAGATCCTTCCCCCTTCTGCATGTAGGCCCTTGTCATCAGTTTCTCTCCGAGTTGGACGTAGCTCCTTGTCCCGCATGATTCGGCACTTTTCTGGTTAGGTCCTCAGAGTTTGTCATCTTCTCGGGTTAGTCCCTGGCATCTTGGAGTTAAGTTGGCTTCATTGTATGACTTGTACGGGGCTTCAAGGTCTTGTCACAAGGTGCTTGATGAACTTATCCCGGAAGTCTTGCTTTCAACGCTAAAACCCTGCATAAACACTAAACTCCAAAACCGACATGAACAAGTGAACTTGTTATACCCCGGGGGTTAGTACCAATGGGTAAGGTATAAAACTTATGCCAACACCGAAGGTAAACTTATGGCTAGGTTGACGGATTTTCACCGTCAACACCAATCCACGTATTGTGCCTTATGTGTGATTTTGGGCTTTTTAATGATCACTGTAGCATAGTAATCCTGCTGAAACTTAGCCCAAAATCTCGGATCAGAAGCAGTCCTAGCATCCTCATAAAGGTTCTTATCCCTCAACTTCTTTAGGGCTTTAGTCATGCCTTCACCATGGTACTTCACTAGCCTGTCAGGATAGATATAGGTGGGTGGCATGATCTTCAGTCTACCCTGGTCATCATCATCCTCATCCATGGCATTCACATCCTCTTCTTCTTCCTCATCCTCATCTATTGCCTCATCGGACTCAATATCATCGGAACCTGTCCTCTTGTGCCTTCTCAACTCAAATTGACCCGGAAAGGTCTCATCTTCAACATCATCATCACTGCTAGTGCCGGTGTCACCTCAAACATCAGGTGCTCTTCACTCTCTTGAGCTGAATGACATCTCAACCTTTTACCGCTGACATTGAGGGTGTTGCCCCCTTTCCCAAAGTCACCGAGGACAGTCCCTCTGTGAGAATGCACCTCTTCCCTTCTCTTCTTAGCACCCTCTTTTTCCCTAACCATAGCTGCTGTTCTGAGTCACAAAAAGGATGACAAGAGTGTATAAGACTCTAGGAAAAGATTAAATGGAAAATGAAAAGGATTCTTGAAAGTTCAGAATAATTGGGTCTGCTTTGGGCCACACCGGTCAGACCGGTGAGGGGCACCGGTCAGATCGGTGCCACTCATAATAGAGCCAATTGCCCTCACATTCAATCTCAGCTTCTATGACTCTAAGATTTGGTCTAGACAAACATGAGACAACCTAATACAGATGTGTGTTGAAAAACATGAAGAAAACAAAATGTGGGGCTAGACATGCGCCACCGGTCTGACCGGTGACGCCCACCGGTCAGACCGGTGAAGGCCGTTATCTTGGGTTCTCACAATGTGTCCAATGAAACGTTATGGATCTATAGGTATGTCTTCTAGAGGTTCTCAAGAGATGATATACCAAAGGAAATTCAAATCTTTGCATGGAGTAAAGAGATCGAGCAAAACGAAGATTTGAATACCTTTGGAGTGAAGAAGTTGAGAGGAATCCAAAGAACTCGAAGGGGGAAGTGTTGGCGGTGTATTTTGGTACACCTAGCATGTTCATTACACTTTGGTTTAGACTTGATTATGGAACTAACCCTCCACTAGGCACACTAATCATATAACAAGTTCATCTATGTGCATGCATTTGGAAGTGTTGTGTTTATGTAGGAAAACATGGACATAAAGGACGGATTCGCAACAAGTTCAAAGAAGCATTTACGGAGTCTTGTTCGTGTTCATGAGCTTGATGAAATCACTTCCAATGGTGGCAAGGACCGAAGTGCTATGAGGAACACCCCCGGGGATTGAAGCGTAAAAGACCGAACTTCATGCGGAGAGAACCTCCATCTTGCACGCGAGGATGACATCGTCAAAATGATGCAAGTGGAGGGGGAAAGTGCATAATTACATGAGGACCCACGGGAGCGAAGGGGCGACCGAACCAGGCCGAGGTGGGCCCAGGCCGGCCGGCCCGGCCCACTCCGGTGGCCGGTTCAACCCCCCTTTCCTTGCACCCGAAGGATCTTCAACCCTAAAACCCCGGAGGCACCGCCATTCAATAGGGGGAGAGCCATTCGCACTAGGAGGCCATCCACAAGCTAGAGAGAGGAGGGAGATCTGCGGAGGGAGATCCACCACCTCGAAGGAAGCACCCTCACGTGGAGAAGAAGGAAGACACCGTCGGAAGGGAAACCATGATCAACGGTGCCATGATCAGCACCTTGATGGGGTAATCTCCTTGTTTGTTCGTGGGTTGTAATCGATCTTAAGATGTAATCATACTTTGTCGGATTATCTATCTATCATCTTGTGTTGAATATACTTTAATGCTTAAGGTTAGCTACCATGTCGTAAAGGGAGTATGAGCTCCAATGCTTCCTTGGATCCATTCAATACGCTGTGTCCATCATAGGTCTAGTCATGAATACCTTCGCGTAGTGACAGTACGAGAGGAGGGAAAGGGCGAAACCGTGGTCACAACCCCCGATAGATTAGATTGGTTTAATGTCTTTAATTGATTGCATGATCATAGACCCATGGGTGAGTGTCTCCTATCTTGATATCTTAATCGTTCTCTCTAGTGTAGCTTAGTTGTTTTCTAGTATAATAGTAGTTAGGGTTTTAGTAGCTAGTGCGTAGAAGTAGATTGAACGCTTGTAATCCCCTTGCTCCGCGGATTGACAAGAACCTTGGGAATCCCATGGTGAAAAAGGTGTGGGGTACGTACGCTTGCGGATCGTAGAGGGATACGTCTTTTATCCGTCAACAAGCCCCTTTTTCTGGCGCCGTTGCCGGGGAGCAAGCTAGTTTACATCGTTTGATTTGCATTTAACTTAGTTTTATATTATAGTTTATCTTTTATTTGCTATATCTAACATATATTATCTACAAAAACACTTGTTTCGTTTTCGTTTTTGTTTTTATCTTATTGTCTAGATGGCGTTCGTTAATCAACCCGTGGAAGAACCGGATAAATCACTAAGGGATTATGTTAGCCCTCGATGTGAAGACATAAAAGTACGAGAGTCGGATTCGAAGCTCGAAGCGACCAAGTATGAGATTAAATCCAAGATCGTCGATATGGTGGCGGCAAACCCGTTTGGAGGGATGGTTACGGAGAACCCATATAGACACATAAGGGATTTCACGACGCTATGCAACACGGTGCGCCAAGAAGGAGTCCCCGATGAATGGTTCAAATGGAATCTCTTTCCGTACTCACTTGCCGGCAATGCAAAGACATGGTACTCGTTTGCGTCCTTGAAGTTGAAGGCAATTGGAACAAGTTGACAAAAAAGTTTTGCGAGAAGTTCTTTCCAATTAGCAAGGTTCAACATCTAAGGAGGCAAGTGATCAATTTCATGCAAGGAGAAGAGGAAGGGATAGACCAAGCCTAGGATAGGTTTAATGGGTTGATCGAACAAGGACCAAGACTCGTCTTCTCCGTGACGTACTCTTGCATACATTTTTCTTTTCCCTAACCCCTAGTTGCATGCAACACGTCGAAATGTGTGCAGGTGGGGATCTCATGGAGAAAACACTCACGGAAGCCGCTCAACTTCTACAAAAAATTAGTAAAGCGGCTGCCATGCGAAGAGATTGGGAAACAAGACTTGCGGAAGATCCGAATATAATTTGAGGAAGAAGAAGTGTGCTGAATTTTCTAAAGAGGCAACCCCGGAAGTCACAAAAGAGGAACCAATCACGGAAAAGCTTGAACAAGAACACATCAAGTCAAGAACTACCCCAAGCATCGACTTCGCCATACCAAATGAAACAAACAAGAGAAGCATGTCAAGCGCGAAGCCACTAAGGGAGTTCGAACCAATGGATTGGGTTCCTATAGATTATGGAGAAGTATTCGACAAGAGAAGACTGTTCCCTAATCAAAAGGGAATGGCGAGAGCATTGGAAGTGGATTTCCCACCGGAGAAGAAAGCGGAAAATTCATACGACCTTGAAACCACCGGTGAGATCTTTCATAAGCTCTTTGGAGATGACATAGTGGATCCGGAACACATAGCCGAGGTGAAGAGAATCATGGGGATCAAGCCCGAAGCATCACCATACGCTCGCCTCGCCGAAATCTACGCGATAGGATCCGAAGAAGAAGAGAAGATGACACCACACTTGAGTTGTGAGATCAACGGAGTTCAATGCAAAGCGTTATGCGACATCGGAGCCCAAGTAAGTGTCATATCTTCTAAAATTTACGATAAAGTTCAAGACCACAACCTAGACTTAGCTCCAACATCAACGGAATTAATTATGGGAGATGGTAGAACTATTAAACCTCTAGGTATTGCTTGCAACATGAAAGTAAAAATCTCTAGAAATTGTATACCAACCGATTTCTTTGTTAGTGATGCTTACCATAGTAACCATGATCACATAATCTTAGGTAGGCTCTTTCTTAAGTTGGTTGATGCCGTGTTGGATGCCGGAGAAGGCAAAGTAACAATGAACCTTAATGGAAAAGTACACATATAACTTTCTTCGTGTTTCTAAACACCTTACACCCTTTCCTCCCGAAGATGAAGAAGTAGATGAGATAGATAGCCTTTGTTTTGTTGAAACCCTTAGAGACCCGCTGCAAATAGCGATGGAAAATCAAATTAGTAATCAACAAGATGAAGAACTAGAAGAAGCAACAAAAGTCTTAGAACCACATGATGGAAGTGAGGAGGAAGGAAAATTCGAAGACATAGGAGAGATTAAACCCGAGGAGCTACAAGCGCCCGAGGTAGACCTTACCTTTGCCCAAAGGATTAAAGTATGAATTTTTGGGCCCGGACAAGACCTATCCGGTCATCGTGAGCGATGAGTTGAGTCCCGAAGAAAATAAGAAGTTACTGATTTTATTGAAAAAACATAGGAAGGTGATTGGATATTCGATTAATGATCTCAAAGGTATTAGCCCAACCTTTTGCACTCATCGTATACCAATGGAAGAACAATGTAAGCCCGTAGTGGACCACCAAAGGAGGCTAACTCATGCCATGCGAGAGGTAGTAAAGAAAGAGGTCATCAAGTTACTTGATGCCGGAATCATCTACCCGAGTTCCGCATAGCGAGTGGGTGAGCCTGTACATTGTGTACCAAAGAAAGGAGGTTTGACCGTGGTGAAGAATGAGAAGAACGAGTTGATACCGCAAAGAACCGTGACCGGGTGGAGGATGTGTATTGATTATCGTAAGCTTAACAAAGCAATGAAGAAATATCACTTCCCCCTACCGTTCATCGACTTGATGCTCGAGAGATTAGCAAACCAGGCTTATTTTTGCTTTCTTGATGGGTACTCGGGGTTCATGCAAATTCCCATTCACCCGTACGATCAACACAAAACAACGTTTACATGCCCTTATGGAACGTTTGCATATAGAAGGATGCCCTTCGGTCTATGCAACGCTCCGGCCTCTTTTCAACGTTGCATGATGGCCGTATTCTCGGAATTCATCGAAGAAATTGTCGAGGTGTTCATGGATGATTTTTCCGTTTATGGGAAGACGTTCATGGATTGCTTGGCAAACTTGAAAGGTCCTCACGAGGTGTGCGGAGGTAGACTTTGTATTAAGCGGGAAAAGTGCCACTTCATGGTTAAGCAAGGCATAGTGCTCGGACATGTTATATCCGAGAGAGGAATTAAAGTGGACAAGGCTAAGGTAGAGACGGTTGAGCAACTCCCACCTTCGACGGATGCTAAGTCCTTAAGGAGCTTTCTAGGCCATGCCGGATTTTATAGAAGATTTATTAAGGACTTCTCTAAGATCACTAAGCCTTTAACGCATCTTCTTCAAAAAGATGTGGCTTTCGACTTCGATGAGAAGTGCCTAGCGGCATTCCGGACCTTGAAAAGTGCATCGGTGAGTGCTCTCATCATCCAACCTCCGGATTGGAGCCAACCTTTTGAGATCATGTGTGACGCAAGTGACTACGCCGTAGGCGCGGTGTTGGGTCAAAGGAAGGAAGGCCGAGTTCACGCCGTTTACTACGCTAGCAAAACTCTTAGTGGGGCGCAATTAAATTATGCCACTACGGAAAAAGAGTTGCTAGCTGTGGTATTCGCTTTCGAAAAATTCAGATCTTACATCGTGAACTCGAAGGTCATTGTTTACACCGATCACGCAGCCATCAAGTATCTCTTGGCTAAGAAGGAAGCTAAACCACATTTGATTCGTTGGATCCTTCTCCTCTAAGAGTTTGATGTTGAAATTCGTGATAAAAAGGGGGTGGAAAATGTTGTGGCCGATCATTTGTCTAGGATGAATCGCGGACAAGATGATAAAGAGCCAATCGAATATAAGATGAGAGATGATCACCTCTATTGAGTGCTTGATAAAGACACTTGGATGATCGATATCATTTGAGCAATTTGAAAGATGCCTCTCGATCATCTAGATAAAAACTCTCAAAAGAAGATAATCTCCGAAAGTAGGAAATACTTTTGGGATGCACCATACCTCTTCAAACTTGGCAATGATGGAGTCATGAGAAGATGTGTGCCAAGAGAAGAGAGGGTAGAAATTCTAAGGAAGTGCCACTCGGCGGAGTACGGTGGGCACTATAGCCATTTTCGAACCCAAGCAAAAGTATGGTCGAGCGGATTCTTTTGGCCAGAGATGCATGAAGATACTAAAACATATGTTGCATCATGCCCCGAATGCCAAGGAACGAATACCAAAGAACCGGAAACATCTCTCAAAGAAATTCTATGCCTTTGAAATACAACCTACAAATTGATATATTTGGTGTATGGGGTATAGACTTCATGGGGCCTTTTAAAAACTCATGTGGATTTGAGTATATCCTAGTCATGGTTGATTATGTATCCAAGTGGGTAGAGGCTATACCATGTCGTAAAGCTTCCACGGAGGAGTCAATTACTATGATCAAGAACGTGATTTTTCCTCGTTTCGGTACACTGAGAATATTGATAAGTGATGGAGGAACTCACTTCACCAGGAAGAATTTCAAAAAGTGCTTGTACAAGTTGGGAATTGAGCATAGGGTCTCTACGGCCTATCACCCACAAACCAACAGACAAGCGGAGACGTCAAATAGGCAAATAAAAAGCATCCTCAACAAAACCATTGAGAAGGGAGGCAAAGATTGGTCAAAGAAATTAGACGGAGCTTTATGGGCTTATCGAACGGCGTTCAAGACACCAATAGGTATGACGCCTTATCAATTCGTCTATGGAAAAGCTTGCCACCTTCCGGTTGAGTTGGAACATAAAGCCTATTGGGCGATTAAAGAGATGAACCTCGATCTAGATGCCGCGGTGGTGAAACGAAGAATCCAAATAAGCGAGCTAGAGGAGATGAGGTTGAAAGCATATGAAAATGCAAGCATATACAAGGAGAGAATCAAAAGGTGGTATGATAAATGATTGAAAAAGAAAGAATGTAAAGAAGAAGATAAGGTCCTCCTCTACAATTCGAGGTTTAAAACCTTCGGAAAGGGGAAATTGCAGAGCAAGTGGGACGGACCTTATGTTGTGCATTCGGTGCTCTTCAACGGAGCGGTAACCATTATGGATATAAAAGGCAATCAATTTATGGTGAATGGTCAACGTCTTAAGGTTTACTACGAACCCGACATTGTGCCCCTTCACCATGTTGATGTCTTCACCATGGAAGAAGAGCCCGAACGTCCCGCCTAGGACGAAAAACAAGGCATGAATTTACGTAAATAGTTTTTCTATTAATTTTCCGGAGTTTCTCGCGAAGATTTCATCGGGCCAACTTTTTCCCATGGGCTAAGGAGGCGAAAAAGGGCGGTGCACGAAAAGCCGGACCGGCCGGTGTTGACGGTGAAAATCCGTCAACCTAGCCATGAGTTTACCTTCGGTGTTGGCATAAGTTTTATACCTTATCTATTGGTACTAACCCCCGTCGTATAACAAGTTCACTTGTGCATGTCAGATTTGGAGTTTAGTGTTTATGTAGGGATTTAGTATTGAAAGCAAGACTTTCAGGATAAGTTCATCAAGCACCTCGTGACAAGACCTTGAGGCCCCGTACAAGTCATGCAACGAAGCAAACTTAACTCCCGAAGTCGGGGACTTGATCCGAGAAGATGACAAACTCCGAGGACCTAACGAGAAAAAGTGTCGAATCTTGCAAGACAAGGAGCTATGTCCAATTCGGAGAAACCGAGGACAAAGGCCTACATGCGAAGGGGGAAGGATCCGGGAAGCACGGGGACCGACATCACGCAAAGGAGGCCGCGGGCCGGGCCCGGATAGGCCCGAGCCGGCCGGCCCGAGCCGGCCGCCCCGGCCCCGTCCGGTGCCCGTTCGTCCCCTCCTTTGCCCTAGCCGCCATTCGGGCTATTTATAGCCCCCTGACCGAGAGCCACGCATCATCTAATTCGTCATCGGCCGCCGATGAGCGAGAGAAGAGAGGGACACCATCTCGGAGAGGAGAGGGTCGAGCTAGTTGACTAGGGTCTCCCTAGCCGACGTGGGAACCTTGCACGGAAGACCACGTCGGAGTTCCCCGAGCTAGAAGCAAGAAGGATCCCGGTGGTGATCTTGTGTATGTATCATTATCATAGTTGAATTATCAAGTTGAATCTTTTCCTAGCGATCAAGTGTTTCCTCGAAGATTTCGTTTTTCGATAGGCTTTGCTTATTCCAATTCTATTCTTGAGATAGATTACATAGGGTGTTCTTGTAGCCGCGGTGGCTAGAGGTACACGCCGGATCTTCCAAAAGAATCTCGACTTGTCTTTTGACTCGCCCTAAGCTCCACGCATGAGTAGGGATACATTGTGACGAACGGGGGTTACGAAAGGCGGATGTTTTCGGATTTGGACGGGAAACCACGATTTAAAGAGGCTTCTTATAAGATTCGATTTGCTACTTCTTCTCTTGCTTGGAACTTCAACAAAAGGCTTATCCCGATCACTCTAAATCGGTTTATCTACCCAATCTTACTTTTTTATCTCCGGTCTTTAGTAGATTAGATTAGTTTCGTGTCTTTTATCTAGATGCATTAGGGTTTCTCTTTTATCGAAGATTGAAGTTACTTGGCTTTACTAGATCAACTTTTGCGTCACACATTTGTTCCACGGATTCGATACCTTGGGTTCACCACTCAAGGGAAGAAGGGTCACTTGACTACGACGGGAGACTTGTCCACTTGCAAGTCTAAACGAACTTTGATACAACTATTAACCGTCAACATGCCCCTTTTTCCGGCACCGTTGCCGGGGAACAAGTGATCAAGATTTGATTTTTTTATTGCCTTTAGGTAATTTTCAGTTTTCTTTTTGTTTTTCTTTTTGCATCTACTAAACTTTGATCATCCTCAAAATACATCTAATCTAGTTTGTCTAACACTAGTTTTTATAGATTTGTTTTTACTTTCTAGTTTTTGCATACTTTGTTTATTGCTAACCCAACGGGAGATGGACGGCTACCTCTCCAACAAACCCGATAATTTTGTAGATGATCCGAGAAAAACTTTACGAGGCTAAGTAGACGTGAAGCACATCAAGCTAAAAAGCTGGATTTTGTAGATTCGGAGTCGGAAGACAAAGGATCGAAAGAATCTCCGAAGAATTCACCACCTCAAAGTCCTCGGGAGAATCGACTTCCACCGATGGGTGACCAACCACCGCAAGAACACAAGATCGGGGAGCTATGCACCCGGACATCATCGACCTACCAATCTTGAACCTTGAGGAGATCAGAAGACCGTTCGAGATCAAGACCTCAATAATCTGCATGGTGCAACATTCACCCTTCACCGTAAAGAGGATCCGAACCTTCACCTCCAAGCATTCATTCAACTATGTCGGACTTTCAACATGGACGGGGTGACTCAAGACCAAATGAGGGCAAGGCTTTTTCCGTTCTCACTTCTCGGGAAGGCTTTGCAATGGTTCCACTCTCAACCGGTGGAGACGGTGCAAATTTGGAACACGTTGATGAAGGCTTTCATGAAGGAATACTACTCACCGGGTAAAACTCAAAGCTTGCATAATAAGATTGCCACCTTTGTTCAATATCCTTCGGAAACTATCTCGGAGGCATTCGAGCGCTTCAACGAGTACACCGGGCGGTTCCACATCACAAGTTCCCGAAGGAAAACCTCGTGCAAAAGTTCTATCAAGGACTCACCATGGCGTCAAGGACGATCATCGATGCATCGGCGGGAGGATCCATCATCGAACTTACACCGACGAAGCTTTCACTCTATTCAAGAAGGTCGCGGATAATGACACATGGGCGTCATCCGGCGCTTACATCCGGTTCAACCCTCGGGGAACGTCAAAGGATTCTTGCAAGTGGAGAAGGAGAACATACTTGAAGGCAAGATCGACTCACTCATGAGGAGGTTGGAGAAGATGGAGATAGAAAAGAAAGAGGCTCAAGATTTGAAGGCCGCCGAAGCAAGATCCACATGCGAAGAATGTGGAGAGTATGGCCATGTCCGCAAAGATTGTCCGGAGGAAGCCAAGACGCTCGACTACATGAGGAAGGAAGAATTGCCGAACTTCCGCCGGCGGCAAGGTAGACCTCAATTTAATGCAAGCTCATCCATTCCGAATTCGGTTCCGCTTCGTATAGAATTGAGGACCATGTCCGGTTCGAGGACCGGTGGATGGTCGCTTCCTTGTGTGATGAGTGATTGACAACGTTGTGTGGACCGATTCTTGGCTAAGTATTGCGGGTGCGGGTTGCGGCTTGACCGGTGTTGGTGCGGGTGAAGAACAAGCACGAAAGGTCATCGCCGGTGCGGCCTCCGGGTGTGGAGAAGACAAGTAGGCTTTGTTCGGGGAACCGGTGGCCGCGAGGGTCAAGTGCGGGCCGCATGGTGGCATGAACAAGCAAGATGAAGTCATGGACGGTTTCTTGGTTGAGACTCAAAACTAAGGTCGAGACGGGACTACGTGGGAGCCGAGTCATGAGTGGAGATTGGTGGAGGCTACACCGAGTTCGCGGGGTTTCCGGTGGTTCACCGAAAACCACCGGGTTCCTTGGTCGATCCACAAAGCCAAGATCGAAGAACCGAAGACGGTGCCTTGCAAAGCGCGGTGCGGACCGGTCCGACCGGTGGGGAGCACCGGTCCGACCGGTGTGCGACGACGCGGTCCGAGACTTCGAAGCGGAGGACACACGTCGGGATCGCATGGCTTGCGTCGAGGCTACACGGGGTGCGGTCGCGGGCATCCGTCCGATGGTGAAGACATGAAGACTTCCAAATCCGCCCTTGAGGGGCTTGTATCCCTAGTTATTATGAAAGGGCATTTTAGACATTCGGTTGCCTCCATATAACCCAAGGGGTGAGAGGATGGCAGCCAACTCTTGGAACCCTAGCTCATTTTGTTTTCCTATTTTCCTTAGGATTTCTATAGGACTAGCTTGAGAGCTTCATGGTGAGATCTTGTGAGAGCGTTGGATGATCGAGCGGCAAGCTAGACCTTGTATGAACCTTTATTGCATGTATAGATGATTCGACGTGGTTCCTCAAGGTTTGGATGCGTTGTTCCCGGTTGTTCTTGGTGGTGATTTTTGGAGCCCTCTCTTGGTGATTTCTTTGGGTTGTTTTCGGGACCTTTCTCATGGGGATTTGATGGGGGAAATTTGTGGGAACCCTTCGTGGTTCTTTGGGCGTGATTCCCCTCCCAAATCCGTGAGTAAAGGGGCTCGATTTTGGGGTTTTCCGAGTTCTAGGGTTTGTGGTGCTCTTGGCGGGATTTCTTCGATTCCTCATTTTTGGACGAGTTTTTGTGGGATTAAACTTGGCTATGGACTCCTCATGAGGTGTTCCTAATATCCCCAAAGTCTTGTTTAAGTCCGTGGAGCGATTCGGGAGATCGAGGTTTGGATTTGGTTGAGTTGTCCTCGCGGGTGTTGTTCATCCCGAGTCGCCAGCTGCACACCGGTCGACCGGTGCTCTTGACCGGCTCGACCGCCGCAACCCTCGGTGGGTTTTTGCTCGGGTGAACGTCTAGGTGTGTTCGTTGTTATCCCGTGTTGCCGTTGTTTCGAGTTTGGGTCGGTTTGGTGGTCGGTTGGCTTTGTTTGGTGCTTTGGGGGCTTTCGAGCCGTGACCGGCCCCGACCGGTGTGTCTCACCGGTCGACCGGTATGGAGCCACTTAGTGAAAGTTGCTCGGTTTCACCGAGCGAGGGACCGGTCCGACCGGTGGTGCTCACCGGTCCGACCGGTGTGGGTCCGTAGACTCGAGGTTTGGTGTTCCGCCGCGTTCTCGGGTCGGAAGGTTGTGTGTTGGTTCCTAGGTCCGGTGGCACTCCGGTGGCTACGTGGGCTTGACCAACTTGGGTAGTGAGTTGGAGAAGTGTGTTGGAAGCCGCGTTCATCTTGTTGGAGTTTCCATCTCCTTCGAGAAGAACTTTTATCGGCTCCCATTCACTCCCCCCTCTCGGTTTGTCGTATCGGTCCTTCAAGTGGTATCGAGCCGGCTCGGGTCTTTGTTGACTCTAACCGGTCTAAGATCCAAGGATGGCGTACCGAGAACGGGGTTCGGGTCCTCCACACTTCGATGGCAAGAACTACCAGATGTGGAGCAAGCGGATGGGTGCGTTTCTCCGCGGAAAGGGTCGGATCCTTTGGGATGTCACGGTGGACACGAGCTATGTCCAACCGATGGACTTCCTCACTCCCGTATCGAGGGACGATTCGACGCCAACAATAAGGCGGTCGACTACTTGTTTCGTACTTTGTGTCGACCGAGTTCGATCGGGTGCACACCGAGCACTTGGCTTGTAGAATTTGGACGGTCTTCGAAGGAGGCTCATGTGGGAATGCCCGGTGTTCGGGCACGGATGTATGCGACCTACGGAGAGAGTACGAGAACTTCACTCATCTCCCGGTGAGTCCATCGATGCCTTGTTTCAGAGGTTCACGGTGGTTGTGAACAACATGAGGGCCAATGTGGACGTGCTCCCATACGATGATCATGATAGAGCGGTCAAGCTCTTACACTCTTTGGATCGTACGATTTGGGGTGGAAAGTTCGAGGCCATTGTGGAGTCAGAGAAGTATGACACTCTGACGGTGAATGAGCTGTTCTCGAAGCTCAAGTCGGCTGAGGTGGATAGGGGCATGACAGCCAAGATCGAGGGCCCGACTGACTCTCATAGTCTCGCCCTCATCGGTGGTTCAAATGGAAAGGCTAACACTAACGCATCCACCGAGGATGTTCTCTTTGTCCTCTTTGATGTCTATGCCAGATGAGGAGTTCGACGTGCTTGGACAGGACGAGCTGGCGCTCCCGACGAGGCGGTTCGAGAGGCTGCACGAGAACCGGGTGAACATGAGGACAAACACGAGGACATGCTTCAAGTGCGGCAAGACTGGACACTATTTCGCCGAGTGTCCGAAGGTGAACAACCACGACAAGCACAAGTTCATGGACAAGAGGAAGAAGTCCAAGAAGAAGGATCATGAACATGGGAAGAAGGCTCGGTCTCGAGAGACGATGAAGAGATCAAGCGACATCGAGTCCGATTCCGAGGACACGTCTTCAAGCTCAAGTGATGAAGACGAAGAGGATGACAAGAAAAAAGAAGAAGAAGAAGAAGAAGAAGAAGAAGAAGAAGAAGAAGAAGAAGAAGAAGAAGAAGAAGAAGAAGAAGAAGAAGAAGAAGAAGAACCTCAGCAAATATCTCAACGGCCTTTGTGTGACGGGCCTAAGCCTCAAGGACGACTTCTACGGCATGGCTCGCGATTCGAGCGACAAGAGAAGCCGAGAAGGACGCCTCGGACTTGGATTCCGAGGATGAGGTATGTGATGAGCTCTCTTCTTTACGCAAGGAGAACGAGGAGTTGGTTGACTTGCTTGATAATCGCGATCACATGCTTAGAGAGGCTAAGAAGCTTAGGAAAGAGCTTAGATGTTTGCTCGAGGATGCTAGGACTAGAGTGGCTGAGCTAGAAACACATGTTCTTGATAGCAAGCTTGAAATTGATTCTCTTAAGGCCAGCCGTTGTTTCGATGAGAACGATTGTGCTCGATTGCTCGCTTTCCGATCGACTTGATCGATCTTAGGGAGAAGTATGCCTCCAAGTGTGAGGAACTAGATGTGCTTAGGGTTGAGTTGGCTGAGCTACAATCTAGACCCACTTTGCTTGGTGCTTGCACTTCTTGCCCTAGTTTGCATGAGAAAATTGCTTGAGCTCCGTTCTCGCATTGTTTCGCTTGAGGCTGATTTGAAAGTGCCTATTCCTACTTCTTGCTCTACATGTGAGTTGCATGCTATGAAGAATTTGGACCTTGCAAAATGTGTTGGTAGCTTGCAAGATGAGAATGATAAGTTGCGTGAAGCGCCGAGTTGGTTGTCGAGTCAAGAACCTCGGCTTGGTATGATGATTGCTAGGCCGTAAGCACTTTGACGGTTGGGCTTTGGGATTGGATAAGGTTGGTGAGGGCGGTGGTGAAAGAGAAAGGAAATTTGGGAATGTTTCGGTTCCACCACAACTCACACCCAAAGACAAGTTTGCATCCAAGCCAAACCAACCAAGAGAAAAACCGAGTGAGAAGGCAAGTGAAACGCCTAGTGAGAAACCAAGTGAGAAGCCTTGTGCGAGCCTCATCCCAAGCCTAACCCTAGATCGATCCGTTTCCATTGTGAGTTTTGTGGAAAGGATGGTCACAAGAGAGCGTTTTGCTTCAAGAGGAAGCCGAGGAGAGAATGGCGAAGGAGTGGGCTAACAAGGACAAGTACCACCCTTCCGATGGTGTACTTGATCCTCATGTGCGGTTGCCCGGGGCCAAGGCAAGTGTGAGGTCGGTTCGGGCTTGGGGAGAGCGGAAGGATGTTGGAGGTGCTTCTTGCCCGAGCTACACCGGTCAGACCGGTGTGGGGCACCGGTCGGACCGGTGCGATCCGGACGAGCGACAGTTTGGGTTTCGTGCTCGTACAGGTGCGAGGGTTGTTTCTGGAGGTCGTGGTTCTGGTGGTTGGTCTGGAAAGTTTGCAGGAGGTCAGTTTTCTAGGCATTCTCCTCCTCGTGCTCAATACGGGGATGGGAGGATCCGTAGTTTTGAGAAGGAGAGGAGGGACAGTCCACGGGTTTTCTTTCGTGGTTTTGGTCCTCCTCCAAGTAGAGAGGTTTGGTTACCTCATGGTGGATACCGTGGTGGTGTTCGTGGAGGTAGCTTTGGTAGGAAAGATGGTTTGGTTTGTGCTAACCCCACTTTCGAGCAAATGGCTAGGCACTGGTTTTACACTTTTGGAACTAACCCCAGTGTTGAGTCGTTTGCTCGCTCTCGCTCTTGGTTTTGAGTTGCAGGTGGATGGCCCGGAGAACATTTGGTTGATATTGGGGGTGGTTCTTCGGCTTCATATCCCGGTGGTGACATGTAGGTGCATCACTTTCGGGGATGGTGGACAAGGATGACTGAATTGTGAAGAAATGATAAAGGTAAGTGTATTTGTGACCTTCGAGTGTGTGGCCTTGGTCAATCCACTTGGTTTGTTTTGCTCCTTCTCTATCTCATGTGTGTAGGGTGAGCTTTGTATGCTCTTTGGCCCTAGTGCATGTGTTTAGGGGGAGCTTGTGAGTTTTGTGCTCCTTTGCTCTTTTCTTTGGTGGTGTCGAGCCTTTTTTGCCTCCCCTCGAGGAGCCGGTGGTTTGTGAGCTTTGTGTGTGGGAGGTCCTTTGTAGCATATGTATAGCTTTCCTTTGTGCATTTCTTGCATTTGGCATGGCATATGTAACATGATGTATAGGCATTCTTGTATCTTAGATTGCATGCATTTTGTATCATATGCATTGGATAGGAAAAGCTTCTCCTATATACATTGTTCACCATTGAATGCTATATTTGTCTTTGTGAGCTTGTTTGGTATGCTATGGTTAGTTTGGCTTAGCTCTTGATGATCTTGATGAATAATCCATGGTTTATGGCTATGTTTTTGAAAAATTGTCACATGTATGCTCTGTCATGTGTAAATGCCTTTATATGATCTTGACATGTTTTAGTGGCTTTTGCTATGCTTAATTTGTGGTTGGATTGCTAGTTTATTGATCATATGGGGCCAAAGGCTCATTTGCCATCATGAAAGTTTAGCCCTCTTGCTTTATCTTGTGGAGGGGCATAAGTTCCTTTTTGTCGCAAAGACATTTCATGTACCATATATGAATCTGAAAATGAAATGTAAAATGCTTGGAAATTATGCTCCCATGTCATATGTGCTGAATTTAATTTGTTTTGGGTGCTAAACCGTTGCATGATGCCTACCAATGAGAAGTCTCATACATAGAAGTAGGCACATGGCTCGGTGGCTTTGACATGACATGAGGTGCTTGTGGGTGTTTGTGATGGTCTTATGATTAGAATGGCTGTCCTAGCATGAAGTTTGTGTGGCTTTGCCATTTTGATATGCTTTGATCATGTTTAAGACTTTGCTCATGAGAGGCAAGTTTTTCGCAAAATTGCCCAAATCCATCTTAGCTTCGTCCAATGGTTGTGAAACTTTGTGATCATGTAGTTGAGATCGATACGAAGCCGTAGAGTATCTAACTTGCTCATTTGGACATGTGTAGCATTCTTGTTGAATTTTGTCTATTTGAGAAGCTCTAGGTTGAATTTTTTGCATTTTTGGCTTGATTCATGCATTGCCAACAAGGGGGAGAAGTTTGAGCTTAAAATGGCTTGCTTGGACGCATTTAGAAGGTTTTCGGGTGGTTTCGAGCCATTTCGGGCTCGTTGTGCACCGGTCCGGCGGTGAGGAGCACCGGTCCGACCGGTGTGAGTGCTGATCCTGTGCACATCTTAGGCACCGGTCTGACCGGTGGTGATGACCGGTCCGACCGGTGTGAGTGGAAGTTCTTTGCAGCTGCCCTGTTTTCAGCTGGTTTGCATGCATTCATCCAGGTGGAGGTGCATTGGTTCAGGGGGAGCTTGCCAATGTGCAGGGGGGGCTCTTTGTGGTTTTTCGAGCTTTGCTTTGGTGGTTTGCGCTCTTTGCTTGAGCTTTGTTTTGTCTCAGATGTGTCGAGCCGTTGCCCTTGCCTAAGGGGTCCGAGACTTGTCTTCTTCAAGTGATCTTGCTCTTTGCCTTTGTTTGGCTTTCGATCGCTTGTTGGAGTTTCTTTTTGTTCGTTTCTTTTATTTTTCTTTTCTCTCTTGTTACTTTCGTGTGGGTGTTGTCAATGCACTCATCAAGGGGGAGATTGAGGACCATGTGTGGCTCGAGGACCGGTGGATGGTCGCTTTCTTGTGTGATGAGTGATTGACAACGTTGTGTGGGACCGATTCTTGGCTAAGTATTGCGGGTGCGGGTTGCGGCTTGACCGGTGTTGGTGCGGGTGAAAACAAGCGCGAAAGGTCGTCGGCGGTGAGGCCTCCAGGTGTGGAGAAGACAAGTAGGCTTCGTTCGAGGGACCCGGTGGCCAGCGGGGTCAAGTGCGGGCTGCATGGTGGCATGAACAGCAAGATGAAGTCATGGACGGTTTCTTGGTTGAGCCTCAAAACCAAGGTCGAGCCGGGACTACGTGGGAGCCGAGTCATGAGTGGAGATTGGCGGAGGCTACACCGAGTTCGCGGGGTTTCCGGTGGTTCACCAGAAAACCACTGGGTTCCTTGGTTGATCCACAAAGCCAAGACCGAAGAACCGAAGACGGTCTTTGCGCGGTGCCCGGACCGGTCTGACCGGTGGGTACGGTCTGACCGGTGGGGAGCACCGGTCTGACCGGTGTGCGACGACGCAGTCCGGAGACTTCGAAGCGGAGGACACGCGTCGGGATCGCATGGCTTGCGTCGAGGCTACGCAGGGTGCGGTCGCCGGGCATCCGTCCGATGGTGAAGACATGAAGACTTCCAAATCCGCCCTTGAGGGGCTTGTATCCCTAGTTATTAGGAAAGGGCATTTTAGACATTCGGTTGCCTCCATATAACCCAAGAGGTGAGAGGATGGCAGCCAACTCTTGGAACCCTAGCTCATTTTGTTTTCCTATTTTCCTTCTTATTTTCCTTAGGATTTCCATAGGACTAGCTTGAGAGCTTCATGGTGAGATCTTGTGAGAGGGTTGGATGATCGGGCGGCAAGCTAGACCTTGTAAGAACCTTTGTTGCATGTATAGATGACTCGGCGTGGTTCGTCAAGGTTTGGATGCATTGTTCCGGTTGTTCTTGGTGGTGATTTTCGGAGCCCTCTCTTGGTGATTTCTTTGGGTTGTTTTCGGGACCTTTCTCTTGGGTATTTGATGGGGGAAATTTGTGGGAACCCTTCGTGGTTCTTTGGGTTGTGATTCCCCTCCCAAATCCGTGAGTAAAGGGGCTCGATTTTAGGGTTTTCCGAGTTCTAGGGTTTGTGGTGCTCTTGGCGGGATTTCTTCGATTCCTCCTTTTTGGACGAGTTTTGGTGGGATTAAACTTGGCTATGGACTCCTCATGAGGTGTTCCTAATATCCCCAAAGTCTTGTTCAAGTCCGTGGAGCGATTCGGGAGATCGAGGTTTGGATTTGGGGGGAGTTGTCCCGCGGGTCGTTGTTCATCCCGAGTCGCCCGGGCTACATCGGTGCGACCGGTGGTCTTGACCGGTCGACCGGTGCAACCCTCGGTGGGTTTTTGCTCGGGTGAATGTCCGGGTGTGTTCGTTGTTGTCCGTGTTGCTGCTTGTTTCGAGTTTGGGTTAGTTTGGTGGTCGGTTGGCCTATTTGGTGCTTTGGGGGCTTTCGAGGCTATGGCCAGGTCCGACCGGTGTGTCTCGCCGGTCGGCGGGTGTGGAGCCACTTAGTGAAAGTTGCTCGGTTCACCGGCGAGGGACCGGTCGACCGGTAGTGCTCACCGGTCCGACCGGTGTGGGTCCGTAGACTCGAGGTTTGGTGCTCCGCTGCGTTCTCGGGTCGAAAGGTTGTGTGTTGGTTCCTAGGTCCGGTGGCACTCCGGTGGCTACGTGGGCTTGACCAACTTGGGTAGTGAGTTGGAGAAGTGTGTTGGGAGCCGCATTCATCTTGTTGGAGTTTCCATCTCCTTTGAGAAGAATTTTTATCGGCTCCCATTCACTCCCCACCCCTCTACGGTTTGCCGTATTGGTCCTTCAAGAATTGAAGGAATTCATGGACGAGGAAGCCAAGATCAACAAGGACACCGTCACCAAGTTCAAGACCATAGACAAGGTGTTGGAGAACATCGATAGCGAGGTCGTTAGTTCCAATCATCAAGTGCTCAACATGATGAAGATGCTTGAGACGCAAGTGGGACAACTTGTGGGGCGCCTCTCTAACGATGAAGGGAAGCTTCCGGGGCAACCTAAAAGTCTCGAATCGACAAAGGCCATTCAAACACGACCGGGAAAGGAGACCGAAGACCCGAAACATTTCGCGGGAGAAAGGAAGCTTAAACCATCCACTGAGGTGGAAGGAGTTGCTAAAGAGAAGGTTACGGGGATCGTCACCGAAGAGCCCGAATTTGAGATGCGGAGGAAGACACGAGGATACCGCAACTCAAGCCACGCTACTTCCGAGGTAAACTTGACAACCACTTTGAGAAGTTTGTGGAGGTTGTGCGTAGACTTAGCATCAACATGCCATTACTAGATGCCCTACAAGTACCTACATATTCTCGTTACTTTAAAGACATACTTGCAAATAAATATGAGATAGCAACACTCAGGGTAGATCATGTCAAGATGTCCGAGGAGTGTAGTGCCGCTATTGCTAATGGGCTAGAGAAGCAAAAGGACCCCGGATGCCCTACTATTCCATGTTCCGTTGGTTCTTTCAACTTCGAGAAGGCGTTATGCGACCTTGGAGCTAGTGTGAGCGTCATGCCAAGGGATGTGTTCGAGAAGCTACGCCTACCAATGGAGCCTACGGGTATATGTTTGGAGTTGGGAGATAACTCCATTCGCTATCCCTTGGGTATTGCCGAAGATGTACCCGTGAAGGTCGGACACCACTTCATCCCCGTCGACTTCGTGGTGCTCGAGATGGGAGAGAGGGAGAAGCCACCGCTCATCCTTGGGAGGCCTTTCCTCAAGACCGTGGGAACTACTATTGATGTTGGCAAGGGGGAGATCATGTTCGATATCAACGGAGAAAGGAGTTCCTTCAAGTTTCGACCACGAATCGAGGCATGCAACATGATTGGAGTGAAGGAAGAACCAAAGAAAAAGGAGGGACCGAAAAAGAATAAGGAGCCGAAAAGATGAACGTAAAGAAAATCAAGGAAGGTGTTGCATCCGTCAAGACAAAGGAAGAAAAGCCGTCTGTGAAGACCAAAAAAATGACTAAGCCGGAAGACAAGCCCGTGCCCAAGATGGTGCGGAAGTGGGTACCCAAGATTGCAACGCCCACAAAGAGCGTTGATCCGAACTAATTAAGTGAAGAAGTCTAGTCATGGACTATAAACAAAGCGCTAGGCGGGAGGCAACCCGTTTCGTCGAGTCAAGAATAAGCTACCGGGAGGACAACCCGATTCCAGGTTTTTCGATTCTTTTTAATAATTTAGTTTTGAATTTTATTACACAAAGACATTAGACTTAGAAGTGGTTGAACAATATTAGAGACATAATTCTTGGTCGAATATTTTGCTTTATCATAAACCCTTTACATGAACCCTCCTATGTGCTTGTTTGTTCTATTCTTTTTCGAGAAACCACAACCAAATAATTTCAGAACCTAACTCAAGCTTTCACCCCTATTATGGTGTTGTGGTTGACTTATTTTTCATGCTAAAAACACACGAGTAGAGCCACGACTTATACCTAGGTGTTATTTAAATTTCAGCACGTGGTAGGACTCGCGTGAACCTAGAAACTAAACTTTTGGTTGGTTTTAAAAATCTATATCCTTGGTTTTTTCTAAGATTAGAATTTTTTAAGCCTCATTTAATTTTGTTTTATTCAAAATCTCTCTCATTTAGCCAAAATTAGAACCTAAACCTATGCCCCCATGATCAAGCCGGGAAAAGTTTTCTCTCAACCAATGAAGGCAAACTGTACCGGTGAGACTGATATCAACGTAGTCGGAAAATATTTTCGACTTACATTTGTTTTTAATGGTTTTAAAACTTCTCTAAATTTACCCTTGAGCTCTTCCATAGCTTTGAAAATATTTTTAAATTTCGAAATTAGAGGAGTGCTTAACCTTAAACATACCTAAATGGAGGCAATCTAGTTTAAATTAATCATGCATGCACCATTGGATACTCTTTCATCAACTTTCATCAAGACCACATGCAAAGGACAAGCATGGTGGGCAGCAAGCATAAACTTTGCAGGAATTTCATGGTGGCATGTGAAGCAAGTGGAGCAAGGGAGCATGGACATGACTCAAAGCATGAAGCATCAAGTGGAAGGACCAATAATGCAAGAAAAGGAGTGGACGAGAGCATTTGGGCGGTGCAACTCGTGGAGCACGCGGGCAAGAAAGTTGCAAAGGAGAAATGATCGTGCTGGAAGAAAGCCGAGGCGGGGAGGAGCCAGAGGCCACCCAGGCCGGTCGGCCCGGGCCGTCCGGCCTCCCCTACTTAAGGAGCCTCCGACTCCCGTTTTCCGCAGCAAGCTTCCCTCTTCTTCCTCGGTTGTGTGTTCAAGTTTGTGTGCCCGGAACCTCCGTAGACATAGCCAAACTTCCCAATCTTTATAGCTCAAAAAAAATCCACCACCTTAATCCACTCAAAGTCCACACCCCGAAGTAAAGTTCTAAAGTGCATAGTTACGGTTGCAACCCGGAGTTTTTAGTGGAGAGAAGAGTGCAGCAACCATGTGGAAGAAATCCACAAGTCTCTTCTCCAAGAAGAAGGGTTCATCGTCATCCAAGCCATCGTCGACGACGTCTTCGAGGAGGCATTCGGTTTTCGAGTCTCCACGGAGCATGGACATGGATACGGCACCACCACCAAGGAGGAACGACGCTCTCCTCCTAAGTGGCATGAGGGCAACAAGGAGAACGTCCATGAGGTTTATTGAACCTCAAGGGCACACGGAGGAGCCGCCCGTTCCACCACGACGATCAACCCGTTCAACCGCGCCACCTCCATACACTCCGATATATTCCTCATATGGCTTCATCATATTGTCGGAGGAGGAGGAGAAGAGGCTCTCTCGTCTTGAGAAGAGGCTTGTGCCCAACGTCGACTTCGACGACCAAGCACTCACCTACTTGGGTTTCGGCACCGACATATATTACATGTTGGGGAACCTTGGATGGGTGCAATTCTCCAACGGAGTATCGGCGGAAACCCACAAGGAGTTCTCCTTGGAAATCTTGATGACCATTGCACCTATCCTTGATGATGGGGTGCAAAGCTTATCATTCCATTTGGAGGGAGTCCAACAAGTGGTTCCCTACGAGCATGTTAGGGAGCTACTTGGTTTCCATAAGGGAGCTCCGGAGAAAGTTGACGTGCTACCGGTATGTTAGATGGATTTTGGAATTTGATCTCCGGAGAAGCCCACCAACAACGCAATTGCATATGCAACCCCATTATCCGAGTATTGGATGTGCAAGAGGGTATTGGGGAGGATGAGGGAGACGAAGGTGACCGACACGGAGTTGAATTGGCTCTACTCGGCTTTAATTGCCAGGCAGCCAATAGACCCCTCATACCTTATGATCAACCGTTGGTGTTGCGAGGCAACATCGGGGGCGGGAGATATTGGTTCGGGGTGCTACCTCTCTATGCTGGCCATCTCCCTACGGCCGGGGATTACAAGAAACCCCGAACATCTTTTGCGTGGTACCTCTCTCGGCATTGAGTATTTGCGACAAGGCAAATACATTAGTGGAGATGAGAGAGGATGTTTTCGTTTGGCCACGATGAACCTATCCCTTCCGGATGCAAGGCTTAGGCTTTTCATCCAAGGGAGGGAAGATTGGTTGGAAGAGGGACTCCTTGTCTCGACAAGGAAAATAAAAGAGGAAGAATCGTAGAGGAAGGATCCACCTCCGCTCAAGCGGGTAGTGCACAACCCAATGTTGTGCCACCTTTCGGTGGAATCCCTCCTCCGCTAAGTTATTACGGAGGGCCACAAGAGCAAGCATGGGGGGTGGTGCACCGGTACCCCCACCAAATTATGTGGTGCCCAACGTAAACTTCGCGGATCCCTACCCACACTATCCCCAACCACAACAAAGCGTGGCCATAATTGGAGGGTATGTTGCGAGAAACGCCCGAAATGTTGCAGCCATCCAAGCCAACGCGGCTCAACTTGGTGAGGGCAATGCAAATATTGCCTATGAGCTTGGACGCCTTCACCTAGTGGAGCCGGATCAATTCGTTGGAGGGGATGTCCAACCTTACTATGAGCAAGGGTACTACTATCAAGATTATCAACACCAACCACCGGCGGAGGACTAGGAAGATTAAGGAACTTTAGTTTTCTTTTCGTTTCCCTTTCTCTGTAATTTTCAGCTTTTGTTTGTGTGTTTGCGTAATATTTTCTGTTTTTATTTCAGCAAGTGTGTTTGTTTAATTTCAGTTTGTATTTCAACTTGATTTCATCATTAATAAAGACACCACCTTGATTATATCATTGGAAAAGTTACAAAAATTTGTGTCATGATGATATATGATTATAATTGCCGCTTTGTTTATCTTTGTAATTGATTTATGCATGTTAAAGCTAGTGCTCTCTTAAAATACGAATCTGAATTCATTTAAATGTTAGCTTAATCTTTAGCGGAGGTTATGATTAAAATAAAGACCCATAGTGTTTTATGTGCTCTCAAGTTATGAATAGATTGAAGATGGTTTTATGCTAAAAAATATTGCTAATCTTGTCATAAATATCACTTGTGTGTTGCTCAACCTATCTAGAGCCTAATATATATTTGAGTGCATAAACCTTAGTGTACAAGATTTATTTTTGAGTGAGTTATTGCAGGCCATGATTTCTCTGGCCCGAGACTAAGAAGCTGGTCATTCCGTTTTTGCGTATCTATCTTTTTGCTAGCCTTTTATCCGTGCATTGTGTATCCCCACATTGGAGATCCCACAAACCTCGCCGGATATCCACCCTTAAAACCAAATATCATCCTTTGTGATTACCTACTTGACCTCAACCTATTGTTGAGAATGGATCATCAATTCAAGGAAGATCGCAAGACGGTGCCAACATTGAAGAATTCAAGTATCTCTCCAAGGAAAAATATTTCCGGTACCTACCTTATTTATCGCCTCTTTGCTCGAGGACGAGCAACGTCTAAGCATGGGGGAGGAGGTAGTTGCGATGCAATTTTAGAGTTCAAAGGGGAGCAAATAAAAAAGTTCAAAGGGGAGCAAATAAAAAATCAAAACTCGATGTGAAAGTCACGTTACCGAATGTATGACAAAAAGTAAGAGAAAAAATGATGAACGAGGAAAAGAAAGAAAGAAAAGAAAGAGAAATATGAGAAAAAGAAAAAAATGAGTATGTGCAAAAATAAAATGAACTCCCCGGTTCTCTAAAGTGCATTAGGAAATTTAAGGCTTCAAGATTAAAAGATCCATACTCACTTTCCAACCATGTGCAATCCGATAACGAGGACTTCCTTTGTGCCTCGGGATCACTCTTTGCCATTTGCACATGTCCACCCATCTCAAGTGTGTGTATTTTTCTCTTTCCCCTCCTTGATATAACATTATTTTCCAATGACCTTTTTGACGAGTCTCGGTAAGACCATGAGAAGCTTGTCTTGTTTTGACAACACCTCTTTTATAAAATCTTGGTAGGACTAAACTTTCCCAAAAGCTCCATATAAAGCCTACCACACATATATGTTATGAGAGGGAAAGGAGTAGAATATATAGGCTTGAGAGACAAGATGAGATGAGAGTTCATGAGCAATATGCAAGATGATTTAAATTTGTGAACTTGGTTTAGCTCTTTTTCATCTATTCCTTTATTTTTAAAATTTTTGAGATCTATTTAAAATTTTGGGAGCATGTTAATACTTGTGGGAAAAGCTTAATTAAGAATCTACCCTCCGTAGAAATGAAGGCTAGTACATTATGGAACTTTAACGAATTAAAATTTTCGGGAGCATTATGTTTTCTCATGTATGATCAAGTGCAAGGTTTAAACATTGATGGGCAACGATGATATCCATCGAAGGCTTACTCGAGGACGAGCAAGGTTTAAGCATGGGGGAGATGTTGACGGTGAAAATCCGTCAACCTAGCCATGAGTTTACCTTCGGTGTGGGCATAAGTTTTATACCTTATCTATTGGTACTAACCCCCGTGGTATAACAAGTTCACTTGTGCATGTTCGATTTGGAGTTTAGTGTTTATGCGGGGATTTAGTATTGAAAGCGAGACTTTCGGGATAAGTTCATCAAGCACCTCGTGACAAGACCTTGAGGCCCCGTACAAGTCATGCAACAAAGCAAACTTAACTCCCGAAGTCGGGGACTTGATCCGAGAAGATGACAAACTCCGAGGACCTAACCGAAAAAGTGCCGAATCTTGCAAGACAAGGAGCTATGTCCAATTCGGAGAGAAACCGATGACAAAATCCTACATGCGAAGGGGGAAGGATCCGGGAAGCACGGGGACCGACATCACGCAAAGGAGGCTGCGGGCTTGGCTCGGATGGGCCCGTGCCGGCCGACCCGGCCTGTCCAGGTGCCGTTCGTCCCCTCCTTTGCCCTAGCCGCCATTCGGGCTATTTATAGCCCCCCCGACCGAGAGCCACGCATCATCTAATTCTTCATCGGACGCCGAGGAGTAGAAAAGAGAGGGACACCATCTCGGAGAGGAGAGGGTCGAGCTAGTTGACTAGGGTCTCCCTAGCCGACGTGGGAACCTTGCACGGAAGACCACGTCGAGTTCCCGGGAGCTAGAAGCAAGATCAAGGAAGGATCCCGGTGGTGATCTTGTGTATGTATCATTATCATAGTTGAATTATCAAGTTGAATCTATTCCTAGCGATCAAATGTTTCCTCGAAGATTTCGTTTTCCAATCGGCTTTGCTTATTCCAATTCTATTCTCGAGATAGATTACATAGGGTGTTCTTGTAGCCGCGGTGGCTAGAGGTATACGCCGGATCTTCCGAAAGAATCTCAACTTGTCTTTTGACTCGCCCTAAGCTCCCCGCATGAGTAGGGATACGTTGTGACGAACGGGGGTTCCGAAAGGGGATGTTTTCGGATTTGGACGGGAAACCACGATTTAAAGAGGCTTCTTATAAGATTCAATTTGCTACTTCTTCTCTTGCTTGGAACTTCAACAAAAGGTTTATCTCGATCTCTCTAGATCGGTTTATCTACCCAATCTTACTTTGTTATCTCCGGTCTTTAGTAGATTAGATTAGTTTCGTGTATTTTATCTAGATGCATTAGGGTTTCTCTTTTACCGAAGATTGAAGTTACTTGGATTTACTAGATCAACTTTTGCGTCACACATTTGTTCCACGAATTCGATACCTTGGGTTCACCACTCGAGGGAATAAGGGTCCCTTGACCACGACGGGAGACTTGTCGGCTTGCAAGTCTAAACGAACTTTGATACAACTATTAACCGTCAACACCCGCCCCCGATACGGGGGTGGGCCGGCCGCCCAGCCGACCGGCCCAGCTGGGTCCCGGCGGCGGTCATCTCCGATTTTTGCCCGAATTTCTCCTTTTCGATTTCCTTCTTTGGTCGGAAAATTTTAAGGGAAGTTTAAAAAAGGAAAATGAGGTTCTCAGGGCTTCCCTCTCTGGACTATTTATTTGGCCAAATTGGAAGCTCGGGAATCAACCCCTTCAAGCAATATTTTGCACCCTTGCAGCAGCCATTGAGTCCCCAAGAAGCTTAGAGTTGAAGCTAGAAGCCAAGGAGCCATCGATGGAGGAGGCGAAGCGATGTGAGCTCAAGCTACCCGTCAAGAGGACTGCCCGCATCCGTTGCGGAGGGCGTGTCCCGACCGGAGCTATTGCATCTCGCAACCCCGTCGAAGGAGAGAAGGTCCCTTCGCCCGTTCGAAGGTCGGCGTGCATCCAAGGCATGAAGCGGAAAGACTAAAAGGAGGTGTCGCCCGAGCCTAAGGATTATGGGGGTAGCGACTACTCCGACGATCGTAACCCGAGCTCGTGGGCGGCCGCCGGAAGAGATGATAACGACCTCTATATTTGGGATGAGCAGCCCAAGGAGAGGACTCCCGAAGGCCCCAACGGCGGCGACAATGAAGGTGGCGACGACAATGGTGGTGGCGATGACGGCGGCGGCGGCAACGATGGCGGCGACAATGAAGGTGGCGACGACAATGGTGGTGGCGACGACGGCGGGGATGATGGTGATAATGGCGACGACGACCCCTTCGGATTGCATCCGATGTGTTGTTGAGCTTGTCGTCAATCCATCGCGGATCTCTACTCGTCGGTCGACGAATGTCTCCAAGCCATGGAAGCGATGAAGCAGCCGTATGGAGGACTTGGAGTGTGTAGTCGAAGACGACTACAAGTTCCTTAACCGTAACGTGCGGAAACTTTTTGGCATGGTTGGAAACATGAGAGGCAAGTGGTGTAATACTTGCTTAAAGTACCACTAGGTCTAGTTTTCCTCTTAGGATTTTTGTAAATATACGACGAGGACGTCGTATGTTTTTAGCGTGGGGGAGAGCTAGCTAGCTAGCCTTAGCTTTAGAGTTTCAAAGTTTAGGTTCGGTTTAATCTTCGAGAGAGACTCTTAGAGTTTAATGAGTCTTAGTTTTCGAGTGTGTTTTTAAATTTTTGCAAGTTTGAAGTGTCTTAAATTAGTGTCGAGTCAAAGAAAACCAAATAAAAAGAGTCTTTATATATTTTTGTGTCTTGTGTGATGCTTATCATTATTCACTTGTTTGTTTATCTTTGATTCTTGATATATGAACATAAGTGTGTGGTTCGAAAAATGTTTACCGTGGTGCTTAGTGTAGTTGCTACTACTTAAAGTACCCTTACCGCACTTCGATCTTGAGCTTCACATGTTAGTTGTGCTATGTTCAATGCTAAAAGTTGGAGGATTTCAGTTCTGAAAATTATCTAAAAGCCCTTGTAATAAAGGTTAGCAAAACCTCTTTTTCCAAGTTGAGAGTAAGAAAAAAATCCTATACAAAGCCAATTTATTTTTTTTGCTCCACCATAAGTATGATTAGCATGATGAGTTGGGCTAGGATCCTTCTCTCTTGGAAGTTTTAATTTCGAGCAATGATCATGTCCTTGTACTTATTTTTGTTGCTAGCCTCGTCATACATTCGGTAACGTGACTTTCACATCGGAAGTCCCGTACATCGCCGAATTCCATACCCAACCCTATACATCTCTTTTGTACATCGCATTCCTTGAACACAACCTACTTTCAAAAGTTTCGTCTCGTCTCTAGCATGATTTATTTAAAATTTCAGATTGTATGCATGCAAGAAAGAGAGGAGTTGAGAGCTTGGAAAAGTTGTCAAGAGAGAGAAAAATAAAGAGAAAAGTATGAGTATGGAAAAGAAAGAAAGAAAGAAAGAAAGGAAATATAGAAAAGTAAAGAAAGAGAAAAAAATATGAGAATGAAAGAATGAAAGAAAACGAGAAAGAGAAAAAGAGGAGGTAGCAATGAAGATATGAGAGGGATGAATAAAGTGAAAAAAAAGAAAAAAAAATATAAAGTGTAAGGAAGGATGTCACGTTGTTGAGAGACGAAACTTCCACTCTTTTTCCAACCATGTGCAATCCGACAACGAGGACGTGATCGGTGCCTCGTAGTCATAAGTTTCTTTTGCCCTTACACATGTCCACCATTCTAAATCTTCTCATCCTTGATATCCATACATATGGTTTATTCTCATGATCATTGGCTTTGAAAGGTAAACAACCATTAGAGGAAGTTCTTAGTTTGTCGATACTTGTGTTGATCGCGCTAGCCCTACCTATAGATCCACTTTACATGTTATATGAGAGACTTATGGGAGGTGAGAGTTTTATAAAATTGGTTTAGGATAGCCACCTCATATGAGTGACTTGAGAGAGCTTGGAGAAAGGTTTTTGTCTAATACTTGTTGCGGGAATTTTGTTTTTAAAATCATAAAACCCCTTCGATGGAAGCAAAGAAGTAAGTATGGTCGAATTTGAAGACTTTGAGTGAAGAGTTTGAGTTGTGGGGTAAATCTTGACGTGGTAAAGATTCTAAACTCCCATGTTTATGTTTGATGATCATTACATTATGTTAATGTATTAAAGATGAAAGGATTGACTAACTTGTGAAGAAGGATAAGTGGTACATGATTACAACACCTTGGACGAAGTTCTTTTACGAGTACTTGCTCGAGGACGAGCAAGAGCTAAGCGTGGGGGAGATGTTGACGGTGTATTTTGGTACACCTAGCATGTTCATTACACTTTGGTTTGGTTTGATTATGGAACTAACCCGCCACTAGGCACACTAATCATATAACAAGTTCATCTATGTGCATGCATTTGGAAGTGTTGTGTTTATGTAGGAAAACATGGACATAAAGGACGAATTCGCAACAAGTTCAAAGGAGCATTTACGGAGTCTTGTTCATGTTCATGAGCTTGATGAAATCACTTCCAATGGTGGCAAGGACCGAAGTGCTACGAGGAACACCCCCGGGGATTGAAGCGTAGAAGACCGAACTTCATGCGAAGAGAACCTCCATCTTGGATGCGAGGATGACATCGTCAAAATCATGCAAGTGGAGGGGTAAAGTGCATAATTACATGAGGACCCACGGGAGCGAAGGGGCGACCGAACCGGCCGAGGTGGGCCCGGGCCGGTCGGCCCGGGCCGGTCGGCCCGGCCGGCCGGCCCGGCCCACTCCGGTGGCCGGTTCGACCCCCCTTTCCTTGCACCCGAAGGATCTTCAACCCTAAAACCCCGGAGGTGCCGCCATTCGACCGGGGGGAGAGCACGCCATTCTCACCAGGAGGCCATCCACAAGCTATAGAGAGAGGAGGGAGATCTCCGGAGGGAGATCCACCACCTCGAAGGAAGCACCCTCACGTGGAGAAGAAGGAAGATACCGTCGAAAGGGAAACCATGATCAACGGTGCCATGATCAGCACTTTGATGGGGTAATCTCCTTGGTCGTCCATGGGTTGTAATCGATCTTAAGATGTAATCATACTTTGTCGGATTATCTATCTATCATCTTGTGTTGAATATACTTTAATGCTTAAGGTTAGCTACCATGTCGTAAAGGGAGTATGAGCTCAATTCTTCCTTGGAACCATTCAATATGATGTGTCCATCATAGGTCTAGTCTTGAATACCTTCGCGAAGTGATAGTACGAGAGGAGGGAAAGGGCGAAACCGTGGTCACAACCCCCGATAGATTAGATTGGTTTAATGTCTTTAATTGATTGCATGATCATAGACCCATGGGCGAGTGTCTCCTATCTTGATATCTTAATCGTTCTCTCTAGTGTAGCTTAGTTGTTTTCTAGTATAATAGTAGTTAGGGTTTTAGTAGCTAGAGTGTGAAGGTAGATCGAACGCTTGTAATCCCCTTGCTCCGCGAATTGACAAGAACCTTGGGAATTTCGTGGTGAAAAAGGTGTGGGGTCCGTACGCTTGCGGATCGTAGAGGGACATGTCTTTTATCCGTCAACGGGGAAGTGAAGAGGGGCATTGGGAGATCCTTTTGCTTCCAATCTTGAGGTATTTCCTTGGTTGAATCTTCAAATCTCCATAGGTTTTGATAGAGGTGAAAGAAGGGAGAGTGAGGGGCTTCCACGGTTTGGAAGGGGTGAGTCCGGTGAATAATGGAGGAGACAGAAGGAAGGGGGTAAAAGAGTAGATTCTTTTTACTGTTGGCCCATGGGTTGCAGCCGGCACCACCGGTCGACCGGTGACCACCCTTGGTTAGGCCAATGAACCCTTAGTGGTTTTTCCGACCCATGCTCGGTAGTACCGATGATTTTGATAAAATCCACAGAGAAACCATATCGGTAGAACCGACCTAGCCTCGGAAGTTCCGATCCTTCTTTTCAATTTTGTGTAAACTCCTCTCGAAAACTTCTTCGGTATTTTATAAGAAACTTTGCATCCACCGAGGACTCAAAAGGAAGATGATGTGACTTCAAGGGTACCACCGGTCGGACCGGTGGTGTGCCGGTTAGACCGGTGCCCCCCGAGAAAATGACTTTGAGCCAAAATGAGAGATTTTCATCCCAACTTTTTTCGATGTTTTGGATAGGAGATAAAGAGTTGATATTGATCTAAAATTCATCAAGTCTTGGAAGAATGGAGGATAATCCATTTTATTTGATAATTCTCGATCCTTCCAAGGGAGAGAGAGTAAATAAAGATGGATTTATGGACTTGAGAAAATCTTCTTAATTGTGACTAGCCATCAATCAAACAAAGGAAACTATAGTCACAATCAAGTTGATTGGGTCACAAAGACCAAGAATCAAATATGTTTCAAAGAGAGCACACGTCCTACACATGCTAGTTGATTTTTGTTAAAAGTCTATCCTATGTCAAAAAGTGCTTGCATCCACTTCAAATGAATAGCTTATCAAGCATATTTGGCTCATACCTTCATCCTCGAGACACAAAGACGAATGAAGGCAAGATATCAACCAAATATCTAGAGTGGCACACAAAAAATCAGTTGAAGCATTTACGAGCTAAGGATGACACACTAGCATGGTATTATGGTCTAGATGCATTACGGTATTCAATGAGGTTCATGAGAACATACCTTTGCCTTAAGACCATTTCATTTGTGCATATATTTAAATTTCGAATGGTGCTAGCTCTTACTTATTCTTTTGGAAGTTACACTTATCAAGAGCTTGCTTAGGGATGCACAAAAGAGTGAGACTACAAGATCACTAGAAGAAATTGTTAGTCCCATAAGTGACTCAAGTATTTCAATGAGCTCCCCCTCAAATGGTGCTAGAGATATTTTGAATTTCTCGGTCGAGGTACTTTATTCAATTAAGAACTTGGTGAGGCTTATTCCAAACTTGGTCACGACACATAAATGATTTATTAATTGAAATGTGTCGAGTCTCTCATTACCTTTGACGCCAAATCACCCTTTTTCTTGAAGGTTGGGTCGCTCCCGGGTCACCCGGCCATAGGGGTCGGGTCACCCTGCAAAGACACAAAGGCGTACCGGTCACGCACCCAAGCGCCCTCATCGGGGCGGCACCGGTCGGACCGGTGCCTATCACCGGTTAGGACCGGTTGTGACAGAACCGCCCAAAATAGTTCCGTATTATCGCCTAAGCCTGTCCTCGTGGCCATTAAGGAATAATAAAGAACTATTTTGTCGCTTCCGCCGGTAAAGCCCGGTAAATCACATACAATAGGATCGCTGATATGCGCTAAGCCCGCACGAAGGCGGGACCAGAGTACAACATTACATTACATAAAAAGGTTCACAAGTTCAACATTATTACAAACCATGTTTTTCGTACATGAAAGTAAAGGTGATTCAGAGTTTAAACAGCGGAAAGTAAACTAGACACATGATACACACAGGAGGCCATCCATGCGTATCACTCATCATCATCGTTCTCCCACTCAACCTCCCATCCCTCCGGAATAACACAAGGCCAGATAGGATTACCCGAAATCAACAAATTAAGCAAGGCCGAGTACTAATACTCAAAGAAGACTTACCCGACAAAAATAAAGTAAGACTAGACATGCAAGGCTTTTTGGCTTGTGGGTTTTTTTGCCAAAAGCGACTAAGATTGGATCCTTATTTTCAAGTTTTAGCTCATATTCTAGTATGTTAATCAATCTAGGTGAGCAACCGTACTAAACAAGCATGTTGTGCAAACAATATTAAACAGGTAACAATATTAATCCAAAATGTTCCATAAATAAACATGGGGTAGCCAGTGGTCAAGCCGACTCAGATAACGACGAGTGACCAACGATCGATCGATTTATATCCTTGCAAGGTAAACCCAAGATACACGGAAGAAGGTAGACCAAGTGTAGTGTCTACCCCAACCAGGCGGTTCCCAACATCCCACAGTTTAGGATCAGACGCTACAAACTCTGGTACACGGTTATCCGGAGGGTCTAACCCGACCAGTCCGGACTCACACACTATACCACGGGTAGCTAGCCCGGAGACACATCCCAAGCGGGTAGCTAGAAAGATCCCGCCCCGGTTCAGAAGGTACTAGGCTTACCGGTCCCATTCCCGACAAGCACTTGGTACATTCAATAGCTTAAATCGGCACAATGCTACTCGGTCTAGACCGAACCCATTGCTCTTACCACATGAGCGAGTCATTTTAACCAACATATGATTCCAACAAGAATATCCTATATCTCGCTAGCAATGAGTCATTACTCGACTTGTACCGTGTCCTTAAAGCATGGCACTAGCGTCCTAACATACTAGTAAAAGAGCATAGGAGTCCTAAGGATCATGCATCTAGGTTTCAAAGCAACTCCCGAAACTTAAATGCACAAGGTAAAGCATAAGTACCGAAAGGTAAAGGACATGATTTTAATTTATAAAATGGGTTAGATGAAACCGGTGCTTGCCTTCCTCTAAATCAACACTAACACAAGCCTTGGGCTCTTTTGGACTTTCACTACAAGGTTTTGTATCAAATTCAACGCCACTGTATTGCAACGCCAAAAATTTGGTTGGTATAGATGGATGTATTGCAACCATTCCTAAAAATCGTAGCGGTACGTGTTTTTAATACAACGGTTTTGAAGGTGTTGCAAAGCTTTGTTGCATTTGGGTGACGATATTGCAATGGTGTCAAAGGGTTGCACTAGAATTGATTTTGGTTGCAATTGTGTGGTAGTACGGCAACCACATTTGTGTTAGTTGCATTTAGTTGTGACTATTGCTTCTCTTGTGTGGTGTTGCATAAATTATCAGAAGCGTTGCAAATTATTGAAGCTTAATGCAACAAGAACTCTTGAAGGCGAAGCAAAAGGGAGGTTGAATTGCAACATATATTTACAGTTGCAATATACTTTGGTATTGTTTCAAATGCTAAATTTTATTGCGACAAGATCTTTTGCTTCGAAGAAAAAAATTGTGTTCAAGCGCAACACCTAATTTTTGTTGCGATATATACTTTGAGTGTTGCAACGAGAACTAATGAGCCAAGGCTGATTTGGGTTGGGCCTTGTAGTGTGTATGATATACTATGAAAAAAATATAATTCATAGTCAAAAATAGAACTTGGCTAATTTTGAATTTAGATTTTTTTTCTAATTATTAATTTTAACAAAGAAGTTTGAATTGGTAGGAAAACAATCGTCATTAGTGACAAAATAGAAAAAAAAACACCATCGTTGTGGAATTGAACCAAGGACCTCAATACTACACTAGTATATGACTTACCACTACACCATAACAATGTTTTTGTTAGCTAGCATAGTTCAAGCATTTTTCACGTTTCTATGTTGTCGACTTATAGTAACCTTATAGCTATTAAAATAGATGTGGACCACGTGGTCCCCCTTCACCTTCCCTCTTTGTTTAAGTGTAGGGTTTGTGATAAAAAATTCATAATCATTGGACATGTTATTAGTGAGTTATCAATTATCTTGCAAAAAATGCAAAAAAAAAAACACGCTTCATAATGGGTTTGAACTACAGACCAACAACATCATACCAATTTGCCTTACCATTGAGCTACAACACCTTTTGCAATATTATTAGCACTTTAACAAGTAATGTACTTTAACAACATTTGAAGTAGCAAATGGTTTAAAATGGAAAACACATAAACATAGAAGTTGTAGAACTCATCAACATCTACACTTTGTATTATGATCATTTTTTGCATTTAACAGATTTTGAACGATTCAAATTTTGAATTTCAAAAATTTACAAAGATAAACTAGTTTTTAAAATCCTACATGGTTTTAAATTAAAAAGTCATGAATACCAAGTTTGTATAAGTTCTCAAGATCTACACTTCGTGTTCTAATCATTTTTGCATTTGACAGATTTTGAACGATTCAATTTTGAATTTCAAAAATTTATAAAGAAAAATCAATTTTTTAAACCCTAGATGGTTTCAAATTAATTTTGTTTTGTGTCTAATGCAACACCGAAAAAACGTTGCAATGGGCCTAAAATGGTTGCAATAGACACAATGCGAGGAAACCAAAACAATTTTTAAATTGTCACCGACTGCGATTGCGATGTCACCCGGTCCCACCTTGAAGATGTGTGTGGACCGGGAGCGTCCCCGGTGGTCGGTGGATGACCGCTCCTTAAGTGATGAGTGATTGACAACGGGTGTTGGACCGACTCTTGGCTTAGTGCGCGGGTGTAGGCCGCGGCCTAGTTCGTGTTGTTGCGGGTGAAGAACGGGCGCGAAAGGTCTTCGGCCTTGAGGGGCCTCCGGGAGATGGAGAGACAAGTAGGCTCGGTTCGAGGGACCCGGTGGACAGCGGGACTGGGTGCGGGCCACATGGTGGCGACACAAGCAAGACGAAGTCATGGACAAGTGAGCCGGTGCACGGTGGCGGTCAAGTCAAGTGGTTTGGCGGGAGGCCGGACCGGGCACGCGGGGTTTGGTGGTTTGCCCACAAAACCATCGGCGGACGGTTTCTTGGTTTGGGCCTCAAAACCAAGTCCGAGGGCCCAACACGACGGAGACGGGATCCGGGCGTGTCGGGAAGCTTCGAAGCGGAGGACACGCGGCGGGATCGCATGGCTTGCGTCGGGAGGACGCGGGGTGCGGCAAAGGCGTGGCCGTCCGATGGCAAGACCCACAAACATTACCAAAATGCACCTACGTGGGTTGTATCGCCAGTAGTGTAGTTAGGGGTAGTCGAGTCATTTACCACTCCGGCGGGACTCGATATATAAGCCTCGGGAGTGTGTGTTGATGGCTCTCTCTCTCGGGACTTAGGGTTTCATTTCCCCCCTTCTCTTTCTCATTTTCGTAGCTATTTTCCTTCCTATTTTCTCTAGGCTAGCATGAGAGCTTCATGAGAGATTTGTTGAGAGGGATGGATGCTAGGGCGGCATGCTAGACCTTGTGAATCTTTCCTGGTTTGTATAGAAGATTCGGGGTTGTTTTTCGTGCCTTTTTGTGCTTATTTTCGTGCCTTTGTTCTCGGTGTGATTCCGCGGATTTGAGTGAGTTTCTTCCCGGATTTCTTTGAGGGAAACATGGATAGATGCCTTGTGCATCTTTGTGCTTGATCTTGTGCCCTCAAACGCCGGAAATCACTTCGATTCGTGAGTTTTCGTTCGGTGTTCTAGTTTTTGGAGGTGCTCAAAGGATTCGCGATTCCCGGTGATTTAGGGAGTTAGGAGGCAAGATTTTTGGGCTATAGCATCCTTGTGTGACGCTTTTCAAGTCCCCAAACCCTTGTCTTTACAGCTTCAACCGTTTGGGAAATCCGATGATGATTTGGGGGAGTTGACTTTCGGGGTCGGGCTATTTTTTCGTTCGTCCGCACTGGCGGACGGTCCGCGAGGACCAGGCGGACGGTCCGCGCAGCCTCCGTTCATCCCGTGTTCTTCGTGTTCTTGCTCGTCCTTTGTTTCGATCCGTTGTGATTTTGTTTTTTGGTTGGACGAAGTTTCGGACAGTCCGCGGTGTCGGGCGGACGGTCCGCGGGTGCTAGGCGGACGGTCCGCGTGCTCCCCGCGGACGGTCCGTGGCACCGGGGGTGTCTTTGGGTCGTTCGTGTAAATTAACGGACGGTCCGCGGCTAAGGCCGGACGGTCCGCGGCCGGTGCGGACGGTCCGCGATACCCGGCCGGACGGTCCGCGCGGCTCTTGCGGACGGTCCGCCCCCTCCTGCGCGGACGGTCCGCCAGAGCCTGTGTGTTTTGCTTCTTGGTTCGATTCCTTCCTCCCTTTCTAGTGCTTCCGCGTGTGCTTTGAGGAATCGTTCCTAAGGCTAGAGGTTGATCCATAACCTCGTGGTCTTGGCGATTGGTGCGTGATTCGATCCATCGCTTGTGTGTGACCGGGATTTGAGTAGGACATAGGCCGGGTTCTTTGGGAAGAATTTGTACCGGCTCCTATTCACTCCCCCCCTCTCTAGTCGCCATCTGATCCTTCAATTGGTATCAGAGCTTGGTGCCGGATTCTTTGCGACTTTGACAAGTCTCGAATCCTAAGATGGCGTACGTTGAGCGGGGCGGTCCGCCGCACTTCGATGGCAAGGGTTACCACAAGTGGGTGGCTCGTATGAGGATTTTTCTTCGAGGAAAGCCGTTGGAGTTTATTGTGCTTGACAAGACATATGCTATTCCGGTCAACATCCATACTCTTATGGTGACCGATGCCGATGCCAAGGCCAAGTATGAGGCTAATGCAAAAGCCGTTGATCACTTGTGCCGGAGCTTGTGTGATCCGAGTTTGATCGTGTTCGCCATTTGGATCTTGCTTGGCAAATTTGGGATAAGTTGTTGGTTGCTCACGGTGGTGATAACCATGTGAAGGCTCGCCTCTTTGTCTCTTACCGGATGCAATATGAGAATTTTTCTCCACTTCCCGGTGAGGACATTGATGCGATGTTTCGCAGGTTCATCGCCATCGTGAACAACATGAAGGCTAATGTTGAGGATTTTCCGTACTCCGAGCATGATCGGGCTTTGAAGCTCTTGCATGTCTTGGATCCAAATGTTTGGGGTGCTAAGGTTGAGGCCATCAAGGAGTCCGGGAATTATTTGACTATTGAGTTGGATGACCTCTTTTCTAAGCTCAAGTCGGCCGAGGTTAACGGGAAGATGCTATCCAAGCATGAGGGCTCGACCGACCATAGTCTTGCTCTTGTGGGAGGATCAAAGGGCAAATCTAACCCTTCCGTCGACGTTTTCTTTGTCCTCTCTTATGTCCATTCCGGATGAGGAGTTTGATGTGCCGGGCGAGGAGGAGCCGGCCTTGCTCTCAAAAAGATTTGAACGACTACACGAGAGTCGGAGGAACGCAAGGCGGAGCTCAGGGACGTGCTACAAGTGTGGCAAGCGTGGCCACTTCATCGCCGAGTGCCCGGATGCGAGAGGAGAACAAGTACAAGGTGAACGAGTACAAGGCGCACCCGAGGCGTGAAGACAAGTACTCCTCCAAGGGCAAGCACTTCAACAAGTCCAAGAGCAAGGACAAGGACAAGCGGCGACCGAGCAAGAGCACCTACAAGAAGAACAAGGCAAGAGCGATGGTGGCCGGTGCGAGCGACGTCGACTCAAGCTCAAGCGAGGAGCGATCAAGCTCAAGCGGCCGAAGATGAAGACGCCGGGAGGCGCGAGTGGCAAGAAGAGTGCAAGCGGAACCTCGGCGGGGCTGAGCTGTGTGGCGCTCGAGGGCTTTTGTGGCATGGCCCATAGCTCGAGCAGCAAGAAGAGTGTGAAGGAAGACAACGACTCCGACTCGGAGGATGAGGTAAACTGTGATCCCGACTCTTTGCTTGCTGAGATTGCTAGGTTGAATGGTTTGCTTGATAACCGTGATAGTGTGCTTGAGAGATGCCAAAAAGATGAGAAAAGATCTTAGGGCTCGGCTTGAGAATGCTAGCGAGAAAGTAGGAGAGTTAGAGTCAAAACTCGCTTGAATTAAAACTTGAGAATGACTCTTTGAAACTTGCTCCTACTTCTCCCGATGATGTTGAATGTGTTGAATGTGATGCTTGGTTGAATGAGATCAAACTCGCTTAATGAGAAGAATGCTTCTATTTTGGCTCAACTAGATGTTCTTAGGACCGAACATGATGAGCTTAAGGCTAGACCTACTTTGCTTGGTGCTTGCAAATCATGTCCTACTATGCATGCTAAGCTTGTCGATGCTCGTTCTACCATTAGTTCTTTGGAAGCATCTTTGAAATCTCCCGTTACAAATGCATGTTCTAGCCGTGATGAAGTCACTTTGCGTAATCTTGAACTTACTTCCCGTTTGGATGTCATTTATGAGGAGAATGACTATTTGAGGAAGGTGTTGGGTTGGTTGTATGGGCAGGAACCTCAATTGAAAATCATGATTGAGGAGTTCAAGAGAGCTGATGGTCGTGGTTTGGGTTTTGAGAAGTTGGGTGAGAAAGTGGGAGAGAACAGTGGGGAGAGTGTGTACGAGAAGTGTGTTGAGTCTAACCCCGGGTTTGAGGTGATCGGAGAGATCCAAGTTCCACTCCCAAAAGCACCCAAGAACTCTTTCACACCAAAGCCCAACCACCTTTGCAACAAGCTTGACACAACCCAAGATCCACCCAAATTCCCACCTAAGACAAATGATTTCCGAAACCGGTGAAGTTTGTGGGTGAGAAGGGTGAGAAGCCTAGAGAGAAGCCGTAGCCAAAACCAAAACCCATCCCTTTCGGGTGTGAGTATTGTGGCAAGGAGAGGCATCTTGCGAGTTTTGCTACAAGAGGAAGAGGGATGAGAGGCTTGCTAGGGAGGAAGCAAACCGGGACGGTATCGCCGGCCCTCGCGGTATTCCCCGAGCCTAGAGTGCCACTTCCACGGGGTGTGGGAAGTGTGAGGAGTGTTGGCGGTGTTCCCACGGAGAGGTGATGGTGTGCGTGCCGGTGAGAGGTTTGGTCGGGCTCGTGGTGGTTTTGTCGGACGTCCTCCTACTCGTCCTCGGTACGGGTTTAGGGGAGATGATCGCAGCTTTGGGTTCCGGAGGAACTACGGACCACGTTTTCCCCCTCGTGGTGCTCGTACTCCTCCCATGGGACATGGGAAGTTTGGTGGCAAGGGAGTGATGTTTGCTAACCCCTCTTTTGAGCGGATGGCTCGACACCGGTTTAACTTTCTCGTGCTAACCCCGAGTGTCGAGTCGCTAGCTCATTCTTGTTCTTGTTTCGATTTGCGGGCGGGGGAGGCTTGGAGAACATTTGGTTGATCGACTCGGGTGTTCTCGACACATGACCGGAGATAAGAAGTGGTTCTCCGGCCCTCACCCCGGTGAAGGAAAAGCAAGACATCACATTTGGGGACAATGGACGAGGTAGGGTGCTTTCGAGAGGGTGTTGTGCATGTGAGTGACAAGGTAATGTTGAAGAGAGTGGCTCTTGTGAAGTCTTTGGGTTTTAACTTGCTTTCGGTTTCTCAGTTGCTTGATGAGGGTTTTGAGGTGCGTTTCAAGTCCGGCGAGTCTCGCTTGCTTGATTCTCGAGGTGATCTTATCCGTATGATCATCCCCGAGGGTCAGATTTTCAGGGCTGATTTCTCTCGTTCTTTGGGTCCTGCTTTCGTTGTTTGATGGCTGGTCCTTCTTCTAATTTGTGGAAATGGCATAGGCGGTTGGGACACTTGAGCTTTGATTTGGTTTCCCGCTTGAGTGGTCTTGACCTTGTCCGAGGATTGCCGAAGTTGAAGCTTGAGAAGGATTTGGTTTGTGCTCCTTGTAGGCATGGTAAGATGGTAGCCACTCCCCATCCACCCCTGACCGATGTCATGACCGAGCGTCCGACAGAGCTGTTGCATATGGACCTTGTTGGGCCAGCTCGAGTTCGCTCGGTGGGTGGGAAGTGGTATGTCCTTGTTGTGGTGGACGATTACTCTCGCTATGCCCGGGTGTTCTTCTTGGAGGATAAGAGTGAGACTTTTGGTTTTGTTCGAGATCCGATCGTGAGGTTGAAAAACGAGAGGCATGGGAATGCTATTCGAGCTATCCGCAAGGATAATGGCTGCGAGTTTAAGAACTCTCGTTTTGATGCCTTTTGTCGTGATCTAGGTCTTGAACATCGGTATTCGACCCCTTATGTGCCCCCTCAAAATGGAGTCGTGGAAAGGAAAAATCGGACTCTTTGTGAGATGGCTAGGACGATGCTCGATGAGCACGGGACTCCTAGGAGGTTTTGGGCCGAGGCGGTCAATACGGCTTGTCATGTTTCCAATCGGATTTTATTGAGAGCTTTCAAGAAGAAGACCCGTTATGAGCTTATGCATGGTCGGGCACCCAAAGTGAGTCATTTCCGAGTTTTTGGCCGCAAGTGCTTTATTTTGAAAAAGGGAAAACTCGACAAGTTTGAGGCTAGGTCTAGTGATGGTATTTTCTTTGGATATGCTAACCACTCTAGAGCCTATAGGGTGCTTAACCTTGAGACTAACAAAATCATGGAGACTTGCGAGGTGACCTTCGACGAGACAATGCCATGTACCTCTCTTGGCTTTGAATGTGCAGGTGATGAAGAGATGGCCGAGGACCTATTTGAAGAGGAGAAAGATGAAGCTGGAGATGATGATGGGGAGAACCATGCGCCTGAAGCTGAGCATGTACCCACTACTTCCCCTACGACTACTTTGGAGCATGGACCGTCTACTTCATGGACAACGACGGTGCAACAAGAGGACCAGGCGAGAGAAGCTGAAGTTGAGGGGGGAGGTAGTCTCGAGGCGTGAGGCTCCCCGGCGGATTCAAGAAGTGCATCCCATGTCGAAGATCATTGGAGACATCAATGAACGCACTACACGGTCGAGGTCCAGGAATTCCTCTCATTTTGCTCATCTTCGCTTTTGTTGCTACTTTTGAGCCCAAGGACATTGGACATGCTTTATCCGATGCAAACCGGGTCAATTCTATGCATGAGGAGTTGGAAAATTTTGAGAGGAACCGGGTGTGGGAGTTAGTTGAACCACCTCCAAATTGCCATCCCATAGGAACCAAGTGGGTTTGGAAGAACAAAGAGGGAGAGAATGGGATGGTTGTGAGGAACAAGTCCGGACTTGTTGCTCGGGGGTTTAGTCGAAGGAGGGGATCGACTATGAGGAGACCTTTGCTCCCGTGGCCCGTCTTGAGGCAATTCGAATCCTTCTAGCCTTTGCCGTGGCTAAAGGGTTCAAGTTGTTTCGGATGGACGTGAAGAGTGCTTTTCCGAATGGGGTCATAGAGGAGGAGGTGTATGTGAAGCGACCACCGGGTTTGAGAGCGAGTTGTACCCACACGGGGTATATAGGTTGAAAAGGGCTCGTATGGGTTGAAACAGGGCGCCCGTGCTTGGTATGGAAGATTGAGAGGTTTTCTTTTGAGCGAGAGGGTTTGTGATGGGTACCGTGGATAGAACCTTGTTTCTCCTCAAGCATAGGAATGACTTGTTGATTGTGCGGATATACGTGGATGATATTGTCTTTGGTGGCTCGTCACATAACCTTGTTGCCAAGTTTGCGGATGAGATGAGCGGGGAGTTCGAGATGAGCATGATGGGCGAGTTGCGGTATTTTCTCGGTGCAGATCAAGGAAGTGAAGGACGGTACATTTGTGCACCAAACCAAGTACACGAAAGACATGCCGAGAAAGTTCCGGATGCAAGATGTGAAGCCGATGTCGACTCCCATGGGGAGTACGGCCACTTTGGATGCGGATGAGGACGGAGAACCGGTGGACCGGCGGGAGTACGGGAGCATGATCGGCTCCCTCCTCTACTTGACGGCGACGAGGCCGGACATACGGTTCGGCCGTGTGTCCGTGCGCTCGTTTTCGAGCTTCGCCGAGGACATCACATCGACGAGCCGTCAAGAGGATTTTCGGTGTACCTACGGTCCGCCCTCGGTCTTGGCCTTTGGTATTCTTCCTCCTCGACTCGTCTCTTCATGGCTTTTCCGATGCGGATTTTGTCGGTTGTCGAGTCGAGAGGAAGTCTACTTCGGTACTTGTCGGTTTCTTGGTTCTTCGTTGGTCTCATGGTCTTCCCGCAAGCGAGTCTAGTGTAGCTCGGTCTACCACGGAGGCGGAGTATGTTGCTTCGCCGCGAGTTGTTGTTCCCACTGCTTGTGGATTTCATACACTTTGAGAGACTTTGGTGAGGAGTGCACCCGGATCCCACTTCTTTGTGATAGCACCGGTGCCATAAGCGTAGCCAAAAATCCGGTGCTTCACTCCCGGAACCAAACATATAGAAGTGAGGTATCATTTCCCGAGGGACAATGTGGAGAAAGGAACCATTGTTTTGAGCCATGTCCCTACCCAAGATCGGCTAGCCGATATCTTTACAAAGCCTCTCGACCAAGCTACATTTGTGCGCTTGCGGGGGAACTTGGGGTTTGTTGCCCTTTCTAGTTGATTCTTGGGGGGTTTACTTTTTGTACCATATGTATCATACCATGTTTACTTTGATGTATATACATACTTTGCTTGATGTATAAACCATGGTAGGATAGCCATCTTGTCATATATCATGTTGCATTTGTGTCATATTGCATTTTAGGATGATGAGCTTCTTTCATATGCCATATTTGAGTCTCTTTGGCTATTTGTGAGATATTGGTTATATGTGTGGAGAAATGGTGATGTGAGGCTATGCTCTTGGAATATTTGAGATATATGTGTGGTGAGATAGCCCCTTTTGAGATAAATGCTTAACTTGACTAATTTTTGATGAAATATGCTCCACTCGTGTGTAGTTGTGTATCCATGTCACAATTTGGTCTAAATATGCTTTTCATGCTTAGATTGTGCTTGGATGCCCTGTTCTTGCATTTGGGCCAAAGGCCGGATATCATTGTGAATGTTTAGCCTATGTTGCATTCATGGGGGAGCATAAGCTTCTTTTTGCCGCAAAGGCACTTCATGTACCATGAAATGAATTAATCTTGAAAAGAAGTGCATAATGCTTGAAAAATGCTCCATCCATCATGTCTATGTTTACAATGTCTTATCTTTCACATATGGGTGCAAAACATGTTGCATGATGTTCACCGGTGGAGAAGTCTCCCGAAGTGGACACATGGCTCATGAGCTTTGACATGACATGCTTTGCTTTATGGGTGTTTGCCATGATCTTTTGCTTGAGAATTTGATATCCTTGTATGATCTTTGAGTAATATGCATGTTTGTGGCTCAAGTGTGACATGGATAGGCTTTTACATGTGAAGCGAGTCTTCTTTTGGTAAAGCTGCTTAAATCTGAAAATTTTGCTTTGTCACATGCTTGTATTTTCATATATTACTTGTGGCAATGCTTTGACTATGCTATGATTCATGTGTGTGATCTTTGTCTCATTTTTAGCCTTTGACACTAGATTTGGCCTATTTGAGACGCTCATGTAGTTGTCTATATGCTTTGCATTTCGCATTTTCACCTTGATTCATACATTGTCAACAAGGGGGAGAAAAGGTGAGCTTAATGAAAATTCAGAAGAGGTGAGCTGAAATTTGGAAATTTGCATTCACATGTTCAGGGGGAGCTTGCATTTGTTCAGGGGGAGCTCTCTTGCTGTTTTCGGTGTGGATTTTGTGCTTTGCTTGGCTTGTGACCTTTCTTCGCCTTTCTTCGGTTTTGGTCATGAGTTGAGCTTCCTTGTTTTTCTTTCTTCTTTCTTTCTCTTTCACTCTGAATTTCATTTCGCGTTGTGTGTTGTCAATGCACTCATCAAGGGGGGAGATTGTGGACCGGGGAGCGTCCCGGTGGTCGGTGGATGACCGCTCCTTAAGTGATGAGTGATTGACAACGGGTGTTGGACCGACTCTTGGCTTAGTGCGCGGGTGTAGGCGCGGCCTAGTTCGTGTTGTTGCGAGGTGAAGAACGGGCGCGAAAGGTCTTCGGCCTTGAGGGGCCTCCGGGAGATGGAGAGACAAGTAGGCTCGGTTCGAGGGACCGGTGGACGGCGGGACCGGGTGCGGGCCACATGGTGGCGACACAAGCAAGACGAAGTCATGGACAAGTGAGCCGGTGCACGGTGGCGGTCAAGTCAAGTGGTTTGGCGGGAGGCCGGACCGGGCACGCGGGGTTTGGTGGTTTGCCCACAAAACCATCGGCGGACGGTTTCTTGGTTTGGGCCTCAAAACCAAGTCCGAGGGCCCAACACGACGGAGACGGGATCCGGGCGTGTCGGGAAGCTTCGAAGCGGAGGACACGCGGCGGGATCGCATGGCTTGCGTCGGGAGGACGCGGGGGGTGCGGCAAAGGCGTGGCCGTCCGATGGCAAGACCCACAAACATTACCAAAATGCCCCTACGTGGGTTGTATCGCCGTAGTGTAGTTAGGGGTAGTCGAGTCATTTACCACTCCGGCGGGACTCGATATATAAGCCTGGAGTGTGTGTTGATGGCTCTCTCTCTCGGGACTTAGGGTTTCATTTCCCCCCTTCTCTTTCTCATTTTCGTAGCTATTTTCCTTCCTATTTTCTCTAGGCTAGCATGAGAGCTTCATGAGAGATTTGTTGAGAGGGATGGATGCTAGGGCGGCATGCTAGACCTTGTGAATCTTTCTGGTTTGTATAGAAGATTCGGGGTTGTTTTTCGTGCCTTTTTGTGCTTATTTTCGTGCCTTTGTTCTCGGTGTGATTCCGCGGATTTGAGTGAGTTTCTTCCCGGATTTCTTTGAGGGAAACATGGATAGATGCCTTGTGCATCTTTGTGCTTGATCTTGTGCCCTCAAACGCCGGGAAATCACTTCGATTCGTGAGTTTTCGTTCGGTGTTCTAGTTTTTGGAGGTGCTCAAAGGATTTGCGATTCCCGGTGATTTAGGGAGTTAGGAGGAAAGATTTTTGGGCTATAGCATCCTTGTGTGACGCTTTTCAAGTCCCCAAACCCTTGTCTTTACGGCTTCAACCGTTTGGGAAATCCGATGAAGATTTGGGGGAGTTGACTTTCGGGGTCGGGCTATTTTACGTTCGTCCGCACTCGGCGGACGGTCCGCGAGGACCGGGCGGACGGTCCGCGCGGCTCCGTTCATCCCGTGTTCTTCGTGTTCTTGCTCGTCCTTTGTTTCGATCGGTTGTGATTTTGTTTTTTGGTTGGACGAAGTTTCGGACGGTCCGCGGTGTCGGGCGGACGGTCGCGGGTGCTAGGCGGACGGTCCGTGTGCTCCCCGCGGACGGTCCGTGGCACGGGGGGTGTCTTTGGGTCGTTTCGTATAAATTAACGGACGGTCCGCGGCTAAGGCCGGACGGTCCGCGGCCGGGGTGCGGACGGTCCGCGATACCCGGCCGGACGGTCGCGCGGCTCTTGCGGACGGTCCGCCCCTCTGCGCGGACGGTCGCGCAGCCCGTGTGTTTTGCTTCTTGGTTCGATTCCTTCCTCCCTTTCTAGTGCTTCCGCGTGTGCTTTGAGGAATCGTTCCTAAGGCTAGAGGTTGATCCATAACCTCGTGGTCTTGGCGATTGGTGCGTGATTCGATCCATCGCTTGTGTGTGACCGGGATTTGAGTAGGACATAGGCGGGTTCTTTGGGAAGAATTTGTACCGGCTCCTATTCACCCCCCCCCTCTCTAGTCGCCATCCGATCCTTCAATGTGTCGATGTGGTCCCACCTTGAGGACGTGGTGATGCGGTAATACCAACAGGTGTCCCCCTCGGTGACGTGGTGTTGTGGTCCCACCAATGGTCCCACCTAGACGACATGGCGCTCGGTCCAGTCTTACCTCGACCACGGTGGCATTGTAGTCCCACCAGTGGATCCCAAATCGACGTGGACCATGTGGTCCCCCCATGTAGGCTACCCACGTGGACCACATGGTCCGACTCCCCTTCGACCTTCCCTCCTTTTTCTACAAAAAATGCAAAAAATTGCTTCATAGTGCATTTGAACTATGGACTAGCAACATCATAACAATTTGACTTACCATTGAGCTACAACAACTTTTGTGATATTAGTTGCACTTTAACATATATCTTGAACCATCTACGTTAGTAGGTAATGCACCTCCACAATCCACTCATGAAGTTCATTAAGATTTATTGGACAACTCTTATTTTGGTCATTTGTTCATTAGACAAAATGATAATAGCATTGTTCACAAAATTTATGTATCTCACTTATGAAACCATATGAGTGTCTAATGCAACACCGAAAAAGTGTTGCAATAGGGCTAAAATGGTTACAATAGACACAATACCGAAATTTAATTTGCAAAAAAAATACCGCTTGGGGATCGAACCTAAGACCTTTGTAACAAAAGTGACATGTGCAAACCACTAGAATAATCATTAGTTAATGTTGTATTATGGTGTTTTATTTCGTTTTGTTAATTGAACAGCAATAAATCCTTTAAAACAAACATGGAAAAAATATGTGGCTATACAACATATTTTGACTCCATTAGAGCATTTTATGATATTATTTGAATTATGATGAGCATTTTACGACAACTTTTGTGATATTAGTTGCACTTTAACAATGTGCAACACAAGGATTCAATCTAGTAAGGCAAGGGAACTCTTTTGAACAACCAAGTTGCATCTAATCTAAGAGATCATCAAGAAAACACATGTAATCTAATCTAATCTAATCTACTAAACTCAAGAGGTAGCAAGAGAAAACAAAGAGATAATCGATGTAGAGAGTCTAGATCATGCTTATGTTGTAGCTCCAAACAAGATAGATGAAGATAGAAAAGTGAATTTCATTAAAAGCATCTTTAAATCGTGGCCTTCGATCCGATTCCGAAGATGCCCGCCTTTTGGAGCCACTGTCTGTCACAACACACTGCTATTCGTGTGAGTTAGCCTAGGGCGAGTTCGAGAAGAACAATTTGAAAACACTTGGTCCGTCCGGTATGCACCTCTAGCCACCGCGGTTACAAGAGCACCCTATGCAATCTATCTTAAGTATAAATGGAGGAAGAAGCAAAACTAAGGGAGAACAAAATCATCAAGAAGGCACTTGATTGCCAGAAATCGAATTCACTTAAAGACTTCACCATAAATGATTACATGAACAAGGTCACCACCGGGATCCTACCTCGACGATCTTGATACTTGCTCTGGAGCTCCGACGTGGTCTTCCATGCAAGGTTACCACATCGGCTAGGGAAACCCTAGACAACTAGCACGACCCTCCTCTCCGTGATGGGATCCCTCTAGCTTCTGTGCTCCTTGGCGGCGGATGACGAATGAATTGATGCGTGGCTCCTCACGAGGGGGCTATAAATAGTCTGAATGGCGTCTAGGTCAAAGGGGGTGCCGGGCGGGCCGGAATGGGTTGGGCCGGCCGGCTCGGGCTCGTTTCGACCCGGTTCGGCCCCGACTTCGTCCCGATTGCTTCTCGTGTCATCTGGAACTTTCCACTTCCTGCATGTGGACCCTTGGCGTTAGTTTCTCCGCGGTTTGAATAGAACTTCTTGTCGCGCAAGCTTCGGCATTTTCTGTTTAGGTCCTCAGAGTTTCACAGCTTCACGCTTTGGTCCTTGGGCCACTTGGAGTCATGTTCACTTTGTGCCTTGACTTGTGTCGGGCTTCGTGATCTTCTCACAAAGTGCTTGATGAACTTTCCCTGGAAGTCTCCCTTTTAGTGTTAAAACCATGTGTAAACAATAAACTCCAAATACCACATGCGAGTGCAAACTTGACATATGATGAGGGTTAGGATCGTTAGTTTGGGTATTGACTAGGTTGACGGAAATTCACCATCAACATCCCATCCCCACCGTGTATGCTTTAGCTCCTGCGCTGGAACCCGAGATGAGAGGAGGGGTCAAACCTTTCTACCACGGACGGCATGAGCACGAGCCCGACGACCATGAGTGCCGCTTCTTGGAGCTCCCATTGGTAGTGCACCCGACGGAGCTCGTGCCATGCCGGAGACCGCGTCGTCGCGTCTCTACCTGACCCGAGCCTGCATCATCACGTCCGCACCTGACCGGAGCTCGCACTGCGCCCGGAGCCAGCGTCGTCACGTCCCCGCCTGACCGTAGCTTGAGCTCCCTCGCACCACGCTGACGATGGAGCTCCCTCACGTCTAGCCAGAGCCCGCCTGGCCGGGGGAATCAGCCATGCCGGTGCCGAGACAGGCACACACACGACACCGATGTAACAGCCTATATGGAGATGGTAATATTGTTGAGTTGTAGGGTGGATTAAATGGTTATATGCCACAACTGATCATACTATTTTGTGCTTGTTGACAAATGTTTTGATCTATAGAAACTACTACCGCAAACTCGCTTTGAAGTCTTTGGAGACTAGAATTTCTTGTGATAGAGTCTTCGAGATATATACTTCATGGGTAAAGTCTGAGTTGGGGGTACCCTAATTTCATCCATGGTCTTATGTCGCGTGCCATGTTGGCATGCCTAGTTCGCAATGGGTCACACCGTGCAACGTGGAAACATATCAATGCTCCTCAATATGTAATTTTAGAATTCATGGATCTAAATAGAACCTTGCACAAGTTTAGCCATCTAAACATTAAAATTCTACTATTTTAAGGGTGTGATTTGGATGTCTTACGAACTTTCTCGCAATAAAACAAAACACAAGTGTGTAAATGCACATTCACTCCGACCTTTGTGCCCTTCTCTTTAGCGATGGTCGATGGAGATATGGAAATGGAATCCGATATCCGTATCCGCTAAAATATAAATATGGATACCCGTATTCTTATTCGAATTCAAATGCGGTTCTAAAGCGGATACATCCGAATTCATTTTTGTCGATTTCTCTATCCGACTCCACATTTGTATTCGACATATGTAGCACTATTCGTATTCGACTATATAGTCAGTTATCTCCGTAACTAATGGCAAATTATGTTGAATAGAATACTAATAATGATAGGTATAATTGAAAAGTTATATCCATAATTAATGATTATGACATTTTAATTTTAATATAAAAATATTGCATCCATAAAATAATTTAAACATTATATTTAAATTTAATGATTAATACCATTAATTTTTAATAATAAAAACATATTAATATAAAGTTCAAATCACCCTAGTTTATTTATGTATTGATGGAAATATTTTTCAAGTATTTTTTATCCGTTTGATAAATACATATATATTAAAAATATGTATTTATTAATAATTTTATTATTATATGATTGATTGTTAAAATAAATAGGGATGAATGTGATATTCTTAACTAGCGATCTCTCGTCTAAACTGGTTACTTTAGTTTTACATGATTTTGTAAAAAAAAATTGGTAAATATTGTCTTTCAAATCGATCAAATATCCTAATGCGTCTCTCGAATTCGATACATCCGTTTTTGTATTCCTATTTGCCAACATTCAAATCTGTATTTATATTCGAGTAAATATGCAGTAAAAAGTGTATCCGCTAATTGGATTCATTTCCATCCATACTCCCTCTGATTCCCTATTAAAAGTCGTTTCGGACAAGGAATGAGTCAAACATTAGGAATATAAATCAGAAATAATTTGAAGTCGTTGAGTTTGAAATTGTGAAAATCATAAAAATATATTTATCTTGAAAATCACTTTCATAAAAATATACATATATAACTTTTTTATAAAAAAAATAGTCAAAGTTGTGCTTAGTTAACCGTCTCGCCGTCCGGAAACGACCCGATTCGGAACGGAACCGGAGGGAGTACTTCTCTTTCATCGGCCACGTCCGCATCCATCAATGGTCTTTATGCGATTCCGCCCCGGCTCATCTTCTCACTCGCCCGTTCCGTCCCTAAACCCGAACCCCGCCCGCCGCAACCCTAGCCGCCGCCACCGCCGCGCGCCGCCGACACCACACCACCGCCATCGTCACCTCCATGGCCGCACCGTCGGAGGACTCTGCGCGCGCGCGCTCGCCGAGCGCCGGGCGGCCGTGGACGCGCGGGCCGAGGCCGTGCGCGCGCTCACGGCCGGCGGCGGCGCGTCCAAGGCCGATGTGGACGCGGCCGTCGAGGCGCTAAAGGGGCTCAAGATCGAGGCCGGCGCCGCCGCGCGCCGGCCGCAGCGCAGCCGTCGGGGCGGGCACGGACGGCGCCACGAGGGAGGAGTTGCGGCGGGCCGTGGTGAACACCCCGGAGCGGAAGCCGTTCTACATACCCTCCTTCAAGATCTACCGCGGGGTGTCCGGTCTCTACGACTACGGTCCGCCCGGGTGCCGCGTGAAGGCCAACGTCCTTTCCTTCGGCGCGCGGGTGATGATCACGATCCGTCTCGAAATGTGCTGAATTTTCCGTAGTTTCATCCTAGTAGTTGTCGGCTTGCCGCACATAAACGATTATGGTATATATGGTCTAATGATGTGTAGAGGTGGCTGTTTTTATTGTGTCCCGAGTAGAAATTCGTCGTCCCCCGAGATTTGCATTAAAATATGTATGTGGTATAGTGATTTTGTATTAAAGCGAGAAGTACCGCATTAGTATGTTTGATTATTGTGTATGCATAGTTTGAAATCTTAGATGCAGGAGTCTCGGTTCCTATTCCACATTGGTGATGGTAATCTTATCAAAATGCCATCAGTTAATTATTACTATTTGGAAATTTTGAATGGATAATCCTACAGCATTCCTTGGTGCAGTATTTGTTCCTAGTTTTGTTTTCTGGTTTACCCTTCGATGTGATTTGCTAGTTTCTGTAGAAACAGACTATATTTAGCTTTCATATTGCAGGAGCAGTTTGCAATTCTTGGCTTTGCAACAGTTGTTTAGATGGTGCTTTTTTCATCTACTCACTATTTCTAGAACTTAAAATCAGATCTCGCCGCGACAAGGTCTTCTCCGAGTCCGTGAATTCACATTGTGAAGGACCGATACGGCGAACCGAGAGGGGGGGGGAGTGAATGGGAGCCGATAAAAATTCTTCTCGATGGAGATGAGAACTCCAACAAGACGAACGCGGCTACCAACACACGTCTCCGACTCACTACCCAAGTTGGCCAAGCCCACGTAGCCACCGGAGTGCCACCGGACCTAGGAACCAACACACACGGCCTATCGACTCGAGAACGCGGCGGAACAACAAACCCCGAGTCTACGGACCCAAACCGGTCGGACCGGTGAGCACCACCGGTCAGACCGGTCCCTGCTGGTGAACCTGAGCAACTTCCACTAAGTGGCTCTACACCGGTCAGACCGGTGAGATGCACCGGTCAGACCGATGGCACCCAGAAGGCCCCCAAGGCACCAAACAGGCCAACCGACCACCAAACGGACCCAAACTCGAAACAGCAGCACCACGGGACAACAATGAACTCACCAAGGCGTTCACCCGAGCAAAATCCCACAAGGGCTTGCACCGGTCAGACCGGTCAAGAGCACCGGTCAGACCGGTGTGGCACGGGCGACTCGGGATGAACAGCACCCGCGGGTCAACTCCCCCAAATCCAAAACTCGATCTCCCGAATCGCTCCACGGACTTGAACAAGACTTTGGGGATATCGAGAACACCTCATGAGGAGTCCATAGCCAAGTTTAATCCCACCAAATCTCGTCCAAAAAGGAGGAATCAAAGAAATCCCGCCGAAAGCACCTTCAACCCAAGAACTCAAGAAACCCCCAAAATCGAGCACTTTTACTCACGGATTTGGGAGGGGAATCACAGCCCAAAGAACCACGAAGGGTTCCCACAAATTTCCCCCATCAAATCCCCAAGAGAAAAGTCTCGAAACCAACCCAAAGAAATCACCGAGAAAGGGCTCCGAAAATCACCACCAAGAACAACCGGGGAAAACACATCCAAACCTTGAGGAACCACGCCGAATCATCTATACATGAAACAAAGGTTCGTACAAGGTCTAGCAAGCCGCCCGATCATCCATCCCTCTCTACAAGATCTCACCGTGAAGCTCTCTTGCTAGTCCTAGAGAAAACCTAAGGAAAATAGGTGGAAAATAGGAAAACAAATGAGCTAGGGTTCCAAGAGTTGGCTGCCATCCTCTCACCTCTTGGGTTATATAGGCGGCAACCGAATGTCTAAAATGCCCCTCTCTACTAACTAGGGATACAAGCCCCTCAAGGGCGGATTTGGAATTCTTGATGCCTTCACCATCGGACGGATGCCGGCGACCGCACCCCGCGTAGCCTCGACGCAAGCCATGCGATCCCGACGCGTGTCCTCCGCTTCGAAGATTCCGGACTGCGTCGTCGCACACCGGTCAGACCGGTGCTCCTCACCGGTCAGACCGGTCCCCACCGGTCGACCGGTCGGACCCACCGGTCGACCGGTCCGGTGCCGCCGCACCTCCGTCTTCGGTTCTCCGGTCTTGGCTTTGTGGATCAACCAAGGAACCCAGTGGTTTTATGGTGAACCACCGGAAACCCCGCGAACTCGGTGTAGCCTCCGCCAATCTCCACTCATGACTTGGCTCCCACATAGTCCCGGCTCGACCTTGGTTTTGAGGCTCAACCAAGAAACCGTCCACGACTTCATCTTGCTGTTCATGCCACCATGCGGCCCGCACTTGACCCCGCCGGCCACCGGTCCCTCGAACGAAGCCTACTTGTCTTCTCCACACCGGAGGCCTCACCGGCGACGACCTTTCGCGCTTGTTCTTCACCTGCACCAACACGAGTCAAGCCGCAACCTGCACCCGCAATACGTAGCCAAGAATCAGTCCACACAACGTTGTCAATCACTCATCACACAAGGAAGCGACCATCCACCGGTCCTTGAACCACACATGGTCCTCAATCTCCCCCTTGATGAGTGCATTGACAACACCCACACGAAAGTAACAAGAGAGAAAAGAAAAGAAAAAGAAACGAACAAAAAGAAACTCCAACAAGTGATCGAAAGCCAAACAAAGGCAAAGAGCAAGATCACTTGAAGAAGACAAGTCTCGGACCCCTTAGGCAAGGGCAACGGCTCGACACATCCGAGACAAAGCAAAGCTCAAGCAAAGAGCACAAACCACCGAAACAAAGCTCGAAAACTCTCAAAGAGCTCCCCCGCACACAAGCAAATTCCCACCGAACCAATGCAACTCCCCCGGACGAATGCATGCAAGAAACCACATGAAACGGGACGCTGCAAAGCACTTTCGGCTCACACCGGTCGGACCGGTCATCACCACCGGTCGGACCGGTGCCTAACAAATGTACGGGACCGAAGACTCACACCGGTCGGACCGGTGCTCTTCACCGGTCAGACCGGTGTACAACAGAGCCCAGAAATGGCTCGAAACCACCTGAAAACCTTCTAAACGCGCCCAATAAGCCATCTCAAGCTCAAACTTCTCCCCCTTGTTGGCAATGCATGAATCAAGCCAAAAATGCAAAACTTTCAACCTAGAGCTTCTCAAAGATACAAAATTCAACAAAGAATGCTACACACGTCCAAATGAGCAAGTTAGGTACTCTACGGCTTCGTATCGATCTCAACTACATGATCACCAAGTTTCACAACCATTGGACGAAGCTAAGATGGATTTTGGCAATTTTGCGAAAAACTCGCCTCTCATGAGCAAAGTCCTAAACATGATCAAAGCATATCAAAATGGCAAAGCCACACAAACTTCATGCTAGGACAGCTATTCTAACCATAAGACCATCACAAACACCCACAAGCACCTCATGTCATGTCAAAGCCACCGAGCCATGTGCCTACTTCTATGTATGAGACTTCTCATTGGTAGGCATCATGCAACGGTTTAGCACCCAAAGCAAATTAAATTCAAGCACATATGACATGGGAGCATATTTTCCAAGCATTTTTCATTTCATTTTCAGATTTGTAAATGGTACATGAAATGTCTTTGCGACAAAAAGGAACTTATGCTCCTCCACAAGATAAATCAAGAGGGCTAAACATTCATGATGGCAAATGAGCCTTTGGCTCCATATGATCAATAAACTAGCTATCCAACCACAAATTAAGCATAGCAAGGCCACAAAAACATGTCAAGAGCATGTAAAGGCATTTACACATGAGAGAGCATACATGTGACATTTTTCAAAAGCATAGCTATCAACCATGGATTATTCATCAAGATCATCAAGAGCTAAGCCAAACTAACCGTAGCAAACCAAACAAGCTCACAAGGACATATATCTCATTCCATGGTGAACAATGTATATGAGAGAAGCTTTTCCTAACCAATGCATATGATACAAAATGCATGCAAAACAAAGATACAAGGATGCCTATATATCATGTTACATATGCCATGCAAAATGCAAGAAATGCACAAAGAAAAGCTATACAAATGCTACAAAACCGGCTCCTCGAGGGGAGGCAAAACGGGCTCGACACCACCGGCAAAAGAAAGCCCCCACACACCCAACTCAAGAAATCAAACACACACCAAGTTCCCCCCGCAAACGAGTGAAAGTTGCTTGATCTAGGGGTTTGGTGAAAATGTCGGCTAGTTGGTCATGTGTGGGTACATGGATCAAGGTTATCTTTCCTTTCTCGACGTTGTCTCTCAGAAAATGATACCTCACTTCTATGTGCTTGGTTTTGGAATGGAGCACTGGGTTCTTTGCAACGCTTATGGCACTGGTGCTATCACACTGAAGTGGGACATGGGTATACTCCTCACCAAAGTCACTCATGGTGTAGGTGATCCAAAGGAGCTGAGAGCAACAACTAGCAGCGGCAACATACTCGGCCTCGGTCGTGGATTGAGCAACACTCGACCGCTTACGGGAAGACCAAGACACCAACGAAGAACCCAAAAGCGGCAAGTCCCGAAGTGGACTTCCTATCCAACCGACACCCGGCAAAATCCGCGTACGAAAAACCATGAAGCGCCAAAGAGGAGGACGCGGAGTACCAAAGGCCGAAGTCGGGAGTGTGACGCAAGTACCCGAAAATTCTCTTCACCGCTTGCCGATGCGAAGTCCTCGGAGACGCTTGAAAACGAGCGCACGGACACACCGAGAAGCGTATGTCCGGCCTCGTCGCCGTCAAGTAGAGGAGTGACCCGATCATGCTCCGGGTACTCCTTCGGTCCACGTGTTCACCTTCCTCGTCCGCATCAAGAGCCGTAGTCGTACTCATCGGCGTCGTCATAGCCTTGGAGTCCTCCATCTTGAACTTCCTCACAATGTCCTTGGTGTACTTAGCCTCGGTGCACAAATGTTCCTTCCTTTGATTGCTTGATTTGTAGCCCGAGGAAGAAGCGCAACTCACCCATCATGCTCATCTCGAACTCCCTGCTCATATCATCCGCAAACCTCGCAACAAGAGAGTTAGACGAGCCACCAAAGACAATATCATCCACGTACACCCGCACAATCGGGATATCTCCGCCCCGCCTCTCGCAAAAACAAGGTCGATCGACCTTCCCCATCTCAAAACCTCTCTCAAACAAGAACCCCCTCAACCTGCCATACCAAGCTCTAGGCGCCTGCTTCAACCCATACAGCGCCTTCCTCAACTTGTACACCCGGTGGGGGTACTTCTCACTCTCAAACCCCGGAGGCTGTCTCACATACACTTCTTCCTCCAGCACACCATTCAGGAAAGCACTCTTCACATCCATTTGGTGCAACTTGAACCCTTTAGCCACAGAAAAGGCTAGAAGGATCCTAATCGCCTCCAAACGGGCTACGGGAGCAAAGGTCTCCTCGTAGTCGATCCCCTCCTTCTGACTGAACCCTTGAGCAACAAGTCTCGACTTGTTCCTCACAACCTCACCCTTCTCTCCCTCTTTGTTTTTCCACACCCACTTGGTACCAATCGGCTTACACCCCGGGGGGAGGGTCAACCAACTCCCACACACCGATTCCTCTCAAAGTTCTCCAACTCCTCATGCATCGAGTTAACCCAATTGTGATCAGATAGTGCGTGTCCAATGTCTTTGGGCTCGAAAGAAGCAACAAATGCAGCATGAGCGAAATGGGAATTGTTTCGAACCCTCGACCGTGTAGTGCGTTCATTCATGTCGCCGATGATCCTCGAAGCTAGGTGATCCACTTGAACTCGCCGGGGAGGTTCTCGCCTCGAAGCTACCTCCCCCTCAACATCAGCTTCTCCTCGTTCTTGATTTGTCGTCGTAGGTGTAGCAGAGGGTCCATCCATCATCGTAGTCGAAGTAGTGGGTACATGTTCGGCGGGGGCACCGCACCGCCATCCTCATCATCACCATGTTCATGCTCCTCCTCCCGAAAGATCTCCTCGCCAAGCTCATCATCACCCGCACACTCAAAGACAAGCCGACTACGTGGCTCGTCTCGTCGAAGGTTACCTCGCAAGTCTCCACGATTTGGTTAGTTTCAAGATTGAGCACACGATATGCTCTAGAATGAGATGCATAACCAAAGAAAATGCCATCGACGAGACCTAGCCTCAAACTTATCCAACTTCCGCCTTTCTTCAGAATGAAACACTTGCAACCAAAGACATGGAAGTGACTCACCTTGGGTGTGCGGCCATGCATCAACTCATAGCATGTCTTCTTCTTGTGCACTCTGAGGTATATCCTGTTCGACACATAGCACGCGGTGTTCACCGCCTCAACCCAATACCTCCTCGGAGTCCTATGCTCATCAAGCATCGTCCGAGCCATCTCGCACAAGGTCCTGTTCTTCCTTTCCACAACACCATTCTGGGGAGGCGTATACGGACTCGAAAACTGGTGCTCAAGACCCAAGTCATGACAAAAGGCTTCAAAACGAGAGTTCCTGAATTCCGAGCCATTATCACTACGGATAGCTCGTATGGCATCTCCGTGCCTCTCGTTCCTCAACCTCAAGACTAGATCTCGAACAAAACCAAACGTCTCCCCCTTATCCTCGAGAAAGAACACCCACGCATACCGAGAGTAGTCGTCCACCACAACAAGGACATACCACTTCCCACCCGCAGATCGCACACGAGCTGGGCCAACAAGGTCCATATGGAGCAGCTCGCATGGACGCTCAGTCATCACATCGGTGAGAGGCGGGTGAGAAGAGGCCACCATCTTGGCATGCCTACACGGAGCACAAACCAACTCTTTCTCAAGCCTCAACCGTGGCAATCCTCGGACCAAGTTGAGTTTACTCAAGCGTGACAAAAGGTCAAAGCTCAAGTGACCCAACTTCCTATGCCACTTCCACAACTCACTCGAAGAACCGACCAAGAAACAACGCTCCACACCCGAAGACCGAGAAAAATCAGCACGAAACACCCGACCCTCGGGAACAACCATACGGACAAGGTCCCCTCGAGAGTCCACAATCCGAGAACCACCAGGCCGAAACAACACCTCAAAGCCCTCATCCAACAACCGGGACACGAAAGCAAATTGTACCCCGGCGATTGAACAAGAGCAACACGCCTCGAGTGATCTTGTCACTCACTTTTATCTCACCTTCGACAAGACACGCCCACGCCCATTGTCCCCAAAGGTGATGTACCTCTTCGTCACCACCGGGACGAGACTTGAGAACCACCCCCTGTCTCCGGTCATATGCCTCGAACAACCGGAGTCAATCAACCAAATGTTCTTCAAGTCTCCCACCTGCACATCAAAAATAGGCACGTGAGCGAACAAACGACTCAAAGATCGGGGTTAGAACCAAAGGAGGAAAACCGAGTGCCGAGCCATTTGCTCGAAAGTGGGGTTAGCACCAACCAAAGCATCTCTCCTACCAAAGCTACCTCCACGAACACCACCACGGTAACCACCCCCGAGGGAACCACCCCTCTCCGCCCGGAGAAGGACCAAAACCACGCAAGAAAGCCCGTGGCACGTCCTTCCTCTCCAACTCACCGCCACGACTCCTCCAATCCCCGTATTGAGCACGAGGTGGAGAACGCCTAGCAAACCGACCACCCGCACTCTTTCCGGCCCAACCACCGGAGCCACGACCACCGTAAACAACCCTCGCACCCGCACGAGCTCGAAACCCGAACATCCGTCCGTCCGTGCCCGCACCGGTCGGCCGGTGCTCCACACCGGTCTGACCGGTGTGGTCCGGGCAGCAAAGCACCGCCACTGACCCTTCTTCTCTCCCCAAGCCCGAACCGTCCGCACAATCGCCTTGCCCCCGGGCATCGCATACGAGGCTCAAGTACACCATCGGAAGGGTGGTACTTGTCCTTGTTAGCCCACTCCTTCTCCATTCTCTCCTCTCGCTTCCTCTTGAAGCAAAACTCCTCCTTATGGCCATCTCTCCCACAATAGCCACAATGGAACCTCACAAGCTTAGGCTTTGGCTTGGGATGTGGTCGTTCACTCGCTTTCTCTCCACTCAAACCCTCCACCGGTTTCTCACCACTAGCCTTCTCACTCTCCTTCCCAAAGAACACTTTCCCCGAAGTGCTCACAAACTTGATAGGCTTTTGTAGGTCATTTGTGGGTGTAGGAAACACGGGTGGAGCCGGGGTTGTATCTAGTCGGTTCCTTAGATGGTTAGGTTTTGGTGGGAAATCATTCTTGTGGTGGGTTTTTGGTGGCTCGGGGATATTCTCTCCACTTCCCTCACCAACCTTGTTTGCCCCAAGCCCCTCACCATCTTGCCTCTTAAAGGCCTCAATCATCATCCTCAAGCGAGGCTCGTGACCGGACAACCAACCCATCAACTTCCTCAAATCATCATTCTCATCCCGCAAACGGTCAACATAATGTGCAAGCTCCAAATTTTTCAATGCATGCATTTCACGGGTAGAGCAAGATGTAGGCATGGGTTCCTTCAATTTAGCCTCGAGCGAACTAGTGTAAGCATGCATCTCATCGATCTTAGCATGCAAAACGGGGCAAGAAGTGCAAGCACCTAGCAAAGCGAGGTCTAGACTTAAGCTCGGCCACTTCAACCCTAAGCACATCTAGTTCCTCACACTTTGAGGCATGCTTCTCCTTGAACAAAGCAAGATCGGCAAGGAAAATAGAGCAATCAACACAATCATTCTCATCGAAACAACGGGGCTAGCCTTAAGCGAATCAATCTCAAGCTTGCTATCAAGCACCGTGTCTCTAGCTCAGCCACTCTAGTCCTAGCATCCTCGAGTGAAGCCCTAAGCTCTTTCCTCATTTTCTTGGCCTCTCTAAGCATGTCATCACGGTTATCAAGCAAAGAGCCAAGTCTCTCATTCTCCTGGCGCAAGAAGGGAAGCTCATCACGCACCTCGTCGTCGGACTCAGAGTCCGAGTCGCTCTGTGTACTCTTCTTGCTGCCGGAGCTCAACGCCATGGTGCAGAAGCCGTCTCTCGCGAAGCAGCTCAGCCCGCTCAGGTTCTTGGACGACCTCTTGTTCTTGCGGCGATCTCCCTCGTCGTCGCTGCTGCTCGAGCTCGAGGTGGAGTACGCGGAACTGGAGTCGACGTCGCTCGCTCCAACCATCGCTCGGGCCTTGCCTCGGCCCTCCTTCTTCCTCGATCGTCGCTCGTCCTTGTACTTGTTCTTGTGCTTGCTCTTGTGGTCGCGCCTCGAACGGTACTTGTCGTCGTTCTTCCTCGGCTTGTGCTTGTAGCTGTCCTTGTTCTCGGCCTTCTCGGGCGGTCGGCGACGAAGTGTCCCGGCTTGCCGCACCGGAAGCAAGTCCTCGTGTTCCTCCTCATGTTCACGCGGTTCTCGTGCAGCCTCTCGAACCGCCTCGTCAACAGTGCCAGCTCGTCCTCTCCAAGGTCATCAAACTCCTCATCTGGCATAGACATCAGAGAGGAAAACGAGAACATCCTGGTGGATGGGTTAGAGTTAGTCTTTCCTTTGGAACCACCAACGAGGGCAAGACTATGAGAATCAGTCGATCCCTCAAGCTTGGCAGTCATGCCCCTATCCACCTCAGCCGACTTGAGCTTCGAGAACAGCTCGTTCACCGTCAGAGTATCATACCGCTCCGACTCGACTATGGCCTCGAACTTTCCGCTCCATATCGTACGATCCAAAGAGTGTAAGAGCTTGACCGCTCTATCATGATCATCGTACGGGAGCACGTCCACATTGGCCCTCATGTTGTTCACCACCACCGTGAACCTCTGAAACAAGGCATCGATGGACTCACCGGGGAGATGAGTGAAGTTCTCGTACTCTCTCCGGTAGGTCGCATACAACCGTGCCTCGAACACTCGGGCGTTCCCAACATGAGCCTCCTTCAACACCGCCCAAATCCTACAAGCCAAGTGCTCGGTGTGCACCCGATCGAACTCGGGGCCGACACAAAGCACGAAACAAGTAGTCGACCGCCTTATTGTTGGCGTCGAAGCCGTCCCTCGATCCCGGAGTGAGGAAATCAACCGGCCGGGACATAGCCTGTGTCCACCGTGACATCCCAAAGCGGCGACCCTTTCCGCGGAGGAACGCACCCATCCGCTTGCTCCACATCCGGTAGTTCTTGCCATCGAAGTGTGGAGGACCCGAACCCCGTTCTCGGTACGCCATCCTTGGATCTTAGAGCGGTTAGAGTCAATAAAGACCCGAACCGGCTCGATACCACTTGAAGGACCGATACGGCGAACCGAGAGGGGGGGGGGGGAGTGAATGGGAGCCGATAAAAATTCTTCTCGATGGAGATGAGAACTCCAACAAGACGAACGCGGCTACCAACACACGTCTCCGACTCACTACCCAAGTTGGCCAAGCCCACGTAGCCACCGGAGTGCCACCGGACCTAGGAACCAACACACACACCCTATCGACTCGAGAACGCGGCGGAACAACAAACCCCGAGTCTACGGACCCACACCGGTCGGACCGTGAGCACCACCGGTCGGACCGGTCCCTGGCGCCGGTGAACCTGAGCAACTTCCACTAAGTGGCTCTACACCGGTCAGACCGGTGAGATGCACCGGTCAGACCGATGGCAGCCAGAAAGCCCCCAAGGCACCAAACAGGCCAACCGACCACCAAACGGACCCAAACTCGAAACAGCAGCACCACGGGACAACAATGAACTCACCAAGGCGTTCACCCGAGCAAAATCCCACAAGGGCTTGCACCGGTCAGACCGGTCAAGAGCACCGGTCAGACCGGTGTGGCCTGGGCAGCTCGGGATGAACAGCACCCGCGGGTCAACTCCCCCAAATCCAAAACTCGATCTCCCGAATCGCTCCACGGACTTGAACAAGACTTTGGGGATATCAGGAACACCTCATGAGGAGTCCATAGCCAAGTTTAATCCCACCAAATCTCGTCCAAAAAGGAGGAATCAAAGAAATCCCGCCGAAAGCACCTTCAACCCAAGAACTCAAGAAACCCCCAAAATCGAGCACTTTTACTCACGGATTTGGGAAGGGAATCACGGCCCAAAGAACCACGAAGGGTTCCCACAAATTTCCCCCATCAAATCCCCAAGAGAAAAGTCTCGAAACCAACCTAAAGAAATCACCGAGAAAGGGCTCCGAAAATCACCACCAAGAACAACCGGGGAAAACACATCCAAACCTTGAGGAACCACGCCGAATCATCTATACATGAAACAAAGGTTCGTACAAGGTCTAGCAAGCCGCCCGATCATCCATCCCTCTCTACAAGATCTCACCGTGAAGCTCTCTTGCTAGTCCTAGAGAAAACCTAAGGAAAATAGGTGGAAAATAGGAAAACAAATGAGCTAGGGTTCCAAGAGTTGGCTGCCATCCTCTCACCTCTTGGGTTATATAGGCGGCAACCGAATGTCTAAAATGCCCCTCTCTACTAACTAGGGATACAAGCCCCTCAAGGGCGGATTTGGAATTCTTGATGCCTTCACCATCGGACGGATGCCGGCGACCGCACCTCGCGTAGCCTCGACGCAAGCCATGCGATCCCGACGCGTGTCCTCCGCTTCGAAGATTCCGGACTGCGTCGTCGCACACCGGTCGACCGGTGCTCCTCACCGGTCAGACCGGTCCCCACCGGTCAGACCGGTCGGACCCACCGGTCGGACCGGTGCCGTGCCGCCGCACCTCCGTCTTCGGTTCTCCGGTCTTGGCTTTGTGGATCAACCAAGGAACCCAGTGGTTTTCTGGTGAACCACCGGAAACCCCGCGAACTCGGTGTAGCCTCCGCCAATCTCCACTCATGACTTGGCTCCCACGTAGTCCCGGCTCGACCTTGGTTTTGAGGCTCAACCAAGAAACCGTCCACGACTTCATCTTGTTGTTCATGCCACCATGCGGCCCGCACTTGACCCCGCTGGCCACCGGGTCCCTCGAACGAAGCCTACTTGTCTTCTCCACACCGGAGGCCTCACCGGCGACGACCTTTCGCGCTTGTTCTTCACCCGCACCAACACGAGTCAAGCCGCAACCCGCACCCGCAATACTTAGCCAAGAATCGGTCCACACAACGTTGTCAATCACTCATCACACAAGGAAGCGACCATCCACCGGTCCTTGAACCACACATGGTCCTCACATTGGCGAGAGATTGAGCATTTTGTGGACCCGGAGGATAAGTCACATCCAAAGTTTGTTGATGTTGCCGATTTGGAGTTCTTGATGTTTCCAAGAGAGCCGCAACTCTGCGGGGATTCAGCCAAATCAATGAAGCTTGGGGAAGCGAGTGTCAAAGGTTTGTATTTTATGGCAATTTTTGTCTTGCCAATTCGGTCTCTCCCTTTTCTTTTCTTTACATAAATTGTTCTAACTTTTTATGCCGGATTCCGTTTCTAAACTTTCACCCCGTTTTCCTTAACGAGGAACCGTTAATAATGAGACACTTGGTTACTTTATTGGAAGGGTCTATCTTTTCCCGACACGCTTGGGAATTGATAAGGGTCGGTGCGCTTCGAGGCAACATCTACCTAATGAGATGGCCCATTATGCCGATTGTTGGGATGCTGAGATCGAGTGTTCTTATGGGTGGATAGAGTGCGTGGGTATTGCTGATAGATCCGCATATGATTTGCGAGCTCACTCTGTAAGCTCACTGCATCTTTTTCACACCCTGGATATTTTTTAGGATACTGATTTGAGTTCTTTGCATATGTTGCTGTTAGAATTGAAGTTGCTCATTTTAATTACACTTGCATAACAGCCTTTGAATTCAACCATCTTTATTACCACCGTCTATTTGTTTCTTAGAGCAAATACTCATAACTGTCCTCTAGATTTAGTTCATAGCACTACTAAGATTATTTATGCTCACATATGATTTGGAGTACTAATTATTTGCGATGCGATTTGGATGCTCACATCTTGCGATCCGCAATCTTTTGTGCGGGCGTTCGTAGTAGCGACTTCTCGCTCGACCCGACATCGGTTAAGCTCGCAAGTCTCAAAACCCTAAACCTCTCGTGACGGTCGAAAAACAAAAAACCTTGTGATCTATGACACCGCATCTTTGTTCCATCCTCTACCTTTACTTGGCATCGAACATCCAATCTAGTTTTTTAAATACATAAAAATCTAAATTTGTTCTATTTACATGGTTTGATTTCCCTCCTCATTTATGTAGTCTGCAAGAACTTGCATCATGCTACCGTAGAACATGTCTTCTTTATTATTTAGTGCTAATTTCTGTTTTAGAGCTCAAACCCGTAGCACAACCGCACTAGTTTGTGTGATGCTAAACACTCGCTTTGGGTGATGCTTTGACTAATGTCGTGTACGGGATGTCGATATCTTCCTTCGCCACTCTAATTTCTTGTTGTCCGATCTAAAGGTCCAAAAATTTAATTGAAGTTGTACTAAGTGAAGCTCCAAGTCTTAAACTAATGCTTACGGTACTTAGCAAATAGTTGTTGTCATATCCAGTATTTCGAATCGGATATTGAGACACTTGAATTTATTATTTAGATATGTCGGTTTCACAATATGTTCTTTTCCACTATTGATTGCTTTTTATGCATTTCGGATGCCGATGGATGATCAAGGAACACGAGGCTGGTGGACTGCGGATGAGCAATTGAATGAAAAGTAGTATCACTGCAGCCCCTAACAAGTAGTTAAAATTAAAAGAGACCTCATATGCTATGCCGCATCGCTAGTGATGATAGATTAGCAAATGTGTGTGATCGGTTTGATGTGAATGTGATTCGAATTAAATTATATATGTGATGCTACCATTTGTGGGCCGGAAAAGAGCATCCAAAAAGAATGCACAGTACTATGTCAAACCTTTTATCTCTCTTTGCATTGACAAGGAACATGTACTCCTTTTCGAGAAGGTTCATATTTGCCTTTTGAATGTCAATGAATTTTATTTCTACAACTTTTGTTTAACTAATGTATGTCAATGATTTTTTCGAGAGGAATCTTGAGCTTCGGAAGGAGCATGCGAATGTTGGGAAGATGGCCATCAATGGAACCTTCGCTGCTACAACATTAGTCTTTTCGGTACAATAAGTTCAAACAATTGTGTGTGGTGGCCGCATTATTATGTGTTAAGCTACGTACTTGTGTTCTCAATGATCTTGACACTTGGTGTCTTTGGTTTCATTCTGTATGAACAAATTTTATTTGGGTTTAATGGATGTTGATGCCTCATTTACATATTTCTCGATTTGTGATTATATTCAATAATTAAAACAACACATTTAATTATTCATATATATGAATCTGGCGTCGCAATATACATTTGAAATCAACCAAAATTTCGTTCCAATAGACTCACATATAACAACTACGTTCAAATGTGGCAATAGGTACAACTATCGTGGCAAAACATATACATTCTCTTGCAACTAAAAAAAGGCGACGGTGGCAATAAAGAACCTATCTATAGCAACCATTCAGTATCATGGCAATAGATGACCTAACTGTAGCAACCAACCTAAGTACTGTGGCAATAGCATATGTCTCCTATAGCAACCATTCGGAAACGTGGCAATAGAGGACCTATCTGTAGCAACGAACCTCCCATAACGTTGCAATATCCTAAGCCAACTATAGCAACCATTTAGTTGATGTGGTAATAGAGACACTTTATTGCAATGATTTTTACGTGTAGCAAAACAGTCTATTGCAACACCTATGTTCAGTTTCCACTGCATTGTGTTGCTACACAACTAACGCGTCGCAATATGTGTCACTAGCAACGTCTCGTTCGATGCGACTGGTACCATTGCAACACCCATAGTGGTTGCAATGGCCTATGTTACAACGCTCACCAAGTGTTGCAAAAGAGTCAAAATTGTTGCAATAGATGGGTACTGTATCGCTACTAAAACGTAAACTGTTGCATTAAGCTATTGCTACGGTTACAAGTGCAACGACTTTTAACCAAAATAATATGGTAGCAAAAGTACTATTACTACCATTTTTCGGCCTATTGCAACACTTTTTCGGTGTTGATTTTGATACAAAACCTTGTAGTGTTTGGTCCAGTCTTGCTGCACACTCAACTGGTTCACCTCCCCGCTAGCTGCTCCCTCCTCCTGGGTGAGCATATACGTCCCGTCTGGTAAATCTACACGTTTACATGCACATGCATTAGATTATGGTGAAGGTGGGAGAATTACCACAAAACCAACTCTTGTTGGACACATTCATCCGGACGTTATTATTTTCTCACGTAAATTATTAGGGTGGTGTGATGATAAACAAAACACTACTTTGATGGTGATTGTGTGCACATCTAAGCAAATTAAGTTACTTATCTTCACTAAACAGCAAGGAGTGTGTTCAAAAATTCAAAAACAGAACCAAAACATGATTTCAAAATTTAATACTTTAATTTCCATTACTTTCTTTAATTACTTAAAACAAGCCTTTCAACCATAAATCCAAATTAAATTAAAAACACTTCAAATGAGCCTAATTTTTTGCACACAGCAACATATGCCTATTTTAAGCTCTCAAACCAAAATATAGCTTATGATCATTCATAAATTAATTTATACGAAAAAGACAAATTTCAGCCTAGTAAATCACCATTAATTCATATAAAAAGGTTTATTAAACTTTTTGATCTCAACTTTATCCTACAGGTCATGCATGCCAAGAATGAGTTTCTGACCAAAGTATAATTGCAGATTCAAATTATTTTTCAGGTTTTGAATTTAAACTCCTACACACGATTAAATCCAATTCACCTATTAAACAATTCCCTAAAATCACATCCATCCTACCAGAGGTACTAATCATCAAGGAAAAGCCCTAGGGTGCACATGTGGTTACACAAAAGTTCATTAAATGGGCTATAAAAAGCATGAAACTTAATCTAGCATAAAGCTTAAATAAATCATAACTTAAAATATACATATTAAAATCATGCAAACTTTTGTCACAGATCTAGGCATGCCATAAAGAGCAACATATCCAAACTTCAAGTTCATAGCATGTGTATATTTTAAATCACACTAAAAACACTTCAAACTGAGTTTGAATTTTTAATTTAAAAACTGTTCAGAAAACCCAATACATGCTTTCTAGGAAAGATAGGTTTCTTCACCAGGAAACAAAAAAAATTGGTTTTGCATTTTTCTGATTTTTCTATCATTTTTAACGAATTTTTGAAGTTGTTGCGTAGAAACCCTAATAACACATTTGCGGGGGGGGCCCTCGAAGTAATTTCTCGAAATTACGCAGAGGTCCCTAGTTTACAGAAATCTCCCTGGAAAGAAGAGGGAAGACGCAATGTAGTCCCTCGGCGCACCGGCCGGCCGGAAAATCCAAAAATCCGGCGAGCTCGTCGCCGGGATGGACCGGGGAAGAGGCTAGGAAGGACCGGGGACTCACCCTTGACCGATTATTGGCAAAGGTTGGACCGAGGCGGCCTCACCGGTGCTTGCACCGGCACGGCTCGGTCTTGCCCGCCGCGGCCGTGCTCGGGCGGCGACAAGCACCGTCCGGCGGCCCGACGATGGTGCGGTGGCATTGAGGGAGGAGCGGGGAGCGTGCGCACGTGCTCGAAGAGGAAGAGGCGCGGCCTTACGGGGGAGAGCGAGCGAGACGGCGGCGGGACCGCGAGCCGGCGACGCGCGCGCTCCGGCTCGGGCGGAGCTCGACGCGTGCGAGGCAAAAAGTGGCGAGAGGGACGATGTCGGGCCGACCCGGGCACGGCCAAAGGGCCTAAAGCGCGAGGCTCGGCCGGGTGGCGGCGCACCGGGGAGGCGGCATGGAAAGGCGGACCGCGCGGCCGGTGCGTGGCGCGGCTCAACGCGCCGCTCGCCCGCACCGGCGTACGGCACGGCTACGGGCGGAGTCTCCGTGGTCCATCCTTGGGTCGACAACGACGAACTCAACGAGTCCGTACGCCAAAAAACCGTGGGGACACCACGCGGATGTGCCAACTTTGCGGATATGCACGCATGTGCACCGGAGCGCGGTGACGACGTCGCCCGGCTCAAGTCTTATTCCGTTTAGGCCTTTTCGAAATTGCAAAACTCCAAAAATCGTCAACAAATTCGAAAATCTCTAAAAAGCAAAGTTGTAGAGGAGCTATAGACCTACAACTTTCCCAAAGGGCGATATATGTTTTGATCAACCGTTTGCCGGGAACGTCGGTCGAAGTTGCGCTTTTTCCACGGCTCGGTTTCATCGTTCACGGCGCGTTTAACTCGATTTTTGGCCAATTTGCACTCAAAATTGGAATGACCGCCAATTACGAAAAATGTGTTCCCGGAAATAATGAACAACTTTCGTATTGGCCGATTTTGAACTTCTATAGTGAAATTTGGAGAACGCGCAAGAAAACCGAATCGGCCTTAAAGGAGATCTAGGGTTTGACCGTGATTTGGGATTTTGACCAAGGTCTTTTGTGCAAATTTGTGACAAAACACGTCAAACATGTTTAGAAGTTAATTAAACTTGATAACACATCTAATTAATGTCATTAGCACAAACAAACATCGGGGATGTTACACCGGTGACCGCCGGTGCACACTCCTTAGGTTATTTTATCCTCCTTGTCCCTTGAATGTGTGGACATGTTACTAATTAAAGTCCTGCGACATAGACAAGGCAATGCTCTACTAGAGAGCCATTAAAAGCATCGAATGGCATGAGAGAGTAAATTTTCATAAAATAGTCAAAGTCACTACCTCATGTCTCTCTCATACAAGATAAGTGTCACATGAGTGTTCATAGAGGACCAAGAGTGACTTAGACTCAACCAAAGAGTACTAGTTACCGAAATGACATTGATTTCAAGATTTATATGAATTTTCCCTTCACATGTTGATCAAATATGATTTAAAAGCCTTCTAACCATGTGCTCAATGCATCTCTTTCAACTCGCAAGCTCGGCAAGCTTTTCTTGGTACCCAACACTTGTTGGGTCCTATTTGGTTAGCCACAAGGTGCTTAGGAACCCAAATAGCTCTCATGCTACATTGCGGTGAACTAATCTCCCTCATAGCACATGTTCCATTCTTATCATTCCTAAGCTTATGGAAATCATAATGGACTAGATTTTATTTAGGAATGTTACCATTTGGAATTTTTTTTGCCCATGTGACCCTTTTGATGGCATTCATAGCAAATGCGGCTCTTGTTCTTGTTGGTCACATCATTCCTTACAATTTCTTTTCCATTCTTGCTTCGAGCCTTGTTCTTGGAGAGGGGGTCATCTTTGACTTGTTCGCTTGAGGGGTGGCGAGCTGCGCCGCACCGGTCCCCGACCGGTCACGGTCAGTGCCACTGCCCATCTTCACACTTGGGCACGAGTTGGCAAAGTGACCCTTCTCTCTGCACCTGTAGCACACTCTCCACTTGTTGGAACTTCTAGGCTTCTTGGAAAGTGATTCTTGTGCCTTGTGCTTGGTCGGGTGATATTGGGACTTGACTTTCCCAAGCTTGCTCTTTTCTTGAATCTTGTTCTTGTGGGTCATTGAGGACCGGGAGCGTCCCGGTGGTCGGTGGATGACCGCTCCTCGGTGATGAGTGATTGACAACGGGTGTTGGACCGACTCTTGGCTTAGTGCGCGGGTGTAGGCTGCGGCCTAGTTCGTGTTGTTGCGGGTGAAGAACGGGCGCGAAAGGTCTTCGGCCTTGAGGGGCCTCCGGGAGATGGAGAGACAAGTAGGCTCGGTTCGAGGGACCCGGTGGACGGCGGGGACCGGGTGCGGGCCACATGGTGGCGACACAAGCAAGACGAAGTCATGGACAAGTGAGCGGTGCACGGTGGCGGTCAAGTCAAGTGGTTTGGCGGGAGGCCGGACCGGGCACGCGGGGTTTGGTGGTTTGCCCACAAAACCATCGGCGGACGGTTTCTTGGTTTGGGCCTCAAAACCAAGTCCGAGGGCCCAACACGACGGAGACGGGATCGGGCGTGTCGGGAAGCTTCGAGGCGGAGTACACGCGGCGGGATCGCATGGCTTGCGTCGGGAGGACGCGGGGGGTGCGGCAAAGGCGTGGCCGTCCGATGGCAAGACCCACAAACATTACCTAAATGCCCCTACGTGGGTTGTATCGCCGTAGTTTAGTTAGGGGTAGTTGAGTCATTTACCACTCCGGCGGGACCGATATATAAGCCATGAGTGTGTGTGGATGGCTCTCTCTCTCTGTGACTTAGGGTTTCATTTGCTCCCTCCTCTTTCTCATTTTCGTAGCCATTTTTCTTCCATTTTTCTCTAGGCTAGCATGAGAGCTTCATGAGAGATTTGTTGAGAGGGATGGATGCTAGGGAGGCATGCTAGACCTTGTGAATCTTTCCTGGTTTGTATAGAAGATTCGGGGTTGTTTTTCGTGGCTTTTTGTGCTTGTTTTCGTGCCTTTGTTCCCGGTGTGATTCCGCGGATTTGAGTGGGTTTCTCTCCGGATTTCTTTGAGGGAAACATGGATAGATGTCTTGTGCATCTTTGTGCTTGATCTTGTGCCCTCAAACGCCGGAAACCACTTCGATTCGTGAGTTTTCGTTCGGTGCTCTAGCTTTTGGTGGTGCTCAAAGGATTCGCGATTCCCGGTGATTTAGGGAGTTAGGAGGCAAGATTTTTGGGCTATAGCATCCTTGTGTGACGCTTTTCAAGTCCCCAAACCCTTGTCTCCATAGCTTCAACCGTTTGGGAAATCCGATGATGATTTGGGGGAGTTGACTTTCGGGGTCGGTTTTTTGCTCCGTCCGCACCGGCGAACGATCCGCGGGGGGTCGCGGACGGTCCGCGTGGGTCGTGTTCGTCCCGTGTTCTTCGCGTTCTTGCTCGTCCTTCGTTTCGATCCGTCGCGATTTTGGTTTTTGGTTGGACGGAGTTTCGGACGGTCCGCGGTGTCGGGCGGACGGTCCGCGAGTGCTTGGCGGACGGTCCGCGTGCTCCCCGCGGACGGTCCGTGGTTCGTGAGTGGCTTTGGTTCGTTACGTGTGATTTAACGGACGGTCCGCGAGAAGGGCCGGACGGTCCGCGACGTCGGAGCGGACGGTCCGCGAGAGCGGAGTCGGACGTCCGCGTGGTCCATCGCGGACGGTCCGCACCGCCGGCCGGACAGTCCGCCGAGAGCCGTGTGCGGTCTTGTTTGTTTCGATTCCTTCCTTCCCTTTCTAGCGCTTCCGCATGTGCTTCTAGGAATCGTTCCTAAGGCTAGAGGTTGATCCATAACCTCGTGGTCTTGGCGATTGGTGCGTGATTCGATCCATCGCTTGTGTGTGACCGGGATTTGAGTAGGACATAGGCCGGGTTCTTTGGGAAGAATTTTTACCGGCTCCTATTCACTCCCCCCCCTCTCTAGTCGCCATCCGATCCTTCAATTGGTATCGTAGCGAGGTGCCGGATTCTTTGCGACTTTGACAAGTCTCGAATCCTAAGATGGCGTACGTTGAGCGGGGTGGTCCGCCGCACTTCGATGGCAAGGGTTACCACAAGTGGGCGGCCGTATGATGATCTTTCTTCGAGGGAAGCCGTTGGATTTCATTGTGCTTGACAAGACCTATGCTATTCCGGTCAACATCCATACTCTTATGGTGACCGATGCCGATGCCAAGGCCAAGTATGAGGCTAATGCAAAAGCCGTTGATCACTTGTGCCGGAGCTTGTGTGATCCGAGTTTGAGCGTGTTCGCCATTTGAATCTTGCTTGGCAAATTTGGGAAAAGTTGTTGGTTGCTCACGGTGGTGATAACCATGTGAAGGCTCGCCTCTTTGTCTCTTACCGGATGCAATATGAGAATTTCACTCCACTTCCGGTGAGGACATTGATGCGATGTTTCGAGGTTCACCGCCATCGTGAACAACATGAAGGCTAATGTTGAGGATTTTCCGTACTCCGAGCATGATCGGGCTTTGAAGCTCTTGCATGTCTTGGACCCAAATGTTTGGGGTGCTAAGGTTGAGGCCATCAAGGAGTCCGGACATTATTTGACTATTGAGTTGGATGACCTCTTTTCTAAGCTCAAGTCGGCTGAGGTTGACGGAAGTTGCTATCCAAGCATGAGGGCTCGACCGACCATAGTCTTGCTCTTGTGGGAGGATCAAAGGGCAAATCTAACCCTTCCGTCGACGGTTTTCTTTGTCCTCTCTTATGTCCATTCCGGATGAGGAGTTTGATGTCTTTGGGCGAGGAGGAGCTGGCCTTGCTCTCAAGAAGGTTTGAACGACTACACGAGAGTCGGAGGAACGCAAGGCGGAGCTCAGGGACGTGCTACAAGTGTGGCAAGCGTGGCCACTTCATCGCCGAGTGCCGGAAGCGGAGGAGAACAAGTACAAGGTGAACGAGTACAAGGCGCACCCGAGGCGTGAAGACAAGTACTCCTCCAAGGGCAAGCACTTCAACAAGTCCAAGAGCAAGGACAAGGACAAGCGGCGACCAGAGCAAGAGCACCTACAAGAAGAACAAGGCAAGAGCGATGGTGGCCGGTGCGAGCGACGTAGACTCAAGCTCAAGCGAGGAGCGATCAAGCTCAAGCAGCAAAGATGAAGACGTCGGGAGGCGCGGTGGCAAGAAGAGTGCAAGCCGAAACCTCGGCGGGCCGAGCCGTGTGGCGCTCGAGGGCTTTTGTGGCATGGCCCATAGCTCAAGCAAGCAAGAAGAGTGTGAAGGAAGACGGCGACTCCGACTCGGAGGATGAGGTAAACCGTGATCCCGACTCCTTGCTTGCTTGAGATTGCTAGGTTGAATGGTTTGCTTGATAACCGTGATAGTGTGCTTGAGAGATGCCAAAAAGATGAGGAAAGATCTTAGGGCTCGGCTTGAGAATGCTAGTGAGAAAGTAGGAGAGTTAGAGTCAAAAGCTCGCTTGAATTGAAACTTGAGAATGATTCTTTGAAACTTGCTCCTACTCCTCCCGATGATGTTGAATGTGTTGAATGTGATGCCCGGTTGAATGAGATCAAACTCGCTTAATGAGAAGAATGCTTCTATTTTGGCTCAACTAGATGCTCTTAGGACCGAACATGATGAGCTTAAGGCTAGACCTACTTTGCTTGGTGCTTGCAAATCATGTCCTACTATGCATGCTAAGCTTGTCGATGCTCGTTCTACCATTAGTTCTTTGGAAGCATCTTTGAAATCTCCTGTTGCAAATGCATGTTCTAGCCGTGATGAAGTCACTTTGCGTAATCTTGAACTTACTTCCCGTCCGGATGTCATCTATGAGGAGAATGACTATTTGAGGAAGGTGTTGGGTTGGTTGTACGGGCGGGAACCTCAATTGAAAATCATGATTGAGGAGTTCAAGAGAGCCGATGGTCGTGGTTTGGGTTTGAGAAGTTGGGTGAGAAAGTGGGGAGAGAACAAGTGGGGAGAGTGTGTACGAGAAGTGTGTTGAGTCTAACCCCGAGTTTGAGGTGATCGGAGAGATCCAAGTCCCACTCCCAAAAGCACCCAAGAACTCTTTCACACCAAAGCCCAACCACCTTTGCAACAAGCTTGTCACAACCCAAGATCCACCCAAATTCCCACCTAAGACAAATGATTTCCGAGAAACCGGTGAAGTTTGTGGGTGAGAAGGGTGAGAAGCCTAGAGAGAAGCCGAGCCAAAACCAAAACCCATCCCCTTCGGGTGTGAGTATTGTGGCAAAGAGAGACATCTTGCGAGTTTTGCTACAAGAGGAAGAGGGATGAGAGGCTTGCTAGGGAGCAAGCGAACCGAGACAGTATCGCCGGCCTCATGGTATTCCCGAGCCTAGAGTGCCACTTCCACGGGGTGTGGGAAGTGTGAGGAGTGTTGGCGGGTTCCCACAGAGAGGTGGTGGTGAGAGGTTTGTCGGGGAGAGATGATGGTGTGCGTGCTTGGTGAGAGGTTTGGTCGGGCTCGTGGTGGTTTTCTTTGGACGTCCTCCTACTCGTCCTCGGTACGGGTTTAGGGGAGATGATCGCAGCTTTGGGTTCCGGAGGAACTATGGATCACGATTTCCCCCTCGTGGTGCTCGTACTCCTCCCATGGGACATGGGAAGTTTGGTGGCAAGGGAGTGATGTTTGCTAACCCCTCTTTTGAGCGAGATGGCTCGACACCGGTTTAACTTTCTTTGTGCTAACCCCAGTGTCGAGTCGCTAGCTCATTCTCGTTCTTGTTTCTGACTGCAGGCAGGAGGCTTGGAGAACATTTGGTTGATCGACTCCGGGTGTTCTCGACACATGACCGGAGATAAGAAGTGGTTCTCCAGCCTCACCCCAGTGAAGGAAAAGATGTACATTACATTTGGGGACAATGGATGAGGTAGGGTGCTTTCAGAGGGTGTTGTGCATGTGAGTGACAAGGTAACGTTGAAGAGAGTGGCTCTTGTGAAGTCTTTGGGTTTTAATTTGCTTTCGGTTTCTCGGTTGCATGATGAGGGTTTTGAGGTGCGTTTCAAGTCCGGCGAGTCTCGTTTGCTTGATTCTCGAGGTGATCTTGTACGTATGATCATCCCCGAGGGTCGGATTTTCGGGGCTGATTTCTCTCGTTCTTCGGGTCTCGCTTTCGTTGTTTGATGGCTGGTCCGTCTTCGATTTGTGGAAATGGCATAGGCGGTTGGGACACTTGAGCTTTGATTTGGTTTCCCGCTTGAGTGGTCTTGACCTTGTCCGAGGATTGCCGAAGTTAAAGCTTGAGAAGGATTTGGTTTGTGCTCCTTGTAGGCATGGTAAGATGGTAGCCACTCCCCATCCACCCCTGACCGATGTCATGACCGAGCGTCCGACAGAGCTGTTGCATATGGACCTTGTTGGGCCAGCTCGAGTTCGCTCGGTGGGTGGGAAGTGGTATGTCCTTGTTGTGGTGGACGATTACTCTCGCTATGCCTGGGTGTTCTTTTTGGAGGATAAGAGTGAGACTTTTGGTTTTGTTCGAGATCTGATCGTGAGGTTGAAAAACGAGAGGCATGGGAATGCTATTCGAGCTATCCGCAGTGATAATGGCTCGAGTTCAAGAACTCTCGTTTTGATGCCTTTTGTCGTGATCTAGGTCTTGAACATCGGTATTCGACCCCTTATGTGCCCCCTCAAAATGGAGTTGTGGAAAGGAAAAATCGGACTCTTTGTGAGATGGCTAGGACGATGCTTGATGAGCACAAAACTCCTAGGAGGTTTTGGGCCGAGGCGGTCAATACGGCGTGTCATGTTTCCAACCGGATTTTGTTGAGAGCTTTTAATAAGAAGACTGTTATGAGCTTATGCATGGTCGGGCACCCAAAGTGAGTCATTTCCGAGTTTTTGGCTGCAATCTGTTTTATTCGAAAAAGGGAAAACTCGACAAGTTTGAGGCTAGGTCTAGTGATGGTATTTTCTTTGGATATGCTAACCACTCTAGAGCCTATAGGGTGCTTAACCTTGAGACTAACAAAATCATGGAGACTTGCGAGGTGACCTTCGACGAGACAATGCCATGTACCTCTCTTGGCTTTGAATGTGCGGGTGATGAAGAGATGGCCGAGGACCTCTTTGAAGAGGAGAAAGATGAAGCCGGAGATGATGATGGGGAGAACCATGCGCTGAAGCCGAGCATGTACCCACTACTTCCCCCACGACCACTTTGGAGCATGGACCGTCTACTTCATGGACAACGACGGTGCAACAAGAGGACCGGGGCGAGAGAAGCCGAAGTTGAGGGGGAGGTAGTCTCGAGGTGTGAGGCTCCCCCGGCGGATTCAAGAAGTGCATCCCCTGTCGAAGATCATTGGTGACATCAATGAACGCACTACACGGTCGAGGTCCGGGAATTCCTCTCATTTTGCTCATGCTGCTTTTGTTGCTACTTTTGAGCCCAAGGACATTGGACATGCTTTATCTGATGCAAACTGGGTCAATTCTATGCATGAGGAGTTGGAAAATTTTGAGAGGAACCAGGTGTGGGAGTTAGTTGAACCACCTCCAAATTGCCATCCCATAGGAACCAAGTGGGTTTGGAAGAACAAAGAAAGAGAGAATGGGATGGTTGTGAGGAACAAGTCCAGACTTGTTGCTCAGGGGTTTAGTCAGAAGGAGGGGATCGACTATGAGGAGACCTTTGCTCCTGTGGCCCGTCTTGAGGCAATTCGGATCCTTCTAGCCTTTGCCGTGGCTAAAGGGTTCAAGTTGTTTCAGATGGACGTGAAGAGTGCTTTTCTGAATGGGGTCATAGAGGAGGAGGTGTATGTGAAGTAGCCACCTAGGTTTGAGAGCGAGTTGTACCCACACGGGGTATACGGGTTGAAAAGGGCTCGTATGGGTTGAAACGGGCGCCCGTGCTTGGTATGGGAGATTGAGAGGTTTTCTTTTCGGCGAGAGGGTTTGTGATGGGTACCGTGGATAGAACCTTGTTTCTCCTCAAGCATGGAAATGACTTGCGATTGTTCGGATATACGTGGATGATATTGTCTTTGGTGGCTCGTCACATAACCTTGTTGCCAAGTTTGCGAGATGAGATGAGCGGGGAGTTCGAGATGAGCATGATGGGCGAGTTGCGGTATTTTCTCGGGCTGCGCGGATCAAGCAAGTGAAGGACGGTACATTTGTGCACCAAACCAAGTACACGAAAGACATGCCGAGGAAGTTCCGGATGCAAGATGTGAAGCCGATGTCGACTCCCATGGGGAGTACGGCCACTTTGGATGCGGATGAAGACGGAGAACCGGTGGACCGGCGGGAGTACGGGAGCATGATCGGCTCCCTCCTCTACTTGACGACGACGAGGCCGGACATACGGTTCGGCGTGTGTCCGTGCGCTCGTTTTCGAGGCTTCGCCGAGGACATCACATCGACGGGCGCGTCAAGAGGGTTTTCGGGTACCTACGATCCGCCCCTCGGTCTTGGCCTTTGGTATTCTTCCTCCTCGACTCTTTCTCTTCATGGTTTTTCCGATGCGGATTTTGCCGATTGTAGAGTCGAGAGGAAGTCTACTTCGGTACTTGTCGGTTTCTTGGTTCTTCGTTGGTCTCATGGTCTTCCCGCAAGCGATCTAGTGTAGCTCGGTCTACCACGGAGGCGGAGTATGTTCTTCGCCGCGAGTTGTTGCTCCCGGTTGTTGTGGATTTCATACACTTTGAGAGACTTTGGTGAGGAGTGCACCCGGATCCCACTTCTTTGTGACAAAGCACTAGAGCCATAAGCGTAGCCAAAAACCCAAGTGCTTCACTCCGAACCAAACATATAGAAGTGAGGTATCATTTCTTGAGGGACAATGTGGAGAAAGGAACCATTGTGTTGAGCCATGTCCCTACCCAAGATCAGCTAGCCGATATCTTTACAAAGCCTCTCGACCAAGCTACATTTGTGCGCTTGCGGGGGGAACTTGGGGTTTGTTGCCCTTTCTAGTTGATTCTTGGGGGATTTCCTTTTGTACCATATGTATCATACCATGTTTACTTTGATGTATATACATGCTTTGCTTGATGTATAAACCATGGTAGGATAGCCATCTTGTCATATATCATGTTGCATTTGTATCATATTGCATTTTAGGATGATGAGCTTCTTTCATATGCCATATTTGAGTCTCTTTGGCTATTTGTGAGATATTGGTTATATGTGTGGAGAAATGGTGATGTGAGGCTATGCTCTTGGAATATTTGAGATATATGTGTGGTGAGATAGCCCTTTTGACATAAATGCTAAACTTGACTAATTTTCGATGAAATTTGCTCCACTCGTATGTAGTTGTGTATCCATGTCACAGTTTGGTCTAAATGTGCTTTTCATGCTTAGATTGTGCTTGGATGCTTGTTCTTGCATTTGGGCCAAAGGCCGAATATCATTGTGAATGTTTAGCCTATGTTGCATTCATGGGGGAGCATAAGCTTCTTTTCGCCGCAAAGGCACTTCATGTACCATGAAATGAATTAATCTTGAAAAGAAGTGTGAATGCTTGAAAAATGCTCCATCCATCATGTCTATGCTTAAAATATATTATCTTTCACATATGGGTGCAAAACATGTTGCATGATGTTCACCGGTGGAGAAGTCTCCCGAAGTGGACACATGGCTCATGAGCTTTGACATGACATGCTTTGCTTTATGGGTGTTTGCCATGATCTTTTGCTTTGAGAATTTGATATCCTTGTATGATCTTTAAATGGTATGCATGTTTATGGCTCAAGTGTGACATGGATAGGCTTTTACATGTGAAGCGAGCCTTCTTTTGGTAAAAGCGCTTAAATCCGAAAATTCCGCTTTGTCACATGCTCGTATTTTCATATATTACTTGTGGTAATGCTTTGACTATGCTATGATTCATATGTGTGATCTTTGTCTCATTTTTAGCCTTTGACACTAGATTTGGCCTATTTGAGAAGCTCATGTAGATGTTTATATGCTTTGCTTTGCATTTTCGCTTTTCACCTTGATTCATACATTGTCAACAAGGGGGAGAAAGGTGAGCTTAATGAAAATTCGGAAGAGGTGAGCTGAAATTTGGGAGTTTGCATGAGTTTGCATCCACATGTTCGGGGGGGAGCTTGCATTTGTTCGGGGGGGAGCTTTCTTCTTGTTTTTCGGTGTGGATTTTGTGTTTTGCTTGGCTTGTGACCTTTCTTCGCCTTTCTTTGGTTTTGGTCATGAGTTGAGCTTCTTTGTTTTTCTTTCCTCTTTCTTTCTCTTTTACTGCGAATTTCATTTCGCGTTGTGTGTTGTCAATGCACTCATCAAGGGGGAGATTGTGGACCGGGGAGCGTCCCGGTGGTCGATGGATGACCGCTCCTCGGTGATGAGTGATTGACAACGGGTGTTGGACCGACTCTTGGCTTAGTGCGCGGGTGTAGGCCGCGGCCTAGTTCGTGTTGTTGCGGGTGAAGAACGGGCGCGAAAGGTCTTCGGCCTTGAGGGGCCTCCGGGAGATGGAGAGACAAGTAGGCTCGGTTCGAGGGACCGGTGGACGGCGGGGCCCGGGTGCGGGCCACATGGTGGCGACACAAGCAAGACGAAGTCATGGACAAGTGAGCCGGTGCACGGTGGCGGTCAAGTCAAGTGGTTTGGCGGGAGGCCGGGCCGGGCACGCGGGGGTTTGGTGGTTTTCCTACAAAACCATCGGCGGACGGTTTCTTGGTTTGGGCCTCAAAACCAAGTCCGAGGGCCCAACACGACGGAGACGGGATCCGGGCGTGTCGGGAAGCTTCGAGGCGGAGGACACGCGGCGGGATCGCATGGCTTGCGTCGGGAGGACGCGGGGTGCGGCAAAGGCGTGGCCGTCCGATGGCAAGACCCACGGACATTACCAAAATGCCCCTACGTGGGTTGTATCGCCAGTAGTGTAGTTAGGGGTAGTCGAGTCATTTACCACTCCGGCGGGACCTGATATATAAGCCTGGAGTGTGTGTTGATGGCTCTCTCTCTCTGCGACTTAGGGTTTCATTTCCCCCCTTCTCTTTCTCATTTTCGTAGCTATTTTCCTTCCTATTTTCTCTAGGCTAGCATGAGAGCTTCATGAGAGATTTGTTGAGAGGGATGGATGCTAGGGCGGCATGCTAGACCTTGTGAATCTTTCCTGGTTTGTATAGAAGATTCGGGGTTGTTTTTCGTGGCTTTTTGTGCTTATTTTCGTGCCTTTGTTCCCGGTGTGATTCCGCGGATTTGAGTGAGTTTCTTCCGGATTTCTTTGAGGGAAACATGGATAGATGTCTTGTGCATCTTTGTGCTTGATCTTGTGCCCTCAAACGCCGGAAACTACTCCGATTCGTGAGTTTTCGTTCGGTGCTCTAACTTTTGGTGGTGCTCAAAGGATTCGCGATTCCCGGTGATTTAGGGAGTTAGGAGGCAAGATTTTTGGGCTATAGCATCCTTGTGTGACGCTTTTCAAGTCCCCAAACCCTTGTCTCCATAGCTTCAACCGTTTGGGAAATCCGATGATGATTTGGGGGGAGTTGACTTTCGGGGTCGGGCTATTTTTTCGCTCCGTCCGCACGGCGGACGGTCCGCGAGGACCGGGCGGACGGTCCGCGCGGCTAGGGTTCGTCCCGTGTTCTTCGTGTTCTTGCTCGTCCTTTGTTTCGATCCGTCGCGATTTTGGTTTTTGGTTGGACGGAGTTTCGGACGGTTCGCGGAGTCGGGCGGACGGTCCGCGGGTGCTTGGCGGACGGTCCGCGTGCTCCCCGCGGACGGTCCGTGGCACGGGGGTGGCTTTGGGTCGTTTGTGTGATTTAACGGACGGTCCGTGGCTCGGGCCGGACGGTCCGCGGCTCGGGTGCGGACGGTCCGCGATACCCGGCCGGACGGTCCGCGCGGCTCTTGCGGACGGTCCGCCCCTCTGCGCGGACGGTCGCCGCAGCTCGTGTGCTTTGCTTCTTGGTTCGATTCCTTCCTCCCCTTTCTAGTGCTTCCGCGTGTGCTTTGAGGAATCGTTCCTAAGGCTAGAGGTTGATCCATAACCTCGTGGTCTTGGCGATTGGTGCGTGATTCGATCCATCGCTTGTGTGTGACCGGGATTTGAGTAGGACATAGGCGGGTTCTTTGGGAAGAATTTTTACCGGCTCCTATTCACTCCCCCCCTCTCTAGTCGCCATCCGATCCTTCAAGAGGGGGGTGAATAGGTGTGACGACCAAATTAAACTCTTTCTCCTTGAACACTTGAGTCGACAATGCTCCACCGGTCGAGCCGGTGGTGATTACCGATCCGACCGGTCAAGCGCCGGACTTCACGGGTGACACCGGTCGGCCGGTGACTTTCACCGGTCGAGCCGGTGTTGCATAGAGCACATTCAAAAACAACTTCAAGCACCTCTTGACTTCTAGCACGAACCAAACTTGGTGAGTGGCCTTTGTAGATGATCACAAGCAAGGTAATGAGCCCCGCACACACAAGTAGCACGGTCAAGTAGATCGAATCGAAGCAAATCAATTATGCTAGAAAAACAACTTAGAGATCCCAACCACATGAAGAAGCAAGGATTTGTTTCCCCAAGTTCACCACCCACTAAGAATGGCTACATCTCCGTTGAGGAGTTTGTAAGGGACAATTCCCACAACAATCCCGGTCTCTTTCAACCACTTTCCTCCTTTCCACTAAGGGGATATTTTCCATGAAAAGGCAAGATCGCAACCCTTACAAACTTCCCGCTGCTGACCACAACCTTGGGAGCTAGCCGGCGACATCTAGCCGTCTAGGAGTCAAACCTCCAAGAGTAACAAACGCTTCAAAGCTTGTAGACGCGAAACCAAAGTGCTCAAGCTATGGAAATGCTCTTGTTAGCTCACAAGGTCCTCTTGAGCTCACTCTCTCAACCCAACACAAAGGATATGGCTTGAATCCACAAATCTCACAAAGAGAGGGTTGGGGAGAGCCTCTAAGGCTGAGAGCTTGTTATAAATGGCTTAGGACCTCATCAATAGCTCTAGAAACAACAACCTTCCACTAAAGAAGGCTTGGGGGTATTTACACCCCTCAAAGGAGAAAACTAGTCGTTGGTCCTCGGGCAGCACCGGTCAGACCGGTGCCTCGCACTGGTCAGACCGGTGTTTGAAAAACTAGCCGTTGGGGCTAGTGGCACCGGTCAGACCAGTGCCCCTGACCGGTTAGACTGGTCAGGCCCGAGACACCCCCAAACCCCTTTCTAAGAAACTAGCACTTCACCATCAAGAGAAAATGGCTCAAGTGAGGTTAGGAGGGTTTGTTAGCACACTCTAAGGCTAGATCTCACTTAGGTCAACTAATGAGCACTTTGACTTGGTCAACTCGCTAAGTTGCGTCCCTCTTGATAGTACGACATACCTATACTCAAAAATAAATAAAAATACTTTGTTGATCTCTTGAGCTTGAACATCTTCAATCTTGCCATACTTGATCAATATCCACTCTGAGGGCTTTCAACATAGCCTTTGACTTGAGCACGTCCATACTTGAGCTAGTGACTTAGGATCTTTCCATATAGCATAGGAATGCACACTTGGATCCATGAGTCACTCCATATTGGCAATCTTAACATGTTGATGACTTGCATTGCTTGTCTCACTTAAGGTTTGAATATGATACCTGAAGACCCCACAGATGCTGGAACTTTACCTTAGCAAAACACTAGTGGCAGCAAAGCTATGACCCCAAAGATTGCTTAGTCCCTCACCCTAGACATCTTGGTTGATCTCTTCATCACTTATCCAATCCACTTTTGAGTTCCACTTTGCTTCATACACAATTAACCTTCATTTGAAAACCCGCTTCAAATGCTTGATCTTGATTGACAACAAATGTGCAAGCTTCCAAATTAGAACCATAATGTGTACACTCATCCTTATGTCCTCTTTCTATAAACATGAAGCCTTGCACTTGACTTAGAGAATTACCATCTTCTCTTATGTGATCCTTATGATTTAATCAAGCTATGTCTTGTTATGGGAGACCATGACTTGACCTTCTCAAATTATCCCAATATTTATCTTCCTTTATTGCTTGATATTTGTCACTTATGCATTAGGATCATCCATGTATTTGTCTTTGTCAAAGTGAGCCTTATAATATTCATCATAAATAAATACTTCAATAATTGATCATGAATATATAAATAAAACCTGCTCACAATCTTAGACAAATACATTAGTCCTTTCATCGCCTTGTCATTCAATTCACAAAAATCTAGTTAGGGGCCTAGATGCACTTTCAATCTCTCCCTTTTTGGTGATTGATGACAACTCAATTAAAGCTTACAAATAAAACATTAAAGAACATTTAGATTCTTAGATATAGCTAGAGCTCCCCCTTAGTTTGTTCTTTGAGTTGAATTTCAAAAATGTGGCCTCAAAGGCCAATAGCACAAATTTTGGGAGAAAGCGCGTGTGAGCTCCCCCTATATCTTAGAATCCGTGGAGTGCAACATGTGTGAGCGACAAATAAAAATACGTGATGCGTATGTGAAGGACCGATACGGCGAACCAGAGAGGGGGGGGAGTGAATGGGAGCCGATAAAAATTCTTATCGAAGGAGATGGAAACTCCAACAAGATGAACACAGCTTCCAACACACGTCTCCGACTCACTACCCAAGTTGGCCAGGCCCACGTAGCCACTGGAGTGCCACTGGACCTAAGAACCAACACACAACCTTACGACCCGAGAACGCAACGGAACACCAAACCTCGAGTCCCGCGACCAACACCGGTCGGACCGGTGAGCACCACCGGTCGGACCGGTCCCCGCCGGTGAAACTTGGCGACTTCCACATAGAGGCTTCACACCGGTCGGGCCGGTGAGACACACGGTCGACCGGTCTAAGCCTTAAAGCCCCCAAATCACGATACGGACCTACCGACCTCCAAAATGACCCAAACTCGAAACAACCCCAACACGAGACAACAACAAACTCACCCGGACGTTCACCCGAGCAAAACCCACCAAGAGTTGGACCGGTCGGACCGGTCAAGAGCACCGGTCGGACGGGTGTAGCTCGGACGACTCGGGATGAACAACACCCGCGGGTCAACTCCCCCAAATCCAAACTTCGATATTCCAAATCGCTCCACGGACTTGAACAAGACATTGGGGATAGAAGGAACACCTCATGAGGAGTCCATAGCCAAGTTTAATCCCACCAAAAATTGTCCAAAAAGGAGGAATCGAAGAAATCCCGCCAAGAACACGTCTAACCCTAGAACTCGGAAAACCCCAAAATCGAGCCCCTTTACTCACGGATTTGGGAGGGGAATCACAGCCCAAAGAATCACGAAGGGTTCCCAGAAATTTCCCCCATCAAATCCCCAGAAATTTCCCGAAAACACCCCAAGAGATTTAACAAGAGAGGGCTCCGAAAATCACAACCAAGAACAACCGCGAACAACACATCCAAACCTTGAGGAACCACGCCGAATCATCTATACATGCCATAAAGGTTCATACAAGGTCTTGCTTGCCGCCCGATCATCCAACCCTCTCAACAAGATCTCACCATGAAGCTCTCAAGCTAGTCCTATGGAAATCCTAAGAAAATAGGAAGGGAAAATAGGAAAGCAAATGAACTAGGGTTCCAAGAGATTGGCTGCCATCCTTTCACCTCATGGGTTATATGGAGGCAACCGAAAGTCGAAAATACCCTTTCCTAACAACTAGGGATATAAGCCCCTCAACGGCGGTTTTGGAAGTTTTTAAGCTTTCTCCATCGGATGGATGCCCGGCGACCGCAACCTGCTTAGCCTCAACGCAAGCCTTGCGATCCCGACGTGTGTCCTCCGCTTCGAAGATTCCGGACTGCGTCGTCGCACACCGGTCAGACCGGTGCTCCTCACCGGTCAGACCGGTACCCACCGATCGGACACTCGCCGCATCTCCGTCTTCGATTTTTCCGTCTTGGCTTTGTGGATCAACCAAGGAACCCGGTGGTTTTACGGTGAACCACCGGAAACCCCGCGAACTCGGTGTAGCCTCCGCCAATCGCCACTCATGACTCGACTCCCACGTAGTCCCGATTCGACCTTGGTTTTGAGGCTCAACCAAGAAACCGTTCTTAACTTCATCTTGCCGTTCACCGGGTCCCTCGAACAAAGCCTACTTGTCTTCTCCAAGCCTGGAAGCCTCACCGGCGACGACCTTTCGCGCTTGTTCTTCACCTGCACCAACACCAGTCAAGCTGTAACCTGCACCTGCAATACTTAGCCAAGAATCAGTCCACACAACGTTGTCAATCACTCATCACACAAGGAAGCGACCATCCACTGGTCCTTGAACCACACATGGTCCTCAATCTCCCCCTTGATGAGTGCATTGACAACACCCACACAAAGTAACAAGAGAGAAAAGAAAAGGAAAAGAAACAAACAAAAAGAAACTCCAAGAAGCGATCAAAAGCCAAACAAAGGCAAAGAGCAAGATCACTTGAAGAAGACAAGTCTCGGACCCCTTAGGCAAGGGCAACAGCTCGACACATCCGAGACAAAACAAAGCTCAAGCAAAGAGCGCAAACCACCAAAGCAAAGCTCGAAAAGCCACAAAGAGCTCCCCCTGAACCTATGCAACTCCCCCTGGACGAATGCATGCAAACCACTTGAAAACAGGGCAGCTGCAACAACTTCGGCTCAGACCGGTCACCACCACCGGTCAGACCGGTGCCCAACATGTGCACGGGACCAAGCACTCGACCGGTTAGACCCGGTGACCTCGACCGGTCGGACCGATTGCACAACGAGCCCGAAATGGCTCGAAACCACCTGAAAACCTTCTAAATGCATCTAGCAAGCCATTTCAAGCTCAAACTTCTCCCCCTTGTTGGCAATGCATGAATCAAGACAAAAATGCAAAAAATGCAACCTAGAGCTTTTCAAATAGACAAAATTCAACATCGGATGCTACACATGCTCAAATGAGTAAGTTAGATACCCTATAGCTTCGTATCGATATCAACTACAAGATCACCAAGTTTCACAACCATTTGACGAAGCTAAGATGGATTTGGACAATTTTGCGAAAAATTTGCCTCTCATGAGTAAAGTCCTAAACATGATCAAAACATATCAAAATGGCAAAGCCACACAAACTTCATGCTAGGGCAGCCATTCTAATCATAAGACCATCAGAAACACCCACAAGCACCTCATGTCATGTCAAAGCCACCGAGCCATGTGCCTACTTCTATGTATGAGACTTCTCATTGGTAGGCATCATGCAACGGTTTAGCACCCAAAGCAAATTAAATTCAGCACATATGACATAGGAGCACATTTCCAAGCATTTTACATTTCATTTTCAGATTCATAATTGGTACATGAAATGTCTTTGTGACAAAAAGGAACTTATGCCCCTCCACAAGATGAAGCAAGAGGGATAAACATTCATGATGGCAAATGAGCCTTTGGCCCCATATGATCAATAAACTAGCTATCCAACCACAAATTAAGCATAACCAAGCCACTAAAACATGTCAAGATCAAATAAAGGCATTTACACATGAGAGAGAGCATACATGTGACATTTTTCAAAAACATAGCCAGCAACCATGGATTATTCATCAAGATCATCAAGAGCTAAGCCAAACTAACCATAGTATACCAAACTAGCTCACAAAGACATAAATAGCATTCCATGGTGAACAATGTATATAGGAGAAGCTTTTCCTATCCAATGCATATGATACAAAATGCATGCAATCTAAGATACAAGGATGCCTATACATCATGTTACATATGCCATGCCAAATGCAAGAAATGCACAAAGGAAAGCTATACATATGCTACAAAGGAGCTCCCACACACCCAACTCAAGAAATCAAACACACACCAAGTCCCCCCCGCAAACGAGTGAAAGTTGCTTGATCTAGGGGTTTGGTGAAAATATCGGCTAGTTGGTCATGTGTGGGTACATGGATCAAAGCTATCTTTCCTTTCTCCACATTGTCTCTCAGAAAATGATACCTCACTTCTATGTGCTTGGTTTTGGAATGGAGCACTGGGTTTTTTGCAACGCTTATGGCACTGGTGCTATCACATTGAAGTGGGGCATGGGTATACTCCTCACCAAAGTCACTCATGGTGTATGAAATCCAAAGGAGTTGAGAGCAACAACTAGCAGCGGCAACGTACTCGGCCTCGGTAGTGGATTGAGCAACACTCGACCGTTTGCGGGAAGACCAATACACCAAAGAAGATCCCAAAAACTCGGCAAGTCCCGGAAGTGGACTTCCTATCCAACCGACACCCGCAAAATCCACATCCGAAAAAACATGAAGCGCCAAAGAAGAGGACGCGGAGTACCAAAGGCCGAAGTCGGGAGTGTGACACAAGTACCTGAAAATTCGCTTCACCGCTTGCCGATGCGAAGTCCTCGGAGACGCTTGAAAACGAGTGCACAGACATACCGAGAACTGGATGTCCGGCCTCGTCACCGTCAAGTAGAGGAGTGACCCGATCATGCTTCGGTACTCCTTCTGGTCCACATGTTCACCTTCCTCGTCCGCATCAAGAGCTGTAGTCGTACTCATCGGCATCGTCATAGCCTTGGAATCCTCCATCTTGAACTTCCGCACAATGTCCTTGGTGTACTTAGCTTGGTGCACAAATGTTCCTTCCTTTGATTGCTTGATTTGTAGCCCGAGGAAGAACTGCAACTCGCCCATCATGCTCATCTCAAATTCCCTGCTCATATCCTCTGCAAACCTTGCAACAAGAGAGTTAGACGAGCCACCAAAGACAATATCATCTACGTACACCTGCACAATCAGGATATCTCTACCCTGTCTCAGTAAAAACAAGGTCTGATCGACCTTTCCCATCTAACAAGAACCCCCTCAACCTAACATAACAAGCTCTAGGCGCCTGCTTCAACCCATAAAGCGCCTTCCTCAACTTGTACACCCGGTGGGGTTACCTCTCACTCTCAAACCCCAGTGGTTGCCTCACATACACTTCTTCCTCCAACACACCATTCAGGAAAGCACTCTTCACATCCATTTGGTGCAACTTGAACCCTTTAGCCACAAAAAAGGCTAGAAGGATCCTAATCGCCTCCAAATGGGCTACGGGAGCAAAGGTCTCCTCGTAGTCGATCCCCTCCTTCTGACTGAACCCCTGAGCTACAAGCCTCGACTTGTTTCTCACCACTTCACCTTTCTCTCCCTCTTTGTTCTTCCACACCCATTTTGTACCAATCGGCTTACACCCTGGGGGAGGGTCAACCAACTCCCAAACCTGATTCCACTCAAAGTTCTCCAACTCCTCATGCATCGAATTAACCCAATTGTGATCAGATAGTGCGTGTCCAATGTCTTTGGGCTCAAAAGTAGCAACAAATGCAGCATGAGTGAAATGAGAATTGTTCCGAACCCTCGACCGTGTAGTGCGTTCGTTCATGTCGCCGATGACCCTTGAAGCTGGGTGATCCACTTGTACTCACCAGGGAGGTTCTCGCCTTGATGCTACCCCCCTCAACAATAGCTTCTCCTCGTTCTTGATTTGTCGTCGTAGGTGTAGGAGAGGGTCCGTCCACCACCGTAGTCGAAGTAGTGGGTACATATTCAGCCGGGGGCACCACATCACCATCTTCATTGTCTCCATGTTCATGCTCCTCCTCCTGAAAGATCTCCTCACCAAGCTCATCATCACCTGCACACTCAAAGACAAGCTGACTACGTGGCTGTGTCTCATCGAAGGTTACCTCGCAAGTCTCCACGATTTGGTTAGTTTCAAGATTGAGCACACGATATGCTCTAGAATGAGATGCATAACCAAAGAAAATACCATCGACAGACCTAGCCTCAAACTTATCCAGCTTCTTCCCTTTCTTAAGAATAAAGCACCTGCAACCAAAGACATGGAAGTGACTCACCTTGGGTGTGCGACCATGCATCAACTCATAGCATGTTTTCTTCTTGTGCACTCTGAGGTAGATCCTGCATGCGGTATTCACTGCCTTAGCCCAATACCTTCTCGGAGTCCTATGCTCATCAAGCATCGTCCGAGCCATCTCGCACAAGGTTCTGTTTTTCCTTTCCACAACACCATTTTGGGGAGGCGTATACGGACTCGAAAATTGGTGTTCAAGACCCAAGTCATGGCAAAAGGTTTCAAAACGACAGTTTCGAATTCTGAGCCATTATCACTGCGGATTGCTCGTATGGCATCTCCGTGCCTCTCGTTCCTCAACCTCAAGACTAGATCTCGAACAAAACCAAACGTCTCCCCCTTATCCTCGAGAAAGAACACCCACACATACCGAGAATAGTCGTCCACCACAACAAGGACATACCACTTCCCACCCGCAGATCGCACACGAGCTGGGCCAACAAGATCCATATGGAGCAGCTCGCATGGACACTCAATCATCACATCAGTGAGAGGCGGGTGAGAAGAGGCTACCATCTTGGCATGCCTACAAGGCGCACAAACTAACTCTTTCTCAAGCATCAACCGTGGCAATCCTCGTACCAAATTGAGTTTACTCAAGCGAGACAAAAGGTCAAAGCTCAAGTAACCCAACTTCCTAAGCCACTTCCACAACTCACTCGAAGAACCAGCCAAGAAACAATGCTCCACACTCGAAGACTGAGAAAAATAAGCACGAAACACCCGACCCTCGGGAACGACCATACGTACAAGGTCCCCTCGAGAGTCCAAAATTCGAGAACCACCGGGCCGAAAACACACCTCAAAGCCTTCATCCAACGAACCGGGGCACGAAGCAGATTGTACCCCGGCGATTGAACAAGAGCAACACGCTTGAGAGTGATCTTGTCACTCACCTTAATCTCACCTTCATAAAGCACACGCCCACGCCCATTGTCCCCAAAAGTGATCTATCTCTTTGTCACCACCGGGATGAGACTTGAGAACCACCCCCCGTCTCTAGTCATATGCCTCGAGCAACCGGAGTCAATCAACCAAATGTTCCTCAAGTCTCCCACCGAAATTCAAAAACGAGCATGTGAGCGAACAAACGACTCAAAGATCGGGGTTAGTACCAAAAGAGCAAAACCATTGCCGAGCCATTTGCTCGAAAGTGGGGTTAGCACAAACCAAACCATCTTTCCTACCAAAGCTACCACCACGAACACCACCTCGGTAACCACTCCGAGGAAACCAGCCCTCTCTCGCTCGGAGGAGGACCAAAACCACGAAACAAAGCCCGTGGATTGTCCCTCCTTTCCTTCTCAAAGCTACGACTCCTCCCATCCCCGTAGTGAACTCGAGGGGGAGAACGCCTAGCAACCTGACCACCTGCAAACTCTCCAGCCCAACCACCAGAACCACGACCTCCAAAAACAACCCTCACACCTGTATGAGCACGAAACCCAAATTTCCCCACACCGGTCTGACCGGTGTAGCCTGGGCAGCAGTACCTCCAACAGCCTTCTGCTCTCCCCAAGCCCGAACTGTCCTCACACTCGCCTTGGCCCTGGGCATCTGCATACGAAGCTCAAGTACACCATCAGAAGGGTGGTACTTGTCCTTGTTAGCCCACTCCTTCGCCATTCTCTCCTCTCGCTTCCTCTTGAAGCAAAACTCATCCTTATTGCCATCTCTCCCACAATAGCCACAATGGAACCTCACAAGCTTAGGCTTAGGCTCGGGCTGTGGCTGCTCACTTGGTTTCTCTCCACTCAACTTCTCCACCGGTTTCTCCTCACTAGCCTTATCACTTTCCTTCCCAAAGAACACTTTCCCGGAAGTGCTCACAAACTTGATAGGCTTTTGGAGATCATTTGTTGGTGTAGGAAACACGGGTGGAGCTGGGGTTGTGTCTAGTCGGTTCCTAAGATGGTTAGGTTTAGGAGGGAAATCATTTTTGTGGTGGGTTTTTGGTGGCTCTAGGATATTCTCTCCACTTCCCTCACCAACTTTGTTTGCCCCAAGTCCCTCACCATCCTGCCTCTTAAATGCCTCGATCATCATCCTCAACTGAGGCTCATGACCAGACAACCAACCCATCAACTTTCTCAGCTCATCATTCTCATCCTGCAAACGGTCAACATAATGTGCAAGTTCCAAATTCTTCAAAGCATGCATTTCAAAGGTTGAGCAAGATGTAGGAATTGGTTCTTTCAGCTTAGCCTCAAGTGAAACAGTGTAAGCATGCATCTCATCAATCTTAGCATGCAAAATAGGGCAAGAAGTGCAAGCACCTAGCAAAGCAAATCTAGATTTCAGCTCAGCCACTTCAACCCTAAGCACATCTAGTTCCTCACACTTGGAGGCATGCTTCTCATTAAACAAAGCAAGATCAGCGAGAAAAATGGAGCAATCAGCACAATCAACCTCATCCGAAACAACAGGGCTAGCCTTAAGGGAATCAATCTCAAGCTTGCTATCAAGAACCTGTGTCTCTAGCTCAGCCACTCTAGTCCTAGCATCCTCGAGTGAAGCCCTAAGCTCTTTTCTCATTTTCTTGGCCTCTCTAAGCATGTCATCACGGTTATCAAGCAACGAGCCAAGCCTCTCATTCTCCCGGCGCAAGAAGGGAAGTTCATCACGCACCTCATCGTCGGAATCGAGTTGGAGTCGCTATGTGTGCTCTTCTTGTCGTCGGAGCTCGGCGCCATGGTGCGAAGTCGTCTCTAGCGGCGCTCGGCCCGCTCAGGTTCTTGGATGACTTCCTGCTCTTGCGACGATCGCCTTCATTTTCACTGCTGCTTGAGCTCGAGGTGGAGTACGCGGAACTGGAGTCGACGTCGCTCGCTCCCACCCTCGCTCGTGCCTTGCGTCGGCTCTCCTTCTTCCTCGATCGTCGCTCGTCCTTGTGCTTGTTCTTGTGCTTGCTCTTGTGGTCACGCCTCGACCGGTACTTGCCATCCATCCTCGACTTGTGCTTGCAGCCGTCCTTGTTCTCGACCTTCTCCGGGCAGTCGGCGATGAAGTGTCCCGGCTTGCCACACTGGAAGCATGTCCTCGTGTTCCTCCTCATGTTCACCCGATTTTCGTGCAACCTCTCGAATCTCCTCGTCAGCAACGCCAGCTCGTCCTCTCCAAGCACGTCGAACTCCTCATCTGGCATAGACATCAAAGAGGACAAAGAGAACATCCTGGTGAATGGGTTAGTGTTAGCCTTTCCTTTCGAACCACCAACGAGGGCAAGACTATGGGAATCAGTCGGACCCTCGAGCTTGGCAGTCATGCCCCTATCCACCTCAGCCGACTTGAGCTTCGAGAACAGCTCATTCACCGTCAGAGTGTCATACTTCTCTGACTCCACAATGGCCTCGAACTTTCCGCCCCAAATCGTACGATCCAAAGAGTGTAAAAGCTTGATGACTCTATCATGATCATCGTACAGGAGCACGTCCACATTGGCCCTCATGTTGTTCACAACCACCGTGAACCTCTGAAACAAGGCATCGATGGACTCACCGGGGAGATGAGTGAAGTTCTCGTACTCTCTCCGGTAGGTCGCATACATCCGAGCCTAAACCTGGGCATTCCCAACATGAGCCTCCTTCAACACCAACCAGATTCTACAAGCCAAGTGCTCGGTGTGCACCCGATCGAACTCAGGCTGACACAAAGCACGAAACAAGTAGTCGACCGCATTATTGTTGGCGTCAAACATGTCCCTCGATCCCGCAAAGCAAGGAAGTTCATCGGCTGGACATAACCCGTGTCAACCGTGACATCCCAAAGGATCTGACCCTTTCCTCGGAGAAACGCAGCCATCCGCTTACTCCACATCTGGTAGTTCTTGCCATCGAAGTGTGGAGGACCCGAACCCCGTTCCCGTTACGCCATCCTTGGATCTTAGATCGGTTAGAGTCAATCAAGACCCATAACCGGCTCGATACCACTTGAAGGACCGATACGGCGAACCGCAGAGGGGGGAGTGAATGGGAGCCGATAAAAATTCTTCTCGAAGGGGATGGAAACTCCAACAAGATGAACACGGCTTCCAACACATGTCTCCGACTCACTACCCAAGTTGGCCAAGCCCACGTAGCCACCGGAGTGCCACCGGACCTAAGAACCAACACACAACCTTCGACCCAAGAACGCAAGCGGAACACCAAACCTCGAGTCCACCGACCAACACCCGTCGACCGATGAGCACCACCGGCCGATCGGTCCCCGCCGGTGAAACTTGGCAACTTCCACGAGAGAGGCTTCACACCGCTCAGTGCCGGTGAGACACACCGGTCGACCGGTCTAAGCCTCGAAAGCCACCAAGTCACCAAACGAGCCTACCGACCTCCAAACCGACCCAAACTCGAAACGCGCCCCAACACAGACAACAAAGAAACTCACCCGTACGTTCACCCGAGCAAAAACCCACAAGGGTTGCACCGGTCGACCGGTCAAGAGCACCGGTCGGATCGGTGTAGCCCGGGCGACTCAGATGAACAGCACCCGCGGGTCAACTCCCCCAAATCGAAACTTCGATCTCCTGAATCGCTCCACGAACTTGAACAAGACTTTGGGGATAGAAGGAACACCTCATGAGGAGTCCATAGCCAAGTTTAATCCCACCAAAACTTGTCCAAAAGGAGGAATCGAAGAAATCTCGCCAAGAACACCTCTAACCCTAGAACTCGGAAAACCCCAAAATCGAGCCCCTTTACTCACGGATTTGGGAGGGGAATCACAGCCCAAAGAACCACGAAGGGTTCCCACAAATTTCCCCCATCAAATCCCCAAGAGCAAGGTCCTGAAAACACCCCAAGAGAATCAACAAGAGAGGGCTCCGAAAATCACCACCAAGAACAACCGGGAACAACACAACCAAACCTTGAGGAACCATGCCGAATCATCTATATATGCCACAAAGGTTCATACAAGGTCTAGCTTGCCTCCCGATCATCCAACCCTCTCAACAATATCTCACCATGAAGCTCTCAAGCTAGTCCTATGGAAATCCTAAGAAAATAGGAAGGGAAAATAGGAAAGCAAATGAACTAGGGTTCCAAGAGATTGGCTGCCATTCTCTCACCTCATGGGTTATATGGAGGCAACCGAAAGTCAAAAATACCCTTTCCTAACAACTAGGGATACAAGCCCCTCAAGGGCGGTTTTGGAAGTTTTCAAGCTTTCTCCATCGGACGGATGCCCGACGACCGCAACCTCGCTTAGCCCGGATGCAAGCCTTGCGACCCCGACGCGTGTCCTCCGCTTCGAAGATTCCGGACTACGTCGTCGCACACCGGACGGACCGCGTGCTCCTCACCGGTCGGACGGGTACCCACCGGTCGGACACCGCCTTTGCGGCCTCCGTCTTCGGTTCTTCTGTCTTGGCTTTGTGGATCAACCAAGGAACCCAGTGGTTTTCTGGTGAACCACCGGAAACCCCGCGAACTCGGTGTAGCCTCCGCCAATCGCCACTCATGACTCGGCTCCCACGTAGTCCTGGCTCGACCTTGGTTTTGAGGCTCAACCAAGAAACTGTCCTTGACTTCATCTTGCTGTTCATGCCACCATGCAGCCCGCACTTGACCCCACTGGCCCCCGGGTCCCTCTAACGAAGCCTACTTGTCTTCCACACCTGGAGGCCTCACCGGCGACGACCTTTCGCGCTTGTTCTTCACCTGAACTAACACTAGTCAAGCCGCAACCTGTACCTGCAATTCTTAGCCAGGAATCAGTCCACACAACGTTGTCAATCACTCATCACACAAGGAAGCGACCATCCACCGGTCCTCGAACCACACATGGTCCTCAGTATGACAAGATATGCACAAAGCAAATAACAAGTGTACTGACTAGGTAGCACCGGTCAGACCGGTCAGTCTGGTCAGGTCCAGCCAGCACACCCAACTGGGTGGCACCGGTTATGACCGTAGACCAGTCAGGTCTAGTCAAAGCACAAAGAAAAAAGAGTGCGTGCTATTTGGTCCAAAGTGATCAGGCCAGGGTTGCAAGCTGGCTTAGCTCACTTTGCTCCATTTAGCCAACACAAACAATACACCATTCAATTCATGCATCGCAATCTAGCAATAGAGTCACTTAAATATTACAATAAGGTTCAAACACACAGTAGCACTCATACAAATGTTCTCAAGTCCACTAAGATAAAGTTCTAAACTTATTACATGGCTGCTCTCATCAGTTAGCTTGCACCGATCAGACCGGTGCAACACAGAAAACAACACTGATTTGAAGTCTTTAATCCGAATCTTCTCCCCCTTTGTCATCAAGCATCCAAGAAGGGCCTGGAGAAGAAGTAGTTGTTGAACACTATTCCTGAGATCCGTCTCCCTGGTGAGAGCTCCCTCCTATTTGAGAGTTGTCAAAAATCTAGTGCAAAGGAGAGTTTAGATAAATAGAATCTGAGTTAGTGATTTGAGACGGATGAGCTATAGGAGCGCTATTTTTGCCATAGTAGTATGGATTATAGCCAAAGATCTCTGCGGAGAAACAAGCGCCCCAATAATTTCCTTGCTCTGGAGGTGGAGGTGCTTGCTCTTCTTCCATGTAGTGAGATGAACCTGCCACATCCGGAGGAGGAGGTACAAATGGTGGAGGTGGAGGAGGAGCCGATGATGAAAACCCTTGCCCTTGCTCAGACTCAAAGAACATGGGCCCATATTGGATAAGCATGTCGGAGTTGGCCCATCCTTTCATCCTATCCTCAAAGGATGGTATCTCAACCCGCGGAGACTCAGGAGATGGAGGAGAGTGAGGTGGTTCAAACCCTTGAGCATTGTGCATCAACTTCATCGTGTCCCTCATTTGCTTGTTTGCCCTCCTAGACCTTTGTTGCTCACTTGAATGTCATGCTGGCTCTTACACATGCCAAATATGAAGTTGAGGATTTTCCTTAAAGGAGAAGTGGACCTGCGGGCACCAGTCATACCGGTGGCGACCTGAGGGCCTGTCCGTGGCTGATCTGAGTGAGTAGCGCCCTCCTCTGTGATTTTTGCGTCACGTCCTGGTGCTTTCTCAACTCTAGGAGATGGAAGCCTAGGATTCTTGCTAGGATTGAGCTTCAAAGGCTTGTGTGTCACATTTTTCAGAAACTCCGTCCTTGCAACCTTTTCAATCATATACATGATATAAGGACTATAGCTGCAAATCTTTTTGGGGTCTTCGGATAGATGTTTAATCTCTTGTCAAATGAAATCCCCAACACTAAATTCTGGAGCTCCTGGCCTCAAAGAAACCATCATATTTTTCTGAAACTTTGTGATCTCAGAGGGGTTCCCATCTCTAGGTGTGATAGACACCCTAAGGAGCCTATTAAGTGCAGCATAGTAGGTATAGAGATTCTTCACCTTCCCATAGTTTGCAAGCTCACCTCTCGGGCACATAAGGTGCAAGGCATTCTTGTCGAGCTCCCCTTCATCATGGAGCTGCTTTAAGTCTTTGTCTCCCGCCATGATCCCAAAGAACCTTAAGAACCTAGGGAAGGTGATGGAATACCTCTGACCATTGGTCATCCAAATCATAGCCCGCTCAGTACCAATGTGTCCAAAGTGCACAGTGGCATAAAACTGGGCTATTATATCTTTGTTCCAATACTGTCGGAACTCCATAAGCACCTTGACCCTTTGCCTCTCACAGTTGCTTATGACTTCATTAAAGATGGTGTCATTCTTCCTAGCCATGTGCTCCCAATCCACATATTGTGTGTTATGTGTGATTTTGGGCTTTTTAATTATCACTGTAGCATAGTAATCCTACTAACACTTAGCCCAAAATCTCAGATCAAAAGCAGTCCTAGCATCCTTATAAAGGTTCTTATCCCTCAACTTCTTGAATTTTTTATTTTTTAATCCTATTTAATCTAATTTATTAAAAATAACCCGCCCCAACTAAATTTGCAAAAAGTAGCCCTTTTGGTCGCGCAAGGCCGCGTGGCGCGACTCCTCACTGAGTCGCGCCACATGCCCTGGCGCGACTGAGGTGCCACGTCGGCCGGGCGCGCGCCGGCAACTGCTGAGGTGGCGGGTGAGTCACGCCACATGCCCGGCGCGTGGCGCGACTCACTTAAAATACCGGGGCCGCCGGGACCCTTTGTTTCTTCCTCCTCACTTCCCCACTTCACTCCCAAGACCTAACTCGACCTCACCCCCTCCCATGGTGCCGCCCCAACCCTCCCCCTCTAGATCCACTCCATCCCTCACCCGTTTTGTAGAGGAAAGTTTGGGAAATTGCTCGTGGAAGGTAACTCCTCCAATATAATCAATTAGTTTTCGCGGATTCCATCGTTTTCGTTGGATTTGAGGTGGTTAGGTTTAGTGAATGATTTGAGATAGATAGCATGCTTGAGTACGAATCGGGTATGATTAAGTGTAGTGTATCATGCAAGTGACCCATGTTAACCTCTTCTTACCGTGTAGTTTCTCTTGCATGGTAGGATTTCATCATTTCTATGTTGGATAGTGTAGAAAATATTGATATGTGAGATGAGGGTTGGTATAATCAATTTAATTTGTGGTTGTGTGTAGATTGATCGTTTAGTTCGTATATTTTCGGGTGGCATGGTTGATGACAATGGGGAGTTTAAAAGCATGAGGCAACAAGTAGCAAGATTTGATAGTCCTCCAACATTTGAAGATGTTAAAATCCGAGTGAATACTTTGTTCAAGGTTGGCAATGAGGGGGAGGAATTAAGGATTCATGGTTTGATTCTGGTGACAAAATAAATCACTATGTGATGATGCCTATTAAATGTGGTGATGATTGGTTATTTTACAAAGAGTGTGTGAAAGAATCTCAAGTACGTTGTTGTCGGTGTTTTAGACCAGCAACCTACTACGGGGAGTACCCGAAGTAGATGATCGTGACTAGCCGAGATCGGTAACTCGAAGGAAGAGACACGTGGCACACAATTTAGACGAGTTCGGGCCGCGAGGTGCATAATACCCTACGTCCCGTATGCCGCGTAGCTCGGGATTGATAGGGCACAATTACAAGATGGTGCAATAGTGCGCCGTGAGTTGTAGGGGATTGGATGAGGTGATCCCGAGATCGGTCCCCGCCTCGCCTTATATAGTCCGGGAGGCGGTGGTTACAAGTCGGAGTAGGGAGAGAGTACTAGTCGAGTACGTCTAGGAGTCCTCCATACGAGTGCGGAACATGTACGCCTCCGTAACCGAGTACTACTCCCCGTGTAGTCCTTGTGCTCCACGCCTTCGGGTGCCGTGTAGCGCAAGCCGGGTAGTCCCGTGGGCCCACCGAATAGTCGGTCCCGGTACCCACCGAAGTAGTGGCCCAGGGAGGTCCATACGACAAGCCCCCGAGTACTTTGTAGTCGAGAAGGATAGCTTCAACTAGTCTTGACGGCCTTAACGAGTAGTCCTCAAGCGTCCCCGAGTGCTACAAGTCAAAAGTCCTCAAGAGTAGTCGAAGTATCCCGAGGCCGGAATGTACTCCACCGATATTTGAGCAATCTTGAAGTCTTCTCGAGTAGTCCCAAGCGTCCTCGAAAACCGCCTTCGAAGGTCTTCAAAAAAATGCCCGTCTTGTCTTGAAGCCGGAGCCGATATGCAAAAGTGCGATTTGCAAAACCGCACTCCACATGGAATAGCCCCCGAGCCCGAGCCGCGGGCTGCGGCTAAGGGTCCATCTCGAAGTCTTGGCAAGAGAATCCCGAAAATCCGGGGAGAAAAAACCGAAGGACACGTGGCACGGAGCCCCCGAGCCTTGAGTCGAGTACTTCATCTCGAATTGAAGGGTCTTCTTGAAGAATGTGTCCCGAAATGCTCTTGAGACTAGCCGCTTCCCGGGTAGTCGAGTAGAAGTAGCCGAGCCCCCGAGGTGAGGCGCGTCGACTAGTAGAATACGAAGGGTCGCGCGCGCCCGCCGAGTCGGCCGCGTGTGGACTTATCCGGCCGCCCGCCGCGGGAGCCGCTTTGGCTTATAAATTGAAGCCAAAACCCTTAGGGTTTTTCACCCATTCGAGCTGCGGCCATTCCCTTTGCATCCGAAGTGAATCCACTCCCGCACTTGCCGCCGCCGTAGTAGATCCAAGTGCGCCGCCACCCAAATCTTTTTTTAGGGTAGCCCCCGAGCGGATGCGAGTGAAGACGCCGTAACACCCTAATTCTATTAAAATTTTGGCTTTGTTAAAATTTGATAGCAACCATTTATTTGCTTAAGGAGCATAAGGTTGTTTTATTTAATTTTAGGCATTTAACACTTTTCTAAAATAACTTTAATGAAATATAGGAATTATTTGTGGCATTCATGCTGGTGCATTATTTTTTTGGTTGCTGGAGTTCAAATTCAAATTTGAATTCTTTTTGGTTTGAAACCCTTTGCCAAAATGCTAAACCCTTTCTCCAATTCCCTTAACTTTTTCTTTTTTTCCCTTCTAGCCCAACAGCCCGCCGCGGCCCGCGCAAGCCGACCCGCAGCCCCCTCGCCGGCCAGCGGGGCCGCGCCCGCCTTAACCGCGCCCGCGACCCGGCTTTCGGCCCGCCTAGCCGGCCCGCCAGCCGCTCCGCCCGCCGCGCCCGCTCCCCGCCTCCGCCGCCGAGGCCGACCCGTGGGCCCCACCTCGTCATCCCCTACCCCGCGCTCGTCTCCGACCCGACTCGCTCCGCCGCCGCCGCGCCGCCCGAGTCCGACCCGCGCACGCGTCCTCCGCGTGGCCCGCACGCCAAGGCCGGGCCCCCGGCTATTTATAGCCGCCCGCCGCCCCCGGACCTCCCACCCAAGCCGCCGTCCCGCGCCGCCGGAAACCCTAGCCGCGCCGCCGCTTTCGGTTTTCGCCGCCGCCGTCGCTTCATCGTCGAGGAGCAAGACCGGGGGACGCGCAAGGAGGTGAGGAATCCGCCGGAGTCACGCGTCGTCGTCCTTGTGCACCGTAGCACCCGGGGAGGCCTCGCCGGAGTTCGCGCCCGCGCCGCCGCGCCGACCGCCGCGTGGACCGCCCGCACCGCCGCGTCTCCGCCCGAGCCGCCGCCCTAGATCGATTCGCCCGTTCGCGCACGTCGCATAGGTGCTCTTCGCGTCCCCATCCGTGGCCGGAAACCCTAGATTGGGTCCCGCCGGCGAGCCCCGCCGCCCCGCGCCGCCGCAACCGCTCGCCGCCGGCCTCGACCCGCCGCCGGCCGCCGCCCCCGCCGCATGCGCAAGACCCCGCCCACCGGATTGAAATCCGACGGCCGGATCCGAGCCGCGCCGCCGCAACCCGCCACGGCCATCGGATCTAGATCCAACGGATCTAGACCGGGTCAACCCGGTCAACTAGGTCAAACCCGCCGCCGCCCACGGGCGTTTTTGCGAGAAAAGCCCCCGGATTTTCTTTATTTACAAAAATATCCTTCCACCGTATAAGATTTCTTACGGTTTAGTCCTTTTTCTTTATTTTAGCCCAAAACCTTTTCAAATCTTCGCGGATTAGTCCCCGGATCTTCCCGAGCCCATAACTTGGTCGTTTTAGCTCCGATTTTAGCGTTCTTTATGTCCACGCGTTCGTCTCGAAGCGTAGATTAGTTTTGTGCTACTGTTTAGATCTATTTGATCTGTTTGGTGACTGTTTCTTATTTATTTCTATTGTATGCTTGTATGTGATGATTGTGGATCGTAGAGAGCGATTCGTTCGAGGGATTTGAAGATCCGGTCGTGCAAGAGTTTGAGCAGCAAGGCTTTGTTGAAGGCAAGTATTCCTTGATGCATGCCCGCTTATCCTACATAACATGCATTTAAATTCACCGTTTTTACTTTTCGCTTGCATTAATTTGATGGGAACCTATTAAGGATCATGCCTAGCTTTTGACTACCTTTACCTTGATGCCGGGAATTAAATTAATCTTGTGGTAGTTATTGCTTAGCATGCTCAACTCGGGTATTGGAAATAATCAACTTGGTTACCTTTTGTTATTTCATGTTCCGTTTATGATCTTTTACTTTACGAGACCACTTTAATGTGTAATCGGAACATGGAGAACCACCCAGGAAAACAAGACAACCACAAGAACTAATGGGCAATGGTCTTGGCCGATTAATTAGGAACTTTAGCATGGGATGGTCTTACCCGATAAGGACAAGGGATCGGCGGTACCGTGGGGTATGGACTCGCTCTAGCAGGGGGTTGGGTGAGTTATTCTTTTATGGTGGGGTATTGACCGCTAGGGGACTTTATACCTTGCTAACCGATCCGACCTTGTGGGTCATAACTTGCTAGGGAACCTTTGTAAAGGCCATGTAGCGTCCCTATGCAGTCACACCTCGGAAGTGTGGTATGGTGTCTTGCAAACACCGCATGGTTGGGTCCAAAGTTCTTCGGAGCTTTTACGCTCGCTTGTGGGTAAAGATGTACAACCTCCGCGAGTGTTAAACTAATCGATTAGCCGTGCTCACGGTCAAGAGCGGCCTGGACACTCACATGATTAAATTATGGAACTTTAATGTTTAAATTGTGGTTTATTTCTTTATTTTTGATGCTTATATCTTATTAATTGGGTTGGTATGAACTTACACCTCTAGTAATCGGTTTGCTAATAAAATTTGACCAACTAAAATGCTAAAGTGCTTGAACCTTAGCCATCCACCATATGGCCTCGCATGTTATGTTGTTTTCCCCTTGCCGAGTACGAAATGTGCTCACGCTTGTTTATTCTCTTGCATCTACAATACCCGGATTTGTCGCTCGGACCGGGAGAACTTTGAAGATAATCCAGAAGATTTCCAGGAGTTCTAGGTGTGCGTAGTCTTCGATCGGCACCGCCTGTGGAGGCATTTTGTCCGTTGCGAGAACTCGTTTGTTTAAGTTTCGTTTAAGACTATGGTTTGTAATAACTCTTTATTCATGTGGCACCGATTTTGGTATTCATAATGTCTAAGCGTGTGTGTAACTTGATCCCGGCGCACACGTGATCAATGCATTCGGTTTTGCCTTTAAAACCGGGTGTGACAGAGTGGTACTAGAGCCGTGTTGATCGTAGGAACGCTAGCCTAGATAGAAAATGGTCGAATTAAGGATTTTATACTCATAGAAGCTTTCTTACACATGCTTGCTTTATTCTTTACTAACCTTACTCTTGCCTTTTTGCTTCACTCTTGAGCCGTCTCGCATTCTTTACCTTGTGCTTGCTTTAGCTCTCATCCTTTTTACCTTACCATCTTTCTCATTCCGCACTACACTACGGATGGTTCGTAGCTTGGAGACTTCTCGGGCCGGGAGCGGTCCACCGTATGCTCCACGAGAACGGTACCATGATTTGCATGATGGAGATACGGATGAGGAGATTGAGATGGAGCCGCACTCGTGGTTTTCCCTAACCTTATCATGGTGCCCGATGATGAGGAAGATCCGGAGGAGGTGATCCAAGAGGAGGATGAGCTAGGCCGAACAACCCAACCTAGAGGAGCAAGCGCCGAAGACGATGAAGATTCCTCGGATCAAGAGATGGAGGAACAAGAGCAAGAGGAGGAAGAGAGGGAAGCGATGCGGGGAAGTGTACCATTACAGAGCCGATGGAGTAGGCATACCCATGGCGGACCACCGAGGGCAATGGTACTTCGCCTAGGCTATGATAAGGCCCCGTCTACCATTGTGAGCTGTGGACCCATCCGTGGTTCGAGCCCCATTGGGAGGTTGCTTGCCATCTTGGAGGAGTACATTCCATGCCGTGGAGTGAAGGAGATGTCCAAGCATCATGATGTGGCTCACGGGACTACTATGGATGCTTCGGGATAGCAGAGTCAGCTCGGAGGGCGCTCTATGTGCTCTCTCACAAGGAGCGTGACGGAGTTGGAGGACACCCACCGCCGCTACACACCATTTAGGGCAAGTGGGGAAGCCAAGACTTACATCGCCCCAGCACCAGCCTATGAAGGGACGCTCAACAATGTCCGGGGTCTACTTGCAGCTGTGAACACTGCATTGGATGATGCCAACAACACGCTATATGCAGCACAAAGCAGCAAATCTTCACTCTGGAGACGCAGAGGCGTGCCTTGGAAGCCGCACTTTTGAACGAGAGCGGCCGGAAGCCCATGAAGCCGCGAGAAGGATGTACCTCCCCATCACCCAAGAGGCCACACTACGACTCCCCTGACGCTCGCACAGATGCCATGGCAGAAGATAGTCCTTAGGTTTAAGATTAAGGATAGGATTTCCTTGTAATCGCTAGTAGACGATCGGTAAAGTGTGTTTAGTTTAGAGGTGTGGTTGAATGCTTGATTTTGTGCTTAATGTATGAGTTGGATTTTTGGTTGAGTGCAATGTGTTGTGGAGTGATGACCACAACGACATTGGTTTAGTAGTAAGTTTGTGGGGTTATCTTTCAGTCTCAATCAGTTATCTATCTTAATCTTTTTGTCCTCTTAAGTTTTTCCTTAATACAAATTCGAGATCCCAAAAATCTGTTCGCACAGTTTTCTGAGTCAGCAGTACTGTTTTAATTTTATCTCGGGCTACAGAACTCCGATTGCAGTAAAACCAATTGGAAAAGTTCAATAATTTCATTACTGATTTTCTTTGAAAAATTCAGAATATTTGGGTGGAAAACCAGAGAGTTATGACTAAAACATTACAGCCTCACGAATCTGTTAAACACTGTCGACCTATCTGACTTGTTTATTTAATAACCAGAGCTACACAACTCCGATTGAGGTGATTCCAGTTGGAGTAGTTTCATAATTTCATTACCCTTTATCAGTCCAAAATCCATAATTTTTGGTTACTTATACAGAGAGCTATGCCTGATTGTTTGGAGTCAACAGAATCTGTCTTATCTGAATATCATTGCTATCTTATCTTCCTAAGTTTAAACCTTGGTGCAATCATCTAAAATAATGTTCCTAACACTCAGATGGTGAACACCAGGTCAGGATCAGGTGTTAATCAACCCGCGGGAAGAGCACCCCGGCCGGTACAAATGGATCCCGCTATGCAGCGGTTCTTGGAGGCACAGACCCGGCTCCTCCGAACTTGACCACCACCGTGACAAACTTGCAAGCTCGGGTCAACAATCCGCCGGTGCCGCCACCTGCGCCTCGCAACAAGCACCGAGAGTTCATGAGTCATCACCCTCCTGTGTTTACTCACGCCGCTGATCCACCGGAAGCTGAAGATTGGCTCAAGACAATACTTAAGATGCTCACTACCTGTCAGTGTGACGACAGAGAGAAGGTCCGTATCTTTGCGGGACGACTTCGAGGCTGCGCGCCGCTTGGTGGGATGCGTACTCGCCGCTCATGCCGCCCCCGGACACTATCACTTGGGAGGAGTTTACCACCAACTTCGGGAGCCATCACATACCCTCCGGAGTCATGAAGATCAAGAAGAAGGAGTTCCTTTCTCTCGAAGCGGGGAGGAATGTCGGTGGCCGAGTATAGAGACAAGTTCATCGAGCTATCTCGCTATGCGAGCGGGGGGAGGTTGTCGAAGATAGGAAGAAGCAGAGCTGTTCCTGGATGGGTTGGTTGGTTCGCTGCAGTACCACCGATGTCATATCCTTTTCCTAACTTTCGGCAGCTAGTTGATGCCGCTATCCGCTTGGAGCACAAGCGCAAGGAGCTTGGAGAGCGAAGAGGAAGGCCGCCGGCTGCGGGCGGTTTGGGAGTGCGTCTCGCCCGCGCTTCAACCCACCGCCGAACACCCCGTTCCGCTTTGGGGGACCGGGTGGAAACTTTGGGGGCGACAGCAGTCCCGGCGTCCCGCTCGGCGGTTCCGGCGCACCGCTCGGCGGTTTCGGCGTCCGTTCCTCGGACTCCCCGCCCGGCTTCCCGGCGAGTTAGCAGAGAGCCCCGGTTGGCACACCCGTAAGGACCGTGGCACCGCCCAATCCTCGCCACCACTACTTGCTTCAAGTGCGGAGAACTTGGTCACTATGCCAATGCTTGCCCAAAGAGGAACCCCTCCACACACCCCCACACGGAACCAAAGCAGCGGACAAGGAGCGGAAGCCAAACCCCCGCGGTCTAACAAGGGACAACGAGCTATGCACGAGGCAAGGCGATGCACGTTGATGCCGAAGTCGCCCCGGAGAACCCCGCAGTAGTGCTCGGTATGTTTCTAGTTAACTCTACTCCCGCCTCGGTTTTGTTTGATTCGGAGCATCCCATTCTTTCATTACATCCCAGTTCGTAGCTCAACATAATCTACCTATCAGTCCCATGTCTCGCCACATGTTAGTTACCTCACCTGGGGGGATTGAAAGCTATCTATAAATGTGATAACGTCCATCTCAAGATCGTGGGCAGAGATTTCCGTGCCAATCTTATAATCTTGGATTCAAAGGGGATCGATGTGATATTGGGAATGGGATGGTTGACCGCGTGTGATGCGGTGATTCAGTGTGCTAAGAGGTCAATCCTTCTTACAAGTCCAGCTGGTGAAAGGTTTGAGTTTGCAGCAGATCCCGCACCATCAAATGCCTGTGCCGTGAATAAGCTTGACGGAGCAGCCTTGGAAGACATACGAGTAGTGTGCGATTATCCTGATGTGTTTCCCGAGGAGTTGCCAGGTATGCCCCCTGACCGAGATGTTGAGTTCGTTATTGATCTTTTACCGGTACTGCTCCTATCTCTAAGCGCCCATATAGAATGTCTAGCGATCAGTTACAAGAACTTAAAGCTCAGATTAAAGAATTATTGGGTAAAGGGTTCATTCGTGCTAGTTCATCACCTTGGGGAGCACCCGTAATCTTTGTGGGTAAGAAAGATGGCACACAGAGGATGTGTGTTGATTACAGGTCTCTTAATGATGTTACTATCAAGAACAAGTATCCTCTGCCACGTATTGAAGATTTGTTTGATCAGATGAGAGGAGCAACCGTGTTTTCTAAGATCGATCTGCGATCAGGTTATCATCAATTGAAGATTGGGCCTTCGGATATTCCTAAGACAGCTTTTACTACCAGTACGAACTTTATGAGTACACGGTTATGTCTTTTGGGTTAACCAATGCACCCGCGTACTTTATGTACTTGATGAACAAGATCTTTATGGATTATCTGGACAAGTTCGTTGTGGTATTCATTGATGACATTCTGATCTACTCCAAGAATGAGGAGGACCATGAGGAGCATTTGAGACTTGTGTTGCGAGCTAAGAGATCATGAGTTATATGCGAAGTTCAGCAAGTGTGAGTTCTGGCTCAAGGAAGTATCTTTCCTAGGTCATATCATCACCAACGGAGGTATTGCTGTGGATCCTAGCAAGGTTAGCGATGTATTGAAGTGGGAAGCCCCTCGTACAGTGTCTGAGATTCGGAGTTTCCTTGGACTTGCTGGTTACTATCGTCGGTTTATTGAAGGATTCTCTAAGATTGTGAAGCCCCTCACTACATTGCTAGTGAAGGACGGGGAATTCAAATGGACCGGTGCATGTCGATCCCGGTTTTGAAGAGTTAAAGAAGCGGTTAACCACGGCACTCGTTCTAGTAATGCCCGATCTACGAAAGAGTTTTGACATATATTGTGATGCATCTCGACAAGGACTAGGATGTGTGTTGATGCAAGAAGGTCATGTTATAGCCTATGCATCTCGTCAGTTGAGGAAGCATGAGTTGAACTATCCTACGCATGATCTTGAGTTAGCAGCGGTGGTTCATGCATTGAAGATTTGGAGACACTACATTATGGGAACTAAGTGCCAGATCTATACTGATCACAAGAGTTTGAAGTACATCTTTACTCAGAAGGATCTTAATCTAAGACAGCGTCGTTGGTTAGAACTGATCAAGGACTATGATCTAGAGATTCACTACCATCCGGTAAAGCGAATGCGGTTGCCGATGCTTTAAGTCGGAAGGGCCACACTAACATGGCAATGACCATTCGGTTTCGACGAGTTGGTAAAAGAGTTTGAAAGGCTCAACTTGAAAGTGGTTTCACATGCGGAAGGAGTGACTTTGGAAGTACGGTCTACTCTAGAGCAAGAGATACGCAAGTGGCGGCTAGAGGATGCTTGGAATACAAAAGATTAAAGAGAGCATGCAACAAGGAGAAGCCCCGGATTTCACGAGAAGATGAGCAAGGAACCGTGTGGTTTAAGAACCGGTTGTGTGTCCCGAGAGACGGGGAGATCTTAGAGAGAAGATCTTGAGAGAAGCTCACGACTCGGCTTACTCTATCCATCCGGGCAGTACTAAGATGTACCGGGATCTGCGAGAGGTATTGGTGGTACGGTATGAAGAGAGACGTGGCCGCCCATGTGGCTTTGTGCGACACTTGTCACGGGTTAAGGCCGAACATCGGAGACCCGCCGGTTTGCTTCAACCTTTGAAGGTGCCCGAGTGGAAGTGGGAAGAGATCGGAATGGACTTCATAGTAGGTTTACCCCGAACCCGAGATGGTTATGATTCGATTTGGGTCATCGTGGATCGTTTGACCAAGGTAGCTCACTTCATTCGGTAAAGACTACCTATACGGGGAGCTAAGTTGGCGAGCTATACATGTCCAGGATCGTGTGTTTGCATGGTGTACCAAAGAAGATCGTGTCGGATAGAGGTACTCGGTTTACTTCTCGTTTCGGGGGAAGTTGCATGAATCTCCGGATACTAAGCTAAATTTCAGCTCGGCTTATCATCCACGGACGGATGGACGGACAGAGAGAACCAATCGGATCCTAGAGGACATGCCGAGAGCATGTGCGCTTAAGCATGGATGTAGTTGGGATAAGAGCTTACCGTATGCCGAGTTTTCTTATAACAACGGCTACCAAGCTAGTCTCAAAATGTCACCCTTTGAGGCTCTATACGGAAGGAAGTGTAGGACTCCGTTATTTTGGAGTGAGACGGGCGAAAGGCGGTTATTTGGGGCGAGATATCATCAGAGAAGCGGAGAAACAAGTTCAGATTATCAGAGAAAATTTGAGGATTGCTCAGTCTAGACAGAAAAGCTATGCAGATGGTAAACGAAGAGATGTGGTCTTTCAGGAAGGCGATTACGTGTATCTAAAGGTATCACCTATCAGAGGTTTGCGTCGATTCAGAGTTAAAGGAAAGTTGTCACCTCGCTTTATTGGACCTTTCAAGATCATTGAGAGAGTGGGAGAAGTGGCTTACAGATTGGAGTTGCCGGTCCGGCTCGCCGAGGTGCATGATGTATTCCATATCTCTCGGTTGAAGAAGGGTTTTGGTCCTCATGACCAGGAGCCGTTACCCTTGGATGATCTAAACGTTGAAGAGGATCTCACTATTGTTGAACACCCCGTTCGAATATTGGAAACCATGACAAGGGTCACCGGGAATAGTGTGATTAAGATGTGCAAAGTACGGTGGAGTAATCATGCGAGAGGATGAGGCAACATGGGAAAGAGAGGATGAGTCGAAAGCGAGTTTCCAGATCTTTTTCCCAATCTGTCCGAATCTCGAGGACGAGATTCTTCTTAAGGGGGGTAGGATTTGTAACACCCTAATTCTATTAAAATTGTGGCTTTATTAAAATTTGATAGCAACCATTTATTTGCTTAAGGAGCATAAGGTTGTTTTATTTAATTTTAGGCATTTAACACTTTTCTAAAATAAAGTTAATGAAATATAGGATTTATTTGTGGCATTCATGCTGGTGCATTAGTTTTTGGTTGCTGGAGTTCAAATTCAAATTTGAATTCTTTTTGGTTTGAAACCCTTTGCCAAAATACTAAACCCTTTCTCCATTTCCCTTAACCTTCTTTCCCCTTCTAGCCCAACAGCCCGCCGCGGCCCGCGCAAGCCGACCTGCGGCCCCGGCTCGCCGCGGCGGGCGCGGCCCGCCTTAACCGCGCCCGCGACCCGGCTTTCGGCCCGGCTAGCCGGCCCGCGGCCGCTCGGCCCGCCCGCGGCCCGCTCCCCGCCTCCGCCGGCGAGGGCCGACCCGTGGGCCCCACCGTCATCCCCTACCCCGCGCTCGTCTCCGACCCGGACTCGCTCCGCCGCCGCCGCGCCGCCCGAGTCCGACCCGCGCACGCGTCCTCCGCGTGGCCCACACGCCAAAGCCGGGCCCCCGGGCTATTTATAGCCGCCCGCCGCCCCCGGACCTCCCACCCAAGCCGCCATCCCGCGCCGCCGAAACCCTAGCCGCGCCGCCGCTTTCGGTTTCGCCGCCGCCGCCGTCGCTTCATCGTCGAGGAGCGCACCGGGGACGCGCAAGGAGGTGAGGAATCCGCCGGAGTCACGCGTCGTCGTCCTTGTGCACCGTAGCACCCGGGGAGGCCTCGCCGGAGTTCGCGCCCGCGCCGCCGCGCCGACCGCCGCGTGGACCGCCCGCACCGCCGCGTCTCCGCCCGAGCCGCCGCCCTAGATCGATTCGCCCGTTCGCGCACGTCGCATAGGTGCTCTTCGCGTCCCCATCCGTGGCCGGAAACCCTAGATTGGGTCCCGCCGGCGAGCCCCCGCCGCCCCGCGCCGCCGCAACCGCTCGCCGCCGGCCTCGACCCGCCGGCCGGCCGCCGCCCCGCCGCTGGCCGCCGCCCCGCCGCATGCGCAAGACCCCAGCCGCCGGATTGAAATCCGACGGCCAGATCTGAGCCGCGCCGCCGCAACCCGCCACAGCCATCGGATCTAGATCCAACGGATCTAGACCGGGTCAACCGGTCAACTAGGTCAAACCCGCCGCCAGCCCTGGCGTTTTTGCAGAAAAGCCCCTGGATTTTCTTTATTTACAAAAATATCCTTCCACCGTATAAGATTTCTTACGGTTTAGTCCTTTTTCTTTATTTTAGCCCAAAACCTTTTCAAATCTTCGCATTAGTCCCTGGATCTTCCCGAGCCCATAACTTGGTCGTTTTAGCTCCGATTTTAGCGTTCTTTATGTCCACGCGTTCGTCTCGAAGCGTAGATTAGTTTTATGCTACTGTTTAGATCTGTTTGATCTGTTTGGTGACTGTTTCTTATTTATTTCTATTGTATGCTTGTATGTGATGATTGTGGATCGTAGAGAGCGATTCGTTCGAGGGATTTGAAGATCCGGTCGTGCAAGAGTTTGAGCAGCAAGGCTTTGTTGAAGGCAAGTATTCCTTGATGCATGCCCGCTTATCCTACATAACATGCATTTAAATTCATTGTTTTTACTTTTCGCTTGCATTAATTTGATGGGAACCTATTAAGGATCATGCCTAGGTTTTGACTACCTTTACCTTGATGCCGGGAATTAAATTAATCTTGTGGTAGTTATTGCTTAGCATGCTCAACTCGGGTATTGGAAATAATCAACTTGGTTACCTTTTGTTATTTCATGTTCCGTTTATGATCTTTTACTTTACGAGACCACTTTAATGTGTAATCGGAACATGGAGAACCACCCGGGAAAACAAGTACAACCACAAGAACTAATGGGCAATGGTCTTGGCTGATTAATTAGGAACTTTAGCATGGGATGGTCTTACCCGATAAGGACAAGGGATCGGCGGTACTTGTGGGGTATGGACTCGCTCTAGCGGGGGGTTGGGTGAGTTATTCTTTTATGGTGGGGTATTGACTCGCTAGGGGACTTTATACCTTGCTAAGCGATCCGGACCTTGTGGGTCATAACTTGCTAGGGAACCTTTGTAAAGGCCATGTAGCGTCCCTATGCGATCACACCTCGGAAGTGTGGTATGGTGTCTTGCAAACACCGCATGGTTGGGTCCAAAGTTCTTCGGAGCTTTTACGGCGCTTGTGGGTAAAGATGTACAACCTCTCGCGAGTGTTAAACTAATCGATTAGCCGTGCTCACGGTCAAGAGCGGCCTGGACACTCACATGATTAAATTATGGAACTTTAATGTTTAAATTGTGGTTTATCTCTTTATTTTTGATGCTTATATCTTATTAATTGGGTTGGTATGAACTTACACCTCTAGTAATCAGGTTGCTAATAAAATTTGACCAACTAAAATGCTAAAGTGCTTGAACCTTAGCCATCCACCATATGGCCTCGCATGTTATGTTGTTTTCCCCTTGCCGAGTACGAAATGTGCTCACGCTTGTTTATTCTCTTGCATCTACAATACTCGGATTTCTTTGCTCGGAGCGGGAGAACTTTGAAGATAATCCGAGAAGATTTCCGGGAGTTCTAGGTGTGCGTAGTCTTCGATCGGTACGCTCGTGGAGGCATTTTGTCCGCTGCGAGAACTCGTTTGTTTAAGTTTCGTTTAAGACTATGGTTTGTAATAACTCTTTATTCGTGTGGCACCGATTTTGGTATTCATAATGTCTAAGCGTGTGTGTAACTTGATCCCGGCGCACACGTGATCAATGCATTCGGTTTTGCCTTTAAAACCGGGTGTGACGAACGCCTTACACCTGGAGGATGAAGCCGTCGCCGTCCAAGACGTTCAAGGCCGCCGGGAAGAAGAGGGGCCGCGAAGAGGCCGTCGCGGCCGCCACCGGAGCGGCGCCGCCCATGTCTCCACCGCGGGCTGATCCAAGCCGCGAGTGGTAAAAGTCCAAAGTGAAGACGGAGGACTCTGTTGACCCTCCTGAACAGTGGGTTCATCAGGGAGAAGGAAGTCGACATGTGGAGATCCGCCGCTGGAGATCCATATCCGATGGAGAAAGCCGAAGACGAGATCCCAATGTTTGCGCGGTTCGTGGAGCGCGGTCTTGCGCTCCCGGCCGGCCGATTTCTTCAAGGGGCTGCTCGGGTACTACGGGATCGAGTACCGAACCCGAACCCCAACGGAGTCTTCCACACGTCGGTCTTCGTCCACTTCCGCGAAGCCTTCCTTGGGATTAAGTCGCATTGGGCGCTTTTCCGGAAGTTCTTCGCGTCCGGCCGCGGCCCGGTGCCACCAATCCCAGAGTAGTCATAGGAGCCGGCATCCAGCTGAGGGAGGACGCCGCGGAGCAGTACCTGGCATACAAGCTTGTCGACTCCAACACAGATTGGAAGACCAGGTGGTTCTACATCACGAACCACCACCCCGGCCTGCCGAAGCCGAGCGGACGGCAGCCCAGGCACCGTGAATGGTGGAACACGGAGCCCACCATGCAAGAAGGGATCCAACTCCCCGAGCTGCTAGCACGCGTCAAGGTGCTCAGGGAGGCGGGACTGAGGGCCGAGCACGTGGCCTTCAGTTTCATGAAGCGAAGGATCCAGCCGTTGATGGCTCGGGAGACCCTGGGCTTCGAGTACACCGGCGACGACGACGCGTCGCGGATGCCGGGAGGCGAGCTGGATGACAACAACATCATCGAGAGGTTGTCGCGGATCTTCAAGGACATGCCGCCGTACACGGCGTGCCCTGTCGAGGAGTACTCCGCCGCGCGCCCGCCCAAGGAGGTGAGTAGTCGTACTCCCCTAGTCGAGTAGTGATTGCTTGAAGTAGAGTTGCTGACGTCTTGTGTCTTGCACAGGATGATGTGAAGAGGTTCATCTCCGAGCCGCGGCCACCTCCGAGCGGAATCGAGATCCCGAAGGAGGGCAAGGCAAAGGAGCGGCGTGAAGTCGGTGAAGGTCACGACACCGTCGTCGTGGAGGATACCGACGACGACGACGACGAAGACGAGGAGACGGCCGCAAGACCGCTTCCACCGTGGTCGAGGTTTAGCCGCCGGGCTTGCCTCATGTTCCTCTCGGTACAAGACCCCCCGTCTAGCACGGAGGCTAGCCTGGCTGCGCCGCCACGGAAGCCGCGCAACCCCGCCAGGAAGCGGGTGACGAAGAAGCTGAAGGTCTCCGAGACCACGCCTCAAGAGGTAAGTTGTCTTGAGTAGAGTAGTCGAGTACCCTTTGTTCGGGTACGCTTGCTGACGAGCAGTCTTCCTTGTGTGCAGGAGGTGCCGCCAGCGGAGCCCGTCGAAGAGGGCGACGAGGGCGTGTGGGACACGGTGGGGGAACCAGCTGGAAGTCGCAGTCCAGCCCCCACTGTGGAGGACATCTTGGCGCAACTGGAGCGCCGGCCCCGGCTCCGCAAGGGAGCACGGGACACGTGGCCGCCGCCGTTGAAGAGGTGGTGGCCTCGGGAGCGCAAAAGACCGCCGCGCCGCCGGCCGGCTCGCCGTGGAGGAGGCGGTAGCCGCGGGGGGCGGCGGAGGAGGAGGCGCCCGCCGAGGGTGGGCGGTTGATATCACCGGCATCCTCGGTGCTCCGGCCGTGACCATTGTCCGGTCGAACTTGTAAGTACCGTATCCTTACGAGTAGTACTTTGTTGCAGTAGTCGATGTTGCACGACGACCATCCGTGTGCGCTTCGCGAGAAGATCCACGGATCGACCGGGATGGGGATGAGCCCTCATCGGCGGTGGCGGAAGAAGTCGCGCCGCCCGCCGAGGAGGCCGCTCCCGCTACCCAAACCGCGATTGAGCCACCGGTTGCGGAGGGCGCCGCTCGCCGGAGGCCGGTGTAGTCGAAGGTGAGTACCCTTCTTGAAGCGGCGAGCTCCACGAGGAGTAGTCGTAGGCACCGGCGGGTTGTCTCTCTTTGACGGGCGGCGAAGGTGGTGACATCCTCGCGTGGGTGCCAATGCGAGAGGTTGACACCGAGAGGCCCCGGAGGCTGCGGAAGGAACCCCCGAGCCCATGGAGGAGGTCGTCCGGAAGACCGCCGGGGGAGAGGCGGTCACCACGTCGCCGGGGGTTGCTCGGGAGGTGGCTATCCGCTCCCCCGAAATCCGGGACGCGAGCCCATCCGCTCGGCGCCGATGACGGAGGCACCGTGAGTAGTCGCGGTGGGATAGAGCTGCTCGCGAGATGACCTTATCGAGCCGGCGACGGTGGCCAAGCATCCGGAGGCGATCCGTCGGGCGGAGCGGTGGATGAAGGTAAGTAGTCGTAGCCTTTGAGTGGCCAATCTTTTTGTCGTTGAGTACTCTTCGTGACTTGAGTTGTCTTGTGCAGGACGTTGCGGAGCGGTCCCGCGAGAAGTCGAACCTGCTGCAGGGCTATGGCGACACGGTGCTCCGAGCCGAGGCGCTTGAAGAGCAACTTGTGAAGTCGCGCAGGCATGCCGCTGCTATGCAGTCAAAACTCGACGCCGCCTTCGCCAAGTACCACAACGACGTCATGGAGTTGCAGGCGAAGGGCGACGACTTGGTGCGGAAGAACAAAGGCCTCCGCAACAAGAACAAAGGTACACCCCCGAACTTGTCGCGTACTTGTTGGAAATCGAGAAGCGTCGACCCGATGTTGCGTTGCTTTGTGTTGCGAGCTTGAGGGCCGGAGGTGGAGCGGTCGAAGGCTTCGGAGACGAGCATGAAGAACCTCTTCTACCGTGAGCGGGAAGCCCGCCGGGTACTTGAGCTCGACTACAAGGAACTCGCCTTCGAGTGCGAGAAGCATATGGAGCTTCGGATTGCTTCGACGGGGGATCTCATCAGCTGCTACAAATCCTTGCGGAAGTTGAACGAAGGCTCGCGAGGCATTGCGGGCCCAGTTGAAGGAGTTGGAAGAAGCCGCGTTGCCGATCGCAAGACTCCTGGTGCCGCACCTGGGCGGCCCCAAGATAGCTCCTCTGGTGGATCGCCTTCGGGAAGCTCCAAGCCGGCTGGCCGCCTACGTGAAGCACATGGCCAGGTCGATCCCAAGACAAGTCTTGGCCTTCATGAAGTCGTACTTCCCGAAGGCCCCGGTGGAGGTAGTCACCGACGGGGTAGCCGCCAACCGCTCCGATGAGCGAGTATGCGTAGCTGGCTTTGGAGCGAGATGGCTCCCATCGCGGAGCGAGTAGGCGAGAAGGCCGAACCTCCGGTAGCCCCGTACTAGGTAGCTAGTAGCCATAGTTATACAAGAGAAACAATTGTAATGAATTGTATCCGGTATCAATGAAAGAAAATTTTCCGGCAATGAGTGCTCGTAGTCGCGATCTCGGAGTGCGGAGCGCCCATCGTGGAGTAGATGCGAGTAGTAGTACTCGGCTTTGGTAGTCCCGTTGCGGGGAGTAGACGGTAAAGAAGTTGATGAACAATCAAACTTTATTGCGAAGAAGTACACTTGGGTGGCCGGGGCCTTAGTTACAAAGTAGTCGCTTGGACCGGAGGCCGCTTACGACGTCGAGTAGAGCGCGGAGTGGGTAGCCGCTTACAGCCGTTGATCCGTAGGTAGCCGTGTAGGCTGGATCGTAGATCCGTAGGTAGCCGTGCAGGCTGGATCTTGGATTGTGGTCTCTTAGTAGACCGCTGCTAGAGTCCTTGACGCTCGTCGCAGCCCAGGGTCCGTAGGTAGCCGCACGGGGCCGGACCCCGGAGAGGAGTAGTGCGGAGGCGGAGCCGGGACCCGGGGGGTCGCTTGCGGCGAGGGGTGTTGACGTAGTCGTGTAGACTTGAACCCCGAGTAGTCGTGTAGACTATGCGTAGAATCGACGAGAGCTGGTCGACGTTCCACGAGTTGTTGATGTCTTCGCCTTCAAGTGTTTGGAGGCGGTAGGAGCCGGCCCGGTCACCTTTGCGACGGTGAAGGGACCTTCCGCGGAGGCCGAGCTTGTGAAGTCCTTCCATGTTCTGGATACGGCGGAGGACGAGATCTCCAACGTTGAAGGAGCGTTCCTTGACGTTGCGATCATGGTAACGTCGGATACCCTCTAGGTACCTCGGCCCGAGTGGACGAGGGCGGCGCGGCCGAGCTTCTTCGAGGCTGTCGATATCAACTCGTCGTCGTTGTCTTCCGAGACGCCTTCGTCGTAGTGCTCCCCTTTGGCGAGTTCCATATGACGTCGGCGGGGAGGATGGCTTCGGAGCCGTAGACCATGAAGTAGGGGGGATTGCCCCGTTGGCTTGGATGGTTGAGTCCGTAGCCCCCGAGTGCGTTGGGTAGTTCCTTGATCCACTTGCCCCCTTTAGAGTTCGCGGCGTCGTGTAGCCGCTTCTTGAGAGCGTCGAGCACCATCCCATTGGCACGCTCGATGAAACGACCGGATTTCCGCGAACGGAACCCCGAATCTTAGCACCTCGGCGGTAGTCCCGGGAGGGCTACCACGTGCGATCCCTGTCTCGGCGATGCCAAAATCCATACGAGAAAGATAAAAACAGCAATGTAGAGTACAACATTTATTTTATTACATTAATCGAGTACAAATCTCCGGCACATGCCGGTTACAAGTCCATCGGGACCGAATCAAACATAAATAAAACGTCTAGCACCGGCTCCATGAAAGCGCGGGAAACTCCATATCCGCGAGCGGCTCAAGTGTAGGAAGAGCTCTAGTCCACCCAACCGTCGTTGTCGAAGTCGTAGTCCGGCTCGCGTCGGAGGCACCGGGGTCTACCCGATAAGCGGGTAGGACATGTCGACTTCCCAACAAAGAGGCAAAAGCGGTGTATATTCTACTATGCATGAGACATCCCTAATGCGGCGTAGAATGCTTAAGCAAAGCGACGGTGCAACGTACAAGGTAAGCGAGAATACGGCTAGGAGGTCCACACCTTGGGGAAGCTTTCGCTTCCGAGGTCCACACCTCGGGGGTCCACACCCCGCTCAAGGAGTTCTACACCAAAACTCCGGATCTCAACCACGATCCGGAACCCAACTCTCATCCGCGATGTGGGGCCCACACACGCTCCTATCCCCACATCTCAACGGCGAAGCCGGCTCACACACTCGGGGGGAGAGAAGAAGCACAAGAGAAGTGAATCTAGTCGGGTGAGAGATCGAAAGAGCGTCCATAACTAGTGGACACGGACTATAGCTATAGGTTTAAACACTGCGAGAGGTTGTACAACCGTACCCGCCCGAATAGGACCGAACCGGCCGTCACCGGTGTCCGACCCTACCATACGGGCGAAGGCCAAGTAAGTGGATAGTACCCTCCTGCGTCTCCGAGCACGGCCCGGCCTCCGCGGCGAGCTCATACTACCCGCGAGAGGTCCCTCGAAGTTGTGGAACCCTTCCCCGGCCTCGCCGGGGGCAAAGTCTACTAAGGAGGGAAAGACCACTCCCGACACGATCACACCGATCCTCCTACGGGAGGGATGCTATCCACTACAAGTCTCACCCCGCACCCCCGCCCAATACAAGGCGGGCGGTGCGTACGAAAATAGTCATCCGAAACAAGGTCAGCGACGATCGGTCCTTAAGGGGCGAGAGCGAGCACTCACCATCTCCATCCCACTCGACACGACCCTCGGGTAAGAGGCCGGTTCGCATCTTCCCTCGGTAGCCGTTCACAAGTAACCCGGCGGCTCGCTCCCGCCAAAACACGGCAAGGAGGTACGCACCCGAACGCACGCTAGAAACACACCGAGATATCCCCATCTCAGTCCAAGCCCAGAGTACCATCCACAATGAAGCAACAAAAGTATGGATAGTTGAGGTAAGGGACTAGCTAGGGGTCTGTAGCTAGTCCCGCAGGTAGTAAAACAAGGGTACAGGGTATAACAAAGCATCAAGGCATGGCTATTAAACTGGTTATGCAATTCATCAGAACAATGCATTAAAGTAAAGCACTAGCAGCTATTTAACAACATGGGATCTATATGGTTGGGAGTGACATGACACCTTCGTTGCCGTTGAAGCAGTCGCTGTCTGGAGCAGTGTACTCGGGGTCCTCCACGTCCTCCTGGTCGAAGCTCGGGTCTGCGGCACGAGATTCGACGCAAAAATAAGAAAACGGTGCACATCTAAGCAATAACTCCAAATAAGAACCATTTTAGAAGATCCAAAAGAACCCAAACTACCTACAATCAGCAAGGTTTCGAAATTACGGATTTATAGAAATTAGTTTTATATTTTTCTGAGCTTTCCATAAAAAGTTATGAATTTTTAAAGGTTAAAACCTTATTTTAGGAATTTACGGAAATTAAACCCGGAAAAGAAAAGGGTTTTACGAAAATATAAAAGGGCCGGCGACGTCGGCGTGACGTTAGCGTTTCTCGTTTCATGGGCCGAAGGTGGGCTAAAAGGGTTACTGGGCCGAAAACGGCCCACTAGGCTCGGCCCAACCGCGGCGGGGCGAGAGAAGTCCGGGAAAACCACCCACGGTCTGCGGGCCGTGGCCTCAACCTACATGTTGGGCCCTTCCACAGCTCCCCGGTGGGCCGGGTGCCGCTTAAGGCCCATCAGCCTTTCACACCGAAGCGGGCCGGGGTAAGGGGCTCGCCCCCTTAGGCGCACGCCGCGCCGGCGGCGGCGCGGCCTTCCCACCGGCATCGGTGGCGGCGGCGGCGTCCCGCCCACGCGGCCGGGGTGCGGCGGCGTCGGGTGCCGGTGTTCGTGTGACCTCCCGAAGGTAGGGAAAACGGCTCGAAGGCCCTCTCGATTTCACGCCGGCGCGGCATCGCCGGCGCGCGCACCGGCGGCGAGGCGACGGTGCGGGGGTTGGGACACGGCGGCCCGGGGTGCGCTCCGGTTCTCCCACCCCCACCCCTTATCACTCGGCTCACGGACGCATCGGCTCGAAGGCCGGTTCACGGGATGGAGCGGCGAGTAGCACGCGGCGCGGTGAGACGGCGACGCCACGTTCTTGCGCACGCTCGACGGCGCGGCGAGCCGAGCCCGGCGGGCGGTGCGCGCTCGGCTCGTGACACCGCACGCACAATCAAGCAAAACCAAACTCGCGGCGTGACGGCCGGCGTCCGAACACCCGGCCGCGGCGCGCGGCGCGTCGCCGGGGGGACCGACGCGGCGGGCGACACCACGGCGAGGTCGTGGCCAAGGCGCGCCGGGGTGCGGCCGGCTAGGACTCACGCACGCGTGCGCGCGACAGCAAGGAACGGAACTTTCCCACCGGCGACGAGGCACGGCACCCGCCCGGCACACGGCTCGGCGGCGCACGGTGGGGTGGCCCTCGGTCCGGCCAACAACGAGATTCTTGCACAACGGCACGTGCTCCAACCCAACCGACGCCGCGTGCATGGGGTGGCCACGGCGCGGCGCGCGCGTCATGAGCGGCACGGGTCGCCGCGCGTTCTTCGAAGAACGGCGACGCCCGCGGCGTTCGGCGGCACGAAGGCACGCGCACGGGCAAGAGATAAGAGCCGGCGCAAGGAGAAGGGGGTGGTCACGATGCTCACGGCGGGTCGGCGGTGTAGACGTCGCGAGGCTTGGCGTGGGCGGCGGCGCGGCGTCGGTGTTCACGGCGGCGTACGCTCCGGTCCCGGCTCCCCGCGGTCACGAGCGGCGCCTCCCTCGTCCGGCTCCTCGTGTCCCCGTCACGCCTCGGCGGCGACGCGCGGCGGGCGGCGGCCGCGCACGGTCTTCCACCGCCCCTCCTCCTCTTCCTCTACCTCCCCCTTCCTCTTCCCTAACGGCGGCGCGGCACTGGAAAGGGGCAAAACCCCAATGTGGGTTGGTGGCGGTGGACAACTGGCCCTCGCCTTCCCCCCCTTGCTTTTGAATCCCCGGCGCCACAAGGGCAGGGCGAAATCCCTGGGTTGCCCCGGCTTGGACCGCCCGGGCGCCCGTGGCGGCGCCGCCTGCTCTCTCTCTCTCTCTGCGCGGCCGCGGTCACAGAGTCATGGCGCGGGGGTAAAAGAGGCCTTTCCTCCCCCGGCCCGGCTCGATTCGCGCGCGGGCGCGCCCGGCCCCTCGGCGTGCGTGCCCTGGCGGGCGGCCGGTCGCGCCCCGCCCCGCGTGTTGGTGTGGTGAGAACGGCGGCGCGCAAGGGGCGGCTCGGTGCGGCGGCGGGGTTGGTGAGGATAGGGAGTGCGCGTGCGGGCCCCGCGCGCGAGAGATAGAAGGAGGGGGTAAGGGGTTGCGCGGGTTAGCGGGGCCGATAGGGGGCACGGGGCGGGCCGGCGCAACGAAAAGGCGGGAAGAAAGCGGCCCGGTTCACGGGTTTGACATTTTGCAAATTAAAAGAATAAGCTTTGAACTAGGGTTTGAATTAGAGTTTGAATTTGATTCCCACTCAAATTCAAACTAAACACATTTGAACTCCAATTAAACCAGAGAAAAACCAACTCACATATTTTACCATTATTTGAATATATGTTTTTATAAATGGGTTAATCTGGTGGAGAATCCAGGGAAGGGCTAGCAATTTGGCTCGAAAATTGATAGCACTCAAGTTCAGTCAAAAAGTTTTAAATTTTCGCAAAATTTACACACCTAAATTCCTGGGTTGTTACATTCTCCCCCACCACCGAGAATCTCGTCCTCGAGATTTAGTCCTCGACCTCCTCCGTGAACAAGTGAGGGTACTCTTTTCTGAGATCAGCTTCCTTCTCCCATGTTGCTTCTCGCTCTGTATGGTTGCTCCACAACACTCTACAGAAAGGAATGGTTGTTCTCCTTGTCTCCTTGACAGCTCGGTCCAAGATTTTCTCAGGATACTCCGCATACTCCAGGTTGTCTTGCGGGTCAAGCAACTCCATGGGCACTTGCTTAGCCTCCACTGCCTTCTCACTCTTTTTCGAGTTGTGACACGTGAAACACTAGGTGAACTCCCTGCCATTGTCTCGGGTAGTGCAAGGTGGTAAGCTAAACTTCCAATCCTTCGGGTAATCGGGTACGGCCCCACGTACCTCGGTGCAAGCTTCCCCTTCACCAAGAACCTCTTAGTTCCTCGAAGCGGGGAGACTTTTCAAGTACACTCGGTCGCCAACTGCAAAAGTCAACTCTCTTCTTCTTTTGTCGGCATAGCTCTTCTGACGGCTTTGAGCGATCTTCAGGTTCTCACGAACTTTCTCAACTTTCTCCTCTGCTTCCTCAATGATTGCTGGCCCAAACAGTGTCCGCTCTCCCACCTGCGACCAAGCTAGCGGGGTTCCGCACTTCCGCCGTAAAGGGCCTCAAAGGGTGCCATCCGGAGACTTGCTTGAAAGCTTTTGTTGTACGAGAACTGCGCAACGGCAAAGCTTGCTCTCCCAATCGGTGCCATAGGTGAGTGCACACGCTCGTAGCATATCCTCCAACACCTGGTTGACCCTCTCTGTCTGACCATCTGTCTGTGGGTGAAAAGCTGTGCTGTAGCTAAGGGTGGTGCCCATAAGCTTGTGGAAGCTCTGCCAAAACTTGGAGACAAACTGTGGCCCTCGATCAGATACAATACTTCTGGGTGCCCCGTGCAGCCTGAGTATGTGCTCTACGTACAGTTCTGCCAACTTCTCGGTTGCGTACCGGGTCTTTACCGGTACAAAGTGAGCCACTTTGGTCAGTCGGTCCACTATGACCCAAACCGAGTCATTTCCTTTTGGTGTTCGAGGAAGTCCCACCACAAAGTCCATGGAAATGTCCTCCCACTTCCAAACTGGAATAGCCAACGGCTTCAACAAACCGACGGGTTTCGATGTTCAATCTTTACTCTGCTACAGGTGTCGCAACAGGCCACGTAGTGTGCTATATCCTTCTTCATGTCCTTCCACCAGTACCTGATCTTCAGATCTCTGTACATCTTGGTGCTGCCCGGGTGGATCGAGTACCTCGAGTCGTGAGCTTCCCTCATGATCTGCTCCGGAGTGCCCCTGTCTTGAGGTACACGGATCCGTTCTTTCAACCACACGGTGCCCTTGTTCATCTACCGGTAGTCCTCTGCTTTTACCTGCTTCATTAGTTCTCGCAGCTTTGATTTCTGCACATGACTACGGGGTGTTCGGATTCGTTCCTCCGGGTCATAGGTCACTTGCATCACGTTGACTTAGCCTTGGTCTACAATTTCGATTCTCGGCTTTTTCTAGCTCTTCGTGCAGAGCAGGTTGCTCTTCTCTTACCATGAGGTTGTTGCAATATGTTTTCGGCTCGGTGCATACGCCACGACATTGGCTTTGCACGGGTGGTAGTTGATCTCGACGTCGTAGTCCTTGATCGGCTCTAACCATCGCCTCTCGCCTCATGTTCAACTCTGTCCGTGTAAAGAAGTACTTCAGGCTCTTGTGGTCGGAAAACAGCTCACACTTGTTCCCTATCAGGTAGTGTCTCCAGATCTTGAGTGCATGCACAACAGCTGCCAACTCCAAGTCGTGGGTCGGGTAGTTTTCCTCGTGCTTCTTCAGCTGCCTGGAAGCGTAAGCCACAACTTTCCCTTCCTGCATCAGCACACAACCGAGTCCTTGCCTTGAAGCATCACAGTAGACCACAAAGTCTTTCTTGATATCTGGCAAGGTGAGCACTGGGGTTGTGGTGAGTCTCTTTTTCAGCTCTTGAAAGCTCTTCTCACACGCTTCTGACCACTCGAACTTTGTGTTGTTCTTGAGCAACTCTGTCATTGGTTTTGCGATCTTGGAGAAGTTCTCAATGAACCTCCGGTAGTAACCACCGCCAACCCAAGGAAGCTTCGACATCTGTCACGTTTAACGAGCTCGCTGCCACTTGGTCACCGACTCAACCTTGGACAGATCCACGGCTATCCCCTCTGCTGACAACACGTGCCCCAAGAACGCGACCTTCTCCATCCAGAACTCGCACTTGCTGAACTTGGCGTACAGTTTCTGCTGCCTCAACCTCTCTAGCACGACCCTCAGGTGCTCCTCGTGCTCCTCCGTGGTTTCAGAGTAGATCTGGATATCGTCGATAAACACCACTACAAACCTGTCCAACTCTTCCATGAAGACCTTGTTCATCAAGTTCATGAAGTAAGCAGGGGCGTTGGTCAGCCCGAAAGAAACCACCACGAACTCGTACAAGCCGTAACGTGTGGTGAAGGCTGTCTTGGGAATATCCTGCTCTCGGATCTTCATCTGGTGGTAGCCTGATCTCAAGTCGATCTTGGAGAAGAACTTTGCCCTTTTGAGCCTATCCAGCAAATCCTCGATTCTGGGTAGCGGGTACTTGTTCTTGATTGTCATCGAGTTGAGCGTGCGGTAGTCAATGCACATCCTCTTTGTGCCGTCTTTCTTCTCCACGAATAGCACCGGTGAACCCCACGGTGAGGCACTCGGCCGAACAAACCCTTGCTCGAGCGGCTTCTTGGTCGTTTCTTCAACTCGTCCGGCTCGTCGGACGACATCGGTACGGGCGGAGCCACGGGCCCCGCCCCGGCATCGGCTCAATCACGAACTCCACGTCCCGGTCGGGGGGTAACTCTCGTAAGCTCCTGCGGGAACACGTTCGGAAACTCACGGACCCATCGGGATTTCTTCAATCTCTTTCCCACTCATGTTGCACATCATCGTAGCGACCTTCGGACTGCGTGGCTCGATCCGCACTATAGTTCCCACCTGGGGTGTTCTAGCTATATAACTCCGGGGTTGCAAGAGACTAACCCGTTGTGCTTTGCCAACCAATCCATCCCTAGGATCACATCTATCCTGGTAGACTCCAAAAGCTGTCAAGTCTGTAGTGGGCGTTTGCCCTTCAAACACCATCCTCACTCCCCCGCACTCTAACGCACTCCTCTTCTCTCCTAGCGGAGAGCTAGTCAAGATAGGCCTTGGTCGAGGCTTAGTTGGTAAAGACCTTTCTTTAACAAACTTGGTAGAAATATACGAAACCGAGCTCCGGTATCGAACAAAACGGTTGCCAAAGGCGAGTCAACAAGGAACTCACCAAGTGTGACGTCGGGTGCGGCTGCCTTGCATCCTCGGCGGTGAGGTGGTTCGGACGGCCTCGTGTAGCTAGCGGCGGGCGGTCCTCTGTTGTGTACGGGGTGGTTGTCCTCCGGTCTTTGGTGGCTTGGGCTGGGGTCTGGAAGCGAGAGGCTGCGGTTCGACTCCCCCGGTGGCGCCTGCTGTGGGCACTCAAACGACTTGTGCCCAACGACGGCGGTTGAAGCAAGTCACCTTGGATCCGTCTTCGACGGCTGCGGTGGTGGTCTCGGTTTCCGGCGTTCGTCCTCCACTCCCGCTCGGGTTGGCTCGCTGCGGCCGAGACCGAGTGACGTGGTGCCTCTGTGTGGGCTGGTGGCCCCGAGCGTAGCCTGTCCTCTGTCTCCGAGGTGGACACGAGCGTCTGCACGGTCCGTGTGCTTGGACTTGCTTCCACGAACCTCCATGTACTCAAGCCTTGACCTCTCCACGATCAGTGCCTTGTCGATAATGGAGCGAAGTGTCGGGCAGTCGTGTGCGGACAAGTGGTGTGCCATCCCCTTGTGCAGCCCCTTCCTGAACCAGTAGACTTTCTTCTTCTCTGTGTCGGTGTCGTCTGGCACGTACCTCATCAGCTCTTGGTAGCGGTTGGCGTACTCCGCACGCGACATGTTTCCCATCTTGAGGAGCACGAACTCGTCAGCCTTCTGTCCATCACTGCCTCTGGGATGTGGTGGCTCCTGAAGGCCTCCACAAACTCGTCCCACCCGATGTGCAACGGGTCCGGGTGCGAGTCACAGTAGCTGTCCCACCACGCACTGGCTGTGCCGATCAGCTGGTGCGCTGCCACGGTCACACACTCCTCCTCAGTGAGCTCAGTCAACTCCAGCTTCTTCTCAATCTCCCGTAGCCAGTTGTCTGCGTCCATCGGGTCTGCTGAGTGGTCGAAAGTAGGCGGTCGCAGCTTGTTGAAGTTCTCAACCTTCTTCTGGAAACCCTCTGGCGCGTTGCGGTGCTGGCCCCTGTGGTTGTTGTTGTTGTTCCGAGCTAGCAAGCCGGGTGATCGTACGCATCGGTGAGTCTACAATTGCCATCACGTCGGCCAAGTTCGGGGGAGGTGGCGGTGGTGGCACCTCGTGTCCACGAGCACCGGCTTTGCTCCTCCCTCGGGGGCGGGGGTACTGTTCGTGCTCGAGCTCCCGCTCCCGAGCTCCCTCGTCGTCGTGCGCGGCTCCTCGACCGCCAACTCGGCCTCCTCGGCCTCCGCGGCTGCCCGGGCCTCCGCGGAGCCCGCCTCGTGGCGCGTGACCTCCACGGCGTCCGCGGCTTCTCGCTCCCCGCCGGGTTAGGGGCATCCTCCCCTCCGTCGTCCCCGGCGACCTCCTCGAAATGGGCCGAGAGTCGCCGGATCTCCTTGCTCCCGACATCTATTCCGGTTGCATGAGTCGGTAGTGGTAGGGAGAATATAATCATTAAGGTTATCAACTATAAAGGAGTAGTCTTGCTAACAATCAAAGAATTCATACAGACATAAAGAAGCATGAAATCCGAGAAGAACCATGAAGATCCATGTCACTCAATCAATGCCACCATACAAAAGGGGTGCACCTCGAGGTTTACTCCAACGACCTTCGAGGGTACACGGCAACACATCACGCTAACGCATGGTACATCATGGGGTAGCTACTACAGGCATGACAACATAAGCGACAACATGACATCTAACTCATTACATCGACTCAGAATCTGCTGCTAGATCTCTACTCCCATCACGGGGGTACTGCGAGGTGCCTGCGGACTAGAGTACGGTGGAACCAAGTAGAACGGCGGTGAGTGAGTCCACTGGGTAACCGGCACCACGATCGCCGGTCCTCGTAGTAGTCCCGGGTATTCTGAAGAGCACGGTCCATCTTTGCTGTGTCCTGAGAACCTCTCGGGTACGGGCGTACACGTGGTAGGAGTGTCGGGGGTAGCTCGAAGGTCTCTGTCCTTAGTCGTGGCCTCTTCTTAGGGGGTAGCTGCGCGGAGAGCTCCTCCAACTCTCTCAGCCTCTTCTGGTCGGAACGCTCCCAGGCCGTGCGGGTCCTGTCTGCTCGGTCTCTCTCCTCGTAGACCAGTCCACCGAGGTAACACAAGTGGTGGTAGTTGTGTCGACTCGCCTCTGGAGATCCCACATCTTCACTTGATAGTCGAGCGCTGCGGCTCCAACCGACTCCAAGCGGTCCCTCGCCTCGCAAGCCTCACTCGTCCTCACGCGTGGCCTCCCTTGCAGCCGGTGCAACTCTGCTCTCTGTCCTCGGCCCGTGCCTCCGGGGTAGCGATCCTCACGGCGTCCCTCTCGGTGCGCTCCCGCTGCTTTGCCGATCCAAGGCCCATGCCGGCTCTCCGTTCCTCGGGTGTGATTCCTCCAGGCGGTCAAGCAAATCCTCTCTCTCCATCTCCGAGGTCCTGAACCCGGCTGAGACTTCCATCCCACTTCCACCTCGGGTACGCGATCTCCTTTGTACGCCGGAAAAGCGCACGGTCCCGAGCCGGGATGCACCATGCGGCCGCGAGCATCATCTTGTCCTCCTCCACCGAAGTCACCTCAAAGGTTGCGCTCGGTCGCTCGTGTCCCGGTGGCTCGGGTCGTAGACTCTGTCGGAAGCACGGCGAACGGGGTGTCCTTAAGCTTCTCCCCCGAGCTGGACACAAACCATCTTGAGAGCTCGGCGTGCGCTAGGCGGGTGTGCCTCCATGGTCGAACTCTCGTAGCGGTGCACCTTGACCTCCTTGAACTGCGGCACCCGTGGGTCCGCCGGTACCGTAACGGTCGAAAAGTGGCGGAGGCTGCTCCATTTGCCCCATGGTCCTCCCCTTGTAGGCGACTCGGTCGGTCCCCACTCCGGCGCCTCCGGGCACTCCCTCGGCAAGCGGCGAGAAGCCTCCGTACCTCTTGCCATCCGACTCCCGGAAGGAACCCACGCTCTCTCCGCCATACGCACAATGCATTTAGAGCGTAGTTAGTAAGGTAGTTAGTGAAAATTAATCAAGGTAATGCATATATATAAGTATAGATATATACATACAGAAGCCAAGGGGGTTTATATAAAGTTTCAAGGTTCAGAAACGACTTCCTAAACTAGCGACCATTCCTGGGGCTCGTCCTACAGTCAAGCCTGGCTCTGGTACCAACTGAAACGACCCGGATTTCCGCGAACGGAACCCCGAATCTTAGCACCTCGGTGGTAGTCCCCGGGAGGGCTACCACGTGCAATCCTTGTCTCGGCGATGCCAAAATCCATACGGCAAGATAAAAACGGCAATGTAGAGTACAACATTTATTTTATTACATTAATCGGAGTACAAATCTCGGCACATGCCGGTTACAAGTCCATCGGGACGGAATCAAACATAAATAAAACGTCTAGCGGCGGCTCCATGAAAGCGCGGGAAACTCCATATCCACGGGCGGCTCAAGTGTAGGAAGAGCTCTAGTCCACCCAACCGTCGTTGTCGAAGTCGTAGTCCGGCTGCGTCGGAGGCACCGGGGTCTACCGATAAGCGGGTAGGTCATGTCGACTTTCCAACAAAGAGGCAAAAGCGGTGTATATTCTACTATGCATGAGACATCCCTAATCTGGCTGTAGAAAGCTTAAGCAAAGCAGCAGTGCAACGTACAAGGTAAGCAGAATACAGCTAGGAGGTCCACACCTCGGGGAAGCTTCCGCTTCCGAGGTCCACACCTCGGGGGTCCAGCGGCCCGCTCAAGGAGTTCCACACCAAAACTCCGGATCTCAACCACGATCCCGAACCCAACTCTCATACGCGATGTGGGGTCCACCCGCTCCTATCCCCACATCTCAACGGCCGAAGCCGGGCTCACACACTCGGGGGGAGAGAAGAAGCACAAGAGAAGTGAATCTAGTCGGGTGAGAGATCGAAAGGCGTACATAACCGGTGGACACGGACTATAGCTATAGGTTTAAACACTCTACGAGAGGTTCTACAACCGTACCCGCCCGAATAGGACCGGAACCGGCCGTCACCGATGTCCGACCCTACCATACGGCGAAGGCCAAGTAAGTGGATAGTACCCTCTTGCGTCTCCGAGCACGGCCCGGCCTCCGCGGCGAGCTCATACTACCCGCGAGAGGTCCCTCGAAGCCGTGGAACCCTTCCCCGGCCTCGCGGGGCAAAGTCTAGTAAGGAGGGAAAGACCACTCCCGACACGATCACACCGATCCTCCTACGGGAGGGGTGCTATCCACTACAAGTCTCACCCCGCACCCCCGCCCAATACAAGGCGGGCGGTCCGTACGAAAATAGTCATCCGAAACAAGGTCAGCGACGATCGGTCCTTAGGGGGCCGAGAGCGAGCACTCACCATCTCCATCCCACTCGACACGACCCTCGGGTAAGAGGCCGGATCGCATCTTCCCTCGGCGGTCGTTCACAAGTAACCCGGCGGCTCGCTCCCGCCAAAACACGGCAAGGAGGTACGCACCCGGAACGCACGCTAGAAACACACCGAGATATCCCCATCTCAGTCCAAGCCCAGAGTACCATCCACAATCAAGCAACAAAAGTATGGGTAGTTGAGGTAAGGGACTAGCTAGGGGTCTGTAGCTAGTCCCGCAGGTAGTAAAACAAGGGTACAGGGTATAACAAAGCATCAAGGCATGGCTATTAAACGGGTTATGCAATTCATCGAACAATGCATTAAAGTAAAGCACTAGCGACTATTTAACAACATGGGATCTATATGGTTGGGAGTGACATGACACCTTCGTTGCCGTTGAGGCCGATCGCCGTGCGGAGCGGTGTACTCGGGGTCCTCCACGTCCTCCGGTCGAAGCTCGGGTGCACGGCACGAGATTCGACGCAAAAATAAGAAAACGGTGCACATCTAAGCAATAACTCCAAATAAGAACCATTTTAGAAGATCCAAAAGAACCCAAACTACCTACAATCAGCAAGGTTTCGAAATTACGGATTTATAGAAATTAGTTTTATATTTTTCTGAGCTTTCCATAAAAAGTTATGAATTTGTAAAGGTTAAAACCTTATTTTAGGAATTTACGGGAAATTAAACCCGGAAAAGAAAAGGGTTTTCGAAAATATAAAAGGACCGCGACGTCGGCGTGACGTCGGCGTTTCTCGTTTCATGGGCCGAAGGTGGGCTAAAAGGGTTCTTGCGGGCCGAAAACGGCCCACCGGGCTCGCCCAAGCGGCCCCGGCGAGAGAAGTCCGGAAAACCACCCCTGGTCTGCGGGCCGTGGCCTCAACCTACATGTTGGGCCCTTCCACGGCTCCCGGTGGGCCGGGTGCCGCTTAAGGCCCATCGGCCTTTCACACTAAAGCGGGCGGGGTAAGGGGCTCGCCCCCGCAGGCGCACGCCGCGCCGGCGGCGGCGCGGCCCCTTCCCCACCGGCATCGGTGGCGGCGGCGGCGTCCCGCCCACGCGGCGGGGGTGCGGCGGCGTCGGGTGCCGGTGTTCGCGCGAGCTCCTAAGGTAGGGAAAACGGCTCGAAGGCCCTATCGATTTCACGCCGGCGCGCGGCATCACCGGCGCGCGCACCGGCGGCGAGGTGACGGTGCGGGGGTTGGGACACGGCGGCGGGGTGCGCTCCGGTTCTCCCACCCCCACCCCTTATCACTCGACTCACGGATGCATCGGCTCGAAGGCCGGTTCACGGGGATGGAGCGGCGAGTAGCACGCGGCGCCGGTAGACGGCGACGCCACGTTCTTGCGCACGCTCGACGGCGCGGTGAGCCGAGCCCGGGGGGCGGTGCGCGCTCGGCTCGTGACACCGCACGCACAATCAAGCAAAACCAAACTCACGGCGCGGCGGCCAGGGCGGCGTCCGTAACACCCGGCCCGCGGCGCGCGGCGCGTCGCCGGGGGACCGACGCGCGGGCGACACCACGGCGAGGTCGTGGCCAAGGCGTGCTAGGGTGCGGCCGGCTAGGACTCACGCACGCGTGCGCCAGCGGCAAGGAACGGAACTTTCCACCGGCGAGGCGAGGCACGGCACCCGCACGGCACACGGCTCGGCGGCGCACCGCGGGGTGGCCCTCGGTCGGCCAACAACGGATGCGCACAACGGCACGAGCTCCAACCCAACCGACGCCGCGTGCACGGGGTGGCCACGGCGCGGCGGCGCGTCATGAGCAGGCACGGGTCGCCTGTGCGTTCTTGGAAGAACGGCGACGCGCCCGCGGCGTTCGGCGGCACGAAGGCACGCGCACGGGCAAGAGATAAGAGACCGGCGCAAGGAGAAGGGGGTGGTCACGATGCTCACGGCGGGTCGGCGGTGTAGATGTCGCGAGGCTTGGCGTGGGCGGCGGTGCGGCGTCGGTGTTCACGGCGGCGTGCTGCTCGGTCCGGCTCCCCCGCGGTCACGAGCGGCGCCTCCCTCGTCCGGCTCCTCGCGTCCCCGTCACGCCTCGGCGGCCGACGCGCGGCGGTGGCGGCCGCGCACGGTCTTCCACCGCCCCTCCTCCTCTTCCTCTACCTCCCCCTTCCTCTCCCCTTTCGGTGGCGCGGCACTGGAAAGGGGGCAAAACCCCAATGTGGGTTGGTGGCGGTGGACAACTGGCCCTCGCCTTCCCCCCCTTGCTTTTGAATCCCCGGCGTCGCAAGGACAGGGCGAAATCCCTAGGTTGCCCCGGCTTGGACTGCCCGGGCGCCCGTGGCGGCGCCGCCTGCTCTCTCTCTCTCTCTACGCGACCGCGGTCACAGAGTCATGGCGCGGGGGTAAAAGAGGCCTTTCCTCCCCCGGCCCCGGCTCGATTCGCGCGCGGGCGCGCCCGGCCCCTCGGCGTGCGTGCCTGGCCGGGCGGCCCGGTCGCGCCCCGCCCCGCGTGCGATGTGGTGAGACCGGCGGCGCACAAGGGGCGGCTCGGTGCGGCGGCGGGGGTTGGTGAGGATAGGGAGGCGACGTGCGGGCCCCGAGCAACGGCAGAGATAGAAGGAGGGGGTAAGGGGTTGAGCGGGTTAACTGGGCCGAGAGGGGGCACGGGCTGGGCCGGCTGCAACGAAAAGGCGAAGAAAGCGGCCCGGTTCACAGGTTTGACATTTTGCAAATTAAAAGAATAAGCTTTGAACTAGGGTTTGAATTAGAGTTTGAAATTGATTCCCACTCAAATTCAAATTTCACACATTTGAACTCCAAAAGAACCGAGAGAAAAACTAACTCACATATTTTACCATTATTTGAATATATGTTTTTATAAATGGGTTAATGCGGTGGAGAATCCGGGGAAGGGCTAGCAATTTGGCTCGAAAATTGATAGCACTCAATTTCGATCAAAAAGTTTTAAATTTTCGCAAAATTCACACACCTAAATTCCGGGTTGTTACACTCGACTTGTCCGTTGGCCGTGGATGGGCGGCGAGACGTATCGACGTCGATCCCGCGTTGTTCTCGCGGTACTCCCCGGGCTGGTGGTTGTTGAAGTTGGATCCCAGGTCTGTGATGATGCGGTGGGGTAGCCCATAGCGGTGTACGAGTTCATCCAGGAAGTCGAGTACTCGTCGGCCTTGGGGCATGTGACCGGCTTGACCTCGATCCACTTGGTGAACTTGTCGATAGCCACCAGTACCCTGTTGAATCCTCCCGGCGCGGTTGGCGGTGGCCCAATCATGTCGAGCCCCCGGCGGGCAAAGGGCCGGGTTGGCGGTATGGTGACTATCTTGTAGGTGGGGATGTGTTCGTTGCTTGGCGAATGCGACATCCTTGGCACCTTCTGACGAGTTCTTCGGCGTCGCCCAAGGCCGTGGGCTAGTAGAAAGCTCGTCGGAAAGCCTTGCTGACCAGCGTGCGTGAGGACGTGTGGTTGCCGCAGACGCCCTTGTGGATCTCCTCCAAGATGTCCTTGCCTTCTTCGCGAGGGACGCACTTCATGAGTACTCCAGAGGATGCGCCCCGCTTGTAAAGCTTGTCTCCGACGAGGACGTAAGACTTGGCGCGGCGGACGAGTTGTTCGGCTGCGTTCTTGTCGGAGGGGACCTTCTGCTCGCTGAGGTAGTCGATGAAGGGTTGCCTCCAGTCCACGTCGATCATCATGACCTCCTGCCCGGCCGTTGGATGGGCTGGGGCAGTGGTCGGTGGCGCCGGCTCCGGGATGGATGGCGCGTGAAGCTCGTGAACGAAGACACCCGCTGGCACTTGAGCGCGGGTGGATCCGAGCTTGGAGAGGACGCCCGCTGCAACGTTGTTGTCGCGGACGATGTGATGGAACTCGAGACCATAGAACTAGTTCTCGAGCTTGCGGACTTCTAGGCGATGGCGTCCATGTTCTCCTTGTTGCGGTCCCGGGACTTGTTGACTTGGTTGATGACCACCCCTTGCGGAGTCGCCATGGACTAGTAGCCGCTTGATGCCCGGTGAAGCCGCGCGGCGGAGCCCGTGTAGGAGGGCTTCGTACTTGGCTTCGTTGTTTGAGACCTTCCGGAAGATCGCGGGACGTACTTGAGTTGTTCGCCGTTGGAGAGAACGGGAGTACTCCCGCACTCGCGCCCTCGAGGTTGAGTGAGCCGTCAAAGTACATCACCCAATGTTCTGGTCGCACGGTGGGAGTAGGTAGCTGGTTCTCCCGCCACTCCGCCATGAAGTCGACTAGTGCCTGCGACTTGATGGCCGTGCGTGGCTTGAAGTCGATAGTGAGGGCGCCGAGCTCGACGGCCCACTTGGAGATTCTTCCAGTAGCATCTTGGTTCCGCAGGATGTCGCCAAGCGGGTAGTCGGTGACGATGGAGACCAAGAAATGCTGCCGGAAGTAGTGTCGTAGCTTCCGCGAGGTGATGAGTAGAGCGTACGGGTGCTTACGCACGGGCGATAGCGGGCCTTGGACTACGATAGAACCTCACCGATGAAGTAGGCGGACGCCCGGGCCCGGGTAGGCGTGGCCGTCTTCCTGCCGCTCGACAACGATGGCGATGCCGACCACGTGGGTAGTTGCGGCGAGGTAGAGCGCGCTGTGTTCTCCCTTGTGAGGAGCCGTGAGGATCGGTGGCTTTGATAGGAAGTCCTTGAGCCGGGCAAGGGCTTGATCCGCCTACGGAGTCCACACGAACTTCTCTTGATGCTTGAGTAGTTTGAAGAAGGGGAGGCCCCGTTCTCCTAGCCTCGAGATGAATGCGTTCGGCGCCGCCATGCACCCCGTCGGCTTCGGACATCTTTGATGCTCGTGGGAGCTTTCATGTTGGTGATGGCGGAGATCTTCTCGGGGGTTGGCTTCGATGCCGCGGCGGCCGATGATGAAGGCGAGTAGTTTGCCCGAAGGGACGCCGAAGACGCACTTGTTCGGGTTGAGCTTCCGGCGGTACTCGCGTAGTGATGCGAAGGTCTCTTCAAGGTCGTTGATGAGGTGCGGAGTCCCTGGTTTTGACAACCACGTCATCCACATAGGCCTCGACGTTCTTGTTGGGTTGCCGCTTGAAGCGAGGCCTGGATGGCCCGTTGATAGGTAGCGCCGGCGTTCTTCAACCCGAATGACATTGTCGTGTAGCGATACGCGCCAAACGGGGTGATGAACGCGGTCTTCTCCTGGTCTTGTTCCTTGATCGCGATGCGGTGGTACCGGAGTAGCGGTCGAGGAAGCGAGAGCGAGTCGCGGCCCGCCGTGGAGTCGATGACTTGATCAATCCGCGGCAACCCGAAGGGGTCCTTGGGGGCGGTGCTTGTTGAGGTCGGTGTAGTCGACGCACATCCTCCACTCGTTCGAGTTCTTCTTGCGGACGAGGACGGGGTTGGCGAGCCACTCGGGATGGAAGACTTCTCCGATGAAGCCGGTGCGAGTAGCTTGGCGAGTTCCTTCTTGATGGCATCCCGCCTATCGTCGGCAAAGCGTTGGAGGTGTTGCCGTTTGGGGGTGGCCTTAGGGTCGACGTTGAGGGCGTGCTCAATCGGCTACACGGGCACCGCTCGGCATGTCCGCGGCTTCCACGCGAAGATGTCGCGGTTAGCCCGAAGGAAGCGATGAGCGCGTCTTCCTATTTGGGGTCGAGGCCGGACCCGATGGTGGTGGTCTTGGTGGGGTCGCTGTTCCGAGGTCGACCGTCTTGACGGGTACCTTCTCGGGTGGGCGAGGCTTGTTGGTACTGTCAGATTTCTCTGGGATGTCGAGTTCACTTGTAGCAAGCTTCTTCGACGCAGCGTAGACCTCCATCATCGCGTTGGGTACTTGATTTGTGGAGGCGATCTCCACGGCTTCTGTGTCGCAGTCGTGGGAGATCTTGAGGTCCCCTTGGAGGGAGAGTACACCGGCTGGGCTTGGCATCTTGAGTACCAAGTAGGTGTAGTGGGGCACCGCCATGAACTTGGCGATGGCCGGTCTGCCGAGGATGGCGTGGTAGGAGGTCTCGAAGTCCGCGACCTCAAACTTGATGTACTCGGTACGGTAATTGTCCCGAGATGCCCCGAAGGTAGGCGGCGGGGACCACCGAGCCCGGTGGAATAGCCTCGTTGCCGGGGACGATGCCGTAGAAGGGCATCTTGCTCTTGGTGAGCATGGGAGTGATGTCGAGCTTCATTTTCTTCAAGGTCTTGGTGAAGAGGACATTGAGCCCGCTCCCGCCGTCAATGAAGACCTTGTTGAGTTTGGAGCCCGCCACCGTTGGCTTCGGGACGAGGGGGAACCGTCCTGGTTCAGAGAAGCTGGTCCATTGGTCCGCGCGGGAGAAGGTGATGGGTACCTCCGACCACCGAGAGGGGTCGGGACCGCCGGTTCAATGGACATTACTTCACGACGGGTAGCCTTGCTCCCGCCTGCCGGCGATCCGCCGAAGAGGACGTTGACGGTCTTCTCGGGTTCTTGGAAGTCGTTGTTGTCGCCGTCCTTCTTCTTGTTCTTTTGATCATGAGGGTGCGGTGGCTCGGCGTCTCCTTGAGTGCGTGCCTGAGCTGGTAGCACTGTTCGGTAGTATGGTTGCCGTTTGGATGCCACGGGCACTTCTCCTTCGACGGATCTTTGAAACCGCCGGAGTTCTTCTTCGAGTTCCCTTTCGCGAGGCGCTGGATAGCCGCGACAGTATTGTCTGGCTTGCGCTTGCGGTTGGGACCCGAGTAGTAGTTGTTGTTGTTGTTGTTGCGGCCGCCCTGGTTCGCATTGCTGCCGCTGCCGCCGCCCTGGTTCTGCTTGGTCTTGCCACGAATGGCGTCGTACTTGGCGTTGGCCTTGTCTTCTTCATCCGCCCAGGACGTGATCATGTCCTTGAGGTGGGGGATGGACCTGGGGCGGCGACGACCGAAGTCTTCGAAGGTGCGGCGGTGATAGAGGCCGTCTTGGAAGAGGTCGATGACCTCCTTGTCGGTGACGTCGACGACGGTGGCGCGCTTGTCGAAAAAGTGGCGCATGTACTTGCGGAGGGTCTCGCCTTGTTCTGCTTGATCATGGCCGAGGTCCATGCGAGTACCCGATCGGCCCATGGCACCCGCGAAGTTGCTCGTGAGCTGCTCCTTCGGCTAGTCCCACTCGTCGATCGAGTGCTTGTCCGGCCGACTCGAGCCATGTGAGTGGTGCTTGGTCCAGGCAGAAGGGGAAGTAGAGGCACTTGGTGTCGCTGTTGCCGCCAGCGTTCTCGATGGAGAGGGCGTAGCATCGGAGCCACTGGATGGGATCCTGCTTTGCGTCGTACTTGGTGATCCCCAAAGGCTTGAACTTGTCGGGGAGGAGCAAGTTGCGAAGTCGAGGTGAGAAGGCGGGGAAGCCGTCGCCTTCAGCGGCAGTGGTCGACTTCTTCCGCCGCAGCTCCTCAATCTTCTGGCGAGCGTCGTACCCGTCGTGTGAGGCGCCGGAGGCGTGGCTGTTCACGTGGCCTCGGCCGCCGCGGCTGCCGCCGCCTCCCGGCCCTCTGTTGGCCCCGTGGTTGGAGGCGCCGCCGTCGCCGCCGCCGCCGTCGGGATCGTTGCCGCCGCCACTGCCGGAGCGCGGTGGGGGACAACTTCCCGGTTGCCGCGATCTTGTAGTGAAGGTCCGCCGGCGTTGGAGCGGCGATGGTTTGGCTCGGTCCGGGAGGTCGGCTCGAGTACGGTTGGGACCGTTGTTAGCGCCGCGACTAGTAGCTTCGTTGTCGCGAGGCTTAGGCGGGAGGAGGTTGGTTGACTCGTTGTCGACCCGCATGAAGTAAGCTTCTTCAGCGAGCTTGGCGATGACCTCACCGGCGCGTATGCCCTGAGCCTGGCGTGCGATCGTTGTGATCGACATGAGGCATTGCTCGGGTGTAGTGTGTACTCGCTCTCGACCGCCTCGAGAACTTCCGCAAGGTTGCGGATGGGGGAGGTTGTCGCGGATGCGTCGACGGCGTTCGTTGCGCTTCCGGTTGCGTTCACGTCGAGCGTCTCTGTCTGCCGAACCTCGTTGGGTGGAGCATCGGCGGAGAGAGCTCGTCGGCGGAGATGTCTTCCAGGTACTGGTCCTGAGCTGTGCCTGAAGGCCCTGGGGTGTCGCCGGCAGCCATGAAGACTTGGCGATCGGGGGTGCCAAGGCTAGACTCAGAGGGTGCCACCTCGGTTGGTGTGTTTGAGTCCGCCCGGGCTAGCGGTGTTCCCTCCTGGAACGGTAGTGAGTCGATGTAGGCGACGTAGCGTGAGTCTCCCTTTGCCAGGTCAGCAGGCTTGCGGTCTGGCCAGTAGACGTATCTGCCGGCCGGCGTGGATTTTATAACCGGCCCCGAAAGGCCCGGTCCTGACAAGGGAAGCTCAGTGGAGTCGTTTTCGAACTCGGGATCCTCAGGGTCCGACCCGAAGTCGAACTCGTAGTCCGGGTTTGAGTAGAACTCGGAGAGAGGGCCGTAGTCCGAAACGTGATCGAGGGCGGCGTCGGAGTCCGAGTTGCACTCGGGCACGGGCTCCTTGCCGGCTCGGCGCGAAGTGGGAGCCGCCGTGCGGGCCCGGCTGAGGATGCGGGGGCCGCGCGCGGAGGGCTCGAGCGGTGAGGGGACCGCCTACGATGGCTGAGCAGCCGGCTCGCATGCGATGGCCCATGGTGACGTCGAGTTCGAGTTGGAGACGGACTCGAGCTCGAAGTCAGCGTGGTGGTTGAAGAGCGAAACTTCGCCGAACTTGCCGGCGAGTTCACCCGTGACGGCTTCGGGGAAGCGTCACGAGGCTGTCTTCGGGTTGGGCCGCATGGTAAGGCGGCGGCCCGGAAGGAGCCCGCGCCATCCGCGGTGCGGACCCGGGCGCCGAACACGAAGGTGTCGCCGCGGTTGAAGGCGATGGTTGGCTTGAAGCGGACGGGGAGCCGTCGAGTTCGCCATGTGATCTCGGGCGAGAGCCCCTACCGGCGCGCCGGTGTCGGTGTTTTAGACCGGCAACCTACTACGGGTAGTACCCGAAGTAGATGATCGTGACTCGCCGAGATCGGTAACTCGAAGGAAGAGACACGTGGCACATAATTTAGACAAGGTTCGGGCCGCGAGGTGCGTAATACCCTACGTCCGCATGTCTGCGTAGCTCTGGATTGATAGGGCACGATTACAAGATGGTGCAATAGTGCGCCGTGAGTTGTAGAGGATTGGATGAGGTGATCCTGAGATCGGTCCCTGCCTCGCCTTATATAGTCCGGGAGGCAGGGTTACAAATCGGAATAGGGAGAGAGTACTAGTCGAGTACGTCTAGGAGTCCTCCATACAGTGCGGAACATGTACAGCTCCCTAACCGAGTACTACTCCTGTGTAGTCCTTGTGCTCCACGCCTTCAGGTGCCGTGTAGCGCAAGCCGGGTAGTCCCAGGGGCCCACCGAGTAGTCGGTCCCGGTACCCACCGAAGTAGTGGGCCCGGGGAGGTCCATACGACGGTTGTCCCGAGTTAGTTGTTGATGTTTACTCTCCAGTTGATTTACCACATAATTATGAGCCCATGGAACACTTAACTCAGGAAGATATGGTACCACACAATGAGGTTCATGATAATGAGGATGATGAAGAAGGTGGTGATGATGAGGAATGTTCTTATGGTTCAGATGGGGAAGATGACTTTGATAGATGTGGGTTGAATAATAATTTTGGTGAGTATGAGGATGATGAGGAAGAGGATGGGGATGATATATCCGTGAGCTGCGAAGAAGAAGAAGAAGAACCAACTCCAGTTAGCCAACCAACTCCAACTCCGATTAGCCAACCAACCCCAACTCCACTTAGGCAACCAACCCAACCAACACCTGTGGTTCGAGTAAATCCTATACGCCAATTTAGTTCTTTGGGTGAAGAGATTCCATTATTTGGTGAGAGGATAGATGAGGCGTCTAGAGGGTCGGTGTATACTCTTTCTAGATTCTGAGTGCCAAAATTCACTCAAACAGAGTTGAGGCAATTAGAAGTTGTACATGTTGATGTACCTGAAGTTTCCGTTTTGCATACGGTTCCGAGGAAGGCATATTGTGATTCAGGGTTACGTCTTAGTGAAGCTGATCCCAACAGTGGTCAATTGTTTATAACGAAGGGAATGCAATTTGATAACTTGGAATAATTAAAGTTTTTCTTAAGGGATTACTCAATGCGGCACTATAGGCCATATAATGTGATTCATTCATCAGCCAAAACAAGATACACAGTTGCTTGCCAACAAGATTGTGCTTGGAAGGTGTGGGCGCGTCCACTTCATGATGATATGAACAAATGGAGAATCACAAGAGTTGTCCAACCTCATACATGTGGGACGTCGGAAGTGGCACAAGAACATTCTCAATGCACGGCTCGTTACAATTTCAAGACGGATTGCTGGCATGGTTTATAAGGATCCCGATGTTTCTATAGCTGCCATCATTGAATCCATCAAAGCTTTCAACAACTACACCGTGATTTATGGAAAGGCTTGGAGAGCTAAGCGGCATGCAATATCCATGTTGTGGGGTGATTTGAAGGATGCTTATGGTAGGGTGCCAAAATTCCTACAAGCAATAACACACTTCAACCCGGGTACGAAGTGGTGCACTCATACTATGGGAAAGGAGGAGCTCCACAAAGGTGTAATGAAGCCAGTAATGGAGCGGGTGTGTTGGTGCTTCCCCCAATGTGTAGAGGCATTCAAGCATTGCAGACCGGTGATAAGTGTCGATGGGACAATCTTAACTGGAAAGTATAGGGGTATTTTGTTGATCGCCACTGGTGTTGATGGTGAGGATAGATTGGTACCCCTTGCATTTGCCTTAGTTGAAAGTGAGAATATTGACAACTGGTCTTGGTTCTTGCATTTGGTTCGTCGGGACGTTGACGTCTAAGGAAGGTGTGCATAGTTTCGGACCGCCATCAAGGAATACTAAGTGCGGTTGAGGATTACATGGAAGGGTACCAACCTTTCGTGAGTCGTTGGTGCATGCGACACTTTGCAGCGAACATATGGCATAGACAAGCTAACAAGAAAGTGAGAGAGTAGCTAAAGTTGGTGTGTGCAGCCAAAGAGGAGAGGACGTTTAATATTAGACTAGAGAAACTAAAACAAATGATGAATTCGGAAGCAAAAGAGTGGTTGGAGGAGTAGATGGTCAATAAACATAAGTGGGCCAATGCATTTGATGAAGGTGGTTGGAGATATGGTGTGAACAATACAAATCTATCGGAAGTGCTCAACAAGGTCCTCAAAGGCATCTGTGCTATGCCAGTATCGGCTATTGTGGAGTACACATTCTACAAGATCAATTCATATTTTGTGCATAGGTGGAAAAAGCAAGAGACCACATAGACAGAGGGTTACGTGGGGTAAATATTTTTGGTAAAGCCGCAAAGAAGCACTTAACCGAATAAGGTTTGAAAGCTGCGAGCATGAGGGCTGAGTTATTCAATCCCACATTGTATGTGTACTTAGTGAGGACAGCTTCCGCTTTGAATGTTGGAGGTTATATGACGGGCGGACGCATATATAAGGTGGACCTCTCAGGAGTGACTTGCACTTATTGTATACCTCCATTGCTACATGTTCCATACTCTCATATGATAGCCGCTTGCAATGTTAGAGGGGTGTCTTGGCTAGCACCAGCGTACACGACACAATTGTATTCTAAGGATTCAGTATTGAAGACATGGGCGGCTCGTTTTGAGCCAATATTAGACGAGACACATTGGCCTAAGTACAATGGTCCTGACTACGTCCCAGATGACGAGAAGAGGAAACTGGGTGTCGGAAGGAGGAAGAAAAAGCGATTGCGCAATGAGATGGACCAAACAAGTGGGTATGATAGGGATATTTGTCGGGGACGGCCATAAGGGTCCCCTAAACAACCGGGGAAAACCCACTTACCTTCGCAAAAAACAAAATGCAAACGAACCTAAAACACGAGTAAGACAAACTCACAGGCCCACGGCGCAGGTAGCCCCAACGGCCCACCAGACAGTCGACCCAGCCACCCTCGGGCGGAACTCCGCTTCGCTCGAGGGGCACGGCACCGCACTGACAAACCTCCGCCTCGCTCGAGGGCTGGTCGCACCCTCGGGTAAGGTTCCGCCTCGCTCGAGGGCTGGACGCCCCCCTCGAGCGAGGTCCCGCCTTGCTCGGGGGGCCGGATGCCCCCTCGAGCAAGGTTCGCGCCTCGCTCGAGGACATCATGGGCTCGCCGCCGCCGCACCTGTTCCCCCGACAGGGGCATTTAATGTACTGACATTGTCACGCGCCCAGGTCAAAGACGAATCCACGCCACGACGGGCCTGGGAATCACGCCCCGGCGCTGTTCTGCCAACTCCCCCAGTGAGGCCATCCTCGCCACTGTGCAACGCTGTGCGGCATGGCCGGTGTTAGTGCTGTGACACTGTGCCACTGTTGACGGTGAATTTCCGTCAACCTAGAGTACTTGTTATACATTGGTTTCGATTATGATTTGCAACTAACCCACCACTAGGCATACTAATGATGTAACAAGTTCACACTTGCATGTCGATTTTGGAGTTTGTTGTTTATGCAGGAAATTAACGTTAAAGAGTAGACTTTCGGTATAAGTTCATCAATCACTTCAAGAGGAGATCATGAAGCCCGTCACAAGTGAAGACACGCGATGAACATGAGTCCAAATGACCCGAGGACCGAAGCGTCAACGTGCAAGTGTTCAGGGACTCAACCAGAAAACAGCGAAGCTTGCATAGCAAGGATTCAAGCCTCAACCATGAAGGAAACGACGTCAAAGGCCCACATGCAAGTGCACACAAATAGGGAATCACGCGAGAAGCAACCGGGGAGGAAACCGAGGGTGAACCGGGCTGAAATGGGCCTGGGCCAGCCGGCCTGGGCCGACCGGCCCAGCCCACTCCGGGCCCGGTTCGCGTCCCCCTTTTGCCCTAGGTGCTTGTCTATAAATTGTCTCTGCCTCCACCGGCCGCCACATCCATCCATTCACAGGAACTCGGCGAAACCTAGGAGAGAGAGACGACGGCCGCCGCGAGTCCTCGAAGTCGTCTAGGAGATGGCCTAGGCCTACCCTAGCCGCCATGGCCGCCTTGCACAGTTGAGCCATGGCGGAGTTCCGAAGCTAGTTGAGGTCATCAATGGTATGAACTCGGTGGAAATGATCTAAACGCATTTATTATATTAGTAAAGTCCTTCATGTCATCCGATCTTTTAGTGACTCGATTCCTCCCTCGATGATTTTGTTTTCTTCTTGGTTATGCCTTTTCCCCAATCTAGTCTATAGCTAGATTACATAGGGTGCTCTTGTAGCGGCGGTGGCTAGAGGTGCATACCGGACCGACCAAGTGATTTCAACTCGTTCTATCGAACTTGCCCTAGACTACCCGCATGAATATGAATACGTTGTGACAGAACGGGGGTTCCGAAAGGCGGGCGTTTTCGGAATCGGACCGGAGGATAGTAGTTTAAAGATGGCTTTAGATGAGATGCATGTCGCGCTTGCTCTTTTGGCTGGAACTACGACTAGAAGATGATAGGCATTAGTTTCCCTTGTTTGCTCTTTACTTTGTCTACGTTGATGGATGCGATCAACCTTATGCTATAATTCATACATCTTTAAGGTTTATCTTGTTATGCAATCAATGCTTCATGTTAGGCTAGATCAATAGGTTAGATGGAGAATCCTAGGAGTTTGCTTCCGATCCTTGGATTGACAAGTCTAGGGAGAACCCTCCTTGGTGAAACGGCACCAAGTCACCCGTAGGCTTGCGGTGAACTTGAGCACGGTTTTGAACCGTCAACAAGCCCCTTTTTCTGGCGCCGTTGCCGGGGATCGGCAACTCGAACCCTAGGGCGATCCATCTATCTCTTTGACTAACCCTAATTTTTATTATTGCATATATGCTTGCTTTCTTATTTGTGTCCTTGAAAGTAGGTGAAAAGCTAGACACAAGACGTTCACATCCACTCCGACAAGATGATGACTACATCAAGATTCACTCTTTATTGGTAGGGCTAACTTTTGTTAGTGTCCCATCATCCACTAATGAGTCCACACCCTACACGAGTGATGTTGAACAAGGTATGTCAATGTGTCAATTGAAGTTTTAAGACTAATGTTTTGTGGAGGTTTGTTTGTCCAAGCAATAGGTGTTGGAAGCAATCACGTTGCGTGAGAACCACTCGTCACTTTGGCTAAAGCAAAAACAAGAATACACACCATTGCCATCATGCTACTCACTGGTCCAGCAATGGTGAGGACTAAAAGACAAAGGAGACGTGATGTAACGCCCCGGATACCAAGATCAAGGTCGTCAACATATTCGGATCAATTCACAAGAAGTTTCTGTTCCCATCAATTTCTGCACAACCTCAAGGGAGAACAACAGGATATCTTTGGATATTTATAAGCCCCATGAAGTTACGCTTCCAACGAATCAAGAATCAAGTCAATCGGAGGTTCCTACAAGCGGGTATGGCCGAATTACCGAAGGTTGCACGTTCTGAAATTTCTGGGCAGCATGCAAGAGCGGAAACAAAACGGCCATAACTCCCTCATGTGGGCTCCGATTAAGATGAATGAGTACCCGTTGGAAAGGTAATTTTATAAAGTTTTCAATAGAACAATATTTTGGTATATGTTATTTTATGTACACAGGGGAAAATCCACGAAGAAGAGGCAGCAGCAACATGATGAGAACAAGATAGTGGAGATGAGGACGACGACAACAAAGAGAAGCTTGGGCAACGCTTCCATTAGACCACACGAGATGAAATTCAGAAGTTTGAAACAAAACAAAGACTCCAAGAGCATTGGCAAAAGAAGGCACAAGTTGGCAACATCCGACGCTAGGAGATGTTAGAAGCAAATCACCATGGATTACACACAAATGATGGCATCCAATGGCGCGGATACTCTGGGCTCTCACACGAAGGATCATGGAGTTACATGAAGATATTTGAGACATCTGTGAAGTCCTACAAATGAATAAGAAGAGTGAGTCCACACAAGGAAACCTTGATGATGTGTGGCACGAACTAAGGAATTGCGAAAAGACGATACAAGCCACCGATCATTGAAGATTGTTTGCTTTCAACTCCGAGAGACCACTCACGATGGAAAGTTCAAAGGCCAAGGTACAAATTAACTTCTCAAGACACTTTTGGAACTGATAATATTCCTTTGATATATCATATCCATTAGCGAGGTTGATTCGATTCTATGCCTTGTTCTTATGATAATCATGATAGGCTAGAATTTCTTGAAGAGTGATAAAGAGGCTTTGTTGTGCTTAAAATTTGTTACATGCCTAATGAATCTTTGCCTAATGAGAGCTTAGTGCTGAGCAAGAAAACTTATGCTATAATTAATCACAACTTACTTTGTCATAAATTATGGTTATGGATGCGTTTGTTTGCAATATGATTTGTAAATCTTGGACTTGCTTTGTGCTCGGTCAAGCTAGAGACCTTAAAAGAGAAAATTGTGGGAGAAATCCCAAGTTTCACTAACCATGCATGGCATTAAATATAAATTAAGATGAGAGAATCATACACAAAGGAATTGCAAACTCGTGCATCACCGTCACCGAACCTCAAAAACAGACATCGCTGTTTTCATCAATTTTGAGGACCTGGTCAGACATGTTCAAGGAAGGAAAAGTTGAAAATCAGAAGCTCCATCAAGTGCTGGTTCCAACTCATCCAAGATCGATGAATTTGAAGACCCGTACAAGGAGATATGGCAAAAACATTGAGCGATGTGCAGTCTGAAATCAGCTTCGGACAGATTGCTGCGCCGGAGTAGAACGGGCATAACTCACTCGATCGGAGTCCGTTGGGGGTGAATAAATACTTGATGGAAAGACAATTTCATGCACCACACATTGAAGCTATTTTTCTCTACATGGTCTGATCTGGACAGAGAGGAAAATTCGTGAAAGAAGAGGCAGCGATAAAGTGCGATGGAGAAGGTGATGATGATGATGCAATGAGATGATTGGGCAAGTTTCTCATCGAGCATAAGTGATCGTGTCAAGCATGGAGAGTGGATCAAGTCTGCATGAACACCTTCAAATCTTGCATGAAGGATCATGGCTCCACAACAATAAGAAGGTATGTGAGAAAGTCGAGCTCTACGACTTTAAATGAAGCGCTTTGCGGGAGGCAACCCGGTTTTTATTTATATATATATACATGACCGTCTACATTGTGCTCTTTAATCGAACCATCAAGTAACATTGTACCATTGCTGTAACACCATGTTGTATGATCTAATTGCTATTGAGGGAGCGCTTTGTTATTTGATCTTGAAAAATTTGTAGACCTTTTTGTGTGCCTATTAGAGTTTAGAGTCTTTTTCTTTTGTGTCTTTTTAGAGAGATATATGAAGTTGGCACCATCCTTTGATTATAAACTTGTGGCTAGTTAATTTAGGATAACTTTTGTTTTTGCTTTAGACAACCTCCATATCATGTTGTTTTGTTCATCCATGTTATATTGCATTGCATGTTGTGTTAATCTAACTTTTTGTCCAACCAACCTAAGCCTTCCTATAACCCCCACCAAAAACCATAGCCTATAGAGGTAGGATTTTTTTGAGTTGACCGAGGGCTCTCACCCTCGGGGTTGAACAAGTCTATCCATTCCCTCTTTTCTAATTAAAAACTTTGACTAGCCTCCCCATAAAATCCTTAGGAAAACTTTTCACACCTTTAGCCATCCTAAAACCATAGGTTAGTTTTTCGTTAAATGACTCATAGCACCACCTTAGTTAGAATTTCTACACTTGAATTCCTCTCTTCAAAATCCTTGTTTGAGCCAAAAATATAGGATACCCATAACCTACCCTTAAACCTTGTTAGTTTGGTTGATTGATTCTTTTCGATGGGTCACTTCCTTATAGACCACATCAAAAGTGTTTTTAAAACCTTGCTAATGTTTGTTTGTGCTAACTTTCTGCATTTGTATTTTACATCCATCTCTTTGTCATCATCCACTTTATGTCAGCTTAGGACCTTTTGTGAAACTCTATGATGAATGCTTTCATATCCATGTTAATGCTTGTCGACATGCGTTACTACTTTTTGCAATCTTTTGTAAACATGGTGTTTAGACATGATTGGAGACCACCATCATTCAGTTTTATATACCTTGCTGTCATATTGCATTGTATTGTTTATAAACTTTGCAATGCGCCCTACTTATCTTACACCATGAAGAGTTGTTAATCTTGGGATAAGCATGATGCTTTGACCATGGTTAATAAATCTTTATGGCAAGGGAGAAGTTTGGCATCCACTTTGTAAGCATGGAGCTTAGAATTTGGTGTAAACATTGTTTTGTTTTTATACTATCCTCTCTTTTGCATACACACTTGCACTCACGTACACCCATTAGGATTTTTGCTAGATTAACTATGCCACAAGTGAAGATCGTGGGGATGTCATGGTTTGTTGGCATAGGGTGAGTATTCCCGACCGTCACCTCGGGGGTACTTTGTGCTTTATAGTTATTTTGCAGGCATGGTGAATCACTCCCATGAGTTCGTGATAAAAGCTGAAATCAAGATCATCAACACCTCCAAAATCCCTAAAGGAGCACTCCTGTTTTCATCAAGATTAAGCACATGTTCAGAGATGTACAAAAGGGAAAAATTGGATATTCAAGTGCTCCATTAAGTATACTTTGCAATGCATCAAGAATCAATATTTTAGGAGACCTGCGCAAGAAGTTACAACCAAATCTTTGGGCGTCACACATTCTGAAATCAGCCTGAGACAGCTTGCACCAACAAAGTAAAAAGGGCGTAACTCTCTTGTTCGGAGTCCGATCGGGATGAATGACCACTTGTTGGAAATATAATTTCAAGCACTTTGCAATGGAGTGATGGTTCAGTACATACTCAGTTCTAGAATTAGAAGAAAAACTCGTGGAAGATGAACCATCGGTAAGGGACAACATGGAAGGAGGAGATGATGAGATGAGAAACATTCGGGATGAAGGCTCGTGGCAAAGGGCGGATATTGAAGGATAAACAAAGGCAAAAATGTGATGATGATCTCCTTGCATGACGGTAGGGCTTCATGAATTTTAAGATGGTTCATCATCTTCCGTGCCTAGCAACATGCTAAGCATGGGGGAACACTTGGTGGACGAAAGAAGACCGCATGGAGTTCAAGGATCACGGTTGCTACGAATCCCGATCTTCCTTCTTCCATGCTAGGCACGATGTTTAAGCATGGGGGAGGGCGCGCTACATCACAAGCATCAAAGGACGGTAACAATTCCTCAACCCTCTCTTTGTCCTTGTCTTTCTAAATGCTTGTATATATGTATATGCCTTCAACAACCTTAGATGCAACTTTTGTATGTCTCTCTTGTTAAATAACATGGCTTCTAGGAGTACAACCTGAAGGGATACGGGGTGGCTACGCTAGCGCAAAACAAAATTTTCCCCGCAAAACGAGAACCGCTGCCGTCGGAGATCACGGGATTACCACTAGATGCGCGGATGCGGCGGAACCGTCTCGATGTAGACGAACGCGTCGAGGGTAGCGAGCGGTGCGGTTGCTCACGTCCTTCTTGACTTGCACGTGTGGCTCGTCCGATCCAAGTGCTCCGGATGTATCACCTCCAAGGTATCCACACGTATGGAGAAGGAAGTGACGCACGCCGGACGCTAGGTCCGCGAGTGCGACGAGGAGGGAGCGTTGGCGGCACGGGCGCTACTTGAGAAAGTTGTGTCTTTTCAGGAGGGGTGTGGTCCATATTTATTGGGAGGAAAACCCCCCACACCATCATCCATTAGCAATACGGGACTAATAGATGGTGTACCCCTTCCAATACTAATGGGCTTTACAACATTTGTGGCCCATTAGGACTTTTACACCATAATGGATCAAATCCATCTGAGCCCACTAGTGGATCAAATCCAGTTGACTCTAGGGCATATTTCCAACAGTCTCCCACTTGCACTAGAGTCAACTATGCAAGTATATTCATCCTCATTCGGCTTCCAACCCCTTAAGTGTGTGACCCTATAGGTTCACATACACATAGACTTGACCCGAGTACATTACTCGATCAATAGTTGATAGCGGCCTCTAGCAAGACGTGTCAACTCCTATGCATACGTAAAGATCTTATCAGACAAACCATCACAACAATTCATACATGCTATTCCCTTTGCCTCACGATATTTGGTCTAGCTCCAAGATGACCTCTCTTTCTCGACACTGTGATTCGGATCATCAAAAGGGGGTTAACCCTTAACCCAACACGGCCATGCATTTCTTGATCCGATCACTCGAGGGGCCCGGAGATATCTCTCTCAAGTAGAGGGGCAAATTATATCTTGATTGACCATGCCTCACGGCAAGATGCTTCCCGACAAACCCGAAAGTCATCTTTATGACTACCCGATTCGGAGTAGCGGTTGATGGCCCCTAAGTAGGTCAATTCACATCTTGAGTACATGTGACAATCTCAAGTCTAAGGACATAGCGTATACGTTGTGTAAACAGAGAACAAGGTCTCAAATTGGGTCGGTCCGCCCCATGTCATACATGTGCCCACATTATTAGTTATACATCTCCATGTTCATGACTTGTGAAACATAGTCATCAACTAATTCATGTGCTAGTCATTAACTCATACTAGGGACAACTTTTGAATAACCATACAAGTAAAAGAGTTTCACAAACAATTCACATAATTGCCAATCAAATACAAGTCGCCTTTCATGGATATTCAATAAAAGAACCAAGTGACATGGATATAATGAAATATAATCATCTCTATAATTCCTTATAGGACATATTTCTAACATTCTTCCACTTGCACTTGAGCTAATCTAGAATATATCTAATACCCATAGCTCTCATGTGCGCCTCATGCTTAGGTTGTGGAAGGGGTTTTGTCAAAGGATCTGCAACATTCAAATCCGTGTGTACTTTGCATATCTTGATATCACCTCGTCTAACGATCTCTCGTATCAGATGAAATTTCCGCAGTACATGTTTATTCTTTTGGTGGTTCCTTGGCTCCTTTGCTTGCGCAATAGCCCCATTGTTGTCACAATAAAGATCCAATGGGCTAGAGACATTCGGAAACACACCAAGTTCGAAAGGAACTTCCTTATCCAAACACCCTCCTTTGCGGCTTTCGAAGTCGTGATGTACTCGGCTTCGTTGTAGAATCGCCCACTCGTCTCCTGCTTGGAACTCTTCCGACTCACGGCTCCACCATTTATTGTAAATACGTATCCGATTGCGACTTTGAATCATCTTGGTCGGTTTGGAAACTAGCATCGGTGTAACCCGTTACAACGAGCTCCTCCTCACCTCCATAGACTAGGAACATGCCTTTAGTCCTTCTTAAGTACTTAAAAACATTTTTAACCGCCGTCCGGTGACCCTCACCTGGATCGATTGGTTTCTCGCTTGTAATACCGTGTGCATACGAAATATCCGGACGTGTACATATCATTGCATACATAATAGATCCGATGGCCGAAGCATACGGTATTCTACTCATGCGTTCCCGCTCATCGGTTGTCGAAGGACACCGAGTCTTGCTAAGATGTATGCCATGTGACATAGGCAAGAACCCTTTCTTTGCCTCTTCCATGTTGAACCTTTTCAACACTTTATCAATGTAATTGTCTTGGCTTAATCCTATAAGCCTTTTTGATCTATCTCTATAGATTTTGATGCACAAAATGTATGTCGCCTCACCTAAGTCCTTCATTGAAAAACTATTTTTTAATGAGGTCTTAGCGGCCTCAAGCATAGGAATGTCATTTCCAATCGGTAATATGTCATCCACATATAAGATTAGAAATACTACGAGCTCCCACTTGCCTTCTTGTAAACACAAGGCTCTTCTTCACTCGAATGAAGCCAAACCCTTTTACCACCTCATCAAAGCGAAGGTTCCAACTCCGAGATGCTTGCTTCAATCCATAAATGGATTTTTGAAGTTTGCACACCTTTCCAAAGCATTGGTTGGATCAACAAATCCCTCAAAGTTGTGTCATATACACATCCTCGTCGATTTCCATTTAGGAAAGTTGTTTTGACATCCATCCGCCATATCTCATAATCAAAATATGCAGCTATAGCTAGAATGATCCGAATAGATTTAAGCATCGCTACGGGTGAGAATGTCTCGTCGTAGTCAACTCCTTGAACTTGTCGAAAACCTTTTGCAACAAGTCGAGCTTTTTGGATGTGAACATTTCCATCCATGTCCCTCTTCTTCTTATAGATCCATTTGCACTCTATGGGTTTAACACCATCTGGCGGATCAACCAAGTTCCAAACTTGATTGTCATCCATGGAATCTATTTCGGATCTCATGGCACTTTGCCATTTCTCGGAATCTGGGTCCATCATTGCTTCTGCATATGTCATAGGTTCATCATTGTCTAACAACAATATGTCGCGCTCTCTCGCGATCATGAGATTGAGCTTATCAGTTGCGCGACGTACCCTTTTAGACCTTCGTGGTTGTGGTGGTGCTTATCTTGCCACGGGCATCTCAACTCGTTCAGCTACATTAGCATCAATTGTGAAATCTTGCCCAACCGGCTCATCTTGAACTTCTTCAAGATACACCTTCTGTCTACATTTTTCTCTTTTAAGAAACTCTTTCTCTAAGAAAACGTCGTTCCGAGTGACAAACACTTTGCCTTCGACCGGTTGTAGAAATAATGTCCCAAGGTTTCCTTTGGATATCCCACGAATATGCACTTGTCCGATTTAGGTGTTAATTTATCCGATTGAAGTTTCTTCACATAAACCTCACAACCCCAAATTTTCGGAAAAGACAAGCGGGAGTATTACCGGTCCACATCTCATATGGTGTCTTAACTACGGACTTAGAAGGTACCCTATTTAAAGTGAAAGCTGCGGTTTCTAGAGCATAACCCCAAAATGACTATGGTAGGTCCGACTGGCTCATCATTGATCGGACCATGTCCAACAAGGTTCGATTATGTCGCTCAGATACACCGTTTCTTTGAGGTGTTCCAGGTGGCGTAAGTTGTGGAACAATTCCGCAACTCTTTAGATGATTGCTAAACTCATGGCTCAAATACTCACCTCCACAATCAGAACGCAAGGTCTTGATTTTCTTGCCACGTTGATTTTCTACTTCACTCTGAAATTCTTTGAACTTTTCAAAAGTTTCAGACTTGTGCTTCATTAAATAGACATAACCATATCTACTTAAATCATCAGTGAATGTTATGAAGTATTGGTATCCACCTCTAGCTGTCGTACTCATTGGTCCGCACACATCCGTATGTATGAGTTCCAGTAAGTCTGAGGCTCTCTCAGGAAAACCTGAGAAAGGCATCTTGGTCATCTTGCCTAGCAAACAAGCTTCACATGTCTCGTAGGATTCAAAATCAAACGAAGTTAAAAGTCCATCGTTATGGAGCTTCTTCATGCGCTTTTCACTGATGTGACCCAAATGACAATGCCATATGTAGGTAGGACTTAAATCATTAGGTCGAGACCTTTTAGCACTTATGTTACGGATAGGTGAATGATCAAGATTTAAAACAAATAAGCCATTCACAATGGATGCACAAGCCACAAACATATTATCCTTAGAGATCACACAACCATTGTTTTCACTCGCAAATGAATAACCATCCTTCATCAAACATGAAGGGGATAAAATGTTCCGACTCAAACTAGGAACAAAATAACAATTATTCAAATCCATAATAAATCCCGACGGGAGGTGGAGTTGCATCGTCCCGACGGTCAACGCAAAGCAACTCTTGCATTATTGCCCATGCGGAAATCAACTTCTCCTTTTCCAACGCTTCTACTTCTTATCATTCCCCGTGTCGAATTGCAAATATGAGCAACCGATCCGGTATCAAATACCCAAGAATTAATGACGGTATTAGCGAGGAAAACATGATCCGTAACATAAACATGAAGTGTACCGAAGTGGAAGTACCCTTGCTTCCCTTGTTCTTCAAAGAAGCTAGGTACAACTTGCGGTTTCTTTTCCAATGATTAATTTCCTTACAATGAAACATTCGACATTGGCGCTAGACTAGCCTTGGGCGTCCGGTTTGGCATGGGGATCTTATCCTTGGCCTTGCCTTTCTTCTTCCAAGACTTGCCCTTCCTTTTAAAGGTCGGCTTGTTTCGGATAGCCATCACATGACCGCCGCCCGGTGCCTTTCTTGATGTCACTCTCTGTTGTCTTTAGCATACCACACAGTTCATTCAAGGCCTTCTCCGCCCCATGCATATGGTAGTTCGAGATGAAGTTCCCATAGCTAGGTGGAAGAGACGTGAGAATGAAATCAGTGGACAACTCCTTGCCCAGTGGGAAGCCTAGCTTTTCCAACCTTTGAACGTAACCAACCATTTTGATTACATGTGGTCCTCGGCGCGCCTTCGCCAATTTGCACTCCACAAAGGCTTTAGAGACATTGAACCTTTCGGTCCTAGCTCGTGTGGCGAACATATCATTGAGTGCCACGACCATATCGTGCACATGGACCGACTCAAACCGCATTTGCAAGTCGGGTTCCATACACGCAAGCATAAGGCAACCCACTTCAAGATCGACATCCCATGCCTTCTTGTAAGCGTTCTTTACGGCGAGTGTTGCATTTTCATCGGGCTCATCGGGTAAAGGGGTGTCTAGAACCTCTTCCTTTTTCTCTCGGCCTTGAGAATAATTCTAAGGTTACGGATCCAATCCGTATAGTTCGTTCCATTCAACTTGTCCTTCTCAAGGATCGTACGCAAAGAAAATTCCTTACTAGGTGCCATCTACAACAAAATAATAAATGCAAAATACCGAGACAAAATATCCATGATCGAGTAAAATAAAATAATTTACTCCCACTAAAATCAATATCCCCACATTGATACTTAGTGATTCGAGAATCCACAACTAACAAGTCTACTAGTGAGCTTTCGCGTCACCGCTAGTAAACAAGGTAGATCGGTAAGCAACTTCTTTGCTAATCATATCACATATGACTCCCGTTGTTGGGTGACATCTCTATGTCTAGGCTCCCAACCTTTATGCCCCAAAATCCTTAACCGTTAAGATGACTTTGATAAGCAAACCAACACTTATGCGTGTAAGTATCCGATACAAACCCGTCTAGTCAAGGAAAACTAGTGGCACCCTAATTTCATAGACCCAACACTAATTCTACAAGACGTGGGACGGTGGCAAGTGTTGGGAGGGCATGTTAACTTAAAATTCCAAAGGGATCATTCTACTCGTAACATCACACGCAAGAAAATAACATTGTCGCATGTAAAAGTAGAACGGTAAGAACGACATTCACACGGTTGTAACACGGTATGGCCTATTGTCGCATGGTGATCTCCATCTCCATTGACCCGTACATCATGTTGATCTCCATCTCCATGATCCGTGTGTGCCATCCTCCATGTGATGAGTCCTCCAAGAACTATCTAACGCGTGCTAGTAATGAAAGTTACACAATCGCATATTAGATCATCACAAATTTGGTACGCAGACCATTACATTAATTTTGACAATACATGTGGCTCCAGCCATATTGCCTTATGCGTGACACACGGGTCACAAAAAAAATTACACACATGCATCACATACACATATAGGCCATACCGATTACAAAACCTCGCAAAACAGATTATCGCAATTCCGACGGCCAAACTTAAAACGCCCGAAAACCCATCTTGCAAACCGAATTTGGCAAAACTAATTTCGTCGAGACCAGCAAAGCTGGTTTATCACATGTGTAAAATTTTTTGTAGATCAATTTTCGTATAAATAGAAAACGTCTTCATCCGAGTTAACCACGAAAAGTTATGACTGTTTTACCGAATAGTATATTTTCCGGTTTTTCCCGGCCGTAGAGATCCAATCCGCCACCGCCACGCATCCCATGCGCCGGCACTTGACCTAGCTTCGATTCGACCAATCCAATTGATCTCCTTCTCGTTGTGACCGGGTTTACGTGTATCACTTAACTCCGATGGCGGAATTCCGACCGGTAGGAGTAATTCGTTACACGACCATCACGTCAAGAACACGAAGCCGATCAAAACTTTGATCTACATCCGCATATCTCTATATGCACACATCCCGAATCTAAAACTTAGCGGCTACGGCTGCGGTACCACCGAAGGGATACGGGGTGGCTACGCTAGCGCAAAACAAAATTTTCCCCGCAAAACAGAACCGCCGCCGTCGAGAGATCACGGGATTACCACTAGACGCGCGGATGCGGCGGAACCGTCTCGATGTAGACGACCGCGTCGAGGGTAGCGAGCGGTGCGCTTGCTCACGTCCTTCTTGACTTGCACGTGCGGCTCGTCCGATCCAAGTGCTCCGGATGTAGCACCTCCAAGGTATCCACACGTACGGAGAAGGAAGCGACGCACGCCGGATCGCTAGGTCCGCGAGTGCGACGAGGAGGGAGCGTTGGCGCGCGCGGCTGCTACTTGAGAAAGTTGTGTCTTTTCAGGAGGGGTGTGGTCCATATTTATTGGGAGGAAAACCCCCCACACCATCGTCCATTAGCAATACGGGACTAATAGATGATGTACCCCTTTCAATACTAATGGGCTTTACAACATTTGTAGCCCATTAGGACTTTTACACCATAATGGATCAAATCCATCTGAGCCCACTAGTGGATCAAATCCAGTTGACTCTAGGGCATATTTCCAACACAACCTAGTTTTAGTTTTTATTTATTTATTGTCATCACCTTGTGCTCACCATGATGAAATAATTTTGGCTTGATCTTGCTCGTTGATATATGATGACCGTTGCCACTTTGTTTAAACTTTGTGCTTATTTATGCATGATTAAGCTATTGCTCTCTAATACCAATCTGAAATTAATTAAATGCTAGCTTAATCTTTTGTGGAGGTCATGATAAAAATAAAGACCCATGGTTTCTTTTATGCTCTCAACTTTGGATGGGTCGAAGAACATATTACTTTTTGCTTAAAATTCATGCTAACCTTGTCATTAGTACCTCTTGCATTTTGCTCTACCTATCCAAAGCCTTATATTGAGTGCAACCATAGATTACAACGATTATTGTTGGGTGAATTGATTCAAGGCTCGACTCTCGGCTCGTGACTAAGAAGCCGGTCATTCCGTGTTTTGCGTAACTTATCTTTTGCTAGCCTATTCTATCCGTGCATTGTGAGCTCCCACATCGAAGCTTTGCAAATCTCACCGGATATCCACCCTTTAAACCAACATCATCTTTTGTGTTAACCTCCTTGACCTACCTACCTATCACTTGAGTATGGAGACGACACGTCACAAGAAGGTGCTTCAAAGGGAAGATTCAAGTTCCCTCTCATCAAGACATCGGTACCTACCTTAACACCACTTCCTCCTTGCTCGGGGACGAGCAAACGTCTAAGCATGGCGGAGGAGGTAGGTACCGTGCAAATTAGAGTTCTAGGGGAGATAAAAGACAAAAGATGGAGATATGCATGACGAGGCTAGCAACAAAAGATTAAAAAAATGAATAAGATAAGAGGACGAAAAAAAATCAAAGTACATCACATGTCAAAAAGAAAAAAGAAGGAAAAAGTGAGGAAAATAAGAAAAAAAGGAAATAATAGAGTAATAATCTCCCCCGGTTCTCTAGTTGCTTCGAGGATTTTCCAAGGACTTCAAGATCAAGACCCATACTCATTTTTCCAACCATGTGCAATCCGATAATGAGGACTTCGTTGGGGCTTCGGGATCATTCTTTGCCATTTGCACATGTCCACCTATCTAAAAGTGTGAGTTCTTTCTCTTCCCCCTTCTTGAGAACATCATTTTTCCAATGACCTTTTTGACGAGTCATGATAAGTCCATGAGAAGCTTGCCTTGTTTTAATAATAGTCTCAACTTTAGCATCTTGGTAGGATAAAAACTTTCCTATGAGCTCCAATAAAACCCTTCCACCTACAAACATGGGAGGGAAAGGATATAGATCATGTAGGCTTGAGAGTGTTGTGAGATGAGAGAGTTCATGAGCAAGATGCAAGAAGGTTTAAATTTTTGTACTTGGTTTAGCTCTTTTATTCACCTCGTTCTTCACTTCAAAAGTTTTTATGACCTATTCGAATTTTGTGGAGCATGATTGATTACTTGTGGAAAGAGCTTAAATTATATCTACCCTCCATAGAGATGAAAGCTAGTTACATTATGGAACTTTAACAAATATAAACTTGGAGAGCATTATGCTTTCTCATGTGTGATCAAGTGCGAGAGTATGAACAATGAAAGGCAATGCCGATATCCATTGAAAACTTACTCGAGGACGAGCAAGGTTTAAGCATGGGGGAGATGTTGACGGTGAATTTCCGTCAACCTAGAGTACTTGTTATACATTGGTTTCGATTATGATTTGCAACTAACCCACCACTAGGCATACTAATGATGTAACAAGTTCACACTTGCATGTCGATTTTGGAGTTTGTTGTTTACACAGGAAATTAACGTTAAAGAGGAGACTTTTGGGATAAGTTCATCAAGCACTTCAAGATGAGATCATGAAGCCCATCACAAGTCAAGACACGTGATGAACATGACTCCAAATGACCCGAGGACCGAAGCGTCAACGTGCAAGTCTTCGGGGACTCAACCGGAAAACGGTGAAGCTTGCATAGCAAGGATTCAAGCCTTAACAAAGTGAAGGAAACGACGTCAAAGGCCCACATGCAAGTGCACACAAATAGGGAATCACGCGAGAAGCAACCGGGGAGGAAACCGGGGCCGAACCGGCCGAAATGGGCTCGGGCCGGCCGGCTCGGGCCGACCGGCCCAGCCCCACTCCAGGCCCGGTTCGCGCCCCCTTTTGCCCTAGGTGCTTGTCTATAAATTTTCTCTCGCTCCGCCGGCCGCCACATCCATCCATCCACGGGAACTCGGCCGAAACCTAGGAGAGACAGACGACGGCCGCCGCGAGTCCTCGAAGTCGTCTAGGAGATGGCCTAGGCTTACCCTAGCCGCCATGGCCACCTTGCACGGTTGAGCCATGGCGGAGTTCCGAAGCTAGCCGAGGTCATCAATGGTATGTACTCGGTGGAAATGATCTAAACAAATTTATTATATGAGTAAAGTATTTCATGTCATCCGATCTTTTAGCGACTCGATTCCTCACTCGATGATTTTGTTTTCTTCTTGGTTATGCTTCTTCCCCAATCTAGTCTATAGCTAGATTACATAGGGTGCTCTTGTAGCCGCGGTGGCTAGAGGTGCATAGCGGACCGACCAAGTGATTTCAACTTGTTCTATCGAACTCGCCCTAGACTACCCGCATGAATAGGAATACATTGTGACGAACGGGGGGTTCCGAAAGGCGGGCGTTTTCGGAATCGGACCGGAGGATAGTAGTTTAAAGATGGCTTTAGATGAGATGCATGTCGCGCTTGCTCTTTTGGCTGGAACTACGACTAGAAGATGATAGGCATTAGTTTCCCTTGTTTGCTCTTTACTTTGTCTACGTTGATGGATGCGATCAACCTTATGCTATAATTCATACATCTTTAAGGTTTATCTTGTTATGCAATCAATGCTTCATGTTAGGCTAGATCAATAGGTTAGATGGAGAATCCTAGGAGTTTGCTTCCGATCCTTGGATTGACAAATCTAGCGAGAACCCACCTTGCCGAAAAAGGCACCAAGTCACCCGTAGGCTTGCGGTGAACTTGAGCACGGTTTTGAACCGTCGACGCCCACCCACTCTCGTACGGCCGACGCGCCTCGCCCTCGAAAGAGGACGGCGAGAACCCTCGAAGGGGGGACGGACGTCCGTTCCACGCTTGTCCAGGACTACGCCGTGATGTCGGCCGGCCGGGACCGGCCACCTCCGTCGCCGTCAATCCCGTGCGACCATCCCCGCCATCACGAGACCATCCCGGCACCGCATCACCATCCCCGACACTATGGGGGTATGGGACAACAAGACGCGGCCACACCGGCCTATTATGTGCCCTACGGCCTCCCATCGCCCGCACCCTCGAGTCGGCGTACGGACGACGACTCCATGGAAGACTTCCACACCGCCACCCTCGAAACCGCTCCTAGGCGAACACAAGGCACGCCATGACGCTCGGCCCGAAGCTAGATTCGCTAGGACGGCCATCCACTCCGTTGTATCGTTCGCCATGCCGCCACACGTAACTAAAATAGTGTGGCACACTTGTAAACCGCATCCTCCTTAGCCTATAAAAGGAGGGGTAGTCCCCTAGCCGCGGGGGGACGACAGAGAGCACTCACCAAAGACGCTTTCGTCTTCACCACGATATTGGCACTTGCCTCAATCGCACCTCCGGGACCCGGAGGCTCGGCCTCCTCTCCCGCCTCGCTTGTAGGCCCCCTCTACAAGCACTACGGTGCAACGCAATATAGTGCCCCGAGCACACCACTACCGGACGTACGGCCCCGTCCGAACCAGGATAAACCCGTTGTCACTAGTTGCTCAAGACCGGCCATCAAGAGATAGATCTCGCCGCTTCTACTAGTTAGTGTCGGGACTACTTTCCGCACCAACAATTGGCGCGCCGAGGTAGGGGGATTCGCGCGCCGAAGATCGCCTTTCCACCGCCCATCTCGATGGTGATCCGCACCGAGTCTAGGGGCCGAGAGGTACTCCATGGGCGGTTCGGACCCCCCCTCCCCCGCATTCGAAATCCGGTTCGGGAGCCCGAACTTTCAGGCCACGAGGAACGGCTACCTCGGGCGCATCACCAACCGCGACGAGCTTCACCCGTGGCGGTCAACCGGACCAAGACCGGTCCCCGTCGCACCTCGGTGCCGATGCCCCGGCTCCCGCTCAAGCGGACGCCGCGGGCCCCTCAACACCACGACGCGGACGACGCTCTAGCCATCGTTCTCGACGGGCGCGGATGTAGCGACGCCGAGCCGCACGTGTCGCCTCACAACGCGACGCACCCACCGACGCGACAACTACCGCACCCGCGGGGAGCGCGCGGTCCCCCGAGCCGCGCTCCCCGACGGCATGCGCAACGCCGCGAAAGCATATGCCTCATTCGCCGGCACCAATGTGGCGGCGTTCGAGGACCTCCCCGGCCACCACTTCCCGGGCGGCCGGGGAACCTCATCGCCACCACCACGATGAGTCCTACCACCGCTCCGCCGGTGAGCTACCACCCGCCACTTCACATGTGTACGCGGAGTAGGACTTCTCCGGCGTGCCGGACCCGGTGATGTTCCGGCGGTTCCTCGATGCCGCGGACTACCGGTTCGGCTACTCCGACGACTCCAACACCGGGAGCTACGACCCCGCGTGTTAGTGCTTTGTTGTGGTCGTCGACGACCGTGCAAATGGCACAAACGCGGCGGGGCCGGGCGACGGAGAAGCCCCCGTAACCCGGGAACCGGATTACCCCTCGGCCCGGGGCCGAGCGCGCCCCCACCTCACCCGCGAGGGGTGCCGACATCAACGTGCGGCTAACCAAAGTGCGCGAGCTCAAGGCCAAGCTTGCGGAGGAGTACCGCACGGTGCGACCGCTTCGTGCCTCCATTGCCGGGGAAGCTTCCGCACGAGGCAAACGCGCGCGCGAGCCGGGCGAGAAGGCGCGCGACCGCATCAACGCCGACTTCGACGTCAACAACCCGAACACACCCCCGCGTGCAACCAAAAGCTCATCGCAGCTGCAATGCTGCTCAGAGCCATGCCCGCTCCCTCAACGCCCGAGGCACGAACCCCGCACCGCGGGCGCAGGCGCTCATCGAGCGAGCGGCCGTGCAACAAAGCCGGCCGGCTCGGCGTCCCGCATTCTCCCGCGGGGCGCCGCGCGCGGGACAACGGGGGCGTGCGGGCCCCGAGGTGTCGGGCTCACACGAGTGGAGTGATGGGACAACCCGCCAACTAGGGCCGAACGTCGGTCGGGGAGCAAATCCTTGACATGTGTGGACAGCCCGGGACGGCGACGCCCGTAACGTCATCAACGCCGGGCGGACGGGCAACGCGGAGACACGGGAAGTGGTAGGCTACCACCCACGGCGGGGCCGGCGCTACGATAGCCGCGAAGACCGCTTACCAATACCGGAGCGCCCGTGTACCCGTGTGTTCGGCCGGGAGATCCGCACGGCGAGCTTCCCTCAATGCTTCCGTCGGCCCCACGTCGATCGACAAGTACACAGGGGAGACGGGCCCCCGTGTATGGCTCAACGACTACCGCCCGGCGTGCCGGCCCGGGCGGAGCCGCCACCGACGAGGTCATCATTCGCAACCTCCACCGCACCTCGCCGACTCGGCGCGGACGTGGCTCGAGCACCGCCGGCCGTTAGATCCAGAACCGGGACGACTTGGTCCGCACCTTCGTGGGAAACTTCCGCAGCACGAACGTGCGCCCCGGGAACTCCCCGGGATCCGCTCGCATGCACCCGAAGCCTCGGCGAGTCGCTCCGGACTTCATACGACGCTTCTCCAAGCGTTGTACGGAGCTCCCGAGTGTCGCCCGTCCGAGATCGTGCACGCCTTCCTCGAGGTCAAGACCTCGCCGGGACCTCGTGCGCGAGCTCGCTCGGCGTAGCCCGTCGGTCGACTCCAATGAGCCGTTCAACATCGCCACCGGCCTTGCCCCCGGTGAGGAGGCGGTGGGGGCCATCTTCGATGGCAAGAAGGGCAAACGCGTGGACGACACACCCGCGAAGGGCGCAAGTTCAAGGAGCCCCGCAGAAGCACAAGTGGAACAAGAAGAGCAAGAAGCCGCGCCGCAAGGCGCGCACGTAGGGACACGACAACGACGGGGACGAGGCCCTTGCGTTAACCCGGCTCGGAGGGGTCCTCGAGCGGCCCCTCGAGGCCCCGCGTATTCAACGACATGTTGAAGAAGCCCCGCTCGTACCACAAGACGCCGGTTAACCACGGCCCTCGAGTAGTGCGACATGCTCAAGAAGTACTACGGCCCACGCCGTCGCGAAGGATGGCGAGGCCAAGAAGGACGAAGGTGACGGTGACGCCGGTGGCTTCCCGGCGGTGGAGAACGTCTTCCTCATCTTCGGGGGACCGACCATGGACATGTCCAATAGCCGCCGCAAGCGGAGCGCACGAGGTCCTCGCCACGAAAGGTTCCTCCCTCCTTCCTCGACTGGTCGGAGGACGCCATCACCTTCGGCCGTGAGGATCACCCGAACCGCATCCCTAACCCGGCCAGCACCCGTTGGTTGTCGACCCGGCCATCGGCAATGCGCGGTTTTCCAAGGTGCCGATGGACGAGGTAGCAGCCTCAACATCCTCTACTTGCACACTCTACGCCCGCCGGGGATCGGGTTGGACCGGCCGCGGCCCAAGACGACGCCGTTTCATGGCATCGCGCCGGGCAAGCGCGTCCGGCCCCTTGGGCGATCGACCCGCCGGTCCGGTTCGGAAGCACGCCGGACAACTTCCGCAAGGAAACACTCACCTTCGAGCTCGGTGGGGTTCAGGGGCGCATATCACGCCATCCTTGGGCGACCGTGCTACGCCAAGTTCATGATAGTCCCGAACTACACGTACCTCAAGATGAAGATGTCGGGACCAAAGGGCGTCATCATCGTGGGCTCATCAATCGAGCACGCATTCGTCTGCGACATCGAGTGCGTGGAGCACGCCAAGGCGTTAGCGCTGGATGAAGCGCTCGTCGCGAACTTGGAGAAGCTGGTCAACGAGGACCTCGACTCCACCACCAAACACGCCGGCAGCTTCGAGGCCGCCGAGGAGACCAAGGAGGTGCCCCTCAACCCCGTTGCCCCCGAGAGCAAGGCGTTGAGGGTCGGTTCCACCCTCGACCCAAAATAGGAAGTGGTGCTCGTCGACTTTCTCCACGCCAATGCGACATTTTCGCGTGGAGCCCCTCGGATATGCTAGGCATCCCGAGGGAGGCCGAGCACTCTCTTGATATCCTACCTCACTCCCGCGCCGCACAACAACGGCCGCGCCGCTTTGATGAAGAGCGACGTCGGGCGATCGGAGTGGAGCCGCGAAAGCTCCTCGAGGCCGGGTTCATCAAGGAAGTGTTCCACCCTACATGGCTAGCTAATCTTGTACTAGTTAAGAAAAAGAATGGGAAGTGGCGGATGTGTATAGATTACACTAGCTTGAACAAAGCATGTCCCAAGGTCCCCTTTCCTTTGTCACGAATCGATCAAATTGTTGACTCGACTGCAGGGTGCGAGCTTCTATGCTTCTTTGGTGCCTATTCCGGGTACCACCAAATAAAAATGAAGGAGTTCGACCAGCTCGCGACTTCATTCATCACACCGTTCGGAATGTTCTGCTACGTAATGATGTCGTTTGGCCTCCGAAACGTGGGCGCTACATACCATCGATGTATGCAGCACGTCTTCAGAGACCACATCGGGCGAATCGTTGAGGCTTATGTAGACGACATAGTCATAAAAACTAGGAAGGCGTACGACCCGGTTAGTGACCCGCGCGTGCCATTCGACCGCCTACGAGCCAACAGGGTGAAACCGAACCCCCGAGAAGTGCGTCTTCGGAGTGCCAAGAGGCTTGCCGCCGGGATACATAGTCTCCCGGCCGGGGCATCGAGCCCAACCCCGAGAAGGTCGCAGCTCTCAAACGAATGGGCCGCATTCGAGACCTTAAGGGGGTCCGAAGGTGCCGGGATGCCTTGCCACTTTGAGCCGTTTCATCTCGCGGCTCGACGAAAAGGAGTTACCCCTCTACCGACTCCCGAAGAAGCACGAGCGTTTCTCCCGGACCGTCGAGGCCCGGGAGGCGCTTGTCAAACTCAAGGTGATGCTCACTCACACGCCAATCTTAATGCCGCCCCCAGATGGCGAGCCTCTCGTACCTCTACGTTGCCGCAACCACTCGGGTAGTCGCCGCCATCATCGTGGTGGACCGTGAGGAGGAGGGGCACGCCCTACCGCTCCGGCCGGCCCGTATACTACATCGGCCGACGTGCTATCCGAGACCAAGGAACGTTACCCTCATATTCGAAGTTGCTCTACGCGGTGGTGCTCGCGCGCGCAAGCTCCGGCACTACTTTGAGGCCCACCCGGGCTGGCGTAGTCTCCTCCTTTTCTTTGGGGGAGATTATCCGAAACCCGAACGCGGCGGGCGTGATCGCCAAGTGGTCGGTGGAATTGATAGGCGAAACGCTCACCTATGCGCCGCGCAAGGCGATTAAGTCCCGCATCCCGGCGGATTTCATCGTCGAGTGGACGGACACACACTGCCGCCGCCGCAAATCCAGGCCGAGTGCCGAACCCCATACTTCGACGGGACAGGTGATGAAAATGGGAGCGGGCACAGCCTACTCTTCATCTCACCCCTCGGGGAACACATGAGGTACGCAAGACATCTTCACTTCCCCGCGTCTAACAACATGGAGGAGTACGAGGCCCTCCTTTGCGGCCTCGTAATCACCATCGAGACAGCATCAAACGCCTCGACGTTAGGGGGGACTCGCGGCTCGTGATCGACCGGGTCATGAAGAATGCGAGTTGTCACGCCGATAAGATGGAGGCATACCGCAATGTCGTATGGGCCCTCGAAGACAAGTTCTACAAAGCATCGAGCTTAACCACGTACCCCACGGGTACAATGAAGAGGCGGACGAACTCGCCAAAATTGCATCGGGGCGCATCACCGTCCCCCCCGAATGTTTTTGCGAGAGACGTCGCGACCGTCCGTCGGCCTCGGACCGGCACCCTCGATTCAAGAGGAACCCTTAGAGGATCCCTCGAACCCAAAGGGCGCGAGCCCATGGACGAGGACCCCTCGAACGAGGCGTTCGTACTCTCCCTCGCTCGAGGGATACAAGGGCGGGCGAGGCCGAGGCCATGGACGCGGAAGCGCCCCCGCGCGCAGGACCGACGAGACAAGTACATCGCCCGGATGAATTGAGGGGAACTTCCCTCGGAGCAATCCGAGGCCGTACGCATCGCCGGGATGGAGAAGTCGTTCACCCTCATCGACAAGTGAGATGTACAAGCGCACCGCTTCAGGCGTCTTGCAGTGATGTGTGCCCATCCCCCAGGGGCGCGAGCTCCTTCGAGACATTCACGCGGGCGTGTGCGGCCACCACGCGGCGCCACACACCCTCGTGGGCAACGCATTTCGCCAGGGCTTCTATTGGCCCACCGCGGTTGTTGATGCCAGCAAACTCGTGCGCACCTGCGAAGGGTGCCAATTTTACACCCGCAAAACTAACCTCCCAGCTCACGTCCTCCAGACGATCCCCGTCACATGGCCTTTTGCCGTGTGGGGGCCGGGACATTGTCGGACCCTTATGAAAGGCGCCCCCGGCTACACCCACCTACTGGTCGCCATCGATAAGTTCTCCAAGTGGGTCGAGGTGCGCCCGATCACGAATCTTAGGGGGGAGCAGGCCGTGACGTTCTTCACCGACATCATCTACCGGTTCGGGTGCCTAATTCCATCATCACCGACAACGGGTCTCAATTTATCGGCGGGGAAGTTCCCGGAGTTCGCGACAAGTTCCACATCCGCATGGATTGGGTGGCCGTCGCACATCCACGGACCAATGGTCAAGTGGAGCGGGCCAACGGCATGATCTTGCAAGGCCTCAAACCCGGGGATTCTCGACAAACTAAACAAGTCCGATCGAAAATGGCTTCGGGAGCTACCGACGGTCGTGTGGAGCCTCGTAACCACCCCCGAGCAGGGCCACGGGATTCACCCCATTTTTCCCCGGTCTATGGAGCGGAGGCCGTCCTCCCCACGGACCCGGAATATAGGTTGCCTAGAGTCCGAGGCTATGCCGGGGGAGCCAACCGGAGAGCCCACGAGGACTCGCTAGACCAACTAGACGAGGCCCACACCGTGGCCCCGATGCATTCGGTAAGGTACCAACAGGCTCTGAGGCGCTACCAGGCCCGGAAGATACGGCGCCGAGACTTCAACGAAGGGGACCTAGTCCTAAGGCTACGCCAAGACAATCGAGGCCGCCACAAGCTATCACCCCCATGAGAGGGACCCTACGTTGTTGTCAAAGTGCTCAAGCTCGGCACCTACAAGCCGGCCAACGAGGACGACGAGGAACTCACCAACGCTTGGAACATCTAATAGCTACGTCGCTTTCACCCTTAGAAAGGATTTCCAAATTTCTTTTGTTATTTACACACCCAACACTCCGCTTGGTTGTACGAATGTAAATTCCATCGAGTTAATAAATTCAAAGGGCAACTCGGCTTTCCCCTAAAAACCAAGTCACCCTCGGTGGCTACCGGCGGGGGGGGGGGGGGGGGGGCATCCCCCCAAAAATGGTCCCATTTTTTCGCAAAAATTCGCCACAAAAAGTGCTAAGTACGCCTCGACCCAAATTCCGGGTGAGCTCACGCAGACGCAAGCGGCCTAGAGGGTGAAGAAGCACGAGTCGTGATAGCCTACGCCTCCGGCACAGGATACGCCCTTGCCCCTCGCCGCATCGCCCGCAAGCTACTTGAACGAATGAAACTTTCCCAAGGCTCACCTAAGAAAATGGCAAGGCGGTAACAACACAATTGCCGAAAATAAACAACGAGTGTTTCTATTTACAAATGTCAAAGTGTTTTAAACAAGCAAATGTTTATTACAATAGCCGCACGGCTCGGACTCTAACATCAAAAACATAAAGGGCACAAACGCCCGATGATCTTCGAGCTTGGGGCCACCCGCCGCGGGTGTGTCCGGGAAGAGGAAGTCCGTGAAGTCCTCGACAAGGATGTCGGCAGCAGAGCGGCAAGCGCGTCCGCGCGGTTCATCGCCACCTCGTCGTCAACGCCGACGGGGACGACATAGCTCGTGGAGACGGCCTCGAGGTCGACCTGGTAGTGGGAAGCCACCACGCCGAGAGCCTTCTGGACACCCAGGTGAAGGGCGCGGCGCATGCGCCGGTAACGTGCCCACCGAGGGCGCGGAGGCGACTCGCCATCGAGCTCCCGCCTTCCGCCTCGCCCTCCTCGACCTCCCGGCACGCCTCGAGGCCGGCGGTCCGCAACTCCTCCGGCCTCCCGTTGCGAGGAGTTGTAGGCCGTCCGGGACAGCCTCGAGCCCGGGTCGTTGAGTTCCTTAGGGTGGTCCGCTGTGCCCGAGAACCATAAACAAAAAAAAAACAAAATTTAGAGAGTGGATCCCAAACAAGCCGAACCGACAAGAAAAAGACAGACGAAAAGGCGACTCACCTTCGACCCGCTTCTTCTCCGCCTCGAGGGCCTTGCGCGCATCTTCGGCCGCCCGCTACGGTGCCAAGGACCGTAGCCTCCTCGCTCCTCGATAGCCTAGCGCGGATCCTCATGGGAGACGCTGAGCTGGTTCAGCTCCCCGTTGAGCCGCGAGACTTCTTCATCCCACCGCTTGAGTGTCGCCCGTGCCCCCTCGAGTGCGGCACGCTCTTGCTAGAGTCGGCCCCGGGCTTCTTCCCCCGCCGGACGCTCGTGCTCGAAGGCGGCCCGAGCCTCGCGCAACGGCGGCCCGCTCCCCGCCGGGAGTTGAGCCTCCGCCCGGCGGCGCGCATCTTGCTCCCGCTAGAGCCGCTCCTCCGTCGAGGCGAGGGAGACAGCCTTGTCCGCCAAGGTGGCCCTCGCTGCTTGACCTCCTTGGCCTTCTCCCTCGCCTCGGCTCGCCAAGCACACACTCCCTCGAGGATCGCGCGGTCTTGTTGGAGCCGGGCACGAGTCGCGGCCACCTCCATCTCCCACTCCGTCACCACGGTCCGCGCTCCCGCCAAATCCTCACGCGCTTTCCACGGTGTCTCATCCCGCTCCAGAGTGCCATCCTCACCTTCGCGACGCGAGAGGCGTCTTCGCAGCCCCCGAGCTTCATGCTCCAGGAGCTTGTCATGCATGGCCTCGATCCAATACTCCAGCCACCCGTTGTCGGTTTGCAAGGCCTCGACAAGGGCGTCAAGGCGCGTCGCACCGGTCTCGGTACCGCTACGCTCGCAGCTCGCTGGTCGAGGTGGTCATGCCTCTCCCGGCTCGGCCCTCCAACTCCCGTCACCAGCAAACGAGGCAAGAGGGAAGTCGGGTCGAGGAAGCGCAAGCGCGAGAGAAACGAGAGAAAGAGGGGAGGGAAAAAACTCCAAAACCCAATATAAAAATGCGTACCCGGAACACCCGCTACGAGGGACCCGTGTGGATCCGTAGCGCCTCGTTCATCGCATTGTTGAGCGAGGCGTCGTGGTCTTGAAACTCCTGCCATAGTGCCTGCTCAGCCTAGGCCTCGTCGAAATGGGCCGGCGGCGTGCTCGCGTGATCCCGCTCCCCGCTTTGGACGCGCCGCGGTGCCGTCCGGGACCGGGGAGGGCGGCGCGTGATGACGAGGCCTCGACGCCGTGCGCGTCGATGCCGCAAAGATCACACACCCATCCTCCCGCATCACTAGCACCCCCGCCGCAGCTCGGGCCGGCGCGGGCCGCTCTCCTACCGACCCCATCCAGGCGGCGGGGTGTCACCGTCGGGGAATCTCCACCACAGCCTCCCCGACCACCGCCGGCGGGGACGGCGCCGCGGAACTATTAGCGCGGCGGTTGTTGTAGCCGTGATCGCCGCCGCAGCCCATTGCCTCCTCGTTGCGCTCCGTGGCCACGACCACACTACAAGGAGGCTCGCTCGCCGCCGCCGTGCTCTCCCCCGCCCGCGACACCCTCGACGAGCGCCACCTCGTGGGCACGGACGTACCCGACCTTAGCACCTTAGCGGGGCGTGAGGTCCGAGACGGTCGGCGCCGCCGCCCGCGAGCACGGAGACAGGAAATTGAGCTCCAACCCCTCGAAACCGAACGTCCGATGGAGCAACCGCTACCTCAAGGTGGATAAACCCCCGCTTCCTCTTCCTCGAGGGCTCGACAGCACCGTGGTGGCGGCCACCGTCGCCACCGCAAGCGGCTCCCGCGCGCTCCCCCGCGCGCGCGCCGTCTCTTCCACGGCACCGCCCGGCGGCGGCACCCTCCGCGCCCCGCCCCCGGCGCTTGCTCCCTCCGCCGCCTCCGCGACTCTTGGCGAGGGGGGTGCAGAATTCCACCCTCTCGGGGGGGGCTGCCCCTCGTCACTTTCTTCTTCTTCTCCCGACGACGAGTACTCCGAGGTCGCCAAGGGAGAAAGTCCCCGCCGCTCGCGCACCGATATTCCTCGTCCCGCCGTTCCCCGTGCTCCCGCCACCGGATCCTCCTCTCCTTCTTGCGCGCCACCCGCTCCCCGCACCCATCGCTACACCGTGCGAGCGGCCGCCGGGCTCGGGCGTGGGCGGGTCGGACCACGCGGCGTCCATGGTCACCCTCTATTAAAAACGATCGTCAAAACCGCACCGTACGTTGCCGTGAAATGAAGGGGGGAGTGAAGAACTACACACCGCCGGGCGTCGGGGAGAATAACGAACGACCGAGATCGTTGTTGCTATGCCCGACGGCCTTGAGGCTAATGGGCGCGCCTCACCCTCGTAGCCGCATAGTCCCGAGGGAAGCGATCATGGAGGAACCGCGAGCGCGCCAACGATGTCGGGTTGGCCGCCTCGCTCATCTCGTAAATGCGGAGCTCCCTTTCCATGAGGGGGACGATCCGCCGATGGTGAAGGTTCGCGAGGACCGAAGCCGCCCCCAACCCGCGTCCGCCGGAAGTTCTTCAATGCGGCTAGGAGTGAATCCAACCGCGCCCGTGCGAGGAGGGGGACACGTCGTGGTGCCGTGAGTCGCCCTTCTCCATCAACACCTTGCCGGTGTAGGGGGGAGGCCGGCACCATCATTGCGGAGGTAGAACAATCCCCGCTCCCACTCCGCGTTATTGGAGGTCATGGTGAAGGGGATGTAGAACTCCCCGCGTGAGTCCCGCAGCCGAGATCGACAGCCACCGCACGTACCGCGCGGCGCACCCGTGGCTCGGTGCGTGACGAGTGTGTGTGGCTCCACGCGGAAGAGGTGGACCCGGAGATCTCATTTCACTAGGATCCCTAGGAATCCCCGACGTACGTCGACGAAGGTGACCGCCCGCGAAATTGTGTCGGGGGCAAAGTTGTGCGGTTCCACCCAAGAGTGGTAGCACGCCCCGCGCATGAAGCGGCTCGCCGGGCGCGGTGCGGCCGCGCGCGTGGTGATGAATGAAGCCGACAACGTACCCCTACGGCGGGTTAGGCTCCCCGATCCGTCGCCGGCGGAACGATCCACGCCGCAGTCGCCCATCCACGTTCGGCGCGAGCCGGCCGCCGTTCACGAGCTCGCTCGTGGCGAACCTTGTCACCGTTGAGCGGCTTCACGGCAGTGGATCCAAGACCGTGATTGGCCGCGGGCGAGCCATTGCGATTGGCGGAGGCGCGCAGAGACGATGCGCTCACTAGGCAAAAACGAAGGGGCGCGCGGCGCTCTAGAGCGAAAGCAAGGAGCAAAGGGCGCCGGACGCTAAGTGTTGTGGTAAGGAGTTCCCCCCTCCCTCTCCCCCTCGCTTTATAGATCTAGGAGAGCCGTGCTCCCCGAACCGCGTGCGCACGTTGTGCGCATTAACGCGCAGTAACCGCGTCTACCGCCGACGAGTGGGCCCCACGTCACCGAAACGGCCGGGCACACGCGCGCACGTGATCATTACGATGCGGTAATCGAAGAGCCGCAGCCGGCCCGTCATGTCCGCCCCCCCACTACGCGCGCGGTTGCGTCTCCCGAAAAGGTGCGCCCGCGGCGCACGACCGCGCCCACGACCGTGGGCATTTAATGGCCCGGTCCCCTTACCAAGCAAGCGTGACCCTCGCGCGGCCCGAGCCCGTGCTCGAAAATTCGGACCCTCGAAGAGTGCGATTACCGACCGGTGGTCTTGAGACCCACTCGCAAGAGCGGGCGCCACAAGTGCCCTCGGTCCCAGAGGACATCGATCGGCAGCCTCGGGGCCGCCTTGGCCGCAAGCCCATGAGTCCCGCAGATGTGAAAAAGACGAGGACGCCCGCTTGTCACCCCCGCAACTGCCCTACTAATGAGGGGTTCGAAGCCCGACCCTCGAAGGGTTCGAACGGTGCCCCGCATCACCGCAGTCGGTGGACGACGAGGGCGCGCGCATTCGAGCCTATCCTCGAGCTCACCAGCTCGAGGGCACCCCGCATGTCGTGTTCAAGAGCCAATGAGGGTAGCTAGTCGAGGGATCCCACCGAGGGAGAGCTTCCGCGCCCTCGGTCCCCGCCGAATGGGACCGAGCCCTACCTACCAAACCCACGTAAGCGCTTTCATGGACGAGTCTCCGACCATGAGCCTACCCTTATCGAACGGGGCATGGGCATCCGGCTGAATCACCCGATAACAACTCAACAAGGAATCCGCAATTCGCGACCCACTCGATGGGGGTTGCGGAAACCTCACCCTCCGTCCCACGAAGGGACGACGAGGGAACATACAAACTAGTCGGAGAGCCCGCCCCGATCGCCTCGAATAGGCCTGTGCTGCTCGGGGGCTCGACGCACGGCTACACCACCCGGAGATGCACCGAACGCGGATGAATGCCAAACGCGTGCGCATGGCACCGCCGAGGCCGGCCGGAATATTGCCGATGCCGACCGAAACTAGCACCCCCGCACATCGGCAGACCCTACGAAAACCCCCGCAGAAGCACCCACACTCCCCGCAAGGCTTTAGGGGCTAGACCCGTGGGTCCGCTAGCACACCCCCACGGAATAGCACCGCCGACTAGGAGGGAAGAAAACCCCATCGCAAGCGTCGCATCCGTGGGATCCTAACGGGCACACCCGCAGATGCTCGGGGGCTACCGTCGGGGACGGCCATAAGGGTCCCCTAAACAACCGGGGAAAATCCACTTACCTTCACAAAAAACATAATGCAAATGAACCTAAAACACACGTAAGACAAACTCATGGGCCCACGGCCCGGTAGCCCCCAACGGCCCACCAGACATTCGACCCGGCCCACCCTCGGGTGGAACTCCGCTCGCTTGAGGAGCACGACACCGCTCGGTGCAAACCTCCAACTCGCTCGAGGGCCGGTCGCCCCCTCGGGTGAGGTTCGCCTTTCTCGGGGGCCGGACGCCCCCTCGAGCAAGGTCCCGCCTCGCTCGGGGGCCGGACGCCACCTCGAGCAAAGTTCCGCCTCGCTCGAGGACCTCATGGGCTCGCCGCCTCCGCACCTCGCTCCCCCCCGACAGGGGCATTTAATGCACTGACATTTGCAGGTGCCCGTGTAAAAGACGAATCGACGCCACGACGCGCCCGGGAATCATGCCCCGGTGTCGTTCCGCCAACTTCCCCGGTGAGGCCATCCCCGCCATTGTGCGACGCCGTGCGGCATGGCCGGTGTCAGTCCCGTGACACCGTGCCGCCCACTCTCATACGGCCGACATGCCGCGCCCTCGAAAGAGGACGGCGGAACCCACAAAGGGGGGACGGACGTCCGTTCCACGCTTTCCCGAGGACTACGCCGTGACGTCGGGCCGCCGAGACCGGTCACCTCCATCGCCGTCAATCCCGTGTGGCCATCCCCGCCATCACAACACCATCCCGCTCGCCATCCCCGACACCGTGGGGGTACGGGACGACAAGACGCAGCCCACGCCGGCCGCTATGCGCCTTACGGCCTCCCATCGCCCGCACCCTCGAGTCGGCGTACGGACGACGACTCCACGAAGACTTCCACACCGCCACCCTCAAAACTACTCCTAGGCGAACACAAGGCACGCCATGACGCTCCGCCGAAGCCGATTCGCCAGGATAGCCGTCCACTCCATTGTATTGTTTGCCATACCGCCACACGTATCTAGAACAGTGCGGCACACCTGTAAACTTCGTCCTCCTTGGCCTATAAAAGGAGGGGCAGTCCCCTGGCCGCAGGGGGACGACAGAGAGCACTCACCCGCATGTTTTCTGTCTTCACCACGATATTGGCATTTGCCTCAATCAGTACCTCTGGGACCTGGAGGCCTGGCCTCCTCTCCCGTCTCGCTTGTAGCCCCCCTCTGCAAGCACTACGGTGCAACGCAATATAGTGCCCTAAGCACACCACCGCCGGATGTACGGCCCCGGTCGGAACTAGGATTAACCCAAGGTGTCACTAGTTGCTCAACACCGGCCATCGAGAGATAGATCTCGCCGCTTCTACTAGTTAGTGTCGGGACTACATTCCGCACCGACAATATTAACGGTGTCGGGGAGTTTGACCAAGAAAAGTCAAAGAACCAATGTAGTGTCCGCCACAAGGAGGGTCATCGAAGGAACGACATAAACAATCTAGTGGGAGAGGGCATACGGTAGCTACTTAGGATTTCATGTCTCTATTTCTTAATTATGTAAATAATAATTTTGTCCTTTCCTTTTGTATAAATAATCCGATGAAATTTTATGTTTTTTCGAGCAAATGGCGGCGAGTAGAGGCGGGCGTGATGATCCCGTGCCACCGCCTCTTCCAGCTTCCTATGTGTCATTGTGGCATTCCGACCAAGTGAAGCAATCAAGGGATGAGGCAACAACCGGAAGGGCGTTCTACACATGTGCAAGAAAGTGGATACTAAATGAAGATGGCGGCCCAAGTCAATACAACATAACACCTTGCTTTTTCCACCAATGGATTGATGGATCGGAAAAAATTTAACCCTAGGATTCGATTATTTCCGTGGCTAGAATCGGTGGTGCAACCCTACCATGAGTTCGGACGGTGGGTACCACCACCACCAAATCCACCAGAAATGACATTCCAAGAAAAACAAGAGGCAGGATGCAAGCGTGTTAGCAACCCTCCATTGTGTCATTGTGGGAGGCCAAGCAAGTTGCAACTTCATGATCTTGACCTTCCCTATAAATTCACACCATTCTTTCGGTGCAACCAAAGAACACATGTAAGCATCATTGCTCTTCCCGACAAATTCATTATGCTCGATATTTTGACATATAGAGGTCTCATTGAATGTGTTGTGCGGGATGAATGGCCCCTATGTGATTTTCGGGAGGACATATACAGTCAAAGTCTCATTGGCCGTTAGAAGAAGACGTGCAAGCATTCGAGAGTGGGAAGAAGCCATGGCCATGTGATGAGCCTTATAGGCCTCGTTGCAAGTGTGGAATACTCACTCGAAAGGGAGTGGTTCCATCCGAGCTTGGATATGTTTGGTATTGTGGTAACTCATATGGAGATTATTGGGTAAAGTCACTTTCCTAACTTTGTATCCATGTGTTGTGCCAATTTAAATGGTTATGTTGCCTAAAAATTGACATCATCTTTTTTAGGAGGGGAGAACATGTGATTGGGAGAGTGTTGACGGTGAAAATCCGTCAACCTAGCCATGAGTTTACCTTTGGTGTTGGCATAAGTTTTATACCTTATCCATTGGTACTAACCCCCGTGGTATAACAAGTTCACTTGTGCATGTCAGTTTTGGAGTTTAGTGTTTACGCAGGGTTTTAGCGTTGAAAGCAAGACTTTCGGGATAAGTTCATCAAGCACCTTATGACAAGACCTTGAAGCCCCGTACAAGTCATGCAATGAAGCAAACTTGACTCCAAGAAGCCAGGGACCTAACCCGAGAAGATGACAAACTCCGAGGACCTAACCGTAAAAGGGCCGAATCTTGTGGGACAAGGAGCTACGTCCAACTCAGGGAGAAACCGACGACAAGGGCCTACATGCGAAGGGGAAGGATCTAGAAGACTCGGGAACCAACGCCACGCGAAGGAGGCCGAGAACGGGCCCGGATGGGCCCGGGCCGGTCGGCCCGGCCCGGTCCGGGGCCCATTTGCCCCCTCCTTTGACCTAGCCGCCATTCGGGCTATTTATAGCCCCGGGGTCGAGAGCCATGTATCGATCAATTCGTCATCGCCCGCCGAGGAGCAAAGAAGAGAGGGACACCATCCCGGAGAGGAGAGGGTCGAGCTAGTTGACTAGGGTCTCCCCGGCCCGACGTGGGAACCTTGCAAGGAAGACCACGTCGGAGTTCCCGAGCTAGAAGCAATATCAAGGTAGGATCCCGGTGGTGATCTTGTTTATGTATCATTGTACTAGTTGAATTATCAAGTTGAATCGATTTCTAGCGATCAAGCGTTTCTTCGATGATTTCGTTTTTCGATCGGCTTTGCTTATTCGGATCTATTCTCGAGATAGATCACATAGGGTGTTCTTGTAGCCGCGGTGGCTAGAGGTACACGCCGATCTTTCGAAAGAACTCGACTTGTCCTTGGACTCACCCTAGACTACCCGCATGAATAGGAATACGTTGTGACAGAGCGGGGGGTTCCGAAAGGCGGGCGTTTTCGGAGTCGGACGGGAAACCACTATTTAAAGAGGCTTCTAATAAGATTCAATTTGCTACTTCTTCTCTTGCTTGGAACTTCAACAAAAGGCTTAACCCGATCTCTCTAGATCGGTTTATCTGCCCTATCTATCTTTGTTACCTATGGTCTTTAGTTGATTAGATTAGTTTTGTGTTCTTTATCTAGATGCATTAGGGTTTCTCTTCACCGAAGATTGAAGTTACTTGGCTTTACTAGATCATCTTTTGCGTCACACATTTGTAACACAGATTCGATATCTTGGGTTGACCACTCGAGGGAAGAAGGGTCCTTGACTACGACGGGAGACTTGTCCGCTTGCAAGTCTAAAAGAACTTTGATACAACTATTAACCGTCAACAAGCCCCTTTTTCTGGCGCCGTTGCCGGGGAACAAGTGATCAAGATTTGATCTTTTATTGCTCTTTTGTGATTTTCAGTTTTCTTTTAGCTTTTCTTTTTGCATCTACTAAACTTTGATCATCCTCAAAATAAATCTAATCTAGTTTTTCTAACCCTAGTTTTCATATATTTGTTTTTACTTTCTAGTTTTGCTAACCCTAACAGGAGATGGACGGCTACCTCTCCAACAAACTCGATAATTTTGTGGATGATCCAGAAAAACTTTACAGGCTAAGGAGACGCGAAGCACATCAAGCTCAAAAGCCGGATTTTGTAGATTCGAATTCGAAGACAAAGGATCGAAGGAATCTCCGAAGAATTCACCACCTCAAAGTCCTCGGGAGAATCGACTTACGCCGATGGGTGACCTACCGCAAGAGCGCAAGATTGGGGAGCTATGCACCCCGAACATCATCAACCTACCAATCTTGAATCTTGAGGAGATCAGAAGACCGTTCGAGATCAAGACCTCAACAATCCGCATGGTGCAACATTCACCCTTCACCGGTAAAGAGGATTCGAACCTTCACCTCCAAGCATTCATTCAACTATGTCAAACTTTCAACATGGATGGGGTGACTCAAGATCAAATGAGGGCAAGGCTTTTTCCGTTCTCTCTACTCGAGAAGGCTTTGCAATGGTTCCACTCTCAACCGGCGGAGACGATGCAAAATTGGAACACGTTGATGAAGGCTTTCATGAAGGGATACTACTCGCCGGGTAAAACTCAAAGCTTGCGTAATAAGATTGCCACCTTTGTTCAATATCCTACGGAAACTATCTCGGAGGCATTCGAGCGCATCAATGAGTACACTCGGGCGGTTCCACATCACAAGTTCCCGAAGGAAGACCTCGTGCAAAAGTTCTATCAAGCACTCACCATGGCGTCAAGGACGATCATCGATGCATCGGCGGGAGGATCTATCATCGAGCTTACACCGACGAAGCTTTCACTCTATTAAAGAAGGTCGCGGATAATGACACATGGGCGTCATCCGGACGCCTAGATCCGGTTCAACCCACGGTGAACGTCAAAGGATTCTTGCAAATGGAGAAGGAGAACATACTTGAAGGCAAGATTGATTCACTCATGAGGAGGTTGGAGAAGATGGAGATAGAAAAGAAAGAGGCTCAATACTTGAAGGCCGCCGAAGCAAGATCCAAATGCGAAGAATGCAGAGAGTATGGCCATGTCCACAAAGATTGTCCGGAGGAAGCCAAAGTGCTCGACTACATGAGGAAGGGAGAATTGCCCAACTTCCACTACGAGCAAGGTAGACCTCAATTCAATGCAAGCTCATCCATTCCGAATTTGGTTCCGCTTCGTATACAATTGAAGTAATTCATGGACGAGCAAGCTAAGATCAACAAGGACACCATCACCAAGTTCAAAGCCATAGACAAGGTGTTGGAAAACATTGATAGCAAAGTGACGGAGGTCGGAAGCTCCAACCATCAAGTTCTAAACATGACGAAGATGCTCGAGACGCAAGTGGGACAACTTGCCGGCGCCTCACTAATGATGAAGGGAAGCTTCCGGGACAACCTAAAGGTCCCAAATCGGTGAAGGCCATTCAAACACATTCGGGAAAGGAGACCGAAGATCCGGAATGTTCCGCGGGAGCAAGGAAGCCTAAACCATCCGCCGAGGCAGAGGGAATTGCTAAGGAGAAGGTTACGGGGATCGTCACCGAAGAGCCCGAGTTTGAGATGTCAGGAGAAGACACGAGGATACCGCAACTCAAGCCACGCTACTTCCGAGGTAAACTTGACAACCACTTTGAGAAGTTTGTGGAGGTTGTGCGTAGACTTAGCATCAACATGCCATTACTAGATGCCCTACAAGTACCTACATATTCTCGTTACTTTAAAGACATACTTGCAAATAAATATGAGATAACAACACTCGGGGTAGATACATGTCAAGATGTCCGAGGAGTGTAGTGCCGCTATTGCTAATGGGCTAGAGAAGCAAAAGGACCCCGTGTTGACGGTGAAAATCCGTCAACCTAGCCATGAGTTTACCTTCGGTGTTTGCATGAGTTTTATACCTTATCCATTGGTACTAACCCCCGTGGTATAACAAGTTCACGTGTGCATGTCGGTTTTGGAGTTTAGTGTTTATGCAGGGTTTTAGCGTTGAAAGCAAGACTTTCGGGATAAGTTCATCAAGCACCTCATGACAAGACCATTGAAGCCCCGTACAAGTCATGCAATGAAGCAAACTTAACTCCAAGAAGCCGGGGACTTGATCCGAGAGACTCCGAGGACCCGACCGTAAAAGTGCTCGAATCTTGCAAGACAAGGAGTTATGCCCAATTCGGAGAGAAACCGACGACATGGACCTACATGCGTAAGGGGGAAACATCCAGAAGCAAGGGAACCGACGTAGAGCAAAGGAGGCCTCGGGGCCGGGCCCGGATGGGCCCAGCCGGCCGGCCCGAGCCGGTCGGCCCGCCCCTATCCGGGGCCCAAGGAGGCTCCCCTTTGCCCTAGCCGCCATTCGAGCTTTTTATAGCCCCCCGACCGAGAGCCACGCATCATCCAATTCGTCATCGGCCGCCGAGGATCGAGAAGAGACAGACACCATCTCGGAGAGGAGAGGGTCGAGCTAGTTGACTAGGGTTTCTCTAGCCGACATGGGAACCTTGCACGGAAGACCACGTCGGAGTTCCGGAGCTAGAAGCAAGATCAAGGAAGGATCCCGATGGTGCTCTTGTGTATGTATCATTGTTATAGTTGAATTATCAAGTTGAATCTTTTCCTAGCGATCAAGTGTTTCCTCGAAGATTTCGTTTTTCGATCGTCTTTGCTTATTCCAATTCTATTCTCAAGATAGATTACGAGAGGTCGTTCTTGTAGCCACGGTGGCTAGAGGTACACGCAGGATATTCCGAAAGAATCTCGACTTGTCTTTTGACTCGCCCTAAGCTCCCCTCATGAGTAGGGATACGTTGTGAAAGAATGAGGGTTCCGAAAGGCGGATGTTTTTGGATTTGGACGGGAAACCACGATTTAAAGAAGCTTCCTATAAGATTCGATTTGCTACTTCTTCTCTTGCTTGGAACTTCAACAATAGGCTTACCCCGATCCCTCTAGATCGGTTTATCTACCCAATCTTACTTTGTTTTATCTCGGTCTTTAGTAGATTAGATTAGTTTCGTGTCTTTTACTTAGATGCATTAGGGTTTCTTTTATCGAAGATTGAAGTTACTTGGCTTTACTAGATTAAGTTTTGCGTCACACATTTGTTCCACGGATTCGATACCTTGGGTTCACCACTCGAGGGAAGAAGGGTCCCTTGACTACGACGGGAGACTTGTCCGCTTGCAAGTCATAAACGAACTTTGATACAACTATTAACCGTCAACAAGCCCCTTTTTCTGGCGCCGTTGCCGGGGAACAAGTGATCAAGATTTGATTTTTTATTGCCTTTTTGTAATTTTCAGTTTTCCTTTTGTTTTTCTTTTTGCATCTACTAAACGTTGATCATTCTCAAAATACATCTAATCTAGTTTGTCTAACCCTAGTTTTTATAGATTTGTTTTTACTTTCTAGTTTTTGCATACTTTGTTTATTGCTAACCCTAACAGGAGATGGATGGCTACCTCTCCAACAAACCCGATAATTTTGTGGATGATCCAGAAAAACTTTACAGGCTAAGGAGACGCGAAGCACATCAAGCTAAAAAGCTGGATTTTGTAGATTCGGAGTCGGAAGACAAAGGATCGCAGGAATCTCCGAAGAATTCACCACCTCAAAGTCCTCGGGAGAATCGACTTCCACCGATGGGTGACCAACCACCGCAAGAACGCAAGATTGGGGATCTATGCACCCCGACATCATCGACCTACCAATCTTGAAGCTTGAGGAGATCGGAAGACCGTTCGAGATCAAGACCTCAACAATCCGCATGGTGCAACATTTACCCTTCACCGGTAAAGAGGATCCGAACCTTCACCTCCAAGCATTCATTCAACTATGTCGACTTTCAACATGGATGGGGTTACTCAAGATCAAATGAGGGCAAGGCTTTTTCCGTTTTCACTTCTCGGTAAGGCTTTGCAATGGTTCCACTCTCAACCGGCGGAGACAGTGCAAAATTAGAACACGTTGATGAAGGCTTTCATGAAGGAATACTACTCGCCGGGTAAAACTCAAAGCTTGCGCAATAAGATTGCCACCTTTGTTCAATATCCTACGAAAACTATCTCGGAGGCATTCGAGCGCTTCAAGGAGTACACACGGGCGGTTCCACATCACAAGTTCCTGAAGGAAGACCTCGTGCAAAAGTTCTATCAAGGACTCACCATGGCGTCAAGGACGATCATCGATGCATCGGCGGGAGGATCCATCATCGAACTTACACCGACGGAAGCTTTCACTCTATTCAAGAAGGTCGTGGATAATGACACATGGGCGTCATCCGGCGCCTACATCCGGTTCAACCCACGGGGAACGTCAAAGGAGTCTTGCAAGTGGAGAAGGAGAACATACTTGAAGGCAAGATCGACTCACTCATGAGGAGGTTGGAGAAGATGGAGATGGAAAAAAGAGGATCAATACTTGAAGGCCGCCGAAGCAAGGTCCACATGTGAAGAATGTGGAGAGTATGGCCATGTCCGCAAAGATTGTCCGGAGGAAGCCAAAACGCTCGACTACATGAGGAAGGGAGAATTGCCGAACTTCCGCTACGGGCAAGGTAGACCTCAATTTAATGCAAGCTCATCTATTCCTAACGCGGTTCCGCTTCGTATACAATTGAAGGAGTTCATGGATGAGCAAGCTAAGATCAACAAGGACACCATCACCAAGTTCAAGAACATAGACAAGGTGTTGGAGAACATCAATAGCAAGGTGACGGAGGTCGGAAGTTCCAATCATCAAGTGCTCAACATGATGAAGATGCTCGAGACGCAAGTGGGACAACTTGCGGGGCGCCTCACTAATGATGAAGGGAAGCTTCGGGACAACCCAAAAGTCCCGAATCGGCGAAGGCCATTCAAACACGTTCAGGGAAGGAGACCGAAGATCCAGAACGTTCCGCGGGAGCAAGGAAGCTTAAACCATCCACCGAGGTGGATGGATTTGCTAAAGAGAAGATTACGGGGATCGTCACCGAGGAACCCGAATTTGAGATGCCGGAGGAAGACACGAGGATACCGCAACTCAAGCCACGCTACTTCTGAGGTAAACTTGACAACCACTTTGAGAAGTTTGTGGAAATTGTGCGTAGACTTAGCATCAACATGCCATTACTAGATGCCCTACAAGTACCTACATATTCTCGTTACTTTAAAGACATACTTGCAAATAAATATGAGATAGCAACACTCGGGGTAGATCATGTTAAGATGTCCGAGGAGTGTAGTGCCGCTATTGCTAATGGGCTAGAGAAACAAAAGGACCCCGGGTGCCCTACTATTCCATGTTCGGTTGGTTCTTTCAACTTCGAGAAGGCGTTATGCGACCTTGTGTAAGCGTTATGCCGAGGGATGCGTCCAAGAAGCTACGTCTACCAATGGAGCCTACGGGTATATGTTTGGAGTTGGGAGATAACTCCATTCGCTATCCCTTGGGCATTGCTTAAGACATACCCGTGAAGGTTGCTACTATTGATGTTGGCAAGGGGGAGATCATGTTCGATATCAACGAGAGAAAGGAGTTCCTTCAAGTTCCGTCCAAGAATCGAGGCATGCAACGTGATTGGAGTGAATGGAGAACCAAAGCAAAAGGAGGGGCTGAAAAAGAAGAAGGAGCCGAAAAAAATGAACGTAAAGAAAATAAAAGAAGGTGTTGCATCCGTCAAGACAAAGGAAGAGAAGCGACTGTGAAGACCAAAAAAATGATAGGCCGGAAGACAAGCCCGTGCCCAAGATGGTGCGGAAGTGGGTACCCAAGATTGCAACACCCGCAAAGAGCGTTGATCCGGAGTAATCAAGTGAAGAAGTCTAGCTATAGACTATAAATGAAGCGCTAGGCGGGAGGCAACCCGTTTCGTCGAGTCAAGAATAAGCTACGGGAGGACAACCCGATCCCGGGTTTTTCGAGTCTTTTTAATAATTTAGTTTTGAGTTTTATTACGCAAAGACATTAGACTTAGAAGTGGTTGAACAATATTAGAGACATAATTCTTGATTGAATGTTTTGCTTTATCATAAACCCTTTGCATGAACCCTCCTATGTGCTTGTTTGTTCTTTTCTTTTCGAGAAACCTCAACCAAATAATTTCAGAACCTAACTCAACCTTTCACCCTCATTATGGTGCTGAGGTTGACTTATTTTTCATGCTAAAACCACACGAGTAGAGCCACGACTTATATCTATGTGTTAATAAAAATTCAGCACGTGGTAGGACTCGCGTGAACCTAGAAATCAAAACTTTTGGTTGGTTTAAAAATCTATATCCTTGGTTTCTCTAGGATTAGAATTTTTCTAAGCCTCATCTAATTTTGTTTTACTCAAAATCTCTCTTATTTAGCCAAAATTAGAATCTAAACCTATGCCCCCATGATCAAGCCGGGAAAAGTTTGCTCTCAACCGATGATGGCAAACTATACCGGTGAGACCGATATCAACATAGTCGGAAAATATTTTCGCCTTACATTTGTTTTTAATGGTATAAAAACTTCTCTAAAATTATGTTTGAGCTCTTGCATGGCTCTGAAAAATATTTTAAATTTCGAATTAGAGGAGTGCTTAACCTTAAACATACCTAAATGGAGGCAATCTAGTTTGAATTAATCATGCATGCACCATTGGATACCCTTTCATCAACTTTCACCAAATTCACGTGCAAAGGACAAGCATGGTGGGCAGCAAGCATCACCTTTGCAGGAATTTCATGGTGGCATGTGAAGCAAGTGGAGCTAGGGAGCATGGACATGACCCAAAGCATGAAGCATCAAGTGGAAGGACCAATAATGCAAGAAAAGGAGTCGACGAGAGCGTTTGGGCGGTGCAACTCGTGGAGCACTCGGGGGGGAAAGTTGCAGAGGCGAAATGATCGTGCTTCGGAAGAAAGACGAGGCGGGGAGGAGCACCGAGGACCCCGGGCCGGTCGGCCCGGGCCGGCCGGCCTACCTCGTTTATGGAGCCCCCGGCTCCCGTTTTCTCGCAGGCAAGCTTCCCTCTCCTTCCTTTGTTTGTGTGTTCAAGTTTGTGTGCCCAAAACCTCCGTAGATATAGCCAACCTTCCCAAGCTTGATAGCTCAAAAAAATCCACATCCTTAATCCACTCAAAGTCCACATCCGAAGTAAAAAGTTTAAGTTCCTAGTTACCGGTTGCGACCCGGAGTTTTAGTAGAAGAAAAGAGTGCAGCAACCATGTGGAAGAAAACCACAAGTCTCTTCTCCAAGAAGAAGGGTATGTCGTCATCCAAGCCGTCATCAACGACGTCTTCGAGGAGGCACTCGGTTTCCGAGTCTCCCCGGAGCATGGAGACGGATACGGCACCACCGAGGAGGAACGATGCTCTCCTCCTTGTGGTATGAAGGCTGCAAGGAGCACGTCCATGAGGTTTACCGAACCTCAAGGGCACACGAAGGAGCAGCATGCGCCACCACGACGATCGGCCCGTTCGACCGCGCCACCTCCTTACACTCTGATATATTCTTCGTACGGCTTCATCATCTTGTCATCGGAGGAGGAGGAGAGGCTCTCTCGCCTTGAGAAGAGGCTTGTGCCCAACGTCGAGTTTGACGACCAAGCACTCTACACCTTGGGTTTTGGCACCGACATATCCTACATGTTGGGGCACCTTGGATGGGTGCAATTCTCCAACGGAGTATCGGCGGACACCCACAAGGGGTTCGCCTTGGAAATTTTGATGACCATTGCACCTATCCTTGATGATGGAGTGCAAAGCTTGTCATTCCGTTTGGAGGGAGTCCAACAAGTGGTTCCCTACGAGCATGTTAGGGAGCTACTTGGATTCCATAAGGGAGCTCGGGAGAAAGTTGACGTGCCACCCGCATGTTAGCGGGATTTTGGAATTTAATCTCCGGGAGAAGCCCATCAACAACGCAATTGCATCCGCAACCCCATTATCCGGATATTTCACTCTTGGATGTGCAAGAGGGTATTGGGGAGGATGAAGGAGACGAAGGTGACCGACACGGAGTTGAATCGGCTCTACTCGTCTTTAATTGCCAGGCAGCCAATAGACCCCTCTTACCTTATGATCAACCGTTGGTGTTGTGAAGCAACATCGGGGGCGGGACATATCGGTTCGGGGTGTTACCTCTCCATGTTGGCCTTCTCCTTACGGCCGGGGATCGCAAGGAACCCCGACCATCTTTTGCGTGGTACCTCTCTCGGCATTGAGTATTTGCGGCAAGGCAAATACATTAGTGGAGATGAGAGAGGAGGTTATCGTTTGGCCATAGTGAACCTGCCCCTTCCGAATGAGAGGCTTAGGCTTTTCACCGAAGGAAGGGAAGATTGGTTGGAAGAGGGACTCCTTGTCCCTGCAAGGAAGAACAAAAGAGGAAGAATCGTAGAGGAGGGAACATCCTCCGCACAAGCGAGTGGAGCACAACCCAATGTGCCACCATTCGGCGGGATCCCTCCTCCGCCAAGTTATTACGGAGGGCCACAAGAGCAAGCATGGGGGGTGGTGCACCGGTACCCCCACCAAATTATGTGGTGCCCAACGCTAACTTCGCAGAGCCCTACACACAATATCCCCAACCACAACAAAGCATGGCCATAATTGGAGGGTATGTTGCAAGAAACGCCCAAAACGTCGCAGCCATCCAAGCCAACACGGCTCAACTTAGTGAGGGCAATGCAAATATTGTCTATGAGCTCGGACGCCTTCACCTAGTGGAGCCAAATCAATTCGTCGGAGGGAATGTCCAATCGTATTACGAGCAAGGCTATTACTATCAAGATCATCAACACCAACCACCGGCGGAGGACTAAAAGATTTAGGAACTTTAGTTTTCTTTTCTTTTTCTCTGTAATTTTCAGCTTTTGTTTATGTGTGTTTGCGTAATATTTTCTGTTTTTATTTAAATTTCAGCAAGTGTGTTTGTTTATTTTCAGTTTGTGTTTCAACTTGATATCATCATTAATAAAGACACCACCTTGATTATATCATTGGAAAAGTTACAAAAATTTGTGCCATAATGATATATGATTATAATTGCAGCTTTGTTTATCTTTGTAATTGATTTATGCATGTTAAAAGCTAGTGCTCTCTTAAAATACGAATTTGAATTTATTTCAATGCTAGCTTGATCTTTAGCGGAGGTTGTGATTAAAATAAAGACCCATAGTGTTTTATGTGCTCTCAAGTTATGAATAGATTAAAGATGTCTTTTATGCTCAAAAATATCGCTAACCTTGTCACAAATATCACTTGTGTGTTGCTCAACTTATCCAAAGCCTAATATATATTTGAGTGCATAAACCTTAGTGTACAAGACTTATTTTTGAGTGAGTTATTGCAGGCCATGATTTCTCTGGCCCGAGACTAAGAAGCTGGTCATTCCGTTTTTGCATATCTATCTTTTTGCTAGCCTTTTATCCGTGCATTGTGTATCCCCGCATCGAGAGATCTCACAAACCTCGCCGGATATCCACCCTTAAAACCAAATATCATCTTTTGTGATTACCTCCTTGACCACAACCTATCATTGAGAATGGATCATCAATTCAAGGAAGATCACAAGACGGTGCCAACATTGAAGAATTCAAGTATCTCTCCAAGGAAAAATATTTCCGGTACCTACCTTATTTATCGCCTCTTTGCTCGAGGACGAGCAACGTCTAAGCATGGGGGAGGAGGTGGGTACGGTGCAGTTTTAGAGTTCAAAGGGGAGCAATTTTTTTAAAAAAAATTGAAAAAAAAATCAAAGGCGATGTACGTGACTTCCAAGGTGAAAGTCTCACAAGAGAAAAAAATGAATCACAAGAAAAAAAAATGAATGAAAGAAAGAAAGAAAGAAAGAAAGAAAGAAAGAAAGAAAGAAAAGAAGGAGAAATATGAGAAAGAGAAAAAATATGAGTATGCGTAAAGTGAACTCCCCGGGTCCTCTAAAAATGCATTCAGGGCTTCAAGTTTAAAAGATCCATTCTCATTTTCCAACCATGTGCAATCCGATAAAAAGGACTTCCTTTGTGCCTCGGGATCACTCTTTGCCATTTGCACATGTCCACTCATCTAAAGTGTGCGTATTTTTCTCTTTCCCCTCCTTGATTTAACATTATTTTCCAATGACCTTTTTGATGAGTCTCGGTAAGACCATGAGAAGTTTGTCTTGTTTTGACAACACCTCATTTATAAAATCTTGTTAGGACTAAACTTTCCCAAAGCTCCATATAAAGCCTACCACACATATATGTTATGAGAGGGGAAGGAGTAGAATATATAGGCTTGAGAGACAAACGAGATGAGAGTTCATGAGCAATATGCAAGATGATTTAAATTTGTGAACTTGGTTTAGCTTTTCTTTATCTCGTTCTTTATTTCAAAAATTCGAGATCTATTTAAACTTTGTGAGCATGTTAATACTTGTGGGATAAGCTTAATAAGAATCTACCCTCCGTAGAGATGAAGGCTAGTACATTATGGAACTTTAATGAATTAAAATTTTGAGAGCATTACGTTTTCTTATGTATGATCAAGTGCAAGGTTTAAACATTGTTTGGCAATGATGATATCCACGAAGGCTTACTTGAGGACGAGCAAGGTTTAAGCATGGGGGAGATGTTGACGGTGAAAATCCGTCAACCTAGCCATGAGTTTACCTTCGGTGTTGGCATGAGTTTTATACCTTATCCATTGGTACTAACCCCCGTGGTATAACAAGTTCACGTGTGCATGTCGGTTTTGGAGTTTAGTGTTTATGCAGGGTTTTAGCGTTGAAAGCAAGACTTTCGGGATAAGTTCATCAAGCACCTCATGACAAGACCGTTGAAGCCCCGTACAAGTCATGCAATGAAGCAAACTTAACTCCAAGAAGCCGGGGACTTGATTCGAGAAGACGTCGACTCCGAGGACCCGACCGGAAAAGTGCTCGAATCTTGCAAGACAAGGAGTTATGCCCAATTCGGAGAGAAACCGACGACATGGACCTACATGCGAAGGGGGAAACATCCGAGGAGCAAGGGAACCGACGTAGAGCAAAGGAGGCCTCGGGGCCGGGCCCGGATGGGCCCGGGCGGTCGGCCCGGCCCCTATCCGGGGCCCGGTGAGGCTCCCCTTTGCCCTAGCCGCCAATCGGGCTATAAATAGCCCCCCGACCGAGAGCCACGCATCATCCAATTCGTCATCGGCCGCCGAGGAGCGAGAGAAGAGAGGGACACCATCTCGGAGAGGGGAGGGTCGAGCTAGTTGACTAGGGTTTCCCTAGCCGACGTGGGAACCTTGCACGGAAGACCACATCGGAGTTCCGGAGCTAGAAGCAAGATCAAGGAAGGATCCCGGTGGTGATCTTGTGTATGTATCATTGTTATAGTTGAATTATCAAGTTGAATCTTTTCCTAGCGATCAAGTGTTTCCTCGAAGATTTCGTTTTTCGATCGGCTTTGCTTATTCCAATTCTATTCTCGAGATAGATTACATAGGGTGTTCTTGTAGCCGCAAAGTGGATAGAGGTACACGCTAGATCTTCCGAAAGAATCTCGACTTGTCTTTTGACTCACCCTAAGCTCCCCGCATGAGTAGGGATACGTTGTGACAGAACGGGGGTTCCGAAAGGTGGATGTTTTCGGATTTGGACGGGAAACCACGATTTAAAGAAGCTTCTTATAAGATTCGATTTGCTACTTCTTCTCTTGCTTGGAACTTCAACAAAAGGCTTACCCCGATCCCTCTAGATCAGTTTATCTACCCAATCTTACTTTGTTTTCTCTGGTCTTCAGTAGATTAGATTAGTTTCATGTCTTTTACTTAGATGCATTAGGGTTTCTTTTATCGAAGATTGAAGTTACTTGGCTTTATTAGATTAAGTTTTGCGTCACACATTTGTTCCACGGATTCGATACCTTGGGTTCACCACTCGAGACATGTCCGCTTGCAAGTCATAAACGAACTTTGATACAACTATTAACCTTCAACACCCCGGATGCCCTACAATTCCATGTTCTGTTGATTCATTCAATTTTGAAAAGGTGTTGTGCGACCTTGGAACAAGTGTGAACATCATGCCAAGAGATGTGTTCGAGAAGCTACGCCTACCGTTGGAGCCTACGGGTATGTGTTTGGAGTTGGGAGATAACTCCATTCGCTATCCCTTGGGCATTACCGAAGATGTACCCGTGAAGGTCGGACACCACTTCATCCCCATCGACTTCGTGGTGCTCGAGATGGGATAGAGGGAGAAGCCACCGCTCATCCTTGGGAGGCCTTTCCTCAAAGACCGTGGGAGCTACTATTGATGTTGGAAAGGGGGAGATCATGTTCGATATTAACAGAGAAAGGAGTTCTTTCAAGTTCCGACCACGACTCGAGGCATGCAATATGATTGAAGTTAAAGATGTTCCACCTCATCGTCGCGTTGTTAAGGAAGAACCAAGGAAGAAGGAAGGGCTGAAAAAGAAGAAAGAGTCGAAGAAGAAGGACGTGAAGAAAGTCAAGGAAGATGTTGCATCTGTCAAGACAAAGGAAGAAAAGCCGCCTATGAAGACCAAAAAAATGACTAAGCCGGAAGATAAGCCCGTGCCAAAGATAGTGCAGAAGTGGGTACCCAAGATTGCAACGCCCGCGAAGAGCGTTGATTCGAAGTAATGAAGTGAAGAAGTCTAGCTATGGACTATAAAGAAAGCGCTAGGCGGGAGGCAACCCGTTTCGTCAAGTCAAGAATAAGCTACCGGGAGGACAACCCGATTCCAGGTTTTTCGAGTCTTTTTAATAATTCAGTTTTGATTTTTATTATGCAAAGACATAAGACTTAGAAGTGGTTGAACAATATTAGAGACATACTTGGTTGAATATTTTGCTTGATCATAAACCCTTTACATGAACCCTCCTATGTGTGTGTTTGTTTCTTTTCGAGAAACCACAACCAAATAAATTCAGAACCTAACTCAACCATTCATCCTAGTTATGGTGTTGTGGTTGACTTGTTTTTCATGCTAAAAACACACGAGTAGTGCCACGATTTATACTTAGTTGTTAATTAAATTTCAGCATGTGGTAGGACTTGCGTGAACATAGAAACTAATCTTTTGGTTGTTTTAAAAATCTATATCATTGTTTTCTCTAAGATTAGAATTTTTCTAAGCCTCATTTAATTTTACTTTATTCAAAATCTCTCTTGTTTAGCCAAAATTAGAACCTAAACCTATGCCCCCATGATCAAGCTGGGAAAAGTTTGCTCTCAACCAATGAAGGCAAACTATACCGGTGAGACCGATATCAATATAGTCGGAAAATATTTTCGACTTACATTTGTTTTAAATGGTTTAAAAACTTCTCTAAATTTATGTTTGAGCTCTTCCATAGCTCTGAAAATATTGTTTTCCGAAATTAGAGGAGTGCTTAACCTTATACATACTTAGAGGGAGGCAATCTAGTTAAAGTTAATCATGCATGCACCATTGGATGCCCTTTCATCAACTTTCATCAAGACCACATGCAAAGGACAAGCATAGGTGGGCATCAAGCATGACTTTGCAGGAATTTCATGGTGGCACGTGAAGCAAGTGGATCAAGGGGGCATGGACATGACTCAAAGCATGAAGCATCAAGTGGAAGGACCAATAATGCAAGAAAAGGAGTGGACGAGAGCGTTTGGGCGGTGCAACTCGTGGAGCAAGCGGGCAAGAAAGTCACGGAGGAGAAATGATCGTGCTGGAGGAAAATGGAGCCCTGGGGAGGCACGTGGCCACCCAGGCCGGTCGGCCCGGGCCGGTCGGCCCAAGCGGTCGGCCCCGAGGACCGGGAGCGTCCCGGTGGTCGGTGGATGACCGCTCCTTAGTGATGAGTGATTGACAACGGGTGTTGGACCGACTCTTGGCTTAGTGCGCGGGTGTAGGCCGCGGCCTAGTTCGTGTTGTTGCGAGGTGAAGAACGGGCGCGAAAGGTCTTCGGCCTTGAGGGGCCTCCGGGAGATGGAGAGACAAGTAGGCTCGGTTCGAGGGACCCGGTGGACGGCGGGATCGGGGTGCGGGCCACATGGTGGCGACACAAGCAAGACGAAGTCATGGACAAGTGAGCCGGTGCACGGTGGCGGTCAAGTCAAGTGGTTTGGCGGGAGGCCGGACCGGGCACGCGGGGTTTGGTGGTTTGCCCACAAAACCATCGGCGGACGGTTTCTTGGTTTGGGCCTCAAAACCAAGTCCGAGGGCCCAACACGACGGAGACGGGATCCGGGAGTGTCGGGAAGCTTCGAAGCGGAGGACACGCGGCGGGATCGCATGGCTTGCGTCGGGAGGACGCGGGGGTGCGGCGAAGGCGTGGCCGTCCGATGGCAAGACCCACAAACATTACCAAAATGCCCCTACGTGGGTTGTATCGCCAGTAGTGTAGTTAGGGGTAGTCGAGTCATTTACCACTCCGGCGGGACCTGATATATAAGCCTGGAGTGTGTGTTGATGGCTCTCTCTCTCCGGGACTTAGGGTTTCATTTCCCCCCTTCTCTTTCTCATTTTTGTAGCTATTTTCCTTTCTATTTTCTCTAGGCTAGCATGAGAGCTTCATGGGAGATTTGTTGAGAGGGATGGATGCTAGGGCGGCATGCTAGACCTTGTGAATCTTTCCTGGTTTGTATAGAAGATTCGGGGTTGTTTTTCGTGCCTTTTTGTGCTTATTTTCGTGCCTTTGTTCTCGGTGTGATTCCACGGATTTGAGTGAGTTTCTTCCCGGATTTCTTTGAGGGAAACATGGATAGATGCCTTGTGCATCTTTGTGCTTGATCTTGTGCCCTCAAACGCCGGGAAATCACTTCGATTTGTGAGTTTTCGTTCGGTGCTCTAGTTTTTGGAGGTGCTCAAAGGATTCGCGATTCCCGGTGATTTAGGGAGTTAGGAGGCAAGATTTTTGGGCTATAGCATCCTTGTGTGACGCTTTTCAAGTCCCCAAACCCTTGTCTCCACAGCTTCAACCGTTTGGGAAATCCGATGATGTTTTGGGGGGGTTGACTTTCGGGGGTCGGGCTATTTTCCGTCTCCGTCCGCACACGGCGGACGGTCCGCGAGGACCGGGCGGACGGTCCGCGCGGCTCCGTTCATCCCGTGTTCTTCGTGTTCTTGCTCGTCCTTTGTTTCGATCCGTTGTGATTTTGATTTTTGGTTGGACGAAGTTTCGGACGGTCCCGCGGTGTCGGGCGGACGGTCGCGGGTGCTAGGCGGACGGTCCGCGTGCTCCCCGCGGACGGTCCGTGGCACGGGGGTGTCTTTGGGTCGTTCTGTGTAAATTAACGGACGGTCCGCGGCTAAGGCCGGACGGTCGGCGGCCGGGTGCGGACGATGCCCGCGATACCCGGCCGGACGGTCCGCGCGGCTCTTGCGGACGGTCCGCCCCTCTGCGCGGACGGTCCGCCGGAGCTCGTGTGCTTTGCTTCTTGGTTCGATTCCTTCCTCCCTTTCTAGTGCTTCCGCGTGTGCTTTGAGGAATCGTTCCTAAGGCTAGAGGTTGATCCATAACCTCGTGGTCTTGGCGATTGGTGCGTGATTCGATCCATCGCTTGTGTGTGACCGGGATTTGAGTAGGACATAGGCCGGGTTCTTTGGGAAGAATTTTTACGGGCTCCTATTCACCCCCCCCCCTCTCTAGTCGCCATCCGATTCTTCAATTAGTATCGTAGCTTGGTGCCGGATTCTTTGCGACTTTGACAAGTCTCGAATCCTAAGATGGCGTACGTTGAGCGGGGCGGTCCGCCGCACTTCGATGGCAAGGGTTACCACAAGTGGGCGGCTCGTATGATGATCTTTCTTCGAGGGAAGCCGTTGGAGTTTATTGTGCTTGACAAGACATATGCTATTCCGGTCAACATCCATACTCTTATGGTGACCGATGCCGATGCCAAGGCCAAGTATGAGGCTAATGCAAAAGCCGTTGATCACTTGTGCGGAGCTTGTGTTATCCGAGTTTGATCGTGTTCGCCATTTGGATCTTGCTTGGCAAATTTGGGATAAGTTGTTGGTTGCTCACGGTGGTGATAACCATGTGAAGGCTCGCCTCTTTGTCTCTTACCGGATGCAATATGAGAATTTTTCTCCACTTCCGGTGAGGACATTGATGCGATGTTTCGAGAGGTTCATCGCCATCGTGAACAACATGAAGGCTAATGTTGAGGATTTTCCGTACTCCGAGCATGATCGGGCTTTGAAGCTCTTGCATGTCTTGGATCCAAATGTTTGGGGTGCTAAGGTTGAGGCCATCAAGGAGTCCGGGAACTATTTGACTATTGAGTTGGATGACCTCTTTTCTAAGCTCAAGTCGGCCGAGGTTGACGGGAAGATGCTATCCAAGCATGAGGGCTCGACCGACCATAGTCTTGCTCTTGTGGGAGGATCAAAGGGCAAATCTAACCCTTCCTGTCGACGAGTTTTCTTTGTCCTCTCTTATGTCCATTCCGGATGAGGAGTTTGATGTGCTTGGGCGAGGAGGAGCCGGCCTTGCTCTCAAGAAGATTTGAACGACTACACGAGAGTCGGAGGAACGCAAGGCGGAGCTCGGGGACGTGCTACAAGTGTGGCAAGCGTGGCCACTTCATCGCCGAGTGCCGGAAGCGGAGGAGAACAAGTACAAGGTGAACGAGTACAAGGCGCACCCGAGGCGTGAAGACAAGTACTCCTCCAAGGGCAAGCACTTCAACAAGTCCAAGAGCAAGGACAAGGACAAGCGGCGACCGAGCAAGAGCACCTACAAGAAGAACAAGGCAAGAGCGATGGTGGCCGGTGCGAGCGACGTCGACTCAAGCTCAAGCGAGGAGCGATCAAGCTCAAGCGGCGAAGATGAAGACGCCGGGAGGCGCGGTGGCAAGAAGAGTGCAAGCCGGAACCTCGGCGGGGCCGAGCCGTGTGGCGCTCGAGGGCTTTTGTGGCATGGCCCATAGCTCGAGCAAGCAAGAAGAGTGTGAAGGAAGACGGCGACTCCGACTCGGAGGATGAGGTAAACCGTGATCCCGACTCTTTGCTTGCCGAGATTGCTAGGTTGAATGGTTTGCTTGATAACCGTGATAGTGTCTTGAGAGATGCCAAAAAGATGAGAAAAGATCTTAGGGCTCGGCTTGAGAATGCTAGCAAGAAAGTAGGAGAGTTAGAGTCAAAGCTCGCTTGAATTGAAACTTGAGAATGACTCTTTGAAACTTGCTCCTACTTCTCCCGATGATGTTGAATGTGTTGAATGTGATGCTTGGTTGAATGAGATCAAACTCGCTTAATGAGAAGAATGCTTCTATTTTGGCTCAACTAGATGTTCTTAGGACGGAACATGATGAGCTTAAAGCTAGACCTACTTTGCTTGGTGCTTGCAAATCATGTCCTACTATGCATGCTAAGCTTGTCGATGCTCGTTCTACCATTAGTTCTTTGGAAGCATCTTTGAAATCTCCTGTTGCAAATGCATGTTCTAGTTGTGATGAAGTCACTTTGCGTAATCTTGAACTTACTTCCCGTTTGGATGTCATTTATGAGGAGAATGACTATTTGAGGAAGGTGTTGGGTTGGTTGTCTGGGCAGGAACCTCAATTGAAAATCATGATTGAGGAGTTCAAGAGAGCCGATGGTCGTGGTTTGGGTTTTGAGAAGTTGGGTGAGAAAGTGGGAGAGAACGAGTGGGGAGAGTGTGTACGAGAAGTGTGTTGAGTCTAACCCGGGTTTGAGGTGATCGGAGAGATCCAAGTTCCACTCCCAAAAGCACCCAAGAACTCTTTCACACCAAAGCCCAACCACCTTTGCAACAAGCTTGACACAACCCAAGATCCACCCAAATTCCCACCTAAGACAAATGATTTCCAGAAACCAGTGAAGTTTGTGGGTGAGAAGGGTGAGAAGCCTAGAGAGAAGCCGAGCCAAAACCAAAACCCATCCCTTTCGGTGTGAGTATTGTGGCAAGGAGAGGCATCTTGCGAGTTTTGCTACAAGAGGAAGAGGGATGAGAGGCTTGCTAGGGAGCAAGCAAACCGGGACAGTATCGCCGGCCTCGCGGTATTCCCCGAGTCTAGAGTGCCACTTCCACGGGGTGTGGGAAGTGTGAGGAGTGTTGGCAGGTTCCCACAGAGAGGTGGTGGTGGTGAGAGGGTTGTCAGGAGAGATGATGGTGTGCGTGCTGGTGAAAGGTTTGGTCGAGCTCGTGGTGGTTTTGCTGGACGTCCTCCTACTCGTCCTCAGTACGGGTTTAGGGGAGATGATCGCAGCTTTGGGTTCCAGAGGAACTACGGACCACGTTTTCCCCCTCGTGGTGCTCGTACTCCTCCCATGGGACATGGGAAGTTTGGTGGCAAGGGAGTGATGTTTGCTAACCCCTCTTTTGAGCGAGATGGCTCGACACCGGTTTAACTTTCTCGTGCTAACCCCGGTGTCGAGTCGCTAGCTCATTCTCGTTCTTGTTTCGACTACGGGCGGGGAGGCTTGGAGAACATTTGGTTGATCGACTCCGGGTGTTCTCGACACATGACCGGAGATAAGAAGTGGTTCTCCAGCCTCACTCCAGTGAAGGAAAAGATGTACATAACATTTGGGGACAATGGACGAGGTAGGGTGCTTTCAGAGGGCGTTGTGCATGTGAGTGACAAGGTAACATTGAAGAGAGTGGCTCTTGTGAAGTCTTTGGGATTTAATTTGCTTTCGGTTTCTCAGTTGCTTGATGAGGGTTTTGAGGTGCGTTTCAAGTCTGGCGAGTCTCGTTTGCTTGATTCTCGAGGTGATCTTGTCTGTATGATCATCCCGGCAGGGTCGGATTTTCGGGGCTGATTTCTCTCGTTCTTTGGGTCTCGCTCGCTGTTTGATGGCCGGTCCTTCTTCGATTTGTGGAAATGGCATAGGCGGTTGGGACACTTGAGCTTTGATTTGGTTTCCCGCTTGAGTGGTCCCGACCTTGTCCGAGGATTGCCGAAGTTGAAGCTTGAGAAGGATTTGGTTTGTGCTCCTTGTAGGCATGGTAAGATGGTAGCCACTCCCCATCCACCCCCGACCGATGTCATGACCGAGCGTCCGACGGAGCCGTTGCATATGGACCTTGTTGGGCCGGCTCGAGTTCGCTCGTTGGGTGGGAAGTGGTATGTCCTTGTTGTGGTGGACGATTACTCTCGCTATGCACCGGGTGTTCTTCTTGGAGGATAAGAGTGAGACTTTTGGTTTTGTTCGAGATCCGATCGTGAGGTTGAAAAATGAGAGGCATGGGAATGCTATTCGAGCTATCCGCAAGTGATAATGGCTCCGAGTTCAAGAACTCTCGTTTTGATGCCTTTTGTCGTGATCTAGGTCTTGAACATCGGTATTCGACCCCTTATGTGCCCCCTCAAAATGGAGTCGTGGAAAGGAAAAATCGGACTCTTTGTGAGATGGCTAGGACGATGCTCGATGAGCACGGGACTCCTAGGAGGTTTTGGGCCGAGGCGGTCAATACGACTTGTCATGTTTCCAATCGGATTTTATTGAGAGCTTTCAAGAAGAAGACCGTTATGAGCTTATGCATGGTCGGGCACCCAAAGTGAGTCATTTCCGAGTTTTTGGCTGCAAGTGCTTTATTTTGAAAAAGGGAAAACTCGACAAGTTTGAGGCTAGGTCTAGTGATGGTATTTTCTTTGGATATGCTAACCACTCTAGAGCCTATAGGGTGCTTAACCTTGAGACTAACAAAATCATGGAGACTTGTGAGGTGACCTTCGACGAGACAATGCCATGTACCTCTCTTGGCTTTGAATGTGCAGGTGATGAAGAGATGGCCGAGGACCTCTTTGAAGAGGAGAAAGATGAAGCCGGAGATGATGATGGGGAGAACCATGCGCCCGAAGCCGAGCATGTACCCACTACTTCCCCCACGACTACTTTGGAGCATGGACCGTCTACTTCATGGACAACGACGGTGCAACAAGAGGACCCGGCGAGAGAAGCCGAAGTTGAGGGGGAGGTGGTCTCGAGGCGTGAGGCTCCCCGGCGGATTCAAGAAGTGCACCCCCTTTCGAAGATCATTGGAGACATCAATGAACGCACTACACGGTCGAGGTCCGGGAATTCCTCTCATTTTGCTCATGTTGCTTTTGTTGCTACTTTTGAGCCCAAGGACATTGGACATGCTTTATCCGATGCAAACCGGGTCAATTCTATGCATGAGGAGATGGAAAATTTTGAGAGGAACCGGGGTGTGGGAGTTAGTTGAACCACCTCCAAATTGCCATCCCATAGGAACCAAGTGGGTTTGGAAGAACAAAGAGGGAGAGAATGGGATGGTTGTGAGGAACAAGTCCGGACTTGTTGCTCGGGGGTTTAGTCGAAGGAGGGGATCGACTATGAGGAGACCTTTGCTCCCGTGGCCCGTCTTGAGGCAATTCGAATCCTTCTAGCCTTTGCCGTGGCTAAAGGGTTCAAGTTGTTTCGGATGGACGTGAAGAGTGCTTTTCGAATGGGGTCATAGAGGAGGAGGTGTATGTGAAGCGACCCACCGGGGTTTGAGAGCGAGTTGTACCCACACGGGGTATACGGGTTGAAAAGGGCTCGTATGGGTTGAAACGGGCGCCCGTGCTTGGTATGGAAGATTGAGAGGTTTTCTTTTGAGCGAGAGGGTTTGTGATGGGTACCGTGGATAGAACCTTGTTTCTCCTCAAGCATAGGAATGACTTGTTGATTGTGCGGATATACGTGGATGATATTGTCTTTGGTGGCTCGTCACATAACCTTGTTGCCAAGTTTGCGGATGAGATGAGCGGGGAGTTCGAGATGAGCATGATGGGCGAGTTGCGGTATTTTCTCGGGCCGCGAGATCAAGCAAGTGAAGGACGGTACATTTGTGCACCAAACCAAGTACACGAAAGACATGCGAGAAAGTTCCGGATGCAAGATGTGAAGCCGATGTCGACTCCCATGGGGAGTATGGCCACTTTGGATGCGGATGAGGACGGAGAACCGGTGGACCGGCGGGAGTACGGGAGCATGATCGGCTCCCTCCTCTACTTGACGGCGACGAGGCCGGACATACGGTTCGGCGTGTGTCCGTGCGCTCGTTTTCGAGCTTCGCCGAGGACATCACATCGACGAGCCGTCAAGAGGATTTTCGGTACCTACGATCCGCCTTTGGTCTTGGCCTTTGGTATTCTTCCTCCTCGACTTTGTCTCTTCATGGTTTTTCCGATGCGGATTTTGTGGTTGTCGAGTCGAGAGGAAGTCTACTTCGGCACTTGTCGGTTTCTTGGTTCTTCGTTGGTCTCATGGTCTTCCCGCAAGCGGTCTAGTGTAGCTCGGTCTACCACGGAGGCGGAGTATGTTGCTCGCCGCGAGTTGTTGTTCCCACTGCTTGTGGATTTCATACACTTTGAGAGACTTTGGTGAGGAGTGCACCCGGATCCCACTTCTTTGTGATAGCACCAGTGCCATAAGCGTAGCCAAAAATCCAGTGCTTCACTCCAGAACCAAACATATAGAAGTGAGGTATCATTTCCTGAGGGACAATGTGGAGAAAGGAACCATTGTTTTGAGCCATGTCCCTACCCAAGATCAGCTAGCCGATATCTTTACAAAGCCTCTCGACCAAGCTACATTTGTGCGCTTGCGGGGGAACTTGGGGTTTGTTGCCCTTTCTAGTTGATTCTTGGGGGGTTTACTTTTTGTACCATATGTATCATACCATGTTTACTTTGATGTATATACATACTTTGCTTGATGTATAAGCCATGGTAGGATAGCCATCTTGTCATATATCATGTTGCATTTGTGTCATATTGCTTTTTAGGATGATGAGCTTCTTTCATTTGCCATATTTGAGTCTCTTTGGCTATTTGTGAGATATTGGTTATATGTGTGGAGAAATGGTGATGTGAGGCTATGCTCTTGGAATATTTGAGATATATGTGTGGTGAGATAGCCCCTTTTGAGATAAATGCTTAACTTGACTAATTTTTGATGAAATATGCTCCACTCGTGTGTAGTTGTGTATCCATGTCACAATTTGGTCTAAATATGCTTTTCATGCTTAGATTGTGCTTGGATGCCCTGTTCTTGCATTTGGGCCAAAGTTCCGCTGATATCATTGTGAATGTTTAGCCTATGTTGCATTCATGGGGGAGCATAAGCTTCTTTTTGCCGCAAAGGCACTTCATGTACCATGAAATGAATTAATCTTGAAAAGAAGTGCATAATGCTTGAAAAATGCTCCATCCATCATGTCTATGTTTACAATGTCTTATCTTTCACATATGGGTGCAAAACATGTTGCATGATGTTCACCGGTGGAGAAGTCTCCCCGAAGTGGACACATGGCTCATGAGCTTTGACATGACATGCTTTGCTTTATGGGTGTTTGCCATGATCTTTTGCTTGAGAATTTGATATCCTTGTATGATCTTTGAGTAATATGCATGTTTGTGGCTCAAGTGTGACATGGATAGGCTTTTACATGTGAAGCGAGTCTTCTTTTGGTAAAAGCTGCTTAAATCTGAAAATTTTGCTTTGTCACATGCTTGTATTTTCATATATTACTTGTGGCAATGCTTTGACTATGCTATGATTCATGTGTGTGATCTTTGTCTCATTTTTAGCCTTTGACACTAGATTTGGCCTATTTGAGAAGCTCATGTAGTTGTCTATATGCTTTGCATTTACGCATTTTCACCTTGATTCATACATTGTCAACAAGGGGGAGAAAAGGTGAGCTTAATGAAAATTCGAGAAGATGTGAGCTGAAATTTGGAAATTTGCATTCACATGTTCAGGGGGAGCTTGCATTTGTTCGGGGGGAGCTCGTTGCTGTTTTCGGTGTGGATTTTGTGCTTTGCTTGGCTTGTGACCTTTCTTCGCCTTTCTTCGGTTTTGGTCATGAGTTGAGCTTCCTTGTTTTTCTTTCTTCTTTCTTTCTCTTTCACTCTGAATTTCATTTCGCGTTGTGTGTTGTCAATGCACTCATCAAGGGGGAGATTGAGGACCAGGAGCGTCCCATTGGTCGGTGGATGACCGCTCCTTAGTGATGAGTGATTGACAACGGGTGTTGGACTGACTCTTGGCTTAGTGCGCAGGTGTAGGCTGCGGCCTAGTTCGTGTTGTTGCAGGTGAAGAACGGGCGCGAAAGGTCTTCGGCCTTGAGGGGCCTCCGGGAGATGGAGAGACAAGTAGGCTCGGTTCGAGGGACCCGGTGGACGGCGGGACTGGGTGCGGGCCACATGGTGGCGACACAAGCAAGACGAAGTCATGGACAAGTGAGCCGGTGCACGGTGGCGGTCAAGTCAAGTGGTTTGGCGGGAGGCCGGACCGGGCACGCGGGGTTTGGTGGTTTGCCCACAAAACCATCGGCGGACGGTTTCTTGGTTTGGGCCTCAAAACCAAGTCCGAGGGCCCAACACGACGGAGACGGGATCCGGGAGTGTCGGGAAGCTTCGAAGCGGAGGACACGCGGCGGGATCGCATGGCTTGCGTCGGGAGGACGCGGGGGTGCGGCGAAGGCGTGGCCGTCCGATGGCAAGACCCACAAACATTACCAAAATGCCCCTACGTGGGTTGTATCGCCAGTAGTGTAGTTAGGGGTAGTCGAGTCATTTACCACTCCGGCGGGACCTGATATATAAGCCTGGAGTGTGTGTTGATGGCTCTCTCTCTCCGCGACTTAGGGTTTCATTTCCCCCCTTCTCTTTCTCAATTTTGTAGCTATTTTCCTTCCTATTTTCTCTAGGCTAGCATGAGAGCTTAATGAGAGATTTGTTGAGAGGGATGGATGCTAGGGCGGCATGCTAGACCTTGTGAATCTTTCCTGGTTTGTATAGAAGATTCGGGGTTGTTTTTCGTGCCTTTTTGTGCTTATTTTCGTGCCTTTGTTCTCGGTGTGATTCCGCGGATTTGAGTGAGTTTCTTCCGGATTTCTTTGAGGGAAACATGGATAGATGCCTTGTGCATCTTTGTGCTTGATCTTGTGCCCTCAAACGCCGGAAATCACTTCGATTTGTGAGTTTTCGTTCGGTGCTCTAGTTTTTGGAGGTGCTCAAAGGATTCGCGATTCCCGGTGATTTAGGGAGTTAGGAGGCAAGATTTTTGGGCTATAGCATCCTTGTGTGACGCTTTTCAAGTCCCCAAACCCTTGTCTCTACGGCTTCAACCGTTTGGGAAATCCGATGATGATTTGGGGGAGTTGACTTTCGGGGTCGGGCTATTTTTACGTGTTCGTCCGCACACGGCGGACGGTCCGCGAGGACCGGGCGGACGGTCCGCGCGGCTCCGGTTCATCCCGTGTTCTTCGTGTTCTTGCTCGTCCTTTGTTTCGATCCGTTGTGATTTTGATTGTTGGTTGGACGAAGTTTCGGACGGTCCGCGGTGTCGGGCGGACGGTCCGCGGGTGCTAGGCGGACGGTCCGCGTGCTCCCCGCGGACGGTCCGTGGCACGGAGGTGTCTTTGGGTCGTTCCGTGTAAATTAACGGACGGTCCGCGGCTAAGGCCGGACGGTCCGCGGCCCGGGTGCGGACGGTTCGCGATACCCGACCGGACGGTCCGCGCGGCTCTTGCGGACGGTCCGCCCCTCCTGCGCGGACGGTCCGCCAGAGCTGTGTGCTTTGCTTCTTGGTTCGATTCCTTCCTCCCTTTCTAGTGCTTCCGCGTGTGCTTTGAGGAATCGTTCCTAAGGCTAGAGGTTGATCCATAACCTCGTGGTCTTGGCGATTGGTGCGTGATTTGATCCATCGCTTGTGTGTGACCGGGATTTGAGTAGGACATAGGCCGGGTTCTTTGGGAAGAATTTTTACCGGCTCCTATTCACCCTCCCCCCCTCTCTAGTCGCCATCCGATTCTTCGAGGCCCGGCCGGCCGGCCTCCCCTACAAAAGGAGCCCCCCGGCTCCCGTCTCCTGCGAGCAAGCATTCCTCTCCTTCCTCGGTTTGTGTGCTCAAGTTTTTGTGCCCAGAAACACTGTAGACATAGCCAACCTTCCCAAGCTTGATAGCTCAAACAATACACACCCTTAATCCACTCGAAGTCCACATTCCGAAGTAAGTTTTTAAGTTCCTAGCTACCGGTTGCAACCCAGAATTTGAGTGGAGAGAAGAGTGCTGCAATAATGTGGAAAAAAACCACAAGTCTCTTCACCAAGAAGAAGGGATCATCATCATCCAAGCTGTCTACGACGACGTCTTCAAGGAGGCACTCGATTTCCCAGTCTCCTCGGAGCATGGAGGAGGACATGGCACCGCCAAGGAGGAACGACACTCTCCACCTCGGTGACATGAGGGCAACAAGGAGCACGTCCATGAGGTTTACCGAACCTCAAGGGCGTACGGAGGAGCCGCCCGTCCCACCTCGTCGATCGACCTGTTCATCTGCACCACCTCCATACACTCCGCGGTATTCCTCATATGGCTTCATCATATTGTCGGAGGAGGAGGAGAAGAAACTCTCTCGTCTTGAGAACGGGCTTGTGGCAAACGTCGATTTCGACGATCAAGCACTCAACTATTTGGGTTTCGGCACAGACATATATTATATGTTGGGGCACCTTGGATGGGTGCAATTCTCCAACTGGGTGTTGGCAAATACCCACAAGGAGTTTACCTTGGAAATCTTGATGACTATAGCGCCCATCCATGATGAGGGGGTGCAAAGTTTATCATTCCGTTTGGAGGGAATTCAACAAGTGGTTCCCTACGAGTATGTTAGGGAGCTACTTGGGTCCCAAAAGGGAGCTCCGGAGAAAGTTGACGTGCCGGACGGCTTGTTAGATGGATTTTGTAATTTAATCTCCGGAGAAGCCCACCAACAACGCAATTCCATCCGCAACCCCATTATCCAAGTATTTCACTCTTGGATGTGCAAGAGGATTATGGGGAGGACGAGGGAGATGAAGGTGACCGACACGGAGTTAAATTGGCTCTACTCGGCTTTAATTGCCAAGCAGCCAATAGACCCCTCATACCTTATGATCAACCGATGGTGTTGTGAGGCAACATCGGGATCGGGAGATATTGGTTCGGGGTGCTACCTCTCTATGTTGGCCATCTCCTTAAGGCCGGGGATTACGAGCAATCCCAAACATCTTTTATGTGGAACCCCTCTCAGTTTTGAGTATTTTTGAAACAAGGGAAATATATTAGTGGAGATGAGAGAGGAGGCTTTCATGTGACCAATGTGAACCTACCCCTTCCAGACGCAAGGCTTAGGCTTTTCATTCAAGGGAAGGAAGATTGGTTGGAGGAGGGACTCCTTGTCCCTGCAAAGAAAAATAAAAGAGGAAGAATTGTAGAGGAGGGATCTTCCTCCGCACAAGCGGGTGGTGCACAACCTAACTATGTGCCACCATTCGGCGGGATCCCCACTCCGCCAAGTTATTACGGAGGGCCACAAATGCAAGCATGGGGGGTGGTGCACCGGTACCCCCACAAAATTATGTGGTGCCCAACGTAACCTTCGCGGAGCCCTACGCACAATATCCCCAACCACAACAAAGCATGGCCATAATTGGAGGGTATGTTGCGAGAAACATGCAAAACATCGCAGCCATCCAATCCAACGTGGCTCAACTTGGTGAGGGCAATGCAAATATTGCCTATGAGCTTGGGCGCCTTCACCTAGTACAGCCGGATCAATTCGTTGGAGGGGATGCCCAACCCTACTATGAGCAAGGGTACAACTACGAAGATTATCAACACCAACCACCGGCGGAGGATTAGGAAGAAGGAGGAACTTTAGTTTTCTTTTCTTTTCCCTTTTTCTGTAATTTTCAGCTTGTGTTTGCGTAGTATTTTCAGTTTTCATTTAAATTTCAGCAAGTGTGTTAGTTTATTTTCAGCATGTATTTCAGTTTGTTTTCATCATTAATAAAGACACCACCTTGTTTACACCATTGGAAAAGTTACAAAATTTGTGCCATGATGATATATGATTATAATTGCCGCTTTGTTTATCTTTGTAATTGATTTATGCATGTTAAAGCTAGTGCTCTCTTAAAATACAAATCTGAATTTATCTAAATGCTAGCTTAATCTTTAGCGGAGGTTACGATTAAAATAAAGACCCATAGTGTTTTATGTGCTCTCAAGTTATAGATAGATTAAAGATGGTTTTTATGCCCAAAAATATCGCTAACCTTGTCATAAATATCACTTGTGTGCTGCTCAACCTATCCAGAGACTTATATATATTTGAGTGCATAAACCTTAGTGTACAAGATTTATTTTTGAGTGAGCTATTGCAGGCCATGATTTCTCTGGCCCAAGACTAAAAAGTTGGTCATTCCGTTTTTGCGTATTTATCTTTTTGCTAGCCTTTTATCCGTGCATTGTGTATCCCCGCATCGGAGATCTCACAAACCTCGCCGGATATCCACCCTTAAAACCAAATATCATCTTTCGTGATTACCTCCTTGACCACAACCTATCGTTGAGAATGGATCATCAATTCAAGGAAGATCGCAAGACGGTGCCAACATTGAAGAATTCAAGTATCTCTCCAAGGAAAAATATTTCCGGTACCTACCTTATTTATCACTTCTTTGCCCGAGGACGAGCAACGTCTAAGCATGGGGGAGGAGGTAGGTACGATGCAATTTTAGAGTTCAAAGGGGAGCAAATAAGAAAATCAAAAGAAACAAAGAAAAAAAAATATATATATATATATATGAGAAAAAGAGAAAAAATATGAGTATGTGTAAAAATAAAAATAAAGTGAACTCCCCGGTTCTATAAAGTGCATTAGGAATTTCAAGGCTTCAAGATTAAAAGATCCATACTCATTTTCCAATCATGTGCAATCCGATAACGAGGACTTCCTTTGTGCCTCGGGATCACTTTTTGCCATTTGCACATGTCCACCTATTTCAAGTGTGTGTATTTTTCTCTTTCCCCTCCTTTATATAACATTATTTTCCAATGACCTTTTTGACGAGTCTCGGTAAGACCATGAGAAGCTTGTCTTGTTTTGACAACATCTCATTTATAATATCTTGGTAGGACTAAACTTTCCCAAAAAGCTCCATATAAAGCTTACCACACATATATGGTATGAGAGGGAAAGGAGTAGAATATATAGGATTGAGAGACAAGATGAGATGAGAGTTCATGAGCAATATATAAGGTGATTTAAATTTGTGAACTTGGTTTAGCTCTTTTTCATCTAGTTCTTTATTTTTAAAATTTCGAGATCTATTTAAATTTTGGGAGCATGTTATTACTTGTGGGGTAAGCTTTATTAAGAATCTACCCTCCGTAGAGATGAAGGCTAGTACATTATGGAACTTTAACGAATTAAATCGAGAGAATTATGTTTTCTAATGTATGATCAAGTGCAGGGTTAAAACATTGATAGGCAACGATGATATCCATCGAAGGCTTACTCGAGGACGAGCAAGGTTTAAGCATGGGGGAGATGTTGACGGTGAAAATCCGTCAACCTAGCCATGAGTTTACCTTCGGTGTTGGCATAAGTTTTATAACTTATCCATTGGTACTAACCCCCGTGGTATAACAAGTTCACTTGTGCATGTCAGTTTTGGAGTTTAGTGTTTACGCAAGGTTTTAGCATTGAAAGCAAGACTTCCGAGATAAGTTCATCAAGCACCTTATGACAAGACCTTGAAGCCCCGTACAAGTCATGCAATGAAGCAAACTTGACTCCAAGAAGCCAGGGACCTAACCCGAGAAGATGTCAAACTCCAAGGACCTAACCAGAAAAGTGCCGAATCTTGTGTGGCAAGGAGCTGTGTCCAACTCGGAGAGAAACTGACGACAAGGGCCTACATGCAGAAGGTGGAAGGATCTAGAAGACTCGGGAACCGACACCACGCGAAGGAGGCCTGGAACTGGGCCTGGATGGGCCCAGGCCGGCCCAGTCCAGTCCAGGGCCCATTTGCCCCCTCCTTTGACCTAGACGCCATTTGGGCTATTTATAGCCCCGGGATCGAGAGCGACGCATCGATCAATTTGTCATCGGCCGCCGAGGAGCAGAGAAGAGAGGGACACCATCCCGGAGAGGAGAGGGTCGAGCTAGTTGACTAGGGTCTCCCTAGCCGACGTGGGAACCTTGCAAGGAAGACCACGTCGGAGTTCCCGGAGCTAGAAGCAAGATCAAGGTAGGATCCCGGTGGTGATCTTGTTTATGTATCATTGTACTAGTCGAATTATCAAGTTGAATCGATTTCTAGCGATCAAACGTTTCTTCGATGATTCGTTTTTCGATCGGCTTTGCTTATTCTAGATCTATTCTCGAGATAGATCACATAGGGTGTTCTTGTAGCCGCGGTGGCTAGAGGTACACACTGGATCTTCCGAAAGAACTTGACTTGTCCTTGGACTCGCCCTAGACTACCCGCATGAATAGGAATATGTTGTGACAGAATGGGGGTTCCGTAAGGCGGGCGTTTTCGGAGTCAGACGGGAAACCACGATTTAAAGAGGCTTCTAATAAGATTCGATTTGCTACTTCTTCTCTTGCTTGGAACTTCAACAAAAGGCTTAACCCGATCTCTCTAGATCGGTTTATCTACCCTATCTATCTTTCTTACCTCCAGTCTTTAGTAGATTAGATTAGTTTTGTGTTCTTTATCTAGATGCATTAGGGTTCCTCTTTACCGAAGATTGAAGTTACTTGACTTTACTAGACATCTTTTGCGTCACACATTTGTTCCACAGATTCGATACCTTGGGTTCACCACTCGAGGGAAGAAGGGTCCCTTGACTACGACGGGAGACTTGTCCACTTGCAAGTCTAAACAAACTTTGATACAACTATTAACCGTCAACAGAGAGCTTTGCAGGGAGGGAAGCACTCAGTCTACATTTGGGGCAATGTTCCGGGTATTTGAAAATCAAGGAAACAACCAAGAGGAAAAAAAATTAAGAGAAAAATATGATGTCCCAATTCCATCGGATAAAGAGTTCTTTGGACAAATTGCAAAGGATAAACTTTCTAAAGAGAAGGGATGTTCACAAACTAGTGTTGGAGAGGCTATTAGAGAGGGGCTCATTGAATTTTGGAGGCGGAATAGGATGAACTATCCAACGCCACTAAGTGCGAGTGAGAGGAGGAGGAAGAGGTTGAGGGAGGAAGAAGAGGAGGAGAGAAAAGGGACATGCATGCGTAACATGAGGGAAAATTGCGTGGTGATTGGAGTGAGTTTGATCCATCTAGGATATTTGCAAAGGATTCCATAGCCGAGTGGTTCCAAATGGAGGAGGAAAAGAAAAGAAGGATTAATTTGAAGTTGGCTAGAATTGAGGCAAAAATGGCGCAATTGCAGGCAATGAAAGCTCTTGTGAGAGAATTGCCAAAATTTACAACACAAAAAAGGGTAGCAACAATGTAGAGAAAATTGTGGATGCGACTACCAAATTTCAATTAGAGGCGATAAAGAGACTTGCTACCAAGGCACAAGAGGTGGAGGAAAAGGGCAAGGGCAAGGCGCAAAAGGTGGAGGACAAGGACAAGAGCAAAGCCAATGTGTTTGAGGTGGAGGATGACGATTGGGGTGAAGATGAAGTGATGAACTATTGTTTGATTTTGATTCAGAATAGTGAACTTGTGTTGTGTACCTCGTCAATTATTTTAATTATGCCATGTAATGAACTTATGTCGTGGACCTTGTGGAATGTTTGAACACTGTGGCTTAAGGACATGTTTAATGTTTGGTGTATTTCAACTATTTTCGATCTATATTGCTTAAGACAAGTCCTAGTGAAACCCACTCAAACATGTACTACTGAATCTGCAAAAAACTTAGCCAATTTCTCGAACTACTCTTATCTGCAAAATGAACTACGGCAAAACTGGTCTTCAGTGCTCATTGGTGCGACTGCTTCACAAGTCGCACCACATCTCTTGGCACGATTAGGAACAGAGTCGCGCCAAGCGACGTGGCGCAACTCGTGAAGCAGTCGCGCCAATGAGCACCAAAGACTAGTTTTGTCGTAGTTCATTTGTGGAACAAGAGTCGCGCCACACCTTTTGGCGCGACTCAACACTGAGTCGCGCCAGGCGGCTTGGCACGACTCATGAAGGAGTCGCACCAATGAGCTCCTGAAACCAGTTTTGCCGTAGTTCATTTTACAGATAAGAGTAGTTCGAGAAATTGGCTGAGTCTGTGACTTTTTTTAGTAAGTTTGACATTCGCTAAACTTGTGCCGTTTTTTACAAGCCGACATAGTTCTTTGTCTGTCCCGACATAGTTCGATCGCAAGTCGACATAGCTTAACACATATATACATTGATCGCAAGCCGACATAGTTCAATTCGATCACAAACCCCAAACCTGCATAGTTCTTTCACAAGCCCGTCTACGAAGTTCGACCACAAGCCACATAGTTCGATAACAAGCCACATAGTTCGATCACAAGGCACATAGTTCGATCATAAGCCACATAGTTTGACCACAAGCCACATAGTTCGACCACAAACCGAGCACAAGCCTAAGGATTCGGAGTGTAGACTTTCTTCGCCTTTCGAACCCACCCAGGTTGCGTGTCAACGACATTTTGGCTGCCCACATCCGCACACTCCCGCATCCCATGCCACTTCGGTGGAGTTTCTTGTGTGCCAAGAGGAGCACCCGCAAGTTGAGAGGACCCAATCACAGTTGCTTCATGATAAGAGGGGTCTCCCTGCTCGTTGTCTACACTGGTCTTGGAATCAGTTTCTGGCTCTGGGGTACGTGGAGGTGATCTATTAGAATCCCCGGTGCACGACGGCGAGATCCTCCTACAACAACCATATATGCATCATTGATGTAGCCAACAATATTTTTTAGAAAAAGACAAAACCTACAACTATCAAGGCCACACACCTGAAGTTGATGCACTTTGTGCTCGTCTCGTGGATCTTTGTGCTGAGTGTGAAGGTCCAGCAACATGTTCGGGTCCCAGTGCCGGTCTTGCCAAGCAATTCAACTTGAACGCCGCTTTTCTACATCCCCATCTGATCCTCTGTAAAGCACCATAACCAAATTGAGCATGCATCCATAACTAGCACAAAACTACTGCAGAAAAAGGATATTACCTACACAAAACTCCTCAACACACCTGCCTCCTCCGGAGATCCTATCACGACAGCCAAAGCTTGCTCAACTTCATTAGAAAATCTTCTGAGTTGTTGCCCCTATATGTGCTTCATAAATTAACATTATGTCACAATACCAAGTGAAACTTCAAATTAGTGACATGAGTATCATCACTTACAATATAATCCTTGAAGGGACCACGCTCTGGCAGCCTCCCACTTCTAGTGATTTCGTCGTACTCGGGGAAAACATCTTCTGGATCTGAAGGTAGATCCTCAATATACTCTTCATCCATTGAAACCCTTAACTTTAAATGGGTGTTTTGTTTTAGCCAATCCAAGTACTCATTGAACGGACCATCACGGTGTCGTGGCCCCCACCCACTATGTTCTTCGCTCTCGCATTCCATGCATTGACCATGTGGATGTGATGCTCTAGCCAATCCTTGGCACCTCTTTGCTAGCGACGGTCAGTTCTGCATTTACATAGTAATTAATCATAGTGAGTAATTCCGTAGACAACCAACAATTTGAAGGGTATGCAACATATGAAAAATATGTACTCATGGAGGTTGTTGCTAGTGTTGTAATAATCTGGGGGTAGTTTTGAAGATGACCAAATTTCCGTTGCACTCTATGTGGCAGATGGTACTCCACAACATAAAAGCAAATAAGAGGGCAAATGTTACGCCAATAATCTTGATCAATTGTGCACATTGGGCTAAATTCTCCCTCAACAATCTCATCCCTTATATATGGCCGCCAAGTAACCTAGATATACATATTGATTTGTCTAAGCAAATGTTGTAACCTAAATAAACAGTCCTTAGGACAGAAAGTAGTAGTGGTGAATTGTATCACTTACATGAAATGGTTGAAGGCAGTCCAGGCCGTTGGTGTCGTCTGTGTAGCGTCGTCTTGGGTTCCCATGGACCCTTGCAATGTTGGTCCAAAGATACCCGACGGTGGCCAAGGGAACCTCGCCGTCATATGGCAAATACTGCAACATAGTGCCAAATCTAATTAAGAACTCAAAGGACAAATGCTTAAGAATATTTGAGATACAAATTACATACACCAAGTGAGTAGCGCTCTGGCCACCAATTGGAAGCCTCTCCCACATCCACAACTAGAGAAGGTAAGCACACCCGCCAAGATTAGAATTAGGACCACATCTCCTGCATGCATCACACATCTGCCGATACAACCATGCAAGAGTTGTGCTCGCCCAACTATAACTTGCAATGGCATCCCATTCTTGCCCGATCATTGGTATCCACATCCAAGATATGGTATTCCCCGCTAGAATCCGGAAAAAAATCCACCCACCATATGCCACAACCATGCATGAGCATGCATCTGAATTTGGAGGGCATTAGCATGTGGTGGTGGGCGATGACCAAAGTGCTGGACCAACCAAGATGAATTCACTCCAGTGGTTTTTCTATCCTTCACACCTTCTTATGGTTCATCTGGGCGTACTCCTACCAATGCCTCAACAATGTCCCTCCAATCTTGTGGATTTATGTGACCAGTCACAGCATACCCGTCAACACAAAGGCCAAAGAGCATGGCGACATCCTCCAATGTGATAGTCATCTCACCACAGGGAATGTGGAAGCTATGTGTCTCGGGCCTCCACCAGTCCACTAGCGTTGTTAAAGCAGCATTATCCATCTTCGGGAGCCCCATCTTGATCAATGTGGCAAGCAGGAGGAAACCTGATCGGCGAATGAAAGGTGTATCTATCATCCCATTGTAGAGGAGTGTGAGTGCGGGGTCATAAAGGCTTCAAAACCTGCAAACAAATATCAACGTTGACAAGAAATGATTAGTACATGACAATCCAATTTCAATCCATCCATCAGCAAATTAACAAGTGCTTCTAATCCTACCTCCAAACGCTCTTCAAGCTTCCTCCCACGGTGATTGTCATCATAGTACTTCTCAAGGAGTGGATACCGTGGGTGGTACTGCTCTTGTTGCGCCATGGTCCTAAATGAAGAAAACAATATTTATAACCCACCTAAAAATTACATGCATATGTGAAGTAAAATTAAAATTCATAAGAAAAGCTAGCAAAGAAAATACTACTAGATGCATACTATTATCTCCAACATCCATACAACTTGTGAAGAAAATACTACTAGATGAGCACTACTATCTCCAACATACATAAACCTGGTGAAAAAATTACTAATGAAAAAACAACTAAGTCATGACTAAATCTAGTAACATCATACAAGCACTACTATATGAGCATTGATTTAACAACTTGCATTTCAAATATCAATCAAAATACAATAGGCCTAACACTAACCTACATTTCATTTACACATGCTCTCTAAGTTAGTGAAAAATAAATACTACTACTCAAAGATAAGTAAAGAAATGCTAGTGAAAATACTACTCAAAGCTAGTACTACTACTAGACGGTAGTGACAATAAAACATTAGCCTACATACCATTTGTTCATAGTCAACATCTACACCATCCAAATCCATCGAAACCGAAACATGCATTGCAAACTACATGATAGATCAGTGTTGCAATCATTCAATGCATCGATATAAGACAACAAACGGTGACCGATTCGTACTCAAACCACCATTCAAACTCATAATGTAACCTAACCCTAGGCTACTCAAATCCTACCAAAACAACCAAATCGAGAAAAACTAACTGGAGCAAATGGAGGAGTTACTTTCAAGGAGCAATCCCCACCTGATTTCCACTCGAACACACCAAAGGAACTGGGGGATCTAGAGGGGGCGGCAGCGGAGCGATGCCATGGGAGCCCTTGGTCTGTTCGGGTGAAGGAGAAAGGAAGTTAGTAGGAAGAAAGAAAGGGTCCGGACGGCCTCGGTATGTTGAGTGAGTCGCGCCACGCTGCCTGGCGCGATGTCGCGACTCAGTCGCGCTAGGGCATGTGCCGCGACTAACCCGCCACCTCAGCAGTTGTCGGCGCGCGCCCAGCCGACGTGGCTCCTCAGTCGTGCCAGGGCATGTGGCGCGACTCAGTGAGGAGTCGCGCCACGTGGCCTGACACGACCAAAAGGGCTACTTTTTGCAAATTTAGTTGGGGTGGGGTTATTTTTAATAAGTGAGATTAAAAAGGATTAAAAATAAAAAAATTCCAACTTCTTTAGGGATTTAGTCATGCCTGCTCCATGGTACTTCACTAGCCTGTCAAGATAGATATAGGTGGGTGGCATGATCTTCAGTCAACCCTGGTCATCATCATCCTCGTCCATGGCATTCACATCCTCTTCTTCTCGCTCATCCTCCTCATACTCATCCATTGCCTCATCGGCAATTGGGTCTGCTCTGGGACACACCGGTCAAACCGGTGAGGGGCACCAGTCAGACCGGTTCCACCCAGAGTAGAGCCAATTGCCCTCACATTCAATTTGAGCAGCTATGACTCTAAGATTTGTTCTAGACAAACATGAGACCGGTGACGCCCACCTATCAGACCGGTGAAGGCCGTCCGACCCCAAATCTTGGGTTCTCACAATGTGTCCAACGAAACGTTATGGATCTATAGGTATGTCTTCTAGAGGTTCTCAGGAGATGATATACCAAAGGAAATTCAAATCTTTGCACGCATTAAAGAGATCGGGCAAAACGAAGATTTGAATACCTTTGGAGAGAAGAAGTTGAGAGGAATCCAAAGAACTCGAAGGGGGAAGTGAAGAGGGGCCTTGGGAGATCCTTTTGCTTCCAATCTTGAGGTCTTTCCTTGGTTGAATCTTAAAATCTCCATGGGTTTTGAGAGAGGTGAAAGAAGGGAGAGTGAGGGGCTTCCACGGTTTGGAAGGGGTGAGTCCTGGTGAATAATGGAGGAGAGAGAAGGAAGGGGGTAAAAGAGTAGATTCTTTTTACTGTTGGCCCACGGGTTGCAGTTGGGCACCACCGGTCAGACCGGTGACGACCACTGGTCAGACCGGTGACCGCCCTTGGTCAGGCTAGTGAATCCTTAGCGGTTTTTCTGACCCATGCTCGGTAGTACCGATGATTTTCATAAAATCCACAGAGAAACCATATTGGTAGAATCGACCTAGCCTCGGTAGTTCCGATCCTTCTTTCCAATTTTGTGTAAACTCCTCTAAAAACTTCTTCTGGTATTTTATAAGACACTTTGCATTCACTTAGGTCTCAGAAGGAAGATGATGTGACTTAAAGGGTACCACCGGTCAGACCGGTGGTGTGCACAGACCGGTGCCCCCTGATAAAATGACTTTGAGCCAAAATGAGAAATTTTCATCCCAACTTTTTTTGATGTTTTGGATAGGAGATAAAGGGTTGATATTGATCCAAAATTCATCAAGTCTTGAAAGAATGTAGGATAACCCAATTTATTTGATACTTGATCCTTCTAAGGGAGAGAGAGATAAATAAAGATGGATTTATGGACTTGAGAAAATCTTCTTAATTGTGACTAGCCATCAATCAAACAAAGGAAACTATAGTCACAATCAAGTTGATTGGGTCACAAAGACCAAGAATCAAATATGTTTCAAAGAGAGCACACTTCCTACACATACTAGTTGATTTTTGTTAAAGGTCTATCCTATGTCACAAAGTGCTTGCATCCACTTCAAATGAATAGCTTATCAAGCATATTTGGCTCATACCTTCATCCTCGAGACACAAAGACGAATGAAAGCAAGATATCAACCAAATATCTAGAGTGGCACACAAAAAATCACTTGAAGCAATTACATGCTAAGGATGACACACTAGCATGGTATTATGGCCTAGATGCATTACGGTATTCAATGAGGTTCATAAGAACATACCTTTGCCTTAAGACCATTTCATTTGTGCATATATTTAAATTTCGAATGGTAGCTCCTACTTATTCTTTTGGAAGTTACACTTATCAAGAGCTTTCTTAGGGATGCACAAAAGAGTGAGACTACAAGATCACTAGAAGACATTGTTAGTCCCATAAGTCACTCAAGTATTGCAATGAGCTCCCCCTCAAATAGTGTTAGAGATATTTTGAATTTTTCGATCGAGGCACTTTATTCAATTAAGGACTTGGTGTGGCTCATTCCAAACTTGGTCACAACACATAAATGATTTATTAATTGAAATGTGTTGAGTCTCTCATTACCTTTGACGCTAAATCACCCTTTTTCTTGAAGGTTGGGTCATTCCTGGGTCACTCGGCCATAGGGGTCGGGTCACCCTGCAGCACACAGAGGCGTATCGGGTCACCCGGGCACAGGTGTCGGGTCACCTACCCAAGCAGCCTCACTGGGCCAGCACCGGTCAGACTGGTGCCTATCACCAGTTAGACCGGTGACCGCCAGTGCACACTCCTTAGGTGATTTTACCCTCCTTGTCCCTTGAATGTGTGGACATGTTACTAATTTAAGTCCTACAACATAGACAACGCAATGCTCTACTAGAGAGCCATTAAAAGCATCGAATGGCATGAGAGAGTAAATTTTCACAAAATAGTCAAAGTCACTACCTCATATTTCACTCATACAAGATAAGCGTCACATGAGTGTTCACAGAGGACTAAGAGTGACTTAGACTCAATCAAAGAGTATTAGTTACCGAGATGTTATTGATTTCAAGATTTATATGAATTTTCCCTTCACATGGCCAATTGATCAAACATGATTTCGAAGCCTTTTAACCATGTGCTCAATGCATCTCTTTCAACTTGAAAGCTCAGCAAGCTTTTCTTGGTACCCAACACTTGTTGGGTTCTATTTGGTTAGCCACAAGGTGCTTAGAAACCCAAATAGCTCTCATGTTACATTGAGGTGAACTAATCTCCCTCATTGCACAAGTTCCATTCTTATCATTCCTAAGCTTATGGAAATCATAATGGACTAGATTTTATTTAGGAATGTTACCATTTGGATAATCTTTTCCCATGTGACCCTTTTGATGGCATTCATAGCAAATGTGTCTTCTGTTCTTGTTGGTCACATCATTCCTTACAATTTATTTTCCATGCTTGCTTTTGAGCCTTGTTCTTGGAGAGGGGGTCATCTTTGACTTGTTCACTTGTGGGGTGGCAGCGCCGACCAACACGACCCGGCTCGATGGGTGGCATGCACCGCGTGCGACGGTCACGGTCGTGCCACCGCCCATCTTCACACTTGGGCATGAGTTGGCAAAGTGACCATTCTCTCCTTTGTAGCACACTCTCCACTTGTTGGAACTTCTAGGCTTCTTGGAAAGTGATTCTTGTGCCTTGTGCTTGGTCGGGTGATATTGGGACTTGACTTTCCCAAGCTTGCTCTTTTCTTGAATCTTGTTCTTGTGGGTCATTGTATGTTGTTGAGGGATTGAGCTAGTGACGGTTGATCCCTTCTCAAGTTTCTTCACCATGTCTTCACGGTTATCTTGAGAAGGTTGCATTTTGCTCTTCTCCTTCAACACATACAAGTCGTTTTGAAGCTTTTCAACCTCTTTCTTGAGTTCATCATTTTCTTTAGCAATGAGGTCATCACAAGATTCTACAAGTACATGCTCAATGCTAGATTGGCTTGCTTGAGACAAACAATCATTAGCACAAGATAAATTAATTTGAGCTTGTGAGCATGTTCATGTGTGAGATAGAGATTGTATAGATTTCACCGATGAAAGCACAACCTCATGGGCTATCACTAGTGTTGCATAAGAATCGACAAGCTTCTCATAGGAACAAGTCCCTTGTGATCGGCTTGTAGAGCCATATGCTCACTAGTGAGTTTCGCTAGTTGGGCTTCTAGCTCATCATTGGCTTCTTCTTCTACTTTAGCTCTATATGCAAAAGATTTGATATCATGATCATATTTGTTAGCCTATGATTCATACTAACAAACCAAGAATGCGAGCTCGAATTTGAGAAGTTCAAGTTCTCTTGTCGGAGAGCTTGACGCTTCAATCTTCTGGTTTTTCGCTCCCTTGGCCTGCCTCTTCTTCTTGCTCTTCTTTTCTTTCTTGGCCATCAAGCAAGTTGGTATGCCCCTGTCGGCACCGGTCTAACTGGTGTGTGTCACCGGTCTGACCGGTCCATGCAGAGGGACAACATCTTCGCTTCTTTGATCTTCTCTTTGCTTGAGGGTTGATGCTTGATGATCAGTGGATGTTGTAGAGGTTGTGGAACATATCTCCACTGGTTCATCTTCATCATCACTCTCAACTTCATACCATTTGGTGTGAACTATCTAAAATATCAATTTCCAAATGAGATGAGCATCTTTGCTAATTGCTTTGCTCTCTAGAATAAGATGCTTTAGTTCTCAACATACACAACTACACAAAAGGTTAGTAATAACGACATTGAGTCGCTTATTCTCCAATTCCTTTGGAGAGACACAAGTCTCATCCTCCGGAAGGATACTCGCAACCATAATGCCCTCAGCGTTGGAACGCAAAACCTTAAGTGCAATGAGAACATTGGAGCACCAAGAATAATAGTTTGAGCCATCTAGAGCTAGAGGCTCAAATGGTACCTCACAAGTTGTCAACATCGAAGAACTCCAAGTGGTTAAGCTCGAATCGGAGCACCAAGCTCGATACCAAGTGGTGAATAGGCGTGATGAACAAATTAAACTCTTTCTCCTTGAACACTTGAGCTGAGAACGTTCCACCGGTCAGACCGGTGGTGATTACCGGTCAGATCGGTCAAGCATTGGACTTCACAGGTGACACCGGTCAGACCGGTGACTTTCACCGGTCAGGCCGGTGTAGCACAGAGCACCTGCAAAAACAACTTCAAGCACCTCTTGACTTCTAGCACGAACCAAACTTGGTGAGTGGCCTTTGTAGATGATCACAAGCAAGGTAATGAGCCCTGCACACACAAGTAGCACACCCAAGTAGATCGAAGCAGAAGCAAATAAGTTATGCTAGAAAAACAACTTAGAGAGCCCAACCACACGAAGAAGAAAGGATTTGTTTCTCGACACCACCCACTAAGGAATGGCTACGTCTCCATTGAGGAGCTTGTAAGGGACAATTCCCACAACAAGTCGGGTCTCTTTCAACCACTTTCCTCTTTTCCACTAAGGGGATCTATTCCACGAAGAGGCAAGATCGCAGCACTTACAAACTTCCCACTGCTGACCACAACGTTGGGAGCTAGCCGGCGACGTCTAGCCATCTAGGAGGCAAACCTCCAAGAGTAACAAACGCTTCAAAGCTTGTAGACGTGAAACCAAAGTGCTCAAGCTATGGAAATACCCTTGTTAGCTCACAAGGTCACTCTTGAGCTCACTCTCTCAACCCAACACAAAGGATATAGCTTGAATCCACAAATCTCACAAAGAGAGGGTTGGGGAGAGCCACTAAGGCTTAGAGCTTGTTAGAAATGGCTTAGGACCTCAGCAATAGCACTAGAAACAGCAACCTTCCACTAAAGAAGGCTTGGGGTATTTATACCCGTCAAAGGAGAAAACTAGCCGTTGGTCCTCGAGCGGCACCGGTCAGACCAGTGCCACCGGTCAGGCCCGAGACACCCCCAAAACCCCTTTCTAAGAAACTAGCACTTCACCATCAAGATGAAATGGCTCAAGTTAGGTTAGGAGGGTTTGTTAGCACACTCTAAGGCTAGATCTCACTTAGGTCAACTAATGAGCACTTTGACTTAGTCAACTCGCTAAGTTGCATCCCTCTTGATATTACGGCATACCTATACTCAAGAATAAATAAAAATACTTTGTTGATCTCTTGAGCTTGACCATCTTCAATCTTGCCATACTTGATCAATATCCACTTTGAGGGCTTTCAACATAGCCTTGGACTTGAGCATGTCCATACTTGAGCTAGTAACTTAGGATGTTTCCATATAGCATAGGAATGCACACTTGGATCCATGAGTCACTCCATATTGTCAATCTTAACATGTTCATGACTTGCATTGCTTCTCTCACTTAAGGTTTGAATATGATACCTGAAGACCCCACAGATGCTAGAACTTCACCTTAGCAAAACACTAGTGGTGGCTTAGCTATGGCCCCAAAGATTACTTAGTCTCTCACCCTAGACATCTCGGTTGATCTCTTCATCACTTATCTAAACCACTTTTGAGTTCCACTTTGCTTCATACACAATTAACCTTCATTTGAAAGCCCTCTTCAAATGCTTGATCTTGATTCACAACGAATGTGCAGGCTTCCAAATTAGAACCATAATGTGTACACTCATCCTTATGTCCTCTTTCAATAAACATGAAGCCTTGCACTTGACTTAGAGAATTACCATCTTCTCTTTTGTGATCCTTATGATTCAATTAAGCTATGTCTTGTTATGGGAGACCATGAATTGACCTTCTCAAATTATCCCAATATTTATCTTCCTTTATTGCTTGATATTTGTCACTTATGCATTAGGATCATCCATGTGTTTGTCTTTGTCAAAGTGAGCCTTATAATATTCATCATCAATAAATACTTCAATAATTGACATGAATATATAAATAAAATCTGCTCACAATCTTAGAGAAATACATTAGTCCTTTAATCGCCTTGTCATTCAATTCACCAAAATCCACTTAGGGGCCTAGATGCACTTTCAGTTTCATCATCTCGATTGGCTCCAAGATGAAGATCTCCAGTGGTCGAGCTTATGACCCAAAACAAAGCACTATCAGGAGATAGCTCGAATAATCATTTAGATTTCCTTCTCAAATAAAAGAAAGAGCATCTCTTTAGGATTAGTCGTCCTTAGGGTATTTTTGGTCGCTAATATTTCAGGTGGAGATTGAAAGGACCGATGGATAGGCAATGCCTAAAAACATGAGAGCTACACCAACTACAACACCAAGGTAATTTAGGGAGAGAAAGTATTACGAAGAAAGCTTGAACTCCGCACACTTGAGTTGTGTTGCCTAGCAATGCAAACTCCAAGTGTGGGGGAGATACATGAGTATCTCGAGTAAGTTTCTCTCAATCTTATTTTGGTTTGAAGATGGTGTTAGTTCTTGCATCTTGCTCTCTAAAAACACAAAAATATTTGAATTTGAATAAAGGCTTCCTAGCTCTTCAGCTAGCAGAGCCTCCTTTTTTGCTTCCATCTTTTTCTTTGAATAATAACACCAGGTACAATAGTAAGTGTGGGGGAGATCTCCCAAGCTCGTCGAAACACACAATTGAGATCTCCCACCTGTGAGTGAAATTAAGCCCCAAGTGGGTTTTTGTGAGTTGAATGACAATAACACTCTTGTAAAGCATATGAGCAGGTTGTTGATTATTGATAAATGATATTTATTTGTAAGATCATGCATTTGGCTCATATTGCTAATAAGACAAGGGTGGATCATGGCAATATACATGAAATGTTTGCAAGCATACTAAAGATGAATGTCATGATATGGATGGGATGTTCTTCCCATTGAGCTTTACATAAGACATACATCAAGTGATCCTAAGCTAAAGAAAAGCAAATATAGAGGCATGATTATATATGGTACTTGGTTGGCCTCTCTATGTTGAGCAAAGCATATTGTGAATAAAGGAGAAGCTTGTGGTATAATAATGGGAGAACTAAGTTAAAGTTGAGTATGGTATCAAGGGGTTTCACTATTGATACAAGATGGAACTTGATAGCCAATACTATGAGTAAACCGAGTACAATATCAAGTGGATCTCACTCTTACATATTTTGAAGAATATTGACTCATACAAAGAAGCTATTTGCAAGACTTCAAGTAGAGTGTTGACAAAGGTCATGTGGTTATCCCTATAATGATGGACTGATAAATAGAAGTTTGCAAAGCAAGAATAAATGATATCAATCAAAGTACAAAATAATTGAGTGACATCTCAAGTGGAATTCTCTCTATGGTGCAAGACTTTACTCAATTGTGGCAAGGATAAGTGATGAAGAGATCAAGATGGCTAAAATGAGGAACTAAGCAAAGGCTATGGATAGCGACCATAAGCAAAGTGGCTAGGGTGAAGTTGAGAGCATCAAGGATTTCGAAGTATCATATCCAAGCCTATCGAGGAAAGTGATAAATTGCATCTAGTGTCATGATTGATGAATGGGAGTGGCCTATGAATTCAAAGTGGTTCATTCTCTACTCTATGGAAGAATTTTAAGTCACAAGCTCAAGGTGGACATGCTCAAGCACATGCATATATTTACTCATCTATAACATATGCTCAGTTGGTATACAATATTGGAAGCCCTCGAATCATTGAAGATCAATTACCAGCGTACCTTGGTGGTTCAAGCTCAAGTGGATTAATTAGGATTTATCTTTTATCTTGAGTTTAGGTATGTCGTACTACCAAGAGGGATGAATTATTGGTTGGACAACAAGCATCAAAAAGTGCTCAAGTGAACCCATGAGAGACTAACCCGTGAGATCAAACCTTAGTAGAGCTCTCTGGCCCAAACCGGTCTGACCGGTTTGGGCAGTAACACCGTCCAACGGCTAGTTGGTTTGAAACCTGGTCTGACCGGTTTGGCAAACCGGTCGACCCGTTTTGATGAGGACATGGCACCATGCATACGGCCATGATGGGAGCATGGCATGGAGAAGAAGGAGTCCAAAGAGGGTGTCCAAGTCAACGAGGAGGTTCAAGGCTCATCCGGTTCGAGTCCCCAAGGTGGAGGCCTAAACCAATTCGACTTCGTTTCAGTTTCGGACTTCAGGAACAGCCCGTCGTAAAATGGACGCCCAGGTCGCATACGGAGTTGGATGTAAACGTTCTATATATGGTTGGAAGCAGAATTTCATAGAGCTTCCAATGGAACCGGTCTCATACCAAAATTCGTCCTGAGTCAACGGGAATCGTCGAAACAAGTTGACATCCAAAATCTGCCTCGGTGCTGCGACACCATATTTTGGCCTTTGGGCCGTGTATCTTTGTTGAGCCCATTAGGGGTGCGTCCAGAGAGGGGGTCACGCCCCTAATCTCTATTTATCCGTAGCCACCACCCTCATTAGGGTTTCGGGTTTTGCTTAAGTCATTCTGTCAAGAACAGTTCGCCGCTCGATCGGTTTGTGAGAACCCAACTTGTGAGCTTAATCATTCATCTGCAATTTTCCAGATTGTGTTTCTTTCTTGTTCTTGCTTGTGTCTTTCGATTCTCAGGCAAGGATTAGCCCTCGTGGCGAGGTCAATCGTGCAGTGCATGGTTGATAACCAGAGGAGAAGTGGTGCTGCGATTGCGGGGTTCTAGTCATGTTGATTGGAAGCCGGATCGTTTGTGTGACATCTCCACCAAATCGATAGCTATCTCCACCTGACGGAAGATCGGGAACCCACGTCCCCATTAAGTGGTAATCGAGAGACTCAGGTATCACCGTCGGGATTACCCTAGTTTTGAGTGTTTTCGTCTTCGTCCCATAGTCCACAAAAAGCTTAAATAAAAAAAATTTGTTTGTCCTACAACCCTAGTTTTTAGCCTCGCAATTTCGTTTTCAGATTGCTTTGTTGAGTTTGTGTCCGTGTTCGAGTCTTGTTGCTGGTTTAGGTCGTGTTCATCATCGTAGTTCAACTACGCCGTCGCTGTTTTGTTTCCGCCGCTAGCCCATCCACCTTTTGCAGATTACAAGTCGAGCCACCACATCACTCGAATTGCCCTCGCTAGCCGCCTTGTGTGAATTCTCCGCCACGCCTGCCATAGATAGGTTGCAAACCGCCTTTGAGCCCCTCCTTGATTCATAATCTTGAAATACCTACGGCTTATACCGGGGAGGTTTGTGCCCCTGCGTTCCATAGCCACCGCATTGCGTTTCCTGCCGATTTGTGCCTTTTGGAAAACATAGGTTGAGTGACCTTCCATAAAACAAGCATAACTTTTCGCTCGGTGCTCCGTTTTGGCTCAAATTTTTACGAGGAGCTTGGCAACGAAAAGTTGCACATACGATTCACCAACTTTGTCAGTTTTGCCATTCTCAGAAAATTCAAAAAAATTCAGGAAGAAAATAAAAATTCATTTACTCGTTTCGAGGGATTTCAGAAAAAGTTCCGAGAATTTCCCTAGGCCGCAATACACCTTTGTTTCAGGTGATTTTTCTTGTGCTTCCATCTTTGGTGATCTTAGTTCAGTGGTAAAAAATTTGGCCAAAGATCAACTCGTTTGCTGGTACCGCTTTGGAAGCGCCCGTTTTTGATTTCTACTAGTCTTTGAAAAAACTGCTCTATTTACAGAACTGCCATTCTGCTAAGTTCTTTGAGTTTTGTCCATCGTTCCTTGTTATTTTTACCTTGTTGTGCTACGATAGGACCCGTCTTAGCCAGCAATTGTGACTTGTGCCTTGGACACTTATTGAACTTCGCTAATCTGCATTCGATATTTGCTAATCCTTCATATTATATTTTGGCCTCCCAAGCTCCACATACTTTCTTCTGATCAATACAGCTTTGACCTTGCAATCGTGGTTTCACTCCCTTTGGTAAGTATCATTTGCTTGGTATTTCGTCGGACACTTGTAAGAGCTTGATAAGACACAATAGAGTGTGTTCCGGTGTTCCACCTGAGAGGAGTGTGTAGTGAGATTATTAGGGATAAACTTCACCGTTTGTGTTGTTTTTTTCTGTCTTCTAGCCATGACAGATTCTTCATATCCACCAACATACAATGGTGTGGGTGCTGATGCATACATGGAGTGGGAAATTGCCATTGAAGAAATATTTGCTACTCGTTTTATGTGTCCAAGGAGGGAGTAAAAAATGCGGCTAGTGTTTTGCGACACTCGGCTTTATCTTGGTGGGAGTCTTTAAATAATTCGATAAACCTCAAACTTGGAATGCTATGAAAATTCTTATGAGAGAAACTTTTGTTCATCCACCTGTGTTTCTTTCTTGTTCTTGCTTGTGTCTTTCGATTCTCGAGGCAAGGATTAGCCCTCGTGGCGAGGTCAATCGCGCGGTGCATGGTTGATAACCGAGGAGAAGTGGTGCTTGTGATTGCGGGGGTTCTAGTCGTGTTGATTGGAAGCCGGATCGTTTGTGTGACATCTCCACCAAATCGATAGCTATCTCCACGACGGAAGATCGGGAACCCACGTCCCCATTACGTTTTGTCTGACAGACTAACGGCTAGTTTTGTGTGTGGTGGGTATGTATACCCATGAGCTCCTCTTTGAGGGGTTGCTGGTTCTCCACACTTCTAACACCTTCCAGAACCCCAGCTGAGCTCTCCCCAACCTCTCTAAGTGAGATTCAAGCCTTTAGTGCTCTATTCTTGAGTTGGGTTGAGAGAGTGTCTTGTGTGAGAGCTTTAGAGAGCTTTGAGAAGCCTAGTGAGCATCCCACACTTGAGCACTTATTGATTTCATTGAAGATCTTTTGAAGCATCTTTTACTCTTGGAGCTCTTGGCTCCTAGTCGGCTAGAGGTTGCTTGGAAGCTCCCGATCATCGTGTGGCAGCTCCAAGAAGTTTGTAATTGCAAATCAAAGATAGTGGAACACTCTGTCTATTGCCTTGGTGATAGGTGTGGGGGAGGAGCACATTGAAAGAGATCCCAAAGCCCTTGTGGCTTAGCTCAACAACATGGACGCAGGCCAGCCTTAGTGGCGAGTGAACCACGGGATAAATTTGGTGTCTTTGTGCTCTTATTGCTTTACATTCACTTGCATTACCTTAAGTTGTTTTTGGCTTAATCTTTGTGCTTCCGCTTCGATCTACCTTGGTGTGCTTGTATTGTGTTAAGTGACTTCATTGACACTCTTGGAAACACCTGTGGAAGTTCTACACCAAGATTGGTTTGAGCTAGAACTCGTAGAGGGATATTACTTAGTTTGTCGGTTTGCTGCCTGGCAAAACCGGTCTGACTAGTTTCTGTACTGACAGTGGGTTGAAGTTTTTAATAAGTGCAGATTTGTCTATTCACCCCCCTCTAGACGAAATCAAGATTCTTTCACCACTAAGGTGCCACACAACATCGACTACGCTAATACGACAAGGGATGAGGTAAGTGCACAAGAGCAAGTCAATCGCCCCTATCATTTGGCCGAATCACCATTTGTCTACCTCATTCCCCACTTTCTCCAAGAGCGATGGTATGTGCACTCCTACCTCTCTACTTTTGGAAATAATGAGTTTAAATGAGCTTTAAATCCGATCATATAAATCAGACTCAATTGAATCCTCATGCACCCAATGCTCGACATGTTTCATATGGTTGGCTTGCATGTTTTATTCCATACTTATTATCTTGATGCTTGCGAACAACATATCTTTAGGAAACCTTGCCCATATAAGTAGTTGATGTTTGAGATATGGTCCGATGAAATGATCTTTGCTCCAAATGTTTGAGTGCTTGGGAAATTTATTTGAAAATTTTGAAAACCGTTTGCGAAGCTCCTCTTTGATATGACAAGTCCTACCAAAGCCATATGATAAGACATCTTGAAAACATCATACACATATGCTACTTGTCGTGCGTTGAGCTTTTCAAATTGTTGTGAACCTTGTGAGAATTTTTTTCATGCTTTCATGATCAAGACACACGTATATGCCAACATCCTCCTTGCTATGCTCAGTTGAGAGCTAGCATTGTACCATCTATCAATTCCACAAAATAAAGCTCCACACTATGTGTTGATCTCTCTCTCTCTCCAAGTTAATATTACAAAAGAGGCATGGCTATAGAAAACAAATATGGACACATGAAGGTCAAGGGAAAAAAGAAAAAAAATAAGTTAGACACATGAAGGTCCAATAAAAAAAGAGAAAAATAAAGATAGCCATGTCCACAAAAGAGTTAAAGTAGAGAGAGAGAGAGGATCATGCAAAATGGAGTTACAACAAATCAGAATGTAATAACTAGCACCCATTCCAGGCCTAGTGTACACCTTACCATCATCACAACGTTCATTATACATATGGTAATATCTAGCACCCATTCTGGGCCTAGTATCCACCTTACCGTATCCAGCATATCCCTACACATGCACATATTGATCTGATTGTATGATTTAATTTTTTCCTTGGATCCGCTTTTTGACTTTGAAATACATGTGATGCAAGTATGCCTCATCTTTATACCCTACCCTAAGCTCCATATATAGTCGTCATTAGAAGTAGATAAGGAAAGGCAAGTCTAATGCCTTGGTGAGGGTTATACACATTGAGCAATTTGAGAGAATCAAATGAGGAGCCAAGCAAAGTTTATATTGAAAACTTAATAAAAAATCCCAAGCTACTTGACATGAGGAGTAGAAGTGATTTGATTCAAGATGATTCCATTCCTTAACTACCCGAGATGGCATGATAGACACTTCAAAGTTCACAAGTGCAAGGTATGGGTTGGAATACCCCTTATGATCGCTTCATACCATAGGAATTTTTACCTTCGTCCTTAACCTTTACTCAAGGATGAGCAAAGGGCCAAGTGTGGGGATGTGTTGACGGTCGTTAAGTCCCTATTTTCAACCCTCAACTTTGAACAAATTTCACTCCATCAAAGCTTGCATCATAGTTGTGGGGTTATAAACTACGGATACCACGAGCTTTGGTGAATACTAGGTGATACCCCACACGTTGCTGCGGGAATTTTTAAACAAAATTTTAAGGTGAAATGTGAAAGTAGAAACATCAAAGCGATTACATGACGATATTCATATGTAAACAATATTATATGTGAAACTATGTTAGTTTTGTTGAGAAAGAACCATTCTTACATGATTGATTCTACATGTATTTCATCTGCGGGAATTTTATGATTGATTCTACATGTATTTCAACTGCGAGAATTTTATGATGTGCTACTCACAAATAAAACATGCCATTAGTCACAAAAAATCGACGAAGACATAAAAATATGGTTTGGTGGATGTTGACATGACTTATAGTAGATAATTACATGACGTGTAGTGGGTTATGATGTGGCACGTTGAGAGGCAGGAGAAATTGTTAGTGGGTACCAATTATATAGTAGTATATGATTTAGATGCAGGTCATAATGAGACATCATAGCACAAATGAAGCATCTTGACAAACAACGTCAAATGCTTCGTTTGATAGCACCATTGCGAAGTTCTTGTAGAGATGATCGAAATGGAGTTTTGGTTCACCCAATTCGGAGTCTGGATGCAGAAATTATGCCTCATGGAAGATTGTGACACGAGACATGTCAGGGGTAGGTGCGGCAGGACCTATCAACCTCCTCTGATCAACACCAAACTTTTCCAAATGCCTCTACACTTAGCATAATATGTAAGGGGACCAAGTCCATGGGCCAGACACCACAAAAGTTGGTCTGGTCGCACCTCCTAGGTCCGGCCGCACCAATGAGGTCCGGCCGCACCACCCAAAATCCTCCTCAAGGGTCCACGGCACCAACAATCCCACAAACACACCTTGGATGGATGAGATACACCGGTGAATGATCGGTTTGATCAAAAAGCTACGGTTGGAAGCACTTGGATCGATGGACCCACACTTAACCGCCACAACCGCCATCAAGGAGTGATCCTGGACGTCCCTCAACACCGTCAGTGCATCACACGGCAATTGAGTAGGACCAGCTGCACCTCTAGGTACGGCCGCACCTATCAAACCCCAGGATTTCACTCCACCGACTTGGGGACCGACCCAAGAGCATTGATCAGGGCCGTGAACGATCAAAGGCGGCAAATCATAGGGTCGACCATACCTCCTTGCTTGTCACTGCAGCTCCCTCTCACCTACAAGTACCCCCCCTCCCGCAGCCATGTTGATGGTCGATTTTGGTACACCTAGCTATGAGTTTACCGTCAACATTTGCATGTATTTGATATTCTAACCAATGGTACTAACCCCACGGAGGTATCAAGTTCACTCTCACATGTCAATTTTGGAGTTTGTCGTTTACGCAGGAAATTAACGACAAAGAGGAGACTTTCGGGATAAGTTCATCAAGCACTTCAAGAGAAGATCATGAAGCTCGGCACAAGTCAAGACACCTCATGAACATGACTCCAAATGGCACAGGGACCGAAGCATGAAGCCATTAAACTCCAGGGATCTGAACAGAATATGTTGAAGCTTGCGCGACAAGGAGCTCTGTCTAAACCATGGAGAAGACGACGTCAAGGGCCCGCATGCATAAGGGAGCAAGTCAACAATTGACCAAGAAGCGTCGGGGAGCGAGACGGGGCCAAAACAGGCCTGAGTCGGTCGGCCCAAGCCGGCCGGCCTAGCCTGTTCCGGGCCCGGTTCGCACCCCCTTTTGCCCTAGGTGCTCGTCTATTTATTTCCTCTGCCTCCGCCGGCCGCCACATCCATCCATTCATCAAAGAGTTGCCGACATGAAGGAGAAGCATCGGGAGGAAACCGACGACTGCCGCAAGTCCTCAAGTTACTTAGGAGATGGCTTAGGCCATACCCTAGCCTCCATGGTTGGCCCTGCGTGGTGAAGCCATGGTGGAGTTCCGAAGCCATGCCTTGGATCCATAGAGGCATTTGTACTTTCGACATTCAATGGTGATATAAATCAATCCTTGTCTTTACTTTGATCTACTATGAGTTGTGCTTATTCATATGTGTAGATACCATATGCTTTTAGTAGGATTACATCGAATCATGGTGATTAGTCTTGTCTTGCGGATACATCATTGTAGTGCACGGACTGAGGTTGTCGTGTGGTGATGATTATCCTTGTGTAGTGACAATACGGTGGAGGAGAAAGTGGCGAATGAATGTGTATCGAACCACTCCATATTGGGTTACTCCATATCGAGTGTAATCCTTATTATAGTATAGGTTTATATTGGTTTGTTACCTTGGCCGGAACGGCAACAAGAAGATGATAGGCTAGGCTTACCTTCTGGATGCTTACATTTATGGCTAGGTGGATGTGATCCATACATCCCTTCGTGTTTGTATGTTACTTTTATGCAATCAACACTTCACATAGGGTTAGACCAGTAGGTTAGATAGAGAACCTTAGTGGTTTGCTTCCAATCCTTGGATTGACAAATCTAGGGAGGACCCTCCTTGGTAAAAAAGGCACCAAGTAACCCATAGTCTTGCAGTGAACTTGAGCACGGTTTTGCACCGTCAACAAGCCCCTTTTTTTGGCGTTGTTGCCGGGGATCGGCAACTCGAACCCTAGAGCGATCTATCTTTTTTTAACTAACTCTAATTTTATCATTGCATATACGCTTGCTTTCTTGTTTGTGTCCTTGAAAGTAGGTGCAAAGCTAGACACAAAGCGATCGAGAAAAGTTTTCAACAATCGGACTTCAACAAGTCCAACCTCGCTCAACTAAGTTGATGGCTACGAAAGATTTACTCTTTAGTGGTAGGTGCTAACCTTGGTTAGTGGCTCAACATCTGCTATTGAGCCCCCACCCAAAGCAAACAAAGATGAACAAGGTATGTCTAGATGTGTCAATTATGTTTTAAGACTAATTTCTTTTGGAGGTTTGTATGTTCGAGCTATAGGTTTCGGAAACGACCATGTCAAGCATGATGGAGAAGGATTCCATTACCACAAATGTCATGCAGAGATGGTAATGATTTTTGAAGCCAAGAGATGCGTGACATGGTGCCCTAAAAGACTTCAAGACGAAGACCACACGTACATCTCCGGATCGATGGACAAAAGGATAATGATGTCATCAAGACGCTTTTCACAACCTCAGCAGAAAAAAGCAATTGGATATATTTGGATTTTCTGAAGCTCCATGAAGTCTACGTTCCAAAGAATATAGCGGCGAGGCAATCGGAGGTTCCTACAAGCGGATATGGCCGAATCACCGATGGTTGCACATGCTGAAGTTCTGGACAGCAAGCAATGCTGAAGTGAAACAGCAATAGCTCCCTCATTTGGACTCCGATTAAGACCAATGAGTAGCCGTTGGAAAGGTAATTTTATAAATTTTTCAATAGAACTATATTTTGTTATATGTTCTGTTCTAGATGCAGGGTTAAATCCATGAAGAAGAGGTAGCAGCAAGGCGATGATGACAAGATAGAGGAGATGGACATGGTGTCAATAAAGAGAAGATGGGGCAATGGTTCCACAACACGTACATGATGAAATTCAGAAGCTAAGGACTAAAACAAACCCTCCAGAGCTTGGATGAATGAAGACACAGGAGGCACCAATCAACACATGATGAGTTTGGAAGCAAACCGCTACCGATTTGATAAGGCAACATTAAGCTGCATGGCTACTTTGGATTCTCGCACAAGTAACCATGGCTTCACGACAATAAAAAGGTACGTGAGAAAGTCGAGCTCTATGACTTAAAATGAAGTGCTTTGCGGGAGGCAACCCGATCTTTTTATATATCTATATAAACTATGACAAGTCTACATTGTGTTCTTTATTTGAAAACTTTAAGTAACATTGTACCATTGCTCTAGTAAATGTCACAACCACATCTTGTATGCTTTAATAGATATTGAGTGAGCACTTTGCTACTTGAATTTTGGAAAACCTATAGACCTCTTATTTTTGTGTGCTTATTAGTGTTTAGAGTCTTTTTATTTGTGTCTTTAGAGAGAAATATGAAGCATGATCCCTTTTGATTCTAAACTTGTGGCTAGTTAACTTAGGCTAACTTTTTCTTTTGGTTTAGATCACCACCTTATCATGTCATGTCATTTTGTTCAATCATATCATGTTGCACTTCTTTCAGCATTGTTCTCCACCCTTGCATTTTGTTGCATGATGCATATCATATTTAAGACCCTTTTTGCGAAAAACAAAAAAATCACATTTGCCTAAACCTTCCTATCAAACCACACCTAGAACCTAGGCCAACAAAGGGAGGAATAGACTTATGTCAATCCGACCAAGTCTATCTCTATCTCTTTCTAATTAAAATTTTGACTAGCCTCATCCTAAACCCTTAGGGAAAACCTCTCATACCTGTAGTAGTCCTAAAACCATAGGTTTGTTTTTCATCTAAAAATCTTACCCTTGCTTTTTTTTTCTTCTTTTTCAAAACCACCTTAGATAGAATTTCTTCACCCGACTTATCTTTTCAGAATTCTTGTCTTAAGCCAAAAATATAGGATACCCATGAGCCTTACCTTAAAACCTTGTTAGCATGTTTGATTAGGTATTTTGATAAAAGGTTTTGTTGACAAGACTCTACCTCTCATAAAGTGAAGAACGACATTGAAAGCCTTTGCAAACATTGCTGCCCCTCTTTACTAACTCCATTGCATTTGCATTTTGCATGAACCCCCTTTGTTCTATCATGCATATGTTAGCTTGGCTTTTCGCAAAACTTTTTGATGAATGCTTTATTTCCATAATGGTGCTTCGCGTGCGCGAGGCATTTTCTTTTGTAATCTTGTGTAAATGTGGTGTTTAGATTTGATTACGAACAATCATCATTTGAGTTTCTAAAGCCTTGTTGATTTATATTGCATTTGGTTGGTTTATAAACTTTGCAATGTGCTTTAATTTTCTTGCGGCATGAAGAATTATTAACCTTGAAATGAACATGGTGTTTTGACCTTGGTTAAATCTTTATGGTTATATAGAAATAAAGCAATCTAGTTGTAGACATGGTGTTTATAACTTGGTGCAAACATTGTCATTGTTTATATCTGTTCCTTTCATTTGCATTTTTTTCACCTACAACATACATTAGGTTCTTCTTTTTCTCTTTACTAGGTGAGCTATGCCACAAGTTAAGATATTAGGGATGCATTTGGTTTGTTGGCAATTGTTTCTACTCTCGACCATCACCCCAGGGTAGAATGTGCATTAGATTTGTTTTGTAGGCATGGAGAAGTGTTCCCATGAGTTCTTGACCAATTGCAATCAAGATCGCTAGTCATCTACAAGGCTTGAGAGGGATGTCTCTGTTTTCCATCAAGATTTGAGCACGTGTTCAAAGATGTACAATGGAAGAAAAGTTGATATTCAGAAGCTCCTTCAAATCTCCTTTCCAACACATCAAGAATCATCAATGTTTAAGAGCCGTACAAGGAGATATGGCAGAAACATTAAGCACTACACAGTCTGAAATCAGCCTTGGACAGATTGCATCGCCAGAGTAAAATAGGCACAACTCTCTTATTCGGAACCAGTTTCATGCGTATGATGGCTTGTTGGAAAGATAATTTAGTGGACTTCAACTTGGAGGGGTTCTTAAGTACATATTATGTTCTGGAAGTAAAAGAAAATCTGTGGAAGATGAGGCAGCAACAAGGACGGGATGGAAGTCGGTGATAACTATATGATGAAGGATTGGAACCATGACTTGATGATAATAAGAAGAAGTTGAAGGACAAATGAGCAACAAAGGCAAGGAAGTGAAGATGATTCTCAAACACATGGTAATAAGCGATTACGAGCAATTTAAGTTCTTCCACACTTAGCAACATGCTAAGCATGGGGGGATTTGAAGGACGAAAGGGAAAACAGCCACATAGAGTTCAAGGATCACCTTCACCACAAGATGCTCATCATTCTTTTTCCATGCTAAGCACAATGCTTAAGCATGGGAGAGGCATCGCTGCACTTCATTACAAGCATCGAAAAGGATGGTAACTCGCCTTTAACTTTATCTTTGTTCATCTCCTTTTAAATGCTTGCACATATATGCTTTCAACCATAGACAACCTTTGTATTTATCTTTCTATCAAGAACATCGCTACTAGGAGCACAACCTAGATTTGTTAGTTTTATTTTTCAATAAATGAATCACCATCTCTTTTGAGCCTACCACGATGATATCATTTGTATGCCTTGCTTATGGAAAAATGATGAAAGTCGTCGCTTTGTTTTACTTGCATGATGTTTTATATAACATGACTATTTGCTCTCTATTAAAAGGAACTTAAATTGAATTAAATACCGGCTCTTTCAATTGTGGAGGTTCAATGACTAATTTTTAGACCCAGATACTTTATGTTGCTCTTTGATTTAAGTTGACCGATGACCTATGCCTTGTACTTTTTTTATTTAAAATCAATATGCTATCTACATTTGTGAATCTCTTGCTAGGCTCTACCTACCAAAGCCTATACACATACAAGTACTTTCATGATGTTTAACCTTTAGTTTGCAAACTTATATCTTGATGACTTGGATTAGGATTGATTTCTGTGGTACGAGACTAAGAAGTTGGTCATTCATTTGCGTACGTTTTCCATGCTAGCCATTTTCGTCAATGCATTGTGAGTTTCTACATTGGAAATTTCACAAACTTCGCTGGGCATCCACCCTAAACCCAAAACATTGTTTTGTGATTATCTCCTTGACCACAACCCAAATTGAGTATCGATGATCTTTCGACGAATTTTCTGAAGATTTTCTGGCAAGATTTCAAGATATATGGAGGGACTCATAAATGCAACTAGTATGCGAGTTTCGACATGGAGGATGCCCTTGAAGATTTCAAAAGATTTATAGAGGAACACAAGGATTTCGTACTTCTCTAGCAGCCATAGGTCCCCTCACTTCTATGCTCAAGGACGAGCAATCATTTAAGCATGGGGGAGGACTGCTATAGCAAGTACTATGTTGCTTAAAAGTTCGGAGTTTATTGTTTACGTAGGAAAATAACATTGAAGAGGAGACTTTCGGGATAAGTTCATCAAGCACTTCAAGAGAAGATCATGAAGCCCGTCACAAGTCAAGACATGAAGTGAACAAGACTTCAAACAACCCAAGGACCGAAGCATTAACACGAAAAACTATGGGGACTTGGATGTTTACCAATGAGATCAACTCAGCCCGAGAGATATTCTTGCAGCCCAGGATAGCATGATCTTTCGGTGCAGATTCAGAGACTTAAACTGTCTCTAATGGCAAAGGTTTGACTACCAAAGTTATGGGCCTCGACGATACCTTTGATTTGGACATTTGGAAGGCCCAATTCGGGTCAAGGAGCTAGGAGATATGACCCCCGAAATCCCTGTTGTGCAGTCAGCCTGAAATCAAAACAGATTATCTTCCAAGGCCGATTTTGAAATCTTATCTTCGTTTCCAAGGAAAGTAATGAATATCAAAGTTGGAGTAAATTTCGTGCCATACAACCAGGACACCAAATGCATTATTTGGAGTCCGGACGTGGGAGATATGGCATCGGCAAGGTAGGGCTACAAAACAGGAAAGTCTGCACTAGGCTGATTTTATGGGAACCAGTTCCCTTCTCTCCCAAGGAAGATCTCGTGCAGGGCAAGGTGGAGCACGCCCCAAGGCTCCCCAAGGGCATAAATACAACCCCTTGGGCGCCCAAGGAGGGGTGATTGATCGATCCATTCATCAGAGAGTCGCCAAAACAAAGGAGAAGCACTGGGAGGTAGACGACGGCCGCCGTGAGTCCTCGAAGTTATCAAGGAGATGGCCTAGGCCTACCCTAGCTGCCATGGCCGCCTTGCATGGTTGAGCCATGTGGAGTTCCGGAGCTAGTTGAGGTCATCAATGGTATGTACTCGGTGGAGATGATCTAAACACAATTATTATGTGAGTAAAGTAATTCATGTCATCCGATCTTTTAGCGACTCGATTCTTTCTTTTATGATTTTACTCTCGCTTGGCTATCCTTCGTCATCAATCTATTCTAGATAGATTGCTTGGGGTATAACCTGTGTCCACCGTGATCCTGGAGCAAGGAAGTTCTTCGGCTGGACATAACCTGTGTCCACTGTGACATCCCAAAGGATCTGAACCTTTCCGCGGAGGAACGCCGCCATCCGCTTACTTCACATCTGGTAGTTCTTTCCATCGAAGTGGGGAGGACCCGAACCCTGTTCTTGGTACGCCATCTTTGGATCTTAGACTGGCTAGAGTCAATAAAGACCCGAACTGGCTCTGATACCACTTGAAAGACCGATTAGGCGACCGGAGAGGGGGGAGTGGATTGGAGCCGATAAAAATTCTTCTCGAAGGAGATTGAAACTCCAACAAGATGAACTCGCTCGGTCGGACCCCCAAAATCACACGCTCCACACTTCTACCTTCCGTTTGCCAAAACCACGTAGCCACTTATGTGCTACTGGTCCTAGGAACAAACACTATTAGTAGCCTCAACTCCTACACGCACACGGCAGCGGAAACAACTCGGGAGCCGACTGTCTGGAGGGGGGTTAGACCGAGTATGGGGGGCGATTAGACCGCCTCCACCAGACAACCAAGAAATCCTCTGAAACACCTCTTCCGAACACCACAAAGCACCACGGTTTCACCAACAGAAATCTCTAGTCAAGGCCAAGCTAGCTACCAGGAAATCTTGGCGAAAACCAAAACTTCACCCAGGGGCCTAGGGGCGGTTAGACCGGCTACCAGGGGCGGTCTAACCTCCTGTACCCAGCAACGAACTCAAGGCAATATCTCCTAGCAAACCGCACTGAAACGAGCCAAGATTTCACTAGAACGCTCCTCTGATCAAGGCAAACAAACTCACAGAAAAAGATCCGGCAAAATCAAACTTTCTTCGGAAAGGCTTAGGGCAGTTAGGCCGGGTGCCAGGGGCGGTTAAACCTCCCTCCCCTAAGCACAAAGATCCGAGTGAAAACCTAAGCAAACGGACTCGAAACGCTCCAAGATTTCAACCATAGAATCCCCTGGTCAAGGACAACATGCTACCAGAAGATCTCGGCCAAAATCAAAACTTTCTCCGGACGAGCCCGGGGCGGTTAGACCGCCAACCCCGATCTCCCGATTCACCCAATGAATTGCAGCGAAACTTCGGGAATAGCTGGGTTACCTCCTGGGCAACCTCTACCTCAAAGGAATTGACCTGAATCGCTCACAATCAAGAGGAATCGAAGGAATCGTCTCTCTATGCCAAGAACTCGAGCAACTCGAAAGACCACCAAATCGAGTCCGATTCAAGAGAGATTTGGGGGCAAAGTCACCAGCCAAAGAGGCACAAGGTCCTCATATGTTACACCCAACAAAATCCCCAAGAAATTGTCCTCAAAACTCCGCCATGAAAATCACAACAAAGAGCTCCGAAAATCACCACAAAGAAGGACGGGAAAAGCACTTCACAACCTTGAGGAACCACGCTGAAACACCTATACATAGCATGAAGGTTCGTTCAAGGTCTAGCTTGCCACCCATACACCCATCCCTCTCTCTAGATCTCACATGAAGCACTCAAGCTAGTCCTAGGAAAAACTATAGGAAAATGAGAATGAAAATGGAAAGACAAATGAGCTAGGGTTCCAAGAGTTGGCTGCCATCCATCCCCTCAAGTGTTTATATGGAGGCACCCAAAAGACTAAACTACCCTTACTTAATAACTAGGGATACAAGCCCCTCAAGAGACTAAACTACCCTTACTTAATAACTAGGGATACAAGCCCCTCAAGGGCGAATTTGGAAGTCTTCAGATTTTCTCCATTGGACGGATGCCCACAGCCGCAACCTACTTAGCCTCGACGCAAGCCTTGCGATCCCGACGCATGTCCTCCGCTTCGAAGCTTCTCGGTGGCAGCGACCAGGGCAGTCAGACCCCCCCTGGATGGTTAGACCGGCCCAGGCGGTCTGACCGCCCCTCTTGGGCGGTTGAACCGGCCTGGGTGGCCGCACCTCCTCGTCGAATCTTCGGCCTCGGTTTTGTGGCTCAACCGAGTAACCCAGTGGTTTTCTGGTGAACCACTGCAAACCCCGCGAACTCGTTGTAGCCTCCTCCAATCGCCACTAATGACTTGGCTCCCACGTAGTCCCGGCTGGACCTTGGTTTTGAGGCTCAACCAAGAAACCGTCCACGACTTCATCCCATTGGTCTTGCAACCATGCGGCCCGCACTCGACTCCGCTGGCCACCGGGTCCCTCGAACCAAGCCTACTTGTTTTCACACATGGAGGCCTCACTGGCGACGACCTTTCGTGCTTGTTCTTCACTTGCACTAACACCAGTCAAGCCGCAACCTGCACCTGCAATACTTAGCCAAGAGTCAGTCCACACAACGTTGTCAATCACTCATCACACCAGGAAGCGACCATCCACCGGTCCTCAAACCACACATGGTCCTCAATCTCCCCCTTGATGAGTGCATTGACAACACACATGATTTGTAACCAAAGAGAAAAATAAAAGAAAAGAAACGACTAAAAGAAACTTCAACAAGCGATCGAAAGCCAAAGGAAAGGCAAAGAGCAAGATCACTTGAAGAAGCAACGTCTCGGTCCCCTTAGGCAAGGGCAATGGCTCGACACAACCGAGACAAAACAAGCTCTCACAAAAAGCAAATATCACCAAAGGCACACACGGCCACGAGCCAAAAACTCACACAAGAGCTCCCCCTACACATATGCAAGCTCCCCCTGAACCAATGCATGCAAGAAGGTCACTTGGAAATGCATGACAAAGAGCAAACCAAGCTCACACAGCATAGGGCGGTTAAACCGCCTGCACAAGCCAATTAAACCGCCCCTGGTCATGTGACTGCCCTACAAAAATTTCTCTGAAAACTGCCGAACCACTTTGGACACCTTCCATTAGCTCCCAGGTGCCCAAATCATGCACAAACTTCTCCCTCTTGTTGACAATGCATGAATCAAGGCAAATTGCAAAAAGTTTCAACATGTAGCTTCTCAAATATACAAAATTCATCACAAAGTGCTACACATGTCCAAATGAGCAAGTTAGATACTCTACAGGTTCGTAATGACCTCAACTACATGATCACCAAGTTTCACAACCATTGGACAAGGCTAAAAAGGATTTGATCAATTCTGCAAAAATTTACCCTCTCATGAGCGAAGTCCTAGATATGAGCAAAACATGTAAAAATAGCAAAACCACACAAACTTCATGCTAGGACAACCATTCTAATCATAAGATCATTACAAACACCCGCAAGCACCTCATGCCATGTCAAAGCCACCGAGCCATGTGCCTACTTCTATGTATGAGACTTCTCATTGGTAGGCATCATGCAACGGTTTAGCACTCAAAGCACATTAAATTTAGCACATATGACATGGAGCACATTTTCCAAGCAATTGACATTTCATTTTCAGATTCATATTTGGTATATGAAATGTCTTTGCGACAAAAAGGAACTTATGCCCCTCCACAAGATAAAGCATGGGGGCTAAACATTCATGATGGTAAATGAGCCTTTGGCCCCATATGATCAAAATAAGCTATCCAACCATAAATTAAGCATAGCCAAGCCATTAAAACATTGTCAAGATCATATAAAGGCATTTACTCACAAGAGAGCATGAATGTGACATTATTCAAAAACATAGCTAGCCACCATGGACATAAACCAAGATCATCAAGAGCTAAGCCAAACTAACCATAGCATACCAAACGAGCTCACAAGATCATATATAGCACATCATGGTGGACAATGTATATAAGAGAAGCTTTTCCTAAGAAATGCATATGATACAAAAAGTATGCAACCTAAGATACAAAGATGCTTATACATCATGTTACATATGCCATGCCAAATGCAAGAAATGCATAAAGGAAAGCTATACATATGCTACACAAGGAGCTTCACCACCAACTCAAGAAACCAACCACACACACAAAGCTCACAAACGACCGGCTCCTCGAGGGGAGGCTAAAAGGGCTCGACACCACTGGCAAAAGAGCACAAAAACCACAAGCTCCCCCTAAACTCATGCACTAAGGTCAAATAGCATACAAAGCTCACCTTACACACATGAGATAGGGCAAGGAGCGAAACAAATCAAGTGGATTGACCAAGGCCACACACTCGAAAGTCACAAATTGACTTACCTTGATCATTTCTTCACAATTCACTCGTCCTTATTCACCATCCCCGAAAGTGATGTACCTCCATGTCATCACCGGGGTATGAGGCTGGAGAACCACCGCTGATATCAACCAAATGTTCTCCGGGCCTCCCACCTGCAACTCAAAACCAAGAGCGAGAGCGAGCAAACGACTCAACACTAGGGTTGGTGTCAAACCAGTGCCAGGCCATTTCCTCAAAAGTAGGGTTAGCAACATCAATCTTACCGTGCCTATCAAAACTATGATCCATCTTGTCAAACCTATCAAACCTGGAACCACCATGGGAAAACCACTCCCGTCTCACTGGAGGAGTACGACCACGAAAAGGAAAGCGTGGTCCGTAGCCCCTCTGAGACTCAAAGCTGCGACCTCTCCCAAACTCGTATTGATCACGAGGTGGAGAACGTCCAGGAAACTCAATAGCACCAGACTCAAAGTGTCTACCATCTGCACCATGACCAAAGGAACAGAAACCACCAGCATCACGACCTCGGAAACCAAACTGCCCAGAAATCTGGGGAGGGCCGGTCTGACCCCCTAGCCAGGCCGGTCTGACCGCCCTTCCCTAGGCAGGGCCGGTCTGACCGCCATGCCTAGCCGGTCTGACCGCCCTCTCTAGACCACCACCTCAGCTATGGGATCTCCATATCCCCATGTCGGAACCTTACGCACAAAGCCCTTTCCCTTAGGTAGTGGCATACGAGGCTCAGGCACACCATGAGAAGGGTGGTATTTGTCCTTGTTCGCCCACTCCTTGGCCATTCTCACCTCTCTCTTTCTCTTATAGCAAAACTCTCTTTTGTGACCATCCTTTCCACAAAATTCACAATGGAAACGGATTGGTCTAGGCTTAGGCTTGGGGTGAGGCTCTTCACAAGGCTTCTCACTAGGCTTTTCACTTGCCTTATCACTCGGTTTTTCTCTCGGCTTAAGCAACTGGTTTGGCTTAGATACACACTTGTCTTTGGGTGTAGGTTTTGGTGGAATCGGAACATTCCCAAATTTCCCTTCTCCCTCACCACACTTATCAGATCCCAAAGCCGAACCATCAAAGCGCTTATAACCGGTAATCATCATACCAAGCTGAGGTTCCTGACTAGACAACCAACTCAGCACCTCATGCAACTTATTATTCTCATCCTGCAAATGATCAACACATTGTGCAAGTTCCAAATTATTCATAGCATGCAATTCACAAGTAGAACAAGAAGTAGGAATAGGCACTTTCAAATCAGCCTCAAGCGAAACAATGCGAGATCAAAGCTCAACAATTTTTTCATGCAAACTAGGGCAAGAAGTACATGCACCAAGCAAAGTGGGTCTAGATTGCAGCTCAACCAACTCAACCCTAAGCACATCTAGTTCCTCACACTTGGAGGCATGCTTTTCCCTAAGAGCAGTCAAATCAGCTAGGAAAACAGAGCAATCAACACAATCAACCTCATCTGAAACCACAGGGCTAGCATTAAGAGAATCAATTTCAAGCTTGCCATCAAGAACATGTGTTTCTAGCTCAGCCACTCTAGTCCTAGCATCTTCAAGCAAAGCTCTAAGCTCCTTCCTAAGCTTCTTAGACTCTCTAAGCATGTGATCGTGATTATCAAGAAAGTCAACTAACTCCTCATTCTCCTTGTGCAAAGAAGAGAGCTCATCACATACCTCATCCTCGGAGTCGGAGTCTGAATCCGAGGCGTTCTTCTGGCTTTTCTTGCTACTGGAGCTGCATGCCATCCCACAAAGACCATCCTTCTTCTTGTTGTAGTTCCTCGAAGTCTTTCTTGCGGTGCAGCAGAGGCCGTTCATGTACTTGCCGAAGTCCTTCTTCTTTTTCTTCTTCTTTTCACTCTCTTCTTCTTCTTCACTCGAGCTTGATGACGCGTCCTCAGAGCCGAAGTCGACGTCACTCGATCTCTTGATCTTCTCTCGGGTCCGTGTCTTCCTCCTATGTTCATGCTCCTTCTTGGATCTTCTTCCTTTGTCCTTGGACTTGTGCTTGTCGTGGTTGTTCACCTTCGGACACTCGACGAAAAAGTGTCCGGTCTTGCCACACTTGAAGCACGTCCTCGAGTTCCTTCTTGAGTTCACCCGGTTCTCGTGCATCCTCTCAAACCGCCTAGTCAGCAACGCCAGCTTGTCCTCTCCAAGCACGTCGAACTCCTCGTCTGGCAAAGACATCAAAGAGGACAAAGAGAATATCCTGGTGGATGGGTTAGCGTTAGATTTTCCTTTCGATCCACTGATGAGGGTGAGACTATGGGAATCAGTCGGGCCCTCCGTCTTGGCTGTCATGCCCCTATCCACCTCAGCCGACTTGAACTTTGAGAACAGCTCGTTCATGGTCAAGGTATCATACTTCTCCGACTCAACTATGGCCTCGAACTTTCCACCCCAAACCGTACGATCTAAAGAGTGTAAGAGCTTGACAGCCCTATCATGATCATCGTACGGGAGCACGTCCACATTGGCCCTCATGTTGTTCACCACAACCGTGAACCTCTGAAACAAGGCATTGATGGACTCACCGGGGAGATGAGTGAAGTTCTCGTACTCTCTCCGGTAGGTCGCATACATCCGAGCCTGAACCTGGGCATTCCCAACATGAGCTTCCTTCAATACCGACCAGATTCTACAAGCCAAGTGCTCAGTGTGCACCCGATCGAATTCGGCCGACACAAGCACGAAACGAGTAGTCGACCACCTTGTTGTTGGTGTCGAACATGTCCCTCAATCCCGGAGCAAGGAAGTTCGGCGGCTGGACATAACCTGTGTCCACCGTGACATCCCAAAGGACCACGACCCTTTCCGCGGAGGAACGCCACCATCCGCTTACTCCACATCCGGCGGTTCTTCCCATCAAAATGGGGAGGTCACGAACCCCGTTCACGGTACGCCATCTTTGGATCTTAGGGCGGCTAGAGTCAATAAAGACCCAAACCGGCTCGATGCGATTAGGCAACTAGAGAGGGGGGGAGTGGATGGTAGCCGATAAAAATTCTTCTCGAAGGAGATTGAAACTCCAACAAGATGAACTCGCTCGGTAGGACCCCCAAAATCACACGCTCCACACTTCTACCTTCTGTTTGCCAAAACCATGTAGCCACTTAAGTGCTACTGGTCTTAGGAACAAACACTATTAGCAGCCTCAACTCCTACACGCACACAGCAGCAGAAACAACTCGGGGAGCCGGCCGTGCCGGAGGGGGCGGTTAGGCCGGGTATGGGGGCGGTTAGACCGCCTCCACTAGGCAACCAAGAAATCCTCCGAAACACCTCTTCTGAGCACCAAAAAGCACCACAGTTTCACAAACAGAAATCTCTGGTCAAGGCCAAGCTAGCTACCAGGAAATCTTGGCGAAAACCAAAACTTCACCCATGGGCCTAGGGGCGGTTAGACCGGCTACTGTGATGCTAATTAACCCTAATCGTCGGTCAACCCTGCTGACAATGGTCAAACCACAGTCAACCTAGGTCCTCACCTCGAAAACTCACCAACCAACTCTAATGACACCATTGATCAAGTGGACACACATGTGGGGTCAACCCATGGTCAAAGTTTGGTCAAACTCCACTCAAACCCTAGTGACCCTAGATGTCTTCCGGAACGTTTGCCACGTTCTCCAAAATTCACCTAAACACTTAAAATCTACCTTTATGAAAGTTGTCCAGTTTGTTGGGGGACACAACTTTCATGTAGATTGGCATTCCAAATTTTGAGTGGAAAAGTGAGGACCGGGAGCGTCCCGGTGGTCGATGGATGACCGCTCCTCGGTGATGAGTGATTGACAACGGGTGTTGGACCGACTCTTGGCTTAGTGCGCGGGTGTAGGCTGCGGCCTAGTTCGTGTTGTTGCAGGTGAAGAACGGGCGCGAAAGGTCTTCGGCCTTGAGGGGCCTTCGGGAGATGGAGAGACAAGTAGGGCTGGGTTCGAGGGACCGGTGGACGACGGGACTGGGTGCGGGTCACATGGTGGCGACACAAGCAAGACGAAGTCATGGACAAGCAAGCCGGTGCACGGTGGCGGTCAAGTCAAGTGGTTTGGCGGGAGGCCGGACCGAGCACGCGGGGTTTGGTGGTTTGCCCACAAAACCATCGGTGGACGGTTTCTTGGTTTGGGCCTCAAAACCAAGTCCGAGGGCCCAACACAACGAGAGACGGGATCCGGGCGTGTCGGGAAGCTTCGAGGGCGGAGGACACGCGACGGGATCTCATGGCTTGCGTCGGGAGGACGCGGGGGTGCGGCAAAGGCGTGGCCGTCCGATGGCAAGACCCACAAACATTACCTAAATGCCCCTGCGTGGGTTGTATCGCCAGTAGTTAAGTTAGGGGTAGTCGAGTCATTTACCACTCCGGTGGGACCCGATATATAAGCCATAAGGGTGTGTGAGTGGCTCTCTCTCTCGCGACTTAGGGTTTCATTTCCTCCCTCCCATTTCTCATTTTTCGTAGCTATTTTTTTCTTCCGTTTTTCTCTAGGCTAGCATGAGAGCTTCATGAGAGATTTGTTGAGAGGGATGGATGCTAGGGCGGCATGCTAGACCTTGTGAATCTTTCCTGGTTTGTATAGAAGATTCGGAGTTGTGTTTTCGTGGTCTTTTTGTGCTTGTTTTCGTGCCTTTGTTCTCGGTGCGATTCCGCGGATTTGAGTGGGTTTCTCCCCAGATTTTTTTGAGGGAAACATGGATAGATGTCTCGTGCATCTTTGTGATTGATCTTGTGCCCTCAAACGTCGGGAAACCACTTCGATTCGAGAGTTTTCGTTCGGTGCTCAAGCTTTTGGTGGTGCTCAAAGGATTCGCGATTCCCGGTGATTTAGGGAGTTAGGAGGCAAGATTTTTGGGCTATAGCATCCTTGTGTGACGCTTTTCAAGTCCCCAAACCCTTGTCTCCACAGCTTCAACCGTTTGGGAAATCCGATGATGATTTGGCGGAGTTGACTTTCGAGGTCGGGCGTTTTTCTGCTCTGTCCGAGCCTCGCGGACGGTCCGCGCCCTCCTGGCGGACGGTCCGCGCCGCTCGTGTTCGTCCCGTGTTCTTCGTGTTCTTGCTCGCCTTTCGTTTCGATCCGTCGCGATTTTGGTTTTCGGTTGGACGGAGTTTCGGACGGTCCGCGGCGAGAGGGCGGACGGTCCGCGGGTGCACGGCGGACGGTCCGCGTGCTCCCCGCGGACGGTCCGTGGTTCGTGGTGTGCTACCGTTGGTTCCGTGTGATTTAACGAACGGTCCGCGGCATTGAGCGGACGGTCCGCGGGGTTGGCGCGGACGGTCCGCGGCATCGAGTCGGACGGTCGCGAGGCCGGTGCGGACGGTCCGCCCCTCTGGCCGGACGGTCCGCCGAGCTCGTGAGCTTTGCTTCTTGGTTCGATTCGTCCCTTCTTTTCTCGTGCTTCCGCGTGTGCTTCGAGGAATCGTTCCTAAGGCTAGAGGTTGATCCATAACCTCGTTGTCTTGGCGATTGGTGTGTGATTCGATCCATCGCTTGTGTGAGGCGGGATTTGACTAGGGCATAGGTCGGGTTCTTTGGGAAGAATTTTTACCGGCTCCTATTCACTCCCCCTCTCTAGTCGCCATCTGATCCTTCAATTGGTATCAGAGCTTGGTGCCGGATTCTTTGCGACTTTGACAAGTCTCGAATCCTAAGATGGCGTACGTTGAGCGGGGCGGTCCGCCGCACTTCGATGGCAAGGGTCACCACAAGTGGGCGGCCGAATGATGATCTTTCTTCGTGGGAAGCTGTTGGATTTCATTGTGCTTGACAAGACCTATGCTATTCCTGTCAACATCCATACTCTTATGGTGACCGATGCCGGTGCTAAGGCCAAGTATGAGGCTAATGCAAAAGCCGTTGATCACTTGGTCCGAAGCTTGTGTGATCCAGAGTTTGAGCGTGTTCGCCATTTGAATCTTGCTTGGCAAATTTGGGAGAAGTTGTTGGTTGCTCACGGTGGTGATAACCATGTGAAGGCTCGCCTCTTTGTCTCTTACCGGATGCAATATGAGAATTTCACTCCACTTCCCGGTGAGGACATTGATGCGATGTTTCAGAGGTTCACCGCCATCATGAACAACATGAAAGCTAATGTTGAGGATTTTCCTTACACCGAGCATGATTGGGCTTTGAAGCTCTTGCATGTCTTGGAGGCCATCAAGGAGTCTGGGCAGTATTTGACTATTGAGTTGGATGACCTCTTTTCTAAGCTCAAGTCGGCTGAGGTTGACTGGAAGTTGCAATCCAAGCATGAGGGCTCGACTGATCATAGTCTTGCTCTTGTGGGCGGATCAAAGGGAAAATCTAACCCTTCCTGTCGACAGTTTTCCTTGTCTTCTCTTATGACTATTCCAGATGAGGAGTTTGATGTCTTTGGGTGAGGAGGAGCGGCCTTGCTCTCAAGAAGGTTTGATCGACTACACGAGAGTCGGAGGAATGCAAGGCGGAGCTCAGGGACGTGCTACAAGTGTGGCAAGCGAGGCCACTTCATCGCCGAGTGCCGGAAGCGGAGGAAAACAAGTACAAGGTGAACGAGTTCAAGGCGCACCCGAGGCGTGAAGACAAGTACGCCTCCAAGGGCAAGCACTTCAACAAGTCCAAGAGCAAGGACAAGGACAAGCGGCGACCGAGCAAGAGCGGCTACAAGAAGAACAAGGCAAGAGCGATGGTGGCCGGTGCGAGCAACATCGACTCAAGCTCAAGCGAGGAGCAGTCAAGCTCAAGCAGCGAAGATGAAGACGCCGGGAGGCACAAGGGCAAGAAGAGTGCAAGCCGGAACCTCGGCGGGTTGGAGCGTGTGGCGCTTGAGGGTTTTTGTGGCATGGCCCATAGCTCAAGCGGTAAGAAGAGCGAGAAGGAAGACGGCGACTCCGACTCGGAGGATGAGGTAAATCGTGACCCCGACTCTCGCTTGCCGAGATCGCTAGGTTGAATGGCTTGATTGACAACCGTGATAGTGTGTTGAGAGATGCTAAGAAGATGAGGAAAGACCTTAGGGATCAACTTGAGAATGCTAGTGAGAAAGTAGGAGAGTTAGAGTCCAAATTGCTTGAATTGAAACTTGAGAATGACTCTTTGAAACTTGCTCCTACTACTCCTGATGATGTTGAGTGTCTTGAATGTGATGCATGGTTGAATGAGATCAAGTTGCTTAATGAGAAGAATGCTTCCACTTTGGCTAAACTAGATGCTCTTAGGACTCGAATATGATGAGCTTAAAGCTAGACCCACTTTACTTGGTGCTTGTAAATCATGTCCTACTATGCATGCTAAGCTTGTTGATGCTCGTTCTACCATTAGTTTTTTGGAAGCATCTTTGAAATCTCTTGTTGCAAATGCATGTTCTAGCCTGTGATGAAGTTACTTTGCGCAATCTTGAACTTACTTCCCGTTTGGATGTCATCTATGAGGAGAATGACTATTTGAGGAAATTGTTGGGTTGGTTGTACGGGCGGGAACCTCAATTGAAAATCATGATTGAGGAGTTCAAGAGAGCGGATGGTCGTGGTTTGGGTTTTGAGAAGTTGGGTGAGAAAGTGGGAGAGAACAGTGGGGAGAGTGTGTATGAGAAGTGTGTTGAGTCTAGCCCCGAGTTTGAGGTGATCGGAGACATCCAAGCCCCACTTCCAAAAGCACCCAAGAACTCTTTCACACCAAAGCCCAACCACCTTTGCAACAAGCTTGACACAACCCAAGATCCACCAAAATTCTCACCTAAGACAAATGACTTCCAGAAACCGGTGAGGTTTGTGAGTGAGAAGGGTGAGAAGCCTAGAGAGAAGCCGAGCCAAAATCAAAATCCATCCCCTTCGGGTGTGAGTATTGTGGCAAGGAGAGGCATCTTGCAGAGTTTTGCTACAAGAGGAAGAGGGATGAGAGGCTTGCTAGGGAGCAAGCTCACCGGGACGGTATCGCCGACCTCATGGTATTCCTAAGCCTAGAGTGCCACTTCCACGGGGTGTGGGAAGTGTGAGGAGTGTTGGCGAGGTTCCCACGGAGAGGTGGTGGTGCGAGGTTTGAGAGGAGAGATGATGGTGTGCGTGCTTGGTGAGAGGTTTGGTCGGGCTCGTGGTGGCTTTTTCGGACGTCCCCCTACTCGTCCTCAATACGGGTTTAGGGGAGATGATCGCGGCTTCGGGTTCCGGAGGAACTATGGACCACGTTTTCCTCCTCGTGGTGCTCGTACTCCTCCCATGGTACATGGGAAGTTTGGTGGCAAGGGAATGATGTTTGCTAACCCTTCTTTTGAGCGAGATGGCTCGACACCGGTTTAACTTTCTTTGTGCTAACCCCGGTGTCGAGTCGCTAGCTCATTCTCGTTCTTGTTTCGACTACAAGCGGGGAGGCTTGGAGGACATTTGGTTGATCGACTCCGGGTGTTCTCGACACATGACCGGAGATAAGAAGTGGTTCTCCGGCCTCACCCCCGGTGAAGGAAAAGTTGTACATCACATTTGGGGACAATGGACGAGGAAGGGTGCTTTCGGAGGGTGTTGTGCATGTGAGTGACAAGGTAACGTTGAAGAGAGTGGCTCTTGTGAAGTCTTTGGGTTTCAATTTGCTTTCGGTTTCTCAGTTGCTTGATGAGGGTTTTGAGGTGCGTTTCAAGTACGGCGAGTCTCGTTTGCTTGATTCTCGAGGTGATCTTGTCCGTATGATCATCCCCGAGGGTCGATTTTCAAGGCCGATTTCTCTCGTTCTTTGGGTCCCGCTCGCTGTTTGATGGCCGGTCCTTCTTCTGATTTGTGGAAATGGCATAGGCGGTTGGGACACTTGAGCTTTGATCCGGTTTCCCGCTTGAGTGGTCTTGACCTTGTCCGAGGATTGCCGAGGTTGAAGCTTGAGAAGGATTTGGTTTGTGCTCCGTGTAGGCATGGCAAGATGGTAGCCACTCCCCATCCACCCCCGACCGATGTCATGACCGAGCGTCCGACGTAGCCGTTGCACATGGACCTAGTTGGGCCGGCTCGAGTTCGCTCGGTGGGTGGGAAGTGGTATGTCCTTGTTGTGGTGGACGATTACTCTCGCTATGCACGGGTGTTTTTCTTGGAAGACAAGAGTGAGACATTTGGTTTTGTTCGAGATCCGATCGTGAGGTTGAAAAACAAGAGGCATGGGAATGCTATTCGAGCTATCCGCGGTGATAATGGCTCGAGTTCAAGAACTCTCGTTTTGATGCCTTTTGTCGTGATCTAGGTCTTGAACATCGGTATTCGACCCCTTATGTGCCCCCTCAAAATGGAGTTGTGGAAAGGAAAAATCGGACTCTTTGTGAGATGGGCGGGACGATGCTCGATGAGCACGGGACTCCTAGGAGGTATTGGGCCGAGGCGGTCAATACGGCTTGTCATGTTTCCAACGAGATTTTATTGCGAGCTTTCAAGAAGAAGACCGTTATGAGCTTATGCATGGTCGGGCACCCAAGGTGAGTCACTTCCGAGTCTTTGGCTGCAAGTGCTTTATTCTTAAGAAGGGAAAACTCGACAAGTTTGAGGCTAGGTCTAGTGATGGTATTTTCTTTGGATATGCTAACCACTCTAGAGCCTATAGGGTGCTTAACCTTGAGACTAACAAAATCATGGAGACTTGCGAGGTAACCTTTGACGAGACAATGCCATGTACCTCTCTTGGCTTTGAATGTGCAGGTGATGAAGAGATGGCCGAGGACCTCTTTGAAGAGGAGAAGGATGAAGTCGGAGATGATGATGGAGAGAACCATGCGCCGAAGCCGAGTGTGTACCCACTACTTCCTCTACGACCACTACGGAGCGTGGACCTTCTACTTCATGGACAACGACGGTGCGACAAGAGGACCGGGCGAGAGAAGGCCGAAGTTGAGGGGGAGGTAGTCTCGAGGCGTGAGGCTCCCGGCGGATTCAAGAAGTGCATCCCCTGTCGAAGATCATTGGGAACATCGACGAACGCACTACACGGTCAAGGTCCGAGAATTCCTCTCATTTTGCTCATGCTTCGCTTTTGTTGCCACCTTGTCACCCTCTTCTTCTTCTTCACTCGAGCTTGATGACGCGTCCTCAGAGCTGGAGTCGACGTCGCTCGATCTCTTGATCTTCTCTCGAGTCCGTGTCTTCCTCCCATGTTCATGCTCCTTCTTGGATCTTCTTCCTTTGTCCTTGGACTTGTGCTTGTCTTGGTTGTTCACCTTCGGACACTCGGCGAAAAAGTGTTCGATCTTGCAGCACTTGAAGCACGTCCTTGAGTTCCTTCTTGAGTTCACCCAGTTCTAGTGCATCCTCTCGAACCGTCTGGTCAGCAGCGCCAGCTCGTCCTCTCCAAGCACGTCGAACTCCTCGTCCGGCAAAGACATCAAAGAGGACAAAGAGAACATCCGGTGGATGGGTTAGCGTTAGATTTTCCTTTCGATCCACCGATGAGGGTGAGACTATGGGAATCGGTCGGGCCCTTCGTCTTGGCTGTCATGCCCCTATCCACATCAGCCGACTTGAGCTTTGAGAACAGCTTGTTCACGGTCAGGGTATCATACTTCTCTGACTCAACTATGGCCTCGAACTTTCCTCCCCAAACCGTACGATCCAAAGAGTGTAAGAGCTTGACAGCCCTATCATGATCATCGTACGGGAGCACGACCACATTGGCCCTCATGTTGTTCACCACAACCGTGAACCTCTGAAACAAGGCACCGATGGACTCACCGAGGAGATGAGTGAAGTTCTCATACTCTATCCGGTAGGTCGCATACATCCGAGCCTGAACCTGGGCATTTCCAACATGAGCTTCCTTCAACACGGACCAGATTCTACAAGCCAAGTGCTTGGTGTGCACCCGATCGAATTCGGCCGACACAAGCACGAAACGGTGTAGTCGACCACCTTGTTGTTGGTGTCGAACATGTCCCTCAATCCGGAGCAAGGAAGTTCATCGGCTGGACATAACCTGTGTCCACCGTGACATCCCAAAGGACCTGACCCTTTCCGCGGAGGAACGCCACCATCCGCTTACTCCACATCTGGTAGTTCTTCCCATCAAAATGGGGAGGACCCGAACCCCGTTCCTGGTACGCCATCTTTGGATCTTAGACTGGCTAGAGTCAATAAAGACCCGAACCGGCTCTGATACCGATTAGGCAACTAGAGAGGGGGGGAGTGGATGGTAGCCGATAAAAATTCTTCTCGAAGGAGATTGAAACTCCAACAAGATGAACTCGCTCGGTAGGACCCCCAAAATCACACGCTCCACACTTCTACCTTCTGTTTGCCAAAACCATGTAGCCACTTAAGTGCTACTGGTCTTAGGAACAAACACTATTAGCAGCCTCAACTCCTACACGCACACAGCAGCAGAAACAACTCAGGAGCGGACTGTCTGGAGGGGGGCGGTTAGACCGGGTATGGGGGGCGGTTAGACCGCCTCCACTAGGCAACCAAGAAATCCTCCGAAACACCTCTTCTGAGCACCAAAAAGCACCACAGTTTCACAAACAGAAATCTCTGGTCAAGGCCAAGCTAGCTACCAGGAAATCTTGGCGAAAACCAAAACTTCACCCATGGGCCTAGGGGCGGTTAGACCGCATCGTGACGCCCCGGGTTTTTAATTAACCCTAATCGTCGGTCAACCCCGCCGACAATGGTCAAACCACGATCAACCCGGGTCCTCACCTCGAAAACTCACCAACCAACTCTAATGACACCATTGATCAAGTGGACACACATGTGGGGTCAACCCATGGTCAAAGTTTGGTCAAACTCCACTCAAACCCTAGTGACCCTAGATGTCTTCCGGAACGTTTGCCACGTTCTCCAAAATTCACCTAAACACTTAAAATCTACCTTTATGAAAGTTGTCCAGTTTGTTGGGGGACACAACTTTCATGTAGATTGGCATTCCAAATTTTGAGTGGAAAAGTGAGGACCGGGAGCGTCCCGGTGGTCGATGGATGACCGCTCCTCGGTGATGAGTGATTGACAACGGGTGTTGGACCGACTCTTGGCTTAGTGCGCAGGGTGTAGGCTGCGCGGCCTAGTTCGTGTTGTTGCGGGTGAAGAACGGGCGCGAAAGGTCTTCGACCTTGAGGGGCCTTCGGGAGATGGAGAGACAAGTAGGTCGGGTTCGAGGGACCCGGTGGACGACGGGGACCGGGTGCGGGTCACATGGTGGCGACACAAGCAAGACGAAGTCATGGACAAGCAAGCCGGTGCATGGTGGCGGTCAAGTCAAGTGGTTTGGCGGGAGGCCGGACCGAGCACGCGGGGTTTGGTGGTTTGCCCACAAAACCATCGGTGGACGGTTTCTTGGTTTGGGCCTCAAAACCAAGTCCGAGGGCCCAACACAACAGAGACGGGATCCGGGCGTGTCGGGGAAGCTTCGAGGCGGAGGACACGCGGCGAGATCTCATGGCTTGCGTCGGGAGGACGCGGGGTGCGGCAAAGGCGTGGCCGTCCGATGGCAAGACCCACAAACATTACCTAAATGCCCCCGCGTGGGTTGTATCGCCGTAGTTAAGTTAGGGGTAGTCGAGTCATTTACCACTCAGGCGGGACCCGATATATAAGCCATAAGGGTGTGTGAGTGGCTCTCTCTCCGCGACTTAGGGTTTCATTTCCTCCCTCCCATTTCTCATTTTTCGTAGCTATTTTTTTCTTCCGTTTTTCTCTAGGCTAGCATGAGAGCTTCATGAGAGATTTGTTGAGAGGGATGGATGCTAGGGCGGCATGCTAGACCTTGTGAATCTTTCCTGGTTTGTATAGAAGATTCGGAGTTGTGTTTTCGTGGTCTTTTTGTGCTTGTTTTCGTGCCTTTGTTCTCGGTGCGATTCCGCGGATTTGAGTGGGTTTCTCCCCGGATTTCTTTGAGGGAAACATGGATAGATGTCTCGTGCATCTTTGTGATTGATCTTGTGCCCTCAAACGCCGGGAAACCACTTCGATTCGAGAGTTTTCGTTCGGTGCTCAAGCTTTTGGTGGTGCTCAAAGGATTCGCGATTCCCGGTGATTTAGGGAGTTAGGAGGCAAGATTTTTGGGCAATAGCATCCTTGTGTGACGCTTTTCAAGTCCCCAAACCCTTGTCTCCACAGCTTCAACCGTTTGGGAAATCCGATGATGATTTGGCGGAGTTGACTTTCGAGGTCGGGCGTTTTTCTGCTCTGTCCGAGCCTCGCGGACGGTCCGCGCCCTCCTGGCGGACGGTCCGCGCCGCTCGTGTTCGTCCCGTGTTCTTCGTGTTCTTGCTCGCCTTTCGTTTCGATCCGTCGCGTTTTTGGTTTTCGGTTGGACGGAGTTTCGGACGGTCCGCAGCAGAGGGCGGACGGTCCGCGGGTGCCTGGCGGACAGTCCGCGTGCTCCCCGCGGACGGTCCGTGGTTCGTGGTGTGCTACCGTTGGTTCCGTGTGATTTAACGAACGGTCCGCGGCATTGAGCGGGACGGTCCGCGGGGTTGGCGCGGACGGTCCGCGGCATCGAGTCGGACGGTCCGCGAGGCCGTGCGGACGGTCCGCCCCTCCCGGCCGGGACGGTCCGCCGAGCCTGTGAGCTTTGCTTCTTGGTTCGATTCGTCCCTTCTTTTCTCGTGCTTTCGCGTGTGCTTCGAGGAATCGTTCCTAAGGCTAGAGGTTGATCCATAACCTCGTTGTCTTGGCGATTGGTGTGTGATTCGATCCATCGCTTGTGTGAGACCGGGATTTGACTAGGGCATAGGTCGGGTTCTTTGGGAAGAATTTTTAACGGCCTCCTATTCACTCCCCCCCTCTCTAGTCGCCATCTGATCCTTCAATTGGTATCAGAGCTTGGTGCCGGATTCTTTGCGACTTTGACAAGTCTCGAATCCTAAGATGGCGTACGTTGAGCGGGGCGGTCCGCCGCACTTCGATGGCAAGGGTCACCACAAGTGGGCGGCCCGAATGATGATCTTTCTTCGTGGGAAGTCGTTGGATTTCATTGTGCTTGACAAGACCTATGCTATTCCTGTCAACATCCATACTCTTATGGTGATCGATGCCGGTGCTAAGGCCAAGTATGAGGCTAATGCAAAAGCCGTTGATCACTTGGTCCGAAGCTTGTGTGATCCGAGTTTGAGCGTGTTCGCCATTTGAATCTTGCTTGGCAAATTTGGGAGAAGTTGTTGGTTGCTCACGGTGGTGATAACCATGTGAAGGCTCGCCTCTTTGTCTCTTACCGGATGCAATATGAGAATTTCACTCCACTTCCCGGTGAGGACATTGATGCGATGTTTCGAGAGGTTCACCGCCATCATGAACAACATGAAAGCTAATGTTGAGGATTTTCCTTACACCGAGCATGATCGGGCTTTGAAGCTCTTGCATGTCTTGGACCCAAATGTTTGGGGTGCTAAGGTTGAGGCCATCAAGGAGTCTCGGGCAATATTTGACTATTGAGTTGAATGACCTCTTTTCTAAGCTCAAGTCGGCCGAGGTTGACGGGAAGTTGCAATCCAAGCATGAGGGCTTGACCGATCATAGTCTTGCTCTTGTGGGCGGATCAAAGGGAAAATCTAACCCTTCCGTCGACGCTTTTCCTTGTCTTCTCTTATGTCTATTCCGGATGAGGAGTTTGATGTGCCGGGTGAGGAGGAGCCGGCCTTGCTCTCAAGAAGGTTTGATCGACTACACGGGAGTCGGAGGAATGCAAGGCGGAGCTCGGGGACGTGCTACAAGTGTGGCAAGCGAGGCCACTTCATCGCCGAGTGCCCGAAGCGGAGGAAAACAAGTTCAAGGTGAACGAGTACAAGGCGCACCCGAGGCGTGAAGACAAGTACGCCTCCAAGGGCAAGCACTTCAACAAGTCCAAGAGCAAGGACAAGGACAAGCGGCGACCGAGCAAGAGCGTCTACAAGAAGAACAAGGCAAGAGCGATGGTGGCCGGTGCGAGCAACATCGACTCAAGCTCAAGCGACGAGCGACCAAGCTCAAGCGGCCGAAGATGAAGACGCCGGGAGGCACAAGGGCAAGAAGAGTGCAAGCCGGAACCTCGGCGGGTTGAGTTGTGTGGCGCTTGAGGGTTTTTGTGGCATGGCCCATAGCTCAAGCGATAAGAAGAGCGAGAAGGAAGACGGCGACTCCGACTCGGAGGATGAGGTAAATCGTGACCCCGACTCTGCGCTTGCCGAGATCGCTAGGTTGAATGGCTTGATTGACAACCGTGATAGTGTGTTGAGAGATGCTAAGAAGATGAGGAAAGACCTTAGGGCTCAACTTGAGAATGCTAGTGAGAAAGTAGGAGAGTTAGAGTCCAAATTGCTTGAATTGAAACTTGAGAATGACTCTTTGAAACTTGCTCCTACTACTCCTGATGATGTTGAGTGTCTTGAATGTGATGCATGGTTGAATGAGATCAAGTTGCTTAATGAGAAGAATGCTTCCACTTTGGCTAAACTAGATGCTCTTAGGACTCGAATATGATGAGCTTAAAGCTAGACCCACTTTACTTGGTGCTTGTAAATCATGTCCTACTATGCATGCTAAGCTTGTTGATGCTCGTTCTACCATTAGTTTTTTGGAAGCATCTTTGAAATCTCTTGTTGCAAATGCATGTTCTAGCCGTGTGATGAAGTTACTTTGCGCAATCTTGAACTTACTTCCCGTTTGGATGTCATCTATGAGGAGAATGACTATTTGAGGAAATTGTTGGGTTGGTTGTCGGGCGGGAACCTCAATTGAAAATCATGATTGAGGAGTTCAAGAGAGCCGATGGTCGTGGTTTGGGTTTTGAGAAGTTGGGTGAGAAAGTGGGAGAGAACAAAGTGGGGAGAGTGTGTATGAGAAGTGTGTTGAGTCTAACCCCGAGTTTGAGGTGATCGGAGACATCCAAGTCCCACTTCCAAAAGCACCCAAGAACTCTTTCACACCAAAGCCCAACCACCTTTGCAACAAGCTTGACACAACCCAAGATCCACCAAAATTCCCACCTAAGACAAATGACTTCCAGAAACCGGTGAGGTTTGTGAGTGAGAAGGGTGAGAAGCCTAGAGAGAAGCCGAGCCAAAATCAAAATCCATCCCCTTCGGGTGTGAGTATTGTGGCAAGGAGAGGCATCTTGCGAGTTTTGCTACAAGAGGAAGAGGGATGAGAGGCTTGCTAGGGAGCAAGCTCACCGAGACAGGTATCGCCGGCCTCATGGTATTCCTAAGCCTAGAGTGCCACTTCCACGGGGGTGTGGGAAGTGTGAGGAGTGTTGGCGGGTTCCCACGGAGAGGTGGTGGTGCGAGGTTTGAGAGGAGAGATGATGGTGTGCGTGCTTGGTGAGAGGTTTGGTCGGGCTCGTGGTGGCTTTCTTTGGACGTCCCCCTACTCGTCCTCAATACGGGTTTAGGGGAGATGATCGCGGCTTCGGGTTCCGAGAGGAACTATGGACCACGTTTTCCTCCTCGTGGTGCTCGTACTCCTCCCATGGTACATGGGAAGTTTGGTGGCAAGGGAATGATGTTTGCTAACCCTTCTTTTGAGCGAGATGGCTCGACACCGGTTTAACTTTCTTTGTGCTAACCCCGGTGTCGAGTCGCTAGCTCATTCTCGTTCTTGTTTCTGACTACAGGCGGGAGACTTGGAGGACATTTGGTTGATCGACTCCGGGTGTTCTCGACACATGACCGGAGATAAGAAGTGGTTCTCCAGCCTCACCCCAGTGAAGGAAAAGTTGTACATCACATTTGGGGACAATGGACGAGGAAGGGTGCTTTCGGAGGGTGTTGTGCATGTGAGTGACAAGGTAACGTTGAAGAGAGTGGCTCTTGTGAAGTCTTTGGGTTTCAATTTGCTTTCGGTTTCTCAGTTGCTTGATGAGGGTTTTGAGGTGCGTTTCAAGTCTGGCGAGTCTCGTTTGCTTGATTCTCGAGGTGATCTTGTCTGTATGATCATCCCCGAGGGTCAGATTTTCAGGGCTGATTTCTCTCGTTCTTTGGGTCCTGCTCGTTGTTTGATGGCCGGTCCTTCTTCTGATTTGTGGAAATGGCATAGGCGGTTGGGACACTTGAGCTTTGATCCGGTTTCCCGCTTGAGTGGTCTTGACCTTGTCCGAGGATTGCCGAGGTTGAAGCTTGAGAAGGATTTGGTTTGTGCTCCGTGTAGGCATGGCAAGATGGTAGCCACTCCCCATCCACCCCCGACCGATGTCATGACCGAGCGTCCGACGAAGCCGTTGCACATGGACCTAGTTGGGCCGGCTCGAGTTCGCTCGGTGGGTGGGAAGTGGTATGTCCTTGTTGTGGTGGACGATTACTCTCGCTATGCTTGGGTGTTTTTCTTGGAAGACAAGAGTGAGACATTTGGTTTTGTTCGAGATCTGATCGTGAGGTTGAAAAACAAGAGGCATGGGAATGCTATTCGAGCTATCCGCAGTGATAATGGCTCAGAGTTCAAGAACTCTCGTTTTGATGCCTTTTGTCGTGATCTAGGTCTTGAACATCAGTATTCGACCCCTTATGTGCCCCCTCAAAATGGAGTTGTGGAAAGGAAAAATCGGACTCTTTGTGAGATGGGCGGGACGATGCTCGATGAGCACGGGACTCCTAGGAGGTATTGGGCCGAGGCGGTCAATACGGCTTGTCATGTTTCCAACGGGATTTTATTGCGAGCTTTCAAGAAGAAGACTCGTTATGAGCTTATGCATGGTCGGGCACCCAAGGTGAGTCACTTCCGAGTCTTTGGCCGCAAGTGCTTTATTCTTAAGAAGGGAAAACTCGACAAGTTTGAGGCTAGGTCTAGTGATGGTATTTTCTTTGGATATGCTAACCACTCTAGAGCCTATAGGGTGCTTAACCTTGAGACTAACAAAATCATGGAGACTTGCGAGGTAACCTTCGACGAGACAATGCCATGTACCTCTCTTGGCTTTGAATGTGCGGGTGATGAAGAGATGGCCGAGGACCTCTTTGAAGAGGAGAAGGATGAAGCCGGAGATGATGATGGAGAGAACCATGCGCTTGAAGCCGAGTGTGTACCCACTACTTCCTCTACGACCACTACGGAGCGTGGACCTTCTACTTCATGGACAACGACGGTGCGACAAGAGGACCAAGCGAGAGAAGCCGAAGTTGAGGGGGAGGTAGTCTCGAGGCGTGAGGCTCCCCGGCGGATTCAAGAAGTGCATCCCCTGTCGAAGATCATTGGGAACATCGACGAACGCACTACACGGTCAAGGTCCGGGAATTCCTCTCATTTTGCTCATCTTGCTTTTGTTGCCACCTTTGAGCCCAAGGACATTGGACATGCTTTATCCGATGCAAACCGGGTCAATTCTATGCATGAGGAGTTGGAAAACTTTGAGAGGAACCAAGTGTGGGAGTTAGTTGAACCACCTCCAAATTGCCATCCTATAGGAACCAAGTGGGTTTGGAAGAACAAAGAGGGTGAGAATGGGATGGTTGTGAGGAACAAGTCCAAACTTGTTGCTCAGGGGTTTAGTCAGAAGGAGGGATCGACTATGAGGAGACCTTTGCTCTTGTGGCCCATCTTGAGGCAATTCGGATCCTTCTAGCCTTTGCCGTGGTTAAAGGGTTCAAGTTGTTTCAGATGGATGTGAAGAGTGCCTTTCTGAATGGGGTCATAGAGGAGGAGGTGTATGTGAAGCGAGGCACCCGGGTTTGAGAGTGAGCCGTACCCACACGGGGTGTACGGGTTGAAAAGGGCTCGTATGGGTTAAAACGGGCGCCCCGTGCTTGGTATGGGAGATTGAGAGGTTTTCTCGTTGAGCGAGAGGGTTTGTGAAGGGTACCGTGGATAGGACCTTGTTTCTCCTCAAGCATGGAAATGACTTGTTGATTGTTCGGATATACGTGGATGATATTGTCTTTGGTGGCTCGTCACATAACCTTGTTGCCAAGTTTACGGATGAGATGAGCGGGGAGTTCGAGATGAGCATGATGGGCGAGTTGCGGTATTTTCTCGGCCGCGAGATCAAGCAAGTGAAGGATGGAACATTCGTGCACCGGGACCAAATACACGAAAGACATGCTTAAGAAGTTCCGGATGCAAGATGTGAAGCCGATGTCGACTCCCATGGGGAGTACGGCCACTTTGGATGCGGACGAGGACGGAGAACCAGGTGGACCGGCGGGAGTACGGGAGCATGATCGGCTCCCTCCTCTACTTGACGGCGACGAGGCCAGACATACAGTTCAGCATGTGTCCGTGCGCTCATTTTCGAGCTTCGCCGAGGACATCACATCGACGGGCCGTCAAGAGGATTTTCGGGTACCTACGTCCGCCCTCGGTCTTGGCCTTTGGTATTCTTCCTCCTCGACTCTCTCTCTTCATGGTTTTTCCGATGCGGATTTTGCTGGTTGTCGAGTCGAGAGGAAGTCTACTTCTGGTACTTGCCAGTTTCTTGGGTCTTCGTTGGTCTCATGGTCTTCCCGCAAGCAGTCTAGTGTAGCTCAGTCTACCACCGAGGCGGAGTATGTTGCAGCCGCGAGTTGTTGTTCCCAGCTGTTGTGGATTTCATACACTTTGAGAGACTTTGGTGAGGAGTGCACCCAGATCCCACTTCTTTGTGATAGCACCAGTGCCATAAGCATAGCCAAAACCCGGTGCTTCACCGTGCAGAACCAAACACATAGAAGTGAGGTATCATTTCTTGAGGGACAATGTGGAAAAAGGAACCATTGTGTTGAGTCATGTCCCTACCCAAGATCAGCTTGCAGACATTTTCACAAAGCCTCTCGACCAAGCTACATTTGTGCGCTTGCGGGGGGAACTTGGGGTTTGTTGCCCTTTCTAGTTGATTCTTGGGGGATTTTATCTTGTACCATATGTATCATACCATGTTTTACTTTCATGTATATACATGCTTTGATTGATGTATAAACCATGGTAGGATAGCCATCTTGTCATATATCATGTTGCATTTGTATCATATTGCATTTTAGGATGATGAGCTTCTTTCATATGCCATATTTGAGTTTCTTTGGCTATTTGTGAGATATTGGTCATATGTGTGGAGAAATGGTGATGTGAGGCTATGCTCTTGGAATATTTGAGATATATGTGTGGTGAGATAGCCCTTTTTGAAATAAATGCTAATCTTGACTAATTTTTGATGAAATGTGCTCCGCTCGTGTGTGGTAGTGTATCCATGTCACAGTTTGTTCTAAATGTGCTTTTCATGCTTAGATTGTGCTTGGATGCCTTTTTCTTGCATTTGGGCCAAAGGCCGAATATCATTGTGAATGTTTAGCCTATGTTGCATTCATGGGGGAGCATAAGCTTTTTTTTGCCGCAAAGGCACTTCATGTACCATGAAATGATTTAATCTTGAAAAGAAGTGTACAATGCTTGAAAAATGCTCCATCCATCATGTCTATGCTTAAAATGTATTATCTGTCACATATGGGTGCAAAACATGTTGCATGATGTTCACCAGTGGAGAAGTCTCCCCGAAGTGGACACATGGCTCATGAGCTTTGACATGACATGCTTTGCTTTATGGGTGTTTGCCATGATCGTTTGCTGAGAATTTGATATCCTTGTATGATCTTTGAATGGTATGCATGTTTGTGGCTCAAGTGTGACATGGATAGGCTTTTACATGTGAAGCGAGCCTTCTTTTGGTAAAACTGCTTAAATATGAAAATTTTGCTTTGTCACATGCTTGTATTTTCATATATTACTTGTGGCAATGCTTTGACTATGCTATGATTCATATGTGTGATCTTTGTCTCATTTTTAGCCTTTGACACTAGATTTGGCCTATTTGAGAAGCTCATGTAGATGTTTATATGCTTTGTTTTGCATTTCGCATTTTCACCTTGATTCATACATTGTCAAGAAGGGGGAGAAGAGGTGAGCTTAATGAAAATTCAAAAGAGGTGAGCTGAAATTTGGAAGTTTGCATCCACATGTTCGGGGGGAGCTTGCATTTGTTCGGGGGGAGCTTTCTTGTCGTTTTCGGTGTGGATTTTGTGCTTTGCTTGGCTTGTGACCTTTCTCTCGCCTTTCTTTGGTTTTGGTCATGAGTTGAGCTTCTTTGTTTTTCTTTCTTCTTCCTTTCTTTCTTTCTCTCGAATTTCATTTCGCGTTGTGTGTTGTCAATGCACTCATCAAGGGGGAGATTGAGGACCGGGAGCGTCCCAAAGTGGTCGATGGATGACCGCTCCTCGGTGATGAGTGATTGACAACGGGTGTTGGACCGACTCTTGGCTTAGTGCGCGGGTGTAGGCCGCGGCCTAGTTCGTGTTGTTGCGGGTGAAGAACGGGCGCGAAAGGTCTTCGACCTTGAGGGGCCTCTCGGGAGATGGAGAGACAAGTAGGCTCGGATTGAGGGACCCGGTGGACGGCGGGGACTGGGTGCGGGTCACATGGTGGCGACACAAGCAAGACGAAGTCATGGACAAGCAAGCCGGTGCACGGTGGCGGTCAAGTCAAGTGGTTTGGCGGGAGGCTGGACCGAGCACGCGGGGTTTCGTGGTTTGCCCACAAAACCATCGGCGGACGGTTTCTTGGTTTGGGCCTCAAAACCAAGTCCGAGGGCCCAACACGACGGAGACGGGATCCGGGCGTGTCGGGAAGCTTCGAGGCGGAGGACACGCGGCGGGATCGCATGGCTTGCGTCGGGAGGACGCGGGGGTGCGGCAAAGGCGTGGCCGTCCGATGGCAAGACCCACAAACATTACCTAAATGCCCCTGCGTGGGTTGTATCGCCGTAGTTAAGTTAGGGGTAGTCGAGTCATTTACTACTCCGGCGGGACCCGATATATAAGCCATAAGGGTGTGTGAGTGGCTCTCTCTCTCCGCGACTTAGGGTTTCATTTCCTCCCTCCCATTTCTCATTTTTCGTAGCTATTTTTTCTTCCATTTTTCTCTAGGCTAGCATGAGAGCTTCATGAGAGATTTGTTGAGAGGGATGGATGCTAGGGCGGCATGCTAGACCTTGTGAATCTTTCCGGTTTGTATAGAAGATTCGAGTTGTGTTTTCATGGTCTTTTTGTGCTTGTTTTCGTGCCTTTGTTCTCGGTGCGATTCCGCGGATTTGAGTGGGTTTCTCCCCGGATTTCTTTGAGGGAAACATGGATAGATGTCTCGTGCATCTTTGTGATTGATCTTGTGCCCTCAAACGCCGGAAACCACTTCGATTCGAGAGTTTTCGTTCGGTGCTCAAACTTTTGGTGGTGCTCAAAGGATTCGCGATTCTCGGTGATTTAGGGAGTTAGGAGGCAAGATTTTTGGGCTATAGCATCCTTGTGTGACACTTTTCAAGTCCCCAAACCCTTGTCTCCACGGCTTCAACCGTTTGGGAAATCCGATGATGATTTTGGGGAGTTGACTTTCGAGGTCGGGCATTTTTTCTCGCTCTCCGTCCGAGCCTCGCGGACGGTCCGCGCCCTCCGGCGGACGGTCCGCGCCGCTCGTGTTCGTCCCGTGTTCTTCGTGTTCTTGCTCACCTTTCGTTTCGATCCGTCGCGATTTTGGTTTTCGGTTGGACGGAGTTTCGGACGGTCGTGGCGAGAGGGCGGACGGTCCGCGGGTGCACGGCGGACGGTCCGCGTGCTCCCCGCGGACGGTTCGTGGTTCGTGGTGTGCTTCGTTGGTTCCGTGTGATTTAACGGACGGTCCGCGGCGTTGAGCCGGACGGTCCGCCGGGGTTGGCGCGGACGGTCCGCGGCATCGGGTCGAACGGTCGGCGGAGGCCGGTGCGGACGGTCCGCCCCTCCGGCCGGACGGTCCGCCGAGCCCGTGAGCTTTGCTTCTTGATTCGATTCTTCCCTTCTTTTCTCGTGCTTCCACGTGTGCTTCGAGTAATCGTTCCTAAGGCTAGAGGTTGATCCATAACCTCGTTGTCTTGGCGATTGGTGTGTGATTCGATCCATCGCTTGTGTGAGATCGGGATTTGACTAGGGCATAGGCCGGGTTCTTTGGGAAGAATTTTTACCGGCTCCTATTCACTCCCCCCTCTCTAGTCGCCATCTGATCCTTCAAAAAGGATGAAAAACTTGCCCAAATGACAGTACCTCCTGTTCATGGACACATATTGACATTCAAAGTTGGAAAGCTTCTCTTGCAAAATCTGTTGAGAAAAACCCCATATGGCTTTTGTGAAAGTTGTAGGTGGTACCGAGATCTACAACTTTTGTATTCAAAGTTTTGTGCACTTTAGTACAAAATTTTGGAGTAAATCAATTTCGAACAGGCCCTCAGCAAAATAAAAATTTGCTGGACGCGCTCTGCGCCGCGACGTTGCACCCCGACGCCGCACCCGCGCGCCGCGCCGTGCGCCGGCCGCCTCGGCGTCCGCGCCGCCGCGCACCCCAAGGTCGCACGCCGACCGAGTCTCCGCGCGTCTTCCCTAGACGCCGCGCCCCGAAGTGCCTTGAATTCTTCCCTCGCGCCACGCGCCGCCCGTCGCTCGCGCCATACCACGGTAGAGGCGCGCCGCACGGTCCGCGGTCCGTCCCCGCGCCCTCCCCGTACGTGCACGGGCCGAGGACCGCCGTACCACAACGGCATCTCCGTCGTCGACGTCACGCGCCCGCGAGCCGCCCTATTTAAGCGCTGCCCGCCCCTCTCGCGCGCGCCACTGCCGAGTCGCACGCCATTGAAGGTCGCCCGGTGAACCTCCCCTAAGCCTTCACCCTGTGCTTTCCACTCATCCTAATCTCCTCTTGAGAACTCGTAGGGGCTTACACCGTCGCCCGTTGCCCGGCATTGAGTCCCCCTCGCCGGAGCAGCAGCCCGCCGCGGCCGCCACCGCCGGCCACCGCCGCGCCCCGCGTCGGAGCCCCGCCCGCGCCGTCCAACCCCTTCAATCGACCCTAGGTGATCCCCTAGGGGGTCCCACGCCGCTTGTTGGTCAAGGCCGGCCGGCCATCGCCGTCGGCGAGCCCACCCGGTGGCGGGAGGGTAGGGAAGTGAGGATTGAGATCTTCCCAGGGGCCTATGTGCAAGGGAAGGGTATTTATGTGAGGTGTTGAAAAGTTCTGGGGGCTATGCGGAAAAGTGAAACTTCAATAGTATATCCATTTTGCTGAAACTTGTAAAATCTCTAGAAAATCGTAGACAATTCAGAAAATTTCAAACTCAATTTTGCTAGATTCCTGGTGAGGAGCACTACAACTTTTGTTATACTCACCTAGGCTGTTTCTTGATATTTTTAGCATGAAAAATAGAAATGTGAAAAACCTAGATCTGTAATATCTCAAAATCCATCGGTCCTCTGTATCTAATTTTTGGATATGTTGTGTGTAATTTTATGACTAGCTCCTGTGCCAATTGCACAAAGTTATGATGTAAATCTTTTTATATGAATTGTTTTCCATTCTTGCAGATTCTGTCAGAATGATTTTTGTAGCTAAAAATAATTATGTTTTTGTGCCCAACTTTTGCATGCGGTCTTGTTATGCCAAGTTACACCTCTGGTGAATTAATCATAATTTTTTAATGCTCAAAAGTAATTATTCTTAATATATGCATGTTTTCCTTTGAAATTTAGTAAACCTAGATCAGTAGTAGTTCTAGGTGTACGTGCTGCTTTTCTAGGATGGTTTAGAACTAGAGAACCTGTGTGAAGAAGTTTGGAGCATTTGGATGCTTATTTATTTTTGTATGCATTTAACTTGAATTGCTAGCTAGCTTTTGTTATTTTCAAAGTAATTATTTTTCTAGCTTTCCTAGCATTGCAAGTGTGTTCAGTGGCTTAGTATAGATGTTTTGATGCTTAAGAAACCATCCACTAAAGTTTTAGTGATTTATTGTTAAATAAAAGCTTTGGAGGCCTTTTGTAGATTAATGTTTTGATTAAATTAGGAAAATGCCTTTAATTCTTTTCCCTTTTTGTGAAGTGTTATCAAACTTAATTAAGAGCTAAGAATACACCCTTGCTGTTGAAGAATTAAATTGTAAATAATTATCTTTGTACACACCTTTACTAGTGAGAGGTGAAGTACTAAATCTTCACATGAAATGACAAATTATAAAAGGAAGCATTAATTAAGTGTTTAATTAAAAAGAATAAAAAACATATCAATAACAACCTTCATAAAAAGAAAATTAATAATTAATTATTTGTTAAGTCGAATATGGCCAACAAGAGTTGGATAAGCTAAATCATCAATCCATCACATCACCTGAACCCTGCATTGCATTCTGTGTAGATCTTCCTGACGGTGACTACTCGCTCGTCCCGAAAGCCGAGGAAGGAGAAGCGGAAGCGGCATTGCAGTACATGGAAGTACCAGATGACACCGAGGGTGCTCAGGCTAACCTTGCTGATGAAGGCAAGCCCCGGTGCATACGACCCAGTTTTTCAAATTTGATATACAATTATCTATGGATGCTTGTGCATTTAAGTTCAGGAGTTGTATGGAACCTTAGATGCATGATCCCTAGGAACCTGTGTCCCTACTAGTATGATAGGTCGATAGCTACTAATCTATAGGACCGTTACAAGTCGGGTGATGATGTCACTCGCGAGAATAGGTTACTAGATAGGAATCATAAAATCTCCTTAAGTGGATTGCTCATGTGGTAAGAGCATGGGATTTGGGCTCCGGTCCAATGGCTATCGTGGGTTAAGTGTTTGAACATACTAAGCACTTGTCGGGAATGGGACCAGTAAGCCTAGTACCTTAATGAGACGGTTAGGGATTTAACTGTCACTACTCTTGGGATGCGTCTCACGGCTAGCTACCGGTGGTGCATGGTGAGTCCGGGTGCCTCGCGGGGTATTCCGGATAGCCTGCACCAAAGACTGTGGCCTTTTATCCCGACCCGAGGATTTTTGGGAACCGTTTGGTGGTTGTCCTCATGGGGGCATCCTACCATGTGTTTAGGTCTACCTTGCAAGGTTTAAACCAATCAATTGTCGGCCTCTCACCGTTATCTGAGACTACTTACTCCACTAGCCATGAGATCCCTAAAGATGGAAGTTGATGAATATTAGGCTTGATTAATTGTATGGTACAACCTTGTCTGTACTAGATGGCTAATTTAGAAAAGAATTAACCCACTAGAACTTGTGCTAAAATCTTGAAAGTAATGACATACTCTTTGTTACTTTTCAGCAAAAGAAACCCAATGGCCAAAAGCCTTTCATGTCTAGAGTTGGTGAAGTAGTTATCACCGACGGGTAAGTCTTGCCGAGTATTAGTATACTCGGCCTTGCTAGAATCTGTTGCTCCGGGTAATGCCTTTGGTGATGTGTGGCCGGAGAGATCCCGCCCGACCGGGAGCCGGAGTGGGTGGAGGATGACGACCGAAGGCATCATGGCCGGCCTCCCGTGGTGTTCTCGCTTTCCGCTTAGTTAATTTTGTTGTTTTAAAAACACCGAACTACGTTGTTATGTCAAAAACTTTAGTTTGTAAAAACTAATCCCTTCGGGGGTAAATTTCGTTGTTAATTATGTTGTATCTCCGGACTCGCCTTCGCGTGAGTTTTAATGCATATATGTCGATCCTTGTTGCAATATAAGTGATTTACGGGCATTAACCCGGCGACTAACGACAGGATGATACTTTATTATCGCTTAATGACCAAAGTGGATTGGTTTAGGCGGTAGTACGGTATTTTCCTGGGCGGGTTGTCACGCCTACCGGGAGCGAGATAACTTCCGTACCCAAGAAAGAACTCAAGGCAAGAACTCCTAGAAAACTGCACTGAAACGAGCCAAGATTTCAACAGAACGCTCCTCCGATCAAGGCAAAAAAACTCACGAGAGAAAGATCCTAAGGCAAAATCAAACTTTCTTCGAAAGGCCTAGGGTGGTTAGAGCGGGTGCCGGGGGCGATTAGACCTCCCTCCCCCGAGCACAAAGATCCGAATGAAAACCTAAGCAAACGGACTCGAAACGCTCCAAGATTTCAACAATAGAATCCCCTGGTCAAGGATAACATGCTACCAGAAGAGCTCGGCCAAAATCAAAACTTTCTCCGACGAGCCCGGGCGGTTAGACCGCCCCCCACGCGGTTAGACCGCCCTCCCCAGACAGAACGGGAAAAACAGCAACCACGGGTCAACCCTCAACTTTGCATCACCCGATCTCCCGATTCACCCAACGGATTGCAGCGAAACTTCGAGAATAGCTGGGTTACCTCCTGGGAAACCTCTACCTACCCGAAACACTCACAATCAAGAGGAATCGAAGGAATCATCTCTCTATTTCAAGAACTCGAGCAACTCGAAAAACCACCAAATCGAGTTCGATTGAAGAGAGATTTGGGGGCAAAGTCACCAGCCAAAGAGGCACAAGGTCCTCATATGTGACACCCAACAAAATCCCCAAGAAATCATCCTCAAAACTCCGCCAAGAAAATCACAACAAAGAGCTCCGAAAATCACCACAAAGAAGGACGGGAAAAGCACTTCACAACCTTGAGGAACCATGCCGAACCATATATACATACCATGAAGGTTCGTTCAAGCTCTAGCTTGCCACCCATACATCCATCCCTCTCTCTAGATCTCACATGAAGCACTCAAGCTAGTCCTAGGAAAAACTAGAGGAAAATGGGAACGAAAATGGAAAAACAAATGAGCTAGGGTTCCAAGAGTTGGCTGCCATCCATCCCCTCAAGTGTTTATATGGAGGCACCCAAAAGACTAAACTTCCCTTACTTAATAACTAGGGATACAAGCCCCTCAAGGGCGAATTTGGAAGTCTTCAGATTTTCTCCATCGGACGGATGCCCAGCAACCGCAACCTGCTTAGCCTCGACGCAAGCCTTGCGATCCCGACGCGTGTCCTCCGCTTCGAAGCTTCTCGGCGGCAGCGACCAGGCCGGTCAGACCGGCCCCCCTGGGCGATTAGACTGGCCCAGGCGGTCTGACCACCCCTCCAGGGTGGTTGAACCGGCCTGGGTGGCCGCACCTCCTCGTCGAGTCTTCGGCCTCGGTTTTGTGGCTCAACCGAGTAACCCAGTGGTTTTCTAGTGAACCACTGCAAACCCCGCGAACTCGGTGTAGCCTTCGCCAATCGCCACTCATGACTCGGCTCCCACGTAGTCCCGGCTCGACCTTGGTTTTGAGACTCAACCAAGAAACTGTCCATGACTTCGTCCCGCTATTCTTGCCACCATGCAGCCCGCACTCGACTCCGCTGGCCACCGGGTCCCTCGAACCAAGCCTACTTGTCTTCTCCACACCCGGAGGCCTCACCGGCGACGACCTTTCACGCTTGTTCTTCACCCGCACCAACACCGGCAAGCCGCAACCTGCACCTGCAATACTTAGCCAAGAGTCAGTCCACACAACATTGTCAATCACTCATCACACTAGGAAGCGACCATCCACCGATCCTCGAACCACACATGGTCCTCACCATCATCCTCTATTGAGTCCACACCATACACGAGAGATGTTAAAACAAGGTATTTCAATGTGTCAATTAAAGTTTTAAGACTAATGTTTCATGGAGGTTTGTTTGTCCAAGCAATAGGTGTTGGAAGCAATCACGTTGCGAAAGAAGTACCCGTCACTTTGGCTAAAGCAAAATCATGAAGAGGACACACCATTTCCATCATGCTACTCGCTGGTCCAGCAATGGCGATGACTTAAAGAAGAAGTAGACGCGACGTAACGCCCCGAAGACCACAAGATCAAGGTCGTCAACATCTTCGGATCGATTCGCAAAAAGTCTATGTTCGCATCAATCTCTGCACAACCTCAAGGGAGAACAACAGGATATCTTTGGATATTTAGAAGCCCCGTGAAGTTATGCTTCCAACGAACCAAGAATCAAGTCAATCGGAGATTCCTACAAGCGGATATGGCCGAATTACTGAAGGTTGCGGGTTCTGAAAATTTTCTGGACAGCATGCAAGAGCGGAAACAAAACGGCCATAGCTCCCTCATTTGGGCTCCGATTAAGATGAATGAGTACCCGCTGGAAACGTAATTTTATAAAGTTTTCAATGGAACAATATTTTGTTATGTACATAGGGGAAATCCACGAAAAAGAGGAAGTAGCAACACGATGAGAACAAGATAGTGGAGATGAGGACGACGACAACAAAGTGGAGCTTGGGCAATGCTTGCATTAGACCACACGAGATGAAATTCAGAAGTTTGGAACAAAATAAAGACCCCAAGAGCATTGGCAAAAGAAGGCACAAGTTGGCAACATCCGACGCTATGAGATGTTATAAGCAAATCACGATGGATTACACACAAATTATGGCATCCAATGGTGCGGATACTCTGGGCTCACACACGAAGGATCATGGAGTTACATGAAGATATTTGAGACATGTGTGAAGTCCCGCAAATGAATAAAAAGAGTGAGTCTACACAAGTCAACCTTGATGATGTGTGGCACGAACAAAGGAATTGCGAAAAGATGATGCAAGCCACCAATCATTGAAGATTGTTTGCTTTCAACTCCAAGAGACCACTCACGATGAAAAGCTCGAAGGCCAAGGTACAAATTAACCTCTCAAGATACTTTTATAGTTGATAATATTCCTTTGATATATCTATTATTCATATCCAATAGTGAGGTTGATTCAATTCTATGCCTTGTTCTTATGATGATCATGATAGGCTAGAATTTTTTGAGAGTGATAAAGAGGCTTTGTTGTGCTTAAACTTTGTTACATGCCTAATGAATTTTTGCCTAATGAGAGCTTAGCACTGAGCAAGAAAACTTATGCTACAATTAATCACAACTTACTTTGTCGTAAATTGTGGTTATGGATGCTTTTTTGTGATACGATTTGTAAATCTTGGACTTGCTTTGTGCTCGGTCAAGCTAGTGACCTTAAAAGAGCAAATTGTGGGAGAAATCCCAAGTTTCACTAAACATGCAGGGCATTAAACATAAATTAAGAGGAGAAAGGTGTCACACCCTGAAATTTCCCAATTTCAGGATGTGAATAGAGAGAATGACTAAATAACAGTTTTCCATAATTTTAAAAATTTTCCAACATTTATTTTCTTTACAGGAAATATAGTATAGGAAAAAGCTTTGTTTGATTTTTTGAATCAAATAAAATAATTGTGAGTGTTGCATTCATGCTGATGCATTTGGTGTTTCATGAGTGCAAAACGTTTTAAAAGGCGTTTAAGTGCTGACCAAATCCTTCTAATAATTTTCCAGCTTTTTTGGAACTTGTTCTCTTTTATTTTGAGCTAATTCTATTTATTAAAGGCTCAACAATATTTTTCTCGAGCTCCAAACACTTTATTTTGAAATTATTATATCCAAAAATATTCTTGAAGTTGCCATCAATCTTGTCCTGCCACCGAGCCGCCTTTCTCTCCCTTTGCTAATATGCGAGAAGTTTGGTCTTATTCTTAGACTTTATTTAGCCTCCATAATTCCAAAATCCAGTAACGTAATTTATTCCACCAGCGCCAAGTATTACTTTTGGTCTCCCCTGTTCTATATCATCTATTTGCTAGTCAATCCGTCTTCTTTTCAAGATCCCATACAACATCTATAGTAGTCCAAATATTCTTAAATTATCTTTTGTTTCCTTGCACCCGGTGATCACTTCCTTCTCGAGCCAAAGTTAAACTACTTACTCCCTCCATCCCAAAAAGAATGTCATTCTAGACATTTTAGGACACATTATTAAGGAGGTGAAATGACCTTGATTGCCCTTATTTATTTGCCATATTAGGTGCTAATTGATTGTTGCATGCCTACACGCACATGCACACATGCCAAATTAAGCAAAACGTCATTCTTTTTGGGACAAATTTTGAATCCTAAAACGTCATTCTTTTTGGGACGGTGGGAGTATGATCTTTGCCGGAAGACACATAGACCAAGCTGGTTTTTCAGGTGGCTGCAGGTGTATGCATACGTGATGAAACTGAACTAGGACTCTGATCTAGACGTGTGCATGCAAACAGGTCAACCGAACTTGATCCTGATGGGTGGCCTATAAATAGCAATTAAGCTACATCGATATCATCTTGATCTCAATTCCCAAATCCATCTGAGTTCCATCGTATGCCCTAGCTTCTTGGCAAGCCGCCGCCAGCGTCGATCAATCTCTCCTCCATGCCCTAGCGCTATGCGTTGCCTGCTTGAAGCCGTCGCTGCTTGATCATGCCCTAGCGCAGGCCGTCCAGGTGAGCGGTTTCGTCGCCACTGCCTGGAGCAACACCCGTACGTGGCACCAGGGAGTCATCCGCAGCACGTACGTCGTCGTGGATCCATCTCTGCAGCCAGCTGCCGTCCCCACCGGTCGTCCTGTGATCTTCTGGCCGCTGCTCATCATCCTCGTTTCACCACCAGATCGAGTCGCCTGTCGCCACCATCCCATGGTCAAAGATATATAGTTCAAGCCGAACCATCACTAGGTGCTGACCCGATCCGTTGCTAGGTGTTTCGGCCTCATCCATGACCTTCGATGTATGACCTGCTGCTGGTGAGAATCTCGTGTTACCCTCCTTCTGTTTCTCTCGATCTTGATCTCATGTGCAAGAACTCTTCTCCTATGTGTGCAACCTGAGGCGACCAAGCCCTGACCTAATCCTTCAGCGCTCAAGCACCACCATCTCCTTGTCCGGTTCGTAGGCGTTGCACCCTGGCCTCGTCATGGGTCATCACCTTGTTGTGTGACGTCATCGTCGGTGATGCCGGCCACGGCATGAGTCTCGCCGTCTTCGTCGTTCGCCACGGCGTGGCCGGCCATCCCTTGGATGTTGTCTTCTCCGCGCAGTCAGGCCGGTGCTCATCGTCGTCCTCTTTGCTGCAGGTCACAATCCAATAATCCACGCATCCCGACCTTCCTGAGTTTCTCTCTTTATCCCTCTCGTACACATGGTAGGATCAGAAAGTTTGTTCTTATCATCAGCTACCAGTGGACGCACTGTTCTATCGTTCATCTAATTTGTCTCTAATCCATGCACTGTTGATCCTTTGATGCCTCAATGCTAAAGCCACCTCTCTTCGCAGTGGTTGCTATAATTAAGCACATGCATGGGAAAGCTCCAGCAACAAGATATTAGCGCCCTGGGAGGAAGCCAGCTGCACGTACAGAAAGAAGTAATTTGCCCATGCATGGATGAAATCATGGTGAGATCATACGTATGCAGCAATCATTAGGATTTTCCTTTACCAGTATCATTAGAATGATTATTCTGTATTTCTTTTGCTATATACATCAAAGCTTCATAAATCTCATGACCTCCACAGACTCCAATGATCTTTAGGCCACTATTTTTATTTGTTATCTATAGGATAATTCTGCATTTATCTGTAAAATCCTTCCACATGCAAGAATCACTTTATCTATCCATTTAATTCCTTGATTCATTACTCATTCTGGAATCATCCTTGTGTCATGCTCAACCAACTATTCTTTTTCTTGTTAAAATCCATAACTTATTCAGTTCAATTCCAATCTCGCTTTTACGGTCTTCCAAAGTTTTCCTTTTGATTGGTGTACTGTTTTTAATTTATTTCATTTTTTTGCTTGTATGTGTGTGCTTCGGATGTTTGCTTTGAACGATTGACGCGAGTAGAATGAACGTTGTTCGAGAATCGAGAGCTTTGAAGAGCTTGAAGTTGAAGACATTCTGAGCAACTACTCCATGGTTAAAGGCAAGTGTGTCCTTGTTCTTTGTCCCAATAATTATTTAATCACTCATTGCATTGCTCTGCATTAACTTCGACGGGAACCTACTAAGGATCATGTCTAGCCTTTTATGTCATTTGCCTTGTAACCGGGTTATTAATTAATTTTGATGGTAGATGTTGCTTAGTGTGCTCAATTGGGTTGGTAATAATCTAGCATGATTATATTTTTATGCTCTATGTTCCTTTATGATAATTTTAATACAAGATCACTGTGCATTAATCGGAACATGGAGAACCACCCAAGAAAACAGTACAACCACAAGAACTAAACGGGCACTGGTCTTGGCTGAATAATTAGGAACTTTAGCTTGGGGTGATCTTACCTGATAAGGACAAGGGATCGGCGGTACTGCGGGTATGGACTCTCTCTAGCAGGGGGTTGGGTGAGTTATTCTTTTTATGGTGGGGTATCGACCTGCTAGGAGACTTTATACCTTGCTAACTGATCCGGGCCTTATGGGTCACAACTTGCTGGGGAACCTTTGTAAAGGCCTTTTAGCGTCCCTATGCAGCCACACCTCGGTAGTGTGGTATGGTGCCTGATCAGCATCGCATGGTTGGGTTCAAAGTTCTTTGGAGCTTTTACGCTACTTGTGGTGAAAGTGTACAACCTCTGCAGAGTGTAAAACTAATCGATTAGCCGTGTTCACGGTCAAGAGCGGCCTGGACCCTCACATGATAATCGAACTGGAAGATGGACTAAAATTGTGGCTATGGTTATGTTTGTCATATTCTTATGGTGCATCTTACCTTATGCTTAATGTGGGTTGGTATAAACTTATACCTTATTAATAATCAGGTGCTAATAAAATTGGACCAACTAAAATGCTAAATGCTTAGAGCCCGGTTGTGACAACCCGCCCAGAAAGTACCGTACTATCACCTAAGACCGATCCACTTTGGTCGTTAAGCGATAATAAGGTACCACCCTGTCGTAAGTCGCCGGGTTAACGCCCGTAAATCACTTGAAAAGCAACAAGGATCAAATATATGCATTAAAACTCACTCGAAGGCGAGTCCGGAGATACAACACTATTCAAATTCAAATTCGTACCCCGAAGGGTTTAATTATTACAAACCATAGTTTTTGTCGTGACGTGAATAGTTCGTAGTTTCGAAAAGCAACAGAATTCAACTAGCGGCGAAGTCACCACGGGAGGCCATCCATGATACTTCGCAGTCGTCCTCCACCCACTCTAGCTCCCGGCCGAGCGGGATCTCACGGGCCACACATCACCGAAGGCATGACCGGATCAACACATCATAGCAAGGCCGAGTATACTAATACTCAAGCAAGACTTACCCGTCGGTGATATCTACTTCACCAAAACTAGACCATGAAAGGCTTTTTGGCTACTGGGTTGCTTTTGCTAAAAAGTAACAAAGAGTAGGTCCTTACTTTCAAGATTTTAGCACAAGTTCTAGTAGTTTAATCTTTACTACATTAGCCACTAGTACAAACAAGTTGTACAATACAATTAATCAAGCATCATCTTCATCATCTTCCATCATTAGGGATCACATGACTAGTGGAGTAAGTAGTCTCGGATAACGGTGAGAGGCCGACAATCGATTGATTTAAACCTTGCAAGGTAGACCCAAACACACGGTCGGCTGCCCCCGCGAGGACAACTCCCCAGGCCGTCCCCATAAATCCTCGGGTTGGGATCGAATCTTACAGTCTTTGGTGCAAGCTATCCGCATACCCCGCGAGATACCCGGAGTCACCATACACCACCGGTAGCTAGCCGTGAGAGCGAATCCCAAGAGTAGTAATAGTAAGATCCCTCACCGCCTCATTATGGTACTAGGCTTACCGGTCCCATACCCGCATATGCTTGGTACGTTCAAAGACTTAACCCACATAACCACCGGACCGGAGCCCGCATCCCATGCTCTTACCACGTGAGCAATCCATTTAAGGATATAGTATGATTCCTATCTAGGAACCTATTCTCGCGAGTGAGGTCATCACTCGACTTGTAACGGTCCTATAGCTTAGCGGCCTATTGACCTATCATACTAGTAGAGACCAAAGGTACCTATGGATCATGCATCTAGGGTTTCATTCAACTCCTGAACGTAAATGCACAATCATTCATAGATAATTGAATAAAGAACTTAAAAACTGGGTTAGATGCACCGGAGCTTGCCTTCGTCGACTAGGTTAGCTTGGGCACCCTCGGTGTCGAGTCCGTCCACGTACTTGCGGAGAACCTCCTCGCTCCGCCTTCCTCGGTTTCCGGGACCAGGGAGTAGTCTCCGTCCGGAAGATCTACACGGAATGCAATGCACTTTAGGTGATGTGATAGTTTGTTGTCCTATCTCGTTAACACCAAAATTTGGTAAGGAGTCCGACTTGTGGGTCCGGTTCGAAAAAGAGTCCGTCCGGTGGAAGGAAAGATATTTCCGAGAGATTTTCGGCAAAGAGATCCGCGGTCGGCTATCCGCTCCGGTTCGGCAAAGGAACAAGAGAGCCGATTTTGCGGGATTGGACGGTGACGTGGCTCAAATCAGGGGAGACGAATGGATGGACAGACGATCGAGTTTAGTTAGGCAATGAATCCATTCGCAGTTGTACTCAACAGGGTATAAATACGATCCCTGGATGTATGTAACAAACACGATCATTCTTCAATACACGGCGGCCTTACGCCAAACCCTAGAGTCCTTGTCGTGTCGTCGAGTTCTTCGAGAGGGCCAATCGATCCGTCGACCTCCGTGAGTACCGGCAACCTTGTATCATGTCTAGTATCATGCGGTGGATTTAGATCTGATGCAAGTAGTCTTGCTACCATGCTTCGTGTCATGCGGTAGATTCAAGCTTGGTTCAAGAAGGTTTCTTGTTAGATCATGAGCCATGCAAGAGGCTAAGATCCGGCTTGAAGCTAGTTATCGGCTCTATTGGATTTTGGCAAGATCCAATAGATTCATTAAGTTATCCCGTGTTATCTTGAGTTTTACTTTATGTTTTAATTCATGTAACACATCTTTGCCCAATCTAGATAGGTTTGGATCGGCTATATCTTTTTTATGATCCTTGTGCGAGCAGGTTTCGTGTTTTGACGCGTGGATCTTGTGCTCTCCGATAGCCGAAACCGAATCGATCTAGGTTGTCACGTGTTGCGGGTTCGAGCTTGCTATGTTCGTATAAATCTTGAAAGAACCGGGTATCATGCGGTAGATGCAGGTTTTTGGGTTGCTTTGGAGCTAGTCATCCGGTGGATTAGATTCCCAAATCAGTCTGATAGATTTGTTCACGTGGTAATGTTTGTTCCTTCTTCATGGACCCTCGGATCGGTCGTTCACCGTGTTCGGTTATATTTTCACGAGTAGATCACGTACATTATTTATGTTTTAAATGATGTATGCTTTTAGCTTTCCATATTTAGATTGTATCATGCGGTGGATAGATCTATTTGTGGAGAGTGGTACGTTTTTCATGCAAGTCGTATCATGCGGTGGATAGATTTGTTTGATATCGTGCTCGACGGATTTTAAAGTAACTAGACATGCGGTAGACTAGTGCTTTGGATCTATGCATGCTTATTTAATACATGATTATGTCCGTGCTTTACTTCATTTATTTAACGTTGATCTTTATGGAGATCGGTCATAACTTTGCACGTACATCTTTGTTTATACAAAGACCGGTCGTTGTCATGCTTACGTCATCCATTCGGCAGTTGTTCCTTTTCCCTTTGCGGTTGTCCGAATGGTTGTGGTTCTTTGACGGATAGCTTTACATAGCTATGTGCCATCCCGCTTGGCTTTTTAGCCGTAAATATGGAACCTGTCTCGGTACCACCCGCAAGTTCCAAGCTTTGGTATTTAACTACTTTATCTTTTGTTAATTTTCGAGAAAAATTGATCGGCACGTCATTTGCCTCTCGCGCGTGCGAAGCCGCCTTTGTTCGGCTTGTGTGTGATTGGCGTTGAGTGCACTTTTTGCGCCAACACTATCCAACTCTAGTTGGTCATGTTCACCTTAACAAGCATTCATTTAATGTTTCTGTTTTAGGAAGGTTATTAGTTGTACATGGGCTACTCTTTTATTCCACATTTGAATAAAGGTTTTTATTTAAGCTTATCATTCCATGTGAAAGCTTTATTTTATTTATCTTTACCCACATGGTGTAATTAATAATTATATTTATGAATTAATTCCTTATTAGTGCTTGGTAATTAACTTTATTTTTATTTATATTAAATAATTCCTTCAAAAAGGAAAAAGATTTAATTAGGGATTTTCTTTATTAATTTCCTTTTAATATTAAACGGGCATTTAAGCCATTTATTAAACAATTAATTTACCAAAAATCAAATGAGTGCTTCTTAGGCCTAACAGTACCTATCCTGGTCCATTGGGCCCACAAGTAAGTGTTGGATGCTAGGAAAATAAATATTATTGAAAATAACAAAGGCTAGCTAGTGATTCAACTTAAATGCATATAAAAATAAATAAGCCTCAAAATGATCCAAATTTCTTGTGCATGTTCTTTGATCTTAAACAAGCCTAAAAAGCTAGCATGTTCTCATGAAACCTCTACTGATCTTGGTCTATTAAATTACAAAGGAAAACATGCATAAATCAAGAATAATAATTTCGTTACTCCTAAATTCATGATTAATTCAAACGATGTGCCTTTTGACATTACAAGACAAGTGTGCACAATTTGGGCTCATGAACATGAATATATTTAACATGAAAAATCATCTCAGTTCGCCGGAGATGGAAAAACATTTTTAGAAAAAGATTCACGTGATTACTTTGTGCAATTTTTGGCACAAAGCATCTCGTTTTATCCTAACTCACAACATATCCAAAGCTCAACTACAGAGAAGCTATACATTTCAAGTTATGACAAAGATTCAATCATAACACATTTGTAATTTTTTCTCGCCAAAACTACTTTGAATCTAGCCACAAGTGTACTTCAAGTAGGTGGGGTTTAACATCCCGAGACCTAAAAAATTTGTTTGAGAATTTTTGGAATTTTCTCGTGAATTTCTATGGATTTTCTAAGACCGTGGACCGATCCGCAAATAAACTAAGTTAAGATTCCTTGCAAACGGGCCCTTGGATTCACATCCATGCCCTCGGCGGCGGCGGGAGGGCTCGCCGGCGGCGATGTGGGGCCCGACCACGACAACAAGTGGCACCATGATGAAATTGAGCTCACCCCGGTCCCGTTGGTGGTGGTGGCGAGGGTGGAACTTGCTCCGGCGACGGCGCACGGCGGCGACCGGCGGGCGGCGCTTGGGGCGGCTCGGTGTCTTGCGGCGTGGAGGCCAAATTGGCACAAACAAGCGCGCACGTGAGCTTGCCCTCGGGTGCTAAGGAGGCTATCTAGGGGCTTGGACGGCGGCGAGCACGAGCGGTGGGCTCGTCACCGGCGGCGGCGCAATGGCGGCGGGGGCGCTCGGGTGGCGCGCGGAGGGCGCGAAGGGGGGGGGGGTTTCAGTAGGCGCGCCGGGGCACCGGGTGACCGGCGGGTGACGGCGCTAGATACCCTCCGTGCTACGGTGCGTCGAGGCGCGCGCGTACGGCGGCGACGCCGCCGACGGACCGCCGGTCCGTGGCGCGTGCGCGCGCACGGGGGGCGCGGACGCCAAGGCGCCTCGGGACGGAGCACCGGGGGCGCGGGGCATCGGGACGGGGCACGGCACGGACGCCGAGACCTCGGGCGGCGCGGGCGCGGCTCGCCGGGGCAAGGCCGGCGGCGGGCGGCGACGGCGGCGCACCGCGCGCGCGACGTAGCGGCGCGACGCGCTCCGGTGCCGGGCGGTGACACCGGTGCCGTGTTCAAGCCACTATTTCTCCAAAAATTTGAATACAACTTGATCAAACAATGAATACCAAAGTTGTAGATCTAAGTACCATCTACAACTTTTCCAAAGGTTGTATGGGGTTTTACGGTTTAGATTTGAATCTAGAGGAATGTCAACTTTGAATGTCAACATGATTCCGTCAACAAAGTAGAATCTGCCTTGCAAGAGCTTTTCACAATGTTCCTCCCCAAATCAGCAATGCCACTCTACATGAAAGTTGTGTCCCTCAACAAGATCTACAACTTTCCTAAAGGTAGAATTTTAAGTGTTTAGGTGAAATTTGGGGAGTAGAAATTGTAGAAATTACTTTAGCATGTTAAGAAATTATAGAAAATTAATTCATCTAATTTTTTGAAAATGTAGAAAACTAGTTTATCTATTGTCGAAATTGGAGGAAATACTTTAATTCGTTTCAAATTGTAGAAAATTAATTTGTCTCGTTTAGAAATTGTAGAAAATTAGTTTATCTATTTTAAATTGAAGAAAGTAGTTTAATCTATTTACAAATTCGAATTAATTTATCTCCGTTGTTGATATTATATAAATTATTTCGCATGTGTTGAAATTGTAGAAATTACTTTAGCATGTTTAGAAATTCTAGAAAATTATTTCATCTCATTTAGAAAATGTAGAAAATTAGTTTATTTGTTGTCAAAATTCTAAAAATGTAGAAACTTACTTATCCGATTTTTTAATTGTACATTTATTTTTGTATGCAAAACAGAATATGGACCGTGCCTCAGCCGAGGCCGAGGCCGAGGCTTAGGCTCGGTGCCAAGGCTAAGGCTAAGGCTCACCACCGCCGTGTCGAGGCTGAGGCGTACGTGACGCCCGAGAAAGGTACGGGAGATCGACCCAGCACCGGCTAAAATTCCCCGTCCGCCGTCCTCGTGAGAGGATGTTGGACACGTGCGTTCCCACACTATGCGTACGTTGCCGCCGATCCACAACCTTTGGGTTCCCAAGCATGTGAACCGATGCTATGTTGTTGTTTGTACTTTCATTTATCCTTTTGTTGTAACTAATAAATTACGTTATTTGTTTCCAGTTACGCGCCTGATGATTCCCGCCCGTAGCGCGTTAGTACAGTAGACAAAGATGCGCGACGTGATTCCTTGAAGGGATTGCATGACACGCTTCAGCTTGATTTATCCCTCCCAATGCGCTTTTGGACCACTTAGAGGCCTGAGATGCTTTTGTGAACACAAGAGAACACAAGAGAAAGATACAAAGAGGGTGGAAACATATCCCTAAAAATCCCCTCCTCCCGGAGGAGAAGGGGAAGCAAATGAAGCCCAAGCGTGACGGAAAAGCTACAACACGCTTTCCGTCGCGCTTGTTCTTCCCGATGCCAGGAGGTTCGTGCCGCCCTCCCCGTACACAAATTTCGCAGCAAGGGGGTATGTCACAAAGATTTTTCTAGCAACCGTGTTGGAGGGATGAGCAATTCAATCACCCATATCACAAGAATTCTTCTAGCAATTGAGAGATCGAGGAGGAGCAAGAAGAGAAAAGCAAAAGCTTGCGCCCTACAAGATATATTTTTGTTATAGCTAGATCTAGATCTAGAGAAGGAAGCAAGTGACTCGCTTTATTGTATCGAAGAAGGAACCATATAGCTAGATCTAGATCTAGAGAAGAAGGAAGCAACTTGAAGTGTGGAGGACCGATAGACGTCTGTGCCTTTTTATAGCAAAAACAAGGAAGGGATAACATCAAGTTGTAAAAAAAGAGAGAGGAAGGATAAGATCAAGAGCATGAAACGGGAAGGTTCCCAAGACGGTCAATGGCGAAACTGCTGCTTACCAATGGTCGAGCAAGAGGTAGTGATTCCAATGTAGAAATAAATGATACACGGAGTAACCAAACATCGTCTCCAATGTACTCATCATCTCCAAAAAAAAAAGAGAGAGGAAGAGATAAGATCAAGAGCATGAAACGGGAAGGTTCCCAAGATCGATCAATGGGGAACCGTTAGTCAATGGCCGAGAGCAAACAGGTAGTGACTCTAATGTAGAATTAAATGATATGCATTAACCAAACATCGTCTCCAATGGAGAATTAAAGGATACTACGCGGATTAGCCCAACGTTGTTTCTAATGGAGAATTAAATGATAACTCGGATTAGCCAAACGTCTTCTCCATTGCATACTTAAACCGTGTTTGGAAACAAATCTTCTCCGTATCCTCTTCCAAAACAATTCGATCCTCGCCCCTTCATCTCTACCCATGAAAACAAATAACCGCCTACTCTCATCGTCACCATTCCCGACCGGAGATGAATAGCATGCCGGGAAGAAGCAGCGGCACCAAACTCGGCCGCCGCTCGCGAGGCCTCCCTCAAGACCTCCTCGCATTGAGATTTTGGCATCGCTTCGTGCGACCTCGAGTGACCCTCGTCGACCTCTCCGTTGGGAGAGTATCCGAAAATCCGAATGTGGTTCCCGAGCACGCGAAAGATAGAGAAACAAACACGTTTAAGCACAACAGGATGCGAAAGGAGACAAATAACTTCCCGCAGATCGCTCAAGTTTCCAAAATTGTGAATCCCCACACGTGTCCTCGCACCCCCTTTTATAGGGAGACGAAGGGACTTTTACATTCGAAAAACACCCTTGCACTCAAAGAATATTCCTAATGTGAACACATACATGAATATCTTTTTCATCTCATACATTTACAAGCCCGCCACTAGTTCACACCCTAAACCCGACTTTTGAGACGACAACTTTGACTTTGCTTCTTACTTGTTCAGAATCCCCTTGTTCATGACCTCCGAACCTCGTACTTCCGACGGATTCCCAAATTTCCGTCTCCCGGTTCCCGTGACTTCTGCGAAGTTCGAGATTCCGCATCATTGCGCGTTCGCGACTCCGAGGCTCGCAGTTCAAGGTTCCGCATTATCGCGAGTTCGCGACTTCGAGACTTCACAAGTTCAAGATTCCGTATCATCGCGAGTTTGCGACTTCAGATTTCGTATCTCGTATTTCCGTAAAACTCGCCAATGCTTTGCCCCCGAAAAGATATCTCACGAACTTCGTTAAACTTGACGGCTTCGAGGGTGACGAGTTTTCTCCGAATTCCCCAACACCAGCTCCTCGGGGAAGCGGTTGACTCCGACGATCCGATTCCACGAACATTTCAGAAATTTAGTAAAAAACGTCACCCTCGGAACGTCGGAGGGGACACGCGTCACCCGCAACCCCGCAACGGCCGACCGAGGCACGTTTTCGCGTAATCCACTTCCCTCGCCCCTATAAATAGAAGGCTTCCACTGTTAAAAGTTTTCACTGGTCCCTTGCTTTTGTTGCGAATCGTAACTCTCTTCTTCGTGGAAACTCGTCTTCGTGCGTTCCGTAGTTCGTGACTTTTCAAGTTTCTTCTAACTTCTAAGGTATCTTTCTCTTTGTCTTTTAATCTTTGGATTATTCTTTCCATTGTATTAGGTTCCTTTACTCGCGAATTTTGCTTACTTTCTAACATTGTCCTTATTTCTTCTCTTCTCGCAATATTGTCGAATAGGTGGCTCGAGTTAAAAGCACCTGCAGAAGTGATCGCGATGACGACCGAAGAACTTGCCGCAACGGTCTCCACCGAACCGCGAGGGTCCCGAGAATGCTCCACCTCTCGAAGAGGGGGGCTCGCTCACAGCCTGGCCGGTTCCAGGAGTCACGAGGATGGTGAGGTCGGGGGATGATGACGAAGACGTCGGGGATGTGGATGCCGACGTCGGAGATTTGGTCGAACAAGGCCGGGGCCGGGACCCTCCGCTCTTCTCTTGTTTTTGGAGAATCAAGGTTACTGCTGTAAAGATGATAAGAGAATATGAAGTACCGGTTTTCCCTTCGGTGCACCTAGGCGAGCTCCACCGGACGAACAAATCCCCGTTCCCGAAGACGGAGAGGTTGTCGTATTTCGGGACTTCTTCACTTGTGCCCCTAGGTTTCCATGCGACCCAATTCTTCCCGCGATCTTGAATGCCTTTTCGGTGAAGATTCATCAGCTCTCACCGATGTCTTTTCTCGGAGGTGTTCAAGTTTATTTGGATCATGAAGACCTTCGACGAAACCTCAACGTCGATGCTTTTGCCGCATTTTTTGAGCTGGTCATTGTTCCCGATGTCATCAAAGTCGACGACGGAATTATTACGAAGCTCGCATACATGTCGCACTTTCAACACCCGACGACGTAACACCCAAAAAGGGATTACGCGACCCGCATCGCTCCCTCGGCCGTGAAGACCAACCCGACCAAAGGATTGGAACCTGTACCGGTTCTACGTGAAGGCTGCTGACATGTCCGAGGTTCCCGGGTTACGAAGGACCAAACTCGCCCTCTCGTCCGCCTATCGAAGCCCCGACCGCCGTAAATACCACCGAATTCAACCATCGCGCGGGGGATCGAAATTGCGAGGCATTCACCTCGCCCCGCACTATACTTGGAGGCCGCGACATTGTCGAGGAGTTCGTCGTCGCCGAGATTTGGCCGATTTCTTGCGTCCTGGCCCCCAACGAGATCGTGTACTTCAACGTCAACTCGGGCAACACAAGAAGTCCCCTTTCCGAAGTTCGGCACGAAATCGAGGGAAGGCCAAAGTGCCGATGCGTTCATGGTTGAAGTCGAGAAAAAGTAACTCTTAGGATAGGAGAATACACTATGAACGAGTACAAGGCATACAAGGCGCTGGTGAAGCACAAGAGAAGAATTAATCGCGTATTTTCTGAAGTCTGTGGGGACAAGTCTTTTAACTCTCGACGCCCGGGTCAGAAGACAAGTAGGCTTCGTTCGAGGGACCCGTGGCCACCGGGGTCAAGTGCGGGCCGCATGGTGGCAGCGGAATGCCAAGAAATGAAGTCGTGGACGGTTTCTTGGTGGAGCCTCAAAACCAAGGTCGAGGCCGGGACTACGTGGGAGCCCGAGTACCATGAGTGGAGATTGGCGGGAGGCTACACCGAGTTCGCGAGGTTTAGCGTGGTTCACCGTGAAAACCACCGGGTTACCTCGTCTCGGCCCACACAACCGAGGCCGAAGACCTCGACGAGGAGCCGCGGCCACCCAAGGCCGAGTACAACCGCCCCGGGGAGGGCGGCCGGACCGCCACGGGGCCAGCCGTAACTCTCCCGGGACCTGGGCTCTGACCGGCCTCAAGGGGGGCGCTGCCTCGACCGCCCTTGGCCGCCGACGCCGAGATGCTTCGAAGGCTTGCAGGACACGCGTTTCGGACCACGCGCCTTGCGCCGAGGCTAAGCAGAGCTGCGGCCGCCGTGCATCCGTCCGATGAAGCAGAAATTCCGAAGACTTCCAAATCCGCCCCTCGAGGGGCATGTCATCCCTGGGCTATTAGCCTAAGGGTAGCTTAGTCTTTTGGGTGCCCTCCATATATACTCGTTGAGTGGGTGGATGGCAGCCAACTCCCTTGAACCCTAGCTCATTTGTTTTTCCATTTTCGTTCTCCGTTTTTCCCTAGTTTTCCTAGGACTAGCTTTGAGAGCTTCATGTGAGGATCTAAAGAGAGGGATGGATGTTTGGGTGGCGAGCTGTGACCTTGTACGAACTCTTCATGGTATGTATAGATGGTTCTGCCGTTGTTCCTCGAGGTGTTTTTCCCGTCCTCTTGTGTTGACTTTTCGGAGCTCTTTGTTGGCGGTGTTTTGAGGACGATTTCGGGGGGTTTTTGGTGGGTGTCACGTATGAGGATCCCGTGCCTCTTTGGCCGGTGACTTTGCCCCCAAATCTCCTTGAATCGGACTCGATTTGGTGGTTTTTCGAGTTGGGCGAGTCTCTTGACCTAGAGAAGCGATTTATTCCGATTCCTCTTGATTGTGAGCGACCCGGGTCGATTCCTTTGGGGTAGAGGTTGAAGGACCAATTAGGGAGACGTAGAGGGATATAATGGGAGCCCATAAAAATCCTTCTCGAGGAGATTGAGGCCTCCGACAAGATGAACCCGCTGCCGGGACCCCCAAAATCACAGACCCGCACTTCTACCTTCTCAGCCAACACCACATAGCCACCGGAGTCCTACCGGTCCTAGGAGCAACTTACCAGCAACCTCACACACACGCATCCACAACAAGCCACGGAAACACCTCGAGCAATGTTCAGAGGGGGGCGGGCAGGGGAGACCGCCTCCACTCCGGGTAACCAAGAAATCCTCCGAAACACCTCCAAGCACCAAAATTCACCACGGTTTCACAACAAACTCGGTCAAAGTTACGTTAGCTACCAGAAAATTCAGAAATGTCTCACCTAGGGGCCTAGGGGTGTTAGACCGTGTTGCTCGTGGGCGGCCCAACCTCTCGCATCTGCCCAACGACCTCCAATTAAGAACACCTATAAACAAGACGAGACATTCTCAGCCTACCTGATGCTCTCTGACGAGAGCAGAAATCACAGGTAATCCGGCGGGTTTTTGTTTCGCCCGACTTTTCCTCTCGTGAGTTTGTTCGCCTAGACCGTAGGAGCGTCCGGGGTGAAATTTCGGTCGTTCTCGTGCCGTTTGCTAGGTGTTCCCGGCTGGAGGTCGTTGGCCGGGGTACAAAGAGGTTAGACCGCCGGGCACTCGGTCTAGGCACCCCTAGGCCCCTGTGGAAGCTTTGGTTTTCGCCAAGCTTTTCCCCGCAGCTAGCATGGCCTTGACCAGAGATCATCATATTGGTGAAACCGTGGTGCGCTTCTTTGGGTGCTCGAAAGAGGTGTTTCTGCAGAAATTCTGGTTGCCCGGTGAGGTGCTGGGCCTAACCGCCCCATATACACCGGGCCCAACCGCCCCTCTCGGCTAGCCCGGCTTTTCGAGGTGTTTCGCCGTCGTGGGTGCGTGTGTGTTGAGGTTGCTGGTAGAGTTTGTTCCTAGGGACCCGCAGCACTCCGTTGGCTACGTGGTGTTGGGCAAACCGAAGAGTAGAAGTGCATAGAGCGCGTGATTTTGGTGGTCCCACCGAGCGGGTTCATCTTGTCGGAGTTTCAATCTCCTTCGAGAAGAATTTTTTATCGGCTCCCATTCACCCCCCCCTCTCGGGCCGCCTAATCGATCCTTCATGGTATCGAGCGGTTCGGGTCTTTGCTGACTCTAAATCCGGCCTAAGATCCAAGGATGGCGTAATTTCGGTGAACGGAGTTCGGTCCTCCACACTTCGATGGCAAGAACTATCGATGTGAGGCGCGATGGGTGCGTTCCTCTCATGGAAGGGGTCGATCCTTTGGGATGTCACGGCGGACAGCTGTGCTATGTCCGCCGTATGGACTTCCTCGCTCCAGATCGACGACTCGACGCCAACAATAAGGCGTCGACTACTTGTTTCGTGCTTTGTGTTAGCTCGAGTTCGACGGTGCACACCGAGTACTTGGCTTGTAGGATTTGGACGGTGTCGAAGGAGGCTCATGTTGGGAATGCCCGTGTTCGTGCACGGATGTATGCGGTACCCACCGGACAACAGCAGTACAAGAACTTCACTCATCTCCCTAAGTGAGTCCATTGATGCCTTGTTTTCGTAGGTTCATGGTGGTTGTGAACAACATGAGGGCCAATGTTGACGTGCTCCCGTAGAATGATCATGATAGAGCCGTCAAGCTCTTACACTTTTTTGATCGTACGATATAGCGTAAAGTTCGAGGCCATTGTGGAGCCTGAGAAGTATGACACTGATTTTGGCGGAACGAGTCGTTCTCGAAGCTCAAGTCGGCCGAGGTGGATAAGGGCATGAATGCGAAGCTCGAGGGTCCGACCGATTCCCATAGTCTCGCCCTAGTTGGTGGGTCTTCGAAGTAGTGCTTAACACTAACCCATCCACCAGGATGTTCTCTTTTTCCTCTTGATGCTCCGGCGCGATGAGGAGTTCGATGTGCTTGGGAGAGGATGAGCCGGCGCTCCCGACGAGAGACGGTTCAAGAGGTCGCACAGAACCGAGTGAACATGAGGAGGAACACGAGGACATGCTTCCAAAGGCAAGCCGGACACCTCATCGCCGACTCCTAGAGATGGTCGAGAACAAGGACCCGCTACAAGCACAAGCCGAGGAACGATGGCAAGTACCGTCGAGGCGCCAACGCCAAGAGCAAGTACAAGAACAAGCACAAGGGCGAGCGAACACCGAGGAAGAATGAGAGCCGAGGCAAGGCCCGAGCGATGGTTGGTGCGAGCGACGTCGACCCAGCTCCGTGTATTCCACCTCGAGCTCGAGTAGCAAAGAAGACGAAGGTGATCGTCGCAAGGGCAAGAAGTCGTCCAAGAACCCGAGCGGCCGGAAGCCGAGTGGAGGGACGGCTTCTACACCATGGCACCCAGCTCCGCAGCAAGAAGAGCACACAGAGCGACTTGGACTCGAGTCCGACGATGAGGTGCGTGATGAGCTTCCCTTCGCGCTGTGAGAATGAACGGCTCGGTACTTTGCTTGATAATCGTGATGACATGCTTGTAGAGGCAAAGAAAATGAGAAAAGGGCTTAGGGCTTCACTCGAGGATGCTAGGACTAGAGTGGCTGAGCTAGGAGACATGACATACTGATAGCAAGCTTGAAATTGATTCCATTAAGGTTGTGCCTCGTTGTTTCGGATGAGGTTGATTGTGCCGATTGCTCCATATTTTGCCGATCTTGCTTTGTTTAAGGAGAAGCATGCCTCCAAGTGTGAGGAACTAGATGTGCTTAGGGTTGAAGTGAGCGAGCTTAAGTCTATATCTACTTTGCTAGGTGCTTGCACTTCTTGCCCCGTTTTGCATGCGAAGATTGATGATGGTGCTTGGCACTAGTTCTCTTGAGGCTAGAATTCAAGGAACCCATGCCTACATCATGCTCTACCCGTGAAATGCATGTTTCTGAAAAATGGAACTTGCACATTATGTTGATCGTTTATGTGATGAGAATGATGACTTGAGAAAGTTGATGGGTTGGTTGTCCTGTCATGAGCCTCGTAGAGGATGATGACCGAGGCATTTAAGAGGCAAGGATGGTGAGGGACTTGGGGCAAACATGGTTGGTGAGGGAAGTGGAGAGAGAATATCCTAGAGCCACCAAAAACCCACCACAAGAATGATTTTCTCCTAAACCCAACCATCTAAGGAACCTACTGTGACACAACCCTAGCCCACCCGTGTTTCCTACACCCACAAATGATCTCCAAAAAGCCTCTATCAAGTTTGTGAGCACTTCCGGGAAAGTGTTCTTCGGGAAAGTGAGTGAGAAGGCTAGTGAGGAGAAACCGGTGGAGGAGTTGAGTGGAGAGAAACCAAGTGAGCGTACTCTAATCCAAGCCTAAGCTTGAGCTAGGAGGTTCCATTGTGGCTATTGTGGAAAGAGGGCCACAAGGATGAGTTTTGCTTCAAGAGGAAGCTAAAAGAGAGGATGGCAAAGGAGCGGGCAAACAAGAATAGGTATAACCCTCCCCATGGTGTACCTAAGCCTCGTATGCCACTACCCAGGGTTAAAGCTGTGGTGAGAAGTGTTCCGGCATGGGGAGATGCGAGTTCCCGTGCTCGAGGAGCGCTCGAGGAGGCGGCCACCTGCCCGGCTAGGCGGTCGAGCCGGCTCAGCCTTCGCAGGGGGGGCGGTTAGACCGCCCCGCTAGGCGGTTCAACCGCCCCCCTAGAACTCGGGCGGAGTGGTTTTCGAGGTGGTGAGTCGAGAGGTTTCGGTGTCCGGAGGTGGAGTTGCCGATGGCTTGGTCCGGAGAGACAAAGCAGTGGCTCGGCTTGCTAGGCATTCTCCCTTTTCAAGTTCACTACGGGGATGGGAGGAGTCGAGTTTGATAAGGAGAGGAGGGACGGTCCATGGGTTGTCTTCGTGGTTTTGGTCCTCCTACAAAATGAGGGGGTGGTTTCCCTTCTGAGTGGTTACCGAGGTGGTGTTCGTGGTGGTAGTTATGGTAGGAAAGATGGATTGATGTGTGCGAACCCCACTTTCGAGCAAATGACTCGCATCGGTTTTACTCTTTTGGTACTAACCCCAAAGGCCGAGTCATTTGTTTGCTCACGTGCTCATTTTTGAATCTCGGTGGGAGACTTGAAGAACATTTGGCCGATTGACTCCGTTGCTCGAGGAATATGGACAGAGACACAAAAGGTGGTTCTCAAGTCTCGTCCCGGGTGGTGACAAAGAGGTACATCACCTTTGGGGACAATGGGCGTGTGCGTGTGCTTTTAGAAGGTGAGATAAAAGTGAGTGACAAGATCACTCTAAGACGTGTTGCTCTTGTTCAATCGCTGGGGTACAATTTGCTTTCTGTGTCCCAGTTGTTGGATGAGGGCCTGAGGTGTTGTTTCGGCCAGGTGGTTCTCGGATTTTGGACTCTCGAGGGGACCTTGTCTGTATGGTCGTCCCCGAGGGTCATACTGTGCTGATTTTTCTCGCCTTCGGTGTGGAGCATTGTTTCTTGGCCGGTTCTTTGAGTGAGTTGTGGAAGTGGCATAGGAAGTTGGGTCACTTGAGCTTTGACCTTTTGTCTCGCTTGAGTAAACTCAATTTGGTCCGAGGATTGCCACGTTGAGGCTTGAGAAAGAGTTGGTTTGTGCGCCGTGTAGGCATGCCAAGATGGTAGCCTCTTCTCACCCCCTCTCACCGATGTGATGACCGAGCGTCCATGTGAGTCGCTCCATATGGACCTTGTTGGCCCAAACTCGTGTGCGATCTCGGCGGTGGGAAGTGGTATGTCCTTGTTGTGGTGGACGGCCTTGCCTCGTATGGCCATGTTCTTTCGATGGATAAGGAGACGTTTGATTTTGTTCGATATCTAGTCTTGAGGTTGAGGAACGAGAGGCACGAAGATGCCATACAAGCTATCCGCCTGATAATGGCTCGTAATTCGGAAACTCTCGCTTGAAACCTTTTGCCATGACTTGGGTCTTGAGCACCGCTTGTCGAGTCCGTATACGCCTCCCCGTAATGGTGCCGTGGAAAGGAAGAACAGATCTGTGCGAGATGGCTCGGACGATGCTTGATGAGCATAGCACTCCGAGGAGGTATTGGCCGAGGCGGGTGAATACCGCCGTGTTATGTGTCAAACAGACTCACCTCGCAGTGCACAAGAAGAAAACATGCTATGAATTGATGCATAGTCACACACCCAAGGCGAGTCCCTTCCATGTCTTTGGTTGCAAGTGTTTCATTCGAAGGAAAAGCAAGTAAGTTGATAAGTTTGAGGCTAGGTCCGTCGATGGCATTTTCTTTGGTTATGCATCTATCAGAGCATATCATGTGCTCAATCTTGAAACTATCCAAATCGTGGAGACTTGCGAGGTAACCTTCGACGGTAAGAGCCGCAGCCACGTAGTCGACTTTGTCTTTGAGGGCAGTGATGATGAGCTTGGCTAAGGAGATCTTTCTGTGGAGGAGGAGCATGGAACATGGAGACGATGAAGACATGCAAAGTGTGCCCCTACCAACATGTACCCACTACTTCGACTACGATGATGGACGGACCCTCTACTACACCTACAACGAAAAATCAAGAACGAGAGACAACTCTGATGCGGAGGGGAGGTAGCATCGAGGCGAGAACCTCCCGGCGAGTTCAAGTGGATCACCCAGCTTCGGGGATCATCGGCGATGTGAATGAACGCACTACACGTCAAGGGTTCGAAACAACTCCGTCGCCTGCGTCGTATTTGTTGCTACTTTTGCTCCAAAGACATTGGACACGCACTATCCGATCACAATTTGGGTTAATTCGATGGGATGAGAAGTTGGAGAACTTTTGAGAGGAATCAAAGTTGGGAGTTGGTTGACCCCTCCCCTGTGGTGTAAGCCGATTGGTACAAAGTGGTGGAAGAACAAAGAGGGAGAGAAAGGTGAAGTTGTGACAAACAAGCGAGGCCAAGGCCTGTGTCTACTGTGATGGAGGGGATTGACTACGAGGAGACCTTTGCTCCCGTGTTCACTTGAGGCATTAGGATTCTTCTAGCCTTTCGTGGCTAAAGGGTTCAAGTTGCACCAAATGGATGTAAAGGAAAGCGAAATGGTGGGGAAAAGGAGGAAGAAGTGTATGTGAGGCAACCGGGGTTTGAGAGTGAGAAGTACCCACCGGGTGTACAAGTTGAGAAAGGTGCTGTATGGATTGAAGCAGGCGCCTAGAGCTTGCATGGTAGGTTGAGGGGGTTCTTTGCTGAGAGTGGTTTTGAGATGGGGAAGGTCGATCGACCTTGTTTTTATTTAGTGGTGGCAGAGATATCCTTGATTGTGCAGGTGTACGTGGATGATATTGTCTTTGGTGGCCTGTCTAATCCTTCTTGTTGCAAGTGCTCAGCAGGATACAGTGAGCAGGGAATTTGAGATGAACATGATGGGTGAGTTGCGGTGCCTTCCTGCCACAAATCAAACAATCAAAGAAGGAACATTTGTGCACCAAAAGGACACACCAAGGATGGCTTGGGCAGAAGTTCAAGATGGATGGGACCCCAAGGCTCCGACGACGCTGACAGGTTTCTATCATGGCCTTCCTGATGCGGCAAGGAAGGTGAACACGTGGGACTGCATGAGACCGGTGAGCATGACTCCGGTCACTCCTCTACTCGACGCGATGAGGCCGTGCTTACGCTCTCCGTGTGTCTGCGCTGTTTTCGTTGCCTCTGGAGGACTTCGCATCGGCAAGCGGTGAAGCGAATTTTTAGGTACTGCGTCACACCTCTCCCTACTTCGGCCTTGGTACTCCGCGTCCTCTTCTTCGCGCTTCATGGTTTTTCGCACGCGGACGAAGCGTGTGTGTGTCTGTTGATAGGAAGTCCACTTCTGGACTTGCTAGTTTTTGGGTTCTTCTTTGGTGTCTTGGTCTTCCCGCAAACAAGCCGAATGTTGCTCAACTCACTACCGAGGCGCAGTATGTTGCCGTTGCTAGTTGTTGCTCTCGGGGCCTCCTTTGGATTTCATACACCATGAGTGACTTTGGTGAGGAGTATACCCATGTCCCACTTCAATTTGATAGCACCAAGCATAAGCGTTGCAAAGAACCCGTTGCTCCATTCCAAAACTAAGCACATAGAAGTGAGGTATCATTTTCCGAGAGACAACGTAGAGAAAGGAAAGATATCTTTGATCCATGTACCCATACATGACCAACTAGCCGGGATATTTTCACCAAACCCCTAGATCAAGCAACTTTCACTCGTTTACTGGGAACTTGGTGTGTGTTTGATTTCTCGAGTTGGGTGTGTCCCGAGCTCCTTTGTAGCATATGGTTAGCCAGGTACTTTTGCATTTGGCATTGCATATGTAACATGATGGTAGGCATCCTTGTATCTTAGATTGCATGCATTTTGTATCATATGCATTGGATAGGAAAAGCTTCTCCTATATACATTGTTCACCATGGATAATATATATGTTTTTGGTGGAGCTGTTTGGTATGCTATGGTTAGTTTGGCTTAGCTCTTGGATGATCTTGATGAATGATGCATGGTTGATGGCTATATTTTTGAAAAATGTCACATATATGCTCTCTTATGTAAACGCCTTTATATGATCTTGACATGTTTTAGTGGCTTTGCTATGCTTAATTTGTGGTTGGATAGCTAGTTTATTGATCATATGGGGCCAAAAGCTCATTTGCCATCATGAATGTTTAGCCCTCTCTTACTTTATTTTATGGAGGGGCATCAGCTTCCTTTTGTCGCAAAGACATTTCATGTACCATTTATAAATCTGAAAATGAAATATAAAAATGCTTGGAAAATGTGCTCCCATGTCATATGTGCCGAAATTAATTTGCTTTGGGTGCTAAACCGTTGCATGGCCTACAAATGAGAAGTCTCATACGAAGAAGTAGGCACATGGCTCGGTGGCTTTGACATGACATGGGGTGCTTGTGGGTGTTTGTGATGGTCTTATGATTAGAATGGCTGTCCTAGCATGAAGTTTGTGTGGCTTTGCCATTTTTGATATGTTTTGCTCTAGGTTTTTGCCAGTAGAGAGTAACTTTTTGCAAAATTATTCAAATCCTTTTTAGCCTTGTCCAATGGTTGTGAAACTTGGTGACAATGTAGTTAAGGTCATTGATGAACCTGTAGAGTATCTAACTTGCTCATTTGAACTTGTGTAGCTCCTTGTGATGAATTTTGTATATTTGAGAAGCTATGTGTTGAACGTTTTCACATTTTACCTTGATTCATGCATTGTTAACAAGGGGAGAAGTTTGTGCATGCTTTGGGCACTCCGGGGAGTGTTTGGAAAGTGTTCCAATTGCCCGGGCAAATTTTGAGCAGCTTTGGTGCAAGGCCGGTCACATGGGGTGGTCTAACCGCCACACTGTGCAACAGATATGTGGTAGGCGGTCTAACCGCTCGGGGTTTGCCGGGCCTAGGCCGCCTGTGGCGGTGAGTAGACAGCTTTGCTCTTGGTTGCTTTCCCGTGTTGCATTGCTGCATTTGTTCGTGGGAGTGTGCTTTTGGGCTCGTGTGTGTTTTGCATATGTGTGCAGGGGGAGTTTGTGGTGTTCGAGTCAGCTTATGGTTTGCTCTCTTGTTTGAGCTTTGCTTTGTCTCGATGTGTCGAGCCGTTGCCCTTACCTAAGGGGTTCGAGACTTGTCTTCTTCAAGTGATCTTGCTCTTCGCCTTTTCTTTGGTTTTCGATCGCTAGTTGAGGTTTCTTTCTTTTTATTTGTTTCTTTCTTTTTCCTTTTCTTTTTTGGTTACAAATCAGTGTGTTGTCAATGCACTCATCAAGGGGGAGATTGAGGACCATGTGTGGTTCGAGACCCGTGATGGTCGCTTCTCGTGTGATGAGTGATTGACAACGTTGTGTGGACTGATTCTTGGCTAAGTATTGCAGGTGTAGGTTGCGGCTTGACTGGTGTTGGTGCAGGTGAAAACAAGTGCGAAAGGTCGTAGCTTGTGAGGCCTCCTGTGTGTGGAGAAGACAAGTAGGCTGTCTTGAGGGACCCGTGGCCAATGGGGTCAAGTGTGTGGGCCGATGGTGGCATGAAATGTGCCAAGATGAAGCCGGGACGGTTTCTTGCGTAGCCTCAAAACCAATGTCGAGCCGGGACTACGTGGGAGCCGAGTCATGAGTGGAGATTGGCGGAGATACACCGAGTTCGTGGGGTTTGCAAGGTTCGCCGTAAAACCACCCGGTTACCTTGGCCGAGTCATTAAACGCAGGCCGAAGACTCGACGAGGAGGTGCGGCCACCCGTGCCGCTCAACCAACTGTGAGGGGCGGCCGACCGCCTAGGCCGGTCTAACCGTCTCGTGGGGGGCGGTCTCCGACCGCCCGGGGCCGCCGCGCCGAGATGCTTCGAAGCGAGGACACGCGTCGGGATCGCAAGGCTTGCGTCGAGGCGCTGCTGTGTTGCGATCGCTCGGCATCCGTCCGATGAAGAAATTCCGAAGACTTGGAACCGCCCCTCGAGGGGCTTGTATCTCTAGTTATTAGGTGAGGGTAGTTTAGTCTTTTGGGTGCCTCCATATACTCACTGAGTGGGTGGATGGCAGCCAACTCGTGGAACCCTAGCTCATTTGTTTTTCCATTTTCATTCTCCATTTTCCCTAGTTTTTCTAGGACTAGCAGGGAACTTCATGTGAGATCTAGAGAGAGGGATGGATGTTTGGGTGTGCAAGCTAGGGCCTTGTACGAACCTTTTCATGGTATGTATAGATGGTTCTACCGTTGTTCCTCAAGGTGGTTTTCCCGCTCTCTTTTGTGTTGACTTTCTTGTGCCTCTTGTTGGTGGTGTTTTGAGGACGATTTCTTGGGGTTTTTGGTGGGTGTCACGCATGAGGATCTTGTGCTCTCTTTGGCTGGTGACTTTGCCCCCAAATCTCTTTTGAATCGGACTCGATTTGGTGGTTTTTCGAGTTGGGCGAGTTCTTGACCTAGAGAAGCGATTTCTTCGATTCCTCTTGATTGTGAGCGATTCGGGTCGATTCCTTTGTGGTAGAGGTTGCCCAGGAGGTAACCTGGCCTAATCCCGAAGTTTCGCCGCAATCCGTGGAGTGATTCGGGGAGATCGGGCGTGAGGAAGTTAGGGTTTGACCCGCGGGCTGTTTTTCGGGAGAGGCGGTCTAACCGCCGGAGGGGGCGGCCTAACCGCCCGGGTGTTTCCAGTTTCCAGTTTTCTTTTGTTTCGCCGGATTTTCCTCTATGAGTTTGTTTTCCTTGATCGAGGAGCGTCTTCGGGTGAAATTTTGGGTCATTCTTGTGCCGTGGCCTAGGTTGACCTAGGGTTGACCATTTGACCGGCTAATCGTGTCATTCGCGTTAATGACGATAATTAAAAACCTGGGGCGTCACACCGGTCCACTATAAAGCTTTTGCATTCATTCTTTCCTCACACTTGTTGAGTACGACAAGTGCTCACCCTTGCTATAAACAATGTCGCTCTGAGAGAGGAAGTTGTTGCATGAAGATGATGTGAAGATGCTGTGGAGTTCTAGGCGTACGCAACCCCCAATCGAATGCTTATGGAGTTTGGTGCCTTTGTTTCCAGGTTTAAGCGTAAACTCCGATAATCTCCCTTTTTCTTACGTGATACTGAACTGTTATTCACTTATATGTCACTAAATGCATGAAACTTTATCCTGGCATGCATACAGGTCTGCACTTGGTTTTCTTTGGAAAAACAGGTGTGACAAGAGGTCATACCCAATGGAATTGCAAACTCGTGCATCACCGTCACCGAACCTCAAAAACGGATGACATTGTTTTCATCAATTTTGAGGACCTGGTCAGACATGTTCAAGGAAGAAAAAAGTTAAAAATCAGAAGCTCCATCAAGTTCCGGTTCCAATGCATCTAAGATTGATGAATTTGAAGACCCGTACAAGGAGATATGGCAAAAACATTGAGCGATGTGCAGTCTGAAATCAGCTTTGGACAGATTGCAGCGCCGGAGTAGAACGGGCATAACTCACTCGATCGGAGTCTGTTGGGGGTGAATAAATACTTGATGGAAAGATAATTTCATGCGCCACACATGGAAACTATTGTTTTCTACATGGTCTGATCTGGACAGAGATGAAAATTTGTGAAAAAATAGGCAGCAATAAAGTGTGATGGAGAAGGTGATGATGATGATGATGCAAGGAGACGATTGGGAAAGCCTCTCATTGAGCTGGAGACTTGTCGTGCGAGGGTTCCTCTAGTGGGAAACTAGTCGGAGATGCAGCCGTCTGACCAAGGACTGGGAGTTCCACTTAGTGAGGGTCTTGACGAAGATCTGCATACCTTCCCTGAGATGCAGCTCTAGGTGAAGGGTGGACTACTTCTAGATGTTGTAGTCAGCAAGGCTACGACCATCCTCGAGTTGCTTGCCAGTAAACAGTTGACTCCATCTCAAGGGTTGCAGTTTCCCCGTTATTAAGGAGGATAATCTTGCCGTTGAAGGGGCCCCTAATCCGGGCCCCCGTCAATAGCCCTCGAGTTGAGCGGGAGTTAAGAAGTCGTGCTCAACCTCAGCCGATGGGTCTTGGTGTTGGTGGCGTTGTTCAAGTTCTCGGTGGGTGCGCGTGAGCGCATCCGCCGGATGTAGCCCCCGAGCTCCTGGGTGAGTTGAAAACTCGCTCGCGGGCTTTTAGTTGTAATTGTAGCTGTTGTAGCCTTAGAGATTTCATCGGGGCAGTTGTGGTCGTAGTGGTGACGTGGGCGCAGTCGTGGGCGCGGGTATCTCGGTCGATGTGACCGATGTGACCGCTCCATCAAGACCGCGCGTAGGCTCTGCAAGTCTACATGCCGCGGGAATCGAGGCGTCGCGGTTGCATATGGTTGTTTCACCGAGACGCGCGTGTGTGTGGGTGAAAGTCTTGCTGACACGATGGGCAAGATGCTGAAGATGGAGAGTCAGGCCTGTCCCCTTTAAAATCGCGCGTCGAGCGCTGGTTCAGGACCTTGCTTTCTGTCTGCTTCCTTTCTCCCTTGCGCTTGCCCCTTGAGATCCGAGTTCTTCCGCATCTGCAGCGCCGCTGCTGCTCGCACTTCTAGCTCGCCCAAAACCTCGTCATCGCAATGTCGAACTGGACGCGCTCCAACGTCTCTCGCGAGCAGTCATTCGTCTCGTTGAGGCGGGCCAGCTGCCTTCCCTCACCGAGGCCATTGAATGGATCGTCCCCGCCGGCGAGTCCATGTCGCGCCCTCCCAGCGGGTACGTGGTGTCGTTCGTGGTCTTCCACGGGCGCGGCTTCTCTGTCCCCGCCGGCAGGTTTATCCGTGGGGTGCTGTTCGCATATGGGCTGCAGCTTCAACACCTCAACCCGAACAACATCCAGCAGATGGCTGCTTTCGAAGCGATGTGCGAGGGGTTCCTTGACATCAGGGCGCACTGGCACTTGTTCCAATACTTCTTCAGGTTCACCTGCCTGAGGGACGGCCCCCGCGCGGCGACAATCGGCTGCTCCAACCTTCGGATGAAGCAAGGCCGTAGCAACGACTATATCCCGGCAGCGCTGACCAGCTCGAACAACACCTGGCACAAGGGGTGGTTCTACTTGCGAAACTACCCCGAGCACGCGCTCCCGGTGTACACCGGGTGCTCCATCGCGAAGTCGCAAAGGAACTGGGCGGTCGGCACCGCCAAGAAAGAGCAGGAGAAGATGCTCAAGTCTCACTGGGTCGTGCTGGGATGCCTGCGGAACACCAAGATCACCTTGGTGGAAGTGGCCGGGCAATACCATGCCCGAGGAGTCATGCCGCTCCGGAGGCGACCGCTCCGACTCTGCGACAAGGCCCCCTGGGTGGGGACTGTGACTGCACCGGAGCTTTCATCACCACTCGAGGTTCAACGTCGCATGGCACAAGTAATCAGGAGATCGACCTACTCGTGGCTGCCGGCGCGGATGCTTTCGATGCTCTCCAACTCAGGGACAGAGAAATTGGTAAGTTGTCTGTCTTCCTGACAAGATTCATCTGCCCTTCGTCATGAAATGACCTTCTCGGGGTTTGACCTTGGTGCGTCCTTGTTGCGGCAGTTGAAATGCGCCCACCTCATCCCGGCCAAGGAGCCTCTCCCGGAGGAGGCGATCTTCAACCAGAACCAGGTCGCGGCGGAGAAGAGGCGCACTGCACGCAAGGCGCAGCATAAGAAGCGCCAGATCGCCAAGCACGATCGCAACGACAACCGCAACAAGAGGCGGAAAGCAGGGGAGCAGGGTGTCTCCTCCGATGAGGATCTGTCGCCCGAGCCGTCGTGGAGCGGCGATGTCGCCAGCGCGGCGGTCGACTGGAGCAACATGTCAGGGTCGTCCTCGTCGTCACCGCCCCGTGGCGCTGAAGTGTCGTCGTCGCGCCGGCCGCGGGAGGGGGGGCGTGACAAGACTGTGGGCTCGAGCTCACGTCCGGCAACTCCCCCTACCCGAGTGGGCCAGTGGTCAGTCCGCTCCCGCGCAGCGCCAAGCGGGACGGGCACTCCTGAGCCGCAGAGACCTGCGCCTCGCCAAGCCGACCTTCCGAGAAGGTCGGCGGAGCGATCAGTATCCGTCCGCTAGCTTTATGACGGCTCGGACCGGACTGAATCTGACTCCCTGCAGAGGCACGGGTCGCGGGGGAGGTCATCGGATTCGGCGTCGACGCCGAGCGTGACGCTGGCAGTGGAACCGACTGCTGCCCCGCGACGCTTGCAATCGTTGCTTATCCGGGGTGGCAGAGCCCCGGATGTCCATGTGTCTGTAACACCCCAGGTGTTTAGTTAAGCTAAATACCCTAATTAATCATGATAATCAGGTATAATTAGTCCAAAGCATGCTTAGTTTAGTTTTGATCATCTTTGCAAAAGAAACCCTAGTCAATCTTCCAACTCTTGGTCAAACCCCTAAGAGCTCTAGAAGGCTGAAATGGTTTTCTTGCGCGTTCTCCAAATTTCACTATAGAAGTTCAAAATCGGCCAATATAAAAGTTCTTTGTTATCTTCGGGAACACAATTTTCATAATTGGTGGACATTCAAATTTTGAGTGCAAATTAGCCAAAAACATATTTGAAGCCCTTATGAACAGTAACCCGAGCCGTGGAAAACTGCAACTTCAACACGATTTTCCCACAAATCTATTGATCAAAACATATGTCGCCCTTTGGGAAAGTTGTAGGTGTATAGTTCCTCTACAACTTTTGTTTTTGGAGATTTTCAAGTTACATTCAAAATTTTTGAGTTACGCAATTCTGAAAACCGGTAAATAAAATAAAAACTGGGCCGACCGCAGTCGTCGCGCCGCTCTAAAGCGTGCGCACGTACAGTTGTGCCACGCGTCCTCCGCCTGTCTCCGGCGTACGGATGCCTCGAGCCGTCCGTGGTGGACCACGCATGCACAGTGCGGTATCCGCCCGAGCCAAACACCGTGAGCCGAGCCTAGCCGCCTATTCCGCGTCGTCCAGGGCCACGCGTCGGTGCGTGCCACGTCGCGCGTTTCCCGAGCGCATGCAGACCACGTCCAGCTGCCCGTCCTTCATCTTTAGGCTCACCCCCACCACGTCTTCGTCGTGCCACACATGCACAGTTTGTTTACATCATGCATCGCAGCTCCCGTCGCCCGTTACTCCCGTCCGCGTGCACGCCATTGCTTCCACCGCCAAGCACCTCTTCCTGCGTCGTTCCGTCGTCGTGTGAGGTCACCACCGTCGTCCTACACCCACACTCAGGCCAACCGAGCCGGCAGCAAGGCTCCACCACCGGCCACCTCGCTGGAGACGGTGAAGAAGCGGCTGCAGATCTGTTGTGCCGTCGTACTACCTCGCCGGCACCTTCTCCAGTCTCTCCAACCCTCGGAATGGAACCCTAGGTAAGCCTAGACCTCTCCTAGGCCCTTTCCCAGCCATGCCCAGCCTTCCCCTAGCCGGATTCCGGCGATTCCCATCGCTGGCCGCGGCCAGGGACTACATTGCAAGGTCTGAGGTCTTTCTAGGGGCTATAACGCAAAACCCAAGGACCTGTTTGTAAGAAACCAGTTTTCAGATCTAGGGTGTCCAGGCTGAATCTTGTAAAATCCCTAGAAAATCGTAGAAAAATCAGAAAAATGCAAATCCAATTTTTTTGGGTTCCTGGTGAATAAACCTATCTTTTCTAGAAAACATGTATAGGGTTTTTCTGTGCCGTTTTTGAATTAAAAATTCAAACTCAGTTTGGTGTGTTTTTGGTGTAGTTTAAAATATACACATGCTATGGACTTGAATTTTGGATATGTTGCTCTTTATGGCATGTCTAGATCTGTGACAAAAGTTTGCATAATTTTGATGTGTAGATTTTTCAGTTATGATTTATGTAAGCTTTATGCTAGATCAAACGTGATGCTTTTTATAGCCCCTTTAGTAAACTTTTCTTTAAGCACCTGTGCACCCTAGGGCTTTGCCTTGATGAGTAGTACCTCTGGTAGAGTGGATTTGATTTTAGGAAATTATTTAATGGGGTAAGCCTAGACCTCTCCTAGGCCCTTTCCCGGCCAAGCCCGGCCTTCCCCTAGCCGGATTCCGGCGATTCCCATCGCTGGCCGCGGCCAGGGACTACATTGCAAGGTCTGAGGTCTTTCTAGGGGCTATAACGCAAAACCCAGGGACCTGTCTGTAAGAAACCAGTTTTCAGATCTAGGGTGTCCAGGCTGAATCTTGTAAAATCCCTAGAAAATCGTAGAAAAATCAGAAAAATGCAAATCTAATTTTGTTGGGTTCCTGGTGAATAAACCTATCTTTTCTAGAAAACATGTATAGGGTTTTTTGTGCAGTTTTTGAATTAAAAATTCAAACTCAATTTGGTGTGTTTTTGGTGTAGTTCAAAATATACACATGCTATGGACTTGAATTTTGGATATGTTGCTCTTTATGGCATGTCTAGATCTGTGACAAAAGTTTGCATAATTTTGATGTGTAGATTTTTCAGTTATGATTTATGTAAGCTTTATGCTAGATCAAACGTGATGCTTTTATAGCCCCTTTAGTAAACTTTTCTTTAAGCACCTGTGCACCCTAGGGTTTTGCCTTGATGAGTAGTACCTCTGGTAGAGTGGATTTGATTTTAGGAAATTATTTAATGGATTTAATCTTATGTAGGAGTTTAAATTCAAAATCTGAAAAATAATTTGAATCTGCACTTATGTTGTGGTCAGAAGCTCATTTTTGGCATACATGACCTGTAGGAGAAAGTTGAGATCAAAAAGTTCATTAAATCTTTTTATATGAATTAATGGTGATTTACTAGGCTGAAATTTGTCTTTTTCATATAAATTAATTTATAAATGATCTTAAGCTATATTTTGGTTTGAGAGCTTAAAATAGGCATATGTTGTTGTGTGCAAAAGCTTAGCCTCATTTGAGTTGTTTTTGATTTAATACGGATTTATGATTGTAAAGCTTGTTCTAATTAATTAAATAAAGAAACAGCAATTAAAGTGTTAAATTGTGAAATCATGTTTGTTCCTGTTTTTATTAATTTAAACACACCCCCTTACTGTTTGGTAAAGTTAAGTAACTTAATTTTCTTATATGTACATAGTCACCATCAAGATTAACTTTAATTAATGCATATGCATGCATACGTGTAGATTTACCGGACGGTACGTACACACTCACCCAGGAGGGAGACAGGACTGTTGATGGTGAACTGAACCAGTTGAGTGTGCAGCAAGACCTGGACCAAAGTCCAGAAGAGCCCAAGGCTAGCGTTAGTGTTGAGTCAGAGGAAGGCAAGCACCGGTTCATCTAACTTTTTAAAAAAATCATACCTTTTACTTTCAGTATTTATTGTTTACTTGTGCATTTAAGTTTCAGAAGTTGCTTTGAAACCTAGATGCATGATCCTTAGGACTCCTATGCTCTTTTACTAGTATGTTAGGAACGCTAGTGCCATGCTCTAAGGATACGGTAGAAGTCGAGTAATGACTCATTGCTCGCGAGATATAGGATGCTTATGTTGGAATCATAAGTTGGTTAAATTGACTCGCTCATGTGGTAAGAGCAATGGGTTCGGTCTCGACCGAGTAGCATTGTGCTGGCTTAAGCTATTGAACATACCAAGTGCTTGTCGGGAATGGGACCGGTAAGCCTAGTACCTAATGAACTAGTGCGGGAATTTTATCGCTACTACTCTTTATATGCATCTCCCGGTTTGCTCCCTGTAGTGCAAGTGTGATCCTGAATGTGCCATGTGAGGGCGTTCCAGTAACCTTGTACTTAGGACTGTAGCATCTATTCCTAATCTGGGGAATGACGGGAACCGCCTGGTCGGGGTAGACCCCGCATTTGCTTTTATTTGAATTCTTGGGGTCTACTTCTTCCGTGTATCTTGGGTTTACCTTGCAAGGATATAAATTGATCGATCGTCAGTCACTCGTCGTTATCTGAGTCGGTTTGACCACTGGCTACCCCATGTTTATTTATGGAACATTTTGGATTAATATTGTTACCTGTTTAATATTGTATCTTGGGTTTGACCACATGCTTGTTTAGTGCAGGTGCTCACCTATAATGGTTAACATACTAGAATTGGAGCTAAAATCTGAAAATAAGGATCAACTCTTAGTCACTTTTGGCAAAACAAACCCAGCAGCCAAAAAGCTTTGCATGTCTAGTGGTATTTTTTCTTTTTGTCGGGTAAGTCTTACTGAGTATTAGTACTCAGCCTTACTTAATTTGTTGTTTTCAGGTAATCCCATCTGGCCTGGTTCTATCCCAGATGGTTGGGAGCTTGAATGGGAGAACGATGTTGAGGAGTGATATGCATGGATGGCCTCCTATGTGTATCATGCGTGTAGTTTACTTTCCGTTGTTTAAAACTCTAAACCATGTTTACTTTTATGTATGAAAAACCTGGTTTGTAATAATGTTGAACTGGTGAACCTTTTATGTAATGTAATGTTGTACTCTGGTCCCGCCTTCGTGTGGGCTTAGCGCATATCCCGATCCTGTTGTACGTGATTTACCGGGCTTTACCCGGCGGAAGCAACAGAATAATTCTTTATTATTGCTTAATGGCCACGTGGACAGGCTTAGGCAATAATACATAATTATTTTGGGCAGTTCTGTCACAGTGTCCCTCGTCGCCGGCGAGGGCCACGGTTCAACTCCGGTCGTTACAGAAATCGGAGGGATAGCCCCCGAGCCAATGGGGGGAGTGTTGCCGCCGTTGAGGCGGCCGGCCGAAGCGGAGAAGCACCCGAGACGGTGGGCTCAAGATGCGCCATTCCCGAGGAGGGCTCGAAGTGTGCCGCCCCCGAGTAGGGCATGTCGGACCGCCTGGTGAAGAAAGCCCGGGTGCGCTCCAAGATGTAAGTCCTCGACTTCAGCTTTTGCCTGCCATGACCCTTCCGACTTGTTTGTTGATGTTGGCATTTGTCTTCTCGTAGTCATGCTAAAACTGGGGTGCTTAGCCTGGGGCCCCTAAAGCGGCTGGCGCTGAGGGCGCAGGTGATCTCTCCCGAGCCTCAGCCCCGGCTCCCGAGCACCGGGCTGGTGCCACCGCAGGCCGAAGAGGAGCCATCGGTGGCCGCTGAGATGAGGGCGCCAGCCACGCCAACTCCACCAGCCACCACCACCGCTGTCGAGGAGGGTGAGGCGGTCACCGAGGCGACCGTCACTCAGGCGGTCCTAGAAGTGATGTTCGAGGCTGGCCCGAGCGTCGAGGGCGTGGTGATGGTCTTGTATGAACTCAGCGCCTCTCCCCCTATCGGAGAGTCACAATGCCGCGATGGCCCCGGTGTTGGAGTCGACCCAGGTACCGGCGACGGCGAGCCTTCTCCCTGCTGTGGAGGTGCCAGTGCCCTCTCCAGCAGTGGGAGTTCAAGGTCCTCTCTCGACCGTGGAGGTGGCAAAGTCCTCTTCGGCTCGTGTTTCCCTCACGGTCGAGGAGATGATGGATCTGGAGACGTGTCGGTACATCGACTTCCCGAGCGTCAGGGTAATTGATCTCGAAGCGCCCCAACTTCCGGAGAAGGAGTACGAGGTGGCGGCGGAGCGGACGTCCAACGAGCCGACTTGCGTCGGTCTCGAAGGCGCTGCAGGAGTACGAGCGCGCCGGTGTCTTTGCCTCGGCCGCTGCAACAGACGCGAAGGATGTGGCCCTCGCGGTGCTCACGGCTCACGTGGAGCCGACAGAAGATGCATCCGTACGGCTCCAAGTCAATGAAGGTTAGGAGGCGTCGCCTCCCCAGACAGTGGAGATTGCCAGAGCTCCAGCCCCCGTCGCGGAGCCTAGTGCGGCGGAAGCTGTTGTCAGAGGAGAGGGAACATCGCCGCCCCGTCGTGTTGCTGCTGAAGCCGAGGGCGTCGAGACTCTCGCGCTTGACGAGCCGGCCACCGTTACGCAAGAGTCGGCCATCCCCGAGACGATGGCCAGGGTCACCATCCCGGAGATCCAAGAGGCCGAGGAGACGGGGGCATCCCTGTCACAAGGCGCAGTGGACGGCGAGGCTCGGACACTTGAGCTCACGTGCACTTCGTGGGCGGCTACCTCTGGGCTTGACGCCTACTTCGAGGGCGACGAGGAGGCCGTAGCGCGCCATTCCTTGGAGTGTGGGATGACCTAGGCGCGCTGCGCCTTTGACGAGCTCATCCTCCCTGCGACCTCGATAAGTTCTCTTGTCAAGGATTCTTTTCGATTCTGCAATCTTCTCGAGCTACGCCAGTTATTCTGGTTTTGTTGGTTGCAGACCCTCGAGTCTTCAGGTCGGAGACGCGCTCGCGAGGTATGCCAACTCCGCGCAGAGCGGACCCAGCTGGAGATGCAGCTCGTCATGGCCCTGGTAGCGGCGGTCGATGCTGTGGCGAGCGAGACATCCGCGCGAGCGTCCCTCGAGGCTGCCCGCCAGTCTGCGGAAGATCGAGCCATCTTCACCGAGACCAATGCCGCAGCGGCTTCCACCGAGCGGTACTCGCCAGCGTCGAGGCTTGCGCTCGCCGAGGCTGAGATCGAGAAGCTCCGAGCGGCCGCAGCGTCTGCAGAGGAGGCGGCTGAGAGAGCCAAGACCGTCACGGCCACGGCAGAGACCACTACCTGAGAAGCCTCCTAGGCCGCCTCTCGTAAGAAGGCGGCCCTCGAGACAAAGGTGTTGGAGCTGGAGAGTGACTTGCGGACGGCCACGACAGACTTGGCGACGACGAGCCGTCAGTTTTCCCAGGTCACTAACCAGCTTCAGGTGGCAACCGAGGAAGCGTCACTGCTTCGGGACTCCAACGTCAAGTTGTCGCAGCATCTCGAGGGTAAGTCGGACAATCCCCCGGTTCTTGTCTGGTTCAACGTTTGCTTCTTGTCGAGACTTGACATGATGACCTTGGTTGCAGGGTCGCGTGTGATCTGCGCGTGGATGGTGGCGCAGCTGGTGATGCTCAAGCAAGAGCGGAGCACCGTCGTCCTCAAGGTCATCGAGAAGGACGGTGTCCTCAAGCGCTTGTCGGAGTAGCTCCAGAGTACGTATTGAACTTCAGTGTCATCTTCCTGTTCTTTTTCTTCCCCTCGAGCCCTCTGTGACTCCTTGTTCTTGCTTGTTCCTCACAGGTCTAGGCCGAGCTGGAGCAGTCCCGAACGTCTCAAGAACAGGACGCGGCCGCCCTGAACCAGGCCTGCGAAGCTCGGTGCAAGTCGGATGCCATTGCCGAGAAGGCCATCCGGGACATCACCAAGCTCGGCAGGGTGATGAGTTCGGCCATGGCCACGCTCGGTCCGCGGACGCCCAAGACGTTGATCGAGGAGGTTGCACGTCATCCTCGTGTGGTGCGCGATCTCGAGTTGTCGGCAGCTCGCCGCGCAGTGCACTGAGTCATCGCCATGTTCGAGTTGCACTACAAAGGGCTCGACCGCACGGCGTTGAGCGGCGGCTGGGCCCCAGGTGCTTCTGACGATCAGTGCGACGAGTTGGAGGAGGATTGTGCCGCCTTCGCCTGCGAGATGGCCGACGCTGCACTGAAGGATCTGGAATTGCTGCCACAAGACGAGTCAAAGGCTCCATGAGTTCCCGGGCCCCCAAAATAGACAAGCCGCAAACTATTTGTAATAATTTGAACACGTTGTCAGGTTATCACGTAGCTAGGCTTTTTATCTGGCGTTATCTCTCGATCGCTTCCGAGCGCTCGAGGACGACTGCAGCAACGTGCAGCCGAACTTAGAGAGGCAAAAACGTCAAGCCGCACTCCGGAGCCGCGGGGCGTAAGAGTCGTATGGCTTGGCCCCTTCGAACCGCTAAGCTCGACCATTCGTTCGTAGCCCCCGGGACCTCAGGAGGTTCGGGAGATAACTTTAGCTGAGGTTTTGGTCGTGCAAACTCCTCTTTCGGACCTGAGTCCCGGTGGTCACTCGAATGTTCTCAGAAAGGGATCGGATGAAAGCCGGAGACTAGAGAAGTACTCGCAAGTCTTCGTGTTATAGCCGCGGGGGCGTTAGCACTAGGAGCTTTGAACGAATAGGCGACTCACCATCTCATGCAAACTGTCATCTTCGCCTTTTTTGAGTTCGAGCTTCCATCAAAAAACTTCTCGCTCGTGCAATCGGTCTCGACAAAGTTGTCGGAATTTTTGAAAAAAATTGAAAAAAAACGTTGAGGACGCGAGGGCATTGTGCCCTTGGTAGCCCCTGAGCAGGGAGCGTCTTTTGCCTTGGTGTGAAGACACTACCTGCTCAAGCACAAGCATTGCCACAAAGAAAAAGGTACACAACCGAATATAAGATTGAACTCGGAGACATGTGAACAAGGGCAAGGTGCATATATTTATTGACATACGAGTTTTGAACATTTACTTAAGGGTAAAACGGGCGTAGGTGTTCGATGTTCCATGCGTTGGTGACGACCCTCCCATCCTCGTACTTGATCTTGTACGTCCCTGGTCGGAGCACCGGGCGTTCGTCCCGTCGACCAGGTCACCGATGCTGACCGTGAAGCACTCGCGTGTGGGATCGTAGCCTTCGGTGCTGGAGGTGTCGGAGTAGCCGAACCAGTAGTCCGCAGCGTCGAGGAACCGCTGGAACACCACCAGATCTGGCACGCTGGAGAAATCCCATTCCGCGTAGCCGTGCGAGGTCGCGGGGGCAGCTCGCTGTCAGAGCCATGGTACGACTCGTCGTCAGTGGCAATGAGGTTTCTGGCCGCCAGGAGGTGGTAGCCGGGGAAGTCGTTGTACGCCGCAATGTCGGTGCCAGCGGACGAGGCGTAGGCGGTTGCGGCATTACACATCCCGCGGGGGAACTGCGGCCCGGGAGGCACGCGCTCCTCCGCGGGTGCTGGCATTGTTTCGTCGAGGGGTGCGTCGCGTCGTGCGCGCGCGCGCGCGGCCGACGTCGTTCCACTCGCGCCCGGCGTGAGCACCGGCCGAACGGTGTCGGTGTTGAGGTGTGCGAAGGGCCGGCGGCGCTCGGCGGCGCGGGCGGCGCCGGGATGCCGGCGGCAAGTGTAGCGGGAACCGATCCCGGTCCGGTGGACCGCCACGGATGGAGCTCAGCGCGGTTGGTGATGCGCATGAGGTAGTCGTTCCCCGTGGTTTGAAAGTTTAGACTCCCAAACCGGATCTCGAATCCAGCCGGGAGGGGGTCCGAACTTCCCATGGAGTACCTCTGGCCCCTGTACTCGGTGCGGATCACCATCGTGATGGTTGTTGGGAAGCAGATCTTCAGCGTGAGGCCCCCTACCTGGCGCGCCAACTGTCGGGGTTCTCTACCGCCGGCAGTAAATTTCTATCGATCGCGTGTCGGGCTCGGATGGTTAGCGTAGGAGACAACATGGTTTATACTGGTTCGGGCCTTCGAGGAGTAATACACTACATCCAGTGTGTTGCAGCCGTGTTCCTGAGCCAGGTGTGCTCGTAGTAGGGGTTACAAGCTAGTCGGGAGAGGGAGATCGCTCCCAAGTCCCATGTGGTGATGTTTGATCGTATGAAAGTCTAACCCTTGTGACCGTTGCCGTCCTTTCCCTTTTATAGTCACAAGGGGAGGGGCACAAGGGGAAGTAAAAAAGAGTTACAGTGCTTGACAACTGGCATGTCCCGTCGCACGTCGTCGTCCGTCAAGGTGCATTGAAGCCGAGTTGCGATGCCTTGTCGAGGAAGTCGTCGTGTGGCTGGGTTGGACTGTTCCCTCCGGGACGCTTGGCCTTCTCCCCGAGTAGTTTGAGTTTGTCTTGGTTTATCCGAGTGCTTTCCTAGCCTGCCACACCCGAGCCTAAGTCTAGGACCACGCGCATCGTAGAGGGTGCTTGAGTGCCTCGGGTTGAGTCTTGCGTGCGGCAGAGCAGGAGATGATGGCGATATGATGGCTGCGCGGATTGTCAGACCGGCATTAAGGCTCTTGCAGGGGCAGGTCGCATGCATGGCCGCCAGCTGTTGTTTCTGTGTGACGTGGAGATTCGCTCCTCCTCACACATCGGTAGCATCGCTCGAGTCGTGCGCCTGGGCCCACGCACTAGTCGGAGCCAGAGACTTGTCGTGCGAGGCGGAGACATGTCGTGCGAGGGTTCCTCTAGTGGGAAACTAGTCGGAGATGCAGCCATCTGGCCAAGGACTGGGCGTTCTACTTAGTGAGGGTCTTGACGAAGATATGCATGCCTTCCCTGAGATGCAAGCCTTAACCGAAGAAGCAATGTAACTCATCTATTTGTTTTGATTGGCAATATGGAGTGACTTGTGGATCCAAGTGTGCATTCTTATGCTAAATGGAAAAATCCTAAGTCACTAGCTCAAGTATGGACGTGCTCAAGACATAGGCTAAACTAAAAGCCCTCAAGTGGAAATTATTCAAGTATGGCAAGATTGAAGACATTCAATCTCAAGAGGATGACATGGTGTTTTTATTTATTCTTGAGTATAGGTATGTCGTACTATTAAGGCAGATGCAACATTAGCTAGTTGACCAAGTCAAAGTGCTCTTAGATAAACCTTGTGAGAAAATAGCCTTGAGAGCCTTAGAGTGTGCTAACTAACCCTCCTAACATAACCTAAGCCACTTCATCTCTTTGGTGAAGTGTTGGAATGAAAGAAAGGGTTTGGGGGTGTCTCGAGCCTGACCAGTCTGACCAGTCAGGGGCACCGGTCTAACCGGTGCCGCTAACCCAACGACTAGTTTTTCGAACATCGGTCTGACCGGTGTGGGGCAATGGTCTGACCAGTGCCGCCCGACAGCTAACATCTAGTTTTCTCATTTGAGGGGGTATAAATACCCCAAGCCTTCTACAGTGGAGGGCTGCTGTTCTTGGTGACTTTGCTGAGATCCTAAACCGTTCTTTGCAAGCCCTATGCCTTAGTGGCTCTCCCCAACCTATTTTTGTGAGATTTGTGGATTCAAGCCATACCTTTGAGTTGGGATTGAGAGAGTGAGCTCAACTTTGTGAGCTAACAAGAGCATGCCCATATCTTGAGCACTTCGGTTTCACGTCTACAAGCTTTGAAGTATTTGTTACTCTTGGAGGTTTGCCTCCTAGACGGCTAGGCGTTGCCGGCTAGATCTAAAGGTTGTGGTGAGCAGCGGCAAGTTTGTGAGGGTTGTGATCTTGCCACTTCGTGAAAAGGATCGCCTTAGTGGAAAGGATGAAAGTGGTTGAAAGAGACTCGACTTGTTGTGGGAAAGTTCCCATACAAGCTCCTCAATTGAGGCATAGCCTTTCCTTAGTGGGAGGTGAACTTCGGGAAACAAATCCTTGCGTCTCATTGTGGTTTGCCTGTCTAAATTGATTTCTAGCATATTTGATTTGCTTCTGCTTTGATCTACTTGGGTGTGCTATTTGTGTGTGCAGGGATCATTACCCTACTTGTGATTATCTACCAAGGCTACTCACCAAGTTTGTTTCGTTCTAGAAGTCAAGAGGAGCTTGAAGCTATTTTTGTAGGTGCTCTGTGATACACCGGTTGACCGGTGCTAGGCAACGTTCAGACGGCGCCTCCTGCGAGTAGAGTCGGTGACCGGTCTGACCGGTCAGCATCACTGATTTGACCGGTGGACACTGACGGTTCAAGTTTTCGGGGAAGAAAAGCTAAAGTTGGTCATAACGCCTATTCACCCCCATATAGGCGACACCAAGGTCCTTTCAAGTTTTCGGTGCAAAACATGACGAGGGGTAGCTGTCCAGGGAACAACTTGTTTTGAAGGGAGGGTCTCATCGGTGACCAATTTTTGCAGCGGAAGGAGCTCGTCGGTGGCTGACCCACCGGATCCAGAAGGGGTGATAGAAGAAGGTTGGGAGATTGAGTGTGAAGGAGGAAAGATGTGAGGATTGCGACAACCGCTGAAATCACGGAGGAGGGAAGTAGTAATGCCGCTGATGTGGTCTAATTGGGTCGTATCCCGTCTGGTCCAAACGTGTCAGATACATGTATATCCAAGCCAACATATATTTTTTTAGATGAATATAATACATATCTAGAGGGTATTCATATCCGACACTTATCAAATACACGATACACAACCCTTTTAGACGTATCTATGTGTCATAGGTCAATGGTTGTCAACATGAAGTTGTATTATCGCAAAATGAGCACACATTAGCTGGAAAATATTTCATGCGAAGAACTTGTCCTCCTGATTTTGAATCCTCTACCCAACACAAGTGCTCTGTATTAAATTTATTTCGAGGATTAACCATTGCCATTATGTGTAAGGATGTTCTTCATGCGTCTAACCTATTTGTTTGAGGAAGACATAGCCGGTCTCAGTGGAGTTTCATAGAGAGTTTCATTGCATTAAATATGCATACGTGGTGAAGAGAGATAATGTGAGAGTTTCATGGGATGTGAGGAGAGTTTCATCATCATGAAACTCCACTGTCATAGTTACCTAGTTTTCAGTCTAGGTAATTGTGCTCATGAAATGTGCACTGGTCTAAAAGGTGCATTTGCATGCCACAATAAAATTGCCCAACATTGTATTTGTTTCATTGGGGCTAATTGTCATGATTTGAGTGCCACTAACTATATCAATTGAAGGGTGCAATATCACCTTGCCTTTGGGAGGAAAAACCAGCTACTCCAGTAGACTCGAAAAATAATCGCTCTATTCCAAATTACAGGTCGTTTGACTTTTTTACTTCAAATCTGCTTATCTCATTAAAAAATTCGTATATAGTCAAATTTAAGTTATTTCTGAAGAATTTTATTAATAAGTAAGTCACAAATATGATCTTTTGCATGATTTTTAAATAAAATTAGTGGTCAAATTTGAAGTTAAAAAGTGAAATGAACTATAATTAGAACGAGAAAGTATTATTTTAGTAATATTTGTGCATTTTGTTTGAAATACATAATCAGAATCGCTTCTTCAGTTCCGGGGATGGAGGGGGTCATTTGATTTCTTCCGCTATCAAGCGGTAGCAGCCTGTTCGGTTGGGCCGCAACCGGCTGGGCTGGACCAGCGGCTGGCAACTAGCCGTTCGGTGGGCTGGTTTCCAGCCGTTCGGCCTGCTGGTCCGCTGGTCCAGAGTATATAATCAACCCACCAGTTGCCCTAGCGCGTCTCCCCCGCCTGCCCGCGATTCCCCACCCTTGCCTCCGCACCCAATCTCCGCGCCGCCCTTCCCCGACCCTCGCCGCCGGCCCACTCTCCTCGCCGCCCTTTCCCCACCCTTGCCGCCGCCCTGACCCCCACTCTCGCCGCCGCCCTGACCCCCAACTTCGCTGCCGCCCTCTCCCCTTCCCTCCCCGTCACCCTCTCCCCCCGTTTTTAGGTCTTGGCACCATGGCGGGCGTCGTTCGGTAGGCCATAGATCTCACACTGACACAGATCCGGCCTGCCCGCGACCGTCGTCCTGCACACTCGTGTCACGACGCAGCCTCACCTCCGGATCTTCACGCCTTGCCTTCTGCAAATGATGACACCGATGCGACACTTCCCGCACGGCGCCAGTATAGTCGTCGTCTAGGCGTGCAAGATCTCCGCCGATCGGTCCAAGATATTCGTCGTGGCGGTCCAGATCTACGTCCTCACCTTCGATGTGTACGTCTTGGCTTAGCAGATCTACTTCCTCCCGTTCCAGAACTCGGTGGTGACGTTCAAGCTCCAGTACTTGGCGTACAAGATCTCCTTCCTGAGGTCCAGAGGCCCGTGCTGGACTTGAGCGGCGTCGTCCTGCCCTCCTGCTTCCATCATCCTCTAGTCCATCCCTTCAACGACCCCGACTATACTCCCCATTAAGGTATGGCTCTTCCCTCCGCTCCGGTTCCAAGAGTACCATTGAATCCCATGCTTCACTTGTGCTTGATATGCATATTGACGTTGGTCAATCAGGGACTTTTCCTTGCTTCATGCGATTAACCGTGAATCATACTCAATTTTGTGCTACTTGCTTGTTCTCCCTCTTTGCTTCCGTGCTTTGTTTCAGATCCACCATGTGTGCATGTTGACCTCTAGGATATGGTACCATGTGTGCTTTGTTTTAGATCCACCATGTGTGTCTGAGGGTTGTTAGTCCACGGTTCTAGTGCACAAAGTCGTTTCATTCAATTTTCCTCTGACCAACATATATGGATTAGTTGCTGCATGTTTTCAGATCTCAAGTCATTATGCAATTCTTTATTTGATCACCACATTACATGTGTATACAAGACTACAACATGTTATGTCGTGCATGTCAAGAGCAACATCATGTTATGTTTTCTGTATGTTCATTGTTTCGTAAAAATTCTTACCTTCCACATCTGTTACATGACCACCCCCACACTACTACAACCACTACCGGCCGAGTCCGTAGCATCGTGCGCTACTCCAGCAACCAGGCGTTCCTGCTGTCCCCACTGTGCCAAGGCAAATCCCCAGCCCTCCCCTCCCCTCCCCATCCCACCCTTTGTACTCTACATTTGCTTGTATACATTACATGCCTTTAGTCTCAAGTGTCACTGCGATATTGTGGTACAGATGGCTGAGCGTGCTAACTGGAGTAACCGTGACACTGCACTGTTGAAGGACCGATTAGGCGACCAGAGAGGGGGGTGAATGGGAGCCGATAAAAATTCTTCTCGAGGGAGATTGAAACTCTGACAAGATGAACTCGCTCGGTCGGACCCCCAAAATCACACGCTCCGCACTTCTACCTTCTGTTTGCCAAAACCACGTAGCCACTGGAGTGCTACTGGTCCTAGGAACAAACACTACCAGCAACCTCAACACACACGCACCCACGACAGCGGAAACAACTCGAAAGCCGGATGTCCGGAGGAGGGCGGTTAGACCGGGTATAGGGGCCGGTTAGACCGCCTCCACCGGGCAACCAAGAAATCCTCCGAAACACCTCTTCCGAGCACCAAAACGCACCACGGTTTCACCAACGAGAGATCTCTCGGTCGGGGCCATGCTAGCTACCGGAAGATCTTGGTGAAAACCAAAACTCCACCCAAGGGCCTAGGGGCGGTTAGACCGGCTACCGGGGGTGGTCTAACCTCCTATACCCAACAACGAACTCCAACCAAGAACACCTAGCAAATGGCACGAGAACGACCCGAAATTTCACCCGGACGCTCCTCGATCAAGGCGGACAAACTCACGGAGGAAAATCCGGCGAAACAAAACTTTGACTTGGAAGACCCGGGGTGGTTAGACCGCCCCCTCCGGGCGGTTAGACCGCCTCTCCCAAAAAACGAACCCGCGGGTCAAACTCCAACTTCCTCGCGCCCGATCTCCCGAATCACTCTACCGGATTGCGGCAAAACTTCGGAACTAGCGGGGGTTACCTCCTCGGGCAACCTCTACCTCAAAGGAATTTGTCGGTGCGGAATATGGTCCCGACACTAACCGGTAGATAGCGCCTAGGTCTATCCCTCAATGGTCGATGCCAAGCAACAAATGACACAAGGTTTTATCCCGGTTCCCGCCGAGGAGGCCGTACGTCCCGGGGGCGTGCTCGTGGCACTATATTGCTCGGCACCGGGGTGCTTGTAGTGGGGCAAGTACAAGCAAGGCGGGAGAGGAAGTGTGGCTTCCAAGTCCCCGGTGGAGTGGGCCGAAGGTGTTGTGGGAGAATAAGAGAGTGAGTGCACGGTGTGTTCCGTTTCTCGAACCCGTCCCCCCGCGGGCGGGGGCTCGCTTCCCCTTTTATAGGCCAAGGGGGCGGCGAGTTACATGCACGCCGCGCTATCCAGCTACGTGGGGGTGCACGTCGTGCTACGCTGTAGAGCGGGCGGCCGTCCGGACGATCTTCGCTGCGATCCGGCCATGATGGCCTACCCCGTACCCGAACAGTGGCGGTTCGAGGGTAGGAGGGCGGCGGATGGCGGTGGCGTCCTCGATAGGCTTCGAGGGAGGTGCGATGATGGGCGGTACGGGGCACGGGGAGCGGGCGAACGGCGTTCCTTCCCAACGCGCTCCGCGGTAGCGGGAGTGGTTGCTACGCGCGCCGGCGTGCGCCTGCGGTGCCGGGCGTGCTCCCCGCACGCGTGGGTACGGCGGCCGCGCCGTTTCGGTGACCGAGATGGCCATCCACCGGCCTAGCGCCTCCCCACCTAACCCGTAGGGTCACGGGGAAAGTGAAATCGAGGGTGCGCCCGGCCCCCCTTCGAGGGTCGGGCGCGTTAGCCGTCTTTGTAGTGGGCGCGCGGTGTCACGGGACGACACCGGCCGTACGCACGGTCCATCTCCACGATGGCGGGGATAGGCTCCTCCCCGGGGAGTTGGTGCGGCGGCACCGGGGTGCGAGCCCCGGCGCATGATGGCGCCGTCTGCGGCGTCGGGGCGTTAATGCCCGTGTACGGGACCGGCGCACGCGTGCGGGGCGCCCGTGAGCGTGGCGGGCCCGGCCGAGGGCGGGGCAAACCCTCGAGCGAGATGAGACCCGCTCGAGGGGGTGCGAGCCCTCGGCGGGGCGGGACCGCTCGAGGGAAGAGTTGCCCCTCGAACGGGGCGAGCCCGCTCGAGGAGGAGCGCGCCCTCGAGCGAGGCGGAGCTTGCTCGAGGGGTCTTCTAAGCGGGCCGTCTTGGTGGGCCGCCGGAGTCCCGCCGCGTAGGCCATGTCTCGCACGGTTAGTTACCCGCATGGTTAGGCTTGGCGTGTTTCGATGCGGGATTTAAGTGAGGATTTCCCCGTTGTTTAAGGGGACCCCTAGGGCTGTCCCCCGACGGTGCCCCCGAGCATCCGCGGGTTTGCCATTGAGGCTCCCGCGGATGCGGAACCTGCGATAGGACGTTCTTCCCTCCTTGTTTGCGAACGCTTTCCGTGGCGCCGCGTCGGCGGACCCGCGGGTCTAGCCCCGAAGCCTGCGCAGAGTGTGGGCTCTCTGCGGGGGGGTTAACCGCGAGAACTTTGGTCAGAAAGGCGTGGCACATATGCCAACCGGCATCGGCGGTATTTCAGCCCGGCTTCGGGGGTGCACGCTCCCCTGTCCTTTGTCTCCCGGCGGGTGCAATTTCAAGGAGTTGTAGCCGTGCGTCAAGCCCCCGAGCCTTGGCCCGTTCGAGGCGATCGGGTCGAGCCTGACGACTTGCTTTTTAACGCGCCCTCGCCGTCCCTCCGCGGGACGGAGGGTGAGGTTTCCGCAACTCCCATCGAGCGGGTCGCGACTTGCGGATTCCTCTTCGAGCCGGTAGCGGGTGGTTCGAGTGGACGCCCATGCCCCGTTCGATAAGGGTAGGCCGCGCGGTCGGAGACACGTCCATGGAAGCGCTTGCGTGGGTTTGCTAGGTGGGGCTCGGTCCCGTTCGCTAGGGACCGAGGGCGCGGAAGCTCTCCCTCGGTGGGATCCCCCCCGCTAGGCGCCCTCGGCGGCTCTCGAACACGACATGTGGGGCACCCTCGAGCCGACGGGCTCGAGGAACGGCTCGAATGCGCGTGCCCTCGTCGTCCCTAACTCGCGATGCGAGGCGCTGTTCGAACCCGTCGAGGGTCAGGCTTCGAACCTCTGATCAGTAAGGCCGTGCGGGGTGGCGCCCGGGCGGCCCCGTCTTTTCACGTTTGCGGCCGTCGAGGGGTCTGGGCGTGCCGGCCCTCGAGGTGTCTTTGGTTGGTTGCACAGCGTATGTGCTTTATTTTAGAAGGTTGACATTGTCTCGAGCCAAGGGCTCGTGCCGCTCGAGGGTTTGCCGTGGCATGGGTGCCCGCGGTCGCACGCTCTACATCGAGCGGGTCCGGACGACCTTCTCACGTCGATATCCCCTCGAGGGTTGACGTCATTTTGAGCCAAGGGTCATGCCGCTCGAGGGTTTCACGTGGCATGGGTGCCCGCGGTTGCTGCTCTACATCGAGCGAGGGTCCGGACGGCCTTCTCACGCCGATATCCCATCGAGGGTCGCCTTCGCTTCGAGTTGAGGGTCGGGCCGCTCGAGGGTTTTGCGTGGCATGGGCGCCGCGGTTGCCTCTACATCGAGCGGGTCTCGGACGGCCTTCTCACGCCGATATCCCATCGAGGGTCGCCTTTGTTTCGAGCGGGGGGTTCGTCCCGCTCGAGGGTTCTCCTTGCTTGGCAAGGGACCCGGCATTTAAGTGCCTTGCGGTCGTGGCCGCGGGTTTGCGCGCGGGCGCGTCTTTTTAGGCGTTGCGGCCGCGCGCGCGCGCGCGAGTGGGCGGCGTGGCGGGGCGGACGTGACGGTTTTGCCTCGGTTGCTGCCGGTCTTTCTTTGCCGCAATGATGACCCGCCCGCAAGTGTTATAGCCGCCGCGGTCGTGGTGGGGCCCATCCGTCGACGCGATGGGGAAGATTCCCTGCGGTTAATGCTAGTCGGGGCGTCCGCTCGGAGAGCTCGCCCGTCGGCCTATAAAGCCGCGGGGAGGAAGGGACGGCGGTTTTTTACCTTAGCTTCTCACCGTTTTCGGTCCCCGCCCCTTCGCCTTCGTCCTGCTCTTGCCATCGCGCGGGCTCGCTGTTAAAGCTTTTTCCCTCCGCTCCTTGTCCTCCGCCTCTCGCTCGCTTTCGTTCTCTTCATGGCGCCACCTCGGCTTCCCGTTAGGGATCCCGGAGCCGTACGCACCGGGAGAGGTCGACGGTGACCGGCTCGCCCTTGGCGAGCCGGTCGCCGCCGGTCGGCCGGCGGCTAACGAAGAAGGGCGCCGGCGGAGTGGATCGTGCCGCCGGCGGCGCACCACGAGCCCAACCCGCCGGAGGGCTACGTGGTGAGCTTCATCCGCTACCACGAGCGTGGCTTCAACGCGCCGGCGAGCACCTTCATGCGGGCGATGTGCTACTACTACGGGGGTGGAGCCGCACAACTTCGCCCCCCAACGCGATCTCGCGGCGGCCACGTTCGTGGGCGTCTGCGAAGGGTACCTGGGGATCCCAATCAACTGGGATCTCTGGGTTCACCTTTTCCGCGGGGAGCTCATCACGCAGCCCACGTCGGAGCCGAGGACCCGCCGCGCGGTGCGCGCCGGCGGGATGTCGCTTGCCCTGCGGGGGCAGCTCAAGGATTTCTACATCCCCTGCACCATGACGACGAACAACGCAAGGCTGGGAGCGGGGATGGTTCTACCTGCGCAACGCCGAGCCCGGCCTTCCTCCCTACACCGGCCGGGTGTTCAAGAAGAGGCCGGACTCCTGGGGCTACGGGGTGTCTACGGCCCAAGCATCGGCGCGGCAAGAGTCCGTCCTCGCCGCCCTGCAGCGGCTGGCGAAGCACGGGCTCAACGCGATGGGCGTCCTCGCCTTCCTCCACCACCGGCGGGTCGTGCCTCTGATGGAGAGGCCGCTCTGCATCTTCGAGATGACGGAGGCGGCCAACCCCGTCGACCTGGCGAGGTCGCGGATGCTCCCGACGCTCCTTGAGCGGCCGTATGCGCTCACCCGGCGCGGAACGCCGTCGACACCGGACGCCGCCACCGCGGGTCGGACCCCATGGGACCTTGAGATGCTCCCCACGGGCCCGCGGGGTGAGTTGGGTTCCCGATTTTGTTTTAGTTCTTGGTCTTGCTTCGTTTCCCCGATGCGCCATTATCGCTCCCGTGCGCGGTGGTGGAGTTCAACATCGCCAAGTCCGTTCCACCCACCCCCGACTCCCGTGCGCTCGGCCGGGCGGCGCGGCGGGAGCAAACGGGAGCGGGCGGCGCGCAAGAGGGAGCACGCCGGGCGTCGTCAAGCACGCCGCGACCGGCGGGCCGCGGAGTACGGCGGCGCGAGGAGCTGGGGCTCTCCTCCCCGGATATCGAGGAGCCCTCGTCTTCGGACGAGGACGAGGAGGAAGAGGGCGAGGGGGAGGGCCCCTCCGACGGGTGGCGGCCGCGCCCCCATCGCCGGAACCCGCGCCGGCGTCAGGGGCGGTTTCGTCCGGGGCGGGCGCACCGGCGCCCGCCGCCGGGCAATCGTCATCGGGGGCGGCACGCACCGCGGAGGTGCCGGCGCGCGCCGCGGAGGCACGCGTGGCGGACGCGCCCCGGGCGTGCGTCAAGCGTGCCCGCGCGCGGGGGGAGCGTGCCCGCGCGCGCGGCGTCATCGTCGAGGGGCGCGACGGCGGGCGTGCCCGCGCTCGGGGCGAGCGTGCCCCCGCGCGCGGTGGCGCCTTTGGGAGGTGTGGCATCGGGCGCGCCCGCGCATGGGGCGGGGGCGTGCTGCGCGCGCGGTGGCGCCGTCGGGAGGCGCTACGGCGGGCGCGCGACAGCCGCGCCGGCCTCGTCCGCGAGGCCTCGAGGAAAAGGAAGCGGGCCTTTTCCTCTGCGAGGTAAGGAGCCTGTCCTTCTTCGTTTGGTTTGGCTCGTCGATGACTAAGTGCTCTGACCCTCCGTTCGTGCCTGCGCAGGGCGGTGCCAACCGTTCCTCCTCTTGCACCAGCCAAGGTGCTGAGGACGGACGCATCGATCCCCACCCGGCGGCGCTCGTCGAGGGGGTCGCGCCCGGGGACAAGTACGGCGGCGGGCGCGAGCTCGCAAGACCCGGCTGGGGCCTCGAGGCCCCGGCCGGCGGATCAGCCCGCCGCGGCGCCGGCCCGCAGGCGGCGGGGGGGACGGCCGGCGCCGGTCGTCCACGGAGACGCGGGCCGCGGCGGCGGCGACGGTGGAGGGTGCGGCCCGCGGTGGGCGCCACCGCGGAGGAGGTGGAGCGGGCGCAACCGCGGGAGCGCCCGCGGATGTGGCGGTACGGCCGGAGGTGGCGGCCACGGCGGCACAACGGGCGCCCGTGGCCGCGGAGGCGCGGTGGAGGTGCCGGCGGAGGCGGCGCAAGCGCCGCGCCCGCCGGCGATTTGCAGGCGGAGGTGGTGGAGCTCTCGGATGACTCCCCGCCGCCTGGGTGGAATCAGTGGGCCGGGCCGGGCCCGCGAACTCCCCCGAGCCCCGGAGGGGGGCCCTCGTGAGGCGGCACGAGGGTCACATGGTGGTGGGGGGCCGAGGGCATGGTGCCGAGGCCTCGTCCTCCCACGCCGGCCGCCCTGCCCAGGTGGAGGGGGCCGTCGATGATCCCCCGGCGTTTGCTGACGCCCGGGGGGAGCAGGAGCTCTGGGGCGAGCTCCGGAACCACGGCGCCACGCTCAACCGCGCGTTGAACGAGGCGCTGCAAGTCCACGGCGGCCCGGCCTGGCTCGTCTTCCAGGTGAGCCATGGTTGCTCGTCCCTCTTCCCTTTTCGTTTTCGTATGTTGCATTCAAGTCTTGGCGCTTACGGGATTTGACGTGTGGATGCCAGGAGCTCGAGCGCCGCGCCCACGACAAATACGACGCGTTCGACCGGGTGAACGCCGAAGCCCAGCGGCTCCGGGAGCAATGCAGCGCTTTCGACGCGCTTGCAGACGCTCTTAGGACGCCGGACAGCTGGTTGGCGTACCGGCCCCGGCTCCGGCCCGACGAGCTCCCCGAGAGCTCGAGGCAGGACGCGGCGCGTCGCTCGAGCCTCGAGCGGGTCCGGGCGGCCCTCTTCGATCGCGACGAGGCGCCGTGGAACGCGCGCGCGGATCCGGATAAGACGCGGACGCCGGGCCGCCAACCGGGAGGCGGGGGGTGGCCACCGCTCGCGCCGAAGCCCGGGAGCTCCGCACGTCGTCGAGGGGGCGCAGGGCGCGGCGCGCCGGGCCGAGGAGCGGGCGCGCGGGTTGGAGCGAGCGCGCCAAGGAGGCCGACGATCCGAGGGCCGCCCTCGACGCCAAGGCCGCGGCCCTCGTCGCCGCCGAGGAGCAGCCGCAGCGAGAGCGCATCGCCCGCCGGGGGGCGAGGGGCGGCTCCGGCGAGGAGCGAGCCGCCCTTGGCGACGCCCGGACGGCGCCGGGAGCGGGAGCGCGTCGCTCACGAGGCGGCGGAGAAGTCGCCGGAGGAGCGGAACGCCGCATTCTCCGAGGTTGAGGACGAGGCGCTTGCCTCGCCGCATCGCTCACGCCAACCGGAGCTGGCCCTCCGCGAGCAAGGCGAAACCGTCCAGCGCCTCGAGTTGGCAATCGAGTCCGCGCGCCGCGACTTCGATTTGGAGAGGAAGCAAGTCGAGGGTGAGCCACTGTTTGACTCTGCTTGTTGGTTTTTGCTTTAGAGGGTCCGCTTCCCCCTTTCTGATTTCTTTTCGTCTCGTCGATTCCAGGCTTGCGCACCGCCCTGGGGCACGCTGCTGGGCGGGCCGAGGCTCTGCAGGCCTCCTACAACTCCTCCGAGCAGGAGCTGCGGGAGCTGCGCGATGCGGCCCTCGAGACCTGCCGTGTCGTTGAGGAGGGCGAGGCCCAAGCCGGCGCCTCGCCGGCCGGCCGTCCGCGCGCCCTCGGCGGCCACGTCACGGAGCGGATGCGCCGGGCGTTGCACCTGGGCGTCCAGAAGGCCCTCGGAGTGGTGCGGTCCCACTACGAGGTAAACTTCGAGGCGCTGGCGGAAGGCTACGTCGTACCCGAGGGCGTCGAGGACGAGGTGGCCATGGAGCGTATGGATGCGCTCGCTGCTGATGCCGCCGGGTTGCTCGCCGAGGCCTTCGAGGAGTTCCTCTTCCCCGACGTCGCGGACGCTGCTGCTCCTCCCGCCTGAAAGCAGTCTGGGCGCTAGGCCCGTTTTTTATGTGTATCGATGCTCGGCCTCGTGGCCTTTTGTAAATAAACAAGTCGTTTCATGAACATGGGCATCCGATGTAAATGAAATCGTTTGTTTATCACGCTTTTTGTTTCTCCTTCTTCCCGAGTAGATTCTAGTTAGGGGAGTTCGATTTTCGCGGGGGGCCCGCTGGGTTGGAGGCGAGAGAGAAGGGCCATAGCCACGCGGCGTAGGCTATCTCTCGGCTCGCACACTCCTTCCGCCGTGCCACCCGCGCCCGTTCGAATCGTGGCTCGAGGTTGAAGTAGGAAACAAACTTAGCGCGTGTGGGTTGTTTTTTACTTTTGCGCGAAAAATGGGACTATTTTGGGGGGGGGGGTGCCCCCCCCGCAAGAGCCCCCGAGGGTAACTTGGGTTTCGGGGGAAAGCCGAGTTGCCCTTTTATTAGACTTGGAGTATTTACATAGTTGACACCAACCGGGGCGTTGGCCATGTGATTTTACAACAAAAAGTACTTGGAAATCCTAGCTAAGGGTAGAAGCGACGTAGCCGTTGGATGTTCCAAGCGTTGGTGAGTTCTTCGCCGTCCTCGTTGGCCGCCTTGTACGTGCCCGCTTGAGCACCTTCACCACGACGTAGGGTCCCTCCCATGGGGGCGATAGCTTGTGGCGTCCTCGGTTGTCTTGGCGTAGCCTTAGGACCGCATCCCCTTCGTCGAAATCCCTCCGACGTATCTTGCGTGCTTGGTAACGTCGTAGGGACCGTTGATACCTTGCGGAGTGCATCAACGCCACGAGGCGTACTTCGTCTAGCTGGTCCAGCGAGTCCTCGCGGGCTCGCTGGTTAGCATCCTCGTCGTAGCCTCGAACCCTGGGCGACCCATATTCCAGGTCCGTGGGGAGGACGGCCTCCGCGCCATGGACTAGGAAAACGGGGTGAACCCGGTGGCTCGCTTGGGGTTGTCCTTAGGCTCCACACGACCGCTGGTAGTTCTTGGAGCCATTTTCGGCCGGATTTGTTGAGCTGGTCGAAAATTCTGGGCTTGAGGCCCTGTAGAATCATGCCGTTGGCACGCTCCACTTGGCCGTTGGTCTGTGGGTGTGCCACAGCTGCCCAATCCACGCGGATGTGGAACTTGTCGCAGAACTCCAAGAACTTCCGGCCCGTGAACTGGGACCCATTGTCCGTGATGATGGAGTTTGGCACTCCAAAGCGGTATACGATGTCAGTGAAGAACGTGACCGCCTGCTCCGCCCTTAAATTCGTGATGGGACGCACCTCCACCCACTTGGAGAATTTGTCGATCGCGACAAGCAGATGGGTGAAGCCCCCGGCGCCTTCCGCGAGGGGCCCGACGATGTCCAACCCCCACACGGCGAACGGCCATGTCACGGGGATCGTTTGCAGGGCATGAGCGGGCAAGTTGGACTTGCGGGCGTAGAACTGGCACCCTTCGCAGGTGCGTACGACTTCGTTGGCGTCCGCGACCGCGGTAGGCCAATAGAAGCCTTGGCGGAACGCGTTGCCGACAAGGGCGCGCGGCGCAGCGTGGTGGCCACAGACCCCTGCGTGGATGTCCCGCAGGAGCTCGCGCCCCTCGGGAATGGGTATACACCGCTGGAGGATGCCTGACGCGGCGCGCTTGTACAGCTCGCCGTCGACGAGGGTGAAAGATTTGGCCATCCTGGCGATGCGCCTGGCTGCGGCCCGGTCCACGGGGAGTTCCCCTCGATCGATCCAGGCGATGTATTTTTCTCGCCAATCCGCTTGGACAGGGGCCGTCTCTATGTCCATCGCGTCGACCTCGATGGAGCCGTACTCCTCGAGAAGGCAGAGCACGTACGCCTCGTTCGAGGGGTCCTCATCCATGGGTTCCGCACCCGCTGGATTCGAGGGAGCCCCCGAGGGTCCACCGTCGCTCGAGGGGTAGGGCTCGAGGGTGACCGAGGGCTGCGCGATGTCGCGCGCGAAAACGTTCGGGGGAACGGTGATCCGCCCGGACGCGATCTTCGCCAGCTCGTCTGCTTCTTCGTTGTACCGGCGGGGTACGTGATTAAGCTCGATGCCGTAGAACTTGTCTTCGAGGGCCCGCACGGCTTTACAGTAGGGCCTCCATCCGGTCATCGTGGCGGCTCGCGTTCTTCATGACTTGATCGATCACGAGCTGCGAGTCCCCTCGCACGTCGAGGCGCTTGACGCCCAACTCAATGGCGATTTTGAGGCCGAAGAGGAGGGCCTCGTATTCTGCCATATTGTTGGATGCGGGGAAGTGGAGGCGCACTGCGTAGCGCATGTGTTCTCCGAGGGGTGACACGAAGAGCAGGCCCGCGCCCGCTCCCCGTCTTCATCACCGAGCCGTCGAAGAACGCAGTCCGGCACTCGCTTGAATCTGAGGGGGCGGCAGCTGCGTGTCCGTCCACTCGGCGACGAAATCGGCTAAGATTTGCGATTTGATGGCCTTGCGCAGGGCGTAGGCGAGTGTCTCGCCCATCAGCTCCACGGACCATTTGGCAATCCTTCCCGCCGCGTCGGGGTTGCGAATGATCTCTCCTAGCGGGAAGGAGGAGACCACCGTGACCGGGTGGGCCTCGAAGTAGTGGCGGAGCTTGCGCCGCGCCAGGACTACCGCATACAGCAGCTTCTGGACCTGGGGGTAGCGCGTCTTCGTATCCGACAAGACTTCGCTGATGTAGTAGACCGGCCTCTGTACGGGCAAGGCGTGTCCTTCCTCTCGTGCGCTCCACGATGATCACGGCGCCGACCACCCGGGTGGTTGCGGCCACGTAGAGCCGCAGGGGTTCGCCGTCTCGCGGCGGCGTGAGGATTGGAGCGTGCGTCGAGACGCCTTCGGCTTGTCAAGCGCGTCCCGGGCCTCGGTGGTCCGGGAGAAGCGCTCGTGCTTCTTGAGCAGGCGGTAGAGGGGCGAGGCCCTTCTCACCGAGCCTCGAGATGAAGCGGCTTAAGGCGGCGAGGCACCCCAACACCTTCTCGCACCCCTTTGAGGTCCCGAATTGGACCCATTCACTCGAGGGCCGCGACCTTTTCGGGGTCGGCCTCCATTCCCCGCCGGGAGACGATGTATCCTAGGAGCATGCCCCGCGGCACTCCAAAGACACATTTTTCGGGGTTTAGCTTGACCCCGTTGGCTCCTAGGCGGTCGAACGCGACGCCAAGGTCGTTAACCGAGGTCGTCCGCCTTCCGGTCTTGACGACGATGTCGTCCACGTAGGCTTCGACCGTCCGCCCGATGTGATCCCCAAAAACGTGCCGCATGCGGCGCCGATATGTTGCGCCCGCGTTTCGAGGCCAAAAGGCATCGTGACGTAACGAACGTCCCGAACGGTGTGATGAACGAAGTCGCGAGCTGGTCGGACTCCTTCATTTTTATTTGGTGATATCCCGAGTAGGCATCAAGGAAACGAGTAGTTCACACCCTATCCGTTGAATCAACGATTTGATCTATACGTGGCAAAGGAAAAGGAACTTTTGGACATGCTTTATTGAGACTAGTGTAATCTATACACATCCTCCACTTCCCATTTTTCTTTTTTACAAGCACGGGATTAGCTAGCCACGTAGGGTGGAACACTTCCTTGATGAACCCGGCCTCGAGGAGCTTCCGCGGCTCCGCTCCGATCGCCCGTCGCCGCTCCTCGTCGAAGCGGCGCGGCCCCGCCGCCGCACGGCGCGGGCGTTTGGCGGATATCAAGGGAGTGCTCGGCGACCTCCCTCGGGATGCCTGGCATGTCCGAGGGGCTCCACGCGAAGATGTCGGCGTTGGCGCGGAGGAAGTCGACGAGCACTGCTTCCTATTTAGGGTCGAGGGTCGAGCTGACCCTCAACGCCTTGCCCTCGGGGGCCGACGGGTCGAGGGGGACCCCTTTGGTTTGCTCGGCGGCCTCGAAGGTGCCGACGTGCTTGGTGGCGGAGCCGAGGTCGTCGTTGACCATCTTCTCCCGACGTGTTCACCGGCGCTTCATCCGGCCGCTAGTGCCTCCGCATGTTCCACGCACTCGACGTCGCGCTCGAATGCGTGCTCGATCGACGACCCGACGGTGATGACGCCGTTAGGACCCGGCATCTTCATCTTCGGTATGTGTAGTTGGGGACCGCCATAAATTTGGCATAGCAAGGTCGCCCAAGTATGGCATGGTAGGCCCCTTTGAACCCCACCACCTCGAAGGTGAGGGTTTCCTTGCGGAAATTCTTGGGGGGTCCCAAACCGGCCGGCGGATCGATCCGCCCGAGTGGTTGAACTCGCTTGCCGGGCGCGATGCCGTGAAACGGCTTCGTGCCGGGCCGCAGCTGGTCCCGATCCGATCCCCATCGGGCGCAAAGTATGCGCGAAGAGGATATTGAGGCTACGCCTCCGTCCATAAGGACCTTCGAAAACCGGCGTTCCCAATGATGGGATCGACCACCGGCGGACCTGGCTCGGGTTCGGGATGCGGTTTGGGTGGTCGTCCCGGCTAAAGGTGATGGCATCCTTCGACCAGTTGAGGAAGGCCGGAGGCGCCCTCTCTGCGGCGAGGACTTCATGCCGCTCCTTTTTGCGCTGCCGGGTCGACATGTCGACAGTAGGTCCGCCAAAGATGAGGAACACATTTTCGACGGCGGGGAAGCCACCCGCGTCGCCATCGCCCCCGTCTTTCTTGGCCTCTGCCTCCTTCGCGGCGGCACGGCCATAGAACTTCTTGAGCATGTCGCATTGCTCAAGGGTGTGGTTCACGGGAGTCTTGTGGTAGGGGCATGGCTTCTTCATCATGTCGTCAATGTTGACGGTTAATGTTTGTATCAAAGTTCGTTCGTGACTCGCAAGCGTACAAGTCTCCCGTCGTAGTCAAGGGACCCTTCTTCCCTCGAGTGGTGAACCCAAGGTATCGAATCCGTGGAACAAATGTGTGACGCAAGACTTAATCTATTAAAGCCAAATAACCGCAATCTTCAATAAAGAACAAGATACATCTAAGTAAAAGACATGAAACGAATCTAATCTACTAAAAACCGGAGAAAACAAAGTAAGATTGGGTAGATAAACCGATCTAGAGGGATCGGGGTAAGCCTTTTGTTGAAGTTCCAAGCAAAAGAAGAAGTAGCAAATCGAATCTTAATAAAAGCCTCTTTAAATCGTGGTTTCCCGTCCAAATCCGAAAACATCCGCCTTTCGAGACCCCCGTTCGTCACAACGTATCCCTATTCATGCGGGGAGCTTAGGGCGAGTCAAAAGACAAGTCGAGATTCTTTCGGAGGATCCGGCGTGTACCTCTAGCCACCGCGGCTACAAGAACACCCTATGTAATCTATCTCGAGAATAGAATTGAAATAAGCAAAGCCGATCGAAAAACGAAATCTTCGAGGAAACACTTGATCGGCGAGAAAAGATTCAACTTGATAATTCAACTATAACAATGATACATACACAAGATCACCACCGGGATCCTTCCTTGATCTTGCTTCTAGCTCCGGAACTCCGACGTGGTCTTCCGTGCAAGGTTCCCACGTCGGCTAGGGAAACCCTAGTCAACTAGCTCGACCCTCTCCTCTCCTAGATGATGTCCCTCTCCTCTCTCGCTTCTCGGCGGCCGAAGACGATTTCTTCTCTCGCGTGGCTCTCGGTCGGGGGACTATAAATAGCCCGATCGGCAACTAGGTCAAAGGGCGGCGTGTTTGGGCCCTAAATGGGCTCGGGGCCGACCGGATCGGGCCGGCCGGCCCGGGCCCATTTAGGCCCGGCCCCGCGGGCTCCTTTGCCCGAGGTCGGTTCCCTTGCTTCCCGGATGCTTCCCCCTTCCGCATGTAGGTCCATGTCGTCGGTTTCTCTCCGAATTGGACTCAACTCCTTGTCTTGCAAGCTTCAAGACTTTTCCGGTCGGGTCCCCGGAGTTTGTTGTCTTCTCGGATCGAGTCCCCGGCTTCTTGGAGTTAATATCACTTCATTGCATGACTTGTTCGGGACTTCAAGGTCTTGTCATGAGGTGCTTGATGAACTTGTCCCAAAAGTCTTGCATTCAACAATAAATCCCCGCATAAACATTAAACTCCAAAAACGACATGCACATGTGAACTTGTTATACCACGGGGGTTAGTACCAAAGGATAAGGTATAAAATTCATGCCAACACCGAAGGTAAACTCATGGCTAGGTTGACGGATTTTCACCGTCAACATCTCCCCCATGCTTAAACCTTGCTCGTCCTCGAGTAAGCCTTCGATGGATATCATCATTGCTAAACAATGTTTAAACCTTGCACTTGATTACACATGAGAAAACATAATGCTCTCAAAATTTTAATTCATTAAAGTTCCATAATGTACTAGCCTTCATTTCTACGGAGGGTAGATTCTCATTCAAGCTTATCCCACAAGTATTAACATGCTCACAAAGTTTTAAATAGATCTCGAATTTTTTGAAATGAAGATCGAGATAAAGAAAAGCTAAACCAAATTCACAAATTTAAATCATCTCGTGTATTGCTCATAAACTCTCATCTCACTTGTCTCTCAAGCCTATATATTCTACTCCTTTCCCTCTCATATATATGAGGAAGGCTTTATATGGAGCTTTGGGAAAGTTTAGTCCTAACAAGAATTTATAAGTGAGGTGTTGTCATAACAAGACAAGCTTCTCATGGTCTTACCGAGACTCGTCAAAAAGGTCATTGGAAAATAATGTTAAATCAAGGAGGGGAAAGAGAGAAATACACACACTTTTAGATAGGTGGACATGTGCAAATGGCAAAGAGTGATCCCGAGGCACAAAAGAAGTCCTCGTTATCGGATTGCACATGGTTGGAAAATGAGAATGGATCTTTTTATCTTGAAGCCTTGAATGCACTCTTAGAGAACCAGGGAGTTCATTTTACGCACAAATATATTTTTTTTTTTCTCTTATATTCTCATTCTTTTCTTTCTTTCTTTCTTCCTTATATATATATTTTTTCTTTCTTTGCTTTGGAAGTCATGTACATCGCCGAATTTTTTTTTCTTTCATCATTGTATATATTTTTTTTTAAATACTCCCTTTTGAACTCTATGGCAGCACCGTACCTACCTCCTCCCCCATGCTTAGACGTTGCTCGTCCTCGAGCAAAGAGGCGAAAAATAAGGTAGGTACCGGAGATATTTTCCTTGGAGAGATACTTGAAATCTTCAACGTTGGCACCGTCTTGCGATCTTCCTTGAATTGATGATCCATTCTCAATGATAGGTTGTGGTCAAGGAGGTAATCACAAAAAGATGATATTTGGTTAAAGGGTGGATATCCGGCGAAGTTTGTGAGACCACCGATGTGGGGGTACACAATGCACGGATAAAAGGCTAGCAAAAAGATAGATACGCAAAAACGGAATGACCAGCTTCTTAGTCTCGGGCCAGAGAAATCATGGCCTGCAATAACTCACTCAAAAATAAATCTTGTACACTAAGGTTTATGCACTCAAATATATATAAGGCTTTGGATAGGTAGAGCAACACACAAGTGATATTTGTGACAAGGTTAGCAATATTTTTGAGCATAAAAGACATCTTCAATCTATTCATAACTTGAGAGCGCATAAAACACTATGGGTCTTTATTTTAATCATAACCTCCGCTGAAAATTAAGCTAGTATTTAAATAAATTCAGATTTGTATTTTTAAGAGAGCACTAGCTTAAACATGCATAAATCAACTATAAAGATGAACAAAGCTGCAATTTTAATCATATATCAACATGGCACAAATTTTGCAACTTTTCCAATGATAAAAATCAAGGTGGTAACTTTATTAAAGGTGATATCAAGCTGAAATACATACTGAAAATAACATAACAAGCTTGCTGAAATTTAATTAAAAACAGAAAAATACTACGCAAACACATAAGAGCAAAAGCTGAAAATTACGGAGAGAAATAGAAAAGAAAAGAAAACTAAAGTTCCTAAAGTCTTCTAATCCTCCGCCGGTGGTTGATGTTGATAGTCTTGATAATAATAGCCTTGCTCATAATATGAATGAACGCTTCCTCCGTCGAATTGATTTGGCTCTACAAGGTGAAGGCGTCCTAGTTCAAAGGCAATATTTGCGTTGCCTTCACCGAGTTGAGCTGCGTTGGATTGGATGGCTGCGATATTTTGAGCATTTCTTGCAGCATATCCTCCAATGATAGCCATGCTTTGTTGTGGTTGGGGATGATGAGCGTAGGACTCCGCGAAGTTAACGTTGGGCACAACATAATTTTGAGGGGGCACCGGTGCACCACCCCCCCATGCTTGTTGTTGAGACCCTCCGTAATAACTAGGCGGAGGAGGAACCCCGCCGGATGGTTGCACATTGGGTTGTGCTCCACCCTCTTGTGCGGAGGATGTTCCCTCTTCTACGATCCTTCCTCTTTTATTTTTCCTTGCGGGGACAAGTATTCCCTCTTCCAACCAATCTTCCCTTCCTTCGGTGAAAAGCCTAAGCCTCTCGTCCGGAAGAGGGAGGTTCACAATGGCCAATCGGTAACCTCTTCTCTCATCTCCACTAATGTACTTGCCTTGCCGCAAGTACTCAAAACCGAGAGAGGTACCGCGCAAAAGGTGAGCGGGGTTTCTTGCGATCCCCGGTCGCAAGGAAAAGGCCAACATGGAGAGGTAACACCCCGAACCAATATCACTAGCCCCCGATGTTGCTTCACAACACCAACGGTTGATCATGAGGTACGAGGGGTCAATCGGCTGCCCGGCAATCAAAGCCGAGTATAGCCAATTTAACTCCGTGTCGGTCACCTTTGTTTCCCTCATCCTCCCCAATACCCTCTTGCACATCCAAGAGTGAAATATCCGGATAATGGGGTTGCGGATGCTTTTGCGTTGTTGATGGGCATCTCCGGAGATCATGCCCCAAAATTCCGCCAACATGCCGGGAGGCACGTCGACTTTCTCCGGAGCGCCCTTGTGGAATCCAAGTAGCTCCCTTACGTGCTCGTAGGGAACCACTTGTTGGATTCCCTCCAAACGGAATGACAAGCATTGCACCCCATCATCATCAACGATGGGTGCCAAAGTCATTAAAATTTCCAAGGTGTAACCCAAGTGGGTGTCCACCGAGATTCCGTTGGAGAACTGAATCCACCCGAGGTGCCCCAACATGTAGTTTATGTCGGTGCGAAAACCCAAGGTGTGGAGTGCTTGGTCGTCGATCTCGACATTTGGCACAAGCCTCTTCTCAAGATTGGCGAGCCTATCCTCCTCCTCCGCCGACATGATGATGAAGCCGTACGAAGATTGTGTCGGGGTGTAAGGAGGTGGTGCGGTTGAGCGAGTCGATCGTCGTGGTGGCGCGGGCTGCTCCTCCGTGTGCCCACGAGGTTCGGTGAACCTCATGGAAGTGCTTCTCGTAGCCCTCATACCACCAAGGAGGAGAGCGTCGCTCCTCCTCGGTGGTGCCGTGTCCGTCTCCATGCTCCGGGGAGACTCGGAAACCGAGTGCCTCCTCGAAGACGTGGTTGATGACGGCTTGGACGACGACGAACTCTTCTTCTTGGAGAAGAGACTTGTGGTCTTCTTCCACATGGTTGCTGCACTCTTTCTTCAACTATAAATCCGGGTTGCAACCGGTAAACTAGGCACTTAAACTCTTAGCTTCGGGTGTGGACTTTGAGTGGATTTAAGGATGTGGATTTTTCTTGAGCTTTCAAGCTTGGGATGGTTGGCTAAGTCTACGGAGGTTCCGAGCACACAAACTTGAACACACAAACAAGGGAAGGAGAGGGAGGCTTGCCTGCGAAGACGGGCACCGGGGGTGCATTTTATAGGGCGGGCCGGCCGGCCCTAGGCCGGCCGGCCCCGGGGTCCTCCGCGTGCTCCTCGGCGCGTCTTTCTCCCGGCGTGATCATCTCGCCTCGCAACTTTCCTGCCCGCGTGCTCCACAAGTTGCACCGCCCAAACGCTCTCGTCCACTCCTTTTCTTGAATTATTGGTCCTCCCACTTGATGCTCCATGCTTTGGGTCATGTCCATGCTCCCTAGCTCCACTTGCTTCACATGCCACCTTTGAAATCCTGCAAAGTTGATGCTTGCTGCCCACCATGCTTGTCCTTTGCATGTGGAGTGGGTGAAAGTTGATAAAAGAGAATCCAATGGTGCATGCATGATTAATTCAAACTTGATTGCCTCCATTTAGGTGTGTTTAAGGTTAAGCACTTCTCTAATTCGAATTTTAAAATATTTTTCAGAGCCATGCAAGAGCTTGAACATAATTTTAGAGAAGTTTTTAAACCATTAAAAACAAATGTAAGTCGAAAATATTTTTCGACTACGTCGATTTTCGTCTCACCGGTATAGTTTGCCTTCATCGGTTGAGAGCGAACGTTTTCCCGGTTCGATCATGGGGGCATAGGTTTAGGTTCTAATTTTGGCTAAATAAGAAAGATTTTGAATGAAACAAAATTAGAATAGGCTTAGAAAAATTCTAATCCTAGAGAAACCAAGGATAAAAAAATTTTTAAACCCAACCAAAAGCTTTGATTTCTAGGTTCACGCGAGTCCTACCACGTGCTGAATTTTTATAACACTTGAATATAAATCGTGGCTCTACTCGTGTGGTTTTAGCATGAAAAATAAGCCAACCTCAGCACCATAATGAGGGTGAAAGGTTGAGCTAAGGTTCTGAAATTATTTGGTTGAGGGGTTTCTCGAAAAGAAAAGAATCAAACAAGCACATAGGAAGGTTCATGCAAAGGGTTTATAATAAAGCAAACACTCAATCAAGAATTATGTCTCTAATATTGTTCAACCACTTCTAAGTCTAATGTCTTTGCGTAATAAAACTCAAAAACTAAATTATTAAAAATACTCGAAAAACCTGGAATCGGGTTGTCCTCCCGTAGCTTATTCTTGACTTGACTTGACGAAACGGGTTGCCTCCCGCCTAGCGCTTCGTTTATAGTCTATAGCTAGACTTCTTCACTTGATTACTCCGGATCAACGCTCTTTGCGGGCGTTGCAATCTTGGGTACCCACTTCCGCACCATCTTGGGCGCGGGCTTGTCTTTTGGCTTGGCTGTCTTAGTCATTTTTTTGGTCTTCACAGGCGGCTTCTCTTCCTTTGTCTTGACGGATGCAACACCTTCTTTAATTTTCGTTACGTTCATTTTTTCCGGCTCCTTCTTCTTTTTCAGCCCCTTCGTTTGTTTTGGTTCTCCCTTCACTCCAATCATGTTGCATGCCTCAATCCTTGGACGGAACTTGAAGGAACTCCTTTCTCCGTTGATATCGAACATGATCTCCCCCTTGCCAACATCAATAGTTGCTCCCACGGTCTTGAGGAACGGCCTTCCTAGGATGAGCGGCGGCTTCTCCCTCTCTCCCATCTCGAGCACAACGAAGTCGACGGGGATGAAGTGGTGTCCAATCTTCACGGGTACATCTTCGGCAATGCCCAAGGGATAGCGAATGGAGTTGTCACCCAACTCCAAACATATTCCCGTAGGCTCCATCGGTAGGCGTAACTTCTCGAACACATCCCTCGGCATGACACTCACACTAGCTCCAAGGTCGCATAACGCCTTCTCGAAGTTGAAAGAACCAACTCGAACATGGAATTGTAGGGCACCCGGGTCTTTTTGCTTCTCCAGCCCATAAGCAATAGCTGCACTACACTCCTCGGACATCTTGACATGATCTACCCCGAGTGTTGCTATCTCATATTTATTTGCAAGTATGTCTTTAAAGTAACGAGAATATGTAGGTACTTGTAGGGCATCTAGTAACGGCATGTTGATGCTAAGTCTACGCACAACTTCCACAAACTTCTCAAAGTGGTTGTCAAGTTTACCTCGGAAGTAGCGTGGCTTGAGTTGCGGTATCCTCGTGTCATCTTCCGCATCTCAAATTCGGGTTCCTCGGTGACGATCCCCGTAACCTTCTCTTTAGTCGCTTCTTCCACCTCGGTGGATGGTTTAAGCTTTCTTGCTCCCGCGGAACGTTCCGGATCTTCGGTCTCCTTCCCCGAACGTGTTTGAATGGCCTTCGCCGATTCGGGACATTTGGGTTGTCCCGGAAGCTTCCCTTCATCATTAGTGAGGCGCCCCCGCAAGTTGTCCAACTTGCGTCTCGAGCATCTTCATCATGTTGAGCACTTGATGATTGGAACTTCCGACCTCCGTCACTTTGCTATCGATGTTCTCCAACACCTTGTCTATGGTCTTGAACTTGGTGACGGTGTCCTTGTTGATCTTAGCTTGCTCATCCATGAACTCCTTCAATTGTATCCGAAGTGGAACCGCGTTAGGAATAGATGAGCTTGCATTAAATTGAGGCCTACCTTGCCCGTAGCGGAAGTTCGGCAATTCTCCCTTCCTCATGTAGTCGAGCACTTTGGCTTCCTCCGGACAATCTTTGCGGACATGGCCATACTCTCCACATTCTTCGCATGTGGACCTTGCTTCGGCGGCCTTCAAGTCTTGAGCCTCTTTCTTTTCTATCTCCATCTTTTCCAACCTCCTCATGAGCGAGTCGATCTTGCCTTCAAGTATGTCTTCTTTCTCCACTTGCAAGATTCCTTTGACGTTTCCCATTGGTTGAGCCGGGTGTAGGCGCCGGACGACGCCCACGTATCATTATCCGCGACCTTCTTGAATAACGTGAGAGCTTCCGTCGGTGTAAGCTCGATGATAGATCCTCCCGCCGATGCATCGATGATCGTCCTTGACGCCATGGTGAGTCCTTGATAGAACTTTTGCACGAGGTCTTCTTTCGGGAACTTGTGATGTGGAACCGCCCGGTGTACTCGTTGAAGCGCTCGTATGCCTCCGAGATAGTTTCGTAGGATATTGAACAAAGGTGGCAATCTTATTACGCAAGCTTTGAGTTTTACCCGGTGAGTAGTATTCCTTCATGAAAGCCTTCATCAACGTGTTCCAATTTTGCACCGTCTCCGCCGGTTGAGAGTGGAACCATTGCAACGCCTTCCCGAGTAGTGAAAACGGAAAAAGCCTTGCCCTCATTTGATCTTGAGTCACCCCATCCATGTTGAAAGTCTGACATAACTGAATGAATGCTTGGAGGTGAAGGTTCGGGTCCTCTTTGCCGGTGAAGGGTGAATGTTGCACCATGCGGATTGTTGAGGTCTTGATCTCGAACGGTCTTCCGATCTCGTCGAGGTTCAAGATTGCTAGGTCGATGATGTCCGGGGTGCATAGCTCCCCAATCTTGCGTTCTTCCGGTGGTTGGTCACCCATCGGTGGACGTTGGTTCTCCCGCGGACTTTGAGGTGGTGAATTTTCCGGAGATTCCGCGATCCTTTGTCTTCCGACTCCGAATCTACAAAATCCAGCTTTTTAGCTTGATGTGCTTCGCGTCTCCTTAGCCTCGTAAAGTTTTTCTCGGATCATCCACAAAATTATTGGGTTTGTTGGAGAGGTAGCCGTCCATCTCCCCGTTAGGGTTAGCAATAAACAAAATATGCAAAAGAAACTAGAAAACAAAACAAATCTATAAAGACTAGAGTTAGACAAACTAGATTAGATGTATTTCGGGGATGATCGAAATTTATTAGATGCAAAAATAAAACAAAATCAGTACTGAAAATTACAAAAAAGCAATAAAAAAAATCAAATCTTGATCACTTGTTCCCCGGCAACGGCGCCAGAAAAAGGGGCTTGTTGACGGTTAATGTTTGTATCAAAGTTCGTTCGTGACTCGCAAGCGTACAAGTCTCCCGTCGTAGTCAAGGGACCCTTCTTCCCTCGAGTGGTGAACCCAAGGTATCGAATCCGTGGAACAAATGTGTGACGCAAGACTTAATCTATTAAAGCCAAATAACTGCAATCTTCAATAAAGAACAAGATACATCTAAGTAAAAGACATGAAACGAATCTAATCTACTAAAAACCGGAGAAAACAAAGTAAGATTGGGTAGATAAACCGATCTAGAGGGATCGGGGTAAGCCTTTTGTTGAAGTTCCAAGCAAAAGAAGAAGTAGCAAATCGAATCTTAATAAAAGCCTCTTTAAATCGTGGTTTCCCGTCCAAATCCGAAAACATCCGCCTTTCGAGACCCCCGTTCGTCACAACGTATCCCTATTCATGCGGGGAGCTTAGGGCGAGTCAAAAGACAAGTCGAGATTCTTTCGGAGGATCCGGCGTGTACCTCTAGCCACCGCGGCTACAAGAACACCCTATGTAATCTATCTCGAGAATAGAATTGAAATAAGCAAAGCCGATCGAAAAACGAAATCTTCGAGGAAACACTTGATCGCTGAGAAAAGATTCAACTTGATAATTCAACTATAACAATGATACATACACAAGATCACCACCGGATCCTTCCTTGATCTTGCTTCTAGCTCCGGAACTCCGACGTGGTCTTCCGTGCAAGGTTCCCACGTCGGCTAGGGAAACCCTAGTCAACTAGCTCGACCCTCTCCTCTCCTAGATGATGTCCCTCTCCTCTCTCGCTTCTCGGCGGCCGAAGACGATTTCTTCTCTCGCGTGGCTCTCGGTCGGGGGACTATAAATAGCCCGATCGGCAACTAGGTCAAAGGGCGGCGTGTTTGGGCCCTAAATGGGCTCGGGCCGACCGGACTCGGGCCGGCCGGCCCGGGCCCATTTAGGCCCGGCCCCCGCGGGCTCCTTTGCCCGAGGTCGGTTCCCTTGCTTCCCGGATGCTTCCCCCTTCGCATGTAGGTCCATGTCGTCGGTTTCTCTCCGAATTGGACTCAACTCCTTGTCTTGCAAGCTTCAAAGACTTTTCTCGGTCGGGTCCCCGGAGTTTGTTGTCTTCTCGGATCGAGTCCCCGCCCTTCTTGGAGTTAATATCACTTCATTGCATGACTTGTTCGGGACTTCAAGGTCTTGTCATGAGGTGCTTGATGAACTTGTCCCAAAAGTCTTGCATTCAACAATAAATCCCTCGCATAAACATTAAACTCCAAAAACGACATGCACATGTGAACTTGTTATACCACGGGGGTTAGTACCAAAGGATAAGGTATAAAATTCATGCCAACACCGAAGGTAAACTCATGGCTAGGTTGACGGATTTTCACCGTCAACGGTCAAACACCCCCGGCCTCGAGGGGCCGGTCGAGGGCCCCGTCGGGCCGGGTCACCGCCGAGGGCCTCGGCGTTGCCGCCGTTGCGTCCCCTCGCTCGCGTGCCTCGCGGCGCGGCTTCTTCCCCTTCTTGCCCCGCTTGTCGTTGCGGCGCGGCTCTTTGGACCCGCTGCCCTCCGCGGGCGTGTCCTCGGAGCGCTTGCCCTTCTTGCCGTCGAAGATTGCCCCCACAGCCTCCTCTCCGGAGGCGAAGCTGGTGGCGATGTCGAACAGCTCGTTTGAATCCGTGGGCGGGCTGCGTCCCAGCTCGCGCACAAGGTCCCGGCACGTGGTGCCCTCGAGGAACGCGTGCACGATCTCGGACTGTGCCACGCTGGGGAGCTCCGTGCAGCGCTTGGAGAAGCGTCGTATGAAGTCCCGCCGCCGACTCGCCGGGCTCTCCGCGTGCGGGAGCGCGAGTCCCGGGAGTTCCCGGGGCGCACGTACGTGCCCTGGAAGTTGCCCACGAACGTGTGGACTAGATCGTCCCAGTTATGGATCTGGCTGGCGGGCAAGTGCTCGAGCCATGTCCGGCCGCGTCGCCCGGATGCAGGGGCAAGTTGCGGATGATCACTTCGTCGTTGGTGGCCCCGCCCAGCTGACAGGCTAGGCGGTAGTCGTTGAGCCAGACGCGAGGGTCCGTCTCCCCGTTGTATTTGACGATTGTCGAAGGCTGACGGAAGCGCTGGGGGAACGCTGCCGTGCGGATCTCCCGGCTGAACACACGGGTGCCCGGGGGCTCCGGCGTTGGGGAGCGATCCTCACCGCTGTCGTAGCGCCCACCCCGTCGAGGGTGGTAACCCCTTGCTGCTTGCGCGTCCGCCTTACTGGTACGCCGGGCGTTGATGACGTTGCGAGCGTCGCCATCCAGTGCCCTGCGCGCGTCGAGGAGTCGTTCCTTGGCTGGCGTGCGTCCTTGGTCAGCAGGTTGACCCACGTGCATCGAGGGTTCGCCTCCTGGTGCGGGATCGTCACCCCGCGCATCCCCCTGTTGGCGGATGCGTGAGGCCGAGCTCTCGGCCTGCTGGACGGCCGCTTGCTCGATGAGGGTTTGCACCTCGCGGTGCATGTCTCGAGCCTCGGGGGTCGAGGGTGCCGGCATGGCGCGCAGCAACGTCGCGGCAGCGACGAGCTTCTGGCTCGCCCGCGGCGGAGTGTCCGCGTTGTTGGCGTTGGGGGGCGGGGTTGATGCGGTCACGGACCCCCGTCGGCCCGCCCTCCCCGCGCGTTCGCCGCGTGCGGAGGCCTCCCCCGCCATTGAGGCGCGGAGCAACCGCACCGTCCGGTACTCTTCCGCCGGCTTGGCCTCAAGCTCGCGGGCTTGGGCCACCGTGCGTCGACGTCGGCCCCGGCGGAGCGCTTGGCCCCGCGGCCGGGCGCGTAGCGATCCCCGAGGCGGGTGTGACTTCCCCGTCTCCCGGCGCCCACCGCGCCGGCGGCGTTAGCCGGGTCGTTGGTGATGACGGCGCAACACTCCCGCATGGGGTCGTAGCTCCCGTGCCGGAGTCGTCGGAGCGACCAAACCGCAGTCGGTGGCGTCGAGGAAGCGCCCGAACGCGGCCCCGGGTCCGGCACGCCGGAGAAGTCCCACTCCGCGTACCCATGGCGGTTGGCGGGTGGCATCGTGTCGACGGAGCCCAGGGATGACTCATCCGCCGCCGAGGTGCCCGGGTCCCCGGCGACGAAGACGTGGCGGCCGGGGCGGAACCCCGCGCATCGTCGTGTTGACGTTGGCGTTGTAGGCCGTCGTGGCGCCACGCGGCCCGATGGGGACGCATGGTCCGAGACCGCACGCGGTCCCGCCGGGGCGGTGGCGGCCGTCGTGACGGAGGGCGCACCGCGTTGGGCGGCGGCGCGCTCGGCCCGCCGCCGCTCGGACCGCGCCCGGCGCGAACGTAGCCCGCAGCGACGGCGGCGTCGCGGTGTCGACGGACCCGCGCATCCGGTGCCGCGGGCGGCGCGCCGCGCCGTGTCGTGCGCGTGGCGGGGGTCCGAGCGGACACCGGCCCGACGCCGCGCGCGGAGTTCCTCACGGTTAGTGAGGCGCATCAGATAGCCGTTCCCTGTGGCCTGAAAGTTCAGATCTCCGAAGCGGATTTCGAACCCGGCCGGGAGGGGGTCCGAGCTACCCATGCAGTAGCGTGTAGCACGATACTCGGTGCGGATCACCATGGAGGGAGTTGGTGAAATGACCTTAGGCGCTCGTTTGCCCCACGGTGGGCGCCAACTGTCGGTGCGGAATATGGTCCCGACAGCTACCGGTAGATAGCGCCTAGGTCTATCCCTCAATGGTCTATGCCAAGCAACAAATGACACAAGGTTTTATCCTGGTTCCCGCCGAGGGGGCCGTACGTCCGGCGCGTGGCGTGCTCGTGGCACTATATTGCTCGGCACCGGGGTGCTTGTAGTGGGGCAAGTACAAGCAAGGCGGGAGAGGAAGTGTGGCTTCCAAGTCCCTGGTGGAGTGGCCGAAGGTGTTGTGGGAGAATAAGAGAGTGAGTGCACGGTGTGTTCCGTTTTCCTCCGAACCCGTCCCCCCCCCCCCCCCCCCCCGCGGCTGGGGGCTCGCTTCCCCTTTTATAGGCCAAGGGGGCGGCGAGTTACATGCACGCCGCGCTATCCAGCTACGTGGGGGTGCACGTCGTGCTACGCTGTAGAGCGGGCGGCCGTCCGGACGATCTTCGCTGCGATCCGGCCATGATGGCCTACCCCGTACCCGAACAGTGGCGGTTCGAGGGTAGGAGGGCGGCAGATGGCGGTGGCGTCCTCCGATAGGCTTCGAGGGGAGGTGCCGATGATGGCCGGTACGGGGCACGGGGAGCGGGCGAACGGCGTTCCTTCCCAACGCGCTCCGCGGTAGCGGAGTGGTTGCTGCGGCGCCCGGCGTGCGCCCGCGGTGCCGGGCGTGCTCTTGCACGCGTGGGTACGGCGGCCGCGCCGTTTCAGTGACCGAGATGGCCATCCACCGGCCTAGCGCCTCCCACCTAACCTGTAGGGTCACGGGAAAGTGAAATCGAGGGTGCGCCCGCCCCCTTCAAGGGTCGGGCGCGTTAGCCGTACTGTAGTGGGCGCGCGGTGTCACGGGACTGACACCGGCCGTACCGCACAGTCCATCTCCACGGTGGCGGGGATGGGCTCCTCCCCGGGGAGTTGGTGCGGCGGCACCGGGGTGCGAGCCCCGGCGCATGATGGCGCCGTCCTGCGGCGTCGGGGCGTTAATGCCCGTGTACGGGACCGGCGCACGCGTGCGGGGCGCCCGTGAGCGTGGCGGGCCCCCGCCGAGGGCGGGGCAAACCCTCGAGCGAGACGAGACCCGCTCGAGGGGGAGCGAGCCCTCGAGCGGGGCGGGACCGCTCGAGGGAAGAGTTGCCCCTCGAACGGGGCGGAGCCCGCTCGAGGAGGAGCGCGCCCTCGAGCGAGGCGGAGCCTCGCTCGAGGGGTCTTCTAGCGGGCCGTCTTGGTGGGCCGCCGGAGTCCCGCCGCGTAGGCCATGTCCCGCACGGTTAGTTACCCGCATGGTTCGGCTTGGCGTGTTTCGATGCCGGGATTTAAGTGAGGATTTCCCCGTTGTTTAAGGGGGCCCCTAGGGCCGTCCCCGACAGAATCGACCCGAATCGCTCACAATCAAGAGTAATCGAAGAAATCACCTCTCTAGGTCAAGAACTCGCCCAACTCGAAAAACCACCAAATCGAGTCCGATTCAAGAGAGATTTGGGGGCAAAGTCACCAGCCAAAGAGGCACAAGATCCTCATACGTGACACCCACCAAAAACCCCAAGAAATCGTTCTCAAAACACCGCCAACAAAGAGCTTCGAAAATCAACACAAAGAAGGAAGGAAAAAACACCTTGAGGAACAACGCCGAACCATCTATACATACCATGAAGGTTCGTACAAGGTCTAGCTTGCCACCCAAACATCCATCCCTCTCTCTAGATCTCACATGAAGCTCTCAAGCTAGTCCTAGGAAAAACTAGGGAAAAAGGAGAACGAAAATGGAAAAACAAATGAGCTAGGGTTCCAAGAGTTGGCTGCCATCCATCCACTCAATGAGTATATATGGAGGCACCCAAAAGACTAAACTACCCTTACTTAAAACTAGGAATACAAGCCCCTCAAGGGAGGATTTGGAAGTCTTCGCATTTTCTTCATCGGACGGATGCCGGCGACCGCAACCTCGCTTAGCCTCGATGCAAGCCTTGCGATCCCGATGCGTGTCCTCCGCTTCGAAGCATCTCGGCGCCAGCGACCAGGGCGGTCAGACCGCCCCCCTGGGCGGTTAGACCGGCCCGGGCAATCCGACCGGCCCAGCGGTCCGACCGCCCCCCCCCGGGCGGGCGAATCGCCTCCCGGGTTGGGGCCACACCTCCTCGTTGAGTCTTCGGCCTCGGTTTTGTGGCTCAACCGAGCACCCAGCGGCCCGTGGTTTTCCTCGGTGAACCACCGCAAACCCCGCGAACTCGTTGTAGCCTCCGCCAATCACCACTCGTGACTTGGCTCCCACGTAGTCCCGCCGACCCGACCTTGGTTTTGAGGCTCTACCAAGAAACCGTCCACGACTTCATCTTGTTGTTCATGCCACCATGCCGCCCGCACTTGACCCCGCCGGCACACCGGTCCCTCGAACGAAGCCTACTTGTCTTCTCCACACACGGAGGCCTCACCGCAACGAACTTTTGCGCTTGTTCTTCACCCGCACCAACACGAGTCAAGCCGCAACCCGCACTCGCAATACTTAGCCAAGAATCGAGTCCACCCAACGTTGTCAATCACTCATCACACAAGGAAGCGACCATCCATCGGTCCTCGAACCACACATGGTCCTCAATCTCCCCCTTGATGAGTGCATTGACAACACCCACATGAAGTAACACGAGAGAAAAGAAAAAGAAAAGAAACAAATAAAAGGAAAAACTCCAACAAGTGATCGAAAGCCAAAGAAAGGCGAAGAGCAAGATCACTTGAAGAAGACAAGTCTCCGACCCCTTAGGCAAGGGCAACGGCTCGACACATCCGAGACAACATCATGCTCGAACAAAGAGCGCAAACAACCGAACCAAAGCTCGAACACCACAAAGAGCTCCCCATGCACATATGCAAGCTCCCCACCGAGCCAAAGCACACTCCCCCTGAGCCAATGCAGCAATGCAACACGGGAATGCAGCAAAGAGCAAAAACTGCTCAACATGCCCAGGGCGGTTAGACCGCCTGCACAGGGCGGTTAGACCGCCAGCACCTGATCTGACCGCCTGGGGGCGGTAAGACCGCCCAAAGAGACCGCCCCGCACCAAACTCGCTCAAAAACTTCCCGAACCAATTGGAACACCTTCCAAACACTCCCAGTGCCCAAAGCATGCACAAACTCCTCCCCCTTGTTGACAATGCATGAATCAAGGCAAAATGCGAAAAGTTTCAAAATATAGCTTCTCAAATATACAATCACAAGGAGCTACACAAGTCCAAATGAGCAAGTTAGATACTCTACAGGTTCGTAATGACTCGAACTACATGATCACCAAGTTTCACAACCAATGGACAAGGCTAAAAAGGATTTGAGTAATTTTGCGAAAAGTTACTCTCTCATAAGCAAAAACCTAAACATGAGCAAAACACATCGAAATGGCAAAGCCATACAAACTTCATGCTAGGACAGCCATTCTAATCATAAGACCATCACAAACACCCACAAGCACCTCATGTCATGTCAAAGCCACCGAGCCATGTGCCTACTTCTATTTATGAGACTTCTCATTGGTAGCCATCATGCAACGGTTTAGCACCCAAAGCAAATTAAATTCAGCACATATGACATGGGAGCATATTTTCCAAGCATTTTTCATTTCATTTTCAGATTCATAATTGGTACATGAAATGTCTTTGCGACAAAAAGGAACTTATGCCCCTCCACAAGATGAAGCAAGAGGGCTAAACATTCATGATGGCAAATGAGCCTTTGGCCCCATATGATCAATAAACTAGCTATCCAACCACAAATTAAGCATAGCAAAGCCACTAAAACATGTCAAGATCATACAAAGGCGTTTACACATGAGAGAGCATATATGTGAAATTTTTCAAAAATATAGCCATCAACCATGGATCATTCATCAAGATCATCAAGAGCTAAGCCAAACTAACCATAGCATACCAAACAAGCTCACAAAAAACACTATATAGCATCCCATGGTGAACAATGTATATAGGAGAAACTTTTCCTATCAAAAGCAAATGATACAAAATGCATGCAATCTAAGATACAAGGATGCCTATACATCATGTTACATATGCCATGCCAAATGCAAGAAATGCACAAAGGAAACTATACATATGCTACAAAGGAGCTCCCACACACCCAACTCAAGAAATCAAACACACACCAAGTTCCCCCCGCAAACGAGTGAAAGTTGCTTGATCTAGGGGTTTGGTGAAAATATCGGCTAGTTGGTTATGTGTGGGTACATGGATGAAAGCTATCTTTCCTTTCTCTATGTTGTCTCTCAGAAAATGGTACCTCACTTCTATGTGCTTGGTTTTGGAATGGAGCACTGGGTTCTTTGCAACGCTTATGGCACTGGTGCTATCACATTGAAGTGGGATATGGGTATACTCCTCACCAAAGTCACTCATGGTGTATGAAATCCAAAGGAGCCGAGAGCAACAACTAGCGCGCGGCAACATACTCGCCGCGGTAGTGGATTGAGCAACACTCGATTGTTTGCGGGAAGACCAAGACACCAAAGAAGAACCCAAAACTCGGCAAGTCCCGGTAAGTGGACTTCCTATCCAACCGACACCCGGCAAAATCCGCGTCCGAAAAACCATGAAGCGCCAAAGAAGAGGACGCGGAGTACCAAAGGACGAAGTCGGGGGTGTGACGCAAGTACCCGCAAATTTGCTTCACCGCTTGCCGATGCGAAGTCCTCGGAGACGCTTGAAAACGAGCGCACAGACATACCGAGAACTGGATGTCCGGCCTCGTCGCCGTCAAGTAGAGGAGTGACCCGATCATTCTACGCGTACTCCTTCGGTCCACGTGTTCACCTTCCTCGTCCGCATCAAGAGCTGTAGTCGTACTCATCGGCGTCGTCATAGCCTTGGACTCCTCCATCTTGAACTTCCGCACAATGTCCTTGGTGTACTTAGCTTGGTGCACAAATGTTCCTTCCTTTGATTGCTTGATTTGTAGCCCGAGGAAGAACTACAACTCACCGATCATGCTCATCTCAAATTCCCTGCTCATATCCTCTGCAAACCTTGCAACAAAAGAGTTAGATGAGCCACCAAAGACAATATCATCCACGTACACCTGCACAATCGGGATATCTCTCGCCTTGCCTCGAAGAAACAAGGTCCGATCGACCTTCCCCATCTCAAAACCTCTCTCAAACAAGAACTCCCTCAACCTACCATACCAAGCTCTAGGCACCCGCTTCAACCCATACGACCGCCTTCCTCAACTTGTATACCCGGGGGGTACTTCTCACTCTCAAACCCCGGAGGTTGCCTCACATACACTTCTTCCTCCAACACACCATTCAAAAAAGAACTCTTCACAACCATTTGGTGCAACTTGAACCCTTTAGCCACGAAAAAGGCTAGAAGGATCCTAATCGCCTCCAAACGGGCTACGGGAGCAAAGGTCTCCTCGTAGTCGATCCCCTCCTTCGACCGAACCCTTGGGCAACAAGCCTCGACTTGTTTCTCACAACCTCACCATTCTCTCCCTCTTTGTTCTTCCACACCACACCCTCTCAAAGTTCTCCAACTCCTCATGCATTGAATTAACCCAATTGAGATCGGATAGTGTGTGTCCAATGTCTTTGGGCTCAAAAGTAGCAACAAATGCAGCATGAGCGAAATGAGAATTGTTTCGAACCCTCGACCGTGTAGTGCGTTCATTCATGTCGCCGATGATCCTCGATGCTTGGGTGATCCACTTGTACTCGCCGGGGGAGGTTCTCACCTCGATGCTACCTCCCCCTCAACATCAACTTCTCTAACACCCTAATTTTACTAAAAATTTGGCTTTATTAAAATTTGCTAGAAACCATTTAATTGCTTAAGGAATATAAGGTTGCTTTATTTCTTTTTAGGCATTTGAAACTCTTTCTAAAATAAAGTCCACGGAATATAGGAATTAATTGTGGCATTCATGCTGGTGCATTATTTTTGGTTGCTGGAATTCAAATTCAAATTTGAATTCTATTTGTTTGAAGCCTTTGCCTAAACCTTAATTCCCAAACCTCAAACCCTTAACTCCTTATCCCCTTTCAACCCAACACCCGCTCCGCCCCCGCCCGCCGCCCGCCCGCCCGAGGCCAGCAAGCGAGCGCCCCCAGGCAAGCGCCCCGCCGCGTAGCCGCCGGCCGCAAGAGCGGCCGTAGCCCGCTTCTCTCCGCTCGCGGCCCCGCCCCGCGCGAGCCGCTCGGCCCGCCCGGCGCCCGCCGCGCCCGCCGCTCTCCCCTCGCCCGCAAAGGCCGACGGGGCGGGGGCCCGCGTGTCATCCCCTCCGCCAAGCCGTCCCCGCCCGACTCCGCCGCCGCCGCCCGAGTCCGACACGGGCACGCATCCCCGTGCGTGGCCCGCACGCCAAGACGTCCACCCGGGCTTTTTATAGCGCGCGCCGCCCCCCGGACGCCCTACTCCGAGAAACCCGAGCCGCCGCCTTCTTGCGCCGCACCTCGCCCGAAACCCTAACCCGCGCCGCCGCCTTGGATCCTCGCCGTCGCCGCCTCGCCTACATCGTCGAGGAGCACGTCCGTAGCCGCGCCGAGAGGTGAGCGTCGTGCCCCGTGCCGTTCGTGTCGACCCCGCGCCTTCCGTCGCCCCCAAGGGACCTCGCCGAGTTCGTGGGCCGCGCCGCCGCGCGTCGACCGGCCGCTCCGTCCAGCCTCCGCCGCGACCGCCGCCCCGTCTCGCTCGCGTGCTCACGCGCCGCGCCTAGATGCCATCCGCGCCTCAAACCGTGGCCAAAAACCCTAGATTAGTGTCGGGGGACAGGCCCTAGGGGTCCCCTTTAACAACGGGGGAAATCCTCACTTAAAACCCGAAATAAAGCCAAAGCACCGTTTGCCTAACCATGCAGATACGGCCCATGCCGCGAGGGACCCCGACGGCCCACCAAGGCGGCCCTCTTGAAGATCCCCTCGAGCGTGGCTCGCCTCGCTCGAGGATGCGCGCCCTTCGGGCGGGCTCCGCCCCCGTTCGAGGGGGTGCGCTTCCCGGGGGGGGCTCCGCCCGCCTCGCTCGCCGAGGGTCCGTCCCGCCCTCGACCCGGGTGCCGCCTCGCTCGAGGGCGCCCCTCACGCGTGCGCCCCGGCCCCCGTACGCGGGCATTTACGCCCCGACACCGGCGGGACGACGCCATCATGCGCCCGGGGTTCGCGCCCCGCTGTCGCCGCACCAACTCCCCGCAAAGGGAGCCCATCCCCATCACCGTGGGGAGGGAGCGGCAGTGGCGGGGGACCGGTGCCGGGGCGTCCCGAGACGCCGTGCACCCGCTCCCAAGACGGCCGACGCACCGAGCCCTCGAAGGGGGGCCGGCCGCACCCTCGGTTTGCTTTCTTGTGACTGCGCCAGGTTAGGGTGGAGGCGTTAGGCCGGGGCGTAGAGCGCCATCCCCGCCACCCGTTGCGGTATGGGCCGCCGCCCCCGCGCGTGCGGGCGCACGCCGTGCGCCCGTAGCGGAGGCCCGGCTCCAAGGCCCGTGGAACGCGTTGGGAAGGGACGTCGTTTTACCTACTCCCCGTACTCCATACGGGCCGACGTCGCCAGCCTCCCTCGAGCCTATCGAAGACATCACCACCATCCGCCGCCCTTCTACCCTCGAACCACCACCGTTCGGGGTACAAGATAGGCCATGATGGCCAGACCGCTGCAAGGATCGTCCGGACGGCCGCCCACTCTACAGCATAGCACGTCGTGCTTCCTCACGTAGCTAGATAGCGCGGCGCGCATGTGATTCGCCTCCTCCTTGATCTATAAAAGGAGGGCGAACTCCCCTGCCGCAGGGGACGACGGACAGAAGAGAACAACAAGCACACGAGACAGACAGAATACAATAGGAGACGAGCTGCGCTACGCACTTGCTCTCCAATCCTCCCATAACACCTTTAGTCATTACGCCGGTGGACTTGGAAGCCGTGCTTCCTCTCCCGCCTTGCTTGTAGCAACCCCACTACGAGCACCCCCGTGCCGAGCAATATAGTGCCTTGAGCACACCACCGCCGGACGTACGGCCCCCTCGGCCGGGAACCAGGATAAAATCCCGTGTCTCTTATTGCTTAGCATCGACCATTGAGGGATAGACCTCGACGCTTTCTCACCGGTTAGTGTCGGGACCACATTCCGCACCGACGGTTGGCGCCCACCGTGGGGCTTTCTGAGCGCCTAAGGTCATTCCACCAACTCCCTCCATGGTGATCCGCACCGAGTACCGTGGTACACGCTCACCGCATGGGCAGCTCGGACCCCCCTCCCCGCCGGTTCGAAATCCGGCTCGGGGGCCCCGAACTTTCGGGGTCACGGGGAACGGCTACCTCATGCGCCTCACCAACCGTGAGGAGCTCCGCGCGCGGCGCCGAGGGCCGGGTTCGCTCCGCCCCCCCCCCGCCGCACGCACCACCACGCGCGTACGCCCGCAGCACCGCGATGCCGCGGGCCCGTCGACGCCACGACGCCGCCGCCGCCCGGCCGGCGCTGGGCCGCGCCGGGCGCGGTCCGAGCGGCGGCGAGCCCGAGCACGCCGCCCCTGGCCGCGGCGCGCCCGCCCGCTCACGACGACCACCATCCCGGCGGGACGCGGTGCACGGTCTCCGACCGCGCATCCCCATCGGGCCGCGTGGCGCCACGTCGGCCTACAACACCAACGTCAACACCACGATGCGCGGGTTCCGCCCGGCCATCACGTCGTTCGTCGCCGGGGGATCCCGGCGCCTCGCCGGGTGATGAGTCGTCCCCGGGTTCCCTCGACGCGTTGCCGCCCGCCAACCGCCACGGGTACGCGGAGTGGGACTTCTCCTCCGGGCCGGCCCGGCCCCCATGTTCCGCGTTTCCTCGACGCTACCGACGTCCGGTTGGGTTGCTCCGACGACTCCAAGCACCAGGAGTTACGATCCCGCGCGGGAGTGCTACGCCGTCATCGCCAACGACCCCCCCAAACCCAATGCCAGTGGCGGTGGGCGCCGGGAGACGGGGAGGTCACGCCGCCCCCAGGGGGATCGCCACGCGCCCCCCGGCGCCGCGGCCAAGCGCTCCCCGCCGGGGCCGACGCCGACGCGCACAGGCCAAGCAAGCCCGCGAGCTCGAGGCCAAGCTGGCGGGAGGAATCACGGACGGTGCGGCGCCCCTCCGTGCCTCAATGGCAAGGAAGCCCCCGCGCGCGGCGAACGCGCGCGAGAGGGCGGGCGACGAGTTGGTGACCGCATCAACACCGACCCCAATGCCGACAACGCCGACGCACCCCGCGGCGAGCCAAAAGCTCATTGTCCGCCGCGACGCCGCCGCGCGGCCATGCGGGCACCCTCGACCCCCGAGGCGCGAGACCCGCACCGCGAGGGTGCGTCCCTCATCGAGCAGGCGGCCGTCCGCGGCGAGGGCGGCTGGACATCACGCATCCGCCAACAAGGGGATGCGCGGCGACGACCGAGCCCACCGCCGGGGCGAACCCCTCGCGTCCACGCAGAGGGGCGGTGGGGCAACCCGCCGACCCAGACGCACCCCGCCAAGGAGCGGCTCCTCGACGCACGCAGCGGCGTTGGATGGCGACGCCCGCAACGTCATCAACGCCGTGCGCACGAGGCAGGGCGGACGCACGAAGAAGGCGGGGCTACCACCCTCAACGGGGCGGACGCTACGACGCGGCGGCGAGGGACCGCCCCCCCCCGACGCCGAGCCCCCGGGGACCCGTGTGTTCGGCCGGGAGATCCGCGTAGCGCGCCTCCCCCAACGCTTCCGCCAACCCTCGACCATCGTCAAGTACAACGGGGAGACGGACCCCCGCGTGTGGCTCAACGACTACCGCTTGGCTTGCCAGCTGGGCGGGGCCACCAGCGACGAGGTCATCATCCGCAACTTGCCCCTGCACCTCGGCGACGCGGCCCGACATGGCTCGAGCACTTGCCCGCCACCCAAATCCACAATTGGGATGATCTGGTCCGCACGTTCGTGGGCAACTTCCAGGGCACGTACGTGCGCCCCGAAATTCAATGGGACCCCCCGCTCCCGCACACAGACGCGGCCCGAGTCGCCGCGGACTTCATACCGGCGCTTCTCCAAGCGCCGCGGCCGACAAGCTCCCCGAGAGGGTGGCGCGCTCGAGATCGTGCACGCTTTCCTCGAGGGTACCACATGCCGGGACCTCGTGCGGAGCCGGGACGCAGCCCCGACCGCGGACTCCAACGAGCGCCTTCGACATCGCCACCCGCCCTGCCTCCCGGAGAAGAGGCCATGGGGGCGATCTTTGACGGCAAGAAGGGCAAGCGCCCGGAGGACGCGCCCGCGGAGGGCGCAAGTCCAAGGAGCCCCACCGCAACGACAAGCGGGGCAAGAAGGGAAAGAAGCCGCGCCGCGAGGCGCGCGGACGCGTGGGCGCGACGGCGGTAATGCCGAGGCCCTTGCCGTTGACCCGCTCGACCGGCGGGCCCCTCGACCGGCCCCTCGAGGCCCGGGGGTGTTTGATGACATGCTAAAAAAGCCATGTCCTTACCATAAGACCCCGGTGGACCACACCCTTGAGCAAGGCGATATGCTCAAGAAGTTCTATGCCGCGCCGCCGCGAAGGAGGGCAGCAGGCCAAGAAAGACGGAGCCGACGGCGATGCGGCGGCTTCCCCGCCGTGGAAAACGTGTTCCTCATCTTTGGGGGGCCAACCGTCGACATGTCGACCCGCCGCCGCAAGAAGGAGCGGCACGAGGTCCTCGCCGCGGAGAGGGTGCCTCCGTCCTTCCTCAATTGGTCGCGAGGACGCCATCACCTTCGCCCCGGGAGGACCACCCGAACCGCGTCCCCAACCCCGCGACCGCACCCGCCGGTGGTCGACCCCATCATCGGGAACGCGCGGTTCTCGAAGGTCCCGATGGACGGAGGCGCCCTCAACATCCTCTACGCGCATACGTTGCGCCCCGATGGGGATCGGGTTGGATCGCGGTGCCTGCCGGCCCAAGACAAAGCCGTTCAACGGCATCGCCCCCGGGACGGGCCGCGGGCCCGCCCCCCGGCGCATCGACTCTCGCCGCTTGGTTTGGCACCGCGAAGAATTTCCGCAAGGAGATCCTCACCTTCGAGGTGGTGGGGTTCAAGGGAGCCTACCACGCTATACTTGGGCGACCCCGTTACGCCAAATTCATGGCGGTCCCCAACTATACCTACTTGAAGATGAAGATGCCGGGACCGAACGGGCGTCATCACCGTCGGCTCGTCCATCGAGCACGCATTCGACCGCGACGTCGAGTGCGTAGAGCACGCAGAGCCCCGGCGCCGGATGAAGCGCTAGTGACCACTTTGGAGAAGATGGTCAACGAAGACCTCGACTCCGACGCCAAGCACACCGGCACCTTCGAGGCCGCGGAGCCGCACCAAGGAGGCCCCCTCGACCCTTCGCCCCCAAGGGCAAGGCGTTGAGGGTCAACTCGTCCCTCGATCCCAAATAGGAAGTGGTGCTCGTCGACTTCCTCCGCGCCAACGCCGACATCTTCGTGGGGGCCCTTGGATATGTGCTGGATCCCGAGGGAGGTCGCCGAGCACTCCCTTGACATCCTCGCCTCACGCCCGTGCCGTGCAAGCACACGGCCGCGCCGCTTCGACGAGGAGCGGCGACGGGCAATGGAACGGAGCCGAGGCAGCTCCTCGAGGCCGGTTCATCAAGGAGGTGTTCCACCCAACGTGGCTAGCCAACCCAATGGCTTGTAAAGAAAAAGAACGGAAGTGGCGGATGTGTATCGACTACACTAGTCTTAATAAAGCATGTCCTAAAGTTCCTTTTCCTTTGCCACGTATTGATCAAATCGTTGATTCAATGGGCGGGGTGCGAATTGCTTTGCTTCTTTGATGCTTACTCCGGTATCACCAAATAAAGATGAAGGAGTCCGACCCCGCGCGCGACTTCGTTCATCACGTCGTTCGGGCCACGTTCGCCACGTCACAATGCCGTTTGGCCTCCGAAACGCGGCGGTGCACCATACCACGCAAAGACCGCATGCGCACCTTTCGGGGATCACACCGCGCCGGCGTGGCGAGGCGTATGTGGACGACATCGTCGTAAAGACCAGGGGAAGGCGCGACTTGTGGGTGCGGACCTTGGCGTCGCGTCCGCTGCCTACGGTCCAATGGGGTCAAGTTAAACCCCGAAAAGTGTGTCTTTGGAGTGCCCGCGGGGCATGCTCCCGGGATACATCGTCTCCCAACGGGGAATCGAGGCCAACCCCGAAAAGGTCGCGGCCCTCGAACGAATGGGTCCGATCCCCGGACCTCAAAGGGGTGCGTAAGGTGCCGGGGTGCCTTGCCACCTTGAGCCGCTTCGTCTCGCGGCTCGGTGAGAAGGGCATGCCCCTCTATCGCCTCCCTCAAGAAGCACGAGCGCCCTTCCTCCCGGACCGCCGAGGCCCCCGGATGCGCTCGACAAGCCGAAGGCGTCTCTAACGCACGCCCCGATCCTCACGCCGCCGCAAGATGGCGAACCCCCCGCAGCTCTACGTGGCCGCAACCACCCGTGGTGGTCGGCCGTGATCGTCGTGGAGCGCACGGAGGAAGGGCACGCCTTGCCCGTACGGCCGGCCGGTCTATTACATCGCCGAGGTCCCGTCGTACACCAAGACGCGCTACCCCCGTGTCCGGAAGTTGCCGTACGCGGTAGTCCTTGCGCGGCGCAAGCTCCGCCACTACTTCGAGGCCCACCCCGTCACGGTGGTCTCCTCCCTCCCCGCCGGGGGAGATCATCCGTAATCCCGACGCCGCGGCGGGATCGCCAAGTGGTCCGTGAAGCCGATGGGCGAGACGCTTGCCTACGCCCCGCGCAAGGCCGTCAAATCCCAAATCTTGGCCGATTTCGTCGCCGAATGGACGGATACGCGCCTACCGCCGCCACGCATCCCAAGCGAGCGTGCTCGTGCCTTTGTTTGGCTTCGACCGCTGTGATGAAAACAGGGGGCGGGCGCGGCCGCTCCTTCGTGTCACCCCTCGGGAACACATGCGTGTCGCGGTGCGCCTCCACTTCCCCGCGTCTAACAATATGGCCGAATACGAGGCCCTCCTCTCGCGGCCTTAAAATCGCCATTGAGTTATGGCGTTAAGCGCCTCGACGTGCGGGGGGACTCTGGCACTCGTAATCGATCAAGTCATGAAGAATGCGAGCCGCCATGACGACAAGATGTGTTAACACCAAAATTTGGTAAGGAGTCCGACTAGTGGGTCCAGCTCGGTCAGAGTCCGTCTCGAGGAAGGGAAGGATTTTTCGTATGTATTCGGCAAACAAGTCCGCGGTCGGCTATCCGCTCCCGTTCGGCGCAGGAACAAGAGAGCCGATTTTGCGGAATTGAACGATGACGTGGCTCAAGCGGGAGGACGAATGGATAGATAGGCGATTAAACTTAGAGATAAGTTAGGCAACGAATCCATTCGAGGTTGTACTTGGCGTGGTATAAATATGAGCCCCGAATGTATGTAATGTACACAATCATTCTTCAAAACACACCGGCCTTACGCCAAACCCTAGAGTCCTTTTGTCGTGTCGTTGAGTTCTTCGAGAGGGTTCATCGATCCGTCGACCTCCGTGAGTACCGCAACCTTGTATCATGTCTAGTATCATGCGGTGGATTTAGATCTCGATGCAAGTAGTCTTGTTACCATGCTTCGTGTCATGCGGTAGATTCAAGCTTGGTTCAAGAGGGTTTCTTGTTAGGTCATGAGCCATGCGGTAGGCTAAGATCTAGCTTGAAGCTAGTTATCGGCTCTATTGGATTTTGGCAAGATCCAATAGATTCATTAAGTTACCCCGTGTTACTTCGAGTTTTTACTTTATGTTTAGATTCATGTAACACCTTTGCCCAATCTAGATAGGTTTGGATCGGCTCATCCCTTTCGTGATCCTTGTATGGGTAGATTTCATGTTTTAATGTGTGGATCTTGTGTTTTCAAAAGCCGAAACCGAATCAATCTAGGTTGTTACGTGTTGCGGGTTCAAGCTTGCCAATGTCGGTATAAATCTTGAAAGAACTAAGTATCATGCGGTAGATGCAGGTTTTTGGGTTGCTTTAGAGCTAGTCATCCGGTGGATTAGATTTCGAATCAACCTGATAGATTTATTCGCTTGGTAACGTTCGTTCCTTCTTCATGGACCCCGAATCGGCTGTCTTGCTGTATTCGGTTATGTTTCATCACGAGTAGAACATGTGCGTAATTCATGCTTTAAATAATGCGTGCTTTTAGCTTTCCATATTTAGATTGTATCATGCGGTGGATAGATCTATTTGTGGAAAGTGGTACGATCTTCATGCAAATTGTATCATGCGGTGGATAGATTTGTTTGATATCGTACCCGACGGGTTTTAGAGTACCTAGACATGCGGTGGACTAGTGCTTTGGATCTATGCATGCTTGTTCATTACATGATTATGATCGTGCTTTACTTTATTCATTTATTTAATATTGGTTATCATGGGATCGGTCATAATATCGTGTTTATGCATTTTTGACCAAACAAAGACCGATTGCCGTCATGCTTACGTCATTCATTCAGCGGTATTGATTTTTTCTTTTATAAGATCCCGAATGGTTTCGTTCATTGGAAAATAGCTTTTCCATAGCTATGTGTCATCTCGTGTGGCCTTTTAGCCGTAAATATGGAACTGTCGGTACCACCCGGCAATTTCCAAGCCTTGGTATCTAACTCGCTTTATCTTTTGTTAATTTTCGAAAAAATTGACCGGCACGTCATCGTTACTTTCCGCGCGTGTGAAGCCGCCTTGTTCGGCTTGCCGTGTGCTTGGCGCTAGGTGCACTTTTTGCGTCAACACACTTTTTGGCACGCCCAGGTGGGACCACGGCCGAATAGACCAAGATGCCCGAGATCGCGGACATCATGGACGTCAACCTTGAGGACCTATCTCCCGAGCCGGCGGCGGCAACTCCGGGACGCCATGGACCGGTTTCGGCGAAATGTCCGCCGTCTTTCAAGAAGAATAGAAGTGGCTTCACGTACCCGAAGAACGAGATGCCCAGGGTGTTGCTGCCGGGGAGAGCGATGCCACGATTCGACGGAGAAAGAAGAGTGCATGCGGGTATTCCAAGAATCCGCGGACTACATGTTGAGCAAGCACAACAAAGCTTTCCTCGGTGCGCTCCGGCGGATGATGGTGGCCGTCTTTGTCCCGGGCATGGAACAAGCATTTAGCAAGGCGCCCGTCCGGGGGGCACCGTGGAGCCGGGCGAATCAAGCTCTCGGCCGCCACTACGAGCCGGCCCGGTGCGGCCTCCTCCTCGCAGCGCCGGAAGTCAAGCTTTCCAGCCTCCTCCACAGGCCGCTGGGAAACAGCCGGTTCGGCCCTCCACCGCAGCCTCGGGGGACAACCGGTCCGCCCACCACCGCAGGGGCAGGCACAGGTCAACCCGTGCAACGGCCCGAATCCGTACCGGCCCACATACGGAGATGTGGCATTCGGCTCGCTTGGGGCCCCGTTCGCTTCCGGTCAGAGGATTGCTCCGGCGAACAACTGGTTGCAGAGAAACCTGTACGGCGGGGGCTACCATGAGGTGGGAAACTATGGGGCATTTGACGCTTTCCCACACCCAGGATACGCGCGCCCGTGTGCGCGCAAGAGGACGACGCCCTGGCGCGGAAGATGGCCGAATTGATGCAAAATCAGTTCGGCCTCAAGCCAAAAATGCAGGGACCCGCCTATAAGCCACCGTTCCCAGAGTGGTACTACAACGTGCTCCTTCCGCCAAGGGTGAAGCCGCCGACGGAGTTCACGAAATTTTCAGGGCAGGACGACACAAGCACAGTTGAGCACATCGCTCGTTACCTCATGCAGCTCGGGGAATGCTCAGCTGAGGAAGCATTCAGGGTCCGCTACTTCCCCGCGTCACTGACAGGTCCAGCATTCCAGTGGTTCTCGTCCCTGCCCCCCGAGTCGCTTAGCGAGATGGAAGGACTCGGAGCAAAAATTTCACGCTCACTATTTCGGCGGCGGCTCGGAGAAGAAGCCGATCGACCTTGCTACCATGAAGCGAGAGGCATAGCGAGACGCCGCCGGAATTTCTCGGGAGATTCGGGGAGGTTAAAGGCATGTGCTTCTCGCCGAACTTGCCGGATGACCGGTTGGCCGACATGGCCGTCGCCGGGATGCCGCCGGCCGTACGCGAGAAATTGTTCGGGATGGAGTTCGAGAACCCGGGCCGGCCTATCACGAAGCTATCACCGATGAGCAACCTGGGCGTATGGCTTCAAGAAGGATGCCAAGTTTGGCAAGCAGCATGATGTTGCTGACATCTACAACCAGTTCTTAGACAAAGCTGACCTGGTCGAAGACTCTGATGACGAACTGGATGTGGCCGCGGCAGAGATCATGTGGGGAAAGGAGCCTTTGACGATGAATCAGCGCTGGGTCAAGCAGACCAAGGGCACCTACGATTTTGATATCACAAAGGCTGACAAATTGTTTGAGCTCCTAGTAAAGGAAGGCCGAATCAAGCTGCCTGAGGGGCATTCCATGCTTCGGCCCGATGGAGTTAAAGGAAAACGTTACTGTGGCTTCCACGACAGGGATTCACACTCCATCAATGATTGCGGGGGTCTTCGGGATGAAGATCCGAAGGCCATCCAGGAGGGTCACCTCAAGTTCGACAACAAAATGAAGCTGGATGGCCACCCCTTCCCTCAGAACATGGTGGGCTTTTCTGTTAACGTGATAACAGCCGAGGAGAAAGGGAAAGTCAAGGTCTTGACCTCGCCCGGGGCTAGACAAGATGGGACGGTGGACCCGTAACGCCAAGTGACTCGGGAACGAGTGCATGGTGAGGCTCCCCGCATTCTCGGGAGTCACATAGAAATCGGGGAGTCATCCGGAGCTAAGCCAAGGGTGACCATGCGCATCCTCTCGAACAAGTGGCGGTGCCGGATGGAGAAGGAGCGCTACCGAAGCGCGGCCGAGGAGGAGAGGCGCAGAGCTGAGGAAGAAGCGCGCAGAAGGGACCAGGAGCAATACACGCGCGAGCAGGAGCGCGCGCACTAGGGATGTGCCTTCTTCAGGCATTGCTGGAATGAGGGTTTGAAGCTGCCCACGTTGAAGAACTGTCCTGAATGCAGTGACAGGTATTTTGAGTACAGGCAGGAGACTGCCAATCGCCGATCCGTCCACGAGAGAATTGGAAGGGTCCACCCTAATGGGGATCGGCGACAAAAAATTGAAGTCATTGATCATCCTAGGAAGCGGCGAGCTGACCTCAGGTGGGCTGATCAAGAGGAGGATGAAGATGACTACATCTGGCAGAAGGGGCAATGGTGCCCGCCCGGCCGAGGAGAAGCCGGAAGAGACGGGTCCGGTGCTTGAGGAGCCGCGAGCCGAGGGCGGCCCGGGATCCGGACGAGGCGGTGTGGCGCCCCAAAGATCAACTTTGAAGGATCAAAGCGTTCGGCTCCAACATGCATGGTATACTTTCTCGCCGAAACGAGTTCATGGCTTCCGCTAACCGAGTTGTGCGGGAGGAAGCGGCCCTAGATGATGAACGAGCCGAGGGGATGATGGCACAACCGGGTGGCCGGCCAAGCGAGGCAATCTTCGACAAACCGGCCAAGAATCGACATATGAGGCCGCCGTACTTGAGAGGATACGTCAATGGCAAGCCATTGACAAAGGTGTTCGTCGACGGTGGGGCGGCGAGTCAACGTAATGCCGTACACCACCTTCGGAAACTTGGCATGGGCCCGAGCGATCCGACACCTACAAGTAAATCCCGAATGACTTCGCTGGGAACCCTTCAGATACCAAGGGATGCGCGCACGTGGATTTGATGATCGGATCCAAGACGCTGCTCACTACCTTCTTTGTCATCGAAGGCAAGGGGGCCTACAGCCTGCTGCTTGGGCGGGACTGGATTCATGCCAACTGTTGTGTCCCGTCCACCATGCATCAACAGCTTATCCAGTGGGTGGACGATGAGATCGAGGTCGTTCAGGCAGATGACTCCGTGAGTGTAGCGAACATGGAACCAGCTTTCTGGGAGTACCAAGGTATTGATTGCTTCTCAGGGAAAGACTGGGGAGAAGGCTGTTGAGCCTGTCAGCAGTGATCAACAGCCGATTCAAGCAGTCGGCTCTTATAGCAATTTTTAATGGAGAACCCCGTAGACGGCACTGATGGCAAGCTGGGGCGGGGATTCATGTCGGCTGATAAATTAGAAGAGGTTGACATTGGAAACGGTGATAAGCCAAGGCCGACATTCATCAGCGCAGACTTGCAGCCGGACTTCAGGGGAGAATTAATTAAGCTTCTCAAGGAATACAAAGATTGCTTCGCCTGGGATTATTCGGAGATGCCTGGATTGGATCGTTCTATCGTCGAGCATCGGTTGCCAATCAAATCTGGTTTCAAACCATATAAGCAACCACCCCGGAAGATCTACAAAGATGAAGTATTGGCCGATGTGAAGAAGGAAATTGAAAGATTGCTTGATGCAAACTTCGTTCGGCCGTGCAGATATGCGGAGTGGATTTCTAACATCGTCCCTGTATACAAGAAGAATGGAAAAATGAGGGTCTGCATAGATTTCAGGGACCTGAACGAGCTACTCCGATGGATGGTTACCCAATGCCTATTGCCGATTTGTTGATTGACGCCGCAGCTGGGCACAAAGTCATCAGTTTCATGGATGGTAATGCGGGTTACAACCAAATCTTCATGGCGATAGAGGACATATCAAAGACGGCCTTTAGATGTCCTGGTCATATAGGCCTGTTTGAATGGATAGTCATGACGTTTGGGTTAAAGAATGCCGGTGCAACTTATCAACGAGCCATGAATTATATTTTTCATGAGTTGATCGGCAAAATTGTGGAAATCTACATTGATGATGTGGTGATCAAGTCCCCGAGTCATGACACGCATTTGGAAGATGTGAAGAGGACCTTGGAGTGCACCCGAAAGCATGGTTTGAAGATGAATCCAAACAAGTGCGCTTTTGGGGTATCAGCTTGGAGAATTCTTGGGGTTTTTGGTCCACGAAGGAGGAATTGAAGTTGTCAAAAAGAGCATGAAGGCCATTGATGAAGTGGTTCCTCCAAGTAACCTCAAGGAGTTGCGATCAATGCTCGGCAAGATTAATTTCGTAAGAAGATTCATATCAAATTTGTCACGAGAAGGTCTTGCCATTCTCTCCGCCGTTGAAGTTAAAGAAAGATCGAAGTTCACCTGGGGCGACGAACAACAAAAGGCTTTCGATGAAATCAAGCAGTACATGAAGGAGCCACCAGTGCTGGTTCCTCCTCAGCTGAACAAGCCTTTCAAGTTGTACATGGCGGCCGATACCCGAACCATTGGATCGGCCCTTATTCAAGAATTTGAGGGAAAGGAGTGGGTAGTAGCCTATCTTAGCCGAAAATTACTTGATCCTGAAACCAGGTATTCGGTCGTAGAGAAGCTTTGTGTCTTTGCGTGTACTACTCGTGTACAAAGTTTCGGCACTACCCGTTGAATGCCGAATGCACCGTGTATTCCAAGTTTGATGTGATAAAACATATGTTATTTATGCCAATTTTGAACGGCGGGGATTGGCAAGTGGATTTTGGCTTTATCGGAGTTCGAGTTGAAGTTCGAATCGGCAAAGGCCATCAAAGGTCAGATCATTGCCGATTTTATAACTGAACATCGCGATCCGTCAATTAATTTACTTGAAATTACCCCCTGGGCTTTGTTTTTTGATGGATCGTCATGTGGTAAAGGTGGGGGAGTAGGGATCCTACCGATTTCGCCTAGAGGTGAGATGTTTGAATTTGCCATCCCTATACGACCCCTTGTCACAAATAACCAGTCGAATACGAAGCATTGCTTCGAGGGCTTCAATATTTGAGGGAAGCGGGGCCGTTTCGGTCGAAGTTTATGGAGATTCGGAGCCGGTGATCAAGCAATTGAACGGCCAATACGAATGCAAAAGTGAAGCGCCGAGGAGTTACTACGAAGAATGCGAGAGAAATCTTGAAGAGCTTCCCGTTGGTGACTCTACAGACATATTCCTAGGGAACATAACGAAGAAGCAAACAAGGCGGCTCAAAGCGCCTCCGGTTACAAAGAGAGCCAAGAAGCGTTTGCTTTGCGAGTGTGTGCACCGGGGACGGATCTTGCGAGAAGATGATTGGAGGAAAGAGATCGTTGATTACTTGAAGGATCCATCCCGCAAGGTCTCTAGGAAGCTCGGTACAAGGCCATAAAGTTCGTTCTTCCGGATGATAACTTATTCTACAAATCATTAGATGGGGTATTGCTACGATGCACTGGGTCCGGAAGAGGCCAAGAACATGATGAGCGAAGTACATGATGGGATATGTGGAGCACACCAGTCGGCCTACCGTATGAAATGGGTCATCAGACAAGCCGGATGCTTTTGGCCGACGATATTAGAGGATTGCTTTGAGTATTACAAGGGATGTCAGGATTGCCAAAAGTTTGGAAATATTCAAAGAGTTCCCGCATCGGCATTAAATCCCATCATCAAGCCATGGCCATTCGGGGGCCGGGGGATAGACTTGATTGGCCAAATTAATCCACCATCTAGCAAGGGGCATAAGTTCGTGCTTTTGGCTACGGATTATTTTACTAAATGGGTCGAGGCGATCCCACCGAAGAAGGTGACATCGAGAAAACATGGTTGAATTTGTCAAAGAACACATCATTTATCGGTTTGGAATCCCTCGGACTATCACCACCGATCAAGGGGCACAATTCGTGTCACTAGAGTTCGCAGTGTTTGCCGAAAACATGGGGATTAAATTATTTAACTCTTCTCCTTATTATGCCCAAGCTAATGGTCAAGCGAGAGGCTTCTAACAAGATCATGATCAAGCCGATACAAAAGAAGATCGACCGAAGCCAAGAAGGTGGCATTCGGTACTCGGTGAGGCACCGTGGGCTTACCGAATGGCCCCCCATGGAGCTACAAAAACTTCTCCTTACGAGTTGGTTTATGGGCACCACGCGGTTTTACCTTGGGAGATGCAATCGGATACAAGGAGAGTGGTGTTGCGAAAGATTTGGGCTCCAAAGATTACGGTGGCCTAATGATGGATGAACTAGAGGATTTGCACATGATCCGTCTTAGAGCCTTGGAAAACATCGAGAAAAACAAGCTGCGGGTTGCCAAGTACTATAACGGGGAAGGTAAAAGTAAGGCAATTTGCAGAAGGCGAGTTGGTTTGGAAAGCGCTATTGCCGATTGGAACTAAGTACAGTGAATTCGGCAAATGGTCCCCTAACCGGGAAGGACCTTTTCGTGTGGTCGGATGCATCCCTGGTAATGCATATATATTGAAAACTCTGCTAGGAGAAGAATTTTACTGCTGCAATAAATGGAAGATATCTCGAAGAAATATTATCCTAGCATCGAGATCGATCGATGATTACACACATCTAACACGAAACGGCCGCGCTCAAGAACGAGGCCGCCTTCGTAACAAAATCCATAAACAAAAGAAATGGCCGGTGCCTAGATGCATTGCCCTTAGCACAAAAATCATATTACAAGCGCTTCTTGCGGGTTTACATCTAACAACCCCGATGGTCGGATCTTCAAGGAGGTGGGAAGCGAGAAGGCGTGGAGAAAGAAGCGAAAGTATGATTCAATCTTTTCTTTGCTTCTTCTGTCGCTCCCTCTTCGACTGTTCCAGGGACGACCGTGGCGGCAACTTGGAACGCATGGGGGTGACCATGGTTCGCGGCCTCCATCAAGCTGTCCCAGGCCATCTTCGAGTTGTTGTACCCGTCGAGAGACATCTAAAACGGAGGAGTCGATGTTAGGGGCAAGAAATCCGAATGCGGGCATGAGGTCAAGAAGAGGTCAGAAACATTTACCCCCTACTAGTGCCTCCCGAGCCATGCGACGCTCGCGTTCGGCTTGGCAATGGGTGGTGATGTCCCCGAGGCCGTGCTCCGTGCCGAACGCGGCGGCGCGGTTGATGGCCGGTCCTCTCGCTCGGGCGTGGCATCCTCTCGCTTCGAGGGAGGAATCGGAGGAGATGTACTCGAGCACATCTTCGATCCCGATGATTTCTTCAGGGAGCAGATCAAGGCTGAAAGAGGAAAAGAAGAAAACATGAAGCACGGGATCATATGGAGGACGAGGAACAAATCAGGAAAGAACTCACCTTTGAATCGTACGCTTCTTCGATGAACTGCTCTCTTGGGGTTGCTTGCCCTTGTCCATAGCCTCGGGGTTTTTTCCTCTAGAGACAGGGGAAGAAATGAGAAATGATGGATGAGTGTGCGGGTGGATTTGCAGGGCATCTCGGCGGGGGTCTTTTATTGACCGAAGGGGTGCATTGGGAGTGACGACCGCCGCACGCACTTGTTGGAATACCAAACGGCGGGGGTTTATCTCTCCAAGTACAAAAGGTTTTTGCTTGAACGAGTGCTCGTGGATTGCCGAATCAAGATCTTCCGTGGATTTTGCGCCAAGGGGCAACTTGTTCCCGCGCGTTCGGCTCAAGATAGTTCCCAGGTGCATTCGAGAAAAAAAATAAGAATCATGGATGCGAGTGCAAGGCGAATTCATTCAGAAGTTCTTATTTATTGCCGATGATCAAACATCCCTAATACAATCTAGTCGAAAAGCCTGTTCAGTACAGATTGGGGATGGGTGATTTCGGCAATAGCGTCGCCGTGGCCATCGAGGCGCTCCAGGATGAGCTCGATCTCGTCGATGTCCTCCGGTGCGCCGCCCCGGAAGCCGCGCGGCCTGGTGGAGTAGTCGACGTCCGTATGCGTCGCCATGGCAGCCAGGCCCAGGGTGGTGCCCAAACGAACACCATGGGTCGCCACCTCGTCGACGCGGTGCTCCACCGCGGCAAGGCGCTCCGCCGGCGTGTCGCCGCGGGCATTCACCTTATCGGCCAGCTGCTCCACCAGCGCCTTCAACTGGTTGAGCTCGGCATCGCGGGCTGCAAGAAAAAGGGAATTAGCATCAAAAGCCGGTTGGATCAAAGAATCGATTACGGAGCGGTACCGTCAATGGTTTCTAGCGCTTGTTTGCGCTGGTCCTCCCACTCAAGCTCGGCTATGCCCGCTTTCTTGGAGATGTCCTCCAGCTCGCGTCGGGCCATCTCCAGCTCCTCCCTGAAGCGGAGAGCGTCTTCTTCCCCGTAGGGTACGGGGGAGTGACCGTCGGACTCCGAGGAATCGTCTGGAAGAGGTTGATTGGCCGGCGCGGGGGACGGATTCCACTGAATCAACCTGAAAGGGAGATGATCGTCAGAAACAAGAGAAGACCGAAGTTGAAGGCTCCTGAGGAAGGCGGAAACGAAATCTCAGGCAAAATTGAAAACCTAAATGCCGAATGAAGCTTACGGGAGGAGGATTTACCTGAGCATCTTGGTTTTGAGTCGCCATTGAAGACTTGAGCGTTAACACCAAAATTTGGTAAGGAGTCGACTAGTGGGTCCAGCTCGGTCAGGAGTCCGTCTCGAGGAAGGGAAGGATTTTTCAGATGTATTCGGCAAAGAAGTCTGCGGTCGGCTATCTGCTCCCGTTCGGCGGAGGAACAAGAGAGCCGATTTTGCGGAATTGAACGATGACGTGGCTCAAGCAGGGAGGACGAATGGATAGATAGGCGATTAAACTTAGAGATAAGTTAGGCAACGAATCCATTCGAGGTTGTACTTGGCGGGGTATAAATATGAGCCCTGAATGTATGTAATGTACACAATCATTCTTCAAAACACACCGGCCTTACGCCAAACCCTAGAGTCCTTTTGTCGTGTCGCCGAGTTCTTCGAGAGGGTTCATCGATCCGTCGACCTCCGTGAGTACCGGCAACCTTGTATCATGTCTAGTATCATGCGGTGGATTTAGATCTGATGCAAGTAGTCTTGTTACCATGCTTCGTGTCATGCGGTAGATTCAAGCTTGGTTCAAGAGGGTTTCTTGTTAGGTCATGAGCCATGCGGTAGACTAAGATCTAGCTTGAAGCTAGTTATCGGCTCTATTGGATTTTGGCAAGATCCAATAGATTCATTAAGTTATCCCGTGTTGCTTTGAGTTTTTACTTTATGTTTAGATTCATGTAACACCTTTGCCCAATCTAGATAGGTTTGGATCGGCTCATCCCTTTCGTGATCCTTGTATGGGTAGATTTCATGTTTTAATGTGTGGATCTTGTGTTTTCAAAAGCCGAAACCGAATCAATCTAGGTTGTTACGTGTTGCGGGTTCAAGCTTGCCAATGTCGGTATAAATCTTGAAAGAACTGAGTATCATGCGGTAGATGCAGGTTTTTGGGTTGCTTTAGAGCTAGTCATCTGATGGATTAGATTTCGAATCAACCTGATAGATTTATTCACTTGGTAACGTTCGTTCCTTCTTCATGGACCCCGAATCGGCCGTCTTGTCGTATTCGGTTATGTTTCATCACGAGTAGAACACGTGCGTAATTCATGCTTTAAATAATGAGTGCTTTTAGCTTTCCATATCTAGATTGTATCATGCGGTGGATAGATCTATTTGTGGAAAGTGGTACGATCTTCATGCAAATTGTATCATGCGGTAGATAGATTTGTTTGATATCGTACCCGACGGGTTTTGGAGTACCTAGACATGCGGTGGACTAGTGCTTTGGATCTATGCATGCTTGTTCATTACATGATTATGATCGTGCTTTACTTTATTCATTTATTTAATATTGGTTATCATGGGATCAGTCATAATATCGTGTTTATGCATTTTTGACCAAACAAAGACCCATTGCCGTCATGCTTACGTCATTCATTCGGCAGTATTGATTTTTCTTTTATAAGATCCCGAATGGTTTCGAGTTCATTGGCAAATAGCTTTTCCATAGCTATGTGTCATCTCGTGTGGCCTTTTAGCCGTAAATATGGAACTGCTTCGGTACCACCCGGCAAGTTCCAAGCCTTGGTATCTAACTCGCTTTATCTTTTGTTAATTTTCGGAAAAAAATTGACCGGCACGTCATCGTTACTTTACGCGCGTGTGAAGCCGGCTTGTTCGGCTTGCCGTGTGCTTGGCGCTAGGTGCACTTTTTGCGTCAACAAGATGGAGGCCTACCGCAAAGCCGTGCGAGCCCTCGAGGACAAGTTCTACGGCATCGAGCTCAACCATGTGCCTCGCCGGTACAACGAGGAGGCGGACGAGCCGGCCAAGATTGCGTCGGGCGGATCACCGTCCCCCCCGAACGTTTCGCGCGCGACGTCGCTCGGCCCTCGGTCGTCTTCGAGCCCCACCCCTCGAGTCACGACGAACCCTCGGGGGCTCCCTCGAATCCGGCGGGTGCGGAACCCGTGGACGAGGACCCCTCGAACGAGGCGTACGTGCTCTCCCTCCTCGAGGGGTATGGCTCCCCACGAGGCCGACGTGATGGACATCGAGCCGGCTCTCCGTCAAAGCGGACCGGCGTGACAAATATGTCTCTCCGGATCGCTCGAGGGGAACTCCCCGCGGACCGGGCCGCGGCCAGGCGCATCGCCAGGATGGCCAAGTCCTTTGCCCTCGTTGACGGTGAGCTGTACAAGCGCGCCGCCTCCGGCATCCTGCAGCGGTGCGTGCCCATCCCCGAGGGGCGCGAGCTCCTACGGGACATTCACGCGGGGATCTGTGGCCACCACGCCGCGCCCCGCACCCTCGTCGGCAACGCGTTCCGCCAGGGCTTTTACTGGCCTACCGCGGTCGCGGACACCCGGCGAGATCGTACGCACCCGCGAAGGGTGCCGGTTCTACACCCGCAAGACCAACTTGCCCGCCCATGCCCCGGACCATCCCCGTAACGTGGCCATTTGCCGTGTGGGGGCCGGACATCGTCGGTCCCCTCGCGGAAGGCGCCCGAGGGCTTCACCCACTTGTTGGTCGCGATCGACAAGTTCTCCAAGTGGGTGGAGGTGCGCCCCATCACGAATCTCGGGCGGAGAAAGGGCGGTAACATTCTTCACCGACATCGTCTACCGCTTTGGAGTGCCCGTTGACGGTTAATAATTGTATCAAAGTTCGTTTGTGACTCGCAAGCGTACAAGTCTCCCGTCGTAGTCAAGAGACCCTTCTTCCCTCGAGTGGTGAACCCAAGGTATCGAATCCGTGGAACAAATGTGTGACGCAAAACTTAATCTAATAAAGCCATGTAACTCCAATCTTCGATAAAAGAAACCCTAATGCATCTAAGTAAAAGACATAAAAAGAATCTAATCTACTAAAGACCGGAGAAAACAAAGTAAGATTGGGTAGATAAACCGATCTAGAGGGATCGGGGTAAGCCTTTTGTTGAAGTTCCAAGCAAGAGAAGAAGTAGCAAATCGAATCTTAATAGAAGCCTCTTTAAATCGTGGTTTCCCGTCCAAATCCGAAAACATCCGCCTTTCGAGACCCCCGTTCTGTCACAACGTATCCCTATTCATGCGGGGAGCTTAGGGCGAGTCAAAAGACAAGTCGAGATTCTTTCGGAAGATCCGGCGTGTACCTCTAGCCACCGCGGCTACAAGAACACCCTATGTAATCGATCTCGAGAATAGAATTGGAATAAGCAAAGCCGATCGAAAAACGAAATCTTCGAGGAAACACTTGATCGCTAGGAAAAGATTCAACTTGATAATTCAACTATAACAATGATACATACACAAGATCACCACCGGGATCCTTCCTTGATCTTGCTTCTAGCTCCGGAACTCCGACGTGGTCTTCCGTGCAAGGTTCCCACGTCGGCTAGGGGAACCCTAGTCAACTAGCTCGACCCTCTCCTCTCCGAGATGGTGTCCCTCTCTTCTCTCGCTCCTCGGCGGCCGATCACGAAATCTTCTCTGCGAGGCTCTCGGTCAGGGGGCTATAAATAGCCCGATTGGCGACTAGGGCAAAGGAGGGGGCGTTTGGGCCCTAAATGGGCTCGGGCCGACCGGACCGGGCCGGCCGGCGGCCGGGCCCATTTAGGCCCCGGCCCCCGAGGGCTCCTTCGCTCCACGTCGGTTCCCTTGCTTCCTGGATGTTTCCCCCTTCTGCATGTAGGTCCATGTCGTCGGTTTCTCTCCGAATTGGACTCAACTCCTTGTCTTGCAAGATTCAGCACTTTTCTGGTCAGGTCCCTGGAGTCTGTTGTCTTCTCGGATCGAGTCCCTGGCTTCTTGGAGTTAAGTTTGCTTCATTGCATGACTTGTACGGGGCTTCAAGGTCTTGAGGTGCTTGATGAACTTATCCCGAAAGTCTTGCATTCAACACTAAAACCCTGCATAAACATTAAACTCCAAAACCGACATGCACACGTGAACTTGTTATACCACGGGGGTTAGTACCAATGGATAAGGTATAAAACTCATGTCAACACCGAAGGTAAACTCATGGCTAGGTTGACGGATTTTCACCGTCAACATCTCCCCCATGCTTAAACCTTGCTCGTCCTCGAGTAAGCCTTCGATGGATATCATCATTGCCAAACAATGTTTTAACTTTGCATTTGATCACACATGAGAAAACATAATGCTCTCAAAATTTTCATTCATTAAAGTTCCATAATGTACTTGGCCTTCATCTCTACGGAGGGTAGATTCTTATTAAGCTTATCCCACAAGTATTAACATGCTCACAAAGTTCAAATAGATCTCGAATTTTTGAAATAAAGAACGAGATAAAGAAAAGCTAAACCAAACTCACAAATTTAAATCATCTTATATATTGCTCATGAACTCTCATCTCACTTATCTCTCAAGCCTATATATTCTACTCCTTTCCCTCTCATATATATGTGTGGTAGGCTTTATATGGAGCTTTGGGAAAGTTTAGTCCTAACAAGATTTTATAAATGAGGTGTTGTCAAAACAAGACACGCTTCTCATGGTCTTACCGAGACTCGTCAAAAAGGTCATTGGAAAATGATGTTAAATCAAGGAGGGGAAAGAGAAAAATACACACACTTTTAGATGAGTGGACATGTGCAAATGGCAAAGAGTGATCCCGAGGCACAAAGGAAGTCCTCGTTATCGGATTGCACATGGTTGGAAAATGAGAATGGATCTTTTTAACTTGAAGCCTTGAATGCACTTTTAGAGAACCGGGGAGTTCACTTTACGCACATTTTTTTTCTTTCTCATATTTCTCATTCTTTTCTTTCTTTCTTTCTTTCTTTCATTATATATATTTTTTCTTTCTGCACCTTGAAAGTCACGCATATCGCCGAATTTTTTTTCTTTCATCATTATTTCATTATATATATATTTTTAAAAAAATACTCCCTTTTTGAACTCTAAAACTGCACCGTACCTACCTCCTCCCCCATGCTTAGACGTTGCTCGTCCTCGAGCAAAGAGGCGAAAAATAAGGTAGGTACCGGAAATATTCTTCCTTGGAGAGATACTTGAAATCTTCAATGTTGGCACCGTCTTGCGATCTTCCTTGAATTGATGATCCATTCTCAACAATAGGTTGTGGTCAAGGAGGTAATCACAAAAGATGATATTTGGTTTAAGGGTGGATATCCGGCGAAGTTTGTGAGATCTCCGATGCGGGGATACACAATGCACGGATAAAGGGCTAGCAAAAAGATAGATACGCAAAAACGGAATGACCAGACTTCTTATTCTCGGGCCGGAGAAATCATGGCCTGCAATAACTCACTCAAAAATAAATCTTGTACACTAAGGTTTACGCACTCAAATATATATAAGGCTTTGGATAGGTTGAGCAACACACAAGCGATATTTGTGACAAGGTTAGCGATATTTTTGAGCATAAAAGACATCTTTAATCTATTCATAACTTGAGAGCACATAAAACACTATGGGTCTTTATTTTAATCATAACCTCCGCTGAAAATTAAGCTAGCATTTAAATAAATTCAGATTTGTATTTTTAAGAGAGCACTAGCTTAAACATGCATAAATCAATTACAAAGATGAACAAAGCTGCAATTATAATCATATATCATCATGGCACGAATTTTGTAACTTTTCCAATGATATAATCAAGGTGGTGTCTTTATTAATGATGACATCAAGTTGAAATACATACTGAAAATAAACAAACATGCTTGCTGAAATTTAAATAAAAAAAACAGAAAACACTATGCAAACACACATAAGCAAAAGCTGAAAATTACGAGAGAAAAAGAAAAGAAAAGAAAACTAAAGTTCCTAAATCTTCTAGTCCTCCGCCGGTGGTTGATGTTGATGATCTTGATAATAATACCCTTGCTCATAATATGATTGGACATTCCCTCCGACGAATTGATTTGGCTCCACGAGGTGAAGGCGTCCGAGCTCGAAGGCAATATTTGCATTTCCTTCACCAAGTTGAGCTGCGTTAGATTGGATGGCTGCGATGTTTTGAGCATTTCTTGCAGCATACCCTCCAATTATGGCCATGCTTTGTTGTGGTTGGGGATGATGAGCGTAGGACTCCGCGAAGTTAGCGTTGGGCACAACATAATTTGGTGGGGGTACCGGTGCACCACCCCCCCATGCTTGCTCTTGTGGCCCTCCGTAATAACTTGGCGGAGGAGGGATCCCGCCGAATGGTTGCACATTGGGTTGTGCTCCACTCGCATGTGCGGAGGATGTTCCCTCCTCTACGATTCTTCCTCTTTTGTTCTTCCTCGCAGGGACAAGGAGTCCCTCTTCCAACCAATCTTCCCTTCCTTCGGTGAAAAGCCTAAGCCTCTCATTCGGAAGGGGTAGGTTCACTATGGCCAACCGATAACCTCCTCTCTCATCTCCACTAATGTATTTGTCTTGCCGCAAATACTCAATGCCGAGAGAGGTACCACGCAAAAGGTGGTCGGGGTTTCTTGCGATCCCCGGCCGCAAGGAAAAGGCCAACATGGAGAGGTAGCACCCCGAACCAATATTACCCGCCCCCGATGTTGCTTCACAACACCAACGGTTGATCATAAGGTAAAAAGGGTCTATTGGCTGCCTGGCAATTAGAGCCGAGTATAGCCAATTCAACTCCGTGTCGGTCACCTTTGTCTCCTTCATCCTCCCCAATACCCTCTTGCACATCCAAGAGTGAAATATTCGGATAATGGGGTTGCGGATGCAATTGCGTTGTTGATGGGCTTCTCCGGAGATCATATTCCAAAATCCCGCCAACATGCCGGGTGGCACGTCAACTTTCTCCGGAGCTCCCTTGTGGAATCCAAGCAGCTCCCTCACGTGCTCGTAGGGAACCACTTGTTGGACTCTCTCCAAACGGAATGACAAGCTTTGCACCCCATCATCATCAATGATGGGTGCAATAGTCATCAAAATTTCCAAGGCGAACCCCAAATGGGTGTCCACCGATACTCCGTTGGAGAACTGCACCCATCCAAGGTGCCCCAACATATAGTATATGTCGGTGCCAAAACCCAAGGTGTAGAGTGCTTGGTCGTCGAACTCGACGTTGGGCACAACCCTCTTCTCAAGATTAGAGAGCCTCTCCTCCTCCTCCGCCGACAAGATGATGAAGCCGTACGAAGAGTATGTCGGGGTGTAAGGAGGTGGCGCGGTTGAGCGAGTCGATTGACATGGTGGCGCGGGCTGCTCCTCCGTGTGCCCACGAGGTTCGGTAAACCTCATGGAAGTGCTTCTTGCAGCCCTCATACCACCAAGGAGGAGAGCATCGTTCCTCCTCGGTGGTGCCGTATCCGTCTCCATGCTCCGGGAGACTCGGAAACCGAGTGCCTCCTCGAAGACGTGGTTGATGACGGCTTGGACGACGACGAACTCTTCTTCTTGGAGAAGAGACTTGTGGTCTTCTTCCACATGGTTGCTGCACTCTTTTCTTCAAATAAAACTCCGAGTTGCAACCGGTAACTAGGCACTTAAACTCTTTGCTTCGGATGTGGACTTTGAGTTGATTAAGGATGTGGATTTTTTCTTGAGCTATCAAGCTTGGGAAGGTTGGCTATGTCTACGGAGGTTTTGAACACACAAACTTGAACACACAAACAAGGGAATGAGAGGGAAGCTTGCCCGCAGAAAACGGGAGCCGGGGGCTCCTTAAGTAGGTGAGGCCGGCCGGCCCGGGCCCGGCCGGCCCGGGGGCCTCCTAGCTCCTCCCCGCCTCGTCTTTCTTCCAAAGCACGATCATTTCGCCTCCGCAACTTTCCCCGCCCGCGTGCTCCACGAGTTGCACCGCCCAAACGCTCTCGTCCACTCCTTTTCTTGCATTATTGGTCCTTCCACTTGATGCTCCATGCTTTGGGTCATGTCCATGCTCCCTAGCTCCACTTGCTTCACATGCCACCATGAAATTCCTGCAAAGTTGATGCTTGCTGCCCACCATGCTTGTCCTTTGCATGTGGAATTGGTGAAAGTTGATAAAAGGGAATCCAATGGTGCATGCATGATTAATTCAAACTAGATTGCCTCCATTAAGGTGTGTTTAAGGTTAAGCACTCCTCTAATTCGAAATTTAAAATATTTTTCAGAGCCATGCAAGAGCTCAAACATAATTTTAGAGAAGTTTTTAAACCATTAAAAACAAATGTAAGTCGAAAATATTTTTCGACTACGTCGATTTCGGTCTCACCGGTATAGTTTGCCTTCATCGGTTGAGAGCAAACATTTCCCGGCTTGATCATGGGGGCATAGGTTTAGGTTCTAATTTTGGCTAAATAATAAAGATTTTGAATAAAACAAAATTAGAATAGGCTTAGAAAAATTCTAATCCTAGAGCAACCAAGGATATAGATTTTTAAAACCAACCAAAAGCTTTGATTTCTAGGTTCACGCGAGTCCTACCACGTGCTGAATTTTATTAACACTTAAATATAAATCGTGGCTCTACTCGTGCGGTTTTAGCATGAAAAATAAGTCAACCTCAGCACCATAATGAGGGTGAAAGGTTGAGTTAGGTTCTGAAATTATTTGGTTGAGGTTTCTCGAAAAGAAAAGAATCAAACAAGCACATAGGAGGGTTCATGCAAAGGGTTTATGATAAAGCAAACATTCAATCAAGAATTATGTCTCTAATATTGTTCAACCACTTCTAAGTCTAATGTCTTTGCGTAATAAAACTCAAAAACTAAATTATTAAAAATACTCGAAAAACCCGGAATCGGGTTGTCCTCCCGTAGCTTATTCTTGACTCGACGAAACGGGTTGCCTCCCGCCTAGCGCTTCGTTTATAGTCTATAGCTAGACTTCTTCACTTGATTACTCCGGATCAACGCTCTTTGCGGGCGTTGCAATCTTGGGTACCCACTTCCGCACCATCTTGGGCACGGGCTTGTCTTCCGGCTTAGTCGGCTTAGTCATTTTTTTGGTCTTCACAGGCGGCTTCTCTTCCTTTGTCTTGACGGATGCAACACCTTCTTTGATTTTCTTTACGTTCATTTTTTTTGGCTCCTTCTTCTTTTTCAGCCCCTCCGTTTGTTTTGGTTCTCCCTTCACTCCAATCATGTTGCATGCCTCAATCCTTGGACGGAACTTGAAGGAACTCCTTTCTCCGTTGATATCGAACATGATCTCCCCCTTGCCAACATCAATAGTAGCTCCCACGGTCTTGAGGAACGGCCTCCCTAGGATGAGCGGCGGCTTCTCCCTCGCTCCCATCTCGAGCACAACGAAGTCGACGGGGACGAAGTGGTGTCCAATCTTCACGGGTACATCTTCAGCAATGCCTAAGGGATAGCGAATGGAGTTGTCTCCCAACTCCAAACATATTCCCGTAGGCTCCATTGGTAGGCGTAGCTTCTCGAACACATCCCTCGGCATGACGCTCACACTAGCTCCAAGGTCGCATAACGCCTTCTCGAAGTTGAAAGAACCAACTGAACATGGAATTGTGGGGCACCGGGTCTTTTTTGCTTCTCTAGCCCATTAGCAATAGCCGCACTACACTCCTCGGGCATCTTGACATGATCTACCCCGAGTGTTGCTATCTCATATTTATTTGCAAGTATGTCTTTAAAGTAACGAGAATATGTAGGTACTTGTAGGGCATCAAGTAATGGCATGTTGATGCTAAGTCTACGCACAACTTCCACAAACTTCTCAAAGTGGTTGTCAAGTTTACCTCGGAAGTAGCGTGGCTTGAGTTGCGGTATCCTCGTGTCTTCCTCCGGCATCTCAAATTCGGGTTCCTCGGTGACGATCCCCGTAACCTTCTCTTTAGCGACTCCTTCCATCTCGGTGGATGGTTTAAGCTTCCTTGCTCCCGCGGAACGTTACGGATCTTCGGTCTCCTTCCCCGAACGCGTTTGAATGGCCTTCGCCGATTCGGGACATTTGGGTTGTCCCGGAAGCTTCCCTTCATCATTAGTGAGGCGCCCCGCAAGTTGTCCAACTTGCGTCTCGAGCATCTTCATCATGTTGAGCACTTGATGATTGGAACTTCCGACCTCCGTCACCTTGCTATCGATGTTCTCCAACACCTTGTCTATGGTCTTGAACTTGGTGACGGTGTCCTTGTTGATCTTAGCTTGCTCATCCATGAACGCCTTCAATTGTATACGAAGCGGAACCGCGTTAGGAATAGATGAGCTTGCATTAAATTGAGGCCTACCTTGCCCGTAGCGGAAGTTCGGCAATTCTCCCTTCCTCATGTAGTCGAGCACTTTGGCTTCCTCCGGACAATCTTTGCGGACATGGCCATACTCTCCACATTCTTCACATGTGGACCTTGCTTCGGCGGCCTTCAAGTCTCGAGCCTCTTTCTTTTCCATCTCCATCTTCTCCGGCCCTCCTCATGAGCGAGTCGATCTTGCCTTCAAGTATGTTCTCCTTCTCCACTTGCAAGACTCCTTTGACGTTTCCCGTGGGTTGAACCGGATGTAGGCGCCGGACGACGCCCACGTGTCATTATCCGCGACCTTCTTGAATATAGTGAAAGCTTCCGTCGGTGTAAGTTCGATGATGGATCCTCCCGCCGATGCATCGATGATCGTCCTTGACGCCATGGTGAGTCCTTGATAGAACTTTTGCACGAGGTCTTCTTTCGGGAACTTGTGATGTGGAACCGCTCGAGTGTACTCGTTGAAGCGCTCGAATGCCTCCGAGATAGTTTCGTAGGATCTTGAACAAAGGTGGCAATCTTATTACGCAAACTTTGAGTTTTACCGGTGAGTAGTATTCCTTCATGAAAGCCTTCATCAACGTGTTCCAATTTTGCACCGTCTCCGCCGGTTGAGAGTGGAACCATTGCAAAGCCTTCCCGAGTAGTGAAAACGGAAAAAGCCTTGCCCTCATTTGGTCTTGAGTCACCCCATCCATGTTGAAAGTCTGACATAGTTGAATGAATGCTTGGAGGTGAAGGTTCGGATCCTCTTTGCCGGTGAAGGGTGAATGTTGCACCATGCGGATTGTTGAGGTCTTGATCTCGAACGGTCTTCCGATCTCCTCAAGGTTCAAGATTGGTAGGTCGATGATGTCTGGGGTGCATAGCTCCCCAATCTTGCGTTCTTGCGGTGGTTGGTCACCCATCGGTGGAAGTCGATTCTCCCGAGGACTTTGAGGTGGTGAATTCTTCGGAGATTCCTGCGATCCTTTGTCTTCCGACTCCGAATCTACAAAATCCAGCTTTTTAGCTTGATGTGCTTCGCGTCTCCTTAGCCTGTAAAGTTTTTCTGGATCATCCACAAAATTATTGGGTTTGTTGGAGAGGTAGCCGTCCATCTCTGTTAGGGTTAGCAATAAACAAAGTATGCAAAAAACTAGAAAGTAAAAACAAATCTATAAAAACTAGAGTTAGACAAACTAGATTAGATGTATTTTGAGGATGATCAAAATTTAGTAGATGCAAAAATAAAAACAAAAAGAAAACTGAAAATTACAAAAAGGCAATAAAAAATCAAATCTTGATCACTTGTTCCCCGAGCAACGGCGCCGGAAAAAGGGCTTGTTGACGGTTAATAATTGTATCAAAGTTCGTTTGTGACTCGCAAGCGTACAAGTCTCCCGTCGTAGTCAAGGGACCCTTCTTCCCTCGAGTGGTGAACCCAAGGTATCGAATCCATGGAACAAATGTGTGATGCAAAACTTAATCTAATAAAGCCATGTAACTCCAATCTTCGATAAAAGAAACCCTAATGCATCTAAGTAAAAGACATGAAACGAATCTAATCTACTAAAGACCGGAGAAAACAAAGTAAGATTGGGTAGATAAACCGATCTAGAGGGATCGGGGCAAGCCTTTTGTTGAAGTTCCAAGCAAGAGAAGAAGTAGCAAATCGAATCTTAATAGAAGCCTCTTTAAATCGTGGTTTCCCGTCCAAATCCGAAAACATCCGCCTTTCGAGACCCCCGCTCTGTCACAACGTATCCCTATTCATGCGGGGAGCTTAGGGCGAGTCAAAAGACAAGTCGAGATTCTTTCGGAAGATCCGGCGTGTACCTCTAGCCACCGCGGCTACAAGAACACCCTATGTAATCTATCTCGAGAATAGAATTGGAATAAGCAAAGCCGATCGAAAAACGAAATCTTCGAGGAAACACTTGATCGCTAGGAAAAGATTCAACTTGATAATTCAACTATAACAATGATACATACACAAGATCACCACCGGGATCCTTCCTTGATCTTGCTTCTAGCTCCGGGAACTCCGACGTGGTCTTCCGTGCAAGGTTCCCACGTCGGCTAGGGGAACCCTAGTCAACTAGCTCGACCCTCTCCTCTCCGAGATGGTGTCCCTCTCTTCTCTCGCTCCTCGGCGGCCGATCACGAAATCTTCTCCGCGAGGCTCTCGGTCAGGGGGCTATAAATAGCCCGATTGGCGACTAGGGCAAAGGTGGGGGCGTTTGGGCCCTAAATGGGCACGGGGCCGACCGGACCGGGCCGGCCGGCCCGTGCCCATTTAGGCCCGGCCCGAGGGCTCCTTCGCTCCATGTCGGTTCCCTTGCTTCTCGGATGTTTCCCCCTTCGCATGTAGGTCCATGTCGTCGGTTTCTCTCCGAATTGGACTCAACTCCTTGTCTTGCAAGATTCGAAGCACTTTTCCGGTCGGGTCCCCGGAGTCCGTTGTCTTCTCGGATCGAGTCCCCGGCTTCTTGGAGTTAAGTTTGCTTCATTGCATGACTTGTAAGGGGCTTCAAAGTCTTGTCATGAGGTGCTTGATGAACTTATCCCAAAAGTCTTGCATTCAACACTAAAACCCTGCATAAACATTAAACTCCAAAACCGACATGCACACGTGAACTTGTTATACCACGGGGGTTAGTACCAATGGATAAGGTATAAAACTCATGTCAACACCGAAGGTAAACTCATGGCTAGGTTGACGGATTTTCACCGTCAACGGTGCCAAATTCCATCATCACCGACAATGGGTCCCGGTTCACGGGCGGGGAAGTTCTTGGAGTTCTCGCGACAAGTTCCACATCCGTGTGGATTGGGCAGCTGTGGCACACCCACAGACCAACGGCCAAGTAGAGCGTGCCAATGGCATGATCTTACAAGGCCTAAAGCCCGAAATTTTCGACCGGCTAAACAAATCTAGGCGAAAATGGCTCCAAGAGTTACCAGTGGTTGTGTGGAGCCTAAGGACCACCCCGAGCGAGCCACCTGGGTTCACCCCGTTTTTCCTAGTCCATGGCGCGGAGGCCGTCCTCCCCACGGACTTAGAATACGGATCGCCCAGGGTTCGAGGCTATGACGAGGATGCCAACCCGCCGAGCCCGCGAGGACTCGCCGGATCGGCTGGGACAAAGCGCGCCTCGTGGCCTTGATGCATTCCGCGAGGTACCAGCAGTCCCTCAGGCGCTACCAAGCACGCAAGATACGCGGCGGGATTTCGGCGAAGGGGATGCGGTCCTAAGGCTACGCCAAGACAACCGAGGGCGCCACAAGCTATCGCCCCCATGGGAGGGACCCTACGTCGTGGTGAAGGTACTCAAGCCCGGCACGTACAAGCTGGCCAACGAGGACGGTGAAGAGCTCACCAACGCTTGGAACATCCAACAGCTACGTCGCTTCTACCCCTAGCTAGGATTTCCAAGCATCTTTTTGTTGTAAAAATCATATGACCAACGCCCCAGTTGGTGACAACTATGTAAACACCTCAAGTCTAATGAAAAGGGCAACTCGGCTTTCCCCTGAAAACCAAGTTACCCTCGGGGGCTACTCCGGGGGGCACCCCCCCCCCCAAAATGGTCCCATTTTCGCGCAAAAATAAAGCAACTCACACGCGCTAAGTTTGTTTTCTACTTCAACCCCGAGCAACGGTTCGAACGGGCGCGGGCGGCCTAGCGGAAGGAGCACGCGAGTCGAGAGATAGCCTACGCCGCGAGGATACGGCCCTTCTCTCTCGCCTCCAACCCGGCGGGCCCCCGCGAAAATCGAACTCCCCTAACTAGAATCTACTCGGGAAGATGGAGAAACAAAAAGCGCAAATAAACAAAAGACTTCATTTCGTATCAACAAATGTTTACGATCAAGACAACTTGTTTATTTACAAGGGCCGCGTGGCCAGAATACTGATACACAAATAAAAACGAGCCAAGCGCCCGCCGGTCTTCGAGCGGGGAGGAGCGGCGGTGTCAACAGCGTCCGGGAAGAGGAACTCCTCGAAGGCTTCAGCAAGCGACCCGGCGGCATCAGCGGCAAGAGCGTCCACGCGCTCCATCGCCACCTCATCCTCGACGCCCTCGGGAACGACGTAGCCTTCCGCCAGCGCCTCGAAGTTGACCTCGTAGTGGGACTGCACCACTCCGAGGGCCTTCTGGACGCCAAGACGCAATGCCTGGCGCATCCGTCCGGTGACGTGGCCGCCAAGGGCACGCGGGCGGCCGGCCGGCCGAGCTTCCGCCCGCGCTTCACCCTCCTCCACGGCCCGGCGGGTTTCGAGGGCCGCATCACGCGGCGCAACGCTCTGCTCGGAGGAGTTGTAGGAGGCTGCGGCGCCTCGGCCCGCTCGGCCGCATGCCCCAAGGCAGTGCGCAAGCCTGGAGCCACCAAGACAAGAAAGAAATCGAGAAAAAGGAATGTGAATTCCCAAACACAAAACCAACCAAACAGGAGTCAAGCAGCAGCTCACCTTCAACTTGCTTTCTCTCCGCCTCGAGGTCACGGCGCTCAGCCTCGACCGCCAACTCGAGGCCCTTGATGGTCTCGCCCCATTCCTGGATGGCCAGCTCCTGGCTCGCGCTGTTGATGCCGAGCACCACCAGCTCGCCCTCGACCTCAGAGAGCTTGGCGTCTCGCTCCGCCAGGCAACTTCGCGCCGCCTCGCGGCGATCGTCACACCCGATTTTCCGAAGAAAACCAAGTGCTACCTATATGTATGCCGGGATCTAGTTTCATACATATAGTAACATCATAGTGAATAACGAAACAATATCACGTAAAGAAAGAAAGATTATCGAGAGATTTACGGCGGAATCCCGGGAAACAAAGGCTCCAAACTTCACGGGCAATCGACGGGGGTCGCGTACGCCTAGCACCATCTTCTGGACATCATACACCTTCTTCTCCTTCTGATTCTTCTTCTCTGAACAGCGGTTTAGCAAGGTTGAGCACACTTATGGTTGGAGCTCAGCAAGTGAGGGAAAATGCAAAGCTATCAAGGATAGGCTAAGGTTTTGTAGCGGTTAGCATTTTAAGTTGGTCAAAATTTATTAGTAAGCACCTATTTACTAGATGTAAGTTCATACCAACCCACTTAAGCATTTAGGAAAGCATCTCATCTCAAAACCATATGGAAACCACGATTTAATTCCATCTTTATGTTTGATTATCATGTGAGGGTCCAGGCCGCTCTTGACCGTGAGCACGGGCCGATCGATCGCTTTTCACTCGCGAGAGGTTGTACACTTTACCCACGGTTCGTGTTCCCCATGTCGCCCGGGTTTGCAAGGCCCTTAAACACTTACAAGGTGAGTGGCTAGGGGTCCACTACGAAGCCTTTACAAAGGAAAGAAGAGAAACCAATAGCCCGCGACGATTCTGACGGCGGAGCGGACCATAACCCTCCCTAATGGTCGGCACCTTAGCCAAGGTCGCTACCCCAAAAGAACCGGCTATACCCCTTCAACTCCAGCCCCCCCGTGTCCCTCTCGGAAAAAGGCTATCGGCTAACCCACTCTCCAAATTACTTGGCTAAGCCGAGCCATGTGGACCGTGGTTGCACTGTTTTCCTGGGTGGTTCTCCATGTTCCGATTAAACCATATGATCTTGTTATTAACCATAAGCACACACATACATATATATCACCAAAGGTTATCTTGATCAACATTCATCATATTGTAAAAGATTCATTTTAACCATCCCAAGTTATAGCAACTAAGCATTTCTACCCAAAACATTTATTTAAAAGGGTTGTCCAAGGTAATAGGGATAAAATCTAGTCGTGTCCTTAAAAAGGTAATTTCCCATCAAGTTTATGCATAGCAACATTTAAATGTAAACTTAGTTATCATGCAATTGTATAGGATAAAATAGAATATGCGGGGGAGAAGACCACTTGCCTTTCTCTAACAAAACTACTCTTATGTTCTTCCGCTCTTGCTTTTTGATACTCTTGATCTTCAAGACTTCCGAGCAATAGCACGATCTTCTACTCGAAGCAAACATCGGACACAACACATGCAAAGCAGACAAACAAGAACAACTAAGAACAATACACCAAACAAGAAAAGTCTTAAAAAGAGGATAAGGCTTGGTTCTAGGATCGCGAACGTAAGAAACGCTAAGAACGGATCTATCATTGAAAAGGAACAACTATCGAGAGATTTGGATTATATCACACAAGGCTATGTGCTTGGTATATTTTAATTAAATAAAGCAATGTGCATAGGTTATTTCAGAGAAATACCCTATTTAGAATTAAGCGAGTTATATTTGTATACAAAAGGACGATGTTGAGCTTAAGACAATTTTATTTATAATTATTCAAGTATGATTTATGCAAATTAAACATTTGAATTCAAAAAAAAGCATGTAAAGAATCTAAGCGTATAACTTTATGTTTCGAGTTCAACTAAACAAATTATATTTCAAAAATACATTATATTCACAATAACCAAATTGATATTTAATTAAGAAAACTCGAGATAGCCTATGTTGCTTTTATTTAGGAAGCAGATTAATTAAATATTAATCAATTTAACATTTATATTATGAAAGCCGAGGTATAACCCTAATTAGCTTTTCATTGAAAGAATTATTCAAATAAACATTAATCAAATTAACCGTAGTATGAAAAACACGAGGTTCAACTCTATTTAGATTTTATTTATAAGACAAGTTTAATAGGAATTAACCAAGTTAATATAGAATAAATTATCAAAAACATTGCAAGGTAAAGATCATGTCTTACGCACTGTTTATGATGAGACGGAACCAAAAACGAGTTTAAACAAAGCTAAACGTGAGATCTACGGATTACGGATTGAAAAGAACTAGATGTGATTAACTATAGATCGGATGTGCTAGCAAAGAATATTCTTGAGATACAAGATAAAATAAAAGGCATAGGCTATGTTGCTGAAAACTCACGCCGAGATTTATTGGAATTGTATTTTGAAAAAGAAATAACAAAGTATATGACATAAGGGTCATGTAATGCGACATCATGACGGTGTGTATGTGTAAACATATGTACTAATTGATTGCTTTCCAGCGGGTACTTGCCCACGGCAACCACATGCATGTAGGCATGGATTGAACAGGGTGCACATGTGTAGAATGCTCCCGTGCTGTCTTGTGCATGAGAGAAAAATGCATGCCACAAAGTTGCATGCTACCGTGCATGCTTGCAACTAGCTTTTGGCCATGTTAAATAGGATGCATATATTGATTTGAAAAGAATGATCATGGTGATATAAACGGAAGCGAGGCAACACTAGTCTCACCGGTGCGCGATGGTCGACCGTTGTTGGACAGGAGATCAAAAGACATTGGCGGACTTTATGCGATGATCAACCGTGATGCGAGGCTCCGGCACAAGAAGCAACAAGACCTCCCGGCTAGATGAAAACGAGAGGAGGCGGTACACGATGTTTGCAGAGATGGAACAAACTTAATCACAAAACTGCAGGGCCTTCGTGTTTTAGAAGAACGAACAAGCACGTTGTTCCTCCATGGCCAAAGTACAGAAGCATACTAGAGATTTGCTAGAATGGATTATGATGCGTAGAAATTGACAAGGAGATAGAAAAACGGAAAGAGGAAGGGATGAGTATCTCACTGATATTTACCTCGCTAGAGGAGAAGGTTCCAGGGAGCCGATCGGCACAACGGTGACAGCGGCCGGGCCGGCACAGGCTCCGCACGGTGGAGCTCCTCCGTCGGTGGAACGAGCCAACGAGGACGATGAGCAATGGGCGAGGATTGGCGGCCAGTGCTCGACTCAACCTTGTGAAGTCCATGGTGGCGGCCTCGGGTTGCTCCGGAGAAGGCTCCAGGCTGACGAAACGGACGGCGGCGGATGAATGGCAGCCGGCGGCGGCGCTACAGAAGGGGCAGCAGGCGAGCGAGGCAAGGCAAGGGATGACAAGGTGACAAGCAAGTTGATGCCAAGAGGCATGGCGTCCTCTTTATTGGGCACAAGCGGAGGAAGGGGTAGCGCCGTAGCGGCACATCATGGAAAGTAAATGGCTGCGGCCATTGATGGCCATGATAGTGTGGCTGTTACTAGGGAAACGGAGGGAGCGTAGTTGAATAAAAAAAGAAACGGCGGAGATGGCTATGATGGCCAGTGGCCGGCCATTGGAGAGTTTAAGACAATTGATGGTGATTAGGGTGGTGGCTGTTACCACTGGAAAGGAGTAAAGAGGGCAGCAGTTTTGGGGAGAGAGTGTGGAGAGGACGCGGCATGCATGCGAGAGGTGCGATGCGTAGAGGCCAAGGACCATGGCCGGGCGGGGGCAGCGCTCTAGTGACACGACATGGACAAACGTTCGGCAGCCGACTCAGGTATGCGTGGTCGGCGGTGTTCCGGCGATGAGCGGTGGAAGAGCGAAGCGGTGCGGCACGTGCGGGGAGGTGAGCGGTCACGGGAGGCCGAACGTGACAGGGAGGCGAAACACGGTGGCACAAAGACTCGAGCTTGGCTCGGTCGAGTGCGGGAGGAGAGAGATGGGTCGCCAGGACGGCAATCTATTCACGCACAGGTAGCCGAGTGGTGCAACCGCGGTGCACGAGGGCGCAAAATAGCGGCGGCATAAAGGGGTGAATGATGCGGACTCAGATGCAGGCAGGAGCTCGACTGTTCCATGGTGCCGACGGAAGGTGAAGGATGGACAAGGTGATGAGCAGTGTCATTAATGGCGTGATGGATTTTGGTGGAGGCGGTTACGGCGAGAAGAGGCGGAAGGGATGCGACGTACATGCGAGACGCGCAACGTGGAGAGGCCCAGCGGCACGCACCGCACGACAGGCATAGAGGCGGTCGAGGTGTGCGGCCAGGGACGCACGGGCACAAGAGCCAGGCATGCAACGCACAAGAGGCGAAGAGCGACAGCGGCGCGGCGCAAACGCGAGCGTGTGGGCGGGCATGCGGGCGTGCGAAGAGAGGCGCACGGCGGTAGCGACACATGCACGGGTGCGGTGAGGCTGCGGTTTTAGGTGCCGCTCGCGGTGCGCTCGTGGAAGGCGAGCAGCTCGCAGGGGTGGCGCACAGACACGATGCAGAGAGAGGCTGAGTGACACAGTAGGAGAGCAGGCGCGGCGGCACTAGAGACACGGCTAGCGCACGAGAGGCGAACGAGACGTGTGGTGCGTCACGGGGATCCAGCTGTGGGTGTAGGGTGTTGTGCATGGGAGCCAAGCGGCGCATGGGCACGGGGAAGTAGGCGCGACGACCGAGCGACATGATGTAGTGCATGAGTGCATGCGCGCGAGCGCCAGCGCAATGCACGGGCACGTGAGAGTGTGGAGCGTTGGCCAGAGGTGAGAGAGGGCCTGACAGACGCAGCCTGGCTGGCAGCGAGATAGAGGGGAATGGTGAGCTGGCGGGTTAGATAGCCTGCAACATCACGGGAAGGCGAGCGGCGACCGGGGAGTCCAAGCAGCGTGGGCAGGGCACATGCACGGGAGCCGAGCAAGTGCTCGGACTTGAGTCTTGCTCAGGTTAGATCAGAAGGGAAGGGATGACAGGTAGGGTCCACCCATCAGCAGTACAAAATAGGGAGAGGGTGAATTGGGCCATCCGATGGATTATGGACCGACGGCTTGAGATTGCCCCTGGGCCGAGCAAAGGTTTGAGCCGAGAAAAGGAAGATAGTCGCATGGGTTGGAAACATAGACAGAGAAAGAATGAGTTGGATGTACCATAAAAGATAGAGAGATAAAGAGAGAGTGAGACTTTGGTTTGACCTTTTTATGATTTTGAAAATACTAACTCAAACAAAACAAATGCAATCGAAATGAATGCAACACTCAAATAATCATTTTATTTAATTCCGAAAGACAATCAATTATTTTTCTACACGAAATTCCCTGTAAAGAAAAAGAAATGTTAGGAAAATTTTAGAAATTATGAGAAATCATTGTTATTATTTTTCCTAATAACATCCTGAAATCGGAAAATTTCAGGGTGTTACAAATCTACCCCCCTAAACAGAATCTCGTCCCGAGATTCGAAGACAAAAAGAACAAGGTAGAGGGAGACAAACAAGATTATGGCAGCATGGTTAACATATTTCCATGGCGCATGTTGCATATCCAATTCTCCATGCTTCCATCTTCATCTTGTTTCTTGTAATCTTCATTAAAGAGTGAGATTAGGGAGATGAGAGTAGGACTTATTTTTCTTGGACTTGCTTTAGTATAGAAATTGATGATGGCTATAACATCTTGTTTGCTGACGTTGCCACGTCGTTGTAGCTCCTAGTTTTATCTTCCGTCTTCATCCATTAGATTGAGCAGAGAGAAAGATGGATAACAAGAAGGTGGGAGGTACAAAAGAAGAACCCAACTAGGCAACTGATGTCATTGTAGGTAGAAGACCCACGATACACCAACAATCAATACAAAGAACCAACTCAAACAAGGCCATAAAGACAAGCATCATCAAGCAAACATAAAGCTTCATCAGTCAGCACACAGTCAAGGGAACGTTGTTACACGTTGTTAACAATGTTGCAAGGGGTATTTCCTAAACCTAGGGGTATGTTATAGCTTCAACCTTCTTGGTAGAGAAATCCTTTAGCTTGTGCAATGTAGAATCTTGCTCCTCAGATAAGGATGACATAATCTTTCGTTGTTGATTTTGGCTTTTCTGGAATGAAATGAAAACTCCATTCTTCGGATGACTTGAGCGAGGGTTTAGCTTAGGCTGGCACGGGTCATCTAAACATTTTGAATAAAAAGGAATATCACTTTGGAATAAAAAACAAGGGAAAGAATCCAAAGTGATAGAACCGAGCAAGCAATGAGAGGTACAATGAAGATAGATATAATGAAAAAATAAAATCAAGAAGGAGATAGGTCTAGGAAAACAAGTTAAAAGTAAAAACAACAAGGAATAAACCATTTCACCATAAATCGGTAAGAGGTGAGATGCTTGAGATAAGATTATACATCGAAGATATGTATGGTCATGATTAGGAAATTAAGGAGAGACGAAATATATAAACAAGGTTTGAGGGTTTATCATTTGCAAACAAGAATGAGAAGATGAAAAACATCAAGAAGAAGAGGTAAGATATCAAAGAGGATTTATCAAAAGAGAATGGTTAAGGGGTGATCACCTATCACTAGATAGGTCAAGGATAAAGAAGAAATTGTTTTTTATAGTAAAATAAACCTTAGAAAGCGACTATTTCTACCTAGGCTTACGTCCTACGGTCGATACGGCTACGATACCACTCTGTCACACCCGATTTTCCGAAGAAAACCAAGTGCTACCTATATGTATGCCAGGATCTAGTTTCATACATATAGTGACATCATAGTGAATAACAGAAACAATATCACGTAAAGAAAGAAAGATTATCAGAGATTTACAGCGGAATCCTGGGAAACAAAGGCTCCAAACTTCACAGGCAATCGACTGGGGGCTGCGTACGCCTAGCACCATCTTCTGGACATCATACACCTTCTTCTCCTTCTGATTCTTCTTCTCTGAACAGCGGTTTAGCAAGGGTGAGCACACTTATGGTTGGAGCTCAGCAAGTGGGGGAAGATGCAAGGCTATCAAGGATAGGCTAAGGTTTTGTAGCGGTTAGCATTTTAAGTTGGTCAAAATTTATTAGCAAGCACCTATTTACTAGATGTAAGTTCATACCAACCCACTTAAGCATTTAGGAAAGCATCTCATCTCAAAACCATATGGAAACCACGATTTAATTCCATCTTTATGTTTGATTATCATGTGAGGGTCCAGGCCGCTCTTGACCGTGAGCACGGCTGATCGATCAGTTTTCACTCTGCAGAGGTTGTACACTTTACCCACAGTTCGTGTTCCCCATGTCGCCCGGGTTTGCAAGGCCCTTAAACACTTCCAAGGTGAGTGGCTAGGGGTCCACTACGAAGCCTTTACAAAGGAAAGAAGAGAAACCAATAGCCCGCGACAGTTACAGCAGCGGAGCGGACCATAACCCTCCCTAATGGTCAGCACCTTAGCCAAGGCTGCTACCCCAAAAGAACCGGGCTATACCCCTTCAACTCCGGCCCCCCGTGTCCCTCTCGGAAAAAGGCTATCGGCTAACCCACTCTCCAAATTACTTGGCTAAGCCGAGCCATGTGGACCGTGGTTGCACCGTTTTCCCCGGGTGGTTCTCCATGTTCCGATTAAACCATATGATCTTGTTATTAACCATAAGCACACACATACATATATATCACCAAAGGTTATCTTGATCAACATTCATCATATTGTAAAAGATTCATTTTAACCATCCCAAGTTATAGCAACTAAGCATTTCTACCCAAAACATTTATTTAAAAGGGTTGTCCAAGGTAATAGGGATAAAATCTAGTCATGTCCTTAAAAAGGTAATTTCCCATCAAGTTTATGCATAGCAACATTTAAATGTAAACTTAGTTATCATGCAATTGTATAGGATAAAATAGAATATGCAGGGGGAGAAGACCACTTGCCTTTCTCTAACAAAACTACTCTTATGTTCTTCCGCTCTTGCTTTTTGATACTCTTGATCTTCAAGACTTCCGAGCAATAGCACGATCTTCTACTCGAAGCAAACATCGGACACAACACATGCAAAGCAGACAAACAAGAACAACTAAGAACAATACACCAAACAAGAAAAGTCTTAAAAAGAGGATAAGGCTTGGTTCTAGGATCGCGAACGTAAGAAACGCTAAGAACGGATCTATCATTGAAAAGGAACAACTATCGAGAGATTTGGATTATATCACACAAGGCTATGTGCTTGGTATATTTTAATTAAATAAAGCAATGTGCATAGGTTATTTCAGAGAAATACCCTATTTAGAATTAAGCAAGTTATATTTGTATACAAAAGGACGATGTTGAGCTTAAGACAATTTTATTTATAATTATTCAAGTATGATTTATGCAAATTAAACATTTGAATTCAAAAAAAAGCATGTAAAGAATCTAAGCGTATAACTTTATGTTTCGAGTTCAACTAAACAAATTATATTTCAAAAATACATTATATTCACAATAACCAAATTAATATTTAATTAAGAAAACTCGAGATAGCCTATGTTACTTTTATTTAGAAAGCAGATTGATTAAATATTAATCAATTTAACATTTATATTATGAAAGCCGAGGTATAACCCTAATTAGCTTTTAATTGAAAGAATTATTCAAATAAACATTAATCAAATTAACTGTAGTATGAAAAACACGAGGTTCAACTCTATTTAGATTTTATTTATAAGACAAGTTTAATAGGAATTAACCAAGTTAATATAGAATAAATTATCAAAAACATTGCAAGGTAAAGATCATGTCTTACGCACTGTTTATGATGAGACGGAACCAAAAACGAGTTTAAACAGGCTAAACGTGAGATCTACAGATTACAGATTGAAAAGAACTAGATGTGATTAACTATAGATCAGATGTGCTAGCAAAGAATATTCTTGAGATACAAGATAAAATAAAAGGCATAGGCTATGTTGCTGAAAACTCACGCTGAGATTTATTGGAATTGTATTTTGAAAAAGAAATAACAAAGTATATGACATAAGGGTCATGTAATGCCGACATCATGACGGTGTGTATGTGTAAACATATGTACTAATTGATTGCTTTCCAGCGGGTACTTGCCCACGCGCAACCACATGCATGTAGGCATGGATTGAACAGGGTGCACATGTGTAGAATGCTCCCGTGCCGCCTGTGCATGAGAGAAAAATGCATGCCACAAAGTTGCATGCTACCGTGCATGCTTGCAACTAGCTTTTGGCCATGTTAAATAGGATGCATATATTGATTTGAAAAGAATGATCATGGTGATATAAACGAAGCGAGGCAACACTAGTCTCACCGGTGCGCGATGGTCGACCGTTGTTGGACGGAGATCAAAAGACATTAGCGTACTTTATGCGATGATCAACCGTGATGCGAGGCTCCGGTACAAGCAGCAACAAGACCTCCCGGCTAGATGAAAACGAGAGGAGGCAGTACACGATGCTTGCGGAGATGGAACAAACTTAATCACAAAGCTGCAGGCCTTCGTGTTTCGGAAGAACGAACAAGCACGTTGTTCCTCCATGGCCAAAGTACAGAAGCATACTAGAGATTTGCTAGAATGGATTATGATGCGTAGAAATTGACAAGGAGATAGAAAAACGGAAAGAGGAAGGGATGAGTATCTCACTGATATTTACCTCGCTAGAGGAGAAGGTTCCAGGGAGCCGATCGGCACAACGGTGACAGCGGCCGGGCCGGCACAGGCTCCGCACGGTGGAGCTCCTCTGTCGGTGGAACGAGCCAACGAGGACGATGAGCAGTGGCGAGGATTGGCGGCCAGTGCTCGACTCAACCTTGTGAAGTCCATGGTGGCGGCCTCGGGTTGCTCCGGAGAAGGCTCCAGGCTGACGAAACGGACGGCGGCGGATGAATGGCAGCCGGCGGCGGCGCTACAGAAGGGGCAGCAGGCGAGCGAGGCAAGGCAAGGGATGACAGTGGCAGCAAGTTGATGCCAAGAGGCATGGCGTCCTCTTTATTGGGCACAAGCGGAGGAAGGGGTAGCGCCGTAGCGGCACATCATGGAAAGTAAATGGCTGCGGCCATTGATGGCCATGATAGTGTGGCTGTTACTAGGGAAACGGAGGGAGCGTAGTTGAATAAAAAAAAGAAACGGCGGAGATGGCTATGATGGCCAGTGGCCGGCCATTGGAGAGTTTAAGACAATTGATGGTGATTAGGGTGGTGGCTGTTACCACTAGAAAGGAGTAAAGAGGGCAGCAGTTTTGGGGAGAGAGTGTGGAGAGGACGCGGCATGCATGCGAGAGGTGCGATGCGTAGAGGCCAAGGACCATGGCCGGGCGGGGGCGCGCTCTAGTGACACGACATGGACAAACGTTCGGCAGCCGACTCAGGTATGCGTGGTCGGCGGTGTTCAGGCGATGAGCGGTGGAAGGGCGAAGCGTGCGGCACGTGTGGGGAGGTGAGCGGTCACGGGAGGCCGAACGTGACAGGGAGGCGAAACACGGTGGCACAAAGACTCGAGCTTGGCTCGGTCGAGTGCGGGAGGAGAAAGATGGGTCGCCAGGACGGCAATCTATTCACGCACAGGTAGCCGAGTGGTGCAACCGCGGTGCACGAGGGCGCAAAATAGCGGCGGCATAAAGGGGTGAATGATGCGGACTCAGATGCAGGCAGGAGCTCGACTGTTCCATGGTGCCGACGGAAGGTGAAGGATGGACAAGGTGATGAGCAGTGTCATTAATGGCGTGATGGATTTTGGTGGAGGCGGTTACGGCGAGAAGAGGCGGAAGGGATGCGACGTACATGCGAGACGCGCAACGTGGAGAGGCCCAGCGGCACGCACCGCACGACAGGCATAGAGGCGGTCGAGGTGTGCGGCCAGGGACGCACGGGCACAAGAGCCAGGCATGCAACGCACAAGAGGCGAAGAGCGACAGCGGCAGCGGCGCAAACGCGAGCGTGTGGGCGGGCATGCAGGCAGGCGAAGAGAGGCGGTGCGAGCGGTGCGACACATGCACGGGTGCGGTGAGGCCGCGGTTTTAGGTGCCGCTCGCGGTGCGCTCGTGGAAGGCGAGCGCTCGCGGGGGTGGCGCACGGACACGATGCGAGAGAGAGGCCGAGTGACACGAGGAGAGCGGGCGCGGCGGCACTAGAGACACGGCTAGCGCACGAGAGCCGAACGAGACGTGTGGTGCGTCATGGGGATCCGGTGTGTGGGTGTAGGGTGTTGTGCATGGGAGCCAAGCGGCGCATGGGCACGGGGAAGTAGGCGCGACGACCGAGCGACATGATGTAGTGCATGAGTGCATGCGCGCGAGCGCCAACACAATGCACGGGCACGTGAGAGTGTGGAGCGTTGGCCAGAGGTGAGAGAGGGCCGACGGACGCGCCCGGGCCGGCGCCGAGATAGAGGGGAATGGTGAGGGGGCGGGTTAGATAGCCTGCAACATCACGGGAAGGCGAGCGGCGACCGGGGAGTCCAAGCAGCGTGGGCGGGGCACATGCACGGGAGATGAGCAAGTGCTCGGACTTGAGTCTTGCTCGGGTTAGATCGAAGGGAAGGGATGACAGGTAGGGTCCACCCATCAGCAGTACAAAATAGGGAGAGGGTGAATTGGGCCATCCGATGGATTATGGACCGACGGCTTGAGATTGCCCCTGGGCCGAGCAAAGGTTTGAGCCGAGAAAAGGAAGATAGTCGCATGGGTTGGAAACATAGACAGAGAAAGAATGAGTTGGATGTACCATAAAAGATAGAGAGATAAAGAGAGAGTGAGACTTTGGTTTGACCTTTTTATGATTTTGAAAATACTAACTCAAACAAAACAAATGCAATCGAAATGAATGCAACACTCAAATAATCATTTTATTTAATTCCGAAAGACAATCAATTATTTTTCTACACGAAATTCCCTGTAAAGAAAAAGAAATGTTAGGAAAATTTTAGACATTATGAGAAATCGTTGTTATTATTTTTCCTAATAACATCCTGAAATCGGAAAATTTCAGGGTGTTACGACGACGCGCTCCCGCTCCCGGCCGCCGACGGGCGTCGGCGAGGGCGCCTTGCTCCCCGCCGGAGCCACCCCTCGGCCCCTTGGCGGGCGGTGCGCTCCCCGCACGAGCCGCTCCTCGGCGACGGCGAGCGCCGCGACCTTGGCGTCGAGGGCGGTCTTCAAGTCGCCGGCCTCCTTGGCCCGCCGCTCCGGCCCCGTGCGCCCGCTCCTCGGCCCGGCGCCGCTGCGCCCGTGCCCCCTCGAGTGATGAGCGGAGCTCCCGGTTCTCGCCGCCGACGCCGGCCACCTCCGCCTCCCGCTTGGTCGCCGGCGTCCGCATCTTCTCCACGTTTGAGCGTGCACCGCCACGCCGCCTCATCATGGTCGATGAGGGCCGTGCGGACCCGCTCAAGGCCGGGAGCGACGCGCCAGGTCTTGCCTCGTGCTCTCGGGGAGTTCATCGCGCAAGATCGTGGCTCGGTACGCCAACCAGCCGTCCGGGGTCCGGAGGGCGTCGGCGAGCGCGTCGAAGGCGCCGCATCGCTCCCAGACCTGGTGGAGCTCGGCGTTCACCCGATCGAAGGCGTCGTACTTGTCGTGGGCGCGGCGCTCGAGCTCCTGGCACCCACAAATCAAAACCCGTAAGCGCCATGACACGGAAACAGCGCACAAAAACGAGAGAAAGAAGAAAACGAGCAACAACGCCCTACCTGGAAGACACGCCAGGCGGGGCCGCCATGGACCCTCAGCGCCTCGTTCAGCGCGCGGTCGAGCGTGGCCCCGTGACTCGGAGCTCTCCCCGCAGCTCCCCTGCTCCCCGGGCGTCGGCCGAACGCGGGGGGGTCGCCGGCGGCCCCCTCTACCCGGGCGGAGTGGCCGCACGAGAGGACGAGGCCTCGGCGTCGTGTCCTCGGTCCCCCGCCACCATGTGACCCTCGCGCCGCCTCACGAGGGCCCCCTCATGGGGCTCGGGGGAGCGTGTGGGGAAGCTCGCCCACCGATCCCACCCCGGCGGCGGGGGAGTCGTCGTCCGGGACCTCCACCACCTCCGCTCGGGAACCGCCGGCGGGCGCCGCCCCTCGCGCCACCCTCCGCCGGCGCCTCCGCTCGCGCCTCCATGGCCACGGGCGCCGACGCGGCGCCGTGGCCGTCACCTCCCGCCGCGCCTCCGCGACCACGGGCGCCACCGCGGCCGCACCCTGCTCGCCTCCGTCGCGGGCCGGCGCCGCGACCGCGCCTCCGTCGTGGCGACCCACCGGCGGCGGCGCCACCACCGCGCGCCGCCGCCGCGGCCGCGCCTCCGCCACGACCGCGCCCGCCGCTCTTCGGCGACCGCCGGCCGCGCGGCCGCGGTCGATCGGCCGGCCGAGGCCCCCGGGCCTCTCGCCGCGCCTTGCGAGCCCCCTCGCCCCGCCGCCGCCGTACTTGCCCCCGCCCGCGACGCCCTCGACGAGCGCCGCCGGGTGGGGATGGATGCGTCCGCCCTCGGCACCTTGGCCGGTGCGAGGGGAGGCACGGTTGGCACCACCCCCCGCGCAAGCGCAAACAAAAAGTTGGAAGGCCCGATCGTCACGGAACCAAACCGAGCCGAAGAACGAGCCCCTTACCTCGAAGAGGAAAAGGCGCGCTTCCTTTTCCTCGAAGCTTCGGCGGACGAGGCCGGCGCGCCCGCCGCCGTGCCTCCCCGACGCTACCGCCGCGCGCGCGGCCCCCGCCCCCGCGCGCGCGCGCTTGCGCGCGCGCGCCTCGCGGCACGCGCGGCGCCTCCGCGCGCGCGCGCGGCCCCCGTCGTCGACGCCGGCGGCGGGCGCCGTTGCGCCCCGCCCCGGCGATGCCGCCATTGCCGCCGGAGCCGGCTCCGGCGACGGGGGCACGGGGCTCCCACCTATCGAGGGGCCCCGCCCCTCAACCTCTTCCTCTTCGTCCTCCTCCGAGGACGAGTACTCCCTCGGTCCCCGGGAGGAAAGCCCCCGGCCTCCTCGCGCCGCCGGTACTCCGCGTTCCGTCGCTCGCGGTGCCGCCTCGCGCGCTCCCTCCCCGCGCGCCGCCCGCTCCTCGCTCCCGGCCGCCGCGCCGCCCGACCGAGCGCGCGCGGGGGTCGGGGGTGGGCGGAATGGACTTCGAGGCGGTGAAGTTCACCGCTGCATGCGGGGAACGTCAAAGGCGCATCGGGATGCGGAGCAACACCAAGAACTAAAACGAATCAAGAATCACACTCACCGGCGGGCCGGTGGGGAGCATCTCGAGGTCCCACGGGGGTCCGGTCCGGGCGCGTCGGCATCCGGGTGTCGACGGCGTTCCGCGCCCGGTGAGCGCGTACGGCCGCCCGAGGGGGGTCGGGAGCATCCGCGACCTCGCCGGCGCGACGGGGTCCGCCGCCTCTCGTCATCTCGTAGATGCGGAGCGGCCTCTCCATCGAGGCACGACCCGCCGGTGATGGAGGAAGGCGAGGACGCCCACCGCGGTCAGCCCCTCGCGCCGCCGGGCTCCTCGGGCGGCCGGACCGAGTCCCCGCCGCCTCCGATGCTGGGGCGTGGACACCCCGTAGCCCCAAGAGCTGGGCTTCTCCTTGAACACCCGACCGGTGTAGGGGGGGAGGCCGGGCTCGGCGTTGCGCGGTAGAACCATCCCCGCTCCCGGCCGGTGTTGTTCGTCGTCATGGTGCGGGGGATGTAGTCGTCCTTGAACCGCCCCCGCGGGGGCGAGTGACATCCCGCCGCCGCGCACCGCGCGGCGGGTCCCTCGGCTCCGTCGTGGGCTGCGTGAAGAGCTCCGCGCGGAAGAGGTGTACCCGCAGCTCCCGCCGGACCGGGGATCCCCCGGATACCCCTCGCGTGACGCCCACGAATGTGGCCGCCTGCGAGATCGCGTTGGGCGCGAAGTTGTGCAACTCCACGCCGTAGTAGTGGCACAACGCTCGCATGAAGCGGCTCGCCGGCGCGTTGAAGCCTCGCTCGTGGAAGCGGATAAAGCTCACCACGTAGCCTTCCGGCGGGTTGGGCGCGCGGTCCCCCGCCGGCGGCACTATCCACTCCGCCGGGCGGCCATCCTCGTTTGCCGCCAGGCGGCGGCGGTGACCGGCTCGCCAAGGGCCGGGCGGGGTCACCGTCGACCGCTCCCAGGCGTACGGGTCAAGGATCGTGAGGGGCGGAAGCGGCGCCATGAGAAGAAAAGAAAGGAAAGCGAGAGCGGAGGACGGGAAGAGGAAGAAGAGCTCTAATGGCGAAGCCGCACGGTGGCGAAAAGCGAAGCGAAGAAGAAAGCACAGAGGGCTAAAATGGCGGAGCGCTAAGGTAAAAAACCGCCGCTTCCCCTTCCCCTCGCATTTATAAGCCGTGGGCGAGCTCTCCGGAGCGGATGTCCCGCGCTCACTAACTTGCGGGGAATCTTCTCTTCCCGCCGACGAGCGGGCCCCGCCACGACCGCCAGCAGCCCACATCACCGCGAACGGGCCATCATCACGGTGAAGACTAGCGGGGCGTGGCGGGCGGTCACGTCCGCCCGTCCACGCCGCCCACTACGCGCGCGCGCGCGCGCCGCGACGCCTAAAAAGGCGCACTCGCGATACGAAAACCGCGGCCTCTCTTGTGGAGCATTTAATGGCCCGGTCCCTTGCATAGCAAGGAGAACCCTCGAGCGGCACGGACTCCTGGCTCGGGATAAATTCTGCCCTCGGAAGGGTACAGGCGTGAGAAGGTCGCCTCGAGGCCCGCTTGAAACCAAGAGGGCATCGCGAGCACCCATACCACGTAGCACCCTCGAGCGGCGCGAGCCCCTGGCTCTAGACAATGTCAGCCCTCTAAGGGACATTGGCGTGAGAAGGTCGCCGCGGGGTCCATCTGAAACAAAGCGGGCCCCGCAAGCACCCATGCCACGCAAAACCCTCGAGGGGCACGAGCCCCTGGCTCGAGACGATGTCAGCCCTCTAAGGGACATTGGCGTGAGAAGGTCGCCACGGGGTCCGTGCGAAACAAAGCGGGCCCCGCAAGCACCCATGCCACGCAAAACCCTCGAGCAACGACGAGCCCCTGGCTCGAGACGATGTCAGCCCTCTAAGGGACATTGGCGTGAGAAGGTCGCCACGGGGTCCGTCTGAAACAAAGCGGGCCCCGCAAGCACCCATGCCACGCAAAACCCTCGAGCGGCACGAGCCCCTGGCTCGAGACAATATCGACTCTCTAAAGGGGGCACGGGCGTGAGAAGGTCGCCGGGGCCCGCTTGAAACAAAGCAAGCACCACAAGCACCCATGCCACGCCGTGCTACGACCGCCGCCTCGGGGCCGGCTCCCCCGCACCCCTCGACGGCCGCAAACGCAAAAGACGGGGCCGCCCGTGCGCCACCCCCGCACGGCCCTACCGATCGGAGGTTCGAAGCCCGACCCTCGACGGGTTCGAAACAGGCGCCCCAGATCGCAGAGTCAGGGACGACGAAGGCACGCGCATTCGAGCCGTTCCTCGAGCCCGCCGGCCGAGGGTGCCCCACATGTCGTGTTCGAGAGCCGGCGAGGGCGGCTAGCGGGGGATCCCACCGAGGGAGAGCTTCCGCGCCCTCGGTCCCTATCGAACGGACCGAGCCCCACCTAGCAAACCCACGCAAGCGCTTCCATGGACGCGTCTCTAGACCACGCAGCCTACCCTTATCGAACGGGGCATGGGCGTCCACTCGAACCACCCACTAGCGGCTCAACGAGGAATCCGCACTCGCGGCCCGCTCGATGGGGGTTGCGGAAACCTCACCCTCCGTCCCGCGGAGGGACGGCGAGGGCGCGTTAAAAAGCAAGTCGTAAAGCTCTACCCGATCGCCTCGAACGGGCCCAGGCTCGGGGGCTTGACGCACGGCTACACCTCCTTGAATTGCACCCGCCGGAGACAGCGCCAGCAGCGCGTGCGTCACCGAAGCCGGCTGAGATATCGCCGACGCCGGTTGAGACATGTACCACGCCCTCTGACCAGCTCTCGCGGTTAACCCCTACAGGAGCATCCACGCTCCTGCAGGGCTTCGGGGGCTAGACCCGCGGGTCCGCTGACGCGGCCCCACGGAAAGCGTTCGCAAGACAAGAAGGGAAGAATGTCCTATCGCAGGTTCCGGCATGCGCGGGAGCCTCAATGGCAAACCCACGGATGCTCGGGGGCTACGTCGGGGACAGCCCTAGGGGTCCCCTTTAACAACGGGGAAATCCTCACTTAAAACCCGCAACAAAGCCAAAGCACGGTTGCCTAACCATGCGGATACGGCCCATGCCGCGAGGGACCCGACGGCCCACCAAGGCGGCCCTCTTGAAGATCCCCTCGAGCGGGCTCCGCCTCGCTCGAGGATGCGCGCCCCCTCGGGCGGGCTCCGCCCCGTTCGAGGGGGGTGCGCTTCCCTCGAGCGGGCTCCGCCCTCGCTCGAGGGCCCGCTCCCCCCTCGAGCGAGGCTCCGCCTCGCTCGAGGGTCCGTCCCGCCCTCGACCCGGTCCGCCTCACTCGAGGGCGCCCCTCACGCATGCGCCGGCCCCCGTACGCGGGCATTTACGCCCGACACCGGCGGGACGGCGCCATCATGCGCCGGGGTTCGCGCCCGCGTGCCGCCGCACCAACTCCCCGTAAGGGAGCCCATCCCCATCACCGTGGGGAGGGACGTGCGCGAGACCGGCGGCCCGTCCCTAGACGCCGTGCACTCGCTCCAAGACGGGCCGACGCGCCGAGCCCTCGAAGGGGGGCCGGGCGCACCCCTCGGTTGCTTTCTTGTGACTCGCGGGGTTAGGTGGAGGCGTTAGGCCGCAGAGCGCCATCCCCGCCATCGTTGCGGTATGGCTGCCGCCCCCACGCGTGCGGGCGCACGCCGTGCGCCGTAGCAGCGGCTCCAAAGACCGTGGAACGCGTTGGGAAGGGACGCCGTTTTACCTACTCCCCGTACTCCGTACGGCCGACGTCGCCAGCCCCTCGAGCCTATCGAAAGACATCACCACCATCCGCCGCCCTTCTACCCTCGAACCGCCATTGTTCGGGTACAAGATAGGCCATGATGGCCGCATCGCCGCAAGGATCGACCGGACGGCCGCCCACTCTGACAAAGATAGCACGTCGTGCTTCCTCACGTAGCTAGATAGCGTGGCGCGCATGTGATTCGCCTCCTCCTTGATCTATAAAAGGAGGGCGAACCGCCCCCGCCGCGGGGAGGACGACGGACAGAAGAGAACAACAAGCACACGAGACAGACAGAATACAATAGGAGACGAGCTGCGCTACGCACTTGCTCTCCAATCCTCCCATAACACCTTTAGTCATCACGCCAGGGACTTGGAAGCCAGGCTTCCTCTCCCGCCTTGCTTGTAGCGGCCCCACTACGAGCACCCCCGGTGCCGAGCAATATAGTGCCTTGAGCACACCACCGCCGGACGTACGGCCCCCTCGGCGGGAACCGGATAAAATCCCGTGTCTCTTATTGCTTAGCATCGACCATTGAGGGATAGACCTCGGCGCTTTCTGCGGTTAGTGTCGGGACCACATTCCGCACCGACAATTAGGGTCTTCGCCGGCGAGCCCGCCGCCGCCCGCCGCCGCCGCCGCCGGCGGCTCGCGCTCCCCGCCGCCCGCCGCTTGCTCGCGATCCGAGCCGTCGGATCCGGATCCGACGCGTCCCGCCGTCCCCGCCGCCCGCGAGCCACCGCAGCCGCCGCATCCGGATCCAACGGTCCCGCATCTAGTCAACTCGAGTCAAGCCGGGTCAAACCCCGCCGCCCCCCCGGCAATTTTGCGTAAAAACCCCCGGGTTTTCCGATATTCACAAAAATACCCTTCCACCTTAGAAGTTTCTTTACGCTTAGTACTTTTTGTTTATTTTAGCCCAAAACCTTTTCAAATCTTTACAGATTGGTCCCTACACCTTCCCTAAGTCATAATTTAGTCGTTTTAGCTCCGATTTTAGCGTTCTTTATGTCCACACGTTCGTCTCGAAGCGTAGATTAGTTTTATGCTACTGTTTAGATCTGTTTGATCCGTTTGGTGACTGTTTCTTATTTATTCCTATTGTATGCTTGTATGTGATGATTGTGGACCGTAGAGAGCGATTCGTTCGAGGGATTTGAAGATCAAGTCGTGTAAGAGTTTGAGCAGCAAGGCTTTGTTGAAGGCAAGTATTCCTTGATGCATGCCCGTTTGTCCTACATAACATGCATTTAAATTCACCGTCTTTACTTTTCCGCTTGCATTAATTTGATGGGAACCTATTAAGGATCATGCCTAGATTTTTACTACCTTTACCTTGATACCGGGATTAAATTAATCTTGTGGTAGCTATTGCTTAGCATGCTCAACTCGGGAACCGGTATTAATCAACTTGGTTACTTTTGTTATTCTATGTTCCGTTTATGATCTTTTACTTTACAAGACCACTTTAATATGATAATTTGAACATGGAGAACCACCCAGAAAACGGTACAACCACAAGAACTAATGGGCAATGGTCTTGGCTGAATAATTAGGAACTTTAGCATGGGATGGTCTTACCCGATAAGGACAAGGGATCGGCGGTGCCGTGGGGTATGGACTCGCTCTAGCGGGGGTTGGGTGAGTTATTCTTTTATGGTGGGGTATCGACCTTCTAGGGGACTTTATACCTTGCTAATCGATCCGACCTTGTGGGTCATAACTTGCTAGGGAACATTTGTAAAGGCCATGTAGCGTCCCTATGCAATCACACCTCGGAAGTGTGATATGGTGCCTTGCAAACACCGCATGGTTGGGTCCAAAGTTCTTCGGAGCTTTTACGCTGCTTGTGGGTAAAGATGTACAACCTCTGCAGAGTGTTAAACTAATCGATTAGCCGTGCTCACGGTCAAGAGCGGCCTGGACACTCACATGATTAAATTATGGAACTTTAATGTTTAATTGTTGTTTTATTCTTTATTTATGATGCTTATATCTTATTAATTGGGTTGGTATGAACTTACACCTTTAGTAATCAGGTTGCTAATAAAACTTGACCAACTAAAATGCTAAAGTGCTTGAACCTTAGCCATCCACCATATGGCCTTGCATGTTATGTTGTTCTCGCTTGCCGAGTACGATATGTGCTCACGCTTGTTTATTCTCTTGCATCTACAATACCCGGAATTGCCTCGCTCGACCGGGAGAACTTTGAAGATATTCCGGGAGATTTCCGGAGTTCTAGGTGTGCGTAGTCTTCGGTCCGCCCGTGGAGGCATTTTGTCCGCCGCGAGAACTCGTTTATTTAAGATTCGTTTAAGACTATGGTTTGTAATAACTCTTTATTCGTGTGGCACCGATTTTGGTATTCATAATGTCTAAGCGTGTGTGTAACTTGATCCCGGCGCACACGTGATCAATGTATTTGGTTTTGCCTTTAAAACTGGGTGTGACAGAGTGGTACCAGATCTGTGTTGACTGTAGGAACGCTAGCCTAGATAGAAATGGTCGAACTAAGGATTTTATACTCATAGAAGCTTTCTCTTACATGCTTGCTTTATTCTTATTAACCTTACTCTTGCCTTTTTGCCTTACTCTTGATCTGCATTCTTTACCTTGTGCTTGCTTTAGCTCTCATCCTTTTGCCTTACCATCTTTCTCATTCTGCACTGCACTACGGATGGTTCGTAGTTTGAAGACCTCTCGAGCCGGAGCAAGTCCATCGGTATGCTCCACAAGAACAAGACAATGACTTGCATGATGGAGACACGGACGAGGAGATTGAGATGGAGCCCGCACCTATGGTTTTCCCTAACCTTATCATGGTGCCCGACGATGAGGAAGATCCGAGGAGATGATTCCGGAGGAGGATGAGCTAGCCGAACACCAAACCTAAAGGAGCAAGCGCCAGGAGAAGATGAGGATCACCTTGATCAAGAGATGGAGGAAGAAGAACAAGAGCAAGAGGAGGAAGCCGAGGAAGCGATCCGGGGAAGTGTACCACTACGTAGCCGATGGAGTAGGCATTCCCATGGCGGCACCACCCGAGAGCAATGGTACTCCGCCCGGGCTATGATAAGGCCCCCGTCTACCATTGTCGCTTGTGGACTCATCCGTGGTTCGAGCCCCATTGGGAGGTTGCTGCCATCTTGGAGGAGTACATTCCATGCCGTGGAGTGAAGGAGGTGTCCAAGCATCATGATGTTGCTCACGGGACTACTATGGATGCCGGGATAGCAGAGTCGGCCGGAGGGCGCTCTATGTGCTCTCTCACAAGGAGCGTGACAGGTTGGAGGATACCCACTATCGTTACACACCTTTCGCAGCAAGTGGGGAAGCCAAGACTTACATCCGAAAGACCGAAACGGCGAACCGCAGAGGGGGGAGTGAATGGGAGCCGATAAAAATTCTATTCAAGAATTCGGCCTATGAACCCAAATTCACTCGTGCACCTCCGCAAGCTTCTCTTGCCAAGTTCACGTAGCCACCGGAGTGCTACCGAACCTAGGAACAAGACCCAAACACCAGCCTCAACACAAACGCAGCGAAACACACACGACAAGGTCGGCGACAAGACAAACCGGTCGGCCGCCTCGAAACCGGCCGACCGCTTCGGTGGACTTAGCCTCACGCAGTGGGGGAAACCGGTCGTACCGGTTAGGCAAACCGGTCGACCGATTCCGTCCCGTAAACTCCCCAAAGACCCCACACACTTCAAACACCTTTCCACATCCGAACAAACAAAGCCATGGAGCAGCAAAGACTTCCTTGTTCAAAGATCTTTCTCGACAGCCCACAGGCGAAACCGCCGGCCCGAGAAACCGGCGGTTTTAGCCTGGACAGTCGGGAAGAACACAGCCCGCGGGTCAACCCCCCCCAAAACCAAATCTCAATCTCCCAAATCGCTCCACGGACTTGAACAAGACTTTGGGGATATCAGGAACACCTCGTGAGGAGTCCATAGCCAAGTTTAATCCCACCAAATCTCGTCCAAAAAGGAGGAATCGAAGAAATCCCGCCGAGAGCACTTCCAACCCAAGAACTCAGGAAACCCCAAAATCGAGCACCTTTTCTCACGGATTTGGGAGGGGAATCACAGCCCAAGGAACCACAAAGGGTTCCCACAAATTTCCCCCATCAAATCCCCAAGAGAAAAGTCCCGAAAACACCGCAAAGAAATCACCGGGAGAGGGCTCCGAAAATCACCACCAAGAACAACCGGGGAAAACACATCCAAACCTTGAGGAACCACGCCGAATCATCTATACATGAAACAAAGGTTCGTACAAGGTCTAGCAAGCCGCCCGATCATCCATCCCTCTCTACAAGATCTCTCCGTGAAGCTCTCTTGCTAGTCCTAGAGAAAACCTAAGGAAAATAGGTGGAAAATAGGAAAACTAATGAGCTAGGGTTCCAAGAGTTGGCTGCCATCCTCTCACCTCTTGGGTTATATGGAGGCAACCGAATGTCTAAAATGCCCTTCTCTACTAACTAGGGATACAAGCCCCTCAAGGGCGGATTTGGAATTCGTGATGTCTTCTCCATCGGACGGATGCCCATCGACCGCACCCTGCGTAGCCTCAACGCAAGCCTTGCGATCCCGACGCGTGTCCTCCGCCTCGAAGCTTCCGCGCCCTCGCGACCCCAAACCGGTCGTACCGGTTCTCCAAACCGGTCGGGCCGGTTTTGGCCGGACAAGCCACGCCCGGTCTTCGGCCTCGGCTTTGTGGCTCAGCCGAGTAACCCAGTGATTTTCTGGTGAACCACCGCAAACCCCGCGAACTTGATGTAGCCTCCGCCAATCACCACTCATGACTTGGCTCCCATGAAGTCCCGGCTCGACCTTGGTTTTGTGGCTCAACCAAGAAACTGTCCACCGACTTCATCTTGTTGTTCTTGCCCCCATGCGGCCCGCACTCGACCCCGCTGGCCACCGGGTCCCTCGAACGAAGCCTACTTGTCTTCTCCACACCCGGAGGCCTCACCAAGCAACGACCTTTCGCGCTTGTTCTTCACCCGCACCAACACGAGTCAAGATGCAACCCGCACCCGCAATACTTAGCCAAGAATCGGGCCCACACAACGTTGTCAATCACTCATCACACAAGGAAGCGACCATCCACCGGTCCTCGAACCACACATGGTCCTCAATCTCCCCCTTGATGAGTGCATTGACAACACACACATGATAAGTAAAGAGAAAAGGAAAACAGAAAAGAAACAAAAAGAAAAACTCCAACAAGCGATCGAAAGCCGAGAAAGGCAAAAGACGAGATCACTTGAAGAAGACAAGTCTCGGACCCCTTAGGCAAGGGCAACGGCTCGACACATCCGAGACAAAAACCATGCTCAAGCAAAGAGCACAAACCACCAAAGCACACAAGAGCTCCCCCTGCACAAATGCAAGCTCCCCCCCGATCAAGTGCCAACTCAGGGCACAAACCGGTCAGACCGGTTCCCATAACCGGTCAAAGCGGTTCCACCAAAACCGGTCGACCGGCTTTCCACAAATCCCCAGTGCCGATTTCACACAACAGACCATACCCCCAAAAGCCAAAAATGCAAAAGAAATGCACAAACTCCCCCTTGACACTTGGGATAGGTTCCAGGGGTACAAAGCAACTTTTCTCCACCTTCCTTTCTCCCCCTTGTTGCCAATGCATGAATCAAGGCACAAATGTAATCTAGAGCTTCTCAAGTATACAAAATTCATCACAAGATGCTACACATGTCCAAATGAGCAAGTTAGATACTCTACAGGTTTGTATGGACCTCAACTACATGATCACCAAGTTTCACAACCATTGGACAAGGCTAACAAGGATTTGAGTAATTTTGCGAAAAGTTACTCTCTCATACGCAAAAACCTAAACATGAGCAAAACATGCCAAAATGGCAAGGCCACACAAACTTCATGCTAGGACAACCATTCTAATCATAAGACCATCACAAACACCCACAAGCACCTCATGTCATGTCAAAGCCACCGAGCCATGTGCCTACTTCTATGTATGAGACTTCTCATTGGTAGGCATCATGCAACGGTTTAGCACCCAAAGCAAATTAAAATCAGCACATATGACATGGGAGCATAGTTTCCAAGCATTTTTCATTTCATTTTCAGATTTGTAAATGGTACATAAAATGTCTTTGCGACAAAAAGGAACTTATGCTCCTCCACAAGATAAAGCAAGAGGGCTAAACATTCATGATGGCAAATGAGCCTTTGGCCCCATATGATCAATAAACTAGCTATCCAACCACAAATTAAGCATAACCAAGCCACTAAAACATGTCATGATCATATAAAGGCATTTACACATGAGAGAGCATACATGTGACATTTTTCAAAAACATAGCCATCAACCATGGATTATTCATCAAGATCATCAAGAGCTAAGCCAAACTAACCATAGCATACCAAACAAGCTCACAAAGACATATATCTCATTCCATGGTGAACAATGTATATAAGAGAAGCTTTTCCTATCCAATGCATATGATACAAAATGCATACAATCTAAGATACAAGGATGCCTATACATCATGTTACATATGCCATGCCAAATGCAATAAATGCACAAAGGAAAGCTATACATATGCTACACAAGGAGCTTCACCACCAACTTAGGAAACCAACCACACACACAAAGCTCACAAAAGACCGTTGCTCCTCGAGGGGAGGCAAAAAGGGCTCGACACCACCGGCAAAAGAGCAAAGGAGCACAAAACTCACAAGCTCCCCCTAAACACATGCACTAGGGCCAAAGAGCATACAAAGCTCACCCTACAAACATGATATAGAGAAGGAGCAAAACAAACCAAGTGGCTCGACCAAGGCCACACACTCGAAGGTCACAAAGCACTTACCTTTATCATTTCTTCACAATTCACTCATCCTTGTCCACCATCCCCGAAAGTGATGCACCTACATGTCACCACCGGGGTATGAGGCCGAAGAACCACCCTCGATATCAACCAAATGTTCTCCGGGCCTCCCACCCCGAAACTCAAAACCAAGAGCGAGAACGAGCAAATGACTCAACACCGGGGGTTAGTCCCAAAGGTGTGAAACCAATGTCGGGCCATTTCCTAAAAAGTAGGGTTAGCAACATCTATCCTACCGCGCCTATCAAAACTGCGATCCATCCCGTCAAACCTATCAAACCCGGAACCACCATGGGGAAAACCACTCCCGTCCCATTGGAGGAGTACGACTACCATGATAGGAAAAACATGGTTCGTAGCCCCTCCGAGACTCAAAGCTCGCGACCTCTCCCAAACTCGTATTGATCACGAGGTGGAGAACGTCCACAAACTCACCACCCGCAAGCTCTCCAAACCAACCACCGTAACCACGACCTCCTCGCAACAAGCCGAGACTCATCACGAGTACGAAAACCAAACGCGGTCCCCCCCCGTCGCCGCTCCAAACCGGTCCGAGCGGTTTCAAAACCTCCCCCTCCCCCGACCGGTTTCACTCCTCCAAGCGACGAAGACCTCTTCCTCCCATAGCACTCTTTTCTCCCCAAGCCGGAACCTTACGCACAAAACCCTTTCCCTTAGGCGCGTCGACATACGAGGCTCGGTGCACACCATGAGAAGGGTGGTACCTCTCCTTGTTCGCCCACTCCTTAGCCATTCTCGCCTCTCTCTTTCTCTTATAGCAAAACTTTATCTTGTGACCATCCTTTCCACAAAACTCACAATGGAAAAGGATTGGTTTGGGCTTAGGCTTGGGGTGAGACTCTTCACACGGCTTCTCACTAGGTTTCTCACTAGGCTTTTCACTTGCCTTCTCACTCGCTTTTCTCTCGCTTGGTTTGGCTTGGATGCAAACTTGTCTTTGGGTGTGGGTTGTGGTGGAACCGAAACATTCCCAAATTTCCTTTCTCTCTCACCACTGCCCTCACCAACCTTATCCAATCCCAAAGCCCAACCGTCAAAGTGCTTACAACTAGCAATCATCATACCAAGCTGAGGTTCTTGACTCGACAACCAACTCAGCGCTTCACGCAACTTATCATTCTCATCTTGCAAACGACCAACACATTTTGCAAGATCCAAATTCTTCATAGCATGCAACTCACATGTAGAGCAAGAAGTAGGAATAGGCACTTTCAAATCAGCCTCAAGCGAAACAATGCGAGAACGGAGCTCAAGCAATTTTCTCATGCAAACTAGGGCAAGAAGTGCAAGCACCAAGCAAAGTGGGTCTAGATTGTAGCTCACCCAACTCAACCCTAAGCACATCTAGTTCCTCACACTTGGAGGCATACTTCTCCCTAAGATCACCAAGTCCCGCCTAGGAAAGCAAGAGAGGCAATCAACGACAATCATTTTCATCGAAACAACAGGGCTAGCCTTAAGCGAATCAATTTCAAGCTTGCTATCAAGAACCCGTGTTTCTAGCTCGACCCACTCTAGTCCTAGCATCCTCGAGCAAAGATCTAAGCTCCTTCCTAAGCTTCTTAGCCTCTCTAAGCATGTGATCGCGATTATCAAGCAAGTCAACCAACTCCTCATTCTCCTTGCGCAAAGAGGAGAGCTCATCACATACCTCATCCTCGGAATCCAAGTCCGAGGCGTCCTTCTGGCGGCTTCTTTTCGCTCGCTCGAACCGCGAGCCATGCCGCGTAGTCGTCCTTGAGGCTTAGGCCCATCACACAAAGGCCGTTGAGATACTTGCCGATGTTCTTCTTCTTCTTGTCATCCTATTCGTCTTCATCACTCGAGCTTGAAGACGTGTCCTCGGAATCGGACTCGATGTCGCTCGATCTCTTCATCTTCTCTTGCGACCACGTCTTCTTCTCATGTCCATGATCCTTCTTCCTGGACTTCTTCTTCTTGTCCTTGAACTTGTGCTTGTCGTGGTTGTTCGCCTTCGGGCACTTGGTGAAATAGTGTCCAGCCTTGCCGCACTTGAAGCATGTCCTCGTGTTCCTCCTCCTCGTTCACTCGGTTCTCGTGCGCCTCTCGAACCGCCCTCATCGGGAGCGCCGGCTCTTCCTCTCCAAGCTCGTCGAACTCCTCATCCGGCATAGACATCAAAGTGGAGAAAGAGAACATCCCGGTGGATGGGTTAGTGTTAGCCTTTCCATTTGAATCACCGATGAGGGCGAGACTACGAGAGTCAGTCGGGCCCTCGATCTTGGCTGTCATGCCCCTATCCACCTCAGCCGACTTGAGCTTCGAGAACAGCTCGTTCACCGTCAGAGTATCATACCTCTCCGACTCGACAATGGCCTCGAACTTTCCGCCCCATATCGTACGATCCAAAGAGTGTAAGAGCTTGACCGCTCTATCATGATCATCGTACGGGAGCACGTCCACATTGGCCCTCATGTTGTTCACCACCACCGTGAACCTCTGAAACAAGGCATCGATGGACTCACCGGGGAGATGAGTGAAGTTCTCGTACTCTCTCCGTAGGTCGCATACATCCGTGCCCGAACCTGGGCGTTCCCAACATGAGACTCCTTCAACACCGCCCAAATCCTACAAGCCAAGTGCTCGGTGTGCACCCAATCGAACTCAGGCTGACACAAAGCACGAAACAAGTAGTCGACCGCCTTATTGTTGGCGTCGAATCCGTCCCTCGACCCCCGGAGCAAGGAAATCCATCGGCCGGACATAGCCCGTGTCCACCGTGACACCCCAAAGCACGAACCTTTCCGCGGAGGAACGCACCCATCCGCTTGCTCCACATCCGGTAGTTCTTGCCATCGAAGTGTGGAGGACCCGAACCCCGTTCCTGGTACGCCATCCTTGGATCTTAGACTGGTTAGAGTCAACAAAGACCCGAACCGGCTCTGATACCACTTGAAGGACCGAAACGGCGAACCGCAGAGGGGGGGGGGTGAATGGGAGCCGATAAAAATTCTATTCAAGAATTCGGCCTATGAACCCAAATTCACTCGTGCACCTCCGCAAGCTTCTCTTGCCAAGTTCACGTAGCCACCGGAGTGCTACCGCGAACCTAGGAACAAGACCCAAACACCAGCCTCAACACACACGCAACGGAAACACACACGACAAGGTCGGCGACAAGACAAACCGGTCGAGCCGGCTTTCGAAACCGGTCCGACCGCTTCGGTGGACTTAGCCTCACGCAGAAGGGGAAACCGGTCGGACCGGTTAGGCAAACCGGTCGGACCGATTCCGTCCCGTAAACTCCCCAAAGACCCCACACACTTCAAACACCTTTCCACATCCGAACAAACAAAGCCATGGAGCAACAAAAGACTTCCTTGTTCAAAGATCTTTCTCGACAGCCCACGGGGGCGAAACCGGTCGAAAGCCGGTTTTAGCCCGGACGATCGGGAAGAACACAACCCGCGGTCAACCCCCCCAAAACCAAATCTCAATCTCCCAAATCGCTCCACGGACTTGAACAAGACTTTGGGGATATCGGAACACCTCATGAGGAGTCCATAGCCAAGTTTAATCCCACCAAAACTCGTCCAAAAAGGAGGAATCGAAGAAATCCCGCCGAGAGCACTTCCAACCCAAGAACTCAAGAAACCCCAAAATCGAGCACCTTTACTCACGAATTTGGGAGGGGAATCACAGCCCAAAGAACCACAAAGGGTTCCCACAAATTTCCCCCATCAAATCCCCAAGAGAAAAGTCCCGAAAACACCGCAAAGAAATCACCGGGAGAGGGCTCCGAAAATCACCACCAAGAACAACCGGGGAAAACACATCCAAACCTTGAGGAACCACGCCGAATCATCTATACATGAAACAAAGGTTCGTACAAGGTCTAGCAAGCCGCCCGATCATCCATCCCTCTCTACAAGATCTCTCGGTGAAGCTCTCTTGCTAGTCCTAGAGAAAACCTAAGGAAAATAGGTGGAAAATAGGAAAACTAATGAGCTAGGGTTTCAAGAGTTGGCTGCCATCCTCTCACCTCTTGGGTTATATGGAGGCAACCGAATGTCTAAAATGCCCTTCTCTACTAACTAGGGATACAAGCCCCTCAAGGGCGGATTTGGAATTCGTGATGTCTTCTCCATCGGACGGATGCCCAGCGACCGCACCCTGCGTAGCCTCAACGCAAGCCTTGCGATCCCGACGCGTGTCCTCCGCCTTGAAGCTTCCGGCGCCCTGCGACCCCAAACCGGTCAGACCGGTTCTCCAAACCGGTCAGGCCGGTTTTGGCCAGACAGCCACGCCCGGTCTTCGGCCTCGGCTTTGTGGCTCAGCCGAGTAACCCGGTGATTTTCTGGTGAACCACCGCAAACCCCGCGAACTTGATGTAGCCTCCACCAATCACCACTCATGACTTGGCTCCCATGAAGTCCCGGCTCGACCTTGGTTTTGTGGCTCAACCAAGAAACCGTCCACCAACTTCATCTTGTCTTGTTCTTGCCACCATGCGGCCCGCACTCGACCCCGCTGGCCACCGGGTCCCTCGAACGAAGCCTACTTGTCTTCTCCACACCTGGAGGCCTCACCAAGCAACGACCTTTCGCGCTTGTTCTTCACCTCGCACCAACACGAGTCAAACCGCAACCCGCACCCGCAATACTTAGCCAAGAATCGGTCCACACAACGTTGTCAATCACTCATCACACAAGGAAGCGACCATCCACCGGTCCTCGAACCACACATGGTCCTCACCCCCCAAAAAAGCCCCCACCCCCACCCCCCCAAAGGGACAAAAGAAAACCCCCCCCCGAAACACCCCCAGCAAGTGGGAAGCCAAACTACATCGCCCCCAAGACCACCCCCCTATGAAGGAACGCCGAACAATGTCCGAGTCTACTTGCACCAGTCCGTGAACACCGCATTGGATGATGCCAACAACACTCTATATGCGAGCACAGCGCATGGCAAAGAGATTTTTACTCACCTCGAAGACGCAGGCGTGCCTTGGAAGCCGCACCCTTCGTAACGAGGAGCGACGAAGCCCATGAAGCCACGAAAGGATGTACCTTCCCGTCACCCAAGAGGCCGCACTACGACTCCCCCGACGCCCGCACAGATGCCATGGCGAAGATAGTCCTTACGTTTAAGATTAAGGATAGGATCTCTTTGTAGCCGCTAGTAGACGATCGGTAAAGTGTGTTTAGTTTAGAGGTGTGGTTGAATGCTTGATTATGTGCTTAATGTATGAGTTGGATTTTTGGTTGAGTGCAATGTGTTGTGGAGTGATGACCACAACGACATTGGTTTAGTAGTAAGTTTGTGGGGGTTAACTTTCAGTCTCAATCAATTATCTATCTTAATCTTTTTGTCCCTTTAAGTTTTCCCTTAATGCAAATTCGAGATCCCTAAATCTGTTCGCGCAGCTTTCCGAGTCAGCTGCACTGTTTTAATTCTATCTCGAGCTACAGAACTCCTATTGCAGTAAAACCAATTGGAAAAGTTCAAGAATTTCGTGACTGATTTTCTGTGAAAATTTAAGATATTTGGATGGATAATCAGAGAGTTATGACTGAAACATTACAGCCTCACGAATCTGTTAAACACTGCTGACCTACCTGACTTGTTTATTTTATAACCAGAGTTACACAACTCCGATTGAGGTGATTCCAGCTGGAGAAGTTTCGTAATTTCATTACCTTTTATCAGTCCAAAATCCATAATTTTTGGTTACCCGCACTGAGATCTATGCCTGATTGTTTGGAGTCAACAGAATCTGTCTTATCCGAATATCATTGCTATCTTATCTTTCCGAGTTTAACCCTTGGTGCAATCATCTAAAATAATGTCCCTAACACTCGGATGGTGAACACCAGGTCAGGATCAGGTGTTGATCAACCAGCAAGAAGAGCACCCCAGCCCAAGACAAATGGATCCCGCTATGCAGCAGCTTCCCGGAGGCACGGACCCGGCCTCCTCCCGTAACTTGACCAACACCGTGACAAACTTGCAAGCCCAGTGTCAACAATCCACCGTGCCGCCACCCGCGCCTCGCAACAAGCACCGGAGTTCATGAGTCATCACCCTCCCGTGTTTACTCATGCCGCCGACCCACTTGAAGCCGAAGATTGGCTAAAGACAAGTCGAAGATGCTCACTACCCGTCGGTGTGACGACAGAGAGAAGGTCCCGTATGCCGGCAGACGACTTCAAGGATCTGCGCAGCCGCTTGGTGGGATGCGTATTCCGCCACTCATGCCGCCCCCGCACACTATCACTTGGGAGGAGTTTACCACCAACTTCGAAGCCATCACATACCCTCCGGAATCATGAAGATCAAGAAGAAGGAGTTCCTTTCTCTAAAGCGAGGGGAGGAATGTCGGTGGCCGAGTACGAGAGACAAGTTCACCGAGTTGTCTCGCTATGCGCTCGAGGAGGTTGCTGAAGATAGGAAGAAGCAGAGAGCGTTCCCGGATGGGTTAGCCGGTTCGTCGCAAGCACCACCGATGTCCTATCCTTTCCCTAACTATCGCCAGCTAGTTGATGCCGCCATCCGCTTGGAGCACAAGCGCAAGGAGCTAGGAGAGAGCGAAGAGGAAGGCCGCCGGCTCCGGGCGCTTGGGAGTGCGTCTCGCCCGCGCTTCAACCCACCGCCGAACACCCCGTTCCGCTTTGGGGGATCGGGTGGAAACTTTGGGCAGCAGCAGCCCAGCGTCCTCGCTCGCAGTTCCGGCAGGTCCGCTCGGCGGCTTCGGCCGTCCCGTTCCTCAGACTCCCCGCCCAGCTTCCCAGCAGAGTCAGCAGAGAGCCCCAGTTGGCACACCCGTAAGGTCGGTGGCACCGCCCAATCCTCGCCACCACTACTTGCTTCAAGTGCGGAGAGCTTGGTCACTATGCCAATGCTTGCCCAAAGAGGAACCCTCCACACACCCCAGTGCAGAACCAGCAGCAGACAAGGAGCGGAAGCCAAACCCCGCAGCCTAACAAAGGACAACGAGCTATGCTCGAGGCAAGGCGATGCACGTTGATGCCGAAGTCGCTCGGGAGAACCCCCGTAATAGTGCTCGGTATGTTTCTAGTCAACTCTACTCCTGCCTCAGTTTTGTTTGATTCTGGAGCATCCCATTCTTTCATTACATCCCAGTTCGTAGCTCAACATAATCTACCTATCAGTCCCATGTCTCGCCACATGTTAGTTACCTCACCTAGGGGGGAATTGAAAGCCATCTATAAATGTGATAACGTCCATCTCAAGATTGTGGGCAGAGATTTCCGTGCCAATCTTATAATCTTGGATTCAAAGGGGATCGATGTGATATTGGGAATGGGATGGTTGACCGCGTGTGATGCGGTGATACAGTGTGCTAAGAGATCAATCCTTCTTACAAGTCCAAATTTCGGTGAAAGGTTTGAGTTTGCGGCAGATCCCGCACCATCAAACACCAGTGCCGTGAATAAGCTTGATGGAGCAGCCTTGGAAGACATACGAGTAGTGTGCGATTATCCTGATGTGTTTCCCGAGGAGTTGCCAGGTATGCCCCCTGACCGAGATGTTGAGTTCGTTATTGATCTTTTACCTGGTACTCGCTCCTATCTCTAAGCGCCCATATAGAATGTCTAGTGATCGGTTACAAGAACTTAAAGCTCGGATTAAAGAATTATTGGGTAAAGGGTTCATTCGTGCTAGTTCATCACCTTGGGGAGCACCCGTTATCTTTGTGGGTAAGAAAGATGGCACACGAGAGGATGTGTGTTGATTACGTGTCTCTTAATGATGTTACCATCAAGAACAAGTATCCTCTCGCCACGTATTGAAGATTTGTTCGATCGATGAGAGGAGCTAAAGTGTTTTCTAAGATCGATCCGCGATCCGGTTATCATCGATTGAAGATTAGACCTTCGGATATTCCTAAAACAGCTTTTACTACCGTGTACGGACTTTACGAGTACACGGTTATGTCCTTTGGGTTAACCAATGCACCCGCATACTTCATGTATTTGATGAACAAGATCTTTATGGAGTATCCGGACAAGTTCGTTGTGGTATTCATTGATGACATTCTAATCTACTCCAAGAATGAGGAGCATGAGGAGCATTTGAGGCTTGTGTTGCAGAAGCTGAGAGAGCATGAGTTATATGCAAAGTTCAGCAAGTGTGAGTTTTGGCTCAAGGAAGTGTCTTTTCTAGGTCATATCATCACCAACGGAGGTATTGCGGTAGATCCCAGCAAGGTTAGTGATGTATTGAAGTGGGAAGCCCCTCGTACAGTGTCTGAGATCCGGAGTTTTCTTGGACTTGCTGGTTACTATCGTCGGTTTATTGAAGGATTCTCCAAGATTGTGAAGCCTCTCGACTACATTGCTAGAGAAGGACAGGGAGTTCAAATGGACCAAGGTGCATGTCACTCCGCTTTGAAGAATTAAAGAAGCGGTTAACCACAAGACTCTGTTCTAGTAATGCCCGATCTACGGAAGAGCTTTGACATATATTGTGATGCATCTCGACAAGGTCTAGGATGTGTGTTGATGCAAGAAGGTCATGTTATAGCCTATGCCTCCCGTCGCTAAGGAAGCATGAGTTGAACTATCCTACGCATGATCTTGAGTTAGCGGCAGGTGGTTCATGCATTGAAGATTTGGAGACACTACATTATGGGAACTAAGTGTCGGATCTATACCGATCACAAGAGTCCGAAGTATATCTTCACTCGAAGGATCTCAATCTAAGACCGCGTCGTTGGTTAGAGTTGATCAAGGACTATGATCTAGAGATTCACTATCATCCGGTAAAGCGAATCCGGTTGCCGATGCTTTGAGTCGGAAGGGCCACACTAACATGGCCGTGATTATTCGCTTCGATGAGTTGGTAAAAGAGTTTGAAAGGCTCAACTTGAAAGTGGTTGCACATGCAGAAGGAGTGACTTTGGAAGTACAGTCCACTCTGGAGCAAGAGATACGTACGTGGCAGCTAGAGGATGCTGGAATACGAAAAATTAAGGAGAGTATGCAACAGGGAGAAGCCCCAGATTTCACAGAAGATGAGCAAGGAACCGTGTGGTTTAAGAACCGGTTGTGTGTACCAGAGACAGGAGATCTCCGAGAGACTATCTTGAGAGAAGCTCACGACTCAGCTTACTCTATCCATCCAGGCAGTACTAAGATGTACCAGGATCTCAAGCAGAGGTATTGGTGGTACGGTATGAAGAGAGATGTGGCCGCACATGTGGCTTTGTGTGACACTTGCCACCGGGTTAAGGCTACACATCGGAGACCCGCCGGTTTGCTTCAACCATTGAAGGTGCCTGAGTGGAAGTGGGAAGAGATCGGAATGGACTTCATAGTGGGTTTACCCCGAACCCGAGATGGTTATGATTCGATTTGGGTTATTGTGGATCGTTTGACCAAGGTAGCTCATTTCATTCCAGTAAAGACTACTTATACAGGAGCTAAGTTGGCAGAGCTATACATGTCCAGGATTGTGTGTTTGCATGGTGTACCAAAGAAGATCGTGTCAGACAGAGGTACTCAGTTTACTTCTCGTTTCTGGGGGAAGTTGCATGAGTCTCTGGATACTAAGCTAAATTTCAGCTCGGCCTTATCATCCATAGACAGATGGACAGACAGAGAGAACCAATCAGATCCTAGAAGACATGCTAAGAGCCCGTGCGCTTAAGCATGGTGGTAGTTGGGATAAGAGCTTGCCATATGCCGAGTTCTCTTATAACAACAACTACCAAGCTAGTCTCAAAATGTCACCCTTTGAGGCCCCGTATGGAAGGAAGTGTAGAACCCCGTTATACCGGAGTGAGACAGCGAAAGGCGATTATTTGGGGCAGATATCATTAGAGAAGCGGAGAAACAAGTTCGGATCATCGAGAGAAAATTTGAGGATTGCTCGGTCCGGACGAAAAGTTATGCGGATGGCAAACGCAGGGATGTGGTCTTTCGGAAGGTGATTATGTGTACCTAAAGGTGTCACCTATCGCAGGTTTGCGTCGATTCGCAGTTAAAGGAAAGTTGTCACCTCGGTTTATTGGACCTTTCAAGATCCTTGAGAGAGTGGGAGAAGTAGCTTACGGTTGGAGTTGCCAGTCCGGCTAGGCGATGTGCATGATGTATTCCATATCTCTCGGTTGAAGAAGGGTTTTGGTCCTCATGATAAGGAGCCGTTACCCTTGGACGAACTAAACGTTAAAGAGGATCTCACTATTGTTGAACACCCCATTCGGATATTGGAAACGATGACAAGGGTCACCGGGAACGGCGTGATTAAGATGTGCAAAGTACGGTGGAGTAATCATGCGAGAGGATGAGGCAACATGGGAAAGAGAGGATGAGCCGAAAGCAGAGTTTCCGCATCTTTTTCCCAATCGGTTCGAATCTCGAGGACGAGATTCTTCTTAAGGGAGGTAGGATTTGTAACACCCTAATTTTACTAAAAATTTGGCTTTATTAAAATGTGCTAGAAACCATTTAATTGCTTAAGGAATATAAGGTTGCTTTGTTTCTTTTTAGGCATTTGAAACTCTTTCTAAAATAAAGTCAATGGAATATAGGAATTAATTGTGGCATTCATGCTGGTGCATTATTTTTGGTTGCTGGAATTCAAATTCAAATTTGAATTCTATTTGTTTGAAGACTTTGCCTAAACCTTAATTCCCAAACCTCAAACCCTTAACTCCTTATCCCCTTTCAACCCAACACCCGCTCCCGGCCCGCGCGGCCCCCGGCCCGCGCGCGGCCCGAGCGACCCCAGCGGCCGGCCCGCGTAGCCGCCGGCCGCGAAGCGCGGCCGTAGCTCGCTTCTCTCCGCTCGCGGCCCGGCTTCGCGCGGCCTTTCGGCCCGGCCGCCCGCCCCGCCGCGCGCGCCGCTCTCCCCTCGCCCGTAGAGGCCGACGGGGGGGGGCCCGCGTGTCATCCCCACCGCCAAGCCATCCCCGCCCCCGGACTCCGCCGCCGCCGCCCGAGTCCGACCGGGGCACGCATCCCCCGTGCGTGGCCCGCACGCGAAGACGTCCACCCGGGCTTTTTATAGCGCGCCGCCGCCCCCCTGGACGCCCTACCCGAGAAACCCGAGCCGCCGCCTCTTGCGCCGCACCTCGCCCGAAACCCTAACCCGCGCCGCCGCCTTGGATCCTCGCCGTCGTCGCCGCTACATCGTCGAGGAGCATGTCCAGAGCTGCGCTAGGAGGTGAGCGTCGGTGCTCGTGCCGTTCGTGTCGACCCCGCGCCTTCCGTCGCCCCCCGGTGACCTCGCCGGAGTTCGTGGGCCGCGCCGCCGCGTCGACCGGCCGCTCCGTCGCGGCCTCCGCCGCGACCGCCGCCCCCGTCTCGCTTCGCGTGCTCGCGCGCCGCGCCTAGATGCCATCCGCGCATCAAACCGTGGCCAAAAACCCTAGATTAGGGTCTTCGCCGGCGAGCCCGCCGCCGCCCGCCGCCGCCGCCGCCGTCGGCTCGCGCTCCCCGCCGCCGGCCGCTTGCTCGCGATCCGAGCCGTCGGATCCGGATCCGACGCGTCCCGCCGTCCCCGCCGCCCGCGAGCCACCGCAGCCGCCGCATCCGGATCCAATGGTCCCGCATCTAGTCAACTCGAGTCAAGCTAGGTCAAACCCCGCCGCCCTCGGCGCAATTTTGCGAAAAAACCCCCGGGTTTTCCGATATTCACAAAAATACCCTTCCACCTTAGAAGTTTCTTTACGCTTTAGTACTTTTTCTTTATTTTAGCCCAAAACCTTTTCAAATCTTTACGGATTGGTCCCTACACCTTCCCTAAGCCATAACTTAGTCGTTTTAGCTCGATTTTAGCGCTCTTTATGTCCACGCGTTCGTCTCGAAGCGTGGATTAGTTTTATGCTACTGTTTAGATCTGTTTGATCTGTTTGGTGACTGTTTCTTATTTATTCCTATTGTATGCTGGTATGTGATGATTGTGGACCGTAGAGAGCGATTTGTTCGAGGGATTTGAAGATCAAGTCGTGCAAGAGTTTGAGCAGCAAGGCTTGGTTGAAGGCAAGTATTCCTTGATGCATACCCGTTTGTCCTACATAACATGCATTTAAACTCACTGTCTTTACTTTTCCGCTTGCATTAATTTGATGGGAACCTATTAAGGATCATGCCTAGATTTTTACTACCCTTACCTTGATACTGGGAATTAAATTAATCTCGTGGTAGCTATTGCTTAGCATGCTCAACTCGGGAACTGGTATTAATCAACTTGGTTACTTTTGTTATTCTATGTTCCGTTTATGATCTTTTACTTTACAAGACCACTTTAATATGATAATTGGAACATGGAGAACCACCCGGAAAACGAGTACAACCACAAGAACTAATGGGCAATGGTCTTGGTGAATAATTAGGAACTTTAGCTTGGGATGGTCTTACCTCGATAAGGACAAGGGATCGGCGGTACCGTGGGGTATGGACTCGCTCTAGCATGGGGTTGGGTGAGTTATTCTTTTATGGTGGGGTATCGACCTACTAGGGGACTTTATACCTTGCTAATCGATCCGGACCTTGTGGGTCATAACTTGCAAGGGAACCTTTGTAAAGGCCATGTAGCGTCCCTATGCAATCACACCTCGGAAGTGTGATATGGTGCCTTGCAAACACCGCATGGTTGGGTCCAAAGTTCTTCGGAGCTTTTACGCCGCTTGTGGGTAAAGATGTACAACCTCTGCGCAGTGTTAAACTAATCGATTAGCCGTGCTCACGGTCAAGAGCGGCCGGACACTCACATGATTAAATTACGGAACTTTAATGTTTAATTGTTGTTTTATTCTTTATTTATGATGCTTATATCTTATTAATTGGGTCGGTATGAACTTACACCTTTAGTAATCGGGTTGCTAATAAAAATTGACCAACTAAAATGCTAAAGTGCTTGAACCTTAGCCATCCACCATATGGCCTTGCATGTTATGTTGTTCTCGCTTGCCGAGTACGATATGTGCTCACGCTTGTTTATTCTCTTGCATGTACAATACCCGAATTGCTTTGCTCGGACCGGGAGAACTTTGAAGATATTCCGGGAGATTTCCGGGAGTTCTAGGTGTGTGTAGTCTTCGATCGGTACCGCTCGTGGAGGCATTTTTGTCCGTTGCGAGAACTCGTTTATTTAAGATTCGTTTAAGACTATGGTTTGTAATAACTCTTTATTCGTGTGGCACCGATTTTGGTATTCATAATGTCTAAGCGTGTGTGTAACTTGATCCCGGCGCACACGTGATCAATGCATTCGGTTTTGCCTTTAGAACCGGGTGTGACAACTTCTCCTCGTTCTTGATTTGTCGTCGTAGGTGTAGTAGAGGGTCCGTCCACCACCGTAGTCGAAGTAGTGGGTACATGTTCAGCCGGGGGCACCGCACCGCCATCTTCGTCGTCTCCATGTTCATGCTCCTCCTCCTGAAAGATCTCCTCGCAATCTCATCATCACCTGCACACTCAAAGACAAGCTGACTACGTGGCTCTGTCTCGTCGAAGGTTACCTCGCAAGTGTCCACGATTTGGTTAGTTTCAAGATTGAGCACACGATATGCTCTAGAATGAGATGCATAACCAAAGAAAATACCATCGACAGACCTAGCCTCAAACTTATCCAACTTCCTCGCCTTTCTTTAGGATGAAACACTTGCAACCAAAGACATGGAAGTGACTCACCTTGGGTGTGCGACCATGCATCAACTCATAGCATGTTTTCTTCTTGTGCACTCTGAGGTAGATCCTGTTCGACACATAGCACGCGGTATTCACCGCCTCAGCCCAATACCTCCTCGGAGTCCTATGCTCATCAAGCATCGTCCGAGCCATCTCACACAAGGTCCTGTTCTTCCTTTCCACAACACCATTCTGGGGAGGCGTATACGGACTCGAAAACTGGTGCTCAAGACCCAAGTCATGGCAAAAGGTTTCAAAACGAGAGTTTCTGAATTCCGAGCCATTATCACTGCATAGCTCGTATGGCATCTCCGTGCCTCTCGTTCCTCAACCTCAAGACTAGATCTCGAACAAAACCAAACGTCTCCCCCTTATCCTCGAGAAAGAACACCCACGCATACCGAGAATAGTCGTCCACCACAACAAGGACATACCACTTCCCACCGCCGTATCGCACATGAGCCGGGCCAACAAGGTCCATATGGAGCAACTCGCATGGACGCTCGGTCATCACATCGGTGAGAGGCCGGTGAGAAGAGGCTACCATCTTGGCATGCCTACACGGCGCACAAACCAACTCTTTCTCAAGCCTCAACCGTGGCAATCCTCGGACCAAATTGAGTTTACTCAAGCGAGACAAAAGGTCAAAGCTCAAGTGACCCAACTTCCTATGCCACTTCCACAACTCACTCGAAGAACCGCCAAGAAACAACCGTTGACGCAAAATGTGCACTCGGCGCCGGTCACACGGCAAGCCGAAAAGCTTGGCTTCGCACGCGCGAGAGAGAGAGTGACGTGCCGATCAATTTTTCCTGAAAATTAACAAAAGATAAAACAGTTAAATACCAAAGCTTGGAACTTACCGGGTGGTACCAGGCAGTTCCATATTTACGGCTAAGAAGCCAAGCAAGACGACATGTAGCTATGCGAAGCTACCTGTCAAAGAACCACAACCATTCGGGTGACCACGAAGGAAAAAAGAACAGTGCCGAATGGATGACGTAAGCATGACAAAGATCGATCTTTGAATAAACATGGATGCATGTGCAAAGCCATGACCGATCCTCATGAAGATTAACATTGAATGAAGTAAAGCACGAACATGAATATGTATTAAAATAAGCATGCATAGATCCAAAGCATTAGTCTACCGCATGTCTAATTACTTTAAGATCCGTCGGGTACGATCACAAACAAATCTATCCACCGCATGATACAACTTGCATGAAAGAACGCACCACTTTCCACAAATAGATCTATCCACCGCATGATACAACCTAAATATGGAAAGCTAGAAGCATACGTCTTTTAAAACATAAATAACGCACGTGATCTACTCGTGAAGATATAACCGAATACAACGAACGTACCGATCCGGGGTCCATGAAGAAGGAACAAACATTACCACGTGAATAAATCTATCGATTGAATTGGAAATCTAATCCACCGGATGACTAGCTCCAAAGCAACCCAAAAACCTCGCATCTACCGCATGATACCCGAGTTCTTTCAAGATTTATACGCACAAAGCAAGCTTGAACCCGCAACACGTAACAACCTAGATCGATTCGGTTTCGGCTATCGGAGAGCACAAGATCCACGCGTCAAAACACGAAACCCGCTCGTGCACGGATCTTGAAAGGAAAAGAGCCGATCCAAACCCATCTAGATTGGGCAAGAGTGTATTTCATGAATTAAAACATAAAGCAAAACTCATGATAACACGGGTAACTTAATGAATCCACTGGATCTTGCCAAAATCCAATAGAGCCGATAACTAGCTTCAAGCTAGATCTTAGCCTACCGCATGACTCATGATCTAACAAGAAACCCTCTTGAACCAAGCTTGAATCTACCGCATGACACAAAGCATGGTAACAAGACTACTTGCATCGATCTAAATCCACCGCATGATACTAGACATGATACAAGGTTGCCGGTACTCACGGAGGTCGACGGATCGATTGGTCCTCTCGAAGAACTCGACGACACGACAAGGGACTCTAGGGTTTGGCGTAAGGCCGGTGTGTATTGAGGAATGAACGTGTTTTTGTTACATACATCCAGGGATCGTATTTATACCCTGCTGATTACAACTGCGAATGGATTCATTGCCTAACTAAACTTGATCGCCTATCCATCCATTCGCTTCCTCTGATCGAGCCACGTCACCGTCCAATCCCGCAAAATCGCCTCTCTTGTTCCTTTGCCGAACCGGGAGCGGATAGCCGACCGCGGATCCTTCGCCGAAAATCTCTCGAAGATATCTTTCCTTCCACCGGACGGACTCTTTTCCGAATCGGACCCACATGTCATACTCCTTACCAAATTTTGGTGTTAACACATGCCCCTTCAATTGTGGGATAAAAGTAATTTTGTTCCACAATTGACTCCGCCACGAATCCTTGAGCCAAACTCCGTCAACACCGTTCTTCGCAATCCGCCGGATTCTTCGTTCGCATCCAACCCTAGATCCCCTTCGTTCCGAGCTCGAATCTCCAATGGCAACTCGGAACCAAGTCGCTCGGGTAAATTCACCCCTCCAAACCTTTGTTCGGCATTAGGTTTTCAATTTTACCCGAGATTTTCTTCTTCCGCTCTCTTCCAGGAACCTTCTCTTGCTCTTTTGATTCCTATTGAGGCCAATTCGCGCCTTATTATCTTGGTCCCGAAGGGAATCCCGACCCTCGAGACTTTATTGCCGCCGAATCTCGCAGAATCCCTTTCAAGGTAGCTTTATCTCCACCTCCTCGGTGGCAAGATGCGTTCAAGAACCGGCCTTTGCCCCCCAATCGCAGTCGGAAGACTTGGTATCGTAGGATTCTTGCGGATAAGAGTGGATTGACCAATCCGGATACTCTCCGCATTGCTCAATGTTTGGAGTTATCCGTAGCCGAGACACCCAAGAATGAAGATCTTCGATAGCCGCATGCCACTTACGGTCAAACGGCGTCAACGCCTTCCTTTTTGGGCATGGCCCAATGTCTCCAACTTTGGCCGATGTGTACATGATCACCGGCCTTGACATCACCGGTTCTGTTCGGCCTTGGAATTTCAAAAATTCCTCACGCCAGACAGGGGTAAAGCCAGGGAATGGCTACAAACAATATATTTCGAAACACATGAGAGACAATCCCCTTGGTGAAGTTGAATATAGAGCCTTTTTGAACATGTGGTTATGTAGATTTGTCTTCTCGTGGTAAGGCCAACGAACCCACTCGAATCATATCGCAATGGCGATCCATCCGGCCGGTGGCAATCGCCTTCCTCCGGGAAAATTCCTCTTGGGCGGTGTATACCATATGCTTCATCGACGGCTTACCCAAATGTATACCGGCCCGCAGGATAACGTGCGTCAATGGCCCTTGGTGGTTTGTTCAAATTTGGCTGCGACTTCACATGCACCGGATTGTAGGCGTCGACTTGAACTCCGGGTTCTTCCCCTCGGTCCAATCCCCCCCGAAGGAGAGCTTCAAGTCACTAGAGGATGCCAAAGCTATGGAGAAGCGGCTTCAATCGTTATCATTCGGCAGGACATCACCCAACTCTTCGAGTTGTTCTTCAAAGGCTTCCCCAATCCTCTTTGGCTCCCTTATCTAGGCTATGACACTCGACCTTCCCCCGTCGAGTTCTCCTTTGAGCCCGGCCATCAAGATGGGAGATTCCCGGAAATCTTTAATATCATAATCCGCCCATGTATATTACCGGCCGAGTTCAATGGGGGGAGGCGGAATGCCGCACTTATGAGTACTACCGGCCTAACGTAATGGCCGGGCAACTTGGATGTGGCCAGCTGCCCCCAAGATTGTTTCGCATGAATTCCTCAAGCCCGGGGAGGAAATCAAAGAACGATGCGGTGCGGCGGAGTTTTCAACTATGTGTGCGGTCCCACCGTCTACACATGTCCTTTTGTGCTCGCAACCATAGCTCACCCCACCTTCAACTCTTGGTGGCAAGAATTCCATGACCACATCTTCAGTGAACCCGTTCATGTGTTCTGTGCAGAACTGGTGCCTAATTTCCTGCCAACCTCAGAGGTAACACAATGAGCTCCTTGATCAGATTTTTCCCTCTTTTATTCATGGTCTTGACCTTCATCTTCTGTCCACAGAACACAGTTCCTGCCCCTCGAGCCAGGGTAATAACTTATAATGCTGAAGGCCCAATTTCAGCACTGGGGTTTAAATCCACAACCCTGCGCCAACTGATGGACAGGTATGCTACCACCGATCCCAGCCTTTCTAGCCTTGCTGTTGACAGGAGGCAAGGTCTGCATCTGATTCCCCCTCCGAGCGCTAAAAGGAGGAGAACCGTCAAGAAAGTACTGGTTGAGGTAAACTCCTTTACCTTCTTGATTACTGGGTCACTCTGTTCTTGATGGATCATATCATTGTGTATTTCAGACCAGAGCCCAACATTCTTCAGAACCAGCACCTGCCAATGCTCCACTCACCGGTATGTCTTTTGTTGTTCTTTCTTAAGGATGAGCAACGGCACTTATCCCTTCAATTGGACATTTGCGAAGAAACGTGGGAGAACCACTTGTAGATGTTCCGGTGGTTCAACAAGCGAGCCCTTCCGGGGTTGAATTGTCCATCCCGGTAGAGATCTCATCTTCATCACCCTCTCGGAAGCGATATGTTCTCCGAGAGATGAATCCCCCAACTCAACCGGAGCCACCAAATTCCCCCCGAGATGCCATCGCCTATCGGTCAAGCGGCAATGACCAACCCAACGAGAGGAGGATCCAATTCTTCACCGACCCGAAACTCACGAGTCACCGATGACCGCATCGGCATCTCCCCGACTTGGAAGTTTCGGCTCTACTCGGACGCCTCTTCCGTCTGCGATTGCTCCCGCTCAAGAAACCACTCATGAGGTGTCCAATTCTGCTCTTAATCTTGATACCTTGATCCTAGCATTCTCATCTCGGCAGTGTTGTTTTCAGGATCACGCCCCGTCGTCATCGAGCTTACCATCAGAGGGCCCATCAACTGCCGATGTGACGAAAGAAATAAACCGGCCGTTGCCAGACGAGGTATTGCTCAAGCTCAAAGAAATTGCAGCCTGGCTAGAAAAAGACGTCCAGGATCAGCTCAATGATCTTCGCCATTTTGAAGAGATGTTTGAGCCCATTAGCCGCAAACTCCCCGATGACATCAGAGCTTTTCGTCGTCCAGTCTACGACTTAGAGCCCTTTTATGTTCCCTTGAGGCGCACTTGGAGGAAATTGCGCTCCCGTTCGGCCATTGAAAAGGAGAAAGCCGATGCTTTGAACGGGCCATGAACGGGATGCAATCCCAAGCGAGAAAGTTACAAAGATGCCTTGGGCGACCTGCAAGCCTCTTATGATGCGAAAGTCGCCGGAAAGGCTGCTCTAGAGGCGGAACGAAAAGCCTGTCGGCGGAGATGGAGATTGACCGGAAGAAAATAGCCGATCTTCTCGGATTGATAGCAAAGACCCAAGCGGAGGTGGAATCGGGTACGTTACCGGAGTAAAGCGATGCGATGCGAGCTTACGACTTATCGATGCCCAAAAGGACTATCGGGGAGATCTTGGATAACTCCCACTTGATAGTATCCAATGTTCGTCATGCACTTGCAAAACTCCTTAATGCTTGAATGTTCTTATTGATGTATACACCGGATCGGTCGTTCTTGTAATATTTCCTTTGCAATTTGTAATGCTGAAACGACCCATTCGGTAGTGAAACGCCAACTCCCGAAAAACACCTTGAGTTCCTTTAGCCAAAACAATCGATCCGCACGCGTTTCGGCTTAGAACTCCAAACGACCCACCGGCGGGTTGGTCAAGGAAATCCTTTCACCTTCCGATTTTATTGGGACGTGCGCCACGATCCACGGCCACGACTCGAAGCCACGATTTACCCCCCCGGGCCTATAAATGTTGCCATAGGTGCCCCTAGCTCTCCACCGGGCCTTCTAGCTCTCGAATCTTTGCCAATCTACGGCCCTCTTGCAAACGGCTGCACATCCCCAAACCGCAATGGTGCGCCGCCTCACCGCCGCCGCGCCTCCGACGAGGCCGAGGGAAGCGGTGCTAATGCGCGCGGCGGTGATGATCATCAATTTCTCCTCGTCGATCTTCCTTTTTGATCTTCTTTTGCCTTGACAATCATCTTCCTTTTTTCGAGTTGATTCGGTGGAATCCGCCCGCGCGCGCCGGCCAATCGGCCCCTTCCCGACGACTCTTCGGAGTCCGATGGCCACTCCCCGGTGCCGTACGGGGGAAGCGAGACGCTATTCGCTTCAAGGAGGAGCTAGAGGCGTCCCGTCTTGAGCTGGAGGACGTCTCCAAAAAAGCGGGCGTGGCCGAACTAGAATGGGAGGACCAGCGGAAACAGCTGCTGGAGGCCATCGATGGTATGGCTCTGATTCTTGATTCAGCCCAGCCTTTGATGCTAATCCCTTCTTGTTTGTCTTTTGCAGCCCGTGATGCTGAGCTCAACCAGCTAAAGGCGCTGGTAGAGCAACTGGCGGAGAAGGTGAACGCTCACGGCGACACGCCGGCGGAGCGTCCGGCCGCGGTGGAGCGCCGCATCGACGAGGTGGCCGGTCCATGGCATTCGTTTGGGCACCACCTTGGGCACGGGCTGCGATGGCGACGCATACGGACGTCGACTATTCCACCGGGCCGCGTGGCTTCCGTGGCGGCGCGCGCGGGGATATCGACGAGATCGAGCTCATCCTGGAGCGCCTCGACGGCCACGGCGACGCCATTGCCGAAATTACCCATCCCCGGTCCGTGCCGAACGGACTCTTTGACTAGATTGTACTAGGGATGTGTAAATGTCGGCAATATATGATGAACTTTTGGAATCCGCATTTGTTCCGTGATATTTCCCTTCGCATTTGCATCCGTGAATTTGTCCTCTTTGAATGCATCCGGGAGCTGTCTTTAGCCGAACGCTCGCAAACGACGCCCCTCGGCGCAAAATCCGCAAAGGATCCCAATTCGGCAATCCGTAAACACCGTTCAAAAGAAAACCCTTTGCACTCGATGGAAACCCTTGCCGCTTGGTATTCCAACGGTGTGTCGCGGCGGATCATCGCTCCCAATGCGCCTCCTTGGTCAATAAAATAGCCCGTGGGGTGCTCGCAAATCCACTCGCACACTCCTCCATCGCTTCTCGTCTCTTCCTTTGCGCCCCGAAGAAAAAACCCCAACGCCATGGACAAGGGTAAACGGCCTCGGGGGAGCGGCTCATCAAGGAAGCGTACGATTCGGAAGTGAGTTTTTTCTTGATCTGCTCCTTGTCCTCCTGCTTGATCTTGCGCTTCATGTTTTCCTCTGCCTCTTTCAGCCTTGATTTTGCTTCTGAAGAGGTCATCGGAACCGAAGATGTTCCTGAGTACATCTCCTCCGATTCCTCTCTGAGGCGGAGGATGCCACGCCTGAACAAAGGGTCATTCATCGGCTGCGCCGCCGTGCCCGGCACACTGGAGCGTGACCTCGGGGACATGTCCGTCCGCCTGCCAAGCCGAACGCGAGCGTCGTATGGCGCCGGAAGCGCTAGTAGGGGTAAACGCTTCGTCCCCCTTCATGTTTGCATCCGGATTTCTTGCCCCTAACCTTGATTCTTTTGCCCCGAGATGTCTCTCGCGACGGAGTGACGGACAACCTGAAGGCGGCACTGGGATAGCTTGGTAGAAGCCGCCAACCGTGGTCACCCTCGTGCGTTCCAAGTCGCCGTCACGGTGGTCTGGAACAACCGAAGAGGGAGCGACGGCCCGAAGAAGTAAAGAAAAGATTGAATCATACTTTCGCTTCTTTCTCCACGCCTTCTCGCTTCCCTCCCTTAGGGGACTTGACCTTCGGGGCTGCTATGTGTAACCCCGCAAGAAACCGGTTGTAGTGTAGTATTGAGCTAAGGGCAATGCATCGAGCACCGGCCATTTTCTTTTGTTCATGGATTTTTGTTCTAAAGGCGGCCTCATCCTTGAGCGCCGGCATTTCGTGTCGATGTGTGTAATCATCGATCGATTTCAATGCTAGGATAATACTTCTTCGGATATCTTCCATTTATTGCGGCGGAAAACTCCTCTCCTAGCGAGTTTTCAATATGTATGCATTACCGGAACGCATCGACCACACGAAAAGGCCCCTCCCGGTTAGGGGACCATTTGCCGAATTCACCGTATTTAGTTCCAATCGGCGGTAGCGCTTTCCAAACTAGATCGCCTTCCGCGAATTGCTTCTCCTTCACTTTCTTGTTATAGTATTTGGCGACCCGCGGCTTGTTTTTCTTGATGTTCTCCGGGGCCACGAGACGGATCATATGCAAATCTTCTAACTCATCCATCATTAGGCCACTGTAATCCTTGGAGCTCAAATCGTTTTGCAGCACTACTCTCCTTGACTCTGATTGCATTTCCCAGGGCAAGATCGCGTGATGCCCGTAAACCAACTCGTAAGGAGATGTCTTTGTGGCTCCATGGGGGGCCATTCGGTAGGCCCACAGCGCTTCACTGAGTACCGAATGCCATCTCCTCGGCTTCTGGTCGATCTTCTTCTGTATAAGCTTGATCATGATCTTGTTAGAAGCCTCTGCTTGACCATTAGCTTGGGCATAGTATGGAGAAGAATTAAACAGTTTGATTCCCATGCTTTCGGCAAAATCTACGAATTCCAATGACACGAATTGTGCCCCTTGGTCGGTGGTAATCGTCGAGGGATCCCAAATCGATAGATGATGTGTTCCTTGACGAATTCTATCATGTTCTCTGACGTCACCTTCTTGAGTGGGATTGCCTCGACCCATTTGGTGAAGTAATCGTAGCCAAAAGCACGAACTTATGCCCCTTGCTAGAAGGCGGATTAATTTGGCCAATCAAGTCCATACCCCAGCCCCTGAATGGCCATGGCTTGATGATGGGATTTAATGCGATGCGGGGACTCTTTGAATATTCCCGAACCTCGGCAATCTTGACACCCCTTGTAATACTCAAAGCAGTCCTCTAATATCGTCGGCCAAAAGCATCCGGCCCACCGCCTAATAACCCATTTCATGCGATAGGCCGATTGGTGCGCTCCACATATCCCGTCGTGCACCTCGCTCATCATGTTCTTGGCTTCTTCTGGACCCAGGCATCGTAGCAGTACTCCATCTAATGATTTATAGAATAAATTGTCATCCAGAAGAACGAACTTGATTGCCTTGTACCTGAGCTTCCTAGAGACTTTTCGGGATGGATCTCTCAAATAATCAACGATCTCTTTCCTCCAATCATCTTCTGTAAGATCCGTCCCCAGTGCGCTCACCTCTGCAGCAAATGCTTCTTGACTCTCTTTATAACCAGAGGCGCTCTGAGCCAGCCGTTTGCTTCCTCGTTATGCTCTCTAGGAATGTCTTGTAGGGTTACCGGTGGAAAGCCCTTCAAGATTTCTCTCGCATTCCTCGTAGTAACTCCTCGGCGCCTCGCTTCGCACTCGTCTTGGCCGTTCAATTGCTTGATGACCAACTCCGAATCTCCATAAATTTCAACGAAACGGCCCCGGCTTCTCTCAAATATTGAAGCCCTCGAAGCAGTGCCTCGTACTCAGCCTGGTTATTTGTGACGGTGGGTTGTATAGGAATGGCGAATTCGAACATCTCACCTCTGGGAGAAATTAGTAGGATCCCTACTCCCCCACCTTTGCCACATGATGACCCGTCAAAGAATAGAGCCCATGGGGTAATTTCAAGCAAATCAATCGAAGGGTCACGGTGTTCAGTTATAAAATCGGCAATGACCTGACCTTTGATGGCTTTTGCCGATTCGAACTTCAACTCGAATTCTGATAGAGCTAAAATCCATTTGCCAACCCGACCATTCAAAATTGGCATAGATAACATATGTTTTATCACATCAAACTTCGAGTATACAGTGCATTCGGCATTCAACAAGTAGTGCCGAAACTTTGTACACGAGTAGTATACGCAAAGACATAATCTTTCTATAGCCGAATACCTGGTTTCAGGATCAAGTAGTTTTCGGCTAAGATAGGCTACTACCCGCTCCTTCCCTTCGAATTCTTGAATAAGGGCCGATCCAATAGTTTGGGTATCGGCGCCACGTACAACTTGAAAGGCTTGTTCGGTGAGGAGGAACCAGCACCGGCGGCTCCTTCATGTATTGCTTGATTTCCTCGAAAGCCTTTTGTTGTTCGTCGCCCCATGTGAATTTCGATCCTTCTTTAGCTTCAGCAACGGAGAGAATGGCAACACCTTCTGTGATAAATTTGAGATGAACCTTCTCACAAAGTTGATCTTGCCGAGCGATGATTGCAACTCCTTGAGGTTGGTTGGAGGAACGACTTCATCAATGGCTTTCATGCTCTTTTTGCCAACTTCGATCCCTCCTTCGTGGACCAAGAACCCCAAGAACTCTCCGGTGACACCCCAAATGCACACTTGTTTGGATTCATTTTCGAGCCATGCTTCGGGTGCATTCGAGGGTCTTCTTCACATCTTCCGGATGGGTGTCATGACTTAAGGACTTGATCACCACGTCGTCAATGTAGATTTCCACGGTCTTGCCGATCAACTCATGAAAAATGTAATTCATGGCCCGGCGGTAGGTTGCACCGGCATTTTTCAACCCAAATGTCATGACGATCCATTCAAATAGGCCTATATGACCGGGACATCTAAAGGCCGTCTTCGAGATGTCTTCTATTACCATAAAGATCTGATTGTACCACTGCGTTGCCATCCATGAAGCTAATCACCTTGTGTCCGGCGGCGGCGTCAATCAGCAAATCGGCAATAGGCATCGGGTATCCATCCATGGGAGTAGCTCTTGTTTAGATCCACGAAGTCTATGCAAACTCTCATTTTTCCATTTTTCTTATACACGGGGACGATGTTAGAAATCCACTCCGCATATCCGCGGGGCCGAACGAAGTTTGCGTCAAGTAATCTTTCGATTTCCTTCTTCACATCGGCCAATACTTCATCCTTGTAGATTTTCGGGGCGGTTGCTTATATGGCTTGAAACCGAGGCTTGATTGGCAACCGGTGCTCGACGATGGATCGATCCAATCCAGGCATCTCCGAGTAATCCCAGGCGAAGCAATCTTTATATTCTTTGAGAAGCTCAATTAAGTTCCCCCTGAAGTCTGGCTGCAAATTCGCACTGATGAACGTCGGCCTTGGCTTATCACCGCTTCCAATGTCAACTTCCTCCAACTTATCGGCCGACATGAATCCTCGTCCCAGCTTGCCATCAGTGCCATCCACGGGGTTCTCCATTAAAAATTACTGTAAGAGCCGATCGCTTGAATCGTTGTTGGTCACCGCCGACAGGTTCAACAGGACCTTCTCCCCAGTCCTTCCCTGAGAAGCAATCGATGCCTTGGTACTCCCGGAAGGCTCGGTTCCATGTTAGCGACGCTCACGGAGTCATCCGCCCGGACGACCTCGATTTCATCGTCCACCCACTGGATCGTGTTGATGCATGGTGGATGGGACGCAGCGGTTGGCGTGGATCCAGTCCCGCCCAAGCAGCAGGCTGTAGGCTCCCTTCCCTTCGATGACGAAGAAGGTAGTGAGCAACGTCTTGGACCCGATCATCAAGTCCACGTGAGCGCATCCTTTGGTGTACGAGGGGTTCCGGCGAAGTCGTTTAGGATGATGCTTGTTGGTGTCAGATCGCTCGGGGTCATGCCAAGCTTCCTGAAGGTGGTGTACGGCATTACGTTGACCGCCGCGCCACCGTCGACGAACATCTTGGTCAATGGCTTGCCATTGACGTACCCCCTCAAGTACAGCGGCCTCATGTGGCGATTCTTGGCCGGCTTGTCGAAGATGGCACGCTTGGCGAGCACCGAGTTGCGCCATCATCTCCTCGGGTTGCTCGTCGTCAAAGGAAGCTTCTTCTGCATCACCCGGTTAGCGGGAGCCATGAACTCGTTTGGCGGGGAAGTATACCATGCATGCAGGGGCCGGACGCTTCGATCCTTCTGGCTGGTCCTTGGGGCGCCACTTCTGCCTTGTCTGGATCCCGGCTTGCTTCATCTCGCGGTTCCTCAAGCGTTGGACCCGCCTCTTCTGGCTCTTGCGTAGACCGGGTGGGCACCACTGCCCCTTCTGCCAGACGTAGACATCTTCGTCCTCCTCCTGATCAGCCCACCTGAGATCAGCGTGGCGTTTCCTGGGGTGATCTATAACCTCAATTTTTTGCCACCGATCCCCATTTGGGTGAATCCTTCCAAGTCTTTCATGGACGGATCGGCGATTGGCAGTTTCTGCCCTCGTACTCGGCATATCTGTCGCCGCATTCGGGACGCGTTCCTTAATGTGGGCGGCTTTAGGCCCTCATTCCGGCGGTGCTCGAAGAAGGCGCATCCCCGGTGGGCGCGCTCCTTGCTCGCGCGCGTGTTGTTCCCCGATTCCACCTCGCGCGCATCTTCTTCGACCTGCGCCGCTCCTCCTCGTGACGACGCTTTTGGTAGCGCTCCTTTTCCATCCGACGCTGCCATTTGTTGAGGAGAATGCGTGACGTCACCTTGGGCTTAGGCTTGGACGATTCCCCAATCTCGATGTGGCTCTTGAGAACGCGGGGGCGTCGCCCGTACTTGCTCTAGGGTCACCTCGACGCTCCGGGTCAACCGATCCATCTTGCTCGGACCTGGGCCGAGGTCGGGACCTTGACTTTCCCTTTCTCTTCGGTTGTTATCGCGTTGATGGAGAAGCCGAGCATGTTCTGCGGGGAAGGGGTGGCCATCCGACTTCATCTTGTTATCGAACTTGAGGTGCCCTTCTGGATAGCCTTCCGGATCCTCATCACGAAGACCACCTGCAATCGTTGATGGAGTGCGAGTCCCTCGTCATGGAAGCCGCGAGTAACGTTTCGCTTTGACTCCATCGAGTAGAAGCATAGAGTGCCCTTCGGGCAGCTTGATTCGGCCTTCCTTTACCAAGAGCTCAAACAACTTATCAGCCTTTGTGATGTCGAAGTCGTAGGTTCCTTTGGTCTGCCTGACCCACCGCTGATTCATTGTCAAGGGCTCTTTACCCCACAAGATTTCTGCTGCAGCTACCTCCAATTCGTCGTCGATTCCTCGCACAAATCGGCTTTGTCCAAGAATTGGTTGTAGATGTCGGCGATGTCGTGGCTTCTTGCCAAACTTGGGGTCCTTCTTGAGGCCATATGCTCGATTGCTCATCAAGGATAACTTCGCGACGCGTTGGCCCAAGTTTTCAAACTCCATCCCAAATAGCTTTTCGCGCACGGTGGTAACATCCCGGCGACGGCCATATCGGCCGGTCGATCATCGGCAAGTTCAATGAGAAGCACATGCCCTTGACTTCTCCGAATCTTCGAGAAACTCCGGCGGTGTTTCGGCCGTGCCTTTGCTTCGGGGTGGCGAGGTCAATCAACTTCTTCTCGGAAGCGCCGGCCCCGAAGTAATGAGCGTGGAATTTACGCTCCAAATCTTTCCACCCGGCCACCGACTCGGGCGGCAAGGACGAGAACCACCGAAAGGCCGGACCCGTCGGTGAGGCGGGGGAAGTAGCGAACCCCGAACGTCTCTTCGGCCGAACATTCCCCCGGTGCATGAGATAACGAGCGATATGCTCGACCGTGCTTGTCTCGTCCCCGCGAGAGAACTTTGTGAATTCCGTCGGCGGTTTTACCCTTGGCGGCGGGAGCACGTTATAGTACCACTGCGGGAACGGCGGCTGTAGGTGGGGCCCGCATCCTTGGCTTGAGGCCGAGCGGTTCCGCATCAATTCGGCCATCTTGCGTGCTAGGGCATCTTCCTCTCCGAGCGCTGCACGGCGGCGCGTACCCGGGTGCGGGAAGGCGTCGAACGCCCCGTAATTTCCCACTTCATGATAGCCACCGCCGTATAGATTCTTCTCGGGAGCCGGTTGGTTGACGGAGCTATTCTTCGGCGGGGTCAAGTGGGGCCCCGGGTGAGCCGAACGCTAGGTCTCCGTACGTAGGCCGGTACGGATTCGGCGTGGCACGGGGGCCGACCCGTGCTGCTCTGTGGTGGCGGCAGGATTGGTTGACTTCCCCCGAAGCTTGCGGCGGAGGGCCGGGCCGGCGCCCCCCGGCGCCTGCGGAGGAGGTTGGAATGCCTCGCTCCCGGAGCTTTGAGGAGGAGGTGCGCGCACCGGCTTCGCGGCGGCTGAGAGCTTGATTCACCCAGCTCCACGGTGCTCTTTCCGGTGTACGTCTTTCCAAACGCCTGCCCCGCGCCCGGGCCAAAGAGTGCCACCATCATCTGCTGGAGCGATCCGAGGAAAGCTTGGTTGTGCTTGGTGAGCATGCTGTCTACCGATTCCTGGAAGATCCGCGCACATTCCTCTTTTTCTTGTTGGGTCGTGGCGTCGGTCTCCCCCGGCAACAGCACTGCGGCGGTGCTACTCTTCGGATATGGTACACCACTTCGATTCTTCTTGAATGACATGAGACACTTTTGTTGAAACGATTCACGGCGTCTACGAGCCGCCGATGTCTTTGCTGGGAGAAAGCTCCTCAATGCCGACATCCGGGAGGTCCGCGGATCTCGGGCATCTGAACCAATTCGAGTACATTGGTCCCCCGGGCGTGCCAAAAAGTGTGTTGACGCAAAATGTGCACTCGGCGCCGGTCACACGGCAAGCGAAAAGCTTGGCTTCGCACGCGCGAGAGAGAGAGAGTGACGTGCCGGTCAATTTTTCCCGAAAATTAACAAAAGATAAAACGAGTTAAATACCAAAGCTTGGAACCTACGGGTGGTACCGGGCGGTTCCATATTTACGGCTAAGAAGCCAAGCAAGACGACATGTAGCTATGCGAAGCTACCGTCAAAGAACCACAACCATTCGGGTAACCGCGAAGGAAAAAAGAACATTGCCGAATGGATGACGTAAGCATGACAAAGATCGATCTTTGAATAAACATGGATGCATGTGCAAAGCCATGACCGATCCTCATGAAGATTAACATTGAATGAAGTAAAGCACGAACATGAATATGTATTAAAATAAGCATGCATAGATCCAAAGCATTAGTCTACCGCGTGTCCAATTACTTTAAGATCCGTCGGGTACGATCACAAACAAATCTATCCACCGCATGATATAACTTGCATGAAAGAACGCACCACTTTCCACAAATAGATCTATCCACCGCATGATACAACCTAAATATGGAAAGCTAGAAGCATACGTCTTTTAAAACATAAATAACGCACGTGATCTACTCGTGAAGATATAACCGAATACAGCTGAACAGCCGATCCGGGGTCCATGAAGAAGGAACAAACATTACCACGTGAATAAATCTATCAGATTGAATTGGAAATCTAATCCACCGGATGACTAGCTCCAAAGCAACCCAAAAACCTGCATCTACCGCATGATACCCGGTTCTTTCAAGATTTATACGCACAAAGCAAGCTTGAACCCGCAACACGTAACAACCTAGATCGATTCGGTTTCGGCTATCGGAGAGCACAAGATCCACGCGTCAAAACACGAAACCCGCTCGTGCACGGATCTTAAAAGGAAAAGAGCCGATCCAAACCCATCTAGATTGGGCAAGAGTGTATTTCATGAATTAAGACATAAAGCAAAAAAAACTCATGATAACACGGGTAACTTAATGAATCTACTTGGATCTTGCCAAAATCCAATAGAGCCGATAACTAGCTTCAAGCTAGATCTTAGCCTACCGCATGACTCATGATCTAACAAGAAACCCTCTTGAACCAAGCTTGAATCTACCGCATGACACAAAGCATGGTAACAAGACTACTTGCATCGAGATCTAAATCCACCGCATGATACTAGACATGATACAAGGTTGCCGGTACTCACGGAGGTCGACGGATCGATTGGTCCTCTCGAAGAACTCGACGACACGACAAGGGACTCTAGGGTTTGGCGTAAGGCCGGTGTGTATTGAGGAATGAACGTGTTTTTGTTACATACATCCGGGGATCGTATTTATACCCTGGCGATTACAACGCGAATGGATTCATTGCCTAACTAAACTTGATCGCCTATCCATCCATTCGCTTCCTCCGATCGAGCCACGTCACCGTCCAATCCCGCAAAATCGGCTCTCTTGTTCCTTTGCCGGGCGGAGCCGGATGGCCGACCGCGGATCCTTCTGCCGAAAATCTCGAAGATATCTTTCCTTCCACCGGACGGACTCTTTTCCGAATCGGACCCACATGTCTACTCCTTACCCGGATTTTGGTGTTAACACGCTTCTCTGCAGCGGCGGCCTCCCGGCTCGCGGACGGTGGTGGAGCGCTTCTTCTTCTCCCGGCACGCACCGGCCTCTGGAACGGGCTCCGCGGCGGACGAGAACCTTTCGTACGCATCACGCTTCGCCGGCGAGCATGCTCCGAGCGCTTTCGGTTGTCCTCCGGCGACCCCATCGAGGGAGGAAGCGGCGGGTTGGGGTGTGGTGGAGGGAGCAAGTGGCGGATCGAGCGAGGTTGGATCGAGCGTGGCGGATCGAGCGAGGAAAACGAAGGGGTGCGGCGGATTGATTTAAGTAGAATCTAGCTAGGAAAGTAATAAATAGAGAACTAGATGCCTTGCGAGCAGATTCACTTGGTGGCGCGATTAGGGTATGTCTTAGTATGCCACCAGCCGGAGGTCATGGGTTCAAGACCCAGTGGCCTCACAATTTTTTCTTTTTTCCACAGTACACCATCCGAGGAGCAACGATAAGGGTTAAGAAGATAACTAGATGCATCTTAAGCGAGTTCACTTGAGTAGCGCAGTGGTGTGTCTTACTAGGTCATAATCCATAGGTCACGGGTTCGAGACCCATTGGCCTCACTTTTTTTTGGCACACTACATCATCTCCCACAAACATTTAAACTACATGTACCTCAATTAATACCTAAAAAATCCTTAAAAATAGTTTTTGATGATTTATATTCATTTAGAGATCATATCCTTCAAAAATTTTGTAATTACAGCGTTTTGGTAGGGTGATTCAACCCTACTTCCATCCTCGGTTAAAAATGGTCATAATATCTAAATCTTCTTCGAACATTATGGCTGCACATAATCATTGTAGAGGTGTGGAAGCTTGACAAAATTCAAATCATTTCGACAAAGTTGACTATACGTTGTTCACAAAATTGATAGGTTTCCCACATTGTTCTAGAAAACTCAACTAGAACTTCAAGATTTGAACTACTTGTGACATGTTTGAACTCGTATACACTTCAACTTTTAACACAACCTCATGTTGACCATATTTGTATGGAAAAACATGTTTTTTATTCTCTTTTTAGTTACATCATCTCCCACAAACATTTAAACTACATGTACCTCAATTAATACCTAAAAATTCCTTAAAAATAGTTTTTGATGATTTATATTCATTTAGAGATCATATCCTTAAAAAATTTTATGAAATTGCAACTGTTTGGTAGGGGTGATTCAACCTTCTACTTCCATCCTCGGTCAAGAAATGGTCATAATATCTAAATCTTCTCCAAACATTATGAAAACTGGCACATAATCATTGTAGAGGTGTGGAAACTTGACAAAAAAATTCAAATCATTTCGACAAAGTTGACTATACGTTGTTCACAAAACTGATAGGTTTCCCACGTTGTTCTAGAAAACTCAACTAGAACTTCAAGATTTGAACTACTTGTGACATGTTTGAACTCGTATACACTTCAACTTTTAACACAACCTCATGTTGACCATATAAATAGAAAATATCAACTTACATTAGCAATTTGTATGGAAAAACATGTTTTTATTCTCTTTTTAGTTACAAGGAAACATGTCATATGAACCAAATCAATAAATAGTGACTAACATACATACAAATAGTACCAAGTTAAAGAGAGAAATTTAATAAAAAAATTACAAAAAAACAAGTCATTTTGAGCTCTTACGAGGGAGAAATACTTATTACAAATTTTAAATATGAATCAAAAGAGAAAATAAGAAACATTCATGTGTAGCGTCATGAACATCTATCTTGTGCGTGCACCTATATGCCCCTGTCACCGACGTGTGGACCCCACTCACACTACTCACTCCACTCTCTGCAAAGTGTTGGACACACATCTCACCGACGCGTGGACCACAATGGCTTGGTGTTAACAACAACGCTCCACACCCGAAGACCGAGAAAAATCGGCACGAAACACCCGACCCTCGGGAACGGCCATACAAACAAGGTCCCCTCGAGAGTCCAAAATCCGAGAACCACCAGGACGAAACAACACCTCAAAGCCCTCATCCAACGAGCGAGACACGAAGCGATTGTACCCCGCCGATTGAACAAGAGCAACACGCCTCGGAGTGATCTTGTCACTCACTTTGATCTCACCTTCTGAAAGCACACGCCCACGCCCATTGTCCCCAAAAGTGATGTACCTCTTCGTCACCACCGGACGAGACTTGAGAATCACCCCCTGTCTCCGATCATATGCCTCGAGCAACCGGAGTCAATCAACCAAATGTTCTTCAAGTCTCCCACCCGTAATTCAAAAACAAGCACGTGAGCGAACAAACAACTCAACGATTGGGGTTAGTACCAAAAGAGTAAAACAATTGCCGAGCCATTAGCTCGAAAGTGGGATTAGCACACACCAAACCATCTTTCCTACCAAAACTACCACCACGAACACCACCTCGGTAACCACTCCGAGGAAACCAACCCTCACTGCCTGGAGGAGGACCAAAACCACGAAAAAAGGCTCGTGGACCGTCCCTCCTCTCCTTCTCAAAGCTACGACTCCTCCCATCCCCGTAGTGAACTCGAGGGGGAGAATGCCTAGCGAGCCGACCACCTCGCCGACTCTCCGCACCAAACACCCGCACCACTATCTCTCCGCACCCGAAACCTCTCGACTCACCACCTCGAAAACCACTCCGCCCGTACCCGGGAGGGGCGGTTGAACCGCCTAGCCGGGCCGGTCGCCTAACCGCCCCTCTCGGCGGGGGGCCGGTTTGACCGCCTAGCCGCACCGGTCCGACCGCCCTCTCTAGAACGCAGCTCCTCGGCCGCGGAACTCGCATCTCCCCATGCCGAACACTTCTCACCACAAACTTTACCCCTAGGCGGTGGCATACGAGGCTTAGGTACACCATGGGAACAGCTTGTACCTATCCTTCTTCGCCCACGCTTTGCCATCCTTTCCTCACGCTTCCTCTTGAAGCAAAACTCATCTTTGTGACCATCTCTCCCACAATAGCCACAATGGAACCTCACAAGTTTAGGCTTAGGCTTGGGTTGTGGCTACTCACTTGGTTTCTCTCCACTCAACTCCTTTACTTGGTTTCCCTTCACTAGCCTTCTCACTTTCTTTCCCAAAGAACACTTTCCCCGAAGTGCTCACAAACTTGATAGGCTTTTGTAGATCATTTGTGGGTGTAGGAAACACGGGTGGAGGCGGGTTGTGTCTAGTCGGTTCCTAAGATGGTTGGGTTTTGGGGGAAAATCATTTTTGTGGTGGGTTTTTGGTGGCTCTGGGATATTCTCTCCACTTCCCTCACCAACCTTGTTTGCCCCAAGTCCTTCACCATCCTGCCTCTTAAATGCCTCGATCATCATTCTCAACTGAGGCTCATGACCAGACAACCAACCCATCAACTTTCTCAACTCATCATTCTCATCCTGCAAACGATCAACATAATGTGCAAGTTCCAAATTTTTCAAAGCATGCATTTCACAGGTAGAGCATGATGTAGGCATGGGTTCTTTCAGTTTAGCCTCAAGAGAACTAGTGTAAGCATGCATCTCATCAATTTTAGCATGCAAAACAAGGCAAGAAGTGCAAGCACCTAGCAAAGTAGGTCTAGACTTAAGCTCGCCCACTTCAACCCTAAGCACATCTAGTTCCTCACACTTGGAGGCATGCTTTTCCTTGAACAAAGCAAAATCAGCAAGAAAAATGGAGCAATCAGACAATCAACCTCATCCGAAACAACGAGGACTAGCCTTAAGGGAATCAATCTCAAGCTTGCTATCAAGCACTCGTGTTTCTAGCTCGGCCACTCTAGTCCTAGCATCCTCGAGTGAAGCCCTAAGCTCTTTTCTCATTTTCTTTGCCTCTCTAAGCATATCATCACGATTATCAAGCAAAGTACCAAGCCGTTCATTTTCCCGGCGCAAGAAGGGAAGCTCATCACGCACCTCGTTGTTGGACTCGCAGTCCGAGTCGCTCCGTGTGCTCTTCTTGCCGCCGGAGCTCGGCCGCCATCGTGCGAGAAGCCGTCTCTAGCGGCGGGGCGGCTCGGCCCGCTTAGGTTCTTGGATGCCTTCTTGCTCTTGCAACGATCACCTTCGTCTTCACTTGCTACTCGAGCTCGATGTGGAGTACGCGGAACCGGAGTCGACGTCACTTGCTCGAACCATCGCTCGGGCCTTGCCTCGGCTCTCCTTCTTCCTCGATCGTCGCTCGTCCTTGTGCTTGTTCTTGTACTTGCTCTTGTGGTCGTGCCTCGACCGTACTTGCCATCCTTCCTCGGCTTGTGCTTGTAGCCGTCGTTGTTCTCGACCTTCTCCGGCGGTCGGCGACGAAGTGTCCCGGCTTGCCGCACCGGAAGCATGTTCTCGTGTTCCTCCTCATGTTCACTCGGTTCTCGTGCGGCCTCTCGAACCGCCTCGTCGGGGCGCCGGCTCGTCCTCTCCAAGTACATTGAACTCCTCATCCGGTGTAGACATCAAGGAAGACAAAGAGAACATCCTGGTGGATGGGTTAGTGTTAGCCTTTCCTCTCGAACCACCAACGAGGGCAAGACTATGGGAATCAGTCGGACCCTCGAGCTTGGCGATCATGCCCCTATCCACCTCAACCGACTTGAGCTTCGAGAACAGCTCGTTCACCGTCAGAGTGTCATACTTCCTTGACTCCACAATGGCCTCGAACTTTCCGCCCCAAATCATACGATCCAAAGAGTGTAAGAGCTTGACGGCTCTATCATGATCATCGTACGGGAGCACGTCCACATTGGCCCTCATGTTGTTCACAACCACCGCGAACCTCGAAACAAGACATCGATGGACTCACCGGGAGATGAGTGAAGTTCTCGTACTCTCTCTGGTAGGTCGCATACATCCGTGCACGAACCCGGACATTCCCAACATGAGCCTACTTCGACACCGTCTAAATTCTACAAGCCAAGTGCTCGGTGTGCACCCGATCGAACTCGGCCGACACGAGCACGAAACAAGTAGTCGACCGCCTTGTTGTTGGCGTCGAACCTATCCCTCGATCCTGGAGCGAGGAAGTCCATAGGCTAGACATAGACTCGTGTCCACCGTGACATCCCAAAGGATCCGACCCTTTCGCGGAGGAACGCACCCATCCGCTTACTCCACATCCGGTAGTTCTTGCCATCGAAGTGTGGAGAACCCGAACTCCATTCCCCGGTACGCCATCCTTGGATCTTAGACTCGGTTAGAGTCGGCAAAGACCCGAACCGGCTCGATACCACTTGAAGGACCGATTAGGCGACCGGAGAGAGGGGGTGAATGGGAGCCGATAAAAATTCTTCTCGAGGGAGATTGAAACTCCGACAAGATGAACTCGCTCGGTCGGACCCCCAAAATCACACGCTCCGCACTTCTACCTTCCATTTGCCAAAACCACATAGCCACCGGAGTGCTACGGGTCCTAGGAACAAACACTACCAACAACCTCAACACACACGCACCCACGACGAGCGGAAACAACTCGAAAGCCGGATGTCCGGAGGAGGGCGGTTAGACCGGGATAGGGGCGGTTAGACCGCCTCCACCAGGCAACCAAGAAATCCTTCGAAACACCTCTTCCGAGCACCAAAACGCACCACGGTTTCACCAACGAGAGATCTCCGGTCGGGGCCATGCTAGCTACCGCGAAGATCTTGGCGAAAACCAAAACTCCACCCAAGGGCCTAGGGGCGGTTAGACCGGCTACCAGGGGCGGTCTAACCTCCCGTACCCGGCAACGAACTCCAACCAAGAACACCTAGCAAACGGCACGAGAACGACCCGAAATTTCACCCGCACGCTCCTCCGATCAAGGCGGACAAACTCACAGAGGAAAATGCGGCGAAACAAAACTTTGACCTAGAAGACCCGGGGCGGTTAGACCGCCCCTCCGAGCGGTTAGACCGCCTCTCCCGTAAAACGAACCCGCGGGTCAAACTCCAACTTCCTCGCGCCCGATCTCCCCAATCACTCCACGAATTGCAGCAAAACTTCGGGAATAGGCCGGGTTACCTCCCGGGCAACCTCTACCTCAAAGGAATCGACCCGAATCGCTCACAATCAAGAGGAATCGAAGAAATCGCCTCTCTAGGTCAAGAACTCGCCCAACTCGAAAAACCACCAAATCGAGTCCGATTCAAGAGAGATTTGGGGGCACAATCCACTAGCCAAAGAGGCACAAGATCCTCATACGTGACACCCACCAAAAACCCCAAGAAATCGTTCTCAAAACACCACCAACAAAGAGCTCCGAAAATCAACACAAAGAAGGACGGAAAAATCACCTTGAGGAACAACGTCGAACCATCTATACATACCATGAAGGTTTGTACAAGGTCTAGCTTGCCACCCAAACATCCATCCCTCTCTCTAGATCTCACATGAAGCTCTCTAGCCAGTCCTAGGAAAAACTAGGGAAAAAGGAGAACGAAAAGAGAAAAACAAATGAGCTAGTGTTCCAAGAATTGGCTGCCATCCATCCACTCAATGAGTACATATGGAGGCACCCAAAAGACTAAACTACCCTTACATAACACTAGGGATACAAGCCCCTCAAGGGCGAATTTGGAAGTCTTCAGATTTTCTTCATTGGACGGATGCCCGGCGACCACAACCTGCTTACCCTCGACGCAAGCCTTGCGATCCCGACGCGTGTCCTCCGCTTCGAAGCATCTCGACGCCGGCCGACCGGGGCGGTCGGACCGCCCCCCGGGCGGTTAGGACCGGCCCCGGGCACCGACCGGCCCGCGCGGTCCGACCGCCCTCCCGGGCGGTTGAACCGCCCGGGTTGGCCACACCTCCTTGTCGAGTCTTCGGCCTCGATTTTGTGGCTCAACCGAGTAACCCGCAAGGGTTTTCGGTGAACCACCGCAAACCCCGCGAACTCGGTGTAGCCTCCGCCAATCTCCACTCATGACTTGGCTCCCACGTAGTCCCGGCTCGACCTTGGTTTTGAGGCTCTATCAAGAAACCGTCCACGACTTCATCTTGTTGTTCATGCCACCATGCGGCCCGCACTTGACCCCCGCCGGCCACCGGGTCCCTCGAACGAAGCCTACTTGTCTTCTCCACACACTGAAGCCTCACCGGCAACGACCTTTCGCGCTTGTTCTTCACCTGCACCAACACGAGTCAAGCCGCAACCTACACCTGCAATACTTAGCCAAGAATCAGTCCACCCAACATTGTCAATCACTCATCACACAAGGAAGCGACCATCCACCGGTCCTCGAACCACACATGGTCCTCAACTGTTCCTAGATTTAGTACTAGAGGCAAAAAACCTGTGTCACTGGTCACAGAGAGTTCCTAATACTTCTAGGTGGACACACATCCTCACCAAGTTTAATGAAGTCTCCGACCAGAAACTCTCGAGGAGGCAGCTGTCAAACAAGTGGCAAGAGCTGCGAACCGCATATTTCAAATGGCGCAACTCGGTGGTGAAGAAGTCTGGTCTTGGTCGTGACCCGCAAACTGGTGATGTTACATATGACCCAGTTCTGGTAGCAGCTCTGTCACATGAGGTACTACATTCAACCTTTGTGAATGCGTTACTTCATTAGTTACTTCATTATGAATTCGTTACTTACATGTTTGTCATGCGCGCCATCTGCAGGATGCTTATGATGGACCTAAAAGGATCAAGTGTCCACCCTACGCCGACAAATTGTTTGCTATCTTGGGTCACGAACCATACGAGAGGGGGGAATTAGTAGATGCTGGAGGTCATGCCCCAGAGGACACCCGTACTGAAGCCACCCCACAAACTCCCCCTCCTGCCGATCCTGACGCAACCCCCAGCCATCATCCTTGCCCGTCCTCCAAAAGGACCGACAGAGATTTCTCTCTTCAAAGCCCTGTTAAGAAGAAGAGCAAGGTTGTATCATATGATGACTGTGTGTCCGAATTCCATAGCACTTGCAGAGCGATTCATGATAAAGTGACACTAGGGTCATCTCAGGATAAGGTTGCCCCCTCTAGCAAGCAGATTGAAGAATCAGAGACCGCATTAGTCAGGGACGTGTTACAACAGGATGGGTACTCTGAGAGTGACCCTTTTTTCCATCAAGCTGTGTACTTATGCACTCTTCCAAAGCAACGCAGGGAGTTCCTACGAATGACAAGCTCGGAAGGCCGGCATCGGTATGTGCGGATGGCTTGGCCACCGATGCATCTTTGGCGCCCAAAGGCGAAGACGAATGAAGCACAACTTGATGTCGCTGTTGACATGCACCTGCATCACAAATAATGAAGTTTTACTTGCTTTCAATGTAGTCGCATTAGTTCGGTTGTAATAGTAAACGTTTGCGGACTCCGCAACATTTACGTTTGTGGACATTTGTTTGTTTGTTAACACCAAAATTTGGTAAGAAGTATGACATGTGGGACCGATTCGGAAAAGAGTCCGTCCGGTGGAAGGAAAGGTATTTTCGAGAGATTTTCGGCAGAAGGATCCGCGGTCGGCTATCCGCTCCCGGTTCGGCAAAGGAACAAGAGAGCCGATTTTGCGGGATTGGACGGTGACGTGGCTCGATCGGGGAGAAGCGAATGGATGGACGGTGATCAAGTTTAGTTAGGCAATGAATCCATTCGCAATTGTAATCGCGAGGGTATAAATATGATCCCCGGATGTATGTAAAAGAGACGTTCATTCCTCAATACACACCGGCCTTACGCCAAAACCCTAGAGTCCCTTGTCGTGTCGTCGAGTTCTTCGAGAGGACCAATCGATCCGTCGACCTCCGTGAGTACCGCAACCTTGTATCATGTCTAGTATCATGCGGTGGATTTAGATCCGATGCAAGTAGTCTTGTTACCATGCTTCGTGTCATGCGGTAGATTCAAGCTTGGTTCAAGAGGGTTTCTTGTTAGATCATGAGCCATGCGGTAGGCTAAGATTTAGCTCGAAGCTAGTTATCGGCTCTATTGGATTTTGGCAAGGTCCAAGAGATTCATTAAGTTACCATGTGTTATCATGAGTTTTGCTTTATGTTTTAATTCATGTAATACACTTTGCCCAATCTAGATGGGTTTGGATCGGCTCTTTTTCTTTTAAGATCTGTGCACGAGTGGGTCTCGTGTTTTGACGCGTGGATCTTGTGCTCTCCGATAGCCGAGACCGAATCGATCTAGGTTGTTACGTGTTGCGGGTTCAAGCTTGCTTTGTTAGTATAAATCTTGAAAGAGCCGGTATCATGCGGTAGATGCGGGTTTTGGGCTGCTTTGGAGCTAGTCATCCGGTGGATTAGATTTCCAATTCAGCCTGATAGATTTATTCACGTGGTAATGTTTGTTCCTTCTTCATGGACCCCGAATCGGTTGTTCAGCCGCATTCGGTTATATCTTCACGAGTGGATCACGTGCGTTATTTATGCTTTAAAAGACGTATGCTTCTAGCTTTCCATATTTAGGTTGTATCATGCGGTGGATAGATCTATTTGTGGAAAGTGGTGCGCTCTTTCATGCAAGTTGTATCATGCGGTGGATAGATTTGCCGATGTCGCGCCCGACGGATCTTAAAGTGATTAGACATGCGGTAGACTAACGCTTTGGATCTATGCATGCTTATTTTAATACATGATCATGTTCGTGCTCTACTTTATTTAATGTTAATCTTCATGAGGATCGGTTATGGCTTGGCACATGCATCCATGTTCATTCAAAGATCGATCGTTGTCATGCTTACGTCATCCATTCGGCAATGTTCTTTTTCCCCTTCTTGGTTACCCGAATGGTCGTGGTTCTTTGACAGGTAGCTTCGCATAGCTACATGTCGCCTTGCTTGGCTTCTTAGCCGTAAATATGGAACTCGCTCGGTACCACCCGTAGGTTCCAAATTTTGGTATTTAACCGTTTCATCTTTTGTTAATTTTCGGGAAAAATTGACCGGCACGTCACTTTCTCTCTCGCGCGTGCGAAGCTAAGCTTTTCGGCTTGCCGTGTGATTGGCGCCGAGTGCACATTTTGCGTCAACACACTTTTTGGCACGCCCGGTGGGACATACAGATAGAATTGGTTCGGGATGCCCGAGATCACGGACCTCCCGGATGTCAACATTGAGGACCTTTCTCCGAGCGACATCGGCGGCTCTTGGACGCCGTGAATCGGTTTCAACAAAAGTGTCTCATGTCATTCAAAAAGAATCGAAGCGGTGTACCATATCCGAAGAATGGCACCGCCCCGAGTGCGTGTTGCCGGGAGAAACCGACGCTACGACCCAACAAGAAAAGGAAGAATGCGCGCGGATCTTCCAAGAGTCAATGGACGACGTGCTCACCAAGCACAATCAAGCTTTCCTTGGGTCGCTCCAACGGATGATGGTGGCCCTCTTTGGTCCGGGCGCGGGGCAGGCGTTCGGAAAGGCGTACGCCGGAAAGAGCACCGTGGAGCTGGGCGAATCAAGCTCTCAGCCGCCACCACGGGGCCGTGCGGCCGGCCCCCTCCTCGAAGCTCCGGAGCCAAACGTTCCAACCTCCTCCACAGGGAGGCGGGGGCGCGCCGGTTCGGCCGTCGTTGCAAGCTTCAGGAAGTCAACCAATCCTGCCGCCACCACAAAGCAGCACAGGTCGGCCCCGTGCAACGGCCGAATCCGTACCCGGCCCACGTACGGAGACCTAGCGTTCGGCTCATCCGGGGCCCCACTCGACCCCGCTCGAAGAATAGCTCCGTCCACCAACCGGCTCCCGAAGGAATTTATACGGCGGTGGCTATCATGAAGTGGGGAATTACGGAGCGTTCGATGCCTTTCCGCACCCGGGGTACGCGCGGCTACGGGCGCTCGGGAGGAAGATGCCCTAGCACGCAAGATGGCCGAATTGATGCGAGAATCGCTTCGGCCTCAAGCCAAGGATGCGGGGCCCCACCTACAGGCCGCCGTTCCCGAGAATGGTACTATAACGTGCTCCTCGCCACCAAGGGTGAAACCGCCGACGGAATTCACAAAGTTCTCGGGCGAGGACGAGACAAGCACGGTCGAGCATATCGCTCGTTATCTCATGCGACTCGGGGAGTGTTCGGCCCGAAGAGACGTTCGGGGTTCGCTACTTCCCCGCCTCGCTGACGGGTCCGGCTTTTCAGTGGTTCTCGTCCTTGCCGCCTGAATCTGTGGCCAGGTGGAAAGATTTGGAGCGCAAATTCCACGCTCATTACTTCGGCGGCGCCGCCGAGAAGAAGTTGATTGATCTCGCCACCCTAAAGCAAAGGCATAGTGAAACACCGCTGGAGTTCCTCAGAAGGTTCAGAGAAGTCAAGGGCATGTGCTTCTCATTGAACTTGCCGGACGATCGCCTAGGCCGATATGGCCGTCGCCGGGATGTTGCCGGCCGTGCGCGAAAAGTTATTTGGGATGGAGTTCGAGAACACGGGGCCGAGAATGTCGCAAAAGTTATCCCCGATGAGCAATCGGGCATATGGCCTCAAGAAAGACCCCAAGTTTGGCAAGCGACACGACATCGCCGATATCTACAATCAATTCTTGGACAAAGCCGATTTGTTCGAGGATTCGACGACGAACCGGAGATAGCCGCGGCGGAAATCATGTGGGGTAAAGAGCCTCTCACAATGAATCGGCGTTGGGTCGGACGGACCAAAGGAACTTACGACTTCGACATCACAAAGGCCGACAAGTTGTTCGAGCTCTTGGTAAAAGAAGGCCGAATCAAGTCGCCCGAGGGGCATTCTATGCTTCGGCCCTGATGGAGTCAAAGCTAAGCGTTGCCATCGGCTTCCATGACGGGGACTCGCACTCCATCAACGATTGCGGTGGTCTTCGGGATGAGGATCCGAAGGCTATCCGGGAAGGGCATCTCAAGTTCGACAACAAGATGAAGTCGGATGGCCACCCCTTCCCCGCAGAACATGCTCGGCTTTTCTATCAATGCGATAACAGCCGAAGAGAAAGGGGAAAGTCAAGGTCCCGACCTCGGCCGAGTCCAAGCAAGATGGATCAGTTGACCCGAAGCGCCAGGTGACCATAGAGCAAGTACAGGGCGACGCCCCCCGCGTTCTCAAAAGCCACATCGAGATTGGGGAATCGTCCAAGCCTAAACCCAAGGTGACGTCACGCAAATGGCGGCGCCGGATGGAGAAGGAACGCTACCGGGAGCGTCGTCACGAGGAGGAGCAACGCGAGGGGCCGAGGAGGAAGCGCGCGGATGGAATCGGGGAACGGCACGCGCGCGCGCGGAGCGCGCCCCCCGGGGGTGCGCCTTTTTCGGACACCGCCGGAATGAGGGCCCCGAAACGCCCACATTAAGGAAGCGTCCCCGAATGCAGCGACAGATATGCTGAATACAGGCAGGAAACTGCCAATCGCCGATCCGTCCATGAAAGACTTGGAAGGATCCACCCGAATGGGGATCGGCGGCAAAAAATTGAAGTCATTGATCATCCCAGGAAGCGCCGAGCCGATCTCAGGTGGGCTGACCACGAGGAGGATGAAGATGTCTACGTCTGGCAGAAGGGGCAATGGTGCCCACCTGGTCTGCGCAAGAGCCAGAAGAGGCGGGTCCAACGCTTGAGGAACCGCGAGTTGAAACAAGCCGGGATCCAGACAAGACAAAAGTGGCGCCCCAAGGATCAGCCAGAAGGATCGAAGCGTTCGGCCCCTACATGCATGGTATACTTCCTACCGAACGAGTTCATGGCTCCTGCTAACCAGGTCATGCAGGAGGAAGTTTCCTTCGACGACGAGCACGCCGAGGAGATGATGGCACAACTAGTGCTCGCCAAACAGGCCGTCTTCGACAAGCCGGCCAAGAACCGCCACATGAGACCACTGTACTTGAGGGGGGTACGTCAATGGCAAGCCATTGACCAAGATGTTCGTCGACGGCGGCGCGGCAGTCAACGTGATGCCGTACACCACCTTCGGAAGCTTGGCATGACCCCGAGCGATCCGACACCAACAAGCATCATCCTAAACGACTTCGCGGGAACCCTTCGGACACCAAAGGATGTGCTCACGTGGACTTGATGATCGGGTCCAAGACGCCGCTCACCACCTTCTTCGTCATCGAAGGGAAGGGAGCCTACGGCCGTTCGCTTGGGCGGGGCCCGGATCCACGCCAACCGCCTGCGTCCCATCCACCATGCATCAACCGATCCAGTGGGTGGACGATGAAATCGAGGTCGTCCGGGCGGATGACTCGTGAGCGTGGCTAACATGGAACCGGCCTTCGGGAGTACCAAGGCATCGATTGCTTCTCGGGGAAGGACCGGGGAGAAGGTCCCGTTGAACCCGTCGGCGGTGACCGACGGCCGATTCAAGCGCTCGGCTCTTACGGTAATTTTTGATGGAGAACCCCGTGGACGGCACCGATGGCAAGCCGGGACGAGGATTCATGTCGGCCGATAAGCCGGAGGAAGTTGACATTGGAAGCGGTGATAAGCCAAGGCCGACGTTCATCGGTGCAAATTTGCGGCCCGGACTTCGGGGGGAAACTAATTGAGCTTCTCAAAGAATATAAAGATTGCTTCGCCCGGGATTACTCGGAGATGCCCGGATTGGATCGATCCATCGTCGAGCACCGGTTGCCAATCAAGCCCGGTTTCAAGCCATATAAGCAAACCCGCCCGGAAAATCTACAAGGATGAAGTATTGGCCGATGTGAAGAAGGAAATCGAAAGATTACTTGACGCAAACTTCGTTCGGCCCCTGCAGATATGCGGAGTGGATTTCTAACATCGTCCCCGTGTATAAGAAAAATGGAAAAATGAGAGTTTGCATAGACTTCGGGGACCTAAACGAGCTACTCCCATGGATGGATACCCGATGCCTATTGCCGATTTGCCGATTGACGCCGCTCGCCGGGCACAAGGTGATTAGCTTCATGGATGGCAATGCGGGGTACAATCGTATCTTTGTGGCAATAGAAGACATCTCGAAGACGGCCTTTAGATGTCCCGGCCATATAGGCCTCGTTTGAATGGATCGTCATGACATTTGGTTTGAAAAATGCCGTGCAACCTATCAGCGGGCCATGAATTACATCTTTCATGAGTTGATCGGCAAGACCGTGGAGATCTACATTGACGACGTGGTGATCAAGTCCTTAAGTCATGTCACCCATCTGGAAGATGTGAAGAAGACCTTGGAATGCACCCGGAAGCATGGCCTGAAGATGAATCCAAACAAGTGTGCATTTGGGGTGTCAGCTGGAGAATTCTTGGGATTTTTGGTCCACGAAGGAGGAATCGAAGTTGGCAAAAAGAGCATGAAGGCCATTGATGAAGTCGTTCCTCCAACCAACCTCCGGGAGTTGCAATCACCGGCTCGGCAAGATCAACTTTGTGAGAAGGTTCATCTCAAATTTATCACGAAGGTGTTGCCGTTCTCTCCGTTGCTAAAACTAAAGAAGGATCGAAGTTCACATGGGGCGACGAACAACAAAAGGCTTTCGAAGAAATCAAGCGATACATGAAGGAGCCGCCGGTCTTGGTTCCTCCTCGAGCCGAACAAGCCTTTCAAGTTGTACGTGGCGGCCGATACCCAAACTATTGGATCGGCCCTTATTCAAGAATTCGAAGGGAAGGAGCGGGTAGTAGCCTATCTTAGCCGAAAACTACTTGGTCCCGAAACCGGAGTATTCGGCTATAGAAAGGTTATGTCTTTGCGTATACTACTCGTGTACAAAGTTTCGGCACTACTTGTTGAATGCCGAATGCACCGTGTACTCGAAGTTTGATGTGATAAAACATATGTTATCTATGCCAATTTTGAATGGTCGGGTTGGCAAATGGATTTTAGCTCTATCAGAATTCGAGTTGAAGTTCGAATCGGCAAAAGCCATCAAAGGTCAGGTCATTGCCGATTTTATAACTGAACACCGTGACCCTTCGATTGATCTGCTTGAAATTACCCCATGGGCTCTATTCTTTGACGGGTCATCATGTGGCAAAGGTGGGGGAGTAGGGATTCTACTAATTTCTCCCAGAGGTGAGATGTTCGAATTTGCCATTCCTATACAACCCACCGTCACAAATAACCAGGCTGAGTACGAGGCGCTGCTTCGAGGGCTTCAATATTTGAGAGAAGCCGGGGCCGTTTCAGTTGAAATTTATGGAGATTCAGAGTTGGTCATCAAGCAATTGAACGGCCAGTACGAGTGCGAAGCGGGCGGCGAGGAGTTACTACGAGGAATGCGAGAGAAATCTTGAAGGGCTTTCCACTGGTAACCCTACGAAAGACATTCCTAGAGAGCATAACGAGGAAGCAAACAGCCGGCTCGGAAGCGCCTCGGTTATAAAGAGAGTCAAGAAGCATTTGCTTTGCGAGGTGAGCGCACCGGGGACGGATCTTACGAGAAGATGATTGGAGGAAAGAGATCGTTGAATATTTGAGAGATCCATCCCGAAAAGTCTCTAGGAAGCTCAGGTATAAGGCAATCAAGTTCGTTCTTCTGGATGACAATTTATTCTATAAGTCATTAGACGGAGTACTGCTACGATGCCTGGGTCCAGAAGAAGCCAAGAACATGATGAGCGAGGTGCACGATGGGATATGTGGAGCGCACCAATCGGCCTATCGCATGAAATGGGTTATTAGGCAGGCTGGATGCTTTTGGCCGACGATATTAGAGGACTGCTTTGAGTATTACAAGGGGTGTCAAGATTGCCGTAGGTTCGGGGAATATTCAAAGAGTCCCTCGCATCGCATTAAATCCCATCATCGAGCCGTGGCCATTCGGGGGTTGGGGCATAGACCTCCGATTGGCCAAATTAATCCACCATCTAGCAAGGGGCACAAGTTCGTGCTTTTGGCTACAGATTACTTCACCAAATGGGTTGAGGCAATCCCACTCAAAAAGGTGACGTCGAAAAACATGATCGAATTCGTTAAGGAACACATCATCTATCGATTTGGGATTCCTCGACGATTACCACCGACCAAGGGGCACAATTCGTGTCATTGGAATTCGCAGATTTTGCCGAAAGCATGGGAATCAAACTCGTTTAATTCTTCTCCATACTATGCCCAAGCTAATGGTCAAGCGAGGCTTCTAACAAGATCATGATCAAGCTTATACGAGAGAAGATCGACCGAAGCCGAGGAGATGGCATTCGGTACTCGGTGAAGCGGCCGTGGGCTTACCGAATGGCCCCCCATGGAGCTACAAAGACTTCTCCTTACGAGTTGGTTTACGGGCATCACGCGATCCCCGCCCGGGAAATGCAATCGCAGTCAAGGAGAGTAGTCTTTGCAAAACGATTTGAGCTCCAAGGATTACGGCGGCCTAATGATGGATGAGTTAGAAGATTTGCATATGATCCGCCTCGGGGCCCCGGAGAACATCGAGAAAAACAAGCCGCGGGTCGCCAAGTGCTATAACAAGAAAGTAAAAGTAAAGCAATTCACGGAGGGCGATCTAGTTTGGAAAGCGCTACCGCCGATTGGAACTAAATACGGTGAATTCGGCAAATGGTCCCCTAACCGGGAGGGGCCTTTTCGTGTGGTCGGGTGCGTTCTCGGTAATGCATACATATTGAGAACTTTGCTAGGAGAGGAGTTTTCCGCCGCAATAAATGGAAGATATCCGAAGAAGTATTATCCTAGCATTGAAATCGATCGATGATCATACACATCCGACACGAAGCGGCCGCGCTCGAGGATGAGGCCGCCTTTAGAACAAAAATCCATGAACAAAAGAAAATGGCCGCTTGCCGATGCATTGCCCTTAGCCCAATACTACACTACAACCGGTTTCTTGCAGGATTACACATAGCGGCCCCGAAGGTCAAGTCCCCTAAGGGAGGGAAGCGAGAGGCGTGGAGAAAGAAGCGAAAGTATGATTCAATCTTTTCTTTACTTCTTCGGCTGCGTCGCTCCCTCTTCGCTTGTTCCGGGACCACCGTGACGGCGACTTGGAACGCACGAGGATGACCACGATTGGCGGCCTCTACCAAGCTATCCCGAGGCCGCCTTCGAGTTGCTTGTACCCGTCGAAACATCCGGGGCAAAAGAATCAAGGTTAGGGGCAAGAGATCCAGATGCAAACATGAAGGGGACAGAAGCGTTTACCCCCTACTAGCGCTTCTAACGCCATACGACGCTCGCGTTCGGCTTGACAGCGGACGGACATGTCCCTGAGGTCACGCTCCAGGTGCCGAGCACGGCGGCGCGGGTCCGATGGATGACCTTTTGCTCGGGGCGTGGCATCCTCCGCCTCAGGAGAAGAATCGGAGGAGATGTACTCAGGAACATCTTCGGTTCCGATGATTTCTTCAGGAAGCAAATCAAGGCCGAAAGAGGCAGAGGAAAACATGAAGCGCAAGATCAAGCAGAAGGACAAGGAGCAGATCAAGAAAGAACTCACTTCCGAATCGTACGCTTCCTTGACGAGCCGCTCCCCTGAGGTTGTTTACCCTTGTCCATGGCGTTGGGGTTTTTTCTTCTAGCAGCGAAGAAGAGACGAGAAGTGATGGAGGAGTGTGCGAGTGGATTTGCAGAGCACCCCACGGGCTATTTTATTGACCAAGGGGGCGCATTGGGAGTGATGATCCTGGCCAAGACACACTTTGTGGGAATACCAAGCGGCAGGGGTTTCCACCAAGTGCGAAGGGTTTCTTTTGAACGGTATTCGCGGATTGCCGAATTGGGATCCTTTGTGGATCTTGCGCCAAGGGACGGTTGTTTGCGAGCGTTCGGCTACGACGGTTCCCGCATGCATTCGAAGAGGACAAGTTCACGGATGCAAATGCGAGGGGAAATATCACGGAACAAATGCGGATTCCAAAAGTTCATCATATATTGCCGACATTTACACATCCCTAGTACAATCTAATCAAAGAGTCTGTTCAGCACAGACTGGGGATGGGTAGTTTCGGCAATGGCGTCGCCGTGGCCGTCGAGGCGCTCCAGGATGAGCTCGATCTCGTCGATATCCTCCAGCGCGCCGCCCGGAAGCCACGCGGCCCGGTGGAATAGTCGACGTCCGTATGCGTCGCCATCGCAGCCCGGGCCCAAGGTGGTGCCCGGACGAACACCATGGACGGCCACCTCGTCAATGCGGCGCTCCACCGCGGCCGGGCGCTCCGCCGCGTGTCGCCGTGAGCGTTCACCTTCTCCGCCACCTGCTCTACCGCGTGCTTTTAACTCGGTTGAGCTCGGCATCACGGCCGCACAAGACAAACAAGAAGGGGTTAGCACCAAAGGCGGACCGAATCAAGAATCGAACCATACCATCAATGGCTTCCGGCGGTACCGTTTCCGCCGGTCCTCCCACTCTAGTTCGGCCACGCCCGCTTTTTTGGAGACGGCCTCCGGCTCATGACGAGACGCCTCTAGCTCCTCCTTGAAGCGAATAGCGTCTCGCTTCCCCGTACGGCACCGGGGAGTGGCCATCGGACTCCGAAGAGTCATCGGAGGGGGCCGATTGGCGGCGCGCGGGGCGAATTCCACCGAATCAAACCGAAAGGGGGAGATGATTGTCAAGGAAGATCAAAAGGAAGATCGACAAGGAGAAATTGACGATCATTACCGCCGCGCGCGCATTAGCGCCGCTTCCCTCGCCCTCGTCGGAGGCGCGGCGGCGGTTGAGGCGGCGCACCATTGCGGTTTGGGGATGTGCCTTGTTTGCAAGAAGGCCGCAGATTGGCAAAGATTCGAGAGCTAGAAGGCCCGGTGGAGAGCTAGGGGCACCTACGGCAACATTTATAGGCCTGGCAGGGTAATTGTGGCTTCGAATCGTGGCTGTGGATCGTGGCGCACGTCCCAATAAAATCGGAAGGCGGAGAGATTTCCTTGACCAACCCGCCGGTGGGTCGTTTGGAGTTCTAAGCTGAAACGCGTGTGGGTCGATGGTTTCGGCTAAAGGAATTCAAGGTGTCGTTCGGCAGTTAGCGTTTCACTACCGGATGGGTCGTTCGGCATCACATCTCAAAGTACGCCAAGGAAAGGAAACAAATTGCAAAGGAAATATTACAAGAACGACCGATCCGGTATACATCAATAAGAACATTCAAGCGTTAAGGAGTTTTGCAAGTGCGTGACGAACATTGGATACTATCAAGTGGGAGTTGTCCAAGATTTCCCGATAGTCCTTTTGGGCATCAAATAAGTCAATAAGCTCGCATCGCATCGCTTTACTCGGTGACAACCGATTCTCGCCTCCGCTTCGGTCTTTGCTATTAACCCAGGAAGATCGGCTATTTTCTTCGGGTCAATTTCCATCTCCGCCGACAAGCTTTTCAATTCCGCCTCTAGAGCAACCTTTCGGCGACTTTCGGATCGTAAGAAGCTTGCGGTGTCGCCCAAGGTATCCTTATGGCTTTTTGCTTGGGATTGTATCCCGTTCATGGCCTGTTCAGCATCAGCTTTCTCCTTTTCAATGGCCGAACGGGAGCGCAATTTCCTCCAAGTGCGCCTCAAGGGAACATAAAAGGGCTCTAAGTCGTAGACGGACGACAAAAAAGCTCTGATGTCATCGGGGAGTTTGCGGCTAATGGGCTCAAACATCTCTTCAAAATGGCGAAGATCGTTGAGCCGATCCCGGACGTCTTTTTCTAGCCGGGCCGCAATTTCTTTGAGCTTGAGCAATACCTCGTCGGGCAACGGTTGGCTCACTTCTTTCATCACATCGGCGGCCGATGGGCTCTCGATGGCAAGCTCGATGATGACGGGCGTGATCCCGAAAACAACACTCGCCGAGATGAGAATGCTAGCATCAAGGTATCAAGATTAAGAGCGGAATCAAGTACCTCATGAATGGTATCTTGAGCGGGAGCAATCGCGCGACGGAGGAGGCGTCCCGAGTAGAGCCGAAACGTCCAAGTCGGGGAGATGCCGGTGCACCGATCGCCGACTCGTGAGTTTCTCGGGCCGGGGAAGAATTGGATCTTCCTCTCGTTGGGTTGGCCGTTGTCGCTTGGCGATAGGCGATGGCATCTCGGGAGAACTTGGTGGCTCCGGTTGAGTTGGGGGATTCATCTCCGGAGAGCGTACTGCTTCCGCAGAAGGTGATGAAGATGAAACCTCTCTTGGGATGGGCAATTCAACCCCGGAAGGGCTCGCTTTGTTGAACCACCGGGACATCTACAAGTGGTTCTCCAACGCTTTCTTCTGCAAATGTTCAATTGAAAGGATAAGTGCCAGTGTTCATCCTTGAGAAAGAATAGCAAAAAGTCATACCAGTGAGTGGAGCATTGGCAGGTGCCGATTCCGAAGAATGTTGGGCTCTGGTCTGAAATGCACGATGATATGATCCATCAAGAACAGAGTGACCCGAATCGAGAAGGTAAAGGAGTTTACCTCAACCAAGTACTTTCTTGACGGTTCTCCTCCTTTTAGCGCTCGGAGGAGGGATCGGATGTAGACCTTGCCTCCTATCAACGACAAGGCTAGAGAGGCCGGGATCGGTGGTAGCATACCTCGTCCATCGGTTGGCGCGGGGTTGTAGATTTAAACCCCAACGCCGAAATTGGGCCTTCGGCATTATAAGTTATTACCCCGGCTCGGGGGGCGGAACCGTGTTCGTGGACGGAAGATGAAGGTCGGGACCATGAATAAAAGAAGGAAAAATGCGATCAAGGGGCTCGGTGTGTTACCTCCGAATTCGGCGAGAAAATCGGCACCGCCCGCACGTAACACATGAACGGGTTCACCGAAGATGTGGTCGTGGAATTCTTGCCACCATGAGTTGAAGGTAGGGTGAGCTATGATTGCGGGCACAAAAGGACATGTGTAGACAAGTGGGGCCGCACACATAGTTGAAAACTTCTGCCGCATCGCATCGATTCTTTGATTTCCTCCCCGGGCTTGAGGAATTCATGCGAAACAATCTTGGGGGCAACTGGCCACATCCAAGTTGCCCGGCCATTATGTTAGGTCGGTAGTACTCATAAGTATCGGCATTCGCCTCCCTCCATTGAACTCGGCCGGTAATATACATGGGCGGATTATGATATTAAAGATTTCCGGGAATCTCCCATCTTGATGGTCGGGCTCAAAGGAGAACTCGACAGAAAGGTCGAGTGTCATAGCCTATATAGGGAAGCCAAGGAGGATTGGGGAAGCCTTTGAAGAACAACTCGAAGAGTTGGGTGATGTCTGTCGAACGATAACGATTGAAGCCGCTTCTCCATAGCTTTGGCACCCTCCGGTGACTTGAAGCTCTCCTTCGGGGGGATTGGACCGGGGGAAGAACCTAGAGCTCAAGTCGACGCCTACGATCCGGTGCATGTGAAGGCTGCGGCCAAATACGAACAAACCACCAAGGGCCATTGACGCACGTTATCCTCTCGGCCGGTATACATTTGGGTAACTGTCGATGAAGCATATGGTATACACCGCCCAAGAGGAATTTTCCCGGAGGAAGGCGGTTGCCGCCGGCCGATGGATCGCCATTGCGATATGATTCGAGTGGGTTCATTGGCCTTGCCACGAAGACAAACTCGCATAACCACATGTTCAAGAAGGCTCGTATTCAACTTCGCCAAGGGGATTATCTCTCATATGTTTCAAAATATAATTCTTGTAGCCATTCCCCGGCTTTACCCCCGTTTGGCGCGAGGAGTTCTTGAAATTCCAAGGCCGAAACGTGACCCGGTGATGTCAAGGCCGGTGATCATGTACACATCGGCCAAAGTTGGAGACATTGGGCCATGTCCAAAAAGGAAGGCGTTGACGCCATTAGACCGAGAAGTGGCACGCGGCTATCGAAGATCTTCATTCTTGGGCGTCTCGGCTACGGATAACTCCAAACATTGAGCAATGCGGAGAGTATCCGGATTGGTCAATCCGCTCTTATCCGCAAGAATCCTACGATACCAAGTCTTCCAGCTGCGATTGGGGGGCAAAGGCCGGTTCTTGAACGCATCTTGCCACCGAGGAGGTGGAGATAAAGCCGCCTTAAAAGGGATTCTCCGAGATTCGGCGGCAATAAAATCTCGAGGGTCGGGATTCCCTTCGGGACCAAGATAATAAGATTGCGAATTGGCCTCAATAGGGATCGAAGGGCGATGAGACGGTTCCTGGAAGAGAGCGGAAGAAGAAAATCTCGGGTAAAATTGAAAACCTAATGCCGAACAAAGGTTTGGAGGGGTGAATTTACCCGAGCGGCTTGGTTCCGAGTTGCCATTGGAGATTCGAGCTCGGAACGGAGGAGATCTAGGGTTGGATCTCGAACGAAGAATCCGGCGGATTGCGAAGAATAGGTGTTGACGGGTTTGGCTCAAGGATTTGCGGTCGGAGTCAATTGTGGAACAAAATTACTTTTATCCCACAATTGAAGGGGCATGTGTTAACACCAAAATTTGGTAAGAAGTATGACATGTGGGACCGATTCGGAAAAGAGTCCGTCCGGTGGAAGGAAAGGTATTTTCGCAGATTTTCGGCGAAGGATCCGCGGTCGGCCATCCGCTCCGGTTCGGCAAAGGAACAAGAGAGCCGATTTTGCGGGATTGGACGGTGACGTGGCTCGATCGGGAGAAGCGAATGGATGGACGGGTGATCAAGTTTAGTTAGGCAATGAATCCATTCGCAATTGTAATCAGCAGGGTATAAATATGATCCCTGGATGTATGTAAAAGAGACGTTCATTCCTCAATACACACCGGCCTTACGCCAAAACCCTAGAGTCCCTTGTCGTGTCGTCGAGTTCTTCGAGAGGACCAATCGATCCGTCGACCTCCGTGAGTACCGGCAACCTTGTATCATGTCTAGTATCATGCGGTGGATTTAGATCTGATGCAAGTAGTCTTGTTACCATGCTTCGTGTCATGCGGTAGATTCAAGCTTGGTTCAAGAGGGTTTCTTGTTAGATCATGAGCCATGCGGTAGGCTAAGATTTAGCTCGAAGCTAGTTATCGGCTCTATTGGATTTTGGCAAGGTCCAAGTAGATTCATTAAGTTACCCCGTGTTATCATGAGTTTTGCTTTATGTTTTAATTCATGTAATACACTTTGCCCAATCTAGATGGGTTTGGATCGGCTCTTTTTCTTTTAAGATCTGTGCACGAGTGGGTCTCGTGTTTTGACGCGTGGATCTTGTGCTCTCCGATAGCCGAGACCGAATCGATCTAGGTTGTTACGTGTTGCGGGTTCAAGCTTGCTTTGTTAGTATAAATCTTGAAAGAGCCGGTATCATGCGGTAGATGCGGAGTTTTTGGGTCGCTTTGGAGCTAGTCATCCGGTGGATTAGATTTCCAATTCAGCTTTCGATAGATTTATTCACGTGGTAATGTTTGTTCCTTCTTCATGGACCCCGAATCGGTTGTTCAGCCCGCATTCGGTTATATCTTCACGAGTGGATCACGTGCGTTATTTATGCTTTAAAAGACGTATGCTTCTAGCTTTCCATATTTAGGTTGTATCATGCGGTGGATAGATCTATTTGTGGAAAGTGGTGCGCTCTTTCATGCAAGTTGTATCATGCGGTGGATAGATTTGCCGATGTCGCGCCCGACGGATCTTAAAGTGATTAGACATGCGGTAGACTAACGCTTTGGATCTATGCATGCTTATTTTAATACATGATCATGTTCGTGCTCTACTTTATTTAATGTTAATCTTCATGAGGATCGGTTATGGCTTGGCACATGCATCCATGTTCATTCAAAGATCGATCGTTGTCATGCTTACGTCATCCATTCGACAATGTTCTTTTTCCCCTTCTTGGTTACCCGAATGGTCGTGGTTCTTTGACGGTAGCTTCGCATAGCTACATGTCGCCTTGCTTGGCTTCTTAGCCGTAAATATGGAACCGCCTGGTACCACCCGTAGGTTCCAAATTTTGGTATTTAACCGTTTCATCTTTTGTTAATTTTCGGGAAAAATTGACCGGCACGTCACTTTCTCTCTCGCGCGTGCGAAGCTAAGCTTTTCGGCTTGCCGTGTGATTGGCGCCGAGTGCACATTTTGCGTCAACACCGTTGACATTTGCTTTGATTGTTTGTTGAACAATTTAAATTTTGTTTGCCTCACTCAGTGTATCAGTATTCATTAAGTATTCTGTGATGTGATGTGACTGATTAGTTACTGAACATGTGTATTCTGATTTGTGTGTTCATTAGGCTTAGTAGTTGGCATGTGTCAGTTACTTTTGTCAATTGTGAATTGTGTTTCATGTAATTAATTTTGCATACTCAGGTAAGCTGGATATGGCATAACAATTAAGTATCTTATTTGATGCAGTACTAACATGCCATCTCATGTTGCAGGTTTGAAGATGGACAGCCACTCGGATGCAGAGATGGAGTACCCCCGCCGAACCAGCGTAGGTGGACAACAACTCCGATGACGACGACACGGACAACCACTCTGATGCGGAGATTGAGAGCTCTCTTGCAGAGAGTTTTACACTCTTGGGTCATAGCTTCCAGTTGCTGCAGATGTTGAAGATGTTGAAGAAGATGAAGGGTCCAAGAGAGAATCCGCTGTGTCCGTTCCCGAAACTCACAGGTGCGCAATGGCTGCATATGACTTTAAGTGATCATAGAAGGTGCTTCGACAATCTTCGCATGTCTAGGGATGCTTTTCTACACTTGCATCACATCTTAGTAGAAGGATTTGGGCTGAAAAGTACAAGCCAGTGCGACTCTAAGGAAGCTTTAGCTATTTTCATTTGGACATGTGGCCACGGCGCTGCTGTTAGGGAGGCAAAAGATAGATTCGAGAGGTCCTTGGATACAATTAGTCGCAAGTGCTCGCTTCTGTCGCAAATAATGCATACCTGGTCAAACACAATCATGGTGCCATCTGATCCACTATACAATGGAGTGCATATTGAACTTCAACCATTTGCCCCCCACTTTGATGGCTGCATAGGTGCTATAGATGGCACTCACATCCCTGTCGAGGTCAAGCGTCATAGGAAACTTGACCACATAAATCGAAAACATTATGCATCGATAAATGTGTGTGCCATTGTGGACATGCATGGGTTGTTTACATATGTTGGCGCGGGGATGGTTGGATCATGCCATGACATGAGAGTTCTAGAGGAATGTCTCAAGCAAAGGAGGTTCCCGACTCCACCACAGGGTAAGTGACTGTTGCACGTAATGGTAATATGTAGCAAAGTAGGGTGTAGTTGGCAGATGGTTGAACTAATGTTGTGGCATTGCGTATGTTAAAGCAGGCCGGTACTATTTGGCGGACTCTGGGTATGCTGAGAAAGAAGGATTCATGGTTCCATTTCAAGGTCAAAGGTTACATCTTGAGCACTTTGAAGGGGTACAAATTGAATCACTTTGTAAGGAGGATAAGTTCAACTGGTGTCATGCGAGCCTGCGCAATATTATTGAAAGGAGGTTTGGATCTCTAAAAGAGAAGTGGCATATATTGGATGGGATACCATTGATGGAGGCCAGGAAGCAAGCAACTATGATTATTTCTTGCTTTGTTATGGATAATTTTTTGTGGCGCAGACATTTTGGGCAGGGTGACAGGTATCCTATGTCGCCCTTGGTGGATTTGAACAAGTACCTGTCACCTTCGGCGCTAAGAGAGTTGACAGCGACAATGTTGTATGATCCACCAAATTACTAGGTAAGAAGAGTTGTTAAGGGGTTGAGTCAAATTAGAGGGATTCGTGTAACTGATTGTGGGATACTTGTGGTGAATTTGCAGGACAGGAGGGAAGGTGGGCAATGGAGGAGCACCAGGTCCTTCTTATTAGGTATGCTGTCAAGTAATATCAGTTCTGTGAGCAGTAGGTCAGGGCTGTAATCCATGTGAGCTATTATATGGGACATATTATCCACTTGAAGTTTTGATATGCATCTATCCATTCATTAGCTTTGTACTGTGATTTGTAATTCTCTTGAAGCTGTAAGCTAACGAATTAGCATCATTGGTGTGCAGGATGAAATTACAGGATTTCTAGCACTGGGAAGGAGAGGACTGGGGATGTGCAGGGTGGTGAGTCATGTGTGGGCGGCAATTGTGCGCCCTGATGATTTTGTAGGTGGGCTGTGCACTTGTTTTGAATGTATGCACAACCCTTAGTTATTGATGTGAAATGTTGTATTGATTCATTTGGACTCAATGCAGTGAGGTCCACATTGACAAATGAAGCTGTAGTGCAGTGGTAGGAGTATTGTGCTGTTTTTGTAGCACTGTAACTGGTAATTATCATCTTTGGCATGTGTATTATGTATGTTCATTTGTCTGTCTGAGGTGGATGTTGATTTCATGTGAATGTTCATGGGTTTGGCGCCAAAACTTGAAAATGGTGGCACCTGCCTTTTCCCCTTGTGTTTGAATTTGAAATTGGCTGGTTTGACTGGTTTGGTGGATGGTTGACTGAGGTCGCTGGTTGCAGGCTTGCAGCCGCTCGACCAGCCCCGGTTTCAGCCCAACCGAACAGCCTGATGGTCAAATAGCCCCACTGCAAGCCAAAACGCTGGGGGGCCCCACTGGAGAGAGGCCCTCCTGCATCCCGAAACCAGCCTCGTGCATCTCGGCGCTTCCGACAGGATCCAACGGTCTAGGTACACGGCAGCCCAAGGCCCCGGTGGCCTCGCGGAGTCGCGGCCTCGCGGGGGTGGCGGCTCGGCTCTACACCTCGCCTTCCCTCTCACACGACTCGCCGCGAGGCGTTTCCCCTTTCCTCCGCGTGCACCTCGGCCCCCCTCGCGAGAGCTCGAAAACCTAGCCGCCAAATCCATGGCTCGCCGCGGCCGCGACGACGACGACGACGAGGTGGAGGAGGAGGAGGACGAGGAGGAGGCCTACGACCTGGACGACGAGGAGGAGGATGAGGAGGACGACTACGAGGAGGAGGCGAGGCGCGGGAAGGCCTCCCGCGGCGGCGGCGGCGGCAAAGCCGGCGGCGGGAGGAAGCGGTCGCGCGAGGACAACTTCATCGACGACTCGGCCATCGAGGACGAGGACGAGGAGGATGAGGACGATGACGGCGGGGCGCGGCCGAGGAAGAAGGGAGGCGGCGGGGTGCGAGGGTTCTTCGACGAGGAGGCTCAGGTCGACGAGGACGAGGAGGAGGAGGACGATGGCGAGGGCGAGGACGGTGAGTGGTCGCTCTATTTGATCGCGTCGTGATGCTCTGTTAGGGGACTCTGGTGGTATTTCTGCAGTCTCTGTTGAGATCTGATCCTAATTTTGTCGATTTTGAGAATTGGATTTGGGGATTAAGTGAGAAATATCGGTTTTTATGTCAATTTATGCTCTATAGGCAGGATCCACCCCTTCTATTTTGTTTTCATGACTATAGTAAGTGCAGGTGGGCGAGAAACTTAGATTATAGCAGCTGTGCGCCTAAAAAAAATATCATTTTGATGTCTACTTCTGCTCCAGATCTTGATATGGAGCTCAGTCATGTTTAGGTACAGTGATAGAGGTGCATCCGGGTGATGGCGTTAAGTAGCAATAGTATTTTCTAGATCAAAAAGCTTGCTGAACTGCCCTCCAGATTTGTTTCTGGAACTTGTTAGGTGATGATTTGCTATGTTGAGCATTTTCAAGCTTCAATTGATCTAGTTACATTTATTCTTTTTTATGTAAGCTGACAGCGATGGTTGTTTGGCCGGGCCTGAATTTTTAAAGGGGGTAAGGAACCTAGTCTAGTTGAAATGGTGGTATTGGGGGCAAACTTGATGCTTGGGCCTGAACTTGCACTGCAGTTGGAGACTTGGAGTTTATTATGGCCCTGTTTGGTTCCCATAAATAGGGTGACTTATAAGTCACGTCACTTTAAGTCGGTCATGTTTGGTTGCAGTGACTTATAAGTCAGTGGGCTCCACACAGGGTGATAGAGGAAAAAGTGGAAATAAGTCACTTTAAGTAGGGGTGGAGCTACTTATGCAACTTATAAGTTGGAGCACTTTAAGTCAGGGCTGTTTGGTTTCACATGTGACTTATTTTGCACTTTTTGCACTTTAAGTCACCCTACTTATGGGAACCAAATGTCTGCTGATTTCAGGCGTGCAAAGTTGCTTGTGAGAGCACACTCATGAGCTTGCTTTGTTGGATATGCTACTTGAAAGGACTGAAAATAGTCAGTTCTCATAGCTATATTTGCACTCTACCAAACCTTACATACAACTAAACCTTATTATTGTGAATTAATTTTGCTTTTGTGAATGTTGGATATGATGTTTGAAGCTTTATGAAGCCTTGCCATCAAATTGAAAATCTTATTCATAAATTTCACCACAGTTCAAATCGTCCAGTCCTATGCAACAGGGGAAAAACTATGCCCTCTAGGCTGAAACATTTTTTTTAGAATCAAACCAAAATTAATTTGATAATTTCCATAATCTACTCGGGTGCTTTTGTCCTCATTTGCACAATCATACTATATGTTTTAGAGGATTTATTTGAAACACTACAAATATTGAGGTTGGCTACATGCTAGCATCCATTCTTGCAGTTAATCTCACAAACATCTTCAATCCTTGATACTGGAAATAATGAATTGGAAAATGACATTCTAAGCTGAGATCAGGTCTAGCAAGACTTACTAGTTTTTGACATCCACTGTTTTTCTTTTGAATACTATGTAGAGAAAGTAATGAAGCACGGGCCTGGATGGAATATACTATACATATGATGATTGTGGTTCTCTTCGTGGTAGAGCAAAATAGACACCAATCTGGTGATACATGGTGATGGCTATTACTGCTAGGATTGCGAGCAAGTGTCAATTTTGTTACATTTTTAAATTATATTGCCTTTGCCCCCTGGAATTCACACAGCTGTTTAAATGTTGAAATTGAGTTAGTTCTATGCTTATTATTGTACTAAGGTACATAAGCTTGTTCATATGTCTAATGCTCTTACTTCTTTACCTTTGTTTAGATTTTATCAATGATGCTGGGGCCGATATTCCTGATGAGGATGTTGTTAGGGGCTCAAGACGTCATTCTATTCCTATGAGGGATGAAGAAGAGGACATTGATGAGATTGAGAGACAAGTACGGGAGAGATATGCAAGATCCACTCATATTGAGTATGGTGAAGAAGCTGCAGAAGTGGAACAGCAAGCTTTATTGCCCTCCGTGAAGGATCCTAAACTATGGATGGTAAAATGCGCGGTATGTGAAAGGTTTTACCTTATTAAACTGTCTCGATGTTTATTGTTTGCCCTGCTTCAACTCTACTAATTCATAATTATGACTTCAGATTGGCCACGAGAGAGAGACCGCGATTTGCCTGATGCAAAAGTACATTGATAGGTCAGATCTTCAGATAAAATCTGTCGTGGCGTTGGATCATCTAAAAAATTATATTTATGTTGAAGCAGAAAAGGAAGCCCATGTCAAAGAGGTAAGCACATGCTCGGCATTTTACTTCGTCTAGTCTCATTTCCTCCACTTAACTTGGTTTATGCAGGCTTGTAAAGGTCTACGAAACATTTATGCTTCAGCAAAAATAACATTAGTTCCAATAAAAGAAATGGCAGATGTCCTCTCTGTTGAGAGCAAATCTGTTGATCTTTCAAGGGATTCTTGGGTCCGAATGAAGTTGGGCATATACAAAGGTGACCTTGCTAAGGTATTACTGCAACAGTTCTCTTATAAATATTATACATCAATTTTTCTGTGGCAGAACCAGGATTGGTGCTAAACTAATGAACCTCAGTTAACCCATGTTATACATTATGGTCAAGAAAGTTGAGATTAATAATCTGGTTTCTGCTGGTCACATACCTGTCCATCTGTTGTTAGCTGGCTCAGCACCCTGTCATTCTTCAAATATTGATGTGATCATATTCTTCAGGTTGTAGATGTTGACAATGTACGCCAAAGAGTAGATGTAAAGCTGATTCCTAGAATAGATCTACAAGCTTTGGCTAGTAAATTGGTAAGTTCTAACCCTGTTTCTCACTGTCTCACACTTTTATTTGTTATTACTTCTTGTTATCTTACTGCTTACCTGCGTATAACTTGAAGTGCGGGGTCAATCTATTTGTCTCAGTTTTACGTTCTTGGGAGTGGAGCTAAATTATCCATGTCTATTTCATGCTCTCCTGTTATGCTTATGTATATGTTAACAAGTAACTGTTAAAATGCATATTCAAAATTGAGATATCAGGTCCACGGTTTGGTATGTGACGTTAGAGACTAAATCACAAAAAATATCTATATATTCCTGCTCTATGTTTGTGTGCAATGTGTTTTTTATTTCTCCTGGTTATGTTTTTTTCTAAAGCCAAAAGTATTGTGATCTATGAGCTGTACTTATTTGAAGTAATATTCTGATTATCATGATTGGTTAATTTGCTTTCTCTTGATCGAACTATTCCGTTAATTAAGCTTTTGAGGTTCCCTTTAACGATGGACAATTTTTATCTCAGGAAGGGAGAGAGGCTGTAAAAAAGAAAGCATTTGTCCCAGCACCTCGATTCTTCAATATCGATGAGGCGAGGTGACATTTTTGTCCTTCAGAATTGAGCTAACTGTTTCTGTTATAGTTTTCTAATTCCATGCAAACAGGGAGATGCACATTCGAGTGGAACGGAGGCGGGATAAGGAATCTGGGGAGTACTTTGAGTGGGTTGATAATCTGAAGTTCAAAGATGGTTTCTTGTACAAATCAGTCTCCACTAAGTCAATCCACACAAATAATATTCAGCCGACATTTGATGAACTTGAGAAATTTAAGAAGCCCGGTGATGACATGAATGGCGACATGGCTAGCTTGTCCACTCTGTTTGCAAACAGGAAAAAAGGACACTTCATGAAGGGTGATGCTGTCATAGTTATTAAAGGTGATTTGAAAAATCTTGAGGGGTGGGTTGAGAAAGTAGAGGATGAAACAGTTCACATCAGGCCAAAAATATCTGATCTTCCGGTAACTAATTGCAATTTCAGCCCTTCACTTCTATTCTGTTATTATTATTATTATTTGGGTTGGGGCGGGGGGCTAATTTTTTCTATTGTTAATGCGCTTCTTGTTACTGCAGAAAACGTTAGCCTTCAATGAGAAGGAGCTTTGCAAATATTTCAAACCTGGTGACCATGTCAAGGTGATCTCAGGTGTTCAAGAAGGAGCTACTGGCATGGTTGTTAAAGTGGAGGGACATGTCCTGATAATTTTGTCTGACACAACTAAAGAACATGTGAGCGATTGTTGTACCTATATTATGAAATATAGTTATTTAGCTGATCTATTTGAGATTATTTCGTCTTAACTGTGCTATTGTTGGACGATACAGATCCGTGTGTTTGCTGATCATGTTGTCGAAAGCTCAGAAATTACTACAGGAATTACCAGAATTGGTGATTATGAACTGCATGATCTTGTTCTTTTGGAGTAAGTTTATCCTTCTAGTGAACAATAGTCATAGTTTGTCCATTGTGATTACTTACCTCAATACCTGTGTTCCTCATAATCTATTTTCAGCAATTTGTCATTTGGGGTAATTATAAGGGTGGAAGCTGAAGCATTTCAGGTAATTAGATTATTCTAGTAATGAAGGGTGATTGTACTTCACACTATACTTACCAAATTGTATATTTAGGTTCTGAAAGGAGTGCCAGATAGACCTGAAGTTGTCCTTGTGAAATTGAGAGAAATAAAAAGCAAAATTGATCGGCGTGCATCAGCAAAAGATAGGTCAAATAATATTATCTCAGCAAAGGATGTTGTAAGGGTTGTTGAAGGAGCATGCAAGGTACGTCCTAATTATGTTATGTTAGTATTTTAGTTGGTTGTTTTGTCTCCTGTTTATTCTGTTACCTTTGTTATATGCACATCCTTATTTTGTCAAAATTTAGGGGAAGCAAGGACCTGTGGAACACATACACAAGGGGATACTGTTTATCTATGACAGGCATCACCTTGAACACGCAGGATTTATTTGTGCAAAAGCACAATCTTGCCTTCTTGTTGGTGGATCGACTGGTGGCCGTCGAGGAAATGTTTGTGCTGAACCCTTTTTAATAACCTTCGCCAGCTGTGCTTAAGAATTTTTGTCTCACTGTCTATTTTATTAATGCAGGGCATGGACACAGCAGATGCACGGCTTGGTGCTTTGAGGTCTCCAGCAAGCATTCTGCAATCTCCAGGAAGATTGCCCCCAAGAGGACCTCACATGAATTGTATGATCTTTTGATTCTTCCACTTTCCATGCTTATTTATTCTACATTTCCTGAAGCGAGGTCAGTCGCTTTGTGTAGCTGTAGATTGTCAACTAATATAACCTTTACGTCCAATGCAGTTGGTGGAAGGTTTGGAGGTGGTCGTGGTGGTAGAGGGCATGATGCCTTGGTGGGTAAATGTATCAAAATTAAGTCTGGTCCTTACAAGGGGTACCGTGGCCGTGTCAAAGAGGTGACTGGTGCACTTGTACGTGTGGAACTTGATTCATTAATGAAGATTGTCACAGGTGATTCCTCATACTTTTATCTGTCCCACGATTCTTGCATTTTGAAGGCTAATATGACTACAAATACACAGTTAAAAGAGATGATATTGCTGACACACCTACTGTTGCAACACCATTCCGGTAATATTTTCTCCACTTGTCAGTTCAATTTTACTATTTGATCTATTTGTTAATTGGTGTATTATTGTATCATCAGTGAACCTCGATATTCATTGGGTGGTGAAACACCGATGCACCCATCTCGAACACCACACCACGCTTATCAGACTCCAATGCGGGACCCTGGAGGTTTGTTTTCCTTTTGTCCTGATATTTCTATCTGCTCCCAACTTCCCATAGATCAAAGGATATTTGTTATATCTGATTTTTAGTTGTGTTTGAGTCTTTCCCCATCTTGCAAGTTGCGGGGATCAATACATTTGTTTGCTTATATATAATTTTTTTGGAAGACTGGCTTTTTTAGAAGGCAGGAAAATTCTTCCTTTGTCTGCAAGCTGTGTGTTTGCATCCCTTCTATTTGTTGTCATGAACAAGGGAGCCTAAGTGTCATGGGCCTCATGGGCCAGGTAGGCAAGCCCATTAGGGTTAGATTAGGGATAAGATTAGATCATTTCTTAGGGATTAAGTTAGCCTTTCTATATAAGGAGAGGACTTGTACTAGTTGAGGCAAGCAAGGAGAATATATCAATCTATTAGGGTTAGCCCCTTCATCCCTGCCCGTGTGGTCCGGCTGCCGCCATCGGCGAGGTCGGGCTGCTAGGGTTCAGGGTCATCCGTATCGTGGTACATAACACTAAGCTATTATCTCAAACAAGTATTCCCAACTTAGTAACCTTGCAATGATATATAGACACCTTTTGCACTATCCATTCAGTATTTGCCATTCATTTCGTGTTCATGTAATAATTTGCCTGTTCATTGTGCTACAGCAACACCGATACACGACGGGATGCGGACTCCTATGCGTAGTCGAGCCTGGGCTCCTATGAGTCCTCCAAGGTTGTGAATTTTTCCACAATGATATTTCTGATCTATCTACGTTTCATGGAACTAGTGTTGAATAAATAGCTTCATGATCTGTTTGGGATGCATGAAAGAGAATTTCTTGGTTTCAAACAGCAGTTAACTGTTTACTTTTGCATTATGACTTGAAAATAACCATCTATTTGTGATTTTGCTGTCTTGGTGTTTCTGTTTACCAGGGATAATTGGGAAGATGGAAATCCTGCCACTTGGGGCAGCAGTCCAGCCTACCAGGTTAGGTTTTTTGCCAATCTAGTCCTATTCCTTGTATGTTTCTGATAGCTTGTTTTGTGCATATATATGTAACTCCCATGTTTTTTTTCAAAATTTTCAGCCAGGAACTCCACCAGCTCGGCCATACGAAGCCCCTACACCAGGATCTGGGTGGGCAAACACTCCAGGAGTTAGTTTCAATGATGCTCCTACTCCTAGAGAGAACTATGGTATATAAATTTACTCGATTGCTTATTTAATGTACTATTATGCAGTGTTTATCATGTGTTTTGTGGATAGTCGTATTCTGATGATGTGTTTTCACTGGCCTCCAAGCAAATGCTCCGAGTCCATACGTGCCTTCCACACCTGTTGGTCAACCGATGACTCCAAATTCTGCCGCGTATCTTCCGGGTACTCCTGGTGGCCAACCAATGACTCCAGGCAATGTGGGAATGGATATAATGTCCCCCATAATAGGTGCGCTGTTGTGATCACTATTTTTTCACACATGTAAGTAATGTGCTGCCTTGTTTGCTTGGGCACATATCAAATTATCTGCTGAAATGCCTGCAGGTGGTGAGGGTGAAGGTACATGGTTGTTGCCAGATGTTTTGGTCAATGTGCTGAGGGGAGGCGATGATGGTCCTGGTGTGGTTAGGGAAGTACTTGGGGTATGTATTGGGAACTGCATGTCTGGGCTCCTAAATTCTGTTGTTTTCTGCTCATCCCTTGTCATGCTTACATGCATTTTAACCTACAGGATGGATCTTGCCGAGTTGCACTTGGGTCATCGGGCAGTGGCGACATGGTGACGGTCCTTCCGAACGAGCTTGAGGTCATCAGGCCAAAGAAGAGCGACAGGATCAAGATACTGAATGGCAATTTCCGCGGGTACACAGGAAAACTAATAGGCATAGATGGTTCTGACGGAATAGTGAAGCTGGACGACACATTAGAAGTTAAGATATTGGATATGGTGATTTTGGCCAAACTGGCGTCTTGAAATGTATGTATATTTTGTAACGTGCCCATCATATCATAGAAACATATGTTGTAACGATGCCCTTGCTCGCAATAAAACTTTTTGTGCTTATATCACCACCTCACCTTGTGGCCTTTTGCCAAAGTTCCCGCTTGCCGGTTCCGTTGATTTGAGGTTTCATGTTTCCAGCTCTGACACGAGGTTTAGTTATGGCCTACTGGTATTTGTGATAATGATCCAATGGTTATTGGCATCTGCAAAATTCATGCATGCCTGTCACGTCATGTGTCTATTGTTGTTGCACTTGACAGACGAGGTTTATAAATTGTAACTTACGGCAAAAAAAAAAGGAGGTGAAGCACATTGCTATTTGCCAGTAGCAAATATTTCATAAAAAAAAGGGAGGGGAAGCACATTGCTATTTGCTAGTAGCAAATATTTCGTTTCTCATAGCGTTCTTCTTTACTCAAGGTTTCGTAACTTCTGTATGCAACCAATCTTTACACAAGAATGAACTCTCCCTGTCGCTAAACTGCCGAACAAAGTGCCTGAGTGGTGAGTCTTCGGTGTCGGTTGTGGTTCTAGTAATTCTTGGTCGGAGTCTCCCCGACGACGTCCTGCCTGCACTGCTGGAACACCTGCAGGATGTTGCGGTAGGGGCTGCTCCTGGACGACGGCGAGGCGGTGCCGGCGCGGTGGCGCTTGCTGCTCGACGGCCGCGAGTCCGGGCTCACCACCACTCCCTCCGCCTCCGCCTCCGCGTCCTCCCGCGGCGGCCGCTCCCCCTCCGCCGCGTCCTTCCGCAGTGTCTCCAGGAATGACTCCTTCACCGTGCCGTCGATCTGATCCATCAAACAGGCGAAAACAACGTTTCAGCTTCAGGTGTGGCGGCGGAGAGAGAGAGAGAGAGAGAGGTGGGATTTGAATCCAGAGGCGGGATAGGGGGAGGATCGCTCACCGTGAGAGGGCAGAAATCCGGCATGGGCCACGCGATGGGCCCGCCGTCGTCGGGAGGCTCCGGCAGGGGCTCCACGGGCTCCATCTCCTCAATCTCCGCCTCCCCGCCGCCCTTGTCCCCGCCGCCAGCTCTCGCCCCATCGCCGCCGCCGTCCTCATCCGCCGCCGCCTCGACCTTATCCTGCGCCCGGAAACAAACCCCACCCATGGTCAGCACCTCCTCCCGCTGGGAACCGCGGCCCGATCCGGCGCGCACGTGGGGACGACGGACGGGGGTGGTGGGAAGAGCCAGAGGGCGGGAGGCCAAGAGATCGATTCCGAGTAGTACCATGAAGCTCGCGCCGGCCTCCACCATCCGGTTCCCCCTCCCTGCCTCGCCTCGCCTCGCCTCCAACTCCGAAACCGTCCCCGGCGGGCACGCCTCACCCCCGCTTTCCGATCGGTGCTCCAAGATGGGGGAATCTTCTCTGCTCCTCTCAGCGGAATAACGCGGTTGGGTTTGAAATGGGGGGGAAGCAGAGTCGACAGCGTAACGGCCGCGATTTGAGTTTATGGGAGCAGAGGAGGAAATCTGGGGGATTTCGGATTTAGGGGAAAGGCAACGGCTACTTTTTGGGCCGCGGCAGGAGAAGCAGCCCGCTTGCGGGTTTGTCGAGGTGGATCCGATTTGGCGAAGGTGAGAGGGGATCAGTGAAAAGGTGAAGCACGGAGCCACCTGTGTGCCTTGTTGTTGAGCAAGCTCTGCCTTGTTGGTGAGAGGGGATCAGTGCTTGAAATGGGAATCCTCCGAGAAAAAAGTAATGATTGCATATGTGTCAGTTGATCCTCCAACAGCGTTTGCTCACACACGATCATTTTATCCGAGGAATATTTGTCGGCTTGATAGATTGACCTCTAAATTCCAGCTGCACGTCTCGATTCGTGTGTTTTTTTGGTTGTTTAAGTTTACGTGAGAGCCAACATTTTGTTGACCAAACAAATTTATGAACATACATATGCAAACGTTACCCCCATGAGCATCTCTGAATGAATGAGCACTCGGCAGATCTGTAGATTTCCGAAGTCACCATCGACGACTCGTTGTCGACATGGACATCACTTACCAATTAACGCACAAAGACGGTAAATACTGAGTAAATCCCAATAAAGATACGAGCACCAAGATTTCAACCCTAGTGAGTAGCGTCCTATTGAACTGTTCTACTACGAGCCAATTAGGATGTGCCTATGATGTCCAGCTTGGACATCAACCTTTATGGGCCAAGAATACACGTGGGCCTCGAGTGCTATTCGTGAATTTTGTATAAACCAACCGACGATCCGGCCTAACTGGGCGTCCGATCGTTGTTAGCCGTTTTCATCCTGCTAGGCCCACCACAGAGGTGGGTCAACGCAGGAAGATAAAATCTTACACACATATAACCCATTATTAGCCCAAAATGACTCACTACTGCCTTTTTCATCCTCCAGGTCTCCTGCAGATGACGGTCCATGCCTCTCTCATCTCGCACGCGCCGCCGCCGGAGCTCGCTTGAGTTTTCTTTTTCTTTTAGAGAATAGCTCGCCTGAGGGTTGGGAGGTGGGCGGGGGCGGTCAGCGACGAGGGCCGCGACCGGGGAAGAAGGTGAGGGAGGGGGAAGGAGTTGGGCTGATAATATGCTGGAAGTTTTAGAGGCTATCCACATTCCACACGTTATATAGGAGAGCCCCCGAACAGCGCAGCACACAACAAAAGAGGACTGAGGGCGGGCTTAACACGGAGAGGGTGGTACGGCGGCGGCCAGCCAGCAGGCCAGGAGGGCGCGGGGCCCAATCGATTGAATCCCCTCTCCCGCCGGCAAGGGCCCACTAAATCTGATGAGCCCCGGGACCCAGTGGCTAGCTCTAGCTGGGGTGGCTGTCCCTCCCCTGGCCCAGGCGTCTCCATGGCGCCCTGGCTGGCTGGACACGCCCACCGCCACGTAAGCTGGTCCAGACAGTAGTGGTACGAACGAAATTCAACGGGTGGAGCTCGACTGGAGGTTTCTTGTTGACTTTGCATTGCATGAGCATGACTGTCCGTCCCAGTGTTCATTTCTGTCGCAAACGACATTTTTTCTGAAAGAATAATGATCTGTTCCTGTGGCATATACTCCCCCGTCCCAAAATATTTGCACATTTTGACTTTTGCGTTTCACGTTTGACCTTTCGTCTTATTTAAAAAAGTTATGAAAATATTGCTTATTTTGATATGACATGTTTACCATCATATATATTTTAAGTATATCATAATTGTTTTTACATTTTCACAAATTTTTTTAATAAGACGAATGGTCAAATGTAATATGTAGAAGTCCAAATGTGCGAATATTTTGGGACGGAGGATGTACCTAGAGATCAGGCCGGTTACTCTCTGAACCTGAAGCACGAAAACGTTAGCAAACTCCGCTTTGACCCTTTGTCTCTCTGCAACGAGCCAGTCCAGTCCAGTCCAGTCCAGCCATTTCCTTGCTCCCTTTCGCAAGCGTATCCAGAGCCCACTGCTTCCAACAAGCAGCAGCTGCCTGTCCTCCTCCCCGGGCTACATGCCAAGCCACTGCCGCCAGGACCAAAGCGCCGCGGCTCGCGCAAGCTTACTGCACTCTACAGCTCGAACGAAAAAAATGCGCGCGGCGTCCGCTTCGGCAATGCGGACAAGCGGCATTTCCCCCACCGGCCGCGCGGGCTTTGCCGAACCGAGCATGGGCGCCGGAGGTACAGAGGCACGGGGGATGGGCAGCAGCCGCCGGCCGATCGAAGCGCGGCAAGGATTCCGACCCCCCTTCGCATCCGCATCAGCCTCCACCCCCATCCCCCCGCGCGCCGGGAGCCGCCCCCACCGCACGTCCAAATCCGATGCCCCGAAACAGGCCAATCCGTGACGGCGACGTCTAGCCTCGCCGGCCGGCGCGGCGTCGTGTTCGACTAGGACCCGAGCGGCCAAGCGACGATCCGTGGACAGCCAGCCAGTCGAGGCGGGAAACCTTGAACCCGTCGTCGTTGTCTCGTGGCAGTGGTTTACGTGGGTCGGTATTGTGCCACCGCTCTGTTGTGCACTTGTGCTTGCATAGCAGCCGACTTGTTGACTGTTGTTGTCGAGAGGATGGGGGATGCATGGACTAACTCGTGGCTTCACTGTTGGGCGGTCAATGCCTCGTGTTAATCTGGTGCATGCTCATACGTGTACCGGCCTCTTGACTTGTGATCTGAGTAGTTCAATCTCAGTGCATAATTTTATTATACAACTTTTTAGATGGAAATTATATGATGAAACTCCTCCACTCTCCTCATAAATATCTTACCACATCACCAAAATTGATGATGTGAGATATGAAAAGTAATGCTTATGGAACTCTCCTTAAAACTCACACTGATGTGGAACTCTCCTTAAAACTCACATTGATACTGACCTAACAACGCGAGACCAATTTGTAGCTGCAGGAGAACAACAATCGGCACATCACCTTTTTCCGCATGGGGTTATCACTTGTATTGTAATACTCCATCCAACTTGAGTTTGATCCAAGGCAGACTATATATTCTAACTTTGATCAGGGAGTAAAATGCGCTAGAGGTCCATCAAATTGTATGGATGTGTCATTTAGGTCCATCAAACTTGTTGAGTAGTTCACTACAAGTTCATAACTATCTACATATGCTTCTACTACTGACATAACATGATGACTTGGATCGAAGAAACATATTTAGCTAAGGCATTTCATTGAACAACTTATAAGTAGCACATACTTGACATTTCCGGAGTTGAACGGTAGCAACCTCCTACCGTGCGGTGACACAGGAGGAGGTGACGCGGGAGGAGGCTACTATCGTTTCGGCTCAAGGAATGGCAAGTCTGCAGGTCTCTCTCGCCCTTATGTAACCTATATGTTGAAATGCCTCATCTAGAAGATGCTACTGGAGCCAAGTCATCATGTCATGACACTAGCAGAAGTATATATGGACGGTTGTGGACCTACGGTGAACGACTCAATAAGTTTATGGACCTAAAAATGCATTTTCAGAGTTAATGGACCTCCAGTGCATTTTACTCTTGATAAGGTCTACAGAGACGATGATTAATATTTACCACTTTTAAAATAAATCATAAAATATATTTCATAATGGTTTGACTGCATTCATTTGATATCATACTAATATTGTTCTTTTTTTGCAAACAAGGTCAGTTCGACTTAAAACGAACTCGAAATCCCTATTATAGGACTAAAGTAGTGGAATTTTGTTTTTCTGCCTTCATGTTTTTCTCAAGTATTGTATTACTAGATATACTTTGTTCCTCATTTTATTTGCACATGTCTAATTCCAAGCATAAACATTGTCCGCAATATGTTATAGAAGTTGCATGAGTTATTTATTTTGCTCTACAAGACACTGTAATACCTATCATAACATTCCTTACAAAGTATAATATGTCGAATTATTTTTAATAGTAATACAACTAGTTTTGAATTAGAATTATTTATTTCACTACTTTTATAACTTAAAGTATGCATATAAATTTTGTTTAGACATAGATTTAATTTGTTTCAGTGTAACTTATGTGCACATACACTAAATGAACCGATATGTTCGTTGGCATACATATGAAAATGACAAGCATCCATCATGTGTGAATAATACTACAATGTCTCACTTCCTAATGGTTATTTAATTATTAATAACTTATATATTGAAAATTCTATAACTAGTTGTATTTGCTTTCTTTTTAGTGATGAGACCTTTGTAGCACAAGGTTCTTGAGTCTGACTAAAAAAGATTGAGGTACCAAAAGTTCTACTATGAGAAATAATCATAAATGTGAATACCTCAAATGTTTAAAAAATAATTTATGAAATTTACATTCATGATTGGTTAATTTTAGTGCATAAATAGAAAAGATGGGTCGAATTGTTTAAAAAATAATTTATGAAACTTACATTCATGATTGGTTAATTTTAGTGCATAAATAGAAAAGATGGGTAGAATTTAGGACTTCAGCTTGGTGTTTATGGGGATTGTTTTAGAATACGACACACATGTGCCAAACCTACTCGATTTCCTAATACTGCAAATAAAAAAAGATTAGAGTTTAATGTGGATTATGTTGTCAAACAAGGAGGATCAACATTCTATCATCATGCGTATCCATTTTCCCAACACAAAGCCCAGATTCATGCTAATAGCTATGTGTAGACACATAATAGTAAATTTAGTATGCAACTTACTAACTTAAATCTGATGCTACATGTTGGTACCCCTCTCTAGTATGTAGATCAATATACCCATATTACGATGGTATTACAATTAGTAAAACCTTAATACCCTTTTAAATTCTTGCTAAAGTATGAATTTTTTTTACCCTAGTATTGTGGATTCAGTTACAAATAGAAAAAAACTGATAACCTATTTGGTCAAAGCATCCAAATATGCTTGCATATCCAAATCCAATATAATCAATTACAACTTCTTTTAGATTTTTTTCTGCTGACTATATAATAGTTGGCATTGATTCATGGTTCGTCAATATATACAAAAGAATATGAAAGCACCTTCAATGTTGATGCTACTACAATTTGGGAAGATGTTATTGGCATGAACTATGTAGTTCCTGAAATTCAATAAACTAAAACTACAGTTTATCATGTATTTCACACATGATGATAATTTATCAAAATAACTTAAAATGGACATCAATATTAATTTAATATTATTATAGATTACATATTTTAATTTTATTTTCACACTAAACAAATACATGTACATACTTGGATATAGGATGGTTGCAATTTCAAACATTACCTACAATAAACTATAGACGTCATGCATGGTTATAATATTGCTTGCAAAAAGCACAGTGAGTCGAATTATGATGTGATGTATTTAAACTACTTGCATAATTAAAAATTTACATGTAATCTTTTTGTTAACATATTCTTTATGAATAGATTTAATAGTTGGTTTCAATTTAAAAGCAATAACTTGTATGCACATACATTTAACCAAACAATATCTTTTTTATGTACATATGCAAATGATGAGAATATATTATGTTGAATGATAGTGGTAAAATTTATTTGACCAGCAATAGGTAACACTTATTTTAAGTTCAATCAATAGTCATATGAAGTTATTAAAGGAGGAAGGACGAATTGGAATACATAAATCCTCATCGTATTGCTTCCTTTTTCTTTGATCATCCTTGGTTATCACAATCAAGGCATCAAAGTTCTGTTTGGACCAATCTTCTCAACACTCAACTACAATATGTTATTTTTTACATCATATCTGGTTCATTTTGACTTACGAATGGAATAATGAGCTCAACTAGATTTTTATGAGGCATGCTATCTAGATCCAACACATAAGTAGCAAACCCATTCATTTTTACAAGGGGTCCAAATAAAAACAAGATTTAGACTTTCATATTCACGAACACATATATGTTGTATGCTTTAACTTAGACCTAAGAAAATAAGGCCCACTCAAATTCAGCCTAATAGCCTAGTCTGAGTGCGTCGTGATAAGCTCGGCTCATGCCTCTAATAGGATCGCGTGTGGCGGTAATTTTGTTGACTTGGAAGATTTGAGAGGGCCTGGCCTAGCTCGACCGAACTATTTATTTCAATTATATTATGCATAAAAATAGTGTCTGCTTGGCCAAGTTCGGGCCTAAGCCCGACCAATGTCTTTTTATGGGCGCAATATTTTGGCCCAACACATTATGAAGTTTTCTCAATATAGTTGCACCAATTATTTTTCATCTTGCCAACAAATAGAGCATAAATACAATGGTATATTGGGAAGTCCTCTTGTGGGAGATAGATCATTAGGTACACAAAGGGCAGGAAGAAAGTAGAGTCCTACTAAGATTCATGATCACTCTTGTAATTCTACTAGGACCCCTATATTGTAACTAGATAAAAATCCTACCACTAGCATATCTAAAGGAGGGAGGGGGTCTCTAGATCGACAAATGCTATAAGCTCATCACCACAACCATAAAACCAAACCGAAACCAACAGAAGCAATCCCATACACTAAATCACAAGGCGCAATATACTCCACCCAAACTGGGTATAGAGTATACTCCACCTATATAGACGTCAAGCTCCAAATCAGATGATTCCCCTATCGATCAATATACTATCTCGAGATTTCCCTGGGTAGGTTGCCGGGTACAAAACACCGACACCTCTCTAGTATAAAAATCAAGATCGCCATATTGAGATGGTAACAAAGTTGTACGAACTTAATTTCATATTAAATTCTTGCTAAAGTTTTGGAAACATTATTAGCTGGATATCCGGAGTTATCTTTGGATCAATAGAAAAAGGAATGAATCCTGCTAAGACTATTTAGCCAGAGTATCTCAAGCTATAGGTGCTCGAATCCAACATGAAAAATTATAACTATTTAAGAATTATATTAGTCATATCATTGCTGGAATTGATCCAGGATTAATATGGAATATTCACGTTGATGCTAAGTTATTTGTGGATCAACAGAAAAAGAAACCAATACAACTAAGTCTACCTAACCAAAGCGTCTCAAGCTGTACGCTCGAATCCAATATAATAAATTATAACTATTTTAATAATTATATTAGTCGTATCATTGCTGGCATTGATTCAGTGCCAATATGGAATGTTCATGTTGATGCTAAGTTACGGTGGATCAATAAAAAAGAAAACCAATACTGCTAAGGCTATTTGACCAGAATGTGTCAAGCTGTATACACTCAAATCTAATATAATAAATTGTAACTATTTTAATAATTATATGACACTATTGGCACTAATTTGGTTTCAATATGGAATTTCCACGTTGATTCTACTTCACCATCCATTTTTTAAATTTATAATTTCTGTTCTACTACAATTTTTATGGCACCACAAATATTTTGATAATAATTTCTTGATGCTTATGCTATAGCTACTAAAGGTTACAGAGCATGTTCAATTTAGTACATAAGAAATAACAACTAATAGTTCGCCCTCATGAAGGAACATATGAGATAAGTCACAACATTTTATATAATTCATATTCTTGACTCACTATTATGACTTCATATTGACTATAAAGTTAGTTTAATAAGGTCAACTCATCCATTTGAATGGAAATATCAATTCAAATGAAACAACAAGGTAACGTTTCAACATTTTAGTAATCCTTCATACGGTTCCCAAAACAAGAAAAGCTCTTTGACACCGTAGGACGGTAAATTTACTTTAGTTGTAGAGTCGTAGCTTAATTATAGTAGAGATAGAAGTGCATTGTAAAAACAAGATATGAAATTTCATGTCCATAATTAAGCTATCAAATACTCTACAAGCTAGTAAAGTAAATTAAGCTATCAGTTTGTAGATCAATGTGCATAAAATAGAACCATTCCTATGATCTACAAATTAAGTTTCTTGCTCAATGATCTACAAGTTGTATATAATTATAGTAGAGATAGTAGATGTAAACGTTCTTGCACGTTGACAGTAGCAAATACTTTCGCAGTTCACATGTTAAGTTCCTAAACTTGATTCGAAGAAACACAATGTACTATTAGCGTGCAAATTTATGTTACTAAACTACATTTCTAAATAGATTAAAAAACACGTGCAAATTTCCGTTACAAGATTAGGTGTGTTGCATGGTGTTGACGCAAAATGTGCACTCAGCGCCAATCACACAGCAAGCCGAAAAGCTTAGCTTCGCACGCGCAGAGAGAAAGTGACGTGCCAGTCAATTTTTCCTGAAAATTAACAAAAGATGAAACGGTTAAATACCAAAATTTGGAACCTACCGGGTGGTACCAGGCAGTTCCATATTTACGGCTAAGAAGCCAAGCAAGACGACATGTAGCTATGCGAAGCTACCTGTCAAAGAACCACGACCATTCGGGTAACCAAGAAGGGGAAAAAGAACATTGCCGAATGGATGACGTAAGCATGACAACGATCGATCTTTGAATGAACATGGATGCATGTGCCAAGCCATAACCGATCCTCATGAAGATTAACATTAAATAAAGTAGAGCACGAACATGATCATGTATTAAAATAAGCATGCATAGATCCAAAGCGTTAGTCTACCGCATGTCTAATCACTTTAAGATCCGTCGGGCGCGACATCGGCAAATCTATCCACCGCATGATACAACTTGCATGAAAGAGCGCACCACTTTCCACAAATAGATCTATCCACCGCATGATACAACCTAAATATGGAAAGCTAGAAGCATACGTCTTTTAAAGCATAAATAACGCACGTGATCCACTCGTGAAGATATAACCGAATGCGGTCGAACAACCGATTCGGGGTCCATGAAGAAGGAACAAACATTACCACGTGAATAAATCTATCGAGCCGAATTGGAAATCTAATCCACCGGATGACTAGCTCCAAAGCAGCCCAAAAACCCGCATCTACCGCATGATACCCGGCTCTTTCAAGATTTATACTAACAAAGCAAGCTTGAACCCGCAACACGTAACAACCTAGATCGATTCGGTCTCGGCTATCGGAGAGCACAAGATTCACGCGTCAAAACACGAGACCCACTCGTGCACGGATCTTAAAAGAAAAAGAGCCGATCCAAACCCATCTAGATTGGGCAAAGTGTATTACATGAATTAAAACATAAAGCAAAACTCATGATAACACGGGGTAACTTAATGAATCTACCGGACCTTGCCAAAATCCAATAGAGCCGATAACTAGCTTCGAGCTAAATCTTAGCCTACCGCATGGCTCATGATCTAACAAGAAACCCTCTTGAACCAAGCTTGAATCTACCGCATGACACGAAGCATGGTAACAAGACTACTTGCATCGATCTAAATCCACCGCATGATACTAGACATGATACAAGGTTGCCGGTACTCACGGAGGTCGACGGATCGATTGGTCCTCTCGAAGAACTCGACGACACGACAAGGGACTCTAGGGTTTTGGCGTAAGGCCGGTGTGTATTGAGGAATGAACGTCCGTTTTACATACATCCGGGGATCATATTTATACCCCGCCGATTACAATTGCGAATGGATTCATTGCCTAACTAAACTTGATCACTCGTCCATCCATTCGCTTCTCCCCGATCGAGCCACGTCACCGTCCAATCCCGCAAAATCGCTCTCTTGTTCCTTTGCCGAACCGGGAGCGGATAGCCGACCGCGGATCCTTCCCGCCGAAAATCTCTCGAAAATACCTTTCCTTCCACCAAACGGACTCTTTTCCGAATCGGTCCCACATGTCATACTTCTTACCAAATTTTGGTGTTAACACATGCCCCTTCAATTGTGGGATAAAAGTAATTTTGTTCCACAATTGACTCCGACCGCAAATCCTTGAGCCAAACCTCGTCAACACCGTTCTTCGCAATCCGCCGGATTCTTCGTTCGAGATCCAACCCTAGATCTCCTCCGTTCCGAGCTCGAATCTCCAATGGCAACTCGGAACCAAGTCGCTCGGGTAAATTCACCCCTCCAAACCTTTGTTCGGCATTAGGTTTTCAATTTTACCCGAGATTTTCTTCTTCCGCTCTCTTCCAGAACCGTCTACGCCCTTCGATCCCTATTGAGGCCAATTCGCAATCTTATTATCTTGGTCCCGAAGGGAATCCCGACCCTCGAGATTTTATTGCCGCCGAATCTCGGAGAATCCCTTTTAAGGCAGCTTTATCTCCACCTCCTCGGTGGCAAGATGCGTTCAAGAACCGGCCTTTGCCCCCAATCGCGGTCGGAAGACTTGGTATCGTAGGATTCTTGCGGATAAGAGCGGATTGACCAATCCGGATACTCTCCGCATTGCTCAATGTTTGGAGTTATCTGTAGCTGAGACGCCCAAGAATGAAGATCTTCTGATAGCCGCGTGCCACTTCTGGTCTAATGGCGTCAACGCCTTCCTTTTTGGGCATGGCCCAATGTCTCCAACTTTGGCCGATGTGTACATGATCACCGGCCTTGACATCACCGGGCCGTTCGGCCTTGGAATTTCAAGAACTCCTCGCGCCAAACGGGGGTAAAGCCGAGGGAATGGCTACAAGAATTATATTTTGAAACATATGAGAGATAATCCCCTTGGCGAAGTTGAATACGAGCCTTCTTGAACATGTGGTTATGCGGGTTTGTCTTCTGTGGCAAGGCCAATGAACCCACTCGAATCATATCGCAATGGCGATCCATCCGCCGCCGGCAACCGCCTTCCTCTCGGGAAAATTCCTCTTGGGCGGTGTATACCATATGCTTCATCGACGCTTACCCAAATGTATACCGACCAGCAGGATAACGTGCGTCAATGGCCCTTGGTGGTTTGTTCGGATTTGGCTGCAGCTTCACATGCACCGGATCGTAGGCGTCGACTTGAGCTCTAGGTTCTTCCCCCCGGTCCAATCCCCCCGAAGGAGAGCTTCAAGTCACCGCAGGGTGCCAAAGCTATGGAGAAGCAGACTTCAACCGTTATCGTTCGGCGGGACATCACCCAACTCTTCGAGTTGTTCTTCAAAGGCTTCCCCAATCCTCTTTGGCTTCCCTATATAGGCTATGACACTCGACCTTTCTCGTCGAGTTCTCCTTTGAGCCCGACCATCAAGATGGGAGATTCCCTGGAAATCTTTAATATCATAATCCGCCCATGTATATTACCGCCGAGTTCAATGGAGGGAGGCGGAATGCCGCACTTATGAGTACTACCACCTAACATAATGGCCGGGCAACTTGGATGTGGCCACCGCCCCCAAGATTGTTTCGCATGAATTCCTCAAGCCCGGGGAGGAAATCAAAGAATCGATGCGATGCGAACAGAAGTTTTCAACTATGTGTGCGGTCCCACCGTCTACACATGTCCTTTTGTACCCGCAATCATAGCTCACCCTACCTTCAACTCATGGTGGCAAGAATTCCACGACCACATCTTCGGTGAACCCGTTCATGTGTTCTCGTGCGAACCGGTGCCCGATTTTCTCGCCGAATTCGGAGGTAACACACCGAGCCCCTTGATCGATTTTTCCTTCTTTTATTCATGGTCCCGACCTTCATCTTCCGTCCACAGAACACGCTTCCTCGCCCCCCGAGCCGGGGTAATAACTTATAATGCCGAAGGCCCAATTTCGCCGTTGGGGTTTAAATCTACAACCCCGCGCCAACTGATGGACAGGTATGCTACCACCGATCCCAGCCTCTCTAGCCTTGCTGTTGATAGGAGGCAAGGTCTACATCTGATCCCTCCTCCGAGCGCTAAAAGGAGGAGAACTGTCAAGAAAGTACTGGTTGAGGTAAACTCCTTTACCTTCTCGATTACTGGGTCACTCTGTTCTTGATGGATCATATCATCGTGCATTTCAGACCAGAGCCCAACATTCTTCGGAATCGGCACCTGCCAATGCTCCACTCACTGGTATGACTTTTTGCTATTCTTTCTCAAGGATGAACACTGGCACTTATCCTTTCAATTGAACATTTGCAGAAGAAACTGTTGGAGAACCACTTGTAGATGTCCCAGTGGTTCAACAGGCGAGCCCTTCCAGGGTTGAATTGCCCATCCCAGTAGAGGTTTCATCTTCATCACCTTCTGCGGAAGCAGTACGCTCTCCAGAGATGAATCCCCCAACTCAACTGGAGCCACCAAGTTCTCCCGAGATACCATCGCCCATCGCCCAAGCGAACGGCCAACCCAACAGAGGAAGATCCAATTCTTCCCCAGCCAGAAACTCACGAGTCGCTGATCGGTGCACCAGCATCTCCCGACTTGGACGTTTCGGCTCTACTCGGGACGCCTCCTCCGTCTGCGATTGCTCCCGCTCAAGATACCATTCATGAGGTACTTGATTCCGCTCTTAATCTTGATACCTTGATGCTAGCATTCTCATCTCGGCGATGTTGTTTTCGGGATCACGCCCCGTCATCATCGAGCTTGCCATCGGAGAGCCCATCGGCCGCCGATGTGATGAAAGAAGTGAGCCAACCGTTGCCAGACGAGGTATTGCTCAAGCTCAAAGAAATTGCGGCCTCGGCTAGAAAAAGACGTCCGGGATCGGCTCAACGATCTTCGCCATTTTGAAGAGATGTTTGAGCCCATTAGCCGCAAACTCCCCGATGACATCGAGCTTTTCGTCGTCCGTCTACGACTTAGAGCCCTTTTATGTTCCCTTGAGGCGCACTTGGAGGAAATTGCGCTCCCGTTCGGCCATTGAAAAGGAGAAAACTGATGCTGAACGGGCCATGAACGGGATACAATCCCAAGCAAAAAGCCATAAGGATACCTTGGCTGACCTGCAAGCTTCTTACGATCTGAAAGTCGCCAGAAAGGTTGCTCTAGAGGCGGAATTGAAAAGCCCGTCGGCGGAGATGGAAATTGACCGTAAGAAAATAGCCGATCTTCCCGGATTAATAGCAAAGACCGAAGCGGAGGCGAATCGGTCGTCACCGCAGTAAAGCAATGGCGATGCGAGCTTATTGACTTATCCGATGCCCAAAAGGACTATCGGAAATCTTGGACAACTCCCACTTGATAGTATCCGATGTTCGTCACGCACTTGCAAAACTCCTTAACGCTTGAATGTTCTTATTGATGTATACCCGGACCGGTCGTTCTTGTAATATTTCCTTTGCAATTTGTTTCCTTTCCTTGGCGTACTTTGAGATGTGATGCCGAACGACCCATCCGTAGTGAAACGCTAATCGCCGAACGACACCTTGAATTCCTTTAGCCGAAACCATCGACCCACACGCGTTTCGGCTTAGAACTCCAAACGACCCACCGGCGGGTTGGTCAAGGAAATCTCTCCGCCTTCCGATTTTATTGGGACGTGCGCCACGATCCACGCCCACGATTCGAAGCCACAATTACCCCCGCCAGGCCTATAAATGTTGCCGTAGGTGCCCCTAGCTCTCCACCGGGCCTTCTAGCTCTCGAATCTTTGCCAATCTCCGGCCTTCTTGCAAACAAGGCACATCCCCAAACCGCAATGGTGCGCCGCCTCAACCGCCGCCGCGCCTCCGACGAGGCCGAGGGAAGCGGCGCTAATGCGCGCGAGGCGGTAATGATCGTCAATTTCTCCTTGTCGATCTTCCTTTTGATCTTCCTCGACGGCCACGGCGACGCCATTGCCGAAATTACCCATCCCCGATCCCCGTGCCGAACGGACTCTTTGATTAGATTGTACTAGGGATGTGTAAATGTCGGCAATATATGATGAACTTTTGGAATCTCGCATTTGTTCCGTGATATTTCCCCTCGCATTTGCATCCGTGAACTTGTCCTCTTCGAATGCATCCGGGAACCGTCCGTAGCCGAACGCTCGCAAACAACCGTCCCTTGGCGCAAGATCCACAAAGGATCCCACTTCGGCAATCCGCGAATACCGTTCAAAAGAAACCCTTCGCACTTGGTGGAAACCCCCGCCGCTTGGTATTCCCACGGTGTGTACCGGCCGCATCATCACTCCCAATGCGCCCCCTTGGTCAATAAAATAGCCCGTGGGGTGCTCTCGCAAATCCACTCGCACACTCCTCCATCACTTCTCGTCTCTTCTTCTGTCGCTAGAAGAAAAAACCCCAACGCCATGGACAAGGGTAAACAACCTCGGGGGAGCGGCTCGTCAAGGAAGCGTACGATTCGGAAGTGAGTTCTTTCTTGATCTGCTCCTTGTCCTTCCGCTTGATCTTGCGCTTCATGTTTTCCTCTCGCCTCTTTCGGCCTTGATTTGCTTCTCGAAGAAATCATCGGAACCGAAGATGTTCCCGAGTACATCTCCTCCGATTCTTCTCCCGAGGCGGAGGATGCCACGCCTGAGCAAAAGGTCATCCATCAGCTGCGCCGCCGTGCTCGGCACCTGGAGCGTGACCTCAGGGACATGTCCGTCCGCTGTCAAGCCGAACGCGAGCGTCGTATGGCGTTAGAAGCGCTAGTAGGGGGTAAACGCTTCTGTCCCCCTTCATGTTTGCATCTGGATCTCTTGCCCCTAACCTTGATTCTTTTGCCCCAGATGTTTCTGACAGGTACAGCAACCTGAAGGCGGCCTGGGATAGCTTGGTAGAGGCCGCCAATCGTGGTCATCCTCGTGCGTTCCAAGTCGCCGTCACGGTGGTCTCGGAACAACCGAAGAGGGAGCGACGTAGAAGAAGTAAAGAAAAGATTGAATCATACTTTCGCTTCTTTCTCCACGCCTTCGCTTCCCTCCCTTAGGGGACTTGACCTTCGGGGCTGCTATGTGTAATCCCGCAAGAAACCGGTTGTAGTGTAGTATTGGGCTAAGGGCAATGCATCGAGCACCGGCCATTTTCTTTTGTTCATGGATTTTTGTTCTAAAGGCGGCCTCATCCTCGAGCGCCGGGCCGCTTCGTGTCGATGTGTATAATCATCGATCGATTTCAATGCTAGGATAATACTTCTTCGATATCTTCCATTTATTGCGGCGGAAAACTCCTCTCCTAGCAAAGTTCTCAATATGTATGCATTACCGGGGAACGCACCGACCACACGAAAAGGCCCCTCCCGCTAGGGGACCATTTGCCGAATTCACCGTATTTAGTTCCAATCGGCGGTAGCGCTTTCCAAACTAGATCGCCCTCCGTGAATTGCTTTACTTTTACTTTCTTGTTATAGCACTTGGCGACCCGCGGCTTGTTTTTCTCGATGTTCTCCGGGGCCCCGAGGCGGATCATATGCAAATCTTCTAACTCATCCATCATTAGGCCGCCGTAATCCTTGGAGCTCAAATCGTTTTGCAAAGCACTACTCTCCTTGACTCGATTGCATTTCCCGGGCGGGATCGCGTGATGCCCGTAAACCAACTCGTAAGGAGAAGTCTTTGTAGCTCCATGGGGGGGCCATTCGGTAAGCCCACGGCGCTTCACCGAGTACCGAATGCCATCTCCTCGGCTTCGGTCGATCTTCTTCGTATAAGCTTGATCATGATCTTGTTAGAAGCCTCCCGCTTGACCATTAGCTTGGGCATAGTATGGAGAAGAATTAAACGAGTTTGATTCCCATGCTTTCGGCAAAATCTCTGAATTCCAATGACACGAATTGTGCCCCTTGGTCAGTGGTAATCGTCTGAGGAATCCCAAATCGATAGATGATGTGTTCCTTAACGAATTCGATCATGTTTTCTGACGTCACCTTTTTGAGTGGGATTGCCTCAACCCATTTGGTGAAGTAATCTGTAGCCAAAAGCACGAACTTGTGCCCCTTGCTAGATGGTGGATTAATTTGGCCAATCAGGTCTATGCCCCAACCCCTGAATGGCCACGGCTTGATGATGGGATTTAATGCCGATGCAGGGACTCTTTGAATATTCCCGAACCTCCGGCAATCTTGACACCCCTTGTAATACTCAAAGCGGTCCTCTAATATCGTCGGCCAAAAGCATCCACCCTTCGCCTAATAACCCATTTCATGCGATAGGCCGATTGGTGCGCTCCACATATCCCATCGTGCACCTCGCTCATCATGTTCTTGGCTTCTTCGGACCCGGGCATCGTAGCGATACTCCATCTAATGACTTATAGAATAAATTGTCATCCGGAAGAACGAACTTGATTGCCTTATACCCGAGCTTCCTAGAGACTTTTCGGGATGGATCTCTCAAATATTCAACGATCTCTTTCCTCCAATCATCTTCTCGTAAGATCCGTCCCCGGTGCGCTCACTTCGCAGCAAATGCTTCTTGACTCTCTTTATAACCGGAGGCGCTCCGAGCCGGCCTGTTTGCTTCCTCGTTATGCTCTCTAGGAATGTGCCGTAGGGTTACCGGTGGAAAGCCCTTCAAGATTTCTCTCGCATTCCTCGTAGTAACTCCTCGGCGCCCGCTTCGCACTCGTACTTGGCCGTTCAATTGCTTGATGACCAACTCGAATCTCCATAAATTTCAACCGAAACGGCCCGGCTTCTTTCAAATATTGAAGCCCTCGAAGCAGCGCCTCGTACTCAGCCTGGTTATTTGTGACGGTGGGTCGTATAGGAATGGCAAATTCGAACATCTCACCTCTGGGAGAAATTAGTAGAATCCCTACTCCCCCACCTTTGCCACATGATGACCCGTCAAAGAATAGAGCCCATGGGGTAATTTCAAGCAGATCAATCGAAGGGTCACGGTGTTCAGTTATAAAATCGGCAATGACCTGACCTTTGATGGCTTTTGCCGATTCGAACTTCAACTCGAATTCTGATAGAGCTAAAATCCATTTGCCAACCCGACCATTCAAAATTGGCATAGATAACATATGTTTTATCACATCAAACTTCGAGTACACGGTGCATTCGGCATTCAACAAGTAGTGCCGAAACTTTGTACACGAGTAGTATACGCAAAGACATAACCTTTCTATAGCCGAATACCCGGTTTCGGATCAAGTAGTTTTCGGCTAAGATAGGCTACTACCCGCTCCTTCCCTTCGAATTCTTGAATAAGGGCCGATCCAATAGTTTGGGTATCGGCCGCCACGTACAACTTGAAAGGCTTGTTCGGTCGAGGAGGAACCAAAGACCGGCGGCTCCTTCATGTACTGCTTGATTTCTTCGAAAGCCTTTTGTTGTTCGTCGCCCCATGTGAACTTCTGATCCTTCTTTAGTTTTAGCAACGGAGAGAACGGCAACACCTTCTGTGATAAATTTGAGATGAACCTTCTCACAAAGTTGATCTTGCCGAGCAGTGATTGCAACTCCTTGAGGTTGGTTGGAGGAACGACTTCATCAATGGCCTTCATGCTCTTTTTGCCAACTTCGATTCCTCCTTCGTGGACCAAAAATCCCAAGAATTCTCCAGCTGACACCCCAAATGCACACTTGTTTGGATTCATCTTCGAGCCATGCTTCCGGTGCATTCCAAGGTCTTCTTCACATCTTCCGGATGGGTGACATGACTTAAGGACTTGATCACCACGTCGTCAATGTAGATCTCCACGGTCTTGCCGATCAACTCATGAAAGATGTAATTCATGGCCCGCCGATAGGTTGCACCGGCATTTTTCAAACCAAATGTCATGACGATCCATTCAAACGAGCCTATATGGCCGGGACATCTAAAGGCCGTCTTCGAGATGTCTTCTATTGCCATAAAGATCGATTGTACCCTGCATTGCCATCCATGAAGCTAATCACCTTGTGCCCGCGCGGCGTCAATCGGCAAATCGGCAATAGGCATCGGGTATCCATCCATGGGAGTAGCTCTTCCGTTTAGGTCCCCGAAGTCTATGCAAACTCTCATTTTTCCATTTTTCTTATACACGGGGACGATGTTAGAAATCCACTCCGCATATCTCGGAGGCCGAACGAAGTTTGCGTCAAGTAATCTTTCGATTTCCTTCTTCACATCGGCCAATACTTCATCCTTGTAGATTTTCCGGGCGGTACGCTTATATGGCTTGAAACCGGGCTTGATTGGCAACCGGTGCTCGACGATGGATCGATCCAATCCGGCATCTCCGAGTAATCCCAGGCGAAGCAATCTTTATATTCTTTGAGAAGCTCAATTAGTTTCCCCCTGAAGTCTGGCTGCAAATTTGCACTGATGAACGTCGGCCTTGGCTTATCACCGCTTCCAATGTCAACTTCCTCCAGCTTATCGGCCGACATGAATCCTCGTCCCAGCTTGCCATCAGTGCCATCCACGGGGTTCTCCATCAAAAATTACTGTAAGAGCCGACTGCTTGAATCGGCTGCTGGTCACTGCTGACGGGTTCAACAGGACCTTCTCCCCAGTCCTTCCCTGAGAAGCAATCGATGCCTTGGTACTCCCAGAAGGCTGGTTCCATGTTAGCCACGCTCACAGAGTCATCCGCCTGGACGACCTCGATTTCATCGTCCACCCACTGGATCAGCTGTTGATGCATGGTGGATGGGACGCGGCGGCTTGGCGTGGATCCGGGCCCCGCCCAAGCGCGAGGCGTAGGCTCCCTTCCCCTTCGATGACGAAGAAGGTGGTGAGCGAGCGTCTTGGACCCGATCATCAAGTCCACGTGAGCACATCCTTTGGTGTCCGAAGGGTTCCCGGCGAAGTCGTTTAGGATGATGCTTGTTGGTGTCAGATCGCTCGGGGTCATGCCAAGCTTCCTGAAGGTGGTGTACGGCATCACGTTGACTGCCGCGCCGCCGTCGACGAACATCTTGGTCAATGGCTTGCCATTGACGTACCCCCTCAAGTACAGTGGTCTCATGTGGCGGTTCTTGGCCGGCTTGTCGAAGACGGCCTGTTTGGCGAGCACTAGTTGTGCCATCATCTCCTCGGCGTGCTCGTCGTCGAAGGAAACTTCCTCCTGCATGACCTGGTTAGCAGGAGCCATGAACTCGTTCGGTAGGAAGTATACCATGCATGTAGGGGCCGAACGCTTCGATCCTTCTGGCTGATCCTTGGGGCGCCACTTCTGTCTTGTCTGGATCCCGGCTTGTTTCAACTCGCGGTTCCTCAAGCGTTGGACCCGCCTCTTCTGGCTCTTGCGCAGACCAGGTGGGCACCATTGCCCCTTCTGCCAGACGTAGACATCTTCATCCTCCTCGTGGTCAGCCCACCTGAGATCGGCTCGGCGCTTCCTGGGATGATCAATGATTTCAATTTTTTGCCGCCGATCCCCATTCGGGTGGATCCTTCCAAGTCTTTCATGGACGGATCGGCGATTGCGCTTTCTCGCTCGTATTCGGCATATCCGTCGCCGCATTCGGGGCAGCTTCCTTAATGTGGGCGGTTTCGAGGCCCTCATTCCGGCGGTGTCCGAAAAAGGCGCACCCCCGGTGGGGCGCGCTCCCTGCTCGTGCGCGTGCTTGTTCCCGATTCCATCCGCGCGCTTCCTCCTCGGCCTGCGTTGCTCCTCCTCGTGACGACGCTCTCGGTAGCGTTCCTTCTCCATCCGGCGCTGCCATTTGTTGAGGAGAATGCGTGACGTCACCTTGGGTTTAGGCTTGGACGATTCCCCAATCTCGATGTGGCTTTTGAGAACGCGGGGGCGTCGCCCGTACTTGCTCTATGGTCACCCGGCGCTTCGGGTCAACCGATCCATCTTGCTTGGACCCGGCCGAGGTCGGGACCTTGACTTTCCCTTTCTCTTCGGTTGTTATCGCATTGATAGAAAAGCCGAGCATGTTCTCGCGGGAAGGGGTGGCCATCCGGCTTCATCTTGTTGTCGAACTTGAGATGCCCTTCTGGATAGCCTTCTCGGATCCTCATCCCGAAGACCTCCGCAATCGTTGATGGAGTGCGAGTCCCTGTCATGGAAGCCGCGATAACGCTTAGCTTTGACTCCATCGGGCCGAAGCATAGAATGCCCCTCGGGCGCCTTGATTCGGCCTTCTTTTACCAAGAGCTCGAACAACTTGTCGGCCTTTGTGATGTCGAAGTCGTAAGTTCCTTTGGTCCGTCCGACCCAACGCCGATTCATTGTGAGAGGCTCTTTACCCCACATGATTTCCGCCGCGGCTATCTCCGGTTCGTCGTCGGAATCCTCGAACAAATCGGCTTTGTCCAAGAATTGATTGTAGATATCGGCGATGTCGTGTTGCTTGCCAAACTTGGGGTCTTTCTTGAGGCCATATGCCCGATTGCTCATCGGGGATAACTTTTGCGACACCGGCCCCCGGAGTTCTCGAACTCCATCCCAAATAACTTTTCGCGCACGGCCGGCAACATCCCGGCGACGGCCATATCGCCTAGGCGATCGTCCGGCAAGTTCAATGAGAAGCACATGCCCTTGACTTCTCCGAACCTTCGAGGAACTCCGGCGGTGTTTCACTATGCCTTTGCTTTAGGGTGGCGAGATCAATCAACTTCTTCTCGGCGCCGCCGCTGAAGTAATGAGCGTGGAATTTGCGCTCCAAATCTTTCCACCGGCCACGGATTCGGGCGGCAAGGACGAGAACCACCGAAAAGCCGGACCGTCGGCCGAGGCGGGGAAGTAGCGAACCCCGAACGTCTCTTCGGTGAACACTCCCCGAGCCGCATGAGATAACGAGCGATATGCTCGACCGTGCTTGTCTCGTCCTCGCCCGCAGAACTTTGTGAATTCCGTCGGCGGTTTCACCCTTGGTGGCGGGAGCACGTTATAGTACCATTCTCGGGGAACGGCGGCTCGTAGGTGGGGCCCCGCATCCTTGGCTTGAGGCCGAACTGATTCTGCATCAATTCGGCCATCTTGCGTGCTAGGGCATCTTCCTCCCGAGCTCCCCGTAGCCGGCGCGTACCCTGGGTGCGGAAAGGCATCGAACGCTCCGTAATTCCCCACTTCATGATAGCCACCGCCGTATAAATTCCTCTGGAGCCAGTTGGTGGACGGAGCTATTCTTCGACTGGGGTCGAGTGGGGCCCCAGATGAGCCGAACGCTAGGTCTCCGTACGTGGGCCGGTACGGATTCGAGCCGTTGCACGGGCCGACTCCGTCTTTGCTTTGTGGTGGCGGCGGGATTGGTTGACTTCACGAAGCTTGCAACGACGGCTGAACTGGCTGCCCCCCAGCTCCCTGTGGAGGAGGTTGGAACGTTTGGCTCCCGGAGCTCTGAGGAGGGGGCTGCTGCACCGGGCCCCGTGGTGGCGGCTGAGAGCTTGATTCGCCCAGCTCCACGGTGCTCTTTCCGGCGTACGCCTTTCCGAACGCCTGCCCCGCGCCCGGACCAAAGAGGGCCACCATCATCTGTTGGAGCGACCCAAGGAAAGCTTGATTGTGCTTGGTGAGCACGTCGTCCATTGACTCTTGGAAGATCCGCGCGCATTCTTCCTTTTCTTGTTGGGTCGTAGCGTCGGTTTCTCCCGGCAACAGCACTCTGGGCAGGCCATTCTTCAGATATGGTACACCGCTTCGATTCTTTTTGAATGACATGAGACACTTTTGTTGAAACGATTCACGGCGTCCAAGAGCCGCCGATGCTTGCTCCGGAGAAAGGTCCTCAATGTTGACATCCGGGAGGTCCGTGATCTCGGGCATCTCGAACCAATTCGGCCGTATGTCCCACCGGGCGTGCCAAAAAGTGTGTTGACGCAAAATGTGCACTCGGCGCCAATCACACAGCAAGCGAAAAGCTTAGCTTCGCACGCGCGAGAGAGAAGTGACGTGCCGATCAATTTTTCCTAAAAATTAACAAAAGATGAAACGGTTAAATACCAAAATTTGGAACCTACGGGTGGTACCGGGCGGTTCCATATTTACGGCTAAGAAGCCAAGCAAGGCGACATGTAGCTATGCGAAGCTACCTGTCAAAGAACCACGACCATTCGGGTAACCAAGAAGGGGAAAAAGAACATTGCCGAATGGATGACGTAAGCATGACAACGATCGATCTTTGAATGAACATGGATGCATGTGCCAAGCCATAACCGATCCTCATGAAGATTAACATTAAATAAAGTAGAGCACGAACATGATCATGTATTAAAATAAGCATGCATAGATCCAAAGCGTTAGTCTACCGCATGTCTAATCACTTTAAGATCCGTCGGGCGCGACATCGGCAAATCTATCCACCGCATGATACAACTTGCATGAAAGAGCGCACCACTTTCCACAAATAGATCTATCCACCGCATGATACAACCTAAATATGGAAAGCTAGAAGCATACGTCTTTTAAAGCATAAATAACGCACGTGATCCACTCGTGAAGATATAACCGAATGCGGCTGAACAACCGATTCGGGGTCCATGAAGAAGGAACAAACATTACCACGTGAATAGATCTATCGAGCCGAATTGGAAATCTAATCCACCGGATGACTAGCTCCAAAGCAGCCCAAAAACTCGCATCTACCGCATGATACCGGCTCTTTCAAGATTTATACTAACAAAGCAAGCTTGAACCCGCAACACGTAACAACCTAGATCGATTCGGTCTCGGCTATCGGAGAGCACAAGATCCACGCGTCAAAACACGAGACCCACTCGTGCACAGATCTTAAAAGAAAAAGAGCCGATCCAAACCCATCTAGATTGGGCAAAGTGTATTACATGAATTAAAACATAAAGCAAAACTCATGATAACACAGGGTAACTTAATGAATCTACTGGACCTTGCCAAAATCCAATAGAGCCGATAACTAGCTTCGAGCTAAATCTTAGCCTACCGCATGGCTCATGATCTAACAAGAAACCCTCTTGAACCAAGCTTGAATCTACCGCATGACACGAAGCATGGTAACAAGACTACTTGCATCGGATCTAAATCCACCGCATGATACTAGACATGATACAAGGTTGCCGGTACTCACGGAGGTCGACGGATCGATTGGTCCTCTCGAAGAACTCGACGACACGACAAGGGACTCTAGGGTTTTGGCGTAAGGCCGGTGTGTATTGAGGAATGAACGTCTGTTTTACATACATCCAGGGATCATATTTATACCCCGCCGATTACAATTGCGAATGGATTCATTGCCTAACTAAACTTGATCACTCGTCCATCCATTCGCTTCTCCCCGATCGAGCCACGTCACCGTCCAATCCCGCAAAATCAGGCTCTCTTGTTCCTTTGCCGAACTCGGAGCGATAGCCGACCGCGGATCCTTCTGCCGAAAATCTCTCGAAAATACCTTTCCTTCCACCAAACGGACTCTTTTCCGAATCGGTCCCACATGTCATACTTCTTACCAAATTTTGGTGTTAACACATGGATAAAAGTAGTACATGCAAATTTGGGTTATTGAATCAGGCGCATGATTTAAAAGCAATAAGTGCAAATTTACGTTACAAGATCATATCCGCAGGGATAATATCATTGATACGATGGAAATAAATAACGTATGGAACAATCCACACGTTATAAATCCCAAAGTCAAATCCTATTAATATGCAACAAACATTATTGCGAATTAACCGGCCTATAGTTAGTTGATCATTGTGAACTCCAAACAATCACCCCTTGATCAATCCACATCACAGACATTCAAGATTCATAATCCAAATGGTACTTACATGAAGCACATATTACACTGTATCGACCATTGCAAAACAAGTTTATAATAACATTATAATGAAATAGAATAAGACAAACTACAAAGCCACGGAGTAGTTTGCGGATGGAGAGGGAGGGAGGGGAATCTGGTGAGGAAATGCAGCATGCAGACCCGACCCGTTTGGCCTTAAATGGCTCCAGCTGTTCCCATCCAAACCCAACAGAGGGACTGTAGAGAGAGAGAAAGAGAGTGGTCATGGCCTCGCCGGGCGCCCCCTGCCCAGCCCTGCCCTGCTTAAAAACCTCGCCCCTTAATTCGCTCGCACCGGTTACTACTGCTCCTGCTACCTCACACCACCCTCCCTCTCCTCCATCTACAGCCGTAGAGAGCGAGCGAGCGGAGGAGGTTGGTAGCCAGGCGGTGGCGGCGGCGGCAATGGACTTCGGCGACGAACCGGAGGGCTCCGAGAGCCAGCGCCAGCGGAAGCGCTACCACCGCCACACCCCGCGCCAGATTCAGCAGCTCGAGGCGTACGCTCTCTTCCTTCCCTTCCTCCTCTCTCGTTTTGCTTGTTTGGTTTCCTGCCGGCGCCGGCGTCACGATGATTAATTGACGGGATGTAATAATGGTGCTCGCCCCGTGGCTGCTGCAGGATGTTCAAGGAGTGCCAGCACCCCGACGAGAACCAGCGCGCCGCGCTTAGCCGGGAGCTCGGCCTGGACCCGCGCCAGATCAAGTTCTGGTTCCAGAACCGCCGCACCCAGATGAAGGTGCGGTGTTGTTGTCTCCTTCGAGTTCCCTTGATTTTGTTTCTCTCACGAGGTCGCCGTGCTCCAATTCGTCAGCTTGTTTTCCACGGATCCTTGATGCCGTGTGCGTGTTTGTTGTGTGTGTGCAGGCGCAGCACGAGCGCGCGGACAACTGCTTCCTGCGCGCGGAGAACGACAAGATCCGGTGCGAGAACATCACCATGCGCGAGGCGCTCAAGAACGTCATCTGCCCCACCTGCGGCGGCCCGCCCGTCGCCGAGGACTACTTCGACGAGCAGAAGCTCCGCATGGAGAACGCCCGCCTCAAGGAAGAGGTAACCATGAGGTTGACCGGGGACGCGTCTTTTCCGGCGACGTCCTCGCCGGCCTGCCCTCCTGTACATTTCCGTACTCCGCCGTCTCTGATGTTCTTCCTCTTTTGGTGTCGATGCCAACCTTGATACATGCGGGTGGATGGACGCGCAGCTGGACCGGATGTCGAGTTTCACCTCCAAGTACCTCGGCCGGCCGTTCACGCAGATGCCGCCGGTGCCTCCCATGTCCATGTCCATGTCGTCGCTGGACCTGTCAGTGGGCGGGATGCCCGGGCATGGGCTCGGAGGCGGCGGGCCTTCGCTGGACCTCGACCTCCTCGGCGGGTGCTGCCCGTCGGGGATGCCGTTCCAGATGCCGGCGCCCGTGACGGAGATGGAGAGGCCCATGATGGTCGACCTGGCGGCGCGCGCCATGGACGAGCTCATCCGCCTCGCGCAGGCCGGCGAGCAGCTCTGGGCCAAAGGCGTTGCCGGGGACGCGCGCGAGACGCTCAACGTTGCCACCTACGACACCCTCTTCGCCAAGCCCGGCGGCGCGTTCCGCCCGCCGGACATCAACGTCGAGGGGTCCAGGGACTCGGCGCTCGTCTTCATGAGCGCCGTCGCGCTCGTCGACGTCTTCATGGACACGGTACGCACTTCGTACCTCCTTCCTCTCCTACCGGCATGCTTCGATCAGCCATCCCAACCATTGATTGCTGCTGCTATTCTGGCATTGTTGCAGAACAAGTGGATGGAGTTCTTCCCCGGCATCGTGTCCAGGGCGGCCACCCTCGATGTCCTCGTCAACGGCTTGGGCGGCAGGAGCGATTCATTGATCATGGTAATGCCGCCATCGAATCGAATCCTTGGATGGAAATGGAATGATTCTCGTGATTTTGGAAGGAACTAACCAATGCCGTCACGTCGCCGTTGCAGATGTACGAGGAGCTGCACATCATGACGCCCGCCGTGCCGACCCGCGAGTTCAGCTTCCTCCGCTACTGCAAGCAGATCGAGCAGGGCCTCTGGGCCGTCGCCGACGTCTCCCTGGACGCGCAGCGCGACGCGCACTACGGCGGCATCCCGTCCCGCTCGCGCCGTCTCCCGTCGGGGTGCCTCATCGCCGACATGTCCAATGGCTACTCGAAGGTCACGCGGCCGGCTCGTGCTTTTGCTCCACGCGCGCGCGCACGTGCATTGCCCTGTGTGTGTGCGCGCGCGCTACAATGGCGGGGGATGTCCCTGACACGTTCGTTTGTCTTTGCAGGTGACCTGGGTCGAGCACATGGAGATCGAGCAGATGCTCCCCGTCAACGTACTCTACCGCAACCTGGTGCTCAGCGGCGCCGCGTTCGGGGCGCACCGGTGGCTCGCTGCCCTGCAGCGCGCGTGCGAGCGCTTCGCGTCGCTCGCCGTGCTCGGCGCGTCGCACCACGACCTCGCCGGAGGTACGCGCAGATACATATTTGAAGTCATTGTTGATGAAAGAATCAATCAATCATCACGCAATGCATGAAGCTGACTAGTGTTCCGCTGATAATGGGCAGTGACGCCGGAGGGGAAGCGGAGCATGATGAAGCTGTCGCAGCGGATGGTGAGCAGCTTCTGCGCGAGCCTGAGCTCGTCGCCGCTGCAGCGGTGGACGCTGCTGTCGGGCACCACAGACGTGAGCGTCCGCGTGTCCTCGCACCGGAGCGCCGACCCGGGCCAGCCCAACGGCGTCGTCCTCAGCGCCGCCACCTCCATCTGGCTTCCCGTCCCCGGCGACCACGTCTTCGCCTTCGTCCGCGACGAGAGCATGCGATCCCAGGTAGCCCACGCCTCCCCTCCGCCGTCCGGACTAGTCCGGGACACATCACCATCACCATCAGCCGCAGCCGCAGCGCGCTTGCCATTTAAGATTTAACGCCTTGATTGTTGTGTTGCCTTTGCCATTGCTGCGCCGCAGTGGGATGTCCTGTCGCACGGCAATCAGGTTCAGGAGGTGTCGCGCGTCCCCAACGGCTCCAACCCCGGCAACTGCATCTCCCTGCTGAGAGTGAGCAATCAACCGACCAGTCGTCTCCGTCTCGTGTTCATAAACGCGCAATCGTGCTGCTGATGAATTGATCGATCCTGTCGATGACGTATTGATGGCGTTTTATTTTGGTTGTTTCACAGGGGCTGAACGCGAACCAGAACAGCATGCTGATCTTGCAGGAGAGCTCCACGGACGCGTCGGGATCGCTGGTGGTCTACTCGCCGATCGACCTCCCGGCGGCGAACGTGGTGATGAGCGGCGAGGACCCATCGGGCATCCCGCTGCTGCCGTCGGGCTTCGCCATCCTCCCCGACGGCCGACCAGGTTCCGGCGAGGCGGGCGCGTCCAGCAGCGCCGCCGCCCCGCTGGCGTCCCCGCCGGGCTGCGTCGTCACCGTCGCGTTCCAGATCCTCGTCAGCAACCTGCCGTCGTCCAGGCTCAACGCCGAGTCCGTCGCCACGGTCAACGGCCTCATCGGCACCACCGTGCAGCAGATCAAAGCCTCGCTCAACTGCGCCGGGCCCTGATCGATCCGATCGCCGTCTCCCGCCTCCGCCTCGCCAGCCGCCGCCGCCGCCTCTACCTCCGCCGTCACAGTGAGTAACTGACGAGAGAGTTGGTTGGCCCGTTGAATGCTGGCATTCATGGACGCCACCTGCCGCTGCTCCCGGAGCTGACGCAGCTCTCTCTCCCCATCAACCCATATCCATGATCCATCACCACCATAACAGCTCTCCTCCTCCTCCTCTAGATTCGGTGTCTTTTTCCTTTCGCTTAAAATCTGCAGGATTCGTCAAGTTTTCTTTTTTTCTTCCTTAGAGAAACATTCGTTCGTGAGCCAAACAGATCGAAAGGCTTTCAGGCCGAGGGAGTCAAGAACGCACCATGCTTACCGTGTCCCATTCCTCTCGCTGCAGCCATTTCTCTTCCTTCCCCACCACCACCACCACAACAAGCTCTTCCGGCCTCTTCCATCCTGGATCCATCCATCCTTGTCATCTCGCCATTGTCGTTGTTGGTGCCGCAGCAGGGGATGAATGGTGCGGGTATTGACTTCTGTCCATTAATGTAAAGCCTTCAATGAACATTCATTTCAGTTATAAATGGAAAGGAGAAAAAAAAAACAGGTTCTGGTAAAAAGCTGTGAGATGCGTTCATGGCCGTTCCTGCTTTTTTTTCCCGTGCGATGTTATGCCGTTGCCGGAGTGCTTGTAGACTGGTAGTTCCGATCGGCTTGCACCCTGGCCCTGTCGTTTCGCTGTCATTCGTCGACTGTGACGGCGCGCCCCCCATGCCGGCCGGCGCTTCGATTCCGATCTCCCAAGAAACCGACCGGTGACGACGACGAGCAGCTAGCTAGAGGGTGTCACGTCCGCTGCGGCGGCAGCCGGTGGTCATCGTCGCCGGCGGCGGAGACGGCCGATTTGGACGCGCGATTCAAGTGCGCGCAGTCGGAAGTGGGTCACCACCGTGCTAGCTCAGGCTCAGCCCCCCGCTGCCAGCGACGGTCGCTTTAATACGGTAGTTGGCTGGGCCGCGCGCGCGCAGCCCCCCCGGGAGGAAGGCAGGCTACAGCCTGCTACGGCAGCGTGATGGGATCGGCATCTCCGCGCACGCACGCAGCCCGTCCATCCATGCATGGTGTCGCGCACACTATGACGTCGCACTGGGCCCATGAGATCAGCCGAGATGGACGGCTGAGATCCCAAACCAGATCGTCTACGGTTCACTCTCTGCCATTGCCATCGGGTCGCTGCCATGTGGGCCTTGTCACTGTGGGACCAACACTGTAGTGACTCAATGGCAGAGAGGCCAACGTCAGAGGACCCCCTCAGGTACGTCTGTCATTAGATCATCTTCGATGGTATGAGCTACTCCCTCCGTCCTGCAATTTTCTAGAGACAATCATTCAGGACGGAGGGAGTAGTTACTAATTAGAAAAAAATGATTTAAAAAAATCTTTCCGATCAGATATATCCTAAAGTAATCTCAAATTGTGTGCATAAGACCGTCTTTTGAACAAGAGATAGCACGCTCTCTCTCTCTCCTATTAAAATAGGAGAAAAAAAATATAAGCTCACTTGACAGGTTAGACAGTCTCAGACATTAAGTTTAGGGTTTAGGAGAAAAAATTAGGAGAAAAAAATTGTAAATACCCTAAAATGTCATAAAACTAACGTTATTCATCATATTTGCCGTACATCTATGAGCTCACCTGACAGATTAGACAATCCCAGACATGGGTTGTACACTAAGACATATATGACATGAAGACCATGGTGCAGGACGACATGCTCTACATGGAAGCTCAAGGACTAGTCGTGATTAGAAAGTACTCACTGTAACGACAATAAACTTCTAGTCGAATCCGACTTGTACTCTTGCAAACACAACCGATCTGTACCCCACCCTAGATTTGTAAGGCGAAGCATGGACCCATCTAATCAATCCTTGCGCTCCGAACCTAACTAAATCGTGTGTTCATGTTCACCTTCGAGTTCGTGATCCTATTAGCGACCCCTCCAACAAAACCTACCCTGGGGCACCCCTTTGGTAGATTGTCGGGTCTAAACACCGATAGCTGGCACACGAAGTAGGCGATCTCGTCGAAGATTCGTTGTCTAACTCGAAAGCAAAAGTCATCATCAAGCCTATCGTTACTTTCAAGCAAGGCGACACCTTCGTCTAATTTGGTTCCTGGTTGGGTTTGCATCGTAGATGACACCGAATCTGATGTGAAGTTCACATTAGGATCTTTCTGCTGCCACACTGTGTGCCAACCCTGGAGAAGAAGACATCAACCATGCTGCTCTCACGCGAACTGCTGGAAGATCTCATCAGAAATTTCGGCAAATTTTCGCTCTCTAATCTAGTCAGAGGCTACGGAATCCACTCTGAACAACCTGACTTCTCGCCCTCGGTCTAAGTTTATGAGCCAGTGCCCCAGCCATCACAAAACTCGGACTACACCCCGATGCGACTCCTATCAATAGGGAGCGCCACTCTCGCCCATCTAGGAAGAAGGTGGCACCACTGAAGTCTAGATGTCAAGCGTCGGAAGCCACTCCCACCGGCTTGACTATGAAGTTTTCGCTATCATCCAAGGCCAAGAGGACGAGGAACAACCCAGGGGGATCGTAACATACACAATTGCCACATATAGCCTAACATAACTACTACCATAGAAAAGCCACAAAATCTACCTTACATGTATGAAATTTTGATAATTATCATTCATAATATAATAATATTGTGTTCTTGTAGGACCAAAAGTAATCATAACATGAACCTACAACATTTATAATACCATTCATTTCCTCTATTAATTTTGAAAAAAAAATATATTCTACCTATGAGAACTAAAATATGTGCAAGCAAATTAAATGAGAACTAATAAAAATTATATTGGAGGGTCGTGTTTGGACTGGCACGACACGAACACATGACAACGCGCCACGAGCCATACTTACTAAGCCTAGTAAAAGACTTACAACATGCCTACGTGTCAGGTAGTACAAACGCGTGCCACAAGGTGTTGTCACGGGACGGCCGGACCCTAAGTCCCAGCTCGACTGCTCGAGTGGTCATACTTCGACGGCTTTTGGCAATGGAGGGTTTATATATGCCAGGGGCAATGCTTGGAGTTCACTGCTCTATAGTGGACGACAAGGAGACGACGGAGCAACAAGGCAGTGTTACCATCAAACACTTGCTGCAAATTAAAGGTCGGTGGAGATCACTCGAGATGTATGACAAGAGAGGTTATTTGGGATCAGGAAATGCAATAAGCGGTCGGTTGTTGGTAGAGAAGAGTATAAACTAAGGTACTACTCCCACGCTAAGGAGAAAAACAGTGCTGTGACAAGCTATGGCAACACGCACATGCATGATCAAGCTTTTGGGCTTCACGATATATATATATATATATATATATATATATATATATATATATAAGGGTGATACTAAAATGCACCCAGGTGCATTCTCAGATAGCAAATGCACGAGCCTGCGGTTGCAACTTCGCAGCCTGAACCAATTGCAACTCGACGGACCAATTGCAACTCGACGCGGACCAATTGCAACTTGACGGACCAATTGCAACTCAACGCGAACCGATTGCAACTAGACCCACCGAACCGCAACTAGACGCGAACGAATTGCAACAAAGAGACTAACTGATTGCAACTGTGACACTACACTAATTGCAACTCGACGGAACTAATTGCAACGAATCTGACTCGCTGCAATTGGACACAAACCAATTGCAACTAGACTCCTAATTGCAACCCGACGTGAACAAATTGCAACTAGAATGAGCCCCAGTTGCAACTGGACAAGACCTAGTTGCAACAAGGGTGGGTGCATTCTCAGTATACGAATGCACCCAGTGTGCACTATAGCAAAACAAGATATATATATATATAGTGGTTGGCGTGACAAGAAAAGGTTAAGGCTATGAAAACCAGTGCACGGTCGAATGAAGGACATCAAGGTGACAAGAAGTGTCTGGGATTCTTTAAATCGCCTCAACGGAGAAATGTCGGGTTGGCGTAGGAAGTGAGAAGTGACAAGGACAATAACTCTGTTAGCTAGGGGGTTCTCCGTTAATACTCCCTCTGTTAGCTAGGGGGTTCTCTATTAATACTCCCTTCGTTCATAGACATACGACGTTTAAGAAAAAAAACTAGTTTATTTTAAACTAACTAATTTGTAGTTCGAACAAAGGTACTACCTCCGTTTTCATATAGATGACGTTAGGACAGCAAGATTAGTTCAAAAATGAACTACTAAAACTATCCTAACGTCAACTATAAAAGAACGGAGGGGTGTAGTAATACGCTTCAAAGCGCCAAGGCGTAGCCAAGTGAGGTGGGGACGACGACAAATACACCAGTGCTTGGGATCGAAGTGCGGCAGCGGTTGGTTAAGTTGTGACAGAGTACGTAAAGTAGAAGTGATGAGTTACGTGGCTACGAGCTATGGAGAAAAATAGTAAAAAAAAGGCGACAAGAAGTCTTTGTCAAAACAACTTGACATCAATTGCAACTTAGCATCCCTCCTCTCGGTGCGCGCATTGCATATATGCACGTGCGTATCCGCGGCGCATCCGTTCTGTAGAGAAGAGGCGGAAGGACATAAAAATAATTTTGTTTCTATCTCGGGCTCCTGGTGTAAGTTTTCAAGAGGTAGAAGGGCATAACATAATTTTGTTCTCTCTCAGGGTTCTTGATGTAAGTTTGATCTGGATTTGGCAAGTGAATTATGCCAAACTGTTGGAGATGAACTATTGTTTTACTTGACATATCTTTTCAGAAGTTGGCAATACACAAAATTTCCCAAGTAAAATTCGTCAAACTCTTAGAGATGCTCACTCATCTCTCATATTTTGTTTGGTGCAAATCAATCCATTAACTAGCTGAAATGGTGTATTTGTCATCCCCATCTTAGTTTAACAATATTTTAGTATGATATAATAATTGTTTAGACCATGTAATCATCTTGCTAAGCACTACTTAGCTTAGCCACATCTTATGGTGAGTCAATCTCTATAATCATTGAGTGTGAATCAATTCCATTAACCTTCCCACAAAGAATTTACGAAGTACCCAATTTAGAGGATATACTAAAAATTTTTTGTTAGCTTTATATTTTTGACTTTGCATATTAGAGCTACTCCAACAACTCTTCTATTTTGTTTTTTATCGCTATAATATAAAGAAAGAGAGAAAACATGATTCCAATAGCCTCGCAAAAAACTCTAGGCTCGCAAAACTCCTTACTATCCCTCCCCCGCGGCTCGCGAACTCTGGCGAGCGCGTCCGCTCACAAAAACACCCAGATCCCCGGTGGCATCGCTCTCTCCCGCCCTCTTGGCGCCAAATCCGCCTCCTCCTCGCGACGTAAGTGAAATCGACAGCTGCGGTGGGGAATCAACAGTCGAGGCGGTGCTGGAGGCTGCGCCGGGGCGGAATCAACGGCGGTGGTGAATCAACAACCGAGGCGGTGAATTTACAGACACGAGGTGGTGAATCGACGGTCGAGGCGGAGCTTGGGTGTGTTAGTGGGAGGTGGAGCTCGGGAGGTGTCGGGGACGAGAAAATTGGGGAGAGGCTGGGGGAGGAGGAGCTCGGGTGGTGCTGGGGGCGCCAGGTGGGGAGGTGGACGCCGCCGAAGCTACGTCAAGCCGTCGGGCAGGTGGAGGCCACCGATCTGCGTTGCAAGTGGTGGAGGAAGACGCACCGCGGGAGTGTGACGCACCAGGTTTTTAATTAGCGTCATTAGCGCTAATGGCCAAATCAGCCGAGTCAAACCGGCCGACATTGGTCAAACCTAGGTCAACATGGGCCATCACCTCGAAAACCGAGCTGACAAACCCTATTGACCCCCTTGACCAAGTCGACACACCCTTGTGGTCAACCCTTGGTCAAAGACACGGTCAAACCCCGCTGAAACCCCAATGTCGATGAACATCCTCCGGAACTTTTGCCGCGTTCTCCAAATTTCACCTAAACACTTCAAAATCTACCTTTATGAAAGTTGTCCAGCTTGTTGAGGGACATAACTTTCATGTAGATTGGCATTTCAAATTTTGAGCAGAAAAGGGTGAAAAACTAGGTCAGTACCTCCTGTTCACCGAGACATGGCGGCATTCAATGTTGGCAAGCCGATTCTGCAAAATCCGTTGAGAAAAACACCACACGGCCTTTGTGAAAGTGGTAGAGGGTAGTGAGATCTACAACTTTCCTATTCATCTCTTGGTGCACTTTAGTTGCAAAAATTCGAGTTATTGTCAGTCAAACAGTGCCAGTCCAACATTTTTAGGAGGCCACGCCGCGCCGCGCGCGCCGGTGCCGCGCCGCCGCGCGCCCCGCCCGCGCGCATGCGCCGGCCGCGCCTCGGGCCGCCCGCGGCCTCGGCGCCCGCGCCCACGCGCGCCCTTCCCCGGGCCGTTGCGAGCGCCGAGGCCGCCCTCGAAGTCCCCCCCCCCCCCCGCGTCGCGCGTCGGGCCGTGGGCCGCGTCGGACCGCCGGACGGGCGCCCGACGACCACCGGTCCGTTCGCCGGCCCGCGCGAGCCGCGTACGGCGTCTTTGCCGCGGTCGGGACCCCCGTCCCTCCCCTTCACTCCTCTCGGCGTCTCAAGGGGGACCGCGCAACCGCTATAAAAGGGTGGCACCGCGAGTATCCCCGCGGGCTCGCCGCCCACGGCCCGAGCCGCCCGCCGGCGCCATTACAGGCTGTCGCGGCGAGCTCCGGGTTCCGGCCGGCGGCACACCCAACCGAGCTCTCCTCCACCTCCCCGTGCATCTGCTACAGCTTCCCAAGCCACCCATTCGCGTGCCCCGGCCGTGAACTCGCCGAAGCAGGAGGCACGGCGGCCGGTGCCGGTCGCCGCCGCTGCACGCCATCACCGGCAGCGCCTCCACCCCGACCAAACCCTCAAACAGATGTGTGGTGAGCCCCTAGCCATCCTCCTCCCTTTCCCCGGCCGATTCCGGCGCCGGAGCACCGGAATTTGGGCCGGTGCCACCGGCAACCATGCCTAAGGACCCAATTGCAAGCGGCCAGCTCTTTCCAGGGAGTTTTACGCGAACCAAGGGCCTGGGTGTAAATCTGAAAAGTTTTCCAGGAGCTTCGGTGCAAAATTGTAACTTCAATAGTGGAAGTTTGCAGAAACTTGTAAAATGCGTAGAAAATCGTAGAAAATTCAGAAAATTTCAAACTCAATTTTGTTGGACTCGTGGTGAAAAATACTACTACTTTTGTTATACTCACATGGTCTGATTCTGGATATTTTGAGCATGAAAAATAGAAATGTGAAAAGCCTAGATCTGCAATATCTCAAACTCTATAAATGCTCTGTATCCAATTTTTGGATATGTTGTGTATCATGTCATGAGCAGCTTCTGTGCCAAACATTGCACAAAGTTATGAAGTAACTCTTTTTATATAAATTGTTTACCAATTATGCAGAATCTGCCTAGATGATTTTTGTAGCTAAAAAAATATTTAGGTTTTTGTTCCCAACTTGTGCATGCTGTCATGTTATGCAAAAACACACCTTTGGTGATTTAATCATGATTTTTGGATGATCAGAAGTATTTATTGTTACTTTGTGCATGTTTTCCTTTGTAAATTAATGAAGCAAGATCAGTAGAGCTTCTAGGTGTGCTTGCTGGTTCCTTAGGCTTGTTTAGGACAAGAGAGCATGCATGTGGAAGATTGGAGAATTTTGATGCTTATTTATTTTTGTATGCATTTAATTTGATTGCTAGCTAGTCTTTTGTTATTTTCCAAAATATTTTATTTTCTAGCTTCCAAGCTTTGCATGTGAGTCCAGTGGTTCAGTATGGGTGTTATGATGCTTAAGAAACCCTTCCTTAAATTTTTAGTGATTTATTGTTTAATCAAAAGGTTTAAAAGTCTTTTGTAGATTAAAGATTGATTAAATAAGGAAAATGCATTTTAATTCTTTTACCTTTTTGGGAAGTGTTACCTAACTTAATTAAAGGCTAAGAACACACCCTTGCTGATAAGGAATTGATTTATAAATAAATATCTTTGTACACACCCTTACTAGTGAGAGGTAAAAGGAATAAACCTTCACATGAAATATCAAGTATAAAGGGAACATTAATTCAAGTGTGTAATAAAAGAATGAAACACATAACAATAATAACCTTCATAAAAGGAATTTATTATTTAATTATTTGTTAAGGTGAATATGACCAACAAGAGTTGGATAAGATAAACAAACTGTCACATCACCTGAACCCTGCATTGCATTCCGTGTAGATCTTCCTGACGGTGACTACTCACTCGTCCCGGATTCCGAGGAAGGAGGAGCAGAAGCTTCGTTGCAGTACGTGGAAGTACTCGACGACACCGAGGGTGCTCGGGCTAACTTAGCTGATGAAGGCAAGCCCCGGTGCATCTAACCCAGTTTTCAAATTCATTATTCAATTATCTATGGATGTTTGTGCATTTAAGTTCAGGAGTTGTATGGAACCCTAGATGCATGATCCCTAGGTACCTTTGTCCTTACTAATATGATAGGTCGATAGCTGCTAAGCTATAGGACCGTTACAAGTCGGGTGATGATGTCACTCGCGAGAATAGGTCCCTAGATAGGAATCATAAGATCTCCTTAAATGGACTCCTCATGTGGTAAGAGCATGGGATTTGGGCTCCGGTCCAATGGCTATTATGGGTTAAGTGTTTGAACATACTAAGCACTTGTCGGGAATGGGACCGGTAAGCCTAGTACCTTAATGAGGCGGCGAGGGATCCTACTATTACTACTCTTGGGATACGTCTCACGGCTAGCTACCGGTGGTGTACGGTGAGTCCGGGTGCCTCGCGGGTTATGCCGGATAGCCTGCACCAAAAACCGTAAGATTCGATCCCGACCCGAAGAGTTTTGGGAACGGCTTGGTGGTTGTCCTCGCGAGGGGCATCCCACCGTGTGTTTAGGTCTACCTTGCAAGGTTTGAATCAATCGATTGTCGGCCTCTCACCGTTATCTGAGACTACTTATTCCACTAGCCATGAGATCCCTAATGATGGAAGTTGATGAACATTATGCTTGATTAATTGTGTTGTACAACTTTGTCTGTACTAGATGGCTAATTTAGTAAAGAGTAAACCCACTAGAACTTGTGCTAAAATCTTGAAAGTAAGGACAAATTCTTTGTTACTTTTCAGCAAAAGAAACTCAGTGGCCAAAAAGCCTTTCTTGTCTAGAGTTGGTGATGTAGTTATCACCGACGGGTAAGTCTTGCTGAGTATTAGTATACTCAGCCTTGCTATAATATGTTGATCCAGGTAATGGTTTCGGTGATGTGTGGCCCGGAGAAATCCCTCCCGGCTGGGAGCTGGAGTGGGTGGAGGATGACGACTGAGAGCATCATGGATGGCCTCCCGTGGTGTTTCTGCTTCCCGTTAGTTTAATTCTGTTGTTTCGAAAAACTCTGAACTACGTCTTTATGCCAAAAACTTTGGTTTGTAATAATTAAACCCTTCGGGGTAAATTTCGGATGTTATTGATGTTGTATCTCTAGACTCGCCTTCGCGTGAGTTTTAATGCATATATGTCGATCCTTGTTGCTATTTAAGTGATTTACCTGGCGTTAACCCGACGACTAACGACAAGATGATACCTTATTATCGCTTAATGACCAAAGTGGATTGGTTTAGGTGATAGTACGGTATTTTCCTAGGCGGGTTGTCACAGGGAGGTGGAGGAGGACGGTGCTGAGTTGTTGTGAGACATGGGTACCCCTGGGTCCCTACCGACCAGGCTCACCGCCGTCCCCGACAAGTGGGTTCGACCCACAGAAGACCCACCGACCTATCAGTAGGCCTGCCTGACCTGACATGTGGGCCCGAACGACGAGAAGACAACTTGGCGTGCAAGCCAAGGCAGTCCAGACGGATTAAGGCAGCTTGGGTAAGCCTTTAATATTGTAACTGACTAGAGATAGGTTTCCCTGTTGTTACCGATTTGGACTCCGGTCCATCTACCTTGTTCGTTGCCCAATATAAGGCGGGCAAGGACGTCCCCCAGGGACATCGACGCAAGCCAGGTCATCATGTAATTTGGCCACGCCAGCAATACAAACCGAAGAACTGGACGTAGGTTTTTACTCTCTGGAGGCCTGAACCAGTATAAATCGCCTTATCCCTTGTGTCTCGCCGTAATTTCCGTGTACTACGTTAGCATAACCATCGCATTCTTAGCTCCCGATCTCCCTGTGACGCCCCAGTAACGCTAATGACCGGATCAGCCGAGTCAAACCGGCCGACACTGGTCAAACCTAGGTCAACCTGGGTCATCACCTCGAAAACCTCGGCAATGAACCCTATTGAACCCCTTGACAAAGTCTACACACACCCGTAGTCATCCCTTGGTCAAAGACACGGTCAAACCCCGCTTAAGAATTGACGTCGGCGAATGTCGTCCTGAACTTTTGCCGCGTTCTCCAAAATTCACCTAAACACTTCAAAATCTACCTTTATGAAAGTTTTCCATCTTGTTGAGGGACACAACTTTCATGTAGATTGGCATTTCAAATTTTGAGCGGATAAGGGTGAAAAACTTGGTCAACTGGCAGTACCTCCTGTGCACAGAGACATGGCGGCATTCAAAGTTGGCACGACGTTCCTGCAAAATCCGTTGAGAAAAACACCCTAGAGCCTTTGTGAAAGTTGTAGAGGTTAGTGAGCTCTACAAATTTCCTATTCATCACTTGGTGCACTTTAGTTGCAAAAAATTGAGTTTCTATCGCTCGAACAGGGCCAGTCCAAACAAATGAAGGCAGACCGCGACGTCACGCCGCACCGCGAGCGCCGGCGCCGCGCCCACGTGTGCGCAAACCGCCTTGGCGTCCGGCCGCCGCCCCGCGCCCCGAGGCCGGCCGCACGGCCCGAGGCCCGTTCCCCGAAGTCCCGCACCGTCCCGAGGACGCCTCGAGGTCTCCCCCCTCCTCGAGCCGCGCGACGGCCGGCCGGCGAGCACCCAACGGACCGCCGGTCGGATCCGTGCCTCCCCTGCCGTGCACTCCTGCCGAGGCCGACGCGTGCACCTAGGGACGTCGCCGTCGATCTTTTGGTCGCCCATAAAATGGTCGCTGCCCTCCTCATCCCGCGCCGAACCAACGCCACGCTCCTGCTCGCCCCGCACCGCGCCTCCCTGACGGCGCTCGGCGAACTCCTCCCCCGCTCTCTTCCGTCGCCGGCCCGGGCCTCCCGCGCCGTCTCCACCTCGTACTTGAGCTATGCCGCGGAGAAGCTAACCCGCCCGTGCCGCGGCCTCGCTCCGGGCAGGCGCTCCCCGCGGCGGCCGCCGCCCGGCTCCGCCGAGCATGCACGCCGGCGGCGCCTCGGCCCCCAAGCGAGCCTCGGAATGGAGCCATAGGGGTGTGCGCTCGCCCTCCGCCCACGCCCGGCCGGTTCCGGCCGACGAGCTCGCCGGATTCCGGCGAAGACCGCCACCGGCCGCCCCCAGGGACCCAATTGCGGGTTCCCTGATCTTTTCAGGGGCTGGGAGCAAACTGAGGGCATAATTGTAAGATCTTAAAACTTCTAGGGTCCTGCGTGAAAATGTATTCTGGAATAGTGTTTGACTTTTGCAGAAACTTGTAAAATCCGTATAAAATCGTAGAAAATTCAGAAAAATGCAAAACCAATTTTGTAGGGTTCGTGGTAAGAAATCCCACAACTTTTGTTATTCTTTACTAAGCTAGTTCTTGATATTTTTAACATGAAAAATAGGATTGTGAAATACCTATATCTACCATAACTCAAAAACTACAAGTCCTCTGTATCTAAATTTTCGATATGTTGTATGTCTTGCCATGACTAGCTCCTGTGCCAAAAATTGCACATAGTTATGAAGTAAATCTATTTATATAAAGTGTTTTCCATTTCTGCAGAAACTTCCTAGATGATTTTTGTATCTAAAAATATTTATGTTTTTGTGCCCAACTTGTGCATGCTGTCTTTTTATGTCAAAACACACCTCTTGTGAATTAACCATGATTTTTGGTTTAACAGAAATAGTTATTCTTAAATTGTGCATGTTTTCCTTTGCAAAATAATGGAGCAAGATCAGTAGAGTTTTTAGGTGTACATGCTGGTTCTTTAGGCTTGTTTAGGACCAGAGGGCATGCATGAGAAAGTTTGGATCATTTTGAGTCTTATTTATTTTTGTATGCATTTAATTTGAATCACTAGCTAGTCTTTGTTATTTTCTATAACATTTAATTTCCTAGCTTCCAAGCCTTACATGTGGGTCCAGTGGACCAGTATAGGAGCTGATATGCTTAAGAAACATTCTTTAAATTTTTGGTAATTTATTGCTTAATAAAAAGCTTTAAAGCCCTTGAAAGGATTAAAGAACAATTAAATAAGGAAAATGCCTTTTTAATTCATTTCCTTTTTAGAAAGTATTACCTAACTTAATTAAAGGTTAATAAAACCCCCTTGCTGATAATGAATTTATTTATAAATAAAAATATTGTTCATACCCTTGCTAGTGAAGGGAAAAAGAACTAAACCTTTACATAAAATATCAAGTACAAATGAACATTTATTCAAATGTGCAATGAAAGAATGACTCATATACAACTAATAACCTTCCTAAAAGAGATGTACTATCTAGATACTTGTTAAAGTGAATATGACCAACAAGAGTTGGATAAGATAACAAACTGACACATCACCTGAACTTGCATTGCATTCCGTGTAGATCTTCCGGACGGCGACTACTCCCTTGTCTCGGAATCCGAGGAAGGAGGAGCAGAAGCTTCGCTGCAGTACGTGGAAGTTCTCAACGACACCGAGGGTGTCCAGGCTAACTTAGCTGACGAAGGCAAGCTCCGGTGCATCTAACCCAGTTTTCATATTCTTTATTCAATTATCTATGGATGCTTGTGCATTTAAGTTCAGGAGTTGAATGGAACCTTAGATGCATGATCCCTAGGTACCTCTATCCTTACTAGAATGATAGGTTGATAGATGCTAAGATATATGACCGTTACAAGTCGGGTGATGACCTCACTCGCGAGAATAGGTTCCTAGATAGGAATCACAATTTATCCTTATAAGGATTGCTCATGTGGTAAGAGCATGGGATCTGGGCTCCGGTCAAATGGCTATTGTGGGTTAAGTGTTTGAACGTACTAAGCACTTGTCGGGAATGAGACCGGTAAGCCTAGTATCTTAATGAGACGGCTAGGGATGGAACTGTCACTACTCTTGGGGTTTGTCTCACGGCTAGCTACCGGTGGTGTATGGTGATTCCGGGTACTTCGCGGGGTATTCCGGATAGCCTGCACCAAAGACTGTGGCCTTTCATCCTGACCCGAGGATTTTCGGGAACTGCCTGGGAAAGTTGTCCTTGCGGGGGCAGCCTACCGTGTGTTTAGATCTACCTTGCAAGGTTTGAATCAATCGATTGTCGGCCTCTCACTGTTATCTGAGACTACTTACTCCACTAGCCATGAGATCCCTAATGATGGAAGTTGATGAATACTATGCTTGATTAATTATATTGTACAACTTTGTCTGTACTAGTTGGCTAATGTAGTAAATATTAAACCCACCAGAACTTGTGCTAAAATCTTGAAAGTAAGGACATACTCTTTGTTACTTTTCAACAAAAAGAAACTCAGTGGCCAAAAAGCCTTTCATGTCTAGATTTGGTGAAGTAGTTATCACCGACGGGTAAGCCTTGCTTAAATATGTTGATCCAGGTAATGCTTTCGGTGATGTGTGGCCCGGAGAGATCCTGCCCGGCTGGGAGCTGGAGTGGGTGGAGGACGATGACTGAAAGCATCATGGATGGCCTCCCATGGTGTTTCCGCTTCCGTTAGTTTAATTTCCACTATTTCAAAACTCTGAACTACTCCGTTATGGAAAAAACTTCGGTTTGTAATAATTAAACCCTTCGGGGTGCAAATTTGGATATTAATGTTGTTGTATCTCTAGACTCGCCTTCGAGTGAGTTTTAATGCATATACTTCGATCCTTGTTGCTATTCCAGTGATTTACCGGGCGTTAACCCGACGACTAATGACAGGATGATACTTTATTATCGCTTAATGACCAAAGTGGATTGGTTTAGGCGATAGTACGGTATTTTCCTGGGTGGGTTGTCACACTCCCCGCCAAATAAATAAACCATCGGGGTCGACCCCCCTTGGACTGCTCAGATCTAAACCTCTGACAGCTGCGCCGCGGGCGGTGGAGGAAGACGCGCCGTGAGAGGTGGAGGACAACGCCAAGAAGTGTCGGCCCGCCTGGGAGGTCGCCATCGACGCCGGCGCCGATCCACCGGGGGAAGACGACGCAGCGCGGGGAGGTGGAGGAAGATGCGCGCGGGTCCGCCGACGCTGCCGTGGAGGGAAGGGTCGGGGCCACTGGCGAGGAAGGGGATGGTGTCGCTGGGGCAGAGGGATCGGAGTGGATAGAAGAGGGAGAATGAAGAAGTAGAGGGGGAAGGATAAGTTGTGGGAGGGGGAGGAGGAAGGGGGTGACGCGTGGGTCCCATGCGTTAGTGTGTGGTTGTTGGGATTTGAAGGGTGAGAAATACGTCTGTAGGATCACTTAATAGAACTTTGAACTTTCCTATTTTTACAAAGGGTTGAATCTTCAAATTTAGATAGTAAAAATAAACAGGCACTTGGAGTTGCTCTTACCTTAACAGGTAGTGATTACTTATTAATCAAATGATTACATGACATAAAGCGCCAATAGATTTCATTAAAATAAGAAAAGCAAGCAGTGGCTTTGGCTGGCCCCGCAGCAGGCCACAGTGCGCCTTTACAGAGGCGGATGGGCAGAGGCCTCGGTGGGCTCCGCGGCAGGAAGAGCCCGAGGGTTCCATCGTGGCCAAACCTAGCTAGCGACAAAGTAGGAGGGGAGCGGCAGAGGAGATGCAGGCCCCCCTCTCCGTCCTCGCTGGATCTTAGGAGGATCTGAGGCGAGGACGTCACTGTGTGGAGAGCGACAAAGCTGGTGTGTGCGGATCTTAGAGCCGCTACCCACCGCTCCATCACCGCCCCCTTCTCTCGGTCCCTTGCTCTCCTTCCGGCCGCTTCGGTGCATATCCTCGCCGGCTGGCCTCGTCCTTCTCCTCGGCCCCTCTGACCGGCACTGGGCGTGCACTTCCTCAGCTCTTTCCTCCCTCCTCTCTCGCGCGCGCCCGTGCTCTCGCGGCCAACCTCTTCCTCTCTGGGTTCTCTCTCTGGCCGGCAGCGCGGGGCGACGGTGTGGTGGACGATGACGGATGGGAAGGAGACATGTGATTTTTCACTGCGGAGGGGAGGCGTCATGTGGTTGGGAGGATGGAGATTGAGATTCTTTTTATGTGTGGGGTCTACCAGACTGCTCAAATACTTACATACTCCCTCCGTGTTGGGGAATTGGGTAAAAACCTTACACCCTCGAAACTTCGGATATGTCAGGACTTTGACGAATTCATAGAAACGTGCAGGAAAGAGCCAAGTGAAGATTTCGTTCTCGTGATTTTTAACGAATATGCTAACCCTCTGATTATGGGTGAAACAATCGTCGAATGACCACAAGTTCGCAGGACTGTTTCTTATTTCAGGACGAGGGAAACTTCGGAGGTCACTGCTGATTCGGGAAACCCTCGCAATGGAAACTTCGGAGATCTCCGTGGAGACGGGAAAACTCCATTATAGCTGCGATGTCGAAGATCTCTGCAAGTTCGGTGAAGGCTTCAGAGGTGAAGGGCGGGAAGCTGACTACCTGCAAATCTTTGCTAGGATGAGGCAAAAATCATGAATGAACCAAGTCAAAGAGGCGGGGCAAAAAAAGTCCGGATTCGAGGTGTGAACTAGTGGCTGACTTGTAAATATATGAAATTAGCTTCACAAATCACGAGATGTAAAAGACGGTCATGTACGTGTTCACATTCGGAATATTCCCTAGATTCGAGGGTAATGTTGGAACGTAAAAGTCCCTTTGTCTCCCTATAAAAGGGGGCTCGAGGGCACTGTTGACGCAAAATCCGCACCCCGCGCCAAGCACACAGCAAGCCGAACAAGCTGGCTTAACACACAAGTAGATTTCGAAGCGTGCCAGTCAATTTTCCTGAAATTAACAAAGGGTAACGCAGTTAGATGCCAAAGCTTGGAACTTGCCGGGTGGTACCAGACAGTTCCATATTTGCGGCTAAAAGCCATGTAAAGTGACATATAGCTATGAGAAGCTATCTGTCAACAGATTGAAAACCATTTGGTAGCTTTAAAGCATAAAACAGAACATAGCCGAATAGATAACGTAAACGTGACGAAAAATCGGTCTTTGTCTAAATGATGTTACTCATGCACAAGATCATGACTGATCCTCGAGGATAAATAACAGTAAAAATAAATGAAGTAAAGCATGATTACAAATATGTAATGAACAAGCATGCATAGGCCCAAAGCACTAGTCTACCGCATGTCTAGGTACTTTAAAAACCCGTCGAGCATGAAACCAAACAAGTTAATCCACCGCATGATACAACTTGTTTAAAATCACACCACCAACCACAAAAAGATCTATCCACCGCATGATACAATCTAAATATGGAAAGCTAAAAGCATGCCTTGTTTAAAACATAACTTATAAGCACATTTTACTCATGAAAGCATAACCGAACGCGGCTGTACAGCCGAATCGAGATCCGTGGAGAAGGAACCAACATTGCCAAAGATGATAAACCTATCAGATTGAATCGAAATCTAATCCACCAAATGATTAGCTCTAAAACAACCCAAAAACCTGCATCTACCGCATGATACCCGGTTCTATCAAGATTCACACAAGATTAGCAAGCTTGAACCCACAACACGTAACAACTTAGATTAATTCGGGTTCGGCTATTAAAACACACATGATCCACGTGCCTTATTGAGGCAAAGATGCGAGCGTGCAATGTAGAGATCACCAAACAAGATAAAACCGACCCAAATCAATCTAAATTGGGCAAAAGAGTATTAAATGAATTTAAACATAAAGTAAAAACTCAAAGCAACACGTGGTAACTTAATGAATCTATTAGATCTTGCCAAATCTAATAGAGCCGATAACTATCTCCAAGCTATATCTTAGCCTACCGCATGACTCATGATCTAACAAGAAACCCTCTTGAACCAAGCTTAAATCCACCGCATGATACTAAGCATGGTAACAAGACTACTTGCATCACGATCTAAATCCACCGCATGATACTAGACATGATACAAGGTTGCCGGTACTAACGGAGGTCGACGGATCGATGAACCCTCTCGAAGAACTCAACGACACGACTAGAGGACTCAAAGGTTTGGCGTAAAGCCGGTTTGTTATGAGAATGTTCGATTACAATTACATACATCCAGGGTTCATATTTATACCCTGTCTTAACATGACTCCTGGTGGACTACGAGCACAATATTTGATACCTAATTTAATACCCAAGTGCGAATGCCTATCCATCCATTCGTCCCTTCCGTTCGAGCCATGTCACCATGTGATTCCGCAAAATCAGCGCAAACAGTCCCTTTGCCGAACGGAAACAAACTGCCGACCACAAGCATCTCTGCCGAATCTTCTGAAGAAATCTTTCCCCGCTGAACAGAATTTGTTACCAAGTTAGGCCCACAAATCAGCCTCTCTCCTGTACCAATTTTTGGTGTTAACATATGCCCCTTCAATTACGGGATAAAAGTGATTTTATTCCGAAATTGACTGTAAACGCTAACGTCTTCAAGTCAAATCTGTTCAACACCTATTCTTCCTCCTTGCAATCCATCGAGGTCTCCGTTCAGATCCAAACCCTAGGTCATCTTTTCCCCAAGCTCAAATCTCCAATGGCGGATCAAAATCAAGCTGCTCAGGTAAATTTCATCCCCTTAAGGTTCATTCGGCATTATTCTTTTCGACTCCTACCTCAGATTTCTTTTCCCGTCTTCCCTTGATAGGAGCTTTCCACCGAGCTTTTGATTCACACTGAGGCCAACTCAACATCATATTTCCTCGGACCTGTGGGAACTTCTGATCCCCGTGAGTTCATTGAAGCCGAATCCAGGAGAATCCCTTTCAAAGCGGCTTTATCAAGGCCCCCTCTGTGGCAAGATGCTTTCAAGAACTGTCCTTTGCTCCCAATCGCAGGCTGGAGAAATTGGTACAAGAGGGTACTTGCAGATAACAGCGCCAAAACCAGCAATTGGGACAGCCTCCGCATCACCCAGTGTTTGGAGTTATCTCTAGCCGAAACCCCCAAGAATGAAAATCTTTTGATAGCAGCCTGCCACTTCTGGTCAAATGGCGTCAACGCTTTCCTCTTTGGTCACGGCCCAATGTCTCCTACTTTGGCCGATGTATACATGATGACCGGCCTTGATATTTCAGGATCCATGTATCCCTACCAATACAAAGGCTCCACTAGGCAGAAAGGAGTGAAGACAGGAAGTGGATACAAATCATATATCCAGAATCATATGAAAGATGGCCCTCTGGGTGAAGTGCATTCCTGAACATGTGGCTGTGTAGATTCATCTTCTGTGGTAAAGCCAATGAGCCAACTTTGAATCACATTGTCATGGCTACAGATTTGGCTACTGGTCATCGCATCCCTCTTGGAAAATATCTCCTAGGGAGTGTGTATCATATGCTCCATCAGACGATTTCCCAAATGCACACCGGCCAGAAGATATCATGTGTCAATGGCCCTTGGTGGTTCGTGCAAATGTGGCTGCAACTGTATATGCACCGAATTGTTAACATTAATCTCAACAATCGTCATTTCCCTTCATCCAGCCACAATGAAGGAGAAGCTCAGATTACCAGAGGATGCCAAACCCATGGAGAAGCTGCTTCAACCATATCTATTCACCGTAATGTCGACCAACTTTTTGAGCTCTTCTTCAAAGGTTTTACTGATCCCCTTTGGCTCCCCTATCTGAACAATGATAACTTGACCCACCCCTTTGAATTCTCTTTTGAAACTCGGATGCCACAATGCAAGATCTATAGAGATGTTTAATATCTTTATCCATCCATGCGCCTTGCCAGCAGAATTTTGTGGGGGAACGTTAAATCACAGCACCTATGAATATTATCAGCCAAATATGATGGCCCGACAGCTAGGATGTGGCCAAATGCCCCCAAGGCTATTTCTTCATGAGTTCCTCAAACCCAGAGAGGAAATCACAGAGAACATTCAAGCCAGAAGAGCCTTTGAATACAACTGCAGCCCAACTCTTTATACCTGGCTCTTTACACCAACAACAATAGCTCACCCTCTCTTTCTGTCCTGGTGGCAAGAGTTCCATGACCACATCTTCAATGAGCCAGTGCACACATTCTGTCTTGAGCTGATGCCTGACTTTCAGCCAACTTCAGAGGTAACACACCTATCTTTTCTTTAACTAGGCATACTCTTCACTACTAACCATGATTTTGGCCACCCTTTGCAGAATACAGTACCTGCCCCTCGAGACAGGGTAATTGCTTATAATGTGGTAGGCCCAATCTCTGCCTTGGGATTCAAGTCCACAACTTTGGCCGAGCTGATGGCCAGATATGCTACAATGGACCCTACTCTCATCAGCTCAACTTCTGATAAGAGAAAAGCTCTACCCTTGGTTGTACCTCCAGCTGCCAAGAAGAAAAGAACCACTAAAAAGGTCCCCATTGAGGTAACATCTTTTCTTTCTTGAACACAAGACCACTCTTATTCCGACAAATTTCATCCCGTGCAATTTCAGACTAGAACCCAACAATCATCGCCTTCGTGCACCGCCAATGCTTCATCTATTGGTATGACCTTTATTACTTCTTTTTTCTTCAAAATCATTATTTACACCGGCATTTACTCTTCATCTGGCATTTGCAGAAGAAATATTGGTGAACCATCCTGTGGAAACCTCCTCCCCTCAGCATACAAGTTCACCAAGGGCTAAACCATCTTCTGCTCAAGCAGAGACCTTAACTTCACCAGGGACCCAATCACCCCTCCTCAAGCAGAAGTGCCAGCTTCACCAGAAATGAACCCATCAGTCCAACCAGAAGCTTCAAGCCCCCAAGGGTTCAATCTCCCCTTGGCCAAGCGGAAATCCCAGTCTCAACAAGGATAAATCTACCTTCACCTCAGCCAGAAGCCTCAAATTTACCAGGGACTGCACCAGCTTGCCCCCAAGTAGAAACTTCAGCTTTGCCAACAACTCCTCAGACTCCTCTTCCACTGGTCACCCAAGAGATTTCCCCCGGACCTCGAACAAGCTTCGTCCCAATTCAAGAAATCAGGCACGAGGTAAGTGCAGGCATCCAATTCTGTCATCCCCTTTTGATAAACTATTGCTAATTCGGCAATCCCTCTCAGGATCAAACTTCATCACCACCAAGCTCTTCATTTATGGTGAATGATCCATCTGCCGAAACAGGGGATGAGGAACCCTCAAATCAGGTTCTATCGGAGGAAACTCAGGCAAGGCTCAGAGAAATCTTTTCCTGGCTGCAAAAGGATGCTCGAGATCAAATCAGAGGTTGATCACTTCGAGGAAATGCTTGAACCCATCAATCAAGAGCTCCCTGAAGACATCAAAGCTTCCTTGGAGCCTATCTTAGGTCTGGATATCCATTATGTGGCAATAAGGCGAGCCTTGAAAAGCCAATCCTTCCGACCAGCTCTTTAGCAAAAGAAAGCCAAAGCTGAACAAACTGCGAAAGGTTCACAAGCCCAAATTGAGAGAAACAAGAAAATGCTCGCAAACCGGCACCGCTCTTGAATTGAAAATTGCCAGAAAAGTCACACTAGAAACCAAGCTGAGGAATTTGTCAGCTGAAATTGAAGCTGACGAGAAAAAGATAGCCGAGCTCCCTGGATTAATAAAGAAAACCCAAGAGGAAGCATCAGCAGCCATGACTGAAGCAAATCAGCTCGAGGCACAACTCTCCGCCCTGTCCAACACTCAGAGAGATTATCAGGAATGGATGGAAAATATTAATCAGATAATATCAAATGCCTCTAGCGTCGTTGCGAAGTACTTGAACATTTGATTGTACTGAGCAATGTGTAACCGAATTAACCGTCCTTGTAACATTGCCTTTTGTAAACCTCATTTCCCTTTTCTCTGCATGACTTTATTTGCAACTCTGGACGATTTATTCAGTAACTATGGACAAACAGTGCTATACCCGAACAGCACTCCGACCGCAACTCAGCCGAGCCAGTCGACCGAATATGACTTAGCTTGAATTCCAAACGACCCGACGGCGATTCGGTTAAGGAAACCTCTCCACTTTCCATATTTGTCGGGATATGCACCACGATCCAGGGCCACGATCCCTTTACCATCTCTATAAATAAAACCGTAGGTGCCCCTAGCTTTTCACCAAGCCTTTAGCCTTCAAATCTTTGCCAACTCAAGCTTGCTTTTTCCATCACCAGCGCGGCTCCAAGAACCAATGGCGGGTAGCAGCAACAGGCGCCGCGCCGCCGACGAGGCGGAAGGAAGCCGCGCCGGCGCGCGTCGGAGGCAATGATCGTCATCTTCTCTTATGATTCTTTCTAGACTTTCCTCTCGTTCCCGACGACCTTCGCCGTTTCGTGCTCGTCCAATGGAACTCGGCCCCCGCGCCGCCATGAATCGAGCTCGCCGGACGACCCGTGCCCTACGGGGGGCTCGACGCCCTCCGCTTCAAGGCAGAGCTCGAAGTGGCCCGGCCGCGAGCCGGAGGACGTCTCCAAGAAGGCCGGCATCGCCGAACTCGAGTGGGAGGACCGGCGCAAACAGCTTGCCGGCAACCATCGACGGTATATCCCTTAGATTACCCCCAATCCAATTCGGCTTTTGATACTAATCATCACTGCCTTGCACTTCGCAGCCCGCGACGCCGAGCTTGACCACCGAAAACGCCGATGAAGCAATTGGCTGACAAGGTGAACGCTCCTGGAGACACGCCGGCGGAGCGCCTCGCCGCGGTAGAAGATCGCGTGGACAAGGTGGTCGTCCATGGCATCCGCCTCGGCACCACCCCCGGGCTTGGCCGCCATGGAGACGCATACCGGCGTCGACTACTCCATCCGGCCGCGCGGCTTCCGTGGCGGCGCACCGAAGACATCGACGAGATCGAAGTCATCTTGGAGCGCCTCGATGGCCATGGCGATGCCATTGCCGAACTCACTCATCCCTGGTCTGTGCTGAACAGGCTTTTCGATTAGATTGTACTAGGGATGTTTGATCTTTGACAATAAATAAAGAATTTTAATTTCCATGCTTGTATTGTGATGATCCCCTCCTGTTTGCAACTGTGAACCTTACTCTTCTCAAACGCATTCAGGAACTTTACTCGAGCCGAATACGCGAAAACAACTGCCCCTTGGCGCAAAATCCGCAGAAAATCCTCAGTTCGGGAACCATAAACATTGTTCAATGAAAACCCTTCGCATTCGGGAGGAAAACCCTGCCACTTGGTATTCCAATAACGTACGCCAACCAGTCATCACCCCCAATGCGCTCTCCCAGTCAATAAAATAGCCCTCTGGGATGCCCTGCAAGTCCACTCGCATACTCCTCTATCACTTCACATCTTCTCCCCTTGCTCCAGAGGAGAAAACCCCAAAGCCATGGCGGACAAAGGCAAGCAACCCATCAAGGAGGACAGCACTCCACTAAAGAAGCATACCATTCAAGAGTGAGTCTTCTTTTAATCTGCTTCTTGTCTTCATTTGCAATCTTATGTTTACCCCTTCTTGTTTCCTCCAGCCTTGATCTGCTTCCTGAAGAGATCCTTGGGACTGAAGAAACGCCTGAGTACATCTCCTCTAACTCCTCCCTTGAAGAAGAGGACGCCACGCCAGAACAGAGGGTCAATCACCAGTTGCGCCGCCGCATTCGGCATCTGGAGCACAATCTGCGAGACATCACCGCCCACTGCCATGCCGAACATGAACGCCGCATGAGCTTGGAGGTGTTAGTAGGGGGTAAAACTTCCATCTTCATTTGACTCCATGCTTGAGCTCAGATCTTCGTTTCTAACAACTGTTCTTCTCCCTTAGATGTCTCCGATAGGTACAAGAACCCGAAAGTCGCCGGGGACGACTCGATGGAGGCTGCAAGCCACGGTCATCCCCGAAGCTTCCAAGTCGCCGTCACGGTGGTCCTGGAACAGCTGAAGAGGGAGGAGCTGAAGAAGCAAAACAAGAAAAATGAAAGAAGCATACTTTCGCTTCTTTCGCCAGGCCTTCTGCTTCCCACCCCCTTGTAATCTTGAGCAGCTGGATTGTCAAATAAAAGCCTGTAAGAAACATCTGTAATGCTATGTATCTTCGTGCTAAGGGCAATACATCTTAGTATTGGCCACTCCCCTGTTCAGGATTTTTTGTTCTAAAGGCGGCTTCCTTCTTAAACGCCGACTATCTCTGTGTCAAATGCTTGTAATCCGGGTTCTTGTGATCAACGATCAACTTCAATACTAGGATAATATTTCTTCAAATATCTTCCATTTATTGCAGCAGAAAACTCTTCTCCTAGTAAAGTTTTTAATATGTAAGCGTTACCAGGCACACACCTGACTACCCGAAAAGGTCCTTCCCAATTCGGGGACCATTTGCCGAACGCACTATACTTAGTTCCAATCGGCAGTAGCGCTTTCCAAACCAAATCTCCTTCTGCAAATTGCCTGACTTTTACTTTCTTGTTGTAATATTTAGCAACTCGCAGCTTGTTCTTTTCAAGTTTTCCAAGGCTCTAAGACGAATCATATGCAAATCTTCTAACTCATCCATCATTAAGCCACTATAATCTTTGGAGCTTAAGTCCTTTTGCAAAACCACTCTCCTTGAATCTGATTGCATTTCCCAAGGCAAAACAGCATGGTGCCCATAAACTAATTCATAAGGAGAAGTTTTTGTAGCTCCATGAGGAGCCATTCGGTAAGCCCATAAAGCCTCATTGAGTACCGAATGCCACCTCTTTGGCTTCTGATTGATTTTCTTTTGTATAAGCTTCATCATGATCTTGTTAGAAGCCTCTTCCTGACCATTAGCTTGGGAATAGTAAGGTGAAGAATTAAATAATTTGATTCCCATGCTTTCGGCAAACTCCCTGAACTCCAAGGATACAAACTGAGACCCTTGATCAGTTGTAATTGTCTGAGGAATCCCAAACCTGTAGATGATGTGTTCTTTAACAAACTCAACCATGTTTTCTGATGTTACCTTCTTTAGTGGAATTGCCTCAACCCATTTGGTGAAGTAATCTGTTGCTAAAAGCACAAACTTATGCCCCTTGCTGGATGGTGGGTTTATCTGGCCAATCAAATCTATACCCCAGCCTCTAAATGGCCATGGCTTGATAATTGGATTCAAAGGTTGACGCCGGAACCCTTTGAATATTTCCAAACTTCGACAATCTTGACATCCCTTGTAATATTCAAAGCAATCTTCCAACATCGTCACCCAAAAACATCCAAACTTGCCTAATAACCCATTTCATACGATAGGCCGATTGATGTGCTCCACATAGCCCATCATGCACCTCACTCATCATTTTCTTTGCTTCATGTGGACCCGTGCATTGCAGCAACAACCCATCCAATGACTTTTAAAATAGACTTCCATCCGAAGAACAAATTTTATAGCTTTATACCTGAGCTTCCTAGAAACCTTTCGGGATGGATCCTCCAGATAATCAACAATCTCCTTTCTCCAATCACCCTCAGCTAGATCGTTCCCGAAAGCATATACCTCCATGGCAAACGCTTCTTGATTCTCTCTATAACCTGAAGCACTCTGAGCCAACTTGTTTGCCTCTTCATTTTGCTCTCTAGGAATATGCTGCAGAATTACTAACTGAAAACTCTTTAAAATCTCCCTGCATTCCTTGTAGCAATTCCTCAGGGCATCACTCTTACACTCGTACTGGCCATTCAATTGCTTTATAACAAGCTCTGAATCTCCATAAATTTCAACTGAAACAGCCCCGGCTTCTCTTAGGTATTGAAGCCCTCTAAGCAACGCCTCGTACTCAGCTTGATTGTTCGTGACAGTAGGCTGAATAGGGATAGCAAACTCAAACATCTCACCTCTGGGTGATATTAATAAAATCCCTACTCCTCCACCTTTACCACATGAGGATCCATCAAAGAACAAAGCCCACAGAGTAATTTCAAGCAAATCAATTGATGGATCACAATGCTCAGTAATAAAATCGGCAATAATCTGACCTTTTATAGCTTTTGCCGATTCGAACTTCAACTCAAACTCAGATAAGGCCAAAATCCACTTGCCAATCCTTCCATTCAAAATTGGCATCGATAACATATGTCTTATTACATCAAACTTTGAATATACAACGCATTCGGCATTCAACAAGTAGTGCCGAAACTTTGTACACGAGTAGTAAACACACAAGCACAACTTCTCCGCAGCCGAATACCTGGTCTCAAGATCAAGTAATTTTCGGCTAAGGTACGCTACTACTCGCTCCTTTCCTTCAATTTCTTGTATAAGGGCCGATCCAATGGTTTGGGTATCGGCCACCATGTACAACTTAAAAGGCTTGTTCAACTGTGGAGGCACCAGCACTGGTGGTTCCTTCATGTATTGCTTGATTCCATCGAAAGCCTTCTGTTGTTCGTCACCCCATGCAAATTTTGGTCATTCTTGAGCTTCAACAACAGAGAAAAGGGCAAAACCTTTTGTGACAAAATTGAAATGAACCTTCTCACAAAATTGATCTTGCCAAGCAGTGATTGCAACTCTTTGAGATTGTTTGGAGGAACCACTTCATCGATAGCTTTCATGCTTTTCTTGCCAACTTCAATCCCTCCTTCATGTACCAGAAATCCCAAGAATTCTCTTGCTGATACTCCGAAGGCACACTTATTTGGATTCATCTTCAATCCATGCTTTCGGGTGCACTCCAGAGTTCTCTTTACATCCTCCAAGTGTGAGTCATGATTCAAAGATTTTATCACGACATCATCAATGTAAATTTCAACAATTTTGCCGATCAACTCATGAAAGATATAATTCATGGCTCATTGATAAGTTGCACCAGCATTTTTCAACCCAAATGTCATGACTATCCACTCAAACAGGCCTATATGACCAGGACATCTGAAGGCTGTCTTCGATATGTCTTATATTGCCATAAATATTTGGTTGTACCCTGCATTACCATCCATAAAACTGATAACCTTATGTCCAGTAGTGACATCAACCAATAAATCAGCAACAGGCATTGGGTATCCATCCATAGGAGTAGCTCTGTTCAAATCTCTGAAATCTATGCAAACCCTCATCTTCCCATTTTTCTTGTAGACAGGGACGATGTTAGAGATCCACTCTGCATACCTGCATGGCCGAATGAAGTTTGCATCAAGTAATCTCTCAACTTCCTTTTTCACATCGGCCAATACTTCATCCTTGTAGATTTTCCGGGGAGGTTGCTTATAAGGTCTAAAACCAGGCTTGATTGGCAACCGATGCTCAACAATAGAACGATCTAAGCCAGGCATCTCCGAATAATCCCAAGCGAAACAATCTTTATATTCTTTTAACAGCTTGATCAACTCCTCTCTGAAACTTGACTCCAAGTTAGCACTGATAAATGTTGGCCTTGACTTTTCACCATTTCCAATATCAACTTCTTCTAATTTATCAGCTGACATGAATCCACGTCCTAACTTTCCATCAGTCCCATCAACTGGATTATCCATTTAAAAATTACTATAAGAGCCGACTGCTTGAATCGGTACGTTGATCACTACCGACGGGTTCAACAGACCTTCACCCCGCCTTTTCCTGAGAAGCAGTCAATGCCTTGATACTCCCAGAAAGCTGGTTCGACATTTGCCACGCTCACTGAATCGTCTGCTTGGACCACTTCAATGTCATCATCTACCCACTGAACGAGCTGTTGATGCATGGTAGATGGGATGCAGCAATTGGCATGGATCCAGTCCCGCCCAAGCAGCAAGCTATAAGCTCCTTTACCTTCAATGACAAAGAAGGTCGTGCGCAATGTTTTGGACCCGATCATCAAGTCTATGTGCACGCAGCCCTTGGTATCTGAGGGATTTCCAGCAAAATCATTCAGAATTATGCTCGTTGGGGTTAAGTCCCCGGGGCCCATGCCAAGCTTCCTAAAGGTGGTGTATGGCATCACGTTAACCGCAGCTCCACCATCAACAAACATCTTGGTCAATGGCTTGCCATTGACGTATCCCTTCAAGTATAACGGCCTCATGTGTCGATTCCTGGCCGGTTTGTCAAAGGTGGCCTGCTTAGCCAACACCAGTTGCGCCGTTAACCCCCCCAAGCTGCTCATCCTCATTGATATCTGAAGATGTCTCCTCCTGCACAACTTGATTAGCGGGAGCCATGAACTCATTCGGCAAAAAGTATACCATGCATGCTGGAGCCGAACGACCCGATCCTTCAGGCTTGTTTTTTGGGTGCCACACTTGCTTTTTCTGGATTCCCGCCTGCTTCAATTCCCAGTTCCTCAAGCGTTGAACCCTTCTCTTTTGGCTTTTCCTCAAGCCAGGTGGGCACCACTGTCCTTGTTGCCAGATGTACTCGTGCTCCTCTTCCTCTTGATCGACCCACCTTTGGTCAGCTTGTCTTTTCCTTGGGTGATCAATGACCTCATTTATTTTTAGACGCCGATCGTCATTAGGATGCATCCTTCCAATTCTCTCATGGACGGATCGGCGATTGACAGTTTCCTGCCTGTACTCAGAATATCTATCACTGCACTCAGGGCAATTCCTTAATGTAGGGAGCTTCAAGCCTTCGTTCCAGCAGTGTCTAAAGAATGCGCACCCCCAATGTGCATGCTCCTGTTCCCACGCGTGATCTTCTAGCTCTCTTCTGCGCGCCTCTTCTTCAGACCTGCGCCTCTCCTCTTCATACTTTTGCTTCTGGTAGCGTTCCTTTTCCTGCTGACGCCGCCATTTGTTGAGGAGAATGCGAGTGGTAACCCTGGGCTTGGACCTGGATGATTCCCCAACTTCAACCTGGCTCTTGAGGATGCGAGGAGCTTCCCTGTGGACTTGCTCCATGGTCACTTGTCGTGTGGGATCCACTGATCCATCCTGTTTTGCCCTAGCTGACGTCAGGACCTTCACCTTTCCCTTCTGTTCGGCAGTTACCATGTTGACAGAAAAGCCAACCATGTTTTGAGAAAAAGGGTGACCATCCAGTTTCATCTTGTTATCAAATTTCAAATGCCCTTCCTGGATAGCCTTCTGGATCCTCATCCTGAAGACCTTGCAATCATTAATGGAGTGAGAGTTTCTATCATGAAAACCACAATAACGTTTCTCTTTAACTCCATCAGGCTGAAGCATAGAATGCCCTTCAGGCAACTTGATTCGGCCTTCTTTCACCAAGAACTCAAAGAGCTTGTCAGCTTTGGTGACATCGAAGTCATACGTGCCCTTGGTTTGTTTGATCCACCGCTGGTTCACAGTCAAAGGCTCCTTGCCCCACATAATTTCAGCGGCGGCCACTTCCTCATCATCATCAAATTCTTCCATTTGATCAGCCTTTTCGAGGAACTGGTTGTAGATGCCAGCTATGTCATGATGCTTGGCAAATCTGGTATCCTTCTTGAACCCGTAGGCCTGATTACTCATCAATGACAGCTTCTGAGACAACTGACCAAGGTTGTCAAATTCCATGCCAAACAACTTCTCCCGAATAGCTGGCAACATCCCCGCAATGACCCATATTAGCCACCGATCATCCGCGAGTCAAAGAGAAGCACATGCCCTTGACTTCCCTAAATCTTCTGAGGAATTCCAGAGGCGTCTCATTGTGCCTTTGCTTCAAGGTAGCCAGATCAATCAGCTTCTTCTCTGTGCTACCACTAAAGTAATGGGCATGGAACTTTTGTTCTAGATCCCTCCATGTGCCGACTGACTGAGGGGGCAAAGAGGTAAACCATTGGAATGCTGAGCCCGTTAATGACAGAGGGAAATACCTAACCCTGAACGCCTCATCAGGTGAGGCTTCTCCAAGCTGCATTAAATATCGAGCAATATGCTCTACAGTGCTTGTATCGTCCTGCCCAGAGAACTTTGTAAACTCCGTAGGAGGCTTCACCCTTGGTGGCAAGATCACCCTGTAGTACCACTCTAGGAAGGGAGGCGTATAAGCTGGTCCTTGCATTTTAGGTTTAAGGCCGAATTGATTTTGCATCAGATCGGCCATTTTCTGTACCAGAATATCATCATTGCATTCCTGCAGCTGTACCATACCCAGGATTTGGGAGATCGTCAATAGCGCCATAGTCCACGACCTCATGGTAACCCCCACCGTACATATTTTTCTGCAACCTGTTACTGGCTGGAGCTATCTTGTAAGTGGAATGGGGCGGCACTCCAGACGAACCGAACGCCAGGTCCCCATATGTAGGCTGATATGGGTTTGGCTGTTGAACGGGTTGACCTCTATTGTTTTGTAGAGGCGGCTGGACTGGCTGACTCCCCATGCTTTGTATAGGAGGTTGGACCGGTTGACTCCCAAGGCTTTGTACAGGGGATTGGACCGGTTGACTCCCAAGGCTTTGTGGAGGAGGCTGGATCGGCTGGCTCTGCAGTGGCGGTTGAGCTCCTGTTGGTTGGGCAGAACTGGTTTCCCCGACTTCTGCAGAATATGCGTGAGGGGATACTCGAGTAAACACCTTTTCCATGCCTGGGTCGAATACGCCGATCATCATCTGCTTGAACATGCTTAAGAAAGCCGTATGATGCTTTCCCATCACGCCTTCTCGCTAGCCTCCCGAAAAGCATTCGGAGCCTCTTCTTTCTCTTGAAAAGATGTGGTATCAGGCTCCCCTGGCAACAGAACCCTGGGCATTTCAGACTTAAGGTACGGGACGCCACTTCTGTTCTTGCCGAACGACATCAAACACTTCATCTGGAATTGGTCAATGGCGTCCTTCAGCTACGCTTGTTGCTCTGGAGATAAGTCATCAATGGTGACGTCCATAACGTCGCCGATTTCGGGCTTGATCCAACTAGAAGAGTCCCACCAGGCGTGCCAAAAAGTGGGTTGACGCAAAATCCGCACCCCGCGCCAAGCACACAGCAAGCCGAACTAGATGGCTTAACACATGAGCAGATTCCGAAGCGTGCCAGTCAATTTTCCTGAAATTAACAAAGGGTAACGCAGTTAGATGCCAAAGCTTGGAACTTGCCGGGTGGTACCAGACAGTTCCATATTTGCGGCTAAAAGCCATGTAAAGTGACATTAGCTATGAGAAGCTATCTGTCAACAGATTGAAAACCATTCGGGAGCTTTAAAGCATAAAACAGAACATAGCCGAATAGATAACGTAAACGTGACGAAAAATCGGTCTTTGTCTAAATGACGTTACTCATGCACAAGATCATGACCGATCCTCGAGGATAAATAACAGTAAAAATAAATGAAGTAAAGCATGATTACAAATATGTAATGAACAAGCATGCATAGGCCCAAAGCACTAGTCTACCGAATGTCTAAGTACTTTAAAAACCCGTCGAGCATGAAACCAAACAAGTTAATCCACCACATGATACAACTTGTTTAAAATCACACCATCAACCACAAAAAGATCTATCCACAGCATGATACAATCTAAATATGGAAAGCTAAAAGCATGCGTTGTTTAAAACATAACTTATAAGCACGCTTTACTCATGAAAGCATAACCGAACGCGGCTGTACAGCCGAATCGGGATTCGTGGAGAAGGAACCAACATTGCCAAAGATGATAAACCTATCAGATTGAATCGAAATCTAATCCACCAAATGATTAGCTCTAAAACAACCCAAAAACCTGCATCTACCGCATGATACCCGGTTCTATCAAGATTCACACAAGATTAGCAAGCTTGAACCCACAACACGTAACAACTTAGATTAATACGGGTTCAGCTATTAAAACACACATGATCCACGTGCCTTATTGAGGAAAAGATGCGAGCGTGCAATGTAGAGATCACCAAACAAGATAAAACCGACCCAAATCAATCTAAATTGGGCAAAAGAGTATTACATGAATTTAAACATAAAAGTAAAAACTCAAAGCAACACGTGGTAACTTAATGAATATATTAGATCTTGCCAAATCTAATAGAGCCGATAACTAGCTCCAAGCTAGATCTTAGCCTACCGCATGGCTCATGATCTAACAAGAAACCCTCTTGAACCAAGCTTAAATCCACCGCATGATACTAAGCATGGTAACAAGACTACTTGCATCACGATCTAAATCCACCGCATGATACTAGACATGATACAAGGTTGCCGGTACTTACGGAGGTCGACGGATCGATGAACCCTCTCGAAGATGTTTTGGACAAGGTTTGAGTCAAACATTAAGATTATAAATTTTGATAACTTTTAATTTGTTGAGTTTGGAAATATAAAAATCATATAATATATTTGTCTTGGAAATTATTTTCATAAAAATGTACATATATAACTTTATAATAAATATTTCTGTACAAAATACAAGTAAAATTTATACTTTGGAGATCATGTTGCTGTCGTAAACGTCTTCTAATTGCAATACGGAGGGAGTATTAGACAAAATCTTGAATGCCCTAAGTGCTAACGAACTAACAAACTAAACAACAATAGACTTTGGGATCGGAGGGAGCAGTATACTTAGGGCAGTCCCAATGGGACATTTAGTGTGGTTTCTATGTCTATTGATTATCTTGCCAACTAAGCAAAATGGTGATATGACAGCCTAATTAATGAGGAAAGAGAGCACAAATCATAGAAATGCTTTTCTCATGGATAAACCATGTCTACTCTTGACCCAATGCACAAGAAATCTTGAATTTTCCATTGGGAAGAAAACACTAGTTTCTATGGTATTAATGCAACACTCCCTATTGGTCAAATTGAGAGAGAGATAGAGAAGACAATTATTATGTGAAGACACTACCACTGTGAAGTATAGTTTCTGTAACATCCTTATAATTGGTGTGAATTCAAAATGTGGAATTTCAAAAACTTGAATTGTATTTGAGTGCTCATGAAACAATAAAGGGTGTCTTCCTGTTTCTTTCCCCGATTCCTAGATTTAATTTTGGGCACCAACGATAATTTTAGGACTTATAATCTGCTAGTGTGAGAAGTTGGATCTTCATTTGGATTTTATTTGGGTTTTTATTTGAGTGAATTCAAATTTGAATTCAAATTTGAATCAAATTAATAGTCTAAAGAAAAGATGAAGCACACCTATACATAGCGGGCCGCCAACTCACAAACTCACCCAGCGCCGCTTTTGGCCCACTCGCCGGCCCAGCTAGCCGCCCGCGTCGCAGACACCTACCGCGCGCCGCCCGGGTCGCCGCCAAGTGGGGCCCGCACCGCGTCACGCCGACGTCACGCCTACGTCATCGTCGTCATCCTCCCCGCTTTACCCCTTTGGGCCGACGCGCCAAAGGCCAAAGCGCGGCGCGCGCCGGCCGTGGCCTCGCCGCCGCGCGCGCGCCCCGCGACTCCCAACGCATCCTGGCCATCCACATACCCCGCGTCGCGCCGCCCTATTTAAAGCCACCGCCGAACCCTAGGGGAGCTCCGAACCCTAGCCGCCCCAGGGGCAACTCCCCTGACCAACCACGTCGTGCCGTCGGAGGAGAAGGGAGTGAAGGAGGAAAGGAGGAGGAGAGGAGCCGCCCGCGGGAGAGCCGTCCTCCACGAAGACCGGAGCCGCCCGAGGGAGGAGCCGGACCCGCTGGGAATGACTACATCCCCTACTTCCTCTTCTTCCCCAGCGATGCACCGCCGCCTCCTTCTTCTTCCTCCTCGCCGGCAAGCCGCACCGCCACACTACACCGACGCACTACACTTCGGCCAGGAGCCACGGAGGTGAGGACGATCACTGCTTCCCTCTTGTGGACACCCCGGCCTTCGAGCCGAGGGAGAAACGTGTCGCCTGCACCGTGCCACCGCACCGCCGCCGCTGGTGATGCCGTCCATCGAGCCAGGCTGGGATGAGCTTTCTTGCAGGTGACGCCGCCTTCACCAACGCGCGTGCGCCGTTTGCCTAGCCTAGCCCTTCTATCCGTAGTGAGCCGCCCCGTCTTGGCCGCCGGCGTGGCCCGTCGCCGCACGTTCGCGTTCGCGCGCGCGTCCGTGCGAGCAACGATGCCCCCCCGCAGGCGTGCACCCCAGCACATGCGCGCCTTAGCCCTGGAGGAAAGGCTGGGCCTTTGGCCCCTTCTCTCACGCCGGACCTCGAGATTGCACTCCTGTCGGTCGCGCCGCCATGGCCTCCCCGTGGATGGTTGCCTCGCGCACGCGGACGCAGAGGAGGGAACGCCGCCCTCTTGACCGGCGAGTGCACGCTTCGCCACCGGTCGCCGCTTCCACTCACGCGCGTTTGTGCCCAGCTGCGGTCATCTTGTCCGCCGCCACCCATGGCGCCGGCCTGAACTCTGTCGTGCCGCCCGATTTCGACCAGTGCCAAGCCTAGCCCGTGTCAATCACCCCTACGCGTATGCGCACCCAAGCGCGCGCCTTCACACGCACGTCGCGCGCCTCCTGACCAGAGAGGGCACCCGCGCCAACACCAGCGCCGCGTCGCCGTCGCCGCGCCCGCGCCGATGCCGGACTCACCGCGACGGCCACCAGCTCCCGTCCTTGCGCCCTTCGAGCCCAGCAACCCAAGGGAATCCTAGTAGTCGCCCCGTGTTGGCCAGACACCCAGGCGCAGTGGGACTCGTCGCCGGCAAGGTCTTTCCGCGCCGCCGCCTTCCTTGTAGGCATTTGATCGAGCACCTAGGATCGCAGTCACAAGCACAGGATTGGGTGGTGCACGGGTGGCCACATGCCGGCGTGGCCACAGCCAATCCGCCCAGATCCGCTGCGGCCAGCCACTCCCGCCCAAGGCCACACGCACGCCCGCACCGCGCGCGGCCGCACGGCACCCGGCCGGATCCCATGCGGCGGCCAATGGCGGGCCGGCCACGCGTGGGCCGCAGGGGGGCCAAGCCGCACCCGCGATCCGGGGATCCTGTGCGGCTGGGTCCGATTAGGGGTGGGTTTTAACTTATTTTAATTTCAAAAAATATATTTTTCCTTTGAAAAATCCTAGAAAATCCATTTTAACTCCAAAAATTGTGAAACCTTTTCCAGAAAATTTCTAAAATCTTAAACTCCGGGTTAGGGTGGTGTTTACTCTCTTTTGGCTCTTAATTGCTTTTCTTTGGAGTTAATTGCTTTAGGACCGCTATTTATTTTCCTTTCGCGCTTCTAGGAGCAGCTGGAGCCGGGGAGCTGATCCCGGAGTATGACTACGCCGACGACTTCACCGCGGAGGACTACCCGACCCCAGGTTCACGCCCGACTGATTCTGAAATACCTATTAGGCATTGCTAAGTAGAAATGCTAGCGCTTTATTTTATATATGCTTGATGATGAACCTTGCATTGCCTCTTTGTTTACCCTGTCCTTGATTGCCCTACTACTACTGTATATATATATGTTTATGTGAGCGTGTATATACGCCGAGCTTCGCGATGCATGTGTTGGGATGGGAATAGTGGTTCTTGGCGTGAGTGGGGTAAAAACCGGCAGGAGAAGGCGTTTTGGGTACTTTGGCGGGGGGTGAGCTTCGAAACAACCGATCCGGGATCGGGGACGAGGGGTGCACTCCTCGGTGTACCCCTACTATTACGGTTTTCGGAGCCTAGGTGTTGGGGTTTTACTTGCGTTTGGAGGATATGAGCTCGCCCCGTCCGAAACCGAGTGGATCAACTTGTCTATAGGACATCGTGCACACCACCCCCGCCGAGAGTGGGGATAGGGCCGTGTTGAGCTCGGCAAGTGCGGAACCATACCCCGCTAGGATGGATAGCGGGGTATCGGTGGGGGGCGGTGGAGGTGAGACCACCCTCTCGGAGCGACTCCCGTGTGGCCACACGTGAGCATTTCACGGCTTCCGGTCTTGTCCCTTCGAGGAGGGACGGCTTTTGAGGGCCGGATGCGGATGGGATCGTAACTACCGAGAGTTCCGTCGGGCATACTCCCCGGTACTCATGCAAGGAAGGAAGAATAGTAGAAGACGGACTCTGGTAGAATTCCCCCCGTACTCCTACTAGGACTCGCTCCGTGTACTCCTACTAGGACTCCCGCCTTGTAACCGACTAGGAACCCGCCCCCCGGACTATATAAAGGAGGGCCGGTACCTAGCCGCACATCCCCAATCCCTCCGGGGACAACCCAACACCAAGCGCAGGCGCCATACTTGATCCCCCAAACAGACGTAGGCTTTGCCACCTTGGCAGCCCGAACCCGTATAAATCTTGTGTCCCGTGTCCTTGCGCATACCTTCGAGTTCTCGGTCTCCCGATCACGATCCCCACCGCACAATCTACTACCTCGGGTACCCCCTCGGTAGGTTTGCCGGTCTAAAACACCGACACCGGCGCGCCGGTGAGGGGTGATCATCACCACCGGCGAATTCGAAGGACCAATTATCGAGATCGGTCTGCTCGTCGAAACGGCGACTTGCTGAAATTCCCAAACCGAAGTCAAGACCCTTGCGATTCGGTTACACCCGACCGCATCAAGTCCAAGATTGCGGAGTCCAACTCGAAATCATATTCGAGCTCGAAGCATACCGCTTGTTCATCTACACGAGCTCCTGAAGAATCTGTGCAACATCAAATTCAAGAAGTGTCAAGTCGCTACACGCCAAGACAACGACATCAAGATCGAGGCAGAATCGAGTTCAACTGTGCGAATACGAGTCCAAAATTACCACGGTCGTGTGGTACCTTTGTTTTGCTGAAGCCTTGTCACGTGTTGCATGCAAAGACCACCAAGCAAGAATTTTGTTGTGCTCACACGGAGTCTCACGTGCAAAACATTCAAGTGCTACTTTCCTGTTGGCGCCAACCAATTTTGGGAAGATCTAAGCGGCTCCGCATCAACTACGCCGTGCGCCGCAACTACTCGTCTCCGGCCGCACACGCTCTACGCCGATCTCGCCGTGCGCCACGACTACTCGTCCCCGGCAGCACGCGCTCTACGTCGACCTCGCGGTGCGCCGCGACTACTCGTCTCCGGCCGCACACGCTCTACGTCGACCTCGCCGTGCACCGCGACTACTCGCCTCCGCCGCACGTGCTCTACGTCAACCTCGTCATGCACCGCGAGTACTCGTCTCCACTCTCCCGGCTGCGGCGATCTACCTCGACTACTCGGCCTCGCGGCGGCTCGTCGTCGACTACTTCGTCTCCGCCGCGCGTCCGGGGTGCCTCGGCACGTCGCGCGGCTCGTCACGCGGCTTGTCGCGCCACTCGTCGTCGACCACTCGTCGTCGACAACTTCGTCTCTACCGCGCGTCCGGTGCCTCGGCACGTCGCGCGGCTCGTCACGCGGCTTGTCGCACCGCTCGTCGTCGACCACTCGTCGTCGACTACTTCGTCTCCGCCGCGCGTCCGGGGTGCCTCGGCACGTCGCGCGGCTCGTCACGCGGCTTGTCGCGCCACTCGTCGTCGACTACTTCGTCTCCGCCGCGCGTCGCGCGGGTGCCTCGGCACGTCGCGCGGCTCGTCACGCGGCTTGTCGCACCGCTCGTCGTCGACCACTCGTCGTCGACTACTTCGTCTCCGCCGCGCGTCCGGGGTGCCTCGGCACGTCGTGCGGCTTCGTCGCGCGGCTTGTCGCACTCGCTCGTCGTCGACTACTTCGTCTGCGCCGTGCGTCCGGGTGCCTCGGCACGTCGCGCGGCTCGTCGCGCGCGCGCGGCTTGTCGCGCCGCTCGTCGTCGACTACTTCGTCTGCGCCGCGCGTCGGGGTGCCTCGGCACGTCGTGCGGCTCGTCACGCGCTTGTCGCGCCGCTCGTCGTCGACTACTCGTCGTCGACTACTTCGTCTCCGCCGTGCGTCCGGGGTGCCTCGGCACGTCGCGCGGCTCGTCACGTGGCTTGTCGCGCCGCTCGTCGTCGACCACTCGTCGTTGACTACTTCGTCTCCGCCGCGCCTCGCGGGTGCCTCGGCACGTCGCGCGGCTCGTCACGCGGCTCGTCGCGCCACTCATCGTCAACTACTCGCGTGCTCGTCGTCGACTACTTCGACTACGCCGCGCGTCCGGTGCCTCGGCACGTCGCGCGGCTCGTCACGCGGCTTGTCGCGCCGCTCGTCGTCGACTACTCGTCGTCGACTACTTCGCCTTCGTCGCGCGTCCGGTGCTTCGGCACATCGTGCGGCTCGTCCACGCGCGCTCGCCGGTGCCGCTCGTCGACTACTCCGCCTCGCCACGGCTCGTCGTCGACTACTTCGTCTTCGCGCGCGCGTCCGGGGTGCGCGGCACGTCCGCGCGGCTTGCCACGCGGCTTGTCGCGCGCGCTCGTCGTCGACTACTCCGCCTCGCCCGGGCTCGTCGTCGACTACTTCGACTACGCGCGCGCGTCCGGGTGCCTCGGCACGTCGCGCGGCTCGTCCACGCGGCTTGTCGCGCCGCTCGTCGTCGACTACTTGTCGTCGACTACTTCGCCTTCGTCGCGCGTCCGGGTGCTTCGGCACGTCGCGCGGCTCGTCACGTGGCTCGCGCGCGCCGCTCGTCGACTACTCCGCCTCGCCCGGCTTGTCGTCGACTACTTCGTCTTCGCCGCGCGTCCCGGCGCTTCGCGCACGTCGCGCGGCTTGCCACGCGGCTTGTCGCGCCGCTCGTCGTCGACTACTCCGCCTCGCCCGGGCTCGTCGTCGACTACTTCGTCTTCGCCGCGCGTCCGGGTGCCACGGCACGTCGCGCGGCTCGTCACGCGGCTTGTCATGCCGCTCGTCGTCGACTACTCGTTGTCGACTTCTTCGCCTTCGTCGCTCGTCCGGGTGCTTCGGCACGTCGCGCGGCTCGTCACGCGGCTCGCCGCGCCGCTCGTCGACTACTCGGCCTCGCCCGTGCTCGTCGTCGACTACTTCGTCTTCGCCGCGCGTCCGGGCCGCGGCACATCGCGCGGCTTGCCACGCGGCTCATCGCGCCACTCGTCGTCGACTACCCCGTCACACGGCTCATCATCGACTACTCCGTGCGCCGCGACTTCGTCTTGCGGCCACACCGGCTTTACTTCGCCCACACCGTACGTGGTGACTACTTGTCTCGCGGCAACACTGTCTCTACTTCGAGTACGCCGCGCGCCGCCACGACGTCATCTTCCCCGGTCGCATCGCGTCGACCATTCATCTCGACTAGTTTTCCAAACTAGTCGAGAACGGCAGTCACGCCCCCAACAACTAGTCGGAATCAACTCTGACTAGTCGACTTCAGCAACAACCGTCGCGGCTCCATCGCCGATCGCCACGGCTTCATCTACAAGTCTGCCCAGGCAGCAACAGCTAAGTCATTTATCTAAATGATTACTGTTTTCTTGGCTTGTTCTCCTCATCATGTAGGACTACTTGCCGACTACTCATTTGTGTATGCTTCTCGGCGGGTTTTCACGGGAGCTACACTCCGCTGACTACTCTTGGGGCATATCAATCAAGTCGCCGCGAGTCTACTTCATCAACTCGGGGGCTATCCCTAGGAGGCAGTTTCTAAAGTCCGCTACGCGCGGCAATCTAAAGTCGACTTCTAAAGTCGCATTCTAAAGTCCGCTCCATGCGGCATCTTAAAGTCGACTCCGGCCGCATCTTCGCCCTCGCTTCGATGGCATACTACGTGTGTAAGCTTCGATGGAACCTAGCCGTAAGCGGCCCTCGGAGTCCCGGCGACGATGGAACCTAGCCGCACGTGGTCTTCACGCTCCGTACCATGGGTCCAAGTACCCTAAGTACTCGCGCTCCGTACCTTGGGTCCGAAATCCATGGCCCGTGTACGCAAGTCGACTCCGGCCGCACCTTCAAGTCCACTACGGTGGCACCCGTACCTTGGGTCCGAAATCCATGGCCTAGGTACACAAGCCGACTTCGGCCGCACCTTCAAGCCCGCTCGGCGGCAATCGTACCTTGGGTCCGAAATCCATGGCTCGTGTACTTAAGCCCACTCCGTGGGCACAAGTCGACTCGGTCGCACCTTCAAGCCCGCTTTGGCGGCAACCGTACCTTGGGTCCGAAATCCATGGCTCGGTGTACTTAAGCCCACTCCGTGGCACAAGTCGACGCTAACGGTCGCATCCAAGCCCACTCCGGTGGCACAAGCCCGCTCTGGCGGCAATCGTACCTTGGGTCTGAAATCCATGGCTCAGGTACTCAAGCCCACTCCGGTGGCACAAGCCGACTCCGGTCGCAATCTTAAGCCCGCTCCGGCGGCAAAACTACTCGTTTTTTCTGATTTTTTATTCGCTTTGGCTTTCCGGAAAGTGCTTTTCGTTTTTTGCATCTTAAGTCCACCCCGCGTGGCACAAAGTCGACTACTGCAGTCGCACCTAAAGTCCGCTCTACGCGGCAACTAAAGTCGACTTCGGATTTCAAGTCGCATCTCAAAGTCCGCTCCGCGCGGCACAAAGTCGACTTCGGTTTTCAAGTCGCATCTCAAAGTCCGCTTCGCGCGGCACAAAGTCGACTTCGGTTTTTAAGTCGCATTCTAAAGTCTCGCTTCCGACAAAGACGACTACTTCTCAAGCTCCACGGCTCGACGCCAAACTGCTACTTGGAATCTCTCCAGCTCGGGGGATACTCGAAGATAACTTAAGCATGCTTCGCTCGCTCTCAAGCTCGGGGGCTCCTCACCAATCACTACTCGACGTGGCTCATACGGCTCTCTTATCTCGGGGGCTACACGCTGCAAGAGTACTCGGGTGATGGCTTTCGTGGATACTGAAGACCCTTGGATTGATTACCTAATCATTTCAAGGCTCGGGGGCTGCTATGCTACACCCATCATTCAAATTTTTTCAAGACTGATGAGCTGGACCACCTTCCAGCCTCGCGGCAGTTCAAGTACTATCGAAGACTTCTCCAAGCAGTACTCGAGGACGCTCAAGAACTACTCGAAGAGGCTTCAAGACTACTCGAACTACTACTCTCGACTCCAACGTGCTCGGGGGCTTGTCGGGCATACTCCCGGTACTCATGCAAGGAAGGAAGAATAGTAGAAGACGGACTCCGGTAGAATTCCCCCGTACTCCTACTAGGACTCGCTCTCGTGTACTCCTACTAGGACTCCTGCCTTGTAACCGACTAGGAACCCACCCCCCGGACTATATAAAGGAGGGCCGGTACCTAGCCGCACATCCCCAATCCCTCCGGGGACAACCCAACACCAAGCGCAGGGCGCCATACTTGATCCCCCAAACAGGACGTAGGGTTTGCCACCTTGGCAGCCCGAACCTGTATAAATCTTGTGTCCCGTGTCCTTGCGCATACCTTCGAGTTCTCGGTCTCCCGATCACGATCCCCACCGCACAATCTACTACCTCGGGTACCCCTCGGTAGGTTTGCCGGTCTAAAACACCGACAAGTTCGCCGGTAGGATGGGTTCGGTCGTCCGTACACCGGTCGGGTACCATTCGGGATGGGTACGGGTGTACACACTCTGCAGAGTTGTTCGATCTATAGCTATAGCCACGTCCTCGGTCATGGACACTGCCTAGACGACATGTTAGTTCCTCACGTTTTGGGATTTCTACCTTCCCCCTATAGGAGAGTGTGTGGTGAGCCGTGGTTGCAGCCGGCTAGAGGAGAGAGGCTCCATCTACCTCGTCGATCCGGTTGTAATCATTGAGGTGCGAGGAGAGGAAGTTCTCGCATCGACCCTAGATAGGAGTAGGTGGTGGAGACGGGTCTCCTGGGTGACCAGGTGATTCCGAGCTGTGTTGAGAGACTTGGGAATTGGGGATATTGATGGAGATACCTTGTTTATACTCGCCGTCGTCTTGCTCGGGAAACCGCAGCCGCTTCCTTGTCTATTTCCCTTCCCTTTAGATGTTAGGCCACTTAAAGCTACATACGCTTGGTGACGTGGATGTCGGTGTTTTAGACCGGCAACCTACTAAGGGGAGTACCCGAAGTAGATGAATATGGCCTCACCGAGATCGGTAACTCGAAGGAAGAGACACGTGGCACACGGTTTAGACGAGTTCGGGCCGCGAGGTGCGTAATACCCTACGTCCCGTATGCCGCATAGCTCGGATTGATTGGGCACGATTACAAGATGGTGCAATAGTGCGCCGTGGGTTGTATGAGATGAGATGTTGTGAGGTGATCCTAGAGATCGGTCCCCTCGCCTCGCCTTATATGGTCCGGGAGGCGGGGTTACAAGTCGGAGTACGGAGAGAGTACTAGTCGAGTACGTCTAGGAGTCCTTCATATAGTGCGGAACATGTACAGCTCTCTAACCGAGTACTACTCCTTTGTAGTCCTTGTGCTCCACGCCATCAGATGCCATGTAGCGCAAGCCGGTAGTCCCGGGGCCCACCGAGTAGTCGGTCCCGGTACCCACCGAGGTAGTGGGCCCGGGGAGGTCCATATGACAAGCCCCCGAGTACTTTGTAGTCGAGAAGGATAGCTTCAAGTAGTCTTGACGGCCTTAACGAGTAGTCCTCAAGCGTCCCCGAGTACTACAAGTCAAAAGTCCTCAAGAGTAGTCGAATCATCCCGAGGCCGGAACGTACTCCGGTCGATGTTTGAGCAATCTTGAAGTCTTCTCGAGTAGTCCCAAGCGTCCTCGAGTGCCGCCTTCGAAGGTCTTCAAGAAATGCTCGTCTTGTCTTGAAGCGGAGTCGATATGGAGGTGCGATTGCAAAATCGCACTCCATATGGAGTAGCCCCCGAGCCTTAGATTGAGCCGCGAGGCTCGGGCCGAGGGTCTATCTCGAAGTCTTGACAAGAGAATCCCAAAAAATCCAGAGAGAAAAAACCGAAGGACACGTGGCACGGAGCCCCCGAGGCTTGAGTCGAGTACTTCCTCTCGAATTGAAGGGTCATCTTGAAGAATGTGTCCTGAGATGCTCCTGAGTCTTGTCGCTTCCCAGGTAGTCGAGTAGAAGTAGCCGAGCCCCCGAGGTGAGGCGCGTCGACTAGTAGAATGCGAAGAGTCACGCGCGGCCGCCGAGTCGGCCCGAGCGCGGACTTATCGATCCGGCCGTTGGAAGGCCGGTTTGACTTATAAATAGAAACCAAAACCCTTAGGGTTTTCCACCCATCCGTGCCGTAGTCATTTTGATTCCATCCGAGGTAGATCTACTCCCGGCGCACGCCGCCGCCTTAGTAGATCCAAGTGCGCCGCCACCCGCAGCTTTTAGGGTAGCCCCCGAGCGGATGCGCGTGAAGACGCCCGCACTTGGAGAATGAAGCCTTCACCGTCCAAGTCCGCGAAGGCCGCCGGGAAGAAGAGGGGTCGCGAAGAGGCCGCCACGACCGCCACCGAAGCAAAGACCGCCAATATCTCCACCGCGGGCCGATCCAAGCCGCGAGTGGAAGAAATCAAAAGTGAAGACCGAAGATCCGTTGGCCCTCCCGAACGGCGGATTCATCCGGAAAAAGAAGTTGATATGTGGAGGGCCGCCGCCCGAGATCCATATCCGATGGAGAAAGCCGAAGACGAGATTCCAATGTTTGCGCGGTTCGTGGAGCGCGAACTCGCGCTCCCAGCTAGTGATTTCTTCAAAGGCCTCCTCGGGTACTATGGAGTTGAGTACCTGAATCTGAACCCTAACGGTATTTTCCATACCGCGGTCTTCGTGCATTTTTGTGAGGCTTTCCTTGGGATCAAGCCGCACTAGATCCTCTTCCGGAAGTTTTTCCGGTGAAGCCGCACCAAGCGCCACCAATTTAAGATTAGTCGGAGGAGCCGCATCCGGTTGAGAGAAGACGCCGCGGAGCGCACCGGCTTACAAGCTTGTTGATTCCAACACCGATTGGAAGACGAGGTGGTTCTACATCACAAACCACCACCCCGGCCTGCCGAAGCCGAGCGGAAGGCGGCCCAGGCACCGCGAGTGGTGGAACACGGAGCCCACCATGCAGGAAGGGATCCAGCTCCCCGAGCTGCTGGCACGCATCAAGGTGCTCGGGAAACGCGACCGAGGGCCGAGCATGTGGCCTTCGGTTTATGAAGTAGAGGGTGCGGCCACTGATGGCCCGTGACACCTTGGGCTTCGAGTTCACCGGCGACGACGACACGTCGCGGATGCCCGGAGGCGAGATGGACGACGACGACATCATCGAGAGGCTGACGCGGATCTTCAAGGATATGCCACCGTACACGGCGTGCCCTGTCCAGGAGTACTCCGCCGCGTGCCCGCCGAAGGAGGTGAGTAGTCGTGCTCCCTAGTCGAGTAGTCCTTGCTTGGAGTAGACGTGCTGATGTCTTGTGCCTTTGCAGGATGACTTGAAAAAGTTCGTCTCCGAGCCGCAGCCGCCCCCTCACGGGATCGAGATCCCGAAGGAAGGGAAGGCCAAGACCAAGGAGCGGCGAGAGGTTGGCGAAGGCGATGATACCGTCATCGTGGAGGACACCACCGACGACGACGACGACGAGGAGACGTTGCAAGACCGTTTTCAGCTGCGGTCGAGGTTTAGCCATCCAGGCTTACCTCATGTGCCTCTTGTGCAAGACCCGCCGACTCAGCCCGGAGGCTAGCCCGGCTGCGCCGCCGCGAAAGCCGCGCAACCCCCGCCCGCAAGCGGGTGACAAAGAAGCTGAAGGTCTCGGAGACCACGCCTCGGGAGGTATGATGTCTTGACTAGAATAGTCGAGTACCCATCGTACGAGTACGCCTGGCGATGAGTAGTATTCCTTGTATGCGGGAGGTGCCACAAGCGGTGCCCGTCGAGGAGGGCGACGAAGGCGGATGGGACACAGTGGGGGAGCCGGCCGGAAGTCGTAGTCCAGCCCCCACTGTCGAGGAGCTCTTGGCGCAGTTGGAGCGCCAGCCCCCTGCTCCACAGGAGAGCACGGAGCCTGCAGCCGCCGCCGTTGAAGAGGTGGTGGCTACGGGAGCGCAGGAGGGCACTGCGTCGACCGCCATTGCTGCAGAGGAGGCAGTAGCTGCAGGGGCGCAGGAGGAGGCGCCCGCTGAGGGTGGACTGGTAGACATTGCCAGCATCCTCGGTGCCCCGGCCGTGACAATAGTCCGGTCCAGCCTGTAAGTACTGAACTTGCCCGAGTAGTACTTGGTGTAGGAGTCGAGCTTGAATGACAACTAGCTTTGTGTACTTCTGCAGGAAATCAACAGACTTGTCCTGGGAGGGAGATGAGCCCTCCGCGACGGTGGCGCGGAGGAAGTCGCGCCGCCCGTCGAGGAGTCAACTCCCGCACCCCAGGTGGAGTCCGAGGCGCCGGCTGCTGGAGCTGCATTGCCCGAGGCCAGCGTGGTCGAGGGTAAGTGTTCTTCGAAGCTGTAGAGTTCCTCGAGGGGTAGTCGTAGTCGTTGATACACTTGTCATCTCTTTGACAGGAGCCGAGGCCAAAAGGAGTGACATCCCTGCGGGGGTGCCAATGCAGAAGTCGACACCGGGCGTGCCGGAGGCTGCCGGAGGAGCCCCCGAGCCCATGGAGGAAGTCGTCGAGGAAGCCGCCATGGCGGCCGGAGGAGAGGGAGTCATCACGTCGCCAGAGATCGCTCTGGAGGTGGCTATCCGCTCCCCGGAGATCCAGGACGCGAGTCCATCCGCTCGCGCCAATGACGGAGGCCGCCACGAGTAGTCGTGGCGGGATAGAACTTGCTCGCGGACGATCTTGTCGACCGGCGACGGTGGCTAAGCACCCGGAGGCGGTCCGCCGGCCGAGCAAAGGATGAAGGTAAGTAGCGGAGCTTCGAGTAGTCAATCCTCTCGTTGTTGAGTACTTGTTGACGTGTGTCGTTGTACGTGCGGGACGTCGCGGAGAGGTCCCGCGAGAAATCCAACATGCTTTGCGGATTTTGGTGACGCGGTGCTCGGCCGAGGCTCGGAAGAGCAGCTTTTGAAGTCGCGAAGCACGCGGCCGCCATGCGGTGTAAGCTCGACGCCGCCTTCGCCAAATATCACAATGATGTCCAGGAGTTGCAGGCGAAGGGCGACGACTTGGTGCGGAAGAATAAGAGCCTCCGCAACAAGAAAAAAGGTACGCCGCTGGACTTATCGGGTAGTTGATGGAGGTCGAGAGGTAGTCTGACCCGCTGTACTGTTGCTGTGTTGCAGAGCTTGAGGGCCAGGTGGAGCACCGAAGTCCTCGGAGACGAGCATTAAGAATCTCTTCTACCGGGAGCAAGAAGCCCGCCGGATACTCGAGCTCGACTACAAAGAACTTGCCTTCGAGTGCGAGAACCACATGGAGCTCCGGATTGCATCCGACCGCGATCTCGTCAACCGCTACAAATCATTGCGAAGTTGAATGAAGACTGCGAGGCATTGTGGGCCCAACTAAAGGAGCTTGAGGACGCGCGGCCGCCGATCGCAAGGCTCTTGGTGCCGCACCCGGCGGCCCCAAGATTGCTCCACTTGTGGATCGCCTCAAGGAAGCCCCAAGCCGGGCCGGCGCCTTATGTGAAGCATATGGCAAGGTCGATCCCAAAGCGAGGTTTTGGCCTTCATGAAGTCCTACTTCCCGAAGGCCCCAAGGTGGAAGTAGTCGGCGGCGGGGTAGCCGCCAACCGCACCGATGAGCGGTACTCGGAGCTCGCCGGGAGCGATGGCTCCCATCACGGAGCAAGTAGGCGATAAGCTTAATCTCCGAGTCCCCGTAATAGATCGCTAGTAGCCAAAGTTGTACAAAAACAATTGTAATGAATTGCTTAATCTCGGAGAATTTCCAGCAATGAGTACTCGTAATCGCGATCTCGGAGTGTGGAGCGCCCATCATGGAGTGTATGCGAGTAGTCGCACTCGGCGGTAGTGATCCCATTGAAGGGAGTAGGAAGTAAAGAAGTTGATTGAACGATCAAACTTTATTACTGAAGAAGTACACCTGGATGGCCAGGGCCGTAGTTATAGAGAAGCCGTTTAGACCCGGAGGCCGCTTACAGCTGAGTAGTGCTAGAGCGGGTAGCCACTTTCAGCAGTAGATCCGTAAGTAGCCGTGTAGGCTAGATCTTGGAGTACATGGTCTCTTAGTAGACCGCTGCTAGAGTCCTTGACGCTCGTCGCAGCCCAGGATCCGTAGGTAGCCGCACGGGCTGGATCCTGGAGAGGGGAAGTCCGGAGACTGGAGCCAGGACCCGGAGGCCGCTCGGTAGACTATCGCTAGAGTCCTTTGTCGCTCGTCGCGCCCCGGATCCGTAGGTAGCCGCGCGGGCCGGGATCCCGGAGGAGGGTAGTCCGGAGACCGGAGCCGGACCCGGAGGCCGCTTACGGCAGAGGGGGTGTTGATGTAGTTGTGTAGACTTGAACCCGGAGTAGTCGTGTAGACTAGGCGTAGAATCGACGGAGCCGGTCGACATTCCACAAGTTGTTGATGTCTTCACCTAAGTGTCCGGAGGCGGTAGGAGCCCGGTCCGGTCACCTTTGCGACAGTGAAGGGACCTTCCCGTGGGGAACCGAGCTTGTGTAGTCCTTCCGTGTTCGGATACGGCGGAGGACAAGATCTCCAACGTTGAAGGAGCGTTCCTTGACGTTGCGATCATGGTAGCGTCGGATACCCTCTAGGTACCTTGCTGATTGGACGAGGGCGGCGCAGCGAGCTTCTTCGAGGCTATCGATGTCAACTCGTCTGCTGTCTTCTGAGACGCCTTCGTCGTAGTGCTCCACTGCTGGCGAGTTCCATATGACGTCGGCAAGGAGGATTGCTTCGGAGCCGTAGACCAGGAAGTAAGGGGATTGCCCCGTTGGCTTGGATGGCTGAGTCCGTAGCCCCCAGAGTGCGTTGGGTAGTTCCTTGATCCACTTGCCCCCTTTGGAGTTAGCAGCGTCGTGTAGCCGCTTTTTGAGAGCGTCGTGCACCATCCCATTGGCGCGCTCGACTTGTCCGTTGTCCCGAGGATGGGCAAGCGAGACGTATCGTACGTCGATCCCACCTGTTTTCGCATTACTCCCGGGCCGGTGATTGTTGAAGTTGGAGCCCGGATACGTGATGATGCGGTGGGGTAGTCCGTAGCGATATACGAGTTCATTCAAGAAGTCGAGTACTCTGTCGGCCTTGGGGCATGTTACCGCTTGACTTTGATCCACTTGGTGAACTTGTCGATGGCCACCAATACCCCGTTGAAACCGCCCGGTGCCGTTGGCGGTGGCCCAATCATGTCGAGCCCCCGGCGGGAAAAGGGCCGGGTTGGCGGTATGGTGACTAGCTTGTAGGCCGGGACGTGTTGTCGCTTGGCGAAGTGCCGGCATCCTTGGCATCTTCCTCGACGAGTTCTTCGGCGTCGCCCGGGCGGTGGGCCGCAGAGAAAGCCCGCCGAAGGCTTTGCCGACCGGCGTGCGTGAGGACGTGTGGTTGCCGCGACGCCCTTGTGGATCTCCTCCAAGACGCCCTTGCCTTCTCCTCGAGGGATGCACTTCATGAGTACTCCGAGAAGATGCACCCCGCTTGTAAAGCTTGTCTCCGACGAGGACGTAGGACTTGGTGCGGCGGATGAGTGCTCGGCCAAGTTCTTGTCGGAGGGAACCTTCTCGCTCACCGAGGTAGTCGATGAAGGGTTGCCTCCGGTCCACGTCGATCATCATGACCTCTCGTCCACCGGTGGGTGAGTCGGAACAAGGTGGTCGGTGGCGCCGGCCTCCGGATGGATGGCGCGTGAAGCTCATGAACGAAGACACCCGCCGGGACTTGAGCGCGGGTAGATCCCGGCTTCGAGAGGACGTCCGCCGCAATGTTGTTATCGCGGACGATGTGGTGGAACTCGAGACCGTAGAACTTGTTCTCGAGCTTGCGGACTTCTAGGCAGTAGGCGTCCATGTTCTCCTTGTTGCGGTCCCAAGACTTGTTGACTTGGTTGATGACCACTGCGGAGTCGCCGTAGACTAGTAGCCGCTTGATGCCTAGTGAGGCCGCGAGGCGGAGCCCGTGTAGGAGAGCTTCGTACTCGGCTTCGTTGTTTGAGACCTTCCAAAAGATCTGCAGGACGTACTTGAGTTGTTCGCCCGTTGGAGAGATCAGGAGTACCCCTGCACCCGCGCCCTCGAGGTTGAGTGAGCCGTCGAAGTACATCACCCAATGCTCGGTCGCACGGTTGGAGTTGGTAGGCGGTTCTCGCGCCATTCCGCCATGAAGTCGACTAGCTCTCGCGACTTGATGGCCGTACGTGGCTTGAAATCGATGGTGAGGGCACCGAGCTCGACCGCCCACTTGGAGATTCTTCCGGTAGCATCTTGGTTCCGCGAGGATGTCGCCGAGCGGGTAGTCGGTGACAACGGAGATCGAGTACTCCCCGGAAGTAGTGTCGTAGCTTCCGCGAGGTGATGAGTACCGCGTACGGGAGCTTCGCATAGGCCGATAGCGTGCCTTGGACTACGATAGAACCTCGCCGACGAAGTAGACGGGCGCCGGACCGGGTAGGCGTGGCCGTCTTCTTTCCGCTCGACAACGATGGCGATGCGACCACATGAGAAGTCGCGGCTAGGTAGAGCAATAGGCTCGCTCGCCCTTGTGAGGAGCCGTGAGGATCGGCGGCTTCGATAGGAAGTCCTTGAGCCGGGCAAGGACTTGATTCGCCTCTCGGAGTCCACACGAACTTCTCTAGATGCTTGAGTAGTTTGAAGAAGGGGAGTCCCCCGTTCTCCGAGCCTCGAGATAAATCTGTTCAGTGCCGCCATGCACCCGGTCAGCTTCTGGACGTCTTTGATGCTCGTGGGAGCTTTCATGCTGGTGATGGCGGAGATCTTCTCGGGGTTGGCTTCAATGCCGCGCTGGCTGATGATGAAGCCGAGTAGTTTGCCCGAAGGTACGCCGAAGACGCACTTGTTCGGGTTGAGCTTCCAGCGGTACTCGCGCAGGGATGCGAAAGTCTCTTCAAGGTCGTCGATGAGGGTACTGGAGTCTCTGGTCTTGACGACCACGTCATCCACGTAGGCTTCGACGTTCTTTTTGAGTTGCCTCTTGAAGCAGGCCTGGATAGCTCGTTGATAGGTGGCGCCGGCGTTCTTCAACCCGAAGGACATGGTCGTGTAGCAATACGCGCCAAACGGGGGTGATGAACGCGGTCTTCTCCCGGTCTTCTTCCTTGATCGCAATCGGTGGTACCGGAATAGCGATCGAGGAAGCAGAGCAGTCGCGCCCCGCCGTGGAGTCGATGACTTGATCAATCCGCGGCAACCCGAAGGGGTCCTTGGGGCAGTGCTTGTTGAGATCGGTGTAGTCGACGCACATCCTCCACTCGTTCAAGTTCTTCTTGCGGACGAGGACGGGGTTGGCGAGCCACTCAGGATTGAAGACTTCTCTGATGAAGCCAGCCGCGAGCAGTTTGGTGAGTTCCTTTTTGATGGCGTCCCGTCTGTCGTCAGCAAAGCGTCGGAGGTGTTGTCGCTTGGGGGTAGCCTTAGGATCGACGTTGAGGCGCGTGCTCAATTAGCTCCCCGGGCACTCCCGGCATGTCCGTCGGCTTCCACGCGGAGATGTCGCGGTTAGCCCGAAGGAAGCTGATGAGCGCGTCTTCCTATTTGGGGTCGAGGCCGGCCCCGATGGTGGTGGTCTTGCCGGGATCGCCCGTTCCGAGGTCGATCGTCTTGACGAGTACCTCCCCGTGTGGCCGAGGCTTGTTGGCGCCGTCGCATTTCTGCGGGATGTCGAGTTCACTTGTAGCAAGCTTCTTCGACACGGCGTAGACCTCCATCATCGCGTTGGGTACTTGGTTTGTAGAGGCGATTTCCACGGCTTCGTATCACGGTCCGTGGGAGATCTTCAAGTCCCCTTGGAGAGAGAGTACACCGGCCGGGGCCGGCATCTTGAGTACCAAGTAGGTGTAGTGGGGCACCGCCATGAATTTGGCAATGGCCGGTCCGCCGAGGATGGCGTGGTAGGAAGTCTCGAAGTCCGCGACCTCGAACTTGATGTACTTGGTGCGGTAGTTGTCCCGAGATTCCCCCGAAGGTAATCGGCGGGACCACTTAGCCTAGTGGAATAGCCGCGTTGCCGGGGACAATGCCATAGAAGGGCGTGTTGCTCTTGGTGAGCATGTGAGTGATGTCGAGCTTCATTTTCTTCAAGGTATTGGTGAAAAGGACGTTGAGCCCGCTTCCACCGTCGATAAGCACCTTGTTGAGTTTGGAGCCCGCGACCACTGGCTTCGGGACGAGGTGGAACCGTCCCGGTTCGAAGAAGCCGGTCCATTGATCCGCGCGGGAGAATGTGATGGGTACCTCCGACCACCCGAGAGGGGTCGGGACCGCTGGTTCAATGGACATGACTTCACGACGGAGGTAGCCTTCGCTCCCCGCCTGCTGGGTAGCCCGTCGAAGAGGACGTTGACGGTCTTGTCGGGCTCTTGGAAGTTGTTGTCGTCGTCGTCCTTCTTCTTGCTCTTTTGGTCGTGAGGGTGCGGTGGCTCTGGCGTATCCTTGAGTGCATGCCTTAGTTGGTAGCACTGCTCGGTGGTGTGGTTGCCGTTTGGATGCCACGGGCACTTCTCCTTCAGCAGGTCTTTGAAACCGCCGGAGTTCTTCTTCGAGTTCCCTTTCGCAGGCGCCGGATAGCCGTGACAAGTGTTGTCGGCTTGCGCTTGCGGTTGGGACCCGAGTAGTTGTTTTTGTTGTTGTTGTTGCGACCGCCTTGGTTCGCATTGCTTTGCCGCCGCCGCCGCCCGGTTCTCGCTTGGTCTTGCCACGGATGGCGTCGTACTTGGCGTTGGCTTTATCCTCTTCATCCTCCCGTGACGTGATCATGTCCTTGAGGTGGGGGATGGACTGGGCGGCGACGACCGAAGTCTTCGAAGGTGCGGCGGTGGTAGAGGCCATCTTGGACGAGGTCGATGACCTCCTTGTCGGTGACATCGACGACGGTAGCGCGCTTGTCGAAGAAACGGAGTATGTACTTGCGGAGGGCCTCGCCTTGTTCTCGCTTGATCATGGCCGGGTCCATGCGAGTACCCGATCTACCCATGGCGCCCGCGAAGTTGCCTGGTGAACCGCTCCTTCGGTGGTCCCACTTGTCGATCGAGTGCTTGTCCAGCGACTCGAGCCATGTGAGTGGAGCCCGGTCCGGGCACAAGGGGGAAGTAGAGGCACTTGGTGTCGTTGTTGCCACCGGCGTTTTCGATGGAGAGGGCGTAGCACCTGAGCCACTGGATGGGATCCGCTTCGCATCATACTTGGTGATCCCCAAAGGCTTGAACTTGTCGGGGAGGAGCAAGTTGCGAAGTCGAGGTGAGAAGGCGGGGGAAGCCGTCGCCGTCGCCCGCGAGTGGTCGACTTCTTCCGCCGCGGCTCCTCAATCTTCGGCGGGCATCGTACCCGCCCCGTGAGGCGCCGCAGGCGTGGCCGTTCGCGTGGCCTCGGCCGCCGCGACCGCCGCCGCCGCCCGGCCCTCCCGTTGGCTCCATAGTTGGAGCTTCCGCCGCGCTGCCGCCGCCGTCGGGATCGTGGCCGCCGCCGCCGGCCGGAGCGTGGTGGGGGACGACCTCGCGGTTGTCGTTGTCGCGCCGTGGACGTGTGCCGCGGCGTTGGAGCGGGTGCGGTTGGGTTCGGCCGGGAGCTCGGTTCGAGTACGGTTGGGACCGTTGCCGCCGCCGCGACTTGTAGCCTCGTTGTCGCGTTGCTTGGCGGGGGGAGGCTGGGTTGACCCCGTTGTCGACTCGCATGAAGTAGGCATCTTCGCCTAACTTGGCGATGACCTCTCCAGCGCGGATGCCCTGAGCCTGACGTGCGATCGCTGTGATCGACATGAGGCATTGCTCAGGGGTAGTGTGTAATCCGCTCTCGACCGCCTCGAGAGCTTCCGCAAGGTTGCGGACAAAGAAGTTGTCGCGAGGCGCCGGCGTCGTTTGCTTTGCGCTTCGGTTACGCTCGCGTCGAGCGTCTCTCGTCTGCGAGTTCTCGTTTGGCGGAGCATCGCGGAGAGCTCGTCGGAGGAGATGTCTTCCGTGTACTTGTCCCGAGCCGTGCCTCGAAGGCCCTGGGGTGTCGCCGGCAGCCATGAAGACTTGGCGATCGGGGGTGCCAAGGCTGGACTCAGAAGGTGCCACCTCGCCTTGGTGTGTTTGAATCGGCTGGGCAAGTGGTGTTCCCTCCTGGAACGGTAGCGAGTCGATGTAGGCGATGTAGCATGAGTCTCCACTTATCGGGTCGGGAGGCTTACGGTCCGGCCGGTGAGACGAATCGCCGGCCGGTGTCGATGTTATAACCGGCCCCGCAGGCCGGCCTTGATAAGGGATGCTCGATGGAGTTGTCCTCGGACTCGGGTTCCTCGGGGTCCGACCCGAAGTCGAACTCGTAATCGGGGTTCGAGTAGAACTCGAAGAGAAGGTTGGAGTCCGAAGTGTGGACGGGGGCGGTGTCGCAGTCCGAGTTGTACTCGGGTACGGGCTCCTTGCCGGCCCGGCGCGAAGAGGGAGCCCCCCGTGCGGGCCCGGGCGAGGATGCGGGGGCCACGCGTGGAGTGCTCACGAGGTGAGGGGACCGCCTGCGATGGCTGAGCAGCCGGCTCGCATGCGATGGCCCATGGAGACGTCGAGTTCGAGTTGGAAACGGACTCGAGCTCGAAGTCAGCGTGGTGGTTGAAGAGCGAAATTTCGCCGAACTTGCCGGCGAGTTCGCCTGTGACAACTTCAGGAAGCGTCACGAAGCCGGTCTTCGTGTTGGGCCGCTTGGTTAGACGGCGCCGGAAGGAGCCCGCGCCGTCGGCGCGTGCGGACCCGTGCACCGAACACGAAGGTGTCGCCGCGGTTGAAGGCGACGGTTGGCTTGAAGTAGACGGGAGTCGTCGAGTTCGCCATGTGATCTCGGGCGAGAGCCCCCTACCGGCGCGCCGGTGTCGGTGTTTTAGACCGGCAACCTACTAAGGGGAGTACCCAAAGTAGATCAATATGGCCTCGCCGAGATCGGTAACTCGAAGGAAGAGACACGTGGCACACAATTTAGACAAGGTTCGGGCCACGAGGTGCGTAATACCCTACGTCCCGTATGCCGCGTAGCTCGGGATTGATTGGGCACGATTACAAGATGGTGCAATAGTGCGCCGTGGGTTGTATGAGATGAGATGTTGTGAGGTGATCCTAGAGATCGGTCCCCGCCGCCTTATATGGTCCGGGGGGGGCGGGGTTACAAGTCGGAGTAGGGAGAGAGTACTAGTCGAGTACGTCTAGGAGTCCTTCATACGGTGCGGAACATGTACAGCTCCCTAACCGAGTACTACTCCTTTGTAGTCCTTGTGCTCCACGCCATTAGATGCCATGTAGCGCAAGCCGGTAGTCCCGGGGGCCCACCGAGTAGTCGGTCCCGGTACCCACCGAGGTAGTGGGCCCAGGGGAGGTCCATACGACGGTGGACCTATCCCACTCCTTGGGGATAGACATTGGGTGTGCGGGGGTATGAGTCCGAGTTCGACCGCAACGCCGATGGATGGTACGACCGAGGGATACGACGCTTTGCTCAAGTTTGCCCCGTGGCGGGAAGAATAAAAGATGGAGACCCTTCGAGAAGATAGCTACCGTTGCGTAGAATTTTCATCGTGATTCGCCCAAGAGGCTTGTATTGATGTACTCCATAATGGACTTGTAATAAATTTGTGTACTCTTATCTTTATGTGATGCGTTGTATGACTTTGTGTATTCATCTGTGAGACGTTCTGTACGCGATAGCCACTGATCCAGGGACTATCGCGATGGTACAGGGATTTGGATTTTCTATGAAAATCCGGGGTTTTACAGTTTCTATAGATGATTTCTTATGGCAAAATAGGCAAGTTTGTCCCTGAACTTCTGGCGAAGGATCGAATTCGTCCCGTACTTTTGTTTTGGTCAGTTTAGTCCTCGAACTATCCTTGTTCGGTCTAGTTAAATCCCTGACGTCCACGAATGAGTCAACGACGTCCGTCTACTCTGTTTTCCGTCTGTTCAAGCCCGGCGCCTACCCTTTTCCTCGTCACCGTCGGCAACCCAGCATGTGTTTCTCGTCCAGCATGGGTGCCCGAGCACGGATGAGCGCGGATGCAAGGAGCAGCCGGTGCTCGGTGGCCGAGCGGAGCATCGACGTCTCCTCCACGACGCAAGCATGGGGGCCTTCTAGACGCGACGACGGGAAGAGCAGGGGTGTGGCACCGCGTGTGGACTTCCTCCGTATATGAGCAGCTTCAGTGCCCCTCCTCCACCCGTCTGTGCCCCGTGCGCCCCCGAGGCGGCCACTGGCCAGTGTGGCCGGTGTGACGGCAGACGGCCAGCGCCCCATGGCCCAGGCCGGCGCGCTCGCGGCTAACAACCATCTACATCAACCACCGAATGGGGGGGGGGCGGATCAAGGTCTTAACAGCAGATAGTTCTCCATCCACGAATACCAGGAATGACATCACGATTCAGGTACACGGTTCCATGGATTTCACCTGGAGTCTCAAGAATCGGGATGCCCGCTCATGCTTTTCATCTGTGGATTCGGCTTCCCATGGGCAAGGATTTGGTGGATTTGAGTCTGGATGAGAGGAATATTAATATGGGAGACTGAGGCGAGGTTGCGGCGCGTTGGTGGCTCGGGCGACCTCCCTGCGGCTCCTCACTCCCGTTTCCTCCACCTCTCTCTCTCCGCCGCGGTGCACGTCGTCCTCCAACCGCCGCGGAGCTCCTCTGCCGCGCTCGCCCGTCCTTGGGCACTTGAGCTTGAACACACGGGAAACGGAGTAGACAGATGGCGTGGACTTAACTGAAGCTAATAAAGATAGTTCGAGGACTATACTGGCCCAAACAAAAGTACAGGGACAAACTCGACCCTTTGTCAAGAATTCAGGGACGAATTTGCCTATTTTACCATTTCTTATGCTATGAAAACCGTGTCAGTTTTCATTCATTGGGACTGCACTTAGTACCCACTCGCGCAGGCATCATGCGACTCGACTACCGCAGCCCTCATATCGTCGCACGTCGCAGGTAGTCACAGTCAAACACCGGCCGGGAGAGCTGCATAAGCCAGGTGACGGTGACCTCACGCGATCGACCGATACGAGCAAGTTTTCCAGGGGGCCGGGGCCCGCGTTGTTCTCGCTGGAGAATATGTGTACGACGGTATTGAATGATGCCTTAAATTTTCCATACTGTTGCCGCAGTGTAGAGCTCGTAGTTGTCATTACCCCTCCTGCTGCCCTGCCCATCCTTTTCATTCCGTTGCTCGCTACCTCCCGCGGCTCCGCTCAGGGACTCAAGGGTGATTTCCGTGTCGTCCACCACTGCACGCACTTGAATAGTTGAATGTACGTGTCCCGAGAAATCGCAGATTTGCATGCTCTAATCTCATCTATCAGGCATCATCATTTCATATAATCAGCTCACACATCATTGCTACAAAGATTCGTCCTGCACGAGTTCTTATTAAATTCAGACCTCATGTTTGCTGCGGATTGAAACAGATACAGGAAGTATATATCGTATCCGGAAAGAGAGAATGTAACTCGAGGTACTCCTTCCATATCGATATAACTGACTTCTCAGACCAATTAGGACAAATTAAGAATTGCTTGACATTACAATTGGGGGGGGGGGGGGGGGGTGGGCAGGAGTCGTGGACAGGGATGAAGATGGAAAGGTTGTATTGGTTTCCGACGCAAATATACTGAATCGTTTTGATTTGGCCTGGCAACGTCAAATATAACGATATGAACAATCTCGAACAAACCCCATTCCCGATTGTTCAGGAAGTAGGAGTAACCGAACACGACCTTTTGTTGTCAGATCATTAATTCAGGTTTCTACGGTACTAGGCTATAAACAGTAACGAAAGATGCGTCAGCTGACCTCTCCTAGCTTTAAAAAATCAAATATGTATAGAAAAAGACCTGATTAAATTATGTTAGCGAAATAGCGAGATCAAAGGGAATTCCTAGTGGCTGGAATGCAACGCGTTGCATGCAGATCACAGGGCGCAAGCTCCAACAAGAACACTGTTGGGCTACATGGGTGTCGACGAGAACCCTAGCAGACAACTGGTGAAACACTGCCACACACGCGTAATCCGGTACGGACGGTTTGCAAGCCTTGCCCTGCGCGAACTTGCCCCAGATCGATGGCGGCCGGGGCCTATTCGGAGTAGATAATGCTACGGAGTAGATTGCCGCGAAAACGGTCACTGGCACTGGGCCCAGCCCAGAGGTCCGTACGCCCGCCCCCGGGCTGGGAAGTATACAGTGCCCGCGGCTGCTGGGTTGGTGCAGCCGTGCAGGTACTTCGATTACACAGTGGGGTGCACGTCTGTGCTTAGGACAATGTTAACGGGAGGGTCATACACATTAAATAGCGTGTCACATATGCAAATAAGATGACATGACATAATATTTAATAGGAGAGAGGGGAAGTCAGGGTAATCCACATGACCTTAGTGTTATGTCCCTAAGTAGCTGAACACCGAATTGGCACAAATAGGAGAGAGTTTATGGCAACAGGATGAGGATTGGATACAGTTTGGAGGAAGTTCAGGAAGAAATCAGAGGTACAAGAGGGGAAGAAGCAAGCAGCTGGGTAGGGGGGATTCCTGGGTGGCTAGCCGAGCTCGATCTCAGTCAAGCAACCCGGGTTCGAACCCCCGCGGTGGCCTCTCGCTAGCGTGAGGGAGTCACCGCCCGGGAGTATCATAGAGAGAACCTGGTACCTAGCGTCGTAGATGCAGGGGGCTACGCTAGCCTCTGGCCCCTAGAGAAAAAAGAAGCAAGCAGCTAGGGTTACAGATGGAGGTAGAAGAAGCCGAGGAGGAAGAAGAGTTGTCTCTGGTTCTGTTCGATGCCCTGTTCCTGGGTTCCTTTGCTCTTTTATCTACCACTAGTTGCTCCATGTCTCATGGCCGGCCCACTGGGCTATTGGGCGGCCCAGTCCATGACAAGACGCTGCTGGACGCCGCCTGGATCCCATAGCTTTGCTTGAGAACTATCTCTGTCTTCTGCGTGGGTTATTCCACCGAAGCTTCCTGTGTTGTATGCATTCTCTCCCTGAGTTTCTATTTCATCAAGATCACATGTATCTTCTGTCCTGGATGCTTTGCTTGAGTTGCTCATAGCTAAATCTTTGCAATCTTCAACTGACAGATTGTTTATTAGAAGGTCAAGGAGCTCTGAGCACCTTATAGCTGCAAATATCAAATTGTAGATGCCTTCTTTCAAGTATTTTGTACACGTGCAGACAACAAGAGCAACCCAGGCATGTAGACCAGCAGAGAAAGCAAAATTCCATTTCTTCAAGTAGCCTTGAACAACACCAAACAATTGTAATATGGCTGCCCTATCAATGGAACCGAGATAAGACTCCAACCAATATGTCTTGTGTCGAGCATAACCATGATGATGTCGAACCACTTGCTAGAAGTTGAGATAAATGAATACAAGCAAAATTAGAGCTCTCCCGCATTGCATCAAGACCCCTTCCATAGCTTTAAGTAACCAATGTAAGATAAAGCTCCTGTTCCCATGACTTAGCGATGCATCCATGCCATCATGTAAAGAATTCCATGTAATAGCCATTGCGTAAAAACCACTCCAGAATAATGCAAAAATTTGCTTGATCAGAAGTAACAAGAAGCTGAAAATCTTCAACATCAAACCTGACTTGATGTGATAATGGCTCAGGCAGTAACGAGTTCCTCCCACTGAGTTTGTGAGATAGATGTGTGTTTAACACCATCACTACCAGAAGCCCAAGGTTTTGTCGAGAAAGCATTTCCAATGGAGAAGAAAGCATTTCCAAGGTTTTGTCCTCAAGCTGCAATTGTAGACCCCCAGGATCCCATGGCGTTTCTTGAAAACTTCTCATGAAACTGTACTCCAGATCCCTCAAACACATGTCCTGAAAAAGACCTCAAGCTCCAGCAACATTGTACTCATCATGCTCTATAATTGTGCAGTCGACCATAGGATCATCAATCTGAAGTTCAAGAAAGCCTCTGTCCACCTTCTGACCCTTTAGCTTGATCTGCACCTTCTGGAACAAGTAGTTGCTGTCGAGTAAGTTCTCGATTTTGAGTATGCTGTGGCAGTTGAGACAAGTCGTCGAACACCTTGTGGGCATGACGGTGAAGACACCCTCCTCTACACCCCAAACAGCCGAGGACGACGATGGCGAGCTCAACCGTGAGGGTGAGTCGGTCGTCGGAGCTGCAACAGATGTAGGTGTACCCGTGGACGACGATGGCGCATCCCGCCGCCGGGCGGCTCCCCGGCGCGAGCGCATGCGGCCACGGCGTTGCCGGACGCGGCCACGACGCAGCGGACGCGACCATGGTGCGGGCGGACGCGATCGCGGCACGGACGGACGCGGCCCCGGCCGTAGGCGGGCGCGACCTCGATGCGGGCGGACGAGGTTCCGATGCGGACGCGCTCGTCTCACATGGACGAGACGGGACCACACCTCGCACTACTCCCGACGCGGGTGGGCGTGGCTCGGGCGTGCCCCCGGCGCGGGCGGACGCGGCCACGGCGCGGCCGGCCGAAGCTCCGATGCGGACGCACAGCTCCCGGAGTGGGTGAACTCAACGAGTCGGTGGAGGTGGTCGATGGAGTTGTGGCCGTGGCACTCTCCAACAATGGCGGCAGCGACATGAGCCTTAGACGTGGCCCCGACGTGTGTTGCTCCCACCGTGGGCACGCCCGGCGTGACGCAGATGTGTCCCCGGCAGACTTAGACGAGCGCGAGCGGCTCACCTTGCCGATGCGACGGCCACTGACACCCAGGAAGCCGCGAAACAACTTGTTCTTCAGCATCTGTCGCAGCGACGTTATCTCGAACATCTTCTGGGCGCCATTGAAGAGGTTGGCCGGCTTGCTTGAAACAGCCGCCAAACAAGGTAGAGGTGCTCCTGGAAGTGTCGAGGTGGTCGGTGGAATTGCCACTGTGATGGTGTTGCTCTTGCATGTAGTGGTTGATGGAGCTAGGGCGGTCGATGCATCCCCGGGTGGCAGCAGCGGCAACTCGAGCCTCGGACATGGCTCATGTGCGCGCGGCTCGGGAACAACAGCCTCCTGGAAGAGCCCCCACTTGATCTGCATCTCACAGCACCCATCATAGATGTTCTGGCCATGGAAATTACTGAAAGCTTCTGCCGCTTGATGCTTCGATTGGAACAGTACATGAGCCTCTATGCAATCCAAACCCTCACGGACATACACACCCTCCACCACTCCAAATCATTCAAAATCTTGATGTAGGACAGATTCAGTGATGGGGTACCACGCCTTGTAGATGGCAATATCAAGGGCGCGGCTCGGTGACCTCCAGTGGCCGAACTCGCTCTTTCGCATTTCATCGAACACCTGGTGGTCGCCATGGGAGAGGTTGGGCAGCTTGCCGGAATCGGCCACCAAACTCGGCGAGGACATGCGGTATCTGGGAGCACGGATATTCCTGACCTCGGCCATGGTAGGATTCGATTTGGGGAAGAAATTTTTGGGGGAAAAATTGGGGATGGCTCTGAATACCAATTGTTATGTCCCTAAGTAGCTGAACACCGAATTGGCACAAATAGGAGAGAGTTTATGGCAACAGGATGAGGATTGGATACAGTTTGGAGGAAGTTCAGGAAGAAATCAGAGGTACAAGAGGGGAAGAAGCAAGCAGCTAGGGTTACAGATGGAGGTAGAAGAAACCGAGGAGGAAGAAGAGTTGTCTCTGGTTCTGTTCGATGCCCTGTTCCTGGGTTCCTTTGCTCTTTTATCTGCCACTGGTTGCTCCATGTCTCCTGGACGGCCCACTGGGCTATTGGGCGGCCCAGTCCATGACACTTAGGTCGGCGCGGAGTCCTAGGAGTGACACCCCATGACCCTTCCACTGACACAAGTTGACACAAATTTTAAGCATAATTAACCAACCAATACACAACAATTAAATATCTACAGGAATCTATGAAATTGTGCTATGACCCTGTGCATTGAGAGAGGGTAGGTCATCCCGCAAACCAATACAGTAAAGATGATGTGTCATTCTTGAAAACTCCCCATGACCCCTTCCACTGAGACTGACCTTATGTTTGCCCTTCTGATCCACAGCCTTGCTCGCGCCTACTTTTTTGTTACGGGGTTCCTCCTCCATTTTCAATATAATGTAGGAGTAAAAGTATAGTCCCAGTGTTTGATATTTATGGTTGTCTCTTGATCTCAGAATCTCATATGATCCGTCAGTTTCGACCGTGCATGAAAAACGCCACCCATTCAGTTTCGACGGCAACCAAACTAGTTTCCTCCAAGGACGGTGGATATCGAAACACTATCAGAATACATGGCTTTGCCTAGAGCTCGCATCTTTGCCGAGAGTCAATTAAAAAACTCTCGGCAAAGAAGGCTTTGCCGAGAGCAAAATAAAAAACTCCCAGCAAAGAAAAAACACTCGTCAAAGTGACTTCTTTACCGAGAGCGAACAAAAAAACTCTCGGCAAAGAAATAAACACTCGGCACAGATTTCTTTGCCGAGTGCAATTTTTTTTGGCTCTCGGCAAAAAAATTTTAAAAATCACTTTTACCTCCAATTTTTTCTATCCTCAACATACATATATACAAGTATTATACTCAAATTTGGCACAACTTTACCTCTATTCGCTATATCTAACAATTTCATATCGTTCTAGGCATTTTTTCATACATGTCCGATATGAACTGTAAGTGCATGAAATCATAGAGTAAAGTTGGCGGAAAAATGATATTCATGTTCATGAGACATCTATAAGACCATGTACATGAAATGAAGCTAAACTTTCGATATTTGGTTCTCTAATCATGATGAAGATCGTGAGATAGAACGGTTTAAAATTGTATAAAATTCAATGGAAGTTTGCAAATCACAAAATTTGTCAAGTACTCATGATATCATATGAGGAGGTTGTGAAAAATTGAGAATGTTTTGAACACCTAGACACGTACGCTGTTTAGAAACTGGAACATCTCCCGGAAAGTTTCTAAGAATTTGAACTAATATGTCACTAGGTTTGGAGTTTAAAAGAAATTCAAATTTGAGTTTGACCAAAAAAACTTTTTTCATAAGTAATATACATTATAACCATGGATATGTCAAAGTTTGGAAAAATTTTCCCTTAATTTGCTATTTTTAATAATTAATTTGATTAAATTTATCTCTTTGCCGAGAGTCGTATTGTTGGGCTCTCGGCAAAGAAATTTTGGCCCACCACGTCCCACCTCCGGCCCACTTGCAACCCACCGACCCTTTGCCATATATAATCCGCCTCCCACCTCCAAAACCCTAGGCCCCTTCCCTCCCTCCCCAGCCGCGCTGCGCAGCCGCCTCCCTCCCCAGCTGCGCGCGCCGCCCCTCCCTTCTCTCCACGCCACTGCCCTCCTCTCCTCTCCACACCGCCGCCCTCCTCGCCCCCTCCGCGGGCATAGCCGTGCCGCCCCCTCCTCCCCCTCCGCGCGCCCCTCACCTCGTGGCGACGAGCGGCGGCGGGCGAGGCGCGGAGGCGGTGGATCGTCCTCCCGACGCGACCTCCCTCCTCCCGGCGTAGTGGCGGAGCTCCTCCCGGCGCGGTAGATCCTCCATCCTCTCGGCGCAGCGGATCCTCCTCCGGGCGCGACCTCCTTTCAGCGCGGCGGTGGATGCGGCGCAGCACCGGATTCGGCGTCCTCCATCCTCCCTACGCGGACTCTTCTGAAGCGGCGTGGCAGTGGATCCGGGTTCACCCTCGCTCTCTCTCCCTCCCTCCTACATATTTCTGGATTCGACTGTGTTGTTGGTGTTGGGGTTGGCCATGGCTATGCAGGTGGAGGTGCAAGTGGCGGTGCTAGTGCCAACGCGCGGAGGTGGGTGGCGGTGGTGGAGGTGCTGGTGCTGGCGAGCAGAGGTGGAGATGGAGGTGGAGGTGTTGTCGGGTGGAGGTGGAGGAGCAGGTGGTAGTGCGGGCTGTGGTGGTGGTGGCGGCCAGCCGGCAGGGTCCAGGGCGGCCGACCGGTGGACCCGCTGGCTGGCGGATCTGATTTTTTTGTTTTTGAAAATGCCCTCTGCCGAGAGTCAGCTAGCCTCAGGCATGTCTTTCCCAAGAGGATGTCCTTTGGCTCTCGGCAAAGGACCCTTTGTCGGCCCAGTGGTGCCGAGTGGCGGTTGCCGAGAGTTCCCTCTCGACACAGCCTGTGCCGAGAGGAATCAGTCCTGTGCCGAGAGCAACTGGCTCTCGGCAAAGCCATGGATTCCGGTAGTGAAACATTCATCCATGCGTTAGAGGTCATCCAATGTAGCCACAAACGCTGGGCGCCCGCTTTCGTCATGAAACTCGAGTTCGCCAAGGCCTTTGGCACGGTGAACTGGAGCAGCCTACACGAGATATTCCAAGCTTGTGACTTCTTGCTGAAAGGGTGTTCGTGGATCAACGCCCCGCTGAGCACCTCCAAGTCTGTGATCCTAGTTAATGGGTGTAGTGTTCCCTGGTTCCTGTGCAAACGGGGCCTGCGCCAAGGAGACCCCCTCTCCCCATACTCGTTCTTGGTCGTCACCGATGTACTGCAACGTCTGATACACACAGATCGGGAGGGGTGTTGCTGCATCTCCTGACGTCCGAGGTGTCGTGCCCCGTCCTATAATACACAGATGACACCCTCATCATCACTAAGGCTGACACAGGCCCATCACTCGCCTGAAGCTCCTCCTGAATTCCTTCACCGCTGCGACCGGCCTCAAAATCAATTTCAGTAAGAGCTTGGTGGTGCTGCTGCATGTAGAGCCGGATGCCCTCACCCACTACATCACCACCCTCTAATGCAAGGAAAGAGCTTTCCCCATAACTACCTTGGGCTAGCTCTGTCGCCGGCAAGGTGAAAATCAGCGCACTCCTACTTGCCATTGGGTGCGCCGACAGGTACCTCGCCGGGTGGAAGGCCGCCCTACCTCGTTGTGTGTTGACGGTTCAATAACGCACCAAGTTTCACCACAAGTGCACGAATCATCATAGCTTTTCCCTTAGAGTCTTCATCTAACGTTATCAATCTATGTTTCGACAGTGAACTACCTAAGGTTTTCCATCGATCTATCCTAACATGAAGTGTTGATTGCATATAAAGGTAACCTTAAAGATATATAAGTGATAGCACAAGGTTGATCACATCTATAACATAGGCAACATAATAGATCAAGCAAGGGTAACTAAGGCTATCGTCTTCTAGTTGTAGTTTTAGACAAAAGAAAAAATGCATGCACCTCATCCAAAATCATATTTAAACTACTACCCTCCAGTCAAACCCTCTAGGGCACCCACCGTACACGGGCTGACACCATGTCACGATGCCCCCTTTCTTCACAAGTGAACCCAAGAGCATGTTCACGGGGAGCGTGTCATACTCCTTGGTGGATCTGGTATGAAGCCCTAGCCCCCATGGCTACAAGATCACCTCGAGCAATCTATATTTATAGTAGATTGAAATAAAGCAAACAAGAAAGCACAATATAATAGAAGAAGGAATTGAGTCGCTAAAGATCAGAAGACATGTAGTACTTTACTCACATAGTAGATGCGTTTAAGTCACTGCCATTGAGTACACACCATTGATGACCTCAACTAGCTCTGAAACTCCGCCATGGCCTAACCACGTAGGCAGGCCATGGAGGCTAGGGTAGGCCTAGGCCATCCCCTAGACAACTTCGATGACTTGTGGCGACCGTCGTCTCCCTTCGCTGCTTGCTTCCAGGTTTCGCCGAGTTGTGGTGGATGGATGTGGCGGTCGTCAGGGCTCTGGACTATTTATCGACCGAGGCAACCATAGTCCGAAGGGGAGAGCAAACCGAGGTAGAAAACGTCTAGGCCGATTTGCACGGGCCGACCGACCTAGGCTTTTGGGCCACCTCGGCCCCATCTTTTGCGTGTGAGCTTCTCTTGTTGATTGAAACTTTTGCTCCTTTGCATGCATGCTTTAGACGTGATTATCCCCGCGATCAAGATAGAGGGTCTTGTCGCATGAACACTAATCTTCTATCTTGGTCCTCGAGAATGTCTTTGTAACACCTCAGGTGTTTAAGTAGCCTTAACAAAGTCATTAGTGGCCTAATCATAGTCATTAGGAGCTAATCATGAAGGTTGACCTTGGTCAACAGGTCAAAACCTCGGTCAAACCCCTAGATCGGTTGACCCGCTCTAGAACTTTGGGCAGTTCTCCAAATTCCGCTGAAACACTTCAAAATCGGCCAATACAAAAGTTGTACATATTTTCGAGGGATACAACTTTCCTGATTGGCGGCATTTCAAATTTTGAAGATTCGAAGCTCAAAAACTCAGTCAAAGCCATATGAATAGTGTTTTGAGTCGTGCAAAAGCTGAATTTTGTGACGCATTCCAAGCCAAACCTTTAACCAAACCATATGTCAGCCTTTGCAATTGTTGTAGAGGGTAGCTCAATCTACAACTTTGGTATTCAAATTTGTTTGAGCACTGTTGGAAATTTTTGAGTTAGACACAGTCAAACTGGCGTTGACCGAGCCCCAACCACGGGTGTCCCCGTGCTCAGAAGCGCACACCCCGTGTTCGCGTTTGTGCGCATTGCCACGCGGCTGCCGCCACTCCTCGATGTCCGCCCCCATCGACGCACAAGACCGCGAGGACGACGACGCCATCATCACGCGCCCCTCCCAAGGATGCCTCGCTTGGGAAAGCGCGCACATGCGCCAGTGCGCCCGCCGCCAGCCCCTACCTTAGCGTCCTTGGCCCGGACCCCCCTTCTTCTCCAGCCTTGCTTCGCCTCGAAGGGAAGCCGCTCACTCGCGCCTATTTGACGTGGCCATCCTCACACGCGCGTTCCTTCACTCGTTGCCATCCGCCATTGGAGCTCCCCCTTCCAAACCTTCACCACTTGTTATTACCAGCACCACCCGAGCTCACCAACGGCTCTGCACGACCCCACTCAATCTCCTTGTGCCATTTGTTGCCCTGCCAGCGCCACAGCTTCACCGGAGCACGAGCTCCAGTGGCCGCCGCCGCCGGACTCCACCGTGCGAGCTCGCCGACAGCCCTCCGCCCCGACCGAGCCCGCAAATCGAGTCTAGGCGACCCCCGAGCCGCCCTCCACCCACACCCGGCCGGCCACGGTTGCCGGCCTTGCCGGAATTTGGCCGGACCGCCGCCGGACCGCTCTCGAGGACCACATTGCAAGGTCCAAACTCTTTCCTGGGTGTTTTGTGTGAACCGAGGGCATATGTGTGAAAGTAAAACTTCATCCAGGGGTCTAACTACAAGAATGATTCTTAAAAGTTTAGTCAAACTGCTGAAACTTCAAAAATTCATAGAAAATCGTGGAAAAATTATAAAACTGCGAACTCAATTTTGTTGATTTCCTTGTGAATAACTTTACAAATTTTGAAAGCATGCCATACTTTTGCCTGCTCGTTTTTGCATGAAAAATAGAAACTTGTTAAACCTAGATCTGTTGTAGTTCAAAATCGACAAGTGATATATAGCTGAATTTTGGATATGTTGTGAGTTATGTCATTCCTACCTTCTGTACCAAAATTTGCGCAACGCTACTGTGTAGATCTTTTATTATGAGTTGTTCTGTATTTATGCTGAATCTGTCTAAATGATTTTTGTAGCTAAAAATAGATTTTTGTGCTAAACTTATTCATGTGATCTTGCTATGTCTAAATGCAACTCTGGTGGATTAATTATGATTTTATATCTGTTATAAATATTTATTCTCTAAATATGTTTAGTTTTAAATGTAATTGCATTACTCAAGATCTATAGTAGCTCTAGGAGTATTTGTTGCATGCCTAGCTTAGATTTGCATCTGAGGCCATGTGTGAGAAAGTTGGGATCCATTTGATGCTTATTTATTTTTATATGCATTTATCTTGTTTTGGTAGCTAGATTTTGTCTTTTGTGATATAATTAATTTATAGCTCCCATAAGTGTGCATGTGTGTTCAGTGGCTTTTTTAGAGCTATAGTGCTTCAGAAACACTCTAATTGAATTTTATGAATTTATTTTAGGAATAAAAGCAATAGAAGGCATTTAAAGCTTAATATCAAATTAATTTGGAAAAACACCAACACCACAACTAGTGACCTCATGTTTGTGATGTAAATCATGCTAAGATGCTTAGGACCACCTCCTTGCTGTTTTGTGAAATTAAACTAATTAATTTGCATAATGTGTACACAGTCACTATTAAAAGGAGTAAGTAATAAAACACCATGTGTTGTTACTTTAATAGAAAGAATATACCAAATGTGTGTTTGTCAAGGTGAATATGGCCATCCATACTCTTCATGGTTGTCATATGTTATTTTGTAACTAATTAAATGAAAACTGTCAATTAAATTTTGCATTTGCATCCTCGTGTAGATCTTCCCGTCGGTAGTTGTACGCGTGTGCCGGAAGGAGGAGAAGGAGGAGCTGACGGAGACGTGCACTATGTCGCTATAGAGCAAGACCTGGACCAAAGTCTAGAAGGGCCCAGGCCAACCTTGCCAGCGAAGGCAAGCCCTGGATCATTAACCCTCTCTTTCTAAAATCATGCAATTACCTTTGCTATGTTTGTGCATTTACGTTTCAGGAGTTTAATGAAACCCTAGATGCATGATCCCTAGGTACCTATGCTCTTTGACTAGTATGCTAGGTCGATAGCTGCTACACTATAGGACCCGGTAGAAGTCGAGTGATGTTCGTCACTCGCGAGAATAGGCTCTTATGTTGGAATCATAAGATCTTTACAAATGGATTGCTCATGTGGTAAGAGCATGGGATTTGAGCTCCAGTCCAGTGGCTTTCGTGGGCTAAGCTTTTGAACGTACTAAGCACTTGCCCCTAGGACACCTGATGTGCCCCCCTGACTGCAACAGTGGGGTACCTGTGCGAGTCTGGGCAGTCCGGCGTGACATTCTAGTAAGCCTTGTACCGAGGATTGTAGGTGTGATCCTGACCTGGAGAAAGATGGGAACCGTTTGGTCGGTGTATACCCTATTCGTTTTGTTTGGATTTTCTTGGGGTATGCATTGTTCTATGTGTTTAGGTTTACCTTGCAAGGTTATTAATCAATCGATTGTCGGCCTCTCACCGTTATCTGAGACTGCTTAATCAACCGACCATGATATCCCTTAATGATGGAACTTTGTGAATATTACTGCTTGAATTAATTGTATTGTACAATTCTTGATTGAATTAGTCAGCACACGTAGAAATGGTAATCAACTAGAATTTGTGCTGAAATATTGAAAGTAAGGACATACTCTTGTTGCTTTTCAGCAAAAGAACTCCCCCGGCCAAAAAGCCTCTCATGTCTAGAGTTTGGTGATGTAGTTATCACCCATCGGTTAAGTCTTGCTGAGTATTAGTATACTCAGCCTTGCTTTATAAATGTGGTTGCAGGTGATGTTGTTTGGCCTGGAGTGATTCCACCCGGCTGGGAGCTGGAATGGGTGGTTGACGACGAGTGATGGAATCACGGACGACCTCCTGTGATGTTTATCTTTTCGCTAGTTTAATTATTCCGCTATTTTCAAACTCTAAACCTTTACTTATCATGTCATGAACAATGGTTTGTAATAATTAACCCTACGGTGAAGATTGAATTATAGTTGTGTTTGTGTCGGTGCGGAATATGGTCCCGACACTAACCAAGAGAAAGCGCCGAGGTCTATCCCTCAATGGTCGATGCTAAGCAATAAGAGGCACGGGATTTATCCCGGTTCCGGCCCGAGGGGCCGTACGTCCACAGCGGTGGTGTGCTCAAGGCACTATATTGCTCAAGACCGGGGGTGCTCGTAGTGGGGTCGCTACAAGCAAGGCGGGAGAGGAAGCGTGGCTTCCAAGTCCCCGGAGGAGAGGTCGAAGATATTGTGGGAGAATTGGAGAGCAAGTGCGCGGCCTTGTCTCCCCGTTGTGCCGTGTCTCGTGTGCTCCCGTCTCTGTCTCCCCCGTCCCCCGCGGCGGGGGGGGTTCGCCCTCCTTTTATAGATCAAGGAGGAGGCGAATCACATGCGCGCCGCGCTATCTAGCTACGTGGGGAAGCACGACGTGCTATGTCGTAGAGTGGGCGGCCGTCCGGCGATCCTTGCGGTGATCCGGCCATCATGGCCTATCTTGTACCCGAACAAGGTGGCGGTTCGAGGGTTGAAGGGCGGCGGTGGTGGTGATGCCTTCGATAGGCTCGAGGGAGCCGTCGACGTTGGCCCGCACGGAGTACGGGAGTAGGTAAAACGGCGCCCCTTCCCCGACGCGCTTCACGCGTGCGGAGTTGTTGCTACGCGCGCCGGTGTGCGCCCTCGTACGCGCGGGGACGGCGGCCACGCTATTACGGTGGCGGGGATGGTGTTCCACCGGCCTAGCGCCTCCACCTAACCCCCGTAGGGTCACAAGAAAGTAGATCGAGGGTGCAACCGGCCCCCCTTCGAGGGCTCGGCGCGTTTGCGTCGCACGGGAGCAGGCGCGTGGTGTCACGGACCGGGCACCGCCGCGCCGCACGGCCCCCCCCCCCCCACGGGGATGGGGATGGGCTCCTCCCCCGGGGAGTTGGTGCGGCGGCACCGGGCGCGAGCCCCGGCGCATGATGGCGCCGTCCCGCCGGTGTCGGGCGTTAAATGCCCGTGTACGGGGGCCGGCGCACGCGTGAGGGGCGCCCCTCGAGCGTGGCGGACCCCGGCCGAGGGCGGGACGGACCCTCGAGCGAAGCGGTGCCTCGCTCGAGGGGGAGCGGGCCCTCGAGCGAGGCGGAGCCCGCCGAGGGAAGCACACCCCCCCTCGAACGGGGCGGAGCCCGCTCGAGGGGGGACGCGCATCCTCGAGCGAGGCGGAGCCCCGCTCGAGGGGATCTTCAAGAGGGCCGCCTTGGTGGGCCGTCGGGGTCCCCGCGGCATGGGCCGTATCCCGCATGGTTAGGCACACCGTGTTTTGGTTTTGTTGTGGGTTTTAAGTGGGGATTTCCCCGTTGTTTAAGGGGACCCCTAGGGCTGTCCCCCGACGCGCAGCCCCCGAGCATCCGCGGGTTTGCCATTGAGGCTCCCGCATGCCGGAACCTACCGATAGGACGTTCTTCCCTCCTTGTTTTGCGAATGCTTTCCGTGGGGCCGCGTCGGCGGACCCGCGGGTCCAGCCCCGAAGCCCCGCAGAGTGTGGGTGCTCCCCGCAGGGGTTAACCGCGAGAACCGGTCGAGGGCATGGCACATGTTTCAACCGGCATCGGCGGTGTCTCGGCCGGCTTCGGTGAACCACGCGCCGGTGGCGCCGTTCTCTCGGCGGGTGCGAGCCAAGGAGGTGTAGCCGTGCGCCAAGCCCCCGAGCTCCGGACCCGTTCGAGGCGATCGGGTAGAGCTTTACGACTTGTTTCTTAACGCGCCCTCGCCGTCCCTCCGCGGGACGGAGGGTGAGGTTTCCGCAACCCCCATCGAGCGGGTCGTGAATTGCGGATTCCTCTTTGAGCTGCTAGTGGGTGGTTCGAGTGGACGCCCATGCCCCGTTCGATAAGGGTAGGCTGCGTGGTCCAGAGACACGTCCATGGAAGCGCTTGCGTGGGTTTGCTAGGTGGGGCTCGGTCCCGTTCGATAGGGACCGAGGGCGCGGAAGCTCTCCCTCGGTGGGATCCCCCGCTAGCTGCCCTCGCTGGCTCTCGAACACGACATGTGGGGCACCCTCGAGCCGACGGGCTCGAGGAACGGCTCGAATGCGCGTGCCTTCGTCGTCCCTGACTCTGCGATCTGAGGCGCCTGTTCGAACCCGTCGAGGGTCAGGCTTCGAACCTCTCGATCGCAGGGCCGTGCGGGGGCGGCGCCCGGGCGGCCCCGTCTTTGCGTTTGCGGCGGCCGAGGGGTCTGGGCGAGCCAGCCCTCGAGGCGCTGGTTGGTAGCACAGCGCGGCATGGGTGCTTGTGGTGCCTGCTTTACTTCAAGCGGGCCCCGGGCGACCTTCTCACGCATGTGCCTTTTTTAGAGAGTTGATATTGTCTCGAGCCAGGGGCTCGTGCCGCTCGAGGGTTTTGCGTGGCATGGGTGCCCGCGGTGCCCGCTTTACTTCAAGCGAGCCCCGAGCTACCTTCTCACGTCGATGTCCCTTCGAGGGCTGATATTGTCTCGAGCCAGGGGCTCGTGCCACTCGAGGGTTTTGTGTGGCATGGGTGCTCGTGGTGCCTGCTTTACTTCAGCGGTGCCCCGGCGACCTTCTCACGCCGATGTCCCTTCGAGGGCTGATATTGTCTCGAGCCAGGGGCTCGTGCCGCTCGAGGGTTTTGCGTGGCATGGGTGCTCGTGGTGCCTCGCTTTCTTCAAGCGTGCCCCGGCGACCTTCTCGCGCCGATGTCCCTTCGAGGGCTGATATTGTCTCGAGCCGGGGGCTTGTGCCGCTCGAGGGTTTTGCGTGGCATGGGTGCTCGTGGTGCCTCGCTTTACTCAGCGGTGCCCCGGCGACCTTCTCACGCCGATGTCCCTTCGAGGGTCGACATTGTCTCGAGCTAGGGGCTCGCCCCCGCTCGAAGGTTCTCCTTGCTTGGCAAGGGACCGGGTCATTAAATGCCCCACGCCGAGGCCGCGGGTTCGCAACGCGGCGCGCCTTTTTAGGCGTAGTGGCCGCGCGCGCGCGCGTAGTGGGCGCGCGTGGCGGCGGATGTGACCGCCCGCCTCGGTCCCTCGCTAGTCTTCGCCGTGATGATGGCCCGTCCGCGGTGATGTGGCCGCCGCGGTCGTGGTGGGGCCCGTTCGTCGCCGTGAAGAGAAGATTCCCCGCAAAGCACGCGCGCGGACATCCGCCCCCGGAGAGCTCGCCCGCGGCTTATAAATCCGAGAGGAGGGGGAGACGGCGGTTTTTACCTTAGCGCTCCGCCATTCCGCCCCTTGTGCTTTCGTCTTCGCCTTGCCTTCGCCACCGTGCGGCTTTGCCATTTGAGTTCTTCTTCCTCTTCTCGTCCCCCGCTCTCGCATTCCTTTGCCCTCTTCTCATGGCGCCGCCTCCACCCGTCACGATTCTTGACCCGTACGCTCGGGAGAGGTCGTCGGTGGACCCCCGCCGGCTCTCAACGAGTTGGTCACCGCCGGCCACCGGCGGCAAATGAGGAGGGGCGCCCGCGGAGTGGATAGTGCCGCCGGCGGGGGACCGCGTGCCCAACCCACCGGGAGGGCTACGTGGTGAGCTTCGTCCGCTTCCACGAGCGAGGCTTCAACGCGCCGCCGAGCCGCTTCATGCGGCGCCGTGCCACTACTACGGCGTGGAGCCGCACAACTTCGCGCCCAACGCGATTTCGCGTGCGGCCACGTTCGTGGGCATCCGCGAGGGGTACTCGGGGATCCCGCCCAACCGGGAGCTCGGGTACACCTCTTTCGCGCGGAGCTCTTCACGCAGCCCACGACGGAGCCGAGGACCCGCCGCGCGGCGCGCGCCGGCGGGATGTCGCTCGCCCGCGGGGGCGCTTCAAGGACCACTACATCCCCCGCACCATGACAACGAACAACGCCGGCCGGGAGCGGGGATGGTTCTACCCGCGCAACGCCGAGCTCCGGCCTCCCCCCCTACACCGGTCGGGGTGTTCAACGAGAAGCCCGGCTCTTGGGGCTACGTGGTGTCCACGTCACAAGACGGGAGGCGGCAGGACTCGGTCCCGGCCGCCCGAGGAGCCCTCGTCGCGGCCAGGGCCGACCGCGATGGGCGTCCTCGCCTTCCTCCATCACCGGCGGGTCGTGCCTCCGGTGGAGAGGCCACTCGCATCTTTGAGATGACGAGAGGAGGCGGACCCCATCGCGTTGGCGAGGTCGCGGATGCTCCCGACCCCCCTCGGGCGGCCGTACGCGCTCACCCGGCGCGGAGCGCCGTCGACACCGGATGCCGACGCACCCGCACCGACCCCCGTGGGATCTCGAGATGCTCCCCACCGGCCCGCCGGTGAGCATGATTCTTGGCCCCGTTTTAGTTCTTGGTGTTGCTTCCGCCTCCCCGACGTGTCCTTGATGTTCCCCGTATGCGTGGTGGTGAGCTTTACCGCCTCGAAGTCCGTTCAGCCCACCCCCCCGACTCCCGCGCGCTTGGTCGGGCGCGCGCGGCCAGCGGGAGCGAGGAGCGGCGCGCGCGCGGGGAGGGAGCGTGCGAGGCGGCACAACGAGCGCCGTGAGCGGCGGAACGCGAGGCACCGCGGCGCGAGGAGCCGGGGGCTCTCCTCCCCGGGGTCCGAGGAGTACTCGTCCCCGGAGGAGGACGAAGAGGAAGAGGCCGAGGGGCGGGGCCCCTCCGATAGGTGGGAGCCCCTCGCCCCGTCGCCGCCGAGCCGGCCCGGCGGCAAGGGCGGCATCGCCCGGGGCGGGCACAACGGCGCCCGCCGCCGTGCACCGACATCGGACCCGACGCATCCGTCCCCACCCGCCGGCGCTCGTCGAGGGCGTCGCGGGCGGGGGCAAGCACGGTGGCGGCGGGGCGAGAGCTCGCAGGCGCGGCCGGGGCCCCGAGGCCTCGACCGGCGGGTCGGCACGCCACGGCGCGCCCGGTGGTTGCCGAGGAGCGGCCGGCGCCGGCCGTGGCGAGGCGCGCCCCACGGCGGCGGCCGTGGCGGAGGCGCGGCCGATGGTGGCCGCCGCGACGGAGGCGCAGCCTTGTGGCGCCAACCGCGGCGGAGGCACAACCGGAGGCGGTGGTCGCCGCGGAGGGCGGCCGGGCACCCACCGCCGCGGGGGCGCGGCCGCAGGTGGTGGTTGCGGCGCCACGTCGAGCGCCCGTGGCCGTGGAGGCGCAAGTGGAGGCGCCGGCGGGGGGCGGCGCAAGGCCGGGCGCCGGCCGGCGGTTCCCGGCGGAGGTGGTGGAGGTCCCGGACGACGACTCCCCCGCCGCCCGGTGGGGACCGGTGGGCGAGCTTCCCCACACGCTCCCCCCGAGCCCCGGAGGGGGCCCTCGTGAGGCGGCGCGAGGGCCACATGGTGGCGGGGGACCGAGGGCACGGCGCCGAGGCCTCGTCCTCCCGCCCCGCCACGCCGCCCGAGTAGAGGGGGCCGTTGGCGATCCGCCCGCGTTCGCCGACGCCCGGGGGAGCAGGAGCCGTGGGGAGAGCTCCGAGCCACCCGCGCCACGCTCGACCGCGCGCCGAATGAGGCGCCGAGGGTCCATGGCGGCCCCGCATGGCGCGTCTTCCGTGTAGGGCGTTGTTGTTCGTTTTCTCCTTTCTTTCGTTTTTGTGCGCCGTTTCTATGTCGTGGCGCTTACGGGTTTCGAGTTGTTGGTGACAGGAGCTCGAGCGCCGCGCCCATGATAAGTACGCCGCCTTCGATCGGGTGAACGCCGAGCTCCACCGGCCCGGGAGCGATGCGGCGCCTTCGACGCGCTCGCCGATGCCCTCGGGACCCCGACGGCCGGGTTGGCGTACGGGCCGTGGTCTTGCGCGACGAACTCCCCGAGAGCACAAGACAGACCCGCCGCGCCGCTCTAGCCTCGAGCGGGTCCGCACGGCTCTCATCGATCGTGATGAGGCGCCGTGGCGGCGCGCTCGGATCCGGAGAAGATGCGACGCCGGCGACCAACCGGGAGGCGGAGGTGGCCGGCGTCCGCGGCGAGAACCGGGAGCTTCGCTCGTCGCCGAGGGGGCGCAGCGCGCGCAGCCGCCGGCCGAGGAGCGGGCGCGTGGGCCGGAGCAGCGGGCCAAGGAGGCCGACGACTTGAAGGGCGCCCACGACGCCGGGCAGGCCGCGGCGCTCGTCGTCGCCGAGGAGCAGCCTCCCCGCAGAGCGCACCGCCCGCCAAGGGGCCGAGGGGCGGCTCCGGCAGAGCAAAGCCGCCCTCGTCGACGCCGGGACGGCGCCGGAGCAGAGCGCGTCGCCGCGAGGCGGCGCGTGTCATTGGCGGAGTGGGACGACAAGCTCTCTAAGACCGAGGGCGAGCTCATTGTGCTCGCATTACGAGCGCAAACCAAGAGCCGGCCCTCCAGAGGCAGGCGAGGCCGGGCAAGCGCCTCGAGCCGGCGGCCGAGGCCGAGCGCCGCGCTCTCGAGGTGGAGAGGAAGCAAGTCGAAGGTGAGCCACTGTTTGACTCTTGCCTTGTTGGTTTTTCTGTTAGAGGGCTCGCATCCCCCTTTCTGATTTCTTTCTTGTCTTGGCGATTCCAGGCTTGCGCACCGCCCGGGGCATGCACCGAGCGGGCCGAGGCGTTGCGTGTGCTTCCTATAACTCCTCCGAGCGGAGCCGCGGGAGCTGCGTGGTGCGGCCCTCGAGACCTGCCGAGCCGTGGAGGAGGGCGAAGCACAGGCCGGCAGCCCCGCCGGCCGCCGCCCGCGTGCCCTTGGCGGTCACGTCACCGAGCGGATGCGCCGGCGCCGCATCCGGGCGTCCGCGAAGGCCCTCGGAGTGGTGCGGACCCACTACGAGGTCAACTTCGAGGCGCTGGCGGAGGGCTACATCGTTCCCGAGGGCGTCGAGGACGAGGTAGCGATGGAGCGTGTGGATGTGCTCGCCGCCGACGCCGCCGGGTCGCTCGTCGAAGCCTTCGAAGAGTTCCTCTTCCCGACGCCGCCGACGCCGCCGCCCCACCCGCCCGAAGACAATTTGGGCGCTAGGCCCGTTTTTTGTTCGTGCATCGCTATTCGGCCATGCGGCCTTGTAAATAAGCACATTATCTTAGTCGTAAACATTTGTTGATATGAAATGAAGTCTTTTGCTTATTGCGCTTTTTTGTTTCTCCTTCTTCCCCGAGTAGATTTTACTTAGGGGAGTTCGATTTTCGCGGGGGCCCGCCGGGTTGGAGGCGAGAGAGAAGGGCCGTATCCTCGCGGCGTAGGCTATCTCCTCGACTCGCGCGCTCCTTCCGCTAGGCCGCCCGTGCCCCGTTCGAACCGTTGCTCGAGGTTGAAGTAGGAAACAAACTTAGCGCGTGTGAGTTGCCTTATTTTTGCGCGAAAATGGGACCATTTTGGGGGGGGGGGTGCCCCCCACAAGCAGCCCCCCGAGGGTAACTTGGGTTTCAGGGGAAAGCCTAGTTGCCCTTTCCATTAGACTTGAGGCGTTTACATAGTTGTCACCAACTGGGGCGTTGGCCATATGATTTTTACAACAAAAAATGCTTGGGAATCCTAACTAGGGGTAGAAACGACGTAGCTGTTGGATGTTCCAAGCGTTGGTGAGCTCTTCACCGTCCTCGTTGGCCAGCTTGTACGTGCTGGGCTTGAGTACCTTCACTACGACGTAGGGTCCCTCCCATGGGGGCGATAGCTTGTGGCGCCCTCGATTGTCTTGACGTAGCCTTAGGACCAGATCCCCTTCGCTGAAATCCCTCCGGCGTATCTTGCGTGCTTGGTAGCGCCTGAGGGATTGTTGGTACCTCGCGGAATGCATTAAGGCCACGAGGCGTGCCTCGTCCAACTGATCCAGCGAGTCCTCGCGGGCCCGCTGGTTGGCATCCTCCTCATAGCCTCGAACCTTGGTGATCCGTATTCTAAGTCCGTGGGGAGGACGGCCTCCGCGACATGGACTAGGAAAAACGGGGTGAACCCAGTGGCTCTGCTCGGGGTGGTCCTTAGGCTCCACACAACCGCTGGTAACTCTTGGAGCCATTTTCTCCCGCATTTGTTCAAATGGTCGAAAATTCTCGGGCTTTAGGCCTTGCAAGATCATGTCGTTGGCACGCTCTACTTGGCCGTTGGTCCGTGGGTGTGCTCCCACGCCCAATCCACTCGGATGTGGAACTTGTCGCGAACTCCAAGAACTTCCCCGCCCGTGAACTCGGGACCCATTGTCGGTGATGATGGAGTTTGGCACTCCAAAGCGGTAGACGATGTCGGTGAAGAATGTTACCGCCTGCTCTGCCCTGAGATTCGTGATGGGGCGCACCTCCACCCACTTGGAGAACTTGTCGATCGCGACCAACAAGTGGGTGAAGCCCCCGGGCGCCTTCCGCAGGGGCCCGACGATGTCCAGCCCCCCACACGGCGAACGGCCATGTTACGGGGATGGTCCGGCAGGCATGGGCGGGCAAGTTGGACTTGCGGGCGTAGAACCGACACCCTTCGCAAGTGCGCACGATCTCGCCGGGCGTCCGCGACCGCAGTGGGCCGCAAAAGCCCCCGGCGGAACGCGTTGCCGACGAGGGGTGCGGGGCGCGGCGTGGTGGACACGGATCCCCGCGTGAATGTCCCGTAGTAGCTCGCGCCCCTCGGGAATGGGTACGCACCGCCGTAGGATGCGGGAGGCGGCGCGCTTATATAGCTCGCCGTCAACGAGGGCAAAGGACTTGGCCATCCCCGGCGATGCGCCCGGCCGCGGCCCGGCTTCGCGGGGAGTTCCCCTTGAGCGATCCGGGCGATGTATTTGTCGCGCCGGTCCGCTTTAACAGAGCCGGCTCGATGTCCATCACGTCGGCCTCGTGGGAGCCATACCCCTCGAGGAGGGAGAGCACGTACGCCTCGTTCGAGGGGTCCTCGTCCATGGGTTCCGCACCGCCGGATTCAAGGGAGCCCCCGAGGGTTCGTCGTGACTCGAGGGGTGGGGCTCAAAGACGACCGAGGGCCGAGCGACGTCGCGTGTGAAAACGTTCGGGGGGAACGGTGATCCGCCGGACGCAATCTTGGCGAGCTCGTCCGCCTCCTCGTTGTACCGGCGAGGAACATGGTTGAGCTCGATGCCGTAGAACTTGTCCTCGAGGGCTCGCACGGCTTTGCGGTAGGCCTCCATCTTGTCGTCATGGCAGCTCGCGTTCTTCATGACTTGATCGATCACGAGCGCGAGTCCCCCCGCACGTCGAGGCGCTTGACGCCTAACTCAATGGCGATTTTGAGGCCGCGAGAGGAGGGCCTCGTATTCGGCCATATTGTTAGACGCGGGGAAGTGGAGGCGCACCGCGTACCGCATGTGTTCCCCGAGGGGTCACACGAAGAGCGGTGCCCGCGCCCTCCCCCGTTGTCATCACCGAGCCGTCGAAGAACGCAGTCCGAGCCTCCGCTTGGATGCGCGGCGGCGGTAGGCCGCGTATCCGTCCACCTCGGCCGACGAAATCAGCCAAAATTTGGGATTTGGACGCCTTGCGCGGGCGTAGGCGAGCGTCTCGCCCATCGCCTCTACGGACCACTTGGCGATCCCCGCCCGCCGCGTCGGGGTTGCGGATGATCTCCCCCGGTGGGAAGGAGGAAATCACCGTGACGGGGTGGGCCTCGAAGTAGTGGCGAAGCTTGCGTCGCGCAAGGACTACCGTGTACGCGCAATTTCTCGGACTCCGGGGGTAGCACGTCTTCGTGTCCGACAGACCTCGCCGATGTAGTAGACCGGCCGCCGCACGTGCAAGGCGTGCCCTTCCTCCGTGCGCTCCACGACGATCACGGCGCCCGACCACCCGGGTGGTTGCGGCCACGTAGAGCCGTAGGGGTTCGCCATCTTGCGGCGGCGTGAGGATCGGGGCGTGCGTTAGAGACGCCTTCAGCTTGTCGAGCGCATCCTGGGCCTCGGCGGTCCAGGAGAAGCGCTCGTGCTTCTTGAGGAGGCGATAGAGGGGCAGGCCCTTCTCACCGAGCCGCGAGATGAAGCGGCTCAAGGCGGCGAGGCACCCCGGACCTTCTCGCACCCCTTTGAGGTCCCGAATCGGTCCCATTCGTTCGAGGGCCGCAACCTTTTCAGGGTTGGCCTCGATTCCCCGTTGGGAGACAATGTATCCCAGGAGCATGCCTCGCGGCACTCCAAAGACACATTTTTCGGGGTTTAGCTTGACCCCATTGGCCCGTAGGCAGCCGAACGCGACGCCAAGGTCGCCAACCGGTCGTCCGCCTTCTCGGTCTTTACGACGATGTCGTCCACGTATGCTTCGACCGTCCGCCCGATGTGATCCCCATAAACGTGCCGCATGCAACGCCGGTATGTTGCACCCGCGTTTCGAGGCCAAACGGCATCATGACGTAGCAGAACGTCCCGAACGGTGTGATGAATGAAGTCGCGAGCTGGTCGAACTCTTTCATCTTTATTTGGTGGTACCCGGAATAGGCATCAAGGAAGCAAAGCAATTCACACCCAGCCGTTGAATCAACGATCTGATCAATGCGTGGCAAAGGAAAAGGAACTTTAGGACATGCTTTATTAAGACTAGTGTAGTCTATACACATCCGCCACTTCCCATTCTTTTTCTTTACAAGCACGGGGTTCGCTAGCCACGTTGGGTGGAACACCTCCTTGATGAATCCGGCCTCGAGAAGCTTCCGCAGCTCCGCTCCGATCGCCCGTCGCCGCTCCTCGTCGAAGCGGCGGAGCGCGTTGTTGCACGGCGCGGGCGTTTGGCGGATGTAAAGGGAGTGCTCGGCGACTTCCCTCGGGATGCCCGGCATATCCGAGGGGCTCCACGCGAAGATGTCGGCGTTGGCGCGGAGAAAGTCGACGAGCACCACTTCCTATTTAGGGTCGAGGGCGGAGCCGACCCTCAACGCTTTGCCCTCGGGGGCGAAGGATCGAGGGGGACCTCCTTGGTCTGCTCCGCGGCCTCGAAGGTGCCGGCGTGTTTGGTCCGCTCGGCGGTGGAGTCGAGGTCGTCGTTGACCATCTCCTCCAAGGTGGTTACCAGCGCTTCATCCAGCGCCAGTGCCTCTGCGTGCTCCACGCACTCGACGTCGCAGTCGAACGCGTGCTCGATGGATGAGCCGACGGTGATGACGCCGTTTGGTCCCGGCATCTTCATCTTCAAGTAGGTATAGTTGGGGACCGCCATGAATTTGGCGTAACAGGGTCGCCCAAGTATAGCGTGGTAGGCCCCCTTGAACCCCACCACCTCGAAGGTGAGGGTCTCCTTGCGGAAATTCTTCGGGGTGCCAAACCAAACTGGCAGGTCGATCTGCCCGAGGGGCTGGACCTGCTTGCCCGGCGCAATGCCATGGAATGGCTTCGTGCTGGGCCGCAGCTGGTCCAGCCCGATCCCCATCAAGCGCAGCGTATGCGCGTAGAGGATGTTGAGGCTGCTGCCTCCGTCCATGAGGACCTTCGAGAACCGTGCGTTCCCGATGATGGGGTCGACCACCGGCCAGAATCGGCCGGGTTGGGGACGCGGTTCGGGTGATCTTCCCTGGCCGAAGGTGATGGCGTCCTCCGACCAACCGAGGAAGGCCGGAGGCGCCCTCTCCACGGCGAGGACCTCGTGCCGCTCCTTCTTGCGCCGGCGGGTCGACATGTCGACGCTTGGCCCCCCAAAGATGAGGAACACGTTTTCAACGGCGGGGGAAGCCGCCCTGCGTCGCCGTCGCCTCCGGTCTTTCTTGGCCTCTACCTCCTTCGCGGCGGCACGGCCATAGAACTTCTTGAGCATATCGCCTTTGCTCAAGGGTGTGGTTCACTCGGGGTCTTGTGGTAAGGACATGGCTTTTTTAGCATGTCGTCAAATACCCCCGGGCCTCGAGGGGCCGGTCGAGGGCCCCGTCGGAGCCGGTCAACAAGAAAGGCCTCGGCATTACCGCCGTCGCGCCCCGCTCGCGCGCCGCGCGCGCGGCTTCTTCCCCTTCTTGCCCCGCTTGTCATTGCGGTGGGGCTCCTTGGACTTGCTGCCCTCCGCGGACGCGTCCTCCGAGCGCTTGCTCTTCTTGCCGTCGAAGATCGCCCCCACGGCCTCTTCCCCGCAGGCGAAGGCGGTGGCGATGTCGAACGGCTCGTTGGAGTCCGCGGGCGGGCCGCGTCCCGGCCCTCCCGCACAAGGTCCCGCATGTGGTGCCCTCAAGGAAGGCGTGCACGATCTCGGATCGCGCCACGCCGGGGAGCTCGGTGCGCACTTGGAGAAGCGCCGTATGAAGTCCCGCGGCGACTCGCCGGGCTTCGCGTGCGGGGAGCGCAGGTCCCACGACTTCTCGGGGCGCACGTACGTGCCCCCGGAAGTTGCCCACGAACGTGCGGACCGCATCATCCCGGTTGTGGATTTGGCTAGCGGGCAAGTGCTCGAGCCATGTCCCGGCCGCGTCGCCGAGATGCGGGGGCAAGTTGCGGACGATGACCTCGTCGGCGGTGGCCCCGCCCACCGACAAGCCAAGCGGTAGTCGTTGAGCCACACGCGGGGGTCCGTCTCCCCGTTGTACTTGACGATGGTCGAGGGTTGGCGGAAGCGTTGGGGGAACGCCGCCGCGCGCGATCTCCCGGCCGAACACACGGGTCCCCTCGGGGGCTCCGGCGTCCGGAGCGGTCCTCGCCGCCGTCGTAGCGTCCACCTCGTCGAGGGTGGTAGCCCACCGCCGCTCGTGCGTCCGCCCGCCGGTGCGCCCGGCGTTGATGACGTTGCGGGCGTCGCCATCCGGCGCCCTCGCGTGCGTCAAGGAGCCGCTCCTTGGCCGGCGTGCGTCCTTGGTCGGCGGGTCGCCCCGCCGGTCCTCTCCGCGTGGACCGAGGGTTCGCCTCCCTGGTGCGGCCTCGTCGTCCCGCGCATCCCCCCCCCGTTGGCGGATGCGTGAGGCCGAGCTCTCGCCCTGGCCGGACGCGCCGCTTGCTCGATGAGAGTTTGCACCTCGCGGTGCGGGTCTCGAGCCTCGGGGGTCGAGGGTGCCGGCATGGCCCGCGGCGGCCGCGGCGGCGATGAGCTTTTGGCTCGCCCGCGGGGGCGCGTCCGCGTTGTCGATGTTGGGGGCGGTGTTGATGCGGTCGCGGACCCGTCGGCCCCGGCTCCCGCGCGCGTTCGCCGCGCGCGCAGGCTTCCCCCCCCGCCATTGAGGCGCGGAGCGGCCCGCACCGTCCGCATTCCTCCTCCGCCGGCCTTGGCCTCGAGCTCGCGGGCTTGGGCCACCGCGCGTCGGCGTCGGCCCCGGCGGGAGCGCTTGGCCCCGCGGCCAGGCGCGTGGCGATCCCGGGGCGTGACCTCCCCGTCTTCAGCGCCAGCCGCACCGGCGGCATTGGCTGGGTCGTTGGTGATGACGGCGTAGCACTCCCGCGCGGGATCGTAACTCCCGGTGCTAGAGTCGTCGGAGCAGCCGAACCAGTAGTCCGTAGCGTCGAGGAAACGCCGGAACATGACGGGGTCCGGCACGCCGGAGAAGTCCCACTCCGCGTACCCGTGGCGGTTGGCGGGCGGCAACGCGTCGAGGGAACCCAGGGACGACTTGTCGCCCGCTGAGGCGCCGGGATCCCTGGCGACGAAGACGTGACGGCCAGGCGGAACCCTGCGCATCGTGATGTTGACGTTGGCGTTGTAGGCCGACGTAGCGCCACGCAGCCCGATGGGGATGCGCGGTCCGGAGACCGTGCGCCGTCCCGTCGGGATGGTGGCCGTCGTGGCGGCGAGCGCGCCGCGCCGAGTGGCGGTGCGCTCGGCCGCCGCCGCCGGACCGCGCCGGCGCGAACGCCGCCCGGAGCGACGGCGGCGTCGTGGCGTCGACGGGCCGCGGCATCCGTGCTGCGGGCTCTGCGCGCCGTGGTGGTGCGTGCGGCGGGGGCCGCAGCCGGACCGGCCCGGCGCCGCGTGCGGAGCTCCTCACGGTTGGTGAGGCGCATGAGGTAGCCGTTCCCCGTGGCCCGAAAGTTCGAGTCCCCGAACCGGATTTCGAACCCGGCGGGGAGGGGGGTCCGAGCTGCCCATGCGAGCGTGTACCACGGTACTCGGTGCGGATCACCATGGAGGGAGTTGGTGGAATAACCTTAAGCGCTCGGATTGCCCCACGGTGGGCGCCAACGTCGGTGCGGAATATGGTCCCGACACTAACCAAGCAGAAAGCGCCGAGGTCTATCCCTCAATGGTCGATGCTAAGCAATAAGAGGCACGGGATTTATCCCGGTTCCCGCCGAGGGGCCGTACGTCCAGCGAGTGGTGTGCTCAAGGCACTATATTGCTCGGCCGACCGGGGTGCTCGTAGTGGGGCTGCTACAAGCAAGGCGGGGAGAGGAAGCGTGGCTTCCAAGTCCCCGGAGGAGAGGTCAAGATATTGTGGGAGAATTGGAGAGCAAGTGCGCGCCTTGTCTCCCGTTGTGCCGTGTCTCGTGTGCTCCCCGTCTCTGTCTCCCCGTCCCCCCGCGGCGGGGGGTTCGCCCTCCTTTTATAGATCAAGGAGGAGGCGAATCACATGCGCGCCGTGCTATCTAGCTACGTGGAGAAGCACGACGTGCTATGTCGTAGAGTGGGCGGCCGTCCGGCGATCCTTGCGGTGATCCGGCCATCATGGCCTATCTTGTACCCGAACGGCTGGCGGTTCGAGGGTTGAAGGGCGGCAGGTGGTGGTGATGCCTTCGATAGGCTCGAGGGAGCCGGCGACGTTGGCCCGTACGGAGTACGGGGAGTAGGTAAAACGGCGCCCCTTCCCCGACGCGCTTCACGGTCTTCGGAGTTGTTGCTACGGCGCCGGCGTGCGCCCGTACGCGCGGGGACGGCGGCCATCTTTGCGCGTGGCGGGGATGGTGTTCCACCGGCCTAGCGCCTCCACCTAACCCCGTAGGGTCACAAGAAAGTAGATCGAGGGTGCAACCGGTCCCCCTTCGAGGGGCTCGGCGCGTTAGCCGTCCGGAGCAGGCGCGTGGTGTCACGGGACCGGCACCGCCGCGCCGCACGCCCCCCCCCCCCCCCCCCACGGTGATGGGGATGGGCTCCTCCCCGGGGAGTTGGTGCGGCGGCACCGGGGCGCGTGCCCCGGCGCATGATGGCGCCGTCCCCGCCGGTGTCGGGCGTTAAATGCCCGTGTACGGGGGCCGGTGCACGCGTGAGGGGCGCCCTCGAGCGTGGCGGACCCCGGTCGAGGGCGGGACGGACCCTCGAGCGAAGCGGTGCCCCGCCGAGGGGGAGCGGGCCGTCGAGCGAGGCGGAGCCCGCTCGAGGGGAGCACACCTCCTCGAACGGGGCGGAGCCCGCTCGAGGGGGACGCGCATCCTCGAGCGAGGCGGAGCCTGCTCGAGGGGATCTTCAAGAGGGCCGCCTTGGTGGGCCGTCGGGGTCCCTGCGGCATGGGCCGTATCCTGCATGGTTAGGCACACTGTGTTTTGGTTTTGTTGTGGGTTTTAAGTGGGGATTTCCCCGTTGTTTAAGGGGACCCCTAGGGCTGTCCCCGACGGTTTGTACTCTGGACTCGCCGTCGTGTGAGTTTTAATGCATATGTTCGATCCTCTGTGTTTTATCCATGTGATTTACCGGGTGTTAACCCGGCAACTAACGACGGGATGATACTTTATTATCGCTTAATGATTAGAGTGGATTAGTTTAGGCGATAGTACGTATTTTCCTCGGCTGGTTGTCACAGCTGGCATCAGAGCGATTATATGCACAAGAGTTTAATTAACAACCTTAATCACTTGTGTTTGAATAAAACTTGCCAAGAGTGGTTGTGTTTGCAAAATACGTTGGATTGTTAAGGATGGAAATAGACCGAGAGGCCCTAGAGGGAATTTTTGGGATTCTTTCAGGTGACTTAAAAATCTATGGTTTATTTTGCTAACTTCCAGCACATTTTATTCTTGTCAGAACTTACTTCTTGCACAACCATACTAGTTCATCACGCTTTGCCATACGTGGTGGTACCACAGGAAAGTCCTATGAGGGATGGATGGGACCTAATCCAAAGGGAACCCACCGTCGCCTCTGTGTATCGCCACGTTTTTCCACACGTGGACGTTATGCATTGTGAATATGCGAGGCAAGGATGCACTCCACTCAAAAGGAGAGTGTCCGAGGTTGGACACTGTCCATGCAGTGACAAACGCATGGGTGTCATTTCTATAGTGAATGATAATGTATGTGGACGCTTTCGTGAGTGCTGGCACGAAAGGTTCGATGCGTTTTGTGATTTTCTGCAGGTACACTAACCACGTTTCGTAAGTCGCTAAGTGAGCATCAATTAGTTCTCGACTAGCTATTATAGGGAGAATCGTGATTGTTGCCTTGCCACCGGCACTAACTTCAAATTTTTGCTTAATTGCTTAGTGAGGACGAATAGGTCATTCTTGCATCATGATAAAAAGCTGTTGAATGCTAAAAAGATCACATGTGTAGCTCTCCTTAAATCATGATAATAATAACAACAATAGCAATCTTTAAATCAAATCTAAAGTGTTTTTGTTGGACCGTCTAGTTGACCCTGCTGTCATGACCTTTTCTCAAACCCGTTCTGCAGAGTTTTCATATAGGTGATCTATACCCCTGTGCTCCATATCTATCCAAGTTTCTGCTAAGAAATCTTTTCATGATCATAGGTTGTCAGATCTCAGGCTATGCTCATATAGTAAACCTAGGTCTTGCCATTTTTCCAGAACACGTCACTCCGTATCTTGCACCTTTGGAGCTTGATCCTAGCTAACCTAGCTTAACCCTTGAATGCCAAGTTTTGTCTCATGAACTTACCAAGTTGCCAGAAAATTTTGGGAACCTTGGTTTTGGAATTTTTGAAATTGTCATTTCGATGCAGTGCAGCTGTCTCGAGTCTGACTATTTGATCAATTTGAGTTTTTGTCGTACATATTCTACTTGTTGAGCAAGCTTACGAATGTGTGACTAATGAAAACTCAAATTTTCAGATGGTAGGCTCGACACGCAACACTTCGAATGGTTTCATTGATTCTAGTGGCCGCAACAAGCCACCACCACCACTGGATGCGACATCAATTGCCGCTCAAAACGAGATGATGCGCCATATTCTTCTACACCTGCAGCAGCAATAGCAGCAGCAGCAGTTCCACGGGAATCGAAATGATGCCCAAAGTCAAGTGACCGAGTACAAGCACTTTCTGGATATGAATCCACCGCAGTTCACTGAGGCGGAAGAACCCCTTGATGCTGATGCTTGGATTCGAGCCATTGAAGCCATGTTCACAGTGTTTACTTTGCCATGTTCAAAAGGACGGAAGGCTAAATTCACGGCATTGCAGCTTCGTGGTTCTGCCTTGATGTGGTGGGAACACTACAAATCCATGCAACAGCCAGGGTATGAAATCCCTTGGGTAGAATTCAAAAAGGCTTTCAGAGACCATCACATTCCTAAAGCACTTACCGATAGGAAAATGAGGGAGGTGATGGCTCTCAAGCAATGGTCAGACATAGTATACCGAAGGACCGATACGGCGAACCGCAGAGGGGGGGGAGTGAATGGGAGCCGATAAAAATTCTTCTCGAAGGAGATGAAAACTCCAACAAGACGAACGCGGCTTCCAACACACGTCTCCGACTCACTACCAAGGTTGGTCAAGCCCACGTAGCCACCGGAGTTCCACCGGACCTAGGAACCACCACACCACCTACCGACCCGAGAAACGCAGCGGAAAAACCAAACCTCGAGTCTACGGACCCACACCGGTCGACCGGTGAGCACCACCGGCCGACCGGTCCCCGCCGGTGAAACCGAGCAACTTCCACTAAGTGGCTCTACACCGGTCGGACCGGTGAGACACACCGGTCGACCGATGGCGGCCGAAAGCCCCCAAGGCACCAAACAAAGCCAACCGACCACCAAACGGACCCAAACTCGAAACAAGCAGCACCGCGGGACAACAACGAACACACCAAGACGCTCACCCGAGCAAAAACCCACAAGAGCTTGCACCGGTCGGACCGGCCAAGAGCACCGGTCGACCGGTGTAGCACCGGCGACTCGGGATGAACGACACCGCGGGTCAACTCCCCCAAATCCAAATCTCGATCTCCCGAATCGCTCCACGGACTTGAACAAGACTTTGGGGATATCGGGAACACCTCATGAGGAGTCCGTAGCCAAGTTTAATCCCACAAAAACTCGTCCAAAAAGGAGGAATCAAAGAAATCCCGCCGAAAGCACTTCCAACCCAAGAACTCAAGAAACCCCAAAATCGAGCACTTTTTCTCATGGATTTGGGAGGGGAATCATAGCCCAAAGAACCATGAAGGGTTCCCACAAATTTCCCCCATCAAATCCCCAAGAGAAAAGCCCCGAAAACACCCCAAAGAAATCACGAAGAGAGGGCTCCGAAAATCACCACCAAGAACAACCTAGGGAAAACACATCCAAACCTTGAGGAACCACGCCGAATCATCTATACATGAAACAAAGGTTCGTACAAGGTCTAGCAAGCCGCCCGATCATCCATCCCTCTCTACAAGATCTCTCCGTGAAGCTCTCTTGCTAGTCCTAGAGAAAACCTAAGGAAAATAGGTGGAAAATAGGAAAACTAATGAGCTAGGGTTCCAAGAGTTGGCTGCCATCCTCTCACCTCTTGGGTTATATGGAGGCAACCGAATGTCTAAAATGCCCTTCTCTACTAACTAGGGATACAAACCCCTCAAGGGCGGATTTGGAATTCTTGATGTCTTCACCATCAGACGGATGCCCGCGACCGCACCTCGCGTAGCCTCGACGCAAGCAATGCGATTCCGACGCGTGTCCTCCGCTTCGAAGATTCGGACCGCGTCGTCGCACACGGTCGGACCGGTGCTCCCCACCGGTCAGACCGGTCAGACCCACCGGTCAGACCGGTCCGTGCCGCCGCACCTCCGTCTTCGGTTCTCCGGTCTTGGCTTTGTGGATCAACCAAGGAACCCGGTGGTTTTCTACGGTGAACCACCGGAAACCCCGCGAACTCGTGTAGCCTCCGCCAATCTCCACTCATGACTTGGCTCCCACGTAGTCCCGGCTCGACCTTGGTTTTGAGGCTCAACCAAGAAACCGTCCACGACTTCATCTTGCTGTTCATGCCACCATGCGGCCCGCACTTGACCCCACTGGCCACCGGGTCCCTCGAACGAAGCCTACTTGTCTTCTCCACACCTGGAGGCCTCACCAGCGACGACCTTTCGCACTTGTTCTTCACCTGCACCAACACGAGTCAAGCCGCAACCTGCACCTGCAATACTTAGCCAAGAATCAGTCCACACAACGTTGTCAATCACTCATCACACAAGGAAGCGACCATCCACCGGTCCTCGAACCACACATGGTCCTCATATACCAATATGCACAGAAGTTTAATAACCTCTGCCAGTATGGAGGATATCATGTGGATACAGATATGAAGAAGATGGAGCTTTTTCGCGAAGGCCTTAATAGTGAATTGTCTGGATGGCTGAATCTGATACAATTTGACAGCTACCACATGCTAGTGAATAAAGCTATCTCATAGGAAGATGCCATCAAGAGGGCCCAAGCCGAGAAGAAGAGAAAGGCTAATTCCATGCCCAATAATGCTCAGCTTCGCAAGTTTCACATGGTGTTGACACTGTTTTTTTTTTGAAAAAAATAGGTCAAAAGGGATAAGGGGAAGCGGCCGATGAAGAACAAAGTGTGATTGGCCAATTGAAGGAAGAGAACGACAGTCAATAGGATTTGTCGGTGGTCAGGGGGATTCAACCCTGACAGTGGGCCAGTTGGTCGAAGTAGTCGACCGATGGTCAGCCAGAAGATTGGCCGATAAAGAAAGAAACGGCGGTAATCAAAGAGATACGCTAGAAGGAAAGCATGGTGGAGGCGGGTCAATCCACGATAACGGGTCAAGAGTCAGTTTTAGAAGGTCTTTAGACTCCTGCGAGAGTCCTTTTCTATTTTTAGTCTTTTTGTATTTAGATGCAAGAAAACAGTGTCGTGATCGGCTAGGAGTCGGGTTTGTCCTTAGGACATAAATAGCGACCCTACGTGGTCGGAAAATCTGTACACACCAATATCAAATGAACCACCTCCGGGAAAACCCTTTACTTTTACTACATCTACTTTACAACATCTACTTTTCGACGACTTCGCCATTGCATTTTTCTCTTTTCTACAACGTCATGCCTCGAGTTCGTCGGGCTGCATCAACTGATCTCTGGCAAGCTTGTGAGTACCGTTTTACCGAATTATCATATGCTTTAACCTCTGGGTGCATTGCTGAGGTTTCGTCTAGTTCTTTATTCACCCCTTACTGATATTAGCTAGATCTGCAAGTTCTCGTACCAATTCTAGTGGTTTTAGCTATTAGCACTATCATCCGCTCGATCTAGATCCTATCGGCTTCTAACAATGCAGCCAATTCTGACCTACTCGAGTGCTGACATCACGATCGGCCGATCCCAGCCGATCTATCTAGTTACGCATCTGCGCTTTGGTCGCTTCCGAGCCGGCCGGTCCCGCTTTACCCTGTATCAGCCAATTGGCTGGTATACGTGTCGTTGAAAGTCCATCGGTTCTCTAGCTGATCCTTGATATTTTTTCATTGTCAATCAACAGGTCAGATTGGCTGGCACGCCTCGCTACAGGCCGGGGAGTCACGTGCGTTGCGCGCGGAAGTGACATCCTATTTTCGCGTCAACACATGGTACAGAAGACTCCACCGGACTTCCAGCAAGCTTTACATTTGGGAAGATTGGCGAAGCAGCCCCAGGATTGACCTCAAGAGACTGTTAATTTCCCTAACCCCCAACGACAGACCCCGCAGCTTACCAGACCTACACCTCCACCTGCGAGCAGTGGGCTTGTGACAAATGTGGTGACCTAAAACATTTTGCTAAGGAATGCCCGACCTGCAGACAGAGCAAGCCGAAACAGTCAAATCAGGGACTAGGTCCTAAGCCAAACAAACAAGGCAAGAAGCAGAAGATCCAAATCCAGAAAGGAAAGCTCAATTTCATGTCTGAGGCTAATATTATATAAGGAGCACCAATAACGATGGGCACATTTTGGGATAAGCCGATGAAATTTTTGTTTGATTCTGGTGCCACTATTAGTTTTCTTAATGGAAAGACACGAGAAAAGTTAGGGCTTGAAGCCTACTCCATTAATAAGACCTACAAGATAACCACAACAGGGGGTGAAGTTGTTTCTAATCGAATAACCAAAAAGCTACCCTTAGTGATGGGTAGCAAGATGATTCATTCAAATCTTATCATCCTAGATTTGGAAGGCATTGATATTATTCTGGGGATGGACTGGATGAACAGACATAAGATCATTTTGGATATTCCTGAGCGAATGGTAGAGATCAATTCACTAATTGTGGGAGCCAGGACTCTATACCTACCTTTCAAAGATGTTGTAAATCCTTGTTCTTATGTGGCAATCACTTCTCATCTGGAAGAAATTCCAGTGGTTCGAGAGTTTGCGGATGTTTTCCCCAATGAATTGCCGGTTATGCCACCCGACAGAGATGTCGAGTTTGTCATCGAACTTCAGCCTGACACAGCTCCTATCTCCAAAAGACCTTACCGCATTCTACCCAAGGAATTGGCAGACTTGAAGACACAACTCCAAGAATTGCTAGATAAGGGTTATATTCGCTCAAGTTTTTCACCTTGGGGTTGCCCAACTCTGTTTGTGAAGAAGAAAGATGGCAGCTTGAGGTTATGTGTGGATTACTGACCTCTCAATGCGGTGACAATCAAGAATAAATATCCTTTACCACACATCCATGTCCTTTCGATCAGTTGGCTGGAGCCAAGGTTTTTTCCAAGATTGATCTTCGAATTATTTTACAACGTTTGCGAGATCACAAGCTTTATGCCAAGTTCTCCAAATGTGAATTTTGGTTGGATAGTGTGAAATCTTTGGGGCACACTATTTCCAAGGAAAGCATATCTGTGGATCCTAGCAAAGTACAAGAGGTTATGAACTGTAAACCACCCAAGACCGTACACCGAATTCGCAGTTTTCTGGGTTTAGCAGGCTATTATCATCGTTTCATTCTGGATTTTTCCAGGATCGCTAAATCTTTGACTGAGCTATTAAAGAAGGGAGTCAAGTTTGTGTGGAGCGAAGATTGTGAAAAAACTTTCCACACGTTAAGGCAACATTTGACTACAGCCCCAGTGCTAGTGCAGCCGGATAATTCTAAACCGTTTGAAGTCTTCTGTTATGCTTCGGGCACTGGTCTCAGTTTTGTTCTCATGCAGGAAAATAGAGTCATTGCCTACGCCTCACGATCACTTCGACCCCATAAGGTGAATTACCCGACCCACGATCTTGAGCTAGCAACGGTTTTTCATGCTCTCAAGATTTGGAGGCATTATCTTATGGGAAACCGCTGTAATATCTTCACCGATCACAAGAGTCTTAAGTATATCTTCACCCAATCTGATTTGAATATGAGACAGAGAAGATGGTCAGAATTGATAAAATACTATGATCTAGAAGTGCACTATCATCCCAGAAAAGCCAATGTTGTTGCAGATGCTCTTAGCCGTAAGGTTCACTGCAACTGTTTCACTGTGGAATCTTACAGTTAGACTTTATGTGAAGACTTGAGGAAACTTTGATTGGAAATTGTAGAGTAAGGAAAATTGAATGCTATATCTGCTAAGTCCAATCTATATGACAAAGTTGTTTTGGCTCAACTCAATGATTAGGGCGTCCAACTAATAAAACAGAAATTAGCTGAAGGAGACCCCAAATATAGTTGTTTCCATAAGGATTCAAAATATGTAGTGTGGTTTGAGCAACATCTTGTAGTTCCTGGTGATCCGGAACTCCAGAAGGAGATTTTTGACGAAGCTCATCTTTCCAAATTCTCTATTCATCCCAGAAGCACCAAAATGTATCTAGATTTGAGAAAGAACTTTTGGTGGTCAAACATGAAGGTAGACATACCTAATATGTGGCAGGGTGTGATACTTGCCATCGAGTCAAAGCCAATGTTGTTGCAGATGCTCTTAGTCATAAGGTTCACTGCAACTGTTTAACTGTGGAATCGTACAATGAGCCTTTATGTGAAGACTTGAGGAAACTTCGATTGGAAGTTGTAGAGTAAGGAAAATTGAATGCTATCTCTGCTAAGTCCAATCTATATGACAGAGTTGTTTTGGCTCAACTTAATGATTAGGGCGTCCGACTAATAAAACAGAAATTAGCTGAAGGAGACCCCAAATATAGTTGTTTCCATAAGGATTCAAAATATGTAGTGTGGTTTGAGCAACGTCTTGTAGTTCCTGGTGATCCGGAACTCCAGAAGGAGATTTTTGACGAAGCTCATCTTTCCAAATTCTCTATTCATCCCAGAAGCACCAAAATGTATCTAGATTTGAGAAAGAACTTTTGGTAGTCAAACATGAAGGTAGACATACCTAATATGTGGCAGAGTGTGATACTTGCCATCGAGTCAAAGCCAACCATTTGAAATCAGCCGGTGTACTTCAACCATTGACCATACCTTTGTGGAAGTGGGATGACATAAGTATGGATTTTATTGTGGGTTTACCCCTGACTACCAGAAAGAAGGATTCTATTTGGGTTATAGTGGACCGACTGACCAAGACTCCTCATTTCATCACAGTGCACACCACTTACTCCGTTCAAGATTATGCAGAACTCTATGTCGATCAAATTGTGCGCTTGCACGGGATTCCCAAGACCATTGTTTCCGATCGAGGTACTCAATTTGTGGCTTGTTTTTTTGGAACAATTGCATGAATATTTGGGAACCAAATTGATTCATAGTTCAAGTTATCATCCTTAGACCGATGGTCAGACCGAGTGAGTCAATCAAATTGTGGAGGACATGCTGAGAGCAAGTATCATGCATTTTGATAAGAGTTGGGACAAGTGTCTATCTTTAGCCAAATTCTCTTATAACAATAGTTATCAAGCTAGTTTGAAGATGGCACCATTTGAAGCTCTTTATGGATGAAGATGTCGAACTCCTTTGAATTGGTCAGAAGCCGGAGAGCGAACGCTCTTTGACCCAGATTTAGTTAAAGACGCAGAAGAGAAGGTGAAAGTGATTAGAGAGAACTTGAAGTTAGCTCAATTGAGACAAAAGAGTTACCATGACAAAGGGACAACACCCCGACACTATGAAGTGGGTGATTACGTATACCTCAAGGTTTCACCAACAAAAGGCGTACAGAGATTTGGAATCAAAGGGAAATTAGCCCTGCGCTATATTGGCCCGTACGAGATCATTGAGGTATGTGGACCAGTCGCTTATCGTATCCGACTTCTGGATCGATTCTCGACCGTGCACAATGTATTTCATGTTACACAATTGAAGAAAGGTGTGAAGGTACCCGAAACAGAGGTAATCACAGAAGTGAATGCTTGGATTGAGCCATATTTTTCAGTTGTTGAGCACCCATTGAGAGTGCTAGATCAAGAAGAAAGAAAAACCAGGAGACATACCATGAAGATGTACAAGATACAATGGAGTCACCATACTGAAGAAGAACCTACGTGGGAGACCGAGCATTTTCTTAACACCAAGTATCTGGGTTTTCTTCAATCACGAAATAAACAGTAAGAACCTTACCCTATCTTTGTCTTTAATTTCCGAATCTCGGGACAAGATTCCTTTTAAGGGGGTAGGCTGTAACACCTCAGGTGTTTAAGTAGCATTAACAAAGTCATTAGTGGCCTAATCATAGTCATTAGGAGCTAATCATCAAGGTTGACCTTGGTCAACGGGTCAAAACCCCGGTCAAACCCCTAGATCGGTTAACCCGCTCTAGAACTTTTGGCGCGTTCTCCAAATTCCGCTGAAACACTTCAAAATCGGCCAATACAAAAGTTGTACATCTTTTCGAGGGACACAACATTCCTAATTGGCAGCATTTCAAAATATGAAGATTCGAAGCTCAAAAACTCAGTGAAAGCCATATGAATAGTGTTTTGAGTTGTGCAAAAGCTGAATTTTTCGCGACGCGTTCCAAGCCAAACCTTTCACCAAACCATATGTCGGCCTTTGCAATTGTTGTAGAGGGTAGCTCAATCTACAACTTTGGTATTCAAATTTGTTTGAGCACCGTTGGAAATTTTTGAGTTAGGCGTGGTCAAACTGGCGTTGACCGAGCCCCAAACACTGGCGTCCCCGCGCTCTGGAGCACGGACTCCACACGCGCGTCCGTGCGCATTGCCACGCGGCCGCCGCCGCTCCTCAACGTCCCCCCCCCCCCCCCCGACGCACAGGACCGCGAGGACGGAGACGCCATCATCACGCGCCCCTCTCTAGGATGTCTCGCTTCGGAAAGTGTGCGCACACGCTAGTGCGCCCGCCGCCGGCCCCTACCCTGGCGTCCTTGGCCTGGACCCCCCCTTCTTATCCAGCCTTGCTTCTCCTCGAAGGGAAGCCGCTAGTTCGAGCCTATTTGACGTCGCATCCTCCCACACGCGTTCCCCACTCGCCGAAGCCGTTGGCTTTGCCGGCCGCCACCCTCCATTGGAGCTCCCCCTTCCAAACCTCCGCCACTTGTTACCAGCACCACTCGGAGGGTGTTTGGATCCGGGTGACTAGAGGTGACTAGACTACTTTTAGTCACCATGAGAGGCTAATTTGCCAAACACCCCTGACTAAAGGGTGACTAAAATTAGTCTAGCCTCTAGTCACCCCCGACCCGGCCTAAAAGGGACTAAAAGCTCCATCTCTCTCCTCATTAAATGTCGACCGCTCCTTATCCAACGCCTCGCGGCTCGCGCTCCATCTCCTCCCGCGACGCTCCCTACATCCTCCGCCCGGTTGACACGCTCCCCCGCCGCCGCCCGCCTCGCTCCCCTCGCCGCCGCCACGGTGCTCTCCTCCTCCGCCCGCGCCCTCACCGCGCTCACCTTCTCCGCCCCGCCGCCCCACCGTCCGCCGCGCTCCCCTCTTGCGCCACCGTGTTCCGCTCCACCGCCGCCGGCCCCACCGCACTCCCTCATGCGCCATGGTGCTCCCTCCCGCATCCGGTGGCGAAGGGGAGCCGGAGGCCGTCGCCGCCGTGCGTGGCCCCGTGGCCGGCCGGGGGAGGGAGAAGGGGGGCTCGCGTCCTCATCGTGGGTCACCCCGGCCGTCCACGCCGCCACCGCGTGGAAACGGAGGAGTCGTGCCGCGCGGCCGGCGTCGGCGGATGGAGCAGAAAAGAAAACGTCGGTTGGGAGATCCGTCGGTACCCATCTCGCGCCACCGCCCGTCCTTCGCCGACGCCGCGCCGCCGCCGCCTCGACCGAGGGTGCATCCGCGCCCGCGAGTGAGGTCTCTCGCCGCCGCTCCCGCCGTGCTCGCCTCGGCTGGCACCGCCGCCTTGCCGACGATGGGCTCAAGAGTGGCCTGCTGGTAGTTGCTGGAGGGGAGAGAAAAAGGAGAGAGGGAGAGCAATTTAATGCTAAAAGTAATTAATGCTGACTAATTTTAGTCACCCTCCAAACTGGGGCTGACTAAAATCTTTTAGTCTGACTAAATTTTAGTCAGGTGACTAAAGGGATCCAAACACCCTCTCAATCTACCCATGCCATTTGTTGCCCTGCCGGCACCGTAGCTTCGTCGGAGCACGAGCTCTGGCGGCCATCGCCGCCGGACTCCGTCGTGTGAACTCGCCGACAGCCCTCTGCCCTGACCGAGCCCACAAATCAAGCCTAGGTGACCCCCGGGCCGCCCTCCGCCCGCGCCCTGGCTGGCCACGATCGCCGGCCTCGTCGGAATTTGGCCGGACTGCCGCCGGCCCGCTCCCGAGGACTAAATTGCAAGATCCAAACTCTTTCCTGGGTGTTTTGTGCGAATTGAGGGCATATGTGTGAGAGTAAAACTTCAGCCATGGATCTAACTGCAAGATTGATTCTTAAAGGTTTAAGTCAAACTGTTGAAACTTCAAAAATTCATAGAAAATCATATAAAAATCGTAAAAATGCTAACTCAATTTTATTGGTTTCCTTGTGAATAACTCTACACCTTTTGTATAGCATGACAATAAGTTTGCCTACTAGATCTGTTGTGATTCAAAATACACATGTGATCTGTAGCTGAATTTTAAATATGTTGTGAGTTATGTCATGCCCAGCTTCGGTACCAAAATTTGCACAAATTTATTATGTAGATCTTTTATTATGAGTTGTTTTGTATTTATGCTGAATCTGCCTAAATGATTTTTTAGCTAAAAATAAACAGATGTCATTTGTGCTCAACTTCTTCATGTAATCTTTCTATTCCTAAATGAACCTTTGGTGAATTAATCGTGATTTTATATCTTGAAATATGTTTAGTTTTAAATGTAATTGCATAACTCAAGATCTATAGTAGCTCTAGGTGTATTTGTTGCATGCCTGGCTTAGATTTGGACCAGAGGCCATGTGCGAGAAAGTTGGGATCCATTTGATGCTTATTTATTTTTATATACATTTATCTTGTTTTGGTAGCTAGAATTTGTCTTTTGTGATATAATTAATTTATAGCTCACATAAGTGTGCATGTGTGTTCAGTGGCTTTGTTTAAAACTATAGTGCTTCAGAAACACTCCCACTGAATTTTATGAATTTACAATAGAAGCCATTTAAAGCTTAATATCAAATCAAATTGGAAAAACACCAACACCACAACTAGTGACCTCACGTTTGTGATGTAAATCATGCTAAGATGCTTAGGACCACCTCCTTACTGTTTTGTGAAATTAAACTAATTAATTTGTGTACACAATCACTATTAAAAGGAATAAGTAATAAAACACCATGTGTTGTTACTTTAATAGAAATAATATACCAAATGTGTGTTTGTCAAGGTGAATATGGCCATCCATACTCTTCATGGTTGTCATATGTTATTTTGTAATTGATTAAATGAAAACTGTCAATTAAATCTTGAATTTGCATCCTCGTGTAGATCTTCCCGACGGTAGCTGTACGCGTGTGCCGGAAGGAGGAGACGGAGGAGCTGACGGAGACGTGCACTATGTCGCTATAGAGCAAGACCTGGACCAAAGTCCAGAAGGGCCCAGGCCAACCTTGCCAGTGAAGGCAAGCCCTGGATCATTAACTCTCTCTTTCTGAAATCATGCAATTACCTTTGCTATGTTTGTGCATTTACGTTCCAGGAGTTTAATGAAACCCTAGATGCATGATCCCTTGGTACCTATGCTCTTTGACTAGTATGCTAGGTCGATAGCTGCTACGCTATAGGACCCGGTAGAAGTCGAGTGATGTTCGTCACTTGTGAGAATAGGCTCTTATGTTGGAATCATAAGATCTTTACAAATGGATTGCTCATGTGGTAAGAGCATGGGATTTGGGCTCCAGTCCAGTGGCTTTCGTGGGCTAAGCTTTTGAACGTACTAAGCACTTGCCCCTAGGACACCTGATGTGGCCCCTGACTGCAACAGTGGGGTACCTGTGCGAGTCTGGGCAGTCCGGTGTGACATTCTAGTAAGCCTTGTACCGAGGATTGTAGGTCTGATCCCAACGCGAAGAAAGATGGGAACCGTCTAGTCGGTGTATACCCCGTTCATTTTGTTTGGATTTTCTTGGGGTATCCATTCTTCCATGTGTTTAGGTTTAGCTTGAAAGGTCATTAATCAATCAATTGTCGGCCTCTCACCGTTATCTGAGACTGCTTAATCAACCGACCATGATATCCCTTAATGATGGAACTTTGTGAATATTACTGCTTGATTAATTGTATTGTTCTATTCTTGATTGAATTAGTTGGCACACTTAGAAATGGTAATCAACTAGAATTTGTGCTAAAATATTGAAAGTAAGGACATACTCTTATTGCTTTTCAGCAAAAGAACTCCCCCGACCAAAAAGCCTCTCATGTCTAGAATTTTAATGCATGCGTTCGATCCTCTGTGTTTTATCCAAGTGATTTACCAGGCGTTAACCTGGCAACTAACGACGAGATGATACTTTATTATCGCTTAATGACCAAAGTGGATTGGTTTAGGCAATAGTACGGTATTTTCCCCGGCGGGTTGTCACAGTCTTGTCATTGCATCTTGGTCCTTGCCACCTTTGGAAGTAAGTTCATCTTGTATTTGTGTAGAAATGAAGCTCCTTAATCCTCTTGCATAGCACCCTCCGAACTTGATGCAAACTTAACCATTAAGGGCATGTTTTCCTGCATAAACATTACACTTCCAAAAGCATATGCACATGTGAACTTGTTACATCATTCGTATGCCTAGTGGTGGGTTAGTTCTAAATCAAAGTCGAAACCAATGTGTAACAAGTGCTTAGGGGTGTAATATTTGAGCATCAACATCATGTTGGCCAAATCCATCCCGGGAAACTTGCTCATCTACGCCATGTGTGCGCTGGAACTACCAAAGGGCATGCTAGACCTCCTCGATGCCAAACATCACGCGTTACTCTGGACACTTGGGAGCAGGTGTGCATCCCACACGAGGACAGTGGGCTAGGGCTAATGAGCCATTGCATGTGTAACCAATATCTGGTATTGAAGCTTCTCCACCGCCAGTTCCACCCTGCCGATTCTACCTGGGTACACTGGATGCACCGTCATGTTTACCTCATCACCCTGGAAGGGTATGTCGCGAGCATCCACTGGACCTCGCTCCGGCGTATGCTGCCCACATATCGTGCGATGACCATGGTGCAGCTTTGGGATAGCACAAGAATGTCATTCTGGGAAGACTCTTGGCTTCCAGAAGGTTCGCTCACGGAGTTCCTCCGTGACCTCTACAGCCATGCCACCCGTCCTAAGCTCTCGGTGCAGATGGTGCTCCAGAACAGCATCGACACCCACCTGCAACCTAGGCTGACAAGGGCGGGCACCGCCGACCATGCCAAACTCGCCTAGCTCTTGGACCGCTCACGCTCTCTGATGGTGACAACATCAAGGTCTTCTTGCTCGTGAAGTCCAAAGGGCTATTCAATACATCAACACTCTATTACACACTAATGTCCACGACCTTGCCCTTTCGCGTGGTTTGTATGGAAGAATCGGGTGCCCTAGGGTACAATTCTTTGCTTGGTTGCTGGTGTAGGATAGGATCCAAAGTCAGCACAATCTATAGAAGAAGAACATCAACGAGCACACGAATCATGAGTTGTGCCGCCATACCGACGAGACGGCCAACCACACCACTTAGGCTGCCCCACGAAGTTGGTGTTCTGGGAACATGTTAGTGCCGCCGCTACAACAAACTCCACCATCCCTGAGCTTTGGAACACCCCCTGCCGAGCACGATCCCGCGACAACATCGAGCCGTTTTCTCCATGCTCTGATATGGAACATCTGGAAGCATAGGAATGCCTCCGCCTCTTGCTATGGGCATACGCACATGATGCCCGCCTCTAGGCGCATCGGCTGCCGTCGGAAGACGCCCATGTCACTCTGTCCTAGTGTTCTATCTTTTCCCCTATGTAATCACAACTGTACTTGAGCATTTTTAGCCCGACCCGACCTGGCCCGCTCGCAGACTTTACTAGATGGGGGTGGGCACAGATCTTGCAGCCCGAGAAAAAAATCTTGGCCCGAGCTCATCCCGAAATGCTGTTTTTAGCTATTTTACACAATAAACGCGCGGACGGCCTGCCCAAGCCCGGGCCTAGCCTGAAAATTGAGGTCCGACGCGTCCAGTGGGACAATCATAGGTAGGATTTTCTCGGCCCAAAATAACCAAGTTTTTTCCGATTCGGCTCGAAAAATGCTCAGGTCTGATCACAACCAACGAAATTTGGACTTTTTTTCACCCCTGCTTGTTGTAAACCCTTTGATCTCTCCTTTGAGTGATGAAATTGATGGTAATGAAGTGAAATTTCAGGTGGGTGAACCTCGCCCCTCCGCCCCCCTGACCGTAAAAAAACATGCATAAATGATATCTTCTATTATCATCCTTTGACCCATTGCAAAGAAGATATATCACTTATCTTTCAGGGCGAAGAGAGCAGACCCATGCAGAAACAAGTGTTCTATGAAAATGTTATATTTCAATGAGATTTAAAGTTTCCAGTTGATCCTTGTTCGAATAGTTGACTAAAATTTTAGAAAAAAAATGTAGCACTCTTGAGGCTACCTGCACTAACACATTGAAAGGGTTACTTCAACATGCTTTCATCGTAAAAACGCCCGCACCAAGTATGGCACCTAGCATGCTAAAGCAATAGACGGAAGATGATGTGCTATTTCTAGCGGGGGGAGAGGATCAACGGTATGGTAATAGGGCATATGTGGCACCTGACACAACAAAGGGTGGGGGGAACCGGCCATGGAGCTCCGGGGACTCCTGGGTGAGAAAATGGGTAGCGCTCGGTGGTCGTGCACGAACGTCGTGCTCCATCGGGGCCGCACCTGCTCCTCACGATGGGCAGGGCGGGCTTCATTTTCCGCCGGCAGAGCTCGATGACATGCAATAACCCCACCGCGGCACACCCACCCACAACCGAGAGGAGGAGAGAGAGAGAGAGAGAGAGAGAGAGAGAGAGAGAGAGAGAGAGAGACGCCATGTTCGAAGTCGCTGCCAACACCAAGCGGGTGTTGGATTCTACGGTAGGCAAGGAGGAGGTCTGCCGGCGGAGCGAGAGATGTGCGGTGGAGTGGGTGGTGGGTGGGAAGAGAAGGTTCGGGGAGGTGGGTCCCACTTCTTAGCCACTATAGAAGAGGTGTCGGTGTCGGTGCGGAAAGTAGTCCCGACACTAACTAGTAAGAAGCGCTGAGATCTATCTCTCGCTGGCCGGTGCTAAGCAACTAATGACACTGGGTTTTATCCTGGTTCCGGCCGGGGGCCGTACGTCCAGCAGGGGTGTGCTCAGGGCACTATATTGCGCTGCACCGTGGTGCTCGTAGAGGGGGGCTACAAGCGAGGCGGGAGAGGAGGTCGGGCCTCCATGTCACAGAGGTACTGATTGAGGCAAATGCCAATATCGTGGTGAAGGCGGAAAGCGTGCAAGTGTGCGCTGCCCGTCGTCCCGTCCCTTGCGGCTAGGGGACTACCCCTCCTTTTGTAGACCAAGGAGGTGGCAGTTTACAAGCGTGCCGCACTATTTCACCTACGTGTAGAGGCACAGTGCACAGCGTCGCGGATGGCCGTCCTGGCGAATCTTGCCTCTGGCGGGGCGTCATGGCGCGTCCTGTGCGCGCCCAGGAGCGACTTCGAGGGTGGCGGTGTAGTGGTTTCCTGTTCGACGACCACCCGTGTGAGGACTCGAGGGTGCTGCTGACGCGAGGCCGTATGGGGGTACAGTAGCTGGCATGGTGGCGTCCCGTTGCCGCACGCTTCTACAGCGTCGAGGATGGCGATGCAGTGGCCGGGATGTCGTCGGGAACAGCGGGGATGGTCGCACAAGGCCCTGGCGTCACGGCGTCGTTCTTGCACGGGCGTGGCGTAGTTGTTCACCTTCCCTTCGAGGGCTCCGCCGTTCTTCCTCAAGGGTGCGGCGCGCCGGCCATACGGGAGTGGGTGGCACAGTGCCGCGGGGTTGTTGCTGACCATGCCGCGCAGCGTCGCACAGTAGCGGGGATGGCCTCGCCACGGGAGTTGGTAGAGCAGTGACGGGGCATGATTCCCAGGCACGTAGTGGCGTGGATTCGCCTTTGACTTGGGCGCCTGCAAATGTCAGTGCATTAAATGCCCCTGCCGAGGGCAGGTATGGAGGCGGCGGGCTCGTGGTGCCCTCGAGCGAGACGGAAACTCGCTCGAGGGGGCGCTCGGCTCTCGATTGAGACGGGGCCTCGCGCGAGGGGGGGCGTCCAGCCCCCGAGCGAGGCGGGGTCCCGCTCGAGGGGGCATCCGACCCTTGAGCGAGACGGAACCTCACCCGAGGGGGCGACCGGCCCACGAGCGAGGCGAAGTTGTACCGGGGCGGCACCGTACCCCTCGAGCGGAGCGGAGTTCCGCCCGAGGGTGGCTAGGCCGATTGTCTGGTGGGCCATGTGTCCGTGGGTTTGTTTTGCGCGTGTGTTTAGGTTCGTTTGCATTTGTTTTTTACAAATTTAAGCGGGTTTTCCCTGGTTGTTTAGGGGACCCTCATGGTTGTCCTCGATAGTAGCCCCGAGCATCTGTGGGTGTATACGTTAGGATCCCGCAGATGCTGACACTTACTGATGGGACGTTCTTCCCCCCTAGTTGCTGGTGCTATTCCGTGGGGCCGCGCTAGCGGACTCGCGAGTCTAGCCCCTGAAGCCTTGCAGGAGCGCGGGTGCTCCTACAAGGATTTTTACACAGGATCTACCGGCGTGCGGGGTGTTAGTTTCAGTCAGCATCGGCAATATTCCAGCCGGCCTCAGCGGTGTCACACGCACGTATCTGGCATCGTCTGTGTTCAGTGCGCCCTAGGAGGTGCAGCCGTGCGTCGAGCCCCCGAGCCTGGGCCCGTTCGAGGCGATCGGGGCGAGCTCTTCGACTTGTTTTGAACGCTCCCTCGCCGTCCCTCCGCGGGACGGACGGTGAGATTTCCGCAACCCCCACCGAACGGGTCGCGAATTGTGGATTCCTCGTTGAGCTGTTATCGGGTGATTCAAGTGGACGCCCATGCCCCATTCGATAAGGGTTGGCTCGTGGTACAGAGACTCGTCCATGAAAGTGCTTATGTGGGTTTGCTAGGTGGGGCTCGGTCCCGTTCGCTAGGGACCGAGGGCGCGGAAGGTCTCCCTCGATGGGATCCCCCAACTAGCTTCCCTCGTTGGCTCTTGAACACGACATGTGGGGCGCCCTCTCGTTAACACCAAAATTTGGTAAGGAGTATGACATGTGGGACCGATTCGGAAAAGAGTCCGTCCGGTGGAAGGAAAGGTATCTTCGAGAGATTTTCGGCGAAGGATCCGCGGTCGGCTATCCGCTCCCGGTTCGGCAAAGGAACAAGAGAGCGATTTTGCGGGATTGGACGGTGACGTGGCTCGATCGGGAGAAGCGAATGGATGGACGGTGATCAAGTTTAGTTAGGCAATGAATCCATTCGCAATTGTAATCGGCGGGGTATAAATATGATCCCTGGATGTATGTAAAAGAAGACGTTCATTCCTCAATACACACCGGCCTTACGCCAAAACCCTAGAGTCCCTTGTCGTGTCGTCGAGTTCTTCGAGAGGACCAATCGATCCGTCGACCTCCGTGAGTATCGGCAACCTTGTATCATGTCTAGTATCATGCGGTGGATTTAGATCTGATGCAAGTAGTCTTGTTACCATGCTTCGTGTCATGCGGTAGATTCAAGCTTGGTTCAAGAGGGTTTCTTGTTAGATCATGAGCCATGCGGTAGGCTAAGGTTTAGCTCGAAGCTAGTTATCGGCTCTATTGGATTTTGGCAAGATCCGGTAGATTCATTAAGTTACCCCGTGTTATCATGAGTTTTGCTTTATGTTTTAATTCATGTAATACACTTTGCCCAATCTAGATGGGTTTGGATCGGCTCTTTTTCTTTTAAGATCCGTGCACGAGCGGGTTTCGTATTTTGACGTGTGGATCTCGTACTCTCCGATAGCCGAAACCGAATCGATCTAGGTTGTTACATGTTGCGGGTTCAAGCTTGCTTTGTTAGCATAAATCTTGAAAGAGCCGGGTATCATGCGGTAGATGCGAGTTTTTGGGTTGCTTTGGAGCTAGTCATCCGGTGGATTAGATTTCCAATTCAGCCTGATAGATTTATTCACGTGGTAATGTTTGTTCCTTCTCCATGGACCCCGAATCGGTTGTTCAGCCGCATTCGGTTATATCTTCACGAGTAGATCACGTGCGTTATTTATGTTTTAAAAGACGTATGCTTCTAGCTTTCCATATTTAGGTTGTATCATGCGGTGGATAGATCTATTTGTGGAAAGTGGTGCGTTCTTTCATGCAAGTTGTATCATGCGGTGGATAGATTTGCGATGTCGTGCCCGACGGATCTTAAAGTGATTAGACATGCGGTAGACTAACGCTTTGGATCTATGCATGCTTATTTTAGTACATGATCATGTTCGTGCTCTGCTTTATCTAATGTTAATCTTCATGAGGATCGGTTATGGCTTGGCACATGCATCCATGTTCATTCAAAGATCGATCGTTATCATGCTTACGTCATCCATTCGGCAATGTTCTTTTTCCCTTCTTGGTTACCCGAATGGTCGTGGTTCTTTGACAGGTAGCTTCGCATAGCTACATGTCGTTTTGCTTGGCTTCTCAGCCGTAAATATGGAACTGCCTGGTACCACCCGTAGGTTCCAAATTTTGGTATTTAACCGTTTCATCTTTTGTTAATTTTCGGGAAAAATTGACCGGCACGTCACTTTCTCTCGCGCGTGCGAAGCTAAGCTTTTCGGCTTGCCGTGTGATTGGCGCCGAGTGCACATTTTGCGTCAACACACTTTTTGGCACGCCCGGTGGGACCTACACGGCGAATTGGGTCGGGATGCCCGAGATCACGGACCTCTTGGATGTCGGCATTGAGGAGCTTTCTCCCGCAGCAAAGATCGGCGGCTCGTAGACGCCGTGAATCAGTTTCAACAAAAGTGTCTCATGTCATTCAAGAAGAATCGAAGTGGTGTACCATATCTGAAGAATGGCACCGCCCGCAGTGTTACTGCGGGGAGAAACCGACGCTACGACCCAACAAGAAAAGGAAGAATGCGCGCGGATCTTCCAAGAGTCAATGGACGACGTGCTCACCAAGCACAATCAAGCTTTCCTTGGGTCGCTCCAACGGATGATGGTGGCCCTCTTTGGTCCGGCGCGGGGCGGGCGTTCGGAAGGCGTACGCGGAAGAGCACCGTGGAGCCGGGGCGAATCAAGCTCTCAGCCGCCACCACGGGGCCCGGTGCAGCAGCCTCCTCCTCAGAGCTCCGGGAGCCAAACGTTCCAACCTCCTCCACAGGGAGGGCGGGGGCGGCCGGTTCGGCCCGTCGTTGCAAGCTTCGGGAAGTCAACCAATCCCCGCCGCCACCACAAAGCGGCACGGAGTCGGCCCGTGCAACGGCCCGAATCCGTACCGGCCCACGTACGGAGACCTAGCGTTCGGCTCATCCGGGGCCCCACTCGACCCCGGTCGAAGAATAGCTCCGTCCACCAACCGGCTCCCGAGAGGAATTTATACGGCGGTGGCTATCATGAAGTGGGGAATTACGGAGCGTTCGATGCCTTTCCGCACCCGGGGTACGCGCGCGGCTACGGGCGCTCGGGAGGAAGATGCCCTAGCACGCAAGATGGCCGAATTGATGCGAGAATCGGTTCGGCCTCAAGCCAAGGATGCGGGGCCCCACCTACGAGCCGCCGTTCCCGAATGGTACTATAACGTGCTCCCGCCACCAAGGGTGAAACCGCCGACGGAATTCACAAAGTTCTCTCGGGCGAGGACGAGACAAGCACGGTCGAGCATATCGCTCGTTATCTCATGCGGCTCGGGGAGTGTTCGGCCGAAGAGACGTTCGGGGTTCGCTACTTCCCCGCCTCGGCCGACGGTCCGACTTTTCGGTGGTTCTCGTCCTTGCCGCCCGAATCCGTGGCCGGGTGGAAAGATTTGGAGCGCAAATTCCACGCTCATTACTTCGGCGGCGGCGCCGAGAAGAAGTTGATTGATCTCGCCACCCTAAAGCAAAGGCATAGTGAAACACCGCCGGAGTTCCTCGAAGGTTCGGAGAAGTCAAGGGCATGTGCTTCTCATTGAACTTGCCGGACGATCGGCTAGGCGATATGGCCGTCGCCGGGATGTTGCCGGCCGTGCGCGAAAAGTTATTTGGGATGGAGTTCGAGAACACGGGCCGACATTTGTCGCAAAAGTTATCCCCGATGAGCAATCGGGCATATGGCCTCAAGAAAGACCCCAAGTTTGGCAAGCGACACGACATCGCCGATATCTACAATCAATTCTTGGACAAAGCCGATTTGTTCGAGGATTCTGACGACGAACTGGAGATAGCTGCGGCGGAAATCATGTGGGGTAAAGAGCCTCTCACAATGAATCAGCGTTGGGTCAGACAGACCAAAGGAACTTACGACTTCGACATCACAAAGGCTGACAAGTTGTTCGAGCTCTTGGTAAAGAAGGCCGAATCAAGCTGCCCGAGGGGCATTCTATGCTTCGGCCTGATGGAGTCAAAGCTAAGCGTTACTGCGGCTTCCATGACAGGGACTCGCACTCCATCAACGATTGCAGGGTCTTCAGGATGAGGATCCAGAAGGCTATCCAGGAAGGGCATCTCAAGTTCGACAACAAGATGAAGCTGGATGGCCACCCCTTTCCCGCAGAACATGCTCGGCTTTTCTATCAATGCGATAACAGCCGAAGAGAAAGGGAAAGTCAAGGTCCCGACCTCGGCCGAGTCCAAGCAAGATGGATCGGTTGACCCGAAGCGCCGGGGTGACCATAGAACAAGTACGGGCGACGCCCCCCGCGTTCTCAAAAGCCACATCGAGATTGGGGAATCGTCCAAGCCTAAACCCAAGGTGACGTCACGCATTCTCCTCAACAAATGGCAGCGCCAGATGGAGAAGGAACGCTACCGGGAGCGTCGTCACGAGGAGGAGCAACGCGGGGCCGAGGAGGAAGCGCGCGGATGGAATCGGGAACGCACGCGCGCGCGCGGGAGCGCGCCCCACCGGGGGTGCGCCTTTTTCAGACACTGCTGGAATGAGGGCCTGAAACTGCCCACATTAAGGAACTGTCCCGAATGCAGCGACAGATATGCTGAATACGGGCGAGGAAGCGCCAATCGCCGATCCGTCCATGAAAGACTTGGAAGGATCCACCCGAATGGGGATCGGCGGCAAAAAATTGAAATCATTGATCATCCCGGTGGGGCGACCACGAGGAGGATGAAGATGTCTACGTCCGGCGAGAAGGGGCAATGGTGCCCACCGGTCCGCGCAAGAGCCGAAGAGGCGGGTCCAACGCTTGAGGAACCGCGAGTTGAAACAAGCGGGATCCGGACAAGACGAAGTGGCGCCCCAAGGATCGGCCGGAAGGATCGAAGCGTTCGGCCCATACATGCATGGTATACTTCCTACCGAACGAGTTCATGGCTCCCGCTAACCGGGTCATGCGGGAGGAAGTTTCCTTCGACGACGAGCACGCCGAGGAGATGATGGCACAACTAGTGCTCGCCAAACGAGGCCGTCTTCGACAAGCCGGCCAAGAACCGCCACATGAGACCACCGTACTTGAGGGGGGTACGTCAATGGCAAGCCATTGACCAAGATGTTCGTCGACGGCGGCGCGGCGAGTCAACGTGATGCCGTACACCACCTTCGGGAAGCTTGGCATGACCCCGAGCGATCCGACACCAACAAGCATCATCCTAAACGACTTCGCCGGGGAACCCTTCGGACACCAAAGGATGTGCTCACGTGGACTTGATGATCGGGTCCAAGACGCCGCTCACCACCTTCTTCGTCATCGAAGGGAAGGGAGCCTACGACCGCCGCTTGGGCGGGACCGGATCCACGCCAACTGCCGCGTCCCATCCACCATGCATCAACGGTCGATCCGGTGGGTGGACGATGAAATCGAGGTCGTCCGGGCGGATGACTGCGTGAGCGTGGCTAACATGGAACCGGCCTTCCGGGAGTACCAAGGCATCGATTGCTTCTCGGGGAAGGACCGGGGAGAAGGTCTGTTGAACCCGTCGGCGGTGACCGGCGGCCGATTCAAGCGGTCGGCTCTTACGAAGTAATTTTTGATGGAGAACCCCGTGGATGGCACCGATGGCAAGCCGGGACGAGGATTCATGTCGGCCGATAAGCCGGAGGAAGTTGACATTGGGAAGCGGTGATAAGCCAAGGCCGACGTTCATCGGTGCAAATTTGCGGCCCGGACTTCGGGGGAAATATCACGGAACAAATGCGGATTCCAAAAGTTCATCATATATTGCCGACATTTACACATCCCTAGTACAATCTAATCAAAGAGTCTGTTCAGCACAGACTGGGGATGGGTAATTTCGGCAATGGCGTCGCCGTGGCCGTCGAGGCGCTCCAGGATGAGCTCGATCTCGTCGATATCCTCCGCGCGCCGCCGCCCGGAAGCCACGCGGCCGGTGGAATAGTCGACGTCCGTATGCGTCGCCATCGCAGCCAGGCCCAAGGTGGTGCCCAGACGAACACCATGGACGGCCACCTCGTCAATGCGGCGCTCCACCGCGGCCAGGCGCTCCGCCGGCGTGTCGCCGTGAGCGTTCACCTTCTCCGCCACCGCTCTACCCGGTGCTTTTAATCGGTTGAGCTCGGCATCACGGGCTGCACAAGACAAACAAGAAGGGGTTAGCACCAAAGGCCGGACTGAATCAAGAATCGAACCATACCATCAATGGCTTCCGGCCAGAACGTTTCGCCGGTCCTCCCACTCTAGTTCGGCCACGCCCGCTTTTTGGAGACGGCCTCCGGCTCAAGACGAGACACCTCTAGCTCCTCCTTGAAGCGAATAGCGTCTCGCTTCCCCGTACGACACCGGGGAGTGGCCATCGGACTCGAAGAGTCATCGTGGAGGGGCTGATTGGCCGGCGCGCGGGGCGAATTCCACTGAATCAAACTGAAAGGGGGAGATGATTGTCAAGGAAGATCAAAAGGAAGATCGACAAGGAGAAATTGACGATCATTACCGCCTGCGCGCATTAGCGCTGCTTCCCTCAGCCTCGTCGGAGGCGCGGCGGCGGTTGAGGCGGCGCACCATTGCGGTTTGGGGATGTGCACTGTTTGCAAGAAGGCCAGAGATTGGCAAAGATTCGAGAGCTAGAAGGCCTGGTGGAGAGCTAGGGGCACCTACGGCAACATTTATAGGCCTGGCAGGGTAATTGTGGCTTCGAATCGTGGTTGTGGATCGTGGCGCACGTCCCAATAAAATCGGAGGGCGGAGAGATTTCCTTGACCAACCCGCCGGTGGGTCGTTTGGAGTTCTAAGCCGAAACGCGTGTGGGTCGATGGTTTCGGCTAAAGGAATTCAAGGTGTCGTTCGGCGAGTTAGCGTTTCACTACGGATGGGTCGTTCGGCATCACATCTCAAAGTACGCCAAGGAAAGGAAACAAATTGCAAAGGAAATATTACAAGAACGACCGAGTCCGGGTATACATCAATAAGAACATTCAAGCGTTAAGGAGTTTTGCAAGTGCGTGACGAACATTGGATACTATCAAGTGGGAGTTGTCCAAGATTTCCTGATAGTCCTTTTGGGCATCAGATAAGTCAATAAGCTCTGCATCGCACTGCTTTACTCTGGTGACTGCCGATTCTGCCTCCGCTTCGGTCTTTGCTATTAATCCAGGAAGATCGGCTATTTTCTTCGGTCAATTTCCATCTCCGCCGACGAGCTTTTCAATTCCGCCTCTAGAGCAACCTTTCGGCGACTTTCGGATCGTAAGAAGCTTGCAGGTCGCCCAAGGTATCCTTATGGCTTTTTGCTTGGGATTGTATCCCGTTCATGGCCTTTGTTCGGCATCGCTTTTCTCCTTTTCAATGGCCGAACGGGAGCGCAATTTCCTCCAAGTGCGCCTCAAGAGAACATAAAAGGGCTCTAAGTCGTAGACGGACGACGAAAAGCTCGATGTCATCGGGGAGTTTGCGGCTAATGGGCTCAAACATCTCTTCAAAATGGCGAAGATCGTTGAGCCGATCCCGGACGTCTTTTTCTAGCCGGGCCGCAATTTCTTTGAGCTTGAGCAATACCTCGTCCGGCAACGGTTGGCTCACTTCTTTCATCACATCGGCGGCCGATGGGCTCTCCCGATGGCAAGCTCGATGATGACGGGGCGTGATCCTGAAAACAACACTGCCGAGGTGAGAATGCTAGCATCAAGGTATCAAGATTAAGAGCGGAATCAAGTACCTCATGAATGGTATCTTGAGCGGGAGCAATCGCAGACGGAGGAGGCGTCCCGAGTAGAGCCGAAACGTCCAAGTCGGGAGATGCTGGTGCACCGATCAGCGACTCGTGAGTTTCCGGGCCGGGGAAGAATTGGATCTTCCTCTCGTTGGGTTGGCCGTTGTCGCTTGGCCGATGGGCGATCGCATCCCGGGAGAACTTGGTGGCTCCGAGTTGAGTTGGGGGATTCATCTCTGGAGAGCGTACTGCTTCCGCAGAAGGTGATGAAGATGAAACCTCTACGGGATGGGCAATTCAACCCCGGAAGGGCTCGCCCGTTGAACCACTGGGACATCTACAAGTGGTTCTCCAACAGTTTCTTCTGCAAATGCTCAATTGAAAGGATAAGTGCCAGTGTTCATCCTTGAGAAAGAATAGCGAAAAGTCATACCGATGAGTGGAGCATTGGCAGGTGCCGATTCCGAAGAATGTTGGGCTCGGTCCGAAATGCACAATGATATGATCCATCAAGAACAGAGTGACCCAAGAATCAAGAAGGTAAAGGAGTTTACCTCAACCAAGTACTTTCTTGACAGCTTCTCCTCCTTTTAGCGCTCGGAGGAGGGATCGGATGTAAACCTTGCCTCCTATCAACAAGCAAGGCTAGAGAGGCCGGGATCGGTGGTAGCATACCTGTCCATCAGTTGGCGCAGGGTTGTAGATTTAAACCCCAATGCTGAAATTGGGCCTTCGGCATTATAAGTTATTACCCTGGCTCGGGGGGCAGGAACTGTGTTCTGTGGACAGAAGATGAAGGTCAGGACCATGAATAAAAAAAAATCCGATCAAGGGGCTCGGTGTGTTACCTCGAATTCGGCGAGAAAATCGGGCACCCGCCCGCACGAACACATGAACGGGTTCACCGAAGATGTGGTCGTGGAATTCTTGCCACCATGAGTTGAAGGTAGGGTGAGCTATGATTGCGAGGCACAAAAGGACATGTGTAGACAGTGGGACCGCACACATAGTTGAAAACTCTGCCGCATCGCATCGATTCTTTGATTTCCTCCCCGGGCTTGAGGAATTCATGCGAAACAATCTTGGGGGCAGTGGCCACATCCAAGTTGCCCGGCCATTATGTTAGGCCGGTAGTACTCATAAGTACGGCATTTTGCCTCCCTCCATTGAACTCGGCCGTAATATACATGGGCGGATTATGATATTAAAGATTTCCGGGAATCTCCCATCTTGATGGCTGGGCTCAAAGGAGAACTCGACAGAAAGGTCGAGTGTCATAGCCTATATAGGGAAGCCAAAGAGGATTGGGGAAGCCTTTGAAGAACAACTCGAAGAGTTGGGTGATGTCCCGTCGAACGATAACGGTTGAAGCCGCTTCTCCATAGCTTTGGCACCCTCTCGGTGACTTGAAGCTCTCCTTCGGGGGATTGGACCAGGGGAAGAACCTAGAGCTCAAGTCGACGCCTACGATCCGGTGCATGTGAAGCCGCAGCCAAATACGAACAAACCACCAAGGGCCATTGACGCACGTTATCCTCTCGGGCGGTATACATTTGGGTAACCGTCCGATGAAGCATATGGTATACACGGCCCAAGAGGAATTTTCCCGCAGGAAGGCGGTTGCCGCCGGCCGATGGATCGCCATTGCGATATGATTCGCAGTGGGTTCATTGGCCTTGCCACGAAGACAAACCCGCATAACCACATGTTCAAGAAGGCTCGTATTCAACTTCGCCAAGGGGATTATCTCTCATATGTTTCAAAATATAATTCTTGTAGCCATTCCCCGGCTTTACCCCCCGTTTGGCGTGAGGAGTTCTTGAAATTCCAAGGCCGAACAGACCGGTGATGTCAAGGCCGGTGATCATGTACACATCGGCCAAAGTTGGAGACATTTGGCCATGCCCAAAAAGGAAGGCGTTGACGCCATTAGACCGAAGTGGCACGCGGCTATCGAAGATCTTCATTCTTGGGCGTCTCACTACGATAATTCCAAACATTGAGCAATGCGGAGAGTATCCAGATTGGTCAATCCGCTCTTATCCGCAAGAATCCTACGATACCAAGTCTTCCGGCCGCGATTGGGGGCAAAGGCCAGTTCTTGAACGCATCTTGCCACTGAGGAGGTGGAGATAAAGCTGCCTTAAAAGGGATTCTCTGAGATTCAGCGGCAATAAAATCTCGAGGGTCGGGATTCCCTTCAGGACCAAGATAATAAGATTGCGAATTGGCCTCAATAGGGATCGAAGGGCGTAGACGGTTCTCGGAAGAGAGCGGAAGAAGAAAATCTCGTGTAAAATTGAAAACCTAATGCCGAACAAAGGTTTGGGGGGGTGAATTTACCCGAGCAACCTTGGTTCGAGTTGCCATTGGAGATTCGAGCTCGGAACGGAGGAGATCTAGGGTTGGATCCGAACGAAGAATCCGGCGGATTGCGAAGAACAAGAGTTGACAGGTTTGGCTCAAGGATTTGCGGTTGAGTCAATTGTGGAACAAAATTACTTTTATCCCACAATTGAAGGGGCATGTGTTAACACCAAAATTTGGTAAGGAGTATGACATGTGGGACCGATTCGGAAAAGAGTCCGTCCGGTGGAAGGAAAGGTATCTTCAGAGATTTTCGGCAGAAGGATCCGCGGTCGGCTATCTCGCTCCGCTCGGCAAAGGAACAAGAGAGCTGATTTTGCGGGATTGGACGGTGACGTGGCTCGATCGGAGAAGCGAATGGATGGACAGGTGATCAAGTTTAGTTAGGCAATGAATCCATTCGCAATTGTAATCGCAGGGTATAAATATGATCCCCGGATGTATGTAAAACGACGTTCATTCCTCAATACACACCGGCCTTACGCCAAAACCCTAGAGTCCCTTGTCGTGTCGTCGAGTTCTTCGAGAGGACCAATCGATCCGTCGACCTCCGTGAGTATCGGCAACCTTGTATCATGTCTAGTATCATGCGGTGGATTTAGATCTGATGCAAGTAGTCTTGTTACCATGCTTCGTGTCATGCGGTAGATTCAAGCTTGGTTCAAGAGGGTTTTTGTTAGATCATGAGCCATGCGGTAGGCTAAGGTTTAGCTCGAAGCTAGTTATCGGCTCTATTGGATTTTGGCAAGATCCGAGAGATTCATTAAGTTACCCCCGTGTTATCATGAGTTTTGCTTTATGTTTTAATTCATGTAATACACTTTGCCCAATCTAGATGGGTTTGGATCGGCTCTTTTTCTTTTAAGATCCGTGCACGAGCGGGTTTCGTATTTTGACGTGTGGATCTCGTACTCTCCGATAGCCGAAACCGAATCGATCTAGGTTGTTACATGTTGCGGGTTCAAGCTTGCTTTGTTAGCATAAATCTTGAAAGAGCCGGTATCATGCGGTAGATGCAGGTTTTTGGGTTGCTTTGGAGCTAGTCATCCGGTGGATTAGATTTCCAATTCAGCTCGATAGATTTATTCACGTGGTAATGTTTGTTCCTTCTCCATGGACCCCGAATCGGTTGTTCACCGCATTCGGTTATATCTTCACGAGTAGATCACGTGCGTTATTTATGTTTTAAAAGACGTATGCTTCTAGCTTTCCATATTTAGGTTGTATCATGCGGTGGATAGATCTATTTGTGGAAAGTGGTGCGTTCTTTCATGCAAGTTGTATCATGCGGTGGATAGATTTGCTGATGTCGTGCCCGACGGATCTTAAAGTGATTAGACATGCGGTAGACTAACGCTTTGGATCTATGCATGCTTATTTTAGTACATGATCATGTTCGTGCTCTGCTTTATCTAATGTTAATCTTCATGAGGATCGGTTATGGCTTGGCACATGCATCCATGTTCATTCAAAGATCGATCGTTATCATGCTTACGTCATCCATTCGGCAATGTTCTTTTTCCCTTCTTGGTTACCCGAATGGTCGTGGTTCTTTGACGGTAGCTTCGCATAGCTACATGTCGTTTTGCTTGGCTTCTCGCCCGTAAATATGGAACCGCTCGGTACCACCCGTAGGTTCCAAATTTTGGTATTTAACCGTTTCATCTTTTGTTAATTTTCGGGAAAAATTGACCGGCACGTCACTTTCTCTCTCGCGCGTGCGAAGCTAAGCTTTTCGGCTTGCCGTGTGATTGGCGCCGAGTGCACATTTTGCGTCAACACCCTCGAGCTGGTGAGCTTGAATATAGGCTCGAATGCACGCGCCCTCATCGTCCCTGACTCTGTTGATCTGGGGTGCCTGTTCGAACCCTTCGAGGATCAGGCTTCGAACCCCTGATCAGTAGAGCCGCTGCGGGGTGGCAGCTGGGTGCCCCCGTCTTTCCACATCTGCAAGACTCGGGGGTTTGCGGTCGAACCAGCCCACGAGTTGTTGAACAGTAATCCTCTTGAATCGAGGGCACCTGTGGTGCCCGCTCTCTCCGAGTGGGCTTCGAGACCACTGGTCAGTAGTCGCACCCTTCGAGGGTCGGATTTTTCGAGCCCTGGGCTCGGGCCGCTCGAGGGTCATGCTTACTTGGTAAGGGACCGGGCCATTTAATGCCCACAATCGTGGCCACAGTCATGCGCTGTGGGCACGCCTTTTCAGGCGTTGCAGCCGCGCGCGTAGTGGGCGACGTGGGGGGCGGATGTGGGCCCGCCACGGCTCTTCGGTTGCCGCGCTGTAATGATCGCGCGCATGCGTGCGCCTGGCCGTTCCGGTCGCGGTGGGGCCCGCTCATCAGTGACGGGTGCCGTCACCTGCAGTTAATGCGCGCGGAGCGCGCGATTCGGGGAGCGTGGCCCCCATGGATCTATAAATCAAAGGGGAAGAAGGGGCAGGTTCTTTGCCTCAACACTTAGCGCCCATCGCTCCCGTCTTTCTTGCCTCCGCTCCAGAGTACCGCGCGCCCTTTCCTTTTCTCCTAGTGTTTGCTACACATCTCTCTTCCGTTCGCTACCGCCAACCGCAATGGCGCCCCCGCAGTCGATCCAGGTGCTGGACCCGCTGCCGTGGAACCGCTCGACAGTGACGGAGTTCGCACTGCACGAGCTTGAGAACGGTGGCCAGCTGGCGCCGAATGTGGACGGGCAACCCCCGGCATGCCCGCCGGCGGCGGATTGGGAGCCCAACCCGCCGTATGGCTACGTCATCAGCTTCATCCGCCACCATGAGCGTGGCTTCGCGGCGCCGGCGAGCCGCTTCATGCGCGGGTTGTGCCACTACTATGGCGTGGAGCTGCACAACTTCGCCCCGAACGCAATCTCGCAGGCGGCCACCTTCGTCGGCGTGTGCGAGGGGTTCCTGGGGATCCCGGCGAATTGGGATCTCTGGGTCCACCTCTTCTGCGCGGAGCTGCACACGCTCTCCACGCCTGAGCCGCGGGTGCGCCGCGTGGTGCGCGCCGGCGGGATGTCAATTTCGCTGCGGGAATCACGCAAGGAATTTTACATTCCCTGCACGATGACCACCAACAACGTGGAATGGGAGTGGGGGTGGTTCTACCTCCGCAAAGACGAGCCCGGCCTCCCCCTGCACCGGTAAGGTTCTGAGGGAGAAGGCCGACTCCAGGTGGCATGGCCTGTCCCCCTCTTCGCACCAGGATCGGCTGGAGTCAGCCGTGCTCGCGCTGAAGAGCCTGGCGGATGCCAGGCTCAGCGCGGCCTCGGTTCTCGCAACCCTCCACCACCGGCGGATCATCCCCCTCATGGAGAGGGAGCTCCGCATCTTCGAGATGGACGAGACGGCCAAACCTGTGGCGCTGGCGCGCTCGCGGTCGATCCACGACCGCCTCCCCCCGGAGTACGCGGCCACAAGGGCGAGGCGCGCCGTCAGCCTCAGGGCCGTCAAGAACAGCAACGACGACCTCTGGTCGTTCGTTATGCTTCCCGACGCCCCGCCGGTGAGTGGGCTCTTTCCCTTTTCCTTTATTCTTCCACCACATGCCGCCGCGACTCTGACATTTCGTTCTTCCCAGCAGAGGGTGGCCGTGAACGCCGCGCGGTCCGACCCACCCACGCCCGAGCCCGAGCGCGTGCGCGCGCGCGGGCCGGCGGGAGCACCGGGAACAAAGGAGCGAGGAATTCTGGCTGCGTGAGCAGCAGGGACCTTCTCCCCCGGCGGCGTCGGAGTACTCGTCGTCGGGAGAGGAGGAGGAGGAAGAAAGCGACGGGAGGCAGGCCCCCTGAGAGGTGGGAGCCTGCGCCCCCCTCACCGAGAGCCGTAGAGACGGCAGAGGAGCAAGTGCCTGGGGCGGGCGTGGAAGTGCCCGCCGCCGGCGGGCGCGCGCAGGTGCCGGCGCGCGCCGCGGAGGCGTCTGGGAGCGCGATGGTGGCGACGTTGGCCGCGGCCTCAGCGCCCACTGAGCCCTCAAAGAAGAGGAAGCGGAGATTCTCCACCCTGAGGTAGGCCATCACTCCTCCAGACGCCCCGTTTTTGAGAGGCGTGAGTCTAATCCTTTTGTTTTTGCATTCGTAGGGTGGCGCCCGCCAAGGCGCTGAGGGCGGACGCGTCCATCCCCACGAGGCGGCGCTCAACGAGGGCGCCGCGGGTGATAGGGGGTACGGCGGCGGCAACGAGCGAAGCTCCGCGCTACGTGGCCGCAGCTACAGAGCCGCAGCAGGTGGTGATGGCCACGACGGCGGTCACGACCATGGCGGTCACCGCGCCATCGGTTTTGCTGGCGCCTGCCTAGTCAGCGGCAGTCAGGTGGCGGTGGTGAATGTCCCGGACCACGACACCCCGCCGCCCGGATGGGACCAGTGGGGGAGCCTGCCCGCACCAGCCCCCGAGCCCCCGTTGGGGGTGCTCGTGATGAGGGATGACGGCTGCGTGATGTCGGGGCGCTCGGCAGACGGCGCCAAGGCCTCGTCGTCGTGTGCCGTCCTTCTAGCTTCGGATGGCACCACGGCGCACCCAAAGCAGGAGCAGGAACGCGTCGACGTGCCGCCGGCCCACTTCGCCGATGCCCAGGCCGAGCAGGTGTTGTGGCAGGAATTCTGCGACCACGACACCTCGCTCAACCGGGCGTTGAACAAGGCGCTACGGTTCCATGGAGGTCCCGCATGGCGCATCTTCCGAGTTTGTGACTTCTCACCGGGTCTCGCGGTCTTTTCGTTGACGCAAAATCCGCACCTCACGCCAAGCACACAAAGAAGCCGAAAAAGCCGGCTTCACACGCGAAGAGATCACTAGACGTGCTAGTCAATTTTCCCCTAAAATTAACAAAAGACAAAGTAGTTAAATTTCAAATCTTGGAACTTGCCGGTGGTTCCGCATACGCTTCCATATTTACGGCTAGGAAGCCAAATGAGACGACATATAGCTATAAGGAGCTATCCGCAAAGAACCGAAACCATTCGGGGCTTTAAAATGTCAAAAGGTAACATAACCGAATAAGTGACATAAGCATGACGATAGACCGGTCTTTATTTGGATAAAGATTGCACGTACGCAGTGGCCGTGACCGATCCTCATGATAAACAACGATAACAAAATGAAGTAAAAGCATGGTCATAAATACGTAATAAACAAGCATGCATAGGTCCAAAGCACTAGTCTACCACATGTTTAGATACTTTAAAACCCGTCAAGCATGATACCAAACAAATCTATCCACCACATGATACGACTTGCTTGGGATCATGCCACTATCCACAAATAGATCTATCCACCGCATGATACAATCTAAATATGGAAAGCTAAAAGCACACAATATTCAAGACATAACTTATAAACACGTTTTTCTCGTGAAAGCATAACCGAATACGACTGAACAGCCGAATCGGGGTCCATGAAGAAGGAACGAACATTACCAAACAAGATAAATCTATCGCATTGAATCGTAAATCTAATCCACCGGTGACTAGCTCCAAAACAACCCAAAAACCAAAGATCTACCGCATGATACTCAGCTCTTTCAAGATTTATACAAGATGTGGTAAGCTCCGAACCCACAACACGTAACAACCTAGATCGAATCGGTTTCGACTATTAAGGAACATGTGATCCACGTGCTATTGAAGCCATGGGTACGAACTTGAATCGCATAAGGATCATCCAAGAGGATAAAGCCAATCCAAACCAATCTAGATTGGGCAAAAGGTGTTACGCGAATTTAAACATAAAGTAAGAACTTGAAGTAACACGGGATAACTTGATGAATCTATTGAATCTTTCCAAAACTCAATAGAGCCGATAACTAGCCTCAAGCTAGATCTTAGCCTACCGCATGGCTCATGACCTAACAAGAAACCTTCTTGAACCAAGCTTGAATCTACCGCGTGACACTAAGCATGGTAACAAGACTACTTGCATCGCATCTAAATCCACCGCATGATACTAGACATGATACAAGGTTGCGGTGTACTCACGGAGGTCGAAGGATCGATGAACCCTCTCGAAGAACTCGACGACACGACAAAGGACTCAAGAGTTTGGCGTAAAGCCGGTTGTATTGAAAATGTTTCGAATCGTTACATACATTCGGGGTTCATATTTATTCCCCGTTAAGCACGACCTCGAATGGATTCGATACCTAATTTATCTCTAAATGTGATCGCTTATCCATTCATCCGTCCTTTCCGCCGGGCCAAGTCACCACGCAATCCCGCAAAATCGCCGCAACAGCCTCCTTGGCGAACGGAAGCAAATTGCCGACCGCGGACTCTTCTCGTCGAATTCATCCGAAGAAAGCTTCCTTCCGCCGAACGGATTCTTCACCGGGTTGGACCCACAAGTCGACTCCTTACCAAATTTTGGTGTTAACATATGCCCCTTCAATTACGGGATAAAAGTGATTTTATTCTCGAATTGACTCCACCATTAACGTCTTCAAATCAAATCGTTCAACACCCGTTCTCTCTCTTCGCAATCCGTCGGAGTCTTCGCCCGCATCCAAACCCTAGATCCCCTTTTTCTCGCACGTCCTTAATCGCAATGTCGAACAACCCATTCGGTAATCAATAGCCAAAAAGTGCCATACCCGAATGGCACCTTGACTTCCATTTAGCCGAGCCAGTCAACCGAATACGACTCATCCTTGGACTCCAAACGACCCGACAGCGGATTGGTCAAGGACACCTCTCCACCTTCCAAGTTTCTTGGGATATGCGCCACGATCTAAAGCCACGACCTGAGGCCACGATCTATTTCGCCAGGCCTATAAATGAAAACCACAGGTGCCCCCAGCTCTTCACCAAGCCTTTAGCCCTCAAATCTTCGCCAACCTCAAGTCTTCTTTTCCCTAATCAGTGCAAATCCCAGAAGTATGGCAAGCAGCGACAACAGGTGCCGCGCTACTGACGAGGCGGAGGGGAGTCGCGCCGCGTCCGTCGGAGGCAACAATCGTCAACTTTTGTTTTACGATTCATCTTTGATTCCCTTTTGTTTTTGACGATCATCTCCGTTTCGGGCTTATTCAATGGAATCCATCTTCTCGCGCCGGCCGGTCGCCCTCGCCGGACGACTCCTCGAGTCGGCCATTACTCCCACGTTCCCTACGGGGAACTTGATGCTCTCCGCTTCAAGGCGGAGCTAGAGGTGTCCCGGCCGCGAGCCGGAGGACGTCTCCAAAAAGGCCGGCGTAGCCGAACCGGGAGTGGGAAGACCAGCCGCAAGCGGCCGCCGGCGACCATCGACGCGTACGGCCCATGAAACCGCTCCTCAATCCAATCCGGTTTTTGATACTAATCACCTTCATCTCGCATTCGCAGCCCGTGACGCCGAGCTCAACCAGCCCAAAAATGCTGGTGGAGCAACTGGCTGACAAGGTGAACGCTCGCGGAGACACGTCGGCGGAGCGCCTTGCCGCGGTGGAACACAGCGTGGACGAAGTGGCCACCCACGGCATCCGCTTGGGCACCACTTTGGGCCTGGCCGCCATGGCGATGCACACCGACGTCGACTACTCCACCAGGCCACGCGGCTTCCGGGCGGCGCACCGTAAGACATTGATGAGATCGAGATCATCCCGGAGCGCCCTCAACGGCCACGGCGACGCCATTGCCGAACTCACTCATCCCCGCTTGTGTTAAACAGTGCTCTTTGATTAGACCGTATCGTGGATGTTTGATATCGGCAATAAATAAAGAACTTTTTAATTCCCGTGCTTGTACCGCGATGATTTTTCCGTGTTTGCATCCGTGAATCTCGTTTTTCCTTAAACGTATTCGAGAACTCGCCGAGCCGAACACGCGAAAACGTACCTTCCTTGGCGCAAAATCCGTAGAAAATCCTTGATTCGGCAATCCGTGGGCACTGTTCGAACGAAACCCCTTCGCATCCGGGAAGAAAACCCTGCCGTTTGGTATTCCAATAATGCACACCGGCAGTCATCACTCCCAACGCACTCTCTCAGTCAATAAAATAGCCTGCTGAGATGCCCTGCAAATCCACTCGCACACTCATCCATCACTTCTCATCTCCTCCCCTATCTTCAAAGGAAAAAACCCCAAGGCCATGGACAAAGGCAAGCAGCCCCAGGAAGGCAGCATCCCTAAGAAACGCACGATTCGAGAGTGAGTTTTCCTTTGATCTTGCCTCTTGTTTCCCAATGTGGTCTCGTGTTTTACCTCCTCTCTGCTTTTCCTCTTTCAGCCTTGATCTGCTTCCTGAGGAGGTCATCGGGACCGAAGACGTGCCTGAGTACATTTCCTCTAACTCTTCCCTTGAAGCAGAGGATGCTATGCCCGAGCAAAGAACCGGCCACCAACCGCGCCGCCGCGTTCGGCACCTCGGAGCATGACCTCCGAGATGTCACCGCTCGTTGCCGTGCCGAGCGCGAGCGTCGCATGGCTTTGGAGGCATTAGTAGGAGGTAAGCATCTCCAACTCCTTCTTGACTCCTTGCTCACATCTAAGTTTCTTGCCCCCAATGACCACTCCTCTCGTTTCGCATGTCTCCGATAGGTACAATAACCCGAAAGCGGTTTGGGACATCTTGGTGGAGGCAGCAAATCGTGGTCACCCCCACGCATTCCAAGATGCCGTCACGGTGGTCCTGGAGCAACTGAAGAGGGAGCAGCCGAAGAAGCAAAGAAAAGATTGAATCATACTTTCGCTTCTTTCGCCAGGCCTTCTGCTTACCGCCTTCCCGAAGTCATAATCATCAGGGTTGTTAGATGTAAACCTGCTAGAAGCATCTGTAATGTAGCTTTGTGCTAAGGGCAATGCATCTAGGCACTGGCCATTCCCTCTGTTTGGGGATTTTGTTCTGAAGGTGGCCTCGTTCTTGGGCGCCGGCTGCTCCTGTATCAGATGCATGTAATCCCAATGCTGGTGATCACCGATCGATTTCAATACTAGGATAATATTTCTTCAAATATCTTCCATTTATTGCAGCGGAAAATTCTTCTCCTAGCAAAGTTTTCAACATGTAGGCATTGCCAGGCACGCATCTGACCACTCGAAAGGGCCCTTCCCGCTAGGGGACCATTTGCCGAATTCACTGTATTTGGTTCCAATCGGCAGTAACGCTTTCCAAACCAAATCTCCTTCTGCAAATTGCCTAACTTTTACTTTCTTGTTATAATACTTGGCAACCCGCAGCTTGTTCTTTTCGATATTTTCCAGGGCCCTAAGACGGATCATGTGCAAATCTTCTAGCTCATCCATCATTAAGCCACTGTAATCTTTGGAGCTTAAATCTTTCTGCAAAACCACTCTCCTAGAATCTGATTGTACCTCCCAAGGTAAAACCGCACGGTGTCCATAAACCAATTCATAAGGAGATGTTTTTGTAGCCCATGAGGGGCCATTCGGTAAGCCCATAATGCTTCACCGAGTACCGAATGCCACCTCCTTGGTTTCGGTCGATCTTCTTTTGTATAAGCTTGATCATGATCTTATTAGAAGCCTCTCGCCCGACCATTAGCTTGGGCATAATAGGGAGAAGAATTAAACAATTTGATTCCCATGCTTTCGGCAAACTCCCCGAACTCCAAGGACACGAATTGGGCTCCCCGATCGGTTGTGATTGTTTGAGGGATCCCAAACCGATAGATGATGTGTTCCTTGACAAACTCAACCATGTTTTCTCGACGTCACCTTCTTCAAGGGGGATTGCCTCAACCCATTTGGTAAAGTAATCAGTAGCCAAAAGCACAAACTTATGCCCCTTGCTAGATGGTGGGTTAATCTGCCAATCAAGTTTATACCCCACTCTCGAATGGCCATGGCTTCATGATGGGATTTAATGCCGATGCAAGAACTCTTTGAATATTTCCAAACCTCTCAGCCTTGACATCCCCCCGTAATACTCGGCGCTCCTCCAGTATCGTTGGCCAAAAGCACCCAGCCTGCCTGATAACCCATTTCATGCGGTAGGTCGATTGGTGTGCTCCACATATCCCATCATGCACTTCACTCATCATCCTTTTAGCTTCTTCTGGACCCAGGCATCGTAGCAACACCCCATGTAATGATTTATAAAATAAATTATCATCCAGAAGAACAAATTTTATGGCTTTGTACCTGAGCTTCCTAGAGACCTTTCGGGATGGATCCCTCAAATAGTCAACGATCTCTTTTCTCCAATCATCCTCGGCAAGATCCATCCCCAGCGTACATATCTCTGCGGCAAACGCTTCTTGATTTTCTTTATAACCGGAAGCGCTTTGAGCCAACTCCGTTTGCCTCTTCATTGTGTTCTCTAAGAATATGCCGTAGAATTACCAACCGAAAACTCTTCAAGATTTCCCGCATTCTTCGTAGTAACTCCTCGCCGCATCACTTTTACATTCGTATTGGCCGTTCAATTGCTTTATCACCAACTCGAATCTCCATAAACCTCAACCGAAACGGCCCCGGCTTCTCTCAAATATTGAAGCCCCCGAAGCAATGCCTCGTACTCACCCGATTGTTTGTAACAAAGGGTTGAATAGGGATGGCGAATTCAAACATCTCACCTCTCGGGTGAAATTAATAAAATCCCTACTCCTCCACCTTTGCCACACGATGATCCATCAAAAAACAAAGCCCAAGGAGTAATTTCAAGCAAATCAATTGATGGATCACGATGTTCGCTTATAAAATCGGCAATGATCCGACCTTTTATAGCCTTTGTCGATTCGAACTTCACTTCAAACTCCGATAAAGCCATGATCCACTTGCCAATCCCGCCATTCAAAATTGGCATAGATAACATATGTTTTATTACATCAAACTTGGAGTATACAACACATTCGGCATTCAACAAGTAGTGCCGAAATTTTGTACACGAGTAGTACACGCATAGGCACGGTTCTCTACGGCCGAATACCTCGGTCTCGGGATCAAGTAACTTTCGGCTAAGGTGCGCTACTACCCGCTCCTTTCCTTCGAACTCTTGAATAAGGGCCGATCCAATGGTTTGGGTATCGGCCACCACGTACAACTTGAAAGGCTTGTCCAACTCGCGGAAGGACCAAGATCGGTGGCTCCTTCATATACTCGCTTGATCTCGTCAAAAGCCTTTTGTTGTTCGTCGCCCCACGTGAACTTCGATCTTTCTTAAGCTTCAAGAATAGAGAAAACGGCAAAACCTTTTGTGACAGATTTGAGATGAATCTCCTTACGAAATTGATCTTGCCGAGCAGTGATTGTAATTCCTTGAGATTAGTTGGAGGGATAACTTCATCAATGGCTTTCATGCTTTTCTTGCCAACTTCAATCCCCCCTTCTTGGACCAAAAATCCCAAGAACTCTCCAGTCCGATACCCCAAAAGCGCATTTGTTTGGATTCATCTTCAAACCATGCTTTCGGGTGCACTCCAAGGTTCATTTCATGTCTTCCAAATGTGTGTCATGATTCAAAGACTTGATCACGACATCGTCAATGTAAATTTCAACAACTTTGCCGATCAACTCATGAAAGATGTAATTCATGGCTCGCCGATAAGTTGCACCGGCGTTCTTCAACCCAAATGTCATGACTATCCATTCAAATAGGCCTATATGACTAGGACACCCGAAGGCCGTCTTTGATATATCCTCTATTGCCATAAAAATTTGGGTTTATCCCACATTACCATCCATGAAACCGATAACTTTGTGCCCAAAGAACGGCGTCAACCAACAAATCAAAGAACGTGCATGGGGTAACCATCCATCGGAGTAGCTCATTTAAATCCCCGAAATCTATGCGGACCCTCATCTTTTCATTCTTCTTGTAGACAGAGACAATATTAGAGATCCACTCCGCATATCCGCATGGCCGAACGAAGTTTGCATCAAGTAATCTTTCCGCTTCTTTCTTCACGTCGGCCAATACTTCATCTTTGTAGATTTTCCGGGGAGGTTGCTTGTATGGTTTAAAACCAGATTTGATTGGCAACCGGTGCTCAACAATAGAACGGTCCAATCCGGGCATCTCCGAATAATCCCGTGCGAAGCAATCTTTATATTCTTTAAGCAATTGGATCAATTCCTCCCCGAAGTCCGACCGCAAGTTTGCGCCGATGAATTTCGGCCTCGGTTTGTCACCGCTTCCAATGTCAACTTCCTCTAATTTATCGGCCGACATGAATCCTCGCCCCAACTTGCCATCAGTACCATCGATGGGGTTATCCATTAAAAATTGCTATAAGAGCCGATCGCTTGAATCGCTGTTGATCGCCGCCGACAGGCTCAACAGACCTTCTCCCCCGCCTTTTTCCCGAGAAACAACAATACCTTGGTATTTCCGGAAAGCTGGTTCCACATTTGCAACGCTCACGGAGTCATCCGCCCGGACCACCTCGATATCGTCATCTACCCGTTGGATGAGCCGCCATGCATGGTAGATGGGACGCGGCGATTGGCATGAATCCGGTCCCCGTCCAAGCAAAAGAGGGCCGTAGGCTCCTTTACCTTCGATGACGAAGAAGGTTGTGAGCAGTGTTTTAGACCTGATCATCAGATCCACGTGAGCGCACCCCTTGGTATCTGAAGGATTCCGGCGAAATCGTTCGAATTATGCTTGTAGGTGTCAAGTCGCCGTGGCCCATGCCAAGTTTCCCGAAAGTGGTATATGGCATTATGTTGACCGCCGCTCCACCGTCGACAAACATCTTGGTCAATGGCTTGCCATTGACATATCCTTTCAAGTAAAGCGGCCTCATGTGTTGATTTTTGGTCGGTTTGTCGAAGATGGCTTGCTTGGCTAGCACCGACCGCGCCATCGCTCCCTTGAGCCGTTCGTCATCCAGGGGCGTTTCTTCCCGCACAACCCGATTAGCAGGAGCCATAAATTCGTTTGGCAGAAGTATACCATGCACGCCGGCGCCGAACGGTTTGATCCTTCAGGTTTATCCTTTGGACGCCACACCTGTCTCGTCCGGATCCCCCGCCCGCCGCGCTTCGCGGTTCCTCAAGCGTTGAACCCTCCTTTTTTGGCTCTTCCTTAAACCAGGCGGGCACCATTGCCCCCTTTGCCGAAGTACTCATCCTCATCTTCCTCCCGATCGCCCCATCGCAAATCAGCCCTCGCCTCTTCCCCGGGGTGATCAATGATTTCAATTTTTTGGCGCCGATCCTCATTGGGATATATCCTTCCAATTCTTTCATGGACGGATCGGCGATTGGCGCTCTCCCCGCCTATATTCAAAGTATCCGTCGCCGCATTCGGGACGGTTCTCGGGTAGGAAGCTTCAATCCCTCGTTCCAACGGCTCGAAGAAGGCGCATCCCCAATGTGCGCGCTCCCCGCTCGCGCGTGTATTGCTCCGCATCTCTCCCCCGCGCGCTTCTTCTTTGGCCCCGCGCCTCTCCTCCTCGTACCGTCGTTTCGGTAGCGCTCTTTCTCTAGCCGACACCGCCACTTGTTGAGGAGGATGCGTGTAGTCACCCCGGGCTTGGCCCCGGATGATTCCCCGATCTCGATATGGCCGAGAACGCGAGGGGCTTCACCATGAACCCGTTCCAAGGTCACTTGACGTTCGGGTCTACTCTCCCATCCTCGCCTTGCCGCCGAGGTCAAGACCTTGACCTTGCCCTTCTCCCTCGGCCGTCACCATGTTGACGGAAAAGCTTATCATGTTCGGGGAAAAGGGTGGCCGTCCAGACCTTCATCTTGTTGTCAAACTTGAGATGACCCTCCCGGATGGCCCTCTGGATCCTCATCTTGAAAACCCCTGCAAGTCATTGATGGAGTGAGAACTCCCGTCATGGAAGCCGCAATAACGTTTCTCCTTTACTCCATCGGGTCGAAGCATGGAATGCCCTTCAGGCAACTTGATTCGGCCTTCCTTCACCAGAATTCAAACAGCTTATCAGCTTTAGTGACGTCGAAGTCGTAGGTGCCTTTGGTCTGTTTGACCCGCACGATTCATGGTCAATGGTTCCTTCTCCCACATGATCTCGGCAGCCGCCACTTCCCGATCATCGTCGTAATCCTCCATTTGATCGGCTCTCTCCGAGAACCGATTGTAGATATCGCCTACATCGTGTTGCTTGCCGAATCCGGTGTCTTTCTTAAAACTCGTAGGCCGGTTGCTCATCGGCGGCCGGCTTTTGGGACAGCTTGACCCGAGTTATCGAACTCCATACCGAACGCTTTTTCCCGTACGGCCGGCAGCATCCCTGCAACGGCCATGTCGGCCAACTGATCATCTGGCAGGTTTAACGAAAAGCACATGCCTTTGACTTCCCTGAACCTCCTGAGGAATTGCAAGGGCGTTTCACTGTGTCTCTGCTTCAGAGTGGCGAGGTCGATGAGCTTCTTTTCCGTGGAGCCGCTGAAGTAGTGGGCGTGGAATTCCCGTTCCAGCTCCCTCCATGTGCCAACTGATTGGGGCGGCACGGATGAGAACCATTGGAACGCTACGCCCGTCGGTGACATGGGAAAGTACTTGAACCCGAACGCCTCTTCGTATGAGCACTCTCCGAGCCGCATCGGGTAGCGAGTAATGTGCTCCACCGTGCTCGTGTCATCCCGTCCGAAAACTTTGTAAAGTCCGTTGGAGGTTTTACTCTTGGTGGCGGGATCACATTGTAATACCACTCGGGGAATGGAGGTGTGTAGGTAGGTCCCCGCATTTTAGGTTTGAGGCCGAATTGATTATGCATCAAGTCGGCCATCTTCGAGCCAAGACATCATCCTCCCCGCACGCCCGTAGCCGGTCCGTAACCCGGATTCGGGAGAGCATCGATGGCGTCGTAGTTCATCACCTCGTGATAGCCTCCGCCGTACAAATTCTTCTCGCGTCCGTTGCTACCCGGGGCAATCCCGTAGCGGAAGCAAGTGGGGCTCCCGGACGAGCCGAATGCCGCTCCCCGTACGTGGGCCGATACAGGTTTGGCCGCCGCACAGCCGACCTCGCGCCGCCCTATGGAGGTGGGCGGATCGGCTGCCCTCCCCGCGGCCCGCGGTGGGGGGCCGAACCGGCCGACCTCCGGCGCCTTGTGGAGGAGGCCGGGAAGGCTTGGCTTCCAACGCTCCGCGGAGGAGGCCGGGTCCGGGCCGGCTCCGCAATGGCGGTTGAGAACCGGACTCACCCATCTCCACGGTGCCTCCTTGAAAGGGTGTCCGGTTGAACACTTGCTCCATGCACCGGGCCGAAGACGCCCACCATCATGTGTTTGAACGCGCCCGGAAAGCTCTATGATGTCTCGCTTAAGATGTGATCCGCGGCATCTCGGAACGCTTGCATGCATTCCTCCCTCTCCTCGCCGGGTCGTAGCGTCACTCTCTCCCGGCAACAAAACCCCGGGCATCTCATTCTTTAGGTATGGTACGCCACTCTTGTTCTTCTTGAATAACCGCAAACACTTCGTTGGAACCGATCCGCGGCATCCTGCCGGTATCGTTGTCGTTGTTCCGGGGAGAGGTCTTCGATGTTGACATCCATAATTTCCCCGATGTCGGGCATCTTGAATTTCGGTTGTGGTCCCACCGGGCGTGCCAAAAAGTATGTTGATGCAAAATCGCACCTCACACCAAGCACACACAAGCCGAAAAAAAGTCGGCTTCACACGCGAAGAGATCACTAGACGTGCCGGACTCAATTTTCCCCGAAAATTAACAAAAGACAAAGTAGTTAAATTCCAAAGATTGGAACTTGCCGGGTGGTACCGACAGGTTCCATATTTACGGCTAGGAAGCCAAATGAGATGACATATAGCTATAAGGAGCTATCTGCCAGCAAACTGAAACCATTCGGGGCTTTAAAATGAAAAAAGGTAACATAACCGAATAAGTGACGTAAGCATGACGATAGACCGGTCTTTATTTGGATAAAGATTGCACGTACGCAGGGCCGTGACCAATCCTCGTGATAAACAACGATAACAAATGAAGTAAAAGCATGGTCATAAATATGTAATAAACAAGCATGCATAGGTCCAAAGCACTAGTCTACCGCATGTCTAGATACTTTAAAACCCGTCAAGCATGATACCAAACAAATCTATCCACCGCATGATACGACTTGCTTAGGATCATGCCACTATCCATAAATAGATCTATCCACCGCATGATACAATCTAAATATGGAAAGCTAAAAGCACACAATATTCAAGACATAACTTATAAACACGTTTTACTCGTGAAAGCATAACCGAATACGACCGAACGTACCGAATCGGGGTCCATGAAGAAGGAACGAACATTACCAAACAAGATAAATCTATCGATTGAATCGAAATCTAATCCACCGGTGACTAGCTCCAAAACAACCCAAAAACCCGCATCTACCGCATGATACTCGGCTCTTTCAAGATTTATACAAGATGTGGTAAGCATGAACCCACAACACGTAACAACCTAGATCGAATCGGTTTCGGCTATTAAGGAACATGTGATCCACGTGCTATTGAAGCCATGGGTACGAACTTGAATCGCATAAGGATCATCCAAGAGGATAAAGCCAATCCAAACCAATCTAGATTGGGCAAAAGGTGTTACACGAATTTAAACATAAAGTAAGAACTTGAAGTAACACGGGATAACTTGATGAATCTATTGAATCTTTCCAAAACTCAATAGAGACGATAACTAGCCTCAAGCTAGATCTTAGCCTACCGCATGGCTCATGACCTAACAAGAAACCTTCTTGAACCAAGCTTGAATCTACCGCGTGACACTAAGCATGGTAACAAGACTACTTGCATCGATCTAAATCCACCGCATGATACTAGACATGATACAAGGTTGCGGTGTACTCACGGAGGTCGAAGGATCGATGAACCCTCTCGAAGAACTCGACGACACGACAAAGGACTCAAGAGTTTGGCGTAAAGCCGAGTTGTATTGAAAATGTTTCGAATCGTTACATACATTCGGGGTTCATATTTATTCCCCGTTAAGCATGACCTCGAATGGATTCGATACCTAATTTATCTCTAAATGTGATCGCTTATCCATTCATTTGTCCTTTCCGCCGGCCACGTCACCACGCAATCCCGCAAAATCGGCGCAAGCTCTCCTTGCCGAACGGAAGCAAATTGCCGACCGCGGACTCTTCTTCGAATTCATCTCGAAGAAACCTTCCTTCCGCCGAACGGATTCTTCACCGGGGTTGGACCCACAAGTCGACTCCTTACCAAATTTTGGCGTTAACACTTTCTCGCTTTCGTTTCTTCCACGTTTGCGTTTCCTCTGATTCCCATCTTCTTTCCCTTTGTCCGCTGGCGGCAGGAACTGGAGGGTCGGGCCCGGGAGAGATACGGCGCTCTCGACCGGCTGGACGCCGAGCTCAGCTGGTACAGGGGGCAGTACAACGCCCTCGACGCCCTCGTCGTGGCCCTGACGACCCCGGACCGGTGGCCCGGTGTACCGGTAGAAGCCCCCGCGGATCGCCCCGGAGCCGGACGCCTAGGCCGGCGGAGGACGTCTCCGCGGTCGAGAGGGTGAAGACTGCGCTCGTGGACCGGGATGAGGCGCTGCACAAGGCGCGGGAGGCCCTGGCGGAGGCGCGAACCCTGGCGGCGGAGTGGGAGGCTCAGGTGGTCTCTGTTCGGGCCCAGCTCCAACAAGATCGCGCGGCCCTCGAGGGAGCGCGTGGTTGGCAGAGCCAGGCTGAAGAGAGGGCTAAGGAGGCGGAGGGGCTGAGAGCCAGCCTGGCGGACAAGGCTGTCGTGCTTGCCACGACGGAGGATCAGCTCCGGCAGGAACAGGTCGCGCACCAGCAGGCGGAGGCCCAGCTCCAACAGGAGCGGACCGCCCTCGCCGAGGCCCGGGCCGCCCTAGAGCGCGAGCGTCTGGGCGACAAGAGGCACAGGGCCATCTCCAGCAAGAGCGCGCCACACTTGAGGGGACGCGGGCGACCGTCAAGCATCGGGATGATGAGGTCTCGAGGCTCAACGGGGAGCTGACCCAGCTCAGTGTCTCGCACGAAGACCTGCGCCAGTCCCTCGAGGAGCAGGAGGCCACGGTTCTCAGCCTGCGGCAGGCGGCTGAGGACGCGCGCCAGGCCCTCGAGGTGGAGAAGAAGCAGGTCAAAGGTGAGTTATCTTTCGCTTGTCTTCTCGCTGGTTGTTTCTTCTCTTTTTGGGATCCGCTCCCAATTTTTCGTCTCTTGTTTGTGGATTTTAGGCCTGCGGGTCACCTTAGGGAATTCGACGACCCAGGTTCAGGCTGTGCAGACGGCCTACAATTCCTCGCAACAGGAGTTGGAGGAGCTGCGGGCCGCCGCCATCGAGGTCTGCCAGAAGGTCGAAGAAGGCGAGGCGCAAGCTGGGAGCTCGATGGCGAGTCACCTTCGTGCTCTCGGCGGGCATGTCGCCCGGCGTATGCGCCACGCCCTTCACCTGGGCGTCAAGAAGGCCCTTGGCGTGGTGGCGTCTCACTACCAGGTCGACTTCAAGGCTGTCTCCTCAGGCTACGTCGTCCCAGTCGGCGTCGAGGACGAGGTGGCGATGGACCGTGCAGACGCGCTCGCCGCCACCGCCGCCGATATGCTTGCGGAGGACTTCACAGACTTCTTGTTCCCAGATTCTCCCGCGGCGGGCGGCCCTCAAGCCTGAAGATCACTGGGCGTTCGTGCCCTTGTTGTTTAAGTGTTAGTATTCGGGCCGTGTGGCCATGTAATAAACAATTACTTGTTTGAAACATTCAAATGTTTGTAAACTGAAGTAATGCTTTTTGCTCCGGCAATTGTATTGTTCCGCCTTCCAACTTTCTTAGGTGAACCCTAGCTGGGAAAGGTTCGTTCGCATGAGTAGCTTGTAGGCGAAGCGGCGAGGGGGAAGGGTCATATCCTACTGGAGGCGTAGGCTATCCCCGACTCGCGCTTCTTCACCCTTTAGCCGCTCGCGTCCCGCATAGGTTCACCCAGAACTTGGGTCGAGGCGTACTTGGTACATTTGCGACGGGTTTTGTAACACCCTAATTTTGCTAAATTTGTCTTTTATTAAAATTGGATAGAATACCTTAATTGCTCTTAAGGACTATAAGGTTGCTTTTAATTTCTTTTAGGCATTTAAAATTTTTCTAAATAAAATTAATGAGATATAGGAATTAAATGTGGCATTCATGCTAGTGCATTGCTTTTGGTTGTTGGAATTCAAATCCAAAGTTTGAATTCAATTGCTTGAGCCCTTTTCAAAATTTCTAAACCTTTTTTCTTCCCTACCCTATTTTCTTCCCTACCCATTCCTTTCTCCTTTCAGCCCGTCGCTCAGTTCAGCCCGCAGCTGCTAGCAGGCCGCGGCCCGTTCCTCCCACGCAGTAGCCCAGCATCCCGCGCTTCGCGGCCTAGCCTTGCGCCTGGCCCTGCCGGCTCAACAGCGTCACCGCCAGCCCGCTTCGTCTCCTCCTGCACGCGCGGTCGATGACAGGTGGGGACCACCTATCATCCCCAACCCGGCGCGTATCCTGGCCGGACTCGAGGTTGAGTTCGACTCGCCGCCGCGCGCGCTCGCCTGGTTGCCTTGGCCCGCACGACAAGGCGGTCCACCCAACCTTTATAAGCCGCGCCGCCACCCCTTGGGACCCTCACCCGTGCCCTAGCCACCCGAGCCCCTGTGCGCCGCCGCCGCCTGGAACCCTAACTCACCGCCGCTGCGGTTCCCCCACCGTCGTCGCCTCACCGCCGTCGAGGAGTCGTCCAGGAGCTGCGCAAGGAGGTGAGGAGCATCCCAGCGTCGCTTGTGGTCGTCCCCATGCATCATAACGCCCGCAGTAGCTCGCCGGAGTTCACCGCCGCACCGAGCCGCACCGCCACGATGTGTGCCGTCGCCGCCACTTCCCAGGCTTCAACGCCGCCCTAGATAGCTTCGCAGGCACGCGCGCTGCGCATAGGTGCTTTCCGCGCGCCGAATCGAGCCCGGGAACCCTAGATCGGGTTTCGCCGGTGAGATCCGCCGCCGCTCGCCGCCGGCCATCGCCCGCCGCTGCGCGCCGCACGCTCGCGTCCTGCGCCGTTGGATCGAGATCTAACGTCTCTGGTCAAACCCGCCACCATCACTTAAACCGCAAACGCCAGCCACCGTCAGATCTAGATCCACGAGCCGACTCGGGTCAACCTGGTCCAACCCAGCCGACCCTGACAATTTTGCAAAAAACCCCCTATGTTTTCTGGAATTCACAAAAAAACCCTCCCGCCTTAGAAAGTTTCTTACAGTTTAGTCCTTTTTCTTTGTTTTAGCCCAGTTTCTTTTCAAAGTTTTACAGTTTAGTCCTTGCACCTTCTATAGGGCGTATCTTGGTCATTTTAACTCCGTTTTTCGCGTTCTTTATGTCCACGCGATCGTCTCGAAGCGTAGATTAGTTTTATGCCACTGCTTTGTACTGTTTGTATTGTTTGGTGACTGTTTCTTATTTATTCTTGTTGTATGCTTGTATGTGATGATTGTGGATCGTAGAGAGCGAAGCGTTCGAAGGATTTGAAGAACAAGACGCGCTAGATTTGAGCAGCCGAGTTCTGTTGAAGGCAAGTCTCCCTTGATGCATGCCCACTTGTCCTACATAACATGCATTTAAATTCACTGCATTTACTTTTCCTGCTTGCATTAACTTGACGGGAACCTATTAAGGACCATACCTAGTCTTTTACAACCTTTACCTTATAACCGGGTTAATCAAATTAATTTTGAGGGTAGCTATGGCTTAGCATGCTTAACTGGAATGGTATTAATCAACTTGGATACTTTTACATTCTATGTTCCGCATTATGTTGTTTTACTTTATAAGACCAGTTTGTTGTGTTAATCGGAACATGGAGAACCACCCAGGAAAACAGTACAACCACAAGAACTAACGGGCAATGGTCTTGGCTGATTAATTAGGAACTTTAGCTTGGGGTGATCTTACCTGGTAAGGACAAGGGATTGGCGGTACCGTGGGGTATAGACTCGCTCTAGCAGGGGGCTGGGTGAGATATTCTTTTATGGTGGGATATCGACACCTTGCTAGGGGACTTTATACCTTGCTAACTGATCCGGACCTTGTGGGTCATAACTTGCTAGGGAACCTTTGTAAAGGCCATGTAGCATCCCTATGCAATCACACCTCGGTAGTGTGGTATGGTGCCTTGCAAACACCGAATGGTTGGGTTCAAAGTTCTTCGGAGCTTTTACGCTGCTTTTGGTGAAAGTGTACAACCTCTGCAGAGTGTCAAACTAACTAGTTAGCCGTGCTCACGGTCAAGAGCGGCCTGGACCCTCACATGATTAAATTATGGAATTTAAATATTTAAATTGATGTTTCATTTCTTTATTTATGATGCTTATACTTTATTAATTGGGTTGGTATGAACTTATACTCTTAGTAATCAGGTTGCTAATAAAACTTGACTCACTAAAATGCTAAACTGCTTGAACCTTAGCCATCCACCATATGGCCTTGCATGTTATGTTGTTCTCTATTGCTGAGTACGTCATGTGCTCACGCTTGTTTACTTTCTTGCATCTACAATACTCGGATTGTTGCTCAGACTGGGGAAACTTTGAAGATTTCCCCAGAGATTTCCAGGAGTTTTAGGTGTGCGTAGTCTTCAGTCAGCTGCTTGTGGAGGCATTTTGTCCATTGCGAGAACTCGTTATTTATGTTTGATTAAGACTCTGGTCATGTAATAACTCTTTATTCGTGTGGCACTGATTTTGGTATTCACAATGTCTAAGCGTGTGTGTAACTTGATCCTGGCGCACACATGATCTATGCATTCGATTTTGCCTTTAAAACTGGGTGTGATAGGTTTTTGCGAAAAAATGGGACCATTTTTTTGGGGGGGGGGATGCCCCGCAGTAGCCCCCGAGGGTGGCTTGGTTTTCTGGGGAAAGCCAAGTCACCCTTTGACTTTATTCATCTTAGTGAAATTTTACATTCGTGCCACCAACTGGGGTGTTGGGTTTGTAAATGACAAAAAGAACTTGGAAATCCTTCCTAAGGGTAAAAGCGAGTTGTTGGATGTTCCAAGCGTTGGTGAGTTCTTCACCATCCTTGTTGGCCAGCTTGTAGGTGCCGGGTTTGAGTACTTTGACCACGACGAAGGGTCCCTCCCACGGGGGCAACAGCTTGTGGCGCCTCGGTTGTCTTGATGCAGCCTTAGGACTAGGTCCCCTTCGTTGAAGTCTCGGCGCCGTATCTTTCGGGCCTGGTAGCGCCTCAGCGCCTGCTGGTACCTTGCCGAGTGCATCAGGGCCATGGTGCGGGTCTCGTCCAGTTGGTCCAACGAGTCCTCGCGGGCTCGCTGGTTGGTGCCTTCATCGTAGCCCCTGACTCTAGGCGACCCATATTCCAAGTTCGTGGGGAGAACAGCCTCCGCGCCATAGACAAGGAAAAACAGGGTGAATCCCGTGGCTCTGCTCGGGGTGGTTCTGAGGCTCCACACGACCGCTGGTAGCTCCTGGAGCCATTTGCGACCGGATTTGTTCAGTCTATCGAAAATCTTGGGCTTGAGACCTTGTAGGATCATGCCATTGGCGCGCTCCACTTGACTGTTGGTCTGTGGATGCGCCACGGCCGCCCAATCGACGCGGATGTGGAACTTGTCGCAGAACTCCAGGAACTTCCTGCCGGTGAATTGGGACCCGTTGTCGGTGATGATGGAGTTGGGCACCCCGAACCGGTAGATGATGTCGATGAAGAACATCACGGCCTGCTCTACCTTGAGATTCATGATCGGGCGCACCTCGACCCACTTGGAGAATTTGTCGATAGCAACCAGTAGGTGGGTGTAGCCCCCGGGTGCATTCTGCAAGGGCCCGACGATGTCCAACCCCCAAACAGTGAAGGGCCATGTGACGGGGATTGTCTGGAGGGCGTGCGCAGGAAGGTTGGTCTTGCGGGCGTAAAACTGGCACCCTTCGCAGGTGCGTACGATCTCGCTGGCATCAGCGACCGCCGTGGGCCAATAGAAGCCCTGGCGGAATGCGTTGCCCACGAGGGTGCGTGGCGCCACGTGGTGGCCGCACACGCCCGCGTGAATGTCTCGAAGGCGTTCGCGCACCTGCGGGATAGGCACACATCGCTGCAGGACGCCTGACGCGGCACGCTTGTACAGCTCGCCATCGACGAGGGCGAATGACTTGGCCATCCTGGCGATGCGCCTAGCCTCGGATCGGTCCGAAGGAAGCTCACCTCGGTCCATCCAGGCGATATACTTATCTCGCCAGTCCTCCGTGTGGTGGACCGGCTCTGTATCCATGGCTTCGGCCTCGTCCGCGCCATACCCCTCGAGCAGGGAGAGTACGAAAGCCTCGTTCGAGGGGTCCTCGTCCATAGGCTCCGCACCTGTTGGGTCCGAGGGAGCCCCCGAGGTTCCTCCTGGCTCGAGGGGGTTGGCTCGAGGTTAACAGACGGCCTGGTGACATCCCGTGCAAAAATGTTCGGGGGAACGATGATTCACCCCGACGCGATTTTGGCGAGCTCATCCGCCTCCTCATTGTACCGGCGGGGCACGTGGTTAAGCTCTATGTCGTAGAACTTGTCCTCGAGGGACCGCACGGCATTGCAGTACGCCTCCATCTTGTCGTCGTGACAGCTCGCGTTCTTCATGACCTGGTCGATCACGAGCTGCGAGTCTCCCCTAACGTCGAGGCGCTTGATGCCCGTCTCGACGACGATTCTGAGGCTGTAGAGAAGGGACTCGTACTCCGCCATGTTGTTTGACACGGGGAAGTGCAGGCGCACCGCGTACCTCATGTGCTTCCCAAGGGGTGAGATGAAGAGCAGGCCCGCGCCTGCCCCCGTCTTCATCATCGACCCGTCGAAGTAGAGAGTCCAGCACTCGGCCTAGATTTGCGGCGGCGGCAGCTGCGTGTCCATCCATTCGGTGAGGAAATCCGCTAGGATCTAAGATTTGATCGCTTTGCGCGGCGCATAGGCGAGTGTTTCGCCCATTAACTCCACCGACCACTTGGCAATCCTGCTTGCCGCATCCGGGTTTCGAATAATCTCTCCTAACGGAAAGGAGGAGACTACCGTGACCGGATGGGCCTCGAAGTAGTGGCGAAGCTTGCGTCGTGCGAGCACCACCGCGTAAAGTAGCTTTTGGATCTGCGGGTAACGTGCCTTGGTCTTGGACAACACTGCGCTGATGTAGTAAACGGGTCGTTGGACTGGTAGGGCATGCCCTTCCTCCGCACGTTCCACCACGATGATGGCGCTGACCACCTGGGTGGTTGCGGTGACGTAGAGGTACAGAGGCTCGCCATCCCGGTGTGGCGTTAAGATCGGCGCGTGGGCCAGCGTCACCTTGAGCTTGTCAAGCGCCTCCTGGGCCTCGACAGTCCAGGAGAAGCTCTCGTGCTTCTTCAAGAGTCGGTAGAGGGGCAGCCCCTTCTCGCCGAGCCGCGAAATGAAGCGGCTCAAGGCGGCGAGGCACCCCAGCACCTTCTGGACCCCCTTAAGGTCTCGAATCGGGCCCATCCGCTCGAGGGTTGTGACCTTCTCGGGGTTGGGCTCGATCCCCCGCTGGGAGACGATGTACCCCAACAGCATGCCTCGCGGCACTCCGAAGACGCACTTCTCGGGGTTCAGCTTTACCCCGTTGTCTCACAGGCAACCAAATGCCACGCATAGGTCGTTAACCAGGTCGTCCGCCTTCCTGGTCTTTACGACTATATCCTCTACGTAAGCCTCAACGGTTCACCCGATGTGATCCCCGAAAACATGCTGCATACATCGCTGGTATGTAGCGCCTGCGTTTCGGAGACCGAACGGTATCGTTACGTAGCAGTACATCCCGAAGGGAGTGATGAATGAAGTCGCGAGCTGGTCGGACTCCTTCATCTTTATTTGGTGGTACCCAGAATAGGCATCAAGAAAGCGTAAGAGTTCGCACCCTGCAGTCGAGTCAATGATTTGATCGATTCGTGGCAAAGGAAAAGGAACTCTAGGACACGCTTTATTTAAACTAGTGTAATCTACACACATCCGCCATTTCCCATTCTTTTTCTTAACTAGTATAGGATTAGCTAGCCACATAGGGTGGAACACTTCCTTGATGAACCCGGCCTCGAGGAGCTTCCGTAGCTCCACTCCGATCGCTCGGAGCCGCTCTTCGTCAAAGCGACGCAGCCGTTGCTGCACAGCGCGGGAGTGTGGTAGGATATCAACGGAGTGCTCGGTGACCTCCCTCGGGATGCTTGGCATATCCGAGGGGCTCCACGCAAAGATGTCAGCATTGGCGCGGAGAAAATTGACGAGCACCACTTCCTATTTCGGGTCGAGGGTAGAACTGACCCTCAACACATTGCCCTCGGGGGCAGTAGGGTCGAGGGGCACCTCTTCAGTTTTTTCAGCAGCCTCGAAGCTGCCGGCGTGCTTGGCGGTGGAGTCGAGGTCCTCGTTGACCAGCTTCTCCAGGTTTGCCACGAGCGCTTCATCCAGCGCTAGCGCCTCAGCGTGCTCCACGCACTTGACATCGCAATCGAACGCGTGCTCGATCGACGAGCCCACGGTGATGACGCCTTTGGGTCCCGACATCTTCATCTTGAGGTAGGTGTAGTTCGGGACCGCCATGAACTTGGCGTAGCACGGCCGCCCGAGAATGGTGTGGTACGCGCCCCTGAACCCCACCACCTCGAATGTGAGTGTCTCCTTGCGGAAGTTGTCTGGCGTGCCAAACCAAATAGGCAGGTCGATCTGCCCGAGGGGCTGGACATGCTTGCCCGGCGCGACGCCATGGAACGGCGTCGTCTTCCGGGCCGCGCTGGTCCAACCCGATCCCCAGCAGGCGCAGGGTGTGCGCGCAGAGGATGTTGAGGCGGTTGCCTCCGTCCATCAGCACCTTGGAGAACCGGGCGTTCCCGATGAAGGGGTCAACCACCAGCGGGTACTGGCCCGGATTGGAGATGCGGTTCGGATGATCTTCGCGGTTGAAGGTGATGGCATCCTCCGGCCAGTCGAGGAAGGAGGGAGGAGCCTTCTCCGTGGCGAGGACCTCGTGTCGCTCCTACTTGCGCTGGCTGTTGGACATGTCCACGGTCGGCCCCCCGAAGATGAGGAAGACGTTTTCCACCGCGGGGAAGCCGCCGGCGTTGCTGTCACCCCCATCCTTCTTGGCCTCGTCATCCTTCGCGGCGGCACGGCTATAGTATCTTTTGAGAAGGTCACACTGCTCGAGGGTGTGGTTGACCGACGTCTTGTGGTACGGACAGGGCTTCTTCAGCATGTCGTCGAATACGCCGGGGCCTCGAGGGGCCGCTCGAGGACCCCTTCGAGCTGGGTCAACAGCGAGGGCCTCGTCCTCGTCGTCGTCACGCCCCTGCGCGCGCGCCTCGCGGCGCGGTTTTTGCCCTTCTTGCCCTGCTTGTGCTTCTGCTGGGGCTCTTTGGACTTGCTGCCCTCCGCGGACGCGTCGTCCACGCGCTTGCCCTCTTTCCCGTCGAAGATGGCTCCCACCGCCTCATCGCCGGAGGCGAAGCTGGTGGCGATGTCGAACAACTCGTTGGAGTCAACCGGCGGGCTGCGCCCGAGCTCGCGCACGAGGTCCCGGCAGGTCGTGCCCTCGAGGAAGGCATGTATGATCTCGGACTGGGCCACACTCAGGAGCTCCGTGCAGCGCTTGGAGAAGCGTTGTATGAAGCCCCGGAGCGACTCACCGAGCTTCTAGGTGCACGTGCGCAGGTGCCAGGAGTTCCCAGGGCGCACGTACGTCCCCTGGAAGTTCCCCACGAAGGTGCGGACTAGGTCATCCCAGTTGTGGATCTGGCTGGCCGGCAGATGCTCGAGCCACATCCGCGCCAAGTCGGCGAGGTGTAGCGGCAGGTTGCGGATGATCACCTCGTCGGTGGTGGCTCCGCCCAGCTGGCATGCTAGGCGGTAGTCGTTGAACCATACACGAAGGTCCGTCTCCCCCGTGTACTTGACGATCGACGTGGGTTGGCGGAAGCGTTGAGGAAAGCTCGCCGTGCGGATCTCCCGGCTGAACACGCGGGTCCTCGGGGGCTCCGGCGTCGGCGAGCGGTCCTCTCGACTGTCGTAGCGCCCACCTCACCGTGGGTGGTAGCCTGCCGCGGCCCACGTCTCCGTGTTGCCCGTCCGTCGGGCGTTGATGACGTTGCGAGTGTCGCCTTCTTGGGCCTGCCTGCGCGTGTCAAGGATCCGCTCCCTGACCGGCGTCCGGCCTTGGTTGGCGGGCTGCCCCGCCGTGCTGCCCGCGTGAACTGAAGCCTCAGGTCCTTGCGCGCCCCTGTCGTCCCACGCGCTCCCCTCCTGGCGAATGTGAGACGCCGAACTCTCGGCCTGTTGCACGACCGCTTGCTCGATGAGCGCCTGCGCCTCGCGGTGCATGTTCCGCGCCTCGGGCGTTGAGGGAGCGGGCATGGCCCGCAGTAGTGTCGCGGCGGCGATGAGCTTTTGGCTCACCCACGGGGGCGTGCTTGGGTTGTCGAAGTCGGCGTTGATGCGCTCGCGGGCTTGCTTGCCCAGCTCGCGCACGCGTTCGCCGCGCGCGGAGGCTTCCCCAGCGATGGAGGCGCGAAGTAGTCGCACCGCGTGGTACTTCTCCGCGAGTTTGGCCTCGAGCTCGCGCGGTTGAGCTAGCTGCGTGTTGGTGTCGGCGCCCCTCTGCGGTGAGGTGGGAGGCGCACTTGGCCCCGCGCCCTGGTGCGGTCCAGTTCCAGGGTTGAGGGGAACCTCTCCTCGCCAGCTTCCGCCGCGTTCGCGGCGTTTGCTTGATCATTGGCGATCACGACGAAGCACTCCCGCGCGGGGTCGTAGCTCCCGGCGCTGTAGTTGTCGGAGTAGCCGAACCAGTAGTCCGCGGCGTCGAGGAACCGTTGGAACATTACCGGGTCCGGCACGCCGGAGGAGTCCCACTCCGCGTACCCGTGCGAAGTGGCGGGCGGCAGCTCGCTGGTGGAGTCGTGGTACGACTCGTCGTCGGTGGTGGTGGCGAGGTTCCTAGCCGCTGGGACGTGGCGGCCGGGATGGCCCTCGCGCGTCGCCATGTTGGGGCTGGCGGACGAGGGTACGCCATTGCGGCGTTGCGCATGCCACGGGGGAACCGTGGTTCGGAAACCACGCGCTCCGCCGCGGGAGCGGTCGCCATCGCGCCGGTGGTTGCGTCGCGTTGAGAGGCGACGCGCGCGGCCGACGTTGTTCCATCCGCGCCCGTCGAGAGCGCCGGCCGAGCGTCGTCGGCGTTGTGGCGGCGAGGGGCCCGCAGCGTCCGCTTGGGCGGGCGTCGGGGCGTCAATAGCGGGTGTGGCGGGAACCGATCCTGGCCCGGTCGACCGCCACGGGTGAAGCTCAGCGCGGTTGGTGATGCGCATGAGGTAGCCCTTCCCCGTAGCCTGAAAGTTCAGGCTCCCGAACCGGATTTCGAATCCGGCTGGGAGGGGGTCCGAGCTGCCCATGGAGTATCTCTAGCCCCTGTACTCGGTGCGAATCACCATCGAGATGGCTGGTGGGAGCTGATCTTCAGCGCGCGTCCCCCCTACCTGGCGCGCCAACTGTCGGTGCGGAAAGTAGTCCCGACACTAACTAGTAAGAAGCGCTGAGATCTATCTCTCGATGGTCGGTGCTAAGCAACTAATGACACTAGGTTTTATCCTGGTTCCAGCCGGGGGCCGTACGTCCAGCAGGAGTGTGCTTAGGGCACTATATTGCGCTGCACCGTGGTGCTCGTAGAGGGGGGCTACAAGCGAGGCGGGAGAGGAGGTCGGGCCTCCAGGTCCCAGAGGTACTGATTGAGGCACATGCCAATATCGTGGTGAAGGCGGAAAGCGTGCAAGTGTGCGCTGCCCATCGTCCCGTCCCTTGCGGCTAGGGGACTACCCCTCCTTTTATAGGCTAAGGAGGCGGCAGTTTACAAGCGTGTCGCACTATTTCGCCTACGTGTAGAGGCACGGTGCACAGCGTCGCGGAGTAGACCGCTGTCCTGGCGAATCTTGCCTCTGGCGGGGCCTCATGGCGCGTCCTATGCGCGCCCAGGAGCGGCTTCGAGGGTGGCGGTGTAGCGGTTTCTTGTTCGGTGACCGCCCGTGTGAGGACTCGAGGGTGCTGCTGATGCGAGGCCGTACGGGGGTACAGTAGCTGGCGTGCCGGCGTCCTGTCGCCGCACGCTTCTACAGCGTCGGGGATGGCGATGCAGTGGCCGGGATGGCGTCGGGGACGATGGGGATGGTCGCACAGGGCCGATGGCGACGGAGGTGATCGATCCCGCTGCCCTGGCGTCACGTTGTCGTTCTTGCACGGGCGTGGCGTAGCTATTCACCTTCCCTTCGAGGGCTCCGCCGTCCTTCCTCGAGGGTGCGGCGCGCCGGCCGTACGGGAGTGGGTGGCACAGTGCCGCGGGGTTGTTGCTGACCATGTCGCATAGCGTCGCACAGTGCGGGGATGGCCTCGCCACGGGAGTTGGCGGAGCAGTGACGGGGCATGATTCCCAAGCGCGTAGTGGCGTGGATTCGCCTTTGACTTGGGTGCCTGCAAATGTCAGTGCATTAAATGCCCCTGCTGGGGGGCAGGTATGGAGGCGGCGGGCCCGTGATGCCCTCGAGCGAGACGGAAACTCGCTCGAGGGGGGAGGGGCGTCCAGCCCCCGAGCGAGGCGGGGTCCCGCTCGAGGGGGCGTCCGACCCTCGAGCGAGACAAAACCTCACCTGAGGGGGCGACCGGCCCACAAGCGAGGCGAAGTTGTACCGGGGCGGCGCCGTACCCCTCGAGCGGAGCGGAGTTCCGCCCGAGGGTGGCTAGGCCGATTATGTGGGACGTGGGTCCGTGGGTTTGTTTTGCGTGTGTGGTTAGGTTCGTTTGCGTTTGTTTTTTACGAATTTAAGCGGGTTTTCCCTTGTTGTTTAGGGGACCCTCATGGCTGTCCCCGACAGTGGGTAAAATAAATTTGAGTAGAAAATGTTGATGACTACTCCCTCCGTCTGAAATATAAGGCATTCTAGGATTTTTAGGACAAATTAAAAAAGTGGGAAAATGTTACATATACCCTTAGTTAATGATAATTAAAGGTCCTTGTCAAAAAAATGATAATTAAAGGTAAGTTTCTAGTTAACAAGTGCAATATTTGTCAAGTCTTTAATTGGGTTGATTGAGTACTTACCAAAAACTCTTAGGATGCTTTATATTTGGGGACAAAATTTGAACCCTTGAATGCCTTATATTTCTGGACGGGGGAGTAGATATAAAGGATGAGATATAAAATATGATGGGTGCTGAAAAGTTTGTATAAAAAGAATATCTCGATGACAATATGATATCTATAAAACTTATATAGGTGAAACCCACTACAAGTCATGGTTGGATTTCTCTCAACACGCAAAGATTCCACGTCATCATCCACTATGTGTCATGTCACCATCCACTATACGCCATGTCATCATCCACCAAATCACATATTTATGTCTTCAATCGATTTTACGTGCGCTTATAGCATGTATATCACACCACAAAATTTTGTTTAAAAAATTCTCGCAAAGAACGCTGGGTATCACCTAGTTTTTGTTTAAGGGTACGACCAATGCGGAGAGCACGAAGGCCTTGGTATAACGTATGACTCTGACTCCTCCAAAGCAGTCGAACGTGACATCATCCAATGCCCGCAGCGCAGTGGAACGGCATATGAAACAGTAAAAGCTAGCCCGCTGTAGCCAGCTACCAGTATCTTGGACCCATCCAATCTTGGACTAATCATAGTCGGCGACCGCGCGCGCGCGGCATGCCGGTCCCGCGCGGCGGCGGCCATCTATCACCGGTTTCCCTCTGCCGGGGAACGGGGCGGCCGGGCTGGCGGTGACCGATCCGCCCCGGTGGCACGCGCCGCCCTCTCACCTCGTCACAGGCTCTCACAGCTCAGCGTGCGCGTGCGCAGCCCAATCGCCATTGGCTATTTCGGCTGCTCCCCTGGCAGCCCTCCCCTCTGCCTGACGGAAGGCCAGCACGCAGCCGCTAGCCCAGCTGCCGAGCAGGAATCATCATGCCTCGCCAAGTGTCTGTCGATCGATCTCGCTTTGATTTCTGCCACCCGAGAATGCAGAAATCACTCCCGCTAGCTAACCTACAAAGCGTACTGCAAAGTGTAGGTTGCTGTCCGGAGAATTTAAGCTCTCAATTCGTGGTGGTTGTGTGCGTTTTAAAACTGGTATGGGAAAGCATCTGCTGGTAGCGGTAGCTAAAGAATCGAACCAGTTGGAAAGGAGAGGACAAGTACTGCTGTCGCACCGTGAACTTTCAGGAATTTGTTACCGGCCGGATAAAAAATAGCTGCTGCACTCACATTCAGTAGGAGTCTACTTTGTTTCGTTTGAAATTTTGTTTCGAAAAGATCAATAGAAGAAGTTAGCAAACACTGCAATCCACCACTGCTCATATATAAGTTTAAGTTCTGACCATCTTCCACGCCGTAGCATGCTCATCCGTGCTGGTGATGTACTGTCTTGTTAGAATTACAAATGCTGGTGTGCTCATCTGGGCAAATGGATGCTATATAATTTCTGGCATTCAATTTCTGATAGATGGAAGAAGTTTCACGAATAAAGGTTGCCTGTACGTCCCCATGTTCTTTTACGTTTCCATGTTCTTTTAATTAAAGAACTGTATATAGTTTCGACAATACGATAAATCATCTATCGATACTATCTATTTTGGTTCGCACACTTCTGAACCCATTTGTGCAACCTTATATACCATCGTCCAGGTTAGCAGCTGCAGTTCTTGTACTACTCCTATCCTATATGTGCATGCTTTCCTTCCATTTTTGGTCAACTGGTTCTCATGCTAGTCAAGCTCTGGGTTCAGAAATGGCATATGCAGGCACCATACCATGGTCCCTGCATGCATGAACACTGCTTACTCCTGTATCAACTGCTCTTGTCTTTTTTGGTTCATCTCCAGAACCACAAAAAATGTAGCGCCTCCAACCAAAAAGACCCCCAAACAGTAATAAGCCCAGGACTGGGAAAAGAGAAGCACTGCTTCTCTCCCCCTCTTGCAGCTTCTGTCGTCGTCCATAGCTCTCTACCCGTGTCACTGTCGTTGCAAGAAACATGCCATGCTGTGCCAGCGATGGCGCCCAACCACCATCACACCACAGTTCATAGCTCCTCTCTCCGCGCTTCAAGTTTATCCCAACAGCTGAAAGCCTGAAACCCACAGCGCAAGTCCTGTTTGTGACGCGGGGATGATTTTTTTTTTGCTGCCATTCTTATGAAATTCGTAATGGTCTTATTACCATTTGTTTTTTTAAAAAACATAAATTTGAAGGCAAGCTGATCATGGTCCCTGCAGGAAGGCATTATGACACTTTGATAGGTTTTGCACCCCTTGTTTAGATGTCAGAAAAATTTGTCTTTCTAACGCACTGTAGTAAAAGGTAAATTTCGCCTTTTTTTGGTAAATATTGTGCTACCATGGCCTAACTAGACTCAAAAGATTTGTGTCGCAAAGACCATCACCTACATTTAGTATTCCGAACGTATGTTTTTTGACGTATTTAATGTGGTGTTGAGAGAGTGGAGAGGAGGATTCCTAGCCAACGAAACAAGGCTTTAATTGCAAAGAGGCAGACACACAACACAAACACATGCATACTGAGATCACAGAGTATCTTACTACCGGCGACTACGTACCATGTTGACTACACAGTCCAAAACGAAGATAACCCATCTGAACTCGATCGATCGTAGAAGAACAGCTGACAGCAGAAGACGAGAGAAATCGACGAGCATGAGCCATCAAGGTCATCTGGGACGACGGCGAGTCGGCGACGGTGACGAGGGTACACTGTACGATCTCAGCGGACACATGTCGCCGCACGCGGGCAGGGCGCACGAGGACAGCGGCCATTAGTTGAGAGAGAGAGAGAGGTGTCGCAGGCTCGCATCGCATTTGGAGCTCCCCAGTAGGGTTGTTGCGCGATGATGAACTCGAAGTAACTCTCGATCTCTCTTCTCTCTCCCCTCTCCCGCGCGCAAATAAATGTGCATTTGATCTCAAAGTAAATGGAGGGAGGAGAGGGGGGCATTTATGCCCTCGTCCAATCCATCGCCGTTAATTCAAAGCCATGCGTCCACCATGCAGATTCCTGGCCTGCAGGGTTTCAGTGATGAAGCTGGAAGACGACCGAGATGAGCTAGAGTGCGTGATAGACAGGAGAGACATGCGCTCTTGATCACACTGTTCCTCGCGAGTGAGTGTGAGTGACGTACTACGGGGGTTAATGGCTGGCGCTCGCCGTACCATCAGCACGTACGGCCCTGCAAATCATTGTGATCCATCGATGTGGGAGCGGATCGGTCGGTCGAGATGTTTTGATTTGAAACATGCAGTCATGCAGACATGGGATTAGAGATCACGCATGCGTGATGAATGCAGGATGATTAATTTTGAGCTCCATCTTTTTTTGTACTAGGATCGAGTACGGCGCATACGTGTTTGTGCAAATCAGTGAGGTGATCGTCGGATGACTCGGCGTGTTAATGCATGCGTGCCCGGCCGGCTGGCATTCACTACGGGAAAACTGTAGATTGCCGTGCGTCAAAATGTTTGCCGTGCGCTTTTCATCGGGCGCACGGCAAACGTCTTCTTTGCCGTGCGTTTTCAGGATGGCGCACGGCAAACAAAAACGCACGGGATCTATATACTTTGCCGTGCGTTTTTACGGGGGTGCACGGCAATCACTAATCTTTGCCGTGCGTTTTCCTAGGGACGCACGGCAATTATGCTATGCTAACGTTTCACCTCACGACCCACGCTCGCTGACCGTGAAAGCTAACGGATGGGAAGCTTTGCCGTGCGCCATAGAAAAACGCACGGCAAAGACTACATGTTTGCCGTGCGTTTTGGGATGGCGCACGGCAAAGGTACAACATTGCCGTGCGTTTTACAATGGCGCACGGCAATGTATGTTTAAAAATTGAGTTTTCACACCTTATTTCAATTTTTCCTCCGCAAGTATATTATTTTGCACTCTACAATTCAATTATGTAATCATATCTTTATTTTTGCTAATTTTAACCAATTGTTTTGATGGATAGGATTTTTTTCGTTTAAACCAAATTTGAACGGGAAGTGCATAAAATAATATAGTATAGTTTTGGGAAAAATGTTATTTGTTTAATTGATACCTTTTTAGGACCTTATGCATGAAAGTACTTGAAATTTTAAACAATTTGTTCGCAGGGAATGATAAAACATGTGTATGTGAAATGTTTTTTTATTTCATTAATTGCAAATGAAGTTTGAAAGTGATGAGATTTGTCGAGAGCTCGTGATATACCGTGGGAAGGGTGTGAAAAATAGTACAAAGAGGTTTGGAACGATCCGTCACGTATAGTGTTTAGAAAACGAAGCATCTAACTCGATGTTTCATAATGTTTATAGTCATCTCACTTGCTACGTAGTTTTAGTAAATTGTGAACTTGGTTTTTGACTTTAAACTTTTCTCTAGTGAATATACAACTTACATTGAGTCATGTTAGTTCAGGGTATTTTTTCGCATCCATTTATTAATTTTCATATATTAACTATAACTAAATAATTTGAATAAACACGTATTGAATTTGAGTAATAACTTCAAAAAGAAATCGTAGTTGTAAAAAAGGTATTCATATTTTTAACTAAAATGAAAAGCTTCATCTAAATTTGAACACTGCATTCACAACAATTTAAATTTTTCAATGCCGGGAACACAAAAAAAAAGAAATTTACTTCCCTTTACCGTGCGTCGTAGACTTTAGCGCACGGCAAACAGTGTCATTGCCGTGCGTTTTGGAGAACAGCGCACGGCAATGAAGATACGGGCCCACGCTTGCTTCGCACACACACGAAATTAAAAATTTTATTTTCCGTTTGCCGTGCGCCTCCCTTCAAAACGCACGGCAATGGCACTGTTTGCCGTGCGTTGAACTCGTGGCGCACGGCAAACCGGCTCGCACAGTATTAGCCCCACGATGCCTCGTCAACCAGCGCCTGCACCCCATCCGCATCCCATCCGCTGCCCGCATCCCATCCGCCGCCCGCACCCCATCCGCCGCCGCCCGCGCGCGCGGGTCCGTGCTCCCGGCGCCGGCCGGCCCCCCCTCCTCCCGGCCGCCGCCGCCGCCGCCGCCCACCCACGCGCCGCCCGTCCCCCGGCCGCCCCCGGCTCCGCCGCCCACCCCGGCCGCCCGCACCCAATCCGCGCGCCGCCCGCGCCCGGTCTGCCCGGCGCCCGGCGCGGCCGGCCCCCCCTCCTCCCGGCGCCGCCGCGCGCGCCGCCGCCCGCCTCCGCGCCGCCCGCCCCCGGCCGCCCCCGGCCCGGCGCGCCCCACCCCGGCCGCCCGCGCCCGGTCCCCGCCCGCGCCGGCCGGCCCCCCCTCCGGCCGCCCGCCCGGGTCCCGCGCGCTCCCGGCCGCCGGCCGAGCCGCCGGTGCGCGTGGATCCGGCCCAACCTCAGGGAGTACTTGCACTGGTAATTACCGATCGAGATGCATCTGGTGTGTAATTATCTGGACAATCATTGACATATGCATATATAAAAATATATAGGATATGTAGGCTAGGGTTCCTCCATGTTGGTGCATGTTCGTTATTGTAGAATAAAATTGGAACAGGTATCTACTCCATCCGTTTCAAATTTAAACATGTATATGTAGTATGGGACCGATGGAGTAGTACTCAGCTAGTTGTTCTAGATAGCTAGCTTCTTGTCCATTTAATTACAGTTTGAAGAGTTCAAACCAGAATAGATAGCTGATGATGTGCAGTTGGAAATTCAGTGCATTCTTGCATGATAGGTAGCTGATGACTCATATCGCCAATTGAAGCATGCTCGACCAAAATGCACTCAACAATATAATTATTGCCCACACATCGTCGATCTGCTGATCAAATCTGATTGATGAAACTAAACTTCCTGCAAGGACTGCCTTTTAATGCTTCCAAATTGCACAGTGATGGATCTGCTAATTGCATTCCATCAATATGAAATGTACGTGCTACATTTTGGGCCCTCTACATAGCTGTGCAAGTGTTTGGTCATGACTTGCATGCCATTTGTGTAGGACTTATGGAAGTGAGAAACAATTATATAATGCCACGGTCAAGTACAAACTAAAAATGACACTTTTCCCTTTAATTTAGACGGGAGAGAGTTTCGTTCTGAAATTATTATTCATGTATATATTTATTTGCTTCTTCTTCAACCTAACACATTAATCCTAATTACACAGGAAGGGAAGTAGAGGCGGGGGAGAATAAGGAGGAGGAGATGGAGATGGAGAAGGGGTAGGAGACAGCCGAGGGGGAGAAGGAGGAAGGGAAGGAGAGGGCCGGAGAACAAGCAGGAGGAGAGGGAGGAGGCCGAGGGTGAACAGGGAGGAGGGGTGTGCTCCGGCTGTGCTCAAGCACCTCGCTGCCTCGACACCTCACTCCATTCGATCGGTAATCAATGTCTCAAACTTTCTCAAATTTTGAGATTAGATTAGTATGATGAGTTGATGAGCTACACTTTCTTGTGTCCGGCCATCGAGCCGTGGGAAGAAATTGTTTTTGTGGCCCGACCTTCGTGTCGTGGATTTTCTTGCAGGTTTTGGAAACCTCACCGTACAGGGGAGGTGCTGCCGAAATTTTAAATTAACGCTAAGTCTTGATGGGTTTTTGCAGGAAAGCTCCCATTGCCGCAACCACCATCGAAGGAGTAGGAGGAGGCCACGTTGCTGTTGCCTAGGTGAGCATGTGCCAATGCCCTTGTTTCCATATCATGTACCTAGATGGCTAGATCACGTAACCTAGTTAGGCGTCTCCCCGTTCGAAAGAGATACAGTTGGAAATATGCATATGCTTGCATATCTATGACTGTATCTGTTTCGAATTGTCCACGTTTTTTGGACAACATTCGAGGATGTGTAGATGGGTTTAGTATATTTCAAGGTTATTAATATTTTGTCCTTTGAGAACTTGAAATCACAATAGAGACTAATTTTTCATCTTTTTCACTTTCTCGGGAGTTGGGAGGTCGTCGAGGCGGTTGGTCACAACCGCCTGGTCAACGGCATCCTAGGCCTTTTGTGCAGGTTGCACTTCCCGGTGCATAGTTCGGATGGGTCAGGGTGATGCTACCAGGTACGAGCCGGCCTGGACGTGGGCACACTACAAAAAAGCCACCGACACTATCGATAGGGACGACGGATGCTTCGACGGAAGGCGGAGCGAGTGAAGGCCGAGCCGTGGGTAAGTCTTTCTAGCATACCTTGCTCAATTCATCGTAATCATTGGACATTCTTGCAATATTGATTGTATATCATCTGGTTTATATGCAGGATTTCTATAGGTTGGTGGGTGGATTTGAGGAGCATGCAAATAAGGTGCAGGAGACGGTATGCAAGAAGCTTGTGCTGGACATGCATTACGAGGCGCAAATTCAGTGCGTCATAAACTACTGTGCTTCAAAGTTTGCAAAGAAGATGTCAAAAGCAGAAGCAAGAACCTATAAGCTGACCCGGGAGCAATACGAGGAGGTACAATTGTATTTCACCTTGAGAACAATACTTAATATGAGATTCTTACATGTGGTTCACTTGATTACTTGTAGATGCCTGTGTGGTGGTGCCGCAACGATTTGGACTGCTGGAAACTCATAGTGGACAAGTGGTTCACACCGGAGTGGATTGAGAAGCATGATGTTGGCCGACAGAAGCGTTTGTTGATGGGAGGCCCATCACACCACCAAGGAAACCTTTCCAACTCACAGTACAGGGCTAGATGGGTACGAATATCCATTTCTTTGTTGTTAAGCTCAATTCTGCTTGACCTATAATGAACTTGTTTTTTTCAGTCTCGGGCACATGGAGATAGTGAGTGCAGCGAGGTGATGGGATGGATCTTGTCCCACAAGGGCAAGGCCACCGCGTCCGAGACCACCTACAACCCCGACGACCCGCCGGAGGCGTATAGCAATCCCTCCATCCACTCCCGCATCAATGCATACATGGAGACGGCACGGCGGATCCATGGGCCAGAGTGGGATCCGATCCGTGCACCATTTAATGGAGAGGCGGTCATGAGGATGGGTCATGGAAAGAAGCATGGCCATTACTACATGGGTGACAAGATTTTGGACACGGCCACTACTCCCACTCTCGCGATGCTAAAAGCAAAGGACACGGGCAATGCCCCTCCGATACTCCCACGGCCGGCCGCGGCACCGGCCCACGTGGAGCGACTTCGGAGTTATTTCTGTTATACTCATCCTTAATGAATCTCTACATATGTTTCCTGACAATTGTAACACTTGGATAACCAATTGCAGACGGCCCGCCTTAAACGCGGTTGAGCTACGTGTGGTCGACCAGCAGCAGCAGATGACCCAACGAAGAAGAGATGATGACCCGGCGAAGCCCGATGATGACCCGGCGGCCAGCAGCTTTTTGCCACACACCACGTGCAGATGCAGCAGTGGATGGCGTTGCGGCCGACGGATGATGGCCGAGCACATGCAAGCTTCCATGCTAGCCGTCCCGTAACGGTCAACCGATACCCCCGATGCCCGTGATGCCCCCGATGCCCGTGATGCCCGTGATGCCCCCGATGCCCCCGTGCCCGTCCTTCCGACTCCGCCGCCGGCCTCCCGAGACTCCCGTGGTGAGTTACTTGACATCCGCTCTTTCATTTCAATAATTACGGACTTAAAGAACGTAGAGACTTAGACTAACTTAGAAACCTAGAGAAAGTAGAGACTTAGAACTTAGATTATAACATAGAAAACATGATTGTGGTCTCACATGCAATTTACTTTTTTTTATTGAAAGAATCAATCGGCGGCTTCGAATAATGTACAAGGGTCCCCGGGCATGTCACCGCCGATGCCCCCACAAGCAGCTCTTCCCTCCTACTCGCTGAGTCGCGTTTATGTGATTTGAGTTCCTGGACTTTGTGGAGCTTTGCCGATGAACTTGAATAATACTTGTTGTTGAACTTGTGGATTTGTTGATAAACTTGTGGACTTTCCGATGAACTTGGATGTACTAGTGGACTTGTCGATGAGTAACGTGTGAATTTATCTATATGTGATGTCTTATTGTGATATATATGATGTATGTGATGGTTATTGTGACATATATGATGCATGTGATGAATATTATGATATATATGATGCCTGTGATGAATATTATGATATATATGACATTACTGTGATTTTTGGGTATTTTTAAACGTGAAAACCAAAAAAAAATAAACGCAATGGTCACTTTGCCGTGCGTCTTTCGGAAGACGCACGGCAAAGTGACCAAAACCAACAACCAAAACAAAGGCGTTTGCCGTGCGTTTATGGAGGCGCACGGCAAACGTGCCATTCATTGCCGTGCGCCCCAAAGGAAAAGCGCACGGCAAACAGCCCCGTTTGCCGTGCGTTTTATTGCTTCACGGGCGCACGGCAAACGCATCGTTTGCCGTGCGTTTTCAGGGCGGCGCACGGCAAACGGACTCGCTTGCCGTGCGTTTTTCTCCCCCGCACGCAAAGCTTGGTCCACGCCGTTTAGAACCGGTGCCGTTAGTTGCTTTTGTTTGCCGTGCGTCGTGGAAAACGCACGGCAAACATTGTCTACCGTGCGTTGTCGGCGCGGCGCACGGCAAAGGGGCTTCGCCGTGCAAAATGCTACCGTGCGCCCTTTACCGCGGCGCTCGACGAAAACGCGACGCAAAGGGTTTGCAGTCGCGTTTTTGGCCTTGCCGTGCGCTCGGGGCGCCGCGGCAAAGGCCCTGTTTCCCGTAGTGATTGCCGTAGAGGCCGGCCGGCATGCAGCGGAAGGGAATTAAAACCAGCAGAACGATCGATGCATGATGGATCGATCGACCGATGGATCGAGCACAATAAAGGGCCGGATCGGAAAGAAACGTATATGATGATTTGTTCAATGATGTGCCGCCTTCCTCAAGGGCAAGCATGCATGATTGCAATGTGTGTGTGTGCGCGCGCGCATGCCTTTGGGAGATCCCATAATGATTGCAATAATATTATTGTTCCTTTTACCATCAAAACATTGATAGGACTATCTAGCAATCTCCTTGCAAGTACGTGCTATATATAGGATGATGTATTACTAGACATTTTAATCATGATGCATGCAATCTTCAAAAATAGACTTTGACCAATATAATGGGACTAGCACAGTAGCACGTACTGTGATTTTTTTTAATAAAGTTGAATTGCACACCCACCATATAAAAACTTGTTATATATTTTTTTAATCCAACGAACTGCAAAATGTGCGAATGGATACATAAAGTTCATTGTTAACAGGCACATCACCGAGCATACGTGGGAATGGATCAACATCCATAATCCAAAGCAGAAAAATCCAATAAGATCCTAAATTATAAAGCTCGCATCCAATCCAATCCAATTCACTCACTCAAAATCTAATATCCAACAATATAATCCAACCACCACCAGGTTGACTACTAAGATAAATCTATATGTGGGACACATGTCCCGAGAAATGGACCTAGAATTAAAAACTCGCGTTCACACTAGAAAATTTATGCGGATTTGACAGAAATTTGGTGAGATGCCTTAACATGACAGTCCGCTACTCAGTGCAAATCGGTGAAGCCAAATGTATATGTGGGACCCATGTCCAGAGTCGGACCCTAGAATTAAAAGCTCGCGTTCACACTAAAAAATTTTAGCGGATTTGACCGAAATTTGGTGAGATGCCTTAATATAACAGTCCGCTACTCGGTGCAAATCGGTGAAGCCAAATCTATATGTGGGACCCACGTCCCGAGCCTAGGACCCTAGAATTAAAAGCTCGCGTTCACACTATAAAATTTTAGCGGATTTAATCGAAATTTGGTGAGATGTTTTAATATAACGATCCGCTACTCGGTGCAAATCGGTGGCCAAATCTATATGTGGGACCCACGTCTAGAGCCGAACCCTAGAATTAAAAGCTCGCGTTCACACTATAAAATTTTAGCGGATTTAATCGAAATTTGGTGAGATGTCTTAATATAACAAATCCGCTACTCCAAGCAAATCGGTGAAGCCAAATCTATATGTGGGACCCACATCCAGAAATCCCTAGAATTAAAAACTCGCGTTCACACTATAAAATTTTAGCGGATTTGACCAAAATTTGGTGAGATGCTTTAATACGACACTCCGCTACTTCATGCAAATCGGTGAAGCCAAATCTATATGCGGGACCCACGTCCAGAGCCGGATAGTAGAATTAAAAGCTCACGTCGGACATCCAATACCGATTGGACATCCAATTTAATTTAGCATGCGGACATCCACATCCAAAATAATCCAGTCCAACGAAGTCCAAAAGGAAAAAATCCAATTGGATTTGGATTTTCCAAAATCCGTTACCACGTCTATCACCGAGCATATTTTGTTACGCCATGGTGATGGACGATGTGGACTAAATTGGATTTTTGTGGCACGTATATTATTGAGTAGTTGTAGTTGCGAGCCTGTTCGACAACATTTTTGCTTGCTTCCGATATTGCTTATGTCCTGCAGTGACAGGCACTTCCATTGATTCAAATGTTGTTGTCAATTGTCATGAGCCTTAGTCGGGCAGTATTGATGACCCACTTTTATTTCTTGGCACACAATGGTTAGGTGATCATGATGAGGATCAAGAGCCGGACTAATGGCCAGCAGCAGTGACAATGACCTCACTATTGAAGTGATAAGCTCAGCATCAATGAAGCTAGCTAGATGCTATATTAAAGGCAACACATTCATGGCAAAATTGACCATCGGCTTTTGTCTTTTACTTACGTTATGCTAGTTTGATTCCACTATTAGATTTTAAATACTCCACTCGTGTCGTTACATCGTAGTTTTGCTGTATAGTAGCTAGAGATCTCTCTTCATGTGATGAACTTTGTTACGGTACTTTATAGTATCGGAAGGTACGGTACTAGGTACTTGTTTTTAATAAGATTTTCTAATCAGTTAATTTGATAATAAATAAATTAAATTTGTTGTTGGACCACCAAACTGGTAATTTCTGGTACTATCCTATTGATACTTTCTCATACCATACCATCTTTAAATTTCATTTCATCACATAGATAGATAATGTTAATTAGAGTAGCTGCAACATTTTGACAAACCAACTTGGCATCCATCTAATTTTGGCAAAACAATAAAAACTGGCCTACAACAGTTTAGCAAACCAACTTGACAAAAATAGAAACTTAGCAAAACTCACCTCTCCACACGCATATATGCGCGTGTGGATCGTGGTTGGCATCGGTGTTTCCCTATAGGTGGGAGGGTGAAAAAATAAATAAAGCACAGAGAAGGATTCTTGATGTAAGTTTTTAAGAGGTGGAAGAGCATAAACAGAATTTTTTTCTCTCAGGATTCCTAATATAAGTTAGATCTTTGTTTGGCAAATGAATTATGCCAAATTGTTGAAGATGAATTTTTTTTACTTGGTATATCTTTTTAGATTTTGGTAAATCACAAGATTTGTCAAGTAAAATTTGGCAAACTCTTGGAGACGCTCTTACAAGCACTCTATCAAATGGATTGCCCCTGTTAATTAAAGCACTCTAAATTTTCTATTATTTGACAGGTAGAAGCGGCATTATCGAAATAAGTTCTGGTTGGTATCTCTTTCCGTGATCTTCAAATCTATATTTTCCATAACCGTTTTTTCAGGAATTAATATTTCTCAAATTTCTCATCCAAGCGGTGCAGTACGAATGACGGATGGGAAGGAATTTGTACTAGATGCTTCATATTATACCCCTCCTTTCTCGTTTATAAGGCGCGGGCAGCTTTGACCACTAATTCCTTTTATATTATTTTATTTGTGGTTATGAGTGTATAATCATTAGAAACTACTCCCTCCCTTCTCGTTTATAAGGCGTGCACGTATAACAAGATTCGAACTTTACAATCTTTGACTACTAATTTACTCATCATTTTTTTTGTTTTGTAATGTAAATTTGACATTGTTGAAATTGTATTCAAATGTAGTTTCTAATAATTATACATTCATAACCATAAATAAAATAATATAAGAGGAGTTAATGGTCAAAGTATAGTTTGGGAGACCGTGTCGTGTCTGCCCGCGCCTTATAAACGAGAAAGGAGGGAGTACATACAAATTCAACCATGCCAAATTTACATTACAAAACAAAAAATATGATGAGTAAATTAGTAGTCAAAGATTGTAAAATTTGAATCTTGTTATACTTGTGCGTCTTATAAACGAGAAGGGAGGGAGTAGCTGCTAATGAAAAATCTAGTGCACAAATCCCATTCTGATCCTATCTTAAAAAATCCCATTCCAATCCAGCTCCAGCAACACAAAACATTGCTGATAGGGGCTCTATATAGATAATAAGCAGCTTACCTTTAAAGCTCATAAGAAGCTCATGTACATTTTTTTTAACATCCATCAACATTTGTTGATATTCATCAACATCTTTTTGTTAAAAGTCCGATTTAACGGTTATTTCTCAACACCGACTAACATTTTATATATATCAACATTTTCTTTAACTTTATTACATTCACCTACATTATTGCTCAATAATTTGCTTACATACATCAAGTTTTTTTACATCGTCACTTTTTTTCTCTTAACATTTTTTGCACCAAAACTTTACATAAAAAAATGTTGAGGTAGTTCATCGAAAATATTAAGATAGTTTGTTGGATCGTTGTGGGCTAATTATTGAACTAATGATGGTTTATTAACAGAAATTCGTTAGTTATATATCTTGCGGAAGATGCATAGAATTTTCCTTTGCTGTCCACCCGATACTGGGCCGGTGTAGAGAGGAATTGAATCAATCGTGGTTTGTATTCATCACCGGCATTGCCTTATATAGCGTTACAATTCTCATCAAAACTGTCCTAGATTATAGGGGACAGAGGCGTTCCCGAAAAATCAGAGTCATGGGCGCCAGAGTCCGAGTCAGCAGTCGATCTGGTGTCACTCAGCGTCGTGTCAACGATCGTCAGCGGGGAATGGACATGGCCGACAAGTTCAAACTTGCTAAGAACCTAATCGATGAGGCAGCGCCACGGGCTATAGTTGGAGTCAAAGAGATCAAGGACAGGGACATTATCAGTATCGCGGATGTTCACCGTCTGGACCACGGTGAGGGATGCAGATTGAGAGTAGTGAGGAAAAGATCGGATGCCGGCGTCAGAGCAACTCCAGCAGATGGAGTAAATTCCATCCCCTATATCAAGTTATTGGGGGTGGAGTAAAAATATTCTCATCCCTAAAACACAATTTGCTCCAGCAGTTTCCCTATTCTCATTCCCTACTCGTGGGTCCCACCATGCCAACTCAACCTTTCTTCCCCTCCCCCCAAATCTGGGATCTTTGAAGCCGGCGCAATGTCACCACCGGTCTCGGTCCGCTGCAAGTTGTTCAGCGAGCTGGAGGCCATCTACAAGCCCGGGAGCGGCGGCGCCGTCCGCACGGGCTGGCCATCTACAAGCCAGCGAGCTGGACCGTACGGGCTCGTCCTCGCCGCCGCCGAAGGAGACGTCGGGCACCTGCGTTATCTGTGTGGAGTTCTACCATTGCGGTGCCGCTGTTTCGGGTGCAATTCCAATCGCTGCTCTGCTCTGCTCCCGGGTCTGCACTCCCACATTTCCCTGCATCAACGATTGCCACCCTTCCTTCCTTCCTGTTGCTTCCGCCACTGATCTCATCTTGTTGGTAGGTCATTCTAGCCATCGGAGGACCCACCACCGCTCCGCTACAAACCATCCATCACTCATGTAGGCCCCGTATGCATAATCACCCCAGGATTAGTGCTGCTGACTTGGTGGTGGTGAGGGCCATTTTCTTCTTCCCCAGCTTTTCGATTTCCCGCAAGTTCTGCAGCTCGCAAGCACTAGGCGACCACCAGAATGCCCACAAGTACGACACATCCTCACGAAGCGCCGCAGGGAGGTCGCTGCCGCCTTGCGCGCGAACAAGGCAACCGCCGCGCGAGGTCGGCGTGGAGAGCAGGCCTGCTGGAGGCGCCGTCGGTGCCGACATGCAGGTCAATTCCTTGAACTACCACCAGATGGGACAGGGGAGGAGCATACCGGAGCAGAGGGCCGGCCGGCGGCGACCTGCCCATCCTCACCGCCGCCTCCTTCGCCTTCGCCGTCTCCGCCGGCCCGCGGCCGCCGTCCGCGCCACCGGACACCTCCGCCTCCACCTCCACGAACCCCGCGCCCGAGGCCCCCCTCCCCACCGACACCGAAGAAGACGGTGACGGCCGCCGGGTCCGTGTCCGCGTCCGTCGTGCCCTCCATGGCCGGATCGGGATTCCGCCGCACGGGATCGCAGAGCGTTTGGCTTCTTGGATGTGGTGCTACAGTATTTTCAAGTGGGTCCCACGGATAGGGGTGGAGGAGAGGTTCCCTCTATAGAGGGGATGGAGAGGGATTTTTAGTCCATGGAGAAAAAAAAAGGAGGGATATAGGGGATCTGCTGGAGAAAATTTCATCCCCTATATGACTATTTTTTGCTATTAGGGAGGGAATAGGGAAGCTGCTGGAGTTGCTCTTAGTGGAGAAAGAAGAGTGCGCCATGGCGACGGAGGTGGAGAATAGGTGGAAGCGAGAAATCAGAATCGAGCGGTAAATGTTACCATGTAGAGAGGAATTGAATCAACTGTGGTTTGTAATCATCACTGGCATTACCTTATATAGTGTTATAATTCTCAGCTAAGAGATCAAAAATTATCCTCGATTACAGGGACAGACGAAAGAGGCATTCCCGAAGAATCGGAGTCGTGGGCGAGCCGTGGCGAGCACCTTGTCGAGGACGCACGACCGTGTCGTGCGTGGCCGCGTGGGCTGGGCGCCGCCGAGCCGCGGGGACTTTTATAGTATTTTTAGCCCTAATGATGGGCCTAATTTAGGCCAGGAGAGCCCATTATGTTAACCCTGGGCCGGGTCATGGAGCTCATCGTTTTCTTTTAAAAAAAACCAGGAGGGGGAAATAAATAATCACACGCAGGTCCTGCCACTCATGGCCGTGTCATTGTTTCTTGCAGAGAGTGAGAGTTGCAGATCATTCTGGTCTTCTTGGGACCTCAAAATTCCCTCTTTTACTTTTTTTTAAAAAATTCCCTCTTTCTTTCGTTCAGCAGACAGACACTTCCACATTGAATTGGGCGTATGGTGGCACTGGCAAGTGGCAAGTATGAAATAGATTTACATTGAGTTGCAGAGCCCAATACATGGACTCTTTTTACAGACTTACGGAGTACATTAACGATGACGACTTTGACCAGCCTATTATGGCGCACAGTACCATCCAGTGATAGGGGCAATCAAACAGTAAAAAAATGAAACAATAATAAGCTGACTAGCACACACGGGAGAGAGGCGGCAAGCTCAACCGGTGAGAGAACGGCGTTCACCACCAACCCGCGAGTTGACGACGTTGACCGACTCCTCCGATCCGTCACCACCACGGCACCACCACCCCTCACCCGGGCGGCGATGCGTACGTACTTGACTTGACTTGACGGCGGCACTGATTATTCTTTATTTTAGATAACAGATGAATTGAATTGACCTGCAAACGAACGAAAAAATGGTCACGTACGCACGGCACGCGTCGAGATTCAAGGCGCGAGTGAAAACCTGGACGAGAACGGCGAAACAACCAGGAAACTAGCTAACACACGCGTGCAACACGGTCGAGATCATCGGTACCTTTAGTTAGTGGTCAGCGGGATGAAGGTATCTGCTGCGGGCCGGGAGGAGTATTGTCAGTGGTCGAGCTGCCGGTGTAGCGGCGGGCGGCGGCGACGTCGGGCTCCGGCTCCACGTGCCCGCCGCCCGCCGGGACACGGTTCCCGCGCCGCCCGCGAGGGGAGCGTTGTGGCCTGACGCGCCGCGCCGGCAGCCAGGCGAAGATGCTCGCGAACACCCTCTTGAGCACCTGCCCGCGCCTCGGCACGCAGCCGCGGCGAGCTCCCTGCTTCTTCTTCCCCGCGCCGGCGGCGGCGGAGGCGGCCATCGGTGGACGCGCGCGGTTCGTTCTTCGTCTGGTGTGCTTCGTACGTACGTGTGGCGCCGCGGCAGGATCGAAGGGTCTCGCTCCGCCGGCGCCTAGAGCTCTAGGTAGCTTAGCTACTAGGTGGAGAGCTGAGGGCTGTGTGAGCTGCTGGCTGGGTGATCGGAGGGAGGCACAGCGAGAGAGCTCGGGTAAGCTACTAGCTGTGCTTTTGGGGGTGGAGAGGGAAAGGGAGGGAGCGGTTGCTCTGGACGGTGCCTTTTATAGAGCCGCCAGCAGGCCGGGTTATGCAGTGCAGTGCATGGGTTAGGTTCGAGCTAGATAGCTAGACCCAGAGGCTTGCATGCAGGACAAAATGCAAATCAATTATTGGTTAATTTCCATGCCTCGTTTAGCATGTCACGCTCGGTAGCTAAACCAAAGCCAACCAGGCCTTGTGTCCTCGTTTCTGACCAAACCGGTAATCGATCATATACTGCAAAATCGACAGACTAGTTGCTGGTAGCTAACCCTGATGCATAAATAGATACCGGATCATGATCTCCATGGTCAGCTACGGGGAATACAACATCATCTCTAGCTTGTTCCTCGAGGACGCCGAACAACAGTCACAATTATCAAGGGCGATCGAGGGGTAGGTTTCGACGTTCCGTGCACTGATGGACGCAAGATCAAAGCGCGTGGGATCCGTTTGGGGTTTTTGCTGTCGCGGTTCCTAGCTAGCTAGCGGCCTCTCTCTTTCGTCCCTGCTCCTTTTAACGCGGTAACCACACACGTTGCTGCCTCCCCCCCCTCCCCTTCAAACCAAATGTCATATTCTAATAACCAGGGGGGGTACAAAATTATATATAGACCTCGTAATGACGTAAAAAAACTGAGAAAAACATTCATTCGTGGAGAATACTATATATACGAAGTCGCCATCGTCGAACACCGCGTTATTATAGCCGCGTTACCGTATTTTTTTCTTACTAGATAAGTTTTCCTGTCCTTGTCCCGACGCGGATCGAGCCCGCCTTGAAATGTTCGGACTTCGGAGGCCTTGCTAGCTACTAGCTAAGCAAGCCGGCCGTGTGCCACACGGGCTATAGTGGCAAATAGACGCGCTTGCACTCCTCCAAGGCTCCAATTAAGCACCTTGCGTTGGGCGATCGATGTCGATCCATGCAAGTACCTAGACACGCGTTACGTCTAGAATGAAAAGAGTTGATATGTGGTCATACATTTTTCTGAAAAAGACGGCCGCCGTCACTGCTAGCTCTTCTTATTGCTTGCCCTGCCTCAGCCCTCGGAGACTTGACCGCTTTTCACTAGTCAGGGGAAACGATCGAGCACGATCAAATAAGATCGACCACGGTTTCATTTTGAAAACCGGTCTGGTTTTCTTACTTAGGAGAGCATGACTGGCAAAGTAGCGAGTGGTCCCTACTCACAATTGCACCGAAACTTACTACTAGGAGTAGGCTAACCGAGTACACAGTACACACTAGTGTAGCTTTTTTCCCCCGGAAAAGTGTAGCATTTTTGTTGTTTCCACAGTTTTTACTTTTTACCAGGTTCTCGATCAGTGCAAACCATGTTATAAGTGGAAACGTGAAAACCACTATCAACACACACCTAAAAGTCTGTGAAAAATTTGCATTGAACTGCACATGCCTAGACATTTTTGTCTTGTAGTGCACTTACACTTGAAATTTGTCATTTTTGTATGATTTTTTGTACATTGAGTTTACATCTCAACTTTTGCAACAAAGTAAATATAGATACATAACAGATGTGCATCGTTTCAATTTTTTTGAAAACTTGTAATTATGATTTTTAAGATGGTTTTCACTTTTCACTTTTCCACTGAGACGGTGGTTTTCACCAAATATTTTCTCTAATTAACTTGCCGGCAGCACCGAAATTTGCTTGGTTAATTTCAGCTACTAGTTGCATATGTACTTGCATAGTACTCCCAAAACACCCAGGTTGAAACATCATGAGCAAATAAAGCAGGGGACCTTAACCTTGTTGTGCCTCCCGCGTCGCTGTCACGATCTCGACCATGAGTTCATGACTCCGCATTCGGGCAGGGGAAATGGCCCAGTAATTCTTCCCACCGACGCGGACCGATGCCGTGCGACGATCTGCTTCGTCGACCGCGCGTTACACTAGATTACACTTTTTTAAGGAAAGAAAACTACTCCCTCCTTTCTCGTTGATAAGGCACGGACTGATACGACACGGTCTTCCAAACGGGCATCGCTATTCAGCGACCGGTCGCTCCCAGCGACCGGTTTTGCTGGAGTCCTCCCCTTCTTCCTTTCCTTTTCTGCAAATGTTTTTCTTCCCACAAATTTCTATTTAAAGAATATCATAACTTATACACACAATTTTGATGTATAATTTCGATCTATATATTTTGTCACATAATTTTTAAGTATAAGTTTTATTCGCGCAAAACTTATGCGTACAACTTGTATGCACAACTAATTGAAGAATAACTTGTGCGTATATTTTTCTCTCTAACGATAAGTTGTGCACGTAATTTTTTCTGTAAACGTCGAGTTATGTGCATAACTTATTCCGACGAGTTACGCACATAACTTATGTATAAGAGAAAATATTAAAGAAATAAACTAAAAAAGAAAATGAAAAAAAGAAAAACAAGCAAGTGGCGCGCGGGCGGCGCGATCGCTCCGAGCCACCGCGCACCCAATTGACTTTGCGCTTCCAAACTATACTTTGACCACTAATTCCTCTTATATTATTTTATTTGTGGTTATGAACGTATAATCATTAGAAACTACATTTGAATACAATTTCAACCATGTCAAATTTACATTAAAAAAATATGATGAGTAAATTAGTAGTCAAAGATTGTAAAGTTTGAATCTTGTTATACGTGCGCGCCTTATAAACGAGAAGGGAGGGAGTAGTTGGTAAAGTGCGTGTCAAGTCCGATCCATCGCAGTAGACGTCATGTGATAGGCGGCCGTGTCGTTACCCAGCCGTGTGCATATATAGAAGGGGACATGCGCTTGGCTAAAGGAAGGATACGGGACCAAGGTAGCTACTTCTTCCGTTCTTAAATATATGACACCGTTGACTTTTAACTTTAATTTTTATCACTAATATATATTGAATAAATTAGTTAACTAAAGTAAAATTTATATCATTATATCTATTATCCGATGTATTTTAGATTTAACTTGTTGGTTTATCGATTTTTAAAAAAATGTAGAAAAGAAGGATGGTCAAATGAAAGAAAAAAGTCAATGATGTCATATATTTAAGAACGGAGGTAGTACTTGCGAGTGAATTGCAGAGGTGCATCTTCGATAATATCTTGGGAGTTTTAAAAAAGTTGCTTAAACATGCTACCCTTCCATTCCAAATTACTATTTATTCGATTTTTTCTAGACATACACCTTATGACATGCACACAGATTCATATATATAGTTAGAGCAACTCCAACAGGCTTTTTATTTTTATTAGCTAAAATTGGAGAGTTAACCCTTTGTAAAAATCGAAAACTCCATATTTTCATAGGGTGTTCCAGCAGACCAACTAAAAACTACTCCCTCCGTCCCAAAATATAGCTTCGTTTAGCCTTTTTAAGACAGATTAAAAAAGAGTGCTAAAATGTCTATTATGCCCTTCATTAAACCCGTCCATTCATGTGCATGTGATTTATGTATGGCAATTATACCTTCCTTGTATGTCTCCATAGGAATAAAATGTATTGTGCATGTTGTCATTTATTGACAATCAATACCACACGACAATTGATTATCATAGGGTTACTTTTGTCCATTCATCCATTCAATCAGAGTTGTTAACTCAAATGTAGCTGTATTTTGGGACAAATTTTAAACGCTAAACGAAGCTATGTTATGGGACGGAGGGAGTACCTCTATATCAGTAGGTGAAGCGTCCCCTCATCGAGGTGACTAAATGTGACACAAATACCGAGTCCCGGGAGGTCGGCAACACATTTATTACAACGGGTGGAATCAGTCTTTTACATCACGGCGACACAGAGGGCACGGTAGTGCCAACGCTACAAGGAACAACACCAATGCTAAAGACCATACTACAATAGCAAAGGCTTCCATAGCCTCCTCAGAGTACCACACCATGGAAGCTTTCGGTAGGGGCCCTGGGTACACAGGCACGGTTGGGTGTAGGGCACGACCTACTCAACGTCTTCGGGAATGTAATCGGGATCCTCCTCTGTAAAATAGTTAGTAAAACAAGGGTGAGCACATACGTACTCGAAGAAATCCAACCCCCACCCACGGAGGGGCTTATAAAGCGAGAATCATGCATAAAGTGTACCAAGGAATCGAAGTTATGGTTCATTTTGCAAACTTACTCATGCGGGGGTTCATTTCAAAAAGGTTTTCGCAAATCATTTTCATAACCCAAGTAACTCAAATGTTTTAGGAAAACCACCGTGTAACTACCGGACTTCCCGTCCGTCGTAGCCCATGCACACAACCACCCACTTCACCCGTAAAACAACTCCCGCCGTAAAACATCCCATCCCAAACACTAGTTTTTGTGACCACACCGTGACTCGTCCAATACCGTGGACACGGCTATTCGAATAGGTTTGACACTGCGGAGGTTGTACATCTTTACCCACAAGTAAGGTACCGTCACACGGACACCTTAGTGCCGTACGGATCCTATCAAAGCCATTACCCACCTTAGCTAACACTACGAGCCACCACGGAAGCACCCAAGGGGTTATACCACATAACCAGGGCGTACCTCACACGAGCGTACTCCTACTCCTTGGTCTCCCCGCCGCTCACCCGCACACCCGGATGGCAAGTAGATTAACTAGTGGGATTTATGCTAAGCCGTTGCCACATACAACGGTCGAGTGGTTGTACGAGGATTTGGGTCGGTGAGATGTCACGCAACCCGGTCCTTAACCGACAAGATGGACAACTCCCAACACGCTCAACCACACAGGTACGAGCTCACCCATACTCCCGACACATACGTCCATCCCGTCTACCCGCTTCTTTACTCATTTTCCAAACATATCCCCTTTTGTTTTTAAAGCACTCACACATTTTGAAAGCACTCACACATTTTAAAGCAAGCATTCGAGGCCAAAACAAGGTTCAATCATGGCAATCAAGGGTGGCTATCCTACCGTGTTTTGCGGAAAACAATATGCGGGTACGGGGTATATTTATAAAACTAGGACGAAACATGCATCAAAGGATGAGGGTGAACTTGCCGTCTTCGAAGTCTTCGGGGAGTGCCGGCTCGGCGTTCGGGGCTTCGGGCTCCTGCTCGCAATAGTCGGCTTCGATCTCCGGCTCGGGGTACCTTCCTCCGTCTACTCCGTCGGCTATAGTGCAAACACGGGCAAGCAAGCAATATTAGCACACATATTCCGCCGAGCTCCCGGAGGGGGAAATGAGCGGGGAGGGGGGGTATATATAAGTCCTAGGAGGGGGGTTGGTTCGGCGGGGGCACCGCCGGGGAGGGGTGTGGTAACATTTGGATTTAATTAAAATTGTGCATAGGGTGTTGGGTTAAAGAGGGGTTACAAGGGCTAAGGGCCTATTTGTAATTCCTATTAATGGGGGAGGTTGGGCGCGATTGGGATTAAACCCGCGCATGAAATGTCGGGTTTAGAGAGGTGTTCATAATTAACTAGGGTTGGTTAGTAATTTAGTTTGAATTAACAGGACCTAAACATACTATTTAGGTAGGGTGGGGTTTAATTAAACTAGCCTAGGGGTCTATCTAGAAATAACAGGGGTGTTTTGGTAAAGAAACTTAAGGTTTAGGGGGTTAGAAAGGAAGGGAAAAGAAGGATGGGCTCGGTGGGGAGAAATAGGGGGAGGCCGGGGGGGGTTTTTGGCAAAACGCCATCTCCTTCCTCCCCCTCGAATCGAACGAGAGAAAGGGAGGGAGGCGGCTCGGTCATGGCGGCCGGCCGGCGGCGATCCCCGGCGGGCGGGCCGCGGCGAGGCCGGGAGGTGGGGGAAAATGGAGAGGGCTTCAAGGGCATTCAATTCCCCTACCTTCCTTGGGTTGAGATGGTGTGTGGAGGCGGGTCCTCGGCGGCGGCGGACTGGAGGTGGCGGTGCTCGGTGTGGCGGCGCTGTAGGCGGTCGGGGTGCTAGGCAATGCTCGATTGGTGCAGTGTGGGGCGACGAGGAGGTGGTGGCGGCCTTTTATAGGCGCCGTAGGTCGGTTTGGGGGGGAGATATTTCCGGTGAGGCCGCCGGCGAGCTCGGGCTTCTTCTCGAAGTCCGGCCGGACTCCGCGGCGACCGGTGACGCGACGGCTCGAGCTGCTACGGGTCAACTTGTGCAGGAGAGTTAGGCCGGTGCTGTGGACAAGACCCGGCGTGCAGGCGGCCTTGGGGCGGTGGTCGGCGCAGGGGTGGCGCCGGCGGTCGTGGACGCGTCGCGTCTTTGGCGCGCGCGGTGGCGTGAGGGGAGGGGTTCCCGCCGGCTTGGTGGCGTGCGGAGGAGGGAGCGGTGTGCCGGCGCGCGGGGCCCCGGGTCAACGCGCGCCGGGGGCACCGGTCGGGGTGCTGGTTTGGCCGCGCGGGAGGAAGGGGAAGGAAGGGGAGGGAGAGAGAAGAAGGAAAGGGAAGGAAAAGAAGAAAGGAGAAAAAGGAAAGGAGAAAAGGAAAAAGGGAAGAAAGAAAAGAAAAGGAAGAAAAGAAAAAAAAAGAAAAAAAAAGAAAGGGAAGGAAAAATGGAGAAAGAAAAGAAAAGAAATAGGGGGGAGAGATTTTTAGAAAATCCGGAAAATTGTTAGGGAAATTTGGGGGAAGGGTTTTGCGGGATTTTTCCGATTTCCGGCGTCGGCGCGTTTTCCGGGACGCGCGGTGATGGCGAGGCGGACCGGCCGTCGGGACCGCGGCGTGCGCGGGATTCCCGGCACGGTGGCCGACCGCGGCGTTGGGAAGGCACGCGTGGGTGCCGGCTCGGCGGTGCCGGCGGGATTCGCGGTACGCGCGCCGGGTGATAGGGAGGGATGATGGCTAGGGTTTGAAGGGGGTAATTGAGCTCGGGCCGGACGGTTTGAGAATACGTATGATTTATTAGGTGATTTATTTGGAGCTAAAAACGCGGGCGTTACAAACCTACCCCACTTAAAATGAATCTCGTCCTCGAGATTCGGCTAGGTTTCGAATAGGTGGGGAAACTCCTTCTTCAGTGCGTCCTCTCGTTCCCACGTAGCTTCTTCCACCCCGTGTCTGCTCCATTGGACTCTGCACACCCGTACTTCTGACGTTCTTGTCCGCTTGACCACAGTGTCTAAGATCTTGACGGGCACCTCCTGGTACCTAAGGTCTGGCTGTAGATCGATGGTCTCCACCGGTACTCGCTTCTCTTCCAGAACCTTCAAACATCGGCGTAGCTGGGAGATGTGGAACACTGGGTGTATATCCAACATTTCTTCGGGTAGCTCCAACCGGTATGCTACCGCTCCGACTCTCTTTAGCACTTTATACGATCCGATGTACCGAGGGGCCAACTTCCCGTGTACTTGAAATCTCCGAGTCCCCCCGATGGGTGAAACCTTGAGGTAGACGAAGTCTCCCGGATTGAAGCTCGCTTCACGCCTTTTCTTGTCCGCGTAGCTCTTCCGTCGGGACCGGGCGGCTCTCAACTTTTCTCGGATATCGCCTACTCGCTCCTCGGCTTCCTTTATAAGTGCGGGCCCAACTAGGGCACGCTCTCCTACTTCCGACCACATCGGGGGTGTCCTACATTTTCTCCCGTATAGTGCTTCGAATGGCGACATTCCCGTACTTGCTTGGTAGCCGTTGTTGTAGGAAAATTCCGCATATGGCGGGCTCTCGCTCCCAATATTTGCCATAGGTGAGGACGCATGCTCTCAACATATCTTCTAAAATTTGATTCACCCTTTCGGTCTGTCCGTCTGTCCGTGGGTGGTACGCTGAGCTGAAGTCTAGCTTGGTGCCCATGGCTTTGTGCAGGCTTTTCCAGAACCTAGAGGTGAACTGGGTCCCTCTATCTGAGACTATTCTGCTAGGCACTCCATGCAGCTTTACTATATTTTCTATGTAGAGTTTTGCCAACTTCTCTCCACCATAAGTGGTCCGTACGGGTAGAAAGTGAGCGACTTTAGTGAGTCGGTCCACGATCACCCATATGGAGTCATGTCCCTTCTGAGTCCTTGGCAACCCTACTACGAAGTCCATACCTATCTCGTCCCACTTCCATACCAGGATTGGTAAAGGTTGCAACAGTCCTGTGGGCTTCTGATGTTCGGCTTTGATTTTCTGACAAGTGTCACAGTGGGCGACGAACCGTGCAATATCTGCTTTCATCCCATTCCACCAATACTTCGTTTTAAGTCCATGTACATCTTGGTGGATCCCGGGTGAATGGAGTATGCTTGAGTTGTGTGCCTCATCCATGATGGTCCGTCGAAAATCTCCACCTTCGTGCACGCATATCCCGTTTTTGTACCACGGTGCCTTGGTCATCTACCCCGAAGTCGTGGGCCTTGTTCACTCCGGTATGCTTGCGGATCTTCATCGATTTTCATCGGTCTCTTGAGCCTTCCGGATCTTTTCCTCTAGGGTAGGCCGAACACTCGACCGCGGACGTAGCCTTGGGGAACGATGTGTACGTTGAGCCGTGCCATCTCCTCTTGCAACTGGGCACTCTTGGGTGCTGCCTTCTCGTAGGTTTTCCGGCTTAGGGCATCTGCTACCACATTGGCCTTCCCCGGGTGGTAGTGAATCTCTAGGTTATAGTCCTTGACTAGCTCTAGCCATCTTCTCTCGCCTTAGGTTCGGGTCGGGCCGGGTGAAGATGTACTTTAGACTCTTGTGGTCTGTGTAGATTTCACACTTGTTCCCGATCAGGTAGTGTCTCCAGATCTTCAGGGCATGCACTACGGCTGCAAACTCCAGATCATGGGTGGGATAATTCTGCTCATGGGGTTTGAGCTGACGGGAGGCATATGCCACTACCTTCCCATCTTGCATGAGAACACATCCCAACCCTTGTCGGGAGGCGTCGCAATACACGACAAAGTCCCGTTGAATATCTGGCAGGGTTAGCACTGGGGCTGTGGTCAACCTCTTCTTCAACTCTTGGAAACTTCTCTCGCAGAGCCTCGGTCCGCTTGAACTTCTTCTCCTTCTTGAGCAGCTTTCCGTCATGGGCCGGGAGATCTTGGAGAATCCCTCGATAAATCTCCGGTAGTACCCCGCTAAACCTAGGAAACTCCCCGATCTCGCTCACGTTGGTTGGTTGCTGCCGCTTGGAGACCGTCTCAACTTTCCCCGGGGTCTACGACTACTCCTTCGCAATCGTATATGCCCAAGGAAGGATATTTTCTCTAGCTAGAATTCACACTTGCCGAACTTGGCGTATAGCTTGTGTGCCCTCAATTTTCCCAGCACTACTCGAAGATGTTGTTCATGTTCCTCCACGCTCTTGGAGTAAACAAGTATGTCGTCAATGAAGACTACGACAAACTTGTCCAACTCTTCCATGAACACCTTATTCATGAGGTTCATGAAGTATGCTGGTGCATTGGTTAGTCCAAAGGACATCACCGTGAACTCATACTGCCCGTAGCGAGTGACAAAGGCGGTCTTGGGGATGTCACTTTCCCTGATCTTGAGCTGGTGGTATCCTGATCTTAGATCCACCTTCGAGAAGTACTTGGCTCCCTTCAGCTGGTCAAACAGGTCATCTATTCTGGGAAGAGGGTACTTGTTTTTAATAGTGACCTCGTTCAGCGAGCGATAGTCCACACACATCCTCATGCTCTTATCCTTCTTCTCCACGAAAAGCACTGGGGCTCCCCATGGTGATGAGCTTGGTCTGATGAACCCACTTCGCTGGAGTTCTGCTAACTGCTTCTTCAATTCTGCCAACTCCGGGGCTGCCATCCTATAGGGTCTCTTGGCTATGGGAGAGGTTCCAGGGATAAGGTCGATTACGAACTCTATATCCCTGTCTGGTGGCATTCCAGGGAGTTCTTCGGGGAACACATCCGGGTATTCTCGTACTCATCGGGACGTCCTCTATGGACTTGGCTTCTATGTTGAAAATCATTATGTCCGGCTTCGTGTCATCGGGTGTGGCAGGTCACTTGTATCCCATCTGGGTTGGTCAGGTGCACTACTTTATCGGCGCAACTTATGAGGCCATGGTGTTGGCTTAACCAGTCCATCCCAAGGATCACATCTATCCCTTTGGATTTCAGTACTACCAGGTCTGCTAGAAACTCTACCCCACTTAAAATAATCCTTACCGGGGGCATCCCGGTTGACACTTAATGTCACCTCCGGGCGTTCGAGTTAATAGGGGTGCTTTTAGTAGTACTGTGGGTATGCTATGCTTTTCCACAAAGCTTGAGGATATGAATGAGTGCGATGCTCCCGAATCGAATAGTATGGTAGCCAAGATTGAGCTGACCAGGAACTCACCGAGTACTACGCCTTGTGCTTCCTGTGCCTCCTGCGCATTGATGTGATTGACCCGGGCGCGTCCATACGACTCGCCGGGGCCGCCTCATCCGCCGGTTGCTTTGTTGTTGTTGCCGAAGTTATTGTTGCTTGCCGCGCACCGGCATGCGGTTGGCTCCCGACACAAGTGGCCTTGGCCCGTTCACCGAGTTGGAGTAGGTGGTGGTGGTTGGCTTTTTAGCATAGGGGCGGTTGGCGATGAAGTGCCGGTTTCTCGGCGGTTGAAACACACTCGGGAGCCGTTGTTGGCGGTGATCCGGCGGTGTTGTTCCGTGGGGGCTTCATGGCACTCTGGTTGTAGGAGGGCTTGAACCGGGCTCGGGGGCTTGCGAGCTCGTGGCTTGGGATTGGGTTCGTACGCATGGGAGCTTGGAACCCGGACATGGGGTGTCCAAAGTTTCTCGGCCTCTGGGACCGCTCTTGCTGCTTGGCCTTGTGTTCCATGAACTTGCACTTGTTTTCCTTCTTCTCCTCGGCCCTTGCTCTCTCCGTGAGTATTGCCATGTTCATGAGGGTGTTAAAGTCCGGGTAGATCTGAGGAGTCAGCAGTGTCCTCAGTTCCGGAGTCAGCCCCTTCTTGAACATCTCTTGCTTTTTGGAGTCTTTATCCACTTCCTCGGGGGCATAGCGTGCCAGCTCTATGAACTGGTACGTGTATTCCTCCACAGACATGTTGCCTTGGCGGAGTTCGCGGAACTCGTCTGCCTTCCGCTTCAGTGTGACCTCCGGAATGTGGTAGCGACGGAACTCCTCCACGAATTCATCCCACGTGATGGCGGAGGGATCCTTGGCTGCGGCGCAGTAATTTTCCCACCACGCTAGGGCTGTCCCGGTGAGCTGGTGAGCTGCCAGGAGAACCTTGTCGCGGTCCTCGCAGTTGAAGGGCTCTAGCTCTCTCAGAATGGCTCTCAGCCAATCGTCAGCATCCAAAGGGTTTACCGACCCGCCAAAGGTGGGCGGCTTAGTCCTGAGGAACTCGATCAGCTTCTCATTCATGCCCAAAACTCGGGGTCTTGGGTGGTTGACGGCGTTGAAGATAGCCTCCATCGGGGCGGTCGATTGGCTAAGACTTGTGCCAAGTCAACGGGAGGGGTGGCGGTGGCAGGACCACGTTCTCTCCTCCATCTTCATTTTGGTTAACCTCCTGGTCGTGGAGACACTCCCTCCGATCGGCTTGGGATCCCTCAGCGTCCGATCGGTGGGTCCTGACAGGGCGCCTGGAAACCATCTGTAAAGAAGCGGGTTTTCTAAGAGATCTAGTTTCATGTGATGTTTAAGTGGATTATATCGGACTTCTTTTGAAAAGGCAGGGTCTACTCTGCCGGTAAGCACACAACAAGCACATAGCAAACAAGCAAGCACAAGCAAGTTTTTATTACAAACCAGCGAGGAGGATACATCCCGACTACGCGGACACACTGCACGACTAAGGACTAAGGGCGCGACTTGGACCAGTACGGCTTCATTCCCTGGGTCTTGGGGCACACTACTCGCGAGGGGAGCTGTCTTCTGGGGTCGAGTGTTCTTCCAGCGTAATGAGCAACTCGTCATCGTTTCCGCCTTCGGGGTCTCCGTTTTCCCGAGGCCGTGCCGCGGCTTCGCGGTAGCCGTTGGGGGTTCGGTGACCGCCGGTGGTGGTCCGGGGGGACTTCGATAGTTCCTCCCCATCCTACAAGGGGTGTTCCCGGCAGGACTTGAGCTTCTCCAATGGCCGGAACGAGTGTTCCGCCGTGGGTCCATTCTTGCATGCGTTGGTCCCGGATTCTCCCCGAGGCTTTCTCCGGGCAACGGCTTCACCGCTTATGGCCGCTGCAGTCCTTGCTTCGGCTTGAGCCACTCGGACTTGGTGCATCCTCACCGTGACTTCGCTTGTTCGGCCCGACCGATTTGTTCCCTCAAGTGCCCGGCCCGGTCATCAAATAGCTTGTACGGGGAGACAAGGTAGGCGACTACGTGGTACATCGGGTCTTCTTGGTGGCGGCGTCGTTCCGGGTTTCTCATGCGGGCACCCGCCAAACCGGGGTTCGATGGCGGGAGGGAAGTACCTCATTGGTGTGGGGACGAGGTGTTCTTCGTAGATTCGGCACAGGTAGCGGAGGGCTTTTCTGAGGGCCAAAGGATAGGTGTCCCGGTGTCGAAACCCTGTGGCGGTCACGCGCCATGGCTCGATGTTGGTGTGGCGGTTGCTTCTAGCGACGGAGAGGACCACTCTACAGCGAAGAGTGCCGAGTTGCTCGTACTCTCTCGTCGTAGTACCTAGGGCGCTCGGTGATACCATGGCGCTCCGGGGAGTTGAAGAGCGAGCGAGCAAAACCAGGCTCCTCCTGGCACACGCCTTGGGTCCATCCATCTTCCGCCATCTGAAAACAAAGGTAGAGTTGAACAGGTTGTGGTGGGGTACAAGAGATGGATAACTTTATTTAGTAGCAAGGTTGGGGTACATCCTTCGGGGTACACTTATTTTTACTAGGACTTATTTTCTAACCTAGACACCCTAGTCTTATCCTTATAGTGATTCTTCCTCTAGCCGGATACGGCACTTCTTCGGTGGAAGATCTTGCTCCGATATCTCATCTTCGGTCCGGGTCCCTTTGTCCCGGTGGGTTTCTTCGGGTTCATCTTCTTCTCGCTCCGGCTCCTTCATCTCTCGCTTCTACGCTCCTTTAGTTCATCCCATAGGGCTTTATGGGCCAACGGAGTGCGCTCTCTTTCCCTAAGATACTCTTGCTTCGTGTTGTGTAGTTCAACTTCTCGCTATGGTTGTCTTTACCCTCTCCGGTTCTATCCTCTCGCTCCGCTCTTTCCGCTCTCCGTCAATCTGCTTTGCTTCGCTTCTTCGGGGTTGCTCTTGATAAAGGTGGTCTAGGCCTCCGAGGTATATGGATAGGTGGGAAACCGCCTCTTCTAAGTCTTCTTCCTCTCGTTCTAGTCCTCTCATGCGATCGACCCACGAGCGTCCTCTTCCTTCGGAGGGTGGAAAGAATCCCATTGGAGTCCTTCGGAGGTGCTTTGTCTATAAACCACTCGTAGGCCGTCGCGGGGCCTTCCGAGCAGCCTTGGGGTAGGTGTCGGCGAAGCGAAAACCGATGGCGGAGACGAACCATGGTTCTATGTAGGGGTAAAGCGTGCTTCTTCCCACAAATATCGGCGGCTTACACCGAGGGGTGCCGTAGCGTTCGTACTCCCGGTAGACGAACTCCGGCGAATCCCTTACTCCGACGCGCTCTAGGGCCGAGTAGCAACAGGTTAGGGAGGCCGAGCCGGACGGGGCGATTCCTCCGTTCCATTCGGGGTTAGCCATCCGGAAACAAGGCAAGAATCAAGGTAAGGATTTGGGAACAGGTGAGCTTAGCAAAGGAAGGTTAGAGAAGGCTAGAGGAGGTCTCGTATCCTAGGGGTCATGTCCTACGGCCAACCTCGGCTCGATACCACCCCGAAGCGTCCCCTCATCGGAGGTGACTAAATGTGACACAAATACCCGGTCCCGGAGGCCGGTAACACATATATTACAACGGTGGAATCGGTCTTTTACATCACGGCGACACGAGAGGGCACGGTAGTGCCAACGCTACAAGGAACAACACCAATGCTAACGACCATACTACAATAGCAAAGGCTTCAATAGCCTCCTCAGAGTACCACACCATGGAAGCTTTCTGCGGGGGCCCTGGGTACACAGGCACGGTTGGGTGTAGGGCATGACCTACTCAACGTCTTCGGGAATGTAATCGGGATCCTCGTCTGTAAAATGGTTAGTAAAACAAGGGTGAGCACATACGTACTCAGCAAATCCAACCCCACCCACGGAGGGGCTTATAAGCAGAATCATGCATAAAGTGTACCAAGGAATCAGGTTATGGTTCATTTTGCAAACTTACTCATGCAGGGGTTCATTTCAAAAAGGTTTTCGCAAATCATTTTCATAACCCAAGTAACTCAAATGTTTTAGGAAAACCACTGTGGAACTACCGGACTTCCCGTCCGTCGTAGCCCAGGCACACAGCCACCCACTTCACCCAGAAAACAACTTCCGCCAGAAAACATCCCATCGCAAACACTAGTTTTTGTGACCACACCGTGACTCGTCCAATACCGTGGACACGGCTATTCGAATAGGTTTGACACTCTGCAGAGGTTGTACACTTTACCCACAAGTAGGGTACCGTCACACGGACACCTTAGTGCCGGTACGGATCCTATCAAAGCCATTACCCACCTTAGCTAACACTACGAGCCACCACGGAAGCACCCAAGGGGTTATCCCACATAACCAGGGCGTACCTCACACGGAGCGTACTCCTACTCCTTGGTCTCCCCGTCGCTCACCCGCACACCGGATGGCAAGTAGATTAAGTAGTGGGATTTATGCTAAGCCGTTGCCACATACAACGGTCGAGTGGTTGTACGAGGATTTGGGTCAGGTGAGATGTCACGCAACCCGGTCCTTAACCGACAAGATGGACAACTCCCAACACGCTCAACCACACAGGTACGAGCTCACCCATACTCCTGACACACACGTCCATCCCGTCTACCCGCTCTTTACTCATTTTCCAAACATATCCCCTTTTGTTTTTAAAGCACTCACACATTTTGAAAGCACTCACACATTTTAAAGCAAGCATTCAGGCCAAAACAAGGTTCAATCATGGCAATCAAGGGTGGCTATCCTACCGTGTTTTGCAGTAAAACAATATGCAATTTATAAAACGGGTACCGGGTATATTTATAAAACTAGGACAGAAACATGCGTCAAAGGATGAGGGTGAACTTGCCGTCTTCGAAGTCTTCGGGGAGTGCCGGCTCGGCGTTCGGGGCTTCGGGCTCCTGCTCGCAGTAGTCTGCTTCGATCTCCGGCTCGGGGTACCTTCCTCCGTCTACTCTGTCGGCTATAGTGCACACACAGGCAAGCAAGCAATATTAGCACACATATTTCCGACCGAGCTCCCGGAGGGGAAATGAGCGGGGAGGGGGGTATATATAAGTCCTAGGAGGGGGTTGGTTCGGCGGGGCACTGCTGGGAGGGGTGTGGTAACATTTGGATTTAATTAAAATTGTGCATAGGGTGTTGGGTTAAAGAGGGGTTACAAGGGCTAAGGGCCTATTGGTAATTCCTGTTAATGGGGGAGGTTGGGCGCGATTGGGATTAAACCCGCACATGAAATGTCGGGTTTAGAGAGGTGTTCATAATTAACTAGGGTTGGTTAGTAATTTAGTTTGAATTAACGGGACCTAAACATACTATTTAGGTAGGGTGGGGTTTAATTAAACTAGCCTAGGGGTCTATCTAGAAATAACGGGGGTGTTTTGGTAAAGAAACTTAAGGTTTAGGGGCTTAGAAAGGAAGGGAAAAGAAGGAGGGCTCGGTGGGGAGAAATAGGGGGAGGCCGGGGGGGGTTTTGGCAAACGCCATCTCCTTCTTCCCCCTCGAATCGAACGAGAGAGGGAGGGAGGCGGCTCGGTCATGGCGGCCGGCGGCGATTCCCCCGGCGGGCGGCGCGCGCGGCGGCCGGCCGGGAGGTGGAGGAAAATGGAGAGGGCTTCAAGGGCATTCGATTCCTCTACCTTCCTTGGGCCGAGATGGTGTGTGGAGGCGGGTCCTCAGGCGGCGGCGGACTGGAGGTGGCGGTGCTCGGTGTGGCGGCGCCCGTAGGCGGTCGGGGTGCTAGGCAATGCTCGATTGGTGCGGTGTGGGGCGACGAGGAGGTGGTGGCGGCCTTTTATAGGCGCCGTAGGTCGGTTTGGGGGGGGGGAGATATTTCCGGCGAGGCCGCCGGCGAGCTCGGGCTTCTTCTCGAAGTCCGGCGGGACTCGCGGCGACCGGCGACGCGACGGCTCGAGCGCTGCACGGGTCAACTTGTGCGGGGAGAGTTAGGCGGTGCGCGGACAAGACCCGGCGTGCGGGCGGCCTTGGGGGCGGTGGTCGGCGCGGTGGTGGCGCCGGCGGTCGGGGACGCGTCGCGTCTTTGGCGTAGCGCGGTGGCGTGAGGGGAGGGGTTCTGCGCCGCTTGGTGGCGTGTGGAGGAGGGAGCGGTGTGCGGCGGCGCGCGGGCCCCGGGTCAACGGCGCCGGGGGCGCCGGTCGGGGGTGTTGGCCCGGCCACGCGGGAGGAAGGGGAAGGAAGGGGAGGGAGAGAGAAGAAGGAAAGGGAAGGAAAAGAAGAAAGGAGAAAAAGGAAAGCGAGAAAAGGAAAAAGGGAAGAAAGAAAAGAAAAGGAAGAAAAGAAAAAAAAGAAAAAAAAGAAAGGGAAGGAAAAATGGAGAAAGAAAAGAAAAGAAATAGGGGGGAGAGATTTTTAGAAAATGCGGAAAATTGTTAGGGAAATTTGGGGAAGGGTTTTGCGGGATTTTTCCGATTTCCGGCGTCGGCCGCGTTTTCGCCGGACGGCGGTGATGGCGAGGCGGACCGGCCGTCGGGACCGCGGCGTGCGCGGGATTCCCGGCACGGTGGCCGACCGCGGCGTTGGGAAGGCACGTGTGGGTGCTGGCCCGGGCGGTGCCGGCGGGATTCGCGGTACGCGCGCCGGGTGATAGGGAGGGATGATGGCTAGGGTTTGAAGGGGGTAATTGAGCTCGGTACGGACGGTTTGAGAATACGCATGATTTATTAGGTGATTTATTTGGAGCTAAAAACACGGGCGTTACGGTAGGCCCCACACGTCAGATGCTTATCTTCTTTTCTCCTCCGCCTCTCTTCTTCTGTGACACCCTAAAATTCCATCACTAAAAATTACCTAGCAACTATTAATTAGCCCTAAGGATTTAAAATTTAAATTGCCATTTAAAATTGAGCTCTAAAATATTGAACATAATTTAATAAACATAGAGACAACAAGTGATTGTGCATCATCAGTTGGCTTGCATGGTTTTTGGTTGCTTGTGTGGTTTCTAAAAAGTTTATAAAATTTTTTGAGAAAAAGTTTGAAAGAATTTGATTTGAATTTGAAAAGAAAAGTTGTTTTAAAAGGAGTTTGAAAATAAAAAAAAGAAACCCTTTCTTACCTTTCGGCCCAAGCGGCCCAGCAACCCACCAAACCAACCTGCGGCGGCCCACCTAACCGCTCCTTTTTCTTTTTCTCTGCGGACGCCGACACCTGGGCCCCACTTGTCAGTCTCTCCCTCTCCCCCTTCCTTTCTTCTTCCCCACCGCGCCGCAAGCCGACCCGCGCCGCCGCGCGACCCCGCCGCGCCCCGCCACTTCCCCTTCCCCCCCCCCCCTTCACCAAACCGGCCAATTAAGGCAATTAACCCCTCCCTCGATCAATTGGAGCCGTTACTTTCCTTAGCACCGAGCCGTGATGGCCGCGGCCATCAATGGCAAGCGCCGCCGCCGGCCCTATTTAAGCTCGTGCTCGAACTCCCGCGCCTCCCTTTGCCCTCTCGCCGCACCAACGCACTCGCTCGAGCACCAAATCCCCGGCATCGCCGCCTCGGGTTCCCACCGCCGCCGTCGTGAATACGCCGCCGCCGATGAAGAACAACCTCTCGCCGCCCTTCTTTCTTTCTCCTTGGGTTCACCGTGGGTCTCATCAAGCTCGGATTGCTGCAGGTTCTCGTCCCCAGGGCCCGTGGGAGCCACGCCTCGACCACACCGGAGTGCCGCCCGACCCGCCGTCGTTGCCAAGCTCCGCCGCCGTCGCATCTTCTTCACCTTCGAGCTCACCCGCCTCTCCTTTGAACTGTGAGCAATAACCCTACCCCGTTTCCCCTTCCTTTTGTGCACAACAGAGCGCTCACGAGCTCGCCGGAGCAGCCGCTCCGCCCCCATCCAGCGCCGGCCGCCGGCGAGGCATAATCGCCCCCTTGACCCCACGATCACGTGCGCATGCGTCCCCTCTACGTTTTGAGCTATCCTGTGGTCGTGTTAGTGGCCGGGAACGCCGCCCGGGCGCAACGCCGACGAGCTCCCGCCGCGCGCCGCCGCACTCCGGCAATGTTGCCGCCGCATCCCGCACGCACACGACCGGGCCGTCAGATCTTGCACGGGCGGCTCTGATCGCACACCCCTTCGTTTTGAATGGGCGGTTCACCGTGGACCCGTGCACCGGGTGCACGGCGCGGTCCACCGCACCCGCGCGAGCCCGCGGCCATTGGATCTAATATCCACGGTGCGGCTGCGGCCTTCTCCTTTAAGAGTCCCCCGGGAAATTCTATATTCACATGTCGATCCTCCCACCTATAAGAATTCTTGCAGTTAGGTCCTGAATTTTGTAGTTAGGCCCCTGTCTACCCTGGATAATGTTGTTAGAGGTCCTTTTCTTGAGAAATAACACTTGAGCCCTTCAGTTTTTATATAAAATTATGTTTTAGCCCTTGGTTTTATTTATAAAAGGCCCTGTAAATTTAGTTTTACTGCAGATAGGTCCCTGTATCTTGTTTTAATCATATCTTTCTCGTTTTAACTCCGAATTTAGCATTTTATATACCGAAATGATAATCTCGACGAGTAGAATCATTTAAACAGTAAATTTACCAGTTTTGTTACTGTTTGGTGTACTGTTTATTTATTTTTTTTTGTTCATGTTTGACTCGTAGATATCGTACCTGTTTCGTCTGAGCTCCCCATCGGAGGCGATCAGGAAGAGCCTGTTTTCGAGGAAGATTTTACCCAGCTTGTAGAGGAAGGCAAGTGGCTTTCCCCCTCTGCATTAGCTTTTTGAACCTATGTCACTGCATGTTAAACAAATTTTACTATTCCAGTTGTTATGCATAAACTTGATGGGCAAACACCTAGTTAAGGACTTGACTAGATATTTTACCACATTACCTTGATCAACCCTGTTTAACAAATGCTTGGGTAGATAAATGCTTAGTTTGCTTTACATGGGTATGGTTATGCTTCGTTTATGATATATACATCTCAGTTTTGTTTATGTAATGTGTTTATGCTTAAGACAAGATAACTTGAAATATAAATGGAACATGGAGAACCACCCAAGACAACAGTACAACCACAGTCCACATGGCTCTGGCTTAGCCAAGTAATTAGGAGAGTGGGTTAGCTGATAGCCTTTTTCCGAGAGGGGCACAGGGGGCTCGGGGTTGCAGGGGTATAGCCCGGTTCTTTTGGGGTAGCAGCCTTGGCTAAGGTGCTGACCACTAGGGAGGGTTATGGTCCGCCCTGAGCTGTAACTGTTGCGGGCTGTTGGTTTCTCTTCTTTCCTTTGTAAAGGCTTCGTAGTGGACCCCTAGCCACTCACCTTGGAAGTGTTTAAGGGTCTAGCTAACCCGGGCAAAATGGGGAACACGAACTGTGGGTAAAGTGTACAACCTCTGCAGAGTGAAAACTGATCGATCAGCCGTGCTCACGGTCAAGAGCGGCTTGGACCCTCACATGATTAATAAACTTGAAGATAAATGTAAATCGTGGGTTTGTGGGTTTGGTTTGAGGTTTCTTTTAATGATAAGTGGGTTGGTATACACTTACACCTAGTAATTAGGTGCTTGCTAATAAAACTTGACCAACTTATAAAATGCTTACCACTGTGAACCATATCCTAACCTTGATAGCCTTGCATTGTTTCCCCCACTTGCTGAGCACCAACCATAAGTCCGCTCACCCTTGCTTACCGCCGTTCGCAGGGAGAACAACGGAGGCGAGGACGAGTATTGGAGCGACTACGAGGAGTTCTAGGGCATGCGGATCCCCCGGTCATCATGCCCGTGGAAGTCAAAGATGGAGCGCTCGTCGTTTAGTTATTGTTGACGGTGAAAATCCGTCAACCTAGCCATGAGTTTACCTTCGGTGTTGGCATGAGTTTTATACCTTATCCATTGGTACTAACCCCCGTGGTATAACAAGTTCACGTGTGCATGTCGGTTTTGGAGTTTAATATTTATGCGGGGATTTAGTGTTGAATGCAAGACTTTCGGGACAAGTTCATCAAGCACCTCATGACAAGGCCTTGAAGTCCCGAACAAGTCATGCAATGAAGCAAAATTAACTCCAAGAAGCCGGGGACTTGATCCGAGAAGACGACAAACTCCGGGGACCCGACCGTAAAAGTGTTGAATCTTGCAAGACAAGGAGTTGAGTCCAATTCGGAGAGAAACCGACGACATGGACCTACATGCGAAGGGGGAAGCATCCAGAAGCAAGGGAACCGACCTCGGGCAAAGGAGCCCACGGGGCCGGGCCTAAATGGGCCAAGGCCGGCCGGCCCGGCCCGGTCGGCCCAGGCCCATTTTGGGCCCAAATCCGTCGTCCTTTGCCCTAGCCGCCAATCGGGCTATTTATAGTCCCCTGACCGAGAGCCACGCGAGAAGATTTCGTCTTCGGCCGCCGAGAAGCAGAGAAGAGAGGGACACCATCTCGGAGAGGAGAGGGTCGAGCTAGTTGACTAGGGTTTCCCTAGCCGACGTGGGAACCTTGCACGGAAGACCACGTCGGAGTTCCGGAGCTAGAAGCAAGATCAAGGAAGGATCCCGGTGGTGATCTTGTGTATGTATCATTGTTATAGTCGAATTATCAAGTTGAATCTTTTCCCGCCGATCAAGTGTTTCCTCGAAGATTTCGTTTTTCGATCGGCTTTGCTTATTTCAATTCTATTCTCGAGATAGATTACATAGGGTGTTCTTGTAGCCGCGGTGGCTAGAGGTACACGCCGGATCTTCCGAAAGAATCTCGACTTGTCTTTTGACTCGCCCTAAGCTCCCCGCATGAATAGGGATACGTTGTGACAGAACGGGGGTCTCGAAAGGCGGATGTTTTCGGATTTGGACGGAAACCACGATTTAAAGAGGCTTTTATCAAGATTCGATTTGCTACTTCTTCTCTTGCTTGGAACTTCAACAAAAGGCTTACCCCGATCCCTCTAGATCGGTTTATCTACCCAATCTTACTTTGTTTTCTCCGGTTTTCAGTAGATTAGATTCGTTTTATGTCTTTTACTTAGATGCATTAGGTTCTTTATTGAAGATTGCAGTTATTTGGCTTTAATAGATTAAGTCTTGCGTCACACATTTGTTCCACGGATTCGATACCTTGGGTTCACCACTCGAGGGAAGAAGGGTCCCTTGACTACGACGGGAGACTTGTACGCTTGCGAGTCGCGAACGAACTTTGATACAATTATTAACCGTCAACAAGCCCCTTTTTCTGGCGCCGTTGCCGGGGAACAAGTGATCAAGATTTGATTTTTTATTGCTTTTTTTTGTAATTTTCAGTACTGATTTTGTTTTATTTTTGCATCTATTAAATTTTGATCATCCTCAAAATACATCTAATCTAGTTTGTCTAACTCTAGTCTTTATAGATTTGTTTTGTTTTCTAGTTTTTTTGCATACTTTGTTTATTGCTAACCCTAACAGAGATGGACGGCTACCTCTCCAACAAACCCAATAATTTTGTGGATGATCCGTAAAAAACTTTACGGGCTAAGGAGACGCGAAGCACATCAAGCTAAAAAGTTGGATTTTGTAGATTCGGAGTCGGAAGACAAAGGATCGCAGTAATCTCCGGAGAATTCACCACCTCAAAGTCCGCGGGAGAACCGACTTCCACCAATAGGTGACCAACCACCGGAAGAACGCAAGATTGGGGAGCTATGCACCCCGGACATCATCGACCTACCAATCTTGAACCTCGAGGAGATCGGAAGACCGTTCGAGATCAAGACCTCAACAATCCGCATGGTGCAACATTCACCCTTCACCGGCAAAGAGGATCCGAACCTTCACCTCCAAGCATTCATTCAACTATGTCAGACTTTCAACATGGATGGGGTGACTCAAGATCAAATGGGGGCAAGGCTTTTTCCGTTTTCACTACTCGGAAGGCTTTGCAATGGTTCCACTCTCAACCGGCGGAGACGGTGCAAAATTGGAACACGTTGATGAAGGCTTTCATGAAGGAATACTACTCACCGGTAAAACTCAAAGCTTGCGTAATAAGATTGCCACCTTTGTTCAATATCCTACGAAAACTATCTCGGAGGCATTCGAGCGCTTCAACGAGTACACCCGGCGGTTCCACATCACAAGTTCCCGAAAGAAGACCTCGTGCAAAAGTTCTATCAAGGACTCACCATGGCGTCAAGGACGATCATCGATGCATCACGGGAGGATCTATCATCGAGCTTACACCGACGGAAGCTTTCACGCTATTCAAGAAGGTCGCGGATAATGACACGTGGGCGTCGTCCGGCGCCTACACCCCCGCTCAACCCATGGGGAACGTCAAAGGAGTCTTGCAAGTGGAGAAGGAAGACATACTTGAAGGCAAGATCGACTCGCTCATGAGGAGGTTGGAGAAGATGGAGATAGAAAAGAAAGAGGCTCAAGACTTGAAGGCCGCTGAAGCAAGGTCCACATGCGAAGAATGTGGAGAGTATGGCCATGTCCGCAAAGATTGTCCGGAGGAAGCCAAAGTGCTCGACTACATGAGGAAGGGAGAATTGCCGAACTTCCGCTACGGGCAAGGTAGGCCTCAATTTAATGCAAGCTCATCTATTCCTAACGCGGTTCCACTTCGGATACAATTGAAGGAGTTCATGGATGAGCAAGCTAAGATCAACAAGGACACCGTCACCAAGTTCAAGACCATAGACAAGGTGTTGGAGAACATCGATAGCAAAGTGACGGAGGTCGGAAGTTCCAATCATCAAGTGCTCAACATGATGAAGATGCTCGAGACGCAAGTTGGACAACTTGCGGGGCGCCTCACTAATGATGAAGGGAAGCTTCCGGGACAACCCAAATGTCCCGAATCGGCGAAGGCCATTCAAACACGTTCGGGGAAGGAGACCGAAGATCCGGAACGTTCCGCGGGAGCAAGGAAGCTTAAACCGTCCACCGAGGTGGAAGGAGCCGCTAAAGAGAAGGTTACGGGGATCGTCACCGAGGAACCCGAATTCGAGATGCCGGAGGATGACACGAGGATACCGCAACTCAAGCCACGCTACTTCCGAGGTAAACTTGACAACCACTTTGAGAAGTTTGGGGAAGTTGTGCGTAGACTTAGCATCAACATGCCATTACTAGATGCCCTACAAGTACCTACATATTCTCGTTACTTTAAAGATATACTTGCAAATAAATATGAGATAGCAACACTCGGGGTAGATCATGTCAAAATGTCCGAGGAGTGTAGTGCAGCTATTGCTTATGGGCTAGAGAAGCAAAAAGACCCCGGTGCCCTACAATTCCATGTTCAGTTGGTTCTTTCAACTTCGAGAAGGCGTTATGCGACCTTGGAGCTAGTGTGAGCGTCATGCCGAGGGATGTGTTCGAGAAGCTACGCCTACCGATGGAGCCTACGGGAATATGTTTGGAGTTGGGAGACAACTCCATTCGCTATCCCTTAGGCGTTGCTGAAGATGTACCCGTGAAGATTGGACACCACTTCATCCCCGTCGACTTCGTTGTGCTCGAGATGGGAGAGAGGGAGAAGCCGCCGCTCATCCTTGGGAGGCCGTTCCTCAAGACCGTGGGAGCAACTATTGATGTTGGCAAGGGGGAGATCATGTTCGATATCAACGGAGAAAGGAGTTCCTTCAAGTTCCGTCCAAGGATTGAGGCATGCAACATGATTGGAGTGAAGGGAGAACCAAAACAAACGGAGGGGCTGAAAAAGAAGAAGGAGCCGAAAAAAATGAACGTAACGAAAATCAAAGAAGGTGTTGCATCCGTCAAGACAAAGGAAGAGAAGCCGCCCGTGAAGATCAAAAAAATGACTAAGCCAACTAAGCCGGAAGTCAAGCCTCGCGCCCAAGATGGTGCGGAAGTGGGTACCCAAGATTGCAACGCCCGCAAAGAGCGTTGATCCGGAGTAATCAAGTGAAGAAGTCTAGCTATAGACTATAAACGAAGCGCTAGGCGGGAGGCAACCCGTTTCGTCAAGTCGAGTCAAGAATAAGGCGCGGAAGGACAACCCGATTCCAGGTTTTTTGAGTATTTTTAATAATTTAGTTTTTGAGTTTTATTACGCAAAGACATTAGACTTAGAAGTGGTTGAACAATATTAGAGACATAATTCTTGATTGAATGTTTGCTTTATCATAAACCCTTTGCATGAACCCTCCTATGTGCTTGTTTGATTCTTTTCTTTTCGAGAAACCCCTCAACCAAATAATTTCAGAACCTTAACTCAACCTTTCACCCTCATTATGGTACTGAGGTTGGCTTATTTTTCATGCTAAAACCACACGAGTAGAGCCACGATTTATATTCAAGTGTTATAAAAATTCAGCACGTGGTAGGACTCGCGTGAACCTAGAAATCAAAGCTTTTGGTTGGTTTTAAAAATCTTTATCCTTGGTTTCTCTAGGATTAGAATTTTTCTAAGCCTATTCTAATTTTGTTTTATTCAAAATCTTTCTTATTTAGCCAAAATTAGAACCTAAACCTATGCCCCCATGATCAAGCCGGGAAAACGTTCGCTCTCAACCGATGAAAGCAAACTTTACCGGTGAGACCAAAATCGACGTAGTCGAAAAATATTTTCGACTTACATTTGTTTTTAATGGTTTAAAAACTTCTCTAAAATTATGCTTGAGCTCTTGCATGGCTCTGAAAAATATTTTAAATTTCGAATTAGAGGAGTGCTTAACCTTAAACACACCTAAATGGAGGCAATCAAGTTTGAATTAATCATGCATGCACCATTGGATTCCCTTTTATCAACTTTCACCAATTCCACATGCAAAGGACAAGCATGGTGGGCAGCAAGCATCAACTTTGCAGGATTTTCATGGTGGCATGTGAAGCAAGTGGAGCTAGGGAGCAAGGACATGACCCAAAGCATGGAGCATCAAGTGGGAGGACCAATAATTCAAGAAAAGGAGTGGACGAGAGCGTTTGGGCGGTGCAACTCGTGGAGCACGCGGGCAGGAAAGTTGCAGAGGCGAAATGATCGTGCTGGGAGAAAGACGCGCCGAGGAGGAGCCGGAGGAGCCCCGGGCCGGCCGGCCCAGGCCGGCCGGCCTGCCCTATATAAGGAGCCCCCCGGCGCCCGTTTTCTGCAGGCAAGCTTCCCTCTCCTTCCCTTGTTTGTGTGTTCAAGTTTGTGTGCTCAGAACCTCCGTAGACTTAGCCAACCATCCCAAGCTTGATAGCTCAAGAAAAATCCACATCCTTAATCCACTCAAAGTCCACATCCGAAGCAAAGAGTTTAAGTGCCTAGTTTACCGGTTGCAACCCGAAATTTTAGTTGAAGAAAGAGTGCAGCAACCATGTGGAAGAAGACCACAAGTCTCTTCTCCAAGAAGAAGAGTTCGTCGTCGTCCAAGCCGTCATCAACCACGTCTTCGAGGAGGCACTCGGTTTCCGAGTCTCCCCGGAGCATGGAGACGGACACGGCACCACCGAGGAGGAACGACGCTCTCCTCCTTGGTGGTATGAGAGCTGCGAGAAGCACTTCCATGAGGTTCACCGAACCTCGTGGGCACACGGAGGAGCAGCCCGCGCCACCACGACGATCGACTCGCTCAACCGCACCACCTCCTTACACCCCGACACAATCTTCGTACGGCTTCATCATCTTGTCGGCGGCGGAGGAGGAGAGGCTCGCCAATCTTGAGAAGAGGCTTGTGCCAAACGTCGAGTTCGACGACCAAGCACTCTACACCTTGGGTTTTTGCACCGACATATACTATATGTTGGGGCACCTCGGATGGGTGCAGCTTCTCCAACGGAATATCGGTGGACACCCATTTGGGTTACGCCTTGGAAATTTTGATGACTATTGCACCCATCGTTGATGATGATGGGGTGCAAAGCTTGTCATTCCGGTTGGAGGGAATCGAGCAAGTGGTTCCCTACGAGCACGTTAGGGAGCTGCTTGGATTCCACAAGGGAGCTCCGGAGAAAGTTGACGTGCCACCCGCGCGTTGGCGGGATTTTGGAACATGATCTCCGGAGAAGCCCATCAACAACGCAATTGCATCCGCAACCCCATTATCCGGATATTTCACTCTTGGATGTGCAAGAGGGTATTGGGGAGGATGAAGGAAACAAAGGTGACCGACACGGAGTTGAATTGGCTATACTCGGCTTTGATTGCCAGGCAGCCAATTGACCCCTCTTACCTCATGATCAACCGTTGGTGTTGTGAAGCAACATCGGGGGCGGGTAATATTGGTTCGGGGTGTTACCTCTCCATGTTGGCCTTTTCCTTGCGGCCGGGGATCGCAAGAAACCCCGCTCACCTTTTGCGTGGTACCTCTCTCGGTTTTGAGTACTTGCGGCAAGGAAAGTACATTAGTGGAGATGAGAGAGGAGGTTATCGATTGTCCATAGTGAACCTACCCCTTCCGAATGAGAGGCTTAGGCTTTTCACCGAAGGAAGGGAAGATTGGTTGGAAGAGGGACTACTTGTCCCTGCAAGGAAGAACAAAAGAGGAAGAATTGTAGAGGAGGGAACATCCTCCGCACAAGCGAGTGGAGCACAACCCAATGTGCCACCATTCGGTGGAGTTCCTCCTCCGCCAAGTTATTACGGAGGGTCACAACAACAAGCATGGGGGGGTGGTGCACCGGTACCCCCACAAAACTATGTTGTGCCCAACGCTAGCTTCGCGGAGTCCTACGCTCATCATCCCCAACCACAACAAAGCATGGCCATTATTGGAGGGTATGCTGCAAGAAATGCTCAAAACATCGCAGCCATCCAATCTAACGCAGCCCAACTCGGTGAAGGCAACGCAAATATTGACTTTGAACTTGGACGCCTTCACCTTGTGGAGCCAAATCAATTCGACGAAGGAAGCGTTCAACCATATTATGAGCAAGGGTATTATTATCAAGACTATCAACATCAACCACCGGCGGAGAACTAGAAGATTTAGGAACTTTAGTTTTCTTTTCTTTTCTTTTTCTCTCGTAATTTTCAGCTTTTGCTTATGTGTGTTTGCGTAGTATTTTCTGTTTTTATTTAAATTTCAGCAAGCATGTTTCTTTGTTTTCAGTATGTATTTCAACTTGATATCACCATTAATAAAGACACCACCTTGATTTTATCATTGGAAAAGTTACAAAATTCGTGCCATGATGATATATGATTAAAATTGCAGCTTTGTTCATCTTTGTAGTTGATTTATGCATGTTTAAGCTAGTGCTCTCTTAAAAATACAGATCTGAATTTATTTAAATACTAGCTTAATTTTCAGCGGAGGTTATGATTAAAATAAAGACCCATAGTGTTTTATGTGCTCTCAAGTTATGAATAGATTAAAGATGTCTTTTACGCTCAAAAAATATTGCTAACCTTGTCACAAATATCACTTGTGTGTTGCTCAACCTATCCAAAGCCTTATATATATTTGAGTGCATAAACCTTAGTGTACAAGATTTATTTTTGAGTGAGTTATTGCAGGCCATGATTTCTCTGGCCCGAGACTAAGAAGCTGGTCATTCCATTTTTGCGTATCTATCTTTTTGCTAGCCTTTTATCCGTGCATTGTGTATCCCCGCATCGGTGATCTCACAAACTTCGCCGGATATCCACCCTTAAACCAATTATCATCTTTTTGTGATTACCTCCTTGACCACAACCTATCGTTGAGAATGGATCATCAATTCAAGGAAGATCGCAAGACGGTGCCAACGTTGAAGATTTCAAGTATCTCTCCAAGGAAAAATATTCCGGTACCTACCTTATTTTTCGCCTCTTTGCTCGAGGACGAGCAACGTCTAAGCATGGGGGAGGAGGTAGGCACGGTGCAGTTTTAGAGTACAAAAGGGAGTATTTTAAAAAAATATATAATGATGAAAGAAAAAAAAATCCAGCGGTATTCATGACTTTCAAGGTAAAAAAATATATATATAAGAAAGAAAGAAAGAAAGAAAAGAATGAGAAATATGAGAAACAGAAAAAAAATATATATGTGCGTAAAGTGAACTCCCCGGTTCTCTAAGAGTGCATTCAAGGCTTCAAGTTAAAAAGATCCATTCTCATTTTTCCAACCATGTGCAATCCGATAACGAGGACTTCCTTTGTGCCTCGGGATCACTCTTTGCCATTTGCACATGTCCACTCATCTAAAAGTGTGTGTATTTTTATCTTTCCCCTCCTTAATTAACATTATTTTCCAATGACCTTTTTGACGAGTCTCGGTAAGACCATGAGAAGCTTGTCTTGTTTTGACAACACCTCATTTATAAAATCTTGTTAGGACTAAACTTTCCCAAAAGCTCCATATAAAGCCTACCACATATATATGAGAGGGAAAGGAGTAGAATATATAGGCTTGAGAGACAAGTGAGATGAGAGTTTATGAGCAATACACGAGATGATTTAAATTTGTGAACTTGGTTTAGCTTTTCTTTATCTCGTTCTTTATTTCAAAAATTCTGAGATCTATTTAAAACTTTGTGAGCATGTTAATACTTGTGGGATAAGCTTAATAACAATCTACCCTCCGTAGAGATGAAGGCTAGCACATTATGGAACTTTAATGAATTAAAATTTTGAGAGCATTATGTTTTCTCATGTATGATCAAGTGCAAAGTTTAAACATTGTTTAGCAACGATGATATCCATCGAAGGCTTACTCGAGGACGAGCAAGGTTTAAGCATGGGGGAGATGTTGACGGTGAAAATCCGTCAACCTAGCCATGAGTTTACCTTCGGTGTTGGCATGAGTTTTATACCTTATCCATTGGTACTAACCCCCGTGGTATAACAAGTTCACGTGTGCATGTCGGTTTTGGAGTTTAATATTTATGCGGGGATTTAGTGTTGAATGCAAGACTTTCGGGACAAGTTCATCAAGCACCTCATGACAAGGCCTTGAAGTCCCGAACAAGTCATGCAATGAAGCAAAATTAACTCCAAGAAGCCGGGGACTTGATCCGAGAAGACGACAAACTCCGGGGACCCGACCGGAAAAGTGCGTGAATCTTGCAAGACAAGGAGTTGAGTCCAATTCGGAGAGAAACCGACGACATGGACCTACATGCGAAGGGGGAAGCATCCGGAAGCAAGGGAACCGACCTCGGGCAAAGGAGCCCACGGGCCGGGCCTAAATGGGCCCGGGCCGGCCGCCGGCCAAGTCCGGTCGGCCCAGGCCCATTTTGGGCCCAAATCCGTCGTCCTTTGCCCTAGCCGCCAATCGGGCTATTTATAGTCCCCTGACCGAGAGCCACGCAGAGAAGATTTCGTCTTCGGCCGCCGAGAAGCAGAGAAGAGAGGGACACCATCTCGGAGAGGAGAGGGTCGAGCTAGTTGACTAGGGTTTCCCTAGCCGACGTGGGAACCTTGCACGGAAGACCACGTCGGAGTTCCCGGAGCTAGAAGCAAGATCAAGGAAGGATCCCGGTGGTGATCTTGTGTATGTATCATTGTTATAGTCGAATTATCAAGTTGAATCTTTTCCCAGCGATCAAGTGTTTCCTCGAAGATTTCGTTTTTCGATCGGCTTTGCTTATTTCAATTCTATTCTCGAGATAGATTACATAGGGTGTTCTTGTAGCCGCGGTGGCTAGAGGTACACGCCGGATCTTCCGAAAGAATCTCGACTTGTCTTTTGACTCGCCCTAAGCTCCCCGCATGAATAGGGATACGTTGTGACGAACGGGGGTCTCGAAAGGCGGATGTTTTCGGATTTGGACGGGAAACCACGATTTAAAGAGGCTTTTATTAAGATTCGATTTGCTACTTCTTCTTTTGCTTGGAACTTCAACAAAAGGCTTACCCCGATCCCTCTAGATCGGTTTATCTACCCAATCTTACTTTGTTTTCTCCGGTTTTCAGTAGATTAGATTCGTTTTATGTCTTTTACTTAGATGCATTAGGTTCTTTATTGAAGATTGCAGTTATTTGTCTTTAATAGATTAAGTCTTGCGTCACACATTTGTTCCACGGATTCGATACCTTGGGTTCACCACTCGAGGGAAGAAGGGTCCCTTGACTACGACGGGAGACTTGTACGCTTGCGAGTCGCGAACGAACTTTGATACAATTATTAACCGTCAACGCTATCGTTGTGTTTGGACCTTCGAGTCCACCTCTCTGGATGTAGTAATGGATATTGTACCGGTTTAACTCTTGAACGTTTTGTTACTGCAATGGTATTACACTCGTTTTGTCTATCATGTGTGTGTAAATTGATCCTGGTGCACACGTGAGATGCATTCGGTTTTCCTTGTAAAATCGGGTGTGACAAAGTGGTACCAGAGCCGTGATGACAGTAGATCGCATCCTTAGTTAGAAATGGGCGAAATTAAGGATTCATGTTCTAGAAAACCCTATCATGCTTCAAATCATCTTATTTACGCATTAAAAATCTAATTTAATCTTGTTTATCATTTAAACTCTGTCATTTTGATTTATTCTGTACTCGAGATCGCTTTGCTTTGACGGATGGCCGGAACCTACATGACCCCCCACAAGAGCACCGGTGGGCGTTTTCCCACCGGACGGTGGCTCCTCGCCATCGTCTAGAGGATGTTGAGGAGAAACCGAGAGGAGTTCCAGCCAGAGGCTGAGATGGAGGAAAACCCAGAGGAGGTCCAGCCGGAACCAGAAGAGGAAGATCCTGAGGAGGTTGAGATGGAGGAGGAGGAGGAGCCATTGGAACAGCCACAGCTGTACGATGGCACCGTGCTGGAGGCAGACGCTGATGGGGACATTGTGATTCCACCAGCGCCTGTGGCAAATGAGGAGGCACCCCCCTGCACATGTTGATCCAGTGCCTGATGGTGAAGGTGGTGACCCGGACGATTCTAGTGATGACAGTGGAGATGATGAAGGAGATAACAATGCTAATGGAAACCCGGAGGAAGAGGAGGATGAAGACCCTCGCTATCACGGGGCAGTGTATCACAAACACTCCACTGAAGATGAGAACGGGCAGTTTTGCATTCTTCTGTGGGAAGTTCTTCAGCACCTGGGTTATACCATGAAGCCCCTCTACGTGACAAAGCACTTCAGTGAACCAGGGATGAGAGATTACTACACCAGCAGAGTCTACATAAGGATGCCCTTGAATGATGCAGATGGCTGGAGGTACCGCTCATCTCACCACAGCACAGCCCATTTCTCCACAGATGATGCTGCAGTGAACGATGCAGCGAGGAGGGCACTCTGGTTAATCTGCAATGCGAAGCGGGCACGGCTGTTCAACTCGGAGTATCACCATGTGCCTCGTCGTGCGAGTGGCACAGAGGAGACTGTAGTGCCACCTGGAGGTGATGATCGCATCGATATCCTGGCACGTGTAACTGCTGCCTTGAACACAGATCTGGAGGGAGCAACTACTGAGATGGACAGGTATCACGAGGAGTTGCAGGCTGCCCAGGTGAAGATTGCACGTCTGGAAGCACAGCTAGCGGGACAGCGACTCCCTCAAGAAGTTGTGCCATATCATACCACAGCCTCCCCTCCGCGCAAGAGACTCCGTTACGGCTCTGCTGAAGCTACTACTCATCTTGGCTAGGATCCTAGGATACTCGCCCTTACCATTTACTTTTCCGCTAGATCGTTCCTGCGTGAACATATTGCTTGTAATAATGAATGTTGGTTGCAAACATGATTGAATTGGATCTTTGTTTGATTGTGAATTGTATGGTGGAGTGATGGCCACTACGAATTTGTTAAGTTAATTAAAAAGTTAGTTCGGGTTTTTATTCGGTTGTCGTTGCTTAATCTCCTATGCAAGTTTGAAATGGATCAAATCTGTTTTCGCAGTCATATGACATACCAGTAATGTTTTGTTTATATCTCGAGCTACAGAAATCCAAATGGCATGAAACAAGTTGGGTTAGTTCACAAATTTAGAGGATGATTTTCTGTCAAAAATTCAATGATATACAGTATATATTCTGGGAGTTATGCACAAAGTAATGAACATATCAGAGTCTGTAAATTTCTGCTGATACAGCTGCACTATTTGAATTTTATCTCAAGTTATAGATGTCCAAATGAGGTGATTCCAGTTGGGATAGTTCCATAATTTTATTCATCATAATTTGGTAAAAATTTGTGGTCTTTGGATAATTACACATAAAGTTATACATAATTCTTTGAGGTCAACAGAATCTGTCCTAGTCGAAGAACATGCTGCTATTTCATTTTGAGTTATCTTCTTATGCATTGATTCAAGTACATCTATCTGAAATATGATTTTTCTAACGGTCAGATGGTAAACACCAGGTCCGGCAGAGGTCAAGATGTGCCATCTATGATTCGTGCTCATATCGCGAATCAGCAGAATCCAGCACCACCCCCACCGATCAATCAAGCAATAGATCCAAATATGCAGCAGTTTGTTGCGGCGCAGATGCAATTGATTCAAAAACCTCACCAATACTGTGCAGCAGATGCAAGCTCAACAGAACCAGCCACCACAGCCGATTCCTCCACCACCTCTGCCACCCAGGGACAGGCATAAGGAGTTCATGAGTCACCATCCTCCTACATTTTCTCACTCGTCTGATCCACTGGATGCTGACGACTGGCTGAAAACCATCACTAAGAAGCTGGAGATTGTGCAATGCACTGACAGGGAAATGGTCCTGTATGCTGCTGGCAGACTTGTGGGACAGGCTGCAGACTGGTGGGATGCGTATTCAACTGCTCATCCCAACAGGTGGAACATCACTTGGCAGGAGTTCCGTGACAACTTCCGTACTTACCACACCCCTTCAGGGATAATTAAGCTTAAGCAGAGGGAGTTCTTGTCGCTGAGGCAGGGCAATATGTCAGTGACTGAGTATCTGGATAAGTTCACTCACCTGTCACGTTACGCGCCGGATGAGGTAAACACTGATCCAAAAAGGCAGGAAAGGTTTCTGGATGGCTTGATTGGGCCTTTAAACTATCAACTGCAGAGTCACATCTTCCCAGACTTTCAGACACTGGTGAACAAGGCTATTGGGCTGGAAAGCAAGAGAAAGGAGATGGGTGAACAGAAACGCAAGTTTCAGTCGCATGGACAGTCTAGCAGCAACACCCGTCCTCGTTTCAGTTCTCAGCAGAGCCTGACTCCATATCGTCCTGGTGGTCATGGTGGGAGGTACCCACAGAACATGCAGTTGCGGCGCTCGTTTCGAGCCACGGCGCTTCAATCCACGGACACCCGTGGGGCTCCTACCCCTCGGTCGAGTCGTCCTAACAATAGCTCAGGGCACTGTCGAAACATCAACCCTGTTTAGCCCGAGTTGATGCTTCAAGTGTGGAGAGGCGGGGCATTATGCTAACAATTGTCCCAAGAGGGTGATGCAAACTCCGCAGAGACACAAGGAAACGGGGGATCGGGCGCCATCTTCACGGGCTCGTACTCCACGTACACCTAGCAAGAGAGGCCGGCGAATCATGTGCGTGGCCGGGTTAATCATGTATCAGTGGAGCAAGCTCAGAATGACGCCGGCGTTGTATTGGGTACGTTTTTCGTCAACTCGTACCGCTACGGTATTATTTGATTCAGGAGCATCACATTCATTCATAACTGATCAATTTGTGACAAAATATAACTTATCTATGAGATCAATGAAGAACCCACCGATAGTTAGTTCCCGGGAGGAGAAATGAAAACCGGTAGTATATGCCCACAAGTAAAGATTAATATCATGGGGGTAGACTTTCTTGCTAATCCGGTAGTTCTAAAATCATAGGGAATAGATGTTATTCTTGGGATGGATTGGTTACAAAAGCATGATGGAGTTATCCAGGCCGAAAGAGGTAAGTGTTGATAACCGGTCCTCGGGGAGAGAGAATAGAATATGTGAGTACACCCTCATCCAATAGGGGAATTGTGAATTCGATTGAGAGCAAGGGTTTGGAGGATATAAGGGTAGTGAATGAATTCCCCGATGTGTTTCCCGAGGATTTGCCGGGTATGCCACCCGACCGTGACATTGAATTTAGTATTGAACTTATACCCGGTCCGCTCCCATATCTAAAAGACCCTATAGAATGAATGTTAAAGATTTAGCTGAATTAAAGAAACAAATTGAAGAACTACTTAGTAAAGGGTTTATCCATCCTAGTTCATCACCATGGGGAGCCCCCCACTCTTCGTTGATAAGAAGGATGGATCTAGGAGGTTGTGTATAGACTATCGATCACTTAATGAGATCACTATCAAGAACAAATACCCTTTACCTCGGATTGAGGATTTATTTGATCGATGAGAGGAGCTAAGACATTCTCTAAGATAGATCTTAGGTCGGGTTATCACCGCTTAAAAATCCGAGTGGAGGATATACCAAAGACAAGATTCACATCTAGATACGGGTTGTATGAGTTCACCGTGATGTCCTTTGGCTCGACCAATGCACCAAAGATACTTCATGTATTTGATGAACAAGGTATTCATGGAGTATCTTGATAAGTTTTTTGTGGTATTCATTGATGACATATTGGTATTCTCTCGAAGTGAGGAAGAACATGAAGAACATCTAAGACTTGTGTTGCGAAGCTACGAGAACATCACCGTATGCCAAGTTCGGCAAGTGTGCTTTCTACGGTTGAAGGAGGTTTCTTTTCTCGGACACATTATCACGGATGGAGGGATTGCAAAGTGGATCCAAGCAAGGTTCGGGATGTATTGAACTCGGAGTCCACCTAAGAATGTACCGGAGATCGAAGCTTCCTTGGACTTGCGGGATACCGTCGAAGGTTCATTGAAGGGTTTTCTAAGATTGTGAAGCCACTTACCACTCTGCTTGAGAAAGGAAAAGAATTTAAGTGGGATGAGAAGTGTCAAGCTAGTTTTGAAGAATTGAAGAAGAGATTGACCACAACACCTGTGTTGATCATGCCAGACATACACAAAGGATTTGATGTGTATTGCGATGCCTCTCGGCAAGGATTGGGTTGTGTGTTGATGCAAGAAGGAAAGGTAGTAGCTTATGCTTCAAGATAGTTGAAGAAACATGAGCAGAACTACCCTACTCGTGATCTTGAGCTAGCCGCAATTGTTCACGCATTGAAGATTTGGAGACACTACATGATTGGAAACAAGTGTCGGATCTTCACCGACCATAAGAGTCCGAAGTATATCTTTACCCGAAGGATTTGAATTTGAGGCAAAGAAGGTGGTTGGAGTTAATCAAAGATTATGATTTGGATATTCAGTATCATCCAGGAAAGGCAAATGTTGTAGCAGATGCTTTGAGTCGGAAGGGACAGACCAACATGCTGATAGGACACCTACTACCTCAGGAGTTATGTTGGGAGATGGCACAGCTCAACTTGGGAATATTGCTTCAAGTGAGACCTTGACATTAGAAATTGAGTCGACGCTTGAGCAGGATATTAGGAAAGGACAGTTGACTGATGACAAGATTGCAGAGTACAGGAAGTTGATTAAGTTGGGCAAAGTTCCGGATTTCAGAGAAGATGAGCAAGGAACAGTATGGTTTAAGAACAGAATCTGTGTACCTGAGATTAAGGAGTTACGAGAGACTATCTTGAAGGAAGCACACAATTCAGCTTACTCTATTCATTCGGAAGTACCAAGATGTATCGGGACTTGAAACGAGATATCGGTGGTATGGAATGAAGAAAGATGTAGCACTCTCCCGTAGCTTTGTGTGATGTGTGTCAAAGAGTGAAGGCTGAGTATCAAAGGCCAGCAGGATTGCTTCAACCTCTAAAGGTACCTGAGTGGAAATGGGAAGAAATTGGTATGGATTTCATAGTGGGCTTACCTCGTAATCGTGATGGGTATGACTCTATATGGGTTATTGTGGATAGATTAACCAAGGTAGCACACTTTATCTCGGTGAAGACAACTTATACAGGAGTTAAGTTGGCTGAGTTGTATAATTCAAGGATAGTGTGTTTGCACGGGGTACCGAAGAAGATAGTGTCAGATCGAGGCACACAGTTTACTTCACGGTTTTGGCAGAAGCTGCATGAATCGATGGATACGAAGTTAAATTTCAGTTCAGCATACCATCCTCAGACAGATGGACAAACAGAGAGGACCAATCAGATCCTTGAGGATACGTTGAGGGCTTGTGCATTGAAGAACAGTGGCAGTTGGGATAAGAGTTTGCCTTATGCAGAGTTTGCTTATAACAATAGTTATCAGTCTAGCATTAAAATGGCACCTTTTGAGGCTCTGTATGGAAGGAAGTGTAGAACACCGTTGTTTTGGAACCAGACTGGTGAGAGTCAACTCTTTGGACCAGATAGCATACGGGAAGCGGAAAAACAAGTTGAAATCATAAGAGAGAATCTTAAAGTGGCACAATCACGTCGAAGAGTTATCTTGATCCTCGGAGAAGAGAGGTGATTCTGGAAGTCGGTGATTATGCATACCTCAAAGTGTCGCCTATTCGGGGTTTACAAAGGTTTAATGTCAGAGGGAAGTTATCACCTCGATTCATCGGACCTTTCAAGATTGTGGAACGGAAAGGAGAAGTAGATTACTAGTTGGAGTTGCCAGCACAGTTGTCGGGAGTTCATGATGTGTTCCATGTATCACAGCTGAAGAAATGTACAGGTGAGGTTAAGATAGAACCGGTACAGTTAGAGGATATTCAAATGGAGAATGACTTGACATACAAGGAATACCCTGTTAAGATCTTGGATACATCAGAAAGGTTTACCAGGAGTAAAATCATCAGGATGTGTAAAGTACAGTGGAGTCACCATACTGAGGAAGAGGCAACTTGGGAAAGAGAGGATGAACTTAATGAAGACTTTCCGCAGCCGTTCTCTAAATCTTCTGAATCTCGGGACGAGATTCTCTTTAAGGGGGTAGGATTTGTGACACCCAAAAATTCCATCACTAAAAATTACCTAGCAACTATAATTAGCCCTAAGGATTTAAAATTTAAATTGCCATTTAAATTGAGCTCTAAAATATTAAACATAATTTAATAAACATAGAGACAACAAGTGATTGTGCATCATCAGTTGGCTTGCATGGTTTTTGGTTGCTTGTGTGGTTTCTAAAAAGTTTATAAAATTTTTTGAGAAAAAGTTTGAAAGAATTTGATTTGAATTTGAAAAGAAAAGTTGTTTTAAAAGGAGTTTGAAAAGAAAAAAACAAACCCTTTCTTACCTTTCGGCCCAAGCGGCCCAGCAACCCACCAAACCAACCCGCGGCGGCCCAACTAACCGCTCCTTTTTCTTTTTCTCTGCGGACGCCGACACCTGGGCCCCACTTGTCAGTCTCTCCCTCTCCCCCTTCCTTTCTTCTTCCCCACCGCGCTGCAAGCCGACCCGGCGCCGCCGCGCGAATTCCGCTGCGCCCCGCCACTTCCCTTCCCTCCCCTTCACCAAACCGGCCAATTAAGGCAATTAACCCCTCCCTCGATCAATTGGAGCCGTTACTTTCCTTAGCACCGAACCGTGATGGTCGCGGCCATCAATGGCAAGCGCCGCCGCTCGGAGCCCGCTCGCCTCCCCTCGCCTTCCTCCCTCTGGCCCTATTTAAGCTCGTGCTCGAACTCCTGCGCCTCCCTTTGCCCTCTCAGCGCACCAACACTATCGCTCGAGCACCAAATCCCCAGCATCGCCGCCTCGGGTTCCCACCGCCGCCGTCGTGAATACGCCGCCGCCGGTGAAGGACAACCTCCGCCGCCCTTCTTTCTTTCTCCTTGGGTTCACCAGGGGCTCATCAAGCTCGGATTGCTGCAGGTTCTCGTCCCCAGGGTTCGTGGGAGCCGCACCTCGACCACACCGGAGCGCCGCCCGACCCGCTGTCGTTGCCAAGCTCCGCCGCCGTTGCATCTTCTTCACCTTCGAGCTCGCCCGCCTCTCCTTTGAACTGTGAGCAATAACCCCAGCCCGTTTCCCCTTCCTTTTGTGCACAACAGAGCGCTCACGAGCTCGTCGGAGCGGCCGCTCCGCCACCATCTGGCGCCGTCCACCGGCGAGGCACAATCGCCCCCCTTGACCCCACGATCACGTGCGCATGCGTCCCCTCTACGTTTTGAGCTATCCTGTGGTCGTGTTAGTGGTCGGGAACGCCGCCCAGGCGCAACGCCAGCGAGCTCCCGCTCGCGCGCCGCCGCACTCCGGCAACGTTGCCGCCGCATCCCACACGCACACGACCAGGGCCGTCAGATCTTGCACGGGCGGCTCTGATCGCACACCCCTTCGTTTTGAATGGGCGGTTCACCGTGGACCCGTGCACCGGGTGCACGGCGCGGTCCACCGCACCCGCGCGAGCCCGCGGCCGTTGGATCTAAGATCCACGGTGCGGCTGCGGCCTTTTCCTTTAAGAGTCCCTGGGAAATTCTATATTCACATGCCGGTCCTCCCACCTATAAGAATTCTTGCAGTTAGGTCCTGAATTTTGTAGTTAGGCCCCTGTCTACCCTGGATAATGTTGTTAGAGGTCCTTTTCTTGAGAAATAACACTTGAGCCCTTCAGTTTTTATATAAAATTATGTTTTAGCCCCTGGTTTTATTTATAAAAGGCCCTGTAAATTTAGTTTTACTGCAGATAGGTCCCTGTATCTTGTTTTAATCATATCTTTCTCGTTTTAACTCCGAATTTAGCATTTTATATACCGAAATGATAATCTCGACGAGTAGAATCATTTAAACAGTAAATTTACCAGTTTTGTTACTGTTTGGTGTACTGTTTATTTATTGTTTGTTGTTCATGTTTGACCTGTAGATATCGTGCCTGTTTCGTCTGAGCTCCCCATCGGAGGTGATCAGGAAGAGCCTATTTTCGAGGAAGATTTTACCCAGCTTGTAGAGGAAGGCAAGTGGCTTTCCCCTCTGCATTATCTTTTTGAACCTATGTCACTGCATGTTAAACAAAGTTTACTATTCCAGTTGTTATGCATAAACTTGATGGGCAAATACCTAGTTAAGGACTTGACTAGATATTTTACCACATTACCTTGATCAACCCTGTTTAACAAATGCTTGGGTAGATAAATGCTTAGTTTGCTTTACATGGGTATGGTTATGCTTTGTTTATGATATATACATCTCAGTTCTGTTTATGTAATGTGTTTATGCTTAAGACAAGAAGACTTGAAATATAAATGGAACATGGAGAACCACCCAAGACAACAGTACAACCACAGCCCACATGGCTCTGGCTTAGCCAAGTAATTAGGAGAGTGGGTTAGCTGATACCTTTTTTCGAGAGGGGCACAGGGGGCTCAGGGTTGTAGGGGTATAGCCCGGTTCTTTTGGGGTAGCAGCCTTGGCTAAGGTGCTGACCACTAGGGAGGGTTATGGTCCGCCCCGAGTCAGAATCGTTGCGAGCCGTTGGTTTCTCTTCTTTCCTTTGTAAAGGCTTCGTAGTGGACCCCTAGCCACTCACCTTGGAAGTGTTTAAGGGTCTAGCTAACCCGGGCAAAATGGGGAACACGAACGTGGGTAAAGTGTACAACCTCTCGCAGAGTGAAGACGATCGGTCGGCCCCGCTCACGGTCAAGAGCGGCTTGAACCCTCACATGATTAATAAACTTGAAGATAAATGTAAATCGTGGGTTTGTGGGTTTGGTTTGAGGCTTCTTTTAATGATAAGTGGGTTGGTATACACTTACACCTAGTAATTAGGTGCTTGCTAATAAAACTTGACCAACTTATAAAATGCTTACCGCTGTGAACCATAGCCTAACCTTGATAGCCTTGCATTGTTTCCCCCACTTGCTGAGCACCAACCATAAGTGTGCTCACCCTTGCTTACCGCTCTTCAGAGGAGAACAACGGAGGAGAGGACGAGTATTGGAGCGACTACGAGGAGTTCTAGGGCATGCAGATCCCCCAGTCATCATGCCTGTGGAAGTCAAAGATGGAGCTGCTCGTCGTTTAGTTATCGTTGTGTTTGGACCTTCGAGTCCACCTCTTTGGATGTAATAATGGATATTGTACCGGTTTAACTCTTGAACGTTTTGTTACTGCAATGGTATTACACTCATTTTGTCTATCATGTGTGTGTAAATTGATCTTGGTGCACACGTGAGATGCATTCGGTTTTCCTTGTAAAATCGGGTGTGACATCTTCCCACCAAGCTACCTACCCCCACCACCTCCCCACGACCTCGCGGCCGGCGCATCTCCCCCTGACGCTACCCCCACATCTCCCCGCGGTGCTGCGGTGGGTGGCGCATCTTCCCCACCTCCCGCCGCATCTTCCCCACCTCCCGCCGCCACCCGTTCCGTGCGCTCGCTGCCTAGACTCCTCCCGCCCGCTCTCGGTCTCCGTCGTGTGGGATCACCACCCTGGGGACACCTCCGTCGCGGGCTCCGCCGCCGACCTCCCTGCCCACCACGCCACCGGATCGCACGGGGCGCCAAAAGGTCATGGCTTTCGTCGGGATCTTCACCGGGATTAGCTCCATCGGCCGTCGTCGCGCGCTGCGCCAATCGGCCTGGGCGGCTGGGCCACCGCTTGCTCGCCCCGTCCATACGGAGATGCGGCTCGGCTGCACGTGAGTTCATGCGGAGGCGTCGGGGTAGCGGGGGGCGGCGGCCGTCGTCGCGTGCGGTGTTGTGGGAGCTGTGTAGGCTAGTGTCCGGTGGGGAGGAGGCGTCAGCCGGGGCGCTGCTTGTTGAAGATTACATCCCGCGGCTCCAAGCTGATTCGGGTTCGGCGGCGGTGGATCGGCACCGCAGCTAGAGCCTGGAGGCGGCGCAGGAAGATCGATTTTGTCGTGGGAATCGCCAGGATTGCGAGGCCGCCGCCCTCGCCCAGCATCACGAGCCGACGGGGACAAATAGCAAGGGAGAATAGCGATATGTTTTCTCCTGAGTCTGTTGGATCGATGGATTCCTGAGTTTTTCTTTTTTTACTGAGGGAAAACGATATAAAGAGGTGTTAGAGTTGCTCTTAGAGTATGTATCTTAAAAACTAAATAGTAATTTGAGATAGAGAGATGATTTTTTCTATAGAAAAAATCAATAGGATGACAACCTTTTTGCAGTACATCATGTGACCCCTACCCGTCGTCATCCCTCCTATTGATGCCTCCACCTTTTGCGTCATCCCTAGAGTCTAGACAATTCTCTGTTGTACATTCTTCTGCTCACATCTCCCTCCACGGGTTCGAGTGGCGGTGGGAGAGCCCTGCCTTGGGCGGCGGATGCTACCATATCGAGTGGACCGTTGGGAACTGCTTGACCTTCCTCCTGACGATGTGTAGGTAGACTGGTGTAGGCAACATTGATTGTGTTAACATTTTCTCAACACATGAGTGTTCTAGATCGTGCTAGCTCATACTCCTGACCGGCTAGACCGGTGGGGTCACGAAAATCTATGTCCACCACCCCGGGAGGGACCCTATAAGGGATGTTGATTCTAGGGTTGCTCTAAGATCAGAAGGCCAACCGTATAGATGATGAAGGAAAGCAAATGGGTTGAAAAAGGTAAGATTTGAAGATAAAAAGTACAATTATATTTGATCAATTGAGCGATAGGCCCTCAATTCGCCATGGTCCTTTATATTTAATTTATAGAATGGAGAGATTTTCTCCCTAAGGAAATTCTTTGCAAGTCTAAATTTACGAAAACTCCTCAATTCTACTTGGACTCGAGGTGACCGGTCAGACCATCCAAGCCCAGCAATAGACTGGCCAAGCCCACCGATTAGACCAGCTAGCCCCTTGGTAGATCAGTTGCAATGCCCAAGTGGGTTTAACCGTCTAGAAGGCCGGTCAGACCGGTTGTTCCAGCCTGATCTAACTTAGCTTGGTGCTAATTTTAAGTGTGAACCTATGCCTTTCTATATTTTTTTTGGTAAAGCACAGCGTACCATAAAACAATTCCAAATCTAAGGATGATGTTTCTTGCAGGTGTTTTGCAAAATTCACCGACCATTCATCCTAAGGACCATATTTGGTTATATTGGCCATATTATAGGTGTTTTGCCAAACACTTGGATGGTACTTCTTCAAATACCTCCCATTGAAAGCTTTATGTAGTTGACATCTGATGAGGACATCCCCAACGATGTTGAGTCGCCACCCATTGCCAGAGATTATGACTCCTTGTTATAGTGAACAAGAAAACAATGTCTACAAGGGACCAATGACTCAAGCAAGAATGCGACACTTGCAACATGAGGTGAACTCGCTCCTCATTGACTATGATCATGCATCTACTAAGAACTATTTACTGCCTAATAATGGTGCATTACTTGTGCTCAGGTTTGAAGAAGATGCAATGCAAGTATAGGCCACTCAACGTCCAAAGAAAGACAACTTGAAGACGGCGAGTTGCTGTTTCATATTCTAACTTTCAATTTTGTGGTGAATTCTGTACCAATACAAGAAGTTTCACCTTGAGTGTCCTATACCATTGGAAGAGTCTTGAAGTCTATTTTCCAACAAAACTGACGGATATTGATTTGGAGTTTTGTAGCAAACGTTATGGCTGTTTTAGTGAAGACTGCTCTGGATGTCCAGTTCCTCCTAGTCTGAACTGATCGAGTCCAGACCCTCCTGGTCCGAACTGAATGAGACATATTTTGTTCCAGAGATTAGTTATCTTGAACTGGGCTTTTGTGAAAGGCCTCCAACCCAACTAGGAGGGATGTTCCTACTATAAATTCACTTGTAAGCCTGGTGGAAACACTAACCACGAATTGAACTCAGAAAATAGAGAAATCAAGTGCTCTTGTCCTTAGGGTTGTGCCATTGCTGCCCCCTTGAGGATTGCAAGTTTTCTCTACCACTTGTTCTTGTGTTTCCTTGTGATTTGCAAGAGCATTGCCTCTACCTTGCGTGGCTTAGGTTAGGCATCGACCAAATTGTGTGGTTGGGCGAAATCATTTGTCACAGGTGATTGTTCGAGCAGCTGTTGGTGCCATCAGTTCATCAGGTTGCATGGGTCAAGTTATCCCCAGATCCTACGACAAGAAGATCGGGCAAGCCCCCGCATCAACATCCTTGCAAAGTTTCTACCATTTATGAATTCCCAAAACACAGGGCTGAAAACAGATGGGAACAGGTGGGAAAACCTCTCTCCCATTTTTGTTACCATATTTCATCACCGAAAACGGGATCGATTGTAGAATAGTCAGGAACAGGAGTAGGAGCGGATGAATAAAATTACAAAAAATAGGCGGGTTCAGTTACTTCATCGTGAACTTATACTTTGATATGTATGCACGTAACATTGTTGATTTTTGTTGCTTTGCTAATTGCTAGTTGGAAACTACATTTTGGAACATCTAAGGACTCTTAGACTAGTGATCTTTCATGAAACACATGGCTAGAACGATCTTTAGTCCATAAAAAGCTATAAGCACATACTAACACATATTAAGTACATGCCGTATTTATCTAATACAGGACAAAATGGGTTCATCTCGGCTAAAAACGGGATCCTGCAAAAATGGGTGGTATAGATCCTCAACTGCTTCCCGTCCCATTATAGAATTCTCCCGTAAATATGAAAACGAACGAGTGAAAACAAGACGGGACGGTACGAGATCCATCCTGTCCATTTTCAACCCAACAAAATGCACCTTCACAATTTTATATGATCCTTCCCAACTTGGAGACTATTTATCAAATTTGTTGCCCTTGGTTCGTATAGATAGGATTATCTTCCAAACCAAATCATTAGGCTTATCTCTCACCCTTTTATTTTATGCTCTATCCACATACCTTTTGTCTCTCTCTTCTATAAAGCATCCAATCATTTGTCGGTCACTTCATCAATTTTTTTCATCATCAAGGCATAATACATTTCAACATCAAGATAGTTTTGCTTTGTAACTCTATACGCGCCTAGATTCACCCTCAACAGGAGATATAGTATACCACCTAACTATTTTATTTCCTTTATGAGGTAAAAAAAATTAATGAACCGGCAAATATCGGCAAAACAACAAAGCAACCTCTTGATCATACACAAGCTCAAAAGGAGTAACCATATTTGCATCATGTCTAGAAATACGATGAGCCCATAAAGCTTTGGATAATACTTCATGTCATCACCTAGGGTCTTCTTGACGAGTTTCATCAAGATCTTATTGCTAGACTTGTACTGTCTTGACCATCAGCTTGAGAATAATATGAAGATGAACTGAGCTATTTAATACCATATGAATTGACAAACTCTTTGAGTCTTTGGAGTTTGGATATGAATGCAGTTCCTTGATTTGTAGTCAAAGTTTGCATAATGCCAAACCTATATGTATAATATGTTCTATAATAAACTTAATCACCTCTTGGAGTGTCTTATTCTTGAGGGGAATTGTCTCGATCCACTTAACGAAATATTCAGTAGCTACAATACAAATCATGTCCCTTCATTGATGAAGGAGGGTGAGTTCTACCTATAAACTCTAATCCACATCATCTAAAAGGCCAATGCTTGATAATCAGATGCATCAACGCAGCGGGCACCAACTGAACATCTCCATATCTTTGGCACTCTTCACATCCTTTGTGATATCGAAAACAATTGGATACCATACCGGGCCAATAAAAGCAAGCTGGCCTAATGCACCACTTCATCTTAGGAGTCAACTGGTGTGTACCATAATTCCTTCATGAACCTCTGTCATATCTAGTCTAGTCTGGTCAAGACCTAAAGATTTCAAAATAAAATCATCCGCAGTCTGATGATACACTTCACCATCAACCAATCTTTTAGGAGCCTGCAAATAATTTAGTAGAGGTCGCCCCCGGTCATTCACATCGTCCTCAAGAATTTTGGAACAAAACAACAACCAAAGTAGAATTTTCACCAACCAGACCGTTCGTTTGGGCGGTCAGACTGGTTGCACCGATCAAGATTGGTTGGAGGTGGCGGTCGGACTGGTGCCTCAAAAGCATAACTCTCGACCTCATAGAACATCCGTTTTTTCTTACAAAAAATTCTTTTCTAAAAATTGTATCTAGATGATTGATGAGCCATAATTTATGTTGTTCAAAAAGCATGAGAACAAACTTCTTGTTACATCCAACCTTTTTGATCATGGACGAAAGCTCTATCGGTGTTTAGACCTGACAGCCTACGAAGAGGGGGAGGGGTGAGGTAGATGATGGTGGGGCTCGTCGAGATCAGGAACTTGAAGGTGTACACAAAACACACAATGTAGATTGGTTCGGGCCATAAGGTGAATAATACCCTACGTCCAGTTTGTTGCATATCAATTGATTAATAGTGTGATTGTCTGGGGTATCTACCCCGCCTTATATGCATGGGGGCATGGTTACAAGTTAGTTTCGTACAGTAGTACTAGTCGAGTACCACTAGGAAAAGGCTTATTGTCCAATGTATGATTTCCTATCATAGTACTAATCCTATATTGCCATGTAGAGTACGCCATCTTACATCGTGGTCTACATGTCAGACTAGTCTTGGTGTCCGGTCCCATGTCTGGGCATGGTCAACCTCAATGGTGGGCCTATGGATATCTGTATGACAAGCCCTCGAGTACTTTGTAGGCAAGTGCAATAAGTTGGAGTAGTCTTGAAGCCATCTTCGAGTAGTCCTTGGGGGTCCCCGAGTACTACCAATTGAAGTCCTCAATAGTACTGAAACTACCATGAGGCTGGAATGTGCTCCAACTCAGTTGTCTTGTAGTCGAGATCCTCCTGAAGAGGAATTATATGGAAGTGTGATTGCAAAATCACACTCCATATGGAGTAGCCCCAAGCCTTAGGTTGAATCGAAGAATCAGACTGAGGGCCAATTAGTATTTTCCGTCAATCTTATCCCAAAAATCTGGAGAAACAATCTAAACTGAAGGCACAGAGCCCCCGAGCCTTTAGTCAAGTAGTTCCTCAAATTGTAGGGTGTGACCAAAGTTTGTACACCTTAGCAAAAAAAAATCTTCCAATCCAAATATGTAGATTCAAATCCTAGAGATTTGGGCACCGATTGTAAATTTGAAAGGTCCACCGCGTCAGTGCGTTACTGAGCAGTTATAAGTACCAGGGAAGTTATCCCCTTGGGTTTTCCATTTACCCCACCACTTCAAATTTAGACGCCTGATAGGTTAACCTACAACCCTTCATCCGCCCTTCAAATGTAGATCACTTAACTATTTGACTTTTATGTACATGGATATGTATATTTTATTATTACTATGCAAAAATGTTTGGATAGTTTAACTTCATTTAAACACCGTATAAACTATCTAAATGCTAAACAGAGACTGATCAATTGTTTAGCGTTTAGCATTTAGGAAAACATTATATGCCACATGTATATGTTGGCATGAATGGGAGAGATGTTGAACATAGGGAAATCAATCCATCAATTCCCACACAATCAATGTGCATGTTTGAGAAGAGGAACAACCGTGTAAATTCCTCAAGCATGCACATAGATGTGCCCAACCACAGCCATGTTCCAGGCTTCTAGCCGGGGAGTGTACTCAAGACTTCATGTCTTGGAGATAAGGTACGACGTAGTTGCATTTAGACAAGGACATGTGTGTTTGACTGCGTGTGTTTATAACATGGCCATCATCATATCAGTTTACAGACATGTGTGTTTACTGTAACTTTTGACTAGTATAAGGGCCGAGAGCAATTCGTATGGTCAAGTTCTAATCCCTGTCTTCTTGTAACATCGTTCCTTAAGACTATCTATACTCAGGTTTCAGACATAAGAATACCGTGACTCAGTGAGTGATGTGCGATGTCTAATCTAGGTCCCTGAATTTGGCCTGGACAGAGTGGAGGACCAGCCAAAGGCATGTATCCTAGCTAGTTGTGCAGGTCTTTGTAATCTTTTTACCTGGAGAATGTTATGTGTGACCTATCCATTGTTCTAACAGGATTTTGCCATACTCAAACGACTATTATTCAAAGTTTTTCTAGAGAAAACATATAGAGAACTTAGATACATCTTGCAAACTGTGGTGCTTATGTACAGTCTTAATTCCTAGAGAAAACATAGAGCTTATATATTGTGTTTAAGAGAAAAGAAAGACCTTGTTGTTTACATGAAAGAGAAAAACTAACCCTCATCCGGGTATTTCTCCCCTCATCAAATGATTTTTTTCTTCACCCTCACCCCTCCTTTCTTCTCCAACTCCGGCTTGCCGCCCACGAGTTTACATTACAATTATGGTTTCGAGGTTGAGAGTACAGGTTTGCCGGGAAGCTGCTGCTCACCACCGGACATAGAAGAAGGGGCAACCAGGCGAAGGAGGTGGGCATGAGGGTGGTGAGGTTTCGCTAGCCGGGCTGCAGTGACAAGAGATGGAATTGGACCAATGCTGGGGTGAGGGGCGCTCGTGGGGACGGAGGTGGAGACGGCGGCAGGAGGGGCAAGAGACAGCCATCACGAGCAAGCTTGGGGTCCACCAGAGCTCCGTGCTGATGCCGGTCAGCGCAGAGCTTCAGGAGATTCTACCCCGCCCGCATTAGAGGGTGGGCAAGGGGTTGCGGGCAGGGAAGGGGTTGGGAGGCGGGAAGGGGTGGTGGAGCTGGAGATTGACCGGTAGACTGACCCTATATGTGCACAACATTTGTTCAATTCAATAACATGAAGAGAGAATATAAGGTTACTACATTCTTCATTTCTTTCTTTGGAAAGTATGTGCATAATGCTTTAGATCAGAATAAACCCTCCAAAAAGATATAAGGCAGAACATGATTGCTTCGCAACATTCTAACAAATTTTAAAGATAAAATTTAGAAGTAGAAACCAAAGTGATTGCTTCGCAACATTCTACTGCAAACAACACATTGTATACATAGATGCATTAGCCGTAGAAAATCGATGGAATAAATAAAATTGATGATTATAGTGGATAGTGATGTAGACCCCTTGCATGTTGAGAGAAGATATAGTGGATGGTGACTTGAAGCGCTGAGGGTTGAGAGAACTCCTTAGTGGGGAATGAGAAAGTAGCGGCCCAGTACGTGGACCCTAAAAGACGAATGAACTAGAGACAACTCGCAATGCATGCTCAGTTCAGAATTTTTTGTCAGGCCAAACCGCCAAAACCAATACAAACAAATTAAATAATATTATGAAAACACTCTTTATTCCTTTATATAGAACTGGCATTACAAAGCATCTCTTTCTCATCCATACAATACTCTTTTTTCCTTTATAATATAATGGTGTCAAGTAAAAGGCTTTAACATGAATAAGGGTATCTTTTGTTCACTGTCCAAAAACAACAGAAGTCATTTAGAATCACTTGTACGGCCCAAATAGGTCTCAATATTTTTTCCTAAAAAAGAGAGCAAGAATACAACTTAATTCCTGAAGTTCCTTTTTAGACGAAAATCCTATATATCTTCCGAAAGATTTTTCGCAAACGAACTATAACCCACCACCAGCCAACCAACAGCCCACGAAGGCCCACGAAACAAACCCTAATCTTTTCTTCCACCTCCCTGCAACTCCTGCGCACCGCCGCCATGACCGGTGGTTCCCACGCGCGCCCCACGCCCGCCGGGCCGCCGCGGCCTCCCGCCGCCGCCGCCCGAGCCCTCCGTGGCCTCCCCGCGCGCCTCGGCCGGCCCTTGCGCGCCGCGTGCCCCGCGGCCACGGCCGTCTTTGCGCGATGTGCGCCCGCCCGCGGCCGGGGGCTCCGTGCGCCGCCGTCGGGGCTCCGCGCCCGCCGCGCGCCCCCGCGGCCACGGCCGACGACTTGCGCGATGCGCGCCCTCTCGCGGCCGGGGCTCCGCGCCCGCCGAGCGCTGGCGCGTCGAGTGCGCCTCCGCCGCCGCCGACGGCCGGTGGAGGTCAAGATGGAGGAGTTGGGGAAGAAGGAAAAAATGTTGGAGAAAAAATGTTGGGAAAAAATATTGTAACATTTCTGAAAAATATTGGAAGAATTCTAAAAAAGAGAAAATATTGTCCAACAAAAAATAGTTGACGAAACCAACATTTTCAAGAAATGTTGGAAGAAGACTTCAGAAAAATGTTGGAAGAAGCCTCTAGAAAAATGTTGACTAAAAATGTTGGAAGAAGCCTCCAGAAAAATGTTGGAAGAAGCCTCTAGAAAAATGTTGACTAAAAAATGTTGGAACATTTATAAAATGTTGACGAGAAATTACTAGAAACGTTGAAGAAAAAATGTTGTAACATTTTTGAAAAATGTTGGAACATTTTAATTTAATAATTATCAAGTGGGCTGGTGGAAAAATAAAAAACATTATTTATATAGGCTTTTGGTGGGCTGGAAGTTCGCATGCTTATCTACCTTCCGAAAGATATATAGGATCGCCCCTTTTTTAGAAGATTGTGATTTTTTCAGAAGAGACTTTTTGTCTCTATTTTTATTTTTTTTAGGGGAGTCCAACCTTTGTCTAAACCGTCATGGACTTCCAATTTTGCTCGGCCCATCTCGCTCGGTTCCGTTTTGTGTGGTGTAAAATATACTGATGTCAGGGCAGTCCGGCCCAAAAAAATTCTTAGTTTCACATAGCCGAATCTCCTAAAAAAGAAACAGAAAGTGACTGGGATTCCCCTCGTACGTGCAGAACCACGGATAAAGGCTGATTGATACCGAAAGTTATTTTGATGCTTTAGATCAGAATAAATTGCTCCAGAGATCTAAACAATCCGCAGAGCAGCATCAGACCACTAGCCACTAGTTAGGCAAAAGGGCAAAAGGTTTAACTAAAAATAACTCACATATTCATCAGATCACATAAAAGCAACATGAAAAGAGCAGACACTAATCATACGATGTGCTTTTATATATTGATCAGATGCCATCATCAAACCAATACACTTCGTTTCCTGTAGAAAAAAGGACAATACATTAAGTAGACGAATCGGGCATCAACACAATACAATCCACACAGATATCACAAATATACCTTCAATCTCCACACAATATTTGAAGTTAGCTTGTTTATATGAAGATTCTCAAAATCTGAACTCAAGAACCTACGTGATATGGTAGCTGGACACACAAAATCCTTTGGTAGTGCTCAGAAACATTAATTATTTTGAACGAACTGGCACGAGGGCACGGAAGTGTTTTTATTTCATTGAAAACTCAGAAATATTATTGATGTTTAGGCTTCATAATGGCCGCCACTTGGATATACCACAGCATTCCCTTTTGTACACACCAAGGGCCGGGCAGATCTGATAGCTAACACCACAAAACATTTATCAAAGGTCCTCTAAGCTAGTTAGTTAGAGGGGGTTGAGCTATGGTTACAACCAGGAGACCCAAGTTCGATTTCTTGTTGGAGCGAATTTACGAAACCATTTTTTTCTGAAAAAATCCCCTTGTCGATGCAGCCGAGGTTCGAAGATTTTCTAAGTCAGGATTAGGTTCTTTTCTCTTAATGAAAATCGTGGAGCGGTCTTAACTAAACCATCTTAGTTTTAACACCACACCACTTTTCACCGAAAATATAAAATGGAAGGAATTCATAAGCTATCAGTCTCAAGGTTTAGGCCTCGATGTCTCTAGGACCTCTCTACTAATTGATTTATCTATAGTGACGCCGCCTTAGGCCCTTACCAATGGACAGCCGTAAGCAATGGTGCAAAAAGTTTATACAAATTTGATTTGCAATATTGAAGTATGCAAAGTTTTAGAATCCCCTAAAAACATAAATTTAAAGCTTACCATACAAAACATGAAGTATGCAAAGTTCATCATTTTTTGTGCCTCAGATTTGGGTGCAACTTTCTCTAATGTTTGTTCATACACTAATATACACTAACCCTACGCATACCGCATACACACTTGTGGCTTGTTTGGGTGACTGGTGGCTGGTGGCTGATACTGATTTATTGCGAGAGAAAAGTACTACTAGCTATGGCTGATGCTGATATGCTGTGAGACACACACATAAATAAATAACCTACAACTATACTCAAACCCGAAGATTGGGTCCCTTGAAAGATAGAAACAATCCGTAACTTTGTAGACGCCAGGCACATCGTATTCCCATAAACAAGCGTCCAGTGGGGCTTGAATCATCATAATGGTGCAAGCACCCCACGCATACAAGCAATGGCATCAAATCCAAAAAATAAATACTACGAGTATGCGCGTGCGCGTGCATGTGTGTGCCCTTTTAAACAGACATTAAAATCGATCATCCGCTTTTTTTATTAATGTGCTTGTTCGTTTGGCTGGTGTCTGATTGTTGGTGCTGACTTGTTCTACTAGTAAAATGTACGTCCGGCACGTACATATCTAAAAACTCACAATAACAGAAAAAACTATCTATCTTTATTGTGTCGCACGTGTCTAAAAAAATCAAGGCTACAACGACAACATGACGGTAAGGAGAAATCAGCAGCGGTCTCTCGCGGTTGGAGGAAAACGATGGCAAAGAATTGTTGACCGATCTAGTTGGAAGCGCAATGGGCACCGCCTTGGCTTGACGTCGGACGCTCATAAAAAATGTTGGTGAGAAAGCCCCGCCGTCAATAGAAAATGTGGTGCATGCATGAATTCTGATTGACGTACAGGAGCAACGTGATTGACGGATAGGATAAACATGATTCATTGTAGCATGTGTTTTTCTTTCACGGCAGCATGCATTGACGCGTGATGGAAATGAATGGAATGTAGTGATGCGCGATTAATGCAAACCCATATTGTCGCGTGATTCGTAGATCACAGTCTTCCATATTGCAGCTGCGTTACCGAGACCGTTGACCTCGATCACTAATCCTTTCCGAAAAAACACAATGTGGTTTGGTTACCAATTATCCCATAAAATCCATTTTAAAAAACGTCAAACTGCTTGTATCTCTTTTCAAAACACAATGTTATTTGGTTACCAATTATTTCACAAATTCCCTTAAAAAACACAACGTGCTTTGACTTATCAATTATTCAAACAGTTGACGAAAAGGACCTTTAAGAAAAACACAATGTGATTTGATTATAAATTATTCCTCAAAATCCCTTAAAAAGATATGCCACACTGCCTGTATCCCTTTCTAAAAGAGACTTTTACCTGTATGCCATTAAAAAAGATGTTGCCGACCTGTGTGCCACTAAAAAAGTTGCTCGCACCTGTGTGCCATCGTCCTAAACTTCTTTACCCTCTACGTCATTTCGTCCAATTTTGCAAGTAACGGTGTTAAATGGATAGAATAAATGGCCATTGTACCCCTTCAACCATGACCAGCAAACTCACCTTTCTTTTACCTGTGTACCACCCAATTTTCAAAATCACAACATGACCTTTCTTTTACCCTTGAGTGGGTCTATTTGTCAGTCACCTTCCTCTTCTCCTCTTTTCGAAAGGGCCCGACGCCCCTTCTTCTCCTCCTTCGCCGGCTACCTGTATACCATGGTGGACTCGGTCGTCGTCGACAACGTCATCACGCCCCTGCTCACGATGCTCGACAGCCCCGACGACGGCGTCGTGAACGCCTACTGCTCGCTGCTGATCGAAACGATGAGCGGTGTTGCTAGCTTGATGATGTCAAACGAAGTCATGGTTTCGTTTTATGGCCGTTTTCTTTTAGAACAACAAATCTAAAAATACGATCCAAATACACACTTCCTCGGCCGACGGTGGAGGACCTGGCCGGACGCCCGTGCACGACCTGCGGCTGCGAGTGGTCCAGCGAGACCGGGCGGCGCTCATCGAGCAGCATCGAACGGGGTGTTGGCATGCGTCGCTGCCCACCTGCCTGTCGCGTCAGCCCGCGGGTACATGGGTGTTGTCGAGGCACGAGCTCACCGCGCGTGCAGCCATCTGAAGTCCGGCAGCGGCGTATATCGCCGCATCACTCTGGTCTGCTGCTGCGCATACCCGGCTCTGCACGCCACGCGCCTCGGGTCGGCCTGCCGCCTCGTTCCACGCCCCAGCCGGACTGGTCGCCGCCACCTCTGGAGTTGAGGGTCGGGATCGATTCGATGGAGCAGAGATGAAGAGGAGCACATGGAAAACTGGGAACAAGCACGAGTCAACAAGTCAATTCGTGAGGGTAAGATGGACATTTCGCATGCCCAGTTCTACGTGTCAGTGCGTCCTAACGGTGGATTTCTAACGGACCGTGGACGGAATGGCACGGAGGGCAAAGAAGTTTAGGTCGATGCCACATAGGTGCGAATAACTTTTTTTAGTGGCACACAGGTCCGCACCATCTTTTTTAATGGCATACACGTAAAAGTCTCTTTCTAAAACACGACGTGATTTGACTTATCAATTATTCAAACAGTTGACGAAAGGGGACCGTCGACAAAAGGGGTTAGACCCATCAAAATAATAATAATAATAATAATAATAACAATAATAATAATAATAATAATAACAATAATAATAGTAGTAGTAGTAGATACAATCCTACTAAAAGGATTGTAGTTTAATTTTATTAATCTTTTTCATGTCCTATCCTTGATAAAGAGCTCAACGATTTCTACCTCTAACGGGGTCACAATGTAAAATGATAAAGATATTTCTCCTCTGAACTACAGTGACCCTCTCTTTTCCTCATCTCTCTCATTGATGTGTTGACTTCAGTTGAGGTGTTTTCCTCGTCGCTTTTCCTCATTCGTTCTTCCTCTCTGCCATCTCTCTTTCTCGATCTTGATCGTCTCTTTCTCGATCTTGGCCCTGGCCAGCACCTAGGCTAGGGTCGCATGCCTCAGCCTGGACGGTTTGGCCAGCGTAGCGCGGCGCGGTACATACAGGCGGCAGCCGACGCTGGCGGTACAGCCGGCTGGTGGAGCGAAGCAGGTGGGCAGCGACCGATGACAATGGCGAGCTCAGGTGCAGAGGCTACCCCATCACCGCTGATTTTTCTCCCCTCCAAAAGAATAGCCGCAACAGATTGAGCAGTGTCGCTGACAAATGAAGATGACGCGTACAACGTGCCTCGACCCGTCGAGTGGTTATCAGAGCACGAGTCCTGGGCGATGTCACGCCCGTCGTTTGGCAGAGAATGGGTAGTTTTTGCAAAAACATTAGCTTGCAGACGTCTCCCCGACGTGGGGTGCAGCTACATAGGTGGGTGGGCCCGACGTGGGTACGGGTTGGGTGGGTAAGGCGACGTGAGGTGAGAAAAATAATTTGTTTTTGGCAGAACGCTCTTCAAATTGCGATTTTCTGGTATTTCATAGTCCTTCCACCTTATCCACTTCCAAAAACATACGACGGGTGGGTCCGGCGTAAGGGGTAAGACGGGTCCGATTTGAGTGAGAAAAGTTTTCAATTGTCTTCGCTCCTTATAATATAGATAAGAAAAGTACCGCTGGTTGGTGGGTGGTTTGTTTAACTGAAAAGTAATACTTATTGGTGGCTAATACTGGTGGTAGAAATATATTTTTAAGTATTCATTTATTACCAAAAACCATTATGAAATTTCTGAAGTTCCTTTCAAGGGAATAAAACTCTTAATTAGTTGAATTCGTGTCCGCATGAAGTTTCTCCTCTGCCACTTGTGATGTTTCATGTTGTATGGCCTGAACCTGAATCTTCCTTGAAAGAAATAGAAAATGACTAAGATCCATAACAAATGATACAAATCTAAAAAAAGGTTGATCGATACCATCAGTGCCTGATGCTTTAGATCAGAATAAACCCTCCGGGAAGATGTGCATCTGAACAAATACGAGAGGTCCCCCCTCTGGCCACACTTGTGAGGGAAAGGAATGAACCGAAGACAACTCACACATTGAGAACACATCAAAGAAACATGAAAAGAGCGCGCGCGCGCACACACACTAATTATATTTCTTCTCTTGTAGTAAAAAGAGATGCCATTAGGCCGATTCTGCATACCAGAATTCGGCGTCAATACAGTACAAGATTACAAGCCACAAAATATAACTTTGATCTTAACACAACAAACCGAGCTAGATTCTGATGAACACAAGGACCTGGCTACAGAATATGTAGCTGGACGCAAAGCATTATTCAAGCAGTATGTACTAGTGTTGCTGATGAAGGCTCTAGGATTACATCACCGATGCTGCTGCAGTGTATGGTTGGTGGAGCTCACTCGCTCTCTGAGCAGTCGCAGCAGAACCAGGCGCGCAGGATGCGCCACAGGACGTCGCCACGCTGGTGACGCCGCGGTTTCTCTGCTCCGTTGTTGCCGCCGGCGGCGACGGTGGGTGCTCCCATTCAGAGCTGGAGGTAATAATGCGTCTAGTGTGTATACAGAAGGTGTTGTACACTCCAGCTGCTGGCTGCTCCAGGAGTCATGGATATGCCGCTTAAATAGAGAGGATCCATATTCAGTAACAGATCGACTGACAGGAGTAGAGTGAAGCAAAGGGATCGGAGAAAGACAGTATGGAAAGGGAACTCACTTTCGGCAGTATCAAGAGCGGAGAGCCCCAAAGTGGCCAGTAAAATATAGAAGTAGTCTACGGCTGAGTCTGCATAAATTATAATATACTTGAAAGAGTAAAGCGCTGAAGCAATATAACAGGGGAAAAGTGAGTGCACTTTTTTACGGGACAATCTGTGTCAGCAGTTAAGCAAATCAGGTAGTTTCTTTGTTAAAAAATCTCAACACAACTACTTAACCATTGCCAATCACTTTTTCTCCTAGAACACGTAGGAAAAAATGTTTATCAGGCATATTGTAGGTGTTAAAAGTTAGTAAAGTTTGATTTTGGATATAACTAAAAACGTCTTACATTTTGGAATGAAGGGGGTACATTAATTTTCAATGAACAATCTTTGTATCAACAATTAAGAACTAGACTAGTTTTTTTTGAAAGAAACCCCACTTAACCTCTTATGACCACTTTTAATCAGGTAGTTTGTTGTTAAAAAACTTCAACGCAACTACTTAACCATTGCCAATCACTTTTTCGCCTAGAACACATAGAAAAAAAATGTTTGGCAGGCATCTTGTAGGTGTTAAAAGTTAATTAAGTTTGATTTTGGTTATAACCAAAAATGTCTTACATTTTGAAATGAAGGGGGTACATTATTTTTTCACAGACAATCTTTGTATCAACAATTAAGCACTAGACTAGTTTTTTTTTAAAGAAAGCCCACTTAACACCTTATAACCACTTTTAACCAGATAGTTTTTGTTAAAAAAAATCTCAACACAACTACTTAACCATCGCCAATCATTTTTCGCCTAGAACACGTAGGAAAAAAATGTTTATCAGGCATATTGTGGGTGTTAAAAGTTAGTGAAGTTTGATTTCGGATATAACTGATAACGTCTTACCTTTTGGAATGAAGAGGGTACATTATTTTTAACGGACAATCTTTGTATTAACAAATTAAGCACTAGACTAGATTTTTTGAAAGAAGCCCCACTTAACCCCATATAACCACTTTTTTTGTAGAACACGTATAGTACAAAAAATGTTGATCTTTGTACTCCTATGTACGGAATATGAGCTTGCATGAGTAGGAAACAACAAAAATCAAATAATTAAAAGAAACACCGAGCAACAATTATCAAAGCAAGACTATACTCATGCTTTAGTAGGAAGGAACTCTTAACGGTATCTGTACTACTACTACCTCCGTTTTTTTACTTGACGCCGGTGGATGAAAAGACGGGTCATTTAACACTAGAATTGATGTCCGAAACGACATGTAAATGAGAACGGCAACATATAATGTGGAAACCAACCTCTCTGTGAAAATTATAGAAACTTGAACCTGAGCCACACGATGTTGATCCAACGGAGCGCTTAGAGGAGGTGGGAGAAGTGATTTGCAAAAGCACCTTCGCAAATCATCTCTCCCACCTCGCATGAATTTTGCAAATCACCCTTCCCACCTCTCATGAGTTCTCCTTTGGATCAGGATCGTGTGGTTTAGATCGAAGTTTCCATAGTTTGCACGAAGAGGTTAGTTTCCACTAGATATGTTCCCAATGAAAACAGAGGTAGTAGTAAATAACAATATAACATGGACCCTACAAGCTGAGTCATGCGGCGGTTATAGCATATTAAGTCTTTTGTGTGAAAGATCACCACGGCACATAATCTAGCATCTAGGGTATATGATCCGTGTCTTTTGTGCACTACAACTCCTATGATGATTAGGATACTGATCCGAAGCAGAACAGCAACTTAATTAACGGTCGGCCAGCTTGTGATCCACGAGAACCTTTTTCTTTATACGCTTGATTCGTCATGATCATCGAGGCGTCACACAGAAAATAAGTTTCGTGCTGAAAGTTTTGGGAGTGGAGTTTTCTGTTTCGCAGCACAGAAATTGTTTTCTTAAAGCGTAATCATCCATGAGAATGTTCCCTGATATGTCTGCCCCAGGCGATCGCTCTCGATGGGTTCAGAGATTGGCATCCTAATCGTTAATCGAAGAAGGGTGTTCATGCATGGAGTGTTTTGTTGCATCACCAGCAGTCTACTAAGCATTCAACTAACAGTCCAAAAGCGTGTAAGTCTTCTCTCTGGACTTTGAACGCCAGCAAGACTACTGACGATGCGGTTGTTCACATCTCGTTATTTGCTCCGGAGAAAGGGTAGCGCACAGTCGTCTGCATTTGGTGAGTTCAGTGAATGAGAAAAGAGAGTACTCCATCGCTCCTGCATATCTTTAGAATGAAAGATATAACTGAACATATATGTCCAGATTCCTAAAAAAGGAACATCCAGAAGACCAGTACTCGATTTTGACTGAGACGGGCTCATTAGGCACAGTTCACAGACAGCGATGGTGCTGTTTGCGTGGCAGTGTGAGTAGGAAGCCGATAAAGGGATGAACACGAAAATACGATTCCGTGCCAGCTGAATAGCTCAATGCATCTACCAGAATGCCAGAACGCACTTGAGAGCTATCGTCTCATGGCTACCAGGAGAGGAGTAATTGAGGAAGTGAAGATTCTAGCAGGTCGATCAAAAGGTGCACTAATTTTGAAACAGGCCGGCTCTCACCTGCATTTGGGCCGCAATGTCATCACCAAACCATCCGGCCGGGCTATATTTATAGGGCTCTTTTACGGTGGTATATGCGGTATGGTTTCATTTTTAGAAAGGGTTCAATGGTAATTGTTGCAAATTTACTATCGGGCTCTTTACGGTGGACCTTGGTGCTATGCAGTATGATTCCATTTTTAGAAAAGGTTCAATGGTAATTGTTGCAAATTAATTTACTATTTCGGTAAGCACCTGATTCCACCCCCACTGTCCCCAAAGGCCCACCAGCCAGGTCCTTTCCCTCTCCCTCCGTAACCCCCCTGCCGACAGCGTCGGACCCCGCGCGCCCGACCCCGCCACGCACAAGACACCCCCTGGCGCATCTGCCAGTTCGTGACGCTGCCGTAGATTGAGTGATTTGCCTCCTCCGCCGTTCGTGGACTCCTCCTCCTCCTCCTCCATTACCTGGTTGCCTCCTAATCCTCGTTCCTCTACAGGATGCTGACACCATCACTGTCCAGGTCACCTCCTCCTCCTTCCCTGTTTGTTTTCATTTCCCTGTATAGACTGCAGAAAATTGGTTGGGGATGCTCGGATAAGTTGTTGTGACAATTTGTTGCCCATGACTATTCTTGATTGAAGCTTGCACTATATTAGTGAGGTATAGGTGGAATTCATGTTGCATTTTTGGGGTCTATAAATGTAGTGTATGTTGAAATTTTCAGCTTCATCTGAGCAAGTTGGGGGTAGCTGTGAGTTTTTCATATTTTCCCAGTATACCATTTTGCTATTAATGTCTGTATGCATGTTGAAGCCATCAAAGTCTTTAATAAAAAATGTTTTTTTCTGATTCAAAACATGGCCCAACATGCATTTTATGGATCAAAAAGTGTTTAACAACATGTTGGTTTGGTCAAGCAAAAATATAGTTCCTAGACTTTCTCTAGATAAATGCATGACTCTGTAGTTATTTTTTTTGTTATCTCTTAAGAAGTGGAGACCATGAAACAAAAACAGGTAGTTTCAATTGTAAAAAAGACCTGTAGTTACAAAGAATCTTATGAAGAATTCTATGTTGCTCTGATCATTCACAGTTAAATAATTTGACTTTCTTCTTATCATGTAACAAGAGTAGTTGGTAATTCTTAGTCATTACCCTTCGTAAATATGAAATTTGCTAGCCAATTTTCTATTGTTAATCTGTGATGTTTCACAGAGTAATTTAGTTATTCTTAAAGTGGGTAATTTTTGGATGATTAGTGTCCTAGTGTGATTACTGTGGTACTATAAGTTAGGCAATTTTAAATGTGATAAGTTTTGTTAGTTAGGTTGTGATGAAGGAATTCAACATTGTTGTATAGTGATGGAAATCTTTCTATTGAAAATGGTTCTGGTCAGTAATTTTTTTTGTAGGTTACCTAAATGGGGATAGAAGGGTACGTTAGCTTGGAAGAAATAAATGAATACGCAGTGTTGCAAATTAAACTTTTTTGAGGGAGAAATATTTCTATGAATTGTACAACAATTATGCAAAAAATAAAGGGTTTAGCGTAAGAAAGAGTAAAGTGAGGTACAAGACAGACACCAAGGAGGTGATATGGAGGAGATTCATGTGCTCTTTTGAAGGATATAGATCGGTTAAGTACTTTGAAAGGACGGATCAGAAAAGACAACCACGTGGCCTCACCCATTGTGGGTGCACAACTATGCTTGATGTGGCGTGGAGTGAAAGCAGTTGTCCGGTATGTGAGGTAGTTTGTGGATGTGCATACACATGCCCTAGCTAAACTAGAGTATTCTTTTGTTCTACGGTCTCACAAAGGGATTAATGATGCTCAGAAAGCGAAGGCAGACGAGCTTGGGTTGGGTGGGCTTCGTCCATACTAGATCATGGACATAATGGAGACGACCCACGGTGGTCCATGATAGACTGGATTTATTTAGAGAGACTTGTACAATTTCTTTTCGAGGTACAAGAAGGGAAATGTTGAAGAAAGCGGCGCAAATTTTGTGTTGAATCATATGCGTCACATGCAAGAGAAAGATCCTGAGTTCTTTTTCACATATAGTAAGGATGCAGAAGGCAGGATGATGAACCTGTTCTGGTCAGATGGACAGTCGTAGTAGACTATGGTGCATTTGGAGATGTTGTTGTGTTCGACAGCATGTACCGCATGAATTGGTACAATCTTCCATTCATCCCTTTATATAGGAGTTATTCATCATCAAAGCACGGTTATCTTTGGTGGCGACATATTGTCGGATGAAACAATGGTGTCATATGTGTGGCTGTTGAAGGCTTTACTGCAGGCAATGCACCCGAAGCATCCAAAATCTGTAATCACAGATGGAGACGTAGCGATGGGGGGGGGGGGCTATTGACATTGTTATGCCTGATGCAGATCATCGATTGTGCATTTGGCACATAGAGCAGAACGCGATGAAACGGTTCGGTGGACCGAAGCGCAAGGATTTCAGGAAGTTTATATACCATGCAATGGAGAAATCTGAATATGATAGCCTTTGTAGAGAGTTCAAAGATACCCATAATATCAAAGAAGATAACCTATGGATAAACAGGATGTATGAACTGAGGTACAATTGAGCTGCGACATTCACAAGGGGGAGGCATTTCCTGGGCATGCAAAGCAATCAAAGAAGTGAGGGTATGAACTCAAGCCTTCACAACCATCTAGACCGTAAGATGTCCCTTGTTGATTTAGTGGAGCATTACGAGTTCCGCCTATCACGAATTCCAAGGAATGAGATTGAGCTTGATGGGAAGGCGTTGGTTTCCATTCCATTCACTATTCTTTCTGCACATGGTCTAGAGAAAAGCGTTGCACAAATTTTCACACCTAAAATTTTCAAGAAAGTGAGGTTTCATATCAAAAAGGATAGTAATTGGTCGGTGACAGAGGTGACCTTCCAGGATGGGTGCTTGCGGTATGAGGTAGCATTGCAAGGAAACAACAAGTGTTATTTTCACGTGACTTGTACCTTTGGATTAGTTTAATGCTGCATGCCAGTGCCGAAAGTTGGAGTGAGAAGGAATTCCTTGTGCCCATGTGATCCGCTTCTTGATGAATAATGGTGTGGACAACATCCATGCTTGTTGTGTTCACAAGAGGTGGACGATGAGCGTGAAGAGTGCTTTCCCAACAGAGATCCGTACCAACACGCAAGTTTGGACAGAACACATGGATTGTTACCATGCCCTTCGCAACAAGAGCAATCGTGCTTTATTCAAAGTTTCTAGGAGCCAAGGGGAGACTGAGAGCGTAATGAAGTTACTTGATGATATTTTAGGAGAAGACACGAAGGACCATGGGACTGAAGAGGTGATGTTATTTGGGCCATTGCCTGTGCATTTCTAAGGGGCCAACCAGCCTTGTGGCGAGAAAGTATGTGATCCAGTGAAGATTGTTTCGAGAGATCCAACAAGAGGTGGAAAGCAAGCCATGAAATGTGGGGTACTTTATGAAAATTAGCAGGTTAGAGAGTTAATTTGTACTTGTGCAGCGCTTCTCTATAATAGTTCAACTACATGTGGCCTAATGCATTTCATTTGTTTTAGATAGTACACATGAGGAGGGTGCTGAAACAAAACCCAGGTATTGCTTACAACTAATCATTGATACAAAGATACTTCAGAGTTTGGTTGTTGAAGCTAGCAATTGGAAATCTAATGATTGATTACTTCCTCTTTTTAGCTTGATCAGGCATTTAGTTCAGTTCAGAATTGTCGCCTTGCTAGGCATAATAGTTTAACTTAGTAGTTGATCTAACAACACTTGTGTCTGTAATGGTGAGCACTTTTTTTACAACATAATGGTGAGCACTTTAAAGTCACAAGCTTTCTAGGAATAAGGTATGCTAGCAAATAGTTATTTTACCTCAGCATTCGCCATGTTGTCCTCATTATAGAAGTGAGATAGAACATTAAAGAAGTGTATTTCTGTAGGCTTACCACAAAAAAAACAACCCTGTATGCATGCAGGTCATGGTAGAGTGCTCTCCTCTTGCTACTGCAGTATTCCAATGCATGTGCCACATAAAGGGCAGTCCTCATCCTCATTGACCAGCTTAGGGGGTTTGTCTCCCCTGCAACACACACACCAATCCACCATGAGGGCTAAATGCAATTATCATTTTCTTTTTACATGAAGGTCCTAATCGATGTTATTATCTTGCAGGTTCATCGGCTGCTTACCAAGTGATCTGAGGGAAGGGCGAATGGGAAATATTGTTGTGTTCATGAAGCCTTCATCTCCCTTTGCTTAGTTTTTTCATGAATGGGAAAATTGTTTGTTTCAGATGAAGAAAGATATGGTGGTGATATCAGTCTTGGTTTCATCTTGTGCCTGTAGTGACCTCTGGATGTTGGGACTTTCTCAGTGCTATGTGTGGTGCGCATAACTCTGTGTTGTGCTCGTCGCTAAATTGTTTTATTATCAGATACTAGGGACACAATGTGAAAACCAGCTTGTTTGTTTGCTTCAGTTTGTTTCAGCTTGTGAACTCATAACCTGTTAGTTGTGTGGGTGTCAGTTCGTGTATCATGTTTAGCTCTCATTTACCACGTGTTCATTAGTGAACATTGTATGAGTGTTGACGGTGAATAGTTGTATCAAATTTCGTTTATGACTTGCAAGCGGACAAGTCTCCCGTCGTAGTCAAGGGACCCTTCTTCCCTCGAGTGGTGAACCCAAGGTATCGAATCCGTGGAATAAATGTGTGACGCAAAACTTAATCTAATAAAGCCAAGTAACTCCAATCTTCGATAAAAGAAACCCTAATGCATCTAAGTAAAAGACACGAAACTAATCTAATCTACCAAAGACCGGAGAAAACAAAGTAAGATTGGGTAGATAAACCGATCTAGAGAGATCGGGGTAAGCCTTTTGTTGAAGTTCCAAGCAAGAGAAGAAGTAGCAAATCGAATCTTATTAGAAGCCTCTTTAAATCGTGGTTTCCCGTCCAAATCCGAAAACATCCAACTTTCGGAACCCCCGTTCTGTCACAACGTATCCCTACTCATGCGAGGAGCTTAGGGCGAGTCAAAAGACAAGTCGAGATTCTTTCGGAAGATCCGGCGTGTACCTCTAGCCACCGCGGCTACAAGAACACCCTATGTAATCTATCTCGAGAATAGAATTGGAATAAGCAAAGCCAATAGAAAAATGAAATCTTCGAGGAAACACTTGATCGCTAGGAAAAGATTCAACTTGATAATTCAACTATAACAATGATACATACACAAGATCACCACCGGGATCCTTCCTTGATCTTGCTTCTAGCTTCGGGAACTCCGACGTGGTCTTCCGTGCAAGGTTCCCACGTCGGCTAGGGGAAACCCTAGTCAACTAGCTCGACCCTCTCCTCTTCGAGATGGTGTCCCTCTCTTCTCTGCTCCTCGGCGGCCGATGACGAATTGTATGATGCGTGGCTCTCGGTCAGAGGGCTATAAATAGCCTGATTTGCGGCTAGGGCAAAGGGGAGCCTCACACCGGGCCCCGGACGGGGGCGGGGCCGACCGGCCCGGGCCGGCCGGCCTGGGCCCATCCAGGCCCAGCCCGAGACCTCCTTTGCTCTATGTCGGTTCCCTTGCTTCCTGGATGTTTCCCCCTTCTGCATGTAGGTCCATGTCGTTAGTTTCTCTCCGAATTGGGCATAACTCCTTGTCTTGCAAGATTCAGCACTTTTCTGGTCAGGTCCTTGGAGTTTGTCGTCTTCTCGGATCAAGTCCCTAGCTTCTTGGAGTTAAGTTTGCTTCATTGCATGACTTGTACGGAGCTTCAAGGTCTTGTCATAAGGTGCTTGGTGAACTTATCCCAAAAGTCTTGCTTTCAACGCTAAAACCCTGTATAAACACTAAACTCCAAAACCGACATGCACACGTGAACTTGTTATACCACGGGGGTTAGTACCAATGGATAAGGTATAAAACTCATGCCAACACCGAAGGTAAACTCATGGCTAGGTTGACGGATTTTCACTGTCAACATCTCCCCCATGCTTAAACCTTGCTCCTCCTCGAGTAAGCCTTCGATGGATATCATCATTGCCAAACAATGTTTAAACCTTGCACTTGATCATACACAAGAAAACATAACGCTCTCAAAATTTTAATTCGTTAAAGTTCCATAATGTACTAGCCTTCATCTCTACGGAGGGTAGATTCTTATTAAGCTTATCCCACGAGTATTAACATGCTCACAAAGTTTAAATAGATCTCAGAATTTTTTGAAATAAAGAACGAGATAAAGAAAAGCTAAACCAAGTTCACAAATTTAAATCATCTTGTATATTGCTCATGAACACTCAACTCACTTGTCTCTCAAGCCTATATATTCTACTCCTTTCCCTCTCATAACATATATGTGTGGTAGGCTTTATATGGAGCTTTGGGAAAGTTTAGTCCTAACAAGATTTTATAAATGAGATGTTGTCAAAACAAGACAAGCTTCTCATGGTCTTACCGAGACTCGTCAAAAAGGTCATTGGAAAATAATGTTAAATCAAGGAGGGGAAAGAGAAAAGTACACACACTTTAGATGAGTGGACATGTGCAAATGGCAAAGAGTGATCCCGAGGCACAAATGAAGTCCTCGTTATCGGATTGCACATGGTTGGAAAATGAGAATGGATCTTTTAAACTTGAAGCCTTGAATGCACTCTTAGAGAACCGGGGAGTTCACTTTACGCATACTCATATTCTTTCTCTTTCTCATATTTCTCATTCTTTTCTTTCTTTCTTTCTTTCTTTCTTTCTTTCTTTCTTTCTTTCTTTCTTTCTTTCCTTATATATATATATTTTTTCTTGTGAGACTTTCACCTTGGAAGTCACGTACATCGCCTTTGAATTTTTCTTTCATTGATTATATATTTTTTAAAAAATACTCCCCTTTGAACTCCAAAACTGCACCATACCTACCTCCTCCCCCATGCTTAGACGTTGCTCGTCCTCGAGCAAAGAGGCGATAAAATAAGGTAGGTACCGGAAATATTTTTCCTTGGAGAGATACTTGAAATCTTCAATGTTGGCACCGTCTTGCGATCTTCCTTGAATTGATGATCCATTCTCAACGATAGGTTGTGGTCAAGGAGGTAATCACAAAAGATGATATTTGGTTTAAGGGTGGATATCCGGCGAGGTTTGTGAGATCTCCAATGCGGGGATACACAATGCACGGATAAAAGGCTAGCAAAAAGATAGATACGCAAAAACGGAATGGCCAGCTTCTTAGTCTCGGGCCAGAGAAATCATGGCCTGCAATAACTCACTCAAAAATAAATCTTGTACACTAAGGTTTATTCACTCAAATATATATTAGGCTTTGGATTAGGCCTGTTGTTTTTATCCACTATCCACATTCAAATCCACACCCACCTCAAATGGGGAGGGTATGGGTAGAAAATAATTATCCATTGAAGAAATGGGTAGGGTGGGTGTGGGGAGGGTACAAATAATCCATTGGGTATGTATATAATCTAGTACAAAACTAATTATCCATTGGGTATGGGTGGGATTGGGGAGGGTAAGAAGTGGATAATAATTATTTGGATTTGGGTATGAGCAAGAGTGGATTTATCCATACCCTCCCCAGTGGCAGGCTTACTTTGGATAGGTTGAGCAACACACAAGTGATATTTATGACAAGGTTAGCGATATTTTTGAGCATAAAAGACATCTTTAATCTATTCATAACTTGAGAGCACATAAAACACTATGGGTCTTTATTTTAATCATAACCTCCACTGAAGATTAAGCTAGCATTTAAATAAATTCAGATTCGTATTTTAAGAGAGCACTAGCTTAAACATGCATAGATCAATTACAAAGATAAACAAAGCAGCAATTATAATCATATATCATTATGGCACAAATTTTTGTAACTTTTCCAATGATATAATCAAGGTGGTGTCTTTATTAATGATGATATCAAGTTAAAATACAAACTAAAAATAAACAAACATGCTTGCTGAAATTTAAATAAAAACAGAAAATATTACGCAAACACACATAAGCAAAAGCTGAAAATTACAGAGAAAAAGAAAAGAAAAGAAAACTAAAGTTCCTAAATCTTCTAGTCCTCCACCGGTGGTTGATGTTGATGATCTTGATAGTAATACCCTTGCTCATAATATGATTGGACATTCCCTCCGACGAATTGATTTGGCTCCACAAGGTGAAGGCGTCCAAGCTCAAAGGCAATATTTGCATTGCCTTCACCAAGTTGAGCTGCGTTAGCTTGGATGGCTGCGATGTTTTGGGCGTTCCTTGCAGCATACCCTCCAATTATGGCCATGCTTTGTTGCGGTTGGGGATGATGTGCGTAGGACTCCGCGAAGTTAGCGTTGGGCACCACATAATTTGGTGGGGGTACCGGTGCACCACCCCCCATGCTTGCTCTTGTGGCCCTCCGTAATAACTTGGCGGAGGAGGGATCCCGCCGAATGGTGGCACATTGGGTTGTGCTCTACTCGCTTGTGCGGAGGATGTTCCCTCCTCTACGATTCTTCCTCTTTTGTTCTTCCTTGCAGGGACAAGGAGTCCCTCTTCCAACCAATCTTCCCTCCCTTCGGTGAAAAGCCTAAGCCTCTCATTGGGAAGGGGTAGGTTTACTATGGCCAACCGATAACCTCCTCTCTCATCTCCACTAATGTATTTGCCTTGCTGCAAATACTCAATGCCGAGAGAGGTACCACGCAAAAGATGGTCGGGGTTTCTTGCGATCCCCGACCATAAGGAGAAGGCCAACATGGAGAGGTAGCACCCCGAACCAATATTTCCCGCCCCCGATGTTGCTTCACAACACCAACGGTTGATCATGAGGTAAGAGGGGTCTATTGGCTGCCTGGCAATTAAAGCCAAGTAGAGCCAATTCAACTCCGTGTCGGTCACCTTCGTCTCCTTCATCCTCCCCAATACCCTCTTGCACATCCAAGAGTGAAATATCCGGATAATGGGGTTGCGGATGCAATTGCGTTGTTGATGGGCTTCTCCGGAGATCATATTCCAAAATCTCGCTAACATGCCAGGTGGCACGTCAACTTTCTCCGGAGCTCCCTTGTGGAATCCAAGTAGGTCCCTAACGTGCTCGTAGGGAACCACTTGTTGGACTCCCTCCAAACGGAATGACAAGCTTTGCACCCCATCACCAAGGATAGGTGCAATAGTCATTAAAATTTCCAAGGCGAACCCTATGTGGGTGTCCTCCGATACTCCATTGGAGAATTACACCCATCCAAGGTGCCCCAACATGTAGTATATGTCGGTGCCAAAACCCAAGGTGTAGAGTGCTTGGTCGTCGAATTCGACGTTGGGCACAAGCCTCTTCTCAAGATGAGAGAGCCTCTCCTCCTCCGACGACAAGATGATGAAGCCGTACGAAGAATATATCGGAGTGTAAGGAGGTGGCGCGATTGAACAGGTCGATCGTCGTGGTGGCGCGGGCTTCCCCTCCGTGTGCCCTCGAGGTTCGGTAAACCTCATGGACGTGCTTCTTGCAGCCCTCATACCACCAAGGAGGAGAGCATCGTTCCTCCTCGGTGGTGCCGTATCCGTCTCCATGCTCCGGGGAGACTCGGAAACCGAGTGCCTCCTCGAAGACGTCGTTGATGACGGCTTGGATGACGACGAACCCTTCTTCTTGGAGAAGAGACTTGTGGTTTTCTTCCAAATGGTTGCTGCACTCTTTTCTTCTACTAAAACTCCGGGTTGCAACCGGTAACTAGGCACTAAAACTCTTACTTCGGATGTGGACTTTGAGTGGATTAAGGATGTGGATTTTTTCTTGAGCTATCAAGCTTGGGAAGGTTGTCTATGTCTACGGAGGTTTTGGGCACACAAACTTGAACACACAAACAAAGGAAGGAGAGGGAAGCTTGCCTGCAGAAAATGGGAGCCGGGGGGCTCCTTAAATAGGGTAGGCCGGCCGGCCTGGGCCGACCGGCCTGGGGGCCTCGGTGCACCTCCCCGCCTCGTCTTTCTTCCAAAGACGATCATTTCGCCTCCGCAACTTTCCCCGCCCGCGTGCTCCACGAGTTGCACCGTCCAAACGCTCTCGTCCACTCCTTTTCTTGCATTATTGGTCCTTCCACTTGATGCTTCATGCTTTGGGTCATGTCCATGCTCCCTAGCTCCACTTGCTTCACATGCCACCATGAAATTCCTGCAAAGTTGATGCTTGCTGCCCACCATGCTTGTCCTTTGCACGTGGATTTCGTGAAAGTTGATGAAAGGGAATCCAATGGTGCATGCATGATTAATTCAAACTAGATTGCCTCCATTTAGGTATGTTTAAGGTTAAGCACTCCTCTAATTCGAAATTTAAAATATTTTTCAGAGCCATGCAAGAGCTCAAGCATAAATTTAGAGAAGTTTTTAAACCATTAAAAACAAATGTAAGTCGAAAATATTTTCCGACTACGTTGATTTCGGTCTCACCGGTATAGTTTGCCTTCATCGGTTGAGAGCAAACTTTTCCCGGCTTGATCATGGGGACATAGGTTTAAGTTCTAATTTTGGCTAAATAAGAGAGATTTTGAATAAAACAAAATTAGATGAGGCTTAGAAAAATTCTAATCCTAGAGAAACCAAGGATATATATTTTTAAACCAACCAAAAGTTTTGATTTCTATGTTCACGCGAGTTCTACCACGTGCTGAATTTTATTAACACCTAGATATAAGTCGTGGCTCTACTCGTGTGGTTTTAGTATGAAAAATAAGTCAACCTCAGCACCATAATGAGGGTGAAAGGTTGAGTTAGGTTCTGAAATTATTTGGTTGAGGTTTCTTGAAAAGAAAAGAACAGACAAGCACATAGGAGGGTTCATGCAAAGGGTTTATTATAAAGCAAAACATTCAATCAAGAATTATGTCTCTAATATTGTTCAACCACTTCTAAGTCTAATGTCTTTGCGTAATAAAACTCAAAACTAAATTATTAAAAAGACTCGAAAAACCTGGAATCGGGTTGTCCTCCCGGTAGCTTATTCTTGACTCAACGAAACGGGTTGCCTCCCGCCTAGCGCTTCGTTTATAGTCTATAGCTAGACTTCTTCACTTGATTACTCCGGATCAACGCTCCTTGCGGGCGTTGCAATCTTGGGTACCCACTTCCGCACCATCTTGGGCACGGGCTTGTCTTCCGGCTTAGTCATTTTTTTGGTCTTCACAGGAGGCTTCTCTTCCTTTGTCTTGACGGATGCAACACCTTCTTTGATTTTCTTTACGTTCATTTTTTCGGCTCCTTCTTCTTTTTCAGCCCCTCCGTTTGCTTTGGTTCTCTCTTCACTCCAATCATGTTGCATGCCTCGATTGTTGGACGGAACTTGAAGGAACTCCTTTCTCCATTGATATCGAACATGATCTCCCCCTTGCCAACATCAATAGTAGCTCCCACGGTCTTGAGAAAAGGCCTCCCTAGGATGAGCGGCGGCTTCTCCCTCTCTCCCATCTCGAGCACAACGAAGTCGACGGGGATGAAGTGGTGTCCGATCTTCACGGGTACATTTTCAGCAATGCCCAAGGGATAGCGAATGGAGTTGTCTCCCAACTCCAAACATATACCCGTAGGCTCCATTGGTAGGTGTAGCTTCTCGAACACATCCCTCGGCATGACGCTTACACTAGCTCCAAGGTCGCATAATGCCTTCTCGAAGTTGAAAGAACCAACCGAACATGGAATTGTAGGGCACCCGGGGTCCTTTTGCTTCTCTAGCCCATTAGCAATAGCGGCACTACACTCCTCGGACATCTTGACATGATCTACCCCGAGTGTTGCTATCTCATATTTATTTGCAAGTATGTCTTTAAAGTAACGAGAATATGTAGGTACTTGTAGGGCATCTAGTAATGGCATGTTGATGCTAAGTCTACGCACAACTTCCACAAACTTCTCAAAGTGGTTGTCGAGTTTACCTCGGAAGTAGTGTGGCTTGAGTTGCGGTATCCTCGTGTCTTCCTCCGGCATATCAAATTCGGGTTCCTCGGTGGCGATCCCCGTAACCTTCTCTTTAGCAACTCCTTCCACCTCGGTGGATGGTTTAAGCTTCCTTGCTCCCGCGGAACGTTCCGGATCTTCGGTCTCCTTCCCCGAACGTGTTTGAATGGCCTTCGCCGATTCGGGACTTTTGGGTTGTCCCGGAAGCTTCCCTTCATCATTAGTGAGGTGCCCCGCAAGTTGTCCAACTTGCGTCTCAAGCATCTTCATCATGTTGAGCACTTGATGATTGGAACTTCCGACCTCCGTCACTTTGCTATCGATGTTCTCCAACACCTTGTCTATGGTCTTGAACTTGGTGACGGTGTCCTTGTTGATCTTAGCTTGCTCATCCATGAACTCCTTCAATTGTATACGAAGCGGAACCGCGTTAGGAATAGATGAGCTTGCATTAAATTGAGGCCTACCTTGGCCGTAGCGGAAGTTCGGCAATTCTCCCTTCCTCATGTAGTCGAGCACTTTGGCTTCCTCCGGACAATCTTTGCGGACATGGCCATACTCTCCACATTCTTCGCATGTGGACCTTGCTTCGGCGGCCTTCAAGTCTTGAGCCTCTTTCTTTTCCGTCTCCATCTTCTCCAACCTCCTCATGAGCGAGTCGATCTTGCCTTCAAGTATGTTCTCCTTCTCCACTTGCAAGACTCCTTTGATGTTCCCCGTGGGTTGAACCGGATGTAGGCGCCTGGACGACGCCCACGTGTCATTATCCGCGACCTTCTTGAATAGAGTGAAAGCTTCCGTCGGTGTAAGTTCGATGATGGATCCTCCCGCCGATGCATCGATGATCGTCCTTGACGCCATGGTGAGTCCTTGATAGAACTTTTGCACGAGGTCTTCCTTCGGGAACTTGTGATGCGGAACCGCCTGGGTGTACTCGTTGAAGCGCTCGAATGCCTCCGAGATAGTTTCCGTAGGATATTGAACAAAGGTGGCAATCTTATTACGCAAGCTTTGAGTTTTACCCGGTGAGTAGTATTCCTTCATGAAAGACTTCATCAACGTGTTCCAATTTTGCACCGTCTCCGCCGGTTGAGAGTGGAACCATTGCAAAGCCTTCCCGAGTAGTGAGAGCGGAAAAAGCCTTTCCCTCATTTGGTCTTGAGTCACCCCATCCATGTTGAAAGTCTGACATAGTTGAATGAATGCTTGGAGGTGAAGGTTCGGGTCCTCTTTACCGGTGAAGGGTGAATGTTGCACCATGCAGTTTGTTGAGGTATTGATCTCGAACGGTCTTCCGATCTCCTCAAGGTTCAAGATTGGTAGGTCGATGATGTCTAGGGTGCATAGCTCCCCAATCTTGCGTTCTTGCGGTGGTTGGTCACCCATCGGTGGATGTCGATTCTCCCGAGGACTTTGAGGTGGTGAATTCTTCGGAGATTCCTCGCGATCCTTTGTCTTCCGACTCCGAATCTACAAAATCCAAATTTTTTAGCTTGATGTGCTTCGCTTCTCCTTAGCCCGTAAAGTTTTTCCCGGATCATCCACAAAATTATCGGGTTTGTTGGAGAGGTAGCCGTCCATCTCCTGTTAGGGTTAGCAATAAACAAAGTATGCAAAAACTAGAAAGTAAAAACAAATCTATAAAAACTAGGGTTAGACAAACTAGATTAGATGTATTTTGAGGATGATCAAAATTTAGTAGATGCAAAAAGAAAAACAAAAAGAAAACTGAAAATTACAAAAAGGCAATAAACTGAAAACTGAAAATTACCACAAAAAAACAACAACCCTGTATGCATGCAGGTCATGGTAGAGTGCTCTCCTCTTGCTACTGCAGTATTCCAATGCATGTGCCACATAAAGGGCAGTCCTCATCCTCATTGACCAGCTTAGGGGGTTTGTCTCCCCTGCAACACACACACCGATCCACCATGAGGGCTAAATGCAATTATCATTTTCTTTTTACATGAAGGTCCTAATCGATGTTATTATCTTGCAGGTTCATCGGCTGCTTACCAAGTGATCTGAGGGAAGGGCGAATGGGAAATATTGTTGTGTTCATGAAGCCTTCATCTCCCTTTGCTTAGTTTTTTCATGAATGGGAAAATTGTTTGTTTCAGATGAACAAAGATATGGTGGTGATATCAGTCTTGGTTTCATCTTGTGCCTGTAGTGACCTCTGGATATTGGGACTTTCTCAGTGCTATGTGTGGTGCGCATAACTCGGTGTTGTGCTCGTCGCTAAATTGTTTTATTATCAGATACTAGGGACACAATGTGAAAACCTGCTTGTTTGTTTGCTTCAGTTTGTTTCAGCTTGTGAACTCATAACCTGTTAGTTGTGTGGGTGTCAGTTCGTATATCATGTTTAGCTCTCATTTACCACATGTTCATTAGTGAACATTGTATGAGTGTTCACGGTTAATAGTTGTATCAAAGTTCGTTTATGACTTGCAAGCGGACAAGTCTCCCGTCGTAGTCAAGGGACCCTTCTTCCCTCGAGTGGTGAACCCAAGGTATCGAATCTGTGGAACAAATGTGTGACGCAAAACTTAATCTAATAAAGCCAAGTAACTTCAATCTTCGATAAAAGAAACCCTAATTCATCTAAGTAAAAGACACGAAACTAATCTAATCTACTAAAGACCGAAGAAAACAAAGTAAGATTAGGTAGATAAACCGATCTAGAGAGATCAGGGTAAGCCTTTTGTTGAAGTTCCAAGCAAGAGAAGAAGTAGCAAATCGAATCTTATTAGAAGCCTCTTTAAATCGTGGTTTCCCATCCAAATCCGAAAACATCCGCCTTTCGGAACCCCCATTCTGTCACAATGTATCCCTACTCATGCGGGGAGCTTAGGGCGAGTCAAAAGACAAGTCGAGATTCTTTCGGAAGATCCGGCGCGTACCTCTAGCCACCGCGGCTACAAGAACATCCTATGTAATCTGTCTCGAGAATAGAATTGGAATAAGCAAAGCCGATCGAAAAACGAAATCTTCGAGGAAACACTTGATCGCTAGGAAAAGATTCAACTTGATAATTCAACTATAACAATGATACATACACAAGATCACCACCGGGATCCTTCCTTGATCTTGCTTCTAGCTTCGGGAACTCCGACGTGGTCTTCCGTGCAAGGTTCCCACGTCGGCTAGGGGAAACCCTAGTCAACTAGCTGGACCCTCTCCTCTCCGAGATGGTGTCCCTCTCTTCTCTGCTCCTCGGCGGCCGATGACGAATTGTATGATGCGTGGCTCTCGGTCAGGGGGCTATACATAGCCTGATTGGCGGCTAGGGCAAAGGGGAGCCTCCACCGGGCCCCGGACGGGCCGGGCCGACCGGCCCGGCCGGCCGGCTCGGGCCCATCCGGAGCCCGGCCCCGAGGCCTCCTTTGCTCTACGTCGGTTCCCTTGCTTCCCGGATGTTTCCCCCTTCGCATGTAGGTCCATGTCGTCGCTTTCTCCGAATTGGGCATAACTCCTTGTCTTGCAAGATTCAGCACTTTTCTGGTCAGGTCCTCGGAGTTTGTCGTCTTCTCGGATCAAGTCTCTGGCTTCTTGAAGTTAAGTTTGCTTCATTGCATGATTTGTACGGGGCTTCAAGGTCTTGTCATAAGGTGCTTGGTGAACTTAGCCCGAAAGTCTTGCTTTCAACGCTAAAACCCTGTATAAACACTAAACTGCAAAACCGACATGCACACGTGAACTTGTTATACCACGGGGGTTAGTACCAATGGATAAGGTATAAAACTCATGCCAACACCGACGGTAAACTCATGGCTAGGTTGACGGATTTTCACCGTCAACAATGAGCTGATGTGTTATGGCTTGAATAATTGAATTTCCGTTTGCTTTTTCTACTTAATTATCACTGATTGGCTTTTGAAATTGTGTGCGCCCTTCCTACTAGCTAGCTCTTGTCGAGACCCATCCACTAGACGTGGAGAAATAATGCAAACGAGTGCTTGACCAGTTTGAAATCAATTGCATGGAGAAAACAAGACTAAAGTGAGCAATTCCCAAAGATCGACAACATCCATCCACTGATTGTTGGGCGTTGGGTTGTATCAGTTGCAATAATAAGCTACTTTTGTTGTCCTCTTTACAAATATTATTGTTGACGCTTTTTCCGGTCAAACACACGAGTGCGCTGAATCGCGCGGTAGTCGATATCACCTCGTCGAGGTTCCCAGCACGGGCCGGTCTAACCGCTCTGGGGGGCCGGTCTAACCGCCTTGGACAGGAACGTCGCCGAAAACCTAAGATCACTGCCCCGGGAGGGACCCCGTCAGGGACAACGCGCCTAGGGTTGTTCTAAGGTCGGCAGACCACTTAGAACGCCCTAAATCGCCGTAGAGACGAAGAAGGAAGCAAAGGGGTTGGAAAAGTAGGGTAAAGAGATAAAAAGGTAAAATTGATATGTTCGATTGGGTGATCGCTCCTCAATCGGCCACGACCCTTTATATTTATAGGGTGGGGAGGTCTTGCCCCTGCTGGAGTTGAAAGCCTAACAAATCTCGTGCTAAAATACAATTCCAATTCGGTTTACAAAGCCTAGACCCGGTTAAACCGCCTGGTCCCCCGGTCTAACCACCCGGGTGAAGTGGAGATCTTCCGGAAGCCATATCTCTCTCATCCGGACTCCGAATTGGACGTTCTATATATGGATCTTGATCTACTCGACGAGACCTATCCAATGGGGAAGTACAATTTACCTTTTAAAAACTTTGGCCAAGGAGGTCTAACAGGGGTAGACGGCGGTCTAACCGGGTTAGCCCAGACCTGCCATTTTTGGGTGTCAACATATGCCCCCCTGTTTTTGAGTAAAGCTTGCATACTAAAAAACAATTCTAAGGTCGATGAAACACTTTCCACCGGCCATTTTATCCTAAGGGCGATTCTCATTGAAATCGGCCATGCCTTCTCAATTATCTTCAAGATCCATGTGCACTGGAGAAGAACTGTAATCAATAAGTTGCTCGTCGTCTTCTAGAAAAGGTACCGACAACAACTTATCATCACAAGCCATGGGGACTAAAGAAGTGAAACTGGGCGACTTCTCTGGTGAACCCGGTCTGACCGCCTGGTCAGCCGGTTTAACCGCCTCGGGCGGTTTAACCGTCTCCTCTGTCGGTTTGACCGCCTCTACCTGAGGTGTTGTTTTATCTCTCTATTCCTTCCCTAGTGGTACCATGGGCCTGTAGCTATTGAAGAACTTGTCCCTCTGTTCTTCCAACTCTTTTTCCTTCTTCTCCCACAACCTCAAGTGTTGAAGCTTCCTCCTTTGAGTGTGAGTCAAACCGGGAGGACACCATCTCGGTAGAAAGTACTTGGAGTTGGAACCACTTCCACTAGCCTCATGGTCACTAGTAGCAATAGATCCCTTTTGAGCAGATGTCCCAACCTGATTGTTTAAAACAACCGGTCTCTTGCTATCTTTCTCAACAGGAACGTCCATCGTCCCAATCTGGATGATATCTTGACTAGTAGTCCTTTCTGGGTCGACATCCATCTCTTCAACCTTCTCCTCTCTGATCTTGGGCTTGTAGACTTGCTTCGGAGAAAGTTGAACTTTTTTGTGCAGGGCGGTCTGACCGCCTATAGGGGCGGTCTAACCGGGTGGTCCTGGTGACCCTGTCCAGACTGACGTGGCGTCCAGCGATCTCGTGTAGGTCGTGAAATCTGATCCAGAGCTGGCCTCCTTGATCCTCCCCGTCCAGGATAAAAGGATTGTTGATATGGCACCCAAATTACTCCATTGTCATCATAGATTGGACGAGGCGGACTTGAACTTGAAGGAGCCCATAATGGAGCAAAGCACCTTCCTTGTTGAGATGATTCACCCTTGAACCCTGTAGCTGCCCTGGGAGGCGATGACGGCCAATCTTGATGTGTGGGCGACCTCATCCTTTTTTTTAACGGCCGATCACTTGTAACGACCTTTTGTTTGGAGTATTTGTTGAATAGCATGTCAAATGTGACCTTTGGCTTTAGAACACTCCCCTGGTTCTTTGCCACGTTAAGCTTCCAGTTTCCAATCTCCGGTCGCTTTGGTTTGAGCATCTTTGGGTGACCATGAGCAGGGGCGGTCTGACCGGCTACCCCAGCCTTTTCAGGCTCAAGTGGTTGCCGACTGATAGGCGCGGACGACCCTTGCCCCCCAAGTCCAGAAGCTCTGACGGTGATCTTGAATGTTTCTTTACCATCAGGGGTCTTCACATAAGCAACTTATCTTGTTAGCTCTTTTCCTCTCAAATCAGGCTTTGCTTCCCCGACCACCACATTCTTGCCCTTGGTTACTTCGACTTGATGTGGCTGAACCAGAACCTTGGGCTGCTGTAATTCCATGGTGTTGATAGGAAAAGGATGCTTCTCAACTTGCTTTTCATGAAGTACCAAACGACCTTCATTTATGACCGATTGAATTTTGCGACGAAACACATTGCAATCATTAGTAGCATGAGAATAAGAATGATGATATTTACAATATGCACATCGCTTTATCTCATCAAGTGGAGGCATGATATGAGATATTTTAATATTTCCAAGTTTAAGCAATTCATCAAAAATGCGATCACACTTACAAACATCAAAAGTAAATCTTAATTCTTCTTGCCGACCTTTACTAGCCGGCTTAAGTGATGTACAAGAAAAAGATTTATCTTCAGAAGGCCACACAAATTCAGCACTATAAATATCAGTCTCATCGTTCAAATTATTAGAAACATAATCAACTACATGAACATCAGACCGATGAGACTCAAGTTTTTCTATTTCTTTATTTAATTTCAGTTCTTGTGCCATGCCTCTCACAAGAACAGAATCAAGTGAATAAAAGTTCACACCTTCTAATCTTTCTCTAAGAGCAAATTTTAATCCTTTAGCAGCAAGATTAGCTAGGTCGGAATCAGAAATCGACAAATTGAAACAACGATTTTTAACCTCTTTAAAACGCTTAAGGTAATTAGAGACCATCTCGTCTTTACCTTGCTTAACCGATGTTAAATCTGTCAATTTTAATTGATAGTCCCCACTAAAGAAGTGATCATGAAATTTTTGCTCTAATTGATTCCAAGAATCAATAGAGTTGGGGGCTAAAGATGAAAACCAAGCAAAGGCGGTACCCATTAAAGATAAAGAAAACAATCGCACTTTAAAAGATTCATGGGCACTTGCTTCACCTAGTTGAGCAATGTATTGGCTTATGTGCTCCCAAGTTGTACGATTTTCTTCACCACTAAATTTAATAAAATCAGGTACGCGCCAACCAGGGGGATAAGCCATAAGATCAAATTCAGCTTTATAAGGTTTTTGGTATAACCTAGAATTACCCATATCAATGCCGATTTATTTTTAACCATGCTAGCTACTTGTTCCTTAAATTTATTAAGTTCATCAATAGCAGCTAGTTGGGACTGCCTTGCAGCTGATAAATCAACTTTATTCACAAGAGGTGGATTCCCTGGAACACCCATCATCTGGCCAGACGGGGTGGTCAGACCGGCCATGGGGGGCGGTCTGACCGGGGTCGGCTCCGACAATGATGGTTGTCCCAGATCAAAACCAGTCAGCATGCCATGCACAGGTGTCTCAATTGAGGTTCCTGACGCTGCCGACAAGCTTGTTTGGAATACCCCTTGTGAATCTAATTGAGGGATAGCATCATTAGGAAAATTAAAACTACTACTTTTACCCTCAACTTTTTCTAAGCGAGCAATCATCTTGGCAACCTGACTATGCTGATTAATAAAAACACACTCGAATTTATTAGACAATTTAGTAAGCTTTGTAGATAGATCAATTTCAGGCTTGCTTACAGTGGTGATTACCCCAATCTTGTCGTTGTTGACCTTGATCGCCGGTAACTCGAAATCTTGAGTCATCGACACCTTGCCTGAGCGATCTTTTCTGGCGCCAGAGAGGAACTGCTGCTTGATGTACTCCTGAAGCTCGGTGTACTTCCTCTGGTCCTCTTCGCTGAGATCTTCGATGTTCACCATGATCGGTTTGTAAAACCAGATCTGTTCCCCAGCAGAGTCGCCAAAAGTGTGTTGACGCTTTTTCCGGTCGAACACATGAGTGCGCTGGATCGCGCGGTAGTCGAATATCACCTCATCGAGGTTCCCAGCACGGGCCGACCTAACCGCCCTGGGGGCCGGTCTAACCGCCTTGGACAAGAACGTCGCCGAAAACCTAAGATCGCTGCCCCGGGAGGGACCCCGTCAGGGACAACGCGCCTAGGGTTGTTCTAAGGTCGGCAGGCCACTTAGAACGCCCTAAATCACCGTAGAGACGAAGAAGGAAGCAAAGGGGTTGGAAAAGTAGGGTAAAGAGATAAAAAGGTAAAATTGATATGTTCGATTGGGTGATCGCTCCTCAATCGGCCACGACCCTTTATATTTATAGGGTGGGGAGGTCTTGCCCCTGCTGGAGTTGAAAGCCTAACAAATCTCGTGCTAAAATATAACTCCAATTCGGTTTACAAAGCCTAGACCCGGTTAAATCGCCTGGCCCCCCCCCCCCGGTCTAACCGCCCGGGTGACGTGGAGATCTTCCGGAAGCCATATCTCTCTCATCCGGACTCCGAATTGGACGTTCTATATATGGATCTTGATCTACTCGACGAGACCTATCCAATGGGAAGTCAAATTTACCTTTTAAGAACTTTGGCCAGGGCGGTCTAACCGGGGTAGAGGGCGGTCTAACCGGGTTAGCCCAGACCTGCCATTTTTGGGTGTCAACAACTATATATATATATACAGAGAGTACTGGAGAGTAGATTAATTTTCTTCTCACCTCTTTTTAGGAAACATATATACTGGTGTGCGGCATCAGTACATGTTATTTTTTATTAGTACATATAAAATCCAACAAATGTGCAGTAAAGGCCTTAGGGAGGAGAATCCTCGAGAGATGCTATTCGGTTGAGCAATGTTCGTTAATTATGCAACATATTATATAGTTCGTTTTGGGGGATAAGAGTTACTCCCTCCATACCCAAATTAGTTGACGTTTAGGACATGATTACGGTAACCAAGGAGTCATTAATTAAGGGTTTTCCCTGTCTGTCCCTATTAAATAGAGGTGCAGGTGCATTCTAATCAAGGAACTATGGTAGCTCAGTTGGCTAGTGCAACGACGTGTGGGTCTTGCAGCTCGTGTTCTTTTGCATGGGCCTGTTTCGGACGTGCTGGCGCGCGTTGGCCGTGTTTTCGCCGTGCGCGGCGCGCGCTGGGCGAGTTTTTTCGCTCGTGGCGCGCGTTTTTTTCGTAGTTTCGCTCGGCAAACGAGATTTGGGATGGCGCCATACCCTCTGACCTTTCGTTTTCACCGTGGCTATTTAACCGGCAAACAGCACGGGACAGCCTGTTGCTTCCTTTGCTTTGTTTGCACATTCACGCAGCCATGGGTGATTCCTTCCTTCCCTTTGATCTCAACGTTATATTAGAACAAGATGATGACAAGGGCTTCGATCCAAATATTGGTAACGTTCGCTTCTTTGCTTATCAACGCTCGTTTTTGTCTTGCTTCTTTGCTAGCTTTACTCCTTCCACTACTACGGCGTGTCGGCTCATTCATTGTTTGACTTTGATCTCAATGTTTGTTTAGAGGACGATAACGACGACAACATTCCCTTTGAGGTCAGCGAGCATGAAGATGACGCCGACAACATTCCCTTTGAGCTCAACGAGCATGAAGACGACGCCGACAACGCTGCCTTTGATCTCAACGACCATGAAAATGTCGACGGCAACGCAGGTTTCGATCTGAACGAGCCTATACATGATGAGCATGCCAACTGTACCTCTTCTTCTTCCTTAGCTGTTCAACTACAATGTTCTTTTTCTTGATGCTGAATTATTCATGTCCTGTTTTTATAGGATTTGATTTGAACCTACCACTAGATGAATTTGGAGCGGTTAATTTTGATTATGTACAAAACCTAGCTGGTAAGCATGCCTACATTTACATCATGTCGTCAGTTATTTTTACCATGAATAAGCTTGTTTCTTTTCCCACATTTAGATCATGTCATGAGTAGTATATGCAATCCATGCGCATGCCATGAGAGTTCGAGTAAGCATAAACAGTTAGGGCCAGGTCACTATAGTTGTGAGATCATGTCCTGCATTACACACTTCTGTTTTAAAAAAGTCCATCACTAAAAGTGAAGAGTTACATACCGTGAGCACTACATTATTTACCATCAATAAGCTTAGGCATATCCTGCGTATCCTGCATTACACACTTGTTTTTTAAAAAAATGTCCAACACTTCTGTTAGCACAATCCAGAGTCTATACCATGAGTACATTATTTACAATCAATAAGCTTCTTTAACCCCTATATTTAGAGCATGTCGTGAGTTACTGTATTTATACCATGAATAAGCTTGTTTTTTTCCTATATTTAGATCAAGGTGTCCAACAAAAGCATGAGTATTCTGATAATGTAAGACAACAAGTGTACCAAGCATTGTTGATGAGAAGCAAGAATGGGCGTCTAGGCAAACATGATACAACAACTGTTTCCCAGCAATTTGGAGTAAGGATTCGGACAATTCAGTGCATATGGGAGCGAGGTAAAAACCAACTTGCTCAAAATATTCCGGTCAAGGTTCCTAGTTTAAAGAAAGGTAAATGTGGCCGCAAAGCAATCCCTATTGATTTGGAAAATTTGAGGAACATTCCTCTCCAACAAAGAATGACCATAGAAGATGTGTCTAGTAGACTTGGTATTATCAAATCTAGGATGCAAAGGTATTTGAAAAAAGGTATGCTTAGGCAACACTCTAGTAGCGTGAAACCTTATCTCACTGAGGATAACAAGAAGACTAGATTGAAGTGGTGCATTGACACGATTGACCAAAGTTTGCTTGATGATCCAAGGTTCAAGGATTTGTTTGATGTTGTGTTTATTGATGAGAAGTGGTTCTATCTCTATCAAAAATTGGAGAGGTATTACTTGCTACCCGATGAAGATGAATCACATCATCTTTGCAAGAACAAGAACTATATTCCTAGGATCATGTTTTTGTGTGTTGTTGCTCGGCCAAGATTTAGAGATGGAGTGTGTGTGTTTGATGGCAAAATAGGTTGTTTTCCACTAGTTACTATTGAGCATGCTATTAGAGATAGTCCTTATCGGTTGCATGGTGAGGAAGTGATCAAGCCAATCCAGTCAATCACAAGGGATCTCATAAGAGAGTTCATGATAAACAGAGTCTTGCCGGCAATAAGAGCAAAGTGGCCAAGAGAAGATGTGCACAAGCCAATTTACATACAACAAAATAATCCTCCTACTCATTTGAAAGCAGATGATCCTCAGTTTTGTCAATTTGCTAAGCAAGATGGGTTTGACATTCAGCTTATATGTCAACCAGCAAATTCTCCAGATTTTAACGTTTTAGATTTGGGTGTCTTTCGAGCTATCCAAGCAATTCAATACAAGAAAAGTGCTAAGACAATGAAAGATCTAATTCCAGTAGTGCAAGAGGTAAATGATCACTCATTTCATTCTCAATAAAATAAAGATTCTAAGACAATGTAGTTCGATATAATTTCTTGAATACTTGTTTTGTAGGCATTTTCGGAGTATAGCCCATGGAAATCGAATAGAATATTTTTAACATTACAAACGGTGCTGAAGGAAGCAATGAAGATTAAAGGTTGTAACAATATAAAGATTCCTCACTTGCAGAAACAAAGATTAGAGAGGGAAGATAGGTTGCCACTGCAGATCCCATGTGAAGCTTCATTGCTTGTTGAAGCCATTAGTAGTCTAGAAGCAAATTAGAAGATGCAATTTAGTTCATGCAAGTAAAAAGTGTGCTGAATGATTATGTATCTTAGTTTAAATGCATGTAGTACCTTACTGTTGGTTGGCCTGGGCAGTGTTGGTTGCATGCTTCATCTTCTCCTCCAACTTCTTTACAATTTGTTCAGGCACAATGATGGTATCACCACGCATTGCAAGTTTCTCCACATCAGGAATGACGAGCTCACAATCAAACTTGTCCAAATCATAGAGGATCCATGACGTCATGTCGTAGTCTTCATGCAAAAGGCCATAACGGCCACACCTCCGAGCATTGCGGAGAGCTTGGTAACATGCCTCTCTGAAGACACCGCCACCATGGAACGTGTTGCAGCGAGGAGACTCGACGCCCTCGTCGATGTCCGGCACCTCGTCACCGGCAACCGGCACCTCATCGACAGCGGTCGGCACCTACTCGACGGAGCCCGACACCTCGTCGCTGGCAACCGGCACATGCTCGACGGCGTCCGGCACATGCTCGATGGAGTCTGGCACCTCGCCGCCGGCAACCGGCACCTCGTCATCGACGTACAGCTTCAACTTTGACATCTCCGAGTCCCCGCCGGCGCGCTGGGCCATGGAGGCGGCGGCGACACGGAGATCCATGGCCAACACATCCTCCTTCGAGACCGCGATCACATCCTCCTCCAACGACGACGCCCTGGGGTTCGCTGCCATCGTGCATGTTGTGGAGCACCACATGCTGCCGCCGCACTAACAGCACATGCTCATGTACGTCGCCCCGCAACAGGCAAGTACTAGACGTGCTGGCTTCTAGACTTGGCTGCCGGTCTTGGCCTGCATCGTCCTCGACGTGTTGGCGTCGTGGGTTGCCCCGTTGCACGTGCTGCGGTGTCCCGGCGGCTGCGAACTCTAAACCCTATCAGAGCTACCGGACTGGAATGGGTGGAGGCACGCGTGGTGTGGGCGATGAAGGGTGCGTCGAGCGTGGAGATGAAGGGCGCGTCGCGTACTCGCGTGGAGATGAATGCGTGCGTGTTGGGCGTTGGGCTGTGAGAGCTACGTGGGACTCACGATGAATGCAACCGTGTTGAATGTGGCGGTGCGCAACGAACTACAAATCGAGTAGATGGGCAATCTCGTCCAAAAACCAGCCCTGGTGCCCAGAAAGTCAAGTTTTGTGAAAACATCCTCTAGGCCCAGGACGTCAACTAATTTCGGTATGGAGGGAGTATTGCTCAAGTACTAAATATCAATGAAAAATATTATAACGAATCACAACGAGAGCCAATAAATTGAACAATCTTTCAAAAACCTGACCAATAAACTAGCACCGAAGAAACAAAATCAAACTAGCACATGACCACCTGACAAAAATACTACTTTAACTAGGTCCAAAATAAATATGACTCCTACCAAACAATACTAATTCCTTTTCCTTTTGAACACATGTTTATCCATTGTTGCCTGACTCATTCCTGACAGTTCGTTTCCATCAAGTCCTTCCATGCTACCAGATGTGGGGGTATCTGCACTTTTATTGAACTCTTCCTGCTAGAGAATAAGAACATACTTTATAAATATGGGTACAAGTTGTTAAACAAAAATTGACAAATGTTTGTCAGCAAAGTAACCATATTATGAAGAAAAAATATTATCTCCAGACATCGCCGTAAGTTGTTGTCGTCTTTTTTCATAAAGGCTGTCAAAAGGTTCTCAACATTAGTCAGTCTCTTTGAGAGATGTATAACTTCCTCGGTGTTGTTGCTAATCATTGAAATTGGTGTGATAATGTCCTTTTGTTTCATATTACAATGTACCTGAACGATTATAGTACATACAACAAGTAAGAATTTAAAAATATTTACTTTTACATCATATAGTTTTGAAAATATGTATAGTTACCGGCTGATCAATTGTAGGTACTTTCCTTAAATCATCCACGACCTGCATGAAAACAAAAGCAGTGGCTTCAGATGTATGTATTGCTTTGAAATAGAAGTACCTAATTAAACTATACATATTTACCATGCCATGGGAACGTCCATAACTGATATCATACATGTCCCGCTTATACGCAGCATCCTCGTCCCAATTTTTGAGGAGAGGTGTTGTATGCCATGAAAAGAAAAGGTAACTCTCCCAAGGACTGACCTTTTCCCAGTACGTGTACTGAAAAAAATTGGAAAGCATTAGAATTTTAAAAAGGTCATATGCAGTATGAGTTACAAGTGCATTGCATATAGATTACCAGCAAAAGGGCCAAATTACCCGAAGGCCATACATTTTAGTGATCTTTCTTCACTGTTGCAAGGCTATCCTTTAAAAATTGGAGAGTGAAAGCATTCCAATTCATGTTTTAAATTTTGGACACATCTCTAACTAGTGAATAGTACGACATGGGCACAACCTCCTTTGGTTGTGGGGATAAAATTGTTGCTAATAGGAAAAGGACAAAGCTTCTGAGTCGTAGGTCCTTCATCTTCCATAATTCTAATCATTTCCCTAATGCCTATGAACCTCCAAGTAGAGTTAACCTTGTATTCTTTAGGGATAACATCGGGACTAATGTTCCCATATAGCAGTATTGTAGTCCCCTCATCTTTAAGCCCATTTATGATTTCAGCATCATATGTGTACATGGTGAAGCTTTCACCGTACCCAAAAGTGAACTTCTCATCTACTGGATCGTACAAGTCAGTGAGGCAATTCAGTAGATTTTTCCTCATCTTTACCGGCTTAAGGCTGAGCATACTCTCAAAGTCGAGATCTTTAATCTGCCTTTCATCATCCAAATAGGAAACAATCCGAATAAACTGGTTGACAGAACATGGAATCCTAAGGGAAACTAATTATTAACACCCGAAAATCGCTATACGTAGCCACAGTTGTAATGTATTTAATCTAATCCCACAGATCTGAGGAATATGTACCAAAAAAATGAAGGTTCAAATCAGATGCGAACATTGTTCAATTCAGCCACGAAACATTCACCTAATCAGGCACGATAAGTAGTTCAAATCAACCTCATCTAATCAGGCACGAAAAATTCATGAAAACACGGACTTGCTACGGCCGGCGGCTTGCAAACTCAGCAGCGGCGACGGGCGCGGTGACAGAAGGTGCGCCGCGACAGAAGGGGCGCCGCGGGGGATTTTTTTTTCACGTAGGCGACGTCGGCAGATGGGATGCGTGCGATCCAGTTTTATAACTGGAAGTGGCGGCAATCCAACAGGCCCGACTCTCGTGCCCGTTCAGGCCCAATGCACTGCTCAAGGCCCGTGTACAGACAGGCTTTATTATTTTATGTCAAATAATATGTAATGTTTATATCATAGCAAATCAGCTTTTATTGTTCTGAAAAAATTAAAATACTTTTGGACTTTTATAATATGTAAATTTTACTCTGAAACTAATAATTATACATACATAACAGAAGCTACATGCCAGTAGACCTTAACATGGTCGGGTCATTTTTGGGTTTTTTTAGTTATAATTTTCAGGTCAGGTTGGTTTGAGTCGTTTTTTTCCGGACGGGTTGGGTCGGGCGGGCTATGATCAGGTCTACATGTCATGTTATTCCTAGTTTCATGAAAACTCATGTCATCCCTTGACTTGTTCGGGTAACTCATTATTCATTTTTGACCTTGATTAATAGAAGTCTAGCTTAATCTCACTCTGGAGCGGGGTAGGGATGGAAAGTGGTATCTGTATACGCGCCATTTCCATCACTAGGCGGGTGGGTGGGGGGCTCACTTTGTGATGACATTGTGTAGTACCGACAATCCCATCCACAAGAACAAAGGACAACATATGCAACTGATGGCTATCTAGAGAAAGATGGGACCAGGGACGGAGGTACCCAATGGGGCGGGGGTAGGGATGGAAAGTGGTATCCGTATCTGCGCCATTTCCATCCCCAGCTCTGTCACTATTAGATGGGACATAATAGACTTGCTCGTCTGGCTGGTGGCTGGTGCCCATGTGTTCTGAGATGAAAGTATTGCTAGCCGGTGGTTGATAAGCCAGACGAAAAAGGCGTGCCAACTAGGTATAAGCCGCATTTTGGGGTTAAAGGCATCTCCTCTGGCCGGTGGTTGATAAGCCGGACGAACAAGGTGTGGCAGCTAGGTATAAGCAACATGTTGTGGTTAAAGGCATCTCCTACAAACATCTAAGATTCATTAACAAGTTATGGTAGTTTTTTTTCAAATAAGCGTGTATTACTGAAATGTATTTATGACCTTATAAAATTAATGAGCTGTTATATGTACATAACACGTATGAAAAAAAGCAGTGAAGTTGTAAAGTGAAAAAACAACTACTAATGGTGGGACAAGAACATATTCTAGGGGTCGAACCTGTGATCTCTCGTGTTATGCAAACCAAATAAACCACTGTGCTTTTTGTCATGTTTCAGTAACTATAAGTTATCTATTTTACTATTCAAATTTAAATTACGGCGGACAAGAAAGGGGTCTTGAATGGGTTCGAACCCTTCCACTCTCAGGTAAACCGAGCCGGTCGTGCCTTCGTACCTCCGGTGGCCCGAGACGGCCGTCACGTACGACTGGGCGGATCACCCCGACCACATTCCACAGTAGGGGGGTTACCCCCTCATGGTGGCGCCGCTCTTCATCACCAAGTGGGTGCACAAGGTGCTCATGGACGGAGGAAGCGTCCTCAACATCGTCTACATGTCCACCCTTGACAGCATGGGGATCCAGCGGTCTCAGCTCCGCCCGTCTTCGATCCCATTCCACGGAGTCATTCCCGGGACGGAGGCGGTCCCACTCGTACAGATCGACCTAGTGGTCACCTTCGGCGACGAGGGGAATTTTTGCAAGGAAACACTCACATTCGAGGTCGTCGGCTTCCCGAGAACGTATCACGTGATCCTCGGGAGGTCGGCATACGCGAAGTTCATGGAGGTCCCCAACTACACCTGCCTGAAGCTGAAGATGCCCAGACCCAAGGGATTCATCACCATCGGCACCAAGCTTCAGCACGCATACGAATGCGACGTTGAGTGCTTCCACTTCGCGGATTCTCTCATCCCCTCCAATGAGCTCGCCGAGGAGCCAGTTCCGGAGGTGCTCGGCATCCTTGGAAACCGCCAAATGAGAGACGTGCTCGTTCAAGCCCACAAAGGACGCCAAAGAAGTGCCAATATCCAACGACAGGTGTACCCTCCGCATCGGCTCAACACTCAAGCCGGAGTAAGAGGAAGCACTTGTGTGTTTCTTGAAGGCAAATCTCGATGTCTTGGCATGGAAGCTGTCTGACATGCCAGGCATTCCTAGGGAAGTCGCCGAGCATAAACTCAACATTAAGCCAAGCTCCAAGCCGATCAAGCGGAAGCTACGCCATTTCGATGGTGACAAGAGCAAGGCCATACAAGAAATCAAGAAACTCCTTGCGGCGGGTTTCATCAGGGAGGTTTACCACCCCGAGTTGTTGGCCAACCCCGCGTTGGTGAAAAAGAAGAACGGCAAGCGGAGGATGTGCGTCGACTTCACCGGTCTCAACAAAGCATGCTCGAAGGATCCATTCCCTCTGCCACGCATAGATCATGTCGTGGATTCGACCGCGGGGTGCAAAACCCTCTGCTCCCTCGACGCCAACTCCGAGTACCATCAGATTGCGATGGACTCGGATGATCAGCTCGCCACAACATTTATCACTCCTTTCGGCTGCTTCTGCTACTCCTCCATGCCTTTCGGATTGAAGAACGCAGGCGCTACCTTTCAGAGGTGCATGCATCATGTCTTCGGCGAACCCATCAGTTAGTCGGTCGAAGCATACATCGATGACATCGTGGTGAAATCCGGGCAAATGGGGGAACTGGCCCCCGACCTACCGGATGTCTTCGAGAAGCTGAGAATATTCCAGGTCTGCCTTAACCCTGAGAAGTGCGTCTTCAGGGTCCCTAGGGGAATGCTCCTCGGATTCATCATGTCGGAACGTGACATAGAAGCTAATCCGAAGAATATCACAACCATCACCAGCATGGGGCTGATTCAAAACATCAAGGGGTCCAACGAGTAACCAGGTGCCTGGCGGCTTTCAGCTGATTCATCGCTCGACTGGTTGAGCAGAGTCTGCCTCTTTATCAACTGCTGAAGAAGTCAGAGCACTTCACCTGGACCACGAAGGCCCAGGAGGCACTAGAGTCCCTCAAGAGGCTACTCGAGAAGCCACCAATCCTCACAGCACCAGTGTCGGGGGAACCGATGTTATTATACATCGCTGCCACCACTCAGGTCGTCAGTGCGGCTCTAGTGGTAGAGCGTGATGAGCCCAACAAGGTGCTGAAGGTGCAGCGGACCAGCTACTTTGTCAGCGAGGTACTCTCCGACTCCAAGACCAGCTACCCGCAGATCCAGAAGCTCATCTACGCTGTATTGATCTCCAAACGAAAGCTCAAGCACTATTTCGATGCACACCTGATCACGATGGTTTCGAAATACCTGCTCAATGAGGTGATCCAGAGTCTGGAAGCAGAGGGGAGAATTGCTAAATGGGCCTTGGAGCTGATGGGGCAGAGCATCACTTACACTCTGTGCACCGCCATAAAGTCCTAGGTCCTGGCCGACTTCGTCGCTGAATGGACGGAGATCCAGACGCCCGCGGCTCCGATCGAGCACGAGACATGGGCATGTACTTCGACGGCTCCCTCACGAAGGAGGGAGGAGCCGAGATTGTCTTCATCTTGCCTCTGGGCATGCGCATCGAGTACATGATCCGGCTCCACTTCCCGGTATCAAACAACGTCGCGGAGTATGTGGCCCTCCTCAACAGGCTTTAGAGCCCAATCTTGAAGATCCCAACTGGAGGATCCCAATCTTGGAATGGATGGTGGAGGGGAAACTCCCTAGTGACAACACCGGGGCCCAACGCATCGCGCGCCTGGTCAAATCCTTCAGGCTCATCGATGGGGATCTTTATCGACAGGGCAAGGTTGGAATACTCATGCGTTGCATCCTTGTGGACCATGGACGCCAACTGCTGCCGGACATCCATGCAGGGGCTTGCGGCCATCACGCTGCCCCCAGGGCGATCGTCGGAAGCGCTTTCCGACAGGGCTTCTACTGGCCTATAGTGGTCGCCGATGCCAAGAAACATCGTGCGAAGCTACGAAGGCTGCCAGTTCCATGCCCGGCAAACACACCTCCCGGCGCAAGTGCTCCAGACCATTCCCCTCACCTGGCCTTTTGCTGTGTGGGGCTCGACATGGTTAGACCATTGAGATAGGCACCCGAGGGCTTCACACATCTGCTCGTGGTGATCGACAAGTTCTCTAAGTGGATCGAAGCGCGACCCATCTGTAGCGTTAGGTCGGAAGAGGCTGTCGAGTTCTTCACCGACATCATCTACCGCTTCGGCATCCCGAATGCCATCATAATTGACAACAAATCGAACTTCACCGGCAAGAAGTTCCTCTGTTTCTGCGACGACAACAATATCTGGGTAGACTGGGCCGCCGTCAATCACCCGAGGACCAACAGACAGGTTGAGAGGGCAAATGGAATGATCCTGCAAGGGCTAAAGCCGCACATCTTCAAGAGGCTCGAGAAGTTCAAGGCGAGATGGGTAGCCGAGCTACCCTTGATACTATGGAGCCTGCGGACTACCCCAACGCGTGGCACCAGTTACACCCCATTCTTCATGGTTCATGGGTCGGAAGCAGTCCTCCCGACTGACATGGACTACGGAAGCCCAAGGGTGCGAGCTTATACCGACGAAGGAAACCAAGTCTCCCTCGAAGACGCTATCAACCAGCTCGATGAGGCTCGAGACGTGGCACTACTACACTCGCCCGGTACCAACAAGCGATGCAGCGTTACCATAGCCACACCATTCGAGAAAGGGCTTTCCAAGTCGGGGACCTGGTGTTGTGCCGGGTCCAGAGCAACAAAGACCGCCAAAAGCTATCACCACCAAGGGAGGGCCCCCTTCATCGTCGATCAAGTCCTGCGTCCCGGTACCTACAAACTTAAAGACGAAGACGGCCGACCCATCACCAACGCCTGGAACATCTAACAACTATGTCATTTCTACCCTTAAAAAGTTTCTTTTTTCGATAGGAAGGGTAGCCTAGTTCCTCCTCCTCAGCTACAAGGCGTTTCCCTGCCATCCAACAAATCCCTTGTGGCTTGAGCCCCCCCCCTCGGGAAAACAGTGTTTTTCTTCTTTTCTTCCCTCTTCCCCAAAGCCCAGGCAATTAAGGGGAAAAGTGAAAAAAAGAAAGGCAAACACTTCATCAAGATCATTAAGGAAAAGGGGAGTCTGACGCAACAGGTACATACACAATGTACATCGACAGACTCGACCTACGACGACTACACACCACCGGCCCCGCCAACACCGCCGCCACGGAGGATTTCGTCGGTGATGGCATTGGCGGCTGTGGTGAACTCCAGCGAGTCGAGGTGACGGCACTCCGCGTCATAACCTTAGGGCCACCGGCGGGACGAAGGTGAGCCACGGGTCGTCCGATTGTGCATCAGCCATGCCCAAAGCCTCCAACGCCCCTCGGTGTATCCCGGTGCGCACTACCCCCTGACGTAGTTGGGCAACGCTCGAAGCTGGTCCACTAGCAGGGCCGGAGAAGGAGCCACAACATCGACGGCTGCCTGTGCCGCAACCGTGAGAGTGTGGAGACGTGTCTCCGCATCAAACTCCCGACGCCGCAGGACTCCCATCTCTCGCCGGAGCTCTAGCACCCTATCCTTCGTATCAGCAGAACGGCGAAGATTAAGGAAACCATAGTTAGAAGTCGGCCGAAGAACAAAGACCATCCTCGTGACACATACCAACACAGCGAGCCTCGGCCCCGTCGATAGCAACGTGGGCCGCCTCGACATCCGCCTCAACTGTGATGAGCATCGCACGAGCAGCATCCAATGTGTCCACTAGTTGGCGTCGGTCGCGCAAGGCCTCCTCCAGTCGGCTCCCCATCTCCGCCACTTACGTCGTCAAGTAAAGAACCTCCTCCCGAGACGCTCCGGCTCCAGGGCCGCCCCCACAGGCTGGGGCTCAACACACGAAGCCGACGTACCCCCAAGACGCCTGCACATAAAGAAAGGAGGCAAGGGTAGGGAGAGACGTGAAGAAGCCAGAGCACTGCGACCGCCCAGAAGCAGCACAGACCTTCGGTGGTGCGGCGATGGCGACTGCAGCAAGTTGCCTAATGTGGCACGTTTTCCCCTCTCCATCACAAACAGGGGAAGTCGAGGTAACACTCCTCCCGAATCCCTCGCCTAGATCTTTTCGCTATAGCCGCAAAACACTTTTGCGGGAGCTGGTGAGAAGAATGAAGCAACAACCTCCAAGAGGGAGAGGAATTTATAGGGTCGACAACAAGGATAGAATGACCGATGCATTTCCCCACGATCACCACGACCCTCCTCAATCGGAGGCACGCCCATCCATTAAGATCTCTCCAAATGGGGGAGTAATTACTAGGACACGAACCGCCGCTAGCCCCCACGGGCCCAGGGCCGACGCGCGGTTCGAAGGCTGGCCTAACAAAGTGTTTTCGAAACAACTGCCGCCATCATCAGAGCAAGGGACGAAAAGGGATGGCTCCACAAGCGGCCAAAACCCATGTGCACGAGTGTCGTGGGCACATCCTGAATCATGTTCGAGCCCCAGACGAAAGGTCTCATGGAATCCCCACCGGAGGGGAGGCAACGAGTCGCCGAGGTCAATCGAACAACCTTAGAGATAAATGAGATATTCGAAGGGGTTGATAAGACCCCGTCGGCTCCCCGCGAACGGGACCCTGGTCTTACTCGAACTACCTGCTAGTAGCTCAATGAGAACCACAGCTCAACCATCAAGGTAAGCCATGGTACTGCTCAACCCCCCCTTCCCTAACAAACAGGTAGCGTGAGGTGAAACGAAGAGGCGCTAAGCTCACGAGGCCAACTAAGCACCTCCAACGAACAACTCAATTCACTCGCTCTAGCGGGCGGCAACAAAACTCGAATAAAAACATATATGTACATATAAAACACAACGAAACACCTCGCTCAAAGGTCCCAAATGGTAATCTTTCTTCGCGTAAATACATAAGCAAAAAGCTACAACAACTGAAAGGGTGTAAAATAAAAGGAAACAAGACAAGGGGGATGCCGCAACAAACGGCGCCCCAGTTCTTGAGCAGCGCCACCACTAAGGGTGTGGGGGAGCGATCTCCCAAGAGTAGACTAGGCACAAGACGGCGGGCCAGGACTCTCAGAGATACGATGCCGCCGTACTCCCGTCATCGGCCGCCAAGTGCAGGACACTCGACGCCCCCCCAGGGCTGAGAAGTCATCGGTGCAATCATGACCTTGACGATGATTGAAGCATCCTCCTCAGAACAGTGGGAGGGAGCCTCAAGTAGGGACGCGGGCGGCCGGAACAAACTCAGGGGGGACCTACGCCCATAAGGCACTAGGACAGGAAGTTCTGATCCTAAGCGGATAAACCTAGACTATGACATGGTGAACCGCTCCGGGAATTCGAACACCTGCCCCTAGCATGTGTCCCCGTTGCGAACTGGAGCTCCTTTTATAGGGCAGCAATAGCCCAACCACGCAAGGGCCACGGTGGACGCGGCTTAGCTTACAAAACAAGATAAAACAGCCACCCACCACACCAGGTGATGCATTGAAGACCCGCAGAGCATCGCCGTCACATTAGTAGAGGCCAGCCGCAGTTCCCCATGAGGTTGGGACCAATCCACTGTCTGGCCACGTCGGCCTTAAAAGGCGAGCCAGTACTCGCGGTGGCTAAAAAATTACCCTGTGGCAGAGTCCTTGACTCTACCACGAGCTCGGGGCTACACTCAGCCAGTGCACTCGCGCGCCCTCAACGAACCGAGGAAGAAAAATAAAAACTGAACCTCTCTGATCCTAAGGGAGAAATCCATTTCCCCCCTTAGGCTCGGGGGCTACTGAAGAGGGGATAAACCGAGGGTAATTATCTTAACCCCTAAACCCCAAATCAAGAAGACTAGTGGTGGGCCGCATCAGCGCAGGCCCAACACTGACTACTAGCAAGGCCAGGCCCAGCTCCTCTCCTTTAAAGAATAGCAGCTCGGCCCCCTACCGCGGAGTCATCTCCGACTCAAGCAACCAACCCGGTTACCTTGGTGTGAGGCTCCGCCTCGCACGACCTAAGGCTCCTTCCGGTGTAATCCGACAAACGGCCCCCCCAGGGTTGGACTGCAACATGGCAGAAGCTGCCCAGTGCCGCACGGGACGTGCGGCTGCAGCAGAGCACACAGATATGCTCTGCCAGAGGCTCAGGTAATGATGAGATTTTTCCCGGCGTGGCAGGCGAAATGCCCTGGCGTCCCATCACCTGATACTGAACAGTGGCCAAGAACACGCGAATCCTTCGGCTACAAGACATCGAACAATGTGACCTGACCCATCAAGCATCAGAGGGAAGGTCGACGCTTGCACTGGAATCCCTGACCTAGCATGACCAACAGGCTCCTGGGTCGGAAAGAATCCACCTCGGGACGGAGGCCAAAGCTACACTGCCCTACGAAGGCTACCGACGCTGGGGTAGTGTATGGTGCCAACGGGAGACAAAGGCCCACGGCGTGGCACTGTTCTGGCACTATTGCTTCACTTTAGCAGAAGGGGCTTTTACCATCTTAACCTTGGTACACTGGCCCTCCTTGAACTATAAAAGGGGAGGTTGGCATAGAGACAAATAGGATATACGAACTCAGCAAGACGAAAAACAACACACCACACTCACTGAGCATCAGCTGCTCTCACCCTCATACATAGACTTGGGACTTCATCCCTCTCTCGACCTAAGCTTGTATCCCCTACTACAAGCCCCCCTGTGGGCATATAGAACACTTTCCCGAACTGGACGTAGGGCATCCCCTCGGTGCTTGAACCAATATAATCCCAGTGTCTCTAATCCCAACCATCCGGATCAGATGCGCAATTCAAAACAAAAATTACATGTCGGCGGTATCAAACCCCGGCACTCGGTTCTAAGGGGTACAAGCTGCAAAGGATCTCGCTTCGGACACCGAACCCTCCTGGCTATAATAGTCAGTTCACGACAAATGGTTGCCTACACCTGTATCCGAATGTGGGGGATTCCGTAAGGGTCCAACGACTGTCACTACCGCGGACTACCCCAAGACAAACCGTGGGATACCAGGCAATCGAAGGATAACCCGTAGTCTAGACACCACGTCTACACTACTGACTACTACTATAGCACGGCTACGTCTGACGTCTCGTAGCAACACTATAGCACTTTGTATAAATACGGAGTGACGAACCCGTGAGTACGGCTAGACCTTGCCCATCATGGAATCGAGACGATACTAAGAGATATGAATGACACTTTGATCTAATTCATATATGCATGAGACTCACTATATTCTAATTGACAGGCAGTCACACAAACGGATAAGTCTACTTTGTAAGTCCTTTGCAAGATCAAACAAGATTATGTTACTAGAACATAAAGCCTATGATCAAGAACAGATGAAGAACACTAGAACATATCACCCATGTATGAAAGCGACTTTAGTCTAATTGGAATATAACAAAAATACTCACTTTAGTATAAATGAAGGACGGCGCCACTCACGAGATACAAGGGGAAGGTGGATGAAAAACAAATCATCACACCTCTCCTCTACTCATCTGTAAGGAATCGGATGCTCATAGCCTAAGAGGGGGAGGGGTGAATTAGGCAATCCAAAAACCTTAACCTATGGCTTCACTACTTTTTCTCAAAGTAAACTAGAACATACTATCTAGATGTGCAACTAAGATTGTTCTAGTGTGAAACTCCCATCCCAAAACAAGGTTTACAACCTATAGCAAATCCTAGAAAGATACTACTCTAGGAAAGTAAAGGCAAGCAAATATTGCAATAGAGTAAATGCGGAAACGTAAAGCGGATGAGAGGAAGCAAACTCTTGACACGCGATTTATCCCGTGGTATCGGTCGGCACTAAGCAATCCCTAGTCCACGTTGTTGAAGAACTCACACAAGAGTATTGCTTCTCGTTCACCAAGTCTCTCCCAATAGCACCACTTGACTCACCACAAAGGCTAGCCACTTAGACACTCGCCAAGCTCCCTTGGTCACATTGATGCCGCCTCCACTAAGGAGCTTCTCCACCAAGGAAGGGGGTCTCCACGTCCCCCGCACAAAGTGTCCTCACCGCTCCACACCAAGCTGGAGGGTCGAAGACGATTGCCGGTGGGCCACTTAGGCCCCAAGGCTTCCGGTGAACCTTGTACACCTTGATTCACTCAAGAATCACCTCACAAGGTTGGCACAACCTTGCACTCACTCAGCTCTAAGCTAAGCCTAGCACTAAGCATATACACTAAGTATATGCAAGTCCATGGATTAGCAATTAAGCACTTGAATGGATTGGATATGATCTTCTAGGTGTCTTGCACTCCTCTGCACTTCCACATCCAACCCCCTCAAATGGGTGAGTGGAGGGGGTATAAAAAGCCCAAGGCACTCAAAGAGCCGTTGGCTAACGGCCATAGAAAAAGTAAGCGTCGGGTGAACCGATGCTTTTTAGGGCGTCGGTTCATCCGGTGCCCCTCCCACGTCACTTAGACATTGAGGTTCTTTGACAGAACTACTCCGATTCTATACACTGATGGTGCTTCGGATCATCCGGTGCTGAAGGCCCCATGGCCAAAACCTTACTGTTAGCTTCCACGAGACCGTCGGATGAACCGCTGCTGACCCGTCAGTTCAACCGGTGATACTGCGGTGATCTTGGCACGTCTCTGTATTGTTCAAACGTCATCATCGGATAGACTGACGGTTCCATCCAATGGACCGTTGTTTCATCCGACACTGTTGTCTTCACGGCTTCTCTTCTCCAATTCATCAAACGCAACTAGGAAAGGGACAATCGGTTCATCTGACAGTTTCAAGTTAACTCCAGTCATTGCGCGGTGTACCAAGTACTCCGATGCTATGCTCCAATGGTACCGTCAGTTCATCCGATGGTGGCCTTTTTCTTCTTTTCCTTTGCGTCTTCAACTTGTCATTGCTTCAACTTAACATACTTAACATGCCATCACTTGTAGCCTCAAAATATATACTATGTCCTCATTTTTGCTATGAGTAAACTTAACATATGCATGGTATGTTAACTTGGGCATGGTATGCTAACTTGGTAATATCCATGGGACCTAAGAATGCCTACAAGGACATGCTAGACAATGTGGTTAGTCCCATTACTTGTGTTAGCATGAGTCACCAAAAATCAACTCGAACAAATGGCAAATGGGGCCATGTTTGCTACATCATCCACACACACTCCCTCTCTACCTAGCACCACCTAAGTTGGATCCTCCTCATTCTAAAACTCATGGTGGGATGAGGTTTCACCTCCACCAAGAGGGAATGAGAAGAAGAGAAAGAGGCTAAGATGAGAAGTTGCCATCAAGTGTGTTGTCCTCTTCTTATCCCCCTCCTCTTCTATTTATAGGCCAAGGCATCGGCGACCAGGAGCCAACCAGGAGCCAGCACGTGGAAGGCCAGGACCAACCGACCCAAGGTCGGTTCGGCCAATCCTGGGGTCGGCCGACCTATAGGTGGCCCCCCTCAGCTTGTGCTTTCTCTGAGTGGCTGCATGGTGGGTCCTGAGGTCGGTTCCCAGTGTACACGTGTATTTAAGGCGGTTTAGTCGCTCTGGTGGGCCATAGGATCCATGTGATGCACACGTGGAGGTTTCTGATTCGCCGAGGCTCTCTCTCTCTTGGATTGGTGATGTCATTGATCCAGGGGATGCTTGCATGGCAGCCCCTCATTGGCTGAGCCTGAAGTGTTAGGATCATAGAGATGTGCTTTCTCTTCATTTCTTTATGCTAAACACCTGCATTCATCTTCATAAAGCCACTTGTGGAAATTGTCAGTTCAAGCTCCTATTCTACTGTGGATGGATGGTTCTCCTAATGAAATGCAGGGATTGACGCCATTGAATTAGGTACTTAACTGTCGTCAACACACCCCAGGCCCTCCCTCTAAGTCCGGTGAGCACAAATGGAACCCTAGCAACCCCAACCCCGAAATCCCTAACCCAGCAATCCCTAACCCCCAAATCCCTAATTTGTTTCTTCTTCTTGTCCACCACTGAGTTCGGTCATCAGAATAGTTACTTTCTTCTCATGTGCTCGATGTGCTATTGAAGTAACTAGAGGGGCTCTCGGTGTAAGGCTAAACCGAGAGGCCTCTCTGTTTAGCTTTTGCGTTTGTAGAATCGAAGAGCGGTGAATCATTCTTGCAGCCCGCGGGAGAGGTGTGGGCCTGACGTGGGTACGAGGCGAGTGGGTATGCATAGGGTGGGTGAGAAAAATAATTCGTTTTTGGCATATACACTCTCCAAATTGCGATTTTATGAGTCTACCACCCTGTCCACTCCCCAATTAATTGACAGGTGGGACCAGTGTGAGAGGTAAAGTGGACCCAAATTGGGTGAGAAAAGTTTTCAAAAGAACTCGCTCTTTATAGTATAGATAACTATGTGTACAAAAGATAATTATTTTTGTGTGTTAATTCACAAGGGTGCAATAAAATGAAAAAGAAAAGGAAAAACATTAAGCTGAGAAGGAATCAAATAAATCTCGTTTCGCCCCAAATAGCCCAGCTATTGTCGGTCGTTCGTCACCGAATCGACAACTCTAAGCGCGTTACCATACAATATTATACTCCAAACCAAACCCTAGCTCCCCCTAATCTCCACCCACCCGATCTCCACACAGTCCGTCCGCACGACCCCACACCCCTCCCCATAGCACGTCGCCACCCACACCCCTCCCTCCGTGAGATCTCTCCCTTTGCTCCACTCCCAACCTCCCCCTCCCCTCTGTTCCCTACCCTCCAGGCGACGGGTGGAGCTCTGAGCGCGGCAGCGACAGGATCTCCGCTCGTTCCTCTACCCTTTGGGCCGCCATGGGTCCGGGCGCATGGCGGCAAAGGCTCCACGCAGGGGTCTACAACACTGGTGCGGCGACGCACGAGGAGTTTGGCACACAAGGAAATAAATTAACTTGGCGGGAACCTGCTGCCAAAGAAAAGTGTTGCCTTGGTGGTTGAGACATTTTAATGGCGCATTAACAGTTTTAACGTTGCTCTGGTTACCTTGGCGACCAAAGTGCCAAGAAAATAATCCTTAGCAGTTGGCTGCCAAACAAATCGTGTCCTTGGCACTTGGTGGTAGTTTGCCAAGAACGTTTACCTTGGCGCTTTTTCTAAAAAAACGTTTACCTTGGCGCCGCCAAACCCGGTTTGGTGTAGTGATGGCCCATGGGTGCAGTGCGACCTGTGCGTAACATGACAATAGTTCGAACTTCGATGCAAATACTCCATCCGTCCCTTAATGTTAGCATTTCTAGGGTTCAAAATTTTGCTCACAATATAAGCATTCCTATGGATAAGGACAAAAATAAAGGAGTTGGTGGGTGGGTGGAGAGTTGGTGGATAGTGTAAAATGAGGCGTATAAATGTCTTATACCAGCTCCGTTATTTCTTAAGTTTGAATGCTAAGAATGCTTATATTCAGGGACGGAGGGAGTATGTGTGCACCAAGATTAATTGTACCATTTGATTTATGTATGGAATGAATAATGATCATGTTGTTTATGGATGAATGTACCAACATCTTGTGATTCAAATTGAAAGTTTGCACGGTCTGCGCGGAAAGGTTGATTTGTATCTGATACGTTGCTAAACAACTAGTATAGGCACAAGGAAGAACTGAGTAAAGCCAACTCATATATTCATCATCAGGTCACAATATGCCACAAATCATATGATGTTCACACACACACACACTATATAGTACAATAGGTCGATGCCACCAACCTGATTCGAACTGCCTACCAGAACCAGGCATCATCGATGCAGTATAACCCACACAACTAATGAAACATACTTTCAATCTCCACACAAGTACTTCTATACCCAAGCTATAGCTTGCTTATCCGACGATTCAACAAACTGAAAAGTACACGAAATGCAGGCGAATTCATGGAGCCCTTAGTAGTGCCGCCAGGACTTCCAAGGTATAGAACTATACCATATATATAGTATTAGACGATGGAATATGGTGATCAAGTCGATCGTAATGAAGTGTCACTGTAATAGGAAGGCTCTTGGGCATTAAGATCATGGATTAACTCATGGGTACGGTGTAGCTGGACGGTTCCTCTTTGGCTTGCGCTCGGAGCAGTCGCAGCAGAACCAGGCGCTCAGGATGCGGCACAGGATCTCGTAGCGGAGGTGGCGCGGTGGAGTCTCGCTGCCATCGGCGTTGTTGTTGCCGGCAACGTGGGGACCGTCCATGCAAGGCAACAAGCTGAAGAGTGAAGACGATGATGTGTCTATCGTAGAGAACTGACAAACTATAGACTCTTCAATTAACTTCTTGTGCTGCCTCTGCTCCAAGAGTGTAGCGTGACGGGTGTGCTCCTTAATCCTTGTATATATAAAAGGGTCCGTGTTGTATTCGAGTGATGAGAGACTTTTTTTTAATAAGAGTGATGAGAGACTGAAAGCAGTAGATCAGTGGCAAAGGGAGGAACTAGGGAACGGACAACGGACTGAGAAAGACAGTAGGAACATATAAAAAGGGTAGTATCGATCAGAAAGCCCAAATGTATAGCCCCTAGAAGAAGTGAACAGGGGTAGTCAATTACTCGGTCTGCATACAAGTTTTGACGCATTCACAAGTAGCATTCAGAATCTTCAAACTTCACTTGTCGTATAAAATATAAAAATGTACTATATGTGTACGTTGAAGGATTATTGGTTCGTACAGTTATTATCATGGCCAACATTCTCGTTTTAATGGTAATCAAAATCGACCAAGCCATACAATCTCCAAAAAGATGTAAAGAGATGTAAAAATGGTTATTAATTCATCATTGTGAACTCACACTGATTTCGGCCAATCCACCGGATGTTTAAACCTCTCTAGCTAGTTCCAAGTAAACAAGAACAACGTTTTCATGCTCTGTTGTAAAAAAAACGTTTTCATGCTCCGAATTTCAATAGGAAGAAACACATCAAGGTATCTGTACGTGCCAAACGAGACTCGATCGACAGCATGGGCTCTCGGCATGCTGGTCGTGTCATGCAGTGGTTGCAGCATCCTTGACTAGTACACCGTCCGAGCTTACACATTCTAGTGTGCTTTAGTTGCAGTCTGCTATTGATAAAGCTTTTCCTACTAATCAATTCCAATGATTATACTCCCTCTGTCCCAAAAAGAATGTCATTCGAGAAATTTTAGGACAAATTATTAAGGAGGTGAAATGATCATGATTTCCCATATTTATTTGTCATATTTGGTGCTAATTGATTGTTGCATGCCCACATGCACATGCACACATGCCAAATTAAGTAAAACATCATTCTTTTTGGGACAAATTTTAAATCATAAAACGTCATTCTTTTTGGGACGGAGGGAGTATGTTTTTGTACGGTACACAATACCACCATTTACCGCCGGTTGAAAAGAATATGTAATATAAAAAGACCTATATGTAAGGATCCGACGGTTGAGATTAATTCTGTACCACCGATTTTTTTAGCGTGATATGGGTGGTATTCATAGGTGGTATGAGTAGTACATGGATATTATCGGAAATAGTGTAATATATGAAATCAAGTCTTTTTATGTAACCTTGGCAGCGGGGAATTTTTTCCAAACAATATACATCGAGCAAATTACCATTTTAACCATAGTAAAAAACTGAAAAAATTGATGATACCATCGTACCACCGTTGGGTGGTATTGTGTACCATAAAAGACATTCGTATGAAAAAACTTAATCGTCGTGGTTCAGGAACAACATTTTGTCAGGCTTTTCAGATGCACACGGCGTCATCAATGTATATTATGAAAAAAAAGCAAATAAATTTAGTGCTGCGAGTGAAAACTGAAAATGTTACATGGAACTATAGCACGCACGATTACGTGCAATAAGTGGGTGGTAAATTGCCCTCTAATTTAGCTTAGCAAATTTAAGAATCATGCTGAATAAGAATCAGACAGTAATAATATACAATTTTGAGCTAAACATAATTAAAGCTGAGTAATTGTGAAGAATGAGAGTCATCATCCATTACCACTTCTACATGCAATCGGTGAGAATCTTTACAGGGGAATGCATTACGAGTCATCAAGCCATCCGTTGTCTAGTCTGGCCAGTAGGACATTGGTGTTCGTCTTTCCCCACTTTCCAATGTTCTCAGTCGACTTTGAAGGCTTTTCCATCACGGTCACTGATAATGTGGTCGTTCAGATGTCTTTGTTCAGTAGAATTAGCGGCAATTATTGGGTGAGCAGCAGAGAGTGTAACAAAAAGGGGACGGAGAAAGACATGCTCTAGGAAACATATAAGACCTGTTTGGATGGAACTCTGAGAAAGCGACCTGGCTTACGCAGCTCGGCCAAGGCAGCAACCAAACAAGCCCAGACGGTATTACATTCCAATTAGCTAGTCAATTGCTTGGTCTGCATATATACACACTTGCGCATAGCAGGCAAGTTCCATTCAGAATCTTAAAACTTTGACTGATCATGTAGACGAGCTACAGTGCATGTCTGTAACATACTCTCAGTCTCTCACCAAATTAACATTTAACCCCTGAAATATGATTAGAGAAGAACAACCTTTATATTACATGCTTGATGCTTCGATAGGAAAGAAGCTTTTTTCGGGGTATCTGTACCAAACCAGACAAATATGGGGCCCCCGTCATGCTGGTCGTGTGTCACGCAGTGGTTGCAGCATCTTGACTTACTCTAACGAAAATGGTCACAGCAAAATAAGGGCTTTGCTCAGGTATTCCCAAATGGCTGTGGACCATCGATCTAAACACATATTACCTCCTAGAGGTAATAGATTTAATTGTTCTTATATATTTTAAAATTAGATTTTTTTACAACTGCCAACATATATATATATATATATATATATATATATATATATATATATATATATATATATATATATATATATATATATATATATATTAAGCAGCCAAATTACATAGAAGTCCTCCAAAGAAGACCAAATTACAACTTGGTCCAAAGACCGGATAAGCACAACTGAGACGACGACGGAAGTGCCGATGACGAGCTCGCCGGCGTGGGGCCGTAGGGGCGCCTAGGGCGCATACACCCGGATGGAAAAACCGCGCAATGCGTCGGTTGAAGGCGGGATGACCGAGGTGAGGAAGAACGTTCCGGTCGACCGAAGAATGGATGGAAACCCATCGTCGGATGTAGAAGAGTACGCTCGATGTCGAATCCCAGATGATGACGAAGTCGTCGAGGCAGCCGTTGGTGCCTGTGTGCTTCATGGGAGCTTGGATCTGTAGGTTTGATGGCTGTTGAAGGAGCGGCGTGGCGGAATGGAGCGGTGAAGGTGGCTTGCCGAGGCGTAGGGGTTCTTTACCACCGACAGTAAATTTCTATCGATCGTGCGTCAGGCTCGGATGGTTAGCGCAGGAGACAACGGGATTTATACTGGTTCGGGCCTCCGAGGAGTAATACCCTACGTCCAGTGTGTTGCCGCCGTGTTCCTAAGCGAGGTGTGCTCGTAGTAGGGGTTACAAGCTAGTCAGGAGAGGGAGTTCGATCCCAGGTCCCGGGTGATGGAGTTCGGTCGTATGAAAATCTAACCCTTGTGATCATTGCCCTCCTCTCCCTTTTATAGTCTCAAGGGGAGGGGCACAAGGGGGAGTAAAAAGAGTTACAGTGTTTGGCAGTTGGCACGTCCCCTCGTACGTCGGGGGTGCATTGAAGCCGAGTCGCGATGCCTTGTCAGGGAAGCCGCCGCGTGGCCGGGTTGGACTGTTCCCTCCGGGACGCTTGGCCTTCTCCCAAGTAGTGTGGGCTTGTCTTAGTCTTCCCGAGTGCTTGCTTAGCTTGCCACGCCCGAGCCTAAGTCTAGGCTAGTGCGCGTCGTAGAGGGTGCTTGAGTGCCTCGGGTTGAGTCTTGCGTGTGGCAGAGTAGAAGGTGATGGCGATGTGATTGTTGCACACCTAGTCAGAACCGCGTTAAGGCCCCTGCCAGGGCAGGTTGCCTGCATGGCCGCCAACTGTTGTTTCCGCATGACGTGGAGATTCACCCCTTCGTGGGTGGTGACGCCCGAGTTGTGCGTCAAGGCCCCATGCACTAGTCGGAGCCAGACTTGTCGTGCGAGGCGGAGACTTGTCGTGAGAGGCGGAGACTTGTCGGATACGCAGCCGTCCGGCCAAGGGCTGGGCGTCTTTCCAGTGAGGGTCTTGACGAAGATCTGCATGCCTTCCCTGAGACGCAACTCCAGGTGAAGTGTGCTCCCCTTCTGGATGTTGCAATCAGTAGGGGTACGACCATCCTCAAGCTGCTCGCCAGCTGACTGGAATCTCCACCTTGAGGGTTATGGTCTTGTTGTCTTAGAGTGGGATAATCTTGCTGTTGAAGGGGGCCTTAATCCGGACCCTCGTCAGTAGCCCCCGAGCCTGAGGGGGAGTTATGAAGTTGCGCTCAGGCTCAGCCGATGGATCTTGGTGTTGGTGTTGTTGTTCAAGTTCTCAATGGGTGCGCACGAGCACATCCGCCGGATGTATCCCCCGAGCTCGTGGGTGAGTTGGAGACTCGCCCGCGGGCTTTTATTTGTATTTGTAGCCGTTGCAGCCTTGGAGGTTTTGCCGGGGTAGTTGTGGCCGTAGTGGTGGTGTGGGCGCAGTTATGGGCGCAGGCATCTCGGCTGACGTGACCGATGTGACTGCTCCATCATGACCGCGCGCAGGCTCTGCAAGTCCACATCCCACGGGAACCGAGGCGTCGCGGTTGCGGGCGACTGTTTCGCCGGGGCGCGCGCGCGTGGGCGGAAGTCTTCCTGACTTGGCGGGCTCGGTGCTGAAGACGGAGAGTTAGGCCTGTCCCCTTTAAAACCGCGCGTCGAGCGCTGGTTCGGGACTTTGCATTTCAGCCAGTTCTTCTCTCTCTCTCTCGCGCTCGTCCCTTGAGCTTCGAGTCCTTTCGCATCCACAGCGTCGTCGCTGCTTGCACTTCCAGCTCGCCCAAGACTTCACCATCGCAATGTCGAACTGGACATGCTCTAACGTCTCCCGCGAGCAACTCCTTCGTCTTGTCAAGGCGGGTCAGCTGCCTCCCCTCACCGAGGCCGTCGAATGGATCGTAGCTGCCGACGAGTCCGTGTCGCGCCCTCCCAGCGGGTACGTGGTGTCGTTCGTGGCCTTCCACGAGCGCGGCTTCTCCATCCCCGCCGACCGGTTCATCCGCGGGGTGCTGTTTGCGTACGGGTTGCGGCTCCAACATCTCAACCCGAACAACATGCAACAGATGGCCACTTTTGAAGCAATGTGCGAGGGGTTCCTCAGCATCGGCGTGCACTGGGATTTCTTCCGGTACTTCTTAAGTTTCGACTACCTGAGGGAAGGCTCACGTGCGGCGACGATCGGCTGCACCAACCTCCGGGTGAAGCAAGGGCGCGACGACGACTACATCCCGGTGTCGCTAACCAGCTCGAACAGCGGCTGGCACAAGGGGTGGTTCTACTTGCGGAACGACCCCGAGCATGCGCTTCCGGCGTACACCAGGTGCTCCATTGCGAAGTCGCAAAGGAACTGGTCGGACGACCCCGCTAAGAAGGAGTAGGAGAAGATGCTCAAGTCTCACTGGGTCGTGCTGGAACGCCTGCGAAATGCCGGGATCACCTTGGCAGAAGTGGTCAGGCAGTGCCATGCCCGAGAAGTTGTGCCGCTCCGGAGGCGACCACTTCGCCTCTGCGACATGACTGCTGACAGGGCCCCCTAGGTGGGGACTGTGACCGCACCGGAGCTCCCATCGCTGCTCGAGGTTCAGCGCCGCGTGGTGCAAGCAATCGGGAGGTCGACCTACTCGTGGCCGCTGTCGCGGATGCTTTCAATGCTCGCCAATGCGGGGATAGAGAAAATTGTAAGTTGTTCGTCTCCTCGGCAAGTTTCGTTCGCCCCTTTGTCGTGGAACGATCTTCCCGAGGTTGATCTTGGGGTGTTCTTGTCGTTGCAGTTGAAATGCGCCCACCTCATCTTGGCCAAGGCAACTCTCCCGGAGGAGGCGATCTTTAACCAGAAACAGGTCACAACGGAGAAAAGGCGCGCTGCACGCAAGGCGCAGCACAAGAAGCGCCAGATCGCTAAGCGGGATCACAACGACAACTACACCAAGAGGCGAAAGGCGGGGGAGCTGGGCATCTCCTCTCATGAGGATCCGTCGCCCGAGCCGTTGTGGAGCGGTGATGTTGCCAGTGCGGCGGTAGACTGGAGCAACATGTCGGGGTCGTCCTCGTCATCACTGCCTCGTGGCGGCGAAGTGTCGTCGTCGCGCCGATCGCAGGCGGCGGGGCGCGACAAGACCATGGGCTCGAGCTCACGTCAGACGGCTCCCCCCACTCGGGTGGATCAGTGGTCATTCCGCTCTCGTGCGGTGCCCAGTGGGACGGGCGCTTCCGAGCCGCAGAGGCCTGCGCCCCGTCCAGCCGATCCTCCGAGAAGGTCGGAGGAGCGGCCGACGTCAGCACGCCAGCTCTATGATGGCTCAGACCGCCCCGACTCTGACTCCCTGCAGAGGCGCCGGTCTCAGGGAAGGTCATCAGACTCGGCATCAACGCTGAGTGCACCGCTGGTGGCGGAGCCGAGCGCCGCCCCACGACGTTTGCAGTCATTGCTCATCTGGGGCGGCGGAGCCCCAGACGTTCACATGTCCCTCGTAGCCGGCGGGGGCCACGGGCCAGCCCTGGTTGCTGCACAGGCCGGGGGAGCAGCCCCCGAGTGTACGAGACAGAACATCGCTGCCACCGAGGCGGCGGGTCGTAGCGGAGCAGCCCCCGAGACAGTGGGCGCGAGACGCGCAGTTCCCTAGCAGAGCTTGAAGCGCGCAGCCCCCGAGCAGGGCATGTCGGACCGCCCAGTGAAGGAAGCCTGGGTGCGCTCCAAGATGTAAGTCTCCGACTTCTTAATCGTCATCATAGTATTCTTCCGACTTATTTGCCGATGTTGTCTTCTGTCCTTATCGCAGACGCGCCGACACCGGCGTGCTCAGCCTGGCGCCCCTGAAGCGCCTGGCACTGAGCGCGCGGGTGGTTTCTTCAGAGCCTCGTCCTCAGCCCCCGAGCACTGAGCTGGGAGCGCCACAGGCCGAGGAGGTGCCGGTGCCTGTTGCCACCGCGGAGGCGTCCATCACGCCACCACCACCAGTCCATGTCGTCGCCGTCGAGGAGGGTGAGGCGACCACCGGGGTGTCCGCCTCTCGGGAGGCCTTGGTAATGATGACCGAGGCTGGCCCTAGAGACGAGAACGTGGTGGTGGTGGTGAGCGAGGACCCAGCAGCTCCCCCACCGTCGAAGAACCGCGACGCCGCGACTCTCCCGGCATCAGAGCCGGTCCAGGCGGAGGCAACGGCGAGCCTTCTCCCTGTTGCGGAGGTTCTGGTGCCCTCCCCGGCGGTAGAAGTTCCAGGGCCTTCTTCGACCACAGAGGTGGTTGAGACCTTGTCGGCCCGAGTTGTTCTCACCACCGAGGAGGTGATGGAGCTGGCGACGTGCCGGTACATCGACTTCCCCGGTGTCGGGGTGATTGATCTTGAAGCGCCCCAACTCCCGGAGAAGGTATACGAGGTGGTGGCAGAGCGGATGTTCAACGAGCCGACGATCATGGAGATGATCGCGTCGGTTTCGAAGGCGCTGCAGGAGTACAAGTGAACCGGAGGCTTCGCCCCAGCGGCTGGTGCTGAGACGACGGATGCGGCTCTCGTGGCGCCCGCAGCTGGCGATGAGCCTGTCGGAGATGCGCCCGTGCCTCCGCCGGCGGGTGAGAATCAAGAGGAGCTCCTCCCAGGCCCGGTGGAAGCTGTCGAAGCTGGAGCCGCCACCGCCGTGACGGAGGTGCAGTGGCCGTTGTCGAGAAGGTGAGGTTGTCGCCTCCCCGCCCAGTTGCTGCCGACGACGACGAGGCTCGTGTTTCTGATGAGCCCGCCACCGCTGATCAGGGGCAAGCTGCCCCCGAGGGTTCAGTCAGGACCGCCTCCCCGGAGATCCAAGAGGTCGAGGGGACGGGGGCGTCCTTGTCCCAGGGAGCCGTACGCAACGAGGCCCAGGCTCTTGAACTTGCCTACACCCCATGGGCGGCTGTTTCCGGGTCCAGGGATGACTCCGAGGGTGACGAGGAGGCAACGGTGTGCAACACCTTGGAGCGAGGGTTGAACTGGGCGCGCCACGCCTTTGACAAGCTTATCCTCCCCGCAACTTCCGTGAGTCTTCTTGCTCAAAGGCGGAGTTCTCGATTCTGTGATCTTCTCGGGGTGCGCCACTTATCCTTGCCTTGTTGGTGGCAGACTCTTGAATCATCAGGTCGGAGGCGCGCCTGCGAGGTGCGAAAGCTTCTAGCGGAGCGAACCCAGATGGAGATGCAACTCCTTGTGGCCCGTGTAGCGGTGGCCGCCGCTGTCGCGAGTGAGGCGTCTGCGCGAACATCCCTCGAAGCCGCCCGCCAAACGGCCAAGGACCACGCTATCGCCGCCGAGACCGCTGCTGCAACAGCCGTCACCGAGCGGGACTCGCTAGCGTCGAGGCTCGCACTCGCCGAGGCCGAGGTTGAGAAACTTCGAGCGGCCGCAGCGTTGGCGGACGAGACCGCTGAGAGGGCCAAGACCGCCGCGGCCATGACCGAGACCGCCGCTTGCGAAGCCGCTCAGAGCGCCGCTCGTGAGAAGGCGGCCCTCGAGGTGAAGGTTTCGGAGCTGGAGAGTGACTTGAACACGGTCACGACTGACTTGGCGACGTCGAGCCGCCAATTCTCCCAGGTCACGAACCAACTCCAAGTGGTGACCGAGGAAGCATCGCGGCTTCGGCATTCCAATGCCAAATTGTCGCGGGATCTCGAAGGTAAGCTAGATGATCCCTTGATTCTTGTCTGGCTCAGCGTTTGGTCCTTGTCGGGGCCTGACGTGTTGGTCTTGGTTGCAGGGTCGCGCTTGATCCGTGCCGGGATGGTGGTGCAGCTTGCGTCGGTCAAGCAAGAACGAAATGCCACAATCCTCCAAGTCATCGAGAAGGAGGGTGTCATCAAGCGTTCATCAGAATAGCTCCAGAGTGCATACTGAGCCTTAGTCTTGTTCTCCCCTTCTGCTTTTCGAGCACTCTGTGACTCCTTGTTTTTGTCTGTCCCTCAAAGCTCCAGGCTGAGCTAGAACAGTCTCGGGCATCCCGGGAGCGGGACGCAGCCGCCCTGAGCCAGGCCCGCGACGCCCGGCGCAAGTCGGAGGCCATCAACGAGAAGGCCATCGGAGACATCACCAAGATCAGGAGGGCGATGAGCTCAGCCATGGCCGCGCTTGGTGTGCCGCTTGGTCCGCGAACGCCCGAGACGCTGATCGAGGAGGTTGGTCGTCTTCCCGACGTGGTGCAGGATCTTGAGTTGTCGACGGCTCATCGTGCGGTACACCGGGTCCTCGCCATGATCGAGTCGCACTATCAATGGCTGGACCGCATGGTGTTGAGCGGCATCTGGGCCCCAGGCTTCTCCAACGATCAGTGCGACGAACTGGAGACGAACTGCGCCGCCTTCACCCGCGAGATGGCCGATGCCGTGTTGAAGGATCTGGAGCTGTTACCACAAAACGAGTTGGAGGCCCCAGGAGTTCCTGGGCCCCGGAATTAAATATGCCACAAACTATTTCATTGTAATAATTTGAACAGGTTGCCAGGCCACCAAGTAGCTAGGCGTTTTATCTGGCGTTATCTTTCGACTGCTTCCGAGCGCCCAAGGACGACTGCAGCAACGTGTAGTCGGACTTAGAGAAACGAAAAAGTCAAGCCGGGCTCTAACCGCTAGGCACGACTGTTCGCTCGCAGCCCCCGGGACCTCAAGAGGTTCGGGAGATAACTTTAACTAAAGTTTAGGTCGTGCAAACTCCTCTTTTGGACCGGAGTCCCGGTGGTCACTCGAATGTTCTCGGAAAGAGATCAGATGAAAGCCGGAGACTAGAGAAGTAATCGCAAGTCTTCGTGTTGTAGCCGCGGGGGCGTTAGCACTAGGAGCTTTGAACGAATAGGCGACTCACCATCTCATGCAAACTGTCACCTTCGTTCTTCTCGAGTTTGAGTTTCCATCAATAAACTTCTCGCTCATGCGATCGGTCTCGACAAAGTTGTCGGAATGTTTTTGAAAAATTTCGAAAAAACGCTGAGGACACAAGGGAATTGTGCCCTTGGTAGCCCCCGAGCAGGGAGCGTCTTTGCCTTGGTGCGAAGACGCTGCCTGCTCAAGCATAAGCATTGCCATAAAGAAAAAGGTACATAGCCGAATATAAGATTTGAACTCAGAAACATGTGAACAAAGGCAAGCTGCATGTATTTATTGATGTACGAATTATGAACATTTACTCAAGGATAAAACGGGCGCATGTGTTCGATGTTCCACGCGTTGGTGACGACTCCCCCGTCCTCGTACTGGATCTTGTACGTCCCTGGTCGGAGCACCTTGTGGATGATGAACGGGCCCTCTCAAGGTGGCGACAACTTGTGTCGGTCTTTGCTGCCTTGAACTCGTCGGAGAACGAGGTTGTCGACGTGGAACTCGCGCGGGCGCATGTTGCGTTCGTGGTAGCGCCGTAACGCCTGCTGGTACTTGGTGCTCCGCAGCAGCGCCACGTCGCGCACCTCGTCGAGCTGGTCGATCGAGTCCTCGAGCACGACCTGATTTCCTTCTTCAGTGTATGCTCGCACCCGTGGGCTGCCATTGTCGATGTCGGTTGGCAGGATCGCCTCAGAGCCGTGTACCATGAAGAAGGGCGTGAACCCCGTGGCCCGACTTGGCGTGGTGCGCAGACTCCACATCACGGACGACAGCTCTGCTACCCACCTTGCACGAAACTTGTCGAGCCGCTTGTAGATTCTTGGCTTCAACCCTTGCAGGATCTACCGTTTGCCCTCTCGACTTGCCCGTTCGTGTTCGGGTGAGCAATAGCCGACCAATCCACATGGATGTGGTTGTCGTCGAAGAAGTTGAGGAATTTCTTCCCCGTGAACTGGGAGCCGTTGTCGGTGATGATTGTGTTGGGGATTCCGAATCGGTAGATGATGTCGGTGAAGAATGACACGACCTCCTCGGAGCAGACGTTGACGATGGGTCGAGCCTTGATCCACTTTGAGAACTTGTCGACTGCCACGAGGAAGTGAGTGAAGCCCCCGAGTGCTTGTCGGAGAGGCCCCACCATATTGAGGTTCCAGACTGCGAAGGGCCACATGATGGAGATCGTCTGCAACGCCTGCGCCGGAAGATGAGTTTGCCTAGCATAGAATTGGCAACCCTCGCAGCGCCGCACAATGTCCTTCGAGTCGGCAACCACTGTGGGCCAGTAGAAACCTTGTCGGAAAGCTTTCCCAACAAAGGTTCTCGGCCCGGCATGGTGACCGTAGGTACCAGCATGTATCTCTTGCAGCAGCTTGCAACCTTGATCACCGGGGATACACTGCAAGAGTATGCCAGCGGCCCCATGCTTGTAGGGCTCGCGTCGATGAGAACAAATGCTTTGGCTCGGCGGGCGATGAACCGGGCTTCTGTCTGGCCGGAAGGGAGCTTCCCCTCGACTATCCACTCGAGGATGGGGAAACGCCAGTCGGGATCCTTAAGGTTCACTTCCGGTGATTCGTCGATTGCCATGACCTCGGGCCCCGGTTCCTCGGGTGACTTCTCGCCTTCTTCCTGTACGGACGACTGATGTTGATCACTCACGAAGACCCTATGGGGGACTGGGCTCCGACTGGATGCTGCTTTCGCAAGCACGTCAGCCGCCTTGTTGTAGTCGCGCAACACGTCGTGCAGCTCGAGGCTGTGGAACTTGCCCTCCAAATCTCGTACGGCTTGGCAATATGCCGCCATCTTCGGGTCAACGCAGTTCTTGTCCTTCATGACTTGTCCCACGACCAACTCCGAGTTGCCCCTGATCTCGAGACATTTGATCCCGAGCTCGACTGCGATCCGGAGACCGTTGATCAGAGCTTCGTACTTGGTGGCGTTGTTTGACGCCGGGAAATGTAGTTAGACCACGTACTCCATGCGCACGCCCAGAGGAAAGATGAAGACTAGGTCTACACCTGCTCCCTCCTTCATGACTGAGCCATCGAAGTACATGATCCAGATTTCATGCTCAATTTTCGCTGGAGGAGTTTGCATCTCCATCCACTCGGCCACAAAATCTGCGAGTACTTGGGACTTAATCGCGCTGCGTGGAGCATAAGTGATATTTTGTCCCATCAACTCGAGCGCCCATTTGGCGATTCTTCCTTCGGCCTCGCGGTTCTGGATGACCTCCCCGAGTGGATACTTGGACACCACGGTGATGGGGTGTGCGTCGAAGTAGTGCCGAAGCTTGCGCTTGGTCATCAAGATCGCGTACACTAGCTTTTGCATCTGCGAGTAGCGCGTCTTGGAGTCGGAGAGTACCTCGCTGACAAAGTACACTAGCCGTTGTACCTTCTGGGACCTCCCGGGTTCTTTCTGCTCCACCACCAAAGCCGCGCTGACGACCTGGGTCGTTGCCGAGATGTACAGGAGCATCGGCTCTTCCGTGGTCGGAGCAGTCAATATCTGAGGACTCTTGAGAAGGTTCTTGAGTGAGTCGAGTGCCTCTTGCACCTCGGGGGTCCATGTGAAGTGGTCGGACTTCTTCATCAGCTTGTACAGTGGCAGGCTACGCTCTCCGAGTCGCGCTATGAAACGACTCAGAGCTGCGAGACAACCGGTGACGCGTTGCACGCCCTTTAGGTTCTTGATTGGCCCCATGTCCATGATGGCCGAGATCTTCTCGGGGTTAGCCTCGATGCCGCATTCCGACACGACAAAGTCGAGGAGCATGCCCCTCAGAACCCCGAAAACGCACTTCTCGAGGTTCAGCTTCACCCCGTGCTGTCGTAGCTTCGCGAAGACCTCAGTGAGGTCGGGGACCAGATCCCCTGTTTTCTTTGACTTGACAACAATGTCATCAATGTAAGCTTCTTTGATGCGGCCTAACAACTCCCCGTAGACGCTTTGCATGCATCGTTGGAAGGTTGCGCCCGCATTTTTGAGCCCGAAGGGCATCGTTTGATAACAGTACGCGCCGAATGGAGTTATGAAGGATGTTGCGAGTTGGTCCACTATGCACATCGCGATCTGGTGGTACCTGGTGTACACATCGAGAAAACAGAGGGTCTCGCACCCTGCCGTTGAATCGACTACCGGATCTATGCGAGTCAAAGGAAACGGATCCTTGGGACATGCCTTGTTAAGGCTCGTATAGTCAACACACATCCTCCATTTCTTATTCTTCTTCTTTACAAGTACAGGGTTTGCTAACCACTCAGGGTGGTAGACTTCACGGATCCTGCCCTAAGGAGCTTCAGGATCTCCTCGTCAATCGCCTTGAACTTGTTGTCGTTGAAACGGCGCTGGCGCTGTTTCACTAGCTTCGATCCCGGCTTGATGTTCAATTTGTGCTCAGCAACCGCTCTCGGGATCCCCTTCATGTCGGAGGGTTTCCACACAAACACGTCGAGGTTCGCTTTGAGGAAGTCGACGAGCGCGCTTTCCTATTTAGGATCGAGCGCCGTCCCGATACGGAATTTGCGGCCATCGTCGGAGACAACCGCATCCTTGACGTCCTGGGCGGGCTCGAAAGAGCAGGTCGCACGCTTGGACGACTCGGGGACATCTTGGTCCTCGGAACGAGGCTCAGCGTGGAGCCTCTCGGACCGGATGGTTGCTTCAGCGAACTGAAAGCACTCAGCGTCGCACTCGTATGCGCGCTGGTACGTACGCCCTACTGTGATGATACCCCTTGGGCACGGCCATAAACTTCAATTTCAGGTACGTATAATTGGGCACGGCCATAAACTTCATGTAAGCTGGCATCCCGAGGATCGCATGGTACGTCCCCGAGAACCCCACCACTTCGAAGGTGAGTGTTTCTGTGCGGAATTTTCGCACATCCCCGAATGTTATGGGCAGATCGATTTGCCCAATGGGGAGCGCCTCGATTCCAGGTACGACCCCATGGAATGGCGCTGTCGACGGCCTCAGCGCGGACAGCGCGATGCCCATCTCGTCAAGTGTAGACGCGTAGAGCACGTTGATCCCGCTCCCCCCATCCATCAGGACCTTGTGGATCCTTCTGGATTTGGACATGAGGGATACCACTAGTGGGTAGGATCCAGGCTGAGGTATGGTGTCGGGATGGTCCTTGCGGTCGAAGGTTATCAGAACCTCCGACCACTTTAGGTAGGATGGTGTTTCTACGTCGGCGCTCATGACTTCTCGCCGGATGAGCTTCTCGCGCCGCCTCGAGGGTCTCGCCGGTGATCCTCCAAAGATCATGTGCACCGCCCCGTCTTCACCGGGAAACATAGCCCCCGCGCCATCATCGTTGTCGTGGGAAGGGCCTTGCTTGTCGGGCTGGTCCGTCGTCTTCGGCTTGAGGGTGCTCTTGACGTGGTTCTTCATGAGCCGGCACTCCCTAAGTATATGCTTGATGGGAACCTCATGGTGCGGGCACGGTGCATCCAGGAGCCTCTCGAAGTGGTCCCTAGTTGGAGCCGGCTTGCCCTGATTGCTCTTGGGGCGCGAAGCCTTGCGTTCCACTGCTGCGACAAAGTGGTCGTCGCGACGGCGTTTGTCCTTCTTCTTCTTCTTCTTCTTCTTCTTCTTGAAGTGCGAGAACGTCCCCTCGCCGTGCTCCACGACTTGTTTCCCCTTGCCCTGAGGGGTGTTGAGTGTCGCGGCCACCGCCTCCTCTCCATCCGCATGGTTGCTTGCGATGTCGAGGAGCTCATGAGTCATATGTGGCATGCGTCGTCCGAGCCGATGGATGAGGGAAGTGCACGTCGTCCCGTTCTGAAATGCCGAGATGGCGTCGTTGTTACTCACGCTGGGGAGCTTGGTGCAGCACTTGGAGAAGCGTCGTATGTACTCGCGAAGACTCTCCCTAGGTTGCTGCTTGCAATTGCGCAGCTCCCACTGCTTGCAGGGGTGCATGTAGCCATGTACGTTCCTTGTAAGTTGCCGACGAAAACCCGACGCAAGTCGGTCCAGTCTTGAATCTTGTCACACGACAAATGCTCGAGCCACGTGCGTGCGGAGTCACCAAGGTAGAGCAGCAAGTTCTTGATCACGAAGAGGTCGTCGGTCGCCCCGCCAGCGTGGCACGCGAGTCGGTAGTCCTCGAGCCATACACTGGGGTTGTGTCCCCGTCGTATCTCGGTATGTTGGTCGGAGCCCGGAAGCGCGAGGGGAACTTCGCGTCACGGATGCTCCGGCCAAAAGCTCGGGGTCCTCGCTGGTTTGGTGACTAGCTGCGCTCGCGGTCGTCTTCGCTGTCGTGGCACCGCCTGTGCCCATGATCGTCATTGTGGCGCGAGCGGTTCTCGTCGTTGTTATCGACGCTCTCGGCCCGCCGGCGAGCTTCGATGGTGTGTCGGGCGTCGCGATGGGGCCCGAGTCGACTCTTGAACGCCGACACCGCATCTCTGACTCCATCCCCTTGTCCCTGTTGTGGAGGAGGAGGTGGATTCAGGCTGTGGGCGAACGACGCTCCGGCCCGCCCGCGCTCCGAGCGCTGGCGCGAGGCGAAGCTTTCCGCTTGTTGTGCCACCGCAGCTTTGAGCAGTGCCTTCAACTGCTCCCGCACACGTCGTTCCTCGGAGGTTGCGGTTCCGGGCAACCGCGCAGCAGCATGGCCGCGGTGGCTAAGTTTTGGGACGCCCGTCGAAGGAGCGGCAGTGCATCGGCACCAGCATTCGCGCCTCCGTTGGCGCGTCGATTGTTGTTGGGCTCCGGCGCGCGCGCGGGCGGCGTATGTGCACGACCATGCGGCTGGTCTGCAGCCGGCCGACGTTGGCGCCGGTTGTCATTCTCCTCGCGGGGCTCACCCTGTACAGGAACGTCCTGCACTGGGCGTCACTTGCCATTCCCATCACGGGATTGGCCTTGCACCGGCACGCCCTGTGCCGGTTGTCGCTCGCGTGTCTCGGCTTCCACACCGAGCTCTCGATGCAGAAGGGCCAACTCCTCGTCGACCTGGCGCCTTGCCTCCGCGAGTTCGTCGAGCCGTGCGCGCCGCTGATCGTCGGCGCCACAGTGGCGCGGAGCTGGCTCCGATTAGGAGCTGCTCGATGCAGTGGCGACATAGACGTTGCACTCCCACGTGGGGTCGTGACACTGCGCGTTCCGTGCCCTCCAAGTCATCATAGACCCAAGGGATGCGCCGGCCGCATGGAGGCCGTTAACGTAGGTCGTCACCGGGTCGTCCGGGAGGTCGGGCTGTCCACGGGGGTACATTGCGGTGTGCCGCTCCATGAACTCCCCCCAGCCCAACGGTGCGTCTCCACTGTCCTGGAAGGCAAGGTCGGTGAGGTAGTAGGCGGCGAGCCTAAAACGCTCATGCGTTGGGTTTGGCCCCAACATGCCGACGATGACGTCGCCCGAGAAGCTTCGGCCGAATGCCTCGTGTGCCACAGCCCGCATGAGGGTCTTGGGGCGAGGCGGCCGGCCGAAGGTACAGCCGGCGACGGACTCCACCGGCCCGGTGTAGACGAAGCCGAGGGAGCCGAAACGCAGGGTGGTCCCGGGAGTCAGCGCGACCCCTCGACCGTCCATCCGATCCGCTGAGTTCGTCGAGACACATGATGTGCCCCTACCTGGCGCGCCAACTGTCGGGGTTCTTTACCGCCGACAGTATATTTCTATCGATCGTGCGTCGGGTTCAGATGGTTAGCGCAGGAGACAACGGGATTTATACTGGTTCGGTCCTCCGAGGAGTAATACCCTACGTCTACTGTGTTGCTACCGTGTTCCTGAGCCAGGTGTGCTCGTAGTAGGGGTTACAAGCTAGTCGGGAGAGGGAGTTCGATCCCAGGTCCCGAGCGATGGAGTTCGGTCGTATGAAAGTCTAACCCTTGTGACCGTTGCCCTCCTTTCCCTTTTATAGTCTCAAGGGGAGGAGCACAAGGGGGAGTAAAAAAGAGTTATATTGTTTGGCAGTTGGCACGTCCCGTCGTACGTCGGGGGTGCATTGAAGCCGAGTCGCGATGCCTTGTAAGGGAAGCCGCCGCGTGGTCGGGTTGGACTGTTCCCTCTGGGACGCTTGGCCTTCTCCCCGAGTAGTGTGGGCTTGTCTTAGTCTTCCCGAGTGCTTGTTTAGCTTGCCACGCCCGAGCCTAAGTCTAGGCTAGTGCGCGTCATAGAGGGTGCTTGAGTGCCTCGGGTTGAGTCTTGTGTGTGGCAGAGTAGAAGGTGATGGCGATGTTATGGTTGCGTGGCTAGTCAGACCCGCGTTAAGGCCCCTGCCAGGGCAGGTTGCCTGCATGGCCGCCAGCTATTGTTTCCGCATGACGTGGAGATTCACCCCTTCGTGGTTGGTGACGCCCAAGTTGTGCGTCAGGGCCCCACGCACTAGTCGGAGCCGGACTTGTCGTGCGATGCGGAGACTTGTCGTGCGAGGTGGAGACTTGTCGGTTACGCAGCCGTCCGGCCAAGGGCTGGGTGTCTTGCCAGTGAGGGTCTTGACGAAGATCTGCATGCCTTCCCTGAGACGCAACTCCAGGTGAAGTGTGCTCTCGTTCTGGATGTTGCAGTCAGCAAGGGTACAGCCATACTCAAGCTGCTCGCCAGCTGACTGGAATCTCCACCTTGAGGGTTATGGTCTTGTTGTCTTAGAGTGGGATAATCTTGCCGTTGAAGGGGGCCCTAATCTGGGCCCTCGTCAGGAGGAAACCAGATCTCGTTGGCGAGGCGTGCGAGGCGGAGATGGTGGAGCGGGGATGAGATCTGAAAGGGTGAGAGAAAGGGGAGGGAGTTTATTACTAACCAGGGCGGTGGAATCGGCGGCGACGAAATAGCCGGCCAACATGGGGGCAACAGCGGCGACGATGCATCCTAGGTAGCTAATACCATGGTATGCAGCTGACATTGAGACACAAACTAAACTGCTAAAACGAAAAGAAGTAAAAGGAATAGAGGATAGAATCCTAACTGCCCTCGCACGGTCAGGCACACACCCACATCCGGCGACCGCGAAACAGGCTGCTACTGCTATTTTTCTTGACGTGACGCACGGTGTCAGCAGCTGTTACTACGCAGTGTTGGCAGCTAGTTGCTGCTATTTTTGTTTATGTGACGCACAGACGTACGTGTGTACATTTTTTTAACACCGGACAAGCACCTATCTAACTGCCCTCACACTCCCATGTACCCATGACATCCAGCGACTGACACAACTGCTGTTTTTCTGTGCGTGTGAACGGTGAATTGCTGACTTGATGCACGTATGTATGTAACGGAATAACGTTGCTGTGGAACGTTTTTTAACCCGGGACACGCATCCACGATGATACATGTGCTAGAGGTACGTGTGGTAAGCTGGCCTCTCATGTCTAGGCAAGCCACTTCGTTTTAAAAAGACTTAGAGGAGAACGTGATATCTCTACTACTAAAAAGAATGAAACTAAGAACTTTCGTCCTACTTTTTTCCACTCCCGCGGGACAGCCCTTCCGTTCGCCTCGCACTCCCCCGCGGATCAACCTTGCAATCCGTTTTTGCCCCTCGCGAAACGAGGATCAACCGTTTTGCGCCCCGCCCCCCTGCGCGTGTCAGCCCCACCGCGATTGATCGCCGTCGCCACTTTAGCCGACGACCTCGCAGCCGTCGCCAACCGACATGGACCCGCGCTTCCCGCTGTCGGCGGCGCCAGCGCCGCCGCCCCTCGAGGGTACCACCGGCGTGCCCACTCTGAGTCGTTCCTCCGCTTCCCCGACGCGGAGCTCCTCCTCGCCGGGACGACGACTTCTCCTTCTCCGTCATCGACTTCCCCTCGCTCTCCGACGACTCCCCGGCCGCCTCCGACCCTACCCTGGCGCCCGCTCCCTATCCGCCTGGAGGATGCCACGCGCGGAGCCTCTCCCTCGATGCTGCTTTCTTCGAGGGACTCGCCTTGCAAGGCCCGGCAAGCAGCGGAGGAGGTGGTGCTGGGCACAAGAGGAGCGGGTCCATGGATGGGGCTAGCTCGCCATTCGAGGGAGAGTCAGCGCTGTCTTTCGGGCAGCCGGACTACGCCAAGAAGGCCATGCCTGCCGAGAGGATCGCCGAGCTCGCGCTCATCGACCCCAAGCGCGCAAAGAGGTGGGGAAAAATTTGGCCTGCTTCCATGCTTTTTTTTCTTATCCCATCAATTAATATTTGATCCTTCCCAAATGCGGATGTTTTTTTTCTTATCCAATACTGTAATTCGGCGCGCTAAGTCTGCACGTTAGGGTCCTCAAATTTAGTGTGCTATCTGCTACAGAATCTGACCTATCTGAATCGTTTTATTACCAATAATTGCGAGTTTTTAGGGTTGGAGGTGTCCCGAAGTTGTAGATTGCCAATTTAAGTTTGCAGTGATGCTGCTGTGTAGGATATTGGCGAACAGACAGTGGGCAGCGAGGTCCAAGGAGAGGAAGATCAAGTATACAAGCGAACTGGAGAGGAAGGTGTCGTATGGACCTCCCTGGGCCCACTACCTCGGTGGGTACCAGGACCGACTACTCGGTGGGCCCCTGGGACTACCCGACTTGCGCTACACGGCACCTGATGGCGTGGAGTACAAGGACTACGGAGGAGAAGTACTCGGTTAGGAAGCTGTACATGTCCTACGCTGTATGGAAGACTCCTAGACGTACTCGGCTAGTACTCTCTATTCCGACTTGTAACCTTACCTCCCGGACTATATAAGGCGAGACAGAGACCTTTCTCTAGCATCTCATCCAATCCGCGGCGCACTATTACACCATCTTGTAATCGTGCCCAATCAATCCAGAGCTACGCAGCATACAGGACGTAGGGTATTACGCACCTCGCGGCCCGAACATGTCTAAATTGTGTGCCACGTGTCTCTTCCTTCGAGTTACCGATCTCGACGAGGCCACATTCATCTACTTCGGGTACTCCCCTTAGTAGGTTGCCGGTCTAAAACACCGACAGATGGTCGAGACTCTGCAGACCGAGGCCACTACGCTATCAGCACAGCTCACACTTCTCCAGGTATACGATTATATTTGCTAAAGTCAGTTAAATTCGTCGGTGAATTGGTGTCCTCTGTGAAAAGCTACATCCAATCAGATTCATCTTTTTCCTGTGCACTTGGGTAATAACACGTTCTAGGTTTCTGTGCTGTAGCTCGGTTCATGTTTGTTTTGGACTACAACTAGTTGTTGCTGTGTTGAGTCGATTAGTTGGTTTATGTTATAAGATAACTGCAATTTTAGAATTAAATGCATATACTGCTGAATGACTTTTTCTTCAGTATTTCACTTTGAAGTAGTTTTATTGTTGCCAATTTTGTAAAAACCCAGAAGTTTATGAGGAATTTAGCATGTGATGTAACATGTATTGATACTGGGATGGTGGAGCTGGTACTTTTATGGATAACATAGTCTTATAAGCTCTTGCATATGGTGCTCTTAGCTGTAGCTCCTTGATGGCCTGCTCACAGAGTATGAGTCAACGACCTATGGTCCTGGGAAATAGAAAAGGCTAGCCACATTCCTACAGCAGCGGTAGGCACCTCTTAATTAGTATTATTGTTGATCGATGTGAAATGATCTCACATAGTCATTTTATTCTTTTGCTTGAATGATCACTGCAGTTTGGCTGGGCCCGTGCTAGACCTTTTCAGAAGGCAGTTGGAGCATATAGATGCTGAAAGAAATGCTTTAAGATTGAAAGGCAATTCGAGTTATGATAAGTTGGCATTGCTCAGGAGGCAGCTCGAAGCGAGTGAGAGCCACAGAGCTGAATACTTGAGGCGCTATGAAGAAGTTATCAATGATAAGCAGAAAATTTCAAAGGATTACTCTGTTCGTATTTCTGAACTTCAGGCCAAGGGTAGCAAGTTGGAAGAGCGGTGTATGAGCTTGTCTGCTTCTCTTGAAACTGCAAAACGAGAATCCAATGATTGGAAGAGCAAGTATGATCACGTTATTTTGCAGCAAAAGGCAGATGAGAGGAAGTTGAAATCTCAAATTGCTTCCCTGGAGTCTAGGGTAAGTATCAGTGAGGGCAGATTGTCGGCAACATGAGAACAAACTGTTTCTGCTCAAGAGGAAGCATCAGAGTGGAAACGCAAATACGAAGTTGCTGTTAGCGAGGCCAAAACAGCTCTGCAGAGAGGGGCTATAGCACAGGAACGTACAAATAAGAAAGTGCAAGATCATGTCTGTTGAACATTTTGTCTATTGCACAAACAAGTCCATGCTTCTAAAATTTTGCTTTTTGCACAATCTTTTGTCATCTACCATAATATGAATTTTGTGCTCTTCAATTGCTTGGGTTTTGTTAAGTTTGTGTCCAATCTTTTTACTAAAAGGCCTCATCAAATAAATATTTTAGGGAATCAGCAGTATACTGAAAAGGAAGAAAAATGCATGGTATTACTGCATGAAGCCTATGTGCTAAGTCACTTAGAAAAGGGAGGCAAAATGAAAGTCATTCTACATGACTTGTAATTTGTAGTAGTCCTGAAATGAAATAGGCTTAATATGTGTGAAATGGTAATTCTCAAATATGATAGTTCAGCAAATATATTACAAGGAATAGAAAACGTAGTTGTGAAAAACACAAAATCTACGTGTTGTACCTAATAGCATGCTTGATAGCAATTCCATTTCATGTGACGAGATACTACATTTTTTATGTACTAATAATTTGTTTTTGCCCGTAGCAACGCACGGGCATGATCCTAGTATGGATATGACTTTGCTAAAAGGAACGTGAGTTCTTGTGAAATAAAAGTGTTGCACAAAGAAATGTTGTGTAATGTGTGAGTTGTAGCTTTTTTATATGTGCAAGGGTGTCGTGATTTCTGGTATTTAATTATTACTTCAACGTAACGTGACATGGTCTAATGTTGCATAATGTTGTTAATTGTACCTTCGTTTGTAATTAACTTTTAGTGCGAGGTTTACTGTGTGTTACGACAGGAGCCAAGAGCTTGGCGAGCCTGGGCACATGATTGCATTTATTTATTTTTCTATACTTGTTTGGCTAACCGGATGTAATTCTCTTCTTTATCAATTAAATATGCACTATTTTATGTCCATTCGTTAAAAAAACTTTTTATTTCTTTCTCCGAATGGTGATTCTTCGTAATCGACGTCTATATGCGCAGAGACCAACAGGAGATTTCGTGCTGCAAGTTCCACAGGAGGTGCTCACAAATCTGGCAGAAACTAGTAGATAGATTACGAGGATCTGTCAAAAAAATCCAAATTTCTCGATTACGAGCAACCGGTGAGAACATTTGTGGTGGCCACCGTGTAGTTCGAGTCTTTTGCATCATCGGTAGACTATATAGCGCAGCGTTCTTCAGTATCCTTGCTACAATTATTGAAGGAACTGTTCAGCTGGGAATCATTATTCCCATGTAACCGAATGGGGCCTTTAAGTCTTTTCTCACTTTCCTATGTTCTTTCTCGACTTTGAATTGAACGACCAAAGTGGCGTAAAACAACAGGTGATAGACAATCTGGTTATCATCAATTGAGATGTCGCTGTTCGGTAGAAAGGGTAAATGTTGGTGCTGATTCGATCGACCGGAAGGGCCGGCCGGATTTTGTAGAACAATGCGAAGTGACCCAGAGCCATGGTGGACCTTAACGACGGCTCAGGCTCAGTAGTCAGTCCTGGGCAGCGACAAGTTCGGGTCAGGGGAGTGGTGATTGTGGTAAAAGGAGTCAAGCCAATGGGGATTGTGCAGCTAGCTAGCATGGCACTGAGCACGAAGCCGGGAAAGGTTGAAAACGAAATGGTTATATTCCGGTAAAAATTCCAAATTCACTAAACACACTTGCGCTTGCGCGCGCTTTCACCCAAGAAAGTTCGTTCTCCCTGGTCCCTCGAATCGGATTCGTGGACCTGCCTTGTTCCGATCTTCTTTCGCTTGGTTGAATCGAAACAATGCGCGCGCTTCCGCTCGCAGGCGGCCGGCAGCGTGTAAGGAATCGGATGCCCGTTAGCCTAAGAGAGGGAGGGGGTGAATTAGTCAACTAAAAACCTTAACCTATGACTCACTAAATTTTACACAAAAGTAAACTAGAACATATTATCTATATGTGCAACTATGGTTGTTCTAGTGTAAAACTCCCATCCCAAAAGAAGGTTTGCAACCTATAGCCAATCCTAGCATGATACTACTCTAGGAAAGTAGAGGCAAGCAAAGATTGCAATAGAGTAAATGCGGAAACGTAAAGGGGATGAGAGGAAGCAAACTCTTGACACGCGATTTATCCCGTGGTATCGGTAGGCACTAAGCCACCCCTAGTCCACGTTGTTGAAGCACTCACACAAGAGTATTGGTTCCGCGTCACCAAGTCTCTCCCAAGAGCACCGTCTTGACTTGCCACAAAGGCTAGCCACTTAGGCACTTGTCAAGCTCCCTTGGTCACCTTGATGCCGCCTCCACTAAGGAGCTTCTCCACCAGGGAAGGGGGTCTCCACGTCCCCCGCACAAAGTGTCCTCGCCGCTCCACACCAAGCCGGAGGGTCGATGACGATTGCCGGTGAGCCACTTAGGCCCCAAGGCTTCCGGCGAACCTTGTACAACTGGATTCACTCAAGAATCACCTCACAAGGTTGGCACAACCTTGCACTCACTCAGCTCTAAGCTAAGCCTAGCACTAAGCACATATACAAAGCATATGCAAGTCTAAGGATGAGCAAATAAGCACTTGGATGGATTGGATATGATCTTTAATGTGTCTTGAACTCCTCTGCATTTCCACACAATCCAGCAACCTCAAATGGGTGAGTGGAGGGGGTATAAATAGCCCAAGGCATCAAACTAGCCGTTGGCTAAAAGCTGCTGAAAAAGGTACCTACGGATGATCCGACGCTATGCTTTTCCAGGGCGTCGGTTCATCCATTGCCCCTCCCACGTCACGTAGTCGTTGAGGTTCTCTGCCACAACTGCTCTGACGCTATGCTCCGACGCTACGTCGGATCATCCGGTGCTGAAGGCCTCGCGTCCAAGTCGCCACTGTTAGCTTCCAACTAACCGTCGGATAGACCGACGCTGTGCCTTGACCAAGGCGTCGGATCATCCGGTGCTGAAGGCTTCGTCTTGGCGCGTCTCTGTATGAATTCAAACTAAGCGTCGGATAGACCGACGGGGTCCTCACTCAGACCGTCGGATCATCCGGTGCTACTGTCTTCCTTGCTCTTCCTCTGCAACTCGTCGGATCATCCGACGATGTCTTCTCTTTTCCTTTTCTTTCTCGGTTTTGACCCTTTGTTTTGACATTTTTGCATGTGGTTTTCTTGCATCCTTGGGACCTAGAAATGTCTACAAAGACATGCTCAAACAATATAGTTAGTCCCAATGATCATGTTGTCATGAATCACCAAAATCAAACTTCGAACAAATGGCATATGAGGCCATGTTCGCTACAATCTCCCCCTTTTTGGTGATTTATGACAACTCAACCAAAGCAAGCATAAATTTGCTAGAATTGATAGAATTAGAACCACTTACACTTGCTTGGATGCTTACCATCATCCAAACTCCCCCTAGATCAAACTTCCCCCTTTTTGATCTTATGTTCACATTCTCCCCCTTTGGTCTCATATCCTTGAAATCACTTGTAAGCATCCTTGAGCCCACTTGTAAGCTTAAGCCACACGCTTGCTTTGGTCTCACATTCTCCCCCTTTGTAATAAAATCTCCAAAAAGTCCAAAGCAACCGGGTCCAAGGAAACTAGCAAGATCTAGCAACCATAGCTCAAAGGAGAGATGTTAAATGCAAGGGAGAAAGCCGCATGAACCATGATCCATTTGTATGATATCGATGAAGATACCACATGTGAGAATAACTAAGGTGGATCACAAGCTCATGAGACTAGCATGATACAAACTAAGCTCCCCCTAAGTGTGTGCACAAAAGGATACCACTTGTAAGACAAGGGTAGTGAGAAACAAGTGCACAACTACAAACTTGAAAGACAAGGAAGCTTAGAGCATATCATGCAAGGAGGTAGCTTAAGGGACAAGAGATAAGACAAATGGGTTCTTGTTACATTAGCACTTGTAGATAGCACTTGTAGTCTTTTGATCATTGCATACCTCCGGGGGATTATGCTCTCTACCTTGTTGGCACCACATTGAGATGAGCCACATGGAAATGATATCACTAGGTGACACCACTTGAAAGAAGCTTATATAGAAGACACTTGGGGTACCACAAGGATTAGGAATGTATGAGTACATTGCCTTTGAACTTATATAGACAAAAGCTCGCAAGGACATAACTCAATAGCATGAAGCTCATATTGCTATATTCACTCTTTTAGAGATATTAGATCACATTGAGGGTGAAATAGCATTCTCTTAGAATGAATTACCGCACCGGAACGCGTCGCTAAGGGACTACATAAGATAAGCTTGAAACAATGTTAGTCCCATAACCAAACCATAGGATGAGCTCCCCCTAAATGTGTGCATTTAGTGGTTGAATCACCAATCAAATGTATGCACATTGTTTATGACAACAAAGGGAAGCTAACCCTATAGCTTGCTCATGATGCAAAGAGATAAATATGAAAACATGCACCATGAAAGAACAAGTGTAGCTTTCCTACACACTAATCAAATCATGTAGATTGCTCATGGGTTAGCACATGACACAAGCAACCTACCATATGGAAATATTGCAACAAATGTAACCTAAACAAGGCAATGGAGCTACAATGATACAAGAGATAGGTACTAATTTCCATTACCTCAATCGGGGAACTTGGGCAACACATGTCCAATTTGCAAGCTTGGCTTATAGGCTTGAATCTTCTCATCTTGATTGTACCAAGCCTCCCAAGTCCCCGCATTCATGGCCTTCAAGTGGCCTTCGGAATCCAAACCATTTGAGGCCCCTTCATGTTGGTGATGACTTCCTTGGGCACCCAAATGGGTTGGTTCCTACCCCGCTTCTCCTTCATCTTCCCAATCTTGTGAGCAACCACCTTGCCATTTGCCTTCTTCTTGATGACGTAGGTGTTGCTATTTGTCTTGTTCTTGCGGTTGGGCTTGGTGTAGATGAGGGAGCTCTTGATGGTGGGCTTCAATTTCTTCTTTGCGCCCTTATCCATCTTCTTGACAAATTGAGGGCATTTGTAGAACTTGTGCCCTTCTCCTTGACACTTGTAACAAGTCACGGTTGCACCCTTCTCAAGCTTCTTCACCATGAGATCACAGTTATCTTGAGAAGGTTGGATTTTGCTCTTTATGTCTTGAGAGATGTCCACTTGTTCTTCATCATTCTTGCCTTTGCCCATCAAGTTTGCCAACCTCTCTCGGAGCCATTTCACTTCTCGCTTGAGCTCATCATTTTCCTTGCCTATGAGATAATCACATGACTCTACAACAACATTCTCATGGCAAGATGGTGAGCAAGATTCATCAATCAAATCAATGCAAGAAGTTGAAGCATCTACCTTGGAGATAGGAATTGCACAAGGGATAGATGTTTCATCAAGCTCAAAGGAATTACTTGTTTTAGTCTCATTACTCTCAAGCTTAGATTTTAGCTCATCACACTCCTTGCTAAGCAATTTGAATTTGCACAACAAATGTTCATAATTTGTAGCAAGGGTGTCACTAAGATCATTGAGAGCATTGAGTTCTTTGATTTCATTAGCTTGTTGTTCAAGCATTCCTTTTTCCTCATGGATTAGCTCAACAAGATCATTGAGAGAGGTGGTGTCGGATTCGTCATCACTTACATTGCTTTCCATACCTTTGGCCATAAGGCACATGTGTGATGATGAAGGACCTTGCATGAAGTGGGTGGTGAAGTTCTTTCTTGATTCATCGCTTGAGCTAGAAGAACTTGATCCACCACTTGTCCATCCACGGACGGCTATTGTTGCTTCTTGCCTTGGTCTCCTCTCCTTGACCACCTTCTTCTTAGGCTTGTGCTTGATCTTGGTGAACTTGATGTGTTGATGATGATGCCCTTCTCTCAAGTGGACGTTGTAGCCATACATGTTGACTTTCTTCACATACTTGAAGATCTTCTTCACGTACTCAGCCACCATGGATTCAACGTCTTCATCACTTGAGGAATCTCCATCGTCACCATCATCGCCATCATCTTCGCTTGAGCTTCCATGAGTAGCCATCCTACTCAACATTTTCTCTTGTCGGCTTGAGAGAGCATGGCTTGTTGTTGGAGAGGATGGTTCTTGAGGCTTTTCTTGGGGCGCCTTCTTTGACTTGGGCATGAGTTGAAGCTCATGTGCCATGATCTTGCTCAAGATATGCGATGGCTTCAAATCTTCGAGCTTCTTCTCGTAGATGATTGCTTTCACCAAGTCATAGTCGGGCTTTCGGAGACTTTGAAGGATCTTGCGGTTGATGTTCAAGTCCGTGATGTCCTTCACACCTAAGGTATTAATCTCATTGACAAGCACATTTAGGCGTGAGTACATAGATTCGGCATTTTCATTAGCAAGTTGCTTAAAGCTATTGAATTCCTCAAGGAGACAACCATAGCGTTCATTAGCAACTTCTTTTGAACCCTCATTTTGCTCCTTGATGGTTTTCCATAGCTCATGAGCATTTTCACAAGTAAAAACTCTATTGAAAACGCCTACATCTAGTGAGGACAAAATGATACTCTTAGCAATCACATCAAATTGCTTTTCCTTTCTAGTACCATTTTTCATGCCCTCATCGGTGACTCTCCAAACATCGAGGTCCCTTGCTTGGAGATAGGCCTCCATGAGAACCTTCCACCGAGGATAGCCCGTGCCATCGAAATGTGGAGCCAAACCTAAGGTATCCACCCCTTTCATTCCTCTATAGAGAAACTCACTAGGCGGTGAAGCCTAACCGTTCCAATGAGCCGGTTTTCACAATTTACCAATCGAATTGGTGTTTCCTTGTGAAGGAAGTGAGTCTCGGCTCTGATACCACTTGTAAGGAATCGGATGCCCGTTAGCCTAAGAGGGGGAGGGGGTGAATTAAGCAACTAAAAACCTTAACCTATGGCTCACTAAATTTTACACAAAAGTAAACTAGAACATACTATCTATATGTGCAACTATGGTTGTTCTAGTGTGAAACTCCCATCCCAAAAGAAGGTTTGCAACCTATAGCCAATCCTAGCATGATACTACTCTAGGAAAGTAGAGGCAAGCAAAGATTGCAATAGAGTAAATGCGGAAACATAAAGGGGATGAGAGGAAGAAAACTCTTGACACGTGATTTATCCCGTGGTATCGGTAGGCACTAAGCCACCCCTAGTCCACGTTGTTGAAGCACTCACACAAGAGTATTGCTTCCCGGTCACCAAGTCTCTCCCAAGAGCACCAACTTGACTTGCCACAAAGGCTAGCCACTTAGGCACTTGTCAAGCTCCCTTGGTCACCTTGATGCCGCCTCCACTAAGGAGCTTCACCAAGGAAGGGGGTCTCCACGTCCCCCGCACAAAGTGTTCTCGCTGCTCCACACCAAGCCGGAGGGTCGATGACGATTGTCGGTAAGCCACTTAGGCCCCAATGCTTCCGGCGAACCTTGTACAACTGGATTCACTCAAGAATCACCTCACAAGGTTGGCACAACCTTGCACTCACTCAGCTCTAAGCTAAGCCTAGCACTAAGCACATACACAAAGCATATGCAAGTCTAAGGATGAGCAAATAAGCAGTTGGATGGATTTTGTAAAACCCCGGATTTTCATAGAAAACTCGAATCCCTGTACCATCGCGATAGTCCCTGGATCAGTGGCTATTGCGTACAGAACGTCTCACAGATAAATACACAAAGTCATACATCGCATCACATAAAGTTAATAGTACATGAATTTATTACAATTCCATTATGGAGTACATCAATACAAGCCTCTTGGCTGAATCAGAGTGAATATTCTACGCAACGGTAGCTATCTTCTCAGAAGGGTCTCCATCTTTATTCTTCCCGCCACAGGCAAACTCGAGCGAAGCGACGTATCCCTCAGTCGTACCATTCGTCGGCGTTGTAGTCGAACTCGGACTCGTACCCTGCACACCCAAAGTCTATCCCCAAGGAGTGGGATAGGTCCACGTCACCAACTGTATGCAGCTTTAAGTGGCCTAACATCTAAAGGGAAAAGAAAGTAGACAAGGAAGCGGTTTTGGTTTCCTGAGCAGCAGCAGCAGAGTATAAACAAGGTATCTCCATCAATATACCCTAATCCCAAGTCTCTCATCACAGCTCGGAATCACCTGGTCACCCAGGAGACCCGTCTCCACCTCCTACTCCTGTCTAGGGTCGATGCGAGAACTTCCTCTCCTCGCACCTCAATGATTACAACCGGATCGACGAGGTAGATGGAGCCTCTCTCCTCTAGCCGGCTGCAACCACGGCGCACCACACACTCACCTATAGGGGGAAGGTAGAAATCCCAAAACATGAGGAACGAACATGTCGTCTAGGTAGTGTCCATAACCGAGGACGTGACTATAGCTATAGATCGAACAACTCTGCAGAGTGTGTACACCTGTACCCATCCCGGAATGGTACCCGGCCGGTGTACGGCCGACCGAGCCCATCCTACCAGTGAACTCTCGGTAGTACGATCCCACCCTGCATCCGGCCCTCAAAGCGGTCCCCTCCGCAGCGAGGACAGCACCGGAACTGTGAAATGCTCCCGTGTGGCCACACGGGAGACGCTCTGAGAGGGTGGTCTCACCTCCACCGCTCCCCCACAGATACCCTCTATCCTTCCTAGGCAGGTATGGTTTCACACTTGCCGAGCTCAACACTGCCCTATCCCCACTCTCGGCGGGGTGGTGTGTACGATGTCCTATAAACAAGTTGATCCACTCGGTTTCAGACCGGGGCGAGCTCATATCCTCCAAGCGCAAGTAAAACCCCAACACCTAGGCTCCGAAAACCGTAACAGGAGGGATATACTGAGGAGTGCACCCCTATCCCCGATCCCAGATCGGTTGTTTCGAGCTCACCCCGCCAAAGTACCCAAAACGCCTTCTCCTGCCGGTTTTTACCCCACACACGCCAAGATCCACTATTCCCATCCCAACACATGCATCACGAAGCTCGGCGTATATACACGCTCTCATAAACATATAAGTATGGTAGTAGTAGGGCAATCAAGGACAGGATAAACAAAGAGGCAGTGCAAGGTTCATCATTATGCATACATAAAGTAAAGCGCTAGCAGTTCTACTTAGCAATGCCTAATAGGTATTTCAGATTCAGTCGGGCGTGAACCTGGGGTCGAGTAGTCCTCCGCGGTGAAGTCGTCGGCGTAGTCGTACTCCTGGATCAGCTCCCCGGCTCCAGCTACTCCTAATAGCGCGAAAGAAAAAATAAATAGCGGTCCTATTACAATTTAAGTCCAAATAAGAGCATTTAAGAACCAAAAGAGAGCAAACACCAACCCAATACCGGAGTTTAAGATTTTAGAAATTTTCTGGAAAAGGTTTTACAATTTTTGGAGTTAAAATGGATTTTCTAGGATTTTTCAAAGGAAATAACCATTTTCTGGAATTAAAATAAATCAAACCCCCCCTTAACAGGGCCAGCCGCACGGGATCCCCGGATCGCGGGTGCGGTCGGGATCCCTGCGGTCCTCGCGGTGGCTGGCCCGCGACTGGCCAGCCGCATGGGATCCTTGGGCTGCCGGTGTGGCTGGGTTCCATGGGGGCAAGCGTGTGGCTGGGGAATGAGTGGCGGGCCGCACCGGATCCAAGCGGATCGGTTGCGGTCACTCCCGCGTGTAGCCCCCGGTGTGCTAAGGTCCCCTGCGATTTTTCGAGGACAGCCCAAGTGTTCGACGAAATGCGCCTGAGGTGGCGGCGGCGGGACACAGCCCTGCCGGCGGCGAGGTCCCACAACGCCTGGCGCCTGGACTCCACTCGGTAGCCCGTGGACTCCCCTAGGGGTGCTTGCTCGATGGTTCGCGCACAAAAGGGCGACGGCGTTCGCGGCGTGGTCGGCGCCGGCGCGGGTGCGGCGACGACGACGCGGCGGGGCGGTGTGGGCGTCCTATCCCCGAGCGGCCGTGTGTGCCGCGCGGGGTAGCGCGTGCGCATGGCGAGCCCCGGTGGGTGAAGGCACAGGTCAAGACGGGACACACACGGGGTACACGGCGGAGCCCGGCTCGTCGCCATGGGCGGCGGCGAGCACGACGCCCGCGGTCGGTTGGCGCAAACGCGACGGGGTCTCGGCGGTGTGTTCAGGGCGACCGAGGACGTGGCGTCCCCTCCCCTTGGCGACCGTGCGCGCGACCCACATGGCCACGGCGGGGTCACGGCGGCACGGCCTTCCTAGGTATGGCGGCGAGGGACGGCGTAGGCACGAAAATGGACCATAGGCCCGGCCTCGCCTTCAGGGTTACGGCGCTCGCGTGCTGGGGTGCACGCCTACGCGAGAGCGTCGTGGCCCGCACGGACGCGCGCACGAACGCGCACGCGACGCGAACGCGACGCGAGCGCGCGCGCCGGCACGGCGCGGCGGCGACCAAAACAGGCGGCGTCCTACGACTAGAGGGGTAGGCTAGGCGGGCGGCGCGCGCGTGTTGGTGAAGGCGGCGGCACCGCGAAGAAATCGCGTCCCGGCCCCGGCTCGATGGCCGGCATCACCGGCGGCGGCGCGGCGGCGCGGAGCGGCGGGCGTTCCGCCTCGGCTCGATGGCCGTGGCGTCCACAAGAGGGAAGAAGCGGGCGTCCTCACCTCGGTGGGCCACCGGCCGGCGGGAGCGCGCTCGGTGAAGTGCGGCGGAACGGCTGGCCGGCGAGGAAGAAGAGGAGGTAGGCGGCGGCGCGTCGTCGGGGAGGCAGAGGAAGTAGTGGAAGCAGACGATCACGGCGGGTCCGGCTCCTCCCTCGGGCAGCTCCGGTCTTCGCGGCGAACGGCTCCCCCGCGGCGGCTTCTCTCCCCCCTCATTCTCCTCCTTCACCCCTTCTCCTCCGGCGGACTGTGTGGGAGGTCAGGGGCGGTTTCCCATGGCGCGGTTAGGGTTTGGAGCTCCCGGCCGGGCTCGGTGGCGGCTTAAATAGGGCGGCGCGGCAGGGACACATGGGCAGCCTGGATGCACCGGGGCGCGCGGCACGCCGCGGCGGCGGCGGCGCGGCCGACGCTCCCCCGCCCCCCCCCCCCCCCCCCGCCTTTGCCTTTGGGCGTCGGCCCAAAGGCAAAAGGAAGGGGATGACACGTTTGCGTCACCGCGGGCCCGGGCCGACGCGGGGCGCGGGTCCCGCCGGTCGGCGTCTCCGGCGCGCGCGGTAGGTGGCCGCAGTGCGGGGTGGCTGGCCGGGCTGGTCGACGGGCCGAAAGTGGCTGTGGGCTGATTGGTGGGTTGATGGCCCGCTCAGCATAGTAACGTTTTCCCGTTTTCCTTTAGGCTTTTAAATTGATTCAAATTTGAATTTCAACTTCAAATTTGAATCCACTCAAACAACACCTGTCGGTGCGGAATATGGTCCCGACACTAACCAGTAGATAGCGCCGTGGTCTATCCCTCAATGGTCGATGCTAAGTAACAAGTGACACAGAGATTTTATCCTGGTTCCGGCCGAGGGGGCCGTACGTCCAGCAGAGTCGTGCTCGGGGCACTATATTACTTTGCACCGGGGGTGCTTGTAGTGGGGCTAATACAAGCAAGGCGGGAGAGGAAGCGTGGCCTCCAAGTCCCTGGGAGAGTGGCTGAAGATATTGTGGGAGAATGAGTACGTGGTGTGTGGTGTTGAGTCTCTGTTCGTCTGTCCGTCCCCCCGCGGCTGGGGGTTCGCCCCCCTTTTATAGATCAAGGGGGCGGCGGGGTACATGCGCGCCGCGCTACCTAGCTACGTGGGGGTGCGCGTCGTGCTACGCTGTAGAGTGGGCGGCCGTCCGGTCGATCTTCGCGGCGATCTGGCCATGATGGCCTACCTCGTACCCGAACAGTGGCGGTTCGAGGGTAGGAGGGCGGCAGATGGAGGTGGCGTCCTCCGATAGGCTTCGAGGGAGGTGCTGACGATGGCTGGTACGGAGCACAGGAGCAGGTAAAACGGCGTTCCTTCCCAACGCGCTTCACAGTGTTGGAGTGGTTGCTACAGCGCCTGGCGTGCGCCTGCACGCGCGGGGACGGCGGCCATGCTGTTACAGTGGCCGGGATGGTGATCCGCCGGCCTAGCGCCTCCACCTAACCCTGTAGGGTCACGGGAAAGTAAATCGAGGGTGCGCCCGGCCCCCCTTCGAGGGTCTGGCGCGTTAGCCGTACTGGAGTGGGTGCGCGGCGTCACGGGGTTGACACCGGCCGTACTGCACAGTCCCTCCCCACAGTGGTGGGGATGGGCTCCTCCCTGGGGAGTTGGTGCGGCGGCGCCGAGGCGCGAGCCCCGGGCGCATGATGGCGCCGCCCCGCCCGTGTCGTGGCGTTAAATGCCCGTGTATGGGGGCCGCCGCACGCGTGAGGGGCGCCCTCGAGCGTGGCGGGCCCCCGCCGAGGGCGGGACGCACCCTCGAGCGAGGCGAGACCCGCTCGAGGGGAGTGAGCCCTCGAGCGGGACGGAGCCCGCTCGAGGGACGTGTTGCCCCTCGAACGGGGCGGAGCCCGCCCGAGGGGGCGCGCCCTCGAGCGAGGCGGAGCCTGCTCGAGGGGACTTCTAAGAGGGCCGTCTTGGTGGGCCGTCGGGGTCACTGCGGCGTGGGCCGTGTCCTGCATGGTTAGGCACCTGCATGGTTAGGCTTGGCGTGTTTTGGTGTCATTGCGGGTTTTAAGTGAGGATTTCCCCGTTGTTAAAGGGGACCCCTAGGGCTGTCCCCGACAACACCCAAATAAAATCCAAATAAAGATCCAACTTCTCATACTAGCAGATTATAAGCCCTAAACTTACTGTTGGTGCCAAAATTAAATCTAGGAATTTGGGGGAAGAAACAAGAAGAAACTCTTATTTGATTCACGAGCACTCAACTTCAATTCAAGTTTTTGAAATTTACAATTTTGAATTCAAGCCAAATCTAAGGATGTTACAGATTGGATATGATCTTCAATGTGTCTTGAACTCCTCTGCACTTCCACACAATCCAGCAACCTCAAATGGGTGAGTGGAGGGGGTATAAATAGCCCAAGGCATCAAACTAGCCGTTGGATAAAAGCTGCTGAAAAAGGTACCGTCGGATGATCCGACGCTATGCTTTTCCAGGGCGTCGGTTCATCCGGTGCCCCTCCCACGTCACGTAGCCGTTGAGGTTCTCTGACACAACTGCTCCGACGCTACGTCGAATCATCCGGTGCTGAAGGCCTCGCGTCCAAGTTGCCACTGTTAGCTTCCAACTGACCGTCGGATAGACCAACGTTGTGCCTTGACCAAGGCATCGGATCATCCGGTGCTGAAGGCTTCGTCTTGGCGCGTCTCTGTATGAATTCAAACTAAGCGTCGGATAGACCGACGGGGTCCTCACTCAGACCGTCGGATCATCCGGTGCTACTGTCTTCCTTGCTCTTCCTCTGCAACTCGTCCGACGCTACTAAATAATGGACCGTCGGTTCATCCGACGGTACCTAGGGTTTGACCCTGTGCACCAACTCGTCCGACGATTGCACCGACGCATGTAAAATGAGGGACCGTCGGATCATCCGACGGTGTCTTCTCTTTTCCTTTTCTTGCTCGGTTTTGACCCTTTGTTTTGGCATTTTTGCATGTGGTTTTCTTGCATCCTTGGGACCTAGAAATGTCTACAAAGACATGCTCAAACAATATAGTTAGTCCCAATGATCATGTTGTCATGAATCACCAAAATCAAACTCCGAACAAATGGCATATGAGGCCATGTTCGCTACACAGCGGCGGCATGAGTTGCAGACGTGCAGTAGTGCTGACGGATAATTTATATATATATATATAATCACGATTTTGCAAAAATGTATGATTCGTCAGAAATTTTGCAAAACTATACATTTACCGTCGTGATCCACGGCGTCAGGGACATTGTAGGATTAATGACCCGTAGAAGAGGGGTTGATTATGAGCCTTCTTTTGAGTTTCTAAAGCATTAATAAAAATCTTAGCCTATCAACTAGTGTTGTCCATCTAAAAAGGTTTTTCCCTACTACGAAGCACACTAATAAGAGTTTCCTTAGCAAATATCACACTAAGAGATATGGAACACCCTAGTCAAGATATGAGACAAACAAGCAACTTAACAAGAACAGGGGCAAGGAAACTTAAGTGCGGAAATTAGGTGCTGAAATTAAATGCAAGAAAGTAGAGAGAGAGGCACAAGAGACGACTGAATTTTTTCCCGTGGTATCGACAAATTGACGCTTCCCCCTAATCCACGTTGGAGCACTCACTTAGAGTATTGCTCCCCGTTGAGTCACCAAGACTCAAGTGCTTACTAAGAGTACCCGTTCTCCATCTCCAGAACGGTGGGTCTCGAACCGTGTACACCAAGCTTTTCTTGAGGCTCCCACAATCTCCAAGAGCTCACCAAGAACCCCCAAAGCACCAAGACCGTCTAGGAGCCGTCAAACTCCAAGAGTAACAAGCCCGCACACTTTCACTTGACCTGAACACTCAGCTAAGCCATGTATGCACCTTGAAAAACCTTGATCAATAAGAAAGAGCTCCTCAATGAAGAGGAAGAGAATCCCAAATGGCAAGAACACACTCTCCTTCTCTCCTTGGCTGCAGTAGATCTTCAGAATGGCAAAGGCAGCTCAAGAGAGGCAGGGGGTCATATTTATAGGCCTAGCAAGGGAGGCTAGCTGTTGGAAAAGTTTCCCTGAAAAGTAGTACCGTCGGATGAACCGATGGTTCCCCTGCGCAGGCATCAGATCATCCGGTCACTTACAGGAGCCAATATAGTCGTTGAACCATGTGACCCAGTCAATGCACCGACGCTATACGCAGACGCCCCGTCGGACCATCAGGTGCTGAAGAGCACCCACTCAGTGCAGTACTGTGTAGTCCAAACAGTGGCGTCGGATGAACCGCTGAGTTGAATTTGAAGCGTCGGTTCATCCGGTGCTGAAGCAAATATTTTGGCGCGTCTCTGTATGATTTGAATGCAAGCGTCGGATAGACCGCTGGTTAGAGCGTCAGATCATCTAGTGCTGAAGAGGCTGAGCTCAGACCCCTACTGTTGCCAAACCCTAAGGCATCGGATGAACCGCTGCCTACACCGTCGGTTCATCCGACGGTCTCTTTTAAAATCTTTGGCCGCTGAACTCATCCGACGAATGTAAAAATGATGGTTGTTGACGGTGAAAATCCGTCAACCTAGCCATGAGTTTACCTTCTGTGTTGGCATAACTTTTGTATCTTATTCATTGGTACTAACCCCCGTGGTATAACAAGTTCACGTGTGCATGTCGGTTTTGGAGTTATGTGTTTACGCAGGGTTTTAGTGTTGAATGCAAGACTTTCGGGATAAGTTCATCAAGCACCTCATGACAAGACCTTGAGTCCTGAACAAGTCATGCAATGAAGCAAAATTAACTCCAAGAAGCCGGGGACTTGATCCGAGAAGACGACAGACTCCAGGGACCTGACCAGAAAAGTGCTGAATCTTGCAAGACAAGGAGTTGAGTCCAATTCGGAGAGAAACCGATGACATGGACCTACATGCGAAGGGGGAAGCATCCGGAAGCAAGGGAACCGACCTCGGGCAAAGGAGCCGCGGGGCTGCCGGGCCTAAATGGGCCCGGGCCGGCCGGCCCAATCCGGTCGGCCCCGGTGCCCATTTAGGGCCCAAATTCTTCGTGCTTTGACCTAATTGCTTCTCGGGCTATAAATAGCCCCCCGACCGAGAGCCATGCGTAACGGAAGTCGTATTCCGCCGCCGAGGAGCGAGAGAAGCTTGAGGGACACCAACTTGAAGATGAGGGTCGTGCTAGTTGTCTAGGGTTCCCCCGGCCGACGTGAGAACCTTGCATGGAAGACCACGTCGGAGCTCGGAGCGAGGATCAAGATCGAGGGAGGGCCCGGTGGTGATCTTGTTCATGTAATCATTCATGGTGAAGTTTGTAAGTGAATCCAATTTCTAGCGATTAAGTGCCTTCTCGATGATTTTGATTTCTTCTTGGTTTTGCTTCTTCTACGATCTATACTTAAGATAGATTACATAGGGTGCTCTTGTAGCCGCGGTGGCTAGAGGTGCATACCGGACCGGCCAAGTGATTTCAACTTGTTCTATTGAACTCGCCCTAAGCTCCCCGCATGAATAGGGATACGTTGTGACGAACGGGGGTCTCGAAAGGCGGATGTTTTCGGAGTCGGATGGGAAGGCCACGATTTAAAGATGCTTTTAATGAGATTCGCTTTGCTATCTTCATCTATCTTGTTTGGAGCTACAACATAAGCATGATCTAGATTCTCTAGATTGGTTATCTCTTGCTTTCTCTTGCTACCTCTTTAGTAGATTAGATTAGATCCGTCTTCTTTATGAGTTAGTAGATTAGATGCAACTTACCTTCATAAGATAGCTTACCTTGCTTTACTAGATTGAATCCTTGCGTTGCACATTGTTCCACGGATTCGATACCTTGGGTTCACCACTCGAGGGAAGAAGGGTCCCTTGACTACGACGGGAGACTTGTCCGCTTGCAAGTCACAAACGAACTTTGATACAACTATTAACCGTCAACAATGGTGTCGGTTCATCTGACGCTATGATTTGAATTCCAACTCATCCAATTCAAACGCCTTTGAGTTTTCCATCGATTCTTTTACTTCTACTTTGCTTCCATGAACTCTTTGAGCTGAATAACATCCAAGGAACTTGAGTGTGCATAATTTCATGGCTTTTGGTGTATTGTCAAGCTACTAGTGCACGAACCCCTCTTAATAGTACGGTCAAACACTACAAACTATCAATCCAAGGGTCCTTCATCACCTTGTGACACTTGGAACTATCAAAGTCCTTAGCCTTGTAGTATTTTCCATTGATCGTACTTAAATTCAAATTGAGGGGTCTCTTTTCATTTGATACTCATGACAATAACCCAATATATAATCCTCTACAAAACAAAGGTTAGTCACAAGAATATGGTTGTCATTTATCACCAAAACACACCCTTACCAAAGGTGCGAAAGGGCCTAGATGGTTACAATCTCCCCCTTTTGGTGATAGATGACAACACAAGTAGAGATATACGCGAATTTGAATTTAAAAGCATATAAACTCTACTTCTAATGCATGAAACAATATATAAGCGATAACACACATGAATTAAGGTAAACAAGCACCACAATCATGATTAGACATGTAAACCAATGACATACACAAGATCCAAATACATGTCTCATCATGAAACTCCACAAAAGCGAGAGAGGCTACAAAAACTCAAACTCCCGCACTCTCCCCTAACTCCCCCTATCTCTACTCCCCCTATATATCTCACCCTTTGGCAACGAGCACCAAAAAGGAATCTAATCCTGCTGAGGTGGAGAGGAAGGATCTGACTGCGAGGTAGAGACAACCTTCGAAGGCCGAACGGAGAAACCAGAAGCGTCATCCTCGTCAGAGTCGTCGGCCAGACCTGACCAAGCTGGAGAAGAGGAACCCGGAGGTAGAGGAGGTGGAGCTGTACTCGTCCCTGTGCCTGAAGTAGGAGCCTGAGTGGCCTCGGGACCTGGAAGCTCTGGGTCGGAGGCGATCGCTGAAGAGATTTGCTTAGTGACAACTCGAAGGTAGTGATCCTCCTGACCCAAACCATGTGCCTGTGGTGTAGTGAAGCTCGGAAGAGGAGAAGACATCCACGGACTGGGTAGTGAAGTGTGAGATGGCGTCTCAAAGACGAGTGGTCCTATGGTGAGTGGAAACGGCAGCTGTGACGACGTCGGAGTGGTCATCCGAAGCTGCTCAAGGAAGGTGGTAGCTGCCACTGACTATGGTGTCATCGTTTGTGGTACCGCGAACATCCCTGTCTGAAGTACAGGTGACTAAGGAAAGGACGCAAGAGGGATGTTCACGAACCCACCGGCAGGTGGTAGAGGTGCAGTCGAGTCGGCCTGGAGTTGCTGAGTGGTAGGAAGCTGAGGTAGCTGCATCCTTGACTACTGAAGAGCTGACCGAGGCAACCAGACATGAAAGTGAACATCTGAGTAGTCAACATTTGGTGCTGCTGCCTCTGTGCCTCCTGCTGCTGGCAAATCCCCTCAAGGATCACCTGCTAAGTCTCTTGGTGTTGCTAGAACTGTGCCTGCATCTGCTGCTGGACCTGGAGGGTGGCCTGAGCCTGTGCTGCTAAAGTCTGGATCAAGGCTGTGAGCTGATCCGGTTGCGTCACCTGAGCACTGGTGATCTGGGGAGGAATTGGGGACTCAGCCTCTCTCTGACCGGGCAAGGAAGAACCTCCAGCCTCGTCATCGTGAGCACGACGAACTCTCAACACTGGCTCAAGAGTAGGTACGAAGTCGTCGTTGTCGCAAGAGGACTCGTCGTCTGTCGCAAAGTACTGGGGCAGAGGTGCCTCTGCTGCTGCAAGTGTAGCGTCCTGTCGGGCTGCCTCATCCATCACGGCCTCAGCTGCTGCTCATGCCTGGATAGTCTCTTCAGCTCTCTTCAAACCTCTCGAACCCCGTCTCCTGTCACCTGGCATCGGAGGCCGGTAGGTCTGGAATACGAACTTCGACTGCTATAGCATCCCCACGTACCGCTGAGCCTCAAGTCGGGACAACAACCAGCTGATCCAATGTGCAAACGGCTGCTGTTGTGTCATCCCCATGCCATCCATAATGGCATCCTCAACCTCGCTGATCAGTATATCCACTATGTCAAAGGGGCGCTTCGCCATCACGTACATCAAGAGCCACTGCTGCACCACTGTAAGCGACTCGGTGTTCCCCATCTTGTAGAGAACGGACCTCCGGAGTGCATAGTGAACAATGTACGCCTCACGGGAGATGGTCTGGAGTCCTGGGAGTACTGGGGAGGAACAGCTGGAGGAACAAGAAACTGATCTCGTCGTCTAAGGGTAGCACTAGAGAGTGAGCACGACGAGGAGCCTCGACGTCAGGGTAGGCACAGTAGTGGATCGAGTCGTCGTGAAGGTCTACCCCGACTAACTCTGCTATCCCCTCTCTAGTGAGCCGCTGATGCTGACCCATGAACATGAAGTGGAGTGAAAGCCTGTCAGCCTCAACGTACACGGTCGCGTAGAACACCCGAACCCAGTCGGGAATGTACTGAGACCTCCTGCTCACTAAGTCAGCCAAGCCCCGAAGGTAGTCAAAGAAAGGAAGTATGGGCTCCCCCTGCTGACGCTCTGAGAGCTGTGAACTGAAGCATCCTGTGCTTACTCAGCTGTGAACCCTGGTGAATGTAGGAAGCATAGAAGCTCTCCTACAGGATAGTCCAAAACCTGGGGTCACACTCCTCACACCCACATGGAAACCACTAGTCCTCTAGCACACTCCTCAAACGCCGAATCTTCGACCCGGGAAAGTTCCGCAAATCGCGGAGGTAAACACCGAAAGCCTCTGCCCGTGGACCCCTGGGAACCTGAGGCTCATGAGCCTGCTGCTCACGCTCAACAATCTCCTCAACGGCAGCTCTCCTCTTTCTCGGAGTCGGCTGTGGATGTGTGTGTCCTCCACGATTCCGAGGACCGGACCTAGCAAGTGAAGGAGGTGTCACTCTGGCTATGACTCCGTCCTGAACGTTGTAACTGCTGATGTGGCTGCTGCTGCTCACCCTCTGGCTGCTCCCCCTGCCTCTGAGCACTCTCTCCAATCCTGATGCCCCTCTGTGGCTGACCCTGAGTGTCTGGCACTAAAAGAACTCTCTCCCACTGTCGGGGACAGCCCTGAGGGTCCCCTAAAACAAACAGGGGAATCCTGCTTAAAGTCTACAAAGAACCGAAACTAAGCACCTCTCGCTTAAGCACACACACGGGGCACGACCCACACTGCGGTGGTCCCCGCGACCCACCGGAGTGGCCCACTCAAAGGCCCCCTCGACCAGGTTCCGCCTCGCTCGAGGGTTCACGCCTCCCTCTAGCGGGTTCCGCCTCGCTAGAGGGCTCACGACCCCCTCAAGCAGGCTCCGCCTCGCTCGAGGATTCGCCTCCTCCTCGCTCGAGACTCCTTCACATGCACGCCCGTTCCTGCACGCGAGTACGGACATTTAATGCTCTGACACGGCAAGGCGGCGCCATCATGCGCCTGGGAATCATGCCCCGGCCCTGTTGCACCAACTCCCTAGGGGGGACCCATCCCCGCCACTGTGGGAGACTGTGCGACGTGGCCGGTGTCAGCCCCGTGACACTGCGCTGCCTACCCCCGTACGGCTAACGCGCCGCGCCCTCGAAGGGGGGCTGGCCACACCCTCGAACCACTTTCTCATGAACTTGCAGGGCCAGGTCATGACGCTAGGCCGGCGGGACGCCATCCCTGCCACTGTTGGTCCTGTGCGGCCGCCCCCGTGCTCGCAACACAACGCCGGGCACTGTTACAACCACTCCGGCGCCGTGAGGCACGCGGGGGTGGGACGCCGCCACGCCTACCACTGTATCCCGTACGGATCGCCGTCAACGGCTTCCTCAAGCCTTTCTGAAGACGCCACGGGCAACCACTGCGCCCCTACCCTTGAAGCTACCACTGTTCGGGTACAAGACATGCCATGATGATTAGAGCGTGGCAAGGACCGTCAAGGCGGCCGCCAACTCCGCGGCGCTGCACACCATACTTCCCCATGTAGCTGAATAGTGCGGCATGCTTGTAATTCGCCCTCTCCTTGGTCTATAAAAGGAAGGTGAACCCCCTCGCCGCAGGGGACAGGAGACATCAGACGTCTAGTAGGGAACAACACACACACACACACTCCCCAATTCTCCCACAACATTTGAACTCATTCCGATCACTCCACCAGGGACTTAGAGGCCACGCCTCCTCTCCCGCCTTGCTTGTAGCTGCCTCACTACAGGCACCCCGGTGCTGAGAAATACAGTGCCCCGAGCACACCACTGCTGGACGTACGGCCCCCGGCCGGAACCAGGATAAATCTTGTGTCTTTAGTTGCTTAGCACCGACCATTGAGGGATAGACCTTGGCGCTTATTACAAGTTAGTGTCAGGACTACATTCCGCACCGACAGTTGGCGCCCACCGTGGGGCACGCGAGTGCTGAAGGTCAATCCGCCATCAACTCCCTCCATGGTGATTCGCACCGAGTACCGCGGCACGCGTTACTCTATGGGCAGCTCGGACCCCCTCCCCGCCGGGTTCGAAATCCGGTTCGGGGGCCTGAATTTCCAGGCTACGGGGAACGGCTACCTGATGCACCTCACCAACCGTGAGGAACTTCGCACGCGGCGCCAAGCTGGGTCCGCCCCGGTCGCCGCTGCACAACTCGCCATGACGCCAACGCCCGCCAGCACGGACGCTGCCGGGCCCATCGGCGTCACGGCGCCGCCGCCGCTCCGCCGGCGCTCGCGCCGAGGCACGGTCGGAGCGACGGCACGCCGAGCGCGTCGCCTCACAACGCGCGCGCCCGTCGGCACGACGATAGCCGCCCCGGCGGGTGAGTGCACGGTCTCCGGGCCGCGCTTCCCCATCGGTCTGCGCGGCGCCACGGCGGCCTACACCGCCAACGCCAACGCCAGCACCATGATGCGCAGGGTTCCCCCTAGCCGCCACGTTTTTGTTGCCAGGGATCCTAGCGCTTCAGCCGGCGACGAGTCGTCCCTGGGCTCTCTCGACGCGTTGCCACCCGCTACCTCGCACGGGTACACGGAGTGGGACTTCTCCAGCGTACCGGACCAAGTAATGTTCAGGCGATTCCTCGATGCCGCGGACTACTGGTTCGGCTGCTCTGACGACTCCAGCGTGGGGAGCTACGACCCTGCGCGGGAGTGCTGCATCGTCATCGCCAACTACCCAGCAAATGCCACCGGCGCAACGGGTGCCAGCGATGGAGAGGTTCCGCCCGCTCTAGGGACCGCTTCGCGCCTGGCTGCGGGGCCAAGCGCCCCTGCTCCTTCACCCCCAACAGGGGCCGATATCAACGCGCAGCTGGCCCAAGCCCGCGAGCTCGAGGCGAAGCTAGCAGAAGAGTATCGGACGGTGCGGTTGTTCCGCGCCTCTATGGCGGGGGAAGCCTCTGCGCACGGCGAACGCGCGCGTGAGCTGGGCATACAGGCCCGCGACCGCATTAACGCCGATTTCAACGTCGACAACCCAGATACGCCTCCGCGAGCGAGCCAAAAGCTCATTGCCGCCACAACGCTACTGCGGGCCATGCCCGCCCCGTCGACACCCGAGGCGCGGAACCTGCACAGTGAGGCGCAGGCGCTCATCGAGCTAGCGGCCGTCCAGCAGGCCGAGAGCTCGGTGTCCCGCTTCCGCCAGCCGGGGGACGCGCGGGACGATGGGGACGCGTAGGGGCCCAAACCCTCGGTACATTTGGGTAGAGCAACGGAGCACCCCTCCAACCCGGGGCGCACACCGGCCAAGGAGCGACTCCTCGACACACGTGGGCAGGCGCGCGACGGCGACACCCGCAATGTCATCAACGCTCGGCGAACGAGCAAAGCGGAGGCGCGGGCGGCCGCAGGCTACCACCCCCAACGGGGTGGACGCTACGACAGCGATGAAGACCGCTCGCCAACGCCGGAACCCCCGGGGACCCACGTGTTCAGCCGGGAGATCCGCGCAGCGGCCTTCCCCCAGCGCTTCCGCCAGCCAACGACCATCGTCAAGTACAACGGGGAGACGGATCCCCGCGTGTGGCTCAACGACGACCGCCTGGCGTGCCAGCTGGGCGGAGCCACCAGTGACGAGGTCATCATCCGCAACCTCCCCCTGCACCTCGCCGACTCGGCCTGGACGTGGCTCGAGCACCTGCTGGCCAGTCAGATCCACGACTGGGATGACTTGGTCCGCACGTTCGTCGGAAACTTCCACGGCACGTACGTGTGCCCTAGGAACTCCTGGGACTTGCGCTCCTGCACCTAGAAGCCCGGCAAGTCGCTCCGGGACTTCATACGGCGCTTCTCCAAGCGCTGCACGGAGCTCCCGAGCGTGGCACAATCCGAGATTGTGCACGCCTTCCTCGAGGGTACCACGTGCCGGGACCTCGTGCGCGAGTTGGGGCGCAGCCCTCCGGTCGACTCGAAGAACTGTTCGATATCACCACCATTTTTGCCTCAAGTGAAGAGGCGGTGGGGGCGATCTTCGACGGCAAGAAGGGCAAGCGCACGGACGACGCGCCCACGGAGGGCGGCAAGTCCAAGGAGCTCCACCGGAAGGACAAGCAGGGCAAGAAGGAGAAAAAGCCGCGCCGCGAGGCGCGCGAGCAAGGACGCGACAACAACGACGACGAGGCCCTTGCTGTTGACCCGGCTCGACGGGGCCCTCGACCGGCCCCTCGAGGTCCGAGGGTGTTCGACGACATGCTAAAAAAGCCATGTTCCTACCACAAGACACCGGTGAACCACACCCTCGAGAAATGTGACTTGCTCAAACGGTTCTATGGCCGCGCCGCTGCGAAGGACGTCGAGGCCAAGAAGGACGTTGGTGATGGTGACACCGGCGGCTTCCCCGCTGTGGAAAACGTGTTCCTCATCTTCGGGGGGCCGACCGTCGACATGTCGAGCCGCCAGCGCAAGCGGGAGCGGCACGAGGTTCTCGCCGTGGAGAAGGCGCCTCCCTCCTTCCTTGACTTGTCAGAGGATGCCATCACCTTCAGCCGCGAGGATCACCCGAACCGCATCCCCAACCCGGGCCAGTACCCACTGGTGGTCGATCTGGTCATTGGGAACGCGCGGTTCTCGAAGGTCCTAATGGACGGAGGCAGCAGCCTCAATATCCTCTACGCACATACGCTGCGCCTGCTGGGGATCGGGTTGGACTGGCTGCGGCCCAGCACAACGCCGTTCCATGGCGTCGCGCCGGGCAAGCGCGTCCAGCCCCTTGGGCAGATCGACCTGCCTGTTTGGTTCGGCACCCCGAGCAACTACCGCAAGGAGATGCTCACCTTCGAGGTGGTGGGTTTCAGGGGCGCGTATCACGCTATACTTGGGCGGCCCTGCTACACCAAGTTTATGGCTGTCCCCAACTACACCTACCTCAAGATGAAGATGCCGGGGCCGAACGGCGTCATCACCGTGGGCTCATCCATCGAGCACGTCTTCGACTGCGACGTCGAATGCGTGGAGCACGCGGAAGCGCTAGCGCTGGATGAAGCGCTGGTGACCAACTTGGAGAAGATGGTCAACGATGACCTCGACTCCACCACCAAGCACGCCGGCAACTTCGAGGCCGCAGAGCAGACCAAGGAAGTGCCCCTCAACCCTGCTGCCCCCGAGGGCAAGGCGTTGAGGGTCAGTTCTACCCTCAACCCGAAATAGGAAGTGGTGCTCGTCGTCTTCCTCCGCGCCAACGCCGACATCTTCGCGTGGAGTCCCTCGGACATGCCGGGCATCCGAGGGAGGTCGCCGAGCACTTCCTTGACATCCTACCTCACTCCCGCGCCGTGCAGCAACGGCTCCGCCGCTTCGACGACGAGCGGAGGCGGGCGATCGGAGCAGAGCTGCGGAAGCTCCTTGAGGCTGGGTTCATCAAGGAAGTGTTCCACCCTATGTGGCTAGCCAATCCTGTACTAGTAAAGAAAAAGAATGGGAAGTGGCGGATGTGTGTAGACTACACCAGTCTTAATAAAGCATGTCCAAAGGTTCCTTTTCCTTTGCCGCGTATCGATCAAATTGTTGATTCGACCGCCGGGTGTGAGCTACTTTGTTTCCTTGATGCCTATTCCGGGTACCACCAAATCAAAATGAAGGAGTCCGACCAGCTCGCGACTTCATTCATCACGCCGTTCGGGATGTATTGCTACGTCATGATGCCGTTCGGCCTCCGGAATGCGGGTGCGACGTACCAACGGTGCATGCATCACGTTTTCGGAGACCACATCGGCCGAACCGTCGAGGCGTACGTGGACGACATAGTCGTGAAAACCAGGAAGGCGGACGACCTGGTTGGCGACCTCAGCATCGCGTTCGGCTGCCTACGGGCCAACAGGGTAAAACTGAACCCCGAAAAATGTGTTTTTGGCGTGCCGCGGGGCATGCTTCTAGGATACATAGTCTCCCAGCGAGGCATTGAGGCCAACCCCGAAAAGGTTGCAGTCCTCGAGCGAATGGGTCCGATTCGAGACCACAAAGGGGTACAAAAGGTTCTGGGGTGCCTTGCCGCCTTGAGCCGCTTCATCTCGCGGCTCGGCGAGAAAGGCTTGCCCCTCTACCGCCTCCTCAAGAAGCACGAGTGCTTCTCCTGGACCGCCGAGGCCCAAGAGGCGCTTGACAAGCTGAAGGCGTCCTTGACCCACGCCGCAATCCTCACACCACCGCGAGACGGCAAACCTCTGCACCTCTACGTGGCTGCGACTACCCAGGTGGTCAGCGCCGTGATCGTGGTAGAGCGCACGGAGGAGGGGCACGCCTTGCCGGTTCAGCGGCCGGTGTACTACATCAGCGAGGTCTTGTCCGACACCAAGGCGCGCTACCCTCAAGTCCAGAAGCTGCTCTACGCGGTGGTCCTCGCGCAGTGCAAGCTTCGCCACTACTTCGAGGCCCACCCTGTCACGGTGGTTTCCTCCTTTCCACTAGGAGAGATCATCCGCAATCCAGACGCAGCGGGCAGGATCGCCAAGTGGTCGGTGGAGCTAATGGGCGAAATGCTCGCCTACGCCCCGCGCAAGGCCATCAAGTCCCAGATCTTGGCAGATTTCGTTGCCGAGTGGACGGACACACAGTTGCCGCCGCCGCAGATCCAGGCAGAGTGCTGGACTCTGTACTTCGACGGCTCGGTGATGAAGACAGGGGCGGGCGCGGGCCTGCTCTTCGTGTCACCCCTCGGGAAGCACATGCGGTACGCAGTACGCCTCCATTTCCCCGCGTCAAACAACATGGCTGAGTACGAGGCCCTGCTCTGCGGCCTCAAGATCGCCATTGAGATAGGCGTCAAATGCCTCGACGTGTGGGGAGATTCACAGCTCGTGATCGACCAAGTTATGAAAAACGCGAGCTGCCACGACGACAAGATGGAGGCATACTGCAAGGCCGTATGGGCCCTCGAAGACAAGTTCTACGGCATCGAGCTTAATCACGTGCCCCGCCGGTACAACGAGGAGGCGGACGAGCTTGCCAAGATCGCGTCGTGGCGGATCACTGTCCCCCCGAACGTCTTCGCCCGAGATATCGCCCAACCATCCGTCACCCTCGAGCCGCACCCCTCGAACCACACGGAACCCTCGGGGGCTCCCTCGAGTCCAGTAGGCGCAGAGCCCATGGACGAGGACCCCTCGAACGAGGCGTATGTGCTCTCCCTCTTCGAGGGGTACGGCGCCAGCGAGGCCGAAGTTATGGACGTCGAGCCAGCTCCCAGCGGGGCGGACTGGCGCGACAAATACATCGCCTGGATGGACCGAGGGGAACTCCCCTCGGACCGGTCCGAGGCCAGGCGCATCGCCAGGATGGCCAGATCTTTCGCCCTCGTCGACGGCGAGCTGTACAAGCGCGCCGCCTCCGGCATCCTGCAACGATGCGTGCCCATCCCCGAGGGGCGTGAGCTCCTCCGGGACATTCACGCGGGCATCCGCGGCCACCATGCCGCGCCCCGCACCCTCGTAGGCAACGCGTTCCGCCAGGGCTTCTACTGGCCCACCGCGGTCACCGACACCAGCGAGATCGTGCGCACTTGCGAAGGGTGCCAGTTCTACGCCCGTAAATCCAACCTCCCTGCGCACGTCCTGCAGACCATCCCCATCACGTGGCCTTTCGCCGTATGGGGACTGGACATCATCGGGCCCTTGCGGAAAGCGCACGGGGGCTTCACCCACCTGTTGGTCGCAATCGACAAATTTTCCAAGTGGGTAGAGGTGCGCCCCATTACGAATCTCAGAGCAGAGCAGGCGGTGACGTTTTTCACAGACATCGTCCATCGCTTTGGAGTGCCCAATTCCATCATCACCGACAACGGGTCCCAGTTCACAGGCAGGAAATTCCTGGAGTTTTGCGATAAATTCCACAACCGTGTGGACTGGGCAGCTGTGGCACACCCACAGACCAACGACCAAGTAGAACGTGCCAACGGCATGATCCTACAAGGCCTCAAGCCCGGGGACTTTTCGACCAGCCGAACAAGTCTGGTCGGAAATGGCTCCAGAACCGCTGCGGTCGTGTGGAGCCTAAGGACCACCCCAAGCAGAGCCACCGGGTTCACCCCGTTCTTTCTAGTTCATGGTGCGGAGGCCGTCCTCCCCACGGACTTAGAATATGGGTCACCTAGAGTGCGAGGCTATGACGAGGACACCAACCAGCGGGCCCGCGAGGACTCACTGGACCAGCTGGATGAAGCGCGCCTCGTGGCCCTAATGCATTCCGCAAGATACCAGCAGTCCCTAAGGCGCTACCAGGCTCGGAAGGTACGCCGGCGGGACTTCAGCGAGGGGGATTTGGTCCTAAGGTTACGCCAAGACAACCGAGGACGCCACAAGCTATCACCTCCATGGGAGGGACCCTACGTCGTGGTGAAGGTGCTCAAGCCCGGCACGTACAAGATAGCCAACGAGGACGGTGAAGAACTCACCAACGCTTGGAACATCCAGTAGCTACGTCGCTTCTACCCCTAGCTAGGATTTCCAAGTCTTTTGTTGTAAATTACGTGCCCAACACCCCAGTTGGCAAAAAACGTGTAAATGGCAACAGTTCAATAAAAAGGGCAACTCGGCTTTCCCCTGAAACCCAAGTCACCCTCGGGGGCTACTACGGGGGGCATCCCCCCCCAAAAAAATGGCCCCATTTTTTCGCAAAAAACCCACGTGCGCTAAGTTTGGCTCAACCTTAGCCTCGAGCAAAATTCAGACAGGGCGTGAGTGGCCTAGCAGAAAGGATGCGCAAGCCAGAGATAGCCTACGCCTCCACGGGGATATGGCTCTTCTCTCTTGCCTCCGGCCCAGCAGGCTGCTCGCGAAAACCAAACTCCCCTAACTCGAATTCACTCAGGCAAAGGAAGAAACAAAATAGAGCAATAAAACAACAAACACCATTCGATTCCACAAACGATAGGAACAAAATATTTGTTTATTTACATGGCCACGTGGCCCATACGCTAACATACAAACAAAAAAGGGCCTGCGCCCAGCAATCTTCAGGCTTGAGGAGCATCGGTGTCAGTGGCGTCTGGAAACAAGAACTCCTGGAAGGCCTCAGCGAGCGCCTCGGCGGCGTCAGCGGCTAGCGCATCCACGCGCTCCTTCACCACTTCATCCTCAACGCCCTCCGGGACGATGTAGCCCTCTGCCACGGCTTCGAAGTTGATCTCGTAGTGGGACCACACCACCCCGAGAGCCTTCTGGACGCCGAGGCGCAGAGCGCGGCGCATGCGCCCAGAGACGTGCCTGCCGAGGGCGCGCGGCGACTGGCCAACGAGCTTCCAGCCTGCGCCTCGCCCTCCTCCACGGCCTGGCAGGTCTCGAGGGCCGCGGAACGCAGCTCCACCAGCTCCCGCTCGGAGGAGTTGTAGGAGGCCTGCAGCGCCTCGGCCCGGTCGGTCGCGTGCCCCAGCGCGGTGCGCAGGCCTGAACGTTACCAGCGAAAGAAATCAGAAGGGGAACGAACCCTCAAAGGAAAGATCAGCAAAACAAGAGACGAAACGGCAACCTACCTTCAACCTGCTTCTTCTCCACCTCGAGGGCGTGATGCTCGGCCTCAACCGCTTGCTGCAGGCCGACGACGGTAGCGCTCTGCTCCTTGAGGGCCATCTCCTGATCCGCACTCGTAATGCTGAGGGCTACCAGCTCTCCCTCGAGCTTTGAAACGTCAGCGTCCCGCTCCTCCAGCGACTTCTGCGCTGTCTCGCGAGCGGAACGCTCCTGCTCGAGCGCGGACCGAGCGTCAGCAAGAGCGGTTTGCTCCTGCTGGAGCTGGCCCTCGACCTCCCGGCCGGCGCGCGCTCTCCGCCGGAGCTGCTCCTCCGCCGTGAGAAGCGCGGCAACCTTGGCGTCGAGGGTGGTCTTCAACTCATCGGCCTCCTTGGCCTTCTGCTCAGCCGCACGCGCCCTCTCCTCGGCCTGGCTCTGCTGGGCCTGCGCCTCCCAGAGCCACGCGCGGTGCTCCTGATTGTCAGCCCATATGGTGCCCACCTCCGCCTCCCAGTTGGACGCCACCGTGCGCATCTTCTCCAGATCCACCCGCACCTGCTGCAGCGCCTCATCCCGATCGATGAGGGCTGTGTGTTGATGGATAAAAGACGTATCCCTCTACGATCCGCAAGCGTACGGACCCCACACCTTTTTCACCACGGGATTCCCAAGGTTCTTGTCAATCCGCGGAGCAAGGGGATTACAAGCGTTCGATCAACAACGACACACTAGCTACTAAAACCCTAACTACTATTATACTAGAAAAACACTAAACTACACTAGAGAGAATGATAAACGATCAAGAGAGAAGACACTCGCCCACGGGTCTACGATACTAGAGCATGCAATCGCTTAAAGACATGAAAAACCAATCTAATCTATCGGGGTTGTGACCACGGTTTCGCCCTTTCCCTCCTCTCGTACTGTCACTACGCGAAGGTAATCATGACTAGACCTTTGATGGCCACGGCGTATTGAATGGATCCAAGGAAGCATTGAGGCCTTACTCCCTTTATGGCATGGTAGCTAACCTTTAAGCATTAAAGTATATTCAACACAAGACGATAGATAGATAATCCGACAAAGTGCGATTACATCTCAAGATCGATTACAACCCATGGACGAATGAGAAGATTACCCCATCAAGGTGCTGATCATGGCACCGTTGATCATGGTTTCCCTTCCGCCGGTGTCTTCCTCCTTCTCCACGAGAGGGTGCTTCCTTCGAGGTGGTTGATCTCCAAGGAGATCCTCCTCCTCTCTCTCTCTAGCTTGTAGATGGCCTTCCCGTGCGAATAACTCCCCTCCCGTGTGTTGGCGGCGCGTCGGGGGTTTTAGGGTCGAAGATCCTTCGAGGGCAAGGAAGACGGGACCGAACCGGTGCCCGAAGTGGGCCGGGCCGATCCGACCGGGCCGGCCGGCCCGTGCCCGGTTCCCGGCCCGGTTCGGTCGCCCTTTTTGCTCCGTGGGTCCTCGTGCACTTATCTACTTTGCCCCTTCCACTTGGATGATTTTGACGCTGTTATCCTCGCGATCAAGATGGAGGCTCTCTTTGCATGAAGTTTGATCTTTTACGCTTCAATCCCCAGGGGTGTTCCTCGTAGCACTTCGGTCCTCACCACCATTGGAAGTAATTTCAGCGAGCTCATGAACACGAACAAGACTCCATGAATGCTCCTTGAACTTATTGCGAATCCGTCCTTTATGTCCATGTTTTCCTACATAAACACAACACTTCCAAATGCATGCACAAAGATGAACTTGTTATATGATTAGTGTGCCTAGTGGCGGGTTAGTTCAATAATCAAATCCAAACCAAAGTGTAATGAACATGCTAGGTGTACCAAAATACACCGTCAACACTGTGCAAATCCGCTCAAGGGTGGGGGCGCGCGCCGCGGCCTACCTCTCGTACTCCAGGGACTGGTCGCGTAGGGCCTCAGCCCGGTACGACAGCCAGCCGTCTGGGGTCCCCAAGGTGTCCGCGAGCGCGTCGAAGGCGTCACGCTGCTCCCGGAGATGGCGGAGCTCGGCACTCATCTGGTCGAAGGCGCCATACTTGTGTCGGGCGCGGTGCTCGAGCTCCTGCCGCCAACAGATCAGAACCAGTAAGCGTCGTGTTGCAAGAAACAAACACGAAGACGACAAAATCTAAGAAAAAGGGCAACAGTGCCTCACCTGGAAGACGCGCCACGCCGGGCCGCTGTGGATTTGCAGCGCCTCGTTCAACACCCAGTTGAGCGCGGCACCGTGGACACGGAGCTCCCCCCACAGTTGCTGCTCCTCTTGAGCGTCGGCGAAGGCGGACGGCTCGTCGACACGCCCCTCTCCCGGAGCAGAGCGGCCGGCGCGGGAAGAAGAAGCCTCGGCGCCGTGCCCTCGGCCCCCGACCACCATGTGGCCGTCCCACTGCCTCACAAGTGCCCCCTCCTGGGACTCGGGGGACAGCATGGGCAGGTTCACCCACTGGTCCCACCCGGACGGCGGGGAGTCGTCGTCCGGGATCTCCACGAGCTGCCGGCGAGCGCGGGCTCCTGTTGCGCCCCCACCGCCGCCTCCGACCGCGCCTCCGTGGCCGCGGTCTCCCGCCGCGGCGCCACGGTCGCCGCCTCCGGCCGCGCGTCTCCGCCGGCCGCGGGTGCCGGTGGCCCTCCACGGCGACGCCGCCGGCAATGCCGCCGCAACCGGCCTCGCCGGTTGTGCCCTCCGCCTCCGGCCTTGCCTCTCGCGGCGACCGCCGCCCGCCGCGCCTCCTCCACGACCGGCGCACGCCTCTCCTCGGCAACCATCGGCCGCGGCTCGGCGGCGAGGCCGCCACCGTGGCCTCGAGGCCTCAGCTGCACCCTACGAACTCGCGCTCGCTGTTGCCGCTTTGCTCGCCCCCGCCCGCGGCGCCCTTGACGAACGCCACCGGGTAGGGACGGACGCATCTGCCTTCAGTACCTTGGCCGGTGTGAGGGGAGGCACAGTTGGCACCACCCTGCGGAGATGCAAACAAACTGTGAAATTCCCGCCTGACGGGCACGCAACCCCTCGAAAAGACGATCTCTGACCTCGAGGAGGAGAAGGCGCGCTTCCTCTTCCTCGAAGTCCCCGCTGACGTTGCGGGTGCGGCCGACGCGACCGCCGCCGCACCTCCGGCCATCTCCACCGCATGCGCGGACCACGCCCCGCGCGCGGCGCCCCGCCTCGCGCGCGCGGACGCCTCCAAGGCGCACGCCGGCGCCTCCGTGGCCCGCGCCGCCTGCGTTGTTGATTGCCCGGCGGCGGCGCCCCCGCGCCCGCCCCGTGCGATGCCGCTCTTGCCACCGGAGCGCGGCTCGGTGTGACGGGGGTGCAGGCTCCCACCTATCGGGGAGGGCCTGCCCCCTAACCTCTTCCTCCTCTTCCTCCTCGTCCGATGACGAGTATTCCTCGGTCCCCGGCGAGGAGAGCCGGCCGCTCGCGCGCGGCGAACTACTCACTCCTCCGCTCGCGATGCTTCTGATGCCGCGTCTCATGCTCCTTCTTGCGGGCCGCCCGCTCCCGCTCTCGCTGCTGCGCCGCGCGCGCGAGCGCGCGGGAGAGGGGGGTAGGCGGCTCAGGTTTCGCAGTGCTCACCCGCACCATCTGCGGGCAAAATATTAAATGCGTCAACAACTCGGAAAACTGGCGAGACTGGGAATGAAATCAAGAACTCCTCTCACCAGCGGGCCGGTGGGCTGCATCTCAAGATCCCACAGGGCCTTGTCGTTGTAGCGCCCGGACTTGGGGTCGATGGCGCGCCGCGCCCAAGTAGCCGCGTACTCCTGCAGCAAGGGGCTCGGCAGCGACCGCGATTTCGCCAACACAACGGGGTCCGCGTCCTCGTTCATCTGGTAGATGCGGAGCGGCCTCTCCATCAGGGGAACGATCCGCCGGTGGTGGAGGTGCGCGAGGACAACTTCCGCAGTCAACCCGCGGCCCGTCAGATTCCTCAATGCGGCCAGGAGCGAGTCCAACCGCTCCTGGTGCTGGGGCGGAGACACCCCGTGGTACCAGGAGGCAGGCCTCTCCCGGAGCACCAGGCCGGTGTAGGGGGGAAGGCCGGGCTCGGCGTTGCAGAGGTAGAACCACCCCCGCTCCCAGTCCGCGTTGTTGGTTGTCATCGTGCTGGGGATGTAGTCGTCCTTGCGCTGGCTCCGCACGGCGAGCGACATGCCGCCGGCACGCACCGCGCGACGGGTCCTCGTCTCCGTCGTCGGCAGTGTGTACAGCTCCGCGCGGAAGAGATGAACCCAGAGATCCCAGTTCACCGGGATCCCCAAGAAGCCCTCGCAGACGCCAACGAATGTGGCCGCCTGTGAGATCGCATTTGGCGCGAAGTTGTGGAGCTCCACGCCGTAGTGGTGGCAGAGAGCCCGCATGAAACGGCTCGCCGGCGCCATGAAGCCACGCTCATGGAAGCGGATGAAGCTGACCACGTAGCCGCTCGGAGGGTTGGGCGCTCGCTCCCTTTCCGACGGCACGATCCACTCGCCCGGCCGTCCATCGTCGTTCGCCGCCAGCTGGCCATCGGTTACCAGCTGGTTCAGGGCCAGCCGTGTCACCGTCGAGCGCTCCCACGCCAACGGGTCGATGATGATGAGAGGCTACTGGGGCGCCATGCGAGCGGGCGAAGAGGCGAAGGACAAGGAACAAGAAGAGCTCCGAGAGGAGAGAGGTGCAATGGCGAGAGCGGCTCGGGGGCTAGAGCGCAAGAGGCAAGAACGGCGAGTGCTAAACGCAAAGGTAAAAACCGCCCATTCCCCTCCCATTGGATTTATAGGCCGCAGGCGTGCTCTCCAGAGCGCACGCCCCGCGCGCATTAACTGCAGGTGGAATATTCTCTCGCTGACAAACGGGCCCCACCACGACCGCGGCAGCCACGCAACCGCTCGCAGGCCATCATCACAGCGCGGTAGCATCGGGGGCCGTGGCGAGCGGTCACATCCGCCTGCCCACTCCGCCCACTACGCGCGCGGCCGCAGCGCCTGAAAAGGCGCGCCCACGGCGCGATATTACAGTCGCGACTGCGAGCATTTTTAATGGCCCTGTCCCATACTGAGTAAGGTAGACCCTCGAAGCAGCCCGAGCCCCTGGCTCAAATTAATATGACCCTCGAAGGGTGCAAACATTGACCAGTGGCCTCGAAGCCCGTTTGAAATAAATGGGTGGCACAGGTGCCCTCGATTCACGAGTACTACTGATCAGCGGTTCGGGGCTGGCGCGGCCAGGGACCCATGAAACCTGCAGATGCAAAAGACGGGGGGACTTGGCTGTTACCCCGCACGGACCTACTGATCAGAGGTTCGAAGCCTGACCCTCCACGGGTTCGAACAGGCGTCCCAGATCACCAGATTCAGGGACGACGAGGACACGCGCATTCAAGCCTTTCCTCGAGCCTACCGGCTCAAGGGTGCCCCACATGTCGTGTTCGAGAGACAACGAGGGCAGCTAGCCGGGGGGATCCCACCGAGGGAGAGCTTCCGCGCCCTCGGTCCCTAGTGAATGGGACCGAGCCCCACCTAGCAAACCCACGCAAGCGCTTTAATGGACGCGTCTCCGGACCGCATAGCCTACCCTTATCGAACGGGTCATGGGCGTCCACTCGAACAACCCACTAACATCTCGATGAGGAATCCGCAATCCGCGACCCGATCGATGGGGGTTGCGGAAACCTCACCCCCCCCCCCCCCCCCCGTCCTGCGGAGGGACGGCGAGGGCGCGTTAAAAGCAAGTCGGAGAGCTCGCCCCGATCGCATTGAATGGGCCCAAGCTCGGGGGCTCGACGCACGGCTACACCTCCTCGGTTGCACCGGCCGCAGATAGTGCCAATTGCGCGTGCGTCACCGAAGCCGGCTGAAACATCGCTGACGCCGGTTGGGATATGCACCACGCCCACTGACCAGACTCTGCGGTAAAACCCCTGCAGGAGCACTCACGCTCCTGCAGGGCTTCGGGGGCTAGACCCATGGGTCCGCTGACGCGGCCCCACGGAAAGCATTAGCAACCAGGGGGGAAGGATGTCCTATCAGTAGGCTTCAGCATCTGCGGGAGCCTGGCCGGCAAACCCGCAGATGCTCGGGGGCTACTATCGGGGACAGCCCTGAGGGTCCCCTAAAACAACCAGGGGAATCCTGCTTAAAGTCTACAAAGAACCGAAACTAAACACCTCTCACTTAAGCACACACACGGGGCACGACCCACACTGCGGTGGTCCCCGCGACCCACCGGAGTGGCCCACTCAAAGGCCCCCTCGAGCAGGTTCCGCCTCGCTCGAGGATTCACGCCTCCCTCGAGCGGGTTCCGCCTCGCTCGAGGGCTCACGGCCCCCTCGAGCGGGCTCCGCCTCGCTCGAGGGTTCGCCTCCGCCTCGCTCGAGACTCCTTCACACGCACGCCCGTTCCCGCACGCGAGTACGGACATTTAATGCTCTGACACGGCAGGGCGGCGCCATCATGCGCCTGGGAATCATGCCCCGGCCCTGTTGCGCCAACTCCCTAGGGGGGATCCATCCCCGCCACAGTGGGAGACTGTGCGACGTGGCCGGTGTCAGCCCCGTGACACTGCGCCGCCTACCCCCGTACGGCTAACGCGCCGCGCCCTCGAAGGGGGGGGGGCACACGCTCGAACTACTTTCTCGTGAACTTGTAGGGCCAGGTCATGACGCTAGGCCGGCGGGACGCCATCCCTGCCACTGTTGGTCCTGTGCGGCCGCCCCCGTGCTCGCAACACCACGTCGGGCACTGTTACAACCACTCTGGCGCCGTGAGGCGCGCGGGGGCGGGATGCCGCCACGCCTACCACTGTATCCCGTACGGATCGTCGTCAACGGCTTCCTCAAGCCTTTCTGAAGACGCCACGGCCAACCACTACGCCCCTACCCTCGAAGCTACCACTGTTTGGGTACAAGACACGCCATGATGATTAGATCGTGGCAAGGACCGTCAAGGCGGCCGCCAACTCCGCGGCGCTGCACACCATACTTCCCAATGTAGCTGAATAGTGCGGCATGCTTGTAATTCGCCCTCTCCTTGGTCTATAAAAGGAAGGTGAACCCCCTCGCCGCAGGGGACAGGAGACATCAGACGTCTAGTAGGGAACAACACGCACACACTCCCCAATTCTCCCACAACATCTGAACTCATTCCGATCACTCCACCAGGGACTTGGAGGCCACGCCTCCTCTCCCGCCTTGCTTGTAGCCACCCCACTACAGGCACCCCGGTGCTGAGCAATACAGTGCCCCGAGCACACCACTATTGGACGTACGGCCCCCGGTCGGAACCAGGATAAATCTTGTGTCTTTAGTTGCTTAGCACCGACCATTGAGGGATAGACCTTGGCGCTTATTACTAGTTAGTGTCGGGACTACATTCTGCACCGACAACCACTCCTTCTCCTGTTGGGTCTTCTTCTTCTTCAGCTCAACTGTCGCCTTACCCTTCCTCTTGTCGCTTGCCATATGTCAAAGAAACGATAGAAGATTATAGAATGGTGAGATGAGAATAAACATGATAAGTATCTAAAGGTAAGGGTCCTTAAGAATAGCAAAAGAGCAGATATGAGCCTAATGACGAGACATCTAGTGGATGATTATTGACAAAAGATACAGATATGAAATTCAAGGCAATCCTTAGGTGCACAGAGATGTGAGTGTGAAAACCCTAAGAGATCATGTGTTGTTTTGATAAAAGATTGCAACAGGAATCTCCAAAACAGTACCACTAGGCTCAAAATGCAGGGAATAGCAGATAACTAACAGAGATTTGAGAAAAGAATAACAATTGTGAGCAAAAGAGTGCCTAAGATCAAAATCTACTCACAATTGCAAGACAATCCACATAAGGTATTTCACAAAATCACCCTAACAACAACTGGATTAGGGGTGAATTGAGGTGAAGTGGTCACCACAGCGCCAGAATGATCACAATGACCGGCTGTGGAGGTGGAGGAGATCCTTGCGCACCCCGAGATGGACGCCGGTGAGCCGCCGCAGCGTCGCCTGGCCGGAATCCAGCCGGCAGAGGAAACCCTAGCTGTGGGTTGTGGCGACGCACGCGCGCAGGAGAGGCACGATGGAGCAGCGCGGGCAGCGGGCACGGAGGGATGGCGGAGGACCGCGTGGAGGCGCGTGTGCGTGAGAGAATCGCCGGAGGCGGAGGGGACGGCGGCGCATGTGCACGGGTGGTGACGACGCGTTTGATTAGGGTTAGGGAACAAAGGATGAGCACCAACCGTTACGACAGACGGGACCCACACGTAATAGAAGCGTCGGATGAACCGACGGCAGGAAAAGACGAGCGTCGGTCGAACTGTCGGATTAGTTCTGCTCCACGGTGAAAGAGTGCACCGGATGAATTGATGACCTTCGATTTAGATGCATCGCAGCAGTTGGGCAAGGATCTGTGAAAGAGTGAATTTTCCTTCAGCACCGGATGAACCACTAGTTAGAAACGCGTTAGCGTCGGTTCATCCTACGGTAGGAAAATTGCTAACAGAGACAAACTGAGTGCACAGATCCCTTCACCAGATGAACCAACGCCGGAACCTACTAGGCGGCGGTTCATCCGACGGTGACATTTTCGATTTGCTGAACTAAATCTCATTTTTGATCCGACAAATGTCACACACAAGCCAACACAAACACATTCTTGGATCAATTTTGAGTGACAACCTCACCCCTCAAGCACTCCTTTGTAAAATACTTATAGATACACAATTAGCTCCCAAAAAAGGGATAAACCATAGATAAAACAGGTAAATTAAGAATCAAAGGAAAGGAGGGAACTCCAAAAAGGGAATGTATGAGTTAATTGCCTTTGAACTTAGAGATAGACACCTTAAGCTCGTTAGGACTTAACTCAATAGGAATTAAGCACAATCATTTGTCTCATCACACCTTAAGAGTTGTTGATTTGCATTGAACGCTAAGCAACTTTCTCATAGTGTGAGTTTCCTTTGTGACTTCTCTCACGCAATGCTATGCAAGAACAAATGCATGAAATTAAACATGAGTGCATCCTACATGACAAGCATAAGTGCAAAGCGAAAAGATAAACTATCTTGCCAAGTTTGAACCCTTGATAAGCTTATTCATGGCGAGCCTTCCAACATGCCTTGAGCGAAACAAGAGAACCACAGGCTCAAGCAAGACCCATACTCACCACTATCTCATCAAGGTTAGACAAGCACCTAATCATGTACATATGCAAATGCAAACTATATGACAAGCATTACATGATGTTGGACGCATCAAGCACATTTAATTCACTTCGAAGCCTACAAAAGGTGTTTTCATCAAGAGGCTTGGTGAATATATCCGCCAATTGCTCCTCGGAGCGAACACCACAAAGGACAATGTCCCCTTTATCAACATGGTCTCGCAAGAAGTGATGACGGATATCAATGTGCTTGGTACGCGAGTGTTGAACCGGGTTGTTAGCAATTTTTACGACACTTTCATTGTCACAAAGGAGGGGAACCCTATATAAAACCACACCATAATCCAAGAGGCTTTGCTTCATATAGAGGATTTGAGCACAACAAGCCCCCGCGGAAATGTATTCTGCCTCCGCGATGGATAAGGCCACAGAGTTTTGCTTCTTAGAGGACCAAGCAACTAAACAGTGACCTAGCAAATGGCACCCACACGAAGTACTCTTACGGTCTACTCGACATCCGGCAAAGTCCGAATCTGAATAACCCAAGAGCTCAAAACAAGCACCATGGGGGTACCACAAGCCAATGCTAGGTTTGTATTTTAAATATCTAAGGATCCTTTTCAAAGCACTTAGGCGAGATTCTTTAGGGTTGGCTTGTAACCGAGCACATATAAAAACACTAAACATGATATCAGGCCTAGATGTGGTAAGATAAAGAACAGAACCGATCATAGAGCGGTAAAGCTTTTGTTCAACCGATTTACCTCCCTCATCTAGGTCGAGATGTCCATTGGTAGGCATTGGAGTCTTGATCAGCTTACAATCATCCATCTTGAACTTCTTGATAATATCATTAGTGTACTTCTCTTGATGAATGAAAGTCCCTTCCTTCAATTGCTTGATTTGAAACCCAAGGAAGAAGTTGAGCTCGCCGATCATTGACATCTCGAATTCCCTAGTCATGAGATCACTAAAGTCCTTGCACACTTTTAGGTTAGTAGAGCCAAAGATAATATCATCAACATAAATTTGACAAATTAAAAGCCCATTGTTGATTATCTTTGTGAATAGCGTGTTGTCCACTCTACCAATCTTGAATCCCGCTTCAATGAGAAAATCCCGGAGCCTCTCATACCATGCCCTAGGAGCTTGCTTGAGTCCATACAAAGCCTTATGCAACCTATAGACATGGTTAGGATATGTAGCATCCTCAAAACCGGGAGGTTGCTCCACATGGACTTCTTCATTGATGAAACCATTTAAGAAAGCACTCTTAACATCCATTTGAAATAATTTAATTTTATGACTATATGCATATGCAAGGAGGATATAGATAGCTTCAAGACGTGCCATGGGAGAGAAGGTCTCTCCATAGTCCCAGCCTTCTACTTGAGAGTACGCTTTGGCGACAAGTCTTGCCTTGTTGTTCACCACAATGCCATGTTCATCTTGCTTGTTCCGGTAAACCCACTTAGTGCCAATCACATTCTTGTTCTTGGGGCGCTCTACCAGCTCCCACACTTGATTTCTTGTGAAGTTATTGAGCTCATCTTGCATAGCCAAGATCCAGTACGGTTCCCCAAGAGCTTCATCTATAGTTGTGGGTTCTACAAAAGAGACAAAAGCATGATTGAAAGGACCTTGATGTCGCCTAGAGGGGGGTGAATAGGCGTGACGACCAAATTAAACTCTTTCTCCCCGAACACTTGAGTTGACAGTGCTCCACCGGTCAGATCGGTGGTGGTGACCGGTTAGACCGGTCAAGCACTGGACTTCACAGGTGACATCGGTCAGACCGGTGCGCCTTACCGGTCAGACCGGAGTAGCACAGAGCACCTACAAAAACAACTTCAAGCACCTCTTGACTTCTAGCATGAACCAAACTTGGTGAGTGGCCTTTGTAGATGATCACAAGCAAGGTAATGAGCCCTGCACACACAAGTAGCACACCCAAGTAGGTCGAAGCAGAAGCAAATGGAACAATATGCTAGAATAACAACTTAAAGAGTCAAACCACATGAAGAAGCAAGGATTTGTTTCCCGAAGTTCACCACCCACTGAGGAATGGCTACGTCTCCGTTGAGGAGCTTGTAAGGGACAATTCCCACAACAAGTCGAGTCTCTTTCAACCACTTTCCTCCTTTCCACTATGGGGATCTTTTCCACGAAGAGGAAAGATCGCAGCCCTTACAAACTTCCCACTGCTCACCACAACCTTGGGAGCTAGCCGGGGACGCCTAGTCGTCTAGGAGACAAACCTCCAAGAGTAATAAATGCTTCAAAGCTTGTAGACGCGAAACCAAAGTACTCAAGCTATGGAAATGCTCTTATTAGCTCACAAGGTCACTCTAGAGCTCACTTTCTCAACCCAACACAAAGATTATGGCTTGAATCCACAAATCTCACAAAGAGAGGGTTGGGGAGAGCCATTATGGCTTAGAGCTTGTTAGAAATGGCTTGGGACCTCAGCTATACCACTAGAAAACAGCAACCCTCACTTGAAGAAGGCTTGGGGTATTTATACCCCTCAAAGGAGAAAACTAGCTGTTGGTCCTCGGGCAGCACCAGTCAGACCGGTGTCCCACACCAGTCAGACCGGTGTTTGAAAAGCTAGCCGTTGGGGCTAGTAGCACTGGTCAGGCCCGAGACACCCCCAAAACCTCTTTCTAAGAAACTAGCACTTCACCACCAAGATGAAATGACTCAAGTTAGTTTAGGAGGGTTTTGTTAGCACACTCTAAGGCTAGATCTCACTTAGGTCAACAAATGAGCACTTTGACTTGGTCAACTCGCTAAGTTGCATCCCTCTTGATAGTACGACATACCTATACTCAAGAATGAATAAAAACACTTTCTTGATCTCTTGAGTTTGAACAACTTCAATCTTTCCATACTTGATCAATATCCACTTGAGGGCTTTCAATATAGCTTTTGACTTGAGCACGTCCATATTTGAGCTAGTGACTTAGGATCTTTCCATATAGCATAGGAATGCACACTTGGATCCTTGAGTCACTCCATGTTGCCAATCTTAACAAGTAGATGACTTGCATTGCTTTCCTCGGTTATGGTTTGAATATGATACTTGAAGACCCCACGGATGCTAGAACTTCAGCTTAGCAAAACACTAATGGCGGCTTAGGGCCCCAAAGATTGCTTAGTCCCTCACCCTAGACATCTCGGTTGATCTCTTCATCACTTATCCAATCCACTTTGAGTTCCACTTTGCTTCATACACAATTAACCTTCATTTGAAAAACCCGCTTCAAATGCTTGATCTTGATTGACAACGAATGTGCAAGCTTCCAAATTAGAACCATAACATATACACTCATCCTTGTGTTCTCCTTTAATAAACACATGAACCCTTGCACTTGACTTAGAGAATTACCATCTTCTCTTTTGTGATCCTTATAAATTTAATCAAGCTACATCTTCACATGGGGAACCATGAATTGATCTTCTCAAAATTATCCCAATATTTATCTTATTTTATTGCTTGATATTTGTCACTTAAGTATTTGGATCATCCATTATAACACCCTAATTTTCCATGACTAAAATAATGTAGCAACATGGTGTTTTAGTTTTTGTTTTCTAAGGAAATAATAAATTATCAAATAAATTATGCTCTAAAATATTTAAATATCATTTTGAGTAATTTTAGTGGCAATAAGTGCTTGTGCATCATATTCTGAAATGCATGGCTTATGTTTGCTTGTGTGAAGTTTTAAAAGTTTAACAGTTTGTTTGAAGGTTTGAAGGTGTTTAGAAGTTTGAAAAGGTTTGAAAAAGGTTTTGGAAAAAAACCTAAACCCTTCACCCTTCCTTGCAGCCCAATCCCGCCTACGGCCCGTCTCCTTCCCTCCCTCTCTTTTACCTGTCGGCCCGTTTTCTTTTAGTCGCGGCCCACCTACCTTTCCCCGGCCTGTTTTTTTCTTTTTCCTCGGCCGGGTCAACACCCCCGCAGCCCATCCTTCCTTCCGGCCCAGTTCCTCAATGCGGCCCAGATGCCCCTCCTCTCTTTCAGACGCTGACAAGCCGGGCCCACTCGTTAGATTGTCCCCTTCCTCTAGCCGGCCACCTCTCCACCCCTGTTTCGCCCACATCCGCACCGCCCGGCTGTTGCCCTGGCCTATCCGCCTCTCCCCCTCCTTCAAGCCGCTATCAAGGCGCATTGAAACACTGGTTTTACTTCCCTGCCATCAATTCATTTCCGTTTCGCCACAAATCGAGCCTTTTCCCCCTTGATTGCATTCCACCAGCCGGCCTCATGGCTATTGAAGGCCACTGCCTTTCCGGCAAGCACCCCTTCTCCTTCCCTTTCCCCTTTTATAGCCGTGCCCGAGCCCCTGCGTGCACTCTTTGCGCACCCGTGCAAGCCTCGCACCTCTCCTCGTATGCGCAGCGCGTCGTCGCTAGCCGTGCTGGACGCCGCATCTTCATTCCGCCGGCCATTCGCCGTTCGCCAGTTCTGTTGGCCACACTGAGCAAGCGAACGTTGCCACGAGCTTCGCCCCATCAAGCCGCATTCGTAGCTCCCCTCTCCGTCACCGGAGGATCGCCGGAGCACCACCACCAGTGGCGAACCCGAGTCGGCCGCTGTCATGTTCTTCTGCCGGCCATCGCCCGATTCGTCATCCACGGGCGGAGTCAGAGCAGTCCGTCACCACCAGGAGGTCCGCAATGCCGACCCTCATCCAGAACACCGGCCCTATCGCGAGTTGACCTCCAGAGCGTCGCCCATCGTGAAGACCCGAGCCACCTCCGAGCTCCACCGCCGACCGCCCCTCTCCAAAATCCGGCCACCTCCGTCTGTCTCCCACGCTAGTGAGCACATTCCCGAGTTCCCCTTCATCTCCTCTCTCCGTTTCTCACCTCAGCTGAGCCTTTAGCCGCCCGAAACCCCGACGATTGAAAACGGCCAGGAGCTCTGTCCGTCGGCCATGGCCGTACAAAAACAAAACAAGCCATCGTCATCTTCCTGTATAGATAAGGCATGGCCATTTTGCCTTTAGGTCCCTAGGGAATCCCCAAACCAAAGCTCTATAATCTATGTCTTGCAACTCTCTCAGAAAATCCCCTAGAAAATATCCCACCTTTTGCACCTAAATCCACCTGAGCTCTTTTCAGGTCTAACCCTGGCCTTTACTCTTTTCGCAAGCACAGTCTTATGTGTCTTGCAGATCTTCCTCGCTAGCCCCTGTAGTCTATAGTTAACCGTGTCTTGGTCCTTGCAGCCTTGTGTAACCCATAGATCTCGTGTTTTAGCTCTGTTTAACCTCGTTCTTGTTGCGTTAGGCTCATATCAACTCAAAGTACACGTTAGGAGCAATGTTGACCATGTTCGCTGTTTTAAAATTTATAAAATATTTAAATATGATTAAGTACTTATATGCATACTTTTATAATTAAAATCTAATTAGAGTTCAACACGTGTTTTCATGGTAAAGTTAATTTGATTAATACTTATTTTAATAATTCTTCCAAATAAAAGCTAATTAGATGTGTATCTTGGTTTTCATAATCAAACTTAAATTGGTTAATGATTATGCAATTTGCTTCCTAAGTAAAAGGAAATATAGGTTATAACCAAGTTTTCTTAATTAATTGTTAATTTGATTAATATGAATATAAATGTGTTTTTAAGTTATAATTTGATTAGTTCAACTCGAAATATAAAGATAAATGCCTAGATGCTTGTACATGCTTCCTTTAAATTAAATGTATAATTTGAATAAATAAAATTTGAATATTTATAAATAAAATTGGACTAGGTTTACATCGTCTTTTAAATATAAAATAACTTGCATAATTATAAATAGGGTATTTCTTTGAAATAACCTATGCACACGATTTTAATTAATTAAAAGATACCAAGCACATAGCTAGCTCTTGTTTGTGATCATCCAAAGCTCCCAATAGTTCCTAGTGCTTTTGTGTTCGCGCTCCTAGAGCCAACGCTTGTTCTCTCTTTAAGCCTTTTCATGCTTGGTGTATTGTTTTGTTTATTGTATGTATTCTTGTGTGCTCGTAGACATCGTGCCAGTCTCAAGTGAGCAGCCAGTTGGAGCGGATCAAGAGCAAGTGTTTGAAGAAGAAGAACCCCAGTGTTTAAGCAAGGAAGGCAAGTGGACTTCTCCCTCTACATATTCCTATTTGTCCTAAATAATTGCATGATAACTAAGTTTATATTTAAATGTTGCTATGCATAAATTTGATGGGAAAATTACCTTTTTAAGGACATGACTAGAATTTTATCCCTTTACCTTAGACAACCCTTTTAAATAAATGTTTTGGGTGGAAATGCTTAGTTGCTATAACTTGGGATGGTTAAAATGAATCTTTTACAATATGATGAATGTAGATCATGATAACCTTTGGTGATATATATGTGTGTGCGCCTATGGTTAATAACAAGATCATAGGGTCTAATCGGAACATGGAGAACCACCCAGGAAAACAGTGCAACCACAGTTCATATGGCTCTGGCTTAGCTAGTTAATTAGGTATGTGATTGTACTGGTGACCTTATCCGAAAGGAACACAGGGGGCTCGGGGTTGCAGGGGTATAGCTCGGTTCTTTTGGGGTAGCAGCCTTTGCTAAGGTGCTGAACACTAGGGAGGGTTATGGTCCGCCCTGAGTTGTAACTGTCGTGGGTTGTTGGTGCTTTTGCATATCTTTGTAAAGGCTTCGTAGAGACCCTATGCAATCACACCTCGGAAGTGTGGTATTGTGTCTGATCAACACATGTGTGGTTGGGTTCAAAGTTCTTCGGAGCTTTTACACGAGCTGTGGTGAAAGTGTACAACCTCTGCAGAGTGTAAAACTGATCGATCAGCCGTGCTCACGGTCAAGAGCGGCCTGGACCCTCACATGATAATCAAACATAAATATGGAATTAAATTGTGGTTCTTATGGTTTTGAGATGAGATGCTTTCCTAAATGCTTAAGTGGGTTGGTATAAACTCACATTTAGTAATTAGGTGCTTGCTAATAAAATTTGACCAACATTAAAATGCTGCCCGCAGCAAACTCTTTAGCATATCCTTGATAGCCTTGCGTCTTCCCCTATTTGCTGAGCTCCAACCATAAGTGTGCTCACCCTTGCTTACCCGCTGTTCAGAGGAGAACACTAGAGAATTGTACTTCAGTGACTACGATGAGTTCTGAGGCTTGTGTGCCCCCAGTCAGATGCCTGTGGAAGATGAACATGGAGTTACGTCTTCATAGTTATCGTTTGATCATTGTAAAGACTTTCGAGTCTAACATCTGAGTTTAATAAAGAGATAATGTAATGGTTTAACTCTTGTACGTTTTTATTACTGTTTATTGATATTTCACTCGTGATGTCTATCATATGTGTGTAAACTTGATCCTGGCGCACATATGAGATGCATTTGGTTGTCTTTGGAAAATCAGGTGTGACATCCATATATTTGCCATTTCCAATGTGAGCCATATAATATTCATCCATAAACAAATACTTTAATGGTTGCTCATGAATATATAAATAAAACCTGCTCACAATCTTAGACAAATCCATTAGTCCTTTAATCTCCTTGTCATTCAATTCACCAAAATCCACTTAGGGGCCTAGATGCACTTTCAGTCTCCCCCTTTTTGGTGATTGATGACAACTCGATTAAAGCTTACAAATAAAACATTAAAGCGCATTTAGATTCTTAGATATAGCTAGAGCTCCCCCTTAATTTGTGCTTTGAGTTTAATTTCAAGAATTTGGCCTCAAATGCCAATAGCACAAATTTGGAAGAAAACGCATGTGAGCTCCCCCTATATCTTAGAATCAGTGGAGTGCAACATGTGTGAGCGACAAAAACAAATCCGTGATGCGTATGACAAGATATGCACAAAGCAAAGAACAAGTAAACGGACTGGGCAGCACCAGTCAGACCGGTGCCCCTGACCGGTCAGACCGGTCAGGTCCAGCCAGCACACCCAACTGGGTGGCACCGGTCAGACTGGTGCCCCTGACCGGTCTGACCAGTCACATCCAGTCAGAGCACAAAGCAACAGGAGTGCATGCTTTTTGGTCTAAGGTGATCCGGCCAGGGTTGCAAGCCAGCTTAGATCACTTTGTTCCATTTAGCCAACACAAACAAACACCATTCAATTCATGCACCACAATCTAGCAATAGAGTCACTTAAAAATGACAACAAGGATCAAACACACAGTAGCACTCACACAAATGTTCACAAGTCCACTAAGATAAAGTTCTAAACTTATTACAAGCTACTCTCATCAGCCAGCTAGCACCGGTCAGACCAGTGCAGCACAGACAGCGGCATAGGATTAAGGTCTTTAATCCGAGTCTTCTCCCCCTGTAAATCTTATTACAAGAAAGGTCTAGAGGAGAAGTAGCTGTCGATCACTGACCCTGCCACGAGTCCCACGTCGGGACACCAAGGTGCGAGCTCCCTCCTATAAATGAATCAGGAAATGAGATAAAGTAGGAGAGATATGCTAGATATGGTGAAAAGGTAGATATGAATATGAAGAATGTCATCCATACCCTGATAAGGAGGTGTATATCCTGACGAACCAAAGATCTCAGTAGAAAAGCGTCCCGCCCAATCTGGAGGAGCCTCTGACCCCTCTGCATCATCCAGAGATGGAGGTGGGGCAACAGGGGGCCCGAAGGGAGGAGGGTACGCTGAGGACCATGTGTGGTACGAGGACCGGTGGATGGTTGCTTCCTGGTGTGATGAGTGATTGACAATGTTGTGTGGATTGACTCTTGGCTAAGTATTGCAGGTGCAGGTTGCGACTTGACTGGTGTTGGTGCAGGTGAAGAACAAGCGCGAAAGGTCGTCGCCGGTGAGGCCTCCAGGTGTGGAGAACACAAGTAGGCTTGGTTCGAGGGACCCGGTGGCCAGCGGAGTCAAGTGCAGGCCACATGGTGGCAAGAATAGCGGGATGAAGTCGTGGACGGTTTCTTGGTTGAGCCTCAAAACCAAGGTCGAGCCGGGACTACGTGGGTGCCGAGTCATGAGTGGCGATTGGCGGAGGCTACACCGAGCTCGCGGGGTTTGCAGTGGTTCACCAGAAAAACACTAGGTTACTCGGTTGAGCCACAAAAAGGCCGAGGAGGTGCGGCCACCCAGGCCGGTCTAACCGCCCAGGAGGGGCGGTCTGACCGCCCTGGTCACTGGCGCCGAGAAGCTTCGAAGTGGAGGACACGCGTCGGGATCGCAAGGCTTGCGTCGAGGCTTAGCAGGCGGTCACTGGGCATCCGTCCCGTGGAGAAAATCTGAAGGCTTCCAAATCCGCCCTTGAGGGGCTTGTGTCCCTAGTTATTAAGTAAGGGTTGTTTAATCTTTTGGGTGCCTCCATATATACTCATTGAGGGGATGGATGGCAGCCAACTCTTGGAACCCTAGTTCATTTGCTTTGCTATTTTCCCTTCCTATTTTCCTTAGGATTTTAGAGGACTAGCTTGAGATCTTCATGGTGAGATATTGAGAGAGGGTAGGATGATTGGGAGGCATGCTAGACCTTGTATGAACCTTCATGGTATGTATAGATGATTCGACGTGGTTCCTCAAGGCTTTTGTTGTCTCTGTCGTTTTCCCTTTTTTGTGATTTTCAGAGCCTTTTCTTGGGATTTTCGTGGCGGAGTTTTGGAGGCGTTTCTTTGCGGGATTTGGTGTAGGAGTCACACATGAGGACATTGTGCCTCTTTTCTTGGTGACCTTGCCCCTCCAAACCCGTGGAAAGCTCTCCGATTTGGTGGTTTTCGTTGGAGCTCGAGTTCTTGAGGTTTGGTCACGAGCTTTGCGATTCCCCATGATTGAGAGCGTTTCGGTGCAATTCCTTTGAGGGAGAGGTCGTCCATGAGGTGACCCAGGCATCCCCAAAGTTTCGCTACAATCCGTTTGGGGAATCAGGAGATCGGGTGATGCAAAGTTGAGGGTTGACCTGCGGTTCTTGTTTTCCCGTTCTATCTAGGGATGGCGGTTTAACTGCGTAGGGGGGCGGTCTAACCACCCCGGGCTCGTTCGGAGAAAGTTTTGATTTTGGCCAAGATCTTCTGGTAGCATGTTGGCCTTGACCAGGGGATTGTATGGTTGAAATCATGGAGCATTTCGAGACCGTTTGCTTGGGTTTTCACTCGGATCTTTGTGCTCAGGGGAGGGAGGTCTAATCGACCCTGGCACCCGGTCTAACCGCCCTAGGCCTTTCCGAAGAAATTTTGATTTTGTCGGATCTTTCTCTGTGAGTTTGTTCGCCTTGATCAGAGGAGCTAACTGGTGAAATCTTGGCTCGTTTTAGTGCGGTTTGCTAGGAGTTCTTACCTTGAGTTCATTGCTGGGTACAGGAGGTTAGACCACCCCTGGTAGCCGGTCTAACCGCCCCTAGGCCCTTTGGATGAAGTTTCGGTTTTCACCAAGATTCTCTGGTAGCTAGCTTGGCCTTGACCAGAGGATCCAGTGGGTGAAACCATGGAGAGTTTTGGAGCTCGGAAGAGGTGTTTTGGTGGGTTTCTTGTCTGCCCAGGAGCAGGCGGTTTAACCGCCCCCTTACCCCGGTTAAACCGCCCCTGCTGGCCAGACAGCTTCCGAGTCGTTTCCGCTGTCGTGTGTGTGAAGGTGCTATGGCTGCAGGTAGTGTTTGTTCCTAGGACCAGTAGCACTCCAGTGGCTACGTGGTTTTGGCAAACGGAAGGTAGAAGTGTGGAGCGTGTAATTTTGGGTGTCCGACCAAGCGAGTTCATCTTGTTGGAGTTGCGGTCTCCTTCGAGAAGAATTTTTATCGGCTCCCATTCACTCCCCCCCTCTCTGGTCGCCTAATCGGTCCTTCAAGTGGTATCAGAGCCGATTCGGGTTTTATTGACTTAACCAGTCTAGGATCCAAAGATGGCGTACCAGGAACGAGGTTCGGGTCCTCCACACTTCGATGGGACGAACTACCAGATTTGGAGTAAGCGGATGGCGGCGTTCCTCCACAGAAAGGGTCAGATCCTTTGGGATGTCACGGTGGACACAGGTTATGTCCAGCCGATGAACTTCCTTGCTCCAGGATCGAGGGACATGTTCGACGCCAACAACAAGGCAGTCGACTACTTGTTTCATGCTCTGTGTCAATCCGAATTCGATCGGGTGCATACTGAGCACTTGGCTTGTAGAATCTGGTCGGTGTTGAAGGAAGCTCATGTTGGGAATGCCCATGTTCATGCTCGGATGTATGCGACTTACCAGAGAGAGTACGAGAACTTCACTCATCTCCCCGGCGAGTCCATCAATGCCTTGTTTCAGAGGTTCACGGTTGTGGTGAACAACATGAGGGCCAATGTGGACGTGCTCTCGTATGATGATCATGATAGGGCTGTCAAGCTCTGAGGACCATGTGTGGTTCGAGGACCGGTGGATGGTCGCTTCCTTGTGTGATGAGTGATTGACAACGTTGTGTGGACTGATTCTTGGCTAAGTATTGCGGTGTGCGGGTTGCGGCTTGACTGGTGTTGGTGCGGTGTGAAGAACAAGCGCGAAAGGTCATCGCCGGTGAGGCTTCCAGGTGTGGAGAAGACAAGTAGGCTTCGTTCGAGGGACCCGGTGGCCGGCGGGGGTCAAGTGCGGGCCGCATGGTGGCATGAACAAGCAAGATGAAGTCATGGACGGTTTCTTGGTTGAGCCTCAAAACCAAGGTCGAGCCGGGACTATGTGGGAGCCAAGTCATGAGTGGAGATTGGCGGAGGCTACACCGAGTTCGCGGGGTTTCCGGTGGTTCACCAGAAAACCACTGGGTTCCTTGGTTGATCCACATAGCCAAGACCAAAGAACCGAAGACGGAGCTGCCGCAGCTCCAGACCGGTCTGACCGGTGGGTCTGACCGGTGGGTACCGGTCTGACCGGTGAGGAGCACCGGTCTGACCGGTGTGCGACGACGCAGTCCGGAATCTTCGAAGCGGAGGACACGCGTCGGGATCACAAGGCTTGCGTCGAGGCTAAGCAGGTTGCGGTCGCCGGGCATCTGTCCGATGGAGAAAGCTTCAACTCTTCCAAAACCACCCTTGAGGGGCTTGTATCCCTAGTTGTTAGAGAAGGGTATTTTAGACTTTCGGTTGCCTCCATATAACCCAAGAGGTGAGAGGATGGCAGCCAACTCTTGGAACCCTAGCTCATTTGTTTTCCCATTTTCCTTCCTATTTTTCTTAGGTTTTCCATAGGACTAGCAAGAGAGCTTCATGGAGAGATCTTGTTGAGAGGGATGGATGATCGGGCGGCTTGCTAGACCTTGTATGAACCTTTGTTTCATGTATAGATGATTCGGCGTGGTTCCTCAAGGTTTGGATGTGTTTTCCCCGGTTGTTCTTGGTGGTGATTTTCAGAGCCCTCTCTTGGTGATTTCTTTGGGTTGTTTTCGGGACCTTTCTCTTGGGGATTTGATGGGGGAAATTTGTGGGAACCCTTCATGGTTCTTTGGGCTGTGATTCCCCTCCCAAATCCATGAGTAAAGGTGCTCGATTTTGGGGTTTCTTGAGTTCTTGGGTTGGAAGTGCTCTTGGCGGGATTTCCTTGATTGCTCCTTTTTGGACGAGTTTTGGTGGGATTAAACTTGGCTATGGACTCCTCATGAGGTGTTCCTAATATCCCCAAAGTCTTGTTCAAGTCTGTGGAGCAATTCGGGAGATCGAGGTTTGGATTTGGGGGAGTTGACCCGCGGGTGCTGTTCATCCCGAGCTGCCCAGGCTACACCGGTCTGACCGGTGCAACCCTCAGTGGGATCTTGCTTGGGTGAATGTCTGGGTGTGTTCGCTGTTGTCCTGTGTTGCTGCTGTTTCGAGTTTGGGTCAGTTTGGTGGTCGGTTGGCCTGTTTGGTGCTTTGGGGGCTTTCGAGTCGTGGCCGGTCCCGACCGGTGTGTCTCACCGGTCGACCGGTGTGGAGCCACTTAGTGAAAGTTGCTCGGTTCACCGGCGGGGACCGGTCGACCGGTGGTGCTCATCGGTCTGACCGGTGTGGGTCTGTAGACTCGAGGTTTGGTGTTCCGCTGCGTTCTCGGGTCGGAAGGTTGTGTGTTGGTTCCTAGGTCCAGTGGCACTCCAGTGGCTACGTGGGCTTGACCAACTTGGGTAGTGAGTTGGAGAAGTGTGTTGGAAGCCGTGTTCATCTTGTTGGAGTCTCCATCTTCTTCGAGAAGAATTTTTATCGGCTCCTATTCACTCCCCCCTCTCTGGTTCACCGTATCGGTCCTTCAAGCTCTTACACTCATTGGATCGTACGGTTTGTGGTGAAAAGTTCGAGGCCATTATGGAGTCTGAGAAGTATGACACTTTGACTGTGAACGAGCTGTTCTCGAAGCTCAAGTCGGCTGATGTCAGATGGTGAGATCTGGACAGTCCACGGGGGTGTTAATCCCTGTGGTTTATTTGTTCGGCGGGGAGGAGTCTAAGGCTAAGAACTCGAAGGTCGCACACGAGTACGCGGAACACAGAAAACACGGTGAGTTTATACTGGTTCGGGCCTCCGGAGAGTAATACCCTACGTCCAGTTGTCGGCGTAGATTGCTTGAGGATTGGTCGGGGGATGTTGAATTACATGTGGGATCACCTCATCCGCGTTATATTGGCCAGCGGATGAGGTCGGTTCCCAGACTCCTGGTCGGTTACGACCAGGAGACCTAAGTCTACGTTACACATCTTGCTATATCCCGTCGATCTACTTTAGGTGAAGTCCACCAAGGTCTTGTCTTGTCTTGTACGCCAAGTCTTGAGGTCGTGTTGGATCAAGTCGTCTGGGGAAGGTCTTCATGAGGTCGTGTGGACTACCAACTAGGTCGGTTGGGCCCACTGACAGGTCGGCGGGTCGTCTAGTTAGCCGGACCCACTTGTCGGGGACGGCCGTGAACCTGGTCGATGGGGACCTAGGGGTACCCATGTCTCACAAGCCCCCAAGTGAGGTGTATGCGCAGCGACCTTAGAAAGGTCATGACGAAGTCGTAGAGCTATCGACAGGTCGAATAGCATGCACGTCGGTCCAAAAAGAAAAGAACAAATCAGCTTGACAGCCAACCTGTTTAAAGTCTTGCCGAACGAAGAGAGGTTGAGTGACGACCTATAGGAAGCAGACTTCCAATAGATCGAAATGATGATGAAAAAATTCAGAGGGCATCGGAGATGCAGTCATGAGTAGTATCCGAGCATCATGGCGGGCAGGATGGCCGGTATGATGGTCCAAAACAGAAGAAGAGAAGAAAAAATAGGTCGAGTAACGACATGATGAGAAACGGGTTTCCCAACAGGTCGGTACGACGAAGAAAACAAGAGGGCGTCGAAGATGCACTCGTAGAGTAGTCCTCGAGCATTGAAGTCGATGATGAGATCTGGACAGATTTGTTTTGATCTGTTGGTTGGTGGTGACCGCGTTGCCTTCGATGACGAGGCAGGCCGCTGGAGTGGTGGAAGTCGTCGGCATCGAGCCGAAGCAGATGTCGACGGGGTTGGCGAGGAAGTCCGCCATGCTCTCCAGGAAGATGACGCCGTTGGTCGAAGCCATCGAGTTGCATGAAGAACCTTGACTCTGCCCCTACCTGGCGCACCAACTGTCAGATGGTGAGATCTGGACAGCCCACGGGGGTGTTAATCCCTGTGGTTCATTTGTTCGGCGGGGAGGAATCTAAGGCTAAGAACTCGAAGGTCGCACACGAGTATGCGGAACACAGAAAACACGGTGAGTTTATACTGGTTCAGGCCTCCGGAGAGTAATACCATACGTCCAGTTGTTAGCGTAGATTGCTTGAGGATTGGTCGGGGAATGTTGAATTACATGTGGGATCGCCTCATCCACCTTATATTGGCCAGCGGATGAGGTCGGTTCCCAGACTCCTGGTCGGTTACGACTAGGAGACCTAAGTTTACCTTACACATCTTGCCATATCCCGTCGATCTGCTTTAGGCGAAGTCCACCGAGGTCTTGTCTTGTCTTTTACGCCAAGTCTTGAGGTTGTGTTGGATCAAGTAGTCTGGGGAAGGTCTTCATGAGGTCGTGTGGACTGCCAACTAGGTCGGTTGGGCCCACTGACAGGTCGGCGGGTCGTCTAGTAGGCCGGACCCACTTGTCGGGGACGGTCGTGAACCTGGTCGGTGGGGACCTAGGGGTACCCATGTCTCACAGCTGAGGTGGATCGGGGTATGACAGCCAAGATTGAGGGCCCGACTGACTCTCATAGTCTCGCCCTCATCGGTGGCTCGAAAGGAAAACCTAACGCTAACACATCCACCAGGATGTTCTCTTTGTCCTCTTTGATGTCTTTGCCAGACGAGGAGTTCGAGGTGCTTGGAGAGGACGAGCTGGCGTTGCTGACCAGGCGGCTCGAGAGGATGCACGAGAACCGGGTGAACTCAAGAAGGAACTCGAGGATGTGCTTCAAGTGCGGAAAGACAGAACACTTTTTCGCCGAGTGTCCGAAGGTGAACAACCACGACAAGCACAAGTCCAAGGACAGAGTCAGAAGATCCAAGAAGGAGCATGAACATAGGAGGAAGACACGGTCCGGAGAGAAGATCAAGAGATCGAGCGACGTCGACTCCGGCTCTGAGGACGTGTCATCAAGCTCGAGTGAAGAAGAAGAAGAGGGTGACAAGAAGAAGAAAAAGAAGAAGGACTTCGGCAAGTACTTGAACAGCCTCTGCTGTACTGCAAGCAACACTTCGAGGAACTACAACAAGAAGGATGGTCTTTGCGGCATGACACGCAGCTCCGGCAGCAAGAGAAGCCAGAAGGACGCCTCAGACTTAGATTCCGAGGACGAGGTTTCTGATGAGCTCTCTTCTTTGCGCAAGGAGAATGAGGAGTTGGTTGACTTACTTGATAATCGTGATCACATGCTTAGAGAGGCTAAGAAGCTTAGGAAGGAGATTAGAGCTTTGCTTGAAGATGCTAGGACTAGAGTGGCTAAGCTAGAAACACAGGTTCTTTATGGCAAGCTTGAAATTGATTCTCTTAAGGCTAGCCCTGTGGTTTCTGATGAGGTTGATTGTGTTGATTGCTCTGTTTTCCTAGCTAATTTGACTGCTCTTAGGGAAAAGCATGCCTCCAAGTGTGAGGAACTAGATGTGCTTAGGATTGAGTTGGCCGAGCTACAATCTAGACCCACTTTGCTTGGTGCATGTACTTCTTGCCCTAGTTTGCATGAAAAAATTGTTAAGCTTCGTTCTCGCATTGTTTCGCTTGAGGCTGATTTGAAAGTGCCTATTCCTACTTCTTGTTCTGCCTGTGAGTTGCATGCTATGAAGAATTTGGAACTTGCACAATGTGTTGATCATTTGCAGGAGGAGAACTGTAAGTTGTGTGAAGTGCTAAGTTGGTTGTCTAGTCAGGAACCTCAGCTAGGTGTGTTGATTGCCAGCTATAAGCGCTTTGATGGTTGGGCTTTGAGATCTGATAAGTTTGGTGAGAGCGGTGGTGAGAGAGAAGGGAAATTTGGGAATGTTCCAGTTCCACCACGACCCACACCCAAAGACAAGTTTGCATCCAAGCCAAACCAACCGAAAGAAAAACCGAGCGAGAAGGCAAGTAAAAAGCCTAGTGAGAAACCAAGTGGGAAGCCTAGTGAGTAACCGTGTGAAGAGCCTCACCCCAAGCCTAAGCCAAGACCAATTCGTTTCCATTGTGAGTTTTGTGGAAAGGATGGTCACAAGAGAGAGTTTTGCTATAAGAGAAAGAGAGAAGCAAGAATGGCTAAGGAGTGGGCGAACAAGGACAGGTACCACCCTTCTTATGGTGTGCCTAAGCCTCCTATGCCACTACCCAAGGGAAAGGGCTTTGTGCGTAAGGTTCCGGCATGGGGAGATGAGAGATCCTGTGCCGAGATGGTGGTCTGGAGAGGGCGGTCAGACCGACCAAGCATGGTGGTCAGACTGGCCCTGCCCAGGGAAGGGCGGTCAGACCAGCCTAGCAAGGCGGTAAGACCGGCCCTCCCCAGATTTCTGGGCAGTTCGGTTTCCGAGGTCGTGATGCTGGTGGTTTCAGTTCTCTTGGTCATGGTGCAAATGGTAGACACTTTGAGCCTGGTGGTGTTGAGTTTGCTGGATGTTCTCCCCTCATGATCAATACGAGTTTGGGAGAGGTCACAGCTTTGAGTCTCAGAGGGGCTACGGACCACGCTTTCCTTTTTGTGGTACTCGTACTCCTCCATTGAGACGGGAATGGTTTTCCCATGGTGATTCCAGGTTTGATAGGTTTGACAGGATGGATCGCAGTTTTGATAGCCGCAGTAGGATTGATGTTGCTAACCCTACTTTTGAGGAAATGGCTCGGCACTGGTTTGACACCTTTGGTACTAACCCCAGTGTTGAGTCGTTTGCTCGCTCTCTCTCTTGGTTTTGAGTTGCAGGTGGGAGGCCCGGAGAACATTTGGTTGACATCGGGGGTGGTTCTCCGGCCTCATATCCCGGTGGTGACATGGAGGTACATCACTTTCAGGGATGGTGGACAAGGATGAGTGACTTCTGAAGAAATGATAAAAGTAAGTGCAAGCCACTTGGTTCTTTTTGCTCTTTTCCTTATCTCATGTGTGTAAAGTGAGCTTTGTATGCTTTTTGACCTTAATGCATGAGTTTAGGGGGAACATGTGCGCTTGGTGTGCTTTTTCCTCTATCATATGTACTAAGTGTGAGCTTTGTATGCTCTTTGGCCCTAGTGCATATGTTTAAGGGAAGCTTGTGGGTTTATGCTTCCTTGCTCTTTTGCCGGTGGTGTCGAGCCCTTTTGGCCTCCCCTTGAGGTGCCAATCATTTGTGAGCTTTGTGTGTGGGAGCTCCTTTGTAGCATATGTATAGATTTTCTTTGTGCATTTCTTGCATTTGGCATGGCATATGTAACATGATGTATAGGCATCCTTGTATCTTAGATTGCATGCATTTTGTATCATATGCATTTGTTAGGAAAAGCTTCTCCTATATACATTATTCACTATGATGTGCTTTATATGATCGTGTGAGCTAGTTTAGTATGATATGGTTAGTTTGGCTTAGCTCTTGATGATCTTGGTTTATAATCCATGGTTGATGGCTATGTTTTTGAAAATGTCACATATATGCTCTCTTATGTGTAAATGTCTTTATATGATCTTGACACGTTTTAGTGGCTTGGTTATGCTTAATTTGTGGTTGGATAGCTAATTTTGATCATATGGGGCCAAAGGCTCATTTGCCATCATGAATGTTTAGCCCTCTTGCTTTATCTTGTGGAGGGGCATAAGTTTCTTTTTGTCGCAAAGACATCTCATGTACCAAATAAGAATCTGAAAATGAAATGAAAAATGCTTGGAAATTGTGCTCCCATGTCATATGTGCTTAATTTAAGTTTGTTTTGGGTGCTAAACCATTGCATGATGCCTACCAATGAGAAGTCTCATATATAGAAGTAGGCACATGGCTCGGTAGCTTTGACATGACATGAGGTGCTTGCGGGTGTTTGTGATGGTCTTATGATTAGAATGGTTGTCCTAGCATGAAGTTTGTGTAGCTTTGCTATTTTGACATGTTTTGCTCATATCTAGGACTTTGCTCATGAGAGGGAAAAATTTCGCAAAATTGCTCAAATCCTTTTTAGCCTTGTCCAATGGTTGTGAAACTTGGTGATCATGTAGTTGATGTCATTACGAAGCTGTAGAGTATCTAACTGGCTCATTTGGACATGTGTAGCATCTTGTGATGAATTTTGTATGTTTGAGAAGCCATGTGTTGAAACTTTTCGCATTTTGCCTTGATTCATGCATTGTCAACAAGGGGGAGAAGTTTTGTATGATTTGGGCACCTGGGAGCTAATGAAAGATGTCTAAAGTGGTTCGGCGGTTTTTGAAGAAAATTTTGTAGGGTGGTCACATGGGGCCGTCTAACCTCCCAGGGGAGCGGTCACATGACCAGGGGCGGTTTAACCGGCTTGTGCAGGTGGTTTAACCGGCTTGTGCAGGTGGTTTAACCGCCCTGTGTTGTGTGAGCTTGGTTTGCTCTTTGTCATGCATTTCCAAGTGACCTTCTTGCATGCATAGGTTCAGGGGGAGCTTGCATATGTGCGGGGGGACGTGACGCCCGAGGTTTTTAAGTAATGTCATTAGCGCTAATGGCCGTTTCAGCCGAGTCAAACCGGCCGACAGTGGTCAAACCTAGGTCAACCTGGGTCATCACCTCAAAAATCGAGCCGACAACCCCTATTGACCCCTTGACCAAGTCAACACACCGTGGTGGTCAACCCTTGGTCAAAGACAAGGTCAAACCCCACTGAAACCCTATTGTCAATGAACGTCCTCCGAAACTTTTGCCGCGTTCTCCAAAATTCACCTAAACACTTCAAAATCTACCTTTATGAAAGTAGTCCAACTTGTTGAGGGACACAACTTTCATGTAGATTGGCATTTCCAATTTCGAGTGGAAATTGGTGAAAAACTTGGTCAACTGGCAATACCTCCTGTTCATCGAGACATGGCGGCATTCAAAGTTTGGCAACACTTTATGCAAAATCCATGGAGAAAAACACCCTAGAGCCTTTGTAAAAGTTGTAGAGGGTAGTGAGGTCTACAACTTTCCTATTCGCCACTTTGTGCACTTCTATTCAAATTTTTGGAAATTTTCACGTCCGAACAGGGGCACTGTGAATTATTGTCGGGCGCCGCGACGTCGCGCGCCGCGCGCGTCGCGCCCGCGCCGCGCCCCGCCTTGGCATCCGGTCCCACCCGGACGCATCTCGAGGTCCACACCTTCCCGAGGTCCCGCGCCCCGAGGCGGGAGCACTCCAAGACGCCTTGAAGTCGCTCAAGCCACGCGCCACGCCCCCGTTCGCGCTGCCGGGCTCTTGCTCGTGCCGCCCGCCGGCATGCCGCCGCCCGCGGTCGCGCGCCGCGCCCGCCCTTGCTTCGAGGCTAAGCCTTCGCGCCTTGCACGCCCGAGCTCGCCTATTTAAGGCCCCGAGATGCCTCACGCGTGCGCCCGTGCCGGCCATCTCCGCGAGCCTCGCCGAGCCGCCATGCCCGCCGCCCGGCGAGCTCCGTTTCCACTCGACCCGCCGGCCGCTCGGCATTCCCGGCACCTCGCCTAGGCCCCATAGGAGCTCAAAGCCTCGCGCATTGCCACGTGCCTCCCTTCTCCTTACCGGACCGCAGCCGCGGCGGGCACCGCCGCCGCGCGCCGCCAAGAGCCCTCACCGCGCGCTCCCGCCAATCCCCAGCCACCAAATCGAGTCCGGTCGAGCTGGTGGTCGTCCCTCGATGTTTCCCCAGCCAAGAGCGGCGGCGGACTCGCCGGAATCCGGCCACCCACGCCGCCGGCCGACCCCGGGGACTCAATTGCGAATCCCCGAATCTTCCCAGGGGCTTCCATGCAAAGCAAGGACCTACCTGTAAGAAAACCGAAACTTCTAAGGTCCCCAGTGCAAAAAGGAAACTTCAATAGTAGATCCAAATTGCTGAATCTTGTAAATTCCCTAGAAAATCGTAGAAAATTCAGCAAAATGCGAAACCAATTTTGTTGGATTCGTTGTAGAAAATACTACAACATTTGTTATACTCACTTGGTCTGATTCTTGATATTTTGAGCATGAAAAACAGGAATGTCAAAAACCTAGATCTGCCATAACTCAAAATCCACAAACCCTCTGTGTCCAAACTTTGGATATGTTGTGTATCATGTCATGGCTAGCTCCTGTACCAAAAATTGCATAAAGTTATGTTGTAAATCTTTTTATAAAAAATTGTTTTCCATTTCTGCAGAATCTGCCTAGATGATTTTTGTAGCTAAAAATATTTATGTTTTGGTGCCCAACTTGTGCATGCTGTCTTGTTATGCCAAATCACACCTCTGGTGAATTAATGATGATTTTTGGTTTATCAGAAACATTTATTCTTAATTTGTGCATGTTTTCTTTTGTAAATTAATAAAGCAAGATCAGTAGAGCTTCTAGGTGTTCTTGCTAGTTATTTAGGCTTGTTTAGGACCAGAGAACTTGTATGAGGAAGATTGGAGCATTTCGATGCTTATTTATTGTTTTATGCATTTAATTTGATTGCTAGCTAATCTTTTGTTCTTTTCCAAAGTAATTTATTCCCTAGCTTCCAAGCTTTGCATGTGAGTTCGGTGGTACAGTATGGGTGTTGTGATGCTTAAGAAACCCTTCCTTAAATTTATAGTGATTTATTGTTCAACCAAAAGGTTTAAAAGTCTTTTGTAGATTAAAGATTGATTAAATAAGGAAAATGCATTTTAATTCTTTTCCCTTTTGGGGAAGTGTTAGTTAACTTAATTAAAAGCTAAGAACACACCCTTGCTGATAAGGAATTAATTTATAAATAAATATCTTTGTACACACCCTTACTAGTGAGAGGAAAAAGGAATAAACCTTCACATGAAATATCAAGTATAAAGGGAACATTAATTCAAGTGTGTAATAAAAGAATGAAACACATAACAATAATAACCTTCATAAAAGGATTTTATTACTTAATTATTTGTTAAGGTGAATATGACCAACAAGAGTTGGATAAGATAAACAAACTGTCACATCACCTGAACCCTGCATTGCATTCCGTGTAGATCTCCCTGACGGTGACTATTCACTCGTCCCGGAATCCGAGGAAGGAGGAGCAGAAGCTTCACTGCAGTACGTGGAAGTACTCGACGACACCGAGGGTGCTCAGGCTAACTTAGCTGACGAAGGCAAGCCCCGGTGCATATGACCCAGTTTTCAAGTTTTGTTATTCAATTATCTATGGATGTTTGTGCATTTAAGTTTAGGAGTTGTATGGAACCCTAGATGCATGATCCCTAGGTACCTTGTCCTTACTAGTATGATAGGTCGATAGCTGCTAAGCTATAGGACCGTTACAAGTCGGGTGATGATGTCACTCGCGAGAATAGGTTCCTAGATAGGAATCATAAGATCTCTTTAATTGGATTGCTCATGTGGTAAGAGCATGGGATTTGGGCTCCGGTCCAATGGCTATTGTGGGTTAAGTGTTTGAACGTACTAAGCACTTGTCGGGAATGGGACCGGTAAGCCTAGTACCTTAATGAGACGGCTAGGGATTTAACTGTCACTACTCTTGGGGTTTGTCTCACGGCTAGCTACCAGTGGTGTATGGTGAGTCCGGGTGCTTCGCGGGGTATCTCGGATAGCCTGCACCAAAGACTGTGGCCTTTTATCTCGACCCGAGGATTTTTGGGAACCGTTTGGTGGTTGTCCTCGTGAGGGGCATCCCACCATGTGTTTAGGTCTACCTTGCAAGGTTTGAATCAATCAATTGTCGGCCTCTCACCTTTATCTGAGACTACTTACTCCACTAGTCATGAGATCCTTAATGATGGAAGTTGATGAATACTGTGTTTGATTAATTGTATTGCACAACCTTGGTTGTACTACATGGCTAATTTAGTAAAGATTAAACCCACTAGAACTTGTGATAAAATCTTGAAAGTAAGGACATACTCTTTGTTACTTTTTAGCAAAAGCAACCCAGTGGCCAGAAAGCCTTTCATGTCCAGAGTTGGTGAAGTAGATATCACCGACGGGTAAGTCTTGTTGAGTATTAGTATACTCATCCTTGCTATGAACTGTTGATCCAGGTAATGCTTTCGGTGATGTGTGGCCCGGAGAGATCCCGCCCGGCTGGGAGCTGGAGTGGGTGGAGGATGACGACTGAAGGCATCATGGCTGGCCTCCCGTGGTGTTCCCGCTTTCCGTTAGTTTAATTCCGCTGTTTCGAAAAACTCTGAACTACGTCTTTATGTCAAAAACTTCGGTTTGTAATAATTAAACCCTTCAGGGTAAACTTCGAATGTTATTTATGTTCTATCTCTGGACTCTCCTTCACGTGAGTTTTTATGCATATATGTCGATCCTTGTTGCTATTCAAGTGATTTACCGGGCGTTAACCCGGCGACTAACGACAGGATGATACTTTATTATTGCTTAATGACCAAAGTGGACTGGTTTAGGCAATAGTACGGTATTTTCCTGGGTGGGTTGTCACAGGGGAGCTCTTGTGTGAGTTTTTGGCTCGTGGCCTTGTGTGCCTTTGGTGGTATTTGCTCTTTGCTTGAGCATGTTTTGTCTCGGATGTGTCGAGCCGTTGCCTTTGCCTAAGGGGTCCGAGACTTGTTCTTCTTCAAGTTATCTTGCTCTTTGCCTTTCCTTTGGCTTTCAATCGCTTGTTGGAGTTTCTTTTAGTAGTTTCTTTTCTATTCTTTTTCTCTTTGGTAACCAAATCATGTGTGTTGTCAATGCACTCATCAAGGGGGATATTGAGGACCATGTGTGGTTCGAGGACCGGTTGATGGTCGCTTCCTGGTGTGATGAGTGATTGACAACGTTGTGTGGACTGACTCTTGGCTAAGTATTGCAGGTGCAGGTTGCGACTTGATTGGTGTTGGTGCAGGTGAAGAACAAGTGCGAAAGGTCGTCGCCGGTGAGGCCTCCAGGTGTGGAGAAGACAAGTAGGCTTGGTTCGAGGGACCCAGTGGCCAGCGGAGTCAAGTGTGGGCCGCATGGTGGCAAGAACAACGGAACGAAGTCGTGGACGGTTTCTTGGTTGAGCCTCAAAACTAAGGTCGAGTCGGAACTACGTGGGAGCCGAGTCATGAGTGGCGATTGGCGGAGGCTACAACGAGTTTGCGGGGTTTGCAGTGGTTCACCAGAAAACCACTGGGTTATTCGGTTGAGCCACAAAACCGAGGCCGAAGACTCGACGAGGATGTGCAGCCACCCAGGACGGTCTAACCGCCCAGGGGGGTGGTCTGACCGCCCTAGTCACTGGCGCCGAGAAGCTTCGAAGAGGAGGACACGCGTCGGGATCGCAAGGCTTGCGTCGAGGCTAAGCAGGTTGCGGTCGTAGGGCATCTGTCTGATGGAGAAACACTGAAGGCTTCCAAATTCACCCTTGAGGGGCTTGTATCCCTAGTTATTAAGTAAGGGTAGTTTAGTCTTTTGGGTGCTTCCATATATACTCATTGAGGGGATGGATGGCAGCCAACTCTTGGAACCCTAGTTCATTTGCTTTGCTATTTTCCCTTCCTATTTTCGTTAGGATTTTAGAGGACTATCTTGAGAGCTTCATGGTGAGATCTTGAGAGAGGGTAGGATGATTGGGAGGCAAGCTAGACCTTGTATGAACCTTCATGGTATGTATAGATGATTCGGCATGGTTCCTCAAGGCTTTTGTTGTCTCTCCCATTTTCCCTTTTTGGTGATTTTCGGAGCCTTTTCTTGGGATTTTCGTGGCGGAGTTTTGGAGGCGTTTTTTTGTGGGATTTGGTGTGGGAGTCACACATGTGGACCGTGTGCCTCTTTTCTTGGTGACCTTGCCCCTCCAAACCTGTGGAAAGCTCTCCGATTTGGTGGTTTTCGTTGGAGCTCGAGTTATTGAGGTTTGGTCACGAGATTTGCGATTCCCCATGATTGAGAGCGTTTCGGTGAAATTCCTTTGAGGGAGAGGTCGTCCATGAGGTGAGCCAGGCATCCCCAAAGTTTCACTGCAATCCGTTGGGTGAATCGGGAGATCGGGTGATGCAAAGTTGAGGGTTGACCCGCGGTTCTTGTTTATCCCGTTCTGTCTGGGGAGGGCGGTCTAACCGCGTAGGGGGCGGTCTAACCACCCTGGGCTCATCTGGAGAAAGTTTTGATTTTGGCCAAGATCTTCTGGTAGCATGTTGGCCTTGACCAGGGGATTGTATAGTTGAAATCTTGGAGTGTTTCGAGTCCGTTTGCTTGGGTTTTCACTCGGATCTTTGTGCTCAGGGGAGGGAGGTCTAACCGCCCCTGGCACCCGGTCTAACCGCCCTAGTCATTTCCGAAGAAAGTTTGATTTTGCCAGATATTTCTGTGTGAGTTTGTTCGCCTTGATCAGAGGAGCGTTCTGGTGAAATCTTGGCTCGTTTCAGTGCGGTTTGCTAGGAGTTCTTGCCTTGAGTTCATTGTTGGGTACAGGAGGTTAGACCGCCCCTGGTAGCCAGTCTAACCATCCCTAGGCCCTTTGGGTGAAGTTTCGGATTTCGCCAAGATTCTCTGGTAGCTAGCTTGTCCTTGACCAGAGGATCCAATGGGTGAAACCGTGGAGAGTTTTGGAGCTTGGAGGAGGTGTTTTGGTGGGTTTCTTGTCTGCCCAGGAGCAGGCGGTTTAACTGCCCCTTACCCCGGTTAAACCTCCCCTACTAGCTAGACAGCTTCCGAGTCATTTCTGCTGTCGTGTGTGTGTAGGTGCTATGGCTTTAGGTAGTGTTTGTTCCTAGGACTAGTAGCACTCCAGTGGCTACGTGGTTTTGGCAAACGGAAGGTAGAAGTGCGGAGCGTGTGATTTTGGGTGTCCGACCGAGCAAGTTCATCATGTTGGAGTTGCGATCTCCTTCGAGAAGATTTTTTATCGGCTCCCATTCACTGCCCCCCCTCTCTGGTCGCCTAATCGGTCCTTCATACGCTGCTGGTCCCTGAGGAGCACCGAAGGGCTGAGGGACCTCCTCTGAACCAGGCGGTGGAGGAGATGCAGCTGAGGAGGAGCTACCCTCGCCGGACACGAAGAACAAAGATCCATACTCGTTGATCATGTTGGAGTTTTTCATCGTCCTCACCCGCTGATCAAACGTCGGGATCTCAACCTCAGGAGGAGTGGGAGAAATAGGTGAACGGGGCAGCTGAAATCTAAAGTAATTATGGAGATGTTTCATCGTGTCCCTCTCCTTCTTCCTCTCTATCCTCGTCCGTTGCTGCTCCACCTCAATGTCATACTGACTCTTGCACATGCCAAAGATCAAATTCAGAAAACGGCAGAGCGGAGAGGTCGATTTCTTCTGATGACCATATTGTCTAGGCCCCCACCGGTCAGACCGATGAGAGGCACCAGTCAGACTAGTGTCGGCCTAGGCAGTGGGTCACTACTGGAACTGCTGCCAATCGACTCCCACCTCTGTACCTTCATCAAATGTGATCTCAGGCTCTCGCTCAGGGGGAGGAACAATTGGGTTCTTCACCGGGTTGGGCCTCAGAGGCTTATGAGTGACACCCTTAGGAAACTCAACCCTTGTCACCCTCTCGATCATATACATAATATACAGGCTGTAGCTACAGATCTTCTTAGGATCCTCTAATAAGTACTTGATCTCTTGCCAAATGTAATCCCCCACACTAAATGGGTCAGCCCATGGTCTCAAAGCAATCATTAGGTTCTTCATGAACCTAGAAATATCAGAGGGATTTCCATCCCTAGGTCCAATGGTCGCCCGAAGAAGCTTGTTAAGTACTGAGTAGTAAGTGTAGAGCCCCCTCCCGTGACCAACATTAGCCCTTTGATCCCTAGGATACATGAAATACAGGGTCTCTGGCTCAAGAAGACCACCATCATGTAGCTTAGGATAATCCTTATTGTTAGCCCCCAAAGCAAAGAGAGTCAAGAACTGTGAAAAATGAATGGCATACTTATTCCCATTAGTCATCCAAGTCATAGCCCTCTCTGACTCTATGTGTCCAAAGTGAACCGTGGCATAAAACTGAGCAATGATTTCCCTGTTCCAATCCTGTCTAAAACCCATGAGTTCCTTCACCCTCTGTCGACCACACACAGTGCTGAGCTCAGTAAAGATAGGGTCACTCTTACTCTCCATATAGTTTCAATCCACGTACTGAGCCATATGGGTGATCTTGGGCTTCTTTATGATAACAGTGGTGTAGTAGTCCTGCTGGAAAGTAGCCCAAAACCTCCTACCTGAGGCTGTCTTCTCACTGGAATAGGGATCTTTATCCCTCAACTTCTGCAGCTTCTTCGTCATCCCTGTCCCATGATACTTGACTGGCTTGTTGGGAAACATGTAGATAGGTTTGACAACCTTCAACCTGCAAGTACCATCATCATCATCATCATCATCCATGGGATCATCATCCTCATCCCTCTCCTGACCACCTAGGTCTTCCTCCTCATCCTCATCCTCATCATCCTCATCATCATCATCCACAGCTGGCCCTTTGCCATGATGCTTCACACGATAAACATTGGGGTCAACACAGGTCTCATCTTCAATATTATCATCACTGCTCATCCCCGTGTCACCACCCAAATCAATCTCTTGTTCCTCATTTCTTCTTTTTGGTGCACGCTCTCGCAGGTTCATAGCACCTGCACTACCACTGCCACCTGCCTCACGATCATGCGGGAGCTGTCTAGGTGTCAACCTTGTTTTCTTGCTCCCGGACTGCTTCATCTTTGGCATAGCGACGCTCCTGAGTCACAAAGGATATAAAAGAATTGTATAAGACTCAAGAATGAGATTTGAAAGGAATTGAATTTGAAATTGACAAGTTAAGACAATTGGGTCGGGTTTGTGCCTCACCGGTCAGACCGGTGAGGGGCACCAGTCAGACCGGTACTGTCCAGAAACGAACCAATGGCCTTAACTATTAATCTCGGTAGCTGGGACACTGAGATGTTGATTTAGATAAACTAGAAGCATTTCTACACAGATATGGTTCGAAAACATGAAGAAAACAAGACTTAGGGTTTGACAGCCTCCACCGGTCAGACCGGTGGGGTGCACCGGTCAGACCGGTGCAAGCCGTCCGCCTCCCCCCCCCCCCGCCCCATTATTTGAGTTCTCACAATGTGTCCAACAAAAGTCTATGGATCTATAGGTATGACTTCTAGGTGATCTCAGAAGATGTTCTACTAAAGGGAATTCAAATCTTTGCACCATGTAAGGAGATCGGGCAAAACAAAGTTTTGAATACCTTTAGGGAGGTGAACTTGAAGAGAAACCGAAGAACTCAAAGGGGAGTCAATGGAGGGTCCTTAAGAGAGTGATTTCCATCCAATTTTGCACCTTCTCCATGGTTGAATCCTTAGAAATCCATGGGGGAGAGAGAGAGGTGGAAGAAGAGAGGGAGAGAGGCCTTTCACGGTCTTGAGGAGGAAGAAGGGCTGGTGAATGAGTGAAGAGAGAGAAGATGGTGGGATAAAAGATAGATTCCATTTACTGTGGCCCCACGGGTTGCTCCCGGGCAACACTGGTCAGACCGGTGACCCCCAGGGTCTAGCCAGTGAAGCTTTATCGGAAGTACCGACTTGGGGTCGGTAAAACTGAGGATTTGGATAATTCCAATAGAGAAACCATATCGGTAGAACCGACCTAGCCTCTGAAGTTCAGATCCTTCTCCTTCATTTTGAGATTTTGCTCCTTAAATCTTCACCAGATATTTTATAAAACAAGTTTCTTCCTATTAGTCCTCAGAAAAAGTAATTTGTGACTTAGGGTCGCCATCGGTCAGACCGGTGGACAGCACCGGTCAGACTAGTGCCCCCTGAGACACAACTTCAAAAGATTTTGGCTCCTTTCTCCTTCTCAAAGATTGGATAAAATATATAGAGGTTATATTGATCCAAATATTACTAATGTCTTGAAAGAATAGAGGATAATCCAATTTCATTGATATTTCTTGATTCTTCCAAGAGAGAGAGAAATAAAAGATGGTTTTTAGGGACTTGAGAGGATCTTATTAATTGTGACTAGCCATCAATCAAGCAAAGGGAACAATAGTCACAATCAAGTTGATTGGGTCACAAAGACCAAGAATCAAATATTTTTCAAAATGAGCACACTACCTACACATGCTAGTTGATTTTTCGAAAAGTCTATCCTATGTCACAAAGTGCATGCATCCACTTCAAATTAATGGCTTATCAAGCATATTTGGCTCATACCTTCATCCTCGAGACACAAAGACGAGTGGAAGTAAAGGTATCAACCAAATATCTAGAGAGGCGCACAAGAAATTCACTTGAAGCAATTTCATGCTAAGGATGGCACACTAGCATGGCATTATGGCCTAGATGCATTACGGTATCCAACGAGATTCATGAAAACATACCTTTGCCTTAAGACCATTTCATTTGTGCATATATTTAAATTTTGAACAGTGCTAGCTCTTACTTGTTCTTTTGGAAGATACGCTTATCAAGAGCTTGCTTTGGGATGCACAAAAGAGTGAGGCTACAAGATCACTTGAAGAAATTGTTAGTCCCACAAGTGACTCAAGTATTGCAATGAGCTCCCCCTTGAATAGTGCTAGAGATATTTTTGAATTTCTCAAACAAAGCACTTTATTCAATTAAGAACTTGGTGAGGCTCATTCCAAACTTGGTTACAACACATAAATGATTTATTAATTGAAATGTGTTGAGTCTCTCATAACCTTTGACTCCAAATCACCCTTTTTCTTGAAAGTTGGGTCAACCCCGGGTCACCCGGCCATAGGGGTCGGGTCACCCTGCAGCATACAGAGGTGTACCGGGTCACCCGCCAACGACCTCACGCCAAAGACACGGCCGGGCCGGTGCCCCGTCACCGGTTAGACCGATGACTGCCAGTCCACACCCCTTTGGTGATTTTACCCTTTTTGTCTCTTGAATGCATGAATATGTTACAAATTTAAGTCCTGAAACATGAAAAGGCAATGCTCTACTAGAGAGCCATTAAAAGCATCGCATGGCATGAAAGAGTAAATTTTTATAAAAATAGTCAAAGTCACTACCTCATGTTTCACTCATACAAGATAAGCGTCACATGAGTGTTCATAGAGGACCAAGAGTGACTTAGACTCAATCAAAGAGTACTAGTTACCGAGATGTCATTGATTTCAAGATTTATATGAATTTTCCCTTCACATGGTCGATTGATCAAACATGATTTCCAAGCCTTCTAACCATGTGCTCAATGCATCTCTTTCAACCTGCAAGCTCAGCAAGCATTTCTTGGTACCCAACATTTGTGGGTCCTATTGGGTTAGTCACAAGGTGCTTAGGAACCCAAATAGCTCTCATGCTACAATGAGGTGAACTAATCTCCCTCGTGGAACAAGTTCCATTCTTATCGTTCCTAAGCTTATGGAAATCATAATGGACTAGATTTGATATAGGAATGTTACCATTTGGACAATCTTTGCCCATGTGACCCTTTTGATGGCATTCATAGCAAATGCGTCTTTTGTTCTTGTGGGTCACCTCATTCCTTACAATTTTTTTCCATGCTTCCTGCTGAGCCTTGTTCTTGGATAAGGGGTCTTCCTTGTCTTGTTTGCTTGAAGTGGGGCTGCCCTGGCCGGTACCGGTCTGACCGGTGGCATGCACCGGTCTGACCGGTCACGGTCAGTGCTGCCGCCCATTGTTGCATTTAGGCACGAGTCGGCAAAGTGTCCCTTCTCTCTGCACTTGTAGCATACCCTCCACTTGTTGGAGCGTCTAGGCTTCTTGGAGAGTGACTCTTGTGCCTTGTGCTTGATTGGGCGATATTGGGACTTGGCTTGCCCAACCTTGCTGTTTTCTTGAATCTTGTTCTTGTGGGTCATTGTATGTTGTTGAGGGGTTGAGCTAGTGACGGTTGATCCCTTCTCAAGCTTCTTCACCATGTCTTCACGGTTATCTTGAGAAGGTTGCACTTTGCTCTTCTCTTTCAACACATACAAGTCCTTTTGAAGCTTCTCAACCTCTTGCTTGAGTTTATCATTTTCTTTAGCAATGAGGTCATCACAAGATTCTATAGGTACATGCTCAATGCTAGATTGGCTTGCTTGAGACAAACAATCATAGTGCATGATAAATTAATTTGAGCTTGTGAGCATGTGAATGTGTGAGGTAGAGGTTGTATAGATTTTACTGATGAAAGCACAACCTCATGGGTTATCTCTAGTGTTTCATAAGAATCGACAAGCTTCTCATAGGAACATTCAAGTCCCTTGTGATCGGCTTGTAGAGTCAAATGCTCACTAGTGAGTTTTGCTAGTTTGGCTTCTAGATCATCATTGGCTTCTTCTTCTATTTTAGCTCTACATGCAAAGAATTTGATATCATGATCATATTTGTTAGCCAATGATTCATACTTACAAACCAAGGATGCGAGCTCGGATTTGAGGAGTTCAAGTTCTCTTGTAGGAGAGCTTGATGCTTCATTCTTCTGGCCCTTAGCTCTCTTGGCTTGTCTCTTCTTCTAGCTCTTCTTTTCCTTCTTGGCCATTAAGCAAGTTGGGGTGCCCCTGCTGGCACCAGTCTGACCGGTGGGTATCACCGGTCTGACCAGTCCCTACAGAGGGACGACGTCTTTGCTTCTTTGATTTTCTTCTTGCTCGAGGGTTGATGCTTGATGATCAGTGGATGTTGTAGAGGTTGTAGGGCACATCTCCGCTGGTTCATCTTCATCGTCACTCTCAATTTCATCCCATTTGGTGTTTACCAACTCAAATAGTAGTTTCCAATTGAGATGAGCATCTTCACCAATTCCTTTGCTCTTTAAGATAAGATACTTTAGTTCTCTACATACACAACTACACAAAAGGTTAGTAATAACGGCATTGAGTCGCTTCTTCTCCAATTCCTTTGGTGAGACACACGTCTTTGGAAGGATACTTGCAACCATAATGCCCTCAGCGGTAGGACCCAAAACCTTAAGTGCAATGAGAACATTGGAATGCCAAGAAGAGTAGTTTGAGCCATCTATAGCTAAAGGCTCAAACGGTACCTCACAAGTTGTCGACATCGAAGAACTCCAAGTGGTTAAGCTCGAATCGGAGCATCAAGCTCGGATACCAATTGAAAGGACCTTGATGTCGCCTAGAGGGGGGTGAATAGGCGTGACGACCAAATTAAACTCTTTCTCCTCGAACACTTGAGCTAACAGTGCTCCACCGGTCAGACCGGTGGTGGTGACCGGTCAGACCGGTCAAGCACTGGACTTCACAAGTGACACCGGTCAGACCGGTGCACCTCACCGGTCAGACCGGTGTAGCACAGAGTACCTGCAAAAACAACTTCAAGCACCTCTTGACTTCTAGCATGAACCAAACTTGGTGAGTGGCCTTTGTAGATGATCACAAGCAAGGTAATGTGCCATGCACACACAAGTAGCACACCCAAGTAGGTCGAAGCGGAAGCAAATGGAACAATATGCTAGAATCACAACTTAGAGTGTCAAACCACACGAAGAAGCAAGGATTTGTTTCCTAAAGTTCACCACCCACTGAGGAATGGCTACGTCTTCGTTGAGGAGCTTGTAACCACAACAAGTCGGGTCTCTTTCAACCACTTTCCTCCTTTCCACTAAGGGGATCTTTTCCGCGAAGAGGCAAGATCGCAACCCTTACAAACTTTCTGCTGCTCACCACAACCTTGGGAGCAAGCTGGCGACACCTAGCCGTCCAGGAGACAAACCTCCAAGAGTAATAAACGCTTCAAAGCTTGTAGACGCGAAACCAAAGTGCTCAAGCTATGGAAATGCTCTTGTTAGCTCACAAGGTCACTCTAGAGCTCACTTTGTCAACCCAACACAAAGATTATGGCTTGAATCCACAAATCTCACAAAGAGAGGGTTGGGGAGAGTCACTAAGGCTTAGAGCTTGTTAGAAATGGCTTGGGACCTCAGCAATACCACTAGAAAACAGCAACCCTCACTTGAAGAAGGCTTGGGGTATTTATACCCCTCAAAGGAGAAAACTAGTTGTTGGTCAGACCGGTGTTTGAAAAACTAGCCGTTGGGGCTAGCAGCACCTGTTAGACCGGTGCCCCTAACCGGTCAGACTAGTCAGGCCTGAGACACCCCCAAAACCTCTTTCTAAGAAACTAGCACTTCACCACCAAGATGAAATGACTCAAGTTAGTTTAGGAGGGTTTTGTTAGCGCACTCTAAGGCTAGATCTCATTTAGGTCAACTAATGAGCACTTTGACTTGGTCAACTCACTAAGTTGCATCCCTCTTGATAGTATGGCATACCTATACTCAAGAATGAATAAAAACACTTTGTTGATCTCTTGAGTTTGAACAACTTCAATCTTTCAATACTTGATCAATATCCACTTGAGGGCTTTCAATATAGCTTTTGACTTGAGCACGTCCATACTTGAGCTAATGACTTAGGATCTTTCCATATAGCATAGGAATGCACACTTGGATCCTTGAGTCACTCCATATTGTCAATCTTAACAAGTAGATGACTTGCATTGCTTCCCTCGGTTAAGGTTTGAATATGATACTTAAAGACCCCGCGGATGCTAGAACTTCACCTTAGCAAAACAGTAATGGCGGCTTAGCTACAGCCCCAAAGACTGCTTAGTCCCTCACCCTAGACATCTCAGTTGATCTCTTCATCACTTATCCAATCCACTTTGAGTTCCACTTTGCTTCATACACAATTAACCTTCATTTGAAAAACCCGCTTCAAATGCTTGATCTTGATTGACAACGAATGTGCAAGCTTCCAAATTAGAACCTAACGTATACACTCATCCTTGTGTTCTCCTTTAATAAACACATGAACCCTTGCACTTGACTTAGAGAATTACCATCTTCTCTTTTGTAATCCTTAAAAATTTAATCAAGCTACATCTTCATATGGGGAACCATGAATTGATATTCTCAAAATTATCCCAATATTTATCTTTTTTTATTGCTTCATATTTGTCACTTAAGTATTAGGATCATCCATATATTTGTCCCAAATGTTGTAGAGGTGGGATCTTCTTGAGATTGAACTTCCTCTGTTTCCTCTACTTGATCTTGAGTGTCTTGTGATATAGGAGGTGGTTCTTGTGAGGAAGATGGACTATCTTGTCTTGTGGGGGATGATGTTGCACGCCTTGGTTGATCATCATTGTCATCATCATTGGAGGAGGAATCTTCATGAATGAAGTGAGAATCATTATCCTCCTTTGGCTTGATGTCACCAATAGCCATCTTCTTCATTGCTTCTTGAAGAGGTTCTTTTCCTACATCATCACAACAAAAACCATCTCCTTGGGAGCCATTAGATTCATCAACCTCCACGTCACATGTTTCTTCAATCATTCGTGTAGAGTTATTGAATACTCTATATGCCTTGGAGTTAGATGCATAAGCAACAAGCATGCCCTCATCTACTCTACTCTCAAACTTCCCTAGATGCTTCCTCTTCTTGAATATGAAACACTTACAACTAAACACTCGGAAGTAGGAGATGTTGGGCTTTCTCCCAATGAGTAGATCATATGGTGTCTTCATCTATAGTCGGTGGACATACACTCTATTTGAAGCATGACATGCCATGTTGATAGCTTCCGCCCAAAACCTTTGTGAAACCCCATAGTCATCCAACATAGCTCTTGCAAGAGTGATGAGTGTCTTGTTCTTTCTCTCTACCACGCCATTTTGTTGTGGTGTATAGGTTGAAGAGAATTCATGCTTTAAGCCTTCACCATCACAATACTCTTCCACTCTTATGTTGCGGAATTCCGTTCCATTATCACTTCTAATCTTCACCATGGGTGACCCAAACTCATTTTGGGCCCTAGTAGCAAACTTCTTAAAGATGTCAAATGTCTTGCCCTTGTCCTCCAAAAAGAATGTTCAAGTATAGCGTGAGTAATCATCAACAATGACAAGACAATAGAGATTACCACCAAGACTCTTGTATGTAGTTGGTTCGAAGAGATCTATGTGAATGAGCTCCAATGGTCTTGTGGTAGATACATAAGCCTTCATAGGATGATGACTTGCAACTTGCTTGCCGTCTTGACATGCACTACACAACTTGTCTTTCTCAAATGTAACATCCTTCACACCAAGGACCATGCCTTTCTTGAAAGCTTTCTTGAGTTGGCTCATGCCTATGTGTGCAATGCGACGATGCCATAGCCAACCCTTGGATGTAGTGGAGATGAGGAAAGTAGTCAAGTTTGCTTCACAAGATGTAAAATCTACAAGATAAAGATTGCCATAGCGGAATCCCTCGAAAACAACTTCAATAGATTTCTTGTTAGTGATTGTGACCCCTTCATCAACAAATGTGCATGAAAGACCAAGGTCACAAAATTGTGCAATGGAAAGCAAGTTATAACTACAAAAATCCACAAAGAGAACATTGGAAATGGATAAATTATTTGTTATAGAGATTTCACCCAATCCGGAGATCCTTCCTTTAGAGTTATCACCAAGTGAAACTTGTTCATGATCTCCCGCATCATCCACTAGTGAGGTGAACATTTTTTCTTCACCGGTCATATGTTGATTGCAACCACTATCAAGTATCCAATGACTCCCTGCGGCCTTGAAGTTCACCTACACACAAGAAATTAGCATTGAGATTTAGGAACCCAAGCTAGTTTGGGCCCTTTGATACGAGTGACAAGAGCTTTAGGAATCCACAAGCTTCTAGGTGGCTTGACTTTTGGTTTGGCCCCAATGAACTTGATTGCCACTTTGCCATTGTTCTTCTTCATCAACAAGAAATGGTTATCATTGTACATGGACTTGTAATTGTTAGGCAAGGTGGGCAAGGGGCGAGTAGGTGTTGGGCACTCCCTTGTGTGATGACCGGTAACCTTGCAATGTTGTCAATAAGATCCAACTTCATTGATGAAACACCCATATAGCTCCTTTGACCTAGGAGTTTCCTTGATGGGATTAGGGAAAGCCTTGGTGGATCATTATCATTATCATCATCGGAGGATGAGTCTTCAATAATGGAGTGAGGGTCATCATCCTCCCTTGGCTTGATGTCACCAATGGCCATCTTCTTCATTGCTTCTCGAAGAGGTTCTTCTCCTACATCATCACAACAAAAACCATCTCCTTGGGAGCCATTAGATTCATAAAACTCCACATCACATGTTTCTTCAATCACTCTAGTAGAGTTATTGAATACTCTATATGCTTTGGAGTTAGATGCATAACCAACAAATATGCCCTCATCCACTCTACTCTCAAACCTCCCTAGATGCTTCCTCTTCTTGAAAATGGAACACTTACAACCAAACACCCAGAAGTAAGAGATGTTGGGCTTTCTCCCAATGAGTAGCTCATATGGTGTATTCATCATGAGTCAGTGGAGATACACTCTATTTGAAGCATGACATGCCGTGTTGATAGCTTCCGCCCAAAATCTTTGCTAGACTCCATAGTCATCCAACATAGCTCTAGCAAGAGTGATGAGTGTCTTATTCTTCCTCTCAACCACACCATTTTGTTGGGGTGTATAGGTTGAGGAGAATTCATGCTTGATGCCTTCACCATCATAATACTCTTCCACCTTGGTGTTGCGGAATTCCGACCCATTGTCACTTCTAATCTTCACCATGGATGACCCAAATTCATTTTGGGCTCTAGTAGCGAATTTCTTGAAGATGTCAAATGTCTTGCCCTTGTCCTCCAAAAAAAAGTCCAAGTATAGCGTGAGAAATCATCAACAATGATAAGACAATAGAGATTACCACCAAGACTCTTGTATGTAGTTGGTCCAAAGAGGTCCATGTGTATGAGCTCCAATGGTTTTGTGGTAGATACATAAGCCTTCATAGGATGATGACTTGCAACTTGCTTGCTGGATTGACATGCACTACATAACTTGTCCTTCTCAAATGTGACATCCTTCACTCCAAGTACCATACCCTTCTTGAAAGCTTTCTTGAGTTGGCTCATGCCTATATGTTCATTGCGTCGATGCCATAGCCAACCCTTGGATGTCTTGGAGATGAGGCAAGTAGTCAAGTTTGCTTCATGGGATGCAAAATCTACAAGATAAAGATTGCCATAGCGTAATCCCTTGAAAACAACTACACTAGTTTTCTTATTAGAAATTGTGACCCCTTCATCATCAAAGGTGCATGAAAGACCAAGGTCACAAAATTGTGCAATAGAAAGTAAGTTATAACTACAAGAATCCAGAAAGAGAACATTGGAGAGGGATAGATCATTTGTTAGAGAGATTTCACCCAATCTGGAGATCCTTCCTTTAGAGTTATCACCAAATGAAACTTGTTCATGATCTCCCGCATCATCCACTAGAGAGGTGAACATTTTTACTTCGCCGATCATATGTTGAGTGCAACCACTATCAAGTATCCAATGACTCCCTCCGGCCTTGTAGTTCACCTACACACAAGAAATTAGGATTGAGATTTAGGAACCCAATCTGGTTTGGGCCCCTTGATGTGAGTGACAAGAGCTTACGGAATCCATAAGCTTCTAGGTGGCTTGACTTTTGGTTTGGCACCGATGAACTTGACCGCAACCTTGCCATTGTTTTTCTTCATCAACAAGAAATGGTTATCATTGTACATGGACTTGAAATTGTTAGGCAAGGTGGGCAAAGGGCGAGTAGGTGTTGGGCACTCCCTTGTGTGATGACCGGTGACCTTGCAATGTTGACAATAAGACCCAACCTCATTGATGAAACACCCACATAGCTCCTTAGACCTAGGAGTTTCCTTGATGGGATTTGGGAAAGAACCAAGTCCCCTTGTCCCATAGTCTCTTGCATTGTAGTAGAGGATTTCCTTGTGTAACTCCTCACCTTGGCTAAAGTCATCACACAAGACCTTAGGCTTCTCACTTATTCTTCAAGAGCTTTCACTCTAGCATGGTTAGTCTTGGAGGAAGATGCAATATTTTCATCATTAAGCAAGACCTTAGGTTCTTCAATTAGATCATCAAATGAGGTAGAGGAATTGGTTTTAGTGACTTCTCTAGCATTTGCATGCCCACTAGAACCAATGTCCTCATGTGCAAGCTCAAGCTCTTGATATTTCATCTCTAAGATCACATGTTCTTTCTTAAGCTTCTTATGATTTGACTCAAGAGACTTGTTAAGCACGATTATGTCTTCATGCTTGATGATTAGCTCATTGTGCTTATCAAGCAACTTGTTGTGGTCATCTCTAAGTGACTTGTTGGACACTACCAAAGCATCATGTTCTTTGCTAAGGTCATTGTGCTTCACAAGCAACTCATCATTTGAAAGCTTAAGTTTCTCATGAGTCTCTTCAAGTGCCTTAAGCTTACTCTTTTGTTTCTTAATCATGGAAGTGTATGCATCAAGAAGACCCTTACGAGCAAGTGGTGTGAGATCATCATCATCACTACTAGAAGAACCACTATTATCGCTATCGCTCACCTTGGAGTGCTTTGCCATGAAGCACATAGGTGGAGGTGGGACTGGAGGCTCTTCATCATCCATGATAGCGATACTGGCAATCTTCTTGTTCTTTTCATCTTCATTTTCACTTGATTCACTTGAAGTTTCACCACAGGTTACCCATTCATTGACCAAGAGAGAATTATGTTTGCCCTTCTTCTTGTGGTAGGGCTTGTTTGATGACTTCTTCTTGGATGAGCTCTTCTTGTAGTACTTGGCATCTTTCTCATCCTCATCGTTCTTCTTGCTTGAGCTTGATACTTGCTTGTCGGGATTGGGGCAATCATATGATAGATGATCATAGCTTCCACAATTATAGCACTTCCTATTGCTTCCTTCACCATTTCTTCTTGATGCCCGAAACTTTTGCTTCTTGGGATCATAGTTGTAACCCTTCTTGCCAATCTTGGAGAGCATTCTTGTGGTTCTCTTCATGAGGAGAGCAAGCTTTGCATCATCACTCTCCACTTCACTTGAATCACTTTTGCCTTCGCTCTCACTTGAGGAAGGAGGCTTTGCATTGGTCTTCTTGGACTTGATCTTCTCACTAGCCTAGAGTGCAAGATCTTTCTTGGCGCTTGAGTGAGAGGTAGATGATTCCATGTCTTCCATCATGAACATCTCATGGGAGCGGATCTTGTTCACAACCTCGGTGATGGTGAGGGTAGTGAAATCCTTCTCAAAGAGAAGTGCCTTGACGATGTTGTATCTAGGCTTGGGGAGCGTTTGAAGGATTTTACGAATGATTTCCTGCTCAGAAAGGTTAGCAACATCGAGAGCATTGATACTTTGGAATTTTTTCTTTTTTACATTTTTCCCTCTTTTTTGCAAAAATATATGGTCCGTAAAAAAATTTGCAAAACTATACATATGGCGTCGTGGGGGGCAACGGCAGGGACCTACCGTCGTGCCCCACGGCATTAGGAGGCGCGCGGTACTGTAGCACCTTCCTACCGCCGTAGGGCATGGCGGTAGGGGTCCAGTCTCTTTTCAAAAACTTGTAATTTTTTTGTTTGAACTCGGATGAAGGTAAACTTTATATGAAAATTGTAGGTTTCGACGAGTTCTACAACTTTGTAGTTCAAAGTTTTTACACTTAAAGTCATCTTCATAATCAAATAATCAATATATTGTCTAGATCTCAGTTTTCATATTTGGAATCTCTCCAGCTCGGGGGCTGCACTCAAATTACTACTCGAGGATAACTTGAGCAGGCTTCGCTCGCTCTCAAGCTCGGGGGCTCCGCACCAACAACTACTCGATGTGGCTCATATGGCTCTATTATCTCGGGGGCTACACGCTGCAAGAGTACTCGGATGATGGCTTTCACGAAAACTAAAGACCCTTGGATTGATTACCTAATCATTTCAAGGCTCGGGGGCTACTATGCTACACCCATCGTTCAATTTTTTCAAGACGGAAGATTCAGAATCAAGATTGACCCTCAGCTAGAGTCTGCGACTCAAACTAAGGCTCGGGGGCTACTCCATATGGAGTGCGATTTTGTAATCGCACTTCCATATAAATCTCGACTTCAAGATTGATGAGCTGGACCACCTTCCAGCCTCGTGGTAGTTCAAGTATTATTGAAGACTTCTCCAAGCAGTACCCGAGGATGCTCAAGAACTACTCGAAGAGGCCTCAAGACTACTCGAACTACTACTCTCAACTACAATGTGCTCGGGGGCTTGTCGGGCATACACCCTGGGTACTCATACAAGGAAGGATGAAGACGGACTCCTATTAGAATTCCCCTATAATCTTACTAGTACTCATTCCGTATAATCCTACTAGGACTCCTGCCTTGTAACGAACTAGGAACCTACCCCCTGGACTATATAAAGGAGGGTCTGGTACCTAGTCGGGTACCTGATCTCAACCAACACCAAGCGCAGGGCGCCATACTTGATCTCCCAAACAGGACGTAGGGCTCGCCACCTTGGCGGCCCGAACCTGTATAAATCTTGTGTCCCGTGTCCTCGCGCATACCTTCGAGTTCTAGGTCTACCGATCACGATCCTCACCGCACAATCTACTACCTCGGGTACCCCCTTGGTAGGTTTGTCGGTCTAAAACACCGACAGACGGGAACTCACGTTGCGTCGACTACCTCAACTCACTTCCCTTCCAGGAGGGAACACTGCTAGCTCCAGCTGAGGAGCACACTCCAACAGAGGTGGCGACTAGCGACTCCAGCCTCGGCTCTCCTGATCGTGAAGTCTTCATGACTACCAACGAGACGCCGGGACCCTCAGGGACACACCCTGACCGATATCTCGAGGATATCTCAGCAGACGAATTGTCTGCCAACGCATCCGCAGACGAAACCGACGCTAACAAGAACGCCCGACGTGAGCGCAACAGAAGGCGGAACGAATGGCGCCGACGTCTCCGTGAGACCCTACCCATACGGAATCTCACAAAGGCTCTCGACCAAGTCGAAAACCGAGTGCACACTACCCCAGAGCAGTGCCTCATGTCTATCACCACGATAGCACGTCAGGCTCAAGGGATGCGCGTGGGAGAAGTCATCGCCAAGCTCGCGAAGGACGCCTACTTCATGAGACTTGACAATAGAGTTGCTCAAGTGCCTCCCGTCAGAACTCGCCAACCTGACAACAAAGCCACAAATCGCAGTCCAGCTGACAACGGACGCAACCGTACTCGAGGAGAACTACCGGCTAACCCCAACCGTACTCGGGCATTGGCCGGTGGACCTTCTCAGGATGGCAACAGGGCCGGCAGTGCCGGCGGTAACTGCGATGTCGTCCCTCATCGCGATCCTGGCGGCGGGAGCTCCTCACACGAAGCTGGAAAGAGAGCCGGTGGCGGGGCGATCACGGCAGATGAGGCCACGCAAACAGCCACGTCACCGGTGTCTCGGGCAGTGGCTACGATGCCCGTCGCAGAATCGAGGAAATTCGGCGCAACAAATCCGCGGGCGAGAACGACGGCTTCCTCGCCTTCTCTGCACAGCTCCGCAACCTACTTCTCCTGGAGAAATTCAAACCACTGGGGATCACTAAGTACGATGCGAAGCAAGACTCAGTACAGTGGCTCAGATGCTACGCCCTCTCCATCGAAAATGCGGGTGGCAATAATGACACAAAGTGCCTCTACTTACCCTTCTGCCTGGATCAAGCTCCGCTTACATGGCTCGAGTCATTCGAGAAGTACTCGATCGACAAGTGGGACCAACTCAAGGACCAGTTCACCAGCAACTTCGCGGGCGCTATGGGTCGCTCGGGTACTCGCATGGACCTGGCAATGGTGAAGCAGGAACAGGGCAAGACCCTACGCAAGTACATGCGGCGCTTCTTCGACTAGCGCGCCACCGTAGTCGACGTCACCAACAAGGAGGTAATCGACCTCTTCCAAGATGGTCTCTACCACCGTCGCACCTTTGAAGACTTCGGTCGTCGTCGCCCGAGCTCCATCACTCACCTCAAGGACATGAACACCTCCTGGGCTGATGAAGAAGACAAGGCTAACGCCAAGTACGACGCCATTCGTGGCAAGAGCAAACAGAACACGGGCGGCAACAACAACAACAGCAGGGATCAAGGTGGTCGCAGCAGCAACTACTCGGGTCCTAATCGCAAGCGCAATCCAGATAACACAGTCGCGGCTATCCAGCACCCTGCGAAAGACAACTCGAAGAAGACCTCCGATGGCTTCAAAGACTTGCTGAAAGAGAAGTGCCTGTGGCATCTGGATGGCAACCACACTATCGAACAGTGCTACCAACTCCGGTGAGCACTCAAGGATACTCCAGAACCACGGCACCCTCATGACAAGAAAGGCAAGAAAAAGGCCGACGAAGGCAACGACGACTTCCATGAACCCGACAAGACGCTGAACGTCCTCTTCGGTGGACTACCCAACCGACGGGCTCAGGAAGGCCACCCGACGAGAAGTCTTAAGCATTGAACCAGCGGTCCCGACCCCATTCCGGTGTTCGGAGGTACCCATTACCTTCTCCCACGTGGATCAATGGACAAGCTTCTCTGAATCAGGGTGTTTTCCTCTCGTCCTGAAGTCGGTAGTCGTGGGCTTCAGACTTAACAAGGTTCTCATCGACGGTGGAAGCAGGCTCAACGTCCTTTTCACCAAGACCTTGAAGAAGATGAAGCTCGACATCACCCACATGCTCACCAAAAGCACCTCACCTTTCTACGGCATCGTCCCCGAGAACGCGACTATCCCACTAGGCTCAGTGGTCCTGCCAGTTACCTTCGGGGAGACAAGGGAAAACTACCGCACTGAGTACATCAAGTTCGAAGTCGCGGACTTCAAGACTTCCTATCATGCCATCCTCGGCAGACCAGCTATCGCCAAGTTCATGGTGGTACCTCATTACACATACTTGGTACTCAAGATGCCAAGTCCGGCCGGTGTACTCTCGCTACAAGGGGACTTGAAGATATCCTTCGACTGCGACACAGAAGATGTGGAACTTGCAGCCACGAATCAAGTACCCAACACAATGATGGAGATCTACGTTGCATCCAAAAAGCTTGCCCCAAGTGAACTCGACATCCCAGAGAAGTCGGACAACGGCAACAAGCCTCAGCCAGCTGAGGAGGTTCAAGTCAAGACGATTGACCTCGAGACAGGCGACAGCAGCAAGACCACCACCATCGGGGCGGGCCTTGACCCGAAATAGGAAGACGCACTCGGCAGCTTCCTCCGGGCTAACTGAGACATCTTCGCATGGAAACCAGCGGACATGCCAGGGGTGCCCAGAAATCTGATCGAGCACTCACTCAACGTCGATCCTAAAGCTACCCCAAAGCGACAACACCTCTGCCGTTTTGCTGATGACCGACGACATGCCATCAAGAAGGAACTCGCCAAACTACTCACGGCTGGCTTCATCAGAGAAGTCTTCCATCCTGAGTGGCTCGCCAACCCCGTCCTCGTTCGCAAGAAGAACTCGAACGAGTGAAGGATGTGCGTCGACTACACCGACCTCAACAAGCACTGCCCCAAGGACCCCTTCGGGTTGCCGCGGATAGACCAAGTCATCGACTCCACGGCGGGCTGCGACCTGCTCCGCTTCCTCGACTGCTACTCTGGGTACCACCAGATTGCTATCAAGGAAGAAGACCAGGAGAAGACCACGTTCATCACCCCATTTGGCGCGTACTGCTACACGACCATGTCTTTCGGGTTGAAGAATGCCGGCGCTACTTACCAGCGAGCTATCCAGGCCTATTTCAAGAGACGGATCAACAAGAACGTCGAAGCCTACGTGGATGACGTGGTTGTCAAGACCAGAAACTCTGACACGCTCATCGCCGATCTTGAAGAGACTTTCGCATCCTTGCGAGAGTACCGCTGGAAGCTCAACCCGAACAAGTGCATCTTCGGCGTACCGTTGGGTAAACTACTCGGCTTCATCATCAGCCATCGCGGCATCGAAGCCAATCCCGAGAAGATCTCCACCATGACCAACATGAAAGCTCCCACGTGCATCAAAGACGTACAGAAGCTCACCGGGTGCATGGCGGCCCTGAACAGATTCATCTCGAAGCTTGGAGAACGGGGGCTCCCCTTCTTCAAATTACTCAAGCATCAAGAGAAGTTCGCGTGGACTCCAGAGGCAGACCAAGCCCTTGCTCACGGCTCCTCGCAAAAAGGAGCAGCTACTGCTCTACCTCGCAGCGACTACTCACGTGGTCAGTACTGCCATCATTGTCGAGCGGCAGGAAGACGGCCACGCCTACCCAGTCCAGCGACCAGTCTACTTCGTCAGCAAGGTCCTGTCGAAATCTAAGGCATGCTATCAACCAGTACAGAAGCTACTGTATGCAGTGCTCATTACCTCGCGGAAGCTGCGACATTACTTCCAGGAGTACTCGATCTCCGTCGTCACCGACTACCCTCTCGGCGACATCCTGCGGAACCAAGATGCTACTGGAAGGATCTCCAAGTGGGCAGTCGAACTCGGCGCCCTCAACATCGACTTCAAGCCACGAACAGCCATCAAGTCGCAGGCACTAGTCGACTTCATGGTAGAGTGGCGGGAAAATCAGCTACCTACTCCAACTGAGCGCCCAGAGCACTGGGTGATGTACTTCGACGGCTCGCTCAAGCTTGAAGGCGCAGGTGCAGGGGTACTCTTGATTTCCCCAACGAACGAATAACTCAAGTACGTCCCGCAGATCATCTGGAAGGTCTCAAACAATGAAGCTGAGTACGAAGCTCTTCTACACGGGCTCCGCCTCGCGGCTTCACTAGGTATCAAGCGACTACTAGTCTACGGCGACTCCGCAGTGGTCATCAACCAAGTCAACATGTCCTGGGACCACAACAAGGAGAACATGGACGCCTACTTCCTAGAAGTCTGCAAGCTCGAGAACAAGTTCTACGGTCTCGAGTTCCATCACGTCGTCCGCGACAACAACGTTGCAGCGGACGTCATGTCGAAGCTTGGTTCTACTCACACTCAAGTACCAGCGGGTGTCTTCATCCACGATCTTCATGTGCCATCCATCCCGGAGCCGGCGCCGATGACCACTGACCCAGCACCTCCCTCAGCTGGCCAGGAGGTCATGATGATAGATGTGGACTGGAGACAACCCTTCATCGACTACATCCGCGAGCAAAAGGTTCCCACGGACAAGAACTTGGCTGAGCAACTCATCCGCCGCGCCAAGTCCTACGTCCTAGTCGGAGACAAGCTCTACAGGCGGGGCGCATCTTCTAGAGTACTCATGAAGTGTGTCCCCCGAGAAGAAGGCAAGGGCATCTTGTAGGAGATCCACAAAGGCGTCTGCGGCAACCACGCATCTTCACGTACGCTGGTCAGCAAGGCTTTCCGACGAGCTTTCTACTGACCCAAAGCTCTGGGTGATGCCGAAGAACTCGTCAAAAGGTGCCAGGGGTGCTAATACTTTACCAAGCAACAACACGTCCCGGCCTACAAACTAGTCACCATACCACCAACCTGGCCCTTCGCCTGCTGGGGGCTCGACATGATTGGGCCTCTTCCGACTGCGCCAGGAGGATTCAACAGAGTCTTGGTGGCCATCGACAAATTCACCAAGTGGATCGAGGTCAAGCCGGTCACATGCCCCAATGCCGACAGAGTACTCGACTTCTTGGATGAACTCGTGCATCGCTACGGACTACCCCATCGCATCATCACAGACCTGGGCTCCTACTTCAACAATCACCAGTTCTGGGAGTACTGCGAGAACAGCGGGATCGACTTCCGATACGTCTCAGTCGCCCATCCACGGGCCAATGGACAAGTCGAGCGTGCCAACGGGATGGTACTCGACGCTCTCAAGAAGCGACTACACGATGCTGCTAACACAAAAGGAGGCAAGTGGATCAAGGAACTACCCAACGCACTTTGGGGGCTGCGTACTCAACCCTCCAAGCCGACGGGACAGTCGCCATATTTCCTGGTCTACGGCTCCGAAGCTATTCTACCTGCCGACGTCATGTGGGATTCGCCGGCAGTAGAGCAATACGACGAAGGCATATCCGAAGATAGCAGGCGAGTTGATATCGACGGACTCGAAGAAGCTCGTTGCGCTGCCCTCGTCTAATCAGCAAGGTACCTTGAGGGTATCCGATGCTACCACGACCGCAACGTCAAGGAACGCTCCTTCAACGTTGGCGATCTCGTCCTCCGCCGTATCTAGAACACGGAAGGACTGCACAAGCTCAGCTCGCCATGGGAAGGTCCCTTCACAGTTGCAAAGGTGACCGGACCAGGCTCCTATTGCCTACAGACACTTGAAGGTGAAGACATCAGCAACTCGTGGAACATCGACCAGCTCTGTCGGTTCTACGCGTAGTCTCCCGACTACTCTGGGGGCTCAAGTCTACACGACTACCTCAAGACCCCTTCGTTGTAAGTGGCCTCCGGGTCCAGGCACTAGTCTCCGGACTACTCTACTCCAAGGTCCAGCGTTAACGGCTACTAACGGATCTCGGGCTGCTCAGAGCGTCCGAGGACTCTAGCAGCGGTCTATCAAGAGACCATGTACTTCTAGATCCAGCCTATACGGTTACTAATGGATCTACAGCTGTAAGCGGCCATGCGCCCTAGCACTACTTAGCCGTAGGCGGCCTCCGGGTCCTGGCGACTACATTTGTAAACGGCCCTGGCCATCCCAGTGTACTTTTTCAGTAATAAAGTTTGATTATCAATCAACTCATTTACTGCGTCTCTTTCAATGAGTCTATCGCCGAGTACTACTTCTTGCACAACTCCACAACATGGGCACTCCGCATACATACATTGCGACAACGAGTACTCATTTCATGGAACTTCTTTCATCACATACTTAAACAAGTTCATTACAACTTTGTTTATATACAATCTTTGCTACAAGCTAACCCTACAGGACTACTGAAGGTTCAGCTTCTCGGCGACTTGTTCAGCTATCGGTGCCATCTGATCCAACAGCTCTGCGTACTGCTCATCAATACAATTGGCGGCTAGTCCACCCGCGACTACGTCTATCGGAGCCTTGGGGAAGTATGACTTCATGTACGCCAAGATTTGATTTGGGATGGACTTCACCAGATGCTTGATATAAGTCGTCAGACATCTGGGAGCTTCTCTCAACCGGTCAACCAACGGAGCAATCTTCGGCCTGCCCGGATGAGGCATCAGCAGCCTCGCGATAGGAAGTGCGGCTTCTTCAAGTTCCTTGAGTTGTCCCCGCAACTTCTCGCAATCTTCGTTCAGCTTCTGCAGAGATTTGTAGCAGTTGACAAGATCACAATCCGAGGCAATCCAAAGCTCCATGTGCTTATCGCACTCATGGGCCAACTGCTTATAATCATACTCAAGTACCTCGCGGGCATCCTTCTCCCAGTAGAAGAGATTCTTCATGTGGACCTTTGATGCCTTGAGCTGCTCAACTCGGGTGTCAAGCCCTGCAAACAACTCAGGAGACGATGTTAGACTACTACTGGGTACTTCCAATAAGTACTCGACAAGTCAGCAGCATACCTTTGTTCTTATTGCGGAGCGACTTGTTCTTTCGGACAAGTTCATCGCTCTTCGCCTGCACATCCTGCACTTCATTATGGTACTGGGTGAAGGCACCATCGAGCTTGGACTGGAACATGGCGGAGTGCTTCTTGGCCTTGGCGAGTTCTTTCTCCAAAGTCTCGGCCCGGAGCACTGTGTCGCCAAACCCCTGGAGCATCTCGGATTTCTGCCGGGACCTCTCCACGACATCCTGCAGAAGGCAGCAACTACTTGAGTATCTCATTCTACCGGAACTCGACTAATCAAGGGTACAGTCACGTACCTTCATCCATTGCTCCGCCCGCCGCATCACTTCCAAGTTGTGCGCTACTGTCACCGGGTCGACAAGATCGTCTGCCAGAAGCTCGAGTCCACCATGACTACTCGCGGCGCCCTCGGACATCGGCGCCGAACGGATTGGCTCCGCATCCTGAATCCCTGTCGAGCGGACGACTACTTCCAGGTTCGACCCCGGCAGTACATCGTCACGCACTTCTTTGGCCACCCGGGGGCTCCTCCGCCGGCTATCTCTGTCGGCTCAGATGTCGCTCCAGCGGCTACTTCGGCTTCTGGCACCACGGGCACAGCCTCGGGGGTGGTACTTCCATCGACTTCTGCCCCTATCATCAGAAGAAACACGGGATCCGCTTCCCGGGGGCTATGACTACTAATCGACGAAGGTTGCACATCCGCAGCGTACTCACCTTCTACCATGCTGGCCTCTGGCAGTGTAGCCTCCGCGGCTGGTGCCATGGCCTCGCCTTGGGGGAGGGGAGCGGACTCCTCGGCAGCAGGCGCAGAAGCTTCTTTAGCCGCTGTCGTGTTGGGTTCATCTTCCTCCCAGGACAAGTCCGTCGATTTCCTGCACAGTACAAAACCAGTGGTCAACCAAGTACGACTACCCAGCTACATGTACTACTCGGGAAAGATCTTCACTTACAAGCTTGACAGGACAACAGTCACGGTCGGAGCACCAAGTATGCTGGCGATGTCGACAAGTCCGGCTTCGGCGAGCGCCTATCCTTCGGCTTGAGTTGTTGTCAGTTCTTCAGCAGCAGTAGTCACGGTCGGCTCCGTCCTGCTCTCGACAATCGGCGCCTGCGGCTCGACAACTGTAGTCGACCGTTGTGTCAATTGCGACACAAGCTCCTCTACGGTGGGGGCTGGGCTGCGGCTTCTTTCAGCCGGCTCCCCCACTGTCTCCCAGTCGCCTTCGTCCCCCTGATCTACAGGGTCGGAAGGCGGAATCTCCTGCAAGCACTCAGAATTCAGTGGTCAGCATACACAACATGGCAAGACAAATACTTGACTACTCTACTCGAAAAGTGTACCTCTTGGGATGTAGTCTCGGTGACTTTCAACTTTTTGGTGACGCGCTTGTGTGCCACGTTGCGCGGCCTCCTTGGCGGCGCAGGCAGACTAGCCTCCAAGCTAGTCGGAGGATCGTGGATGAGGGGGACATTGGGCAGTCCAGGGCGGCTGAATCTGGACCGCAACTGGAACCGCTCCTGAAGCGTTTCCTCGTCTTCCTCGTCGGACGTGTCTTCGACGATAACGGTGTCATCACCTTCGCCAACTTCGCGGCGCTCCTTGGCCTTGCATTTCCCCTCCTCCGGGATATTTACAAGTTGAGGAGGCGAAGCTGGCTCAGAGACAAACTTCACAATATCATCCTGCAACATACAGCTTGGGTGAGCATGACTACTACCATATAACTAGTACTCGGACACTGAGTGTGGCTACTTACCTTGTTTGGCGAATGAGTTGCGAAGTACTCGGGGACCGGGCAGGGCGTGTACGGTGGCATATCCTTGAAGATCCTGCCCAGCCTCTCGACGATGTCGTCATCATCGATCTCACCGTCAGGCACCCGCGACGTGTCGCCCTCGCCGGTGTACTGGTAGCCGAGGGTGTCGCGGGCCATCAGTGGTTGCACCCTCCTCTTCAAGAAGCTGAAGGCCATGTGTTCGGCCCTCAGCCCGGTTTCTCTCAAAGCCTTAATCTTCAGCAGCACCTCGGGTAGTTGAATACCCTTCTGCATCGTCGGCTCCGTGTTCCACCAGGGTTGATGCTTCGGCTGCTTCCCGCTTGGCTTCGGTAGCTCCGGGTGGTGGTTGGTGACGTAGAACCATTTTGACTTCCAATCTTGGTTGGAGTCAATCATCTTGTATGCCAAGTACTGCTCGGCGGCATCTTCGCGCATCTAGATCTCGGCCCCTCCGACTACTCTTGGGTCGTTGGCGCTTGGCTGGGGCTTCACGCGGAAGAACTTTCTAAAAAGTACCCAGTGGGGCTTGATCCCCAAGAATGCTTCGCAGAAGTGGATGAAGACAGATACATGGAAGATTCCATTGGGGTTCAAGTTGAGGTACTCGATACCGTAATAGTTGAGAAGACCTTTGAAGAAGTCGCTCGCCGGAAGAGCCAACCCGCGCTCTACGAATCGGACGAACATCGGGATCTCGTCGGGGTTCTTCTCCATTGGATACGGATCCCCGGTGGCGGCACGCCACATGTCCACCTCTTTTTCCCGAAGGAAACCACTGTTGAGCAACTCCAGCAAATTCTCCTTCTTGGCCTTTAATTTCTTCCATTCCTTATTTGGATTCGGGCGCGGGGGAGATACCGGCGGTGTTGACCCTCCGGCAGATCCAGCAGCCTCTTCACGGGACCTCTTTTTCCTAGCGGCGGTCTTCATGCTCTTCGATGGGGATGGCTTCATTCTCCAAAGACAGCGGGTCTTCACTCGCATTCGCTCGGGGGCTGTTCTGGTGGCAAGCAGCGGAGGAGCGAATGGATCTCTGGCCTAAGACGTGGTGGCAGTATGCTTGAGCGACTAAGTCTTGGCTAGATCTATTTCAACCGGCTGCGAATGCGGAGGATGGAAAACCCTAAGGGTTTCGGCTTCTATTTATAAGTCAACCGGCAGCTCTGCAACGGTTTGATGGATATGCTTCAACAGCTGACTCAGCAGCGGCTGCCTGACCTTTCAACTTCCAGTAGTCGATGCGCCCTATCTCGGGGCTTGGCTACATCTACTCAACTCCCTAGGTGGTGACAAGATTCAAGAGCAACTCAGGACACATTCTACATTCAAGATGACCCTTCAATTCGAGAGGAAGTACTCAACTCAAGGATCGGGGGCTCCGTGCCATGTGTCCTTCGGTTTTTTCTCCAAATTTTGCGGGATAATCTTGCAAGAACTTCAGATTGACCCTCAGCCAGAGTCTATGACTCAACCTAAGGCTCGGGGGCTACTCCATATGGAGTGTGATTTTGCAATCGCACTTCCATATAAATTTCGGCTTCAAGACAATACGAGTATTGTTGAAGACCTTCAAGAGGGGAACTCGAGGACGCTTGGGAACTGCTCGAGAAGACTTCAAGACTACTCAAGGATCAGCTGGAGTACCTTCCAGCCTTGGGATGCTTCAAGTATTCTTGAGGACCTTGGACTTGTAGTACTCAGGGACGCTTGAGGACTACTCATCAAGGCCATCAAGACTACTCGAAACTATCCTGCTCGACTACAAAGTACTCGGAGGCTTGTCGTATGGACCTCCATGGGCCCACTACCTCGGTGGGTACCAGGACCGACTACTTGGTGGGCCCCTGGGACTACCCGGCTTGTGCCACACGGCACCTGATGGCATGAGGCGGAAGGACTACAGGGGAGAAGTACTCGGATAGGAAGCTATACATGGCTTGTACTGTGTAAAGAACTCCTAGACGTACCCGACTAGAACTCTCTTCCTGAACCGACCTGTAACCCTGCCTCCCGGACTATATAAGGCGAGGCGGGGACCCTTCTCTCTCATATGCATCATCTTGTAAACTCATCCAATCAATCCAGAGGTACGCAGCATACAGGACGTAGGGTATTATGCACATCGCGACCCGAGCCTATCTAAATTGTGTGCCACATGTCTCTTCCTTCGAGTTACCTATCTCGGCGAGGCCACATTCATCTACCTCGGGTACTCCCCTTGGTAGGTTGCCGGTCTAAAACACCGACAGGAGCATCTAGCCCCACATCCTCCAAAGAAACTAGCTCTTCCCCGGGTTCAGTACTTACAGGCTTCTGAGCTATCTCTTCTGATGCTTTCTTCGTCAGATCATCTAATTTTTGCCATAGGTCGTAGAACTTTTTCTCCTGATTGGTAAAAAATAAGCACTTGAACAATTTTGTGAGTTCTTTGTTCTTGAACTAGCTATGAAAGTTTTCTCCCATATGCCTGATGCACCACCTGCTATGCACATCTGGCCATTGTGCTGCTCTGTTACGCTCTTCACTACCTTCTTTGATGTCATTAATGGCCTGCAAAATACCTTTGTGTCTATCGTGTATCACACACACGTCTGACACATCTCCCACAACCATCTGCTTCAATCTCTCCAGAAACCAATACCAACTGTCACCATTCTCTCCCTCTGCAAAAGCAATTGCCAATGGCAACAACTGATTGTTGCCATCTTCAGCCACAGCTGTAAGGATTGTGCCCTTGTATTTTCCTATTAGGAATGTGCCATCTATGCAAATAACTGGTCGACACTGTTTGAATGCAGCAATAGCAGGACCCAATGCTAAGAATGCCCGCTGCAAGAGTTGCTTCCCTGGCCTTGATACAGGATCATAAGCCTTGATATCATAATAACTACCAGGATTTAGCGCGACAATTGTGTTCAGCAATCGAGGCAGATTGTCATAGGATGCTTCATAAGTTCCCCACCTCAACTCCATTACCTTCTTCTTTGCCATGTATGCCTTACCATAACTTATGTGATACCTAAATTTCTCCTCAATTGCCAAGATAATGGACTTAGGCTCAAAAGCAGGATTTTCCATAATCTTAGCAAACATCTGGCTAGCCACAAAACCATATGACAAATTACAATGGCTTGCATTCAGCTGCTCAAGTACACAAGTGTGATCCACAACAGATTTGATCTCCCAATAATTTTTCCCGACCGACCGGACGGACCGAACCGGCGGGGTCCGGTACTGGTTTACCGGTCCGGTTCGGTCGGAAACCGGTAGAAACCGGACAAATTTGAATTTCAAACCAAAACACGCAGTTCAAACTTTTCCCGCCGGTGTACCGGCCGGCTCGACCGGTATACCGGTCCAGTTCGACCGGTTCCCGGTCGTTTAACCAAAAAAATCGAATTAGTAGAGAATTTGACGTGTTTTCAAATTTGAATTAAAAATTGAAAAAAATAAAAGAAAATTTTCTGAAAATATTGCAAGGTGCATAGAATCTAATGGTGTCAAAACATGTCAAATATTAGTGCATTTAGTATTTTTTGCGGGGTATTAGAAGTTCAACAAGCCAATTTATTCTCTTTTTTCTTTTTTAGTTGAACTTTTAATGCACGCAAACTATACTAAACGAACGAATATTTGAAAGTTTTTGACACCCTTAGATTCTACACACCTTCAAGTATTTTTGAGAATTTTGTGAGTTTGTTTTCATTTTTTGAATTCAAATTCAAAATTTGAATTTGGACCGGTTGGGAACTGGCCGGAACCGGAACCGGTCCGGACCGGTAGGACCGATTCCCACGGTTTCCGGACTGGTTCCCACCGGTTCGGTCAACCCTGCCCTGAACTCTCTCTGAAGAGTAAGGGTGGACCACCTCTTCACTGCATCCTTCACCTCTAGTGCACTCTTATACATAGCGCCAACAGAAACTGCATTTTCTCTATACTCCCAGGACACATTCTCACCAGGATTGACAGATAGCTGTGAGAAACTGTAACTGTCACAGTCCCTTGGAACTAGCGGGTCATCCTCATCATCTGAGGAGTCCTCTTCCAACCCACGTTCATCCCCATTGACCTCCATTTCGTACCGCCTGAGTACTTATTCATTAACTTCCCCCTTGTCAATTGCACCCTCAAAGTGTGTGTCACCATCTCCTTCTTCTTCCTCACTGGAACCACCATCTCCTTCTTCTTGTGGCTCAGTTGCAGGACCATCTCCTGCTTGTAGTTCAGCCTCACCCTGGTGAGCATCACTCACAGGCTCTTGACTACTATACCTAGCCTTATGAACAACTTGGATAAACAGCATCACAGGAAAACCAATTTCACATGTTGTTTTGATATAACTCCTCCAATGTTCAGTGCCTTGAAGTGGCATAAGCTCCCAATATAAAGACTCACTCCTGTCGATTAGAGCCATAATGGACAAGTCATGTTGCTCTGCATCTACATGGAATGCCCTAAAAAAACTCGGTCATGGACCCCCAAGTTCTTGATGCTGCTCTTCTAATCACATGGTCAACCGAATCACATTCTGACAAGTCAACTCCATGTTCACCATATCTAATTTTCCCATTACCGAAATACAACTTGACATTGAGATCATCTGACATGTCTGACAGCATGAGAAAATAAAATGATATAAACAAGTGGATCTGCAACTACAAAATATATCTACTTAAAGCTACACTAAGACTAATTTTTCTAAGCAGATCTACACTACAACTATAATTTTACTAAGCAGGTATACACTAAAACTATAATTTTACTAAGCAAATCTACACTAAAACTATGTATTTACTAAGCAGATCTACACTAAAACTATGTATTTACTAAGCAGATCTACACTAAAACTATGTATTTACTAAGCAGATATACACTAAAACTATGTAATTACTGAGCAGATCTACACTAAAACTATGTATTTACTGAGTAGATCTACACTAAAACTATATATTTACTAAGGAAATCTAAACTAAAACTATTAAGTATCAGAGTATTACCTCTAACAAGACGAAAAATCGGCACAGCTTCGCACCTTCACCACCTCCTCCTGACTCCCTTTCCTCTTCCCCCTCTCTTTCTTTTTTCAAATTATTATGACATTTTTGGCTGAATTTTAGTGTTATATAGGCAGCCAGACCATAGCGTCGTGGCCCACGGCGCTAGCAGGCTTGCTGCCGTTGTGGCCCACGGTGCTAGGACATAATGCCGTAGCCCACGGCGCTACGCCCCTAACGCCGTGGGGTACGGTGCTATGTCTGTCTCACACTAAGGGCCCACTCCAGGCGGCTCCTACCGCCATGGGCCACGGTGTTATGTCCCTGACGTCGTGGGCCACGGCGGTAGATGTATATTTTTGCAAAATTTCTGACTGACCATATATTTTTGCAAAATTGAGATAAAAAATATTTAAAAAAATTCGCTGACAGATCTAGCACCTCAACTCGCATCCGCAGTCGGGCCCGGGCCACCTCAAGCACGTTCTTGCCCAACTCTCTAATCTGCCGGCCGAGCCAGCCTCTCTAGACCGGCCGACAAGGCCGTGACCGAATGCATCCATGCCAGGCCAGATCTATAGCCCAAACATGTCGTGCAACAACGACGGACAAGACTGTTCCAAGTCGGACAAATTTGCTCGCAACGCGGGCCGAACCGGATCGTGATGCAGGCGATGCACTCCACTCACTCACTATTGCTCCGGTAGCAGTGCGCGGCGGCCGGTGGTGGCAGGTGCTACATACACTACCACTGGTGCGACGGCGACGAGCCGACGAGACACCAGAAGATGACAGCAACAACGGAGCAAGGGCAACATGCACTACGAGAAAAATGTCTTTGCCGTACACCCGGCTCTTTGCCATGCGCTTCTGGTCTTTGTCGTGCACCGACCAAAACGCATGGCAAAGATTCTTTGTCGTGCGTTTTTTCCTTGACACACAGGAAATGAATTTTTTTCTTGTCCATCTTGGCGGTTAACGTTAGCCTTTGTCGTGCGTCGCTTGGAAACACACAACAAAGATATATCTTTGTCGTGCGTTTCCCACCGGCGCACGGCAAAGATATACCTTGTCGTGGGAAAAACATGGCAAAGAATTTTTTTAAAAAATTGATTTTTGTACTTCTTTTTATTTCTCCACTACAAAAATATTATTTTGTACTCTATATATTTCAATCTTATACATGTCTCTATAGATTTACTATTTTTAACAATTATGTGCCAGTCAAACAATTTTTGTCGTATATGTCAAATTTGAACTGCAAGTGCATAACGGAGTAAAGTTTGTGGAAAAATGATATTCATATAATCTAATCATTTTTAAGACCTTATCCATGATATTGGATGAAATGTTGAACATTTTGTTAGCGAATCATGAAAACTCACATGAAAACTCCTATGTGAAGCTTGTGATAAATCATATAGAGGGTTTTGAGCAAGTCGCCATTGATAGTGTTTAGAAACCGAAGTATCTCATGAGAAGGAGAAGTTTTAGAGTGTTGAGAGCCAATTGATTAAGTTTATAGCTCAAATTTGAATTTGAATTGAAATTTTTTTTATGTAGGCAATATACAACTTATATTGTCTCATCCTAATTTATGGAAATTTTTGGATCCATTTGATAATTTTAGTAATTTAACTATATTTATGAGGTGTGAAAATGCATAAATAAAAAGGGTTTTGTCGTGCGCCATGCACCCCTGGCCCACGGTAGAGAAATGACCCATGAGAGCCCGCGGCCAGCAGCCAAGGGCCAGGCCACCGAAATGGGTCGCGCTCCGCGCCCGCATGGGCTGATTCTAGCCCATCAACGGTCGAGTGTCTGGAGCCGTCGATCACCTCCTGGCGAGAACCAACGGCCACCCGCGCGCTTCACGGGATTAAAATCCGTTGCGGCCGGCCTCCTGTGAAACCCTAGATCCATCCCCTCCTCCCGTAGCCTCCCTCCCTCCCAGCAACCCCCTTTCCTCCTGCAGCCTCGCCCTCCCTCCTCTCCCTCACCGGAGCTAGCAGCTCTCTCCCCGGGCCTTCCCTCCCCTCCCCCTCAAGCACCTTGCGTCGTCAATAGATTTGCCCCCCCCCTGTAACACCCTAAAATTCCATCACTAAATTAATGTAAGCAACATGGTGTTTTAGTTTTTGTTTTCTAAAGAATAAATAAATTATCAATTAAATTTGGCTTTAAAGTATCTAAATATCACTTTTGAATAATTTTAGAGGCAACAAGTCCTTGAGCATCATCTTTTGTTTGCATGGTGTTTATATGTGTTGGTGTGAAGTTTTAAAAGTGTTTAAAATTTAGTTTGAAAGTTTGAAAGGTGTTTGGAAGTTTTAAAAGTTTGCAAAAGGGTTTTAAAAGAAAAGAGGTTTAAAAAAGAGAAACAAACCCCCCAACCTTTCCCTTCCCTGTTTTCGGCCCAGCCCAGCTCTTCCCTCTCTTCTTCTCAGCCCGAGCAGCCCAACCAGGCCATCGGCCTGCTCTTTCGCCCAGCCCCTCTAGCCTGCGCTGGCCCACCAAACTTTTTCCTCTCCCCCGCCGGCTGACAGGCGGACCCCACTTGTCAAGGGCTTCTCCCTCCTCTAGTTGCGCCCCCTTTTCTCCCTTCGACTGCGCCGGCCATAGTCTCCTCTGGCGCCACCCCTGCCCGCGCTTCCTCCCCTTCCCTCTTGCGCATTAGTGCGTCGTGCATTCACTCGCGCTGCCCCACCCCCTTCCCCTTCCTCTAACTCCCGAAATTGCCGCCCCACCGAACAGTAACGGCCGCCATGGCCATCAATGGCCAATTGGCCTGGCTATTGCTCCCTCCCCTCTACTCTAGCCTTTAAAAGTCACGGTTGAGTCCCCGCCACACCCTTTTCCCTATACCGAGCCCCTCATCTATCTCCATTTTCGTGTGTGTGCCGCCACCCAGAGGATCTCGCCACTGCGCCATTGCCGGCCGTGCAAATTCCTCGCCGTCGGTGAAGTGGTCCCTGCCCTTTCTTCTTCCTTCTTCGTGCTCGCTACTCACTCGAGCTCTAACTCGTGTCACAGGACCGCCCTCCCTCGCCTCTGGACCGAGCTGCACTGGAGATCCGCCGCCGCCCGAGCTTGAACCCGTCGGTGTCGATCTCCCTTATCACCGCTCCATCGATGCTTCCTGCTTCGCCAGCAGCTTCTCATTAAGGTGAGGAAGCGGCCTCAATCTCTTTTTCTCGCACCCGGAGCGAGTAACATCGTCGTCGTCGTCGTGTGCCTAGGCCGGCCGTTCGCCACCGGCCATGAAGCCCTCACCTGTCGCCCGAGCCGCCTCCCTGGACACCTGGATAGTTCCTCCGTCACCCCAGCTCCGCGTAGGACCAAGTCACGTCCCAAACCGTGGCCGGACACCTTAGTTCGTGCAACACCGACGAACCTCCGGCGAAGCCATTGCCGGGCGCCGCCGTCTGCCGGCCCCCGCCGCCGCGCGCCGCATACGTGCGTCCGCAGCTGCCCGATCCGGCGGGGACGGATGAGATCGCGTACCTTTCCGCCCTTATGTAACTGGTGCACCGTGCACCCGTGGACCAGGTCCACAGCGCCAGTCCACGACCGCGCCAGCCGTCCATCAAGGGATCAACGGCCAAGATCCGCCTGTGTCGCTGGTCAAAGAGTCTTTTCTCTGGTGTTTTGCAAAAACACCCCTGCACTCTTCAATATCACAACAATACCCTCCCACCGGTTAAAATCCTTACGTTCAGGTCCTTTTCTTTACGTTTTGACCCTTGAACTATCAGTTGTACCCCGGTTGTCCACTCCTTGATCGACGGTCTAGATCTGTTCGGTCCGAGTCAACCGGCCAAGTACCGGTCAACCTGGAACCGTCGCCGGTGTTTTTTCTTAAAAGCCCCTGAGCTTCTCCTTTTCACAACCATGCCCTTCCACCTATAAGAAACCTTTCCTATAGGTCCCTATTTTTATGATCTAGCCCCTGGTTTTCCTAGATTCCTTCACCAGAGGCCCATTTCATCACTCTTTACATATAAACCCCTCTGTTTATATGTATAATTATGTTTTAGCCCCTGGTTTCTTGCAGTTAAGCCCCTGGAAGCCCTGTTCCTTCACAGAAAAGCCCCTGAACCTTGTTTTAGCCATATCTTTTCCGTCTTTTATCAGTTTTAAGCGTTCTTGGTGTCCACACGACCGTCTTTTCAAGCCCGTCGGTTTTAGAACCTTGTTTTGGCTGTCTCTTTTGTGTTTTAGCTCCATTTACACTGTTTCAAGTTGCGTTAGGTTCATATCAACTCAAACTACGTGTTAGTGCCAATGTTGAACATGTTCTTTGTTTTATAATTTATTTAAATGTTGAATATGATTAAATCCTTATACATATGCTTTTCTAATTAAAATCTTATTAGAGTTTAACATGTGTTTTCATAAGAAAGTTAATATGGTTAATACTAGTTAAATATTTCTTAATAATTAAAAGCTAATTAGATGTATACCTTGGTTTTCACAATCAAACTTAAATTGATTAATGATTATGCAATTTGCTTTCTAATAAAAGGTAACATAGGTTATATCCCGGGTTTTATTAACTAAATGATAATTTGATTAATATGAATATAAATGTGTTTTTATGTTATAATTTGATTAGTACAACTCGGAATATAAAGATAAACGCTTAGATGTTTTTACATGCTTCTTTTAAATTAAATGTATAATCTGCATAAATCAAACTTGAATATTTGTAAATAAAATTGGACTAGGCTTACATCGTCTTTTAAATACAAATATAACTTGCTTAATTATAAATAGGGTATTTCTTTGAAATAACCTACGCACATCTTTATTTAATTAAAATATACCAAGCACATAGCTGGCTCTTGTTGTGATCATCCAAAGCTTTTGATAGCTCCTAGTGCTTTTGTGTTCGCGTTCCTAGAACCAATCCTTGTTCTCTCTTTAAGCTTTTCATGCCGGGTGTATTGTTTTATTTATTGAATGTATTCTTGTGTGCTCGTAGACATCGTGCCAGTTTCAAGTGAGCAACCAGTTGGAGCAGATCAAGAGCAAGTTTTTGGAGAAGAAGAACCCCAGTGTTTAAGCAAGGAATGCAAGTGGACTTCTCCCCCTGCATATTCTATTGTTGTCCCGCTCAACGTGCATGATAACTAAGTTTACTTTTAATTGTTGTAGTGCATAAGGCAAATCACCTTTTTAAGGACATGACTAGAATTTTATCCCCTTTACCTTGGACAACCCTTTTTAAATAAATGTTTTGGGTAGAAATGCTTAGTTGCTATATCTTGGGATGGTTCAAATGAATGTTGATCATGATAACTTTGGTGATATATATGTGTGTGTGCTTATGGTTAATAACAAGATCATATGGTTTAATCGGAACATGGAGAACCACCAAGGAAAACAGTGCAACCACAGTCCATATGGCTCTGGCTTAGCCAATTAATTAGGTGTGTGATTGTACTAGTGACCTTATCCGAAAAGAACACAGGGGCCCGGATTTGAAGGGGTATAGCCTGGTTCTTTTGGGGTAGCAGCCTTTGCTAAGGTGCTGACCACTAGGGAGGGTTATGGTCTGCTCCGCTGTTGTAACTGTTGTGGGTTGTTGGTGCTTTTGCATATCTTTGTAAAGGCTTCATAGTGTCCCTATGCAGCCACACCTCAGTAGTGTGGTATTGTGCCTTATCAGCACATGCGTGGTTGGGTTCAAAGTTCTTTGGAACTTTTACGCGAGCTGTGGTGAAAGTGTGCAACCTCTGCATAGTGTAAAACTGATCGATCAGTCGTGCTCACGGTCAAGAGCGGCCTGGACCCTCACATGATAATCAAACATAAAGATGGAATTAAATCGTGGTTTCTTGTGGTTTTTGAGAGGAGATGCTTTCCTAAATGTTTAAGTGGGTTTCTATAAACTTACATCTAGTAAATAGGTGCTTGCTAATAAAATTTGACAAACATTAAAATGTTAACCGCAGCAAACTCTTAGCCTATTTTTGATAGCTCCCCCCACTTGCTGAGCTCCAACCATAAGTGTGCTCACCCTTGCTTACCCGTTGTTCAGAGGAGAACAATGGAGAAGAGTACTTCAGCGACTACGATGAGTTCTGAGGCTTGCGTGCCCCCAGTCATGTGCCTGTGGAAGCTAAAGATGGAGTTACGTCTTCATAGTTATCGTTTGATCATTGTAAATACCTTCAAGTCTAACGTCTGAGTGTAATAAAGAGATAATGTAATGGTTTAACTCTTGTACATTTTTATTGCCATTTAATGATATTTCACTCATGACATCTATCTTATGTGTGTAAACTTGATCCTGGCGCACATATCAGATGCATTTGGTTTTCTTTGGAAAATCAGGTGTGACACCCCCCTCTATCCCCTCATCACGACGACGGGTCCTGTAAAACCCCGGATTTTCATAGGAAACCCGAATCCCTGTACCATCGTGATAGTCCCTGGATCAGTGGCTATCGCGTACAGAACGTCTCACGGATAGATACACAAAATCATACATCGCATCACATAAAGATAATAGTACAAGAATTTATTACAAGTCCATTATGGAGTACATCAATACAAGCCTCTTGGTTGAATCAGAGTGAAAATTCTACGCAACGGTAGCTATCTTCTCAGAAGGGTCTCCATCTTTATTCTTCCCGCCACGGGCGAACTCGAGCGAAGCGACGTATCCCCTCGGTCGTACCATCCGTCGGCGTTGCGGTCGAACTCGGACTCGTACCCGCACACCCAAAGTCTATCCCCAAGGAGTGGGATAGGTCCACGTCACCAACTGTATGCAGCTTTAAGTGGCCTAACATCTAAAGGGAAAAGAAAGTAGACAAGGAAGCGGCTTTGGTTTCCTGAGCGGCAGCAGCAGAGTATAAACAAGGTATCTCCATCAATATCCCCAAATCCCAAGTCTCTCATCACAGCTCGGAATCACCTGGTCACCCAGGGGACCCGTCTCCACCTCCTACTCCTGTCTAGGGTCGATGCGAGAACTTCCTCTCCTCGCACCTCAATGATTACAACCGGGTCAACGAGGTAGATGGAGCCTCTCTCCTCTAGCCGGCTGCAACCACGGCTCACCACACACTCACCTAAAGGGGGAAGGTAGAAATCCCAAAGCATGAGGAACGAACATGTCGTCTAGGCAGTGTCCATAACCGAGGACGCGGCTATAGCTATAGATCGAACAACTCTGCGAGTGTGTGTACACACACGTACCCATCCCGGAATGGTACCGGTCGGTGTACGGCCGACCGAGCCCATCCTACCGGCGAACTCTCGGTAGTTACGGTCCCATCCTACATCCGGCCCTCAAAGCTGCCCCCCCCCCTCGGAAGGGATGGCACCGGAACTGTGAAATGCTCCCGTGTGGCCACACGGGAGTCGCTCTGAGAGGGTGGTCTCACCTCCACCGCTCCCCCACTGATACCCCGCTATCCATCCTAAGCAGGTATGGTTCCGCACTTGCCGAGCTCAACACGGCCCTATCCCCACTCTCGGCGGGGTGGTGTGTACGATGTCCTATAAACAAGTTGATCCACTCGGTTTCAGACCGGGGCGAGCTCATATCCTCCATGCGCACGAAAAACCCCAACACCTAGGCTCCGAAAACCGTAACAGGAGGGATGCATTGAGGAGTGCACCCCTATCCCCGATCACAGATCGGTTGTTTCGAGCTCACCCCCGCCAAAGTACCCAAAACGCCTTCTCCTACCGGTTTTTACCCCACACACGCCAAGAACCACTATTCCCATCCCAACACATGCATCGCGAAGCTCGGCGTATATACACGCTCACATAAACATATATAAACAGTAGTAGTAGGGCAATCAAGGACAGGGTAAACAAAGAGGCAGTGCAAGGTTCATCAACATGCATATATAAAGTAAAGCACTAGCAATACTACTTAGCAATGCCTAATGGGTATTTCAGATTCAGTCGGGCGTGAACCTGGGGTCGGGTAGTCCTCCGCAGCGAAGTCGTCGGCGTAGTCGTACTCCTGGATCAGCTCCCCGGCTCCTGCTGCTCCTAATAGCGCGAAAGGAAAAATAAATAGCGGTCCTATTGCAATTTTAAATCCAAATAAGAGCATTTAAGAACCAAAAGAGAGCAAACACCAACCCAACCCGGAGTTTAAGATTTTAGAAATTTTCTGGAAGAGGTTTTACAATTTTTGGAGTTAAAATGGATTTTCTAGGATTTTTCAAAGGAAATAACCATTTTCTGGAATTTAAATAAATCAAAAAACCCACCCTTAACAGGGCCAGCCGCACGGGATCCCCGGATCGCGGGTGCGGCCGGGATCCCTGCGGCCGCGCCGCGGCGCGCCCCGCTGCGGCCGCCGCATGGGATCGGTGGTGGGCGGTGCGGCTTGCTGCCGTGAGGGCGGTGTGTGGCACGGGAATCAGCGGTGGGCCGCACCGGATCCGGGCGGATCGGCTACGGCCACACCAGTGTGTGGCCCCCCGTGTACAGAGTAACCCCCCCGCGGTTTTGAAGGTGGTCCAAGGTGTTCGACGGAAAGTCCCTAAGGGAGACGGCGGCGTGGCGCGGCCTTGCCGCGGCGTGGTCGGCGCCGGCGCGTCCGGTCTCCACACGATAGCCTCACGAGGCTTCCCCGGGGTTGCCGGCTCGAAGGAACATGCACTAAGGGGGCGACGGCCGTCGCGGCGAGGTTGGCACCGGCGCGGGCGCAGCGATGGCGGCGCGGCGGTGGTGTTGGCGCCCCATCCCTGTGCAGGAATGAGCGGGCGTGCGTGCTACGACGGCGCGCATGCGCAAGGCACACACCACGGTTAGGGTAGGGGTCACGGCTAGGTTGGGTGTCGGCCGCGACAGGGCGTCAAGGTGAGGAACGCGACGGAGCCCAGGGTCATCGCCATGGGTGGCGGCGAGCGCGGCGTCCGCGGTCGGCTCACGAGCGTGCGTGCGTGGTTTGGCCGGTGGTAAGGTGTGTTCGTGGCGGCCAAGGAATCAGTGTCCCTCCCCTTGGCGACCGCGTGCGTGGCTTGTCCGGCCACGGCAAGGCCGGGGCGACGCGGGCATCCTAAAATGCGGCGGCGAGGAAAGGCGTAGGTGAAAAGGAACAAAGGCCCGGCCTTGTCCCCAGATGGGCGTGCGCGTGTGCTAGGGTGCACATTGGCGCAAGGGCGTCGGACCCGCGCGGCCTTGTGCGCGAACGCGAACGCGAGCGCGATCACGGCGCGGCGTCGCGGTCACGAGCGGCACGGCGCGGCATACGACGGTGACAAGGAGCAATTAAGCCAGCGAGCAAGCGCGCATCGATGAAGGCAGCGGCTCCTGCAAGAAATCTCATCCCAGCCTGGCACGAAGGCCGGCATCACCAACGGCGGCGCAGAGCGGCGGGCGTTCCGCCTCGGCTCGATGGCCGTGGCGTCCACAGGAGGGAAGAAGCGGGTGTCCTCACCTATGTGGCCACTGGCCGAAGTGCAGGCGTCGGTGTAGAGGGGTGGTGCGGCTTGCCGGCGAGGAGGAAGAAGAAGCAGGCGGCGGCGCGGCGGCGGGGAAGAAGACGAAGTAGGGGATGTAGCCGTTCCCGGCGGATCCGGCTCCTCCCTCGGGCGGCTTCGGTCTTCGCGGCGGACGGCTCTCCCGCGGGCGGCTCCTTTCATCCTCCTTCCCTCCTTCTCTCCCTTCTCCTCCGGCGGCACGGCGTGGTTGGTCAGGGGAGTTGCCCCTGGGGTGGCTAGGGTTGGGAGCTCCGCTGGGGCTCGGCGGCGGCTTTAAATAGGGCGGCGCGGTGCGGGGTACATGGACGGCCAGGATGCGCGGGGAGTCGCGGGGGCGCGCCGCGGCGGCGAGGCCACGGCGGCGCGCGCCGCACTTTGGCCTTTGGTCGTCGGCCAAAGGGGTAAAGCGGGAGGATGACGACGACGACGTCGGCATGACGCAGAGCGGGCCCCACTTGGCAGTGACCCCGGGCGGCGCGCGGTAGGTGGCTGCGACGCGGGCGGTTAGCTGGGCCGGCTAGTGGACCGAAAGCGGGGCTGGGTGGAAATGGAGGTTGGCGGCCCGCTATGCATAGTAACGTTTCCCATTTTTCCTTTAGGCTTTTAAATTGATTCAAATTTGAATTTCAACTTCAAATTTGAATCCACTCAAACAACACCCAAATAAAATCCAAAGGAAGATCCAAATTCTCACACTAGCAGATTATAAGCCCTAAACTTACTGTTGGTGCCAAAATTAAATCTAGGAATTTGGGGAAAGAAACAAGAAGACACTCTTATTTGATTCACGAGCACTCAACTTCAATTCAAGTTTTTCAAATTTACAATTTTGAATTCAAGCCAAAACTAAGGATGTTACAGAACTCCCCCCTCACAAGAATCTCGTCCCCGAGATTAAGAAGTTACCTCCGTTTCGAAGAGATGAGGGTATTTCTCCCTCAACGCGGACTCCTTCTCCCACGTGGCTTCGCGCTCGGAGTGATTACTCCATAGCACCTTGCAGAAGCGCGTGGTGGTGTTCCTGGTCGACTTCTCCGCCCAGTCCAGGATCCGAACCGGGTACTCCAAGTACTCCAGGGTTTCCTGGACGTCGAGTGCCTGAGCGGGCACTCTCTTCTCGACGACCACACACTTCCAAAGTTGAGATACATGGAACACCGGATGCACTCCGGTGAGCTCCGGAGGTAGCTCGAGTCGGTAAGCTACCTTCCCGACCCTACTCACAATAGGGTAGGGGCCAACGTACCTAGGGGACAGCTTCCCCTGATGTGGAACCTCTTCGTACCTCGGAAAGGTGAAACCGTCAAGTAGACGTGATCCCCCACTTCAAACGAGACATCTCTCCATTTCGGGTTGGCGTAGCTTTTCTGCCTGCTCTGAGCTATCTTCAGGTTCTCTCTGACCTTGGGCGACATTTTCCTCAGCCTCTACAATGGCGGCGGGACCGAAAAAGGTTCGTTCCCCCACCTCGGACCACATCAACGGTGTCCGACACTTTCTGTCGTACAGGGCTTCGAAAGGAGCCATCCTCAAGCTGGCCTGGTAGCTGTTGTTGTATGAGAACTCGACATAGGATAGACTCTTTTCCCAATCGGACCCGTAGGTCAACACACAAGCTCTCAGTAAGTCTTCTAGGACTTGATTCACTCTCTCTGTCTGACCGTCAGTCTGGGGGTGGAATGTTGTGCTATAGTTCAGGTTGGTGCCCATGGAAGCATGCAAACTCTTCCAGAACTGGGCAGTGAACTGTGGCCCTCTGTCCGACACAATGCTCCTCGGAGCCCCATGAAGCTTTAAAATATTGTCCACATACATCTCTGCGAGTCGGCTCACGGGCAAGAAGTGTGCTACCTTGGTCAACCGATCAACAATCACCCAAATAGAATCATTTCCTTTCTGCGTGCGCGACAGACCCACAATGAAGTCCATACTGATGTCGTCCCATTTCCACGTGGGTATCTCGAGCGGCTGTAGCAGTCCGGCAGGCCTCTGGTGTTCGGCCTTCACCCACTGACACGTGTCGCACCGAGCGACGTACTCTGCAATATCCTCCCTCATCTTTTCCCACCAGAATCGTATCTTCAAGCCTTTGTACATCTTGGTACAGCCAGGGTGGATCGAGTATCGAGAGTCGTGAGCCTCTTGAAGGATCGAGTCCTGAATTTCCTTGTCCTGAGGTACGCAGATACGGTCCTTCAGCCACAGTGTACCCTGATCATCGAGGCGATAGTCAGCTGCTTTGCCACTCTCCATCAGGCGTTTTATTTCCTGAATCTCTGGGCACTCCTTCTGAGCTTGACGGATTTGGTCTTCGAGTGTGTATTTCACCCTCAACTCATTCAACTGCCCCTCTTCTACTATCTCCAAACTCAGCTTTTCCAGCTCTTCATGCAAGGCTGGTTGTTTCTCTCGCACCATCAGGTTGTTGCAGTAGTGCTTGCGGCTCAAAGCGTCGGCTACGACGTTTGCCTTACCAGGGTGGTAGTGAATGTTCAGGTCGTAGTCCTTGATCAGCTCTAGCCATCTCCTTTGCCTCAGGTTCAATTCAGACTGGGTAAAGATATACTTCAGACTCTTGTGATCAGTATAGATGTTGCACTTGTTTCCCATCAGATAGTGCCTCCATATCTTCAAGGCGTGAATGACAGTGGCTAGCTCGAGGTCGTGAGTAGGGTAGTTCTCCTCATGCTTCCTTAGCTGTCGCGAGGCATAGGCTACCACCTTGCCTCCTTGCATCAACACGCAGCCGAGTCCTTGCCTTGACGCGTCACAGTACACCACGAAGTCCTTGCTCGCATCGGGCAGGGTCAGAACCGGCGTAGTGGTGAGACGAGTCTTGAGCTCCTGGAAGCTGGCTTCACACTTGTCCGACCACACATACGGCGTGTTGCTCTTCAACAGTTCTGTCATGGGCTTGGCGATCTTCGAGAAGTTCTCGATGAACCGGCGGTAGTATCCGGCCAAATCGAGAAAACTGCGGATCTCTGTCACGGACTTTGGTGACTGCCACTTGGACACTGCCTCAATCTTGCTCGGGTCTACGGCCACTCCTTTGGCTGACAACACATGACCCAGAAACGCGACTTCCTTCATCCAGAACTCGCACTTGCTGAACTTGGTGTACAACTGATGCTGCCTGAGCTTCCCCAACACGATCCTCAGGTGCTCCTCGTGCTCTTCTGTTGTTTAAGAGTAGACCAGTATATCATCGATGAAGACGACGACACACTTGTCCAACTCATCCATGAAGACCTTGTTCATCATGTTCATGAAGTATGCCGGGGCATTGGTCAGGCCAAACGACACGGCTTGTGTACTCGTGCGCCCATACGGGTTACGAATGCCGTCTTATGGATGTCCTCCGGGCGAATCTTCATCCGGTGATAACTTTGACCGGAGGTCAATCTTCTTCCGAAGTACTTGGCTTGCCTTAGCTGATCCATCAGATCATCAATCCTGGGCAGTGGGTATTTGTTCTTGATGGTTACCGCGTTCAGGGTGCGGTAGTCGACGCACAGGCGTTGAGTTCCATCCTTCCTCGGGACGAACAGTGCCGGAGAACCCCATGGTGAAGCACTTGGTTGGATGAACCCTTTCTCGAGTAGTGAGTCTAGCTCTGCCTTCAACAGTTTCAGCTCAACCTCTGCCATACGGTACGGACTCTGGGCTATCGGCGCCGTTCCCGGCACCAAGTTAATCACGAACTCCACATCTCGATCTGGAGGCAACCCGGGCAGTTCCTCCGGGAACACATCCTCATACTCACAGACTACCGGCACATCCGATATGGCCTTCGTGTGAAGGCTGTACACTGCCGGTATGTCTCGAGACTTCATCGGCTTGAAGGTAACTCTCGCCCCGTCAGGGTGCACTAGAGTCACAAGTCTCGGCGAAGTGGAGATGACACCCTTGTGGGCAGTGATCCAATCCATTCCCAGTATCACGTCGATACCATGGGAAGGCAGCACGGTCAGATCCCCATAGAACGTGTGATCTTGGATGACCACTTCCACTCCTTTGCACAGCAGGGTGCATCGGATATCCCCGAGCGGAGAGCTTGTGATAATGGGCATCGATCGGGTGGTTGTAGGGAGGGAAAGTTTACTCACGAACCGAGAGGTGATATACGACCCGGTTGCACCGGTGTCGAAGAGAACCAGAGCAGAAGTACCACAAACTAAAAACTTACTGATCACGACGTTGGGGGCATCGGCAGCCTCCTCCTCAGTGAGGTGGTTCAGCCTCCCACGGCCGGCAGCTGGCGGTGGCGCGGCTGAGGAGGTCGGCCTCTGGAGCGAGGTGCCCTCGCGGGGGTGGCAGCAGCCTTCTTGTCGGGGCAGTCGTAGGACTTGTGGCCTGGCTTGCCACACATGAAGCAGGTGACGGTGAAGCCCCCTGCGGCGGGCCTCGCGGTGCTCGGTGGAGCACGAGTGTAGCCTCCAGTCTACTGGGGGTAGCCGGGGTTCCTCCCTCCGGGGAACGGGCTACGTCCACTTCCTCCGAAGCCACGCCCAGGCTGGTTGTGCCCCGGGCGGTAGCTCCCCCTCAGCATGGTGCTCTGTCCGCTCCTCGGCTTCTGGAAGGATCGGTCAGGCTGGTCCCGATCTCCCATCCTCTTCTTGCCCCTCATGCGTTCCTCGTGGCCCCTCCTCTCATCCTCGATCGTGATGGCGCGGTTGACGAGATGGCGAAGGGACTTGTGCTCACTTGCCTTCAGCGCCTGGCGAAGGCCATGGTGGAGGCCTCGTAGGAACTAGAACTGCTTCTTCTGGTCGGTGTTGGTGTCGTCGGGGGCGTACCGCATCATCTTCATGAAGTGACGCTCGTACTCCTCGACCCTCATCGCACCCTGAGTCATCTTTGCGGAACTCCTGCGCCTTCGGACCGAGAAGCTCATCGGGGAGGTACTGCTCGCGGAACGCCTCGCAAAACTCCAGCCAGGTGATGAAAGCTGGGTTCGGGTGAGTGGCAGTGTAGTTGTCCCACCATGCCTTGGCAGGACCCTCCGGGCGGGTGCGCGGCGATAGCGGCGCACTCCTCGTCGGAGCAGACGGTGAGGTCGAGCTTGGTCTCGATCACCCTCAGCCAGTCGTCGGCCTCGAGCGGGTCATCCGAGTAGCTGAAGGTGGGGGCCTTCAGGCGGATGAACCTCTCGATCTTCCTCGTGAGGTCCTCATCCTGCGGAGCGACGCGGTTCCCACCGTTGCCACGGTGCTCCATGGCTTCCGCCATCCTCTACATCAGCTGAGTCTGGAGCGCCATCACTTCCACCAAGTTAGGTGGGGGTGGTGGTGGCTGGTCCGGCTCAGGCTGGCCTTGCTCGGCCGCTCCTTGCTAACCTCGGCCTCAGGGTTCTCGGGCGGTGGTGGCGATGCTCCGTCACCTCGGGCCCTAGCTCCCAAAGCTCCTCCACGTAGGGGTGGGCATCCACGGCCACGCCCGCGTCCACGCCCCTGCTGAGCTTCTTCCTCAGCAGCTGCCTCCTCAAGGCGGGCTATCAGTCGGTTGGATCGGCGGATCGACATCCTTCTGAAAACATAAGGAAAAGGGAAAAGTTTACACATGTCACTCACCAACCCACACATGAGTCTACAGAAATCAAGAAAATAGTTCTAAGTATAACCTACACTCAAGGGGAAGAAGCATTAAGACACAATTAACACCATTAAGATCCAAGCACACATCAAACATGAATAATACACTTGCTCCCCTGAGGCTGACTCAGACCTTGGGGTAGCAGCAACAAGTCAACGATCTAATACATCGGTACAATCTCAAAAGGGTAGTGTCTACATGGTGTGTCATGACTCTCTTCATGCACCGGAACATGCTCGCGGCTGCATGGAACAACTCATGGAAACTACTAGCACAATACACTACTCTAGGTCACGCCCCTCGCTCAGCTCACTACTCAGTGCGCGCCCTCTGGTACGTGACGGGGTAGCGGTCCTCGGTGGGGTAGTCCGGCGGAAAGATCCGGGACACCAAGGCGTGAGCCTCTCGAACCTCCTCAGTCTCGACGGGGGTCGGCAGACGGGCCATCGGGCACAGGTGAAGCTTGAGGCATGACTGGTGCAGCTCGAAGGTCTCGGTGCGGATCTCACGCTGAGACTCGGGGGGTAGCTCTCCGTTGAGCTCGAAGAGCTCGTCCACGCGAAGCGAGTCGGCGTCCTCCCAAGTCCTCCTCAGTCTCTCGGCCTTGTCTCTCAAGTAGACGGCCGTGCGCGTGAGCCACGCGATTTTGGCGATGTTGTCTGCTCGGCTCTTCTCCAGCTTCTCCACCTTGAGCCGCTCACACCCGAGCAGGTGAGCGCGCACCGTGAGCAGGTCGTCCTTGCGCTCGAGCTTGTCCTTCGGCTCGTTCGACTCGGCTGTCGGCTGCGCGAGTCCTCCTTGGCATGCGGCATCTCCTCCCGGGTATCCACCCTCTCCCTCTCGGTGCCGCGGGGACGGTGGTCGCGCGGTCGAGGCTCGGCTCGAGGCGGCGAACACGGTGGCGTAGGGCGGTGTTCTCTCTCTCCGGCTCGGCACGGCGGGGCGGCGTGCGGAGGGCGTCGATGGTGGCGTCCACCGACCCGGCCGTAGAGGGTACGTGACTCGTCCTCCGGTCGGCGTGCGTACTTGTCGAGGTCGACCAAGTAGGCGGCGGTCTCCACCAGGGTCTCGTCGAACTCGCGGAAGGGGAGCAGCGTCGACGTCGTCCTGGATCCCCTCGTACGAAGGAACTCCGTCCACGAGCAGTGCGAGGCGCCAGTAGTCCCGGGGTAGCAGTCGAAGAGTCCCTGACTCGAAGGAGGCGCGGTACTGTGCGAGAAGGTAGCCCAGTGCCTGGCGACAGGCGACGTCCAGCGCGGTCGAAACGGTGAGTGCAGCGCTGTAGCAGACCTCTCCCTTGAACCTCGGGAGACTCGGGTGAGGGAGCACAGCGACCGTGCAGAGCACCATCCACCCAGTCACGGCGGGTACGTACTCGGCGCGGTACGTGACGTAGGTCGGCGGGACTCCAAGCCTGAGAAGGGCCCTCTCCATCTAGTGGCAGATCGCCCCGCACGTCTCGGGAGTGATCTCCGCGACCTGGTGCTCCATCTCCTGTGAAACGCAACAAATTTCTGTCAGCGCAGGTGAGTAAGAAGTTTTCAAAGAGGTAACGAGTTTTATAACATAGCTCAAGGGTATGACTATAAAGGTAGAGCGTATAGAGTCCTATCTCTGTCGACCTTTCCTAGGGATATGTGCTACGGTCAAGCATGGCTCTGATACCACCTGTAAAACCCCGGATTTTCATAGAAAACCCGAATCCCTGTACCATCGCGATAGTCCCTGGATCAGTGGCTATCGCGTACAGAACGTCTCACAGATAGAAACACAAAATCATACATCGCATCACATAAAGATAATAGTACAAGAATTTATTACAAGTCCATTATGGAGTACATCAATACAAGCCTCTTGGTTGAATCAGAGTGAAAATTCTACGCAACGGTAGCTATCTTCTCAGAAGGGTCTCCATCTTTATTCTTCCCGCCACAGGCGAACTCGAGCGAAGCGACGTATCCCTCAGTCGTACCATCCGTCGGCGTTGCAGTCGAACTCAGACTCGTACCCTGCACACCCAAAGTCTATCCCCAAGGAGTGGGATAGGTCCACGTCACCAACTGTATGCAGCTTTAAGTGGCCTAACATCTAAAGGGAAAAGAAAGTAGACAAGGAAGCGGCTTTGGTTTCCGAGCGGCGACGAGAGTATAAACAAGGTATCTCCATCAATATCCCCAAATCCCAAGTCTCTCATCACAGCTCAGAATCACCTGGTCACCCAGGGGACCCGTCTCCACCTCCTACTCTCGTCTAGGGTCGATGCGAGAACTTCCTCTCCTCGCACCTCAATGATTACAACCGGGTCAACGAGGTAGATGGAGCCTCTCTCCTCTAGCCGGCTGCAACCACGGCTCACCACACACTCACCTAAAGGGGGAAGGTAGAAATCCCAAAGCATGAGGAACGAACATGTCGTCTAGGCAGTGTCCATAACCGAGGACGCGGCTATAGCTATAGATCGAACAACTCTGCAGAGTGTGTACACCTGTACCCATCCCGGAATGGTACCCGGCTGGTGTACGGCCGACCGAGCCCATCCTACCGGCGAACTCTCGGTAGTTACGGTCCCATCCTACATCCGGCCCTCAAAGCTGCCCCCCCCCCTCGGAAGGGACGGCACGGAGCCGTGAAATGCTCCCATGTGGCCACATGGGAGTCGCTACGAGAGGGTGGTCTCACCTCCACCGCTCCCCCACGATACCCCGCTATCCATCCTAAGCAGGTATGGTTCCGCACTTGCCGAGCTCAACACGGCCCTATCCCCACTCTCGGCGGGGTGGTGTGAACGATGTCCTATAAACAAGTTGATCCACTCGGTTTCAGACCGGGGCGAGCTCATATCCTCCATGCGCACGAAAAACCCCAACACCTAGGCTCCGAAAACCGTAACAGGAGGGATGCATTGAGGAGTGCACCCCTATCCCCGATCACAGATCGGTTGTTTCGAGCTCACCCCCGCCAAAGTACCCAAAACGCCTTCTCCTGCTGGTTTTACCCCACACACGCCAAGAACCACTATTCCCATCCCAACACATGCATCGCGAAGCTCGGCGTATATACACGCTCACATAAACATATATATACAGTAGTAGTAGGGAAATCAAGGACAGGGTAAACAAAGAGGCAGTGCAAGGTTCATCAACATGCATACATAAAGTAAAACACTAGCAATACTACTTAGCAATGCCTAATAGGTATTTCAGAATCTGTCGGGCGTGAACCTGGGGTCGGGTAGTCCTCCGCAGCGAAGTCGTCGGCGTAGTCGTACTCCTGGATCAGCTCCCCGGCTCCTGCTGCTCCTAATAGCGCGAAAGGAAAAATAAATAGCGGTCCTATCGCAATTTTAAATCCAAATAAGAGCTTTTAAGAACCAAAAGAGAGCAAACACCAACCCAACCCAGAGTTTAAGATTTTAGAAATTTTCTGGAAGAGGTTTTACAATTTTTGGAGTTAAAATGGATTTTCTAGGATTTATCAAAGGAAATAACCATTTTCCGGAATTTAAATAAATCAAACCCCCCCCCTTAACAGGGCCAGCCGCACGGGATCCCCGGATCGCGGGTGCGGGCGGGATCCCTGCGGCCCGCCGCGGCGCGACCTCGCTGCGGCCGCCGCATGGGATCCGGTGGCGGGCGGTGCGGCTTGCTGCCGTGAGGGCCGGTGTGTGGCCTGGAAATCAGTGGTGGGCCGCACCGGATCCGGGCGGATCGGCTACGGCCACACCTGTGTGTGGCCCCCCGTGTACAGAGTAACCCCCCCGCGGTTTTGAAGGTGGTCCAAGGTGTTCGACGGAAAGTCCCTAAGGGAGACGGCGGCGTGGCGCGGCCTTGCCGGCGGCGTGGTTGGCGCCAGCGCGTCTGGTCTCCACACGATAGCCTCACGAGGCTTCCCTGGGGTTGCTGGCTCGAAGGAACATGCACTAAGGGGGCGACCGGCCGTCGCGGCGAGGTTGGCACCGGCGCGGGCGCGGCGATGGCGGCGCGGTGGTGGTGTTGGCGCCCCATCCCTGTGCGGGAACGAGCGGGCGTGCATGCTACGGCGGCACGCACGCGCAAGGCACACACCACGGTTAGGGTAGGGGTCACGGCTAGGTTGGGTGTCGGCCGCGACAGGGTGTCGCGGTGAGGAACGCGACGGAACCCAGGGTCATCGCCATGGGTGGCGGCGAGCGCGGCGTCCGCGGTCGGCTCACAAGCGTGCGTGCGTGGTTCGGCCGGTGGTAAGGTGTGTCCGTGGCGGCCAAGGAATCGGTGTCCCTCCCCTTGGCGACCGCGTGCGTGGCTTGTCCGTCCACGGCAAGGCCGGGGCGACGCGGGCATCCTAAAATGCGGCGGCGAGGAAAGGCGCAGGTGAAAAGGAACAAAGGCCCAGCCTTGTCCCCAGATGGGCATGCGCGTGTGCCGGGGTGCACATTGGCGCAAGGGCGTCGGACCCGCGCGGCCTCGTGCGCGAACGCGAGCGCGATCACGGCGCGGCGTCGCGGTCACGAGCGGCACGACGCGGCATACTACGGCGACAAGGAGCAATTAAGCCAGCGAGCGAGCGCGCGTCGATGAAGGCAGCGGCTCCTGAAAGAAATCTCATCCCAGCCTGGCACGAAGGCCGGCATCACCAGCGGCGGCGCGGCGGTGCGGAGCGCGGGCGTTCCGCCTTGGCTCGATGGCCGTGGCGTCCACAGGAGGGAAGAAGCGGGTGTCCTCACCTGCGCCCCCGGCCGGGGGTGCGGGTGTCGGTGCAGAGGGGTGGTGCGGCTTGTCGGCGAGGAGGAAGAAGAAGTAGGCGGCGGCGCGGCGGTGGGGAAGAAGAGGAAGTAGGGGATGTAGTCGTTCCCGGCGGGTCCGGCTCCTCCCTCGGGCGGCTTCGGTCTTCGCGGCGGACGGCTCTCCCGCGGGCGGCTCCTTTCCTCCTCCTTACCTCCTTCTCTCCCGTCTCCTCCGGCGGCACGGCGTGGTTGGTCAGGGGAGTTGCCCCTGGGGCGGCTAGGGTTGGGAGCTCTGCTGGGGCTCGACGGCGGCTTTAAATAGGGCGGCGCGGTGGGGGGTACATGGACGGCCAGGATGCGCGGGGAGTCGCGGGGCGCGCGCGGCGGCGAGGCCACGGCGGCGCGCGCGCTTTGGCCTTTGGTTGTCGGCCAAAGGGGTAAAGCGGGAGGATGACGACGACAACGTCGGCATGACGCGAGCGGGCCTCACTTGGCGGTGACCCGGGCGGCGCGCGGTAGGTGGCTGCGACGCGGGCGGTTAGCTGGGCCGGCTAGTGGGCCGAAAGCGGGGCTGGGTGGAAATGGAGGTTGGCGGCCCGCTATGCATAGTAACGTTTCCCATTTTTCCTTTAGGCTTTTAAATTGATTCAAATTTGAATTTCAACTTCAAATTTTAATCCACTCAAACAACACCCAAATAAAATCCAAAGGAAGATCCAAATTCTCACACTAGCAGATTATAAGCCCTAAACTTACTGTTGGTGCCAAAATTAAATCTAGGAATTTGGGGAAAGAAACAAGAAGACACTCTTATTTGATTCACGAGCACTCAACTTCAATTCAAGTTTTTCAAATTTAAAATTTTGAATTCAAGCCAAAACTAAGGATGTTACAGGTCCACCCCCTCCCCCTCTCTCCCCACATCACGGCGACGGATCCGGTGAGGCGGGTGCAGGATCTAGCAGTGCAGCCTGCCCGACGCCTCCTCATTTCCACATTGCGGCGGCCTGGCCTCCTCACCACGAGATCTAGTAGGCGGCGCCCCAGCCGCTTCCTCCCTCTCTTCCCGGCGACGGCCTGTCACACCTGTTTTTCCTAAGAAAACCGAATGAGTCTCATATGTGTGCCAGGATCAGAATTTCACACATATGATAGACAAATGAGTGTAGTATCACAAAACAATACTCAAAATGAACAGAAAAGGTTTATTAACTTTTATTACACTCACAAGGGTAGACTCGAAAGTCTTTACATGAACAACGATAAATATGAAGATGCGACTCCATCTTAATCTTCCACAGGCATCTGACTGGTTGATCGCATTCCTCAGAACTCCTCGTAGTCGCTGAAGTACTCCACTCTGGGGTTCTTTCTGAACAGCGTAAGCAAGGATGAGTACAATTATGGTTGGTAGTCAGCAAGGCCATAGAAATAACCATAAAGCAAATTAAGTCCATCTTAAATTTCATAAATCATGTGAGGGTCCAGGTCGCTCTTGACTGTGAGCACGGCTGATCGATCAGTTTTACACTCTACAGAGGTTGCACACTTTCACCACAGTTCGCGTAAAAGTCCCGAAGAACTTTGAACCCAACCACGCATGTGCTGATCAGGCACAATACCACACTTTCGAGGTGTTTTTGCATAGGGACGCTATGAAGCCTTTACAAAATAAACACTGAACCTTGTTGCTAACATTATTTTATTGTGATGGAAGTTTTGGGTGTTACACGGTCGCCCCTCCCTTGCCTAGGTTGGCAATTTGGCATCTGGGATCTGGCGAAGTGGGCGCGGGATCCGGCGAGGCATGTGCGGTGCCCTCCTCCACAGAGCGGGGATGCACGGCGGGGCAGCGAGGCCGAATCCGGGGACGCGGTCCTCGATCGGATCCGCCGTCTAGCGGTGTCCTCTCTCCGGCCTGATCTAGCCCCTCCCCTGCGGCCTCCTCCCCATGGTGTGCGACATCTTTCAACTCCGGCGCCGACGAGCGGGTTGGGTCGGCGGGCGTCCCCCTCCCTTTCCCTCTCTTCGCCTCCACCAGTCGTGCACCAGCAACGGTGACTTGTGGAGCCACGGTGGATCTGGCGGGGCTTGTGGAGACACAGCAAGATCTGGTGGGTGGGGTGAGGTGTGGCGACCCTGGGCCCTCTCCTCCGTCTCTGACTGCACCCTCCCCTCCTTCCCCGGCGGGAGGCCTCACCTGGTGATGTCGTCGCGGCGGGCCGGCAGTGTGGGGGAGGTGCATGGTGAGGAGTCAAGGCTGCGATGGGCCCTCTCCAGTGTCAGCTCCCTCTGCTCCTCCTCTGCTGGCCCGTGGTGGAGTCAAGGCGGCGAGCTTCTTCGGCATGTGCACGGCTTCCCTCTCCCTCTCCAAGATCCAGTGGTCCCGAGATAAACTCAAGGCGGCGAAAGGCGCAAGATCCAGCGGCTCCGGTGCGACATCCGACAGCCTTGACGTTGTGGAGGCTCCAGCGTGGTGGTGGCCCGCAAGCAGCGGGCCTGATCTGTGTTTTTCTTCTTTTTTTGTTATGTTTGCCATTTTTTTGTTTTGTTTGCCATTTTTTTGTTTTGTTTGCCATGCGTACCAGAGCAAGGCGCACGACAAAGACCTCACTCTTTGTCGTGCGTCTCCAGGCCAGGCGCATGGCAAAGCAGGCGGTTGTCGTCTCAAACGGTGAGCTGTCAGGTGCTTTTTTCACTCGTGCGCGTTAGCCGTGCGTGCGATTGAAAAGTGCACGGCAAAGTTTCTTTACCATGCAAAAACCTATCGTGCGGCCTTTGCCGCCCATAGTGAGGACACCATCAGGCACCTACACGCGCGGCCGTGCGGGCACTCACTACTGCTCCGGTAGCAGCGCGCGGCCACTGGTGGTGGCGGGTGCTACACTACCACTGGTGCGACAACGACGAGCAGACGAGACACCAGCGGTTGACAGCAACAACAGAGGGAGGGCAACACAAAACCACCTGGCACCTCCGTGTATAGATGTCCAAACGGGCCGCCCGGCCCGGCCGTGGCACGGGCCCGGAGTGGCCCGCTCATTAGCGGGCCGGGCCTAGCCCGGCACTACTGTTGTCCGTGCCGTGTCGTGCCCGCCCACGGGCTGGGGTGGCGGCCCAAGCCCGGGCCCACGGGCTTGTTTCGTGTCGGACTAGCCCGTGGAGCACAGGCACTAACGGGTGTCCGGGCTGGCCCGCAACCCGTGATGCAAACCACCACTTCTCCTACTCAAGAATTTACAAGCATCACATAAATAACAAAAAAACACAACAAAATATGTAAGACTAACAAAAGTTCACCACTTGAACATATAAGTGGGCAATGGTAAATCTGTTTACAAAAATTCACTTGATCATTATGATCAAGTGATAGCTGCCTCATTAAAAACCTTCCTAGGTAAAACTCACCCTTGTGAGAAACCCTAGGAAGGGAAAAAGAGTACAGCTAACAGATCTACAATTGAAGTTTAATTGTTCATTACATGCATCAAGCCATCACGTAATGACAATATTACAAGAATGGAACACAAATGCAACAGAAATGATCCATCTAGCCATGAGCCTTGCACTTGCACTCTTGATTCTGGGTTCCAAAAGACCAAAAGCCCCAAAATGCCTTCTGCCTTCACTTCAGATAGAAGGTGCAGACCCAGAGATGGATCCACTGGCACAACCAACACTCCTAAGAAACAAAGCAAAGCCATCAGTATAGCTCAAGCAAGCAAGCAAGCAGAGAAATATACAAGGTAGGAAACATTTTAGTACTTACACATTTTCTGGTTGTCCTTCTTCTTCCACAAGACCTTCTCCTTCCTGGTCAACCATACCCTTCTCAACCTCATGATGTGCCCTTGCATCTCTCAATTCCCAATCCTTGATGCAAGTCAACATCTCCACCATATGAGGCAGCAACCACCGACGCCGCTCCTCAATCACCCTGCCAGTAAGACTAAAGCAAGACTCGGAAGGAACTGTTGAGACTGGAACAGCCATGATATCTCTAGCCATTATTGAAAGAATAGGAAATGTAAGTTTATGCTCATGCCACCAATTCATAATGTTAAACTCATCATCAAACCATGTGACAGTTTCACTGTCCAGGTAAGTAGACAACTCAGAAACAGATGCAAGAGTAGAGGTAGATGTAGCAGGAGCAGATGTAGATGCAAGAGTAGATGCAGATGCAGGTGTAGCACCACCATATATCTTACCCCAAGCCATTTTTTTACCAGTAGATCCAGCTGCCTGCGAGTTTCTTTGACTCCTAACTGCACCAAACTTGTTCTCATACTTGTTATACAGTTTATATAGTTCAGATCTTACCTCATTGTAGTAACTGGAATAATCACAACCAATAGTCTGAGAAAGAATCTGGAGACCATTTTGAAAACCTCTCATCTTGGCTCTAGGATCCAAAATAAATGCATAGGAATACAAAAGAGGTATGTTCTGCCAGTATTTAAGGAACTTTAATTTCATAGGAGTCACAATGTTCATACGCAATTGTGACGCCCCAGGTTTTTAATTAGCCTTAATAGCCGGTCAAATAGTCAACAGTGGTCAAACCACGGTCAACCTGGGCCCTCACCTCGAAAAACTCACTAACCCACCCTAGTGACCCCAATTGACTAGTAAACACACTTGTGGGGCCAACCCATGGTCAAAGGCTTGGTCAAACCCCTTGCCACCCCAGTGTCCACAGGTGTCTGCCGGAACTTTTGCCGCGTTCTCCAAAATTCACCTAAACACTTAAAATTCTACCTTAATGAAAGTTGTCCATCTTGATGAGGGACACAACTTTCATGTAGATTGGCATTTCAAATTTTGAGGGGAAAAGCTTGGAAAATGAGTTGCAAGGCAGATTTTACTGTTTGCCAAGACAGGCTGACATTCACTTTTGGCATTCAAATAATTCCAATTCTGTGAAGAAAAACCCTATATAGCCTTTGTACAAAATGTTAAGGGTAACTAGATCTACAACTTTGGTATTAATCACTTGTCGACTTCTATACAAAAATCTAGAGCTTTTCCATTTCAAAGACAGCACCAGTGAAATAACTTGGGCCAGAGCGCCGCGCGCCGCCCGTCGCCGGCCGCGCGCCGCCGCCCCGCCTCCGCGCCCACGCCTCCCGAGGCCGCGCCCGCCCAAAGCGCGCGCGCGCCAAGTTGCTCGCATCCCAACGCGCCTCCCCGTCCCGAGGTGCGCCGAGTCCGCGCCGAGCGCCGCCGTGCGCGCGTGCGCCACGGACCGGCGGTCCGTTGGCGGCGTCCCGCCGCCGTACGCGCGACGCCCGAGCCGCCGTAGCACGGCGGGCATCTCCGCCGTCATCCCCCGTCACCCACAGACGCGCCGAGCCGCTTATAAAAGCCGCTTGCTCCCCCTCCGCGCGCCACCGCGTGCTTCCCCTTGCCATTTCCGCCGCCGCACGGTGCTAGAGCCCACCGCCCATGCTCGCCGCCGGCTAGCTACTCCGGTAGCTCCTCTAGGCTCTAGTATAGCTTGCGCACTCGCCTATAGCCCAGCATTCCGCCTCCTCGCCGGACTTCCCCGAGCCGCCGCGGCCGTCGCCGCTGGCCACCACCGAAACCCGCCGCCGGCCGTCCCTCCGCCTCCACCCCCGCCACGTACGGCTCTAGGTGAGCTTCGGCCGAGCACGGACGCTCACCGTCGGCGGCCTCCGCCGGCTCGCCGGAGCTGGCCGCACCCGCGCCGCCCGGCCCGGCCAAGGGCCTGATTGCATTGATTGAAATCTTTCTAGGGTGCCTCGCGTAAATTTCAGGGCCTAGGTGTAAAGAACTCTATCTAAGTTTTCTTGCAAATCGGTCCAGAGCATTAGAAAATTTCTAGCAAATCGTAGAAAAATCACAAAAATGCCAAACCAATTTTGTTGAGTTCAGGAAGAGAAATCCCACAACTTTTGTTATTCTCACATGGCTTGATTCTAAATATTTTTAACATGAAAAATACAAGTGTGAAAAACCTAGATCTGTCATAACTTTAAATCTATAACTCCTATGTATACCAATTTTGGATATGTTGTGTGTTAGGTCATGACTAGCTCTTGTGCCAAAAATTGCACAAAGTTATGAAGTGGATCTTGTTAAATAAATTGTTTTCCATTTCTGCAGAAACTGCCAAGGTGATTTTTCTTGCTAAATATATTTATGCATTTGAGCTAAACTTGTGCACACTATCTTGTAATTTTAAAATACACATCTTGTGAATTAATCATGATTTTTGGCTTAGCAAAAATAATTATTCTTAATTTGTGCATGTTTTCCTTTGTAAATTAATGAGCTAAGATCAGTAGAGTCTCTAGGTGATTATGCTGGTTCTTTAGGCTTTTTTAGGACCAGAGAGCATGCATGAGAAAGTTTGGATCAGTTTGGTGCTTAATTATTTTTGTATGCATTTAAATTCAATCACTAGCTAGCCTTTGTTATTTTCAATAGTATTTAATTTCCTAGCATCCAGCACTTACATGTGGGTCCAATGGACCAGTATAGGTGCTAATATGCATAAGAAACACTTTAATTTTTGGTAATTTAATTGCTTAATAAAAATCTTAAAAGCCCTTTTAATATTAAAGAGAAATTAAACAAAGGAAAGCCCCTATTTAATTTTTTTCCTTTTTGAAAGTATTACCTAATTTAATTAAAAGATAATTAAATATCCTTGCTGATAAGAAATTAATTCATGGATAAAAATATTAATTATACCTTTGCTGGTGAAAGGAAAAGGACTACCCATTCAAATGAAATAACAAGTGCAATAAAAACCTTTATTCAAATGTACATTAAAAGAATAACCATGTACAACTAATAACCTTCCTAAAAGAGAAACACTATCTAGATGCTTGTTAAGGTGAATATGACCAACAAGAGTTGGATAAGATAACTACCTGTCACATCACCTGAACTTGCATTGCACTCCGTGTAGATCTTCCGGACGGTGATTACTCGCTTGTCCCGGAAACCGAGGAAGGAGGAGCGGAAGCTTCGCTGCAGTACATGGAAGTGCTCGACACCGAGGGTGCCCAAGCTAACCTAGCTGACGAAGGCAAGCTCCGGTGCATCTAACCCAGTTTTCAAATTCTTTATTCAATTATCTATGGATGATTGTGCATTTACGTTCAGGAGTTGAATGAAACCCTAGATGCATGATCCCTAGGTACCTTTGTCCTTACTAGTATGATAGGTCGATAGCTGCTAAGCTATAGGACCGTTACAAGTCGAGTGATGACCTCACTCGCGAGAATAGGTTCCTAGATAGGAATCACAATATATCCTTAAATGGATTGCTCATGTGGTAAGAGCATGGGATCTGGGCTCCAGTCCAGTCGTTATGTGGGTTAAGTGTTTGAACGTACTAAGCACATGTCGGGTATGGGACCGGTAAGCCTAGTACCTTAATGAGACGGCTAGGTCACTACTCTTGGGATTCGCTCTCACGGCTAGCTACCGGTGGTGTATGGTGATTCCGGGTATCTCGCGGGGTATTCGGGATAGCCTGCACCAAAGACTCTGGCCTTTCATCCCGACCCGAGGATTTTTGGAAACGACCTGGGAAAGTTGTCCTTTCGGGGGCAGCCTACCGTGTGTTTGGGTCTACCTTGCAAGGTTCTAAATCAATCGATTGTCGGCCTCTCACCGTTATCTGAGACCACTTACTCCACTAGTCATGAGATCCCTAATGATGGAAGTCGATGAATAATATGCTTGATTAATTGTATTGTACAACTTTGTTTGTACTAGTTGGCTAATGTAGTAAAGATTAAAAACTACTAGAACTTGTGCTAAAATCTTGAAAGTAAGGACCTAGTCTTTGTTACTTTTTAGCAAAGCAACCCAGTAGCCAAAAAGCCTTTCATGGTCTAGATTTGGGTGAAGTAGTTATCACCGACGGGTAAGTCTTGCTGAGTATTAGTATACTCAGCCTTGCTATAATGTGTTGATCCAGGTAATGCCTTCAGTGATGTGTGGCCCGGAGAGATCCCGCCGGTCGGGAGCCGGAGTGGGTGGAGGACGACTACTGAAAGCATCATGGATGGCCTCCCGTGGTGTCTTCGCTTCCGTTAGTTTAATTTCCGCTGCTTTCAAAAACTCTGAACTATTTCCTTATGGCAAAAACTATGGTTTGTAATAAATAAACCCCTCGGGGTACGAATTTGGATATTAATGTTGTTGTATCTCTGGACTCGCCTTAGAGTGAGTTTTAATGCATATATTCGATCCTTGTGGCTTTTCAAGTGATTTACCGGGTGTTAACCCGGCAACTAACGATAGGATGATACTTTATTATTGCTTAATGACCAAAGTGGATCGGTCTTAGGCGATAGTACGGTATTTTCTTGGGCGGGTTGTCACAGTTGGCATCAGAGCTTATATGCACCAGAGATTAATTAATAAACCTTAATCAATGGTTTTTGAATAAAATATGCCAAGATTGTTTGATTTTCCAAAATACGTTGGTCCGCTAAGGATAAACTAGACCGAGAGGCCCTAGAGGGAATTTTGGGTTCTTTCAGGTGGCTTAATTAACATATGGTTTATTTTGCTAACCTCCAGCACATTACTTTATGTCAGACTTATTTTATTGCACAACCAAACTAGATGAGCCACGTGTTTCATACGTGCGCTGTTCCGCATCACGGGAATTGCGAGGGTTGATGGAGTGATCCATTCCACGGATCCCATCTTCGTGTCTGTTTATGAGTTGTGTGTCGCCACGTGTTTCATACGTGTGCATTCCGCATGTCGCTCATGCGAGGCAAGGATACACTCCATTCAAATGGAGGGTGTCCGAGATTGGACGCTGTCCATGCAGTGGCTTAACGCATGGATACCGTTTCTATAGTGAACGGTAATGTATGTGGACGCTTTCGTGACGTGCTGGCACGAAAGGTTTGTTTTCTGCAGGTACATAACAGCGTTTCGTTAGTCGTTAAGCGAGTACCGTATAGCTCTCGACTAGATATTATAGGGAGAGATGAATAAAAGCCTTGGCACCTGCACTAACTTCGATTTTTGGCTTGATTGCCATGTGAGGTCAGATAGGACGTCTTGCATGCATGTTAAAAATCGAAACAACTAAAATGGACCCAAAATCGAACTTCTATATGCTCTCTAAGGAAGATTTTGCTAGTGTGTGCTTTTTATTAAACTAGAGTACCTCTCATACCTAGCCGTCACGCTGCCGAAATTTTTTTGAAAGTTTGTTTACCTTGTGCTAGGTTAATTAAACTAAATTGTTAAAAACAATTGCTCCTTAACTAGTTACCTTGTAATAGCAAGTCTCAATCCTAGTTCCGTTTGGGTTGATTTACACTTTCCTAGGCACATCTAGGTTCAGGACCATCCACCTTGTTCCTTGTTCAATGCTCAACCTTAAAATTTAACTAAGTATCAAAGAATTTATTTTGAACCAAGAAAACTTGGGAAAGTTTTGAGGTTTCTGGATTTTTGGTTATGAATTTTTATTCACAGCTGCCAGAACTTCACCGTTTGACATGCCGTTCTCTTTGAGATCTGACATGAGTTACATTTTTGTAAAGATGGCTTTCCCCGTGTTTCACGAGTTCGACGCTGACGGTATGATCCGTACCAACGGGTTGCACTGGGAGGGTTTTCCACGCCTTGCGTGGGAAGCACTCAGCGCCGTTGGCTACCTCACACCACCGACTTACGAGGTGTCCGAGTTCGAGCGTTATGGCGTTCCCCGTTGCAGAGTGATCGTCACGTTTCTGCCACACTCGAACCACGCCGACTGGTTCGACTTGAGTTTTATCTACTGGGGATTTATCACTCACGAGGTCGTTGAGTCAGCCGCTCTCAGGGTGCTGACGGATTTCTGTGACCACAACCCTACCGTGGTAGCTCTCTCTCTGTTTGGATTGTTTCCTGCTGTGAGTCCCCACAACCCAGCATGGTTGGACTGTATGGATCACCTACGGGAGCTGTTGACACTAGCAGAGCCGTTGGATGTTACTCAGACGCTAGCTTGCTGTCTGAACGTGGTTTTCACACTTCAGGGGCTGCGCTATAATACCGCAGCGATTATTGGGCAGCGTTTGGAGGCATCTAGGTGTGATTGGCAGCAGCTATCAGCAGCACACCAGCAGCTGAACTTTACGCTTACGCAGGTGCAGCAGGAGAATGACAGGCTGCGTGCTAGGAGATTTCAGTTAGAGCTAGAGAGAGGAGACCGCCTACAGAGGATTGTAGATCTGGAGGCCGAGAATCATACACTAGAGGAGAATGCCGATGTGCATGAGATTGAAAGGTTGACGCTACTTCAGAACATTGTTGATATGCAGCAGCAGGTGGAGGAGGCCGAGGTACAGGTGGCAGCCTTGCAGGCGATAGTGGCCTTACAGCCACTGCCCCCAGTACAGGCCCACCCGAAGGAGCAGCAGGGTTTGTCCGGTCTGGATCGGACGAGCCAGGCAGGACCACCGTTACCGACTCCCCCAGCTTCGCCTATGTACAGTGGTGCTTCAGTGGGCAACTAGGTTGCCGACAGCAGGAATAAGAAGGATGTCGATCCTATCGAGTTATCTTTGAGATGTTAGAGTGATTGGCTTATTAGCACGTTTCCGTGCTGAGTAACTGCTTGTATCGTGTCATGCCATGTTGTTTTCAAAATTCGAGAGTTGTAATGTCCTTGGACTTGTTCTATCTTATTGTAATAATGAATGCTTAAGCATGTGTGCTTTAAGTGAAATTCGTTGTCGTTCAAAATTGAGATTTTCTTGCGTATGATTAACCAATTTCGTGGATAAATCATTGCAAATGACCACGCTTGCCAAATTGTAAATTCACCTAAAAGTGTTGGTAAACCAAAGCATTTCTAGGGGCAGCACTTGTTGCCCAGCGATTAGTGCTCGTTCGTATACGACCTTCGTTGGTACCCGAAGTGGCAGGAATTGTCCGAAGGTGAATGTGGGCCCGTATATTCGGGTGATCGCATTCCTAACCGTGATAAAGAACGATTCTATGAGTCCTGGTGGCTATGGAATTTTTGTTCGACTGTTGCGGTCCTCATCATTTAAATGCTAATGAGTTGTGGTTATGTATGATCAAGCTTGTCACCACCTTGGAGTTAGCTTTTGATTATGTAAATAATAAGGCTCGCATTTCAGATGGTGGGAACCACGCGCAGCTCGCCCAACGGTTTCGGAGCAAGTGGTAGCGGTGACTTGCCGCCACCCCCGCCCATGACAAAGTCGGAGGCCTTCATGGCCACCCAAACCGAGGTGCTGCGCCAGATCCTGCAGACGCAGCAGCAGATCGCCCAGCAGACGAACCGAGGGCCGCCACACGGGGCCAACCACGAGGGGCCTAATCAGGTCACCACGTATGCCCAGTTCATCGCTATGAAGCCGTCGACCTTCGCTAAAGCAGAAGACCCCTTGGAAGCTGAGGATTGGATCAAGGCCATAGAGGCAAAATTCTCTGCCTTTGTGCTGCCTTGCTCTGAGGAGAACAAAGCTAACCTCGCAGCACTGCAACTGCGAGGAGAAGCTTTGATGTGGTGGGACCATTTCAAGTCAATGCAGCGAGGGCACGCTATGACCTGGGATGAGTTCAAGCAAGCTTTCAAGAGCCACCACATTCCCAAGGGACTGATGGATAGGAAGATGAGGGAGCTGTTGGTCCTCAGACAGGGATCCGACACGGTGTATCGCTATGCTCAAAAGTTCAATAGCTTGTGCCAATATGGCGGGCATCACGTTGATACTGATGCAAAGAAGATGGAAAGGTTCCGTGACGGGCTGGATGGCAAATTGTATGAGTGTCTGAACCTGCTCGAGCCCGCAAACTTCCATGAGCTAGTGAACAAGGCTATCTCCCAAGAGGATGCTATGAAGAAAGCCCACGGGGACAAGAAAGGATGTCTGGTTTCACCCCGGGCAGCGGAACAGGCAAGAAGTTTCGCTTGGTGAAGAAGAATGCTCCCGGGCCATCCCAGCAATCTTCAACTGGACGCTGGACGATGAGGCCACCTCAGAGCAAACCCGTAGGGAACTTCCAGTTCCGCAATGCTCAGCAGCAGGCTCCAAAGCCTAATGCACCTCCTCGCAACGTTGGTGATCGCTGTTGCTTCAACTGTGGCCAGCCAGGGCATTACATCAACGAGTGTCCCAAGCCCAGGCAGATCAAGCCCAACCCGCAGAATCAAGGTGCAGGAAACAAGCCTGCCAATTTGGCTAAGAAGCCTATGGTGCAAGTACGCCAAGGCAAGCTGAACTTCACCGCCATGAGTGATATTCCAGAAGGAGCTTCAGTGCTCACGGATACATTCTCTATCAACGACACTCCTGTTAAGGTTTTATTTGATTCAGGAGCTACCCATAGTTTCATCAGTGAAAAACTAATAAGCAAGTTGGGTTTGAAGGGTTCTCATACCACTTCCGCTTATAAGATAATTACTCCCGGAGGGCAAATCACCTCTAATATCTTAATCCATGGAGTATGTTTGGGATTAGGTAGTAAAATCATTCCAACAAACCTTATCGTCATAAACTTGGTTCGTATGGATGTTATCTAGGGTATGGAATGGATGAATCAACATAAGGTGATTCTAGATATATCAGATAGGGTCGTAGAGATCAATTCTCCTACGGTCGGGCACACTACCTTGTACCTACCTTTCAAGGACGGTACCGATTCTTGTGCCTATGTGACCATTATCTCCCCACTTGATGAAATTCCAGTAGTGTGCGAGCATCCGGATGTCTTTCCTGATGAGTTGCCTGGTATGCCACCAGATAGAGATGTCGAGTTTGTGATCGAACTCCAGCCCGGTACCGCACCCATGTCCAAAAGACCTTATCGCATGCCACCCAAAAAGTTAGCCGAGCTGAAAACACAACTCCAGGAATTGTTGGATAAGGGTTATATTCGCCCGAGCTCTTCTCCTTGGGGTTGCCCTGCTCTCTTTGTCAAGAAGAAAGATGGTAGCTTGAGAATGTGCGTAGATTACCGACCGCTCAATGCAGTCACCATCAAAAACAAATACCCGCTTCCCCGAATCGATGTTCTTTTTGATCAATTGGCTGGTGCCAAAGTCTTCTCCAAAATCGATCTTCGTTCTGACTACCACCAAATCAAGATTCGACCTTGCGACATTCCTAAAACCGCTTTTTCCACTCGTTATGGTCTTTACGAGTTCTTGGTAATGTCTTTTGGTCTCACAAATGCCCCAGCCTACTTCATGTACCTCATGAACTCCGTGTTCATGAAGGAACTCGATAAATTCGTCGTGGTCTTTATCGATGATATCCTCATCTATTCCAAAAGCGAGAAGGAACACGCCAAACATCTCCGAATTGTCCTTCAGCGTTTGCGAGATCACAAGCTTTATGCTAAGTTCTCCAAATGCGAATTCTGGTTGAAATGTGTGAAATTCTTAGGGCACACCATTTCCCATGATGGTATCTCCGTAGATCCTAGCAAGGTTCAAGAGGTGTTGGAGTGGAAACCACCCAAGTCCGTACATCAAATCCGCAGTTTCCTAGGATTGGCGGGGTATTACCGTCGATTCATTCCTGACTTTTCTAGAATCGCAAAACCCATGACCGAATTACTCAAGAAAGGAGTGAAATTTGTGTGGAGCGAGGCATGTGAGAAAGCTTTCCACACCCTAAGGCAACACCTAACTTCAGCCCCTGTGTTAGTACAACCGGATAATTCCAAACCGTTTGAAGTTTTCTGTGACGCATCAGGCACGGGTCTCGGTTGTGTCCTAATGCAAGAAGGTCGAGTCATTGCCTATGCTTCACGGGCACTTCGACCCCATGAGCTCAATTATCCTACCCATGATCTTGAGTTAGCTGATGTGGTCCATGCTCTCAAGATATGGAGGCATTACCTAATGGGTAATCGTTGCAACATCTTCACTGATCACAAGAGTCTCAAATACATCTTCAGCCAGTCAGAATTGAATATGAGACAGAGAAGATGGCTTGAGTTGATTAAGGATTATGATCTAGAAGTGCACTATCACCCCGGCAAGGCAAACGTTGTTGCGGATGCTCTTAGCCGCAAAGATCATTGCAACCACCTAGAGTTGGAGCCAGTTAGTGAACCGTTGTGTGAAGAAATGAGAAGGCTCAACTTAGAAGTGGTACCGCAGGGAATTCTTTATGCCTTGACGGAAGAGTCCGATCTTTATGACAGAATTGTCACTGCTCAGCGCAATGATGAAGACATTCAAACCATCAAGCAGAAACTAGCAGAGGGAGACCCCAAGTACACTTGTTTCCAGAAAGATCACCAGGATATGGTCTGGTTTGGGAAACGTCTAGTGGTCCCCGTTGACCCGGAAATTAAGAAAATCATTCTAGATGAGGCTCACATGACCAAATTCTATATTCATCCCGGTAGTACCAAGATGTACCAAGATCTGAAACAGAACTTTTGGTGGTCCAATATGAAGGTGGATGTAGCCAAGTATGTAGCCGAGTGCAATACTTGCCACTGAATGAAGGCAAGTCATTTGAAATCGGCAGGTGTACTCCAACCCCTGTCGATACCTATGTGGAAGTGGGACGATATTAGTATGGATTTCATTGTGGGTTTACCCCTAACAGCTAGAAAAAAAGACTCTATTTGGGTAATCGTAGACAGACTCACCAAGACCGCTCACTTCATTGCCGTGCACACCACTTACTCCGTACAACAATATGCAGAGTTGTACGTGGATCACATAGTTCGTTTGCATGGAATCCCAAAGACTATAATCTCCGATAGAGGGACTCAATTTGTGGCTCGTTTTTGGGAACAATTGCATGAGTGTTTGGGAACCCAATTGATCTGCAGTTCCAGTTATCATCCGCAGACCGATGGTCAGACGGAAAGAATAAATCAGATTTTGGAAAATATGTTGAGAGAAAGCATCTTGCACTTTGATAAGAGTTGGGACAAGTGTTTGTCCTTGGCAGAGTTCTCCTACAATAACAGCTATCAAGCCAGTTTGAAAATGGCACCGTTCGATGCTCTTTACGGACGTAGATACCGCACTCCGCTGAATTGGTCAGAGGCCGGAGAGAGAACACTTTTTGGACCGGGATTAGTTAAAGAGGCCGAGGAAAGAGTGCAAGTGATAAGAGAGAATTTGAAGATGGCACAGATGAGGCAAAAGAGTTACCATGACAAGGGAACCGCACCTCGACACTTTGAAGTGGGAGATTACGTATATTTGAAAGTGTCCCCCACCAAAGGTGTGCAACGGTTCGGAGTCAAGGGAAAGTTAGCCCCGCGCTACATTGAACCATATGAAGTTATAGAAGTATGTGGACCCGTGGCTTACCGTATCTAATTGCCAGAACGGTTTTCTGCAGTTCACAATGTATTCCATGTAACTCAATTGAAGAAGGGAATGCCTGTGCCGGAAAACGAAATCATCACAGAAGCTAATGCTTGGATTGAGCCAGATTTCTCACTCATCGAGCACCCATTGAAAGTATTAGACCAAAAAGAGCGAAAGACCCGAAGGCAGACTGTACGGATGTACAAGATCCAATGGAGTCATCACACGAAGGAAGAAGCAACGTGGGAGACGGAGGACTATCTTAAAACTAAGTATCCGGGCTTCCTACAATCTTGAATCGTGAGTTCTTCTCCCCATCTCTTCATTATCAAATCGAATCTCGGGACGAGATTCCATTTAAGGGGGTAGGCTGTGACGCCCCAGGTTTTTAATTAGCCTTAATAGCCGGTCAAATAGTCAACAGTGGTCAAACCACGGTCAACCTGGGCCCTCACCTCGAAAAACTCACTAACCCACCCTAGTGACCCCAATTGACTAGTAAACACACTTGTGGGGCCAACCCATGGTCAAAGGCTTGGTCAAACCCCTTGCCACCCTAGTGTCCACAGGTGTCTGCCGGAACTTTTGCCGCGTTCTCCAAAATTCACCTAAACACTTAAAATTATACCTTAATGAAAGTTGTCCATCTTGATGAGGGACACAACTTTCATGTAGATTGGCATTTAGAATTTTGAGGGGAAAAGCTTGGAAAATGAGTTGCAAGTCAGATTTTACTATTTGCCAAGACAGGCTGAAATTCACTTTTGGCATTCAAATAATTCCAATTCTGTGCAGAAAAACCCTATATAGCCTTTGTAGAAAATGTTAAGGGTAACTAGATCTACAACTTTGGTATTCATCAATTGGTCAACTTCTATACAAAAATCTAGAGCTTTTCCATTTCAAAGACAGCACCAGTGAAATAACTTGGGCCAGAGCGCCTGTGACGCCCCAGGTTTTTAATTACCGTCTTTAACGCTAATGACACGATTAGCCGGTCAAATGGTCAACCCTAGGTCAACCTGGGCCCTCACCCATGAAAACTCCCTAACACACCCCTAGTGACCCTAGTGAATAGTTAAAACACTTGTGGGGCCAACCCATGGTCAAAGGGTGGGTCAAACCCCCTTGCCACCCAATGTCCACAGGTGTCTGCCGGAACTTTTGCCGCGTTCACCAAATTTCACCTAAACACTTAAAATTCTACCTTTAGGAAAGTTGTAGATCTTGTTGAGGGACACAACTTTCATGTAGAGTGGCATTGCTGATTTGGAGGGGAAATTTGTGAAAAAGCCCTTGCAAGACAGATTCTACTGTTGGCAGAATCATGCTGACATTCAAAGTTGACATTCCTCTAGATTCAAATATAAACAGTAAAACCCCATACAACCTTTGGGAAAGTTGTAGCTGGTACTTGGATATACAACTTTGGTATTCATTGTTTGGTCGAGTTGTATTCAAAATTTTGGAGATATCGTGGCTTGAACACAGCACCAGTGTCACTTCCAAACGCAGAGCGCGTCGCGCCGCGACGTCGCGCGCGCAGTGCGCCGCCGTCGCCGCCCGCCGCCGGCCTTGCCCCGGCATCCGCGCCCGCGCCGCCCGAGGTCTCGGCGTCCGTGCCGTGCCCCGTCCCGATGCCCCGCGCCCCTAGGTGCTCCGGTCCCGATGCGCCTTGGCGTCCGCGCCGCCGTACGCGCGCGCGCGCCCGCGACCGGCGGTCCGTCGGCGGCGTCGCCGCCGTGCGCGCGCGCCTCGACGCGCGCGTAGCACGGAAGGCATCTTGCGCCGTCATCCGCGTCACCCGGTGCCGCGCGCCTACTTAAACCCCCCCCCCCCCCCCCCCCCCCCCTCGCGCCCCTCCGCGCGCCACCCGAGCGCCCGCCGCCATTGCCGCCGCCGCCGGTGCCGCAGCTCACCGCTCGTGCTCGCCGCCGTCCAAGCCCCTAGATAGCCTCCTTAGCACCCGAGGCAAGCTCACGTGCGTGCTTGTTGGCTTCAATTTGGTCTCCACGCCGCTATACCCCGAGCCGCCGTGTGCGCCGCCGCCGGCCACCGCCGTGCGCCGTCGCCGAGCTCCGCCCGACCCCGCCACCACCACCCAACGAACCGTGGTGAGCCCAATTGCATCCCTGTGCCGCTTGTTGTCGTGGCCGGGCCCCACATCGCTGCCGGCGAGCCCTCCCGCCGCCGCCGAGGGCATGGATGTGAATCCAAGGGCCTGTTTGCAAGGATTCTTAACTTAGTTTTATTGCAGTTTGGTCCAAGGTCTTAGAAAATCCCTAGAAATTCACAAAAAATTTCAAAAATTCTCAAACAAACTTTGTAGGTCTCAGGATGTTAAACCCCACCTACTTGATGTACACTTGTGGCTAGATTCAAAGTAGTTTTGGTAGAAAAATTACAAATGTGTTATGCTTGAATCTGTTGTAACTTAAAATGTATAGCTTCTCTGTAGCTGAGCTTTGGATATGTTGTGAGTTAGGATAAGACTAGATGCTGTGCCAAAAATTGCACAAAGTTATCATGTGAATCTTTTTATAAAAATGTTTTTCCATCTCTGCGCAACCGCATAGATGATTTTTCATGTTAAATATATTCATGTTCTTGAGCCCAACTTGTGCACACTGTCTTGTGATGTCAAAAGGCACATCTTGTGAATTAATCATGAATTTAGGAGTAACAGAAATTATTATTCTTGCTTAATGAATGTTTTCCTTTGTAAATTAATAAACCCAATTCAGTAGAGGTTCCATGTGAACATGCTAGCATTTTAGACTTGTTTAGGACCAGAGAGCATCCACCAGAAAGTTTGGGTAATTTTGATGCTTATTTATTTTCATTTGCATTTAAGTTGAATCACTAGATAACCTTTGTTATTTTCAATAATATTTAATTTTCTAGCATCCAACACTTACATGTGGGCCCAATGGACCAGGATAGGTACTGTTAGGCCTAAGAAACACTCATTTGATTTTTGGTAATTTAATTGTTTAAATAATGGCTTAAATGCCCTTTTAATATTAAAGGGAAATTAAAATAAAGAGAAATCCTTAATTAAATCCTTTTTCTTTTTGGAAATAGTACTTAATATAAATAAAAGAAATTTAATTAACATTACTGATAAGAAATTTAATTCATAAATAAAAAGATATTAATTACACCTTTGTTGGTGAAGATAAAAGGAAATGAAGCTTTCACATGAAATGATAATCTTAAATAAAAACCTTTATTCAAATAAAGAATAAAAGAGTAACCCATGTACAACCAATGACTTCCTCAAATAGAAACCTTAGATAGATGCTTGTTAAGGTGAATATGACCAACTAGAGTTGGGTAAAACAACAAACTATCACATCACCTAAAGTGCATTGCATTCCGTGTAGATCTTCCGGACGGAGATTACTCCCTGGTCCCGGAAAACGAGGAAAGCGGAGCGGAAGGTTCTCTGCAGTACGTGGACGGACTCGACACCGAGGGTGCCCAAGCTAACCTAGCTGACGAAGGCAAGCTCCGGTGCATCTAACCCAGTTTTTAAAGTTCTTTATTCAATTATCTATGAATGATTGTGCATTTACGTTCAGGAGTTGAATGAAACCCTAGATGCATGATCCATAGGTACCTTTGTCCTTACTAGTATGATAGGTCGATAGCTGCTAAGCTATAGGACCGTTACAAGTCGAGTGATGACCTCACTCGCGAGAATAGGTTCCTAGATAGGAATCATACTATATCCTTAAATGGATTGCTCACGTGGTAAGAGCATGGGACCTGGGCTCCGGTCCAGTGATTATGTGGGTTAAGTTTTTGAACGTACTAAGCACATGCCGGGTATGGGACCGGTAAGCCTAGTACCATAATGAGGCGGCGAGGGATCCTACTATTACTACTCTTGGGATTCGCTCTCACGGCTAGCTACCGGTGGTGTATGGTGACTCCGGGTATCTCGCGGGGTATGCGGATAGCTTTGCACCAAAGACCGTAAGATTCGATCCCAACCCGAGGATTTATGGGGACGGCTCGGGGAGTTGTCCTCGCGGGGGCGGCCCGACAGTGTGTTTGGGTCTACCTTGCAAGGTTTAAATCAATCGATTGTCGGCCTCTCACCGTTACCCGAGACTAGTTACTCCACTAGTCATGTGATCCCTAATGATGGAAGTTGATGAAGATGATGTTTGATTAATTATATTGTACAACTTTGTTTGTACTAGTTGGCTAATGTAGTAAAGATTAATCTACTAGAACTTGTGCTAAAATCTTGAAAGTAAGGACCTACTCTTTGTTACTTTTTAGCAAAGGCGACCCAGTAGCCAAAAAGCCTTTCACGGTCTAGATCTGGTGAAGTAGATATCACCGACGGGTAAGTCTTGCTGAGTATTAGTATACTCAGCCTTGCTTTAATGTGTTGATCCAGGTAATGCCTTCAGTGATGTGTGGCCCGGTGAGATCCCGCCCGGCTGGGAGCTGGAGTGGGTGGAGGACGACTACTGAAGCATCATGGATGGCCTCCCGTGGTGACTTTGCTTCCGCTAGTTAAATTCCGCTGCTTTTCAAAAACTCTGAACTATTCTGTCATGACAAAAACTATGGTTTGTAATAATTAAACCCTTCGGGGTACGAATTTGAATTTGAATGTTGTTGTATCTCTGGACTCGCCTTCGAGTGAGTTTTAATGCATATATCGATCCTTGTGCTATTCAAGTGATTTACCGGCGTTAACCGGCGACTTACGACGGGATGGTACTTTATTATTGCTTAATGACCAAAGTGGATCGGTCTTAGGCGATAGTACGGTACTTTCCCCGGCGGGTTGTCACGCGCGCCGCGCGCCGCAACGTCGCGCACCCCGCGCGGCGCCGTCGCCGCCGCCGCGTGCCGCCGGCCCCGGCTTCCGTGCCCATGCCTCCCGAGGCCGCGCCCGCCCAAAGCGCGCGCCGCCCGAGTTGCTCACGTCCCAACGCGCCTCCCCGCCCCGAGGTGCGCCGAGTCCGCGCCGAGCGCGCGCGCCGTACGCGCGCGCGTAATGGACCGGCGGTCCGTCGGCGGCGTCGCCGCCGTACGCGCGACGCCCGAGCCACCGTAGCACGGCGGGCATCTCCGCCGTCATCCCCCGTCACCCACGGACGCGCCGAGCCGCTTATAAAAGCCGCTTGCTCCCCCTCCGCGTGCCACCGCGTGCTCCCCCCCGCCATTGCTGCCGCCGCACGGTGCTAGAGCCCACCGCCCGTGCTCGCCGCCGGCTAGCTACTCCGGTAGCTCCTCTAGGCTCTAGTATAGCTTGAGCACTCGCCTATTGCCCAGCATTCCGCCTCCTCGCCGGACTTCCCTGAGCCGCCGCGGCCGTCGCCGCTGGCCGCCGCCGAAACCCGCCGCCGCCGTCCCTCCGCCTCCACCCCGGCCACGTACGGCTCCTAGGTGAGCTTATGGCCGAGCCCGCCGCTCACCGGCCGGTAGCTCCGCCGGCTCGCCGGAGCTGGCCGCACCTGCGCCGCCCGACCCGGCCAAGGGCCTGATTGCATTGATTGAATCTTTCTAGGGTGCCTCGCGTAAATTTCAGGGCCTAGGTGTAAAGAACTCTATCTAAGTTTTCTTGCAAATCGGTCCAGAGCATTAGAAAATTTCTAGAAAATCGTAGAAAAATCAGAAAAATGCCAAACCAATTTTGTTGAGTTCAGGAGGAGAAATCCCACAACTTTTGTTATTCTCACATGGCTTGATTCTAAATATTTTTAACATGAAAAATACAAGTGTGAAAAACCTAGATCTGTCATAACTTTAAATATATAACTCCTATGTATACCAATTTTGGATATGTTGTGTGTTAGGTCATGACTAGTTCTTGTGCCAAAAATTGCACAAAGTTATGAAGTGGATCTTGTTAAATAAATTGTTTTCCATTTATGCAGAAACTGTCTAGGTGATTTTTCTTGCTAAATATATTTATGCATTTGAGCTAAACTTGTGCACACTATCTTGTAATTTTAAAATACACATCTTGTGAATTAATCATGAGTTTTGGCTTAGCAGAAATAATTATTCTTAATTTGTGCATGTTTTCCTTTGTAAATTAATGAGCTAAGATCAGTAGAGTCTCTAGATGATTATGCTGGTTCTTTAGGCTTTTTTAGGACCAGAGAGCATGCATGAGAAAGTTTGGATCAGTTTGGTGCTTAATTATTTTTGTATGCATTTAAATTCAATCACTAGCTAGCCTTTGTTATTTTCAATAGTATTTAATTTCCTAGCATCCAGCACTTACATGTGGGTCCAATGGACCAGTATAGGTGCTAATATGCTTAAGAAACACTTCTTTAATTTTTGGTAATTTAATTGCTTAATAAAAAGCTTAAAAGCCCTTTTAATATTAAAGAGAAATTAAATAAAGGAAAGCCCCTATTTAATTTTTTTCCTTTTTGAAAGTATTACCTAATTTAATTAAAAGATAATTAAATATCCTTGCTGATAAAAAATTAATTCATGGATAAAAATATTAATTATACCTTTGCTGGTGAAAGGAAAAGGACTACCCATTCACATGAAATAACAACTGCAATAAAAACCTTTATTCAAATGTACATTAAAAGAATAACAATGTACAACTAATAACCTTCCTAAAAGAGAAACACTATCTAGATGCTTGTTAAGGTGAATATGACCAACAAGAGTTGGATAAGATAACTACCTGTCACATCACCTGAACTTGCATTGCACTCCGTGTAGATCTTCCGGACGGTGATTACTCGCTTGTCCTGGAAACCGAGGAAGGAGGAGCGGAAGCTTCGCTGCAGTACGTGGAAGTGCTCGACACGGAGGGTGCCCAAGCTAACCTAGCTGACGAAGGCAAGCTCCGGTGCATCTAACCCAGTTTTCAAATTCTTTATTCAATTATCTATGGATGATTGTGCATTTACGTTCAGGAGTTGAATGAAACCCTAGATGCATGATCCCTAGGTACCTTTGTCCTTACTAGTATGATAGGTCGATAGGCTGCTAAGCTATAGGACCGTTACAAGTCGAGTGATGACCTCACTCGCGAGAATAGGTTCCTAGATAGGAATCACAATATATCCTTAAATGGATTGCTCATGTGGTAAGAGCATGGGATCTGGGCTCCAGTCCAGTGGTTATGTGGGTTAAGTGTTTGAACGTACTAAGCACATGTCGGGTATGGGACCGGTAAGCCTAGTACCTTAATGAGACGGCTAGGTCACTACTCTTGGGATTCGCTCTCACGGCTAGCTACCGGTGGTGTATGGTGATTCTGGGTATCTCGCGAGGTATTCCGGATAGCCTGCACCAAAGACTCTGGCCTTTCATCCCGACCCGAGGATTTTTGGAAACGACCTGGGAAAGTTGTCCTTTCGGGGGCAGCCTACCGTGTGTTTGGGTCTACCTTGCAAGGTTCTAAATCAATCGATTGTCGGCCTCTCACCGTTATCTGAGACCACTTACTCCACTAGTCATGAGATCCCTAATGATGGAAGTTGATGAATAATATGCTTGATTAATTGTATTGTACAACTTTGTTTGTACTAGTTGGCTAATGTAGTAAAGATTAAAAACTACTAGAACTTGTGCTAAAATCTTGAAAGTAAGGACCTAGTCTTTGTTACTTTTTAGCAAAGCAACCCAGTAGCCAAAAAGCCTTTCATGGTCTAGATTTGGGTGAAGTAGTTATCACCGACGGGTAAGTCTTGCTGAGTATTAGTATACTCAGCCTTGCTATAATGTGTTGATCCAGGTAATGCCTTCAGTGATGTGTGGCCCGGAGAGATCCCGCCCGGCTGGGAGCTGGAGTGGGTGGAGGACGACTACTGAAAGCATCATGGATGGCCTCCCGTGGTGTCTTCGCTTCCGTTAGTTTAATTTCCGCTGCTTTCAAAAACTCTGAACTATTTCCTTATGGCAAAAACTATGGTTTGTAATAAATAAACCCCTCGGGGTACGAATTTGGATATTAATGTTGTTGTATCTCTGGACTCGCCTTCGAGTGTGTTTTAATGCATATATTCGATCCTTGTGGCTTTTCAAGTGATTTATCGGGCGTTAACCCGGCAACTAACGACAGGATGATACTTTATTATTGCTTAATGACCAAAGTGGATCGGTCTTAGGCGATAGTACGGTATTTTCCTGGGCGGGTTGTCACAGCAATGGATTAGTCTCTTGGTCATATAAATGACCAACAATCTCAATTATGTGGTGAAGCATCAAAGGACTGGTAGGATAGTAAACACCAGATAATGCAACAGTTGATTCATATAACATTTGCAGAAACTTCAGAATCTTTGCAGCAACAACCCAATGCCCCTCACTGAGTAGATGCTCACCATTAACCAAACCATAACTAGCACCAATGGATGTACAGAATGTCTCTCTATATGGCAAAAGGTGCTTAAGCATTAGATAAGTAGAATTCCATCTCACATCCATATCCAAGCAAAATTTACGAGGTCGAACCCCCTTAACTAGGCAAAAGTTACGAAACTCAGCAATGCGTTGGTTAGAGGAGTTCAAATAAGAAATGGCAGTTCTAAAAGCCTCATGATACACCTTGATCCTTTTCAAACCAGACTTGACAATCAAATTAATAATGTGACATGCACATCGCTGGTGCAAGAGGCCATGCAATTTGTCAAGTGGATCAGGATCAGGACCAAGGTAACCAATAAACTTAGGAATGAGCTTTGACATGGCAGAAGCATTTGAAGAAGCATTATCAAGAGTGACAGAGAAAACTTTATCATTCAAACCATACTCAGTAACAACAGAATCAACACGCTCAGCAATGTTAACACCATTATGTGAACAATCGATGAGCCTAAGACCAATCACTCTTTTCTCTAACTCCCAATCAGCAGATACATAATGAACAACCACACTAAGATAGTCTTCCTTAGCATTGCTAGACCAAATATCAGATGTGAGACAAACAGATGAAACAAACTTGAATGATTCAATCAGATCAGATCGACGACCAAGGAAATACTTCTCTAGATCTCTAGTTGTGGTTTGCCTAGATACACTAGTAAAACGAGGGTTGTGAGCACGCTGAATGTACTCCTCAAATGCACTTTTAAAACCAAAACCGAGGCAAATCAAGTCTAGCAATTAAATGACAGAGCTCCCTACGAGCAACATCAGGCTTGTACTCCCAATTATAAACAGAACCATCAGCACTGAATGCAATACGAGACTGAACAAGAGTAGCATGCTTAGTTTTAGCAACACAGACCTTCTGGTACCTAAGTAAGTGACCAGTACTAGCAGAAGAACGACCAGAAAGAACATGGCCGCAATGCTTGCACTTGGCAGCGATTCTTACCTTCTTGCCAGTGGGCAAAGTGTCAAAGATTTCATCGAAGTCGTTCCATGCAGGAGACCGGGATCGCTTGACCCCAGAAGTGTTGACAGATTGGCATGAAGGCATCACGGGCGGCTCAGGAGGAGGAGGAGGTGGAGGAGCACCAACACCTGCAGCTCCAGCAGCACCGGCATCATCACTGCCATCAACATTGATCGGAGCAGCAACGCTGCCGAACAATGCCTTGCCGCCGGATGCCAGGTCGTCCTCGTCATCCCCAGGGAGCCCACAGGCCCTGAGGTCGTCGTTGATGGTGTACTCATCCATGTCGGCCATCACGACGAGATCGAGCTGCTGGCTGCAACCCGCCTGGCCGCCTCGGCGGCTCCGTTCCTCAACGACACGCGGCCCCGTGCAGCATCACTACATCAGCACGAGACCTGCAAGAAGAAGGAGGATGCTAGGTTAGCACAAGAACTTCAGAAAATGCTACGGTTAGATTTAGATCTACGAGTTAGGGTTAGGGTTTGGGGGAGGCGACGGTTACATGCGCAGCCGGAGCCCGGAGCCGACGACGAGTCGACGACCAACCAACCGCTGCGAGATGCCGAGATGCGGGTGTGCGGCGAACTGGAGGGTAGAGGAGTCGAGGCGTCGAGAGAAGACGACGAGGAGGAGCCGAGGCGGCGAGGCCTATATCTACATCTACTCACCAGAGATGGAGAGGAAGTGGAGGTGGAACAACGAGGGTAGCGGCAAGGATCTGGATCTCAGCGTGCGGCGGGGGAGAGGCGCCGCAGCCGAAGCCAAGCGAGCTAAGCGAGCTGAGATGGGATTGCAAATGGGATTAGGGTTTGGGGGGCGACTCGGCCGCTTATATATGCGGCGGCGCCGCGACGGTGGCCACTGGCCAGGCAGGCGGACCGTTGGCGAGCCGCGGTGGGGCCGGGCCGCCTCCCCTTACTACCGTTGCGGTCTACGGGCCGTTGACGGGCCGCCCCTATTTTACCGTCGCCCGTTCGCTTGGCTTATCGGCCACCGGCCCGGCAGTATTTTCTCTCGTAACAAACCGGCCACCAAAGAACCGGGCCCGGTGCATTTTCTCTCGTAACAAACCGGGTCCCGGTCATCGGCCACCGCCCAACCGAACAGTGCGTGTCGGGCCGTGCCGCCCGTCGTGATGGAGGCCCACGCCCGGCCTAGTGGACCGGGTCGTGCTAGCCCGGGCACGCTGAGTTCCATGTCGAGCCGTGCTTGGGCCGGGCCGAAAACCCGTGCTTTCGGGCGGGCCACCGGGTCGCGGGCCTTCTGGACATCAATACCTGCACGCGCAGCCGTCCAGGCAAGGCGGACGTCGTGCGCGCGCGCTCTGGGTGGAAGCGGGGACGCCGGCCCGGCTCTCGGCTCGACCTGCGCGCACGCAACGAAAGCTTCGGCACCACGGCCCCGCCTCGGCTTGTCGTATGCCCGTCGTCCCGTGCTAATGCATGCAACAGCGTCAGGATAAGTTGTGCTTTGCTGCTGCCCTCTGCATCTGCTACTGCTAGTGTGTTATACCTTCCCTGCTGCTTCTGACAAGAGACAACCAACGCATACCACCAGGGCTGCCAAAGTCAGTTACAGAGAAAAATGAGGCGTGCCCCGTGGTCCGTGGCATACTGGCATTGCATTATTGATCGACTCCCCGGCCCCAAGTTACTCATTTCATTTCTCTACACATTTTCCTGCGGTTTCGTTCGTGACCAAAGTTGCACCCGATCGCACAGAGCTGCACGACACTTGCGTATGTAGCCGCAATAATTCCGGCCGGCCGCACAGCGCAGCAGGAAGGAGACACCGGCCACGAACGCCCGAATTGCTTCACTGTACCGGCACCTGCTCCTGCTCCTCCATGCCACCGCCGACATTCAAAGTCCCACCAAAAAATAGCAGCGAGGATCTCGCATCGCCGACGAGCGACGACCACGACCGAACCAAAATGCACCCCAGCAGGCAAAACGAATCGACGAAAAGAATTTGATCCCGATCTCCCCCTAGTACTCTAGCAGGGCGGCAGGCTCGGTGCCTCGGCCTTGGGCGGCGGCGCTGCTGCGATGGTGACCGCGGCTGCCAAGCCCACCGCGGCGGGGATCGCCCTGGCAACGTGCTCGGTGCGGCCGAGCCGGCCGCGCGCCGCTGCGGCGGCGGCTGCTGCGGCCGCGCTCCGCATCCGGCCCTTGCCGAGGTGGTGCTCGCAGAGCGAGTAACCCACCAGCGTCGGCTGGCTGCACCGCCACCCGCGCCCGTTCACCCGGCTGCACCGCGAACCCTCCAGCAGCACCGCCGGGCCGCGGCGCTTCTTGACCCCGCCGCTGCCGCTGCTCCCATTGCCGTTGCTGCTCGCTTTCCCGGCCTCGCCCTTCACGGCCGCGGCAACCCCCGGCACCAGCGCTAGTGTCAGCGCGCCGTTGCTCGTCACGCGTTCCTCCTCCTTCACTGCCACAGGCTCCGACTTGCCACCTCCGCCGCCGGTGCACGACGCCACGCCGTCCTTCTGGTCCAAACTGTGATGTCCATTACTCACTGCACCGAACCTGCAAATGCAAAGTTCCTACAATGATTACAATGTGCACAGTGTAGTATACAAAGATTGCAAGATTATATATAGAGAAAAAAATACAAGTGATCGAAGGAATGAATTAACAGGTTGGTGGCGCAACGAAATGCGCCAGTGTGCAGTGTGGCGTCGGTCCTGGACGTGCTCCCGACCCCGAGCCGGCCGCTAGAGGCCAAGCAAGATCGATCACGCGCGGATACAGCCAAAAACCGCTAGGCTGTGATCGACGACAAGTAGCGTAGCGCTCCAAAGTGGCATGGCATGGCAAGCGAACCGAGAGAGACGTGCGCATGGGCGCTACGGGAACAGATGCCCGCCGGGGTTGGGTTGGGTTGGGATCGTGGATGGGAGGACGTGCCTACAGGGGCGCCTTGTCTGACTGCACTGCAGGGCGGGTGGTGCACTAAAATAATTGGATCCATGTCTGGTGGTGCCTCTCATGGCGTCTCCCCCCATTCATGTGGGTCAAGCTGGCATTGCACATTGCACAATTGCATCGCCCACTACATGAAACAGTAGTAGAGATCGGAGAAGATCGAAGGGGAAAGAGCCTAGTAGCTAGCGTGCTTTCCCTTTCCTTTTTTCTTTTCCCATCAGGAGATACTGGTATATATGTATCTATTGGTGCAGCCAAAATTGCAAAAGGTGCTAGTGTACTAGTAGCAGTATCTTTGTTGTTTTAATCCGTACCTCCCGTGGCCGCCATCAGCTCCATGTTCGTGTTGTGCACCCATGCTCCTGCCGCAATCCACCACCACGACATTGTCCTCCTCCTGCGCAGTCCGAACACAAGGGATTGATTCATTTCAGCTAGATCTAGCCACCTCCTCCACGAGTGCAAGAGCCCGGGAGAGCTGCAAGGAAGAATCAAGAGGCGCGCACACATATATACTAGTACCTGCGGCAATGCAAGGCGCCTGGCCACCCCGGATTTGTGCGCGAGATCCGCGCCGGCATGCAGCAGCGGCTTATTACCCGCCGCCTCGCGATCCACGCCGCCGCCGCCGCCGCCGGGGTCGAGCCACCCTCGGCCCCTCGCCGCATTCTGCGGCGTCGTCTGCGGCGCGGTGGATGTGGTCGTCGGATCTGAGCCCAGCTGCGGGGAGGGCTGCGGCCTCCTCCTGATCCTCATGGATGGATGAGAGAGAGATCGGGAGGGAGGAGTGAGAGAGAGAGGTAGGGGCGAGGCAAGGCGATGGTGGTGGTCTGGTGGAGAATGGAGAGGATGGGGAGATTTGGGGAGGGTGCAAATTAAAGGGGAGGGCTTTTGGTTCCGGCTTGCCTCGGCGTTTTTATTTGTGGTGACGGGGTAGAATAGTGGTAGATGGTGCAGTTTTGAGCACTGCCCACTGTCTCGGCTTGGCTGGGCATGCACATGCCCCCTGGGCCTGCTCTGCTGCGGGCGGAGGGGGGGGGGGGGGGGCGTCGCCTGACCGCCGTCCGATCTGGGACCGGACGGCGCGGATCGGCCCAGGCCGCTTCGTGGTGCAATAAACTGTGCAGCAGCGGCATGTGCGCCTGGAGCTGTATGGGGATGTAAAAAAGCTGGTCAGATGTAGTATCGGTTTTTGTATAGCAGCAAGTACAGCGCGTGCTGGTTGAGGTGAGGTGAGGAACACGTACGTCCGGGCAACGAGACAAAAGAGTGCGTGAAATTGAGATCGAACAATGCTGACTCTACTCTACTCGCCAAATCATGAGTTTTTTAAGCTGTTTATTTTGATGGAATCCTCTCTCCGGAACTTGCTTGGTTTGATCATGGATTAAGATTAGAAGAGACGGGCCGTGTCGTGGATCCTGCTTTGAGGGGGATCGAACAGTCAGATCAGAGGTGGGGGCAGCGACGAGTCAGCCGGAGCAGTGGCGAGAACTGGGGGAGCGAGCAGAGCAGGGGTGGAAAGCAAAGCAAGGCAAAAGCTAGCTAGGCTCTTGGGCGCTGTCAGGGAGCATGTGTGGCCGACGCATCCAGCTTTTTTGGGCAGCATGGCGGGCCGCGGGGGCAGGAGGAGGAAGAAGCCAATGGGGATGCGCCCCAGACCTGCCTGCGCCGCGCCGTGCCGGACAGTTGGCAGCCCGCATACAGAGGACGGCCGCCGCGTGGGCGTTTCCATGCCGGTGCCTGGTGCTCGGGAGGGATCGGCGGCCGTTGCAACTTGTTGGATGCGGTTTTGGTGAAAGCATTTCATGCGATCCTCGTCTCGCGAAACGGTGGTGGGAGAAGTGGAAAGTTTTACCACTTCAAAACAAGAAGTGGTAAGTTAACGGAACGTCGCAAAACACGGCAAAAATTGCAGGTTTGGGCTTTGGGGTTTGCACAGATTCGTGTTTCCAGCGTGAGGAAACGGAATATGCCAAAATGAGAGGAAAGAGAACCTAAGAGCATCTCCAAAAGTTTGCCAAAATTTACTTGGCAAATCCTGTGTTTTGTCAACTTTCTAAAAAAGATATGCAAAGTAAAAAAGAATTCATCTCCAACAGTTTGGCATAATTCACTTGTCAAATCCAAATCTAACTTACATCAGGAATCCTGAGAGAAACAAAATTATGTATGTGCCCTCCCACCTCTTGAAAAACTTACATCAGGAATCCTTCTCTATTCTTTATTTCTTTTTCACCCTCCCACCTAGAGGGAAACAACGATGGCAACCACGATCCGGGCGCGCATATATGCGCGTGGGGAGGTGAGTTTTGTCAAGTTTCTATTTTTGCCAAGTTAGAACTTAAACCGTTTGGAGCCAATTTTTACTTTTTTCTCGAAAATTATATGGATGCCAAGTTGGTTTGACAAACTGTTGGAGTTGCTAACTACACCAAAGCCCAAAGGGCTCTTCATGGGCTGGAAGAATGGTGCTTGGGCCATGGACTATATACACTGCAGTGTGTCACTTCTCTCCACGCGAGCGAGTAGTGGGTTCTCCTGCAGCATGACGTTTGTCGGTTTGTATGCCGTTCTATGGGGACGATCTGCGCTGCTGCAGAGGAGCCTGGGGTGCCTGGCGGCAGGTTCATTTCATTGCCATGCCATTGAGCCATTCTGCTGGTTAAGAATCACTGCCCATGCCACGCAGCAGCAGAGCCAGCAATGCGGCCATCTTGTTCGAATTTTGAATTTACTCACGTGTAGCAAAAGGATTGAGTAACAGCAGATTGCAGATCATCGACAGGTCATGTAAAGGTTGCTGAGGCTTAAGGATATACTACATCGATACAACAAAACTATTCCAGGAAACACTATTCTACACAGAGGAAAGCAGGAATATCACGACTGAATTAGCAAATATATGTAAACTTGTTTTCAACCCACAAAGGCTGAAAGGCCGGCCTTGTTTTACTTGACTTTCCAGGTGAACTGAATCAAATGCGGACCAGAATCACCAAAAAGGGAAGAGATGCAGACCGCAAGTTAACCTGGTAAGGTCAGACAGTTAGGCACATTAAACAGCATCTGCTGAGTGCCTAAACTTCTCTGGCAGATGTCCTTCAAGCTTTCAAATACATCATGAATGTTATGCAGGACAGATATTGGTACTTCCTAGTACATTGTTCACTAGGACGAAAAATCCCAGCACTATATGTCATCATCAGTACAATATCTACCATTTCCCCCAAAAAAAGTGCAATATCTACCATTTTGTTATAGTGTAAACAGTTACTAGTAGGTCTTTTTACAAAGTAATTAGGTACTGCATCTTTCCAATCCCACATTCATCCCTACAAATGAATTTCGAGAAAATATCCAGTTCATCCAACTAAACACCCAACCTATGGAGCAATAAGTGAAGTGTCAGTCTGGTTGACGTGGTTCGCTTTTCCACTTATGAACTTCTATATCATAAAGCAACCTTAGGCACCAAAAAAAAAGAACACAGGCAGGGAATCACATGACAGAGGAGCAACTATATCATCACATCTATACTATTTTCTTATTTCTGATTATAGCTAGATATGAACTTTACAACATGACGTCCCAGATGCCTCTATGGAAGAACTTGTGTGGGTATTGAGAGGTAACACTTAACTGGACGGGTTTACTCTCTATATGGATTAGAAAATCCAAGGTCTCGTGTCGACCTTAAATTGATCATGTTGACTATTTATCCTAGACAACAGCAGATCATATACAACCACCCAGCAAAAACCCTACTTGCCTTTATTGTTGGCGCATTTGATGCTGTTTGATCAAAAGTTGAGCATAAACCAGCTCATTCCAGGAATCTGGTACTCCAGGAAGGCACCAGTGGCTGCAGTCCTGATATCTCTCAGGCGATCTCCTCTCCTCATCTGTCAGGTTCTGCTTGCGGTAAATGGAGGGGTGTGCATCCTTTCTGTAGTCAGTCATTCTAGTTATGTTCAGGTAGACAACTGGAGTTTTCATCTTGTGGATCACATCCTCTAGAATGCTCATCGTTTGTGGGTAGCTTGAAAGGTACTGCTCATTTGTTATTGGTTCACTCTCCTTGTCGCAACTCCCACCTGAATTCCATTGACCGCCACTGTATAGTGGAGATGCAAAGCGATATATTTGGTCAGATGATACAAATCAAATATAGCATGTGGTAATTTGTAACAGAAATGGCAATGCACACCTAAAATGAGATGCTGAGTATCCTCTGAATAACACAGTGGTTTTTTGGGGGTTAATATTGGCATCAATCCACTTGGACCAGGTGAAAAGAGCTTTATGAAAGGCATCTTCAACATTAAGCTCACTATACACATGACTACCTTCCTGATAGTAGTCCTTCCTGTGGCACATTCAATCTGTTATCAGTGTTTAAGCGAGAATGAAATGGGGATGCTTGTTCAACCAAAGAGGTGCTAAGGTGAGTTACCCAAGAGCAGTTTTCTCATGTGTCCACCAATGGCCAGTATTGAAGATGAGAAAGTCTGCATCCTTGTACTTCGGTGACGATTGCTCAACCAGGTCAAGCCTGAGGGTTTCCTTTTTCCTTCCATTGCTGACTTTCGTCTCCCATTCCTGGACTAGGAATGGGGAGCGGAAGAACTCCACGCTGCAGTTATAATCCTGAATGACATGAATGGGAAAGGAAATTAGGCAACAATACTAATTAGTTAAATGAATGGCATCATGTGTTGTGTAGAATTTGGACTTCAAAGAATATATACTGTGAACAGGAAGGAGTAGGAGCCTTCGGTCTTAAATTCACGCCTGCCAGAAGCCTCAAAAACCTTCCTCTTATCTTTGACAGAATTTCTCAAAATACACACCAGGGATTCCCACATGTTCCTGTTGAGTGAATCACCGACGAAAACAAGCCTTTTTCCTCTCAGCCTCTCCAACATGTCAGTTGGGTTCAATCTGATATAAAAGAACATAATTTGGCACATTACACACCAAGCTCGAAACCAAATCACTAGAATCGTTTTTGCATTGTTTTAATAACCTAATCCTCACCTTGGGATGGTGCACCCACTGGGTTGCCAACGGAGCTTCTGGAAAGCTAGATCTCGCCGACCATTGTGATAGCAGTCAAAGGGCTCATCAATGTGAGGGCACGATCCCTCCGGGTAGAGAGGGTATGAGTCATCCCTAACCCAATGCCCATGGAACATATCACAACTGACCGCCTGCTTGAACCAATCAACTTCCTTGTTTCCACTAGAACCACCATCCTGTTTTGTTGTCGACATGTCCTTACTGTCTTTTCCAGATTTTGAGGTGATTGCTTGGACCGAATGGTCCTTTGATGAACCAGCACTGCCCTGAGTAGCATCTCCTTTCTGCTTATTAACGGTACCACTGCTTCCACCAGAAGCAACTCCACTGCTTGTCTGTTCCTGATTCTTCACAGCTGGAGATGCTACAGCAGTGTTGTTCTTACTGGGTGATCCAACTTCTTTCTCCCCTGTCAATGCCAGACTACCAGTTTGATTACTAGTTGGAACAACGGTCGGACCGCTACTATTGCTCTCACCTCCGCCATCTCCAGCATTGCTCTTCACTGGACTAGAACTTCCAGCTGATTTTTGGCTTGCATCACCACTTCCACTCCCTTGTTGAGCACCTGAACTATTATTTGAACTAGCCTTCGTATCTGTGCTCTTTGCCAAACTAGAACTTCCAGTTGATTTATGGCTTGCATCTCCATTTCCACTCCCTTGCTGAGCATCTGAACTAGTATTCGAACCAGCCTTTGTATCTGTGATCTTCGCCAGACTAGAATTTCCAGCTAATTTATGGTTTGTGTCTCCATCTCCACTCCCTCGCTGAGCATCTGAACCTTTACTTGAATCGGCCTTCTTTTCTGTGCCACTTCCAGAAGAACCACTGCTCCCAGCTCCAACAGCACCTTCTGCCTCGGCCTTCACCGAGATGCTATTTCCAGAAGCAGAACCACTGGTTGGAACGCCACTTCCACTTCCAGTATGATTATGAGAAGATCCGGAGCTCAAATCAACCTTCCCCGAGCTGCTACTCCCGGCAGAATTATTGCTGGAGACACCGCCTCCAACTTTGGCCTCGGCTCGCACAGTGCTGCCTGGGGATCCACTGCCGCCTCCGCCGCTCCCTTTATTCTGATCCAGCGCACCGCCACTCGATGCAGAATTATTCGTGGGAGCCCCGCCTCCTCCCTCGCTGCTAATGCCAGTTCCGGCCAAATCGCTGGTCGGAGGCACACTTCCACCGCCGGCATTGCCGATCGGAGCACTACCTCCACTTCCCAGCTGCTTATTAGACTCAGCCGCGGCAGAGCTGTTGCTTCCCGCCGCGCTCCCCACTCCTCCACCGCTCACATCACGGCTCACCTCGCCACCGCCGCCGCTCGATCCGCCCGCCGGGGCGCGCAGAGGCTGCGGCGAGGGGGCGGGCGCACTGGCGGGCAGGATGGACGAGAAGAAACCGGAAATCTTGGAGCGGTACGGCGCCGTGGACGCGTACACGCCGCCGAACCACGACGCGCCGCCCTCCGCGCCGGCGGAGGAGGGCGTGGCGAAGGCGACGTAGGCGGTGAAGGCGGCGAAGGCGACCGCGAACGCGTACAGGGTGAGCCTCGCGCGGCGCCGCGAGCGGCCGCCGAGCGGGCTGAGGGGCCCGGCGTCCGCGCACACCAGGCCGCCGCTCTGCTTCCAGAGGCTCTTCATGCCGCCGCACAGCCGCGGCGGCGCTACGGCGTGCCGCGCTCCGGGAGGTGCGGAGCGCGGCAAGTGGAGTGGGGAGCGGAGGCGAGCGGCAGGCAAGCGAGGGTGGCCGTGGCGGTGCTCCGCTGGTAGCGGTGGACGGTGGTGGCCTGGTGGGGAGCGGAGGAGATGGCGAGTGGTTTGAGAAAGCTTTCGGGGAGGAGGTGGGGGCGCTGTTGGTGGTGGTGGGGTGGTGGCTATAGTGATTTCGGGGAGAAAAATATAACGAACTCATTAGCGATCTGTTTAGATTTTGTTGAGAGAAGGTGAAAAGAGAAACCGCAGGACGGCGATGGTCAAAATAGGTAGCGAACTGATTGCTTGCAACTTTTATGGGCCATTTTCCATGTTGACTTCTGTCAGCCACGACTACTGCTTTTTTCTACAAAATGTAAAAAATGATGAATTAATTTGTCGTGATACCAGATATACTCTATCTCCAAGAGTTTGCTAAATTTTACTTGGCAAATCTTGTGTTTTGCCAACCTCTAAAAAGATATGCTAAGTAAAAAAAGAATTCATCTCCAACAATTTGGCATAATTCACTTACGAAATCCAGATCTAACTTACATCAGGAATCCTGAAAGAAACAAAATCTTGTTTATGCCCTTACACCTCTTGGAAACTTACATCAGGAATCCTTTTCTATTCTTTATTTTTTTTCACCCTCCCACCTAGAGGGAAACGCCGATGGCAACCACGCGCATATATGCGCGTGGGGAGGTGAGTTTTGCCAAGTTTCTATTTTTCTTGTTGGTTTGCTTGGCTTGTTGGAGGACAATTTTTCTCGTTTTGGCAAAATTAGATGGATGCTAGAGTTGATTTGCTTAAACTGTTGGAGTTGCTCTAATTACTCTACTTTGCAAAGCACTTGGTTTACCATGTCAAGGCCTATGCATTAATATTGTTGCGGAAGTCATACAAGAACAACATATATTGACAAAATTAGAGGATAAGGCTAGGTACATGGGGCTTGTGTGGGTGGCGAAATTGAGGAGAAATTGCTTAACACTTCAAAATACATTTTCTCACTTCAAAAAGGATATAAACATAAACAGATAAAGGAGTGTAGTATATGTTTCCGTACCATGGAATATAAAAGGCAAAATTTTGTCAGGGGATACCGAAAAATGTGACATTTTGTTGTCTTCATCACAACTCACTATTATTCCCTGATAATTTGACTATGAACACTATAACCCCTATAATAATATATTCTCATCAAACAAGCATACTATTGTTTGCAAATGGTAAAAAATTTACCTGTAAGGAACCCATGAAAGATATGTGTGGTTCTTAGGGAAGATGTTGCTGAAGAACCGAGGAGCTTCCATTTGCCTCCCCTCTGAGCGGGCAACTCTTGCCTTGCAACGAGCGGGCGACGCTACCCTGATGGGTCGCCGCCCCGATGGGACGTCTAGCCCCGACCTTGGCGCCGGCATGGGTGCCACCCTATGCGCATGTTGGTAGACAACACATCATCAAGAGATGACCGGCTAGCCGGGGAGGGAGCCGCCGGGATGAGAGGCGGTCGTAAGGAGGGAGCACTGGGAGCAGCAGGAGAGGAGAAACAAACAAGCGTCGGTCAATTGAGTCCACTCGTGCATGTAAGAGAAGGTAAAGAATAGATAGAGGTAATTTTGTAATTCCGGCGCGTGACTTTCTATTCAAAATGTGTATAATAATAGTGTGTTTCGAGAAAAAAACATGTGTTTGTTAGTGTCTTGTTGCAAAAAAATCAGCATTTTCTCGATGTCGGTCGCCAAAAAAAATTTTTGCCTATAAAAGCCACGCTTGGAAAGCGGGCCCGTACCGCTGCTATTTTTTGCCGGTCCTCGATCTGGTTGCTGCGGCGGCGGCTCGCGTGACGCGTCCCGCGCGGCGCGTGCCCGTGATCCCGGCCGCGTATAGAATTCATGGTTCTAAATAGCCGGCTTAAAGCTGCCGTATAATGCGGGATATACGCGTTTCGGAAGGGTAGCGGTATGGCGTTAGCCCGCTATAATGGCTATACCGCTAAACATCATTTTGGCATTTCCGCTAAATGCTTTTAGCGCGATTTAAAACATTGATAGAATTCAGGGAGGCACCGACAGGTAGGCCCTTCGTACGGAACGGACGGCGCAAAAATCCTGCCACGAGATTGGCCTTTTTTTGATTGGCGGGACGCGTGGCGACTGACGACGTCCTAATTATGGCGACGATATCGATCCTAACTGAATTGAATAGGGACCGGACAATTGAATAAGGTTGTTGGTTGAGGAGACATCATGAATGTCATTAGTGCAGTAGCATGGTTTAAGAAAGAAGTTAATCTGTAATGGAATCATTCTGTCGCGTATCGTTTGTCGTAAATTAGTGTCTGTGGGGATTTAAATTTTCGTGGTGGAATGAATGTCATTAATTAAATCGGTCGAAACGTCGCATATTGAGATCGGTGACGATCTTTTATCATTAGCCTACTTCAAAGCCCAGTTTTCGTGATGAAAATCGGAGGCTGTTGACATGGATGATGATGTGGCTGCCATGGTGCAGCTAGGCGGAACTGGGACGTGGCCGGCTGTGGCCAGGGTGCGGCTGGGCGCAGTTGGGTCGTGGACGGTCGTGGCCAGGTTGCGACCGCTGCTACCTTTTCCTGTTTTTTAGTCCATTCATAATATGACTATTTGTTATTTGTTGATCTTTTTAGATTTTTCTTTTAAATTTTTTCATTCATAACATAACATGACTAATTATTATTTGTTGATTTTTTTATTTCTTCAATTTATCATTCCTCAATTCCTAATGTGACTATTTGTTATTTGTTGATCGCGACTTATCTGCTAAAACATCACAGCATTGTGCGACGGATTGCGACGAATTTAACAAATCATCGCATTGTTCTGGGCTTCAATATCCATTAATGCACATCTACGACAAAATTAGGAATACGTCGCAGACGCAATGCTCTTCGTGATGTTCTCTGAGAACGTTGAAGAAAGTTCATCATAGATTAAATAGTTTCTTATAGTGAAATTAAAGATTAAATAAACATCATTCTATGTACTAAAAGTTAGCATTGAAAAGTTAGATTACCGTAAAAATACATAACAATTCGTCAGCTTGTTTTGGGCGCTTGTTATCAGCTTGCTTGTTGTGCCAATGCAGACTTCTATTTGATTTTACACGGGTTTGAGATTGCGATTTAGAGCTGCTTAGAGTGTGAGTACATTAAGAGTGTTATGTGTAACTTACTGATGCACTCAACTTTGATATAATATAATTCTTTCTTGATTAATAAATAATTAGTCAGATAAAGGTGTTGGATTTATGTAGTGAACATTCAGATGAATTTTTTTTCATGGTTGAAATACGATATAAATATTTGACACTGTTATTAGCTTACTCATTGTTTGGTTAGGTGTGGGCCAGACCCTCAACACTGTACAAAGTATTTCTAACACCATATGAGAAAACGTCTTATATAAAAAGGAGAGGGATTATAATTTTAAGAAAAATAAATATCGATACCTAATGTTGATGAGAACATTACACGCTTTCAGCTCTCCAGCATATTCGTGAAAGATTGAGCTCACATTCTCAGCTTCCAAGTCATTATCAATTGAAAGAAAGCAGCCAGTACTGCAAAGTATAGTTTCACACTAATAATTTCTACAAAATTTTTCAGTGTTAGGAACCATAAAAGGGGAAATCGTGGTCGTTCTTGCGTTGTCTTGAGACGTATGTAAATGCTCGTTGTTTTTTTAAAAAAAAACGAATCAGATAAAAGAATTGTCGATTATATTAAAAAGAAAAATACAAACAAATAACAGTATGCCGCACACCAGCTAGCTAGTGCGTCTCTGCTTGCCGTGTTCGTTTGGACTTTAGGCGACCCGCTCCAAAAGCGTACGGGCTGCTGCTTTGCAGCAAAGCGGGCAAAAACTAACGTTATCTTGTCCCCCGTGCTTTGCCCTGGTTTTCGGCTGGAGAACGTCCGGCTTGAGCAGCAGCTGCACACCGACGACGACCGGGATTTGAATCGTTCGCTCTGAAATCTATTCATCGCCTGGTCTTTCTTATAAGAAGATGCTGATCGGAATCGACGCATCAAGCACGGCCGGGCTGGTGAAAGCTCTGTACGTAGTCGAAAGGAAGAAGAATGCAACTCCGATCCGAAAGGCGTGCGTTAATTAGGTACAAACTCACTCGATCGCGCGCACTCGGTCGGCGGCGCACTCGGGGCACCACTGTTTCCGTCCACTCACGCTCTCGTGGATCGATTTGGTAGGTTTCTACTGAGAGATCGATCAGCATTCAGTGCTAGGGCGCTCGAGTCGAAATGGAACGGGCTGCTAGCTGCACGCCCTGACCCTGAGTGGCACACTATAGAAGTAGTGTAAAATAGAGGGCAAAGGCAGCAAAGCCTCTCTCCGGGCCAAGCATTCTTTCTGCGGCTGAGATCTCACATGCGCCCCAACCCCGGGCTGGATCCATCGATCGCTTTCGTCCGAGGGGCCGACCATGCATGCATGCTGGTGCTAATTTGCAGGACGATCTGTGTGGCGCGATGCTGTTCTTTTGCCGATCGATACTTCCATTGTATTCGTCTGGATGCCGCCCGGTCCCCCTGTGACCGCCGTCTCTCCTTTCGTGGATTGTTTTATATATACATGTGCTTCGATCGATCCACTGGATCACTCACTACTTTTAACATTGCTGATCAACAGCAGAATTTTTATACATACCTCCGTTTAACTTTTTACTACTACATTTATTTTACCGACTACCAGATTGGTCTTAATCAATTGGGAATCCCGAGAAAGAAGCCTATCGATCAGTGGAGATTTCATGCAGGAACATGGAGTGCGGTCGAAGCAAGCAAGGCAACTCTAACAAGGACGTGGCGGCGCTTTAATCCTGGCTTTGCGAGTGTGTGTATGGTAAATAATAAAGGTAGTAAAAGGAGGAGAGGGAGAGAGCATGCATGCAATGCAAAGTGGCTCGCTAAACGCCACTACTAGCAGGCGGTGTGTGACGTGGCGACACGGCAAAAGCACAGGAAAGATGGCCTACACGGGCTCATGTGATCGATCATGTAGCCGAGTGGATGGCACGCACCAAGCTGGAAATGGGATCACCATGATGGATCGTCGCCTCCATGCCCATATACATACAGTACATGACAACCTATATGCGCGATCTCCGTTCAATCCAGGCAATTAGGCTGGTCGCGGTGAGAGGTGTCGTAGGAGGGTTATGACCATTAAATATTATGTCATATTAGCAAATTTATGACAAGAGAGGAGAGGCAGTTTCATGGAACGAGAGAAGAGCGCCATCATCATGACCCTCCGTGAATACACAGTTCTCAAATTTATAATCTTTGTGTAACCTCTCAGTTAAAACTGACCTTGAGGACGACCTGCAAAGCCGAGTGGGATTGAAAGAAAGCCTGACCCGGCCGGTGCTTCATAAGCGGAAGCAAAAGGAACAAGCAGAAGCAGCGCACCAAATTTCTGCGGGTGCCTTGTACGCGCAGGCAATCAATCAAGCTGGGAAAATCACGGGGGCCGCCGGGCCGCGCCCCCACGCGGAAATCGGCATCCATTCGTCCGTGCGAGCCGCCGCCCACCCACGAGCGCGAGCGGCGCTAGTCGCCGACGCGATCCCGGCGTGCGGGGGCTACACGCGCGCGGCTCCGTCGGCACTCCGCACTCGGCACCGTTGAGAATATTCTCCGATATTCCTAATGATCAATTAGGGAAGTAATTAGCAACCGCTAATAGCGCTTACCGCATTCCCCCACGAAGGGGCGCGTGGGAGCGTCGCCTCCCGGAACCGGCACCTTTAGCCATTGTATAAATGTCCACTTTGTTCATCAATAAAGAAACAACTTTCACTTTTACATTTTTCCGTTCCCCTTTTACATTCAACACGTCATCGGCACGCTCAAGCCACCGAGAAGAAAAGAAAGAGGCCACGAGCGAGTTCGCCGGCGAGTTCGCCGGAGAAGAAGGTACCATGCCTACCATTGACGAACTTGTTGCCTCTCTCATGCACATCCCTCTTCATCGCCGTGCTCGAAGTCTGCGGGAACTGATCGAGCACCATGTGCGTCTCTCCCTCGCCGACAACCACACAGTGACGCCGACCGCTGCACGAGAGGCACTCCTCCTCTGGAGCGCCATGACGGCGCCTCCGTCGACCCAGGCGAACACCTCCATCGATGTCGAGCCGCCGAACGTCGTCGACTCCTCAGCGCCGGTCCCAGCCTTGACCCAGACTCCACCCGCCCGCATCCAGGTGGCCAATGTGGCCTACTGTGATGCGCACGGGTGGACGGCCGTGGTCCAGGTGCCGGTGGTCCTCTGTGACTTGCCACTGGACGAGTCCACGCCGCCCGTCACCGGGGCCGTACCTGCAGCATCAGCGGGTGAACCAGTGGAAGTGCACATGGATGCAATACGCGCTGCCTCACCTGTAGCAGGCAACCGCCGCGGCAGATCTCCATCCTCGCCGCCGTCGCCACCTCCCCGTTCGGCACCAAGGGTGAACGGGCCGGCTACTGCAGCCGGGCGCCCGCTCACCAATGGTCACACTTCGGGGACCCTCGCTGCCCGGAGGGGCATGCCGCCGATGCGGCTCTTCTCCAGGGACGCCGGCAACGCCGTCGTCGAGCCGGCGTTGCGAGCCCCGCCGCCCCCACCTCGGTCCTCGCCGCCAGTCAGCCCCACGCTCCGTAGGACGTGGATCAACGTCCCGCACGGACCGTCCGCTCCTCCGTCGCCAACACTTGCGCACGTCGTCGTTCGCTCGCGGGGGAGCCCGAACTCCGGGGCCCAGAGCAGCGGACGCGTCGGTGGGTGAGATGGGGACCGTGCTTCTCCTTCCGGGGGGGAGGCGCGCACCTCCATCTTCTTGAGCGACAACGCGGTGGGTGGGGGGAGCGGCCGGCTCGACCTCGTCAACGGTGACGAGAGGTGCGGGAGCCGGCGGCGGCCCCCATCCCCGAACCGCGCGGAGCTCGCGCTCCGGTGGGCAAGGAGGACGGCGGAGGGGAGGATCTTCTCCGGGACGGCGACGAGGCGGCGGGGGGTCGCACCGCCACGGCCGGCGGCGGCGGCGGCCATGTCCGGCCGCGAGCCGCGCGTCGGGGGCGGCGGCGGCCCCCCATCTTCGATGCCGCGGGCGCTCGCACTCTAGCGATTGCGGGGGGCGAGGAGGCGGTGGGCGTCGCGCCGGACCGGCCCCGACGCGCCGGCGGCCATGCCCGGCCGCAAGCCGCGCGTCGGGGGTCCGTGGCGCCTCCTTCTTCGATCCGCGCCGGAGGCTTGACTTCGGTGGTGGATGAGGAAGGGGCGGGGGCGGATCTACAACTTGGAAGGTGTTTGGTGGGCGCGGACGGCGAGGAGGGGGCGGGATCCGGCGGCGGAGGACGGCGGCGCCGCCGGCCTAGCGGCTCGGCCGCTACGGTTGGGAGGCGGCGGTTAGGGTTGGAAACCCTAACCGCCACCCTCTTATACTTGCGGCGGCGCGCGGCCGAATGGGCCCGTAGTTGGGCCGGGCGACCACGCAGCCGACGGCCGCCGGGCCGGGCCGTCCGCCGGCCGCCGGCCGGGGCCGGCGACCGCGCGGTCGACGGGCCGATTGCTTGGCCGGCCGCCGACGCGGCCGGCCGGGCCGGCCCGCGCCCGCACGGGCTTGATGGGCCACGCGGCGGAAGCGGCCTGCCGCGGCGGCACGCGGGCGGCGGGGGCCGGACGGTTAGGCCATGCGGGCCGGGCACCGTAGCCCATTTCGTTTACTTATCTCATTTTATTTCTTTTTCAATTTCGATTAGACATTTCCGGCGGCTTATATTTCAGTTCATGGATATTAGTCTATGTTAATTACTGCTGTTTATCACTGTTTAGTCATGTGACTTTACTAAGTCTAGATCTATCATGTGATGCTTATGTACAAATGTGTTTTTATCACTTATGTACTTTGCAATTTCGATATTAATGTTAGTATGTTTGTGTATATATTGTCACTTTCATACTTAATTTCGTTATTGCTATATTTTATTCACATACATCATCTCATTACTGTGAGTTTCTTCATTAGTAAAATATTACTAATGATTTCTTGCAATTAATGATACATTTCTCTAAAATTTTGGGATTCGAACATTAGATGATAGAGATCATATCCATGCATATGGATTTTGACGGTCTATCACTAAAGGTCTACATCATGCTCATTTTTGAAGATTGATGATTAATGTTCCCAAAAACAAGGATTAATTATGAAAACATCACAATGGCTTACACTACTAAAGTGACTACCATTGATGATTTTGGTTTACACTATTGTAGTGATTACCAAATTCAGTGATCAATCATTCTTGTGTACACATGGTGTGATGGAAACCTTAGCAAAGGTCGCATATTTGCATTAAGACCACGCTATGGCAGCAAATTATTGCCCATCATTTCGATCTACTCTATGTCCGATGGCATTAGAGACTATCTAAACCATGTATACGAGTTGATGAGATTAAAATTTGAAGGTTTACATGCTATTTGTTTACCTTGTACCTTTATTAATCCTTCGAGAGTTATGTTATTAAATTAATTTGCATTTATTACAACATTATTTAGCCACTTGATTATATTTCTTTTATGAATTATTGAATCATGTGGTCCTACTTTGTAGGCTATGGCCATGGTAAAAGAGTTCGATGAACTCGCCATTGATGGCCACAATTACCCCACTTGGGCTTCGGATATAAAGATCAACTTTGCATCCCGTGGACTTTTGCCATACCTTAGCGAGCCTACCGCAGTGTCGTTTTGGATGAACAAAAGAAGTTTGGCGCCCTTATGCTATTGAGGTTTCACATCCACAAGGATCTCAAACAAGAGTACCTTATGGAGATGAATCCTCATGTGTTATGGCTTGCGCTTAAAGAGCGTTATGATCGGCAAAAAGAACTCATTTGGCGGAGGCTAATCATGAGTGGAACCATTTACGTTTGCGGGACTTTAAGTCCGTTGCGGACTACAATCATCTTGTTCATAAAATTTGCTCTAAGTTGAAGTTTTGTGAGAAAGAACCAACGGATGCTGATAAGATTGAGAAAACTCTTTCTACCATGCTTCCCGCGGATCGAGTATTACGGCGAAGCGGTATCGGGCTAATAAATTTACTCAATATTCTCAACTTATCCACACTTTGACTCGGGCGGGGAAACATGATGAGCTTCTAATGAAGAACCATCATAAGCACCCAACGGGTGCGGCACCTCTCCCCGAAGTTCATAATGTGCGGGGTAAGGGAAAGAAAAATAAGAGAAAGTTCAAGGGCTCCAATTTTGGTGACCCAAAGAACAAGCCCGAGAAGAAAACTTTCAACAAAAAGCACAAGCCTTACCACAAGGGCAAGCGAGGTGGTGATGTTAGAGCCAAAAATGACTCCAAATGTCATAGATGTGGCACTTTCAATCACCTTGCTAAAGATTGCCATACTCCAAAGCACTTGGTAGCCCTCTACCAAAAGTCTTTAAAGGATGCAAAGCAAAGCAAGGATAAAGAGCCAAGATATGAAGCACACTTCAATCTTGCCCCTGCTGCGAACAAGGAAGTGGGTTGTTCAAACAAGAATGATAACCTAGATCTCATGAAGGAGAAGCTTCCCTCTACCGATGACATGCTCGTGGAGTTCACCTCAAACGACATGTTTGGAGACTTGGAATAGACCGTCTCAAGCCGAAGCTATTATTTAATTGTAGTGTGGGATTATTAAGTGTTGTAATAATTGTGACGACTCTATGTGTTGGGACACAAACTTGTGAGATGGATGTAGTGTGATAGTAATTATGTATTGTAATGTTAGATGTTCTAATATATTAGTACATATCTAAATAATAAGTCTTTTAATTATGTATTACTTTCTTATTTATGATAGATGTCATGTGATGTCAATCCAATGGAGGAGGAATTATGTATTGTTGATAGTGGTACTACCAACACAATACTAAGGGAGATGAAATATTTCCAGACTCTTAGAAAAAGAAGAGGAAATGTTATGACCATCGCGGGAAGCGATGCTTTAATAGTTGGCTCAGGACGAGCCACTATTGTTCTCCCTCAGGGTACACAATTGACGATAGAGGATGCATTATTGTATCCGGAATCGACACGTACCCTACTAAGCTATAAAGATATCCGTAAGAATGGTCTTCATGTGGAAACACATGTAGATGGAAAAGAAGAATTCATTTGCTTCACCAAACTTACGGGATATGGCAAGCAAATTTGCGAGAAAATACCCTCCTTCGAATCCGGATTGTACTACACATACATAAAACCAATGTCTCTTGTTGCATACAAAGTAATTTTCCAAGATGTTAATTCATTCCAAACTTGGCATGACGAGACTTGGTCATCCAGGTGTTGGCATGATGAGGAAAATTATTAGCAATTCCATTGGTCATAACTTGCGAAAAAACAAAATTCCCACAATCTTCGGATTATGTTTGCACAAAGCATGTGCAGTGGGAAATTGATTTTGAGACCATCAACACTCAAAATCAAGGCCGAACCACTCAAATTTCTTGAAAGAATTCAAGGTGATATTTGTGGACCGATTCGACGAATGTGGACCGTTCGGGTATTTCATGGTGTTGATAGACGCATCTACTAGATGGTCTAGTGTGACTCTTTTGTCAACACGCAACCATGCTTTTGCCAAAATCTGTCTCAACTAATACGATTGAAGACACATTACCCCGAACATAGAATCCAATCAATTAGAATGGATAATGCTTTGCTGAATTTTCATCCCATGCATTCAATGATTCTTGCATGGCAACGGGAATTCAAGTACGACGTTCGTACCGTATGTCCACACTCAAAATGGCTTAGCGAGTCATTGATAAAGAGAATTAAACTCATTGCAAGACCAATGTTGATGAATTGCAAGTTGCCTACATCGTGTTGGGGTCATGCGATCGCATGCTTTGCGACCCGATCCAACTACGACCAACCGCATATAATGATAACTCCCCATTGGAAATGGTACGTGGACATCCACCGATTATTTCCCATTTGCGTAAATTTGGGTGTCTTGTTTACATACCCATCTCACCACCTCGGCGAACATCAATGGGCCCACACGAAAGTTGGGGATCTATGTGGGATTTAAATCTCCGTCGATCATCAAGTACATAGAGCCTATGACGGGTGATCTATTTACTTGCCCGATTCGCTGATAGTATCTTCGATGAAGATCATTTTCCGGCATTGGGGGGAGAAATGTACCATAAAGATCAATGCCGAGAAATTAATTGGGATGCTAAAGGCATGTCCTTTTCTGATCCACGCACTATGGAAACTGAACAACAAGTTCAGAGATTATTAGATTTGCAAAATATTGCAAATAATCTGCCAGATGCGTTTACCAATTACAAAGGAGTTGTTAAATCCTTTAATCCTGCAAGGAATGTGCCCGAAAGAGTGGAGGTACCACGAGAAAACCACTCAAATAATACCTCTTGGAAGCAAGAGGGGGAGAGGCAATTCCCATATGCAAGATAAGAAACAAAAGCAAGTGGTAAACGAAGGTCAATTCTTTGTTGACGCAAACTTTGTTGGTAATCAATATCTCTTGGAGAGATTTGAGTTGATACCCGATCCTCTTATGTGCACGATTTTGAGGTCCGGGACATCTAATGACCCGAGATCAATCGTATTGGGAAATCATGATGATCTCACAAGGGTTGATGAAATTGCCATTAATTACATAGAGACTGGAGAGTCTTATGATCGTAGTAATACGAAGGTCGACATTTTGTTCTCTCGAACAAATTCCCGAAGTCCTTCATACCGATCCGGATCCAAAGTCCATGGCAGAGTGCATGAAGCGCTCGGACCGGGAACAAATGGAAGGAAGCAATTGAAACGAGAGATAGCCTCGCTCACTAAAAGGGAAGTGTTTTCGAGGTATTACCGAAACCTTCCAAGATTAATCTCGTTGGATTTATGTGGGTTTTCGTCCGGAAACGGAATGAAACAATGAAGTGGTGAGATATAAAGCAAGGCTAGTTGCTCGGGGCTTCACGCAAAGGCCGGCGTTGATTTCAACGAAACTTATTCTCCGATTATGAGTGGCATAACTTTTAGATATTTGATATCTCGGCGGTACAAAATCGTCTATCTATGCGGTTGATGGACGTAGTGACCGCATACTTATATGGGTCACCTGGATTCGATTTATACATGAAAGTTCCCGATGGAATTAGTATACCGGATCCCGAGGCAAACCGCAACATGTTTTGTGTTAAGTTGCGAAGTCATTATATGGCTTAAAGCAATCGGGCCGAATGTGGTACAATCGGTTAAGTGTATTCCTTAAGAATAAGGGATACGTAAATAATGATGATTTGTCCATGTGTTTTCATCAAGAAAACTACGAATGGATTACGTATTGTATCTCGTCTACGTTGATGATATAAACATCATTGGCAATGAACAAGATATCAATGAGGCACGTCATCATTTGAAGGCGGAGTTCGAAATGAAAGATTTGAGTCAAACCAAATTTTGTTTAGGCTTACGACTTGAACATTTACCATCCGGGATATTTGTATACCAAGGTGCCTATATCCGGAAAATGTTGGAAAAATTCAACATGGATAAAGCCTACCCGTGTAAGACTCCTATGGTGGTGAGATCTTTGGATATTGAGAAAGATCCTTTCGGACCACGGGATGAGGGTGAAAAGATTTTGGGACACGAGGTTCCCTATCTAAGTGCCATCGGAGCATTGATGTATCTTGCTAATAGTACCGTAGGACATTGCATTTGCGAGTGAATCTACTAGCAAGACACGGTGCGGCTCCAACAAAACGACATTGGGTCGGGGTTAAGACCATATTCGGGTATCTTAATGGCACTAGAGATCTTGGATTGTTCTATCAAAGAAATCCGGATCGAATCTTTTAGGCTATGCGGATGCGGGCTACCTATCCGATCCCCATAATAGTAAATCCCGAGACGGGTTTTGTCTTTATGAATGGTGGAACTGCTATCTCTTGGAAATCATCAAGCGGACGTTAATATCCACTTTCACTAACCATTCCGAGATCATTGCATTATATGAAGCATCACGAGAATGCGTGTGGCTTCGTAGAGTGGTGGGTCACATATTGAAATCATGTGAAATCGGTTCACTTGATGCACCTACCATTATCTTTGAAGATAATGCTTGCTTGTGTTGCACAAATGGAATCGGGTTACATCAAAAGTAACTTGACCAAACACATTGCTCCCAAGTTATTCTATCCACATGAGTTACAAAAGAATGGGGAAATTGAGATTCCGCAAACTAAATCTTGTGATAATCTTGCCGACTTATTCACAAAATCTCTACCATATTCATTATTCCATAAATATGTTGAAGGAATTGGTATGAGGAGATTTAGGGACTTGCGAGAAATACGGGGGGTACATATGAAAATTTAATCCTTTGTGCATCGTATTGTACTCTTTTCTTTATATGAGTTTTACTTTGATGGTTTCTCATATAAAGTTTTTAACGAGGCAATATCAGCATTATGTATGCTATATCATCTTATTTTTCCCCACAGGGGTTTTTTAGGAGATGATATTTTACGGGCATACACTTGATTATCATGGTGTTTTCTCCTATATTTTCCCATTGGGTTTTTAAGGAGTTTTATCCTGATATATCAATGCATATCTAAGTTTTTTCCCACAGGGTTTTTCAAGATTAAATATTATGATGAACATGGAGGATCAAGAAGATAATTGATCAGGGGGAGTGTTGAGAATATTCTCTCGATATTCCTAATGATCAATTAGGGAAGTAATTAGAATCGCTAATAGCGATTCTGATTCCCCCACGAAGGGGCGCGTGGGAGCGTCGCCTCCCGTAACTAAGCACCTTTAGCCATCAGTATAAATGTCCACTGCTCATCAATAAAGAAACAACTTTCACTTTTACATTTTACTGTTCCCCTTTTAAGGCACGACGGCCGGCGTCGGTGGACGACGTGCACGTACTTCGCTGGATCGGAGTCGGTCGAGCAGGCAAGCAAATAGCCGACAGTGGCCGCCGCGGAGGATCGGATGACCGGGGGTGTGGAGAGATGGGAAAGCGACGGTTAAAGGCTCGGCTTGTCCTGTCGACACGAACGCTGCTGGTTGGGGTTACTAGTGCGATGTTGACATTTTGTATGGCGCGGGCATGTTCGTTCTCTCCTGTCCCCGGTGCTCGTACGGGGACCATATGCGGTACTACACTCTCCATCTCCTTTTCAGACCATTGCGATACGCAGCTAAATGTGCAGGCATGTGAGGGTATCAGCATCAATGTACATGGACCGTGCTCCTTGAAATGAGAACACGCACGAGCCATGTCCTGGTCGGATCGTTAAGTTAAACTTTGCCTGCCGTCTGCATAAATGGGCCAGTTAGCCATTGTATGAAATAAAGTAGTAGGCCGAAGCTAGGCCTTTAATGAATGAGGCCACTTTGAAACTCTTCGCAAATACTAGCCCAACAAGAAAGCAGGCAGGCAACATCCAATCTTAGAATTCGGCCTACGAGTACTGATTGCTCTGCTGCTATTCCTACACTATACAGCTAAAAAGAAATTAGAAAACGACATTTTTACGATCCGTCAAGTGATCCTTACCCACCCAATGGCCCACGTTTCGCTTTGATAGGATCCAAAAAATCTATCGTCATCCTCTTTGATAGGATCCAAAAATCACTTTCTCCCTTATGCTTGGTACTCATTCAGTTTCAAATCATGGGTCATTTCATTTTTTAACTCCAAATTTGACCACTCATCTTATTCAAAAAAATTGTGCAAATATAGAGCTCGTTCGGCTTCCCTCAGCTTGGCTCATCTCAACTTATTTCCTCTCACACAATACTATTCGATCTACCAGCTGAGCATTATTCTTTGTATCAGCCGAACGGGATAATAGTCAAATTTAAGCTATGTTTGGAGAATTTTTATTAATAAAGAAAACTACAATAAAAATATAATATTTTGCATGTTTTTTAATAAGATGAGTGATCAAACTTAGGATAAAAAAGTCAAACGAAATATAATTTGGAATGGATGGAGTACTTAGTATTGGTGCTATTGGGTTTGATGGCATATTCGGCTTATCTAGACTTGGCTTATTTCGACTTGTTTTGACTTATTTCTTCTCACACAATACTATTCAATCCAACAGTCGAGCACTATTCATTCTTCCAGTCGAGCAGGCTCAACCAACTCGGTTCGTGGAACCTGAAGCAGCGGTCGTCAACAAGAACAGTGAAGTCGACCGAGATGTCGAAGAAGCTCAATCTGGATCCATCTTCTTTTAATCGATGACGTCGTCCACCAAAGACGCTGCACAAGGACACTAACCTCCAACTTGTGTTGCTGAAGAAGCTATCGTTATCGTTGTGGCGCCATCTTTGTCAACACCACAGAGGAGGGACACATGACTCCGCCATGACGACACAAGGACGAGGAAACTGACCCTAACCACACTAGCACTAATCTATAGTAATAGAAGGTAATATACATCAGCCATCGATCTGCCGGCTCCTCACCCACCTCCTGCGCTGGAATGGCCTCCGAAAGTGAAGAATTGTCAGCGGAGTTGACACTGACAAGCAAATCGTCTGCTTTCATATTTCGAACCTGGTGGTACTGTAGCTGAGGATGAGGACAGAAGGAGTGAGAAATCATGTACTAATGGTGGTCACAAAGTTCAGTGATTACGTGATGATGGCGCACGGGTTGTATATATGACTATGACTCGTGCTCATTTTAAGGAATCGATGCTTGTAGCTTAAGAGAGGAGGCGTGAATTAGGCAAACTTAAAACCTAAAACCTATGACTTCCACTATTTTGCGTAAAATGTAAACTAGAATATACTAACTAAATGTGCATCTAAGGCTAGTTCTAGTGTGAAGCTCTCATCCCAAAGAGTTTTACGTTCTATAGCCAATCCTATCAAGATGCTACTCTATGAAGGTAAAGACAAGTGAGGATTGCAAGTATGAAATCCAGAAACGTAAAGAGAGATGAGAGGAAGCAAACTCTTGACACAATTTATCTCGTGGTATCGGTAGGCATTTAGTCACCCCTAGTCCATGTTGTTCAAGCACTCCACACAAGAGTATTGCATTGCTTCCGGCACCAAGTCTCTCCCAAGGTCAATTTGACTTTCCACTAAGGCTCGACAACAAAGACACTTGCCAAATGTTGGTATTTCTTAACGACACCACTAGTGGCACTGATCTAGCATGAGCATGTAAGAACCACCTGAGTATACTGACGGGTGTGAACAAGTACGCAAGTGCATGGATACACCGTTGTAGCACTTCTCCCTAGGAGTATTTCAAAGGGTATCGAATCCAAGAAACGGGAGAGACCCATCTTCGGGCCTAGCTATGGTTTAAAGATAGCACGCTATAGGACGGGAGAAAAGATCCTACGAGTAGATACAGAGTTGAGAACGATTTCTCAGTTATGTTCACTCACTTCAGGCACCGGATTACCCTGGCTCTGACAGGAGTTCCGGCCTTTGGCTCTATGCTGTATCCGAGCGCAGAGGAATACAAAGGGTCCAACGGTTGTCACTACCGCAGCCTACCTCTATCTAAATGGGGATACATGACAAACAAAGGATAACCCGTAGTCTAGACACCACGTCTATACCACCGATTACTACTATAGCACGACTACATCTGTATACCCATAGCAACACTATAGCACTCTGTATAAATACGGAGCGATGAACACGTGAGGGCGAAACCAGAACTAGCTCAGTTAACTACCACCACATGCAAGAATAACATATACAACTTTGATCTAAGTAAAGAAATACATGAGCACTCACTTTAGTCTAATAGACAAGTTATCACACAAATAGAAATGAGGACTTATGATCTATGCCACTGGATCAAAAGGGTTGTGTTCGTAAGAGCACAAGTCTCTAGATCAAGAAAACAAGAACACAAACATCTATGTATGAATGTCACTTTAGTCTAATTAAAAAAATATATCAATACTCACTTTACTCTAATTGAAGGACAACATCATTTGTAGAGGTTCGTTCTTGGGGAAAGATGCCAACGATCACGACACGACCCCAAGGTTCCCCCTCACTCTCCTCCTAAATCTCTAAAAGCACTAGCAAGGCAGCACTAATCCTATGCAAAGAAGCTCTCCTCTCCTAAAGTGAGAAGCCAGAGGCAAAAATGAGGAATGAGGAGAAGAAGTGCTAATGGCCATTTTCCCAAACCTCTTTGATAGGAAAAATTAGAAATATGCTTCGACCGATGGTTGATCCGACACTTCCACTGTTGGCCATCGATTAATCTGTTGCTTCTCTTCTTTGCATAATTCATGCAGAAAATGATCCGGTGCATGTAAAAAATAGGCCATCGGTTCATCAGATGGTCCATGCTAATTGAGCTTTCCCCGTAATGTACCAATTGCTCTGGCACTTGCACCTCTGCCACTCAGGGTACCTGGCGGTGTCCTTTTGGCTATTTTGCTTCTCTTTGAACTTACCATCAATTAGACTAAATTTATTACCACCAATTGCACACTCTCAAATAAGCCTTTCTTTGGATTTTCTTACTCTAGTTTTCTTGTGATATATTTGCTTTGTTTGTGGTTGCATCCATGAGACCTAGTATTGCTACAAAGATATATTAAACACTTTGATAGTCCTATTGATCGTGTTATACATGAATCACCAAAATCATACTCGAACAAATAGCTTGATGGCCATGTTCGCTGCTCTGGCCTCTTCTTCTTTCCTGGCACGGATCAAAGTTTTTCATTTTGAGGGAGTGACTCAAATTTTTTAGGCAGGCAGATTTGGATTGTCGGTTTTGATCACTATCCGTAACCGGTCGATGGTGACCGCAAGCATTGTCCGTTCCCTCTCCACCGCGCGAGCTGCGACGCAAAGGATCCGCACGCGGAGCACCACCAGCACGGCACAGCACGTACGAACAACACACACAGGAAGGAACACGTCTCAGCCCCGTCAAACGGGGCAGGATTGTGCTCTCCTATCTGGGTCAGAATATCAGCGGGGCTTGGAATTCCACGAGCCCAGCCAATACGCGGCTTCCTACTTGTACAATCGTCGTTCGTTCGTAGTACATACAGAGCGGCGGCCGCGATCGGCGGAGGACATACGGCCCGGACTGTTAGGCCGCGCCCAGGATCGCGACCACCACCCTTCAATTCGGAGTTCGGACTCGCTCGCCAAGTTGCACTGCCTAGCTGGAGCCCGTGAACATGCAGCGTCGAGCGAGATGGGTTTATTTGGGTCGTCCTTTTCAAAATAATTAATGGATATGGGTCAACTACGCTGGCTGTGGCTGCGGCTGCGGCGTAGCTAACGGTGGAAGAATGGATGGGAAACAAAAAACGATAGGAAATGATGGACTCAAGACCCCGTGTGTATTCGTGTGGCGTGCTGAACCGGGCAGATCGACCCAGCTTGTGGTGGTTGCCCTATAAATAAGACCCGCATGCCTCGGTGATTTGCATGCAGAGTTCAGTGCAACGCAGCAGTTTCAGTCATCTCTAGTGCTGGGCTACGTCCCTTCGTGTCTTCTGTCTTCACCTACCTGCGGATAAGCTAGCAGCCATCGAAGATGGCGAGGCAGGGCGCCGCTTCCATGCTCGCACTGGCATTGCTTCTTGGAACATTCGCAGCCATCCCTACAGGCGTGCAGTCCATCGGCGTGTGCTACGGCGTGAACGGCAACGGCCTGCCCTCGGCCGGCGACGTCGTGCAGCTCTACCAGTCCAAGGGCATCAACCTCATGCGCATCTACTTCCCCGACACCAACGCGCTCCAGGCGCTGAGCGGCTCCGGCATCGGCGTTATCATGGACGTGCCCAACGAAAACCTCGGCGGCATCGCCTCCGACCCCAACACCGCCGCCAGCTGGGTCCGCGACAACGTCCAGGCCTTCCCCGGCGTCTCCTTCCGCTACATCGCCGTCGGCAACGAGGTCGCCGGCGGCGACACCGCCAACATCCTCCCCGCCATGCGCAACATCAACGATGCCCTCAGCAACGCCGGCCTCGGCGGCAGCATCAAGGTGTCCACGGCCGTGCAGAGCGGCGTCACCCAGGGGTTCCCCCCGTCGCAGGGCAGCTTCTCGGCGGGACACATGGGCCCCATCGCGCAGTTCCTGCAGAGCACCGGCGCGCCGCTCCTCGCCAACGTCTACCCCTACTTCTCCTACGTCGGGAACCAGGCCCAGATCGACATCAACTACGCGCTCTTCACCTCCCCGGGCACCGTCGTGCAGGACGGCGGCAACGCCTACCAGAACCTCTTCGACGCGCTCGTCGACACCTTCTACTCCGCGCTCGAGAACGCCGGGGCGGGGAGCGTCGCCATCGTCGTGTCCGAGAGCGGATGGCCGTCGGCCGGGGGTGACGCCGCCAGCGCGGACAACGCGAGGACCTACAACCAGAACCTCATCAACCATGTCGGCCAGGGCACGCCCAAGCGCCCCGGGGCAATCGAGACCTACATCTTCGCCATGTTCAACGAGGACCAGAAGCCCGGAGCCGAGACGGAGAAGCACTTCGGCTTGTTCAACCCGGACAAGTCGCCGGCATACGACATCAACTTCTGAGCGAGGGACGGATCGATGGATTGATCATATATACATGGGGGGGGACAAGAGCATAATAATGAGATCTAGATACATACATAGCACACATATATATGTACGTGTGATACTTCAAAATATTAGATGAATAAGCTGCCTAAAATGCAAAATGCATTCATGTAACATTGTTTCCTAAATAGTATTAATTGTTTCAAGATGAATAAAATTATATATTGCAAGATATGCAATGGGGTTGTCGATCGCATCAGCACTAAATACTGCCGGTGCTCAGTCCTTCGAAGGTGCTCATAGGGTAGGGTTTACGTACGTGTATTCATAGGGGTGAGTGTGCGTGCGTGTTGTGAGCGTCTGCGTTGTACTGTGTCATTTTCAAAAAAATATATATATATATAATGTCAGTCGGTTAAGCCTGTCTAATTTGACTTAGTTTTCGTTGTCCACCACTAAATTTGACTCATCAATATACAAAGTTCCCCAAATTGACATTACTGGAATCATTACTGAAATTACTTGTATAATATATAACAATTTATATTTATAATGATAAACGTCAATCTTTAAAAAAATCCTAGCTAGCTAAAGTGTTACATGAGTGACTGCGTATCCTAAACGGCTTGGAGGGGCTTATTATACAACTCTATTTAGTTTGAAGAGGCTTCTTATAAACACCACAAGCCTCTCACATGAAAAGACTTACAATAAGGTTCAAGGTGTTTGGATCTAAGAGCTTATAGAGACTAATTCTAAAAAAAAGAGCTTATAGAGACTCAAAGTGCAATAAATGAGTCTCACACATAAGCCTCAAAAGCATCCTTCAAGGGTTATGGGCCTTTGGGGTGCTTATGGAAATAAGTCTCTATAAACCCCTCCTGTTTGATTAAAAAAGGCTTATTTGGAGGAGTTTATTATTGTACTAAATCCCTCCAAACCAAACAGGACAGATTTGGATTCACTAGCTAGAAGTAATAACTATTATTTCCAATTGTTAATGTATAGAAGTTCAAATTATTTTTTGTTCAAAAGAAAGTTTTAAAAATATTTTTCTTTTCACAAACTAGTTATAAAAACACCGCTTGTTCATTGGGTTCCTTTATTGCATAGCCACTGAGCATACAGTAACATGGACCAGCAATGGCGTTATTAGTGAGTAGGGTTGGGTGTGTGTGGATTTTTAAAAGATATGGGAACAATAGTAAAAAATACTCTACCCACAGGGATGACGCCCCAAGACATTTTTGTTGAAGAAGATGATCTTCTCAAGTGGTTCAAGAAAACAAACTTCTGACTTGCCCTTACAAAGCGGCTTTGTGACCCGTGAGAAAGATGTGAGCAAAAAACCTATGCTTTAACATGTGATAGATGAGGGGATTTTTTTTAACTCTAAGCTGAAAATTCGCTCTCACAAGAAGTCGAACCTTATACATGAGCAATGCTATTGGAGCCATCTAATGACCACTCCACACCTAGAGGGGCTTGCTCACATGGAAACTATAATAGGTTTTCTTGGGGTGTGTTTGGTTAAGTTGTGGTGGGATGTAATTTTTACGAAAATGGATGTGAAAAGTGGGTCGTGAGTTTAAAGAAAAAACTTATTTGGTTCAACATATGTCGCTTTTGAAATAACTAGTCTCACTTACAAGAGGGCCCACATGTTATGCACACATTAGATCTTCTTCTTCCTCTCGTGACATGAAATAATTTTGATGTCGCTTAAAGGGGAGTGAATAGGCGTAACCTAAAAAACGACCACTTTAAATAATTTTATCAGTAAGGTCCGGATACTCCGGAGTTTAGTCTAGAGTTTCTGGACAACACCTCACATAGCGGAATTGCACACTGCCCCAAAATCGGTACCACTGGTTTCACCAACCTGGTGCCACCGAGTTTGCCTGACACTGACTCCCCTCTGACCTTCGTTTTGTTTGCTTTCTTGAAACTGATGTCCACTTGGTGTGTAAGCTCAGAATTGTTTCTTATATGATAAAAGATGTTCCTACACTTCATAACCACTCATAACCGAGTAGATCACAAATATAGCAAAACAAGCTAAAGAAGCAACACAAGATAAATGTAAGGTAAACCAACAAGAGACATAGTGATATGCTTTATAGAAGTTCAGACTCACCACAGTGTGAATCCTAGTCTCAGTTGGGTGCTTCTCTTACCGAAGCCGGGTTGCATTCAATCCTTTCCCCGATCCACTAACTAGATAGCTTATTCCCTTTCGGAGGCGAAGCAAGACCTTCACAAATTGTCCCACAGATCACCACACATTGGGAGCTTGTGGGTGACGCCTTGCCATCTAAGAAGCAACCCTCCAAGAGTAACAAATGCTTCAAACAAGCTTGACAACGTCCAATAGTGCTCAAGGCTTGGTCTCTATGTTGTTCACAAAGGCTTCTCTCTAATACACAACTCATTAGATCTATGAAAGATCAAACAACCTCACCAAGAGGGATTGGGGAGAGCTAGAGTGGTTAGCAAGGAATATCAAGGAAGCACACCAACAACCTTAGAAGCAACAGTGGGGACCAAGGGGTATAAATACCCAGCTCCCCAAAAACTAGCCGTTACAAACTTAGTGAAAACTGGTGCCACCGGGTTCCCAAACTCGGTGCCACCGAGATTTCAAACCACTAGCTATTGGGCCGACTGACACAAAATCGGTGCCACTGGTTTCCCAAAATTGGTGCCACCAGGTTTGACAGAGTCAAACTCGAATATAAGTGTGGTTTTTTGTGTATCTCATCAATTCACATGGGTTACTTGAGCACTGAGACATTTTTAAATTCCTTGTGACACATCCCTCCTGATAGTACAACATACATATACTCAAGGTCAAATATAAATGCAATATTAAATCACTTGAGCTTCATTATACTTGATCAATATCCACTTGATAGATCCATCCATCAATATCTCATCAGTTTGAGCACTTCAACGTTGAGCTAGTGACTTGGATCATCACATATGAATGAAATACAATTCCAGATGGCAAGTCACCTTTCACATGATCCAAACACCATTTGATATATCCTCATTGCTCCACTTAGTTAGGCTTGACTTGATACCTCGAAATTCTTTAAGGTATAACCACTTCACCCTAGCTAGGTTCATGACACAAGTGGCCAAGCCTTGCTTAGTACCTCGTTGCTAATCCCTTGCTTGATTTCTTTATCCATCCGTTGCAATTTTGAGTCTAGTTTTGATTCAACATCAAGAGTGAAATCCAATTGAGATCATGCCTTCATTTGATTTTAACACCCCTTTTGTTCATAACAAGCTTCTTATTCTCTTTAGAGACCAACTGATAACCCATTATCATTATGCCTTTATCTTCACCTTTATTTGCTTGTTATGTACCATATATATGCTTCATGGGATCACAAATATTAATTTCTATGACATCCATCCTTGGGTCAAGCCATTTCACAATATGAGGCGAAAGCCATGCCTCAACTTACCTTGTACACACATAGCTTGTTATCAACATGTAACCAATCAATGTCATACAATCATGCTTTGTTATACATATTACAACCTACTCATATGCTTAATAAAGTCATTAGACCTTTAATGTAGTTGTCATTCAATACACCAAAACCCATTTATGGCCTAAATGTCTTTCATAATCATGGGAGATGCTCTCTACTACGTAATCGCGTATATTCGTGAGGTCATGGCGGAGCAGGTGACCTGCCAGTCGATCGGAGACAGTATGGGCGGGATCGATGGGGCACCAGCCTGGCATAGGTCGAACGAGAACGATGCAGCACTGACTAGGCACAATGTGGGTGATATGGTGGTAGGCACCTCAGTGTTGGCATGGTGGCGCCCCCGCTAACCCTAGACGTGGCTCGGGTGAGCGGAAGTCGAGCGGACAAGGCAAGTGGTGTAGCGGCACCCAGTAACAAAGAAAAAAATTGAACTATTTTTTTCATAATTAGTGGCAAGCGGGTAACTTTTCTGAAGTCGCCCACCTCAAAAGCCAGTGAAAGTAGAAGGAGAGGTACTTTTGGATGTGTATGGTAGTAAAAGTTGCTTTCAAGTAAAAAACACTCATGCCTTTTGACCTCTTGATCAACTTTAGATTTTTTGCAAAAACAAAGGGAGGTTGAAAGTCCAACCAAGCACAACCTTAAATGTTCCATTTACATTTGAAACCGAATTGTTATGAAGCAAATTCATGGCATCAAATAATAGGAAAAAAATGTTAAGGAAAGCAATCCGAGAAACAACATTTTGAATCGGTATTGCCACGTCCAGTGGCGGAGCTGCGGCCCAGGTCTCCCAGGCCTGGGCCCTAGTCATCGACCCAATTTTAGCACACTGTAGCATACTATTGAGCACATGTAGATGCAAATTCAGCCCATTTTCTATACTGTAGAGCAAAAAGGCCCTAGTCTTTGGCCCAACCTGGCTCCACCTCTGGCCACGTGTCGGGGTTCTCTACCGCCGACAGTAAATTTGTATCGATCGTGCGTCGGGCTTGGATGGTTAGCACAAGAGACAATGAGATTTAGACTGGTTCGGACCTCCGAGGAGTAATACCCTACGTCCAGTGTCGAGTTGTCGTGTTCCCGAGCTAGGAGTGCTTGTAGTAGGGGTTACAAGCTGGTCGGGAGAGGGTGTCGAGCCCAAGTCCCTTGAAGTGGTTTTCGATCTGTAGAAGGTCTAACCCTTGTAACTGTCACCCTCCTCTCCCTTTTGTAGTCACAAGGGGAGGGGCACAAGGGGAAGTAAAAAGACGTACAGTGCTATGTTGCTGGGATGTCCCGTCGTGCTTCGCTGTCTGTCAGGATGCGTTGATGTGGGGTCGTGATGCTTGGTCAGGGGACCTGCCGCGTGGCCGAGCGTGTCTGTCCACCCCGGGACGCTTGGTGTCTCCTTCGAGTAGCTCGTTGTTGTCTCCGTCTGCCCGTGTACTTGACTAGTCCGCCACGCTTGAGCCTAAGTCTAGGCTCGTGCGCGTCGTAGAGGGTGCTTGAGTGCCTCGGGCTGAGCTTGCATGCGGCAGAGCGGGAGATGATGGCGATGGGATGGCTGCGCAGCCGGTCAGGCCTGCATTAAGGCGCTTATCGAGGTCAGCTGCTTGCATGGCCGCCAGCTGTTGTACTTGCATGGCGTGGGGAATTGTTCCCCCACACGCGTCGGTGGTGGTGCTCGCGCCTTGGGCTCTCGCCGTGTGCCATGGCCCACGCACCAGTCGGAGCCGGGGGGAGGTCGAGCGAGGCGAGACTTGTCGTGCGAGGTGAAGAATTTTCGTGGGGATTCCTCTGGTAGGGAACTGGTCGGAGATGCAACCAACCGTCCGGAGACTGAACGTCTTGCCAGTGTGGGTCTTGACCGGGGTCCTCAGTCCTCCTCGTCCTGAATCTTGGCCTTGACATCGTCAATCTTGGCCTTCACGTTGTCAATGGTGTTGGATTACCTTATGTTTAAGGAAAATCATTTCGCCGTCAAAGGGGGCCCTAATCCGGGCCCTCGTCACCACGTCTATACTAAAGGGGAAGGCATTAGTATCGGGGTAGTGTACCCGGTACGGTACTAAAGGACCCTTTAGGGTCCGATTGGTTGATTGCATGGCCTAGCCAGGCTCGTATCTATTGAGCCACGCTCACCTTAGCCATGTTGGGTATATGCAAATACACCAACCAACACCTTAGCCATGTTGGGTATATGCAAATATACCACGTTTGGTTGGTTGTATCTATTGAGCCAGATCAAGGAGAGATGGTGATTGGTTGCCCGTTCAAAGATGTGTTGCATGAGATTAAAATTATTAAATCATCATCATCATAATAAATTTTCTCATGATTGTGCTCAAATAATCATTAATTTATCTTATTTAGTTTAATATTAATTAATACATAACAATATCACTTAATATCTGCTAATTAACAACACACAACACAAGATTCACAACTCAAAATCACGCCACAAGGTTCACAAGATTGGCTAATTCACAACACTAATAAAGTCATGATGCACAACACAAGTCCATTCACAGAATCAACGAAATGAGGATCCACATCAATCATCTCATAGAAGAACAACAAAACAAGAATTCAAATATATCACAATGCATGAACAAGAATGAACAGGTGGCCAACACCCCTCCAGGCTGCTGTCGTGCCAGGCTCTCGCGTCGCCCAGTCGTGCGCACGCCTCCTGGCCTGCGCCTCCCGACCATATGCGAGCTCCTGCCTAGTCGTGGCTCCGTCAGCTCCGCTACTGGCTTGAAGACCCCGTCGTCATGACCAGCTCCTGTCGGCTCCAGTGCGCCACCACAGCCAGCTCCCGTCATCTCCAGTGCACCACCGTCGGCCTGCAGATCCTGTAGTCGCGGCCAGCTTCCGCAGCCTCGAGTGCCTCTCGCCGATGGTTGGGGGAAGGTTGCGCCGCCCGCCCCTGGCCAGCTGCCCCTGGCCGCTTGTGTGGATATATAAGAGAGTGCGATGAGGATGATATCCAATGAATGAGATAAGTATGAGAGAGATGTGAAGAAGAAAAAAGATGGGGGCACCGGAGGAGATATTTCTAAGTGTGTGGTGCGCGGAGGGAGAGGGAAGGGAGCGAGAGGGCGCGCACACTAGGTCAGTTGTTGGGCATTAGCACCGACCCCTGATATTAATGTCTCTCTTTTAATACTAGGGTTTCTCTATACCCGATACTAATAAAGGAGTTATGACCCATTAGTACTAGCCCCCACCTGGTACTAATGGGGCTCACACGCGCGCCGGGGGGGGGGGCACGCTGGGGTCCTCCCTCCCCACCCGGTCTAATGCACACCTTAGTACTGGTTGCAAAAATACCCAATGCTAATCTACTTGAGAGCCTAAGATCAAAGGTCGATTCTCTATTATAGTTTGAAATAGCGGGCCATAGCGCCGCTATAGCATTTTTAGAGGGTCCCCGCTACGCTATTTGTATTTTTGCTGTTATGGCAGCTATGAACGCTAAATCAGGCTATAGCTGCGCTAAACGGCGTAGCCTTAGCGCCGCTATAGCCTTAGCCTTAGCTCAGTGCTGCAATTATGATCTTTTGGACAACTAAATATTTGAATTGTATGAATCTTGTTGTCTTGTCAACTTAAGTAATGTTCCAACACCCCTAGACACATATTTATGCTTATAATATTTGCTAATTACTGTATTTTTTCATCTATTACTTGTATTTGTCATGGTTTGATAGTAAATCGCTATTTGCAATAGTCCGCTATAGCTTCTTAGCATCGGAAAAAAAGATGCCGCTATTTACCATAGCCCGCTATTTAAAACTTTGTTCTCTATTAGTGATCGGACTCCGAATTAAGACGAGTGCACAACCGAACACAACAGAGACGATACACAAAGTAGCTGTACATACGTTGTACATGCATATACGATTTACATGTCACACCTCAAGTGCTACAATTTACATATAATAAATCAATTTTTGCATAATGGTTCCTAGTACTAGTTAGGATTCAGGAATACTATTTTTTAACCTGCAAGGCACTCAAAAGAACCATCGATCCCGAAGAACAATCGATCACTTCGGCCAGCTGATAGTGGCACGCTCAGCCCCAGGGTCCAGCGGCGAAGGCGACGGCGCGCTGTCCTCGGGGACGCCGACGGGGACGTCGGAGAACGCGGCCAGCACGCGGCGGACGCTCATGCTCCGCATGGGGCGGAAGCTGAGCGACCTCGCCGCCGCTTTCCCGGGGGAGAAGACGTCCGACGACTTGCGCAGGATCAGGTAGACCAGCGCCTGGACCAGCGCGAACACGGCCACCTTGGCCAGCGCATCGCCGAGCTCCGGCGAGACCATGAACGACGTCGCCTCCACGTTGCCCATCGCTAACTTCCGATCAGCTTTCTCGATCGGCTTCTGGCTATGATCGACCACTCGCTGTCGATGTCTTCAACCTTCGAGTGGTCAGAAAAACGATGAGTATTGCCTCTGTGGTATGTGCAGCTAAGCTCTCAAATCAAGCTTGTGATCGAAGGGAGATGTACGCGAAGTATGTTTTGCGAATGATTTGGTTTCTTCAGTTCTTGGATACGGATCGGTTTATATAGGCAGCAACACCAGCTCGATATGGCCATCTGTGTAAGGCTTGTACGCAAGAGGTAGTGTGCTGCTGTGTGTTGGGATTTCAGATCGACCACAAGAGAGATTACGTGTTGTTCGGCTGCTCCGATATCCGGTGCCGCCTTGGCCGTGCTTGCGGGGGAAGGAAGGAAGGAGGCGCAAGCCTGCACGTTTTGTTTCCACTACCGAAACTTCATTGGCATGCATCGTCAGGGTACTCAACTTTATCTGTCTCGGACCTTCAGATCGAGCGTACGTTGAACAGAGTCATGGAGGCGATCGACGTTTGGGAAAAGCAGGGTTAATTCAGTTTAAGTCTTTGTTGAGAGCTGAATTGTTTGCAAAGAATGGTGAATGGATGGCTGGATGACGAGATGACTCCAGCAGTCCAGCTTAAGCAGAGGTACGCTAACCATCAGCAGCTTATCAAGCTCGATCAAGCTTATCCAGCATCCAGATATGTGTGGTCTTAGAGTGTATGAGATCTCGTAGTAGTTTGCTTGCGATTGAGATCAGTAGAGTGTGGTCAAGTCCGGAAGTCCCTATTCTAACCCACAGCGTTAAGGATCAAGGCGCGATCCGTTCAGAAAAGATCGTGGCGTGTCCTGCTGGCCAGCCGGGCGGGCGGCCTGAAATCAGCAGGGGATCGGAGATTCGGAGGACAAGGTAACGTGAGCTCACGTGGCGGCCGGGTGCTCCGGACGCGGTTGTTCCAGGCAGCTAGTTAAGCTGGCTCTTGCAAGCCAAGCAAGCTAGTGCTCATCTCATATCAGTGACTCCCCTTTGCGTTGCTTGGATATGCACGAGATCGGCCAGCCGCTCGGCAGCGTTGCATTCGTTCGTTCTGCTTTCACTTTTCGTGGCACCAGAAATGTGATGTCGTCGTGTCACTCTACGCATGATGTGTTCGATTGTGTCTACTCTTGGAGAAACAAAGGCATGTAGTGCTTCGGCAAACGAAGAAAGCTGACATGTGGCGAACGAAATCAGATGAGCATGGACGAAAGCATGGTTGGCAAGAGCTAGCTGCCTCATCAGCTCGTTTTAGAAACGTGGCATGCTGGGACCGGCCGGGGAGGTTGGCTACCTACAGGTACTTTTTCTTCGGTGTCTCTATTATTAAAACCTTGTAAATTTGACTTTGTAGACTTTCTCACAAAAGTCGCTTTGGCCGAGTGGTTAAGGCGTGTGCCTGCTAAGTACATGGGGTTTCCCCGCGAGAGTTCGAATCTCTCAGGCGACGTAACTTTTTTTTGTAAATCCTGTTTCAGGTCCATAAGTTTTACCAAATCTTTTCTGTAGCATTTTTTCATAGTATTTTTTTTTTGTAAATCCTGTTTCAGGTCTATACGTTTTACCAAATTTTATCTGTAGCATTTTTTCATTGTAACTTTTTACCATCTTCATTCAAGTTCTCTTTGTTTTGACGTTTTATATAACCCTTTTACTGTAACGAAACTGTTCGATGTCATAAATCATGAGGAAATGAGTAAAAGGGTGGAACAAAAATGCACTTGAAAGCTGCTCAATCATCTGGAAAGCTCTTCGGCCTCATGTCGCATACGCCATTTGCTAAGAGGTAAGAATAGCCAGGGTGAGACATCTGATGAAAGCTGTCACTAGTCACTACCCTTAGACGCACCCAGTAGAAAATCAATCTCAAGTTGCCTGGCTTCACTTTGCTACAAGCACTTTTAATATTTACTACCTTTGATAACTACGTATACAACATTTACACACAGGAAAAGGGTTACATGACGGGAGCAAATACAGAGGCTCTTGCAAAGAATAAGAATAAAATTATTATACAACACAGACATGCTAATTGGCATTTCTTTTTTGACATACTGTAGTCTTCCTATACGACTTACATTTTAAGCCATTTCCTAAATTGTAACAGGTTACAACAAGCGGAGGCTGGCGTTGTTTTATTGCTTCACAAGGTTGCAGCTCCCACCTTAGCTCTCAATTCCGAGTTCTCCCTTTGTAATCGCTCAACCTCGGCCTTCAGAGCAGCATTCTCATGGCGTAAGCTTTCTACTTCCCCTTCAAGTGTATTCTTTTCTCCCTGAAACGGAGACAGGCCAGATGGAAAATTCGATAGTAAGATAACGAGTTAGGTTGACATTGGTAAATTCTGTTGTGATTTAGCTAGGCTGCTTTCTGTTGATGTTTTGTGTATGGCTCTTACATTCTCCTGCTGTTCAGTAACAGGTAAAGATGGGAATTGGCCAGTGTATGGTGCACCAAGCAAGACCTCCCTAATAACTTCATGAGCCGCCAAGCTATCAATTCCCATGTTCTCGTAACTCCAAAATGCACCCAGTGTCCCCATGAACCCTTCGTGACATAGAAATGTCGTCTTGACTTCACCTTTGGACCTGGAAAGCAAAGGAAAAACAAGGAGGTAAGGGACTAGACTAAGTGGACATGTAGCAAGTGCAGTCATGGTGCTGGATAGCAAGTTTCAGTAAGTAAAATAATATTTGTCACTGTATCGTAATTTAAATTCATACCAATATTTTAGGGAACGAGAGATCTTGTCCATAGTCTTTTCATGGCCACAAACGTAAGCACCTCGGAAGAAAATTCTCTTCAGGCCTGAAAGATTGGCCACAAAGTAGGCTATCTAGAGGAGAGGTAAAAGATTAGGTAAGGACAACTAATGAATAATAAATAGTAACAAAAAATCTGGAGAGAAAAATACCTGCCCAATGTTGTAAGTGAAAGAATTCAATAGAGCAGCAGCAAGATCCTCCATTTTATAATCTGATAGTTTGTTTGAGTTTACTTTTCCAAAGCTAGCTGCAGTAGTGGATGCTGGAAGACCAATCTGATAAAGAGAAACACAAATTGATGAACACACTGAGAACAATTCATTACGAATTTTCAGATGAGGCTAATAAATGAATGACATTGTAACACCAATTCTGTGTACTTGTATTAGAATTTAGAACATTAATTGAATATTACATATAACTGTCCAAGAATTCCAAGCTAATGTTTCATTATTTCCATGATAAGTGCATCAAATACCTAAAACTAGTCCTATAAAGTAAGCATTTTAAACATCCATCTTTTTGAGTAGTGAGAATGGTATATGCATCTGTTCAAAAAAAGAATGGTATATGCATATAAACGTAACCCGAATCCTCTAATATTTATTGTGCCTTGATAGATGGAAAGAGTTGTAGTAAGTACCTTTGGATAACCTTCTTCCCCATATATGTCGCCAACAGTCAAATCAACAGACAGATTATTGCCCCTCTGGCTCAACTCCAAGAATTCTTCATAACTAAAAGGAAAAGGTTAATTGTGTGACCAAAAAAGTATCTTAGACAAGTAATTGGATAGTACCTTGAACAACCAGTCAAAAGCCTGGCAAGACCAAGAATAGTACCGCCACCTAGATGGGATCCTATAATTCTTTCAAACTTTCCCTTGCCAATTACCTGTTTATAAAAGCATGATTTTTTAAAGCACGTGGTTGAATAACAGCTGATTTGTGAAGAATATGATTAATGTAACGAGAAGCAGTGTACTGGCAAACCTCTATCATGCTGACACCTGATCCGATATTAACAAGAAGGTAAGGAAATATATTGCTATCATTCTCTTCATCAGCTGATGTCCCATCAACAGCCGCTGCTGCCTCGTGATGAGGCTCCTGTATCAGTAAAAAGGCAGAGCAGGGAAATACCATATTTAGCTTGGCAAACATTAGAACCTAGATTGAACATGCTTCTCTAATCAGTAGTCACCTATGTTGCCTACTGAAAACATATAGATCGGAATGGTCAAGGTCAGCCCACAAATCATGGTTTACTTTAGCAAGTGTGCTACTTGTTTGTAATGGTGGGTACTGTTCAAAAGCATTTTCCTTGTACATAAAGCAAGAGACTAAAATTTCATGCGAGGACAACAATGATAAAGGTGAGCAGGTTATCCTTGTTGAAACTCACATTCTCCTTTGATTCCTCAAGGGTAAAATTTTCACCACTGAGATCCCCATAACTCATTAAGGCACCAAGCGCTCCCAAATACCCTTCATGTCTCAAGAATACTGCTTGCATTTGGCTCTGTGACCTGGTCCATGCATATGTTTAGATTCTTGCCAGCCTAAACTAACAGAAATCTTACCCAAAGTAGTTCTGAACATAGAATCTTCATAATGGTAAAGTTAGAGAATTCAGAGTCAGGCACAGATATATAGCATACATTTCCCCCTTCTTATAAAAAAAATGCATGCACAAAGTGATTAATTACATACAAAAATGTAGATCAGAAATGCTTACCAAAAATCAATTGCGAAAGAAATGTTTTCCATTGTGCTTTTGTGTCCACGTATATATGATCCACCAAAAAAGACCCTTGGGAGGCCCAGGAGTGATGCAACAAGGAAAGCAATCTGAAGGATACATACCGTGAGTTGATAGCAATAATAAATATAACAACAGAAATAGATGAAACCCAAGATTGAGCAGTCTCTAACAGTAATCCTATCTAGTCGGAGCTCCTTTCGAATTGGGCTGTTTCAACCAATAGAAATAGGTCGGCAAACTTTCATTCTCTCCACTCAACTTTAGAGTGAGGTGTTCTCATACCATAACTTTCTTAAAAAACAAGTGGATATATCTAGATTGTTTACTTCAACAAAAAAAAATCTTGGGTGACATTGGTGCAAATAGCTAATAAGTAGCTTGCAGAATCTATTCCCTTTTTTTTTCAGTATTCTCATTCGAGAGTAAGAAGCCTAATTTCATAAGAAGCAAACAGGAAAAGAAAAAGGGACATGCCTGTGCAATGTTGTAGGTGAAGGCGCTCAACAATGTGGATGCAAGGTCTTCAGGCTTATAATCTGTTAGCCTTTTTTTGGAAGTTATAACTTTCCCAAAGCTAGAAGCAAGAGTTGATGTTGAAAGTCCTTGCTGGAACATATAAAAATGGATCAATCAATCATCCATGAGGACTGATGCTCAACGATGATAACGATAGATAAGCAATACCACAAAAGATCTCTTATGGAAGAAAAAGATGATGACAAGCATTTCACAGCAACTAAGAAAGAAATATGCTAGAAACAGCCCTCCCTCAAATGGGAGTCCTTTTAATTTAAATTAAATAAGAACCATTATATAACTAGGAAGTCAGAACTTATATAGACTTAAGAAACTATTTCAAAAGATTCAGACTCCCACTTCCAGGTTTACATAAACTCAAGATAAAATTACTAATAAAGCTAGCAAAAGTCCTCTTCATACAAGAGAGATCCCAAATATTAACGCATGTACCACGATATATTAGTGATCAAAGACACAGGCCAACCAATTTAGTCATCAGAAACATAGATGGATGCATGCCACCAATCATTTTAAACACAATGTGCTAAGCAGTTATAGTGTCGGATGGAGTCAGAAGCTTGAAAAGTGAGTCTATCCAAGGAAAGTATATCTGCACTTCTGTAGGTTTGAATCCTATGTAAGGTTTGTCAAAAAAAAAAAACTCCCTCCGTGTCGAAATACTTGTTGCCGTTGACTTTTTGTTCCAACTTTGACCATTCGTCTTATTCAAAAAATTATCGCAAATGTGTAAAAGGATAAGTCAAGCTTAAAATACCTACAATAATAAAGCATGTAGCAAGCAAAGTAAATGATACTTGCGTAATTTTTTGAATAAGACAAATGGTCAAAGTTGTGAAAAAAGTCAATGACGACAAATATTTTGATACGGAGGGAGTACTAAGTAATGATGCCTTAATATTCACCAGCAAAAGAGGAAAAGAAAAGAAAGCAGGATGAACCTACATGCCCACATACTAGAGCAGTACTAGCCCAGCAAAATTTAAATCAGAAGAAACAAGCACAAATATCAGAAATGAAAAACAAATCGTGATAGCATCACAGAAGAGAATATGTTACGCTACATAATAAAAATGCAACAAGAAAAGGGGTAAAGACAAACCTTCTGGCAGACAAGCTCTCCACATATATCCTTGACGATTAGATCAAGAACAAAGTTGTCCCCTTTCTGGCTTAATTGCAAGAATTCATCATAACTAAGAGAATTAATGAATTATAACAAGTTAGTAGGGGAAAACACCAAACAACTCATTGCATGATGCCGAAGGTTTGATATTACCTCTTACAGCCAGTTAAAAGTTTCGCTAAACCAAACATGGTACCGCCACCAATGTGTGTCCCAGTTACCCTTTCAAACTTTCTATTTCCAGTGACCTACATTATGCTTAATAACATATGGTCATATGAGTTACATTGCAATGCACTTCCAAAAAAGCATCCCTATGAAGAATTACAACCTTCAGTATGCTAACTCCTGAGCCAATGTTGACAAGTAGGTAAGGAAACAAGTTGTCTGGGGAAACATCTACTGGGTTCCTCTGTCCATTCATGTGTGTGAAGGCTGCGCCAGGGACATTCTGCAAGATAGCAACAGTTAGAAACATGTTCTGCATCAAAATAAAGAAATAATGTGTGGCTGATGAGTTGACAATGTAATTTGCTCAAAAATGTGATGGAACCACCTAAAAAGGTGAGTAAGATTTATTAATAAAACTAAACTGTATGCATACACGCAAGGATATTTGTTAGTGAATAAGATGATATGACAAATGCAACTAAGGACTGACCTGCAACAAAAAGTTTGCTCCAGAAACAACACTGTCCATTTCATCAAGTTTGTCCAGATAAACACCTAGTTTCTCCCGGAAATCATTGGCAAATTTATATGCTCCACCACCTGTAGCCTGTGCATGATATCAATTATATACTTTTTTCAATTTTTGGAAAAGAAAACACAAAAGCATGCTATACAACAATATTATGTTCTCATTCATCCCCAACAATCTTCTATTCTGAATGATCGATACTAGTAACACACAGACATAATATTTTGATAAGGATATTTATAATAATTACATAGTATCTCTGTTTTTGAAAGCTCAAGAAACAATTACACATTTACACTCTGTTTCTTACAATGTACCAAAATAATATTTCCTCAACTCTATAACAGTTGGCAGTGGAGGACAATTATTCAAGAATTACTTCAATCAAAGGTAAATACGATTATAAATATATGTACACCATGTTGATAATATTTACATGCCATCTCAAGAAGGAATAATGATTTTAAAGAATTTTGACGGCAATATTTCAACTGGCAGAATGAACACAACAGAAGCCGAATAGCCAATGGAACAACTAAAGTTAACAGGGAATTTTGATGATAGTTTGTTTTGTGTACGGCGGTAAACTATTTTCACAGAATAACCTTGCAAATAAATACAAGAATTGACAACTGCAGAAACGGGCTTCCTTTGCATTAATATCTTATCATTTTGGCTACAGAGACATTGGCACAAGAAAAAGTTACCTTCAACGACACGTTCTCTTTGCTTGACCTTGTCCCTGACATACAAAATTACACTTTAATACACAATAAAACAGTAACCCCATGACATAATCAAACAAGTAGCATGCAGTAAAAACAGAAGATCACATTTAAAAAAAACGAAATGCCGGTTAATACAGAGATCTATATGACATTACTGGACCAGTCTATCCGAAAATTGGTAGTAGTTATCAATAATAGATGCCACTTTCTCAAAAAGGGAAACAAAAAGTAGATACGATGAGAGCTCGTCATACACTACAATGGAAATTTCTAAATGAGGCAAAGGGAATATCCCGACTCCTGACAAGCTAGTAGCGTCATCAGGCCACTGCGCTGTCCTACTCATTTCTCCCCCCAACAAACAGGCCACCGAATCCTCACACCTCCGGTGCCCAGTGCCCACACACCGAAACTGTCACGATCTCAAATCCAAACGATCAGCAGCGCCTACCGTTGCAGCCGAGGAGCCCCTTGGCCCGGACGAAGTCGAGGCACTCATGGAGCCGGCGCCGCTCGAACTTGGCGAACCGCAGCTCCGCGCCGTCGCCGTCGCCGTCGCCGCAGCTCGCCGTGTACACCAGCTTGATCAGAGTCCCTGCGCGACTCACCAGAATTCAGGAGGGGGAAGGGAGCAGGGAATTTCGGTAGCGCACGCGCAGACAGAGTGGGAGGGAGGGACGACGTACCGCCGATGTCGAGGGCGAGGAGCGGGGACGCGGCGGGCTGGCGCGGGAGGAAGATGGGCGGGTTGCGGCCCTCGACGTCGCCGCGGATCTCGGCGCCCGAGAGGTCGACAACGCCCGTCGCCTCGCCCATCGCGCCGCCCGCCGCCGTCGTCACGGATCGCTGCGCGGCAGGGATCGCGGCGGCGCTCGCATTCGATCGCTGGGCCCCCGCCTCCTCGTGTCGTCGTCGCCGCCGCCGCCGCCGCCTCGGTTTTGACTGACTGGCTGAGTCTGGCTGACTGACTACCGCGGCTGCTGCTGAGCCGCCCTCTGTGCTCCTGCCGGGCGGTTGGGGACTCTGCCGCTATGCTGCCTGCCTGGCTGGCTGTCTCGGTCCCGTCGCGTGGTGGCGTGGCGTGGCGTGGGCAGCGACGGGTACCAAGTGTGCGCGCGCGATCTCTCGCTCGCTCGCGCCGCGCGGCGGCGGTGAGGTGGGGTTGGTTTTGTTTGGTGGGGACGGTGGTGTGGATGAGCAGTCGGATCGGGCGGGATATGGCAGACCACCACCACGCCACGCCAGGCTGGGCCGTCGTGCTCGTGCCCGGCCTCGCTCGTCTGGGCCTCCCTCCCTCGCAGACTCGCAGTGCCGCCGTTGAAAAAATCCCGTTGCCTCTCTGGAAAACTGGAACACTACCGAAGACTATATACCTACCAGGCAGGAACCGGTTGGCCATCTTCTTGACTTCTTCTTCTTTCTCTCCTGGAGGAAGAGCCGCCACCGACCCCGGGCCTGCTGGCTGCTGTCAGTCAATTGGTGGGGTCAGGTGATGGGCCGTACGCATATTGAATTTCTCTTCGGAGTAATTTAAGTCAGCGTGGATTAGGTTGGCGAGTCATTGCTTACGCAATCGAGATCTTCCCCAGATTTACTTTGATTGGTGTTTAGTCTGGAAAAAGTGAATTGATATGATGAAAGAATAATACATTGAGGTGTGATGTGTGAGAGAACGTGACGGTGAAAATTTGGATCGGAGGTGTTTTTTTAAAAAAAATAATTGTGAAGATGTGTGACCCGGACCCGATGACGAGGTGATGGGATCAATAGTAGATTGGGAGGCCAATTGATGAATCTCAACAAGACCGAATACTGTCAACCTTCAGAGTGTGAGTGTCCGGCTGCTCCTATGAGAAGCTAGTTGCATAGTGTTTCTGCAACGTTTTTCTCTCATCGTAAATCAGCTATATGAATCTGCTAAAGCCATTTTTAATATTGACCGAACAAACTCTATGTTTGACTTGGAGAATTAAGTGGGATCAATAGTAAGTGACGGTGAAAATTTGTTGGATTGAAGCTGGTTAGTAAGGGCGATCGGCAAGAGCTGCTGGCAGCGCGCGGCAGTGGGAGACTGACAGCGATCTCTCAAGCTTCGTCCATCAGCGGCGCATTGCCATTTGCCAACCCTGTTGCCATTTTACAACTACAACTTCCCGTCGCTCAACCTCCCCGGTCGCGCACGCTCTCCACAGTTTCCGTGCACGGGAACAAGAAATAAGCCGCCCAACGACAAGGATGGCGAGAGGGGGTGTGATGGAACAGTGCGACCACAGCGAAATCATGGCACCTCATGAGTGTGGATCGGCATGATGGGTCAAGCGTCCGGGTGTTCCGCGTGAATGGTATTCCGTTTCGACCAACTAACAACAAGCAACAGCTTTATCAAGAAGCAACCACTGCTGAGCGCACTAAAGCAGGAGAAAATTAGGGGAGCGACTGGCCACAGAGAGCAGAGCGTTTCACTGCTGGTGTGGCTCCTGGACCGACTCTGCTTGTACCACGGCACCGGCAGTTCCGTGCGTGATGCCGCCACATGTGGCAAGAGTGAGACCAGGCCCGAGCAAAGGCCCGAGCAAAATACCTGATACTCATTACCCCTACCCGAATTACATGAACCCGAATTACCCGAAACCTAGGTACCTGATCCCAAATTCGGATAGTGATTGTTATTACCTGAAATTAGTTTGGGTAATTCGGGTAATACACTCGAACTACCCGAAATTTGCTTTTGTCTTTGTATTTATTCACATGTTGTTAGTTGAACATTTAAAATTGTCACTTGTTAGAATATAATTCTCTTAATTTGAATAAATGACTATAATATTTTATTCTTCTCAATTTGTAGTGAAATTCAACACAAACTACTAGTCTATGAGTGTTTGAGTGTATACTTTGATTATACATTTCGGGTAAATTGGGCAACCCGAACCCGAACCCGATTTTTGCGGTACCCGAATTTGCAAGTAGTGTTTTTTTAAATTGATATCAGGTAATGATTTTCATTACCCGAATTTCTCAAAACCTGAATTACCCTACCCGAATTAATCGGTAGCCCGAACGCCCCACTACGTGAGCATGGGCGACGAGATGACCTCATTTCTCGTGCGACGCACGCGCAAGCAGGCAAAATCACACACAAGTGGCCAGTCACCATGGGCCATGGCCCATGGAAGCGCGGTTTCCATTACACTCCTCGCCCTGTGTGTGTGGGGGCACCTATTAGCGGGCCGGTTTTTCCTCCTCGGCGGTCTAGATGGGCCGGAACAACAGAGCAGTTTTTGCGATCCATGATTATGATGAAAATAGTAGTCTGTTTGGCTCAGAAATTTTTGATTTACTTTACTAGCTTCAAAATTTCTGTAATCGTGCTTCAAGAGCATTTACATAAACCATTCTATTCATAATTTCAAAGAAATGTGAATATTTAAATTATTTTACCTTAATCTTTGACTAATTACATATCCAAACCGAATCTCGGAGATGGAGTTGTGCGGTTGCGCCAAAGCACCTCAGTTTTTTCACTATAAAAATAGGAAATTAAAATAGGAGAGGGAACCATGCGTGCGTGATGATGCCATGATTATGCGTGCCACATGTACGTTCATCGAACATTCGGAATGATTCATGCGGAGCGGGCCGGGGCAGCATGTGAATCTGGCTGGTGAGTGGAAGCCCCACACGAATGATCAGCGCGGAAAGCGACTTTAGTTCGTTCGCCCCTGACTGGCTGTGGCTGGCTACCCCGCCCATCAAGCAGAGCCGAAAGAAAGCAGAGGCGCCACGAAAGGTGACTGAGATTCTTCCTCTCTTTTCTCGTCGTCCTTTTGCATGTAGGTATACGCTCTCCATTCTTTGATCCATGCATCAATTGGTCATTACTCCGTATTTCTTAAAACAAAAGTGCCAAAGTTCAAAATAAATAAATAAAACAAAAGTGCCGTTTCAAAAAAAAAAGTTATCTCTGCTCTTAATCTGTGGCAAACTGACAGTCCTGGTTCATTCTTGGTACCTCATCTTATGTCTGCTACGGTGTTATTACCTGACTTGTGTGCAGGAGCAAAGATCTCAGCTCTAGCTAGCTACGGAGTAGCTACTTGTAGATTTTAGCAGTGGGAAAAGGATAACGTGCATGCGACCGAGCTCCCAATGCGATAGCATGCATGAGCCGATAGGACGGAGAGATTCTAACTTCCTCGAAAGATAGAACGAATATTCTATGTATCTCTTGCGATGCAGAGATTCTAGCCACCGCCTGAAAGCAAGGGATTTTTTTAGTACGAAGCAGATTCTGTATTTGAGCCGGTGAGGTGGGACACCTGCATATATCTCCATGAACTCACAACAAAAATTATATTCTTAGGAATGGGCAGCCATGCTGGTAGTGCGGTACTACGCGTATTGCCTCATCGAGTAACATATGAGGAACATGCTTACGAAATCATAAACTAAATAACTTTGATGTCCAAAGATCAGGTCGGCGTCCATAATTAATGTGAAAGTCTAGTACGAAAAAGGACTATCATAAATAATGAAATCGAAGAACGAACCACTATGAATATAAATGAAAGGTACTGCTCTTCTTTCAATTAATTAGAACAGATACAAGGTGACCGGCTGCGTGCTGCTACTTGCTATTAACCATAATTCCAAGCATGTTTTAAAGTTTGGTCGTCATGTTTTCAAGCTGTCAAGCATGTTGATCAAGGTTGGTCATGTTTTAAGAATTAATCAAGATTGATTCCAATTCACACACACGACGGTTTATGCTTAATCATCATTTTTTTAATTTTTCGAATTTAGGTATTAGATTTGAAAGCTGGTGGTTAGAGAGAACGCATGTGTGTTGAGATTAATTCCATTTACTTTTGATCTCCGTGGTTTTGGAACTGATAGGTCGTCCCATGCATTTACACGTAATCTTGGGTCGACAATGAGTTGCATGAGTTGTCTGGTAGATCTATATAATTCCTTAATTTGTGCACATAAAAAGGAATATTATGAGTTGCATGGCAACAACAACTCATACAATGATTGTGGAGTTGTCTCATGAGTTAGTTGTTTCGTTAATGAGGTGGTTGTTTCGCGAGGCAACGACCTCTTTCTCTCTCCTTGCTCTCTCTCCTTCACATCATCAAAAATCCTATGTGACACTGCATGAGACGACATATGGGACTGCTGACGTGTACCAATGTACTTGCTCTTAGAGCAACTCCAAGAGACTAGCTAAGGGCGTGTTTGGGAGAGCTCTATACAGTTTCAGATCCGAAAAAACAACTCCACTTCAACTTTTTTCTGCCAAACACACCCAGCTCCAGCAGCTCCACCAAGGATCCGCTCCAAGAAAAAGGTGGAGCCAGGCCTCAAATCCATGGATTTGGTGGAGTACCTCTTGAGGCACTCCACAAAACAAAATTTGGTGGAGTTGGGGAAAATTACCCACCACTGCCACTGATTAGTGGGAAAAAACGGTTCGCTTCTATTCTCCGATACTCATCCCCGCGACTCCCCCGCCCCGGTGTTGGCGAGGCCGCCCGCGCTCGCCTTCCCCGGCGGCGGCAAGGCCGCCCGCGTTCGCCCTCCCTAGCGACGGCGAGGGCCCCGCCCGGCGGAGGCGAGGCCGCCCGCCCGCGCCCGCCCGGCGGCCGCGCGTGCTCGCCCCGGCGGTGAGGCCGTGCACGCCTACCCCGGCGGCGAGGCCGCGCACGCCCGCCCGGCGGCCGCGTCGTGCCCGCTGCCCAGAATCGAGCGGAATCAAGCTACATCGGCAGAAATCGAAGGAGGAAGAAGATGTTTTTTTGCCTATTTTGCTGACATGTGGGCCCTAGGTGTCATAGAGATGATGAGGAATCAGGAGCTGTGCCAAACGTTTTCGAAGATCTCATATCCGCGGTGGAGTTGCTCCACGGTGGAGATCTGTGGATCTGCAGCTCCAGAGCTATTTTTTCAGAGCTGGAGCTCTCCCAAACACGCCCTAAAATGACATGGCTAGCTAAATTTTGGAAAAATTCTCAAAAACACTCTTCCAACAGACTAGCTACCTACCCAACTAGCTATCCTAACTAGCTAAGTTCCTTACCCCGCTAGCTATCTTTGGCTAGTGGCTAGTGACTAGCTATCTTAATTTTCATGAGCATGGCAGGCGGGGCCCACAGACGGTGGAGCATATAGAGAGTCCAGTTTAGAGAGGTTGTTGGATGTCAACAACTTTTTGCTAGCTATTTCATTTTACATACTAGCTAAATCAGGATTTTAGATAGTGATTTTTAAAGAGGCTCTTGGAGTTGCTCTCAGGAGATTTGTTATCCGGTCCGATGGACGTTCTCATATAGAGTAGAAATGCACTTTCAGATTTCCATTTTACTGCCGAATTGGGTCAAAGAGGATATTCACAAAATTGTCATTCCAACTAACGGTCAAATTGATGCATGCAAGGGCTCCCACGGCAACAGAAAAAGGGTCAGTTTATGATTGCCGCCTCATGCATTGCTCTTAATAATGTTGCAAATCTGCAACAATACAAGTCCCAACTTAGAACTAGGGAATTTAATTGAAGAAGGAAAAAATGTTTAGTGCTCCAATAATTTGCAGGATTGCACGGCGTATAAAGTGTGATACTTTCATGGCTCGTTTAACTTCTTTTGTTCTTATTTTACCTGTTACTCATTCACATCAGCTTCTGCATGCTAATAAACAAACCCACAGCTTCGGACCACTATAACATACTGATATCTGAAATGCTCTAATAATTATCATTGCATTTCTCGTGGTGCAAATTTAACTTATTTCTTAAATTTGAACTGAGAGAAAAAAAATGCGATCTCATTTCAATGTTGGCCTAAATCAACCACATATTTGTACGCTTAAATGTGGTAATATTGTAGTAGTACAGAGAACATGGTAGCTTAATTAAGTCTTACAATTCTTAAAAATAAAGATGCAAACTAATCTCGTGCTACCATAACAGCGTAGAGCTAAAAATGTAAGCTGATCTTGTACTACCATAGCAGCCGGATTTCCTTCACATAATATACTCTAGCAAAGCTTTCACCGGCCAAGCAGGGGGAACCACCTCTCCTGGAACGAGGAATGGTACGAGACCAGGAAAAGCACGAGCACCAACGCCAGCGCCACGCCCCACGGCGACGATCCGGCGCCGGCCGCGCCGCGGACGCCGTACCCGTACCCGTAGCCGTAGCCGTAGCCGTACTGCCGCCTGTGGTCTCCCGCTATCATCTCCGAGAGCGCGCACATGATCCCGCCCCCACCGCCGCCGCCGCAGCCGCCGGTCGCCACCCAGAGCTGCACGGCGACGATGAGCAGCAGCGGGGAGAGGATGAGGAGGCGCCGGAGCTGGTCCAGCAGGGTCCCCACCGCCGACTCGCACCACGCGAACAGCGTGGTGGCCGCGATGAGGGAGACCGTCGCGAGGAGGATGAAGACGCACACCGACGACGGCTGCCCGCCGCCGCCGCATCGTAGCCGCCTCTGCTGCTGCGGGTAGTGGTTGTAGTAGTACGGCGCCGGCGCCGGCTGGTAGTACGGCGAGTAGTAGCCGCCGCCGCTTGCCATCATGTTCACGCAAGAACGAACTTGCTGATTAATCCCAGCAAATTGAAAGAAAGGAACTCGCTTCTTTTCTGAATCTGAAAGCCTTGCGCGCTCGTGCTCGGTGGTTAGTTGGCTATCTACTACCGATCAATTCTTTTGCGTTCATGAAGTCGAAATGTTTCGTGTTCATCTATATATAGGCCGGCCACGAGCTTTTGGTTTGCTTGGGGCGAGAGGGCATTCCTTTCCGCGAATACGCTGACGTGGCACCAATGGAGACCGAACGCGTGGCGCCGCCCAAGCGGCCGACGATGAGGAGGGGGAATGGTGGGTGTGATCGGTGATCGATCGGTAGAGAGAGTGGCGAGGAGCATGGCTTGCAAAGTTGGCGTCTTGGATGCTTGTGCCAAGTGCTATACGGAATTACGGATACGCTGCTTTTAGGCGATGGCAGAGCTGGTGTTCGTCACTCCATGCCATGGAAACTTTTCTTCGACGTGATGATTGATCGGCCGGAGCACTTTTGGCGCGTCATTATAGGGTCGTTATCACTATATAGTGCACCCCTTTAACCCCTTTTGGTAGTTAACGGCGGCCGGGGTAAGGTTGATACGCAAGTGTAGTGTGCGTACCTGAAGCAACGGACAAATGTAACGTGGCTAGTGTCCTCAGGAGCTGGTGGTGTGGTTTCATCAGTTTCTATCTGCCCCTGCTCTGCTTTGTCCTCGCCTTGCTTTTCACAGCCGAGCAATCGATCGTGTTTGTAAAACGGAGCCGTGCAGGCTGACTTGCGATGGCGATGGCCACGAGGCCTGCAGAGCTCTTCTAGTCGGGTTCTTGTCCATAATAGATGATACAGGATTGGGTCATGTTGCTGTCAGTCACGCCACGTCCAGGTCAGCCACAGGGCGTGCAGGCAAAGTCAAAAGCCAAGCAAAGCTTTCCATGGCGCCGCGCAGATCCTGTTTGTCCAGATGCACTTGTGTATACGCGCTGGGTGCTGATGCGCGGCGCTGTGCTTCGCGCGAGTTCGCGCCGTGGCCGGCCGGTGCCAGCTGCGGTCCCTGCACATATGGAGAAATCTGTGTCATGCAAATGTAACTAAGAAAAACGGCGCAGGCCTCGACACACCCGCACCACGACAGAAAAATTCCGTATCGGCCTAACCTGCTACAGTGATGAGAATAGAGATTACGTCCTGACAGGAAACTATTCAAAATTCAGATCGTGTACGCATCGTTACCACTGAAAATGAGCTTCAATGTGACATCGCAATGTCGCAAAAGCAGTGGAGCCTGATCATTGCACTGTACAGTTGACGAACAAAAAAGAAGGCGAGATGATCAGGCAATTAATTGTTTCATCACTGTACTGGTATGCGTCCAGATTTCTTAGTCCTCAAAATACAGAGTGATTTCAAAAGATATTTACATCAATTCCAAAGGCAAGCGAAGCATATCAGGTTTTCATACAGAAGTTGTTGAAACTTGAAAACCCTGAACAAACCAGACACGAATGAAATTTCTGAGATCATAGGCAAAATCCTTATTGTTATGTACTTATTATTATATATACACACACTATATACAACACATAATGACTCCAACAGTCGGACCCACCTAATCACAACCAATATACACGGATTCACACTGGGGCAAACCCCCACGCAAGGAAAGTGCAACGCCGAAGCTCAGCCGATTTGATTATTTGATCTCCCCCACGATCCTGTACGTGTTACCAGGGTCATGCCGTCATGATCTCATGGATCATGATCCATTGAGCTTGGCATCCATATCATCTTGGTCAACTCCCTGACCCTTCTTCAGTTTCGCGACTAGAACCCACAGTCCCAGGATCGAAACCCGGCTCGATACAGTTGTGACGAACCGCCAAAAATAGTTCGTATTATCGCCAAGCACGTCCACGTGGCCATTAAGCAATAATAAAGAACTATTCGTCGCTTCTGCCGGAAAAGCCCGGTAAATCACATACAACAGATCGCCGATATGCGCTAAGCCCACACGAAGGCGGGACCAGAGTACAACATTACATTACATGAAAGGTTCACAAGTTTATCATTATTACAAACCAGGTTTTTCATACATAAAAGTAAACATGAACGAGTTTAAAACAAATGGAAATAAAACTAGCGCATGATACACACGAGAGGCCATCCATGCATATCACTCCTCATCATCGTTCTCCCATTCAAGCTCCCAACCATCTGGGATAGAACCAGGCCGGATGGGATTACTCGAAAACCACAAATTAAGCAAGGCCGAGTACTAATACTCGAGAAGACTTACCCGACAAAAATAAAGCAAGACTAGACATGCAAGGCTTTTTGGCTTGTGGGTTTGTTTTGCCAAAAGCGACTAAAAGTGGATCCTTATTTTCAAGTTTTAGCTCATATTCTAGTATGTTAATCGCTCTAGGTGAGCACCGTACTAAACAAGCATGTTGTGCAAACAATATTAAACAAGTAACAATATTAATCCAAAATGTTCCATAAATAAACATGGGGTAGCCAGTGGTCAAGCCGACTCAGATAACGGCGAGTGACCGACGATCGATCGATTTATATCCTTGCAAGGTAAACCCAAGATACACGGAAGAAAGTAGACCAAGTGCAGTGTCTACCCCAACCAGGCGGTTCCCAACATCCCACAGTTTAGGATCAGACGCTACAAACTGCGGTACACGGTTATCCGGAGGGTCTAAACCGACCGGTCCGGACTCACACACTATACCACGGGTAGCTAGCCGGAGACACATCCCAAGCGGGTAGCTAGAAAGATCCCGCCCCGGTTCGAAGGTACTAGGCTTACTGGTCCCATTCCCGACAAGTACTTGGTACGTTCAATAGCTTAGGACCAAAGCACAATGCTACTCGGTCGAGACCGAACCCATTGCTCTTACCACATGAGCGAGTCATTTTAACCAACTTATGATTCCAACATAAATAACCTATATCTCGCGAGCAATGAGTTATTACTCGACTTCTACCGTATCCTTAGAGCATGGCACTAGCGTTCCTAACATACTAGTAAAAGAGCATAGGAGTCCTAGGGATCATGCATCTAGGTTTCAAAGCAACTCCCGAAACTTAAATGCACAAAGTAAAGCATAAAGCGCTGATAAGTAAAGGACATGATTTTTAATTTAAAAACATGGGTTAGATGAAACCGGTGCTTGCCTTCCTCAAACTCAGCACCCAAACAAGCCTTTGGCTCTTCCGACTTTGGTCCGGGTCTTGCTCGCACACTCAACTGATTCACCTCTCCGCTAGCTGCTCCCTCCTCCTCCTGGGTGAGTGTGTACGTCCCGTCGGGAAGATCTACACGGTTACATGCATATGCATTCGATTATGGTGAAGGTGGGAGAATTATCACAAAACTAACTCTTGTTGGACACATACACCCAAATATTGATATCTTCTCATATAAATTATTAGGGTGTGTGATAAATAACAAAACACTATTTTGATGGTGATTGTGTGCACATCTAAGCAATTTAAGTTACTTAACTTCACCAAACAACAAGGGGTGTGTTTAATTTAATGAAAACGAAAACAAACATGATTTTACCATTTAGCACATTTAATTTCCATTTCTTTCTTTAATTATTTACAACAAGCCTTTCTATCATAAATCCAAATTAAATCAAAAACACTTCCAATGAGCCTAATCTTTTGCACACAGGAACATATGCTTAATTTAAGCTCCCACACCAAAATTTGGCCTAAGATCATTTATAAATTAATTCATATAAAAAGATTTAATAAACTTTTTTGATCCCAACTTTCTCCTACAGGTCAAGTATGCCAAAAATGAGTTTCTGACCAAGGCATGGTTGCAAATTCAATTTATTTTTCAGATTTTGAATTTAAGCTCCTACACAAGATTAAATCCAAAACACCTAGTAAACAATTCCCTAAAATCACATCCATCACACCAGGGGTACTAATCATCAAGTAAAAGCCCTAGGGTGCACTTGTGCTCAAAGAAAAGTTCATTAAAGGTGCTATAAAAAGCATCAAACTTATTCTAGCATAAAGCTTAAATAAATCATAAATGAAAATATACCCATCAAAATCATGCAAATTTTTGTCACAGATCTAGACATGATATAAAGAGTAACATATCCAAAATTCAAGTTCATAGCATGTGTATATTTTAAACTGCACTAAAAACACACCAAACTGAGTTTGAATTTTTAATTTAAAACCTGTACAGAAAAACCCTATACATGTTTTCTAGAAAAGATAGATTTCTTCACCACGAACCCAACAAAATTGGTTTTGCATTTTTCTGATTTTTCTACGATTTTTAATGATTTTACGAAGTTGCTGCTGTAACCCTAAAACGACCTTTACAGCCGGGTCCCTGGAAACTTGCATAAATCTCCCTGGAAATACCTTCTCTCTTGCAATGTCGCCCCTGCCGGCACAGGGAGGCCGCCGGCGGTGGTCCGGTCACCGGAGTTCGACGGTGGGCGTCCCTAGGGCCGATTTGTACCTTCACAGGCCGACTTGGGGTCTCGCACGGCCTGGGACGGAGCGGCCGGCGCCGCGGCGCGCGCGTCCCCGGGACCGCCCGCCGCGGTTGCTCGGCCGGCGCCGGCGCGTCCTGACAGGCTGGCGGTGGCGCGGTGGGGTTCAAGGAGATGAGGCGGCGCTCTAGGGGAAGAAGAGAGGGTCTGCAGAGCCGGCCAGGGAAGAGAAGGGGGCGGCGGTCCGGCTCTGGACGGCGCCGGCGTTCACCAGACAGGACGCGGCAGCCTGTGGACTTGCGGATTTTGGCACTGCGCCTGCGAAACGATGAGGACGAGGTAGGGGTGCCGAGAGAGGCCTCCGAGGCGGGGTCTTCGACCACGGCAATGCCAAGTGGTGCAGCGCGCCTGCGTCGTCCGCGGTGGCGCGAGGGCGGGTCGGCACGCGGCACGGGCGGGGTCGGCGTCCGCGAGGATGACGCGTGTCCCGGTCGTGGGACCGCGGGCCGACGCGGCCGGCCCCACGCTCGGATGGGCCGAGGCGGCACCGTACGCCGGCAGGCGCCCGGTGCACCGGCGCACGGGTGCGCAGGCGGCCCGGCGGCCGGTGGTCGTTTCAATTTCATTTACCGGTTTTCGAAATTGCGTAACTCAAAAATTTTGAATGCAACTCAAAAATCTCCAAAAAGCAAAGTTGTAGAGGAGCTATAGATCTACAACTTTCCCAAAGGGCGACATATGTTTTGATCAATGGTTTGCCCGGAACGCCGACCGAAGTTGCGAGATTTTCCACGGCATACCCGTGAGGTTGTTCTCAAATAGAAAGGTATACCCGTGAAGTTATGTTTGCCTTGTTTCACTTGGGGTTCGGTCGTTTGCCTTGACTTCCCCGCTTGGCTCTTGAGCCTCGACCGTGCCGATTTGTTTTGTTCTCGCTCGGTTCCGGCACTCCCTCACAAAATGTCCCGCATCTCTACAATTGAAGCGAGACGAGGTGTGGGTGTATTGGACCTTGGGACCCACCGGGTTTTGATGGGCCGATCCACAACACTAGGCCGGGTTGCTTGGCTTTTTCCCACGGGAGGGAAGTTCGGTGCATGTAATTTCCCATCCATTCAAGTCAATCTTTGGCAAATCTCGCTTGTGACTCTTGCTCCTTCTTTCCTCCTCCCTAAGGTCCGTAGGAAGTTGCGACGGTGGCATGAGTGAATCTAGGAGTTGCCGATTGGAATCTTGGTTCTCGTTGATTTTGAGCTTCATGATTCATCAATAGATTGAATAGATAGACTTGCTCCATAATAGATTCTGAAATTGCTTGGGAAAGACTGTCGGATAGACTAGTTTGCGATAGCCCTTGATAACGATTATGGATGACATTTTGCACTAGTTGGCTTAACACCAAATTTTGGCCCTCCAAAATTTTCATGGTGTTGGCAAAGATATCCACCACCTCTTGTGTCGGTGGAAGAGATGGGAACATCTCATTGGGTCGAAGATTGACCGGATCTCCCGTGATGGAACCAACCCCCGCTCCCGCACGCCTCTCTCCCTCCCCTAGATCCAGATCTCGCCGCCCTCCCTCCCGGCTCCGGCGCCCTCGCCGCAGCGGGAGGGGAGGGCGGCTCCGCTTAGCTTTTAGTAGGTTAGTAGTTGTATCTTAGCTCTCTGTAGTACCGGCCGCCATGGCGTCTCACGGCCGCCTCGTCGTCTCCGCCGCCGGCCGCATCTTCTCCTTGGTCCTCCTTGGAGCTTTGCTCGCCGCCGTCGCCGTCGATGCTACGGTACGTGCAAATAAAATAAAATCCCTCCCTTGCTTGGATCTCCCATCGCCTCCCCTCGCCCCTTCAACTCCACTTCGTCGAGATCCAAGCTCCACTGCTCCGCCACCACCGCCGCCTGTTTTCGCCCCGCCTCCGCTCATCGCAGCCACGTCAAGCAGAAATCGCCGATCTCGACTACAAGCGACACTCCTACACCAGGTGCTCCGTCGACAACCTCGCCTCCCCCCCGGATTTCGACGACGAGCCTTTTCTTTGATCTCCGGCGACGACAATACTACGATTTTTCGGTCGCACGGTGCATGCCTCCTCGAAGGCTCTGTTGATCCTCTTCAACCGTTGCGTTGCACGGTCTTCCGCCCGGCAGTAGAGTCTACTGCTTCCCGCCGGCGAGGGCGTCGTCGTCTGTCTACCTGTAGAAGTTGTTGTTCTTATCTGGTCTCTGGACCAAGTTGTAATTTGGTTCTCTTTGGAGGACCTTTCTGTAAACTGGCTGCTTAATTTAATATATTGCAGTTGTCAAAAAAAAAAAAAAAAAAAAAAAACTCCCTGACCCTTCTTCAGTTTCGCGACTAGAACCCACATGTTCGCGAGCTCTCCTTCCAGGAAGGCTTCCTTCTGCTTGGACTCTTCGATTTTCTTCTGCTGTTCCGCCACTCTTTGGTCCTTCTCCATAAGCATGAGCTGCATGACCTCCAGAGCTTGTTCCCTTTCGTAGCTGGCATGAGCGTCTCTTCTGCTAGCTGGCTCGTGATGTTTAGTAAAGCTATCCCTTCTAAAAACTCTTTGACCGTTGTTTACTCGTCGTTGAGTTGAATTTCTTGCTGATGCCAACTCGCTCGCAAGCCTTTCGTTGTGCTTCAGGAGTTTGGTGACCTCTCCTGACAGTGCTTCCAGCTCGATGCCTGCAGCTGAGCCCAGGCCTTTTGCATACATGCTTTCCTCTAGCAGCTTCTGATTGCAGGCCTCCAGCTGAGCTTTGGCTTCAGTGACCTCATACAATCTTTGCTTCAGTTCATCAATCTCTGACTGAAGAGAGAACAAATAGTATTAGATCATGATTTCTGTCACCCAATACCAAAGTGACATAATTGAATAAAGCAGTCATTTGGTGGTAGTATTAGATAAAGGAAAAGGTTGGAACATCAAAATATGCTTAGCAAATTTGTCATTTGGAAAGACTAAGTGGTAGTCAAGTTTCATTTCATCAAAGCATATTACATATAAGTTTCATGACACTGCATTGTTATTCAACTTTCAAACCACTGGAAACACAGAATGCCACTTCTGATGCCCCTATTGGAAGCACCATTTCTTACTATTAGCCAAGAGAAATACGGATTACAGTACCGCTGGCACTTTAGCAGCGCTGAATCATGTCGCAGGGTAGGATCATGTGAGCAACATCTTAGACAATTTATAACCATAAGATGCAGTACAATTCCCAGTATGTGCCAAATACCTGGTTACATGCTTCTATTAAAAACACGTACAAGGTCAAGGTGGCTAGTTACGTGTCAAAACTCAAGATTAGCTCTCTCACGTCTGACCAATAGAAATTCTTCAAATCTAGCACAACAAAACACTGCAGTTGACTGAAATAAAATTGAACTACAATGCAGAGAAAAGGCAAACCTGCTGTGCTTTTTGACAGAGTTCATCAGAGATATCTATAGATGCTGGATTATCTTTGTGAACTTGTGATCCAGTTTGAAGGCTGGTGTTTGTGTTCTGCTGAAATATGATGCTTTCTGACAATATGACATTAGCTTCGAGAGCTTGGGAAAGCTGTTCTTGTAAGTGAGCGACTGTTTCTTGTAATTTCTGGCATTCACTTGCCTGATAACAAGATAATTCGGAACTGGCATAAGATAATGCTCTGTCACACTTAACTTACAATCAAATTACTACCTTTTGCTGTAGCTGGTCTTGCATTATTCTGTTATCCGCTGTCTTCACCTGCAATAAATAAATAAATAAATATATAAATAAATATTGCAATATACACAGTACAAAAATAGTACATGAACAATGCAAAAGCCACTATATTTATAGGGTATCAAGCACCCTAGGGAAACTTATTAATCATGATGCTACACTGGGGAAAATTTCCTTACCTTACCTTAATACCCCTTCCCAAGTTGTGTGGTGTATGGGCAATAATGAGAATGTCCCTCCCCCCTCAACTATGATAGAGCTCCAAAGAATGTATTCAGAGACTTCGTTCTCTACTTATACTGTATATACTGTGATTCCTTTGCCTCTACCTCCAGGCTCACCATGAACGGGGGTGGACCACAATCCATTATTTTAGGGAAAATCCATTATGTTAGCATCTCGATATGTTATTACCCTCTTGTCCCAGATATGCAAAATGGAAAAGTTTATTCTAGAAAAATAAATTATTTTGTTCCAATTTTATTTTCCTAATTAATACAACTGTAAACACATATAACAAAATACATACTCTTTGGAGAATTTATGTACCTCAAGTTCAAATTGATTTCACAAAAAGATTGAAATTGACTTGGGTTGTTTAAGGTGTCACATAAACCACAGCTGGTAGCTTCTGAAAACGGAACATCCTAGGTAGATTCAAATATCAAATGTAGTGAAAATTTTACCACCATTGACTTTTCACATTGTTAACTTTCTCGAATATTTATATGTCATGCATTGATTCCAATTAGATTGCAGTAGAATAAACAAAGAAAAAATGTGCTCACATCTCGTACCAAAGGGCCCTTGTTTGTTTGGCTTATCGGCACCAAACCAAAGATCTTTCTCTCGAACAAACTAGCCACCAAAGAATCGGTCAAGTGATTTTCTCTTAGAACAAATCAACACCAACCATCAGCCACCAGCCAAACGAACAGGCTGGGGGTTTCTTCTCCATGGAGGCCATCAGAATGAAATTCTTCATGACCAACAATCAGCAGGTCAGCTGACACATTCTCAGGAAGCAGATGGTTAGACGTCCCTTGTTCTGTTTGAAAAGTAAATCCATTCCCTAAGGGTGTCGACGGGGCGGTGAATGCTTTCCTGAGGCTAGATTGCTCACCATCTGAGCTTGTCAGAGCAGCAGAACCACAGTCATGTTTCTGGTTCCAGTTCAGCACGAAAAGGTCAGTACTAAGCATAGTTTATACACAACAAAGAATGAGACCTGCTTACTTTTTCTATTCTATAGTATATACACACACTTCAGAAATGTGTATTCGATTAAAATAATAAAATTATTGGAAATATGCCCTATAGTCAACTGGATTTGATCCACTAGTGGGCTCAGATGGATTTGATCCATTATGGTGTAAAAGTCCTAATGGGCCACAAATGTTGTAAAGCCCATTAGCGTTGGAAGGGGTACACCATCTACTAGTCCCGTATTGCTAATGGACGATGGTGTGGGGGGTTCCTCCCAATAAATATGGACCACACCCCTCCTGAAAAGACACAACTTTCTCAAGTAGCAGCCGCGATGCCGACGCTCTCTCCTCGTCGCACTCGCGGACCTAGCAGTCCGGCGTGCGTCGCTTCCTTCTCCGTACGTGTGGATACCTTGGAGGTGCTGCATCTGGAGCACTTGGATCGGACGAGCCACACGTGCAAGTCAAGAAGGACATGAGCAACTACACTGCCTGCTACCCTCGACGCGTTCGTCTACATCGAGACGGATCCGCTGCATCTGCGCGTCTAGTGGTAATCCCGTGATCTCTGACAGCAGTTCCTGTTTTGCGGGGAAAATTTTGTTTTGCGCTAGAGTAGCCACCCCGTATCCGTTTAGTGGTACCAAAGCCGTAGCTGCTAAGTTTTAGATTCGGGATGTGTGCATATGGAGATATGCACATGTAGATCAAAGTTTTGATCGGCTTCGTGTTCTTACATGATGGTCGTGTAACGAATTACTCCTACCGGTCGGAATTCCGCCATCGGAGTTAAGTGATACACGTAAACCCAGTCACAACGAGAAGGAGATCAATTGGATTGGTCGAATCGAAGCTAGGTCAAGTGCCAGGCGCATGGGATGCGTAGTGGCGGCAGTTTGGATCTGCTACCGGCCCGGGAAAACCAGAAAACATGCTGTTAGGTAAAACAGTCATAACTTTTCGTGATTAACTCGGATGAAGACGTTTTCTATACGAAAATTGATCTACAGAAAATTTTACACATGTGATAAACCAGCTTTGCTGGTCTCGGTGAAATTAGTTTTGCCAAATTCGGCTTGCAAGATGGGTTTTCGGGCGTTTTAAGTTTGGATGTCGGAATTGCGATAATCTGTTTTGCAGGTTTTTGTGATCGGTATGGCCTATATGTGTATGTGATGCATGTGTGTAATTTTTCGTGACCTGCGTGTCACGCGTACGGCAATACGGCTGGAGCCACATGTATTGTCAAAATTAATGTAATGGTCTGCGTACCAATTTGTGATGATCTAATACGCGATTGTGTAACTTTCATTACTAGCACGCGTTAGATAGTTCTCGGAGGACTCATCACATGGAGGATGGCACACACAGATCATGGAGATGGAGATCAACTTGATGTACAAGTCAATGGAGATGGAGATCACCATGTGACAATAGGCCATACCGTGTTACAACTGTGTGAATGTCGTTCTTACCGTTCTACTTTTACATGCGACAATGTTATTTTCTTGCGTGTGATGTTACGAGTAGAACGATCCCTTTGGAATTTTAAGTTAACATGACCTCCCAACACTTGCCACCGTCCCACGTCTCGTACAATTAGTGGTGGGTCTATGAAATTAGGGTGCCACTAGTTTTCCTTGACTAAACGGGTTTGTATCGGATACTTACACGCATAAGTGTTTGTTTGCTTATCAAAGTCATCTTAACGGTTAAGGACTTTGGGGCATAAAGGTTGGGAGCCTAGACATAGAGATGTCACCAAACAACAGGAGTCATATGTGATATGGTTAGCAAAGAGTTGCTTACCGATCTACCTTGTTTACTAGCGGTGACGCAAAAGCTCACTAGTAGACTTGTTAGTTGTGGATTCTGAATCACTAAGTATCAATGTGGGGATATTGATTTTAGTGGGAGTAAATTCTTTTATTTTACTCAGTCATGGATATTTTGTCTTAGTATTTTGCATTTATTATTCTGTTGTAGATTAATGGCACCTAGCAACACCACATCGTTTACCTTGCATTCGGTCCTTGAGAAGGACAAGTTGACTGGAACAAACTTTACGAATTGGATTCATAATCTGATAATCGTTCTCAAAACTGAGAAAAGGGAAGGAGTCCCAGGCACCCCATTACCAATAGATGGTAACGTTAAGAAAAACACGGGCAGTAGTCATGTGATGGCGATCCAAAACAAGCCGACCTTTAAAAGGAAGGAAGATTCTTGGAAGAAGAATGGTAAGGCCAAGGATAAGATCCCAATGCCAAACCAGGCGCCCAATGCTAGTCCAGCTGCCAAGGCTGAATGTTTTCGTTGTAAGGAAATCGGTCACTGGAAAAGAAATTGCAAGTTGTACTTAGCTTCTATGAAAAGCAAGGGAAGTAAGGGTACTTCCACTTTAGGTACACTTAATGTTTATGTTACAAATATTTTCCTCGCTGATTCTTATATTAATTCTTGGGTATTTGATACCGGATCGGTTGCTCATATTTGCAACTCGATGCAAGGAATGATAAGAAGTAGAAGCGTTGAACGAGGAGAAGTTGATTTCCGTGTAGGCAATAATGCAAGAGTTGTTGCATTGAGCGTCGGAACGATGCAACTACACCTCCCCGTCGGGATTTATATTGGAATTGAATAATTGTTATTTTGTTCCTAGTTTGAGTCGAAACATTTTACCCCCTTCATTTGCGAGTGAAAACAATGGTTGTGTGATCTCTAAGGATAATATGTTTGTGGCTTGTGCAACCATTGTGAATGGCTTATTTGTTTTAAATCTTGATGATTCACCTATCTGTAACATAAGTGCTAAAAGGTCTCGACCTAATGATTTAAGTCCTACCTACATATGGCATTGTCGTTTGGGTCACATCAGTGAAAAGCGCATGAAGAAGCTCCATAACGATGGACTTTTAACTTCGTTTGATTTTGAATCCTACGAGACATGTGAAGCTTGTTTGCTAGGCAAGATGACCAAGATGCCTTTCTCAGGTTTTTCTGAGAGAGCCTCAGACTTACTGGAACTCATACATACGGATGTGTGCGGACCAATGAGTACGACAGCTAGAGGTGGATACCAATACTTCATAACGTTCACTGATGATTTAAGTAGATATGGTTATGCCTATTTAATGAAGCACAAGTTTGAAACTTTTGAAAAGTTCAAAGAATTTCAGAGTGAAGTAGAAAATCAATTTGGCAAGAAAATCAAGACCTTGCGATCTGATCGTGGAGGTGAGTATTTGAGCCATGAGTTTAGCAGTCATCTAAAGAGTTGCGGAATTGTTCCACAACTTACGCCACCTGGAACACCTCAAAGAAACAGTGTATCCGAGCGACGTAATCGAACCTTGTTGGACATGGTCCGATCAATGATGAGCCGATCGGACCTACCATTATCATTTTGGGGTTATGCTCTAGAAACCGCAGCTTTCACTTTAAATAGGGTACCTTCTAAGTCCGTAGTTAAGACACCATATGAGATGTGGACTGGTAAGACTCCCAGTTTGTCTTTTCTGAAAATTTGGGGTTGTGAGGTTTATGTGAAGAAACTTCAATCAGATAAATTAACACCTAAATCGGACAAGTGCATATTCGTGGGATATCCAAAGGAAACCTTGGGATATTATTTCTACAACCGGTCAGAAGCAAAATTGTTTGTCGCTCGGAACAGTGTTTTCTTAGAGAAAGAGTTTCTTAAAAGAGAAAAATGTAAACAGAAGGTGTATCTTGAAGAAGTTCAAGATGAGCCGCTTGGGCAAGATTTCACAAGTGATGCTAATGTAGCTGAACAAGTTGAGATGCCCGTGGCAAGAGAAGCACCAACACAACCACGAAGGTCTGAAAGGGCACGTCGCGCAACTGATAAGCTCAATCTCATGATCGCGGGAGAGCGCGACATATTGTTGTTAGACAATGATGAACCTATGACATATGTGGAAGCAATGATGGACCCAGATTCCGAGAAATGGCAAAGTGCCATGAGATCCGAAATAGATTCCATGGATGACAATCAAGTTTGGAACTTGGTTGACCCGCCAGATGGTGTTAAACCCATAGAGTGCAAATGGATCTATAAGAAGAAGAGAGATATGGATGGAAATGTTCACATCCATAAAGCTCGACTTGTTGCAAAAGGTTTTCGACAAGTTCAAGGAGTTGACTACGACGACACATTCTTACCCATAGCGATGCTTAAATCTATTCGGATCATTCTAGCTATAGCTGCATATTTCGATTATGAGATATGGCAGATGGATGTCAAAACAACTTTCCTAAATGGAAATCTGACTGAGGATGTGTATATTACACAACCCGAGGGATTTGTTGATCCAACCAATGCTGGAAAGGTATGCAAACTTCAAAAGTCCATTTATGGATTGAAGCAAGCATCTCGGAGTTGGAACCTTCGTTTTGATGAAGTGGTCAAAGGGTTTGACTTCATTCAGAGTGAAGAAGAGCCTTGTGTTTACAAGAAGGCAAGTGGGAGCTCTGTAGTATTTCTAATCTTATATGTGGATGACATATTACTGATTGGAAATGACATTCCTATGCTTGAGGCCGCTGAGACCTCATTGAAAAATAGTTTTTCAATGAAGGACTTAGGTGAGGCGGCATACATTTTGGGCATCAAAATCTATAGAGATAGATCAAAAAGGATTATAGGATTAAGCCAAGACACTTACATTGATAAAGTGTTGAAAAGGTTCATCATGGAAGAGGCGAAGAAAGGGTTCTTGCCTATGTCACATGGCATACATCTTAGCAAGACTCAGTGTCCTTCGACAACTGATGAGCGGGAACACGTGAGTAGAATACCGTATGCTTCGGCCATCAGATCTATTATATATGCAATGATATGTACACGTCCAAATATTTCGTATGCACACAGTGTTACAAGCAGATATCAATCTGATCCAGGTGAGGGTCACTGGATAGCGGTTAAAAATGTTTTGAAGTACTTAAGAAGGACTAAAGGCATATTCCTAGTCTATGGTGGTGAGGAGGAGCTCGTTGTAACGGGTTACACCGTTGCTAGTTTCCAAACTGACCAAGACAATTCAAAGTCGCAATCTGGATACGTATTTACGATAAACGGTGGAACTGTGAGCTGGAAGAGTTCCAAGCAGGAGACAGTGGCTGATTCTACAATAGAAGCCGAGTACATCGCGGCTTCGGAAGCTGCAAAGGAGGGTGTTTGGATAAGGAAGTTCCTTTCTGAACTTGGTGTGTTTCCAAGTGTCTCTAGCCCATTGGATCTTTATTGTGACAACAATGGGGCTATTGCGCAAGCAAAGGAGCCAAGGAACCACCAAAAGAATAAACATGTACTGCAGAAATTTCATCTGATACGATAGATCGTTAGACGAGGTGATATCAAGATATGCAAAGTACACATGGATTTGAATGTTGCAGATCCTTTGACAAAACGCCTTTCACAGCCTAAGCATGAGGCGCACATGAGAGCTATGGGTATTAGATATATTCTAGATTAGCTCAAGTGCAAGTGGAAGAATGTTAGAAATATGTCTTATAAGGAATCATAGAGATGATTATGTTTCATTATATCCATGTCACTTGGTTCTTTTATTTAATATCCATGAAAGGCGACTTGTATTTGATTGGCAATTATGTGAATTGTTTGTGAAACTCTTTTACTTGTATGGTTATTCAAAAGTTGTCCCTAGTACGAGTTAATGACTATCACATGAATTAGTTGATGACTATGTTTCACAAGTCATGAACATGGAGATGTATAACTAATAATGTGGGCACATGTATGACATGGGGTACGGATCGACCCAATTTGAGACTTTGTTCTCTGTTTACACAACGTATACTCTATGTCCTTAGACTTGAGATTGTCGCATGTACTCAAGATGTGAATTAACCTACTTAGGGGCCATCAACCGCTACTCCGTAACTGGGTAGTCATAAAGATGGCTTTCGAGTTTGTCAGGAAGCATGCTGTGAGGCATGGCCAATCAAGATAGAATTTGCCCCTCTACTTGAGAGAGATATCTCTAGGCCCCTCGAGTGATCGGATCAAGAAATGCATGGTCGTGCTGGGTTAAGAGTTAACCCCCTTTTAAAGGATCCGAATCACAGTGTCGAGAAAGAGAGGTCAGCTTGGAGCTAGACCAAATATCGTGAGGCAAAGGGAATAGCATGTATGAGATGTTGTGATGGTTTGTGTGATAAGATCTTTACGTATGCATAGGAGTTGACACGTCTTGCTAGAGGCCGCTATCAACTATTGATCGAGTAATGTACTCGGGTCAAGTCTATGTGTACGTGAACCTATAGGGTCACACACTTAAGGGGTTGGAAGCCGAATGAGGATGAATATACTTGCATAGAGGACTCTAGTGCAAGTGGGAGACTGTTGGAAATATGCCCTAGAGCCAACTGGATTTGATCCACTAGTGGGCTTAGATGGATTTGATCCATTATAGTGTAAAAGTCCTAATGGGCCACAAATGTTGTAAAGCCCATTAGCGTTGGAAGGGGTACACCATCTATTAGTCCCGTATTGCTAATGGACGATGGTGTGGGGGGGTTTCCTCCCAATAAATATGGACCACACCCCTCCTGAAAAGACACAACTTTCTCAATTAGCAGCCCCGCTGCCAACGCTCTCTCCTCGTCGCACTCGCGGACCTAGCAGTCCGGCGTGCGTCGCTTCCTTCTCCGTACGTGTGGATACCTTGCGGTGTCTTTGCATCTGGAGCACTTGGATCGGACGAGCCGCACGTGCAAGTCAAGAAGGACGTGAGCAACTGCACTGCCTGCTACCCTCGACGCGTTCGTCTACATCGAGACGGATCTGCTGTCTGACAGCAGCAGTTCCCGTTTTGCGGGGAAATTTTGTTTTGCGCTAGCGTAGCCACCCCGTGTCCCTTCAAAAATTAAATCTTCGTTAGCAACAGATGGTGTCACATATAGGGCCATGGAAGTATTACACATCGGCTATTAGATGAAAGGCTATATGTCGTATTTAACTATTGCTACACTGAAAAATCGCCAATGTAGTGACTTATAGAGTGTCTGATTTATATACCCAAAGTTTGAACCAGTTAAGAAGCCCTTTGCGATTCTTCTTCTCCCCATTGGAAGAAACTTCAAGTGTTTGATCAAATCCTTCCATGGGAACAAATAAATTGTTGCTTTCACCATTCAACACAATATCTCGCCTTCTATGCGGAAGACATGCCAGCTGCGGTTTTGCAGATAAAGTGAATGCACTAAAACTAATGAAAATATGGTATAATTATAATATAAATGCAATTTGACACATTACAAAGTGTTATATTATCAGACCTCCTCTTCACCAAAAGAATGTCTTCTCCTTGGGCCATGATGTTGGGACAATCTACGAGTCTGAGATGCTTTTGTGGAGACCAGAATTAGCTTTGTTAGACGTTGTATCCTCGCAAGTAAAGCAGCTTTAGCTTCTTCCTCTTGTTCCAGTCTAGACTGGAGTTTGACATTACCATCTTCTAGCTTTTCAAGTGGTGAAGAAACTTGTTAGCAACTTAGGATCCACGAATGAGGCGATGAAGTGACAGACAACATCAAGAATAATACTAAAGAAAAAAATGCACCCAGATGCTATCAGATATGTAATACTTCAGAAACTACAAATAAAGTGAAACTGTGACAGCCAACAGAATGAGAAAATGCAATGCATTAAAAACCAATCACCTTCTGCTTCCAAAGAATGACATTATCTTCTGTGGCATCTTTCAAAGGAGTGCCAGAAAGTACACCCCTTTTCAGTTGGTCTAGCTCTTCCTTTAATTGGCGAATTTCATTTTGGTACAGTTTTATTAAAGACTTCTCATCCATAATCTGTGAACCACAATTGCAATTTGCAAGTCATGAAGAATTAGTCAAAGCTACAGAATATTATTTGTATTGTAGAGCAATTAGTCACAAAAAGATTATGCTAAACAAATATGCAGATACACCTTGTTTTGCGATGCTTGAATCTCAATGTGTTTTGCACGGTGAGCAAATTTTAATGTGTTATGAGTCTCTTCTGAATTACTTGATGCCGGAGTAACTGTGCATATTAGCTGCACAAAAAGAAGTCAATTTGCAAATGCTTGGGATAATCCATTCTAAGTGGTACCCTGAGAAACAACTTACAGAAACACGTCCTTGGCCACTTAAGGATGACTGTAGCAACCGTGTCAATTCGGAATCTCGAAATGGAACATGAGTAGCTTTTCCATCAGTCAGTTTTGATATCACCTGAAATATGCAAACTAACTCTTTTCATTCACATAGCTGACTAACTTCTTGCTAATAGACAAACACATAAAGTAAACTCAGATTGATCGATTGGCCATAAACCATTGGGTAAAGAAGCATTAACATATCTTATGAATTAGAAACACTTATAGAACTCCTTTTGCCCACAAGTCTCCATTTTTATAAATGGGTTCTGATCAGTTGGAAAGCAATGCTGCATACATAGACATCAATCTTTGGCTTCAGGAGTTTGGATAATTACATGTATCCATCAGATTTAAGACATCAGCAAATTTTTTGGCTTAAATATGGAATATAAAATGGAAACAATTAACCTCTTGCATGCACTGTGTACACACGTAATGCATATGCAGCAGCGTGAATGGTTTTACAGAATCTAAGAAGCATGAACGCAGCATCTACCACACTGGACTAATGGTGGCCTTATAGGGATGTATAATCTCGTACTAATTAAAGAACAAGGCCCACCGTTCCAAGAGTTAGCAAACTTTTGTTGATATAAGATCCTTCCTTCCGGCGTACTCCTGTAGTTTCGGCCCTTGAACTCTCAGAACCTGCCAGATCGATGAGGTTCTGCAAATGAGCAAGAAAACTAAGAAACCAATGTATTTTGGCTGTGTGAACACACTCAAAGTGCCTATGAAAGATGCCAAGTGTAAATGAAATGCAAACGTCAAGTCATTTGTCCAGAATCAACTATAGTGGTAAGGGAGAGAAGCAAATTGAGAACAATGCCAAGTGTAAAAGAAATGCGCATATGTGTAATATAGTGGCAAGGAAGAAGAATGGAACAGAAGAAACAAAAAGAGGAAATAAGAAGATGATCCCACCAGCTGTAAGAAGGTGACTGCTTCCCCTTCACTAGATTCACCACAGGGGTTGCTCTCTATTGTCTGTGTGAAACAGTAAACTGAGCAGTGTTAGAGACGGACATACAATGTGAAATGTAGCCATATGAAGGTTCTTTAGCCCAATATATTCAATAAGATGCTGAATTCTATGGACTCATTGTAATGTAACATGAAAAACTCCATTACCAGTGTGAAAATTGTATGGCTTCTGCTGCTTAGCAGATTGAAATTAGTGGATCCAACATGTCTGTGCTCTGAAAGCAGAACAAACGAAGAAACTTTAAGTGCACATACCAAGGGATATTAACATAATGTAAGAAATGTAGCAACCAACAACATCTTAACTCTTAAGTACACAAAGTAAAGAGAATAATTAGAGGTAATCAAATTGCATTCTAAGAAATACAAATAAATCTGGTATCTCTTCAATAAATAGCTGGCACATCAATGTAACTTAGATGTGGTTTTGTTTCCTAGTGAACTTTGAGTAACACCAGATCTTATCTCTAGTGATGAATGCCAGGACAAAAGACATAAATCTTCAGTGAAAATTAAAAGGAAAAGTTCACATTAAAAATATCACCACAAGGAGAGTTTTCAATTCATCATAAATAAAAGTATAAATCTCTCATCCTTACCTATAATTGTTTACAATCGTATTGATTCACAAGACAGCAGAAATGCTACAAGAAATCCTTTATTAACTGGAATGTTGTTTCCCATTATCAATTCTTATGGTACTTTTGTAGTATCAACTGGGGAATGGACCAGAAGAAAAAAGGAAACATCATCCCCAGTATGAAGTACACATGTTGTTACATGATAGCGTTGCATAAGTAATTGACAGAGGGAGGGTGATGAGGTGAGAGTTTGTTAGGATTATTCAGTAAGATAATTAATCATTCTCACATTCTTTTTTTTGCCTTGGTGAAGGGTGCGGTTAGCTATAATAGTCATCCTTATGTCTCAGAAACCAAGAGGCCATGGAATTCAATCATGGAAAATACCCAAATGAATCCTTAAGGCTCATATTTTCTGATAGCAAGAACATTAAAATAAACAAACAACTGACATATTTAGAAAAATGACCTTCGCCAGCTGCAATAAGGGATAAGGCATGTGCAGGAGACAACACCACTTCTTCTTTTAAGCCTTCAACAAATGTTCCCTGGAATAACAAATGGTAAGTTACAAACAGTAAACTGTATCATCAAAACCATTATATGCCATACTCATATTCAGCAATTGGCACTTTGGCAGCTTGTGTGTTAGTTGCCATATCATCAGTTTGAGATTCTTTTCAAATTCATCTACACCTGTGGCTGTCTCTGAGATTTGAAAAAACTCTCACTTGTTAAGACCATTACATGCATATATTTCAGATACTTATGGAAACATTTCGAACCTGAAGGTCCTCCCTAATCCGTAAGTTATGCCCTGAAGGATTCAGAAGATCATTGACCACCTATAATAAATGAGCTTCTCAATCAATGTACAATATGAAGGAAGCATAAGAATCATAAACAGTTCAGATCATAGGTTAATGAGCTATATAGATACAATAGCCAGAATTCAAGTAAATAAAACGAGATTTAAAGATAAATTCCACCTGGCTATCATGAAACATGCAGCTCCTAACATCTGTGCAGAAACATCAATAAACAAGGGAGGTATAAACTGACATGTTATTGATTGAAAAACAGAACCAAGTTGTATACTTGCCATAACCACATTCAGACATTCTGTTACTAATTCCATCACTAACTGTCAACAAGTATTACTACAAATTACAGGCAGCATTATGCTTCTTTTTGAACCGAAAACAGCGAGGGAGACCCCTGCTGTGAAGATTTTATTAAACAAGAGCAGCAAAAAAATACTTACAAGGAGAAAAACAAAGGTCCAAGTCCAAACCAAGCTAAACTAAAAAAAGCAGACTGAGAGCTGTAAACTGAAAGGACTAAGAAAAGAGTATGACTACTGAAGCTACACAGGGTTATTGGTCCAGTCTAGGAAGGGAGATTTTAAGGAGTCTTTCATCCCGAGGGCTTGATTATGACATTCATCTTTGAAATTTCTTTCCCACATATTGAGACTTTGTTGGGCATTTTTCGAAGATAAGCCCATTTCTTTGTTTCCATATCTGCCAGGTTGCAATAATGAAGACTTCCATGAAGAAAGCGTGGTTGAAATCATTTCTGGCTAGCTCCATCATATGAAAGAAAGGTGTCCCAAGTTGCTAATGAATTCCAATCAGTTGCCAACATCTGTGTGCAAAAGGGTAGGTGAAGAACAAGTGAAGAGCAGTTTCCTCTCTTTGGGAGGCACATAAAACACAATTATAGTTGTCTCCATCAATCTTTAAATTTTTTCTTTTTAGTAGGCTTCTAGTGTTAAGTCTGTCCATCAGAAGTAACCAGGAGAACACTCTCAGTTTGTTACAGCATCTCGAATTCCAGATCCACAGAAAGGACCCAGGTGGCTCAAAGTTTTTGTAAAGGTGATTGTAAAAGCATTTTGAAGTGTATTTATTTTTTAGACCCCCAAATATAATGCCATTGATCTTTTTCTTCATCACCCATTTGAATACTTTGCACTATTATCTGAAGTTCCTGAAGTTCTTGAAATGCTTGTTCTGAAAGAGGAAGATGAAAATGATCTATTATGTTTGCTGTTTCAAGGAAGGCAACTACTGAGATCTTCTGATTCTTAGCAAAGGTGAAGAGTCTTGGTAATTTTTCTTGCAAACAGTGTCCATTCCAAACATCAAGCTAGAATAGTACGGATGTACCATTGCCTACTGTGCAAGTTGCCACTCCTCTGAACTTGTCACAAAGATGTAAGAGGTCTCTCCACCAAAAGGATCCTCTGTCAGCTGTGGCATGAGGTATTTGTCCTTGGGAGTAGTATGTGTGCCAAATCATATTTACCCAAGGAATATTCTTTCTATTGTAGAACTTGTCTAGGTGTTTGAGAAGTAGTGCATCATTTTGACATCTGAGATATTCTAGGTTCCTCCTAATTTTTCTATTATCAACATGTTTTCCTTTTTCTTTTCATTTTAGATTTTAAAGCATATACGTGAGACACAATCTACTTATTTTTTTTTCTTTGATCTATATCTCGTCTACTAGTGTTTATAATACTTCAGGAGCTAATGAAACTATTTTAGTAAAATTCAATTCTCTCAATTCTTCGGCAATCACGCCAAAAACTCGAGTTCCTTTTGGATTTCCTTTTTGATCAATGATAACTGCTGCATTGTCATCATAGCGTATTATTATACCATCTTCGCATTTGAATTCTTTACATGTACCTACAATTACAGCTCGAATTACTTCTGATCTTTCTAGAGGCATTTGGGGTACTGCGTCTTTGATTACAGCAACAATAACATCACCAATACGAGCATATCGCTGATTACCAGCGGCTCCTATGACTCGAATACACATCAATTTTCTAGCTCCACTGTTATCTGCTACATTTAAAAGGGTCTGAGGTTGAATCATATTATTCGCAAACCACCTTTGTTCTTAGGCTTTGTAGCTTTTGGCCATGCCACAAGTGATTTCTTTTTTGCATTGACATCAGATCCTCTCCACAAGCAATGTCTCCTAGCTCTATCAATGTATTCCAGGACAACAATTGGAATTTTCAAACTGCACATTGCATATGTTGGAAGGGACCAGTTGAAGTCTCCCAGCCAGGGTGAGGAAAGAGGATACTGACAGTCTTGTCCATGAGAGGCATGTAATCCTCAACTTTGGGTTTAGTTGTGCCAAGAGGTAGCCCCAGATATGTAAAAGGGAGGGTTCCTAGCTGGCACCCAAAAGCATTTGCAAGGTTCATTGCTTGTTCTTGAGCTAGGTTTAGTGGGATTATCTGAGACTTTGCATAGTTGACTTTAAGACCAGTTGAATCCGAGAATGATTGGAGTAATCCTTTCAAGCAAAATAATTCTCTTTGGGAGGCTGTCATTATCAGGATAGTATCATCAACATACTGGATAATAGGGAAATTGTTGGTAGGGTCAGCATTTATGGGTAAAGTGAAGATCCCTTGGCTGTGTGCTTTGTTCACAATGTGTTGGAGTAGGTCTGCTGCCAAAACAAATAGAAGTGGGGAGAGAGGGTCGCCTTGCCTCACTCCCCTTTTGCACTGAAATTGCTTCCCAGGAATTCCATTTAGCATCACAGAAGTGGAGCCACTATCCAGAATCCTATGAACCCACTCAAGCCAAGTTTCATCAAATCCATTTTTTGCATCATCTCCATGACTGTGCCATGTTCTATGGTGTCAAAGGCTTTCTCAAAATCTAGTTTTAAAATGACCAGCTCTCTTTTTGACTGTTGACATTGGTGTACAAAAGTCCATGCAAGACAATCTTGAATTGTCCTAGTTTTGATAAATCCATATTGGTTTGTATGAATTAGGGGGATAATGATAGCCTGAAGCCTGTCTGCCATCAGTTTTGTGATCAGTTTGAGGATGGAGTTCAACAGTGATATCGGTCTAAAGTCATTGGGAGTTACTTGATTGCTGTTTTTAGGAATGAGAGTGATGAAGGAACTATTGATTGCTTGTAAGCTCACAGCTCCAAAAAAATCACTGCACAGTTGATAGACATCCTCTTTAATTATGTGCTAGCATTTTTTGAAGAACATTCCATTAAAACCATCAGGCCCTGGGGCTTTATCAATAGGCATGTGCTTTACTACATTGTCAATTTCTTCTCTAGTGAAGGGAGCTGAAATATGTTCAAGGCCTTCGTGTCTATGGATCAGTTCTGTTGGAGTATAAGTGAATTGTCCACCTTTCCTCATCAGCTTAAGCTTTTGGGTTGAACTGGTTGGTGCATGCAACTCAATATGCTACCAGAGCCAGAGGTCTCGAGTTCGAATCCTGGCGGGCGCGTTAATTAAAATAATCACAACCCACTCCAATATCCACGTATGCAGCCTGAGGTAGCCTGCACGTAAGGGGGAGTGTTGGAGTATAAGTGAATTGTCCACCTTTCCTCATCAGCTTAAGCTTTTGGGTTGAACTGGTTGGTGCATGCAACTCAATAAGTTCATCTAGGTTATACTGCATATGTGGATCAGTTGTTTGCCCCATTCTGGCTTTGAAATTTTCCAATAGTAAGGCTGCCTTTTCAAAGTGGTCATATACCACTCTTCCATCTTGTGCCTCCGGGTTTGTGATTATATTTTGCCTGTATCTTTCTGTGGCTGCAGCGTGAAAAAAATTTGTACTTTCATCACCGAATTTTGTCCATCTAATAGTGTATCTCTTTTTCCAGTATTCTTGTTTGAACTTTAGCAATTGTAAAATATGCCTCTTGAGAATGCTTAGAAAATTTGCTTCCTGGATGAAAAGAGGTTTGTGTTCTTCAAGCTTGTCCATGACACTCAGAACTTCATTGCATTGAGTAATCAGATTTTTTATTTTCGAGATGCTTTTACTCCATTTTTTCAGTGTTCTTCTGAGTAACTTGAATTGGGCTGAATTTTGGTAACACTATTGGAGGCTCTGACTTCAGTGCTCCAAGAACTCTGAACCAGGTCAAAGAAATCAGGTTGTTGCACCCAAAAGTTTTCAAACCTAAAGACATCTGCCTTTGGAATTGTTGTGTCAATTTGAATCATACAAGGAATGTGATCTGAAGTTGGCTTTGACAATGGTAGTAGTAGAGTATTGGGATAGTGGCTGATCCAGTTGGTGGAAGTGAAACACCAGTCAATCTGTTCTAGTAAGGGTTCATCTTGCATATTACTCCAAGTATACTTTCTTCCTTTTAGCGGAATTTCCTGAAGTCCCACATTGCTGATCACTTCATTGAAAATGAAAATATCATTGATGTTTCCACCAGACCTGTTCCTATCATTTAGGGATCTGTAGAAATTGAAGTCCCCCAGGATCATCCAATTGTCATTATTTTGAATTTCGAGATCATTTAACCAGTTGATAAATTCCTCTCTTTCAGGTGCTTGACAAGGTCCATAAACAGTAGTCAGCTGCCAAGTCTCATTATTATGTCTTGAAGTGAATTTCACTGTAACTGCATAATTTAGATTGTGAATGACTTGTCCAGAAAAAACAGAACTGTTCCATCCTAGAATAATTCCCCCGGAGAGACCATGAGAGGGTGAATGAGCAAATTGATCATATCTTTTTGGGGCAAACTTTTTGATGAAGGAGTGATCAAAGTGTTCTCTCTTGGTTTCTTGAATACAGTATACGGCACAATTATTCTCTTCTAGCTTTTGACGAATCGCATTATATTTGTCATCAGAGTTGATACCCCTGATGTTCCAATTTAGAATATTCCAGCATTTTCTATTGTTTGCACTATTCATTGTTCACTTCTGGCACAGGGCTGCTACTCCCTCCATTCACTTGTGTTGCCTGGTCTTCATGACTAGCAAGGAGAAGCTCTGAGGTAACCTCCAAAGGAGATAACCCACATCTTGAAGTTGCCACTTCTTGGATCAAGTTGATGCTTATCTCAGGAAATGGGACAATATTCTCAATGTCAGCAAGGCCAGGGAAGTCTTTTGGGGTTGCTGCTGGGAAAATCAATTTGTCAGACAGCTCCCCTAAGCCAACAATTTTCCTTTTTTGGGAAAATCAATTTGTCAGACAGCTCCCCTAAGCCAACAATTTTCCTTTTTTTGGAGACTCTGATGCTTGTCTCCAATAGAATTAGAATCAACTATGGACCTATTCTTGCATCCTTTGGATTTGTTTTTTATTCTGGAGCTTCTTATGAGGGAATGCACTGAAGTTTGTTCTAGCATTGACGTGATGCTTAGTTTCTTGTTTTTGGTTGATTTCTCTGAATTGTTGATGGGGGATTTCTGTTCCTTCTGTTTCTGGCCTAAATTCTTTCTTCTCTTTCTTACATAGAAATGCTTAATGGGCTGCCTACGAATCATTGTGTCTGTGTCGATTGGGTTCGAATCGTTGCCAGAGAAGTGTTCTTTAGCTGTGTGTCTTGCAATCATTAGGTTGTCAGAGGCAGAAACTCCTAGGGCCTGAAAGTTTTCTTCAGACATGATCTGAATAGATTCAAATTCATTACCCACCATATTGAGCCTGATTCTTGGGGCATCTATGGTGACAGTGTGCTTGAGGTTGTGAGATGGGACAGGTTGCAATTGCTGCAGGAGAGATTTCAAACTTTTTTCAAGTAACTGGCTGAGTTTAGAAACTTGGATTTGAGTACCCAACTTTTGATTTTCAGAGCTGACAACATGGGTCTGTGTTATCTCAAATTCTTTGTTAGCCGAAGCAGTGTTGTCTTCTTCAATTTCTATGACTTTGTGCACTTTCAAGTCTGCACCCACCATTTGGGTTTCCATATGAGCATCCATCGTTTGAACTTTTTCAGCATTCTGATAGGAGTTAATTGTTGGAAATTCCACCAAATGTTCTTTTCAATTCCAGTGCCAGCAATGGAGATTTGCACTTCCAAGTCTGTGAAGAGTTCAGGGATGGCTGTATGCTGCTGAGTGTTGGCTGATGTGTTGTCATGGTTCTGGGCAGATGTGCTGATTTTGTTGAATTGGTAGAGCTTGCCCTGGGGAGTGGCTGATGGGTTGAGTTTCCCACCTATTTCTTGGACAGCGGGAGAATCCCAATGAATTGGATTTTCATTCGGGTTATCTGATATTTCTTCTTCATTTGCTTCGTCTGGAGGCTGTCCACCATGTTTATTTTGATTGCCTGCAGCATTTCCATGCTGCTGCTGATGTTGGTCTGCCCTATTAACAACAGGATTAGGCTCCTCGGAACTAGGCTCATGGCTTACATGCTAGTACAACTTATACACCTATAAGTCATGTTGGTGAACAAAGAAATATTTCTAGAAATCCTTTTTCACTTGGAAATAGTTTTTTTCCCTTTTCTTTTGTAGGGTTCCAAAAGCCATGAGCAAGCAGAAAAGCCAAAATGTCACATATGCCCTTAGCCAATGATAATTGAAGATAAGTTTTTTAGTTAACAAGTGCAATATTTGTTAAGTCTTTAATTGAGTTGATTGGGTACTTACCAAAAATTTCTATGATGCCTTATATTTGGAGACAAATTTTGAACCATTGAATGTCTTATATTTCAGGACGGAGGGAGTATGTGCACATTGTTCGCAGAAACAAAAGCAAATCAAAATCCCGAAATCCATAGAAAATGGTGAGAAACCCCCAAATCGAAGAGTTTGTGTGCCCCAAGGTTATATTTTGAAAGGCTTGCAAACTTAAGGTTATATCGTGTAAGGACAGTAAACATAGGGCCAAATTTCGAAATTCCTCGGACCGGGCGGGAGGCCGGTGGGAGCGGCGGGGTGGGTGGCCCGCCGACTGCCGTCGAGTCAAGGCCTCGAGGGGACGAAACTGACGTGTGGGGCCGCTGCTAATGTGAGCCCCCAACTGAACAACCGTTTGGATTTTTTATTTTTAACGATTTTACGAAATATATGTTTGAATGAATGAGTTATTTTTAACCCACTTTTTAACCTAAATAGCTCAATAAGCAGCCAAACAAGTAAGTTATTTAGGGCTATTTGCAACTAGCTCACCTAAAAAAATTATGCCCCAATACATGCTAATTGGGCTATTTCCTAGGATTTGGTAGGATTTGTATCTTTAAAGTAAAGGTCAAATAACTTAAATAGCCCTTAGATCCAAACAACCCAAGAGCTATTTCATTGAAGGACTATTTTCTTAGGCTAAACTTTAACCCTCAAAATAGCTTTGGGCTATTTCTCCAAACACAACCCTCCAAAAACTACAGCACTCAACTGACACTTCATGACGGTAGAGGTTATTTTTGCAAATCTTTTTGAAGATTAATATAAAAATAAAAAAAATCAACCGTTTGCAATCCTCAACCGGACCGACAAGTATCCTGAGTCTAGACTCATCGTTTATTCAGGGGCTGAAATGCTGAGCATGACTATTGTAAATTTTATCGATGACTAGGTTACAGCCCGTGCGTTGCTACGGGGCACAAAATTTGAACGAATCAATTACTATTTCAAAAGCAAAATCTTGCAAAACAATAAGGGCACCTTAGCCACCCCAACTTTTCATAAGCTCGTTGTTAGTGAGATCATGCTAATATTTTTTTAATACTATTTATCATATTCGGTAATTTTTTTCGCGAGGCGAACAACTTCACTTTTGTTCCGAATGAAAGTATACTCTGAGCAAATCACCGGCTAGAAAGTCCAACATTGATGGAGCATGATTTTATAAAAACCGCTTGATTCGGAATTAAAAAGAAAATAATGGAGGGTCATGAGCTTATAAGGAAGTATTGTTGAATTATAGGGACTAACGCACAAATTTCTCTTAAGTCAGCAAATAGACTCCGCAAATATTTCAAACGGATGGGATCTCAAGGTCACGATATTTACATGGTTTGTTATGCAAGATTGTCAAAACAAAAATTTGTGAGTGAGATTTCTTGGTTGCCCAGGGGTGCCTTTGAAAAAAACCTTATCCTTATCTTCCCCCACCCCACCCGCATGTCCTCTCTCCCTCTTCCTCGGCTTCTCCTCCGCCCCACCCCTCCCGTCCTCTCTCTTCTCCCCGACACCCGCCCCACCCGCCCCGCTCTCTCTCTCCGGCCCGACGCGAGCTCCGACGCGGCTCCCCGCTGCTCCCTCTCCCCAGTCCCTCCCTCCCTCCACCTTTCAGATCATACTATCGTAGAAAGAAAAAATCATTCATCATGCAGAGCACAAATGAGAAATAGGATGGATTGTTTCAACAGCAAGAAGAACCGCATGGCGCATGGGCAGCAGCATGAAATCTTATGCACATGAATTTCTTCACATGTTCTCACAAAACAATATTAATCTACAAAAGATTACCTCTTGTGTGTCCCTGCTATTTGTCACAGGTTTGTTCTCATTATTTCCAAAATTATGTGTCGAAATTGTGGATTAGGCATTGTCCTGTTGCCAAAAGTTCATGGTGTTGTTAAAATCTACTGGACCAACCATCTCAGCCACACCACAGAACTGACCACTTGCATTAACCTGACCATCATAGTTTAGTAGTTAATATAAAAGGTCCAAAGGAAACTAAATGGTGCCCTTTTCATAAAAGGGGCGCTCAGATAAGCAACTCATTAATTTTCCACAAAACGTGTAATCAGATAGTTGGAGCTGCACTGTGTTCTAACCACATACTGGTACACCAGATTTAGATACCTGTAGTGATTACTGCAACACAAGTCTAAAGTAGCATGGATCAAAAAAACAAAATGCCCTCTACTTGTGCAATATTTATTAGATGTACTGTTGTTTTAGAATAAAACAGAGAAATTAGGAAATAAATTCCTTCCTGCCATGCACTTTCTATGTGAAATTGAGCGCCAGAACAACAATCAGCTGCACTGAAAAAGAACAAATGTCTAGATACCACAGGGACACACACTACTTTAAGATTCATGTGGTGATTGTGATAAAATAATTCTCTAGGTACAGTTAGTAGTATGAAACTTACAGAGAAGAAAAGGGAAATAAGACATTTTGTTCCTTTTTCTGTCATTCTTTCCTGTGCAAGTCTATAGGCGTTGTCAAGCCTTTTATTTCCATTAGGAGTACTTGCCCAGACATTGCTCATACTTCGTAACAAAATGTGGAAGATTATATTCATTTTTGGTTATCGTAACAGGTGAAAGTATGGTCTCGTTAGCATCTCCAGCACATGTGTAAACAAGATCATCAGAAAGGACACGATGAACTATATTACTAATTCAATCAATCAGTTTAGCATTACCAGTTTATATGTAATGGACGAAATTAAATAATGCAGAGCATGAAAAAGGTAATGGTAGATGAACAAGAAATGTGTAGTATTTATACCAAAATTTGTCACAATCCTAGAAAAAGGTAACCAGGCTGCAGATAATGTACCAACCTAATCAGTGGCAATGTTCTACATTGGTGACATCTTACATAACTAAAAAAATCCAATAAAACAAACGTCAAGATTTTGAACCAATGAATCTTGATCATTTATAAATGTGGAAGCATGCATATGTTTTAACTAAAATAAGATCAGTGTCATTTGCATCTGATGTTTCATGATTGCAAATACCTTTAGTCATAGTAACTATTGATTTCCAACTGATACTGTCAAGTGTGAGGACTGACCACACAAGTATAGGAGCATGCAAGAAGATGTGCAAATTGTTTGATGGGGAATATGCACGAACTGCTTATGGGTACAATCACAGGGAACCGTGTGCATGACTGCATGATTAAAGTCTGTTATTAATTGGCTACCTATCTTGAGATTTCGATCTCTGAATACCTATTGTCCCAAGAAATTGTTTTGAAGAATCAACAGTATTACTAACCACTCCTAAAGTAACTCAAAACAAACATCTCCTCCGCATTCTCAATAGTTTAGAAGGCAAAAAGATAACATGATAAGAGAAATAGAAACAAAGAGGAGAGCACGGAACTCACTACATTGCTCTCTGATGCTGCAACAGTTGCTGCCGCCCCCACATCAGGTTGCAGCTCTGCCTCCGGCCGCTATCCCATGGGTTGCATGCAGCGCCAGCAGTTGATGTGGAGCCAGAATCCCCTCCCGTGCTTGGATTGGCTGCCCCCTCATGGCCGTCGAGCAGATCGACCTCTGTGTTGGCTGCTGTGTCCACGCTGCTGTCCTACGACCACACGAGCCTAGAGGAGGTGGAGAATCAGGAACATGTGAAAGCGATTTGAGAGAAAGAATCCGTACCAATGGACACCTTAAGCTTGACAAAGAATCTGCATCCTGGCGCTGACTGTCTCCGCGCGGGGGAGGAGCGGATCCGGCGCGGCGGGGCCTCTGAGCTCGGCCCAGCGCGGGGGGGGGGGGGGGGGGGGGCGGATCCGGCGAGGCGGGGCGGGGCCGAGCTCCCGGTCGCCCTCCCTACATCCCCGGGGATGCGCGGACGTCGGGAGCGTCCTCTCTCTTCTCCTCCCCGACACCCGCCCCACCCGCCCCGTTCTCTCTCTCCGGCCCGGCGCGAGCTCCGGCGCGGCTCCCCGCTGCTCCCTCTCCCCAGTCCCTCCCTCCCTCCACCGGTCGGCCCCGCGCGGGGAGGAGCGGATCCGGCGCGGCGGGGCCTCCGAGGTCGGTCCAGCGCGGGGGAGGAGCAGATCCGGCGAGGCGGGGCGGGGCCGAGCTCCCGGTCGCCCTCCCTACATCCCCGGGGATGCGCGGACGTCGGGAGAGCTCGGCGGCGACGGCGAGCGGAGCAGGGGCGCGGCGAACCTCCCTGCCTTCGCTTCCCCCGCGCCAGTGCGCCTCGTCGGTGGGCCCTGCGCCGCAGCCAACAGCGTCGAGGCCCCCGCAGTCGTCGGCGGAGTCGCCACGGAGGAGCAGAGGCGTGCGGCGGATTCGTGGGATCCAGGAGCCGCTGCGGGTAGTCTAAGGGGGAGAGAGAGGTAGGAGTGGGGCCCACCTGTCGGCGCGCGGGCAATGGTTCTGCCGGCAGAACCACGCACGTGGGCGGAACCAGGGCGGAGGCGTTGCCCTTACCGTCTTTTTAGGGATAGAGAAAGGGTAAGACTGACCCAGCAGAAGCTGGATCCAGTTCTCCATCTGTAAAATGCGCAACAAACCATCACTGTACACCCTTGAGAAAATAGCGCAACCTCTACTGCATTTTGCAGTTGCTCCTCCCCGTCGTGAATTCCTCTCTCTTCGCTGCATCCTCGCTTCACCAACCGTCATGCCCCCGCCTCCTCCACTCCCGCACGCCTCCTCCACTCTCCCTCTCCCTCTACCTCTACTCGGCGGCCGGCGGTGGCCGAGGATCCTAGCCCGCCGTCGCCTTGGCTACTCCCTCCCCGACAGCCTCAGTTTCTCCAGCCGACCAAAAAGGAGGCGGCCACGGCGCGCTGCGCAGGGAGGGAGGAGGTGGGGTGCGCCCGCGCGTCGTCGAGCACCCCTGCTCCGGTCACTGGAGGGCTGAGCCCCGCCGCGCCATCTGTCGCTCGCCGACGAGGTCCGCAGTCGCAGTCCGAGCAAGGGGCTCCGACCCGTCAACTCCCCGCCTTCGGCCCTCCGCCGCCAGCTGCTGCTGCGCCTTGGCGGAGGAGGAGGTGACGCAGGTGGGAACGGAGGCGACTGCTAGGGGACGACTTCAGCATGAGGGCGGAGGCGGGCCGACGATTCCGGATTCGGATTCGACTATTCCATCGGCGCTGCTCGGGGGTTCCGTCGGTGCGGTGGGCGAGGCCTCGAGGGCGACGACGGTGCCTAGGAACACTGCCCCGGTGACAGGGAGCTACGAGAGTACCCATGCCTGGCAACGGCGGCGCAGGTGCTGGAGGACGCCTTAGGTACCGACAGCGGGCCATCTCCTTGAACAGTGTGTCAGCTGTCGCGGGGCCTGGCGTGTGCAGCGGTGCAGGAGGCCTCACGGCGCGCGGCGAAGGCCTTGTGTGTCACCCCTCTTCCTCCTCTTCCGGGCAGGAGCTAACGGCCGCCGGCGAATGCGCGAGGGGATCCGCCTCTCCACTGGAAACCTCTGATTTTTAGCGACGAAATTTTCTCTCTCTTTGCAGCATGCGGTCGGTCTAAGGACCCTTCAAACGAAATTTTCATCGTTCGAGATTCGTGCTGCTCCTATGACCTGCAAGATCTCCTTTGCCCTCTTGTTAGCTTCCTTCATCGGTGGGCTAGAGCGGACCGGTGGCGAGGTTGTCGCCGGCCACGGTCGATGGACAAGGCTAGTAGGCAGTAGAGTTAGGTTAGGGGTTGGAATTTTTAGGAGCTCCAATGTTTGATGGACCTAGAAATAGGATTTTGATGTCGCCCAAAGGGGTGAATAGACGAGAAGACTAATTTAAACTTTCTTCCAAAAAACTTGAACTGCCAGGCGTCACCAGTCAAACCGGAGGTTGACCAGTTAGACCGGTCTCTGGCTATGCTCCATAGGAGGCACCGGTCAGACCAGTGTTGCACAGAGCACTTGCAAAAACAACTTCAAGCACCTCTTGACTTCTAGCACGAACCAAACTTGGTGAGTGGCCTTGGTAGACCCCCTGCACACACAAATAGCACACCTAAGTAGATCGAAGCGGAAGCAAATCAAATATGCTAAAAAACAGCTTAGAGAGGCAAACCACAAAGAGAAGTAAGGATTTGATTCCCGAAGTTCACCTCCTACTTAGGAAAAGTTATGTCTCCAGTGAGGAGCTTGCAAGGGATTTTTCCCATAATAAATGTGTCTTTTTCAATCACTTTCCTCCTTTCCTCTAGGGCGATCTTTTCCATGAAAAGGCAAGATCACAGCTCTCACAAATTTTCTGCTGCTCACCACAATCTAGGAAGCTAGCCGGCGACGCCTAGCCGTCTTGGAGGCAAACCTCCAAGAGTAACAAATGTTTCAAAGCTTGTAGACGTGAAATCGAAGTGCTCAAGCTATGGGAATGCTATTGTTAGCTCACAAAGGCTCTCTTGAGCTCATTCTCTCAACCCAACTCAAAGATATGGCTTGGATCCACGCCTCATAAAGAGAGGTTGGGGATTGAGGACTATGTGTGGTTCGAGGACCGGTGGATGGTCGCTTCCTAGTGTGATGAGTGATTGACAACGTTGTGTGGAATAATTCTTGGCTAAGTATTGCAAGTGTAGGTTGCGGCTTGACTCGTGTTGGTGCTGGTGAAGAACAAGCACGAAAGGTCATTGCCGGTGAGGCCTCCAGGTGTAGATAAGACAAGTAGGCTTGGTTCGAGGGACCCGATGGCCAGTGGGGTCAAGTGCGGGCCGCATGGTGGCAAGAACAGCAAGATGAAGTCGGTGGACGGTTTCTTGGTTGAGCCACAAAACCAAGGTCGAGCCGGGACTTCGTGGGAGCCAAGTCATGAGTGGTGATTGGCAAAGGCTACATCAAGTTCGCGGGGTTTGCGGTGGTTCACCAGAAAATCACCGGGTTACTCGGCTGAGCCACAAAGCCGAGGCCGAAGACCGGCGTGGGCGTGCGGCCAAAATCAGCCTGACCGGTTTGGAGAACCGGTCTGACCGGTTTGGGGTAGCAGGGTGCCGGAAGCTTCGAAGAGGAGGACACGCGTCGGGATCGCAAGGCTTGCGTCGAGGCTACGAGGAGTGCGGTCGCCGGGCATCCGTCTGATGGTGCTATGAAGACAAATTCCCAAAGTGCCCTTGGTGGGCGTGTATCTTAGTTTAGGCCTTAGGGGCATTTTAGACTTTAGGCTTGCCTCCATATAACCCAAGAGGTGAGAGGATGGCAGCCAACTCTTGGAACCCTAGCTCATTTGGTTTTCCTATTTTCCCTTCATATTTTGCCTAGGATTTCTATAGGACTAGCTTGAGAGCTTCATGGTGAGATCTTGTGAGAAGGAAGGATGATCTGGCGGCAAGCTAGACCTTGTATGAACCTCTTTGTGATGTATAGATGATTCGGCGTGGTTCCTCAAGGCTTGTTTTAGTCCTTCCCGGTTTTCCTTTTTGGTGATTTTCGGAGCTCTTTTTGTGCTATTTTCGTTCTTCGTTCGATTCATCGATTTGAGGGCATTTCTCCATGGATTTCTTTGAAGGGATCATGGGTGAGTGCCTTGTGCCTCTTTGTGGATGATCTTGACCCCTCAAACACCGGATTTGGCCTTCAATTCATTGATTTTTGGATGAACCATAGTTCATAGTGTTCTTGGCCAAGATTTGCGATTCTGGGAGTTGTAGGGAGTTCAACGTCGTAATTTTTGGGGCATAACCTCTCCTTGGGGTGTTCATCATCTCCCCAAAGTTTCGTCTCAAAGCTCCAAGTGGTTTGGGAGATCCATCGATCGAAATTTTGGAGTTGTCCCGCGGGCATTTTTTCTGAGTTGTCCAGGAAGTTCCGACCCTAAGGCTGTATGTTCCGGTATGGGGCCGAAAGTTACGACAATATCTTCCGTTGAGTCTCGGGCTTGGTCCGGAAGTTCCGACCTCTTGGTCGTATGTTTCGGTAGGTTGCTGCAGTTCTAGGTTTTGCCGAAAGTTCCGACAATATCTTCCGGTGGGGCTCGGGCTTGGTCCGGAAGTTCCAACCTCTTGGTCGTATATTCTGGTAGGTTGCTGCAGTGCTCAGTTTTGCTCCGCTTTGTCCGTGGTTGTTTCCATCTCGCTTCCGCTTTGCTTCCTAGCTTTTCAAGCTTTGTTCCTAAGGTCTCGAGAGAGGTTTGTGTGTGATTCCTCTTGTTCGTGTGTGACCCTCAGAGTTGCGATTGGGATATAGGCCGAGTTCTTTTGAGAAAGAATTTTTATCGGCTCCCATTCACTCCCCCCTCTCTGGTCGCCAATCCGGTCCTTCAAGTGGTATTAGAGCCGGTTCGGGTCTTTATTGACTCTAACTAGTCTAAGATCCAAGGATGGTGTACCAGGAACGGGGTTCGGGTCCTCCACACTTCGATGGAAAGAACTACCAGATGTGGAGTAAGCGGATGGCGGCGTTCCTCCGCGGAAAGGGTCAGATCCTTTGGGATGTCACGGTGGACAATGGCTATGTCCAGCCGATGAACTTCCTCGCTCCAAGATCAAGAGACATGTTCGACGCCAACAATAAGGCGGTCAACTACTTGTTTCGTGCTTTGTGTCAGCCTGAGTTCGATCGGGTGCACACCGAGCACTTGGCTTGTAGAATCTGGTCGGTGTTGAAGGAAGCTCATGTTGGGAATGCCCAGGTTCAGGCTCGGATGTATGCGACCTACCAGAGAGAGTACGGGAACTTCATTCATCTCCCTGGTGAGTCCATCGATGCCTTGTTTCAGAGGTTCACGGTGGTTGTGAACAACATGAGGGCCAATGTGGACGTGCTCCCATACGATGATCATGATAGAGCTGTCAAGCTCTTACACTCTTTGGATCGTACGGTTTGGGGCGGAAAGTTCGAGGCCATTGTGGAGTCGGAGAAGTATGACACTCTGACGGTAAACGAGCTGTTCTCGAAGCTCAAGTTGGCTAAGGTGGATAGGGGCATGACAGCCAAGATCGAGGGCCCGACTGACTCTCATAGTCTCGCCCTCGTCGGTGGTTCGAAAGGAAAGGCTAACACTAACCCATCCACCAGGATGTTCTCTTTGTCCTCTTTGTTGTCTATGCCAGATGAGGAGTTCAATGTGCTTGGAGAGGATGAGCTGGTGTTGTTGACGAGGAGATTCGAGAGGCTACACGAGAACCGGGTGAACATGAGGAGGAACACGAGGACATGCTTCCAGTGCGGCAAGCCAGGTCACTTCGTCGCTGACTGCCCGAGAAGGTCGAGAACAAGGATGGCTACAAGCACAAGTCAAGGACGGATGGCAAGTACCGGCCGAGGCGTGACCACAAGAGCAAGCACAAGAACAAGCATAAGGACGAGCGACGATCGAGGAAGAAGGAGAGCCGAGGCAAGGCCCAAGCAATGGTTGGAGCGAGCGACGTCGACTCCAGTTCCGCGTACTCCACCTCGAGCTCAAGCAGCAGTGAAGATGAAGGTGATCATCGCAAGGGCAGGAAGTCGTCCAAGAATCTGAGCGGGCTGAGCTGCTTCTCTAGAGACGGCTTCTGCACCATGGTGCTGAGCTCCGGTAGCAAGAAGAGCACACAGAGCGACTCGGACTCCGATTCCGACGACGAGGTGCGTGATGAACTCCCCTTCTTGCGTCAGGAGAATGAACGACTTGGCTTGTTCTTGATAATCGTGATGATATACTTAGGGAAGCTAAGAAAATGAGGAAAGAGCTTAGGGCCTCACTCGAGGATGCTAGGACTAGCGTGGCTGAGCTAGAAACATAGAATTTGGATGCTAAGCTGGAAATTGATTCTCTGAAAGCTTCACCTGTTGTTTCTGATGACATTGAATGTGTTGATTGTCCTATTTTCCTTGCTGATCTTGCCTTGTTTAAGGAAAAGCATGCCTCCAAGTGTGAGGAACTAGATGTGCTTAGGGTTGAGGTGGCTGAGCTTAAGTCTAGACCTGCTTTGCTAGGTGCTTGCACTTCTTGCCCTGTCTTGCATGGTAAAATTGATGAGATGCATGCTTACACTGTTTCTCTTGAGGCTAAGTTGAAAGAACTAATTCCTACATCTTGCTCTACCTGTGAAATGCATGCTTTGAAGAATTTGGAACTTGCACATTATGTTGATCGTTTGCAGGATGAGAATGATGAGCTGAGGAAGTTGATGGGTTGGTTGTCTGGTCATGAGCCTCAGTTGAGGATAATGATTGAGACATACAAGAGGCAGGATGGTGAGGGACTTGGGGCAAACAAGATTGGTGAGGGAGTGGAGAAAACATTCCAGAGCCACCAAAAACCCACCACAAAAATGATTTCCCTCCTAAACCTAACCATCTCAGGAACCGACTAGACACAATGTAACGCCCGCGTTTTTAGCTCCTAATAAATCACCTAATAAATCACGCGTGTTTTCAAAATTATCCAGCTGAGCTCAATTACCCCCTCTTAAACCCTAGTCACCGCCTCCCCCTCTCACCATCAGCGCGCGTGCCGCGAATCCCGCCGGCACCGCCCGCACTCGGGCCAGCACCCACGCGTGCTTCTCGGCGTTGCGGTCGGCCACCGTGCTGGGAATCCCGCGCACGCCGCGGTCCCGCCGGCCGGTCCGCCTCGCCATCACCGCCGTCCCGAAAATCACGCCGACGCCCGGAAATCGTAAAACCCCGCAAAAACCCTTCCCCCTAATTTCCTAACCGTTTTTCTAATTTTCTAAACCTTTTCCCCTATTTCTTTTCCTTTCTTTCCTATTTTTCCCTTTTCTTTCCTTCCTTTTCTTTCTTTCTTTCTTTCTTTCCCTTTTCTCCCTTTCTTTTCTTTTTCTTCCCTTCTTTTCCTTCCTTTCTTTTCTTCCTTCCCTTCTCTCTTCCTCCTTTCCCCTTCTTCTCCCCCGCGGCCAGCCCTGCCTGGCACCACTGACCCGCGCGCCTGGCGCCCGAGCACGCCGCCCCTTCCTTCCCCCACACACAAGGCCCCCCCCCCGCACCCGGTGGGCGTCGAGGCATCCCATCCGCCAGGACACGACGTGACCCCCGCCGGGACCCCCATTACTTCGAGTTGTCACACCACGGCGTCGCCGCCGCCGGCCGTCCCACCCCGCCGGTCCCGCCGGCCTACCACCCCCGTGCCACTTGCTTGAAGAGACTCAACGGTGCTCGACGACCTCCGCCCCTCGCCCCGTGCCGGTCCCGTCGCCCGGCGACCGGCCCGGCCGGCCCCCGCGCGCGCCGCCGGCGACCTCCCCGCCACAAAAATCTCCCCCCGAACCGACCTCGCTCCGGCTATAAATAGCCCTGCCCCGTTCTCGCCGCACTACCAAACCACCACAACCCCTCCATTGCCTCGCCGCACGACCACATCGAGCCACCACTGCAAGCCCATCACCACCACCGTTCCCCCCACGATGAGCCGCCTCCACAGCGCGCCCTAGCCCAAGGTGAGTGAGGGAGGTGAATCCCCTCGTCGCCCTCTCCCTTTTCCCCCTCTCGCTGGCCGCGGCCGTGGCCGGGAGGACGGCGGGCCGCCGCCGCCCAAGCCTCCCCTGCCTCTGGCCGGCTACCAGGGAGGAAGAAAGGGGCGTTTTGCCCAAAATCCCCTATCCTTTTCCCTTTTCCAGACTAAACCCCCCTATTCCATCTCTCTCTCTTTTTCTTTCCAAGTAGCCCCTAGGTTAATAATTAATTGGAGATCAGATACTGTTAAGCCCTAAACAAATTACAACCAAACCCGTACGAAATTTATATTATCATAATCACACCCTTTCTCCATTAATAGAAATTACTAATAGGTCCTCAGCCCTATAACCTCCCTTTAACCTAACATCCCATGCACGATTTTATTCCCGATTAATCCCAATCTCACCACACCTTTCCCAGGAATATCCCCGCCGAACCATACACCAACCTTTCCCCCCTAGGGCTTATATATTTTCCCCTCTCCATCTATTTTCCCCTCCTCGAGCTTGGCCGGTAATATGTGTGCTTAATGATTGCTTGCTTGTGTATGCGCTATAGCCGACGGTGTAGGCGAAGGAAGGTACCTCGAGCCGGAGGTCGGAGCCGACTACTGCGAGCAGGAGCCCGAGATCCCGAACGCCGAGCCGGCACTCCCCGAAGACTTCGAAGACGACAAGTTCAATCTCACCCTTTGATGCATGCTTCTGTCCTAGTTTTATAAATACACCCTATACCTGTTTTATAAATTGCATATTGTTTTACTGCAAAACATGGTAGGATAGCCACCCTTGATTTCTATGATTGAACCTTGTTTTGGCCTAAACGAGTGCTTTAAAAAGGTGTGAGTGCTTTAAAAATGGAAATGGGATATGTTTGGAAAATGAGTAAAGGACTGGGTAGACGGGATGGACTTGTGTGTCAGGAGTATGGGTGAGCTCGTACCTGTGTGGTTGAGCGTGTTGGGAGTTGTCCATCTTGTCGGTTAAGGACCGGGTTGCGTGACATCTCACCTGACCCAAATGATCGTACAACCACTCGACCGTTGTATGTGGCAACGGCTTAGCATAAACCCCACTAGTTAATCTACTTGCCATCTGGTGTGCGGGTGAGCGGCGGGAGACCAAGGAGTAGGGGTACGCTCTGTATGAGGTACGCCCTGGTTATGTGGGATAACCCCTTGGTTGCTTCCGTGGTGGCTCGTAGCGTTAGCTAAGGTGGGTAATGGCTTTGATAGGATCTGTACCGACACTGAGGTGTCCGTGTGACGGTACCCTACTTGTGGGTAAAGTTTACAACATATGCAGAGTGTCAAACCTATTCGGATAGCCGTGTCCACGGTATTGGACGAGTCACGGTGTGGTCACAAAAACTAGTGTTTGGGATGGGATGTTTTCTGGCGTGAGTTGTTTTCTGGGTAAAGTGTGTGGCTGTGTGCCTGGGCTACAACGGACGGGAAGTCCGATAGTTCCACAGAGGTTTTCCTAAAACAATTGAGTCACTTTGGTTATGAAAATGTTTGCAAAAACCTTTTTGAAATGAACCCCTGCATGAGTAAGTTTGCAAAATGAACCTTAACCTGATCCTTGTTATACTTTATGCGTGATTCTGCTTATAAGCCCCTCCGTGGGTGGGGTTGGATTTGCTGAGTACGTTTGTGCTCACCCTTGTTGTACTAACTATTTTTCAGAGGAGGATCCCGATTATATTCCCGAAGACGTCGAGTAGGTCGCCGCCCTACACCCAACCGTGCCTGTGTACCCAGGGCCTCCACCGAAAGCTTCCATGGTGTGGTACTCTGAGGAGGCCATGGAAGCCTTTGCTATCGTAGTGTGGTCGTTAGCGTTTGTGTTGTTCCTTGTAGCGTTGGCACTTCCGCGCCCTCTGTGTCGCCGTGATGTAAAAGACTGATCCACCTGTTGTAATAAATGTGTTACCAGCCTCCTGGGACTGGTATTTGTGTCACATTTAGTCACCTCTGATGAGGGGACGCTTCAAGTGGTATTAGAGCCGTAGGTTGGCCGTAGGACACGACCACTAGGATACGAGACCTCCTCTGGTCCTCTCTAACCTTTCCTTTGCTGAGCTCATCTTTTCCTAAATACTTACCTTGATCCTTGCCTAATTCCAGATGGCTAACCCCGAATGGAACGGAGGAGTCTGCCTTGTCCAGCCTAGTCTCCCTAACCTACTGCGGCTCAGCTTAGAGCACGTCGGAGTAAGGGATCCGTCGGAGTTCGTCTATCGGGAGTACGAACGCTACGGCACCCTTCGGTGTAAGCTGCTGATCTTTGTGTGAAGAAGCACGCTTTACCTCGACATAGAACCTTGGTTCGTCTCCGCCACTGGATTTCGCTTCGCCGACACCTACCCCAAGGCTGCTCGGAAGGCTCTGCGACAGCTACGAGTGGTTTATAGACAGCACCTCCGAAGGACTCCAATGGGATTCTTTCCACCCTCCGGAGGAAGAGGACGCTCGTGGATTGATCGCATGAGAGGACTAGAACGAGAGGAAGAAGACCTAGAAGAGGCAGTTTCCCACCTATCCATCTACCTCAATGGCCTAGACCACCTCTACCAGGAGCAAGCCCAGCAACTGAAGCAACAGATTGACAGAGCGGAAAGAGCGGAGCAAAGGAAAGAGCTGGAAAGGATTAAGACAACCATGGCGGAAGTTGAGCTACACAACATGGAGCAAGACTACCTTAGGGAAAGAGAACGTTCGGAGATGTTCCACAAAAAGCTATGGGATGAGCTCCATAGGGAACGTAGAAGGAGAAGAAAAGAAACTTACTTGGATGAGGAAGAACCCGAAGAAACTCACTGGGACAAAGGGACCCAGACCGAGGATGAGATACTGGAGCAAGATCTCCCACTGAAGAAGCGCCGCATCCAGCTAGAGGAAGAATCACCATGAGGATAAGACTAGGGTGTTTAGGCTAGAAGCTGAGTTCTAGTAATAATAAGTGTACCCCGAAGAATGTACCCCAACCTTTCTACTAAATAAAGTATCCATCTCTTGTACCCCACCACAACCTGTTCAACTCTACCTTTGTTTTCAGATGGCGGAAGATGGGTGGACCCAAGGCGTGTGCCAGGAGGAGCCTGGTTTTGCTCGCCTTCTTATCAACTCCCTGAAGCGCCTCGGTATCACTGAGCGCCCTAGGTACTACATCAGAGAGTACGAGCAACTCGGCACTCTTCGCTGTAGGGTGGTCCTCTCCGTCGCTAGAAGCAACCGCCACACCAACATCAAGCCGTGGCGCGTAACCGCCACTGGATTTCGACACCGAGACACCTATCCTTTGGCCCTCAGAAAAGCCCTCCGCTACCTGTGCCGGATCTACGAGGAACACCTCGTCCCCACACCAATGAGGTACTTCCCTCCCGCCATCAGAACCCCAGTTTGGCAGGCCCGCATGAGAAACCTGGAACGACGCCGCCACCAAGAAGACCTACTGTGCCACGTAGTCGCCTACCTTGTCTCCCTGGATAAGCTCTTCGATGACCAAGCCAGGAACTTGAGGGAACAAATCAGTCGGGCCGAGCAAGCGGAAGTCACAGTAAGGATGCACCAAGTCCGAGTGGCTCAAGCTGAAGCAAGGACCGCAACCGCCATAAGAAGTGAAGCCGTTGCCCAGGAAAGCCTCAGGCGAATCCAGGACCAACGCATGCAAGAATGGACCAACGGCGGAACACCCGTTCCAGCCATTGGAGAAGCTCAAGTCCTGCTGGGAACACCCCTTGTAGGATGGGGAGGAACTATCGAAGTCCCGCCGGCACCACCGAGCGCTACCGAACCCCCCAACAACGACCGCCGAAGCCGCAGCACAGCCTCAGGAAAATGGAAACCCCGAAGGTGAGAATGATGATGAGCTGCTCATTCCGCTGGAAGAACACTCGACCCTAGAAGATGGCTCTCCTCGTGAGTAGCATGCCCCAGTGACCCTGACCCAGGGAATGAAGCCGTACTGGTCCAAGTCGCACCCTTAGTCCTTAGTCGTGTAGTGTGTCCGCGTAGTCGGGATGTATCCTCCTCGCTGGTGTGTAATAAAAACTTGTTTGTGCTTGCTTGCTTGCTATGTGCTTGTTGTGTGCTTACTGGCAGGAGTAGACCCTGCCTTTTCAAAAAGAAATCCGATATAATCCACTTAAACATCACATAAAACTAGATCTCTTAGAAAACCCGCTTCTTTACAGATGGTTTCCAGGCGCCCTGTCAGGACCCACCAAGGCCCCGGCCGATCGGACGCTGAAGGATCGCAAGCCAATCGGAGGGAGCGTCTTCATGACCAGGAAGTTAACCAAGATGAAGATGGAGGAGAGAACGTGGTCCTGCCACCACCACCCCTCCCATTGACTTGGCACAAGTCTTGGCCAACCAGACCGTCCTGATGGAGGCCATTTTCAACACCGTCAACCGCCCAAGACCCCGAGTTTTGGGCATGAACGAGAAGCTGATAGAGTTCCTCAGGACGAAGCCGCCCACCTTTGGCGGGTCGGTGAATCCTTTGGACGCTAACGACTGGCTGAGAGCCATCCTGAGGGAACTAGAGTCCTTCAACTGTGAGGACCGCGACAAGGTTCTCCTGGCAGCTCACCAGCTCACCAGGACAGCCCTAGCCTGGTGGAAAAACTACTGCGCAGCAGCCAAGGATCCCTCCGCCATCACATGGGATGAATTCGTGGAAGAGTTCCGCCGCTACCACATCCCGGAGGCCACACTGAAGCGGAAGGCAGACGAGTTCCGTGAACTCCGCCAAGGCAACATGTCCGTGGAAGAGTACACATACCGGTTCATAGGCCGGCACGCTATGCCCCCGAGGAAGTGGACAAAGATTCCAAGAAGCAGGAAATGTTCAAGAAGGGGCTGACTCCGGAACTGAGGACCCTGCTAACCCCTCAGATCTACCCGGACTTCAACACCCTCATGAACATGGAAATACTCACAGAAAGAGCGAGGGCAGAAGAGAAGAAGGAAAACAAGCGCAAGTTTATGGAGCACAAGGCTAAGCAGCAAGAGCGGTCCCAGAGGCCGAGAAACTTTGGACACCCCATGTCCAGGTTCCAAGCTCCCATGCAGTACAGAACCCAATCCCAAGCCACGAGCTCGCAAGCCCCCAGAACCCAGTTCAAGCCCTACAACAACTAGAGTTCCATGAAGCCCCCACAGAACAATACCAGCCAGATCACTGCCAACAACAACAACAGCTCCCGAGTGTGTTTCAACTGCCGAGAAACCGGACACTTCATCGCCAACTGCCCGTATGCCAAAAAGCCAACCACCACCACCTACTCCAACTCGGTGAACGGGCCAAGGCCACTAGCGTCTAGAGCCAACCGCATGCCGGTGCGCATCAACAATAACTTCGGCAACAACAACAGCAACCAGCAGATGAGGCAGCCCCAGCAGTCGTATGGACGAGCCCGGGTCAACCACATCAATGCGCAGGAGGCACAGGAAGCACAAGGCGTAGTGCTCGGTGAGTTCCTGGTTAGCTCAGTCTTGGTTACCATACTATTCGATTCGGGAGCATTGCACTCATTCATATCCTCAAGCTTTGTGGAAAAGCATAGCATACCCACAGTACTACTAAAAGCACCCCTATTAACTCGAACGCCCGGAGGTGACATTAAGTGTCAACTGGGATGCCCTCGGGTAAGGATTATTTTAAGTGGGGTAGAGTTCCTAGCAGACCTGGTAGTACTGAAGTCCAAGGGGATAGATGTGATCCTTGGGATGGACTGGTTAAGCCAACACCATGGCCTTATAAGTTGCGCCGATAAGGTAGCGCACCTAACCAACCCAGACGGGATACAAGTGACCTGCCACACCCGAGGACACAGGCCGGACATAATGGTTTTCAACATAGAAGCCAAGTCTATAGAAGATGTCCCAGTAGTGCGAGAATACCCAGATGTGTTTCCCGAAGAACTCCCTGGAATGCCACCAGACAGGGATATAGAGTTCGTAATCGACCTTATCCCTGGAACCTCTCCATAGCCAAGAGACCCTATAGGATGGCAGCCCCTGAGTTGGCAGAATTGAAGAAGCAGCTAGCAGAACTACAGCGGAGTAGGTTCATCAGACCGAGCTCATCACCATGGGGAGCCCCAATGCTTTTCGTGGAAAAGAAGGATAAGAGCATGAGGATGTGCGTGGACTATCACTCGCTGAACGAGGTCACTATCAAAAACAAGTACCCTCTCCCCAGAATAGATGATCTGTTTGGCCAGCTGAAGGGAGCCAAGTACTTTTCGAAGGTGGATCTAAGGTCAGGATACCACCAACTCAAGATTAGGGAAAGTGACATCCCCAAGACTGCCTTTGTCACTCGATACGGGCAGTATGAGTTCAAGTGATGTCCTTCGGACTCACCAATGCACCAGCATACTTCATGAACCTCATGAATAAGGTGTTTATGGAAGAGCTGGACAAGTTTGTCGTAGTCTTTATTGACGACATACTTGTTTACTCCAAGAGCGTGGAGGAACACGAGCAGCATCTTCGAGTAGTGCTGGGGAAATTGAGGGCACACAAGCTGTACGCCAAGTTCAGCAAGTGTGAATTTTGGCTGGAGAAAATATCTTTCCTTGGGCATATTCTGACTGCAGAAGGAGTAGTTGTAGACCCCGGGAAAGTTGAAACAGTCTCCAACTGGCAGCAACCGACCAACGCGAGCGAGATCAGAAGTTTCCTTGGTTTAGCAGGGTACTACCGGAGATTTATCAAAGGATTCTCCAAGATTGCCCGGCCCATGACAGAGTTGCTCAAGAAGGAGAAGAAGTTCAACTGGACCGAGTCCTGTGAGAAAAGTTTCCAAGAGTTGAAGAGAAGATTGACCACAGCCCCAGTGCTGACCCTGCCAGACATTCAATGAGACTTTGTCGTGTATTGCGACGCTTCCCGACAGGGGTTGGGATGTGTTCTCATGCAAGATGGGAAGGTAGTGGCATATGCTTCCCGTCAGCTCAAACCCCATGAGCAGAATTATCCCACCCATGATCTGGAGTTTGCAGCTGTAGTACATGCCCTGAAGATCTGGAGACACTACCTGATTGGGAACAAGTGTGAAATCTACACAGACCACAAGAGTCTAAAATACATCTTCACCCAGCCCGACCTGAACCTAAGGCAAAGAAGGTGGCTAGAGTTAGTTAAAGACTATAACCTAGAAATTCACTACCACCCAGGGAAGGCAAATGTAGTAGCAGACGCCCTGAGCCGGAAATCTTACGAGAAGGCAGCACCCAAGAGTGCCCCGCTGCAAGAAGAGATGGCGCGACTCAACGTGCACATTGTCCCCCAAGGCTACGTCCGCCAGCTGAGTGTTCAGCCTACCCTAGAGGAGAAGATCCGGAAGGCCCAAGAAACCGACGAGAATCTGATGAAGATCCGCAAGCATACCGGAGAGAACAAGGCCCCTGACTTCAGAGTGGATGACCAAGGCACCCTGTGGTACAAAAATAGGATATGCGTGCCTGAAGGCGGAGACTTCCGACAGACCATCATGGATGAGGCTCACAACTCAGCATACTCCATTCACCCGGGATCCACCAAGATGTACATGGACCTAAAACAGAAGTATTGGTGGAATGGGATGAAAGCAGACATTGCACGGTTCGTCGCCCACTGTGACACTTGTCAAAGGATCAAAGCCGAACACCAGTAGCCCGCAGGACTGTTGCAACCTCTACCAATCCCGGTTTGGAAATGGGACGAGATAGGTATGGATTTCGTAGTGGGGTTGACAAGGACTCAGAAGGGACATGACTCCATATGGGTGATCGTGGACCGACTCACTAAAGTCGCTCACTTTCTACCCGTACGGACCACTTATGGTGGAGAGAAGTTGGCAAAACTCTACATAGAGAATATAGTAAAGCTGCATGGAGTGCCTAGCAGAATAGTCTCAGACAGAGGGACCCAGTTCACCTCTAGGTTCTGGAAAAGCCTGCATAAAGCCATGGGTACCAAGCTAGATTTCAGCTCAGCGTACCACCCGCAGACAGACGGACAGACCGAAAGGGTGAATCAAATTTTGGAAGACATGTTGAGAGCATGCGTCCTCACATATGGCAAAGATTGGGAGCAGAGTCTGCCATATGCAGAATTTTCCTACAACAACGACTACCAAGCAAGTCTGGGAATGTCACCATTCGAAGCACTATACGGGAGGAAATGTAGGACACCCCTAATGTGGTCAGAAGTAGGGGAGCGTGCCCTGGTTGGGCCCGCACTTATAAAGGAAGCCGAAGAGCGAGTAGCCGATATCCGAGAAAAGTTGAGAGCCGCCCCATCCCGACAGAAGAGCTACGCAGACAAGAAGAGGCGTGAAGCAAGCTTCAATCCGGGAGATTTCGTCTACCTCAAGGTTTCACCTATCCGAGGGACTCGGAGATTCCAAGTGCACGAAAAGTTGGCCCCTCGGTACATCGGACCGTATAAAGTACTAAAGAGGGTCGGAGCAGTAGCATACCGGTTGGAGCTACCCGAAGAAATGTCAGATATACACCCAGTATTCCATATCTCCCAACTACGTAGATGTTTGAAGGTTCTTGAAGAGAAGCGAGTACCGGTGGAAACCATCGATCTACAGCCAGACCTTAGGTACCAGGAGGTGCCCGTCAAGATTTTGGACACAGTGGTTAAGCGGACGAGAACATTAGAAGTACGAGTTTGCAGAGTCCAATGGAGCAGACACGGAGTGGAAGAAGCCACGTGGGAACGAGAAGACGCATTGAAGAAGGAGGTTCCCCACCTGTTCGAAACCTTGCCGAATCTCTAGGGCGAGATTCATTTTAAGTGGGGTAGGTTTGTAACGCTCGCGTTTTTAGCTCCTAATAAATCACCTAATAAATCACGCGTGTTTTCAAAATTGTCCAGCTGAGCTCAATTACCCCCTCTCAAACCCTAATCACCGCCTCCCCTTCTCACCATCAGCGCGCGTGCCGCGAATCCCGCCGGCACCGCCCGCACTCGGGCCAGCACCCACGTGTGCTTCCCAGCGCCGCGGTCGGCCACCGTGCCGGGAATCCCGCGCACGCCGCGGTCCCACCGGCAAGTCCGCCTCGCTATCACCGCCGTCCCGAAAATCACGCCGACGCCCGGAAATCGTAAAACCCCGCAAAAACCCTCCCCCCAATTTCCTAACCGTTTTTCTAATTTTCTAAACCTTTTCCCCTATTTCTTTTCCTTTCTTTCCTATTTTTCCCTTTTCTTTCCTCCCTTTTCTTCCTTTCTTTCCCTTTTCTCCCTTTCTTTTCTTTTTCTTCCCTTCTTTTCCTTCCTTTCTTTTCTTCCTTCCCTTCTCTCTTCCTCCTTTCCCCTTCTTCCCCCCCGCGGCCGGCCCTGCCTGGCACCGCTGACCCGCGCGCCCCGGCGCCCGAGCACGTCGGCCCCTTCCTTCCCCCCCGCACGCCGGCCGCCCCCCGCACCGGCCGGCCGTCGAGGCATCCCATCCGCCAGGACACGACGTGACCCCGCCGGGACCGCCATTACTTCGAGTTGTCACACCACGGCGTCGCCGCCGCCGGCCGTCCCGCCGCCGGGGTCCCGCCGGCCTACCACCCCCGCGCCACTTGCTTGAAGAGACTCAACAGTGCTCGACGACCTCCGCCCCCGCCCGTGCCGTCCCGTCGCCGGACCGGCCCGGTCCGCCCCCGATCTTGCCGCGCCGCGACCTCCCCGCCACAAAAATCTCCCCCCGAACCGACCTCGCTCCGGCTATAAATAGCCCTGCCCCGTTCTCGCCGCACTACCAAACCACCACAACCCCTCCATTGCCTTGCCGCACGACCACATCGAGCCACCATCGCAAGCCCATCACCACCACCGTTCCCCCACGAGAAGCCGCCTCCACAGCGCGCCCTAGCCCAAGGTGAGTGAGGGAGGTGAATCCCCTCGTCGCCCTCTCCCTTTTCCCCCTCTCGCTGGCTGCGGCCGTGGCCGGGAGTACGGCGGGCCGCCACCGCCCGAGCCTCCCCTGCCTCTGGCCGGCTGCGAACCAGGGAGGAAGAAAGGGGCGTTTTGCCCAAAAGCCCCTATCCTTTTCCCTTTTCCAGACTAACCCCCCTATTCCATCTCTCTCTCTTTTTCTTTCCAAGTAGCCCCTAGGTTAATAATTAATTGGAGATCAGATACTGTTAAGCCCTAACAATTACAACCAGACCCGTACGAAATTTATATTATCATAATCACACCCTTTCTCCATTAATAGAAATTACTAATAGGTCCTCAGCCCTATAACCTCCCTTTAACCTAACATCCCATGCACGATTTATTCCTGATTAATCCCAATCTCACCACACCTTTCCCAGGAATATCCCCGCCGAACCATACACCAACCTTTCCCCCCTAGGGCTTATATATTTTCCCCTCTCCATCTATTTTCCCCTCATTGAGCTCGGCTGGTAATATGTGTGCTTAATGATTGCTTGCTTGTGTATGCTCTATAGCCGACGGTGTAGACGAAGGAAGGTACCTCAAGCCGGAGGTCGGAGCCGACTACTGCGAGCAGGAGCCCGAGATCCCGAACGCCGAGCCGGCACTCCCCGAAGACTTCGAAGACGGCAAGTTCAATCTCACCCTTTTATGCATGCTTCTGTCCTAGTTTTATAAATACACCCTATACCCATTTTATAAATTGCATATTGTTTTACTGCAAAAAATGGTAGGATAGCCACCCTTGATTGCTATGATTGAACCTTGTTTTGGCCTAAATGAGTGCTTTAAAAAGGTGTGAGTGCTTTAAAAATGGAAATGGGATATGTTTGGAAAATGAGTAAAGGACTGGGTAGACGGGATGGACGTGTGTGTCAGGAGTATGGGTGAGCTCGTACCTGTGTGGTTGAGCGTATTGGGAGTTGTCCATCTTGTCGGTTAAGGACCGGGTTGCGTGACATCTCACCTGACCCAAATGATCGTACAACCACTCGACCGTTGTATGTGGCAACGGCTTAGCATAAACCCCACTAGTTAATCTACTTGCCATCTGGTGTGCGGGTGAGCGGCGGGAGACCAAGGAGTAGGGGTACGCTCTGTGTGAGGTACACCCTGGTTATGTGGGATAACCCCTTGGTTGCTTCCGTGGTGGCTCGTAGCGTTAGCTTAGGTGGGTAATGGCTTTGATAGGATCCGTACCGGCACTGAGGTGTCCGTGTGACGGTACCCTACTTGTGGGTAAAGTGTACAACCTCTGCAGAGTGTCAAACCTATTCGAATAGCCGTGTCCACGGTATTGGACGAGTCATGGTGTGGTCACAAAAACTAGTGTTTAGGATGGGATGTTTTTTGGCGTGAGTTGTTTTCTGGGTAAAGTGTGGCTGTGTGCCTGGGCTACGACGGACGGGAAGTCCGGTAGTTCCACAGAGGTTTTCCTAAAACAATTGAGTCACTTTGGTTATGAAAATGTTTGCAAAAACCTTTTTGAAATGATCCCCTGCATGAGTAAGTTTGCAAAATGAACCTTAACCTGATCCTTGTTATACTTTATGCGTGATTCTTCTTATAAGCCCCTCCGTGGGTGGGGTTGGATTTGCTGAGTACGTTTGTGTTCACCCTTGTTGTACTAACTATTGTTCAGAGGAGGATCCCGATTATATTCCCGAAGACGTCGAGTAGGTCGCCGCCCTACACCCAACCGTGCCTATGTACCCAGGGCCTCCACCGAAAGCTTCCATGGTGTGGTACTCTGAGGAGGCCATGGAAGCCTTTGCTATCGTAGTGTGGTCGTTAGCGTTTGTGTTGTTCCTTGTAGCGTTGGCACTTCCGTGCCCTCTGTGTCACCGTGATGTAAAAGACTGATCCACCTGTTGTAATAAATGTGTTACCAGCCTCCTGGGACTGGTATTTGTGTCACATTTAGTCACCTCTGATGAGGGGACGCTTCACACAACCCCAGCTCCACCCGTGTTTCCTCCACAAACAAATGATTTCCAAAAGCCTAAAGTTTGTGAGCACTTCCGGGAAAGTGTTCTTTGGGAAAGAATGTGAGAAGGCAAATGAGGAGAAGTCGTGTGAGAAGCCGAGTGGAGAGAAACCAAGTGAGCAGCCCCAAACCAAGCCTAAACCTAAGCCCATGAGGTTTCATTGTGGCTATTGTGGGAGAGATGGCCACAAGGATGAGTTTCGCTTCAAAAGGAAGCGAGAGGAGAGAATGGCGAAGGAGTGGGCTAACAGGGACAAGTACCACCCCTCTAGTGGTGTATTTGAGCCTCGTGTGCAAATGCCCAGAGCTAAGGCGAGTGTGAGAACAGTTCCGACTTGGGGAGAGCGAAAGGCTGCAGGAAGTGCTGCTGGCGGTGTGAAACCGGTCGGACCGATTTTGAAACCGGTCAGACCGGTTTGGAGTCTGTAGGGGGGCAAGTTTGGTTTTCGTGCTCGTGAGGGGTCTCGGTTTATCTCAGGTGGTCGTGGTTCAGGTGGTTGGTCTGGAGAGTCTGCAGATGGTCAGTTTGCTAGGCGTTCTCCCTTTCATGCTCAATACGGGGATGGGAGGAGTCGTAGCTTTGAGATGGAGAGGAGGGATGATCCACGGTTCTCCTTTCGTGGTTATGGTCCTCCTCCAGGCAGAGAGGGTTGGTTTCCTTGGAGTGGTTACCGGAGTGGTGTTCGTGGAGGTAGCTTTGATAGGAGAGATGCTTTGGAGTGTGCTAACCCCACTTTCGAGCAAATGGCTTGGCACTGGTTTTACTCTTTTGGTACTAACCCCAGTGCTGAGTCATTTGTTCGCTCACGTGCTCGCTTTTGAATTTTAGGTGGGAGACTTGAAGAACATTTGGTTGATTGACTCCGGTTGCTCGAGGCATATGACCGGAGACAAGGGGTGGTTCTCAAGTCTCGTCCCGGTGGTGACAAAGAGGTACATCACTTTTGGGGACAATGGGCGTGGGCGTGTGCTTTCAGAAAGTGAGATTAAGGTGAGTGACAAGATCACCCTTAGACGTGTTGCTCTTGTTCAATCGCTTGGATACAATTTGGTTTCTGTGTCCCAGCTGTTGGATGAGGGTTTTGAGGTGTTGTTTCGGCCTGGTGGTTCTCGGATTTTGGACTCTCGAGGGGACCTTGTCTGTATGGTCGTTCCCGAGGGTCAGGTATTTCGAGCTGATTTTTCTCATTCTTCTGGTGTTGAGCGTTGTTTCTTGGCTGGTTCTTCAAGTGAGTTGTGGAAGTGGCATAGGAAGTTGGGTCCTTGAGCTTTGACCTTTTGTCTCGCTTGAGTAAACTCAATTTTGGTCCAAGGATTGCCACAATTGAGGCTTGAGAAAGAGTTGGTTTGTGCGTCGTGTAGGCATGCCAAGATAGTAGCCTCTTCTCACCTGCCTCTCACCGATGTGATGACTGAGCGTCCATGCGAGCTGCTCCATATGGACCTTGTTGGCCCAGCTCGTGTGCGATCCGCGGGTGGGAAGTGGTATGTCCTTGTTGTGGTGGACGACTATTCTCGATATGTGTGGGTGTTCTTTCTCGAGGATAAGGGGGAGACGTTTGGTTTTGTTCGAGATCTTGTCTTGAGGTTGAGGAACGAGAGGCACGGAGATGCCATATGAGCAATCCACAGTGATAATGGCTCAGAATTCAGAAACTCTCGTTTTGAAACCTTTTGCCATGACTTGGGTCTTAAACACCAGTTTTCAAGTTCGTATACGCCTCCCCAGAATGGTGTTGTGGAAAGGAAAAACAAGACCTTGTGTGAGATGGCTCGGACGATGCTTGATGAGCATAGGACTCCGAGGAGGTTCTGGGCTGAGGCGGTGAATACCGCGTGCTATGTGTCAAACAAGATCTACCTCAGAGTGCATAAGAAGAAAACCTGCTACGAGTTGATGCACGGTCACACACCCAAGGTGAGTCACTTCCATGTCTTTGGTTACAAGTGCTTTATTCTGAAGAAAGGGAAGAAGTTGGATAAGTTTGAGGCTAGGCCGATCGATGGTATTTTCTTTGGTTATGCATCTCATTCTAGAGCATATCGTGTGCTCAATCTTGAAACTAACCAAATCGTGGAGACTTGCAAGGTAACCTTCGACGAGACACAGCCACGTAGTCAGCTTGTCTTTGATTGTGCAGGTGATGATGAGCTTGGCGAGGAGATCTTTCAGGAGGAGAAGCATGAACTTGGAGATGATGAAGATGGCGGTGTGGTGCCTCCGGCTGAGCATGTACCTACCACTTCGACTACAGTGGTGGACGGCCCCTCTCCTACACCTACGACGACAAATCAAGATCGAGGAGAAGCTACACTTGAGGGGAGGTAGCATCAAGGCGAGAACCTCCCCAGCGAGTACAAGTGGATCACCCAGCTTTAAGGATCATCGGTGACATGAATGAACGTACTACACGGTCGAGGGTTCAAAACAATTCTCATTTCTCTCATGCTACATTTGTTTCTACTTTTGAGCTCAAAGACATTGGACACGCACTATCTGATCATAATTGGGTTAATTCGATGCATGAGGAGTTGGAGAACTTTGAGAGGAATCAGGTTTGGGAATTGGTTGACCCTCCCCCAGGGTGTAAGCCGATTGGTACAAAGTGGGTGTGGAAGAACAAAGAGGGAGAGAAAGGTGAAGTGGTGAGGAACAAGTCAAGGCTTGTTGCTCAGGGGTTCAGTCAGAAGGAGGGGATCGACTACGAGCAGACCTTTGCTCCCGTAGCCCATTTGGAGGCAATAAGGATCCTTTTAGCCTTTTCCATGGCTAAAGGGCTCAAGTTGCACCAAATGGATGTGAAGAGTACTTTTCCTGAATGGTGTGTTGGAGGAAGAAGTGTATGTGAGGCAACCACCGGGGTTGGAGAGAGAAGTACCCCCACCGGGTGTACAAGTTGAGGAAGGCGCTTTATGGGTTAAAGCAGGGGGTTCTTGTTTGAGAGAGGTTTTGAGATGGGGAAGGTCGATCGGACCTTGTTTCTACTTAGGCAGGGCAGAGATATCCTGATTGTGCTGGTATACGTGGATGATATTGTCTTTGGTGGCTCGTCTAACTCTCTTGTTGCAAGGTTTGCAGAGGATATGAGCAGGGAATTTGAGATGAGCATGATGGGCGAGTTGCAGTTCTTCCTCGGGCTACAAATCAAGCAATCAAAGGAAGGAACGCTTGTGCACCAAGCTAAGTACACCAAGGACATTGTGCGGAAGTTCAAGATGGAGGATTCCAAGACTATGACGACACCGATGAGTACGACTACAGCTCTTGATGCAGACGAGGAAGGTGAACACGTGGACCAGAAGGAGTACCGGAGCATGATCGGGTCACTCCTATACTTGACGGCGACGAGGCCGGACATCCAGTTCTCGGTATGTCTGTGTGCTCATTTTCAAGCGTCTCTGAGGACTTCGCATCGGCAAGCGGTGAAGTGAATTTTTAGGTACTTGCGTCACACCCCCGACTTCGGCCTTTGGTACTCCGCGTCCTCTTCTTTGGCTCTTCATGGTTTTTCGGATGCGGATTTTGCCGGGTGTCGGTTGGATAGGAAGTCCACTTGTGGGACTTGACAGTTTTTGGGATCTTCTTTGGTGTCTTGGTCTTCCCGCAAACAGTTGAGTGTTGCTCAATCCACTACCGAGGTAGAGTATGTTGTCGTTGCTAGTTGTTACTCTCAGCTCCTTTGGATCACATACACCATGAGTGACTTTGGTGAGGAGTATACCCATGTCCCACTTCATTGTGATAGCCCCAGTGCCATAATCATTGCAAAGAACCCAGTGCTCCATTCCAAAACCAAGCACATAGAAGTGAGGTATCATTTTCGGAGAGACAATGTTGAGAAAGGGAAGATAGCCTTGATCCATGTACCCACACATGACCAACTAGCCGATATTTTCACCAAACCCCTAGATCAAGCAACTTTCACTCGTTTGCCGGGGGGGAGCTTGGTGTGTGTTTGATTTCTTGAGTTGGGTGAGTGGGAGCTTCTTTGTAGCATATGTATAGCTTTCTTTTATGCATTTCTTGCATTTGGCATGGCATATGTAACATGATGTATAGGCATCCTTGTATCTTAGATTGCATGCATTTTGTATCATATGCATTTTGTAGGAAAAGCTTCTCTCATATACATTGTTCACCATGATGTGCTATATATGATCGTGTGAGCTAGTTTGGTGTGCTATGGCTAGTTTGGCTTAGCTCTTGATGATCTTGATTTATATCCATGGTTGATGGCTATGCTTTTGAAAAATGTCACATATATGCTCTCTCAGGTGTAAATGCCTTTATATGATCTTGACATGTTTTAGTGGCTTGGTTATGCTTAATTTGTGGTTGGATAGCTAGTTTATTGATTATATGCGGCCAAAGGCTCATTTGCCATCATGAATGTTTAGCCCTCTTGCTTTATCTTGTGGAGGGGCATAAGTTCCTTTTGTCACAAAGACATTTCATGTACTATTTAAGAATTTGAAAATGCTTGGAAAATGTGCTCCCATGTCATATGTGCTAAAATTAAATTTGCTTTCGGTGCTAAACCGTTGCATGTTGCCTACCAATGAGAAGTCTCATATATAGAAGTAGGCACATGGCTTAGTGGCTTTGACATGACATGAGGTGCTTGTGGGTGTTTGTGATGGTCTTATGATTAGAATGGTTGTCCTAGCATGAAGTTTGTGTGGCTTTGCCATTTTGACATGTTTTGCTCATGTTTAGAACTTTGCTCATGAGAGGGTAAATTTTCGCAAAATTGCTCAATTCTATCTTAGCTTCGTCCGTTGGTTGTGAAACTTGGTAATCATGAAGTTGATGTCATTACGAAGCTGTAGAGTACCTAACTTTCTCATTTGGACATGTGTATCATCTTGTGATGAATTTTGTATACTTGAGAAGCTCTAGGTTGCATGTTTTCAAACTTGAGCCTTGATTCATGCATTGGCAACAAGGGGGAGAAAGAAAGGTTGAGAAAAGTTGCATTTCATCCCTAGAACCTATCCCAAGAGTCAAGGGGGAGCGTGTGCATTTCTTTTGCATTTTTGGCTTTTGGGGGGTGTGGTCTGCTGTATGAAATCGGCCTGACCGGTTTTGGGAACCGGTCTGGCCGGTTTTGGTGGAACCGGTCTGACCGGTTTTGGGAACCGGCCTGACCGGTTTGTGCCAGGGTTGGCACTTGTTCAGGGGGAGTTTGCATATGTGCAGGTGGAGCTCTTGTATGCTTTGGTGGTTTGTGCTCTTTGCTTGAGCATGGTTTTGTCTCGGATGTGTCGAGTCGTTGCCCTTGCCTAAGGGGCCCGAGACTTGTCTTCTTCAAGTGATCCTGTTCTTTGCCTTTCTCGGCTTTCGATCGCTTGTTGGAGTTTCTTTTTATTCGTTTCTTTTCGTTTTCCTTTTCTCTGATTTCCAAATATGTGCGTTGTTAATGCACTCATCAAGGGGGAGATTGAGGACCATGTGTGGTTCGAGGACTGGTGGATGGTCGCTTCCTAGTGTGATGAGTGATTGACAACGTTGTGTGGACTAATTCTTGGCTAAGTATTGCAGATGCAGGTTGCGGCTTGACTCGTGTTGGTGCAGGTGAAGAACAAGCGCGAAAGGTCGTTGCCGGTGAGGCCTCCAGGTGTGGAGAAGACAAGTAGGCTTGGTTCGAGGGACCCGATGGCCAGCGGGGTCAAGTGCGGGCTGCATGGTGGCAAGAACAGCAAGATGAAGTCGGTGGACGGTTTGTTGGTTGAGCCACAAAACCAAGGTCGAGCCGGGACTTCGTGGGAGCCAAATCATGAGTGGTGATTGGTGGAGGCTACATCAAGTTCGCGGGGTTTGCGGCGGTTCACCAGAAAATCACAGGGTTACTCGGCTGAGCCACAAAGCCGAGGCCGAAGACCGGGCGTGGCTGTCTAGCCAAAATCGGCCTGACGGGTTTGGAGAACCGGTCTGACCGGTTTGGGGTCGCAGGGCGCCGGAAGCTTCGAAGCGTTGGACACGCGTCAGGATCGCAAGGCTTGCGTCGAGGCTACGCAGAGTGCGGTCGTTGGGCATCCGTTTGATGGTGCTACGAAGACAAATTCCCAAAGTGCCCTTGGTGGGCGTGTATCTTAGTGTAGGCCTTAGGGGCATTTTAGACTTTAGGCTTGCCTCCATATAACCCAAGAGGTGAGAGGATGGCAGCCAACTCTTGGAACCCTAGCTCATTTGGTTTTCCTATTTTCCCTTCATATTTTGCCTAGGATTTCTATAAGACTAGCTTGAGAGCTTCATGGTGAGATCTTGTGAGAAGGAAGGATGATCGGGTGGCAAGCTAGACCTTGTATGAACCTCTTTGTGATGTATAGATGATTCGACGTGGTTCCTCAAGGCTTGTTTGAGTCCTTCCCGATTTTCCTTTTTGGTGATTTTCAGAGCTCTTTTTGTGCCATTTTTGTTCTTCTTACGATTCGTCGATTTGAGGGTGTTTCTCTCCGGATTTCTTTGAGGGGATCATGGGTGAGTGCCTTGTGCCTCTTTGTGGATGATCTTGACCCCTCAAACACCGGATTTGGCCTTCGATTTGTTGATTTTCGGATGAACCCTAGTTCATAGTGTTCTTGGCCAAGATTTGCGATTACGGGAGTTTGAGGCCGCAACATAACCTCTCCTTGGGGTGTTCATCATTTCCCTAAAGTTTCGTCTCAAAGCTCCAAGTGGTTTGGGAGATCCATCGATCGAAAGTTTGGAGTTGTCCCACAGGCGTTTTTTCTGAGCTGTCCAGGAAGTTCCGACCCTGAGGTTGTATGTTCCGGTATGGGGCCGAAAGTTCCGACAATATCTTCCGTTGAGTCTCGGGCTTGGCCCGGAAGTTCCGACCTCTTGGTCGTATGTTCTGGTAGGTTGCTGCAGTTCTAGGTTTTACCGAAAGTTCCGACAATATCTTCCGGTGGGGCTCGGGCTTGGTCCGGAAGTTCCGACATCTTGGTCGTATATTCCGGTAGGTTGCTGCAGTGCTCGGTTTTGCTCCGCTTTGTCCGTGGTTGTTTCCATCTCGCTTCCGCTTTGCTTCCTAGCTTTTCAAGCTTTGTTCCTAAGGTCTTGAGAGAGGTTTGTGTGTGATTTCGCTTGTTCGTGTGTGACCCTCGGAGTTGCGATTGGGATATAGGCCGAGTTCTTTTGAGAAAGAATTTTTATCGGCTCCCATTCACTCCCCCTCTCTGGTCGCCAATCCGATCCTTCAGACAATCACTAAGGCTTTGGTTTAGCAAGAAATAACTTGGGAGCTTAGCAACAACACAAGGAACATCAGCCCTTCACTAAAGAGGGCTTGGGGTACTTATACCAAACAAAGGAGAAAGCTAGTCCTTAGCTGTCGGGCGACACTTGTGCCCACACCAGTCATACCAGTGTATGAAAAACTAGTCGTTGGGCCCGCAGTAGATGTGACACCCCAGGTTTTCAGTTAAGGTTAATTGACGCTAATGATCTAGTCAATCCAGTGAAACACGTGACTTGGTCAAACATTGGTCAACCTGGGCCATCACCTCGAAACCTAGCCAACATTCCTAATGGTCAACCTTTGGTCAAAGCTTGGCTAAAACTTGTCAAACCCTAGTCAAACCCCTACCCAAACCCTTTGACTTCCAGGGCCACTCTTGAACTTTTGCCGCGTTCTCCAAATTTCACCTAAACACTTCAAATTCTCCCAATATAAAAGTTGTCCAGTTTTATGAGGGACACAACTTTCATGTTGGGTGGCATTTGCAATTTGGAGTGGAAAATGGTGTAAAACTGTGGTCAACACCAGCAGCTCCTGTTCACGAGCGCCGAGAAAAACTCCAAGTTTGGCAAGCTGTTATGCATTTTCTATTAAGCAAAACACCATCGAGCCCTGGGAGAAAATCGTGGTCAAAACAGCCTAGACCAAACTATTCACATGCTGGAACGCCACACGCGCGACATCGCCCCTGGCGCGCCACGTCGGCTCCGCCGTCGTACGCCGCCGTACGCATGCCGAGGCGGGCTCGCGACCGCCGGTCCGTGCGCCGTGCCTTGCGCTCCCGTGCATGACGCTCATGGACCCCCGGCCGTGCCACGTGCCGCGTCCTCACATGCCGGCCGGCCGCACCGCCTCGCGCCATGCCGTGGCCATGCTGTGACTCGACTCGTGAAGCGCCTCTCCAACTCACCCGCACCTATAAAAGGTCGTCGCCCGCCCCTCCTCGCGCGAGCATCGAGCGCCGCCGCATCCGCCATTGCCGCTGCCGGCGAACTCCCCGCTCCGCTCTCTTACTGCGCCAAACCACACCTCCGAAGCCCCACCTAGGACACCTAGGAGCTCGCACCACAGCATGTTGACCCGCTCCACTATGAACCTCGCCGGATTTCCAGTAGCCGCGGCCGCGCCGCCACCGCTCACCGGCGACGTCTCCGGCCGAGCCACCGCCACCAATAGGTCTGTGGTGAGCCCATTCGCGAGCCTGTGTCGTTTGATACCCACCTGCGGCCGTCTCTCGCCGCCAGCGAGGGTGTGCTTGTGAGAGTTTCTGCGCTCGAGGGCCTTTTGGTTAGAAACGAGGGTATAGTTGTGAAGTAAAGAAAGTTCTAGGGATCTGTGTGCAAATATATTCTTGCCCTTTTTATAGTTCTGACCAGTGACTTGTAAAATCTATAAAAATTCAAGGAAAATTAGAAAAATGCAAAAACTAATTTGTTAGTTTCCATGTGAGTAACTTTTCAACTTTTGTAAAGCATGATCAAACTTTTGAGTTATATTTTTTGCATGAAAAATTGAAATCCTTTTAACCTAGATCTATTGTAGTTCAAAATCTACATGTGATCGTGAGCTGATTTTTGGATATGTTGTGAGTACAGCCATTTGTAGGCCCTACACCAAAGTTTGCACAAAGTTGAGGAGTAAATCTTTTAATATGATTTATCTTGTAATTATGATGAATCTTCCTTAATTAATTTTATAGCTTAAAATAAATTTATTTTTGTGCCCAAGTTCTGGCTATGGTCTTCTTATGACTAAACACCTTTTGTGAATTTATCATGATTTTATAACAGTCAAAAATATTTATTCTTGATTTATGCTTAGTTCTAAAAGTAATTGCATATCTCATGATCTATAGTAGCCCTAGATGTATATGTTGGTTGCATGGCAGTTTTGGACCAGAGAATCAATGAGAGAAAGTTTGGATCCAAAAGTTGTTTATTTATTTTTATATGCATTTTTCTTGTTTGTGGTAAATAAAAGTTGTTATTTGTGGTATAATTAATTTATAACTTAAATAAGTGTGCACTTTTTCTTAGTGACTTTGTATTAGAGCTAAAAGCTTCAGAAATGTCACCATTGTGTTTTATGAATTTATTTAATAATAAAAACTATGGGAAGCCATTTTAAGCTTAATGTTAAGTTTAATTGGAAAACCATCACTACACACCTAATGACCATATGTACGTGAGGTGAAACATGCTAACAAGTTTAAAACCACCCCTTGCTATTTTGTGAAATTAAATTTATTTATTTATATAAATATGTACACAATCACCATAAAAAAGAATAGTTAATAAAACAGCACATATTGTTCCCTTATAGGAAGAGTATGTTGAATGTATCTATTATCTAGGTGGATGTGGTCAACCATGCACCCCATGGTTGTCAAGTGTTGTTTTGTAATTAATTAAATCAAAACTGTCAATTAAATCTTGCATATGCATTCTCGTGTAGATCTCCCGACGGTAGCTATACGCTCGTGGCGGAAGGAGGAGACGGAGGAGTTGACGGGGATGTGCACTACGTCGCTATAGAGGAAGACCTGGACCAAAGTCCAGAAGGGCCCAAGGCCAACCTTGTCAACGAAGGCAAGCCCCGGTTCATCCTTAACCTATTTGTTTATTTAAATTATGTAGCTATCTTTGTTATGCTTGTGCATTTACGTTCAGGAGTTGATATAAAACCCTAGTTGCATGATCGCTAGGTGCCTATGTTCTTTTACTAGTATGTTAGGTCATTAGATGCTATGCTCTAAGGACTCGGTAAAAGTCGAGTGATGTTCATCACTTGCGAGAATAGGTTCTTATGTTGGAAGCATAAGATCTTTATAAATCGATTGCTCATGAGGTAAGAGCATGGGATTTGGGATCCGGTTTAGTGGCTTTCGTGGGCTAAGCTTTTGAATGTACTAAGCACTTTTCGGGAATGGGACCGGTAAGCCTAGCACCTTAATGAGACGGTACGTGATTTTACTATTACTAATCTTGAGTAGTTTCCTGCCCGGCCCGCAACCGGGAGGATGGTACATGTGTGAGGCTAGATGTACTATGTGGGGGCATACCGGATAGCCTTGTACCCAGGACTGTAAGCTATTATCCCAAGCCGAGGATTTTTGGGAACTGTTTGGTCGGTGTCATCTCTATCGGGGCCGTTGACGGTGAAAATCCGTCAACCTAGCCATGAGTTTACCTTCGGTGTTGGCATTAGTTTTATACCTTATCCATTGGTACTAACCCCCGTGGTATAACAAGTTCACGTGTGCATGTCGTTTTTGGAGTTTAATGTTTATGCGGGGATTTAGTGTTGAATGCAAGACTTTCGGGATAAGTTCATCAAGCACCTCATGACAAGACCTTGAAGCCCCGAACAAGTCATGCAATGAAGCAAACATAACTCCAAGAAGCCGGGGACTTGATCCGAGAAGACGACGCAATCCAGGGACCCGACCGGAAAAGTGCTTCGAATCTTGCAAGACAAGGAGTTGAGTCCAATTCGGAGAGAAACCGACGACATGGACCTACATGCGAAGGGGGAAACATCCAGGAAGCAAGGGAACCGACGTGGGACAAAGGAGCCCACGGGCCGGGCCAAAATGGGCCCGGGCCGGCCGGCCCCGGTCCGGTCGGCCCGAGCCCATTTTGGGCCCAAACGTGCTCTCCTTTGCCCTAGCCGCCAATCGGGCTATTTATAGCCCCCTGACCGAGAGCCACGGGGGGAAGATTTCGTCTTCGGCCGCCGAGGAGCAGAGAAGAGAGGGACACCATGTCGGAGAGGAGAGGGTCGAGCTAGTTGACTAGGGTTTCCCTAGCCGACGTGGGAACCTTGCATGGAAGACCACGTCGGAGTTCCCGAGCTAGAAGCAAGATCAAGGAAGGATCCCGGTGGTGATCTTGTGTATGTATCATTGTCATAGTTGAATTATCAAGTTGAATCTTTTCTTAGCGATCAAGTGTTTCCTCGAAGATTTCGTTTTTCGATCGGCTTTGCTTATTCCAATTCTATTCGTACGATAGATTACATAGGGTGTTCTTGTAGCCGCGGTGGCTAGAGGTACACGCCGGATCTTCCGAAAGAATCTCGACTTGTCTTTTGACTCGCCCTAAGCTCCCCGCATGAATAGGGATACGTTGTGACAGAACGGGGGTCTCGAAAGGCGGATGTTTTCGGATTTGGACGGGAAACCACGATTTAAAGAGGCTTCTATTAAGATTCGATTTGCTACTTCTTCTCTTGCTTGGAGCTTCAACAAAAAGCTTACCCCGATCCGTTTAGATCGGTTTATCTACCCAATCTTACTTTGTTTTCTCCGGTCTTTAGTAGATTAGATTTATCTTTGTTTTGTGTTCTTATCTAGATGCATTAGGGTTTCTCTTTTACCAAAGATTGAAGTTACTTGGCTTTAATAGATTAAGTCTTGCGTCACACATTTGTTCCACGGATTCGATACCTTGGGTTCACCACTCGAGGGAAGAAGGGTCCCTTGACTACGACGGGAGACTTGTACGCTTGCGAGTCACGAACGAACTTTGATACAATTATTAACCGTCAACGGGGGCATCGCTCCGTGTGTTTAGGTCTACCTTGCAAGGGTTTTAATCAATCGATTGTCGGCCTCTTACTATTATCCGAGACTTCTTAATCAACTGGCCATGATATCTCTTAATGATGGAACTATGTGAATTCTTCTGCGTGAATTAATTGTATTGTACAATTCTTGATTGCATTAGTTGCTTATTATAGTAATGGTAAACTTACTAGAAGTTGAGCTAAAATATTGAAAGTAAGGATCCATGATCCTAGTTGCTTTTTGGAACATCAAACCCACCAGCCAAATGCCTTACATGTCTAGAGGTAACTTTTGTCGGGTAAGTCTTGCTGAGTATTAATATACTCAGCCTTGCTATAATTGTTGCTTCAAGGTGAAGTTGTTTGGCTTGGAGAGATTCCACCCAGTTGGGTGCTGGAATGGGTGGATGACGTTGAGTGATGGCATCACGGATAGTCTCCTGTGATGTCTTTGTTGGTATTTCTTAACCTCACCACTATGGCACTAAGTTAGCGTGAGCGTGTAAGAAACACCAAGGTACACTAACGAGTGCGAACGAATCCGCAAGCGCACGGATACACCGTAGCACTTCTCCCTCGGGAGTATTCCAAAGGGCATCGAATCCAAGGAATGGTGTGTACTACCTTCTATACTAGAAGAACGATCCAAGGACACCAAGCCCCTGCTTAGGTAGAGAGATGATGGGGTGCTCGTTTCTAGAGAGTAAAGCTGTATGGATCTCGCTTCGGACACCGGACCCTCCTGGCTATAACAGTTGGTTCACGGCAAAGGGTTGCCTACACCTGTATTCGAATGTGGGGGATTCCGAAAGGGTCCAACAGCTGTCACCACCGCGGCCTACCCCAAGAAAACCGTGGGATACAAGGCAATCGAAGGATAACCCGTAGTTCAGACACCACGTCTACTCCACTGATTACTACCATAGCACGGCTTCGTCTGTCGACTCGTAGCAACACTATAGCACTTCGTATAAATACAAAGCGACGAACCCGCGAGTACAGCTATACCTCACCCATCATTGACCCGAGGTGGCACGAGGTCGAATGACTAAGCGCCATTTAATGTATTCCAATAAGATCTAACGAGATAACTCACACAAACGGAATGCAGAGTTATTCATCTAGTCAACAAGATCAAAGGATCGTGTCACGAAGAACACGAGCCTCTAAATGATGAACAGACGAAGAACTCAAGAACATGTCACCCATGCATGAATATCATTTTAGTCTAAAAGGAAAATACAGAAATACTCACTTTGCTCTAAATGAAGAACAAATGGGAGTCTCACCCACACCACCACCTACATAGCACCTACACCTATCTACATATGGAGAGGTGAGAACTCACCTCTCCAAGTGAGAAATGAGAGAGGGGAGAGTTTTGGGATGTGTATTCATTCTTACCCCTCCCCTTCTATTTATAGGCCCGAGTCACTGCGCGAGAACAACCCAAGCACCACAGGAATGCCCTTAGGATCCAATGGGGAGACGACACGTGGAAGATGGAGGCGAACCGCCTCAAGGTGGGGTCGGCCGACCTGGGGATCGACCGACCTGGGCCCACCATGTTTTGCGCTAAGCTTTCTCCCAGTGACTGATATGTGGCCCCTTATGACGGTTCCAGGTGCCCACACGGTTTGGAGGCGGTTAGCTCGGGTTGTGGGCCCTTGAATCCTTGTGATGAACACGTGGCAGCGTCTAATTCGTTGGGAAGTGCTTCTCTTGGATTTATGAGGTGTCATGGACACATGGCATCCTGTGTGCCAGCACATCGCCACGTGGCCTGGTGTGGGTCCCACCAGGCCCACATGATGTCTTGTGCATATCTCTCTCATCCGGGCTCTAATGTATGCGAATGATATATCTGTTTCGATCGAGCCCGTCGCAATGGTGCAAACCAATTTGACATTTAAGGTTGTTTATGACGACGTCCTTCAATAGCCATTGGACTACTTGCTCTCAACTGTACCATTTGGCACGCATTTCGGTGCATTCTGCAATGAAAGCTAGGAACACCAACACTTGTGGAATTTGCTAGGAACACCAACACTTGTGGAATTTGTCAGTATAAACCCTTATTCTAGTTTGATGACCATTTTCCAATTATTTTATGCAGGAATTGATGGTGTAAAAGCAGTGCTTAACAACCGTCAACAATCTTATCGTATCGCTAGAGTATTTCCGCTGTTTAAAACTCTGAACCTTTACTTATCATGTCATGAACCATGGTTTGTAATAATTAAAGCCCTAAGGTTGAATTTGGATTTAGTTCGTGTAATGTACTCTGGACTCTCCTTCGTGTGAGTTTTAATGTATACGTTTCGATCCTCTCTGTGTGTTTCAAGTGATTTACTGGGCTAGTTATGACCCGGAGGGAAGAGGGAACCTAACCATGGATCAGAATTCGGGAGGAGGCAAAGACTGGATGAGGGTGGTGTCGGGGCTCAACCAAAGAAACCGTGGCCGATGCGCGCAGGAGGAGCGGAGATGAGACGTCGGCATACCTTGCCGCCGATGATGAGCTAGCAATCGTCCTTGGAGTTGTGCTTGGCGACCTCCTCGAGCTTGAGGTGCAGCGTGGCGGTGGTCTCCTCGAAGGAGAAGTGGTGGAACTTGATCTTCTCGACATCGACGTCGGGCTTGTAAGGGACGGGGATCTCGCCGGACTTCTCGAACGGGATCTTGATGCGGCCGATGACGGTGACGTCGACGAGGAGGACGACGCGGACGAGGTAGGGGATGACGCTCCCGGGCTGGATGTCCCTGTAGGTGCTCTTGATGTCATCGAAGACGAGGGAGACGGGGATCTTGACGGTCTCCTGGCAAGAACGGAAGTCTTAAACAGAAAACTACGGAGGATTCGAGGAGAGAGAGCAGTGGAGGGATCCAAGGAGGGGAGGAGAGGACTGACCCCCACTTGACTCCTTGGGGCGGAGGACGTTGACGTTGGTGTAGACCTTGGCCTTGGACATGGTGCCGACAGATCCGAGATCCAGCAAGCGGTTATGGTGCGGCACCGGCGATCAGGCAGCCACCGCCGCCGGCAGCGAGTCCGGGCTAGGGTTTCGAAGACGAGGAGGGGGAACAGGGACCGGGGCTACCGACCAAGGTGAAAAGGGAGGGAGGGAGAGAAAGAGGTGTGGGCGGATCTGAGGATGGGAGACGGTGGCGGATGGGTGGGGGAGGTGGGAGACGGGTGGGCTGCTGGGAAGGGTTAGGGTTAGGGGAGTGGATGGATATTTATTAGACATTGAGTGCATCTTAGCTGTCTATTTTTCATCCAACGATTTAGGTAAGATGTTGTTTTAATTAGGCCGTGTGGGCCAAATAGTTAGAGGGGCTTGTACCGGGCTTACTTCATATTTTCGAAGTTTTTTGTTTTTGTTTTTGTTTTTTCATTTAAGGTATTCTTGTGAAGTAACTAGCAAAAATAATTATCTTGTATGCTTAAATATTTTTTAAAATGTAAAGTACTACATATGTAGTGTTACACCAGAGTTTTCAAGAATTTTTAAGTAAATCTGCTATTTTCTATCATTTAAATGAATTTCTACGTGTTTATCGAAAGTAATTCAAAATTGACCTATATGTGCATCTAATAAGTTTAAAAAATTCAAAAAAATTATATTTAGGCGCCTATGGTCCATTCTAGGCCACATCTAGGAGATTGACGGAAAATTCAATTGGCTTGTAGGAAATTTCAAACTTCTACTAGTCACCTTGTTATAAAATAATGATAATAATAAATAAAACTTATCAAAAAATTATGTAAATTGACATAGGATCATTTTATCAATGTACAAGCTTGACAAAAAAGTTTCATAAGATTTTGTGAAAATTGGAGTATACATTGTTCATAAACTAGCTAGATCATCACATTGTTTCATACAACTCAACTTAAACTTCAAAGTTTGTACACACTCATACTTTCTTACTCATGGGCACCTCAAATTTGAATGCAACCTTGTGTTGACCATAACATTAGAGAATATTAAGTTATATTAGCAATTATTATGAAAAACATGTTTTTTATATTCTCTTTTTAGTTGGAAAAGATATGTTGTATGAAAAGCGATTAAGAAATAGCAATTAAGATAAAAATGGCACTGAATAAAACATCTCGATTTTAGAAAAAATTAGGAAAAAGAATCAACCGATTTGGAGTTCGTATGAGGGAGAAAGACTAGTTACAATTTTTAATCCGAGGAAAAAAAGAGAAATCGGTCCATCTTCATGAACACGTGGCGAACTATAATGAACTGATCGATTTTTCTTTTTTTCCTCGGATTAAAACTTGTAACTAGTCGTTCTCCCTCATACGAACTCGAAATGAGGTGATTCTTCTTCCCAAAAATTTTTAAAATCATGATTTATCAAGTTATGGTGTTGGATTCAATCATTTCTTCATGCAACAAAACATGAAAAATTCAAATTTTAAAATCCAAGTTTGACTCGGTCAAAACTCAGTCAAACGAAACACGAGATGAACTCGGATGAAAATCTTTTGAACACAAAAGTTTCATAACTTGTCGTGACTAACAAACTTTGTGTAGGTCAAATTTCCATTTGATATTATGTAGTTCAAATATAACAAGCCACTCACATAGTTTAAGGAACTATGTGAGTGACTTGTTATATTTGGACTACATAATACTCAACTTTTTTGAAATGACTTGAGATTTTTTTGGTAGTCATTTGTAGCAAAAATACAGTCCCTCACAAGAACTTACATTTTTTGGACAATTATTTTAATTTTTATAATTTTTTTCGTGTTGTGTGAGACAAAATATGGCGAATTATACATTGAAAACTCTATAATTATGCAGCGACCTCCACATGTATTTGTTTCCTAGGACACAAGGGCATGAGAAATGGTACTAAGAAAGAAAAACAATTTGATGTGATTTCTAAGAGTAACATTTTGTCCTCACTATATGTAGGCGTTTTCAATAGAGTTTTTAATTGTGAAAATGCTCATGAGCTATTGTCACACCCTGAAATTTCCAATTTCAGGATGTGAATAGAAAGAATAATTAAATAACGATTTTCTCATAATTTTAAAATTTTTTCCAACATTTATTTTTCTTTATAGGAAAAATCCATTGTTTGATTTTCTGAATTGAATAAAAAGTTATGTGTGTTGCATTCATGGTGATGCATCTAGTGGTTATTGAGTGCAATAGGTTTAAAAAAATGTGTTTAGGAGCTGTCCTAATTTTCCCGAGAATTTTCCGGATTTTTCTGGAACTTATTCTCATTTTCCTTGAGCTATTTCTATTTATTAGAAGGCTCTAAAATCTTTTTCATGAGCTCCAAATGTTTTATTTGGATTATCCATGTCTTAATCTATCTCTAGGAATTTTCCTGAAATTTTTGTGATTTTCGAGTATTTTTCATGCTCTAAAAACATTTTCTGGTGTTTACTGGAATTGTTTTCGCATTGAAAGATAAATTCGAAAAAACCTATCCTACTGGAACGGGTCGAGCCCGAAGGCCCGACCCGCTCCGGCCCGCTCGGCCTGCCCGCAAAGCCCATCGGGGCCCGGCCGCAAGCAGATTCGTCTCACCCCTCACTCGTCAACTGTGACCAAATTCAACAATTCTTCACTGTTGAATTAACTACTATGACCAAATTTGTATATCGTCATAGAAAGAATAATCTTCTATGACCAAATATTTTTTCGTCACTGTAAAGAGAACTTCTATGACCAAACAGGAAATCGTCACTAGGTAATGGTCATAGATGATAGCATTTGTACTAGTGGGCGTTCTTGTTGTCGTCGGTTTCGTCCGCGGGTGCATTGGCAGACAATTCGTCTGTTGAGATATCCTTGAGATATCGGTCAGGGTGTGTCCCTGTGGGTCCCGGCGTCTCGTTGGTAGTCATGAAGACTTGACGATCAGGGGAGCCGAGGCTGGAGTCGCTAGTCGCCACCTCTGTTGGAGTGTGCTCCTCAGCTGGAGCTAGCGGTGTTCCCTCTTGTAAGGGAAGTGAGTCATGGTAGGCGACACAGCGTGAGTTCCCGTCTGTCAGGTCTGCGGGCTTGCGGTCTGGCCGGTAGACGAATCTTCCTGTGGGTGTAGATGTTATAACCAGGCCGGTGGCTGGTCCTGACAGTGGTTGCTCAGTCGTGTGGTTCTCGAACTCGGGTTCGTCAGGGTCCGCCCCGAAGTCGAACTCGTAGGAGGAGTCCGAGTAGTAGCCGAAGATGAGGTTGGAGTCTAAGTTGTAGCTGGGGACGGTGTTGGAGCCCGAGTTGTGCTCGGAGACTATCTCCTTCACGGCCCGGCGCGTAGAGAGAGCCTTCGCGTGGGCCCTGCTGGCATTGCAGAGGCCGTATGGGAAGTGCTCATGGAGTGGGGAGTCCGCACATGATGGCTGAATGGCCGGCTCGCATACGATGGCCCACGGGGACGTCGAGTTCGAGTTGGAGGCGGATCCAAACTCGAAGTCGGCGTGTTGGTTGTAGAGCGAAATTTCGCCGAATTTTCCGGTGAGATCGCCCGTGACTACTTCAGGAAGTGTCACGAGCCTGGTCTTTGGTTTGGGCGTCATGGTGAGGCGGCGCTGTAAGGATCCAGCGCCGTCCGCAGTGCAAACCCAAGAGCCGAAGATGAAGGTGTCGCCGCGGTTGAAGGCGACAGTTGGCTTGATGAAGATTGAAGTCGTCGAGTTTGCCATGAGATCTTCAGCGAGAGCCCCTACCTGGCGCGCCAGCTATCGGTGTTTTAGACCGGCAACCTACCAAGGGGAGTACCCGAGGTAGATGAATGTGGCCTCGCTGAGATCGGTAACTCGAAGGAAGAGATACGTGGCACACAATTTAGACAGGTCGGGCCGCGAGGTGCTTAATAACCTACGTCCTGTATGTTTCGTAGCTCTGGACTGATTGGGTATGTTTACAAGATGATGCGTATGAGAGAGAAGGGTCCCTGCCTCACCTTATATAGTCCAGGAGGTAGGGTTACAAGTCGGTTCAGGGAGAGAGTACTAGTCGGGTACGTCTAGGAGTTCTCTACACAGTACAGGACATGTATAGCTTCCTATTCGAGTACTTCTCCACCGTAGTCCTTGCGCCTCACGCCATCAGGTGCCATGTGGCACAAGCCGGGTAGTCCCAGGGGCCCACCGAGTAGTCGGTCCTGGTACCCATCGAGGTAGTGGGCTCAGGGAGGTCCATACGACATCATGACCAAAGTGCACTGTGGCAAAGAACTGAGCGATAATTTTTTTGTTCTAATCATACCTGAAGCCCATAAGAAACTTGACCCTCTGCTTCTCACAAGTGCTAATAACCTCATTAAAGATTGGGTCATTTTTCTACTCCGTGTGCCCCAAATCCACATACTGAGCAATGTGGGTTATCTTGGATTTCTTTATAATGACCGTGGTACAGAAATCCTGCTGAAACTTATCCCAAAACCTAGCATCTGAGACGATTTTGTCACTGTCATAGGGATTCACATTTTTCAATTTCTTCAACTTCCTAGTCATTCCCTCCCCATGATACACAACTGGATGATCTAGATAAAAATAGATGGGTTTAGTAACCTTTACCCCTTCTGCATTACCATCTTATCTTCATCCATAGGGTCATCACATTTTTTTTGAGCATCATAGGGTCATCATAGGGTCAAGAGAGAGATGTTGGTGATGAATGTGATGACCCTCATCACATTCATCACCAACATCTCTCTCTTGACCTCCAATGTCATCCTTCTCTTCCTCACCATTTTCATTTGCATCACTGTCCCCTTGATTACTAGCTAGCCCTTTACCATGACGCATTTTCCTCTGATACACACCATAGTCCACGTAGGTCTCATCCTCGACATCATCGTCGTTGCTGGTCCCTATGTCCCCACCAAGATCATCCACTACCTATGATCTTCTCTTTGATGCACGAGGCCTCAAATTTCTCTCAATGCCACTGCCTCCTTCACCACTGGCCATAGTTGTTGTCCCTGGGTCATAAAAATTATGACAGGATAGTATACGACAACAGGGACTGATTTAACATGATAAGGAAAAGAAATTCACAATTTAGAGCAACTGGGTCCGCTCCGGTCCTGACCGGTGCCCTCCAGAACTGAGCCAGTGGCTCCAATTTCCAATCTGAGTAGCTAGGATGACAAGATATGATTATGGATATACTAGACTTTCCTACACATATATAAGTCGAAAACATGAAGAAAACAAGATTTAGGGTTGGACGGGCATCACCAGTCAGACCGTTTAGGGCTGTCCACCCCCTGTTGATGGTGAATTTCCATCAACCTAACCATGAATTTACCTTCGGTGTTAGCATTAGTTTAATATCTTATCCATTGGTACTAACCCCCTTGATATAACAAGTTCGCTCTTGCATGTCTTTTTGGAGTTTATTTTTTATGCAGGACATTATCACTAAATGCAAGACTTCCAGGTAAAGCTCATCAAGCACCTCGTGAGAAGATTATGAAGCTTAGTACGAGTCAAGATATGAAGTGAACATGACTCCAAGTGGCCCAAGGACCGAACCGTGAAGGCAGAAAACTCCTAGGACCTAGACAGAAAATGCTGAAGCTTGCGCGATAAGGAGCCCTATCCAAACCGCAGATAAACTGATATCAAGGGCCCACATGAAGAAGGGTGAAGGTTCCAAAAGACACAAGAAGCATCACCGACGAAGGAGGCCGCAAACCGGGCCAGGGTGGGCCTAAGCCGGTCGGCCCATCCCACTTCGGGCTCCATTCGCCGCCCCCTTTGACCTAGACGACCCTTGGACTATATATAGTCCCCGTGCGAAGACCCTTGGACTATATAATAGTCGTCATTCGCCACCAAGAAGCAGGGAAGAGAGAGACACCATTTCAGAGAGGAGAGGGTCGAGATAGTTGACTAGGGTTTCCCTGGCCGGCGTGGGAACCTTGCAAGGAAGACCACGTCGGAGTTCCAGGAGCTAGGATCAAGATCAAGGTATGATCCCGGTGGTGATCTTGTCCATGTATCATTTACTATGTTGAATTTACAAATTGGAATCCGGTTCTTAGCGATCAAGTGCTTCCTCTACAACTTTGTCTTCTTTAGGTTTTTCTTTCTCCCTGGCCTATTATCGAGATAGATCGCATAGGATGTTCTTGTAGCCGTGGTGGCTAGAGGTGCATGCCGAACCTACCAAGTATTTTCATCTTCTTCTTTTGGACTCGTCGTATGCTAACCCGCACGAATAGGGGTGCGTTGTGACAGGACGAAGGTTCCAAAAGGCAGACGTCTTCAGAGTTAGAACAGAAGCCATGATTTAAAGAGGCTTTTTATGAGATTCGATTTGCTATCTTCTTATTTGGTTGGAACTTCAACAAGAGATCGACCCAATCTCTCTAGATTGGTTTTACCTTCCCCTCTCTATCTCTTGCTACCTCTGGGGTTTCTTATATTAGATGAGTTTTCTTGATGTTTTCTTAGATTAGATGCAAAAAGCAATCTTTTGAAGATCAAGTGTTCTCAACTTTATTAGATTGAATCTTGCATCGCACATTCTTCCATGGATTCGATACCTTGGGTTCACACTTAAGGGAAGAAGGGTCCCTTGACTACATAGAGGATTTGTATGCCTACAAATCCAAACGGACTTTGATACAAATATTAACCGTTTATAAGCCCCTTTTTCTAGTGTCGTTGCCGGGGAACAAGCAATCAAGATCCGATCTAGTATCACATTTTCTTGTGAATATTTTCAGTTTTGTTTTAGTTTTTGTTTTTGCATCTACTAACTTTGATCATCCTCAAAAATCAATCTAATCTATTTTTTGACTAACCCTAGTTTTCTTAGATTTATTTTTATTTTTGTTTATATATATATATATTGTTTATTGCTAACCCTAACAGGAGATGGACGGCTACCTCTCCAACAAACCCAAAATTGTTGTGGATGATCCAGAAAAACTTTACAGGCAAAGGAGACAGGAAGCACAAGCTAAAAAGCTAGAATTTGCAGATCCAAAAGCGGAGGCTGAAGGATCGTCGGAATCTTCAAAGGAATCACCACCTCTAAGCCCTAAGGGAAGTCAACTTCAACCGCAACCAATGGGAGAACAATTGCAACCGGAGCGCAGGATTGGGGAGCTATGCACCCTGGACATCATCGACTTACCTATCCCAAACCTCACAGAGATCAGAAGGCCGTTTGAGATCAAAACCTCAACAATCCGCATGGTGCAGCATTCACCCTTCACCAGTGAAGAGGATTCCAACCTTCACCTCCATGCATTCATTCAATTAGGTTAGATATTCAACATGGATGAGGTGACTCAAAACCAAATGAGGGCAAGGGGTTTTCCATTCTTGCTACTTGGAAAAGCTTTGCAATGGTCTACACTCAACCGACGGAGACAATGCAAAATTGGGAGTCTTTGGTGAGAGCGTTCATGAAGGAATACTACTCACTGAGTAAGACTCAAAGCTTGCGTAATAAGATTGCTACTTTTGCTCAATATCCTACAGAGACTATTTCGGAAGCTTTCAAGCGCTTCAATGAATACACTCGGGCTGTGCCACATCATAAATTCCCAAAGGAAGATCTTGTTCAAAAGTTCTATCAAGGACTTACCATGACGTCAAGGACGATTATTGATGCATCCGCGGGAGGATCCATCATCGAGATTACACCAACCGAATCTTTCACTTTATTCAATAAGGTCACGTATAATGATACATGGGCGTCATCCGGACACTTACTTTCGGTTCAACCTACGGGGAATGTCAAAGGAGTATTGCAAGTGGAGAAGGAGGATGTACTTGAAGGCAAGATTGACTCGCTCATGAGGTTGGAGAAGAGTGCGGGGAGTATAGCTGTTGACGGCTGTTAAGCACCATATTTATGACCGTCAACTCCTGCATTTTTACACGAGAAATATACAACCATGGTAGAATAGGGGCTTATACTGACAAATTCCACAAGTGGCAATGTATATTTGAATGCAGGCAAGAAGCACAAGAAATAAAACAAAAGCACACCTCATCCTTCCACCCCATCATTCCAGCCAATGAGAGGCTGCCATGCAAGGCACCACGAATCACTGATGTCACCAATTCAAGGGAGAGAAGCCCAACGAATCAGAAGTTGACAAGCGTGTATCACATGGATCCTATGGCCCACAAACGTGTCCAAACCGCCTCCAAATCCTATAGACACCTGGAACCGACTTGAGGGCCCACTTGACAGCCACCACACGAAAGCACACTGCCACTGGGGCCACAAGGGGTCGACCAACCCCACAGGTCGGTTGAACCGACCTTGTGGTCACCAGTGAGCAACCGCCATGTGGTGCTTCCTGGTTGGTTCCTAGTCCATTTCTGCGGTGCTCACGCTAACCTCAAGAAGTTGTCCAAGCACTATAAATAGAAGTGAGGGGGGTTAGAATAGGACACACACTTCTTCTCATTTTGCCTTTGGGTTCCTACCTCTCTAGGAGATGTGTGCCTTTGCATAAGATTAGTCCTGGCTTGCTAGTGCTTAGAGATTAGAAGGAAGGTGAGGGGGTGACTTGGGGACATGCCATGGTGTTTTGGCATCTTTCCTCAAGAACGAACGTCTACAGGTGCCTTTATTCTTCATTTATACTAAAGTGAGTATTCCAACATTCTCTATTTAGACTAAAGTGGGTTCTTGCATTATTGAATAGTTCTTGTGTTCTTTATCTGTTCTTGATTTAGAGGCTTATGTTCTTCATGAACCCAACCCTCTGATCTTCTGGTGTAGTTCATAAGTTCCTAATTCTATTTGTATGCCAGTTAGTCTAACTACAGTAAAGTGGGTGCTCCATATGTTCTATTTAGATGAAAGTCCTTCTGTGATCCTTGCATGATATAGCTAATACCTGAGTGAGTTCTAGTCTCTCTCTCGTGGGTTCGTCGCTTCGTATTTATACAGAGTGCTATAGTGTTGTTGTGGGTGCATAGAGGCAGTGCTCGGTGTTTTGGACCGGCAACCTACTACGGGAGTACCCGAAGTAGATGAATGTGACTCGCCGAGATCGGTAACTCGAAGGAAGAGGCACGCGACACACAATTTAGACAGGTTCGGGCCGCGAGGTGCGTAATACCCTACGTCCTGTATGCTGCGTAGCTCTGGATTGATAGGGCACAATTACACGATGGTGCAATGGTGCGCCGTGAGTTGGATGAGGTGAGGTTAGGTCGGGTGATCCCGGGATCGGTCCCCGCCTCGCCTTATATAGTCCGGAGAGGCGTGGTTACAAGTCGGAGTAGGGAAGGAGTACTAGTCGAGTACGTCTAGGAGACCTCTACACGGTGCGGAACATGTACGAGTCCTATCCGAGTACTACTCCCGTGTTGTCCTTGTGCTCCACGCCCGCAGTGCCGTGTAGCGCAAGTCGGGTAGTCCCGTGGGCCCACCGAGTAGTCGGTCCCGGTACCCACCGAGGTAGTGGGCCCGGGGAGGTCCATACGACAAGCCCCCGAGTACTTTGTAGTCGAGAAGGATAGCTTCCAGTAGGTCTTGACGGCCTTAACGAGTAGTCCTCAAGCGTCCCCGAGTGCTACAAGTCAAAAGTCCTCAAGAGTAGTCGAAGCATCCCGAGGCCGGAATGTACTCCAACCGATGTTTGAGCAATCTTGAAGTCTTCTCGAGTAGTCCCAAGCGTCCTTGAAATCTGCCTTCGAAGGTCTTCAAAAATGCCTGCCTTGTCTTGAAGCCGGAGCCGTCAAGAAAGATGCGATTTGCCGAACCGCAATCCACGTGGAGTAGCCCCCGAGCCTCGAGCCGCGGGCTCTGGCTGAGGATCTATCCGAAGTCTTGGAGAGAAAATCCCGAAAAATCCGGAGAGAAAAAACCGAAGGACACGTGGCACGGAGCCCCCGAGCCTTGAGTCGAGTACTTCCTCTCGAATTGAAGGGTCTTCTTTGGAGAATGTGTCCTGAGATGCTCTTGAAACTAGCCGCGTCCCGGTAGTCGAGTAGAAGTAGCCGAGCCACCGAGGTGAGGCACGTCGACTAGTAGAATACGAAGAGTCACGCGCGAGCCGCCGAGTCGCCCACGCACGGACTTATCCGCCGCCCGTTACGGAGGCGGTTTGGCTTATAAATTCAAGCCGAAACCCTTAGGGTTTTCACCCAAGTGAGCCGCAGTCATTCGCGCACTTGAATCTTGAAGTAGATCCACTCCAACGAGCACGCCGCCGCAAGAGATCCAAGCGCATCGCCACCCGAAAGCCGTAGGGTAGCCCCCGAGCGGATGCGAGTGAAGACTTCCCTGTTCTTGGAGAATGAAGCCGTCCCCGTCGAAGACGTTGAAGGCCGGCGGAAAGAAGAGGAGCCATGCGAGAACCGCCGCGGCCGGCACGGAGCGGCGCCGCCCACGTCTCCACCGCGCGCCGACCCAAGCCGCGAGTGGAAAAGGTCGAAGGTGAAGACCGAGGACCTCGCCGACCCCCGCCGAACTCCGGTTCATCGGGGAGAAGGAGATCGACATGTGGAGGTCTGCCGCAGGAGACCCCTATCCAATGGAGAAGGCGCAAGACGAGATCCCGATGTTCTCGCGCTTCGTGGAGCGCGGGCTTGCGCTCCCAGCCGAGCGATTTCTTCAAAGGGCTTCTCGTGGTACTACGGCATCGAGTACCTCAACTTGAACCCCAACGGAATCTTCCACACTTCGTCTTCGTCCATTTCTCGCGAAGCATTCTTGGGGATCAAGCCGCATTGGATTCTCTTCCGCAAGTTCTTCCGCGTGAAGCCACGGCCCGCGCCTCCAACCCTAGAGTAGTCGGCGGGGCCGGGATCCGCTTGAGAGAAGACGCCGCCGAGCGCACTTGGCGTACAAGCTCGTGGACTCCAACACGGATTGGAAGACGAGATGGTTCTATACCACGAACCACCATCCGGAGGCCGCCGAAGCCGAGCGGACGGCGGCCCCCAAGCACCAAGAGTGGTGGAACACGGAGCCCACCATGCAAGAGGGGATCCGGCTCCCGGAGTTGCCGGGAAGAATCAAGGCCCCGCGAGATGCGGGACCGAGGGCCGAGCATGTGGCCTTCGGTTTCATGAAGCGTCGGATCCGGCCCGCCGTCGGCGCGGGATACGATGGGCTTCGAGTACACCGGCGACGACGACACGTCGCGGATGCGGGGGCGAAATCGAAGATAGCGACATCGTCGAGAGGTTGTCGAGGATCTTCAAGGACATGCCGGAGTACACGGCGTGCCCCGTCGAGGAGTTCTCCGCCGCGCGCCCGCCCAACGAGGTAAGTAGCCGTACCCACCTCGTCGAGTAGTAGGCACTTGTAGCGAGTTGCTAACGCCCTTTGTGTCTTTTTGATGCGGGACGATGTGAAGCGGTTTGTCTCCGAGCCGCGCCGCCACCGAGCGGAATTGAGATTCCGGCGGTGGAGAAGGTGAAGGAGCGCCGAGTAGTCGGAGACGACGACGATCCCGTCATCGTGGAGGATACCTCCGATGACGAAGAGGACGAGGAGACGCCGCAGGACCGCTTCCGGGACGCGCGTCGAGGTTTAGCCGTCCGGGCTTGCCTCATGTGCCTCTCGTCCGGGACCCTCCGCTAGCTCCGGAGGCTAGCCTTGCCGCGCCGCCGAAGAAGCCGCGCAACCCCCGCCAAGAAGCGGGTAGCCAAGAAGATGAAGGTCTCGGAGACCACGCCTCTTGAGGTAAGTCATCTTGAGCGAGAAGACGTCGAGTACCCAATGATCGAGTACGGTGCCGACGAGTAGTTATCCCCATGTGCGGGAGAGGCCGCCGGCGGAGCCCGTGGAGGAGGGCGATGAGGGCACGTGGCCCACGGTGGGGGAACCGGTGCCGGAAGCCGAAGTCCGCCCCCCACCGTCGAAGAGCTTCCCCGGCGCGCCGGGAGCGCCGCCCCCCGCCCCCGCAAGGGAGCGAGTACCCGCGGCCGCCGCCGTTGGAGAGATGGAAGCCGCGGGACGCGAAAGACGTCCGCGCCGGCCGCCGCCACCGTGGAGGAGGCGTAGCCGAAGAGGCGGAAGAAGAGACGCCCGCCGAGGGTGGATCGGTCGATATCGCCGCATCCTCGGTGCTCCGGCCGTGACTATCGTCCGTCGAACTTGTAAGTACCACACTTCGTGAGTAGTACTCATTGTAGTAGCCGATGTTGTCCGATGAACCTTTGTGGATACGTGTGCGTAAAATCCACCGACTTGAGCCGGGACGGAGAGGAGCCCGCGGCGGCGAGAGGCGAAGAGGCCGCGCCGCCCGTCGAGGAACCCGCTCCGGAGGCCCAAGCCGCGACCGAACCCCCGCCGCGCCGAAGCGCGCGCGCCGCAGGCGGTCATGGTCGAAGGTGAGTACTCTTCCCGAAGGCCGCAGAGCCCCAAAAGGAGTAGTCGTAGATGCCGATGCGCGTGCTATTTGTCGACGGCGGCGAAGGTGGTGACATCCCCGCAGGGGTACCCGTGCGGAGTTGACACCCGCAGGCCCCGGAGGCTGCGCGCGAGAGCCCCCGAGCCCGTGAGGGAAACCGTCGAGAAGGCCGCCGAAGAGGAGGCGGGGCCGCCACGTCGCCGGGGGTTGCCCCGGAGGTGGCGATCCGGTCCCCGGAGATCCAAGACGCGGAGCCTATCCGCTCGGCGCCGATGGCGGAGGCTACGTCGGTAGCCGCGGCGGGATCGAGCTGCTGGCCGACGATCTCGTCGAGCCGGCAACGGTAGCCCAGCACCTGGAGGCGATCCGGCGGGCTGAGCAGTGGATGAAGGTACGTAGTCGTAGCCTTCCGAGTAGTCTATCCTTTGCGTAGAGTACTCTGCTTGACTTGAGCTTGTATTGTGCAGGACGTCGCGGAGCGATCCCGCGAGAAGTCCAACATGCTGCAGGGCTACGGCGACACCGTGCTCAGAGCTGAAGCCTTGGAGGAGCAGCTCATGAAGTCGAAGAAGCACGCGGCCGCCATGCAGTCGAGGCTTGACGCCGCCTTCGCCAAGTACCACAACGACGTGATGGACTTGCAGGCGAAGAGCGACGATCTGGTGCGGAAGAATAAAGGCCTCCGCAACAAGAATAAAGGTATGTCTCTTGACTTGTCGGGTACTTGTGGGGAGTCCTCGTGCTCGACCCGTTGTTGTGTTCTCGTGTTGTAGAACTCGAAGACCGGTGGAGCGTCCGAAGGGCTCGGAGATCGGCATGAAGAATCTCTTCTACGGGAGCGAGGAAGCCCGCCGTGTACTTGAACTCGACTACAAGGAGCTGGCCTTCGAGTGCGAGAAACACATGGAATTGAGAATTGCGTCCGACCGGGATCTCGTCAACGCTACAAATCCTTGCGTGCTTGAACGAAGACCGCGAGGCGCTCCGAGCCCAACGAAGGACCCGGAAGAGGCCGCCCTCCCGATCGCGAGGCTCCCGGTGCCGCACCCGGCGGCCCCAAGATTGCTCCGTTGGCGGATCGACTTCGTGAGGCGCCAAGCCGGGCCGGCCGCCTACGTGAAGCACATGGCCAAGTCGATCCCGCGTAGTGCGGCCTTCATGAAGTCATACTTCCCGAAGGCCCCCGGTGGAGGTAGTCGCCACGGAGTAGCCGCCAACCCGCCGGACGAGCGATGCGCGCAGTTGTCGAGAGCGGAGATGGCTCCCATCGCGGAGCGGGTAGCCGATAAGTTGAATCTCCGCTAGCTCGCATAGATAGCTAGTAGCCATGGTTGTATAGGAAACAGCTTGTAATGAACTATCTCATATATCAATGAAATGTAAAGTTCCACCAATGAGTACTCGTAACCAGCGATCTCGCAGTGCGGAGCGCCCATCGTGGAGTAGGTGCGAGTAGTAGTACTCGGCTTAGTAGTCCCGTCGCGGGGAGTAGGCGATAAGGAAGGCGATGAACAATCGAACTTTATTACCGAAGAGGTACACCGGGTGGCCGGGGCCGTAGTTACAAGTAGTCGCACGGACCGAGGGCCGCTTACGGCTACCGAGTAGTACCGGAGCGGGTAGCCGCTTACGGTGAGTGATCCGTAGGTAGCCGTGTAGGCCGGATCGCGCATCCGTAAGTAGCCGCGCGGTCGGATCTTAGAGTGTGGTCTTCTTGGTAGACCGCCGGCGGAGTCCTTGACGCTCGTTGCGGCCCGTGGGTCCGTAGGTAGCCGCACGGGGCCGGACTCGGAGGAGAGTAGTCCGGAGACTTGAAGCCGGGACCGGAGGGTCGCATGCGGCTAGGGGTGTTGATGTAGTCGCGTGGACTTGAACCCGGAGTAGTCGAACGGACTAGGCGTAGAATCGACGAGCCGGTCGACGTTCCACGAGTTGTTGACTTCTTCGCCTTCGAGTGTTTGGAGGCGGTAGGAGCTCGGCCCGGTCACCCTAGCCACGGTGAAGGGGCCTTCCCGAGGGGGAGCCGAGCTTGTGAAGTCCTTCCGTGTTCGGATACGACGGAGGACAAGATCTCCAACGTTGAAGGAGCGTTCCTTGACGTTGCGATCGTGGTAGCGTCGGATACCCTCCGGTACCTTGGCCGATTGGACGAGGGCGGCACGGCCGAGCTTCTTCGAGGCCGTCGATATCAACTCGTCCGTCGTCTTCCGAGACGCCTTCGTCGTAGTGCTCCACCGCCGGCGAGTTCCATATGACATCGGCGGGGAGGATGGCTTCGGAGCCGTAGACCGAGAAGTAGGGGGATTGCCCCGTTGGCTTGGATGGTTGAGTCCGCGGCCCCCGCAGTGCGTTGGGTAGTTCCTTGATCCACTTGCCCCCTTTTGAGTTAGCGCGTCGTGTAGCCGCTTCTTGAGGGCGTCGAGCACCATCCCGTTGGCGCGCTCGACTTGTCCGTTGGCCCGTGGGTGGGCGACGGAGACGTATCCGACGTCGATTCCGCCGTTCTCGCGGTACTCCCGCAATCGGTGGTTGTTGAAGTTGGACCCCGTGTCCGTGATGATGCGGTGGGGTAGCCCGTAGCGGTGTACGAGTTCATCCGGGAAGTCGAGTACTCGTCGACCTTGGGGCATGTGACCGGCTTGACCTCGATCCACTTGGTGAACTTGTCGATAGCCACCGCATGCCGGTTGAATCCTCCCGGCGCGATTGGCGGTGGCCCAATCATGTCGAGCCCCCGCCAGGCAAAGGGCCGGGTTGGTGGTATGGTGACTAGCTTGTAGGCGGGGACATGTTGTCGCTTGGCGAAGAACCGACATCCTTGGCACCGTCGACGAGTTCTTCGCATCGCCCGGTGGCCGGGGCCGCAGAAGGCTCGCCGGAAGGCCTTGCCGACCGGCGTGCGGGAGGACGCGTGGTTGCCGCGACACCCTTGTGGATCTCCTCCAAGATGTCCTTGCCTTCTTCGCGAGGGACGCATTTCATGAGTACTCCGGAAGATGCGCCTCGCTTGTAAAGCTTGTCGCCGACGAGGACGTAAGACTTGGCGCGGCGGACGAGTTGTTCGGGCCGCGTTCTTGTCGGAGGGGACCTTCTCGCTCGCCGAGGTAGTCGATGAAGGGTTGCCTCCAGTCCACGTCGATCATCATGACCTCTGCCCACCGGTTGGTTAGCCGGGACAAGTGGTCGGTGGCGCCGGCTCCGGGATGGATGGCGCGTGAAGCTCATGGACGAAGACGCCGCGGGTACTTGGGCGCGGGTGGATCCGAGCTTCGAGAGGACGTCCGCGTCAACGTTGTTGTCGCGAACGATGTGGTGGAACTCGAGACCATAGAATTTGTTCTCGAGCTTGCGGACTTCTAGGCGATGGCGTCCATGTTCTCCTTGTTGCGGTCCCGGGACTTGTTGACTTGGTTGATGACCCCTGCGGAGTCGCCGTAGACTAGTAGCCGCTTGATGCCAAGCGAAGCCGCGAGGCGGAGCCCGTGTAGGAGGGCTTCGTACTCGGCTTCGTTGTTCGAGACCTTCCAGAAGATCTGCAGGACGTACTTGAGTTGTTCGCCCGTTGGGGAGATCGGGAGAGTACCCCTGCGCTCGCGCCCTCGAGATTGAGTGAGCCGTCGAAGTACATCACCCAATGCTGCGGTCGCACGGTGGGAGTAGGTAGCCGGTTCTCCCGCCACTCGCCATGAAGTCGACTAGAGCTCGCGACTTGATGGCCGTGCGTGGCTTGAAGTCGATGGTGAGGGCGCCGAGCTCGACGGGCCCCATTTGGAGATCCTTCCGGTGGCGTCCGGGTTCCTCGGGATGTCGCCGAGCGGGTAGTCGGTGACGACGGAGACCGAGTACTCCCGGAAGTAGTGTCGTAGCTTCCGCGAGGTGATGAGTAGAGCGTACGGGAGCTTCGCACGGCCGGTAGCGAGCCTTGGACTCGATAGAACCTCGCCGACGAAGTAGGCGGGCGCCGGGACCGGGTAGGCGTGGCCGTCTTCCCCGCCGCTCGACGACGATGGCGATCGACCACGTGAGTAGTCGCGGCGAGGTAGAGCGTGGCGCTCGCCCTTGTAGGGAGCCGTGAGGACCGGGGGGCTTCGACAGAAGTCCTTGAGCCGGGCAAGGGCTTGGTCCGCCTCTGCAGTCCACACGACCTTCTCGTGGTGCTTGAGTAGTTTGAAGAAGGGGAGACCCCCGTTCTCCTAGCTTCGAGATGAATCGTTCAATGCCGCCATGCACCCCGTCGGCCTTCGGACGTCCTTGATGCTCGTGGGAGCTTTCATGCCGGTGATGGCGGAGATCTTCTCGGGGTTGGCTTCGATGCCGCGTTGGGCGATGATGAAGCCGAGTAGTTTGCCCGAAGGTACGCCGAAGACGCACTTGTTCGGGTTGAGCTTCCCGGCGGTACTCGCGCGGCGATGCGAAGGTCTCTTCAAGGTCGTTGATGAGGGTACGGAGTCCCCCGGTTTTGACAACCACGTCATCCACGTAGGCCTCGACGTTCTTGTTGAGTTGCCGCTTGAAGCGAGCTCCCGGATGGCCCGTTGGTAAGTAGCGCCGGCGTTCTTCAACCCGAAAGACATGGTCGTGTAGCAAGCACGCGCCAAACGGGGTGATGAACGCGGTCTTCTCCTCGGTCTTCCTCCTTGATTGCGATCCGGTGGTACCGGAGTAGCGCTCGAGGAAGCAGAGCGGTCGCGGCCGCCGTGGAGTCGATGACTTGATCAATCCGTGGCAACCCGAAGGGGTCCTTGGGGCGTGCTTGTTGAGGTCGGTGTAGTCGACGCACATCCTCCACTCGTTCGAGTTCTTCTTGCGGACGAGGACGGGGTTGGCGAGCCACTCGGATGGAAGACTTCTCCGATGAAGCCGGCGGCGAGTAGCTTGGCGAGTTCCTTCTTGATGGCGTCCCGTCTGTCGTCGGCGAAGCGTCGGAGGTGTTGTCGTTTGGGGGTGGCCTTTGGGTCGACGTTGAGGCGGTGCTCGATCGGCTCCCCGGGCACTCTCCGGCATGTCCGTCGGTTTCCACGCGAAGATGTCGCGGTTAGCCCGAAGGAAGCTGATGAGCGCGTCTTCCTATTTGGGGTCGAGGCCGGCCCCGATGGTGGTAGTCTTGGTGGGGTCGCTCGTTCCGAGGTCGACCGTCTTGGTGAGCACCTCCTCGGGTGGCCGAGGCTTGTTGGCGGCGTCGGACTTCTGCGGGATGTCGAGTTCGCTTGTAGCAAGCTTCTTCGACGCGGCGTAGACCTCCATCATTGGGGTGGGTACTTGATTTGTCGAAGCAATCACCACGGCCTCTCGTATCGCGGTCGTGAGAGGTCTTCAAGTCCCCTTGGAGGGAGAGTACGCCGAGCCGGGCTTGGCATTTTGAGTACCAAGTATGTGTAGTGGGGCACCGCCATGAACTTGGCGATGGCCGGTCTGCCGAGGATGGCATGGTAGGAAGTCTCGATATCCGCGACCTCGAACTTGATGTACTCGGTGCGGTAGTTGTCGCGAGACGCCCCGAAGGTAATCGGCGGTACCACCGAGCCCGGTGGGATAGCCGCGTTGCACCGGGACAATGCCGTAGAAAGGCATGCTTGCTCTTGTTGAGCATGGGGGTGACGTCAAGGTTCATCTTCCCCGAGAGTCTTGGTGAAGAGGACGTTGAGCCCGCTTCCGCCGTCGATGAGCACCTTGTTGAGCTTAGAGCCCGCCACCGTTGGTTGCGGGACGAGAGGGAAACGTCCGGTTCGGAGAAGCCGGTCCATTGGTCCGCGCGGGAGAAGGTGATGGGCGTCTCGACCACCTCGAGAGGGGTCATAACCGCCGGTTCAATGGACATCACTTCGCGGCGAGTAGCCTTCGCTCCCTTTGCCCGGGGTAGTCCGCCGAAGAGGACGTTGACGGTCTTCTCGGGTTCTTGGAAGTCGTCGCCGTCCTTCTTCTTGTTCTTCCGATCGTGAGGGTGCGGTGGCTCCGGCGTATCCTTGAGCGCATGCTCCGAGCCGGTAGCACCTGCTCGGTGGTGTGGTTGCCGTTTGGATGCCACGGGCACTTCTCCTTCGGCGGGTCTTTAAACCCGCCGGAGTTCTTCTTCGAGTTCCCTTTCGGAGGCCGCCGGATAGCCGCGACGGTGTTGTCCGGCTTGCGCTTGCGGTTGGAACCCGAGAAGTTGTTGTTGTTATTGTTGTTGTTGCGGCCGCCTTGGTTTGGGTTGCGGCTATTGCCGCCGCCGCCTTGGTTCTCGCTTGGACTTGGCGCGGATGGCGTCGTACTTGGCGTTGGCCTTGTCCTCTTCATCCGCCCGGGACGTGATCATGTCCTTGAGGTGGGGAATGGACTCGGGACGGCGCCGGCCGAAGTCCTCGAAGGTGCGGCGATGGTAGAGCCCGTCTCGGAAGAGGTCGATGACCTCCTTGTCGGTGACGTCCACGACGGTAGCGCGCTTGTCGAAGAAGCGGCGCATGTACTTGCGGAGGGTCTCGCCTTGTTCCTCGCTTGATCATGGCAAGGTCCATGCGAGTACCCGAGCGGCCCATGGCGCCCGCGAAGTTGCTTGTGAATTGTTCCTTCGGTCGGTCCCGGTTGTCGATTGAGTGCTTGTCCGGGCGACTCGAGCCACGTGAGTGGGGCTTGGTCCGAGCGAAGGGGAAGTAGAGGCACTTGGTGTCGCCGTTGCCGCCGCCGTTCTCGATGGAGAGAGCGTAGCATCGGAGCCACTGGATGGGATCCTGCTTCGCGTCGTATTTGGTGATCCCCAAAGGCTTGAACTTGTCGGGGAGGAGCAGGTTGCGAAGCCGGGGTGAGAAGGCAGGGAAGCCGTCGCCTTCAGCAGCGGTCGTCGACTTCTTCTGCCGCAACTCTTCGATTCTCTGGCGAGCATCGTACCCGCCCTGAGAGGCGCCGGAGGCGTGGCTATGCGCGTGGCCGCGGCCGCCGCGGCTGCCGCCGCCTCCCGGCTTTCTTGTTGGCTCCGTGGTTGGAGGCGCCGCCGTCGCCGCCGCCGCCGTCGGGGTCGTCGCCGCCACCACCGGCCGGAGCGCGGTGGGGGACGACTTCTCGGTTGACGTTGTCTTGTCGTGAGGGTCCGCCGGCGGTGGGAGCGTCGACGGTTTGGTTCGGGCCGGGATGTCGCCTCGAGTACGGTTAGGACCGAGGGTCAACACGCGCGACTAGTAGCCTCGTTGTCGCGAGGCTTGGCTTGGAGAGGTTGGGCGACTCTCTTGTCGACCCGCATGAAGTAAGCTTCCTCGGCGAGCTTGGCGATGACTTCTCCGGCCCGTATGCCCCGAGCTCCGCCGTGCGATCGCCGTGATCGACATGAGGCCTTTGCTCGGGAGTGGTGTGAACTGCGCTCTCGACGCCGAGAGCTTCCGCAAGGTTGCGGATGGGGGAGGTTGTCTCGAGCCGCCGGCGTCGTTCGTTGCGCTTCTCCGTTACGTTCGCGCCGGGCGTCCCTCGCCGGCGTCGGTCTCGTCCGCGGGGGCATCGGCGAACGCCTCGTCCGTGGAGATGTCCTCCGGGTACTTGTCCGCGGCCGTGCTCCGAGGTTCCCGGGGGTGTCGCCGGCAGCCATGAAGACTTGACGATCAGGGGTACCCAAGCTTGGCTCAGAAGGTGCCACCTCAGTTGGTGTGCTTGAGTCAGCTTGGGCTAGTGGTGTTCCCTCCTGGAACGGTAGCGAGTCGATGTAGGCGACGTAGCGTGAGTCCTTTGTCAGCTCAGCAGGTTTGCGATCTGGCCAGTAGACGTATCTCCCGGCCGGCGTTGATCTTATAACCGGCCCGCAGGCGGCCCCGACAAGGGAAGCTCGGAGGAGTTGTCTTCGGACTCGGGCTCCTCGGGGTCCGACCCGAAGTCGAACTCGTAGTCCCGGGTTCGAGAAGAACTCGGAGAGAGGGCCGGAGTCCAAGACGCGGTTGGAGACGGCGTCGGAGTCCGAGTTGTACTCGGTTGCGGGCTCCTTGCCGCCCGTCGTGGCGTAGAAGCCTCCGTGCGGGCCCGCCGGGAACGCGAGGGCCACGCACGGAGTGCGACGTGGAGAGGGGACCGCTGCGATGGGCGAGGAGCCGGCTCGCATGCGATGGCCCATGGCGACGTCGGGTTCGAGTTGGAGACGGACTCGAGCTCGAAGTCGGCGTGGAGGTTGGAGAGCGAAATTTCGCCGAACTTGCCGGCGAGCTTGCACCCGTGACAACTTCGGGAAGCGTCACACAGGCGTCCGTCCTCGAGTCGGGTTGCATGATCAAGCGGCGGCGGGAAAGAGCCCGCGCCATCGGCGGTGCGGACCCAAGCCCCCGAAGACGAAGGTGTCGCCACGGTTGAAGGCGACGGTTGGCTTGATGTGAACGAGAAGCCGTCGAGTTCGCCATGTGATCTCGAGCGAGAGCCCCTACCGGCGCGCCGGTGTCGGTGTTTTGGACCGGCAACCTACTACGGGGAGTACCCGAAGTAGATGAATGTGACTCGCCGAGATCGGTAACTCGAAGGAAGAGGCACGCGACACACAATTTAGACAGGTTCGGGCCGCGAGGTGCGTAATACCCTACGTCTCGTATGCCTTGCGTAGCTCGGATTGATAGGGCACAATTACACGATGGTGCAATGGTGCGCCGTGAGTTGGATGAGGTGAGGTTAGGTCGGGTGATCCCGGGATCGGTCCCTGCCCTCGCCTTATATAGTCCGGGAGGCGGGGTTACAAGTCGGAGTAGGGAAGGAGTACTAGTCGAGTACGTCTAGGAGACCTCTACACGGTGCGGAACATGTACGAGTCCTATCCGAGTACTACTCTGTCTTGTCCTTGTGCTCCACGCCCGCAGAGTGCGTGTAGCGCAAGTCGGGTAGTCCCGGGGGCCCACCGAGTAGTCGGTCCCGGTACCCACCGAGGTAGTGGGCCCGGGGAGGTCCATACGACGACGGCCCGTGCTATAGTAGTGATTAGCGGTGTAGACGTGGTGTCTAGACTGCTTGTTATCCTTTGTTTGCCCTGTATCCCACAGTTAGTTAGGGGTAGGCCGCGGTAGTGAAAGCTGTTGGACCCTTTGTACTCCCCCATGTTCGGGTACAACGTAGAGTTTTTTGGCTAGAACCGACCTGTCATATTCAGGAGGGAACTGGTGCCGAAACGAGAGTTTCTAATTGGGAGACCGTTCGTAACTCTCTATGCTATCGTCCGGATCCTTTCCATCTCCCATCTCATCCTATAGAGTGGTGCCCTTGGACCTAGCTAGGCTAGGAGGTAGCACTCACTGTTCCTTAGATTCATTACCCTTTGGAATACTCATTAGGTGAAGTGCTACAGCAGTATATCCATTCACTTGCGGACTCGTTCGTACTCATAGGTTTACCCAGGTGGATCTTACGCTCACGCTAGCAAGGCACCGTTAGCAGTGACTTAAGAAATACCAACAATAGACATGTCCAAAAGGATTGCCTAGAGGAAGCCAAGATGCTCGACTACATGAGAAAGGTAGATTCACTAAACTTCCGCTACGGGCAAGGTAGACCTCAATTTCATGCAAGTTCGTCCATTCCAAATTTGGTTCCCCTTCATTCTCAAAAAAATTGGTTCCCCTTGGTATGCAATTGAAGGATTTCATGGACGAGCAAGCTAAGATCAACAAGGACACTATCACTAAGTTCAAAGCGATAGACAAAGTATTGAAGAACATTGATGGCAAGGTGACAGAGGTCAGAAGCTCCAACCATCAAGTGCTCAACATGATGAAGATGCTCGAGATACAAGTAGGACAACTTGTCGGGTGACTATCCACTAATGAAGGGAAGTTACCGAGACAACCTCAAGGTCCTGAGACGACGAAGGACATTCAAACTCGTTTGGGAAAGGAGACTAAAGATTCGAAACATTCTGCGGGAGCTAGAAAGCCTAAATCATCTACCGAGGCAGAGGAATTTGCTAAGGAGAAGGTTACCGAGATCGTTACCGAAGAACCTGAGTTTGAGATGCCCGGGGAAGACATGAAGATGCCGCAAGTCAAGCCACGCTACTTCCGAGGTAAACTTGATAATCATTTTGAGAAGTTTGTGAAAGTGGTGCGCAAATTAAGCATCAACATGTCGCTGTTGGACGCTCTCCATGTTCCTACATACTCTCGCTACTTCAAGGATATACTTGCAAACAAGTATGAGATAGCAACACTTGGGGTGGAGCACAACAAGATGTCCGAGCAATGTAGCACCGCTATTGCAAATGGCTAGAGAAGCAAGGAGACCTTGGGTGCCTGACGATTCTGTGTTTTGTTGGTTCTTTCAAGTTTGAGAAGGCATTATGCGACCTTGGGGCAAGTGCGAGCATGCAAAGAGATGTGTTCGAGAAGCTACGCCTACCGGAGCTAGAGCCTACAGCCATGTGCTTGGAGTTGAGCGACAACTCCATTCTCTATCCTTTGGGCATCATCGTAGATGTGCCAATGAAGGTCAGACACCACTTCATCCCCGTAGACTTTGTGGTGCTCGAGATGGGAGAAAGGTAGAAGTCGCCACTCATCCTTGGGAAGCCTTTACTCAAGACCGTCAGAGCTACTATCGACGTCGGCAAGGGAGAGATCAAGTTCGACATCAACATCGAGAAAAGTTATTTCAAGTTTCGACCACGCTTCGAGGTATGCAACATGATCAATGTTAAATATGTTCCACCTCATTGTCGCTTTAGTAAGGAAGAGCTGGAGAAGAAGGAAGTGAAGGAAATCAAAGAAGTTGTTGCATCCGTCAAGAGCAAGGAACAAAAGCCGCTCGTGAAGACCAAAAAGATGACTAAGCCGAAGAATAAGCCTGCGCCTAAGCCAAAGATGGTACAGAAGTGGGTACCCAAGATTGCAACGCTCGAAAAGAGTATTGATCCGAAGCAAACAAGTGAAGAAGTCTAGCCATGGACTATAAACGAAGCGCTAGGTGGGAGGCAACCCGTTTGTCGAGTCAAAAATAAGCTACCGGGAGGACAACCCGATCAAGATTTTTCTGAGTCTTTCAAATAAGTTGGTTTTAGAATTTTCTACGCAAGACATTCCTTCAACGCTTAAGTGGTTGAACAATATTTAGAGTTATAATTTTTGTTTGATTATTTTATTTGGATCATAAACGCATGACCTTAGCCGTCCTATGTGTTATTTGCTTCTTTTTGAGATACCAAAACCAAAATTTCCGAACCTACCTCAACCTGTCATCCTCTTCATGAAGTTAAGGTTGATTCATTTTACATGTTAAACACACGAGTAGAGCCACGCTATGTTCCTAGATGGTCTTTAATTTTGAACGCATGGTAGGAATCACGCAAACCTAGAAAACTTAACTTTTGGTTTGTTTAAAATTCACATCCTTTGGTTTCTCTAGAGCTAGAATTTTTCTAAGCCTCACTTGATTATTTTATTCAAAATCTTTCTCTCACATTTAGCCAAAATTAGAACCTAAACATATGCCCCCACGATCAAGCCAGAAAAATCTTGCTCTCAACTAACGGAAGCAATTAATACTGGTGTGACCAAAATAAAAGTAGTTGGAAAAATTTTTCAAATTACATTTGTTTTATGCTTAAAAACTCCTTTAAATATATTTGAACTCATTGCTAGCTCTGAGTAAAATTTTATTTTTCGAAATTAGAGAAGTACTTAGCATTAAAACATGATTAGAGGGAGGTAATTGAGTTCACCTAACTACACAAGCACCATGATGCATCATGGGAGGCCTCTCCATTATTTAACCTCATGGCACATGCAAAAGACAAGCATGGGGGGGGACAGCCAAGTCATTGTTTTGCAAGATTCCCATGTAGGCATGTAAGACATGGAAATGACACAAAGCAAAGCAATCAAGTTGGAGACTCAATTATGCAAGCAAAGGAGTGTACGAGAGAGTTTGGATGGTGCAACCCCGTGGAGCACGCAAACACAAAGCAACAAAGGAGCATGGAGTGCATTGGAGAAAGATGGAGCTGAGAGGACCAGCAAGCGCCCTAGGCTGGTCGGCCCAGGCCGGCCGGCCTCCCCTTCTTTTAGTCCCCTAGTGCTCCGCTTCAACAGGTAAGTCCCTCGTCCAACTCTGAGTTCTTGTTCTTAAGCTCCAATTCTAGAACCTCCAGAAGCTCTGCAAAACATTTCGAGCTTCAATTCATCCACCAAAAACCACTGAAAATTTACTATAATTTCACCCTTCCATATACTTTCTTTGTGTGCCTTTCTACCGGTTAAAAACCCTGGGTATATTTGTTGAGAGTGAGTGCAACAATCATGTGGAAGGCAGCCTCTAACTTCCTCTCCAAGATGAAGGGTTCACCATCATCGAATGCGCCATAAACAAGTTCGTTCGAGGAGGCACTTAGTCTCTGAGTCTCCTCAGAGCATGGAGGAGGACACGACACCGCTGAGGAGTGACACCTTGCTCCTCGGTGGCATGAGGGCCACACAAAGCTCGTCTATGCGGTTCACCGAACCGCAAGGACGCACAGAGGAGCCGCCCGTCCGGCCTCGTCGTTTGACACGATCATCCTCTCCACCTCCATACGTCTGATGGTATTCCAAGTATGGTTTCATCATCAAGAAAGAGGAAGGGAGGAGAAGCTGGCTCGCCTTGAGAAGAGGCTTGTGGCAAATGTCGAGTTCGATGACCAAGCTCTCCAAGTGTTGGGCTTTCAAGCAGATATCTATCACTTGTTGGGAAACCTAGGATGAGTGCAATTTTCCAATGGAGTTTTGGCAAACACCCACAAGGAGTTGGCCCTGGGAATTCTTATGACCATGGTGCCAGTACTTGATGAAGGAGTGTCGAGTCTCTCATTCCATTTGGAAGGAGATGACCAAGTGGTTTGTTATAAGTACGTTAGAGAGTTGCTTGGATTTCGAAAAGGAGCCCCAGGGCAAATAAGTGTGCATGAGAATATGGTGGAAGGATTTTGGGGAGAATTAGAGAGACTAAGATCACCGACATGGAGTTTAATTGGCATTACTTGGCCTTAATTGTTGGGCAACCAATTGACCCCTCATACCTTATGATCAACCGGTGGTGTTGCGAAGCAATCTCAGGATCCGGAGATATTGGTTCCGGATGTAACCTCTCCATGTTGGCCATCTCATTAAGGCCAGGGATTACAAGGAACCCAAAATTTCTCCTCGTCGAAACTTCCTTGGGTATTGAATATATGAAAAAAGGATTATACATAAGTGGAGATGAAAGGAGAGGCTATAAAGTGGCCAAAGTTAATTTACCCCAACCGGATGAAAGGCTGAAATTATTTATTGAGGGGAACAAGATTGGTTAGAGGAAGGACTTCTTGTGCTGACAAGGAAGAACAAGAGTTGAAGAATTATAGAAGAAGGATCGTCTTCCACAGCCCAAGAAGAAGAAGAGGGTCACCCCAAGTTAATGTGCCACTGTATGGAGGAATCCCGATGCCGCCAAGACATTACGGAGGTGTGCCAATGCAAGCATGGGGGAGTGGCGCAGCCATGCCCCCACCAACTCAATTGATGGTACCCAACGTAGCCTTTGCAGAGAAATATACGCACCTTCCTCAACCACAACAAAGTGTGACCATTATTGGAGGATATGCTACAAGGAACATGCAGAATATTACAGCTATCCAATCCAATGCAAATCAAATGGGAGAAGGAAGTGCGAACATTGCCTTTGAGCTAGGTCGCCTTCACATAGCACTGCCGAAGCAATTCATAGGAGGACCAGTGCAAACTTATTATGAGCAAGGATACAATAACCAAGACTACCAATACCAACCACCAACGGAAGATTAAAGAGAGGAGAAGCTTATTTCTTTTACTTTGGCTTGATTTTTCCTTTTTTTATTTTTTAGCTTGTGTGAGCTTATGTATGCGTACTATTTTTTGTTTCCTTTTCTTTTCTTTATTTATTTTCAACATGTGTGTTAGTAATGTTAGTCTTAATATTATCATGAATAAAGTCACCGCCATGTTTTTACCTTTGGCAAAGATAAAAAGTTTGTGCCATATTGATATATGATGATAGTTGCCTCTTTACTCATCTTTGTACTTGCTTTATGCATGATTAAGTTAATGTTCTCTTAAAATACGAATCTTAAATTAATCTAAATGCTAGGTTAATCCTTTGTGGAGGTTATGATAAAGATGAGACCCATAGTTTTTCTTATGCTCTCAATTTTTTGATGGGTTAAAGATGATTTATTTGTTCTTAAAAGTAATGCTAACCTTGTCATTAATACCACTTGCATGTTGCTCTACCTATCCAAAGACATATTTATTTGAGTGCAAAAACTTAGTATACAAGATTTATTTTTGGGTGAACTAATTCAAGGGTTAATTTCTCTAGCCTGAGACTAAGAAGATGGTCATTTCGTTTTTGTGTACCTATCTTATTACTAGCCTTTTCTATCCGTGCATTGTGAATATCCACATTGGAAATTTCACAAACCTCGCCAGATATCCACCCATAAAACCATAAATATCATCTCAGTGTTTACCTCCTTGATCACAACCTATCATTTGAGGATGGATCGTCAACTCGAGGAAGATTGCAAGATGGTGCCAGGATTGAAGATTTAAAGTATCTCTCCAAAGGAAAATATATTTCTGGTACCTATCTTATCTCTATCACCTCTTTGCTCGAGGAAGAGCAAACATCTAAGCATGGGGGAGGAGGTAGGTACAATGCAATTAGAGTTCAAGGGGAGTAATAAAAAAATGTGTATAGAGAATAAAAGAAAAAAGAGGAAAAAGAGATAAAGGAAAAATATGTACGAAAAAATATGAGTATGTATAAAAAAATAATAATAAATATAGTGAACTCCTTGGTTCTCTAAATGCATTAGGAATTTCAAAAGGCTTCAAGATCAAGATCCAAACTCATCTTTCAAACAATGTGCAATCCGATAACGAGGACTTCCTTTGTGCCTCAGGATCACTTTTTGCCATTTTCACATGTCCACCTATCGCAAAGTGTGTGTATTTTCTCTCCTCCTCCTTGAAACAACATTTTTTTCCAATGACCTTTTTGACGAGTCTCGGTAAGAAGCTTGTCTTGTTTTGATAATATCTTAATAATAATACTTGGTAGGACTAAACTTTTCCCTAAAGCTCCGTATAAAGCCTACCACTTATATATGTTTTTGAGAGGGGAAAGGAGTAGAACAAATAGGCTTGAGAGAAAAGATGAGAAGAGAGTTCATGAGCAAGATGCAAGGTGGTTTAAATTTTTGATCTTGGTTTAGCTCTTTTTCATCTTATTCTTTATTTCAAAATTTCTAAGATCTATTTAAATTTTGGGAGCATGTTTAATTGCTTGTGGGAGGAGCTTATTTGATACCACCCTCCATAGGGATGAAAGCTAGTACACTATGGAACCCTAATGAATTAAAATTTTGAGAGCATTATGTTTTCTCGTGTATGATCAAGTGCATGGTTTGAACAATGAAGGGTAACACTAATATCCATCGAAGGCGTACTCAAGGACGAGCAAGGTTTAAGCATGGGGGAGCTGTTGGCGGTGAATTTCCGTCAACCTAGACATGAGTTTAACTTTGGTGTTGGCATTAATTTAATATCTTACCCATTGATACTACCCCATTGATATAACAAGTTCACTCTTGCATGTCGTTTTTGAAGTTTATTATTTATCAGGACTTTAGCGCTAAATACAAGACTTCTAGATAAAGTTCATAAAGCACCTCATCAGAAGATCATGAAGCCCAGTACAATTCAAGACATGAAGTGAACATGACTCCAAGTGGCCCAAGCACCGAGCTGTGAAGGCAGAAAACTCCGAGGACCTAAACAAAAAATGTTGAAGCTTGAGAAACAATGAGCCCTATCCAAACCGCGAAGAAACTGACACCAAGGGCCCACATGCAGAAGGGTGAAGGTTCCAGAAGACATGAGAAGCATCACCGATGAAGGAGGCCGCAAATCGGGTTGGGGTGGGCCTAGGCCAGTCGGCCCACGCCAGCCGTCCCATCCCACTTCGGGCTCCATTCACCGCCCCCTTTGACCTAGACAACCCTCTAACTATTTATAGTCCCCTGCGAAGAGCCACACATCATACCATTCGTCATTTGCCACTGAGGAGCAGGGAAGAGAGGGACACCATTTCAGAGAGGAGAGGGTCGAGATAGTTGACTAGGGTTTCCCGAGCCGGCGTGGGAACCTTGCAAGGAAGACCACGTTGGAGTTCCAGGAGCTAGGATCAATATCAAGGTAGGATCTCAGTGGTGATCTTGTCCATGTATCATTTACTATGTTGAATTTACAAATTGGAATCCAATTCTTAGCGATCAAATGCTTTCTCTGCGACTTTGTCTTCATTTGGGTTTTCTTTCTCCCCGATCTATTATCGAGATAGATCGCATAAGATGGTCTTGTAGCCGTGGTGGCTAGAGGTGCATGCCTGACCTACCAAGCATTTTCATCTTGTTCTTTTGGACTCACCCTAGGCTAACTCGCACGAATAGGGGCGCGCCGTGATAGGACGAAGGTTCCGAAAGGTGGTTTTCTTCGGAGTTGGAACAGAAACCATGATTTAAAGATGCTTTTTATGAGATTCGGTTTGCTATTTTCTTCTTTGGTTGGAACTTCAACAGGAGCTCGTCCCAATCTCTCTAGATTGGTTTTACCTCCCCCTCTCATCTCTTGCTACCTTCGGGGTTTCTTAGATTAGATGAGTTTTCTTAATGTTTTCTTAGATTAGATGCAAAAAAGCAACCTTTTGAAGATCAAGTGTTCTCAACTTTATTAGATTGAATCTTGCATCACAAATTGTTCCACGGATTCGATAACTTGGGTTCACACTTAAGGTAAGAAGGTTCCCTTGACTACAACAGAGGATTTGTACACTTGCAAATCCAAACAAACTTTGATACAAATATTAATCGTCAACACCCCCAAATCTTGAGTTCTCACAATGTGTCCAACAAAAAGTTCTGGATCTCTAGGGATGTCTTCTATAGGTTGCCAGGAGATGATATACAAGAGGATATTCAAATCTATGCAAGGAGTAGAGAAATCAGTTGAAACGAAGATTTGAATACCTTTTGAAAGAGGAACTTGATTTGAATCCAAAGAACTCGATGGGGAACCAATAGAGGGGCCTTGGGAGAGCCTTTTCCTTCAAAGATTGAACCCTTTTCTTGGTTGAATATTCTAATCTCCATGGAGAGAGAGGGGCGATTTTGGAGGAGAGAGGTGCGTTCACGGGCTAGAGGAGGGTGAAGGCGTCAGTGAACACTGGTTAAAAAGGTAGGGATGGAGAGAAATAACCGCAGGGGCAAAACGGGAAACCCCGGGGTACACCCGACACTGGTCAGACTAGTGCCCCCCTTCGTTGAACCAGAGACGCCATATTGGAAGTTCCGATGCATGGCTGGAAGCTTCGATGATTTTGAGAATTAAAACTAAGAGCTCCCTTGAGACACACACAAATCTGATTTTGCAAGAATTTGATCCTAAGCATTCTCAAATATTGAATATAGAATTTAAGAATGATATTTATCCAAAAGTTTACATATCATGGAAGAATAGGAAATGATCCAATTTATTTGATAGATCTTGATGCCTCCAAGAGTGAGAGAGATACCTAAAGATAGATTTTATGAACTAGAGAAAATCTTTTTAATTGTGACTAGCCATCAATCCAACAAAGAGAACTATAATCACAAATAAGTTGATTGGGTCACAAAGACCAATAATCAAATATTTTTCAACACTTCCTATACATGCTAGTTGTTTTTTTCGAAAAATCTATCCTACGTCACAAAGTGCATGCATCCAATTCAAACAAAGTAGTTGTTCTAGTAAGTTTAGCTCATACCCTACAAACTAGACAACCACATGACACCAAGTCGAGTGCATGTGAGGGTATCAACCAAATTTCTAGAGAGGGACTCAAAATTCACTTGAAGCAATTACATGCTAAGGATGTCTAGCATGATATGATGGCCTAGATGCATTACAATATTTTAAAGTTCATGAAAACATACCTTTGCCTCAAGACCATTTCATTTGTGCATATTTTATATTTTGGAGGAAGTGCTAGCTCTTATGTTTTCTTTTGAGAGTAGTACTTACTAAGAGCCTGCTTCATGTGCACAAATAAATGAGACTAGAAGATCACTAGAAGAAATTGTTAGTCCCACAAGTGACACAAGTGTTGTAATGAGCTCCTCCTTAAATAGTGCTAGAGACATTTGAATTCCTCGTACAAAGCACTTTATTCAATTAAGAATATGGAGAGGCTCATCCCAAACTTGGTCAAGACACATGAATAGTTTATCAATTGAAATGTGTCGAGTACCTCATTACCTTTGATGCTAAATCATCAATTTTCATGAAAAACAGCTCCACCTCAGGTCTTCCGACCCTAGGGGTTGGGTCACCTGAGAATGAACAGAGACACATCAGGTTACCCAGGGTTCGGGGGTCGGGTCACCCGAAATTACTCAAGTGGCCGGCACCAGTCATACTGGTGACCCCTGATGCCCAAGCTTTTGGTGATTTCGCACTTCTTGTCCCATGGCTGTGTGAACACATGACAAATTAAATATCTAAAATAGAGACAAGGCAATGCTCTACTAGAGAGATATTAAAAGCATCAAATGGCAAGAGAGGGTAAACTTTCACAAAAATGTCAAAGTCACTACCTCATGTTTCACCCGTACACGACTTGTGTCACATGAGTGTCCACTGAGAACCAAGAGTGACTTAGACTCAACAATTAGGAGCTAGTTTTCGAGATGTCATTGATTTAAGAGTTTTAAATAAATTTTCCCTCCACATGGCCACTAGGTCAAAAATAATTTCTAACTCTTCTAACCATGTGTTCAATGCATCTCTTTCAACCTGCAAGCTCAACATGCGTTCCTTGGTACCCAACACTTGTTGGGTCCTTCAAGGTTAGTCACAAGGTACTTAGGAACCCAAATAGCCCTCATGCTAGTTTGAGGTGAACTAATCTCCCTCATAGCACAAGTCCCATTCTTATCATTCCTAAGCTTATTGAAATTGTAATGGACAAGGTTAGACTTAGGAATGTTACCATTTGAGCAATCTTTGCCCATGTGACCTTTTTGACGACATGCATAGCAAATGCGGCTTTTGTCCTTGTTGGTCACACCATCCCTCTCAAATTTCTTGTCTTTGCTTGCTTCTCATCCTTGTTCTGGGAGAAGAGGTTTTCCTTGCTTTGCTGCCTTGAAAGGTGGCTGCCATGGAAGACACAGGTCTGACCGATCGAGAGTGCCAATCTGACCGGTCACGGTTAGAGCCACTGCTCGCTGCAACATTTGGGCAAGAATCGGCCAAATGTCCCTTCTCTCTACATTTGTAGCACACTCTCCACTTGAGCCTCTTTTCTTCTTGGAGAGTGTTTCTTGTGTCTTGTGCTTGGTTGGGCAATGGGAAGCAATGTGTCCCATCCTTGAGCACTTGATATGCTTACTCTTTTCTTGAATCTTGTTCTTGTGGGTCTTGGTATATTGTTGAGGAGTTGAGCTAGTGATGGTTAATCCCTTCTCAAGATTCTTCACCATGATGTCTTCATGGTTATCTTGAGAAGGTTGCACTTGGATTTTCTCCTTCAATACATACAAGTCTCTTCTAAGCTTATCAACCTGTTGCTTGAGTTCATCATTTTTTTAGCAATGAGATCATCACAAGATTCTACAAGTACATGCTCAATGATAGATTGGCTTTCTTGAGAGAGACAATCATTAGTGCAAGACAAATCAATTTGAGCTTCTGAAAGACATCTAGGACCTTAGTGGTTTTGGTGTATTGATTGACAACTAGATTAAAGATCTAATGTCCTTGTTAAGCATGTGAGCAGATTGTAACATATAAATGACAAGGCATAATATATGACATTGGTTATCTACATAGTGAAAACAAGCTATGTGTATACAAGATAAGTTGAGGCATGGTTTTAGCCTCATATTGTGAAATGGCTTAACTCAATGATGAATGTCATGAATATTTGATATGTTTAATCTCATGAAGCATATAGATGGTATATGACAAGCTAATGAAGGTTAAGATAGAGGCACATTGATATTGGAATATTGGATGGTCTCTTATTGAAAGAAGAAGCTCGTTATAATCAAAAGGGATATTTAAAACAAAAGAATGCATGATCTCAATTGAACTCCACTCTTAATGTTGAATCAAAGCTTAACTCAATTTGGCAACGGATGGATGAAGAAATCAAGCAAGGGTTTAGCAATGAGGTACTAAGCTAAGGTTGGCCGAGTAGTGACTTGGACCATGTGCTTGGCTAGGGTGAAGTGGCTATAGCTTGGAAAGTTTCGAGGTATCAAGTTGAGCCTGACCGAGTGAACCAATGAAGAAGCATCACATATTTGTTGAGACATGTGAAGGGTGACTTGATCAAGAAATGGGTTTCATTCTTGTATAAAGATCAAAGTCACTAGCTCAAGGTAGAAATGCTCAATTCAATGAGACATTGATAGATGGATCTCTTATGAGGATATATTGATCAAGTATGGCTATTATTGAAGAAGAAGCTCAAGAGTTCTAATATTGCATTTATATTTGATCTTGAGTATGGGTACGCCGTACTATCAAGAGGGCTGCATCACAAGGAGTTTTGATAATGTCTCAGTGCTCAAGTAACCCATGTGAGTTGAGAGAGACAAAAACCACACGTACACGTCTTCGGGTTTGACCCTGTGTCAAACCCGGTGGCACCGGTTTTGGGAAACCGGTGGCATCGATTTTGTGTCAGTCGCCCCAACTGCTAGTTTTTGAAATCTCAGTGGCAATGAGTTTGGGAACTCAGTGGCACCGGTTTTCACTGAAGTTTGCAACGGCTAGTTTTGGGAAGTCCGGAGTATCCCGGGGTTTTCCCGGAGATTCCGGGTTTTAGCTCCAACGGCTAGTTTTTGGGGAGTCTGGTATTTATACCCCTCAACTCCTACTGTTGCAAGCTGCTGGTTCTAAGGTTGCTGGTGTGCTTCCTTGCTATTCCTTGCTAAGCCAAAGCCATTCTAGCTCTCCCCAACCCCTCTTTGTGAGGTTGTTTGATCTTTGCTAGATCTAGTGAGTTGGGTGGTAGAGAGAAACCTTTGTGAGCAATTCAAGAGCACTTGACTGTTGGACGTCGTCAAGCTCATGTGAAGCATTTGTTACTCTTGGAGGATTGCCTCCTAGATGGCTAGGCATCGCCCACAAGCTCCCAAGGTGTGGTGAGCAGTGGGACAGTTTGTGAAGGTCGTGCTTCGCCTCCGAAAGGGAAGAAGCTATCTAGTGGATCGGGAAAAGGGTTGAATGCAACCCGACTTCGGTAGGAGAAGCACCCAATGGAGACTAGAATTCACACGGTGGTGAATCCGAACTTCGGTAAAACAAATCCTTGTGTCACTTGTTGGTTTACCTCGCATTTACCTTGACATATCTTTCTTTGCTTGCCTTTGTCATATTGGTGGAGCTACTTGGTTGTTAGTGTTTGTGCAGTGCAGGCATTCTATATTCATCAAGGAACTGATCCTTAAGCCATACACCAAGTTTGAGTTCAAGCCAAGCAAGCAAACAAGAAGGAGAAGAAGAGGGGAGTCACTGCCAGGCAAACCCGGTGGCACCGGTTTTGGGCAGTGTGCTTATTCCGCTGCGAAGGCGCCAGTCCAGAGATTCCGAAGATTTTTCCAGAGCTTCTGGACTTTCCAGAAACTCCAGAGAAAAGTCCGGAGTGTTTGGGTTTCACTGATAAATCGTGTTAAGTGGTGATTTTCAGGACTCGCCTATTCACCCCCTCTAGGCGACATCAAGATCCTTTCAGATTCTGAGCATGTGCATGTGTGAGAGAGAGGTTGCATAGATCTTACTAATGAAAGCGCAACCTCATGAGCTATTTCTAGTGTCGCATAAGAATCTACAAGCTTCTCATGAGAACACTCAAGTTCCTTGTGTTTAGTTTGTAGAGCCATATACTCACTAGTGAGCTTCCCTAATTTTTCCTCAAGCACTTAATTTTCTTGATCTAGTGCAGATATACAAGCAAAGGATTTGATAACCTTATCATATTGTCTTGCTAGTGAATCACACTTACGGACCAAGGAGGCGTTCTAGGATTTGATAGTCTCAAGTTCCTTAGCTAAGGAGCTTGAAACCTCAGCCTTTTCAATACTTCCTGCCTTGGTTTTCTTCTTCTTATTCTTCTTTTATTTTTGGCCATCAAACATGTTCTTGCTTCCCTGCCAGCACCGGTCTGACTGGTCACAGACACCGGTCTGATCGGTAACTGTAGGACAACAAGGCCTTCACTCCTTTGGCCTTCTCTTTGCTTGGGAAGTGACACTTGAGGATTAGTGACTGCGAATGATGGCTCTGAGCACTCCTCAAGTGCTTTCTTCTTATTTTGCTATTGATCAATCCATCTGGGCTTTTCATATACTGAAGGACCGATACGGCGAACCAGAGAGGGGGGGAGTGAATGGGAGCCGATAAAAATTCTTCTCGATGGAGATGAGAACTCCAACAAGACGAACGCGGCTTCCAACACACGTCTCCGACTCACTACCCAAGTTGGCCAAGCCCACGTAGCCACTGGAGTGCCACTGGACCTAGGAACCAACACACACAGCCTTCCGACTCGAGAACGCAGCGGAACAACAAACCCCGAGTCTACAGACCCACACCGGTCAGACCGGTGAGCACCACCGGTCAGACCGGTCCCTGCTGGTGAACCTGAGCAACTTCCACTAAGTAGCTCTACACCGGTCAGACCGGTGAGACGCACCGGTCAGACCGATGGCAGCCAGAAAGCCCCCAAGGCACCAAACAGGCCAACCGACCACCAAACGAACCCAAACTCGAAACAGCAGCACCACGGGACAACAAAGAACACACCCAGACGCTCACCCGAGCGAAAACCCACAAGGGCCTGCACCGGTCAGACCGGCCAAGAGCACCGGTCGGACCGGTGTAGCTCGGGCGACTCGGGATGAACGGCACCCGCGGGTCAACTCCCCCCAAATCCAAATCTCGATCTCCCGAATCGCTCCACGGACTTGAACAAGACTTTGGGGATATCAGGAACACCTCATGAGGAGTCCATAGCCAAATTTAATCCCACCAAATCTCGTCCAAAAAGGAGGAATCGAAGAAATCCCGCCGAAAGCACTTCCAACCCAAGAACTCAAGAAACCCCGAAATCGAGCACTTTTTCTCACGGATTTGGGGGGGGGGGATCACAGCCCAAAGAACCACGAAGGGTTCCCACAAATTTCCCCCATCAAATCTCCAAGAGAAAAACCCGAAAACACCCCAAAGAAATCACGAAGAAAGGGCTCCGAAAATCACCACCAAGAACAACCGGGGAAAACACATCCAAACCTTGAGGAATCACGCCGAATCATCTATACATGAAACAAAGATTCGTACAAGGTCTAGCAAGCCGCCCGATCATCCATCCCTCTCTACAAGATCTCTCCGTGAAGCTCTCTTGCTAGTCCTAAGGAAAACCTAGAGAAAATAGGTAGAAAATAGGAAAACTAATGAGCTAGGGTTCCAAGAGTTGGCTGCCATCCTCTCACCTCTTGGGTTATATGGAGGCAACCGAATGTCTAAAATGCCCTTCTCTAACAACTAGGGATACAAGCCCCTCAAGGGCGGATTTGGAATTCTTGATGTCTTCACCATCGGACGGATGCCCGGCGATCGCACCCTGCGTAGCCTCGACGCAAGCCATGCGATCCCGACGCGTGTCCTCCGCTTCGAAGATTCCGGACTGCGTTGTCGCACACCGGTCAGACCGGTGCTCCTCACCGGTCAGACCGGTCCCCACCGGTCAGACCGGTCAGACCCACCGGTCAGACCGGTCTGGTGCTGCTGCACCTCCGTCTTCGGTTCTCCGGTCTTGGCTTTGTGGATCAACCAAGGAACCCGGTGGTTTTCGGTGAACCACCGGAAACCCCGCGAACTCGGTGTAGCCTCCGCCAATCTCCACTCATGACTTGGCTCCCACGTAGTCCCGGCTCGACCTTGGTTTTGAGGCTCAACCAAGAAACCGTCCACGACTTCATCTTGCTTGTTCATGCCACCATGCGGCCCGCACTTGACCCCGGCCGGCCACCGGTCCCTCGAACAAAGCCTACTTGTCTTCTCCACACCTGGAGGCCTCACCGGCGACGACCTTTCTCGCTTGTTCTTCACCTGCACCAACACGAGTCAAGCCGCAACGTGCACCTGCAATACTTAGCCAAGAATCAGTCCACACAACGTTGTCAATCACTCATCACACAAGGAAGCGACCATCCACCGGTCCTCGAACCACACATGGTCCTCAATCTCCCCCTTGATGAGTGCATTGACAACACCCACATGAAAGTAACAAGAGAGAAAAGAAAAAGAAAAGAAACAAACAAAAAGAAACTCCAACAAGCGATCGAAAGCCAAACAAAGGCAAAGATCAAGATCACTTGAAGAAAACAAGTCTCGGACCCCTTAGGCAAGGGCAACGGCTCGACACATCCGAGACAAAGCAAAGCTCAAGCAAAGAGCACAAACCACCGAAACAAAACTCGAAAACTCACAAAGAGCTCCCCCCGCACACATGCAAGCTCCCCCCCGAACCAATGCAACTCCCCCCGGACGAATGCATGCAAGAAACCACATGAAACAGGACAGATACACGAAAGACTTTCGGCTCACACCGGTCGACCGGTCATCACCACCGGTCGACCGGTGCCTAACATATGTACAGACCGGCGCTCACACCGGTCGGACCGGTGCTCTTCACCGGTCGGACCGGTGTACAACGAGCCCGTAAATGGCTCGAAACCACCCGAAAACCTTCTAAATGCGCCCGTAAGCCATTTCAAGCTCAAACTTCTCCCCCTTGTTGGCAATGCATGAATCAAGCCAAAAATGCAAAACTTTCAACCTAGAGCTTCTCAAATAGACAAAATTCAACAAAGAATGCTACACATGTCCAAATGAGCAAGTTAGGTACTCTATGGCTTCGTATCGATCTCAACTACATGATCACCAAGTTTCACAACCATTGGACGAAGCTAAGATGGATTTTGGCAATTTTGCGAAAAACTTGCCTCTCATGAGCAAAGTCCTAAACATGATCAAAGCATATCAAAATGGCAAAGCCACACAAACTTCATGCTAGGACAGCTATTCTAACCATAAGACCATCACAAACACCCACAAGCACCTCATGTCATGTCAAAGCCACCGAGCCATGTGCCTACTTCTATGTATGAGACTTCTCATTGGTAGGCATCATGCAACGGTTTAGCACCCAAAGCAAATTAAATTCAGCACATATGACATGGGAGCATATTTTCCAAGCATTTTTCATTTCATTTTCAGATTTGTAAATGGTACATGAAATGTCTTTGCGACAAAAAGGAACTTATGCTCCTCCACAAGATAAGTCAAGAGGGCTAAACATTCATGATGGCAAATGAGCCTTTGGCCCCATATGATCAATAAACTAGCTATCCAACCACAAATTAAGCATAGCAAGGCCACACAAACATGTCAAGAGCATGTAAAGGCATTTACACATGAGAGAGCATACATGTGACATTTTTCAAAAGCATAGCTATCAACCATGGATTATGCATCAAGATCATCAAGAGCTAAGCCAAACTAACCGTAGCATACCAAACAAGCTCACAAAGACATATATCTCATTCCATGGTGAACAATGTATATGAGAGAAGCTTTCCTAACCAATGCATATGATACAAAATGCATGCAATCTAAGATATAAGGATGCCTATACATCATGTTACATATGCCATGCCAAATGCAAGAAATGCACAAGGGAAAGCTATACATATGCTACAAACCGGCTCCTCGAGGGGAGGCAAAACGGGCTCGACACCACCGGCAAAAGAAAGCTCCCACACACCCAACTCAAGAAATCAAACACACACCAAGTTCCCCCCGCAAACGAGTGAAAGTTGCTTGATCTAGAGGTTTGGTGAAAATATCGGCTAGTTGGTGATGTGTGGGTACATGGATCAACGCTATCTTTCCTTTCTCAACGTTGTCTCTCAGGAAATGATACCTCACTTCTATGTGCTTGGTTTTAGAATGGAGCACTGGGTTCTTTGCAACGCTTATGGCACTGGTGCTATCACATTGAAGTGGGACATGGGTATACTCCTCACCAAAGTCACTCATGGTGTAGGTGATCCAAAGGAGCCGAGAGCAACAACTAGCGGCGGCAACATACTCGGCTTCGGTCGTGGATTGAGCAACACTCGACCGCTTACGAGAAGACCAAGACACCAACGAAGAACCCAAAAACTCGGCAAGTCCCGAAGTGGACTTCCTATCCAACCGACACCCGGCAAAATCCGCGTCCGAAAAGCCATGAAGCGCCAAAGAAGAGGACGCGAGTACCAAAGGCCGAAGTCGGGAGTGTGACGCAAGTACACGAAAATTCTCTTCACCGCTTGCCGATGCGAAGTCCTCGGAGACGCTTGAAAACGAGCGCACGGACACACCGAGAATCGTATGTCCCGCCTCGTCGCCGTCAAGTAGAGGAGTGACCCGATCATGCTTCGGTACTCCTTCGGTCCACGTGTTCACCTTCCTCGTCCGCATCAAGAGCCGTAGTCGTACTCATCGGCGTCGTCATAGCCTTGGAGTCCTCCATCTTGAACTTTCTCACAATGTCCTTGGTGTACTTAGCCTCGGTGCACAAATGTACCTTCCTTTGATTGCTTGATTTGTAGCCCGAGGAAGAACCGCAACTCGCCCATCATGCTCATCTCAAACTCCCCGCTCATATCATCCGCAAACCTCGCAACAAGAGAGTTAGACGAGCCACCAAAGACAATATCATCCACGTACACCCCGCACAATCGGGATATCTCCCCGCCCCGCCTCGACAAAAACAAGGTCCGATCGACCTTCCCAATCTCAAAACCTCTCTCAAACAAGAACCCCCTCAACCTCGCCATACCAAGCTCTAGGCGCCCGCTTCAACCCATACGCGCCTTCCTCAACTTGTACACCCGTGGGGGTACTTCTCACTCTCAAACCCGGAGGTCGTCTCACATACACTTCTTCCTCCAACACTCCATTCGAAAAGCACTCTTCACATCCATTTGGTGCAACTTGAACCCTTTAGCCACGAGAAAAGGCTAGAAGGATCCTAATCGCCTCCAAACGGGCTACGGGAGCAAAGGTCTCCTCGTAGTCGATTCCCTCCTTCGATCGAACCCCCGAGCAACAAGTCTCGACTTGTTCCTCACAACCTCACCCTTCTCTCCCTCTTTGTTTTTCCACACCCACTTTGTACCAATCGGCTTACACCCCGGGGGAGGGTCAACCAACTCCCACACCCCGATTCCTCTCAAAGTTCTCCAACTCCTCATGCATCGAGTTAACCCAATTGTGATCGATAGTGCGTGTCCAATGTCTTTGGGCTCGAAAGAAGCAACAAATGCAAGCATGAGCAAAATGGGAATTGTTTCGAACCCTCGACCGTGTAGTGCGTTCATTCATGTCGCCGATGATCCTCGAAGCCGGGTGATCCACCCGAACTCGCCGGGGGAGGTTCTCGCCTCGAAGCTACCTCCCCCTCAACATCGGCTTCTCCTCGTTCTTGATTTGTCGTCGTAGGTGTAGCGAGAGGGTCCATCCATCATCGTAGTCGAAGTAGTGGGTACATGTTCGGTGGGGGCACCACACCGCCATCTTCATCATCACCATGTTCATGCTCCTCCTCCCGAAAGATCTCCTCGCCAAGCTCATCATCACCTCGCACACTCAAAGACAAGCCGACTACGTGGCTCGTCTCGTCGAAGGTTACCTCGCAAGTCTCCACGATTTGGTTAGTTTCAAGATTGAGCACACGATATGCTCTAGAATGAGATGCATAACCAAAGAAAATGCCATCGACGGACCTAGCCTCAAACTTATCCAACTTCCTGCCCTTCTTCGAATAAAACACTTGCAACCAAAGACATGGAAGTGACTCACCTTGGGTGTGCGACCATGCATCAACTCATAGCATGTCTTCTTCTTGTGCACTCGAGGTATATTCGTTCGACACATAGCATGCGGTATTCACCGCCTCAGCCCAATACCTCCTCGGAGTCCTATGCTCATCAAGCATCGTCCGAGCCATCTCGCACAAGGTCCTGTTCTTCCTTTCCACAACACCATTCTGGGGAGGCGTATACGGACTCGAAAACTGGCGCTCAAAACCCAAGTCATGACAAAAGGTTTCAAAACGAGAGTTCTTGAATTCCGAGCCATTATCACTGCGGATAGCTCGTATGGCATCTCCGTGCCTCTCGTTCCTCAACCTCAAGACTAGATCTCGAACAAAACCAAACGTCTCCCCCTTATCCTCCAGAAAGAACACCCACGCATACCGAGAATAGTCATCCACCACAACAAGGACATACCACTTCCCACCCGCGCGATCGCACACGAGCCGGGCCAACAAGGTCCATATGGAGCGCTCGCATGGACGCTCAGTCATCACATCGGTGAGAGGCGGGTGAGAAGAGGCCACCATCTTGGCATGCCTACACGGAGCACAAACCAACTCTTTCTCAAGCTTCAACCGTGGCAATCCTCGGACCAAATTGAGTTTACTCAAGCGAGACAAAAGGTCAAAGCTCAAGTGACCCAACTTCCTATGCCACTTCCACAACTCACTCGAAGAACCAGCCAAGAAACAACGCTCAACACCCGAAGACTGAGAAAAATCAGCACGAAACACCTGACCCTCGGGAACGACCATACAAACAAGGTCCCCTCGAGAGTCCACAATCCGAGAACCACCAGGCCGAAACAACACCTCAAAACCCTCATCCAACAACTGAGACACGAAAAGCAAATTGTACCCTAGCGATTGAACAAGAGCAACACGCCTCGCAGTGATCTTGTCACTCACTTTTATCTCACCTTCCGAAAGCACACGCCCACGCCCATTGTCCCCAAAAGTGATGTACCTCTTCGTCACCACCGGACGAGACTTGAGAACCACCCCCCCGTCTCCGGTCATATGCCTCGAACAACCGGAGTCAATCAACCAAATGTTCTTCAAGTCTCCCACCCGAAAATCAAAAATAGGCACGTGAGCGAACAAACGACTCGAAAGATCGGGGTTAGTACCAAAGGAGGAAAACCGATCTTGCCGAGCCATTTGCTCGAAAGTGGGGTTAGCACCAACCAAAGCATCTCTCCTACCAAAGCTACCTCCACGAACACCACCACGGTAACCACCCCGAGGGAACCACCCCTCTCTCCCGCCCGAGGAGGACCAAAACCACGCAAGAAAGCCCGTGGAACGTCCTTCCTCTCCAACTCAACGCCACGACTCCTCCAATCCCCGTATTGAGCACGAGGAGGAGAACGCCTAGCAACCGACCACCCGCACTCTTTCCGGCCCAACCACCGGAACCACGACCACCGAAACAACCCTCGCACCCGTACGAGCTCGAAACCCGAACATCCGTCCGTCCCGGGCCCGCACCGGTCCGACCGGTGCCCCACACGGTCCGACCGGTGTGACTCGGACAAAGAACACCACCCGCAGCCTTCTTCTCTCCCCAAGCCCGAACTTGTCCTCACAATCGCCTTGCCCCCGGGCATCCGCATACGAGGCTCAAGTACACCATCGGAAGGGTGGTACTTGTCCTTGTTTGCCCACTCCTTCCTCATTCTCTCCTCTCGCTTCCTCTTGAAGCAAAACTCCTCCTTATGGCCATCTCTCCCACAATAGCCACAATGGAACCTCACAAGCTTAGGCTTTGGCTTGGGATGTGGTCTGCTCACTCGGTTTCTCTCCACTCAAACCCTCCACCGGTTTCTCACCACTTGCCTTCTCACTCTCCTTCCCAAAGAACACTTTCCCCGAAGTGCTCACAAACTTGATAGGCTTTTGTAGGTCATTTGTGGGTGTAGGAAACACGGGTGGAGCCGGGGTTGTGTCTAGCCGATTCCTTAGATGGTTAGGTTTTGGTGGGAACTCATTCTTGTGGTGGGTTTTTGGTGGCTCCGGATATTCTCTCCACTTCCCTCACCAACCTTGTTTGCTCCAAGCCCCTCACCATCTTGCCTCTTAAAGGCCTCGATCATCATCCTCAACTGAGGCTCGTGACCGGATAACCACCCCATCAACTTCCTCAAATCATCATTCTCATCCTGCAAACGGTCAACATAATGTGCAAGCTCCAAATTTTTCAATGCATGCATTTCACAGGTAGAGCAAGATGTAGGCATGGGTTCCTTCAATTTAGCCTCGAGCGAACTAGTGTAAGCATGCATCTCATCAATCTTAGCATGCAAAACAGGGCATGAAGTGCAAGCACCTAGCAAAGCAGGTCTAGACTTAAGCTCAGCCACCTCAACCCTAAGCACATCTAGTTCCTCACACTTGGAGGCATGCTTCTCCTTAAACAAAGCAAGATCAGCCAGGAATATGGAGCAATCAGCACAATCATTCTCATCAGAAACAACAGGGCTAGCCTTAAGCGAATCAATCTCAAGTTTGCTATCAAGCACCTGTGTCTCTAGCTCAGCCACTCTAGTCCTAGCATCCTCGAGTGAAGCCCTAAGCTCTTTCCTCATTTTCTTGGCCTCTCTAAGCATGTCATCACGATTATCAAGCAAAGAGCCAAGCCTCTCATTCTCCTGGCGCAAGAAGGGAAGTTCATCACGCACCTCGTCGTCGGACTCGGAGTCCGAGTCGCTCCGTGTGCTCTTCTTGCCGCCGGAGCTCGCGCCATGGTGCGAAGCCATCTCTCGCGAAGCAGCTCAGCCCGCTCAGGTTCTTGGACGGCTTCTTGTTCTTGCGGCGATCTCCCTCGTCTTCGCTGCTGCTCGAGCTCGAGGTGGAGTACGCGGAACTGGAGTCGACGTCGCTCGTTCCAACCATCGCTCGGGCCTTGCCTCGGCCCTCCTTCTTCCTCGATCGTCGCTCGTCCTTGTACTTGTTCTTGTGCTTGCTCTTGTGGTCGCGCCTCGAACGGTACTTGCCATCGTTCATCCTCGGCTTGTGCTTGTAGCCGTCCTTGTTCTCGGCCTTCTCCGGGCGATCGGCGACGAAGTGTCCCGCTTGCCGCACCGGGAAGCGAGTCCTCGTGTTCCTCCTCATGTTCACGCGGTTCTCGTGCGGCCTCTCGAACCGCCTCGTCAACGGCGCCGGCTCCGTCCTCTCCAAGGTCATCAAACTCCTCATCTGGCATAGACATCAAAGAGGAAAATGAGAACATCCTGGTGGATGGGTTAGAGTTAGTCTTTCCTTTGGAACCACCAACGAGGGCAAGACTATGGGAGTCAGTCGGTCCCTCGAGCTTGGCAGTCATGCCCCTATCCACCTCAGCCGACTTGAGCTTCGAGAACAGCTCGTTCACCGTCAGAGTATCATACCTCTCCGACTCGACTATGGCCTCGAACTTTCCGCCCCATATCGTACGATCCAAAGAGTGTAAGAGCTTGACGGCTCTATCATGATCATCGTACGGGAGCACGTCCACATTGGCCCTCATGTTGTTCACCACCACCGTGAACCTCGAAACAAGGCATCGATGGACTCACCGGGGAGATGAGTGAAGTTCTCGTACTCTCTCCGTAGGTCGCATACAACCGTGCTCCGAACCCGGGCGTTCCCAACATGAGCCTCGTTCAACACCGCCCAAATCCTACAAGCCAAGTGCTCGGTGTGCACCCAATCGAACTCGGTCGACACAAAGCACGAAACAAGTAGTCGACCGCCTTCTTGTTGGCGTCGAATCCGTCCCTCGACCCCGGAGCAAGGAAATCCATCGGCCGGACATAGCCCGTGTCCACCGTGACATCCCAAAGCAATCGACCCTTTCCGCGGAGGAACGCACCCATCCGCTTGCTCCACATCCGGTAGTTCTTGCCATCGAAGTGTGGAGGACGCGAACCCCGTTCTCGGTACGCCATCCTTGGATCTTAGACTGGTTAGAGTCAACAAAGACCCGAACCGGCTCTGATACCACTTGAAGGACCGATACGGCGAACCAGAGAGGGGGGGGAGTGAATGGGAGCCGATAAAAATTCTTCTCGATGGAGATGAGAACTCCAACAAGACGAACGCGGCTTCCAACACACGTATCCGACTCACTACCCAAGTTGGCCAAGCCCATAGCCACTGGAGTGCCACTGGACCTAGGAACCAACACACACAGCCTTCCGACTCGAGAACGCAGTGGAACAACAAACCCCGAGTCTACAGACCCACACCGGTCAGACCGGTGAGCACCACCGGTCAGACCGGTCCCCGGCGGTGAACCCGAGCAACTTCCACTAAGTAGCTCTACACCGGTCGACCGGTGAGACGCACCGGTCGGACCGATGGCGACGAAAGCCCCCAAGGCACCAAACAAAGCCAACCGACCACCAAACGAACCCAAACTTGAAACAAGTAGCACCACGGGACAACAAAGAACACACCCGGACGCTCACCCGAGCGAAAACCCACAAGGGCCCGCACCGGTCGGACCGGCCAAGAGCACCGGTCGACCGGTGTAGCTCGGCGGCTCGGGATGAACAAAGACCCGCGGGTCAACTCCCCCAAATCCAAATCTCGATCTCCCGAATCGCTCCACGGACTTGAACAAGACTTTGGGGGTATCGGGAACACCTCATGAGGAGTCCATAGCCAAGTTTAATCCCACCAAATCTCGTCCAAAAAGGAGGAATCGAAGAAATCCCGCCGAAAGCACTTCCAACCCAAGAACTCAAGAAACCCCGAAATCGAGCACTTTTTCTCACGGATTTGGGAGGGGAATCACGGCCCAAAGAACCACGAAGGGTTCCCACAAATTTCCCCCATCAAATCTCCAAGAGAAAAACCCAAAAACACCCCAAAGAAATCACGAAGAAAGGGCTCCGAAAATCACCACCAAGAACAACCGGGGAAAACACATCCAAACCTTGAGGAATCACGCCGAATCATCTATACATGAAATAAAGATTCGTACAAGGTCTAGCAAGCCGCCCGATCATCCATCCCTCTCTACAAGATCTCTCCGTGAAGCTCTCTTGCTAGTCCTAAGGAAAACCTAGAGAAAATAGGTGGAAAATAGGAAAACTAATGAGCTAGGGTTCCAAGAGTTGGCTGTCATCCTCTCACCTCTTGGGTTATATGGAGGCAACCGAATGTCTAAAATGCCCTTCTCTAACAACTAGGGATACAAGCCCCTCAAGGGCGGATTTGGAATTCTTGATGTCTTCACCATCGGACGGATGCCCGGCGATCGCACCCTGCGTAGCCTCGACGCAAGCCATGCGATCCCGACGCGTGTTCTCCGCTTCGAAGATTCGGACGCGTTGTCGCACACCGGTCGACCGGTGCTCCTCACCGGTCGACCGGTCCCCACCGGTCGGACCGGTCCGGTGCTTCGCCGCACCTCCGTCTTCGGTTCTCCCCGGTCTTGGCTTTGTGGATCAACCAAGGAACCCGGTGGTTTTCTCGGTGAACCACCGAAAACCCCGCGAACTCGGTGTAGCCTCCGCCAATCTCCACTCATGACTTGGCTCCCACGTAGTCCCGGCTCGACCTTGGTTTTGAGGCTCAACCAAGAAACCGTCCACGACTTCATCTTGCTTGTTCATTCCACCATGCGGCCCGCACTTGACCCCGCTGGCCACCGGGTCCCTCGAACAAAGCCTACTTGTCTTCTCCACACCTGGAGGCCTCACCGGCGACGACCTTTCGCGCTTGTTCTTCACCTGCACCAACACGAGTCAAGCCGCAACGTGCACCTGCAATACTTAGCCAAGAATCAGTCCACACAACGTTGTCAATCACTCATCACACAAGGAAGCGACCATCCACCGGTCCTCGAACCACACATGGTCCTCATATACTATTTGAAGCATTTCCCAAATGGTGTGTGCATCAATCTTATTTTCCTCATAGATAAAATTTTGCACATCATTACTCAAAGTACTACACATGTAGTTAAATACTCGAGAGTTGAGTTGCCAATGCTCTAAGTCCTCTAAAGATAATTTTGACAAGTTAATATTGTCTTCCCTAAGATGAGGAGGTAGAATACTAGCAACAACAACCTTCTCGGCAAGTGAACCCAAGGTCCTAATATCATCGAGTACATGAAATTACCAAGAAGCATAATTTGAGCCATCTAGAGCTAAAGGCTCAAAAGGTACCTCACAAGATGTCGACATCGTCAAACTCCAAGCCATAAAGCTTGAAATAGAGCACTCAGCTCTGATACCAATTAAAAGGACCTTGATCTCGCCTGGAGGGGGGGTGAAATGGCTTGGGAGCTCAGCAACAACACAAGGAACAACAACCCTTCACTGAAGAGGGATTGGGGTACTTATACCCCTCAAAGAGAAAACTAGCAGTTAGCTATCGGGCGGACCGGTCAGACCGATGCCCCACACCGGTCAGACCAGTGTTTAAAAAACTAGTCGTTAGGTAGCACCAGTTAGACCGGTGCCCCTGACCGGTCAGATAGGTTAGGCCCGAGGCACCCCAAAACCCTTTCTTTCAATCCAACACTTCACCAAATAGATGAAGTGGCTCAGGTTAGGTTAGGAGGGATTTTTAGAATATTCTAAGGCTCTCAAGCCTATTTTTCACAAGGTTTACTAAGAGCACTTGACTTGGTCATTAAGCTCAAGTTGCATCCCTCTTGATAGTACGACATACCTATACTCAAGAATAAATAAAAACACCATGTCAACCTCTTGAGCTTGAATGTCTTCAATCTGGCCATACTTGAACAATTTCCACTTGAGGGCTTTCAACTTAGCCAATGTCTTGAGCATATCCATACTTGATCTAGTGACTTAGGATTTTTCCATCTAGCATAAGAATGACACTTGAATCCTTAAGTCACTCCATATTACCAATCATAACTTTTAGATGAGTTGCATTTCTTCCCTGCTTCCCTCAGTTAAGGCTTGGATATGATACTTTGAGACATGGATACTAGTTACTTCACCTTAGCAAAACACCAATGGCAGCCTAGCTTGAGCCATAGATTGCTTAGTCCCTCACCCTAGTCATCTCAGTTGATCTCTTCGTCACTTACCCAATCCACATTGAGTTTGGCTTTGCTTCATCCACAAAAAATCTTCATTTGAAATGTTTCTTCAAATGTCTGTTCTTGATTGACAACGAATATGCAAGCTTCCAATAGAGGACTATCAAATCTATACTCATCCTTGTATCCTTTTGCAATTAAAACATGAAGCCTTGCATCCATTTTCGAGTGAATTATCAATGTGAGCCACATAATATTCAATCTCCAATACATGTCAATAATAGCTCATGAATATGTAAATAAAACTTACTCTCACATGCTTAGACAAACAAGTTAGTCCTTTAATAAATTTGTCATTCAATTCACCAAAACCACTTAGGGGCCTAGATGCACTTTCAGAAAGGGAGGTGGTCGAATGTGTCAAAGGATCAGTGATTCGACCGCGTGGGCTTGGATGGTCAGTGAGCGGTGGGAGCAAGAATGCTCATGAGATTAGGAAGGGCATGCGACCGAGCGGTGTGGTTGGTCAGCACGGTGGTGAGTCAGGTGCCGACCGGGACGATGGTGGGAGGAAGAAGCAGTGCAATGGTAGAAGGAAGAAGAAGTAGGGATGTTAATGGATCTATTAGGCTTTATAGGTATGTCTCATATATATCTTCAGATAGATAGATGGGAGCGTATCAGGTGGAAACCAAGGTGTCTCTGCAGACTTGAAAACTAGCAATCCCATTTGATGGCTAGGGAGAGAGGTGGGAGCATTTTGCATTTAAACCCCTACCATTAGCAAAAGAAAACAAATTTTTGCCAACCCTCCTCCAAATTAGGGACAACCTACATGATCTGTTGGGCATGTCGAGTCACATTGTTTCATCTGCTATGATTAGTGCTTCCATGGTGGCCTCCGCCGACGAGCCTGATACTAAAATGTACTAGATTCCCGTGAAGGGAAATCCAACCCTCTGCACCTCGGTGATAGTCCCAGGAAATAGCTATCATGTGCAATCTCTGTCTCAGAGGATACAAAACCATAGAACACAAATAAAATAGTAGCATCACATAATATTTATTATAACATTAGAGTACATCTCTTCGGCACGTGCCGGGTACCAGTCCCTCATGACTAAATCATGCAAGGTAAAACATCTATGTAGTGGAACATGTGAAGCAGGGTAGACATCATCTCCTCTGGCAACTCGAGCGAAGAACTAGTCCTATTCGTCCCATTCATCATTCTCAAAGTTGTAGTCGGGCTCTGAGTCTGAAACGCCACCATCTACCTAATAAGCGGGAAAGTCATGTCAGCTTCCCAACCACTATCTTTTAGAAGAAGTAACCAAGCTCGCTCCCACCATAACACATCAAGGGGCACACTCACCCAAAACATACGCCAGAACATACCAAGATATTTCAATCTCAGTCCAAATCAGAAATCCATCCATATCTCAAAAGTGGGTAAAAATATATGAATAGTAAGAGTAGGGGACTAGCTAGGGGTCTGTAGCTAGCCCCGAAGGTAGGTAGTTTGAGGAATCATGGTATAATAAATATCAAGGCATGGTTAATAAGTTGGCTATGCAATCCAATAAGTAAAGCAATAATCATAGCACTAGCATCTATTCATGCAATAGAATCTACGTGGTTGGGAGTGACATGACACCTGCGTAGTGATTGTTGTTTGAGTAGTCCTGGACGTTGAAGTCGGGGTCCTCTTGGTCGAACCTCGGGCCTGAATAGCACGAGATTTGACACGCGGTAAATATACCAACAAACAACTAGGTAAAAACTCCAACAAAGATCAATTTAGAAGAACAAACTAAATCCAATCTTGCTATAATCAGCAACGATTTGAAATACAAAATTGTTGCAATAAGTTTCATATTTTTCGAAGCTCCCGGTAATTAGTTATGAATTTTCAAAGATAAAAGGATTTATAAAACAACTTAGTAATTCATAAAAGGTTTTATAAAAACATGATGACATCAGCACGACGCCATCCGTTAGTGGGCCCGAACTGTGAGTTAGTGGGCCGATGTTGAGCCCAAAGTGTTAGTAGGCCCAAATAGGCCCAATTGACCTAGCCCAACAGGGCGCGGTGAACAAAGTCCATGAATCCACACTAGACTATCCTATGGATTCAGCTGGGTTTCGACGGGCTTGAATGAGCTCTAATGGGCCAAAGCCCTACTAAGCCCGTCTAGAGTTTTGCATGTAGAAGTCCGGATTTGCTCCCTATACTTTGTAGGGGTTCGGTGGCGCCTCTCACGACATGAGAGTGCAGCGCGGTGCATGGCCCGTGGCAGCACACGGCGAGCGGTAGTTAAGATTTTAGGTTACAAGGCAAGGTCTGGGCTTGGTCACGACCGGCAACTAGGCACGACCAAGGTCCAATCTTGGGCCTCTACGGTCGGTAATCGGCGCGGTGGCAATTGGGTTCACGGCGCAGCGACACCATGCGAGGCTGGCCAAAGGCCGAGCCTTGGTCTTACTCTGGGTGTGTGTGCCTGGCTGCATTGTGCACGGGCACGGGGCTCACCCCAACTGTGATACGGCCGGTGCACAAAAGCAAACATCTAACATTTAGGAGTCGTGGGGTAGCGCAATGACAAGGTGGCGGTGCGGTGTTTATAGGACAAAAGGCCTTACCTTTTATGTGAGTGGGTGCACAATAGCGTGGTTGTGAGGCTACAACGACAGGGTCCTACAAGTGAACGCGGCTCGAAGGCCGGACATGGGCTAAAACGATGATGACGGCGCTTGGTGCACAGGTGCACAACGTGGCTGCTCAATAGTCGGTCAGAGCTTCAAGGCAAGAGATGAGAGGGACAGTGAGGTTCACTATGGGTCGGCGATATAGACGTACCTGGCTCGACGGAGTTGGACGGTGTGGCGTAGGTGTACCCGGTGTGACCTGATGTGCTCTGCTTCTCCCTCAGCAGTAACATCTCAGTGCAGCTCCCTTGAATGGCCCTCGAGGCTCCGGCGCACGGCTCTTGCGGTGCATCAATGACGGTGAGGCGCTACTCCTCTTCTCCTTCTCCCTCCTTCTCTTCTCCTTCTTCCTTCTCTCCTGGTGGTGGAATAGGGGTATGGGGAAAACCCCAAGCGCGTTGGTAGGATGAGACAACTAGGGTTTGGTCCAGGCTTATATGGCACGTTTAAGAAGGCACAAGGGCAAAGAGGTGGCCGCGGCAACCCATCAGCGGCTAATGCGGGACAACTGATGTGTCGGCACGACTATGGCTCACGGTGGCGCTTTTGTGTAACCGTGTAAGGGCACAAGGGTAATTTTCCCCTGTGGAATCCCTATAAGGGCTCACTAGCGCGCCCCTGGCTCGGCGTTCGGGCTCCCTTCCCACGTGCGGGCGTGCGTGTTAGCATGTACAACGGCGATGATATGGATAAGGTATAGGAAGGGGGAAAAGAAGGGAATTACAAGTGGGATCCACCTCTCACAGAGAGAAACATCGAAGGGGTGCGGGCCTTGGTGGGCTGCGACACTAGGCCGGCCTGCTGGGCCTCAGGGTGTTTCCTCGCACCATGATTAAGAGATAGACAACCTCTACTAGACTTTGTCAAAAACGTTAAGGCTCAGGTTAGGTTGTTAGCCTTTGCAAATAGATTTGAATATAGTTTTGATTATAGTTTGAATTTGAATTAAGTTCAAATGCAAACTCCACACAATTTGAAAAGCCAAATTTAAATCCAAGAAGATTCAACTCAAATATTATACCATAATTTAAATATAATTTTTATTTTGGTTTAATTTCGATAAGGAATTTGAGGTCATAGGTTAGCAATCGAATAAAAGCTGGTGTCACACATATTGAAACAAAAAGTTTTAAATTTTTTGAAAATTTCACACTTTTCCAAAACCTGATTTGTTACAGATGTCGTCGCAATGAAGTCTGCTGCCAGATTAGAGTCGGGCGCCACCAATGAGTCCGCCAGATTGGAGTTCGATCGATATACATTTCCTCTTCCATCGAATTGCATGCGCTAGCTCATCCGGAGGTGATGGACGAAATTCATCTTGTGGTGTTGGACATGTATATGCTCAGCTCGCCGTGGATCGTAGGGGATCAGTGAAATGGATTACGTGCGGCGGCAGGCAGCTCATGGCGGTCTGGGGAGCTGTTGCATGACCACGTCGATGCGCCACCGGTCTCCATTGCTGTCGGTTGGCAGCTCACTTGCGACCTTGGTGTGTAGCTCGGCCTCACGTCCCTAGCACGAGGCGGACTCACTGGTAGCTACGAACTCCAATCTGCTAGCAGACTTCATTACAGCGGTGTCAGGCTCACCGACGGAGGCCACCATGGGTGGTGCCAGTCATCGCAGAGGAAACTACATGAGTCGACATGCCCAACAAATCGTGTAAGAAGTCGCTGATTTGGAGGGGGGTTTTGCAAAACTTTGTTTTCTTTTGCTAATGGCGGGGGGTTTAAGTGTAAAATGCTCCCACCTCTCGCCCTGGCCATTGGATGGGAATCCTGTGATCCTGATTGCTAGTTTCCAAGTTTGCACAAAGACCTTGGTTTCCATCTGATACGCTCCCTAGATAGAGCCATGGAGTGGCTATGCAGTGCACTTTGTGGTAAAAGAGAGGGAGAGTTGTGAGGAAGCTTACTAGTGACATGAGGAACTTGTGCGTAGGAGAACTTGGTTGTGTAGGGTTGCATTGGAGACAACTTGACTCAACCTTTGAGGCTCTTGGGGAAGAAACATAAGAGGAATAAGAACTCAATGCGGCCTCTTGCTCCAACTTTGGAAAGGAAGAAGGGTGCCTAGCTAGTACGGAGAAACTTACTTTTATTGTTCTTGGATCATGCTTTGATGAGGTCGACGAGGTGAGTGGATTTTGATAGGGAGGGAAGTGCTTCTCCTCTCCCTCTTGCTCATTGAGTGAGAAAGTGAAGGGGACAGGTGAGGGAGAGTGTTTTGTAAGGCAAAGTTAAAAGAGAGGACAAGTAACAAGTGACCTGCATCACCACAAGTTAATTTGTTGAATGATCGAAATTGCAATAGACTAACATCTTCATTTTGTATAAAGATAACATAGTATAATGGACATTGGAAGAAAAGAGTCCCTTGTTAAATATGAATGTGTTTGCCACTATACTATACCTGAGCATTTCTCGGGTCGGACCGGGCTGAAAAAAGACCGATTATTTTGGGATGAAAAAATATTGCCCATGACATCCCACTGGGCAAGTCAGGCCTAGCTTTTTCGGGCCGGGCCTGGGCTTAGGCGGGCCGCCCGCGTAATTTACACTACAAAATAGCTAAAAAAGTATATCGGGCTGCGTTCGAGCCAAAAATGATGTTACCAGGTTGTGAGATCTCTACCCAGGCCCTGTCCATTAAGGTTCTTGGGTGGACCAAAAATCATTGGGCTCTGATCGGCCTAGAGGCAGAGTCGGGTCGGGCTAGTTTTGCTCAGGTATAGTTGCCAGCCTATTGGGTTGGTAACCCATATAGAGACATGTTTCTTTATGTTACCATATTTGATAGTAAAATTGTCATTTTCTACAAACAACCAATCTTAATATATTTATGTCTCCACTATAGTCACTCGAAAGTTGGTAATCGATCAAGGAGATAACACTTTCACGTCACGTAGTTGTGAGACTTGCTATTTTCATGCACCACTGGAGTTCGAGTTGGAACAAGGGTTCATCTATACTTAATGTATGAACGCCCCATGCTTAGAAGGAGAACTTGGACAGTAGTATGCTTGACAAATGTCAGGGCCACCAGAAGTTGATCGTAGAGGCTGGTAGTTTATAAATGTTCGTAGTGGGAGAGTCTCGAAATGGAACAAATTAGCAAGAGAATGATCCACATGAGCGGGATAGGAAATGGGTCCATGGTGGTGGACAAGCATGGCATCAAAATAGAAGCGGAGAAACATCACGAGGTTGAACATGTGCTAGACATCAATGAGAATGCATATATACGAAGTTTAAGCCCACGATTATATTGATATATTAAACAAATAAAAGAAGCATGGTAATAATAAAAGACGAACATACACCTATAACAGTATCATACTGACACAACTTGCAACTTTCGTCACTATGAAGTTATCATTCACTCCCAGTTACAAATGGGAGTACTCTTACACTTAGCCCATAGATATATTATCTTCAATAATGTAGGTTTCCATGCATCTTATTATGATATTGGACCACATGTGACACTTAGATCATGTCCATATTCATCAGTTGGTCATGAAAGAAATCCCCAAGTTGATCACCAGCCCAAGCCACTTGGGGGCTTCGAGTCCCTTGCATAATTGGAGGGGCAGAAGAACTAGTAGCCCTCATTTGCTGGTCACCAACCCAAGCAGTTGCCTGGCCATTGTCATTAGTGGCTTGGCTAGCATGATGAAGGTTGGGTGACTGGACTTGAGTTAGGTTTTTCATGGTGGCATGCTTCCCAATACCACCATAGCGGTTTGGGTTGTAAATACTACCAGTGAAGGTGGAACCTTCCTTGTTGAAAGTGTTGTACTGTGCCCAGGGCTCAGCATCATAGAGACCAACATCATTAATGCTATAGCGTTGCCTACGACTAGAATTCCCCAACCTCTGGAAATACTTCTGAGCATGGCTAGAGACTTGCATTGGTGTCCTAGTCTTGACAAAGTACTTAGAGATGCTCTTCCAGTTACCACGACCATACACATGCAGGCCGCAAAGGAATAACCTGCAGTGAGATAGAATTTAGAATGGAACAATAGAAACATAGTTACTTTTTGTATTCTCAAAATCATTTAAAACAACACTAGATCAATATGCTTCATGACAATCAATACTCCATTAGGCTATCTTATTGTCTCGATGCATATTTTTCTAGCTTTAAGCAACCATCTTCTTCCTTCCATAGATATTTCTCACTTCAAAGATGACACTTCCTCTTATTTATAAAAGTACCATTATTGGAGGCACATTAAATCCCCTTTACCCTTCCATTATTGCTAACCTATTAATCTTTGAGCTCCCCTATCTCCAATTGACCACTGTTCCCACTAGAGATTTATATCACACAGGTATAACCATTGTGCCCACTAGAGGTTTATATCACACAGGTATGATGTGTCATGCCTCCCTAATAGTCACAGGTTAGAGTTCCCCATGTTTCTTACCTTATTTGAGTGTAATCACCTTCGAAACCATCTTTCTAAGCCTAATAACATTGATTTCTAAAACTAAAACATCCAAACCTAAACCATGTCTTCCCTAACCTTGCATGTCAAGCATATATTGAACATTGATTAATAACTTTCATATTTATTAGGCATCAAATTTATGAAGTATATCCCGCACCATGTTTGTAATTAGTGAAATAATAATTCACAAAAAATGCAACACGTAAAAAATAGCGCAAAATAAATAAAAATATTTAATCTTATGTATGTAAGAGGGTGGAAGGATATCTAGAAAATCAATAACCTGTGCTCTGGCTTGGTCCAGAACCCAATGTTCTTCTTCTCCATCTGAGAGGTAGGTTTCCTAAGTGGCACCTCCTGTGCTACCCTCGTGGCCCCGATTTCCATTGTTGGAGAACCAAACAACATGTCCATGTTGTCCATGGTTGGATCCTCCACTGGGATTTCAATGTTGTTGTTTAAGAGTTGCCTGCTCGTCACTGTAGAATGGTTGGAGCCATCACTAATGCCACTTTGCATCATCTCCATCACAAGATTAGCATATAAGCAGATTATTTGATGCTTTTCCTTCAAGGGGAAGGTTGCATGGACCTCATTGACAATGTCATTATGCTTCTTGTATATATCATTGGTGAAACTGTTATCGGAGTTGTACCTAGCAATGAGTGATTTCACCATGTTGATCTCCGAGGCACTCCACACTCCGTTGGACTGGGTGGGATCCATGGGGGTGAGTGTTGTGCACTACAACAATTGCTATCAACTAGTATGAACTGTGAAGAGGGCTCTTGGAATGTGAAGAATGACAAGCCCGAAGGTGGCTATTTATAGAGTATGTGGAGAATATTTTTGTGTTTGTTTTAATTAATTAGAAAATCAACTTAGATATAAAATCAAATAGTGATGGATTAATAGTAAGGTCAAAGATATCAAGTCTTATATAATCATATCTTAATATATACTTTATAATATTGGACTCAAAATGATAGAGTAAGATATAAACAACCAATTGAACGCATGCATTAGCACATAGATTCAAAGTCGCCATTAAACAATGACCCACGGGTTTGACGAAAGAAAGACTTCCCTTATTCACATGTATTGGACACCACTTGCATCCTCTATTTTCTTAACTAAACCAATAGCCTCTATATCTAGATCATATGTATTTATGGTTGTGCCTCTTGATCATTTGCAGGCATCAATTGTTGCATACTTCCAAGAGATGGACATCAACAAGCTGGCTATGGAAAAATAATAACATCAATTACTTATGTATGTAACCTAGTTTTGTGCCTAGGGTCATTCAACGTGCTAATAAGGTGCAAGGTATGTAAATGCACACACTAGTTGCATGGGCACAAGTGTGGCCATGCATGGCCATACTACCAATGTCAGCTAGCTGGTATTGTCAAGTACACAAGATAGTGTGAGAGCGGTACTTGGTTTATCTAATGTTAGTTGACTTCATCTTTAGGAATTTTTATAACGCCAATGCTTTGATATCCAGAAATATCACATAATATATATCTTTCAATCCGTCTCTCTAACATAATTGATTTTCTTAGTATTTTCCACCACATAAATATTATGAACTATTTCTATCATATTTACATATCTTTTTTCTGGATTTGCATGGCATTCAATAGATATGGTTTATATGATATACATGGCATACATATTTAAGATTTTTAAGGTACTTCCAAATCAATATACATTGGGCTCATTACTTCATCCGCATGATAAGATTACCTCTTACCTCATAAGGATAATAGGTAATTAACTAAAAGGTGGTAATAAGTTTGGAATCAAAACTACTATTGTCTAAATTTAGGTGATTTTTGAAATAAAAACTACTATACTAGGTTAGTTAAACCGGTCCAAAGAGGTTGAGCCTAGCACCACTTGGCTGACCAAGTTGGCCCAACTAGGTTTGTTTTCTATTATGTGTTGCAACTGTGTTTGATTTTAATGATTGCTTATCCCCCCTCCTCCCCTTTAGGCAAACTTAGGTTTATTGGTATAAGTCTGATATATGCATGTCTTCAACTTTGTTGGAGAAATAGGTTCAAAATTATGGCTAGGTTGTTGTGAGAATGTAATATAGTAAAACCTAAGTAATTCTACTTGTAATCTTATATATTCACCAGGTTAGCTTGGATCTTTAGTTTTAGAAAGGTAAATCATGAACAAGTTCATAAATGGTTTAAAACCTACTACAACCAATTATTTCCATGTTCAAACTTCCACATACTTCCACATAGCTACCTATAGTTTGGTTGAGCTTTGTCAAGAAAGAGTACTTAAGAAGTATTGGCCTTTTAAAAGGCTGTCATTCATCTTCAAGTTTACCTTCAATTGAGATCCTTACATGCCTAGTTATGTTGAATTTCACGTTAGATTCAAGCATCCACTTTGATTGGAAATTTTATCCATATTCATCTCATTCCTTTGTTAGTATACTTTGATTTACCCACCATATGGTCATCAATTTAAACAATCAAAATATATTCCAGAATGTTTCCCAAGTTTCCCTTCCAGAAAGAAACTTGGGGTTGTTATAGGAAGATATTCATACGAAAATAGAAAGGATATCTCCACTATTTGAATAGTTTGACAAAGATGCAGGGTCCAAATAAGGATTTTATATAAAAACATAAGGCAATATTCCATAGAAAAAACTTAGTATCTAAGACTCACACCTCATACTATTAGACTAATGTTTCTTTCATTTCATGGCATGAGTCCATTTTCCGACTCACTCCTAAAAATTAAAATTCCTATTGTTCGAAGGAGAAGTGATATAAGCTTCACTAGTGCCTTTGTTTGACATAAAAAATTACACAACATAGATGAGTTTATTTATCCCTAACTTAAACTTAAAAGTTATATAGCACATGTGAGCCCCTTGTATCCCTACATTATTAACCTCTATAGACTACAAGGAAAAGGTGGCTAAAGGCCCTAGTGAGGAGATGAACATCATTGGAGTGTCTTAGCATATCAATTGAGGAACTTGGTATTCTTACCCAAAAAACTTTGAACCCTCTAAGGATAAACATGAAATGAGAATCAATGATACAAGACCTTAATTAGCGGTTTTGCTTATCAACAACATACTACTAATCAAGGTGAGAGTGTAGAACCGCCACATGCATGAAGAAAAACCATTTGAGGTGTGTTTGTGCTAGTTCACCCAAGACATTAAATGGAAAAGAGTCTCAAGTTGTGCACCTCATATTTTCAGAAAGTTGATATGGATGCAATTTCCAAATTGCTAAGCTTATGTTTTTAGATTTGCTCAAGGATGACCAAAATTTTCAGCCTGAGGAGGTGTTAGTGGTCATAATTCACCATTTAAACCAGCAATATCTCAGCAAATAAAAGGCTCTATCAGAAGTACAAGGCAAGTACAAGGCATCAGTTGTTGTGATTGTTTGTTTGTGAGTGTTTACTAGATTAATTGATGTTAGAAATGAAGAAATGGTGGGGTTGGCTGGCCTTACCTTTGCTCATTCCGAGTTCCAACTCCCCCGACATTCAATCAAGCAAAATGTGAGGCACTTGAAGGTGTTGGATTGTAGGTCAATTCAACGAAAAGCTAGATGAGCACACCACATGGATTGGAGGACCAACCATTTGGTCCTAATTTTGTTTGAACACGTGATAGCAACTTCAACCAACAACTGATTGACCAACCTTCACCAGTAGAGAACCGACCTTTGGTTCACCCTTTTAGTCCTAGTTAAAATCTGAACCCGGAACTAATGGATTTGCATCGACGTGTCCGTGAGTGGCCAGAGTGCCCTGACCCTTTAGTCTTGGTTCGTAACATCAACTGAGAATAAAGGGTCTTAGACTTTAGTCTAGGTTGGTGTTATCAACTGAGACAAAGGGGGGCGGGGGGGCTTTAGTCTAGGTTGGTGTTACAAACTGATACTTAAGGGTCTCCCACGAGTTAAAGTAAGAGGATTGCATCCTCTACTCAATTAGATGTGGTGTGTAGGTGAGATGGTAAGCATGAGCCAAGGGGGTGCATAGGGGCCTGGCCCCCATCGATCATGTCTGTCCACATGCCCATAGTTATATAGGCTTAATTACCAAGGTTAATGAACTAACAAAAAAATGTCACCTCTTAAGTGATTATGCCCAATATGTGTACTGGAAATTGATCAGCCTAACATCATCCCGTCCAGACTCCTGGTCGTAGCCAGCATAAGTTCAACTTTGTAACCAATTCAACTGCATCTTGTGGTCAAGTTACTACTTTTGTGCTACACGACTCCACCTCTGGACTCCATTTGTGGCACAATAAGCACATGATAGTTTTTTCTCTACACATGTTTTGGGCATTTTACTTATGAAATGGATTTTTACAATTTGTCATCAATTTAGTGTTGGAAGTATTATGCTCATAAACTATATCTTTGTCCACATGGTACTCCTTTAGCAAACTAGGTTTTAGTTATATGTAGTTAAGCAACAATGTTTAGGGGGACAGAATAAACAAGGAGAAAAATGGTGTCGTGCACTATGGAGAGCTATGTCAAGATGGCCACTTGGCCCCTTCTATACCTAAATCCTGGCTACACCCCTAATGGTAAGGAAGGTACGTGTGAGGCTAGTGCAGGTTGTGAGTTTAAATCCCCGCACCACGCACACGTATATTTCACATGAAAAAAGCATGTGACTTGTGACTTGCGATGTGCGCATGTGTGGGAGCCTCACGAGGATTTTCTTTTTGGTGCAAATGCATTTAATCCGTTCTCCACCAGTGCTTACTGCTTAGTAGTCGAGAGCAAATCAACATCATCAAAATAAAAGGCAATGTCATACTTGTGTTTGAATAAGGGTATTCATATTTTTATATATTTACTTTATGAATTAAAATGATATCTTTTATTAGCATGTATGTGGTGGCCTCAGTTGGGCTTCTTTGGAGAGGCTAAAACTAACTTTTATTGGCTTTGGCTGAAGTTTAGAAATCCAAACTTCAGTTAGGTCAAATTAGTCCTATCATGTTCGGATCCAGAGCTAATTTTTAGACCAACTCCAAGAGACTCTTCATTTTTTACTCTTCGTCTGTCTTTTTATAAAACTTTCTCAGACTCTTCATTTATCACTCTTCAAATACCAACAACGTTTCCCACTCTTTCTCTACACATACATTGAATTGTGGGTCCTACTTGTCACACTCGTAGGGATGTTGTCATCAATGATATTCCCTTAACGTCACCGAAGGCGCCAAAATGGTCATATTCATTTGGTCACAGAATTGGCGCCACATTTGTGCATCTGTGACGAAATGAGTTTTTTTCGTCACAGATGTGTCTCTAATCCGTAACGAAATAGTTATCGTCATGAAAATGAATTCAATCTATGACGAATGTCGTTGGTCATGGATATAACTCCGTTATCGTCATAATTTTCCGTGTGCCTGACTGCCTGACAGCGCCGTTAACGGCGTTTGTGATGTGTGACAATCAAATTTGGTCATAGATGTTCCTATGTTTTGGTCATAATCTCCCGTTAACGGCGTTTGCATCTGACGTGGCGCTGACATCAGCAATGACGTGGCAGCTGGCGTCATCAACGACGTGGTAGCTAACGTCATCTTTTTGGAATCATCATAGAAGACAAGTTTTAATTGTCACATGAGACTACATGCAATCATCACACTTTGAAATAAAATGGTCACGATTGTACCATCACTATGGTCATAGATGTAATTACAAACTGGCCATAGAAACAATTATATATTTGTCACAGAGACAATTATGGTATATCATGGTACATAAATCTCATTTCTTCATAGAATCACTTTCTACAAATTCGTGTACACATAAAAAAGTACATAGTAGCTACTACATTCTAGATAAAATCCAAGAGAAACATGTAGTTGGGATCATGCATAGTGCTAGATGACCGTGCATGGCATGAGTTCAGATTCCAGCCATGACGTGTACGTGACAATCACAAAGAGGCCAATGACCATGACGACAACCTGGTACAGTAAATTCCCATGTTAATAGAAGTAGTAGTATATGTAGTACAAAATATATATAAAAAAGAGACAAACTGGTGTCTAAACTAAACCCAATGAGCCTACAGTTTAGAAATGAAGCAAGTTCTTCAGAAGGAAATGAAAACACAATGGTTAGCTAGGAATTATATATAGGTGGCAAGTTTAAATTCAGCTCAATTGCAGGTTCCTAACAGATTATCCAAGATTCAGCAGAAGGTGCAATGCCATTCATCAGATATTTAAACAGGAAACATAGGTACATAATTAGGCATTCGTCTCAGCTATTGTGCAAATATTACAAGGGATTTCAATATGACACAACTAATGTGATATTGCAAAATCAAACAACACAAGTAGTAGTAGCTTCGTTCTTCAATGCTGGCTGATACAAGCTAAGGCAAAGAAAATATGCCCTATGCTCAACTTGTGTCTAGCAGAGGAATTCGAGAGCCACTGTATGTACGCAAGCTATTTCTCAATGGAAAACAGAAAAGAATCATTGCATCCAACCATGGTATGTATACTGCTTCAGTGCATAACCATGTTATCATTCTAGTAACTGATAAGGATGCATTAGTAGGTAAGTAATGCTCAAGATGTAATATAAACTTATTTCCTATTCTCAAAATGGATCACACGTCATCACATACTCAAACATTAGTGGCAACAGCCAGGACGGAAAACAATAGCTATGTACCTATTGATTGTACATCGTTTCGAATTAATCAACCCAATAAGCATTGTGTTTCACATCTGTATTGTTCATCCGGACCCCAGAAACTGATACAGCTAACTAGTAATACACTTAAGCAGACAGATAGTAAAATAAACATCAGATCGAGATGGATGATTCACCAAACATGTCTGAATGATGTTAGTTTGAACTCAGCTAACATCATTCCAGAAAAGGGATGACTGAACTTAATCGTCCATTTGGACTTGTCGGGACTAGGTTCCACAATCCCAGACCACATTTCTAACTTACTTAGGTCCATTTACCGAAAGCAATTGCCACTAGTACATCAGATTCCATGCATTATAATGACAAAGCAACACCAAGATGACTAGTAGTAAGTTGTGTCATATTCAAACAACCAGCAGTCACATAATGCAAATATAAAGAGGTAAGGTAGTCAAGGTGAGGCAGTCAAATCAAACATATATAGTAGTGGAGTAGATCAGCTTATAGCTAGGAGTAATGGAAGTTTTTCCGTAAACAATTATCATCCATTCAAATTAGATATACTCAAACATGCTAATTAAGTACCAATTTCAACAGTGGCAGTGTTATAAACCACATCATGCATCTGAATCCTATGAAATTGCTCGAGAAAATTTTCCTAAAACCAGATCTAGGCCATTCAATTACTCCAACATCAGTGACAAATGACCAAGCAATCCAACTGAATTAAACAGAGGGAACACTCAATACCTACTTTGAGCAGATTCCAAACGAGGGACCCGAAAACAGTAGACGCGTGCAACATCATCGAGACACCAATTCCTTCAGGGACATCCACGTGCTGAGGCTGCGGACACAAATACAAGAGGAGAGGCTGAGAGCCACGGGGAAGACCAGGTACTCCATTAAAAAGATTGCAAGCAAGGGTGTTTACCTTCCTGCGGGCAAGGAAGGGCGGTTGCTGGATGGAAGGGGAGCACTTTTGGGGAGAGGAGGCGAGGCGAAGACGAGGAGCGTGACCAGAAGACCTGGGATGCACATGTTGAGGGGTTGGACAGCCCCGGTGCAGCCGACCCGAGCTCGGGAGATCCACCCATGGTGCCGGAGACTGGAAGGGGGGACCCACCCAAGGCGTCGGTGACCGGAGATGGGCGGACAAGTGTGGCAGAGGCAGCTTCTCCGTCGTCATTGAACTCGGCGGAGACCGGCAAGGCAGGGCGGCGGCAGTGGTGGTGGAGTGGTGTGCGGGGCGGAGCTTGATCTCCTCGCACGAGCGGAGATAGGGGGCGAGGTAGGGAAGGAACGGGCAGTGACGATGCCGGTGGCGGCGGCGGAGGAGGATGAACGGCGTCTGGGCCGGAGTTCGATCTCCTCACACGAGCAGAGATAGGGGGTGAGACGGAGGTTGCTGGGTGCGGCTGGAGGGGTGGGGAGCGCAGATCTGGGCTCGGAATGGGTGGAGACGGCCAGAGCTGGGAGAGAGTGGTGGCGGCGGCGACGGAGGGAGAGGTTCTGTGGGGGCGTCGGGTCCGTGGGAGACGAACGGAGAGTATTGGGCGAGAGAGATATAGGTCGGCTCCCATGGGCTTTAATTCCTTTTGTTTTTTGCATTTTGCTTTCCTATTTCTCTTTTTCTTTTTTTAATATGACTAATTGAGAGATGTTTCTAGTAGTAAAGAATATAATATATCATTTTGTCGAAATCATTTGAAACTTCTATAGGGTGACTATAGAGAAAAAATATGTTGTTGCACGAATATGTGGAATTTTCTAACCCAGTTTACCTATTAATGTAATTATTTGTTGTATTACTAATGAAAAATGTGAAAATATAAAAAATTGCCTAGAAAAATCTAAAAAGTTGCATAGCCACATGATTTTAGTGTATAAGCATCACATAAATAAGTCAAGTGATTGTGACAAATTGTTACTGTGCATCCATCGCAAAGGCATCCATGGCACACATAGTCGTATATGACTAAGTGAGAGATGTTTGTAGTTGTGAAGGATGTATTGTACCAATTTATCGAAATCATTTGAAACTTTTATAGAATGGTTATGGAGCCAAAATACAGTGTTGTGTGAGTTTATGAAATTTTTTGACCAAGTTTACCTATTATTGTGATTATTTGTTGAATTACTAATGAATAAATGTTAAAATATCATAAAGTGGTCATAAAAATCTAAAAAGTTGCATAGCCACATGACTTTGGTGTATAAGCATCACACAAAAAATTCAAGTGATTTTGACGAATTGGTACTGCACATCCATCGCAAAGCCATACATGACACACATAGTCCTACATGACTAAGTGAGAGATATTCTTGGTTGTGAAAGATGTATAGTAACACTTTGTTTACATCCTTTGAAAATTTAATGGGATGCTAGAGAATGATTTTAGAAGCATTTAGAAAAAAAGAATCAACACATTTCGAGTTAGTACCAGGGAGATAGACTAGTATTACTATAGCGATGTTCACAACCTATCACAAACCAACTTGTAGCTCATTGGTAAGACACAATACATAGTTGTTGGAGGTCATGGGTTCAAACCCATGGCTCGACTTCTTTTTTTGGGATCAGACGAGGTGTGGGTGGTTCGACTTCTTTTTTTATTACTAGGCGCGCGGACGAGGCATGGGTGGGCTTACTTGGCTGTGTGTTCTGGGCGGACCAATGAGGCATGGGTGGGCTTTGTTTAAAAAGATCATGTGACTAAAAAATTTCGAAAACATTGAACTGGTGTAATAGATTAGTTTTGCTTACTTAGCTTGAAGACTTAGGTCACAAGTTTAATTCCTATGTTTGCATTTTTTAAAACTTTTTTCAAACAATAAACACAAATGAAGTAGTAGTTCAATTGTATTTTTTAAAGTCCAGGTGCACAGACAGTTTTTGGGCCTAGAAAAAAAATTGGGCTGCTCATAAATAGAAGAAAGAGAAAGGAAAAACAATTTCTGACATGTAATTATGGATGCCAAGGCTGTCGAGAAAAAAATAAATTTTCAATATTTTTTATTGACCTCCAACTTTTGTCATATATTTATGACATTAATAAATAGGCTTTCAAATTCAACGTATTTTGGTGCCTTCGGGGTATCTTTCTCTAACAAATTTCATAAACTCTTCAACTCCTTTCAAATATGCAGTGTGAATTGTTTCATAAAAATCCAACTTCTATCCATCTGTTTTGACAAACACAAAAAATTTCAAAACACCCAAACTAAGATATATTAAACTGAACACAATAAAAAATTGGATATTTGAACAATTAATTGAGAATCAGATGCTAATAGGCTCTAAAAAATTTAAACCATTGATCCATATATGAACAAACCCTTCAAATTCAACTCATATCCATATCTGAACAAATAGTTTAAATAAATAATTCATCAAACCTTGCAGGCGCTAATTTCCTAAGCCGGCTAACGCCTCCTCTTCTCTACTGCATGCGCTGCTCTGCCTCCTACGGCGCCACAGTGTTGACGAGGATCATCTTCGACACCCCGCAACACCTCCTACGACGCCCTCGATCACCTGCCAAGAGTCCGCCGCTCCACACGTGTGAAAACCTATCGAATTCGTCACGACGACGTACACTTCGATCGGCCTCGTCACGTTATGCCTGGATACATCACACGACAAGGCTCAATACATCGCAATCGATCCAGTTGAAGGCCCACGATTTATTAAAAAAGGTACAAATAACAACAATACTGACCAACTACACGAAAGGTCACACAGTGTAGTGGTAAAGCTCTAACTTGCATACCTCTTGGTTCAGGGTTTGAAGCTCCGCGTGAGCAATTTTTTGCCAAATACTTGTTGCTCAGTTCCAAAAAAACAGGGACCAGAGCAGCCCATTTGTTATGGCCCAGTACCAAAAAAACAGGGAGCGGAGCGGCCCATTTCGATCACGCATCCCACACTGTCAAGTGCACCACTGATTTGTGACCAATTTGTTTCATCATTAAGTGTGTCAAACAATGCCAATATATGTTGACAATACCAAAACTTATTTGTGACGATCAGGTTTCATCATTCCAATACGGTATACCCAAAACAAGTTTTATGACGATCTCCTTTTAGTATTCTGTGATGCTATTTTCATTTTGTCATAATTTTCTGTGACAACCCCACCCGAGATAATTCTGTACTATCGCCCAAACCACTCCATTTTGTCATTAAGCGATAATAAAGAATCATCTCGTTGAGTGTTGACGGGTTTACACCTGGTAAATCACTTGAAAACAGAGAGGATCGAACGTATGCATTAAACTCCCACGAAGGACAGTCCAGAGTGCCTTACAAATTAATACCCAACTCCCCGTAGGGTTCATTATTACACATCATGGTACTTTGACAAGAAAGTAAATGGTTCAAAGTTTTATTAAAACAGCGGAAGTACTAATAGCGATACGATATGACATCACTGGAGGCCATCCGTGATGCCATTACTCGGTGTCATCATCCACCCATTCCAGCTCCCAGCCGGGTGGAATCTCACCAGGCCAAACAAATCCACCTGAAAGCAACAATTATAGCAAGGCTGAGTATACTAATACTCAGCAAGACTTATTACCTGACAAAAGTTACCTCTAGACATGTAGGGTTTTTGGCTGGTGGGTTTGTTTTGCCAAAAAGCAACTAGGATCATGGATCCTTACTTTCAATATTTTAGCTCAAATTCTAGTGAGATTATCATTACTGTGATGAGCAACTAATACAATCAGGAATTGTACAATACAATTAATTCATGCAGGAGATTTCACATAGTTCCATCATTAAGGGATATCATGGCCAGTTGATTAAGTAGTCTCGGATAACGGTGAGAGGCCGACAATCGATTGATTCATAAACCCTTGCAAGGTAAACCTAAACACACGGACCGGTGCCCCAACAGAGCCGACACCGACCAAACAGTTCCCAAAAATCCTCGGGTTGGGATAATAGCTTATAGTCCCGGGTACAAGGCTATCTGGCATGCCCCACCTAGTACATGCAGCCTCACACAAGTACCCTCCTCCCGGTTGCAAGCCGGGCAGGAGACAAATCGAGAGTAGTAGTAGTAAAATCCCGTGCCGTCTCATTAAGGTACTAGGCTTACCGGTCCCATTCCCGACAAGTGCTTAGTACGTTCAAAAGCTTAGCCCATGAAGCCAGCCCAAACCCCATGCTCTTACCACATGAGCAATCTATTTATAAAAGAGGTGATTCCAAAAGGAAATCCTATTCTCGCGAGTGACGAACATCACTCTACTTTTACCGGGTCCTTAGAACATAGCATCTAACGACCTAGCATACTAGTAAAAGAACATAGGCACCTAGGGATCATGCAACTAGGGTTTCATTCAATTCCTGAACGTAAATGCACATAGAATAATAAAGATAGTTGCATAAATTTAAATAAAACATGGGTTAATGATAAACTGGGGCTTGCCTTTGTTGGCACAAGAAGTTAGACACACTTCCGGACTTTGGCCCGGGTCTTGCTCTACGGTGACGTAGTGCACGTCTCCTCCAGCTCCCTCGTACACGTCCACTGGCACGAGCGTGTAACTACCGTCGGGATCTTCTACACGGAGGATGCAAATGCAAGACTTAAGTGACAAGTTGATTAAGTTAATCACAAACAAGACATGACAACTAGGGGGTGCTTGGTTGACCACATTCACCTAGATAATAATGCATTCAGCATACTCTTCCTATAAAGGAACAATATGCGTTGCTTTATTATCTAGACTTTTTAATAGTGACTGTGTACATATATAGACAAGTAAATTAATTTAATTCTCACAAAAACAGCAAGCGTTTGGTTATAATTTTGTTCGCAAGTTTCTCAACTCAAACTCAAAGTCCTCAGCTAAGAGTTGTGATTTTCCAATTAATCTCAATATTAAACCTACAAGGGTTCTTCCACTTTTATTCAACAAAACAATTCATAAAACACCAAGGGTGGTGCTCCCTGGTCTCATTGAGTCTAAGACAACACACTGATCACACATGCACACTTGCTTAAGCAATAAAAAGAAATATATCAATTATGGCATTTCTATTCACCAAAAACAAGATAAATGCATATAAAAATAAATATAAGACTTCTGGACCCAAACTTTCTCTCACTATTTCTATGGTCCAAAACAAGCCTAGGAAACCAACAAACACATCTATAGCCTTTATAGATCTTGATCTACACATTTATGATTAAAAAGAAGCATAAATCAGGAATAACTACTTCTGACAGTGATAAAATCATAATAAATTCTCCAGAGGTGCATTTCAACATTACAAGATGATAGCCAGAAGTTGGGCCCAAAAATAATTACATTTTATGCTACAAAAATCATCTAGGAAGATTTTTCAATTTCACACGATAATTTATATAAAAAGATTCCTTCAGTAACTTTGTGCGAATTTTGGCACAGAACCTACACATGCTATTCTCCACAACATATCCGAAATTCAGCTCAAGATCATGAATGGATTTTGTAGAATCACAGATCTAGATAAAATGGTTTTCTATTTTGCATGCAAAAACTAAAGCTCAAAAGTATATACATGCTTTGTAGAAAATGTAGTTCTAGTCACACAGAGCACAACAAAATGGGGTTTGAAATTTTTGGAATTTTCTACAATTTTATATGTATTTTACAAGTTGCAGCTGAAATACAACAAAGGGGAAGATTCCATTTTGCACAAGGGTCCCGGGAACTTTCTAAAGTTCACAACTCTACCCTCAGCTTTAACGCTCTGACCCCTACAAGACTGCGACCTTCACACCCCTGCCCTCAGCGGCGGGGCTAAGCTCGCCGCCGGCGAGGTAGGGCCCGAGCTGGCAAACAAGTAGCCCAAGGCTGAGATTGGTCTCACCCGTGACCGATTGGAGGTGGTTGCTGGACCGGTGATGTCTCCGACGAGCGGCGGTGGCAGAGCAGTGGAGGCACGACCGCGGGCGCTCAGATTCCGGCGAGGGTAGAAGCGATGCTGATGAATATGTGGCACAAGTATGTCCCAAGTGATCTAGGGAAGGTGTTGAGATGGTCGCCAGGCTTGGAGAACCGGCGGAGAGGCGAGCTCGGCAATGACTGCCCGGCGGCGGCCGCGGAAACTCGGGCTCCGGCGAGCAGACGGGTCGGCCCGGACAACATGCGGGCGCGCAAGGTCACTGGGTGCTAGGGAAGGGCTAGGTGTGCTTAAACGCCATCGGGATCACACAAAGCGGGGAGCTCACCGTGGCGGCATCTATGGCGGATGGCGGCGGCTCGGTGTTCACGCACGTGGAAGGGGACGACGACTTTTATAGGCGAGCACAAGGCGGTGGGGAGCTTCCATACGCGCCAAGGCAATCACGTCGAGGTGGGGTCTCGGCATGGCCGGGGTACGGCGGGGAGTGGGCGGCAGCGTGCGACGGCCATTGGCCAATGGCGGTGCGCGGGCGGCGCGGTGTGGCCGGTGTGCGGGCACCGCGTAGCACCGTCCGGGGGGACCCACACGCGTCACGCACGGGGACTAGGGCTCGACGCTCGATCCATCGGGCGCGGGCCCGCCTCGGCGTTCGGGTACGGCCGGTACGGTGGTGGGCGACGTGGCGCCGACGACGCAGCGCGGGCGACGTCGTGCGCGCGGGCGCGGCTAACACCGTTTGAATTTCACTTAGCCTTGTTAGAACAAGAAAAACTCCCGATTTTGCAACTAAAGTGCTACCCATGATCTATACCAAAGTTGAGACCACACATTCCTCTACAACTTTTGAAAAAGCTCTAGGGTCTTTTCCTCAACCAAATTTGCACAAATTGGATGCCAAGTTGGCTGTTTTCTGGGCGCCTGTGAATAGTAACCCTGGGTGTTGACTTGCATTTTCACCTATTTAGGCTTCAAATCTCAAATGCCACTCAACATGAAAGTTGTGTCCCTCCACAAAACACACAACTTTTACATTGGGAGATTTTGAAGTGTTTAGGTAAAATTTGGAGAACGTGGCAAAAGTTCCGGGCGACGCTGGTGGGTCAAAGGGTTCAAGGGGTTTTGAGTGGGGTTTTGACCAGGGGTTGACTAAGGTTGGCCAAAGGGGTCATTAGGGGTCATTGGTGATGTTTTCGAGGTGATGGCCCAGGTTGACAGTCGTTTGACAAAAGTCAACCCAGTTGACCGGATCATTAGGGTTAAAGAACCCGGCTGAAAACCTGGGGCGTCACATTTTCCGGGCCAAATCTTCGCCACTTGCCACCTATGACGAAAATGGAGATTTCGTCATAGATGACATACCATTCTTTGACGAAAGTGACCAGCGTCATGAGCAAATCGTCACAGATAGCAACTTTTCTAGTAGTGTCATACGGTCATACCCATCCTCTATCCCACTTTTTCTCCCTACTTCCAATTTCTTTCGAAACAGAGGAACACATCCTGCTGTCGGTCCTCCTCTAGTGCCTGGAGTGGCACTGCGCCGCCCGTGCCCATGGCCTCAGTGCTTCCTACCTCTGCCGCCGGATCTGCTCACCCTTGCGCCTGCTCAGTGTCGCTCGCCCCTGCCTCTGTTACCAGTGTTGTCCGCCCTGCCCCTACTCCCAGTGTTGCCCGTGCCTTGGCCGGCGGCAGCTGGTGGAACTGCGGACGCAACAGAGAGGCGAGATGAGGTGCCCTAAGTCCATGGGAGTTCAATAGAAGCAGCCCCGCAACACGAAGGAGGCCGCACGACAATGTTCCATGGGCGGCAGGGGGGCAATGGATGAAGCTCGCCAGCGAGTGCCCTGCACGACAGAGGAGGAAGAAAGGTGAGGGGACAAATGGATGTGCGAGCTCGAGGGGGTGCTATGGGCGTGAGGAATCAAGGTGGGAGCTCAGCACGGTGACCATGGCGCGAGAGCGCGGTGCTGGGTGGAAGGGCGGGATGGCGGGAGGGAGTAGGGTGGGTGTAAGGAATCGGATGCTCATTAGCCTAAGAGGGGGAGGGGGTGAATTAGGCAACTAAAAACCTTAACCTATGGCTTCAGTAAATTTACACAAAGATAAACTAGAACATACTATCTAGATGTGCAACTAGGGTTGTTCTAGTGTGAAACTCCCATCCCAAACCAAGGTTTGCAACCTATAGCCAATCCTAGCATGATACTACTCTAGGAAAGTAAAGACAAGCAAAGATTGCAATAGAGTAAATGCGGAAATGTAAAGGGGGTGAGAGGAAGCAAACTCTTGACACGCGATTTATCCCGTGGTATCGGTAGGCACTAAGCCACCCCTAGGGGACGTTGTAGCACTCACACAAGAGTATTGCTTCCCGGTCACCAAGTCTCTCCAAAGAGCACCACTTAACTCGCCACAAAGGCCAGGCACTTAGGCACTTGCCAAGCTCCCTTGGTCACCTTGATGCCGCCTCCACTAAGGAGCTTCTCCACCAAGGAAGGGGGTCTCCACGTCCCCCGCACAAAGTGTCCTCGCTGCTCCACACCAAGTCGGAGGGTCGATGACGATTGCCGGTGAGCCACTTAGGCCCCAAGGCTTCCGGCGAACATTGTACAACTTGATTCCCTCAAGAATCATCTCACAAGGTTCGCACAACCTTGCACTCACTCAGCTCTAAGCTATGCCTAGCACTAAGCACATACACAAAGCATATGCAAGTCTAAGGATGAGTGCACTTGGATGTATTGGATATGATCTTCAATGTGTCTTGAACTCCTCTGCACTTCCACACAATCCAGCCCCCTCAAATGGGTGAGTGGAGGGGGTATAAATAGCCCAAGGCATCCAAAGAGGCGTTAGCTAACGGCCACTGAAAAAGTAAGCGTCGGATGAACCGATGCTAGTTTTTCCAGGGCATCGGTTCATCCGGTGCCCCTCCCACGTCACTTAACTGTTGAGATTCTTTGACACAACTGCTCCGACGCTATGCACCAACGGTGCGTCGGATCATCTAGTGATGAAGACCCCGCGTCCAAGTCGCTTCTGTTAGCTTCCACGCGATCGTCGGATAGACCGACGCTTCACCTTGACCAAGGCATCGGATCATCCGGTGTTGAAGGCTTCATCTTGGCGCATCTCTGTCTTGATTCAAACTCAGCGTCGGATAGACCGACGGCGTCCCCACTCAGACCGTCGGATCATCCGGTGCTGCTGTCTTCGCTGCTCTTCCTCTGCAACTCGTCCGACGCTACTAAAAGATGGACCGTCGGTTCATCTGACGGTGCCTAGGGTTTCACCAGTGTACCAACTCGTCCGACGATTGCACCGACGCTTACTGCTAAGGTACCGTCGGTTCATCCGGCGGTGTCTTTTCTTTTCCTTTCTAGCTCGGTTTTGACCCTTGATTTTCTTATTTTGGCATGTGGTTTTCTTGCATCCTTGAGACCTAGAAGTGTCTACAAAGACATGCTAAAACAATATGGTTAGTCCCAATGATCATGTTGTCATGAATCACCAAAATCAAACTCGAACTAATGGCATATGAGGCCATGTTCGCTACAATCTCCCCCTTTTTGGTGATTTATGATAACACAACCAAAGCAAGCATAATTTTGCAAAGATTGACAGAATTAGAACCACTTACACTTGCTTGGATGCTTACCATCATCCAAACTCCCCCTAGATCAAACTTCCCCCTTTTTGATCTTCTCTTCCTATGTTCACATTCTCCCCCTTTGGTCTCATATCCTTGGAACCTAGCTTGCTTTGGTCTCACATTCTCCCCCTTTGGAATAGAATCTCCAAAAAGTCCAAAGAAAATTGGCTCTAAGAAAACTAGCAAGTCCTAGAAAACATAGCTCAAGGAGAAATGTTAAATACAAGGGAGAAAGACGCATGCACCATGATCCATATGTATGATATCAATGAAGATACCACATGTAAGAATGACTAAGGTGGATCACAAGCTCATGAGACTAGCATGATACAAACTAAGCTCCCCCTAAGTGTGTGCACAAAATGATAGTGTGAAAATCAAGTGCACAACTACAACATTGTAAGAAAAGGAAGATTAGAGCATATCATTCAAGGATATAGCTTAAAGGACAAAAGATAAAACAAATGGGTTCTTGTTACATTACCATTTGTAGATATCACTTGTAGTCTTTTGATTATTGCATACCTGCGGGGGATGATCCTCTCTACCTTGTTGGCACCACATTGAGATGGGCCACTTGGAAATGATATCACTAGGTGACACCACTTGAAAGAAGCTTGCATAGAAGACACTTGGGGTACCACAAGGATTATGAATGTATGAGTACATTGCCTTTGAACTTATATAGAGACATAAGCTCGCAAGGACATGACTCAATAGCATGAAGCTCATATAGCTATATTCACTCTTTTAGAGATGTTAGATCACATTGAGAGTGAAATAGCATTCTCTTAGAGTGAATTACCGCACCGGAACGCGTCACCAAGGGACTACATAAGATAAGCTTGAAACAATGTTAGTCCCATAACCAAACCATAGGATGAGCTCCCCCTAAATGTGTGCATTTAGTGTTGAATCACCAATCAAATGTATACACATTGTTTATGACAACAAAAGGGAAGCTAACCCTATAGGTTGCTCATGATGCAAAAAGATATATATGAAAACATGCACCATGAAAGAACAAGTGTAGCTTTCCTACACACTAATTAAACCATGTAGATTGCTCATGGGTTAGCACATGACACAAGCAACCTACCATATGTAAACATTGCAACAAATGCAACCTAAACAAGGCAATGGAGCTACAATGATACAAGATATCGGTTCAAGTTTCCATTACCTCAACCGGTGTTGACGGTGAAAATCCGTCAACCTAGCCATGAGTTTACCTTCGGTGTTGGCATGAGTTTTATACCTTATCCATTGGTACTAACCCCCGTGGTATAACAAGTTCACGTGTGCATGTCGGTTTTGGAGTTTGATGTTTATGCAGGGATTTAGTGTTGAATGCAAGACTTTCGGGATTAGTTCATCAAGCACCTCATGACAAGACCTTGAAGCCCTGAACAAGTCATGCAATGAAGCAAAATTAACTCCAAGAAGCCGGGGACTTGATCCGAGAAGACGACAGACTCCAAGGACCTGACCAGAAAAGTGCTGAATCTTGCAAGACAAGGAGTTGAGTCCAATTCGGAGAGAAACCGACGACATGGACCTACATGCAGAAGGGGGAAACATCCAGGAAGCAAGGGAACCGACCTCGGACAAAGGAGCCCACGGCACGGGCCTAAATGGGCCCGGGCCGGCCGGCCCGGGCCCCGGTCGGCCCCAGCCCATTTTGGGCCCAAATCCGTCCTCCTTTGCCCTAGCCGCCAATCGGGCTATTTATAGTCCCCCGACCGAGAGCCACGCGAGAGAAGATTTCGTCTTCGGCCGCCGAGGAGCGAGAGAAGAGAGGGACACCATGTCGGAGAGGAGAGGGTCGAGCTAGTTGACTAGGGTTTCCCTAGCCGACGTGGGAACCTTGCATGGAAGACCACGTCGGAGTTCCCGAGCTAGAAGCAAGATCAAGGAAGGATCCCGGTGGTGATCTTGTGTATGTATCATTGTCATAGTTGAATTATCAAGTTGAATCTTTTCTTAGCGATCAAGTGTTTCCTCGAAGATTTCGTTTTTCGATCGGCTTTGCTTATTCCAATTCTATTCGCGCGATAGATTACATAGGGTGTTCTTGTAGCCGCGGTGGCTAGAGGTACACGCCGGATCTTCCGAAAGAATCTCGACTTGTCTTTTGACTCGCCCTAAGCTCCCCGCATGAATAGGGATACGTTGTGACGAACGGGGGTCTCGAAAGGCGGATGTTTTCGGATTTGGACGGGAAACCATGATTTAAAGAGGCTTCTATTAAGATTCGATTTGCTACTTCTTCTCTTGCTTGGAACTTCAACAAAAGGCTTACCCCGATCCCTCTAGATCGGTTTATCTACCCAATCTTACTTTGTTTTCTCCGGTCTTTAGTAGATTAGATTTATCTTTGTTTTGTGCTCTTATCTAGATGCATTAGGGTTTCTCTTTTACCAAAGATTGAAGTTACTTGGCTTTAATAGATTAAGTCTTGCGTCACACATTTGTTCCACGGATTCGATACCTTGGGTTCACCACTCGAGGGAAGAAGGGTCCCTTGACTACGACGGGAGACTTGTCCGCTTGCAAGTCACGAACGAACTTTGATACAATTATTAACCGTCAACAACCGGGGAACTTCGGCAACACATGTCCAACTTGCAAGCTTGGCTTCTAGGCTTGAAACTTCACATCTTCATTGTGCCAAGCCTCCCAAGTCCCCGCACTCAAGGCCTTCAAGTGGCCTTTGGAACCCAAACCATTTGAGGCCCCTTCATGTTGATGATGACTTCCTTGGGCACCCAAATGGGTTGATTGCAACCCCGCTCCTCCTTCATCTTCCCAACCTTGTGTGCAACCACCTTGCCATTAGCCTTCTTCTTGATGACATAGGTGTTGCTCTTGGTCTTGTTCTTGCAGTTGGGCTTGGTGTAGATGAGGGAGCTCTTGATGGTGGGCTTCAACTTCTTCTTTGCGCCCTTGTCCATATTCTTAACAAATTGAGGGCATTTGTAGAACTTGTGCCCTTCTCCATGACACTTGTAGCAAGTCACGGTTGCACCCTTCTCAAGCTTCTTCACCATGGGATCACGGTTATCTTGAGAAGGTTGGACTTTGCTCTTCATGTCTTGAGAGATGTCCACTTGTTCCTCATCGTTCTTGCCCTTGCCCATCAAGTTAGCCAACCTCTCTCGGAGCCATTTCACTTCTTGCTTGAGCTCGTCATTTTTCATGCCTATGAGACAATCATATGTTTCTACAACAACATTCTCATTGTAAGATGGTGAGCAAGATTCATCAATTAAATCAATGCAAGAAGTTGAAGCATCTACATTGGAGATAGGAATTGCACAAGGGATAGATGATTCATCAAGCTCAAAGGAATTACTTGTTTTAGTCTCATTGCTCTCAAGCTTAGATTTTAGCTCATCACACTCCTTGCTAAGCAATTTGAATTTTCACAACAAATGTTCATAATTTGTATCAAGGGTTGCACTAAGATCATTGAGAGCATTGAGTTCTTTAATTTCATTAGCTTGTTTCTCAAGAATTCTTTTTTGCTCATGGACTAGCTCAACAAGATCATCGAGAGAGGTGGTGTCGGATTCGTCATCACTTACATTGCTTTCCATACCTTGGGCCATAAGGGACATGTGCAGTGATGATGAAGGACCTTGCATGAAGCGAGTGGTGAAGTTCTTCCTTGAGTCATCACTTGAGCTAGAAGAACTTGATTCTCCACCACATGTCCATTCACGGATGACGACATTTGCTTCTTGACTTGGTCTCCTCTCCTTGACCACCTTATTCTTGGGCTTGTGCTCGATCTTGGTGAACTTGATGTGTTGATGAGGACGCCCTTCTCTCAAGTGGACGTTGTAGCCATACATATTGACTTTCTTCACATACTTGAAGATCTTCTTCACGTATTCGGCCACCATGGATTCAACCTCTTCATCACTTGAGGAATCTCCATAGTCACCATCATCACCATCATCCTCACTTGAGCTTCCATGAGTAGCCATCCTACTCAATATCTTCTCTTGTTGGCTTGAGAGAGCATGGCTTGTAGTTGGAGAGGATGGTTCTTGGGGCTTTTCTTGGGGCGCCTTCTTTGACTTGGGCATGAGTTGAAGCTCATGTGCCATGATCTTGCTCAAGATATGAGATGGCTTCAAATCTTAGAGCTTCTTCTCGTAGATGATTGCCTTCACCAAGTCATAATCGGGCTTCCGAAGACTTTGAAGGATCTTGCGATTGATGTTCAAGTCCGTGATGTCCTTCACACCTAAAGCATTAATCTCATTGACAAGCACATTTAGGCGTGAGTATATAGATTCGGCATTTTCATTTGCAAGTTGCTTAAAGCTATTGAATTCCTCAAGGAGATAACCGTAGCGTTCATTAGCAACTTATTTTGAACCCTCATTTTGCTCCTCGATGGTTTTCCATAGCTCATGAGCATTTTCACAAGTAAAAACTCTATTGAAAATGCCTACATCTAGTGAGGACAAAATGATACTTTTAGCAATCACATCAAATTGCTTTTCCTTCTTTGTACCATTTTCATGCCCTCATCGGTGACTCTCCAAACATCAAGGTCCTTTGCTTGGAGATAGGCCTCCATGAGAACCTTCCACCGAAGGTAGCCCGTGCCATGGAAATGTGGAGCCAAACCTAAGGTATCCACCCCTTTCATTCCTCTATATAGCAACTCACTAGGCGGTGAAGCTTAACCGTTCCAATGAGCCGGTTTTCACAAATTTACCAATCGAATTGGCGTATCCTTGAGAAGGAAGTGAACCTGGCTCTGATACCACTTGTAAGGAATGAGATGCTCATTAGCCTAAGAGGGGGAGGGGGTGAATTAGGCAACTAACAACCTTAACCTATGGCTTCACTAAATTTACACAAAGATAAACTAGAACATACTATCTAGATGTGCAACTAGGGTTGTTCTAGTGTGATACTCCCATCCCAAACCAAGGTTTGCAACCTATAGCCAATCCTAGCATGATACTACTCTAGGAAATTAAAGACAAGCAAATATTGCAATAGAGTAAATGAGGAAACGTAAGGGGGATGAGAGGAAGCAAACTCTTGACACGCGATTTATCCCGTGATATCGGTAGGCACTAAGCCACCCCTAGGCCACGTTGAACCACTCACACAAGAGTATTGCTTCCCAGTCACCAAGACTCTCCCAAGAGCACCATTTGACTCGCCACAAAGGCCAGGCACTTAGGCACTTGCCAAGCTCCCTTGGTCACCTTGATGCCGCCTCCACTAAGGAGCTTCTCCACCAAGGAAGGGGGTCTCCACGTCCCCCGCACAAAGTGTCCTCGCCGCTCCACACCAAGCCGGAGGGTCGATGACGATTGCCGGTGAGCCACTTAGGCCCCAAGGCTTCCGTCGAACCTTGTACAACTTGATTCACTCAAGAATCACCTCACAAGGTTGGCACAACCTTACACTCACTCAGCTCTAAGCTATGCCTAGCACTAAGCACATACACAATGCATATGCAAGTCTAAGGATGAGCAATTAAGCACTTGGATGGATTGGATATGATCTTCAATGTGTCTTGAACTCCTCTGCACTTCCACACAATCCAGCCCCCTCAAATGAGTGAGTGGAGGGGGTATAAATAGCCCAAGGCATCCAAAGAGCCGTTAGCTAACGGCCACTGGAAAAGTAAGTGTCGGATGAACCGATGCTAGTTTTTCCAGGGCATCGGTTCATCCGGTGCCCCTCCCGCGTCACTTAACTGTTGAGATTCTTTGACACAACTGCTCCGACGCTATGCACCGACGGTGCGTCGGATCATCCGGTGATGAAGACCCCGCGTCCAAGTCGCTTCTGTTAGCTTCCACGCGATCGTCGGATAGACCGACGCTTCACCTTGACCAAGGCGTCGGATCATCCGGTGTGGAAGGCTTCGTCTTGGCGCGTCTCTATCTTGATTCAAACTCAGCGTCGGATAGACCGACGGTGTCCCCACTCAGACCGTCGGATCATCCGGTGCTGTTGTCTTTGCTGCTCTTCCTCTGCAACTCGTCCGACGTCGGTGCCTAGGGTTTCACCAGTGTACCAACTCGTCCGACGATTGCACCGACGCTTGCTGCTAAGGTACCGTTGGTTCATCCGACGGTGTCTTTTCTTTTCCTTTCTAGCTCGGTTTTGACTCTTGATTTTTTTATTTTGGCATGTGGTCTTCTTGCATCCTTGAGACCAAGAAGTGTCTACAAAGACATGCTAAAACAATATGGTTAGTCCCAATGATCATGTTGTCATGAATCACCAAAATAAAACTCGAACTGATGGCATATTAGGCCATGTTCGCTACAGTGGGAGGGCAGGTGTTCGTGCCTAAAGAGATTGCGAGCGGAATCGCTCGGTATCATTGGCGAGCGGAGGGGAGCTGATAGCCGGATTGCGATCGGAGGAGAATGATGAGTCTCTTGGAATGGGATTTTCCGGCTTTTCTTTTTTTCACCGATAGAAAACATTTTTACATAGCCTGTTGGAGTTGCTCTTAGCCCATGTATTGATCAAACTCCATTTTATCCCGATAGGATACAACTAACTTCAGCTGATCATTCTTTTACATGGGAGGGTAGTTTGGTCCTTTCACAAATCGTGTATGAAATTAGCGCACATTACCGAGATCAGGAGGGTCTAAAGTTTGTTGGATGGTTGGCTAATTTTAGCCCAGTTTTAGTCTCCTTGTTTAGATCACCAGGGGATAATTTTTAACAGACTATAAAAGTTTACCTCTTGGATTTAAAAAGGCCTACGATTGATCTGGTGACAATCTCTCGCAATTGCTAGCCTAAAGAGAAAAAGAATAGGATACGCACAAAGATGAGCATTTTTCAACCTGCCAGGTTTCGAGCCAGGTCTAAAATTCGTGCCGACGACCATCATCCAATGGGCGTTGTCGGGTTGATTTTTTCAAGCCGGGCTTTGGCTTCCCATTCTTTTTCCCGTCCTGACCAGCCCCATACCTGCATGCGTGGACGGGCCAAATCTCAGCAGGGTGCTAAAAATACTCAGATATAGTAATTTTTTATATTTTTTTGATTTTGCAAAAATGGACCCCACAAAAAAATTTGTCAAATCTATACCACTGCCGTCATTTGAATGGGGTGGCCCCATCTTGCCGCCATGTCGAAAGGCGGTTGCAGCACGATGAACGAATCGCCTTTTGAAATGGCGGTTATGACGTGGTCTGGCCAGCGGGCAGAAATCGTCATTTTAAATGGCGGATGGCACAACCGCCACTTAAAACAGCGGTTGAAGGCCCAACCGCAAGTGATTGCCAGGGTTTACAACCGCCCGTGGGCGGTCGCGCTAGAGGAACCACCATGTGAAAGGGTGGCTGCAGTTTTTTAAGTGGAATTTATTTATTAATTTCTGGAGGTAATATGGTTAATTAAATTTTGTAAGCAAGTTTGAACTTCGAATCATTCATGGAAATAAGATCAATTAAAAGGATAAAAAGGATGAAATTTTACATAAAAATATGCGCACAAATTTGCAATGGCACATACTCGCAACTACTGACCTAACCATGCATTGTTGGTAGTCCTAACATGTCTTATGGAATTTAGAAAGCCGATTACAACATTCCTAATCTAGTTGTACGAGTACTACCCAGAGAACATGGACCTGCTGGAGTGCTGCGACGACATGTAGTAGTACCGCGTGGGGCTGGGGGTGGAGGTGAAGGTGTTGAGGATGGAGTTGTGGGTAAAGATGGCAACGCGAAGGAAATATCCGCGTGCCCGCGGATATTAAACCCGTCAGGCGTGGATACGGGTCTAAGTATGTGCCCACGGGCACGGGTGCGGGTGCGACCCTCGACCCAGCGGATAGTTTCTCACAGGCATGAAAAAGTGATGCTCGCGTACGCAAACCCGCCAGACCCGCTCCAATACACTGACAGGTGGCCCCAACCCCAATGCCATGTATATAAACTGAAGTTAGGGTTTCATTCAACACTTGAACCTCCGGTCCTCCACTCCAGCCGCGCCGCACACTAGTTCCCAAAAAAAGGATGCACCCTCCCATCTCCCACTCTCCCCACCGTGGAGAGCCCGAGACCCCGAATCCCAGGCACCAGGGGCTATGGCCTCGGCGACGCCGCCACCCCTTCCCGCCGGTCGCACCACCCCCGTCCCCCAATCTCCCCACTGAGATGAGATCCCGCCGTCCGCCGCCTTGTTCGGCCCCCCGAGATCTCGTCGTCTGCCGCCGCTCCATGGGCTAGGACCTCCGCGCCGCCTCTTCCCGTCATTCGCCGCCTCATTCAGTGCCTGAGTGACGATCGCCTCTTCCTGCCATCTGTCACCATCTCTCACCGCCTAGAGAGTACTCCCGCCTAGAGGCTGGAGGTCGCCACATCCAACGATGGTTTCAAGCTTTGCGGGTACACGGGCATGCCCGTGGTCGCGAGCGCGGGCATGGGATTTTGGTCGCGGGAGCGGGCACGTGAAGTGAATATCCACAGGCAATATTCTCGGATGCCATCTTTAGTTGTGGGTGGAGTGTTATTCTTCTTGTTGTGGCATCCACTAGTGCAGCACTGGTTCTTGTCTCCCCTCGATGGTGGATCCGGAGGAGCCAGTGTCTGCGCCAGCTCCTGCTTGAGGTTATAGATGACGGCGTCCTAGAGGTAGTCGATGTACCTTTGATACGGCTCAATAGCTGGGGGATCCACCTATGACGCCCCAGGTTTTCATTTAGGGTTGATTAACGCTAATGACCAAGTCAACCAAGTCAAACACATTGACTTTGGTCAAACCTTGGTCAACCTGGATCATCACCTCAAAAACCTAGCCAACAAACACTAATGGTCAACCCTTGGTCAAAGTACGGTCAAAATCCCTAGTTAACCCCTAGTGCACATAAGTCATCTCTAGAACTTTTGCCGCGTTCTCCAAATTTCATCTAAACACTTCAAATTCTCCCAACAAAAAAGTTGTGTAGATTATCATGGGACACAACTTTCATGTTGAGTGGCATTTAAAATTTCAAGTGGAAAGTGGTGTAAAACCTTGGTCGACGCCTCCAGGCACTATTCACCAGCGACGAGCAAAGTTCCAACTTGGCGAGCAATTTATGCAAAATCCATTGAGCAAACCCCCTATGAGCCTTTGTAGAAGTTGTGGAGGTAGTGAGATCTACAACTTTGGTATAAACTTCTTGAAGCACTTTAGTTGAATTTTTGTGACATAAACTCGGTCGAACAGGGCTACCCCGAACTGTTTTCGCGCCGGAACGCATTTCCACGCGACGTCATGCACCAACAGCACCAGAGCGCGCACCCGCGCCACTGGCTGGGCCCGGACGCCGAGGAGCGCACTCCCCCACACATGCGCGGTGGGCCCACCCTCAGTCACACTGCCATCTACCCCTATTTCCTTTGCGCCACGCGCCACGCTCGCACGGGTGCACCGCGCCGACCACCGTCACCCGACCACTCGCGTCGTCACCCTACCTCCACCCACGCTGCGACTGACCTTCCTCTGTCAATGGGTCGTGGTCATCGAGTCGTCGTCGTGTCCTTTAAAAACCCCGGAGTTTTCCTCGCATGCTCACAGTCCGTCATCGTTTGCTCTCTGTTCCGCCACCGTCCGCCATTGGACCTCCCACAGAGAGCTCCCCCTCCCCTTCCTGAAACTAGCTGATCCAGCCTGTCTCCATCTTCACAAGCACCCCTTGAAGCTCCTCTGGCCGCCACTTTTTCTTGGCCAACCCTTTGCTCACAAGAGTTTAGCCCGCAGCGGTCGCTGCCGCCGGGTACCGCCGAGCTGCCTCGCCGGAGCACCTCCCGCGCTCTCCAACCCCCGGGAATCAGTGATGGTTCCAGCAGGGGGGCTAGTGGGGCTCCAGCCCCCTACTGGCTGCAACACAAGGGAGCCTGCCTTCATTTCTCTTTGCATTTTCCTACTATGGATGAAGCTTTTCTATTATTTTAGAGGTTGAAAGAGGTATAATAAGGTGGTCAGGACCTCCTAATATCTCATCCTGGATTCGTCCCTGCCCGGAATCGGTCGTATGTGAGCCCCTTAGCACTCTCACGCCCTTCCCCAGCCAATCATGTCCCTCACTTGGTCGGATTCCGACGATCCTCCCCGCTGCCTGCGCCCAAGGACCCAATTGCATGGTCTGCGTTCTTTCCAGGGGCAGATGTACGAACTAGGGACCTGTTTGCAATAATCTTTGTCTTCGTTTCCTTTCAACTAGGTCCAGCACCTTCCAAAAATCGTAGAAAATCATAGAAAATCAGAAAAATGCAAAACTAATTTTTTTTGTTTCCTTATGAGTAGATCTACAGCTTTTGCAAAGCATGACCATACTTTTTACTGATGAGTTTTGCATGAAAAGTTGAAATAAATTTGACCTAATTTTGTTGTAGTTCAAAATCTAGATGTGATCTCAAGCTGAACTTTGGATATATTTTTTTCGATGCCATGTGTAGGCTCTTCACCAAAATTTGCACAAAGTTGCTGAGTACATCTTTTATTATGATTTATCTTGTATTTATGCTATATTTTACTTAAGGATTTTTGTAGATAAATATAAATAGATTTTTGAGCTCCACTTCCGAGTATATTCTTATAATGCCTAGATACTCCTTAAATGAATTTATCATGATTTGACGACTGTTACAAATATTTGTTCTTGATTTATGCTTGGTTTAAATCATAAATGCCTAGTTCAAGATCTAAAATGGCTCTTGGTGTATTTGTTGGTTTCCTAGTCTTGTATCAAGTCAGGGGTGATGTAGGAGAAAAATTCGATCCAGAAGTGATTTATTTATTTTTGTATGCATTTACTCATTTGTGGTAGCTAGAAATGTTATTTTTGGTATAATTATTTTCATAGCTCAAACAAGTGTGCTTGCTGGTCCAGTGGACTTGTATAAGGGTATAGAGCTCAGGAATGTTGCTAGTGCAATTTTTTATAAATTAAATTGATGAATAAAAATGAGAAAGCCATTTTAAGCTTAATAATAAGATTAATTGGAAAATCACCTTTGCCATCCTTATGAACCCTATGGGTGTGTTAGGGAGATGAATTAGGATGTCTAAGATCACCCCCTTGCTATTTGTGAAATTAAATTAAATTTATTTATTAAATGTGTACATAGTCTCTATAAAAAGAAGCATAAATATAAAGCACTTCATAATATTCTTTATAAGGAAGAGTATGATGAATATATTGTGTCAAGGTGAATATGGTCAACCATGTGCTTCTTGTTGTCATGTGTTGCTATTTTTAATTAAATTAAATTAATTTTACCACTAATTATTTCATATATATGCATCCTCCGTGTAGAAGTTCGCGGCGGTAGCTACACACTTGTACCGGCTGACGAGAACGAGGGAGCAGGAGGAGAAATGCACTACGTGTCCGTAGATCAAGACCCGGACCGAAGTCCGGAAGTTTGTTTGACTGCTTGTACTGACGAAGGCAAGCCCCGGTTTCTCATTAACCTATGTGTTTCTTTTAAACTTCTGAATTTATCATTACTTATCTATGTGCATTTACGTTCAGGAGTTGAATTGAAACCCTAGTTGCATGATCCTTAAGACCCATGATCTTATGCTAGTATGCTAGGTCGCTAGTTTCTATGCTCTAAGGATCCGGTACAAGTCGAATGTTCGTCACTCACGAGAATAGGATATCATTTATGGAATCACCATATTTATCAATGGATTGCTCACGTGGTAAGAGCATGGGATTGGGCTCTGGTCCGGTGGCTTCGTGGGTTAAGTGTTTGAACATACTAAGCACTTGTCGGAAATGGGTACGGTAAGCTTAGTACCTAAATGAGGCGGTATGGGATTTTACTATCACTAATCTTAGGGTTGCGGCCCTGGGCTCGCCACCTGAGTACATGCATGAGGCTGGGTGACCTTGGTGGCGTAGCCCAGATAAACCTTGTACTTAAGACTGTGAGCTATTATTCCCAAACCTAAGAATGACGGCAACCGCCCGGTTGATGAACTCTTAGTGAGGGCACCTCCCGTGTGTTTAGGTCTACTTTGCAAGGGTTTAATCAATCGATTGTCAGCCTCTCATCGTTATCTGAGAATACTTAATCTACTGGTCATGATATCCCTCATGATGGAACTTTTTTGAATATTGTTACTTGCTTAATTGTATTGTACAGCTTATGATTGCAATAATTGTTTATCTAGTAATGATTATTTCTACTAGAACTTGAGCTAGAATGTGAAAGTAAGGATTAACTACTTAGTAGCTTTTTGACAAAAGAAATCCACTAGCCAAAAGCCTTGCATGATTAAAGGAAAAGTCTTTTATTTTAGACGAATAAGCCTTGCTGAGTATTAGTATACTCAGCCTTGTTATTTAAAATGTTATTTCCAGGTAATGCATATGATGTGTGGCCTGAAGAGATTCGACCCGGCTGGGAGCTGGAATAGGTGGATGATGATGAATGATTGCATCATGGATGACCTCCTATGACCCTTGTTGTATCGCTTAGTTATTTCCGTTGTTTCAGTAAACTCTGAACCATTTACTTTCATGTCAAGAACAATGGTTTGTAATAATGGACCCCATAGGGAAGATTTACTTATTTTGTAAGGCACTCTGGACTCTCCTTCGTGGGCGTTTTAAGGTATACGTTTCGATCTTTTGTGTGTGATTCAAGTGATTTACCGGACTATGACCCGGCAACACTCATCGAGATGGTTCTTTATTATCGCCTAATGACCAAATGGAATGGTTTAGGCGATAGTACGAAGTTATCTCGGATGGGGTTGTCACACCACCCACTGCACGAAACTGTCTCCAATTATATAAAACAACTAGACATGAACTGTCTCTGACATGCCTGAGAACATACGAAGCAACAACCAATATTAATAACTAACCTAAAATTAACTACCCTAAATCTGTCATTTATTCCTTTAGATCTACGTAAATCTAGTGATTTAGAACTACACTGCTTGCAAAAAATCTAGTGAATCGAAACTACACTAAATTAAGAACTAACCTAAAATTAACTACACTAGATCTATGTCATATAACCCTTTCGATCTATGTTAATCTAGTGAACCAGAACTACAAAGATGGATGAAACTGCATAATACCTGAAGTCAGAGATCTAGCAGAGCTTCGCTATTTGTTGCGCCACCTCCACCTCACTACCTTCCTTCTGCTCTCCACCCACTCTTTCCTTTTTTTTCTGAATTTTTGTGACATTTTCTAAGAATTTTCTAACTATTGTAGAGGAGGGAGCCCCACTCTTTCCTTTTTTCTGAATTTTTGTGACATTTTCTAAGAATTTTCTAACTTTTGTAGAGGAGGGAGCACCAACCGCCACATGAAAGGCAGTTTCAACTTCCAACCGTTTTTTCAAATGGGGGTTGGGATAACCGCCCTTTGAATGAGAGGTTGTTTCAATGGCCCATGCGGTTGTGCGCTAGGGCCCACGTTCGTCGGGCAACCGCTGGGTTTGGGCGGCGTTACCACCAACCACCATTTCGAACGAAGGTTCGTACTATAACCGTCCTTTGAAAGGGAGGCAGGGGTAGCCACCCTTTCAAATGGCGGCAGCGGTATAGATTTGACAAAAAAAAATTAAGGGCATCTAGTTTTGCAAGATCGAAAATAAAATATAACAAAAATCTGGTATAGCCACCGTCTATGTGTGAGTGTTTGTTTTTGTATGTGCTAAAAAATCAACAAAGTGGAAGTAATAATCTCGAAAAAGGATTTTATTATAGATAATTCTACACAATTCTGCATCGTCTATCCTGTAGGCTATAGCCTAGTGGTTATAGGAGCCTCGGTAGCATCTCAGGTCTTAGGTTTGACTCCCTGTGGGAGTGAATTTCTCAAGATTTAATGGTATTTGTGCTTTTAGTGGTAGGCACATTCCCATTGATAGTGAGACGCTTGTGGTGACTTCGTCAATCTTAATGATCTGTCGGCCCAGTCTTCAAAGATGCTCCTAGGGGTGGGGCTTGCGTGTGTGTGTTATAAGGATGAGTGTGTGTTGTGAGTGTCTCTGATGTACTGTGTAATTCAAAAAAAAACAGATATGTCAACTAAACATGTCAAAGCTTCATGATATAGATTTTATAGATGAAAACATGTTGAAATGTGAAATCTGTGTTGTTAGAGTAACTAGGTGATACCTCGCACGTTGCTACGGGAATTTTTTAAACAAAATTGTAAGGTGCAATGTGAAAGTAGGAATACCAAAGTGATTGCATGACAATATTATTTTGTAAACAACATTATACATGGAAGTATGGTAATTTTGTAGAGAGAGAACCATTCTAAATTATTCAACCTACCGTTTTCTACTACATGATTTTTTTGGCATGCTACTCACAAAGATATGATATTAACCACAAAATCGGTTGACGATATAAATATACTCCCCTCTTATTGCAATTAGATGATGTTTTAGACAAGATTTGAGTCAAACATTAGGAATATAAATCATGAATAACTTTTAAGACGTTGAGTTTGGAAATATGAAAATTATATCAATAGATTTGTCTTGAGAAATATTTTCATAATAATATACATATATAACTTTCTAATAAATATTTTTATAAAAAAGAGAAGTCAAAGTTGTACTTTGGAGACCGTGTCGCTGTCCTAAATATCATCTAATACTAGTATGGAGGGAGTACGATCTAGTGGATTGTGACATGACGCATGGTGGATGGTGACGTGGAAATGCTTGCATGATGAGAGAAATCTATCATGACTTGCAGTGTGTTCCATCTATGGTGACACAACGCATAGTGGATGGTAACATGAAATGCTGGCATGTTCATAGAAATCTATGCATGACTTCCATTAGGTTCCATCTATATAGTTGTATATAATGCTTGGCTTCCTGCCATAAATACTTGAGAATTTCTGAATAGAATTTTGAGGGTCCGTAACTTTTAAAATGTGCAATTTAGAATAAATTTATAAAACTGAAAGAATTGTCTTAAAATAGAAAATAGCGTCCATACTCGATGCTCAGTGTGCGTGCGCATTTATAAGGGCATCTGTGTGTCCAATATGTTGTAAAAATCTCATCATATAATAGCGCGCGAATGTCTTGCCACCGTGAAAAATAGTTTCCTAGCCTAATCATTCCATTCCAGCCACACTGATCGCAAGACTTTGAGTGTGTGCTGCTCTTTCTCGGTTTCTCCGTTCAGAAACAATAAACAAGTGGAGACCTTTTCGTCGGATGAAACGTCATGATCGTAGGATGACAGTGGGTCGCATTCGCATCGGATGTAGTTTTCAGGGCACATAAATCCATAATCTAAAACTAAAACTCAAATTCAATCACAAATCAGTTCAGGTGAAAATTCAGATCCAGACATAAATATGTGGATATCCAAAACCCAATAAATAATCCAAAACTTGATTCGATTAGAGCACAGAATACAGTAGTAAATCACACACTCTGCCCAGATTACTTTAAAAATAAGTAATTCGACACACTACAAGTTCACTAAAAATGGAAAACAACACAAATAAGCACCCATAGTCCTCTAAATGAACAATAGTGGACAATTTATCATTCATCAATTATGGTGGAATCATCTTCACCTGTGAAATAAAAATAGAGTTGCAAATTACTTACATGTTCAGCAGACTATAAATTAACAAATTAAGTATAAAAAGAAGCATCAATATATATATGGTTAGGGTTCTTATATGGACGAAATGTAGAATCCACTCCAAACCCTCATTTGTCCGGATATCGCCACCAAAGAAGATTTTTCTCCGAACAAATCAAAGAAAGATACAAGCAATACTTTTCTCTCACAACAAATGAGCACTAACCATCAGCCACCAGCCAAGTGATCAGATATCCACGCCACTCTTTTCGTGAGCACGAAGCGTACGGTGTACCGCCGCAAGGAATTAGGAAATTAGTTCTAGTCGTGATCAATCAAATCAGCACACAGATATGGCTTCACATAACTTCCTCCTTTTTATTATTTATTTTTTTTTGTGCAGGAAAAATATCACTATCCCTGCAACAGTAAGCAGTGTCTTTGGGCCATATTCCCAATCTATTTTTGTTGTTGGATTCGATATAAGAAAGGAGTGGTGGGCCGGGTGCCTGAGGTAGAGAGCCCAGGATCCATTTCGCTGGTAGGTATAGCCCGCCGCCTCGCGGTTTCCCGTCCGATCCGGCGACCGCGCTGTCGTCGGCCCACGTACGCGCGCTCGTACTCGTACCGCCGGCCGGCCGGCAGCTCCGGCAGGACCGCTACCGAGAGCCGCAGTGCGTTTAGCTGTAGCCCCGACGACCCCGCCGCACTTCCCAAGGCGTTAAGGCCGGCACATGCATCCCACATGGATCCGAAGACTTCAAGAGAGTACACAAACATACACACACGCGCATGCATCCACGGCGCCGAACGTACGCCGGCCGTCCGTCCGCCAGCCCGCCCAGCCCGTGGCCCGCCGGGCGCCGTCGACCGTGCACGTACGCCGGCCGTCCTGACTACGCCTGCATGCGCGCGCGGGCGCAGGTACTGCGGCGGCATATGCTGCCGGCCGTGCACCACCGCTTGCCGACATGCACGCACGCACCGCAACGCAACGCGACGCGAGCACGGCAGGACGGACCTGAGTGCGTGCGTGCGTGTACCACGCGCAGACCTATGGGGCGAGCTAGGGGACCGGACGTCGTCGTACGGTGCTTGCTAGGGCATAGCTTGAGACGGTACACGCTGAGCATGCCCTGCAGGCAGACATATGCATGCATGCGTGTCATCAGATCGAGTCGTTGTCAGTCGTGTCGTGCATGCACGCACGCACGGCCACGGCGGCAGCGCTGTCGTCGTGTTGCCTCCGACGTCCGACCTGCTACTTGCTTGTAGCCGTAGGGGAGCGTACTGGTGCTACTGCTGCTGACGTACTACCAAGCGGCGTGGCTGGCCTGATGATCTCCGAACTGTCAAAAATGGTGAAGCAGGTGTGTGTGTCACAGACTGACATTCGCAAATCGTGATCGTAACTCGATCGTAAGCGGTAGTTGAGCAGCGTCAGCGCACATATCATTCTTCGCATTTATCTGACCGTCACTCATGTAGACATACACAACATATACATTGTACGTTGACGGGCCTCACGGCGGCGTTGCGAAGTTGGCACTTGGCAGTGGGGCGATTCGTCGTCCTTGTTGGCGCGGTTTTCGCCCGGTCCACCCATTCCTCAGCGCATCATGGCGGCTGCCTGGCGCTGGCGGTCTATCTAGGCAGCACCTTCGGCTCTCTGTCCCGGCCCGGTTGCTCCCAGTTCATGTGCTAGTTGTTTCGCTCGCTAGTGCATCCTTTGGCAGCGACGGTAGCCCGGCCGTCTGGAGTGACCGAGTGAGGGCACCATCGTCGAGAGTTCTTGGCGGATGTACGTCTTGGCCTCTTGGGCGAAAGCTCTACTACTTGGTCCTGAATCGATCGACGATGGCGGTGGTTGTGTGGCATTGCTCTTTTTTAAGGCGTCGTTGCAGGAGTTTCGCCATCTTTTATTCTTTTTCTCCAAGTGGAAACATTTAAACTACCATGTTGGTTCTAGCGACGGCGGTACTCATCTAAATTTGCCAAATGACTTTACATTTTGTTTGACTGTATATAGAGGTCGGATTATATTCTTATTCAATATCTAAAAAAAAGTACATTATTGTGTACGTGGTACTGCGTGCCTAGCTGGGCAGATCGATCGTGTCCTGATGGACGACGTGCTTGTACGACGTAGTATAGTGGTACGCACGTACGCACTACGTCGTTGTCGTCCATACCGCCGTGTCCGCGCTGTTGGGCTAGCTCTTGATTCGTGTTTGTGGCCACACTGGCCTGGCCGTCTGCCTTGCGGTGGCAGACCATACACATACGTGGAAGGCAAAGCCGTTGTTGAATTGCACGATGCCACACTTGGGATCTGGATTCACTCCACCAAATCAAACCACGGGCCATCCCTTTTAAAAAATGTAAACCGTCCATCTTTTTTAAGAACATGCCTAGCACGTTTTTCTTAATTAAGAAGAAGAGAACCACAATGATACGTCTCTAAGAGAATTCCTAAAGTATAGAGTTACGAGAACCACGACCGAAAACACTCGGACAAACAAGAATTACAAGAATCTTGGTTGATCGACACGACATCAATCTCGGTTGATAGCTTCAAAGTTGGCAAAGCGGTTGATCAACCAAAAAGATTTGTTAACGCTGCCCGTGTGCATCCTTGGATGGTGGAGATCTCTATTTTTACATGAAAATTATTTTCTTGCGTATTTTGGGACTTTGAGAAAATCCCCCCGTTTTTTGGTTGTGCACCCCATTTCTCATTGACTAGCTCTGCAGACCATATTAATTTCTTTTCATTACCACGCGAAAACATTGGGATGTACGCAAATGGATTTTCTTTTGGTAAGGCTTCTGCTTTTCCAAAGAAAAAATACAAATGCTGCCAATGCAAATCAATTACGTGATATGCAGTAATTTGTGAAAATAGAAGCTGAGATTTAAAAACTATTAATAATTGTTAAGAAACTAGTTTTTGCTTCCTGAAGGAGAAGAATCAATGTTAAACTGTTTTGGCAGAAATTTTTGTCACCACTCGATATTGTTAAACAGTGAATTGATTGATTGAGTGGGGGGTGGACCCCACTATTTATGTACAAGGAAGGGGAACGAAGGCACCCTTTGGCAAGAGGGGGCGCGCCCGTACGGGAGAGACACACCCGTACGGGGAGCGGCTGCCTCTTCCTAATTACACACTAATGATTATTTTTAATTACATAATTAAGCTAATGATCATCACTAATTATTTCTTAGCGCTCCCCCTTGGTCAATAGCTTCATGAGGTCTTGATGTAATTTGACTTCAATCATCCTTAGATATCACCTTGTAAAACTCCTCCAAAAACCCTATGGGAAAATCTTGAGGAGAAACCAATATGTGTGTATATGCCACTAAAACTCCTTTAAACATAGTGGGAAAATATTAGGAGAAAATGATATGGCATTATTGTCTTATTAGATACTTGTATGAGAAAACCTTTGGTAAGGAAAAACTCATCGATAAGAATAATGATCTGAGGATCATGTTTGAATATCCTTCTCCAAAACGTAATAGGAAAATATGAGAAAGAATTTTATATCTTCTTAAAAACTCTTATAGAGAAAACAGAAGATATGACATAGAATATGCCTTGTATACCACCCTTAAAACCTTAATGGAAAAATTAGGTGATATAAGATATGATCTTGTATTGACATTGCCTCATTAAAACCTTTTTATGAGAAACCTTGTGAGAAAAACTCATATAGTAAAAAGAGTACAATAATCAGATGATTATATATAGGTTATATCAAAAGGACTCTCCCCATGATTCTTGCAAATCTTTGAGTTGTCTCATACCAATCCCAAAAACGTATTCCTGGAATAAGGATGTTGGTAATGATTTTGTGAATAATCTGCAAGATTATCACAAGATTTAGTTTGCAAGATTTCTATCTCTCCTACCTTCTGTAGTTGATGAGGATAGAATAATTTAGGAGCCATATGTTTTGTAAGATTGCTCTTTATATAACTGTGCTCATTTGTGCAATACAAGCAACATTATCTTCATACATTATGGTAGGATTCATGATTGAACTTATACCACATGATTGTTGTATGTGCTTAATCATTCACGTGATGCTTCAAACAATGCAATTATTTCAGAAAGATTTGTGGATGTGGCTATTAGAGTCTGTTTTGATGACTTCCATGAAATAGTCGTTCCACCATGTAAGAATACAAAGCCTGTCTAAGATCTGGCTTCATGGGGATCAGATAAATAGTCAGCATCTGAGTATCCAACTAATGTTTTATCTTGGTTAATTTTGTAAAATAAGCCAAGATCTATTGTGCCAATGAGATATCTGAAGATATTCCTAACTCCCGCCCAATGGCATTGTGTTGGAGCAGCATTGTATCTAGCTAGCAAGTTTACTGCAAATGCAATATCAGGCCTGGTGCAGTTTGCGATATACATCAACGCTCCAATGGCACTGAGATATGGAACTTCTGGTCCCAATACCTCTTCATTTTCACCTTTAGGTCTGAATTGATCTTTATCAATTTCAAGAGAGCGTACGACCATAGGTGTTTTGGATGGATATGATTTATCCATACTGAATTTCTGTAGAATCTTTTGGATATAAGTAGACTGGTGTACTAAAGTTCCTGTTGGGAGATGCTCAAGTTGTAAACCTAAGCAAAATTTGGTTTTACCCAAATCTTTCATTTCAAATTCCGTCCTAAGATGGTTGCGTGCTTCATCTATATCTTGTTGAGTCCCAATGATATTGAGGTCATCAACATATACAGATATAATACAAAATCCAGTTGAGGATTCCTTGATGAATACACATGGGCAATCATCATTGTTGGAAAAACCCTTTTGAAGAAGGAATTCCTTTAGTCGGTTGTACCACATTCTTCCCAACTGTTTTAAGCCATATAATGACTTTTGAAGTTTTACACAATACATGTTGCGTGAATTATTCTTGTTCAGAATATCAATTCCTTCCGGAACTTTCACACACACACACACACACACACACACACACACACACACACACACACACACACACACACACACACACACACACACACACACATATATATATATATACTGTTTTGCTATAGTGCACCTGGGTGCATTCTGTATAGAGAATGCACCCACCCTTGTTGCAACTAGTTCTCTGTCCAGTTGCAACTGGGCTCATTCTGGTTGCAATTTTGTTCACGTCGGGTTGCAACTAGAAGTCTAGTTGCAATTGGTTCGTGTCCAGTTGCAACAGAGTCAGATTCGTTGTAATTAGTTTCGTCGAGTTGCAATTAGTGCAGTGCCACAGTTGCAATCGGTTAGTCTCTTAGTTGCAATTTGTCCGTCAAGTTGCAATTGGTTGCAATTGGTCCGTCAAGTTGCAATTGGTTCAGCTGCGAAGTTGCAACCGCAGGGTCTGTGCATTTACTATACAGAATGCACCTGGGTGCATTTTAGTACCACCCGATATATATATATATATATGAATCTAGTGACCCATACAGATATGCTGTCACTACATCCATGAGATGCATGGATAGACCTTTTTGAGGTGCCAATGATATTAGATATCAGAATGGTATACCACTCATAACTGGAGAATATGTTTCATCGAAATCGATGTCGGGTTTCTGCGTGAACCCTTATGCTACAAGTCTCGCTTTGTATCTCACCACCTCGTTGTTTTCGTTCCTTTTACGGATGAAAATCCATTTTGATCCCACAGGAAAAATATGACGAGGAGTAGGCATCACTGCGGAGAATACCTCTCGTTTCTTGAGCGAGTCTAATTCTGCCTTGATTGCTTCCTTCTATTTGACCCAGTCGGAGCGCTTGATGCACTCTACCATGGACTTAGGTTCTGGATCAATGCGAAGTTCACTTGCAATCTTAGTGGCAAAGTAAATGTCGACATGTGTAGTCTTTCTATTGTATGATTCTCCAGAATCAATATAATTGATGGAAATTTCTTGTACCCCTTGTGACTCATCATGGTTTCCCACAACGACAGAGTCCGGGTCTTCCAATGTCTTAGCAATTATATTATTTTGTGCATTTGTGTTAGGTATGTGATGTATCTGTTGAACAATATTATTTGGGTTTATAATATCCAATTGGTGTTTGTCAACTTGATGTTGATCTGCATTTACTGTTGTGGAAGTGACCTTCCTAGTTTTCCGCAGAGGCTTTTGTATAGCCTTATCCTTTGTTGTAGTACCTCTCCCCCTCTTATTTTGATTTGAGAGTTCTTGAGTAGGAATTTCTACTCTCTCTGGTACATTTCCAGCAGGATTATGTGATTTTGTGACACCCTTATAATCAGTAAATGCTTCTGGCAGATTATTCGCAATGTTTTGCAAATTGATAATTTTCTGAACTTCACGTTCATATTCTATAGTACGTGGATCATAGGACTGGATACCAGTGGTATTCCAATTTATTTCCTAGCATTCTATTTGGTACTTGTCTCCCCCTAATGCCGGGAAATTGTCCTCATCGAAGATGCAATCAGCATACCGGGCAGTAAATAAATCCCCCGTAAGGGGTTCGAGGTACTTAATGATTGACGGTGATTTGTGCCCCACATATATCCCCAATTTCCTATGGGGGCCATTGATGTACGTTGCGGTGGTTCAGTACGTATATAGCACAACCGAATTTTCGCACATGGGAAATACTTGGTTGATTTCCACGTACTAACTGCAATGGGGAAACTGTGTTGTATGCAGTAGGTCTTATTTGAATCAAATCAGTGATGTGTAATACCGCATGACCCCAACATGATATTGGTAGATTGCAATTCTGTAGTAATGGTCTAGCAATTAACTTTATTCTCTTGATAAGAGATTCAACTAATCCATTTTGTGTATGTACATATGGAACAGAATGTTCCACATTTATGCCTAAAGCCATAAAATAGTCATTGAAGGCATGTGAAGTAAATTCAGCGGCATTATCCATCCTGATGGTTTTAATAGCATATTCAGGATGATGTGCTCTTAATTTGATAATTTGAGCAATGAACCTTGCAAAAGCATGGTTTCTTGTAGATAATAAACATACATGAGACCATCTAGTAGATGCATCAATAAGTACCATGAAGTACCTAAATGGTCCAGTTGATGGATGTATAGGACCAAAAATATCTCCTTGAATGCATTCAAGAAATTGTGGTGGTTCAACGTTTATTTTAAGATAAGAGGGTCTTAAAATTAATTTTCCCTTGGCACATGTGGTGCACACAAAGTCTGATGGCTTGGGAAATTTTGAAGTATTTAATTTGTGATCAATTGAATTGTCGATAATTTTTCTCATCATCCCTATGCCGGGATGACCAAGGCGATCATGCCAAATCTTGAAGACATCAAGATTTTGAAAAATTACCTTGTATGCAACATATTGTACGGGTTTGATGTATGTGTAATACAAACCTGATGATAGTGAAGGAATTTTCTCAAGCAGACGCTTGCTATATCCGTCATGTTTAGTGATGAATAGATATTCATCTTTGTTGTCACTGTTTGTTTCTACATGGAAACCACTGCGACGGATATCTTTATAACTCAATAGGGTACAAGTTGAATCGGGATACAGTAGTGCATCCTCAATTACTATTTGAGTACCCATAGGGAGAACATTTGTGGCTCGTCCTGAGCCAACAATTATAGCATCGCGGCCTGCGATGGTTGTGACATTTCCTTTACTTTTTTTGAGAGTTTGGAAATATTTAAGTTCTCTGAGTATGGTGTTAGTTGTGCAACTATCCACCAAACAAAGTTCTTCCTCCATTTGGATTGTCCCCGTAGGATAATCTAGAATGAGTAAATTAAATTATAAGTTTTGAACTCATAGATTATACGATACATACTTTATTCAATAATATCATAAGTAGCATATGTCTTACAATATTGTGTGACAACAATTATTTACAACACAATTATTACATAAATATGGCTATAGAACGAAGTTCTTTGAAACTATAGAACGAAGTTCTTATCGGGGAGCATAAAACTAAGACATGTCTCTGAACACGTCATTGGATGGTCCATCCACAAGCATGTTGTTGGTACCATCGATGCTATCGATCATCATGTCGTCTGTGCCGAAGAATTCGTCCAATTGCATTGGATCCTTCACCTTGTTGTGTTTCACGGGAACATCCTTGGAGCAACCGGCACCCGGAGTGTGAGTAGTGAAGTGCGCTTCAAACTTGTCCACATGAACTTGCTTTCCAGCATGCTTTTGGTAGAGATCAATCAAATGCTTAGCAGTGTGGCACTTTCTAGTTGTGTGATTGTGACAATTGCACCTCTGACAAGCTTGGGAGTTGCCATGAGTATTATTTTTCTTGAAAGTGTCCTTGATGTTGCTAGAACCCTTGCCTTTCTTAAAATTCTGCTTCTTCCATTTCCCCTTGAAATTGGTTCTGAATTTCTTGCCACTAAACTTTTTATTATTCTGAGCATTGAAATGTACTTCCGGCAGAGGTGTTGCACCCACAGGGAGCATTTGATGATTCTTTGTTAAGAGCTCATCATGCTTTTCTTCTTGGAGTAAATCATATATTAAGTCAGAATATTTAGTATACTTGTGGCGACGGTATTGATGTTGCAATATCCTATTAGCATGGAGAAATGTAGATAGAGTCTTTTCTATCATTTCTGCATCATCCAAAGGTTGATTGCAAAAGCGAAGCTTGGTACAAATCTTGTGGACGACATAATTGTATTCTGCAACCGATTTGAAATCCATAAGATGGAGTAGAGACCACTCTCGTCTTGCTTCGGGCAGAATTACGCCTTGTTGTTGATTATAACGTTCTTTGAGAGAGTCCCAAAGTTTCTTAGGGTCATCTTCCATCATGTATTCGGCTTTGAGGTCATGGTGGAGATGGTGCCGTAGAAAATGCAAGGTTGAAAACTTTTGTGCCTCTGGGATAGGATTTTGTGGGTTAGGTTCATTAATTGTATTAATGTAACCTTTGGCTGTTAGCACAATCTTGACATCCATAGCCCAGGTTAGGTAATTACTACCATTGGCTGCAAGTTCAGTGAAGTCTTTATTGATTAATTTAGCCATTTTCCTACATGAGAGAACCATGTATAGGATTAATTTACTGATGTAATTTTTTGTGTTGTAAAAGTAGGAAAAATAATGTATGTAAGATGATTCTTACAAAATTAAGGTATATGATTTTTAATTCCTGTAGGAATAAATTTGACTTGATAGTCATTCATATGAAATTTTGGATATACACTTTGAAAGTAATCATCATAAAGATGTAGACCTCACAATGATGAGCAAAAGCTGCCTAAAAGCGCGGATCTCAGGGCAAATAAGCTCTTAGGAAGAGTATATCGCAGCCAGCGCCTATATTTATAGACCTTAATTTTAATTTTTCTTGATATTCTATTTGATGTAGAGCATTGATTTTTAAACCATGCAAATAAAATAAATTGCATAAAAGTGTTCTAACACCTAAAAATGATCTGCGAATCATAAACATGAAAAATTACTATGGTAATTATAACATTCATAGGTGCATATACCGGATGGTACAAATAATATTGTTCATCACAACATAAAATTACAGAACAATTCAAGGTCTAAATCATAAATATACAACACTAATAAGTCTAAATATAGAAAGATAGAAGCCCGAGGGCTAAATTAAAGTTCAGGGGTTTTCTGGACTTTTGGAAAGTTGAGGGGGTCCGACGGACTTCTGAGACGAAGGGACCTATGCGGTTCGATTGGCATGCTGATCTTCCGGCCTGTGGGCCGGCCGGCCTGAGAACGGCCCGTCGTAGGCCTGCCGGCTGGACCGGCCCATATACCCACCGAATAAAGGGGTGGGGTGCGGTTAGGGTTTCCCTAACCCACAGCCACCCCCTAGATCCGCTGCCGCCTGCTGGTGCGGGTGGCAATGCCGGCGACGCTGGCGCCGGCGATGGCCGGCCGGCCGGTGGTCCGCGAGGCGGATTCACAACCTTCTTGTGTTGCTCTTCCTTCTTCCCTCTCCCCCCTCTTCTATCTTGTTGTGTTGTCCCGCCGCCCCTTGTGCGTCGGCTTGCGTCGGCCGGCCGCCGCCGGCCGGCCGTCGCTGTCTTTGGGAAGGAGAGCCCCAGGGCGGCGGGGCTCCAGGTGTCGCGCCGAATCCCTAGGCGACGGTCGACGGCTCCGATGTGGCCTAAAGGGCTGGGTGCGGCTGCGGCCGCCTCCTGGGTCGTTGTCGTCGAAGATACTGACGGTGGTCCGCCGGCATCGAAGAAGAACGACGCAGCGCTGCGGCGAGCCGCCATCGTCCTGGCGTTGAGGCTCGGGTGAACCACCATGGAAGATCCGGCGAGGCCGGGTGACATGGTGGCGGTCATGAAGGAGTGAATAGCCGCCGAGCCGGCCTGAGGGCTGAAACCGGCGCTGCCGGCTTTCGTCTCCATCGCTTGTGCAGGTACATTCATGTCGGGGAAGACCCCAACTCCTTCTGTCTGTGTTCCAGGGCGACGGATACGGACGACGAGGCGGTGGCGAAGTGTCTCCTCTGGAGGCGTTGGCGTCAGAAGACGCTGTGCCGCCGGGGATAGGCAACGGTGGACAAGCCCTGTAGTGTATGGCGATGTCGACATCCAGGCGTGCTCTGAGGAGCAGTTGCTGCTTTCGGCCGGCGAAGCACGGTGCGGTGGAGGGGAACGACGTCCACGGCGGCCACGGAAGCGGCGGCCACGACCTCCACGACGACCACGACGGCGGTCATGGTGAGCACCGCTAGTGCAGAAGAAGCAGCAACCTTGGTTGGTATTGATAGGGATGACTAGGTAGGTTGCAAAAGCAGTCTCTACTAGGCGAAATGAGGGATCCATTTTTCTTACCCTGGGAGGGATTCCAGTGTTCTCGCCGGTGAGGCCCTCGGGCCTCTGTTCTTGCGTGCGTGCGTGGAGTGCTCAGGAGAGCATGCGTGCGTGATAACATGTTAAACAGTGAATCAATTGATTGATTGAGTGGGAGGTGGACCCCACTATTTATGTACAAGGAAGGGGCGTGAAGGCACCCTTTGGTAGGAGGGGACGCGCCCATACGGGAGAGACACACCCGTACGGGGAGCGGTTGCCTCTTCCTAATTACACAATAATGATTATTTTAATTACATAATTAAGCTAATGATCATCACTAATTATTTCTTAACAGATATGTTCTGCCTTCGTAAGTTTTTTGGGATGAAATTTAGGGAAAAGAAACAATTCAATTTGGTCCAAATTATGTTCAAAATACACAAGACATAATCAATAGTATTGCATAGTTTATAAGAGGTATATATAAAATATAAGTAGCTGCAATGACCGAATAACAATGTGTGCCCAGGACTTTATCCCACCTCCCAAACAATAAAAAATAGGGGAAATCTAGCTAAATGGAAGCCGAATATTTTCCCTCACATTTGAAATTTGCTTCATCATTTATATGACCCATCCCAGGCTCTTCCTCTTCATCTTGTTTCCTTCTCCAGCTCCGGCGAGGTCTCCGGAAAGATTTTGGTCGGGGTTTAATGGTTGGGGTTCAGGTTTGGGGCTTGGGCTTCGGTGAGCTCCTCATTGTTTGCTTGAGAAGAAAGATATATAGGAGAGGAAGGCATGCTTTGTTATAAACGATGGTGAAAACGATGAGAAGTAAAAGAGATCAAACCGCAAGGAGACACGAGATTTAACGTGGAAAACCCTCCCAACACGAGAGGGGAAAACCACAGGCGCTAGACAGCAAGCAACTTCACTATGATCGGAGCCCGGTTACAAACGCTAACAGCGGCGGCTTACAAGAAGTAGAATGAATCAATCTCCAATGGAAAACCCTAACGGGGTTATATGACCCGTACCGTACCGCTCCCCCCAGTCGCGACTTGGCCAAACGAGGTACAGCCCAATGGGCCAACTTCAGACTCCACTCCGCTCCGGCCTTAGCCCCCGGCGGACCTCCGCTACGCTTCGTCAGAAGTTTGGCCCCTATCTTTGCACAATGAATTCGGATCATCAATCAACATGCTCGATGGTGGTGGCCAGGCCCGTCTCCAGAAATTTGGGGCCCGTGTGCGGAGTAAAAGTTGAGGCCTCTAATACATTAAATTCTCACATGTTTATTAAAATAGAGAAAATAAATGTATTATTGTTTTAGATCTTGTTTGGTTGCCTTCTCAATTATGTAATCTTGATTATCGTATAAGAACAATTCGGTAAAAGACTATCTTCAACCACAAAAAAATAAAGCAAAATAACCTACTCTAAGCTACCTGATTATTTTAATGGTCCAGAGTGATCTTTTGCCATATTATATAATCTATAAGGAAAACAAACAGATTTTAAGGTGATAAAAAGTAATTTGAATTAATTTACAGTATGTATATATGAATTTCAGATTTAATGAATTAATTTCAACAAATAAGTCTTTTAATTGCAGGAACCATTGAGTTAAGTATCGACACACTAACTATTCTTTGACTTCCACATGATCAGACCAATTAATGATGGTACAACAGTAGATCACTAAACAACAGGTGTCAGAGCTTGCAGCTTTAGGCATGTTGTCTCTATTTTGGGGGGCCTGTTCCATTGTTCACCTAGCTCACCCTCACCGACGGGCCTAGTGGTGGCAGGTGCATGGTGGTGATGGCGCTGCTAGTCCGAGCGGTGGGGGGAGAGGGCGAGGACGGTAGTGGTGGCATGACCCTAGCTCGTCGTGGACTCGTGGTAGGGTGGGGGCACCAGCGGCTTTAGTTGCAGCTGAAGGTAGAGGAAGAAGAGGATGAAGACAAGAAGAGGAGGAGGAGGAGGACGACGACGACGACGAAGCAGAAGGAGAAGAAGAAGGAGAAGGAGGAGAAGGAGCAGAAGGAGAATAAGGAGAAGGAGAAGAAGCATAAGGAGGAGGAGTGTGACGCCCCAGGTTTTCACTACGGTTATTTAACGCTAATGACCGAGTCGATCAAGTCAAACACATGGACTTTGGTCAAACTTCGGTCAACCTGGGTCATCACCATGAAACCCTAGCCGACAATCCCTAATGATCAACTAATGGTCAACTTTGGGTCAAGCTTGGTCAATTTTGGTCAAACCCTAGCTAAGACCCTACTCAACCCCTTTGACCTCCATAGCTCTTCCGCAACTTTTGTCGCGTTCTCCAAATTTCACTTAAACACTTCAAATTCTCCCAATGTAAAAGTTGTGCAGTTTGTCGAGGGACACAACTTTCATGTTGAGTGGCATTTGAGATTTGAAGCATAAATGGGTGAAAAACCTTGGTCAATGCAGCACATCACTATTCATCGGTGCCATGAAAACTGCCAAGTTGGCATGCCTTTTGTGCACAATCCGTTGATCAAAACACTCGTCAGCCTTTTTAAAAGTTGTAGAGGGATGCTAGATCTCTAACTTTGATTTTTACCTCGAGGTGCACTTCAGTTGGAAATTTTTGAGAACAACTCAGTCAAAGTATGCCAAGCCAACAAATCTGCACCCTAGGCGCTCCAGAGTGCGCCGGCCGCGCCGACGTCGCATGTCGCCCGCGCCGCGACCCCCCACCGGGCCGGACGGCCGAGGCACTTCCGCGACCGCCGGTCCCTCGGCCCCGTAACGACGTCGCGCCCGGTCCCCGTCGCCACGCGTCGGACTCTCACGGGCCGAACGAACCGACTTGCGCCGACCATGCCGCCGCCCGCCCACTCACGTCGCCGCCGTACTCGGCCGTGCACGCCGCCGTACCCCGCGCCCATGCCGCGACTTCGTCATCGCATTGACGTGCGCGAACTGCCCCTTTGCTCACCGGTCTATAAAAGGATCCAAAGCTCCACTCCGCGTGCAATATCACCAGACATCGAGCCGTCGCCGTGAAAGGACCTTGTGATGCGTAGAGGGGGTGAATAGGATCACTTCAAATTTCTGAAACAAAAGCAGCAGTTAAAGCACCTGTCGGTACTACCGACGTGGTGCCGGTTCTACCGAGGGGCTCGGTACTACCGGTACCAGGTCGGTACTACCGACAGGGTAGAGTTGACTAAAATGAAATTTGAATTCTGCAGCGATTTTTGCAATTCTATTTGAAACAAAGTCTTAGTTTAGATCCTAAGAATCACCTGCAACTACAAAGATGAGTTGGAAAGCAACCAAATGATAGATCAGGCTAAAACAAGTTCTAGGGTTAGATAGAAACAAAGAATTCAAGCAAGCAAAGGAGACACAAAGATTTAATCCGAAGTTCACACCCACAAAGGATGCTACGTCTCCGTTGAGGATCCCACAAAGGGAGGGCTATCACCAAGAGCCTCTTTTCCTCTTCCAACCCCCACAAAGAAAGATTGGTGCTCACTAAGAATTCTCCACCAAGGAGAGGGTAATACAAACGATCCCGGGTGCACCACACAAAGAGGGCACTCGCGGGCAACGCCTAACCGTCTAGAAGCAAGCTTCAAGAGTAACAAATGCAAACCAAAATCCCGGAGATGCTTCAAGTGCTCTTGAGAAGGTGAGAAACGATGGGGCTCTCAAAGCTTGTGCACACTTCACTAGAAATCACCTCTCTACTCAAACCCTAGCTCAAGGGAACCAAGGATTAGCTCTAGAGGAGAGGGGAGAGGTGGAGTGAATGCTTGAGGAAGTGTTTGTCTCATGGTTGGTCAGCAATGAGTGAGGAGGGAGAAAGGGGTTTAAATACTAAGGCTCAAAAACTAGCCGTTACTGTGCTGAGTCGACCATCCTCGGTACTACCGACATGGTGTCGGTACTACCGAGGGGTTTCCCAGAAACCTAACAGTGAAGCTTTATCGGTAGTACCGACGCTGGGTCGGTAGTACCGACCCCCTGGCTAAAACTCGCCAGTGAAGCCATATCGGTATACCGACCCTAGGTCGGTACTACCGAGGGGGTTGCCTGTAGTACCGTCGTGGTGTCGGTACAACCGACAAGGACTGAGAATTTGGGAAAAGAAGAGCAATTGTGCATGTGCCAACTCTCAACTCTTTTCACTCACTGGGATCACCTTCTAGAGCACTTTTAGCATCTCTTGGCTATCGTTTCGCATCCCCCTTTATAGAATGGTGTTTCCTATACTCAAATTCAAATGTAAAATCAAATTAAGCCTTGATTCGAGTTGAAAATGATGACTTGGAGTTGGGGGCCTTCCTTTGGTCAAACTATAAGAGTTTCATTCACCTAAGTCCTGCACACATCTTGATCAAGCGTTAAATACCACAAATTGTGCTTGTCATTATCACCAAAATAATTAGGGGCCAAGATGCACTTTCAGTCTCCTCCTTTTTGGTGATTGATGACAACCACAATTTTGATTTATAAAAGATGTGTGTATTCGTTAATCGAAAGTGAAACTCCCCCTAAATGTGTGTTTGGACTTTTATTAAGGCCTAAGATCCTATCACACATTTAGAAGTCTTTTCACTCTCAATTTGCATACACAAGTGCATAAGTGTGATATAGAAACTGTGATGCACATGACATGAAATGCAAATCATCAAAGTGAGAGATAACAAGCATCACAAGTAGATAATCAAGGTTCCACACTAGCACAAATAGGTCTTACAAATTTAAAAAAAAGGTTCACCAACCATCACACCACACAAATAGGTTCATTACATGTCCACAATTTCTAGGATAGATAGATAGATATGGAGAGATACACACCACCCCCACATGGATAAATTGTGAGCACACTCCCCCTTTGGCATCAAGCGCCAAAAAGGGGAGGCCCTTCAATCATCATAATCATGTGGAGAGTGGGCAGCCGGAGGAGAGCCGTCGTCGTCGGTCTCACCACCACCAAAGTCCTCATCGTCGATGTCGGCCAGAGGAGCTCCATACATCATGGATGTGTCGCCGTAGATCTCCCAAGGATTGTAGAAGGTTGGTGGAGGAGGAAAGTCCATAGGCTCGCGGACGGGAGAGTGATCGATGTTGTGTTGAGCGAGTAAGGCCTTTTGACGAGTCTCCAACTTGATGAGCTGCTCATCAACGTCTTCGCCGGTGAGCACGAATCTCCCTGTGCATTGTGCTTTCCCACATTGAAGCAAGCAAAGAGGCCCTGAGATAGAAAGTTGAAAATACTCTTCTTCTTGCCCAGGGGAACGGTGCCTCTAGATGCGGATGGCCCACGAGAAGACGATGGCGGCTCATAGGAAGACGGGCCACCGGAGGAGGTGCCACCACCGGGAGCGGGATGAGGAGGGGCATGCTTGCCCAACTTGAGGAGGCGCTCAATGTTTCCCTTGTTTGGCTTGTACCAAGAGTGACTTTTATCAGTGAGAATATCAACTCCCGTCACCTCACAAATCATCTTAAAGGTGTAAGGTGTTTAGAAGCACGAAGAAAGTTATATGTGTACTTTGTTCCATTAAGGTTCATTGTTACTTTGCCTTCTCCGGCATCTAACACGGCATCAACCAACTTAAGAAAAGGCCTACCTAAGATTATATGATCAGAATTACTATGGTAAGCATCAATAACAAAGAAATCGGTTGGTATATAGTTTCTAGAAATTTTTACTTTCATGTTGCAAGCAATACCTAGAGGTTTGATAGTTCTACCATCTCCCATAATTAATTTCGTTGATGTTGGAGCTAAGTCTAGGTTGTGGTATTGAACTTTATCATAAATTTTAGAAGATAGAACACTTACTTGGGCTCCGATGTCGCATAAAGCTTTGCATTGAACTCCGTTGATCTCGCAACTCAAGTGCGGCGTCATCTTCTCTTCTTCTTCGGATCCTATCGAGTAAATTTCAGCGAGGCGAGCGTATGGTGATGCTTCGGGCTTGATCCCCATGATTCTCTTCACCTCGGCAATATGTTCTGGATCCACCACGTCATCTCCAAAGAGCTTCTCAAAAATCTCACCGGTGGTTTCGAGGTCGTATGAATTTTCAGCTTTCTTCTCCGGTGGGAAGTCCACTTCCAATGCTCTTGCCATTCCCTTTTGATTAGGGAACGGTCTTCTCTTGTCGAATACTTCTCCGTAATCAATAGGAACCCAATCCATTGGTTCGAACTCCCTTAGTGGCTTCGCGCTTGACATGCTTCTCTTGTTCGTCTCATTTGGTGCGGCGAAGTCGACGTTTGGTGTAGTTCTTGACTTGATGTGTTCTTGTTCAAGCTTTTCCATGATTGGTTCCTCTTTTGTGACTTCCGGGTTGCCTCTTTAGAAAAATCAGCAAGCTTCTTCTTCCTTGAATTGAATTCGGCTCTTCCGCAAGTCTTGTTTCCCAATCTCTTCGCATGGCAGCCGCTTTACTAACTTTTTGTAGAAGTTGGGCGGCTTCCGTGAGTGTTTTCTCCATGAGATCCCCACCCGCACACATTTCGACGTGTCGCATGCAACTAGGGGTTAGGGAAAAGAAAAATGTATGCAAGAGTACGTCACCGGTGAAGCCGAGTTTTGGTCCTTGTTCGATTAATTCATTAAACCTATCCCAGGCTTGGTCTATCCCTTCCTCTTCTCCTTGCATGAAAGTGATCACTTGCCTCCTTAGATGTTGAACCTTGCTAATTGGAAAGAACTTCTCGCAAAACTTCTTTGTCAACTTGTTCCAATTGCCTTCAACTTCAAAGGACGCAACCGAATACCATGTCTTTGCTTTGCCGGCAAGTGAGTAGGGAAAGAGATTCCATTTGAACCATTCATCGAGAACTCCTTCTTGACGCACCGTGTTGCATATTGTCGAGAAATCCCTTATGTGTCTATATGGGTTCTCCGTAACCATCCCTTCAAATGGGTTTTCCGCCACCATCTTGATGATCTTGGATTTAATTTAATACTTGGTCGCTTCGAGCTTCGAATCCGACTCTTGTACTTTTATGTCTTCGCATCGAGGGCTAGCGTAATCCCTTAATGATTTCTCCGGTTCTTCCACGGGTTGATTAACGAACTCCATCTAGACAATAAGATAAAAACAAAAACAAAAACGAAACAAGTGTTTTTCTAGATAATATATGTTAGGTATAGCAAATAAAAGATAATCTAAAATATAAAACTAAGTTAGATGCAAATCAAACGATGTAAACTAACTTGCTCCCCGACAACGGCGCCGAAAAAAGGGGCTTGTTGACGGATAAAAGACGTATCCCTCTACGATCCGCAAGCGTACGGACCCCACACCTTTTTCACCACGGGATTCCCAAGGTTCTTGTCAATCCGCGGAGCAAGGGGATTACAAGCGTTCGATCAACAACGACACACTAGCTACTAAAACCCTAACTACTATTATACTAGAAAACAACTAAACTACACTAGAGAGAATGATAAACGATCAAGATAGAAGACACTCGCCCACGGGTCTACGATACTAGAGCATGCAATCGCTTAAAGACATGAAAACCAATCTAATCTATCGGGGATGTGACCACGGTTTCGCCCTTTCCCTCCTCTCGTACTGTCACTACGCGAAGGTATTCATGACTAGACCTTTGATGGACACGGCGTATTGAATGGATCCAAGGAAGCATTGGAGCTCGTACTCCCTCTACGGCACGGTTGCAAGCCTTAAGCATTAAAGTATATTCAACACAAGATGATAGATAGATAATCCGACAAAGTGCGATTACATCTCAAGATCGATTACAACCCATGGACGAATGAGAAGATTACCCCATCAAGGTGCTGATCATGGCACCGTTGATCATGGTTTCCCCTTCCGCCGTGTCTTTCTTCTTCTCCACGAGAGGGTGCTTCCTTCGAGGTGGTTGATCTCCCGCCGGAGATCCTCCTCCTCTCTCTCTAGCTTGTGGATGGCCTTCTGGTGCGAATGAATCCTCCCTCGGTGTTGGCGGCGCCTCGGGGGTTTTAGGGTCGAAGATCCTTCGAGGGCAAGGAAAACGGGACCGAACCGGTGCGGAAGTGGCCGGGCGGCCGGCCTCGGGCCGGCCGCCCAGGTCCACCCGGCCCAGTTCGGCCGCCCCTTTTTGCTCCATGGGTCCTCGTGCACTTATGTACTTCGCCCCCTCCACTTACATTATTTTGATGCTGTTATACTCGCGTCCAAGATGGAGGCTCTCTTTGCATGAAGTTTGATCTTTTACGCTTCAATCCTCGGGGGTGTTCCTCGTAGCACTTCGGTCCTCACCACCATTGGAAGTGATTTCAGCAAGCTCATGAACACGAACAAGACTCCATGAATGCTCCTTTGAACTTGTAGCGAATCCGTTCTTTATGTCCATGTTTTCCTACATAAACACAACACTTCCAAATGCATGCACAAAGATGAACTTGTTATATGATTAGTGTGCCTAGTGGCGGGTTAGTTCCATAATCAAATCCAAACCAAAGTGTAATGAACATGCTAGGTGCACCAAAATACACCGTCAACATCTCCCCCACACTTAGCTCTTGCTCGTCCTCGAGCAAGTACTCGTAAAAGAATTTCGTCCAAGGTGTGTAATCGTGTATCATTAATCCTCCTTCACAAGTTAGTCAATCCCTTCATCTTTAATACATAAACACAAAGTAATGATAATCAAACATAAACATGGGCGTTTAGAATTTTTACCACGTCAAGATTTACCCCACAACTCAAACTCTTCACTCGAAGTCTTCAATTTCAGCCATGCTTACTCCTTTGCTTCCATCGGAGGGTTTTTATGGTTTTCAAAACAAAAATTCCTGCAACAAGTATTAGACAAAAACCTTTCTCCAAGCTCTCTCAAGTCACTCATATGATGTGGCTATCCTAACCAAATTTTATAAAACTCTCACCTCCCATTAATCTCTCATATATCGTGTAAAGTGGAGCTATAGGTAGGGCTAGCGCAATCAACACAAGTATTGTCAAACTAAGAACTTCCTCTAATGGTTGTCTACCTTTCAAAGCCAATGATCATGAGAATTAACCATATGTAGGGATATCAAGGATGAGAAGATTTAGAATGGTGGACATGTGCAAGGGCAAAAGAAAATTGTGACTACAAGGCACCAATGATGTCCTCGTTGTCGGATTGCACATGGTTGGAAATAGAGTAAAAGTTTCGTCTCACAATCAACGTGACATCCTTCCTTACACTTTATTATTTTTTTTCTTTTCTTTCACTTGATCCATCCCTCTCATCTCTTCATTGCTAACTCATCTTTCTCTTTTTTTTTCTTTCATTCACATATGATTTTTCTTTCTTTCTTTCTTTCTTTTCCATACACATACTTTTTCTCTTTATTTTTCTCTCTCTTGACAACTTTTTCAAAGCTTTCAATTCTCTCTTTCCTCGCATGCATACAATCTGAAATTTTTAATTAAATCATGCTAGAGACGAGACGAAACTTTGAAAATAGGTTGTGTTCAAGAAATACGATGTACAAAAGAGATATATAGGGTTGGGTATGGAATCCAGCGATACTCATGACTTTCGTTGTGAAAGTCATGGACTGAATATATGACGAGGCTAGCAACAAAAGATAAGCACAAGGACATGATCATTGCTCGAAATTAAAACTCACCAAGAGAGAAGGGTCCTAGCCTAACTCATCGTGCTAATCACACTTATGGTGGAGCGAAAAAAATAAACTTGGCTTTGGATAGGAATTTTTTCTTACTCTCAACTTGGAAAAAGAGGTTTTGCTAACCTTTATTACAAGGGTTTTAAAATAATTTTCAGAACTGAAATCCTCCAATTTTTAGCATCGAACATAGCACAACTAACATGTGAAGCTCAAGATCGAAGTGCGGTATGGGTACTTTAAGTAGTAGCGATTCCACTAAGCACCACGGTAAACGTTTTTCAAACCACATACTTGTGTTCATATATCAAGAATCGAAGATTAAGCGAACAAGTAAATAAAGATAAACAATACATAAAACACAAAGATATATATAAAGACTCTTTTTATTTGGTTTTCTTGACTCAACACTAATTTAAGACACTTGCAAAAATTTTAAAACAGACTCAAAAACTAAAGACTCATTAAAACACTAAGACTTTCACACGAAGATTATAACCGAACCTAAACTTGAAGTTCAAAAGCTAAGGCTAGCGAGCTAGCTCTCCCCCACACTTAAAACATACGACGTCCTCGTCGTATCTTACAAAAATCCTAAGGGGAAAACTAGATCTAGTGGTACTTCAAGCAAGTTTTGCACCACTTGCCTCTCATGTTTCCAACCATGCCGAAAAGTTTGCGCACGTTGCGGTTAAGGAACTTGTAGTCATCTTCAACTACGCGCTCCAAGTCCTCCATACGCTGCTTCATCACTTCCATGGCTTGGAGACATTCGTCGGCCGACGTGTAGAGATCCGCGATGGATTGACAGCAAAATCGACAACACACCGGATGCAATCCAAAGGGGTCGTCGTCGCCATAATCTCCGCCGTTGTCACCACCGTCGTCGCCACCTCCATTGTCGTTGCCTTCTCCATCGTCGTTGTCGTCGCCGTTGGGGCCTTCGGGAGTCCTTTCGTTGGGCTGCTCATCCCAATCATCATCATCTCTACCGGCAGCCGCCCACGAGCTCGGGCTACGATCGTCGGAGTAGTCGCTATCCCCATAATCCTTAGGCTCTGGCGACACCTCCTTGTAATCTTTACGCTTGATGCCTTGGAGGCGTGCCGACCTTCGGACGGGTGTAGGGACCTTCTCTCCTTCGACGGGGTTGCGAGATGCAAGAGCTCCGGTCGGGACACGTCCTCCGCAACGGATACGTGCGGTCCTCTTGACGGGTAGCTTGAGCTCGCATCGCATCGCCTCCTCCATCGATGGCTTCTTGGCTTCTAGCTTCAACTCTAGGCTTCTTGGAGGTTCAATGGTCGCTACAAGGGTGCAACACATTGCTTGAAAGGTTTGATTCTCGAGCTCCCAATTCGGCCAAATAAATAGTCCCGAGAGAAAAGCCCCGGGAACCTTATTTTCCTTTTTTACACTTCCCTTAAAATTTTCCGACCAAACAAGGAAGTCAAAAAGGAGCAATTCGGGCGAAATTCGGCGTCATCGGGCGTCGGGCCTCTCTGGGCCGGTCCGCCGGGCCGGCCGCCCACCCCGCCTCGGGGGCGGCCGGTCCGGGTTTTTGCACACCGCCCTATTTTTTCTTCCTTAGCCCATGGGAAAAAGTTGGCCTAGTAAATCTTCGCGAAAAACTCCGTAAAACTAAAAGAAAAATTATTTACGAAGTTGATGCCTTGTTTTTCGTCCTAGGCGGGACGTTCGGGCTCTTCCTCCATGGTGAAGACGTCAACATGGTGAAGGGGCACGACATCGGGTTCGTAGTAAACTTTAAGCCGCTGACCATTCACCACAAATTGATCGCCGTTTATATCCATAATGGTTACCGCTCCGTTGGAGAACACCGAATGCACAACATAAGGTCCGTCCCACTTGCTTTGCAATTTCCCCTTTCCGAAGGTTTTAAACCTCGAATTGTAGAGGAGGACCTTATCTCCTTCTTTAAATTCTTTTTTCTTCAATCTTTTATCATACCACCTTTTGATTCTCTCTTTGTATATGCTTGCATTTTCATAAGCTTTCAACCTCAACTCCTCTAGCTCGCTTATTTGAATTCTTCGTTTCACCACCGCGGCATCGAGATCAAGGTTCATCTCTTTAATCGCCCAATAGGCTTTATGTTCCAACTCAACCGGAAGGTGGCAAGCTTTTCCATAGACGAATTGATAAGGGGTCATACCTATCGGTGTTTTAAACGCCGTTCGATAAGCCCATAAAGCTCCGTCTAATTTCTTTGACCAATCCTTGCCTCCCTTCTCTATGGTCTTGTTAAGTATGCTTTTTAATTGCCTATTTGACGTCTCCGCTTGTCTGTTGGTTTGTGGGTGATAGGCCGTGGAGACCCTATGCTCAATTCCCAACTTGGACAAGCACTTTTTGAAGTTCTTCCCGGTGAAATGAGTTCCTCCATCACTTATCAAGATTCTCGGTGTACCGAGACGGGGAAAAATCACGTTCTTGATCATAGTAATGGACTCCTCCGTGGAAGCTTTACGACATGGTATAGCCTCTACCCACTTGGATACATAATCAACCATAACAAGTATATACTCGAATCCAAATGAGTTTTTAAAAGGCCCCATGAAGTCTATGCCCCATACATCGAATATGTCGATTTGCAAGTTGTATTTCAAAGGCATAGAATTTCTTTGAGAGATGTTTCCGGTTCTTTGGCATTCGGGGCATGACGCAACATATCTTTTAGTATCTTCATGCATCTCCGGCCAATAGAATCCGCTCGACCATACTTTTGCTTCGGTTCGAAAATGGCTATAGTGTCCACCGTACTCCGCCGAGTGGCACTTCCTTAGAATCTCAACCCTCTCTTCTCTTGGCACACATCTTCTCATCACTCCATCATTGCCAAGTTTGAAGAGGTATGGTGCATCCCAAAAATATTTCTTACTTTCAGAGATTATCTTCCTTTGAGTGTTTTTATCTAGATGATCGAGGGGCATCTTTCGAATTGCTCGAATGATGTCGATCATCCAAGTGTCTTTATCAAGCACTCTATAGAGGTGGTCATCTCTCATCTTATCTTCTATGGGCTCTTTATCATCTTGTCCACGATTCATCATAGACAGATGATCTGCCACAACATTCTCCACCCCCTTTTTATCACGAATTTCAACATCAAACTCTTGGAGAAGAAGGATCCAACGAATCAAGCGTGGTTTAGCTTCCTTCTTAGCCAAGAGATACTTGATGGCTGCGTGATCGGTGTAAACAATGACTTTCGAGTTCACAATGTAAGATCTGAATTTTTCGAAAGCGAATACCACCGCTAGCAACTCTTTTTCCGTAGTCGCGTAATTTAATTGTGCCCCACTAAGAGTTTTGCTAGCGTAGTAAACGGCGTGAACTCGGCCTTCCTTTCTTTGACCCAAGACCGCGCCTACGGCGTAGTCACTTGCGTCACACATGATCTCGAAAGGTTGGCTCCAATCCGGAGGTTGGATGATGGGAGCACTCACCAACGCATTTTTCAAGGTCCGAATGCCGCTAGACACTTCTCATCAAAGTCGAAAGCCACATCCTTTTGAAGAAGGTGCGTTAAAGGCTTAGTGATCTTCGAGAAGTCCTTTATAAATCTTCTATAGAATCCGGCATGGCCTAGAAAGCTCCTTAGGGACTTAATATCCGTAGGAGGTGGGAGTTGCTCAACCGTCTCTACCTTAGCCTTGTCCACTTCAATTCCTCTCTCGGATATAACATGTCCGAGCACTATGCCTTGCTTAACCATGAAGTGGCACTTTTCCCAATTTAAAACCAAATCTACCTCCGCACACCTTCTAAGGACCTTTTCTAAGTTTGCTAAGCAATCCATGAACGTCTTCCCGTAAACGGAAAAATCATCCATAAACACTTCAACAATTTCTTCGATGAATTCCGAAAACACGGCCATCATGCAACGTTGAAAAGAGGCCGGAGCGTTGCATAGGCCGAAGGGCATCCTCCTATATGCGAACATTCCGTAAGGACACGTAAACGTTGTCTTATGTTGATCTTCCGGGTGAATAGGGATTTGCATGAACCCCGAGTATCCATCGAGAAAGCAAAAATAAGCGTGGTTTGCTAACCTCTCGAGCATCTCGTCTATGAACGGTAGGGGGAAGTGATCTTTCTTCGTCGCTTTGTTAAGCTTACGGTAATCGATACACATCCGCCACCCGGTCACGGTTCTTTGCGGTATCAATTCGTTCTTCTCATTCTTCACCACAGTCAAACCTCCTTTCTTCGGCACACAATGTACCGGCTCACCCATTCGCTATGCGGAACCGGTAGATGATTCCGGCATCAAGTAACTTGATAAACTCTTTCTTTACTACCTCTCGCATGGCATGGGTTAGCCTCCTTTGGTGGTCCACTACGGGCTTACATTGGTCTTCCATTGGTATACGATGAGTGCAAAAGGCCGGGCTAATACCTTTGAGATCATTAATTGAATATCCAATCACCTTCCTATGTTTTTTTAATAAAATCAGCAACGCTTCATTTTCTTCGGGACTCAACTCGTCGCTCACAATGACCGGATAAGTTTTGTCCGGGCCCAAAAATTCATATTTTAATCCCTTGGGCAAAGGTTTAAGGTCTACCTCGGGCACTTGTGGCTCCTCGGGTTTGATTTCTCCTATGTCTTCGAACTTCTCTTCCTCCACACTACCATCATGCGGCTCTAAGCCTTTTGTTGCTTCTTCTAGTTCTTCATCTTGTTGATTGCTAATTTGATTTTCCATCGCTCTTTGCAGGCGGGTCTCTAAGGGTTTCAACAAAACAAAGACTATCTATCTCTTCTACTTCTTCATCGTCGGGAGGAAAAGGTGTAAGGTGTTTAGAAGCACGAAGAAAGTTATATGTGTACTTTGTTCCATTAAGGTTCATTGTTACTTTGTCTTCTCCGGCATCTAACACGGCATCAACCAACTTAAGAAAAGGCCTGCCTAAGATTATATGATCAGAATTACTATGGTAAGCATCAATAACAAAAAAATCGGTTGGTATATAGTTTCTAGAAATGTTTACTTTCATGTTGCAAGCAATACCTAGAGGTTTGATAGTTCTACCATCTCCCATAATTAATTTCGTTGATGTTGGAGCTAAGTCTAGGTTGTGGTATTGAACTTTATCATAAATTTTAGAAGATAGAACACTTACTTGGGCTCCGATGTCGCATAAAGCTTTGCATTGAACTCCGTTGATCTCGCAACTCAAGTGCGGCGTCATCTTCTCTTCTTCTTCGGATCCTATCGAGTAAATTTCAGCGAGGCGAGCGTATGGTGATGCTTCGGGCTTGATCCCCATGATTCTCTTCACCTCGGCAATATGTTCTGGATCCACCACGTCATCTCCAAAGAGCTTCTCAAAAATCTCACCGGTGGTTTCGAGGTCGTATGAATTTTCAGCTTTCTTCTCCGGTGGGAAGTCCACTTCCAATGCTCTTGCCATTCCCTTTTGATTAGGGAACGGTCTTCTCTTGTCGAATACTTCTCCGTAATCAATAGGAACCCAATCCATTGGTTCGAACTCCCTTAGTGGCTTCGCGCTTGACATGCTTCTCTTGTTCGTCTCATTTGGTGCGGCGAAGTCGACGTTTGGTGTAGTTCTTGACTTGATGTGTTCTTGTTCAAGCTTTTCCATGATTGGTTCCTCTTTTGTGACTTCCTGGGTTGCCTCTTTAGAAAAATCAGCAAGCTTCTTCTTCCTTGAATTGAATTCCGGCTCTTCCGCAAGTCTTGTTTCCCAATCTCTTCGCATGGCAGCCGCTTTACTAACTTTTTGTAGAAGTTGGGCGGCTTCCGTGAGTGTTTTCTCCATGAGATCCCCACCCGCACACATTTCGACGTGTCGCATGCAACTAGGGGTTAGGGAAAAGAAAAATGTATGCAAGAGTACGTCACCGGTGAAGCCGAGTTTTGGTCCTTGTTCGATTAATTCATTAAACCTATCCCGTGCTTGGTCTATCCCTTCCTCTTCTCCTTGCATGAAAGTGATCACTTGCCTCCTTAGATGTTGAACCTTGCTAATTGGAAAGAACTTCTCGCAAAACTTCTTTGTCAACTTGTTCCAATTGCCTTCAACTTCAAAGGACGCAACCGAATACCATGTCTTTGCTTTGCCGGCAAGTGAGTAGGGAAAGAGATTCCATTTGAACCATTCATCGGGAACTCCTTCTTGACGCACCGTGTTGCATATTGTCGTGAAATCCCTTATGTGTCTATATGGGTTCTCCGTAACCATCCCTTCAAATGGGTTTTCCGCCACCATCTTGATGATCTTGGATTTAATTTAATACTTGGTCGCTTCGAGCTTCGAATCCGACTCTTGTACTTTTATGTCTTCGCATCGAGGGCTAGCGTAATCCCTTAATGATTTCTCCGGTTCTTCCACGGGTTGATTAACGAACTCCATCTAGACAATAAGATAAAAACAAAAACAAAAACGAAACAAGTGTTTTTCTAGATAATATATGTTAGGTATAGCAAATAAAAGATAATCTAAAATATAAAACTAAGTTAGATGCAAATCAAACGATGTAAACTAACTTGCTCCCCAGCAACGGCGCCGTAAAAAGGGGCTTGTTGACGGATAAAAGACGTATCCCTCTACGATCCGCAAGCGTACGGACCCCACACCTTTTTCACCACGGGATTCCCAAGGTTCTTGTCAATCCGCGGAGCAAGGGGATTACAAGCGTTCGATCAACAACGACACACTAGCTACTAAAACCCTAACTACTATTATACTAGAAAACAACTAAACTACACTAGAGAGAATGATAAACGATCAAGATAGAAGACACTCGCCCACGGGTCTACGATACTAGAGCATGCAATCGCTTAAAGACATGAAAACCAATCTAATCTATCGGGGATGTGACCACGGTTTCGCCCTTTCCCTCCTCTCGTATCGTCACTACGCGAAGGTATTCATGACTAGACCTTTGATGGACACGGCGTATTGAATAGATCCAAGGAAGCATTGGAGCTCGTACTCCCTCTACGGCACGGTTGCAAGCCTTAAGCATTAAAGTATATTCAACACAAGATGATAGATAGATAATCCGACAAAGTGCGATTACATCTCAAGATCGATTACAACCCATGGACGAATGAGAAGATTACCCCATCAAGGTGCCGATCATGGCACCGTTGATCATGGTTTCCCTTCCGCCGTGTCTTCCTTCTTCTCCACGAGAGGGTGCTTCCTTCGAGGTGGTTGATCTCCCGCCGGAGATCCTCCTCCTCTCTCTAGCTTGTGGATGGCCTTCCGGTGCGAATGAATCCTCCCTCGGTGTTGGCGGCGCCTCGGGGGTTTTAGGGTCGAAGATCCTTCGAGGGCAAGGAAAACGGGACCGAACCGGTGCCGGAAGTGGGCCGGGCCGGCCGGCCCGGGCCGGCCGGCCCAGTCCACCCGGCCCAGTTCGGCCGCCCCTTTTTGCTCCGTGGGTCCTCGTGCACTTATGTACTTCGCCCCTTCCACTTGCATTATTTTGATGCTGTTATCCTCGCGTCCAAGATGGAGGCTCTCTTTGCATGAAGTTTGATCTTTTACGCTTCAATCCTCGGGGGTGTTCCTCGTAGCACTTCGGTCCTCACCACCATTGGAAGTGATTTCAGCAAGCTCATGAACACGAACAAGACTCCATGAATGCTCCTTTGAACTTGTAGCGAATCCGTTCTTTATGTCCATGTTTTCCTACATAAACACAACACTTCCAAATGCATGCACAAAGATGAACTTGTTATATGATTAGTGTGCCTAGTGGCGGGTTAGTTCCATAATCAAATCCAAACCAAAGTGTAATGAACATGCTAGGTGCACCAAAATACACCATCAACATGTCGGTACAACCGACAAGGACTGAGAATTTGGGAAAAGAAGAGCAATTGTGCATGTGCCAACTCTCAACTCTTTTCACTCACTGGGATCACCTTCTAGAGCACTTTTAGCATCTCTTGGCTATCGTTTCGCATCCCCCTTTATAGAATGGTGTTTCCTATACTCAAATTCAAAAGTAAAATCAAATTAAGCCTTGATTCGAGTTGAAAATGACGACTTGGAGTTGGGGGCCTTCCTTTGGTCAAACTATAAGAGTTTCATTCACCTAAGTCCTGCACACATCTTGATCAAGCGTTAAATACCACAAATTGTGCTTGTCATTATCACCAAAATAATTAGGGGCCAAGATGCACTTTCAGTCTCCCCCTTTTTGGTTATAGATGACAACCACAATTTTGATTTATAAAAGATGTGTGTATTCGTTAATCGAAAGTGAAACTCCCCCTAAATGTGTGTTTGGACTTTTATTAAGGCCTAAGATCCTATCACACATTTAGAAGTCTTTTCACTCTCAATTTGCATACACAAGTGCATAAGTGTGATATAGAAACTGTGATGCACATGACATGAAATGCAAATCATCAGAGTGAGAGATAACAAGCATCACAAGTAGATAATCAAGGTTCCACACTAGCACAAATAGGTCTTACAAATTTAAAAAAAAGGTTCACCAACCATCACACCACACAAATAGGTTCATTACATGTCCACAATTTCTAGGATAGATAGATAGATATGGAGAGATACACACCACCCCCACATGGATAAATTGTGAGCACACTCCCCCTTTGGCATCAAGCGCCAAAAAGGGGAGGCCCTTCAATCATCATAATCATGTGGAGAGTGGGCAGCCGAAGGAGAGCCGTCGTCGTCGGTCTCACCACCACCAAAGTCCTCATCGTCGATGTCGGCCGGAGGAGCTCCATACATCATGGATGTGTCGCCGTAGATCTCCCAAGTATTGTAGAAGGTTGGTGGAGGAGGAAAGTCCATAGGCTCGCGGACGGGAGAGTGATCGATGTTGTGTTGAGCGAGTAAGGCCTTTTGACGAGTCTCCAACTTGATGAGCTGCTCATCAACATGCTGCCGGTGAGCACGAATCTCCTGTGCATTGTGCTTTCCCACATTGAAGCAAGCAAAGAGGCCCTGAGATAGAAAGTTGAAAATACTCTTCTTCTTGCCCAGGGGAACGGTGCCTCTAGATGCGGATGGCCCACGAGAAGACGATGGCGGCTCATAGGAAGACGGGCCACCGGAGGAGGTGCCACCACCGGGAGCGGGACGAGGAGGGGCATGCTTGCCCAACTTGAGGAGGCGCTCAATGTTGCCCTTGTTTGGCTTGTACCAAGAGTGACTTTTATCAGTGAGAATATCAACTCCCGTCACCTCACAAATCATCTTGAAGATCCAAGGAGCATATTGGCAACTCTTGTTGGCGGACACGGATCACACAATAATTTCCTCCCAAATAAAATCAAAGATGCTAAAGTCTTCTTTTCCCGACGCCATCCTCGCAAGAATTTCTTTGGCCACATTGGAGATGTTGGTATTGTCACCGATCTTGGGAGTGAGAGTGTAGCGAAAAAGTTGGTTCAACATCCTATAGACCGGTTTCATTCCATGAGTGTAACCAAACTCAACCTTGCCATACATGGAATTGTACATGAAAGCCATCTCATTGTCAAGCGGAAACTCCCCACCATGAAGCTTGGGGCGACCAAGATCCTCCTCACCAAATCCAAGAATTTGAGCAAATCGCTCATATGAGACGGAGAGGGGCTTGCCTTGAAGGAGCCAATGGAAGGTCCTTGTCTCGCGACGGATATAGAGATTGGCATAGAATTGAGCGACCACTTCTTCATTCCAATCATAGTTGATTGCCATCACGTTGGTCATCCCCTTGGCATGACAAATATCAATAGCATCATTGACCGCCGGGATGTTAAGTGACCTAAGAAGCTCCCAATTGATTGACTTCATATCTACGGTCAAGTGATCCTTGTTTAGGATAACGGACTCATACCAATCCGCATTAAACTTAAGCCAAAAACGGATGTCCGCATCAAATTCCTTTTTCCAAAGAGCGGGATCGGTGTACCTCTCCTCGTACACATTGTGAGACCCCCTTGTGTAGTCCACCATCTTTACAATGCCCATTTGAGTAGCCGGACGAGGAGGTATAGATGGCCGAAGGATGAAAGATGAGAGGGTGTCCAAAGAGATGTCCTCATAATCTTAATAATGATCATCGGGTTAGTGAGCTTGCTTCGTACAGGCGCGATGACCTTGTCCCTTGGACTGATGAGGTGCATCAGGTGGATTGGTACGTCCACGTCCACGTAGACCTTGAGTGCTAGCTCCCACCTTTCTCTTCCGTTGAGCAAGAGGGACATCATCCTCATCGGACCCTTCGCGAACCACTTGCTTACCGGCACGACCCATTTGGAGGTTAAGAAATGTTTACATAAGATAGAAGTGTTGAAAAGGGAAAAGGATGGCATGATTCAAAGGGTGAAGTTCTCCTGCCAGCACCCCATCGGTACTATCGACACAGGGTCGGTATTACCGATGGGGGCCGACCCAGGGCGCAAACCCTTGAATCCGGGTGATTTGTCCAACCAAAAGATATGAGATCATGGGTATGTGTTCTAGGATGGATAAAACGATGATTCCCTAAAGCATTCCCTCTAGAAACAACTACATTGAGAGATCGATTGATGAAGATTTGAATGAGTACCTTGAGGTGTTTCCCGCGCGAATCGATGAACTCCCGGCGAGGATCAGATGTTCCGGAGGGTGGAGAATCGAATGGAGTGGATAGATTAACCTTTTCACGGTTGGATTTTGAACCCCCCACTCGGATTGAGCAAGAGGAGAGGGAGGGCGGCACTAACGGTTTGAAAAGGAAGCAGAAACCCTAGGTCTGGCTGCGGGCTATTTATAGCCCAGAGCGAGTTATCGGTACTACCGGGGGTCTAGATAAATTGTGACAGAGAGTCTTTATCGATATACCGACCCCGCGTCGGTTCTACTGGAGGGGGCCGGTAGTACCGACGCAGCGCCGGTTGTACCGAGAAAACGCCGGAAATTCCCCCAGTGAGCTCTTATCGGTACTACCGACGTAATGTCGGTTGTACCGGCAAATTAGCCAGAAATTGAGATGAGTTTAGAAATGAGATTGAGTTTGTTGAAGAGAGCGAGTATGGAAATGTAGAGCACCCATAGGAGTTGGTGACTAGTTACAAACAATCAGTCAAAGCTATAGTCACCAACCTCTATGCAAAGATCCAAATTTTTGTAAGACACACACAAAGAGAGGAAAAATAAAACATTTTGCTTCCTATCTAGGTAACCAACAAGTTTATGTGCAAAAGATCAAGCCAAGTTACGAGAATCTAAGATGTTTAGCTCACTCCTCAAAGCACAAAACCTATGCTCATCGAGAGGCTTGGTGAAAATGTCGGCAAGTTTCCTTTCGGTGTTTACATGCCGTAAAGCAATGTCACCCTTAGCCTCATGATCCCGTAAGAAGTGGTGTCTAATGTCTATGTGCTTTGTTCTAGAGTGTTGGACTGGATTGTTCGCTAGTTTGATAGCACTCTCATTGTCACACAAGAGTGGAATCTTACTAAACTTGCAACCATAATCACTCAACGTTTGCTTCATCCACAAGAGTTGTGTACAACAAGCACCGGCCGCCACATATTCGGCTTCGGCTGTGGATAAAGAAACCGAATTTTGCTTCTTTGAGCTCCATGACACCAAAGACCTACCAAGAAATTGGCAAGTCCCGGTAGTGCTCTTTTGATCTACTTTGCAACTGGCATAGTCCGAGTCGGAGTAGTCAAGTAGATCAAAAGTGGAACCTTTGGGATACCACAAGCCTAGGTTAGGAGTATGAACCAAATATCTAAAGATTCTCTTAACGGCCATTAGATTACACTCCTTAGGATTGGCTTGAAATCTTGAACACATGCACACACTAAGCATTATATCAGGCCTAGATGCACAAAGGTAAAGGAGGGAGCCAATCATGGAACGAAATACCTTTTGGTCGACCGACTTCCCTTCTTCTTTGAGATCAAGATGTCCATTTAGTGCCTTGGGAGTTTTGATGGGCTTGGAATCGGCCATGTCAAACCTCTTGAGCATATCTTTCACATACTTGGTTTGACATAAGAAAGTCCCTTCCTTCATTTGCTTGATTTGAAACCCAAGAAAGAACTTCAATTCACCCATCATAGACATCTCAAATCTCTTGGTCATGATCCTACTAAATTCTTCACAAAATTTATCATTAGTAGAACCAAAGATGATATCATCAACATAAATTTGACAAATGAATATATCTTTTCCATTTCTTTGTATGAAGAGAGTAGAATTGGCTTCTCCTATCTCAAAGCCGTTCTTGAGAAGAAAATCCTTAAGGCATTCATACCATGCTCTAGGAGCTTGTTTGAGCCCGTAGAGTGCCTTATGGAGCTTGTACACATGGTTTGGAAATCTTGAGTCTTCAAAGCCCGGTGGTTGATCTACATAAACTTCTTCTTGGAGGGGTCCATTCAAGAAAGCACTCTTCACATCCATTTGATGAGGCTTGAAATCATGATGGGTAGCATAGGCTAAAAGAATACGAATTGACTCAAGCCTTGCTACCGGAGCATAAGTCTCTCCAAAGTCCAAGCCTTCAACTTGAGTGTAACCCTTGCCAACAAGCCTTGCCTTGTTCTTTGTGATGACACCAAATTCATCTTGCTTATTCCTAAAAACCCATTTTGGTGTCAATCACATTTTGCTTGGGTCTTGGTACCAACTCCCAAACTTCATTTCTCTTGAAGTTGTTTAATTCTTCCTCCATTGCAATAATCCAATCCGGATCCTCAAGAGCTTGTTCCACACTAAGAGGTTCCAAGGAGGAAACAAACGAGTAAAATGCACAAAAATTTGACAATCTAGATCGAGTTGTTACCCCTCTTTGAATGCTCCCAAGTATGTTGTCAACAGGATGATCTCGTTGAACCATTTGATGTACCCTTGGGTGTGGTGCTTTAGATTGACGTTGAATGGGTCCATCATCATCATCTTCACTTTGTGGAGTATCGCCTTGAGCTTCATTACTTAGTTCTCCCCCTTGATCAAAGCCCCGTGCATGATCGTCACCATGAACTTGGCTCTCATATTGATGATCTTGAGAACTAGGTGGTTCCACTCTTGTTGATGATGATGGATCTTGAGTGCTTGTGTCAACCGGAGTTTGTACTTGAACCTCACGAGGCATCACTTCACCGGTCCCCATTCTTAAGATTGATATGCTTGGGGGCTCTTCATCATCTACAAGGTTTTCACTAACTTGCTCTCGTTGAGAGCCGTTGGATTCATTAAATTTCACATCTACCGTGGTCTCAACACAACCGGTGGTTTTGTTGAAAACACGAAAGGCATGCTCATTAGTTCCATAACCAAGAAGAAAACCTTCATCAACCTTGGATGAAAACTTTGAGGCTTTGGGTTTCTTGTTAAGTATGAAACACTTACACCCAAAGACCCTAAAGTAATGCACACTAGGGTTCTTACCGGTGATGATTTCGTAGGGTGTCTTGTTCAAGTACTTGTGGAGGTAGAGTCAGTTGGCAGCATGGCATGCGGTGTTGATGGCTTCCGCCCAAAATGAGTCCGGAGTCTTGTACTCATCAAGCATTGTCCTTGCCGCTTCAATCAATGTACAGTTCTTCCTCTCAACGATGCCATTTTGTTGAGGTGTATATGGAGCGGAGAGTTCATGCTTGATGCCTTCTTCATCTAGGAACTCTTCAACTTGAGTGTTCCTAAATTCTGAGCCTATGTCACTCCTTATGTTCTTGACCTTGAGCTCGAACTCATTTTGAACTCTTCTAATGAACTTCTTCACAATTCCCTTTGCTTTACTTTTATCTTGCAAAAAGAATACCCAAGTGAAACGGGAAAAGTCATCAACAATTACTAAACCGTATTTGTTACCACCAATGCTTATGTAGGCAATTGGTCCAAATAAATCCATGTGTGGTAGCTTCAATGGTCTTGATGAGGATAGGATGTTCTTAGCGGGATGATGAGCTCCAACTTGCTTCCCGGCTTGGCATGCACTACATAACTTATCTTTCTCAAAAACAACATTCGTTAGTCCTAGGATGTGCTCGTCTTTTTGAAGTTTGGCCAAGTTCCTCATGCCAACATGGGCTAGTCGGCGATGCCATAGCCAACCCAAGTCGGATTTTGCCACTAAGCAAGCCTTAGGGTCCACCTTTACTTTTGTGAAATCCACATAGTAAAGCTTTCCCCGTAAATGACCCGCAAAGACAATAGAGGAATCCTCCCTTCTAGAGACGGTCACACCCTCATGAGTAAAGAGACAATTGTAGCCTTTCTCACAAAGTTGTGAAACGGACAACAAGTTGTACCCCAACCCTTGCACATGATAAACATCTTCAATTGAATTTGTTGTTGAGATAGCAATTTTACCTAAACCAATGACATCTCCTTAACCATTGTCTCCGTAGATGATAGTTTCTGTAGGGTTGTCATAATGATCAAGGGATGCAAATAAGCCCTCATCTCCGGTCATATGATTAGTGGCACCACTATCAATCAACCATACGTTTCCACCGGAGGAGTAGGCCTACAAAACAAGTTTAAGCTCTTGGTTTAGGTACCCAAAATGATTTGTGTCCTTGGAGGTTAGATGCATGTTGACGGTGAATTTCCGTCAACCTAGAGTACTTGTTATACATTGGTTTCGATTATGATTTGCAACTAACCCGCCACTAGGCATACTAATGATGTAACAAGTTCACACTTGCATGTCGATTTTGGAGTTTGTTGTTTACGCAGGAAATCTACGATAAAGGGGAGACTTTCGGGATAAGTTCACCAAGCACTTTGGAAGAAGATCATGAAGCCCGTCACAAGTCAAGACACGAAGTGAACAAGACTCCAAACAACCCAAAGACCGAAGCATCAACGCGCAAAACTCCGGGGACTTGGATGTTTACCAACGAGATCGACTCAGCCCGAGAGATATTCTCGCAACTCAGGACAGCATAATGTTTCGGTACAGATTCGGAGACTTAAACGGTCTTTAATGGAAAAAGTTTGACTACCAAAGTTGTTGGCCTCGACGATACCTTCGATTTGGACATGTGGAAGGCCCAATTCGGATAAGGGAGCTAGGAGATATAGCCCCTGAAATCCCTGCTGCGCAGTCAGTCCGAAATCAGAACAGATTATCTTCCAAGGATGATTTGGAGATCTTATCTTCGTTTTTAAGGAAAGAAATGAATACCAATGTTGAAGATAATTTCTTGGCACACAACATGGACACCGAATTTGCATTATTTGGAGTCCGGACGTGGGAGATATGGTGTTGGCAAGGAAAGACTGCGAATCAGGAAAATCTGGCTGATTTTATGGAAACCAAGTTTTCTTCTCTCCCAAGGAGGATCTCGTGCAAGGCAAGGTGGACCACGCCCAAAGCCACCTCAAGGACATAAATACAACCCCCTAGGCGCCCCAATATGGTTACCCATCGAACAAATCATCCTACCGACGCCAATCACCAGAAAAGCGCCGCCGCAAGATGAGGGAGAGAGTTAGATGAGCTCGTCGCAAGGATCAACGCCGGCGGAGAGAAGGAAGCAAGAGGAGGACTCCAAGCCGTTGTCCTAGGGGTGTTCCCAAGCTCCATCGCCGCCATCTTCATCGACGACGTTCTCCGGAGTCTCCATCACCCCTATGTGCTTCAATCCGTGTAAGATGATGGGGTAATGTCTCTGTTCATCCCTAGGATTAGATGGATACATGCTATGTGATCGCTACTTGATTCGTGGTTTCAATCTATTGTTTTCATGTTGATGATGCTTTGATTATTAAGGTAGGCCACCGTGTTTTTCGGGTGTATGATATCCGCTACTCCCATAGATTCCATCAACATACCGTGTCCATCATAGGTCTAGTCACGAATACCTTCGCGTAGTGACAGTACGAGAGGAGGGAAAGGGCGAAACCGTGGTCACAACCCCCCGTAGATTGGTTTACCGCTTTCGTGTAGTAGATGCATACCATGTTATCCTAGATCCTAGGGAGGGAACGCTTATCTTTCTTACTCACTCTCTTGTGTTCACCCCTTTATCATCTAGTTTAACCCTAGATTTGTTTGATCAACTTAACTTAGATTAACTTAGGTTAGATTGTCTTTACTTTTAGATTAATACTCTCTTTAAAGGTTTCCTTAGTCAACTAGATTAGTACTTGGTTAAGCGCTAGTAATCCCCTTGCTCCGCGGATTGACAAGAACCTTGGGAATCCCGTGGTGAAAAAGGTGTAGGTCCGTACGCTTGCGGATCGTAGGTGGATACGAGTTTTATCCGTCAACAAGCCCCTTTTTCTGGCGCCGTTGCCGGGGAGCAAGCTAGTTTGCTACGTTTAATCTAGTATTAATTTTGTTGATTACTAACACCTAAGCCTTATTTTCTAAAAAAAAGAAAAAAATCTTTTTTGTTTTTCTTTCTACTTTCCTTGTGCCTAGATGGATTTGTTCACTTCACCATTGGAAGACGAACAGATGTCGCTAAGGGAGCTAGCAATGCCGTCAATGGAAGACATTGAGATACAAAAATCAGATTTGATGCTTGCTACAACCCACTACGAAGTGAAGCCTGGAATCATCAAGTTAGTGGCGACAAAACCATTTAGAGGATTGGAGCATGACAACCCATATAGACACATTAAGGAATTCATGATGATATGCAACACAGTGCAACAAAAAGGAGTTCCGGCCGCTTGGTTCAAGTGGAATCTTTTTCCATTCTCTCTCGAAGATGAAGCGCGAAGATGGTACACACTTGCGTCCGTTGAAGCAAAAGGAAATTGGGATGAGCTAGTGAAGAAGTTTCTTTTGAAGTTCTTTCCCATAAGCAAGGTCCAAGACTTAAGGAGGCAAGTGCTCAATTTCAAGCAAGGAGAGGATGAAGGAATTGATGAATCATGGGACCGTTTTAATGAACTAGTTGAGCGAGGCCCGAACTTGGGATTTTCTGGTGACTTGATGTTGCATACCTTTTATTTTTCACTAACCCCTAACTCATCTTGTTTTGTAAGCATGTGTGCAGGCGGTGATATAATGGATAAAACAATTAGTGAAGCCGCACAAATCTTACAAAGGATAAGCAATGGACAAAGAATGCAACGGGATTGGCAAAGACGTTGTCAAGAGGAGCAAAATGACAAAAGCAAGCCCAAGGTGCTTGCTGAAATTTCTGAAAAAGATGAACCGAAGGTCAAGGAAGATGAGCCGACCATACAAGAAAGTGAAGATCCACTTCCCAAGGTAAGAGAGGTCATTTCGGATGTTAAAAATGTTGAAACTAACATGAATGTAGGCTGAAGTATGTGGAATGATAGACCATTGGCGGAGTTCATTCAATCCGGTTGGGTTCAAGTTGATTTCGCCCCACAAATTAACTACCGAAGGAAGGAGGAACGCCGACACGTTGCCAAACTAGTTGAAGATATATTTGATCAAGAGATGAGTGGAGAGTCGATCCAAAAGATGTTTGAAGAAGAAAGAGAAGAAGGAGATGAAGGATGGATCGACCGATTTGACAACTCAAGGATTTATGATGAAGGAAGAGAAGAGTACAACCGTGATGAGCCTAGTGACTCAAAGGATAAATGGGAGGAGATAGGACTCAAGCTAGAAGATGAATGGGAAGGGGTTGACATAGATCAAGTACTCCAAGAAGACCCCTCCCCACAAGGTGATAGCTTGTGTGCTATTCAAGCCTACACACTAGAAAATCAAGACATGGAAGTACTCAAGGATGAAGGAAAGAGTGAATCAACAATGAGCGATCTTGACGACATGTGGTACATGGAAGATAAAGAAAGCAACACACAAGACTTTGAAGATAAAAATTTGGTTGATAAAGAAGACTTCAAAGAAGAGATGAATGCGTACATAGTTGAAGGATTACATGTTCCACATGATGAGTTGAAGAAATTGCAAGATGGTGATGAAGAGGCAACTACACTCGTTGAGATCGATTCGCCTTCAACACCGCTAGATGAACCAAATATCACTCTTGTTGAAAAATCTCTAAGGCCAAGGTACGCGCTGAAATCTCAAGATATTATTGGTATTGATGTTGATAAATTCAAATACTCATGCTCAACCAATAGTATGAATGATAGTTTAATGTCTATGCCTTGTTCCAATAGTGATCATGTTGATAGACTGGATTTTCTTGAGAATGAAAAAGAGGAAACATTTATTTTTGATCCAATTAATCTCACACCTAAACAACCTTTGCCTAATGATGAGCTAAGTGCTATGCATGAAACATATGCTTCTTTTATTTACACCTTGACTTGTTGCTACAATTCACATGTGGTGTTAATTATGGACGCGTATGTTTACAATAAGTTTTGTAAATCTCGATCATGCTTTGCGCTTGGTCAAGCTAATGACCTTAAAGAATCATATGTCGGGAAAGGCCCGATTTTCACTAACCATGTAGACAAGGCTTGAATAATGAAAAAAGAAGTCATGCCTAAAAGAGTTGCAAGATAAATCATCAACCTCTCCGAATCCCGCGATGGATGCTGCTGTCTTCATCAATTTGAGAGCTTGTTCAGAGGTGTACAAATGAAGAAAATGAGATATTCAGAGGCTCCATCAAATTACCATTCCAACGCATCAAGAACCAACAAGTTTGAAGACCCGTGCAAGGAGTTTATGGAGAAAACATTGAGCGTTGCGCGTTCTGAAATTTCAGGACAGATTTCATCGCCGAAGTAAAATGGACGTAACTCTCTTGTCCGGAGTCCGATTTGAGAAAATGGAGACTCGTTGGAAAGGAAATTTTGTGCACTGTGCAATGGAGTAGAGCTTGAGTATACTTTCTGTTCTGGACATTAAAAAAATTCAAGAAGGCAGCACCGAAGGATGACAAAGAAGGAGATAATGATGAAACAAAAGGATGCTTTGGGCAAGTCTTCTATAAGTGATCAAGCACAACAAGGGAAGTAAATTAAAGCTACATTGGTACCTTTTCTTCTTGCATAAAGGGCCATGGCTATGCAACGAAAAGAAGGTATGTGAGAAAGTCCAGCTCTATGACTTTAAATGAAGCGCTTTTCGGGAGGCAACCCGTTTCTTTATATTTTACTACTTTCTTAGAGAAAATAAAGAATGGCACTATCTTATGATGATCGACTTGTGGTTATTAATCTAAGTTTAGTTTTCCTTTTTAGAACCACCATCATGTTCATGATAATATTTATTTGTATGCATTACATTTTGTTATCAATGTGATGTTTCTTTGTATATACATGTTTCGCACATAGTTGGCTTGGTTGTTTTATATACTTAATGATGTATGCTTCAGTTTCCATGTTAATGCTTCATAGGTACCTATGGGTGTTTTCCTTTTGTGATCTTGTGTAAACGTGGTGTTTAAACAAGATTGCGGACCATCATCGTTAAGTTCGATAAACCTAGCTGGTTTTTCATATGTTTTCATGTTGCTTTGGTTAGTTTATAAGCTTTGCAATGCGCTTAATTTTTCTTGTGCTATAAGAGTTATTGATTTAGGGATAGACATGGTGTTTTAACCCTAGATATATAAACCTTTATGGCTATGGAGAAATTCGGCAACCTAGTTGTAAACATGGTGTTTAGAACTAGGTGAAAACATTGTCTTTGTTTATATGCTTTCCTATCATGTGCATACACACCTTGCACCACGTACACTCATTAGGTTTTTATTCCTCATTAAACTAATTATACCACAAGTTAAGAATCTTAGGAGACATTGTTGGATTGTTGGCAATTCTATCTACTCCCAACCGTCACCTTGGGGGTAGAATGTGCATTTAAAACGTCTTACAGGCAAGATAAAGACTCTCACTACAAGGAAATTGAAGGATGGCTAAGAAGTGCTTTGTCTTATTCTTCCATGACTAGCAAAATGCTAAGCATGGGGGAGACCCTGAATCTTCAACACGGAAGTGCAACATGACACTCTAGAAGATAGAATGATAAAGATCGTTAACATCACCGGATCAATGCGCAAGAAGCCACCAATCTCATCAAAATTCTGCATGGTCTCGAAGGGAAAACACTGGATATTTTTGGATATTTAGAAGCCAGGTGAAGTTACGATTCCAGCAAATCAAGAATCAAGACAATCGGAGGTTCCTACAAGCGGTTATGCCCGAATCACCGAGTGCAACACGTTCTGAAATCAGTTTTGGACAGCACGCAGCGCTGAAGTAAAATGGACATAGCTCCTTTGTTTGAACTCCGTTTTCGATGAATGACCACACGTTGGAAAGGTAATTTCATAAACTTTTCAATAGAGGTATATTTAGATATATATTCTGTTCTGGACAGAGGGGAAATCCATGAAAAAGAGACAGCAAGGAGATGATGAGAACAAGAAAGAGGAGATGGTGATGACAACATTGAAGAGAAGGGCGACCAATGACTCCACTAAGCATACAAGATCAAATTCAGAAGTTTAGGAGCATTAATAAATTAAGACAAAAGCAAAAGCCACATTGATACATGGAGATGTCGGAAGAAGGCAACGAAGAATTACAAAGGATGGTAACATCTCCATGGACCTTCTCTTTTCCAAACACAAATGCTTGTAAGTATGCCTTCAACCTCCACTAGGTGCAACCTTTTGTTTTTCTCTTCAAACAATAACATGGCTACTAGGAGGACAACCTAGGTTTCTTTTTACTTTCAATAGATAAGCATGATCATGTGTTCACCTCGATGTTCTACATTGCCTATGCTTACGGAAAGATGATGAAAGTTGTCGCTTTGTTTTACCTACATAAGTTATACATTTCTTGGCTAATTGCTCTCTATAATATGATCTGAAATTAATTTAAATACCGGCTCTTTTATTTGTGGAAGTGAAATGACTATGCTCTAGACCCACATACATATCTTTGCTCTTTGATTTAAGTTTATGGATAGCCGGATAACTTGTTGTTTTTACGAAAACTTAACTTTTATGCTATCTACATGTTTGTGATGCTCTTGCAAAGTTCTACCTACCAAAGCCATATACATATATGTTTTATGATAACAAAACCCGTAGATTGCAAACATATGTTTTGATGAGTTGGATTAGGATTGATTTCTATGGTTAGAGACTAAGAAGTCGGTCATTCCTTTGTGTAACTTTTTCATGCTAGCCTTTTTGTCCATGCATTGTGGGTTTTCACATCGAAAATTTCACAAACTTCGCTGGGCATCCACCCTAAACCAAAAACATCTTTTTGTGATCACCTCCTTGTCCACAACCCAATTTGAGTATGGAGTAAAATTCTCGATGGAGATTCAAATATTCTGCAACATTATGGAATTTATACTTACTTTAGCAGTCATTTTCCCTCTCTTTTATGCTCGAGGACGAGCATCGTTCAAGCATGGGGGAGGAGTCATTCTATGACACAAGTGCTACGTAAGTGTTATGTTGAAAAAAGTTTTGAGGAGCAAAAGAAAAAAAGAAAAAAGAAAAAAATTATGATGAGAAGAAAAGAAAAGTAAGAAAAATAGGAAGAACAAAGTGAAAAAAAGAAAGAGAGAAAAATGAGAAGGAAATAAAATAAAAGTAAAAAAATAATAAAGATGCTCCTCGGATCATTTTGCTTCATAAGTTCTCAAGTGCCTTGATGACAAATCCATACTCAAATCTTCCAACCATGTGCAATCCGATAACGAGGACTTCACTCGTGCCTCGGAATCATCCATTTGCCACTTGCACATGTCCACTTATCTAGATGTGTGTGTTTCATCCCTCTCTCTTTCCAACATTTATTTTTCATGGCCTTTTTGACGAGTCTCGGTAATTCCAATAGACCTCTCTCTTAATTTGACAATATTTCGCATGTATGTTTTGCTAGGATTGTTTTTAACCTTCCAAGCTCCACATAAGCCTTCCACTATCACATATGAGTAGAGTAGGTTGAAAATAATCTAGTATAGGCTTGAGTGACTTGATGAGATGAGTGTTTCCATGAGCATTTGCAAGAGATTTTCACTTATGTTGGATATGCATCTTTTTGAAAATCTTCCATATGACAAGGTAATGGTTTGAAGTTCACTTAAGTTTGAGAGCATCGTGTTAAATGTGGCTTGTTCTTTATTGTTAGTCTATCTTCCATAATGAAAAAGAAGCCGGTCATAACTTGAACTTTAAAATAAATTCTTAAGAGAGAGCAATTCGCCTCGTCATGAATGACTAAGTGCAGGGACAACATTGGAAGGCAACATTGATTTCCCTTTAAGCAAGGATTACTTACTCGAGGACGAGCAAGGTTTAAGCATGGGGGAGATGTTGACGGTGAATTTCCGTCAACCTAGAGTACTTGTTATACATTGGTTTCGATTATGATTTGCAACCAACCCGCCACTAGGCATACTAATGATGTAACAAGTTCACACTTGCATGTCGATTTTGGAGTTTGTTGTTTACGCAGGAAATCTACGCTAAAGAGGAGACTTTCGGGATAAGTTCACCAAGCACTTTGGAAGAAGATCATGAAGCCCATCACAAGTCAAGACATGAAGTGAACAAGACTCCAAACAACCCAAAGACCGAAGCATCAACACGCAAAACTCCGGGGACTTGGATGTTTACCAACGAGATCGACTCAGCCCGAGAGATATTCTCGCAGCTCAGGACAGCATGATCTTTCGGTACAGATTCGGAGACTTAAACGGTCTTTAATGGCAAAAGTTTGACTACCAAAGTTGTGGGCCTCGACGATACCTTCGATTTGGACATGTGGAAGGCCCAATTCGGATAAGGGAGCTAGGAGATATAGCCCCTGAAATCCCTGCTGCGCAGTCAGTCCGAAATCAGAACAGATTATCTTACAAGGACGATTTGGAGATCTTATCTTCGTTTTCAAGGAAAGAAATGAATACCAAACTTGAAGATAATTTCGTGGCACACAACATGGACACCGAATTTGCATTATTTGGAGTCCGGACGTGGGAGATATGGTGTTGGCAAGGAAGGACTGCGAATCAGGAAAATCTGGCTGATTTTATGGAAACCAAGTTTGCTTCTCTGCCAAGGAGGATCTCGTGCAAGGCAAGGTGGACCACGCCCAAAGCCACCTCAAGGACATAAATACAACCCCCTAGGCGCCCTAATATGGCTACCCATCGAACAAATCATCCTACCGATGCCAATCACCAGAAAACCGCCGTCGCAAGATGAGGGAGAGAGTTAGATGAGCTCGTCGCAAGGATCAACGCCGGCGGAGAGAAGGAAGCAAGAGGAGGACTCCAAGCCTCTGGCCTAGGGGTGTTCCCAAGCTCCATCGCCGCCATCTTCATCGACGACGTTCTCCGTAGTCTCCATCACCCCTATGTGCTTCAATCCGTGTAAGATGATGGGGTAATGTCTCCGTTCATCCCTAGGATTAGATGGATACATGCTATGTGATCGCTACTTGATTCGTGGTTTCAATCTATTGTTTTCATGTTGATGATGCTTTGATTATTAAGGTAGGCCACCGTGTTTTTCGGGTGTATGATATCCGCTACTCCCATAGATTCCATCAACATACCGTGTCCATCATAGGTCTAGTCACGAATACCTTCGCGTAGTGACGAGACGAGAGGAGGGAAAGGGCGAAATCGTGGTCACAACCCCCGGTAGATTGGTTTACCGCTTTCGTGTAGTAGATGCATACCATGTTATCCTAGATCCTAGGGAGGGAACGCTTATCTTTCTTACTCACTCTCTTGTGTTCACCCCTTTATCATCTAGTTTAACCCTAGATTTGTTTGATCAACTTAACTTAGATTAACTTAGGTTAGATTGTCTTTACTTTTAGATTAATACTCTCTTTAAAGGTTTCCTTAGTCAACTAGATTAGTACTTGGTTAAGCGCTAGTAATCCCCTTGCTCCGCGGATTGACAAGAACCTTGGGAATCCCGTGTTGAAAAAGGTGTAGGTCCGTACGCTTGCGGATCGTAGGTGGATACGAGTTTTATCCGTCAACAATGCATAAACTTTTGGAACCCACACGCTCTTCCTCATGGCCTTCATGGTATAGGCCCCAACATACTTGACCACCATTTTACCATTATGGTCCAAGGTTACAATGTAGTCACAAGTGTAGTTGGATGAGGGCTTGTGCTCAACCACAATCTTCGATGCCTTTGGTGGAGAGTTAACTCCACCATTTCCTTTTGTGGTGTTCACCATCTTTGGCATTTCCTTGGTTGTGGTAGAGGTGGTGACTCCATGGGCAATATCCATGATTGTGTTGAGGTAGCCACCCTTGTTCCACAAGGGAATCTCATGCCCTTTCACCACCACTCTACCATTGGCCTTGTTGTTCTTACGATGCCCAAGTCCTTGTTTGTCCACTACCTTGGGTATGGACTTGGCACCAATGTTGCCTTGTGTGATCAACATGTTCAATCGGGCAATTTCCTTGTCCTTGCTCTTAATTTTATCTTCAAGCGTTGCATGGTTAGTCTTGAGAGCATTTACATCAATGTTAGAGCAAGAAGAACAATTTTTGCTAGTGGAGGCGCTAAAGTCCAATCTTGCCTATGGAGTGGCTTTGGAGCATTCCCAAAGACTACTAAAGTTAGCTTCAAGAGTTTTGTATTTCTCCGTCAAGCATGAGAGGCTTGATTGAAGCTCACTATCAGTAGCCTTTAGGGAAGCTAGAGATTCATTTGCCAAAGTGTAATCCTTTGACATCCTCTTGTAGGAATCATTGGCCAAGGACAAGTCCGTGGTCAATTTTTCAACCTTAGTCTTCTCCTCGGCAAGAGATTTTTCTAGAGCAAGGTTTCTTTCCTTTTCAAGGATAAGCAAGTCTTCTTGCTCATGAAGAATCTCCTTCTTTTTCTCTAGTTTGTCCAAAAGCCTTTTATTTCCATGTGGCCCTTTTTACCAAATTTCTTTATCATGTTGTCCTAGATTTCCTTTTGTACATCTACGTTCTCTATGTCACTACTAGGTGTGGATGAAGAGGAGATTGGAGAAGATGAGACGGTAGATTCTTGTACCTTGCTCCCCCTTGCCATGAGGCAAAAGTGAGAGTGGACTTCATCATCGGAGAGGTTGTTGAAGAGGCGTGGTGGAGATGAGCCTTGTGCCATGGCAATGGTTGCCATGCCTTGCTTCTTTGGTTCCTCATCCTCATCACTTGAGTCCCATTGTTGACCCACGTGTGCACGCCCTTGATACTTGTTCTTGTACTCCTTGCTCCTCTCCTTGAATTTCTTCTCTTCCTCATTTTTGTTCTTGTTCTTGGGGCACTCGGCAATAAAGTGCCCATACTCTCCACACTCATAACACTTCCTTTGTGACTTCTTCCTTCTTTCATCACCACCTTTTCTTGATGCTCTTGACTTCAAGAATTTCTTGTACTTCCTTAGGCAAAGGTGGTTTCTTCATCCGTGCTTGCTTCATAGCTTGAGTCTTCTTTCTTGCTTTTGTAGGATATGGGCTTTGCTTCCACCACTTCACTAGAGCTAGCATTGAGGGCTAAGCTCTTGCCCATCTTCAAGGTTAAAAACTTCTCCACATCTTGATCAACTAGTTCTTGATGTAAAATTTCTCCAAGAAGTTGAGTGGGTGTCATTGTTGGGTATCTTGGATCCCTTCTTATCATTGCCGTCAAGTTCTTGTCCTTAGGGGCAAAAGCTCTTAGCAACTTCTTGGTGACCTTTGAATCATCCCAATCTTTGCTTCCAAGGGCTCTAATGTCCGAGACAAGGACCATGAGCCTATCATACATTTCTTGTACGGTTTCTCCATCCTTCATGAAGAAAAGCTCAAGTTCCCCGTTGAGTAGGTCCATCTTTCCTTGTCTCACATGCTCGGTTCCCTCGTGTGCTTCCTTGAGTGTATCCCAAATTACTTTGGCAATTTGGATGTTCCGCACCTTTTTGAACTCTTGTGCACACAAGGATCCCGTGATGACTCTTGTTGCTTGTACATTGCGGTGGAGGTCTTGCTCATGCTCGATAGTGAGGGCTTCTCCTTCGGCGCGAATTGTCACACCTACAACCCCAATCTTCCAAAGAGAAGGGTGAAGCCCGTAAAGGTGCATTTGCATATCATAAGCCCATTTGGGATAGTCCTTCCCATCGAAATGAGGAGGCTTTCCCAAATGCACGTAATAGAATTTGTCGTTAGAGTTGTTGCCCGGGAATTGCGCGTAGTTGCTGGGCACTTCGTAGAAGCCGGAGTGAGTGTACTTGGCTTGCTCCTTCTTGATCATCTTCTTGAGGAGCTTCTTGGCCATCTTCTTGGCCTTCTTCTTCTTCTTCTTAGCCTTTCTTCTCTTCTTTGCCGCCTTCTTTGCCGCATTGTCATCATCCTTGACATCTTCATCGCTTGAGTCGGAGTCCGAGTCGGAGTCGGAATCCGATGATGAGTCGTCGGAGCTATCGACATTGGATGGTGTACGGCTTGGGGCCTTGTCGATGAGGTCGCCGACTTGAGCAGCCTTGAGCTCTCTCTCTTGAGCTTCTTTTGCGGCAATTTCTTCGGCGGTTGGGTTGATTCCAATCCCCGACATCTTGATCCCTTAGCGGTTAAGCCTAAATCAAGGGATTAGGCTCCGATACCAATTGAAAGGACCTTGTGATGCCTAGAGGGGAGGTGAATAGGATCACTTCAATTTTCTGAAACAAAAGCAGTGGTTAAAGCACCTGTCGGTACTACCGACGTGGTGCCGGTTCTACTGAGGGGGCTCGGTACTACCGGTACCAGGTTGGTACTACCGACAGGGTAGAGTTGACTAAAACGAAATTTGAATTCTGCAGTGATTTTTGCAATTCTATTTGAAACAAAGTATTAGTTTAGATCCTAAGAATCACCTGCAACCACAGAGATGAGTTGGAAAGCAACCAAATGATAGATCGGGCTAAAACAAGTTCTAGGGTTAGATAGAAACAAAGAATTCAAGCAAGCAAAGGAGACACAAAGATTTAATCCAAAGTTCACACCCACAAAGGATGCTACGTCTCCGTTGAGGATCCCACAAAGGGAGGGCTATCACCAAGAGCCTCTTTTCCTCTTCCAACCCCCACAAAGGAAGATTGGTGCTCACTAAGAATTCTCCACCAAGGAGAGGGTAATACAAACGATCCCGGGTGCACCACACAAAGAGGGCACTCGCGGGCAACGCCTAACCGTCTAGAAGCAAGCTTCAAGAGTAACAAATGCAAACCAAAAGCCCGGAGATGCTTCAAGTGCTCTTGAGAAGGGAGAAACGATGGGGCTCTCAAAGCTTGTGCACACTTCACTAGAAATCACCTCTCTACTCAAACCCTAGCTCAAGGGAACCAAGGATTAGCTCTAGAGGAGAGGGGAGAGGTGGAGTGAATGCTTGAGGAAGTGTTTGTCTCGTGGTTGGTCAGCAATGAGTGAGGAGGGAGAAAGGGGTTTAAATACTAAGGCTCAAAAACTAGCCATTACTGTGCTGAGTCGACCACCCTCGGTACTACCGACACGGTGTCGGTACTACCGAGGGGTTTCCCAGAAACCTAACAATGAAGCTTTATCGGTAGTACTGACGCTGGGTCGGTAGTACCGACCCCCTGGCTAAAACTCGCCAGTGAAGCCATATCGGTATACCGACCCTAGGTCGGTACTACCGAGGGGGTTGCCGGTAGTACCGTCGTGGTGTCGGTACAACCGACAAGGACTGAGAATTTGGGAAAAGAAGAGCAATTGTGCATGTGCCAACTCTCAACTCTTTTCACTCACTGGGATCACCTTCTAGAGCACTTTTAGCATCTCCTGGCTATCGTTTCGCATCCCCCTTTATAGTACGGTGTTTCCTATACTCAAATTCAAAAGTAAAATCAAATTAAGCCTTGATTCAAGTTGAAAACGACGACTTGGAGTTGGGAGCCTTCCTTTGGTCAAACTATAAGAGTTTCATTCACCTAAGTCCTGCACACATCTTGATCAAGCGTTAAGTACCACAAATTGTGCTTGTCATTATCACCAAAATAATTAGGGGCCAAGGTGCACTTTCACGCTGCCTTGCCATTGGTCGTCGACGCCGAGCTCCCGTGCCCGCTTCTTTTCCCAGCCACCCAACCACCTAGGCAGCTTCCCTAGGACCTATTGGATCTCCCACACCAGCTTGTTGCCCAAGCCAAACCACAGGCTCGTAGGAGCCCAAGCTCCAGCGGCGCCCGCCGCCGGCCTCCGCCGAACCCCCTCGCCGGCGCCAACCCAACCCCGATTCCGGCCACCCTCGGCCTCGTAGTGAGTCCCTCATCGTTTTCCCCACCTCCCCGGCCAGCTCCGCCGCCGTCCTCGCCGGAATCCGGCGATCCCCGCCGCCGACCGAGCCTGAGGACTTTTGTGCGAACCAGGGGTATATCTGCGAACTTTCGAATCTTTCCAAGGGTCTGCTTGCAAATAGATTCATTACACTTTGTAGCTTTTGGCCGAGTCTTGTAAAATCCATATAAAATCACAAAAAAATCCTAAAAATGCAAAAACTAATTTTGTTGTACTCCATATGACTAGACCTACAACTTTTGCAAAGCATGTATAAACTTTTGAGTTATATTTTTTGCATGAAAAATTGAAATCCATTTTACCTAGATTTGTTGTACTGCCAAATCCACACATGTTTATGAGCTGATTTTTGGATATGTTGTGAGTACTAGCATGTGTAGGCCCTGTACAAAAACTTGCACAAAGTTACTGAGTAAATCTTTTATTATGATTTATCTTTATTTATGCGTTTTCTTTCTTAATGATATTTTTAGCAAAAGGTAAATAGATTTTGGAGCTCTACTTCTGGGAATAGTCATATTGTGCCTAGATGCACCAATACTGAATTAGTCATGATTTTTAACTATTAGAAATATTTATTCCTGATTGATGCTTGTTTTTAATCAGAAATGTGCAATTCAAGATCTATAATAGCTATGAATGTGTTTGTTGGTTTCCTAGGCTTGTTTTAGATCAAAGAAGGTGTAAGAGAAAGTTTGGCTCCAGAAGTGCTATATTTATTTTTGTGTGCATTTATCTCTTTTATACAAGCTAGAAATGTTATTATTTGTATAGTTTATTTTCAAAGCTCCAAATGGTGTGCTTGCTGTTCAATAACTTGTTTCTGGTCAGTGAGACTAGTGGGTACTAGTTTGGATTTTTATAAAGCTTTTTGTTGAATAAAAGTAGAGCAACCCTTATAGGCTTGATAGTGAATTAAATGGGAAAACCTTTTCCTTTGTGTGCTTGAACTCTATGGATGGGTTAGGAAAATGAATTAAGAGCTGGAAAACCCCTCCTTGTTGTTTGTGCAATTAAATTAATTATTTATTTTGGATGTGTGCACAATCACCATAAAGAGAAGAATAATTAAGCCTTCATAATAATCTTTAAAAGGAAAAGTGTTAAATATTGTTGTCAAGGTGAATATGGTCAACCATATGCTCCTTGTGGACTGTTTGTTACTGTTTTGACTAAATTAAATTAATTACACTCTAATTATTGCATGTGCATCCTCCGTGTAGAAGTTCCCGATGGTAGTTACACGCTCGTGCCGGCTGACGAGGACGAGGGAGCAGGAGGACACGTGCACTACGTGTCCATAGATCAAGAGCCGGACCAAAGTCCGGAAGGTTGTGTGACTGCTTGTGCTGACGAAGGCAAGCCCCGGTTTAATCATTAACCTATGTGTTTCTTCTAAACTTCTGAATTTATCATTGTTATTTTATGTGCATTTACGTTCAAGAGTTGATTGAAACCCTAGTTGCATGATCCTTACGTACCTATGATCTTTTACTAGCATGCATGTTAGGTCGCTAGTGGTTATGCTCTAAGGATCCGGTACAAGTCGAGTGATGTTCGTCACTCGCGAGAATAGGACCTCCTTTATGGAATCACCATATTTATAAATGGATTGCTCATGTGGTAAGAGCATGGGATTTGGGCTCTGGTCCAGTGGCTTCGTTGATTAGTGTTTGAAAGTACTAAGCACTTGTCGGAAATGGGCACGGTAAGCCTAGTACCTAAATGAGGCGGTACGGGATTTTACTATCACTACTCTTAGGGTTGCGGCCGCGGGCTCGCCACCTGAGTGCATGCGTGAGGCTGGGTGACCTTGGTGCCGTAGCCCAGATAAAGCTTGTACTTAAGACTATGAACTATTATTCCCAAACCGAAGAATGGAGAGAACCGCCTAGTTGGTGAACTCTTAGTGGGGCACCTCCCGTGTGTTTAGGTCCACCTTGCAAGTTTTAAATCAATTGATTGTCGGCCTCTCACCGTTATCTGAGACTACTTAATCTACTAGCCATGATATCCCTTTATGATGGAACTTTGTGAAGATTATTATTTGATTAATTGTATTGTACAACTATGATTGCAATAGTTGCTTATCTAGCAATGATTATTTCTACTAGAACTTGAGCTAAAATGTAAAAGTAAGGATTCACTTCTTAGTAGCTTTTTGGCAAACAAACCCACTAGCCAAAAGCCTTGCATGTTTAGAGGTTAAGTATTTCTTTTAGACAGGTAAGCCTTGCTGAGTATTAGTATACTCAGCCTTGCTATTTAAATGTTGTTTCCAGGTAATGCATGTGATGTGTGGCCTGGAGAGATTCCACCCGGCTGGGAGCTGGAATGGGTGGATGATGACGAGTGATTGTATCATGGACATGCCTCCTATGATGTTGACCGTATCGTTTATCTTCCGCTGTTTTGAATAAACTCTAAACCATTTACTTTCATATTAAGAACTATGGTTTGTAATAATGGACCCTACTGGGAATTTGATGTTAATTTGTAAGGCACTCTGGACTCTCCTTCGTGGGAGTTCGAATGCATACGTTCGATCCTCTCGGTGTGTTTTCAAGTGATTTACCGGGCGTAAACCCGGCAACACTCAACGGGGTGATTCTTTATTATCGCTTAATGACCAAATGAAATGGTTAGGTGATAATACGAAATTATCTCGGATGGAGTTATCACAAGGAGGAGGAGGAGGAGGAGGAGGAGGAGAAGGAGCAGAAGCAGAAGAAGGAGGAGAAGAAGAAGAAGAAGAAGAAGAAGAGAAGGAGAAGGAGAAGGAGGAGAAGGAGAAGGAGAAGAAGGAGAAGGAGAAGAAGCAGAAGGAGAAGAAGAAGAAGGAGAAGAAGAAGAAGAAGAAGAAGAAGAAGAAGAAGAAGGAGAAGAAGAAGAAGAAGAAGAAGAAGAAGAAGAAGGGGGAATAGACAACCTAGAGAAGCATATCATCCATCCATTAAAATGTGCTTCTGCTTCCTCTCTGTGTGAAGAAGGGGAAAGTTGCTAGTGTGACATAGGCAGTCCCTAAAAAATAAGCAAAGAAAGAAGAAGGAAGTAAGAAACCAATGCCAATGATACTATTAGAGAAACTCCAACAGGCTTTGTAAATAGATCTTTCTTAGCTAAAATTTTGGAAAACTGAAAAAAGTATCATCCAACAGCCTCGTCATCCCGTCGGCTCGTAATCCGGATCAAAAAAATGAAGCTCCCGCTCATCATCTTTGATGAGGCCGCGACGCTATGTAAATCGCCCTCCCGCGTACTGGTCTCAAGTATCTCTCTCCCCCCTCTCTCTCTGTCCCTCCCTCCCTCCCCCCTCTCTCCTTCCCTCTCTCTCTCTTTGCTGGCGACGAACCGCTCTCGTGCGCAGCTCAAGCTGCACCACAGTGGTTGGCTCATCGTCGTTCCGTTGGTCTCCAACCGCCCTCCCTTCCGAGCTTGACCGGCCAGCTTCCCGCCCAATCGGAGTCGCGGCAAAGCCCGCAGCATCGCGCGCCCTCGGTGCGCGAGCATGGGCTGCCGCCGGCCTGGAGCGAAGAGGGGCACCGTCAGTCTGGACCGACGGAGGAGCTCGGGGTGCGACAGAAGCTCGGGTGCGCGTGAAGTGGAGCTCGTAGAGGAGCTCAGCGGTGCGCAGAGAGGTGTCCGCCGGCGGGAAGGAAGGGGCGGAGGAGGCGGCCAGCGGGGCAAGGGGCGATGGGGAGAAGGTTAGCAGAATTGTGGATAAGGAAGAGATGGAGGGGGGAGGAAGAACCGAAGAAGGTGAAAGGAAGGCTGACGTGTGGGACCCACGCAACATTTTGTGTTGATGGCCGTTTGTTTGAGATTTAAGGAGCGGAAAATGAAAAGACTGTTGGAGTGGGAGATTCCAAATGAAGAGAAAATTTTTAAAATAATCAAATAGAGAGCCAAATATAAATATAAAAAATAACTAGTCTCTTAGAGTTGCTCTTACGTAATGTAATGTAACCCAGGAAAAATCACGTGTCAACTGCATGCATGCTTAATAGGTACTACAAAATTACAGAAGAGAAGTAACGATCATGCGACAGTGCTAATAATGAAAGTCTCGCAATTTAGCTCAAGAAGACATACGGAAAACCTCTCTCAAACAAACAAAAGAAAGAGGAAAATAAGAAGAAAGAAAGAAAATGGGAAGCAACCTAAACAAGCAGATCGAACGAAGGAGAATTACAAACAGAGGTCCAAGCTCAACACGCCATCCTTGTTCCCCAGATCGGGTCTCCCAATCATCTCCGGCGACTGACCGGACAAACACGACGACGGCAACGCCGGCAGCGACGTCACCACGCTCATCGCCACCTTGTCGTCTTTGCCAGCAACCATCTCCGCGTACCCCACGGGCTGATCAGGCCCCTCGGGCCGGCCGGCCACGCCGCCAAAAGCGCCACTCCCAACTGGCGGCGGTCTCCACATCCCTGGCACGGCAACGCCGCCGCCGTACACGGGAGGCCGCAGGCCACCTCCATACATCCCCGCCGGCACGGCGCTTGCCCACACGGCCGGGTAGTGCGGCGGCGGCGGCGGCAGCGCGGTGTGGCCGCCGGCGGCGCCGTAGCCGAAGAGGGCGCCGTAGAGGTGCGCCCCCGGCAGGTAGGCGGCGCCGCAGTGCGCGGCGAAGGTGGCCTCGAGGTGCGCCCGCCGCGCGTGCTGCCGCTCCCGCTTGTGCGCGTTCTGGTGCCCGCCCAGCGCCTGCGACGTCGGGAAGTTGCGGCAGCAGTAGTGGCACTCGAACTTCCTCTCCCCGCCGGCCGCCGCCCCCGCCGCAGCAGCCTCGCCAGAGATGACGACCCCGTCGTTGTCTTCCTGCTGCTTGCGCAGCAGCAGCAGCTGGTGGGCCGCGGCGGCCGCCTGCTGCTCGTTGGAGAAGTCACGGCCGAAGAGGCGGATGGTGGCGTCCCGGCTGCTCGATGGCGGTGCCGTCGCCGGCGCGCGGATGAACGGCAGCTGCGCGAACGACTCGACGCCGCCGTGCACGTCGTGCGGCGCGGCCATGACGACGACGAAGACGTACAGCAGTGCAGTGCTTCTGTCGCCTGTGCGCAGGGAGCAGCGTTGTGTATGCAGGAAGCTGGGTGTGAGTTCCGGTGTGGTTTTAAGGGCGAGAGATGAGAGGGACGGCCGGGCATTTGCATTGGCAGCATTGCAATTGCAATGAGAGGAGGGGGACCGAAGTACAGTACGTGACAGCAGCCGGATCGTTGATTAAAAGCTAACCATCTCGTCGTCAGCCGGGTACTACACCAAGGCATGCAGCCGCTCGTACCGCACTGCCGACCTGTGCATGCATATGCCCGGCTGCCCGTGCCGTGGTTAGTGTCTGTCCTCTCGGCCAGCGGCGGAGCCAGCCTAGTGTAACAAGTTAGAAGGGACTCATCTTCTTTTTTCTTTTCTTTCCTTCCTCTTTCTTCTTCCTATTTTTAATTCATGGTTGAAACTATAGATGAACAGATGGGTCAGACACGACAGGCGGCACGACACACGACACTAAAAAACACGACACGAACACGACACGACACGATGCATGGGCCGTGTATGGGCCGTGACCTTGACACGCAGTGTCAGCACGAACACGACACGAAAATAGGGGTAGCACGACTAACACGATTATAATTTAGCCCAAGTGCCCAACCCAACCCAACTCAACTCAACAGCAGCACAGTCCAAGAGCAAGTAGCCGTTGCGGCCCACCACGGCCTGCTACCAGCCCAACGGTCGGCTGCGTCATATATAAGCAGGGCAGGGTGTTGGGGTCACGAACCCTAGCTCATCCCCCTCCCTCCGCCGCCGCCCGCCTCGTCGTCTCCGTCGCCGCCCCACCGCCTCTTCCAGATCCCCTCCCCTCCGCCTCCGATTCCGGTTCTCCTTCTCCCCCATGGCCCCCACCCCCAGTTCCCCTCCCTCTTCTCCGACTCTCCTCCATTTTCCGCCGCCGCAGCCGATGGCTGGCAGCCGGGCGCGGCACGCTGCACATCTCTCTCCTAATCTCCTCCAATCCTCCTCTACACCTCGTCGGTGCGGCAGATCTAGCAGGTATTGCAGCTCTCTCCTTTTTTTCTTTCTCCTAATCTCCTCCTCTACATCTTCTGCTTGAATGTTTGGATCTGAATCTTTCGCTAATGTTTGATGCAGCATGCTTAGGTCGTCGAAGAAGCCGAGGCCATCGGCGGCGAGGAACAACGACGACGAAGAGGTTGTTGTGTCTCACAACGATGAGCCCCAAATGTTGGGGCAAACCGGAGATGACAAAGAGGATCCGGTGGAGGGGTGGGAAGAACTCTTCGGCCGCAGTGCAGAAGTTCCCATCGACGTCGGTGATGACGGTGGTGATGCAGCTGCTAGAGAAGAGGAGGCTGAGTCCCAGAGCACCGCTACAAAGGAGGCAACCCGATCCTGCACCTCTGACGTCTGGGATGATTTCGAAAAAATCTTCAAGGTAGTGAACAGTAAGAACATCCACGTCTCAGCTAAATGCAACCATTGTGGTCAAATCTATGCTGCTCGTTCTACTATCGGCACTGGTTCGCTCTTGCGTCATAGGATGAAATGTTCTATTAGAAATCAGAAAGCTCGTGGTGTGTCCCAGTCCCCAATCCGCTTAAGCCTGATGGTAGTGTTGCTCAGTGGGAGTATAGTCATGATGTTGCTCGTACTCAGCTTTGTCGCTTGATTGCTCGACTAGATCTTCCTTTGTCTTTTGGTGAATCTGATGCATTTGAAGAGTACATTAAGGTTGCTCATAATCCTCAATTTGTTTCTATGTCTAGACAAACCACTAGTAGAGATTTAGTGAAGTACTTCTCTGATCGTCGCTCTGAGCTTATGGAGTCTTTGAAATCAGTTTCCTTTGTTGCACTGACATCTGATATATGGTCTGGTAATGCTAAGGAAGACTACCTTAGTGTTGTGGCTCACTTTGTTAGTTTTGATTGGCAGTTAGAGAAGCATATCCTAGGTATGAGGCTCATTGATGTGTCTCATACTGGTGATAACATTGTCGGTCGTGTGCTAACTGTGTTGGAAGAGTTTGGATTAACTAATAAAGTGGTTTCTGTTACTTTGGATAATGCATCATCTAATACTACTGATATGGTTTCTTTGTCTCCTAACATTGTTGGTTATCATAGAGGTGCAAATGCACCACCACTCACACCAGAAAATATGGATGAAGAGGTGAGAGGTATTCGGTTATTGCATCAGAGATGTGCTTGTCACATAATCAATCTTATTGTTAAGTTTGGCTTGAAAAGGCTTAAATCATACCTTGAAGCATTTAGAACTGCTATTGCTTTCTTAAACTCTTCTAACTAGCGAATTGCAGCATATAAGAGTTATTGTGTGGCAGTTAATGAGTGTCCTAGGAAGTTTCAGCTTGACATAGATGTGAGGTGGAACTCTACCTACCTCATGCTCAAGCATCTTGTCCCTCATAAGAAGATCTTTGGTGTGTTCATCCAAGCTCACTACCCCAGGTCTGCAATTGAACCTCATCTATTGACTGATGCACATTGGTATGTTGCTGAACACATCTTATCATTTCTTGAGCTTTTTTATGACTCAACTGTTGCATTGTCTGGTGTGTACTATCCTACATCTCCTTTAATCTTGCACCATATATTTGAGATAGTTGGTCACTTAAACTCTTATGAGAATGATAACTTGCTTAGATCAGTAGTTGTTCTATGAAAGATAAATTTCTTAAGTACTGGAGGGACATTCCCATGCTCTACTGAATTGCATTTGTCATGGATCCTAGAGCAAAGATGTGTGGTTCAACCAATGCTTTGATTCTGTTATCTAATTTATCTGCTACTAATTACTCCCCTTATTTAGCTGAGGTAAGAGCTGAACTCATTACCTTGTTTAACAAATACAATGACAAGTTTGGTGTAGTGAGAATGCAGAAACCTTCACAGCTAGTGAGTTCTGGTAAGAGAAAGACTGCTTGGGGTAAGATCTATGCAAATGCAAGTAGTGGTTCTAGTGTTGTTTCATCCGGTTTTGGCTCTGATGGTTCTGGTATGTCTTCCTCCACCTCCATGCCACCCCCTTTGTCTAGAAGAACTTCTGCAACTGCATTGCTGCAAGCGGTAAACACTGGTGCCGCTGCTCTTGGCTTTGAGCTTTCTGCCTACTTGGATAGTGACACTGTCAACCAATTTGATGATGATTTCAACATCATAAATTGGTTGCATGAGCACAAACGAACTTATCCAGTGCTTTTAATTCTAGCTAAAGATGTTTTATCTGTCCCTGTGTCTACTATCTCTTCGGAATCTACTTTCAGTCTAACTGGCAGGATCATCGAGGAGCGTCGCTGGCGTCTAAGCCCAGCGACAGTGGAGATGCTCAGCTGCATCAAGGATTGGGAGGCTGGTGATGCAAGAGCGCGGCATGCAATGGAGGACAAGGAGCTGGAAGAAACGTATGAAGAGCAGTATCTTGATTAGTGAACTTTGTATCTGTCTTATGTATTTGTGTTGAACATTTGAACTTTGTAATATGGAACCTTTTATTTATTGATTGAGCTGGGTTGTACTCTTTTCCTGTCTAGAGTTTCTCACGAGGTGTGAGTTTTACCTAGATAGGTTTTTAACGAGGCAGCCATTGCACCAGCTCAAACTTTTGATTATGTCTTTGTCTGTGTTTTGATTTCTATTTGATTGCTCAAACTTCAATGTCAAAAGGGTTGTTTGATTGTTGTTTGCTGAAAATTTGAGTGATAAAAGTGATAGTGTTGTGCTGGACACGACCCGGTGTGTTGGTCGTGCCGGCACGATACGACTAAGGAGGTCGTGTGTCGTGTACGGGCCGAGGAGTCGGCACGGGGTGTTGGCACGGCACGACACGGATGGTGGATCGTGTCGAGTCGTGTCGTGTCGTGTCGTGCCCAGTCGTATCGTGTTGAGTCATGTTCGTGCATTGTGGTGTCGTGTGGCCCATCTGGCCATTTATAGTTGAAACTTTAGGAGAGGCTTAAGGGGGCTCTATTGTATCTCGAGATGTAGGAGGGGGTTGAGCTCCGGCCGACCCACCACTAGATTGGCCCCTGTTCTTAGGTCACCGGCACCTTCCGTGTGCGCTACAAGCAAACCACGGGTCGCAAAAGGTGAATCGTCAACATAGTGGCATTCGAACTGATGTTGTTAGAGGCAACGTTCGCATGTTGCAGTCACGCCGAACCATGGGCGGCTGAGGTGAGTTAAATATTGCAAGTTGCTTGTGTTGGTTCGCGCGAGGGGGTGAAAGTCCATGGTGATTCCATGATTGGAAATTATTTTAATCACATGTGGGCCCTGCTAAATGATTTTTACACTGTGTGCGGTGAGCAGAAGTTATGTGCGATTGTTGAAGCCATCACAGTCGGCACCAGCACTGGAGGTGCCCTTAGCTTCTTCTTCCTCCTTTTTCCTTCGAAAATGGAAGGAGTTCAAGAGGACTTTCATTATTTTTGGGTGGTGGATCTAGTGTAATAAGTTAAAAAGGGATTCATCTTCTCTCTCCTTTCTTTCCTTCCTCATTCTTCTTCCTATTTTCACTTTATGGCTGAAACTTTAGGAGAGGTTTATGGGGGCTTCATGGTATCTGGAGCTGTAGGAGGAGCTTGAGCCACGGCTGACCCATCGCTAGATCTGCCACTGTTCTCAGTTATCACGTACTACGACTCATGATTCGGTAATAACCGATAATGACTTTTTGTATTTTAAAAGAATTGGCTTTCTATAGATGTCATATAACTGAAAACAAAGAGTTTTCAATTTGGATACTATTTTTGCACCCAAATAATTATGGAACCGTCTATTTATCAAATGACAGATTATTAGGGGTAAAATGTGTTGAAATTTATAATATTGTGAAGATTGTTCAATGTTGCAGGAATATTATTGGAATATTAAGTACTATACAACATGCAAGACAATGTTCGAAACATCGCAAAATAGCAAATAGCATCCGCCACATTAGAAAATCTTTTTATATTTCTTTCCAAAAATTATGATTTTTAAATATGAAATATCACATAATAATGTTTGCAACATCACAATTCATAAAAAAATGTGTGCAACATGAAATTTTTTTACAGAGTTTGTCTCAAAAAAATCAGCTGACAAATAAATAACAAGTTGATTAAGTTCCTAAATCCCTTTGACATGAAAATAACTATACGGAACTAGTTAGGGCCGATGCTGTTTCTTTCCTAACAAATTCGGTGGTAGGGCCGATGTTGTAGTTTATTAGAAACTGCAGTTCTAGAATCAAGTGATGATGCAGCCATGGTTTAGGGAAAAAAAGGGCATGGGAGTATGTAGGGTGGGGGGAGGGGGGAGGCTCCAAAAAGACATTGTTTGCAGCATCAAAATCCCCTTAACTTTTCAAAGCCAAAGTATTTGACGAAACCATGCATCTTTTCAAAAACTCCAAAGATACTTTGCATCCCAAGTTCTCAACAGGACATAATAAAGCTAGGTGCACCTGTTTTGCTTTTTTTTCGCTGGCTCTGTACGTACACAGAGGAGCAGGGTATCGATAGCAGCGGCATGACAGACGACATGAAGTTCGAAGTAGTATGATGTGAATGCGGCATGCATGCATGCTGTGAAATCTCGCCACACTCGTCTCTGTCTCTCTCACACTCTCTGCATGCAGCACAGGAAGGAAGGAGATGGCTGGGCTTGCATGGTTTTCAGGGCATGGCGTGAGGCTGACTGACTGATCATCACCACGCCGCAGGTGGTCCTCCGATCATGTCCTGCACTGCTGGGTATGGCTGCGGCTGGGCCTGACGACGTTGCTGGGTGCTGGGGCGCTTGCTGGGCGGCTTCATTGCTTGTTTGCTTGCTGCTGTACATGTTAGCATTACAGCAGCAAGCAGCTTGTCGTCCCATGATTTTCCATGATTTCTTGCTAGCTAGCTGTACCTGTACGTGCTCATATATGGAAGTATGCATGCATGGCTGTTAAAGGTCTCGCTCGCCTTTACACATACTCTGAACTCTGCTCTGCTAGTTCCCTTTTGTCCCTGTTCTGAATCATACCACTCTTGTTGGTGTGCCGTGTCCCATGGGTGCGTGATAAGCTTTCTGTGGGGATCTACGTGCGTGTGTTGCATGCATCGTTTCGCGGCTGATCGATGCCACGCTTGAATTGTCTCTCTCGCTTTTGCTGCATGCTCCAAGGCCCTCAATGATTTCTCCCAAACTTTCATGCAGTGGTACTAACGACATTGCATCCTGTGGGTGCAGCCAAAGCAAACCTCACACACAGTGAAATGAACACGGCAAAGTATTCCCGGTCATCAGCATGCATGCAGGCGCGTACGGCGGCAGCGGCCCTGCATTGTCCTCAAAGCTTTAAGCATCTCGATCGCCAGTCCGAAATCGCCAATTACTCACAACCGCGTCGATCACCTGCTCATCACCGTGTACCACTTCTCGGCGCTGGAATATAACGGAATTATTGAAGATCATTATCCCGGCCGTGTCATGGTAAGGACTGACGACGGTAGTTCAGTACTTACTCCAGACTTGTTACTAAGAGAGCAACTTCAGCAGCTTCCCTATCCCCTTCCCAATATCAAAAAATAGTCATATAGGGGATGAAACCTTCTCCAGCAGATCCCCTATAGCCCTCTCTTTTTTTCTCCATGGACTAAAACCACCTCTCCATCCCCTACTCAGTGGGACCCACTCCAAAGCACTGTAGATTGCATCTCAACCCCCACCGCCCGCCTCCCGGTCTTCCGGCGGCGCCCGCGGGCCGCAGCACGACCGCTTCGCCCCCCTCCCCCCTCCCTCCGCCTCCGCCGCCCAATAGTCATGGAGCCGGCGGCCGCCGCCGCCGCGCGGCGGCGGCGGCGGCAAAGACCACCAAGCGCCTGAAGCACGGCGCGGTCCTCCCAGCCCGGAATGGCGCGCTTGGCCAGGCACGCCCGCAGGAGGAGGAGGCCATCGCCGTCAGCGGCCGCTGCTTCTGCTTCACCCCTTCCATCTCGATGGCCACTCCCGCCGCCTCTCCCAGGTTCGTCGCAGTGGTTGAGGAGGAGCAGTGCAGGGGGGATGGTACTGACCGTCACAGCTCGGGCGGAGGGCACGGCTCCGGCGGCGGAGCAGGAGCACATCCTCGATTCAGCACCGATTGGGCAACGGACGGACATCAATGCTCTGGGCCATTGCGCCGTCGTCTCGCTTCGTGGCGGCCTGCAGCTTCCAACGCGCGGATGAGCAGGGCGGGCGGCAGCGGCCCTCTCTCTCCCCTCTGCTTCCCACCAGTCCCGCCCTCTCCGACCCATGGAGGTGGCCTAATCGAGCGCGGCCAGCGGCGGCGTGGTGAGGCGCGGTGCAGAGCGAGCCCGGCGGCGTGTAGCGATCTAGGCCCTTTCGTACCTTTGGTAAGGGTGTGTTTCGGTGATAAATGACAACCATATGCTTGTGACTAACCTTTGTTCTGAAGCGGATATCTAATTGGGTTATTGTCACGAGTATTGAATGGAATGAGACCCCTCAATTTGAATTATTGGGCTCAATTTGGTCGAAGACTGCAAGGCTAAGGACTTTGTTAGTTCTAAGTGTCGCAAAGGAGATGAAGGACACTTGGATTGCTAGTTTGTAGTTTTGACCATACTATTAAGAGGGGCTCGTACGCTAGTAGCTTGACCATGCACTCAAAAGCCATAAATTATGCACACTCAAGTTCCTTGGATCCTATCTAGCTCAGAAAGTTCATGGAAGCAAGGTTGAAGCAAAAAAAATGACGGAAAACTCAAAGGCGCTGAATTCGATGAGTTGAAATCAATTTCATAGCGTCGGATGATCCGACGCCCTATATTTAATACGCGTCGGATGAGTTCTGCAGCCAACTGGTTCAAAATGGAACGTCGGATGAACCGACGGTACAGGCATCGGTTCATCCGACGCCTTAGGGTTTGGCTACAGTTCTGGTCAAGGGTCTGGGCTCAAGCATCGGACGATCCGACGCCTTGACCATCGGTTTTTCCGACGGTTGCATTTAAATTCAACAGAGACGCGCCAAGACTTTTGCTTCAGCACCGGATGAACCGACACTTGGATGGTATACTCAGCGGTTCATCCGACGGTGTGTTTCAAATCATACAGTACCACCCCAAGTGTGGTGCCTTCATCACCGGATGATCCGACAGGGCATCGGTGTATAGCGTCGGTGCATTGTCTAGGTTTCTTGGTTCAACTTCTATATTGGGCGCTGTGAGTGACCGGATGATCCGACAGCTAAGCAGGGGGGCACCATCGGTTCATCCGACGGTACAACTTTTTCAGGGGACTTTTCCATCGGCTAGCCTCCTTTGCTAGGCCTATAAATAAGCACCCTGCCTCTCTAGAGCTGCCTTTGCCACTCTGAAGATCTATTGCAGCCTAGGAGAGAAGGAGAGTGTGTTCTTGCCTATTGGGATTTCTCTTCCTCTTCATTGAGGTGTTCTTTCTTAGTGAGCAAGAGTTTCAAGGTGCATCCATGGCTTAGCTGAGTGCTCAGGTCAAGTGAAGGTTTGCGGGCTTGTTACTCTTGGAGTTTGACGGCTCCTAGACGGTCCAGGTGACTTGGGGGTTCTTGGTGAGCTCTTGGAGATTGTGGGAGCCTCAAGACAAGCTTGGTGTACACGGTTCGAGACCCACCGTTCCGGAGATGGAGAACGTGTACTCTTAGTGAGCACTTGTGTCTTAGTGACTCAAGGGGGAGCGATACTCTAAGTGAGTGCTCCAACGTGGATTAGGGGGAAGCGTCAACTTCTCGATACCACGGGAAAAAATCCAGTCGCCTCTTGTCCATCTTATTTACTTCTAGCACTTACTTTCAGCATTTCAATTCCGCTCTCAAGTTTCTTTGTCTTTGTTCTAGCTTGTTTCGCTTGTGTGCTTCATATCTTGCCTAGGTTGTCATATTGCCTCCTAGTGTGATATTTGCTAAGGAAACTTGTGTTAGTGTGCTCTAGAAGTAGGGAAGAACCTTTTTAGTATGGGCAACACTAGTTGATAGGTTAAGGTTTTCGTTTTTTTCTTAGAGCTTGCAAAACAAGTCCCATATTCAACCCCCCTCCCCTTCTATGTGACTAGATCCTACAAGTGGTATCAGAGCTAGGCTCCCTTTTGCTTGGCTTAACCGCCTAGGGAGATGGGGAAGGGAAGCGGCAATGGCCCCCCAAGGTTGGCGGGGAAGCGCTTCACCTTTTGGGCGCATAGAATGGCTAGCTATCTTCAAGCTCAACATCATGATGTGTGGCGCACTACCTTGTATCCATTGCCTTCGGTTCCCACCGAAAGTGAGGCTAAGTGGAATGCACGTGCTAGGAATCACATCTTTGAGGCGCTAGATGAGGATTTGTTTGATCGGGTCTTTGCTAAGCCCACCGCCCATGAGGTGTGGATGGAACTCAAAGAAATCCATGTGGGTAACAAAAAGATCTGTGAGGAAAAATATGAGTTGCTCAAGGTGGAACTCAATGAGTTCAAAATGAAAGATGATGAGGGGGTAGAGCAAATGACCAAATGTATTCTAGGATGGGGGTGCTTATTCAAAGTATCAATGCTCTCGATGTTGCTAACCTTTCCGAGCAGGAAATCATCCGGAAAATCCTTCAAACGCTTCCCAAGCCAAAATACAACATCGTCAAGGCACTTCTCTTTGAGAAGGACTTCACCACCCTCACCATCACCGAGGTTGTGAGCAAGATCCGCTCCCATGAGATGTTCATGATGGAAGACATGGAATCATCTACCTCACACTCAAGCGCCAAGAAAGATCTTGCACTCAAGGCTAGTGAAAAAGGGAAGTCCAAGAAGATCAAGGAAAAAGCTCCTCTTCCTCAAGTGAAAGTGATGATCCAAGTGACTCAAGTGAAGCGGAGAGCGATGATGCTAAGCTTGCTCTTCTCATGAGGAAGACCACAAGAGTGCTCTCCAAGATTGGCAAGAAGGGCTACAACTATGATCCTAAGAAGTAAGAAGCAAAAGTTCCGATCATCAAGAAGAAGTGGTGAGGGAAGAAATCGGAAGTGCTACAATTGTGGTAGCTATGATCATCTCTCATATGATTGCCCCAAACCCAACAAGAGAGTGTCAAACTCAAGCAAGAAGAATGATGAAGATGACAAGGATGCCAAGTACTACAAGAAGAACTCATCCAAGAAAAAGTCATCAACCAAGCCCTACCACAAGAAGAAGGGTGAATATCGTTCTCTCTTGGTCAATGAATGGGTGACCGGGGGTGAGACTTCAAGTGAGTTAAGTGAAAGTGAAGAGGACAAGAACAAGAAGATCGCCGGCATTGCTATCATGGATGATGAGCCTCCACTTCCACCTCCACCTATGTGCTTCATGGCAAAGCATTCCAAGGTGAGCGATAGTGATAGTAGTGGATCTTCTAGTGATGATGATCTCTCACCTCTTGCTCTTAAAGATCTTCTTGATGAATACACCTCCATGATAAAGAAACAAAAGAGTAAGCTCAAAGCTCTTGATGAGACTCATGAGAAACTTAAGCTTTCATATGATGGGTTACTTGTGAAGCACGATGACCTTAGCAAAGAGCATGATGCTTTGGTAGTGTCTAACAAGTCACTTAGAGATGACCACAACAAGTTACTTGATAAGCACAATGAGCTAATCGTCAAGCATGACGACATAACCGTGCTTAACAAGTCTCTTGAGTCAAGTCATATGAAGCTCAAGAAATAACATGTGCTCTTAGAGATGAAATATCAAAAACTTGAGCTTGCTAGTGAGGACATTGATTCTAGTGGGCATGCAAATGCTAAAGAAGTCACTAAAGTCAATGCCTCCACCTCATGTGATAATCTAATTGAAAAACCTAAGGTCTTGCTTAATGTTGAAAATATTGCATCTTCCTCCAAGACTAACCATGATAGGGTGAAAGCTCCTGAAGAAGAAGTGAGAACCTTAAGGTCTTGTGTAAAGACTTTGGCCAAGGGTGAGGAGTTGCACAAGGAGATCCTCTACTATAATGCAAGAGACTATGGGACAAAGGGGCTTGGTGCTTTCCCTAATCCCATCAAGGAAACTCCTAGATCAAAGGAGCTATATGGGTGTTTCATCAATGAAGTTGGATCTTATTGTCAACATTGCAAGGTCACCAGTCATCACACAAGGGAGTGCCCAACACCTACTCGCCCCTTGCCCACCTTGCCTAGCAACTACAAGTCCATGTACAATGACAACCACTTCTTGTTGATGAATAAGAATAATGGCAAAGTGGCAATCAAGTTCATGGGGGCCAAATCAAAAGTCAAGCCACCTAGAAGATTGTGGATTCCTAAAGCTCTTGTCACCATCAAAGGGCCCAAACTAGCTTGGGTTCCTAAATCTCAATGCTAATTTCTTGTGTGTAGGTGAACTACAAGGCCGGAGGGAGTCATTGGATACTTGATAGTGGTTGCACTCAACACATGACCGGCCAAGTAAAAATGTTCACCTCACTAGTGGATGATGCGGGAGATCATGAACAAGTTTCATTTGGTGATAACTCTAAAGGAAGGATCTCCGGATTGGGTGAAATCTCTCTAACTAATGACTTATCCCTTTCCAATGTTCTCTTTTTGGATTCTTGTAGTTATAACTTGCTTTCCATTGCACAATTTTGTGACCTTGGTCTTTCATGCACATTTGATGATGAAGGGGTCACAATTACTAACAAGAAAACTAATGAAGTTGTTTTCAAGGGATTCCTCTATGGCAATCTTTATCTTGTAGATTTTACATCCCGTGAAGCAAACTTGACTACTTGCCTCGTCTCCACTACATCCAAGGGTTGGCTATGGCATCGTCGCATTGCACACATAGGCATGAGCCAACTCAAGAAAGCTTTCAAGAAAGGCATGGTCCTTGGTGTGAAGGATGTTACATTCGAGAAGGACAAGTTGTGTAGTGCATGTCAAGCCGGCAAGCAAGTTGCAAGTCATCATCCCATGAAAGCTTATGTATCTACCACAAGACCATTGGAGCTCATTCACGTGGACCTCTTCGGACCAACTACATACAAGAGTCTTGGTGGTAATCTCTATTGTCTTGTCATTGTTGATGATTTCTCACGCTATACTTGGACTTTCTTTTTGGAGGACAAAGGCAAGACATTTGACATCTTCAAGAAGTTCGCTACTAGAGCCCAAAATGAATTTGGGTCATCCATGGTGAAGATTAGAAGTGACAATGGGTCAGAATTCCGCAACACCAAGGTGGAAGAGTATTGTGATGGTGAAGGCATCAAGCATGAATTCTCCTCAACCTATACACCTCAACAAAATGGTGTGGTTGAGAGGAAGAACAAGATACTCATCACACTTGCTAGAGCTATGTTGGATGACTATGGAGTCTCGCAAAGGTTTTGGGCGGAAGCTATCAACACGGCATGTCACGCTTTAAATAGAGTGTATCTCCACCGACTCATGATGAAGACACCATATGAGCTACTCATTGGGAGAAAGCCCAACATCTCCTACTTCCGGGTGTTTGGTTGTAAGTGTTTCATTTTCAAGAAGAGAAAGCATCTAGGGAAGTTTGAGAGTAGAGTGGATGAGGGCATATTTGTTGGTTATGCATCTAACTCCAAAGCATATAGAGTATTCAATAACTCTACTAGAGTGATTGAAGAAACATGTGATGTGGAGTTTGATGAATCTAATGGCTCCCAAGGAGATGGTTTTTGTTGTGATGATGTAGGAAAAGAACCTCTTCGAGAAGCAATGAAGAAAATGGCCATTGGTGACATCAATCCAAGGGAGGATGATGACCCTCACTCCATTCTTGAAGACTCATCCTCCGATGATGATAATGATAATGATCCACCAAGGCATCCACCTACATCACCCACAAGACAAGATAGTCCATCTTCCTCACAAGAACCACCTCCTATCTCACAAGACACAAGATCAAGTAGAGGACATGGGCGAAGTTCAATCTCATGATGATCCCACCTCTACAATGTTTGGAAGACGCACAAGGACTTCAACAAATCATCTGATTGATCTTGTGTTGGGTGATCCCCAAGGGGGTACAAGGACTCGCCGCAAGCAATATGCCTCATTTTGCAAACATCATGGTTTTGTCTCTTTTGTAGAACCCACAACTATAGATGAAGCTCTTGGGAAGCGGATTGGATCTTGGCTATGCAAGATGAGCTCAACAACTTCACAAGAAATCAAGTGTGGGAGTTGGTCGAGCGCCCCAAGAACAAGAATGTGATTGTCACCAAGTGGGTCTACCAGAACAAGCAAGATGAACATGGCATTGTGGTGAAGAACAAGGCAAGACTTGTCGCCAAAGGGTACTCTCAAGTAGAAGGCTTGGACTATGGAGAGACCTTCGCTCCGGTGGCACGTCTTGAAGCCATCCGTATCCTCCTTGCATATGCATCTAGTCATAAAATAAAATTATTTCAAATGGATGTAAAGAGTGCTTTCTTGAATGTCTTCATCAATGAAGAAGTCTATGTGGAGCAACCTCCCGTTTTTGAAGATACTACATATCCTAACCATGTCTATAGGTTGCACAAGGCGTTGTATGGACTCAAGCAAGCTCCTAGGGCATGGTATGAGAGGCTCTGGGATTTTCTCATTGAAGCGGGATTCAAGATTGGTAGAGTGGACAACACTCTTTTCACAAAGATAATCAACAAAGAACTCTTCATTTGTCAAATTTATGTTGATGATATTATCTTTGGCTCTACTAATCTCAAAGTGTGCAAGGATTTTAGTGAACTCATGACTAGGGAATTCGAGATGTCAATGATCGGAGGGCTCAACTTCTTCCTTGGATTTCAAATCAAGCAATTGAAGGAAGGGACTTTCATTCATCAAGAGCAGTACATCAATGATATTCTCAAGAAGTTCAAGATGGATGATTATAAGCCGATCAAGACTCCAATGCCTACTAATGGACATCTCGACCTAAATGAGGGAGGTAAATCGGTTGACCAAAAGCTTTATCGTTCTTTGATCGGTTCTCTTCTTTATCTTACCGCATCTAGGCCCGATATCATGTTTAGTGTTTGTATGTGTGCTCGGTTTCAAGCCAACCCTAAAGAATATCACCTAAGTGCTTTAAAAAGGATCCTTAGATATTTAAAATACACCCCTAGCATTGGCTTGTGGTACCCCCATGGTGCTCGTTTTGAGCTCTTGGGTTATTCGGATTCGGACTTTGCCGGATGTCGAGTAGACCGTAAGAGTACTTCGGGTGGGTGCCATTTGCTAGGTCGCTCTTTGGTTGCTTGGTCCTCTAAGAAGCAAAACTCCATGGCCTTATCCACCGCAGAGGCGGAATACATTTCCACGGGGGCTTGTTGTGCTCAAATCCTCTATATGAAGCAAAGCCTCTTGGATGATGGTGTGGTTCTAGATAGGGTTCCCCTCCTTTGTGACAATGAGAGTGCTGTAAAAATTGCTAACAACCCAGTTCAACACTCTCGCACCAAGCACATTGATATCCGTCATCACTTCTTGCGAGACCACGTTGCAAAAGGGGACATTGTCCTTTGTGGTGTTCGCTCCGAGGAGCAATTGGCGGATATATTCACCAAGCCTCTTGATGAAAACACCTTTTGTAGGCTTCGGAGTGAATTAAATGTGCTTGATGCGTCCAACATCATGTAATGCTTGTCATATAGTTTGCATTTGCATATGTACATGATTAGGGGCTTGTCTAACCTTGATGAGATAGTGATGAGTATGGGTCTTGCTTGAGCCGGTGGTTCTCTTGTTTCGCTCAAGGCATGAAGAATGGCTCATCATGAATAAGCTCATCAAGGGTTCAAACTTGGCAAGATAGTTTACCTTCTCGCTTTCCATGTTTGCTTGTCATGTAGATGCACTCATGTTTATTTTCATGCATTTGTTCTTGCATAGCATTGCGTGGGAGAAGTCACAAAGGAAACTCACACTATGAGAAAGTTGCTTAGTGTTCAATGCAAATCAACAACTCTTAAGGTGTGATGAGACAAATGATTGTGCTTAATGCCTATTGAGTTAAGTCCTAACGAGCTTATGGTGTCAATCTCTAAGTTCAAAGGCAATTAACTCATACATTCCCTTTTTGGAGCTCCCTCCCTCCTTTGGTTCTTATTTTGCCTATTTTTACTTATGGTTTATCCCTTTTTAGGGAGCTAATTGTGTATTATAAGTATTTTGTAAAGGAGTGCTTGAGGGGTGAGGTTGTCACTCAGGATTGATCCAAAGATGTGCTTGTGTTGGCTTGTGTGTGACATTCGACGGATCAAAAATGAGAAATAGTTCAACAAATTCGAATTGTCACCGTCGGATGAACCGACGCCCTGTAGGTTATGGCGTCGGAACATCCGGTGAAGGGGTCTGGGCGCTCAGTTGCTTACTGTTAGCAAATTTCGCACCGTCGGATGAACCGATGCTTCGTGTCTTTTGACCATCGGTTCATCCGGTGCTGAAGAAATTTGCCCTTCTTCCCAGACCCGCGCGCAACTGCTCCGACGCGTTGTAATTTCAGGCCGTCGGACCATCTGACGCCCCCTTTCAGCCAAGAGCAGAAGTGCACCAACGGTTCGACCGACGCTCGTATTTTTGCACCGTCGGTTCATCCGAAGCTATACAAAAGCGTGGGTCCCACTGTCGTATGGACCTCCCTGGGCCCACTACCTCGGTGGGTACCAGGACCGACTACTCGGTGGGCCCCTGGGACTACCCGGCTTGCGCTACACGGCACCTGAAGGCGTGGAGCACAAGGACTACACAGGAGTAGTACTCGGTTAGGAAGCTGTGCATGTTCCGCACTGCGCAGAGGACTCCTAGACGTACTCGACTAGTACTCTCTTCCTACTCCGACTTGTAACCCTGCCTCCCGGACTATATAAGGCGAGGCAGAGACCGATCTCCATCATCCAATCTCAACTCACGGCGCACCGTTGCACCATCCTGTAACCGTGCCCTATCAATCCAGAGCTACGCAGCATACAGGACGTAGGGTATTACGCACCTCGCGGCCCGAACCTGTCTAAATTGTGTGCCACGTGTCTCTTCCTTCGAGTTACCGATCTCGGCGAGTCACATTCATCTACTTCGGGTACTCCCCGTAGTAGGTTGCCGGTCTAAAACACCGACACCCACCCGTCATAACGGTTCGGCGCCGTCTTCTTCGTTTCTAACCCTAATCAGTTCGCCGCCGTCCCGCGCCCGACGCCGCCGCCTTCCTGGTCGCCTCCGGAGACCTCCCCGCGTCGCGCGCGCCCCGGTGCCTCCTCCACCGGCCCCTCCGTGCTCGCCGCCGCCGCCGCGCCATCTCCACCGCGCCGAATCGCACGCGCGCGCCGCCGCCGCACCCTAGTTAGGGTTTGCCCGCGCCGCCGCAATCCAGCCGTCCGCCGCCGTCTTGGCTCGCCGGCGACCACGGGGGGTGCGCAAGGCTCCAATCTTCCTCCACAACCGTCCATCATCGTCCATTCCTTCGCTGTGGTGAGGCCTTCACTGATTTCCCCCTTCCACTGCACTTAGGGCTCCATTGCACTGTCTCTAGGATTAGTTTGCACTGTTCAATACAATAGAGGTTGCATTGGTGCTAATTCATGCTCTAGATAGAATTGTGGTCATGAGTAATCATTGAAATAACTTTTTGTGCCCACAATTCATGCAATTCTTCCATATCCTTCATTGTCTAGAACATCTAGGGCTTAATCTCTTTCATTTATCCACACACTTTTGCACATCTTTTGCACCTAAGGACCAACCTAGCTTCCTACTCTTGAGCAGTGGTCACATTCACCTAGATATCCTTGATTAGGCTCATATCACTCATATGCTTTGCTTAAGGACCCCTTATCCTTAGTTACATATCTCGTTTACTCTCGTCTCTAGCCATTCTATAATCATCTACCATTTTCTCTCACAGATGGCAGGCGATAAGCGGAAGGGTAAGGCGGTTGCTGAGCCGAAGAAGAAGAAGACCAGGCAGCAGAAGGAGTGGGAGCGTGTGCTAGCAGTGCCTGACACTCAGGGATAGCCTCAGAGGGGCATTCGTATCTTAGAGGCCACACAGAGTCAGGGGGAGCAGCCCCAGGGTGAGTAGCAGCAGCAGACTCAGCGGCAGCAGTAGCCACGTCGGTCAGGCAGAGGGCACCAGACCACAGAGCAGTCAGAGTCACCACCCTCACTAGCCAGGTCCGGACCTCGGACACACGGTGGTCACACACAGCCACAGCCGACACCGCGACAGAGGAGAGCTGCAGCAGAGGAGCTCACACAGAGAGAGAGCAGCAGGCTCTAGACCCCCAGCTCCCCAGAGGTCCACGAGCAGAGGCTTTCAGAGTCTATCTCTGTGACCTCAGTCACTTGCCGGGGCCGAAGATTCGGCGGCTGAGGAGTGTGCCAGAGGACCAGTGGTTCCCACAGGCCAGAGAGGAGTGTGACCCCCAGTTCTGGACGATTCTCCAGGAGAGCTTCTATGCCTCCTATATTCACAAAGGGTCTCAGCTCAGCCAGCACCGTATGCTACAGTTCACAGCTTTGAGGGCAGCTGCAGCTGGAGAGGCGATACTCCCCTTCTTCGACTATCAGCGGGGACTGATGGACTTAGTGACTCGGAGGTCACATTACGTCCCCGACTGGGTCAGGGTTTTCTATGCCACTGTCTACGTTGACGCTGACCGGGTTGCCATCAGGTTTATGTTCATGCGTCAGAAGTAGCGGCTTACTCGAGAGGGGATCGCAGAGCTACTTCAGGTGGATCTACACGACGACTCTATTTACTACCTGGCGTACCCCGACGTCGAGCCTCCTCGTCGTGTACACTCACCTGTTCTACCTTCCGACGAGGAGATGAGCTTCCTGTTCCAGCCACCGTTCCTCCCCGGCACACCCAGGACACCAGATCGTTTGATTCGCGAGGCCTACGTGGTTCACTACGCCCTCAAACGGTCTGTTCTCTACCGGATGGGGAACGCAGAGTCCTTGACAGGGGTACAGCAGTGGCTCCTGATGTACATGATGGCGGGTCGCCCCTTTGACCTCGTGGACATCATGCTAGCAGAGATCGAGGATGCCATTATGGATGGCATGGGGATGACACGACAGCAGCCTTTCGCCCACTTGATCAGTTGGCTGCCGTCCCGGCTCGAGGCTCAGAGGTACGTTGGGATGCTTGAGGCATCGAAGTTCGTGTTCCCGACCTACCGGCCTCCGATGCCAGGTGACAGAAGGAGAGGCCCGAGAGGCATGAGGAGAGCCGAGGAGACACTTCAGGCTCGGGCGGCGGCGGCGAGGCAGCTACGGACGAGGCAGCACAACAGGATGCCACTCTTGCTGCAGCCGAGGCACCTCTCCCTCAGTACTTCGCCACTGACGACGAGTCCTCCAGTGACGACGAGGAGTTCATACCTGCTCCAGAGACAGCTAGTTTTCAGAGTCCGTCGGTCACACGACGACGAGGCAGGAGGCTCCACCTTGCCAGGCCAGAGAGAGGCTGAGTCACCAGTTCCCACGATCACAGCTGCTCAGGTGACCCAGTCAAACCAGCTCACTTCACTGATCTCGGCTATGGCTGCTCAGACTCAGGCGACTCTCCAGGTACAGCAGCAGATGTAGTGAAGAAAGAGGTTATCAAGTTACTTGATGCCAGTGATGGCTCGCCGTGGTGGGTCTCGGGCGCTCCCCCTGACCTCCGATGATGGCTCGACGTGCTGTCCTCTCACGTGGTGATTCTCCTCCCTCTCGTCGTGAAGCTAAGTTCCTCTCAATCTTCCTTTCCCTCTCTGGTTTTCTGCCCTTCTGGTTCGATTTTCTTCCGGTGAGGTTGCGCCATGGAGCGGGACCTGGCTCCCCTTCTGGATTTTGGCCATGGTATCTGCTTTGAGAATGATCTCTACGATTGTTCTGGACTTAGAATCCATGGCAACCCTGGTTGCAAACAGTTCTTCCTCCTGGCCACTTTTCGAAGATACTTGTTTCAGCTTAATGAGCGTTCTGTTGCGCTGGCTTTACAATCTTGTCTCGGTGGTTCTGCTGAGGATTTCCAAGTCTCCTATCAGAGTCACAATCACTACAGATTTGTTGTCTCCAGCAAGTTCGTGGGTTTCAAAGTTTTTGATCTCCGCAGATTCATTGGCCGGTCTTTTGACATCTATTTCCATCTTTGGAGCAATGGTGCTCCTCATTGGGAACGTGAGAAAAAATTATGGGAACAAGCAGAAGAACTGCGCTGGTCCAAGGTTTTATCAAAGTCTCAACGTAAGAATCTGAAAAAAAGTCAGGCTAAAAAAGTTCGTTTTGCTAACAGATTGGCTAGTGCCTCTCCTCTCAGGAAAGTTTGTTCCCAGGAGGCGTCTTTCACTTCTATTAAGATTGGTTCTATTGATTTGGCTATCCCCTTGAGCTCCTCTTCTTCGAGCCCTTCTTCGTCTTTCCCAGTTAAAGGCATTCTGAAATTTCATAAGAATGGATCTTCTAATGGTCACAACAGTTCGACTGATCAGAGCTCTCCCCCTGATTCTCCTTCTGTTGATCGTCCTGGGGAGATTGCTGCTGAGCCTGCTCCTCATGATTTTTCAGTGCCTAGTGTTGATCATTTTCTTCAGATTGTGAACGCTGAGCAGGCGAAAGGGTCTGATTCAAATCTGTTCTTAATGCGCCCCTCCTTCGAGGTTGCACCGTTATTCGCAGCCGAGGTTGTTAAGCGTGCCAAACGCTTGGGAGGTTGCACTCGCTGCTTCAGCCTTAATCACCGCTGCTTCGATTGTGCTGCTGGCATTAGATGTGTGGGCTGTTTGCTTTTCGGCCACAAATTCAATTCTTGTGCGAACAGAACTCGGCGTGTGGGACGGCCCAAATGTGTTTGGCAGCCCAAGAGTCAGTCTAAGCCCAATGGCGGAGTTGAAGAGGCGCAGCTAAACAGTATTTCTCCCCCAAATCGCAGCTCTACAGTTGAAAACCCCACTGAAGCTGCTCGTGCTCCTCCGTCCTCCGTCCACATTGCTCCAAGATCATCGGAAGAAGTGGAGGCGGAGATGGCGAACTTCACCGTTGATCCTGCGCCGTACATTCCGGAAGGCCTGGAGCTTGAGGATTGGGCTCGCCCTGCTCGTGGCAGAGTCATTGTCAGTGCCAATCCGCCACGCGCGCATGAAGAGTACGCTATCATTTCTCTCGTCCCTCCCCCTCCGCCGCAAGATTTGTATGAGGCTATGGAAGAAGTGGTTGATTATCTTGTTGAGGAGCGCCATGCTTTTGTGGATTCTAGCTGTCTTTCGCCGCTGGGGCTCTGTCTGGTGCAGTTTCGGTCTCCTGTCACCAGGCAGGCTATGATCAATCTCAGCCCCCTCCAACTGGATGCCAATCGGCAGATTATTGTTCAGGAACATGATCGTGGTCTTAATCTGAGAAGCTGCCCTTTTTCGCGTACCTGCTGGATTATGTTTCTCGCTTTTCCATTGGATTATCAGACCAAAGAAATTATTTCTCAGGCGGTGGGTTATTTTGGCTCGGTGATCACTTGGACCAGCAATGCTCGATGCCGGTCTCGTATCCTGTTACGGTGTAAGGTCTCTCTTATTAGCAGAATCCCCAGAAGTTTACTTATATGCCAGGGCACAGCTATTGGAAATCATGGTTCCTCTTGGTCTGTCCCGGTGTTTGTTCTTAGCAGCAATCCCACTGACGATCTCCCTGGTGATGAGGATCAAATTCCTCCTAATGGCAACCCGCACCCAGTTAATCCTCATTTTCTTCATCAGATGAATCCTCAGGGTGAGAATTTGGGGTTCTTTGAAGATGTTGGCAATCTGGACAATATTCAGCAGGACAATATTGATCAAGGGTGGGAGGCCCCTCAAGCTGGCGATCAGCAGGACAATATGCAGGGTTGGGGGCAATGGATTCAGCAGGAAGGGGAGCAGGTTGATGAGAATGTTCTCGCTGCTGTTGACCAGCTCGCCGAAGTTGCTATGGCCAATGCCATGGCCAATGGCGTCATGCAAGCCCCTGACTTTCCTCAGCACAGTGTCTCTGTCAGTAGTGAAACAAATGTGTTTTTCAGGGCCCAAGGATCCCCTATCACTCAGGAACTGCCTCTCCCTGAATCTGGGAGTGACAGAACTTTAGCTCTTTCTGATGGGAGTCTGCAATCCTTCAGCAATGACTATTCTATCAGAGAACTTGCTGCAAGACTGAATATTCATGCTGGCTTTGGTCCTGCTCCTTCTGTTGAAATGCTCCTGCAGGAGCTTGCTAGGTCTGTCTCGGCTACTCATGCCTCCCTTCCTATGAAGAGCATCCTTCCTCACTCAAGCTGGAACAACATCACTTTGATGCCTGAACTGGACCCCTGGTTTCTTAACATGGATAATCTGAATTGGGGGAATAATGCTGAAGCTTCTTCCTCTGCTGGGCCTAGGTTGCCCAGGCTTCAGCTGTTGGGCAAGTCCTATGTTGAGTTGCAGCCAGACAAACAGCTTGTTCCTTACAATCAGGATTTTGCCAGATTGCAAATCCTTAAAAACATTCATTCCCATTCTCTGGCTGCTGTTCCCACTGTGACTGCTAATTCTGTTGACCCAGCCATGGTTGGCCTGGATCTCCCCCAGCCTTTTTCTAATGATGTGCTCATGGAGCTCGAGGTGGATCAGGGGGGCTCTGATGGTCAGGGTCCTGGCTACTTTGAAGATGGTGGTGCTGCTCCAGCTGCTGGTATTGGCTCTCCAAGTCCTGTTTCCAAGAAGAAGAGGAAGAGTAGACCAAAAACTCCTATTGTTGATGATGAGGTAAGGAGAAGCTCAAGGCTGAGAAAGGAAGGCCTCCAACGTCATGTCCAGCTTGATAATGAACCTAGAAAGAAACCTGGAGAAGCCAGGAAATCGGTCTCCTTTTCTACTGTGGAGGATCTGAAGACTGCCATCATCTGCAGGTCCCTAGAAAATGACATGGAAGTAGAAAGTGTTGATGCTATTGACAGTGATGTTCTCCAGCAGCTTGGCATCTCCTTTTGTGGCATTCCTCCTGTGGAGTTTGATGCTGAGGCTTCTCACACCCCAGAAGACTGATCAATGTTGCTTCCCTGTCTTAATTTTGTTTTGGGTGGTTGGGGTCATGCTTTTGCTGCTAGTAGTACGGTCTCCCCTCTTTTGCTGTTATTTTGGGGGTTCTTCTTGTTTACAGTCCCTTACATTGAACTTGTTAAATGGTGGTTGTGTCATCATTTTCCTATTCCTGCTACTCTTTTTTATGTTTAATGGCCAATAGATCTTGGAATATTTTATGTTGGAATGTTAGAGGCATCAATGATAAAATTAAATGGGAAGCCATTAGAAATAAGATAGATGAGTGTTCTGCCAATATCTTCTGCCTCCAGGAGACCAAAAGAGAGAGCTTTGATCTGTTCTTCATTAGAAAATTTGCTCCCAAGAGGTTTGATAGGTTTGAATTTTGTCCCTCTGTTGGGGCTTCTGGGGGTATTCTTGTGTGCTGGGCCTCCTCTCACTTCTCTGGCTCTATTATTGAGAAACAGCCCTTTGCCATTAAGCTGATCATGTCCTCGACCCACAATCTTATTTCTTGGACCTTGGTGGTGGTATATGGTCCCTGTCGACAGCCTGCTAGAGACATTTTCATCAATTTGCTGTTTAGTCAGACTTTTAATGATGATGACCTCTGGTTAATTATGGGTGATTTCAACTTCTATAGAAGCTCTGAGAATAGGAATAAAGCTGGGGGAAACTTCAATGATTCTGTCATTTTCAATAACATCATTAGCCACTTGGGTCTCATCGAGCTCCCTCTCAAGGGCAGGTCTTTTACCTGGAGCAATATGCAAGAGTGTCCTCTTCTTGAGCAGGTGGACTGGTTTTTTTCTTCCCCTGAGTGGACCAGCTGTTTCCCCAACTCCGTAGTGCTTCCATTGGCCAGAATTACTTCTGACCATTTACCTTGTAAAGTTCAGATTGGTACTTGCATCCCTAGATCCAACATCTTCAGGTTTGAGAACTTTTGGCTCAGGCACCCCAATTGCTTTGAACAAATTTCTAATGCTTGGTCCATCCCTCCTAGTTGTCAGAACAGTGCCCATGTTATCAGTGCTAAGTTTAAGCTTTTGAGAAGGATTCTAAAGAAGTGGGCAAAAAATCTTTCCAAGCTTGCCTTGCTTATTGCAAACTGTAATGCTACTATTGCTTTCTTCGATAAGCTGGAGGAATTTAGACCCCTTTTCTTCCAGGAAAGAAATTTCAGATCTCTGTTAAAGAATCATATCAGAAACCTTCTTGCAATGCAGAATGACTATTGGAAGCAAAGATATACCCAAAGGGTGGTTCAGCTTGGGGATGAAAATTCTAAATTTTTTCATGCCATGGCTACTGAAAGATTTAGAAGGAATGTTATTTGCCAAATTGTGGATTCTAGTGGTAGAATGGTGTCTGACCACAGTGAGAAAAGTGCTATTTTTTACCAAGAATTCAAAAGAAGACTGGGTAGTTCTGTTGGCTGCTCCATGCAGTTTGATCTTGCTGATATCTTACCCCCCTGTCCTGGGCTGGATTCCCTCTGTCTTCCTTTCTCCAATGTCGAAATTGATAATATTATTCACAACCTGCCGATTGATAAGGCCCCAGGCCCGGATGGCTTCAACAGTTTCTTCTTCAAAAAAGCCTGGCATATTATTAGGCATGATGTTTACCTTCTTTGCAAGGAGTTCTTTCACCACAAGGCTGATCTTAAAAGTATCAACTCCTCTTTCATCACCTTGGTCCCCAAAAAAGACAATCCTGAGACTGTTAATAATTTTCGGCCTATCTCTCTGCTCAACACGTCAATGAAGATCATCACTAAAATTCTTGCTAACAGGTTGCAGAATTTTGCCCTTCAAGTGGTTCATGAGAACCAATATGGCTTTATCAAAGGGAAGACGATTCAAGATTCTCTGGGGTGGGCTTTTGAGTTCTTGCATCAGTGCCACCATTCCAGAAGAGAGATCATCATTCTAAAGCTGGATTTTGAGAAAGCGTTTGATTTAGTTGAGCACAGTGCCATTCTTCAGATCATGAAAGCTAAAGGTTTTAGTGATAAGTGGATTACTTGGGTTGAGGACATTCTGTCCTCGGCAACATCTTCTGTTCTCCTTAATGGTGTTGCAGGCAAAGAGTTTAAATGTAAGAGGGGGGTCAGGCAGGGTGATCCTCTCTCCCCTTTGCTTTTTGCTATTGCTGCTGATCTCATTCAGGGTGTTATTAATCTTGAATATAGGCAAGGCCGGCTGGCCCCTCCTTTCCCCATGAACCTGGAGGTCCCTTTCCCTATCATTCAGTATGCTGATGATACGCTTCTCATATTACAAGCTTGTGAATCTCAACTTTTGCATCTGAAAGAAATCTTGCGGTCGATCTCGATGTCCTGCGGGGTCGGTGGTTAACTATCATAAGTCCCGCCCGTTACCCATCAATGTGGATTCGACAAAATTTCTTCCCCGGCTAATTCCTTTGGTCGCTCCGTGGGGGTGTACCCTTTCACCTATCTTGGGCGCCTATGGGTCTTACCAAGCCCCAAGTTAAGGATTATGCTCCCCTTATTTGTCGGATTGAGAGGAAGCTTTATCGCTAGTTCAATGTTCCTCAATCAGGCTGGTCGGTTACAGCTTGTCAATTCGGTCATCTCTTCTCTTCCCACCTATTATATGTGCACCCTCAAACTTCCTGTCACGGTGATTGATATTATTGACAAGCATAGAAAGAATTGTCTCTGGAAGGGTAATGACACTAGGAGAAAAGGCTATAATCTTGCTGCTTGGCATTTAGTTCAAATGCCTAAAGAGAAAGGTGGTTTGGGGGTTATTGATCTTAGTATTCAGAATGATGCTTTGCTTCTTAAGCAGTTGGATAAATTTTACAGGAAAGTCGATGTTCCTTGGATCAGGCTCATTTGGAAGAGGTACTACTCTGAGGATGTGCCCCACCTATCTAGGGAAAAAGGCTCCTTCTGGTGGAAAGACATTCTTAGACTTAACCCTGTGTTTAGGGGTATTGCCCGTTGTATTCCTAGTAAGGGTGACACCATTGGTCTTTGGGAGGATCTCTTTGCTGGTGTGGTTCACTCTCATTCTCTGCCAACTCTTTTTCAGTTTGCCAAAGACCCCAGGATCTCTCTTTATAAGTTTAGGACGTCGGACTCTTTGATTAACTGCTTCAGGATTCCCATGCCTAGACAGGCTTTCAATGAGTTCATCCAACTCCGGGATTTAATCGACAACTTTAATGCTTCCACTGATAATTCTAAAGATGGCTGGACTTATATCTGGGGTCGGCAGAGCTTTTCCTCCAGAAGATATTATCAATATCATTTCTCCTCTATTTCTACTCCCAGGACTATCCCTTGGCTGTGGAAGTCTGGTTGTATGCCTAAGATCAAGCTGTTCTCCTGGCTTCTCCTTAATGATAGGCTTAATACTCGGAATATTCTGAGAAGGAGGGGCAAGTTCTTGGAGGAAGGGTATAATTGCGTCCTCTGTCTGGACCTCATAGAAGAGACTTTGGATCATTTGTTTTTCTTTTGCTCCTCCTCGGAAGCTAGATGGTTTGCTATTGGCATTTCCTGGGATGAGGGCGCCGACATTCATGAGAGAATCCTGATTGCTAAACGTCACTTTGGTTTACCTTTCTTCATGGAGGTGGTGATGATTGGTGCTTGGTGCATTTGGAATGAACGCAATGATCTGATTTTTAATGGGAAGTTGCCTTGCTTGGCCTCTTGGAAATCTCAATTCAAGAAAGAAGTTTTGCTCCACCTCTACAGAATTAAGCCCTCTTTGCATCCAGCTATTCGCTCCTGGTTGAGCTCTCTGTAATCTTTTGTTTATCCTTCTGCAGCTTGCTGATAGTTAGCTAGTTCTTTTGTTAGCTTTCCTTGGCCTAACTGCTGGTTAGGTCTTCCCTTTTGCTTGCTTGCTTGCTTGTAAGTCTTCCTGTACGCTTATCTTTTGCCGTAATATTATTTTCGTTGCCGGGGGGCTTTGCCCCACGGTTCTTGTTCAAAAAAAAACAGCAGCAGATGCAGACTCAGTTCCAACAGTACCAGGAGTCGCAGCAGGTGATCCTTGAGGGGATCTGTCAGCAGCAGGAGGCTCAGAGGCAGCAGATGCTACAGCACCAGATGTTGACTTCACATATGTTCACGTTCATGTCTGGTTGCCTTGGTCAGCTCTTTCAACAGCCAGGACTTCAGCTACCTCAGCCCCCTACCACTGCCGAGCTACAGGCTGACCCGACAGCTCCTCTTCCTCCAGCGGGCGGGTTCGTGAACGTTCCTCTGTCTACTTTCCCACAGACACCTCTCCTTCAGACAGGGGCATTCGCGGTACCTCAAACGACGACACCACGGGCAGCGGTCACCACTTCCTTCCTTGCTCAGCTTCAGATGACCACTCCTGCGTCGTCTCAGCTGGTGTCTCCGCTTACCACAGGAGCACTCATCTTCGAGACACCAGCTCGCACCACTCTGCCCAGCCCACCGGCGTCTACACCACTTCCGACGTTCACTACACCGAGGACAGAGGGTTTGGGACAGGAGGACCACTACCTTCGAGCGATCACAGAGCAGATCTCAGCAGCACTTGCCTCTGATACCGTTCCTCCTGCTCCCGAGGCTACTACAGCTCCCAGCACGACGACCGTCGCACCTCCTCCGCCTCCTCCGGGTTCCTCGTCACCAGCTTGGGACATTCTCGGTGAGGACACCGACATTGACGACGCTTCCGGCTTCTCTGTGCAACCTTCGAGAGTCGTCTCTACTTCACCGCCAGATCCTTCCTCTCCGCCTCAGGCTTAGTCTCCTTTTTGGTGCTTGTTGCCAAAGGGGGAGATAGATAGGGGGAGTAGAGATAGGGGAAGTTAGGGGAGAGTGCAGGTTTTGGAGTTTTTGTAGCCTCTCTCGCTTTTGTGGAGTTTCATGATGAGACATGTATTTGGATCTTGTGTATGTCGATGGTTTACATGTCTACTCATTCTTGTGTGTTTACTTAATGCATGTGTGTTTACCGCTTATTCTATTTCATGCATTAGAAGTAGAGTTTTTATGCTTTTAATTCAAATTTTTGTATATCTCTACTCGTGTTGTCTTCTATCACCAAAAAGGGGGAGATTGTAACGATCTAGGCCCTTTCGCACCTCTGGTAAGGGTGTGTTTCGGTGATAAATGACAACCATATGCTTGTGATTGACCTTTGTTTTGAAGCGGATTTCTAATTGGGTTATTGTCACGAGTATTGAATGAAATGAGACCCCTCAATTTGAATTATTGGGCTCAATTTGGTGGAAGACTGCAAGGCTAAGGACTTTGTTAGTTCCAAGTGTCGCAAAGGAGATGGACACTTGGATTGCCAGTTTGTAGTTTCGACCGTACTATTAAGAGGGGCTCGTACACTAGTAGCTTGACCATGCACTCAAAAGCAATAATTTATGCACACTCAAGTTCCTTGGATCCTATCTAGCTCAGAGAGTTCATGGAAGCAAGGTTGAAGCAAAAGAATCGACGGAAAACTCAAAGGCGCTGAATTGGATGAGTTGAAATCAATTTCATAGCGTCGGATGATCTGACGCCCTATATTTAATACGCGTCGGATGAGTTCTGCAGCCAACTGGTTCAAAATGGACCGTCGGATGAACCGACGGTACAGGCATCAGTTCATCCGACGCCTTAGGGTTTGGCTACAGTTCTGGTCAAGGGTCTGGGCTCAAGCATCGGACGATCCGACGCCTTGACCATCGGTTCATCCGACGGTTGCATTTAAATTCAACAGAGACGCGCCAAGACTTTTGCTTCAGCACCGGATGAACCGACGCTTGGATGGTATACTCAACGGTTCATCCGACGGTGTGTTTCAAATCATACAGTACCACCCCAAGTGTAGTGCCTTCAGCACCGGATGGTCCGACGGGGCATCGGTGTATAGCGTCGGTGCATTGTCTGGGTTTCTTGGTTCAACGGCTATATTGGGCGCTGTGAGTGACCGGATGATCCGACGCTAAGCAGGGGGCACCATCGGTTCATCCGATGGTACAACTTTTTCAGGGGACTTTTCCAACGGCTAGCCTCCTTTGCTAGGCCTATAAATAAGCCCCCCTGCCTCTCTAGAGCTGCCTTTGCCACTCTGAAAATCTATTGCAGCCTAGGAGAGAAGGAGAGTGTGTTCTTGCCTATTGGGATTTCTCTTCCTCTTCATTGAGGTGTTCTTTCTTATTGAGCAAGAGTTTCAAGGTGCATCCATGGCTTAGCTGAGTGCTCAGGTCAAGTGAAGGTTTGCGGGCTTGTTACTCTTGGAGTTTGACGGCTCCTAGACGGTCCAGGTGACTTGGGGGTTCTTGGTGAGCTCTTGGAGATTGTGGGAGCCTCAAGACAAGCTTGGTGTACACGGTTCGAGACCCACCGTTCCGGAGATGGAGAACGGGTACTCTTAGTGAGCACTTGTGTCTTAGTGACTCAAGGGGGAGCGATACTCTAAGTGAGTGCTCAACGTGGATTAGGGGGAAGCGTCAACTTCTCGATACCGCGGGAAAAAATCCGGTCGCCTCTTGTCCATCTTATTTACTTCTAGCACTTACTTTCAGCATTTCAATTCCACTCTCAAGTTTCTTTGTCTTTGTTCTAGCTTGTTTCGCTTGTGTGCTTCATATCTTGCCTAGGTTCTCATATTGCCTCCTAGTGTGATATTTGCTAAGGAAACTTGTGTTAGTGTGCTCTAGAAGTAGGGAAGAACCTTTTTAGTATGGGCAACACTGGTTGATAGGTTAAGGTTTTCGTTTTTTCTTAGAGCTTGCAAAACAAGTCCCATATTCAACCCCCCTTCTATGTGACTAGATCCTACACGGCGGCGGGGCAGCAACGAAGGCGCTAGCCGCGGCCGCGACGAGATCATCTGGGAGCGCGAGCACCAAGAAGCAGGAGGAGGCGGGCACTCCGCGCAGCAGCACCCGGCTCCGGCGGACGAGGAGCCGGCCGCTCGACGGCGTCGTCGACCGCGCGCCCCTGGCTCGCGTGCTTCGAGCGCTTCATCCTCGAGAGCACCACCGTCGCCGGCGTCGAGTCGGTCGTCGACCACCCACTGCTCTACATCCAGGTGCGGCGGCTTCATCTGCGGGCAGCGGTTCTGCCACTGCGTCGTGGACACGCCTGTCGAGATGCAGTTCGAGAAGGCTGCCTGCGCGCTCGCGTGCGGCGCCGCCGCGTCGTCGGTCACGCTGGCGTGGGGCAGAGTGATGTTCATGGCGTGATGGCCCCCGCGGCCGTTGTACCTACACCTCGAGTACCGAGACCCGGCGGGCGGGCACGACAGGATGCTGTCGACGCCGCCCGGCGACATGGCCCGCGTCCCCTTCTTCGGGCCACGGGAGGTTGGGCATGCTTCTTTCAACTCCGTTTGCAGATCGACGAGAAGCTCTTGTATTACCATTGCGTGCGAATTGAGAGGAACAGACAAATTAAAACGGCTCTCGCATTCACGAGAAGAAAACTGCGATGCATTGCCCGGTGTCCAAAGATCCAAGATTTGGGGAGGGGAAGGAGAAGGTGACATAGCATGGTGGGACCCACGAGTTAGGAATGAGAATAGGGAAACTGCTGAAACAAATTATGTTATGTTTTAGGGATGAGAATATTTTTAGGGAATCTGCTGGAGTTACTCCTACTACCTGCCAAATCCTCGATCTGCCGTTCCATCTTTCTGCGACAGTCATCCTGACTACTCTCGAGTGAGCTCTAGAAGCTCCCGTGCTGTCGTGCCTGCTGGCGGGCTGGCGGCTAGCCGCACTTCGGCCGGACGACGGTACTCGGAGTCGGAGCACGCATTCAAGTAGCGGCAACGTGCGTGATCTCTGATCTGTGTGTGATCATATATAATATGCGAGCCGTGCAACTTGTGATCACAGCCATCTGCCCGCACACCGTCGCCGTTCGCGGGCGGAAAGGGAAGGTCCAGTGATGGCCCTGTTACTGCAGACATTGATTCAGAGTAGTCATGGAGCACCGGCTGGCACGACGACGTTCTTCTTCCTCCGGGGATCGATGCGGCGCGACGCGAAGACGACCGGCCGGCATCGTTGCGCCGCCGCGCTGTGTGGCGCGGATGGAGTTGCCTGGTGGGATCGATCGGTGGGTCGTCGCTTGCGCGTCGTGTCCTCTCTCTGTGTTTGCCGGACTCGATCTCATCCCTCTCCTCGTTTCCGGCAAAATGGCAGGGTATGGGCGTACGCTCACACAGCTCCGATCCGCAGGCCGCAGCAGCTGCTGCTGCTGCTGATGATGATGATGCGCCATGCGCGCGCGTTGGTTCATACTCCACGCACGCCACGGGTCCAACCACCGATCGAGTTCGTCAATTTTCGCGGTTTGCTCTCGGTGTGTAAATCATCCATGTGTGTTAAGTTCCTTAAGTGGCTATTAAGATTTAAGAGCATAAAGGAGATTCACATCAACAAAACATGATTCACAAACAAGATTCCACACTAGTTTAATCTATTTCAACTTGTACTTGCGTTTCACATGCAACGAAAATGCTTGTCTTCTCATCAAAGAAAAACAAATATGCTTGTCTTTTCCAAGAACACAAAATAACGATCAGAGCTTAACCGGCGGATCTCATCGGCGGTGCACAGACCTCGATGCGGTCATGCGGCGCCCCTAGCTAGCCCCGCTGCCCCGGACACCGCATCGCGGAGCTTGGCTCCCGAAGCCTGAGTTGCAGAGATGTTGTAGACGTTATGGATCTACAACGGCAGGGGCGTGCGGATGAGCCGGCTCAAACTCACTCATTACACCAACGAGCTAAAATGTCTGCTCGAGCTGGCTCATTAGGATAACGAGCCGAGCGAGCTAACGAGATTTGGCCCAGCCCTATACGTGGTTGTGCTGCTTTTCTAAAAATCACATATTAGTTATTAGTTATCATAACTACTTTTTCAAAAGTCACAACACAATCAAACACATTTTTAATCCTCCACTTTAATATAATTAATACGATGCAGTGCGTATTTGAGAATATTTTTTTTCAGATTTACATTCGATAATTCAGAAACTGTTTGGAAAGATTAAGCATAACTAAGATGGACCATATGCATGTGCCTAATTTATATGCATTGAACATAATGTCAAATAAAGTAGTACTTCATTTTTAGCATGTGCTCACGAAGAACTTTAATTTGTACTTCACCATAACGCATATGCTGAGAATTAACTAACTAAAATCCATCTTTTGAAACAATGGTTTTTTAGGGTTTTTTTCTAGATTATATTTTTTATGACCATCTTGAAGGTGAATAGCTCGATCGAGCAAAATTCTCATCGCTACAGGATGCACTAGGACGGACCATTGCGACTTGTCACTGGAATGGGAAATCACCATCAATGAATGTTGGAGAAAATTAGAACTATGCCATATAATTTTGCTAATTTGGAGATATATCATCCTGATCCACATGTCAGTAACTATGCACCCACACACACCGATCACATATTTCCAAACCATGAAAGTTATAATGGCATGATGTTGTTGTGACTTGTGAGCCTGTGACTCACGCAATCTTATTTACAGTTTTGACATCCCTAGCTCACAAAGACTATATTTGAGTTTTCACTGGAGTTGTCTATCTCAAGATGAACTCTAAAAATTCGAGAAAAATCATCTAAATTTGGAATACTGTAACATATCATATCGCGCCTTGTATAAACATAAATGGAGGGAGTATATCGTACAATATCCATCATCCATGACTATTCATCTTATTCAAAAAATTATGCATACACCATTTGTTTGTTTGTGACTTACTTTACCATCAAAGTTATTTTAAGTATAAACTGAACATTTTGCATATTTGCACAATTTTTTGAATAGAATAAATGGTCAAATGTTGTGTGCTCAAAAGTCAACGGTGACTAGTAATTTCAATTTGGAGCGGAGGGAGTATATATCAACGACTAAATTCCTTTGTTGTGGGTAGTATATGTACTTAATAACATTGTAATGCGGTATGCCCGTTGCACAAAATGTAATAAAGTGGTGTCCTGGTTTGACTCAAAGGTTCAAGTAGTAGGTTTAGTCGTCGCTGGCACCAGAGAATTCGAGTCCCTGATGTGTGTGTGTGTGGGGTAGCAACAAGGGGTGCGGCGGTACGGTATCTTATGTTTGGTGAAAAATCGAAATCCCTCGTTTTCCCAATCTCACAGCTTGCATTGTATTCTCACATAGTGAAGTTCTGATCTAGCAAGAAAAGCGGACAAGGAGTAGGTGGAGTATTGGAGTTGAATGAAGAGGATTTACTATTAATTGATAATAATTTCCTATTCAATCTCTCCGATCCACTCCACTCAATTGCTCCGCAAAACCAGTTGGGCGGCCGGTCGCGCGGAGCGACCGGTTCCGACCAGCCCGCGCTTCCCGGTTCCCCTTGCCGCAAACCCTGCATCTTTTTTTACTTTCATAATTTATGTGTATAACCTGTCATTACGAAAAAAACATGCACACAACTCGTCGTTTACAGAAAAAAGTTATACATACAACTCGTCGTTACAGAAAAAATATACACATAAGTTGTTATACAAATAATTGTGCATACAAGTTGTACGTATAAATTCTACACACCATCAAAAATTTATACTCACAGATTATCTGATAAAATTTTATAATTCGAAATTATACTTCAAAGTTATATGTACAAGTTATGTCATTCCAAAACAAAAAATTGTGAGGGAGATTTTTTTTTCAGAAAAGGAAGTTTGCAAGGGGAGGGTAACCGGTCGCTAGGAGCCCCCTAGCGACCGGTCGCTCATTAATTAGCACAGCCCCAATTGCTCTTGTGCCCAAACGAACCCGGCCAATCTGGCCGACCGAACCCGGGCCACGTACGTAGTGCAGTACAGAGCTCACTAGGTGCCTGTCGATCGTGGGTTAGCCCTGCTGGTACGTACGTGCGCAAGACAAGTACGTGTACATCCAGACCACATGCGTGTGCCCCTCTGCAGGGGTCGCATCAACGTCCTCCACCCAGCAGAGCAGTAGCCCCGCCTGCACGCCCGCCGCTGCTAGATCTCTCACGCGCGCGGTGGCGCGTGCACCCACATGCTACACGCGCCGGGGCTTATAGGCCTGGCATAAAAGTTTTGTACGTGCCAGTTCATGTGTACGTGCCGTGTGTGTGGCACTGTCGTCGTCGTCTTCTCAGATCTCACTGACACCATCATCGTCATTACTAGCTAGCTATAGTACGTACTCTCAGCTTCGACGCGGTGTCAGACAGATGAGCACTGCCGATCGAGGTGGGGGGCAGGCAAGTGCTACGTAACGCCACACTGTTGACAACGCGTACTACGTGCGTGATGGACTACGTGCTTAGTTACACGTACGAACACTACTCGAGACCCAATAATGCTTTCTACTGTTCTCGATTGACTGTTGGAGGGTGTACGTGGTGTAGTACTACGCGTATATACTTGCGATCGATCCGTCTTGACCGCCGGCATATCTTGATGGTGCCCGGCCTTTAATTAACCTGCTCCGATCCGTCGTGCGTGACGTGATGAGCGTACGATCGTGGAGGAATTCAGTGCAATGCAAAGACGCACACATCCAGATCAACACATTGATGTACAGTGTTGTCATGCAATGCATGCATGCCGACTGCTGAGCGGATCGGGGAGTAGGACAAAACGGCCAAGACTAGCTCGATCACTAGGTAGAGGCGCCGGGCAGCACCCGGTTCGAGTCCGGATCGAACCCAACCGTCAAAACTCAAAACCGACCCGGTGGTGATGGGAACCCACCGCGCCGCCACGCGCGCGTATGTGCGGGCCTTATAAAACGTGATCACACAAACGTGATCACACGCGTCGGGCGCACGTAACACAGTATAGGTTCGACTACCCCCTAGCTAGGCCGGCCCTAGGCGCCGGAGAGAATGGACGGCGGCGGCACGGCCTCGCGCGGCGGCAGCGGCGGCAACCCCGCGATCGAGGAAGACGATGGAGTGGAGGAGACTACGCCGCAGCTACCGCCACCGGCCGTGGTGGCGATGCTACTCGCGATGATCAGTAGGTTGATCAGGAAGCGGCGGCGGTCCCGGGTGCAGCGGCCCAGGCGGCGCCGCGCGGTGGTTCCGACCGCCGTCGGGTCGGGCCACAGCGCGCGGCGGACCAAGGAGTTCCGGCAGTGGCGGGAGTCGTACCTGCGCGCCAAGATACGGGAGAAGGAGGCGTTGGCGACGCTGTGGTACTGGTACCAACACATCGGGATCCCGCCGGCGTAGCTTCTCCAGCCACTTGCCCTGGCCGTCAGCTTTTTTCGTCGTTGGACCTATAGTTTGTATTTGTTAACTAAATTCAAGTAGATGTAGCCATTTGCGAATAATTGCAATTATGTGCTCTGTACCCGTGAGTGATATCCATAGATGCTTCATGAATAGTTAATGGTTTCCTGGTAACGCAGAGGTGTTGTTCTTGACTGCAAATAATGTGCCCTTTAAAATTCACTGCGTATTCTTGCTAGAATCATCTCAGTTATCTTCAAACACAATTCGTAGGCGCTGTATATGCGATTTTACAAACGCAAATTTAAATTCAACGTGGAATGAGAAGCAAAACTATATATGATTTGGAACACAGCAATACTAATACTGTACTGCAGCACGGCAACAGCTGCAATAATATATCCTCAACAGCTCAACTATTATATATACCATGTACATGGCATCAATGGAACACACTGACTGGCAACAAGGCAGCAACTCTATCTAGATTTTTCGACAGATTCTGAAAAATGGGTGCTTTCGATTTGGCGTGTGACCTGTGAAACCGCGTAGTGAGAGCCGCTTGATGCCGCATAGTAAGACGTCACCGTGAGCTGAGCAAACCTTGGAAGCGCATATGCTGCAACAGATAACAGATCATTAGATGCTAATGACTACTAGGCTTTCTCCCAAGTTCAAAGTGTCAATGCAGAAGAAAAAGACAGGTCTACTGAGTGAATAATTCTGTCAAACCACATCCATGCTATGTGTCTCAAGAAAAGAAGATATCAAGCCAGGATTTGGTATGTTGGATTTGGCATGTCTAACGTGTGTTTGCCACAGGAGTACAAGATAATGAAAAGAAAGAACTTCTGCACTGTGCTGGAAGCCCAGAACAGTTCCAGTTTTCCATCCCCTGACCCTCATCAGATTGGCTTAACATACATATCCATACTTCAATTAGCTGCCCAAAATCTATGTCGACTATACAGATTTATAATTACCATCCCTCCCATTTGTTCAAGCTATAACCTATTTGTGCTAGTTGTACTAGCAAACGTTGGTATTGCACCTGACATTCTTGCCATGCTTTCAGAATAGCAAATCATGTTCATTGGATAACCAAGAATATGCAAACACTGTATTAGGACCTGAACAACTAGGCAAAAGCTATCATACAATTTGCTTTGCTTGGACTTGAATATATAAACCATGATGTTTACAAGCCAGTAAACATCCAATCCTAGTTAAACTGAACAACTTTTAGGCACACATGATTGGGTTGAAAGATCTGGATGGAATCGGACATGGTTGCTTACTAACTTTGCATCGTTTATTATAATATGTATAGGAAAACATTAATATAGCGAGGTTCTAGTAGTGTTTTGACAGGAAAAAAAATGACCACTTCGCATCCTCCAACCCTAATGATAATCCTTTCTACTGCATATATAATTTCTGTTTTTGTACCCCTGTTGCCAAAACACATTCACTTTTTTCATATTCTTATGTGTAGCTCTCCAGTCTTTATATATGAAGCATTGGTTTTAAAATCAGATTACAAAAAGGTCAAGTAACTTGTGCAAACAATTCCAGATTTCCAGAGAGCAAAAAAACATATACATATTTATTGGAGACTTACCACCAAATACAGCACTGGCACCTGAGAACAACAGCAGTGGTGGCACCTGCACAAAAGCATCCAAAGTGAACAAAAGTAACAATGCCATCCTCAAACTCTATAGCCACACAAATCAACAAAATGCACCGTATTTATTAGTAATTACAACTGAAGCATAGGAAAGCAAATATACAACACAAGCTGTACAGTATTATGATACTACAATACCAGAAATCTCATAGACAAACCTGAATCTGTGTTAAGAAGGTTGATTAAAATATAAAGCCTAATGTGTGGGTTGCCCTGTTCAAGGTCTCCAATCCCAAGTTTCTATCAAATAAACTATGTAGGCAATCAAAGATCTGACTTGGAATATTTCTTTGCTTTCAGCTATAATGTTTTCCAAGAATCCTACAATACTCTATTAATACTTTTAAATGCAGCAGCATACATCCCAATTTGGAGTTCAGTTGAGCTTGATTTATGTCTGAATGCATAGCAACATAATCTTAGTTTTCTTTGGATCTAGCACCATGCCATACTTTCGGTAAAAGAAAAGCACACATTCACCTTTTAGAGCAACGAATTATACTGCAGACAGTCTTTATTAACCTATCTTTGTCAAAGCTGACTGCACAGAATTCAGAAACAAGTTCAGTTTTGTCGGTGATAAATTGTTTACCAAAGATCGCCATGTTACCAAACACTGAATAATTTCCTTCTATACATATCTAAGTAATACAATTGTGCCCAGAGCTCAGACTTCACACATGTGAGATATCGAACCTAGAGCAATCTTCTCGAACAGAAGAAAAGCTATCAAATATAGATAACAATACAAAACACTTATGAAGTACTAACATATGAACTTCAACAAATAAAGAAAGAAAACTTACCCCAACAAGCAACTGCAGCCACTTCGGCCCCTTCACATGCTTCTGGACAAAAGGTATCCCTGTTCCAAAGGAAACAACGTCTCAATTTCAGGATACCAGGCTGCCTACTGATTGAACCCCCAGAATCAAACAAGGAGCTGAGCAATACCAGTGTTAAACCCGTGCACAGCACTGAGCAATGCGCCGGCGCCGGAACCAGCCTACAATAACACCACAACCAGGACAACAAAAATCATAAACAAATCAGCAACAAATTTCCCCGAACAATAACACCAAAGCCACACGGAACTCAGAGCCGCGTGACCTCGATCCAAACCAGCAGCATCGAGAGAGCGCGAGAGGGATCTCGTGGTTACCACGGCGGTGGCGTCGTGCAGGACGGAGGTGATGGCCCAGTCCCCCTCTCCCTGCGCAGCGGAACAGAAGAACGGGGTCAGAAGGAACGCCGCGAACGAACGGCGGGGCGGAATCGGGAGAGGAAGGGGGGATGGGATGAGACGCACCGCGGTGGGATTGAGGAGGGAGAGGCATCGCGGGCAGCGGGGAGAGCCGAGGCCGGGGTTGATGGTGGGGTCGCGGTGGAGGTGCGCGCCGCTGCGGAGCTTCTCCTCGTACACCTCCCGCGTCCCCATGCCGGAGGAGAGGCTTTCGCCGCCGCCGCTGATCGGGGGAGACTGGGAGAGACAGTCGGAGGCGTCGTCTCGACTCTGACGACTCGCGCTGGGCTGCGGGCTGCGTGGGTTTCTGGACTCTGGTTCCTTGTCTTGGCTTCGATGCGCCGCCTGCCGGGCCAGGGGCTGGGCTGCTGGGTTATGTGCTATCGCCGTAGATCATGCCATTACAATTTCGCAGTTTTTGAAGTACATCAATACTATTAAAAAAAACTATGTCACTGTCGTTACAATTTTGAGGTACGTCATTATATACATTTGGAGACGAGTTGGACCCACTGTCAGGTGTATAAAGGACTATTGTATATTTGTATGGATAAGATTGCCCCTACTCAGCTTTCTCTTTCACACTCTCTCATTCCACAGACGTGTGGGACCCACATGTCAGGGTCTTCTTCAACCTCCCGCCCTGTCTCCCCTGCAGCGTCAGAGCAAGGGCAGCCCTAGATGGACGCGGAGCCGAAGGAGGCATTGGCAGCGGCGAGGCTCTTCGCATCGGCGGGCTCCTGCACTCCGTCGAGCTCCGCCAACGGGAAATCGAACCCGTGACGGAGGGAGCAGCAGGGCATCGGGACTCCTCGCGCCTTCGAGCTCGATTTTCCCAAGGCGACACGGCTACATCACAGCTCGCCGGCGGAGGGAGGAGCAGGTCGCTGCCGCTTGGTCCCTCGGGGCAGAGCTTCGCCGCGTGCCCCTGCAAGCCCAGATGACCGGTCCCGCTGCCAGCCTGCCGCCGCGTGCCCCCGCAAGCGCAAACGGCCAAGCGCAGCGTGCCCACGCAGTTGGCTGGGCCGCCGTCGGTGGCCTCGCAACCTGCTCTACCCTTCCTGAATCTTGTGGAGAGCGTTGGAGCTGCAGTGAGAAGAAAAGGAGAGAGGTAGAATATGATACTTACTATGGGGCCCCACGCATCACAGGTAGGAGAGAAGGAGAGAGAGGGCAAAATGATACATACGGAATACGACATCCTCAGACTGGTAGCACTCGTCATACTCCAAACGCATCCCCTAAAACAGAATATTCCGTCCAAATCGTCGAATTTTTTGCGGACTGGCGTCAATTTCCCCGCACCCGTCATCCCCTATACCTTATACTCCATACCAACAAACACCCGTGGGACCCGCTTATCAAATTTTTTTTAACACCCCCCTCCCCACCGGTTCCCCTCCCTACGGTCCCACTCCCTCTCTCTCCTTTCCTCTTCCCTCCCCGCCTCGCTACTTCCGCCCACCCCACCGGGGCGGCGCCTCGGCGGCCGAGCACCGTGCGCGCCCGGATCCGGCCGGCCCCTTGCCCCCGGGCGAGCCTCGGCGGCCGAGCTCCGTGCGCGCGCGCACAAGCTCCATGCGCGCGGGCGCGAGGCACCGCGGCGGCGCGCGGGGCCCACCGAGGACCCGGAGGCGGCGACACGGGGACGGAGCACGCCGCCGCGGCCCGGGGGCGGAGCTCGCATGTGCGCTCGCCGCGTCCCCGGCGGCGAGGAGCCCAAGGTTGGGCGAAGCGAGGAGCGGGGAGCTCTCGCGGCGGCGGCGCTCGTGGAGGCCGGCGCCGCGCGCGGCGCGCATGGAGGCCGGCCGGCCCGAGGGAAAAGGAGGCGGCGACTCGGCTCGGCGGAGTTCGTCGGCATCTCCCCCTGGCGCGATATCGAAATCACCGGCGCGGTCAGTCAAATCCGCGTCCGCCGCCCCTTCCTCCGGCGGTGACACGCCCCCTGGCCAGGTCTCCGCTCTCCCTCCCCTCTCCGGCCACCGTCCCTTTTCCCTCACGCTCCTCTCCGTCGAAATCGTCGGCGCCATCTTCCTCTCCCTCTACTGCGATGGCGCGGAGCAGCAACTGCCGACCGCGAGGTGGGACCACGCGCGACGTAGCGCACATACTGGAATGCGCTCTATTTGGCGCACGCGGGATGCGAACGGGACGTCCAGTAGCTGATGGCGTCCCCCGGTGCGGAGGGAAATACCCTAAACGCCTACTGCAGCACGCCGTCCCGTTCGGCATACCGCACCCAGTGCGACCAGCCTCATGTACACCTGCAAGTGGGTCCAAGATGGTGTTGGGCGTAGATAATTGCATCTTCAAACAAGTGCAGAATTATAATAGCACCAGTGCAGTTAGTTGAATAGTAATGGCGCCCTTCAAAATCGTGCAAATTATAATGCCACAGATCAAATAACTTTTTTTCCAATTCAATCATGTGTTGCCGCCGCCGTTGTGGTGCCGCTGGCTAATCCTATTCGCAAATTTACACGACAAATCTATCACATCTAATTATTATTCTATAACATCAAGTCATATATTCTCTCACATCATATACTCCAATATAATTTTTTTACACAACTTTGCAAATTTGCAAAACTAAGGCTTTGGAATACAGGAATGGGAACAATGTGGGATTAGAGTGTCATGCCATTTTGAGCCCTGTGGAATGAAAAACATAGGAGAATTGCTAGATTGATCATTTGGATGAACCATAGGTTGGACCTCATGTTAGAAATCCTCCAAAATCTCTAGGGTTAATTGGAAATATGTCATTACAACTTTCATGGATTGGAGATCTGCCATTGGAAATCACCTAATTGGATATATGCCATTACAATTCAACAATATGTCGAAATTGAATGGCACATTTCCATATCACTCCTAATTGCAATGGCAAGTTTCCAATATCACTCTGAATTGCAATGGCAAATCTCGACGTATGGTTGAACTACAATGTCAAATTTCCAACTAAGCGATTTTTAATGGCAGATCTCCAATCCTTAAAAATTGTAATGACATATTTCAAATTAACCCAAATCTCTATGGAACAAGCCATTCCATAGGAATTTCATAGGAATTGTAAAGGGTTCAATCCTTTGTTCCAAAAGGCTTGGTAGGAAAACTTCCTATAGGATTTAAATCCTACAAAACCCCTTCATTTTTCCTGTATTTTCTAAAGGAGGCCTAAAGTTCTAATTTGCGGCGCCGCACACGAGCGTGGCATTGCGGTGACCGAGAGGCCACAGGCTCATAATCTACGATTTGGCAACTTTACGCAGCGATGATGACCACATCAATTCACTCTCTGATGATCTGATCTCTCTCAATGACACAGCAGCACACAGACAGTACGCACAATCTGGTAGTTTGCTTAATCCATATTCCGTATTATATACTACGTTACAGCTCCAGCTGCAGCTGGACTGTAGATTTGGGACGCGGTGGCATGATCAGTCTGGGTACAGACTTGAACTCAACTACGCCTGGAAAAACGTCAGGCCTGGCACGCTCTGCTCGCGATGGCGGAAGCGTACTCGAAGATCGTTGGATCTGGTGACTGCCGCAGGTGGACGATGACCGGGAGCAGCTCCGAAGACCGGAGGAAGTTCCTGCAGATGGTATGGTCGCACATCTTGCGCAGGGCGAAGAGCACGATCCTCAGCGGCGATTCGGTAAGAGCATCCCGCCTGCTGGGGCTCAGGGCAACGGTAGAGTAACTGCCGACCATCTTCAGCAGCGCCTGCACAACAATATAGGCATGTTTGGATCACCTTTAGTCTCATGACTAAAATTAGTCAGGCTAAAAAATTTTAGTCACCCTTTTTGGAAGCGAAAGAAAAAGTGTATTAAAAGAAAGCATTAAAGTCTCTATTCGTCTCTCCCTTTCTCTTCTCTCTCCTCTTTCTCTCTCCTCTCTCTTCTCCCATGGCTTGGAGCTATTGGCAGCATGCATGTGGTCATTAATGAGGAAAGAGGAAGATGAGATTTTAGTTCCTTTTAGCTCCCCCACCCCCTACTAGCAAAGTTTAGCCTCAAGACTAATTTTAGCCTCACTTTAGCCTCACCCGTTTGGAAGTTTAGCTTCTACTAGAGGCTAATTTTAGTCAGGCTAATTTTAGTCCATATGATCCAAACATGCTCTAAGTTGGGGAATGAGGGTAGAGTTATGTAACAAAGACTTAACAAGTTCATTAATCCGAATTATGGTCGTCTGTCCGTTCTTCATAGGAAACAGGAGATGAAAGCATTTCTCAACAGTTTTATCGAGCCACAGTGGGACTAGAAGCCACTCAATGCAGACAACAGAGAATAACAATGAGAAATAGGCGAGACTTGTAAGACCTGAATTGCGCCCTGGGAGATGATGTCTTCACAGAGTATATCAGAGTTCCTCACTAGATTACTGAGGGCGCCTGCAGCGTTGCCTTTGGTTTTATCCTCCTCCTCAGGACTAAGAAGTAACTTGGTGAGTTGAGGTATGGACCGCCTTAGCTCTTCATACAGCATGTCATTATGATATGCAGCGTTGCCAACCTGACATGTCAAGAATAAAAACAAAGCAGCTCAGTCTGGCCCTCCTCTTGGCACTTGATATGTAGTAGTTCAACTCTTTTGAAGGCATTTTACAAACTTACAGCAAAACATGCAAACTTCCGTGTGCGTTTGTCAGGATCGGAACATCTGTCAACCACGAGCTGGATCACCTTATTTGCTGCCTGCAACCAGACATCAGCAAAGTTAATACTACTAGCGTGTGACTTCATTCTGCAAAGAAATTAAAAGAGAATATACACCCCCCTTCAAAAAAAAAGACTACACATATATTTTTCTTACAAGTGGACTATAAAAATAGGAGCTGTGGCGACACATGTTGCCGATGGCACTGCAAGCTTTTGCTCTTATATCAGGATCTTCATTAGACAACAAGTTCTTCAGAAATCCAACAAGGCCACCTTTATCAATTGGTACATAGAAGTCCTGGGCACAAGCACGATATGTCATCAGTTTGAATATCCAACAAAGCTAAAGCCACAATATAACATCTTTCCTAGACATTCAAGAGAAGTCATTGCTGCAAGGAAATGACAAACCTTTGACATCCGAGCAAGGTCAGAAACAATCATAAGGAAATCAAGCAAAGTCTCCTTCACAATAGGACCCTCAAGGAATCCTGCTACTCTTCTTGGATCTAGCAGGCCTTCTTTAAGAAGCTGCAAAGCAAGTGGCCGGTAACCTGCCATTTTGGCTACAATGGCCAGGGGCCTAGCTAGATCTTCCAGTTCGACATAGTCAAGACAGCGAAGCATACATCCAGGGATACCAACCTATAGAAAGAGAAAATCATGGAAATGCTTACTAATAATTAATAAACAAGAAAAGAGAGAGCCAACTAATCAGACCTCTAGCATAACTTGAATGTATTGCGGCATGTTTTGCTCAATAGTTTTCAGCATTTCCTTATTCTCTGTACCAATTCGTCCACCGGGTGATGCAATGTTAAGCAGGAAGCCACTATTGATGGATGCAGATGCAGACGGTATGTTCGTAGAACTCTGCACAGCAACAAATGGAAATGCCAAGATATCAACAACTGAGTTTATCAGGTCCCGGACTCCCCTCTTCCCACCACCAAGACCTGTCCAGGCTGCCAATGCCTTGAGGTGTACATCAGACAACAAGTCAGTTAAGAGCTTTAACTGTTCCCTTCTATACAGGATCTCACGGAAAATTCCACCAGGAAGGCATTGAGATAAAGCAGAAAGAGTCCAGAGGACTCCCAATGGAGACAACCCACTGCGACTCACTGAACCATCTTTCCCATCAGATTTCTCCTTTGAGAAACCATCAGTAAGCAAGCGGATTAATAGCTGTGGGATGCCAACTGAGCAAGCTTGTTCGATGGCCAATGGCCCGCCCCATTTTAGTCTTATCTCTAACAGCCCAATACTTCCATCACGGAGTCCGAAAACATTCAGAAGGCCAGCATTATATCGACAAAGTGCCTCACTTCCATCAGATGACCAAAGCTTCAGCAGAGTGTGCAGTGTTTCCATACGTGGAAACAAAGCAAGGGCGGTTTCACAAAGAGAAGATCTAGTTTGACCTCCATTTTCAAGCGAAACAAGTGCTGAGAGTGCAAGCATTGCAGATGCACAGTGTGGCTGCAGGCAACTCTTGACAGTATCATCAACAGATGAGAGGTGTGCAAGCACTGAGAGCCGGGACCGCTGTTTTTTCTGGGAACTTGTTAGGATAACTGATGCTGACGATCCCCCCTCTGCCTTCAGACATGTAGCTATTGTTGCTAATGCAAGGCAGCAGTGCACTACCAGGGCATGAGGGTTGGATAGCTTGCATTTCTGATTGCTGTTCTGCTTGGATTCCTTATTTAAAATTGATCCACACAGCAACAATAATGAAAACATGTCAGACACAATTGTTCCATCCCCACCATATTCTACTGCATCAACATCAGATGGCAAATTCCATGGACGACAAATAATGGCACAGAAAGACGTATTCTGCAGACAGGCCCTTGAGATAAGCTGAAAAGCAAATTTTAACTGCATTAAGAATCAATACAATCGAGGCAAAATCAGTAAAGAACTGTATTGTACTAATTTATCGCAATGGAAAATGGATAACAGTAGTGTGGCATGTTAGCATGCTGTATTAGGGCCGGCCCTATGGGCCCTGGGTAGTCTTGCGCAGGCCTTATGGCCCATGCGCCGCCCCCTGATTGGGGCTGTATAGATGGATAGAGATTGGGGGCAAGGATCACCTTCCAGGTAATCCTTGCCTATATATGTACATGAGCTTAGGCTCCTCATCAATCAATCCATTATTCTTCCCAGTAATATCGCTTTCATGGTATCAGAGCGGTGGAGGTCGACGAGGGACGCTGGTCCATGGTAAGCTCCTCCAAGATGAGGGCGGAGCGTGCCTCCAAGAACGTGGGGAAGTCCCGCGCGAGACGGAGATGGCGCCCGACACCCTCGAAGCGCTCGGCGAGGCCACGGATGACGTTGAGTACCAGCGTACGGTCGCTGACCGGTTCTCCAAGGTCAGCGAGGGAGTCGGCCATGTTCTTGAAGCGGCGGCAGTACTCCGTGATGGTCAGGTCCCCCTGACAGAAGTGGCGGAACTTGGCGTCGAGATGGAGGGCGCGAGTCTCCTGATTCCCGACGAACTGATCCTCGAGGGCAAGCCAAACGGCGCGAGCCGTGGCATCCCGAGAGAGCACAGACTCCGCCAAGTCGTCAGAGATGGTGCCGGCGATCCAGGACTTGACGACGCAGTCCATGCGGCGCCAATCCGGAAAATCGGGCGCCGGGGTGTCCTGGAGGATGTGATCATCCAGGGAGTACTTGCCGACGACGAGGAGGAGTTGATCGCGCCAACGCTTGTAGTTGTCATCGGTGAGGTCGAGGATGACGTGGACGATGTTGCGAATGTTCTGGACGCTGGCTGCGTGGTGGTGCAGATTGACAACGGCGGCGGCCTCGTGCAGGAACATGGCGTGGTGAAGATTATGGTCGGGATTAGCCCGATCAGACGCAGCGTCTGCATCAGGAGGGTTGTCCTTGTCGTCGTAGGCGTCTGGATCATCAGCAGCGGCCTCGGCACGCGCCGTGGCAGCGCGCTTGAGGGTGTCACGCGCACGCGCGGCGGCGGCGGCGCGTTCGGCGGCGGCGGCGGCGGCCTCGTCTTCGGCCCGCTTGGCCGCCGCGAGGGCTTGATCGCGCCGCGCTTGAAGTTCCTCCGGAGTGAGTTGCTTGCCCTTCTTGGCGGCGGCGGCGGCGGCCTCGGATGGAGTGGGGCTGCCGGCCATGGCGCGGCCGGGGGGGGGGGGGGGAGCGGCGACCGGAGAGGGAGAGGGCGCGGCCACGGGGCGCGCGCGGCGCGGCCGCGAGGGCGCGCGGAGAGGGTGCTGCCAGGAGGCGCGCGCGCAGCCGCAGGGGCGCGCTAGGGTTGCGGAAGCGAGAGAGGGATCGTAACCTTAACTCTTGACATGAACCGAAGAGTGTAACATGTGCGACGTAGTAATTAATTTGGTTGCCAAATGATCTGTCAGAACTATTATATTTTATAATTCTGAGGAGGCTATCAAAATATTGAACTCATTCCAAGGAGTTACTTCAGCAAGTTCCCTGTGCTAACCCTCGTGAAAGCTAATAGGGTTAATTATTGATTCCAGGCTTAGTTTTTAAAATATCTAACTGTGAATGCAACAGTTGCAGTTTGATAGAAATAAATAAATAAATATTTTTTCCTAACAATTCTTGGTGAAACAGAAGTTCAATCAATGCTGCATACATGTCCAATTTCATTGGTTTTATAGAAAACTAAACTTACATGTGTGCAATTTTTTTTTTGAGAACACACTTACATGTGTGCAATTATACTTCAGTTCTGTAATGGAAAAACACAATGATATTTCCACCATGCGGCCATGCCAATCCAATGTACTCAATATATAATAAGTTATAAGTTATAAGTGCACAGCTATGTATTTTCTTAAACTGTTCACAAGGCCTACGAAAAGGAGCTATAACTATGGGAAGAAAGGTGTTGCGACAAAGCACGTTGTTTTGTAGTCATACAGCATCTGAGAGTTACCTGAAGACAAGCATGAATGGCTGATTCTAGACCATTATGCAAGCAGTGGTAAACTGCAATTTGCATTGGTCGTGAGTCCAGAAAGAATTTGACAAATATGTCTATCAGATTGGTTGAGCTTGAATCTGTCGTTGAACCTTGCTCTTGCATTGAGTGAATTTGTTGCCACGAGTTAGCCAAGGGAAATGAAAAATGCTGTGCACTGATGGACATAATGTCAACAGCATGAACTAGATACCAAATAGCCTTGCATGCCTCACAAGCAGCAGGTACCATGTTCGTAGAACCTGATATTATGTCTGAACCTGAAGCTATCAGACATTCACACAAGAGTTCCAATAATTGGGACCTCCTTGCATGATCAACAATCTTGAGGAGAGTTTTGTCAACTGGCTTTGGACCTTCGGACGACATACTAGTTTTCAACCCAGAGATAACCCGGGATAACATCAGAGCAAGGCAGGCAGTTGACTCACGAGGAATTCTTCCAGATGGATCCACTGTAGAAACCAGAATCTGCAGATCAAAACTCTCATAATCAATATACAGAGGGGGAAACGTTGCTGATGATAGAACCTTAAGTGGAAAGTGGATAGCAAGGTGTCACGGTGTTACCTGTGAATAAAGCTCATACAGGGAGGACCAATGTCTGTCATAAGAACTTAAAATAACTTCATCATTTGTATCCAATAGTCTTCGAGCAATTGCCAGGCACTATACAAATAACAACACATGGTTATAAATTGCAAGTTATATCATCCAATCCAAGAACCCCTAATAAAGTAAGAATTGCTTTGATCTTTCCAGAAATGAGAATTGCAGAACCTATTCGGGTGATATATTGTATGTCAAAAAAATGTTTTGATTTGATTTGCTACTTTACTGGATGTGTCATGTGTCTATTTTGTACTAAATCAGAGTCTGACCCCCCCCCCCCCCCCCAAAAAAAAAGTCTGACTTTTTGAAAGTACCTTCATCACAAGGCCATAAGCATCTGAAAGCTTAGTTCTGATAATGATCTTTGTAAACTCAAGAAGCATACAGATGTCAATCGCTGCATAAGATTGACATGACCCGGCATCAATTAAATTTTTAATAATTCTGAGTGACTGATTTGCTCCATCAATATTCAGTTCCCTGTAAAAGTCGAACAAAGCATAGCTTGACATCAAGAGAAAACTTCTGCTGAGGGAATACAATATTCTCATCCAAATATTTTATCTGATGTCACAGCCCAAATGCTTACAGGAAATTACCACTGAACTGATGTAAAATTAATAGAGGCCAGACATGAAAAGTGATAGAGGGAAACCACATACTAGGAAATTGTTTGGGGAATAATTTCCTGTGTATTCCTCCAACCCTAGGAAGGGTGGGTATATAGAGTTAGCTATACATGGGCCTCTATGGGCTGTACACAGGCCATATGAGCCACTCACACATATACACTAACACCCCCCCCCCCCCCCGCGGTCCCTGGACTACCAGCGCAGCGGTGTACAAGACTGGTCAACAAAGAAAGAAACTCACACACACAAGCCCCCCCCCCCCCACCACCACAACTAGCCACTGGCTACGTTGAGGCTGGACCGGAACTCCGAGAAGGTCGAGGAAGGAAGGGCCTTGGTGAAGATATCAGCGAACTGGGAGGTGGTCGATACATGGAGAACTCGAACATCTCCAATAGCCACTCGGTCACGAACGAAGTGCAAGTCAATCTCCACATGCTTCGTCCGCTGATGCTGAACCGGGTTGGTGGAGAGGTACACGGCGTTGACGTTGTCGCAGTAGACGAGCGTGCTCTTGGCGAGCGGCCTGTGAAGCTCAGCCAAGAGCTGTCGGAGCCAGGCCGCCTCAGCCACGCCGTTAGCAACAGCCCGGTACTCTGCCTCAGTACTCAAGCGAGAGACAACCGGCTGTCGCTTAGACGACCAGGAGATCAGGTTGCCGCCAAGGAAGACGACATAACCTGAGGTAGAGCGGTGCGTGTCCGGGAACCCCGCCCAGTCAACGTAAGTGTAGACGACCAGCTCAGCAGACGGAGACCGGTGGAGGACCAAGCCAAAGTCAACAGTGCCTCGGACGTAGCGAAGGAGGCGCTTCAGCGTAGTAAGGTGTGACTCCTGTGGATCATGCATATGGAGGCAGATCTACTGGACAGCGTAAGTGAGATCCGGCCTGGTGAAAGTGAGGTACTGTAAGGCGCCAGCAAGACTCCTATAAGCAGTAGGATCAACCACAGGATCACCCAGAGTAGCAGACAGCTTCGCCTGAGTGTCAACAGGAGTGGAGAAGGGCTTGCATTCAGTCATTCCGGCACGCTCCAGGATATCCAGGGCATACTGGCGCTGGTGGAGGAGAAGACCAGTCTGACGGGGCTCAAATGTCAGACCCAAAAAGTGGTGAAGCTGACCCAGATCCTTCATGGCAAACTCCTGTTGAAGTGAGGTGATAATCCGCTGAAGCAGCTGTGGATTGGAGGCAGTCAGAACAATGTCATCAACGTAGAGGAGGTGGGCGACCCCATCAGCATGGTGATATATGAACAACGAAGTATCTGACTTGGCCTCAACAAACCCCAGTGTCAGCAGGAAGGTGGCAAACCAAGAGTACCATGGCCGAGGAGCCTGCTTCAAACCATATAGAGACTTGTTCAACCGGCATACCATATCCGGACAACTGGAGTCCACAAACCCTGCTAGCTGGCTGCAGTAGACGGTCTCGGTCAAAGTGCCATGAAGAAATGCATTCTTGACATCGAGCTGGTGCACGGGCCAAGACCGAGAGAGAGAGCCAAAGAGAGAACCGTGCGCACTGTAGCAGGCTTCACCACTGGAGTGAAAGTCTCATCATAGTCCACACTGGGACGCTGAGTGAGCCCCCAAAGGACCCAACGCGCCTTGTAGCACTCCAGAGTACCATCAGCAGGGCGCTTGATTGTCCAAATCCACTTGCCGGTCACCACATTGCAACCCGACGGACGTGGCACAAGGTCCCAAGTCTGGTTGGCAAGAAGAGCTCTGTACTCCTCTTCCGTCGCGTGACGCCAGTTCGGATCTGCCAGAGCCTCACGAATCGACGTCGGGATCGGAGAAAGCCGCGGCTTCCCCTCGGTGGCGGAGAGGGCCCGCGGCCGAAGAACCCCGACCGCCTGCCGGGTCACCATGGGATGGGTGTGGCGAGGATCCCCATGGATGACCGGCGGGTGGTACACGGCAAACTCCACCTGAGAGCGTTGTGGTGGAGGCGGCGGCAGTGTGGGCGCCGGTGGAGGAGGCGGAGACGTCTCCAGTGACGGTGGTGGAGGCGGAGACGTCTCCAGTGACGGTGGTGGAGGAGACGGAGCCGTGGAGCGACGCCTGTAGACATGGCGCAAAGGAGGCACATAGTCTACGGGCACCGCTGGTGGAGGAGCCAGAGAAGGTAGTGGCGGTGGAGGCACCAGACGGCGCTGGAACACCTGCACAGGGTCGGCGTAGCGTGCAGGTGGTGGCGGGGCCGCGGATGGAGGCGCCGGAGCCGCATGTGGCGCGGCGAGGGGCGCCGGGGCACCGGGGCCGCGTGTGGCGGCGCGAGGGGCGCCGAGGGCTCCAGGGCCACGCGTGGCACGACCGAAGGCACCAAGTCCACGTCAGGTGCTACGAATGGCACCGGAACCGCGGGTGGTGCAAGAGGCTCAGGCGCAGCCGGAGGAGCCAGAGCCGGTGGTGTACCAGAAGAACCTGCTGGAAAATGAAAAATAGAAACGGGCGGTTGCACCACTGGGTCAGAAAGCATGGACTCAATGTCAGGATCCGGAGTGGGGTTGGAGGAGGAAAAGGGGAAGTCCGACTCGTCAAACACAACATGTCGGGATATAAGAACCCGACGAGAGGTAAGATCGTAGCAGCGGTACCCCTTGTGGTCAGGGGAGTAATCAAGGAACACACAACTTGTCGAGCAAGGTGCGAGCTTATGAGGAGCAGTGGCAGCAAGATTCGGGTAGCAAGCGCACCCGAAGACACGAAGGTGAGTGTAAGTGGGAGGGGTACCGAAGAGAGCGTGGTGAGGAGTCGGAGCGGGGGAAGCGGGGGAAGTAAGACGATTGAGAAGGTAGGTGGCGGTGTGAAGGCTCTCTGCCTAGAAGCACGGGGGGGGGGGGGAGGCCTGGATCAGAAGAGTGCCCATGACATCATTTGTGGTCCGGTTCATTCGCGCGGCCTTGTCGTTCTGTGGTGAAGTATACGGACAAGACATACGTAACTGAACACCGCGGGTGAGAAAGAAGGAGCGAGAGGTGGAGTTATCGAATTCACACCCGTTGTCGCACTAGACGGCCTTAACGGTGAGGCCGAACTGAGTGAACACCCAAACAAAGAAGTGAAGAAGGGTGGGGAAGGTGTCAGACTTGGCACGCAAAGGGAAGGTCTAGGAGTAGTGAGAGAAATCATCTATGATCACTAGATAATACTTATAACCAGAAATGCTGAGTACAGGAGAAGTCCACACATCACAGTGGATAAGATCAAAAACATGCGAAGCATGCGAAGAAGAAAAAGGGAGCCGAACATGACGACCAAGCTGGCATGCCTAACAGAGGTGCTCCTAGTACAAGTGATATCTCCACTACGACTAATCTAAGCCAAAACATCTCGACCGGGATGACCGAGGCGGTGGTGCCAAGTGGTTGAAGTTGGTGTCACGGCGAGAGCAGCTGACGAGGAAGACGAAGGTGAAGTGGAGGCAGCGGAGACAGGAAGCCGAAGGGTGTAAAGAGGCCTGGTGCTATCACATCGGAGGAGTGGACGCCCGGTAGCCAAATCCTTCACAGAAAGACCAGAAGTGTCAAACTCCACAGAACAAGAATTGTCAGCTGTAAATTGACGAATAGAAAGAAGATTATGAACCATCTGAGGAGCAACAAGGACATCAGAGAGACGAAAAGGACCAGGAGCAGAACCCACAGAAGTCATCGGAAGACAAGATCCATCACCGACCATGATGGAAGGACAAGAGGGGTGAGGAGGTCGGACAGAAGAAAGGATACCCGCATCAGGAGTAGTGTGGTAAGAGGCACCCGAGTCGGCGATCCACTCGGTGCCGACGGGCGACGTCAACCCCACAGTGATGAAGGACTGCGCCAAGGCAGCCTGATCCCACCCCCCAGCCACGACGAGCTGGGCGGAGGAGGTAGAGTCCAGGTCGGCGCGTAGGAGGTAGCACTCGTGACCATGGCCGCCGGCTGGTGCGGGGAACGAGGCCCCCCTCCCTGACCCTGGTGGGGCCACATGGAGATACGCCCTGACCACGGGTGGGAGAAGGTCGGCCAGGGCGCACCTACGGGAAGAGGAGCGAGAGGGAGGTCAGAGCCTAGGTGGGCGTCTCACGACCCCCACAGCCCCCCCACTGCGTCCTCGGCGGCCCCCACGCCCCCCCAACCCCCGCTCGGCTCGGAAGAGGAGCACCAAGGAGGGAGGCAGGTGGCGAGGCAGAGGACGGTGGTGGGCTGCGACGGGTACGCGAGAGGTAGAGGACGAAGGCGCAGTCGAGGCAGGTGGGTGGTAGCCTTGGGTGAGCTCCTCCAGGGTGAGGGCATCACAGACCTGCAGGAAGGTGGGTGGCGGGTGTTGGTGCGTGAGCAACATTCGCACAACCTCGTAGCTGCTGGGAAGGCCCCGCAGAACGTTGAGGACCAGGACGTGCTCCGTGATCGTGAAGCCGAGGTCGCGAAGCCCATCAGCCGTGCTATTCATCTTCCGGCAGTAGTCTCCCACGGACAGGTCACCCTGCTCGAGCGTAAGAAGCTCGGCGTCGAGCTGGAGGGCGTGTGTCTAAGCATTCCCGAGAAACTAAGTCTCGAGGGAAAGCCACATCCCACGCGTGGTAGGATCTGAAGTCCGTACGATGTCCTGGAGATCCAGGGAGATGGTCCCAGAGATCCAGGACATGACGATGTTGTCGCGGCGTCGCCACGCCGGGTCGCGAGCATGGGCAGGAGTGTCGGAGAGGACGTGGTCGTCAAGGATGTAGCGGCGAAGAACGAGGAGAATCTGGTCCCCCCATCGAGCGTAGGAGGTGAAATTGGAGTCGAGGAGGACGGTGACCAGGTTTTGATGTGCGGGACCCCGGCGGCCTGGAGGTGGAGGTAGGCGACCATGGGTCGTCCGTGCCACCCGAGGGTCCAGCACCCGGGTGGAGCAGAGTCGTAGGCGGAGGCAGCTGAGAGGAGGCGACGCGCTCCCCCGTAGAGGCGTGGAGGAAGCGCTCCGCCTCGGCGACCTGGCGAGCAAGAGCGTTAGTGGTGGTACACTCATGCTCCCAGGCGAGGGCGGCCACACGCACACGCTCCTCGGCAGCGGCGGCCGCGGTCTTCGCGTTCTCCAGGGCCACGGCGAGGGCGCTGTCAGCGGCCGCGACGGTGGAGGGACGCGGAGACAGTCCACGGAGGAAGGCAGTGGCGGAGAAGGATCCGGTCGCTGGAGGTACGCCGTGGAGGAGACCGTGGGTGTAGCCGGGGAAGAGCGTTGGCACCGGGGCCGCCGAGCAGCAAGGTGCCAGTACTGTCGCCTGGAGAAGCACCACCGCCAGAAGGAAATGTAGCAGAGGTAAGGGTGGTACCCCCACCCAGGCCGCCTGGGATCACGGTCACGATAGAGGTGCCTAGACAAGTGGCAGCCAGGGCAGTAGCATCTGCGGAGCTCCCCCGACCGGTGTGCACCCCAAGGATCCGAAGGGCAGAGGCCACGGCGTCGGGGCCGGTGGCGACAATGGCAGCCGCCGTGGCAGGGGAGAGCCCGTAGGTGGCTGCCAAGGCGTCGGCAGCCCCTTGCACAGCCAAGCCAGCCCCCTGCACAGGGAAGTGGAGCCCATAGGCGGCTGCCAAGGCATCAACAGCCCCTAGAGCCAAACCACCCCCCTGCGCAGGCAAGCCAGAGGCGTGCGGGTCGTCCAGGTTGCCATCTGCAGTCGGATCGTCGTCGGTGGTGTGCTCCGCGCCCGCATCGGGGCCTCCCGCGCCTGAAATCGGCCGCCCCTACACCCAATCCCACGGCGCGTCGGCGCCCCCCCCCCCCCCCCCCCCCGCGCCGCGTGGGAGGACGGCGTCGGCGGCGACGGGATCACCGGGGGGGCGGCCTCAATGCGGTGGCGACGGTGAGGACGGCGGCGGGGTCGAGCAACGGAGGGGCCGCACCGTGGGCGGCTTCGTGGGGGCGACGGGGAGGTCGCGGCCTTGCGCGCCCGCCCCGAGAGAGGGTCGGCGGGTCGCAACCGAGGCATAGGAGAGAGGGAGGTAGGAGGAGAGGGGAGGAGGGGGCGGCCAGCCGACCATGGGTGCTGCTGGAGAGCTGCCGGCGCCTGGAGCTAGAGGAGAGGAGAGGATGGAAACCCTAGCTGATACCATGTTTGGGGAATAATTTTCTGTGTATTCCTCCAACCCTAGGAAGGGTGGGTATATAGAGTTAGCTATACATGGGCCTCTATGGGCTGTACACAGGCCATGTGGGCCACTCACACATATACACTAACAGAAATGACTATAATAGCCTTGACTACTAGCCCTTAACATTAACCATTTTCTTTCTTTAAGTTGCCAGGAGAGCGAAGAACATCTGAAAAAGTATGCAAGGAATGGAAAAGGTGAAAAGCTACAAACACACCTCGGTGAACTTGGAGGATTAGTCAACCAAATTTTGATAGGGCTAACAATTGTTGACAGTGCTTCGCTATCTTCAAGAATGCTTTTTGCACCTTTTACTGTTTGTGAAGCTTTTTCCAGTTTATCCAAAGTAGTACAGTCTGCAATGAAGTATTTAGAATTTGTATACTTCAAGAAAAGAAATTAAACATCTAGTTTCTGCAACGGATAATGACTTGCCTGAGGGAGACGCAGAGCAGCTTTCAGAATCAGCACCGGTAGATGAACCATGATGGTCACTGGTAGCTTGCATAGGGTCATCTAGTTTTCTGTAGCCTTTTGGTTTATCAGAGGCATTTTCCCTATTGGTAGCAGTAATTCTACCTGCCAAACAATAGATCAGTTTAGGAACTTGAACAAAAAAATACCTAAGCAAAAGAGAATAGATTTAGTATTTAATTATTTACATTCTGGATCAGCTGGGGAACATTGTTTCGCTGCTGTTCGGATTTCTTCTGTTTTCCGAGTATCCTCGGATCCTTTAACTTCAAAAGGTGTGGTTCGAGTGTCCTGGGTAAAAGGTGTAAATAATGATATGCTTTTAGTATGTAATTTGTTGATACTTTAAGAGCATCTCCAAGAGACTCTCTATATTCTTTCTAAATGGTAGAAATAGAGATTTTGGTGAAAAAATGCCTTCCAACAACTTATCTAAATGATCATCCAAATATAGTCATCTTCTATTCCAGATTTATCGCTAGTCAGTTATAGAAGACGAGAATGACTCTCTAGAGTGCGCGTAAGAAGTAGAAAAGCTGTTAGAAAGTGAAAGGATATAGAAAACGATTTTTATGCAATGGCTCTCTAAATGGTGATTTAGAGAGTAAAATTTAGAAAGACTCTTGGAGATGCTCTGAGCACTAATTTTCTTTATTTACTAGAATTTCTTTATTTATCTTAGCACATAGCTGAAGATACTTACAACTGATGACTCGATTGAATCATCTTTGACAAATGGGTGCTCCAACAATGCTGGCCAGGTTAATCTACTTTGAGGCACCTATTCCATCATACACAGGCAGATAGCATTAGAAAAGAAAAGGAGGAATGTATGAACTCATTTGATGTGGTCTGAGGACAAAATCTCATTTATTACCTTGTTTAGTAAACCTTTCAGGAAGCTCTTAAGGTTTGCACTCATGTTATCTGGATATTTCACAGGATCCTGTCACATGAATCAAGCATACAAATCAAATTTGAAATAGCAAAAGGACACAAAGAGAATAAGTAAATAAGAAGTAACCTTGACAATGTGCCGTATAAGTGCATAGACCGAATTTGTATAAAAGGGGGGCTGCCCAACAAACAATTCATACCTGGCCAACCAAACAGTAAATTCAACTTGACAAAAGTAGATAGGATAAGAAATAAGAAATAGAAAGCACAGATGGCATGGAGTTGAACTTTGTGCCAAAGGCCGGCAGTAAATTAAGTTTTCAAGTGACAAGGAAACATGATACTTTGACATCTAAAATGTACTAGCAATAGAAGATTACAAAGTTACAAGGTCTAAATAGGAAAAACGTAGGTGTACATACAAGATGACCCCAAGGGACCATAAATCTGCTGTGTGATTATATGGCTGTTCTCTCACCAGTTCTGGAGCCATATATAAAGGTGTCCCTGCAGAGAAAGGGGAAACCTAGTGAAATGAGAGGTTGACAAAAGAACTTACGGCCCTCTATAAGATCAACCAATATCACTATGGCATACGCCTGAATAAATTATAAAGAACCACTAAGGACTAAGGACCAGTTCAATTCAAAGGAGACAACTTCATATGATAAATTGTAGTGCACAGCCGCAAGTTTGGGATCATCTGTGTTTAGTGAAAAGACTAGGCTAAAATTTCAAGGAAACACGGACAGTTCGTAAGTGACATATGTATTGAAGTAGTACAGCTTAAAGATAGATGAAAAAGATTTCTCAATCACATCACCTCTTTTAAATTCATCAATTGCTGTTACATTTAGTTTAGGAAATCCAAATGTTAATATATCTGCCAATAGGCACTATATGGCTAGAAGAAGGATTTCCAAGATCCAGAGCTCCGTGATAGTTTATGAAATGAAACATATTGCACTGTTACATATAGACTTTACCTACAGGCTAGAGGACAGGAAATGATTTAAAAAAATGTTAGCTAGAATGAGAAGATGAAAAATAAATACCTTTTATGGAGCGTAATACAACAGTGTTAGCTGACATAGCACGAGCAAACCCAAAGTCACAAAGCTGTAAATATGCAAGAAAGAAAACAATTGTAATTCCAAACATTGTAGTGTATTGGTTGATAATTACAACCAGAACATAACAGTAAATAACATGCCATAAGCACCGGTTGTTTAACTGAGCATTCAAGGAAAGAATCATGGCTTCTGGGATGACAGCTCATTCAAGTAACATGATTAGCCACATCCAGTATCCAGATACCAGATGGACGGATAAACTGCACTGAACGACAGAATACATGATTGTGTGCGCTTAATATGTATAAAATTGCGTGGATGTAGCAACTAATTCAAAATTTGACAATAGAGTGGCAAGAACAGCATCTTGAATATGTGTTTTTGCAGCATATGCGTTACAGTAAAGAAAACTTTATGCTGGTCATCTAATAAAACTTCAGCAAACGTAAAAGGGATTATCAGGCAACAGGAATTGTCAAATTATGCATGCCAACATGAAACCGAAATTACCTTAACAATAGATCCTTTCCCGATAAGGATGTTCTGAGGTTTCATATCCCGGTGAATAATGCGATTGGAATGCAAGTAATACAATGCTTTTACCTGAAATGTGAGGTGTTGCGAAAATGAACAACCAAAAGAACTATGGATTTCTATGGTGTGAAAGCAAAGAACAGTAGAACACAGATAATAGTGAAGTACATACCAGCTGCTTAGCAATAGCCTGAACTTGTTCTTCAGGAAGGCATTTATCATCCTCAAGCACCTCAAACAATTCTCCCTGACCCAAGCATTTTCAGTGAAGCTACCCAGCCAAAATATATTTAAAGTTTAAACCAATCAAAAAACTAGAAAGCAAACTGAACTCTTGTGTACCTGGGCAAACTCTGTGACAACGCAAAACTCCTGAGGGGTTTCAAAAGCATCGATCATTTCAATTATGTTCTCATGTTTGAGTTTCCTGAGGATCTACATGATCGTGGACAACAGCAAAAGATGAGATGGTATTGTGAGATAAGAAAACCCACAGTAAGCTAAACAAATGGGTGGGAAACTAGTGTAAAACCTATTGCTACACGCTGCAGTTGCAAGGGGAGATGAACTGATGCAAATATTATACTTGAATTCCAGTTAATTACACACTCACAATTCTGTTTTTTTTATAGAAAATTGCCCAAATTTGAAGTCCATGTAGAAAAACATCTGCAGTTACCTCAATCTCCTGCCTAAGGTTGTGTATATCCTTATCAGTCTTCCCATGCTTAAGAATGAACTTCATCGCAATTGTCTGAACCCAACTCAAAAACACACAAAAAAAACATCAATTATAAAGGCAAACAAATCCAATCTAAACATCAGATAGGCCCAAAAACAGCTGGGCCAGGAACTCAGGATACTGATTTTTTTTTTTTGAAAAAACAACTCGGGATACTGATGATTGATGAAGGGTGCTAGTCTGAGTGATGCTAACCTGTCGAGTGTACTTGCGTCTGCCCTTGTAAACCTTGCCAAAGGAGCCCTCCCCAACGAGGTCGATGACATGGTAATCCTCTATCCCCATCTCATGAAACCCTTGCTGCAATCAGGGGCAGTCCCAGTAATATTTTTTTTACAAAAATCGAAGTCAGTGGGTATGATACATGTATATACTGGTAACTGGGTCAGATCCAAATGCACATAGTCACGGTGTTCGGCTCCGCAATGCAGGGAGCGAAGGAAAAGGGCGGCACACCTAGAGAATCCTCTCCAGCAAAGCGCAGATGAAGCCCTCTCCTAGTCGCCGCCGCCCGCCTCTCGCCCCGCGCCGCTGCCGCCGGCGAGAAACAGACGCAGGATAGTTTGCAGAAGGAGAGGAAAAGTCTCCTCTTCCCGCCCGGATGATTCAACTCACTGTGCCGTTGGGCAAAAAAAAACACTCGCCGTTCTCCGTCCCTCTGCCCGTACTTGGGCCACCAAATCTGAGCCGAAGCACGGTGCCGAATTTTTTAATGAACGTCCGTGGCATCCAAATATCGATGCTACTATATAAATCTGTAGTTTGACAAAGAAAAAGAGTAAGTTACCATGATCTTATGATAAGAGATTTATATTTTGTAACTCAAATTATTCACATAGAGAGTGGATAATTGTCAATACCCATTCTAACAAAAATTATTCACACAGAGAGGTGGATAACTTTCTTTTTTTACTGTCACAATGATTGATGTAAATAACCATCATTTCTCCTTTGCAACATAACAAAAGACGACACAAATGAATCAGCAAGGTCTCGTGGTTTTACCGAAAATTTTGTGTCGAGCCAACTGCTTAGCTAATCAGAAGAAGAAAAACTTATATATTTTGACTATAATAAATACCCATGGGAGGGAAATCACATCTAGAGCATGTAGTCATGTTCCACCAAACAGAAACTTGTCTAATATGATGAAGATAGACTCATCATATCTATAACATGGTCAAATTCCTACATAGTCACTGCATGTAATGGTGTACATAACCACTGTGCTACATTGGCTGAACCAAAATCGATAAATGAAATCGTATGTTACACAGAAGAAGAACACGATGGAACTTTTAAGGACAACAAGGACAAGTCTAAAAAAATTTATGTGACGATCCTTGCATTGGTCTTTGTAAGCATTTCAGAAGCTTGCTTACTTGCTCTTCCATGTTCTCTACAACCTGTAAATATTTTTTCTTGGTCAGCACCAACTCCACAGGCAATCATATAAAATCTATATCTCCTAAACCATTAGCACTTATTTATTCCACTCGGAGTAAGGGGTCTGTAGAGTACAGCTTATAAGTAGGCTTAGAAAATCCAAGTGTTATAAAATACGACCATTTTGTCCAACAAGGCAACAATTTTCAAATATATTAATATTTTAGGAATCGTTGCAAAGGTTCCATCACAACTGCAAGGGACAACCACCATATGGTGTTCAGGTTTAGAGAAGTCATACCACCATATCAGGTTCAGGTAAGTCATACCACCATTTTAGGAGTCGTTGCAAAGGTAACCTTAATATTTGCTTGTGATACACTCCTTTTTCTCTAATCACAAAGCTGCAGCTGCCATATTCCAGTAATTTAAATGCAACCTTTATAATAAAACGTATGTGAACAAAAAGGAAAATGGCTATGACACATTGAACCAGCATATATACCATTTCCAAACTGAGCGGGCATAATAAAACAAAGTTTAATTAGCTATGATGTATCATGAAAACATACTATGGCACTAAATTTGCCTTCATAGGTAGGAACAGAGTAGCATCATACTACTGCACAATTAAAAAAACTTTCAATGAATGTTTTTTCACCAAATCTGTACACATGTTACTTCAGTGAATGATTTTTCAGATGGAAGATGTTGGAGCAAAACCAAAAGCTGAAGGGGCCAGTATAATCCAGGAAACTATATAAACGAGGGGGGGGGGCAACAACTTATCAGACTTGCAAATAATTTTTCTCCATGCTGGTTCTCTTCAGTAGATGGCCTGGTGGCTGGTGCGCCATTGCTGTTAGAACATGCAAAGTCATAGTAAAACAAAATGTGGCAATTCCTTATTAGAAAGCTTCAGATTATAATGCATTCAGGTGCAGGAAATCCATAAGAAATTCCTATGCAATGGTGTTCAGAATATTTGATGCACTATAATATTTCCATGTCTACAACAGTTGGAAACCCCATTTTTCCTACAGTTGAAAATCCTGAGGCTTACAATTATCTTTGAGGGTGTAGCATTGGGTGGTATTGCTTGAGGTAATTTTTCCCTGCATAAGCTGCTTGTACATTACATTTACTTCTAGGAGAGTTTACAATTACTTCTACGACACCTCTAGAGAATCTGGACTATTCTAGAATTACTTCACAGTTAAGGAAATGAATTACCTTCCGACACATCTATTCTATATGCATTGTATTTCTTTTTATAAACATTTTTCCTTCAAATGCAAGCTCATTTGCATTATGATTGTGCCCTTATGATGCAATCTCTCCTCTTATTTTGTTTTTTCCCTACCTTTGTACATACATTTCCATTAAGTTGATGCCTTCCTTCATATTGGTTTGCTTAAAATGACTAAAATGGTGTACTTGCTTCATAAAAACAAGACCTGATGTTATTTGAGCCACTTATAAAAACTATAAAGGGGAAAAGGTGTAAAAGCCTACTTAGACAATAGTGAGATATTTGACATACACGCACTGGTAGTTCTATTTTTTGTTTTTTTATGTTGATGAGATGATATGACCCTATCTTGAATTGCTATCTTCTGTAAACAAATGCACATAGCCACACCAAGTAATAGGCATCTGCTGCTTAGTGCTAATATTTAATTGTTGACATTAGAGTTGTATGTTGTAAAACAAATGCCAACAGATAAAGCTCCTGGACCAGATGGTTTTAATGGCATGTTCTTCAAAAAATGTTGGCACATTATTAAAGAGGACATTTATCAACTCTGCAATGATTTTTTCTCTAGAGAAGTAAGTCTGCAAGCCATCAATAGCTCTTTCATCACGCTCATCCCAAAAAACAGCAACCCGTCTCCCCTAATGATTTTAGACCAATTTCACTTCTGAACTCAGTGCTCAAATTGATTACAAAGCTAATGGCAGATAGACTTGAAGTTGTCATCATACTCCTCATTCACAAAAATCAATATGGTTTCATAAAAACCAAAACAATTCAAGATCACCTTGCATGGGCCTTTGAATACATACATCAATGTCAACAATCAAGAAAAGAATTGGTTATTAAATTGGACTTTGAAAAGGCTTTTGACACCATTGAACATGCTACAATTTGGAAGATGATGGAGAGATTAGGTTTCAACCCCATCTGGATCAATTGGGTACAAAGGATTTTGGATAGCGGTTCCACTTCAGTTTTGCTAAATGGTGTACCTAGGAAACAATTTCAATGCATCCGAGGGGTAAGACAAGGAGACCCCCTTTCACCTCTTTTGTTTGTTTTGGCAGCTGACCTTCTGCAATGCATTGTTAATAAAGCTCATAATGAAGGACTCTTCTCTCAGTGCTGACCCTAGCAATGATTTCCCAATTATTCAATATGCGGATGATACTATTCTAGTAATGAAAGCAAGCCAAAGGGAATTATTCTGTTTAAAAGGTTTACTGCAATCCTTCACTGAGTCGACTGGATTAAAAGTTAATTATTCAAAATCCCAGATGATTGCTTTAAACATGTCTCAAGAACAAGCTGCAATCCTCTCAAGCACTTTTGGATGTCAACTTGGAACCCTCCCCTTCACATACCTTGGTCTACCTATGGGAACCACCAAACCTAGGGTAGAAGACTACATGCCATTGATGGACAAAATAGAAAGAAGACTGACTTCAACCTCTGCTTTCTTAACACAAGCTGGAAGACTTCAGTTGGTAAATTCAGTTTTATCCTCTCTACCAACTTATGCCATGTGTAGCTTAAAGATCCCAGTTGATGTCCTAGACTTCATTAACAGAGCCAGAAGACATTACTTGTGGAGGGGGTCTGATGCTAATGCAAAAGGCAGATCACTAGCAGCATGGCCAAAGGTAACTAAACCAAAGGACAAAGGTGGTTTGGGAATAATTGATCTGAGATCTCAAAATGAAGCTCTATTGTTAAAATACCTAGACAAGTTTTACAATAAAAAAGATACACCTCGGGTAAATACGATCTGACACTCACATTACTCACAAGGACATATTCCACATGCTTCTGCAGACAAAGGCTCTTTCTGGTGGAAGGACCTTCTCCACCTTTGTGACAAATTTAGAGGGATTGCCAAATGCACGGTTGGAAATGGTACTACTGTTCTTTTTTTGGTTGGACGTCTGGAATGACCTCCTTCTCCATGAGAAGCTTCCAAGATTATTCACATTTGCAAAGAATCAAAAGATCTCAGTGGCTGACTTTCTCTCAACAACAGATTTGGCTTCACACTTTCACCTACCACTATCAGAACAAGCTTACGAAGAGTACCATGAACTGCAGGAAATTGTTCAGAGCATTCAGATTAGACAGGAAGACAGAGATCAATGGAAATATATTTGGGGGTCTAGAAAATATACAGCCAACAATTACTACAAATATCTTCATAAAGAGATGCAACCACCAAAACCTTTCTTATGGATTTGGAGCTCCAGATGTTGCAACAAATTGAGAGTTTTATCATGGTTACTCCTAATGGACAGGCTCAACACTAGGAATATGTTAAAAAGAAAAAGGTACAAACTTGAAGGCAACAACTACAATTGTGTCATGTGCCCAACTCAGAGAGAAGAAACCGCTTTCCACTTATTCTTTAGCTGCCCTTTTGCCTCAAAATGTTGGAGGAGGATTGGAATTCAGTGGTAGATGGATGTTCCTTTCTTCCGGATGATGGAATTGGCTAAAAATCACTTCAATCACCCCTTCTTCATGGAAGTTTTCATCATTGCTGCTTGGCACATTTGGAAAGAGAGAAATAACCTGATCTTTGAAAATAGTCAAGCAAGCATAACCAGTTGGAAAAGAAGTTTCAAAGTAGAATGTATTCTTCGAGCCCAAAGAATGAAAGCATCTCTGAAATCTCCCTTCTTAGTTTGGTCTGATAGCTCAGAGTAACTGTAAAGTTCTTTTCTTTTTGTTAGTAGTTCAGTTTCTGCTCTTTCTTGTTTACTCAGTTGTCCAGCTTCTCTAGCTGGGTTGTAAATTTATGGTTGTTGCTACTTTGTAAATACTTTTTCTCTTAATAAAATTTCAACAGCGGGGGTCTCCCTCGCTGTTTTCTGTTCAAAAAAAGAGAAGGATGCACATATGCAGACTTTCAGAGGTATGCCAAACAAGAGCTAGCTACTACTTGTGATTATGGTTTCTCATCTGTTTCAAATTAATTAGTTTATATTGCAGGCTGTTGAACAACTAAAAGAAATCGGTCAAAAGAGGGTAGATGGGATCAAATTAACATGCTTCAGTTTCTAAATGCACAGATAGGTTTGTGTTTGTCCATCCAAGGCATGAACATGTTTTTTATCTGTTTATATGAACAGAAGTGTATACCATGTTGACAAAAGGAAAAATATCATTGTAGTCCTTGCTTCCATATTCATACTACAAACAATACAATGATAACTTGATGCATTGCGCACATGCATATGATTTAGATATAATAGACTCATTAGTGGACAGAAACTGAACTGCTTAATTTCCAAACATAACTTGCTACCCAGAATATCAAACAAAAGTAGGAGGGATGAGAAGCACGTTATAAGCAAATAAAATTTAATTGGAGTATTATCTACCAAGATCCGAAATACAAGGGTTGTTCGCAAAGGAACTGACCTGATACGCAAGCATAGTTCGCTGCACATTCGACATTTTTAGAACAAAGTTCCAGTAGTCCCATCTTTCATTGAAGAATTCATACAGACGAAGTGTCAACGGATCAGATACCTGCTGAGAGGAGATAAAAAAGGCATGTATCTATATCCTTCTGAATAAAAGACAACTTCATTGTTTTTGGCAGGCTTAGCGAATCCAATATGTGGGGAAATGTAAAAATGTTTTCAACATATTAACAGTGCACCATTTGACTACAGGTTGAGTAGTATTTGCAAATATATCTCATTCCGTATGCTCATTGTTACATTATGTGCTGTCCTAAGAACTTATTAACATTGACTGGTCTTTTTAATTATAGATTTAGATATAAATTTATACTAATGATAATCCAAATATAGGTAAACTGAAATAACAACTGTGTTGAGATCTAATCAGTTACTCCCTCCGGTTTGGTAAAAGAAGATGTTTTGGACAAGATTTGAGTCAAACATTGAAAATATAAATCATGAATAACTTTTAAGTTGTTGAGTTTGGAAATGTGAAAACTACATGAGTAGATTTGTCTTGTAAAATACTTTCATAAAAGTATACATATGCTAGTTTTTAATAATTATTTTTGTAAAAATAGGAAGTCAAAGTTGCACTTTGGAGACCGTGTCGCTGTCCTAAACGTCTTCCTTTACCAAACCGGAGGGAGTATCAGTTCATATTGGAGCAATATGTTTTAGCATTAAGTATTCTATATCTGGCCAGAATATGTAGTTCAAATTTCTTTCAAAAAGATCTATTATTCCCTTATCCTATCATCAATTAGGAATTGATGGAAAAGCAGAGGTTACGGCGATTGCATCTACACTTTCTCAAAAAAATTGCATCTACACATCACAAAGATTGCAAAGAAATCCTCCGGCTGCAACAATTGCAACTCGTGGAGGCGATGGGGACTGGTGTAAGGTCGATGGTGGTGTTGGGGTTCCATTCGCTGGTGATTGGCGCGGCGAGGGGCTCGGTTGGGGCGGAGAAATGGAGGAGGAGGTTGAGAGGGTCCTGCATATGGCTTACCAGCGACGAGGACGCGGTGCTCCGGCCGAATCGGAGGCGGGCGGTGGTGTTGGTCAGCATGGGCTCCATGGCATGGCAGCACTCGAGTGGATCTCCAGCGATGGGGTAAGTGGAATGGGTGAGGCTCCGACGGCCACCGAACGCGACAAATCGAACCCCTTCTGATCTGTCGGTGGCGCAGGTCCCGACGGCCACTGAACGCAATGAATCGACCCCTTCTGATCTACCGGTGGCGCAGAAGGTGGGGGAGATGTCGGTGTCCCAGGAGTCGAGGGCATCCCCAATCTACGTGTTGGAGACAACGACGCCGATGGGAGGCGACGCCGTGAAGGTGGACGTGATGGCACAGCCCTAGCGAGATGGGCGGTGCAGCCAGACCCGGTACCGTGCCTTGACGAGATCGGCGATCAGAGACGGCGGTGGCCGCGGCCGCGGCTAGGGTTGGCGGCTGACGGTGATGAATCGACGGAGGCGGTCCCGAGCCCGGCGAGATCGGCGGTGGCGGGGCGTGCGTTGCGGTGCACGCGGGGAGGAGGGGGGTGCTTGGGTCGATGGGGATTGGGCGACAACCATACGGCGGCGGCGGCCGGGGTTGGCGGGGCGGTCGCGGTGCCGAGCGCGAGCCCGGGCGAGATAGGCAGCGACGGGGCGCGTGTTGCGGGCATGGGGAGGAGGCGGCGGTGCTCGGGTCGATGGGGACTGGGCGGCAAGGAGGCGACAACCCTAAGGGTAAAAATGGAAATGCGTGGGAGCGGGGCGCGAGGGAGCGAGCGGAGGGGGTCGCGGTCGTCCTCTGTGGTCGTCCGAGCGGAAAACAATGTAACAAGTTTTTCTCGTAAGTTCATTCTTTTTAGGAGTAGAGATTTTTTCTTTGATTTTACAAAAATAGATAGTCGGATTCAACATTTGCACAACTAGTCTCGAACCGCCATTTGCCACGGCGAGTGGGATCCTGCTGCCGTTTCCTACCGCCGCGGACATTGGCGATAAGGACCTGCCACCGCAGCAAAGGGCGACAGGTTTGCAACAGTGCCGGCAGGCCCGGGTTGGGTGGCGGGTGGCTGCCTGGCCGCTGCCACCACTTGAAACCGGCAGCCGTGTGCAGCCAAGCGCCGCTTCAAAAGGTGTTTGGTTTTTTTTCAGTTGCTTATCCCTGAAACTATAAATGCGAAATAACACGAAACTGAATACGAAAATACATAATTCAATTACAACAAACAAAAGTAGTTTACACGACAAGTGTCAAAAAACAAATCTAAATATGACTGCGCTTCGTCGGTCGCTTGGTGCTCCTTCCTCATAGCCGCTGCCGCCGCCCTTTGTGCAGCCCTCATGTGGTGGGTGGGGTATGTGAGGGGGTCTCGTGGATGGCGATCGCGTCCTCCGCCCACCGACTCGGGGGTGGTGTCGCTAAGGGAGCACCTGAGCCCGACGGGCCAGCCCCCTCTCTGGTCGCTACCTGTGGAGTAACTGATCCAAACGGGACGCCCTCCTCCCTCTGGTCGACCGCACCTCCGCCTCCACCGACTCTGCCACCGCCAACGCCTCCCATGCACTCTCTGTCGTGTCGTTGAAGTCTACCATCATCGTCGTGTGCTACTCCTGCGTCAGCTGGGTCCCGAGGAGCGGGGCTCTTGTCAGCTGTGTAGCACCAATCTCGTTAGAGGTGTCGCGGAATAAGTCGTCAAAGTGAAACACGAGGCCCGAGCCCGGTGGTGTCTCGCCACTGTTGTAGTCCGAAGGAGGTGGATCAAACACCGGCTGCTGAACTGGTGAAGCTGCCCAAGACGAAGACCTCAGTCCCGTAGGTGTCGGTGGTCTCTCTATAAAAATATAAGTCAGGCATGAACCAAAAATTATTCGTGAAAAATAGGATGAAAAAACATGTACCTGTGGCGTAGAAAGGACTCTACCACGACACGTACGGAGCGGACGCAGTGGGCGCAAACCATGGACGTGTCGAGAACAAGGGGGGCAAACGGTAGACGTGTCGAGGACGAGGGTGCCTGGTACGAAGCTGAGGTGGAGGCACAGCTGCTAGAGGATGAGGGGTTGCGTGGAAGGAGGAACCCCTCGTCGCCGCAGAAGTTCATCGCGTGCATCAATGGCCAACTCAGGCCCACCATCTTCTGCATCTCTGTCTGTATCCCGTCCAACGTCGTGTGGTCCATTGTCGTGCCCACGTGTTGGGCCAACAGGTACATCTCCCGAGCTGTGTCGTACTGGTCAAGATCGGACGGATTATTAGTACGAATGAACGTTAGCAAATGTGATTTAATTTGATGTAACAAAAAAACCTACTAAGATTGGGGTTCGCCGACGCTGGCACAAGGTCGAGGAGAGGGTTCGGTGGGACGTACGTCACGCGCATCTGGGTCCTCATCGTGTACCACTGCAGGTATGCTCTCCAGGTGTCATCATCCTGTAAGCACAGCTCGACGACGACGTGCTCCGGGGCAGTGGCGTTCGCCCATGCGTTCAAGTACTGTTGCAGCTTCGCCAAAAAAGGGGTCGAAGTCTTCGACCCCTTCCTTGTCCACCTATAACAAAAAACAGCAAATTGGTCAGCAAACTAACTTTCGTCACTCATCAACAGAAACGAATGAAGTTTTGAATGAACTTACTGGTGCACGGTCGGTTCGACGGTGTGTGTGATGGGTACAGGCGAAGCCTGGTAGAGGCTGAACTGCCTCATCACGCGCTCGACGTGGTACTCCTCGACGTACATGTCGTGGACGAGCGGCGTCTTTGTCATCCAGAACTCACGGTCCCGAAAGCATTGGGACGAGAGACTCTGCGGTGCACGTGCGGCGATCAAGGCATTGGTGAACGACTGCCAGATAACCTCAACGCCCATGAGGTTGTCAATCTGCCCGATGAAGTCCAGGTACGACCTCCTGGTCTACTCCGTCCAAGAGAGTTGCAATGAATAAGTTATCTCGACGAATTGCATTAGTTTATGATAGCTAACGAACAAAGTTAGCTCGAAGTATGAACCTAGCGGTGGCACCTTATCGACCCCATGGTCGGCCTGTCTGCTGGGTCGTGCCCCTCCTCGAGCGCCCGGTACGCCGATCGGTCGACCGATGGCTGACCAACGGGAAGCCGCTCGTAGCTCCACATGTGAAGCAGAAGCATCTCCTCCACGGTGGCATCGGTAATCCTCTGCGCGTGGGGGTCAGGAACCTCGACACCACGTCCCTAGGACCCACAGGACATCATGTAGCTGATCAGCCACAATAGGTACACCTCCAAGTGCCTGTTGCTCGTCGGCTCGTCGGCGTCGTCTCTCATGTACGAGGCCTGCAAATATTCAAATTTCAGTCAGGGGCTGAAAAATGATAGATCGAGGTAAGTACATTGTACTTGCGCAACCAAGCACTCATGGGGTCGTGGGAGTTGGTGAAGTCAGGCACCTCTGGCGTCAGGACGGTGCACCACTTTGGCGAACCTCGTGAGGATATCGTCGCGCCACCCGTCGCAGGGTCAACAGCTCCCATGGGCTCCCCTGAGCACGGTAGCCCGAAGAGAAGGGCCACATCCTCCAAAGTCACCGTCATCTCCCCCCATGGGAGATGGAAGCTGTGCGTCTCGGGGCGCCCCGGTCCAGGAGCGCGCAGACCAGCTGGTAGTCGAACCCAAAGCGCGATCTGCGCTTCACCGGGCGCAAAGCGGACCGCATGAGGTCCCCCTTGACCAAACGCGCTAGGGGAAGAAGCCCTGCTGCGTGTAGCCTGCACCACTAAATGAAAATAAATATTAACAACCAAATTAAATGAGCAAATAAAAAGAAACCAAGGTACTTCAGACATCAATCGAGGTGAAGCGGCATGTAGTACCCTGGGCCTCTAAAACGCACAGTGCCTAGCTCTTCCCCGCAGAGCGCGGAGTGGTAAGACTGGTGCGACCTGTCTGTGGCCTTGTCGAAGAGCTTAGGCAGCACGTACAACAGTGGCTCCCGAGGAGGACGAACACTACCAATAGGCGTTTGCAGAAGCGACGACACCAACTGCTGAGCCATAGCTGCAAAAAATTAAAATATAAAGTGACACACAATTTATAAAGTATTTCTATAATTTCCTAAGTATTTCTAGAATTTCTAAAGTATTCCTAGGAATTTCTAAAGAATTTTTATGAATTCCAAAGTATTTATAGGATTTCTAAAGTATTTCTAGGAATTACTAAAGAATTTCTAGGAATTTCTAAAGAATTTCTAGAGATTCTAAAGTATTTATAAGAATTTCTAAAAAATTTCTAGAAATTACTAAAAATCTCTAGAAATTCTAAAGTATTTATAAGAATTTCTAAAAATTTTCTACAATTTCTAAAGAATTTCCAGGAAAATCTAAAGAATTTCTAGGATTTCTAAAGTATTTCTAAAATTTCTAAAGTATTTCTATAAATGTCTAAAGAATTCCTACAATTTCTAAAGTATATCTAGGAATTTCTAAAGAATTTCTACAATTTCCAAAGTATTTCTACAATTTCTAAAGTATTTCTAGGAATTTCTAAAACATTTCTACGATTTCCAAAATATTTCTAGAATTTATAAAGTATTTCTAGGAATTTCTAAAGTAATTCTACAATTTCTAAAGTATTTCTAAACTATATCTAGGACTTCTAAACTATTTCTAAGATTTCTATACTATTTCTATTATTTCTAAACTAACTATATGAGGAAAGTATTTCAGGCATACCTAATGTGGAGAATGTACACCGAAGAAGGCAACGGACACCTACGTGGGGAGGAGGAAAGAAAGGGAGGGGTTATATAGGTTGGGGGTTGCCGCTGTTTCAAAGGGTGGTAGATCAGTAACGGTCGGTCAACCGCCTTTTGGAGCGGCGGTTGGCCACCTGCCGCCCTTGGCCTCGGCGGTAGGTGCCAAGCTCGCGTGCCATGTAGCGGATCAGTCAACCGCTGTTGCTAGCAGCGGTTGTCAGGTTCTTACCGCCACCGACTGCGGCGGTAGGTCCCTACCACCGCTTGAGACGGCAGCAGGTGCCCAACCGCCATGGCAAACGACGGTTTGAGGCTATTTGCGCAAATATTGAATCCGACTATTTATTTTCGTAAAATCAGAGAAAAAATATATAAAAAGATTCCATAGTGCTAGACAAAGTACAAATGGAAAGGTGTGACCGATGGCCCATATTTTGTTTTCTCGGTCCTTTACTCCCTTTTGACTTTTTTTTATATTTTTCGCGATTTTCAAAAATAAATGCCGATAAAAAGGCGAAACTAGCCTTCTGCTGCGTTTCCAACGACAGTTGGACCCAATCGTCATTGTAAACAGTGGTTGGAGGCGGAACAGACGTTTGAAACGGTGGTTCCCTCAACCGCTAGCAAAACCCGACGGCTAGCCTGGCCCCCTAGGATGCAACAGTTGTGGGAAATGGTGGTTGACTGCCTGGGACCGTGGTCCAGGCAGCAACTGCCGGTTAGAACGGCAGTTAGTTCTTGTCCCCTATGTAATCTTGAAAATTTTCCATAAATGTCATAAAAACTGCGGAAAAAAGAAAGCGAGAGTGGAGAGGAGAGGAGAAGGAAGGGAGTGAGGGAAGAAGTAGCGAAGCTCTTTTAGATCTCTCATTTCAGGTATTATGATGATTTACACTCTTTCTTTGTTTAAGCAGATTAGCGTAGATCTTAATGATTAGATGACAATTTTGTTTTACTAGATTTGAGTAGTGCGTTGTATTATATTTAGTAGATTTAGTAGTTTTAGTAGATTGTGATTTAGTAGTTTTATTCCAACCAACGTAGTTCTGAATCACTAAATCTAGTACAGTTATGTTTAGATTAGTTATTAATAGTGGTCGTTGCGTTGTATGATCTCATTTTTAGGTACGCCGACGAAGGAGTTGACTTGTCACTGTTTAGTTCAGTCATGAGAGATGTTAAAAAGCCGCTGAAAGAAATTGGGGGCATAACCACCTGGTTGTACGAAGCATTCTCACAAGATTCAGAACAATATGGGATGTCGGTAATGGCACTATTCAACAGAAGTCATCTAGCGTTTTGGGATGTTATGTCAGTTGAGAAGGCACTATAAATTGGAGGAATTATGTCAGAAATGCATGTCAGAGTGGTTGCCCAGTGGTTCTTCTTGTCCAAGTTTATCAGAAGTCTCAAGTGAATCAGAAACCCGGGGGTGGTGAAGAGGGTGGAGGTGAAGGTGCTGAAGAGAGTGGTGCAAGGGAAGAACATGAGGTGGAAGGAGGTGCTGAGGAATCACAATATCCCGAAGGAGCAGCCGGTGTGGTTGATGAGGGAGTAGAACACCCGGAAGTACTAAGACGGTATCTGAGGAAGTTCGAAGATGATGAACATGCATTGGAAGAGGACTCCTCATATGATGAGGATGGTGAGTATGATGAGCATGTGCTAACGGATTGGTGGAACTACGATTTCTCATGGCTTATTGTCAATGCTAGTGAGAATGTGTCCTGGAAGTACAGGGAGAATGAGGTTTCGGTCGGCGCCATGTACCCCACTTCAGAACATCTCAAGGATGCAGTGAAGAGATGGGCCACCTTGACTACGCAAAGGGAGTTCAGGGTAGTGAAGAGTTCTACGACAATATATGATGTATGTTGTGTGAAGCCTGATTGTGTTTTTCGAGTGCATGCATATAAGAGCAAGTGGAAGGATTACTTTGACGTCAGTATAGTTGCGGATCACATATGTACACTTGAGAGGTTAGACACAAGCCACTGAAATCTATCGACCGATTTTATTGCTAGCCACATGTACTCCCAGATTGTGCAAAATCCTGCTTATGAGTAGAAGTCCATTATCTGTGCAACTGAGGAGAAACTCAGACACAAAATTAGTTATCGCAAGGCATACAGAGAAAAGAAGAAGGTGTTGGAGCATAGGTGGGGTACTTATGAAGCATCTTACAACAATTTGTCATCCAATTTGGATGGCCCATGAGTGGCCCATGAACGCATGTACACGTGTTTAGTGCTGCATTGCTAGTTGAGTAAGGGTGGAGCCAACTTATAAGCATTTGTTCACCAGCCATAACACCCTCGAGTTAACTCTTTTACATGAAGCGAGGACGATAAGTGTAAGAAAGGGTTCTATGTGTACGCGTGCTCACCCCGACGGAAGGGCTTGGCGGTGCGACTTTGGTGTGCAGGGTATTGCAAATGGTATCATAGCCGACCCTTGCAGTTGCGCGTACATGTCAGTGTTCGGGTATAGGGCGCACGGCATGTGTGGGCCTGAGATGGGACACATGGCATAACATATGGGTCGACACTGGACGTACGGTCGTGCGCTAAGAGGGAACATTCCTGGACATTTTCTTGGGTCAGTGTGCAGACATATGCATGCGTGAGTGGTCCTGAGATGGGACGCACGACATGGTATATGGTTTGGCACTGGACGGGTGAGCTGGACCGACGAGGACACTGGGTTCTTTGAGGGGGTGAATGTCACATACATCCTATTTTGGATGGAAAATGAGTGACCCATGAGCGCAGGTGCGCATGTTTAGTGCCACATTGCTAGTTGAGTAAGAGTGGAGCCAACTTATAAGCCTTTGTTCACCATCCATAACACCCTCGAGTTAATCCTTTTACACGAAGCGAGGATAAAAGTGTAAGCATGGTGCTATGTGTACGCGTGCTCACCCCTACGGAAGGGCTGTGCGGTGCGGCTTTGGTGGGAAGGGTGTTACAACACAACAGTTCAAATGAATCCTGGCTGCTACTATGTATCAATAATTAATTATGTACATATTCCAAGCAAGCTTGTGTATTAGCGCTCATTCCTAGCATTGGGACCCTGCATCGAGGAATTCAAACATTGTCGACCGTTCCTTTGCATAGATGGCACTTTTCTTACTAGAAAAGTACAAATGTACAATCCTTACATCGATTGTAGTTGTTGCAAACAATCAGTTGATGTCATTTCTACAATCCTTACAATGATTGCAACTAACACAAATATTCAGTTGATGTCGTTGGCTATTGCTTTTGTGGAGGGAGAGAACGATGACAGTTGGTACTGATTTGTATAGAGACTGAAGATGGTTGTGATGTAGGATGTGCAAAGTGTGTGTGTCATACACGATAGGCACAAAGGTATTTTGCAAGCGACCAATGACATAAAAGATGGCAGCCGAGAGCAAACTACATTTCTCAATTATTCATTTGTCATTGCTGGTTTATTATGTGCTAACATGTCTTTGCAAAAAGACTCCACGACCTCTTTGTGATTGCATGCAGTGGCTAGATATTGAGCAGTCTGAAGCCCACAAGCACTACATCGAGGAAGTGTGCTGTTCGGCAAGGGAGAGGTGGCAATGCATGGTTGAGGCAGAAAAAAGAGGAAAACACAAAGAGAAGCAGGAGGAAATTCACCTTCGATGGGTGATGAAAGAACATGAAGCGGTCCAGCCTCATGAAGCAGAGAGAGAGAGAGGAAGAGGAAGAAGGGCTCTCCGGGCCAAGGAAGTTGGGTCGGATGCCATCAGGAAGGAGAAATAACGCTGTTGTACACAATAGACCTAGAGTATTAGACGTGGAGTCAAACTATATCACTTACAAACTATGATTTTATTTCATCGCCCACTACAGCCGGCTTGTATTCTTAAGAATTTGGAGTGAAATGCATTAGAGTGTGTTTTCTTTGTAGGGTGTGTTTTATCCGAGTCACTGCAGTTTTGTTTGCCCACATGATCAAATAGCGCACGCAAACAGTTACCCTACTACTAGGGTGTGTTTTCTCTGAGTCACTATTGTTTTCCTCTTCCACGGATCGAATGGCCCACAACCTAGGCTTCTTCATTGCCTACATTTATGCCGCCCTTCTCTTTTTTTAATGATGACTCTGTCGGTCATGCATTGTGCGTTGAACAAGATCCACACTTCAAGGCCAATTTCCCAGTACAAGCTAAGTGAGATTTCAAATCCATGCGTGAGGTTAGAAGTTACACACCAAGTTAGACGATGAACTGGCCAAGATGTGGACACCGTGACTTTTGCGTGATGCAACATTACCAGGGATGGAACAACTCTGGTCGTCGCTTCTGGCACTGCTCACGAGCATGGGTAAGCAAAGCTACATGACCTTTGTCCATCATCTTTTTTTACTAATGCAATCTCTATTTCTGCAGTACTCCCACCAATCCGATAACTATGGTTCTATGTAATGGGTGGATCCCTCGGCTATCGAACCGTATCAAAACTACATCAATTACCTCGAGGACGTCGTCATACAACCAGAAGTGGGAGCTCGCAGAGGCACTGACTCATCTAGATCCACCATCTAGTGAAAATGATGGACCCGTGACGCTACCTATGGTGTTCAAAACGAACACCAGTTGTGAAGACGAGCATTGCACCTACGCTTACCACGAGAAGAAGAATAACATTCCACCAGCAACTCCATCCCCACCACCTTCACCTCCACCTCCACGCCCGCCTGGGTACGGGTACTACATGCCCTCCCAGCACTCCGACGAATCTATGTTCTCTAGGCACTTCTCCTACCAGTAGACTAGTTAGTAATGTTGTAATCGTTTCCTAAATTCCCTAAGGCATGTTAGGATTAGCAACTACGCATGGTTAGGTCAGTAGCCACGTTGTACATGCCACTGCAAATTTGTGTGTCCTATTTCCAGGTGCCCCATGTCGCATTTGAGTGTCCTTTGAACTAAAAAAACTCAACCGCCCTTTCAAATGGCGGTCGTAGCCCCTCAACACCTGCTTCAAATGGCGGCTGGGGGCTCTCATCAACCGCCATCGATTGAGCTTCCAACCGCTATTGCAAACGGCTGTTGGTCCAACCGCTGTGTTCAATGGCAGTTTGTTCCCGGCCCACGTGCCATGTCACTAACGTCGTTTCAAACGACCGTTCAGCCTCCAACTGCCGTTGGCAACGACGGCGGAAGGCTAGTTCTGCAAAAAATTTTATCAAACATTTATTTTTGAAAAATCTCAAAAAATCCTCCATTTTCGTTTCTTTGCACATATTTATCGATCTAAAAAATAAATATTTGGCAAAGGTCCTCGTGGTGGAACCAACCCACCAGGGTTCGAGTCCTCCACTCTGCACAGGTGCTTGCATTTTCTTGGATTTATTCCAGGATTTGACCAACGCTATTCTTTCAGCGATAGTCTGGTAGAAGACGTGTCTGTCGTCAGCGACATCTTCAACGAGGCGTAGTAGTGACGGCTTTGCTGTCTCAGTCTTCCGAAAGTGCTCATAAGGGTAGGGTGCAGCATGTGTTCGTAGGGGTGAGTATATGTGTGTGTCTATGTGAACATCTGTGATTTTTTAAAAATAGTTTGTTAGCAATTTATTAGGAAACTAAATTTATAATATTTTTGTTAAAAATATATCTTTGTATGCAAGGATAATATAATGAGTGATGTTATTGTGCTTGAAATTTCCTCTCATTTCCTCCCATTTCCTCCACCCAAAGTATTTTCCTCCCGCAAAGGGTAATTTGGTCATTTAGCGTTTGTGGGTCGTCCCCCAACCCGTGCCCCCTGCGGCCCGACCCACTTCCGCCCCTCAGACGACGCGCACGCATCACGCGAAACGAGAGGTGACGCCATAGACTGCGGCGACGGCTCCTCCGACAAGGATCTCAAACGGCGGCACTCCCTCACGCCTCACTGCTCCGTAGCCAACACAACCCTCATTTCTCGCTCCCGCCAGTGCCCTCGCAAGGCGTCGCACCGGTGGCCTACCGCGCCACCACCTCAGGATGCTATCAACTTCTCCCTGCCTCACTGGACGTCGAGCCCGGGCGGCAAGGCCGGCCGACATAGTCTTCTTGCCTCAAGCACCCATCCCCAGCAGACCATGTTCTTCTCGCCGGTGAGTCAAGCAACCACGCCTTTCTCTTAATCTCTCCCGTGCTTTTTAGGGTTTCTTGAATCATGAATAAGAATCTTGCAGATGTAGTATTTCTTGAGTCATTTACAAGTTATTGATCTAGTGTAGGCACCCCCTGTAGATAGATGTAGTAGTTCTTGATTCATTTTCTAGATCTTGTAGATGTATGTGACAAATTAGTTGTGCAAGTCATACTCCAAATTACTAGGTCTTGCAGGCAGCAACACTTGCTCACTGAATTCTTTTCTTTTCAGATGCAAATGTCTGATGTTGATTCTTTGTTGAAGTACAATGAAATAGTTATGAAGATGTTTAACAACGAGGATGAAGGATTTCACTTTTATAACAACTACGCTTATGAGAAGGGATTTAGTGTGAGGAAGGATTACTGCGAGTGGGACAGGGACCTGGATGAGAGGAACCTTCGCAAATTTGTTTGCAACAGTGAAGGTTTCCGCGCACAGAAGCACCTAAGGAGGGAGAACAAGTTGCGGAGGTCGTGGATTGTCACTCGCTTTGGTTGCCGTGCTAAATTTGTGATTGCACTGGATTATGACACAAAGCAGTGGTATGTGAAGGATTTCATCAACGAACACAACCATCCGATGATTCCACCAGACCTATCTTGTTTCTTGCGTTCTCACAGAAAAATTACTGATGAGCAGAAAGCAGAGATTGTGCATATGTAGGTTTTTGGAATCCGCAAACACCAGATAATGGACAGTATGCTGAAGCGGCACGGTGGTTATGATAAGGTTGGATTTACAGCAAGGGACCTTTACAATTTCTGCCATCACAATAAGTTGCGGATGCTCTTCGCCGGTGATGCCCAAACAATCATGAATTACTTGATAGCTCAGAAACATAGAGATCCAGATTTCTATTTTGATCACAAGAGAGATGGGGGAGGGCATATGACAGGAGTTCTTTGGTGCGACTTCCAATCTCAGATGGATTATAGAGCATTTGGTGATGTCGTCGTATTTGATGGCACTTACAAAACCAATAAATACAACCTGTCTCTTGGTCCTTTTGTTGGGGTGAATCATCATAAAAGCACAGTTCTTTTCGCTTGTGGAATTGTTGCTCATGAGGATACTCAGTCCTATGTGTGGTTGCTTACGGCATTCACTAAAGCCATGTCTCAGAAACATCCAGTATCTGCGATCACCGACGGAGAGCTTGCTATGCAAAATGCAATCAATATTGCGTGGCCGAATGCATCGCATTGGCTATGCGGATGGCATATTGAGAATAACATTGTGAGTAATATTAAGGACGATGGTGTGAAGGAAGGGATTAGGTGCTTTCTTTATGCTCGTTGCTCTATAGAAGAGATTGAGTTGAAATGGATGGTTTTCTTGAAGAAGCATGAGGTCACAGATGAGAACTCATGGCTATATCAGATGTATGAGAGGAGGGAATCCTGGTGCACTGCGTATCATGCTGGTAAGCACTATTTAGGATTGAGGAGCAACCAGCGTAGCGAGAGCCTGCACTCTAGGATCCAGTTTAATCTAGATCGGAAAATGACACTGCTAGTGCTGTTTCAACACTCTGACAACTATCTTGTAAAGCTGCGAACTAGAGAAGCGACTCTTGATTTTGTATCCAATTACAAGCCATGCTTGGAACCAGATGCTTCATTTTTTGTGCATGAGGCTGCAAAAAGGTTCACAACAAGTGTTTTTTATGATGATGTGCTGTACAATCTGAAAGCAGCTGAGAAGTGCTATTTGATTGAGGAATTGGATAGCTATGACACTATTGTGTATGAAGTTGGAAGGGTTGATAAAGGAGAAAAACGATACTATGTGAGCTGTGTCATACGTGTTGATGTGGATAAGGTCAAGGAAATTTCATATTCTTGTCTAAAGTTACAGTTCCTTGGAACCCCATGCTCACACATCTTCTTTGTGTTGGGCTATCGCGAAGAAAATAAGCTTCCAGACTGTTGTGTCTTGAAAGGTGGACGATGGGTGCCAAGCGTGGATTTCCTCCTACAAGGTAGAGCACACTGTATGACTATTCTGATAGCGTACAGAGGTACAATGACCTACACAATATCAATCGAACGGCAGCCTTCGCAGCAGCTCAATCACAAGAAGCATTTGAACGGCTCAAACACATTCTTGAAGAGGAAGTTGCTATGATTCATGTAAATATAAGAGAGGGTGGACGCAAGACGTTTGGTCCTGTGCTCCTACAAGCCCTGGATGTTGATTCTGTGGAGTGTTGCAATGTATTAGATCCCATACGTGTGCCTGGCAGAGGGGTGCCGAAGAAAAAGTTGAAGTCAAGTTCTGATAGATCTGACAAACATTGTACCCTATGTAAAGATCGGGGTCACAATCGGCGAACATGCTACTTGAGAGATGAGGTAAGCTAAGAGTAATTGTAATCAAAGTTTACAATTTATTGTCTGTGAGCCATGTGTAGTTTTTGGTAATGTCCCTCTTCATTTGTAGGATAAAATGTTGGATGTGTTGGATAAATGATTCGGAAAAGGTATACATCCCAACAAAATTCTACATTCCTGTATATGACTTCTCTTTCTCCAGTACCTGTGGGTTCTTGTTTGGTTTCATGAAATCAAGCTGAGTTTGTAGGGGCGAGTTATGTTCTTGGCAAATTTCATTCTCTTAATAATTGTCATTGTTCCTGCCTTCATTGTGCCTATTTTGTTTCTGCCTTTTTTTGAGTGCTTACTGTATCGATTGTTCAACTCTTACTGAAGCATTCAGATGCATCATTGTACTCATTAAAAGCACCTGGACGAAGCTACATGGATGAAGAAAAAAGCACTTGGATGAAGCTATAAGCACTCGGATGAAACTATAAGCACTCGGACGATGCTAACATTGTAACTAGGCGGTTCTCTCCATCAATCTTTGTAACCTTTGCAATGCGGAATTTATCATTTGACATGTGGATCATGTTTTCATTTTGGTCGCTGCATTTTATGTTGATTGAGAGTGCAAAGGAATGTTAACATACCGTCGTTACGTTAACATGTAATGTGTGGATAAGCTAACGTATCATAAAATGACGCAACATAACATGACCTAACATAACATGACCTAACATAACATGACATAACATAACATGTCACTGATAGGCGCCACGTTGTAGCTACCGCAAGTTAACATATCATCTAAGTTAACATGCCAAAACATTGGTTAACATAACATGATAAGTTAACACATCATTGTTTAAATTGCCATGTCACAGAGAGGCGGCATGCCGTCAAGTTAACATACCACGTCAAGTTAATATGACAAGTTAACATATCATTGTTTAAATTGCCATGTCACAAAGAGGCGGTGTGCCGTCGAGTTAACATACCACGTCAAGTTAACATACCATGTTAGCATGTCCCAAGTAGCCTATCCATGGTTTTTTTAAAAAAACATTTCATGACACTGTTAATTAGTGGTCACAAGCTGACTCTTCATTCATAACTAACAGCATGAAGTTGTTAAAACCATTACACTGTTAAAGGTTACAAGCTGGAGTGCACACAAAAGAGGGCACACATGAGAATGTCTCAGATTACTGCATAATGTAGGAAGACACTTTTAGCAACTGAGTCCGCCATCTGGTTTTGAGCTCTGGGTATGTTCTGGACCCTGGAGGAACCTGTTACAAAGGCAACAATTAGACTGGGAAAAAGATTTGGTCCTCCAATCCGGTGCATCAGAGGGATTAGCTGCATTAATACAGTTGGCAAACTGATTATCAGTGAAGAATTGGGTGTATTATTGGAGACCAGATAACGTTGAAGTCCATTCCAATGTTGGACCATAAAACCTTACTTACTATTTTTTAGTTGAAACTGGAGCTTATACTTGTATTTGGTTGAATCTTTTGTTTTAGTTACTTGTACAGTGTATAGAATCCCTGACAGATCAGCTGGGGATGCAAGAAATGGGAGAGAAATTTGATGAATACCCCAGGGAATGGATGGGGCTTACAAAGAGAAACATATAGCCTGGCCCGGGTAGAGCAGTACAAAAACTTAGCATACCTAATTCTTTGGAAAAGCAATGAAGGTACACCCCATAATCCAACTTACCTTACATAGGAAAAAGTACCCTTCACATTGTGTGTTATTATGGTGTTCAAGCAAGCATGCAAATATAATGAGATGGGGGGGACATATTAGGAATTCAGACAAAATACTAGATGAGCAGAAGCACCCAAAAAGCTTATTTTTAGGTTTGTCTCATACTCAGATCGGTACCATGGGTAATATGAAAAGAATGATCAAGCTTTTCGTTGACATGCATGATTGAATTGTGATCACACATATGCATAAAGCGATTAAGTGCGACAAAGTTCAACACATGGTCCCAATATTACATTAGTGGATTGGTGATGAGGATCACCATATATACAGACTAGTCCATACTGCTCATTACTTGCTTAATTTGTACACAACTAGCAAAGACCTCCTGATTGGCCTTGAGATTGAACATAACATACCTGAGAATTCCTAAATAGTAACAGGCGTGGAAGATGCTTCAGTGTCGAACTTGTGCCGCCTGAGCCTCAGACAGTTCCAGGCGCCTCGGCAGTTCCAGCCTGATCCTGACCCTGACCCAAACTTGGTCCATCAATCAAGTCCCACAACAGGGACCCCAACACCATGAAGGTCTTGATGAAGAACACCACCTGCACTCTAATCACCAAGATCGGCTTGGGGGAAAGGGCAAGAGGGAGTACATCAAGACCCAAGAAAACCCGGTCGAGGTTCCGCTGAGCAGCAACACCATCATGAACTGGTGCAACCACCGGTTGAGTAGCGACTGTGCCGGCAGAGAAGTAGAGATGGGCAGCAGGGGGGCCATGTTGCGCCGGACCCATCGCTGACGAATGGGTGCCAAATGCCTCTCCCATTTAATCGCCAGGATAGAGGCGACTGCAATGGCAAAGGCTGTCTGGAGAGGACTCCTGACAAAATCTTTTACCTCAATGGTGCGGCCCAGCGTAGCCCAAGGTTCCAGAAAGGGAGCGGATATCTCGACCGCCTGAGCTGTGCTCCATCCCCTAGAGAGAATACCGAAATGACCTCTGTGATGCGGGGCAGGGGATCTACCTCTGGCTGCGGCGGAGACTGCTGAGTCGACGACGGCGGAGGAGGAGACTCGTCAAGCAGCATCAGAAGTCTGACTATATAAGTTAGGTAGCATCCACATGGGAAGGCGAGGTGGTATTGTTTGTGGTACTATCTCTCGCGCCATGAAGATTTGTTGTCATTTGGGCCGTATTGGGCTGATTTCATGAACAAACTCGACCCAGACTAACAGTGAGCCCAATCAAGAGGCGGGAGCGTGCCACATCATTCTCCGACATGTGGGGCCCATGTGTCGGCGCCCATTCTATAACGTTATGTTCTTCGCTGAGTTCATGTAATTCCACTCTTTTTGTTTTTGATTGGTATTTAAAATTTCAAACTTGTTTTTCTTCGTCTTCCGAACTCCAAATGAGTTGATTTTTTTCCTACAAACATTTTAAAGCACTCTCTACCAACTAAACACATTCCATTTAGCTTTCAAAGTTACATTATACATTACTAATGAAAACCATTTCGTGGTGACTTTTTAATTTTCTCAATTTTTAAAGTTGCAATCAAAACGAAATTTGTCCTGATGTATTTTGTAATTACTTACCTTATTCATAGACACAAGAACAATTTTTTGTAACTAATTTTCTAATGTGTACATTTGATTTGATTCATCTCATTGCATGCTTGTGTTCAAGTTTAATATCACATGTAGCTCAGTGTCCCTTCACAATACATTTTTTTCTCGAAATAGAAAACAATCTAAAACTATAAGCATGATAGGGATGGTTTGAAACCTCTACACAACAATTTTGAGTTAAAAAATCATTATATTTTTTGAAATAAAAATAGTTAAATTAATTCCAAAAAGCATTTAAAATTTATTATTTTTGTATATGCCAAAATAGAAAAGATTTGAATGCGAATTTAGGTATATAGATATGTTACATTCATGAGGAACTGCACCAATTTTGGACATTTTGTTCCAAATATTAATCTATCTACAAGGTTTAAAAATTCATGGAATGATTTTGAATTGAGTCACTGGCATGTGGGGCCGTCAATTTATTTACGTCTTCTTGACACGGAAACGTACTTTGGTACTCTCAAAGACAGGTGGGACCTCCTCGGTTCCTCTCGTCCCATACGTGCCCACAAGTTCCAGCCAAGTTCCCCCCTTATCCTCCCCGTTCTAGTTAGGGTTTCGCTGCTGCCACTTCCGCCTCCATCTCAATTTCTCGAAGATGGGCAAGGTTGGGAAGAACCATGGCTAGTCAGCACACGCCTCTCGACAAAAGCGGGACGCATCCGGTAAGTTCACCCGGGGATCCGGCGTCGAGGTGGTGCCTGAGGCCAGCGGGGGCCGGGAGATCCCCTCCGCCGCCGAGCGCGCGCCTGAGGCCAGCGCGGGACGGGAGATCCCCTCCGCCTTCAAGCTCGTGCTGGGAGCCATCGCACAATGGGAGATGCGCTCCGGCTCTAGCGTCGTGGACAAGAAGACCATGGCACGCGCCACCGTGTCCTCGTCCTTGTCACCGGAGCACAATGTGAGTACGATTTTTCTCCACCACTTCCCCTCTCTAATCCACGTCCCACTATCATCTCAGGCTATGTTTGGGTTTTGGATTAGTGTTCCGGATTATTGTTATTGAGGGGTTGTGTCCTCATTCTTCATCTGATGTATAAAATGCTTTTTTGCATGCAGCTAAGAGCAGAAGAGCAAATCAAGTTGGACGCCTGGGTGGCGCGAGTCACAAAATGGTTGATGCAATTTCAGGATAGTCTGAAGGAAAAATCACCGGTCGAGGGCTTCTTCTGAAAGGAGTGCAAGGGATTCAACTTGTGCTGTTTGTATGATCCGTTCTAGGCTTCCCTATTTTTGTAATCTTTGGCTGCTATCAGCCCTAGTTTTCTCTCAGTGGTCTTTATGTGTTAGAATCTGTAAGCTGGCAACATGGTCGATGCTTGTGGTTGTTGCTGCAGTCGAGAAGGCAACAAACAACAAGTAGTGCTTTTGTGTTGACTGTGTCTGTAAAGAGGTAAGAAATTCCAGTAGTTATGTGAACTACTTCTTCTGAATCCCGTACTGATGTTCTGTATGTGATATACTTGTGGTTTCAACTGGTGAATGGAATTTTCTGTGTCTGTCATTTTACAGTTTTTGATCTTTCGATGTCAAAGGCCTTCGATATTTGGTTCGGCTTTTACATATGAAAATTTTTACATGTATACATGCCTTGGCTGTTGAGTCTCTTGTATGGATGATAATATCTATTCATGGAACATTTTATGACTAAATAAGTGGTCAGGCCATCTTTCTTTGTTCCTACATTCATTGTGCATTTTTTCATGGATTGCTTACTGCATCGAGTGCTCAACTCTGACGAACCAAGATAAAATTTAACAAGGACTGGGTCATTAACCTGGTCAGACCAGTTATGAAGCATATGGATCGATCATGGTACTCAATAAAAGCACTCGGTCGAAGCTAAAAGCACTCGGCCTAGTGCTAAAAAGCACTCGGACGAAGCTAAAACAATGTATGAACAAATGCCTGAAATTAGATGGTATTTGTCGTTGAGATTGTACAAATGGTTGTGTCAGGCAATTGGTGTCTGATGAATCTCAAAAGGATATCATTGTCTGTTTGTTACTAGATAGATCAGCAGTCATCGATCTGATGCCTTTACCTGTACCAGTCCACAAAGCCACAAATTTAGGTTTCTTTACTAATGTATAAACACTACCATTTCAGCACCAGCTACAAACAATTATGTTTCCACAATGTCACAGGTGAGAACGATCATCAGAGATAACGCAAGAACACAGATCTACCAACATCACCTAGCAAATACTCATCACATGGTACCTCACTTCATACTCCAATCTACCACATAATTTGCAGTGTTCATTCAGCTGCAAAACTTGAATTCATGACCCAGGGATCACTTCACATTCAATCAGCATCATTCATGGCATCAATATACTTCAATGCCAGTCACACTGAATGCAATTACTATTCAAATGATACCAAAACAAGAACAGACAAAAAATTCATTAACCATATCATTCTTTCACATGATCTATGAAGCATAATAGACAATATTTGCCATCCAGTTATGGTTTTCTACGTCACAATGACTGAATCATTGGGTATGTACACCTCCTTATGTCTCTGCAGCTTCAATGTTGGGGATATTTGCTGCTTGGCAGCTGAAGGGACCTTCTAATCTACTAACCATCCAACACTTTTCATGAAACAAAGCCTTTGCGGGAGTTGAAGTTTCAGTAGCTCTAATATGACAAATTTTTCCACCGTTCCATGAGAATAGGATAATACATGTCAAGCCATCAGTGAAGCCATCCTGTACCCCTGAAATTTCAATGTGCCATGAAAGTTGAGCTTACAAGTTATGTGAAAATGGTAGCAAAGATTGAACAACTTTTCATCATGCAATGCTAATTATAAACCTGTACTACATGACCATCTGCTCTTGAAAACATCTAAGCAACTGTCTGTCTGCATCTTCTATCAAAACATTCATGAGACATTATCAAGTTGCAATTCAGATAGTTGGTTGAGAGGAGGGGTAGTAGTGGTAACCTCTGGATCCGCCGGCATAGAGCGGCTCAAGCAGGGGCACTAGATGGGAGCAAGGAGGTCGCGCGGGAGGGGGTTGGGGGGGGGGACTTTGCTGCTTGGAGGAAGGAAACGACCTAGATCACCAGGGCTGGCGGGGAATGGAGCCGCGCCGGCCCTCGGCCTTGCCCCGCCGCGACGGAGAGGCACCCGCCGCCGCCTCTCCGCTCGACCGCGTGCAAGAGGAAGAAGGGGAGGGAGAGGTTGCTTGTGCTCCACTTAGGTGGAGGCTGGCCGAAGCTCCGGACTGCAGCCATCCCCACACGCGGCGCCCTTTGTCTGCCGCAGGCGGCGAAGACCTGTCACCCTCTGTCTGCCGGCGGCGGCGAACTGAAATGCTACAAACCCTAACCATCTAAAAAAGAAAAAACTTTAGTAAACGAGTTATACATCTCAACTATATTACTAAAAACATTATTTTCACATTTATGAAGTGACCATTATACCCTTGTTCAAAAATAAGACCGACAAAACCGCAATTAATGTCATCTCCAAATCCCCACATTTGTGGAGGAAATGGGAGGAAAATTTTTCCTCCTAGGCCCACTCGTCATAGAGATAGGAGGAGGAAAATTTTCCTCTATCCCATTTCCTCCTAGCCTTATAGCCATCCGATCGACCGCTCTTGGACGACGTGTGCCAATCATTTTCCCCAAGGATATTAAAATTTTTCTAATATAATAGGTAAATTGGTCCATCTTAAGATTTTGCTGGCTTAGTCTTTCAGAGGTGCTCATAGGGTAGGGTGTGTTCGTATGGGTGAGTATGTGTGTGTGTGTGTGTGTGAACGTCCGCGTCTATATTGTGTGATTCTAAAAAAATATTGTTAAAAATTCATCAGGAAACTAAAATTATACTGATCTTTTTGTTAAAAAAATTATGCCTTTGTATGCAAGGATAATATAATAGGTAAATTATCTGTACGGAGTAGTGATTAGTAAGTTGTAATACGCAAGCAGTGTTCATTTTGCATCCACCACCCGTTCTCCCTAGAAACCCATAATACATGCAATATATTCAACATTTCTTTTTTCATATGATGGAGAATCAACATGATGAGGGACATAATATGGAAAATTCTTGAACTATAAGTCTTACAAGTGAATTTGAATTTTGCTTCCAAGGACTAGAAGACAACTTGAGTTTTGCCTCTATATCACATACTTATCCTAGTTAAGAATTATGGTTATGTCATTGCATATGTCATCATATTACTAGAAGATACATGGTTGTTCTATACAGTTGTATCTTAGGTGTTATTGAGTCATATATGAGTTGTAATAAGTAAGGTCTAGTTTTAGCTTTAGCTGCCATCTAATTGGCTAGTAGCTGTCATCTAGTTGAATATGAGCGTGTAAGGCTTATGAGCCTATAAATAGAGGCAATGGACTCTAGTTTTGTAACTTACATTGTACCCACTACCATATGAATAGAACTAGATGTTCCTATCATAGATCTTTGTCTAGATCTGTTCTTTGAGAATTGGATTAAGCTCTTATTGTCTGTGGATTCAGACCGCCCTTAGGGCTTTATTTACTAGCACGTTGAATCTGTTCCTTCAACATTTTGTGCTAAATCTACCTACAACACCTTGGAGTGGTTCCTCCAAATTAGTGTGCTGCATCAGATTGGTAATCAGAGCTTCGTTGATCATCTCCTGTTGTTGTTTTCTTTGAGAGAACCTGCAACAAGACATGTAGGAATTGGGGAAGAGAGTTGATGTTGTTGAGGAGCAGATTCGAACCTTACGAGAAGAACTCAATAGAAGATTTGATCAGCTAACAGTGATGATTAAAAGTAATATCCCAGCTACTGGCACTCAGACCATCTGCACCAGGAACTTTATCCGTCTCCTGGAGGAGACAGATAAAGTTTTTATCCCTGCAGCGACACCCTTCAAAGCCGATGGGATTTTCCCATCTCCTCCAGTCTCCTTTAGATTCGAAGGGATGGAGGAGGCTCCTTCATCCCCGTCGGTCCCACCACGATCCCTGCTGACGGATAAAAGACGTATCCACCTACGATCCGCAAGCGTACGGACCTACACCTTTTTCACCACGGAATTCCCAAGGTTCTCGTCAATCCGCGGAGCAAGGGGATTACAAGCGTTTGATCTACCTCTACTCACTAACTACCTAAACCCTATCTATGATTAGACTAGAAAACGACTACACTACACTAGAGAGTGATTAAGCTAACAAGATAAAAGACACTCGCCCATGGGTCTACGATACTTGAACATGCAACCGCTTTAAACATGAAAACCGATCTAATCTATCGAGGGTTGTGACCACGGTTTTGCCCTTTCCCTCCCCCCGTACTGTCATTACGCGGAGGTATTCGTGACTAGACCTATGATGGACACGACGTATTGAATGGATCAAAGGGAGCATTGGAGCTCTACTTCCCTTTACGGCATGGTAGCTAACCTTAAGCATTAAAGTATACTCAACACATGATGATAGATAGATGTTCCAACAAGGTAGCGATTACATCTCAAGATCGATTACAACCCATGGACAAATGAGAAGATTACCCCATCAAGGTGCTAGACATAGCACTGTTGATCATGGTGACGCTTCCGACGGTGTCTTCCTTCTTCTCCACTTGTGGGTGCTTCCTTCGAGTTGGACGATCCTCCTCCAAAGATCTCCCTCCTCTCTCTAGCTTGTGGATGGCCTCTTGGTGCGAATGGCTCTCTCTATTGCGAATGGCGGCGCCTCCAGGGACTTAGGGTTGAAGATCCTTCGGGTGCAAGGAAAGGGGGGCCGAACCGACCCCTGGAGTGGGCCAGGTCGGCCGGCTTGGGCCGACCGGCCCAGGCCCATCCCGGCCCAGTTCGGTCGCCCCTTCGCTCCCGTGGGTCCTCAAGTGATTATGAACTTTGCCCCTTCCATTTGCATAATTTTGACGATGTCATCCTTGCGTCCAATATGGAGGTTCTCCGTGCATGAAGTTCGGTCTTTTACGCTTCAATCCCCGGGGGTGTTCCTTCGTAGCACTTCGGTCCTTGCCACCATTGGAAGTGATTTCATTAAGCTCATGAACACAAACAAGACTCTATAAATGCTCCTTTGAACTTGTTGTGAATCCGTCCTTTATGTCCATGTTTTCCTACATAAACACAACACTTCCAAATGCATGCACATAGATGAACTTGTTATATAGTTAGTGTGCCTAGTGGCGGGTTAGTTCCATAATCAAATTCAAACCAAAGTGTAATGAACATGTTTGGTGTACCAAAATACACCGTCAACATCTCCCCCATGCTTAGATCTTGCTCGTCCTCGAGCAAGTACTCGTAAAAGAACTTTGTCCAAGGCGTTGTAATCGTGCTCCGCTAATTCCTTCTTCACAAGTTAGTCAATCTTTTATCTTTAGTACAATAAACATAAAGTAATGATCATCATACATAAACATGGTCATTTAGAATCTTTACCACTTCAAGATTTACCCCACAACTCAAACTCTTCACTCGAAGTCTTCAATTTCAGCCATGCTTACTTCTTTGCTTCCATTGGAGGATTTTTATGATTTTCAAAAATAAAATTCCTGCAACAAGTGTTAGACAAAAACCTTTCTCCAAGAACTCTCATGTCACTCATATAAAGTGGCTATCCTAAACAAGTTTTATAAAACTCTCACCTCCCGTAAGTCTCTCATATAACATGTAGAGTGGAGCTATAGGTATGGCTAGCACAATCAACACAAGTATTGTCAAGCTAAGAACTTCCTCTAATGGTTGTTTACCTTTCAAAGCCAATGATCATGAGAATTAATCCATATGTGGGGATATCAAGGATAAGAAGATATAGAATGATGGACATGTGCAAGGGCAAAAGAAAATATGACTACGAGGCACCGATGACGTCCTCGTTGTCGGATTGCACATGGTTGGAAAAAGAGTGAAAATTTCATCTCTTAACAACGTGACATCCTTCCTTGCACTTTATTTTTCTTTCACTTGATTCATCCCTCTCATATCTTTCTTGCCAATCCTCTTCTCTCTTTCTCTTCTTTTTCTTTTTCAATCACTCTTTTTCATTCTCTCATACACATATTTTTTCTTTACTTTTCTATTTTTCTTTTCCATACACATATTTTTCTCTTGACTTTTCCCTCTCTTGACATCTTTATCTCTCTTTTAAAAGCTCTCAATTCCTCTCTTTCTTGCATAATCATAATCTGAAATTTAAAATAAAATCATGCTAGAGACGAGACGAAACTTTGAGAGTAGATTGTGTTAAAGGAATGCGATGTACAAAAGAGATGTATAGGTTTGGGTATGGAATTCGGCGATGTACGGGACTTCCGATGTGAAAGTCACATTACCGAATGCATGACGAGGCTAGCAACAAAAGATAATCACAAGGACATGATCATTGCTCGAAATTAAAACTCCCAAGAGAGAAGGATCCTAGCCCAATTCATCGTGCTAAACGCACTTATGGTGGAGCGAAAAATAAGTTTGGCTTTGTATAGGATTTTTTTCTTACTCTCAACTTGGAAAAAGAGGATTTGCTAACCTTTATTACAAGGGTTTTTAAATAATTTTCAGAATTGAATTCCTCCAATTTTTAGCATCGAACATAGCACAATCAAAATATAAAGCTCTATATCGAAGTATGGTGCGGGTACTTTTAGAGGTAGCAACTCCACTAAGCACCACGATGAACATTTTCAAATCACACACTTATGTTCATATATCAAAAACTAAAGATGAACAAATGAGTAAATCAAGATAAGCATCACACAAGACACAAAATTTAATGGACTCTTTTTATTTGATTTTCTTTGACGCAAACACTAATTTAAGACACTGTTGACGGTTAATAATTGTATCAAAGTTCGTTCGTGACTCGCAAGCGTACAAGTCTCCCGTCGTAGTCAAGGGACCCTTCTTCCCTCGAGTGGTGAACCCAAGGTATCGAATCCGTGGAACAAATGTGTGACGCAAGAGTTGATCTAGTAAAGCCAAATAACTTCAATCCTTGGTAAAAGAGAAACCCTAATGCATCTAGATAAGAGCACAAAACAAAGATAAATCTAATCTACCAAAGACCGGAGAAAACAAAGTAAGATTGGGTAGATAAACCGATCTAGAGGGATCGGGGTAAGCTTTTTGTTGAAGTTCCAAGCAAGAGAAGAAGTAGCAAATTGAATCTTAATAGAAGCCTCTTTAAATCGTGGTTTCCCGTCCAAATCCGAAAACATCCGCCTTTCGAGACCCCCGTTCTGTCACAACGTATCCCTATTCATGCGGGGAGCTTAGGGCGAGTCAAAAGACAAGTCGAGATTCTTTCGGAAGATCCGGCGTGTACCTCTAGCCACCGCGGCTACAAGAACACCCTATGTAATCTATCGTACGAATAGAATTGGAATAAGCAAAGCCGATCGAAAAACGAAATCTTCGAGGAAACACTTGATCGCTAAGAAAAGATTCAACTTGATAATTCAACTATGACAATGATACATACACAAGATCACCACCGGGATCCTTCCTTGATCTTGCTTCTAGCTCCGGGAACTCCGACGTGGTCTTCCATGCAAGGTTCCCACGTCGGCTAGGGAAACCCTAGTCAACTAGCTCGACCCTCTCCTCTCCGACATGGTGTCCCTCTCTTCTCTGCTCCTCGGCGGCCGAAGACGAAATCTTCTCTCTGTGGCTCTCGGTCAGGGGGCTATAAATAGCCCGATTGGCGGCTAGGGCAAAGGAGAGGGTGTTTGGGCCCAAAATGGGCACTGGGCCGACCGGACCCGGGCCGGCCGGCCGCCGGGCCCATTTAGGCCCGGCCCGTGGGCTCCTTTGCCCCACGTCGGTTCCCTTGCTTCTCGGATGTTTCCCCCTTCGCATGTAGGTCCATGTCGTCGGTTTCTCTCCGAATTGGACTCAACTCCTTGTCTTGCAAGATTCAACACTTTTCTGGTCAGGTCCCTGGAGTCTGTCGTCTTCTCGGATCAAGTCCCCGGCTTCTTGGAGTTAAGTTTGCTTCATTGCATGACTTGTACGGGGCTTCAAGGTCTTGTCATGAGGTGCTTGATGAACTTACCCCGAAAGTCTTGCATTCAACACTAAAACCCTGCATAAACATTAAACTCCAAAACCGACATGCACACGTGAACTTGTTATACCACGGGGGTTAGTACCAATGGATAAGGTATAAAACTCATGCCAACACCGAAGGTAAACTCATGGCTAGGTTGACGGATTTTCACCGTCAACATCTCCCCCATGCTTAAACCTTGCTCGTCCTCGAGTAAGCCTTCGATGGATATCATCATTGCCAAACAATGTTTAAACTTTGCATTTGATCATACATGAGAAAACATAATGCTCTCAAAATTTTAATTCATTAAAAGTTCCATAATGTGCTAGCCTTCATTTCTACGGAGGGTAGATTCTTATTAAGTTTATCCCACAAGTATTAACATGCTCACAAAGTTTTAAATAGATCTCAGAATTTTTGAAATAAAGAACGAGAATAAGAAAAGCTAAACCAAATTCACAAATTTAAATCATCTTGTATATTGCTCATGAACTCTCATCTCACTTGTCTCTCAAGCCTATATATTCTACTCCTTTCCCTCTCATATATATGTGGTAGGCTTTATATGGAGCTTTGGGAAAGTTTAGTCCTAACAAGATTTTATAAATGAGGTGTTGTCAAAACAAGACAAGCTTCTCATGGTCTTACCGAGACTCGTCAAAAAGGTCATTGGAAAATAATGTTAAATCAAGGAGGGGAAAGAGAAAAATACACACACTTTTAGATGAGTGGACATGTGCAAATGGCAAAGAGTGATCCCGAGGCACAAAGAAAGTCCTCGTTATCGGATTGCACATGGTTGGAAAATGAGAATGGATCTTTTTATCTTGAAGCCTTGAATGCACTCTTAGAGAACCGGGGAGTTCACTTTACGCACAAATATATTTTTTTCTCTTTCTCATATTTCTCATTCTTTTCTTTCTTTCTTTCTTTCTTTCTTATATATATATTTTTTACCTTGAAAGTCATGAATACCGCTAGATTTTTTTTCTTTCATTATCATTTTTTTTAAAATATTCCCCTTTGAACTCTAAAACTGCACCGTACCTACCTCCTCCCCCATGCTTAGACGTTGCTCGTCCTCGAGCAAAGAGGCGAAAAAATAAGGTAGGTACCGGAGATATTTTTCCTTGGAGAGATACTTGAAATCTTCAACGTTGGCACCGTCTTGCGATCTTCCTTGAATTGATGATCCATTCTCAACGATAGGTTGTGGTCAAGGAGGTAATCACAAAAAGATGATATTTGGTTTAAGGGTGGATATCCGGCGAAGTTTGTGAGATCACCGATGCGGGGATACACAATGCACGGATAAAAGGCTAGCAAAAAGATAGATACGCAAAAACGGAATGACCAGCTTCTTAGTCTCGGGCCAGAGAAATCATGGCCTGCAATAACGCACTCAAAAATAAATCTTGTACACTAAGGTTTATGCACTCAAATATATATAAGGCTTTGGATAGGTTGAGCAACACACAAGTGATATTTGTGACAAGGTTAGCAATATTTTTGAGCATAAAAGACATCTTTAATCTATTCATAACTTGAGAGCACATAAAACACTATGGGTCTTTATTTTAATCATAACCTCCGCTGAAAATTAAGCTAGCATTTAAATAAATTCAGATTTGTATTTTTAAGAGAGCACTAGCTTAAACATGCATAAATCAATTACAAAGATGAACAAAGCTGCAATTTTAATCATATATCATCATGGCACGGATTTTGTAACTTTTCCAATGATATAATCAAGGTGGTGTCTTTATTAATGATGACATCAAGTTGAAATACAAACTGAAAATAAACTAACATGCTTGCTGAAATTTAAATAAAAATAGAAAATACTACGCAAACACACATAAGCAAAAGCTGAAAATTACAGAGAAAAAGAAAAGAAAAGAAAACTAAAGTTCCTAAATCTTCTAGTCCTCTGCCGGTGGTTGATGTTGATGATCTTGATAATAATACCCTTGCTCGTAATATGATTGGACATTCCCTCCGACGAATTGATTTGGCTCCACGAGGTGAAGGCGTCCAAGTCCAAAGGCAATATTTGCGTTGCCTTCACCAAGTTGAGCTGCGTTAGCTTGGATGGCTGCGATGTTTTGAGCGTTTCTTGCAGCATACCCTCCAATAATGGCCATGCTTTGTTGTGGTTGGGGATGATGAGCGTAGGACTCCCGCGAAGTTAGCGTTGGGCACAACATAATTTTGTGGGGGTACCGGTGCACCACCCCCCATGCTTGCTCTTGTGGCCCTCCGTAATAACTTGGCGGAGGAGGGACCCCGCCGAATGGTTGCACATTGGGTTGTGCTCCACTCGCTTGTGCGGAGGATGTTCCCTCCTCTACGATTCTTCCTCTTTTGTTCTTCCTTGCAGGGACAAGTAGTCCCTCTTCCAACCAATCTTCGCTTCCTTCGATGAAAAGCCTAAGCCTCTCATTCGGAAGGGGTAGGTTTACAATGGCCAATCGATAACCTCCTCTCTCATCTCCACTAATGTATTTGCCTTGCCGCAAATACTCAAAACCGAGAGAGGTACCACGCAAAAGGTGAGCGGGATTTCTTGCGATCCCCGGCCGCAAGGAAAAGGCCAACATGGAGAGGTAACACCCCGAACCAATATTACCCGCCCCCGATGTTGCTTCACAACACCAACGGTTGATCATGAGGTAAGAGGGGTCTATTGGCTGCCTGACAATTAAAGCCGAGTATAGCCAATTCAACTCCGTGTCGGTCACCTTTGTTTCCTTCATCCTCCCCAATACCCTCTTGCACATCCAAGAGTGAAATATCCGGATAATGGGGTTGCGGATGCAATTGCGTTGTTGATGGGCTTCTCCGGAGATCATGTTCCAAAATCCCGCTAACATGCCGGGTGGCACGTCAACTTTCTCCGGAGCTCCCTTGTGGAATCCAAGCAGCTCCCTAACGTGCTCGTAGGGAACCACTTGTTCGATTCCCTCCAAACGGAATGACAAGCTTTGCACCCCATCATCATCAACGATGGGTGCAATAGTCATCAAAATTTCCAAGGCGTAACCCAAATGGGTGTCCACCGATATTCCGTTGGAGAACTGCACCCATCCAAGGTGCCCCAAACATATAGTATATGTCGGTGCCAAAACCCAAGGTGTAGAGTGTCGAACTCGACGTTGGGCACAAGCCTCTTCTCAAGATTAGAGAGCCTCTCCTCCTCCTCCGCCGACAAGATGATGAAGCCGTACGAAGAGTATGTCGGGGTGTAAGGAGGTGGCGCGGTTGAGCGAGTCGATCGTCGTGGTGGCGCGGGCTGCTCCTCCGTGTGCCCACGAGGTTCGGTGAACCTCATGGAAGTGCTTCTTGCAGCCCTCATACCACCAAGGAGGAGAGCATCGTTCCTCCTCGGTGGTGCCGTATCCGTCTCCATGCTCCGGGAGACTCGGAAACCGAGTGCCTTCTCGAAGACGTGGTTGATGACGGCTTGGATGACGACGAACTCTTCTTCTTGGAGAAGAGACTTGTGGTTTTCTTCCATGCTGCACTCTTTTCTTCAACTAAAACTCCGGGTTGCAACCGGTAACTAGGCACTTAAACTCTTTGATTCGGATGTGGAATTTGAGTGGATTAAGGATGTGGATTTTTTTTCTTGAGCTATCAAGCTTGGGAAGGTTGGCTATGTCTACGGAGGTTTTGAGCACACAAACTTGAACACACAAACAAAGGAAGGAGAGGGAAGCTTGCCTGCAGAAAACGGGAGCCGGGGGGCTCCTTATGTAGGGGAGGCCGGACTCGGTGCTCTTCCCCGCCTCGTCTTTCTTCCAGCACGATCATTTCACCTCTGCAACTTTCCTGCCCGCGTGCTCCACGAGTTGCACCGCCCAAACGCTCTCGTCCACTCCTTTATTGGTCCTCCCACTTGATGCTTCATGTTTTGGGTCATGTCCATGCTCCCTAGCTCCACTTGCTTCACATGCCACCATGAAATTCCTACAAAGTTGATGCTTGCTGCCCACCATGCTTGTCCTTAGCATGTGGAATTGGTGAAAGTTGATGAAAGGGAATCCAATGGTGCATGCATGATTACTAGATTGCCTCCATTTAGGTGTGTTTAAGGTTAAGCACTCCTCTAATTCGAAATTTAAAATATTTTTCAGAGCCATGCAAGAGCTCGAACATAATTTTAGAGAAGTTTTTAAACCATTAAAAACAAATGCAAGTCGAAAATATTTTCTTTTTACGTCGATTTCGGTCTCACCGGTATAGTTCGCCTTCATTGGTTGAGAGCAGACATTTTCCCGGCTTGATCATGGGGGCATAGGTTTAGGTTCTAATTTTGGATAAATAAGAAAGATTTTGAATAAAACAAAATTAGAATAGGCTTAGAAAAATTCTAATCCTAGAGAAACCAAGGATATAGATTTTTAAAACCAACCAAAAGTTTTGATTTCTAGGTTCACGCGAGTCCTACCACGTGCTGAATTTTATTAACACTTGAATATAAATCGTGGCTCTACTCGTGTGGTTTTAGCATGAAAAATAAGTCAACCTCAGCACCATAATGAGGGTGAAAGGTTGAGTTAAGGTTCTGAAATTATTTGGTTGAGGTTTCTCGAAAAGAAAAGAATCAAACAAGCACATAGGAGGGTTCATGCAAAGGGTTTATGATAAAGCAAACATTCAATCAAGAATTATGTCTCTAATATTGTTCAACCACTTCTAAGTCTAATGTCTTTGCGTAATAAAACTCAAAAACTAAATTATTAAAAAGACTCGAAAAACCTGGAATCGGGTTGTCCTCCCGGTAGCTTATTCTTGACTCGACGAAACGGGTTGCCTCCCGCCTAGCGCTTCGTTTATAGTCTATAGCTAGACTTCTTCACTTGATTACTCCGGATCAACGCTCTTTGCGGGCGTTGCAATCTTGGGTACCCACTTTGGCTTAGTCAATTTTTTTTGGTCTTCACAGGCTGGCTTTGTCCTTGGTCTTGACGGATGCAACAACTTCCTTGTGGCTCGGCATCTCGAACTCCGGTCCTTCGGTCGTGATCTTCATGGTCTCTAGTGTGATCCTTCATCTCTCCCGAATGAGCTTGAGTAGCCTTCGCCGTCTTGGGACTTTGGAGTTGTCTCGGATATTCTTCTTCGTTACCCATCGGGCGCCCGCAAGTTGTCCCACTTGCGTCTAGCATCTTCATCACGATGAACACTTCACGTATAGAGCTTCCGACCTCCGTCACCTTGCCATCTAAATTCTTCAATATTTTCTCCATAGCCTCGAACTTAGTGACGGCGTCCTTGGACATGGTCGTACTCCACACACTCCTTGCATGAGGATCTTGCTTCGGCGGCCTTTAGGTGTTGAGCTTCTTTCTCCATCTCCATCTTCTCCATCCTCCTCTTAAGTAAACCGATATGCCACTCAAGGAATCCGACTCGTATGCATTCAGCTCTTGCAATCGTCATGCGGATAGTTGAGACTTTGATCTTGAACGGCCTCCCGGCGTCTTGAAGGTTTATGATAGGTAGATCAACGATGTCCGGGTGCGCGGCGCTCCGGTGGTTGAGGTTGATCTTCCTTTGGACTTGGAGGTGGCGATTCCCTTGGAGATTTCGACGGTCCTTCGACTTCAACTTTTGAATCTAGGGTTTCCACCCCTTTAGCTTGTGTTGCATGTCACCTTTGCCTGTAAAGTTTTCCCGGATCATCCACAAAAAGGTTTGGGTTTCTTGGAGAGGTAGCCAACCATCTCCTAAGTTAGGGTTAGCAATAAGCAAAGTATGCAAAAACTAGAAAGGAAAAATAAATCTATGAAAACTAGGGTTAGACAAACTAGATTAGATGTATTTTGAGGATGATCAAAGTTTAGTAGATGCAAAAAGAAAAACAAAAAGAAAACTGAAAATTACAAAAAGGCAATAAAAAATCAAATCTTGATCACTTGTTCCCCGGCAATGGCGCCAGAAAAAGGGGCTTGTTGACGGTTAATAATTGTATCAAAGTTCGTTCGTGACTCGCAAGCGTACAAGTCTCCCGTCGTAGTCAAGGGACCCTTCTTCCCTCGAGTGGTGAACCCAAGGTATCGAATCCGTGGAACAAATGTGTGACGCAAGAGTTGATCTAGTAAAGCCAAATAACTTCAATCCTTGGTAAAAGAGAAACCCTAATGCATCTAGATAAGAGCACAAAACAAAGATAAATCTAATCTACCAAAGACCGGAGAAAACAAAGTAAGATTGGGTAGATAAACCGATCTAGAGGGATCGGGGTAAGCTTTTTGTTGAAGTTCCAAGCAAGAGAAGAAGTAGCAAATTGAATCTTAATATAAGCCTCTTTAAATCGTGGTTTCCCGTCCAAATCCGAAAACATCCGCCTTTCGAGACCCCCGTTCTGTCACAACGTATCCCTATTCATGCGGAGAGCTTAGGGCGAGTCAAAAGACAAGTCGAGATTCTTTCGGAAGATCCGGCGTGTACCTCTAGCCACCGCGGCTACAAGAACACCCTATGTAATCTATCGTACGAATAGAATTGGAATAAGCAAAGCCGATCGAATAACGAAATCTTCGAGGAAACACTTGATTGCTAAGAAAAGATTCAACTTGATAATTCAACTATGACAATGATACATACACAAGATCACCACCGGGATCCTTCCTTGATCTTGCTTCTAGCTCCGGGAACTCCGACGTGGTCTTCCATGCAAGGTTCCCACGTCGGCTAGGGAAACCCTAGTCAACTAGCTCGACCCTCTCCTCTCCGACATGGTGTCCCTCTCTTCTCTGCTCCTCGGCGGCCGAAGACGAAATCTTCTCTCCGTGGCTCTCGGTCAGGGGGCTATAAATAGCCCGATTGGCGGCTAGGGCAAAGGAGAGGGTGTTTGGGCCCAAAATGGGCCTGGGCCGACCGGACTGGGCCGGCCGGCCTGGGCCCATTTAGGCCCGGCCCCGTGGGCTCCTTTGCCCCACGTCGGTTCCCTTGCTTCCCGGATGTTTCCCCCTTCTGCATGTAGGTCCATGTCGTCGGTTTCTCTCCGAATTGGACTCAACTCCTTGTCTTGCAAGATTCAGCACTTTTCTGGTCAGGTCCCTGGAGTCTGTCGTCTTCTCGGATCAAGTCCCCGGCTTCTTGGAGTTAAGTTTGCTTCATTGCATGACTTGTATGGTTAAAACCCTGCATAAACATTAAACTCCAAAACCGACATGCACACGTGAACTTGTTATACCACGGGGGTTAGTACCAATGGATAAGGTATAAAACTCATGCCAACACCGAAGGTAAACTCATGGCTAGGTTGACGGATTTTCACCGTCAACAGACACTTGCAAAAATTTAAAAGCACACTCAAAAACTAAAGACTCTTAAACTCTAAAACTCTCTCAAAAACTAAACTCTCTCGAAGACTAAACCGAACCAAACTAAACTTGAAGCTAAAGGCTAGCTAGCTCTCCCCACGCTAAAATCATACGACGTCCTCGTAGTATCTTACAAAAATCCTAAGGGGGAAAACTAAACCTAGTGATACTTCCCGCAACTATTGCACCACTTGCCCTTCATGTTCCCAACCATGCCAAAAAGTTTCTGCATGTTGCGATTTAGGAACTTGTAGTCGTCTTCGACCACACGCTTCAAATCCTCCATGCGTTGCCTCATCGCCTCCATGGCCTGGAAACACTTGTCAACCGATGTGTAGAGCTCCGAGATGGAATGACAGCAAGCCGCACAACACATCGGATGCATCCTGAAAGGGTCGTCATCGCTAGGGTCTTCGCTGTCGTCGCCGTCGTCGTCGCCATCATCATCGTCCCTGTCGTCGTTGCTGCCGCCGTTGGGGCCTTCGGGAGTCTTCTCCTTAGGCACCTCTTCCCAATATTACAAATCATTGTCACCTCTTCCGGCGGCCACCCACGAGCTTGGGCTACGATCATCGGAATAGTCGCTCCCCATAGTCTTTAGGCTCGGGCGACACCTCCTTGTAATCCTTCCTCTTCAGGCCTCGGATGCGCACCGACCTTCGAACGGGAGTAGGGACGTTCTCCTCTTTGATGGGGCTGCGAGATGCGATAGCTCCAGTCGGGACACACCCTCCGCAACGGATGCGGGTGATCCTCTTGATCTCCACGGGTAGCTTGAGCTCACATCGCTTCGCCTCCTCCATCAATGGCTCCTCGGCGCCTTGCTTCAACTCTACGCTTTTCTGGGACACCATGGCTGCTGCGTGGGTGCAAAAGAATGCTAGATGGGATGGATTCCCGAGCTCCCAATTCAGCCAAATAAATAGTCCGAAAAGGAATACTCTAAAAACTGCATTTTCCTTATTCAAACTTCCCTTAAAATTTTCTGACCAAAGAAGGAAGTCGAAAAGGAGCATTCAAGCGAAAACCGGGGCGAACCGCCGCCAGGCCCCCCTTGGGTCGGTCGGACCGGGCCGGCCGGCCCACCCTATTCCGGGGGCCGGTCCGGTCCCGTTTCCTGTGTACCGCCCTTTTTCGCATTCTCAGCCCATGAGAAAAAGTTGGCCCAGTAAATCTTCACGAGAAACTCCAGAAAATTAAAAGAAAAACTATTTACAAAAATCCACACCTTGTTTTACGTCCTAGGCTAGGCGTTCGGGCTCTTCTTCCATGGTGAAGACATCGATATGGTGAAGAGGCACAACGTCGGGTTCATAGTAAACCTTAAGCCGTTGACCATTCACCATGAATTGATCACCTTTCACATCCATAATGGTTACTGCTCTGTTGGAGAGCGCCGAATGAACAACATAAGGTCCGTCCCACTTGCTTTGCAATTTCCCATTTCCGAAGGTTTTAAACCTCGAATTGTAGAGGAGGACTTATCTCTTTCTTTAAACTCTTTCTTCTTCAACCTTTTGTCGTACCACCTTTTAATTCTCTTCTTGTATATGCTTGCATTCTCTTTCAAGAATTCTTTGCTTTACCACCGCGGCATCGAGATCAAGGTTCATCTCTTTGATCGCCCAATAGGCTTTATGTTCCAACTCAACCGGAAGGTGGCAAGCTTTTCCATAGACAAATTGATAAGGGGTCATACCTATCGGTGTCTTGAACACCGTTCGATACGCCCACAAAGCTCCGTCTAATTTCTTTGACGAATCTTTGCCTCCTTCTCTATGGTTTTGTTGAGGATGCTTTTTTAATTGCCTATTCGACGTTTCCGCTTGTCCGTTGGTTTGTGGGTGATAGGTCGTAGAGACCCTATGTTCAATTCCCAACTTGGACAAGCACTTTTTGAAATTCTTCCCGGTGAAGTGAGTTCCTCCATCGCTTATCAAGATTCTAGGTGTACTGAAATGAGGAAAAATCATGCTCTTGATCATGGCAATAGACTCCTCTGTGGAAGCTTTACGACATGGCATAGCCTCTACCCACTTGGATACATAATCAACCATGACTAGGATATGCTCAAATCCATGTGAGTTTTTGAAAGGCCCCATGAAGTCTATTCCCCACACATCGAACAAATCGATTTGTAGATTATATCTCAAGGGCATAGAATTTCTTTGAGAGATGTTTCCAGTTCTTTGGCATTCGAGGCATGATGCAACATATCTTTTAGTATCTTCATGCATCTCTGGCCAATAGAATCCACTAGACCACACTTTTGCTTGGGTCCTAAAATGGCTATAGTGTCCACCGTACTCCGCCGAGTGGCACTTTCTCAAAATTTCTAGCCTCTCTTCTCTTGGCACACATCTTCTCATGACTCCATCATTGCCAAGTTTGAAGAGGTAAGGTGCATCCCAAAAGTATTTTCTACTTTCAGAGATTATCCTCCTTTGAGAGTTTCTATCTAGATGGTCAAGAGGCATCTTCCGAATCGCTCGAATGATATCAATCATCCAAGTGTCTTTATCGAGCACTCGATAGAGGTGGTCATCTCTCATCTTGACTTCTATGGGCTCTTTATCATCTTGTCCACGATTCATCCTAGACAAATGATCGGCCACAACATTCTCCACCCCGTTCTTATCACGAATTTCAACATCGAACTCTTGGAGAAGAAGGATCCAACATATCAATCGTGGTTTAACATCCTTCTTAGCCAAGAGATACTTGATGGCCGCGTGATCTGTGTAAACAATGACCTTCGAGTTCACGATGTAAGATCTGAATTTTTCGAAGGCGAATACCACCGCTAGCAACTCTTTCTCTGTAGTGGCATAGTTTAATTGTGCCTCATTAAGAGTTTTACTAGCGTAGTAAACGGCGTGAACTCGGCCTTCCTTTCTTTGACCCAAAATTGCTCCTATAACGTAGTCACTTGCATCACACATGATCTCGAAAGGTTGGCTCCAATCTGGAGGTTGGATGATGGGAGCACTCACCAAAGCGCTTTTCAAGGTCCGGAATGCCGCTAGGAACTTCTCATCGAAGTCAAAAGCCACATCCTTTTGAAGGAGATGTGTTAAAGGCTTAGTGATCTTTGAGAAGTCCTTAATAAATCTTCTATAAAATCCGGTATGGCCTAGAAAGCTCCTCAAGGACTTAACATCCGTCGGAGGTGGGAGTTGCTCAACCATCTCTACCTTAGCATTGTCCACTTCAATGCCTCTCTCGGATATAACATGTCCGAGCACTATGCCTTGCTTAACCATGAAGTGACACTTTTCCCAATTTAACACCAAGCCTATCTCTGCACACCTCGTGAGGACCTTATCCAAGTTTGCCAAGCAATCCATGAACGGCTTCCCATAAACGGAAAAATCATCCATGAACACCTCGACAATTTCTTAGATGAATTCCGAAAATACGGCCATCATGCAACGTTGAAAAGAGGCCGGAGCGTTGCATAGACCGAAGGGCATCCTTCTATATGCAAATGTTCCATAAGGGCATGTGAACGTTGTTTTGTGTTGAACATCTGGGTGAATGGGAATTTGCATGAACCCCGAGTACCCATCGAGAAAGCAAAAATAAGCGTGGTTTGCTAATCTCTCGAGCATCTCGTCAATGAAACGGTAAGGGGAAGTGATCTTTCTTCGTTGCTTTGTTTAACTTTCGATAATTGATACACATCCGCCACCCGGTCACGATTCTTTGCGGTATCAACTCATTCTTCTCATTCTTCACCACGGCTAAACCTCCTTTCTTTGGTACACAATGTACCGGGCTCACCCATTCGCTATGCGGAACTGGGTAGATGATTCCGGGCATCAAGTAACTTGATGACCTCTTTCTTTACTACCTCTCACATGGCATGAGTTAGCCTCATTTGGTGGTCCACTATGGGCTTACATTGGTCTTTCATAGGTATACGATGAGTGCAAAAGGCTGGGCTAAGACCTTTGAGATCATTGATCAAATATCCAATCACCTTTCTATGCTTTTTCAATAAATTCAGCAACTTCTCATTTTCTTCGGGACTCAACTCGTCGCTCACGATGACTGGATAAGTCTTGTCTGGGCCCAAAAACTCATGCTTTAATCCTTTGGGCAAAGGTTTAAGGTCCACCTCGGGCACTTGTGGCTCCCCGGGTTTAATTTCTCCTATGTCTTCAAATTTTTCTTCCTCCACGATTCCATCTTGTGGTTCTAATCCTTTCGTTGCTTCTTCTAGTTCTTCATCTTGTTGATCATTAACTTGATTCTCCATCGCTCTTTGCAGCGGGTCTCTAAGGGTTTCAACAAAACAAAGACTATCTACCTCCTCTACTTCGTCTTCGGGAGGAAAAGGTGAAGGGTGTTTAGAAACGCGAAGAAAATTATATGTGTACTTCTTTTCATTAAGGTTCATTGTTATTTTACCTTTTCCGACATCCAACACGGCATCAACCAACTTAAGAAAGGGCCTACCTAAGATTATGTGATCATGATTACTATGGTAAGCATCAATAACAAAGAAATCGGTTGGTATACATTTTCCAGAGATGTTTACATTCATGTTGCAAGGAATACCTAGAGGTCTAATAGTTCTACCATCTCCCATGATTAATTTCGTTTATGTTGGAGCTAAGTCTAGGTTGTGGTCTTGAACTTTATTGTAAATTTTAGAAGATAGGACACTTACTTTGGCTCCTATGTCACATAAAGTTTTGCATTGAACTCCATTGATCTCACAACTCAAGTGTGGTGCCGTCTTCTCTTCTTCTTCTTCTTCGAATCCTATCGCGTAAACTTCGGCGAGGCGAGCGTATGGCGATGCTTCGCTCTTGATCCCCATGATTCTTTTTACCTTGGCTATGTGTTCCGGATCCACTTCATCATCACCAAAGAGCTTTTGAAAGATCTCATTGGTGGTTTCAAGGTTGTATGAATCTTCCGCTTTCTTTTCCGGTGGGAAATCCATTTCTAACGCTTTTGCCATCCCCTTTTGGTTAGGGAACGATCTTCTCTTGTCGAATACTTCTCCGTAATCGATTGGAACCCAATCTATATGCTTGAACTCCTTTAGTGGCTTCACTCTTGACATACTTCTCTTGTTTGTTTCATTTGATACGGCGAAGTCAACGCTCGGGGTAGTTCTTGACTTGATGTGCTCTTCTTCAAGCTTTTCTGGGATTGGCTCCTCTTTTGTGACTTCCGGGGTTGCCTCTTTAGAAATTTCAGCACACATCTTCATCCTCGAATTGTGTTCCGGCTCTCCCGCAAGTCTTGTTTCCCAATCTCTTCGCAAGGTCTCCGCTTTACTAATTTTTTGTAAGAGTTGGGTGGCTTCCGTGAGTGTTTTCTTCATGAGATCCCCACCTGCACACATTTGGACGTGTTGCATGCAACTAGGGGTTAGGGAAAAGAAAAATGTATGCAAGAGTACGTCACCGGAGAAGCCGAGTCTTGGTCCTTGTTCGATCAACTCGTTAAACCTATTCCAGACTTGGTCTATCCCTTCCTCTTCTCCTTGTGTGAAAGTGATCACTTGCCTCCTTAGATGTTGAACTTTGCTAATTGGAAAGAACTTCTCGCAAAACTTCTTTGTCAACTTGTTCCAATTGCCTTCAACTTCAAAGGATGCAAACAAGTACCATGTCTTCGCTTCACCGGTAAGTGAGTAGGGAAAGAGATTCCACTTGAACCATTCATCGGGAACTCCTTCTTGACGCAACATGTTGCATAGCGTCATGAAATGCCTTATGTGCCTATATGGGTTCTCCGTAACCATCCCTTCAAACGGGGTTGCCGCCACCATATCGATGATCTTGGATTTGATTTCATACTTGGTCGCTTAAAGCTTCGAATCCGACTCTTGTACTTTTATGTCTTCACATCAAGGACTAGCTTAATCCCTTAGTGATTTCTTCGGTTCTTCCATGGGGTGATTGACGAACGCCATCTAGACAACTAAATTAAAACAAAAACAAAACAAAGTGGTTTTCTAGGTAATATGTGTTAGATGTTAGCAAACAAAAGATAAACTAAATATAAAACAAAGTTAGATGCAAACGAAACGATGTAAACTAGCTTGCTCCCCGGCAACGGCGCCAGAAAAAGGGGATTGTTGACGGATAAAAGACATATCCACCTATGATCCACAAGCGTACGGACCTACACTCCTTTCACCACGGGATTCCCAAGGTTCTTGTCAATCCGCGGAGCAAGAAGATTACAAGCGTTTGATCTACCTCTACTCACTAACTACCTAAACCCTATCTATGATTAGACTAGAAAATGACTACATTACACTAGAGAGGACGACTAACAAGATAAAAGACACTCGCCCATGGGTCTACGATACTTGAACATGCAACCGCTTTAAACATGAAAACCGATCTAATCTATCGGGGGTTGTGACCACGGTTTCGCCCTTTCCCTACCCCCGTACTGTCACTACGCGGAGGTATTCGTGGCTAGACCTATGATGGACACGACGTATTGAATGGATCAAAGGGAGCATTGGAGCTCTACTTCCCTTTACGACATGGTAGCTAACCTTAAGCATTAAAGTATATTCAACACATGATGATAGATAGATGTTCCAACAAGGTAGCGATTACATCTCAAGATTGATTACAACCCATGTACAAATGAGAAGATTACCCCATCAAGGTGCCAGACATAGCACCGTTGATCATGGTGACGCTTCCGACGGTGTCTTCCTTCTTCTGCACTTGTGGGTGCTTCCTTCGAGTTGGGCGATCCTCCTCCGGAGATCTCCCTCCTTGTCGGTGTTTTAGACCGGCAACCTACCAAGGGGAGTATCAGAGGTAGATGAATGTGGCCTCGCCGAGATCGGTAACTCGAAGGAAGAGACACGTGGCACACGATTTAGATAGGTTCGGGCCATGAGGTGCGTAATAACCTACGTCATGTATGCTGCGTAGCTCTGGATTGATCGGGTGTGTTTACAGGATGATGTGTATGAGAGATATAGGGGTCCCTGCCTCGCCTTATATAGTCCGGGAGGCAGGGTTACAAGTCGGTTTGAGGAGAGAGTACTAGTCGTGTACCTCTAGGAGTTCTCTACAAGGTACAGGACATGCATAGCTTCCTATCCGAGTACTCCTCCACCATAATCCTTGCGCTCCACGCCGTCAGGTGCCGTGTGGCACAAGCCGAGTAGTCCCAGGGGCCCACCGAATAGTCGGTCCTGGTACCCACCGAGGTAGTGGGCCCAGGGAGGTCCATACGACAAGCCCCCGAGTACTTTGTAGTCGAGCAGGATTGTTTTGAGTAGTCTTGATGGTCTTGATGAATTGTCCTCAGGCGTCCCCGAGTACTACAAGCCAAAAGTCCTCGAGAACACTTGAAGCATTCTGAGGCTGGAAGGTACTCCAGCTGATCCTTGAGTAGTCTTGAAGTCCTCTCGAGTAGTTCCCAAGCGTCCTCGAGTTCTCCTCATGAAGGTCTTCAATAGTACTCGCGTTGTCTTGAAGAAGAAACCATATGGAAAATGCGATTCGAAGAATCGCATTCCATATGGAATGTAGCCCCCGAGCCTTAGGTCGAATCATAGATTCAAGCTGAGGGTCAATCTGAAGTTCTGTCAAGCTTATCCCACAAAATTCGGAGAAAAAACCGAAGGACACGTGGTACGAAGCCCTCGAGCCTTGAGTCGAGTACTTCCTCTTGAATTGAAGGGTCATCTTGACTGTAGAAGGTGTCCTGAGTGGATCTTGAGTTTCTTCGTCACCCATTAGACCGAGCGGATGTAGTCGAGCCCCCGAAATGGGCTGTATCGAGTACTGGCAACCGAAGAGTCAGGCAGCCGCCGCTGAGTCAGCCGCCGATACTTATCCATCCGGCCGTTGCGGTGCCACTTGTTAGGTTATAAATAGACGCCAAAACCCTTAGGATTTTTCATTCCCCGCAGTAGAAGCCCCTGGAATAGATCTATCCAAGTGTCCATCCACTGTTGCTTGTGCTGCCGCGCCATAGATTGCAAGTCAACGCGCGCCGCCGCTGCTCGCCACCAGCGTAGCCCCCGAGCGGATGCGAGTGAAGACCCCTTGCACTTGGAGGATGAAGCCGTCGCTGTCCAAGGGCTCAAAGGCTGGTGCTGGGAAGAAGGGATCTCGTGGCGAGGCAGAGGGATCTGTCCAAGGGTCGTCGCCGCCGACATCTTCCCCGCGCCCCAATCCGGCCAAGGAGTGGAAGAAGTCCAAGATGAAGACAGAAGATCTGCTGGCCCCGGTGAACAACGGGTTCTTGCAGGAGAAGGAGATGGACATGTGGCGCGTTGCCGCGGGCAACCCATACCCCATGGAGAAGAATCCTGACGAAGTCCCCATGTTCGCCAGGTTCATGGAGCGCGGACTAGCACTCTAGGCCAGTGATTTCTTCAAGGGTCTCCTCAAGTACTACGGTATCGAGTACTTGAACTTGAACCCCAATTGTATTTTCCACGTCTCCGTCTTCGTACACTTTTGCGAAGCATTCTTGGGAATCAAGCCCCACTGGATCTTGTTCCGGAAGTTCTTCCATTTGAAGCCGCAGTCAAGCGCCAACGACCCGCGAGTAGTCGGAGGGGCTGGCATTCAGATGCGAGAAGACACGGCCGACCAGTACTTGGCGTACAAGCTCATTGATTCGAAGCAAGACTGGAAGGCCAAGTGGTTCTATATCAGTAGTCGCCACCCAGAGCTGTCGAAGCCGAGCGGGAAGCAGCCGAAGCATCGGGCGTGGTGGAACACTGAACCGACGATGCAAAAGGGTATCCAACTACCCGAGCTGATGCAGAAGATCAAGGCCTTGAGAGAAGCCAGGCTGAGGGCCGAGCATGTGGCCTTCAGCTTCATGAAGAGGAGGGTGCAACCACTGATGGCTCGCGACACCCTCGGGTACCAGTACACGGGCGACGAAGATACGTCAAGGATGCTCGGCAACGAGATCGACGATGAAGACATTGTCGAGAGGCTGGGCAGGATATTCAAGGATATGCCGCCATACACCCCCTGCCCAGTCCTCGAGTACTCCGCGGCTCGTCTGCCGAACAAGGTTAGTAACTGTGACCTTTGCCTCCGAGTAGTGATTGACTTGAAGTAATTGCGCTCACCCAAATTGTCTATTGCAGGATGACATTGCGAAGTTTGTCTCCGACCCAGCCCCCCTCCTCGACTTGTAGATATTCTAGAGGAGGGCAAGAGCAAAGCGAAAGAACGCCGTGAAGTCGGCGAAGGTGACAACACCGTCACCATTGAAGACACATCCGACGAGGAGGATGGGGAAACGCTCCAGGAGCGATTTCAGCTACGGTCCAGGTTCAGTCGACCTGGACTACCCCATATCCCCCTCTTGAGGATCCACCGACTAGCTTGGAGGCTAGTCTCCCTGCGCCGCCAAGAAGGCCGCGCAATGTGGCGCGAAAGCGTGTCGCCAAGAAGCTGAAGGTGATAGAGACCACTTCCCAGGAGGTGAGTTCCTCGAGTAGAGTAATCGAGTACTTGTCTTGAAGTATTGCATGTTGACAGATGAATTTTGAGTTGTCGCAGGAAATTCCATCGCCCGACCCCGCGGATCAGGGGGAGGAAGACGATTGGGACACGATGGGCAGACCGACTTAGAGGAGCCTCAGCACAACCCCCACTGTAGAAGAGACCGTGCCACAGATGGCACAACAGACGTCTGGTATTGCCGAGCCGCAAGTGTCGGCAGAAGAAAGCAGGCCAGAGCATTCCGCGACTATTGGAGCCGGAGGACTAGTAGCAGCCCAGGCCGAAGAGGAGGCACCTGCGGAAGCTGGGCTCGTTGATATCGCCAGTATACTTGGCGCTCCGACCGTGACCGTTGTCCAGTCCAGCTTGTAAGTGAAATCCATCTCCGAGTAGTACATGTAGTTTGGTAATCTTGCTTGGCTGACCACCAAATTTGTATTGTGCAGGAAATCCACCGATCTGTCCTGGGAAGGAGAAGAACCCAGTACATCGGCCCTGCGAGGAAAATGCGTCGCCGAGTTGTTGAGGAGTCGCTCCCCCTTCCTCGGGGGCGAGACCGTGGCGCGCGGCGTGGAGGCTACGTCGCCGGAGGCCACCGTAGTGGAAGGTACGTAGACTGCGGTGATGTCGTCTGCCCCATGTAGTAGTCGTAGCCCCCAGGTACTGACGTCGTATGCCTTCTGATGACAGAATCACAAGTTGAGGGGACCACAATCCCTGAAGCCGTGCCGGTCGAAGGCGTCATGCCTGAAGCTGAGGTGCTGGAGGGAGCAGCTTCTGGACTGGAGATGACAATAGCCCCCGAGGCCACGAAAGAGGTGCGTGACGACGCGCTGCCGAAGTCGAGCATGGACGTTGTCATCCGGTCACTGGAGATCCAAGACGCAGAGCCGATCCGTTCGGAGCCGATGTCATAGGCTGCGGCGACTAGTCGTGGCGGGCTCGAGCTCGTGGCGGATGACCTCATCGACTCGACGATGGTGGCCCGCAACTTGGAGTCGATGCGTTGGGCTGAGCAGTGGATGAAGGTACGTGACTGTAACCTTGAGTAGTCGAATTCCACAAGAACTGAGTACTCAAAGATGATTGTTGCCTTGTTACAGGATGTCGTGGAGAGATCCCGACAAAAATCCGACATGCTCCAGGTATGGCGACACCGTGCTTCGAGTGGAAGCGCTGGAGAAAGAACTCAGCAAGGCCATGAAGCACTCCGCCATGTTGCAATCCAAGCTGAATGGAGCCTTCGCCCAGTACCACAATGAGGTACAAGAGATGCAGGCGAGAGTGATGACTTGATTCACAAGAACAAGTCGTTGCGCCTGAAGAATAAAGGTATGCCGCCGCTAGCTTGTTGAGTACTTATTGAGAGTACCTTTGCAGTAGCCTGACATATTTTCCTGGACTTTTGCAGATCTCGAGGCCCGGGTAGACCAGCTAAAGGCATCGGAGACCAACCTGAAGAACATCGTCTACCGAGAGAAGGATGCCCGAGAGGTACTTGAATATGAATATAAGCAGTTGTCTCATGAGTGCGTCAAGCACATGGAGCTTCGAGAAGCCTCGGACCGTGACCTTGTGAACTGCTATAAATCTCTGTAGAAGCTCAATGAAGATTGTGAGAAGCTGTTGTTAACACCAAAAATTGGTACAGGAGAGAGGCTGACCTGTGGGCCGAGTTTGGTAAGAGAGCACCGTTCGGCAAGAGGTTTTCCTCAAAGCATTCGGTAAAGATGCCTGCGGTCAGGAGCACGCCATCATTCGGCAGAAGGACTGTTTCGCGCTTGGAAGAGGAAACATTCGGGAAAACGTGATGACGTGGACTGAATTTAAAGAAGGGACTAATTGATGACGGGTGCAAGACGGACATTGGCGCCGGGGCATTGATTTAGGCAATAAATGTTGTACTCGTGGTCGACTAGGAGTCGTGTTAGGACAAGGGTATAAATATAAACCCTTAGTGTTTGTAATAGGAATTGAACAATTTCACAACAAACCGGCCCCGTGCCAACCTTCGAGTCCTTTAGTCGAGTCGTCGAGTTCTTCGAGAGGAATCATCGATCCGTCGACCTCCGTAAGTACCGGCAACCTTGTATCATGTCTAGTATCATGCGGTGGATTTAGACCGTAATGCAAGTAGTCTTGTTACCATGCTTAGTATCATGCGGTGGATTTAAGCTTGGTTCAAGAGGGTTTCTTGTTAGATCATGAGCCATGCGGTAGGCTAAGATCTAGCTTGGAGCTAGTTATCGGCTCTATTAGATTCGGCAAGATCTAATAGATTCATTAAGTTACCATGTGTTGCTTTGAATTTAGCTTTTATGTTTAATTCATGTAACACTCTTATTGCCCAATTTAGGTTGATTAGATTTGGCTCTATCTTGTTTACGATCCATATGATGTATGTTCAAATCCTTAACTCGATGTGGTGCATGGATCACGTGCTCTTGAATAGCCGAATTCAAGTCAATCTAGATTGCCACGTGTTGTGGGTTCAAGCGTGTTAATTTAGCATAGTTTGTTCCTTCTCCACAGAACCCGAATCGGCTGTACAGCTGTATTCTGCAACTCTGTCACGAGCGAAACATGTTCATAAGCTTGTTTTAAATAATGTATGCTTTTAGCCTTCCATGTTTAGATTGTATCATGCGGTGTATTGATCTATTCTTGGTTGGTGGTGTGGTTTCAAACAAGTAGTATCATGCGGTGGATGAACTTGTTTGGTGTCACGCTCGACGGGTTTAAAAGTACCTAGACATGCGGTAGGCTAGTGCTTTGGGCCTATGCATGCATGTTTACTGCAAATTTATAATCATGCTTCGCCCTTTATTTATTTTGTTGTGATTTATCCTTGATAATTGGTCATGGTTATGTGTTGCAATGTTGTTTAGATAAAGACCGATCTTTCATCATGCTTACGTCATGCATTCAGTTATACCCTGTTTACATGTTTTAAAGTTTTCGAATGATGCTTAGTTTGCCGACAGATAGCTTGTTGTAGCTATATGTCGTTTTGATTGGCTTTGTATCCGTAAATACGGAACTGTCTGGTACCACCTGGCAAGTTCTAGGTTTTATCTAACTATTTTCATCCTTTGTCAATTTCAGGGAAAACTGACTGGCACGTCTCAGATTCGGCCACGTGTGTTAAGCCAGCTGATTCGGCTTGCTGTGTGCTTGGCGTGAGGTGCTGATTTTACGTCAACAGCTGCAGGGCCAACTCAAGGAGCTTGAAGAAGCTGCGCTTCCCATTGCAAGACTGCTGGTGCCTCACCCGGGCGGGCCAAAGATAGCTCTGCTGATTGATCAGCTGAAGGAAGCCCCCGGGCGTCTGGCAACATATGTGAAGCATCTGGCAAAGTCCATCCCAAACCAGGTCTTGGCATATATGAAGTCGTACTTCCCCAAGGCTCCGGTGGATGTAGTCGCGGGAGGACTAGCCACCAATTGCATAGACGATCAGTACAAGGAGCTTTTGGAGCAGATGGCGCCAATCACAAAACAAGTCGCGGAGAAGCAGAACCTCCAGTACTTGTCCTGTAGGGTTAGCTTTTGGCATATTTGTAATATAGACAAAGTTGTAAATAACTTGTTTTAAGTTTGAATGAAAAAATCTTCCATGTGTGGGATGAGAACTCGTTCTCGCTGTGTATATGTGCGGAGTACCCATCCATGGAGGTGTTGCGAGTAGTAGTACTCGATAGTAGACCCGTTGGGGGAGACACAGTAAATGAGTTGACTGAGAATCAAACTTTATTACTGAGAAGTACACATGGATGGCCAGGGCCGTTTACAAGTGTAGTCGCCAGGACCCGGAGGCCGCCTACGGCTGAGGTAGTGCTAGGACGCGTGGCCGCTTACAGTTGTAGATCCGTTAGTAGCCGTATAGACTAGATCTAAGGGTACATGGTCTCTTGATAGACTGCCGCTAGAGTCCTTAACGCTCTAAGCAGTCCGAGATCTGTTAGTAGCCGTTAACGCTGGATCATGGAGTAGAGTAGCCCGGAGACTAGTGCCTGGACCTGGAGGTCGCTTACGGCGAAGGGCCCGAGAGTAGTCATATAGACTTGAACCTCCAGAGTAGTCGAGAGACTACGAGTAGAACCGACAGAGCTGGTCGATGTTCCACGAGTTACTAACGTTGTCGCCCTCAAGTGTCTGGAGACGATACGAGCCTGGTCCGATCACCTTTGCGATTGAGAAGGGACCTTCCCATGGCGAGCTGAGCTTGTGTAGTCCTTCCGTGTTCTGGATGTGACGGAAGACTAGATCACCAACGTTGAAGGAGCGTTTGTCGGTGTTTTCGATCGGCAACCTACCAAGGGGAGTACCCGAGGTAGATGAATGTGGCCTCGTCGAGATCAGTAACTCGAAGGAAGAGACACGTGGCACACAATTTTGATAGGTTCGGGTCGCGAGGTGTGTAATACCCTACGTCCTGTATGTTGTGTAGCTCTGGATTGATTGGGTGTGTTTACAAGATGATGCGTATGAGAGGGAAGGGTCCCTGCCTCGCCTTATATAGCCTGGGAGGTAGGGTTACAGGTCGGTTCAGGGAGAGAGTACTAGTCGGGTACGTCTAGGAGTTCTCTACACAATACATGACATGTATAGCTTCCTATCCGAGTACTTCTCCTCCGTAGTCCTTGCGCCTCACGCCATCAGGTGTCGTGTGGCACAAGCCGGGTAGTCCTAGGGGCCCACCGAGTAGTCGGTCCTGGTACCCACCGAGGTAGTGGGCCCAGGGAGGTCCATACGACAAGCCCGCGAGTACTTTGTAGTCGAGCTAGATAGTTTCGAGTAGTCTTGATGGCCTTGACGTGTAGTCCTCAAGCGTCCCCGAGTACTACAAGCCAAAAGTCCTCAAGAATACTTGAAGCATCCCGAGGTTGGAAGGTACTCCAACTGATCCTTGAGTAGTCTCGAAGTCTTCTCGAGTAGTTCCCAAGCGTCCTTGAGTTCCCCTCTTGAAGGTCTTCAACAATACTCACGTTGTCTTGAAGCCGAAATTTATATGGAAGTGCGATTGCAAAATCACACTCCATATGGAGTAGCCCCCAAGCCTTAGGTTGAGTCGTAGACTCTGGCTGAGGGTCAATCTGAAGTTCTGGCAAGATTATCCCGCAAAATCCGGAGAAAAAACCGAAGGACACGTGGCACGGAGCCCCCGAGCCTTGAGTCGAGTACTTCCTCTCGAATTGAAGGGTCATCTTGAATGTAGAATGTGTCTTGAGTTTCTCTTGAATCTTATCGCCACCCAGGGAGTTGAGTAGACGTAGCCAAGCCCCCGAGATAGGGCGCATCGACTACTGGAAGTTGAAAAGTCAGGTGGCCGCTGCTGAGTCAGCTGTTGAAGCATATCCATCAGGTCGTTGTAGAGCCGCCGGCTGACTTATAAATAGAAGCCGAAACCCTTAGGATTTTCCATCCTCCGCATTCGCAGCCGGTTGAAATAGATCTAGCCAAGACGTAGCCGCTCGAGCACACTGCCACCGCGTCTTAGGCCAGAGATCCATTCGCGCCTCCGCTGCTTGCCTTCAGAACAGCCCCCGAGCGAATGCGAGTGAAGACCCACTGTCTTTGGAGAATGAATCCATCCCTGTAGAAGGGCATGAACACTGCTGTCGGGAAAAAGAGGTCCCATGAAGAGGCTGCTAGATCTACCGAAGGGTCAACGCCGCCAGTATCTCCCCCGCGCCTGAATCCAAATAAGGAATGGAAGAAATCCAAGGCCAAGACGGAGGATTTGCTGGCGCTGCTCAACAATGGTTTCCTTCGGGAAAAAGAGGTGGACATGTGGTGTGCCGCCGCAGGGGATCCGTCTCCGATGGAGAAGAACCCCGACGAGGTTCCGATGTTCGCCCGATTCATGGAGCGCGGGTTGGATATTCGGGTGAGCGACTTCTTCAAAGGTCTTCTCAACTATTACGGTATCGAGTACCTCAACTTGAACCCCAATGGAATCTTCCATGTATCTTTCTTCGTGCACTTCTGCGAAGCATTCTTGGGGATCAAGCCCCACTGGGTACTATTTAGAAAGTTCTTCCGCGTGAAGCCCCAGCCAAGTGCCAAAGACCCAAGAGTAGTCGGAGGAGCCGGGATCCAGATGCGCAAAGATGCTGCCGAGCAGTACTTGGCGTACAAGCTAATTGACTCCAACCAAGATTGGAAGTCAAAATGGTTCTACATCACCAACCACCACCCGGAGCTGCCGAAGCCAAGCGGGAAGCAGCCGAAGAATCAACCCTGGTGGAACACGGAGCCAACGATGCAGGAGGGTATTCAACTACCCAAGCTGCTGCTGAAGATTAAGGCTTTGAGAGAAGCTAGGTTGAGGGCCGAACATGTGGCCTTCAGCTTCATGAAGAGGAGAGTGCAGCCACTGATGGCTCGCGACACCCTCGGCTACCAGTACACCGGCGAGGACGACTCGTCGCGGATGCCTGGCGGTGAAATCGATGATGACGACATCGTCGAGAGGTTGGCCAGGATCTTCAAGGACATGCCGCCGTACACGCCCTGCCCGGTCCCCGAGTACTCCGCAGCTCATCCGCCGAAGAAAGTAAATAGCCGCACTCAGTGTCCGAGTACTAGTTGTATGGTAGTAGTCATGCTCACCCAAGCTGTATGTTGCAAGATGATATTGTAAAGTTCGTCTCTGAGCCAGCTTCGCCTCCCCGACTTGTAAATATCCCGGAGGAGGGGAAGGGCAAGGCCAAGGAGCGCCGCGAAGTCGGCGAAGGTGATGACACAATCATCGTCGAAGACACGTCCGACGAGGAAGATGAGGAGACGCTTCAGGAGCGGTTCCAGCTGCGGTCCAGGTTCAGCCGCCCTGGACTGCCCAACGCCCCCCTCATCCACGATCCTCCTACTAGCTTGGAGGCTAGCCTACCTGCGCCGTCGAGGAAGCCGCGCAATGTGGCACACATGCGCATTGCCAAGAAGTTGAAAGTCACCGAGACTACATCTCGAGAGGTAAACTCTTCGAGTAGAATAGTCGAGTACTTGTCTTTATGTATGCTGACAACTGAATTCTGAGTGCTTGCAGGAGATTCCGCCTTCCGACCCCGCAGATTAGGGAGACGAAGGCGACTGGGAGACGATGGGAGAGTCGGCTGAAAGAAGCCACAGCCCAGCCCTCACCATAGAGGAATTTGTGTTGCAATTGACACAGCGGTCGACTACAATTGTCGAGCCGCAGGCGCTGGTCGTCGAGAGCAGGACGGAGCCAGCCGTTACTGCTGCTGCTGAAGAACCGGCAGCAACTCAGGCCGAGGAAGAGGCGCCCACCGACCGGGCTTGTCGACATCGCCAGCATACTTGGCACTCCGACCGTGACTGTTGTCCGGTCAAGCTTGTAAGTGAAGATCTTTCCCGAGTAGTACATGTAGGTTGGTAGTCATACTTGGTTGACCACCGATTATGTACTGTGCAGGAAATCGACGGACTTGTCCTGGGAGGGGGATAAACCCAGCACGATAGCGGCTGAAGAAGCTTTTGCGCCTGCTGCCGAGGAGTCTGCTCCCCTCCCCAAGGCGAGACTGTGGCGCCAGCCGCGGAGGCTACGTTGCCAAAAGCCAGCATGGTAGAAGGTGAGTACACTGCGGATTCACAGCCTTCCTCGGGTAGTAGTCCTAGCCCCCGAGAAGCAGATCATGTGTTTCTTCTGATGATAGGGGCAGAAATCGAGGGAAGTGTCATCCCCGAGGCTGTGCCCGTGGTGCCAGAACCCGAAGTGGCCACTGGGGCAACAACTGAGCCGACAGGGGTAGCCAGCGGAGTAGCCCCCGGGGTGGCCGAAGACGTGCACGATGATGTATTGCCGGAGTTCGGTCTAGAAGTAGTCGTCCGTTCACCGGAGATTCAGGATGCGGAGCCAATCCGTTCGGCGCCGATGTCCAAGGCCGCCGCGACTAGTTGTGGTGGACTCGAGCTTCTGGCAGACGATCTTGTCGACCTGACAACAGTAGCGCGTAACTTGGAGGCAATGCGGCGGGCCGAGCAATGGATAAAGGTACATGACTGTACCCTTGAGTAGTCGAGTTCCAGTAGAAAGAGATACTCAAGTACTTGCTTCCTTTCTGCAGGATGTTGTGGAGAGGTCCCGGCAGAAATCCGAGATGCTCCAAGGATTCGGCGACATGGTGCTCCGGGCCGAGGCTTTGGATAAGGAACTCACCAAGGCCAGGAGACACTCTGCCATGCTCCAGTCTAAGCTTGATGGCGCTTTCGCCCAATACCACAATGAGGTGCAAGATATGCAGGCGAAGAGCGATGAACTTGTCCGGAAGAACAAGTCGCTCCGCAATAAGAACAAAGGTATGCCGCTGACTTGTCGAGTACTTATTGGAAGTGTCCAGTAGTAGTCTGACATCGTCTTCTGTGTTGTTTGCAGAACTTGAGACCCGAGTTGAGCAACTGAAGGCCTCAGAAGTCGACATGAAGAATCTCTTCTACCGGGAGAAGGATGCCCGCAAGGTACTTGAGTATGATTATAAGCAGTTGGCCCATGAGTGCGATAAGCACATGGAGCTTCGGATTGCCTCGGATCGTGATCTTGTCAACTACTACAAATCTCTGCAGAAGCTGAACGAAGATTGCGAGAAGCTGCGGGGACAACTCAAGGAACTTGAAGAAGCCGCACTTCCCATCGCGAGGCTACTAGTGCCTCATCCAGGCGGGCCGAAGATTGCTCCGTTGGTTGACCGGTTGAGAGAAGCTCCCGGCCGTTTGACGACTTATATCAAGCATCTGGCGAAGTCCATCCCCAATCAAGTCTTAGCGTACATGAAGTCGTACTTCCCCAAGGCTCCAGTGGACGTAGTCGCAGGTGGACTAGCCGCCAATTGTACCGATAAGCAGTACGCGGAGCTGTTGGAGCAGATGGCGTCGATAGCTGAACAAGTCACCGAGAAGCTGAACCTTCAGTAGTCCTGTAGGGTTAGCTTGTAGCAAAGATTGTATATAAACAAAGTTGTAATGAACTTGTTTAAGTATGTGATGAAAGAAGTTCCATGAAATGAGTACTCGTTGTCGCAATGTATGTATGCGGAGTGCCCATGTTGTGGAGTTCTGCGAGTAGTAGTACTTGGCGGTAGACTCGCTGAGAGAGACACAGTAAATGAGTTGAAGCTTTATTACTGAAAAAGTACACCTGGATGGCCAGGGCCGTTTACAAGTGTAGTTGCCAGGACCCGGAGGCTGCCTACGGCTAAGTAGTGCTAGGGCGCATGGCCGCTTAGAGCTGAGGATCCGTTAGTAGCCGTATAGGCTGGATCGAAGAGTACATGGTCTCTTGATAGACCGCTGCTAGAGTCCTCTGATGCTCTGAGCAGCCCGAGATCTGTTAGTAGTCGTTAACGCTGGATCTTAGAGTAGAGTAGTCCGGAGACTAGTGCTTGGACCCGGAGGCCACTTGCAGCGAAGGGGTCTTGAGGTAGTCGTGTAGACTTGGGCCCCCAGAGTAGTCGGGAGACTACGCGTAGAACCGACAGAGCTGGTCGACGTTCCACGAGTTGCTGATGTCTTCGCCTTCGAGTGTCTGGAGGCGGTAGGAGCCTGGTCCAGTCACCTTTACAACTGTGAAGGGACCATCCCATGGCGAGCTGAGATTCTGTAGTCCTTCCGTGTTCTGGATGCGGCGGAGGACGAGATCACCAACGTTGAAGGAGCGTTCCTTGGCGTTGCGATCGTGGTAGCGTCTGATACCCTCAAGGTACCTAGCTGATTGGACGAGGGCGGCACAGCGAGCTTCTTCGAGTCCGTCGATATCAACTCGCCTGCTATCTTCAGATATGCCTTCGTCGTATTGCTCTATTGCCGGCGAATCCCACATGACGTTGGCAGGTAGAATAGCTTCAGAGCCATAGACCAGGAAATATGGCGACTATCCCATTGGCTTGGAGGGTTGAGTATGCAGCCCCCAGAGTGCATTGGGTAGTTCCTTGATCCACTTTCCTCCTTTTGTGTTAGCAGCATCGCGCAGTCTCTTCTTGAGAGCGTCGAGTACCATCCCGTTGGCCCGCTCGACTTGTCCATTGGCCCGTAGATGGGCGACTGAGACATATCGGACGTCGATCCCGCTGTTCTCGCAGTACTCCCAGAACTGGTGCTTGCTGAAGTTGGAGCCCAGGTCTGTGATAATGCGATGGGGTAGTCCATAGCGATGCACGAGTTCATCCAAGAAGTCGAGTACTCTGTCGGCCTTGGGGCATGTGACCGGCTTGACCTTGATCCACTTGGTGAATTTGTCGATGGCCACCAAGAGTCTGTTGAATCCTCCTGGCACAGTCGGAAGAGGCCCAATCATGTCGAGCCCCTAGCAGGCGAAGGGCCAGGTTGGTGGTATGGTGACTAGCTTGTAGGCCGGGACATGTTGTTGCTTGGCGAAGTATTGGCACCCTTCGCACCTTTTGATGAGTTCTTCGGCATCGCCTAGAGCTGTGGGCCAGTAGAAAGCTCATCGGAAAGCCTTGCTGACCAGTGTGCGTGAAGACGCGTGGTTGCCGCAGACGCCTTTATGGATCTCCTCCAAGATGCCCTTGCCTTCTTCTCGGGGGACGCACTTCATGAGTACTCCAAAAGATGCACCCCGCCTGTAGAGCTTGTCTCCGACTAGGACGTAGGACTTGGCACGGCGGATGAGTTGCTCGGCCAAGTTCTTGTCCATGGGAACCTTCTGCTCGCGGATGTAGTCGATGAAGGGTTGTCGCCAGTCCACGTCTATCATCATGACCTCCTGGCCAGCTGCGGAGGGTGCTGGGTCAGTGGTCATCGGCGCCGGCTCCGGGATGGATGGCGCGTGAAGCTCGTGGGTGAAGACACCCGCTGGTACTTGAGCGCGAGTAGAACCGAGCTTCGACAGGATGTCCGCTGCAACGTTGTTGTCGCGGATGACGTGATGGAACTCGAGACCGTAGAACTTGTTCTCGAGCTTGCGGACTTCTAGGCAGTAGGCGTCCATGTTCTCCTTGTTGCGGTCCCATGACTTGTTGACTTGGTTGATGACCACTGCGGAGTCGTCGTAGACTAGTAGTCACTTGATGCCCAGTGAAGCCGCGAGACGGAGCCCGTGTAGCAGAGCTTCGTACTCGGCTTCATTGTTTGAGACCTTCCAGAAGATCTGCAAGACGTACTTGAGTTGTTTGCCCGTTGGGGAAATCAGGAGTACCCCTGCACTTGCGCCTTCGAGCTTGAGCGGGCCGTCAAAGTACATCACCAAGTGCCCTGGGCGCTCGGTTGGAGTAGGTAGCTGATTTTCCCGCCACTCCGCCATGAAGTCGACTAGTGCCTGCGACTTGATGGCTGTTCGTGGCTTGGAGTCAATGTTGAGGGCGCCGAGTTCGACTGCCCACTTGGAGATTCTTCCGGTAGCATCTTGGTTCCGTAGGATGTCGCCGAGCGAGTAGTCGGTGACGACAGAGATCGAGTACTCCTGGAAGTAATGTCGCAGCTTCCGCGAGGTAATGAGCACTGCATACAGTAGCTTCTGTACTGGTTGATAGCGTGCCTTAGATTCCGACAGGACCTCACTGACGAAGTAGACTGGTCGCTGGACTGGGTAGGTGTGCCGTCTTCCTGCCGCTCGACAACGATGGCAGTACTGACCACGTGAGTAGTCGCAGCGAGGTAGAGCAGTAGCTGCTCCTTTTTGCAGGGAGCCGTGAGGACTGGTGGCTTGGATAAGAAGTCCTTGAGCTGAGCAAGGGCTTGGTCTGCCTCTGGAGTCCACGTGAACTTCTCTTGGTGCTTGAGTAATTTGAAGAAGGGGAGCCCCCGTTCTCCAAGCTTCGAGATGAATATGTTCAGGGCCGCCATGCATCCGGTAAGCTTCTGTATGACTTTGATGCATGTGGGAGCTTTCATGTTGGTGATGGTGGAGATCTTCTCAGGATTGGCTTCGATGCTGCGATGACTGATGATGAAGCTGAGTAGTTTACCCGACGGTACACCGATGGCGCACTTGTTCGGGTTGAGCTTCCCGCGGTACTCTCGCAAGGATGCGAAAGTCCCTTCAAGATCAGCGATGAGCGTGTCGGAGTTTCTGGTCTTGATGACCACGTCATCCACATAGGCTTCGACGTTCTTGTTGAGCTGCCTCTTGAAATAGGCATGGATAGCTCGCTGGTAAGTAGCGCCGGCGTACTCGAAAGACATGGTCATGTAGCAGTACGCGCCAAACGGGGTGATGAATGCGGTCTTCTTCTGGTCTTCTTCCTTGATAGCAATCTGGTGGTACCCGGAGTAGCAGTCGAGGAAGCAGAGCAGGTCGTAGCCCGTTGTGGAGTCGATGACTTGGTGTATCCGCGGCAACCCGAAGGGGTCCTTAGGGCAGTGCTTGTTGAGGTCGGTGTAGTCGACGCACATCCTCCACTCGTTCGAGTTTTTCCTGCGGATGAGGACGGGGTTGGCGAGCCACTCAGGATGGAAGACTTCTCTGATGAAGCCAACCGCGAGTAGTTTGGCGAGTTCCTTCTTGATGGCATCCCGTCGGTCGTCGGCAAAACGGCGGAGGTGTTGTCGCTTCGGGGTAGCTTTAGGGTCGACGTTGAGTGAGTGCTCGATCAGATTCCTGGGCACCCCTGGCATGTCCGCTGGTTTCCACGCGAAGATGTCTCGGTTAGCTCGGAGGAAGCTGACAAGCGCGTCTTCCTATTTCGGGTCGAGGCCCGCCCCGATGGTGGTGGTCTTGCTACTGTCGCCTGTCCCGAGGTCAATCGTCTTGACTTGAACCTCCTCCGCTGGCTGAAGCTTGTTGGCGTTGTCCGACTTCTCTGGGATGTCAAGTTCACTTGGGGCAAGCAGATCTCCATCATTACCTTGGGTACTTGATTCGTGGTTGCGAGTTCTACAGCTTCTGTGTCACAGTCGAAGGATATCTTCAAGTCCCCTTGTAGCGAGAGTACACCGACCGGACTTGGCATCTTGAGTACCAAGTATGTCTAGTGAGGTACCGCCATGAACTTGGTGATAACTGGTCTGCCGAGGATGGCATGATAGGAAGTCTCGAAGTCCACGACTTCGAACTTGATGTACTCGGTATGGTAGTTTTCCCTTGTCTCCCCGAAGGTAACTGGCAGGACCACTGAGCCTAGTGGGATAGCCGTGTTCCCGGGGACGATGCCGTAGAAAGGCGAAGTGCTCTTGGTGAGCATGTGGGTGATGTCGAGCTTCATCTTCTTCAAGGTCTTGGTGAAGAGGACATTGAGCCCGCTTCCATCGTCGATGAGAACCTTGTTAAGTCTGGAGCCCTCTACTACCGGCTTCAGGACGAGAGGAAAACGCCCTGGTTCAGAGAAGCTTGTCCATTGATCCGCTTGGGAGAAGGCAATGGACACCTCCGACCACCGGAGAGGGGTCGGGACCGCTGGTTCAATGCTTAGGACTTCTCGTTGGGTGGCCTTCTGAGTCCGTTGGTTGGGTAGTCCGCCGAAGAGGACGTTCACCGTCTTGTCGGGTTCTTGGAAGTCGTCGTTGCCTTCGTCGGCCTTTTTCTTGTCTTTCTTGTCGTGAGGGTGCCGTGGTTCTGGAGTATCCTTGAGTGCTCGCTGGAGTTGGTAGCACTGCTCAGTAGTGTGGTTGCCATCCAGATGCCACGGGCACTTCTCTTTCAGAAAGTCTTTGAAGCCGTCGGAGGTCTTCTTCGAGTTGTCTTTCGCACGGCACTGGATAGCCACGACTGTGTTGTCTGGCTTACGCTTGCGATTAGGACCCGAGTAGTTGCTGCTGCGACTGCCTTGATCCCTGTTGTTGTTGTTGTTGTTGCTGCCCGTGTTCTGCTTGCTCTTGCCACGAATGACGTCGTACATGGCGTTAGCCTTGTCTTCTTCATCAGCCCAAGAGGTGATCATGTCCTTGAGGTGAGTGATGGAGCTCGGGCGGCGACGACCAAAGTCTTCAAAGGTGCGACGGTGGTAGAGGCCGTCTTGGAAGAGGTTGATGACCTCCTTGTCGGTGACGTCGACTACGGTGGCGCGCTTGTCGAAGAAGCGTCGCATGTACTTGCGTAGGGTCTCGCCCTGTTCCTGCTTCACCATTGCCAGGTCCATGCGAGTACCCGAGCGACCCATAGTGCCCGCGAAGTTGCTGGTGAACTGGTCCTTGAGCTGGTCCCACTTGTCGATCGAGTAATTCTCGAGTGACTCGAGCCATGTAAGCGGAGCTTGGTCCAGGAAGAAGGGAAAGTAGAGGCACTTTGTGTCATTATTGCCACCAGCGTTTTCGATGGAGAGGGCGTAGCATCTGAGCCACTGTACTGGGTCTTGCTTCGCATCATACTTGGTGATCCCCAGTGGTTTGAATTTCTCCGTGTCGGTGTTTTAGACCGGCAACCTACCAAGGGGAGTACCCGAGGTAGATGAATGTGGCCTCACCGAGATCGGTAACTCGAAGGAAGAGACACGTGGCACACAATTTAGACAGGTTCGGGCCGCGAGGTGCGTAATACCCTACGTCCTGTATGTTGTGTAGCTCTGGATTGATTGGATGTGATTACAAGATGATGCGTAATCTCTGAGAGAAGGGTCCCTGCCTCGCCTTATATAGTCCGGGAGGCAGGGTTATAGGTCGGTTTAGGGAGAGAGTACTAGTCGTTTACGTCTAGGAGTTCTCTACACAATACATGGTATGTATAGCTTCCTATCCGAGTACTTCTCCACCATAGTCCTTGCGCCTCACGCCCTCAGGTACCGTGCAGCACAAGGCGGGTAGTCCTAGGGGCCCACCGAGTAGTCGGTCCTGGTACCCACCGAGGTAGTGGGCCCAAGGAGGTCCATACGACAAGCCCCCGAGTACTTTGTAGTCGAGCAGGATAGCTTCGAGTAGTCTTGACGGTCTTGACGAGTAGTCCTCAAGCGTCCCCGAGTACTACAAGCCAAAAGTCCTCAAGAATATTTGAAGCATCCCGAGGCTGGAAGGTACTGCAGCTGATATCTGAGTAATTCTGAAGTCTTCTTGAGTAGTCCCAAGCGTCCTCGAGTGCTGCTCTTGAAGGTCTTCAAAAATACCCGTATTGACTTGAAGCCGAAGTTGATATGGAAGTGCGATTGCAAAATCGCACTCCATATGGAGTAGCCCCCGAGCCTTAGGTTGAGTTGTAGACTCTGGCTGAGGGTCCATCTGAAGTTCTGGCAAGATTATCCCGCAAAATCTGGAGAAAAAACCGAAGGACACGTGGCACGGAGCCCCCGAGCCTTGAGTCGAGTACCTCCTCTCGAATTGAAGGGTCATCTTGTATGTAGAAGGTGTCCTGAGTTGCTCTTTAGTCTTGTCGCTACCCAGGGGATTGATTAGATGTAGCCGAGCCCCCGAGATGAGGCGCGTCGACTACTAGAAGTTGAAGGGTCAGGCGTTGCCGCTGAGTCAGCCGTTTGGAGACTTATCCGTCCAGCCGTTGAGGAGCCGCCCGTTGACTTATAAATAGAAGCCGAAACCCTTAGGGTTTTTCACCCCACGCACTTGCAGCCATTCCAAACAGATCTTGCCTAGAATCCGCCGCTAGTGCATAGTGCCACCTCAGAGTAGATCGCAGATCCAAGTGCGCCGCCAGCGGAATCCACTGCCGTAGCCCCCGAGCGAATGCGAGTGAAAACCCAGTGCACTTGGAGAATGAAGCCCTCGCCGTCCAAGAGCTTGAAGACTGCCGGTGGGAAGAAGAGATCCCGAGAGGAAGCCGCCGGATCCGCCGCAGGGTCATCGCCGCCGGTGTCTCCGCCGCGCCCAAATTCCAACCAGGAGTGGAAGAAGTCGAAGGCGAAGACTGAGGATCTGTTGGCGCTGCTAAATAGTGGATTTCTTCGGGAGAAGGAAGTTGATATGTGGCGCGCTGCCGCGGGAGATCCGTACCCCATGGAGAAGAATCCGGATGAGATCCCGATGTTCACGCGGTTCGCGGAGCGCGAGTTGGCTCTCCCAGCGAGCAACTTCTTCAAGGGGCTCTTGGAGTACTACGGCATCGAGTACCTCAACCTCAATCCCAACGGTATCTTCCACACCTCTGTCTTCGTCCACTTTTGCGAAGTTTTCGTGGGGATCAAACCCCACTGGGTACTCTTCTGGAAGTTTTTCCGAGTGAAGCAACAACCGAGTGCCAACAACCCCCGAGTAGTTGGGGGAGCCGGCATCCAGATGCGCGAAGATGCCGCGGAGCAGTACCTGGCGTACAAGTTGATCGACTCCAACCAAGTTTGGAAGTCGAAGTGGTTCTACATCACCAACCACCACCCGGAGCTGCCGAAGCCCAGCGGGAAACAGCCAAAGCACCGGCCCTGGTGGAACACCGAGCCGACGATGCAGGAGGGTATCCAGGTACCCGAACTGCTGGCGAAGATCAAGGCTTTAAGAGAAGCCGGGCTGAGAGCCGAGCATGTGGCCTTCAGCTTCATGAAGAGGAGGGTGCAGCCGCTGATGGCTCGCGACACCCTGGGCCACCAGTACACCGGCGACGACGACTCGTCACGGATGCCCGGTGATGAAATCGACGATGATGACATCGTCGACAGGCTGGGGAGAATCTTCAAGGACATGCCGGTGTACACGACCTACCCCGTGCCCGAGTACTCCGCCGCGCGTCCACCGAATGAGGTCAGTAGCCATACTCAGTGTCGAGTACTGATTATGTAGTAGTAGTTGTGCTCACCCAATGTGCTTCTTGCAGGATGACATAGTGAAGTTTGTCTCCGAGCCGGCGTCACCTCCTCGACTTGTCGAAATCCCAGATGAGGGGAAGAGCAAGGCCAAGGAGAGCCGCGAAGTCGGCGAAGGAAACGACACTGTTGTCGTCGAAGACACGTCGGATGAGGATGACGAGGAGACGCTTCAAGAGCGGTTCCAGTTGCGGTCAAGATTCAGCCGCCCTGGACTGCCCAACGTTCCTCTCATCCAAGATCCTCCAACTAGCTTGGAGGCTAGTTTGCCTGCGCTGCCAAGGAAGCCGTGCAACGTGGCCCGCAAGCGCGTGGCCAAGAAGCTTAAGGTCACGGAGACCACATCCCAAGAGGTAAGCTCCTTGAGTAGGGTAGTCGAGTACTTGTTTCTCGATGTTGTGTATGCTGACGAAAGAATTCTGTTGCTTGCAGGAAATTCCGCCTTCCGACCCCGTAGACCAAGGGGACGAAGGTGACTGGGATACGGTGGGAGAGCCGGCTGGGAGCCGCCGTGCCGGCCCCGCCCCCACCGTAGAAGAACTCGTGGCGCAGCTGACGCGCCAGCCCCTAGTTGCTGAGGGGAGTACTGAACCGGCCATGGCTGTTGCTGAAGAGCCAACGGCTACTGAGGCCGAAGAGGAGGCGCCTGCTGAGGCTGGACTGGTCGACATCACCAGCATCCTTGGCGCCCCAACCGTGACAGTAGTCCGGTCGAGCCTGTAAGTGAAGATCTTTCCCGAGTAGTACCTGTGGTTTGGTAGTCGTACTTGGTTGACAACTAGTTGCGTACTCTGCAGGAAATCCACGGACTTGACCTGGGATGGGGATGAACCCAGCGCGGCGGTAGCTGAAGAGGAATCCGCACCAGCCGCTGAGGAGTCCGCTCCCGACCCTCAAGCAGAGTCCGAGGCGCCGGCCGTGGAGGCTACGTTGCCAGAGGCCAGTATTGTAGAAGGTGAGTACACTGCACAAACACAGTTATCCTCAAGGAGTAGTCGTAACCGCCAAGAGTGACTAATCCAGTTGTCTTCTGTTGATAGGGGCCGAAGCCGAAGGAAGCACCATCCCCGAGGCGGTGCCCATTGAAGGCTTGGCGCCGGAGACCCAAGGAGCCGCCGGAGCAGCCCCCGAGCTGGCGGAAGTAGCCAGCGGAGAAGCCCCCGCGTCCGCCGGAGAGGAGCGCGACGATGTACTGCCAGAGTCGACCCTGGAAGTAGTCATCCGTTCGCCGGAGATTCAAGATGTGGAACCAATCCGCTCGGCGCCAATGTCTGGAGCCGCTACGAGTAGTCGTGGTGGGGTTGAACTCCTGGCAGACGACCTTGTCGACCCGGCGGCTGTAGCACGTCACCTGGAAGCGATACGCCAGGCCGAGCAGTGGATGAAGGTGAGTTGTCGATGCCCTTGAGTAGTCAATCTGCCGTAGAATGTTGAGTACTCAGGTGACAGCTGTTGTCTGCTGCAGGATGTCGTGGAGAGATCCCGACAGAAATCTGGCATGCTCCAGGGGTACGGCGACGCAGTGCTCCGGGCGGAGGCCTTGGAGGAACAACTCGTGAAGGCCCGGAAGCACTCCGCCATGCTCCAGTCAAAACTTGACGGCGCCTTCACCCAATATCACAACGAAGTCCAGGATATGCAGGCGAAGAGCAACGAGCTGGTGCGGAAGAACAAGTCGCTCTGCAACAAGAATAAAGGTACGTGTTGCCTTGTCGAGTACCCATTAGAAGTACCTTGCAGTAGTCTGACCCGCCTTGCTTGTTGATTGTTGAGCTTGAGACTCGTGTCAAGCAACTGAGAGCTTCAGAAGTCGACATGAAGAACCTCTTCTACCGGGAGAAGGAGGCCCGTGAGGTACTTGAATATAACTATGAGCAGTTGGCTTACGATTGCGATAAGCACATGGAGCTTCGAATTGCCTCGGATCGTGACCTCGTCAAGTGCTGCAAATCTCTGCAGAAGCTGAACAAGGACTGCGAGAAGCTGCGGGCCCAGCTGAAGGAACTCGAGGAAGCAGCACTTCCCATTGCAAGGCTACTGGTGCCTAATCCAGGCGGGCCGAAGATAGCTCCGTTGGTGGACCGGCTGAGAGAAGCTCCGAGTCGTCTGGCGACATACGTCAAGCACTTGGCGAAATCGATCCCCAGTCAGATCTTGGCATACATGAAGTCGTACTTCCCGAAAGCTCCAGTGGATGTAGTCGCCGGTGGACTAGCCGCCAACTGCACGGACGAGCAGTACGCGAAGCTCCTGGAGAAGATGGCGCCAATTGCTGAGCAGGTCACCGAGAAGCTTAACCTTCAGTAGTCTTGTAGGGTTGGCCTGTAGCAATAATTGTATAAATAGAGTTGTATTGAACTTGTTTAAGTATGAAATGAGAAAACTTCTCAGAAATGAGTACTCGTTGTCGCAAGGTGTGTATGCGGAGTTCTCATTGTGGAGTTGTGACGAGTAATCGTACTCGCCGGTATACCTGTTGAGGGAAAAAGACAGTAAATCAATTGATAAATCAAACTTTGTTACTGATAGAGATACACCTGGATGGCCATGGCCGTTTTACAAGAGTAGTCGCCAGGACCCGGAGGCCGCCTACAGCTAAGTGGTGCTAGGGCGTGTAGCCTCTTACAGCAGTAGATCCGTTAGTAGCCGTGTAGGCTGGATCTAGGAGTACATGGTCTCTTAGTAGACCGTTGCTGGAGTCCTTTGTTGCTCGGAGCAGCCCAAGATCCGTTAGTAGCTGTTAACGCTGGATCTTGGAGTAGAGTAGTCCGGAGACTAGTGCCTGGACCTGGAGGCCGCTTACAGCGAAGGGGTCTTTGAGTAGTCGTGTAGACTTGAGCCCCCAGGGTAGTCGATAGACTAGGCGTAGAATCGACAGAGTTGGTCGATGTTCCACGAGTTGTTGACGTCTTCACCTTCGAGCGTCTGGAGGCGATAGGAGCCCGGTCCGGTCACCTTTGCAACTGTGAAGGGACCTTCCCAGGGCGAGCTGAGCTTGTGTAGTCCTTCCGTGTTCTATATGCGGCGGAGGACAAGATCACCAACGTTGAAGGAGCGTTCCTTGACGTTGAGATCGTGGTAGCGTCGGATACCCTTGAGGTACCTTGCTGATTGGACAAGGGCGGCGCAGCGAGCTTTTTCGAGTCCATCGATGTCAACTCATCTGCTATCTTCAGATATGCCTTCGTTGTATTGAGCCACTGCCGGCGAATCCCACATGACGTCGGCAGGGAGGATTGCTTCGAAGCCGTAGACTAGGAAGTATGGCGATTGTCCCGTTGGCTTGGAGGGTTGAGTACGTAGCCCCCAGAGCGCATTGGGTAGTTCCTTGATCCACTTGCCTCCTTTGGTGTTGGCGGCGTCGTGTAGCCGCTTCTTGAGAGCGTCGAGCACCATCCCATAGGCGCGCTCGACTTGTCCATTGGCCCGAGGATGGGCAACTGAGACATATCGGACGTCGATCCCGCTGTTCTCGCAGTACTCCCAGAACTGGTGATTATTGAAATTATAGCCCAGGTCTGTGATGATGCGGTGGGGTAGTCCGTAACGATGCACGAGTTCGTCCAAGAAGTCGAGTACTCTGTCGGCCTTGGGGCATGTGACTGGCTTGACCTCGATCCACTTGGTGAACTTGTCGATGGCCACCAGTACTCTATTGAATCCACCTGGCGCAGTCGGGAGTGGCCCAATCATGTCGAGCCCCCAGCAGGTGAAAGGCCAGGTTGGCGGTATGGTGACTAGCTTGTAGGCTGGGATGTGTTGTTGCTTGGCAAAGTATTGGCACCCTTGGAACCTTCTAACGAGTTCTTTGGCATCGCCCAGAGCTGTGGGCCAATAGAAGGCTCGTCGGAAGGCCTTGCTGACCAGCGTGCGAGAGGACGCGTGGTTGCCGCAGACGCCTTTGTGGATCTCCTCCAAGATGCCCTTGCCTTCTTCTCAGGGAACGCACTTCATGAGTACTCCAGAAGATGCGCCCCGCATGTAGAGCTTGTCTCCGACTAGGACGTAGGACTTGGCGTGGCGGATGAGTTGCTCGGCCAAGTTCTTGTCCGAGGGAACCTTCTGCTCGCTGAGGTAGTCGATGAAGGGTTGCCTCCAGTCCACGTCAATCATCATGACCTCCTGGCTAGCCGGGGGGTGTGCTGGATCAGTGGTCGGTGGCGCTGGCTCCGGGATGGATGGCGCGTGAAGCTCGTGGATGAAGACACCCGCTGGTACTTGAGCGCGAGTAGAACCAAGCTTTGACAGGACGTCTGCTGCAACGTTGTTGTCGCGGACGACGTGGTGGAACTCGAGACCGTAGAACTTGTTCTCGAGCTTGTGGACTTCTAGGCAGTAGGCGTCCATGTTCTCCTTGTTGCGGTCCCAGGACTTGTTGACTTGGTTGATGACCACTGGGAAGTCGCGTAGACTAGTAGCCACTTGATGCCCAGTGATGCCGCGAGGCGGAGCCCATGTAGTTGGGCTTCGTACTCGGCTTCGTTGTTTGAGACCTTCCAGAAGATCTGTAGGACGTACTTGAGTTGTTCGCCCATTGGAGAGATCAAGAGTACCCCTGCACCTGCGCCTTCGAGCTTGAGCGAGCCATCGAAGTACATCACCCAGTGCTCTGGGCGCTCAGTTGGAGTAGGTAGCTGATTCTCCCGCCACTCCGCCATGAAGTCGACTAGCGCCTGCGACTTGATGGTTGTGCGTAGCTTGAAGTCGATGTTATGGGCGCCGAGTTCGACTGCCCACTTGGAGATTCTTCCAGTAGCATCTTGGTTCCGCAGGATGTCGCCGAGCGGTTAGTCGGTGATGACGGAGATCGAGTACTCCTGGAAGTAATGTCGCAGCTTCCGCGAGGTGATGAGCACTGCGTACAGTAGCTTCTGTACGGGTTGATAGCGTGCCTTGGATTCTGACAGGACCTCGCTGACGAAGTAGACTGGTCGCTGGACTGGGTAGGCATGGTCGTCTTCCTGTCGCTCGACAGTGATGGCAGTACTAACCACGTGAGTAGTCGCAGCGAGGTAGAGCAGTAGCTGCTCACCTTTGCGAGGAGCCGTGAGGACTGGTGGCTTTGATAGGAAGTCCTTGAGCTGGGCAAGGGCTTGGTCTGCCTCTGGAGTCCACACGAACTTCTCTTGATGTTTGAGTAGTTTGAAAAAGGGGAGCCCCCGTTCTCCAAGCTTCGAGATGAATCTATTCAAAGCCGCCATGCACCCGGTTAGCTTCTGCACGTCTTTGGTGCACGTGGGAGCTTTCATGCTGCTGATGGCGGAGATCTTTTCGGGATTGACTTCGATGTCGCGGTGGATGATGATGAAGCCGAGTAGTTTGCTGTTGACGATAAAAATCCGTCAACCTAGCCATGAGTTTACCTTCGGTGTTGGCATAAGTTTTATACCTTATCCATTGGTACTAACCCCCATGGTATAACAAGTTCACGTGTGCATGTCGGTTTTGGAGTTTAGTGTTTATGCAGGGTTTTAGCGTTGAAAGCAAGACTTTTGGGATAAGTTCATCAAGCACCTTATGAAGCTCGTACAAGTCATGCAATGAAGCAAACTTAACTCCAAGAAGTCAGGGACTTGATCCGAGAAGATGACAAACTCCGAGGACCTAACCAGAAAAGTGCTGAATCTTGCAAGACAAGGAGTTATGTCCAATTCGGAGAGAAACTGACGTCAAGGGCCTACATGCAGAAGGAGGAAGGATCCAGGAAGCAAGGGAACCGACATAGAGAAAAGGGGGCCTCGGGGCCGGGCCTCGGATGGGCCCGAGCCGGCCGGCCCATGCCGACCGCCCCGGCCCCCCGTCCGGGGCCCAGTGATGCTCCCCTTTCCCCTAGCTGCCAATCGTGCTATTTATAGCCCCCTGACCGAGAGCCACGCATCATCTAATTCGTCATCGGCCGCCGAGGAGCAGAGAAGAGAGGGACACCATCCCGGAGAGGAGAGGGTCGAGCTAGTTGACTAGGGTTTCCCTAGACGACGTGGGAACCTTGCATGGAAGACCACGTCGGAGTTCCCGGAGCTAGAAGCAAGATCAAGGAAGGATCCCGGTGGTGATCTTGTGTATGTATCATTGTGTTGACGCAAAATGTGCACTCAGCGCCAATCACACAGCAAGCCGAAAAGCTTAGCTTCGCACGCGCAGAGAGAAAGTGACGTGCCAGTCAATTTTTCCTGAAAATTAACAAAAGATGAAACGGTTAAATACCAAAATTTGGAACCCACGGTGGTACCGGGCGGTTCCATATTTACGGCTAAGAAGCCAAGCAAGACGACATGTAGCTATGCGAAGCTACCTGTCAAAGAACCACGACCATTCGGGTAACCAAGAAGGGAAAAAGAACATTGCCGAACGAATGACGTAAGCATGACAACGATCGATCTTTAAACAAACATGGATGCATGCGCAAAGCCATGACCGATCCTCATGAAGATTAACGTTAAATAAGATAGAGCACGAACATGATCATGTATTAAAATAAGCATGCATAGATCCAAAGTGTTAGTCTACCGCATGTCTAATCACTTTAAGATCCGTCGGGCACGATATCGCAAATCTATCCACCGCATGATACAACTTGCATGAAAGAACGCACCACTTTCCACAAATAGATCTATCCACCGCATGATACAACCTAAATATGGAAAGCTAGAAGCACACGTCTTTTAAAACATAAATAACGCACGTAATCTACCCGTGAAGATATAACCGAATGCGGCTGAACAACCGATTCGGGGTCCATGAAGAAGGAACAAACATTACCACGTGCATAAATCTATCAGGCTGAATTGGAAATCTAATCCACCGGATGACTAGCTCCAAAGCAGCCCAAAAACCTGCATCTACCGCATGATACCCGGCTCTTTCAAGATTTATACTAACAAAGCAAGCTTGAACCCGCAACATGTAACAACCTAGATCGATTCGGTTTCGGCTATCGGAGAGCACGAGATCCACGCGTCAAAATACGAAACCCGCTCGTGCACGGATCTTAAAAGGAAAAGAGCCGATCCAAACCCATCTAGATTGGGCAAAAGTGTATTACATGAATTAAAACATAAAGCAAAAACTCATGATAATACAGGATAACTTAATGAATCTATTGGATCTTGCCAAAACCCAATAGAGCCGATAACTAGCTTCGAGCTAGACCTTAGCCTACCGCATGGCTCATGATCTAACAAGAAACCCTCTTGAACCAAGCTTGAATCTACCGCATGACACGAAGCATGGTAACAAGACTACTTGCATCGATCTAAATCCACCGCATGATACTAGACATGATACAAGGTTGCCGGTACTCACGGAGGTCGACGGATCGATTGGTCCTCTCGAAGAACTCGACGACACGACAAGGGACTCTAGGGTTTGGCGTAAGGCCGGTGTGTATTGAGGAATGAACGTCCGTTTTACATACATCCGGGGATCATATTTATACCCTGCCGATTACAATTGCGAATGGATTCATTGCCTAACTAAACTTGATCACCCGTCCATCCATTCGCTTCTCCCCGATCGAGCCACGTCACCGTCCAATCCCGCAAAATCAGCTCTCTTGTTCCTTTGCCGAACCGGAGCGAATAGCCGACCGCGGATCCTTCGCCGAAAATCTCTGAAGATGCCTTTCCTTCCACCAGACGGACTCTTTTCCGAATCGGACCTACATGTCATACTCCTTACCAAATTTTGGTGTTAACACATGCCCCTTCAATTGTGGGATAAAAGTAATTTTGTTCCACAATTGACTCCGCCACGAATCCTTGAGCCAAACCTCGTCAACACCGTTCTTCGCAATCCGCCGGATTCTTCGTTCGCATCCAACCCTAGATCCCCTTTGTTCCGAGCTCGAAACTCCAATGGCAACTCGGCACCAAGTCTGCTCGGGTAACTTCACCCCTCCAAACCTTTGTTCGGCATTAGGTTTTCAATTTTACCCGAGATTTTCTTTCTTCCGCTTTCTTCCAGGAACCATCTACCGCCCTTCCGATTCCTATTGAGGCCAATTCGCGAGCCTTATTATCTTGGTCCCGAAGGGAATCCCGACCCTCGAGATTTCATTGCCGCCGAATCTCGCAGAATCCCTTTCAAGGTAGCTTTATCTCCACCTCCTCAATGGCAAGATGCGTTCAAGAACCGGCCTTTGCCCCCAATCGCAGTCGGAAGACTTGGTATCGTAGGATTCTTGCGGATAAGAGCGGATTGACCAATCCGGATACTCTCCGCATTGCTCAATGTTTGGAGTTATCCGTAGGCCGAGACGCCCAAGAATGAAGATCTTCTGATAGCCGCGTGCCACTTCTGGTCCAATGGCGTCAATGCCTTCCTTTTTGGGCATGGCCCAATGTCTCCAACTTTGGCCGATGTGTACATGATCACCGGTCTTGACATCACCGGGTCTGTTCAGCCTTGGAATTTCAAGAACTCCTCGCGCCAAACAGGGGTAAAGCCAGGGAATGGCTACAAGAATTATATTTTGAAACATATGAGAGATAATCCCCTTGGCGAAGTTGAATACAGAGCCTTCTTGAACATGTGGTTATGCGGTTTGTCTTCCGTGGCAAGGCCAATGAACCCACTCGAATCATATCACAATGGCGATCCATCCGGCCGGCGGCAACCGCCTTCCTCCGGGAAAATTCCTCTTGGGCGGTGTATACCATATGCTTCATCGACGAGCTTACCCAAATGTATACCAGCCCGAGAGGATAACGTGCGTCAATGGCCCTTGGTGGTTTGTTCGGATTTGGCTGCGGCTTCACATGCACCGGATCGTAGGCGTCGACTTGAGCTCCAGGGTTCTTCCCCTGGTCCAATCCCCCCGAAGGAGAGCTTCAAGTCACCGAGAGGATGCCAAAGCTATGGAGAAGCGGCTTTCAATCGTTATCGTTCGACAGGACATCACCCAACTCTTCGAGTTGTTCTTCAAAGGCTTCCCCAATCCTCTTTGGCTTCCTTATATAGGCTATGACACTCGACCTTTCCCGTCGAGTTCTCCTTTGAGCCCGACCATCAAGATGGGAGATTCCCCGGAAATCTTTAATATCATAATCCGCCCATGTATATTACCGGCCGAGTTCAATGGAGGGAGGCAGAATGCCAGTACTTATGAGTACTACCGGCCTAACATAATGGCCGGGCAACTTGGATGTGGCCACCTTGCCCCCAAGATTGTTTCTGCATGAATTCCTCAAGCCCAGGGAGGAAATCAAAGAATCGATGCAGTGCAGCAGAGTTTTCAACTATGTGTGCAGTCCCACTGTCTACACATGTCCTTTTGTGCCTGCAATCATAGCTCACCCTACCTTCAACTCATGGTGGCAAGAATTCCACGACCACATCTTCAGTGAACCCGTTCATGTGTTCTGTGCAGAACTGGTGCCTGATTTTCTGCCGAATTCAGAGGTAACACACTGAGCCCCTTGATCAGACTTTTACTCATGGTCCTGACCTCCATCTTCTGTCCACAGAACACAGTTCCTGCCCCTCGAGCCAGGGTAATAACTTATAATGCCGAAGGCCCAATTTCAGCACTGGGGTTTAAATCTACAACCCTGCGCCAACTGATGGACAGGTATGCTACCACCGATCCCAGCCTTTCCAGCCTTGCTGCTGACAGGAGGCAAGGATTGCATCTGGTTCCCCCTCCGAGCGCTAAAAGGAGGAGAACCGTCAAGAAAGTACTGGTTGAGGTAAACTCCTTTACCTTCTTGATTACTGGGTCACTCTGTTCTTGATGGATCATATCATTGTGTATTTCAGACCAGAGCCCAACATTCTTCAGAACCAATACCTGCCGATGCCCCATCCACTGGTATGGCTTTTGCTGTTCTTTCTCAAGGATGAACACTGGCACTTATCCTTTCAATTGAACATTTGCAGAAGAAACTGTTGGAGAACCACTTGTAGATGTCCCAGTGGTTCAACAGGCGAGCCCTTCCAGGGTTGAATTGCCCATCCCAGTAGAGGTTTCATCTTCATCACCTTCTGCGGAAGCAGTACGCTCTCCGCAGAGTGAATCCCCCAACTCAACTGGAGCCACCAAGTTCTCCCAGGATGCCATCGCCCATCGCCCAAGCGACAACGGCCAACCCAACGAGAGGAAGATCCAATTCTTCCCCGGCCCGTAAACTCACGAGTCGCTGATCGGTGCACCAGCATCTCCCGACTTGGACGTTTCGGCTCTACTCGGGACGCCTCCTCCGTCTGCGATTGCTCCCGCTCAAGATACCATTCATGAGGTACTTGATTCCGCTCTTGATCTTGATACCTTGATGCTAGCATTCTCACCTCGGCAGTGTTGTTTTCAGGATCACGCCCCGTCATCATCGAGCTTGCCATCAGAGAGCCCATCGGGCCGCCGATGTGATGAAAGAAGTGAGCCAACCGTTGCCAGACGAGGTATTGCTCAAGCTCAAAGAAATTGCGGCCTGGCTAGAAAAAGACGTCCAGGATCAGCTCAACGATCTTCGCCATTTTGAAGAGATGTTTGAGCCCATTAGCCGCAAACTCCCCGATGACATCAGAGCTTTTCGTCGTCCGTCTACGACTTAGAGCCCTTTTATGTTCCCTTGAGGCGCACTTGGAGGAAATTGCGCTCCCGTTCGGCCATTGAAAAGGAGAAAACCGATGCCGAACAAGGCCATGAACGGGATACAATCCCAAGCAAAAAGCCATAAGGATACCTTGGGCCGACTCCGCAAGCTTCTTACGATCCGAAAGTCGCCGAAAGGTTGCTCTAGAGGCGGAATTGAAAAGCCCGTCGGCGGAGATGGAAATTGACCGAAGAAAATAGCCGATCTTCCCGGATTAATAGCAAAGACCGAAGCGGAGGCGAGAATCGACTGTCACCGGGGTAAAGCGAAGGCGATGCGAGCTTATTGACTTATCCGATGCCCAAAAGGACTATCGGAAATCTTGGACAACTCCCACTTGATAGTATCCAATGTTCGTCACGCACTTGCAAAACTCCTTAACGCTTGAATGTTCTTATTGATGTATACCGGACCGGTCGTTCTTGTAATATTTCCTTTGCAATTTGTTTCCTTTCCTTGGCGTACTTTGAGATGTGATGCCGAACGACCCATCCGTAGTGAAACGCTAATCGCCGAAAGACACCTTGAATTCCTTTAGCCGAAACCATCGACCCACACGCGTTTCGGCTTAGAACTCCAAACGACCCACCGGCGGGTTGGTCAAGGAAATCTCTCCGCCTTCCGATTTTATTGGGACGTGCGCCACGATCCACGCCCACGATTCGAAGCCACAATTACCCCCGCCGGGCCTATAAATGTTGCCGTAGGTGCCCCTAGCTCTCCACCGGGCCTTCTAGCTCTCGGATCTTTGCCAATCTCCGGCCTTCTTGCAAACAAGGCACATCCTCAAACCGCAATGGTGCGCCGCCTCAACCGCCGCCGCGCCTCCGACGAGGGCGAGGGAAGCGGCGCTAATGCGCGCGGCGGTAATGATCGTCAATTTCTCCTTGTCGATCTTCCTTTTGATCTTCCTTGACAATCATCTCCCGCTTTCGCTTTGATTCGGTGGAATTCGCCCGCGCGCGCCGGCCAATCGCCCCTCCTCCGATGACTCTTCGGAGTCCGATGGCCACTCCCCGCGTGCCGTACGGGGAAGCGACGCTATTCGCTTCAAGGAGGAGCTAGAGGCGTCTCGTCTTGAGCCGGGAGGCCGTCTCCAAAAAAAGCGGGCGTGGCCGAACTAGAGTGGGAGGACCGGCGGAAACAGTGCCGGAAGCCATTGATGGTATGGTTCGATTCTTGATTCGGTCCCGCCTTTGGTGCTAACCCCTTCTTGTTTGTCTTGTGCGGCCCGTGATGCCGAGCTCAACCGGTTAAAAGCACCGGTAGAGCAACGGGCGGAGAAGGTGAACGCTCACGGCGACACGCCGGCGGAGCGCCCGGCCGCGGTGGAGCGCCGCATTGACGAGGTGGCCGTCCATGGTGTTCGTCCGGGCACCACCTTGGGCCCCGGCTGCGATGGCGACGCATACGGACGTCGACTATTCCACCGAGGCCGCGTGGCTTCCGTGGCGGCGCGCCGGAGGATATCGACGAGATCGAGCTCATCTCGGAGCGCCTCGATGGCCACGGCGACGCCATTGCCGAAATTACCCATCCCCGCTCCGTGCCGAACGGACTCTTTGATTAGATTGTACTAGGGATGTGTAAATGTCGGCAATATATGATGAACTTTTGGAATGCGTATTTGTTCCGTGATATTTCCCCTCGCATTTGCATCCGTGAACTTGTCCTCTTCGAATGCATCCGGGAACCGTACGTAGCCGAACGCTCGCAAACAACCTGTCCCTTGGCGCAAGATCCACAAAGGATCCCAATTCGGCAATCCGCGAATACCGTTCAAAAGAAACCCTTCGCACTTGGTGGAAACCCCCGCCGCTTGGTATTCCCACGGTGTGTACCGCCGCATCATCACTCCCAATGCGCCCCCTTGGTCAATAAAATAGCCCGTGGGGTGCTCGCAAATCCACTCGCACACTCCTCCATCACTTCTCGTCTCTTCTTCTGTCGCTAGAAGAAAAAACCCCAACGCCATGGACAAGGGTAAACAACCTCAGGGGAGCGGCTCGTCAAGGAAGCGTACGATTCGGAAGTGAGTTCTTTCTTGATCTGCTCCTTGTCCTTCTGCTTGATCTTGCGCTTCATGTTTTCCTCTGCCTCTTTCAGCCTTGATTTGCTTCCTGAAGAAATCATCGGAACCGAAGATGTTCCTGAGTACATCTCCTCCGATTCTTCTCCTGAGGCGGAGGATGCCACGCCTGAGCAAAAGGTCATCCATCAGCTGCGCCGCCGTGCTCGGCACCTGGAGCGTGACCTCAGGGACATGTCCGTCCGCTGTCAAGCCGAACGCGAGCGTCGTATGGCGCTGGAAGCGCTAGTAGGGGGTAAACGCTTCTGTCCCCCTTCATGTTTGCATCTGGATCTCTTGCCCCTAACCTTGATTCTTTCGCCCCAGATGTTTCTGACAGGTACGACAACCCTGAAGGCGGCCTGGGATAGCTTGGTAGAGGCCGCCAATCGTGGTCATCCTCGTGCGTTCCAAGTCGCCGTCACGGTGGTCCCGGAACAACCGAAGAGGGAGCGACGGCCGAAGAAGTAAAGAAAAGATTGAATCATACTTTCGCTTCTTTCTCCACGCCTTCTCGCTTCCCTCCCTTAGGGGACTTGACCTTCGGGGCGCTATGTGTAATCCCGCAAGAAACCGCTTGTAGTGTAGTATTGGGCTAAGGGCAATGCATCGAGCACCGGCCATTTTCTTTTGTTCATGGATTTTTGTTCTAAAGGCGACCTCATCCTCGAGCGCCGGCTGCTTCTGTGTCAGATGTGTATAATCATCGATCGATTTCAATGCTAGGATAATACTTCTTCAGATATCTTCCATTTATTGCGGCGGAAAACTCCTCTCCTAGCAAAGTTTTCAATATGTATGCATTACCGAGAACGCATCGACCACACGAAAAGGCCCCTCCCAGTTAGGGGACCATTTGCCGAATTCACTGTATTTAGTTCCAATCGGCAGTAGCGCTTTCCAAACTAGATCGCCCTTTGTGAATTGCTTTACTTTTACTTTCTTGTTATAGTATTTGGCGACCCGCAGCTTGTTTTTCTCGATGTTTTCCAGGGCCCTGAGACGGATCATATGCAAATCTTCTAACTCATCCATCATTAGGCCACTGTAATCCTTGGAGCTCAAATCGTTTTGCGGCACTACTCTCCTTGATTCGATTGCATTTCCCAGGGCAAGATCGCGCGATGCCCGTAAACCAACTCGTAAGGAGAAGTCTTTGTAGCTCCATGGGGGGCCATTCGGTAAGCCCACAGTGCTTCACTGAGTACCGAATGCCATCTCCTCGGCTTCTGGTCGATCTTCTTCTCGTATAAGCTTGATCATGATCTTGTTAGAAGCCTCGCTTGACCATTAGCTTGGGCATAGTATGGAGAAGAATTAAACGAGTTTGATTCCCATGCTTTCGGCAAAATCTCTCGAATTCCAATGACACGAATTGTGCCCCTTGGTCGGTGGTAATCGTCGAGGAATCCCAAATCGATAGATGATGTGTTCCTTGACGAATTCGATCATGTTTTACGATGTCACCTTCTTGAGTGGGATTGCCTCGACCCATTTGGTGAAGTAATCTGTAGCCAAAAGCACGAACTTATGCCCCTTGCTAGATGGTGGATTAATTTGGCCAATCAAGTCTATACCCCAACCCCCGAATGGCCATGGCTTGATGATGGGATTTAACGGCGATGCGGGAACTCTTTGAATATTCCCGAACCTCCGGCAATCTTGACACCCCTTGTAATACTCAAAGCGAGTCCTCTAATATCGTCGGCCAAAAGCATCCGGCTTTGCCTAATAACCCATTTCATGCGATAGGCCGATTGGTGCGCTCCACATATCCCATCGTGCACCTCGCTCATCATGTTCTTGGCTTCTTCTCGGACCCCGAGGGCATCGCAACGAGTACTCCATCTAATGATTTATAGAATAAATTGTCATCCGGAGAAGAACGAACTTGATCGCCTTGTACCCGAGCTTCCTAGAGACTTTTCGGGATGGATCTCTCAAATAGTCAACGATCTCTTTCCTCCAATCATCTTCTCGTAAGATCCATCCCCATTGCGCTCACCTCTCGCGGAAATGCTTCTTGACTCTCTTTATAACCGGAGGCGCTGCGAGCCAACTTTGTTTGCTTCCTCGTTATGCTCTCCGGGAATGTGCTTGTAAGGTTACCGGTGGAAAGCCCTTCAAGATTTCTCTCGCATTCCTCGTAGTAACTCCTCGGCGCCTCGCTTCGCACTCGTACGGCCGTTCAATTGCTTGATGACTAACTCGAATCTCCATAAACTTCAACCGAAACGGCCCCGGCTTCTCTCAAATATTGAAGCCCTCGAAGCGGCGCCTCGTACTCGGCTGGTTATTTGTGACGGTGGGTTGTATAGGAATGGCGAATTCGAACATCTCACCTCGGGAGAAATTAGTAGAATCCCTACTCCCCCACCTTTGCCACATGATGACCCGTCGAAGAATAGAGCCCATGGGGTAATTTCAAGCAGATCAATCGAAAGGTCACGGTGTTCAGTTATAAAATCGGCAATGACCTGACCTTTGATGGCTTTTGCCGATTCGAACTTCAACTCGAACTCTGATAGAGCTAAAATCCATTTGCCAACCCGACCATTCAAAATTGGCATAGATAACATATGTTTTATCACATCAAACTTCGAGTATACAGTGCATTCGGCATTCAACAAGTAGTGCCGAAACTTTGTACACGAGTAGTATACGCAAAGACATAATCTTTCTATAGCCGAATACCTGGTTTTTGGATCAAGTAGTTTTCAGCTAAGATAGGCTACTACCCGCTCCTTCCCTTCGAATTCTTGAATAAGGGCCGATCCAATAGTTTGGGTATCGGCCGCCACGTACAACTTGAAAGGCTTGTTCGACCGAGGAGGAACCAAGACCGGCGGCTCCTTCATGTATTGCTTGATTTCTTCAAAAGCCTTTTGTTGTTCGTCGCCCCATGTGAACTTCGATCCTTCTTTAGTTTTAGCAACGGAGAGAACGGCAACACCTTCGTGATAAATTTGAGATGAACCTTCTCACAAAGTTGATCTTGCCGAGCGAGTGATTGCAACTCCTTGAGGTTGGTTGGAGGAACGACTTCATCAATGGCTTTCATGCTCTTTTTGCCAACTTCAATCCCTCCTTCGTGGACCAAAAACCCCAAGAACTCTCCGGTCGACACCCCAAATGCACACTTGTTTGGATTCATCTTCAGACCATGCTTCCGGGTGCATTCCAGGGTTTTCTTCACATCTTCCAGATGGGAGGCATGGCTTAAGGACTTGATCACCACGTCGTCAATGTAGATTTCCACGGTCTTGCCGATCAACTCATGAAAGATGTAATTCATGGCCCGCTGGTAGGTTGCACCGGCATTTTTCAACCCAAATGTCATGACGATCCATTCAAATAGGCCTATATGACCAGGACACCTAAAGGCCGTCTTCGAGATGTCTTCTATTGCCATAAAGATTTGATTGTATCCCGCGTTGCCATCCATGAAGCTAATCACCTTGTGTCCCGAGCGGCGGCGTCAATTAGCAAATCGGCAATAGGCATTGGGTATCCATCCATGGGAGTAGCTCTGTTTAGGTCCCTGAAGTCTATGCAAACTCTCATTTTTCCATTTTTCTTGTACACGGGGACGATGTTAGAAATCCACTCCGCATATCTGCCGGGGCCGAACGAAGTTTGCATCAAGTAATCTTTCGATTTCCTTCTTCACATCGGCCAATACTTCATCCTTGTAGATTTTCCGGGGCGGTTGCTTATATGGCTTGAATCCTGGCTTGATTGGCAACCGGTGCTCGACGATGGATCGATCCAATCCAGGCATCTCCGAGTAATCCCAGGCGAAGCAATCTTTATATTCTTTGAGAAGCTTGATTAAGTTCCCCCTGAAGTCTGGTTGCAAACCTGCACTGATGAACGTCGGCCTCGGTTTATCACCGTTTCCAATGTCAACTTCCTCCAGCTTATCGGCCGACATGAATCCTCGTCCCAGCTTGCCATCAGTGCCATCCACGGGGTTCTCCATTAAAAATTACTGTAAGAGCCGATCGCTCGAATCGGTACCTGGTCACCGCCGACGGGTTCAACGGGACCTTCTCCCCGATCCTTCCCCGAGAAGCAATCGATGCCTTGGTATTCCCGGAAGGCCGGTTCCATGTTAGCCACGCTCACGGAGTCGTCCGCCTGTACGACCTCAATTTCATCGTCCACCCACTTTGGATCGAGTTGATGCATAGTGGATGGGACGCGGCAGCTTGGCGTGGATCCGGGCCCCGCCCAAGCGACGGGCGTAGGCTCCTTTCCCTTCGATGACGAAGAAGGTGGTGAGCGCGTCTTGGACCCGATCATCAAGTCCACGTGAGCGCATCCTTTGGTGTCCGAGGGGTTCCGGCGAAGTCGTTCGGGATGATGCTTGTTGGTGTCAAATCACTCGGGGTCATGCCAAGCTTCCCGAAGGTGGTGTACGGCATCACGTTAGCTGGCCGCGCCACCGTCGACGAACATCTTGGTCAATGGCTTGCCATTGACGTACCCCCTCAAGTACGGCGGCCTCATGTGGCGATTCTTGGCCGGCTTGTCGAAGATGGCCCGCTTGGCAAGCACCGACTGCGCCATCATCTCCTCGGCCGCTCGTCGTCAAAGGAAGCTTCCTCCTGCATCACCTCGGTTAGCGGGAGCCATGAACTCGTTTGGCGGGAAGTATACCATGCATGCGGGGGCTTGACGCTTTGATCCTTCCGGCCGGTCCTTGGGGCGCCACTTCGTCTCGTCCGGACCCCGCTTGCTTCATCTCGCGGTTCCTCAAGCGTTGGACCCGCCTCTTCGGCTCTTGCGTAGACCGGTGGGCACCATTGCCCCTTACGCCGGACGTAGACCTCCTCGTCCTCCTCGTGGTCGGCCCACCCGAGATCAGCTCGGCGCTTCCCGGGATGATCAATGATTTCAATTTTTTGCCGCCGATCCCCATTCGGGTGGACCCTTCCAAGTCTTTCGTGGACGGATCGGCGATTGCGCTTTCCCCGCCCGTATTCGGCATATCCGTCGCTGCATTCGGGACGCTTCCTTAATGTGGGCGGTTTCGAGGCCCTCATTCCAAAGCCGGTGCTCGAAAAGGCGCACCCCCCGTGGGCGCGCTCCTGCCGCGCGCGTGCGTTCCCCGATTCCATCTCGCGCGCTTCCTCCTCGGCCCTGCGTTGCTCCTCCTCGTGACGACGCTCCCCGGTAGCGTTCCTTCTCCATCTCGGCGCCGCCATTTATTAAGGAGGATGCGCGACGTCACCTTGGGTTTGGGCTTGGACGACTCCCCGATCTCGATGTGGCTCTTGAGAACGCGGGGGCGTCGCCCTGGACTTGCTCTATGGTCACTTGGCGCTTCGGGTCAACTGATCCATCTTGCTTGGACCTGGCCGAGGTCGGGACCTTGACTTTCCCTTTCTCTTCGGCCGTTATCGCATTGACGAAAAGCCGAGCATGTTCTGCGGGAAGGGGTGGCCATCCAGCTTCATCTTGTTGTCGAACTTGAGATGCCCTTCTCGGATAGCCTTCTCGGATCCTCATCCCGAAGACCCCGCAATCGTTGATGGAGTGCGAGTCCCCGTCATGGAAGCCGCAAGAACGTTTCGTTTTGACTCCATCGAGCCGAAGCATAGAGTGCCCTTCGAGCGGCTTGATTCGGCCTTCCTTTACCAAGAGCTCAAACAACTTGTCGGCCTTTGTGATGTCGAAGTCGTAGGTTCCTTTGGTCCGTCCGACCCGGCCGTCGATTCATTGTGAGAGGCTCTTTACCCCACATGATTTCGCCGCGACTATCTCCGGTTCGTCGTCGGAATCCTCGAACAAATCGGCTTTGTCCAAGAATTGATTGTAGATATCGGCGATGTCGTCTTGCTTGCCAAACTTGGGGTCCTTCTTGAGGCCATATGCCCGATTACTCATCAAGGATAATTTCCGCGACGGTTGGCCCAAGTTTTCAAACTCCATCCCAAAGAGCTTTTCGCGCACGGTGGGTAACATCCCGGCGACGGCCATATCGGCTAGGCGATCGTCCGGCAAGTTCAATGAGAAGCACATGCCCTTGACTTCTCCCGAATCTTCTCGAAACTCCGGCGGTGTTTCATTGTGCCTTTGCTTCGGGGTGGCGAGATCGATCGGCTTCTTCTCGGAACTCGCCGCCGAAGTAGTGAGCGTGGAATTTACGCTCCAAATCTTTCCACCTGGCCACTGACTCAGGCGGCAAGGACGAGAACCACTGAAAAGCTGGACCCGTCGGCCGAGGCGGGGAAGTAGCGAACCCTGAACGTCTCTTCGCCGAACATTCCCCCCGGCTGCATGAGATAACGAGCGATATGCTCGACCGTGCTTGTCTCGTCCTGCCCAGAGAACTTGGTGAATTCCGTCGGTGGTTTTACCCTTGGCGGCAGGAGCACGTTATAGTACCACTCTGGGAACGGCGGCCTGTAAGTGGGGCCCTGCATCCTTGGCTTGAGGCCGAACTGATTCTGCATCAATTCGGCCATCTTACGTGCTAGGGCATCCTCCTCCTGAGCGCCTGCAGCCGGCGCGTACCCTGGGTGCGGGAAGGCGTCGAACGCCCCGTAATTTCCCACTTCATGATAGCCACCGCCGTATAGATTCCTCTCGGAGCCGGTTGGTTGACGGAGCTATTCTTCGACGGGGTCAAGTGGGGCCCCGGATGAGCCGAACGCTAGGTCTCCGTACGTGGGCCGGCACGGATTCGGCCGCGTTGCACGGTGCCGACTCGTGCCGCTCCGTGGTGGTGGCGGGATCGGTTGACTTCCCCGAAGCTCCGCTGGAGGGGAGGCCGAATCGGCCGCCCCCGCCCCGTGGAGGAGGTTGGAACGCTTGGCTCCCCGGAGCTCGAGGAGGGGCCGCCGCACCGGCCCCGTGGTGGCGGCCGAGAGCTTGATTCACCCGGCTCCACGGTGCTCTTTCCGCCGTACGCCTTTCCGAACGCTTGCCCCGCGCCCGGCCGAAGAGGGCCACCATCATCGTTGGAGCGACCCAAGAAAAGCTTGGTTATGCTTGGTGAGCACGTCGTCCATTGACTCTTGGAAGATCCGCGCGCATTCTTCCTTTTCTTGTTGGGTCGTAGCGTCGGTTTCTCCCGGCAACGGCACTCCGCGGCGAGGCCATTCTTTAGATATGGTACACCACTTCGATTCTTCTTGAATGACATGAGACACTTTTGTTGAAACCGATTCACGGCGTCTACGAGCCGCTCGATGCTTTGCTCCGGAGAAAGCTCCTCAATGCCGACATCCGGGAGGTCCGTGATCTCGGGCATCTCGAACCAATTCGGTGTAGGTCCCACTGGGCGTGCCAAAAAGTGTGTTGACGCAAAATGTGCACTCAGCGCCAATCACACAGCAAGCCGAAAAGCTTAGCTTCGCACGCGCAGAGAGAAAGTGACGTGCCAGTCAATTTTTCCTGAAAATTAACAAAAGATGAAACGGTTAAATACCAAAATTTGGAACCTACCGGGTGGTACCAGGCAGTTCCATATTTACGGCTAAGAAGCCAAGCAAGACGACATGTAGCTATGCGAAGCTACCTGTCAAAAAACCACGACCATTCGGGTAACCAAGAAGGGAAAAAGAACATTGCCGAACGAATGACGTAAGCATGACAACGATCGATCTTTAAACAAACATGGATGCATGCGCAAAGCCATGACCGATCCTCATGAAGATTAACGTTAAATAAGATAGAGCACGAACATGATCATGTATTAAAATAAGCATGCATAGATCCAAAGTGTTAGTCTACCGCATGTCTAATCACTTTAAGATCCGTCGGGCACGATATCAGCAAATCTATCCACCGCATGATACAACTTGCATGAAAGAACGCACCACTTTCCACAAATAGATCTATCCACCGCATGATACAACCCAAATATGGAAAGCTAGAAGCACACGTCTTTTAAAACATAAATAACGCACGTAATCTACTCGTGAAGATATAACCGAATGCGGCTGAACAACCGATTCGGGGTCCATGAAGAAGGAACAAACATTACCACGTGAATAAATCTATCAGGCTGAATTGGAAATCTAACCCACCGGATGACTAGCTCCAAAGCAACCCAAAAACCGCATCTACCGCATGATACCCGCTCTTTCAAGATTTATACTAACAAAGCAAGCTTGAACCCGCAACATGTAACAACCTAGATCGATTCGGTTTCGGCTATCGGAGAGCACGAGATCCACGCGTCAAAATACGAAACCCGCTCGTGCACGGATCTTAAAAGGAAAAGAGCCGATCCAAACCCATCTAGATTGGGCAAAAGTGTATTACATGAATTAAAACATAAAGCAAAAACTCATGATAATACAGGATAACTTAATGAATCTATTGGATCTTGCCAAAACCCAATAGAGCCGATAACTAGCTTCGAGCTAGACCTTAGCCTACCGCATGGCTCATGATCTAACAAGAAACCCTCTTGAACCAAGCTTGAATCTACCGCATGACACGAAGCATGGTAACAAGACTACTTGCATCAGATCTAAATCCACCGCATGATACTAGACATGATACAAGGTTGCGGTACTCACGGAGGTCGACGGATCGATTGGTCCTCTCGAAGAACTCGACGACACGACAAGGGACTCTAGGGTTTGGCGTAAGGCCGGTGTGTATTGAGGAATGAACGTCCGTTTTACATACATCCAGGGATCATATTTATACCCCGCCGATTACAATTGCGAATGGATTCATTGCCTAACTAAACTTGATCACCGTCCATCCATTCGCTTCTCCCCCGATCGAGCCACGTCACCGTCCAATCCCGCAAAATCAGCTCTACTGTTCCTTTGCCGAACTGGAGCAGATAGCCGACCGCGGATCCTTCTGCCGAAAATCTCTGAAGATGCCTTTCCTTCCACCAGACGGACTCTTTTCCGAATCGGACCTACATGTCATACTCCTTACCAAATTTTGGTGTTAACACATTGTCATAGTTGAATTATCAAGTTGAATCTATTTTTAGCGATCAAGTGTTTCCTCGAAGATTTCGTTTTTCGATCGGTTTGCTTATTCTAGATCTATTCGCACGATAGATCACATATGGTGTTCTTGTAGCCGCGGTGGCTAGAGGTACACGCCGGATCTTCCGAAGGAATCTCGACTTGTCTTTTGACTCGCCCTAGACTCCCCGCATGAGTAGGGATACGTTGTGACAGAACGGGGGTTCCGAAAGGCGGATGTTTTCGGATTTGGACGGGAAACCACGGTTTAAAGAGGCTTCTTATAAGATTCGATTTGCTACTTCTTCTCTTGCTTGGAACTTCAACAAAAGGCTTATCCCGATCTCTCTAGATCGGTTTATCTACCCAATCTTACTTTGTTATCTCCGGTCTTTAGTAGATTAGATTAGTTTCGTGTCTTTTACCTAGATGCATTAGGGTTTCTCTTTTACCAAAGATTGAAGTTACTTGGCTTTACTAGATCAACTTTTGCGTCACACATTTGTTCCACAGATTCGATACCTTGGGTTCACCACTCGAGGGAAGAAGGGTCCCTTGACTACGACGGGAGACTTGTCCGCTTGCAAGTCATAAACGAAATTTGATACAACTATTAACCGTCAACATTTGCCCGACGGTACGCCGAAGACGCACTTGTTCGGGTTGAGCTTCCAGCGGTACTCTCGCAGCGATGCGAAAGTCTCTTCAAGATCGGCGATGAGCGTGTCGGAGTTTCTGGTCTTGACGACCACGTCATCCACATAGGCATCGACGTTCTTGTTGAGTTGCCTCTTGAAACAGGCCTAGATAGCTCGTTGGTAGGTAGCGTCGGCGTTCTTCAACCCGAAGGACATGGTCGTGTAGCAGTACGCGCCAAACGGGGTGATGAACGCGGTCTTCTCCTGGTCTTCTTCCTTGATTGCGATCTGGTGGTACCCGGAGTAGCAGTCGAGGAAGCAGAGCATGTCACAGCCCGCCGTGGAGTCGATGACTTGATCAATCCGCGGCAACCAGAAGGGGTCCTTAGGGCAGTGCTTGTTGAGGTCGGTGTAGTCGACGCACATCCTCTACTCGTTCGAGTTCTTCTTGCGGACGAGGACAGGGTTCGCGAGCCACTCAGGATGGAAGACTTCTCTGATGAAGCCAGCCGCGAGTAGTTTGGCGAGTTCCTTCTTGATAGTGTCCCGTCTGTCGTCGGCGAAGCGACGGAGGTGTTGTCGCTTCGGGGTAGCTTTAGGGTCAACATTGAGTGAATGCTCAATCAGCTCCCTGGGCACCCCTAGCATGTCCGCTGGTTTCCACGCAAAGATGTCTCGGTTAGCCCGTAGGAAGTTGATGAGCGCATCTTCCTATTTCGGGTCGAGACCCACCCCGATGGTGGTGGTCTTGCTGCTGTCGCCTGTCCCAAGGTCAATTGTCTTGACTAGAACTTCCTCAGCTGGCTGAGGCTTGTTGGCTTTGTCCGACTTCTCTGGGATGTCGAGTTCACTTGGGGCAAGCTTCTTCGACGCAGCGTAGATCTCCATCATTGCGTTGGGTACTTGATTCGTAGCTGCGAGTTCCACAGCTTCTGTGTCGCAGTCGAAGGATATCTTCAAGTCCCCTTGCAGTGAGAGTACACCAGCTGGACTTGGCATCTTGAGTACCAAGTAGGTGTAGTGGGGTACCGCCATGAACTTGGCGATAGCTGGTCTGCCGAGGATGGCGTGGTAGGACGTCTCAAAGTCCGCGACTTCGAACTTGACGTACTCGGTACGGTAGTTGTCCCTTGTTTCCCCGAAGGTAACTTGCAGAACCACTGAGCCCAGTGGGATAGACGCGTTCCCAGGGACGATGCCGTAGAAAGGCGAGGTGCTCATAGTGAGCATGTGGGTGATGTCGAGCTTCGTCTTCTTCAAGGTCTTAGTGAAAAGGACATTGAGCCCGCTTCCACCGTCGATGAGGACCTTGTTGAGTTTGGAGCCCGCGACCACCGGCTTCAGGACGAGCGGGAATCGTCCTAGTTCAGAGAAGCTTGTCCATTGATCCGCGCGGGAGAAGGTAATGGGTACCTCCGACCACCGGAGAGGGGTCGGGACTGCTGGTTCAATGCACATAACTTCTCGACGAGTGGCTTTCTGGGCCCGTCGGTTGGGTAGTCCGCCTAAGAGGACGTTCACCGTCTTGTCGGGTTCCTGGAAGTCGTCATTTCCTTCGTCGGCCTTTTTCTTGCCTTTCTTGTCGTGAGGGTGCCGTGGCTTCGGAGTGTCCTTGAGTGCTCGCCGGAGTTGGTAGCACTGCTCGGTGGTGTGGTTGCCGTCCAGATGCCACGGTCACTTCTCCTTTAGCAAGTCCTTGAAGCCGCCGGAGGTCTTCTTCGAGTTGTCTTTCGCAGGGCGCTTGATAGTCGCGACGGTGTTATCTGGCTTGCGCTTGCGATTAGGACCTGAGTAGTTGTTGTTGCGACCGCCTTGGTTCCCATTGTTGTTGTTGTTGTTATTGTTGTTGCCGCGCTTGTTCTGCTTGCTCTTGCCACGGATGGCGTCGTACTTGGCGTTAGCCTTGTCTTCTTCATCAGCCCAGGAGATGATCATGTCCTTGAGGTGGGTGATGGAGCTCCGGCGGCGACGACCGAAGTCTTCGAAGGTGCGACGGTGGTAGAGACCGTCTTGGAAGAGATCGATGACCTCCTTGTCAAAGACATCGACTACTGTGGCGCGCTTGTCGAAAAAGCGCCGCATGTACTAGCAAAGGGTCTCACCCTGTTCCTGCTTTACCATTCCCAGGTCCATGCGAGTACCCGAGTGGCCCATAGCACCCGCGAAGTTGCTGGTGAACTGTTCCTTCAGCTGGTCCCACTTGTCGATCGAGTACTTCTCGAGTGACTCGAGCCATGTAAGCGGGGCCTGGTTCAGACAGAAGGGGAAGTAGAGGCACTTCGTGTCGTTATTGCCACCAGCGTTCTCGATGGAAAGGGCGTAGCATCTGAGCCACTGCATTGGATCCTGCTTCGCGTCGTACTTGGTGATCCCCAGAGGCTTGAATTTCTCCGGGAGAAGTAGGTTGCGAAGTCGTGCAGAGAAGGCGGGGAAGCCGTCATTGTCGCCTGCCGTGGAGGACTTCTTGCGCCGAAGTTCTTCGATCTTCTGGCGAGCGTCGAAGCCGCCACATGACGCGTCGGAGGCGTGGCTGTTCGCATGGCCTCGGCCGCCGCGGTCGCCTCCGCCCCCGGCTCTCCTGCCAGCCCCATGGTTGGAGCTCCCGCTGACACTGCCTCCACCGCCAGGATCACGGTGAGGGATGATCTCACGGTTGCCGCTGGCGCCGCCGGCGCTGTTGCCACCATGAGAGGGTCCACCGGCCGATGCCCGGGTACGAGGTTGGCCGGTAGCTCCCCTCGAGTATGGTTGCGACCGATGTCCGCACTGCGGCTTGTGGCTTCGTTGTCTTGCTGGCGGTTCCTGACGGGGGGCACCTGAGTGACCCTGTTGTCAACTCGCATGAAGTATGCGTCCTCCGCGAGCTTGGCAATGACTTCTCCTACGCGCATCCCCTGAGCCTGACGTGCTATCATAGTGATAGACATGAGGCATTGCTCTGGGGTAGTGTGTACCCGGCTCTCGACTTGGTCGAGGGCTTCTGCAAGGTTTCGGATGGGAAGTGACTCGCGGAGACGTCGGCGTCGTTCGTTCCGCTTTCTGTTGTGTTCACGTCGAGCGTCCCTGTTGGCGTCGGTCTCGTCAGCGGGCACGTTGGCGGACAACTCGTCCGCTGAGATATCCTCGAGATATCAGTTAGGGAGTGTCCCTGAGGGCCCTGGCGTCTCGTTGGTAGTCATGAAGACTTGCCGGTCAGGAGTGCCAAGGCTGGAGTCACTGGTTGCCACCTCTGTCGGAGTGTGCTCCCCGGCTGGGGCAAGCGGTGTTCCCTCCTGGAAGGGAAGTGAGTCGAGGTAGGCGACGCAGCGTGAGTTCCCTCCTGTTAGGTCTACGGGCTTGCGGTCTAGCCAGTAGACGAATCTCTCGACGGGTGTAGATGTTATAACCAGGCCGGAGGCTGGTCTTGACAAGGGTTGCTCTGTAGTATTGTTCTCGGACTCGGGCTCGTCAGGGTCCGACCCGAAGTCGAACTCGTAGGAGGAGTCAGAGTAGAAGCCGGAGAGAGGGTTGGAGTCCGAGTTGTAGCCGGGGACGGTGTTGGAGTCCTAGTCGTACTCGGGTACGATCTCCTTGCCGGCCCGGCGCGCAGTGGGAGCCTTCGCGTGGGCCCTGCTGGCGTTGCGAGGATCGCGTGGGAAGCGCTCACGAAGTGGGGGGTCCGCACGCGATGGCTGGGTAGCCGACTCGCATGCGATAGCCCACGGATACATCGAGTTCGAGTTGGAGTCGAATCCGAGCTCGAAGTCGGTGTGTTGGTTGTAGAGCAAAATTTCGCCGAATTTTCCGGTGAGATTGCCCGCGACTACTTTGGGAAGCATCACGAGCCCAATCTCCGGGTTGGGCGACATGGTGAGGCGGCGTTGGAAGGATCCGGCGCCGTCAGCAGTGCAGACCCAGGAGCCGAAGACAAAGGTGTCGCCACGGTTTAAAGCGACGGTTGGCTTGATCAAGATGGAAGCCATCGAGTTCGCCATATAATCTTCGGCGAGATCCCCTACCTGGCGCGCTAGCTGTCGGTGTTTTAGATCGGCAACCTACCAAGGGGAGTACCCGAGGTAGATGAATGTGGCCTCACCGAGATCGGTAACTCGAAGGAAGAGACACGTGGCACATAATTTAGACAGGTTCGGGCCGCGAGGTGCGTAATACCCTACGTCCTGTATGCCGCGATCGCCCCCGCCACCGGCTCTCCTTTCGGCCCCGTGTGAGGAGCTCCCGCCGCCGCTGCCTCCGCCGCCAGGATCGTTATGAGGGACGACGTCACGGTTACCGTCGGCGCCACCAGCGCTGTTGCCACCCTGAGAAGGTCCACCGGCCGATGCCCAAGTACGGTTGGGGTTAGCCGGTAGTTCTCCTCGAGTACGGTTGCGTCCGTTGTCAGCTGGGCTGCGACTTGTGGCTTCATTGTCGGGTTGGCGAGTCCTGACGGGAGGCACTTGAGCAACTCTATTGTCGACTCTCATGAAGTAGGCGTCCTCCGCGAGCTTGGTGATGACTTCTCCTGCACGCATCCCCTGAGCCTGACGTGCTATCGTGGTGATAGACATGAGGCACTGCTCTGGGGTAGTGTGCACCTGGTTTTCGACTTGGTCGAGAGCCTTTGCGAGATTCCGTATGGGTAGCATCTCACGGTGACGTCGGCGCCGTTCGTTCTGCCTTCTGTTGCGTTCATGTCGGGCGTTCTTGTTGGCGTTGGTTTCATCTGCGGGTGCGTTGGCAGACAATTCGTCTGCTGAGATATCCTCGAGATATCGGTCAGGTTGTGTCCCTGAGGGTCCCGGCATCTCGTTGGTAGTCATGAAGACTTGACGATTAGGAGAGCCGAGGATTGAGTCGCTAGTCACCACCTCTGTTGGAGTGTGCTCCTCAGCTGGAGCTAGCGGTGTTCCTTCCTGGAAGGGAAGTGGGTCGAGGTAGGCGATGCAGCGTGAGTTCCCGTCTGTCAGGTCCGCGAGCTTGCGATCTGGCCAGTAGAAGAATCTCCCGGAGGGTGTAGATGTTATAACCAGGCCGGAAGCTGGTCCTGACAGCGGTTGCTCAGTCGTGTGGTTCTCGGACTCGGGCTCGTCAGGGTCCGCCCCGAAGTCGAACTCGTAGGAGGAGTCTGAGTAGTAGCCGGAGACGGGGTTGGAGTCCGAGTTGTACTCAAAGACGATCTCTTTCCCGGCCCGGCGCGCAGAAAGAGACTTCGCGTGGGCCCTGCTGACGTTGCAGAGGCCGTATGGAAAGTGCTCATGGAGTGGGGAGTCCGCACACGATGGCTCGATAGCCGGCTCGCATGCGATGGCCCACAGGGACGTCGAGTTCGAGTTGGAGGCGGATCCAAGCTCGAAGTCGGCGTGTTGGTTGTAGAGCGAAATTTCGCCGAATTTTCTGGCGAAATCGCCCGTGACTACATCGGGAAGCGTCACGAGCCCGGTCTTCGGGTTGGGCGGCATGGTGAGGCGGCACCGAAAGGATCCGGCGCCATCAGCAATGCAGACCCAGGAGCCAAAGACGAAGGTGTCGCCGCGGTTGAAGGCGACGGTTGGATTGATGAAGATTGAAGCCGTCGAGTTCGCCATGAGATCTTTGGCGAGATCCCCTATATGGCGCGCCAGCTATCGGTGTTTTAGACTGGCAACCTACCAAGGGGAGTACCCGAGGTAGATGAATGTGGCCTCGCCGAGATCGGTAACTCAAAGAAAGAGACACGTGGCACACAATTTAGATAGGTTCGGGCCGCAGGTGCGTAATACCCTACGTCCTGTATGCTGCGTAGCTCTGGATTGATTGGGTGTGTTTACAAGATGATGCGTATGAGAGAGAAGGGTCCCTGCCTTGCCTTATATAGCCCGGGAGGCAGGGTTACAGGTCGGTTCAGGGAGAGAGTACTAGTCGGGTACGTCTAGGAGTTCTCTACACAATACAGGACATGTATAGCTTCCTATCCGAGTACTTCTCCTCCGTAGTCCTTGCGCCTCACGCCATCAGGTGCCGTGTGGCACAAGCCGGGTAGTCCCAGGGGCCCACCGAGTAGTCGGTCCTAGTAACTGTTGACGGATAAAACTCGTATCCCTCTACGATCCGCAAGCGTATGGACCCCACACCTTTTTCACCACGGGATTCCCAAGGTTCTTGTCAATCCGCGGAGCAAGGGGATTACTAGCGCTTAACCAAGTACTAATCTAGTTGAATGGAAAACCTTTGAAAGAGAGTATTAATCTAAAGGTAAAACAATCTAACCTAAGTTAAGTTGATCAAACAAATCTAGTGTTAAACTAGATGGTAAAGGGTGAACACAAGAGAGTGATTAAGAAAGATAAGCATTCCCTCCCTAGGATCTAGGATAACATGGTATGCATCTACTTCACGAGAGTGGTAAACCAATCTACCGGGGGTTGTGACCACGGTTTCGCCGTTTCCCTCCTATCGTACTGTCACTACGCGAAGGTATTCGTGACTAGACCTATGATGGACACGGTATGTTGATGGAATCTATGGGAGTAGCGGATATCATACGCCCGAAAAACACGGTAGCTAACCTTAATCATCAAAGCATCATCAACATGAAAACAATAGATTGAAACCACGAATCAAGTAGCGATCACATAGCATGAATCCATCTAACCCTAGGGATGAACGGAGACATTACCCCATCATCTTACACGGATTGAAGCACATAGGGGTGATGGAGACTCCGGAGAACGTCGTCAATGAAGATGGCGGCGATGAAGCTTGGGAACACCCCTAGGCCAGCGGCTTTGAGTCCTTCTCTTGCTTCCTTCTCTCCGCCGGTGTTGATCCTTGCGACGAGCTCATCTAACTCTCTCCCTCATCTTGCGGCGGCGGTTTTCTGGTGAATGGCGTCGGTAGAATGATTTGTTCGATGTGGCGGCCGACGGTGGCGGAGGCAATAAATAGACAAACAACTAGGGAAAAGGGGGCACCGAACTGACCCCGGAGTGGGCTGGGCCGGCCGGCCCAGGCCCATTTCGGCCCGGTTCGGCCCCGGTTTCCTCCCCGGTTGCTTCTCGCGTGATCCCTTATTTGTGTGCACTTGCATGTGGGCCTTTGACGTCGTTTCCTTCACGGTTAAGGCTTGAATCCTTGCTATGCAAGCTTCGTTGTTTTCTGGTTGAGTCCCTGAAGACTTGCACGTTGACGCCTCGGTCCTCGGGTCATTTGGAGTCATGTTCATCGCGTGTCTTGACTCTTGTCGAGCTTCATGATCTTCTTCCAAAGTGCTTGGTGAACTTATCCCGAAAGTCTCCTCTTTAGCGTAGATTTCCTGCGTAAACAACAAACTCCAAAATTGACATGCAAGTGTGAACTTGTTACATCATTAGTATGCCTAGTGGCGGGTTAGTTGCAAATCATAATCGAAACCAATGTATGACAAGTACTCTAGGTTGACAGAAATTCACCGTCAACAGTACCCACCAAGGTAGTGGGCCCAGGGTGGTCCATACGACAGCATTCCTTGACATTGCAATCGTGGTAGCATCGGATACCCTCAATGTACCTTGCTGATTGGACAAGGGCGGCACAACGAGCTTCTTCGAGTCCATTGATGTCAACTCGTCCGCTGTCTTCAGAGATGCCTTCGTCGTACTGCTCTATTGCTGGTGAATCCCACATGACGTCGGCAGGTAGGATAGCTTCGGAACCGTAGACCGGGAAATAGGGTGACTGTCCCGTCGGTTTGGTGGGTTGTGTACGAAGCCCCAGAGTGCATTGGGCAGTTCCTTGATCCACTTGCCTCCTTTTGTGTTAGCAGCTTCGTGCAGTCGCTTCTTGAGAGCGTCGAGTACCATCCCATTGGTGCGCTTGACTTGTCCATTGGCCCGTGGATGAGTGACTGAGACATACTGGACGTCAATCCCGCTGTTCTCAAAATATTCCCAGAACTGGTGGTTGTTGAAGTTGGAACCCAGGTCTGTGATGATGTGGTGGGGTAGTCCGTAGCGGTGCACGAGTTCATCCAAGAAGTTGAGTACTCTGTCGGCCTTTGGGCAGGTGACTAGCTTGACTTCGATCCACTTGGTGAACTTGTCGATGGCCACCAGAACTCCATTGAATCCTCCTGGCGCAGTCGGAAGAGGCCCAATCATGTTGAGCCCCCAGCAGGCGAAAGACCAAGTTGGTGGTATAGTGACTAGCTTGTAGACCGGGACGTGCTGTTGCTTGGCGAAGTACTGGCACCCTTGGCACCTTCTGACGAGTTCCTCAGCATCGCCCAGGGCTGTGGGCCAGTAGAAAGCTCGTCAGAAGGCCTTGCTGACCAGCGTGCGAGAAGACGCGTGGTTGCCGCAGACGCCTTTGTGGATCTCATCCAAGATGTCCTTGCCTTCTTCTCGGGGAACGCACTTCATGAGTACTCCAGAAGTGGCGCCCTACTTGTAGAGCTTGTCCCCGACTAGTACGTAGGACTTAGCCCGGCGGATGATTTCCTCAGCCAAGTTATTGTCCGTGGGAACCTTCTACTCGCGGATGTAGTTGATGAAGGGTTGTCGCCAGTCCACTTCTATCATCATGACCTCCTGGCCAGCTTGGAAAGATGCTGGGTCATGGTCATGGGCGCTGGCTTCGGAATGGATGGCACGTGAAGTTCGTGGACGAAGACACCCGCTGGTACTTGTGCGTGAGTAGAACCAAGCTTCGACAGAACGTCTGCTGCAACATTGTTGTCGCGGACGACATGATGGAACTCAAGACCGTAGAACTTGTTCTCGAGCTTGCGGACTTCTAGGCAGTAGGCGTCCATGTTCTCCTTGTTGCGATCCCAAGACTTGTTGACTTGGTTGATGACCCCTACGGAGTCGCCGTAGACTAGTAGTCGCTTGATGCCCAGAGATATTGCGAGGCAGAGCCCATGTAGCAGGGCTTTGTACTCGGCTTCGTTGTTTGAGACCTTCCAGAAGATCTGCAGGACCTACTTGAGTTGTTCGCCCTTTGGAGAAATCAGGAGTACCCCTGCACCCGCGCCTTCGAGCTTGAGTGAGCCGTCGAAGTACATCACCCAATGCTCTGGTCGCTCGGTTGGAGTTGGTAGCTGATTTTCCCGCCACTCTGCCATGAAGTCGACTAGTGCTTGCGACTCGATGGCTGTTCGTGGCTTGAAGTCGATGTTGAGGGCACCGAGTTCGACTGCCCATTTGGAGATTCTTCCAGTAGCATCTTGGTTCCGTAGGATGTCGCCGAGCGGGTAGTCGGTGACGACGGAGACCGAGTAGTCCTGGAAGTAGTGTCGTAGCTTCCGCGAGGTGATGAGCACTGCATACAGTAGCTGTCGGGCATACTCCCCGGGTACTCATGCAAGGAAGGAGGAAGAGTAGAAGACGGACTCCTACTAGAATTCCCCTGTACTCCTACTAGGACTCGCTCTGTGTAATCCTACTAGGACTCCTGCCTTGTAACCGACTAGGAACCCGCCCCCTGGACTATATAAAGGAGGGCCGGGTACCTAGGAGGACATCCTCAATCCCTCCGGCGGCAACTGTACCTTGGGTCTGAAATCCAAGGCTCAGGTACTCAAGCCCACTCCGGTGGCACAAGTTGACGCTAACGGTCGCATCCAAGCCCACTCCGGTGGCACAAGCCCGCTCCGGCGGCAACTGTACCTTGGGTCTGAAATCCATGGCTCAGGTACTTAAGCCCACTCCGGTGGCACAAGCCGACTCCGGTCGCAATCTTAAGTCCGCTCCGGCGACAAAACTACTCGTTTTTTCTGATTTTTTATTCGCTTTGGCTTTCCGGAAAGTGCTTTTCGTTTTTTGCATCTTAAGTCCACCCTGCGTGGCACAAAGCCGGCTATCGTAGTCGCATCTCAAAGTCCGCTCCGCGCGGCACAAAGTCGACTTCGGTTTTCAAGTCGCATCTTAAAGTCCGCTCTACGCGGCATCTTAAAGTCGACTTCTAATGTCGCATATCAAGTCCGCTCCGCGCGGCACAAAGTCGACTTCAGTTTCCAAGTCGCAACTCAAAAGTCCGCTCCACGCGGCATCATAAAGTCGACTTCGGTTTTCAAGTGGCATTCTAAAGTCCACTCTGCCGGCAACTAAAGTCGACTTCGGTCGCAACTAAAGTCCGCTCTGACGGCACGACTACTTCTCAAAGCTCCACGGCTCGACGCCAAACTACTACTTGGAATCTCTCCAGCTCGGGGGCTACTTGAAGATAACTTCAGCATGCTTCGCTCGCTCTCAAGTTCGGGGGCTTCTCACCAATCACTACTCGACGTGGCTCATATAGCTCTCTTATCTCGAGGGCTACACACTGCAAGAGTACTCGGTTGATGGCTTTCGCGATCACTGAAGACCCTTGGATTGATTACCTAATCATTTCAAGGCTCGGGGGCTACTATGCTACACCCATCGTTCAATTTTTTCAAGACAAGATTTGGAATCAAGTTGACCCTCAGCTAGAGTCTGCAACTCAACCTAAGGCTCGGGGGCTACTCCATATGGAGTGCGATTTTGCGACCGCACTTCCATATAAATCTCGACTTCAAGACAAATGAGCTGGACCACCTTCCAGCCTCGCGGTAGTTCAAGTACTATTGAAGGCTTCTCCGAGCAGTACTCGAGGACGCTCAAGAACTACTCGCTAAGGCTTCAAGACTACTCGAACTACTACTCTCGACTACAATGTGCTCGGGGGCTTGTCGGGCATACTCCCATGGTACTCATGCAAGGAAGGAGGAAGAGTAGAAGACGGACTCCTACTAGAATTCCCCTGTACTCCTACTAGGACTCGCTCTGTGTAATCCTACTAGGACTCCTGCCTTGTAACCGACTAGGAACCCGCCCCCTGGACTATATAAAGGAGGGCCGGGTACCTAGGAGGACATTCTCAATCCCTCCGGGGAACAACACCAAGCGCAGGGCACAATACTACTCTAAACAGGACGTATGGTAGCTACTCCGGCTACCCGAACCTGTATAAATCTCGTGTCTTGTGTCCTCGCGCGTACCTTCTGGTTCCAGATCATGGCGATCCTCACCTTCTACCTTACCGCGGGTACCTCCCATGGAGGTCGAGAGGTTTAAACACCGACAGTAGCTTCTGTACTGGTTGGTAGCGTGCCTTGGATTCCGACATGACCTCGCTGACGAAGTAGACTGGTCGCTAGACTGGGTAGGCGTGGCCATTTTCCTGCCGCTCGACAACGATGGCGGTACTGACCACGTGAGTAGTCGCAGTGAGGTAGAGCAGTAGCTGCTCCTTTTTGCGAGGAGTCGTGAGGACTAGTGGCTTGGATAAGAAATCCTTGAGCTGAGCCAGAGCTTGGTCCGCCTCTGGGGTCCACACGAACTTCTCTTGGTGCTTGAGTAGTTTGAAGAAGGGTAGCCCCCGCTCTCCAAGCTTCGAGATGAATCTGTTCAGGGCCACCATACACCCGGTGAGCTTCTGCACGTCTTTGATGCAGGTGGGAGCTTTCATCTTGGTAATGGCGGAGATCTTCTCGGGGTTGGCTTCGATGCCACGATGGCTGATGATGAAGCCAAGTAGTTTTCCCGAAGGTACGCCGAAGACGCACTTGTTCGGGTTGAGCTTCCACTGGTACTCTCGCAGGGATGCGAAAGTCTCTTCAAGATCAGCGATGAGCATGTCGGAGTTTTGGGTCTTGACGACCATGTCATCCATGTAAGCCTCGACGTTCTTGTTGAGTTGTTTCTTGAAACATTTCTGGATAGCTCGCTGGTAAGTAGCGTCGATGTTCTTCAACCCGAACGACATTGTCGTGTAGCAGTAGGTGCCGAACGGGGTGATGAACGTGGTCTTCTCCTGGTCTTCTTCCTTGATAGTGATCTGGTGGTACCCAGAGTAGCAGTCGAGGAAGCAGAGTAGGTCGCAGCCCGCAGTGGAGTCGATGACTTGGTCTATCCGCGGCAACCCGAAGGGGTCCTTGGGGCAGTGTTTGTTGAGATCAGTGTAGTCGACACACATCCTCCACTCGTTCGTGTTCTTCTTGCGGACGAGGACAGGTTTGGCAAGCCACTCAGGATGAAAGACTTCTCTAATGAAGCCGGTCGCGAGTAGTTTGGCGAGTTCCTTCTTGATGGCGTCCCGTCGTTCGTCGGCAAAACGGCGGGGGTGTTGTCGTTTCGGGGTAGCTCTAGGGTCAATGTTGAGTGAGTGCTCGATCAGCCTCCTGGGCACCCCTGGCATGTCCGCTGGCTTCCAAGCGAAGATGTCTCGGTTAGCCTGGAGGAAGCTGACGAGCGCGTCTTCCTATTTCGAGTCAAGGCCCGCCCCGATCATGGTAGTCTTGCTGTTGTCGCCTGTCCCAAGCTCGATCACCTTGACTTGCACTTCCTCGGATGGCTGAGGCTTGTTGGCTGTGCCCGACTTCTCTGGGATGTCGAGCTCGCTTAGGGCAAGCTTCTTGGATGCACCATAGATTTCCATCATTGCATTGGGTATTTGATTGGTAGCTGCGAGTTCCACGGCTTCTGTGTCGCAGGATATCTTCAAGTACCCTTGTAGCGAGAGTACACCGGCACGACTTGGCATTTTGAGTACCAAGTACGTGTAGTGGGGTACGGCCATGAACTTGGCGATAGCTGGTCTGCCTATGATGGCATGGTAGGAAGTCTCAAAGTCCGCGACTTTGAACTTGATGTACTCAGTGCAGTAGTTCTCCCTGGTTTCCCCGAAGGTAACTGGCAGGACCACTGAACCTAGTGGAATAGCCGCGTTCCCAGGGATAATGTCGTAGAAAGGTGATGTTCTCTTGGTGAGCATGTGGGAAATGTCGAGCTTCATCTTCTTCAAGGTTTTGGCAAAAAGGACATTGAGCCCGCTCCCACCGTCAATGAGTACCTTGTTGAGTCTGGAGCCCGCGACTACCGGGTTCAGGACGAGTGGAAAACTGAGGACCATGTGTGGTTCGAGGACCGGTGGATGGTCGCTTCCTTGTGTGATGAGTGATTGACAACGTTGTGTGGACTGATTCTTGGCTAAGTATTGCAGGTGCAGGTTGCGGCTTGACTCGTGTTGGTGCAGGTGAAGAACAAGCGCGAAAGGTCGTCGCCGGTGAGGCCTCCGGTGTGGAGAAGACAAGTAGGGTCGTGTTCGAGGGACCCGGTGGCCGGCGGGGGTCAAGTGCGGGCCGCATGGTGGCATGAACAGAAAAGATGAAGTCGTGGACGGTTTCTTGGTTGAGCCTCAAAACCAAGGTCGAGCCGGGACTACGTGGGAGCCAAGTCATGAGTGGATATTGGCGGAGGCTACACCGAGTTCGCGGGGTTTCCGGTGGTTCACCAGAAAACCACTGGGTTCCTTGGTTGATCCACAAAGCCAAGACCGGAGAACCGAAGACGGAGGTGCAGCAGCACCAGACCGATCTGACCGGTGGGTCTGACCGGTCTGACCGGTGGGGACCGGTCTGACCGGTGAGAAGCACCGGTCTGACCGGTGTGCGACGACGCAGTCCGGAATCTTCGAAGCGGAGGACACGCGTCGGGATCGCATGGCTTGCGTCGAGGCTACGCAGGGTGCGGTCGCCGGGCATCCGTCCGATGGTGAAGACATCAAGAATTCCAAATCCGCCCTTGAGGGGCTTGTATCCCTAGTTGTTAGAGAGGGGCATTTTAGACATTCGGTTGCCGCCCATATAACCCAAGAGGTGAGAGGATGGCAGCCAACTCTTGGAACCCTAGCTCATTAGTTTTCCTATTTTCCACCTATTTTCCTTAGGTTTTCCTTAGGACTAGCAAGAGAGCTTCACGGAGAGATCTTGTAGAGAGGGATGGATGATCGGGCGGCTTGCTAGACCTTGTACGAACCTTTGTTTCATGTATAGATGATTCGGCGTGGTTCCTCAAGGTTTGGATGTGTTTTCCCCGGTTGTTCTTGGTGGTGATTTTCGGAGCCCTCTCTCGGTGATTTCTTTGGGGTGTTTTCGGGGCTTTTCTCTTGGGGATTTGATGGGGGAAATTTGTGGGAACCCTTCGTGGTTCTTTGGGCTGTGATTCCCCTCCCAAATCCGTGAGTAAAAGTGCTCGATTTTGGGGTTTCTTGAGTTCTTGGGTTGGAAGTGCTTTCGGCGGGATTTCTTCGATTCCTCCTTTTTGGACGAGTTTTTGTGGGATTAAACTTGGCTATGGACTCCTCATGAGGTGTTCTTGATATCCCCAAAGTCTTGTTCAAGTCCGTGGAGCGATTCGGGAGATCGAGTTTTGGATTTGGGGGAGTTGACCCGCGGGTGCTTTGTTCATCCCGGCCGCCGTGCCACACCGGTCTGACCGGTGCTCTTGAACGGTCTGACCGGTGCAAGCCCTTGTGGGTTTTTGCTCGGGTGAACGTCTTGGTGTGTTCCTTGTTGTCCCGTGTTGCTGCTGTTTCGAGTTTGGGTCCGTTTGGTGGTCGGTTGGCTTTGTTTGGTGCCTTGAGGGCTTTCCAGTGTCGCCATCGGTCCGACCGGTGTGTCTCACCGGTCGACCGTGTAGAGCCACTTAGTGAAAGTTGCTCAGTTTCACCGGCAGGGACCGGTCTGACCGGTGGTGCTCACCGGTCTGACCGGTGTGGGTCTGTAGACTCGAGGTTTGGTTTTTCCGCTGCGTTTCTCGGGTCGGAAGGTTGCGTGTTGGTTCCTAGGTCCAGTGGCACTCCAGTGGCTACGTGGGCTTGACCAACCTTGGTAGTGAGTCGGAGACGTGTGTTGGAAGCCGCGTTCGTCTTGTTGGAGTTTTCATCTCCTTCGAGAAGAATTTTTATCGGCTCCCATTCACTCCCCCCCTCTCTGGTTCGCCGTATCGGTCCTTCAAAAACGCCCTGGCTCAGAGAAGCTTGTCCATTGATCCGCGCGGAGGAAGGTGATGGGTACCTCTGACCACCTGAAAGGGGTCGGGACCGCTGGTTCAATGTTCAAGACTTCCCGTCTGGTGGCCTTCTGAGACCGTTTGGTGGGTAGTCCGCTGAAGAGAACATTCACCGTCTTGTCGGGTTCTTGGAAGTCGCCGTTGCCCTCATCAGCATTTTTCTTGCCCTTCTTGTCATGAGGAGGCTGTGGGTCTGGAGAGTCCTTGAGTGCTCGTCGGAGTTGGTATCACTATTCGGTGGTATGGTTGCCCTCCAGGTGCCACGGGCACTTCTCTTTCAGCAAGTCTTTGAAGCCGCCAGAGGTCTTCTTCGAGTTGTCTTTCGCAGGGCGCTGAATAGCCACGACTGTATTGTCTGGCTTGCGCTTGCGGTTAGGACCTGAGTAGTTTTTGTTGCGACCCCCTTGATCCCTGTTGTTGTTGTAGTTGCCACTCGGGTTTTCCTTGCTTTTGCCGCGAATGGAGTCGTACTTGGCGTTCGCCTTGTCTTCTTCGTCGGCCCATGAAGTGATCATGTCCTTGAGCTTGGTGATCGAACTCGGGCGACAGCGGCCGAAGTCTTCGAAGGTGCGACGGTGGTAGAGACCGTCTTGGAAAAGGTCGATGACCTCCTTGTCGGTAACATCAACTACAGTGGCGCGCTTGTCGAAGAAGCGTCGCATGTATTTGCGTAAGGTCTCGCCCTGTTCCTGCTTCACCATTGCCAGGTCCATGCGAGTACCCGAGCGTCCCATAGCGCTCGTGAAGTTGCTTGTGAACTGATCCTTGAGCTGGTCCCACTTGTCGATCGAGTACTTTTCGAGCGACTCGAGCCATGTTAGTGGAGCTTGGTCCAGACAAAAGGGAAAGTAGAGGCACTTTGTATCGTTGTTGCCACCAGCATTTTCGATGGAGAGGGCGTAGCATCTGAGCCATTAGATTGGGTCTTTCTTCGCGTCGTACTTGGTGATCCCCAGAGGCTTGAATTTCTCTGGGAGAAGCAGATTGCGAAGTCAAGCAGAGAAGGCGGGGAAGTCGTCGCTGTCGCCTGCCGTGGAGGACTTCTTGTGTCGTATTTCTTCGATTCTGCGATGAGCATCGTAGCCGCCGCGTGAGGCACCGGTGACGTGGCTGTCTGCGTGGCCTCGGCCTCTGCGATCGCCTCCGCCACTGGCTCTCCTGCCACCCCCGTGTGAGGAGCTCCCGCCGTCGCTGCCTCCGCCACCAGCATCACCATGATCAGCAGCGCCGCGACTACCACCGGCGCCACTGGCGCTGTTGCCGCCTTGAGAAGGCCTGCCAGCCGAAGCCCTAGTACGGTTGGGGTTCTAAGGTAGTTCTCCTCGAGTACGGTTGCGTCCATTGCCCACTGGGCTGCGACTTGTGGCTTCATGGTTATCGGGTTCACGAGTTCTGAGGGGAGGTACTTGAGTGACTCTGTTGTCGACTCTCATGAAGTAGGCGTCCTCCGCGAGCTTGGCGATGACTTCATCCGCGCGCATCCCCTGGGCCTGACGTGCTATCGTGGTGATAGACATGAGGCACTATTCGAGGGTTGTGTGCACCCGGTTTTCGACTTGGTCAAGGGCCTCTGTGAGATTCCGTATGGGGAGGGTTTCACAGAGGCGTCTACGCTGTTCGTTCTGCTTCATGTTGCGTTTGCGTCAGGCGTTCTTGTCGTCGTTGGTTTCATCCGCGAGCACATTGGAAGACAACTCGTCTGCTAAGATATCTTGAAAGTACCGGTCGGGGCAGGTCCCTGAAGGTCCTGGTGTCTCACCAGCAGCCATGAAGACTTGGCGATCAGGGGTGCCAAGACCGGAGTCGGTAATCACCACCTCCGTTGGAGTATGCTCCTCTATTGGAGCCAGGGGTGTTCCCTCCTGGAAGGGAAGCGAGTCGAGGTAGGCAACGCAGTGTGAGTTCTCGCCTGTCAGGTTTGCAGGCTTGCGGTCTGGCCAGTAGACGAATGTCCCGGCGGGTGTAGATGTTATAACCAGACTGGTAGCTGGTCCTGAGGGCGGTTGCTCAGTCGTGGAGTTCTCGGACTCGGGCTCGTCAGGATCCAATCCGAAGTCGAACTCGTAGGAGGAGTCCAAGTAGTAGCCGGAGGCAGGGTTGGAGTACGAAGTGTAGTCGGAGGCGATCTTCTTGCCGGCCCAGCGTGCAGTGAGAGCCTCCGCATGGGCCCTGCTAGCATTGCAGAGGCCATATGGGAAGTGCTCATGGAGTGGGATGTAAGCACACGATGGCTCAGTAGCCGGCTCGCATGCGACGGCCCACGGGGACGTCGAGTTCGAGTTGAAGGCAGATCCTTACTCGAAGTCGGCGTGTTGGTTGTAGAGTGAAATTTCGCCGAATTGTCCAGCGAGGTTGCCCGTGATCACTTTGGGAAGCGTCACGAGCCCGGTGCTCGGGTTGGGAGCCATGGTGAGGCGGCGTTGGAAAGATCCAGCACCGTCAGCGGTGCAGACCCAAGACCCGAAGACGAAGGTGTTGCCGCGGTTGAAGGCGACAGTTGGCTTGATGAAGATTAAAGCCGTCGAGTTCGCCATGAGATCTTCAGCGAGAGCCCCTGCCCGGCACACCAGCTGTTGGTGTTTTAGACCGGCAACCTACCAAGGGGAGTACCCGAGGTAGATGAATGTGGCCTCGCCGAGATCGGTAACTTGAAGGAAGAGACACGTGGCACACAATTTAGACAGGTTCGGGCCGCGAGGTGCGTAATACCCTATGTCTTGTATGTTGCATAGCTCTGGATTGATCGGGTGTGTTTACAGGATGATGCGTATGAGAGAGATAGGGGTCCCTGCGTCGCCTTATATAGTCCGGGAGGCAGGGTTACAAGTCGGTTTGAGGAGAGAGTACTAGTCGTGTACTTCTAGGAGTTCTCTACATGGTACAGGACATGCATAGCTTCCTATCCGAGTACTCCTCCGCCATAATCCTTGCGCCCCACGCGATCAGGCGTCGTGTGGCACAAACCGAGTAGTCCCAGGGGTCCACCAAGTAGTCGGTCCTGGTACCCACCGAGGTAGTGGGCCCATGGAGGTCCATACGACACTTCTCTCTCTCTCTCTAGCTTGTGGATGGCCTCTCGGTGTGAATGGCTCTTTCTATTGTGAATGGCGGCACCTCCAGGGACTTAGGGTTGAAGATCCTTCGGGTGCAAGGAAAGGGGGGCCGAACCGACCCCCGGAGTGGGCCAGGTCGGTCGGCTTGGGCTGACCGGCCCAGGCCCATCCCGACCCAGTTCGGTCGCCCCTTCGCTCCCGTGGGTCCTCAGGTGATTATGGACTTTGCCCCTTCCATTTGCATGATTTTGATGATGTCATCCTCACGTCCAAGATGGAGGTTCTCCGTGCATGAAGTTCGGTCTTTTACGCTTCAATCCCCGGGGGTGTTCCTTCGTAGCACTTCGGTCATTGCCACCATTGGAAGTGATTTCATTAAGCTCATTAACACGAACAAGACTCCGTAAATGCTCCTTTGAACATGTTGTGAATCTGTCCTTTATGTCCATGTTTTCCTACATAAACACAATACTTCCAAATGCACGCACATAGATGAACTTGTTATATGATTAGTGTGCCTAGTAGCGGGTTAGTTCCATAATCAAATTCAAACCAAAGTGTAATGAACATGTTTGGTGTACCAAAATACACTGTCAACAATCTTGTTGTCGTCGCCCCCAATGGCCTCGCGCCTTTGCTCGATGTCGGGGACAGCCCTAGGGGTCCCCTTAAACAATGGGGAAAACCTCACTTAAAACCCGCAACAAAGCCAAAACACGATTTGCCTAACTGTGCAGGGAACAGCCCACGCCGCAGGAACCCCGACGGCCCATCAAGGGGGCCCTCTTAGAGATCCCCTCGGGCAGGCTCCGCCTCGCTCGAGGACGCGCGCCCCCCTCGGGCGGGCTTCGCCCCGTTCGAGGGGTAGCACTTCCCTTGGGCGGGCTCCGCCTCGCTCGAGGGCTCGCTCCCCCTCGAGCAGGTGCTCCGCCTCGCTCGAGGGTACGTCCCGCCCTCGGCCGGGGTCCGCCACGCTCGAGGGCGCCCCTCACGCGTGCGCCGGCCCCCGTACAACGGGCATTTAACGCCCTGACACCAGCGGGACGGTGCCATCATGCGCCCGGGGCTCGCGCCCCGGTGCCGCCGCACCAACTCCCCAGGGAGGAGCCCATCCCCATCACTGTGGGGAGGGACTGTGCAGCGCGACCGGTGTCAGTCCCGTGACGCCGTGCGCCCTGCTCCGGAGACGGCTAACGCGCCGAGCCCCTCGAAGGGGGGCCGGTTGCACCCTCGATTCACTTTCTTGTGACCCTACAGGGTTAGGTGGAGGCGCTAGGCCGGTGGAACACCATCCCTGCCACTGTAACGGCGTGGCCGCCGTCCCCGCGCGTGCAGGCACACGCCTGGCGCTGTAGCAACAACCCCAACACTGTGAAGCGCGTCGGGAAGGGACGCCGTTCTACCTACTCCTGTGCCCCGTACAGCCCAACGTCGGCACCTCCCTCGAGCCTATCAGAGGACATCGCCACCATCCGCCGCCCTTCTACCCTCGAACCGCCACTGTTCGGGTACATGGTAGGCCATGATGACCAGATCGCTGCGAGGATCGTCCGGACGGCCGCCCACTCTACAGCATAGCACGTCGCACTTCCCCACGTAGCTAGATAGCGCGGCGCGCATGTAATTTGCCTCCCCCTTGATCTATAAAAGGGGGGCGAACCCCCCTGCCGCGGGGGGAGACGGACAAGGACGAGACAGTCAGATAGCACACAACACACCACGTACTCATTCTCTAATTCTTCCACAATATCTTCAACCAGGGACTTGGAAGCCACACTTCCTCTCCCACCTTGCTTGTAGATGCCCCACTACAGGCACCCCCGGTGCTGAGCAATATAGTGCCGTGAGCACACCACTGCTGGACGTACGGCCCCCTCGGCCGGAACCAGGATAAATCCCGTGTCTCTTATTGCTTAGCATCGACCATTGAGGGATAGACCACGGCGCTTTCTACTGGTTAGTGTTGGGACCATATTCCGCACTGACAGTTGGCGCCCACCGTGAGGCAATCGAGCGCCTAAGGTCATTTCGTCAACTCCCTCCATGGTGATCCGCACTGAGTACCGTGGTACACACTACTGCATGGGTAGCTCGGACCCCCTCCCAACCGGGTTCGAAATTCGCTTCGGGGACCTCAACTTTCAGGCCACGGGGAACGGCTATCTCATGCGCCTCACCAACCGTGAGGAGCTCCGCGCGCGGCGCCAGAGCCGGGTCGGCCGCCCGGTCCCCGCCGCACGCACCACCACGGCGCGGGCGCCCGCAGGCACGGATGCCGCGGGCCCATCGACGCCACGACGCCGTCGTCGCTCCGGGACGGCGTTCGCGCCGGGCGCGGTCCGAGCGGCGACAGCCGAGCGCGCCGCCACTCAATGCGCGCGCCCGCCACCACGACCACCACCACCCCCCGGCGGGACAGCCGCACGGCTCTCCGACCGCGCATCCCCATCGGCCGCGTGGCGCTACGTCGGCCTACAACGCCAACGTCAACACCACGATGCGCGGGGTTCCACCTCGGCCGCCATGTCTTTGTCGCCGGGGACCCCGCGCCTCGCGCGGGGGACGAATCGTCCCCGGGCTCCGTCGACGCGTTGCCACCCGCCAACCGCCACGGGTACGCGGAGTGGGACTTCTCCCGGCGTGCCGCACCCGCTTGTGTTCCGGTATTTTCTCGACGCTACGGACTACTGGTTCGGCTGCTCCGACGACTCCCGGCACGGGAGTTACGATCCCGCGCGGGAGTGCTACGCCGTCATCACCAACGACCCGCCAATGCCGCCGTGCGTAGGCGCCGAGACGGAGAAGTCACGCCCGCCCCGGGGATCGCCATGCGCCCGGCCGCGGGGCCAAGCGCTCCCCGCCGGGGCCGACGCCGACGCGCAACCGGCCCAAGCCCGAGAGCTCGAGGCCAAGCCGGCGGAGGAATACGGACGGTGCGGCCGCTCCGCGCCTCAATGGCGGGGGAGGCCTCCGCCCGCGGCGAACGCGCACGGAGCCGGGCCGACAGTCCGCGACCGCATCAACACCGTCCCCAACGTCGACAACATGGACGCGCCCCCGCGGCGAGCCAAAAGCTCATCGCCGCCGCGACGCCGCCGCGGGCCATGCCGCACCCTCGACCCCCGAGGCTCGAGACCCGCACCGCGAGGTGCAAACTCTCATCGAGCAAGCGGCCGTCCGGCGGGCCGAGAGCTCGGCCTCACGCATCCGCCAACGGGGGGGATGCGCGGGACGACGAAGCCGCGCCGGGAGGCGAACCCCTCGGTGCACGCAGGGGGACCGGCGGGGCGACCCGCCGACCAAGGACGCACGCCGGCCAAGGAGCGGCTCCTTGACGCACGCAGGGCGCTGGATGGTGACGCCCACAACGTCATCAACGCCAGGCGCACCAGCAGGGTGGACGCACGAGCAGCGAGGGGTTACCATCCTCGACGGGGTGAACGCTACGACAGCGGCGAGGACCGCTCCCCGACGCCGAGCCCCCGTGCACCCGTGTGTTCGGGCCGGGAGATCCGCGCGGCGCCGTTCCCCCCAACGCTTCCGCCAACCCTCGACCATCGTCAAGTACAACGGGGAGACGGACCCCCGCGTATGGCTCAACGACTACCGCTTAGCTTGTCAGCTGGGCGGGGCCACCAGTGACGAGGTCATCATCCGCAACTTGCCCCTGCATCTCGGCGACGCGGCCCGGACATGGCTCGAGCACTTGCCCGCTAGCCAGATCCACAACTGGGACGATCTGGTCCGCACGTTCGTGGGCAACTTCCAGGGCACGTACGTGCGCCCCGGAAACTCGTGGGACCTGCGCTCCTGCACTCAGAAGCCCGGCGAGTCGCTGCGGGACTTCATACGGCACTTCTTTAAGCGCTGCACTGAGCTCCCCAGCGTGGCGCAATCCAAAATCGTGCACGCCTTCCTCGAGGGCACCACGTGCCGGGACCTCGTACGGAGCCGGGACGCGCCCCCGCCCGCGGACTCCAATGAGCCGTTCGACATCGCCACCGCCCTCGCCTCCGGGAGAGGAGGCCGTGGGGGCGATCTTCGACGGCAAGAAGGGCAAGCGCTCGGAGGACGCGCCCGCGGAGGGCGCAAGTCCAAGGAGCCGCACCGCAACGACAAGCGGGGCAAGAAGGGGGAAAAGCCGCGCCGCGAGGCGCGCGAGCAGGGGCGCGACGGCGGCAATGCCGAGGCCCTCGCTGTTGACCCGCCGACGGGGCCCTCGACCGGCCCCTCAAGGCCCGGGGGTGTTCGACGACATGCTGAAAAAGCCATGTCCTTACCACAAGACCCCAATGAACCATACCCTTGAGCAGTGCGATATGCTCAAGAAGTTCTATGGCCGTGCCGCCACGAAGGAGGCAGAGGCCAAGAAAGACGGAGGCGATGGCGACGCAGGCGGCTTCCCCGCCGTCGAAAATGTGTTCCTCATTTTTGGAGGGCCAACCGTCGACATGTCGACCCGCCAGCGCAAGAAGGAGCGGCACGAAGTCCTCGCCGCAGAGAGGGCGCCTCCGTCCTTCCTCAATTGGTCGGAGGACGCCATCACCTTCAGCCGGGAGGACCACCCGAACCGCGTCCCCAATCCCCGGCCGCACCCGCCGGTGGTCGACCCCATCATCGGGAACGCACGGTTCTCGAAGGTCCTCATGGACGGAGGCGGCCGGCCTCAACATCCTCTACGCGCATACGTTGCGCCCGATGGGGATCGGGTTGGACCACCGCGGCCCGCGCACGAAGCCATTCCATGGCATTGCGCCGGCAAGCGTGTCCGGCCCCTCGGGCATCGACCGCCGCCGTTGGTTTGGCACCCCGAAGAACTTCCGCAAGGAGACCCTCACCTTCGAAGTGGTGGGGTTCAAGGGGGCCTACCACGCAATACTTGGGCGACCCTGTTACGCCAAATTCATGGCGGTCCCCAATTATACCTACCTGAAGATGAAGATGCCGGGACCAAACGGCGTCATCACCGTCGGCTCGTCCATCGAGCACGCATTCGACTGCGACGTCGAGTGCGTAGAACACGCAGAGGCACTGGCGCTGGATGAAGCGCTGGTGAACACGTTGGAGAAGATGGTCAACGACGACCTCGACCCCGCCGCCAAGCACGCTGGCACCTTCGAGGCCGCGGAGCAGACCAAGGGAGTCCCTCTCGACCCTTCAGCCCCCGAGGGCAAGGCGTTGAGGGTCAGCTCCACCCTCGACCCCAAATAGGAAGTGGTGCTCGTCAACTTCCTCCGCGCCAACGCCGACGTCTTCGCGTGGAGCCCCTCGAACATGCCAGGCATCCCGAGGGAAGTCGCCGAGCACTCCCTTGACATCCTGCTAAACGCCCGCGCCGTGCAGCAACGGCTCCACCGCTTCGACGAGGAGCGGCGACGGGCAATCGGAGCGGAGCTGCGGAAGCTTCTCGAGGCCGGATTCATCAAGGAGGTGTTCCACCCAACGTGGCTAGCAAACCCCGTGCTTGTAAAGAAAAAGAATGGGAAGTGGAGGATGTGTATAGACTACACTAGTCTTAATAAAGCATGTCCTAAAGTTCCTTTTCCTTTGCCACGCATTGATCAAATCGTCGATTCAACGGCTGGGTGTGAATTACTTTGCTTCCTCGATGCTTACTCCGGGTACCACCAAATAAAGATGAAGGAGTCCGACCAGCTCACGACTTCGTTCATCACACCGTTCGGGACGTTCTGCTACGTCACGATGCCGTTTGGCCTCAGAAACGCGGGTGCAACATACCAGCGTTGCATGCGAGCACGTTTTTGGGGATCACATCGGCGAACAGCTGAAGCATACGTGGACGACATCGTCGTGAAGACCAGGAAGGCGACGACCCGGTTGGCGACCTCGCCGTCGCGTTCGGCCGCCTACGGCCAATGGGGTCAAATTAAACCCCGAAAAGTGTGTCTTTGGAGTGCCGCGAGGCATGCTCCTGGGGTACATTGTCTCCCAGCGGGGAATCGAGGCCAACCCTGAAAAGGTTGCGGCCCTCGAACGAATGGGTCCAATCCGGGACCTCAAAGGGGTGCAGAAGGTGCTGGGGTGCCTCGCCGCCTTGAGCCGCTTCATCTCGTGGCTCGGTGAGAAGGGCCTGCCCCTCTATCGCCTCCTCAAGAAGAACGAGCGCTTCTCCTGGACCGCCGAGGCCCAGGATGCGCTCGACAAGCTGAAGGCGTCTCTAACACACGCCCGATCCTCACGCCGCCGCAAGACGGCGAACCCCTGCAGCTCTACGTAGCCGCAACCACCCAGGTGGTCAGCGCCGTGATCGTCGTGGAGTGCATGGAGGAAGGGCACGCCTTGCCTGTACGGGGGCCGCGTCTACTACATCGCCGAGGTCCCCGTCGACACGAAGACGCGCTACCCCCGTGTCCGAAGTTGCCGTACGCGATAGTCCTTGCGCGCGCAAGCTCCGCCGCTACTTCGAGGCCCACCCCCGTCACGGTGGTTTCCTCCTTCCCACTAGGGGAGATCATCCGCAACCCCGACGCCGCGGGCAGATCGCCAAGTGGTCCGTAGAGCCGATGGGCGAGACGCTCGCCACGCCCCGCCAAAGCCGTCCAAATCCCAAATCTTGGCGGATTTCGTCGCCGAGTGGACGGATACGCGCCTACCGCCGCCTCGCATCCAAGCGGAGGCCGGACTCCGTTCTTCGACGGCTCGGTGATGAAAACAGGAGCGGGCGCGGGCTCGCTCTTCGTGTCACCCCTCGGGGAGCACATGCGGTACGCGGTGCGCCTCCACTTCCCCCCCGTCTAACAATATGGCCGAATACGAGGCCCTCCTCGCCGGCCTCAAAATCGCCATTGAGTTAGGCGTCAAGCGCCTCGACGTGCGGGGGGGACTCGCACCTCATGATCGATCGGGTCATGAAGAACGCGAGCCGCCACGACGACAAGATGGAGGCCTCATCGCAAAGTCGTGCGAGCACTCGAAGACAAGTTCTACGGCATTGAGCTCAACCACGTGCCCCGCCGGTACAACGAGGAGGCGGACGAGCTCGCCAAGATCGCGTCCGGGCGGATCACCGTCCCCCCGAACGTTTTCGCACGCGACATCGCTCAACCCTCGGTCGTCTTCGAGCCCTACCCCTCGAGTCACAACGAACCCTCGGGGGCTCCCTCGAATCCAGCGGGTGCGGAACCCATGGACGAGGACCCCTCGAACGAGGCATACGTGCTCTCCCTCCTCGAGGGGTACGGCTCCCACGAGGCCGACGTAATGGACATCGAGCCGGCTCCTGTCCAGGAGGACTGGCGCGAAAAATACATCGCCTGGATCGCTCGAGGGGAACTCCCCGCGGACCGGGCCGCGGCCAGGCGCATCGCCAGGATGGCCAAATCTTTTGCCCTCGTCGACGGCGAGCTGTACAAGCGCGCCGCCCTCCCGGCATCCTACGGCCGGTGCGTGCCCATCCCCGAGGGGCGCGAGCTCCTACGGGACATCCACGCGCGGATCTGTGGCCACCACGCCGCGCCCCGCACCCCTCGTCGGCAACGCGTTCCGCCGGGGCTTTTACCGGCCTACCGCGGTCGCGGACGTCGGCCGAAATCGTACGCACCGCGAAGGGTGCCGCTTCTACGCCCGCAAGTCCAACTTGCCCGCCCATGCCCTGCAAACCATCCCCGTGACATGGCCATTCGCCGTGTGGGGGCCGGGATATCGTCGGCCCCCGCGAAGGCGCCGGGGGCTTCACCCACTTGTTGGTCGTGATTGACAAGTTCTCCAAGTGGGTGGAGGTGCGCCCCATCACGAATCTCAGGGCAGAGAAGGCGGTAACATTCTTCACCGACATCGTCTACCGCTTTGGAGTGCCAAACTCCATCATCACCGACAATGGGTCTCAGTTCACAGGCAGGAAGTTCTTTGAGTTCTGCGACAAATTCCACATCCGTGTGGATTGGGCAGCTGTGGCGCACCCACAGACCAACGGCCAAGTAGAACGTGCCAATGGCATGATCTTACAAGGCTTAAAGCCCAGAATCTTCGACCAGCTGAACAAATCTGGGCGGAAATGGCTCCAAGAATTACCAGCGGTTGTGTGGAGCCTAAGGACTACCCCGAGCAGAGCCACTGGGTTCACCCCGTTTTTCCTAGTCCACGGCGCGGAGGCCGTCCTCCCCACGGACTTAGAATACGGATCGCCCAGGGTTCGAGGCTATGACGAAGATGCCGGCCGCCGAGCCCGCGAGGACTCGGCCGGATCGGCCGGACGAGGCACGCCTCGTGGCCCTGATGCATTCCGCGAGGTACCAGCAGTCCCTCAGGCGCTACCAAGCACGCAAGATACGCCGGCGGGATTTCAGCGAAGGGGATCTGGTCCTAAGGTTACGTCAAGACAACCGAGGGCGCCACAAGCTATCGCCCCCATGGGAGGGACCCTACGTCGTGGTGAAGGTACTAAAGCCCGACACATACAAGCTGGCCAACGAGGACGGTGAAGAGCTCACCAACGCTTGGAACATCCAACAGCTACGTCGTTTCTACCCCTAGCTAGGATTCCCAAGCAATTTTTTCTGTTGTAAAAATCACATGGCCAACGCCCCAGTTGGTTGCAACTATGTAAAAGCTTTAAGTTTAATAAAAAGGGCAACTCGGCTTTCCCCTGAAACCCAAGTTACCCTCGGGGGCTACTGCGGGGGGGCACCCCCCCCCAAAATGGTCCCATTTTTTCGCGCAAAAATAAAATAACTCACACGCGCTAAGTTTGTTTCCTACTTCAACCTCGAGCAACGATTCGAACAGGGCGCAGGCGGCCTAGCGGAAGGAGCGTGCGAGCCAGAGATAGCCTACGCCGCGTGGATATGGCCCTTCTCTCTCGCCTCCAACCCAGCAGGCCCCCCGCGAAAATCGAACTCCCCTAACTAGAATCTACTCAGGAAGAAGGAGAAACAAAAAGCGTGATAAACAAATGACTTCATTACAGCAAATGTTTATGTCCAAGAACAACTTGTTCATTTACAAAAGGCCACGAGGCCAGAGTACTGATACACATCAAAACGGGCCTAGCGCCCAACTGCTTTCAGGCAGGAGGAGCGGCAGCGTCAGCGGCGTCCGGGAAGAGGAACTCCTCGAAGGCTTCGGCAAGCGACCCGGCGGCGTCGGCGGCGAGCGCATCCACACGCTCCATCGCCACCTCGTCCTCGACACCCTCGGGGACGACGTAGCCCTCCGCCAGCGCCTCGAAGTTGACCTCGTAGTAGGATCGCACCACTCCGAGGGCCTTCTGAACGCCCAGATGCAGCGCCCGGCGCATCCGCTCGGTGACGTGACCGCCAAGGGCGCGCGGCGGCCGGCCGCCGAGCCGCCGCCCGTGCTTCACCCTCCTCCACGGCGCGGCGGTCTCGAGGGCCGCACCACGCAGCCCCCGCAACTCCCCGGCTCGGGAGGAGTTGTAGGAAGCCTGCGGCCGCCTCGGCCCGCTCGCCCGCATGCCCCGGGCGGTGCGCAAGCACCGGAATCGCCAAGACAAGAAAGAAATCGAAAGGGAAACGCGAGCCCTCTAACGTAAAAAACCAACAAGGCAAGAGTCAAACAGTGGCTCACCTTCGACTTGCTTCCTCTCCGTCTCGAAGTCGCGGCGCACGGCCTCGACCGTCAGCTCGAGGCGCTTGACGGTCTCACCTTGCTCCTGGAGGGCCAGCTCCTGATTGGCGTTGGTAATACTAAGCATAATCACCTCGCCCTCGGCCTTGGAGAGCTTGTCGTCCCGCTCCGCCAAAGACTTCTGCGCCGCCTCGCGAGCGACACGCTCCTGTTCCAGCGCCGTCCGGGCGTCGACGAGGGCGACCTGCTCCTGCTGGAGCCGCCCCTCAGCCCCTTGGCGGGCGGTGCGCTCTTGCGGGGAGGCTGCTCCTCGCCGGCGACGAGAGCCGCGGCCTTGGCGTCGAGGGCGGCCTTCAAGTCGTCGGCCTCCTTGGCCCGCCGCTCCCGGCCCGCACGCCCGCTCCTCGGCCCCCGGCGCCGCCGCGCCGCGCCCCCTCGAGCGACGAACGGAGCTCCCGGTTCTCGCCGCGGACGTTAGCCACCTCTGCCTCCCAATTAGTGGCCAGCGTCCGCATCTTCTCCAAGTCAGAGCGCGCCTGCCACAGAGCCTCATCACGATCGATGAGGGCTGTGCGGACCCGCTCGAGGCTCGAGCGGCGCGCCGGGTCCTGCCTCGAGCTCTCGGGGAGCTCGTCGCGCCACGCCATGGCCCGTACGCCGGCCCGGCGTCCGTCCGGCGTCCCCGAGAGCGTCGGCAAGCGCGTCGAAAGCGCTGCACCGCTCCCGGAGCTGGTGGACCTCGGCGTTCACCCGGTCGAAGGCGTCGTACTTGTCGTGGGCGCGGCGCTCGAGCTCCTGGCACCCACAAATCAAAACCCATAAGCGCTACGGCACGGAAGCAGCACGCAAAAACGAGAGATGGAAGGAAAACGAGCAACCACGACCTACCTGGAAGACGCGCCATGCAGGGCCGCCATGGACCCGCAGCGCTTCGTTCAACGCGCGGTTGAGCGTGGCGCCGTGGCTCCGGAGCTCGCCCCAGAGCTCCTGCTCCTCCCGGGCGTCAGCAAACGCAGGGGGATCGTCGACGGCCCCCTCCACCCGGGCGGGGTGGCCGGCGCGGGAGGACGAGGCCTCGGCACCGTGTCCTCGGTCCCCCGCCACCATGCGCCCCTCGTGCCGCCTCACGAGGGCCCCCTCCCCGGGGCTCGGGGAGCGTGTGGGGAAGCTAGCCCACTGATCCCACCCGGCGGCGGGGAGTCGTCATCCAGGACCTCCACCACCTCCGCCGGGAACCGCCGGCGGGCACCGGCCCTTGCGCCGCCTCCACCGGCGCCTCCCCTGCGCCTCCGTGGGCACGGGCGCTCGACGCGGCGCCACGGCCACCACCTCCCGGCCGCGCCTCGCGACCACGGGCGCCGCGCGCAGTTCCGCCCGCTCCGCCTCCTCCGTAGCCGGCGCCACGGACCGCGCCTCCACGACGCGGCCTGCGCGGGCTGCGCCTCCGCCACGACCGATACCGCGGCCCTCGCGCCCCCACAATGGTCCGCGCCGGACGCTCCTCGCGACCGCCGGCCGCGCCGCGGCGGGCCGGGTCCGCCCGCCGAGGTCTCGGGGGCCCCGCCCGCGCCCCCGCGAGCTCTCGCCCGTCGCCGCCGTGTTTGCCGCCGCCCGTGGCGCCCTCGACGAGCACCGCCGGGTGGGGATGGATGCGTCCGTCCTCAGCACCTTGGCCGGTGCGAGGGGAGGCACGGTTGGCACCACCCTGCGCAGGCACAAACGAAAAAGTTAGAATGCTTGGTCATCACAAAACCAAGCCAAGCGAAAACGGCAAGCTCCTTACCTCGAAGAGGAGAAGGCACGCTTCCTTTTCCTCGAAGCCTCAGCGGATGAGGCCGGCGCAGCTGGCACGCCCGCCGCCGCGCCTCCCCGACGGCGCCGCCGCGCGCGTAGGCGCGCCCCCGCCCGCGCACGGGCACGCCCGACGCCGCGCCTCCCGACGCGCGCGCGCGCGCGCGGGTACGCTCGCCCCGCGTGCGGGCTACGCCCGCCGTCGCGCCTCCCCGACGACGCCGCCACGCGCGCGCGCGCGCGCCCCACGCGCGCGCGCGCTCGCCCCACGCGCGGGCGCGCGCCGCCGCGCGCGCCCCGAGACGCGCGTCGGCGCCCTCGGCGGCGCGCGCCGCCCCCGATGTCGATTGCCGGCGACGGGCGCCGTTGCGCCCGCCCCCGAGCGATGCCGCCCTTGCCGCCGGAACGGCTCCGGCGACGGGGCGAGGGTTCCCACCTATCGAGGGGCCTCCCCCCTCGGCCCTCTTCCTCTTCGTCATCCCCCGAGGACGAGTACTCCCCTCGGTCCCCGGGGAGGAGAGCCCCGGCTCTTCGCGCCGCCGTACTCCGCGTTCCGCCGCTCACGGCGCTCGTTGCGCCGCCTCGCACGCTCCCTCCTGCGCGCCGCCCGCTCCTGCTCCCGCTGCTGTGCCGCCCGACCAAGCGCGGGGGAGTCGGGGGTGGGCGGAACGGACTTGGAGGCGGTAAAGCTCACCAGCTGCATACAGGAACACCAAGGACGCGTCAGAAGGCAGAAGCAACACCAAGAACTAAAACAGAATCAAGGATCACACTCACCAGTGGGCCGGTGGGGAGCATCTCGAGGTCCCACGGGGTCCAGTCCGGACGCATCGGCATCCGGGTGTCGACGGCGTTCCGCGGTGAGCTCATACGCCCGCCCGAGGGGGGTCGGGAGCATCCGCGACCTCGCCAGATCGACGGGGTTGGCCGCCTCCGTCATCTCGAAGATGCAGAGCGGCCTCTCCATCAGAGGCACGATCCGCCGGTGATGGAGGAAGGCAAGGACGCCCAATGCGGTCAGCCCCTGCGCCGCCAAGCTCTTCAGGGCAGCCAGGACCAAGTCCTGCCGCCTCCGATGCTGGGCCGTGGACACCCCGTAGCCCCAAGAGCTGGGCTTCTCCTTGAACACCCGACCGGTGTACGGGGGGAGGCCGGGCTCGGCGTTGCGCAAGTAGAACCATCCCCGCTCCCAGCCGGCGTTGTTCGTCGTCATGGTGCAGGGGATGTAGACGTCCTTGAACTGCGCCCGCAGGGCGAGCGACATCCCGCCGGCGCGCACCGCGCGGCGGGTCCTCGGCTCCGTCGTGGGCTGCGTGAAGAGCTCCGCGCGGAAGAGGTGCACCCAGAGTTCCCAGTTGACTGGGATCCCCAGGTACCCCTCGCAGACGCCCACGAACGTGGCCGCCGCGCGAGATCGCGTTGGGCGCGAAGTTGTGCAACTCCACGCCGTAGTAGTGGCACGGCCGCCCGCATGAAGCAGCCCTCGTCGGCGCGTTGAAGCCCCGCTCGTGGAAGCGCACGAAGCTCACTACATAACCCTCCCGGCGGGTTGGGCGCGCGATCCGACGCCGGCGGCACTATCCACTCCGCCGGGCGGCCATCCTCGTTCGCCGACCGGCCGGCGACGACCAGCTCGCCAAGGGCCGGCGGGGGTCACCGTCGACCGCTCCCAGGCATATGGGTCAAGGATCGTGAGGGGCGGAAGCGGCGCCATGGGAAGAAGGCAAAGGAATGCGAGAGCGGAGGACGAGAAACGGAAGATGAGCTCTAATGGCGACACCGCGCGGTGGCAAAGGCGAGGCGAAGACGAAGGCGCAGGGGGGCTGAAATGGTGAGGCGCTAAGGTAAAAAACCGCCGTCTCCCCCTCCCCTCAGATTTATAAGCCGCGGGCGAGCTCTCCGGAGCGGATGTCCCGCGCGCATTAACTGCAGGGAATCTTCTCTTCACGCCGACGAACGGGCCCCACCACGACCGCAGCGGCCACATCACCGCGGACGGGCCATCATCGCGGCGAAGACTAGCAGGGACCGAGGCAAGCGGTCACATCCGCCTGCCACGCCGCCCACTACGCGCGCGCGCGGCCGCGACGCCTAAAAAGGCGCGCCTGCGTTGCAGAGCCGCAGCCTCGACTGAAAGGCATTTAATGACTCGCTCCCTTTCCAAGCAAGGAGAACCCTCGAGCGGGGCGAACCCCTGACTCGAGACAAAGACAGCCCTCGAAGGGACATCGGCGTGAAAAGGCCGCCCGGGGCCTGCTTGAAGTAAAGCAGGCACCGCGGGCACCCATGCCACACAAAACCCTCGAGCGGCACGAGCCACTGGCTCAAGACGAAGTCCGCCCTCGTAGGGACATCGGCGTGAGAAGGTTGCCCGGGGCTTGCTTGAAGTAAAGCAGGCATCGCGGGCACCCATGCCACGCAAAACCCTCGAGCGGCACGAGCCCCTGGCTCGAGACGATATCAACTCTCTAAAAAAGGGGCATGTGCGTGAGAAGGTCGCCCGGCGCCCGCTTGAGGTAAAGCAGGCACCGCGAGCACCCATGCCACGCTGTGCTACCAACCAGCGCCTCGAGGGCTGGCTCGCTCAGACCCCTCGACGGCCGCAGACGCAAAAGACGGGGCCGCCCGGCGCCACCCCCGCACGGCCCTGCGATCGAGAGGTTCGAGCCCGACCCTCGACGGGTTCGAACAGGCGCCTCAGATCGCAGAGTCAGGGACGACGAGGGCACGCGCACTCGAGTCGTTCCTCGAGCCCATCGGCTCGAGGGTGCCCCACATGTCGTGTTCGAGAGCCAGCGAGGGCAGCTAGCCGGGGGATCCCACCGAGGGAGAGCTTCCGCGCCCTCGGTCCCTATCGAACGGGACCGAGCCCCACCTAGCAAACTCACGCAAGCGCTTCCATGGACGCGTCTCCGGACCACGCAGCCTACCCTTATCGAATGGGGCATGGGCGTCCACTCGAATCACCCACTAGCAGCTCAAAGAGGAATCCGCAATTCGCGACCCGCTCGATGGGGGTTGCGGAAACCTCACCCTCCGTCCCGCGGAGGGACGGCGAGGGCGCGTTAAGAAACAAGTCGTAAAGCTCTACCCGATCGCCTCGAACGGGCCCAGGCTCGGGGGCTTAACGCACGGCTACACCTCCTTGGCCTGCACCCGCCGGAGACAGCGCCAGCAGCGCGTGCGCCACTGAAGCCGGCTGGGACACTGCCGATGCCGGTTGGAACATGTGCCATGCCCTCTGACCAGTTCTCGCGGTTAACCCCTGCAGGACCACCCACACTCCTGCAGGGCTTCGGGGGCTAGACCCGCGGGTCCACTAACGCGGCCCCACGGAAAGCGTTCGCAAAACAAGGGGGGAAGAAAGTCCTATCAGTAGGTTCCAGCATCTGCGGGAGCCTCAATGGCAAACCCGCAGATGCTCGTGGGCTACTGTCGGGGACAGCCCTAGGGGTCCCCTTAAACAATGGGGAAAACCTCACTTAAAACCCGCAACAAAGCCAAAACACGATTTGCCTAACCGTGCAGGGAACAGCCCACGCCGCAGGAACTCCGACAGCCCATCAAGGGGGCCCTCTTAGAGATCCCCTCGGGCAGGCTCCGCCTCGCTCGAGGACGCGCACCCCCCTCGGGCGGGCTTCGCCCCGTTCGAGGGGTAGCACTTCCCTCGGGCGGGCTCCGCCTCGCTCGAGGGCTCCCTCCCCCCCTCGAGCGAGGCTCCGCCCTCGCTCGAGGGTATGTCCCGCCCTCGGCGGGGTCCGCCACGCTCGAGGGCGCCCCTCACGCGTGCGTCGGCCCCCGTACAACGGGCATTTAACGCCCTGACACCAGCGGGACGGTGCCATCATGCGCCGGGGCTCGCGCCCCCCGTGCCGCCGCACCAACTCCCGGGGAGGAGCCCATCCCCATCACCGTGGGGAGGGACTGTGCAGCGCGGCCGGTGTCAGTCCCGTGACGCCGTGCGCCGCTCCCGAAGACGGCTAACGCGCCGAGCCCTCGAAGGGGGGCCGGTTGCACCCTCGATTCACTTTCTTGTGACCCTACAGGGTTAGGTGGAGGCGCTAGGCCGGTGGAACACCATCCCTGCCACTGTAACAGCGTGGCCGCCGTCCCCGCGCGTGCAGGCACACGCCGGGCGCTGTAGCAACAACTCCAGCACTGTGAAGCGCGTCGGGAAGGGACGCCGTTCTACCTACTCCTGTGCCCCGTACAGGCCAACGTCAGCACCTCCCTCGAGCCTATCAGAGGACATCGCCACCATCCGCCGCCCTTCTACCCTCGAACCGCCACTGTTCGGGTACATGGTAGGCCATGATGACCAGATCGCTGCGAGGATCGTCCGGACGGCCGCCCACTCTACAGCATAGCACGTCGCACTTCCCCACGTAGCTAGATAGCGCGGCGCGCATGTAATTCGCCTCCCCCTTGATCTATAAAAGGGGGGCGAACCCCCCTGCCGCGGGGGGAGACGGACAAGGACGAGACAGTCAGATAGCACACAACACACCACGTACTCATTCTCCAATTCTTCCACAATATCTTCAACCAGGGACTTGGAAGCCACACTTCCTCTCCCACCTTGCTTGTAGATGCCCCACTACAGGCACCCCCGGTGCTGAGCAATATAGTGCCGTGAGCACACCACTGCTGGACGTACGGCCCCCTCGGCCGGAACCAGGATAAATCCCGTGTCTCTTATTGCTTAGCATCGACCATTGAGGGATAGACCACGGCGCTTTCTACTGGTTACTGTCGGGACCATATTCCGCACCGACACTCGAAACGGCCACCGCCGTCCCACCACTCTGCCGTCGCGAGTTGGGAGGAGGGCCACTACAGGGGGAGGAGGGGATTGGCTGCCGGCCGCCAGCACTCGAGTAGAGGGAGGGCGGCCTCCCGTCGCGCCGCCACGCCCCACCGCGCTTCACCGCGGCAAGATCCTCCCTTGGCCCCGGTGCCGCGCGCCACAACTGCGAGCTCCGACCTCGCCGTCTACATCCGCTCGCGCACTTGAGCACGTGGACGGTGAGCCTCCCATGGATGCACCAGCCATGGACGCATAGGGGAATAGCGATCTTGAGGCTGACGGAGATGTCGAGGCCGCCGCGCCCGTGATGCGCCCGCCACCGCCGCATCAGCGAGCTCGAGGCCGCCGGAGATGCTGCGGCCACACACGGCGCCAGGGCCCTCATCGTGCCTTTGCTCCTGCCTCCCCTGCTCGCCCGTGACGGGCTTTCTCCTTCCCCCTTTCTGCTCGATGCGTCGCTGCATTTTCTCACATAAAACAATTTGAGGTAAGATCTTCCTCGGAGGAGCTACTCCACCACAGGGAGGCCTGCCTCCGCCGCGCTGGCCTCTACTCGCTTCGAGGAGGAGGGCTGTGAGCTCGTCGGTGTCGTGCGAGGGTAGCTGGGAGCTCATCGCTTCGTGGAGCCGGGACCTCGTCGCTTCGTGGATCCGGCTTCGTCGCTAGGAGCAGGAGAGCTCGGCTGCTATCACACCCTGAAATTTCCTATTTCAAGATGTGGATAGAAAGAATAATTAAACAATGATTTTCCCATAATTTTAAAATCTTTCCAACATTTATTTTCTTTACAAGAAATATAGTGTAGGAAAAATCCTTGTTTGATTTTCTAAATCAAATAAAAAGTTGTGAGTGTTGCATTTATGTTGATGCATCTTGGTGCTTCTTGAGTGATAAGGTTTCAAAAATGCGTTTAGGTGTTGTTCAAATCCTTCTGAGAATTTTCGGACTTTTCTGGGATTTATTCTCACTTTCCTTGAGCTATTTCTATTTATTAGAAGGCTCTAAAATCTTTTTCATGAGATCCAAATATTTTACTTGGATTGTTCATGTTCCAAACTATCCCGGGGAATTTTCCTAGAATTTCTGAATTTTCTGATTATTTTTTGTGCTTTAAAATATGTTCTAGACTTTTCTAGAAATTATTTCACACTAAAAAATAATAAATTCGGAAATTAAAAAAATCTAAACCTATCCTATCGTTTAGTGCCGAGCCCGAAGGCCCGACCCGCTCCGGCCCAGCGGCCAAGCCGCCAAGGCCCAACCGAGCCCAGCAGCAAGAGCTGCGCTCTCTCGTGCCCATGCCGGACACGGCAGCGCCGCCGCCGCCGATCCTTGGCATGCGCGCCAAGCTGTAGGGGAACCCTGCGCCCCTATAAAGGCTGCCGCCACAGCCTCGCGCGCCCTAGCTGCCGCCCTAGCTTGCCCGCGCCTCGCTCGCCTGCGCCGATCGGAGTCGCCGAGCAGAGCTCCGTCGATCGCTCGCCTGAATCCGCCGGCATGAAGCGCAGTCGGAGCAAGACGTCGCCACCATCAGCTTCCCCGTCGCCTCTTCGTCACCAGAGCGCCACCGTCGCCGAGAAGTCCGGCCGCTGCTGAGCTCCACCACCGGCCGCTCTTCCCCGAAGTCCGGCAGCTCCCTTCTGCCCCCGCCGCTGGTGAGCAGCCCTTCGAGCTCCTCTCCTTCTCCTCTCTTGATTCCGCACCTCACCTGAGCATGTAGGCCACCGGAGCTCCGTCACGGCCTGGAGGTCGAGCGCCGCTGTCAGGATGTCTGACGAACTGGGAGGAATCGAGCTGATATTTTGGAGTGAAGGAGATGAACTGACAAGCAAACAGATCACAGGAACCGGGAGAATCAAATGCAAGAGAAAATGGGAGAGCCAGGAAGGAAACTTTACTGAATCACGAGGCCAAGAACGAGTTCGATCCAGTCGCCGCCGGCGAGGCGCCGAGGTCCTTCCTACTCTACCATAACCAGTTCAGATACATAATAACTTCACACCGTTTACAGCCGAGTACACCATCCTAATAGCATAGATGGGTTAATTAACATAAACACAATTAAAGCTAATAAGTACTATTTTGCTACAGCATTAGGTGATAAGCAAATGCAATTAAATTACCACCCTCCATCGCTTGATGAATGGCCAGGACAGAGTCAGTGCACCATTCAGTAGGTTGTCGGCTTCTCGTTGCTCATCTGAATGGTAGTGGCGATGCAGCTCTGAACAGCAATGGCATATGCAGCTCCTGACAGTGCCCCCTCCTTAACATCCTTGTCCTCAAGGATGGAATGAAGGAAAAACCTTGCGAATGAAACTTGCATCTTCCCAAGTAGCTTCAGCTTCTGGTAAATTAACCCATTGAATAAGCCATTGCACTACTGGCTCATTGTTTCTGGGAATCATGCGCTTCTCAAGAATTGCTACAGGGGCAACTTTGATTGTACCCTTTTCATCAATTAGTGGTAACTCCTTGCTTGGCACTGCCGATGGTCCCAAATGCTTCTTTAGCTGACTAACATGAAAGGTGTCATGTAACTGACAGCCGGCAGGAAGTACGATTTTGTAAGCGGCTTTACCAATTCAATCCAAAACTCTGAAAGGCCCAAAATACTTGGAATGAAGCTTAATGCATTTGTGAGTACTCAATGATGTATGCCTGTATGACTGGATCTTTAAGTAAACCATGTCACCAATGGAGAATTCTCTGTCACTCCTGTGTTTGTCAGCTTGATGCTTAATTCTGCACTGAGCTTTGAACAAATTGTCTTTAATCACTTGAATTGCTACCTGTCTATTTCTCAATTGTTCTTGAGCTGTCACGTCAGGGCAATCAGGGATGATGTCTTCTGCTACTTGTGGTGGTGGAAATCCATAAAGAGCCTGGAATGGTGTCATGTTTAAAGATGTGTGATAGGAGGTGTTGTACCACCATTCAGCGAGTGCAAGCCAATGAAACCATCTCTTAGGGCTGGTAAAACACATACACCTCAAGTAATTTTCCAGACATTGGTTGACCCTCTCTGTCTGCCCATATGTTTGCGGGTTGTATGCTGATGACAGATGCAGTTCCACCTTCAGACTTTTGAAAAGAGCCTGCCAAACTGAGCTTGTGAAGATTGGGTCTCTGTCAGTGACTATGACTTTAGGGAGGCCATGTAACTTAAAGACATTGTCCATGTATAGGTTTACCACATCTTGAGCTGTGTAAGGGTGATTGAGTGCAATTAAGTGGGCATATTTCGAGAATCTATCCACCACCACCAAGATAACATTCTTGCTCGCAGAGAAGGGAAGACCTTCGACAAAATCCATTGAAACATGAGTCCAGGATGATTCAGGAGTTGGTAGAGGGGCTAGCAGACCTAGATATGGAGTGTGCTTAGACTTGTTCTTTTGGCAAATTGGACAAGTGCTAACATAATCTTTGACAAGTTGCTGCATATTTGGCCAGTAGAACATTAGTTGTAGCCTTTTTAATGTTGCTCCTTCTCCGGAGTGACCACTCAATGCTGATTTATGAAAAGTGGCCATCAATTGAGACTTGAGCTGAGTATTGTTGCCAATGAGCAATTTACCCTTGTGTCTGATAATGCCATTTTGCAGGGAGAATTTGGGTACTGCTTGAGAATCAATGCTCAATTTTACTCCAAGCGTTTAGGATCTTGCTCATAGCTGGCTTGTACTTGTTCTACCCAAACAGGAACAACAACTGAAACTGCCATCACTTGTTGTGAATGAGGTGCTCTAGATAAGGCATCAGCTACCTTATTTTCTCTACCCTTCTTATATTCTACTTTGTAGTTGAATCCCAGTAGCTTGATCAAGAGCTTGTGTTGAATGCCTTCCGCTAATCTTTGGTCTTGTATATACTTGAGGCTTTGCTGGTCAGTTTTAATCACCACTGAAGTACTTGCAAAGTAATGTTTCCATTTCTTCAATGCTTCTAAGATGGCCATTGCTTCTTTTTCATAGGTTGAAGAAGACAGCGCCTTTGGGCCAAGGGATTTACTGAGAAATGAAATTGGCCGCCCATTTTGCATTAAAACGGCTCCTACGCCATTACCACTAGCATCTGCTTCGAGAACAAATGGTTGAGTGAAATTTGGTAAAGATAGAACAGGTGGCGTAGACATGATTCACTTGATCTGTGAAAATGCATTGTCCTGTTCAGAACTCCACTCAAAAGCATCTCTCTTTAATGCATTGAATAAGGGTTTGCAAATGATGCCATAACCTGCTATGAACCTCCTATAGTAACCAGCTATCCCTAAGAATGCTCTTAACTCAGAAACATTCTTTGGAGCAGGCCAATTCTGAATAATTGAGATCTTGGACAGTTCAGTTGCAACACTTTTCGCATTAATGACATGGCCTAAATACTCTATCTCCTTTTGTGCAAATGAGCATTTAGCCTTTTTGGCATATAGCTTGTTTTCCGTCAAGATCTGTAGTACTGATCTGAGGTGAAGTACATGTTCAGAGAGAGATGTGTTGTAGACTAGTATATCATCAAAGAAGACCAAAGCAAATTTTCTGAGGAAATCAGCCAACACTGTGTTCATGAGTGTCTGAAATGTGGCGGGGGCATTTGTCAACCCAAAAGGCATTACCAGATACTCAAAGTGACCCAAGTGTGTTGTGAATGCTGTTTTCTGAATATCTTCTGCTCTCATTCGGATTTGATGATAACCTGATCTCAAATCAATTTTGGAAAATATTCTGGCACCAAACAGTTCATCTAGAAGGTCTTCAATAATTGGTATAGGGTATTTACTTTTGATAGTGTTGGAGTTCAGTTGTCTATAGTCAACACAGAGTCTCCAAGTCCCGTCCTTTTTCTTGACAAGTATCACAGGAGATGAATAGGGGCTTACACTTGGTTGTATCATGTTGGCTTGCAACAATTGCTTGATGAGTTCCTCCATTGCATTTTTTTGTGATATGGCAATCTGTATGGTCGTTGGTTAATGGGCTTGTCCTCATGCATGAGAGGAATAGAGTGATCCACGGATCTGATTGGTGATAGGTGATCAGGTTCTTGAAAGATATCATCATATTCTGATAAGAGCAGAGCTACTTCATTTGGAATTTCAGATTTGGGAGTTGTGGTGTCACAACCAGAGTTGTTAAGTATTATCACTGCTCCTATAGTCCTTTTTTTAGCAGGTGACACAACTTTTTGGTGCTAATAATCAAGCTGTTTTTTTAGTGTGTCATCCACAAATGTAACAATTGATTTGCCATATTTGGTAATTGAGAATTCCCTTCTTCTCAAATCCAGTCCCACAGGACTATGAGTGTAAATCCAATCAGTTCCCAAGATTACATCATAACCTTTGATGTCCACCAATCTGAAATCAGATACAAATTGATGACCCTGAATTGAATAGTTGCAATTAATACAAGCAGTATTACTGATCATTGTTTTTCCATTTGCTGCAGCAACTTGAACTCCTGCAACCACTGTGATATGACATTTAGATTTAATAGAAAATGTGGAACTGATGAAGGAGACATCACTACAACTATCTACTAATGCAATAGCCACTTTGTTCCCAATCTGGACCCTCAAGGTGAAGGTGTTAGAAGTAGATGGAGTGCCTGACAAAGCCTGAATTGAGATTTGATGAATTTTTAATGTGTTGGGAGATTCTTCTTGTTGATCAGTGGAGTCATCAACATCTTCTACTACTGCCGCTTCCTCTTGACCCTCAGCATTTTCCACTATTATAACAGAATAGATCTGTTTGGCTTTGCATATTTTGGAATGACCTGGGACCCAGGGCTCTCTACACTTAAAGCATTTGCATGCAGCCTTAAGCTCAGCAAGTGTTTGAGTTGGAAGTTGCTTCTCTTTCACCTCTGGTTTCACCATTTTGTTCTGAGGAGTGTAAGCAGTGAATTTCTTAAAACTTGGAGTGGACTGCTCTAATCTCTTGGCAAACCAATAGGCTTGTGATAGGGCTGTAGGCTTGTGACACTGTACATGATACTGAATTTGATCCTTGAGACCAGAAATGAAGCTGCTAATGAAATAGTTGTCAGATAAAGATGGATTGTGCCTCTTCACCATGCTAACCATCTCCTCAAACCTATCGACATAGTCAACCACAGATCCTATTAGCTTCAAGTTGTGAAACTGACCCACAATCTCATACTCAGATGCTAGATTAAATCTGTCTGTCACCATTCTGCAGAATTGGTACCGAGGCAAATTGTTGGCATTACAGCCAGTTCCTCTCCACCAAAACTCTGCCTTGCCAGTGACATACATGACAACAATTTTTACTCTGTCTTCATTTGGGACTCCAATCATGTCAAAGTACTTCTCAGCCTTCCGCAACCATCCATCTATATCTTCTCCAGAAATTCAGGAAAGTGTAGCTTGGGTCCTCTAGCCACAACTCTATGCTGAAATTGCATATGCTGGTTATAATTGTGGTTTGGGGGTGGTTGGTAATTGTATTGGAAGTTGGGGTTTGGGTTATGGTTCTAGTGTTGCAGAGGAGGTTGTTGTTGTTTATCTCTAAGTGTTTGTTGGCGGTGGGATATATGTGTTTGGTTTGTAAAGGTGTGGTGATTGTGAGTGTAGGATGGCTTATTTTGGGTTTGGTAGTTGGTATTGTGGGAATTTGGGAGGGGAATTTGTGGTTGTTTGGGATATGGTTCTTCCTCAGTATGTATGTTCCAAGGATGTTCATTCCAATCTTGTTCCAGGTCAAAGTACGGTGTCTCACCATATTCAGTGTATTCATCCTCCTCGAATTGACCATCTTGTGACCCGGCCTGGTATTGGCTTGGATGAGGCGTGCTTGGTTTGTGTGTCATAGTACTAGAGCTGGGTGCAAAATTCACCTTTTTGTGAACACTAGGGTCTCCTCTATAGTACTCTTGCCTTCTATGCCGAGGAATTTGATAGCTAGCATTGGCGTTCTTACCCTTAGTATTGGAACCTTTATCTTCAGGTAGAGGGTCTTGTAATTTTACCCCTGAGTCTTCAGCAAGCTTCAAAAGCTTCTCAAGGCTGCTGTTGATAGACTTGTTTTGAGCCTCCTGATCCTTCATAAATTCAGTCAATCTTCTTAAGCCATCCACCTCCACTGCTGTGGCATAAAGTCTTGCATTATCTTCTCCATTGTTTCCTGTGTTCCCCATCCTGCTGCACTTGTGAGTACGGTTTGAGCAAGCTCTCCTCTTTCAAATTCACAAGACAGTTCTACCACCGCCAGAGACATGGCATCGACCGAGGAATTTTACTCAGGAACTTGTCCTGAAACCCAAATCGGCGGTGTCCCTCTCCAACGCCACTACGAGTTGAATCGATTTCAGCACCCGGAATTTTACACAAGCGCTCTGTAACCCTAGCTGATTTCGAATCAAACGCAAAACTTTTGGGATTTGGGGTTGTTTCCTCGGATGCGGGTGGGAGGGTGGGGAATTTTGTGCAGGTGAGCTGCAACCACATCTTCACTGCGCCAATCGGACAAGATACGAGGAACTGGCTGTGGAAGCGAAAAAATCGCCAAGCATGAGTGGCTCTGTATACCATTTGTCAGGATGTCTGACGAACTGGGAGGAATCGAGCTGATATTTTGGAGTGAAGGAGATGAACTGACAAGAAAACAGATCACAAGAACAGGGAGAATCAGATGCAATAGCAAATGGGAGAGCCAGGAAGGAAACTTTACTGAATCATGAAGCCAAGAACGAGTTCGATCCAGTCGGCGCCAGCGAGGCGTTGAGGTCCTTCCTACTCTACCATAACCAGTTCAAATACATAATAACTTCACACCATTTACAGCCGAGTACGCCATCCTAATAGCATGGATGGGTTATTTAACATAAACACAATTGAAGCTAATAAGTACTATTTTGCTACAGCATTAGGTGATAAGCAAATGCAATTAAACTACCACCCTCCATCGCTTGATGAATGGCCAGGACAGAGTCAGTGCACCATTCAGTAGGTTGTCGGCTTCTCGTTGCTCATCTGATGGTAGTGGCGATGCAGCTCTGAACAGGAATGGCATATGCAGCTCCTGACAGCCGCCATCAATGCGAAGACCGACGAGCTGGCCGCCGCTCGCCCCTCCAATTCGGCCGCTGCTGTCGATCTCTAGCGCGGTGAGCATCTCCCCGAGACTCCCTCGACCCTTTCTTTTTTTCCCTGTCCTATGCATCGAGCTCGAGTCCCAGTCGCCAGCAATTTTGGCCGGCCAGGAGCTCTCGTGCGTTTCCTATCTGTGGAGGTGAAGAAGATAATGTCATTTTTTTCGATTAGGCACCTGGAGAATCATGTAACCTTTAGATTTGTTTGTGTCTTGGTAAATCTAAAAAAATCCCCTAAAGAGACTAGATTCCTTAGATCCAATCTAACCCGAGGCTTCTGTACATCTAACTCTGATCTTAGATCTATTCGTGAGCACTATTCAATGTGCCTTGCAGATTTCCTCAGTACAACGAAATCCCAACCAAAAGCAGACATTTTGTAGGGCCACGTCGCCTGTTTCTTGCCAGCAGTTGGATTTCGATCAAACGGCAAGGCTCACACACATGTAGGAAATGCTGCCTCGTGTCCTCGGCTCCTCGCACATCGAACAGGAACAGCTAGAGCCTTCTCCTCCCCGGCGAACTGTTGCCTCCCTACGGCAGCCGCGCCTCTCCGCCGCCGCCGTTCAGACTGCACACCGCGGCCGGCCATGGAGCTAGCCATGGCATGGGACTGGACCACGTGAGCTTGGTGTTGGGGAATTCAGGAAAACCCGTCACCCTCGAAACGTTAAGTTTGACAAAGTTCTCGAGACATGTTTTTCAGGGGCAGGGAATTCACGATTTTCGGAAGCCAGGAACCCGTGAAGCCTTGAATTCGCGAATGTGCGAAGCTCGGGAATCTGGATTCGGTGAAGAAATGGGGTCACGAACATGCGGAAGCCCGGAACCTCGAGCTGTCGATGGCGCGAACTTCAGAGGACGGCCGATTCGGGAATTCGTCGAGGACCCAGTTCGGGAGTCACGCGCGGAGACATGCACGAACCGATGGAGAAGCGAAGGCCGATTCGGGAATCGGTCGAAGACCCAGTTCGGGAATCACGTGTGATGACATTCACGAACCGGCGGAGAAGCAAAGTCAAAGTTGTTGTCCCAAAAAGTCCGGGTTTAGAGTGTGAACTAGTGGCAGATTTGTAAATATGTTAGACGAAAAAGATGTTCTTGTGTGCGTTCACACTGGGAATATTCTCTGAGGCTGAGAGTGTTTTCGGCATGTGAAAGTCCCTTCATCTCCCTATAAAAGGGGACGCAAGGGCACGTGTAAACGGATTCAGACTCTTTGGAACTTGTGCTATTTGCAGAGGGAATCACAGTCTCTTTGCGCTCTCACTCTGTACTGGAACGTGCTTAGAACTCTCTCTCTTGTGTTAGGGTAGTTAACCGAATTTTTCGGGTAACCCCCCAACATTGGCGCCCACCGTGTTCCAGCCGAAAAGAAACTCACGATGCCACCTCAGAAGAAATCCAAGAAGAACGTTCCTGCACAGGCAAACCGAGACGATCACCATCCCACCCAAGGGAATGAAACCTCTTTCGTTCCTGAATCCTCTAACACAGCAGACCAAGAACGGAGAGAAAAGCTCGAAGCTCTCATGAAGGCAAGATCAGAAAAAACAGCTCATACCCAAGAACAACCCGCTGAACAGCAAGAGTTTGAGAATGTGGGTGATGATGATGACACCATAGACAGAGAGCTAGCGATGGTTCAACAAAAGATACAGCAGCTGCAGAAGGACAAAGAGAAGTTTGCAGCTCAGTTGCAAGCGAAGAGAAAAATCTCTGAAAAGCTAGAGCAGCTCCACAAAGCAAAAGAGCAAATCGAAGCGATACAGAGAGAAATTGATGAGATGAAAGAACAAGAGAACAGTTCCCTGTGGCAGGAATCACCGCACCAGAACTCTGGGCCAGCAAGAGAACCCCCGAAAGAAAACTTCTTCGCGGGAAACGGAGTGTCACATTTCGTGGATCCTGAATCACCACTGTCTGTTGGGCTGCAAACAGCACCTTGGCTGCCGAAGTTCAAGCCTGTCTCTCTCCCTAAATACAACGGCTTCGTAAACTCCAGGCAATTCCTCATGAGATACGAATCAGCTGTGAATTCGGCAGGAGGAGATGATGTTGCTCTGGCCAAATCATTCATCATCACTTGCGAAGGGCCGGTACTGAATTGGTACTCACTGCTGCCTCCACACTCAGTCTACAGCTGGGTAGACCTCAAGACAAAGTTCATGCAAGCATTTCAGATGTTCCATGACACAACAGCGGAAGCGTCAGATCTGTACAACTGCAAGCAGAAAGACAGAGAGCCACTGCGGAACTTCGTGAGGAGGTTCATGCAACAGAGGTCTCAAATCCCCGAAGCTGATGACAAAACAACGATCGAGGCACTGATCAAAGGTCTCACCCCAGGGCCAACAGCTTCCCATCTCACGAGAAAGAAACCCAAGACGATTGAGGAACTTTTTCGCAAATTGGAGGAGTACATTTTGTCTGATGACGACCACCGCAAGAGGGTAGCTGAGCGAAACGAGGCAAGACAGGGCAACAGAGACATGACATGGCGGGCACCACCCCAACATCCGTGAAACGTCAACAACGTCGGAAACTCGCAACCGGAACAAGGCAACAGTCCAAGCACCAGGGGAGGATTCAATCCCAGAGGAAGGGGGAGAGGCAGAGGCCCCCATGACTCACGAACCACAACCCAAAAGATCCTCACTTCTATTGCCAGTATCATGGGAGGGGCCACAGCACCGAAGGGTGTCCAGAAACAAAGAAGAACATGGCAAGAATTCAGCAAGAGAAGGCACTAATGAGCATCGCATCCTCAATGCCAGGCCAGTTTCGTCCGAATTTCTGGCAGCCGCAATTCGCGAATCCACAGTCGAGTTCTGTCTCAGTTCAGCAATTCCCGCAACCACAGTCAGCATGGCAGCCGTCGCAGCAATTTTTCCCTCAGTCGCAAGCGATCCAGTCAATCCAGCAACCACAACCCATTCGGGAAATCTTGCCACCACCTCCAGAAAGTTCGTCAAGACCTCAGTCAGGTTCGGGACCTTAGAACTCCAAGGCATTGCCATCGTTCGGGACTATCATGCCAATCACGGGCGGATCTGCTATGAAATTCGAAACCAAGAAACAGAGAAGCAATTACTTCAGATCTGTGAACACTATCATCAATGACGGCCCAGCTGCACGCCCAGAGTGGGCAAAGGTGCCAATCACCTTCACAGAAGAAGATTTCGTGCGAAATCCGCGATTCACAATGACGCCATGGTCATTGAGGTGAATATTGCTGGGTGGGTCATAGGAAAAGTCCTAGTTGACAATGGGAGTTCGGTGGACATCCTGTTACTGAAAACTTTCGAAAAGATGAATCTGAGCCAGCACATGTTAACCCCCCCAGAATACCCACTGCAAGGGTTCGGAGGAAAGCCATCAAGCCGGTCGGAAAAATAACGCTCCCGGTTTCCTTCGGAGATCTCGAGAATGCCAGAACGGAGAATCTCACTTTCGATGTAGTCGACATCTACCATCCGTACCTCGCGATTTTCGGCAGAGGGTTCATGAACAAGTTCGACGCAGTCATAAGGCAGCAGTTCCTATGCATGAAAATGCCCGCACCCAAGGGAGTCGTCACAGTGTTTGGCAATCAACAAGAGGCCAGAAACATAGAAAAGGGACATACACCTGGACAAACAAACGTATACCAGCTGAGAACAGCCGATGACCATAACCAAACTTTGTCCTCCCGAACCAAAATCGCCACTTCTGTTGTGACAGAACATAGTCTGCAGGTTCGGGGTTCCTAGAGAACTAACGGTTGACAATGGAAAACAGTTCGACTGTTACACCTTCAAAGAATACTGCAAAACCTTGGGCACTCAAGCGAAATTTTCGTCAGTCTATCACCCGCAGTCCAACGGGGCAGTTGAAAGAGCCAATGGCTTGATTTTTTTTCGAGAATCAAGAAATACCTGTTCGACCAGAAGAAGGGAAAATGGGTACATGAATCACTAAAGGTGATCTGGTCGCACAACACCACAGTATCAAGAGCAACAGGTTTCACACCTTTTCGCCTGCTTTTCGGCACTGAGGCTATGACACCGAAGAAAATCAAGAATGAGAGTATAAGAGTCTTGAAAGGAAAAGAGCCAGAGGAAATCGATAAGAAGGTGAAAAAGGACATGATCGAGCTGACGATCCTTGAGGCCGCAGAAAATATTGAGAAATACCAAAGAGAAACAAGGGCATGGAGAGATAAGAAGGTGATACGAAAAGACATCAAGACGGGCGACCTCGTGTTGAAAAGGAAGAAAAATTGGGAGAACCCAGGAAAACTTCATGAGTCTTGGGAGGGGCCTTACATTGCCAGGGAAACAGACATGTCAGGGGCTTTTCGTTTAATGGAGCAAACTGGCGAAGAATTGTCGTACTCGTGGAATGCCGACAGACTAAAAAGGTATTACCCATGAAAATCCCAGTTGCATCTAGATGTAATATACAATAGTTTTTCTATTTTCGTAAGCTTCTATTCTAAAAAAATAAAATCCGAATCACATGTCTATAAGTAATTTCGGGAGAAAAAATCAGCTTTCCTTTTCCTAGTTGCATTAGAATAAGAAGGACCGTACTCTTTTCCTTGCAAAGGGGGCTCTAAATCAATAGGCAAGGTTTTTAACGAAGTGGATCCTACGTAAATACTCTTTGTGATATATATATGAAAAGGGTCTTCCCCCAAATTGCGTATTTCCAGAATTCCATCGTGAAAAAAGTTCGTGAAAAAGGCTTCGTGATAGCCAGAATTCCATCGTGAAAAAAGTTCGTGAAAAAGGCTTCGTGATAGCCAGAATTCCATCGTGAAAAAAGAAAAATGTTCATGAGAAAGGCTCCGTGATAGCCAGAATTCCATCATGAAAAAAGTTCTTAAAAGGGCTTCGTGATAGCCAGAATTCCATCGTGAAAAGAGTTCGTGAAAAAGGCTACGTGATAGCCAGAATTTCATCGTGAAAAAAGAAAAATGTTTGTGAGAAAGGCTCCGTGATAGCCACAATTCCATCGTGAAAAAAGTTCTTGAAAAAGGCTTCGTGATAGCCAGAATTCCATCGCGAAAAAAGAAAAATGTTCGTGAGAAAGGCTCCGTGATAGCCAGAATTCCATCGTGAAAAAAGTTCGTGAAAAAGGCTCCGTGATAGCCAGAATTCCATCGTGAATAAAGAAAAAGTTCGTGAGAAAAGGCTTCGTGACAACAAGAATTCCATCATGAAAAAAGAAAAAGTTCTTGAGAAAGGCCTCGTGGTAGCCTGAATTTCACCGTGAAAAAAGAGGCCTGAGACAACAACAAGTTGTGGCCTAGAAAAAAAATCCCATCCACGAAGTGATTCCCACCAAAGAGGCCTGAGACAACAGCAAGTTGTGGCCTAGAAAAATCCCATCCACGAAGGGATTCCCACCAAAGAGGCCTGAGACAACAACAAGTTGTGGCCTAGAAAAATCCCATCCACGAAGGGATTCCCACCAAAGAGGCCTGAGACAACAACAAGTTGTGGCCTAGAAAAATCCCATCCACGAAGGGATTCCCACCAAAAAGTTTGCATGATGATTTCGAGAAAGTGAATGCCTAAGGGGTTGCCTGCAGATTTTCATTTAGTGTAGATTGTTGAAAATTTTTTAAATATCATCATTGTAAGAAAAGGGCAAGGGGCTCGTTCGGAGAATCGTAGAAAATCTTGGTTGAAGCAACTGAGGGTTGCAGTATCAACCAAGGCAAGACTGCCGATCGGGTCAAGTCCACAAAATTCGAAAACAAATTTTGTCGACTTGCGCAATGACGGTTGAAGTTTTCAAAAACTAACGAAGATTTCTCCTAAAGATATGCTTGAAATCCGTGAATAGTAAGCGTCACCAACCTGCCTTCAAGTTTTTATGCAAAACGGCAAGGTGGGGGAGGGTGACGTTTTTTTCAAGGAAAAAAACGTACTTGTTGCCTTATTCACATAAAAACTTCCGAATAGTTCGTCAATAATTACAGCAGTCACAGAAAAATTTAAAATGAAAGCTCTACAACATGTCCTGGTTTACAAACATTGTTTTCAGCCATATCGCTAGCATAGGCGAAGTCAGACGCACCGGCTAAGGGGCTAAGGGGCTCCATCTTCGGAATTTTCGCGGATCGCGAAGTAGAAGATGCAGAACGTCTCTTCTTACGAAACAAGAAAAATGAAGAGAGATCAAAACAGCCTATAGAAAATTTAAGCGAGGCCTCAAGCCAAAAATCGGAAAAGTCTTGTTCGGGATGTGCTCGTTTGAATAGACGCCACGCTTCACCACTAACGAACATCCTATCCCGATGAATTCGTAGCGGCAACACGTCCTGCGTAGCCCAGCTTGCAGGACCTGCGCAGGTTAAAGTATACAAAACATTTGTTCAGGGAAGTTTAGTGAATCTACATAAATGTACAGGCAATCTTGAATACACCCAAGGTTCGGATATAGCGTCTAGTTCATAACATCCACCTTCGAAGAATCATCCTCATGTTCGGGGGCTTGCTCGCCGTCGCTGCCTCCATCGCTGCTGCTGCTATTGCTGCTGCTGCCGCCTGAGCCCCCTTCGCCTGAGTCGCTTGAATCTTCGCCGGAAGTCAACCCTTCGGGAGACGCAGCGATGTCCTCACGGTCCTCTTCCTCGTTCAGCTGAGAAAGAAAAGTAAATGTGAAGAAGGTTCGAGAGACTGAAACATCAGCGGCAGACACAAGTCACGAAATAGAACAAAGAAACTACCTCAGCAAGCTTAGCGCGAGCAATGAGCTTAACGGTCTCCTTCCCACTGGTCAACCAGAATTCCCTCGCGAACTTAATTTTAATAGCCTGAACATCGGCATTAGCTCGAAGTATCGCAGTGCTTGTGGCGCTGGGGAATTGGGAGATCTTCTCGTGAAACTTCTCCAAGTCGGCGCAGTCATAGTCATGAAGAATCTTCAGAATACTCTCCACAGAGAAAGCAGTTGTGAAGTCGCTAGCGCCGGAGATCACCTCAGAGAGCGCTTTGAACTCAGCCTCCATCCAATCCATAAATTCGGGAATCTCAATGTTATCCGGGAGAGGAGCTGGACGAACGCCGAACTCGTTCAGCGACTTCTTGTATTCCTCATAGAGCAGTTTCAGCTTCTCCAGAATCTTGGAAGTGTTTTTCTTCGAGGCTTCACTCTGCTCAGCCAGCGCCTTTTCAAGATCCAAAATTTTGCGATCTTTCACGCTAAGAGACTTTGCGAGGCTGGCGTTGTTAATGCGGAGATCTTCGGAAATCTTCATAGCCCTCTCATGCTTCTCCCGAAGATTCTCAATCACGCTAAGGTAATCTTCGTGGGACTTCTGAACTTTTTCAAGTTCCTTCTTGGATTGTTCAAGAGCCGATTCCACGAGCCCCTTTTCATCCTGACTTGTCTTCAAAGCCTCTGCCAACTCAGCCACTTTTTTCTCAAGTTCTATGTTCGCGGATTGGGCGAGGGCAAAGCTCCGCTTGAGTTCATTAGATTCTTGGGAAAGTTGCTTGTTCGCCTTTTCTTGTTCAACGAGCCGCTCGACGGCAACTTTCCCAAGCATAGAATGCTTAAGTGCATAGTCCTCCTGAAAGCGCGCCAGCTTCGAGGGAGAGTAAGAGTGCAGAAGATCCTTGAATTCTGAAAAGTTCAAGATTAAAGACTCAGATAAAAATTCAAGAATCGGGAAAAAACATGAAAAAGTAATGAGAAGGAGCGAACCTTGCTTACTGAAATGCTGCATGGTGACCTGTTTGGCCGAACCAGAAGAGGCCTTACCCTGAGGCGAAGGGGTGGCTTCGGGAGTAGGATGAGGCATTTTATCAGAACCCGAAGCAGCTCCTTCAGGTTGTCCCGAGGTCTCCCCTCCTGAGTCATCAACAGTCATAGATGATTTCCACAGAGTTAAAATCTTAGAAGTCTTGCCCCCAGCGCCAGTTGTCTCGAAGCCAACACTTAATAATTTGTCGCGATGAGACGTACCAAAGCTCTTGTTGAAAGCAGCCAAAGAAGGGGAGGGAGTTTGATCTTCGGGAACAACTTCCCGAACTTCGACCAAAGGAATTGGTTCGGTAGGGTTTTCCCCCCTTTGTACGGTGAGCTCGAGTTCCTTGGAGAATTCGGGGGAGGCTTCATCCTGAGAGCAAGCGGGTTGAGAGATATCGGCAGCAGGCGCTTCAGCAGCAGCGGGGGCCTCAGCGGGGACAGAAACTTCAGCTTCGGCAGGGGTCTCGGCAGCAGCAAGTGTAGGACCCTTGCGAACTTCGGGAGCAACATCTGAAAAGGAATCAACATCCACAAATTCGTTTTCAGAGCCTGACGGACAATTGTCTCGAAAGTTAAACAGAGGCCAGAAATAAACACCTTTCCGGCTCACTGCTTCTATCGAGGCATCGTCGTCGAAGGCGGAGGGAACTCGCCGAACCCCGACGGAAGAAACCTTCCTCACCGCTTTCTTCAATTTTTTGCGGCTCATCTTGGCAAGGCCCGAAGCCGCTTGAAGCTCTGCATCCGAAGTTCCCTCGGAAGTCTTGTGTTTACGTTTCGACGATTCTAGAGATCTCGTCCTTGACGGCTTGACCCCAGAGGAAGTGCCTTCGCTGATAGAAACTGAGCCTCGTTTCGAGGACCTTCTTCGGGGGGCGTTGATAGGGGCAGCCGAACAACTGGCCACTGCAACTGCGGGAACCTTCAGCTTGGGACCCGGGCCTCGAGAATTGAAAGACTTGTCACCGCAAGCTTCAGAAAACACGCGATTGATCCTTCTTTTGTGCTTCACGAGAGCTTTATACGCCTTGTACTCATTCATGGTGTATTCGCCGATCATTACATTCACCCTTTTCTCTATTTCAACCATGAAGGCGTCAGCACTCTGATCTTCGCGAAGTTTAATCCCGAACTTCGGAAAAGGCACCTCTTGCGCAGCCCAGTTCACCTTAAGGTACACGATCTTAGTGGGCGCCCAACCACTTGAAATAGGCTAGATCCGGGCGGCCACGAACTCTTCAATGATATCGCGACCACCAAGAATGGTACTGGCAAGATGAAATGCACTCTCGCAGTTCCTAATCCCTAGGGCCCGCTGATTGAATTCGGCCGTGTTCACCGCAGTAAGGGGCGCAATCAGGCAAGACAAGGGATGAGCCGGGCCGGTGTAGCCGGGAACTTCGGACATGTTGATCTTCAAATAGAACCGGTGAGAGTTCCAATCCTCGGTGAAGTTAGACTTGCAACAGGGAGCAATCTGGATTCGGGTGATCCCCTTTTGGGTATTCTGGCGACGGGTGTTGAACGTACAACACGCGTGCTGAGTGTGATAGAACTGTCCATTGCTGCCCTTGACAACTTCGGGGATAATCACCAGTTCATAGAATCTGGCAAAGGCGGCAACGCTGGGGTTGCAGCCGAAGGTTTTCATAATCCAAATTAACTTTGACAACTCAAGAAATGACGTCGGCGAAAGCTGGTGAATCTTCACCGAGAATGCATCCAGAATAGCAGGCAGGATTGGGTCGCAGGGGAACCTAAGTCCACAAATGAAGAAGTCCCGAAAGACCACAAATTCTCCGTCCCTGGGGGTAGGGATTTGCTCGTCAAGCGGGGCTCGTCCAGCGCCCGGAGGAAAGAACCCGGCTCTCTCGTATTCCCGAATCATGTTAGCCGTGACCTTGGATTCCCCGAAGGCGAGTGAGGGTGGCAACGGTCCGGTGGTCTTCGCTTTGACCAAGTCACTGACGCCGGCCTCCACGTCTCCGATATCTTCGTCTTCGTCAGATTGGACTTCCCCATGTTCGTGACTCCTGGAGCCACTAGGAGAGCCAGCATCTCCGGCTGGTGCAGCATGCTCATCACCTTCGACAGCAGGGTCAACTGGAAGACCAGCTGCAATGAGCTCTTCAGTAGTCATGTGTCTAGCTGTGCTTTTAACTCGAGCCACCTGACCAACAGAAACAAACATGCGAATCAATAAGAACAACATTCGAGAATGAAACACATAGAACAAAAATACCACTTCACTAAAGCATAACAAGTAAGAATTGATAAGAGAGAAATAAAAGAATACCTTAGAGAAATGCGAAGAGAACCAGAAGTTCGCGAGCTTTTCAACAAAAGACCAGGTTCCGCGAACACGAAAGAATCACGAACCGCAAGAGAGCAGAAAGACCGTAAAATTTTTTAACAGCGGCAGCCCGCTATTTATAGGGCCGGGGAGGGGTAGTTTCGCGAAACCCGCCTCGATCTAACCGTCCTTGGGTTCCCGGGCAACGCGTGTCCCCTCCGACGTTCCGAGGGTGACGTTTTTTTACTAAATTTCCGAAGGATTCGTGGAATCGGATCGTCGGAGTCAACCCGCTTCCCCGAGGGGCTAGTGTTGGGGAATTCAGGAAAACCCGTCGCACTCGAAACGTTGAGTTTGACAAAGTTCTCGAGACATGTTTTTCAGGGGTAGGGAATTCACGATTTTCGGAAGCCAGGAACCCGTGAAGCCTCGAATTCGCGAATGTGCGAAGCTCGGAAATCTGGATTCGGTGAAGAAATGGGGTCACGAACATGCGGAAGCCCGGAACCTCGAGCTGTCGATGGCGCGAACTTCGGAGGACGGCCGATTCGGGAATTCGTCGAGGACCCAGTTCGGGAGTCACGCGCGGAGACATGCACGAACCGATGGAGAAGCGAAGGCCGATTCGGGAATCTGTCGAAGACCCAGTTCGGGAATCACGTGTGATGACATTCACGAACCGGCGGAGAAGCAAAGTCAAAGTTGTTGTCCCAAAAAGTCCGGGTTTAGAGTGTGAACTAGTGGCAGATTTGTAAATATGTTAGACGAAAAAGACGTTCTTGTATGTGTTCACACTGGGAATATTCTCTGAGGCTGAGGGTGTTTTCGGCATGTGAAAGTCCCTTCATCTCCCTATAAAAGGGGACGCAAGGGCACGTGTAAACGGATTCCGACTCTTTAGAACTTGTGCTATTTGCAGAGGAAATCACAGTCTCTTTGCGCTCTCACTCTGTACTGGAACGTGCTTAGAACTCTCTCTTGTGTTAGGGTAGTTAACCGAATTTTTTGGGTAACCCCCCAACACTTGGCCCGCGCATCCCCGCGGCCTCCCCGCGCTGCCCGATCTGTCTCCACCGGCTTCCCAAGTCCCACCCTCTCTCTTCCCGGCGTCAGCCGCCGGCGCCTCCCTCTCTCCTCTTGCCGGCTGCCGCTCCACCATTTCTCCCCACTGCGGTCACCGCGCCTCGACACCAGCAAACATGATGGATGCGGGGGCGATGGACGACGGGAGGCGGTTGTAGCAGCGGTGAGAGAGGTCAGTTACACATCCCTCCTGCCTCTATTAACTTGTACGTTTAGTATTAGATTGCAATCAATTGCATCTGTAGATGGTCTGGATAATTAAATTTCATTTGTGAAGTCGATTCATTGTTGTATCTCCATATCTGTGGACAAAAGATTTTAAGAACCAACAATATTTCCTTCAGTCTTATTTCCAGAATTTCTGAATATTTTGGAAACATAAATATTCTGATTTGAAAACATGACATAGCAGCCCGGAATAAACTTTGTTTGACATATTCATCTATACTCTGTAGGTTGACGCACATGCATATAACTGCTAAATAAAAGCTTTAGTAAATGGATATGGTTCACATATTCATCTATAGGTTGATACTTTAATTATATTTTATTAAAGTTAAATAACTAAGTACTTCAATTGCAGTTTACGAATTAAAAGCCATCTTTTGATATGCATGGGAATATGAAGAGCTAACCGACCAAGACCTCTGTGACAAGGACATTAACCAGAGATACATGGTCTTTGTATTTGTTTTATTCTTGAGTGAAAAATTTTGCTTTCAAATGTTGTAAAAAAAATGCTGCCAAAAAGATTATGTCACACATGGAATGTCTGTAATGTTACAGATTCAGTGTGCTGTTTATATTTTTGGGCATATTCAGATTGTGCAACATGACAACAAGCACTTGAGAAAACTGCTTACTTCTCCAATAAGATCTCTGATGACTGTTTTATTTGAAGATGTTCTACAATCTTTTATTACTTATCTGGATCCAAAAAGTTACTAGCCAAAACTGAATGATAGACGGTCGAGGAACAAAGGCAAAGTTTGGATGAAACACGGCAGCTGCCTGATCAAAGAAAGTAAGCACTCAATTATTTATCTTAGCTGCAAAAGGAAAATACTGGTTTATAGCTTATAACACAGGATGTATGGTCATGCCTTAGAAAGCTACCTTTACAAAGTCCAACCTTGAGCTGACACACTTGTCCTGCTTAAAGTCACATTTTGCGCTGCTGGGCTCATCATCTTGTCACATTAAGAGCAAAGGGGCAGCATGCCTGCTTCAGTTTGGAGATTACTAGAGTGGTGTTCTTAAAACCATGACTCTCAGACCTGGGGATCTATACCGCGAACTATAAAACATTGGTTTCAGCAAGTAAAGTATTAGTTTTCTGAATTTTACTCTGCATTTGAAGTTTAAAATTAATATACATTTAAGTGTGTTTGATTGAATATCATTCTCTTTACAGTACCAATTTCGATGATAAGATTGCCTTTTCATATAGTTGATTACAAAGTATGGAAGATCTTTTGAAGACCTATCAAGGGGGATACAAGATGAGAAGAAAACTATCATAAGATGAGGATATTAGACACAGGATTTCAGCCGGTTGGCTGAAATGGCGCCAAGCTCTGGCGTCCTCTGTGACAAGAAGGTGACCCAAAAGCTAAAAGGTAAGTTCTATAGAATGGCGATTCGCCCGACGATGTTATACGGTGCTGAATGTTGGCCTACAAAGAGACGACATGTCCAGCAACTGAGTGTTGCCAAGATGCGTATGTTGCGATGGATTTGTGGGCATACAAGAAGAGATAGAGTCCGAAATGAAGACATTCGGGATAGAGTTGGAGTGACACCAATTGAGGAAAAATTGGTCCAACACCGGTTGAGATGGTTTGGTCATGTCCAGAGGAGGCCTCCCGAGGCACCGGTGCGTAGTGGGGTGCTAGACCGGGTCGGTAGTGTAAGGAGGGGTAGAGGTCGACCTAAACTAACTTGGGAGGAGGCGGTCAAGAGAGACTTTAAGGAGTGGGACATCTCCAAGGAGTTAGTTATGGATAGAAGTGCCTGGAGACTTGCAATCAATGTGCCTGAGACATGATCTTCCCTTTTTCTGTTGTGCTTTTGTGTTCGCTTCTCCTTTCCTTGTTTCTTGTGGGTTTCATCTCTAGCCTACCCCAACTTGCTTGGGACAAAAGACTAAGTTGTTGTTGTTGTATTTCAATTTAATGGTGCTAACCGAACAGGAAGATGTTCCAGAATTGGGGTCTGGCTTTGCAATGTGGCAACTGAAGCACTGCGCTCCAAATGTCAACATGCATACTTGAAGTCGCAAATTGAAAGCACTTTGTGCATGCCAAATACATGTTTGTGCCAAAGACATGTTTGTATCTTTCAACAGTTCTGGTCTTGTATGATACGGATAATGTGTGGTTTAACATATCGACAGTAGATGGGTTTGACAGAGTTTCCTTGCCATGCAGCGAATTGGTGCTGCACCTGATATGTATTTATCTCCTGCCTTCTTGATGTCAGTGTTTTATCTGATTGATTAAGTATAATTGTTGATTGATATAAAACCTCAAACTCATTTACACGTTATACAAAATAAATTGGTACTGATTAGTGAATGCATTGTACACAACACATGGAGCAACCAGTTATAGCCACACTAGGCTTATATGGTACCGCGCCTCTTTTCTAGTCTTTTATGCTAGCCCCTGAGATCTATAGTTAATCACGACTAGGTCCTTATATGTTGTTTTCTTCATATCTTCCATGTTTTAGCTCCGTTTTAACCCGTTCAAATTGCGATAAGTTCATAATAATGTAAAGTACACGCTAGTGGTATGTTTTCATCATGTTTGTTTTCTAAAAATTAATTTTATATTAATTTTGATTAATTCTTAGCTAAACATGTCTTTTCTAAATAAAAGCAATATCGGTTTTCGTTATCAATGTTAATTTGATTAATGTTTATTTCACATACTTTTGCAAATAAAATCTAATTAGATCTTTACCTCAGTTTTCTTATACCAAATGTTAATTTGCTTAAAGTCTAATTAACTTTTCTAATTAAAAGTTGATTAGGCCTTTACATTGGTTTTTCCAAAATAAATGTTAACTTGATTAATATCAACACAAATGTTTTTCTAATTGTAACTTGGTTAGTTCTATATGAATCATAAAGTTGTACGCTTAGACCTTTTCACCTAGTTGTTTATTTATTAAACTAATGTTTAACTGGTGTAATTTATATGTGAATATTTATAAATAAAATTTGACTAGGATCTTTACACCGGTTTCTTCAAATAAAGTCTAATCTGAATTAATGTTAACATATGTGTATTTTATTTCTAAAATATTCTTTATATTTGTTTTGATAATTAAAATGAACCTACGCTTATAGTCTTTCATCATCATAAATGCAAATAGTTTGATAGACGTTCTCCGTCCGCTCTATCTCAGTATCTCCTTTGATCAAGTCTATCTAAAGCTCTAAATCTTTCTAGTATTAGCTCAAGCTCAACCATGTGCAGCTAATTAGACCTTTCCTTTCTAAGCACGTTTTATGTGCTTTAGGGATCCATAGAAATCGAGCCTATCCTTTAGTGCGCTCTTTTAAAGCTTTCTTTTGATCGGTGTATTGTTCTTAGTTGCTTGTTTGTTTGATTTGTGTATGCTTGTGCCCGATGTTTGAGCGAGTAGAGTGAATGTTGTTCGCGAAGCTTTGGAAGAGCTTGAAGGTGAAGACATTCTGAACAACGACTCTATGGCTAAAGGCAAGTGTGTCCTTGATCTTTCGTCCCAATAACTATGTTTAAACACTTTGCATATGCCTGCATTTAATATGATGGGACCCATGTTTAAGGTTTGACTAGTGTTGTTTATCATGTGCCTTGATCAACCGGGTTTTTCTTTATATTGGGTAGCTATGCTTAGTTGCTATACTTTGGGTTATGGTGGTTATAATGAACATAATGTTAAACATGCTTTCCTTTATGTTATATATCTCTGGTTGCTTAATACAAGACCATATGCTTAATCGGAACATAGAGAACCACCCAGGAAAACCGTACTACCACAAGGCATATGGCTCTGCCTTGCTGAGTAATTATAGGACTCTAGTGTTGGGCTGGTGGTTAGTGTTGGTGGAAGTCGGGCCCGAAGGTGGACGCCGACACAACAGCCCCCTGATCGTTTCCCTTCCTTCACGATTATCCCAAAGCTACTTCCACTACTCTAGACGAGGGAAGGAAACGAGGAAATACTTAACAAAACAAGAAATGAAACAAGGAAACACTCAGCAGACTGAAGACCGAAGGTTTGGCAATTGCCTTCGGTGCTCTCTTTTCATTACAGTGTGTTCGTTCCATTACAAGGGGTTCACTATTTATAGGAGTCCCCTGGGTATGGTCATTTGCCTCAATTACACCTTTTCCGTTCCTGACAAACAGCTTTAAACACTTTACAAGGGCATAACAGTAACTCCCGGCGTCGTACAAGCCTCCAGCGTGTCTTCGTACGACCGAAACACCTTTACACACGGCGCCCCTTGTCTCTGCCTTGTACGGCGCCCCCTTTACACGTTCGTCGTGGCCACGTGTCGCAGCACGCTGCACCTTCAGCACCGAAACAGCCGAAGATCTCGCCCTGGTCGCGTCGTGCCTTCAGGGACGTCTCGCCCGGGCCGCCTCCAGCCCCGGGCCGAAGTGTTCTCGATGCGCAGCGCTTCTGGCTCTTCCAGACCTTCGGTGCCGAAGCACAACCGCCCGTACCTTCGGCGCCGAAGGCCAGCACCGCTCAGATAGGCCGCCCCTGCACAACAAAACTCACATAACTCGAGTAGCATTAGTGTTTCCGTTAAACCAGCACCGCCAGGACTCCCTTGTGTAGCTGAAGCTGCGTGCGAGCCGAAACTGTCAGCCTGGCTGGACGTGGACAGAGCTTTCGAAGGTCATTTTCCCCAACAGTTGGGGGGAGGCAGGACTCACGGAACCTCGTGCACTGAAACATACTAGGGAAGTCTTTGTAAAGGCCTCGTAGCGTCCCTATGCAATCACACCTCGGCAGTGTGGTATGATGCCTGATCAACATCGCGTGGCTAGTTTCGAGATGGCGCGCTAGCATGAATTTATAGCCAAAGCCGCACCCCGTGTAGCTGGCGAAGTGATGACACTATCACCACGTGATAATGGGACCTGCGGCCTTGTGCATGATTAAAGGTGATGACATTACTCTCTCTGACTCACGACGTCTTTGTCGTTTGCGCATCAATGATGCCTGAGCCCCGCCGCGGAGGTCACATGGCTACAGTAACCCCCTCGATCAGTGGGCAGTTTGTCGTTTTCTGGGTGGCAAGAGAATCTCCGACCACTGTTGACCCGTGACTGCAATCTACACTACACGACAAAAACTGACCCTGTGTCAGATGGCTCAGCACCCTAATTTAGCCCCCTCTCAACAATGACTCCACGACTTCCCTCTACGACCTGATGTCTTTTATTCGCACCCGCTAGGCTCTGCATCCTTGTGCACCCGCTATGGCTCTGCACGTAAACGGACCTATTCCAATCAGCCTATATTTCTATTTCCTAAGCAGAATGGTCGTAGGTTCGATTGAAGACCTTCAGGGGTAGGCGTGTCTCGCTGCTCTGCCAGATCCGTCTAGGCGCCTAGAGATCAAAAGCACCATGGAGATCGGAAAACTTCACTTCTGCGATTTCGTCGGACCCCCGTGGTTGGTGTGCTTATTGCTGAGGTCGCTAATACCTTAGCATCATGGCTCTGTTGGATGGTTAGCAGCTATGCTGGTCGTCTAGACACCAAAGCAACCTCCTCGAGGTCGGCATGCCTTAATTACCTAGGTCTTGCAATACCTCAGTATGTGTACGGCTCTGCCAACCTAGTTGGGCGCCCCGGATGCGTGACCTTCTGAGGTCGTTGTGCTCTCGTAGCCCTGCCAGCCTGCTCTGTACACCAAGGATTTTATGTCAGGAATGAAGGCCTCCCTGAGGGGCGCGCCTAATGGCTCTGCCAAGTACTTCTGGGTGCTCGTGCGCTTTTGTTTTGAGGCCTTCCTTAGGTCGGCATGCCTCGGGTGGCTCTGCCAGACTCTTGCAGCTATGCAGGATATCTGGGTGTCTCTACACTCCATACACTCAAAGATCAACATTATTTCGTCAGTTTCATCGTTGATAACCTCTTCATGCAACGTACCTTTCAAGATCTTGCTGGGTAGCCTCGGATACTGGACATCGTCGATTTGAGACCTCTTTGAGGTCGGCACGCCTACAAGGCCTCCCTGAGGTCGGCCCTGCCAGACTCCTTGCAGCTATGCTAGGAGATATGGGTGTCTCTGCACTTCGTTCGATCAAGACCATGACTCAGTTTTTCTTCTCTTTTTTGGAGCATCAAACCAGCCATGTTGTCTGCTTCAATGCTCGGGGACTACTCTACGAGTGCGTCTTCGACGCTCTCTTGTTTTCCTCGTCGTACCGACCTGTTGGGAAACCCGTTTCTCATCACGTCGCCACTCGACCTAATTTTTCTTCTATTCTTTTTTTTTGGATCATCATACCGACCATCTTGCCCGCCACGATGCTCGGATACTACTCATGAGTGCATCTTCGATGCCCTCTGAAATTTTTTCATCATCGTTTCGATCTATTGGAAGCCTGCTTCTTATAGGTCGTCACTCGACCTCTCTTCGTTCGGCAAGACTACAAACAGGTCGGCTGCCAAGCTGATTTGTTCTTTTGGACCGACGTGCATGCTATTCGACCTGTCGATGGCTCTACGACTTCGTCATGACCTCTCTAAAGTCGCTGTGCATACACCTCGCTCGGGAGCTTGTGAGACATGGGTACCCCTGGGTCCCCACCGACCAGGCTCACAGCCGTCCCCGACAAGTGGGTCCGGCCTACCAGAAGACCCGCCAACCTGTCAGTGGGCCCAACCGACCTATTTGGCGGCCCACACGACCCCGAGAAAACCTTCCAGAAGATTCCCCAGACGACCTAGTTCAGCACGACCTCAAGACTCAGCGCACGGAACAAGACCTCGTGGATTATGACCAAAGCAGGTCGACAGGATATGCAAGAGTTGTAATCAACTACACTTAGGTTTCCCTGTTGTAACCGATTTGGACTCCGGTCCACCGACCTTGTACGTCGCCCAATATAAGGCGGGCAAGGGCGTCCTCCCAGGGACAACCAACAGACCATCGACAGGTCGCCATGTAATCTCGCCACGCCAGTGATACAAACCGAAGAACTGGACGTAGGGTTTTACTCTTCGGAGGCCTGAACCAGTATAAATCGCTTTATCCTTGTGTCATCGTAATTTTCATGTGCTACACTAGCATAACCATCGCGTTCTTAGCTCCCAATCTCCCCGCCGAACAAATAAACCACAGGGATTAACACCTCTGTGGGTTGTCCAGATCTCACCATCTGACAGGTCTAAAGTTCTTCGGGACTTTTACGCGACTTGTGGGTAAAGATGTACAACCTCTACAGAGTGTTTAAAACTAATCGATTAGTCGTGCTCACAGTCAAGAGCAGTCTGGAACCTCACATGATAATTGAATTTGAAGATGGACTTAAATCGTGCTCTCTGGTTATGCTTGCCATATTCTTATGGTGCATCTTACCTTATGCTTATTGTGGGTGGTATAAATTTATACTTTATTAGTAATCAGGTGCTAATAAAATTTGACAAACTAAAATGTTAAATGCTTATAGCCCAGTCCACTATAAAGCCATTGCATTCATTCTTTCCCCACACTTGTTGAGTACGACAAGTGCTCACCCTTGTTATAAACAATTTTGCTCAAAAAGAGGAAGCTACCATAAAGATGTTGTTGAGTTCTAGGCGTACTCAACCCCCAGTCGACTGCCTATGATGTTTGGAGCCTTCGTTTCCAGAATTAAGCGTAAATCTCTGATTATATTCCTTTTTCTAACGTGATGCTGAACCGTTATTCACTTATATGTCACTATATGCATGAAACTTGATCCTAGCATGCATATAGGTTTGCACTTGGGTTTCTTTGGAAAAACAGGTGTGACAGCTGCGCCCCGTGGTTCGCCTGCTGGCGCGCCGGCGAGGGAGGTTTGCGCAGGCAGCCGGCGAGGGAGAGGGGAAGGTTGGGGGAGAGAGAGGAGGGGCAGGTTGGGCAGAGCCGACGAGATAGGGTATGTGGCTAGTGTGATTGGGGAGGAAGGCGTCCGTGGGGGTGGGTGGGGGATAAAAAAATTTGTGAGATGCGGGTCCCACAGCTAGGAGTTGGGATGGAGAAGAGATTTAAAGGATGACGAGTGCAGGAGAGAAGAATATAAAGGAGAGAATCTCGATGACCGGGACAGTATATTCCATTTTGGAGGAGGAAATAAAGGATGACGAGTGTGGATAGTCTCATGGGGCCTTATCAAAAGAGGAGGAAGAGAAACGCAAGCAAGCTAATCTTGAAGCTAAGCTGCAACAAAAAAGTGTGCTGCTGGTCATAAAAAGACTGTTGGCAATGCTTCAGAAAGTGAAGTAGAAAACCTGCATGAAGATGATGATCTTTATGAACAACCAAAAAAGCATTTTGGATATGGCAAAGATACATATAAAGTGAAAGCTGAAATTCCTTCTTTTAGTGGAAGTGTTGATATAGGAGAGTTTCTTGATTGATTATATGAAGTTGAAACTTTCTCTGAGATCATGGATATCAACCAAGATCGCAAAGTACCTTTAGTTGCATATAAGCTGAAGGGAGGTGTCGGTGCATGGTGGCACCGTCAGCAAGAAGAGCGTAGGTTGAGGGGTGAACCTCGCATAAGATATTGGCATCAAATGAAGGCACTTTTGAAGGCTAGATTCTTGCCCGCTGATTATGAGCATATCCTTTTCACTGAATTTTAGAATTGTACACAAGGCAATAGGTCTGTTTCAGACTACACACAAGAGTTTTTGAGGCTGCAAGTGAGGTGCAATCTTGCTGAGACTGAAGATCAACAAGTTGCAAGGTACATCAATAGTCTCAATGATGTTGTAAGAGATCAGTTGGCCATGCAACATATTTGGTCAATAGATGAAGCCCAAACTCTAGCATTAAGAGCTGAAAGACATGTGAAGACAAAGAAGATAACCAAGTCTCAATCATACTCTCACATGGAGGGCTCATCAAAAGGCTATACTAGCAAGGCAGAGTAAAATAACTCAATCAAAAGTAAAGAAATCTAAACCCAAGCAAGTTGTCAAGAAGATTAGAGCAAGAAAAAACCAAAATGTTATTAAATGCTATAAGTGTGGTGAAGAAGGACATGTATCCAACAACTGTCCTAGAAGAAAAGTTGTCAATACTACACGCCATGAAAGTGATGATGATAGTGATAATGGTGAGGATGAATATGAAGTTGAGGAAGAACAGGACATTTGTGAAGAGGAAGGTGATGAAGTAGTATGTGTAATCCAACGTCTCTTGTGCTCCACACCACAAGCTGAAGACACACAAAGAAACAAGATATTTGAGAGCAAGTGCACTATGAATGGCAAGGTGTGCAAATTGTTGATTGACAGCTGCAGTTGTGAGAATCTAATTTCTCAAAATTTAGTCAAACACTTGAAGCTTGACACTCATGATCATCCAAATCCTTACACCATTGGGTGGATCAAGAAATGAGTGAACATGAGGATCACAAAGCAATGCAATTTGCCACTGTCTTTAGGCAAATATTATCGCTCAAATGTGCTTTGTGATGTGGTTGACATGGATGCTAGCCATGTTCTTCTTGGAAGACCTTGGCAATTTGATGTGGATGCTACACATAAAGGAAGACAAAATACTTATTCTTTCATATGGAATAAGCGGAAAATAGTCATTCTACCTAACAAGCTAGATGGTTCTACTTCTAAGGTGGAGGAGAAGAATATGTTGACTATTTCTCACACTCCAAGTGACTTTGTGGAAGATTTAAAGAAGGCTGATTTGTGTGTTGCACTTATTATTAAGGGTGAAGAGCAGTCTATTGCTGAAATTCCAGCTGAGATTCAAGGTCTCCCATCTGAATTTCAGAGTATACTCGGGGAGCCTCAAGAATTACCACATATGAGAGGAACAGCACCACATTGACTTAATTCCTGGTGCTAGTCTTCCTAATCTGCCACACTACCGAATGAGTCCAAAAGAGCATGCTATATTGAAGGAGAAGGTAGAAGAATTACTGCATAAAGGACATATTTGGGAAAGCATTAGTCCATGTGTTGTACCAGCTTTACTTACGCCAAAGAAAGATGGTTCTTGGTGTATGTGCGTTGATAGTAAAGCTATTAACAAGATTACCATTAGGTACAAATTTCATATACCCCATTTGGATGATATGTTGGATCAATTAAGTGGGGCAAAGGTATTCACTAAGCTTGATTTGAGGAGTGGCTATCACCAAATTCGCATCAGACCTGGTGATGAATGGAAAACAATCTTCAAGACCAATGAAGGGCTATCTGAATGGTTGTTTATGCCATTTGGACTTTCAAACGCACCAAGCACTTTTATGCATTTAATGAATCAAGTCCTTCGACCCTTTCTATCTCAATTTGTTGTGGTTTATTTCGATGACATCTTAATCTATAGCAAAGATGAAGATACACACTTTGAGCATGTCCGGAAAGTATTGGAAGTTCTAAAGCAGAATGAGCTCTATGTAAACTTGAAGAAGTGTGTCTTCCTACAGAAGAAACTTCTTTTCTTGGGCTTTGTCATAACAAGTGAGGGTATCCATGTTGATGATTCTAAAGTTAATGCAATAAAAGAGTGGCCAACTCCAAAGACCATTACAGAAGTTAGAAGTTTTCATGGTCTTGCAACATTCTATAGAAGATTTGTGAAGAACTTCAACACTATTATGGCACCAATTACTGAATGTCTGAAGAAAGGGAAATTCCAATGGAACGAAGCTGCTGAAACGAGTTTCAAAGAGATTAAAGAGAAGCTCTCACAAGCTCCTGTCTTAGTTCTACCAGATTTCAACAAGACTTTTGAACTAGAATGCGATGCAAGTGGAGTAGGCATCGGGGCTATTTTATCCCAAGAAAGAAAACCCATTGCTTTCTTCAGTGAGAAACTAAGTGAAGCAAGGCAAAAATGGAGTACATACCAGCAAGAACTTTATGCAGTTTTCAGAGCATTAAAAACTTGGGAAGTTTATTTATTACCTAAGGAGTTCATTGTCTATACTGACCATCAATCCTTGAAGCATTTTAGAAACCAGAAACATGTAGATCGCATGCTAGCAAGATGGGCAACATACTTGGAGAGATTTAACTATCTCATTGTGCATAAGTCTGGAGCAACCAACTGAGTGGCTGATGCCTTGAGTCAACATGCTTGTGTCCTAACTTCTTTTGAAGCTGAACTGCCGGGTATGGATCAGATCAAGGATTTATATGAGAATTATGATGATTTTGGTCAAATCTGGCTGAAGCATCTACAAGGGCAAGCACTAGATGGAGAATATGTTGTGCAAGATGGCTATCCATCTTTTCAAGAGTAATAGATTGTGCATTCCAAGAAGTTCTCTACGTGACAAGCTAATTAGAGAACTACACTCAAGTGATCTTAGCGGTCATGTTGGGCATGACAAGACCATCGCAAACCCACAGGAACACTATTATTGGCCACAACTCAAGAGAGATGTTGGAAAGTTTGTGCAAGATGTCCTATATGTCAAACCTACAAAGGTCAAGCTCAAAATGCCAGTTTATATATGCCATTAACAATACCAAGTGCACCTTGGGAGGACCTATCAATGGACTTCATACTTGGTTTACCAAGAACAAGGCGTGGGAATGATGTCGTTTATGTTGTGGTGGACAGATTCTCTAAGATGGATCATTTTATTCCATGCCGAAAGACAACATATGCCCATCATGTGGCTAATCTTTTCTTTAGATAAGTTGTTAGACTACATGGTGTTCCAAGATCTATTGTTTCAGATCGAGACAGCAAGTTCCTTGTTGCATTTTGGCTTACATTATGGAAGCAATTCAACACTGAACTGAAATTTTCAAGCACAGCTCATCATAAATAGATGGCCAAACTGAATATGAATAAATTTTTGGGCAACCTAATTCGCTGCATATGTGGAAATAAGAAAGGACAGTGGGACTTAGCTTTATCTCTTGCTGAATTTGCTTATAATAATTCTCAACACAGGTCTACTGGAAGAAGTCCATTCTCTATTGTCTACACAAAGGTTCCAAGGCATGTGGTTGATTTATTAAAGCTACCATCAAGAGATAATTCCATATCAGCAGTAAGCTTTGCTGAAAATTATTCTGATTTGTTTAAGGAAGTTCATGATGTCTTGAAAGCATCGAACCAGAAATACAAACAGCTAGCAGACAAAAAGAGGAGACCGATGTCAATTGAAGTTGGTGATCAAGTGATGGTTTATCTGAGAAAAGAGAGATTGCTGGAGTTCATGGAAAATTAAGGCAAAGAAGATATGGCCCATTCTCTATTTTGAAGACGATAAATGATAATGCTTATGTAGTTCTAACACTTTTAATGTGGCTGATCTATTACTCTATTATCCAGAACAAGCACTTTATGAAGATAACTCGAGGTCGAGTTCCAATCAAGAAGGGGAGGATGATGAGGGACATAATATGGAAAATTCTTGAACTATAAATCTTACAAGTGAATTTGAATTTTGCTTTCAAGGACTAGAAGACAACTTGAGTTTTGCCTCTATATCATATACTTATCTTAGTCAAGAATTATGATTATGTCCTTGCATATGTCATCATATTACTAGAAGATACATGGTTGTTCTATACAGTTGCATCTTAGGTGTTATTCAGTCATATATGAGTTGTAATGAGTAAGGTCTAGTTTTAGCTTTAGCTGCCATCTAATTGGCTAGTAGTTGTCATCTAGTTGGATATGCGTGTGTAAGGCTTATGAGCCTATAAATAGAGGCATGGCCTCTAGTTTTATAACTTACATTGTACCCTCTATCATATGAATAGGACTGGATGTTCCTATCATAGATCTTGGTCTAGATCTGTTCTTTGAGCTTTGGATTAAGCTCTTGTTGTCTGTGGATTCAACATTTTGTGCTAGATCTACCTACAGCACCTTGGAGTGGTTCTTCCAAATTAGTGTGCTGCATCACAACAAAAGCAACTAATTCATTGTAAAGCTTACCTACTGATAGGGCTGGATATCGAGCCTAGCTCGACTCGTTAAGGCTCGGCTCGTTATGGCTCGGCTCGTTAGAGCTCGGCTCGTTTCAGCTCGTTATCTTAGCGAGCCAGGAACCTAGTTCGGCTCGGCTCGTTAAGAAGCTCGAGCTGGCTCGTTAAGCTCGCGAGCCAGCTCGTTAACAGTTATAAATTTTAAAAAAATCATAGTTAACAGGTAATACATGGAATAAAAATGCAACATGTTTACAAGGCAACCAACAATGAAACCAAGTAATCAATAAAAAATTTAGTACTCCAAGTTATTAGTCTGTGATTTGAAGTTGGACCTATTAGGCCGTTTGTTGCCTGCAACCCAGCTCGAGCTCGGCTCGTTATCGTAGCGAGCTAAAACTTGAGCTCGGCTCGTTACAAATTAACTAACGAGCCGAGCCGAGTCGAGTCGAGTCGAGCCACTAACGGGCGAGTTCGAGCGAGCTAACGGGCTTCGAGCTTTTTCGTCCAGCCCTACCTACAGAGGTTATTCTTTCGTTTACCATCCACACTCATTCATGCACAGCCGTACATCACACACACACACCGCGAAGGTATGTATACTCATATTACGTGCGCTCACCTTTGGTGTATTAATTGGACGGCTCCAGCTGCTGAAGACTGGACATCTATCCTCGTAGATTTGCTTTACTATGGGTCTATAACTACGGGACATCTATGAATCCTATGATTCGTTGGAATGATAAAGTGTTTAATATTAATCAGCTGGAATAGTTCCAAGGTTAAAGCTGGAACATATACTGGACAAGCTCACAAGCCAGACCATATGTAGAAACATTATGCCGTATTCTGCAAAGACAGGTCGCCTTCCAACAGAAAATAGCTCAATATTGCTCGACTCAGCATGTTTGTCATAAAGATCTTCAAAACATGAAGTCATATTGCAACTAGTACCATTACCACCAGGCACCAGCAACAAAAAAAATTAATTTAACGACACCTTTCCAAAAATGCAGAGAATTACGACCAAACAAAGGCATAAACACACCCATTTATATACCATTTCTTAGCGCATCAACTCATACAGGTGTTGAAGGGCCAACAGAAACCTCAAGCAACAGCGACTGATACAATGTTCCCAGGCAGAACAAGGACTGATACAATGTTCCCAAGTAAGATATTATGAAAGTCAGACTACTTTGTGCTACAAGAACAAGGCAAACTGAGGAATGTCCTTTCCCACAAACTGAACTGTACCCAAAAAAAATAGAGCATACATGCATACAGCCTGTCCGTACATCAATTACACAAAAAAACGCAGCCAATAATCAATTATACAACTTAAAAAGCCAATTTAAGCATGTACAATCAGGCTGCATGGATGCTCTCTTTTTCAATTCTCTAGGAACGCAGATTTACAACAATACATAAATATATCAGCATGATGATTTAAATGGTAAATTAGTTTTGAAAAGAAGCCAAGTTATCACATTGCCTGGTGATTCATGAGAGAAGCCACCCCCCCCCCCCCCCCCCCACACACACACAAACACACAGAGACACACACAAAACCGGAACACGCTACAAGCCACACAAAATGTGAATAAATTAGATTTGGACACGGCAGAACAAGATGGAAAGCACTCAAACCTTGGTGCTCGTGCAAGAACTTGCCCAATGTTTAACTCACAATCTACATCATACCAGTTCAGATGGGATACTGAATTCACCTGGGGGAAGGAAAAGCTAACAAAAACCTTGTTATAGCTTAAATAGATCAGAAAGAGCTGCACTAAAAACAAAGGTGCTTCCTGTTAAAAGGAGCCTACTGTTGTTACATAAAGGCTCTTGTGACCCCCCTAATTACAGATAATTAAGAAACCTTCAAAAGCTGGGTCTCCAATTCATATGACCGAGCTGTTGTTGCTGATAAGCCCCAACTTGGGGACCAGGAGCCGCCACCCCGACCCCAACATTGGGACCAATAGCTGATGGCACCTGTTGGTGCACCATAGGGTGCGGACTTACAATAGAGGGAGGCTGCTGGGGATGGTACAAGCCTGGGAACTGAGCATGAGAGGATTGGGCCGTAGCATTGAAAGATGCATTCGCTGGATTTGGCACAAAAGCACCAGGTGTTGCTTGACCTGATATGTTGTAGTATGGAGGAACCTGCATAGTTGGAATCTCTCTACCTGGCTGGATCCATATGTCAGATGTCTCAACCTGTGGAAGATTCAAGTAGTAAAGTTGACACAAGCTCAAAAAAACAAAAAACAAACAAAATGATCCACCTTAAATACACCAAACTGAAAACCTAAAGCTATTATCGTTATCCCCTCGCCGCGCCTCCTGTGGGGCATCCGGCTGTGGTAATAGTGCAGTCCAACCAGGGGGTTGTCGATTGTGGGCTGGCCCAAGGAACGGTTTGATATCCCGGGTGTGCAGCAGGGTTTGGGAGTTTTCTCGAACGAGAAAAAAAGTTTGCTAAGTTTCCTTCTTATATATAGAATGCTGTGGGGGCAGTCTTACCCCCACCACTCAAGTTTTTTTTGTTATTATCGTTATCCATAGTGTCCTTATTGGGATATGCTACCTCTGTCTGATTTACATTTACAAGGCAAAAGATGGGGCCACTAGCTTTGTACACGACCGAAGTCAACTGCCCTATTAATGCGATACAGAACCATACCCCAAAATATCCAAAATATCAAAAACTGTAAAATGTACCTGCTGAGTTGAAGCATAAATGTTGTTGTCCTTATACTTCATCCTATTGACATCATCAACACCAACTGCAGCTCCAATAACACCTGGAGAACCAAGTGTAAAACCAGCTGGAGTGTAGTTTCCATAACCTGAAGGGTTACCAGCTGGAACTGGTTTATACTGTTGAACTCCATACTTCATGCCTGCTGCGGTTAAATGTGAACCTCCACCAGGCATCTGGAGATAATTATTTCCATTTGATGGATACGGGACATTTGGCGAATAGTTTGGCAAAGGCATTTGATAAACTGGAGAATAGACATGTCGGTATTGCATGAAATTTGGAAAATGTTGCACATGCATTTGAGGGTACATCTGTGCTGCGGCTTGTTGCTGAGACATATGTTGCTGCTGCGAAGAGATTGCAACAGGGTTGTTGTTCACAATATGAGGATTTAGGGCCTACAAATATCAGCACATGTCACAACTTAATCATGAAATCTGCTAACATGCAAAAGATGTTGCAAAAGAAGTTTACGAGAAACACAAAAGGGACTATTGTAGAGACAAGGTGAAAAACAGTACTACCTCAGACGTGGAAGGAAGTACTTGTGAGTGAACATTAGATTCTGGCATCCTGAACACCTGCACAGCATTATCTGCTTCCGGATTTTCTGAAGTGTACCCCTGATACGAGTTAGATAGTTAGAAGAGAAATCACACATTTCATCCAAATTACTATAGTAAAAGTAATTGTTAAAATGGAATAAGCAGTCAACCTCTGTAAGCAATGTATATTCTGAAAGATGTTAAATTGATTGTATGGTGATAATAATGGTTTCAATATATTAAAATATTAATAGTGATAGTATAATAGGAATTAGTACTTTAAGTCGCATTTCGAAATTAAAAACTAATTCTAAAAAATTATAACAGTTCATATACCTGAGAAGTGGAAGTTAATACTTGCTGATGTACATTAGGTTCCACCAGTCCATATAACTGTGCCTCATTATTTGAATGCATATTAGGATCTTCATGACCATATGTCTGTAAGGATTAAAGTTTTAAATAATCTAATAAAAAATAGAATACCAAACAAAAAAAACAAACATATGTCGAGCATCGAAACGTGTGCGCTGGCAAGCGTTATTATACAAATTACTTGTTGACTTACAGAAAAGGCAGTCAAAGTTGTGGTGATTTGGGTGCTTTCTCCATCCGCTACACCAATTGGAGTGTCACTCTGAACTAAGCCAAGACCATCATCATTCTCTACTTGTCCACTCATTCTGTCACTATCCTCGGATGGTGGTAAGGAAATCTCAGCCGTTGATGTGGAGAGGTGCTGCGAAGATCTAGTTTGCTCATCCACGTCATCTTGTCCAGCACCCATACTATCATCTTCACTAACCTCTTCAACCGAATCTTGTACACTACATATAACAAAATGATTATCAGAGAATGTCGTATAATAAATTATACATGCCTACAAAAACTGAAAAATACTATTAGGATTTGTCAAATAACATTTACTAAGTTATAAATATCTAAACACCCAAAATGGTTGTGCTGAAATGGCTGGCCCGAACATGAAGTAAACTAAGGAATCCAGCTTTATTGAACAACGAAGCACTATTAAATATAGAAAAAATATATTATTGACTGCAAGATCTAATTTAGTGTTTTCGATAATAAATAACTTCTGGCAAAATGACTGATAAAAAGAATTGGCAACGGTTAACCTAACTGTTCTGGTAGTTCAGAGTCTGGAGAGGTTGAGGCCGGCACTTGTTCTGAATCAAAACCAGATGTAAAACTGCCAAACCTTAACTTTGTCTGCTCATATTCAGGCACGCGAAGGTGTTCCGGGATGATAACATGCTCTACCTCGTGCAAGTCTGCCTGTGAAAGTTTATCAGACAAGCCGTTCACATCTGGTGCATTAGCATTTTCAGTGTTGGTAGCGGAAGGAGAAACAGCATCAGCTACACTATTATCTGCATCGGCTGACTTTTTTGTTGATTTTGGCTTCCACTCCTTAATAGGCTGAAAAGCTGCAGAAACAAAATTATCATCATCCAATAAGAATACTTCCCATACAACATGTGGCCAGAGAAAACTTGAGGAGCTAAACATGAGGGACAAAGTGTAATTTGTGTTCAATTTAGAAATTCTGGCATCATGGAACATGAAAGAGCATCTTAAATAAAATAAAACAAGGGACTACACACAGTACACGATAATGAAACTGAGAAGCTAAACATGAGGGACAAGGTGTAATTTGTGTTCAATTTAGCAATTCTGGCAACATGGAACATTTCATGAAAGAGCATGTTAAATAAAATAAGACAGAGAACTACACACAGTACACAGTAATGAAACTGATATATAAGGTAATAATATTGTCTGTAAAAAAAGTTGCAATACGTTTGCTTTCAAACTTCAAAGAGCACACCACTAATCTAAGTTTTTTCACAAAATCCTTTACAGCTAGGAACAGGAATATACCCTTCTGCTGAAGCTACAGCATAAAAATCACCAGAGAGTGTTACCTTTTTGGTTATTAGTAGGACCCTGGTGATACTTGTTGACATTTTGGGCTACAAAAGATCTACCAGTAGGCCTTCCACGAAATTTTGCGTCAGGTCTCTGGTTTTGTTGAACGTTTCTAGACATAAAGGTGGAGTGACGCCCAGATGTCCCAACTGAGGAAAAATTCCCCCTCTGAGTATTAGCATAAGAACCACCTGGTGCATGCATCTGAGAACCAAAATGGCCAGCCGGTTGCCTAGTGGAATTAAAAACTTGACGTCGAGCAGGTCCAACAGTTCCACCAGCATTTCTGGTATTGGATGGCATCTGGGCTGCTGGGTCAGAACCTGGAAAGTGCTGCTCATTCTGAGAGTTCTTCAAATATGGCTTTGCCTGCTTCTGCATAGCAACATGAGTGTCCCTATTCCCTTGAGGTGTCTCAGAGTGGGGGGTGTGCTTAACATTTTGATGTGTGATCTGGACATCCGAGGTCGCAGCAGGTGAACGGTTTCGACCAGACTGAACAGCACTGAACAAAGACATGGAAGAAAGGTTTAGTTTGATTACAAAATGTGCATATGCAAAGCAGCTGCCACAAAAATTTGAAGGAAGAGAACACTTTCCAAATTTATATTTTGGTCTACGTGGTCAATGTAGTATGGTTCTGGAATCTAGTTACACAAAACCAAAAACTGACTATACCCAAAATAAAAAACTAGATATACACAAGATACACATTCTCAACGGCAGCTACCTGTCAAGATATGTAACCCCGATATTCCACAAGTGTCCAAGTACAGTAAGCCACGGAACAAAGAAACATCAAACCTCACTTTTCAGTTCACAGTATTAAGTTACATTGATAGTGGAGGTGGTGCGATATCTACAATTGATTTTCTTTACCAGGTGACAATGGACAAGAAAAAACCTTCAGCTATAGAGGAAAACATCGTGAAATAGAATACTTGTTGGACTACAATCATTATACGACTCAGCCTCACAAAATGATGACAAGATTGTTTGACAAACAGATGAGAGCACAAAAGAGTACACAGAAGCAGAAATTGTCAAAAATAATACCTCCTATCAGACATTTGTACATTTGGTGGACCTTTGTGCCCTAGTTCTGGTCTGTTCTCCACCGCATCATGTTGAAATCTATTATCCCTCACAACCCGAAATTCCCTACTAGGACCTGCATCAGGAATTGAGTTACAAATAAGTTGCAAGCTCACAAGCATGCTAGGTTAAAGGTGGGAGGGAGGGTGGGTGGGGTGGGGGGGATTCTGATATGAGGATTGACTACAATGCATATCACAGTATGGGGCAAAAAAAGAAGAAAAAGCAGCATATTTACCCTGCTTCCAAGGGGTTTGTAATCAGAAAACGTTCAATATCTAAAATTTTCAGTATGGAAACCTCAAATTCAATTTGAGGAAAGAAAAATATTATACATAAACCAAATTTCACGAATACAAAAATGCATCAAAAAGTTACAACAAATTATGCCATTTCAAGAACTGAATAAGATAGAACCTGTCCAAAACTATTCTCGAGGTTTATTTCGTCTAAATTAAATACCACTCAGAAAGAGATGACTCAACAGATTATTTTTTTCCAAAAAAAAGACATTGCTAATTCCAACCAAATTTGTTAGTTGTCCGCTTATAAAAGGCTAAAATCCAAAACCTATCTAAAGTGTTATTTGAGAGACATTACAAAGTGTACTGCATGGAGAGGGACTCAGAAAATAAGCACACATCATACGAGGCATAATGGTATTAATCGAATGGTTTTACAAGATCCTATACAAAGAGGTGTTGCAAGCAAAGCTTTGATAAGAAGAAAACAATATACATTTTCAAACCGACGACAAACTGCATAAGGCTTAACTTGTGTACTACCTGACATCTGACCCTGATTAGGAATTCTTCTTTGATCATTATTCTCAATCCTTTGTGTGTGCGGCTTCATCCGTTGTGGGTTCTGCTCAACTCGTGCAGTACTATCAGCAAAGCTCTTCTGACCAGAACTCTGCGTAAGAGAATGTAACAATAACCATATTAAGCCGTGGATTTGACCAGGTGCTTTTAACAAAAGACCACCCAGGCAAGAGCACTAAACAATACACAGAAGCAACAAACCTGGCATGTCTATTCAATTCATATAACTCATTAATGCATATCTGTGCAAAATATTTCATAGCCAATGCTGAGTAGCACGGTCTAGAGAAGTGAATTTCTAGGCCGCTCAGAACCTGGATGATGGCACCTAGCTACCCACTGCACCAGGCCCACCTTCGAAGTTCAAATACAGTACTCATAACAAATATTGAAAACTTAGATTTCCACTATTATCAAGAGTACTATAACTCTTGAGGACTCAGTTTTCATTCATATGTGAGCCAAAAACTAGTAAACAAAAAGGAAAAGAAAAAAGAAACATTGGAGTAAATAGGCTGCTGAGGTATGTATATTGAGGGCAGAAGTGACATATATAAATAGTATTGCATCTAGTCTTTCATAGGACAGGTTTTCTTTGTGTTGGCACTATGCACGGCTGCAGCTCGCAATTTAGGGGCATAGAACCCAACTGTGCCTTTTTTCTTTAGACTGTTTGAAATTTTGGTTACCATAAAGAAAAGTCCACGTACCCTAGTACGCTACCAAATAGTAATACATGACTTTATATTTTAATCCTGCACTTTGCCATTGCATTAAAAAAATCTCAAACTGTTGATCTATACCTCTTTCTTCTTGTCCCTCTTTCTTTTAACTTCGTGAAATGGATCTGCAAGTGCAAATATAACAACAATTACTACCACAAAGAGAGCATGAGAAGAGCATGAGAAGACTCACAGTGGCAACAGATTACAAATAATGGTATCTCTCATCCATATTTAAGTTCACAAATAAGGGTGTCACAAACAATAGACACTCCACATATTAGCATCACACAAAAACTTCAAGCTACTTCTCACAAACAATCCATGGAACTAACAATCTGATACTGCGTAAAAGCCATTGACACATCTACAACTAAAACTAACTGCAAACTACCTGCAAAGGGTCCCCAAATCATACAGGTCGAAAACCCTAGACCGTACAACGTAATCCCACGCATCCCCTATACCACGATTGCAGCAGAAGAGCTGACCCAATGCGGCTCGGCGCGCGCCACGAAAACCCTAGCTCCCGGTGCGGCACGAGATCGATCGAGGCGGCCCAGATCGGGGTAACAGGGCAGAGAGAGGGGGGAACCTTGGTTGAGCAGCTTCTGCGCCGTCTCGTTGGGGTCCATGTTGGACTCGCGGAGGGTGTAGAGGATGTCGGCGTCCGAGTGGCCGCCGACGACCTCCTTGATCGACTGGATGGTGGACTGGATCGCCGTCGTGGTGGTGGGCGAGTGCGCCGCCCCCGCTGCCCTGTCCGAGCCCCCGCGCGCCCCGCCGCCAGCCATGCCCGCCGCGAGAGGGGAGATCGCCCGAACGCACGCTAGGACGGGGGAGCGGGTGGTGGTGGAGGCGATCGCGATCGCCGCCGGAATCGCATCAAACGACGCGAGGCCCTGGGTTTCGGGGGGTGGGTCTGGGTTTTGGTTGGAGTGGTTGGGGCCGGCTGGGCTCGGTGGGTGCGTGGTTTTCCAAGGGAGAAGGAGGAAAAATAGAAGGAAATTGAAAAGGTTGCGCGACTTGCGGGGGGTGGGGGCGCTGTGCACGAGTTTGACGGCTGGGGGAGGCGGTAGAGGTGTTAAATGACGGATATGCCCCTACATAGGCGAGCAGCAGGCGTCGGATTTCCGTGTTTGGTAAAGGGCATAGGGGTGGAAGCGTCATTTCGAATGGAGGTAGGGTTTAAATTCGATTTGCTTCGGGGGTCTTGTTTGTATTTCATCCGGGGTTGATTCCGTGGGCCGGGCCTGCATTTGTGGTAATTGAGATTTGGGCTTTCCGTCTTGCTTTGCTGGACCGAAAGGTACAAAAGGTTTTTCTTTATCTTTTCGGCTTTGCTTCTTCCTTTTGCTTCAAGAAATATTCTATCCGTTTAATAAATTTGAAGAGTTTGAACACACCCTTGTTGTTGCAGTCAAACATGGTACGGAACATTTCGGATGCAGTTGGAAGCATATTATTATTTGTTCTTGTCTTTATGCTGGGACAACAAATTATCATGCGATTACACCTGAAAAACAATTATCATGCGATCTTTTCTGTTGGGCCCAGTGGCTATGCACAGGTGGTTGCTGGTTGCCTGGTCTGCTGGTGCTGGCCCTAGGGAATTACCACGGAACAGGTGAATTATGCAACAGAGTTCAGTGAATTATGCAACATGTTTTTGGCATCGGAGATCTGCAATCTCTACGGCTCTGTCGTACGTGTCAGTATTACAGCAGGGGGCCAGCCTGTTCGCTTATCATCACCGTACCAAGCAGTGATAATTTTTTCTCACAACAAACCACCCACCAAAGAACTCCAGTACCAATCTTTTCCTTCCTTCGTAACAAACCAAAGATTCCACCATGTCCACCACCAAACGAACAGGAAGGCATCTTGCTTGCCAGCACAGCTCAGAGCACGGTGTCATTGACCAGCAGAGAGGGTTGGTCCTCCACTCGCCGGGCGCTGTCGCTTGCAGTTGCAGCCTCCCGTTGCCTCTGCACATCCACCAATCGGTACAGGTCTCCTCTGCTCTGCATCTCCAACGGGAGGGTCTCCCTGCACATGTTCTTCTTGATCAGATCCAGGCCACAAAACACATGGTCAGATCAACCAAAATTGAAGTGCGAATCTCAGATGTATACTATCTTATCGTGCCTTGTAGATTGTATCATGGAGAGGTCGATCTCGCCGATGGCGGTCGCTTCCTCGTGCCCAGCTGCTGCAATCAATTCGCCAAACTGCAAAATTTGCAGAACACAAATTACCATCCAACCCAGTTGATTCCAAAATGTCAAGGGGGGGATGTATGCAACTGCTTAGCTTTTGCGGTGTTCGCACCGGTCCAATGAGGCTCGAATGGCCCCAGATCATGTAATCCGACTTCGTGTTAGGGTCTCGCGCCGGCGAGCAGGTTGCAACATACAGCTGAAAACACACAGAAAAATAAGGATTATCTTGGTTATGACCTTATGGGTACAGTTTCAATACAATGCTAGAAGACAGATTATGTGCTAACGACTCGTACCTGGTTGTCAACAGCCCTGATGATGGAGTGAATTGGTACAAGGGAAACAAGATCAGTAAGATAAGTACATGAAGAGATGAATGGCGTTCTAATCTGTGACCTGATCAAAAGTACAGGTGAAACTAACAGCAATTTGCTATTTCTGATAACATCCGTGGCACAGCAGAGAGCAGAACTGAAGAGTAATGGCTAGAGAAAAGGGAAAGAGTTAGTAGCAGAACCTGGATTTCTGCATGAGGTCCCACAGGAGCTCCCCGGTGCTCATGTTGAATGCAGAAGGATAACATATCAGATGCGCGCCTGGTTTGGAAAGTCACGACAAGAGAGGCTGACACATATTGAGCCGTTATGGAAATTGGAGAGGATCTAGCACTGCTTGAGACCAATGTAGCAGATCCTACTGAAATGGTCACAGGCGTACCTCTTGATTTGTACAGCATCGCTAGTTCTGGGAACCTGATATCATGGCATATCCCTATGCCAATCCGTCCGACATCTGTAACACATTGTCAAGAGTTTTCACAAAAGTAGAAGTGGAAAGAAAAAAGTGTGAGCACAAAGCACAGCACATGGACTTCCACCTGTACAGAAATATTAAAAGAATATTGCAGGAGCTTAGCACGATTTTTCAGACATGATGTTCTGACAGATGATACTTTCTGATAACATACTTAGAAGCAATTAGTAGCATTTAGCGGTTAACGCACACCTGTGTCAACTACTGTAGGTTCCTGTCCACCTGTGAACGTGTCAGACTCCTTGAGCATGATGTCTCCTGGGATGTTAATCTCAAACAAATGCAGCTGAAATCGTCCAAAATTTTCCAGCATTTTCCACACGGATCAATCCAAATTACCATATGCAAATTTCACATTCAACATTTAAACGCAATCACGCAAAGAACAGACTGTCCGATCACTCACTTTTCGATGCTTGGCCAATATCTGTCCATCTGGTCCGACGACACAGCAGGTGTTGTACACCTTCCCAGACGCCTTCTCCGGTATCGATCCGCCTACGATGGTGATCCTTCTTGCAGCAGCGACCTCGGACAGCATCGAGATCGACGGTGATGCTCCGCCGTCTATGTCTTCGGCGTAGCTCGGCAGTGTCTCCATTGAGTAGGGGCAGCTCCATATTTCCTGAAACGAAGGCACAGGTCAGAGCAACAACGTCCAACGAAACAATGATTTTAATTCTGCTCAGTACCAAGATTTTTCAGTCAGCTCAGTAGTTAACAGTTTGCTTATTTTAGAGGAGCGGTGAACGCTGTCAGTAACAGAGTGAGGAACGACCAATTCGTTCAGGAAAAAAAAGAGTGAGGGCTGAGGGGACGACTTGCCGGCATGACGATAAGCACGGCGCCGGTTTCCGCGGCGGCCTCGATGCGGGAGCGCGCACGGGCGATGTTCTCTTCCTTGTCCGGTGAGACCAAGAGCTGGCACAGGGCGACCTTGTACTGGAGGCTCGTGCCAATAGTCAATACAGTACATCGTGAAGAAAGTTGGGACAAAAAAAGTGAGCCTGAATTTGCAGCTACCATGAACATGTTCTGCTCGAATTGGGGTTTCAGAACCGAGATCGATGTGCTGTATACCTTGTGCATGTTGGCTTTGGGAGGACGGAGCGGGAGCGGCGGCGGCGAGACCGAGGTGGGAGCCATGGTGAGTTCGATGCTTCAGCTGGGAGGGGGCGATTTCGGGGATCTGAACGAAGGCTGCGACTGTTGACTCTTTTTTAGACCGTGGGGCTGTTGATTTCTTCAGTTCGTCTGCTGCTGATAACACTTGCTCAAGTCCAGCGATTCCATGTTACTTTTAACGGCAATGCTCGGGAGGGGACGTCCGATCCGGTGAAATTAAACGACGCCCTCCCGACCGTCCATCTGTATCGCATCCGACGGCCACGGTTTAGCCACAACCGCTCCTTTCTCCTCCTCATTTCTTCTCCATCCCCCCGTCGGCCCCACCACGCACCCACTCCCCCACTCTCTCAACCGCGCACACCCCGCTGCGCCCTGCATCCGGCGAGCGATCCGCGGCGGCGGCGGTGAAGGGTTCGCCGCGGCCGGTTCGGCGGGGGACGGTGACGGAAGACTCCGATTGGGAGCCTAGCGACGGCGAGGAAGGCGACTCCCCCCCCCCCCCCCCGCGCGTACGCGCTCTCGCTCCCCTTCGTCCGGCGGCGATGCGGTGCGGCGCGGAGGCGTCGGTTGGTGCGGGGTGGACGTCGCGGCCGCGCCGTACGAGGGCGGCGACGGATGGGGATGTTGGGGAGGGTTGCGGCGTCTTCTCGCGGACGCGGGGTCGCCGCTCGCGCTCGGCCGGCGGCGGCGCGCGCGCGCGCCCCCCCCCCCCCCCCCCCCCCCGCCGCGGACGATGAGCGCGCGGCGAGCGAGACCCGCGACGGCTTCCAGGCGACCAACCGCACGAGGCAACCCAGTAAGTTCCTCCCTCGCTCATTCCCCTTTCCTTGAACTGGTTTGTGGCATTTCTCTGTGCGCAATAACTTCACTCGATGCTAGGGTTAGGGTTAGGACAACTACTGAAATTAATAGGGTTGCTTGATGAGTTTTCCCCACACCACACGATTCCATGGATGCTGTTGGGTGTGCTTTTTTGATGCAGGTTGATCTCCATACCATGCAAGTGCTGCAGGGAACTGAACTCAGTTTCTGCAGTTTTTTTGCTTCCGGTTTTGTCTCGTGCGTTGCAGTGATGCTGCTTTTTAGATTCATAGGTTTTAGATACCGCAATCGGTAGTTTGTGCTGATCAAGGGGTTTATTCCAATTTTTCTAGTGTTTTTAGCAGAGTCCACTTTTTCACACCATGAAATTTTACCCGAACCCCTTGCTTCAGGATACCTGCATATGACCATTGTCTGAACTTGGCAAACAGTAGTGTTTTTGTTAGATTTTTGCTTTTTAATGGCTAGATAAATACTACGAGGCATAACTGATAAATACTATGAAGGCATGGCTGGTTGATCTTTTTTTTGAGGGTGTTTTTTTTGGGGGGGGGGTCTATGTGGTTAAGAGCCGTGCGGCAACGCCACAAAGGATCGGGAAGAGGTTGATGCTTCCGCCCCGCGCCCATTTTTACATGGATAGCAATTGGTCAATGCACACTTTTTTGTAGCCTTCATTTGCACACCCATCAATTTCTTTTTTGGAGAAAACAGAGCCCTGCCCTGCACACCCTTCAGTTTTTTTTTAGAAAACAGAGCCACTCTCCCCCATCCCCAACTAACATTTGTGATGTTTATGTTTTTTTCACACACACCCATGTTGCATTCATTCATTTGTTATGTTGCGTTTTATTTTGTTGTTATGTCTCAAGCTTGCCCAGTTTTCAGTGTTGGAAAAAACTGTCCTGGACAGCCCACCCCCCCCCCCCCAACCAAACTGTGATGTTTATCCCTCACTCACCCCATGTTGCAAGCATTCATGTGTTTTGTTTCAAGCTCACACAGTTTTCATTATTTTTTCAGAGAAGACAAACATCAGCATAAATGAAGAGCATTTCAAGTGTTGTTTCTCTGCCCGCAGGATTTGTTCTCTTGTACCACAGCTTTCCAATCAGCAAAAGGAATGGGTGATCGACGCTGGTTTTGGCGCCCTTTTGTCGATGCATGAATTTTTTGTCCCTATCAAACTTGTCAAGTGGATGATGAAGCGTGTAGACCCACTTCTTAGTGAATTCAGGTACAAGAACAGAGTCATTGTCTTCAACCGTGATCTTATCTGCAAGATTCTCGGTTTGGAAAACAATGCCAGAGCTGTGAGGATTTCTGGTGATTCAGATGAGGTGATGAAATTGAAAGGGTTGTATAGGGATGGAGATAGAGCCAAAATCGGGAAGTGCATTTCCATTGCTACAGAGAGCAAGGACACGGAGACATTCATGAGGTCGTTCGCCCTATTGGCTTTAGGGAGCGTGTACAACCCTGGCACGGGTAACGATGTGAGCCTAAAGTACCTCAATAGCTTAGAAAATGTTGAGCTGATCAGCACCTTTGATTGGGTTGGACACATTTTGAAAGAACTGATGGATGAAGTGAAGCAATACCAGAAATTCTCCCCTGAACGTCTTGAGAAGGATCATCAGATTGGATCATGCCTCATCATTTTAGCGGTATGGGTTACCTTTCTTTTCTCTTTTTCCCATGATATCTCATCGCGTGTTCTATTTCTTTATGTCGTTGTGCTCAAGAATTTTTGTATAAATTCGCGATTCATTTGTTTTTCTGTTTTTTTCCATACAGATCGCCTACATGGACCACCTTGATCTGCCATCTGACAGAGGCCACCAAATCAACTACAGTCTACCCCGCATTTGCCATGTCAGGAATGCGGACTTCAACTTTATGATGGTTGTTGACAAGAATAAGTTGTCACTTGGGAATTCTTTTGGGAGGCTACCGGTATGCGCAACATTACATCTTCACTTTTGTAGATGTTGTAGTCCTAAATTTAAAATGTTTTCAGTCATATATTCATCATTTTTTTAACACATGTTGCAGTAGTATTGTTTAGATGTTGCAACCTCAGATAAAAAATGTTGCAGTAGTATTTTGTAGATGTTGCAGTAGTATTTTTTAACCCATCTGTGTAAATACTGCTCAACTATGTTTTTTCACAACACTTATACAAAAGTGGTCAGTACATGTTGTAGGCTTAGAGTTTGAAATGTTGTCAGACCTGTTATACTGCTTAGTTCTACAGCCATAGTACATGTTGTAGGTCTAGATTTAATTTGTTTTTCAGCATTTTTATATGCACCAAATAGAACACATGTTGCAGCAGTATTGTTTAGATGTTGCAGCCTTAGATGTAAAATGTTTCATACTTGTTAAATACACTGTGTAGATGTTTCACAATCAGAATTTTTTTGATTGACACTCATTATACTCATGTTCGTTTTGCTATGCTTATTTCTTTTTTTTCTACTATTTTATGGCACTTATATTGTTCACTATTTGTTTCTGCAGTTCCGCGACTTCTCCCTCACTCCGTATGCCCCCGCCCCCGCTCCTGCCCCCGCCCACGCCCCTGCTGCTGCCCCTGCCACTGGATCTGCTGGTCACGCACACGGGCTTGAGGCATCTGAAGAAGTCCCCATCGTCAGCTCTCTTGATGAATGGCTGAAGCAACCTGCTTAAATTGATATACAGGAGGTATAGCAAAACCCTCATGTTTTTCAGTTTTTTTACAGCCACCACACCCTGTTGTTTGTGCTTTGCAAAAACTGCTAACACACTGTGTAACATGATTTGTTGTTTTTTCGCAGATACCAGCTGAGTACCAGCATGTTGTTGCACACTTTTCCAAGGTTATGGATGAAGATGTCCACGAAATTGCTGCTGCCATATCGAAATCATTTAATGATCAGACTTCGGCAAGGCTTAGGCAGCGTCAGGGGGAGATGTTGGCCAAGATGGCTGAGTTAGCTAGCAGGGCTAGGACAAGTGTTGATGGTGCAGGACCATCAGCCACCGATGGTGATGTTGGCAAAACAAGTGCTAGCGTTGCAGCTGAAGGAGGTACGAGTAAAAGCACCACTGGTGCACCCGTACGAGACACCATCAAAAGCGGTACCGGTGCAGCGGAAGGAGGCACCAGCAAAAGTGCTTCTGCTGGAGCCGAAGGAGGCACCAGCAATGGCAACACATCAACCAGTGGTGCTAGCTCTCCTGGCCAGAAGAAAAGCAATGATTCCAGCCTGTATGACGACCTCCCTTCATTTGACCTGCTGAACTCCGACGGGATTGATGATGATTGCTCGACCCCACCAGAAATCACGCGCAAAGGTGCCCCCTCCTCCTTCCTTTTTTCTATTTTTCCTGCTATTTCTGCTAGCTCTCCTTTTTTTGCAGATTCAACAATTTTTATGTATTTTCATTTTTTTTCTTTTCAGCTGTAACAATTGTCCAAGATAGGGAAGCAAACAAGCCCGGCTCAAGCACAAATGACAAGAAAAACAGGAGGAAGCGGGCTGACATCAATTTGAATCAAGGAAAGAAATCGAAGAAATTGAAGTTGGACAAAGAAACAAAATCTGTGTATGAGAAGTACATCAGCAAATGAGTTTTGAAGAAGCCGGTGACCAAAGAAGAGATCTTAGAAGCGTAAGCTAACTCTTAAAATTCGCCTTCATTCTAACACCCAACTTCCAGTTTTTACATGTTGCAGCAACACAAAGTAGATGTTGCAGGCTTAGTTTTAAAATGTTTCAGACCTGTCAACTATTGCTCAGTTTTACCTTTTTTAAAAATACATGTTACAGCAATGCTTTGTAGATGTTGTAGTCTTAGTTTTAAAATGTTTCAGCCATACCATCATTTTTTTAAACACATGTTGCAGTAGTAGTGCTTAGATGTTGCAACCTTAGATATAAAATGTTCCAGCACATGTTTTAGTAGTGGTTATTAGATGTTGTAGGCCTACATTTAAATTGTTTCAGGCATTTTTTTATAGCCACCATTTTTTGAACACATGTTGCAGTAGTAGTGTTTAGATGTTGCAACCCTAGATTTAAAATGTTTCACACTTGTTAAATACATGTTGCAAAGCAGATCGTGTAGATGTTTCACAATCGATTTTTTTGTTTGACACTCATTCTACTCATGTTGGTTCCACACACTCGTTTTTGTTAAAATAGGCGGTTTCCATGTGTGCTATGAGGAGTTCTACAAGTCGTTTAAGCCAAAGGGCTTAATTGACAACGAGGTCATGACCCTTTGGACCAATCAGTTCAACATTGAAGAAGCTGAACTTTGTGTAAAGGACAATAATGTTGTCAAGAAATATGCTTTCTCAGCCGTACTCACTGTTAGTATCCTTTTTTGTTATCTCTATCTTTTTTTCAAGCACCACTATTTCTCTACTTTAGTTTTTAGTTTTTTCTAACCTTTTGTTGCTTCTTTTTCCCTCTATTAAGGATAAGCTGATCATCGACCCCGACAAATTCATTGATGATAGCTGCAACAGGATGCTAACCATGCTGGACAAGACATAAGATTTTTCTAAGATGGACCTGATACTGTGTTGCTAAACCAAATCCCCTTTTTTGTCTTTTTGTTTTTTGTTTTTTGCAAACATTTTGATTATAGCTTCATGTTTCTTTGTAGCTTTTCTCCCCCATTGTCCAAGAACGTTATTGGGTACTTGTCTGCATTAATATGTTTCTTCAGCAAATTTCCTGGTTCAACCCATTAAATGCATCTCAAGACACAATATGTTTTGTTTGCGCGCAGAACCTGGTCTGTAATCCAACCTTTTTAACTTGCCTTTGTTCATCCTTTTCTTATCCCTTTTTTTACATAGTTGCTTGTCCCGTTCAGCCAATTTCAATAATTAACATTCATTTTTGTTTTGTTTATAACTAGGTCACTAACTTCTCTAGAGCTTGCTTGAACTCCAACGTTTTGAAGAAAGATGTGTCTCGGTTTGTTTGGAATTACCCTAAGGACTACCCTCAGCAAGATAATTTGTAAGTTCACTGAAAAATAAACAAAACCTTTTTATGTTAGATGTTGTGAACCCATATTAGAAATGTTTCAAACTTGAATTAGAAATGTTCCAGAACATTTTTTATTCCAAACAACCACAATGTTTCAGGCTAAAAATGAAAATGTTTCAAACTTGATTTTTAAATGTTCCAGAACAATTTTTCCAGACAACCAATGTTCTCCCAATTCATGTTGCATCAGTTGCTTCCACATGTTTCAAAGGAAAATTATAAATGTTTCAGATAAATGTTTTAGAATCAATGTCTCAATATTTCTTTTTCTGTCCCCATAGGCATGATTGCGGACTGTACACCATGCTTTATATCGAGTCTTGGAACGGGAAGAAGACGGAAACGTCATTGCAGCTGGTAATAGCTGCAACATACTAATCATCTCTTTTTTCCTTTTCATTCAGGCTTTCACCAGCCTTCATTTTTTTTAATGAATGATTTTTTTATACATGAACTAATGTCCTTTTCTTTTTTTCAGCACATGATGGGCGATTACAGGAAAGTTAGTGCAGTCGTACTTCTTCTTTCCTCAAGCAACGAAGTCAAGTTGAGCGAGTTTGTGGAAAAGCATTGCAAGAACAAGTAGAAATGGCTCACACCTTTGTGTAGTAGAATACCTTCTGTTCCAGTAGTTTTTTAGGGACCTTTCAGACTTGTGAACCTTTTTTCAGAGATTCTAGTTATTCGTTCTACTCGATGTAAAACACACGGTTTTCATGATGTTGCTGCAGCATGTTCTGATTGTTGCACATCACTTTTCGAAGATGTTGCATTATCCAGTTTCCCATATTTGCCCCCAAAACATTAGCTAATACCTTCTGAAACATCTTATAATAACAAACACAATATGAAGGGATTTAATTATCCACTTTCCACCTTTACTACCCCCAACATGAGCTAAAACCTTCTGAAACATCTTATAATAACAAACACAACATGAAATGTTTTAATTATCCCCTTTCCACCTTTTCCACCTCCCCATCCCAACATTTCTGCTAACACCTTTCGAAACATCTTACAATAACAAACACAACATGAAGTGATTTAATTATTCACTTTCCACCTTTACTACCCCCAACATTAGCTAACACCTTCTGAAACATCTTCTAATAACAAACACAACATGAAGTGATTTTTTACATGACATCAAGTACGTACTTGTTTTGCTTCTGCAAAACACAAAAAATGTTTTTAAGTTTGATAAAATTAAATGTTGCAGCATATACATTCTGTTGTTTCACAAGATCAACTCAAATGGACACAAAGATACAAAATAATTTAATTCAAAGCTTCAGTTCTGTTTCCCTCAGCTTCGCCCTAAGCGCCTCTGCTTTGGCCATGTACTCACAGGTCTGTACACTATGACCAACTTCGTAGCAATAAGAGCATGGTTTCTTCGCTGCACTCTTAGGCTTGCCCTTCTTTTTCATTGCTTTCTCCCTAGCTTGCATCACTATAGACTTGAACCTGTCCACCTTCTCTTTTGGGCACCCTTTGCTGTTTGTTCTTGGTGGATTCTTCACCTTCAAAATGGGTTTTTGATTTGCCGTAACATTGACCACAACACCATCCTCAACTTCAAGTTGAATTGCCGATGAGTCCTTTGCCGCCCTCACCGTTTCAAACAACTTATCTATACCAAACTGAAACAATGGTGTACTTCTCAATACCCAAACAAGCTTCTGCTGCCAAGGAGGTCATCTTCCTACACAATGCATTGTACCTCAACTTGTTTGTTGTCGGGACACCAAATGTTGGTTCGGACCCGAGAGGCGTTCGGCACCTTTGTTGTCGCTTCCTTCGACCACCTTTGAAGTACATACCTTTCCGGAATTGCATCAACATCCCTATTCGTGAACACTTTCAATATGTGTGGGCAGAGCAGACCATCACGATCAAACATGTTGCATGAGCACGTATACTTTGTTGCATGTCTATCAGCTGACACCGTGCGGACTCTGACAGACGTCGGGTGCACAACTTGAAAGGACCAACCTTGGTCATCAGCAGTAACACCTCCTATCTTGAATCTTGTTGAATCACGTAGCAACTCTTGAAATTTACCAAACACTTCACCAGTGTAGAATTGCGCTGCCTGCTTCTCGAAAGAGTACCTCCCCCACGGGGGGGTCCGAAATCGCCCCTTTGCATCGCTCTTTGTTTTCTCTTTCAGCTCCGGTGTCCATGATGTAGTCATATTGTGTCACGAACCGCAAAGACCGAGTCCCGAGGGTGGATGACTTTTTTGAACAATGAATTCATGCTTTCGCACCTTCCCCGTTGTGCCCGTGAAAGAAAAGAAGTTCCTTCTGAAGTACGCAGGGGCCCACATGCTTCGTGTTGCTGAAATGCTTTGGAAGAACTCATTGTCTTGCGGCTTGTACTTTTCCCCCAACATTGCCCACCAAGCCTCATACTCTTCTCGGTGTTTCAAAGTGCGGTTCACACAAGAATCGAACTCTTTTGCGAAGTCCTTCTCGTGATCGATCAACCACGCAAACTTCTCGGTAGCTTTGCTCAAGCACGTGCCACTTGCAACATCTGTGGACTGCCTTTGGGAAGACTATAGCTATCACCGCTTTCATTGCTTTATCCTGGTCTGTCATTATGTTGGTTGGCTCTCTTCCACCCATCGCTTCCTTCAACCTCTCCAACATCCAAACAAATATTTCGCTTGTTTCATCAGCAAAGAACGCACACCCAAGCAATATGCTTTGTAGGTGGTTGTTTATCCCAACAATAGGCGCAAACGGCATGCCGTATCTATTCGTGCAAAATGTTGTGTCCAGGAATATGCAATCACCAAAACTCTTGTACAGACTCCCTTATCCCGCCATCAACCCAAAATAGGCCCCCGCACAAGATTATCTGCATCAATCATTGTAGCATAGTAGAAGGAAGGACTTTCAGCTTGCTGCTTCTGGAAATACTCCAATGTCGCATCCATGTCTCTATAGCTCAGAACTCCCCTCAAGCGCGTCCTCATGTTCGATACATCATTGCTGCTGAAAGTAAGGTTGGCAATCCCACCATGGAAATCACCAAGAATCCCCATTATCTGCATGGTGCTGATGTTTCTGTGGTGTAATGTTTTGAACAACTCATAGTCAGCCCACGATATGCTCCGGTGGGACCTCAAATGTTTCCTCACCCCAACCCCCTTTACAAGAGGGTGGCTATGCTCAGCCGCATTACAATTACTCTCCACTTCCCATCCCTTTTCCCAACTGCCATATGAGCTTTGCAATCAAACTTTTTGATGGTGTTGCGCTTCCTTGTTGACGTGGTTAATACAGCGTTCGCTGCCCTCTTTTTTGTACCTTCTGATTTAGTTGTGTCATTTGTCGAAGCCCCCGAGTTGGTTTCCTCCTCTGTGTCCTGAGTTGGCTTCCTAGCATGGGAGCATTCACATTCTTTTCTGATTAGTTCCTTGCTACCTCTTTTTCCGCTGATTCTGCTCGAAGCCACCCTGATGCTAAAACCCATTTTGAAAGCATAGTCGTTGTATACTCTTTGTGCTTCTTCTACTGTGTCAAATTCCATACTAATACACAGCTGCACTGGTTGTGAGCACACAACATCCTCATCCTCATAATAGACCTCATCTTCTCCAACCATTACTTGCACATGCTCAGTTGAGTTAGCCGAAATATTTGTAATGCCCACACTGTTTCCGCTCGAGCTTGGGGGCAGCAGATTCAAATCACGCACCTACTGAAATTGATGTTGCAGCAGGGTTAATCACATGTTGCAAATGACATACCAAAATGTTTCGATCATTAAAAAACCAGCAACATCGCTACGCAACATCAAAAGTTTGAAATATCAAAAGTTGCAGCAAAAGCATCTAAAACAACTAGCAAAAAGGATCTAAAACAAGCTAACAACATTTGCACGGCGGCGGTGGACCTAACCTGCTTCGCGGATGACGACGGAGGCATTGACACTGTGTTGTAGGGTGCAGGCGCGCTGTTGCCGCTCGAGCTTGCTGCAGTCCAGGGCAGCAGATTCCAATCACGCACCTACAGAAATTTATGTCGCAACAAGGTAAATCACGTGTTGCAAGCGGCATACAAAAATGTTTCGATGATGCAAACACTTTGCAACATCAAAAGTTGCAGCAATAGGATCCAAAACAAGTAGCAAAAGTCGCCAAAATTCCAACATCGCGCAGAACATGGGGTTCCTCGCCTACCAACATCGCAAAAAATTTTGATGCAAAGCAAACATTGGAGGGGGGAGGTGTATGCGGGGATGCGGGGCGGATCCCCAACCTGCCCAGCTGACGATCCCGGGAGCACTGCCCCCGCGGTGTTGGGCGCAGTAGTCACAACTCTCCCATGGTAGCCGGTCGACGAACCTAGGTGTGTATCGATGGGCATCTTCACCGGATCTGAAGATCGCCTTCCAACAATCCGTCCAACCTTGTGTTCAGTGCGGTCGGAGAAGGCTTCACCCGATGGGGGGCACTCGATTCCCTGGAGGATATGCGCCATACCCTCACGGTGAGCAGATCGAAGGTTTGGCGCCGCCCCTCACCCCCCCCCCCCCCCGCGGGAGCCGCGAGCCGGGGGAGGAAGAGAGCCCGTGCGCCCCTGGGCAATTTTTTCCGAAACACTGAATGTTGCGAACCCTGCTGCTCGCAACATGACACACATAAACTCGCAACATCGATGGAAACTTCTCTCGTTGGATGTTGCACGGACGAGGTTCGCAACATTGAATAATAACTTCCAGAACATCTTAAAAGTTTTTCGCAACATTGAACGCGCGCTGCGCCCCGATCGACGGCTGATAGAGGCCTTCATCCAGATCCTGCAGCTCACGATCCGTCCGACGCTAGCGCCCGGATCGGACGTCCGGGCGCTAGCAGTGCCGTACTTTTAAACAATTTTTTTGTTTACACTTCCTCGATTTGGTATGGCACTCCCAATCTGAACTCTACTATAGAGTACATACACTGTGGTGACATAAGGGCACTCCCAACCCAGACTCCATTGTAGAGTCTTGTTCCTGTATTTATTGATTTTTGCTGATGTGGCACCCTATTTAGTGAGGAAAGAGAAGAAAAATAGAAGACTCCGCGTCTAAGTTAGACGCGACGTCTACGCGAAGATCGAAGCCTTCCTTCCACGCGCGTAGATCCCGTACACCCCGAGTCCCAGATGTGGCCGTAGTTGTGCCCGACGAAGGAGGCGAAGCCCGCACCGGAGGATTTCGCGGCGGAGGCGCCCAACCTGCGTTTCCATGGTGTTGCTGTTCAGAGCTCGTCAGCTCGCGACAGCGCACACGCGGCCGGTGGACCTTGCGGACGGGAGTCACCGTTTACACCGGAGTACCCCGCCCGGCATCGGATCTCGCGGCTGGACTCGCCACGCCTGCAGGAGTGCCCGGCCCGGCGTTGCCGCTTCCGCTTGAAGGACGTCCGACGTCGAAGCTCACGGCCAGACTTGTCGCGCCTACAGATCGCCCCGCCGGCGTCGCCGCTTCCGCCCGCGGATGCCCCGCCGGTGTTGCCGCTTCCGCCCGCAGGATGCCCCCGCCCGGCGTCGAGCCCGCGACCGGACTCGTCGCGCCCGCAGGATGCCCCGCCCGGCGTCGTCGCTTCCGCCTGCAGGGCACTTGGCGTTGGAGCTCGTGGCCCGAATTCGTCGCGACTGCAATAGTGCCTCGCTCGGCCTCGAAGCTCAGGGCCGGAGTTGCCGCGTCCGTCGGGGTGCCCCTCCCAACGTCCTAGCTCACGGCTGTGTCTGCCGAAGGAGCTTCACCCGGCGACCTCGCGCTCAGCTGGCAGAGCCCGCGCGGGATGTTGGAGGTGGATGCAAAGTAGAAGACACATAGGATCGAGTACGAGCATGGGAATGATTGTTTAGACTCTATGGAGAGAAATTTTGCATTGTGGAACATGGTTTCTTGTGATAGAGTCTTACACAGTTAGACTCTATGTATAGAGTCTGGGTTGGGAGTGCCCTAAAACTCATGTCATCATAATTATATTTAAAATATTTTTCAGCACATACTGTTGTACCACATAACTAAAATGTTAACAGATTAATCTTGCCATATAACCTAATAAAATGAAATAAGTGTTATAATTTTAAAATGGTGCAGTAGCTACTTTAAAAATAACATGATTTGGAAAGCTAGTTAAGTGCTTCTCTCTTTGTTTCAAATTACTTGTCATTTTAACTTTTTTATACATTCCTTTTGTATGCACTTAAATATATATTTATGTCTACTAGCAAAGGTGCCCGTGCGTTGCTACGGGTGAAGGAGATATCTGATATATAATAGACTAAACATGATTTTTTTAAATGTATTCATGTATGTGCATTTTTATGTCGACAGTTAAAAGAGTAATAGTAGCAAATGTAGTTGAATTTTATATTATAATATTGTAATTAGGGTTACCAAATTATCTTGCTCTTATATAGGCCCTGCTGTTTGGCTCCACGTTTTATGGAACCACAGCCAGCTGCCGCAGCCCACCGTGCGCACGATAGGGAGAGGAAATAGTGTCGCCGTAGGATTCAAGGTTGCCGGAAGCGAAGTGGATTAGGGGAGCGCCAGGACGGGACATGTGACAATTTACTTAAGGTGATTTGAGACCCCACCTGTCAATGATAGTAGTTGGACCAAACCAAAAAGTGGGCAGAAGCGGTTCTCACTTTAATAATAGGTAAGATATGTCTAACAAAAAGAATGCAACAACAAAAGTCAAAACGACGACATGTAATTGAAAAAAAACATGTTACGATATAAAAGTTGCACCTTTTGCTTTTGTAGAAAAGCATGTGTACGAAGTACGATAAATCAGTCTAGCAATACGCTACTTTGCTGACGCAAATGTTGGCCGCGGTGCAGGTGCAAAGGTTGGAGATCATGGCGATCATCGCTCATATTCAAGAGTTTAGTAATCTTTTCTCCTCTTTTAAGCATGTGCATGTTATAAGACAAACTTGGCAGTTCATTGTTTTACGAAGAAGGCCTTTTTTTCGAATTTGTATCAAGAAGGCCTGACGGATAGGTGTAACCAACCGTCTTGTGAGAGTCCTGTCACCCAGCGCGAATCAACCGCTCGACTCCGGATATGCCCTATTCGCTTGACTTATCAGTCACAGTCATCAGTAAGTAGTACTTTTTTTCTCTCAGAACAAATCAACCACCAGCAATCAGCCAAAACAAATCAACACCAGCCACCAACAATTAGCCAGAACAAATCAGCACCAACCACCAACCAAACAAACATGCTGAGAGTAGCGGTGCGTAGGGGACACCCATAGAAACGGTTGAAAACTTGAAAATGCCCACTCAAGTAGGCAACCACCCTCTAATTAGGATTTTCGCAACTCGTGCTTCTTCGGAGCAGGTTAGCATGACGACCCTTGTTTAGACTGTCTCCAGCAGATGCTGGATCCAGATCTTCATCTGCAAAATGCGCATCAAAGTAGCATTGTACACCCTCCAGCAGTTGGCGCATCCCTTGCTGCATTTTGCAGTCGCTCCCTCCCCGTCAGTCATTCTTGGGATTCCTCTCTCTTCGCTGCATCCTCGCTCCACCAACCGTCATGTTGCACGCCTGCTCCGCCTCGAGCAGGGGCGGCCGTCTTCCGCCCTCCCTCTTCCTCTCCTTTGCGGCCGCACCGCCTGTGCTCCGTCGCGACCTGCTCGAGCGGTCTCAACTTCTCTAGTCGGCCAGGAATTGGAGGAGGTGGACGCGGCGCGTGTCACACCCTGAAATTTCCAATTTCAGGATGTGAATAGAAAGAATAATTAAATAACGATTTTCTCATAATTTTAAAATTTTTCCAACATTTATTTTTCTTTACAGGGAATATAGTATAGGAAAAAAATCCTTTGTTTGATTTTCTAAATTAAATAAAAGTTATGTGTGTTGCATTCATGCCGATGCATCTTGGTGCTTCCTGAGTGCTTAAGGTTTCAAAAATGCGTTTAGGAGCTGTCCAAACTCCCCCGTGAATTTTCCGGAATTTTCTGGGATTTATTCTCATTTTCCTTGAGCTATTTCTATTTATTAGAAGGCTCTAAAATCTTTTTCATGAGCACCAAATGCTTTATTTGGATTGTTCATGTCTTAATCTATCTCTAGGAATTTTCCTGGAATTTTTGTGATTTTCGGGGTATTTTTTCGTGCCTCTAAGCATTTTCTGGGCATTTGCTGGGAATTGTTTTTGCCCTGGAAATAGATTCAGCAAAAAAAAAAAAAAAAAAAAAACCTATCCTACCGGATTGGGCCGGGCCAAGGCCCGACCCAACCCGCTTGCGCCCGCGCCGGCCCGGCCCGGCCCGCGCCCGCGCAAGGCCCATCGGCCGGGGGGAGCTCGCGCCCGGCCGCCGCCGCCGCCGCCACGCAGGCGCGCACCCCTATAAAGGGCGGGCCGACCCCCGCCGCGCGCGCCCGCCCCCCCGCGTTGCCGCTTGCCGCGCCGCCCCTGCCCCCCGTGCTGCGACGCCGAGCGCCGCCGCCGGAAAGTGTCCGCACCGCCGGCCGCCCCCGTCTCGGTTTCCGCCCGCCCTCGTTCCTCTCCCTCGCCGGTGAGCACTCAATCGAGGTCCCCTCCTCCTTCTCTTCCAAATCCGCGCTTTGCTTTGTTGCCCCTAGGCGCTCGTGTAGCCGGCGCCGCCGTGGGAGTAGCCTCCCCGTCCGCCGCCCATGGCAAGGCAGGAGGAAGGGGATGAGTTATGGCGGTTTTGCATATTGAACCCCGTGTTTTCGTGTAACTCTTTAGGTTTTCTTTGTGTCTTTGCAAATGCACAGAAACCCCCTATACATATTAGATTCCTTAAGATCCAATCCATCCCGAAACTTTTGCAGATCTAACCCCCAGATTAGATCCGTTTCGCGAGCACTGTTTGATGTGTCTCGGGAGTTTTCTTTGCTAACCCCTGAAATCTACGGTTAATCGCGATCAGGTCCCTGCAATCTTGTTTTGCTCACCAAATCTTCGTTTTAGCTCCGATTTAATCCGTTCAAGTTGCGTTAGGTCCATAATAATGTAAAGCACGCGTTAGTGGTGTGTTTTCACCATGTTTTGTTTCTGAAAATAAAAATTAATATTAATTTTGATTAATGACTAGTTATGCATGTCTTTTCTAAATAAAAGCAATATAGATCTATATATCGTTTTTCATAATTAAATTCAATTTGATTAATGATTACTTTACATGCTTTTATGAATAAAATTTAATTAGATCTTTTACTCGGTTTTCCATAAGTCAAATATTAACTTGCTTAATGATTACTTAACTTTTATAATTAAAAGTTGATTAGGCTTTTACTCCGGCTTTATAAATAAATGTTAATCTTGATTAATACCAATTTAATACTGTTTTTGATAATGATATGATCTACTCGAATTACAAAGTTTCGTTTAGATTGTTCATATAGTTCAGTTTTTTCTAAATTAAATGTTTAATCGGTTTAATCAATATATGAATCTTTATTAATAAAACTTGACTAGTTCTTTACACCGGTTTCATAAATAAAGTTTAATATTGCATTAATGTCAACATAGGGTATTTTATTTCTGAAATATCCCTTTATATTTGTTTTGTTAATTAAAATGAACCTAGCTCATAGTCTTGTTCTCTCATAAATGCAAACAATTCGTTAGACGTTCGGTATCAACTTTATCTCTTTTGATCAAGTTTATCCGAAGCTCTAAATCTTTCTAGTGTTAGCCTGAGCTAAACCGTGTGCATCTGATCAAGCCTTAGAGTTGCTGTTATCTTAGTAGCTTTATCTGTGCGAGTAATTTGCACTGCTCATTTGCCTATCAAGTAATCTATTCACTCTTGTTTCATCATAAAATCTTGTTTATCAAAGATCTAGTTAGTTGGTGTCCATTCCATCTCTGTTAGGTTGTCTCTTCATGAGTCAGCTGTGTTATTGTACCTAATCTATCGTAGCTATCCTTCTTTAGTGTTTACCCCGTTATCTACTTCACCTGCTAGATCGGTTCACCCTTGGCGAGTATATCGGTGGTTCATCCGAGTTCTCTTTGTAGACCCGCTTTTCCTAAACCCTAGCCTAAGGTTTCTTATGCGTTGATAGTCCGTTTGTGCTTTGTTCTAGTTCGTTTCACCATAACTTATGCGTTAGCACGTGTATCACCTCGCTACTTGTTTTAATATTGAAGATGCATGTTAATCTTGACTAATTCCTATTCCAATGCTTTTATGAATAAAAAGTGAATAGGTTCTAATCCGGTTTTCTTTAATCGAGATGTAATTGGTTAATCCTCGTTCATAACTCGGTTTTTCTAAATAAAAGATGTTAGAGTTAAACATCGGTTTTCATAATAAAGTTAATATGCTTAATGACATCATAAATGCCTTTTCAATATAAATATGTTTAGTTGAACACGTGATATAAAGTTACTCGTTTAGATATCCTATATCCGCTTCATCTTTCTAAAGTAATTGTTAATTTGACCTAACTTCTACTGGAATGTTATAAATAAAACATGATTAGGTTTATCGTGATTTCTTTAATTAAATGTAACCTGTTTAATGGTAACATAGAGTATTTCTCTGAAATATTCTTTCACATGATTTCTTAATTAAAATATGCCAAGCGTAGTCTCTTGTTGTTTGATAATGATCTCACGATAGTTTCGAGCTTAGTTCCGTTCTCAGTGGTTCCCTCGTTTCTTGCGTAACCATAGAATCGAGCTCTATCTCAATGTGATCTTTCCGGTTCTTGCTCAATCTTCCACAACCATCTCTTTAAAGCAAACAAAGCTTTTCCCTTCCAAGCACGGTTTGTGTTCTTTAGTGATCCATCTAATCAAGTCCGTCCTTTAGTGCGTCCTTTTAAAGTTTTCTTTTGATTGGTGCTTTGTTCTTAGTATGCTTGTTTGTTTGCTTTGTGTATGTTTGTGCCCGATGATTGATGCGCTTAGAGTGAACGCCGTTCGAGAAGTTTGGAAGAGCTTGAAGTTGAAGATATTCGAGCAACGACATTACTTTGGTTAAAGGCAAGTGTGTTCTTGATTTTGTCCTAAGAACTATATTTAAACACTCATTGCATATGCTTGCATTAATATGATGGGACCCATGTTTAAGGTTTGACTAGTGTTATTTATCCTGTGCCTTGATCAAACGGGTTTATCTTTATGTTGGGTAGCTATGCTTAGTGCTATACCTGGGTTATGGTGGTTTTAATGAACATTAATGATGAACTTGTTTTACCTTTATGCTATATCTTTGGATGCTTAATACAAGATCATATGATTAATCGGAACATGGAGAACCACCCAGGACAACAGTGCAACCACAAGGACTATATGGCTCTGGTCTTGGCCGATTAATTAGGGAAGTCTTTGTGTGGTTATTACTCGCATAGTAGGTTGGGACGGAGGAATGCTTTTATGGCTACTTCTATTCCGGAGCGGTGATGGAACGGAAGACTCTATGGCTTACCGTCCGTAATAGGAGTGTGGAACGAAAGATAGCCTCTATGACATACTACTATGGACTAATACGCACGGGAGGACTCTTTGTAAAGGCCTCGTAGCGTCCCTATGCAATCACACCTCGGAAGTGTGGTATGATGCCCGCGCAGCATCGCATGGTTGGGTTTAAAGTTCTTCGGGACTTTTACGCGACTTGTGGGTAAAGATGTACAACCTCTGCAGAGTGTAAAACTAATCGATTAGCCGTGCTCACGGTCAAGAGCGGCCTGGACCCTCACATGATAATTAAACTTGAAGATGGACTTAAATCGCTCTCTCTCTCTCTCTGGTTATGCTTGCCATGTGCTTATGGCGTATCTCTTATCTTTATGCTTAATTGTGGGTTGGTATAAACTTATACTTTATTAGTAATCAGGTGCTAATAAAACTTGACCAACTAAAATTGCTTAAATGCTTATAGCCCAGTCCACTATAAAGCCTTTGCATTCATATCTTTTTCCACACTTGCTGAGTACGACAAGTGCTCACCCTTGCTATAACCATTGTTGCTCAGAAAAAGGATGCTACTTTGAAGTCTTTTGAAGATGTTGCTGGAGCTAGGCGTACGCAACCCCCAGTCGATTGCCTGTGATGTTTGGAGCCTTCGTTTCCAGGATTAAGCGTAAATCTCTGATAATCTTTCTTTTTCTTACGTGATACTGTTTCTGTATTCACTTTTATGTCACTATATGCATGAAACTTGATCCTGGCATGCATATAGGTATGCACTTGGTTTTCTTCGGAAAGTCGGGTGTGACAGAGTGGTATCAGAGCTGTATCGACTGTAGGACGTAAGCCTAGTTAGCACTGGTCGTTTCTTAATGCCTCTTTTGTTCTACAATCCCTCCTTACCTTATCCTTGACCTCTCTGATGAAGGATCTCGCATCTTAACCATCTTCTTTTCCCCATACCATGAATTCTTGTATATCTATCTTCACTCTCCTTGAACATCTCTTCGACCTCGCCTACTTATTCCCTCAAGCAATAAACACCCCCTTGATTCGTGGTAGAACCGTTACCCTTAGCATTCTATCTGCTCGCGCACCTCCCCGACACATCAGCGCTGTTTTAATTCCTTCTCGAGCTGCGGAACTCCGATCGACATGAAACCAGTTGGGTTAGTTCCTAAATTTCATAAGTGAATTTCTGTAAAAAAATTCAGCCCTATCCGGTATATGTTCCAGGAGCTATACTCGAAACATTGGAGCTATCAGAAACTGTAAACTCTGCTGACCTAGTTACCTTCAATATTCTATATCTCGGGCTATAGACCTCCGATCGAGGTAAATCCAATTGGAGTAGTTCAGGAATTTCATCAGCTTCGCTCTGTCCAAAATTCAGCAGTATTCGTTTTGTATCCAAGGAGATACCTACGAATTAGTGGAGCATTCAGAATCTGCCAACACTGCTGACATAGCCGTCTTCTTTAATTCATATCTCGAGTTCTGAACCTCCGATCGAGGTGATTCCAGTTGGGTTGAACTCATAATTTCGTACTCCTTGATCTGGGAAAAATCCATTATTTTTGGATATCCTTGCTGGGAGATATATCTGATCTATTAGGAGGATACCCCCTGACTTATTTAACAACGTGTAGTGTCGTTCCCCTTTAGCTATGCCTTGATTGGTGGAATTCAGTGCTTGCATGATGATGCTTGGTTTTATGGACTTGATTGATTCGTTCCTTTGAAGTGAGTGTTGGTGTATTGTGGGTCTTACATCCGCAATAACATCAGTTGCTTAGTTGGGTTCTTCTTTTGTACCTCCCACCTCCTTGTTATTCCTACACTCGTTTTGCACTACTCCTGTTCCCCTCTGATCATATCTTTACCTACCAACCAGATGGAAAACCAAGAAGGAGGTAACCAAGGAGAAAGCTATGAGAACAGTGGTGACTATGGATACAATCAAGATGGTTTATCATATCCACCCTCAGACGATAAGTATGCGAGTTCATGAGGACCGAGCCGCCAATGTTCTCCGGTACCACATATCCCTTAGAAGTCGAAGACCGGATCAAGACAATTGAAGAGAAGCTAGATATGGTACAATGCAATGATGGAGAGAAAGCTTTGTATGCATCTTGGCGGCTTATAGGAGCAGACTTCGAATGGTGGAATTCTTACACCAAGGGACATCGACAACTCCGAGAGTATTGTGTGGAAGGAATTCAAAGACAACTTTATCTTACACCATACTCCTGTAAGTGCGATGAAGCTCAAGAGGAAGGAGTTCCTTAACTTAAAGCAAGGGCAGATGACGGTAACTGAGTACGGGGATAAGTTTGTTCAATTATCTCTGTATGCCCCAAGATCAGCTGAAAGTGATAAGAAGAAACGAGAGCATTTCATCAAAGGGTTGAATGAAGATCTTCAAAGTATACTAAGTTTACACGATTATTCAAGTCTACAAGATTTAATCAACAAAGCTGTTGGGCTAGAAAGCAAGCTACAGGAGATCATGAGTAAGAAGAGGAAAAGGGAATATCCAGGGGAAGCCAATAACAATTCTCACCTACATCATATGTCTCAAGCCCAAGGTTTTCCTGAAGATCACAATGAAGATGCATATCTAGAATATCCTCATGGTGTCACAATACCAGTGATTTATGAGACACCACGGAATCGTCGGAACATTAGGGAAAGTAAAGCTTGTTTCTATTGCAAAGCCGGTGGACACTTTATCAACAGTGCCCGAAGAAGTTTCTAGATCGTCATTTTAAGAGAGAATGGCGACAACGACACAAGCAAGACAAGACCCCCGATACCTAAGGATTTTAATATAAGTTAGGTGTGGAAAGATTTCGTAATATGAAAGGAAGAATATTGTTGAAGGATATGAAAAGAGTTCGAAATAAACCCTTGTCTCTTGCTAGCCTTTTTCGAATCTCGGGACGAGATTCCTTTTAAGGGGGGTAGATTTGTCACACCCTGAAATTTCCAATTTCAGGATGTGAATAGAAAGAATAATTAAATAACGATTTTCTCATAATTTTAAAATTTTTCCAACATTTATTTTTCTTTACAGGGAATATAGTATAGGAAAAAAATCCTTTGTTTGATTTTCTAAATTAAATAAAAGTTATGTGTGTTGCATTCATGCCGATGCATCTTGGTGCTTCCTGAGTGCTTAAGGTTTCAAAAATGCGTTTAGGAGCTGTCCAAACTCCCCCGTGAATTTTCCGGAATTTTCTGGGATTTATTCTCATTTTCCTTGAGCTATTTCTATTTATTAGAAGGCTCTAAAATCTTTTTCATGAGCACCAAATGCTTTATTTGGATTGTTCATGTCTTAATCTATCTCTAGGAATTTTCCTGGAATTTTTGTGATTTTCGGGGTATTTTTTCGTGCCTCTAAGCATTTTCTCGGGCATTTGTCGGGAATTGTTTTTGCCCCCGGAAATAGATTCAAAAAAAAAAAAAAAAAAAAACCTATCCTACCGGATTGGGCCGGGCCAAGGCCCGTCCCAACCCGCTTGCGCCCGCGCCGGCCCGGCCCGGCCGCGCCCGCGCAAGGCCCATCGGCCGGGGGAGCCCGCGCCCGGCCGGCCGCCGCCGCCGCCACGCGCCGCGCACCCCTATAAAGGGCGGGGCCGACCCCGCGCGCGCGCCCCCCCCCCCCGCGTTGCGCTTGCCGCGCCGCCCCCCCCCCCGTGCTGCGCACGCCGAGCGCCGCCGCCGGAAAGTGTCCCGGCACCGCCGCCGCCCCGTCTCGGTTTCCGCCCGCCCTCGTTCCCCTCCCTCGCCGGTGAGCACTCAATCGAGGTCCCCTCCTCCTTCTCTTCCAAATCCGCGCTTTGCTGTTGCCCCTAGGTGCCTGTGTAGCCGGCGCCGCCGTGGGATTAGCCTCCCTGTCCGCCGCCCATGGCAAGGCAGAGGAAGGGGATGAGTTATGGCGGTTTGCATATTGAACCCTGTGTTTTCGTGTAACTCTTTAGGTTTTCTTTGTGTCTTTGCAAATCTGCAGGAAACCCCCTATACATATTAGATTCCTTAAGATCCAATCCATCCCGAAACTTTTGCAGATCTAACCCCCAGATTAGATCCGTTTCGCGAGCACTGTTTGATGTGTCTCGGGAGTTTTCTTTGCTAACCCCTGAAATCTACGGTTAATCGCGATCAGGTCCCTGCGATCTTGTTTTGCTCACCAAATCTTCGTTTTAGCTCCGATTTGATCCGTTCAAGTTGCGTTAGGTCCATAATAATGTAAAGCACGCGTTAGTGGTGTGTTTTCACCATGTTTTGTTTCTGAAAATAAAAATTAATATTAATTTTGATTAATGACTAGTTATGCATGTCTTTTCTAAATAAAAGCAATATAGATCTATATATCGTTTTTCATAATTAAATTCAATTTGATTAATGATTACTTTACATGCTTTTATGAATAAAATTTAATTAGATCTTTTACTCGGTTTTCCATAAGTCAAATATTAATTTGCTTAATGATTAATTAACTTTTATAATTAAAAGTTGATTAGGCTTTTACTCCGGCTTTATAAATAAATGTTAATCTTGATTAATACCAATTTAATACTGTTTTTGATAATAATATGATCTACTCGAATTACAAAGTTTCGTTTAGATTGTTCATATAGTTCAGTTTTTCTAAATTAAAATGTTTAACCGGTTTAATCAATATATGAATCTTTATTAATAAAACTTGACTAGTTCTTTACACCGGTTTCATAAATAAAGTTTAATATTGCATTAATGTCAACATAGGATATTTTATTTCTGAAATATCCCTTTATATTTGTTTTGTTAATTAAAATGAACCTAGCTCATAGTCTTGTTCTCTCATAAATGCAAACAATTCGTTAGACGTTCGGTATCAACTTTATCTCTTTTGATCAAGTTTATCCGAAGCTCTAAATCTTTCTAGTGTTAGCTCGAGCTAAACCGTGTGCATCCGATCAAGCCTTAGAGTTGCTGTTATCTTAGTAGCTTTATCTGTGTGAGTAATTTGCACTGCTCATTTGCCTATCAAGTAATCTATTCACTCTTGTTTCATCATAAAATCTTGTTTATCAGCATCTAGTTAGTTGGTGTCCATTCCATCTCTGTTAGGTTGTCTCTTCATGAGTCAGCTGTGTTATTGTACCTAATCTATCGTAGCTATCCTTCTTTAGTGTTTACCCTGTTATCTACTTCACCTGCTAGATCAGTTCACCCTTGGCTAGTATATCAGTGGTTCATCCGAGTTCTCTTTGTAGACCAGTTTTCCTAAACCCTAGCCTAAGGTTTCTTATGCGTTGATAGTCCGTTTGTGCTGTTCTAGTTCGTTTCACCATAACTTATGCGTTAGCACGTGTATCACCTGCTACTTGTTTTAATATTGAAGATGCATGTTAATCTTGACTAATTCCTATTCCAATGCTTTTATGAATAAAAAGTGAATAGGTTCTAATCCGGTTTTCTTTAATCGAGATGTAATTGGTTAATCCCTGTTCATAACTAGTTTTTCTAAATAAAAGATGTTAGAGTTAAACATCGGTTTTCATAATAAAGTTAATATGCTTAATGACATCATAAATGCCTTTTCAATATAAATATGTTTAGTTGAACACGTGATATAAAGTTACTCGTTTAGATATCCTATATCCGCTTCATCTTTCTAAAGTAATTGTTAATTTGACCTAACTTCTACTGGAATGTTATAAATAAAACATGATTAGGTTTATCGTGATTTCTTTAATTAAATGTAACCTGTTTAATGGTAACATAGAGTATTTCTCTGAAATATTCTTTCACATGATTTCTTAATTAAAATATGCCAAGCGTAGTCTCTTGTTGTTTGATAATGATCTCACGATAGTTTCGAGCTTAGTTCCGTTCTCAGTGGTTCCCTCGTTTCTTGCGTAACCATAGAATCGAGCTCTATCTCAATGTGATCTTTCCGGTTCTTGCTCAATCTTCCACAACCATCTCTTTAAAGCAAACAAAGCTTTTCCCTTCCAAGCACGGTTTGTGTTCTTTAGTGATCCATCTAATCAAGTCTGTCCTTTAGTGCGTCCTTTTAAAGTTTTCTTTTGATTGGTGCTTTGTTCTTAGTATGCTTGTTTGTTTGCTTTGTGTATGTTTGTGCCCGATGATTGATGCGCTTAGAGTGAACGCCGTTCGAGAAGTTTGGAAGAGCTTGAAGTTGAAGATATTCTGAGCAACGACATTACTTTGGTTAAAGGCAAGTGTGTTCTTGATTTTGTCCTAAGAACTATATTTAAACACTCATTGCATATGCTTGCATTAATATGATGGGACCCATGTTTAAGGTTTGACTAGTGTTATTTATCCTGTGCCTTGATCAAACGGGTTTATCTTTATGTTGGGTAGCTATGCTTAGTGCTATACCTGGGTTATGGTGGTTTTAATGAACATTAATGATGAACTTGTTTTACCTTTATGCTATATCTTTGGATGCTTAATACAAGATCATATGATTAATCGGAACATGGAGAACCACCCAGGACAACAAGTGCAACCACAAGGACTATATGGCTTGGTCTTGGCCGATTAATTAGGGAAGTCTTTGTGTGGTTATTACTCGCATAGTAGGTTGGGACGGAGGAATGCTTTTATGGCTACTTCTATTCCGGAGCGGTGATGGAACGGAAGACTCTATGGCTTACCGTCCGTAATAGGAGTGTGGAACGAAAGATAGCCTCTATGACATACTACTATGGACTAATACGCACGGGAGGACTCTTTGTAAAGGCCTCGTAGCGTCCCTATGCAATCACACCTCGGAAGTGTGGTATGATGCCTGCGCAGCATCGCATGGTTGGGTTTAAAGTTCTTCGGGACTTTTACGCGACTTGTGGGTAAAGATGTACAACCTCTCGCAGTGTAAAACTAATCGATTAGCCGTGCTCACGGTCAAGAGCGGCCTGGACCCTCACATGATAATTAAACTTGAAGATGGACTTAAATCGCTCTCTCTCTCTCTCTGGTTATGCTTGCCATGTGCTTATGGCGTATCTCTTATCTTTATGCTTAATTGTGGGTTGGTATAAACTTATACTTTATTAGTAATCGAGTGCTAATAAAACTTGACCAACTAAAATTGCTTAAATGCTTATAGCCCAATCCACTATAAAGCCTTTGCATTCATATCTTTTTCCACACTTGCCGAGTACGACAAGTGCTCACCCTTGCTATAACCATTGTTGCTCGTAAAAAAAGGATGCTACTTTGAAGTCTTTTGAAGATGTTGCCGGAGCTAGGCGTACGCAACCCCCGCCGATTGCCCGTGATGTTTGGAGCCTTCGTTTCCGGGATTAAGCGTAAATCTCTGATAATCTTTCTTTTTCTTACGTGATACTGTTTCTGTATTCACTTTTATGTCACTATATGCATGAAACTTGATCCTGGCATGCATATAGGTATGCACTTGGTTTTCTTCGGAAAGTCGGGTGTGACAGCGCGCCGCCGTGGGGAGGGAGGAGGTGGGGGGCGCCGCCGCTACAGGGCCGAGCGGCCATGGATGCGCGCAGCAGGGGAGGAGATGAGAGGGAGGGGGTACCGTGGAGAGAGAGCATCGGAGAGAGAAAAAAAGAAAAGGGGGAGAGAGGAGGAGGTGAGAGAGTGACATGTGGTCCCGATGCAGGTAGTTGGGATGAAAGAGAGATATAAGGGATGATGGATGCGTGAATTGAATATAAAAGAAAAAACTTACTGGCCGCATGAATATTTCATTGGAAGAAGAATACGAAGGATGACAAGTGTGGATGGTCTCAGTTCAATAAGTAGTTGCCATTCCATTTCCAATCACTTTGATTTGCAATAGCACATCATTTGTTTGGAACAACTTAAATTCAACTTATGATCAAAATAAACTGGAACTATAAGTCAAACGGTCTGTTTTTTCTAAACATTTTCAAATAAGTGGTATAACATGTACAACTTATCTAAGAACCATTTGTTCTTGTTCAAACAGGACCTAATTAGTGCCGAGTATGACATTGTGCTAGTAACGACCTCGGTGCCAAACTTGCCTCCGAGCAAGCCCTCAATGCTTTTGCATTGCCTGTGACATTCCATTTGCTTACGCGCTTCCAATGCTGAATGTGACTTGTACACATGGGTGGTAAGGGTCATGGTCCTAATACATTTTTCACAAATCTAACAAAGCTCTACTCAAAATTGTATATTAATATGACTCGGTTTTTATTTAGTCTGATTCTTAAATTTGCTATGTTAAAATGGAATGCCACTACCCCTAGGTACATATTGCTTTTTCACGGGCCACGTTGTTCACGCACCATCACCCATCAGTAGCCGTTCCAGTGCTTGCTTCGCCACCTTTGTAACTCTGACGAAGCGAACTGTTGTGATGCTTAGGGATTTTGGTCGCTAAACTCGATCATGCCCTCTTCAAAAGGCCAGCGTTTGGTGTGCCCCAATTTTCTTTAAAATCAGCTGCAACAAACAGTAGCACCGGTGCTTTATTGGAACCACGAGATTAGCATCAGCAAGGTGGAAAATGCACCGTAAATGATGGTTGGCAGGCTGAAAGTGTCTTTAATTGAGAGTTACGGGCTGATGGTACTCAAAATGTTGGCAAAGGGTGTCTAGTGTATTAGAATTAACTTAATCAATTTTGAATTAAACAAGATCTTATCTTAGCTTAATCGTGATCACTAACCATAGTTAATGCGGAATCTTATATTAGACTAGCCAGAGCTTGTATGTGCCATCCGTTGCTGTAGGGATGATGTTGATGAAGTCGAACTTTATCCTCACAAGGTTAGAACTTCTCGCTCTTGCCTGATGGCCCTGTACATCTGTCTTATCAGTCACTAGTCAACACTACTTTTCTCTCTGAACAAACCAGTAATCAGCCAACAATACTTAGTTGTTGACAAACAGCAGCCTCACGAACGTCACCTTTGCTTGAACTTTATGTTGACGAGGATTCATTGTTCTTGACCAATGAAGAACATGTTGGATTAATTGGGCCTTGGACCATTTAGTCTCAATTAATTCTAAGAATTAAAAGGTCCGCAAATAAATGCTAGGGATTTAATCCCACATTGAAAGTCAATGAGAATCTTAACCGACTTAAGGGTGGACCAACGGTGGACCACTTGTGAAGTTGGTAAAAGGAGAAGGGCGTGCCACACGCGCGCGCGCTCGCTCGCCTCGCCGAGGCCGAGGCGTGTCGAGACGAGATGAGTGAGGACCATGTGTGATTCGAGGACCGGTGGATGGTCGCTTCCTTGTGTGATGAGTGATTGACAACGTTGTGTGGACTGATTCTTGGCTAAGTATTGCAGGTGCAGGTTGCGGCTTGACTGGTGTTGGTGCAGGTGAAGAACAAGTCATTCGAGGGACCCGGTGGCCAGCGGGGTCAAGTGCGGGCCGCATGGTGACATGAACAGCAAGATGAAGTAATGGACGATTTCTTGGTAGAGCCTCAAAACCAAGGTCGAGCCGGGACTACGTGGGAGCCGAGTCATGAGTAGAGATTGGCGGAGGCTACACCGAGTTCGCGGGGTTTCCGGTGGTAAACCACTGGGTTCCTTGGTTGATCCACAAAGCCAAGACCGAAGAACCGAAGATGGTGCTGCAGCAGTGTCTGGGTTCCTTGGTTGATCCATAAAGCCAAGACCAAAGAACCGAAGACGGTCTTTGCAAAGAAGCGGTGCCCGACCGGTCCGACCGGTGGGTAACCGGTGGGTACTGGCCTGACCGGTGTGCGACGACGCAGTCCGGAATCTTCGAAGCGGAGGACACGCGTCGGGATCACAAGGCTTGCGTCGAGGCTAAGCAGGTTGCGGTCGCCGGGCATCCGTCCGATAGAGAAATCTTGAAGATTTCCAAAACCGCCCTTGAGGGGCTTGTATCCCTATTTATTAGGAAAGGGTATTTTAGACTTTCGGTTGCCTCCATATAACCCATGAGGTGAGAGGATGGCAGCCAAGCTCTTAGAACCCTAGTTCATTCTATTTTCTTATTTTCCCTTCCTATTTTTTTAGGATTTCCATAGGACTAGCTTGAGAGCTTCATGGTGAGATCTTGTGAGAGGGTTGGATGATCGGGCGGCAAGCTAGACCTTGTATGAACCTTTGTGGCATGTATAGATGATTCAGCGTGGTTCCTCAAGGCCTTGTTGTGTTGTTCCCGGTTGTTCTTGGTGGTGATTTTCAGAGCCCTTTCTTGGTGTTTTTTCTTGGGTTGTTTTCGGGACCTTTCTCTTGGGGATTTGATGGGGGAAATTTGTGGGAACCCTTCGTGGTTCTTTGGGTTGTGATTCCCCTCCCAAATCCGTGAGTAAAGGGGCTCGATTTTGGGGTTTCCCGAGTTCTAGGGTTAGAGGTGTTCTTGGCGGGATTTCTTCGATTCCTCCTTTTTGGACAAGTTTTGGTGGGATTAAACTTGGCTATGGACTCCTCATGAGGTGTTCCTATTACCCTCAAAGTCTTGTTTAAGCCCGTGGAGCGATTCGGGAGATCGAGGTTTGGATTGGGGGGAGTTGACCCGCGGGTGTTGTTCATCCCGAGCTACCCAGGCTACACCGGTCTGACCGGTGCTCCTGACCGGTCTGACCGGTGCAACCCTTGATGGGTTTTTGCTCGGGTGAACATCTGGGTGAGTTTGCTGTTGTCCTGTGTTGGGGCTGTTTCGAGTTTGGGTCAGTTTGGAGGTCGGTTGGCCTGTTTGGTGATTTGGGGCTTTCGTCCGTGTGGACCGGTCCGACCGGTGTGTCGCACCACCGACCGGTGTGGAGCCACTTAGTGGAAGTCGCCAAGTTTCACCAGCAGGGACCGGTCTGAACGGTGGTGCTCACCGGTCTGGCCGGTGTTGGTCAGTGGACTCGAGGTTTGGTGTTCCGCTGCGTTCTCGGGTCGGAAGGTTGTGTGTTGGTTCCTAGGTCCAGTGGCACTTCAGTGGCTACGTGGGCTTGGCCAACTTGGGTAGTGAGTCGGAGACGTGTGTTGGTAGTCGTGTTCATCTTGTTGGAGTTTCCATCTCCTTCGAGAAAAATTTTTATCGGCTCTCATTCACTCCCCCCCTCTTTGGTTCGCCGTATCGGTCCTTCAACGAGACCGTGACCTCAGGCACAGATACACAATTCTCAAAATATAAGGGGACACCCTCCTCAGGCACAGATACACAATTCTCAAACCTAGGTACTCCTGTTTAGGAGACCTCTCTCTTCTCCCTCGGTACTCCTGTTTAGGAGACCTCTCTCTTCTCCCTCTGTGTTGCTGCTTTCTGCCATTCCCAACGCAAGCCTTGCGCGCACTCTGCTTGCGTGAGCAGTTGCCTCCAAACCTCGTCTGCCTAGTGATCCTGCTCGGGATAGGCGGCCGATAAGGTTTTTGGGGAGCGTACCCGTACGCGCCTGCTCGCTTCCAATACGACTACGTCCTCTTCATCACGTGAACGACTACTTCCCGAAGGCCGTTCGTGGGACTCCACTGCATCGACTCGTCACTGCAATGACTTTGTACGACTACATCGAACAAGGTCCCTCCACGATTAGCATGACTAATCCAGGGGATAACGACGCACCGGTTGACCCCGTCAATCGTCCCGCCTTTGGGTACACACTAAATCTCCTGTGTTTTTGTTTGGTTTTCAAGTTTCATTTGAGTTTTAACTTGAACACTTGCACATGTTTTGCTCTCACTGGATCACTCATAATTGTCATGAATTTGTTAATAATTTCTGAAATTAAAATGTACCGAAAATTGCCTATATATCTAACAATCCAAAAACCTTATATTGTTGATAGGCTTTCGGTAACTAGTTTTGCTGCAACGCTCAAAGCAAATGTTTTCGATGGTTCAAATTACAAGCGTTGGAAGCAAAAGGTTACATATTGGTTGACAGCGATGAGTATCATGCATGTCATACAGGGGAAGCCCGAACAGTTTTCTCCAGAGGAGGAGAAGGCTTTCGAGGCAGCCGATAACCTGTTTCGTGGTGCCAACTTGAGTATTCTCGCTGAAAACCTTGTGGACACGTACCTTATGCTGCCAAGTGGCAAAGATATTTGGGATGCGCTTGAGGCTAAGTTTGGGGTTTCTGATGCTGGTGTTGTATGTCATGGAACAGCTCTATGACTACAAAATGGTTGAAGACCGTTCTGTGGTAAAGCAGGCCATGAGATTCAGGCGCTAGCTAGAGATCTTGAGAACTATAGCAAGGATGCACCATGTAAGTTGCCTGACAAGTTTGTGGCTGGAGGTATTATCTCCAAGTTACCACCTTCTTGGGAGGACTTTGCAACCTCTCTGAAACACAAGAGGCAAGAGTTTGCTGTTGTCGATCTTATCAGCACTCTTAATGTTGAAGAGAAGGCGAGAGCAAAGAACTCACGTGGTAAAGGGATTGCTGGGTCTTCTAGTGCCAACTTGGTGCAGAAGAAGAACCACAATGCATTCAAAAAGAAGAACAAGCTGCATCAGAACCAATCAAAAGGCTAAGCAGACGGCTCAGTTCAAGCAGAAAAAGCCGCCAACTAGGAAGTGCTACTATTGTGGTAGCACAGAACACTTCGCTGCAAAGTGTCCGGATCGCAAGGATAGGAAAGATGGCAAGAGTGCCAACATGGTTATTAGTGAGTCTGGTGGAACGTCGGGGTATGATAATCTTTTACCTACAGTTCTTTTAGTATGTCATTCACCTGATTGGTGGATTGACACTGGTGTTAATATTCATGTTTGTGCTGACATTTCCTTGTTTTCCTCTTACCAGGCAGGCAGAATTTCCTCCTTGTTGATAGGGAACGGATCTCATGCGCGTGTTCTTGGTGTTGGTTCGGTCGATCTGAAGCTTACTTCGGGAAAGATCGTTCGATTGAAGAACGTGCAACATGTCCCTACTATCAAGAAGAACTTAGTCAGCAGATCTCTTCTGCGTAGAGACGGTTTTAAATTAGTCTTCGAATCCAATAAATGTGTAATTTCTAAGTTTGGAAGTTTTATTGGAAAAGGTTATGATAGCGGAGGTTTGTTCCGCTTTTCTTTGTCATATGATTGTAATAAAGTTGTGAACCATGTTTCAAACGTTAATGATGAGTCTAATGTTTGGCATTTGCGACTTTGTCATGTTAATTTTGGTTGTATGATGCGTCTTGCAAACTTGAGTTTAATTCCGAAATTTACCTTAGTAAAAAATTCTAAGTGCCATGTGTGCATTGAATCAAAACAACCTCGCAAGCCTCATTTTTCGACTGAGGTGAGAGACTTGGCACCTCTAGAATTAATTCATTCCGACTTATGCGAGATGAATGGTGTGTTGACGAAAGGTGGTAAAAAGTATTTCATGACTCTAATAGATGATTGTACTAGATTTTGCTATATCTATTTGTTGAAGTCTAAAGATGAAGCGTTACAATATTTTAAAATCTATAAAGCTGAAGTAGAAAACCAACTTGATAGAAAGATCAAAAGAATTAGGTCTGATCGTGTTGGGGAGTATTTTTTTAATGTTTTCACTACGTTCTGTGAGGAACACGGAATAATTCATGAGCGCCTCCCTACTCACCTCAATCAAACGGGGTAGCCGAAAGAAAGAAATGCACTCTAACTAATTTGGTTAACGCCATGTTAGACACAGCGGGACTTTCCAAGGAATGGTGGGGTGAGGCTATATTGACTGCATGTCATGTCCTGAATCGTGTTCCCATAAAGAACAAAGAGATAACACCATTCGAGAAATGGGAAAAGAAAAGGCTAACTCTTTCATACTTACGGACTTGGGGATGTTTGGCCAAAGTGAATGTGCCTATAACCAAGAAACGTAAACTAGGACCTAAAACCGTCAATTGTGTCTTTCTTGGCTATGCTCTACAAAGTGTGGGTTATAGGTTTTTAATAGTAAAGTCTGGAGTACCTGATATGCATGTTGACACCATCATGCAATCCAGAGACGCTACATTTTTTGAGGACATTTTTCCTATGAAAGAGGTAGATAGCACATCTAGTCATGAATTGTCTATTAATAATGAACCTAAAGAACCTGTTGTTTTGATAGAACACAATGAATAACCACATGAGGAAAATCCTGAGGAGGATGGCAATGAAGCTCTTAGAAAGAGCAAGAGACAGAGGATTGCAAAGTCCTTTGGTGATGATTTCATTGTGTACCTCGTGGATGATACTCCTAGAACCATTGAAGAGGCATATTCCACTCCGGATGCTGACTATTGGAAGGAAGCAGTTCGGAGTGAGATTGATTCTATTATGTCTAATGGTACTTGGGAGGTTGTGGAGCGTCCCTATGGGTGCAAACCTGTAGGATGCAAGTGAGTGTTCAAGAAAAAGCTTAGGCCTGATGGTACTATTGATAAGTACAAGGCAAGGCTGGTGGCTAAAGGCTATACTCAGAAAGAAGGAGAAGACTTTTTCGATACCTACTCACTGGTTGCCCGATTGACCACTATTCGAGTACTACTTTCCTTGGCAGCTTCCCATGGTCTTATCGTTCACCAGATTGACGTTAAGACAGCTTTCCTAAATGGAGAGTTGGAGGAGGAGATCTATATGGATCAGCCAGACGAATTCGTAGTAAAAGGTCAAGAAGGGATGGTGTGTAGATTGGTAAAGTCTTTGTATGGTTTTAAGCAAGCTCCTAAGCAATGGCATGAGAAGTTCAACAAAACTTTAACGTAAGTTGGCTTTGTTGTGAACGAAGACGACAAATGTGTGTACTATCGCTATGGTGGGGGCGAAGGGGTGATCCTATGTTTGTATGTAGATGACAGACTGATATTTGGGACAAGCCTTAATGCGATTAAGGAAGTGAAAGAATTCTTGTCTCAAAGCTTCGAGATAAAAGATTTGGGGGAGGCTGATGTGATTCTAAACATTAAACTAGTGAGAGAAGGTGATGGTGGAGTTGTTCTTACACAATCTCATTATGTGGAGAAAATCTTGAGTCGTTTTGGCTATAACGACTGCAAGCCAACTCCAACACCTTATGATGCTAGTAAAATGTTGCGGAAAAACAAAAGAATAATGAGAGATCAGGTGAGATACTCCCAGATCATTGGTTCACTAATGTACCTAGCTAGCGCTACTAGACCCGACATCGCGTATGCTATAAGCAAACTGAGTCGATTCGTGTCTAACCCGGGAGATGCTCATTGGGAAGCTCTTGAACGGGTAATGCGCTATCTGAAAGGTACAGTGAACTACGCGATTCACTATACTGGGTATCCTAGGGTACTAGAGGGTTACAGTGATTCGAATTGGATCTCTGATGCAGATGGGATTAAAGCCACAAGTGGATATGTGTTTACACTTGGAGGTGGCGTTGTCTCCTGGAAGTCTTGCAAGCAGACCATCTTAACGAGGTCAACTATGGAGGCGAGAATTCACCGCAAGAGACACCGCCACGCTGAGGCCGAATGGCTTCGTGAACTCCTTATGGATTTGCCGTAGTTGAAAAAACGATACCGCCTGTCCTCATGAACCGTGATAATCAAACGGTGATTGTCAAGGTGAACAGTTCAAAGGACAATATGAAGTCATCTAGGCATGTAAAGAGGCGGTCCGAAATCGTCGGAAAAATGAGAAACTCCGGAGTGATAGCCTTGGACTACATCCAAACGGATAAGAATCGCGCATCAATTCACAAAGGGTCTTTCACGTAATGTGATAGACAATGCATCCAGGGAATTGGGCTTGAGACCCGTCAGCGTTATTCAGTAGTGGTAACTCCGTCCTATGTGATCGGAGATCCCGTGAATTAGGATAGTGAAACAAACTACTGTTTAACAGAGAGAAGAGAACCTTTGTAAAGGGCTCATTCCAGTAGAGATGCATTTCTCTTCTAAAATCTGTATGGCAGGTTGGTGAAAAACCTTAATGTGATCCGAGTGGCTCAATAAGGAGCAAAGATGTTGGCCTACAGAACATCTTAAAGGATTGCACCTATATGGGTCTGATTGCTAGTCACAATCTATGAGATAGGGTGATCTCTAGACACCCATGGGCACAGAGTATGACTTATACGCTCCAACCCGAGGGGATGCTTATAGCATCCTAGTACTGGCAAGGGGCTCTAGTCAAACTTGTTTGCACGAAACTGCCAATTCAAGGCATAGTCCATCAGTCAGTTGCGAATGAGTGTAGCTTTTGCCTCAGGTGGATGTTCAACTTAACAATCTCCACCATGAAGTCGGTATATCAAAACAAGAGCTGAGAAGAGGACATTTCTTTGTGTACCTTGAAATTCTTCGTGGGGATTATTGGATTAATTGGGCATTGGGCCATTTAGTCTCAATTAATTCTAAGAATTAAAAGGTTCACAAATAAATGCTAGGGATTTAATCCCACATTGAAAGTCAATGAAAATCTTAACCGACTTAAAGGTTGGACCAACGGTGGACCACTTGTGAAGTTGGTAAAAGGAGAAGGGCGTGCCACACGCGCGCGCACGCTCGCTCGCCTCACCGGGCTGGGCCGAGGCCGAGTCGTGGTGGTGACCGTGAGGCGTATACACTATTTTGTCAGTCATGTCAATCATAATCTCATCTCCTGTATTAAAACGACCGTTACTGGTAACTGATGACCTTGAATTCAGGACCGTTACTTGTAACTGATGACCTTGAATTCAACGGTTACTGGTAAAGACCTTGAATTCAGGACCGTTACTGGTAATTGATGACCTTGAATTCAGCGGTTATTGGTAACTGTCGTTTAATGGGAGTTATGGTGGTCAGCAGCGTCCAAGTTCGTCCCCCCTTCTCCTCTCCTCTGCGCCTATATAAGGGGACACCCTCCTCAGGCACAGATACACAATTCTCAAACCTAGGTACTCCTGTTTAGGAGACCTCTCTCTTCCCCCTCTGTGTTGCTGCTTTCTGCCATTCCCAACGCAAGCCTTGCGCGCACTCTGCTTGCGTGAGCAGTTGCCTCCGAACCTCGTCTGCCTAGTGATCCTGCTCGAGATAGGCGCCCGATAAGTTTTTTGGGGAGCGTACTGTGTTGCTGCTTTCTGCCATTCCCAATGCAAGCCTTGCGCGCACTCTGCTTGCGTGAGCAGTTGCCTCCGAACCTCGTCTGCCTAGTGATCCTGCTCGGGATAGGCGGCCGATAAGGTTTTTGGGGAGCGTACCCGTACGCGCCTGCTCGCTTCCAGTACGACTACGTCCTCTTCATCACGTGAATGACTACTTCCCGAATGCCGTTTGTGGGACTCCACTGCATCGACTCGTCACTACAACGACTTTGTACGACTACATCGAACAAGGTCCCTCCACGATTAGCATGACTAATCCAGGGGATAACGGCGCACCGGTTGACACCGTCAACCGTCCCGCCTTTGGGTACACACTAAATCTCCTGTGTTTTTGTTTGTTGTTCAAGTTTCATTTGAGTTTTAACTTGAACACTTGCACATGTTTTGCTCTCACTGGATCACTCATAACTGTCATAAATTTGTTAATAATTTCTGGAATTAAAATGTACCGAAAATTACCTATATATCTAACCGAACAACTACTTTGCAGGACTTTTCTTTTAAAATGTTTACAGTACTTTTCTTTTAAAATAAATCAGTTATAAAGATTAGCTAAAGATCTGCCAAACAGGAAGGCTATGACAGTCTATAGTCTAGTCCGTTGCCATTTTAAGATAGAGAGGAAATACAACCATTCGTGCTCAATAAATGGTTGCCATTCTTGATGATTAGTCGCTTGATCGGTCGATTAGGTGATATAATCAAAACGAATTTTGTAATGAATATTGGGAGACCGATTACTTGATTTTGAAAACAGGAGACATTTGATTCCCCGGCAATATATAACTGGGGCCACCGACTCCACTAAACAAAGCGCTGCACAATGTCAACAGTCATTGGATTTTATATTCACTCCCTTTTAAATACTCCCTCCGGCCAAAATAATTGCACTTGTTGACTTCTGCGCTTCACATGTGACCATTCGTCTTATTTGAAAAAATTGTGAAAATATTATTTATTTTACTATTACATGTTTCATCATCATATATATTTTTACATTTCCACAAATTTTTTGAATAAGACGAATGATCCAACGTGCTCTGGTGCTCTGTAAAAGTCAAAAAGTGCAAATAGTTTGAGACGGAGGGAGTAGAGAAGGAGATCAGAACAGAAGCGAGCACCACGCTGGTTTGACCTCCCACCTGACCGTCCCGACGGCGACGGGGAAGAAAGACGGAGGCGAGCAGCTCCCGGCGCTAGGCACGGCGCGAGGCCGAGAACGGGGAAAAAAATAGAACGGCGACGGCGAGACGAAGACGAACTAAGCCACAGGCCGACAAACGCCACGGCTCGCCCGCGTGCAGGGGGGCGCGGTCGCGGCGCGGGGCGCGTGCGCACCAGCCGAGCCGCTGCCCTTTCCGGCTTTTATAAACCAGCCTGGGTCCCCCCGGAGCTTGGGGCCCCCTCGCTCCAGAGTCCCAAACTTCGAAACGGAGTCACCGGCTCGCCGCCGCCCCCAGCCCCCACGTCCGCCCATCTCCCCCGTCCGGCTTCGGCCGTTCCCACCACGGCAGCTGTGCGCCTGCACGCCTGCACTGCCCCCATCATACCATTTCATTCATTCGGTAACATTCAGTGGAAGGCCTTCACTCCCCCGCCCGCTCCGCGCCGCCGCCGCCGCGCTTCAGCTTCCAGTGGTTGGTTCCCACTCCGCCGGGGCCGCCGCACCCAAACCCGAGTTTCCCGACCCCACCGACGCAGCCGCCCGTGGCGTGCGCCCATGGACCCGTCAGCGGCCAAGGTGGCGCCGCCCTCCGGTAATGCGGCGGACCACGTCCTCCTCATCCCGCCCGACCACCCCCCGCCGCCGCACGCGGGCAACAGCAACCAGCAGTCGCCGAGCGCCGCGGCAGCGGAGGCCACCAAACCCTCGCAGAACCCCGAGAAGCCGCCGGTGGTCTCGAGCCCCTCGCGCCCGCCGCTGCCGCCCACGCTCCTCCGCCGCCGCTCCTCCATTGCCACGCCCAAGTCCCGCTTCGTCGAGCCGCCGCCGCCCACGCCGCTGCACCCGGACTCCACCCACCCCTCCCCGGTCCACCCCGCCGCCGCCGCCTCGCTGAACGGCACCCCGACCCACCGCGGCGCCGCCTCCGCGGCGGGCGTCTCCACCCCGCACACCCCCGGGGACGCCGACGACGAGGAGGACCTCTTCCGTAACAGGGACGGCTCCAGGTCCCCCGCCGCCGCGGCGCGGTGCCGCCGCCGGGTGTGCCTCGGCCTCGAGCTCTCCGTGCTCGTCCTCGTCCTCGCGGTGCTCGTCGTCAGCGTCGTCGTGCGGTCCCTGCGGGGGCGCGTCATCTGGGGGCTGGAGATCTGGAAGTGGTGCGTCATGGTCACCGCCGTCTTCTCTGGCCACCTCCTCAGCCGGTGGCTCGTCACGCTCATCGTCTTCATCGTGGAGCGAAACTTCCTGCTCCGCACCAAGGTGCTCTACTTCGTCTTCGGCCTCAAGAAGAGCTTCCAGGTCTGCCTCTGGCTGGCCCTCGTGCTCATCGCGTGGTCTCAGCTCTTCGACCAGGGCGGGGCCGGCCGCTCGCAAAAGACCGCCAGGATCCTCAACTACGTCTCCAGGTTCCTCGCGTCCATGCTCATCGGCTCCGTCATCTGGCTCGTCAAGACCTTCCTCATGAAGTTGGTGGCGTCCACGTTCCACCGGAAGACCTTCTTCGATCGGATCCAGGAGAGTGTGTTCCACCAGTACGTGCTGCAGACACTGTCGGGGCCGCCCCTGATGGAGCTGGCGGAGAATGTGGGGCGGGAGGGCAGTGGGCTTGGCCGGGTCAGCTTCAGCAGGGCCAAGGAGGAGAAAGAGAAAGGTGTACCAGAGGCGATTGATGTCGTCAAGCTCAGGAGGATGAGCCAGGAGAAGGTGTCAGCATGGACGATGAGAGGACTAGTCACAGCAATCCGAAGTTCTAGGCTGTCGACCATATCTAATACTATCGAGAGCTTTAATGATGTAAATGGCATGGAACAGAAGGATAGAGAGATAAACAGCGAGTGGGAGGCGAAGGCGGCGGCATATGCCATATTCAAGAATGTTGCAAGGCCCGGCTATAAGTGAGGACGACTTCAGTTATTTTTTCAGTATCCATTTCTTGTCTGTGCGCATACCTCAACATGCATCATGGGTTTCAAACTTTCAATTGTTTGTGTAGGCATATTGAGGAGGTGGATTTGCTGAGATTTCTTACCAAGGAAGAGGTGGACCTGGTGATACCGCTGTTTGAGGGAGCATTAGAGACGGGAAAAATAAAGAAGTCTGCTCTGAAGAATTGGGTGGTAATGGAAAATTTTAATGCTTTTACCATCTTCATTTTCCTTCTATTTTAGAATATCTAGGGTTATATATAAGTTGGTTCGAATATCTCATGTCTTTGAATTTGTTAGAATCAAAGCGTGTAAGCGATAACCCCAAGAACGCAAAGCCAAATCGCAAGATCACACAAACGAAAACGACACCGAGGCACGATGTTTTTAACGAGGTTCGGCCATGTGCCTACATCCTCGGGGCATGACTACGGGCGCTCCTCCCCATCAACGGCAGCTACACCGGCATCCGGGCACCACCGCGGCAACGCCGCCGCCCACACCCGGCCCGCCCCGCCTGTCTCTCGCTTACAACGAGTAGTGCCCTCATATTTATGGGCCGTAGGGATACAAAGTACGACCAAGACTCTACCCCTATCCTACAAATTACAACTCAAGTCCAACTGTAACCGGACTGTACACATATTCGACACATATCTAACAATCTCCACCTTGGCGAATATACACACCACCTTGAGCTTGTCCATGCGCGAACCACCATGTACCAGACTTGAGTCGCCTCATTTGCTGCTCACTTAGAACAGCCCGACAAGGCCGCTGCCACCTTGCCGACCGTCGGACAGAACACCGCCATACTTGCATTGCCGCCCATGACTCCACCTCCAACAACGCTTCCCTTCGGCTTGTATTGGTGTGCACATGACTTCTCACCAACCATGACCGTCTTGCCTCCATGCATTACTCTCAAGGTCTTCTTATCAGGCGCCGCCTGATACAGCCATCCTTCTTCATGCAAGATCCCAAGCGAAATCAGATTCGTCCGTAGCCCCGGCACATGCTTCACACCTTTGAGTAGTATCTCCTGTCCATCACACATCTTGAACTTGATATTGCCCACTCCAATGATACGGTAACCCGAACCATCTCCCAAGTGAACAAGATCACCCTCACATGCTTCACACCTTTGAGTAGTATCTCCTGTCCATCACACATCTTGAACTTGATATCGCCCACTCCAATGATACGGTAACCCGAACCATCTCCCAAGTGAACAAGATCACCCTCCTTCTCAATGTATGACAAGAACCACTCCTTCCTTGGTGTTACATGAAACGAGCTAGCTGAATCCAACAACAACGCTTCTTCACAAGACTTTTCACTTGACACTGTGAGAACATCACCATCGCTATCCGAGTCATCTTGTCTGGCAATCATCACACTCGCGGTTCCACGATCCTTCTTCAGTTCCGGACACTCAACCCTTTTATGTCCCCACTCCTTGCACTTATAGCACTGTGGTCCCTTCTTCTTCTTGTTGCCCTTCTTATCTCCACCACTCTGATCACTCTTGATCATAAGAGCACTCCCAGAAGGCTCTTCAGGTGAGTTGTTCTTCCTCCTCTGCTCATGAGAAAGCAAAGCCGCAACAACATCATCCACTTGCACCTTCTCCTTGCCATATGTCAGCGTAGTAACCAAGTGATCATAAGAATCCGGCAACGAACACAGAAGAACAATCGCCATGTCTTCATCATCAATCTTCATGTCGACCTTCCCAAGATCAGCAATTAATTGATTGAAGACATTCACATGCTCAGCAAGATCTGACCCCTCCTGCATCTTCAGCCCATACAGCTTCTGCTTCAGATACAACTTCCGAGTCAAAGTCTTGTACATAAACTTCTCGGCCAACTTGTCCCAAATCTTCTTAGGCGAGCTTTCATCCATGACATGGTACATGATTTGATCAGCGAGACACAACCTCATCGTTGCACATGCTTGCGCCTGCATCTCCTCCCACTTATCATCATCTACCTTCGCCGACTTCTTCTCATCGAGTGCTCTCGAGATGCCCTGTTGAGCCAACAGGTCCTTCACTCTCGTCTGCCACAACCCGAAGTTTCCGGTGCCATCGAACCTCGCCACTTTAAACTTGGAAGCCATCGACGCCATCTGCCTGTTGCCACAAATCGTCGAAAATCAATCACACACGTGTACTGTACAGATCACGTACCTCCTACACGTCGAGTGATCTCCTTCCTCACGTCCCGCCACAGACGCCGCACGACGCTGCAGCAACCACCTCCTACGTGTGCTTGTGCTGAACTCCTCGTGCTGTCGCCGCCGTGTAATCTTACACAGCCACGCTGCTCGCAAGCCTCGTCGACCTCCTTGCTGTCGCACACGACAATGCCGACCCGCCTCTGAGTGTCCCCTGTTGTTCGCCTTTAACCGTCGCAAGCGCCGATATCCCACGAACAGCTGATTGCTTTGATGCAATCTCGATCCGTAGACTCCTCCGTATTATATGGAGACAGAACGGCCGAGTCCGTAACGCACAAAATCCTCTTGTCGTTGCCTTGTTTCTGTTTCCTTTTCCTTTATGTAATTTCTGCAGCGCTGTTGACAAATCATGAGCCCAACTCGGTCACGCACACGTATGCATGCTCTCCTGACCGCACGCGGATCTCCCTTGCCAAACCGATCTGTTGTATGCATAATTAACCTGATGAGTTCCAATCAGGTCGGCCACACATGCATCTCTCTGGGCCCACCAAACCAACAAGTCCTATGACTTTCACGTGGTGGCACCAGACATGCACACGCTTGTGGCCTCCACCTTCACGTCAGGTCCAATATGCACTTCAGCTCCAACACGCCAATACGAGACCGTGCTCCAGCACCTTCGCCGCCGCAACGCACCACGTCGAGAAGACGGCTCCGTGTGTGCCATCCTGGCCCCGCATGACCTAACGACGCATCACGGTGCTAGCACATCCCTGTTCTTTGCTGTCGCTGTCCACAATCACGTAATCTGGAAAAACAACAAGTCACCTCCATTAACCCATACCGAGTCCACCATGGCTTTCGCCACCATCGTTGCAGCTCCACCTTGAACCTACAACGACCACTCCGATCACGATCGACCACCCATCAATCTGATCACGAGTCGAAGCCGCCGTCTTCATCCACGACGTCTTCCGGCCGCACCGTCGAACCTGGCCATCACGTCTGATCGGCCCCTATCGAACAGCAGCCACCAGCCGCTATCGACTGATCTCCACGTCTGGACGGATCCCTGTTGATTGCAGCTCATTGGACGGTCCGAACCACCCGCCCGAAGTGTCCAACACCACCGATCGAGTCGTCGATCGCCGCCGTGCTCCACCTTGCGCCCTGCCCCTCCGCGGACAGCTTGTGCCACCTTGCGCGGTGTGGAACACACCCATCGCGCCTCCACGTGGATCTTCTCCCTGGATCTGGCTCTGGTACCACTTGTTAGAATCAAAGCGCGGAAGCGATAACCCCAAGAACGCAAAGCCAAATCGCAAGATCACACAAACGATAACGACACCAAGGCACGATGTTTTTTAACGAGGTTCGGCCATGTGCCTACATCCTCGGGGCATGACTACGGGCGCTCCTCCCCATCAACGGCAGCTACACCGGCATCCGGGCACCACCGCGGCAACGCCGCCGCCCACACCAGCCGCCCAGTCGTCTCTCGGTTACAACGGTAGTGCCCTCATATTTATGGGCCGTAGGGATACAAAGTACGACCAAGACACTACCCCTATCCTACAAATTACAACTCAAGTCCAACTGTAACCGGACTGTACACATATTCGACACATATCTAACAGAATTTAACTTTATTTGCGCACTGATGCAGTCATAATTGTGGCTTTTGAGTCCTGTGCTGTAGCTGAAACCTGACCACCTGAGTATCCAAACATAGTAGCCTAAGTTGCATATTTTGAGCATTATGATCTCTGCATTTTGATCATCTGCCATAGTTTTGTATATTTACAATTCATTCTATTACACGCAAATATCATCATAGAGAGAATAGACATCAGGTTGATTCATACTGGATGGATGTCTGTTTGCGTTCCTGATCTTGTTTTACTACCAGGTCAAAGCATACCTTGATCGCAAATCACTAGCACATTCTCTGAATGACACAAAGACTGCAGTTATGCAACTTCACAACCTCATCAGTGTTATAGTTGTTATTATAATCGTCATCATCACTCTACTGTTGATGGGCATTGCGACAACCAAAATCCTTGTTGTCATCTCGTCCCAGCTTCTGGTTGTGGTATTCATATTTGGTAATGCCTGCAAGACTGTATTTGAGGCTCTTATATTTGTATTCATCATGCATCCATTTGATGTTGGTGACCGCTGCGTTATCGATGGAACACAGGTAACTTCTAGGCCGCCCTCTCTGGTTCCGTTGATTTCCTGCGGTATGTTATATTGCTGACATGAATCTACTATATATCTGATGATAGATGACTGTTGAAGAAATGAATATATTGACTACTGTTTTCTTGAAGAATGACAATGAGAAAGTATATTATCCAAACTCTGTACTGTCCACAAAGCCAATCAGCAACTTTTACCGAAGCCCTAACATGTATGACACAATTGATTTTGCTATTGATGTTTCAACTTCAGTTGAGAGCATTGGAGCTTTGAAGTCCAGAATCAAAGGGTAAACTCTGTCACTTAATCTGAACTGTCACAGTTTATATTTAACTTCAGAGGTTGCAGTTCATCATAATAGATATTCAAAACTGCATGTGATGTGCACAAAGAATCTGAATGTAATCAAATGCTCGTGTGAATAGGTTTTGGATCCATGCTATCAATTGTGACTGGTTTCTGTTACTTTCAGGTACCTGGAGAGCAAACCAACACATTGGCACCCTGTCCACACGGTAAACCTGAAGGACATCCTGGACGTGAACAAGATCAACATGTCTATGTGTGTGCAGCACACAATGAACTTCCAAAACATCAGAGAGAAGAACATCAGGAGGTCTGAGCTTGTCATGGAGCTAAAGAAAATGTTCGAGGAGATGTCCATCCGGTACCACCTTCTGCCCCAGAAAGTTGAGCTCTCCTATGTCGGTCCAAACCCATTGCCCATGGCTGTTGCTCATGCAAGATAGAAGATGGGGACCTGTTGTAGTGACAATTGATGACCGATTTTGTGGTGTCAATGAGTCTGGCAATGGTCACCAAGTTCCCGGACAGATGGGGTCAAGGAAAAGAGCAGAGGAATGCGGTATGCTACTTGTGAAGTATCAGAGGAGGCATGGATGAAACTGTTAGCGGGACTAGGTGCGGCATGGCTCCATGTTCCCGGTGACTAAGGGCCTGACAACTGATGGCTAGCTGTGTAGTCTGTACTCAAGTTTTTCAAACTCTGCTTGCTGGACAGATCATGCTATAATATATGATAAGGTAACGAATCTGTACTAAGCTGTAAGTGTGTGCGGTGCTGGCGATCGTTGCTTTTGGTTAGGCTTTGACCCCATTAGGATATGTTACATCACTCAGTGCGGTACAGGTGAAACTGTGGTAGAACTAGTGATCAACCACAAAATGCTCCTAGGCTGCGAGCTTGAAGTTGACCTTGCGAAGTGGTCCTTTAATCGAAGACTTCTGGATTCGGCCCACAGTTCTCCTGGGCTGCAGCCTGCAGTGCAATGGTCTTCGTGAGTTGCATGTTTGCTTGTGGGTCTGCAGTGCTTTGCTGTCCTGGATCTGTGAACCATGTTTCTTGTGTGTGTGTGTGTTTTGAGATACGGAAGGTGCTCTACCTTTGCATTATAGAAGAAAAAAAAAGAACACCACATGCAGTTCTGAACACCGGAATCGTCATTGCCTTATTTTGAAAAATCCGCCGACATCTTTCTATCCATAGGTTCCAGATTGAGCAGATGACCCCCTTGTGTGGGTTGTGCCATGTCTGATGTTCCTGCTTGCAGTAGTGACCTCCACCATTGGCCAACTGATGGTTCTTCTGTTTGGCGGCGACTGGAATCGAGTCCATTGAGGGCTAGTTCGTTTCCACGGGATTGGATCCGGTCGGAATTGATAAATATATATAAAAAATCATGATAGCTACTATAAGGGATCCGGATTTATTCCGGGTTGGAAACCGATTTACTCATGATATGAACATCGAGAGACTCGGAATGAATCCGCTACTCAAGAGGTGCGGAATCAATCAGGCTCTTTGATTCCTTGTGCTTATCATAATGGGTAAATTAGTTTTCGAACCGGAATAAATCCGAGTCTATATTATCTATATTGATTTTTTCTATAGTATCTCTCATTTCCGTCCGGATTGAATCCCGTGGAAACGAACTAGCCCCGAGGGATGCGCTGACATACGCCTGTAGTGTACGGGGAGGTTGCCAACTTGCCATCAAATGTATCGTTGATTCGGCCGTGGTGCGGCAAGTGTGCATATAGGATCGGCTTGACCCCCACGCCTTCATTATACGATCTGATGTTGATAGTTTGAGTTGTGTCAGCAGCCATGCGAAGAATCCGCACTTGAATTGTTAGTTGTTTATTTCCCGTCGGCTGTGAATCGCCAGTCGATTGTGTCACTTCCGACTGTTAATCGCACGGAGAGTTGTGTCCAGATAGCCTTGGTTGTAATGACTGAACCGACCAAGCCATGAGCAGCTATGGCGCCCATCAAGCTCACAGCGACCGAACCGAACAGTGCTTGTTTGCCGCGGTGAGCTCGAAACAGAGAACTATGGTATTCTACCAGAGAATCTCTGTATTTCTACCCGCTATCTCTGCATACTCTGATCCGGTTCACTTCACAAAGGCAGTGTCCCCCTTCTTGGATCATTATGCCCCTTTTTTGAACTAAGTCATTATGCCCTTCCATAAGAAGTTTCGCCTGATGCGGTCAACCTTCTTGGTAGTCTACTTGGATAGGAGAAGTCATGTGATAAACCAGGATTGATGTGAGAACCGAATTAACCAGCGCAAGCCTTCCTGCATGGTTGAGCAGCCGACCTTTCTGCCCCGAGAGGCGTGCTCCAAGCTTGTCCACCTGCTTATCCACTCGCCTTGAGCGGCCAATATGCGGTGGCATGTCCTAAATAGTTGGTTGGAATAGACCAAGTCTCCCTTGAAAAATTGCAATCACCGAAGTTGTGGCTGCTGTCTGAGTTTGGATCATTAATATCTCAGATTTTTATGCATATTTGTGTTTAATCATGTAGCTTTTCCAAAACCCTGCAGAATTCTTTGCACATTGTTGATGTCCTACCTGGCTGCCTTCTTGTCGGTGTGGTGAATAGAGCAGAGCAGAGTCCCTTTGCTACTCTCGTCACGTTTGATGTTGACGCTCTTGTGAGACGTGGACATCGCCTGATCGGAACAATGTTGCGCGGCTAAGCTGTTTGCACATAAGCACGTTGCCTCGCAGCTTTGCTGATGGAGCAGAAGAGGTAGGTTGCTTTACTGATGGAGAGCTGGACGAGCTGCAACTGACTGAAGAGAGAGGTAGGTTGGCAGGTTGCTTTGCTGATGAGGAGCTGGACGACCTGCAACTGACGGCAAAGCGCCCAACGGGGAGCCGGGGAGGAGATGTGTAAACGGGTGGCGGTACTTAGTTTTCAGGTGTTGTTCAACTGGCAGACGGCAAACGCATCGATCACATGCTAATACGACTGGCAGACGGCAAACGCATCGATCACATGCTAATACGAGCGCTGGTGTTTCATCGTTTTCGTCGTTCTTCCGAGCAAATTGCATCGCATTGGGCTCCTTGAAACTTCGCATTATTTGCTCTGTGTTGCTTTTTTCAAGACATGCTTTTTTTTAGCACATGCAAAACACATTTTCATTAAGAGAAGAGAGAACAAAGTCATACAAGTCCAACAAGTTACCCAAGCCGCCGAGATAAAAAAATGCTATAGAGGTCTCAAAGACCAGACGTCGAGGAGGCAGCAATTGGGGAGTAAGCCCCCGCGCGCCCAAGTCTTGCTTCATCGAGGATTGCCGGCGCGAGAGCCACCGACGTTAGGACCTCCCTGTCGTGAACGCGCAACCAGACAAAGGCATCAAAACCTTTTCGCCAGACTTTAGCGACCAACTTCATGGTAGAGCACCATCAGGTAGCAAGAGACATGGGATGATTCGAGGCGAGATGAGGGATAAGAATATGCCCGAGGGTTCGGAACCACGTCTCTCGACTGAAGACATAGCCGACAAGCAGGTGATCCAGAGTTTCGACCTCCTGCGCATAGAGAGCACATGTATCAGAGTCCTTCAGGCCATGCCGATGGAGTCTGTCGGAGGTCCAACATCGACCATGTAGCAGTATCCAGGCAAAGAACTTGCATTTGCCCGACATTTGAGTCTTACAAATTTGACGGGCACCTAGAATGTCGACACGACCAAGGAAAAGTGTGGCATAGGCGGAAGAGGAGGAGTACATACCGTCTGGAGACCACTTCAAATAAACTTGTCGGGCTCCGGCGACAGCCTCACGGCCTACACCAGGTCCCAAATAAAAAGTAACTGGAATATGATCTGCACGGTTCGCACCCGAGAGGAGACTGCCGGTGTTTTAGACCGACAAACCTACCAAGGGGGTACCCGAGGTAGTAGATTGTGCGGTGAGGATTGTGATCGGGAGACCGAGAAATCGAAGGTATGCGCAAGGACACGAGACACAAGATTTATACAGGTTTGGGCCGCCAAGGTGGCGAACTCTACGTCCTGTTTGAGGATCAAGTATGGCGCTTGGTGTTGGTTTGTTTAGATGCCTGTGAGACATGGGTACCCCTGGGTCCCCACCCAGTGGCGTATCTAGGATTTTATCCTAGGGTATGCCACTCGAAAATTTTATATACAGTTTGGTAAAATCAGTTTACAAATTCAGTAATAGTTGTAAAATTATCGACCTAATTCAGTATATATGCACTAAGTAACACTATAATATTAAATTCATGGATTAAGTTGAAACCAGCCACTAAATACAATATAAATAGTCAAAAGTCATGCAGCAAATGCTTATCTTTTTCTTTTTTATTCATAAATACTTGCATATACTTGCCTACTTGCCCGAAATTACAGGGTAGGCCAGTGCATACCTGGCATACCCTGTAGCTCCGCCACTGTCCCCACCGACCATGCTCACGGCCGTCCCCAACAAGTGGGTCTGGTCTACTAGAAGACCCGCCGACCTGTCAGTGGGCCCAACCGACCTAGTTGGCAGTCCACACGACCTCCTGAAGACATTCCAGAAGATTCCCCAGATGACCTGATCTGTCACGACCTCAAGACTTGGCGCACAAGACAAGACAAGACCTCGGTGGATTACGACCAAAGCAGATCGACGGGATATGGCAAGATGTGTAACGTAGACTTAGGTCTCCTGGTCGTAACTGACCAAGAGTCTGGGAACCGACCTCATCCGCGGGCCAATATAAGGCGGACGAGGCGATCCCATTGTAACCCAACATCATCTCGACCAATCCCCAAGCAATACAAGCCGAAGAACTGGACGTAGGTTATTACTCTCCGGAGGCCCGAACCAGTATAAACTCGCCGTGTTCTCTGTGTTCCGCGTACTCGTGTGCGACCTTCGAGTTCTTAGCCTTAGACTCCTCCTCGCCGAACAAATAAACCACAGGGATTAACACCCCCGTGGGCTGTCCAGATCACACCATCTGACAGTTGGCGCCGGGTAGGGGGTGAGTCAAGGTTCTTCGTGCAACTCGATGGCTTCGACCAACGGCGTCACCTTCCCAGAGAGCATGGCGGACTTCCTCGCCAACCCCGTCGACATTTGCTTCGGCTCGATGCCGACGACATCCACCGCTCCAGCCGCCTGCCTTGTCATCGAAGGCAACGCGGTCTCCGCCAACCAACAGATCGAAACAGATCTGTCGAAGAAACATCTGGGTCGCACGACCTGGGAGGGTCCTAACTCTTCCCTGTCCTTTCCCCTCGACATGCTCGGAGGCTTGGCTAAAGCCAACCTAAAGGTCGCACGACCTAAGGGCACCAGCCTTAACGAGTACGAAGCCTCCTGCCGCCTGGAGTAATGCTTGATAAAAAAGGTTGCCAGACCTGAGCCCTAGGCTCCTCCCTCGCGCGCCGACCTCTCGTAAGCCTCCACGCCGAGCTGTAGAGGTTGGTAAGCCAGCCTCTCTGTGAGTAGTGGTTAGCGAGCCAAGAAATCAAAATATTATCACCCGCAACATCAACCAGAACTCTTGCAGGCAAAAGGCAAGTACTTCGTCACAGGTCTCTTCACAGTTTTTTTTACAAGACAAGAGAGGAGGGGGAGGTACAACTCCTAGCTACTACTGGTTGCCACCATCGCCACCTTCGCCACCGGCTTCGTCATCGTCCTCAAAGTCGATGCTCTCTGCCACCTCGGTGGCGGCTTCACCAACTTCAAGCTCCAGGGCGTGAAGGTCCTTCGTGGTGTCAGCACCGCCCTTGATCTTGGTCATGTCGACCTCCGGATAGTGCGACTTGACCCTCACCAACGCATCGGTCGCAGCCGCCAAGCCGGTTGCCCTCAACAAGGTCAACAGCCTGTTAGGAACATCTACTAGGCGATCAACGATGGACTGCTGCTGACCCCCTTCCTCTGGAACAGGTATGCAAGACATTGCATAATTGGCAGCACCCTTGAGGTCGCTCAGCTCCACCTCATACCTTGCAATGGTGATTTGGTCACTCTCCAATGACTTCAAAACAACCTCGAACTCGACTTCAAGGGCCCGACGAGCTGCGGTCTCATAAGCCAGCTTTTGAGATATGGCGTACTCACTCTCGTTGGCCTCCTTCATTGCCCGTTTGAGTTCCAGGCCTCCAGCCTCGATCTCCCGGACCTTGCCCTCCAGGCCATGAATCTTGCTCCTGGAGGTCGCTAGAGCATTCTTCAGCTCTTCCTCGCGGTTACGAAAATCTGCACACACAACAATTAGCTTATAGCTAATGACCTTGTGTTCAGAAAGGGGCGAAGACTTAAAAACTCACTAGTACTTCAGTGTTAAACTGCGCAGTGGCCTCCACGGCCTTGCGCCTTTCCTCAGCAAGCTCGTCTTCGAGCCTCTTCTTGTCGGCGGCCGCTGCCTCACGAACCTCCTTGAGCTCTCGCTCAAGGTCGATAATACGTTGTTCTTTCTCCTCAGCATGCCGCAGCTGGTCGGCCCGGCCCTTGGCCCTCTCCGCTAGTGACTATTTCAAAACCACAAGGTCGTCAGCGATACTTCAAAAAGCAAAATAATCAAGCAGTGATAAGACATCACATGCAACTCACAATGAGTGCGTGATTGATGGTGACGATGCTGGTCTGCAAAGCCCGCATGTCCTCATTATCCTCGAACCAATCATCCTGCCAAGGGGTGTGATCCCAATTAATTGATCGACGTGGCAACCTCAGGCTCGAAGATGAAGATGGAGGTACCTATGCGCGGGACACTCCTGGACCTCCCGGCGCCAGGTCGATCTGAGGCTGGTCTTCGGCTACATCCCTCGCCCCATCAGGTACAGCCCTGATAGGGTCGACATCTACGACTGTTGGGGAGGTCGTCGCCCCGACTCCCCCAGCTGAGGTCTCAATACCCTCAGCGGCGTGCAGGGAAGAACCCGCCCTCGTGTCACCCACGAGCGGTGAAGTCGTCGCCCCCTCCGCCACCCCTCGTGTCGGAGTAGCGGTATGAACATCATCTACAAGCGCCTCCCCCACGACCTGTGGCTCAGGCGACCTCGTGCGGGAGGGCGACGATGGCGCAACCGGCACCCCCTGTGGTCCTGCCGCCGGCCTACATGGAGCAAATAACACGTCAAGATCCTGTTCAAATGAAAAGCATAAAAGATCGCATCAGCTCCTAAGTCCATACCTCGGCGCAACCGGAAGACGAGCCTTCGGCCAAAATACCCGAGGCTTAATAGCCACAGGTATCTTTGCCCGCGTTGCCGCAGCACTGCGCTGCACCTCTAAGCCACGTCGGAGGGCCTCCTCCGACGTCTTCTGCACCAGCTCCCGCCGCCCCTTGGCAGCAGGGCTCTCGGGCCTCTCCGCTGCCTGGTCTTCAGGGACCGGCAGCTCTTCGATGGCCTCATCCTTCTCCTTCTCGTGCTCCTTCTCCTCCTCCTCATCCTCTGACCCGACCTCATGAGAGCAAGGTGTCGGAATCATTGGTGTTGCGACGGCCGGAGGGGAGTCATCCCTCCTCTTCCTCTTTTTCTTCTGCTCTGCGGCCTTCACCGCAGAGATAGCAGTGGCGACGACTGAAGCAAACTTCTTCGCCACCGTCGACCTGGTCCTGCGCCGAGACTTTGCGGCGCCGATGACTGGATCTGCCCCAGCCTCCGTGTCAGTGTCTTCGTCGGCCTCCACCGACGAGTCCGACTCATAATTCTCTAGCAGACGACCTGCTGGAGGCTTATATTTGTCCGACCTCAGCTTCCCCCGCTGTATCTCTCACTCAGGGAGAGGTGCTCGGCACCACATCTGGAGCTCGCGCACCTACGAAACAGATGATGTAAATGTTGTACGACCTAAGAGAATCAAGAAGTCAAAGCACAATGACCTAAAGACAGATCTCAGGATCTTACCGGATCAGCCGACCTCTTCAACGAGTGTGCCCTCGAGCACTTCTTCACCTTGACCTTCCCAGAATATATCTGGGAAACTCTAGCCACCATCTCCTCCCTGGAGACCTTGCGGTTCATCTCGCGTGTGGGATCCGATTGCCCACAGTATTCATACGCCGGGTGGACCCGATCCTTGATCGGTTGGATCATCCGCCGACAGAACGACCTAGCCACCGCCGCTCCTGTCATTCCTTGGCTCTTCATGTCGCTCACCAACTCCAACACCCCCTTCAGGTCCTCGAGTTCGTGGATGGACAATCCTAGATCCCACTCGCTAATCTTCACTGGCTTGTGGCCAGTTCGCCGCGGCAACCCCGGGATCTGACCCGCAATATAGAACCACTCCGACCTCCACCCGACGATGTTGTCAGGGAGTTCAGTGTCTATCCACTCAGCCTTGAGGCCTGAACTCAAGTTGAACATCACAGCCCCCACTGGCCCCGACCTTTTGCCAGTGCTCTTGACACAGAAGAAATGTCTCCACAACCCGAAGTGAGGCGGTATCCCCAGATACGCCTCACAGAAATGAATGAAAGTCGACACTACAGTAATGGAGTTAGGAACGAGGTGTACCAACTCCAATCTGTAGTAGTACAGAAGGCCGCGGAAGAAATCTCCCGCTGGGAGGTTGAAGTCGCGTTCGAAGAAGGAACCGAAGACGACTTGCTCCTTGACGTCCTTGCTCGGGAACTCTTCCCCAGCGGCGGCCCTCCATTCCACCTCCGTCTTTGACCGGAGCAGCCCCCGGTCCACCAGCGCTTGGATCTTGGCCTTGGTCATCCTTGACCGGACCCACGCCGCCTGAGGGTCCGGGATGCAAGCCGCCTCCGCCGCCATCTTACTGCTAGGGTTCGCGGTGGATCTAATGTGGCAGAGTGTCTTGATGCGCATGCGCTGGAGGAGCACGGCGGGAAGCGGTGGTGCTAGCACGAGCCTAGCCGGAGGAGGAGGATGGGTGCACGGGCGCGGGAGAACGGTGGCCGCAAGGTCGCTGTAGCACAAAGAAAGGAGAAAGCGACGGGAGCGAGGGCGACGGGAGCGAGAGAAAGAAGACGAAGGGAATGGGGTCAACCCCGCCCCGGCTCACTCTATTTATAGAGGGGTCCACCCAATCTATCTGTTGCGGCTCCTTGCTCCGTACAACACGCCCCAACGACTTTATCCCGAGAAGTCAGCGAGAAGGTCAAGGCGGATTTTTCGCCAACAGACCAAGCGCCACGACCTAAACCTGAATTTAGGTCGTCGGCCAAGAAGATAACATCAGGTCGTCCTGATGGAAAACACGATTTGCAAGCCCCTATATCATATAACATCAGGTCTTTGGCGAATCATTTTGCCAAAACGACCAAATACATGACAGAAGAGAGCGAACATTACATGGACCACCTAAAGTTACAAGCCATCTACGACCTCACTGGATCCAGAATCCAAGGGGGCGTATCGGCCTACAGCCTTATTGGATCCAGAACTCCAAGGTACAAGCCACCAACGACTTTACTGGATTCTAAATCCGAAGGTACACAAGTCTCCTGCGACCTCATTGGGTCCAGAACCCGACATACAAGATAAATATACCACAAGGCCTGAGCCACCCGGAGTGGTCACCACGACCTACTCCGCCGAAGCAGAGCACATCGCGAGACTTCTCCTAGCATCTGGACCTTGATGGCGGACGAGTGGGAGGCTACTTCAGGACAGCACGCAATCTAAGGCATGCTCGGCTCCAACTATTGGAATGGATACACGAGCTTTCTCTTCGGTGCGGAACGCCAAGCTCCGGTGAACTCTCGGTGCTCACCAGAGACATCTTGCTATACCCCCAGCTCGAACAGGAGCACCTCCAAACTCTGCCTGGTACCACGCAGAGGCTGGCCCCAGCAGATAGAGATGTTGCCAGTATTTTGCAAGAATTCTCCTAGCTTCAAGCATCTACAAGAACACAACTCTACATTCTGGTGGACGGTCGCATGCCCATGGCATGGCCGAAGAACTACCCTGTGGCTTCGTAGCTCAACAATGCTCGGAGATTGCCTCCTTCAGCTTCACGGTGCTATTTATAGCCGACACCGCGCCTGGGGCAGTTGGCGAATTAATGATACTGTCTCCACGTGACGAGGGGACTTGCAGCCTGTGCATCATTAAAGGCGACGACGTTACTTTCCCTGACTTACGACACCTTTGTCGTTTGTGCATCAATGATGCCTGAGCCCCGCCGCAGAGGTCACATGGCTACAGTAACTTCTCGATCAGTGGGCAGTTTGTCATTTTCTGGGTGGCAAGAGTATCTCCGACCACTGTTGACCCGTGACCCTGCAGTCTACGCTACAAGACAAAACCTGACCTTGTGTCAGAGGGCCCTACACCTACCTTAACCCCTCTTTGACGATGACTCCACGACCTTCTTCTACGACCTGATGAATGCTATTTGCACCCGCTAGGCTCTGCGTCCTGGTGCACCCGCTATGGCTCTGCACGTAAATGGACCTATTCCAATCAGCCTATATTTCTGTTTCTTGAGCAGAATGGTCGTAGGTTCGATTGAAGACCTTCTGATGTAGGCGTGCCTCGCTGCTCTGCCAGATCCTTCTAGGCGCCTGGAGATGAATAGTGCCATGGAGATTAGAAGTGTTCAAGGAGATCTACAATTTTTGGGCCCCCCGTGGTCGGTGTGCCTATCACTAAGGTTGCCAATACCTTGGTACAATGGCTCTGCTAGATGGCCAGCAGCTATGTTGGTCATCTGGACACCAAAATGACCTCCTCGAGGTCGGCGTGCCTTAGTACCGAGATCTTGCAACATCCTGGTATGATTACGGCTCCGCCAACCTAGTTAGGCACCCCGGATGCGTGACCTTCTGAGGTCGGTGTGCTCTAGTAGCCCTGCCAGCATGTACTGGACACCCAAGGATTTTACGTCGGGAATGAAGGCCTCTCCGTGGGGTGCGCGCCTGACGGCCCTGCCAAGTGCTTCTGGGTGCTTGGGTGCTATACACTTGAGACCTTCCTTAGGTCGGCATGCCTCGAGTGGCTCTGCCAGACTCTTTACAGCCATGCATGATATCTGGGTGTCTCTACACTCCATACGATCAAGATCGATATTGTTTCGCCAGCTTCATCATCGACCGGCTACCAAACCCAGACATCGCAACCTCAGCTATGACGCAGTCAACACTTTCTTCATTTGACGCACCTTTCAAGACCTTGCTGGGTATCCTCGGATACTGGGCATTGTTGATTTGAGGCCTCTTTGAGGTCGGCACGCCTACAAGGCCTCCTCGAGGTCGGTCCTGCTAGACTCCTTGCAACCATGCTGGGAGATTTAGGCGCCTCTACACTTCGTTCGATCAAGACCATAACTTAGTTTTCTTCTCTTTTTGGAGCATCAAACCAGCCATGCTGTCTGCTTCAATGCTCGGGGACTACTCTACGAGTGCATCTTCGACGCCCTCTTGTTTTCTTCGTCATACCGACCTGCTGGGAACCTGTTTCTCATCATGTCGTTACTCGACCTACTTTCTATTCCATTTCTTTTTTGGACCATCATACCGACCATCCTGCCCGCCATGATGCTCGGATACTACTCATGAGTGCATCTTTGACGCCCTCTCAATTTTTTCATCGTCATTTCGATCTATTGGAAGCCTGCTTCCTATAGATCGTCACTCGACCTCTCTTCATTCGACAAGACTACAAACAGGTCGACTGCTAATTTGACTTGTTCTTTTTTCTTTTGGACCGACGTGCATGCTATTCGACCTGTCGATGGCTCTACGACTTCGTCATGACCTTTCTAAGGTCGCCGCGCCTACACCTCGCTCGGAGGCTTGTGAGACATGGGTACCCCTGGGTCCCCACCGACCAGGCTCACGGCCGTCCCCGACAAGTGGGTCCGGCCTACTAGAAGACCCGCCGACCTGTCATTGGGCCCAACCGACCTAGTTGGCAGTCCACACGACCTCCTGAAGACCTTGCAGAAGATTCCCCAGACGACATGATCTGTCACGACCTCAAGACTTGGCGCACAAGACAAGACAAGACCTCGGTGGATTACGACCAAAGCAGATCGACGGGATATGGCAAGATTTGTAACGTAGACTTAGGTCTCCTGGTCGTAACCGACCAAGAGTCTGGGAACCGACCTCATCCGCGGGCTAATATAAGGCGAACGAGGCGATCCCATTGTAACCCAACATCATCTCGACCAATCCCCAAGCAATACAAGCTGAAGACCTGGACATAGGGTATTACTCTCCGGAGGCCCGAACCAGTATAAACTCGTCGTGTTCTCTGTGTTCCGCGTACTCGTGTGTGACCTTCGAGTTTTTAGCCTTAGATTCCTCCTCGCCGAACAAATAAACCACAGGGATTAACACCCCGTGGGCTGTCCAGATCTCACCATCTGACAATGCCCGGCTAGGTACCCGGTCCTCCTTTATATAATCTAGAAGGCGGGTTCCTAATCAGTTACAAGGCAGGAGTCCTAGTAGGATTACACAGAACGAGTCCTAATAGGATTACAGGGGAATTCTAATAGGAGTCCGTCTTCATCCTTCCTTGCATGGGTACCCGGGGTGTATGCCCGACAAGCCCCCAAGCACATTGTAGTCGAGAGTAGTAGTTCGAGTAGTCTTGAAGCCTTTTCGAGTAGTTCTTGAGCGTCCTCGAGTACTACTTGGAGAAGTCTTCAATAGTACTTGAACTGCCACGAGGCTGTAAGGTGGTCCAACTCATCTATCTTGGAGTCGAGATTTATATGGAAGTGTAGTTGCAAAATCGCACTCCATATGGAGTAGCCCCCGAGCCTTAGGTTGAGTCGCAGACTCTAGCTGAGGGTCAATCTTGATTCTGAATCTTCTGTCTTGAAAACTTTGAATGATGGGTGTAGCATAGTAGCCCCCGAGCTTTGAAATGATTACGTGATCAATCCAAGGGTCTTCAGTGTTCGCGAAAGCCATCATCCGAGTACCCGAGATAAGAGAGCCGTATGAGCTACATCGAGTAGTTGTTGGTGCGGAGCCCCCGAGCTTGAGAGCGAGCGAAACCTGCTGAAGTTATCCTCAAGTAGTAATTTGAGTGTATCCCCCGAGCTGAAGAGATTCCGAGTAGTAAGTTGGCATCGAGTCGTGGAGCTTGAGAAGTAGTCGTGCTGTCAGAGCGGACTTTAGATGCGACCGAAGTCGACTTTAAATGTCGGCAGAGCGGACATTAGATGCGACTTGAAAACCGAAGTCGACTTTGTGCCGCGCGGAACAGACTTTGAGATGCGACTTGAAAACCGAAGTTGACTTTAGTTGCCGCGTGAAGCAGACTTTGATATGCGACTTGGGAAGTCAAATTTAGATTGCCGTGTGAAACAGACTTTAGATGCGACTATAGTAGTCAACTTTTGCGCCACACGGGGTGGACTTAAGATGAAAAAACGAAAATCACTTTCTGGAAAGCCGAAGCGAATGAAAAATCAGAGAAAACGAATAGTTTTGCCGCCGGAGCGGGCTTAAGATTGCGACCAAAGTCGGCTTGTGCCACCGGAGTGGGCTTGGGTGCGACTGTTAGCGTCGACTTGTGCCACCGGAGTGGACTTCAGTACCCGAGCCATGGATTTCAGACCCAAGGTATGATTGCCGCCAGAGCGGGCTTGAATGTGCGACTGAAGTCGACTTGTGTACTTGGGCCATGGATTTCAGACCCAAGGTATGGAGCGCGAGTACTTAGGGTACTTGGACCCATGGTACAAAGCGTGAAGACCACGTGGAGCTAGGTTCCATCGTCGCCAGGACCCGAGGGCCACTTACAGCTAGGTTCCATCGAAGCTTACACACGTAGTATGCCACCGAAGCAGGAGAAGATGCGACCGGAGTCGACTTTAAATTGCCGCACGGAGCGGACTTTATAATGCGACTTTATAAGTCGACTTTAGATTGCCGCGCGTAGCGGACTTTAGAAGCTACCTCCTTGGGATAGCCCCCGAGTTGATGAAGTAGGCTCGTGGTGACTTGATTGATATACCCCAAGAGTAGTCAGCACAGTGTAACTCTCGTGAAAACCCGCCGGGGAGCGTAGACGAAGGAGTAGTCGGCAAGTAGTCCTACATGATGAGGAGAACAAGCCAAGAAAAGAAAACAATAATCATTTATATAAATGACTTAGCTGTTGCTGCCTGGGCAGACTGTTGATGAAGCCGTGGCGGTCGGTGATGGAGTCGCGACGGTTGTTGCTGAAGTTGACTAGTCAGAGTTGATTCCGACTAGTTGTTGGGAGCGTGACTGCCGTTCTCGACTAGTTTGGAAAACTAGTCGAGATGAATGGTCGACGCGATGCGACTGGAAAACGACGTCGCGGCAGCGTGCGGCGTACTCGAAGGAGAGCCAGTGTTGCTGCGAGACAAGTAGTCGCGACGCACGACGTCGCTGAAGTAGGGCCAGTGTGGCCGCAAGACGAAGTCGCGGCGCACGGAGTAGTCGACGATGAGCCGCGTGATGAGCCGCGCGACGTGCCGAGGCACCCAGATGCGCGGTGTTGTTGATGTAGAGTCGATGCGACGGAGAGACGAGTACTCGCGACGCATGGCGTTGCTGAAGTAGAGCCGGTGCGACCGAGAGACGAGTACTCATGGCGCACGACGTAGTCGATGTAGAACCGCTGCGACCGGGAGACGGGTACTCGCGGTGCACAGCAAGGTTGAGGTAAAACCAGTGCAGCTGGGTGATGAGTAGTCGCGGTGCACGACGAGGTTGAGGTAGAGCTAGTGCGGCCTGACGAGAAGTCAACGTTGCCGAGCGCTGATGCAATTGTACTCGAGTAGTTGAAGTGGACGTACTCGCGTACGGCTTGCTTGTGTATGTAGCAAAGATCCTTGAGCCTTGTTGGTAGCCTTTGTGTGTACAGCAACATATGCGTGTAGTGGAACTCCAAAACATGGCTTTGCATTCGAGTAATCAAGGTGGCTGTAGCCTTATCCGTGTTCTAGCAAGTGATAGTAGAGGGATTTTTAACCGCCTTATCCGTGTTCTAGCAAGTGATAGTAGAGGGATTTTTAACCGATCTTACCCTGTATAGGAGTAGAACTCGGACCCTCTAGGAGATACACAGCCAGGTGACTTCGACTAGAAATCGGAGTCGATTTTTTTTTCCGCTGGGGCAGCAACGCGCAATCAACTGCATGTGGGCCTAGACTCTTGATCAGCTATGTACTTGATTTCGAATTCAGCGAGAACGCTTGAACCCGTCTTGAATTGCCCGCCGCATCCCCGATAGATGGAACTGAACAACAAGGTTTTGAGGGTCCAACGTACTAGCTAAAATCAATTGTCCATATCCACTGGGGGTCCGGTCTACCATACTCATGTATGAGGGGATAACTAGCGGGACTGGCTAGTCAAAGATGCCTAAGAGCAACTCCAAGAGAGTAGCTATCTTGGCTTAACTAGCTAAAAAATGAAAAATTTGTCCAAAAACTCAATCCAACAGACTAGCCAAACTTGCTCTCGCTATCCTCCACTAGCTAAACCGAGGGCTTCACTAGCTATCTTTGGCTAGCCAGTCCCGCTAGCTATCCCCTCGTACATGAGTATGGCAGGCGGGACCCACTAGCGGTGGAGCATATAGAGGAGTTGATTTTAGCTCGTCTGTTGGATTTCATCAACTTTTTGCTGGCCATTTCATTTTACATACTAATCAAATCAGAATTTTAGCTAGTGATTTTTAGAGAGCCTCTTGGAGTTGCTCTAACGAAGTCCCGATTTAGCTAGCGGAGGATAGCGAGGGCAAGTTGAGCTGGTATGTTGGATTAAATTTTTTAACAAACTTTCCATTTTTTTACTAATTAAGTCAAGATAGCTAATCTCGTAAAGTTGCTGCCTAAGCGAGCTCGGCAACACGAACATGGCCAGCGCCGGAGAATATTTTTGTTTAAGTTCCTTGCTTGGTCATAGTTTGTGTTGGGGCAGGGCCGTACCTAAGATTGTGAGGCCATGGTGCGGAACACAAATGATGGCCCTATGAACGACGATCAACACAGATTGCAGATCATTTAACACTTATTCACCTGATGAACGGCGAGCGGCGGCGACAGGCCGACTACGGCGTCGATGAAAGGCCGAAGGCCAGCAGGCGTCTGGGCGTATAAGGAAAGGCAGGCGGCAACTGCGGTGTCAAGAGAGGGAAGCAAAATCGTCAGGATGCGTGACCTCGGCAGTTTGGCGGACGGCGTCCGTCCATTTTTCTTGCCTACGGTTTCTAGCTTGGGACTAATGGGTTTTATTAGTTGTTAATTACTACAATTACTAATTAAGCTAGATGTGGGCGGCCCCTTTTGATGGGCGGCCCGGCGTTGGCGCGCAGGTTGCGCCGCCTAATCAACGGCCCTGTGTTGGGGAGTCATTGTGAGTATCCAATGGGGACAATCTATATCAAACGTAATAACTCCCTCCCCTTATCCATGCATGTGGACTTGCCTACCAAGATGTAATTTAGAGTGAGGAAATTAGGTAAGCGAGTATTCTCACTACTAGAGAAACCCCCTTTATATACATCAGGTTTAGAGTTAGACACACTTTATTTTGTCTCTATAACTTTATAGATACGCTTCGAAAAAATATGTTATAAGCGTCTTCGCATGGACCACATCAAGCTTCGCAGAGACAAATTTGTTAAGCGTGTCTACAAAAGAAAATAATGTTTTATTGACACGTTTTATGCATGTCTTCTCGCATTGAAATTGATCATGTCTTCTCACATTGATACAATTTCAGAGACACATTAGAGTAACTCCAACATTTTGACAAACCAACTTGGCATCCATCTAAGTTTGGCAAAACAAAAAAAATTTAGCCTACAACAGTCTGGCAAACCAACTTGGCAAAAATAGAAACTTAGCAAAACTCACCTCCCCATGTGGATATATGTGCGTGCGGATCGTGGTTGCCATCGGCGTTTCCCTATGGATGGGAGAGTGAAAAATAAATAAAGAATAGAGAATGATTCCTGATGTAAGTTTTCAAGAGGTGAAATGATATAAACATAATTTTGTTTCTCTCAGGATTCCTGATGTAAGCTAGATCTGAGTTTAGTAAGTGAATTATGCCAAATTGTTGGAGATGAATTCATTTTTTACTTACCATACCTTTTTAGAAGTTGGTAAAACACAAGATTTGCCAAGTAAGATTTGACAAACTCTTGGAGATGAGGTTTAATGGTGTACTTATGTAGTATAGTAACACTTTATGCGGACAATTTTATCAAACGCAATAACTCCCTCCCTTATCCATGCATGTGGATTTGCCTATCAAGATGTTCCAAATTATACAGTAGTTCGTCTGACTTTTTGTCTTCAAATTTGACCACACGGCTAATTCAATTTCATTTTTTGCAAAATGTCATATTTTTGTGTTGTGTCTTGCTTTATTAATAAAATTTCAAAAATGACTTAAATTGAACTAAGTTTGTACATATTTTTTAAATAAGACGAGCCGTCAAATTTAAGGTTCAAAAAAGTAGAACAAACTATCATTTGAATGGAGTGAGTACAAAGCTAATTGTATAGTCTTTTTATGCATACTCCTTTTTGTCCCGGAAACACTGTGATCGTAGTACAGTAGGGGTGCAAGTTGATTATAATGTGGTGCACCTCCGAACCTCTTTAGTGCAATTATTTGTACTACTTCTTCAAAATTTTGAAAAAGTAGTACAAATGATAGAACTAAAGAGGTTTGGAGGTGCACCTAATGGTTACCCCTTTGCACCCTTATAGTACACAGTACATAACAAGTGATAGTGCACTATATCAACAGTTAGTTGCACTCATTGAGATTTCACATGCATATATTATTCTAGGCATTCACAGTATATGCGTGTGTGCATTCGTATGATTGAGTGTGTGTGGTAATAACCTGCCACAAGAGTACAATCTTGTTTTCTCGAACGGCCACGTCCATTTCTATTACTCTCTCTCCGTTTATCCTTCTAAGCGGCACGCTCGCACACGTTGACACGTATATCGACGTTTAAACTTTGCAATCTTTGTTCAATATAATTTAATCAACATTTTAAAGATAAATTTCGACGGTTAGATTTGTAGTTAAATCTACTTTCCAATAATGATTATAAATTTTATAACAATAAACAATATAATGTATGATAAATAAAACCGTCAAAGTGTAATCTAAGAGACCATGTCAAGTGTTGTCATGCCTTATAAAAATAAATGGAGGAAGCAGTAAAGAAGCGATTTAAAGGTAGGTCAAGAAAGAGAAAAACATGACAGGGAAAAAATAGATCGTAAATCGTTTTTACTTTTTTTAGTTATCTATACTTTGTTTAGATGCATAATAATATAATATAATCATATCTATGAGCAGAAAAATCAAAATAACCTACAATATGGATTGGAGAAAGTATTATACACCATACACAAGGTGCACTAGGCACTTGGCGCCTGCCGGTGCCAGCTCCTGTGCCCGGCCCCCTTATTCTTGGCGCCACCGCAAGTGAAGATGGAAAAAAAAGGGCACAACAACACGGCCACACGTAGCACGATCACACGCACACCGACAAGCAAGTGTACTCCATGCTCAGGAGTCAGGAGTACGTACACGTCGTACTTGCTGTCTACTGCAGCTGATCGGCTCTCTGACACCGGACGACCCACTCCTCGTCGGACTCGAGGAACGACGCCAGGGCCCTCACGTCGTCCATCCAGTCGCCGCCGCTGGAGAAGCACGGCGCCCTGTCGTCGTCGGCGCCCGCAAAGGCCGACGCCGCCGGGCTGCAGTAGTCGTCCGACGACCCTTCTCTCCACCCTCCGACTACTCCTCCTCCCCCGGACGTTGGCGTCGTCGTCTCGCCCGCGGGCGACGCGTCCAACCGCAGGTCCCGGTGGAAGAAGAGGCGCCCGCCCGTGCACCGCACAGCCTTGGGCGCCCACACGGTGGCGGCCCCGGTGGCTGAGCCGGCCGAGTCGGGGTCCGCGCGAGGAGCGGCGGCGCGCTTCTGGCCGCCGGTCGTCTCGCAGCTGCCCGACGCCGCCGGGGTGGCGTCCGAGTGCGAGCCGGTGTCGGGCGTCCCGACGACGACGACCCTATTGCCGCCGCCGCCGGCGGCCCTCCGGCCGAGCGTGCTGTTCCAGTAGTTCTTGATTTCATTGTCTGTTCGGCCCGGCAGCCTCCCTGCGATCAGAGACCACCTGTTGCCGAGGAGCTTGTGGAGCCGGACGATGAGGTCCTCCTCGTCGTCGGAGATGTTGCCGCGCTTGATGTTCGGCCGGAGGTAGTTGAGCCACCGCAGGCGGCAGCTCTTGCCGCACCGGCGCAGACCTGCACACACAGCAGCACACACGCATACAAACGATACTGCATCAGCCGAGATCGACACGCACGATTTATTAGAACGAAGTTTAACTTCGTACAAAAGGGAACTTTACCGGCTTTCTGAGGGACCTCCCTCCACTTGCCTTCGCCATGGGCCTTGACGAAGGCGATCAAGGTGTCGTCTTCCTTGCTCGTCCACGCCCCTCTCTTCACCCCTTCCTTGGCACAGCACGCCCTTCTCCCCATCCCTCCCTCCCCGATCTAGCAGGGCGCGTTGTTGTCTAGCTCCGACGGCGTATTTATGCGCGCGCGCGATCGCTCTGTCTGCAGTGAGTCTGTAGCACTGGCGATACGTGGCCGAGTTGAGGCCCTGCATCAAGGCTCCGTGCCCTGCTGGAAGAGGATGGTCAGCTGACAGGTAGGCCCAACATGGCAGGGAGATGGATCACGGAAATGTAAAATCAATCTGTTGGAGTAACTCACGCCCATAACTTCGAGTTGTGAAAAGTTTAGGGTGATATATCTCAACCCAGACTCTATTCCTAGAGTTTATATGTCCAAAGACTATCACAAGAAATTATCATATTTTTATTATGGACTCTATTTACTATTGCTCTCGGATTTGCGATTGGGCTTGTAGTCCAATAGTAGGACGATCCAGTGAGATGCTACCCGCCCGAGTTTAAATCCTGGTGCTCGCACATTTTCCAGGATTTTCCAGGATTTATCGATGTTATGCGTTAAGTGGTAAGCGACGTTCCCGTCGACGACGAGGCGCCATTGGTGACTTCGGGAATCTCCAGATCTGCCGGTGCTCAGTCCTTCGGAGGTGCTCATAGGGGTAGGGTTGTGTGTTGTGAGTGTATGCGTTGTACTGTGTAATTCTCAAAAAAATATTGCTCTCAGATCTTCTGCTCTCGTTTTATTAAATACTAGTAACACAACACGTGCGACACGCACGTGCGACACACGTGCTATGTCGTTTCAACCCATACTGTGATAAATGAACCCATATACTTGATGGGCTCCCACTAAATTGATTTAGTTATTCTCAAAACAGATCTGTTAAAAACTTTAAAATAACAAAGATTTCATTTTACAATCATAATCTCTAAAAAACTTAAAGATTTCATTTTAAAGACAGAAGGTCAGAAGAATACAAAAGAGCAGAAGGCCGCCTACTTATTGAAGATAGAAGCCATATTCTCAAAATTGGCAGCTACCTCAATGAACGACTTGAGCTCCGCTGCCCTCTTGGCCGATGGCAGCTTGATGACTAGCGCGCGGGACATGGCATCCCTGAGCAGCGCACTGACAACGCCACCAGACACCACGATGGCCCTGCACTTGCGGTTGACACTGGCCATGATTTATCCCTCGATGGTAGCTATGGGGACATGGTACTGGCCCCGTTTAGGAGCAGCGGGCCGTCGACCCCCACCGGGACCTACACGTACCCGATGGGCATCTCGCAACATTGCCCGAGGATGGTCTGGTAGTCCATTCTATCGAGCGGGGCCCCTCGACACCCCGCCCCGTGATCCACTGGAGCGCCTCCCGCCGCAGCATGGCCGCACGGCTGCAGTCCCAAGGCGTGACTCCAGGTGGTGCGACGGCAACACCCCGGACACCATGGCGGTGACGATCTCCTCGTCCCCGCCATCCACGCTGACATGCATGGGCGCGAGCGCGTCGGCGGCGGCGGCGCGCTCCCGGTGCGTGGAGCCGCTCTCCTCGTCGTTGCTGGCGAGGACTCTGGGCTGCCCGGAGGAGGGGCTGCCAAAGAGGTGAGGAGGTACAGGACGGAGGCGCGCTTGCAGAGCACAGTGGCAAACTCGCGGCCGCTGAGCGGGAAGCGGAGCGGGTGTTCCTGCCGCTACAGAGGCAGATGAGCGAGATCATCGCCAGGCCGTTGGTGATCCGCAAGACAGGGATGAGCAGTGATCCCACCGCCCCGAGCGCCCTCTGCGCCAACGCGATGCGGCCGACGAATTGTCGTACTTCCATCTGGCGGTCTAGCTTATCCGGCCACTGGCGCCACAGTGGTTGGAGGAAGAGGAAGACGGAGGGGTGGTGGAGGGTTACGAGTGCGAGCCGGTAGGGTCGTGTGTGCTGGTCCGGGGCAGGTGCTGCGACCTGTGGAGGGTGTGGTCGGCTCCATTGGTGGGAAAAAATTGGGTGCGCACCGGGCGCATATGCAAGCCCCGGTGCGCACCCTGCACGATGCCGCCCACTGGCCATTGGACAGTCGGCCCTCGAAGCTGGCTCCCACGAACGATTCTGCCTGGCGCACGACTCGATTGATGCAAGCTCACGCACGTAGGCTATGCTGTCGCGGTTTGCGCGAGGCCTGACGCCCTGTTCGCTTGGCTTATCAACCACCAACCAACAATACTTTTCACTCAGAACAAACCAGCCACTGGCAATCAGCCAGCAGTACTTTTCTCCCAAAACAGACCAATACCAGCCATCAGCCACCAGCCAAAGGAACAGGCCGAGCCGTCCGCCGCGAGCGTGAATCAATCAATCCTAGCAAAGCGGATGGAAGAAATCAAATCCCATACAATTATACGATGATGCAAAGCAAAGAAAGATTCGAGAACAACTCTCCGTGCAGGTTGGTGTTCCTTGCATTAATTGTAAGCTTTGGATTTTGGCTTCCACTACGATCTAAGGAAGAACGGAGCTACGGAGTTACTGCGCTTGCAAGCCGATTGGATTGAGTGGATGTGGATTGAGATAGCCAAGAGCAATTGGACTAACCTTCGGATTTGATCAATCTTGCAGATTTCGTGCACATCGATGAGTGGAGGAGTTGAAGAGACGGTCGCCAACGAATTGCGCGGCTTGGACCTGGGGACGGGGAGGTCGCTGACCGCCGCTACGTGGAGAGCGTGAGACCTAGGGCGACTGGAAGTGGACTGGTGGAGTCCTGCGCTTCGCCTCCCGTGCCGTGGGCTGTGGCCACTGCATGCTCGCCGACTCACCATGGAGTGAGCCCGGAGCGGCATCTGCGAGCGCTGCAGATGGAGGTCTGCACCATCGAGCGGGATCAGCAGGCGCTACCAAGGGAGGCCTACGCCGACAAGGAGGCAAGATCCGCCTGATCCAGTCGACGGAGCATCGGCCATCGAGGGGATCAGGGAGCAAGCAGCGGAGGAGCATTGAAGCATGGGAGGAAGAAGCAGTGAGGTGGGCCCAATGGGTAAGGGGTGGGTAGAAAAGGTCCTAGTGAAAACAAATATTCGTTTTTGGCAGAAACGCTCTCCAAATTGCGATTTTTTGGTACTTTATAGTCCTTCCACCATATCCACTTTCAAAAACATACGACGGGTGGGTCTGGCGTGAGGGGGCAAGGCAGGTCTGATTTGGGTGAGAAAAAATTTCAATTGTCTTCGCTCCTTATAGTATAGATAAGCAGACACGTCGAGCATGCGGGCTGTCGCACAGGATCCGCACGGCCCTGCTTGTTTTGCGCGTAAACTTGGTGTCTAAGTTATACTACTTGGTTTCTTAATTTTTATCTATGTCTCATCATTAAATTGTTTGCCACATTGTCAAATTGCCTAGAACGTAGCAGTATAATTAATGAATATGGACTTTACCATAAAATGTAAGTTGAGAGAGCGCTGAGGTGATAATAAAGAAGATTGAGGAAAGGTAAAATCAATACATTGAGTTGATATTAGGATCTGTTTGGTTTCCGTGACTAATCTTGTCTCTATGACATCAAATCGAATGCTAGGACACTCCCAACCCAGAATCTACCCATAGAGTCTATAGATCGAAGACTTTATCACAAGAAACTGTGTTCTCCAATGCAGATTTTCTACCATGGAGTCTATCTAATATTCCTCTCTGATCTTCTACTCCCGCTTTATCAAATTAGAGGACAAGTTGTGCATGCGGGCAGCCACACGGGATCCGCACGGGCTTAATTTTGTGTGTAACTTGGAATCTAACTTAGACTTGGTTTCTAAGATTTCACCCCTCTCTCATCATTAAATTGCTTGCCACATCAGCAATTTACCTATGTGTCAGTGTAATTAATGACTCTGAACTCTACCATAGAGTCTAGGTTGGGAGTGCCCTTATGAGTATTAAATATTTAAATATATACCGACTAGTTACAATTATAAAATTATGCTAGAAATTTATTAAATCTAATTAGTTTATGATTTGGCAATGTGGTGATTCAATAAACTTGTGTTGTCGATGGATTAATCAGGGGATGTTTGTTTCCCCGGCCACCGTCACCACGCCACAGTGTGGCTCGCCACCAGGCCGCGGTGGCCGTTTTGCCCGTCACGGAAAACACTGTTCCGTGGCGGGGCGCGTGTGGCGAGGCGGCTTGTGGTGCCAATCAAGCAGGTCCTTAGACTAGTATAATTTCATCTGACGAATTAGTCTTGAATGTGTAATTAATTTTACAATTAAATTAAATTATATTTAATTCTCCCCTTCCGGCTTGGGATTCCATGCAGCAAGGATCGGATCCAAAAACCTCTAGATTAGCGAGCGGCTCCAAAAACACGCGAGGCTGCCACTTGTCAGAGGCTCACATTTGGTTTTCCAAACATCTCGATTGGAATGGCTCGCATTGGATTCCGGCTCCGGAATGGAGCACGTTGCAACGAAGTTAGGCTCTGTTCAACAGATCTTTTGCTGATATGTATGATAGACTTATTACGAGAAAAAAATAATACGTGCTGATTTATAGTAGTATAGAAGATTTATCTTGAGAGAAAAATACCGCCCGAAAGAAGATGTTATTGTCTTTTGTTTTCGGTAGAAAAGTACCGCCCGAAAGAAGATGCCATTGTCTTTTTTTTTCGGTAGCAAACATTTTTTTTCATACGTGAGAAATGCAAGTGCATCTCACTCATATGTGGTGGGCCTAAGGTGTTAGTGCTTGTCCAGACTAAGGTCTTGCTTAGGTACACTATTAGAGAATCGACTTTGGATCTCAGCTCATACCCGTTATTTCTGCACCCGATACCAATTTCGGATCTCTCGTAGGCTGCCTCACAGTCGCCACCACGATAACACAACATACGGGGACCTCTAGGGGTGGGCAATTCGGGGTTACCCGAACCCGAACCCGAAAATCTCGGGTACCCGAATTTCGGGTTGTTATTCTTTCGGGCATTTCTCGGGTTGTGATTTCCAGAACCCGAATTTCTCAAAACCCGAAAAACCCGACCCGATTTTTTCGGGTTACCCGAATGCCCACCCCTAGGGACCTCATCGCATTTGTTGTTGGACTCCATCTCACTTTTGTTGCCTCGAAGAGAAACCATGTGAGTGCCTCGCCACGCCTGTCACAACACTCCACGTCTTATATCGACGTTAAAGTAAGAGATGCCCCAGATCCGTTGTGGAAGTTGCAAATGCACTGTTGTATAAATAGGGTTGTCGATTCAGCTTTGTTTAGTTACAACAAATTTAAAAAAAATTCATTATTCACTTGTCACATCAAATCTACAAACATTAACTATTAAATATGGATTAATGGTAAAACTCATTATACAAACTTCGAGTGAAATTGTGAGACGAATCTATTGAGCCTAATTAGATGATCAGACAATGTCATGCTACATTAAACAAACTCTAATAATGAATTAATTATGCTTAGTAGATTCGTCTCGGGATTTTATGACCATCTGTGTAACTAGTTTTATAATTAGATCATATTTAATTCTTCTAATCTTCAATTTACAATTGCTACAATAAGTTTTCGCAAATTTCACAACGAATTAAACAAGGCCATCTATGTAACTACATTTTCTAATCAGTGAAGAACAAAGTTCATGTTGATTACACCCTAGGTTTCCTAGTACAACTTTATTTCATCTTAAATTCGCAAAATTTTAGAGTAACTAATAATTTCCACAAAGCTACATGAAATGGATCACAAAACGATATGATTAAAGCTACATGAAACAGATCACAAAATAACATGCTTTAGGTAACATGATCTCTGCCGTATCAAATGTCTCTTTCGCCCATTAAAAAAACGAATGTCGCTCGGTGCTTGCTTCGCCGTCTATCTTCAAATGTACTAATGTTACAAGATAAATTTATATATTCGTCTGCATCAATATCTATGCTACGTTGAATCAGATTTATATGATTGGTAAAATTTCTAAGTACAATCGTTAGAAGTTTTCCACACACCCACATGAGATTCTCACATATTTCTCCCTGTTGCGACGATCCACATGTTCCATCGGACCATCCTTCTTCGTGCTCTGCGTACTTCTACGTTTGCGATGGTGCTGCCTCCACTATCGTCGGCCAATGTATGGCACCTCGTGTTAGGTTCGCTAATCACCTGTGGTTAGTGCTAATTTGTTTTGAGAGAAAAAAATCGTTGTCTGGTTAGTGATCAGTACTGATCCATTCCAAGAGAAAACTACTGCTATATATCTGGTGGTTGATAAGTCAACATCTACCGTCCTTGACTCCTTTCACTGAAGTTAGATTTGCTTGCCTTCTGTGTTGATCCTTGCTTCTCCATTTTTTGGACTACTATCCATCTTTTTTGCTCGGATCAGGTTGTTTTTTACAACAACACATATTATATTAATTCAGCAATCAAGTTACAAAGAAGACCTCAAAAGAGATCTTAGTTACAACAAAGTCCTGCAATAGGAACATCCAGCAACTACTACAGAGAAGGTGATCACTACAACAAACTATTTAATCTGTGACGAACTTTCTGCGACGTTCTCAGAAAACATCACGAAGAGCACTGCGTCTGCGACGTATTTCTGTTTTTCGTCACGGATGTGCACTTATGGATATTGAAGCCCAGAACATTGCGACGATTTGTTAAATTCGTCGCGATTCTACGACGTATTCCAGTTTTTCGTCACGGATGTGAACTGATGAATATTGAAGTCCAGAACATTGCGACGATTTGTTAAATTCGTCCCAATCCAGCCCACAACGCTGTGACATTTTAGCAGATTCGTCGCGATCAACAAATAACAAATAGTCATGTTAGGAATAGAAAAATGATAAATTAAAAAAACAAAAAAATAAATAAATAAAAAATAGTCATGTCATGAATGAAAAATCTAAAAAAACCTAAAAAGATTAGAAAAATAAAAAATAGACATGTTATAAATGCATAAAAATTGAAAAAAAACTAAAAAAATAGCAAAATGGCAGGCCGCATCCTGGCCATGGCCGGCCTCAGCCCAGCCGCACCCGGCCCAATCGTGGCTGGTCATAGCCCAGTCGCACCCTGATCATGCTAGCAATTCAATTAGGCGCGAAAAAGGGGTTGCTGGGGAACTCGAACCCAAGCCCTCGTAGTTCGGAGGCAGTTGACCTACCGTTGAGCTACCTTTTGTTTTTGTGATTTATGCTTCTGATATATGTCATATATATTATTTATCATGCCACGTCAAAAAAACAAAAAATGATGGGGCATTGAGGGTTTGGACAAATCAAGCTGTGCCACATCACTTATTTAAGATGAAGAACACATAAAAAATTCGCATTTTTCTTTTTAATCCAAATTTTAAATTTCCAACTGGTATTTCTCCTTCATAGTAACTCCAAATTCGATAGGGTTTTTTGCTACTTTCTTCTAAAATCACACTCCTTCATTTTTTGTTGTTATTTTATATGTTAATTATTATGCTTCGATCTTTTACATACATCTTGTTTTCTTTCACCCAAGTAACAAATAAAAATAACATATTTTTAATATAATTTCAAATGTAACTTTATATTTACTCATATTAAGAACAAAATAAGGTTGTGTCCAAAATTTAGATCCATACGACTCCAAAATTATTATGAGGTATTCAAATCTCAAAGTTTGACTTTGAGTTCTAGAAAACTATAAGAGAGATGTATCAAATTGTAAACAATGTAGGTTTCGCCATTATCAAAACCATTTGAAAATTGTATGTAAGGTTTAAACATCCATGAAATGATTCCATGTCAATTTTTAGAATTTTCGGAGAAGTTTTAGATATTATTATCATTATTTTATAACAAGGTGACTAGTATAAGTTTGAGTTTTTCATATAAGCAAAGTGATTTTTTTCAATATACTAGATGTGGCCTAGAATGAACCATATGCACCTAAATATAATTTTTTGAATTTTTTGAATCTTATTATAGGTACATATAAGTCAATTTGAAATTACTTTCGGTAAACATCTAGAAATTCAATTAAATGATAGAAAATAGCAAATCTATTCAAAAAAATCATGAAACACCTAAAATGAAACTTAAATGTTGTCTGATACATGTGAAAATGTATTGAGGGTATATAAGATAATTAATTTTCAAGTTACTTCATAAAGGTGTCTTAATTAGGTATTTTAAAATAGAAAACCAACTTTGTTTAAGAAAAAATGGTAATGTAACTTAATATTTGCTAATGTTATGGTAAACATAAGGTTGTGTCCAAATTTTAGTTGCATACGAGTCGAAAATAATTATGAGGTATTCAAATCTCAAAGTTTGACTTTGAGTTTTAGAAAACAATAAGAGAGATGTATCCATTTGTAAACAATGTAGGTTCCTCCTTTATCGAAATCATTTGAAAATCTTATGTAAAGTTTAAACATCCATAAAATGATTCCATGTCAATTTTTAGAATTTTCGGAGAAGTTTTAGATATTATTATCATTATTTTATAACAAGGTGACAAGTAGAAGTTTGAGTTTTTCATATAAGTAAATTATTTTTTTGTCAATCTCCTAGATGTGGCCTAGAATGGACCATAAACACTTAAATATTTTTTTGAATTTGTTTGAATCTTATTATAGGTACATATAAGTCAATTTGGAATTACTTTCGGTAAACATCTAGAAATTCATTTATATGATAGAAAATAGTAAATCTCTTCCGCAAATTCTGAAACTCATAGGTTGCAACTTATATGTTGTCTTCTACATGTGAAAAATTGATTGGTGGTATTTAAGATAACTAAATTTTGAGTTTTTTTCAAAGGTGTCTTATTTAGGTTTCAAAAAAGAAAAGGATGTTAAATTTGCATAAACGGGCTCAAAGACCTATTTCTGGGTTGTTTTTGGGCTCAGTTTGCACGGCCCAACCATTTCCGACCGTCCATCTGATACTGACGGTTGAGTTCATCCCGCCGGCGAGATGGCACAGGGGCTTCGAGGCGTACGCCAGGGCGGAAGGCCGCACAAACAAACGTCGGCTGTAGCATGGGCGGTCGTGCCAACGAGAACAGCTTGCGTCGGCGACCAAAGGATGTTGATGAAGTCGTCGTTGGCAGTAGAAGGGGCATAAACCAGGATCCCAAGTGAAGACGGGAGAGACCAACCTACTCCAAGATTCAAGCTGCAAAGGGAAGAAGGAGAACCGTGAGACAACGGACTACTGAACAATGATGAGAGTGGGCAGCGGCGGTGGAGCAGGGGAGGAAGATACCGACGCATTCGGCAATATCAACATCGCCTCAACAGAAGAAGGAAGAGACGCCGGAAAAACCATTAGTGCATACCAGAGGGGGTGGAGTGTGAAGGGATACATGGTGGCTACGCTAGCGCAAAACAAAACTTTTCCCCGCAAAACAGGAACTGCTACTGTCAAGGATCACGGGATTGCCACTAGACGTGCAGATGCAGCGGAACCGTCTCGATGTAGACGAACACGTCGAGGGTAGCAGGCAGCGCAATTGCTCACGTCCTTCTTGACCTGCACGTGTGGCTCGTCCGATCCAAGTGCTCCAGATTCAGCACCTCCAAGGTATCCACACGTACGGAGAAGGAAGCAACGCACGCCGGACTGCTAGGTCCACGAGTGCGACGAGGAGAGAGTGTTGGCGGCGCGGCTGCTACTTGAGAAAGTCGTGCCTTTTCAGGAGGGGTGTTGTCCATATTTATTGGGAGGAAAACCCCCCACACCATCGTCCATTAGTAATACGGGACTAATAGATGGTGTACCCCTTCCAACGCTAATGGGATTTACAACATTTGTGGCCCATTAGGACTTTTACACCGTAATGGATCAAATCCATCTGAGCCCACTAGTGGATCAAATCCAGTTGGCTCTAGGGCATATTTCCAACAGTCTCCCACTTGCACTAGAGTCAACTATGCAAGTATATTCATCCTCATTTGACTTCCAACCCCTTGAGTGTGTGACCCTATAGGTTCATGTACACATAGACTTGACCCGAGTACTTTACTCGACCAATAGTTGATAGCGGCCTCTAGCAAGATGTGTCAACTCCTATGCATACATAAGGATCTTATCAGACAAACCATCATAACATTTCATACATGCTATTCCCTTTGCCTCACGATATTTGGTCTAGCTCTAAGCTGACCTCTCTTTCTCGACACTGTGATTCGGATCCTTTAAAAGGGGGTTAACTCTTAACCCAGCACGACCATGCATTTCTTGATCCGATCACTCGAGGGACCCAGAGATATCTCTCTCAAGTAGAGAGGGGCAAATTCTATCTTGATTGACCATGCCTCACAACATGCTTCCTGACAAACCCGAAAGCCATCTTTATAACTACCCAGTTACGGAGTAGCGGTTGATAGCCCCTAAGTAGGTCAATTCACATCTTGAGTACATGCGACAATCTCAAGTCTAAGGACATAGCGTATGCGTTGTGTAAACAGAGAACTATATAACAAAGTCTCAAACTGGGTCAGTCCAGCCCCATGTCATACATGTGCCCACATTATTAGTTATACATCTCCATGTTCATGACTTGTGAAACATAGTCATCAACTAATTCATGTGCTAGTCATTAACTCATACTAGGGACAACTTTTGAATAACCATACAAGTAAAAGAGTTTCACAAACAATTCACATAATTGTCGATCAAATACAAGTCGCCTTTCATGGATATTCAATAAAAGAACCAAGTGACATAGATATAATGAAATATAATCATCTCTATCATTCCTTACAAGACATATTTCTAACATTCTTCCACTTGCACTTGAGCTAATCTAGAATATATCTAATACCCATAGCTATGATGTGCGCCTCATGCTTAGGCTGTGGAAGGGGTTTTGTCAAAGGATCCGCAACATTCAAATCCGTGTGTACTTTGCATATCTTGATATCACCTCGTCTAACGATCTCTCGTATCAGATGAAATTTCCGCAGTACATGTTTATTCTTTTGGTGGTTCCTTGGCTCCTTTACTTGCGCAATAGCTCCATTGTTGTCACAATAAAGATCCAGTGGGCTAGAGACACTCGGAAACACACCAAGTTCAGAAAGAAACTTCCTTATCAAAACACCCTCCTTTGCAGCTTCCGAAGCCGCAATGTACTCGCTTCTGTTGTAGAATCAGCCACTGTCTCCTGCTTGGAACTCTTCCAGCTCACAACTCCACCGTTTATCGTAAATACATATCCTGATTGCGACTTTGAATCGTCTTGGTCAGTTTGGAAACTAGCATCGGTGTAACCCGTTACAACGAGCTCCTCCTCACCACCATAGACTAGGAACATGCCTTTAGTCCTTCTTAAGTACTTAAAAACATTTTTAACCGCTGTCCAGTGACCCTCACCTGGATCAGATTGGTATCTACTTGTAACACTGTGTGCATACGAAATATCTGGACGTGTACATATCATTGCATACATAATAGATCCGATGGACGAAGCATACAATATTCTACTCATGCGTTCCCGCTCATCAGTTGTCGAAGGACACTGAGTCTTGCTAAGATGTATGCCATGTGACATAGGCAAGAACCCTTTCTTTGCCTCTTCCATGTTGAACCTTTTCAACACTTTATCAATGTAAGTGTCTTGACTTAATCCTATATGCCTTTTTGATATATCTCTATAGATTTTGATGCCCAAAATGTATGTCGCCTCACCTAAGTCCTTCATCGAAAAACTATTTTTCAATGAGGTCTTAGCGGCCTCAAGCATAGGAATGTCATTTCCAATCAGCAATATGTCATCCACATACAAGATTAGAAATACTACAGAGCTCCCACTTGCCTTCTTGTAAACACAAGGCTCTTCTTCACTCTGAATGAAGCCAAACCCTTTGACCACTTCATCAAAGCGAAGGTTCCAACTCCGAGATGTCTGCTTCAATCCATAAATGCACTTTTGAAGTTTGCACACCTTTCCAGCATTAGCTGGATCAACAAATCCCTCGGGTTGTGTCATATACACATCCTCAGTCAGATTTCCATTTAGGAAAGCTGTTTTGACATCCATCTGCCATATCTCATAATCGAAATATGCAGCTATAGCTAGAATGATCTGAATAGATTTAAGCATCGCTACGGGTGAGAATGTCTCGTCGTAGTCAACTACTTGAACTTGTCGAAAACCTTTTGCAACAAGTCGAGCTTTATGGATGTGAACATTTCCATCCATATCTCTCTTCTTCTTATAGATCCATTTGCACTCTATGGGTTTAACACCATCTGGCGGGTCAACCAAGTTCCAAACTTGATTGTCATCCATGGAATCTATTTCGGATCTCATGGCACTTTGCCATTTCTCGAAATCTGGGTCCATCATTGCTTCCGCATATGTCATAGGTTCATCATTGTCTAACAACAATATGTTGCGCTCTCTCGTGATCATGAGATTGAGCTTATCAGTTGCACGACGTGCCCTTTCAGACCTTCATGGTTGTGGTGGTGCTTCTCTTGCCACGGGCATCTCAACATGTTCAGCTACATTATCATCACTTGTGAAATCTTGCCCAAGTGGCTCATCTTGAACTTCTTCAAGATACACCTTCTGTCTACATTTTGCTCTTTTAAGAAACTCTTTCTCTACGAAAACACCGTTCCGGGCGACAAACACTTTGCCTTCTGACCGGTTGTAGAAATAATATCCCAAGGTTTCCTTTGGATATCCCACGAATATGCACTTGTCCGATTTAGGTGTTAATTTATCTGATTGAAGTTTCTTCACATAAACCTCACAACCCCAAATTTTTAGAAAAGACAAACTGGGAGTCTTACCAGTCCACATCTCATATGGTGTCTTAACTACGGACTTAGAAGGTACCCTATTTAAAGTGAAAGCTGCGGTTTCTAGAGCATAACCCCAAAATGATAATGGTAGGTCCGACTGGCTCATCATTGATCGGACCATGTCCAACAAGGTTCGATTACGTCGCTCGGATACACCGTTTCTTTGAGGTGTTCCGGTGGCATAAGTTGTGGAACAATTCCGCAACTCTTTAGATGATCGCTAAACTCATGGCTCAAATACTCACCTCCACGATCAGATCGCAAGGTCTTGATTTTCTTGCCACGTTGATTTTCTACTTCACTCTGAAATTCTTTGAACTTTTCAAAAGTTTCAGACTTGTGCTTCATTAAATAGACATAACCATATCTACTTAAAGCATCAGTGAACGTTATGAAGTATTGGTATCCACCTCTAATTGTCGTACTCATTGGTCCGCACACATCCGTATGTATGAGTTCTAGTAAGTCTGAGGCTCTCTCAGGAAAACCTGAGAAAGGCATCTTGGTCATCTTGCCTAGCAAACAAGCTGCACATGTCTCGTAGGATTCAAAATCAAACGAAGTTAAAAGTTCATCGTTATGGAGCTTCTTCATGCGCTTATCACTGATGTGACCCAAACGACAATGCCATATGTAGGTAGGACTCAACTCATTAGGTCGAGACCTTTTAGCACTTATGTTACAGATAGGTGATCATCAAGATTTAAATCAAATAAGCCATTTACAATGGATGCACAAGCCACAAACATATTATCCTTAGAGATCACACAACCATTGTTATCACTCGCAAATGAATAACCATCCTTCATCAAACATGAAGGGGATAAAATGTTTCGACTCAAACTAGGAACAAAATAACAATTATTCAACTCCATAATAAATCCTGACGGGAGGTGGAGTTGCATCGCCCCGACGGTCAACGCAGCAACTCTTGCATTATTGCCCACGCGGAAATCAACTTATCCTCTTTCAACGTTTCTACTTCTTATCATTCCCTATGTCGAATTGCAAATGTGAGCAACCGATCCGATATCAAATACCTAAGAATTAATGACAGTATCAGCGAGGAAAATATGATCTGTAACATAAACATGAAGTGTACCTGAAGTGGAAGTACCCTTACTTCCCTTGTTCTTCAAAGAAGCTAGGTACAACTTGCAGTTTCTTTTCCAATGACCAATACAATGAAAACACTCAGCATTGGCAGCTGGACTAGCCTTTGGTGCCTGGTTTGGCATGGGGATCTTATCCTTGTCCTTGCCTTTCTTCTTCCAAGATTTGCCCTTCCTTTTAAAGGTCGGCTTGTTTTGGATCACCATCACATGACTGCTACCAACACCTTTCTTGATGTCACTCTCTGTTGTCTTTAGCATACCACATAGTTCATTCAAGCCCTTCTCCGCCCCATGAATATGGTAGTTCAAGATAAAGTTCCTATAACTAGGCGGAAGAGACGTGAGAATGAAGTTAGTGGTCAACTCCTTGACCAGTGGGAAGCCTAGCTTCTCCAACCTCTAAACGTAACAAACCATTTTGACTACATGTGGTCCTACTGGCGCGCCTTCTGCCAATTTGCACTCCACAAAAGCTTTAGAGACATTGAACCTTTCAGTCCTGCCTGTGTGTCGAACATATCATTGAGTGCCACGACCATATCGTGCACATGGACTGACTCAGACTGCATTTGCAAGTCAGGTTCCATACACGCAAGCATAAGGCAACCCACTTCAAGATCGACATCCCATGCCTTCTTGTAAGCGTTCTTTTCAGCGAGTGTTGCATTTTCATCAGGCTCCTCTGGTAAAGGGGTGTCTAGAACCTCTTCCTTTTTCTCAGCCTTGAGAATAATTCTAAGGTTACGGATCCAATCCGTATAATTTGTTCCATTCAACTTGTCCTTCTCAAGGATCATACGCAAAGAAAATTCCTTACTAAGTGCCATCTACAACAAAATAATAAATGCAAAAAACTAAGACAATATCCATGACTGAGTAAAATATAATATTTACTCCCACTAAAATCAATATCCCCACGTTGATACTTAGTGATTCAGAATCCACAACTAACAAGTCTACTAGTGAGCTTTTGCGTCACCGCTAGTAAACAAGGTAGATCGGTAAGCAACTCTTTGCTAATCATATCACATATGACTCCTGTTGTTGGGTGACATCTCTATGTCTAGGCTCCCAACCCTTATGCCCCAAAGTCCTTAACCGTTAAGATGACTTTGATAAGCAAACCAACACTTATGCATGTAAGTATCCGATACAAACCCGTCTAGTCAAGGAAAACTAGTGGAACCCTAATTTCATAGACCCACCACTAATTGTACGAGACGTGGGACGGTGGCGAGTGTTGGGAGGGCATGTTAACTTAAAATTTCAAAGGGATCGTTCTACTCGTAACATCACACGCAAGAAAATAACATTGTCGCATGTAAAAGTAGAACAATAAGAATGACATTCACACAGTTGTAACACAGTATGGCCCATTGTCACATGGTGATCTCCATCTCCATTGTCCTGTACATCATGTTGATCTCCATCTCCACGATCTGTGTGTGCCATCCTCCATGTGATGAGTCCTCCAAGAACTATCTAACGCGTGCTAGTAATGAAAGTTACACAATCGCGTATTAGATCATCACAAATTGGTATGCAGACCATTACATTAATTTTGATAATACACGTGACTCCAGCCGTATTGCCGTACGCGTGACACGCATGTCACAAATAAATTACACACATGCATCACATACACATATAGGCCATACCGATTACAAAACCTGCAAAACAGATTATCGCAATTCCGATGTCCAAACTTAAAACGCCCGAAAACCCATCTTGCAAGTCGAATTTGGCAAAACTAATTTTGCCGAGACCAGCACAGCTGGTTTATCACATGTGTAAAATTTTCTATAGATCAATTTGCGTATGGAAAACGTCTTCATCTGAGTTAACCACGAAAAGTTATGACTGTTTTACTGAACAACATGTGTTATGGTTTTCCCGGGCCGGTAGCAGATCCAATCTGTCGCCGCCACGCATCCCATGCGCCTCGCACTTGACCAAGCTTTGATTCAACCAATCCTATTGATCTCCTTCTTGTTGTGACTGGGTTTACGTGTATCACTTAACTCTGATGGCGGAATTCCGACCGGTAGGAGTAATTCGTTACACGACCATCACGTCAAGAACACGAAACCGATCAAAACTTTGATCTACATCTGCATATCTCTATATGCACACATCCCGAATCTAAAACTTAGCAGCTACGACTATGATACCACTGAAGGGATACGGGGTGGCTACGCTAGCGCAAAACAAAACTTTTTCCCCCCAAAACAGGAACTGCTGCTGTCAGAGATCACGGGATTACCACTAGACGCGCAGATGCAGCGGAACCGTCTCGATGTAGACGAACGCGTCGAGGGTAGTAGGCAGTGCAGTTGCTCACGTCCTTCTTGACCTACACGTGTGTCTCGTCCGATCCAAGTGCTCCAGATGCAGCACCTCCAAGGTATCCACACGTACAGAGAAGGAAGCGACGCACGCCGGACTGCTAGGTCCACGAGTGCGACGAGGAGAGAGCGTTGGCGGCGCGGCTGCTACTTGAGAAAGTCGTGCCTTTTCAGGAGGGGTGTGGTCCATATTTATTGGGAGGAAAACCACCCACACCATCGTGCATTAGCAATACGAGACTAATAGATGGTGTACCCTTCCAACGCTAATGGGCTTTACAACATTTGTGGCCCATTAGGACTTTTACACCATAATGGATCAAATCCATGTGAGCCCACTAGTGGATCAAATCCAGTTGACTCTAGGGCATATTTCCAATAGAGTGGATCTACCATGGAGCTGAAGGGGAGATGGCGATTTCTGCTTGGAGTACACTGATGCATTCAACAATGGCAACATCGGAACAACCATAAGTGCACCGCAACAGGGCAGATGAACAAATCAGCTCCAAGAACCTGATCCACTACACACCCAGAGATCGAATCGAAGGGCAAAGCCCCCAAATCGACCACAATTCCCGGTAGATTTGAGGAATCCGAGCGAGATCTCAAGCATCGGTGGAAAGGAGAAGGCGGAGAAGGAGACGCTTGAGGGGGTGGATTTATTAGAGTCGTACTAACTTGGGGAGACACAACGACAGCGGTGGAGATGTTGACGACAACAACAAGGTTGCTAGTGACAACCACGAGCACGACGACGACCACCAACCAAGAGCAAAAGCCACAGCGGGCATATGCCGTAAAAAGCACTGACTGAACTCTCTCCACCCGGGGGGTCGGGGGGGGGGGGGGGGCTCGGCTCTCAGGAAGCGACCTAGCGTTGGTCGGACGACCCCTTAATTTAACGACATGTGATTTCGATCGGGTTGCTTCGAGTGAGAAATTTGCTATTTTGACTCTCTAAACAATGCGCTTTGCTATTATAGGACTCCTAACGTGAACATCGTTATAATAGGATTCCAAACAATGAGACCTTGTTACTATAGGATTTTAGCTCCCTATAATCAGATTTCTGCAAGTAATACATGTATTTGGACATGAAGTGACGTTTTTGCCCCTGGGCCTTTTACACCGTATCCACCGTATCCAGGAACGGAGTCTCCCAGGAACGAACCCTCGCCGCCGTCGCTACAGCAAACGAAACGTCGCGACCTGGCCGCCGCCGTCTCATCAGGCTCTCGTCGTTCTCCGCGCGCCGCCGCCGCCTTCTCATCGCTGCCGCCTCCGCGGGCGTCGGCCGCCGGACCGGCCAAGCCACCGTTCACCCCGCCTCGCCGGCGGCGGCGACGTTGGTCGGTGCGGCGGCGGCCGGCCGACGTCGTCGTCTTGGGCGCCGTCGCGACCCGCCTTGCCGCAGCCTGTTTCTGCTCCGCCCGCCGGACGGTGACCTGCACCGCCCGGACGCACAGCCTGCCCGCGTACCCCAGGCTCATCGCTCTACCAGCGGCAAATCAAAACCTGCAAATTTCTGTCGAGTAAGACATCGAAGAGAAGGGCACAGACGCGGCGGCGGAGGGGGAGGGCGAGAGAGGTCGCATGGCATGCACGTACGTACTCTTCTTGACGGAGGATTGGAGGATGGATCGGCCGTCCGAGCGAGATGAAGTTTCCATCCTTGGGGTCGTCCAGCGCGCGAACGTCGTGCAGGGGCAAAAACATCACTTCATGTCCAAATACATGTATTACTTGCAGAAATCTGATTATAGGGAGCTAAAATCCTATAGTAACAAGGTCTCATTGTTTGGAATCCTATTATAACGATGTTCACGTTAGGAGTCCTATAATAGCAAAGCGCATTGTTTAGAGAGTCATAATAGCAAATTTCTCGCTTCGAGTGGACCAAATAGATGTCGTGTTTGGATTGCACATGGCAGAGTAGGGATAAAACGATCAGAATTCAGAAGATACTACCAATTGCTCATGTTTTCTCTACCGATTTCACTATTTAACTATTTGGTGACTATATAAAACAGAGATTTCATGATTCGAAATTTAAATATTTTCTTTGAAAGATTCAAAATTTAAATACAGTAATGAACAGAAACTATACAACTTATACTAAACTATTCAAAATTGTACCTTGGCAAATGGCATTTTTTACCGTTTTCACCCCTAAGGGTCCCTACCGCACTTTTTCCTCCTCTATTGTTAGCAGCCGAGTTGTCCGAAATGACTGGACAAAGAAGCATCAACGCGGACGATGATTTTACCGCACCAGTGGCAGTTTCCCAAATCATGTAGGAGGCATCGCATCAACGCAATGTAGCACACATGAGATCAGCGAGATGACGATGATAAGCTGCCAGTTATTGCGCCGACAACGATTGGGATTTGGGAGCGATGAACCTGTAATGCATACTAGAAGCGAAGGCATCATCTATCAAAATTGTAGTAACCCCTAATGGCACTCTCAACCCAGACTCTACCTATGGAGTCTATATCTCGAATATTCTATCACAAGAAACTATATTCTCCCATGCAAATTTTCTAGCATGGAGTCTATCTAATATTCCTCTCGGATCTTATATCTCGAATATTCTATCACAAGAAACTATATTCTCCCATGCAAATTTTCTAGCATGGAGTCTATCTAATATTCCTCTCGGATCTTCTACTCCCGCTTTATTAAATATAAGAGGACACATCATGCATGCGGGCAGCCACACGGGATCCGCACGGGCTTCGTTTTGCGTGAAGACCTGTAGTCTAACTTAGACTTGGTTTCTAAGTTTTCACCCCTCTCTCATCATTAAATTGCTTGCCACATCAGCAATTTGCATAGGTGACAGTGTAATTAATGACTCTGGACTTTACCATAGAGTCTGGGTTGGGAGTGCTTTAATGGAATCAAGCAAATATCTTGCATAGTACGAGGTGAGAGACACATTTTCACCAATCTGACAACACAAAAAGGTTAGAGTTTTTTTTCTAACACCTATTTTGTTCGAACAGCCAGCTTAGATGTTTGGGGGTCTGAAAATCGGAAGGTCCTCCCGAACACAAGTGAAGTAAGATTCTTGAATGAGTACGCGAAAGTTTGTAAGAACGCGGAGACAAGGAATCTCCGAAAGTCTGTTCTCTTCTCAAAAGTTGTGAATCTCTTTACACATGCCCTCGAACCCCTTTTATAGGGAGGCGAAGGGACTTTTACATTTCGAGATTACCCTCGAATCTATAAAATATTCCAAGTGTGAACATGTACATGCATGTCTTTTGCATCTCGTGATTTCCGGAGCTAATTTCACATATTTACAAGTCAGCCAATCAGTTCACATTTCAAACCCGGACTTTTGAAGCCTCGCCTTTGATTGAGTCTTCCCTTGACCTTAGACTCTCCATTCGCGAAAGTCATCAGTCACCAAGATCCCAGTCACAGCCGAAGTGGAGTTCTTCGATTCTGCAAATATCTCCGAAGTTTCCGTCGCCATAGTTTCCCGAATCTGCCCAGTTCCCGCTGTCCTGAAACAAGAAACATGCATGCGATCCGGTGGTCATTCGGCGATCGTTTCGCACAAGTATAGGGGGTTAGTTAATCATATAAAAATAATGAAAGGCAACTTTCTCCTTGATTCATTGCCGAACACTTTAACGAATTCGCCAAAGTCTCGATTGCTCCAAAGTTCCGAGGTTGAAAGGTTTTTACCCAATTTTCCAACATTAGAGACTCATCAAGTGAAGATAAGCCCGCTGCATTTTTTCTTGAGAAATTCCTTATTTAGCATCAGAAAAACTTGCTATTCCTCGTTTAACATCCAAAGTTCAAATCTTCCCTATACAGCGTTGATCCAATTTTTTGTTCTCAGAACAGCACTTCCGTTAGATTTGGCAGACAACGGTGTTAACTCAACGCGAAAGGTCGATTATGCCGCTCCTTTAATTTCTTTGGTGGGGTGCCTTTCTTGCTGGTACAGAGCTGTTATGCGCCAATAATATGTTTATCACGTATCAAAGTTGGTGTTAGCTGCTTTGGCAAGTTGGTGTTAGCTGCTTTGAATTAAATCTGCTGCTAGCTGCGGCTGCCGAAGAGGTGTATTGCTGCTAGGTGCTGAAGGACCGATACGGCGAACCAGAGAGTGGGGAGTGAATGGGAGCCGATAAAAATTCTTCTCGAAGGAGATGAAAACTCCAACAAGATGAACACGGCTTCCAACACACGTCTCCGACTCACTACCTAAGTTGGCCAAGCCCACGTAGCCACTGGAGTGCCACTGGACCTAGGAACCAACACACAGCCTTCCGACCCGAGAAACGCAGCGGAAAACCAAACCTCGAGTCTACAGATCCACACCGGTCAGACCGGTGAGCACCACCGGTCAGACCGGTCCCTGCTGGTGAAACTGAGCAACTTTCACTAAGTGGCTCTACACCGGTCAGACCGGTGAGACACACCGGTCAGACCGATTGCAGCCTGAAAGCCCCCAAGGCACCAAACAGGCCAACCGACCACCAAACTGATCCAAACTCGAAACGGCGACAACACGGGACAACAACGAACACACCAAGACGTTCACCCGAGTAAAAACCCACCAGGGGCTCGCACCGGTCGGACCGGTCAAGAGCACCGGTCGACCGGTGTAGCTCGGGCGACTCGGGATGAACAAGCACCCGCGGGTCAACTCCCCCCAAATCCAAATCTCGATCTCCCGAATCGCTCCACGGACTTGAACAAGACTTTGGGGATATTATGAACACCTCATGAGGAGTCCATAGCCAAGTTTAATCCCACCAAAACTCGTCCAAAAAGGAGGAATCGAAGAAATCCCGCCGAGAGCACTTCCAACCCAAGAACTCAAGAAACCCCAAAATCGAGCACCTTTACTCACGGATTTGGGAGGGGAATCACAGCCCAAAGAACCACGAAGGGTTCCCACAAATTTCCCCCATCAAATCCCCAAGAGAAAGGTCCCGAAAACAACACAAAGAAATCACAAAGAGAGGGCTCCGAAAATCACCAGCAAGAACAACCGGGGAAAACACATCCAAACCTTGAGGAACCACACCGAATCATCTATACATGAAACAAAGGTTTATACAAGGTCTAGCAAGCCGCCCAATCATCCATCCCTCTCAACAAGATCTCTCCGTGAAGCTCTCTTGCTAGTCCTAAAGAAAACCTAAGGAAAATAGGTGGAAAAATAGGAAAACTAATGAGCTAGGGTTCCAAGAGTTGGCTGCCATCCTCTCACCTCTTGGGTTATATGGAGGCAACCGAATGTCTAAAACGCCCTTCTCTACTAACTAGGGATACAAGCCCCTCAAGGGCAGATTTGGAATTCTTGATGTCTTCTCCATCGGACAGATGCCCGGTGACCGCACCCTGCGTAGCCTCGACGCAAGCCATGCGATCCCGACGCGTGTCCTCCGCTTCAAAGTCTCCGGACTGCGTCGTCGCACACCGGTCAGACCGGTGCTCCCCATCGGTCAGACCGGTACCCACCGGTCGGGCCGGCCGTGCGCCGCCTTGCACCTCCGTCTTCGGTCTTGGCTTTGTGGATCAACCAAGGAACCCGGTGGTTTTACGGTGAACCACCGGAAACCCCGCGAACTCGGTGTAGCCTCCGCCAATCTCCACTCATGACTTGGCTCCCACGTAGTCCCGGCTCGTCCTTGGTTTTGAGGCTCAACCAAGAAACCGTCCACGACTTCATCTTGCTGTTCATGCCACCATGCGGCCCGTACTTGACCCCGCTGGCCACCGGGTCCCTCGAACGAAGCCTACTTGTCTTCTCCACACCTGGAGGCCTCACCGGCGACGACCTTTCGCGCTTGTTCTTCACCTGCACCAACACCAGTCAAGCCGCAACTTGCACCTACAATACTTAGCCAAGAATCAGTCCACACAAAGTTGTCAATAACTCATCACACAAGGAAGCGACCATCCACCGGTCCTCGAACCACCCATGGTCCTCAATCTCCCCCTTGATGAGTGCATTGACAACACCCACTCGAAAGTAACAAGAGAGAAAAGAAAAAGAAAAGAAACGAACAAAAAGAAACTCCAACAAGCGATCGAAAGCCAAACAAAGGCAAAGAGCAAGATCACTTGAAGAAGACAAGTCTCGAATCCCTTAGGCAAGGGCAACGGCTCGACACATCCGACACAAAGCAAAGCTCAAGCAAAGAGCGCAAACCACCAAAGCAAAGCTCGACGAACCACAAAGAGCTCCCCCTGCACACATGCAAGCTCCCCCTGAACCAATGCACCTCCCCCTGGACGAATGCATGCAAGACACCACTTGAAACAGGGCAGCTGCAGCAACCTCAGCTCACACCGGTCAGACCGGTCATCACCACCGGTCAGGCCGGTGCACAACAGAGCCCAGAAATGGCTCGAAACCACCTGAAAACCTTCTGAATGCACCCAGCAAGCCATTTCAAGCTCAAACTTCTCCCCCTTGTTGGCAATGCGTGAATCAAGCCAAAAATGCAAAAAAAAACAACCTAGAGCTTCTCAAATAGACAAAATTCAACAAAGAATGCTACACATGTCCAAATGAGCAAGTTAGATACTCTACGACTTCGTATCGATCTCAACTACATGATCACCAAGTTTCACAACCATTGGACGAAGCTAAGATGGATGTTGGCAATTTTGCGAAAAACTTGCCTCTCATGAGCAAAGTCCTAAACACGATCAAAGCATATCAAAATGGCAAAGCCACACAAACTTCATGCCAGGACAGCCATTCTAATCATAAGACCATCACAAATACCCACAAGCACCTCATGTCATGTCAAAGCCACCGAGCCATGTGCCTACTTCTATGTATGAGACTTCTCATTGGTAGGCATCATGCAACGGTTTAGCACCCAAAGCAAATTAAATTCAGCACATATGACATGGGAGCACATTTTCCAAGCATTTTTCATTTCATTTTCAGATTTGTAAATGGTACATGAAATGTCTTTGCGACAAAAAGGAACTTATGCCCCTCCACAAGATAAAAGCAAGAGGGCTAAACATTCATGATGGCAAATGAGCCTTTGCCCACATATGATCAATAAACTAGCTATCCAACCACAAATTATGCATAGCCAAGCCACTAAAACATGTCAAGATCATATAAAGGCATTTACACATGAGAGAGCATACATGTGACATTTTTCAAAAACATAGCCATCAACCATGGATTATTCATCAAGATCGTCAAGAGCTAAGCCAAACTAACCATAGCATACCAAACAAGCTCACAAAGACATATATCTCATTCCATGGTGAACAATGTATATGAGAGAAGCTTTTCCTAACCGATGCATATGATACAAAATGTATGCAATCTAAGATACAAGGATGCCTATACATCATGTTACATATGCCATGCCAAATGCAAGAAATGCACAAAGGAAAGCTATACATATGTTACAAAGAGAGCTCCCACACACCCAACTCAAGAAATCAAACACACACCAAGTCCCCCCCGCAAACGAGTGAAAGTTGCTTGATCTAGGGGTTTGATGAAAATATCGGCTAGTTGGTGATGTGTGGGTACATGGATCAAAGCTATCTTCCCTTTCTCTACGTTGTCTCTCAGAAAATGATACCTCACTTCTATGTGCTTGGTTTTGGAATGGAGCACTGGGTTCTTTACAACGCTTATGGCACTGGTGCTATCACATTGAAGTGGGACATGGGTGTACTCTTCACCAAAGTCACTCATGGTGTAGGTGATCCAAAGGAGCTGAGAACAACAACTAGCAGCGGCAACATACTCGGCCTCGGTCATGGATTGAGCAACACTCGACTGCTTGCGGGAAGACCAAGACACCAAAGAGGAACCCAAAAACTGGCAAGTCCCAGAAGTGGACTTCCTATCCAACCGACACCCGGCAAAATCCGCGTCTGAAAAACCATGAAGCGCCAAAGAAGAGGACGCGGAGTACCAAAGGCCGAAGTCGGGAGTGTGACGCAAGTACCTGAAAATCCGCTTCACCGCTTGCTGATGTGAAGTCCTCGAAGACGCTTGAAAACGAGCGCACAGACACACTGAGAACTGTATGTCCGGCCTCGTCGCCGTCAAGTAGAGGAGTGACCCGATCATGCTCCGGTACTCCTTCTGGTCCACATGTTCACCTTCCTCGTCCGCATCAAGAGCTGTAGTCGTACTCATCGGCGTCGTCATAGCCTTGGAGTCCTCCATCTTGAACTTCCGCACAATGTCCTTGTGTACTTAGCCTGGTGCACAAATGTTCCTTCCTTTGATTGCTTGATTTGTAGCCCGAGGAAGAACTGCAACTCGCCCATCATGCTCATCTCAAATTCCCTGCTCATATCATCTGCAAACCTTGCAACAAGAGAGTTAGACGAGCCACCAAAGACAATATCATCCACGTACACCTGCACAATCAGGATATCTCTACCCTGCCTCAGCAAAAACAAGGTCTGATCGACCTTTCCCATCTCAAAACCTCTCTCAAACAAGAACCCCCTCAACCTCGCCATACCAAGCTCTGGGCGCCTGCTTCAACCCATACAGCGCCTTCCTCAACTTGTACACCCGGTGGGGGTACTTCTCACTCTCAAACCCCGGAGGCTGCCTCACATACACTTCTTCCTCCAACACACCATTCGGAAAAGCACTCTTCACATTCATTTGGTGCAACTTGAACCCTTTAGCCACAGAAAAGGCTAGAAGGATCCTAATCGCCTCCAAACGGGCTACGGGAGCAAAGGTCTCCTCGTAGTTGATCCCCTCCTTCTGACTGAACCCTTGAGCAACAAGTCTCGACTTGTTCCTCACAACCTCACCTTTCTCTCCCTGTTTGTTTTCCCACACCCACTTTGTACCAATCGGCTTACACTCTGGGGGAGGGTCAACCAACTCCCATACCTGATTCCTCTCAAAGTTCTCCAACTTCTCATGCATCGAATTAACCCAATTGTGATCAGATAGTGCGTGTCCAATGTCTTTGGGCTCGAAAGAAGCAACAAATGCAGCATGAGCGAAATGAGAGTTGTTCTGAACCCTCGACCGTGTAGTGCGTTCATCCATGTCGCCGATGATCCTCGAAGCTGGGTGATCCACTTGTACTCGTCGGGGAGGTTCTCGCCTTGATGCTACCTCCCCCTCAACATCAGCTTCTTCTCGTTCTTGATTTGTCGTCGTAGGTGTAGCAGAGGGTCCATCCATCATCGTAGTCGAAGTAGTGGGTACATGTTCAGTCGGGGGCACCACACCGCAATCTTCATCCTCTCCATGTTCATGCTCCTCCTCCTGAAAGATCTCCTCGCCAAGCTCATCATCACCTGCACACTCAAAGACAAGCTGACTACGTGGCTCTGTCTTGTCGAAGGTTACCTCGCAAGTCTCCACGATTTGGTTAGTTTCAAGATTGAGCACACGATATGCTCTAGAGTGAGATGCATAACCAAAGAAAATACCATCGACGGACCTAGCCTCAAACTTATCCAACTTCCTGCCTTTCTTCAGAATGAAACACTTGCAACCAAAGACATGGAAGTGACTCACCTTGGGTGTGTGACCATGCATCAACTCATAGCATGTCTTCTTCTTGTGCACTCTGAGATATATCCTGTTCGACACATAGCACGCGGTATTCACCGCCTCAGCCCAATACCTCCTCGGAGTCCTATGCTCATCAAACATCGTCCGAGCCATCTCGCACAAGGTCCTGTTCTTCCTTTCCACAACACCATTCTGGGGAGGCGTATACGGACTCGAAAACTGGTGCTCAAGACCCAAGTCATGGCAAAAGGTTTCAAAACGAGAGTTTCTGAATTCCGAGCCATTATCACTGCGGATAGCTCGAATGGTATCTCCGTGCCTCTCGTTCCTCAACCTCAAGACTAGATCTCGAACAAAACCAAACGTCTCCCCCTTATCCTCGAGAAAGAACACCCACGCATACCGAGAATAGTCGTCCACCACAACAAGGACATACCACTTCCCACCCGCAGATCGCACACGAGCTGGGCCAACAAGGTCCATATGGAGCAGCTCGCATGGACGCTCAGTCATCACATCGGTGAGAGGCGGGTGAGAAGAGGCTACCATCTTGGCATGCCTACAAGGCGCACAAACCAACTCTTTCTCAAGCCTCAACCGTGGCAATCCTCGGACCAAATTGAGTTTACTCAAGCGAGACAAAAGGTCAAAGCTCAAGTGACCCAACTTCCTATGCCACTTCCACAACTCACTCGAAGAACCAGCCAAGAAACAACGCTCCACACCCGAAGACTGAGAAAAATCAGCACGAAACACCTGACCCTCGGGAACGACCATACAGACAAGGTCCCCTTGAGAGTCCACAATCCGAGAACCACCTGGCCGAAACAACACCTCAAAGCCCTCATCCAACAACTGGGAAACGAAAGCAAATTGTACCCCGGCGATTGAACAAGAGCAACACGCCTCGAGTGATCTTGTCACTCACTTTGATCTCACCTTCTGAAAGCACACGCCCACGCCCATTGTCCCCAAAGGTGATGTACCTATTCGTCACCACGGGACGAGACTTGAGAACCACCCCCTGTCTCCGGTCATATGCCTCGAGCAACCGGAGTCAATCAACCAAATGTTCTTCAAGTCTCCCACCTGAAATTCAACAACGAGCACGTGAGCGAACAAACGACTCAGCATTGGGGTTAGTACCAAAAGAGTAAAACCAGTGCCGAGCCATTTGCTCGAAAGTGGGGTTAGCATCAACCAAGGCATCTCTCCTACCAAAGCTACCTCCACGAACACCACCACGGTAACCACCCTGAGGGAACCACCCCTCTCTGCCTGAAGGAGGACCAAATCCACGCAAGAAAACCCGTGAACGTCCCTCCTCTCCAACTCAAAGCTACGACCCCTCCGATCCCCGTATTGAGCACGAGGAGGAGAACGCCTAGCAAACTGACCACCTGCACCCTTTCCAGCCCAGCCACCAGAACCACGACCACCAGAAACAACCCTCGCACTCCGTACGAGCTCGAAACCCAAACGGTACCCGTCCGTCCGGCCCGCACCGGTCCGACCGGTGCTCCACACCCGGTCCGACCGGTGTGACCTGGCGGCGCGGCTCCAAAGAACCTTCCGCTCTCCCCAAGCCCGAACTGTCCTCACACTCGCCTTGGCCCTGGGCATCTGCATACGAGGCTCAAGTACACCATCAGAAGGGTGGTACTTGTCCTTGTTAGCCCACTCCTTTGCCATTCTCTCCTCTCGCTTCCTTTTGAAGCAAAACTCCTCCTTATGGCCATCTCTTCCACAATAGCCACAATGGAACCTCACAAGCTTAGGATTTGGCTTGGGATGTGGCTGCTCACTCGGGTTCTCTCCACTCAACTCCTCCACCGGTTTCTTACCGCTAGCCTTCTCACACTCCTTCCCAACGAACACTTTCCCCAAAGTGCTCACAAACTTGATAGGCTTTCGGAGATCATTTGTGGGTTTAGGAAACACGGGTGGAGCTGGGGTTGTGTCTAGACGGTTCCTAAGATGGTTGGGTTTTGGAGGGAAATGATTCTTGTGGTGGGTTTTTGGTGGCTCCGGGATATTCTCTCCACTTCCCTCACCAACCTTGTTTGCCCCAAGTCCCTCACCATCTTGCCTCTTAAAGGCCTCGATCATCATCCTCAACCGAGGCTCATGACCGGACAACCAACCCATCAACTTCCTCAGCTCATCATTCTCATCCTGCAAACGATCAACATAGTGTGCAAGTTCCAGATTTTTCAATGCATGCATTTTAGAGGTAGAGCATGATGTAGGAATGGGTTCCTTCAGCTTAGCCTCAAGAGAACTAGTGTAAGCATGCATCTCATCAATCTTAGCATGCAAAACAGGACAAGAAGTGCAAGCACCTAGCAAAGCAGATCTAGATTTCAGCTCAGCCACTTCAACCCTAAGCACATATAGTTCCTCGCACTTGGAGGCATGCTTCTCCTTAAACAAAGCAAGATCAGCAAGGAATATGGAGCAATCAGCACAATCAACCTCATCCGAAACAACAGGGCTAGCCTTAAGGGAATCAATCTCAAGCTTGCTATCAAGCACCTGTGTCTCTAGCTCAACCACTCTAGTCCTAGCATCCTCGAGTGAAGTCCTAAGCTCTTTCCTCATTTTCTTGGCCTCTCTAAGCATGTCATCACGGTTATCAAGCAAAGAGCCAAGCCTCTCATTCTCCTGGCGCAAGAAGGGAAGTTCATCACATACCTCGTCGTCGGACTCAGAGTCCGAGTTGCTCTGTGTGCTCTTCTTGCTGCCGGAGCTCAGCGCCATGGTGCAGAAGCCGTCTCTCGCGAAGCAGCTCAGCCCGCTCAGGTTCTTGGATGACCTCTTGTTCTTGCGACGATCACCTTCGTCATCACTGCTGCTCGAGCTCGAGGTGGAGTACGCGGAACTGGAGTCGACGTCGCTCGCTCCCACCATCGCTCGGGCCTTGCCTCGGCTCTCCTTCTTCCTCGATCGTCGCTCAACCTTGTACTTGTTCTTGTGCTTGCTCTTGTGGTCACGCCTCAAACGGTACTTGCCGTCCATCCTCGGCTTGTGCTTGTAGCCGTCCTTGTTCTCGGCCTTCTCCGGGCAGTCGGCGACGAAGTGTCCCGGCTTGCCGCACTGGAAGCATGTTCTCGTGTTCCTCCTCATGTTCATGCGGTTCTCGTGCAGTCTCTCGAACCGCCTCGTCAGGAGCGCCAGCTCGTCCTCTCCAAGCTCGTCAAACTCCTCATCTGGCATAGACATCAAAGAGGAGAAAGAGAACATCCTGGTGGATGGGTTAGAGTTAGTCTTTCCTTTGGAACCACCAACGAGGGTGAGACTATGGGAGTCAGTCGGACCCTCGAGCTTGGCAGTCATGCCCCTATCCACCTCAGCCGACTTGAGCTTCGAGAACAGCTCGTTCACCGTCAGAGTGTCATACTTCTCTGACTCCACATTGGCCTCAAACTTTCCGCCCCATATTGTACGATCCAAAGAGTGTAAGAGCTTGACCGCTCTATCATGATCATCGTACGGGAGCACGTCCACAATGGCCCTCATGTTGTTCACAACCACCGTGAACCTCTGAAACAAGGTATCGATGGACTCACCGGTGAGATGAGTGAAGTTCTCGTACTCTCTCCGGTAGGTCGCATACATCCGTGCCTGAACCTGGGCGTTCCCAACATGAGCCTCTTTCAGCACCGCCCAAATCCTACAAGCCAAGTGCTCGGTGTGCACCCGATCGAACTCGGTCGACACAAAGCACGAAACAAGTAGTCGACCACCTTATTGTTGGCGTCGAATCCGTCCCTCGATCTCGGAGCGAGGAAGTCCATCGGCCGGACATAGCCCTGTGTCCACCGTGACACCCCAAAGGATCCGACCCTTTCCGCGGAGAAAAGCACCCATCCGCTTGCTCCACATCCGGTAGTTCTTGCCATCGAAGTGTGGAGGACCCGAACCCCCGTTCTCGGTACGCCATCCTTGGATCTTAGACGGGTTAGAGTCAACAAAGACCCAAACTGGCTCTGATACCACTTGAAGGACCGATACGGCGAACCGGAGAGGGCGGGGGGGGGGGGGGGGTGAATGGGAGCCGATAAAAATTCTTCTCGAAGGAGATGTAAACTCCAACAAGATGAACACAGCTTCTAACACACGTCTCCGACTCACTACCCAAGTTGGCCAAGCCCACGTAGCCACCGGAGTGCCACTGGACCTAGGAACCAACACACAGCCTCCCGACCCGAGAAACGCAGCGGAAAACCAAACCTCGAGTCTACAGATCCACACCGGTCAGACCGGTGAGCACCACCGGTCAGACCGGTCCCTGCTGGTGAAACTGAGCAACTTTCACTAAGTGGCTCTACACCGGTCAGACCGGTGAGACACACCGTCGACCGATTGCGGCACGAAAGCCCCCAAGGCACCAAACAGGCCAACCGACCACCAAACCGATCCAAACTCGAAACGGCGGCAACACGGGACAACAACGAACACACCAAGACGTTCACCCGAGCAAAAACCCACCGGGGCTCGCACCGGTCGGACCGGTCAAGAGCACCGGTCAGACCGGTGTAGCTCGGGCGACTCGGGATGAACGGCACCTCGCGGGTCAACTCCCCCAAATCCAAATCTCGATCTCCCGAATCGCTCCACGGACTTGAACAAGACTTTGGGGATATTATGAACACCTCATGAGGAGTCCATAGCCAAGTTTAATCCCACCAAAACTCGTCCAAAAAGGAGGAATCGAAGAAATCCCGCCGAGAGCACTTCCAACCCAAGAACTCAAGAAACCCCAAAATCGAGCACCTTTACTCACGGATTTGGGAGCGGAATCACAGCCCAAAGAACCACGAAGGGTTCCCAAAAATTTCCCCCATCAAATCCCCAAGAGAAAGGTCCCGAAAACAACACAAAGAAATCACAAAGAGAGGGCTCCGAAAATCACCACCAAGAACAACCGGGGAAAACACATCCAAACCTTGAGGAACCACGCCGAATCATCTATACATGAAACAAAGGTTCATACAAGGTCTAGCAAGCCGCCCGATCATCCATCCCTCTCAACAATATCTCTTCGTGAAGCTCTCTTGCTAGTCCTAAAGAAAACCTAAGGAAAATAGGTAGAAAAATAGGAAAACTAATGAGCTAGGGTTCCAAGAGTTGGCTGCCATCCTCTCACCTCTTGGGTTATATGGAGGCAACCGAATGTCTAAAACGCCCTTCTCTACTAACTAGGGATACAAGCCCCTCAAGGGCGGATTTGGAATTCTTGATGTCTTCTCCATCGGACGGATGCCCGTTGACCGCACCCTGCGTAGCCTCGACGCAAGCCATGCGATCCCGACGCGTGTCCTCCGCTTCGAAGTCTCCGGACTGCGTCGTCGCACACCGGTCAGACCGGTGCTCCCCACCGGTCAGATCGGTACCCACCGGTCAGACCGGTCAGACCCACCGGGCGGGCCCGGTCCGCGCCGCTCGCACCTCCGTCTTCGGTCTTGGCTTTGTGGATCAACCAAGGAACCCAGTGGTTTTCTGGTGAACCACCGGAAACCCCGCGAACTCGGTGTAGCCTCCGCCAATCTCCACTCATGACTTGGCTCCCACGTAGTCCCGGCTCGTCCTTGGTTTTGAGGCTCAACCAAGAAACCGTCCACGACTTCATCTTGCTGTTCATGCCACCATGCGGCCCGTACTTGACCCCGCTGGCCACGGGGTCCCTCGAACGAAGCCTACTTGTCTTCTCCACACCTGGAGGCCTCACCGGCGACGACCTTTCGCGCTTGTTCTTCACCTGCACCAACACCAGTCAAGCCGCAACCTGCACCTGCAATACTTAGCCAAGAATCAGTCCACACAACGTTGTCAATCACTCATCAAAAAAGGAAGCGACCATCCACCGGTCCTCGAACCACCCATGGTCCTCAGGTGCTAGCTGCGGCTACCAAGCAATTTGATTCCCAGAAAAAAGTACTCCCTCCTCCCTTGGATTTTCAAGGAAGGAGGGAGTATTTAATTCTACTAGAACAGCTGGCGCGCGTTGCACGCCCTACAGTGTATATAAGCATATGGTGAGGACTATAGCAAATAAAAGCAAGTAGTGCACACTCTAACATTTTAACAATAAAATACAAGTAATCACAAGGCAATGAAAGATAATACAGTATATCTGTGGTACAAAGAAAATTAAAACGAAATTGCCACATCTTTTTTTGAAATATTGAAATTGCCACATCTGTTAGTAGTAAGCACACCATCAACATGTTAACATATGTCTATTCAGTATGAATAATGAATATTAGAACAAATTCAAGCACAATGTGATCCTAACCATCAGGGTCTAACATCTGTAGAATAAATATTATTACATCACATCTGAGCAAGCACCAGGCTATCCTATCCATCACGTGTTTGTCTGGCAAACCAATCATCAATACAGTCATAATAGAAATAGCGGTGGCTGCACCATTGTTACTGCTCCAAAGTGGTTCTCGCCAAATAAAAGGGGTGGAATGTCACGGTGGAGACCATACAATCACATTAGAATCAGAGTATCTCATGTATCTCATGTACTTGAGAACCAGATAATTATTTAGGTCGAGGAGCCTACGACCTTGTCTATCATCTCTATGGAGCCATTGGTGCAGCTATGTTCAACCTGAGTAAAAATAAGTAAAGCACATTAATACCTTTTCAGATTCTACACTAAAAGGCAAATAGGCAACATTGGCATACTACTGCAATTCTCACATGTCAATATCTATTGGTAAACCTGAAAGGGGCTATTTTGCTAAAACATGTCAAGATCACTATGGAATTTATGCCTGTCTAACAAATATCGAACCACAATGGCATTCAGCCCATTCATCAGATGCAAAGTTGGGTAATCATCTTTAAAAAGTAGCAACATGACCTACAAACCAACTGTTGGTAAGCAGAGAAACACAGCCAGCATACAAGTTTGCTGCCATCAAGGTGTGACCGCAATTTCGGAGGCAGCTTGTGCGAAAAAGCATCGAACCTTAGCTAGCTTTTCCTACTTTAGTAAGTAATGTTATATTGTACAGATAAATAGTAAACCTCAGTTCTTCTCGAAAGATTAGCACATACCTCCATTTCAACCATTTGTTTTGCCCACCCCAAACAGCCATGTGGAAGAACTTCCATCATGTAAGAAATTTTTTGGTTTGAATCCTAAATTAACAATTTTAACATAGCAAAAAGGTTGAGACTAAGCTACAACATAACTTCTGAAATGTCAGAAGTAGGCCACGGTGCACATCAATATGATTATAATGGGGATTTTAATGAGCAATTGAATAAAAGCTTGAGCTGGTAAAACGAATAGCTTATTATAAGTTCAGAGTTTACAGAAAGTTAGCAATCTTAACAATACTTCTTTATGCTTAGTGAGCTTTTCCATATACATTTTTAAGAAGCAAGATTAGTCTACATTAAATATCCTTTCTATGCATAGGTGAGCTACAAATCTATATATATGAAGGTGAAAGGAAAACAGTTCAAAATTACACCAATGTTCTACCACCCATGCTAAACCACACTGATGCAAATATCAGGAGATGAGTATTATCTTCTTCAAAGCCATGGACGAAAAATACGCATAACGTGTAGTATATCTATGCACTGTTTTCATAATACTTCACAGAAGGGCATATTCTTTTGACATCTGAAACCCGTACCGTTGTTCCTGCCACAATGCCAGCATATAGCAATCGTTCTGCCAGTTATTAAGGTCTGACACACAGCAAATTTGCTATCCTGCAAAAGGCAAATATAGCGCTCACCATGAGTTTGCCCCAGATTTTTGGAGATTAGCAAGAAAGCTGCCATGGGAGGAAGAGGCGATGCAATTCCAGCTTTGCCCAACATTAGCAATTCATCAAAGAGAATCTGCAACCAATAAACATGTACCATGGTCACAAAATAACAAAGTGCAGCTGCAAGTCTGTACCATCGAAGAGAAGCAAGCTCCGTGGCTTAGATCTGAGTCAGAGAGAGGAGAAGAAAATATGAGAATGGGACGGAAGAGAGGAAGGGGTAATCCAAAATGTGAGGGCGCGAGGATTTGAGTTCGCGATTCGTCGATGCCTACCGTCGATGAGCAGATCCACCGTGCTATCCCACGCCATTGTGCTTGAGATCGAGAAGCGCTGGAGGTCGAGCTCGGGCGACTATTCATGTCGCCACACTGGAGTTCTTAATAGCACCATCGTAGCCTCCCCATGCCTGCGAGCCGACGATCCCGCATCGCGCCTTGGCCGGCCGGGAGTGTGTCACCAGCACCGCCCCTGCCCACCGCTCCGGAGCCACAGCCCAGACCGGATCTGCGCCTCTCGCTCCAGATGTTGACGCGGGCGGGGACGCGCACCCGTGGGCACGCTCCACGAGGCCGACGAGGGGAGGGGAGGCCGGGAGCCCTCGGCCGCGCCCCCGCCCGCCGCCGCTCCGGGACCGCCTCGGTCGGATCCACACGTCGGGGGCCGTGTCCGGTCGGGAGCGGTAGCCCGCGCCACCCCCTCGCTCACCCCTCTGCCCCCCTCGGGGCGTATCCTCGCGTGGTGGGCCGCGGGAGCCGCGACGGAGGAGGAGAGTAGGTGGCAGCACAGACGCCGGGGAGGGGGAAAGCACGGGGCGGGAGGAGGCGGCGACCAACAGGGAAGGGACTGAGGTTAGGGTTTAGGGCGCTGGGGGGGGGTATTAGGTGTGACGCAAAAGTGTTTCGGGGGGTGATGTGCCCAGCCCACGCACCCTCGATGCACCCTGAGGTACCTAACAGCGGGCCATAGACTTCCAACTGGACCACCTGTCAGAGAACAGGAGAGGAAAAGGGACCTGCGCACACCACGGCGCGGCGCGCCCGCCTCCCTCCCGCGCTGCGGGGTCGACCCCCTTTCAGGCGCACAGAACTTTACCAGCATCAGCATCTTACAGTGGGCCACATTGTATCGGGGGCCACTTGTCAGGGACTCAGAAGCGGAACACCGATCGGTGGATAGGCGCGACGCGCGCCTCTCCCGCCGCCGCGAGGCCGCGCGCTCTCCGTCGCCGCGAGGCCTCTCGGGGCGCCACGTACCCCCGGGAGTGCGGAGAGGCAAGCAAAGGTGGGGAGGTTTTAAGAATTCTGATACATCCTGTTTGAGTGTTTGTCCCCACAAACGCACCACAGTCCACAGACAACATGCACAGGGCTGGTCCTGAGTTTTGAGGGACCAGGGCAAAACTTAATTAAGGGGCCCTTATTTAAGAGACAATTTCTATGCACTCGGAAGACAGAAGAAGAATCTACTATTGTTGTTTGCTTGTTTCATGCTTGAGCTAAATTTGCCACTTGTTTTCAGCAATTGGACTTTGTAACAACTTTGCAAGCTTTGAGCTTTAGTATATACACTTGATACTTGTATGTGCACAGTAATTGGGGACCCTTGGCTTTTGGGGGCCTTGGGCGGCCGCCCCGCATGCTAACACTACAGGACCGGCCGTGAACATGCATGACATCTGGAACCGCGTGCGGCGGGGAGGAGCGTCCACGCTGGCCGAGCATCAAGGCCGCACTAGTCGCAGTAGAGCTGAGCGTCGAGGCGGCCACACCGGACTGCGATGGAGCCGCACGCGCGGGCCGTGGTGGCTGCGCACGGAGCCAGCCGTGGTCGCAACAGCCGTGGTGGGCGACGCGAGGTTGGAGGAAATCAGTTCGTGGGGAGATGATAGGGTTCCATACTTCCATGGAGATTTTTTCGTCTTTGTGTGTGTGAGAGAGGCGTATTCTAGTCATTTCCTCGTGGACCCACATGATAGTTAACACTTATGGATCTCCAATCTAATAGAAGTGCTATTCTGGGGAAAATATTTTTGAGGCAAGCTAGATAAGGAAGATTTAAATTAGGAGCTTCTGAAGGCAGTGCTTGTACAACTGAGTAACATGTAAATACTAGATCATCTTTTTTAACAAAATAACACAAGAATTTGCTGGTTTCTTTGCGTAAAAAAAACTTGAAAGACCACCCCATAGGCATTGTAAGAAGAAAATTTTCGAACTCATATTCCACTCATACACAATAACACCGCTGCTCACATGAGATAAGACTAATCTTAAACCTATGCTTTAACATGGGACACATGAATTATATTTTAAATTTGCACCTCAGGCAAAACTCCGCCTCCCTGACCGGCAGGGTGCAAATCGAGCGGCTAGACCAGCCGATCTAGAACTCGTCTGCTTTTGACAGCGGAGATAAAGCTATCGATAATACTAATGCATATCCGAACTCTGTAACAAAGGTGGACCCAAAATTGAGTACGATCACCTTCTACCCGACATGGAAAGAACACACATCAAATCCATTACTGTATCAGAAAGTTATAACCCCATGACAGCCTATAGAAATCGAATACAGTATGTCCTTTGACAGCATCATTGCCGAGCTACTCAATTCCAACTACTCCAAGTCATCTAAAAGTAATTAGCCAACAGCGACCGACATGGATGACGCTGAGAGCCTGCCAACATTTCGTGTTTGTAAACAGTAGTATATGCACCTTTCCTCGTGCCATGTTTGTAGATGGCCCTCCATATAACCTATCAAAGTCTTAAATAAATGGGAAGAAAAACGAGACCACTTGCTGCACTGCACAGCCACCTGTTCCCCGTACCCCCTGATGGCTGCAAAGCCTACAACTGACGTACTGTTCGTTCAGCTTATCAACCACCAGACAGCTGTTCTCTCAGAAAAAATCAGCCACCAGCAACCAGCCAACAACCCAAGGTCAGTTACAACCAGAAGCAGAGCTCTGTAGGCAACCAGAGGTCACGTTGCTATGCAGGGCGCTAGCTCCAGCCATCAACATTCATTACGGCCCGTTGTTGCACGATTACACAATCACTAATCACGCATTCACGCCCTAATAAGATCTTACACCTCTCTCTCTCCTCGAAACTATTGGTCCTTTAGTTTGTGGCTGCAAGTTTCGTCGTCATGGGCCAGCCGATCCATTCATCTGATCAACCGAATCCAATCCAACAACACGCACCCCGACCGATCGAGCAGGGGAAAACGTGCATCGTGCCAATTGCCAATGCAAAATAGACCGGCCTGGCCGATCGCCCGGGCAGAAGTGGACAACGACTGCAATTTTTTTTTAAAAAAAAATATGCATCTATAACTCCTATACAGGAGCTCCCACTGGCCCTCTTTGAGGAGTTCTCAGGCCTCTGATTGGCTGCTGTGAGTGGTAACTCCACAGCATGCCACGTCATCTGCTAACCACGTGTCATTTTCTTCCCCCGCGTCGTTCCATCCACTATGTGCCTCGAAAGCCTGCCGCCGCCTCCTCGCCTCCTCACCATCGCCGCCCCTAGCTTCCCCAATGCATCCGCCTCGGCAGACCAAGAGGCTATGGCAGCCTCCCGGGCTCCCGACCCTGCACCTCCTTTACCTCTCATCTTGGTTTTAGTTACCACGACAGATCAAAGCGACATTGGCTACCAGCGTACATATCCAACCCCTTTCGCCTCCTTATGAACCACCTGTTTGCGCCCGTCACCTTCCGCGGCGGGGATCTCGGGACTGATCCCCCTCCCCGGCACGTCTCGACTGCTTGCTCGAGCGAATCTGATCAAGAGAATGCCCTCCTCTGATTGGGCATGTTGCTAACCTTGCGAGGCCACAGATTGGGAAGATTGACGGGCGTCGTACCTTGGCTCTCTCTCTGCTCCTGGTGCTGCCACCTGGCCCATCTACAGCGTTGTGGCTCCCCCTAGCGCGTGCTGCCTCGCGGTCGCTGCTCCTCTGGTCATCTTCAGCACGCATCTCCCGAGCCGGTGCTCGCCACGGGCTTCTGCCAGGTGCCATTGAGAACGACGGTGCCCTGGCATGCGCGCGTGGTGGTGGGCAGGCCTGTGCGGCGGCTCCGCGTCATGTGGTTTCCGCCGCACTGGTTGGATCTGGCAGCACACTGCGGCCGGCGCCGCCATTGTCCCTGCCTCCGATGCGGGCGGGCCACTTAAGATGTGTGTTCGACTCCACCGCGACGGGCACGCTCAACCGCAAGGGCTGGGTGCCGGCGCCACCGCCTCTGGCTCCTGCCTCCTGCTGATCCGCGCGGACGTCTCCTGTCACAAAGGCAGCTCTCGACGGTGGGGAAACGATGCAATGAGGCATGGGTGGCAGACGGTGCGGTTCTTTTTGGCGACAATTATTACGGTTGAGAAAAAGTGGCGTGATTAGTGGCCGATAGGGATGAAAGTGGTGTGGATAATTTCCGCATCCCATCCGATCCGAATCCGAATTATGCGATTTTGGAGAAGATTTTTTGATATCCACGCGGATGTGGATAATCCGAATCCGATTGTGTGCGGATGCGGATGCGGATTTGGTGTTAGCGATATCCGACAGATATGGATTATCCGATAATTGAATGTGGATAATCCGAAGTTTATAATAGGATATCCGACTACTATGACAACCATAGAGCCCATATATTATGACCTTTTAGACTTCTACCTATACCAATTTTAGCCCACAAAATTTTAGTTTATATAGCGTGTGCACAATGCACATGCAGGAGATGATGAAACTATCGAAGTGAAGGAAATATACAAGGGAGCAGAATAAAAAGAGCTTTAAACATCCATATTTAGTTATTTGGTTGACGTGCTTGGTATACTCTTAAGCATAAGTTGAGAACCCATGATAATTTTATTCGAAGTTAGAGTGTGAGGTGCCATTCTGGACTATGAAGATTACTTTCATTATGGCGAATCATAAAGAATATTTTTCATATTATGTTGCTATTTTACGGTTTTGCTTAAAAAATATTGATCACCATTTAAAACTGAATATAAGCATGTATTATCCGACTATATTAATCCGCATCCGCTTCGACTCTGATCCGACTCCGCACCATATCTGACATCCGAATAAATCCGCATCCGTAACCGCATCCGTGTAATATCCGCTCCGCTCCATATCCGACAAAAAATTATGGATGTGGATGTGGAGAAGGCATTATCCGGTCCGATCCGATCCGCTTTCATCCCTAGTGGCCGAGCTAATTAAGGAGTTACGATTGGATGGGAGTGCGCCAATGTCAACACGTACCGACCTGGTACGAAGAACACACCTTCCCTTCTTCATGCACTGTTTTTTAGTTGAACTTAGCATTGAGATTCCTATGCAGGGCCGTGTCGGCATAAACTGAGGCCCTGTACAAAATTCTAAAGAAAAACCAATGAAATAGGATAATAAATGACATATAAGTTTAATATATTAAATTTCAATTGAATGTATCAAGAATCATGGCTATTTAAATTTGGGTTGAATAGTTTCTACTTGAACAACTTCATCTTATAGTTTTTTTTGATAAAATTAATAAACATGCATACAAAAATGCATACAGAAGACGAAAAACAATTAATATATTGATCATTAAAGGACAATAACATAATTGAGAAAAAAATGGTAGATTGCCTACACGACGGGTTCTATTGGCTGCCAACGAGTGTTGTGACGAGATTGCAGTGCAGTGCCGAGGCTATGCGTCGGCCCCGGCACAATTCATCACTGCCCTAGCATCGTGGATGAGAAAAAGAAAATCAATCGCGTGGATACTAGACGCGAGACTGAATTGATGGACCGTTGTTGTCGATTTTTTTTCCTTCTTGCTAGGCTATAGTATGCTGCATAGGAAATTTTTTGGGCCCGTGAAAATCGGGGGCCCTGTACCTGCGCACACCTTACTGCAAAACAGACGAAGTAAGACTATCCGCAGCAGGTTCCCATTGCGCATATGCAAAAGAGACTGATATGCAGAACGAGGGAGGAGAATCCCGTGCTACAAAAGAGTACCCTCTCCAGCAGCGCTCCCCGTCCCCCTCACGCAACCGCGAGACAGTTGTGCTCCCGCGGCCGCCGGGAGTCACCGCGCCGGGCCCTGCTTCGCCTCCGCCTCTGTGTGTGTCGGATCTGGCCGGCGGGTCACAAGCCGTAGCAATGGAGAGGGCCCGCGACGGTGTTGACCTCGCGCGAGCCGCTCCTGCTCCGCCTGCCCGCCGAGGAGGGAACTCGACAGCTCGCTGCTCTGCTCAGCTCGACGGCGCAGGTGAGGGATAGGGGAGCTCACCGCCGGCCTGGCTTGCTACTCTGCTCGGCTCGACGACGCAGGTGAGGGAAGGGAGCCGGCCGCGGATCCACCGGTGCGCCGTCGCCGGGGTGCTCCTCATCCGTGCCACGCTCCTCGCCACGGATCCACCGGCGCGCTGTCGCTGCCGGATCGAAGGAGAGAGGAGGGAGGTCGACGTCTCTGAGCTCAAGCCTCCTCACCTGCACCGCACGCGAATCGACGGGATCCTGCCATCGGAGCGCGTGGAGGAAGGGGCCCACCGTCGGAGTGCGTGGATGAAGGGGCTCGCCGTCGGAGCTCGCCGGAGAGAAGAGGCCCGCTCCGCCCCTACTCCTTCCTCCCTCCAGATCGAGGCGGCCCGAGGTGCGGCGCCGGGGGAAAGCAGAGGGAGGTCGCGGCGGAGAGATCTGCAGGAGCGCGAGACAGAGGGAGGGGCGGCAGGACTGCAGGAGCGTGACGGTTGGAATGAGATGAAGAGAGAGAAAGGGTTCGATTCCCCCAGGAATGCGCGCGCCAGGGGGGTTAGCGCATTTTGCAGCGCGCGTTAGGGCAACTGCTGCAGTGAGCACATCATCCATTCCTTCCCCATTTTGCTGATGGAGGGATGTTTGCAGCATCTGCTGGAGACAGTCTAAAGCCTTGCTAAAAAAGTCAACTTTAGCGAATGTGGGCATAAAGTGTGTGTAGGTTGGGTAAAACAAGATGAAACGTGAGGTTAGTAGGAAGTCTAAATTGCTCAGTTAATTGCTAATTATCCTGCATATGGTGCAACCACATCATCTAATTGTTTGTACCGCTGAAAAGCTTCACATCCCGACAGTCTACAATCCACTACACCTTCTCAATTATTTACTTACTTTTCTTGTGCCCGCTGTATTTTGAGTGTGCCGGTTGTTGACGTTCCTTAGCCTCGCCACTAAGATGGTACAAACGGCAACGGTGACAGAAATGCTTGTTGGCGCCTACAAGCGTCACCGCCGGGTTCACACCTCTAGTAATGGGACTAGGGGACGTCTGGAGTAAAACACACGATCACAGAAAGGTCCGCAAGCGCACGGATTACCGTTGTAGCACTTCACCCGGTGGTATTTGGGTTGTCGATTTATATTTTCCCGTGGGAGGAACGACGACAAATATGATCAAGTAAACGATGGAGAAAGACCAAGGCTTAGTAAAGAGCTATAGCGGGGAATAACGAATAAAGATATTCGGGGATAACTTGACACACGCTGATCTAGATAAAAGACTAGAGAGGATAGCGAGCTGGGAGGACAACGAGATGAGAAAGGATCCTAACACAATCTATCTATTCTTGTCAACTCTAGGCAAAGGGCTAAAGCAAAGGATAACCAAGGTAAGCTAACTCAACAAGCTCTTCTAGTGTTGCATGGGCATGCAAAGCCGCACCCTCAGACAGGGATGAGAAGGGAGGATGACGACGCGTTGAATCCTACCGGCCCAAATTAACGTGGTGGACTATAGAGCCCGTTCGGAGCTGTCACTTCCTTAAGTTACCACAACTATTTCGTTGCGCGAGACACCAATCTAAGACTAAGGTAGGCTCTGAGCACTTTGCTCACAACGAACCAAAGAACCTTTCCCCGGAATTCACGAAGGAAGGTCGCTCTCTCCGGTGAAACACCGGAGATCAAGCGAAGAACGACCACAACACTATAGGGTTCAAGAGAGCTATGCTAACCAAGACTAAACTAACTTTAGTCTAAACCAAGAATAAAGCTTCTAGTAGCTAAGTAAAAGCTGAATGTAATTGACTCGAAATGTAAGATAAAAAGATATCTTGAATTGTACTTGAGTCTAAACAAAGAAAGGATACAAGAGTAATACCGGAACTTTGAAGAAGACTCCTCCGGAACCCGAGACTTGCTCGACTCGACTCTAACTCCCAAGCTACACTAATCCTACTCTAAGTGAACTAAAGAGTGGAAATGAGATGCACCTGCGCAGTGTGTGTGATCCAGCGGGTGTGAGGCTCCTTTTATAGGTAAGTGAGGTCGGTTGAGGGCATGGGCCCATTTTCATAGGTGCGGCCGATCCTATGATCCACCACCTCTTGACTTGGACACTCCTGATCCTTGCTCCTGAGGCGGTTGAGGGTCGGTTCCTTGCGTTGGTTTTGGCCGGTATGGCGGTTGGGAGGTGCGGCCGGCCCACCTCTAAGCCGTGGGATGAACCGCCTTCGCTTGGTGACGCTCAGGATTGCTCTTTGAATGACGGTTGTGGCGGTTAAGTGTGGGTCCATCGATCCAAGTGCTTCCAACCTTAGCCTTTCGATCCAACCTACATAGAATCAATGCTTCTCGTCCATCCAAGACTTGTTCGTAGGATTGTTGGTGTCGTGGACCCGAGACGTGGCATTTGGTAGGTGCAGGCACACCTAGAGGTGCGGCCGGGCCTAGCCCTGGCCAAGTGTGGCCGGCTGTGGCCAGCTGCGGCCGGCCCTAGCTCTGGGCCGCGGCCGGCTTTGGCCACCGCGGCGGGTCCGGCTTCGTGGCCGTGGCCGGCTCTGGCCAGCTGCGGCCGCAGTGGCGGAGCTAGGATGTCGGGCCAGGGTGGGTCAAATTACCAAAAAAATCAACACTATAGATATAATATTCCGATATATAAAAATGATAAAATAAACATCTCTTACAAACATGATAAATAAATAATTCTGAAATATGCTTAATGTAGCTTACAAATCCAAAACTAAGTAAGAGTACACACTACTTTGTTTTCTCAGGCCTATCAGGCCTGCGCCTTTTAATGGTCATGAATGTGTCGATTATATCATCTTCTTTCACTCGTAGGAAAAGATCCCGCTCAATGAAGGTGGATAGACAGTCATCCAAAACAGTGTCACCTATCCTGTTACGCACCTTATTCTTGACAAAGGTCAATGCAGAAAACACTCTTTCAACACTTGCTGTTGCAACTGGTAATAGCAAAACCATTTTGAGAAGGAAGAATACCCAATCATATACTTTATCCCTCTTTGTTTCAACAAGTTTAACTGAGAGGTCAACAAGGCTATTTAGACCTTTAAATGCTTCATCTTTTCTCATGTCATCAATATAGGTTTCAAGTTGCAGGTCAAGTTTTAGCAAATTGGAGCTTGAAATATCATTGTGGTAAAACTCAGCAAGTCTGTGTACCTTGTTTGCATCAAATGAAGCAAATGAATCAGCTGGACTCAAGGCAGCCATACATGAAAGCAACTCCATATTTACCTCATCAAATCGACAATTAAGTTCTTGACTAATTTGATCAATGACTCCAATAAATACTTCTCTTTGGAAGTGATCATCATTTGTTTGGTTTCTAGCAAACCGTGCTGATCTTCCATAAGGCACATAATTATGTTGCATTTCAGGAACTTGGATGCCATATTTATTGCAAAACAAAGTAACCTTTTGAAGAAATGAAACCCAACCATCAGACCTCAATTCTTGCATTTTACTCTTTGCCAAATGAACAAGTGACATTGCATTAAGAATATCTTGATCTTTTCTTTGCAAACATTCAGATAAATCATTAGTGTATCCAAGAATCACAAGCATCAAATGGGCACTGAAAATAAAATCAAATGATTCAAGCACTCCAACCACAGCATGTATCTTTGGCCAGTCACCTCTCTGTGAAGTATCTTGTCCAAGAGCTATGAGTACATCACAGATTGTGGAATACATAGCAATCATGTTTACCACAGTTTTATAATGAGAACCCCATCGAGTTTCACCAGGCCTAGGCAACCCCATCTCTTGATTTAACCCGCTTCCAGTTTCTAGCACACCACATTCAAGTGCTTTCATGACATTATCATACTGGTGATGTCGAAGCATGCCATGACGCTTACAAGAAATTCCAACAATGTTCAGCAAGAGAGCCACTTGATCAAAAAACCACACATAATCATTGTTCCCCTTTGCAACAGCTACCAGTACTAGTTGGAGTTGATGTGCAAAACAATGGATGTAATAAGCAGAAGGTGATTCTTTCATGATCAAAGTTTTCAGCCCTTTAATCTCTCCTTTCATATTGCTAGCCCCATCATAGCCTTGACCACGGATTTGAGTAATAGACAAACCATGACTAACAAGCAAAGATTGAATTGCTTCCTTAAGCGATAAAGAAGTAGTATCATCTACATGAACAACTCCAAGGAAGCGCTCACACGGCCTTCCCAAGCTATCAACATAACGCAAGCACAGGGCTAGTTGTTCTTTATGAGAGACATCACTAGACTCATCAGCTAGTATTGTAAAGTAATCTTCACCAATTTCTTCAATGATTTGCTTTCTAGTTTCTATTGCACAACACTGAATAATATCTTTTTGTATGTCTGGGCTAGTCAATTTACAATTACCTGGAGCATTGTTCAAGACAAACTTATCCACCTCTTCATTATTTGCAGCAAGCCACGTCAAAAGTTCAATAAAGTTCCCTCTGTTGCTAGACTCCTCACTTTCATCATGCCCGCGGAATGCCAATCCTTGCTGCAAAAGAAACTTCAAACATCTGACTGAATGAGTCCACCTTGTCTTGTAGAGACGCCGCTCTTCACTATCGACCTTCACAATTTGGTCATCAATTGCTGTACTGGGATTAATAAATTTTGTGTATCTTTCTTGAGCTGCATTGTGAGCACTCATAACACCACCCACATGTGTGTCAAGTGCATCAGTTCTGTTCCAATTTCTCCAACCACCTTTAATAAATGCAGATTTCTTACTCTTTTCCTTTGCAAACAAGTAGCACACAAAGCAAAATGCAGATTCCTCTTTGATACTATACTCAAGCCAAGGATATTTATAAAGCCAGACAGGATTGAATTGCCGATATCTGTTACCAATTTTCCTACTCTCAAAATCATGTGAATAAGGTTTAAGAGGACCTTTGAGAATATACACTCTTCGAATTGGATCTTGATCATTGACAGGATAACTTGAAATGGGTTGTCTCTCCTCTGGATCATATGGAAGCTGACTAATATCATAAGCAGGTGCAGACATTGGAGTCACAGTTTCTTTATGTGCTACTGGAGCTGAACATGGCAGCGATTTCTCATTTTCCTGGACCACTCTCTCATCATCAGGTGCACCTTGCTGGTCAATCGGCTCTTCTAGCACGGTACAAAGAATCGAAGGAGATGGACCGATGAGTCGTTTTCTTTGTTGTATATCTCTGAAAAAGAGTTGCAATATCTCCACTCCTCTTCATGTCTCAACAAATCTGCAAGAGAATTGTGCGATATTTCAATTAACATTTAACCAATCTAACTGCACATTAAATAAAATCCTAAAATTAAACTAAACATAAATTAATTGTTCATATAATCATATTCACACTGTACTTGCCTTATGCAAACAAGTAGACAATCCCCCTTCTTCAGAGATCGGACTCAATCCTGATAATTATCACTTGTTCTGTTGTGCCTAGGGTTTAATTGAGAGAGTTGGAGGGAGTTTAGGGCTTAAGGGCTGAGGCACTAGAGCAATGCGAGGGATAGAGGGATCAGGGATGCGAGATGTACCAATTGTAACACCAGCGTTATCAGTTTTGCTCGTCGTCCGGCGGCCGGTCGTCTCGTCTGCCGCCGCCGATTTTGCAGCTCGCGAGGGGATGCAAACAGACTAGATGCGAAGGGGCGGCACCGCGGCAGCCACACGTAGGAAATTAATCGCGGGCGAACGCAATTAGCGCCACACTTAGGATCCATCGGCAGGCCAAATTACAAGTGATATTGGGCCTTGGCCAAAAATTCCAAGGTGGTCCCTGGCCCAACTGGACCACCTTGTGCCTCCGCCACTGTGCGGCCGGTCGTGGTGCGGCTGAGCCTGGCTAAGATGCGGCCGGGCCTAGCTGTGGTGCGGCCGGACCTGGCCAGGTGCGGCCGGTCCTGCACTGTTGCTTTGGTGCACCCCTCTATGGTCCATTTGTCCATTGTTATTCCCATATTTGTGTACCTACAAGAAAAAATGCCAACACAACTCGTGAAACTTTATTAGTTCCAAAAATGTGCATGAAACTTGTTGTATACTCCTCTCAAACCCGAGGTTTTGACGGTCGGATCTTTGTTGTAAGGACCGTCAACAAACTCCCCCAAGCTAAACGTTTGCTCGTCCTCGAGCAAAGACTAGACGTGGCCATGGTGGATCAGGGGTTGCAAGATGTTATCACTCGGCAAGTACCTACGCACAAACTCCATGCTCTTCTTGCAAATTTGAAAAGGTTGGTATGAGAGAAACTTAGCCCTACTTTACCTGTGGGGCTTTTAGCTTTCCACCTTGCCTTCGGAAGTTGAAAAGTAGAATGGGTTTTGACTTTGCATCTCTCACTCTCCTCCTTTTCTGGATCCTATCTCGAAGTTTTTGAAAATTTTGCAAAGAAAGACAAGGTTCCTCGTATGGTTCCCTCGATCGCTCAAGTGGTATTTGTTACCTCACCAAAGGCTTTAAGTGAGCCTCCACTTCCTACTTCTATGGCTTGTATGTGGAGCTTTGGGTAGGATAAGTATGAGGCTCACTTGTGCCACATGATATTGTTGAGCCAAAGACCGGATCCAAGAAGAAACTAGTCATGCAACTTGATCGAGATATGGAAGTGTGTGGAATATTTTTGTTTGCTATTCTAAACACTCCTTGCTTAGAGATTCTCCTCTTGCCTTTATTTTGGAGGGGGGGTCATGCTTTACTCTTTTTTTCTATGCTCTTTGATTGGAGCACATTTTTTTCTATGCTTCTTGAGCGTATACTTTCTTTCTTTTTTTCTATGACCCCTCTCTCCTTTTGCAAGAATACAAGTGTCGGGGACAGCCATAAGGGTCCCCTAAATAACCAAGGGGAAACCTTCTTAAAACCTACAAAAAACGCAAAACGCAAATCAACTCGCACACCTAAAACACATACATAGCACAACCACGACCCTGGTGGCCCCTGCGGCCCGCCAGTGCAACACAGCGGACGCCCCTCGAGTGAGGTCCTCCTCGCTTGAGGCCTTTACGGGAGGACCATGTGTGGTTCGAGGACCGGTGGATGGTCGCTTTCTTGTGTGATGAGTGATTGACAACATTGTGTGAACTGATTCTTGGCTAAGTATTGAAGTGCAGGTTGCGGCTTGACTGGTGTTGGTGCAGGTGAAGAACAAGCGTGAAAGGTCGTCGCTGGTGAGGCCTCTAGGTGTGGAGAAGACAAGTAGGCTTCATTCGAGGGACCCGGTGGCCAGTGGGGTCAAGTGCGGGCCGCATGGTGGCATGAACAACAAGATGAAGTCGTGAACGGTTTCTTGGTTGAGACTCAAAACCAAGGTCGAGCCGGGACTACGTGGGAGCCGAGTCATGAGTGGATATTGGCGGAGGCTACACTGAGTTCGCGGGGTTTCCTGTGGTTCACCAGAAAACCACTGGGTTCCTTGGTTGATCCACAAAGACAAGACCGAAGAACCGAAGACGGTGCTGCAGCAGTGCCAGACCGGTATGACTGGTGGGTCTGACGGTCTGACCGGTGGGTACCAGTCTGACCGGTGAGGAGCACCGGTCTGACTAGTGTGCGACAACGCAGTCCGGAATCTTCGAAGCGGAGGACACGCGTCGGGATCACAAGTCTTGCGTCGAGGCTAAGCAGGTTGCGGTCGCCGGGCATCCGTCCGATGGAGAAAGCTTCAAGTCTTCCAAAACCACCCTTGAGGGGCTTGTATCCGTAGTTGTTAGAGAAGGGTATTTTAGACTTTCGGTTGCCTCCATATGACCCAAGAGGTGAGAGGATGGCAGCCAACTCTTGGAACCCTACTTCATTTTCTTTCCTATTTTCCATTCCTATTTTTATAGGATTTCCATAGGACTAGCTTGAGAGCTTCATGGTGAGATCTGTTGAGAGGGTTGGATGATCAGGCGGCAAGCTAGACCTTGTAAGAACCATTGTTGCATGTATAGATGATTCTGCGTGGTTCGTCAAGGTTTGGATGTGTTGTTCCCGGTTGTTCTTGGTGGTAATTTTCGGAGCCCTCTCTTGGTGATTTCTTTGGGTTGTTTTCGGGACCTTGCTCTTGGGGATTTGACGGGGGAAATTTGTGGGAACCCTTCGTGGTTCTTTGGGCTGTGATTCCCCTCCCAAATCTGTGAGTAGAGGGGCTCGATTTTGGGGTTTTCCGAGTTCTAGGGTTAGAGGTGTTCTTGGCGGGATTTCTTTGATTCCTCCCTTTTGGACAAGTTTTGGTGGGATTAAACTTGGCTATGGACTCCTCATGAGGTGTTCCTATTATCCCCAAAGTCTTGTTCAAGTCTGTGGAGCGATTCGGGAGATCGAGGTTTGGATTTGGGGGAGTTGACCCGCGGGTCTTTGTTCATCCCGAGCGCCGAGCTACACCGGTCTGACCGGTGCTCTTGACCGGTCTGACCGGTGCAACCCTTGGTGGGTTTTTGCTCGGGTGAACGTCTGGGTGTGTTCGTTGTTGTCCTATGTTGGGGCTGTTTCGAGTTTGGGTCAGTTTGGAGGTCGGTTGGCATTTTTGGTGCTTTGGGGGCTTTCAGGCTGTGACCGGTCTGACCGGTGCTTCTCACCGGTCTGACCGGTGTGGAGCCACTTAGTGAAAGTTGCCCAGTTTCACCAGCAGGGACCGGTCAGACTGGTGGTGCTCACCGGTCTGACCGGTGTTAGTCAGTGGACTCGAGGTTTGGTGTTCCGCTGCATTCTCGGGTCGAAAGGGTGTGTGTGTTGGTTCCTAGGTCCAGTGGCACTCCAGTGGCTACGTGGAATTGGCCAACTTGGGTAGTGAGTTGGAGACGTGTGTTGGAAGCCGTGTTTATCTTGTTGGAGTTTCTATCTCCTTCGAGAAGAATTTTTATCGGCTCCCATTAACTCCCCCCCTCTCTGGTTCGCCGTATTGGTCCTTCATTACGCCCCCTCGGGCGGGGTCCGCCTCGCTCGAGGGCTCAACCCTCCCCTCGAGTGAGGTCCGCCTCGCTCGAGGGCTGAGCGCCCCCTCGGGCGGGGTCTGCTTCGCTCGAGGGCACCCACGCGCACATTCTCCACGCTCCCGCACGCACCTGTTCCCGCACGCGCATACGAGCATTTAATGCTCTGACGCCACAGGGTCGCGCCCCTACTCTGACACGCCTGGGAATCACGCCCCGGCGCTGTTCCGCCAACTCCCGGGGGGAGGCCATCCCCGCCGCTGTTCAGCACTGTGCGACAAGGCCGGTGTCAGCTCCGTGATACTGTGCCGCCTACCCCCGTACGGCTAACACGCCGCGCCCTCGAAGGGGGGCCGGCGGCACCCTCGAATATCTTCTACGTGCTTATACAGGGCAACACCATGACGTCAGGCCGGCGGGATCGGTCATCTCCGTCGCTGTCAGCCCTGTGCGGCCATCCCCGCCACTGCCGCACCACGCCGGACACTGTGGCAACATCCCAGCGCCGTTGGGACGTATGGGGACAAGACACCGCCACAACGGCCACTGTGCCACGTACGGGCCCCCCGTCAATGGCACCCTCGAACCGGCCCACCATGGCGGCCGGTCAACCAACCGCTACACTGCCACCCTCGAAGCCGCTCCTGTGCGAGCACATGACGCACCACGATGCCTCAACAGGAGCGGGATTCGCCAGGATGGCCGTCAGCTCCGCAGCACTGTTCGCCATACCTCTACACGTAGAGAAATAGTGGCATGCATGTAAACTGTTCCCTCCTTGGCCTATAAAAGGAGGGGCAGCCCCCAGCCGCGGGGAGACAGGACGACAGACAGCGATCACTCACACGCTCTCCGCCTTCTCCACGATATTGGCACTCGCCTCAATCAACACCTCTGGGACATGGAGGCCACGCCTTCTCTCCCGCCTCGCTTGTAGCCACCCCTCTACGAGCACCGCGGTGCAAGCAATACAGTGCCCCGAGCACACCACTGCTGGACGTACGGCCCCGGCCGGAACCAGGATAAACCAAGTGTCCTTAGTTGCTTAGCACCGGCCATCGAGAGGCAGATCTCAACGCTCATTACTAGTTAGTGTCGGGACTACTTTCCGCACTGACAGTTGGAGCGCCAGGTAGGGGGCTCGTGCTGAAGATCGGCTCGTCACCAGCCCTCTCGATGGTGATTCGCACCGAGTACCGCGGCCAGAGGTATTCCATGGGCAACTCGGACCCCCTCCGGCTAGATTCGAAATCCGGTTCGGGAGCCTGATCTTCCAGGCTACGAGGAATGGCTACCTCATGCGCCTCACCAACCGTGAGGAACTCCGTGCGCGGCGCCAAGCCGGGTCAGTCCCGGTCGCCGCCGCACGCGTCGCCGTGACGCCGGCACCCGCCGGCGCGGACGCCGCGCGTCCCTCGGCGCCACGGCGCCGCCGACGCTCCGGCCGGTGCTCGCGGCGGGGCGCGGACGAGTGCCGACATGTTGCGCGTGTCGCCTCGCAACGCGACGCACCCCCCGGCGAGACGACAGCCGCTCTGGCAGGGGAGCGCTCGGTCTGAGGACCGCGCTTCCCCATCAGTCTGCGCGGCACTACGACGGCGTACGTCGCCTCCGTCAACACCAACGCGGCAACACGCATAGTTCGCCCTGGCCGCCATGTCCCGGCCGCAAGGGATCCCATCGCCTCCGCCGGCGACGAGTCGTCCCAAGGCTCCGCCGGTGAGCTGCCACCCGCCACTTCGCACGGGTATGCAGAGTGGGATTTCTCCAGTGTACCGGACCTAGTGATGTTCCGGCGGTTCCTTGACGGCACGGACTACTGGTTTGGCTACTCCGACGACTCTAGCGTCGGGAGCAACGACCCCGCGCGGGAGTGTTGCGTCGTGATCACCAACGATCAGGTGAACGCCGCTAACGCGGCAGAAGCTGGCGACGGAGAGGTTCCCCCCGGTACGGGAACTGGACCACGCCTGGCTGCGGGGCCAAGCGCCCCTCCCTCCTCACCACCGAGGGGGGCCGACGTCAACGCGCAGTTGGCTCAAGCGCGCGAGCTTGAGGCCAAGATCGCAGAGTACCGCGCGGTGCGGCTGCTTCGAGCCTCCATCGCCAGGGAAGCCTCCGCGCACGGCGAACGCGCGCGCGAGTTGGGCCGACAGGCCCGCGATCGCATCAACGCCGACTTCAACGTCGACGATCCGAGCACGCCCCCGCGAGCGAGCCAGAAGCTCATTGCTGCCGCGACGCTATTGCGAGCCATGCCCGCCCCCTCGACGCCCGAGGCGCGGAACCTGCACCGCAAAGCGCAGGCGCTTATCGAGCAAACGGCCGTCCAACAGGCCGAAAGCTCGGCGTCCCGCATCCGCTAGCAGGGAAGCGCGCGGGACGATGGGGGTGTGCAAGGCCCTGAGCCCTCGGTGCACACGGGTGGAGCACGCCGGCCAAGGAGCGGCTCCTCGACATGCGCGGGCAAGCCCAAGATGGTGACGCCCGCAACGTCATCAACGCCCGGCAGACGGCAACGCAGAGAAGCAGGCAACGGCGGGCTACCACCCTCTATGGGGTGGGCGCTATGACAGCCGGGAGGACCGCTCACCGACGCCGGAGCCACCGGGAACCCGCGTGTTCAGCCTGGAAATCCGCACGGCAAGCTTCCCCCAACTCTTCCGCCAGCCCACGTCGATTGACAAGCACAACAGGGAGACGGACCCCCCGCGTATGGCTCAACGACTACCACCTGGCGTGTCAGCTGGGCGGGGCCACCACCGACGAGGTTGTCATCCATAACCTCCCCCTGCACCTCGCTGACTCGGTGTGGACGTGGATCAAGCACCTGCCGGCCAGCCAGATCCACAACTGGGACGATCTGGTCCGCACCTTCGTGGGGAACTTCCAGGGCACGTACGTGCGCCCTGGAAAATCCTGGGATCTGCGCGCATGCACCCAAAAGCCCGGCGAGTCGCTCCGGGACTTCATACGACGCTTCTCCAAGCAGTGCACGGAGCTCCCGAGTGTGGCCCAGTCCGAAATCGTGCACGCCTTCCTCGAGGGCACCACGTGCTGGGACCTCGTGCGCGAGCTCGGGCGCAGCCCGCCGGCCGATTCGAACGAGCTGTTCGACATCGCCACCAGCTTTGCCTCAGGCGAAGAGGCAGTGGGGGCGATCTTCGACGGCAAGAAGGGCAAGCGCGTGAACGACGCGCCCGCGGAGGGCAGCAAGTCCAAGGAGCCCCACCAGAAGAACAAGCGGGGCAAGAAAGGAAAGAAGCCGCGCCGCGAGGCACGCGAGTAGGGGCGCGACGACGACGGCGACGAAGCTCTTGCTGTTGACCCAGCTCGACTGGGCCCTCGACCGGCCCCTCGAGGCCCTGGGGTTTTCGATGACATGCTGAAGAAGCCATGTCCCTACCACAAGATGCCGATCAACCACACCCTCGAGCAGTGCGACATGCTCATGCGGTTCTACGGCCGTGCCACCGCGTAGGACAGCGAGGCCAAGAAGGATGGGGGTGACGGCGACGCTTGTGGCTTCCCCGCTGTGGAAAACATCTTCCTCATTTTCGGGGGGCCAACCGTCGACATGTCCAGTCGCCAACGCTAGCGGGAGCGGCACGAGGTCCTCTCTACAGAGAAGGCGCAGAACGCCATCACGTTCAGCCGCGAGGATCACCCGAACCGCATCCCCAACCCGGGTCAGTACCCACTCGTGGTCGACCCGGTCATCGGGAACGCGTGGTTCTCGAAGGTGCTGATGGACGGAGGCAGCAGCCTCAACATCCTCTACGCGCACACGCTGCACCTGTTGGGGATCGGGTTGGACCAGCTGCGGCCCAGCATGACGCCGTTCCATGGTGTCGCGCCGGGCAAGCGCGTCCAACCCCTCGGGCAGATCGACCTGCCAGTCTGATTTGGCACACCAGACAATTTCCGCAAGGAAACGCTCACCTTCGAGGTGGTGGGATTCCGGGGCGCGTACCACACCATCTTTGGGCGGCCTTGCTACGCCAAGTTCATGGCGGTCCCCAATTACACCTACCTCAAGATGAAGATGCCGGGGCCGAAGGGTGTCATCACTGTCGGCTCATCAATCGAGCACGCATTCGATTGCAATGTCGAGTGTGTGGAGCACGCAGAGGCTCTAGCGCTGGATGAAGCGCTCGTGGCGAACTTGGAGAAGCTGGTCAACGCGGAAGGCGGACGACCTGGTTAACGACCTTCGCATCGCGTTCGGCTGCCTACGGGCCAACGGGGTAAAATTGAACCCCGAAAAATGTGTCTTTGGCGTGCCGCGGGGCATGCTGCTAGGTTACATCGTCTCCCAGCGAGGCATCGAGGCCAACCCCGAAAAGGTTGCAGCCCTCAAACAAATGGGTCCGATTCGGGACCTCAAGGGGGTCCAAAAGGTGTTGGGGTGCCTTGCCACCTTGAGCCGCTTTATCTCGCGGCTCGGTGAGAAAGGCATGCCCCTCTACCGGCTCCTGAAGAAGCACGAGCGGTTCTCCTGGACCGTCGAGGCCCAGGAGGCGCTTGACAAGCTGAAGGCGACCCTCGCCCTCGCTCCAATCCTTACACCGCCTCAGGACGGCGAACCTCTGTACCTCTACGTAGCCGCGACCACCCAGGTGGTTAGCGCCGTCATCGTCGTAGAGCGCACGGAGGAGGGGCACACTCTGCTGGTCCAGCGGCCGGTGTACTACATCAGCGAAGTCTTGTCCGAGACCAAGGCGCGCTACCCACAAGTCCAGAAGTTACTTTACGCAGTGGTCCTCGCGCGGCGCAAACTCCGCCACTACTTCGAGGCTCACCCAGTCACGGTGTTTTCCTCCTTTCCGTTAGGAGAAATCATCCGGAACCCAGATGCAACAGGCAGGATTGCCAAGTGGTCCGTGGAGCTGATGGGCAAAACGCTTGCCTACGCACCACGCAAGGCCATTAAGTCCCAAATCTTGGCAGATTTCGTTGCCGAGTGGACGGACACGCAGTTGCCGCCGCCGCAGATCCAGGCTGAGTGCTGGACTCTGTACTTCGATGGGTCGGTGATGAAGACAGGCACGGGCGCGAGCCTGCTTTTCGTCTCACCCCTCGGGGAGCACATGAGATACGCCGTGCGTCTCCACTTCCCCGCGTCAAACAACATAGCCGAATACGAGGCCCTCCTTTGCGGCCTCAAAATCGCCATAGAAACAGGCATCAAGCGCCTCGACGTGAGGGGAGACTCACAACTCGTGATCGACCAGGTCATGAAGAATGCGAGCTGTCACGACGACAAGATGGAGGCGTACTGCAAGGCTGTGCCAGCCCTCGAGGACAAGTTCTATGGCATAGAACTTAACCACGTGCCTCGCCGGTACAACGAGGAGGCGGATGAGCTCGCCAAAATCGCGTCGGGGCAAATCACTGTTCCCCCGAACATTTTCGCGCGAGACATCACCCAGCCGTCCGTCAACCTCGAGCCCTGCCCCTCGAGCCGCGAAGAACCCTCGGGGGCTCCCTCGAATCCAACAGGCGCGGAGCCCATGGACGAGGACCCCTCGAACGAGGTGTACGTGCTCTCCCTGCTCGAGGCGTGCGTGCTTTGGAGTGAAAGAGTTCTTGGGTGCTTTTGGAAGTGGGACTTGGATGTCTCCGATCACCTCAAACTCGGGGTTAGACTCAACACACTTCTCATACACACTCTCCCCACTGTTTTCTCCCACTTTCTCACCCAACTTCTCAAAACCCAAACCACGACCATCCGCTCTCTTGAACTCCTCAATCATGATTTTCAATTGAGGTTCCTGCCAATACAACCAACCCAACACCTTCCTCAAATAATAATTCTCCTCATAGATGACATCCAAACGGGAAGTAAGTTCAAGATTGCGCAAAGTAACTTCATCACAACTAGTGCATGCATTGACAACAGGAGATTTCAAAGAAGCTTCCAAAGACTAATGGTAGAACGAGCATCAACAAGCTTAGCATGCATAGTAGGACATGATTTACAAGCACCAAGAAAAGTGGGTCTAGCCTTAAGCTCATCATACTCAGTCCTAAGAGCATCTAGCTTAGCCAAAGTGGAAGCATTCTTCTCATTAAGCAACTTGATCTCATTCAACCATGCATTACACTCAGAACATTCAACATCATCAGAAATGGTAGGAGTAAGTTTCAAAGAGTCATTCTCAAGTTTCAATTCAAGCAATTTAGACCTAACTCTCCTACCTTCTCACAAGCATTCTCAAGTTGAGCCCTAAGATCTCTCCTCATTTTCTTAGCATCTCTCAACACACTATCACGATTGTCAATCAAGCCATTCAACCTAGTGATCTCAGCAAGCAAAGAGTCGGGGTCACGGTTTACCTCATCCTCTGAGTCGGAGTCGGTGTCTTCTTTCTCGTTCTTCTTGCTGCTTGAGCTATGGGCCATGCCACAAAAGCCTCCAAGTGCAACACAGCTCAACCCACTGAGGTTCCGGCTTGCATTCTTTTTGCCCTTGCACCTCCCAGCGTCTTCATCCTCACTGCTTGAGCTTGAATGCGCGTCGCTTGAGCTTGTGTCGACGTCGCTTGCACCGGCCACAATGGCTCTTGCCCTGTCCTTCTTGTGGCCGCCCTTGCTCGATCGCCGCTTGTCCTTGTCCTTGCTCTTGGACTTGCTGTAGTGCTTGCCCTTGGAGGAGTACTTGTCTTCACGCCTCGGGTGCGCCTTGTACTCGCTCATCTTGTACTTGTTCTCCTCCGCTTCCGGGCACTCGGCGATGAAGTGTCCATGCTTGCCACACTTGTAGCATGTCCCCGAGCTCCGCCTTGCATTCCTCCGATTCTCATGTAGTCGATCAAACCTCCTTAAGAGCAAGGCCAGTTCCTCCTCGCCCAGCACATCAAACTCCTCATCTGGAATAGACATAAGAGAAGACAAGGAAAACTGTCGACGGGAAGGGTTAGTATTAGCTTTTCCCTTTGATCCGCCCACAAGAGCAAGACTATGATCAGTCGAGCCCTCATGCTTGGATTGCAACTTCCTGTCAACCTCAGCCGACTTGAGCTTAGAAAAGAGGTCATCCAACTCAATGGTCAAGTATTGCCCGGACTCCTTGATGGCCTCAACCTTAGCACCCCAAACATTTGGGTCCAAGATATGCAAGAGCTTCAAAGCTTGATCATGCTCGGTGTAATGGAAATCCTCAACATTGGCCTTCATGTTGTTCACGATGGCGGCGAACCTCTGAAACATCGCATCAATATCCTCACTGGGAAGTTGAGTAAAGTTCTCATATTGCATCCGGTAAGAAACAAAGAGGCGAGCCTTCACATGGTTATCACCACCGTGAGCAACCAACAACTTCTCCCAGATTTGCCAAGCAAGATTCAAATGGCGAACACGCTCAAACTCAGGATCACACAAGCTTCGGACCAAGTGATCAACGGCTTTTGCATTTGCCTCATACTTGGCCTTAGCACCGGCATCGGTCACCATAAGAGTGTGGATCTCAGCCGGAATAGCATAGGTCTTGTCAAGCACAATGAAATCCAATAACTTGCTACGAAGAAAGATCATCATACGAGCCGCCCACTTGTGGTAACCCTTCCCATCAAAGTGCGGCGGACCGCTCCGCTCAACCTACGCCATCTTAGGATTCATGACTTGTCAAAGTCACCACGAATCCGGCACCAAGCTCTGATACCAATTGAAGGATCGGATGGCGACTAGAGAGGGGGAGTCAATAGGAGCCGGCAAAAATTCTTCTCAAAGAACCCAGCCTATACCCTAGACAAATCCTGGTCACACACGAGCGATGGATCGAATCACACACCAACCGCCAAGACAACAAGGTTATGGATCAACCTCAAGTCTTAGGAACGATTCCTTGAAGCACACGCGGAAGCACGAAAGAAAAGAGAGAGTGTAGAAACACCGCACACCCTTGATTAGGGGGGTGACCTTCATTATATAGCGAATTAGGCTAGGGTTACAATGTACAAGGCCAATGGGCCTGACGCCCAATATGGGCTGACTGGACTGTCTATTCTAACACCCTCCCTCAGTCTAAGCGGGAGTGTCACGAACACAAAGACTGGACCTAAAGTCAGTAAACAACTGTACAGGTAACCCTTTGGTCATGATATCCGCGAACTGATGAGACGAAGGAACATGGAGCACCCGAACCTGTCCCAAAGCAACCTTCTCGCGGACAAAGTGGATGTCGATTTCAATATGCTTCGTGCGACGATGATGGACCGGGTTAGCGGTCATGTAGATAGCACTGACATTGTCATAGTAAACAATTGTCGCTGAAGAGAAGGGTGCATGGAGCTACTGAAGCAACTGACGAAGCCAACAGGTCTCAGCCACAGCGTGCGCAACTGCACGATACTCAGCCTCCGCACTCAAACGAGAGATCGTAGTCTGTCGTTTGGAGGACCAAGAGACCAAGTTGTCGCCAAGGAAGACGCAGTTACCTGAAGTGGAGCGCTGAGAATCTGGACAGCCTGCCCAATCAGCATCGGAGTAGGCTGTCAAACTGGTGATGGTGCCTGTGCCGATGTGAAGCCCGGTGGAGAGAGTGCCTTTGACATACCGCAGGACGCACTTGAGCAGTGCTAGATGAGGCTCTCGCGGGTCGTGCATGAAAAGACACACCTGCTGGACTGCATAGGCGAGATTCGGACGAGTCAGCGTGAGATACTGTAGAGCTCCGGCGAGACTGTGATACAGAGTGGCATCTGCCATTGGAGCGCCATCCACAGCCGACAACTTGGCATGAGTGTCAACAGGAGTCGCCGTAGAGTGACACTCAGCCATACCACGGCGCGGCGAAGCGAGGCCGGCAAGATATCGTCGCTGGGAGAGGAAGAGTCCGTCGGAGGAACGTGTGACAGAGATCCCGAGGAAATGATGAAGATCCCCCAGATCTGTCATGGCGAACTTAGAGTGAAGGGACTCGGTGATGCGACGAAGAAGCCGAGTTGACGAGGCTGTCAGAATGATGTCGTCGACGTAGAGCAGCAGGTAGGCGATGTCGGCGCCCTCTTTGTAGACAAAGAAGGATGTGTCGGAGATCGAAGCGGTGAAGCCAGTCTGCTGAACGAAGCCAGAGAAACATTGGTGCCATGCCCGGGGCGCCTGCTTGATCCCATACAAAGACTTTTGTAGGAGACATACGTGATCGGGGGCAGCCGGGTCGACAAAGCCAGGCGGCTGCTGACAGTAGACTGTCTCATGGAGATGGCCGTGGAGGAAGGCGTTCTTCACGTCCAGCTGATGAATCAGCCAGGAGCGAGAGACGGCGACGCTGAGAACAGCCCGGATGGTGGCGGGTTTGACGACCGGACTGAACGTCTCGTCGTAGTCGATGCCATATCGCTGCGAGAACCCTCGAACGACCCACCTGGCCTTATGGCGTGCCAGGGAGCCATCAGCATGGAACTTGTGCTTGAAGACCCACTTGCCGGTGATGATGTTGGCGCGAGGCGGGCGAGGAACAAGACGCCAGGTGCCATTGTCGACAAGTGCCTTGTACTCATCAGCCATCGTGGCACGCCAATTCGCATCTGCGAGCGCGGCGCGAGTGTTGGCAGGCAGCGGAGACGCCGAGGTGGACACAGTGAAGCCGTATCGCTGCATGGGCGGTGGCAGGGAGCCTGTCTGGGAACGAGTCGCCCGTACCGGAGGCGCGAGGGGTGCCGGAGCTGTGGGCGACTCGATCGGTGGCTCGGGAACCGGTGGTGCATTCGGCGAGGGCTGGGAAACCGGAGCTGGAGGCGGACACCTGATGTAGTGAATACCGAAACGCCGAGGCCCGGCGCCCAGGATGCCGGCACCAGTGCCGGCCGGTGCAACGGCCGAGGGCGCAGGTGCAGTCGGAGGCGTCGCCTGTGGCAGTTGGTAGGCAGCACTGTGCCACAGGATGGTCGGGTCCAGCCCGACGGGGTCGCCTGCGTCGTCCGAGGCCGGTGGAACCGAAGCCCTCGTGTGCCGAGCGTCTAGGGTAGACGGGGCAGGCGCGGGGATTATGTCCTGTAACAGAAAGTCAAACGAGTCCAGTCGAGGCTTCGAAGCCGCAAACGGAAAGTGAGTCTCATCAAAAACAATGTGGCGCGAGATGATGATCTTGCAAGTGGAAAGGTCAAGGCATCGGTAACCCTTCTGAGAAGGAGGGTAACCAAGGAAGACACACATTGCTGAGCGAGGAGACAGTTTGTGGGGGGTCGTGGCACTAAGGTTCGGGTAGCACAGGCAACCAAAGACTTAGAGGAGTGAGTAGTCTGGCATCTTTTGATAAAGACGGTGATAGGGATACCGTTGTTGATGGACGATGAGGACCGCCGGTTGATAAGAAACACAGCGATGGAAAGTGCTTCAAACTAGTAAGAGGGAGGCATGGCGGCATGTATCAGGAGTGTCCGAACGGTGTTGTTCAGTGTGCGAAGCATGCGCTCAGCTTTGCCGTTCTGGGCGGACGTGTAAGGGCACAAAGTGCAGAGAAGAATGCCGCGGCCAGCCAGGAAGGTAGCGGTGGCATTGTTGAGGAACTCCGTGCCATTGTCGGCCTGAAAACAGCGCACAGGATAACTGAATTGTGTGTGAGCATAAGCTATGAACTGAACAATGTGTTCATGAACATCAGATTTATGGCGCAGGGGAAAGGTCCAACAGTAATGTGTAAAATCGTCAACTATCACAAGATAAAATTTGTAACCAGAAATACTCAAAACTGGAGAAGTCCAAATATCACAATGGAGGAGTTCAAATGGTGCTAAGGTACTAGAGACCGAACTAGCAAATGGCAGCCTAGCGTGTTTGCCTAGCTGACAGGCATGACAAATGCGGCGAGCTGCTTTATTACACTGGATAGCTGAAAGTTTATGTAGAGTCTAGACGGCTGCTGGTGCTGGATGCCCGAGACGAGAATGCCAAAGCTCCGAGGAGACGACAGCGACATGACAACGAGTGGGCATGTGGTGTGAAATGGTGTAGAGGTCCCCATCGCTATTGCACCGAAGAAGGACCATCTTGGTCTGGAGATCCTTAACAGAAAAACCAGAAGCGTCAAACTCAATAGAACAGTTATTGTCGCGAGTAAGCTGTCGAACGGATAACAAATTGCGAGTAAGCTGAGGAGCGACAAGGACATTATTAAGATGAAAAAGATGATCAGCTATGCGTAAAGAAGAAGTGCCACGACCAGAAATAGGGATGGACTGCCCGTTACCAACAATAATGGAAGATGGTGGTGACGGGAGACGGGAGAAAAGTATACCGTCGTTGGAGGACATGTGGGATGTCGCTCCGCTGTCCATAACCCAAGGTGAAGACCCTTGCACTGCCAGCTGGTTGAGGGCAGCGATCAGGCCAGCAGCGTCCCAGCCACCTGGAGCGGGGCTGGCGGCGGAGAACTGTGACGGCGCAAAGGCGGTGTGGGCTTGCTGTGGGAGCGGTGCTGGTGGCGTCCAATGCTGCTGCTGAGGGGGCCACTGGTTGCCCGAGGAAGCCCACGGGTCGACCCAGGGGTTGTAGCAAACCCAGGGACCGGCTGACTGAGGAGTCTGTCGCCCGCTGAAGCCACCGCCTTGCTGCTGATGACCACCGTGCTGCTGGTTGCGACCGCCACCGCCGCCACCGCTGCCACTGCTACGCCCTCCCTTGCCCTTGCCGCCCTTTCCTTTGCCACTGCCCCCACGGTTGTTGGAAGAGGTGGGCTAGCACGAGGACGACGTACAAGATGAAGCAGTGGAAGCAGCGAGAGCTGAGGCCGAGGCCTCTTTGCCCGCAGCGCCGATGCGGAGTTCCTTGACGCGGAGCATGTTGGTGGCAGACTTGAAGTCGGGAAGCGGTGACGTGTTGGCGATGATGTCAGCGGTGTTGGCGAAGCGAGGGTTGAGGCTGCACAGAAGATTCAGCACAAGCTGCGCTGGAGAGATGGTGTGACCAACCTCCCGCAGGGCGTCGGCGGTGCGCTTCATCTGCTGAGCGTAGGCGTCGACGGAGAGGTCGCCCTGGGACAGGCTATGGAACTCCTGTTCAAGGACGACCGCGCGAGATTCCTTGTTCGCTTGGAACAGAGCCTCAATGGAGACGTACAGGGCACGTGCATCCTGATTGGGCTCCATTGCGAGGTCGAGGATGGCGTCATCGATGGATCCGTACATCCAGCTGCGAATGCAGACACCAGGCTGAGACCACAGGGGGTCAATCGGGCGCGCATCCTCCGTGCCATCAACATGGCCGAGCAGCCCGTATTTGGCGCAGAGGGCAGTGAAGAACGCCTTCCACTTGGAGTAATTGGGGCGCTCGAGACGGAGGGAGATCGGCACGTGCTGCTTGACGTTGATTGATGCGTAGGCGGCGTAGAAGGAGGCAGAAGCGAGGGAGGTCCCAGAGGATTGGGACCCCAGGACACCAGAGGTGGCAGAGTCGTTGGCGGAGGTCGTCATGGCGGCGAGAGCTGGACGATGCGGCGCGGTCCGGGCGGGACGGCGCGGCTCCTGGGCGCGGCGGCGCGACCCGGAGACGGGCGGCGCGGCTTCCGGGCGGCGGTGTCCGAGCGAGACGGCGCGGCTCCTAGTCGGTGGCGCGACGGGAGGTGGGCGTCGCGGCTCCGGGCGCCGGCGCGACGCGAATCGGGCGGAGGTCGAGGCCCCGGACGGCGTGGCGGGGGCGACGCGCGCGGTCCGGCGGGCGCGTCGGCGGCCGGAGGAGGGGCGGCGCGAGGCGCAGACCCTGGTTGTGCGGCGGTGCACGGCCTCAAAGGAAGGCCGCGCAGGGGAAGGAGGAAAGAGGGAGCCGCGGATCGGCGGCGCCGCGAGCGGAAGCGAGAGGAAAGGATCGAGAGTTGTCTGATACCATGTAGAAACACCGCACACCCTTGATTGGGGGGGTGACCTTCATTATATAGCCAATTTAGGCTAGGGTTACAATGTACAAGGCCAATGGGCCTGACGCCCAATATGGGCTGACTGGACTGTCTATTCTAACAAAGAGGAATCGAACCAAGAAACAAAGCAGCCAGGCTCTGGCGGACCGTCCGGCCAGGAGGGGCGGATTGTCCGCACGGGCCACGCGGACCGTCCGGCTGCGTACCGCGGACTGTCCGCACGGGTACGGCGGACCGTCCGGCTTGGGCCGCGGACCGTCCGATAAAGCCAACAGAACCTCCAACAGCGACCCCGAATAACGGACCGTCTGCGGGGAGCACGCGGACTGTCCGCGAGGCACCCGCGGACTGTCCGCCCGGCAGACGCGGACTGTCCGAAACCTCGCCCAACCAAAACTCAAAAACACAATGGATCGAAAACGAAGACGAGTAAGAACACAAAGAACACGCGAAGAACTCGCAAGTTGCGAACCGTCCCACACGGACTGTCCGCCCCTTACGGACAGAGCTGAAAACTGCTCGACCCCGAAGGTTAACTCCTCTAATCCATCACCGGATCTCCCAAACGGTAGAAGCTGTTGAGACAAGGGTTTGGGGACATGATAGGCGTCAAACAAGGATGCTATACCCCAAAAATTTTGCCTCCTAACTCCCTAAATCACCGGGAATCGCAGATCCTTTCAACACCACCAAAAACTAGAGCTCCGACCGAAAATCCTTGAATCGAAGTGGTTTCCCGGCGTTTGAGGGCACAAGATCAATCCCAAAGATGCACAAGACATCCATCCATGTTTCCCTCAAAGAAATCCGGGAAGAAACCCACTCAAATCCGCGGAACCACACTAAGAACAAAGGCACCAAAAACAAGCACGAAAAAGACCACGAAATTCACAACGCCGAATCTTCTATACAAACCAGGAAAGATTCACAAGGTCTAGCATGCCGCCCTAGCATCCATCCCTCTCAATAAATCTCTCATGAAGCTCTCATGCTAGCCTAGAGAAAATGGAGAAGAAAATGTCTACGGAAAAATGAGAAATGGAAGGGAGGAAATGAAACCCTAAGTCACGGAGAGAGAGCCCCATCCACACACACTCATGGCTTATATATCGGGTCCCGCCGGTGTGGGAAATGACTCGACTACCCCTAACTCAAGTACTGGCGATACAACCCACGCAGGGGCATTAATATAATGTTTGTGGGTCTTGCCATCGGACGGCCACGCCTTCGCCGCACCCCGCGTCCTCCCGACGCAAGCCATGCAATCTCGCCGCGTGTCCTCCGCTTCGAAGCTTCCCGACACGCCCGGATCCCGTCTCCGTCGTGTTGGGCCTTCGGACTTGGTTTTGAGGCCCAAACCAAGAAACCGTCCTCCGATGGTTTTGTGGGCAAACCACCAAACCCCGCGTGCTCGGCCCGGCCTCCCCAAGCCTCTTGACTCGACCGCCACCGTGCACCGGCTCGATCGTCCATGACTTCGTCTTGCTCGTCTCGCCACCATGTGGCCCGCACCTAGTCCCGCCGTCCACCAGGTCCCTCGAACCGAGCCTACTTGTCTCTCCATCTCCCGGAGGCCCCTCAAGGTTGAAGACCTTTCGCGCCCGTTCTTCACCTGCAACAACACGAACTAGGCCGCAGCCTACACCTGCGCACTGAGCCAAGAGTCAGTCCAACACCCGTTGTCAATCACTCATCACTGAGGAGCGGTCATCCATCGACCAAGGGACGCTCCTGGTCCTCACATGATGTATAAACGATATCTTGTGCCTATTGCCTCCCCGGCAACGACGCCAGAAATGCTTGTTATCGTTCCTTAGCCTCACCACTAAGATGGTACAAATGGCAATGGTGACAAAAATGCTTGTTGGGGCCTACAAGCATCACCGCTGGGTTCACACCTCCAGTAATTGGACTATGGGACATCTAGGGTAAAACACACGATCACAGAAAGGTCCGCAAGCGCACGGATTACCGTTGTAGCACTTCACCCGGTGGTATTCGGGTTGTCGATTTATTTTTTCCCGTGGGAGGCACGACGGCAAAGATGATCGAGTAAACGGTGGAGAAAGACCAAGGTTTGGTAAAGAGCTATAGTGAGGGATAACGAATAAAGATATTTGGGGATAACTTGACACACACTAGGAGATCTAGATAAAAGACTAGAGAGGATAGCGAGCTGGGAGGACAACGAGACGAGAAAGGATCCTAATACAATCTATCTATTCTTGTCAACTCTAGGCAAAGGGCCAAAGCAAAGGATAACCAAGGTAAGCTAACTCAACAAGCTCTTCTAGTGTTGCAGGGGCATGCAAAGCCGCACCCTCAGACAGGGATGAGAAGGGAGGATGACAACGCGCTGAATCCTACCAACCCGAACTAACGTGGTGGACTACAGAGCCCGTACGGAGCTGTCACCTCCTTAGGGTACCACAACTATTCCGTTGCGCGGGACACCAATATAAGACTAAGGTAGGATCTGAGCACCGTGCTCACAACGAACCAAAGAACCTTTCCCCATAATTCACGAAGGAAGATCTCTCTCTCTCTCTCTGGTGAAACACCGGAGATCAAGCGAAGAACGACCACAACACTATAGGGTTCAAGAGAGCTATGCTAACCAAGACTAAACTAATTTTAGTCTAAAACAAGAATAAAGCTTCTAGTAGCTAAGTAAAAGCTGAATGTAATTGACTCGAAAGATAAGATAGAAAGATAACTTGAATTGTACTTGAGTCTAAACAAAGAAAGGATACAAGAGCAATACCAGAACTCTGAAGAAGACTCCTCCGGAACCCCGAGACTTGCTCGACTCGACTCTAACTCCCAAGCTACACTAATCCTACTCTAAGTGAACTAAAGAGTGGAATGAGATGCTCCTGCGTGGTGTGTGTGATCCAGCGGGTGTGAGGCTCCTTTTATAGGTAAGTGAGGTCGGTTGAGAGCGTGGGCCCATTTTCATAGGTGCGGACGGATGGGGAGGTGCGGCCGGCCCTAGGAACCACCGCCTCTTGACTTGGACGCTCCTGGTCCTTGCTCCTGAGGCAATTGAGGGTCGGTTCCTTGCGTCGGTTTTGGCCGGTATGGCGGTTGGGAGGTGCGGTCGGCCCACCTCTAAGTCGTGGGATGAACCGCCTTCGCTTGGTGATGCTCAGGATTGCTCTTGGAATGACGGTTGTGGCAGTTAAGTGTGGGTCCATCGATCCAAGTGCTTCCAACCTTAGCCTTTCAATCCAACCGACATAGAATCAACGCTTCTCGTCCATCCAAGACTTGTTCGTGGGATTGTTGGTGCCGTGGACCCGAGATGTGGCATTTGGTAGGTGCGGGCGCACCTAGAGGTGCGGCCGGGCCTAGCCCTGGCCAGCTGCGGCCGGCTATGGCCAGCTGCGGCCAGCTGCGAGCGGCCGTGGTGCGGCCGGACCTAGCCAGGTGCGACCGGTCCTACACTATTGCTTTGGTGCACCCCTCTATGGTCCATTTGTCCATTGTTATTCCCATATTTGTGTACCTACAAGAAAAAATGCCAACACAACTCGCGGAGCTTTATTAGTACCAAAAATGTGTATGAAACTTGTTGTATACTCCTCTCAAACCTGAGGTTTTGACGGTCGGATCATTGTTGTAAGGACTGTCAACACCGGTCATTCTAAGTCCTGAAAAATGTCTGAAAGGACTTTGAAAGATCTCAATATTTCTGTCAGCAAACCTGGAGAATGGAAAAGACAATTCTAACATCTTCGCATTCCATATATTTTGCAGCGACTCACAGGCTAAATGAAGGTTGGAATTCAACAAAGAGGCTCCAGCTGACCCTCTAGCAAAACAACAGAAGACCCATTGAGAGGTACTTCATAAAATACTATACTCAATAAAGCTCCAAATAACGGACAAGATAGAATTACCTATGCTACCAAGGACTCCCTCTAATAAATAATTGCATGCTCTTTTTTCAAGATACACCATGTGATCGTTATGAATATTTGTTTATACTCGGATAAGAAACTTCAGTTCAAATAGCTTGCCACTTTTGTTTAAATAAATAGTGATACTCATTACTTGGGTATTTCAACTTTACATAATATGCTCATGTCCTTATCGTCGAGAGATGATATCATGGTAAATTTTCCTTAAAATCATTGCATTTTCTTAATTCCCGTAGCAACACGCGGGTGAGGTTCCCCTTGTTCCATTAACTTAAAGACTCACTAATATCACTGGTCACAAGGTCCTCAATGGCCAGAGGCACTCTATCTCGGTAAAGTACAGATCCTAGAGAACACTTACATTCCTAGGCCGTCAAAACATGTGCTACATGATTACAATCATGCCAAGTCAGCACCGAGAGAACGACAAGAGGTAGGGAAGAAGATGAAAAGGAGTTAAATACATCAACAACTTTTGAACTTCTCTCAAGATGCTACTTAGGTCCACGAATTTGTAAAGTGAAAATTCAACAATCCAAACTTATTAAGTTGTACCACTTGGATCCATACCCCTTCGATAGTCATGCATATATGTACATATGCCCTTGTTTTTATCTTCCTCTCCATCCAAATCCTCCTTCTCATCTCCCTTCTCTCATTGGGACACAACAATGGTTCCTGCCATGCGCGGACTCGTACAACGCCACATGACGGTGTTGTCTCCTTGGTGTAGCTTTCTCCTTCCGATGTGTGGCACTGTGCTCGTCCATGCATGGTGGGAGAAAAAGTCGTCGTATGGTTGTATGGAACCATCACTGTGTCGGAGAGATGAGAGAGATGAGAAGGAGGATGTGGATGGACAAGAAGATAAATAAAGGGTCTTTTGCATATATGCATGACCATCAAAGGGGAAAAAGTCTACATCACCCCCAACCTATGAGGGGTGGACTAGGTAAGTCCTCAACCTATGAAATGGTATATATCACCCCCTAAACTTTCTAAACCGGTCAAATTTCCCAGTAGGGCAATTTTAAAAAATCATAGTAAATCACAGAAAAAATCATAGAATGAAAAATTCAATTGTGTTGGACTCCAAATGAGTAGATCTATACAATGAACATATAATATGATATGCTTTAGTACATTGTTTTTACAGCTACGAAGAAAAACATAGATCTAAAGCTACAACAGAGAAATATATACTAAAACATATCATATTATATATTCACTATGTAGATTTACTCATTTGGAGTCCCACACAATTGGATTTTCTATTTTATGATTTTTTAAAATTTTTTATGATTTTTCAAAAATGTTTAGGGGTTAATTTGACCTGTTCTAGAAAGTTCAGGGGGTGATATATACCATTTCATAGGTTGGGGGTTACGTAATCCACCTCCCATAGGTTGGGGTGATGTAGACTTTTTCCCCATCAAAAGGGTATAAACCCAATCGACACAACTTAAGAAGTTTGGGGTGTTGGATTTACAAAAATATGTGTCCCTCCTAAATTTTTGCAAAACAAAATTGATGTCGTCATTTGACATGACGGTCTTTAGCTACTGCCATTGAAGATTGCAGTCGGAACCTACTACCAAATGAAACGGCGGTAGAGTACTGTTCCTCGACGCAGGTTTCTATGTAGGGCCACTCCGTCTTCAAAAAATCATAACTTTTTATGTAAACTCAGATGGGGATAAACTTTATATGAAATTTGTAGCTTTCAACGAGATTATACAACTTTGTAGTTCAAAATTTTGTCATTTGAAATTATCTTCACGGTCAAATAATCAGCACATATGTTTCTTCTCGTGATAGTATATTTAAAAAACACACATTTCTTTTATACGAAATCGGATGGAGATAAGAGTTATACAAAAAGTGTAGCTTTCGTCGATAACTACATCTTTGTAGTTCATACTGTTGTCATTGGAAATCATTTTGGTATTCAAATAATCGATATTATATTCATATCTAAATTTGACGAACTTTTTTTTCAACAACATATCTTCAAAAAATGATAAAGTTTTTATATAAATTTGGATGAGGTCAACACCACACCAAATATGTATATCTTGACTAGATCTACAACTTTGTTGTTATAACCGTGTCCATTTGAATTCATTTTGGTGCTCAAATGATTGACACAATGTTTAAAATTCAAAATCAAATTTTAGATCTTAATAATATGTTGATCATTTGAGTTTGAAGACAATTTCAAATGAAAACAATTTGAATTATAAAGATGTAGAGCTCATTTAAAGCTACTATTTTTATATAAAATTTATCACCATTCTAGTTTACGCAAAAAAGTTGTGATTTTTTAAAGACAGAGTGGCCCAAACTTCTTTTGTAACTCCAAGTCATTTTGTGCCACCACCTCAAGATGATGATGAATAAGAACCATGAGCAACTGCTCGAGAACCCCCAGGACCTTTATTGGTGATCAATGACAAAGGGGGAGAGAGGTGATTCAAAACTCAGTATCTGCTCTGTCTGCCAAAACCTAGTGGGACTGGTTTCCAAATATCGGTGGCACCAGTTTTAGTGTGTCGACTGTCTCAGTGCTCTGCTTCTGTCAGGCAAACTCGGTGGCATCGAGTTTCCATTTTGGCTGTTGGATGCAACATGCCCATGTAATAATTTCTCTTTAGCTTCAATTGAACTTTGAGAACATTTGAATGTGTGCTTTAATTTGTGTTGAACCTGTTTTATGCTTATTAAGACTCATTTGCATGTTAGTGTGATTTTATGAGTGATGTGATGCTTTTTGACAGGGCTGCCTGGGCAAAACCGTTGGCACCGAGTTTGGTCAGATAGCACTGCCATTTCTTTGCTTTATTTGTTGACCTACTTATACAGTGCATGCATCACGGATTAATTGTTCACACACTTGTTTTGCTCCCGACTGTTGCAAAGATTTAGGGGGGCTCCATGTTTTCTTGAAAATGTGCAATATGGCATTTGAAGCCAAACTTTATGAATTCCACTCATAGCACATATTAAGGGGGAGCTCAACCTAAATTTGATTTTGTAAGCTTGATTGAATATCTTTTGTAAGCTTTAATTGTGGTTGTCATCAATCACCAAAAAGGGGGAGGTTGAAAGACATCTAGGCCCTAAGTGGGTTTTGGTGTATTGAATGATAACTAGATTAAAGATCTAATGTATTTGTTAAGCATGTGAGCAGGTTGTAACATACAAATAACAAAGCATAATATATGACATTGAACATCTCTATGAGAAGACAAGCCATTATTGTACAAGATAAGTTGAGGACATGGTTATTGCCTCACATTGTGAAATAGCTCTATTTAAAGTTGAATGTCATGATTGTTGATATGTGTGACCCCATGGAGTACACTTGATTTATAAACAAGCCAATGAAGGTGAATAAAGAGACATAGTGATATTGAAGTATTGAATGGTCTCTAAATTTATAGAAGAGCTTGTTGTATACAAACAGGATATCAAAATCAAATATTGGCATGATCTCAATTGAATTTCACTCTTAACGTTAAATCAAAGCTTAGATCAAATTGGCAACGAATGGATGAAGAAATCAAGCAAGGGATTAGCAACGAGGTACTAAGCTAAGGTTGGCCAAGTAGTGACTTGGACTATGTACTTGGCTAGGGTGAAGTGGCTATAGCTTGGAGAGTTTCGAGGTATCAAGTCAAGCCTAACCGAGTGAAGCAATGAAGAAGCATTATATGTTCTTTGAGTCATGAAAAAGGTGACTTGATCAAGAAATGGATTTCATTCTTGTATGGCGATCAAAGTCACTAGCTCAAGGTAGAAGTGCTCAAATGAACGATACATTGATGGATGAATCTCTCAAGTGGATATATTGATAATGTATGGCTATTCATGAAGATGAAGCTCAAGAGTTTTAATATTGCATTTATATTTGATCTTGAGTATAGGTACGCCGTACTATCAAGAGGAATGCATCACAAGGAGCTTTGATAATGTCTTAGTGCTCAAGTAACCCATGTGAGTTGAGAGAGACACAAAAACCACACGTACACGTCTTCGGGTTTAATCCTGTGTCAAACCCGGTGGCACCAGTTTTGGGAAACCGGTGGCACCAGTTTTGTGTCAGCCGGCCCAACGGCTAGTTGTTTGAAATCTCGGTGGCACTAAGTTTGGGAACTTGGTGGCACCGGTTTTCACTGAATTTTGTAACGACTAGTTTTTGGGGAGTCAGGTATTTATACCCCACAACCCTCACTGTTGCAAGTTGTTGTTCCTGAGGTTGATGGTGTGCTTCCTTGCTATTCCTTGCTAAGCCAAAGCCATTCTAGCTCTCCCCAACCCCTCTTGGTGAGGTTGTTCGATCTTTGATAGATCTAGTGAGTTGGGTGGTAGAGAGAAGCCTTCGTGAGCAATTCAAGAGCACTTGAATCCCTTGAGCACTGTTGGACGTCGTCAAGCTCGTGTGAAGCATTTGTTACTCTTGGAGGCTTGCCTCCTAGATGGCTAGGCGTCGCCCACAAGCTCCCAAGGTGTGGTGGGCTGTGGGACAGTTTGTGAAGGTCGTGCTTCGCCTCCAAAAGGGAAGAAGCTATCTAGTGGATCGGGGAAAGGGTTGAATGCAACCCGACTTCGGTAGGAGAAGCACCCAACGGAGACTAGGATTCACATGGTGGTGAATCCGAACTTCGGTAAAACAAATCCTCGTGTCTCTTGTTGGTTTAACTTGCATTTGCCTCACTTTACTAGCTTGGCTAGTACTTGCTAGATTTGTGGATCTACTCGAGTTTTAGTGTTTGTGGAGTGCAGGCACTCTATATCCATCAAGGAACTGATCCTTGAGCCACATACCAAGTTTGAGTTGAAGGCAAGCAAGCAAACAAGAAGAAGGATAAGAGGAGAGTCATTGCCAAGCAAACCCGGTGGCACCGGATTTGCAAAACTAGTGGCACTGGTTTGGGGCAGTGTGCATTTTCCGCTGCGCAGGCGCTAGTCCAGAGATTCCAGAGATTTTTCCAGAGATTTTGGACTTTCCAGAAACTCCAGAGAAAAGTCCGGAGTATCCGGACTTTGTTGATAAAACTGTTTTAAGTGGTGTTTTTCAGGACTCTCATATTCACCCCCCTCTAGGCGACATCAAGATCCTTTCAAGTAGCTTTGACAAAGCTGTAGTGGGACAGATGAAAAATTGTTTGGTTGAGTTGTTGTGTCTTTGGGAGAAGTCCTCTCACTTCCAAGCGAGCCCCACATGTCATGCACACATTGGATCTCTTCCTCCTAGCCAGATCTCGGCCACCAGATGGAGGGAGGAGGCTGGCCGCCGGAGTTGGGCCCGCTGCAAGTCGCCGGCCGCCGCCACTGCAGCCTCTCCCGCACGCGTGGTGGAGCCATGGGTAGGGGAGAGGGGAGACGTGGGGATTCTCCTGCGACCGATGGAGCTCGCCTGCGGCCCCCCACACCGAGATTCGCTTGGGAGCTCGTTGCCGTCCGGCAGAGCTCGAGTTGGCGGCGGTTCTCAGGCCCCTGCGATCGGCGGCGGATCTCGGCCCCCCGCGGCCGGCGGCGCAGCTCGCGCCCGTGTGTCGGAGCTCGGGCCGGCGCCCCCGTGGCTAGCGGCGGTGCGAGCGCCGACGGTGCGAGCGCACGGCGACTCCGGGCCCACGAGGAGGACCCGGGCAGGGACGGCGGGCACCTCGTGGACGCCACTTGTGGACGTACGGGCTTGAGTCATGTTTACAGAGAAGAAAGGGAAAAGAACGAAGTGTTTTCTTCATAACAAATGGCATTGCGTGTAATTTTCATGCCCCAAAGGTGGTGAAAGCAGGGATGGGGTGGCTTTTGGAATTGAACTATGAGAAAGCAGCTTTTGCACTTGACTTTTGCCACAGCCAAAGCCCTTTGGTTCAGCTTTCTGCTTTTGGCTAAAGCCAAAGCTGCTAAAAGCAGAACCAAAGGCATCCTAAGACACTTCATGTGGCGATTGGCATATAATTCTCTAGCATTGCGTAGAGGCTTGGCGAGGAGAGGCATGGAGCTTGACACAAAATGTGTTATGTGCCACAGGCTGAATGAAGATGGGGGACATTTGTTTCTGAAATGCAAATTCCTCATACCAGAAGCTTGTTAGCAAGGAAGCAATCGACGGGGGAGGTTGTTGAAAACATTATGGAAATGAAGGAGAAGGAGCAGATGTTGACCATGATCACTTTGTGGCAGTGGTTGCTTGAGAGGAACCGGGTGAGGGAAGGAGAAAAGATGAGGGGGCATCAGGCATGGCAAGGCTCAATGCAAACATGTCTGATGAGTTTCTGGCAATAGGGAAGAAGGAGGGAATTAAGATACCACGTCACAAACAAAAGTGGTCTCGGTTGGCACAAAACATCCTCAAGATAAACACTGACGGGGCCTTTACGGAGAATACTGAAGAGGGTGGATGGGGATATGTCATTAGAGATGACAGGGGAGTGGTGATAGATGCCGGCGCTGGAAGAGCTGAGTTCCTGATGGATGCTTTTCACTCTGATGTATTGGCCTGCCTGATGGGAGTTAAGGCCGCCGTAGAGCTAGGCATAAGCAAGGTGCATGTGGAAACAAAGTCTTTAACACGCAAGCTAGCGTTGGAAACAAGCAACTTCGAGTTAGCACCTACCGGAGGAATAGTGTTTGAGATTAAGAGTCTTATGAACTCGATGTTTAGTTCTCGTTTTGTTTTTTTGTCCAAGAGTCTGTAATCGTGTAGCGCACGCACTCGCGGCGCAAGGGTGTAAGTGTCCTTAAAACCCTATCCTTCGTTGGGATAGAATGCCCCCGGGCCTCGAGAACCTTGTGACCAGTGATACCATTGAGTCTCTGGTTTAATGGAATGAGAGTTCTTTTCATAAAAAAAATCCCTCGGCGTGAAATTGTTTTTGGTAGCTTCCGCCACAATTTTGGTAAGTGCCCTAACAGTTAAAAAACTAGATGATAACTGCGCGTTGTTGTTGCTCTTGAAATTTAAGGTAAAATTTGGAATTAAAAATACTAAGATGATTGCATGACAATATTTTTTGACATTTAAAAGTAGAGATACTAAGTTGATTGCATGGAAACATTCTTTCGGACACGACATTAAACAAAATTTTATAGTAAAAACACTTCGGTGATTACATGGTAGCATTTTTTTAAACTTAAAAGTAAAAACGCTAAGGTGATTGCATGACAATATCATTATGCAAATGACACTGTACATGCAAATATGTTTATTTTGTTGAGAGAGAATGGTCTTAAGTGATTTCCTCCATGTATTTCTATTATGAGACTAATAAATTACATACATAAATGTTGTTAGTCGTAAAAAATGATGAAAGTCACAAATAGATAACCCTAGTGGATGGTGACTTAACAGGTGCCGTAGTGGGTGGATAAGTTACATTTTGAGAGAAATGGAACTATTGATCAGTAGTGAATTGTATCCATGTAAGTTATATAGAATTTGCCCCACGTTTCGGTTTCCATCCCGGTGTGGTTTAACTCAGGGTGAACATTAGCATCCTCGATCACTTGGAACCGTCAAACGTATCTCAAAAAAAAAACTTGGAACAGTCAAACGGTGACTAAACGGTGTCAGTGCTTCAGACATGAACTGATGAACCGAATACTACTGTATTTCCAATTGAGCGACACGAGTACTGCACGTACAAAAGCAGCCGTAAAGTAAAAATTCAAAAACGGCGGTCTTTCCATCAAAGATTCAAAGAGTCCTGACGCGCCAGCCTCACATCTTCCGTAGCCACTGCAATGCTGTGGCTGTGGGTTCCAGTCATTCACTTTCACACCCTCCCGCTGCGGCTGCGGCTGTGTGCAGCTACGACTGGCCGATGGCCGCCCCAGTACTACTGCATTTTGCCCCGGCGAGCCCGCGAGTACAGTCAACACGAGCAGGGAGCAGCCGGGCGGGGTCACCCCTGGCACCCTGACCGACCGCCTGCACCGCACCTGTCAGTAGAATAATGCCTCACCTGCGCGAGGCAGGCAGGGAGGAGGACAGGACAGGGGTCATCGCTACCTCCTCGTCTCGTCTGTCATCTGCTTCCCTTGCTTTGCTTTGCTTTCCCCCGGCGCAGACGCCACCGTGCCGCGCCCCGACAAGCGCCAACCCCGCCTGCGGTGACTCCACCCTCCGCCCACATTCCTCACGTGCGAACGCGATGGAGGCATGGAACGAGCTCGCTGCTCGCATAGCCTTCGGACGTTGGATGTGGTGCGATTTTACTGAGCATGCGGTAATTATTTATTAATGACACTGATATTGCTCGACCTAGGTGAGTGTTGTTTCGCAGGTACAGTTCTTATCCTCGGGGCTCCGAAGGTAGCGCACCTTCGGCACCGAAGGTGAAAGTGGGTCGGGAAACGCCACGTGTCGGATGCTCCCTGGCGAATGGGCGGAGACGGATCGCGCGGGGCGCATCGGAGGCCCGGTCCTGTCGGGGCGGTGTCGTGGTCCGTTTTGTCGCCGAAGGTACTGCGTGGACGATATTGTTGGCTCGATCCAAGGGAGCGCCAGGACACATAGGCGTGCCGGACGTATAAAGGGGCACCGTACGAAGTAGGGACAAAAGACGCCGCGTGTAAAGGCGTTTCGGCCGTACGAAGACACGCTGGAGGCTTGCGCGAGGCGAGGAGTTACTGTAATACCCCCGTAAAGCGTGTAAAGCTATTTGTCAGAGACGAAAAAAGGTGTAATTGAGGGGTTTCGTTCATACCCAGGGCCTCCTATGAATAGAGCTCCCCTTGTAATCAGATGAACACACATTAATGAGAAGAGAGCTCTGAAGGCACCAGTTTAGTTCCTGGCTTTCGTTTTCCAAGTACTTTGTTTCTCTTTCAGAGTATTAGGAAGCAGTTATAGTAGCAGTAGAGGTAGAAGTAACTAGAAGGTAGTGGTAGCCTGCTTAGCGAAGGTAGCAGATCCAACAAAGCGTTACGCCCGTCTCCGAGGGGGCCTTCGGCCGTATCGCCTTCGGAGGAAGGTAGAGCGCTCAGGGGGCTGTTGTGTCGGCGTCCAACTTCCGTCCCAATTTCCACCAACACTTTGCTGCTAAGATGGATCAGCTCGAGCTGCGAGATTATTTAGCCGCTGAAATCCTGATCCTGGACAGAGATCACCGGGTGAGAGGTGAGCGAATGGGGACGTGAAGCATTGGTACGGGGAGTCAGGAGGCTTGACGAAGAACCCACGGCCACGGATGTGACAAACGATCAAAGGCAGAGCCGCAGTCCCGCAGAGGAATCGGGCAAAGGAGCGTGGCGCGGGCTTGCAAAAAAGCAAGTGCTGACAAGGCTTGCATCACAGACCTGAGAGGGACGAAAAAAGCACACCCAAAGAGCAGCCTCAGGTCACCTCAGATTGTTTCGGTCCTTAACGAAAACGTTACACGTACAACAAGCACTAGCATTTGACGCTACAAGAGTACAAACAACTACAGTAATGAACTAAACAGCTGAAACAACAAGTAACAAGGAAGATCAAAACATAGGTCTAACTAGATTCCTAGTACTGGTAGTAGCTCGGCTTGGTTCAGACTTCCGATTCAGGCCATGCTGCACTGCATGCCCATGAGTCTCCTCTGCAGTAGTACTGCAGAGGGACTACTCTCACTGACATGTGGGACCGGACCCACATGTAAGTGGTAGTGAGTCCCGAGGATTGGGTTCCTTCCGAAATGCACCGATCATCACTCCCCTGCGTGACACAGGATCAAAACCGCGACAATGGCAAAGCCAATCAGCGATGCTTATCGTACGAAAGGAATCCTTTCTGGGGTCATGGGCTCACCGTTGTGGTATCGAGCGGCTGCGGCGAGGTCGGAGTGGGAAGCTGCGGGGATGGAGATGGAGAGCTGCGTCGCGTCCTCCGCCCCCACCGCCCACGCCCTCGCGTCGCCACCCTCCCGCGGCCACTCGTCGAAGAAGCGCCGCAGCGGCTTCTCCTCGGTGGCAGCTGTAGCGGCAGGCGGCTTGTCGAGGCTCAGGTCGGCCCCGAGCGCGAGGTAGTGCCGGCATCTGAGCTCCGCGTCCTGGAGCTCCTTGGACTGCCCGCCGCCGTAGCCGCCCTGGAAGAGCGACGGCGGCGTCGCGTAGTGGGCGTGCGCGTGCGCGTGGGCGTACCTGTGGTAGGACGGCGGTGGCGATGCCGCGTGGAGGCTGGCGGCGTTGAGGTGGAGCTGGAGAGGCCCACCGGCGGGGGCGCGGCCGGAGGACGCGCCGTGATGGAGATGCTGCTGCTGGTGGTGGCCGAAGGTGGTGGGCGCGACGTCGGGAGCGCGGGGCGGCGAGATGGAGAGCGCGGAGGGGCGGTAGGCGCCGGCGCCGGCGGAGGAGGTGACTGCTTCCACAGGCTTTCTTGAACGGCTCTTGCCGCGGTGGATGTGCTTCTCACAGTACTTGGACTCGCCGTGGGCCTCCCTGGAGCAGCGCCACTTCTTGCCGTCGGTCCGCCGGCACCGCCCGGGCTCCGGGTCCTCCGCCTTGCGCCCGAACGGCGCCCCGGCGCCGTAGCAGCCCCAGTACCCCACTGCGTCGTCGTGCGCGCGCGCAGCAGCGTGAGCTCAAAGGCGAAACGTGGAACGAAGAGCTCAAGAAGGGAAGAAAGGTACGTACGGGACGGCGAGGTCGAGGTCTGGGGCGGGAAGGCGAGGGAGGGTGCCGTGTCGATGCCGGTGGCGAGGCGGAGGGGCAGGACGAGGTCGTGCGGCACGGGCGCCCCCGACGCCATGTATTTGTAGATGAGCGCCTGGTGCTCCAGCTCCTGCCACTGCGACGCCGTGAACAACCGCCTCCCACCGCCACCGCCGCCGTGCCCGCTCAGCATCATCTCCCTCAAACACGTACAGTACCAAGCGTAGCTCGCAACGGAACCGACCAGCTAGCGCTGAGGACAGAGGACAGCGGCGCCGGGAGGGAAGCTCACTCAGCGAGCGACGATGGAGACGAAGCGGAGGGAGTTTAATACTAGGCTCCTCCTCCAGGTTCGTGGTGTGGTGTCAGTCAATGGCGCGGGCGGGTGCGGTGCGGGCTCGGGAACGGGAAGACGTGCCCGTATCATCATCCGCCATGATGCATATGGCGGGTGTCAGCGCAGGCATATGGCAGGTGCGCTGCTGGCTGCTGCCGCGCCTGCTGCTGAGGTCGTGGCGCAGAGGATGGGTCACTTCAGCCAGTGTTCGCGTCAGGCGCGGCGCAGGGCAGAGTGCGCGCTGCAGAATCTGCGTGCGCTGCAGGCCTCGGCAGCCGCTGCCGCGCCCTGCAGCGGCATCGCCAGACAGCAGCGCGAGCAGCAGGCAGCAGCTGCGCAGGCGCTCGGGGCAGGCTGACCGGCCGGCTGGGCTGGCTGGCACCTGCCGCTGCGCGCGTGGGTGAGCGCGGAGGGAGCAGGCGCTCGGGTGGGCTCGGCCTGCTGCGCCAGGGCGCACAGCGCGCTGCGCTCCCCCGGGGCCGGGATCGTACTCGTCAACTCGAGTCTTTGAAATGGAGGGGATGTGAGGACTGGGTGCAAATTTGGAAATGGATCTAAAATTTTGTACACCATTGATATCCATATTTGAATTTATACATCAGAGTTTATTTCTGTTTATTTTCTCTATCCGAATCCTCGTATTCAATAATATTCAACACTATTCGTATCGACCATACATAAAACTAGGGGAACCTCACCCGCGTGTTGCTGAAGGAATTAAGAAAATGCAATGATTTTAAGGAAAATTTACCATAACATCATCTCTCGACGATAAGGACATGAGTTGAAATACCCGGGTAATGAGTATCACTATTTATTTAAACCAAAGTGGCAAGGTATTTGAACTGAAGTTTCTTATCCGAGTATAAACAAAACTGGTGACCGAGTCGGGCAACGATAATGAAAGGCGGCAGGCAAATGTCTTCATTGAGGGCGTTAAGATAGGAGGGGAATAGGCGGAGCCGGGGAGAGAGGAAGAGGCACATTCAAGGGTCTGCAAACGGTCGCGCAGCCGGCGCCGGGGTGGATGGGGATAAGGTCAACAAAGGCGCATGACCAACGGAGAAGAGACGGTTCTAACCAAACGGGAGAAAGACCGAGACCACGACACGCTCACCCAGCACTCGAACGTAGCTTCTCTATGTTTCAGTTATCACTCACAGCAGCCAATCAGAGGCTTTTTTTGGGGCGCGAGGCTCATCAGGGAGGGGCACACGCCATGGTCTACCGGGCATCCCTGCGCACCGGTCGTGCCGCCGCTGCAAAGAGGTTCATCGGCAGGGGCTGGCGCGCGTGCTACAACGACCTCGCGCTCATGCGGCGTCGGCTGTCGGCGGCGTCGAGGCTGCGGCACCCCAACGTGGTCCGCCTGCTCCGGTACACCGCCACCCTGGACCTCTGCGTGATCCTCTACGAGTTCGCCGACATGGGCACCCTACACGACGCCCTGCACGGCAGCGGCGGCGGCGCGCTGAGCTGGGCGCAGCGGGTGCTGATCGCGCTCTACGCAGCGAGGGGCCTGACGTACCTACACGGTGCGGCGGTGACGCACGGGGGCGTGCGCTCCAGCAAGGTGCTCATGTTCCCGGGGTTCAGGGCCAAGATCGCCCACCACGACGTGCTCCGTGAGCTGGACGACGACGACCACGCACAGTTCGCGCACGTGTCGATCTTCGCGTACCTACAGCTGGAGTGCGTGCGCTACAGCTTCTCGATCTCGTCTTGCTTCCTCTTGCTTGCCCGCAGTATACATGCATGAGCACGGTTGGTGATCCCATCGATGGGTTATCACTACAGGTCCATCTACGGGGGCCGCGCACAGTCGTGCTTCTCGAGCTCCTGACGGGGAGTAAGTCTTACGACGACACAATGCGGCCAACTATTGCTCCACGTTGTGGTGCTTTTCTATATTTCAGTTACCACTCACAGCAGCCAATCAGAGGCTTGAGAACTCCTTAAGGAGGGTTAGTGGGGAGCTCCTATATAAGAGTTATAGACTAGTAGCTATCTTTATAACTAGGATAAATGATGTTAATTGAATACTACCTCCGTTTGTCGTATAGACATCCCTGTGCCCACTACCTCAGTGGGTACCAGGACCGACTACTCGGTGGGCTCCTGGGACTACCCGACTTGTGCTACACGGCACCTGATGGCGTGAAGCGCAAGGACACAGAGGAGGAGTACTCGGATAGGAAGTTGTGCATGTCCTGAACCATGTAGAGAACTCCTAGACGTACACGACTAGTACTCTCTCCCCAAACCGACTTGTAACCCTGCCTCTCGGGCTATATAAGGCGAGGCAGGGACCCCTATCTCTCTCATACGCATCATCTTGTAATCACACCCAATCAATCTAGAGCTACGCAGCATACATGACGTAGGGTATTACGCACATCACGGCCTGAACCTGTCTAAATTGTGTGCCACGTGTCTCTTCCTTCGAGTTACCGATCTCGGCGAGGCCGCGTTCATCAACCTCAGGTACTCCCCTTGGTAGGTTGCCGGTCCAAAACACCGACAGCTGGCGCACCAGGTAGGGGATCTCGCCGAAGATCTCATGGCGAACTCGACGGCTTCAATCTTCATCAAGCCAACCGTCACCTTCAACCGTGGCGACACCTTTGTCTTCGGATCCTGGGTCTGCACAGCTGACGGCGCTAGATGCTTCCAACGCCGCCTCACCATGACGCCCAACCCAAAGACCGGGCTCGTGGCGCTTCCCGTGATCACGGTCAACCTCGCCGGAAAATTCGGCGAAATTTCACTCTACAACCAACATGCCGATTTCGAGTCCGGATCCGCCTCCGACTCGAACTCGTCGTCTCCATGGGCCATTGCATGCGAGCCGGCTATCGAGCCATCGTGTGCAGACGCCCCGCTACATGAGCACTTCCCATATGACCTTTGCAATGCTAGCAGGGCCCATGCGGAAGCTCTCACTGCACGCCAGGCTGACAAGGAGATCGTCTCCGACTACTCTTCGGACTCCAACCCCACCTCCGGCTACTACTCGGACTCCTCTTACGAGTCCGAGAACCCCACGATCGAGCAACCGCTATTAGGACCAGCCACCGGTCTGGTTATAACATCTACGCTGCCAGCAGATTCGTCTACTGGCCAGATCGCAAGCCTGCAGACTTGACAGATGGGAACTCACGTTGTGTCGCCTACCTCGACTTGCTTCCCTTTCAGGAGGGAACACCCTTAGCTCCAACAGAGTAGCACACTTCAACCGAGGTGGTGACTACTGACTCCGGTCTCGGTACCCCAGATTGCCAAGTGAGGACCAGGAGCGTCCCAGTGGTCGGTGGATGACCGCTCCTCAGTGATGAGTGATTGACAACGGGTGTTGGACTGACTCTTGGCTTAGTGCGCAGGTGTAGGCTGCGGCCTAGTTCGGGTTGTTTCCAGGTGAAGAACGGGCGCGAAAGGTCTTCGGCCTTGAGGGGCCTCCGGAGATGGAGAGACAAGTAGGCTCGGTTCGAGGGACCCGGTGGACGGCGGGGCGGGTGCGGGCCACATGGTGGCGACACAAGCAAGACGAAGTCATGGACGGTTGAGCCGGTGCACGGTGGCGGTCAAGTCAAGTGGTTTGGCGGGAGGCCGGACCGGGCACGCGGGGTTTGGTGGTTTGCCCACAAAACCATCGGCGGATGGTTTCTTGGTTTGGGCCTCAAAACCAAGTCCGAGGGCCCAACACGACGGAGACGGGATCCGGGCATGTCGGGAAGCTTCGAGGCGGAGGACACGCGGCGGGATCGCATGGCTTACGTCGGGAGGACACGGGGTGCGGCAAAGGCGTGGCCGTCCGATGGCAAGACCCACAAACATTACCAAAAAGCCCCTACGTGGGTTGTATCGCCAGTAGTGTAGTTAGGGGTAGTCGAGTCATTTACCACTCCGGCGGGACCTGATATATAAGCCATGAGTGTGTGTTGATGGCTCTCTCTCTCCGCGACTTAGGGTTTCATTTGCTCCTTCCTCTTTCTTTTTTTTCGTAGCTTTTTTCCTTCCTATTTTCTCTAGGCTAGCATGAGAGCTTCATGAGAGATTTGTTGAGAGGGATGGATGCTAGGGCGGCATGCTAGACCTTGTGAATCTTTCCTGGTTTGTATAGAAGATTCGGGGTTGTTTTTCGTGGCTTTTTGTGCTTGTTTTCGTGCCTGTGTTCCCGGTGTGATTCCGCGGATTTGAGTGGGTTTCTCTCCGGATTTCTTTGAGGGAAACATGGATAGATGTCTTGTGCATCTTTGTGCTTGATCTTGTGCCCTCAAACGCCGGAAAACCACTTCGATTCGTGAGTTTTCGTTCGGTGCTCTAGCTTTTGATGGTGCTCAAAGGATTTGCGATTCCCGGTGATTTAGGGAGTTAGGAGGCAAGATTTTTGGGCTATAGCATCCTTGTGTGACGCTTTTCAAGTCCCCAAACCCTTGTCTCCATAGCTTCAACCGTTTGGGAAATCCGATGGTGATTTGGGGGAGTTGACTTTCGGGGTCGGTTGTTTCTGCTCTGTCCGCACCTTGGCGGACGGACGATCCGCGGGGGGGGTCGCGGACGGTCCGCGTGGGTCGTGTTCGTCCCGTGTTCTTCGCGTTCTTGCTCGTCCTTCGTTTCGATTCGTCGCGATTTTGGTTTTTGGTTGGACGGAGTTTCGGACGGTCCGCGGTGTCGGGCGGACGGTCCGCGGGTGCTTGGCGGACGGTCCGCGTGCTCCCCGCGGACGGTCCGTGGTTCGTGAGTGGTTTTGGTTCGTTCTGTGTGATTTAACGGACGGTCCGCGAGAAGGGCCGGACGGTCCGCGACGTCGGCGCGGACGGTCCGCGAGAGCGAGGTCGGACGGTCCGCGCGGTCCATCGCGGACGGTCCGCACCTTGCCCGGCGGACGGTCCGCCGGAGCCGTGTGCGGTCTTTGTTTGTTTCGATTCCTTCCTTCCGTTTCTAGTGCTTCCGCGTGTGCTTCTAGGAATCGTTCCTAAGGCTAGAGGTTGATCCATAACCTCGTGGTCTTGGCGATTGGTGCGTGATTCGATCCATCGCTTGTGTGTGACCGGGATTTGAGTAGGACATAGGTCGGGTTCTTTGGGAAGAATTTTTACCGGCTCCTATTCACTCCCCCCCTCTCTAGTCGCCATCTGATCCTTCAATTGGTATCAGAGCTTGGTGCCGGATTCTTTGCGACTTTGACAAGTCTCGAATTCTAAGATGGCGTACGTTGAGCGGGGGCGGTCCGCCGCACTTCGATGGCAAGGGTTACCACAAGTGGGCGGCTCGTATGATGATCTTTCTTCGTGGGAAGGCGTTGGATTTCATTGTGCTTGACAAGACATATGCTATTCCGGTCAACATCCATACTCTTATGGTGACCGATGCCGATGCCAAGGCCAAGTATGAGGCTAATGCAAAAGCCGTTGATCACTTGTGCCGGAGCTTGTGTGATCCAGAGTTTGAGCGTGTTCGCCATTTGAATCTTGCTTGGCAAATTTGGGAAAAGTTGTTGGTTGCTCACGGTGGTGATAACCATGTGAAGGCTCGCCTCTTTGTTTCTTATCGGATGCAATATGAGAATTTCACTCCACTTCCCGGTGAGGACATTGATGCGATGTTTCAGAGGTTCACCGCCATCGTGAACAACATGAAGGCTAATGTTGAGGATTTTCCGTACTCCGAGCATGATCAGGCTTTGAAGCTCTTGCATGTCTTGGACCCAAATGTTTGGGGTGCTAAGGTTGAGGCCATCAAGGAGTCTGGACATTACTTGACTATTGAGTTGGATGACCTCTTTTCTAAGCTCAAGTCGGGCCGAGGTTGACGGGAAGTTGCTATCCAAGCATGAGGGCTCGACCGACCATAGTCTTGCTCTTGTGGGAGGATCAAAGGGCAAATCTAACCCTTCCCGTCGACGCTTTTCTTTGTCCTCTCTTATGTCCATTCCGGATGAGGAGTTTGATGTCTTGGGCGAGGAGGAGCCGGCCTTGCTCTCAAGAAGGTTTGAACGACTACACGAGAGTCGGAGGAATGCAAGGCGGAGCTCAGGGACGTGCTACAAGTGTGGCAAGCGTGGCCACTTCATCGCCGAGTGCCGGAAGCGGAGGAGAACAAGTACAAGGTGAACGAGTACAAGGCGCACCCGAGGCGTGAAGACAAGTACTCCTCCAAGGGCAAGCACTTCAACAAGTCCAAGAGCAAGGACAAGGACAAGCGGCGACCGAGCAAGAGCGCCTACAAGAATAACAAGGCAAGAGCGATGGTGGCCGGTGCGAGCGACGTCGACTCAAGCTCAAGCGAGGAGCGATCAAGCTCAAGCGGCGAAGATGAAGACGCCGGGAGGCGCAATGGCAAGAAGAGTGCAAGCGGAACCTCGGCGGGGCCGAGCCGTGTGGCGCTCGAGGGCTTTTGTGGCATGGCCCATAGCTCAAGCGGCAAGAAGAGTGTGAAGGAAGACGGCGACTCCGACTCGGAGGATGAGGTAAACCGTGATCCCGACTCTTTGCTTGCTTTGAGATTGCTAGGTTGAATGGTTTGCTTGATAACCGTGATAGTGTGCCTGAGAGATGCCAAAAAGATGAGGAAAGATCTTAGGGCTCAGCTTGAGAATGCTAGCGAGAAAGTAGGAGAGTTAGAGTCAAAATTGCTTGAATTGAAACTTGAGAATGACTCTTTGAAACTTGCTCCTACTACTCCTGATGATGTTGAATGTGTTGAATGTGATGCTTGGTTGAATGAGATCAAAATGCTTAATGAGAAGAATGCTTCTATTTTGGCTCAACTAGATGCTCTTAGGACTGAACATGATGAGCTTAAGGCTAGACCTACTTTGCTTGGTGCTTGCAAATCATGTCCTACTATGCATGCTAAGCTTGTCGATGCTCGTTCTACCATTAGTTCTTTGGAAGCATCTTTGAAATCTCCTGTTGCAAATGCATGTTCTAGCTGTGATGAAGTCACTTTGCGTAATCTTGAGCTTACTTCCCGGTTGGATGTCATCTATGAGGAGAATGACTATTTGAGGAAAGTGTTGGGTTGGTTGTCTGGGCAGGAACCTCAATTGAAAATCATGATTGAGGAGTTCAAGAGAGCTGATGGTCGTGGTTTGGGTTTTGAGAAGGTGGGTGAGAAAGTGGGAGAGAACAGTGGGGAGAGTGTGTATGAGAAGTGTGTTGAGTCTAACCCCGAGTTTGAGGTGATCGGAGAGATCCAAGTCCCACTCCCAAAAGCACCCAAGAACTCTTTCACACCAAAGCCCAACCACCTTTGCAACAAGCTTGACACAACCCAAGATCCACCCAAATTCCCACCTAAGACAAATGATTTCCGAAACCGGTGAAGTTTGTGGGTGAGAAGGGTGAGAAGCCGAGCCAAAACCAAAACCCATCCCCTTCGGTGTGAGTATTGTGGCAAGGAGAGGCATCTTGCGAGTTTTGCTACAAGAGGAAGAGGGATGAGAGGCTTGCTAGGGAGCAAGCAAACCGGGACAGGTATCGCCGGTCTCGCGGTATTCCCGAGCCTAGAGTGCCACTTCCACGGGGTGTGGGAAGTGTGAGGAGTGTTGGCGAGGTTTCCACGGAGAGGTGGTGGTGAGAGGTTTGTCGGGAGAGATGATGGTGTGCATGCTTTGGTGAGAGGTTTGGTCGGGCTCGTGGTGGTTTTCTTTGCGGACGTCCTCCTACTCGTCCTCGGTACGGGTTTAGGGGAGATGATCGCAGCTTTGGGTTCCGGAGGAACTACGGACCACGTTTTCCCCCTCGTGGTGCTCGTACTCCTCCCAAGGGACATGGGAAGTTTGGTGGCAAGGGAGTGATGTTTGCTAACCCCTCTTTTGAGCGGATGGCTCGACTGCGGTTTAACTTTACGTGTGCTAACCCCGGTGTCGAGTCGCTAGCTCATTCTCGTTCCTGTTTCGATTGCGGGCGGGAGGCTTGGAGAACATTTGGTTGATCGACTCCGGTGTTCTCGACACATGACCGGTGATAAGAAGTGGTTCTCCAGCCTCACCCCAGTGAAGGAAAAGCAGTACATCACATTTGGAGACAATGGATGAGGTAGGGTGCTTTCAGAGGGTGTTGTGCATGTGAGTGACAAGGTAACGTTGAAGAGAGTGGCTCTTGTGAAGTATTTGGGTTTCAATTTGCTTTCGGTTTCTCAGTTGCTTGATGAGGGTTTTGAGGTGCGTTTCAAGTCTGGCGAGTCTCGTTTGCTTGATTCTCGAGGTGATCTTGTCCGTATGATCATCCCCGAGGGTCGATTTTCGAGGGCTGATTTCTCTCGTTCTTTGGGTCCTGCTCGTTTGTTTAATGGCCGGTCCTTCTTCGATTTGTGGAAATGGCATAGGCGGTTGGGACACTTGAGCTTTGATTTGGTTTCCCGCTTGAGTAGTCTTGACCTTGTCCGAGGATTGCCGAGGTTGAAGCTTGAGAAGGATTTGGTTTGTGCTCCTTGTAGGCATGGTAAGATGGTAGCCACTCCCCATCCACCCCTGACCGATGTCATGACCGAGCGTCCACGACGTAGCCGTTGCATATGGACCTTGTTGGGCCGGCTCGAGTTCGCTCGGTGGGTGGGAAGTGGTATGTCCTTGTTGTGGTGGACGATTACTCTCGCTATGCCCGGGTGTTCTTCTTGGAGGATAAGAGTGAGACTTTTGGTTTTGTTCGAGATCGATCGTGAGGTTGAAAACGAGAGGCATGGGAATGCTATTCGAGCTATCCGCGGTGATAATGGCTCGAGTTCAAGAACTCTCGTTTTGATGCCTTTTGTCGTGATCTAGGTCTTGAACATCGGTATTCGACCCCTTATGTGCCCCCTCAAAATGGAGTCGTGGAAAGGAAAAATCGGACTCTTTGTGAGATGGCTAGGACGATGCTCGATGAGCACAGGACTCCTAGAAGATATTGGGCTGAGGCGGTCAATACAGCTTGTCATGTTTCCAACAGGATTTTATTGCGAGCTTTCAAGAAGAAGACCTGTTATGAGCTTATGCATGGTCGGGCACCTAAAGTCAGTCATTTCCGAGTTTTTGGCTGCAAATGCTTTATTTTGAAGAAGGGAAAACTCGACAAGTTTGAGGCTAGGTCTAGTGATGGTATTTTCTTTGGATATGCTAACCACTCTAGAGCCTATAGGGTGCTTAACCTTGAGACTAACAAAATCATGGAGACTTGCGAGGTGACCTTCGACGAGACAATGCCATGTACCTCTCTTGGCTTTGAATGTGCAGGTGATGAAGAGATGGCCAAGGACCTCTTTGAAGAGGAGAAAGATGAAGCTGGAGATGATGATGGGGAGAACCATGCGCCTGAAGCTGAGCATGTACCCACTACTTCCCCTACGACTACTTTGGAGCATGGACCGTCTACTTCATGGACAACGACGGTGCAACAAGAGGACCAGGCGAGAGAAGCCGAAGTTGAGGGGGAGGTAGTCTCGAGGCGTGAGGCTCCCCGGCGGATTCAAGAAGTGCCTCCCCTGTCGAAGATCATTGGAGACATCAATGAACGCACTACACGGTCGAGGTCCGGGAATTCCTCTCATTTTGCTCATCTTGCTTTTGTTGCTACTTTTGAGCCCAAGGACATTGGACATGCTTTATCCGATGCAAACCGGGTCAATTCTATGCATGAGGAGTTGGAAAACTTTGAGAGGAACCGAGTGTGTGGGAGTTAGTTGAACCACCTCCAAATTGCCATCCCATAGGAACCAAGTGGGTTTGGAAGAACAAAGAGGGAGAGAATGGGATGGTTGTGAGGAACAAGTCCGGACTTGTTGCTCGGGGGTTTAGTCGAAGGAGGGGATCGACTATGAGGAGACCTTTGCTCCTGTGGCCGGTCTTGAGGCAATTCGAATCCTTCTAGCCTTTGCCGTGGCTAAAGGGTTCAAGTTGTTTCGGATGGACGTGAAGAGTGCTTTTCGAATGGGGTCATAGAGGAGGAGGTGTATGTGAAGCGACCACACCGGGTTTGAGAGCGAGTTGTACCCACACGGGGTATACGGGTTGAAAAGGGCTCGTATGGGTTGAAGCGGGCGCCCCGTGCTTGGTATGGGAGATTGAGAGGTTTTCTTTTGAGCGAGAGGGTTTGTGATGGGTACCGTGGATAGAACCCTGTTTCTCCTCAAGCATGGAAATGATTTGCGATTGTTCGGATATACGTGGATGATATTGTCTTTGGTGGCTCGTCACATAACCTTGTTGCCAAGTTTGCGGATGAGATGAGCGAGGAGTTCGAGATGAGCATGATGGGCGAGTTGCGGTATTTTCTCGGGCTGCGAGATCAAGCAAGTGAAGGACGGTACATTTGTGCACCAAACCAAGTACACGAAAGACATGCGAGGAAGTTCCGGATGCAAGATGTGAAGCCGATGTCGACTCCCATGGGGAGTACGGCCACTTTGGATGCGGATGAGGACGGAGAACCGGTGGACCGGCGGGAGTACGGGAGCATGATCGGCTCCCTCCTCTACTTGACGGCGACGAGGCCAGACATACGGTTCGGCGTGTGTCCGTGCGCTCGTTTTCGAGCTTCGCCGAGGACATCACATCGACGGCCGTCAAGAGGATCTTCAGGTACCTACAGTCTGCCCCTGGTCTTGGCCTTTGGTATTCTTCCTCCTCGACTCTGTCTCTTCATGGTTTTTCCGATGCGGATTTTGCTGGTTGTCGAGTCAAGAGGAAGTCTACTTCTGGCACTTGTCAGTTTCTTGGTTCTTCATTGGTCTCATGGTCTTCCCGCAAGCAGTCTAGTGTAGCTCAGTCTACCACCGAGGCGGAGTATGTTGCTGCCGCGAGTTGCTGTTCCCAGCTGCTGTGGATTTCATACACTTTGAGAGACTTTGGTGAGGAGTGCACCCAGATCCCACTTCTTTGTGATAGCACTAGTGCCATAAGCGTAGCCAAAAACCCAGTGCTTCACTCCAGAACCAAACATATAGAAGTGAGGTATCATTTCTTGAGGGACAATGTGGAGAAAGGAACCATTGTTTTGAGCCATGTCCCTACCCAAGATCAGCTAGCCGATATCTTTACAAAGCCTCTCGACCAAGCTACATTTGTGCACTTGCGGGGGGAACTTGGGGTTTGTTGCCCTTTCTAGTTGATTCTTGGGGGATTTCCTTTTGTACCATATGTATCATACCATGTTTTACTTTGATGTATATACATGCTTTGCTTGATGTACAAACCATGGTAGGATAGCCATCTTGTCATATATCATGTTGCATTTGTGTCATATTGCATTTTAGGATGATGAGCTTCTTTCATATGCCATATGTGAGTCTCTTTGGCTATTTGTGAGATTTTGGTCATATGTGTGGAGAAATGGTGATGTGAGGCTATGCTCTTGGAATATTTGAGATATATGTGTGGTGAGATAGCCCTTTTTGAAATAAATGCTAATCTTGACTAATTTTTGATGAAATACGCTCCACTCATGTGTAGTTGTGTATCCATGTCACAGTTTGGTCTAAATGTGCTTTTCATGCTTAGATTGTGCTTGGATGCCTTGTTCTTGCATTTGGGCCAAAGGCCGAATATCATTGTGAATGTTTAGCCTATGTTGCATTCATGGGGGAGCATAAGCTTCTTTTTGCCGCAAAGGAACTTCATGTACCATGAAATGACTTAATCTTGAAAAGAAGTGTCAAATGCACCGAAAAATGCTCCATCCATCATGTCTATGCTTAAAATGTCTTATCTTTCACATATGGGTGCAAAACATGTTGCATGATGTTCACCAGTGGAGAAGTCTCCCCGAAGTGGACACATGGCTCATGAGCTTTAACATGACATGCTTTGCTTTATGGGTGTTTTCCATGATCTTTTGCTGAGAATTTGATATCCCTGTATGATCTTTGAATGGTATGCATGTTTGTGGCTCAAGTGTGACATGGATAGGCTTTTACATGTGAAGCGAGCCTTCTTTTGGTAAAATGGTTTAAATCTGAAAATTTTACTTTGTCACATGCTTGTATTTTCATATATTACTTGTGGCAATGCTTTAACTATGCTATGATTCATGTGTGTGATCTTTGTCTCATTTTTAGCCTTTGACACTAGATTTTGGCCTATTTGAGAAGCTCATGTAGATGTTCATATGCTTTGCTTTGCATTTCTGCATTTTCACCTTGATTCATACATTGTCAACAAGGGGGAGAAAAGGTGAGCTTAATGAAAATTCAGAAGAGGTGAGCTGAAATTTGGGAGTTTGCATGAGTTTGCATCCACATGTTCAGGGGGAGCTTGCATTTGTTCAGGGGGAGCTTTCTTCTTGTTTTCGGTGTGGATTTTGTGCTTTGCTTGGCTTGTGACCTTTCTTCACCTTTCTTCGGTTTTGGTCATGAGTTGAGCTTCTTTGTTTTTCCTTCTTCTTCTTTTCTCTTTTTCTCGAATTTCATTTCGCGTTGTGTGTTGTCAATGCACTCATCAAGGGGGAGATTGAGGACCAGGAGCGTCCCAGTGGTCGGTGGATGACCGCTCCTCGGTGATGAGTGATTGACAACGGGTGTTGGACCGACTCTTGGCTTAGTGCGCGGTGTAGGCCGCGGCCTAGTTCGTGTTGTTGCGAGGTGAAGAACGGGCGCGAAAGGTCTTCGGCCTTGAGGGGCCTCGGGAGATGGAGAGACAAGTAGGCTCGGTTCGAGGGACCCGGTGGACGGCGGGACGGGTGCGGGCCACATGGTGGCGACACAAGCAAGACGAAGTCATGGACGATTGAGCGGTGCACGGTGGCGGTCAAGTCAAGTGGTTTGGCGGGAGGCCGGACCGGGCACGCGGGGTTTGGTGGTTTGCCCACAAAACCATCGGCGGACGGTTTCTTGGTTTGGGCCTCAAAACCAAGTCCGAGGGCCCAACACGACGGAGACGGGATCCGGGCGTGTCGGGAAGCTTCGAGGCGGAGGACACGCGGCGGGATCGCATGGCTTACGTCGGGAGGACGCGGGGTGCGGCAAAGGCGTGGCCGTCCGATGGCAAGACCCACAAACATTACCAAAAAGCCCCTACGTGGGTTGTATCGCCAGTAGTGTAGTTAGGGGTAGTCGAGTCATTTACCACTCCGGCGGGACCTGATATATAAGCCATGAGTGTGTGTTGATGGCTCTCTCTCTCCGCGACTTAGGGTTTCATTTGCTCCTTCCTCTTTCTTTTTTTTCGTAGCTTTTTTCCTTCCTATTTTCTCTAGGCTAGCATGAGAGCTTCATGAGAGATTTGTTGAGAGGGATGGATGCTAGGGCGGCATGCTAGACCTTGTGAATCTTTCCCGGGTTTGTATAGAAGATTCGGGGTTGTTTTTCGTGGCTTTTTGTGCTTGTTTTCGTGCCTGTGTTCCCGGTGTGATTCCGCGGATTTGAGTGGGTTTCTCTCCGGATTTCTTTGAGGGAAACATGGATAGATGTCTTGTGCATCTTTGTGCTTGATCTTGTGCCCTCAAACGCCGGAAAACCACTTCGATTCGTGAGTTTTCGTTCGGTGCTCTAGCTTTTGATGGTGCTCAAAGGATTTGCGATTCCCGGTGATTTAGGGAGTTAGGAGGCAAGATTTTTGGGCTATAGCATCCTTGTGTGACGCTTTTCAAGTCCCCAAACCCTTGTCTCCATAGCTTCAACCGTTTGGGAAATCCGATGATGATTTGGGGGAGTTAACTTTCGGGGGTCGGGGCCGTTTTACTGCTCTGTCCGCACCGGCGGACGGTCCGCGGGGGGGTCGCGGACGGTCCGCGTGGGTCGTGTTCGTCCCGTGTTCTTCGCGTTCTTGCTCGTCCTTCGTTTCGATTCGTCGCGATTTTGGTTTTTGGTTGGACGGAGTTTCGGACGGTCCGCGGTGTCGGGCGGACGGTCCGCGCGGGTGCTTGGCGGACGGTCCGCGTGCTCCCCGCGGACGGTCCGTGGTTCGTGAGTGGCTTTGGTTCGTTCTGTGTGATTTAACGGACGGTCCGCGAGAAGGGCCGGACGGTCCGCGACGTCGGCGCGGACGGTCCGCGAGAGCAGGTCGGACAGTCCGCGCGGTCCATCGCGGACGGTCCCGCACCGCCCGGGCCGGACGGTCCGCCGGGGAGCCGTGTGCGGTCTTTGTTTGTTTCGATTCCTTCCTTCCCTTTCTAGTGCTTCCGCGTGTGCTTCTAGGAATCGTTCCTAAGGCTAGAGGTTGATCCATAACCTCGTGGTCTTGGCGATTGGTGCGTGATTCGATCCATCGCTTGTGTGTGACCGGGATTTGAGTAGGACATAGGCCGGGTTCTTTGGGAAGAATTTTTACCGGCTCCTATTCACTCCCCCCCTCTCTAGTCGCCATCTGATCCTTTACCAAGTCTTCATGGCTGCTGGCGAGACGCCAGGACCTTCAGGGACCCGACCCGACTGATACTTTGACGACATCTCAGCAGACGAGTTGTCCGCCAACGCACCCGCCGATGAAACCAATGACGACAAGAACGCCCGACGTGAACGCAACAGGAAGAGAAATGAACGGCGCAGACGTCTCCGCGAGTCCCTTCCCATCCGAAATTTTGCAGAGACTCTCGACCAAGTCGTGAGCCGGGTGCACACCTCCCCCGAGCAGTGCCTCATGTCTATCACTACGATAGCGTGTCATGCTCAGGGGATACGCGCTGGAGAAGTCATCACCAAGCTAGCAGAAGATGCTTACTTCATGAGGGTCGATAACAGGGTCACTCAACTACCCCCTCGCAGAACTCGTGAACACGGGCACCATGCAACTACTAGTCGCAGTCCAGCAGATGGTGGACGCAACGCAGTCCAGCAGATGGTGGACGCAACCTCTCCCGAGGAGAACAACCACAGCATCCCAACCGTACCAGGGCATCAGCTGGAGGGCCTTCTCAGTGCGGCAACAGTGCCGGCAGCGCCGGCGGAAGCCGCGGCGCCACTAGTCACGGCGACGCCGGCGGTGGAGGCAGCGGCGGCGGGGGAGCTCCTCACACGGAGCTTGCGGGATAGCGGCGGCGGGGTTGACCGCGGAGGCCGAGGCCACGCAGACAGCCACGTCACTGGTATCTCACGCGGCGGCTACGATGCCCGCCGCAGAATTGAAGAAATACGCGCAGAAAGTCCTCCGAGGCAGGCGACAGCGACGGTTTCCCCGCCTTCTCAGCTCGACTTCGCAATCTCCTTCTCCCAGAGAAATTCAAACCTCTGGGGAGCACCAAGTACGACGCGAAGCAAGACCTAGTTCAATGGCTCAGATGCTACACCTTATCCATCGAAAACGCTGGTGGCAACAACAACACAAAGTGCCTTTACTTCCCTTTCTGCCTAGACCAAGCACCACTCACCTGGCTCGAGTCGCTCGACAAGAACTCGATCGACGAGTGAGACCAGCTCAAGGTTCAGTTCACCAACAACTTCGCGGGTGCAATGGAACGCTCGGGTACTCGCATGGACCTAGCAACGGTCAAGCAGGAACAAGGCGAGACTCTGCGCAAGTACATGCGACGCTTCTTCGACAAGCGCGCTTTGGTAGTCGACGTCACCGACAAGGAGGTCATTGACCTCTTCCAAGACGAGATCTACCATCGTCGCACTTTCGAAGACTTCGGTCGCCGCCGCCTGAGTTCCATCACTAAGCTCAAGGACATGATCACCTTATGGGCCGACGAAGAAGACAAGGCAAATGCCAAGTACGACTCCATTCGTGGCAAAAGCAAGCACAACACGGGCGGCAGCAACAACAACGGCAACAACAACCAGGATCAAGGGGGTCGCAACAACAACTACTCGGGTCCTAATCGCAAGCGCAAGCCAGACAATACAATCGTGGCTATCCAGCGTCCTGTGAAAGACAACTCGAAGAAGACCTCCGGCGGCTTCAAGGATTTGCTGAAAGAGAAGTGCCCGTGGCACCTGGAGGGCAATCATACTACCGAGCAGTGCTATCAACTCCGACGAGCGCTCAAGGACACTCCAGACCAACGACCTCCTCATGACAAGAAGGGCAAGAAGAAAGCCGGCGAGGCCAACGTCGACTTCCAAGAACCCAACAAAACGGTGAATGTCCTCTTCGGCGGACTACCCACCAGACGGTCTCAAAAGGACACTAGACGGGAAGTCTTGAACATTGAACCAGCGGTTCCAACCCTTCTCAGGTGGTCAGAGGTACCCATCACCTTCTCCCGCGTGGATCAATGGACAAGCTTCTCTGAGCCAGGACGTTTTCCACTAGTCCTGAAACCAGTAGTCGCGGGCTCCAGAGTCAACAAGGTACTCATCGATGGAGGAAGCGGGCTCAACGTCCTTTTCACCAAGACCTTGAAGAAGATGAAGCTCGACATCACTCACATGCTCACCAAGAGCACATCACCTTTCTACGGCATCGTCCCTGGTAACGCGGCTATCCCACTAGGTTCAGTGGTCCTGCCAGTTACCTTCGGGGAAACTAGGGAGAATTACCGCACCGAGTACATCAAGTTCGAGATTGCGGACTTCGAAACTTCCTACCATGCCATCCTCGGCAGACCAGCTATCGCCAAGTTCATGGCGGTACCTCACTACACGTACTTGGTGCTCAAAATGCCAAGTCCTGCTGGAGTACTCTCGCTACAAGGGGACTTGAAGATATCCTTCGACTGCGACACAAAAGTTGTGGAACTTGCAGCTACTAATCAAGTACCCAACGCAATGATGGAAATCTATGCCGCATCCAAGAAGCTTGCCCCAACTGAGCTCAAAATCCCAGAGAAGTCTGACACAACCAACAAGCCTCAACCATCTGAGGAAGTACAAGTCAAGGCAATCGACCTTGGGACAGGCGACAACAGCAAGACTACCATGATCAAGGCGGGCCTTGACCCGAAATAGGAAGACACGCTCGTCAGCTTCATCCAGGCTAACCGAGACATCTTCGCCTGGAAACCAGCGGACATGCCAGGGGTGCCCAGGAGGCTGATCGAGCATTCTCTCAATGTCGACCCTAAAGCTACCCCAAACGACAACACCTCCGCCGTTTGCCGATGACCGACGGGACGCCATCAAGAAGGAACTCGCCAAACTACTCGCGGCTGGCTTCATCAGAGAAGTCTTCCATTCTGAGTGGCTCGCCAACCCTGTCCTCGTTTGCAAGAAGAACACGAATGAGTGGAGGATGTGCGTCGACTACACCGACCTCAACAAGCACTGTCCCAAGGACCCTTTCGGGTTGCCACGGATTGACCATGTCATCGACTCCACGGCAGGCTGCGACCTGCTCTGCTTTCTCGACTGCTACTCCGGGTACCACCAGATCGCCATTAAGGAAGAAGACCAAGAGAAGACTGCGTTCATCACCTCGTTGGGCGCCTACTACTACACAACGATGTCGTTCGGGTGGAAGAACGCCGGCGCCATCTACCAACGAGCTATCCAGGCATGCTTTAAGAAGCAGCTCAACAAGAACGTCGAAGCCTATGTGGATGACGTGGTCGTCAAGACCCGAAACTCCGACATGCTCATCGCCGATCTTGAAGAGACTTTCGCATCTTTGCGGGAGTACCAGTGGAAGCTCAACCCCAACAAGTGCGTCTTCGGCGTACCGTCGGGGAAACTACTCGTCTTCATCACCAGCCATCGTGGCATCGAAGCCAACCCCGAGAAGATCTCCGCCATCACCAACATGAAAGCTCCCACCTGCATCAAAGACGTGCAGAAGCTCACCGGGTGCATGGCGGCCTTGAACAAATTCATGTTGAAGCTTGGAGAACGGGGGCTACCTTTCTTCAAGCTACTCAAACACCAAGAGAAGTTCGCGTGGACCCCAGCGGCGGATCAAGCATTGGCTTAGCTCAAGGACTTTCTGTCCAAACCACCAGTCCTCACGGCTCCACGCAAACAGGAGCAGTTACTGCTCTACCTCGGCGCGATTACCCATGTGGTCAGTACTGCCATCATCGTCGAGCGGTAGGAAGACGGCCACGCCTACCCAGTCCAGCGGCCAGTCTACTTCGTTAGTGAGGTTCTATCGAAATCTAAGGCACACTACCAACTAGTACAGAAGCTACTCTATGCAGTGCTCACCACCTCGCAAAAGCTACGACACTACTTCCAGGAGTACTCGATCACCATCGTCACCGACTATCCGATCGGTGACATCATACGGAACCAAGATGCTACTGGAAGAATCTCCAAATGGGCAGTCGAACTCGACACCCTCAATATTGACTTCAAGCCACGAACAACCATCAAGTCACAAGCACTAGTCGACTTCATGGTGGAGTGGCGGGAGAATCAGCTACCAACTCTAACCAAGCGACCGGAGTATTGGGTGATGTACTTTGACGGTTCACTCAAGCTCGAGGGCGCGGGCGCAGGAGTACTCTTGATCTCTCCATTAGGCGAACAACTCAAGTACGTCCTGTAGATCTTTTGGAGGTCTCAAACAACGAAGCCGAGTACGAAGCTCTATTACACGGGCTCCACCTCGCAATATCATTGGGCATCAAGCGACTTCTAGTCTACGGCGACTCCGCAGTGGTCATCAACCAAGTTAACAAGTCTTGGGATTGCAACAAGGAGAACATGGACGCCTACTGCCTAGAAGTCCGCAAGCTCGAGAACAAATTCTACGGTCTCGAGTTCCATCACGTCGTCCGTGACAACAACGTTGCAGCGGACGTCCTGTCGAAGCTTGGTTCTACTCGCGCACAAGTCCCAGCAGGAGTCTTCATCCACGAGCTTCACGCACCATCCATCCCGGAGTCGGCGCCCATGACCACTAACCCAGCGCCTTCTCAGGCTGGCCAGGAGGTCATGATGATAGATGTGGACTGGTGACAACCCTTCATCGACTACATCTGCGAGCAGAAGGTTCCCTCTGACAAAAACTTGGCCGAGCAATTCATCCGCCGAGCCAGGTCCTATGTACTAGTCGGAGACCAGCTTTATAGGTGGAGCGCAACTTCTAGAGTACTCATGAAGTGCGTCCCCCGAGAAGAAGGCAAGGACATCTTGGAGGAGATCAATAAAGGCGTCTGCGGCAACCACGCGTCTTCCCGCACGCTGGTCAGCAAGGCCTTCCGACGAGTTTTTTACTGGCCCACAGCTCTGGGCGACACCAAAGAACTTGTCAAAAGGTGCCAAGGGTGCCGGTACTTCGCCAAGCAACAACACGTCCCGGCCTACAAGCTCTGTCGATTCTACGCATAGTCTCTCGACTACTCTGGGCCCAAGTCCATTCAACTACTCCCGGGCTCCTCGTCGTAAGCGGCCTCCAGGTCCAGGCACTAGTCTCCGGACTACTCCACTCCAAGATCCAGCGTCAACGGCTACTGACGGATCTCAGGCTGCTCAGAGCATTGAGGACTCTAGCGCAATCTACAAAAAGACCATGTACTCTAAGATCCAGCCTATACGGCTACTAACGGATCTACAGCTATAAGCGGCCATGGGTCCTAGCACCACTTAGTCGTAAGAGGCCTCCGGGTCCAGGCGACTACACTTGTAAACGGCCCTGGCCATCTAGGTGTACCTTTTCTTTCAGTAACAAAGTTTGATTTTCAATCAGCTCACTTACTGTGCCTCTCGATAAAATATCTACTGTTGAGTACTACTACTTGCGACACCTTCATGGTTGGGTACTCCACACAACTAAAAGCAGCGGCAACGAGTACTCATTTCAATATGCACTGTGGATAACATTTCATTCACAAACTTCGACAAATTTTGTGTATATTATATATGCTGCTAAGAGCTAACCCTACAAGACCCGCTACTGAAGGTTCAGCTTCTCTGCGACTTGTTCCACGATTGGCGCCATCTGCTCCAGCAACTCTTTGTACTAGTCGTCTGTGCAATTCGCGGCTAGTCCTCCCACGACTACATCTACCGGAGCCTTGGGGAAGTACGACTTCATGTACGCCAAGACTTGGTTGGGGATAGACTTTGCCAGATGCTTCACATAAGTCGTTAGACGACCGGGGGCTTCCTTCAGCCGGTCCACCAGTGGAGCAATCTTGGGCCCGCCTGGATGCGGCACTAGCAATCTCGCAATTAGGAGCGTGGCTTCTTCAAGCTCCTTGAGTTGGCCACGCAACTTCTCGTAATCTTCATTGAGCTTCTGCAGAGATTTATAGCAGTTCATAAGGTCGCGATCCGAGGCTTCGCGAAGCTCCATGTGCTTAATGCACTCATGAGACAGCTACTTATATTCGTATTCAAGTACCTCACGGGCATCCTTCTCTCGGTAGACAATGTTCTTTAGATCAGTCTCTGATGCCTTCAGCTGGTCTACTCAGGCCTCAAGCTCTAAAAAAGCTCAAGGACAAATGTCAGACTAGTACTCAACAGCTTGGCTGGTAGCATACCTTTGTTCTTTTGTCGCAACGACTTGTTCTTACGAATCAAGTTGTCGGTCTTCGCTTGCATCTCTTGTACCTCGTTGTGGTACTGGGCAAAGGCTCCATCCAGCTTGGACTGCAGCAAAGTGGAGTGTTTCCTGGCCTTGCTTAGTTCTTTCTCTAACGACTCCGCGCGGAGCACTGTGTCGCCGTGTCCCTGGAGCATGTCAGATTTTTGCTGGGATCTCTCCATGACGTCCTACACAAGACAACTATCAGCATCAAGTACTCCATGCCTTAGGGAATTCGACTACTCAAGGTGCCACAACGTACCTTCATCCACTGCTCCGCCCAGTGCATCGACTCCAAGTTACAAGCCACCGTCGCTGGGTCGATAAGGTCGTCGGCCAGAAGCTCCAGTCCGTTACGACTAGTCGTCACCGTCCCTGACATCGATGCCAAACGGATTGGCTCCGCGTCCTGGATCTCTGGTGACACTACAAGGTTTTCCCCCTATTGCAACAATTTCCTTAGGCAACACCACTAATTCGGTTGCAATAGAGGGGTACTATTGCACCGAAATGGTAATTCGGTTGCAATTTGTGTGTCTATTCCAACATAAAATTTGTGTTGCAATATTTATTTTTTGTGTTGCAACAAGTTGACGCTAATGCACCCATTTTTAGGATTTCCGTTGCATTTTGTTGGAAATAATGCCACCCCATTATTGTGTTGCATTAGCATTCCTTACGTTGCAACAGAAAGTTGTTGTAGCCACCATACTAGGGATGGTTGCGTTTGAATAGCTATGTCGCAACGTAGAATTTTGGTTGCAAATATATCTTTGCGATGTTGCAGCAGGTTGGCGCTAATGCACCCATTATTCAGAATTGTGTTGCATTTGGTAGGAAATATTGCTACCCTATTTCTGCGTTGCACTAGAAATTCGGGTGTTGCAATATAAACTTGCTATGGCTACCATACTAGGGTTGGTTGCGTTTGAACGGCCTTACGCAACGTCTTATTTGGGTTGCAAATATCTCTTTGCGTTGTTGCAATACAAGGAAGGCTATTGCTTCGTTTCTAGCCTCAAGGAGGAATATTGTGTACGTATTGCCACAAAATTTGTTTTGATGAAAAAAATCTGCTATGGGGTTTTAGCGAAATTTAAAATGCGATTTAATAAATAAGTTTTATTATGAAAAATCTTAATTTTAACAATATGGTATAGACTATATGTACCATGAAAAAAAGAGGATTTGTTTAGAGATGAAAAAATTGTGTGCTATGGGGATGTGGGCTAAGCCAGACCACAATAGGCTCAACCGGCGAGCGTAAAGCCCAGCGAGTGGGAGCCCGAGTGGACCGGCCAGCCCATTAAGCCCCATAGCGCAAGTAGCAAGCATTAGTTGATGATGGTAATACGGAGTTCGAAAGCGCAGGCACGCCTCTCCTTTTAAGCTGGGATACCCCCTTCTCAGTTTATGGGGTGGCACTAAAGGTACTGGAGACTAGGATGTGAAAATGTCAAATTTGCCGGTGAGAGTAATAAAAACAAGGATATGCCGGCCCAAATCGTCTATAACTTTCAGCTCCCCCACCCCCAATACACTTTTGCTCCCAACCATCCCCCTCGTCGGCTCTGACCGTCGCGTCCACATCGAGATGCCCCGCATCGCGGTTTCCCCTGCGGCAAGCGGCGACAGCGGCCGGAGTGGCCGCATCGAGCCTTCCCAGACCAGCGGCGGGCGCGGACGAAGGGGCCGCAATGCCGTAACACAGCCGAGCAGCCCGCCACGGCGGGCGGGGCCGCATCGAGGGGATCTCGGAGAGCGGCGGCGGCGGACGGCGGGGCCGCACCGAGGGTTTTCAGGCGAGCGGCGGCGGCGTACGGAGGTGCCACTACACCACGCAGAAGCGCGATGCACGCGGGCGGTTCAAGTGTTCCACACCACCTACCTCGTCGTCCTCCGGTATGGTCGGCGGCACCCCAACCCCGTCGTCCTCTGGTACGGACGACACCGCCACCTCCTCCTCGTCGTCGACGGCCCGCATCGCCAAGTCGATCCATCCGGGAAGGGTAAGCGAGGCCCTAGTCGGATGCAAGCATTCCAGAAGAGAAGTGAGGTACACTGCCCTACCCTCTTTGATTTTCCAGGAATCGTGTGACTCCTTTTGCAATTAGAAAAATGTTAGTAGTTCATAGTAATCAAAATTTCATACTAGATAATGATAATTGTGTTTTTGTGTGGATCCATCTCACCCCATACTAGATAATGATAATGATAATTGGCTTGATTTCTTGCCATCTTTTGCCGTGAATCCGACTCGTGTACATTTGATCACATTACGAAAACAAAGCCAGCCAAATGAACGCAGTCGTCCCATTTAGTAGGTTAGGCCTTTTACGGCGGTGTAGTAGGGGGATCACGGGTAAATTGGTATACATTATGAGTCAAGAGATTGAATAGGCTGTTTTAAACTCGAAAAACAACAAATTGTTTTGTTTGGTCGGGCTAGTGAACACCGCTAATCGTGTGAGGATCATCATTCCGTGCTCGGATGATGAGCAGGACAATAGCAAGAAACCGTCTCCATCGAAAGCTTCGGGATCATCGAAAAGAAAGGTGCATTTTTTGACTATTTTGCCTTGGGCCACAAATGTTGTAACACATTTCATGTTAGTAACTTGTGTTTGTTGTCCGCCATAGCAAATGTCCTTGCGCCAAATGGTTCAACAAATGAAGGAGCGCTATGATGATTTGCGGGAGCGATTGAGAACCTAAGCGTCGACATTGCTGGAACGCAGGAAGACATGGAGATGACCCTGAAGGAATTCATGGAGACTGTTGCTGACAAGTTAGAAGTGATGGCGAAGAAGATCCGCAAGCTTCAGGATAAAGTCAATCGCAAGTAGTAGTAATCTAGCTTAGTACGTAACATAACCAGGTCCTAGGTGAATGTTATGCAGATGCTGGTGAATGGTCTAAGAATGGATGTGTATGTGGCAACATCTAAGTAATAACTTTGAACCTTTATATATGCATGTTTGTATGTCTATGTGTTTGGATCTGGATGAGCCCTTGCAAAATATTTGAACTTATGAGTGACACAAATTGAAATCTGTTGGGTCATGTCATGCATATTTGGACTAACCATCTGTCTGTTTTCAGAATTGCGACATGCTATTGTTTATGCTATTCATGTGTATATTCACAAAGCATTGTGATCAACAATTTGGAGACTCTTCACTAGAACTCTTGAATTTTGTGTATTATTGTTAGCCTCTATAGTAGCCGATCAGAAAAGAAAAATAATGAATTACGCATATGTTGAAAACCCGGGGCACATAATGTGAACCCTGAGAAAGGTCATACTACGTACAACCTCAGAAATATTGAAACGAGGTATTCCTTGGTTGTACTAAAATTTTGTCTATCGTGTATGTATTGCCACAAAATTTAGTTGTTGCATTATTTTTCGTGATTGTTGCAACTTTATAAAAATTATTGCAACGAGGTATTCCTTGGTTGCACTATAATGTGTGTATCGCAACGTTTATGCAGGAGATCAATACGACGATCAGATAGGGGCTCTTCCGATCTGGACCATTCCAAAATTCCGTCTTCGACAACCTGGTTCTTGTTGCGGAGATCTCCACGAGGGCCTCTAGGGGATCGATCTCCACGGCGATCTCCACGTGATTCTTGTTGCGGAGATCTGAGCGGCGCTACGGCCACGGCCGTACGTACCGATGTCTTGATCTCGTATATATATTCAATCGTTCGCCGCATATATATGCATATTGGTATATATATCATGATCAAGGTCGATTGAAACATGAACAATGCATTAACTAATGGCATCGACGAAGATCGCAGCTTGGATGCGCTTGCCTCGACACTCGCCGGATTGGCGAACAATTTTCGAATTTCTTTGCAAAAATTTACGGCCTCATCAGCGCGAGGTGGATCTATTGCGTGTCCATGTAATTCGTCTCAATGCATGATCAGACATTCCACCGTGCTTCCCATTCAAATTCATTTACTCAATGGAGGGTTTGCTGATTGTTTCATCGATGCTGGTAACATTCAAGACCAAACTAATACTTCATCACAGGGTCCTGTGAATCAAGATGTTACTGCTGATCTCAATAATCATGATGCAGTACCTACAACTGATGATACAACACATTTATTTGTAGAAGACGATGAAGAAGATGGTTTGGATGATAACCCTGCTGCCACCAATACTCGATTAGAAACATTATCGGTGGCACTATACATCATGGACAAACCGTAGATGAGGAACAGGCGGATAAGCAGCAGAGATCTTTTTGAAACTATTAGAGCAGGCAAAGAAGGAATTGTATCCAGGATGCAAAAATGCAACGAAGGTCTCTTTTATTGTGGAGCTTTTTCAGATAAAGTGCATGTATGGCTTAAGTAACGCGTCATTGGAGGCCATACTTAAGCTCTTTGGAAAGGTTCTCCCTGACCGACATTGTATTCCTGACTCCTTGGATAAAGTGCAAAGGGTGATTCGAGACCTGGGCTTGGACTATGTCAAGATACACGCATGCGAAAATGACTGTGTGTTATTTTTTGATAAATACGCAAATCTGGAAACATGTCCCATTTGTAAGGAGTCAAGGTGGAAAGTTGTAGATAAAACCTCTGATAATAATTGCAGTGCAGTGGGTGCTACTTCTGTTAAGAAGCGGTTACAGTTAAGATCCTACGCTACTTTCCTCTGATTCCTCGGCTGCAAAGAATGTATATGTCAAAGCAAATGTCAAAGGATATGCAGTGGCACAAGAATGAATTGGTGAATGATGGGAAAATGCGTCACCCTGCTGACTCAAAGGCATGGAAGCACGTGGATTCAGAGTTTAAATGGTTTTCAGAAGGAGGAGGTCGTAACGTTAGGCTGGGTCTTGCTTCTGTTGGGTTGAATCCCTTTGGCATGCAAAGTCTTACGTATTCCATTTGGCCTGTCATCCTGGTTCCTTACAATTTGCCTCCATGGATGTGTCAGAAACAATCTAACTGGATTTTGTCAATGTTGATTCCTGGTCCAAAATCTCCTGGAATGGATATTGATGTATATTTGAGGCCCCTGATACTGGAGCTCAAGAAGCTTTGGAATAATGGTGTTAAAACAAGAGATGCAGGGACTAAGAAGAATTTTAGATTGCGTGCTATACTTCTTTGGACAATTAATGACTGTCTGGTTGGAGCACTGAAGGAAAGTTTGCATGTCCATACTGCCACAAACATACTGAGTATTTGTGGTTGAAACATGGGCGGAAGCACTGCTACATGGCACATCGACGTTTTTTGGCCCCTGACCATCCATGGCGCAATAATGTGGTCAGCTTCAACAACAAGGTCAAAACCAGGGAGGCACCAGAACCACTTTCTGGTGCACAGGTACTTGAGCAGTATTCTACTTTTGAACAAGTATAATTTGGAAAGACATTGTTATCAAAAAAAGGAAGCGTGACGAAGACAACAGATGGCACAACTGGAGGAAGAAGAGTATTTTTTTTGAGCTCCCTTACTGGTCTTCTTTGCTCATCAGGCATAATTTGGACATGATGCACATTGAGAAAAATATATGCGAGAGCATACTAGGCACTCTGCTTAAATTGGATGGCAAATGTAAGGACGGGGAGAATGCTCGGCTTGACATGGAGCATCTACGGATACGACCGTATCAAGACCCCGCGATTAAAGATGATAAGTATACCTTGCCATCAGCCTTGTACGAGTTAGATAAGGATGCCAGGGAAAGTTTGTGTGAATTTATATATGGAGTGAAGATGCCTGATGGGGTTTCCTCGAATATAAGAAGATGTGTTGATGTAAAGTCACGTAAGGTGTCAGGCTTGAAAACGCATGACTACCATCTAATTCTACGGAAACTTTTACCCTTAGTGGTGCGTAGGATTTTGCCAGAAGCTGTTGTCATTGGATTGATTCAGCTTAGTAATTTCTTCGATGCACTATGTTCAAAGGAGTTGGTGGAATCGAATTGGACAGAGCTTAGCCGTTCAATTAGGGAGGCTGTTTGTCGACTTGAGATGATATTCCCACCTGCATTTTTTGATATCATGATCCATTTGCCTGTTCATCTAGCTGAAGAAGCTAAACTTGGGGGGCCAGTGTGTTACAGATGGATGTACCCAGTGGAACGGTACCTACGCACAGTGAAAGGATATGCGAGGAACAAGGCTCACCCTGAAGTTTCAATTGCTGAGGGATACATACTCGAGGAGTGCCTTACATTCTGCTCAAGATTCTTGGACGTGGACACCAAAGACAATCGTTTTGATCGACATGAAACGGTTACTGTTAATGAGCCACCATCTGGTTTGAGCATTTTTTCAGAAATGGATTACAAGAGGAGAGGACAGACGGTTGAAGAAATACCACCAAATGAGTTTCGGAAGATGAGGCACTACATAATTTGCAATTGTGATGAAGCTAGACCATATGTCGAGTAAGATGCACTACTCAACATCATTATTGATTTAATTTTAAATATCAAACTAACGATAATATTCTTTTGTGTGCAGTGAGCATTTGGAAGAACTGAGGGCACATGGATCCGTAAATCTTGATAAGCAACATGAGGCTCAACTCGTAAGATGGTTTGAAAGCAAGATCACAGGGATACATGCTAGAGGAGAAGTAAGTTCAGATTTGTTTGCACTTGCTCAAGGACCGGATCCCCGACCTCGTACATTGAATAGATGTCATATCAACAATTGGCTGTTTCATACCATTAACATCGAGAGAACCCTTGTGACACAAAACAGTGGTGTGCTTGTCAAGGGTGAGGCAGAAGGCACAAATTTGTATGGGGTGATTAAAAGAATGATCTCACTGGAATTCCCTGGACAAAAAGAAGTTATTCGTTCCACAGGTGATCGAGTTTGATGTGCCTCTTGTCAAAAGTACCAACAGAGGCAAAGGATACAGTAAAGATAAATATGGGGTCATTGACATCGATACTACTCGACACAAGTTTAGCAATGAACCCTATATTCTGGCAACACATACAGAACTGGTGTTTTATGTGAATCTGGTGAACAAACCTGGTTGGAGCAGTATTATTTCAATGAAACCAAGGAACTTGTTTGCCATGCCTGAATTAGATCTCGAGGACTCACTTGCTGTGGGTATCGAAGGTATTAATTTGCTCGGTGAACACCAGGTTTTGACAAATTGGTCTAGATCGGACAAGGAAGGCACAACCGGCGATGTCTCAGTTATTAATCAGGTTCGGGCCGAGGCGGTTGATGAACCAGACGATGAAGTATTTGATGTTGATGGTGAACATGATGCAGATGGCACGTACATTGATGATGGAATTGTTGCACCAATAGTTCAAGATGCCCAAGATGATGAGTTTTTCAATTGATACTTACTCGACCGTAGTCATGACTTCTATGTTGCCATTATTTACTACTTCTGGAAGACTTTTGCATAAAGCTTGGAGATCTTCTTCTCCATCGCATCTAACTTGCCACCTACATCCTCCATGCATTGCCGGTTAACTGATTTTTTATTATTTTTTAATAACATTTGATTGTATGTTATTTTTAAACAGAAAAAATATAATGAAATGTAGAATGTGATTTATTATGATAAATGTTAATATTAAAAATATGAATCTAAAAATTGGTATTGGTATGACAAACAAAAATAGGGGGTTGTAGGGCAGGCCAGGTCACAACAGGCTCTACCGGCGAGCGTGAAGCCCAGCGAGCGGGAGCCCGATGGGCCGGCCAGCCCAACAAGCCCGAAGGTTAGTAGAGAGGAAGCAAGTGTTCGCAGGAGTTCGGGATGGCAAGCACGCCTCCCCTTTTAAGTTGTGGTGCGCCCGCTTGAGGTAGCGGTGTGGCACTAAAGATTATGCCGATGTGCTGTCGTGCGCCGCTTCCCACACACCGGGAAGTAATAAGGACAAATGGGCCGGCCCACTCTCGGACTGCAATCCTTTTCTAACAAATGTGCACATTGATAATTTGCATATGTGCTGTTCCTTTTAATATGTTGATATAGAAAATAAAAAATTGACTCACAAATGATAAAATTAATCTTTAGTAAATCAACAAATAATTAGAGTAATATGGAAATTATCCGTCAAAATTTCCCAAATAAACAAGCCCTCTTAGTTTCAATCCATCACTGAATTACTAGAAATATGTACACAGATACTTGTTCCGAAAACCCAGAAATTCTACTTGCTACTTTTGGTTAGTACATTAGTTACATGATTCTAACAAATTAGCATCCGGCGTAAATCGGTAACCATGCTTGATCTCAAGCCGATTAGCAATCTCAAAAGACAAATGCATCCTTGGAGGCGTATTTCACCTGCCATTCGTGCAACACCCTCAAACCCCAATGCTTGTGGTCCACATTTCTGTCCTTGTACAGAGGTAGCTCCAGTACAAAATTTCCAATCTTCTCCAGTGAAGACCTGTAACCATTTTGGTACAGATGGCTATACTTGTCATCAACGTCAGAAACAATCAGTTGAAGGTCTTTCCAATTAGAAATCTTGATGCCGCAGTCCTCCTGTAGGCGTTCAACATCATTGGTGATATGCGCTCCGACAAAGATGTGGCCTTCCTCGCTGAGAAACTTGCTCAGGACATCAGGAAGGTTGTAGCCGGCATGGTGCACCTGGTAAATAAGGCAGCGCGACCCAACACACAATTGCAACAATGCGAGCTTGTACCCGCCACTGCGAAGCTCAATCCACTCGGTGTCCAATCTAACGAGCAAACATTCTGGAGGTGGGCTACCTTTGATTTCATTGATGTACTCCGCCACTACTCCCGCGTCGCAAGTGACGGTGGTCTTGATGCTCGGGTACCGCTCCTTGAAGAATTCAACCTCGTGCATCGTAGTTGGGGGCGGTCCCTGCTTCTCCGAAAGTCGTGGACGGACGACAGCGGGGCACCATTCGTCCCACTCCCGGCCCGCCGCGATCTCGAACGTCGGCTGGATCAACGGCCTCCCACGGGTTCACGGCGACACGCTTGCCACCCTGCAGTCCCAATCCAAGAAAACAAAGTTCCGAATCTTCAACCTCGTGACAAATCCACGACTAGAAACTCAATGTGCCTTGAAGGACTAACCTTCAAAGCGACGCTCTCTGCTGACGCGGCCGGGATTGCTCCGCCCGCATCACCTAGGTTACTGTGGAGGCCGGCGGCGGCAGTTGCCTCATCCCCCTTCGTTTGTGGGGCGCCGCCGTCACCCGATGCGTCATTTCGGGTCATCGCCGCCGTTTGGAGGTCGCTTGCGATGGCGGTTGCCGAGATTGCAAGCTTCGGGGGTCGCCGGCAATGGCGGCAGACAAGAAAACCCCTTCTCCTTCGATAAGACAGTTGGGGGGGGGCGGGGTAGGGATGATGCTAAACTAGTATATTCTATGCTGTCGTTTCGGATTCATATACAAGTCAAATCAACGTGGTGGTTGCCAAAGCAATGGGCATGGCAAGATTTGAAGACAACCGGCAAGACGAAGGGGCGGCGGTTCCTAATTAACCGCGACACGCACGCGCGCCTGGGGAGTCGTCGTCTGGCCGCAACGCTTCACCTGCACTGGATAGTTGCATGCAAAATCACACTAAGGGTGTGATGTCTGAAAAGGTTTGCGAAAAGATCTGTATTGCAAAGTAGATCCAAACTATGTAATTAGTTTTAGATTTCATCTACATTTACTACTCCATGAATGTGCACCATTAATTACAAATATTAAAGTAAGTTATTTTCAAAACTACTTTCACAATCTGTAGCTTAATATGGATTAAGTAGGTTCATTAGATTCGTCACACAAAGTTACGCTTACATGTAAAAAGGTTTTACAAATAAATTTTATTTAGTGTTCCATTTATGAAAGATTCTTGGGGCTAATTTTATTTAGATGCGAACGGGAGAAGGAACGCAGCGCTGTGCCTCGCGATCTCCCACGCGTTCAGTCGTACACTACTCGAGTACCCTGGACGACCGATCAACGAAGCTCCTACTGAGCACGCGTCAGGTGCTGTGACGGGTGACAAGACGGCACGGGGGGTCGGAGTTTGCTTCGTACACCCGACCACGCCCACCCCAAAGCAGTGAACAAGAAATCGCAATGGCACAAACAAGGAACAATGCGACAAAGTTCGATTTCCTCGGCAATGATGGGCCGGTACAGATTAAATTTACAAAGGTGAGTTACAGGCCGCCAATGTCGGCGGCGGCGCCGTCGCGAAGCACGCCATCGATGTCAACCCCCGCGGTGGTGCATCGACCGCAATGGGGAAGTGCAGCGCGTAGTGCCGGTGCTGATCCGGCGGTAACAGCCACTTCGGCTGCAGATCAGCCAAGGGAAACTCGACTTGAATGTCCGCCGTCGAGAGCGCACGGGCGGCTCCCTGGCGCGCACCGGCACGCACCGCCTCCTGGACACGCCCGGGGAGCGCGCGAAGACGGTCGGGCGGCCAGCTCGGAGCCCCAGGCCGACCACCGCGATGGCGACCTCCGCCGCGCGCGTAAGGTCATCGTGGCGATCCTCCAGATCGTTCAGGCGGTGGCGCAGCTCCTTCGCCTGCTCGCGGCGGAAAGACGCCTCCGCCTCCTCGGCTGACGCACGAAACAATGGCGACGAGTCAAACAAGAGCCTAGTGGGCGGCGTGCACTGACGGAATACAGGAACTCACCAAAGCAGCGGGCCTCCACATCGGCCTTGGCGTTGCGAACTTCGGCTGTCTCCGTCTCAGCCGCCTGAAGGGCGGTATGCATCGCATCCCTGGTCCCCTCCAAGTCCCATACCTTATGCAGCGCGACGTCTAGACGACGCCGCGTCCACGCCAGTTCCTCTGCCAAGTCCTGGGCCTCCTGACGAACGGGGGCGTCGCCCCGAGACGAGGAAGAAGACAATCTCCAGGATTCCGACGATGAAGATCCATCGGACGGAGGCGCCGCGCCGGCTGAAGGACCCGGGCCAAATGTCGCACTAGGAAACAGAAGAAGAATGACAGCATCAGATCCTTGACAAGCACAGGAAATTATGGAGACAGGAAGACACTCACCCCCGGAGAGAAATCAACCGATGGAGACGCGGCGGGACCGACGACGACGAACCACCAGGGGCCTCTTCTGCGTGGCACTTCTCTCCGGCCATCGCGGCGCGCAGGGAGTCGAGGGGGAAGACGAGCGGCTACTCAAGATCGACGAGAGCGGCGCGGTGCAAAGGAGCGGGATTGGAAAACACAGCGAGGCCCCGCGGTTATATAACCCGCGTCGGGTGAAGCGGTTCCTATTCCGTTTGGCAACTGCATTCGTACCACTACCATGTGGGGCCGTCAGATCAATGACTAAAAGGCAGAATATCCCATTGCATAAAATCTCCTCACCGGGGAATTGAAGGGACGCGACCCCACTCACTCGGCGGTGTGGGGCGGTTACCAAGGGTCAATGACGGGTGTACCCAGCCACTTGTTGGCCCACAAATCAGTCTTTAATGGAAATTTGACTCTGGGTGACCCCATCTGTGGACAGAGTTGCGGGTCCCACCTGTCGGTAGGATTGTTGCGCCAAACTACCGTCGGCTCGAACCCGCGAGAGATTTCCCCATTGGGCGAGTTGTGGGCCCCACTGTCGGCGCCCGCATTGGGATGTGTTCTTGAGTTGTTCATGTTCATAATGAACTTGATCATTTGTATCGTTTAATCATAACTTCAAAGTTGTTTATATTTGTCAAATGACGTCCAAATCAGGAAATTTTTTCCTACATTCTTATGACAACATAATCTAGATCATGGTGTCCACTGCATATCGTGTCATAGCGTCTGAGCAATCATAATTTAAAAATAGAACATTTCATAACTAGATCCAAGATTTTCAATCAGTAGACGACGTCAATTTGAAATGAGATGAATACCAAAGTTTCATAGCTCGTCGAGATGAACAATCTTTATATTGGTCGGATTTTGATTTGACGAAATGGTACTACACATTGTTCATTAATCCTAGGTTCACTCTCATTGTTTAAGAAACTTGGTTGGAGACATGTCATTTTTGTTCTACGTGATCGTACCCCTTCTTCAAATGAGAATCCAACCAATATAAAGATTGTTCATCTCGACTAGCTATGAAACTTTGGTATTCATCTCATTTCAAATTGACGTCGTCTACTGATTGAAAATCTTGATTCTAGTTATGAAATTTTCTATTTCTAAATTATGATTGCTCAAACGCTGTGACACGATATGCAGTGGACATCATGATCTAGATTATGTTGTCATAAGAATGTAGGAAAAAAATTCCTGATTTGGACGTCATTTGACAAATATAAACAACTTTGAAGTTATGATTAAACGATACAAATGATCAAGTTCATTATGAACATGAACAACTCAAGAACACATCCCAATCTGGGCGCCGACAGGTGGGCCCATAACTCTGTGCAATGGGGAAATCTCTCGCGGGTTCAGGCCGACAGTTTGGCGCAACAATCCTACCGACAGGTGGGACCCGCAACTCCGTCCACAGATGGGGTCACCCAGAGTCAAATTTCCGTAAAGACTGATTTGTGGGCCAACAAGTGGCTGGGTACACCCGTCATTGACCCTGTGATTCCGTGTCCTCCCTATGAAAGCGCAGTTTCCTTAAAACCCAATGAACCCTGCGACCCCCCAAATTCGGTCTACAACATGATCCGGAGGCGGCGGTTCTTTTCCATCTCCCCTCATCCTCGCCGGGGATAACAGCGTCGCACATCCAATTACCCACCGCGCGTGACGAACTGCAACCACTCCATGGAAAAGATCTCCGCGGCTCGCTACGAGGCGTCGTCGAGGCTGCTGGAACTGCCGACGGAGCTGACGATTGACATCGTCTCCTGCGTCGCTGCGCAGTCAGAGGATGCCATTGTGGATCTCCGCAACCTGCACGCAACATGCAAGGCAATGTGCATGGTGGGTGGCACCGCCACGGTCGGACGACGCCTAGCCCTGAAACGCGTCCTGCGGCGTCGATTCTACCTCGGCCACGAGTATCGCATGGCGCTCGTCAACACACTGGCCAACGTCGACAACCCGGAGGCCTTGTTCTAGAGCGGCTTGCGCCGCGCAATATTGGGGAACACACGTGGCATAATCACACCGTGCCTCGACCAACTACGGCGCGCCGTGGAGGCGGGCCACAAGGAATCGATGTACGCCCTCTCCCTCTTCCTCTACAGACCCAACAGCGGCGAGGCCGACGATGACGAGGCCAGGCGGCTCCTGCGCTTGATCGAGGCACCCCAAGAGGGGGCGATGGTGCTTCCTTGGATAAATTTGACTTGCACAAAATGCCGCTCTAGGATCATTGCGTCGACGTGGGACTACCTGCTTACAGATGCGAATGCGATTGCCGTGTCGCCGGTGCGGCGCCCGTACGTCGCCACGACGATTTGTAGTGTGCGGGTCGCGGGTGTGGCGACCACACAGGATGGCATGCTTGGTACTCGTGGCGTAGGTTCTGCAGCGAGGAGTGTAGGATCCGAAACGAGTGTGATTGGTTCTTCTACACACTCAAGGAAGCGTTAATGATCTGAAAGAAGGTATAAAAGTTGTGCTTGCTGATATTTCTTGATAAATTTGTTCCACACATGATGCACCCTAAAAGACATTCTGGATTTCAGTTTACATGTTTGCGTTCTTTCTTGTGTTTTACAGGTTCAGTGATTGCTAACATTGTTTCAAGTGCACGGGATTTCGAGTTATCAATTGTTCGACGAGTTCGTTTAATGCTTTCTTCATTTTCGGAAATTTATCCGCCACGACGAGGGACCTTGCGGAGAGAGGCTCGCGCGTCATTTCAGTCACATCTTTGAAGAAATCCAGCTAATAAACACAAAGCATGTCTCTCAAGTTGTGTCTTTCGACGATGTATGTGTCTTTACAATTGTGTCCTTGTAGAGCATGTTTTTGATGATCCTTAGTTGGTGTGGTGTCAACGTGACTCGGGTAGCTAGCCTGTGTAAACTCAGTTGTCATAAATCTTACCCATTGCTACCCGATCTTTATGTTGGTTACACATATTTGTGTGATGCATTTTACTCTGGTACAAATTTGATAAAGAGTTTATGGTAGTCTGCTAAAGTTTATACAAATATGACATTCGTAAATTTACTCTGACCAAATCAAAAAATGTGTAACCAATATACAATAACTTTGCAGTAAACAAGAAGTAAACTTTGTGGGACCCACCCGTCAGCTGGCCACACCAAAACGCATCCCTCAAATACGCCAACCGTTCAGAAAAAATGGGTAGCCAGCGATTTGGAATGTGGCGCCAGTTTTTTCCCATCCGAATTATTTAACTTTCGCCCAAACTACCGCGCAACTATGACTGGGGCCACCACGCCGGGTTACAAGAGTAAAAAGTCGCGCGTCTTTACTTTCCCTCCTGAATCCCCTCGCAAAACAAATCTACATCTCGGTCAGTTAGGGGCCGGGTAGACGATACGACTACAGCTGCCGCCGCCAAGCTGCTTCTCGCCGTACACGAGGATGCCGTCGTCGAGGGATCCGGCAAGGGTGACCCCTACGTCCTCTGAAGCGCAGCGCACACCGTCGTCGGCCATGCTACCTAGAATGTTCACAACAACCCCTGGTGCGGCGATTGGTGAACCTACCGCCACCATGGCCCCCAGGCCTAGGGCGACGAGGGCGCTCTTTGGGTCATCATCACCTTCGGGCGACAATGAAGCACGCGTCGACGTGGACATAGATGCAGACCCTGATGTTTTACCTTCATCTCAGGACGAGACGACCGAGGCCAGGTATGCTGTATCGTGGTTCGATCTTTCCCCTCGTTCGTACTGCTTCCAACATCTCATGCATCTGTGCATGCACTGGCACCCTAGATTTCATGCATTTGATCACGCGATTTGCACACCAAATTTCTTCACATGTTATTGATATGACATCGAAATGAATGCGCAGATCATTAGATGATTAGTCTTGGACCGTATATATGATTGAGAAGGTTATAGATGGGGAGCCAGATACAACACATACTTGTTACCCTCGTGGTAAACAAATCACCCTAGCAACCATAAACAACCGGAATCAAAAACTGGGGTATAGGATGAGGGACATTGTTTACTACAAGACTAGAATTCCTGACTCTCCTGCGAAGCAACACTCACTGAGATCGACTACGACGTCGACGTAGAAAGAATGAAACAGATTCACGAGGAGGAGATGGTGATCAAATTAGGTATCTCCAGAGAGCCAATACCTATAAACCATACCATGGCCATAACACCTTTGAAATCCAAAAGTGCTTACATACATGCTGATGATGAAGAAGAAGTAGAAGAACGTGACTTAAATGAATACAAACTTTGGCTAGCTGATTTGCATCAAGAGAAGAAAGCCTTGGGTAAGATATGCTTCAGCCAAATATTTGTGTACTTATACTCCTGAATTTGCATGTTCAGTCACATGAATGAAATTAATTATGGATTCTATTTCAGAATTAAAAGACATTTTCGGGGATGACACAATCGAGACATACGAGAGAATACCCGAATGTTGCAGGACTACTTGAAGACATCGGTAATATCCCTCTCCTAATTTGCAAGCAAATTACCATTTTTTCTCAGACTACAAAATATGATAGGTCATCATATGCCACTAAATTCTCTGCAGAACAGTTTGTGGACCCCACCTTCATTTTGCAACACAGGAATGAAATGAACCCAACACCTGCAGTGCAGCCTCCATCTCATGCTCGGCGTTGGAAACAACAGGAGCAAGGATCTGGTAACATGTGTTCCATAGAAATTACCTGTCTGTGCATACAATTATTTTTTGGGTATTATCACATGCATGTTGTTCGCATGGAATAGGCTCACAAAAAGTTAAGAAAAGAGGACGCGGTCCCGTAAGAGCATTGACGGTAATCGCCAAGAGAATCAAGGCGGGCAAGCGACGGTTGGACATTCAATTCTCTAAACATGGAGGACCGGTAGGTGATGACTACCGCTCATTCGTTGATGAAGTGGTCATGTATACAAGGAAAAGGGCTCCTATCATTGGAGTGAAATCATGGAAAAATGTTAGGGAAGAAGTCAGAAACGCAATAGCAACTGATGTATTGGTAATAATAGACTTTGCTTTTCAGTAAAATTCAAATAAAAACTAACATATCAACTCACATAATATTTGAATGCTATTGTAATTATATAACAGGCAAAGTGGGACATGGAGGATAATGCTGAATCAAGGGAAAATATATGGGCCATTGCTAGGGAGCGTTACAAAGGATGGCGTTCAACTTTCAGTGCTACAGCCAAGACATACAACAGCTACCACCATAGAATGTTACATAATCCTACAGAATTAGATATTGTTGAATGGCACTATCTGTTGAAGTATTTCAGTACTGCTAAATTCAAGGTTTGTTCCACATTGTTAATTACGATTTCTGACCACTACATTTTTCATTCAAATGGCGATGTCTGAGTCTTTAAGATTTTTGTTCATAACTTTACATTGTATAGGAAAGGAGCACACAAAATTCTGCGATTTGATGCCAACAAATGACAAGACATTTGTCAGGCGCTAAGTCTTATTCTCAGCGCAGCTATGAGAAGGTAATAACTGGAGAAGCACATCTCCAATCTGTCTTGCAGGATGAAGAACATTAATTTGTTATTTTCTTGGCATAACAGAGAGACCCAGAAACTGGTGAAGAGCCCGATGATATGGAACTTTGGTGGATAACTCACACTAACCAGGGGTCTTGGACAGACGAACAATCTAAAAATGTCTATGTGAGTTCTCAATGAATTAGTACATACATTACTATACATAGGCTTATGCAACTATAGAATGCAACCAATCTCTTGTTCAACTAACTCCTCCACCTGTGCCTTGCAAATGTTAGGACACCGCAAGCAGCGTTATTGCTGAGGCGGAATCAAATGCAGAGAACAACTTCGTTTCCCAAAAGGAAAAAACGAGATGTTCCAAAAAGCCTACAATGAAGTCACGAAGTGCAAATCAACCAAGTTGCATGGAAACGGGTACCTGGCAAAAAACCCAACTAGAAGGCAGCTGCTCAATGCGGATTCGTAGGGAAGAGCTACAGCATGAGGAACACGTCGAGCTCATGGACGCATTTGGGCAGCTACAAGAAAAAATGTCAGGATGGGAAGAAGAAAGGGAAGCAGAAAGGAGAGAACATGCACGCCAACTTGAAGAAAGTGAAAAGAGAAGGCAGGCAGATCTACAACAGCTTAGGCAAGAGTTCCTATCAATGCTGCAAGCATCAAATGGACAGTCACAAGTTCCACAGGTACTGGTCAAGCTATTTGCATGAATGGGTTTCTTTCCTTGGGTTCTATATATGAACGTTTGTATCCTTTCGTAGGTTGACCAGCCAATATCTGTCCAACCAAGCCTAAGCAACAATGTCACTGAATCTGCCGACGTGGCGGCGGTTGCATCAATCACCCAGCAAAACAACATTGTCACTGAATCCGCAGACAACGTGGCGGCGGAACCATCAATTCCTACATCTGGGAATGTACAGCCAGACTCCAGGAATGTGCTCTCGTGTACTCAGGTTGTTCTCGAATTCACAACTTTTTACTAGTACATATCATCGATTCTTCGATGAAATTACGCCTAATCTTGTCCTTCCAAATGATTGGTTCATAGGAGAAAGAATGCGAAGAAGTTCGAAAACAAGTATTTCGCAAAACCGAAGCACTAAAGGTGGTGTTAACAATCCCGAAACACAATCCACCGTTAGACAAATTTCTTCTCAACAAACTACGGTACAAGTTGCACAAAGGAGACGACAAAGCACCAAAAAGACATGAGGTGAAGCTTTTTTCAACAACTCTTACTTTGTGAATGTAATTCATGTTTCAGTTTGTCAAAGTGTGTTTATGGTTGTGGTAATTATTTGATGTCATTATGCTATTTTTATGAATCACAATCAATCTTTGGTTTGCTATATGTTGTTGTTTCACAAATTCCAATATTAGAGATTAATTGATGCTAGCTTAAAAATTTTGTTGATTCTTTACGGTGATGCGACCTCCTTGCATTGAATCCCCCTTTGCATCAAGTGTTGGGATCATCTCCAAGTCACAATTGGCGGACCAAGTTCTTCATGTCCTAGGAAATTTGTCTACTATGTGTTGAAACAATGTCCTGTGCCAAACTTTTCAGTATTTAAGTACTTCATGAGTCATGTAATTAACTCAGTGGATGGTTCAATGTTGGTTAATTAACTATAAATGCATAGTTATATTTATCTACTGATGTTAATTAATGTTGCAATTAGTGCTGCTACATAAATGAGCGTGGCAGAATACACCATATGTTGCAAATGATAAATCATGATATCACAACCAGTGTTTTTCATTGCCAAAAAGTAGCGTGGCAATAGTAAGGTGAACTTGTAGCACCCCTAATACGAACGTGGTAATAAGAAATTCAACTTGTAGCGACACAAAAGGAACGTGGCAATAGTATGGTGTACTTGTAGCAACCCTTAATAGGAACGTGGTAATAAAAAGTTCAACTTGTAGTAACACAAAAGGAACGTGGCAATAGATAGTGCACTTGTAGCAACCCTAATAGAAACGTTGTAATAAAGACTTTAACTTATGGCAACCAACCAAATTTCGAAGCAATAATAGAGGACCACATATTACAACCAATCAAATTACGTGGCAATAGAGGATACCACCTAAAGCAACGTAACCAATATCGTGGCATCAGACAATGCTACCTATCGCATCGAAATCAACTTTTGTGGCAATAGAGGAGACCACCTATAGCAACTAACCAATTTCGTGGCATCAGACAATACTACATATTGCAACCAAATTACTTTCGTGGTAATAGACGAGGTTCAACCAATAGCAACCAAAGTCAGTGCGTAGCAATACTATAACTTGCAACGAAACAGAAACGTTGCAATTGCACCTTTGGCAACACCACATATGTGTCGCAATAGTACACTTTGCAACCAGAACAAGCGTTGTAAGAAAACCTCATTGCAACGTTGCGTCATGTTGCAACAAAAAAACTTTGGCAACCACTAGATGGACAACGTCGTAATAACCTAATGCAACGCGGCTTTTCGCAGCCCACGGTCCATGGAATTGGTTGCAATTGTGTCTATTGCAACCAAATATGGCATATTGCAACACATTTTGTGCGTTGCTTTAGGGGGAAAATCTAGTAGTGTGATCGGACAACTACGTCCATGCTGGGTTCCGGGAGCGCATCCTCATGCATCTCCTCCGTGATCAGGGGCTATTGGAACCTCTGGGCCGGGAGCTGCTCCCTCTGACTCACTGGCCTCGGGCACGACACCTTCAATGGCCACAACTTCAGGGATCGCGGCCCCCTCGACTTGTGCCTCTGTTACCGCAAAGCGCACGAAGTCAACATCTGGGGGCTATGACTACTATACGAGGCAGCTAACACATACCTTCAACCATGGTAGCCTCTTGTGGCGTAGCCTCCACCATCGGCGCAATGGATTCAGCCCGAGGAAGGGATGCAGACTTCTCAACTGTTGGTGACCAGTTCTCTTTACTAGCTGTTGCACTAGGTTCCTCGCCTTCCCAAGACAGATCGGTGGATTTTCTGCATAGCACAACTTCGGTGATCAGCCAAGCAAGATTACCGACCTACTTGAACTACTCGAAGATTGATTATACTCACAAGCTTGACCGGACCACAGTCACAGTCGGAGCGCCAAGTATGCTGGCAATATCAACAAGCCCGGCTTCCGCGGGCGCCTCTTCTTCTACATGGGCTACTACTTGCTCCACGGCTCCAGTAGCCGCGGAGGGTTCTGGTCTCCTTTCTTCTGTCGGTGCCCGCGGCTCGCCAGTAACAGCAGCCTGCTGTGCCGTCTCCGGCATGGTCGCTTCAACGGTGGGGGATGGGCTGAGTCTCCTCTTAGTCGCTCCTCCCACCGTGTCCCAGTTTTCTTCTTCCCTCTGGTCCACAGGGTCGGATGGTGGAATATCTTGTGACACCTCAAGATTCAATTGTCAGCATGTAGTACTCTATGGAAGTACTCGACTACACTACTCGATGAACTCACATCTTGGGCAGTCGATTCAGTGATCTTCAGTTTTTTAGCGGCGCGCTTTCGCGCCACATTACGAGGCCTCCTCGGCGGTACGGGAAGACTAGCCTCCAGACTAGCCGGCTTCTCGGCAATGAGAGGGACTTCGGGTAGTCCAGGACGGCTGAACCTGGATCGTAGTTGAAAACGCTCCTGGAGCATCTCCCCATCCTCGTCGTCGGACGTGTCTTCAATGGTGATGGTGTCATCACCCTCGCCGACTTCGCGGCGTTCCTTCGTATTCCCCTTCCCCTCGTCCGGCACATCTTCAAGCCGAGGGGGAGGAGTTGGATCGGAAATGTACTTGGCGACGTCATCCTGCAGACAACAACTTGGGTGAGTACGACTACACCAGGCCAAATCAGTACTCAAGCCAGTAATAGTGCCTATTCACCTTGTTTGGCAGATGCGACGCGAAGTACTCTGGGACCGGGCAAGGAGTGTACGGCAGCATGTCCTTGAATATCTTGCCCAGCCTCTCGACAATGTCATCATTGTCGACTTCACCACCGGGCATCCTCGACGAATCTTCGTCGCCCGTATATTGGTACCCGAGGGTGTCGCGAGCCATTAGTGGCTGCACCCTCTTCTTCATGAAGCCGAAGGCCACGTGCTCGGCCCTCAGCCTGGCCTCTCTAAGGGCCTTGATCTTCTTCATCAACTCGGGTAGTTGGATACCCTCTTGCATTGTGGGCTCGGTGTTCCACCACACCCTGTGCTTCGGCTGCTTCCCGCTTGGCTTCGGCAGCTTCGGATGGTGGTTACATATGTAGAACCACTTGGACTTCCAGTCTTGGTTTGACTCTATCAGCTTGTACAACAAGTACTGGTCAGCCACATCCTCACGCATTTGAATGCGTGCTCCTCCGACTACTTGAGGGTCATTGGTGCTCGGCTGCGGCTTCACCCGGAAGAACTTTCGGAAGAGAATCCAGTGTGGTTTGATTCCCACGAACACTTTGCAGAAGTGCACAAACACAGAAACATGGAATATCCCATAGGGATTAAGATTCAGGTACTCGATGCCATAGTACCTGAGTAGACCCTTGAAGAAGTCGCTGGCTGAAACTGCTAGTCCACGCTCCACGAATCTAGCGAACATCAGAATTTCATCCGGGTTCTTCTCCATTGGATATGGGTCGCCAGCGGCGGCGCGCCAAAGATCTATCTCTTTCTCCCGCAGGAAGCCGCTATTCACCAGGGCCAGGAGATCTTCCGTCTTCAGTTTTGACTTCTTCCATTCCTTGGCCGGATTGGGATGCGGGGGAGATTGTGGCGACGACTCTAGGGTACATCCTCCCACCTCGCTATGGGATCTTTTCTTCCCCACACTAGTCTTCGGGCTCTTGGACGGAGATGGCTTCATCCTCCAAGTGCAGGGGGTTTTCACTCGCATCCGCTCGGGGGCTTCGCTGGTGGCGGTTGGCGGCGGCGCGCTTGGATCTCTCTTCTCTCCCGCGACAGCAACAGTGACAGAGGAGGGAAACTCTACTAAAGCGGCTGCCAATGAGGAGAATGAAAAACCCTAAGGGTTTCAGCATCTATTTATAGCCCAACAAGTGGCACCGCAACGGCCGAACGGATAAGTGCCGGCGTGTGAGTCAGCGGCGGCTGCCCGACTCTTCAGCTTCCGGTACTCGACGCAATCCATATAGGGGGCTCGGCTACATCTGTCTGATTTAGTGGGTGACAACAAGACTCAAGATCCACTCTGGACACATTCTACAATCAAGATGACCCTTCAATTCGAGAGGAAGTAATCGACTCAAGGCTCGAGGGCTCCGTGCCACGTGTCCTTCGGTTTTTTCTCCGGATTTTATGGGATAAACTTGGCAGAACTTCAGATTGATCCTCAGTTTGAATCTACGATTCGACCTAAGGCTTGGGGGCTACATTCCATACGGAATGCGATTCTTCAAATCTCATTTTCCATATGGTTCTTTCTTCAAGACAACACGAGTACTATTGAAGACCTTCAAGAGGAGCACTCGAGGACGCTTGGGAACTACTCGAGAAGACTTCAAGACTACTCAAGGATCAGCTGGAGTACCTTCCAGCCTCGGGATGCTTCAAGTATTCTTGAGGGCTTTGGCTTAGAGTACTCAGGGACGCCTGAGGACTACTTGTCAAGGCCGTAAAGACTACTCGAAACTATCCTGCTCGACTACAAAGTACTCGGGGACTTGTCGTATGGACATCCCTGGGCCAACTACCTCGGTGGGTACCAGGACCGACTACTTGGTGGGCCCCTGGGACTACCCGACTTGTGCTACACGACACCAGATGGCGTGAAGCGCAAGGACTACGGAGGAGGAGTACTTAGATAGGAAGCTGTGCATGTCCTGAACAATGTAGAGAACTCCTAGACGTACACGACTAGTACTCTCTCCCCAAACCGACTTGTAACCCTACCTACTGGGCTATATAAGGCGAGGCAGGGACCCCTATCTTTCTCATACGCATCATCTTGTAATTACACCAATCAATCCAAAGCTACGCAAACTACAGGATGTAGGGTATTACGCACATCGTGGCCCGAACCTGTCTAAATTATGTGCCACGTGTCTCTTCCTTCGAGTTACCGATCTCGGCAAGGCCACGTTCATCTACCTCGGATACTCCCCTTGGTAGGTTGCCAGTCCAAAACACCGACACCGTTCTCTTTTATATGGCGTTGGATTAAAGAATAGAGGGAGTATAAATAATGGTGGATGTCATTAAAACTATTAGGAATTGTCTTTATAACTACTCCCTCCACTAATATATATATATATATATATATCGGTAGCTACTATTCATCATCCAGGGTGTTGATTAATATTCAACACTCTCACGACGTGTTGTTCCCTCCGTTAGTGCACTTCCATATCCTAGTTAGTAATCAACTATGAAATGCTTTCAAATTTTACTCCCTAGAAATTAATCCCTAGAAAATAATTGCATGGACAATATTTATGCCTGCCTGCATGCGCACATACCAACAAAAGAATTGAACCATGTTAATTGGCGTAATTAAAGCAATAATCACCAAGTTGAGAAATCTGTAACTATAAAAATGTAGTCCAGGTCTCCTTTATTTGATTGTTTCCATGCCAATCAAGCCGGATTATGTACGCTGCTTGTGTCCAGCGTGACCACCACCATCTGTCGGTACTTCACATGAGTGTTGCAGCCTTTGTAGATTATCATCATTCATGATTTCTCAATAATCTGACTTTCGGTTTTCTGCAAGCTAGTCGACTAGTCGTACCACCAGGGTACCATCGCATGGATCCATGCTGGCACTCACCATCGCGATATGCGCTCCTCGCGGAATTGGACGACAGGCTCGTGTGTCCATGTGGTGCTAACATGGCGGTGGCTGCGGCTCCGGTGCAAGCGACAATCAGCGTGATGAAAAAATAGTGGCAGAGGTAGACACCATTTGGATCATCCTTTGTTCTATATATAATAATGTTATTTCTTTGGTGGATAATCATTATTCTAGAAAATTACTTCTCTATTATTGGTAGAGTACTTATTCTGTTTTGACCAGTAATACTAAGATGGTAATCAAATGTTTACTACAACAATATGAAAGAGTAATATTAAGACAATAGAAAAGTATTTCAATCAAAGGAATAATACTGAGAAGAAAAATACTGTGAGTGATATTATAGTTACTACTAGTGACTCACGAAGTTATATTAGTACAATGTAGAAATAATTACTCCTAATTATACATAAAAAATAATTTAAGCGCTTCTGGTTTTTGCATTGGCTCAAGCAACAGTAATTTCATCAATGCGGAGAAGTTTAGAAGATCATAACTTTCATGTCATCTAACATTTTATCAGTGGGTAGCTAGTAAAATTGTATCAACAAATTACTTCTATTGTCAAAATAATTACTCCTATTATTTTTTGCATATAGTTTGCTTGCTCCATGTTTGCAAATAAAATTATTTACATAATAACTCTTATTTGGCAGATGAAAATTATTTTTTCATGACAATATTTTTTCTTGAAAATTATTGTTACTACTTCGAACAAAATTAATTATTATTACTACTCCAATACGAAACATTCAAAACAGATGGATGAACAAGAGGGTGCTGAATAATGTTTAACACCATGTCAACTCCATCCAACTCTTTTACTAATCCTGCAAGACCGCATCCGCAATTAGCTTCTAATGTTTACTCCCTCAATTAATCATATCCATGCGCAGGTCAAACACATTCATTGGAATCAAATTATTTGACTTAATTAACTCTTGCATGCATGTAGAAATTGAAATTCATATAACTCCACCCAACTAGCTATAAAGATACATGCCATGGTCATGCATGTCTCCATTTGATTGCCTCTCTCACGGTCCCTAGGGCCTAAGTGGCTACGAACGCCTCACATGCACCTGCGTTTAATGGTGACACGACAACTTAACATTACCGTGGCCCTCAGCTTCTACCCGCACTGGCGTTGAATGGCGACATGATGACATGGCTATGGCCCTGCCCTGCACGCATGATGTGCCCAATTTCCCATACGGTTCTGCCCTGTTTGGTAATTAATTTGTCAAAATTGAAGTAGCTGAGAATGTTTGCCTAGTTTGGTTGATTCTTAATTTGGTGCATCTTGTAGAGCCTTGACTAACATAATTTTATCTGGCAAAAAAGTATAGCAGTATGAGTGGGCATGGTAGATGCACATTAATATTTAATTTAGTAATCACTACTTCTTGTTACATTTGAATTCCTTTTAATTAATGCTTGTTCTATTTTGTGTAGATTTCATATGATTTAAAATTGTAATATCGTATTAAGATTTTGAAAAAATACGTTTGGCCGGAGCTCCGATGAGATCCTGTAGCTGTAAAATATTATCGATTACCCAACCGTAAAATCATGTGAAGACGTTTCTCTCACCAAATTTGACTTGGCCTTCTGGCATCAAGAAGAGTGATTTTTATGTCCCGGTGGCTTGCCTACACTTTGGGTAGAACCACCATCAACACATCGCAGCCGAGAGTTAATACTACAAGCGTGTTCGTCAAACATAGAAGATATTCTCCATTGTTTATTGATGTAAATCAGATTCACTTCAATTGGTTCGATGAGTTTTACGACCTTTGATGAAAAGGTTGTAGGTAAGCCACCAAGATGGTGCTCGTCAAATTTCCTACCCAAGAGAATGATTAATTAAATCAAGTTTAGTCATGTGGAGTCATCGTGTAAGTGGTGCTGATGGTATCCAGTGCACATTAAACTAGATATTCAACACAGTTGGTATTACATCGAATGGAGTAATTTTGGTACTTTGAGATCAAATGGAGTAATTTTGTTGCTTGTTGGGCTCGCTGAAGCCCAAGCCGACACATTGAATACTCTTATAAAATAATAGTAATGTACCAAAGAAGTAATTTGTCTTCCAAATGAGTAAGAATTAATCTTATAATATATAGTAATTTGACTAATTATACTTATGTGGACAAAGGGAGTAATAGTCTATAAGGTCGACGTTCCATGCAAGGTTAACTCTGCTCTGTTTTCTATTTCAGCAAAAACATGCTAGGCAACTATCCAAATATATGTCAGCATTAATTGCATCAATATGCACATTGCAATAAATGTTTTGCATGCATGCAGGGCTAGTTATTTCTCTCCCAAAAATCAAGTATGTGCTTACTGGTGTATATATGGACGCCTAAATTAATCACTAAAATTTATATGTCAATACAAAATACTGCTACAACCAATATTTCAATTGAACAATACATAGTCCTCTAATATAATCAATTGAAAATATACTCACTATATTTCACTAGCAGACCGCTGATGCCTACAAATTGTTGATGCCCTTAGCAATGCACCGAACAGTAGAGATGACTCAGCGAGATAAATATGGTGATTGTAGCTTGCAGGCACGGCTGACATCGATGGCAGATGAATAAAGGAATCAACAACGGTTTCTTGGTAGCACCACCGTGGTAGATAGTCAAAGACTCAAGGAATGTAAAATCGCATGCAAATCATGTGTGTGTAGACGAGATTCATTTTTTTACCGCCTGAGATAAAAACAAAGTAACTACGTGATTATAAGGGTTCGCCGGACCTTCTTGGTGGGCGGCAACAGCATCACGCCGCCGTGGAAACCCCATGGTTCGCGCGAATCAAACAGAAGTAAAAAACTAATTCAAGAAATCATCTATATCAGATTTTACTCCCTAGACTGAGAAAGGAATAATTGTGTGATTACCTATAGCCTTACCAGAGTTCCGTCCATACAAACGGCGCGCGCTGGATATTATTCACCACACAGCGTGGTGAATATCCATGTCCTATATAGGTAATTTTAGATTTTTTCTAAGTCAAACTTTTCTTAATTAAGTACATTTACAAAGAAAAGTATCAATATTTATGACATCAAATACAAACATTACAAAAATAGATCTCATGATAAATCTAATTGTACTTATTTCATATCATAAATATATGTAGTTTTTTCCATGTAATCTTGATAAAACTTTATAGGTTTGATTTAGTACAATCCTAAAACGATATGTTTTATGGAAAAAGTCTTCTTCCCCCTTATATATGGGGTGTGGAACATCATCTCATAAGGGTATGTACAGAACACTTCAACGACAAAAACCCAATTGTCACGTCAGTTCCATAGTAGGAGGAGGTGTACACGTCGCGGGGTGGGCAGCAAAGCGGGTCAAATACACTAGTTTGATTAGATCTACCAAATAAAACAAAATAGATGACCTCATCACATGCAAACATGAATTGAACCTTTAAAAAATTATAAATCATAAAGTGACTATCCGAATTAAATTCTGATTGCACTTGAATTTCCGACAATAAAAACTTTGAAACAAGATCTCACTTGTCTATATTTTGACAAACTTTTTTTATTTGAAATGTTAATTGAGCTTATATATTTCGTGTAATACGTAACCTAGAACAAAATTTACAAACTACCAAAACAAAACATTTGTATGCACCGAACAAATTGTATAATCTGTCATAACAAATATGTATATGTGTCAAACAAATCTTAAACTGCCTAAACAAAGCATTGTACGTACCGAACAAATCATATGAATCGTCGGAACAAATATATATACATATGAAACAAATTTTACAAACTACCGAACAAAATATTTATATGTACCGATACGTCAATGTTATTTGCTGAACAAGTTTGCATATCATCTCGACCAAATAAATGAAGGGTCTGAACATATTAGCATAACGTTCGAAACAACTTGGTATTATAGGCAGAACAACTTTGTATGTCATCTCGAACAAACAAATGAAGTGTCACAATAAATGAGAGCAACTGTGAGAACAAGGTCCTTTATAGCTAGAACAAGTTTGTATGTCATCTTGAACAAACAAATAAAGTGTCAGAATTAATATTAACCGTAAATTTTTAAAAATCAGAACAAGTCACTCTTATATGCAGAACAAGTTTGTATGTCATCTCGAACAAAACAAATGCAGTGTCAGAACAAATCAAAAGAAGGGTGAGAATAAGTTATTATTATAGTTAGAATAATAATTATTATAGCCCGAACAACTAATTATTATAGCCACAACAAGTTTGCATGTCATCTCGAACAAAAAAATTAAGTGTTAGAAAAAAATGTCAGAACAAATGTGAACAACTATTAGAACAAGATCATATTGTAGTCAGAACAAGTTTGTATGCCATCTTAAACAAATAAATGAAGTGTTAGAATATACAAATAAACTAGGGGAACAAAAATTAAAATAAAGAAAAAAGAAATTGAGAAAAGAAAGAATAGAATATAAAGAAAAAACAAGAAATAGAAAGAAATAAATAAATTGGAGGAAAGAAGAAATAAAAAAGAGAAAAAACAGAAAGAAATAAAAAAGAAAGAAATGAAGAATAAAAAAAAGAAATTGAACAAAAATAAAAAGACAGAAAAATAAAAAATAGAAGAAATAAATAAAATGGAAAGAAAGAATAAAAAGAGAGAAACATAAAATTACAAAATACAAAGAAATGAAACAAGGAAAGATGAATAAAAAGAAAGAAATAAAAAACAAAAAGAAACAAAAAACAAATAAATCGAAATAAATAAATAGTAAATAAAAAGGAAATAAAAAATAAAAAACATAAGGAAACACATACCTGGTTGGGCTTCGCAGGCCGCAGCTCACGTCTGACGTCCGTCTCGCACCCACCTCCCCTGCGGCATGATGATATGTTTTTTGTCGCTAAAGCGACACATATCAGTCCCAACTCCATGACAATGTTGCTCCAACTTTTTTCTAGAGGGCCTAGCTGGCGGGCGATCCCAGTCCGCGACGGAGAACAAGACAGCAAGCGAGCGTACCTTTGTTCGCTTCTTTTCCACCAAGCACAGAAGTTTAAGGAGAATTGTAAGTCGGTGGCTACCTAAGGAAACTCCGATTCGATCCGCCCCCGGCTGGGAGGCATCTACCTCATCCCGATCACAAGGAGAGGTTCACCATGATGAGGGTCAGGTACTTGAATTCGATTCGTTCTGGAAAGAATTCAATGCATAGGGGACCATCCTTTTTTTGCGGCATGCTCTCTGATTTACGGATTCGCAGGGGGCTGAGGGCCAACCTTAGCTGACTACTGTCACACCCGATTTCCGGAGGGAAACCAGATGCATCTCATATGTGTGCCAGGATCTAGTTCCACACATATGATAGACGAAATGAGTGTAATATCATAGACAGTAAAAACGTAATAAGGGGTTTAACAACTTACTACACTCATTCGGAAGACACGAAGGTCTTTAACTTCGGAAAACGATAACTACACGTCGAGTCTTCATCTTCCGCTTCCACAGGCACTTGACTGGGGGAGACGCAAGCCTCAGAACTCCTCAAAGTCGCTGTAGAACTCTTCACCATTGTTCTCTTCTGAACAGCGGTAAGCAAGGCTGAGTACACTTATGGTTGGTACTCAACAAGTGGGGGAAGATGCAAGGCTACCAAGGATAGGCTATGGTTTTGCAGCGATTAGCATTTTAATGTTGGTCAAACTTTTAATTAAAGAACGCCTAGTTACTAGATGTGAGTATACACCAACCCACTTAAGAAACTTTTAAGCAAAACGACCCAAAGCTCATCGAACCACGATTTAATCTCATCTTCAAGTTCATTAATCATGTGAGGGTCCAAGCCGCTCATGACCGTGAGCACGGCTGATCGATCAGTTTTACACTCTGCAGAGGTTTGCACACTTTACCCACAGCTCGCGTAAAAGTTCCGAAGAACTTTGAACCCAACCATGCGATGCTGATCAGGCATCATACCACACTTCCGAGGTGTGATTGCATAGGGACGCTACGAAGCCTTTACAAAGGTATACAAAAGACTAACGACCCGCATAGTTACAGATCAGGGCGGACCATAACCCTCCCTAGTGGTTAGCACCTTAGCAAAGGCTGCTACCTGTCACACCCGACTTTCCGAAGAAAACCAAGTGCATACCTATATGCATGCCAGGATCAAGTTTCATGCATATAGTGACATAAAAGTGAATACAGAAACAGTATCACGTAAGAAAAAGAAAGATTATCAGAGATTTACGCTGAATCCTGGAAACAAAGGCTCCAAACATCACAGGCAGTCGACTGGGGGTTGCGTACGCCTAGCACCAGCAACATCTTCATAAGACTTCAAGTAGCATCCTCTTTCTGAGCAACAATGGTTATAGCAAGGGTGAGCACTTGTCGTACTCAGCAAGTGTGGGGAAAAGAATGAATGCAAAGGCTTTATAGTGGACTGGCTATAAGCATTTAAGCAATTTTAGTTGGTCAAGTTTTATTAGCACCTGATTACTAATAAAGTATAAGTATATACCAACCCACATTAAGCATGAGATAAGAGATACGCCATAAGCACATGGCAAGCACAACCAGAGAACACGATTTAAGTCCATCTTCAAGTTTAATTATCATGTGAGGGTCCAGGCCGCCCGTGACCGTGGGCACGGCTAATCGATTAGTTTTACACTCTGCAGAGGTTGTACATCTTTACCCACAAGTCGCGTAAAAGTCCCGAAGAACTTTAAACCCAACCATGCGATGCTGCGCAGGCATCATACCACACTACCGAGGTGTGATTGCATAGGGACGCTACGAGGCCTTTACAAAGAGTCCTCCCGTGCGTATTAGTCCATAGTAGTATGTCATATAGGCTATCTTTCGTACCACACTTCTATTACGGACGGTCAGCCATAGAGTACTTCCGTTCCAAGACCACTCCAGAATAGAAGTAGCCGTAAAAGCATTCCTCCGTCCCCAACCTACTATGCGAGTAATAACCACACAAAGACTTCCCTAATTAATCGGCCAAGACCAGAGCCACATAGTCCTTGTGGTTGCACTGTTATCCTGGGTGGTCGCTCCATGTTCCGATTAATCATATGGTCTTGTATTAAGCAATCAAAGATATAACATAAAGGTATAACATGATTCATCATTATTGTTCATTAAAACCACCATAACCCAGGTATAGCAACTAAGCATAGCTACCCAACATAAAGATAAACCCGTTTGATCAAGGCACAGGATAAATAACACTAGTCAAACCTTAAACATGGGTCCCATCATATTAATGCAAGCATATGCAATGAGTGATTAAATATAGTTCTTAGGACGAAAGATCAAGGACACACTTGCCTTTAACCAAAGTAATGTCGTTGCTCAGAATCTTCAACTTCAAGCTCTTCCAAACTTCTCGAACGGCGTTCACTCTAAGCGCATCAATCATCGGGCACAAGCATGCAAAGCAAACACACGAGTACAACTAAGAACAATACACCAATCAAAAGAAAGCTTTAAAAGAGCGCACAAAAGAAACGACTTGATTAGATGGATCACTAAAGAACACAAAGGGTGCTAGGAAGGGAAAGGCTTAGTTTGCTTTAAAGGGATGGTTGCGGAAGATTGGAAAGATCACTCTGGGATAGGGTTTGATTCTATTGGTTACGCAAGCGCGAGAAACACTGAAAACAAAACCAAGCTCGAAACTATCGTGAGATCATTATCGAACAACAAGAGACTACGCTTGGCATATCTTAATTAAGAAATCATGTGAAAGAATATTTCAGAGAAATACTCTATGTTACCATTAAACTAGTTACATTTAATTAAAGAAATCACGATAAACCTAATCATGTTTTATTTATAACATTCCAGTAGAAGTTATGTCAAATTAACAATTACTTTAGAAAGATAAAGCGGGTGTAAGATATCTAAACGAGTAACTTTATATCACGTGTTCAACTAAACATATTTATATGGAAAAGGCATTTATGAAGTCATTAGGCATATTAACTTTATTATGAAAACCGGTGTTTAACTCTAACATCTTTTATTTAAAAAAACTAGTTATAAATAGGGATTAACCAATTACATCATGATTAAAGAAAACCGGATTAGAACCTAATCAATTTTTATTGATAAAAGCATTGCAATAATAATTAGTCAAGATTAACAAGCATCTTTAATGTTAAAACAAGTAGCGGGTGATATACGTGCTAACGCATAAGTTATGGTGAAACGAACTAGAACAGCACAAACGAACTATCAACGCATAAGAGAACCTTAAGATGGGTTTAGGAAAACTAGTTTACGTAGAGAACTAGATCGAAGGGCAAGAACTGAGCAAAAGGTAAGCTAAACTACTTGGTAAAGGAACTGATAACAAGATTAGCTCTGAAGAAAGGTATAGCTACGAAAGGTTGAGCATAGGAACATAGCTGATTTATGAAAAGACAACCTAACAGAGATGGGATAGACATCAACTAGCTAGATGCTGATATACAAGATTCATGAAACAAGAGTGATAAGATTATTTGATAGGCAAATGAGCAGTGCAAACTACTCACACAGACAAAGCTACTGAGCTAAACAGAAACTCTAAGGCTTGATTAGATGCACACGGTTTAGCTTGGGGCTAACACTAGAAAGATTTAGAGCTTCGGATAACTTGATAAAAAGAGATAAAGCTGATACCGAACGTCTAACGAATTGTTTGCATAACTAAGAGAACAAGGCTATGAGCTGGATTTATTTTAATTAACAAAATATATGTAAGGATATTTCATAAAGAAAATACCCTCTGTTGGAATTAAAGTGAATTAAACTTTATTTGCAAAACCGGCGTAAAGAACTAGTCAAATTTTATTTATAAAGATTCATATATGAATTAATCAATTAAATATTTAATTTAGAAAAACTAAACTAGATGAACAATCTAAACGAAACTTTGTAATTCGAGTTCATCATATTATTATCAAAAACGATATTAAATTGGTATTAATCAAGATTAACATTTATTTATAAAGCTGGAGTAAAAGCCTAATCAACTTTTAATTATAAAAGTTAATTAATCATTAAGCAAATTAATATTTGACTTATGGAAAACCGAGTAAAAGATCTAATTAGATTTTATTCATAAAAGCATGTAAAGTAATCATTAATATATCTAAATTTGATTATGAAAAACGATATATAGATCTATATAGCTTTTATTTGGAAAAGACATGTATATCTAGTCATTAATCAAAATTAATATTAATTTTATTTTCAGAAAATAAAACATGGTGAAAACACACCACTAACGCGTGCTTTACATTATTATGGACCTAACACAACTTGAACGGGTTAAATCGGAGCTAAAACGAAAAAGATATGAGAAAAACAAGATTGAAAGGACCCGGTCGCGATTAACTATAGATTTCAGGGAGTAGCTGAAAAGATTCCCGAGACACGGTGAACAGTGCTCGTGAAAAGGATAAAACTCAGGGTTAGATCTATAAAAGAGCATGGGTGGGCTTTATGTGTGAAAGTGGAATCTTTGGAGGGGGTTATGAGCAAAGGTTGCAAGACACATGAAAGAGTATAAGGATTACTAAAAAGGGCGGGGACTTAGATGCAAACCGGCCTTATCTTCAACCTCCGGACGTAACGGACGGGAGCTCTCACGAACAGGAACTTAACTCCGGGCGCTTCCAATCCGCGGGCTTCCAGGCAGCTAGGGGTTTGGGGAAGATGCAAAACGGAGAGAGGAGATCGAGAGGATCGCGATGGTGCGCTCACCTCGGGCGGAGGACGACGGCACAGGCCGGATTTTGCGGTCAACTCCGGCGGGCGAGCTCGGTACGGTGGCGCTGGCTTCGGCCGGCGGCGGCACTGTAGGGCGGCGGGGCGCGCGGCGGACGGGGGAGCGGGGGCGGCGGCGGCTCCGGTGGGGTGGCCTAGGGTGCGCGCGAGGGGCGGCGCGGCGAGGCGGCGGCGGCGCAGGGCGCTAGGGGCGGCCGGCGGGGGAGGCGCGCGCGCGGGGCGCGCCTCCCCTTTTATGGGGGCGGGCGCGGGGCGGGGGCGGTCCGCCCCCGGGGGCGGCGGCCATGGCCGGCCGATGGGCCCCGCGGGCCCGGCCGGGCCCGCGCGGGCGCCGGTGGGCGGAGCGAGCCGGGTCGGGCCTCGGGCTCGGCCCCGGCTAGATAGGAAGTTTTTTTTTTTTTTTTTTAAATATTTTTTCCGTGCAAAGATAAATCCAGAATTATCTAGATAAATCTATAAAGTCACGAAAAATACCCGAAAAATCACAAAAATTCCAGGAAAATTCCTAGAGATAGATTAAGACATGAACAACCCAAATAAAGCATTTGGTGCTCATGAAAAAGATTTTAGAGCCTTCTAATAAATAGAAATAGCTCAAGGAAAATGAGAATAAATTCTAGAAAAATCCGGAAAATTCTCGGGAGAGTTTGGACAGCTCCTAAACGCATTTTTGAAACCTTTTTGCACTCAAGAACCACTAGATGCATCGGCATGAATGCAACACACATATCTTTTATTTAATTTAGAAAATCAAACAAAGGACTTTTCCTATACTATATTCCCTGTAAAGAAAATAAATGTTGGAAAAATTTTAAAATTATCAGAAAATCGTTATTTAATTATTATTTCTATTCACATCCTGAAATTGGAAATTTCAGGGTGTGACAAATCTACCCCCCTTAAAAGGAATCTCGTCCCGAGATTCGAAAAAGGCTAGCAAGAGACAAGGGTTTATTTCGAACTCTTTTCATATCCTTCAGCAATGTTCTTCCTTTCACATTACAGAAAACTTTCCACAGCCTAACTTATACCAACATCCTTAAGTATCGGGGATCTTGTCTTGCTTGTGTCGTTGTCGCCATTCCTTCTTAAAATGACGATCTAGAAACTTCTTCGGGCACCTGTTGATAAAGTGTCCACCAGCTTTGCAATAGAAACAAGCTTTACTTTCCCTAATATTCCGACGATTCTGTGGGGTCTCATAAATCACTGGTATTGTGACGCCATGAGGATATTCTAGATATGCATCTTCATTGTGATCTCCAGGAAAACCTTGGGCTTGAGACATATGATGTAGGTGAGAATTGTTATTAGCTTTCCCTGGATATTCCCGTTTTCTCTTCTTACTCATGATCTCCCGTAGCTTGCTTTCTAGCCCAATGGCTTTGTTGATTAAATCTTGTAGACTCGAATAATCGTGTAAGCTTAGTATACTTTGAAGATCTTCATTCAACCCTTTGATGAAATGCTCTCGTTTCTTCTTATCACTTTCACGGTCGATCTTGGGGCATATAGAGATAACCGAATAAACTTATCCCCGTACTCGCTTCACCGTCATCCGTCCTTGCTTTAAGTTAAGGAACTCCTTCCTCTTGAGCTTCATCGCACTCACGGAGTATGGTGTAAGATGAAGTTGTCTTTGAATTCCTTCCACACAATACTCTCAAGTTGCCGATGTCCATTGATGTAAGAATTCCACCACTCGAAGCTTCTCCGTAAGTTGCCAAGATGCATACAAAGCTTTCTCTCCATCATTGCATTGTACCACATCTAGCTTCTCTTCAATTGTCTTGATCCGGTCTTCGACTTCTAAGGGGTATGTGGTACCGGAGAACATTGGCGGCTCGGCCCTCATGAACTCGCATACTTATCGTCCGAGGGTGGATATGATAACCCATCTTGATTGTATCCATAGTCACCACCGTTCTCATAGCTTTCTCCTTGGTTACCTCCTTCTTGGTTTTCCATCCGGTTGGTAGGTAAATATACGATCGAAGGTAACAAGAGTAGTGCAAAACGAGTGGGGGAGAACAAGGAGGTGGGAGGTACAAAAGAAGAACCCAACTAGGCAACCGATGTTATTGCGGATGTAAGACCCACAATACACCAACACTCACTTCAAAGAACCAACACAAGCAATATCATAAAACCAAGCATCATCATGCAAACACACAATTCCACCAATCAAGGCATAGCTAAAGGGGAACGACACTACACGTTGTTAATGAAGTCAGGGGGTATCCTCCTAATAGATCAGATATATCTCCCAGCAAGGATATCCATAAATGATGGATTTTTCCCAGATCAAGGAGGCCAAAATTATGAGTTCAACCCAACTGGAATCACCTCAATCGGAGGTTCAGAACTCGAGATATGAATTAAAGAAGACGGCTATGTCAGCAGTGTTGGCAGATTCTGAATGCTCCACTAATTCGTAGGTATCTCCTTGGATACAAAACGAATACTACTGAATTTTGGATAGAATGAAGCTGATGCAATTCCTGAACTACTCCAATTGGATTTACCTCAATCGGAGGTCTATAGCCCGAGATATAGAATATTGAAGGTAACTAGGTCAGCAGAGTTTACAGGTTCTGATAGCTCCAATGTTTCGGGCATAGCTTCTGGACCATATAAAGGATAGGGCTGAATTTTTTATAGAAATTCACTTATGAAATTTAGGAACTAACCCAACTGGTTTCATGTCGATCGGAGTTCCGTAGCTCGAGAAAGAATTAAAACAGCGCTGATGTGTCGGGGAGGTGCGCGAGCAGATAGAATGCTAAGGGTAACGGTTCTACCATGAATCAAGGGGGTGTTTATTGCTTGAGGGAATAATTAGGCGAGGTCGAAGAGATGTTAAAGGAGAGTGAAGATAAATATACAAGAATTCATGGTATGGGGAAAAGAAGATGGTTAAGAGGTGAGATCCTTCATCAGAGAGGTCAAGGGTAAGGTAAGGAGGGATTGTAGAACAAAAGAGGCATTAAGAAACGACCAGTGCTAACTAGGCTTACGTCCTACAGTCGATACAGCTCTGATACCACTCTGTCACACCCGACTTTCCGAAGAAAACCAAGTGCATACCTATATGCATGCCAGGATCAAGTTTCATGCATATAGTGACATAAAAGTGAATACGAAACAGTATCACGTAAGAAAAAGAAAGATTATCGAGATTTACGCTGAATCCTGGAAACGAAGGCTCCAAGCATCACAGGCAGTCGACTGGGGGTTGCGTACGCCTAGCACCAGCAACATCTTCATAAGACTTCAAGTAGCATCCTCTTTCTGAGCAACAATGGTTATAGCAAGGGTGAGCACTTGTCGTACTCAGCAAGTGTGGGGAAAAGAATGAATGCAAAGGCTTTATAGTGGACTGGCTATAAGCATTTAAGCAATTTTAGTTGGTCAAGTTTTATTAGCACCTGATTACTAATAAAGTATAAGTATATACCAACCCACATTAAGCATGAGATAAGAGATACGCCATAAGCACATGGCAAGCACAACCAGAGAACACGATTTAAGTCCATCTTCAAGTTCAATTATCATGTGAGGGTCCAGGCCGCCCGTGACCGTGGGCACGGCTAATCGATTAGTTTTACACTCTGCAGAGGTTGTACATCTTTACCCACAAGTCGCGTAAAAGTCCCGAAGAACTTTAAACCCAACCATGCGATGCTGCGCAGGCATCATACCACACTACCGAGGTGTGATTGCATAGGGACGCTACGAGGCCTTTACAAAGAGTCCTCCCGTGCATATTAGTCCATAGTAGTATGTCATAGAGGCTATCTTTCGTACCACACTTCTATTACGGACGGTCAGCCATAGAGTACTTCCGTTCCAAGACCACTCCAGAATAGAAGTAGCCGTAAAAGCATTCCTCCGTCCCCAACCTACTATGCGAGTAATAACCACACAAAGACTTCCCTAATTAATCGGCCAAGACCAGAGCCACATAGTCCTTGTGGTTGCACTGTTATCCTGGGTGGTCGCTCCATGTTCCGATTAATCATATGGTCTTGTATTAAGCAATCAAAGATATAACATAAAGGTAGAACATGATTCATCATTATTGTTCATTAAAACCACCATAACCCAGGTATAGCAACTAAGCATAGCTACCCAACATAAAGATAAACCTGTTTGATCAAGGCACAGGATAAATAACACTAGTCAAACCTTAAACATGGGTCCCATCATATTAATGCAAGCATATGCAATGAGTGTTTAAATATAGTTCTTAGGACAAAAGATCAAGGACACACTTGCCTTTAACCAAAGTAATGTCGTTGCTCAGAATATCTTCAACTTCAAGCTCTTCCAAACTTCTCGAACGGCGTTCACTCTAAGCGCATCAATCATCGGGCACAAACATGCAAAGCAAACACACGAGTACAACTAAGAACAATACACCAATCGAAAGAAAGCTTTAAAAGAACGCACTAAAGGATAGGCTTGATTAGATGGATCACTAAAGAACACAAAGGGTGCTAGGAAGGGAAAGGCTTAGTTTGCTTTAAAGGGATGGTTGCGGAGAGATTGGAAAGATCACTCGGGGATAGGGTTTGATTCTATTGGTTACGCAAGCGCGAGAAACACCGAAAACAAAACCAAGCTCGAAACTATCGTGAGATCATTATCGAACAACAAGAGACTACGCTTGGCATATCTTAATTAAGAAATCATGTGAAAGAATATTTCGAGAGAAATACTCTATGTTACCATTAAACTAGTTACATTTAATTAAAGAAATCACGATAAACCTAATCATGTTTTATTTATAACATTCCAAAGTAGAAGTTATGTCAAATTAACAATTACTTTAGAAAGATAAAGCGGGTGTAAGATATCTAAACGAGTAACTTTATATCACGTGTTCAACTAAACATATTTATATGGAAAAGGCATTTATGAAGTCATTAGGCATATTAACTTTATTATGAAAACCGGTGTTTAACTCTAACATCTTTTATTTAAAAAAACTAGTTATAAATAGGGATTAACCAATTACATCATGATTAAAGAAAACCGGATTAGAACCTAATCAATTTTTATTGATAAAAGCATTGCAATAATAATTAGTCAAGATTAACAAGCATCTTTAATGTTAAAACAAGTAGCGGGTGATATACGTGCTAACGCATAAGTTATGGTGAAACGAACTAGAACAAGACAAACGAACTATCAACGCATAAGAGAACCTTAAGATGGGTTTATGAAAACTAGTTTACGTAGAGAACTAGATCGAAGGGCAAGAACCGAGCAAAAGGTAAGCTAAACTACTTGGTAAAGGAACTGATAACAAGATTAGCTCTGAAGAAAGGTATAGCTACGAAAGGTTGAGCATAGGAACATAGCTGATTTATGAAAAGACAACCTAACAGAGATGGGATAGACATCAACTAGCTAGATGCTGATATACAAGATTCATGAAACAAGAGTGATAAAAATATTTTTTTTGAAAAAAAGGGAAAGGCAAACTACTCACACGGACAAAGCTACACGAAGCTAAACCAACCAAAATACACACACCCTATAACCTGGGCTAAAACTCAAAGTCTTGATTAGATGCACACCGCTTAGCTTGGGGCTAACACTAGAAAGATTTAGAGCTCACATCAGAAAAACAACAAAAAAAGAAAAAAAGACGAAACCGAACGCCTAACGAATTGTTTGCATAACTAAGAGAACAAGGCTATGAGCTGGATTTATTTTAATTAACAAAATATATGTAAGGATATTTCATAAAGAAAATACCCTCTCGTTGGAATTAAAGTGAATTAAACTTTATTTGCAAAACCGGCGTAAAGAACTAGTCAAATTTTATTTATAAAGATTCATATATGAATTAATCAATTAAATATTTAATTTAGAAAAACTAAACTAGATGAACAATCTAAACGAAACTTTGTAATTCGAGTTCATCATATTATTATCAAAAACAGTATTAAATTGGTATTAATCAAGATTAACATTTATTTATAAAGCCGGAGTAAAAGCCTAATCAACTTTTAATTATAAAAGTTAATTAATCATTAAGCAAATTAATATTTGACTTATGAAAAACCGAGTAAAAGATCTAATTAGATTTTATTCATAAAAGCATGTAAAGTAATCATTAATATATTTAAATTTGATTATGAAAAACGATATATAGATCTATATAGCTTTTATTTGGAAAAGACATGTATATCTAGTCATTAATCAAAATTAATATTAATTTTATTTTCAGAAAATAAAACATGGTGAAAACACACCACTAACGCGTGCTTTACATTATTATGGACCTAACACAACTTGAACGGGTTAAATCGGAGCTAAAACGAAAAAGATATGAGAAAAACAAGATTGAAAGGACCTGTTCGCGATTAACTATAGATTTCAGGGAGTAGCTGAAAAGATTCCCGAGACACGGTGAACAGTGCTCGTGAAAAGGATAAAACTCAGGGTTAGATCTATAAAAGAGCATGGGTGGGCTTTATGTGTGAAAGTGGAATCTTTGGAGGGGGTTATGAGCAAAGGTTGCAAGACACATGAAAGAGTATAAGGATTACTAAAAAGGGCAGGGACTTAGATGCAAACCGGCCTTATCTTCAACCTCCAGACAGAACGGACAGAAGCTCTCACGAACGGGAACTTAACTCCGGCGCTTCCAATCCGCGGGCTTCCGGGCGGCTAGGGGTTTGGGGAAGATGCAAAACGGAGAGAGGAGATCGAGAGGATCGCGATGGTGCGCTCACCTCGGGCGGAGGACGACGGCACGGGCCGGATTTTGCGGTCAACTCCGCCGGCGAGCTCGGTACCGGCGGCGGCCGGCCGCGCCGGCGGCAGCCCGTAGGGCGGCGGGGCGCGCGGCGGACGGGGAGCAGGGCGGCGGCGGCTCCCGGGTGGCCTAGGGTGCGCGCGAGGGGCGGCGCGCAGCGAGGGGCGGCGGCGCGGCGCTAGGGGCGGCCGGCGGGGCGCGCGCACGGGGGCGGCCTCCCCCTTTATGGGGGCGCGCGGCGGGCGGCGGGCCGGTCCCCGCCCCCGGCGGGCGGCGGCCATGGGGGCCGATGGGCCCCGCGGCCCGCCCCGGCCGCCCGGCGCGCGGGCGCGGGTTGGGCCGGAGCGAGCGTCGGGCCTCCGGCCCGCCCCGGCCTAGATAGGAAGTTTTTTTTTTTTTGAAATATTTTTCCCGTGCAAAGATAAATCATAAATCTATAAAGTCACGAAAAATACCCGAAAAATCACAAAAATTCCAGGAAAATTCCTAGAGATAGATTAAGACATGAACAACCCAAATAAAGCATTTGGTGCTCATGAAAAAGATTTTAGAGCCTTCTAATAAATAGAAATAGCTCAAGGAAAATGAGAATAAATTCCAGAAAAATCCGGAAAATTCTCGGGAGAGTTTGGACAGCTCCTAAACGCATTTTTGAAACCTTTTTGCACTCAAGAACCACTAGATGCATCGGCATGAATGCAACACACATATCTTTTATTTAATTTAGAAAATCAAACAAAGGACTTTTCCTATACTATATTCCCTGTAAAGAAAATAAATGTTGGAAAAATTTTAAAATTATCAGAAAATCGTTATTTAATTATTATTTCTATTCACATCCTGAAATTGGAAATTTCAGGGTGTGACAAATCTACCCCCCTTAAAAGGAATCTCGTCCCGAGATTCGAAAAAGGCTAGCAAGAGACAAGGGTTTATTTCGAACTCTTTTCATATCCTTCAAAGAATGTTCTTCCTTTCACATTACGTAAAAACTTTCCACAGCCCTAACTTATACCAACATCCTTAAGTATCGGGGATCTTGTCTTGCTTGTGTCGTTGTCGCCATTCCTTCTTAAAATGACGATCTAGAAACTTCTTCGGGCACCTGTTGATAAAGTGTCCACCAGCTTTGCAATAGAAACAAGCTTTACTTTCCCTAATATTCCGACGATTCTGTGGGGTCTCATAAATCACTGGTATTGTGACGCCATGAGGATATTCTAGATATGCATCTTCATTGTGATCTCCAGGAAAACCTTGGGCTTGAGACATATGATGTAGGTGAGAATTGTTATTAGCTTTCCCTAGATATTCCCGTTTTCTCTTCTTACTCATGATCTCCTGTAGCTTGCTTTCTAGCCCAATGGCTTTGTTGATTAAATCTTGTAGACTCGAATAATCGTGTAAGCTTAGTATACTTTGAAGATCTTCATTCAACCCTTTGATGAAATGCTCTCGTTTCTTCTTATCACTTTCAGCCGATCTTGGGGCATATAGAGATAACTGAATAAACTTATCCCCGTACTCAGTTACCGTCATCTGTCCTTGCTTTAAGTTAAGGAACTCCTTCCTCTTGAGCTTCATCGCACTCACAGGAGTATGGTGTAAGATGAAGTTGTCTTTGAATTCCTTCCACACAATACTCTCAAGTTGCTGATGTCCATTGATGTAAGAATTCCACCACTCTGAAGCTGCTCCTGTAAGTTGCCAAGATGCATACAAAGCTTTCTCTCCATCATTGCATTGTACCACATCTAGCTTCTCTTCAATTGTCTTGATCCAGTCTTCAGCTTCTAAGGGGTATGTGGTACTGGAGAACATTGGCGGCTCAGTCCTCATGAACTCTGCATACTTATCGTCTGAGGGTGGATATGATAACCCATCTTGATTGTATCCATAGTCACCACTGTTCTCATAGCTTTCTCCTTGGTTACCTCCTTCTTGGTTTTCCATCTGGTTGGTAGGTAAATATACGATCAGAAGGTAACAAGAGTAGTGCAAAACGAGTGGGGGAGAACAAGGAGGTGGGAGGTACAAAAGAAGAACCCAACTAGGCAACTGATGTTATTGCGGATGTAAGACCCACAATACACCAACACTCACTTCAAAGAACCAACACAAGCAATATCATAAAACCAAGCATCATCATGCAAACACACAATTCCACCAATCAAGGCATAGCTAAAGGGGAACGACACTACACGTTGTTAATGAAGTCAGGGGGTATCCTCCTAATAGATCAGATATATCTCCCAGCAAGGATATCCATAAATAATGGATTTTTCCCAGATCAAGGAGGCCAAAATTATGAGTTCAACCCAACTGGAATCACCTCAATCGGAGGTTCGAGAACTCGAGATATGAATTAAAGAAGACGGCTATGTCAGCAGTGTTGGCAGATTCTGAATGCTCCACTAATTCGTAGGTATCTCCTTGGATACAAAACGAATACTACTGAATTTTGGATAGAATGAAGCTGATGCAATTCCTGAACTACTCCAATTGGATTTACCTCAATCGGAGGTCTATAGCCCGAGATATAGAATATTGAAGGTAACTAGGTCAGCAGAGTTTACAGGTTCTGATAGCTCCAATGTTTCGGGCATAGCTTCTGGACCATATAAAGGATAGGGCTGAATTTTTTATAGAAATTCACTTATGAAATTTAGGAACTAACCCAACTGGTTTCATGTCGATCGGAGTTCCGTAGCTCGAGAAAGAATTAAAACAGCGCTGATGTGTCGGGGAGGTGCGCGAGCAGATAGAATGCTAAGGGTAACGGTTCTACCATGAATCAAGGGGGTGTTTATTGCTTGAGGGAATAATTAGGCGAGGTCGAAGAGATGTTAAAGGAGAGTGAAGATAAATATACAAGAATTCATGGTATGGGGAAAAGAAGATGGTTAAGAGGTGAGATCCTTCATCGAGAGGTCAAGGGTAAGGTAAGGAGGGATTGTAGAACAAAAGAGGCATTAAGAAACGACCGAGTGCTAACTAGGTTTACGTCCTACGGTCGATACAGCTCGATACCACTCTGTCACACCCGACTTTCCGAAGAAAACCAAGTGCATACCTATATGCATGCCGGGATCAAGTTTCATGCATATAGTGACATAAAAGTGAATACGAAACAACGATATCACGTAAGAAAAAGAAAGATTATCAGAGATTTACGCCGAATCCCGGAAACGAAGGCTCCAAGCATCACGGGCCGATCGGCGGGGGTTGCGTACGCCTAGCACCAGCAACATCTTCATAAGACTTCAAGTAGCATCCTCTTTCTGAGCAACAATGGTTATAGCAAGGGTGAGCACTTGTCGTACTCGGCAAGTGTGGGGAAAGAATGAATGCAAAGGCTTTATAGTGGACTCGGCTATAAGCATTTAAGCAATTTTAGTTGGTCAAGTTTTATTAGCACCCGATTACTAATAAAGTATAAGTATATACCAACCCACATTAAGCATGAGATAAGAGATACGCCATAAGCACATGGCAAGCACAACCGAGAGAACACGATTTAAGTCCATCTTCAAGTTCAATTATCATGTGAGGGTCCGGGCCGCCCGTGACCGTGGGCACGGCTAATTGATTAGTTTTACACTCGCAGAGGTTGTATATCTTTACCCACAAGTCGCGTAAAAGTCCCGAAGAACTTTAAACCCAACCATGCGATGCGTTGCGCGGTGCATCATACCACACTACCGAGGTGTGATTGCATAGGGACGCTACGAGGCCTTTACAAAGAGTCCTCCCGTGCGTATTAGTCCATAGTAGTATGTCATAGAGGCTATCTTTCGTACCACACTTCTATTACGGACGGTCGGCCCATAGAGTACTTCCGTTCCAAGACCACTCCGGAATAGAAGTAGCCGTAAAAGCATTCCTCCGTCCCCAACCTACTATGCGAGTAATAACCACACAAAGACTTCCCTAATTAATCGGCCAAGACCAGAGCCATATAGTCCTTGTGGTTGCACTGTTATCCTATGTGGTCTCTCCATGTTCCGATTAATCATATGGTCTTGTATTAAGCAATCAAAGATATAACATAAAGGTAGAACATGATTCATCATTATTGTTCATTAAAACCACCATAACCCAGGTATAGCAACTAAGCATAGCTACCCAACATAAAGATAAACCTGTTTGATCAAGGCACAGGATAAATAACACTAGTCAAACCTTAAACATGGGTCCCATCATATTAATGCAAGCATATGCAATGAGTGATTAAATATAGTTCTTAGGACGAAAGATCAAGGACACACTTGCCTTTAACCAAAGTAATGTCGTTGCTCAGAATCTTCAACTTCAAGCTCTTCCAAACTTCTCGAACGGCGTTCACTCTAAGCGCATCAATCATCGGGCACAAACATACACAAAGCAAACAAACAAGTACAACTAAGAACAATACACCAATCGAAAGAAAGCTTTAAAAGAGCGCACAAAAGAAACGACTCGATTAGATGGATCACTAAAGAACACAAAGGGGGCTAGGAAGGGAAAGGCTTAGTTTGCTTTAAAGGGATGGTTGCGGAAGATTGGAAAGATCACTCTGGGATAGGGTTTGATTCTATTGGTTACGCAAGCGCGAGAAACACTGAAAACAAAACCAAGCTCGAAACTATCGTGAGATCATTATCGAACAACAAGAGACTACGCTTGGCATATCTTAATTAAGAAATCATGTGAAAGAATATTTCAGAGAAATACTCTATGTTACCATTAAACTAGTTACATTTAATTAAAGAAATCACGATAAACCTAATCATGTTTTATTTATAACATTCCAGTAGAAGTTATGTCAAATTAACAATTACTTTAGAAAGATAAAGCGGGTGTAAGATATCTAAACGAGTAACTTTATATCACGTGTTCAACTAAACATATTTATATTGAAAAGGCATTTATGAAGTCATTAGGCATATTAACTTTATTATGAAAACCGGTGTTTAACTCTAACATCTTTTATTTAAAAAAACTAGTTATAAATAGGGATTAACCAATTACATCATGATTAAAGAAAACCGGATTAGAACCTAATCAATTTTTATTGATAAAAGCATTGCAATAATAATTAGTCAAGATTAACAAGCATCTTTAATGTTAAAACAAGTAGCGGGTGATATACGTGCTAACGCATAAGTTATGGTGAAACGAACTAGAACAAAGACAAACGAACTATCAACGCATAAGAGAACCTTAAGATGGGTTTAGGAAAACTAGTTTACGTAGAGAACTAGATCGAAGGGCAAGAACGAGCAAAAGGTAAGCTAAACTACTTGGTAAAGGAACCGATAACAAGATTAGCTCGAAGAAAGGTATAGCTACGAAAGGTTGAGCATAGGAACATAGCCGATTTATGAAAAGACAACCTAACGAGAGATGGGATAGACATCAACTAGCTAGATGCCGATATACAAGATTCATGAAACAAGAGTGATAAGATTATTTGATAGGCAAATGAGCGAAAGTGCAAACTACTCACACGCACAAAGCTACGGAAAAAACGAAACTCTAAGGCTTGATTAGATGCACACGGTTTAGCTTGGGGCTAACACTAGAAAGATTTAGAGCTTCGGATAACTTGATCAAAAGAGATAAAGCGACACCGAACGTCTAACGAATTGTTTGCATAACTAAGAGAACAAGGCTATGAGCTGGATTTATTTTAATTAACAAAATATATGTAAGGATATTTCATAAAGAAAATACCCTCTCGTTGGAATTAAAGTGAATTAAACTTTATTTGCAAAACCGGCGTAAAGAACTAGTCAAATTTTATTTATAAAGATTCATATATGAATTAATCAATTAAATATTTAATTTAGAAAAACTAAACTAGATGAACAATCTAAACGAAACTTTGTAATTCGAGTTCATCATATTATTATCAAAAACAGTATTAAATTGGTATTAATCAAGATTAACATTTATTTATAAAGCGGAGTAAAAGCCTAATCAACTTTTAATTATAAAAGTTAATTAATCATTAAGCAAATTAATATTTGACTTATGGAAAACCGAGTAAAAGATCTAATTAGATTTTATTCATAAAAGCATGTAAAGTAATCATTAATATATTTAAATTTTATTATGAAAAATGATATATAGATCTATATAGCTTTTATTTGGAAAAGACATGTATATCTAGTCATTAATCAAAATTAATATTAATTTTATTTTCAGAAAATAAAACATGGTGAAAACACACCACTAACGCGTGCTTTACATTATTATGGACCTAACACAACTTGAACGGGTTAAATCGGAGCTAAAACGAAAAAGATATGAGAAAAACAAGATTGAAAGGACCTGTTCGCGATTAACTATAGATTTCAGGGAGTAGGCGAAAAGATTCCCGAGACACGGTGAACGAAGTGCTCGTGAAAAGGATAAAACTCGGGGTTAGATCTATAAAAGAGCATGGGTGGGCTTTATGTGTGAAAGTGGAATCTTTGGAGGGGGTTATGAGCAAAGGTTGCAAGACACATGAAAGAGTATAAGGATTACTAAAAAGGGCGGGGACTTAGATGCAAACCGGCCTTATCTTCAACCTCCGGACGAACGGACGAGAGCTCTCACGAACGGGAACTTAACTCCGGGCGCTTCCAATCCGCGGGCTTCCGGGCGCTAGGGGTTTGGGGAAGATGCAAAACGGAGAGAGGAGATCGAGAGGATCGCGATGGTGCGCTCACCTCGGGCGGAGGACGACGGCACAGGCCGGATTTTGCGGTCAACTCCGGCGGGCGAGCTCGGTGCGGTGGCGGCCGGCCCGGCCGGCGGCGGCACCGTAGGGCGGCGGGGCGCGCGCGGCGGACGAGGAGCGGGGGCGGCGGCGGCTCCGGGTGGCCTAGGGTGCGCGCGAGGGCGGCGCGAGGGCGGGGCGGCGGCGCGGGCGCTAGGGGCGGCCGGCGGAGGGCGGCGCACGGGGCGGCCTCCCCTTCTGTGGGGCGCGGCGCGGGGCCGGTCCCGCCCCGGCCGGCGGCGGCCATGGTCGGCCGATGGGCCCGCGGGCCCGGCCGGCCGGCGCGGGCGCGGGTGGGCCGGAGCGAGCTGGGTCAGGCCTCCGGGCTCGGCCCAGCTAGATAGGAAGTTTTTTTTTGAAATATTTTTCCTGTGCAAAGATAAATCCAGAATTATCTAGATAAATCTATAAAGTCACGAAAAATACCCGAAAAATCACAAAAATTCCAGGAAAATTCCTAGAGATAGATTAAGACATGAACAACCCAAATAAAGCATTTGGTGCTCATGAAAAGGATTTTAGAGCCTTCTAATAAATAGAAATAGCTCAAGGAAAATGAGAATAAAGTCCAGAAAAATCCGGAAAATTCTCGGGAGAGTTTGGACAGCTCCTAAACGCATTTTTTAAACCTTTTTGCACTCAAGAACCACTAGATGCATCGGCATGAATGCAACACACATATCTTTTATTTAATTTAGAAAATCAAACAAAGGACTTTTCCTATACTATATTCCCTGTAAAGAAAAATAAATGTTGGAAAAATTTTAAAATTATCAGAAAATCGTTATTTAATTATTATTTCTATTCACATCCTGAAATTGGAAATTTCAGGGTGTGACACTACCCCAAAAGGGCCGGGCTATACCCCTGCAACCCGGATCCCCCTCTGCTCCTTTCGGAAAAGGGCCATCAGATCAATCGCACACCTAATTAATTGGCTAAGGTCAGAGCCATGTAACACTGTGGTTGCGCATGTTTTCTTGGGTGGTTCTCCATGTTCAGATTAAATCACATGATCTTGTATTACCAGAAGCATCATCGTTAAACATACAAGCCTTTATCTTGGAAAACCATTTTTATCCAACCCAAGTTGAGCAACTAGCATATTCTACCCAAAAACATTTGTTAAACCGGGTTGACCCAAGGATTGTGGATAAAAGTCTAGGTAAGTCCTTAAAAAGGGTGTTCCCATCAATTTAATGCAATATCATAATAAATATAAACTTAGTTGTCATGCAATTACATAGGATAAAATAGAATCATGCAGGGGGAGAAGACCACTTGCCTTCCTTGCTTAAACACTGAGGTTCTTCTTCAAACACTTGCTCCTGATCTACTTCAACTGGTTGCTCGCTTGAAACTGGCACGATGTCTACGAGCACACAAGAATACATACAATAAACAAAACAATACACCAAGCATGAAAAGCTTAAAGGGAAAACAAGGTTTGGGTCTAGGAAAGCGAACACAAGGAACACTCGGAACTAGCGGGAGATTTGGATGATCACAAACAAGAGCTAGCTATGCGTTTGATATCTTTTAATTAAGTAAATTGTGTATATGTTATTTCAGAGAAATAGCCTATTTATAATTAAGCAAGTTATATTTATATTTAAAAGACGATGTAAGCCTATTCCAATTTTACTTATAAATATTCAAGTATGATTTAAGCAAATTAAACTTTTAATTTTAAAAGAAGCATTTAAAAGTATCTAGGCATTTATCTTTATATTTCGAGTTATTCTAATCAAATTATAATTTAAAAACACATTTATATTCATTTTAATCAAATTAACATTTAACTAAGAAAACCCGGGATATAGCCTATGTTACATTTTAGTATAAAGCAAATTGCATAATCATTAATCAAATTAAGTTTGATTATAAAACCGAGGTATACATCTAATTAACTTTTAATTAAAAGAAATATTCATTTAATATTAATCATATTAACTTTCTTATGAAAACACGTGTTAAACTTCTAATTAGATTTTAATTAGAAAAGCATGTGTAATAGGATTTAATCATATTTAATATTTAAATAAAATAAAATATAAAACAAATAACATGTACAACATTGGTCATATCACGTAGTTTTAGTTGATATGATCCTAACGCAACTTGAAACGGTGAAATCGGAGCTACAACGCAAAAGATGCAGCCAAAACAAGGTTCTAAAGCTAACGGGCTTGAAAAGACGGTTGCACGGACACCAAGAACGCTTAAAACGGAGCTAGGACGGAAAAGATATGGCTAAAACAAGATTCAGGGACTAATTTGTGAATATCTGGAAGTTTAGGCGGTTTTCTGCAAGATTCCAGGGACCTAAACATAATTATATGTGAAACTAGGAGGTCTAACATGTAAAAGGTCAAGGGTGGGCTTTAGAATAGAGAAAACAAGGACTGCAGGGGCCTAAGCATAAAAGAAAGGACTTAGTTGAAAGGCTTTTATATAGGTGGAAGGGTATATTTTTGAATTCTGGAAACTGGGGGTTCTTTTTGCAAAATTACCAGGGCGGCCAACGGGTGAGCTGTGGAGGCGCCACGTGGCGGGCTGCGGTTTGCTAGGCTGACGCAAGCTGACGTCATCGCTGACGCGGCGGTGACGCAGGCTCGTGGACCGCGCCTGTGGACCCGGTCCATCGGTCCACGGTGGACCGATCAAGGGGGTACGCGGATCCTTTTAATTTGGACCGCCCGTGTCCATCGGACGGTCCCGGATGCTTGCGGGCGAGGCCGTCGGGGAAACGGCCGGCCTGCGGCGGCGCCCGGTGACGCCGGCAGTGGAGTTCGCCGGAGAAGCCAAGGACGGCCTCCCGGTCACTGAATCGCACGGGAAGATCACCAAAATAAAGAGGAGGACACAAGGACTTTACCTGGGGGCTCGGAACGGCGAGAGCAACGGTGGAGAAGGAGATCGGCGGCGAGGGGCGGTGGTGGCGGTGGTGCTCCGCGGCGGCGGTGCTGCACTTGCGGAGTAGGGAGGACAAGTGGCGTGGGGTGAAGAGGAGACCTTGCTCGTCCTTTATACGGCATAGGCGAGGGAGGGGAAAGGGCGGCCGAGGCGGTGGGCGGCGAGGTCAGTGACGACCGCCATTAATGCCAGCGGGAGCTCGGTGCGCGACGGCGGGTTCCGGGATCGGGCGGCGCCTGTGGAGGCGAGGAGGAGGTGCGGGAAGCGCGAGGGGAGTGCGAAGGAGCAGTCGTAGGGCTCTCGGGTGAGCTTTTATAGAGTGAGGAGGGGAGGAGGGGCGACGACCGAAGTGATGGCCATCAATGCCATGGCGGCACCGGCGGTTTTGATGACTTTCAAGAGGGGGTGTTTGAAGGCGGAGGGTAACTGAAGGGGATTGATGGAGGGGAGTAAGGGAGGGTTTTTACCGCGCCTTGATGGGGAGGATTGAAGAAGGGAGGAGGCGCGGACGACGAGGGGACAGGCGGCGCGGCCATGGGGGTCGGCCGGCTGGAGGTAGGGGACGAGGCTGACGGGTGGGCCCCGTCCGTCGGTGAGAGGGAGAGAGAGGAGGGCGGGCGCTGGTGGGCCGGCGTGTTTAAGTGGGCCGGGCGAGGAATTGGGTCGCGGCTGGAAAAAGAAAAGGAGAGAGGGGAGTTGGGCCGCGGGGTTGGGGAGGAAGGATGGGCTGGGCCGGCGGAAAAAGGAGTCGAGGTGGGCTTGTTGTCGTCCATGGGCTGAATGGGGAAAGGGGTGAAGGGGTTTGGGAGAGTTCTCTCTCTCTCTCTCTCTCTTTTCAAACCTTTAAAATTTAAATTCCTTTTCAAACTCTCATTTCAAACTTTTGAAATTGAACTCTTTTCAAAACACTCCAAAATTTTCAAAACATTTTTAAAAGCTTTTAAAACTTCACACAAACAAATAATAAAACCATGCATTCAAATCATGATGCACAAGCACTTATTGCTTCTAAATTATTAAAATGATATTTAAATATTTTAAGGCCAAATTTATTTGATAATTTAATTAATCCTTAGAAAATTAAAACTAAAACACCTTGTTGCTTATATTAATTTGGTGATGGAATTTTAGGGTGTTACAACTACGTATGAAACTAGCTTTTTACCACCCAATCTTTCCAAAATCGGGAGTAGTAGTTTTGGACAGCGGTTTGCTACAATAATAATGGTTTTATATTTTTAAAAATATTTGAAAAATCATAGAAAAATCGTAAAATTAAAAAATCCAGTTTTGTTAGACTCCACGTGAGTAGATCTACATATTGAATATATAATATGATATACTTTAGAACATTTTTGTACAACTATGAATTAATTATATAAAAATCATAGATCTAAAGCTACAACAAAACAAATGTTCTAAAGCATAATATATTATATGTTCATTTTGTAGATCTACTCATTTGGAATCCAAAAGAATTAGATTTTCCATTTTATGATATTATTTATTTACTACAATTTTTCAAATATTCGGCCGAAATAACCGGAAAAAAGACAAAACCGCATTTGTTACTACTGTCCAAAACTGCTTCAAAGGTTAATTTGACTAATTTTGAAAAGTTCGGAGGGTAAAAATATTAGTTTGACAGGTTGAGGGGTGATGTGATCCACCTTCTATATGTGGAGTGGAGGGGTCGTGTGGATTTGTTTCCGAGGAGCTATATTGAATGATATTTATTCTATTGTTACTAATATAATTTTCATAAAGCTATTTAAATTTTTTATCTAAATTGAATAACGAATGTCCTGCAATTTAATAATAATTGTACATGAATATTAAATTAAACTTAAAAATCTAATTTATCTATTTATTAATTTAAACATTTTTACATTGTTTATTATTCATTGATAAATGTTTGTATATTTTATTAGAATATATTTATCCTAGGTTATTTTTTCATAAAGCTCACTATTTTAAATAATTATTAATTAGTGTAATTTTTCATGAGTTATCTTTGTTTGTTACATACCCATACTTTAGTTACATACCCATACTTTAGTCTGTACCTGCGTGATGATTTTGCTATTGAAAAGCCATCAATTGACATTATCTTCAGATCGAGTAAACATCCAAAGGATATCTGAATATGAGACATTCATTTTGTATTCATATTCGAGAACATTTGAATTTGTATTTGTATTCAATTTAACATTCGTATATTCCAATTCCATATCCGAATTCCATCCCTTGAGACCGGTCCCCAAGCGCACAACAATGACATTGGGCCGGTCATCCAGTGGTCAGGTCGGTCAACGTGATGGTGGCGCTTGGCTCGGCTGCAAAGCGAACGAAGCCGTTCAACAATAGTCCTAGCTAGCTTGTAGGGGTCCAACTGTTGTCACACCTGTTTTCCGAAGAGAAACCAAGTGGATCTCATATGTGCGCCAGTATCAGTTTACACACATATGATAGACGAAATGAGTGAAATACCATAAACAGTATTTAAATGTATCTCAGAGTTTAACCACTTATTACACTCATGCGAGAAACTCTTAGGTCTCTAACAACGGAAAACGATAGATACTCGACGAGTATTCGTCTTCCGCTCCCAAAGGCACTTGACTGGGGGACCGCGAGCCTCAAAACTCATCATAGTCGTCGTAGAACTCGCCTCCATAGTTCTCCTCTGAACAGCGATAAGAAAGGCTAAGTACACTTATGGTTGGTACTCAGCAAGTGGGGGAAGATGCAAGACTATCAATGTAGGCTAACATTTTGCAGCGGTTAGCATTTTAATGTTGGTCAAGTTTTAATTAAAGAACGTCTATTTACTAGGTGTAAGTTCATACCAACCCAATTAAGAAATCTTTATAACAAAACAACCAAAAGCTCATCGAACCATGATTTATTCTCATCTTTAAGTTTATTAATCATGTGAGGGTCCAAGCCGCTCATGACCATGAGCACGACTGATCGATCAGTTTTACACTCTGCAGAGGTTTGCACACTGTACCCACAGTTCGTGTAAAAGCTCTGAAGAACTTTAAACCCAACCATGCGATGCTAGCCAAGCACCATACCACACTTCCAAAGTGTGATTCAATAGGGACGTTACGAAGCCTTTACAAAGGCATGCAAAAGACTAACGACCCGCATAGTTACAGATCAGGGCGGACCATAACCCTCCCTAATGGTTAGCACCTTAGCAAAGGCTGCTACCCCAAAAGGACTGGGCTATACCCCTGCAACCCGTATCCCCCTCTGCTCCTTCTGGAAAAGGGCCACTAGTACGATCACACACCTAATTAATCGGCTAAGGTCAGAGCCATGTGACATTGTGGTTGCACATGTTTTCTTGGGTGGTTCTCCATGTTCCGATTAAATCAAGTGTTCTTGCATTACCCAAAACATTTACCATTAAACACAGAGCATATCCTTTTTAAAAAGACCATTTTATCCAACCCCAGTTGAGCAACTAGCATTTTCTACCCAAAGCGTTTATTTGAGGACCATGTGTGGTTCGAGGACCGGTGGATGGTCACTTTCTTGTGCGATGAGTGATTGACAATGTTGTGTGGACTGATTCTTGGCTAAGTATTGCAGGTGCAGGTTGCGGCTTGACTGGTGTTGGTGCAGTGAAGAACAAGCGCGAAAGGTTGTCGCCGGTGAGGCCTCCAGGTGTCGAGAAGACAAGTAGCCTTTGTTCGAGGGACCCGGTGGCCAGCGGGGTCAAGTGCGGGCCGCATGGTGGCATGAACAACAAGATGAAGTCGTGGACGGTTTCTTGGTTGAGCCTCAAAACCAAGGTCGAACTAGGACTACGTGGGAGCCGATTCATGAGTGGCGATTGGCGGAGGCTACATCGAGTTCGCGGGGTTTCCGGTGGTTCACCAAAAAACCACTGGGTTCCTTGGTTGATCCACAAAGCCAAGACCGAAGAACCGAAGACGGTGCTGCAACAGTGCCAGACCGGTCTGACCGGTGGGTCTGATCGGTCTGACCGGTGGGTACCGGTCTGACCGGTGAGGAGCACCTGTCTGACCGGTGTGAGACGACGCAGTCCGGAATATTCTAAGCGGAGGACACGCGTCGGGATCGCAAGGCTTACGTTGAGGCTAAGCAGGTTGCGGTCGCCGGGCATCCGTCCGATGGAGAAAACTTGAAGACTTCCAAAACCGCCCTTGAGGGGCTTGTATCCCTAGTTGTTAGGAAAGGGTATTTTAGACTTTCGGTTGCCTCCATATAACCCATGAGGTGAGAGGATGGCAGCAACTCTCTTGGAACCCTAGTTCATTTGCTTTCCTATTTTCCCTTCATATTTTTCTTAGGATTTCCATAGGACTAGCTTGAAAACTACATGGTGAGATCTTGTTGAGAGGGTTGGATGATCGGGCGGCAAGCTAGACCTTGTATGAACCTTTGTGGCATGTATAGATGATTCGGCGTGGTTCCTCAAGGTTTGGATGTGTTGTTCCCAGTTGTTCTTGGTGGTGATTTTCGGAGCCCTCTCTTGTTGATTCTCTTGGGGTGTTTTCGGGACCATGCTCTTGGGGATTTGATGGGGAAAATTTGTGGGAACCCTTCGTGGTTCTTTGGGCTGTGATTCCCCTCCCAAATCTGTGAGTAAAGGGGCTCAATTTTGGGGTTTTCCGTGTTCTAGGGTTAGAGGTGCTTTTGGCGGGATTTCTTCGATTCCTCTTGTTTGGACAAGTTTTGGTGAGATTAAACTTGGCTATGGACTCCTCATGAGGTGTTCCTATTGTCCCCAAAGTCTTGTTGAAGCCTGTGGAGCGATTCGGGAGATCAAGGCTTGGATTTGGAGGAGTTGACCCACGGGTGCTGTTCATCCCGAGCTGCCCAGGCTACACCGGTCTGACCGGTGGAACCCTTGGTGGGTTTTTGCTCGGGTGAACGTCTGGGTGTGTTTGCTGTTGTCTTGTGTTGGGGCTATTTCGAGTTTGGGTCTGTTTGGAGGTCGGTAGGCCTGTTTGGTGCTTTGGGGATTTCTGACTGTGACCGGTCTGACAGGTGTGTTGCACCGGCCTGACCGCTGTGTTGCACCGGCCTGACCGGTGTGGAGCCTTTCTGTGGAAGTCGCCAAGTTTCACCAACAGGGACCGGTGTGACCGGTGGTGCTCACCGGTGTGACCGGTGTTGGTAGGTGGACACGAGGTTTGGTGTTCCGCTGCGATCTCGGGTCGGAAGGTTGTGTGTTGGTAGCACTCCAGTGGCAACGTGGACTTGGCCAATTTGGGTAGTGAGTCGGAGACGTGTGTTGGAAGCCGTGTTCGTCTTGTTGAAGTCTTCATCTCCTTCGAGAAGAATTTTTATCGGCTCCCATTCACTCCCCCCTCTCTGGTTCGCCGTATCGGTCCTTCATTATTTAAACAGGTTGTATCAAGGATCAGAGTAAAAAGTCTAGGTATGTCATTAAAAAGTTGTTCCCATCAAATTAATGCAATATCATCATAAAAGTGAACTTAATTATATTGCAGTTACATAGGATAAAATAGAACATGCAGGGGGAGAAGACCAGTTGCCTTCTTCAACTACAGCAAAGTCTTCTTCTTCTTCAAATAACTGCTCCTGATCGACTCCGATAGGTTGCTCAGTTGAAACAAGCACGATATCTACGATTTCACACATAAAGCATATAATAAATAAAACAGTTCACCAATCAAGTCTAAAGACTAAAAACATGCTTCTAAAGCGATCAGCTCGCTGAGACTATCGCATAGACAGCTGAAACGCTAAAAACGGAGCTATAACGGTAAAGATACGCTAAAAACAAGGTACATGGACTAAACTGCGAAGAACTAAACATTCCAGGGGTCTAACAACAAGAAAACAGGGGCTAAAAACTAATTAAACTTAAAAACAGAAGGTTTAAATCATAAAAAGGCTCAGCTGGACCTCAGGTATAAAGATATGATAAAACAGTGGCTCAAACGTAAAGTAAAGGACTGGATTGTAAGGAATTTCAAGGGTGGAAGGACCGGCATGTAAAATTAAAGAAACCGAGGGGCTCTTTAGCTTTTATGCCTCGGTTGACTGGTATGAGACCGGTTTGACCCGTAGGCCGGTTGGATCTGGGCCATCTGCGCCCGATCCAACGGCTGGCGTCGTGCGCACGTGCCCGATGAAGGATCAGATGGCGACTACAGAGGGGGGGAGTGAATAGGAGCCGGTAAAAATTCTTTCCAAAGAACCCGGCCTATACCCTAGTCAAACCCCGGTCACACACAGGCGATGGATCGAGTCACACACCAATCGCCAAGACCACGAGGTTATGGATCAACCTCTAGCCTTAGGAACGATTCCTAAAAGCACACGCGGAAGCACTAGAAAGGGAGGGAGGAATCGAACCAAGAAGCAAAGCACACAGGCTCTGGCGGACCGTCCGGCCAGGAGGGGCGGACCGTCCGCGCGAGCCTCGCAGCCGTCCGGCTCGCTCTCGCGGACCGTCCGCGCCAACACCGCGGACCGTCCGCCCAATGCGCGCGACCGTCCGTTAAAGCACACGGAACCACCGGTAAGCGACCCGAGAAAAACGAACCGCCCGCCAAGGCCGGCGGACCGTCCGCGCCACCCGCGGACCGTCCGCTACTCAAGCTCGGACCGTCCGCAAACCGCCGCAACAAAAACCAAAAGCCACATCGGATCGAAAGCAAGGACGCGCAAGAACACGACGAACACGCGACGAACACGCCACCCGCGGACCGTCCGCGACCACCCCGCGGACCGTCCGCGCCGCACGGACAGAGCAGAAAACTGCTCGACCTCGAAGGTCAACTCCCCCAAATCATCATCGGATTTCCCAAACGGTTGAAGCTGTGGAGACAAGGGTTTGGGGACTTGAAAAGCGTCACACAAGGATGCTATAGCCCAAAAATCTTGCCTCCTAACTCCCTAAATCACCGGGAATCGCGAATCCTTTGAGCACCACCGAAAACTAGAGCACCGAACGAAAACTCACGAATCGAAGTGGTTTCCCGGTGTTTGAGGGCACAAGATCAATCACAAAGATGCACGAGACATCTATCCATGTTTCCCTCAAAGAAATCCGTGGAGAAACCCACTCAAATCCGCGGAAACACACCGGGAACAAAGGCACGAAAAACAAGCACAAAAAGGCCACGAAAACACAACCCCGAATCTTCTATACAAACCAGGAAAGATTCACAAGGTCTAGCATGCCGCCCTAGCATCCATCCCTCTCAACAAATCTCTCATGAAGCTCTCATGCTAGCCTAGAGAAAATGGAAGAAAAATAGCTACGAAAATGAGAAAGAGGAGGGAGGAAATGAAACCCTAAATCACCGAGCGAGAGAGCCATCCACACACCCTCATGGCTTATATATCGGGTCCCGCCGGAGTGGTAAATGACTCGACTACCCCTAACATAACTACTGGCGATACAACCCACGCGGGGGGCATTTAGGTAATGTTTGTGGGTCTTGCCATCGGACGGCCACCTCTTTGCCGCACCCCGCGTCCTCCCGACGCAAGCCATGCGACCCCGCCGCGTGTCCTCCACCTCGAAGTTTCCCGACACGCCCGGATCCCGTCTCCGTCGTGTTGGGCCCTCGGACTTGGTTTTGAGGCCCAAACCAAGAAACCGTCCGCCGATGGTTTTGTGGGCAAACCACCAAACCCCGCGTGCTCGGTCCGGCCTCCCGCCAAACCACTTGACTTGACCGCCACCGTGCACCGGCTCGTCTGTCCATGACTTCGTCTTGCTCGTGTCGCCACCATGTGGCCCGCACCCGGGCCCCGCTGTCCACCGGGTCCCTCGAACCGAGCCTACTTGTCCCTCCATCTCCCGGAGGCCCCTCAAGGCTGAAGACCTTTCGTGCACGTTCTTCACCTGCAACAACACGAACTAGGCCGCAGCCTACACCTGCGCACTAAGCCAAGAGTCAGTCCAACACTCGTTGTCAATCACTCATCACTGAGGAGCGGTCATCCATCGACCACTGGGACGCTCCTGGTCCTCAATCTCCCCCTTGATGAGTGCATTGACAACACACAACGCGAAATGAAATTCAGAGAAAAAGAGAAAGGAAGAAGAAAGAAAAACAAAGAAGCTCAACTCATGACCGAAACCGAAGAAAGGCGAAGAAAGGTCACAAGCCAAGCAAAGCACAAACTCCACATCGAAAACAGCAAGAAAGCTCCCCCTGAACAAATGCAAGCTCCCCCTGAACATGTGGATGCAAAGTCCCAAATTTCAGCTCACCTCTTCTGAATTTTCATTAAGCTCACCTCATCTCCCCCTTGTTGACAATGTATGAATCAAGGTGAAAATGCAGAAATGCAAAACAAAGCATATAAGCATCTACATCAGCTTCTCAAATAGGCCAAATCTAGTGTCAAAGGCTAAAAATGAGACAAAGATCACACACATGAATCATAGCATAGTCAAAGCATTGCCACAAGTAATATATGAAAATACAAGCATGTGACAAAGCAAAATTTTCAGATTTAAGCATTTTTTACCAAAAGAAGGCTCGCTTCACATGTAAAAGCCTATCTATGTCACACTTGAGCCACAAACATGCATACCACTCAAAGATCATACAAGGATATCAAATTCTCAGCAAAAGATCATGGCAAACACCCATAAAGCAAAGCATGTCATGTCAAAGCTCATGAGCCATGTGTCCACTTCGGGGAGACTTCTCACCCATAAAGCAAAGCATGTCATGTCAAAGCTCATGAGCCATGTGTCCACTTCGGGGAGACTTCTCCACTGGTGAACATCATGCAACATGTTTTGCACCCATATGTGAAAGATAAAACATTTTAAGCATAGACATGATGGATGGAGCATTTTTCAAGCAACATACACTTCTTTTCAAGATTAATTCATTTCATGGCACATGAAGTGCCTTTGCGGCAAAAAGAAGCTTATGCTCCTCCATGAATGCAACATAGGCTAAACATTCACAATGATATTCGGCCTTTGGCCCAAATGCAAGAACAAGGCATCCAAGCACAATCTAAGCATGAAAAGCACATTTAGACCAAACTGTGACATGGATACACAACTACACACGAGTGGAGTATGTTTCATCAAAAATTAGTCAAGATTAGCAATTTATTTCAAAAAGGGCTATCTCACCACACATATATCTCAAATATTCCAAGAGCATAGCCTCACATCACCATTTCTCCACACATATGACCAATATCTCACAAATAGCCAAAGAGACTCAAATATGGCATATGAAAGAAGCTCATCATCCTAAAATGCAATATGATACAAATGCAACATGATATATGACAAGATGGCTATCCTACCATGGTTTATACATCAAGCAAAGCATGTATATACATCAAAGTAAAACATGATATGATACATATGGTACAAGAGAAAATCCCCCAAGAATCAACTAGAAAGGGCAACAAACCCCAAGTTCCCCCCGCAAGCGCACAAGTAGCTTGGTCGAGAGGCTTTGTGAAAATGTCTGCAAGCTGATCTTGGGTAGGGACATGGCTCAACACAATGGTTCCTTTCTCCACATTGTCCCTCAAGAAATGATACCTCACCTCTATGTGTTTGGTTCTGGAGTGAAGCACTGGGTTTTTGGCTACGCTTATGGCACTGGTGCTATCACAAAGAAGTGGGATCTGGGTGCACTCCTCACCAAAGTCTCTCAAAGTGTATGAAATCCACAACAGCTGGGAACAACAACTCGCGGCAGCAACATACTCCGCCTCTGTGGTAGACTGAGCTACACTAGACTGCTTGCGGGAAGACCATGAAACCAGCGAAGACCTAAGAAACTGGCAAGTACCAGAAGTAGACTTCCTCTCGACTCGACAACCAGCAAAATCCGCATCGGAAAAACCATGAAGAGAAAGAGTCGAGGAGGACAAATACCAAAGGCCAAGACCAAGGGCAGACTGTAGGTACCTGAAAATTCTCTTGACGGCCTGTCGATGTGATGTCCTCGGTGAAGCCTGAAAACGAGCGCACAGACACACGCTGAACTGTATGTCTGGCCTCGTCGCCGTCAAGTAGAGGAGGGAGCCGATCATGCTCCTGTACTCCCGCTGGTCCACTATTTCTCCGTCCTCGTCCGCATCCAAAGTGGCCGTACTCCCCATGGGAGTCGACATCGGCTTCACATCTTGCATCTGGAACTTCCTCAACATGTCTTTTGTGTACTTGGTCTGGTGCACAAATGTACCGTCCTTCACTTGCTTGATCTGCAGTCCGAGAAAATACTGCAACTCGCCCATCATGCTCATCTCGAACTCCCTGCTCATCTCATCTGCAAACTTGGCAACAAGGTTATGTGACGAGCCACCAAAAACAATATCATCCACGTATATCTGAACAATCAACAAGTCATTTCCATGCTTGAGGAGAAACAAAGTCCTATCAACGGTACCCATCACAAACCCTCTGCTCAACAGAAAACCTCTCAATCTCCCATACCAAGCACGGGCGCCCGTTTCAACCCATACGAGCCCTTTTCAACCCGTACACCCCGTGTGGGTACAACTCGCTCTCAAACCCGTGTGGTCGCTTCACATACACCTCCTCCTCTATGACCCCATTCGAAAAGCACTCTTCACGTCCATCCGAAACAACTTGAACCCTTTAGCCACGGTAAAGGCTAGAAGGATCCGAATTGCCTCAAGACGGGCCACGGAGCAAAGGTCTCCTCATAGTCGATCCCCTCCTTCGACTAAACCCCCGAGCAACAAGTCCGGACTTGTTCCTCACAACCATCCCATTCTCTCCCTCTTTGTTCTTCCAAACCCACTTGGTTCCTATGGGATGGCAATTTGGAGGTGGTTCAACTAACTCCCACACCTGGTTCCTCTCAAAGTTTTCCAACTCCTCATGCATAGAATTGACCCAGTTTGCATCAGATAAAGCATGTCCAATGTCCTTGGGCTCAAAAGTAGCAACAAAAGCAGCATGAGCAAAATGAGAGGAATCCCTGGACCTCGACCGTGTAGTGCGTTCGTCGATATTCCCAATGATCTTCGACAGGGGATGCACTTCTTGAATCCGCCGGGGAGCCTCACGCCTCGAGACTACCTCCCCCTCAACTTCAGCTTCTCTCGTGTGGTCCTCTTGTTGCACCGTCGTTGTCCATGAAGTAGACGGTCCACGCTCCATAGTGGTCGTAGGGGAAGTAGTGGGTACATACTCAGCTTCAGGCGCATGGTTCTCCCCATCATCATCTCCAGCTTCATCCTTCTCCTCTTCAAAGAGGTCCTCAGCCATCTCTTCGTCACCTACACATTCAAAGCCAAGAGAGGTACATGGCATTGTCTCGTCGAAGGTCACCTCGCAAGTCTCCATGATTTTGTTAGTCTCAAGGTTAAGCACCCTATAGGCTCTAGAGTGGTTAGCATATCCAAAGAAAATACCATCACTAGACCTAGCCTCAAACTTGTCGAGTTTTCCCTTCTTCAAAATAAAGCACTTGCAGCCAAAGACTCGGAAGTGACTCACCTTGGGTGCCCGACCATGCATAAGCTCATAACAGGTCTTCTTCTTGAAAGCTCGCAATAAAATCCTGTTGGAAACATGACAAGCCGTATTGACCGCGTCAGCCCAATACCTCCTAGGAGTCCTGTGCTCATCGAGCATCGTCCTAGACATCTCACAAAGAGTCCGATTTTTCCTTTCCACGACTCCATTTTGAGGGGGCACATAAGGGGTCGAATACTGATGTTCAAGACCTAGATCACGACAAAAGGCATCAAAACGAGAGTTCTTGAACTCAGAGCCATTATCACTGCGGATAGCTCGAATAGCATTCCCATGCCTCTCGTTTTTCAACCTCACGATCAGATCTCGAACAAAGCCAAAAGTCTCACTCTTATCTTCCAAGAAAAACACCCAGGCATAGCGAGAGTAATCATCCACCACAACAAGGACATACCACTTCCCACCCACCGAGCGAACTCGAGCTGGCCCAACAAGGTCCATATGCAACAGCTCTGTCGGACGCTCGGTCATGACATCGGTCAGGGGTGGATGGGGAGTGGCTACCATCTTGCCATGCCTACACGGAGCACAAACCAAATCCTTCTCAAGCTTCAACCTCGGCAATCCTCTGACAAGGTCAAGACCACTCAAGCGGGAAACCAAATCAAAGCTCAAGTGTCCCAACCGCCTATGCCATTTCCACAAATCAGAAGAAGGACCGGCCATCAAACAGCGAGCGAGGACCCAAAGAACGAGAGAAATCAGCCCTGAAAATCTGACCCTCGAGGATGATCATACAGACAAGATCACCTCGAGAATCAAGCAAACGAGACTCGCCAGACTTGAAACGCACCTCAAAACCTTCATCAAGCAACTGAGAAACCGAAAGCAAATTGAACCCCAAAGACTTCACAAGAGCCACTCTCTTCAACGTTACCTTGTCACTCACATGCACAACACCCTCAGAAAGCACCCTTCCTCGTCCATTGTCCCCAAATGTGATGTACATCTTTTCCTTCACCGGGGTGAGGGCCGGAGAACCACTTCTTATCTCCGGTCATGTGTCGAGAACACCCGGAGTCGATCAACCAAATGTCCTCCAAGCCTCCCCGCCCGCAAGTCGAAACAAGAACGAGAATGAGCTAGCGACTTGACACCGGGGTTAGCACAAAGAAAGTTAAACCGGTGTCGAGCCATCTCGCTCAAAAGAGGGGTTAGCAAACATCACTCCCTTGCCACCAAACTTCCCATGTCCCATGGGAGGAGTACGAGCACCACGAGGGGGAAAACGTGGTCCGTAGTTCCTCCGGAACCCAAAGCTGCGATCATCTCCCCGAACCCGTATTGAGGACGAGTAGGGGGACGTCCCAAGAAAACCACCACGAGCCCGACCAAACCTCTCACCAACGACGCACACCATCATCTCTCCTAGCAAACCTCTCACCACCACCTCTCTGTGGGAACCTGCCAACACTCCTCACACTTCCCACACCCCGTGGAAGTGGCACTCTAGGCTCAGGAATACCATGAGGCTGGCGATTCCTGTCCTGGTTCGCTTGCTCCCTAGCAAGCCTCTCATGCCTCTTCCTCTTGTAGCAAAACTCCGCAAGATGCCTCTCCTTGCCACAATACTCACACTTGAAGGGGATGTGTTTTGGTTTTGGCTTTGGCTTCTCTCTAGGCTTTTCACCCTTCTCACCCACAAACTTCACCGGTTTCTGGAAGTCATTTGTCTTAGGTGGGAATTTGGGTGGATCTTGGGTTGTGTCAAGCTTGTTGCAAAGGTAGTTGGGCTTTGGTGTGAAAGAGTTCTTGGGTGCTTTTGGAAGTGGGACTTGGATGTCTCCGATCACTTCAAACTCGGGGTTAGACTCAACACACTTCTCATACACACTCTCCCCACTGTTCTCTCCCACTTTCTCACCCAACTTCTCAAAACCCAAACCACGACCATCAGCTCTCTTGAACTCCTCAATCATGATTTTCAATTGAGGTTCCCGCCGTACAACCAACCCAACACCTTCCTCAAATAGTCATTCTCCTCATAGATGACATCCAAACGGGAAGTAAGTTCAAGATTGCGCAAAGTAACCTCATCACAGCTAGTGCATGCATTGACAACAGGAGATTTCAAAGATGCTTCCAAAGAACTAATGGTAGAACGAGCATCAACAAGCTTAGCATGCATAGTAGGACATAATTTACAAGCACCAAGCAAAGTGGGTCTAGCCTTAAGCTCATCATATTCAGTCCTAAGAGCATCTAGTTTAGCCAAAGTAGAAGCATTCTTCTCATTAAGCAGTTTGATTTCATTCAACCATGCATCACACTCAACACATTCAACATCATCAGAAGTAGTAGGAGCAAGTTTCAAAGAGTTATTCTCAAGTTTCAATTCAAGCAATTTTGACTCTAACTCTCCTACTTTCTCGCTAGCATTCTCAAGTTGTGCCCTAAGTTCTTTCCTCATCTTTTTGGCATCTCTAAGCACACTATCGCGGTTGTCAAGCAAACCATTCAACCTAGCAATCTCAGCAAGCAAAGAGTCGGGGTCACGGTTTACCTCATCCTCCGAGTCGGAGTCGCTGTCTTCGTTCTTGCTCTTCTTGCTGCTTGAGCTATGGGCCATGCCACAAAAGCCCTCAAGCGCCACACAGCTCGGCCCCGCCGAGGTTCCGCTTGCACTCTTCTTGCCCTTGCGCCTCCCGACGTCTTCATCTTCGCCGCTTGAGCTTGACTCGCTCCTCGCTTGAGCTTGAGTCGACGTCGCTCGCACCGGCCACCATCGCTCTTGCCTTGTTCTTCTTGTAGCCGCTCTTGCTCGGTCGCCGCTTGTCCTTGTCCTTGCTCTTGGACTTGCTCGAAGTGCTTGCCCTTGGAGGAGTACTTGTCTTCACGCCTCGGGTGCGCCTTGTACTCTTTCACCTTGTACTTGTTCTCCTCCGCTTCCGGCACTCGGCGATGAAGTGGCCACGCTTGCCACACTTGTAGCATGTCCCCGAGCTCCGCCTTGCATTCCTCCGACTCTCGTGTAGTCGATCAAACCTCCTTGAGAGCAAGGCCGGCCTCCTCCTCGCCCAAAGACATCAAACTCCTCATCCGGAATGGACATAAGAGAAGAAAAGGAAAACCGTCGACAGGAAGGGTTAGATTTGCCCTTTGATCCGCCCACAAGAGCAAGACTATGGTCGGTCGAGCCCTCATGCTTGGACCGCAACTTCCCCGTCAACCTCAGCCCGACTTGAGCTTAGAAAAGAGGTCATCCAACTCAATAGTCAAGTACGCCGTACTCCTTGATGGCCTCAACCTTAGCACCCCAAACATTCGGGTCCAAGACATGCAAGAGCTTCAAAGCCTGATCATGCTCGGTGTATGGAAAATCCTCAACATTAGCTTTCATGTTGTTCACGATGGCGGTGAACCTCTGAAACATCGCATCAATGTCCTCACCGAGAAGTGGAGTGAAATTCTCATATTGCATCCGGTAAGAGACAAAGAGGCGAGCCTTCACATGGTTATCACCACCGTGAGCAACCAACAACTTCTCCCAAATTTTCCAAGCAAGATTCAAATGGCGAACACGCTCAAACTCAGGATCACACAAGCTCTGGACCAAGTGATCAACGGCTTTTGCATTAGCCTCATACTTGGCCTTAGCACCGACATCGGTCACCATAAGAGTATGGATGTTGACCGAAATAGCATAGGTCTTGTCAAGCACAATGAAATCCAACAGCTTCCCATGAAGAAAGATCATCATACGAGCCACCCACTTGTGGTAACCCTTGCCATCAAAGTGCGGCGGACCGCCCCGCTCAACGTACACCATCTTAGGATTCGAGACTTGTCAAAGTCGCAAAGAATCCGGCACCAGGCTCTGATACCAATTGAAGGATCAGATGGCGACTAGAGAGGGGGGGGGAGTGAATAGGAGCCGGTAAAAATTCTTTCCAAAGAACCCGGCCTATACCCTAGTCAAACCCCGGTCACACACAGGCGATGGATCGAGTCACACACCAATCGCCAAGACCACGAGGTTATGGATCAACCTCTAGCCTTAGGAACGATTCCTAGAAGCACACGCGGAAGCACTAGAAAGGGAGGGAGGAATCGAACCAAGAAGCAAAGCACACGGCTCGCGACCGTCCGGCCAGAGGGGCGGACCGTCCGCGCGGTGCCTCGCGGACCGTCCAGCCCCCGCTCTCGCGACCGTCCGCGCCAACACCACGGACCGTCCGCCCAACACCGCGGACCGTCCGTTAAAGCACACAGACCACCGAAGCGACCCGAGAAAACGGACGGTCCGCCAAGGCCGGGTGGACCGTCCGCGCCACCCGCGGACCGTCCGCTACTCAAGCTCGACCGTCCGCTACTCAAGCTCGGACCGTCCGCAAACCGGCTGCAACAAAAACCAAAAGCCACACCGGATCGAAAGAAAGGACGCGCAAGAACACGACGAACACACGACGAACACGCCACCCGCGGACCGTCCGCGACCACCCCGCGGACCGTCCGCGCCGCACGGACAGAGCAGAAAACTGCTCGACCTCGAAGGTCAACTCCCCCAAATCATCATCGGATTTCCCAAACGGTTGAAGCTGTGGAGACAAGGGTTTGGGGACTTGAAAAGCGTCACACAAGGATGCTATAGCCCAAAAATCTTGCCTCCTAACTCCCTAAATCACCGGGAATCGCGAATCCTTTGAGCACCACCGAAAACTAGAGCACCGAACGAAAACTCACGAATCGAAGTGGTTTCCGTGTTTGAGGGCACAAGATCAATCACAAAGATGCACGAGACATCTATCCATGTTTCCCTCAAAGAAATCCGTGGAGAAACCCACTCAAATCCGCGGAAACACACCGGAACAAAGGCACGAAAAACAAGCACAAAAAGGCCACGAAAACACAACCCCCGAATCTTCTATACAAACCAGGAAAGATTCACAAGGTCTAGCATGCCGCCCTAGCATCCATCCCTCTCAACAAATCTCTCATGAAGCTCTCATGCTAGCCTAGAGAAAATGGAAGAAAAATAGCTACGAAAATGAGAAAGAGGAGGGAGGAAATGAAACCCTAAATCACCGAGCGAGAGAGCCATCCACACACCCTCATGGCTTATATATCGGGTCCCGCCGGAGTGGTAAATGACTCGACTACCCCTAACATAACTACTGGCGATACAACCCACGCAGGGGCATTTAGGTAATGTTTGTGGGTCTTGCCATCGGACGGCCACGCCTTTGCCGCACCCCGCGTCCTCCCGACGCAAGCCATGCGATCCCGCCGCGTGTCCTCTCGCCTCGAAGCTTCCCCGACACACCGGATCCCGTCTCCGTCGTGTTGGGCCCTCGGACTTGGTTTTGAGGCCCAAACCAAGAAACCGTCCGCCGATGGTTTTGTGGGCAAACCACCAAACCCCGCGTGCTCGGTCCGGCCTCCCGCCAAACCACTTGACTTGACCGCCACCGTGCACCGCTCGTCCGTCCATGACTTCGTCTTGCTCGTGTCGCCACCATGTGGCCCGCACCCGGGGCCGCGCCGTCCACCGGGTCCCTCGAACCGAGCCTACTTGTCCCTCCATCTCCCGAGGCCCCTCAAGGCCGAAGACCTTTTGCGCCCCGTTCTTCACCCTCGCAACAACACGAACTAGGCCGCGAGCCTACACCCGCGCACTAAGCCAAGAGTCGCTCCAACACCCGTTGTCAATCACTCATCACTGAGGAGCGGTCATCCATCGACCACTGGGACGCTCCTGGTCCTCACCCGAGCGGCGGCGCGCGGAGGTGCGCGGCGGCGCTCTCGCCGGAGCTTGCCGGCAAAGAGTTCCAGGCCACAAAATCACATGCAGGTTGGACCTATGTGTAGCCAGAGCGATGGCGAACTCGAGGATGTGCTTGCAAGGGTGGTTCGGGTGGCGGCCGAGTCACGACGTGCATGGGGGCGGATGGCCGGTGGCCGACGAGCGGCGGTGCTACGTGCGGCTTGGGAAAAACAGAAAGGGCGTGGGGGATTGCTTGCTCACCACACGGAGAAGAGCTAGCGGGGGTTTTGGGCGACGGGGAGGCGGCAGTGAGCGAGACCAACGCCGGCAGACAGAGGTGGACGACGATGGCGGCGGTGCTCGATTGGGAGAAAAGGAGACCCTGCGATCCAAAATGATGCACGAATAAGCCTCGGGCGCGAAGGAGAAACGAGATAAGAGGGTCAAAGGTGCTTCACCGACGGCGGGAAGGCTCGGGCGGCGGCAATGGCGCGGCGGCCGGAGCTCCAATCGATGGCAAAGCGTGTGCGAGGGCGAGGGAGTGCGGGAGCTTGGGTGTTCGCAAAGGGAGTGCAGCGGGTGCCCTGGCCGTGCTTATATAGGCCCGAGAGGGGAGGGGGAGCGGCACCCCAGTGGACATGGCCATCAATGGCCTGCGGCCTTGATTGCAATCAAGAGGGGGAAGGGATTAAGAGGGGAAACTGTCGATTGATGGGGGAGAGTGAAGAGCGGCTTGGCTGCAACTTGATGGAGGGGTTTGAAGGCTGGGGGGGAGGCGCGGGAGACCCACCGGTGACGGCTGGCGGCCATCAAGGGCGCGACTGACCCACGACTGGAGGTAGGGGGTGACCCTAACATCCGGGCCCCACCTGTCAGCGGGCGAACAGAAAGAATAAAGGGGAAGGAGGCAGTTGGGCCGGCGGGCTGCGCGGGCTGTGGTGGGCCGCAAGCGCGCATGTGAAGGAAGGAAAGGCCGGTGGCCTGGTCTGCTTCGCGGGCTGAGAAAGGAAAAGGAAAGATGAGCCAGGAAGGAGAGAAGGTCGGCTGGGCCTAAAGAGAGAAAGGGAAAGGGGTTAGGGGTTTAGGGATTTTTCTTTTTAAATTCTTTTCAAATTCATTTTTCAAACTTTCAAACTTCACTCAAACAAGAAACCATGCATTCCAATCATGATGCACAAACACTTATTATTTCTAACTTTATCCAAAATGATGTTTAAATATTTTAAAAGCCAATTTTATTTGATAATTTAATCATGTCCTTAAGAAAAGTTAAATCTAAACACTTGTTGATTATATTAGTTTAGTGATGGAATTGTTAGGGTGTTAGAACCGTCCAACTCATCATTTGCAGGGGAGAAGGCAAAGCAAGAGGTTTTTTAAATCACACAATATAGACGCGGACTCATATACATGCATGCGCACTTAGGCCTGGGCAAAATACCCGCACCCAATACTGAGGTATGGGTACCCCTGGGTCCCCACCGACCAGGCTCACGGTCGTCCCCGACAAGTGGGTCCGACCTACCAGAAGACCCGCCGACCTAACAGTGGGCCCATCCGACCTAGTTGGCGGCCCACACGACCTTCTAGAAGATTCCCCAAACGGCCTTATCCAGAATGACAACAAGACTTGGCGTGCAAGACAAGACATCGGTGGATTCCGAACAAGCAGATCGACGGATATGGCGAGTGTTATAATCAACTAGACATAGTTCTCCTGGTTGTAACCGACCAGGAATCTAGACATCGACCTTGTCCGCTGGCCAATATAAGGCGGGCAGGGTGACCCCTTGTAACAATCACGCAATCCTCAAGCAATCTACGCCTACAACTAGACATAGGTTTTTACTCTCCGGAGCCTCGAACCAGTATAAACTCGTCGTGTTCTCTGTGTTCCATGTTCCCGTGCGCAACCTTCAAGTTCATAGCTCTAGATTCCACCCCACCAAACAAATAAACCACTGAGGTTGACCCCCCCTGTGGGCTGTCTAGATCTAAACCTCTGACAGTTGACGCGTCAGGTAGGGGGAATCCAGGGTTCTTCGTGCAACTCAATGGCTTCGTCAAACGACGCCATCTTCCCCGAGAGCATGGCGGACTTCCTTACCAATCCCATCGACATCTTCTTTGGCTCTATGCCGGCGGAATCCATCGCTCCAGCCGCCTGCCTCGTCATCGAGGGCAACGCGGTCACTTCCAACCAGCAGGTTGAAACCGATCTACTGACAGAAATGTCGGTATTTTAGACCGGCAACCTACCAAGGGAAGTACCCATGGTAAATGAATGTGGCCTTGCTGAGATCGGTAACTCGATGGAAGAGACACATGGCACACAATTTAGACAGGTTCGGGCCGCAATGTGCGTAATACCCTACGTCTTGTATGCTGCGTAGCTCTGGATTGATTGGGTGTGATTACAAGATGATGCGTATGAGAGAGAGGGGTCCCTGCCTCACCTTATATAGTTTGGGAGGAAGGGTTACAAGTTGGTTCAGGGAAAGAGCACTAGTCGTGTACGTCTAGGTGTTCTCAACATGGACCTGGTCATGTACAGTTTCCTATCAGAGTACTATTTCACCGTAATCCTTGCGCTCCATGCCATCAGGCATTGTGCAGCTCAAGTCGGGTAGTCCCAGGGGCCCACCGAGTAGTCGGTCCTTGTCGTATGGGCCTCCCTGGGCCCACTACCTCGGTGGGTACCAGGACCGACTACTCGGTGGGCCCCTGGGACTACCCGGCTTGTGCTACACGGCACCTGATGGCGTGGAGCACAAGGACTACGGAAGAGAAGTACTCGGTTAGGAAGCTGTACATGTCCCGCACTGTATGGAAGACTCCTAGACGTACTCGACTAGTACTCTCTCCCTACTCCGACTTGTAACCCTGCCTCCCGGACTATATAAGGCGAGGCAGGGACCCTTCTCTAGCATCGAATCTCATCTCATGGACTATTACATCATCTTGTAATTGTACCCTATCAATCCAGAGCTACGCAGCATACAGGACGTAGGGTATTACGCACCTCGTGGCCCGAATCTGTCTAAATTGTGTGCCACGTGACTCTTCCTTCGAGTTACCGATCTCGGCGAGGCCACATTCATCTACTTCGGGTACTCCCCTTAGTAGGTTGCCGGTCTAAAACACCGACAGCTAGCGCGCCAGGTAGGGGCTCTCGCCCGAGATCACATGGCGAACTCGACGGTTCCTGTCTACTTCAAGCCAACCGTCGCCTTCAACCGCGGCGACACTTTCGTTTTCGGCGCTTGGGTTTGCACTGCTGACGGCGTGGGATCCTTCCAACGCCGCCACACCCTGCCTCCCAACCCGGAGACCAGCTTCATGACGCTTCCAGAAGTTGTCACAGGCGAACTCGCCGGCAAGTTCGGCAAAATTTCGCTCTTCGACCATCACGCTAACTTCAAGCTCGAGTCCGCTTCCAACTCGAACTCGACGTCTCCATGGGCTATCGCGTGCGAGCCTGCTACTCAGCCATCGCACGTGGTCCCACCACCCCGTGAACGCTCCACGCGTGGTCCCCGCATCCTCAGCAAGGCCCGCAAGGAGGCTCTTCCTTCGCACCGGGCCGGCAAGGAGCCCGTACACGAGAACAACTCGGACTCCGACACCGCCCCCGGCCACGCTTCAGACTCCAACCCCATCTCCGGGTTCTACTCGGATTCCGCATACGAGTTCGACTTCGGGTCGGACCCAGAGGATCCCGAGTCCGAGGACAACTCTACTGAGCACCCCTTATCAGGGCCAGCCTCTGGACTGGTTATAACGTCCACACCGGCCCGGAGATTCGTTTACTGGCCAAACCGAAGCCCGCTGACCTGATAAGTGGGGACTCACGCTACGTCACCTACATCGACTCGCTCCCGTTCCAGGAGGGAACACCGCTTGCCCGGGCTGACTTGAACACTCCAACTGAGGTGGCGGCCTCTGAGTCCAGCCTTGGCACCCCTGATCGCCAAGTCTTCATGGCTGCCGGCGACACACCAGGACCTTCAGGGACGGCCCAAGACAAGTACCTTGAAGACATCTCCTCCGACAAGCTGTCTGCTAACGCACCCGCAGAAGAAACGCCCGCCAACAGGGACGCTCGACGTGAGCGTAACAGGAAGCGCAACGAACGGCGTCAGCGGCTCAGAGACAACCTCCCCATCCGCAACCTCGCGGAAGCTCTTGAGGCGGTCGAAAGCAGAGTGCACACCACCCCCGAGCAGTGCCTCATGTCGATCACAGCGATCGCACGCCAGGCTCAGGGAATTCGCGCCTGAGAAGTCATTGCTACGCTCGCTGAAGACGCTTACTTCATGCGGGTCGACAACAGGGTCAACCAGCCTCCTCCAGCCAGGCACCGCGACAACGAAGCTACAAGTCGTAGCGCCAACCTCGGTCCCAACCGTACTCGAGCTGAGCTCCCAGCTCAGCCCAACCGTACTCGCTCAAACGCCGGCGGACCCCCACAGGGTGGCAACAACAACCGCGAGGTTGTCCCTCACCGCGCTCACGTCGGTGGCGGCCGTGACCCCGACAGCGGCGGCAGCGACGGCGGGAGCTCCAACCACGGAGCCAACAGGAGGGCCGGCGGCGGCGGCAACCGCGGTGGTCGAGACCACGCGAACAACCACGCCTCCGATGCCTCACAGGGCGGCTACGACGCCCGCCAGAAGATTGAGGAGCTGCGGCGGAAGAAGACAGCTACTGCCGGCGATAATGACGGCTTCCCCGCCTTCTCACCTCAACTTCGCAACTTGCTCCTCCCCGACAAGTTCAAGCCTTTGGGGATCACCAAGTACGACGCGAAGCAGGACCCCATTCAGTGGCTCAGGTGCTACGCCCTCTCCATCGAGAACGCTGGCGGCAACAACGACACCAAGTGCCTCTACTTCCCCTTCACATGGCTCGAGTCGCTGGACAAGCACTCGATCGACAAGTGGGACCAGCCGAAACAAGAGCTCACCAAAGCAACTTCGCGGGCGCCATGGGCCGATCGGGTACTCGCATGGACCTGGCCATGGTCAAGCAGGAACAAGGCGAGACCCTCCGCAAGTACATGTGCCGCTTCTTCGACAAGCGCGCTACCGTAGTCGACGTCACCGATAAGGAGGTCATCGACCTCTTCCAAGACGGCCTCTACCACCGCTGCACCTTCGAAGACTTCGGTCGTCGCCGCCCCAGGTCCATCCCCCACCTCAACGATATGATCACGTCTTGGGCGGATGAAGAAGACAAGGCCAACGCCAAGTACGACGCCATCTGTGGCAAGAACAATCAGAACACGGGTGGCGGCAGCGGCAACAACGGGAACCAAGGCAGTTGCAACAACAACAACTACTCGGGTCCCAACCGCAAGCGCATGCCAGACAACACCGTCGCGGCTATCTAGCGCCCTGCGAAGGAGAACTCGAAGAAGAACTCCGGCGGCTTCAAAGACTTGCTGAAGGAGAAGTACCCGTGGCATCTAAACGGCAACCACACCACCGAGCAGTGCTACCAACTCAGGCATGCACTCAAGGGTACGCCAGAGCCACCGCACCCTCACGACAAGAAGGGCAAGAAGAAGAACGACGGAGACAACAACGACTTCCAGGAACCCGACAAGACTGTCAACGTCCTCTTCGGCGGACTACCCAGCAGGCGGGAGCAAAAGGCTACCCGTCGAGAAGTCATGAGCATTGAACCAGCGGTTCCGACCCCTCTCAGGTGGTCGGAGGTACCCATTACCTTCTCCCGCGCGGATCAATGGACCAGCTTCTCGGAACCAGGACGGTTCCCTCTCGTCCTGAAGCTAGTGGTCGCGGGCTCCAAGCTCAACAGGTCCTCATCGATGGTGGAAGCGGGCTCAACGTCCTTTTCACCAAGACCTTGAAGAAGATGAAGCTCGACATCACCCACATGCTCACCAAGAGCAACACGCCCTTCTACGGCATCGTCCCCGGTAATGCGGCCATCCCACTGGGCTCAGTGGTCCTGCCAGTTACCTTCGGGGAATCTCGGGACAACTACCGTACCGAGTACATCAAGTTCGAGGTCGCGGACTTCGAGACTTCTTACCATGCCATCCTCGGCAGACCGGCCATCGCCAAGTTCATGGCGGTGCCCCACTACACCTACTTGGTACTCAAGATGCCAAGCCCAGCAGGTGTACTCTCTCTCCAAGGGGACTTAAGGATCTCCCACGACTGCGATACAGAAGCCGTGGAGATCGCCTCTACAAATCAAGTACCCAACACGATGATGGAGGTCTACGCCGCGTCGAAGAAACTTGCTACAAGTGAACTCGACATCCCTGAGAAGTCTGACAACTCCAACAAGCCTCAGCCAGCTGAGGAGATTCTGGTCAAGACGATTGACCTCGAGACAGGCGACGCCAGCAAGACCACCACCATCGGGGCCGGCCTCGACCCCAAATAGGAAGACGCGCTCATCAGCTTCCTCCGGGCTAACCGCGACATCTTCGCGTGGAAGCCAGCGGACATGCCAGGAGTGCCCAGGGAGTTGATTGAGCACTGCCTCAACGTCGATCCTAAGGCCACCCCCAAGCGACAACACCTCCGACGCTTTGCCGACGACAGACGGGATGCCATCAAGAAGGAACTCGCCAAACTACTCGCGGCTGGCTTCATCAGAGAAGTCTTCCATCCTGAGTGGCTCGCCAACCCTGTCCTCGTCCGCAAGAAGAACTCGAACGAGTGAACGATGTGCGTCAACTACACCGACCTCAACAAGCACTACCCCAAGGACCCCTTCGGGTTGCCGCGGATTGATCAAGTCATCGACTCCACGGCGGGCTGCGACCTGCTCTACTTCCTCGATTGCTACTCCCGGTACCACCAGATCGCGATCAAAGAAGAAGACCAGGAGAAGACCACGTTCATCACCCCGTTTGGCGCGTACTGCTACACGACCATGTCCTTCGGGCTGAAGAACGCCGCTGCCACCTATCAACGAGCTATCCAGGCCTACTTCAAGAAGCAGCTCAACAAGAAAGTCGAAGCCTACGTGGATGACGTGGTCATCAAGACCAGAAACTCCAGTACCCTCATCGACGACCTTGAAGAGACTTTCGCATCCCTGCGCGAGTACCGCTGGAAGCTCAACCCGAACAAGTGCGTCTTCGGCGTACCTTCAGGCAAACTACTCGGCTTCATCATCAGCAAACGCGGCATCGAAGCCAACCCCGAGAAGATATCCGCCATCACTAGCATGAAAGTTCCCACGTGCATCAAAGACGTCCAGAAGCTGACCGGGTGCATGGCGGCCCTGAACAGATTCATCTCGAAGCTTGGAGAACGGGGGCTACCTTTCTTCAAACTACTCAAGCACCAAGAGAAGTTCGTGTGGACTCCAGAGGCGGATCAAGCCCTTACCCAGCTCAAGGACTTCCTATCGAAGCCACCGGTCCTCGCGGCTCCTCGCAAAGGCGAGCAGCTACTGCTCTACCTCGCTGTGACTACTCATGTGGTCAGTACTGCCATCATCATCGAGAGGTAGGAAGACGGCCACGCCAGTCCAGCGCCCAGTCTACTTCGTCAGTGAGGTCCTGTCAGAGTCTAAGGCACGCTATCAGCCTGTGCAGAAGCTCATGTACGCAGTACTCATCACCTCGCGGAAGCTACGACACTACTTCCAGGAGTACTCGATCTCCGTCGTCACCGACTACCCGTTCGGCGACATCCTGCGGAACCAAGATGCTACTGGAAGAATCTCCAAGTGGGCAGTCGAGCTAGGTGCCCTCACCATCGACTTCAAGCCACGCACAGCCATCAAGTCGCAGGCGCTAGTCGACTTCATGGCGGAGTGGCGGGAGAACCAGCTGCCTACCCCAACCGTGCGATCAGAGCATTGGGTGATGTACTTTGACGGCTCACTCAACCTCGAGGTCGCAGGTGCAGGAGTACTCCTGATCTCTCCAACGGGCGAACAACTCAAGTACGTCCTGCAGATCTTCTAGGAGGTCTCAAACAACGAAGCCGAGTACGAAGCTCTCCTGCACGGGCTCCGCTTCGCGACTTCACTAGGCATCAAGCGACTACTAGTCTACGGCGACTCCGTAGTGGTCATCAACCAAGTCAACAAGTCTTGGGACTGCAACAAGGAGAACATGGACGCCTACTGCCTAGAGGTCCGCAAACTCGAGAACAAGTTCTACGGTCTCGAGTTCCACCACATCGTCCGCGACAACAATGTTTCAGCGGACGTCCTGTCGAAGCTTGGATCTACCCGCGCTCAAGTACCAGCGGGCGTATTCGTTCACGAGCTTCATGCGCCATCCATCCCGGAGCCGGCGCCACCGACCACTGCCCCAGCGCACCCATTGGCTGGACAGAAGGTCATGATGATCGACGTGGACTGGAGGCAACCCTTCATCGACTACCTCAGTGAGCAGAAGGTTCCCTCGGACAAGAACTTGGTCGAGCAGCTCATCCGCCGCGCCAAGTCTTACGTCCTCGTCGGAGACAAGATTTACAAACGGGGCACGTCTTCTGGAGTACTCATGAAGTGCGTCCCCAGGCAAGAAGGCAAGGACTTCTTGGAGGAGATTCACAAGGGCGTCTGCGGCAACCACGCGTCTTCCCGCACGCTGGTCAGCAAGGCCTTCCGGCGAGCTTTCTACTGGCCCACAGCTCTGGGCGACGCCGAAGAACTCGTAAGAAGGTGCCAAGGATGTCAATACTTCGCCAAGCAGCAACACGTCCCAACCTACAATCTAGTCACCATACCGCCAACCTGGCCCTTCGCCTTCTGGGGGCTCGACATGATTGGGCCACTGCCAACTGCGCCAGGTGGTTTCAACAGAGTATTGGTGGCCATCGACAAGTTCACCAAGTGGATCGAGGTCAAGCCGGTCACATGCCCCAAGGCTGACAGAGTACTCGACTTACTGGATGAACTCGTACATCGCTACGGACTACCCCACCGCATCATCACAGACCTGGGCTCCAACTTCAACAACCACCGCGCTCGGGAGTACTGCGAGAACAGCGGGATCGACGTCCGATACAACTCAGTTGCCCACCCTCGGGCCAACGGACAAGTCGAGCGCGCCAACGGGATGGTGCTCGACGCTCTCAAGAAGCGGCTACACGACGCTGCTAGCTCTAAAGGAGGCAAGTGGATCAATGAACTACCCAACGCACTATGGGGGCTACGTACTCAGCCCTCCAAGCCAACGGGGCAATCCCCTTACTTCCTGGTCTACGGCTCCGAAGCAATCCTCCCTGCTGATGTCATATGAAACTCACCAGCAGTGGAGCATTACGACGAAGGTGTCTCTGAAGACAGCAGACGAGTTGACATCGATAGCTGTCGGGGACAGCCCAAGGGGTCCCCTTTAACAACTGGGAAATCCCCACTTAAAACCCGCAACAAAGCCAAACAAACTTTGCCTAACCATGCAGGATACGGCCCACGTCGCAGGGACCTCAACGACCCACCAAGGCGGCCCTCTTGAAGATCCCTTCGAGCAAGCTTCGCCTCGCTCGAGGGTGCGCGCCTCCCTCGGGCGGGCTCCGCCCCGTTCGAGGGGGTGCGCTTCACTCGAGCGGGCTCCGCCCCCGCTCGAGGGCCCGCTCCCCCCTCGAGCGAGGGCTCCGCCCTCGCTCGAGGGTCCGCCCCACCCTCGACTAGGGTCCGCCTCGCTCGAGGGCACCCCGCACGCGTGCGCCTGCCCCCGTACACGGGCATTTAACGCCCTGACACCGGCGGGACAGCGCCATCATGCGCCCGGGGCTCGCGCCCCGGTGCCGCCGCACCAACTCCCCAGGAGGGAGCCCATCCCCATCACTGTGGGGAGGGACTGTGCAGCGCGGCCGGTGTCAGTCCCGTGACGCCGTGCGCCTGCTCCAGTACGGCTAACGCGCCGAGCCCTCGAAGGGGGGCCGGTTGCACCCTCGATTTGCTTTCTTGTGACCCTACAGGGTTAGGTGGAGGCGCTAGGCCGGTGGAACGCCATCCCTGCCACTGTTACAGCATGGCCGCCGTCCCCGCGCGTGCAGGCGCACGCCAGGCGCTGTAGCAACAACTCCAGCACTGTGAAACGTGTTGGAACGGGACGCCGCCTCACCTACTCCTGTACTCCGTACGGCCAACGCCGCCAGCCCCTCGAGCCCGTCGAAGACATCACCACCCTCCGCCGCCCTTCTACCCTCGAACCGCCACTGTTCGGGTACAAGGTAGGCCATGATGGCCGGATCGCTGCGAGGATCGTCCGGACGGCCGCCCACTCTACAGCATAGCATGCCACGCCCCTTCACGTAGCTAAATAGCACGGCGCGCATGTGATTCGCTCCCCCCTTGATCTATAAAAGGGGGACGAACCCTCCCTGCCGCGGGGAGAAAAAGAACAGAGAACACAGACACAACACAAGAGGAGACAAGCTGCGCCACGCACTTGCTCTCCAATTCTCCCACAACATCTTCAGCCACTACACCAGGGACTTGGAAGCCACGCTTCCTCTCCCGCCTTGCTTGTAGCAGCCCCACTACAGCACCCCGTGCCGAGCAATATAGTGCCTTGAGCACACCACCGCCGGACGTACGGCCCCCTCGGCGGAACCAGGATAAATCCCGTGTCTCTTATTGCTTAGCATCGACCATTGAGGGATAGACCTCGGCGCTTTCTACCGGTTAGTGTCGGGACCACATTCCGCACCGACATTGTGAGGACCATGTGTGGTTCGAGGACCGGTGGATGGTCGCTTCCCCGTGTGATGAGTGATTGACAACGTTGTGTGGACCGATTCTTGGCTAAGTATTGCAGTGCGGGTTGCGGCTTGACTCGTGTTGGTGCGTGGTGAAGAACAAGCGCGAAAGGTCGTTGCGGTGAGGCCTCCGGTGTGGAGAAGACAAGTAGGCTTCGTTCGAGGGACCCGTGGCCGCCGGGGTCAAGTGCGGGCCGCATGGTGGCATGAACAAGAAGATGAAGTCGTGGACGGTTTCTTGGTAGAGCCTCAAAACCAAGGTCGAGCCGGGACTACGTGGGAGCCGAGTCATGAGTGGAGATTGGCGGAGGCTACACCGAGTTCGCGGGGTTTGCGCGGGTTCACCGTAAAACCACCGGGTTACTCGGTTGAGCCACAAAACCGAGGCCGAAGACTCGACGAGGAGGTGCGGCCACCCGGGCCGGTTCAACCGCCCGGAGGGGCGGTCGACCGCCCGGGGCCGGTCGTATCCACCGGGGCCGGCCTAACCGCCCGTGGGGGCGGTCCGACCGCCCGCCGCCGGCGCCGAGAAGCTTCGAAGCGGAGGACACGCGTCGGGATCGCAAGGCTTGCGTCGAGGCTACGCAGGGTGCGGTCGCCGGCATCCGTCCGATGGTGAAGACATCAAGAATTCCAAATCCGCCCTTGAGGGGCATGTATCCCTAGTTATTAGTGAAGGGCGTTTTAGTCTTTTGGGTGCCTCCATATATACTCATTAGAGGGGTGGATGGCAGCCAACTCGGGAACCCTAGCTCATTTGGTTTTTCCATTTTCGTTCTCTATTTTCCTTAGGATTTTAGAAGGCTAGCTTGAGAGCTTCATGTGAGATCTAGAGAGAGGGATGGATGTTTGGGTGGCAAGCTAGACCTTGTACGAACCATTCATGGCATGTATAGAAGGTTTGGCGTTGCTCATCATGGTGGTTTTCCCGTCTCTTTGGTGTTGATTTTCGGAGCTCTTTTTGGCGGTGTTTTGAAGACGATTTCTTGGGGTTTTTGGTGGGTGTCACGTATGAGGTTCTTGTGCCTCTTTGGTCGGTGACTTTGCCCCCAAATCCCCTTTGAATCGGACTCGATTTGGTGGTTTTCGTTGGAACTCGAGTTCTTGAGGTTTGGTCACGAGATTTGCGATTCCCCATGATTGAGAGCGTTTCGGTGAAATTCCTTTGAGGGAGAGGTCGTCCATGAGGTGACCCGGCATCCCCAAAGTTTCGCCGCAATCCGTTGGGTGAATCGGGAGATCGGGTGATGCAAAGTTGAGGGTTGACCCGCGGTTCCCCTTTTTCCCGTTCGTTCGGGGAGGGCGGTCTAACCGCGTAGGAGGGGCGGTCTAACCGCCCCGGGCTCGTCCGGAGAAAGTTTTGATTTTGGCCGAGATCTTCCGGTAGCATGTTGGCCTTGACCAGGGGATTGTATGGTTGAAATCTTGGAGCGTTTCGAGTCCGTTTGCTTGGGTTTTCACTCGGATCTTTGTGCTCGGGGGGAGGGAGGTCTAACCGCCCCCGGCACCAGGTTTAACCGCCCTAGGCCTTTCCGAAGAAAGTTTGATTTTGCCGGACCTTTCTCTGTGAGTTTGTTCACCTTGATCGAGGAGTGTTCGGTGAAATCTTGGCTCGTTTTAGTGTGGTTTGCTAGGAGTTCTTGTTTGGAGTTCGTTGCGGGTACGGAGGTTAGACCGCCCCCGGTAGCCGGTCTAACCGCCCCTAGGCCCTTGGGTGAAGTTTTGGTTTTCGCCAAGTTTTTCGGTAGCTAGCATGGCCTTGACCAGAGATCTTTGTTGGTGAAGCCGGGGTGAGTTTTGGTGCTTGCAAGAGGCGTTTCGGAGGATTTCTTGGTTACCAGGTGGAGGCGGTCTAACCGCCCCCTATACCTCGGCCTAACCGCCCCCCTCCGGTCGGCCCGGCTTTCGAGTTGTTTCCGCTGTCGTTGCTGCGTGTGTGTTGTGGTTGCTGGTAGAGTTTGTTCCTAGGACCCGCAGCACTCCGGTGGCTACGTGGTTTTGGCAAACGGGAGGTAGAAGTGCGAGTGTGTGATTTCGGGGGTTCGACCGAGCTAGTTCGTCTTGTCGGAGTTTCAATCTCCCTCGAGAAGAATTTTTATCGGCTCCCATTCACTCCCCCCTCTCCGGTCGCCTAATCGGTCCTTCAAGTGGTATCGCAGCCGGTTCGGGTCTTTGTTGACTCTAACCGGTCTAAGATCCAAGGATGGCGTACCGGGAACGGGGTTCGGGTCCTCCACACTTCGATGGCAAGAACTACCGGATGTGGAGCAAGCGGATGGGTGCGTTCCTCCGCGGAAAGGGTCACCGTTTTGGGATGTCACGGTGGACACAAAGGGCTATGTCCAGCCGATGGATTTCCTTGCTCCGGGGTCGAGGGGACGATTCGACGCCAACAATAAGGCGGTCGACTACTTGTTTCGTGCTTTGTGTCGGCCGAGTTCGATCGGGTGCACACCGAGCACTTGGCTTGTAGGATTTGGGCGGTGTTGAAGGAGGCTCATGTTGGGAACGCCCGTGGTTCGAGCACGGTTGTATGCGACCTACGGAGAGAGTACGAGAACTTCACTCATCTCCCCCGGTGAGTCCATCGATGCCTTGTTCCGCAGGTTCACGGTGGTTGTGAACAACATGAGGGCCAATGTGGACGTGCTCCCGTACGATGATCATGATAGAGCGGTCAAGCTCTTACACTCTTTGGATCGTACGATATGGGGCGGAAAGTTCGAGGCCATAGTCGAGTCGGAGAGGTACGATACTCGACGGTGAACGAGCCGTTCTCGAAGCTCAAGTCGGCCGAGGTGGATAGGGGCATGATCGCCAAGCTCGAGGGACCGACCGACTCCCATAGTCTTGCCCTCGTTGGTGGTTCCAAAGGAAAGACTAACTCTAACCCATCCACCAGATGTTCTCGTTTTCCTCTTTGATGTCTATGCCAGATGAGGAGTTTGATGACCTTGGAGAGGACGAGCTGGCGCTGTTGACGAGGCGGTTCGAGAGGCTGCACGAGAACCGCGTGAACATGAGGAGGAACACGAGGACCTGCTTCCAGTGCGGCAAGCCGGGACACTTCGTCGTCGACTGCCCGGAGAAGGCCGAGAGCAAGGACAGCTACAAGCACAAGCCGAGGATGAACGATGGCAAGTACCGTTCGAGGCGCGACCACAAGAGCAAGCACAAGAACAAGTACAAGGACGAGCGACGATCGAGGAAGAAGGAGGGCCGAGGCAAGGCCCGAGCGATGGTTGGAGCGAGCGACGTCGACTCCGCTTCCGCGTACTCCACCTCGAGCTCGAGCAAAGCCAGCCGAAGACGAGGGAGATCGCCGCAAGAACAAGAAGTCGTCCAAGAACCTGAGCGGGCTGAGCTGCCTCGCGAGAGATGGCTTCTGCACCATGGCGTTGAGCTCCGGCAGCAAGAAGAGCACACAGAGCGACTCGGACTCTGAGTCCGACGACGAGGTGCGTGATGAACTTCCCTTCTTGCGCCAAGAGAATGAGAGGCTTGGCTCTTTGCTTGATAACCGTGATGACATGCTTAGAGAGGCCAAGAAAATGAGGAAAGACCTTAGGGCTTCACTCGAGGATGCTAGGACTAGAGTGGCCGAGCTAGAGACACAGGTGCTTGATAGCAAGCTTGAGATTGATTCGCTTAAGGCTAGCCCCGTTGTTGCCGATGAAAATGATTGTGCCGATTGCTCCATATTCCTTGCCGATCTTGCTTTGTTTAAGGAGAAGCATGCCTCCAAGTGTGAGGAACTAGATGTGCTTAGGGTTGAAGTGGCCGAGCTTAAGTCTAGACTCGCTTTGCTAGGTGCTTGCACTTCTTGCCCCGTTTTGCATGCTAAGATTGATGAGTTGCATGCTTACACTAGTTCGCTCGAGGCTAAATTGAAGGAACCCATGCCTACATCTTGCTCTACTTGTGAAATGCATGCATTGAAAAATTTGGAGCTTGCACATTATGTTGATCGCTTGCGGGATGAGAATGATGATTTGAGGAAGTTGATGGGTTGGTTGTCCTGGTCATGAGCCTCGAGCTGAGGATGATGATCGAGGCCTTTAAGAGGCAAGATGGTGAGGGGCTTGGGGCAAACAAGGTTGGTGAAGGAAGTGGAGAGAATATCCCGGAGCCACCAAAAACCCACCACAAAAATGATTTCCCTCCAAAACCCAACCATCTTAGGAACCGACTAGACACAACCCCCGCCTCCACCTATATTCCCTACACCCACAAATGATCTCCAAAAGCCCATCAAGTTTGTGAGCACTTCGGGGAAAGTGTTCTTTGGGAAAGTGAGAGAGAAGGCAAGTGAGGAGAAATCGGTGGAGGAGTTGAGTGGAGAGAAACCAAGCGAGCAGCCCCCAATCCAAGCCAAAACCTAAGCTTGTGAGGTTCCGTTGTGGCCATTGTGGGAAGGAGGGTCACAAGGATGAGTTTTGCTTCAAGAGGAAGCGGGAAGAGAGGATGGCAAAGGAGTGGGCGAACAAGGATAGGTACAACCCTTCCCATGGTGTACCTAAGCCTCGTATGCCACTACCCAGGGGTAAGGCTGTGGTGAGAAGTGTTCCGGCATGGGGAGATGCGAGTTCCCGCAGCCGAGGAGCTGTTCTGGAGGGGGCGGTCAAGACCGGCCCGGCTAGGCGGTCGGACCGGCCCCGGCCCGAGGGGGCGGTCAGACCGGCCTGGCTAGGCGGTTTAACCGGCCCCCCCCAGAATTCTGGGCGGAGTGGTTTTCGAGGTGGTGAGTCGAGAGGTTTCGGTGTCCGGAGGTGGAGTTGCCGGTGATTGGTCCGGTGAGACAGCAGGTGGTCAGTTTGCTAGGCATTCTCCCCCTCGAGGTCACTACGGGGATGGGAGGAGTCGTAGCTTTGAGAAGGAGAGGAGGGACGTTCCACGGGTTGTCTTCCGTGGTTTTGGTCCTCCTCCAGGCAGTGAGGGGTGGTTCCCTCGGAGTGGTTACCGAGGTGGTGTTCGTGGAGGTAGTTTTGGTAGGAGAGATGCTTTGGTTGGTGCTAACCCCACTTTCGAGCAAATGGCTCGGCACTCGGTTTTCCTCTTTTGGTACTAACCCCGGTCTTTGAGTCGTTTGTTCGCTCACGTGCTTGTTTTTGAATTTCGAGTGGGAGACTTGAAGAACATTTGGTTGATTGACTCCGGTTGCTCGAGACATATGACCGGAGACAGGGGGGGTGGTTCTCAAGTCTTGTCCCGGTGGTGACGAAGAGGTACATCACTTTTGGGGACAATGGGCGTGGGCGTGTGCTTTCGAAGGTGAGATAAAAGTGAGTGACAAGATCACTCGAGGCGTGTTGCTCTTGTTCAATCGCCGGGGTACAATTTGCTTTCGTGTCTCGGTTGTTGGATGAGGGCTTTGAGGTGTTGTTTCGGCCGGTGGTTCTCGGATTGTGGACTCTCGAGGGGACCATGTTTGTATGGTCGTTCCCGAGGGTCAGGTGTTTCGTGCTGATTTTTCTCGGTCTTCGGGTGTTGAGCGTTGTTTTTTGGCTGGTTCTTCGAGTGAGTTGTGGAGGTGGCATAGGAAGTTGGGTCACTTGAGCTTTGACCTTTTGTCTCGCTTGAGTAAACTCAATTTGGTCCGAGGATTGCCACGTTTGAAGCTTGAGAAAGAGTTGGTTTGTGCTCCGTGTAGGCATGCCAAGATGGTGGCCTCTTCTCACCCGCCTCTCACCGATGTGATGACTGAGCGTCCATGCGAGCTGCTCCATATGGACCTTGTTGGCCCGGCTCGTGTGCGATCCGCGGGTGGGAAGTGGTATGTCCTTGTTGTGGTGGATGACTATTCTCGGTATGCGTGGGTGTTCTTTTCGGGAGGATAAGGGGGAGACGTTTGGTTTTGTTCGAGATCTAGTCTTGAGGTTGAGGAACGAGAGGCACGGAGATGCCATACGAGCTATCCGCAAGGATAATGGCTCGGAATTCGGGAACTCTCGTTTTGAAACCTTTTGTCATGACTTGGGTCTTGAGCACCCGCGTTTTCGAGTCCGTATACGCCTCCCCGAATGGTGTTGTGGAAAGGAAGAACGGGACCTTGTGCGAGATGGCTCGGACGATGCTTGATGAGCATAGAACTCCGAGGAGGTATTGGGCCGAGGCGGTGAATACCGCATGCTATGTGTCGAACGGATATACCTCGCAGTGCACAAGAAAAAGACATGCTATGAGTTGATGCATGGTCGCACACCCAAGGTGAGTCACTTCCATGTCTTTGGTTGCAAGTGTTTCATTCCGAAGAAAGGCGGGGAAGTTGGATAAGTTTGAGGCTAGGTCTCCGTCGATGGCATTTTCTTTGGTTATGCATCTCATTCTAGAGCATATCGTGTGCTCAATCTTGAAACTAACCAAATCGTGGAGACTTGCGAGGTAACCTTCGACGAGACGAGCCACGTAGTCGCCTTGTCTTTGAGTGTGCGGTGATGATGAGCTTGGCGAGGAGATCTTTCGGGAAGAGGAGCATGAACATGGAGATGATGAGGATGGCGGTTGTCGGGGACCGCCCTAGGGGTCCCCCTTAAACAATGGGGGAACCCTCACTTAAACCCCCCGCTTCGAGATAAGCTAAGCCTAACCATGCAGAAACTAACCATGCGGGACATGGCCCATACGGCAGGACTCCGAGGCCCACCAAGACGGCCCGTCCGGGAAGACCCCTCGAGCGTGCTCCGCCCTCGCCCGAGGGCACGCTCCTCCTCGAACGGGCTCCGCCCCCGTTCGAGGGGGGAACCCCCTCCTCGAACGGGCTCCGCCCCCGCTCGAGGGCGCGCTCCCCCTCGAGCGAGTCCCGTCTCGCTCGAGGGTCCGCTCCGCCCTCGGCCGGGGCCCGCCTCGCTCGAGGGTCCGCTCCGCCCTCGGCCGGGGGCCCGCCACGCTCACGGCGCCCCGCACGCGTGCGCCGGCCCCGTACTTGGGCATTTAACGCCCCGACGCCGCGGCGGCGCCATCATGCGCCCGGGGCTCACGCCCCGTGCCGCCGCACCAACTCCCCGTGGAGGAGCCCATCCCCGCCACCGTGGGGTGGACCGTGCGGTACGGCGGTGTCGGTCCCGTGACACCGTGCGCACGCTACCGTACGGCTAACGCGCCCGACCCTCGAAAGGGGCCGGCGCACCCTCGACTCCACTTTCCCGTGACCCCGCGAGTTGGGTGAGGGGCGCTAGGCCGATGGGTGGCCATCCCGGCCACCGTAACGCGCGGCCGCCGTACCCATGCGTGCGGGCACACGCCCGACTCCGCGAGGGCGCACGCCCGAGCACCGCAAGCAACCACTCCACCACCGCGAGCTCATTGGGAAGGAACGCCGTTCGCCCGCTCCCCGTACCCCGTACCGATCATCATCGCACCTCCCCTCGAAGCCTATCGAGAGAACGCCATCGCCATCCGCCGCCTCCTACCCTCGAACCGCCACCGTTCGGGTACGAGGTAGGCCATCATGACCGGATCGTAGCAAGGATCGTCCCGGACGGCCGCCCGCTCTACACCGTAGCACGACGTGCTCCCACACGTAGCCAGGTAGCGCGGCGTGCATGTAACTCGCCGCCCCCTTGGCCTATAAAAGGGGAGGCGAGCCCCCAGCCGCGGGGGAGGGACGGGGGGGAACGAGGAGAGAGAGGAACAAGCGCGGTTGAACACAACACACCGTGCACTCACTCTCTTATTCTCCCATAACATCTCCACCACTCACTAGGGACTTGGAAGCCACGCTTCCTCTCCCGCCTTGCTTGTACTTGCCCCACTACAAGCACCCCGGTGCCGAGCAATATAGTGCCACGAGCACACCACCGGCCTGGACGTACGGCCCCCTCGGCCGGAACCAGGATAAAACCTTGTGTCATTTGTTGCTTAGCATCGACCATTGAGGGATAGACCTAGGCGTTATCTACTGGTTAGTGTCGGGACCATATTCCGCACCGACAGTTGGCGCCCACCGTGGGGCAATCGAGCGCCTAAGGTCATTTCGCTAACTCCCTCCATGGTGATTCGCACTGAGTATCGTAGCACCCGCTACAACATGGGTAGCTCGGACCCCCTCCCGGCCGGGTTCGAGATCCGCTTCGGGGACTTGAACTTCCAGGCCACGGGGAACGGCTATCTCATGCGCCTCACCAACCGTGAGGAGCTTCGCGCGCAGCGCGAGGCCGGGGTCCCGCCCGGTCTCCGCCGCACGCACGACACCGGCGCGGCGCTCGCAGGCACGGATGCCGCGGGACCGCCGACGCCGCGACGTCGTCGTCGCTCCGGACTACGCTCGCGACGGCGCGGCGGTCCGAGCGGCGGCAGGGCGAGCGCGCCGCCGCCCAACGCGGTGCGCCCACCGTCACGGCGACCGCCACCGCCCCCGGCCGGGACCGCGTGCGGTCTCCCGGCCACGCATCCCCATCGGGCCGCGTGGCGCCACTACGGCCTACAACGCCAACGTCAACACGACGATGCGCGGGGTTCCACCGGTCGCCACGTCTTCGTCGCCGGGGACCCCCGGCACTTCGGCCACGGACGAGTCATCCCCGGGCTCCGTCGACACTATGCCACCCGCCGCCCGCCATGGGTACGCGGAGTGGGACTTCTCCGGTGTGCGGCGACCCGGTCGCGTTCGGGCGCTTCCTCGACGCCACGGACTACCGGTTCGGGCGCTCCGACGACTCCAAGACCGGGAGCTACGACCCCACGCGGGAATGCCGCGCCGTCATCACCAACGACCCGGCCAACGCCGCCGGTGCGGCGGGCGCCGGAGATGGGGAAGTCACGCCGCCCCGGGGGGTCGCCACGCGCCCGGCCGCGGGGCCAAGCGCACCCGCCGGGGGCCGACGTCGACGCGCGCGTGGCCCAAGCTCGCGAGCTCGAGGCCAAGCCGCAGGGAGTACGGACGAGTGCGGCTACTCCGCGCCTCGATGGCGGGGGGAGGCCTCCGCGCGCGGCGAACGCGCGCGGGAGCTGGGCCGACAAGTCCGTGACCGCCTCAACCCCGTCCCCAACGTCGACAACGCGGATACTCCGCCGCGGGCGAGCCAAAAGCTCATCGCCGCCGCAACACTGCTGCGCGCCATGCCGGCACCGTCGACCCCCGAGGCTCGAGACATGCACCGCGAGGTGCAGACCCTCCTTGAGCAAGCGGCCGTCCGGCCAGGCCGAGAGCTCGGCCTCACGCATCCGCCAACGGGGGGACGCGCACGGGGTGACGATCCGCACCGGGGGCGAACCCTCGGTGCACGTGGGTCAACTTGCCGACCGAGGGACGCACGCCGGCCAAGGAGCGACTCCTTGACACACGCGGGCGCCGGATGGAGACGCCCGCAACGTCATCAACGCCGGGCGCACCGGCAAGGCGGACGCGCGAGCGGCCAGGGGCTACCACCCTCGAAGGGGTGGACGCTACGACCGGCGGGGAGGATCGCTCCCCAACGCCGGAGCCCCCGGGCACCCGTTGTTCGGCCGGGAGATCCGCACGGCGGCGTTCCCCCCCGCTTCCGTCAACCCTCGACAATCATCAAATACAACGGGGAGACGGACCCTCGTGTCCGGCTCAACGATTACCGCCCGGCTCGTCGCTCGGGCGGGGGCCACCAACGACGAAGTGATCATCCGGAACCTCGCCCTTGCATCCGGGCGATGCGGCCCGGACATGGCTCGAGCACTTGCCCGCCGCCCGCATCCATAACCGGGACGACCTAGTCCACACCTTCGTGGGCAACTTCCAGGGCACGTACGTGCGCCCTGGGAACTCCTGGGATCCGCGTTCCCGCACGCGTGGCCGTGCGAGTCGCTGCGGGACTTCATACGGCGCTTCTCCAAGCGCTGCACCGAGCTCCCCAGCGTAGCACAGTCCGAGATCGTGCACGCGTTCCTCGAGGGCACTACGTGCCGGGACCTTGTGCGCGAGCTGGGACGCAGCCCGCCCACGGACTCGAACGAGCTGTTCGACATTGCCACCCCGCCTTGCCTCCGGGAGAGGAGGCCGTGGGGGCAATCTTCGACGGCAAGAAGGGCAAGCGCTCCGAGGACACGCCCGCGGAGGGCAGCGGGTCCAAGGAGCCGCGCCGCAACGACAAGCGGGGCAAGAAGGGGAAGAAGCCGCGCCACGAGGCGCGCGAGCGGGGGCACGACGGCGGCAACGCCGAGGCCCTCGCCGTTGACCCGGCCCGACGGGGCCCTCGACCGGCTCCTCGAGGCCCGGGGGTGTTCGACGACATGATGAAGAAGCCATGCCCCTACCACAAGACCCCCGTGAATCACACTCTTGAGCAAAGGCGACATGCTCAAGAAGTTCTATGGCCGTGCCGCCGCGAAAGAGGCGGAGAGGACAAGAAGGATGGGGGCGATGGCGACGCGGGTAGTTTCCCCGCCGTCGAAAATGTGTTCCTCATCTTTGGGGGACCCTACTCGTCGACATGTCGACCCGACAACGCAAGAAGGAGCGGCACGAAGTCCTCGCCGCAGAGAGGGCACCTCCGGCCTTTCTCAACCGGTCGAAGGATGCCATCACCTTTAGCCGGATGATCACCCAAACCGCATCCCGAACCCGGCCAAGACGCCGGTGGTCGATCCCATCATTGGGAACGCCCCGGTTTTCGAAGGTCCTTATGGACGGAGGCGTAGCCTCAATATCCTCTTCGCGCATACATTGCGCCCGATGGGGATTGGGGTCGGACCAGTGCGGCCCAAGACGAAGCCGTTTCACGGCATCGCGCCCGGAAAGCGGTGTTCAACCCCTCGGGCGCATCGATCCGCCCGTCCGGTTTGGGTCCCCCAAGAATTTCCGCAAAGAAACCCTCACATTCGAGGTGGTGGGATTCAAAGGGGCCTACCATGCCATCCTTGGGCGACCGTGCTATGCCAAGTTCATGGCGGTCCCCAACTACACGTACCTCGAAGATGAAGATGCCGGTCCAAACGGCGTCATCACCGTCGGGTCGTCGATCGAGCACGCATTCGACCGCGACGTCGAGTGCGTGGAGCATGCGGAGGCACTAGCGCCGGATGAAGCGCCGGTGAACACACCGGAGAAGATGGTCAATGACGACCTCGCCTCCGCCGCCAAGCACGTCGGCACGTTCGAGGCCGCCGAGCAAACCAAAAGGGGTCCCCCTCGACCCGTCGGCCCCCGAGGGCAAGGCGTTGAGGGTCGCCTCGACCCTCGATCCCAAATAGGAAGCAGTGCTCGTCGACTTCCTCCGCGCCAACGCCGACGTCTTCGCGTGGAGCCCCTCGGACATGCCAGGCATCCCGAGGGAGGTCGCCGAGCACTCCCTTGATATCCTGCCTAACGCTCGCGCTGTGCAGCAGCGGCTGCGCCGCTTCGACGAGGAGCGGCGACGGGCGATCGGAGCGGAGCTGCGAAAGCTCCTCGAGGCCGGATTCATCAAGGAAGTGTTCCACCCTACGTGGTTAGCCAATCCTGTGCTTGTAAAAAAGAAAAATGGGAAGTGGAGGATGTGTATCGACTACACCAGTCTCAATAAAGCATGTCCAAAAGTTCCTTTTCCTTTGCCACGTATAGATCAAATCGTTGATTCAACGACCGGTGTGAACTACTCTGTTTCCTTGATGCCTATTCGGGATATCACCAAATAAAAATGAAGGAGTCCGACCAGCTCGCGACTTCGTTCATCACACCGTTCGGGGACGTTCTGTTACGTCACGATGCCTTTTGGCCTCAGAAACGCGGGCGCAACATATCAGCGCTGCATGCAGCACGTTTTTGGGGACCATATCGGGCGGACGGTCGAGGCTTACGTAGACGACATCGTCGTCAAGACCAGGAAGGCGGACGACCTGGTCAGCGATCTTGGCATCGCATTCAGCTGCCTGCGGGCCAACGGGGTTAAGCTCAACCCCGAAAAATGTGTCTTTGGAGTGCCGCGGGGCATGCTCCTAGGGTACATCGTCTCCCAGCGGGGAATCGAGGCCAACCCTGAAAAGGTCGCGGCCCTCGAGCGAATGGGTCCAATTCGGGACCTCAAAGGGGTGCAGAAAGTGTTGGGGTGCCTCGCCGCCTTAGCCGCTTCGTCTCGAGGCTCCGTGAGAAGGGCCTCGCCCCTCTACCGCCGCTCAAGAAGCACGAGCGCTTCTCTTGGACCACCGAGGCCCAGAAGCGCTCGACAAGCCGAAGGCGTCTCCGACGCACGCCCCAATCCTTACGCCGCCGCGAGACGGTGAACCCCTCGGGGGCTCTACGTGGCCGCAACCACCTGTGTGGTCGCGCCGTGATCGTCGTGGAGCGCACGGAGGAAGGGCACGCCTTGCCCGTGCGAGGCCGGTCTACTACATCGGCGAAGTCCCGTCGGACACGAAGACGCGCTACCCCCGTGTCCGGGGCCGTTGTACGCGGTGGTCCTCGCGCGGCGCAAGCTCCGCCACTACTTCGAGGCCCACCCGCCACGGTGGTCTCTTCCTTCCCGCTAGGAGAGATCACTCGCAACCCCGACGCGGCAGTGCACTGCCAAGTGGTCCGTGGAGTTGATGGGCGAGACGCTCGCCTACGCTCCGCGCAAGGCCATCAAATCGCAAATCTTAGCTGATTTCGTCGCTGAGTGGACGGACACGCAGCTGCCGCCCCCTCAGATCCAAGCAGAGTGCTGGACTCTGTTCTTCGACGGCTCGGTGATGAAGACAGGAGCGGGCGCAGGCCTGCTCTTCGTGTCACCCCTCGGGGAACACATGCGCTACGCGGTGCGCCTCCACTTCCCCGCGTCTAACAATATGGCGGAATACGAGGCCCTTCTCTGCGGCCTCAAAATCGCCATTGAGTTGGGCATCAAGCGCCTCGACGTGCGAGGGGATTCGCAGCTCGTGATCGATCAAGTCATGAAGAACGCGAGCCGCCACGACGACAAGATGGAGGCCTACCGCAAAGCCGTGCGGGCCCTCGAAGACAAATTCTACGGCATCGAGCTTAATCATGTACCCCCGCCGGTACAACGAGGAAGCGCACGAGCCGGCAAAAATAGCGTCCGGCGGATCACCGTTCCCCCAAACGTTTTTGCGCGCGACATCGCGCGCCCATCGGCCACCTTCGAGCCCTACCCCTCGAGCGACGGCGGACCCTCGGGGGCTCCCTCGAATCCGGGCGGGTGCGGAACCCATGGAAGAGGACCCCTCGAACGAGGCGTACGTGCTCTCCCTTCTCGAGGGGTACGGCTCCCACGAAGTCGACGCGATGGATACGAGCCGGCTCCCCGTCCAAGCGGATTGGCGTGAAAAGTACACCGCCCGGATCGCTCGAGGGGAACTCCCCGAAGACCGGGCCGCGCCCGGGGCGCATTGCCAGGATGGCCAAATCCTTCACCCTCGTCGACGGCGAGCTGTACAAGCGCGCCGCGTCAGGCATCCTCCAGCGATGCATACCCATCCCCGAGGGGCGCGAGCTCCTACGGGACATCCACGCGGGAATCTGCGGCCACCACGCCGCGCCACGCACCCTCGTTGGCAACGCGTTCCGCCAAGGCTTCTACTGGCCTACCGCGGTCGCGACGCCAACGAAATTGTACGCACCGCGCGAAGGGTGCCGCTTCTACGCCCGCAAGACCAACTTGCCGCCTCATGCTCGCAAACGATCCCCCGTAACATGGCCGTTCGCCGTGTGGGGGTTGGACATCGTCGAGCCCCCGCGGAAGGCGCCGGGGGCTTCACCCACCCGCCGGTTGCAATTGACAAGTTCTCCAAGTGGGTGGAGGTGCGCCCCATTACGAATTTGAGGGCCGAGCAAAGCGGTCACGTTCTTCACGGACATCGTCTACCGCTTTGGAGTGCCAAACTCCATCATCACGTACAACGGGTCCCGCTCACGGCCGGAAGCTCTTGGAGTTCTCCGCGACAAGTTCCACATCCGCGTGGATTGGGCAGCCGTAGCACACCCACGTACAAACGGCCAAGTGGAACGTGCCAACGGCATGATTCTACAAGGCCTCAAGCCCGAAATTTTCGACCACCTCAACAAATCCGGCCGAAAATGGCTCCAAGAACCGGCCAGTCCGTGTGGAGCCTAAGGACCACCCCGAGCAGCCACCGGGTTCACCCCGTTTTTCCTAGTCCATGGCGCGGAGGCCGTCCTCCCCACGGATCTGGAATACGGGTCGCCCAAGGTTCGAGGCTACAACGAGGATGCTAACCAGCGAGCCCGCGAGGACTCGCTGGACCAGCTGGATGAAGTACGCCTCGTGGCGCTGATGCACTCCGCAAGGTATCAACAGTCCCTACGACGCTACCAAGCGCGCAAGATACGTCGGAGGGATTTCAGCGAGGGGGACTTGGTCCTAAGGCTACGCCAAGACAATCGAGGGCGCCACAAGCTATCGCCCCCATGGGAGGGACCCTACGTCGTGGTGAAGGTGCTCAAACCAGGCACGTACAAGCTGGCCAACGAGGACGGCGAAGAACTCACCAACGCTTGGAACATCCAACAGCTACGTCGCTTCTACCCTTAGCTAGGATTTCCAAGTATTTTCTCGATGTAAAAACACACGGCCAACGCCCCGCCTGGTGCCACCTATGTAAATACTCCAAATCTAATAAAAGGGCAACTCGGCTTTCCCCTGAAACCCAAGTTACCCTCGGGGGGCTACCGCGGGGGCCCCCCCCCCCCCAAATGGTCCCATTTTTTCGCGCAAAAAACGTAACAACACGCGCTAAGTTTGTTTCCCACTTCAACCTCGAGCCATGATTCGAACAGGCGCGGCGGCACAGCGGAAGGAGCGCGCGAGCCAGAGACAGCCTACGCCGCGTGGCTATGGCCCGTCTCTCTCGCCTCCAACCCAGCGGGCCCCCGCGAAAGGCGAACTCCCCCTAACTAGAATCTACTCAGGAAGAAGAAGAAGCAAAAAGCGCAATAAGCAAACGATTTCATTTACAAACAACTGCCCATGTTCATGAAACGACTTGTTTATTTACAAGAGGCCACGAGGCCAGAATTCTGATACACATAAACAAAAAACGGGCCCAGCGCCCGTGTGCTTTCGGCGGATGGAGCGGCAAGCATCGGCGGCGTCCGGAAGAGGAATTCTTCGAAGGCCTCGGCGAGCGACCCGGCGGCGTCGGCAACAAGCGCGTCCGCACGCTCCATAGCCACCTCGTCCTCGACGCCTTCGGCACGATGTAGCCCTCCGCCACCGCCTCGAGGTTGACCTCGTAGTGGGATCGCACCACTCCGAGGGCCTTCGCACGCCCGTGTGCAACGCCCGGCGCATCCGCTCCGTGACGTGGCCGCCGAGGGCGCGCAAGCGACCGGCCGCCGAGTCGCCGGCCCGGGCTTCGCCTTCCTCGACGACGCGGCAGGTCTCGAGGGCCGCGTCCCGCAGCCCTCCCGGCCCTCCCGCCGAGGAGTTGTAGGAAGCTTGCGGGCCTCGGCCCGCCCGGCGCCGTGCCCCAAGGCGAGGCGCAAGCCCGGAACCAACAAGACAACAAGAAATCGAGAAAGGGGAAGCAAACCCTCTAAAGCAAGAATCAACAAACAAGTCGAAAAGTGACTCACCCTCGACTTGTTTCTTCTCCTGCATCGAGGTCGCGGCGCGCGGACTCGAGCGCCGCCCTCGAGGCGCCGGATGGTCTCACCTTGCTCGACGAGGGCCATCTCCCCGACCGGCATTGCCGATGCCGAGCGCCGCCGCCTCGTCCTCAACCTTGGAGAACGCGGCGTTCCGCTCCTCCGGCCGACCTCTCCGCCGCCTCGCGCGCGACGCGCTCCCGCTCCGCCGCCGCCGGGCGTCGCCAAGGGCAGCCTCGCTCCCCGCCGGAGCCGCTCCTCGCCCCCGGCGGGCGATGCGCTCCCCGCCGGAGCCGCCCCTCGCGGGCGACGAGGGCCGCGGCCTTGGCGTCGAGGGCGGCCCTCGGGTCGTCGGGCCTCCCTTGGCGCGCTCGCTCCAACCCGCGCGCCCGCTCCTCGCCCGGCGCCGCCGCGCCCGCGCCCCTCGAGCGACGTGCGGAGCCCCCGGGTCTCGGCGCGAGCGGTGGCCACCTCCGCCTCCCGGGTGGCGGCCGCGTCCGCGTCTTGTCCGTGTCCTCACGCGCGTCTCCACGCCGCCTCGTCGCGATCAACGAGGGCCGCGCGGATCCGCCGAGACTCGAGTGACGCGCCGTGCCCCGCCCCGAGCCCTCGGGGAGCACGTCGCACCACGCCATCGCCCGGTACACCCGCCCAACCGTCCGGCGTCCGAGAGCATCCGCAAGCGCGTCGAAAGCGCTGCATCGCTCCCGGAGCTGGCGGGCCTCGGCGTTCACCTGGTCGAACGCGCTGTACTTCTCACGAGCACGGCGCTCGAGCTCCTGGCATCCACACAGCGAATCTCGTAAATGTCAAGGCTTGAATGCAAGCACACGAAACAAAAAAAAAAGGTAGATGAGCAGTCATGGCTCACCTGGAAGACAAGCCAGGCCGGGCCGCCGTGAACTCGCAGCGCCTCGTTCAACGCGCGGTTGAGCGTGGCGCCGTGGCTCCGAAGCTCACCCCAGAGCTCCTGCTCCCTCTGGGCGTCAGCAAACGCCGGGGGGTCCTCCACGGCCCCCTCCACCTGGGCAGGGTGGCCGGCGTGGGAGGACGAGGCCTCGGCATCGTGCCCTCGGCCCCCCACTATCATGTGACCCTCGTGCCGCCTCACGAGGGCCCCCTCCCGGGGGCTCGGGGGAGTTCGCGGGCCGCCCGGCCCACCGGTTCCACCCGTGCGGCGGGGAGTCATCCGAGAGCTCCACCACCTCCGCCCGGAGACCGCCGGCGGGGGGAACCGCCCGCTCCGCCTCCGCCGGCGCCTCCACCGCGCCTCCGCGGCCACGGCGCCCGTCGTGGCGCCGTCGCCGCCACCTCCGCCCGTGCCGCCGCATCCGCGGCGCTCCCGCAGGTTGCGCCCGCTCCGCCCCTTCCGCAAGGGGCCGCCACCGCGGGCGGCACCTCCACCGTAGCCACCGCCGCGGCTCGCGCCTCCGTGGCGACCGGCGCCGCCGCCCCCCGACGACCCCCCGGCCGCGCCGCGACGGGCCGATCCGCCGGCCGGGGCCTCGAGGCCCCGCCCGGCCTTGCGAGCTAGTGCCCGCCGCCGCGCCCGTCCCCGGCGCGACCCCCTCGACGAGCGCCGCCGGTGGGGATTGACGCGTCCGTCCTCGCACCTTGGCTCGGTGCAAGAGGAGGAACGGTTGGCACCGCCCCCGCGCAAACACGAACGGAGGGTTAGAACATCTAATCGCCAAGCACACCAAAGCTAAACGAAGGAAGAGAGGCCCCTTACCTCGCGGAGGAAAAGGCCCGCTTCCTTTCCTCGAGGCCTCCGACGAGGCCGCGCAGCCGGCCGCGCCCGACGTGGCGCCTCCCCGACGCGCGCCGCCGCACGCACGGGCACGCCCCCGCCCCCCGCGAGGGCGCGCCCGATGCCGCACCCCCCCGACGACGCCGCGGCGCGCGGGGCACGCTCGCCCGCGCGCGGGCACGCCTCCCGACGCGCCCCTCGACGACGACGCCGCCGCGCGGACGCGCTCCCCGCGCGCGCGCGGCACGCCGGACGCGCGCGCGGCACGTCCGTCGCGCGTGCCTCCGCGGCACGCGCCGGCACCCCCGCGGCGCGTGCCGCCCCCCCCCCGACGATGATTGCCCGGCGGCGGGCGCCGGTGCGCCCGCCCCAGGCAAAATGCCCCCGACGCCGGCGCGGGGTCCGGCGACGGGGGCGCAGGCCGCCACCGTCCGAGGGGCCCTCCCCTTCGTACTCTTCCTCCCTCGTCCTCGCTCCGAGGACGAGGGCTCCTCGATGTCCGGGGAGGAGAGCCCCGCTCCTCCCCGCCGCCGGCACTCCGCGGACCGTGCATCGCGCGCGCTTGGCGCCGCCTTGCGTGCTCCCTCCCCGCGCGCCGCCCGCTCCCGCCGCTCCCGCCGCGCCGCCCCGCCGAGCGCACGGGAGTCGGGGGTGGGTGGAACGGACTTGGCGGCGTTGAACCGCACCAGCTGCGCGCGAGAGCGGCAATGGCGCATCAGGAAACGGAAGCAAGAACAAGGACTAAAACAGAATCAAAAACCACACTCACCAACGGGCCGACGGGGAGCATCTCGATATCCCACGGGGTCCAACCCGCAGGCGCCGGCGTCCGGGTGTCAACGGCGCTCCGCGCCCGGGTGAGCGCGTACGGCCGCCTCCCCCGGCGCGGCGTCGGGAGCATCCGCGACCTCGCCAGGTCGACGGGGTTGGCCGCCCTCCGTCATCTCGAAGATACAGAGGGGCCTCTCCATCAACGGCACGACCCGCCGGTGGTGGAGGAAGGCGAGGACGCCCATCGCGTTGAGCCCCTCCTTCGCCAGCCGCTGCAGGGCGGCGAGGACGGATTCTTGCCGCGCCCGATGATTGGCCGTAGGCAACCCGTAGCCCCAGGAGTCCGGCCTCTCCTTGAACACCCGCCCGGTGTAGGGAGGGAGGCCGGGCTCGGCGTTGCGCGGATAAAACCATCCCCGCTCCCAGCCGGCGTTGTTCGTCGTCATGGTGCAGGGGATGTAGAAGTTCTTGAGCTGCCCCCGCGAGGCAAGCGACATCCCGCCGGCGCGCACCGCGCGGCGGGTCCTCGGCTCCGACGTGGGCCGCGTAATTAGCTCCCCGCGGAAGAGGTGTACCCGCAGCTCCCAATTGACCGGGATCCCCGGGGGAGCCCTTCGCACGCCCACGAACGTGGCCGCCCGCGAGATAGCGTTGGGGGCGAAATTGTGCGGCCTCCACCCCATAGTGGTAGCACAATGCCCGCATGAATGTGCTCGCTGGCGCGTTGAAGCCGCGCTCGTGGTAGCGGAGGAAGCTCACCACGTATCCCTCCGGCGGGTTGGGCTCAAGGTGTGCCGCCGGTGGCACGATCCACTCCGCCGGGCGCCCTTCTTCGTTGGCCGACAACTGGCCGGCGGCGACCAACTCGCCCAGGGCGAGCCGGGTCACGGTCGACCTCTCCCAGGCGTACGGCTCCAGGACCCTGATCGGAAGCTGAGGCGGCGCCATAAGGGAGGACGAACGAGTGCGAAGGCGGAGGACAAGGAAACGAGGAAAAAGCTCTAAGCAGCGAGCCCGCGCGACGGCAAGAGTGAGGCGAAGGCGAAGGGGCGGAGGACTGAAACGGTGAGAAGCCAAGGTAAAAAACCGCCGTCTCCTCCTCCCCGCAGTTTTATAGGCAACGGGCGAGTTCTCCGAGTGGACGCCCCGCCGCATTAACCGGCAGAATCTTTCCATCGCGTCGACGGGGGGGCCCCGCCACGACCGCGCCGCCTCTAACACCGCAGGCGGGTCATCATTACGGCGAGACCGGCAGCAACCGAGGCAAAACCGTCACGTCCGCCGGCCACGCCGCCCACTACGCGCGCGCGCGCGGCGCGCGCGCCAAAAAGGCGCGCCCGCGCCGCAAAACCGCGGCCACGACCGCAAGGCAATTAAATGCCCGGCCCCTTGCCAAGCAAGGAGAGCCCTCGAGCGAGGCGAACCCTCGGCTCGAAACAAAGGCGACCCTCGATGGGATATCAGCGTGAGAAGGCCGCCCGGGACCTGCTCGATGTAGAGCAGAACACCGCGGGCACCCATGCCACGTAGAACCCTCGAGCGGCATGACCCTCAACTCGAAACAAGGCGACCCTCGATGGGATATCAGCGTGAGAAGGCCGCCCGGGACCTGCTCGATGTAGAGTAGAACACCGCGGGCACCCATGCCACGTAGAACCCTCGAGCGGCATGACCCTCAACTCGAAACAAGGCGACCCTCGATGGGATATCGTGAGAAGGCCGCGCCCCCGCTCCCCCTTCGATGTAGAGTACACCGGAACCCCGGGCACCCATGCCACGTAGAACCCTCGAGCGGCATGACCCTCAACTCGAAACAAGGCGACCCTCGATGGGGATATCGCCGTGAGAAGGCCGCCCGGACCCCGCTCGATGTAGAGCGACACCCGCGCCGCACCCATGCCACGTAGGACCCTCGGCGGCATGACCATCAACTCGAAACAAGGCGACCCTCGATGAGACATCGGCCGTGAGAAGGTCGTCCGGACCCCGCTCGACGGTTTATACCACCCCGCGGGCACCCATGCCACGTAGGACCCTCGAGCGGCGTGACCCCCAACTCGAGACGATGTCAACCCCCCTAAAGAAGGCACGCGCGTAAGAGGATCGCCCAGGTCACGCTTGAAATAGAGCGACACCGAAAGCACTCATACCGCGCCGAGCTGCCAACAAGCACCTCGAGGGCTGGCACGTCCAGGCCCCTCGACGGCCGCAAACGAGAAAAGATGGGGCTAGCCAAGGCACGGCCCCGCACGGCCTTACTGATCAGAGGTTCGAAGCCTGACCCTCGACGGGTTCGAACAGCGCGCCCGCATCACGAGTTAGGGACGACGAGGGCACGCGCATTCGAGCCGTTCCTCGAGCCCGTCGGCTCGAGGGTGCCCCACATGTCGTGTTCGAGAGCCAGCGAGGGCAGCTAGCCGGGGGGGATCCCACCGAGGGAGAGCTTCCGCGCCCTTGGTCCCTAGCGAACGGGACCGAGCCCCACCTAGCAAACCCACGCAAGCGCTTCCATGGACGTGTCTCCGGACCGCGCAGCCCTACCCTTATCGAACGGGGCATGGACGTCCACTTGAACCACCCGCTAGCAGCCTCGAAGAGGAATCCGCGATTCGCGACCCGCTCGATGGGAGTCGTGGAAACCTCACCCTCCGACCCGCGGAGGGACGGCGAGGGCGCGATAAAAAACAAGTCGTCGTGGCTCGACCCGATCGCCTCGAACAGCCAAGGCTCGGGGGCTTGACGCACGGCTACACCTCCTTGAAATTGCACCCGCCGGAGACAAGGTGACAGGGGAGCGTGCACCCCCGATGCCGCCGAAACATCGCCGATGCCGGTTGGCATATGTGCCACGCCTTTCCGACCGAATTGCTCGCGGTTAACCCCCCGCAGAGAACCCACACTCCCCGCAGGCTTCGGGGGCTAGACCCGCGGGTCCGCCGACGCGGCCCCACCGAAAGCGTTCGCAAACAAGGAGGGAAGAACGTCCTATCGCAGGGTTCCAAGACCGCGGGAGCCTCAATGGCAAACCCGCGGATGCTCGGGGGCTACCGTCGGGGACCGCCCCTAGGGGTCCCCTTAAACAATGGGGGAACCCTCACTTAAACCCCTGCTTCGAGATAAGCTAAGCCTAACCATGCAGGAAACTAACCATGCAGGACATGGCCCATGCGGCAGACTCCGGAGGCCCACCAAGACGGCCCGTCCGGGAAGACCCCTCGAGCAGTGCTCCGCCGCCCGAGGGCACGCTCCTCCTCGAACGGGCTCCGCCCGTTCGAGGGGCAACCCCCTCCTCGAACGGGCTCCGCCCCCGCTCGAGGGCGCGCCCCCTCGAGCGAGTCCCGTCTCGCTCGAGGGTCCGCTCCGCCCCCGGCCGGGCCCGCCTCGCTCGAGGGTCCGCTCCGCCCTCGGCCGGGGCCCGCCACGCTCACGGGCGCCCCGCACGCGTGCGCCGGCCCCGTACTTGGGCATTTAACGCCCCGACGCCGCAGGCGGCGCCATCATGCGCCCGGGGCTCGCGCCCCGTGCCGCCGCACCAACTCCCCAGGGAGGAGCCCATCCCCGCCACCGTGGGGTGGACCGTGCGGGCACGGCCGGTGTCGTCCCGTGACACCGTGCGCACGCCACCGTACGGCTAACGCGCCCGACCCTCGAAAGGGGGCCGGCGCACCCTTGACTCCACTTTCCCGTGACCCCGCAGTTAGGGTGAGGGGCGCTAGGCCGGTGGGTGGCCATCCCGGCCACTGTAACGGCGCGGCCGCCGTACCCACGCGTGCGGGCGCACGCCTGACTCCGCAGGCGCACGCCCGAGCACTGCAGCAACCACTCCACCACCGCAGAGCTCATTGGGAAGGAACGCCGTTCTGCCCGCTCCTGTACCCCGTACCGATCATCATCAGCACCTCCCTCGAAGCCTATCAGAGAACGCCATCGCCATCTGCCGCCTCCTACCCTCGAACCGCCACTGTTCGGGTACGAGGTAGGCCATCATGACCGGATCGTAGCAAAGATCGTCCGGACGGCCGCCCGCTCTACACCGTAGCACGACGTGCTCCCACACGTAGCCAGGTAGCGCGGCGTGCATGTAACTCGCCGCCCCCTTGGCCTATAAAAGGGGAGGCGAGCCCCCAGCCGCGGGGGGGACGGAGGGAGAGAGAAAAAAGCACAGTCGAACACAACACACCGTGCACTCACTCTCTTATTCTCCCATAACATCTCCAGCCACTCACTAGGGACTTGGAAGCCACGCTTCCTCTCCCGCCTTGCTTGTACTTGCCCCACTACAAGCACCCCCGGTGCCGAGCAATATAGTGCCACGAGCACACCACTGCTGGACGTACGGCCCCCTCGGCCGGAACCAGGATAAAACCTTGTGTCATTTGTTGCTTAGCATCGACCATTGAGGGATAGACCTAGGCGTTATCTACTGGTTAGTGTCGGGACCATATTCCGCACCGACGGCGGTGCGGTGCCCCCGCCGAACATGTACCCACTACTTCGACTACGATGATGGATGGACCCTCTCGCTACACCTACGACGACAAATCAAGAACGAGGAGAAGCCGATGTTGAGGGGGAGGTAGCTTCGAGGCGAGAACCTCCCCGCGAGTTCGAGTGGATCATCCAGCTTCGAGGATCATCGGTGACATGGATGAACGCACTACACGGTCGAGGGTTCGAAACAATTCCCATTTTGCTCATGCTGCATTTGTTGCTTCTTTCGAGCCCAAAGACATTGGACACGCACTATCTGATCACAATTGGGTTAACTCGATGCATGAGGAGTTGGAGAACTTTGAGAGGAATCGAGTGTGGGAGTTGGTTGACCCTCCCCCGTGGTGTAAGCCGATTGGTACAAAGTGGGTGTGGAAAAACAAAGAGGGAGAGAAGGGTGAGGTTGTGAGGAACAAGTCGAGACTTGTTGCTCAGGGGTTCAGTCAGAAGGAGGGGATCGACTACGAGGAGACCTTTGCTCCCGTAGCCCGTTTGGAGGCGATTAGGATCCTTCTAGCCTTTTCGTGGCTAAAGGGTTCAAGTTGCACCAAATGGATGTGAAGAGTGCTTTTCCGAATGGAGTGTTGGAGGAAGAAGTGTTTGTGAGGCGACCTCCGGGGTTTGAGAGCGAGAAGTACCCCCACCGGGTGTACAAGTTGAGGAAGGCGCTGTATGGGTTGAAGCAGGCGCCTAGAGCTTGGTATGGCAGGTTGAGGGGGTTCTTGTTTGAGAGAGGTTTTGAGATGGGGAAGGTCGATCAGACCTTGTTTTTGCTGAGGCAGGGCAGAGATATCCTGATTGTGCAGGTGTACGTGGATGATATTGTCTTTGGTGGCTCGTCTAACTCTCTTGTTGCGAGGTTTGCGATGATATGAGCAGGGAGTTTGAGATGAGCATGATGGGTGAGTTGCAGTTCTTCCTCGGGCTACAAATCAAGCAATCAAAGGAAGGAACATTTGTGCACCGGAGCTAAGTACACCAAGGACATTGTGAGGAAGTTCAAGATGGAGGACTCCAAGGCTATGACGACGCCGATGAGTACGACTACGGCTCTTGATGCGGATGAGGAAGGTGAACACGTGGACCGGAGGAGTACCGAGCATGATCGGGTCACTCCTCTACTTGACGGCGACGAGGCCGGACATACGCTTCTCGGTGTGTCCGTGCGCTCGTTTTCAAGCGTCTCCGAGGACTTCGCATCGGCAAGCGGTGAAGCGAATTTTCGGGTACTTGCGTCACACTCCCGACTTCGGCCTTTGGTACTCCGCGTCCTCTTCTTTGGCGCTTCATGGCTTTTCGGACGCGGATTTTGCCGGGTGTCGGTTGGATAGGAAGTCCACCTGCGGGACTTGCCGGTTTTGGGTTCTTCGTTGGTGTCTTGGTCTTCTCGTAAGCGGTCGAGTGTTGCTCAATCCACGACCGAAGCCGAGTATGTTGCCGTCGCTAGTTGTTGCTCTCGGCTCCTTTGGATCACCTACACCATGAGTGACTTTGGTGAGGAGTATACCCATGTCCCACTTCATTGTGATAGCACCGAGTGCCATAAGCGTTGCAAAGAACCCGGTGCTCCATTCCAAAACCAAACACATAGAAGTGAGGTATCATTTCTTGAGAGACAATGTAGAGAAAGGGAAGATAGCCTTGATCCATGTATCCACACATGACCAACTAGCCGATATTTTCACCAAACCCCTAGATCAAGCAACTTTCACTCGTTTGCGGGGGGAACTTGGTGTGTGTTTGATTTCTTGAGTTGGGTGTGTGGGGGCTTTCTTTTGCCGGTGGTGTCGAGCCCGTTTTGCCTCCCCTCGAGGAGCCGGTTTGTAGCATATGTATAGCTTTCCTTTGTGCATTTCTTGCATTTGGCATGGCATATGTAACATGATGTATAGGCATCCTTGTATCTTAGATTGCATGCATTTTGTATCATATGCATTATTAGGGAAAGCTTCTCTTATATACAATGTTTACCATGGGTTGCTATATATGTTCTTGTGAGCTTGTTTGATATGCTACGGTTAGTTTGGCTTAGCTCTTGATGATCTTGATGAATGATCCATGGTTGATGGCTAATTTTTGAAAAATGTCATATACATGCTCTCTCATGCGTAAATGCCTATATATGATCTTGACATGCTTTAGTGGCTTTGCTATGCTTACTTTGTGGTTGGATAGCTAGTTTATTGATCATATGGAGCCAAAGGCTCGCTTGCCATCATGAATGTTTAGCCCTCTTGCTTAATCTTGTGGAGGGGCATAAGTTCCTTTTTGTCGCAAAGACATTTCATGTACCATCTACAAATCTGAAAATGAAATGAAAAATGCTTGGAAAATATGTTCCCATGTCATATGTGCTGAAATTAATTTGCTTTGGGTGCTAAACCGTTGCATGATGCCTACCAATGAGAAGTCTCATACATAGAAGTAGGCACATGGCTCGGTGGCTTTGACATGACATGAGGTGCTTTTGGGTGTTTATGATGGTCTTATGATTAGAATGGCTGTCCTAGCATGAAGTTTGAGTGGCTTTGCCATTTTGATATGTTTTGCTCATGTTTAGGTATTTGCTTGTGAGAGAGTAACTTTTCGCAAAATTACTAAAATCCTTTTTAGCCTTGTCCAATGGTTGTGAAACTTGGTGATCACGTAGTTAAGGTCCTTACGCACTGTCGAGTATCTAACTTGCTCATTTGGACTTGTGTGGCTCCTTGTGATGAATTTTGTATATTCGAGAAGCTATATGTTTCAAGTTTTCGCATTTTGCCTTGATTCATGCATTGTCAACAAGGGGGAGAAGTTTGTGCATGTTTTGGGCACACGGGGAGTGTTTGGAAGGTGTTCCAATTGTTTCGGGCAATTTTTGAGCAGATTGGTGCGGGGCCGGTTTCTTTGGGCGGTCTAACCGCCCCCGAGCGGTCGGTTCGGGCGAGGGCGGTCTAACCGCCTTGGGCAGGCGGTCTAACCGCCCGGGCGGTGTGAGCAGGTTTTTGCTCTTTTTTGCTTTCCCGAGGTGCATTGATGCATGTGTTCGGGGGGGAGTGTGCTTGTGGCTCGGGGGGAGCTTGCATTTGTGCGGGGGGAGCTCTTTGTAGTGTTCGAGTTTTGCTTTGGTGGTTTGCGCTCTTTGCTTGAGCGGTGTTTTGTCTCGGATGTGTCGAGCCGTTGCCCTTGCCTAAGGGGTCCGAGACTTGTCTTCTTCAAGTGATCTTGCTCTCTGCCTTTCTTTGGCTTTCGATCGCTTGTTGAGGTTTCTTTTTATTTTGCTTCTTTTCTTTTCCTTTTCTCTTATGATACTTCATGTGAGTGTGTTGTCAATGCACTCATCAAGGGGGAGATTGAGGACCATGTGTGGTTCGAGGACCGGTGGATGGTCGCTTCCTTGTGTGATGAGTGATTGACAACGTTGTGTGGACTGATTCTTGGCTAAGTATTGCAGGTGCGGGTTGCGGCTTGACTCGTGTTGGTGCGGGTGAAGAACAAGCGCGAAAGGTCGTTGCTGGTGAGGCCTCCGGGTGTGGAGAAGACAAGTAGGCTTCGTTCGAGGGACCCGTGGCCGGCGGGGGTCAAGTGCGGGCCGCATGGTGGCATGAACGACAAGATGAAGTCGTGGACGGTTTCTTGGTAGAGCCTCAAAACCAAGGTCGAGCCGGACTACGTGGGAGCCGAGTCATGAGTGGAGATTGGCGGAGGCTACACCGAGTTCGCGGGGTTTGCGGTGGTTCACCGAAAAACCACCGGGTTACTCGGTTGAGCCACAAAACCGAGGCCGAAGACTCGACGAGGAGGTGCGGCCACCCGGGCCGGTTCAACCGCCCGGAGGGGGGCGGTCGACCGCCCGGGGCCGGTCAGATCCACTGGGCCGGTCTAACCGCCCAGGGGGGGCGGTCTGACCGCCCTGGCCGCCGGCGCCGAGAAGCTTCGAAGCGGAGGACACGCGTCGGGATCGCAAGGCTTGCGTCGAGGCTACGCGGGTGCGGTCGCCGGGCATCCGTCCGATGGTGAAGACATCAAGAATTCCAAATCCGCCCTTGAGGGGCATGTATCCCTAGTTATTAGTGAAGGGCGTTTTAGTCTTTTGGGTGCCTCCATATATACTCATTAGAGGGGTGGATGGTAGCCAACTCGGGAACCCTAGCTCATTTGGTTTTTCCATTTTCGTTCTCTATTTTCCTTAGGATTTTAGAAGGCTAGCTTGAGAGCTTCATGTGAGATCTAGAGAGAGGGATGGATGTTTGGGTGGCAAGCTAGACCTTGTACGAACCATTCATGGCATGTATAGAAGGTTTGGCGTTGCTCATCATGGTGGTTTTCCGTCTCTTTGGTGTTGATTTTCGGAGCTCTTTTTGGCGGTGTTTTGAAGACGATTTCTTGGGGTTTTTGGTGGGTGTCACGTATGAGGTTCTTGTGCCTCTTTGGCTGGTGACTTTGCCCCCAAATCCCCTTTGAATCGGACTCGATTTGGTGGTTTTCGTTGGAACTCGAGTTCTTGAGGTTTGGTCACGAGATTTGCGATTCCCCATGATTGAGAGCGTTTCGGTGAAATTCCTTTGAGGGAGAGGTCGTCCATGAGGTGACCCGGCATCCCCCGAAGTTTCGCCGCAATCCGTTGGGTGAATCGGGAGATCGGGTGATGCAAAGTTGAGGGTTGACCCGCGGTTCCCCTTTTTCCCGTTCGTCTGGGGAGGGCGGTCTAACCGCGTAGGAGGGGCGGTCTAACCGCCCCGGGCTCGTCCGGAGAAAGTTTTGATTTTGGCCGAGATCTTCCGGTAGCATGTTGGCCTTGACCAGGGGATTGTATGGTTGAAATCTTGGAGCGTTTCGAGTCCGTTTGCTTGGGTTTTCACTCGGATCTTTGTGCTCGGGGAGGGAGGTCTAACCGCCCCTGGCACCGGAGTTTAACCGCCCTAGGCCTTTCCGAAGAAAGTTTGATTTTGCTGGACCTTTCTCTCGTGAGTTTGTTCACCTTGATCGGAGGAGTGTTCTGGTGAAATCTTGGCTCGTTTTAGTGTGGTTTGCTAGGAGTTCTTGTTTGGAGTTCGTTCTTTGGGTACGGGAGGTTAGACCGCCCCTGGTAGCCGGTCTAACCGCCCCTAGGCCCTTGGGTGAAGTTTTGGTTTTCGCCAAGTTTTTTCGGTAGCTAGCATGGCCTTGACCAGAGATCTTTGTTGGTGAAGCCGGGGTGAGTTTTGGTGCTTGCAAGAGGCGTTTCGGAGGATTTCTTGGTTACCGCGGTGGAGGCGGTCTAACCGCCCCTATACCGGTCTAACCGCCCCCCTCCGGTCGGCCGGCTTTCGAGTTGTTTCCGCCGTCGTTGCTTTGCGTGTGTGTTGTGGTTCTTTGGTAGAGTTTGTTCCTAGGACCGGTAGCACTCCGGTGGCTACGTGGTTTTGGCAAACGGGAGGTAGAAGTGCGGAGTGTGTGATTTCGGGGGGTTCGACCGAGCTAGTTCGTCTTGTCGGAGTTTCAATCTCCCTCGAGAAGAATTTTTATCGGCTCCCATTCACTCCCCCTCTCGGTCGCCTAATCGGTCCTTCAAGTTGGCGCCCACCGTGGGGCTATCTGAGCGCCTGAGGTCAATCCGTCAACTCCCTCCATGGTGATCCGCACTGAGTACCGTGGTACGCGTTACAACATGGGCAGCTCGGACCCCCTCCCTGCCGGGTTCGAAATCCGGTTCGGGAGCCTGAACTTTCAGGCCACAGGGAACGGCTACCTCATGCGCCTCACCAACCGTGAGGAGCTCCGCGCGCGGCGCCAGGCCGAGTCCGCCCCGGTCCCCGCTGCACGCACCACCACAACGCGGACGCCCGCGGGCACCGATGCCGCAGGCCGTCGACGCCACGACGTCGCCGCCGCTGCGGGCCGCGTTCCGCGCCGGGCGCGGTCCGAGCGACGGCGGGCCGAGCGCGCGCGCTCACAACACGGCGCGCCCGCCACCGCGACCGCCGCCACCCCAGCGGGACGGCGCACGGTCTCCGGACCGTGCCTTCCCATTGGGCTGCGCGGAGCCACGACGGCCTACAACAACAACGTCAACACCACAATGCGCAGGGTCCCGCCTGGCCGTCACGTCTTCGTCGCCAGGGATCCCGGCGCCTCAGCGGGTGACGAGTCGTCCCTGGGCTCCCTCAATGCTCCGCCACCCGCCAACCGCCACGGGTACGCGGAATGGGACTTCTCCCGGCGTGCGGGGGACCCGGTCATGTTCGGGGGGCTTCCTTGACGCTGCGGACTACTGGTTCGGTTGCTCCGATGACTCCAGCACCGGGAGCTACGACCCCGCGCGGGAGTGCTACGTGGTCGTCACCAACGACCGAGCCACTGCCGCCGCGCGGGTGGGCGCCGGGGACGGGGAGATCACGCCGCCCCGGGGATCGCCACACGCCTAGCCGCAGGGCCAAGCGCTCTGCCGGGGGCCGATGTCAACGCACGCCTAGCCCAAGCCCGCGAGCTCGAGGCCAAGGCGGCGGAGGAATACCGAACGGTGCGGCTGCTCCGCGTCTCGATGGCTGGAGAAGCCTCCGCTCGCGGCGAACGCGTGCGGGAGCTGGGCAGACGGCCCGCGACCGCATCAACGCCGGCAACCCTGACGTGCCGCCGCGGGCAAGTCAGAAGCTCGTTGCCGCCGCGACGCTGCTACGGGCCATGCCTGCACCCTCGACCCCCGAGGCACGAGACCTGCACCGCGAGGTGCAGACTCTCATCGAGCAAGCGGCCGCTCCGGCGGGCCGAGAGCTCGGCGTCGCGCATCCGCCAACAAGGGGAATGCACGGGGCGACGGGGCCGCACAAGGGGGCGAACCCTCGGTCCACGCAGGGGAAGCGGCGGGGCGACCCGCCAACTCGGGACGCGCAGCGGCCAAGGAACGGCTCCTTGACACGCGCAGAGCGCTGGACGGTGACGCTTGCAACATCATCAACGCACGCCGCACAAGTAAGGCGGACGCCCGAGCAGCGGTGGGCTACCACCCTCGACGGGGCGGGCGCTACGACAGCGGCGAGGATCGCTCTCCGACGCCGGAGCCCCCGGGACCCGTGTGTTCAGCCGGGAGATCCGCACGGCGGCCTTCCCCCGCCGCTTTCGCCGGCCCTTCGACCATCGTCAAGTACAACGGGGAGACGGACCCCCGCGTGTGGCTCAACGACTACCGCTTGGCTTGTCAGCTAGGCGGGGCCACCAGCGACGAGGTCATCATCCGCAACTTGCCCCTGCACCTCGGCGATGCTGCCCGGACGTGGCTCGAGCACTTGCCCGCCAGCCAAATTCACAATTGGGATGATCTGATCCACACATTCGTGGGCAACTTCCAGGGCACGTACGTGCGCCCTGGAAATTCATGGGACCTACGCTCCTGCACTCAGAAGCCCGGTGAGTCGCTGCGGGACTTCATACGGCGCTTCTCCAAGCGTTGTACGGAACTGCCCAGCGTAGCGCAGTCCGAGATCGTGCACGCCTTCCTCGAGGGCACCACATGCAGAGATCTCGTGCGAGAGCTGGGGCGCAGCCCGCCCGTGGACTCGAACGAGCTGTTCGACATCGCCACCAGCTTCGCCTCAGGAGAAGAGGCCGTGGGAGCGATCTTCGACGGCAAGAAGGGCAAGCGCTCGGAGGACACGCCCGCGGAGGGCAGCAAGTCCAAGGAGCCCCACCGCAACGACAAGCGGGGCAAGAAGGGAAAAAAGCCGCGCCGCGAGGCGCGCGAGCAGGGGCGCGACGGCGGTAATGCCGAGGCCCTCGCTGTTGACCCGGCTCGACGGGGCCCTCGACCGGCCCCTCGAGGCCCGGGGGTGTTCGACGACATGCTGAAGAAGCCATGTCCTTATCACAAGACCCCAGTGAACCACACCCTTGAGCAGTGCGATATGCTCAAGAAATTCTATGGCCGCGCCGCCGCGAAGGAGGCAGAGGCCAAGAAAGACGGAGGAGATGGCGACGCCGGCGGCTTCCCCGCCGTGGAAAACGTGTTCCTCATCTTTGGGGGGCCAACCGTCGACATGTCGACACGCCAGCGCAAGAAGGAGCGGCACGAGGTCCTCGCCGCAGAGAAGGCGCCTCCCTCCTTCCTCAATTGGTCGGAGGACGCCATCACCTTCAGCCGGGAAGACCACCCGAACCGCATCCCCAACCCAGGCCGTACCCGCTGGTGGTCGACCCAGTCATCGGGAACGCGCGGTTCTCGAAGGTCTTGATGGACGGGGGCAGCAGCCTCAACATCCTCTACGCGCATACGCTGCGCTTGATGGGGATCGGGGCCGGACCGAGCCGCGGCCCGCACGAAGCCATTCCACGGCATCGTGCCGGCAAGGAGTTCAACCCCTCGGCATCGATCCGCCGCGCCTTGGTTTGGCACTGCAAAGAATTTCCGCAAGGAGATCCTCACCTTTGAGGTGGTAGGGTTCAAGGGAGCCTACCACGCTATACTTGGGCGACCCTGTTACGCCAAATTCATGGCGGTCCCCAACTATACCTACTTGAAGATGAAGATGCCGGGACCAAACGGCGTCATCACCGTTGGCTCGTCCATCGAGCACGCGTTCGACTGCGACATCGAGTGCGTGGAGCACGCAGAGGCACTGGCGCTGGATGAAGCGCTGGTGACCACCTTGGAGAAGATGGTCAACGACGACCTCAGCTCCACCGCCAAGCACACCGGCACCTTCGAGGCCGCGGAGCAGACCAAGGAGGTCCCCCTCGATCCTTCTGCCCCCGAGGGCAAGGCGTTGAGGGTCAGCTCCACCCTCGACCCCAAATAGGAGGTGGTGCTCGTCGACTTCCTCCGCGCCAACGCCGACATCTTCGCGTGGGAGCCCCTCGGATATGCCGGGCATCCCGAGGGAAGTCGCCGAGCACTCCCTTGACATCCCCGCCTAACGCCCGCGCCGTGCAGCAACGGCTCCGCCGCTTCGACGAGGAGCGGCGACGGCACCGGAGCGGAGCTACGGAAGCTTCTCGAGGCCGGATTCATCAAGGAGGTGTTCCACCCAACGTGGCTAGCAAATCCCGTGCTTGTAAAGAAAAAGAATGGGAAGTGGCGGATGTGTATAGACTACACTAGTCTTGATAAAGCATGTCCTAAAGTTCCTTTTCCTCTGCCACGCATTGATCAGATCGTTGATTCGACGGCTGGGTGTGAATTGCTTTGCTTCCTTGATGCTTACTCCGGGTATCATCAAATAAAGATGAAGGAGTCCGATCAGCTAGCGACTTCGTTCATCACACCGTTCGGGATGATCTGCTACGTCACGATGCCATTTGGCCTCCGAAACGTAGGTGCCACATACCAGCGCTGCATGCAGCACGTTTTCGGAGACCACATCGGGCGGACGGTCGAGGCGTATGTAGACGACATCGTCGTAAAGACCAGGAAGGCGGACGACCTGGTTGGCGATCTTGGCATCACGTTCGACTGCCTACGGGCCAATGGGGTCAAGCAAAATCCCGAAAAATGTGTCTTTGGAGTGCCGCGAGGCATGCTCCTGGGATACATTGTCTCCCAACAGGGAATCGAGGCCAACCCTGAAAAGGTTGCGGCCCTCGAACGAATGGGTCCGATCCGGGACCTCAAAGGGGTGCAAAAGGTGCTGGGGTGCCTTGCCGCCTTAAGCCGCTTCATCTCGAGGCTCGGCGAAAAGGGCCTGCCCCTCTATCGCCTCCTCAAGAAGCACGAGCGCTTTTCCTGGACCGCCGAGGCCCAGGACGCGCTCGACAAGCTAAAGGCGTCCTTAGCGCACGCCCCGATTCTCACGCCGCCGCAGGATGGCGAACCCCTGCAGCTCTATGTAGCTGCGACCACCCAGGTGGTCAACGCCGTGATCGTGGTGGAGCGTATGGAGGAAGGGCACGCCCTGCCGGTCCAGCGGCCAGTCTATTACATCAGCGAGGTCTTGTCAGACACCAAGACGCGCTACCCCCAGGTCTAGAAGTTGCTGTACGCGGTAGTCCTTGCGCAGCGCAAGCTCCGCCATTACTTCGAGGCCCACCCCGTCACGGTGGTCTCCTCCTTCCCACTGGGGGAAATCATCTGCAATCCCGACGCCGCGGGCAGGATCGCCAAATGGTCTGTGGAGTTGATGGGCGAGACACTTGCCTACGCCCTGCGCAAGGCCGTCAAATCCCAAATCTTGGCGGATTTCGTCGCTGAGTGGACGGACACACAGCTGCGCCGCCGCAGATCCAAGCAGAGTGATGGACTCTGTTCTTCGACAGCTCGGTGATGAAAACAGGGGCGGGCGCGGGCCTGCTCTTCGTGTCACCCCTCGGGGAATACATGCGGTACGCAGTGCGCCTCCACTTCCTCGCGTCTAACAATATGGCTGAATACGAGGCCCTCCTCTGTGGCCTCAAAATCGCCATTGAGTTAGGCGTCAAGCGCCTCGACGTGCGGGGGGACTCGCAGCTCGTAATCGATCAAGTCATGAAGAACGCGAGCTGCCATGACGACAAGATGGAGGCCTACTGCAAAGCCGTGCGAGCCCTCGAGGACAAGTTCTACGGCATCGAGCTCAACCATGTGCCCTGCCGGTACAACGAGGAGGCAGATGAGCTGGCCAAGATCGCGTCCGGGCGGATCACCGTCCCCCGAACGTTTTCGCGCGCGACGTCGCTCAACCCTCGGTCATCTTCGAGCCCCACCCCTCGAGTCACGACGAACTCTCGGGGGCTCCCTCGAACCCAGCGGGTGCGGAACCCATGGACGAGGACCCCATACGTGCTCTCCCTCCTCGAGGGGTATGGCTCCTACGGGGCCGACGTGATGGATACCGAGCCGGCCCCTGTCAAAACGGACTGGCGCGACAAATACATCGCCTGGATGGCTCGAGGGGAACTCCCCGCGGACCGGGCCGCGGCCAGGCGCATCGCCAGGATGGCCAAGTCCTTTGCCCTCGTTGACGGCGAGCTGTACAAGCGCGCCGCCTCTGGCATCCTACAGCGATGCGTGCCCATCCCCGAGGAGCGCGAGCTCCTACGGGACATCCACGCCGGAATCTGTGGCCACCACGCCGCGCCTCGCACCCTCGTCGGCAACGCGTTCCGCCAGGGCCTTTACTGGCCTACCGCGGTCGCGGACGCCAGCGAAATCGTACGCACTTGCAAAGGGTGCCAGTTCTATGCCCGCAAGTCCAACCTGCCCGCCCATGCCCTACAGACCATCCCCGTAACATGGCCATTTGCCGTGTGGGGGCTGGACATCGTCGGGCCCCTGCGGAAGGCGCCCGGGGGCTTCACCCACTTGTTGGTTGCGATCGACAAGTTCTCCAAGTGGGTGGAGGTGCGCCCCATCACGAACCTCAGGGCAGAGTAGGCGGTAACATTCTTCACCGACATCGTCTACCGCTTTGGAGTGCCAAACTCCATCATCTCCGACAATGGGTCCCAGTTCACGGGCAGGAAGTTCTTGGAGTTTTGCGACAAATTCCACATTCGTGTGGATTGGGCAGCTGTGGCACACCCACAGACCAACGGCCAAGTAGAACGTGCCAACGGCATGATCTTACAAGGCCTCAAGCCCAGAATTTTCGACCGGCTAAAAAATCTGGGCGAAAATGGCTCCAAGAACTGCCAGCGGTTGTGTGGAGCCTAAGGACTACCCCGAGCAGAGCCACTGGGTTCACCCCGTTTTTCCTAGTCCATGGCGCGGAGGCCGTCCTCCCCACGGACTTAGAATACGGATCGCCCAGGGTTCGAGGCTATGACGAGGAGGCCAACCAGCGAGCCCGCGAGGACTCGCTGGATCAGCTGGACGAGGCACGCCTCGTGGCCTTGATGCATTCCGCAAGGTATCAACAGTCCCTAAGACGCTACCAAGCGCGCAAGATACGTCGACGGGACTTCAGCGAAGGGGATTTGGTCCTAAGGCTACGCCAAGACAACCGAGGGCGCCACAAGTTGTCGCCCCCATGGGAGGGACCCTACGTCGTGGTGAAGGTACTCAAGCCCGGCACGTACAAGCTGGCCAACGAGGACGGTGAAGAGCTCACCAATGCTTAGAACATCCAACAACTACGTCGCTTCTACCCCTAGCTAGGATTTCCAAGTATTTTTTGTTGTAAAAATCATATGACCAACGCCCCAGTTGGTGACAACCATGTAAATACCATAAGTCTAAAGGAAAGGGCAACTCGGCTTTCCCCTGAAACCCAAGTTACCCTCGGGGGCTACTGCGGGGGGCATTCCCCCCCCAAATGGTCCCATTTTCGCGCAAAAATAAAGCAATGTACACGCGCTAAGTATGTTTTCTACTTCAACCTCGAGCAACGATTCGAACAGGGCGCAAGCAGCCCAGCGGAAGGAGCGCGCGAGCCAGAGATAGCCTACGCCGCAAGGATATGGCCCTTCTCTCTCGCCTCCAACCCAGCAGGCCCCCCGCGAAAATCGAACTCCCCTAAGTAAAATCTACTCAGGAAGAAGGAGAAACAAAAAAGCGCAATAAGCAAAAGACTTCATTTCGTATGAACAAATGTTTACGATTGAGATAACTTGTTTATTTACAAAGGCCACATGGCCAGAATACTGATACACAAATAAAAACGGGCCTAGCGCCCAACTGTCTTCAGGCGGGAGGAGCAGCAGCATCAGCAGCGTCCGGAAAGAGGAACTCCTCGAAGGCTTCAGCGAGCGACCCGGCGGCGTCGGCGGCAAGCGCGTCCACACGCTCCATCGCTACCTCGTCCTCGACGCCCTCGGGAACGATATAGCCCTCAGCCAGCGCCTCGAAGTTGACCTCGTAGTGGGACCGCACCACTCCGAGGGCCTTCTGGACGCCCAGATGCAGCGCCCGGCGCATCCGCTCGGTGACGTGGCCGCCAAGGGCGCGCAGGCGGCTGGCCAGTGAGCTGCCGGCCTGTGCCTCGCCCTCCTCCACGGCTCGGCAGGTCTCGAGGGCCGCACCACGCAGCTCCTGCAGCTCCTGCTCAGAGGAGTTATAGGAAGCCTGCAGCGCCTCGGCCCGCTCAGCTGCATGCCCCAGGGCAGTGCGCAAGCCTGGAATCGCCAAGACAAGAAAGAAATCAGAAAAGGGAACGCGAGCCCTCTAACAAAAAAACCAACAAAGCAAGAGTCAAACAGTGGCTCACCTTCGACTTGTTTCCTCTCCACCTCGAGGGCACGGCGCTCGGCCTCGACCGCCAGCTCGAGGCGCTTGACGGTCTCACCCTGCTCCTGGAGGGCCAGCTCTTGGTTTGCGCTCGTAATGCTGAGCACAATGAGCTCGCCCTCGGTCTTAGAGAGCTTGGCGTCCCGCTCCGCCAACGACCCCTCGCGCCGCCTCGCGAGCGACGCGCTCTCTCGCTCCGGCGCCGACCGGCATCGACGAGGGTGGCTTGCTCTCCCGCCGGAGCCGCCCCCTCGGCCCCCTTGGCGGGCGGTGTGCTCCCTGCGAGAGGGCGCCCCTCGGCGACGACGAGCGCCGCGGCCTTGGCGTCGAGGGCGGCCTTCAAGTCGTCGGCCTCCTTGGCCCGCCGTTGCTCCCGACTCGCGCGCCCGCTCCTCGGCCCGCGCGGCGCCGCGCCCGCGCCCCCTCGAGCGATGAGCGGAGCCCCCGGTTCTCGCCGCGGACGGCGGCCACCTCCGTCTCCCAATTGGTTGCCAGCGTACGCATCTTCTCCAAGTCTGAGCGCGCCTGCCACAGCGCCTCATCACGGTCGATGAGGGCTGCGCAGACCCGCTCGAGGCCGAGCGGCGCGCCGGTCTCGCCTCGAGCTCTTGGGGAGTTCGTCGCGCCGTGGCCATAGCCCGGTACGCCGGCCCGGCCGTCGGAGTCCGGAGGGCGTCAGCAAGCGCGTCGAAAGCGCTGCATCGCTCCCGGAGCTGGTGGAGCTCGGCGTTCACCCGATCGAAGGCGTCGTACCTGTCGTGAGCGCGGCGCTCGAGCTCCTGGCACCCATAAATCAAAACCCGTAAGCGCCACAACACGGAAACAACACACAAGAACGAGAGAAAGAGGAAAACGAACAACAACGCCCTACCTGGAAGACGCGCCATGCCGGGCCGCCATGGACCCTCAGCGCCTCGTTCAGCGCGCGGTTGAGCGTGGCGTCAGCGAACGCGGGGGGGATCGCCGCCGGCCCCCTCTACACGGGCGGAGTGGCCGGCGCGGGAGGACAAGGCCTCGGCGTCGTGTCCTCGGTCCCCCGCCACCATGTGACCCTCGCGCCGCCTCACGAGGGCCCCCCCGTCCCGGGGCTCGGGGGAGCGTGTGGGGAAGCTCGCCCACCGGTCCCACCCGGGCGGCGGGGGAGTCGTCGTCCGGGACCTCCACCACCTCCGCCGGGAACCGCCGGCGGCGCCGGCCCCTTCCGCCGCCTCCCGCCGGCGCCTCCACTTGCACCTCCACGGCCGCGGGCGCTTGACGTGGCGCCGCGCCCGGCGCCTGCGGCCGCGCCCCGCGGCGGCGGCGCCCGGCCGCCCTCCGCCGCGCGCGGCCACCACCGGCCGCACCTCCGCCGCGGCCGCCGCCGTAGGCGCGCCCTGCGCCACGGCCGGCGCCGGCCGCTCCTCGGCAACCGCCTGTTTGCGCCATGGCGGGGCGATCCGCCGGCCGAGGCCTCGAGGCCTCGGCCCCGGCCTCGCGAGTTCTCGCCCGCCGCCGCCGTGCTTGCCCCCGCCCGCGACGGCCTCGACGAGCGCCGCCCCGGGTGGGGATGGACGCGTCCGCCCTCAGCACCTTGGCCGCTGCGAGGGGAGGCACAGTTGGCACCACCCTGCGCAGGCACAAGCAGAAAGTTAGAATGCCTGATCGTCAAAAAACCGAACCAAGTGGTGGATCAAGCTCCTTACCTCGAAGAGGAAAAGGCGCGCTTCCTTTTCCTCGAAGCCTCAGCGGATGAGGCCGGCGCGGCCGGCGCACCCGCCGCCGCGCCTCCCGACGCCGGCGCCCCGCGCGCGAGCACGCTCGCCCGCGCGCGCGCACGCGGCGACCCCGCGCGCGGGCGCGCTGCCGCGCGCACGGGCGCGCTTGCCGTGCGCGCCTCCGCGCGCGCGCGCCGGCGCCCCCGCGGCGCGAGCCACCCCGTTGTCGATTGCACGGCGGCGGGCGCCGTTGCACCCGCCCCAGGCGATGCCGCCCTTGCCGCCGGAGCCGGCTCCGGCGACGGGGGCGAGGGCTCCCACCTATCAGAGGGGCCCCGCCCCTCAGCCTCTTCCTCTTCGTCCTCCTCCGAGGACGAGTACTCCTCAGTCCCCGGGGAGGAGAGCCCCAGCTCCTCGCGCCGCCGGTACTCCGCGCTCCGTCGCTCGCGGCGCTCGTTGTGCCGCCTCGCGCGCTCCTTCCTGCGCGCCGCCCGCTCCTGCTCACGCTGCTGCGCCGCCCGACCAAGCGCGCGGGAATCGGGGGTGGGCGGAACGGACTTCGAAGCAGAGAAGCTCACCAACTGCATGCAGGAACGCCAACGACGCGTCAGGAGGCAGAGACGACACCAAGGACTAAAACAGAGCCAAGAATCATGCTCACCAGCGGGCCAGTGGGGAGCATCTCGAGGTCCCACGGGGTCCGGTCCGGATGCGCCGGCATCCGGGTGTCGACGGCGCTCCGCGCCCGGGTGAGCGCATACGGCCGCCGGAGGGGGGTCGGGAGCATCCGCGACCTCACCAACACAATGGGGTCCGCCTCCTCTGTCATCTCAAAGATGCAGAGCGGCCTCTCCATCAGAGGCACGACCCACCGGTGATGGAGGAAGGCGAGGACGCCCATCGCGGTCAACCCCCGCTCCGACAGGCTCCTCAGGGCGGCCAGGACCGAGTCCTGCCGCCTCCAATGCTGGGCCGTGGACACCCCGTAGCCCCAGGAGCTGGGCTTCTCCTTGAACACCCGACCGGTGTAGGGGGGAAGACCGGGCTCGGCGTTGCGCAGGTAGAACCATCCCCACTCCCAGCCGGCGTTGTTCGTCGTCATGGTGCAGGGGATGTAGTAGTCCTTGAACTGCCCCCGCAGGGCGAGCGACATCCCGCCGCGCGCGCACCGCGCGCGCGGGTCCTCGGCTCCGTCGTGGGCTGCGTGAAGAGCTCCGCGTGGAAGAGGTGTACCCAGAGTTCCCAGTTGACTGGGATCCCCAGATACCCCTCGCAGACGCCCACGAACGTGGCCGCCTGCGAAATCGCGTTGGGCGCGAAGTTGTGCAGCTCCACGCCGTAGTAGTGGCACAACGCTCGCATGAATCGGCTCGCCGGCGCATTGAAGCTTCGCTCGTGGAAGCGGACGAAGCTCACCACATAGCCTTCCGGCGGGTTGGGCGCGCGGTCCCCCGCCGGCGGCACTATCCACTCCGCCGGCGACCCTCCTCATTTGCCGCCAGGCGGCGGCGGTGACCAGCTCGTTGAGAGCCAGCGGGGTCACCGACGACCTCTCCCAGGCGTACGGGTCAAGAATCGTGACGGGCGGAGGCGGCGCCATGAGAAGAGGGCAAAGGAATGCGAGAGCGGTGGACAGGAAGAGGAAGAAGAACTCAAATGGCGAAGCCGCACGGTGGCGAAGGCGAGGCGAAGACGAAAGCACAGAGGGCTAAAATGGCGGAGCGCTAAGGTAAAAAACCGCCTCCTCCCCCTCCCCTCAGATTTATAAGCCGCGGGCGAGTTCTCCGGGGCGGATGTCCCACGCGCATTAACTGCAGGGAATCTTCTCTTCACGCTGACGAACGGGCCCCGCCACGACCACAACGGCCACATCACCGCGAACGGGCCATCATCACGGTGAAGACTAGCAGGGACCGAGGCAGGCGGTCACGTCCGCCTGCCACGCCACCCAATACGCGCGCGCGCGGCCGCAACGCCTGAAAAGGCGCGCCCGCGTTGCGAAACCGCAGCCTCCACTGTGGGGCATTTAATGGCCCGGTCCCTTGCCAAGCAAGGAGAACCCTCGAGCGGCACGAGCCCCCAGCTCAAGACGATATCGGCCCTCTAAGGGACATCGGCGTGAGAAGGTCGCCACGGGGCCCGTCTAAGGCAAAGCGGGCCCCGCGAGCACCCATGCCACGCAAAACCCTCGAGCGGCGCGAGCCCCTGGCTCGAAACAATATCAGCCCTCTAAAGCGACGCAGGCGTGAGAAGGTCGCCCGGAGCCTGCTTGAAACAAGACGGGCACCACAAGCACCCATGCCACGCTATGTTGCTGACCAGCGCCTCAAGGGCTGGCTCGCCCAGACCCCTCGACGGCCGCGAATGCAAAAGACGCGGCCGCCCAGGCGCCGCCCCGCACGGCCCTACTGATCAGAGGTTCAAAGCTTGACCCTCGACGGGTTCGAACAGGCGCCCCAGATCGCAGAGTCAGGGACGACGAAGGCACGCGCATTCGAGCCGTTCCTCGAGCCCGTCGGCTCGAGGGTGCCCCACATGTCGTGTTCGAGAGCCAGCGAGGGCAGCTAGCCGGGGGATCCCACCGAGGGAGAGCTTCCGCGCCCTCGGTCCCTATCGAACGGGACCGAGCCCCACCTAGCAAACCCACGCAAGCGCTTCAATGGACGTGTCTCTGGACCACGCAGCCTACCCTTATCGAACGGGGCATGGACGTCCACTCGAACCACCCACTAGCAGCTCAACGAGGAATCCGTAATTCGCGACCCGCTCGATGGGGGTTGCGGAAACCTCACCCTCCGTCCCGCGGAGGGGCGGCGAGGGTGCGTTAAAAAACAAGTCGTGAAGCTCTACCCGATCGCCTCGAATGGGCCCAGGCTCGGGGGCTTGACGCACGGCTACACCTCCTTGGCTTGCACCCGCCGGAGACAGAGCCAGCAGCGCGTGCGCCACCGAAGCCGGCTGAGACATTGCCGACGCCGGTTGAAACATGTGCCACGCCCTCTGACCAGTTCTCACGGTTAACGCCTGCAGGAGCACCCACGCCCCTGCAGTGCTTCGGGGGCTAGACCCGCGGGTCCGCTGACGCGGCCCCACGGAAAGCGTTCGCGAAACAAGGAGGGAAGAATGTCCTATCAGTAGGCTCCAGCATCTGCGGGAGCCTCAATGGCAAACCCACAGATGCTCGGGGGCTACTGTCGGGGACAGCCCAAGGGGTCCCCTTTAACAACCGGGAAATCCCCACTTAAAACCCGCAACAAAGCCAAACAAACTTTGCCTAACCATGCAGGATACGGCCCACGTCGCAGGGACCTCAACGGCCCACCAAGGCGGCCCTCTTGAAGATCCCCTCGAGCAAGCTTCGCCTCGCTCGAGGGTGCGCGCCTCCCTCGGGCGGGCTCCGCCCCGTTCGAGGGGGTGCGCTTCCCTCGAGCGGGCTCCGCCCCGCTCGAGGGCCCGCTCCCCCCTCGAGCGAGGCTCCGCCTCGCTCGAGGGTCCGCCCCGCCCTCGACTAGGGTCCGCCCTCGCTCGAGGGCACCCCGCACGCGTGCGCCTGCCCCCCGTACACGGGCATTTAACGCCCCGACACCGGCGGGATAGCGCCATCATGCGCCGGGGGCTCGCGCCCGGTGCCGCCGCACCAACTCCCCGGAGGGGAGCCCATCCCCATCACCGTGGGGAGGGAGCGTGCGGCCGCGGCCGGTGTCAGTCCCGTGACGCCGTGCGCCGCTCCAGTACGGCTAACGCACCGAGCCCTCGAAGGGGGCCGGCTGCACCCTCGATTTGCTTTCTTGTGACCCTACAGGGTTAGGTGGAGGCGCTAGGCCGGTGGAACGCCATCCCTGCCACTGTTACGCGCTTGGCCGCCGTCCCCGCGCGCGCGAGGGCGCACGCCGGGCGCCGCAGCAACAACTCCGACCGTGTGAAACGTGTTGGAACGGGACGCCGCCTTACCTACTCCTGTACTCCGTGCGGGCCGGCGTCGGCCGGCTCCCTCGAGCCCGTCGAAGACATCACCACCCTCCGCCGCCCTTCTACCCTCGAACCGCCACTGTTCGGGTACAAGGTAGGCCATGATGGCCGGATCGCTGCGAGGATCGTCCGGACGGCCGCCCACTCTACAGCATAGCACGCCACGCCCCCTCACGTAGCTAAATAGCGTGGCGCGCATGTGATTCGCTCCCCCCTTGATCTATAAAAGGGGGACGAACCCTCCCTGCCGCGGGGAGAAAAAGAACAGAGAACACGGACACGAGCACAAGAGGAGACAAGGCTGCGCCACGCACTTGCTCTCCAATTCTCCCACAACATCTTCAGCCACTACGCCAGGGACTTGGAAGCCACGCTTCCTCTCCCGCCTTGCTTGTAGCAGCCCCACTACAGGCACCCCCGGTGCTGAGCAATATAGTGCCTTGAGCACACCACTGCTGGACGCACGGCCCCCTCGGCCGGAACCAGGATAAATCCCGTGTCTCTTATTGCTTAGCATCGACCATTGAGGGATAGACCTCGGCGCTTTCTACTGGTTAGTGTCGGGACCACATTCCGCACCGACAATAGCCTCGAAGAAGCTCGCTGCGCTGCCCTCGTCCAATCAGCAAGGTACCTGGAGGGTATCCGACGCTATCATGATCGCAACGTCAAGGAACGCTCCTTCAACATCAGTGATCTCGTCCTCCGTCGTATCCAGAACATGGAAGGACTACACAAGCTCAGCTCCCCCTGGGAAGGTCCCTTCACAACTGCAAAGGTGACCAGGCCGGACTCCTACCGCCTCTAGACACTTGAAGGCGAAGACGTCAACAACTCGTGGAACGTCGACCAACTCTGTCGATTCTACGCCTAGTCTACATGACTACTCTGGGGCTCAAGTCTACACGACTACATCAAGACCCCTTCGCCGTAAGCGGCCTCCGGGTCCAGGCACTAGTCTCCGGACTACTCCTCTCCACGATCCAGCCCACGCGGCTACCTACGGGTCCTAGGCTGCGACGAGCAACAAAGGACTCTAGCAGCGGTCTACTGAGAGACCATGTACTACAAGATCCAGCCTACACAGCTACTTACGGATCTACTGCTTTGCGTAAGCGGCTACTCACCCTAGCACCACTTAGCCGTAAGCGGCCTCCGGGTCCAGGCGACTACTCTGTAACTACGGCCCTGGCCATCCAGGTGTACTCCTTCAGTAATAAAGTTTGATCGTTCATCAACTTTTTTACTGTCTACTTCCCTTCACGGGACTACCGCCGAGTATGACTACTCGCGTCAACTCCACGATGGGACTCCGCATTCTAAGATCGTGACTACGAGTACTCATTGATAGAACTTTTCTTCATTCATACTTGAACAATTACATTATAAATGTTTTTGTACACATACTGCTATGAGCTAACTATTACAGGACTACTGGAGGTTAAGCTTTTCGGCGACTTGCTCCGCAATGGGCGCCATCTGCTCCAGCAGTTCCGCATACTGCTCATCTGTACAGTTGGCGGCTACCCGCCAGCGACTACATCTACGGGCGCCTTCGGGAAGTAGGACTTCATGAAGGCCAACACCTGCGTCGGGATCGACTTCGCCAGATGCTTCACGTACGCCGCCAGCCGGCTGGGGGCTTTTTCAGTCGATCCACGAGCGGTGCTATCTTGGGGCCGCCAGGATGAGGCACCAAGAGTCTTGCAATGGGAAGCGTGGCTTCTTCAAGCTCCTTCAGCTGGGCCCGTAGCGCCTCGCAGTCCTCGTTCAGCTTCTGCAACGATTTGTAGTAGTTGACGAGGTCACGATCGGAAGCAATACGAAGCTCCATGTGCTTGTCGCACTCGAAGGCAAGCTCCTTATAGTCAAGCTCGAGTACCTGGCGGGCCTCGTGCTCCCGGTAGAAGAGGTTCTTCATGTCTGTCTCTGAAGTCCTCAACTGCTCCACCCGGGTCTCAAGCTCTGCAAAACAACGAGGCGCAGCGGGTTAGACTACCTCTCGACCTCCAACAACTACTCAACAAGTCAAGCGTCGTACCTTTGTTCTTGTTGCGGAGAGACTTGTTCTTCCGCACCAAGTTGTCGCTCTTCGCCTGCATCTCTTGGATATCGTTGTGATATTTGGCGAAGGCGACATCAAGCTTGGATTGCATGGCGGCCGTGTTCTTCCGCGACTTCAAGAGTTCATCCTCCAGCGCTTCAGCCCGGAGCACCGCGTCGCCGAAGCCTTGCAGCATGCTAGACTTCTCGCGGGACCTTTCCACGACGTCCTGCACAGACAACACACGTCAAATGAGTACTCAACGCCTACAGATTGACTACTCAAGACTTAAGACTACTCACCTTCATCCACTGCTCAGCCTGGCGAACCGCCTCCAGATGCCTGGCCACCATTGCCTGGTCGACCATGTCGTCTGCCAGCAACTCCACCCCGCCGCGACTACTTGTGGCGGCTTCAGTCATCGGGGCAGAGCGGATGGGCTCTACGTCTTGGATCTCCGGGGAGCGGACAACCACCTCTAGAGCAGCCTCCGGCGGCATGGCGGCCTCCTCTTCTACGGTTGCCACGGCGACCTCCTCGGCGGCTACCTCCATTTGCTCGGGGGCTCCTCCGGCAGCCTCCGGCACTTGTGGTGTCAACCTCTGCATGGGTACCGCCGCCGGGATATCGCTCCCTTCGGCCTCGGCACCTGTCAACAAAGAAGACAAATGCATCAGCGACTACGACTACTCCTTGGGAGTACTATAAACTCAACAGAGTACTTACCTTCCACCACGCTGGCTTCGGGCAATGTAGCTCCAGCAGCCGGCGTCTCGGACTCCGCCTGGGGGGCAGGAGCGGACTCCTCGGCAGGCGGCGCGGCTTCCTCGCCCGTCACCGCTGTAGAGGGTTCATCCCCCTCCCAAGACAGATCCGTTGATTTCCTGCAGAGCACACATGTTGGCTGTCAATCAAGTTCGACTACTACATAAAGTACTACTCGAGAAGGTTCACTACTTACAAACTTGACCGAACAATCGTCACGGTCGGGGCGCCAAGGATGCTGGCAATGTCTACCAGTCCAGCCTCGGCGGGTGCCTCCTCTTGCACCTCTGCGGCTGCTGCTTCTTCTGCAGCAACGGCAGCCGGTGTAGCGCCCTCCTGTGCTCCCGCGGCTACCACTTCCTCAGAAACAGTGGTTGCTGGCTCCGTGCTCCCTTGAGGAGTAGGGGGCTGGCGCTCCAGCTGCGCCAAAAGCTCTTCAACAGTGGGGGCTGGGCTACGACCCCCAGCGGGTTCCCCCACCGTATCCCACTCGCCTTCGTCACCCTCATCAGGGGGCTCCGTCGGTGGCACATCCTGCAAGCAAGGAAGCTCAGTCATCGGCAAGTCAACTCGAGAAGACTAGTACTCGACTACACGAGTCAAGGCGTCTCACCTCTTGAGGCGTGGTCTCAGAGACCCTCAACTTCTTCGTCACCCGCTTGCAGACGGGGTTGCGCGGCTTCCGTGGCGGCACAGCTAGACTAGCCTCCAGGCTAGCCAGTGGATCTTGTACGAGGGGCACGTGAGGTAGGCCGGGACGGCTGAACCTCGACCGCAACTGGAAGCGGTCCTGCAGTGTCTCCTTGTCGTCGTCCTCGTCGGACGTGTCCTCCACGACTACGGCTTCGTCCCCTTCGCCGACCTCCCGTCGCTCCTTGGCCTTGGTCTTCCCCTCCTCCGGGATCTCGACTACCTGAGGGGGCGGTGGCGGCTCAGAGACGAACTTCTTCAAGTCATCCTGCAAGACTCAACTCGTCAGCGCGACTACTCAAATGGAATGGGTACTCCACAGAGGGGTGTGGCTACTTACCTCCTTTGGCGGGCATGCGGCGGAGTACTCCGGGACAGGGCACGCCGTGTATGGTGGCATGTCCTTGAAGATGTGCATCAGCCTATCGACAATGTCGTCGTCGTCGACTTCGTCTCCTGGCATCCGCGAAGTGTCATTGTCGCCGGTGTACTCGAATCCAAGGGTGTCGCGAGCCATCAGTGGCTGCACCCTTCGCTTCATGAAGCTGAAGGCCACGTGCTCGGCCCTCAGCGTGGCTTCTCTCAGCACCTTGATGCGCGCCAACAGCTCGGGGAGCTGAATCCCTTCTTGCATCGTAGGCTCCGTGTTCCACCACGGGCGATGCTTCGGTTGCTTCTCGCTCGGCTTCGGCAACCCTGGGTGGTGGTTCGTGACGTAGAACCACTTCGCTTTCCAGTCTTGGTTGGAGTCGATGAGCTTGTACGAGAGGTACTGCTCGGCGGTGTCCTCCCTCATCTGGATTCCTGCTCCGCCGACTACTCGCGGGTTGCTGGCGCTCGGCTGCGGCTTCACCCGGAAGAACTTCCGGAACAAGTTCCAGTGGGGCTTGATCCCCAGGAATGCTTCACAGAAGTGGACGAAGACAGCGGTATGGAAAATACCGTTGGGGTTGAGATTGAGGTACTCGACGTCGTAGTACCCCAGGAGGCCTTTGAAGAAGTCACTAGCCGGAAGCGTGAGTCCGCGCTCCGTGAAGCGCGCGAACATCGGGATCTCATCCTCGCTCTTCTTCATGGGGTACGGATCCCCGACGGTGGCCCTCCACATGTCCATCTCCTTCTCACGGATGAAACCGCTGTTGAGGAGGGCCAGCAAATCTTCGGTCTTCGTCTTCGACTTTTTCCATTCGCAGCTCGGATCTGGCCGCGGTGGAGACATCGGCGGTGCTTGCTCCCCGCGGCGGCCCCGCGGCCTCGTCACGGCCGTTGACGGATAAAAGACGTATCCCTCTACGATCCGCAAGCGTACGGACCCCACACCTTTTTCACCACGGGATTCCCAAGGTTCTTGTCAATCCGCGGAGCAAGGGGATTACTAGCGCTTAACCAAGTACTAATCTAGTTGAATGGAAAACCTTTGAAAGAGTATTAATCTAAAAGTAAAGACAATCTAACCTAAGTTAATCTAAGTTAAGTTGATCAAACAAATCTAGGGTTAAACTAGATGGTAAAGGGTGAACACAAGAGAGTGAGCAAGAAAGATAAGCGTTCCCTCCCTAGGATCTAGGATAACATGGTATGCATCTACTACACGAAAGCGGTAAACCAATCTACGGGGGTTGTGACCACGGTTTCGCCCTTTCCCTCCTCTCGTCTTGTCACTACGCGAAGGTATTCGTGACTAGACCTATGATGGACACGGTATGTTGATGGAATCTATGGGAGTAGCGGATATCATACGCCCGAAAAACACGGTGGCCTACCTTAATCATCAAAGCATCATCAACATGAAAACAATAGATTGGAACCACAAATCAAGTAGCAATTACATAGCATGTATCCATCTAATCCTAGGGATGAACGGAGACATTACCCCATCATCTTACACGGATTGAAGCACATAGGGGTGATGGAGACTCGGAGAACGTCGTCGATGAAGATGGCGGCGATAGAGCTTGGGAACACCCCTAGGCCGGCGGCTTGGAGTCCTCCTCTTGCTTCCTTCTCTCCGCCGGCGTTGATCCTTGCGACGAGCTCATCTAACTCTCTCCCTCATCTTGCGGCGGCGGTTTTTTCGGTGATTGGCGTCGGTAGGATGATTTGTTCGATGTGTCGGTCGACGGCGGCGGAGGCAATAAATAGACAAACACCTAGGGCAAAGGAGGGACCGAACCGACCTCGGAGTGGGGCCGGGCCGGTCGGACCGGGCCGGCCGGCCCCAGCCCACTTCGGCCGGTTCGGGCCCGTTTTCTCCCCGGTTGCTTCTCGCGTGATCCCTTATTCGTGTGCACTTGCATGTGGGCCTTTGACGTCGTTTCCTTCACGGTTTAGGCTTGAATCCTTGCTATGCAAGCTTCGCCGTTTTTTACGGTTGAGTCCCTGAAGACTTGCATGTTGACGCTTCGGTCCTCGGGTCATTTGGAGTCATGTTCATCGCGTGTCTTGACTCTTATCGGGCTTCATGATCTTCTTCCAAAGTGCTTGGTGAACTTATCCCGAAAGTCTCCTCTTTAGCGTAGATTTCCTGCGTAAACAACAAACTCCAAAATCGACATGCAAGTGTGAACTTGTTATATCATTAGTATGCCTAGTGGCGGGTTAGTTGCAAATCATAATTGAAACCAATGTATAACAAGTACTCTAGGTTGACGGAAATTCACCGTCAACATCTCCCCCATGCTTAAACCTTGCTCGTCCTCGAGTAAGTAATCCTTGCTTAAAAGGGAAATCAGTGTTGCCTTCCAATGTTGTCCCTGCACTTAGTCATTCATGACGAGGCAAATTGCTCTCTCTTAAGAATTTATTTTTAAAGTTCAAGTTGTGACCGGCTTCTTTTTCATTATGGAAGATAGACTAACAATAAAGAACAAGCCACATTTAACACGATGCTCTCAAACTTAAGTGAACTTCAAACCATTACCTTGTCACATGGAAGATTTTCAAAAAGATGCATATCCAACATAAGTGAAAATCTCTTGCAAGAGCCCATGGAACACTCATCTCATCAAGTCACTCAAGCCTATACTAGACTATTTTCAACCTACTCTACTCATATGTGATAGTGGAAGGCTTATGTGGAGCTTGGAAGGTTAAAAACAATCCTAGCAAAACATACATTCGAAATATTGTCAAATTAAGAGAGAGGTCTATTGGAATTACCGAGACTCGTCAAAAAGGCCATGGAAAATAATTGTTGGAAAGAGAGAGCAACGAAACACACACATTTAGATAAGTGGACATGTGCAAGTGGCAAATGGATGATCCCGAGGCACGAGTGAAGTCCTCGTTATCGGATTGCACATGGTTGGAAGATTTGAGTATGGATTTGTCATTAAGGCACTTGAGAACTTATGAAGCAAAAAGAACCGAGGAGCATCTTTATTTTTTTTCTTTATTTTATTTCCTTCTCATTTTTCTCTCTTTCTTTTTTTTTTCTCTTTATTCCTCCTATTTTTCTTACTTTTCTTTTATTCTTATCATATTTTTTCATTTTTCATTTTTATTCTTTTTTTTTTTCTTTTGCTCCTCAAAACTTTTTGCAACATAATACTTACATAGCATTTGTGTCGAGAGAATGACTCCTCCCCCATGCTTGAACGATGCTCGTCCTCGAGCATAAAAGAGAGGGGAAATGACCGCTAAAGTAAGTATAAATTCCATAATATTGCGAGAATATTTGAATCTCCATCGAGAATTTTACTCCATACTCAAATTGGGTTGTGGACAAGGAGGTGATCACAAAAAGATGTTTTTGGTTTAGGGTGGATGCCCGGCGAAGTTTGTGGAATTTTCGATGTGAAAACCCACAATGCATGGACAAAAAGGCTAGCATGAAAAAGTTACACAAAGGAATGACCAGCTTCTTAGTCTCGAACCATAGAAATCAATCCTAATCCAACTCATCAAAGCATATGTTTGCAATCTACGGGTTTTGTTATCATAAAACATATATGTATATGGCTTTGGTAGGTAGAACTTTGCAAGAGCATCACAAATATGTAGATAGCATAAAAGTTAAGTTTTCATAAAAACAACAAGTTATCCGGCTATCCATAAACTTAAATCAAAGAGCAAAGATATGTATGTGGGTCTAGAGCATGGTCATTTCACCTCCACAAATAAAAGAGCCGGTATTTAAATTAATTTCAGATCATATTATAGAGAGCAATCAGCCAAGACATGTATAACTTCATGTAGGTAAAACAAAGCGGCAACTTTCATCATCTTTCCGTAAGCAAAGGCAATATAGAACATCGAGGTGAACACATGGTCATGCTTATCTATTGAAAGTAAAAAGAAACCTAGGTTGTCCTCCTAGTAGCCATGTTATTGTTTGAAGAGAAAAACAAAAGGTTGCACCTAGTTGATGTTGAAGGCATACTTACAAGCATTTGTGTTTGGAAAAGAGAAGGTCCATGGAGATGTTACCATCCTTTGTAATTCTTCGTTGCCTTCTTCCGACATCTCCATGTATCGATGTGGCTTTTGCTTTTGTCTTGATTTATTAATGCTCCTAAACTTCTGAATTTGATCTTGTATGCTTAATGGAGTCATTGGTCACCCTTCTCTTCAATGTTGTCATCACCATCTCCTCTTTCTTGTTCTCATCATCTCCTTGCTGTCTCTTTTTCATGGATTTCCCCCTCTGTCCAGAACAGAAAATATATCGAAATATGGCTCTATTGAAAAGTTTACGAAATTACCTTTCCAACGTGTGGTCATTCATCGAAAACGGAGTTCAAACAAGGGAGCTATGTCCGTTTTACTTCAGCGCTGCGTGCTGTCCAAAACTGATTTCAGGACGTGTTGCACTCGGTGATTCGGGCATAACCGCTTGTGGGAACCTCCAATTGTCTTGATTCTTGATTTGTTGGAATCGTAACTTCATGGGGCTTCTAAATATCCAAAAATACCTAGTGTTTTCCCTTTGAGACCATGCAGAATTTTGATGAGATTGGTGACTTCTTGCGCATTGATCCGGAGATGTTAACGATCTTTATCATTCTATCTTCTAGAGTGTCATGTTGCACTTCCGTGTTGAAGATTCAGGGTCTCCCCCATGCTTAGCATTTTGCTAGCCATGGAAGAATAAGACAAAGCACTTCTTAGCCATCCTTCAATTTCCTTGTAGTGAGAGTCTTTATCTTGCACCGTAAGACATTTTAAACGCACATTCTACCCCCAAGGTGACGGTTGGGAGTAGATAGAATTGCCAACAATCCAACAATGTCTCCTAAGATTCTTAACTTGTGGCATAATTAGTTTAATGAGGAATTAAAACCCAATGAGTGTACGTGGTGCAAGGTGTGTATGCACATGATAGGAAAGCATATAAACAAAGACAATGTTTTCACCTAGTTCTAAACACCATGTTTACAACTAGGTTGCCGAATTTCTCCATAGCCATAAAGGTTTATTTATCAAGGGTTAAAACACCATGTCTATCCCTAAATCAATAACCCTTATAGCACAATAAAAATTAAGCGCATTGCAGAGCTTATAAACTAACCAATGCAATATGAAAATGAAAAGCTAGCAAGGTTTATCGAACTTAACGATGATGGTCCGCAATCTTGTTTAAACACCACGTTTACACAAGATCACAAAAGGAAAATACCCATAGGGCCATATGAAGCATTAACATGGAAACTGAAGCATACATCATTAAGTATATAAAACAACCAAGCCAACTATGTGCAAAACATGTATACACAAAGAAACATCACGAGGATAACAAAATGCAATGCATGCAAATAAATAAGATCATGAACATGATGGTGGTTCTAAAAAAAGGAAAACTGAACTTAGATTAATAACCACAAGTTGATCATCATAAGATAGTGCCATTCTTTTATTTTCTCTAAGAAAGTAGTAAAAATATAAAGAAACGGGTTGCCTCCCGAAAAGCGCTTCATTTAAAGTCATAGAGCTCGACTTTCTCACATACCTTCTTTTCGTTGCATAGCCATGGCCCTTCATGCAAGAAGAAAAGGTACCAATGCAGCTTTAATTTACTTCCCATGTTGTGCTTGATCACTTATAGAAGACTTGCCCAAAGCATCCTTTTGTTTCATCGTTATCTCCTTCTTTATCATCCTTCGGTGCTGCCTTCACTCTATTATTTTTTTTTAATGTCCAGAACAGAAAGTATACTCAAGCTCTACTCCATTGCACAGTGCACAAAATTTCCTTTCCAACGAGTCTTCATTTGCTCAAATCGGACTCCGGACAAGAGAGTTACGTCGGTTTTACTTCGGCGATGAAATCTGTCCTGAAATTTCAGAACGCGCAACGCTCAATGTTTTCTCCATAACTCCTTGCACGGGTCTTCAAACTTGTTGGTTCTTGATGCGTTGGAATGGTAACTTGATGGAGCTTCTGGAAATCTCATTTTCTTCATTTGTACACCTCTGAACAAGCTCTCAAATTGATGAAGACAGCAGCATCCATCGCGGGATTCGGAGAGGTTGATGATTTATCTTGCAACTCTTTCAGGCATGACTTCTTTTTTTTTCATTATTCAAGCCTTGTCTACATGGTTAGTGAAAATCGGGCCTTTCCCGACATATGATTCTTTAAGGTCACTAGCTTGACCAAGCGCAAAGCATGATCGAGATTTACAAAACTTATTGTAAACATACGCGTCCATAATTAACACCACATGTGAATTGTAGCAACAAGTCAAGGTGTAAATAAAAGAAGCATATGTTTCATGCATAGCACTTAGCTCATCATTAGGCAAAGGTTGTATAGGTGTGAGATTAATTGGATCAAACTTAAATGTTTCCTCTTTTTCATTATCAAGAAAATCTAGCCTATCAACATGATCACTATTGGAACAAGGCATAGGCATTAAACTATCATTCATACTATTGGTTGAGCATGAGTATTTGAATTTATCAACATCAATACCAATAATATCTTGAGATTTCAGCGCGTACCTTGGCCTTAGAGATTTTTCAACAAGAGTGATATTTGGTTCATCAAGCGGTGTTGAAGGCGAATCGATCTCAACGAGTGAAGGTGTCTCTTTGTTACCTTTTTGCATCCCCTCCATCTCATCATGTGGGACATGTAATCCTTCAACTATGTATGCATTCATCTCTTCTTTGAAGTCTTCTTTATCAACCAGATCTTCATCTTCAAAGACTTGTATGTTGCTTTCTTTATCTTCCATGTACCACATGTCATCAAGATCGCTCATTGTTGATTCACTCTTTCCTTCATCCTTGAGTACTTCCATGTCTTGATTTGCTAGTGTGTAGGCTTCAATAGCACACAAGCTATCATCTAGCTTGAGTCCTATCTCCTCCCATTTATCCTTTGAGTCACTAGGCTCATCACGGTTGTACTCTTCTCTTCCTTCATCATAAATCTTTGATTTGTCAAACCGATCGATCCATCCTTCATCTCCTTCTTTTCTTTCTTCTTCAAACATCTTTTGGATCGACTCTCCACTCATCTCTTGATCAAATATATCTTCAACTAGTTTGGCAACGTGTCGGCGTTCCTCCTTCCTTCGGTAGCTAATTAGTGGGGCGAAATCAACTTGAACCCAACCGGATTGCTTGAACTCCGCCAATGGTCTAGCATTCCACATACTTCGGCCTACATTCATGTTAATTTCAACATTTTTAACATCCGAAATGACTTCTCTTACCTTGGGAAGTGGATCTTCACTTTCTTGTATGGTCGGTTCATCTTCCTTGACCTTCGGTTCATCTTTTTCAGAAATTTCAGCAAGCACCTTGGGCTTGCTTTTGTCATTTTGCTCCTCTTGACAACATCTTTGCCAATCTCGTATTGTTCTTTGTCCATTGCTTATCCTTTGTAAGATTTGTGCGGCTTCACTAATTGTTTTATCCATTATATCACCGCCTGCACACATGCTTACAAAACGAGACGAGTTAGGGGTTAGTGAAAAATAAAAGGTATGCAACATCAAGTCACCGGAAAATCCCAAGTTCGGGCCTTGCTCAAGTAGTTCATTAAATCGGTCCCATGCTTCATCTATTCCTTCATCCTCTCCTTGCTTGAAATTGAGCACTTGCCTCCTTAAGTCTTGGACCTTGCTTATGGGAAAGAACTTCAAAAGAAACTTCTTCACTAGCTCATCCCAATTTCCTTTTGCTTCAATGGACGCAAGTGTGTACCATCTTCGCGCTTCATCTTCGAGAGAGAATGGAAAAAGATTCCACTTGAACCAAGCGGCCGGAACTCCTTTTTGTTGCACCGTGTTGCATAACATCGTGAATTCCTTAATGTGTCTATATGGGTTGTCATCCTCCAATCCTCTAAATGGTTTTGTCGCCACTAACTCGATGATTCCAGGCTTCACTTCATAGTGGGTTGTAGCAAGCGCCAAATCTGATTTTTGCATCTCAATGTCTTCCATTGACGGCATTGCTAGCTCCCTTAGCGACATCTCTTCGTCTTCCAATGGTGAGGTGAACAAATCCATCTAGGCACAAGAAAAGTAGAAAGAAAAACAAAAAGGATTTTTTTTCTCTTTTTTTTAGAAAATAAGGGTTAGGTGTTAGTAATCAACAAAATTAATACTAGATTAAACGTAGCAAACTGGCTTGCTCCCCGGCAACGGCGCCAGAAAAAGGGGCTTGTTGACGGATAAAAGACGTATCCCTCTACGATCCGCAAGCGTACGGACCCCACACCTTTTTCACCACGGGATTCCCAAGGTTCTTGTCAATCCGCGGAGCAAGGGGATTACTAGCGCTTAACCAAGTACTAATCTAGTTGAATGGAAAACCTTTGAAAGAGTATTAATCTAAAAGTAAAGACAATCTAACCTAAGTTAATCTAAGTTAAGTTGATCAAACAAATATAGGGTTAAACTATATGGTAAAGGGTGAACACAAGAGAGTGAGCAAGAAAGATAAGCGTTCCCTCCCTAGGATCTAGGATAACATGGTATGCATCTACTACACGAAAGCGGTAAACCAATCTCCCGGGGGTTGTGACCACGGTTTCGCCCTTTCCCTCCTCTCGTACTTGTCACTACGCGAAGGTATTCGTGACTAGACCTATGATGGACACGGTATGTTGATGGAATCTATGGGAGTAGCGGATATCATACGCCCGAAAAACACGGTGGCCTACCTTAATCATCAAAGCATCATCAACATGAAAACAATAGATTGGAACCACAAATCAAGTAGCAATTACATAGCATGTATCCATCTAATCCTAGGGATGAACGGAGACATTACCCCATCATCTTACACGGATTGAAGCACATAGGGGTGATGGAGACTCGGAGAACGTCGTCGATGAAGATGGCGGCGATAGAGCTTGGGAACACCCCTAGGCCGGCGGCTTGGAGTCCTCCTCTTGCTTCCTTCTCTCCGCCGGCGTTGATCCTTGCGACGAGCTCATCTAACTCTCTCCCTCATCTTGCGGCGGCGGTTTTCCGGTGATTGGCGTCGGTAGGATGATTTGTTCGATGTGTCGGTCGACGGCGGCGGAGGCAATAAATAGACAAACACCTAGGGCAAAGGAGGGACCGAACCGACCTCGGAGTGGGGCTGGGCCGGCCGGACCGGGCCGGCCGGCCCAGCCCACTTCGGCCGGTTCGGGCCCGGTTTTCTCCCGGTTGCTTCTCGCGTGATCCCTTATTCGTGTGCACTTGCATGTGGGCCTTTGACGTCGTTTCCTTCACGGTTTAGGCTTGAATCCTTGCTATGCAAGCTTCGCCGTTTTACGGTTGAGTCCCCGAAGACTTGCATGTTGACGCTTCGGTCCTCGGGTCATTTGGAGTCATGTTCATCGCGTGTCTTGACTCTTATCGGGCTTCATGATCTTCTTCCAAAGTGCTTGGTGAACTTATCCCGAAAGTCTCCTCTTTAGCGTAGATTTCCCGCGTAAACAACAAACTCCAAAATCGACATGCAAGTGTGAACTTGTTATATCATTAGTATGCCTAGTGGCGGGTTAGTTGCAAATCATAATTGAAACCAATGTATAACAAGTACTCTAGGTTGACGGAAATTCACCGTCAACAACGGCCCCTCTTCTTCCCGGCACTCTTCGCGGTCTTGGACGGCGACGGCTTCATTCTCCAAGTGCACGGCGTCTTCACGTGCATTCGCTCGGGGGCTACTCTACCAGCTCTGGGTGGTGGCGCGCTTAGATCTACAGCGGCAACGGCGAGCGCTGGAGGTGATTCTGGCCAAGATCTATTCGAAATGTCTACAACAGCGATGGGTGAAAACCCTAAGGGTTTTGGTTTCTATTTATAAGTCAAAACGGCCCTCCAACGAACGGATGGATAAGTCTGCGCTTGGCTGACTAAGCGGCCGCACGTGACTCTTCGCATTCTACTAGTCGACACGCCTCACCTCGGGGGCTCGGCTACTTCTACTCGATTACCTGGGAAGCGACAAGACTTAGGAGCATCTCAGGACACATTCTACAAGATGACCCTTCAATTCAAGAGGAAGTACTCGACTCAAGGCTCGGGGGCTCCGTGCCACGTGTCCTTCGGTTTTTTCTCTCTGGATTTTTCGGGATATTCTTGCCAAGACTTTAAATGGACCCTCAGCCAGAGCCTACGACTCAACCTAAGGCTCGGGGGCTACTCCATATGGAGTGCGATTTTGCAATCACACTTCCATAACAGCTTCGGCTTCAAGACAATGCGGGCATTTTTGAAAACCTTCGAGGGCAGCACTCGAGGACGCTTGGGACTACTCAAGAAGACTTCAAGATTGCTCAGATATCAGCTGGAGTACATTCCAGCCTTGGGATGCTTCGACTACTCTTGAGGACTTTTGACTTGTAGAACTCGGGGACGCTTGAGGGCTACTCGTTAAGGCCGTCAAGACTACTTGAAGCTATCCTTCTCGACTACAAAGTACTCGGGGGCTTTTCGTATGGGCCTCCCTAGGCCCACTACATCGATGGGTACCAGGACCGACTACTCGGTGGGCCCCTGGGACTACCCGGCTTGCGCTACACGGCACCTGATGGCGTGGAGCACAAGGACTATGGAGGAGAAGTACTCGGTTAGGAAGCTGTACATGTCCCGCACTGTATGGAAGACTCCTAGACGTACTCGACTAGTACTCTCTCCCTACTCCGACTTGTAACCCTACCTCCCGGACTATATAAGGCGAGGCAGGGACCCTTTTCTAGCATCGAATCTCATCTCACGGCGTACTATTACATCATCTTGTAACCGTACCCTATCAATCCAAAGCTACGCAACATACAGGACGTAGGGTATTACGCACCTCGCGGCCCGAACCTGTCTAAATTGTGTGCCACGTGACTCTTCCTTCGAGTTACTGATCTCAGCGAGGCTACATTCATCTACTTCGGGTACTCCCCTTAGTAGGTTGCCAGTCTAAAACACCGATAGTCCTGGTACCCACCTGAGTAGTGGGCCCAGGGATGTCCATACGACAAGCCCTCGAGTACTTTGTAGTCGAGCAGGATAGTTTTGAGTAGTCTTGACGGCCTTGACGAGTAGTTCCCAAGCGTCCCCGAGTACTACTAGCCAAAAGTCCTCAATAGTACTTTAAGCATCCCGAGGCTGGAAGGTACTCCAGCTAATCCTTGAGTAGTCTTGAAGTCTTCTTCGAGTAGTCACCAATCGTCCTCGGGGATTCTCCTCTTGAAGGTCTTCAATAACACTCGTGTTTTCTTGAAGAAGAAACCATATGGAAATGCGACCCCCGAGCCTTAGGTTGAATCGTAGATTCAAGTTGAGGGTCAATCTGAAGTTTTGTCAAACTTATCCCAGAGAATCCGGAGAAAAAACCGAAGGACACGTAGCACAGAGCCCCCGAGCCTTGAGTCGAGTACTTCCTCTCGAATTGAAGGGTCATCTTGATTGTAGAATGTGTCCTGAGTGGGTTTTAGATCTTGTAGCAACCCACTATACCGAACGGATGTAGACGAGCCTCCGAGATGGATAGCATCGAGTACCGGAAGCTGAAAGGTCCGGCTGCCGCCGCTGAGTCACCCGCTAGCGCTTATCCGTCTAGTCGTCGCAGTGCCGCCTGTTAGCTTATAAATAGGTGTTGAAACCCTTAGCGTTTTCCATTCTCCTCAGTTGCAGCTGCTCGAATAGATCTGATAAGATCTCCTTCACTGCCTCTGCTATTGCCGCCGCCGTGCGAGAGTGAGAAAAAATCCAAGTGCGCCGCCACCTCCCGCAACCAGCGCAACCCCCAAGCGAATGCGAGTGAAGACTCCCTGCACTTGGAGGATGAAGGCGTCTCCGTCCAAGGGCTCAAAGACTAGCAAGGGAAAGAAGAGGTTCCACAGCGAGGCAGAGGGATCTGCTCAAGAGTCGTCATCGCTAGCATCTCCGCATCCCAATCCGGCCAAGGAATGGAAGAAATCCAAGCTCAAGACCGAAGATCTGTTGGCCATGGTCAATAGCGGCTTCTTGCGGGAGAAGGAGATGAATCTATGGCACACCACCGCTGGCGACCCATATCCGATGGAGAAGAACCCAGATGAAATTCCAATGTTTGCCAGATTCGTGGAGTGTGGGCTAGCAATTCCAGCCAGCGACTTCTTCAAAGGTCTACTCAGGTACTACGACATCGAGTACCTGAACCTTAATCCCAACGGAATATTCCATGATTCCGTCTTTGTGCACTTTTGCAAAGCGTTTGTGGGAATCAAGCCCCACTGGATTCTTTTCCGAAAGTTCTTCTGAGTGAAGCCGCAGGCGAGCACCAACGACCCACGCGTAGTCGGAGGGGTAGGCATTCAAATGCGTGAAGATGCGGCCGACCAGTACTTGTCGCACAAACTGATAGAGTCAAACCAAGACTGGAAGTCCAAGTGGTTTTATATATGTAACCACCATCAAGAGCTGCCGAAGCCGAGCGGGAAGCAGCCAAAGCACAGGGCATGGTGGAACACCGAGCCAACAATGCAAGAGGGTATCCAACTACCCGAGTTGATGAAGAAGATCAAGGCCCTTAGGGAGGCCGGGCAGAGGGTCAAACACGTGGCCTGCAGCTTCATGAAGCGGAGGGTGCAGCCATTGATGGCTCGAGACACCCTCGGGTACCAGTATACTGGCGATGAAGATTCGTAGAGGATGCCTGATGGCGAGGTCGATGATGACGATATTGTCGAGAGGCTGGGCAAGATATTCAAGGACATGCCGCCGTACACTCCTTGCCCAGTCTCTGAGTACTCCGCGTCGCATCCACCGAACAAGGTGAGTAGACATGACTTCTGGCTTTGAGTACTAATAGGCCTGGTGTAGTTGCACTCACACAAGTTGTTGTCTGCAGGATGACGTCGCCAAGTATATCTCCGATCTGACTCCCCCTCCTCGACTTGAAGATGTACCGGAGGAGGGGCAGGGCAAAGCAAAGGAACACCGCGAAGTCGGCGAAGGTGATGACACCGTCACCATTGAAGACACCTCTGATGACGAAGATGGGGAGACGCTCCAGGAGCACTTTCAGCTACGCTCCAGGTACAACCGCCCTGGACTGCCCGATGTCCCTCTCATTGTCGAGAAGCCAGCTAGTCTGGAGGCTAGCCTTCCCGTGCCACCAAGGAGGCTGCGTAATGTGGCGTGGAAGCGCACCGCGAAAAAATTGAAGATCACTGATTCGACTGCCCAAGAGGTAAGTTCATTAAGTAGTGTAGTCGAGTACTTTCCATAGAATACTGCATGCTGATAGTTGAATCTTGAGTTGTCGCAAGATATTCCACCATCTGACCCCGTGGACCAGGGGGGAGAAGAAAACTAGGACACGGTGGGAGGAGCGACTAAGAGGAGCCACAGTCCAGCCCCCACCACTGAAGCAACTATGCCGAAGGCGGCACATCAAGCAGCTGTCGTCGACGAGCCGCGGGCAGCAACAGAAGAGAGGAGGCCAGAATCCTCCTCGACTGCTAGAGCTGTGGAGCCAGGGGATGCCCTTGTCGAGGAAGAAGCACCCGCGGAGGCTGGACTCGTGGATATTGCCAACATACTTGGCGCTCTGACCATGACTTTTGTCCGGTCCAGCTTGTGAGTAAAAACCAATCTCCGAGTAGTTCATGTAGGCCAACATTCTTCTTTAAATGATCATCGGTATTGTGTTATGCAGGAAATCCACCGATCTGTCCTGGGATGGTGAAGAACCCAGTGCGGAAGGTGGTGAAGATAGCCGGTCGACAGAAGTTGAGGAATCCGTACCTCTGCCGTAGGCCAAAGCCGTAGCACAGGCCACAGAGACTACTCCACAAGAAGCCACCATGGTAGAAGGTACGTTGACTGCGCCAGTGTTAGCCGCCCAGCATAGTACTTGTAGACGGGAGTTCTGACTATGTGTGCTTTGTGTTGACAGAAGCACAAGTCGAATGGTCCACAATCCCTGAAGTCGTAGCCATGGAAACGATTGCAGGAGGGGTTGGAAACGCTGCTCCCGTAGCCGAGGTGCCGGAAGGAGCAGCTCCGGGTCCAGAAACTCAAGTAGCCCCCGAGATCGTTGAAGGGGTACACGTTGAAGTGCTCCCGGAGTCGAGCCTGGATGTGGTCGTTCCATCACCCGAGATCCATGATGTGGAGCCAATCCGTGCGGCACCTATGTCGGAGGCAGCGACAACTAGTCACGTCGGACTGGAGCTTCTGGCCGACGACCTCATTGACCCGACGACCATAGCTCGCAACCTCGAAGCGATGCGTCGTGCGGAGCAATGGATGAAGGTATGTTGCCGCACCTTGAGTAGTCGAATTCCCTGATGTATTGAGTACTCAATATTGATTCTTGTCTTGTGTAGGATGTCGTGGAGAGGTCCCCACAAAAATTTGACATGCTCCAGGGCTACGGTGACACAGTGCTCCGTGCGGAGATATTGGAGAAGGAACTGAGCAAGGCCAAGAAACACTCCACCTTGTTGCAATCCAAGCTGGATGGAGCCTTCGTCCAGTACCACAACGAGGTACAAGAGATGCAAGCGAAGAGCGACAACTTGATTCGAAAGAACAAGTCGTTGCGTTAGAAGAACAAAGGTATGCCACCTTCCAGGCCATTGAGTACTTATTGGGGGTACCTTGTAGTAGTCTGACATTTGTCTTTGGGCTATTTGTAGAGCTTGAGGTCGAAGTAGACCAGCTGAAGGCATCAGAGACTGATCTGAAGAATATTGTCTACCGAGAAAAGGATGCCCGTGAGGTACTTGAATATGAATATCAGCAGCTATCTCATGGGTGCGTTAAGCACATGGAGCTTCGCGAAGCCTCGGATCGTGATCTCGTCAATTGTTATAAATCTCTGCAGAAGCTGAACGAGGACTGTGAGAGGTTGTGCGGTCAGCTGAAAGAGCTTGAAGAAGTCGCGCTCCCGATTGCGAGGCTGCTCGTGCCTCATCCAGGCGGGCCCAAGATAGCTCCATTAGTGGATCGGTTGAAGGAAGCCCCTGGGCGTCTGGCGACCTACGTGAAGCACTTGGAGAAGTCCATCCCAACCAGGTCTTCGCGTACATGAAGTCGTACTTCCCCAAGGCTCCGGTAGATGTAGTCGCTGGAGGACTTGCCGCGAACTACACAAACGAATAATACAAAGAGTTGCTGGAACAGATGGCGCCGATCGCAGAACAAGTCGCGGGGAAGCTCAACCTTCAGTAGTGATCCTGTAGGGTTAGCTTTTGGTAGCATATGTAATATAAACAAAGTTCTGAAGAACTTGTTTAATGTTTGAATGAAAGTCTTCCATGATGTATGTTTGAAATGAGTACTCGTTGTCACTATTTTAAATGTGTGGAGTGCCCATCCATGGAAGTGTCGCGAGTAGTAGTAGTCGTCAGTAGATCCTTTGCGAGGAGACACAATAAATGAGTTGATTGGAAATCATACTTTATTACTGAAAGAAGAGTACACCTAGATGGCTAGGGCCGTTTTACAAGTGTAATCTCCTGGACACGGAGGCCGCCTATGGCTAATAAGCGCTAGGACCCATGGCCGCTTACAGTTGGAGATCCGTTAGTAGCCGTATAGGCTGGATCTAAAGTACATGGTCTTGGAGACCGTCTCTAGAGTCCTTGATGCTCTGAGTAGCCCGAGATCCGATAGTAGCCGTTATCGTTGGATCTTGGAGTGGAGTAGTCCAGAGACTAGTGCCTGGACCTGGGGGCCGCTTACGGCGAGGAGCTTAGGAGTAGTCGTATAGACTTGGACCCTAGAGTAGTATAGAGACTACATGTAGAATCGACAGAGCTGGTCGATGTTCCACGAGTTGCTGATGTTGTCGCCTTCAAGTGTCTCGAGGCGGTAAGAGCCTGGTCTGGTCACCTTGGATACTGAGAAGGGACCCTCGCATGGCGAGTTGAGCTTGTGTAGTCCTTCCGTGTTCTGAATGCGGCGGAGGACTAGATCACCAACGTTGAAGGAGCGTTCCTTGACGCACGATCACGGTAGTGTCGGATACCCTCTAGGTACCTTGCTGACTGGACAAGGGTGGCATAGCGAGCTTCTTCGAGTCCATCGATATCAACTCGTCTGCTGTCTTTTGAGACACCTTCGTCATACTGTTCTACTACCGGCGATTCCCACATTACGTCGGCAGGTAGGACAACTTCGGATCCATAGACCAAGAAGTAGGGTGACTGACCCATCGGCTTGGTAGGTTGCGTACAAAGCCCCTAGAGTGCATTGGGTAGTTCCTTGATCCACTTGCCCCCTTTAGTGTTAGCAGCGTCGTGCAGTCGCTTATTGAGAGCGTCGAGTACCATCTTATTGGCACGTTCGACTTGTCCATTGGCCCGAGGTTGGGCGACGGAGACATACCGGACGTCGATCCCGCTGTTCTCGCAGTACTCCCAGAACTGATGATTGTTGAAGTTGGAACCCAGGTCTGTGATGATGCAGTGGGGTAGTCCATAGTGATGCACGAGCTCGTCCAAGAAGTCGAGTACCCTGTCGGCCATTGAGCAGGTGACCGGCTTGACCTTGATCCACTTGGTGAACTTGTCGATAGCCACCAGAACTCTGTTGAACCCTCCTGGCGCAGTTGGGAGAGGCCCAATCATGTCGAGCCCCCAGCAGGCAAAAGGCCAGGTTGGTGGTATGGTGACTAGCTTGTAGGCTGGGACGTGCTGTTGCTTGGCGAAGTACTGGCATCCTTGGCACCTTCTAACAAGTTCCTCGGCATCACCCATAGCCATGGGCCAGTAGAAACCTCGTCGGAAAGCCTTACTGACCAGCGTGCGAGAAGACACGTGGTTGCCGAAGACGCCTTTGTGGATCTCCTCCAAGATGTCCTTGCCTTCTTCTCAGGGAACACACTTCATGAGTACTCCAGAAGTGGCGCCCCGCCTGTACAGCTTGTCTCCGACTAGTACATAGGACTTGGCACGACGGATGATTTGCTCGGCCAGGTTCTTTCCTGAGGGAACCTTCTGCTAGCGAATGTAGTCGATGAAGGGTTGTCGCCAGTCCACATCTATCATCATGACCTCCTGGCTGGGCTGAGAAGGCACTGGGTCAGTGGTCGTGAGTGCCGGCTCCGGGATGGATGGAGCGTGAAGCTCGTGGACGAAGACTCCCGCTGGTACTTGTGCGTGAGTAGAGCCAAGCTTCGACAGGACGTCCGCTGCAACATTGTTGTCGTGGACGACGTGACGGAACTCGAGACCGCAGAATTTGTTCTCGAGCTTGCAGACTTCTAGGCAGTATGCGTCCATGTTCTTCTTGTTGCGATCCCAAGACTTGTTAACTTGGTTGATGACCACCGCGGAGTCACCGTAGACTAGTGATGCCCAATGATATTGCGAGGTGGAGCCTGTGTAATAGAGCTTCGTACTCGGCTTCGTTGTTTGAGACCTTCCAGAAGATTTGCAGGACGTACTTGAGTTGTTCGCCCTTTGGAGAGATCAAGAGTACCCCTGCAGCTGCGCCCTCGAGCTTGAGTGAACCGTCAAAGTACATTACCCAATGCTCTGGTCGCTCGGTTGGAGTTGGTAGCTGGTTCTCCCACCACTCTGCCATGAAGTCGACTAGAGCTTGAGACTTGATGGCTGTGCGTGGCTTGAAGTCGATGTTGAGGGTGTCGAGTTCGAGTGGCCATTTGGAGATTCTTCTAGTAGCATCTTGGTTCCGTAGGATGTCGCCGTGCGAGTAGTCGGTGACCACGGTGATTGAATACTCCTGGAAGTACTGTCGAAGCTTCTGTGAGGTGATGAGCACTGTATAGAGTAGCTTATGCACTGGCTGGTAGCGTGCCTTTGACTCTGACTGGACCTCGCTGACGAAGTAGACTGGCCGCTAGACTGGGTAGGCGTGGCCGTCTTCCTGCCGCTCGACAATGATGGCAGTACTAACCACATGGGTAGTCGCGACGAGGTAGAGTAGTAACTGCTCCTATTTGCGTGGAGCTCTGAGGACTGGTGGCTTGGACAAGAAGTCTTTGAGCTGAGCCAAGGCTTGATCCGCCTCTGGGGTCCACACGAACTTCTCTTGGTGTCCACACGAACTTCTCTTGGTGTTTGAGTAGCTTGAAGAAAGGTATCCCTTGTTCTCCAAGCCTCGAGATGAATCTGTTCAAGGCCGCCATACACCTGGTGAGCTTCTGCACATCTTTGATGCAGGTGGGAGCTTTCATGTTGGTGATGGCAGAGATCTTCTCGGGGTTGGCCTCGATGTCACGATGTCTAATGATGAAGCCGAGTAGTTTCCCTGATGGTACGCCGAATACGCACTTGTTGGGGTTGGGCTTCCACTGGTACTCCCGTAAGGATGCGAAAGTCTCTTCAAGATCGGCGATGAGCATGTCGGAGTTTCGGGTCTTCACGACCACGTCATCCACATAGGCTTCGACGTTCTTGTTGAGCTGCTTCTTAAAACAAGCCTGGATAGCTCGCTGGTAGGTGGCGCCAGCGTTCTTCAACCCGAATGACATCATTGTGTAACAGTAGTCGCCAAACGGGGTGATGAACGCGGTCTTCTCCTGGTCTTCTTCCTTGATGGCGATCTGGTGGTATCCAGAGTAGCAGTCGAGGAAGCAGAGCAGGTCACAGCCCGCCGTGGAGTCGATGACTTGATCAATCCGCGATAACTCGAAGGGGTCCTTGGGGCAGTGTTTGTTGAGGTCAGTGTAGTCGACACACATCCTCCACTCATTTGCGTTCTTTTTGCGAACGAGGACGGGATTGGCGAGCCAGTCAGCATGGAAGACTTCTCTGATGAAGCTAGCCACGAGTAGTTTGGCGAGTTCCTTCTTGATGGCATCCCGTCGGTCGTCAGCAAAACGACGGAGATGTTGTCATTTGGGGGTAGCTTTAGGGTCGACATTGAGTGAATGCTCGATCAACCTCCTGGGCACCCCTGGCATGTCCGCAGGTTTCCACGCAAAGATGTCTCGGTTAGCCCGGAGGAAGCTGACGAGCGTGTCTTCCTATTTCGGGTCAAGAGCCGCCCCAATCAAGGTAGTCTTGCTGCTGTCGCCTGTCCCAAGACCGATGCCCTTGACTTGCACTTCCTCGGATGGTTGAGGTTTGTTGGCTGTGTCAGTCTTCTCAGGTATCTCAAGTTCTGTGGGGGCAAGCTTCTTGGACGCGGCATAGATTTCCATCATTGCATTGGGTACTTGATTAGTGGCTGCGAGTTCTACAGCTTCTGTGTCGCAGTCAAAAGATATCTTCAAGTCCCCTTGCAATGAGAGTACTCCGACATGACTTGGCATTATGAGTACCAAGTAGGTGTAGTGAGGTACAGCCATGAACTTGGCGATAGCTGGTCTGCCAAGGATGGCATGGTAGGAGGTCTCGAAGTCCGCAACCTCGAACTTGATGTACTCGGTGCGGTAGTTCTCTCTGGTTTCCTTGAAGGTAACTGGCGGGACCACTGAGCCTAGTGGAATAGCCGCATTACTAGGGACGATGCCGTAGAAAGGCGAAGTGCTCTTGGTGAGCATGTGGGTGATGTCGAGCTTCATCTTTTTTAAGGTCTTGGTGAAAAGGACATTGAGCCCGCTTCCACCGTCGATAAGCACCTTGTTGAGTCAGGAGCCCGCGACTACTGGTTTCAGGATGAGTGGAAAATGCCCTGGCTCGGAGAAACTTGTCCATTGATCCGCGTGGGAGAAGGTAATGGGTACCTTAGACCTCCCAAGAGGTGGCGGGACTGCTGGTTCAATGCTCAAGACATCTCGTCGGGTGGCCTTCTGAGTCCGTCGGTTGGGTAGCCCACCGAAGAGGACATTCACCGTCTTGTCGGGTTCTTGGAAGTCGCTGTTGCCCTCGGCTTTCTTCTTGCCCTTCTTGTCGTGAGGAGGTCGTGGATCGGGTGTATCTTTGAGTGCTCGCCAGAGTTGGTAGCACTGCTCGGTGGTGTGGTTGCCCTCCAGATGCCACAGGCACTTCTCTTTCAATAAGTCTTTGAAGCCGCTAGAGGTCTTTTTCGAGTTGTCTTTCACAGGGCGCTGGATAGCCGCAACTATATTGTCTGGCTTGCGGTTAGGACCCTAGTAGTTGTTGTTGTTGCGACCCCCTTGATCCTTGTTGTTGTTATTGTTGTTGTCGCCCGTGTTGTGCTTGCTCTTGCCGCGAATGGAGTTGTACTTGGCGTTTGCCTTATCTTCTTCGTCGGCCCATGAAGTGATCATGTCCTTGAGCTTAGTAATGGAACTCGGGCGGCAGCGACCGAAGTCTTCGAAAGTGGGCGGTGGTAGAGCCCGTCTTAGAAGAGGTCGATGTCCTCCTTGTCGGTGACGTCGACTACTGTAGCGCGCTTGTCGTAGAAGCGTCGCATGTACTAGCGTAGCGTCTCGCCTTGTTCTTGTTTGACCATTGCCAGATCCATGCGAGTCACTACCGCCACCAACTCTCCTGCCCGCACTGTGTGAGGAGCTCCTGCCGCTGCTGCCTCCGCCGCCACTGTCGTCGCGGCTGACGCCGCCGTGGCTTCCGTCGGCGCCGCCCGCACTGTTGCCACCTGAGAAGGCCCTCCAGCTGATACCCTGGAACGGTTAGGGTGCTGTGGTTGTTCACCTCGGTAGTTGTTGCGTCCACCATCATCTGGACTGCGACTAGTAGCTTCGTGCTGCCTGGGCTCACGAGTTCTGAGAGGGATTACTTGAGCGACCCTGTTGTCAACCCTCATGAAGTAGGCATCTTCAGCTAGCTTGGCGATTACTTTGCCCGCGCGTATCCCCTGAGCCTGACGTGTTATCATAGTGATAGACATGAGGCACTGTTCGGGGTAGTGTGCACCCGGTTGGCGACTTGATCAGGAGTCTCGAAGAGATTCCGGATTGGGAGAGCTTCACGGAGATGTCTGCGATGTTCGTTTCACATTCTGTTGCGTTCACGTCGGGCATTCTTGTCGTCGTTAGTTTCATCAACGGGCGCATTTGTAGATAGCTCGTCTTCTAAGATGTCGTCGAGGTAGCGGTCGGGTCGAGGTAGGCGACACAGCGCGAGTTGCTGTGTGTCAAGTCTGCAGGCTTGCGGTCTGTCCAGTAGACGAATATGCCGGCAGGCGTGGATGTTATAACCAGACGGGTGGCTGGCCCTGACAGCGGTTGCTCAGTCGTGATGACCTCAAATTCGGGCTCGACAGGGTCCTACCCAAAGTCGAACTCGTAGGAGGAGTCCGAGTAGTAGCCGGAGGCGGGGTTGGAGTCCAAAGAGTAGCCAGAGTCGATCTCCTTGCCAGCCCGGCGTGCAGCAAGAGCTTCCGCATGGGCCCTGCTAGCGTTGCAGAGGCCATATGGGAAGTGCTCATGAAGCGGGGCATCCTCACACGATGTCTCAGTAGCCGGCTCGCATGTGATGGCCCAAGGGGACGTCGAGTTCGAGTTGGAGGCGGATCCGAGCTCGAAGTCGGCATGTTGATTGTAGAGCGAAATTTCGCCGAATTTTCTGACAAGGGTGCCCGTGATCACTTCAGGAAGAGTCACGAGCCTGGTCTCCGGGTTGGGCGTCATGGTGAGGCAGTGTTGGAAGGAGCCAGCACCGTCGGCTGTGCAGACCTAGGACCCGAAGACGAAGGTGTCGCCGCGGTTGAAGGTGACAGTTGGCTTGATGAAGATGGAAGCCGTCGAGTTTGCCATGAGATCTTCCACGAGATCCCCTACCTAGCGTGCCAGCTATCGGTGTTTTAGACCAGAAACCTACCAAGGGGAGTACCCGAGGTAGATGAATGTGGCCTCGCTAAGATCGATAACTCAAAGGAAGAGACACGTGGCACACCATTTAGACAGGTTCAGGCCGCAATGTGCGTAATACCCTACGTCCTGTATGCTACGTAGCTCTGGATTGATTGGGTGTGATTACAAGATGATGCGTATGAGAGAGAGGGGTCCCTGCCTCGCCTTATATAGTCTGGGAGGCAGGGTTACAAGTCGGTTCAGGGAAAGAGTACTAGTCGTGTACGTCTAGGTGTTTTCTACATGGACCTAGTCATGTACAGTTTCCTATCCGAGTACTCCTTCACCGTAATCCTTGTGCTCCACGCCATCAGGTGTTGTGCAGCTCAAGTCGTGTAGTCCCAGGGGCCCACCGAGTAGTCAGTCCTGGTACCCAACGGAGTAGTGGGCCCAGGGATGTCCATACGACAGTTGTTGATTATTGATAAATGATATTTATGTGTATGTATTTGGCTCATATTGCAAAGAAGACAAGGGTGGATCGTGACATTATATATGGAATGTATGCAAGCATACTAAAGACGAATGTCATGAGTTGGTTAATGTGTTCTTCCCATTGGTGTTTACATTAGACATACAACAAGTGATCCTAAGCTAAAGAAAAGCAAATATAGAGATGTGTTTACTTATGGTACTTGGTTGACCTCTCTATGATTAAAGCAAAGCATATAGTTTAGAAAGGAGAAGCTTGTGTTATGAAATTGGGAGAACTAAGTCAAAGTTGAGTATGGCATCAAGGGGATTTCACTATTGATACAAGATGGAACTTGATGAACTATACTATTTGTTTACCGAGTATAATATCAAGTGGATTGTACTCGTACATCATATGGAGGATATTGACTCATACAAAGAAGCTATTTGCAAGACTTAAGGTAGAGCGTTGACAAAGGTCATGTGGTTATCTCTATTGTGATGGACCTACAAATGGAAGTTTGCAAAGCAAGGATATTTCTTATCAATCAAAGGACAATTATTTGAGTGACATCTCAAATGGAATTCTCTCTATGGTGCAAGGCTTGACTCAATTGTGGCAAGGATAAGTGATGAAGAGATCAAGATGGCTAAAATGAGGAACTAAGCAAAGGCTATGGATAGCGACCATAAGCATAGTGGCTACGGTGAAGTTGAGAGCGTCAAGGATTTCGAAGTATCATATCCAAACCTACCGAGGAAAGTGATAAATTACATCTAGTGTCATGATTGATAAATTGGAGTGGTATTGGAATTCAAAGTGATTGACCCTCTACTCTATGGACGAGTTCTAACTAACTAGCTCAAGGTGGATATGCGCAAGCACATGCATTTTTTACTCATCTATAACATGTGCTCAGTTGGTTTACAATATTGGAAGCCCTCGAATTGTTGAAGATCAATTACCGGTGTACCTTGGTGGTTCATGTTCAAGAAGATTAATTAGGGTTTATCTTATTCTTGAGTTTAGGTTTGTTGTACTGTCAAGAGAGACAAATCATTAGTTGGACAACAAACATAAAAAAGTGCTCAGGTGAACCCATGAGATCTAAACCTTAGTAGAGCTCTCTGGCCCAAACCGGTCTGGTCGGTTTGGCAAACCAGTCTGACCGGTTTTGTCTCACACACTAACGGCTAGTATTGTGAGAGTTGGGTATTTATACCCATGAGCTCCTCTTTGAGGGGCTTGTCGGTGTTTTAGACCGGCAACCTACTAAGGGGAGTACCCGATGTAGATGAATGTGGCCTCACCGAGATCGGTAACTCGAAGGAAGAGACACGTGGCACACAATTTAGACAGGTTCGGGCCGCGAGGTGCGTAATACCCTACGTCCTGTATGCTGCGTAGCTCTGGATTGATTGGGTGCGATTACAAGATGGTGCAATCTTAAGCCGTGAGAGAGAGAGGGGTCCCTGCATCGCCTTATATAGCCCGGGAGGCAGGGTTACAAGTTGGTTCAGGGAGAGAGTACAAGTCGAGTACGTCTAGGAGTCCTCTATACAGTGCAGGACATGTACAGCTTCCTATCCGAGTACTTCTCCTCCGTAGTCCTTGTGCTTCACGCCAGCAGGTGCCGTGCAGCGCAAGTCGGGTTGTCCCAGGGGCCCACCGAGTAGTCGGTCCTGGTACCCACCGAGGTAGTGGGCCCAAGGAGGTCCATACGATAAGCCCCCCGAGTACTTTGTAGTCGAGAAGGATAGCTTCGAGTAGTCTTGGCGGCCTTAACGAGTAGTCCTTGAGCGTCCCCGAGTACAACAAGTCAAAATTCCTTAAGAGTAGCCGAAGCATCCCGAGGCTGGAATGTACTCCAGCTGACATTTGAACAATCCTGAAGTCTTCTCGTGTAGTCCCAAGCGTCCTCGAGTGCTGGTCTTGAAGGTCTTCAACAATGCCCGTGTTGTCTTGAAGCCGAAACTGATATGGAAGTGCGATTGCAAAATCGCACTCCATATGGAGTAGCCCCCGAGCCTTCGATTGAGTTGCAGACTCTGGCTGAGGGTCCATCTGAAGTTTTGGCTGAGGGTCCATCTGAAGGACACGTGGCACGGAGCCCCCGAGCCTTGAGTCGAGTACTTCCTCTCGAATTGAAGGGTCATCTTGTAGAATGTGTCCTGAGTTGCTCTTGAGTTTTACCGCTATTCAGGAAGTCATGTAGAAGTAGCCGAGCCCCCGAGATGAGGCGCGTCGACTAGTAGAAGTTGAAGAGTCAGGCGCTGCCGCTGAGTGAGCCGAGCGCAGACTTATCCATCCGGCCGTTGGAGGAGCCGCCATTGACTTATAAATAGAAGCCAAAACCCTTAGGGTTTTTCACCCCACGCATTTGCAGCCATTCCTAGCAGATCTAGCTAGGAATCACCACCAGTGCGCACTGCCGTTATTGAGAGGAGCGTAGATCCAAGTGCGCCGCCGTAGGAAGCCACCGCTGTAGCCCCCGAGCGAATGCGCGTGAAGACACCTTGCACTTGGAGAATGAAGCCCTCACCGTCGAAGATCGCGAAGGCCTCCGATGGGAAGAAAAGGGCTCGTGAAGAGGCCGCTGGATCTGCTGCGGGGACATCGCCGCCGGTGTCTCCGCCGCGACCAGAGCCAAATCGCGAGTGGAAGAAGTCCAAGGCCAAGACCGAAGATCTGCTGGCCCTTCTCAATAGTGGGTTCTTGCGGGAGAAGGAGGTGGACATGTGGAGAGCCACCGCAGGGGATCCGTACCCCATGGAGAAGAACCCGGATGAGATTCCGATGTTCACCCGGTTCGCGGAGCGCGGACTGTTTCTCCCGGCCAGCAACATCTTCAAGGGGCTGCTGGGGTACTACGGCATCGAGTACCTCAACCTCAACCTCAACCCCAACAGTATCTTCCACACCTCGGTCTTCGTACATTTCTGTTAAGCTTTCTTGGGGATCAAGCCCCATTGGATCTTGTTCTGGAAGTTCTTCCGGGTGAAGCCCCAGCCCAGCTCCAGTAGTCCCCGAGTAGTAGGGGGAGCTGGAATCCAGATGAGGGAGGACGCCGCAGAGTAGTACCTCTCCTACAATTTGATTGATTCCAACCAGGATTGGAAAGCGAAATGGTTCTACGTCACGAACCACCACCCGGAGCTGTCAAAGCCAAGCGGGAAGTAGCCCAAGCACCGGCCGTGGTGGAACTCGGAGCCGGTGATGCAAGAAGGTCTCCAGTTGCCCGAGCTGCTAGCGAAGATCAAGGTGCTGAGAGAAGCCAGGCTGAGGGCCGAACATGTGGCTTTCAGCTTCATGAAGCGAAGGGTGCAGCCGCTGATGGCCCGCGACACCCTAGGATACGAGTACACCAGCGACGACGACACGTCGCGGATTCCCGGTGATGAAGTCGACGACGACGACATTGTTGATAGGCTGGGCAGGATCTTCAAAGATATGCCGGTGTACACGCTGTGCCCTGTACCCGAGTACTCCGCCGCGCGCCCACCAAATAAGGTCAGTAGCAATTCCCGTTGTCGAGTACTCATTACTGAAGAGTAGTCGTGCTGACGAGTTGTGCTTCTTGTAGGATGACTTGGCGAAGTTCGTCTCCGAGCCGGCGTCGCCTCCTCAGCTTGTCGAGGTCCCAAATGAAGGGAAGGCCAAGGCCAAGGAGCGACGCAAGGTTGGCGAAGGAGACGACACAGTTGTCGTCGAAGACACGTCCGATGAGGACGACGATGAGGAGATGCTCCAGGAGCGCTTCCTGTTGCGGTCGCGGTTCAGCTGCACTGGATTGCCGCACATACCTCTCGTTCAGGATCAGCCAACTAGCCTGGAGGCTAGCTTGCCCGCGCCGCTGAGGAAGCCTCGCAACGTGGCCCGCAAGCGCGTGGCCAAGAAGTTGAAGGTCACAGAGACCACGTCCCAGGAGGTATGCCGTCTTGAACAGAGTAGTCGAGTACTGATGTCTCGATGTTGTGTGTTGACGATGAAGTTTCCTTGCTTGCAGAAGATGCCGCCTTCCGACCCCGTTGAGCAGGGTGACGATGGCGATTGGGACACAGTGGGGAAGCCAGCTGGGGGTAGCCCCCTATTGCTCCGGGGAGCACAGAACCGGCCGCTGCTGCCACTGAAGAGGTAGCGGCTACTGAGGCGCAGGAGGAGGCACCTGCCGAGGCAGGACTGGTCGACATTGCCAGTATCCTCGGCGCCCCAACCGTGACGGTGGTCCGGTCGAGCTTGTAAGTGTTGATCCTTCCCGAATAGTACATTGGATGTGGTAGTCGTACTAGGTTGACAACCAGCTTGTATACTCTGCAGGAAATCGACGGACTTGTCCTGGGAGGGGGATGAACCCACCACAGCGGTGGCGGAAGAGGAAGCCGCGCCACCCGCTGAGGAGTCCGCTCCCGCCCCTCTGGCAGAGTCCGAGGCGTCGGCCGTGGAGGCTACCTCGCCCGAGGCCAGCGTCGTTGAAGGTGAGTACTCTGCTGAGGTGGAAGTAGCCTCGAAGAGTAGTCGTTGTCGCCAGGTATGACTGATACACTTGTCCTCTTATCGACAGGTGTTGGAGCCGAGGGAAGTGATATCCTGGCAGCGGTGCCCGTTGAAGACGTGACACCGGCTACTCAGGGAGCTGCCAGTAGAGCCCCCGAGCCGATGGAGGTGCCGTCGGAGAAGCCGCCACGACGACTAGAGAAGAAGGCGACGATGCACTGCTAGAACCTGCTCTGGAGGTAGTCGTCCGCTCGCCGGAGATCCAGGATGCGGAGCCAATCCTCTTGACGCCAATGACCGAGGCCGCGACGGGTAGTCGTGGCGGGATAGAGCTGTTGGTGGATGATCTAGTCGACCCAACGACGGTGGCTCGTCACCTGGAGGCAGTGCGCCAAGCTGAGCAGTGGATGAAGGTGAGTAGTTGACACCTTTGAGTAGTCAATCCTTTAGTGTTGAGTACCTAGTTGATGTCTGTTGTATGTTGCAGCACGTCACGGAGAGGTCCCGTCAGAAATCCAACATGCTTCAAGGATACGGCGACGCAGTGCTCCGGGCAGAAGCCTTGGAGGAGCAGCTCGTGAAGTCCCGGAAGCACGCCGCCACGATGCAGTCGAAGATGGACACCGCCTTCGCCCAGTATCACAATGACATCCAAGATATGCAGGCGAAGAGTGATGAACTCATGCGGAAGAACAAATCTCTCCGCAACAAGAATAAAGGGACGCGACCGCCTTGTCGGGTACTTATTGATGGTAGCTTGAGGTAGTCTATCCCACTTTGCCTTTGTTGATTGCAGAGCTCGAGACCAAGGTCGATCAGCTGAAGGCTTCAGAGACCGATCTGAAGAACCTCTTCTACCGAGAGCAAGAGGCTCGCCAGGTACTGGGGTACGATTATAAGGAGCTTGCTTACGAGTGCGACAAGCACATGGAGCTCTGTATTGCATCAGATCGTGACCTCGTCAACTGCTACAAATCCTTGCAGAAGCTGAACGAGGACTGCGAGAGGCTGCGGGCTCAGCTCAAGGAACTCGAGGAAGCCGCGCTCCCCATCGTGAGGCTACTGGTGCCTCACCCTGGCGGTTCGAAGATAGCTCCACTGGTGGACCGGCTGAAGGAAGCCCCCAGCCGCCTGGCGACCTACGTCAAGCACTTGGCGAAGTCGATCCCCAACCAGGTTTTGGCCTTCATGAAGTCGTACTTCCCGAAGGCTCCTGTGGACGTAGTCGCCGGCGGGCTAGCCGCCAACTGCACCGACGAGCAATACGGGGAGCTGCTGGAGCAGATGGCGCCCATTGCTGAACAAGTTGCCGAGAAGCTCAATCTCCAGTAGTCCTGTAATGTTAGATCGTAGCAGTAGTTGTACATAAACAGTTGTAATGAACTTGTTTAAGTATGAATGAAGAAAACTTCCATGAATGAGTACTCATTATCGCGATCTGTGAGTGGGGAGTCCCATCGTGGAGTCGTCGCGAGTAGTCGTACTCGCCAGTAGTCCCGTTGAGGGAGGAAGACAGTAAAGTAGTTGATAGATAATCAAACTTTATTGCCGGAGAAGTGCACCTGGATGGCTAGGGCCGTTGTTACAGAGTAGTCGCCAGGACCCGGAGGCCGCCTACGGCTAAGTAGTGCTAGGGCGTACAGCCGCTTACAGCAGTAGATCTGTTAGTAGCCGTGTAGGCTGGATCTAGAAGTACATGGTCTCTCAGTAGACCGCTGCTAGAGTCCTTTGTCGCTCGTCGCAGCCCAAGATCCGTTAGTAGCCGCATGGACTGGATCTTGGAGTGTAGTAGTCCGCAGACTAGAGCCTTGACCCGGAGGCCACTTACGGCGGAGGGGTCTTTGAGTAGTCGTATAGACTGAAGCCCTCGGAGTAGTCATATAGACTAGTCGTAGAATTGACAGAGCTGGTCGATGTTCCACGAGTTGTTGACGTCTTCGCCTTCAAGCATCTAGAGGCTGTAGGAGCCCGGTCCGGTTACCTTTGCAACTGTGAAGGGACCTTCCCAGGGCGAGCTGAGCTTGTGTAGTCCTTCCATGTTCTGGATGCGACGGAGGACAAGTTCACCAACATTGAAGGAGCATTCCTTAACATTGCGGTCGTGGTAGCGTCGGATACCCTCTAGGTACCTTGCTGATTGGACGAGGGCAGCGCAGCGGGCTTCTTCGAGTCTGTCGATGTCAACTCGTCTGCTGTCTTCAGAGATGCCTTCGTCATAGTGCTCCACTGCTGGTGAATCCCACATGACATCAGTGTTGACGCGAAAAGTGCACTCAACGCCAAACACACAGCAAGCCGAACAAAGCTGGCTTCACACGCGCAGAGAGCGAAAGACGTGCCAGTCAATTTTTTCCTGAAAATTAACAAAAGATAAAAAAAGTTAAATACCAAAGCTTGGAACTTGCCGGGTGGTACCAGACAGTTCCATATTTACGGCTAAGAAGCCAAATGAGATGACATATAGCTATAGAAAGCTATCTGCCAACGAACTACAACCATTCGGGAAACCGCAATGGGGAAAAGGTAACACTGCCGAATGGATGACGTGAGCATGACGGCGATCGGTCTTTGTTTGAACAAGGATGCACGTACACGAAGTCATGACCGATCCCCATGAAGATTAACATTAAACAAGTGAATAAAGTAAAGCACGGACATGATCATGTATTAAACAAGTATGCATAGATCCAAAGCACTAGTCTACCGCATGTCTAGTTACTTTAAAAACCCGTCGAGTACGATATCAAACAAATCTATCCACCGCATGATACAACTTGCATGAAAAACCATACCACTTTCCACAAATAGATCTATCCACCGCATGATACGATCTAAATATGGAAAGCTAAAAGCATACATCATTTAAAGCATGAATAACGCACGTGTTCTACTCGTGGAGAAACATAACCGAATACGGCTGAACAGCCGATTCGGGGTCCATGAAGAAGGAACAAACATTACCAAGTGAATAAATCTATCAGATTGATTTGGGAACCTAATCCACCGGATGACTAGCTCCAAAGCAACCCAAAAACCTGCATCTACCGCATGATACCCGGCTCTTTCAAGATTTATACGAACATTAGCAAGCTTGAACCCGCAACACGTAACAACCTAGATCGATTCGGTTTCGGCTATCGTAACGCACAAGATCCACGCATTAAAATATGAAACCTACTCGGACAAGGATCATAAAAGAGATAGAGCCGATCCAAACCCATCTAGATTGGGCAAAGGTGTGTTACATGAATTAAAACATAAAGTAAAAACTCAAGACAACACGGGGTAACTTAATGAATCTATTGGATCTTGCCAAAATCCAATAGAGCCGATAACTAGCTTCAAGCTAGACCTTAGCCTACCGCATGGCTCATGATCTAACAAGAAACCTTCTTGAAACAAGCCTGAATCTACCGCATGACACGAAGCATGGTAACAAGACTACTTGCATCAGATCTAAATCCACCGCATGATACTAGACATGATACAAGGTTGCCGGTACTCACGGAGGTCGACGGATCGATTGGCCCTCTCGAAGAACTCGACGACACGACAAGAACTCTAGGGTTTGGCGTAAGGCCGGTGTGTATTGAAGAATGATTGTGTCTTTTACATACATTCAGGGGTCATATTTATACCCTGTTGAGTACAACTTCGAATGGATTCGTTGCCTAACTTATCTCTAAGCTTGATCGCCTATCCATCCATTCGTCTTCCCTGATTGAGCCACGCCATCGTCCAATCCCGCAAAATCAGCTCTACTGTTCCTTTGCCGAACCGGAGCAGATAGCCGACCGCAGATCTCTTTGCCGAATATCTCTGAAAATATCCTTCCTTCCACCAGACGGACTCCTTATCGAACCGGACCCACAAGTCAGACTCCTTACCAAATTTTGGTGTTAACAATCAGCAGGGAGAATTGCTTCAGAGCCGTAGACTAGGAAGTATGGGGATTGCCCCGTTGGCTTGGAGGGCTGAGTACGTAGCCCCCAGAGAGCGTTGGGTAGTTCCTTGATCCACTTGCCTCCTTTGGTATTAGCAGCGTCGTGTAGCCGCTTTTTGAGAGCGTCGAGCACCATCCCATTGGCGCGCTCGACTTGTCCATTAGCCCAAGGATGGGCAACGGAGACATATAAGACGTCGATCCCGTTGTTCTCGCAGTATTCCCAGAACTGGTGATTGTTGAAGTTGGAGCCCAGGTCTGTGATGATGCGATGGGGTAGTCTGTAGCGGTGTACGAGTTCATCCAGGAAGTGGAGTACTCTGTCAGCCTTGGGGCATGTAACCGGCTTGACCTCGATCCACTTCGTGAACTTGTCGATGGCCACCAATACTCTGTTGAATCCACCTGGCGCAGTTGGTAGTGGCCCAATCATGTCGAGCCCCCAGCTGGCAAAAGGCCAGGTTGGCGGTATGGTGACTAGCTTGTAGGCTGGGATGTGTTGTTGCTTGGCAAAGTATTGGCACCCTTGGCACCTTCTGACGAGTTCTTCAGCGTCGCCCAGAGCTATGGGCCAATAGAAAGCTCGTCGGAAGGCCTTGCTGACCAGCGTGCGAGAGGCTACGTGGTTGCCGCAGACACCTTTGTGGATCTCCTCCAAGATGTCCTTGCCTTCTTGTCGGGGAACGCACTTCATGAGTACTCCGGAAGATGCGCCCCGCCTGTAGAACTTGTCTCCGACGAGGACATAGGACTTGGCACGGCGGATGAGTTGCTCGGCCAAGTTCTTGTCTGAGGGAACCTTCTGCTCGCTGAGGTAGTCGATGAAGGGCTGCCTTCGGTCCACGTCGATCATCATGACCTCCGGCCGGCCCGGCGGATGTCTTCGGGTCAGTGGTCGGTGGCGCTGGCTCCGGAATGGATGGCGCGTGAAGCTCGTGGACGAAGACAGCCGCTGGTACTTGAGCGCGAGTAGAACCAAGCTTCCACAGGACGTCCGCTGCAACGTTGTTGTCGTGTACGACGTGGTGGAACTCGAGACCATAGAACTTGTTCTCGAGCTTGCGGACTTCTAGGCAGTAGGCGTCCATGTTCTCCTTGTTGCGGTCCCAGGACTTGTTGACTTGGTTGATGACCACTGCGGAGTCGCCGTAGACTAGTAGCCGCTTGATGCCCAGTGAAGCCGCGAGGCGGAGCCCGTGTAGCAGGGCTTCGTACTCGACTTTGTTGTTTGAGACCTTCCAGAAGATCTGCAGGACGTACTTGAGTTGTTCGCCCGTTGGAGAGATCAAGAATACTCCTGCACCTGCACCCTCGAGGTTGAGTGAGCCGTCGAAGTACATCACCCAATGCTCTGGTCGCTCGGTTGGAGTAGGTAGTTGATTCTCCCGCCACTCCGCCATGAAGTCGACTAGTGCCTGCGACTTGATGGCTGTGCGTGGCTTGAAGTCGATGTTGAGAGCGCCGAGTTCGACTGCCCACTTGGAGATTCTTCCAGTAGCATCTTGGTTCCGCAGGATGTCACCGAGCGGGTAGTCGGTGACGATGGAGATCGAGTACTCCTGGAAGTAGTGTCGTAGCTTCCGCGAGATGATGAGCACTGTGTACAGGAGCTTCTGTACTAGTTGGTAGTGTGCATTGGATTCTGACAGGACCTCGCTGACGAAGTAGACTGGGCGCTGGACTGGATAGGCGTGGCCGTCTTCCTGCCACTCGACGACGATGGCAGTACTGACCACGTGAGTAGTCACAGCAAGGTAGAGCAGTAGCTGCTCTCCTTTTCGAGGAGCCGTGAGGACTGGTGGCTTCGATAGGAAGTCCTTGAGATGGGCAAGGGCTTGGTCTGCCTCTGGAGTCCACATGAACTTCTCTTGGTGCTTGAGTAATTTGAAGAAAGGGAGCCCCCGTTCTCCAAGCTTCGAGATAAATCTGTTCAAGGCCGCCATGCACCCAATCAGCTTCTGGACGTCTTTGATGCACGTGGGAGCTTTCATGCTGGTGATGGCGGAGATCTTCTCGGCATTGGCTTCGATGCCACGATGGCTGATGATGAAGCTGAGTACTTTGCCCGAGGGCACGCCGAAGACGCACTTGTTCGGGTTGAGCTTCCAGCGGTACTCGCGCAGGGATGCGAAAGTCTCTTCAAGGTCGTCAATGAGCGTGCTAGAGTTTCTGGTCTTGACGACCACGTCATCCACGTAGGCTTCGACGTTCTTGTTGAGTTGCCTCTTGAAGCAGGCATGGATAGCTCGTTGGTATGTAGCGCCGGCGTTCTTCAACCTGAAGGACATGGTCATGTAGCAGTACACGCCGAACGGGGTGATGAACGCGGTCTTCTCCTGGTCTTCTTCCTTGATCGCGATCTGGTGGTACCCGGAGTAGCAGTCGAGGAAGCAGAGTAGGTTGCAGCCCGCCGTGGAGTCGATGACTTGGTCAATCCGCGGCAACCCGAAGGGGTCCTTGGGGCAATGCTTGTTGAGGTCGGTGTAGTCGACGCACATCCTCCACTCGTTCGAGTTCTTCTTACGGACGAGGATGGGGTTGGAGAGCCACTCAGGATGGAAGACTTCTCTGATGAAGCCAGCCGCGAGTAGTTTGGCGAGTTCCTTCTTGATGGCGTCCCGTCTGTCGTCGGCGAAACGATGGAGGTGTTGTCGTTTCGGGGTAGTTTTAGGATCGATGTTGAGGGAATGCTCAATCAACTCCCTGGGCACCCCTGGCATGTCCGCTGGCTTCCACGCGAAGATGTCGCAGTTAGCCCGGAGGAAGTTGATGAGCGCGTCTTCCTATTTGGGGTCGAGACCCGCCGCGATGGTGGTGGTCTTGCTGCTGTCGCCTGTCCTGAGGTCAACTGTTTTGACCAGAACCTCCTCAGCTGGTTGAGGCTTGTTAGCTTTGTCTGACTTCTCGGGGATCCCCATCATAGCGTTGGGTACTTGATTTGTGGAGGCGACCTCCACAGCTTCTGTGTCGCAGTCGTGCGAAATCTTCAAGTCCCCTTGCAGTGAGAGTACACCGGCTGGACTTGGCATCTTGAGTACCAAGTAGGTGTAGTGGGGTACCGCCATGAACTTGGCGATAGCCGGTCTGCCGAGGATGGCATGGTAAGACGTCTCAAAGTCCGCGACTTTGAACTTGATGTACTCGCTACGATAGTTGTCCTGAGATTCCCCAAAAGTAACTGGCAGGACCACTGAGCCCAGTGGGATAGCCGCGTTGCCGGGGACGATGCCGTAGAAAGGCGAGGTGCTCTTGGTGAGCATGTGGGTGATGTCGAGCTTCATCTTCTTCAAGGTCTTGGAGAAAAGGACGTCGAGCCCGCTTCCACCGTCGATGAGGACCTTTTTAAGCTTGGAGCCCGCGACCACCGGCTTCAGGACGAGTGGGAACCGTCCTGGTTCGGAGAAGCTAGTCCATTGATCCGCGCGGGAGAAGGTAATGGGTACCTCTGACCACCTGAGAGGGGTCGGGACCGCTGGTTCAATGCTCATGACTTCTCGACGGGTAGCCTTTTGGACCCGTCTGCTGGGTAGTCCGCCGAAGAGGACATTGACCGTCTTGTCGAGTTCCTGGAAGTCGCCATTGCCTTCGTCGTTCTTCTTCTTGCCTTTTTTTCCATGAGGGTGCTGTGGCTCCTGCGTGTCCTTGAGTGCTCGCCTAAGTTGGTAGCACTGCTCGGTGGTGTGGTTGCCGTCCAGATGCCACGGGCACTTCTCCTTCAGCAAGTCTTTGAAGCCACTGGAGGTCTTCTTCGAGTTCTCTTTCGCGGGGCGCTGGACAGCCGCGACAGTGTTGTCTGGCTTGCGCTTGCGGTTGGGACCCGAGTAGTTATTGTTGTTGCGACCGCCCTGGTTCCCGTTGTTGCTGCCGCCGCCGCCTGTGCTCTGCTTGCTCTTGCCACAGATGGCGTCGTACTTGGCGTTGGCCTTGTCTTCTTCATTAGCCTAGGACGTGATCATGTCCTTGAGGTGGGTGATGGAGCTTGGGCGGCGTCGACCGAAGTCTTCAAAGGTGCGACAGTGGTAGAGACCGTCTTGGAAGAGGTCGATAACTTCTTTGTCACAGACATCGACTACTGTGGCGCGCTTGTCGAAGAAACACCGCATATACTTGCGGAGGGTCTCGCCCTGTTCCTGCTTCACCATAGCTAGGTGTTGACGGTGAAAATCCGTCAACCTAGCCATGAGTTTACCTTCGGTGTTGACATGAGTTTTATACCTTATCCATTGGTACTAACCCCGGTGGTATAACAAGTTCACGTGTGCATGTCGGTTTTGGAGTTTAATGTTTATGCAGGGTTTTAGTGTTGAATGCAAGACTTTCGGGATAAGTTCATCAAGCACCTCATGACAAGACCTTGAAGCCCCGTACAAGTCATGCAATGAAGCAAACTTAACGCCAAAAAGCCGGGGACTTGATCCGAGAAGACGACGGACTCCGAGGACCCGACCGAAAAAGTCTTCGAATCTTGCAAGACAAGGAGTTGAGTCCAATTCGGAGAGAAACCGACGACATGGACCTACATGCGAAGGGGGAAACATCCGGAAGCAAGGGAACCGACGTGGAGCAAAGGAGCCCTCGGGCTGGGCCTAGATGGGCCCAGGCCGGCCGGCCCAGTCCGGTCGGCCCAGGCCCATCCAGGGCCCAAATGCCCCCTCCTTTGCCCTAGCCGCCAATCGGGCTATTTATAGCCCCCTGACCGAGAGCCTCGAAGAGAAGAATTCGTCATCGGCCGCCGAGGAGCAGAGAAGAGAGGGACACCATCTCGGAGAGGAGAGGGTCGAGCTAGTTGACTAGGGTTCCCCTAGCCGACGTGGGAACCTTGCACGGAAGACCACGTCGGAGTTCCGGAGCTAGAAGCAAGATCAAGGAAGGATCCCGGTGGTGATCTTGTGTATGTATCATTGTTATAGTTGAATTATCAAGTTGAATCTTTTCCTAGCGATCAAGTGTTTCCTCGAAGATTTCGTTTTTCGATCGGCTTTGCTTATTCCAATTCTATTCTCGAGATAGATTACATAGGGTGTTCTTGTAGCCGCGGTGGCTAGAGGTACACGCCAGATCTTCTGAAAGAATCTCGACTTGTCTTTTGACTCGCCCTAAGCTCCCCGCATGAATAGGGATACGTTGTGACAGAACGGGGGTTCCAAAAGGCGGATGTTTTCGGATTTGGACGGGAAACCACGATTTAAAGAGGCTTCTATTAAGATTCGATTTGCTACTTCTTCTCTTGCTTGGAACTTCAACAAAAGGCTTACCCCGATCCCTCTAGATCGGTTTATCTACCCAATCTTACTTTGTTTTCTTCGGTCTTTAGTAGATTAGATTCGTTTCGTGTCTTTTACTTAGATGCATTAGGGTTTCTTTTATCGAAGATTGAAGTTACTTGGCTTTATTAGATTAAGTCTTGCGTCACACATTTGTCCCACGAATTCGATACCTTGGGTTCACCACTCGAGGGAAGAAGGGTCCCTTGACTACGACGGGAGACTTGTACGCTTGCAAGTCACAAACGAACTTTGATACAATTATTAACCGTCAACAAGCCCCTTTTTCTGGCGCCGTTGCCGGGGAACAAGTGATCAAGATTTGATTTTTTATTGCCTTTTTGTAATTTTAAGTTTTCTTTTTGTTTTTATTTTTGCATCTACTAAACTTTGATCATCCTCAAAATACATCTAATCTAGTTGTCTAACTCTAGTTTTTATAGATTTGTTTTTACTTTCTAGTTTTTGCATACTTTGTTTATTGCTAACCCTAACAGGAGATGGACGGCTACCTCTCCAACAAACCCAATAATTTTGTGGATGATCCGGAAAAACTTTACGAGCTAAGGAGACGTGAAGCACATCAAGCTAAAAAGCCGGATTTTGTAGATTCGGAGTCGGAAGACAAAGGATCGCAGGAATCTCCGAAGAATTCACCACCTCAAAGTCCTCGGGAGAATCGACTTCCACCGATGGGTGACCAACCACCGCAAGAACGCAAGATTGGGGAGCTATGCACCCCAGACATCATCGACCTACCAATCTTGAACCTTGAGGAGATCGGAAGACCATTCGAGATCAAGACCTCAACAATCCGCATGGTGCAACATTCACCCTTCACCGGTAAAGAGGATCCGAACCTTCACCTCCAAGCATTCATTCAACTATGTCAGACTTTCAACATGGATGGGGTGACTCAAGACCAAATGAGGGCAAGGCTTTTTCCGTTTTCACTACTCGGGAAGGCTTTGCAATGGTTCCACTCTCAACCGGCGGAGACGGTGCAAAATTGGAACACGTTGATGAAGGCTTACTACTCACCGGGTAGAACTCAAAGCTTGTGTAATAAGATTGCCACCTTTGTTCAATATCCTACGGAAACTATCTCGGAGGCATTCGAGCGCTTCAACGAGTACACCCGGGCGGTTCCACATCACAAGTTCCCGAAGGAAGACCTCGTGCAAAAGTTCTATCAAGGACTCACCATGGCGTCAAGGACGATCATCGATGCATCGGCGGGATGATCCATCATCGAACTTACACCGACGGAAGCTTTCACTCTATTCAAGAGGGTCGCGGATAATGACACGTGGGCGTCGTCCGGGCTCCTACATCCGGTTCAACCCACGGGGAACGTCAAAGGAGTCTTGCAAGTGGAGAAGGAGAACATACTTGAAGGCAAGATCGATTCGCTCATGAGGAGGTTGGAGAAGATGGAGATGGAAAAGAAAGAGGCTCAAGACTTGAAGGCCGCCGAAGCAAGGTCCACATGTGAAGAATGTGGAGAGTATGTCCATGTCCGTAAAGATTGTCTGGAGGAAGCCAAAGTGCTCGACTACATGAGGCAGGGAGAATTGCCAAACTTCCGCTACGGGCAAGGTAGGCCTCAATTTAATGCAAGCTCATCTATTCCTAACGCGGTTCCGCTTCGTATACAATTGAAGGAGTTCATGGATGAGCAAGCTAAGATCAACAAGGACACCGTCACCAAGTTCAAGACCATAGACAAGGTGTTGGAGAACATCGATAGCAAAGTGACGGAGGTCGGAAGTTCCAAGCATCAAGTGCTCAACATGATGAAGATGCTCGAGACGCAAGTTGGACAACTTGCGGGGCGCCTCACTAATGATGAAGGGAAGCTTCCGGGACAACCCAAATGTTCCGAATCGGCGAAGGCCATTCAAACACGGTCGGGGAAGGAGACCGAAGATCCGGAACGTTCCGCGGGAGCAAGGAAGCTTAAACCATCCACCGGTGTGGAAGGAGTTGCTAAAGAGAAGGTTACGGGGATCGTCACCGAGGAACCCGAATTCGAGATGCCGGAGGAAGACACGAGGATACCGCAACTCAAGCCACGCTTCTTCCGAGGTAAACTTGACAACCACTTTAAGAAGTTTGTGGAAGTTGACGTAGACTTAGCATCAACATGCCATTACTAGATGCCCTACAAGTACCTACATATTCTCGTTACTTTAAAGACATACTTGCTAATAAATATGAGATAGCAACGCTCGAGGTAGATCATGTCAAGATGTCCGAGGAGTGTAGTGCCGCTATTGCTAATGGGATAGAGAAGCCAAAAAGACCCCGGGTGCCCTACAATTCCATGTTCGGTTGGTTCTTTCAACTTCGAGAAGGCGTTATGCGATCTTGGAGCTAGTGTAAGCGTCATGCCGAGGGATGTGTTCGAGAAGCTACGCCTACCGATGGAGCCTACGGGAATATGTTTGGAGTTGGGTGACAACTCCATTCGCTATCCCTTGGGCATTGCTTAAGATGTACCCGTGAAGATTGGGCACCACTTCATCCCCTTTGACTTCGTTGTGCTCGAGATGGGAGAGAGGGAGAAGCCGCCGCTCATCCTAGGGAGGCCGTTCCTCAAGACCGTGGGAGCTACTATTGATGTTGGCAAGGGGGAGATCATGTTCGATATCAACGGAGAAAGGAGTTCCTTCAAGTTCCGTCCAAGAATTGAGGCATGCAACATGATTGGAGTGAAGGGAGAACCAAAACAAACGGAGGGGCTGAAAAAGAAGAAGGAGCCGAAAAAAATGAACGTAAAGAAAATCAAATAAGGTGTTGCATCCGTCAAGACAAAGGAAGAGAAGCAGCCTGTGAAGACCAAAAAAATGAGTAAGCCGACTAAGCCGGAAGACAAGCCTGCGCCCAAGATGGTGCGGAAGTGGGTACCCAAGATTGCAACGCCCGCAAAGAGCGTTGATCCGGAGTAATCAAGTGAAGAAGTCTAGCTATAGACTATAAACAAAGCGCTAGGCGGGAGGCAACCCGTTTCGTCGAGTCAAGAATAAGCTACCGGGAGGACAACCCGATTCCAGGTTTTTCGAGTATTTTTAATAATTTAGTTTTTGAGTTTTATTACGCAAAGACATTAGACTTAGAAGTGGTTGAACAATATTAGAGACATAATTCTTGATTGAATGTTTGCTTTATCATAAACCCTTTGCATGAACCCTCCTATGTGCTTGTTTGTTCTTTTGTTTTCGAGAAACCTCAACCAAATAATTTTAGAACCTAACTCAACCTTTCACCCTCATTATGGTGCTGAGGTTGACTTATTTTTCATGCTAAAACCACACGAGTAGAGCCACGATTTATATTTAAGTGTTAATAAAATTCAGCACGTGGTAGGACTCGCGTGAACCTAGAAATCAAAACTTTTGATTGGTTTTAAAAATCTATATCCATGGTTTCTCTAGGATTAGAATTTTTCTAAGCCTATTCTAATTTTGTTTTATTCAAAATCTTTCTTATTTAGCCAAAATTAGAACCTAAACCTATGCCCCCATGATCAAGCCGGGAAATGTTTGCTCTCAACCGATGAAGGCAAACTATACCGGTGAGACCGAAATCGACGTAGTCGAAAAATATTTTCGACTTACATTTGTTTTTAATGGTTTAAAAACTTCTCTAGAATTATGTTTGAGCTCTTGCATGGCTCTGAAAAATATTTTAAATTTCGAATTAGAGGAGTGCTTAACCTTAAACACAGCTAAATGGAGGCAATCTAGTTTGAATTAATCATGCATGCACCATTGGATTCCCTTTTATCAACTTTCACCAATTCCACATGCAAAGGACAAGCATGGTGGGCAGCAAGCATCAACTTTTCAGGAATTTCATGGTGGCATGTGAAGCAAGTGGAGCTAGGGAGCATGGACATGACCCAAAGCATGGAGCATTGTTGACGGTGAAAATCCGTCAACCTAGCCATGAGTTTACCTTCGGTGTTGACATGAATTTTATACCTTATCCATTGGTACTAACCCCCGTGGTATAACAAGTTCACGTGTGCATGTTGGTTTTGGAGTTTAATGTTTATGCAGGGTTTTAGTGTTGAATGCAAGACTTTCGGGATAAGTTCATCAAGCACCTCGTGACAAGACCTTGAAGCCCCGTACAAGTCATGCAATGAAGCAAACTTAACTCCAAGAAGCCGGGGACTTGATCCGATTAGACGATAGACTCCGGGGACCCGACCGTAAAAGTGCCGAATCTTGCGAGACAAGGAGTTGAGTCCAATTCGGAGAGAAACCGACGACATGGACCTACATGCGAAGGGGGAAGCATCCGAGAAGCAAGGGAACCGACTTGGGGCGAAGGAGCCCACGGGGCCGGGCCTAAATGGGCCCGGGCCGCCGGCCCCGGTCCGGTCGGCCCGGTGCCCATTTTGGGCCCAAACACCCTCTCCTTTGACCTAGCCGCCAATCGGGCTATTTATAGCCCCCTGACCGAGAGCCACGGGGAGGAGATTTCGTCTTCGGCCGCCGAGAAGCAGAGAAGAGAGGGACACCATCTCTGAGAGGAGAGGGTCGAGCTAGTTCACTAGGGTTCCCCTAGCCGACGTGGGAACCTTGCACGGAAGACCACGTCGGAGTTCCCGGAGCTAGAAGCAAGATCAAGGAAGGATCCCGGTGGTGATCTTGTGTATGTATCATTGTTATAGTTGAATTATCAAGTTGAATCTTTTCCTAGCGATCAAGTGTTTCCTCGAAGATTTCGTTTTTCGATCGGCTTTGCTTATTCCAATTCTATTCTCGACATAGATTACATAGGGTGTTCTTGTAGCCGCGGTGGCTAGAGGTACACGCCGGATCTTCCGAAAGAATCTCGACTTGTCTTTTGACTCGCCCTAAGCTCCCCGCATGAATAGGGATACGTTGTGACGAACGGGGGGTCTCGAAAGGCGGATGTTTTCGGATTTGGACGGGAAACCACGATTTAAAGAGGCTTCTATTAAGATTCGATTTGCTACTTCTTCTCTTGCTTGGAACTTCAACAAAAGGCTTACCCCGATCCCTCTAGATCGGTTTATCTACCCAATCTTACTTTGTTTTCTCCGGTTTTTAGTAGATTAGATTCGTTTTGTGTCTTTTACTTAGATGCATTAGGTTTCTTATATCGAAGATTGAAGTTACTTGGCTTTAATAGATTAAGTTTTGCGTCACACATTTGTTCCACGGATTCGATACCTTGGTTTCACCACTCGAGGGAAGAAGGGTCCCTTGACGACGACGGGAGACTTGTACGCTTGCGAGTCACGAACGAACTTTGATACAATTATTAACCGTCAACAAGCATCAAGTGGAAGGACCAATAATGCAAGAAAAGGAGTGGACGAGAGCGTTTGGGCGGTGCAACTCGTGGAGCACGCGGGCAGGAAAGTTGCAGAGGAAAAATGATCGTGCTGGAAGAAAGACGAGGCGGGGAGGAGCCAGGAGGACCCCAGGCCGGCCGGCCCAGGCCGGCCGGCCTCACCTACTTAAGGAGCCCCCCGGCTCTCGTTTTCTGCAGGCAAGCTTCCCTCTCCTTCCCTTGTTTGTGTGTTCAAGTTTGTGTGCTCAAAACCTCCGAGACATAGCCAACCTTCCCAAGCTTGATAGCTCAAGAAAAAATCCACATCCTTAATCCACTCAAAGTCCACATCCGAAGAAAAGAGTTTAAGTGCCTAGTTACCGGTTGCAACCCGGAGTTTTAGTTGAAGAAAAGAGTGCAGCAACCATGTGGAAGAAGACCACAAGTCTCTTCTCCAAGAAGAAGAGTTCGTCGTCATCCAAGCCGTCATCAACCACGTCTTCGAGGAGGCACTCGGTTTCCGAGTCTCCCCGGAGCATGGAGACGGATACGGCACCACCGAGGAGGAACGATGCTCTCCTCCTTGGTGGTATGAGGGCTGCGAGAAGCACTTCCATGAGGTTTACCGAACCTCGTTGGAACACGGAGGAGCAGCCCGCGCCACCACGACGATCGACCTGCTCAACCGCGCCACCTCCTTACACCCCGACATACTCTTCGTACGGCTTCATCATCTTGTCGGCGGAGGAGGAGGAGAGGCTCTCTAATCTTGAGAAGAGGCTTATGCCCAACGTCGAGTTCGACGACCAAGCACTCTACACCTTGGGTTTTGGCACCGACATATACTATATGTTGGGGCACCTTGGATGGGTGCGCTTCTCCAACGGAGTATCGGTGGACACCCACTTGGGGTTCGCCTTGGAAATTTTGATGACTATTGCACCCATCCTTGATGATGATGGGGTGCAAAGCTTGTCATTCCGTTTGGAGGGAGTCCAACAAGTGGTTCCCTACGAGCACGTTAGGGAGCCGCTTGGATTCCACAAGGGAGCTCCGGAGAAAGTTGACGTGCCACCCGCATGTTAGCGGGATTTTGGAATATGATCTCCAAAGAAGCCCATCAACAACGCAATTGCATCCGCAACCCCATTATCCGGATATTTCACTCTTGGATGTGCAAGAGGGTATTGGGGAGGATGAAGGAGACAAAGGTGACCGACACGGAGTTGAATTGGCTATACTCGGCTTTAATTGCCAGGCAGCCAATAGACCCCTCTTACCTCATGATCAACCGTTGGTGTTGTGAAGCAACATCGGGGGCGGGTAATATTGGTTCGGGGTGCTACCTCTCCATGTTGGCCTTTTCCTTGCGACCGGGGATCGCAAGAAACCCCGCCCACCTTTTGCGTGGTACCTCTCTCGGCATTGAGTATTTGCGGCAAGGAAAATACATTAGTGGAGATGAGAGAGGAGGTTATCGGTTGGCCATAGTGAACCTACCCCTTCCCAACGAGAGGCTTAGGCTTTTCAACGAAGGGAGAGAAGATTGGTTGGAAGAGGGACTACTTGTCCCTGCAAGGAAGAACAAAAGAGGAAGAATCGTAGAGGAGGGAACATCCTCCGCACAAGCGAGTGGAGCACAACCCAATGTGCAACCATTCGGCGGGATCCCTCCTCCGTCAAGTTATTACGGAGGGCCACAAGAGCAAGCATGGGGGGTGGTGCACCGGTACCCCCACCAAATTATGTTGTGCCCAACGCTAACTTCGCGGAGTCCTACGCTCATCATCCCCAACCACAACAAAGCATGGCCATAATTGGAGGGTATGCTGCAAGAAACGCCCAAAACATCGCAGCCATCCAAGCTAACGCAGCTCAACTTGGTGAAGGCAATGCAGATATTGCCTTTGAGCTCGGACGCCTTCACCTTGTGGAGCCAAATCAATTCGTCGGAGGAAATGTCCAATCATATTATGAGCAAGGGTATTATTATCAAGATCATCAACATCAACCACCGGCGGAGGACTAGAAGATTTAGGAACTTTAGTTTTCTTTTCTTTTCTTTTTCTCTGTAATTTTCAGCTTTTGCTTATGTGTGTTTGCGTAGTATTTTCTGTTTTTATTTAAATTTCAGCAAGCATGTTTGTTTATTTTCAGTTTGTATTTCAACTTGATGTCATCATTGATAAAGACACCACCTTGATTATATCATTGGAAAAGTTACAAAATTCGTGCCATGATGATATATGATTATAATTGCAGCTTTGTTCATCTTTGTAATTGATTTATGCATGTTTAAGCTAGTGCTCTCTTAAAAATACAAATCTGAATTTATTTAAATGCTAGCTTAATTTTCAGCGGAGGTTATGATTAAAATAAAGACCCATAATGTTTTATGTGCTCTCAAGTTATGAATAGATTAAAGATGTCTTTTATGCTCAAAAATATCGCTAACCTTGTCACAAATATCGCTTGTGTGTTGCTCAACCTATCCAAAGCCTTATATATATTTAAGTGCATAAACCTTAGTGTACAAGATTTATTTTTGAGTGAGTTATTGCAGGCCATGATTTCTCTGGCCCGAGACTTAGAAGCTGGTCATTCCATTTTTGCTTATCTATCTTTTTGCTAGCCTTTTATCCGTGCATTGTGTATCCGCGCATCGGAGATCTCACAAACTTCGCCGGATATCCACCCTTAAACCAAATATCATCTTTTGTGATTACCTCCTTGACCACAACCTATTGTTGAGAATAGATCATCAATTCAAGGAAGATCGCAAGACGGTGCCAACATTGAAGATTTCAAGTATCTCTCCAAGGAAAAATACTCCGGTACCTACCTTATTTTTCGCCTCTTTGCTCGAGGACGAGCAACGTCTAAGCATGGGGGAGGAGGTAGGTACGGTGCAGTTTTAGAGTTAAAAGGGGAATATTTTAAAAAAATGATGATGAAAGAAAAAAATCCGACGATAATCATGACTTTCAAGGTAAAGAAAAAAAAATATATATATATAATGAATGAAAGAAAGAAAGAAAGAAAGAAAAGAATGAGAAATATGAGAAAGAAAAAAATATGCGTAAAGTAAACTCCCCGGTTCTCTAAAAGTGCATTCAAGGCTTCAAGTTAAAAAGATCCATTCTCATTTTCCAACCATGTGCAATCCGATAACGAGGACTTCCTTTGTGCCTCGGGATCACTCTTTGCCATTTGCACATGTCCACTCATCTAAAAGTGTGTGTATTTTTCTCTTTCCCCTCCTTGATTTAACATTATTTTCCAATGACCTTTTTGACGAGTCTCGGTAAGACCATGAGAAGCTTGTCTTGTTTTGACAACACCTCATTTATAAAATCTTGTTAGGACTAAACTTTCCCAAAGCTCCATATAAAGCCTACCTGTTGACGGTGAATTTCCGTCAACCTAGAGTACTTGTTATACATTGGTTTTGATTATGATTTGCAACTAACCCACCACTAGGCATACTAATGATATAACAAGTTCACACTTGCATGTCGATTTTGGAGTTTGTTGTTTACGCAGGAAATCTACGCTAAAGAGGAGACTTTCGGGATAATTTCATCAAGCACTTCAAGAGAAGATCATGAAGCCCGTCACAAGTCAAGACACGAAGTGAACAAGACTCCAAACAACCCAAGGACTGAAGCATCAACACGCAAAACTCCGGGGACTTGGATGTTTACCAACGGGATCAACTCAGCCCGAGAGATATTCTCGCAGCTCGGGACAGCATGATCTTTCGGTACAGATTCGGAGGCTTAAACGTTCTTAAATGGCAAAAGTTTGACTACCAAAGTTGTGGGCCTCGACGATACCTTCGATTTGGACATGTGGAAGGCCCAATTTGGATAAGGGAGCTAGGAGATATGGCCCCCGAAATCCCTGCTGCGCAGTCAGTCCGAAATCAGAACAGATTATCTTCCAAGGCCGATTTGGTGATCTTATCTTCGTTTTTAAGGAAAGAAATGAATACTAAAGTTGAAGATAATTTCGTGGCACACAACCTGGACACCGAATTTGCATTATTTGGAGTCCATACGTGGGAGATATGGCCCTGGCAAGGAAGGACTGCGAATCAGGAAAATCTGGCTGATTTTATGGAAACCAAGATTGCTTCTCTCCCAAGGAGGATCTCGTGCAAGGCAAGGTGGAGCACGCCCAAAGGCACCCCAAGGACATAAATACAACCCCCTAGGCGCCCCAAGGTGGTGACCCATCGAACAAATCATCCTACCGACGCCAATCACCGAAAACCGCCGCCGCAAGATGAGGGAGAGAGTTAGATGAGCTCGTCGCAAGGATCAACGCCGGCGGAGAGAAGGAAGCAAGAGGAGGACTCCAAGCCGTTGGCCTAGGGGTGTTCCCAAGCTCCATCGCCGCCATCTTCATCGACGACGTTCTCCGGAGTCTCCATCACCCCTATGTGCTTCAATCCGTGTAAGATGATGGGGTAATGTCTCCGTTCATCCCTAGGATTAGATGGATACATGCTATGTGATCGCTACTTGATTCGTGGTTTCAATCTATTATTTTCATGTTGATGATGCTTTGATGGTTAAGGTTAGCTACCGTGTTTTTCGGGCGTATGATATCCTCTACTCCCATAGATTCCATCAACGTACCGTGTCCATCATAGGTCTAGTCACGAATACCTTCGCGTAGTGACAGTACGAGAGAAGGGAAAGGGCAAAACCGTGGTCACAACCCCCAGTAGATTGGTTTACCGCTTTCGTGTAGTAGATGCATACCATGTTATCCTAGATCCTAGGGAGGGAACGCTTATCTTTCTTGCTCACTCTCTTGTGTTCACCCCTTTACCATCTTGCTTAACCCTATATTTGTTTGATCAACTTAACTTAGATTAACTTAGGTTAGATTGTTTTACCTTTAGATAAATACTCTTTCAAAGGTTTTCCATTCAACTAGATTAGTATTTGGTTAAGCGCTAGTAATCCCCTTGCTCCGCGGATTGACAAGAACCTTGGGAATCCCGTGGTGAAAAAGGTGTGGGGTCCGTACGCTTGCGGATCATAGAGGGATACGTCTTTTATCCGTCAACAAGCCCCTTTTTACCGGCGCCGTTGCCGGGGAGCAAGCCGCTTGCTACGTTTAATCTAGTATTAATTTTGTTGATTACTAACACCTAACCCTTATTTTCTAAAAAAAAGAAAAAAAAAATCTTTTTTGTTTTTCTTTCTACTTTTCTTGTGCCTAGATGGATTTGTTCACCTCACCATTGGAAGACGAAGAGATGTCGCTAAGGGAGCTAGCAATGCCGTCAATGGAAGACATTGAGATGCAAAAATCAGATTTGACGTTTGCTATAACCCACTATGAAGTGAAGCCTGGAATCATCGAGTTAGTGGCGACAAAACCATTTAGAGGATTGGAGGATGACAACCCATATAGACACATTAAGGAATTCACGATGTTATGCAACACGGTGCAACAAAAAGGAGTTCCGGCCGCTTGGTTCAAGTGGAATCTTTTTCCGTTCTCTCTCGAAGATGAAGCGCGAAGATGGTACACACTTGCGTCCGTTGAAGCAAAAGGAAATTGGGATGAGCTAGTGAAAAATTTCTTTTGAAGTTCTTTCCCATAAGCAAGGTCCAAGACTTAAGGAGGCAAGTGCTCACTTTCAAGCAAGGAGAGGATGAAGGAATTGATGAAGCATGGGACCGTTTTAATGAACTACTTGAGCGAGGCCCGAACTTGGGATTTTCCGGTGACTTGATGTTGCATACCTTTTATTTTTCACTAACCCCTAACTCGTCTCGTTTTGTAAGCATGTGTGCAGGCAGTGATATATTGGATAAAACAATTAGTGAAGCCGCACAAATCTTACAAAGGATAAGCAATGGACAAAGAACAATACGAGATTGGCAAAGATGTTGTCGAGAGGAGCAAAATGACAAAAGCAAGCCCAAGGTGCTTGCTGAAATTTCTGAAAAAGATGAACCGAAGGTCAAGGAAGATGAACCGACCATACAAAAAATTGAAGATTCACTTCCCAAGGTAAGAGAAGTCATTTCGGATGTTAAAAATGTTGAAACTAACATGAATGTAGGCCGAAGTATGTGGAATGCTAGACCATTGGCGGAGTTCAAGCAATCCGGTTGGGTTCAAGTTGATTTCGCCCCACTAATCAACTACCGAAGGAAGGAGGAACGCCGACATGTTGCCAAACTAATTGAAGATATATTTGATCAAGAGATGAGTGGAGAGTCGATCCAAAAGATGTTTGAAGAAGAAAGAGAAGAAGGAGATGAAGGATGGATCGACCGGTTTGACAACTCAAAGATTTATGATGAAGGAAAAGAAGAGTACAACCGTGATGAGCCTAGTGACTCAAAGGATAAATGGGAGGAGATAGGACTCAAGCTAGATGATAGCTTGTGTGCTATTGAAGCCTACACACTAGCAAATCAAGACATGGAAGTACTCAAGGATGAAGGAAAGAGTGAATCAACAATGAGCGATCTTGACGACATGTGGTACGTGGAAGATAAAGAAAGAAACATACAAGTCTTTGAAGATGAAGATTTGGTTGATAAAGAAGACTTCAAAGAAGAGATGAATGCATACATAGTTGAAGGATTACATGTTCCACATGATGAGTTGAAGAAATTGCAAGATGGTGATGAAGAGGCAACTACACTTGTTGAGATCGATTCGCCTTCAACACCGCTTGATGAACCAAATATCACTCTTGTTGAAAAATCTCTAAGGCCAAGGTACGCGCTGAAATCTCAAGATATTATTGGTATTGATGTTGATAAATTCAAATACTCATGCTCAACCAATAGTATGAATGATAGTTTAATGTCTATGCCTTGTTCCAATAGTGATCATGTTGATAGGCTAGATTTTCTTGAGAATGAAAAAGAGGAAACATTTATTTTTTATCCAATTAATCTCACACCTAAACAACCTTTGCCTAATGATGAGCTAAGTGCTATGCATGAAACATATGCTTCTTTTATTTACACCTTGACTTGTTGCTACAATTCACATGTGATGTTAATTATGGACGCGTATGTTTACAATAAGTTTTGTAAATCTCAATCATGCTTTGCGCTTGGTCAAGCTAATGACCTTAAAGAATCATATGTCGGGAAAGGCCCGATTTTCACTAACCATGTAGACAAGGCTTGAATAATGAAAAAAGAAGTCATGCCTAAAAGAGTTGCAAGATAAATCATCAACCTCTCCGAATCCCGCGATGGATGCTGCTGTCTTCATCAATTTGAGAGCTTGTTCAGAAGTGTACAAATGAAGAAAATGAGATATTAAGAAGCTCCATCGAATTACCATTCCAACACATCAAAACCAACAAGTTTAAAGACCCGTGAAAGGAGTTATGGAGGAAACATTGGGCGTTGCGCGTTCTGAAATTTCAGGACAGATTTCATCACCGAAGTAAAACGGGCGTAACTCTCTTTTCCGAAGTCCGATTTGAGCAAATTAAGACTCGTTGGAAAGGAAATTTTGTGCACTGTGCAATGGAGTAGAGCTTGAGTATACTCTCTGTTCTGGACATCAAAAAAATTCATAGAGTGAAGGCAGCACTGAAGGATGATAAAGAAGGAGATAACGATGAAACAAAAGGATGCTTTGGGCAAGTCTTCTATAAGTGATCAAGCACAACATGGGAAGTAAATTAAAGCTGCATTGGTACCTTTTATTCTTGCATGAAGGGCCATGGCTATGCAACGAAAAGAAGGTATGTGAGAAAGTCGAGCTCTATGACTTTAAATGAAGCGCTTTTCGGGAGGCAACCCGTTTCTTTATATTTTTACTACTTTCTTAGAGAAAATAAAGAATGGCACTATCTTATGATGATCAGTTATTCATCTAAGTTCAGTTTTCCTTTTTAGAACCACCATCATGTTCATGATCATATTTATTTATTTGCATGAATTGCATTTTGTTGTCCTCGTGATGTTTCTTTGTGTATACATGTTTTTCACATAGTTGGCTTGGTTGTTTTATATACTTAATGATGTATGCTTCATTTTCCATGTAAATACTTCATAAGGCATTATGAGTATTTTCCTTTTGTGATCTTGTGTAAACGTGGTGTTTAAACATGATTGCGGACCATCATCGTTAAGTTCGATAAACCTAGCTGGCTTTTCATATGTTTTCATGTTGCTTTGGTTAGTTTATAAGCTTTGCAATGCGCTTAATTTTTCTTGTGCTATAAGAGTTATTGATTTAGGGATAGACATGGTGTTTTAACCCTAATATATAAACCTTTATGGCTATGGAGAAATTCAGCAACCTAGTTGTAAACATGGTGTTTAGAACTAGGTGAAAACATTGTCTTTGTTTATATGCTTTCCTATCATGTGCATACACACCTTTCACCACGTACACTCATTAGGTTTTTATTCCTCATTAGACTAATTATACCACAAGTTAAGAATCTTAGGAGACATTGTTGGATTGTTGGCAATTCTTTCTACTCCCAACCGTCACCTTGGGGGTAGAATGTGCGTTTAAAACGTCTTACAGGCAAGATAAAGACTCTCACTACAAGGAAATTGAAGGATGGCTAAGATAAAAATGCTTTGTCTTCTTCTTCCATGAGTAGCAAAATGCTAAGCATGGGGGAGACCCTGAATCTTCAACACGGAAGTGCAACATGACGTTCTAAAAGATAGAATGATCAAGATCGTTAACATCACCGGATCAATGCGCGAGAAGATATCAATCTCATCAAAATTCTGCATGGTCTCAAAGGGAAAACACTATATATTTTTGGATATTTAGAAGCCCCATGAAGTTAGGATTCCAACAAATCAAGAATCAAGACAATCGGAGGTTCCTACAAGCGGTTATGCCCGAATCACCGAGTGCAACACGTCCTGAAATCAGTTTTGGACAGCACACAGCGCTGAAGTAAAACGGACATAGCTCCCTTGTTTGAACTCCGTTTTCGATGAATGATGACACGTTGGAAAGGTAATTTCATAAACTTTTCAATAGAGCTATATTTCTATATATGTTCTGTTCTGGACAGGGGGAAATCCATGAAAAAGAGACAACAAGGAGATGATGAGAACAAGAAAGAGGAGATGGTGGTGACAACATTGAAGAGAAGGATGAGAACAAGATCAAATTCAGAAGTTTAGGAGCATGAATGAATCAAGACAAAAGCAAAAGCCACATCGATACGTGGAGATGTCGGAAGAAGGCAACGAAGAATTACAAAGGATGGTAACATCTCCATGGACCTTCTGTTTTCCAAACACAAATGCTTGTAAGTATGCCTTCAACATCAACTAGGTGCAACCTTTTGTTTTTCTCTTCAAACAATAAAATGTCTACTAGGAGGACAACCTAGGTTTCTTTTTACTTTCAATAGATAAGCATGACCATGTGTTCACCTCGATGTTCTATATTGCCTATGCTTACGGAAAGATGATGAAAGTTGCCGCTTTGTTTTACCTACATGAAGTTATACATGTCTTGGCTAATTGATCTCTATAGTATGATCTGAAATTAATTTAAATACCGGCTCTTTTATTTGTGGAGGTGAAATGACTATGCTCTAGACCCACATACATATCTTTGCTCTTTGATTTAAGTTTATGGATAGCCGGATAACTTGTTGTTTTTATGAAAACTTAACTTTTATGCTATCTACATATTTGTGATGCTCTTGCAAAGTTCTACCTACCAACGCCATATACATATATGTTTTATGATAACAAAACCCGTAGATTGCAAACATATGTTTTGATGAGTTGGATTAGGATTGATTTCTATGGTTCGAGACTAAGAAGCTGGTCATTCCTTTGTGTAACTTTTTCATGCTAGCCTTTTTGTCCATGCATTGTGGGTTTTCACATCGAAAATTCCACAAGCTTTGCTGGGCATCCTCCCTAAACCAAAAACATCTTTTTGTGATCACCTCCTTGTCCACAACCCAATTTGAGTATGGAGTAAAATGCTCGATGGAGATTCAAATATTCTGCAATATTATGGAATTTATACTTACTTTAGCAGTCATTTCCCCTCTCTTTTATGCTCGAGGACGAGCATCGTTCAAGCATGGGGGAGGAGTCATTCTCTCGACACAAATGCTATGTAAGTATTATGTTGCAAAAAGTTTTGAGGAGCAAAAGAAAAAAAGAAAAAAAATGAAAAATGAAAAAAAATATGATAAGAAGAAAAGAAAAGTAAGAAAAATAGGAAGAATAAAGTGAAAAAAAGAAAGAGAGAAAAATGAGAAGGAAATAAAATAAGGAAAAAAATAAAGATGCTCCTCGGTTCTTTTTGCTTCATAAGTTCTCAAGTGCCTTGATGACAAATCCATACTCAAATCTTCCAACCATGTGCAATCCGATAACGAGGACTTCACTCGTGCCTCAGGATCATCCATTTGCCACTTGCACATGTCCACTTATCTAAATGTGTGTGTTTCGTCCCTCTCTCTTTCCAACATTTATTTTCCATGGCCTTTTTGACGAGTCTCGGTAATTCCAATAGATCTCTCTCTTAATTTGACAATATTTCGGATATATGTTTTGCTAGGATTGTTTTTAACCTTCCAAGCTCCACATAAGCCTTCCACTATCACATATGAGTAGAGTAGGTTTAAAATAATCTAGTATAGGCTTGAGTGACTTGATGAGATGAGTGTTCCATGAGCTCTTGCAAGAGATTTTTACTTATGTTGGATATGCATCTTTTTGAAAATCTTCCATGTGACAAGGTAGTGGTTTGAAGTTCACTTAAGTTTGAGAGCATCGTGTTAAATGTGGCTTGTTCTTTATTGTTAGTCTATCTTCCATAATGAAAAAGAAGTCGGTCACAACTTGAACTTTAGAATAAATTCTTAAGAGAGAGCAATTTGCCTCGTCATGAATGACCAAGTGCAGGGACAACATTGGAAGGCAACACTGATTTCCCTTTTAAGCAAGGATTACTTACTCGAGGACGAGCAAGGTTTAAGCATGGGGGAGATGTTGACGGTGAATTTCCGTCAACCTAGAGTACTTGTTATACATTGGTTTTGATTATGATTTGCAACTAACCCACCACTAGGCATACTAATGATATAACAAGTTCACACTTGCATGTCGATTTTGGAGTTTGTTGTTTACGCAGGAAATCTACGCTAAAGAGGAGACTTTCGGGATAATTTCATCAAGCACTTCAAGAGAAGATCATGAAGCCCGTCACAAGTCAAGACACGAAGTGAACAAGACTCCAAACAACCCAAGGACTGAAGCATCAACACGCAAAACTCCGGGGACTTGGATGTTTACCAACGGGATCAACTCAGCCCGAGAGATATTCTCGCAGCTCGGGACAGCATGATCTTTCGGTACAGATTCGGAGGCTTAAACGTTCTTAAATGGCAAAAGTTTGACTACCAAAGTTGTGGGCCTCGACGATACCTTCGATTTGGACATGTGGAAGGCCCAATTTGGATAAGGGAGCTAGGAGATATGGCCCCCGAAATCCCTGCTGCGCAGTCAGTCCGAAATCAGAACAGATTATCTTCCAAGGCCGATTTGGTGATCTTATCTTCGTTTTTAAGGAAAGAAATGAATACTAAAGTTGAAGATAATTTTGTGGCACACAACCTGGACACCGAATTTGCATTATTTGGAGTCCATACGTGGGAGATATGGCCCTGGCAAGGAAGGACTGCGAATCAGGAAAATCTGGCTGATTTTATGGAAACCAAGTTTGCTTCTCTCCCAAGGAGGATCTCGTGCAAGGCAAGGTGGAGCACGCCCAAAGGCACCCCAAGGACATAAATACAACCCCCTAGGCGCCCCAAGGTGGTGACCCATCGAACAAATCATCCTACCGACGCCAATCACCGAAAAACCGCCGCCGCAAGATGAGGGAGAGAGTTAGATGAGCTCGTCGCAAGGATCAACGCCGGCGGAGAGAAGGAAGCAAGAGGAGGACTCCAAGCTGTTGGCCTAGGGGTGTTCCCAAGCTCCATCGCCGCCATCTTCATCGACGACGTTCTCCGGAGTCTCCATCACCCCTATGTGCTTCAATCCGTGTAAGATGATGGGGTAATGTCTCCGTTCATCCCTAGGATTAGATGGATACATGCTATGTGATCGCTACTTGATTCGTGGTTTCAATCTATTATTTTCATGTTGATGATGCTTTGATGGTTAAGGTTAGCTACCGTGTTTTTCGGGCGTATGATATCCTCTACTCCCATAGATTCCATCAACGTACCGTGTCCATCATAGGTCTAGTCACGAATACCTTCGCGTAGTGACAGTACGAGAGAAGGGAAAGGGCAAAACCGTGGTCACAACCCCCAGTAGATTGGTTTACCGCTTTCGTGTAGTAGATGCATACCATGTTATCCTAGATCCTAGGGAGGGAACGCTTATCTTTCTTGCTCACTCTCTTGTGTTCACCCCTTTACCATCTTGCTTAACCCTATATTTGTTTGATCAACTTAACTTAGATTAACTTAGGTTAGATTGTTTTACCTTTAGATAAATACTCTTTCAAAGGTTTTCCATTCAACTAGATTAGTATTTGGTTAAGCGCTAGTAATCCCCTTGCTCCGCGGATTGACAAGAACCTTGGGAATCCCGTGGTGAAAAAGGTGTGGGGTCCGTACGCTTGCGGATCATAGAGGGATACGTCTTTTATCCGTCAACACTACCACATATATATGAGAGGGAAAGGAGTAGAATATATAGGCTTGAGAGACAAGTGAGATGAGAGTTCATGAGCAATATACGAGATGATTTAAATTTGTGAACTTGGTTTAGCTTTTCTTTATCTCGTTCTTTATTTCAAAAATTCTGAGATCTATTTAAATTTTGTGAGCATGTTAATACTTGTGGGATAGGGTTAATAAGAATCTACCCTCTGTAGAGATGAAGGCTAGCACATTATGGAACTCTAATGAATTAAAATTTTGAGAGCATTAGGTTTTCTCATGTGTGATCAAGTGCAAAGTTTAAACATTGTTTGGAAATGATGATATCCATCGAAGGCTTACTCGAGGACGAGCAAGGTTTAAGCTTGGGGGAGATGTTGACGGTGAAAATCCGTCAACCTAGCCATGAGTTTACCTTCGGTGTTGACATGAGTTTTATACCTTATCCATTGGTACTAACCCCCGTGGTATAACAAGTTCACGTGTGCATGTCGGTTTTGGAGTTTAATGTTTACGCAGGGTTTTAGTGTTGAATGCAAGACTTTCGGGATAAGTTCATCAAGCACCTCATGACAAGACCTTGAAGCCTCGTGCAAGTCATGCAATGAAGCAAACTTAACTCCAAAAAGCCAGGGACTTGATCCGAGAAGACGACAGACTCCGAGGACCTGACCAGAAAAGTGCTTCGAATCTTGCAAGACAAGGAGTTGAGTCCAATTCGGAGAGAAACCAACGACATGGACCTACATGCGAAGGGGGAAACATCCGGAAGCAAGGGAACCGACGTGGAGCAAAGGAGCCCTTGGGGCCGGGGCCTAGATGGGCCCAGGCCGGCCGGCCCAGTCCGGTCGGCCCAGGCCCATCCAGGGCCCAAATGCCCCCTCCTTTGCCCTAGCCGCCAATCGGGCTATTTATAGCCCCCTGACCGAGAGCCTCGAAGAGAAGAATTCGTCATCGGCCGCCGAGGAGCAGAGAAGAGAGGGACACCATCTCGGAGAGGAGAGGGTCGAGCTAGTTGACTAGGGTTCCCCTAGCCGACGTGGGAACCTTGCACGGAAGACCACGTCGGAGTTCCCGGAGCTAGAAGCAAGATCAAGGAAGGATCCCGGTGGTGATCTTGTGTATGTATCATTGTTATAGTTGAATTATCAAGTTGAATCTTTTCCTAGCAATCAAGTGTTTCCTCGAAGATTTCATTTTTCGATCGGCTTTGCTTATTCCAATTCTATTCTCGAGATAGATTACATAGGGTGTTCTTGTAGCCGCGGTGGCTAGAGGTACACGTCAGATCTTCCGAAAGAATCTCGACTTGTCTTTTGACTCGCCCTAAGCTCCCCGCATGAATAGGGATACGTTGTGACAGAACGGGGGTTCCAAAAGGCGGATGTTTTCGGATTTGGACGGGAAACCACGATTTAAAGAGGCTTCTATTAGATTCGATTTGCTACTTCTTCTCTTGATTGGAACTTCAACAAAAGGCTTACCCCGGTCCCTCTAGATCGGTTTATCTACCCAATCTTACTTTGTTTTCTCCGGTCTTTAGTAGATTAGATTCGTTTCGTGTCTTTTACTTAGATGCATTAGGGTTTCTTTTATCGAAGATTGAAGTTACTTGGCTTTATTAGATTAAGTCTTGCGTCACACATTTGTTCCACGAATTCGATACCTTGGGTTCACCACTCGAGGGAAGAAGGGTCCCTTGACTACGACGGGAGACTTGTACGCTTGCAAGTCACAAACGAACTTTGATACAATTATTAACCGTCAACACTAGGTCCATGCGAGTACCCGAGCGGCCCATAGCGCCCGCGAAGTTGTGAGGACCATGTGTGATTCGAGGACCGGTGGATGGTCACTTCCTTGTGTGATGAGTGATTAACAATGTTGTGTGGACTGATTCTTGGCTAAGTATTGCATGTGCAGGTTGCGGCTTGACTCGTGTTGGTGCAGGTGAAGAACAAGCGCGAAAGGTCGTTGCCGGTGAGGCCTCCAGGTGTGGAGAAGACAAGTAGGCTTCGTTCGAGGGACCGGTGGCCGGCGGGGGTCAAGTGCGGGCCGCATGGTGGCATGAACAAAGAAGATGAAGTCGTGGACGGTTTCTTGGTAGAGCCTCAAAACCAAGGTCGAGCCGGGACTACGTGGGAGCCGAGTCATGAGTGGAGATTGGCGGAGGCTACACCGAGTTCGCGGGGGTTTGCGGTGGTTCACTAGAAAACCACCGGGTTACTCGGTTGAGCCACAAAACCGAGGCCGAAGACTCGACGAGGAGGTGCGGCCACCCGGGACGGTTCAACCGCCCGAGGGGAGGTCGGACCGCCCGGGGCCGGTCGGATCCCCCAGGCCGGTCTAACCGCCCCGGGGGGGCGGTCGACCGCCCGGCCGCCGGCGCCGAGAAGCTTCGAAGCGGAGGACACGCGTCGGATCGCAAGGCTTGCGTCGAGGCTAAGCAGGCTGCGGTTGCCGGGCATCCGTCCGATGGTGAAGACATGAAGACTTCCAAATTCGCCCTCGAGGGGCATGTATCCTTAGTTATTAGTAAAGGGTAGTTTAGTCTTTTGGGTGCCTCCATATATACTCAATAGATGGGTGGATGGCAGCCAACTATTGGAACCCTAGCTCATTTAGTTTTTCCATTTTCGTTCTCCATTTTCCTTAGGATTTTAGAAGGCTAGCTTAAGAGCTTCATGTGAGATCTAGAGAGAGGGATGGATGTTTGGGTGGCAAGCTAGACCTTGTACGAACCATTCTTGGCATGTATAGAAGGTTTGGCGTTGTTCATCATGGTGGTTTTCCCGTCTCTTTGGCGTTGACTTTCGGAGCTCTTTTTGGCGGTGTTTTGAGGACGATTTCTTGGGGCTTTTGGTGGGTGTCACGTATGAGGTTCTTGTGCCTCTTTGGCTGGTGACTTTGCCCCCAAATCCCTTTTGAATCGGACTCGATTTGGTGGTTTCTCGAGTTGGGCGAGTTCTTGACCTAGAGAAGCGATTTCTTCGATTCCTCTTGATTGTGAGCGTTTCGGGTCAATTCCTTTGAGGTAGAGGTTGCCCAGGAGGTAACCCAGCTATTCCCGAAGTTTGGCTGCAATCCATGGAGTGATTCGGGAGATCGGGCGCAAGGAAGTTGAGGGTTGACCCGCGGGTTCGTTTTCTAGAAGGGGCGGTCTAACCGCCTACAGGGGGCGGTCTAACCGCCCTGGGTGTTTCCGGGTCAAAATTTTGTTTCGCCAGATTTTCCTCTGTGAGTTTGTTCGCCTTGATCAGAGGAGCGTCTGGGTGAAATGTGGGGTCGTTCTTGCGCAGTTTACTAGGTGTTCTTGGTTGGAGTTGGTTGCTGGGTACAGGGGGTTAGACCGCCCCCGGTAGCCGGTCTAACCGCCCCTAGGCCCCTGGGTGAAGTTTTGGTTTTCGCCAAGATTTTCCGGTAGCTAGCATGGCCTTGACCGAGAGATCTTTGTTGGTGAAACCGCGGTGAGTTTTGGTGCTCGGAAGAGGCGTTTCGGAGGATTTCTTGGTTGCCGTGTGGAGGCGGTCTAACCGCCCCCTATACCGGGCTAACCGCCCCCCCTCGGTTAGCCGGCTTTCGAGTTGTTTCCGCCTGTCGGTCTTTGCGTGTGTGTTGTGGTTGCTGGTAGAGTTTGCTCCTAGGACCAGTAGCACTCCAGTGGCTACGTGGTTTTGGCAAACGGGAGGTTGAAGTGCGGAGCGTGTGATTTCGGGGGTTCGACCGAGCTAGTTCGTCTTGTTGGAGTTTCAATCTCCCTCGAGAAGAATTTTTATCGGCTCCCATTCACTCCCCCCCTCTCTGGTCGCCTAATCGGTCCTTCAAGTGGTATCAGAGCCGGTTCGGGTCTTTGTTGACTCTAACCAGTCTAAGATCCAAGGATGGCGTACCAGGAATGAGGTTCAGGTCCTCCACATTTCGATGGCAAGAACTACCAGATGTGGAGCAAGCGGATGGGTGCGTTCCTCCGCGGAAAGGGTCAGCTTCTTTGGGGTGTCACGGTGGACACAAGCTATGTCCAGCCGATGGATTTCCTTGCTCCAGGGTCGAGGGACAGATTCGACGCCAACAATAAGGCGGTCGACTACTTGTTTCGTGCTTTGTGTCAGCCTGAGTTCGATCGGGTGCACACCGAGCACTTGGCTTGTAGGATTTGGGCGGTGTTGAAGGAGGCTCATGTTGGGAACGCCCGTGTTCGAGCACGGATGTATGCGACCTACGGAGAGAGTACGAGAACTTCACTCATCTCCCCGGTGAGTCCATCGATGCCTTGTTCCAGAGGTTCACGGTGGTTGTGAACAACATGAGGGCCAATGTGGACGTGCTCCTGTACGATGATCATGATAGAGCGGTCAAGCTCTTACACTCTTTGGATCATACGATATGGGGCGGAAAGTTCGAGGCCATTGTCGAGTCGGAGAAGTATGACACTCTGACGGTGAATGAGCTGTTCTCGAAGCTCAAGTTGGCTGAGGTGGATAGGGGCATGACTGCCAAGCTCGAGGGACCGACTGATTCCCATAGTCTTGCCCTTGTTGGTGGTTCCAAAGGAAAGACTAATTCTAACCCATCCACCAGGATGTTCTCTTTTTCCTCTTTGATGTCTATGCCAGATGAGGAGTTTGATGACCTTGGAGAGGACGAGCTGGCGCTGTTGACGAGGCGGTTCGAGAGGCTGCACGAGAACCGCGTGAACATGAGGAGGAACACGAGGACGTGCTTCCAGTGCGGCAAGCCGGGACACTTCGTCGCCGACTGCCCGGAGAAGGCCGAGAACAAGGACAGCTACAAGCACAAGCCGAGGAAGGACGGCAAGTACCGTTCGAGGCGCGACCACAAGAGCAAGCACAAGAACAAGTACAAGGACGAGCGACGATCGAGGAAGAAGGAGGGCCGAGGCAAGGCCCGAGCGATGGTTGGAGCGAGCGACGTCGACTCCAGTTCCGCGTACTCCACCTCGAGCTCGAGCAGCAGTGAAGACAAGGGAGATCACCGCAAGAACAAGAAGTCGTCCAAGAACCTGAGCGGGCCGAGCCGCCCGCGAGAGATGGATTCGCACCATGGCGCTGAGCTCCGGCAGCAAGAAGAGCACACAGAGCGACTCGGACTCTGAGTCCGACGACGAGGTGCGTGATGAACTTCCCTTCTTGCGTCAGGACAATGAGAGGCTTGGCTCTTTGCTTGATAACCGTGATGACATGCTTAGAGAGGCCAAGAAAATGAGGAAAGAGCTTAGGGTTTCACTCGATGATGCTAGGACTAGAGTGGCTGAGCTAGAGACACAGGTGCTTGATAGCAAGCTTGAGATTGATTCGCTTAAGGCTAGCCCTGTTGTTTCTGATGAGAATGATTGTGCTGATTGCTCCATATTCCTTGCTGATCTTGCTTTGTTTAAGGAGAAGCATGCCTCCAAGTGTGAGGAACTAGATGTGCTTAGGGTTGAAGTGGGCGAGCTTAAGTCTAGACCTGCTCTCTGCTAGGTGCTTGCACTTCTTGCCCCGTTTTGCATGCTAAGTTTGATGAGATGCATGCTTACACTAGTTCGCTCGAGGCTAAATTGAAGGAACCCATGCCTACATCTTGCTCTACCTGTGAAATGCATGCATTGAAAAATTTGGAGCTTGCACATTATGTTGATCGTTTGCAGGATGAGAATGATGACTTGAGGAAGTTGATGGGTTGGTTGTCCGGTCATGAGCCTCAGTTGAGGATGATGATCAAGGCCTTTAAGAGGCAAGATGGTGAGGGGCTTGGGGCAAACAAGGTTGGTGAAGGAAGTGGAGAGAATATCCCGGAGCCACCAAAAACCCACCACAAAAATGATTTCCCTCCAAAACCCAACCATCTTAGGAACCGACTAGACACAACCCCAGCTCCACCTATATTTCCTACACCCACAAATGATCTTCGTAGGCCTATCAAGTTCGTGAGCACTTCCGGGAAAGTGTTCTTTGGGAAAGTGAGTGAGAAGGCAAGTGAGGAGAAATCGGTGGAGGAGTTGAGTGGAGAGAAACCAAGCGAGCAGCCCCAATCCAAGCCAAAACCTAAGCGTGAGAGGTTCCATTGTGGCCATTGTGGGAAAGAGGGTCACAAGGATGAGTTTTGCTTCAAGAGGAAGCGGGAACAGAGGATGGCAAAGGAGTGGGCGAACAAGGATAGGTACAACCCTTCCCATGGTGTATCTAAGCCTCGTATGCCACTGCCCAGGGGTAAGGCTGTGGTGAGAAGTGTTCCGGCATGGGGAGATGCGAGTTCCGCGGCGGACGAGGAGCAGCTTCTGGAGGGGGCGGTCGGGCCGGCCCGGCTAGGCGGTCGGACCGGCCTAGCCCGAGGGGGGCGGTTAGACCGGCCCGGCGAGGCGGTGTAACCGCCCCCCCTAGAATTCGGGCGGAGTGGTTTTCGAGGTGGTGAGTCGAGAGGTTTCGGGTCCGGAGGTGGAGTTGCTTGGTGGTTGGTCCGGAGAGACGACGGGTGGTCGGTTGCTAGGCATTCTCCCCCTCGAGTTCACTACGGGGATGGGAGGAGTCGTAGCTTTGAGAAGGAGAGGAGGGACATTCCACGGGTTGTCTTCCGTGGTTTTGGTCCTCCTCCAGGCAGTGAGGGGTGGTTTCCTCGGAATGGTTACCGAGGTGGTGTTCGTGGTGGTGGTTATGATAGGAATGATGGCTTGATGTGTGCTAACCCCACTTTCGAGCAAATGGCTCGGCACTGGTTTTCCTCTTTTGGTACTAACCCCAATGCTGAGTCGTGTGTTTGCTCACGTGCTTGTTTTTGAATTTCAGGTGGGAGACTTGAAGAACATTTGGCTGATTGACTCCGGTTGTTCGAGGCATATGACCGGAGACAGGGGGTGGTTCTCAAGTCTCGTCCCGGTGGTGACGAAGAGGTACATCACCTTTGGGGACAATGGGCGTGGGCGTGTGCTTTCGAAGGTGAGATAAAGTGAGTGACAAGATCACTGCGAGGCGTGTTGCTCTTGTTCGATCGCCGGGGTACAATTTGCTTTCGTGTCCCGGTTGTTGGATGAGGGCTTTGAGGTGTTGTTTCGGCCGGTGGTTCTCGGATTGTGGACTCTCGAGGGGACCTTGTTTGTATGGTCGTTCCCGAGGGTCAGGTGTTTCGTGCTGATTTTTCTCAGTCTTCGGGTGTGGAGCGTTGTTTCTTGGCTGGTTCTTCGAGTGAGTTGTGGAAGTGGCATAGGAAGTTGGGTCACTTGAGCTTTGACCTTTTGTCACGCTTAAGTAAACTCAATTTGGTCCGAGGATTGCCACGGTTGAGGCTTGAGAAAGAGTTGGTTTGTGCTCCGTGTAGGCATTCCAAGATGGTGGCCTCTTCTCACCCGCCTCTCACCGATGTGATGACTGAGCGTCCATGCGAGCTGCTCCATATGGACCTTGTTGGCCCAGCTCGTGTGCGATCTGCGGGTGGGAAGTGGTATGTCCTTGTTGTGGTGGACGACTATTCTCGATATGCGTGGGTGTTCTTTCTCGAGGAGAAGGGGGAGACGTTTGGTTTTGTTCGAGATCTAGTCTTGAGGTTGAGAAACAAGAGGCACGGAGATGCCATACGAGCTATCCGCAGTGATAATGGCTCAGAATTCAGGAACTCTCGTTTTGAAACCTTTTGCCATGACTTGGGTCTTGAGCACCAGTTTTCGAGTCCGTATACGCCTCCCCGTAATGGTGTTGTGGAAAGGAAGAACAGGACCTTGTGCGAGATGGCTCGGACGATGCTTGATGAGCATAGGACTCCGAGGAGGTATTGGGCTGAGGCGGTGAATACCGCGTGCTATGTGTCGAACAGGATATACCTCGCAGTGCACAAGAAGAAGACATGCTATGAGTTGATGCATGGGCGCACACCCAAGGTGAGTCACTTCCATGTCTTTGGTTGCAAGTGTTTCATTCGAAGAAGGGCGGGAAGTTGGATAAGTTTGAGGCTAGGTCCGTCGATGGCATTTTCTTTGGTTATGCATCTCATTCTAGAGCATATCGTGTGCTCAATCTTGAAACTAACCAAATCGTGGAGACTTGCGAGGTAACCTTCGACGAGACGAGCCACGTAGTCGGCTTGTCTTTGAGTGTGCAGGTGATGATGAGCTTGGCGAGGAGATCTTTCAGGAGGAGGAGCATGAACATGGTGATGATGAAGATGGCGGTGCGGTGCCCCTGGCTGAACATGTACCCACTACTTCGACTACGATGATGGATGGACCCTCTGCTACACCTACGACGACAAATCAAGAACGAGGAGAAGCTGATGTTGAAGGGGAGGTAGCTTCGAGGCGAGAACCTCCCCGGCGAGTTCAAGTGGATCACCTAGCTTCGAGGATCATCGGCGACATGAATGAACGCACTACACGGTCGAGGGTTCGAAACAATTCCCATTTTGCTCATGCTGCGTTTGTTGCTTCTTTTGAGCCCAAAGACATTGGACACGCACTATCTGATCACAATTGGGTTAATTCGATGCATGAGGAGTTGGAGAACTTTGAGAGGAATCGGTGTGGGAGTTGGTTGACCCTCCCCCGGGGTGTAAGCCGATTGGTACAAAGTGGGTGTGGAAAAACAAAGAGGGAGAGAAGGGTGAGGTTGTGAGGAACAAGTCGAGACTTGTTGCTCGGGGGTTCGATCGAAGGAGGGGATCGACAACGAGGAGACCTTTGCTCCCGTAGCCCGTTTGGAGGCGATTAGGATCCTTCTAGCCTTTTCGTGGCTAAAGGGTTCAAGTTGCACCAAATGGATGTGAAGAGTGCTTTTCGAATGGAGTGGTTGAGGAAGAAGTGTATGTGAGATCGCCTCCGGGGTTTGAGAGTGAGAAGTACCCCCACCGGGTGTACAAGTTGAGGAAGGCGCCGTATGGGTTGAAGCGGCGCCTAGAGCTTGGTATGGCGAGGTTGAGGGGGTTCTTGTTTGAGAGAGGTTTTGAGATGGGGAAGGTCGATCGGACCTTGTTTTTGCCGAGGCGGGGCGAGGAGATATCCCGATTGTGCGGGTGTATGTGGATGATATTGTCTTTGGTGGCTCGTCTAACTCTCTTGTTGCAAGGTTTGCGGATGATATGAGCGGGGAGTTCGAGATGAGCATGATGGGTGAGTTGCGGTTCTTCCTCGGGCTACAAATCAAGCAATCAAAGGAAGGAACATTTGTGCACCAGGCTAAGTACACCAAGGACATTGTGAGGAAGTTCAAGATGGAGGACTCCAAGGCTATGACGACGCCGATGAGTACGACTACAGCTCTTGATGCGGACGAGGAAGGTGAACACGTGGACCAGAAGGAGTACCGGAGCATGATCGGGTCACTCCTCTACTTGACGGCGACGAGGCCAGACATACAGTTCTCAGTGTGTCTGTGCGCTCATTTTCAAGCGTCTCCTAGAACTTCGCATCGGCAAACGGTGAAGAGAATTTTCAGGTACTTGCGTCACACTCCCGACTTCGGCCTTTGGTACTCCGTGTCCTCTTCTTTGGCGCTTCATGGTTTTTCAGACGCGGATTTTGTCGGGTGTCGGTTGGATAGGATGTCCACTTCTGGGACTTGCCAGTTTTTGGGTTCCTCTTTGGTGTCTTGGTCTTCCCGCAAGCAGTCGAGTGTTGCTCAATCCACGACCGAAGACGAGTATGTTGCCGCTGCTAGTTGTTGCTCTCAGCTCCTTTGGATCACCTACACCATGAGTGACTTTGGTGAGGAGTATACCCATGTCCCACTTCAGTGTGATAGCACCAGTGCCATAAGCATTGCAAAGAACCCAGTGCTTCATTCCAAAACCAAACACATAGAAGTGAGGTATCATTTCCTGAGAGACAACATAGAGAAAGGGAAGATAGCTTTGATCCATGTACCCACACAGGACCAACTAGCCGATATTTTCACCAAACCCCTAGATCAAGCAACTTTCACTCGTTTGCGGGGGGAACTTGGTGTGTGTTTGATTTCTTGAGTTGAGTGTGTGGGAGCTTTCTTTTGCCGGTGGTGTCGAGCCCGTTTTGCCTCTCCTAGAGGAGCCGGTGGTTTGTGAGATTTGTGTGTGGGAGCTCCTTTGTAGCATATGTATAGTTTTCCTTTGTGCATTTCTTGCATTTGGCATTGCATATGTAACATGATGTATAGGCATCCTTGTATCTTAGCTTGCATGCATTTTGTATCATATGCATTGGATAGGAAAAGCTTCTCTTATATACATTGTTCACCATGGGTTGCTATATATGTTCTTGTGAGCTTGTTTGGTATGCTATGGTTAGTTTGGCTTAGCTCTTGATGATCTTGTTGAATGATCCATGGTTGATGGCTATTTGTTTTGAAAAATGTCACATATATGCTCTCTCATGTGTAAATGCCTTTACATGATCTTGACATGTTTTAGTGGCTTTGCTATGCTTACTTTGTGGTAGGATAGCTAGTATATTGATCATATGGGGCCAAAGGCTCATTTTCCATCATGAATGTTTAGCCCTCTTGCTTAATCTTGTGGAGGGGCATAAGTTCCTTTTTGTCGCAAAGACATTTCATGTACCAATCATAAATCTGAAAATGAAATGAAAAATGCTTGGAAAATATGCTTCCATGTCATATGTGCTGAAATTAATTCGCTTTGGGTGCTAAACCGTTGCATGATGCCTACCAATGAGAAGTCTCATACATAGAAGTAGGCACATGGCTCGGTGGCTTTGACATGACATGAGGTGCTTTTGGGTGTTTATGATGGTCTTATGATTAGAATGGTCGTCCTAGCATGAAGTTTGAGTGGCTTTGCCATTTTGATATGTTTTGCTCATGTTTAGGTATTTGCTTATGAGAGAGTAACTTTTCGCAAAATTACTCAAATCCTTTTTAGCCTTGTCCAATGGTTGTGAAACTTGGTGATCACGTAGTTAAGGTCATTACGAACCTGTCGAGTATCTAACTTGCTCTTTTGGACGTGTGTAGCTCCTTGTGATGAATTTTGTATATTCGAGAAGCTATTTGTTGAAAGTTTTCGCATTTTGCCTTGATTCATGCATTGTCAACAAGGGGGAGAAGTTTGTGCATGTTTTGGGCACCTAGGAGTGTTTGGAAGGTGTTCCACTTGGTTCGGGCAAATTTTGAGCAGTTTGGTGCAGGGCCGGTCTCTTGGGGCGGTCTAACCGCCCCCAGGCGGTCTAACCGCCCTGTACAGGCGGTCTAACCTCCCTGGGCAGTGTGAGCAAGTTTTTGCTCTTTGTTGCTTTCCCGATTTGCATTGCTGCATGTGTTCGGGGGGGAGTGTCTTGTGGCTCGGGGGGGAGCTTGCATATGTGCGGGGGGAGCTCTTTGTGGTGTTCGAGCTTTGCTTTGGTGGTTTGCGCTCTTTGCTTGAGCTATGTTTTGTCTCGGATGTGTCGAGCCGTTGCCCTTGCCTAAGGGGTCCGAGACTTTTCTTCTTCAAGTGATCTTGCTCTTTGCCCTTCTTTGGCTTTCGATCGCTTGTTGAGGTTTCTTTTTATTTGTTTCTTTTCTTTTCCTTTTCTCTTGTGTTACTTCATGTGAGTGTGTTGTCAATGCACTCATCAAGGGAGAGATTGAGGACCATGTGTGGTTCGAGGACCGGTGGATGGTCGCTTCCTTGTGTGATGAGTGATTGACAACGTTGTGTGGACTGATTCTTGGCTAAGTATTGCGGTGCGAGGTTGCGGCTTGACTCGTGTTGGTGCGGGTGAAGAACAAGCGCGAAAGGTCGTTGCTTGGTGAGGCCTCCGGTGTGGAAAAGACAAGTAGGCTTCGTTCGAGGGACCCGGTGGCCAGCGGGGTCAAGTGCGGGCCGCATGGTGGCATGAACAGCAAGATGAAAACGTGGACGGTTTCTTGGTAGAGCCTCAAAACCAAGGTCGAGCCGGGGCTACGTGGGAGCCCAGTCATGAGTGGAGTTTGGCGGAGGCTACACCGAGTTCGCGGGGTTTGCGGTGGTTCACCGTAAAACCACCGGGTTACTCGGTTGAGCCACAAAACCGATGCCGAAGACTCGACGAGGAGGTGCGGCCACCCAGGCCGGTTCAACCGCCCAGGAGGGGCGGTCAGACCGCCTGGGGCCGGTCAAATCCCCCAGGCCGGTCTAACCGCCCAGGGGGGGGCGGTCTGACCGCCCTGGCCGCCGGCGCCGAGAAGCTTCGAAGCGGAGGACACGCGTCGGGATCGCAAGGCTTGCATCGAGGCTAAGCAGACTGCGGTTGCCGGGCATCCGTCCGATGGTGAAGACATGAAGACTTCCAAATTCGCCCTCGAGGGGCATGTATCCTTAGTTATTAGTGAAGGGTAGTTTAGTCTTTTGGGTGCCTCCATATATACTCAATAGATGGGTGGATGGCAGCCAACTATTGGAACCCTAGCTCATTTAGTTTTTCCATTTTCGTTCTCCATTTTCCTTAGGATTTTAGAAGGCTAGCTTAAGAGCTTCATGTGAGATCTAGAGAGAGGGATGCATGTTTGGGTGGCAAGCTAGACCTTGTACGAACCATTCTTGGCATGTATAGAAGGTTTGGCGTTGTTCATCATGGTGGTTTTCCCGTCTCTTCGGTGTTGACTTTCGGAGCTCTTTTTGGCGGTGTTTTGAGGACGATTTCTTGGGGCTTTTGGTGGGTGTCACGTATGAGGTTCTTGTGCCTCTTTGGCTGGTGACTTTGCCCCCAAATCCCTTTTGAATCGGACTCGATTTGGTGGTTTCTCGAGTTGGGCGAGTTCTTGACCTAGAGAAGCGATTTCTTCGATTCCTCTTGATTGTGAGCGTTTCGGGTGGATTCCTTTGAGGTAGAGGTTGCCCGGGAGGTAACCCGGCTATTCCCCGAAGTTTGGCTGCAATCCGTGGAGTGATTCGGGAGATCGGGCGCGAGGAAGTTGAGGGTTGACCCGCGGGTTCGTTTTCCGGAAGGGGCGGTCTAACCGCCTACGGGGGCGGTCTAACCGCCCGGGTGTTTCGGGTCAAAGTTTTGTTTCGCCGCATTTTCCTCTCGTGAGTTTGTTCGCCTTGATCGAGGAGGAGCGTCCGGGTGAAATTTGGGGTCGTTCTTGCGCGGTTTGCTAGGTGTTCTTGGTTGGAGTTCGTTCTTGGGTACGGAGGTTAGACCGCCCCCGGTAGCCGATCTAACCGCCCCTAGGCCCCCGGGTGAAGTTTTGGTTTTCGCCAAGATTTTCTGGTAGCTAGCATGGCCTTGATCAGAGATCTCTGTTGGTGAAACCGTGGTGAGTTTTGGTGCTCGGAAGAGGTGTTTCGGAGGATTTCTTGGTTGCCAGGTGGAGGCGGTCTAACCGCCCCCTATACCCGGTCTAACCGCCCCCTCTGGTTAGCCGGCTTTCGAGTTGTTTCCGCTGTATTGCTGCGTGTGTGTTGTGGTTGCTGGTAGAGTTTGCTCCTAGGACCAGTAGCACTCCAGTGGCTACGTGGTTTTGGCAAACGAGAGGTTGAAGTGCGGAGTGTGTGCTTTCGGGGGTTCGACCGAGCTAGTTCGTCTTGTTGGAGTTTCAATCTCCCTCGAGAAGAATTTTTATCGGCTCCCATTCACTCCCCCCCTCTCTGGTCGCCTAATCGGTCCTTCAAGTTGCTGGCGAACCGGTCCTTCAGCTGGTCCCACTTGTCGATCGAGAACTTTTCGAGTGACTCGAGCCATGTGTGCGGGGCTTGGTCCAGGCAGAAGGGGAAGTAGAGGCACTTGGTGTCGTTGTTGCCACCAGCATTCTCGATGGAGAGGGCGTAGCATCTGAGCCACTGGATGGGGTCTTGCTTTGCGTCGTACTTGGTGATTCCCAGAGGTTTGAATTTTTCCGGGAGGAGCAAGTTGCGAAGCCGAGGAGAGAGGCAGGAAAGCCATCGTTGTCGCCTACGGTGGCGGACTTCTTCCGCCGCAGTTCTCCAATTTTCTGGCAGGCATCGAAGCCGCCCTGTGAGGCTCTGGAGACGTGGCTGTTCGTGTGGCCTCGGCCGCCGCGGTCGCCTCCGCCACCAGCCCTCCTGTTGGCCCCCTGGTTGGAGCTTCCGCCGTTGCTGCCTCCGCCGCCAGGGTCGCGGTGAGGGATGATCTCACGGTCGCCGCCAGCAGCCGCAGCGCTGTTTCCACCTTGAGAGGGTCCACCGGCCGTTGCATGGGTACTGTTGGGATTGGCCGGCAGCTCAGCTCGAGTACGGTTACGACCGAGGTCTGCGCTGCGACTTGTGGCTTCGTTCCTGGCGAGGGGTGGCTGAGCGACCCTACTGTCGACTCGCATGAAGTAAGCGTCTTCTGCAAGCTTGGCAATGACTTCTCCAGCGCGCATCCCCTGAGCTTGGCGTGCGATCGCTGTGATCGACATGAGGCATTGCTCCGGGGTGGTGTGTACCCTTCTCTCGACTTGGTCGAGAGCTTCTGCGAGGTTGCGGATGGGGAGGTTGTCTCGGAGATGCTGGCGCCGTTCGTTCCGCTTTCTGTTACTCTCACGTCGAGCGTCCCTGTTGGCGTCGGTCTCATCCGCAGGTGCTTCGGCAGACAGCTCGTCTGCGGAGATGTCTTCAAGGTATCGGTCCTCTTCCGTCCCTGAAGGTCCTGGCGTGTCGCCAGCAGCCATGAAGACTTGGCGATCGGGGTTGCCAAGACTAGAGTCAGAGCTCGCCACCTCGTTGGAGTGTACTCCTCAGCTCGAGCGAGTGGTGTTCCCTCCTGGAAGGGAAGCGAGTCGAGGTAGGCGATGTAGCATGAGTTCCCGCTTGTCAAGTCAGCAGGCTTGCGGTCTGGCCAGTAGACGAATCTCCCGGCGGGCGTAGATGTTATAACCAACCCGGAAGCCGGCCCTGACAAGGCTCTCTCGGTAGAGTTGTCCTCGGACTCGGGATCCTCAGGGTCCGACCCGAAGTCGAACTCGTATGCGGAGTCCGAGTAGAAGCCGAAGAGGGGATTGGAGTCCGAGGCGTGACCGGGGGCGGTGTCGGAGTCCGAGTCGTACTCGGGTACGGGCTCCTTGCCAGCCCGACGCGTAATGGGAGCCTTCATGTGGGGCCTGCAGAGGTTGCGGGGGCCACGTGTGAAGCGCTCACTGGGTGGGGAGTCCGCATGCGATGGCTGAGTAGCTGGCTCGCATACGATAACCCACGGGGACGTCGAGTTCGAGTTGGAGGGGATCCGAGCTCGAAGTCGGCGTGCTAGTCGAAAAGCGAAATTTCGCCGAACTTGCCGGCGAGTTCGCCCGTGACTACTTCGGGAAGTGTCACAAGGCCGGTCTCCGGGTTGGGCGGCATGGTGAGGCAGTGCTGGAAGGACCCAGCGCCGTCGGCGGTGCGGCACCGGTGCACCGAAGACGAAGGTGTCGCCGCGGTTGAAGGCGACGGTTGGCTTGATGTAGACGGAAGCCGTCGATTTTGCCATGTGATCTCGGGCGAGATCCCCTACCTGGCGCGCCAGCTGTCGGTGTTTTAGACCGGAAACCTACTAAGGGGAGTACCCGAAGTAGATGAATGTGGCCTCGCCGAGATCGGTAACTCGAAGGAAGAGACACGTGGCACACAATTTAGACAGGTTCGGGCCGTGAGGTGCGTAATACCCTACGTCATGTATGCTGCGTGGCTCTGGATTGATTGGGTGCGATTACAAGATGGTGCAATCTTAAGCCGTGAGAGAGAGAGAGGGGTCCCTACCTTGCCTTATATAGTCCGGGAGGTAGGGTTACAAGTTGGTTCAGGGAGAGAGTACAAGTCGAGTACGTCTAGGAGTCCTCTATACAGTGTGGGACATGTACAGCTTCCTATCCGAGTACTTCTCCTCCGTAGTCCTTGTGCTTCACGCCAGCGGGTGCCGTGCAGCGCAAGTTGGGTAGTCCCAGGGGCCCACCGAGTAGTCGGTCCTGATACCCACCGAGGTAGTGGGCCCAGGGAGGTCCATACGACAGTGCTGCTGGTTCTCCACACTTCTAACACCTTCCAGAACCCCAGCTGAGCTTTCCCCAACCTCTCTAAGTGAGATTCTAGCCTTTAGTGCCCTATCCTTGAGTTGGATTGAGAGAGTGACTTGTGTGAGAGCTTTAGAGAGCTTTGGGAAGCCTAGAGAGCATCCGACACTTGAGCACCTACTGATTTCGTCGAATATCTTGTGAAGCATCTTTTACTCTTGGAGCTCTTGGCTCCTAGATGGCTAGAAGTCGCTTGGAAGCTCCCGATCGTTGTGTGGCAGCTCCAAGAAGTTTGTAATTGCAAATCAAAGATAGTGGAACACTCCATCTGTTGCCTTGGTAATAGGTGTGAGGGAGGAGCGGGTTGAAAGAGATCCCAAAGCCCTTGTGGCTTACCTCAACAACGTGGACGTAGGCCAACCTTAGTGGCGAGCTGAACCACGGGATAAATCCAGTGTCTTTGTGTTCTTACTTGCTTTACATTTACATGCATTACATCAAGTTGTTTCTAGCTTAATCTTTGTGCTTCCGCTTCGATCTACTTTGGTGTGCTTGTTCTGTGTGCAGGGACTTCATTAACACTCTTGGAAACACCTTTGGAAGTCCTACACCAAGTTTGGTTTGTGCTAGAACTCGTAGAGGGTTTTTAATTAGACTATTGGTTTGCTGCCTAGCAAAACCAGTCTGACCGGTTGTGGTACTAATAGAGGGTTGAAGTTTTTAATAAGTGCAGATTCGTCTTGTCACCCCCTCTAGACGACATCAAGATCCTTTTAGTGGGGCCCTTATAAATAGAGCTGCGAGAACTGGTGTTGACCATCCCTTTCCATCTTCTTCCTTCTCTCGCCACCTCCAGCGGAATCTTCTTTCCCTCGCCGCCGCATTTGCGAGTTCAACCACCGCCCGTGTACCCCTAGCCCACCGCCGCCATCTGTAGCAGACCGCATGCCAACTCCATCATCCACCACCGCACCGCTCCGCATGTGCGTAAAAACCCTAGTCAACTTTAGATCCAAACCTTCTCATCCTCAAGAAATGGCGGCTGCGGGTTTCCAAATCCCCAACCCGCGGTCGGGTTTGGAGCCCTCGGTGATGACCGAGGAGAAGAATAAGGCACTGGTGGATCGCGGGCTCCTGAGGTCCAAGGCGGAGGTGGAATGGAAAGTGCCCACCGGCGAGGCATTCCCGATGGAGGACGACAAGGAGCAGGTCGTCTTTGCTTCCTTCTTAGAGCGCGGGTTCAACGTGCCCGCTGGCGACTTCTTCAGAGGCTTCTTTACTACTATAAGCTGGAGCTCGTACACCTCGTCCCCAACTCCATTACTGTAGTGTCATCGTTCATCTACTTTTGTGAGGCGTATCTAAGGATACGGCCCCACTTTTTTCTCTGGTGACATATCTTCAACGTCAAGACCACCGACAAGCACACCAATGTTGTGGGGGTGGTGGTGTTCTGCCTGAGACCAGGTCTCAAAGCGGAATGGACAGATATGGATCTGCCGAACAACACCATTGGGTGGAGGTCAGAGTGGTTCTACATCGCCGACCAGCGGTCGGCACTCCCGAAGCGGACCGAGCACAAGCCCGAGAAGATACTAGAGTGGGACCTGCCGCTCACCTCCCGTGAGATGGACGATGTCAAGGAGTTGCTGACCCTAGTGAGCGACCTCAAGAAGAAAGGCCTGACAGGGGGCTCGGTGGTGATGTCATTCTGTCGCCGCATGATCCAGCCGATCAAGGATTGGGTGCATCCAGCGTATGAGTATTGGGGACAGTTAGACCCCACACACGAAGTTAACTGCAAGGTCTCCCAGGAGGATATGGCGGCCAGGGTTACACAGATCTATACCGGGCGTATCCAGAATAAGAAGTGCCCGAAGGCACACTCATTGACTCGACCAGCTGACCCTTTAAGTCCTGAGACTACCAGGTGGTTTTCGTTTACTTAGGGCGTGTTTGGGACTACTCTGCTCCCGTTTTTCCAGCTCCGCTCCACGAACTCCACCATGGAGCAGCTCCACCGTGGAGTTCGTGGAGCAGGTGCTACTCCATAAAAAACGTGGAGTTGGTGGAGTACCCCTTGAGGTACTCCAAGAAAAACGTGGAGTTGGCCTCCAGCTCCACATTTTTCTTGGAGCGGAGTTCGTGGAGCTAGATGTGTTTGGCACCGTGGAGCTGGAGCGGAGCTGGAAAACGGGGGTAGAGCAGTCCCAAACACCCCCTTATTTGCTTGCTTCGATCTTATTCCTTGTCATGTATCATTGCAGGCTCGAGAGATGCAGTTTTGGTACCCTGCACCCTTACCGAGAGGCGAGGAGCCTCATCGGAATCTGAGGTCAGAGGAGTACCAACCTCCAGCGGCTGTGCTGCTAGAGAATTATCAATCATATTCATCGGTTGGAGCTGATGAAGATAGCGACCAAGAGGTCGGTGGCGATGCAGGAAGCCGCCGTGAGGCAAGCAATGCCACAAAGCCTGGACGCAAGACACGGGCAACGACATCGAAGCAGTCAAGCTCGAGGGCTGCTGCAAAGGTCAAGGTAGCAAAGACTGTCAAACTTGAGGCAGACAAAAAGAAGAGGAAGAGGAGGGCGAGCCCTTCCCCGGTGATGCCCACCCCGGTGACCAGAGAGGTCAAAGAAAGGGATGAGGCCACTGATGATCCGTCAGTCACTAATGAACGTGCGAAAAGGATGTCACTAAGTCCCGGGGCCAAGAGGTAACGAGAGCTGGAACAACAAGTGATGGAGGAAGATCTGCGCCATATGAGGGAGGCACAGCGAGCTGTTCGCTGACGTGCAGGACAAAATTCCTGTCAAGATACGAGTTCGGCCCCTGAGGTCGAACCTGCGTGCGCGGGTACCATAAGGTAAGGTCACAGTACTGAAGTTGGTTCATTACTAGCTATTGTTAGGTCTTTTATTATAAACGAAAATTACTGTAGGTCGGACGCCCAACCACAGAGCGCCTTGGGAGCTCAAGATTCACCCTTGCGGATGAGGTTATTCGAGCTTGAGGTTAGGACTCAGGGCTCAGTCGGTGACGTGGAGACGTCGGCTCCCCCACCTGTGAGGTGGACCCCATCAACTCGGCGTCCAGCACATCGGCTCAGGGGCCAACTATGGACCCGGTTCAGATCAAACCACCAGAGGAGAACCCAGAAACAACCGGTGTGCAGGCGCCGGGTTCGATATCGACGGGGCCGAGTTTGAGGCGGGAAGACATCGATTGGAGTGGCACTCCCTGGGAGGGAGATATCTTCGACGATGATGAGGATATGAAGGAGGTCCGCCGGTCGATCTTGACACTCAATCAAGCGCTCACGGTAAGCACTATCCCTAAGTTAAATAGATGACTTATCATGTGAATGTGGTTGATGACCAAGGGTAGGGCCGATCAGTGCAATAGTGTTGTAGTCCTGCAGCGGTGGGTGGGGGAGCTTGAACAAGATCTTAAGCTGGTCCATGAGGAGGCCGCGGCTGATAAGAAAAAGCTCGAAGACGAGCTACTTGAAGAAAAGCACAAAAATCAGGAGGCTGATGCATTATTGAATACTGTGAGCACAAGTAAGACCAACTGCTTCACAACTTCATCCATCCTAGTCTTGTACATCTAAGAGATGCACCTCACGACCTTTTTTGTGTATCATAGATTTTCACACGCGAGAGGATGACCTCAAAAATGAGCTGAAGAATACTAAGGAGAAGGTCCAAAACCTGGAGGTGAACCTGCGGGAGGCCGAGGCCGGCGGTGTAGAGCTGAAGCAGCTAATGGAAAGCATCGTAGACAATGAGTACGCCATGTCCCAGAAGCTGGCTTATGAGAAGCAAGCTCGAAAGGACCTTGAGGTCAGTCTTGAGGTAGCTTTGAAGGTGTTGCGGAATGACCAGGTGATCATTGCAGGGCAAGAAGTGGAGCTGAACAACCTGAAGAACACTGCCCACTTTGTGATGGACATGGTGGAGACTCAGGTCACCGGGGAGGAGCCCAAGTCATCTATTGATCGGCTTCTGGCCGCACCAGAAAATTTGGTCAACCTCTTGAAGGCGACCAGCTTGACGGCAGCTACGGAGTCGCTGATGCGAGTGAAGTCTCATCACCCCGACGTTGACATGGTCAAGGTCGGAGAAGGCCCAGACGCGACAAAAGATCTTAGGGTCGTAGAGGAGGAAGCCCGGGGGGCCTCCATGGCGATAATAGACGCCATTGACTACGAGGGCGACAATGATGGAGAGTAGTCGTAGTCTTGGAGTTGTACCCCCTCCTTCCTCTAGTCATGTAAACAACACTGATAATCTTCTTTTGGCCTGCATGATGTACTTAGCTTATGTTTGCGTGAACTTGCTTGCCCTGAAGCAATGCGACTTTTTAATACCCCGCTAACCACTACTCACGGAGAGACTGGCTTACCAATCATCACAGCTCAGCAGGGAGACTTACGTGCGATCGGCGCTCGGGAAGGAGTCTGGGACTCAGGTTTTGCAACCATACAATCAAGCAGGTTTGTTGCAACATAAAGTGAGTAGTCAAGAGGGACAACGTCCTCAGGTCGAGCGAACCTTGTGTTGGCTTGTGCTAAGCCCCCAAGCATGTCGAGGGGGAGGAGCAGAAAACTTTTACCCTCAGGTCTTTTGACCCCTCTATTGGCTTTTGTCAAGCCCCTAAGCATGTCGAGGGGAAGGGTGCATGATATGAAGGGAAAAGAGGGTAAATCTCGAGACACAACAGATGATTGCTTTAATTAACATTTATTGAACTGAAAATACAAGGACGAGGAATACATAGCTATAATAGAAAAAACTATTCTACAGATAGAATCATCATAGGTGATCCACGTTCCATGGATTGGGTACGCCTTGCCCGTCACCCCACTGGAGGCGATATGTAGACGGGCTGATGACTTCAATAACGATGAAAGGTCCTTCCCATGGGGCGGATAACTTGTGCATGCCGTCGGTCTTTTGTATACGTCGCAGAACTATGTCGCCAACGTTAAAAGAGGTGTCCTTGACGTTGCGATCATGATACCGACGGAGTTGCTTGTCGTGGCGGGCTTGTCTCATAATCGTTGCCACTCTTTATTCCTCGAGGCTATCGAGGTCGACATGACAAGTTTGCTCGGCTTCTACCTCCTCATAGAACTGTATGCCCGGAGCTCCAAAGGTGACATCGGTAGGTAGGATGGCTTCTAAGACGTAGACCAAGGAGAAAGGCGAGAAGCCCGTACCAGAGCTGACTTGGGTCCTTAGACCCCAGATGAAGTGTGGTAGCTCGGCTAACAACCGGGTAGTGTAATTTGAGGTGTCATCAAAGATACGGTCTTTGAGAGCCTAAAGAACCATGCCATTGACACATTCGACCTGGCCGTTGCACCGTGGGTGAGCGACCGAGGAGTAGTGAACATCAATCATGTTTTCCTAGCAGAAATCCCAGAAGGTAGACCCTGTGAAGGCCAACCCGAGGTCGGTGATGATTCTGTTGGGCATATTGAAGCGATGTGTTATGTCTTGTATGAATTTCGCCGCTTCCTCTGACGTGACTTTGACGACAGGTCGGACTTCGAAGTACATTATCCAGTTTTCAGGCCTCTCCTTGGGAGGGGGCATCTGGATCTCCGTTCACTCTAACACGAAGTCAGTTAGGATCTGCGACTTGATGGCCTGCCTGGGGTAGAACTCGTTGTCAAACTTGCTGAGCTCAACCGACCACTTGACCGTGTGTTCGTTAGCGTCATAGTTGCAGATGATTTCCCCTAGCAGGTAAGATGAAGGCACCTTGGTTTTGTGGGCTTAGAAGTAGTGCCGTAGCTTTCTCGATGTGATCAGGAGTGCGTAGAGCAACTTCTAAGGCTGTGAATAACGTGTCTTAGCGTTGGCCAGGACCTCGCTCACATAGTACACAAGTCGTTGAATAGGATAGGCCTGCCCTTCTTCTTCTCATTCAGCAACGATAACCATGCTGATCACATTAGTGGTGGCGGAGATGTAGAGGAGGAATGTTTCCTTAGGTACTGGGGGAGTCATGATTGGAGGCGTGGTGAGGGACGCTTTGAGAGCCTCGAAAGCCTTCTGTGTTTCTTCATCCCATACAAACTTATCTACCTTCTTCAATAGCTTGAAGAAAGGCATACCTTTTTCATCGAGCTTACTGATGAAACGTCCTAGGGCCGCCATCATACCTATGAGCTTCATGATGTCCTTCTTGCAAGATGGTCTGGCCATGTTGAGTATTGTGCTGACCTTGACGGGGTTGTCCTCGATGCCTCTGTGTCCCACCATGAAGCCCAGGAGCCTCGAGTTGAGCTTCCATTGGTAAGTGCGTAGGTTGGAGAAAGTCTCAGCAAGGTCGTTGATGAGCTAATCTCGTTCGATGGTTTTAACGACCATATCATTGATGTAAGCTTCTACGGTCTTCCCGATCTGAGACTTCAAGCACTTCTGTATCGCCTTCTAGTAGGTCGCTCTAGCGTTTTTCATGCCAAAGGTCATGACCTTATAGCAGTAGATGTCGTTGGGCATTATGAACGTTGTTTTATCTTGGTCATCTATATTCAGGGCTATCTGGTGATACCTAGAGTAGTAGTCGAGGAACCACAATAGAATGCTGCCGGCCGTGGAGTCCACGACCTGGTTGATGCGGGGAAGAGGGAAGGGATCCTTTGGGCAGTGCTTGTTGAGATCGGTGTAGTTGATGCACATCCTTAATCCTCTAGTCTTTTGGGTACAAGGATCGGGTTTGTGAGCCAAACCGGGTGTTTACATTCACGGATGAATCCTACAGCTAAGAGCTTACAGACTTCTACTTCTATGACATGTTTTCTTTTTTTGCAAATCGCCAGAGCTTTTGCTTGATAGGTCTTGCTATCTTTCTTACTTCAAGGGTGTGCTCAGCTGGCTCCCTGGGGACACTGGGCATGTTGGACGTGCTCCATGCAAAGATATCGGCATTGTCCTGGAGGAAACTAGTGAGCGCAAGTTCCTATTTGGGGTCGAGTTCGGCCCCGATGGTCATTTCCTTGGATGCGTCAGGCAGGCTGAGGTAGACTTTCTTCACCGCAGGACTTGCATCCAAGGCAGTGGCTATACACTTTTGTTCTATTACTTGTAGAGTAGTTTGATCGATCTTTGCAGCCTGGGCGACCTTGACCGTAGCAGTAGGTTTGCAGGAAGAAACCTTGGCGAGGTCGACGGTGTCGCTTTCGCAGTTGTAGGAGATGAGGATGTTGCCGTAGACAGAAAGGATCCCATTTGGTGTTGGCATCTGTATGATGAGGTAGGTGTGATGGGGTATGACCATGAACTTGGCCAACATGGGTCGACCAAGGATGGCATGGTAGGAAGAGCGGAAGTCCGCGACCTCGAACGTCAGGTGCTCCATGCGGAAGTTGTCCTGTTTGCCGAAGGTGACTGGCAGGCATACACGACCTATGGGGTATGCAGCCTTGCTAGGCACGACCCCATAGAAGGGTTCTTCACATCTTGGAGAAGTTGAAGTCCATCTTTCTCAGTGTTTCTGTGAAGATGATGTTCAGGCTGCTGCCCCCATCAACGAGGGTCTTAGGCAGGAACACGCCGTCCACTATGGGGTTGACGACCAGCGGGTAGGTCCCCGGGTCAGGTATGTGCACCCAATGGTCTTTCTCAGAGAAAGTGATAGCGTATTCTGACCAACGCAAGGGTTGTGGAGTTTTTGTGCTGCCTTGGCTGATCTTCCTTGCGTTTGATCGCCATTGCCTATTGCTCTTGGCTGCTTTTCGACCGCCGACGATGAAGTTGATTTGTCTGTTAGCGGTCCAGAATGCACCATTGGGGTTGCCACCTTTTGGCGGTGGTGGCAGAGATGGCTCCTTACGACCGTTGTCGTTGTGGTTGTGGTCGTCGTTACGACAGCTATCATCACGTCGATTGTCATGGCGTTCATCACGCCGGTCGTTGCGGTGGTCCTCGCGGTGGTCGTCGCGTTGATCATCGCGGTGATAGTCACATCGATCCCTGTCGTCATTGCGATGGTAGGGTCGACGGTCATGGTAATCATGTCGATCGGGTCGACGGCTACAGTTATCGTAACGGTGGCCGCTGTTCGGGTCGTCGTTGTTGTCGCTCTTGGTCTTCTTGGGCTCTGGTGGTGCCCCTAGAGCATGCTTTAGCTGCTCGCACTCCCTCATGGTATGCTTGGCATCACGGTGGAACTGGCACTAGTCGTCCATGACCATGTTGAAGTCACCTTCAAGGAAGGTGGACGATTTGGGTGGATCAATCACATAGACCTCGCCAGATCGCTTGCGCGACCTGCCGCCACCATCATTGTGGTCTTCTCCTTTAAAGTCGTGCACCATCGCATCTTGAGTATCGACGAGCTTGTCGACGTAGGCCATGAGGTCGGCAATGGTGTGGGCATTAGCTTCGTGAATCTTTTCGAAGATCTTGAGGTTGGTTACCCCTTTCTTGTAGTAGGCTATGACGTCTTCGTCCTTGACACCTGTGAGAGTGTTGCGATTCTCGAAGTAGCGGTTAGTGTACTCACATAGAGTCTCGTCGTGCCTCATTCGTACTCTGGCGAGGTGTTGTGTGTTGCCAGGGCGATTGTAGGTCGCTTGATAGTTGGTCGTGAAGAGCCGCGACAAGGTCGCCCATGGGGTGATACACTCTGCAGGAAGGTTGTCGAGCGACAGGAGTGGTGCTTTGTGAAGGACCGATACGGCGAACCAGAGAGGGGGGGAGTGAATGGGAGCCGATAAAAATTCTTCTCGAAGGAGATGGAAACTCCAACAAGATGAACACGGCTTCCAACACATGTCTCCGACTCACTACCCAAATTGGCCAAGCCCACGTAGCCACTTGAGTGCCACTGGACCTAGGAACCAACAACCAACCTTCCGACCCGAGAACGCAGCGGAACACCAAACCTCGAGTCTACAGACCAACACCGGTCAGACCGGTGAGCACCACCGGTCAGACCGGTCCCTGCTGGTAAAACTGGGCAACTTTCACTAAGTGGCTCCACACCGTTCAGATCGGTGAGACACACCGGTTAGACCGGTCACGGCCTGAAAGCCCCCAAGGCACCAAACAGGCTAACCGACCTCCAAACTGACCCAAACTCGAAACAGCCCCAACACAGGACAACAACAAACACACCCAGACGTTCACCCGAGCAAAAACCCACTGAGGGCTGCACCGGTCGGACCGGTCAAGAGCACCGGTCAGACCGGTGTAGCCTGGGCAGCTCGGGATGAACAGCACCCGCGGGTCAACTCCCCCAAATCCAAATCTCGATCTCCCGAATCGCTCCACGGACTTGAACAAGACTTTGGGATAATAGGAACACCTCATGAGGAGTCCATAGACAAGTTTAATCCCACCAAAACTTGTCCAAAAAGGATGAATCGAAGAAATCCCGCCAAGAACACCACAAACCCTAGAACTCGGAAAACCCCAAAATCGAGCCCCTTTACTCACGGATTTGGGAGGGGAATCACAGCCCAAAGAACCACGAAGGGTTCCCACGAATTTCCCCCATCAAATCCCCAAGAGCAAGGTCCCGAAAACAACCCAAAGAAATCACCAAGAGAGGGCTCCGAAAATCACCACCAAGAACATCCGGGAACAACACATCCAAACCTTGTGGAACCACGCCGAATCATCTATACATGCAACAAAGGTTCATACAAGGTCTAGCTTGCCGCCCGATCATCCAACCCTCTCACAAGATCTCACCATGAAGCTCTCAAGCTACTCCTATGGAAATCATAAGGAAAATAGGAAGGGAAAATAGGAAAGCAAATGAACTAGGGTTCCCAGGCTTGGCTGCCATCCTCTCACCTCTTGGGTTATATGGAGGCAACCGAAAGTCTAAAATGCCCTTTCCTAATAACTAGGGATACAAGCCCCTCAAGGGCGGATTTGGAAGTCTTCATGTCTTCACCATCGGACGGATGCCCGGCGACCGCACCCTTCGTAGCCTCGACGCAAGCCATGCGATCCCGACGTGTCCTCCGCTTCGAAGTCTCCGGACTACGTTGTCGCACACCGGTCAGACCGGTGCTCCCCACCGGTCAGACCGGTCCGCGCCGCTTGCGGCTCCGTCTTCGATTCTTCGGTCTTGGCTTTGTGGATTAACCAAGGAACACAGTGGTTTTCTGGTGAACCACCGGAAACCCCGCGAACTCGGTGTAGCCTCCGCCAATCTCCACTCATGACTCGGCTCCTACGTAGTCCCGGCTCGACCTTGGTTTTGAGGCTCAACCAAGAAATCGTCCACGACTTCATCTTGCTGTTCCTGCCACCATGCGGCCCGCACTTGACCCCGCTGGCCACCGGGTCCCTCGAACGAAGCCTACTTGTCTTCTCCACACCTGGAGGCCTCTCCGACGACGACCTTTCGCGATTGTTCTTCACCTGCACCAACACCAGTCAAGCCGCAACCTGCACCTGCAATACTTAGCCAAGAATCAGTCCACACAACGTTATCAATCACTCATCACACAAGGAAGCGACCATCCACCGGTCCTCGAACCACATATTGTCCTCACTTTTCCCATCACGAGAGGAAAGTATCCTGCCATGTGGTATTCGTTACCTCCAGAGGCACGGGATGTGATGTTGTACATCTTGAGCCAAATACTTGGGTCAAAGCGACCGTCGTACTTTTCGACGGCTGGCTTGAAGCCCTTAGGGTATCTGATCATCCTGAGACGTCGTGAGAATGCCGGGAAGTTGTTGATTGCTCTAGGACTAGCTGATGGGGCGTAGGCCATAAGAAGACGTAGAGGTCATTAGGAGGACCATTATCTTGGTCGTACTAGGCGTGGCGTAGGAGCTCTTGATCATGCATCTGCCGGAGATTCGTTGCTTGGATGGGGTGATTGGCGTCAAGGGGATCGGGGACCCCATTGTCACGGTCATAATTAGCACGTTGACATTGACAGCACTAGGCGTGGTTGGATTGTACTGGTGGAGGTTGAACTCCTGCGTTCTATCTTGCATTACCGACGACGTTCTGCTGATGGGCGCCAACAACGTTTGCAGCGTTATTTGCGACGTTGCCTGCAACATTAGCAATGACATTAGCGGCTGGGTTAGCTGCGGTGTTGGCAGCTGGGTTTGTTGCAGCATTAGCAGTGGCATTGACCGATTGTGCCACTTCGTTCTCATCACCTCCTTCTTCAGCCACAGGCTGAAGAGGGGCATTGTTGTGACGTCAATGACGAGGTCGCTCCGACCTACTCCTAGAGTAGGAGCTTGCAGCTGATCTGCTGTATCCTGGACCCCTTTCCTCGACCTGGGTGGTAGCGATGCGGATGTGAGCCTGTAGACGTCGTGTTGTGGGAGTATCCGCAAGTTGTCCTAGCTCGGCGAGGGCCGCACCTAAGTTAGCTTGAGGTGAGTTGTAGACCTCGTGACCATCTTTCTCAGAGTCCTTCAGGAGGTCTCTGGCACGTAGGTGTTGTCAATGAGGCTCATCTTCATTCTGCTGCTGCTGAGGGGCGGCTGGAGCCGTGAGGGGTGGTCCCCTGTTGATGACGTTGCTTGCGGGTTGGTGGCCAGCACCTGGTACAATGTTGCCTGTAGACTGACCTGCGGCTTCTACAGCTGCATCTACTTCTTGTTGACGACGCGTAGCTCATGCGGTGTTAGCATTTTCAAGCTGTATGTGTTGCTCATCCATCTCACTGGCTTGAGGGGGTACGTCGGCAGAGATCACGAGAACCTCTCTCTCTCTAGGATATTGAGTGCTTCCCCTGGATAGTTGGGAGAGATGGTTGTCCAGGCGATCTGAAACGCGAGGCGATCCGGAGACGGCTCATGATTGATCTGGCCGCGATGGGCCTGAGGAGAGGTCGATGATGCTTTTTGAGCACATGACACTGGCGAGCCGTGTGTTTGGAGTTCTCGTGGATAGGGCAAGGGTCGTCGAGATGACCTTCGCAATTTCCACGATGTGGGATCTTGGGTCCAGATTCAATCTGGAACTTGTTCTTCATGTAGCGAGACGCTACATGAGCTGCATTCCACAGACCAAGAGGCATGTGGGGTGAAGGTGCAGAGGTCCTGCGAGGGCGCTTGACGCGTTCGCAAACCTTGAACATGTAGAAGAGCATGTCTTCGACGTGATCTAGCCCCGCGATCAGGTTGCGAGTAGTGGGTGGGTGGGTTTCCTGTAGTATGGAGATCCCTGGGCCCACTACTCCGGTGGGTATCAGGATCGACTACTCGGTGGGCCCCTGGGACTACCTGACTTGAGCTGTACGACACCTGATGGCGTGGAGCGCAAGGATTACGGTGAAGGAGTACTCGGATAGGAAACTGTACATGACCAGATCCATGTAGAGAACACCTAGACATACACGACTAGTACTCTTCCCTGAACCGACTTGTAACCCTGCCTCCGGGACTATATAAGGCGAGGCAGGGACCCCTATCTCTCATACGCATCATCTTCACTCGGATAGGAAACTGTACACTATGTTACACGGATACTCCAAAGAGGGTGACGTATCTGTATCCGATACTCGCCAGATACGCGGATACGGATACTCAGATACACCATTTTAGTGTGTTTTCTTTTGAGAAAGTGTGTATCCACATATCCGATACGTATTGTATCGGATACCCGTACCCGTACTCGTGTAACATAGACTGTACATGACTAGGTCCATGTAGAGAACACCTAGACGTACACGACTAGTACTCTTTCCCTGAACCGACTTGTAACCCTACCTCCCAGAACTCTTTCCCTGAACCGACTTGTAACCCTGCCTCCCAGACTATATAAGGTGAGGCAGGGACCCCTCTCTCTCATATGCATCATCTTGTAATCACACCCAATCAATCCAGAGCTACGCAGCATACAGGACGTAGGGTATTACGCACATTGCGGCCCGAACCTGTCTAAATTGTGTGCCACGTGTCACTTCCTTCGAGTTACCGATCTCGGCGAGGCCACATTCATCTACCTCGGGTACTCCTCTTGGTAGGTTGTTGGTCTAAAACACCGACAGCTGGCACGCCAGGTAGGGGATCTCGCTGAAGATCTCATGGCGAACTCGACGGCTTCCATCTTCATCAAGCCAACTGTCGCCTTCAACCGCGGCGACACCTTCGTCTTCTGGTCCTGGGTCTGCACAGCTGACGGCACTGGCTCCTTCCAACGCCACCTCACCATGACACCCAACCCGGAGATTGGGCTCGTGACTCTTCCCGAAGTGATCACGGGCACCCTCGTCGGAAAATTTGGCGAAATTTTGCTCTAGAACCAACGTACTGACTTCGAGCTCGGATCCGCCTCCAACTCGAACTCGACGTCCCCTTGGGCCATCACATGCGAGCCAGCTACTGAGCCATCGTGTGAGGATGCCCCGCTTCACGAGAACTTCTCATATGACCTCTGCAACGCTAGCAGGGCCCATGCGGAAGCTCTCGTTGCACGCCGGGCTGGCAAGGAGATCGTCTCCGACTACTCTTCGGACTCCAACCCCGCCTCCGGCTACTACTCGGACTCCTCCTACGAGTTCGACTTCACGTCGGACCCTGTCGAGCCCGAATCCAAGGTCATCACGACTGAGCAACTGCTGTCAGGGCTAGCCACCGGTCTGGTTATAACATCCACGCCTGCCGAGAGATTCGTCTACTGGCTAGACCGCAAGCCTGCAGACTTGACAGACGGCAACTCGCACTGCGTCTCCTACCTCTACTCTCTTCCCTTCCAGGAGGGAACACCCCTAGATCCAATAGAGGAGCATTCATCAACCGAGGTGGCGAATACTGACTCCGGTCTGGGTACCCCTGACCGCCAAGTCTTCATGGCTGCTGGAGAGACTCCAGGACCTTCAGGAACCCGACCCGACCGCTACCTCAACGACATCTCAGAAGACGAGTTGTCTGCAAATGCACCCACTAGTGAAACCAACGACGACAAGAATGCCCGACGTGAACGTAACAGAAAGCGAAACAAATGGCACAGACGTCTCCGTGAAGCTCTCCCAATTCGGAATCGCTCCGAGACTTTTGATCAAGTCGTCAACCGGGTGCACACTACCCCCGAATAGTGCCTCATGTCTATCACTATGATAGCACGTCAGGCTCAGGGGATACGCGCGGGCGAAGTCATCGCCAAGCTAGCTGAAGATGCCTACTTCATGAGGGTTGACAACAGGGTCGCTCAAGTACCCCCTCTCAGAACTCGTGAGCCCAGGAACCACGAAGCTACTAGTCGCAGTCCAGCAGATGGTGGACGCAACTGCTATCGAGGAGAACAACCACAACACCCTAACCATTCCAGGGCATCAGCTGGAGGGCCTTCTCAGGGTGGCAATAGTGCGGGTGGCACCGGCGGAAGCCACGACGACGCCAACCGCGGCAACGGTGGCGGGAGCTCCTCACACGGTGCGGGAAGGAGAGCTGGCGGCAGCGGTGATCACGGAGGCCGAGGCCACGCGAACAACCACGTCACCGGCATCTTGCACGGCGGCTATGATGCCCGACGTAGAATTGAAGAAATACGTCTCAAGAAGGCCTCTGAGACAAGCAACAACGACGGCTTCCCCTCCTCCGCTCGACTTCGTAACCTGCTTCTCCCAGAGAAATTCAAACCCCTAGGGTGTCGTATGGACCTCCCTAGGCCCACTACCTCGGTGGGCCCCTGGGACTACCCGACTTGTGCCGCACGGTACCTGATGGCGTGAGGCGCAAGGACTACGGTGGAGAAGTACTCGAATATGAAGCTATACATACCATGTACTGTGTAGAGGACTTCTAGACGTACACGACTAGTACTCTCTCCCTAAACCGACTTGTAACCCTGCCTCTCGGGCTATATAAGGCGAGGCAGGGACCCTTCTCTTTCAGATTACGCATCATCTTGTAATCACATCCAATCAATCCAGAGCTACGCAGCATATAGGACTTAGGGTATTACGCACCTCGCGGTCCGAACCTGTCTAAATTGTGTGCCACGTGCCTCTTCCTTCGAGTTGCCGATCTCAGCGAGGCCACATTCATCTACCTCGGGTACTCCCCTTGGTAGGTTGCCGGTCTAAAACACTGACAGCTAGCGTGCCAGGTAGGGGATCTCGCCGAAGATCATATGGCGAACTCGACGGCTTCCATCTTCATCAAGCCAACTGTCGCCTTCAACCGCGGCGACACCTTTGTCTTCGGCTCCTGGGTCTGCACTGCTGACGGCGCCGGATCCTTCTAACGCCGCCTCACCATGCCGCCCCACCCGGAGACTGGGCTCGTGACGCTTCCCGAAGTAGTCACGGGCAATTGTGACAGAACTGCCCAAAATAATTCCGTATTAGCGCCTAAGCCGGTCCACTTGGCCATTAAGCAATAATAAAGAATTATTAAGTCGCTTCCGTCGGGTAAAGCCCGGTAAATCATATACAACAGGATCGCTGATATGCGCTAAGCCCACACAAAGGCGGGACCAGAGTACAACATTACATTACATAAAAGGTTCACAAGTTTGACATTATTACAAACCAGGTTTTTCATACATAAAAGTAAACATGATCAGAGTTTAAACAGCGGAAATAAAACTAGCGCATGATACACACGGGAGGCCATCCATGCATATCACTCCTCCTCATCATTCTCCCATTCAAGCTCCCAACCATATGGGATAGAACCAGGCCAGATGGGATTACCTGAAAACCACAAATTAAGCAAGGCTGAGTACTAATACTCAGCAAGACTTACCCGACAAAAATCAAGTACAGCTAGTTATGCAAGGCCTTTTGGCTGCTGGGTTTGTTTTGCCAAAAGCGACTAAGAGTAGATCCTTATTTTCGAGTTTTAGCTCATATTCTAGTATGTTAATCAGTCTAGGTGAGCACCTGTACTAAACAAGCATGTTGTGCAAACAATATTAAACAGGTAACAATATTAATCCAAAATATTCCATAAATAAACATGGGGTAGCCAGTGGTCAAACCGACTCAGATAACGGCGAGTGACCGACGATCGATCGATTTATATCCTTGCAAGGTAAACCCAAGATACACGGAAGAAGGTAGCCCAAGTGCAGTGTCTACCCCAACCAGGCGGTTCCCAACATCCCACAGTTTAGGATCAGACGCTACAAACTGCGGTACACGGTTATCCGGAGGGTCTAACCCGACCGATCCGGACTCACACACTATACCACGGGTAGCTAGCCCGGAGACACATCCCAAGCGGGTAGCTAGAAAGATCCCGCCCCGGTTCAGAAGGTACTAGGCTTACCGGTCCCATTCCCGACAAGTACTTGGTACGTTTAATAGCTTAGGACCAGCACCATGCTACTCGGTCGAGACCAAACCCATTGCTCTTACCACATGAGCGAGTCAATTTAACCAACTTATGATTCCAACATAAGCATCCTATATCTCGCGAGCAATGAGTCATTACTCGACTTCTACCGTATCCTTAGAGCATGGCACTAGCGTTCCTAACATACTAGTAAAAGAGCATAGGAGTCCTAAGGATCATGCAACTAGGTTTCAAAACAACTCCTGAAACTTAAATGCACAAAGTAAAGCATAAAGTGCTGAAAAGTAAAGGATATGATTTTCATTTATAAAGTGGGTTAGATGAAACCGGTGCTTGCCTTCCTCTGACTCAACACTAACACTAGCCTTGGGTTCTTCTGGACTTTGGTCCAGGTCTTGCTGCACGCTCAGCTGATTCACCTCCCCGCTAGCTGCTCCCTCCTCCTCCTGGGTGAGCGTATATGTCCCGTTTGGTAAATCTACACGTATCCATGCATATGCATTAGTTTAAGGTGAAGTTGGGAGAATTACCACAAAACCAACTCTTGTTGTACACATTTATCCAATCATTAACATTTTCTCATATAAATTATTAGGGTGTGTGATGACAAACAAAACACTACTTTGATGGTGATTGTGTGCATATCTAAGCAAATTAAGCTACTTAACTTCACCAAACAGCAAGGGGTGTGTTTAATTTAATAAAAACAGAAACAAACATGATTTCCCAATTTAGCACTTTTAATTTCCATTTCTTTCTTTAATTATTTACAACAAGCCTTTCAACCATACATCCAAATTAAATCAAAAACACTTCCAATGAATCTAATCTTTTGCACACAGCAACATATGCTTAGTTTAAGCTCTCACACCAAAATTTGGCCTAAGATCATTTATAAATTAATTTATACGAAAAAGACAAATTGCAGCCTAGTAAATCAACATTAATTCATATAAAAAGATTTAATAAACTTTTTGATCTCAACTTTCTCCTACAGGTCATGTATGCCAAGAATGAGTTTCTGACCAAAGCATGGTTGCAAATTCAAATTATTTTTCAGATTTTTAATTTAAACTCCTACACAAGCTTAGATCCAAAACATCTATTAAACAATTCCCTAAATTCAAATCCACTCTACCAGAGGTACTACTCATCAAGCCAAATCCCTAGCGTGCACTTGTGCTCAAAGAAAAGTTCATTAAAGGGGCTATAAAAAGCATCAAACTTAATCTAGCATGAAGCTTAAATAAATCATAACTAAAAATATATACATCAAAATCATGCAAATTTTTGTCACAGATCTAAACATGCCATAAAGAGCAATATATCAAAATACAAGTTCATATGATGTGTATATTTTAAATCACACTAAAAACACTCCAAACTGAATTTGGATTTTTTATTCAAAAACTGTACAGAAAAACCCTATACATGTTTTCTAGAAAAGATAGATTTCTTCACCACGAACTCAACAAAATTGGTTTTGCATTTTTCTGTTTTTTCTAGGATTTTTAATGATATTTCGAAGTTGCTGCTGTAACCCTAAAACTACTTTTACAGCCAGACCCTCGAAGTATTTTCTCGAAATTACGAACAGATCCCTAGATTACGGAAAACTCCCTGGAATTATTGAGGAAGAAGCAATGTGACCCCCAGGCGCCATGGCCGGCGGGAAAATCCAAAATCCGGCGAGCTCGTCGCCGGGATGGACCGGGGAAGAGGCTAGGAAGGACCGGGGACTCACCCTTGACCGATTATTGGCGAAGATTGGACCGGAGGCGGCCTCGCCGGGTGCTTGCACCGGCACGGCTTCGTCCCCGCCGCCGCGGCCGTGCACGGGCGGCGACGGCACCGTTCGGCTGCCCGGCGATGGTGCGGTGGTGTTGAGGGAGGAGCGGGGAGCGTGCGCACGTGCACGAAGAGGATGAGGCGCGGTCTTGCCCGGGAGAGCGGCGGACGGCGGCGGGGCGCGGACCGGCGACGACGCGCTCTGGCTCGGGCGGAGCTCGACGCGCGCGAGGGAAATAAAAATGTCGAGAGGCGGAGAGGGATGATGTCGGGCTGACTTGGGCACGGCCGCAGGGCCTAAAGCGCGAGGCTCGGCCAGGTGGCGGCACTCCAGGGAGGCGGCATGGCAAGGCGGACCGCGCGGCGGCGCGTGGCGCGGCTCGACGCGCCTGCCCGCTCGCACCGGCGTACGGCACGGCTACGGGCGGAGTCTCCGCGGTCCGTCCTTGGGTCCATAGCGGCGAACTCGATGTTCGTACGCCGGACTCCCTCGTAGGTGCCACGTGGGCGGCGCGGCCGGGCCGCCGCGCGCGCGAGGGCGCGGTGTCGCCGGCGCTCGGCGCCCGTTCCGGTTCGCGAACCCGTTTTCAAAATTACAAAACTCCAAAAAGTGTCAACTAACTTGAAAATCTCCGAAAGCAAAAGTTGTAGAAGAGCTATAGACCTACAACTTTCTCAAAGGGCGACATATGTTTTGATCAACCGTTTGTCCGGGAACGTCGGCCGAAGTTGCAGATTTTCCACGGCTCGGGTTACTGTTCACAGCGCAGTCAACTCGATTTTTGGCCAATTTGCACTCAAAATTGGAATGTCCGCCAATTAAGAACTTCCGTATTGGCCGATTTTGAACTTCTATAGTGAAATTTGGAGAACGCGCAAGAAAACCGTTTCAGCCTTAAAGGAGATCTAGGGTTTGACCGTGGTTTGAGATTTTGACCGAGGTCTTTTGTGCAAATTTGTGACAAAACATGTCAAACATGTTTATGAGCCAATTTAAACATGATTAACGCAACTAATTAAGTTAGTTATCTTTAACAATCACCTGGGGTGTTACAGCAATCTCACCGGAAAATTCGGCGAAATTTCGCTCTACAACCAACACACCGACTTCGAGCTCGGATCCAACTCCAACTCGAACTCGACGTCCCCGTGGGCTATCGCATGCGAGTCGGCTACCCAGCCATCGCGTGCGGACTCCCTACTCTGTGAGCGCTTCACACGTGGCCCCCGCAACGTCAGCAGGGCCCACGCGAAGGCTCCCACTACTCGCTAGGAAGGCAAGGAGATTGCACCCGAGTACGACTCGGACTCCAACACCGTTCCCGGCTACAACTCGGACTCCAACCAAGTACGACGCAAAGCAGGATCCAGTGCAGTGGCTCGGGTGCTACGCCATCTCCATCGAGAAAGCTGGTGGCAACAACGACACGAAGTGCCTCTACTTCCCCTTCTGTCTGGACCAAGCCCCGCTTACATGGCTCGAGTCACTCGAGAAGTACTCGATCGACAAGTGGGACCAGCTGAAGGAACAGTTCACCAGCAACTTCGCGGGCGCTATGGGCCGCTCGGGTACTCGCATGGACCTAGCAATGGTAAAGCAGGAACAAGGCGAGACCCTTCGCAAGTACATGCGCGCTTTTTTCGACAAGCGCGCCACCGTAGTCGATGTCTCTGACAAGGTGGTCATCGACCTCTTCCAAGACGGTCTCTACCACCGTCGCACCTTCGAAGACTTCGGTCGTCGCCGCCCGAGCTCCATCACCCACCTCAAGGACATTTCCACCTCCTGGGCTGATGAAGAAGACAAGGTTAACGCCAAGTACGACGCCATCCGTAGCAAGAGCAAACAGAACACGGGCAGCGGCAACAACAACAACGGGAACCAAGGCGGTCGCAGCAACAACTACTCGGGTCCCAATCGCAAGCGCAAGCCAGACAACACTGTCACGGCTATCCAGCGCCCTGCGAAAGATAACTCGAAGAAGACCTCCGGCGGCTTCAAAGACTTGCTGAAAGAGAAGTGCCCGTGGCATCTGGACGGCAACCACACCCCCGAGCAGTGCTACCAACTCCGGCGAGCACTCAAGGACACTCCAGAGCCACGCCACCCTCATGACAAGAAAGGCAAGAAGAAGACCGACGAAGGCAACGGCGACTTACAGGAACCCGACAAGACGGTGAACGTCCTCTTCGGCAGACTACCCAATCGTCGGGCGCAGAAAGCTACCCATCGAGAAGTCATGAGCATTGAACCATCGGTCTCAACCCCTCTCCGGTGGTCAGAGGTACCCATTACCTTCTCCCGCGCAGATCACTGGACAAGCTTCTCTGAACCAGGACGGTTCCCACTCGTCTTGAAGCCAGTGGTCGCGGGCTCCAAACTCAACAAGGTCCTCATCGATGGTGGAAGCGGGCTCAACGTCCTTTTCACCAAGACATTGAAAAAGATGAAGCTCGACATCACCCACATGCTCATTAAGAGCACCTCGCCTTTCTACGGCATCGTCCCCGGGAACGCAGCTATCCCACTGGGCTCAGTGGTTCTGCCAGTTACCTTCGAGGAAACAAGGGACAACTACCATACCGAGTACGTCAAGTTCGAAGTCGCGGACTTCGAGACGTCCTACCATGCCATCCTCGGCAGACCGGCTATCGCTAAGTTCATGGCGGTACCCCACTACACCTACTTGGTACTCAAGATGCCAAGTCCAGCGGGTGTACTCTCACTACAAGGGGACTTGAAGATATCCTTTGACTGCGACACAGAAGCTGTGGAACTCGCAGCTACGAATCAAGTACCCAACACAATGATGGAGATCTACGCTGCGTCGAAGAAGCTTGCCCCAAGTGAACTCGACATCCCAGAGAAGTCGGACAAAGCCAACAAGCCTCAGCTAGCTGAGGAAGTCCTAGTCAAGACAATTAACCTTGGGACAGGCGACAACAGCAAGACCACCACTATCGGGGCGGGCCTCGACCCGAAATAGGAAGACGCGCTCATCAACTTCCTCCGGGCTAACCGAGACATCTTCGCGTGGAAACTAGAGGACATGCCAGAGGTGCCCAGGGAGCTGATTGAGCATTCACTCAACGTCGACCCTAAAGCTACCCCGAAGCGACAACACCTCCGCCGCTTCGCAAATGACAGACGGGACACCATCAAGAAGGAACCTGCCAAACTACTCGCGGCTGGCTTCATCAGAGAAGTCTTCCATCCTGAGTGGCTCGCTAACCCCGTCCTCATCCGCAAGAAGAACTCGAACGATTGGAGGATGTGCGTCGACTAGACCGACCTCAACAAGCACTGCCCCAAGGACCTCTTCGGGTTGCCACGGATTGATCAAGTCATCGACTCCACGGCAGGCTGCGACCTGCTCTGCTTCCTCGACTGCTACTCCAGATACCACCAGATCGCTATCAAGGAAGAAGACCAGGAAAAGACCGCGTTCATCACACCGTTTGGCGCGTACTGCTACATGACCATGTCCTTCGGGTTGAAGAACGCCGGAGCTACCTACCAACGAGCTATCTAGGCCTGCTTCAAGAGGCAACTCAACAAGAATGTCGAAGCTTACGTGGATGACGTGGTCGTCAAGACCAGAAACTCCGACACGCTCATCGCCGATCTTGAAGAGACTTTCGCATCCTTGTGAGAGTACCGCTGGGAGCTCAACCCGAAAAGGTGTGTCTTTGGCGTACTGTCGGGCAAACAACTCGGCTTCATCATCAGCCACCGCGGCGTCGAAGCCAATATCGAGAAGATCTCCGCCATCACCAACATGAAAGCTCCCACGTGCATCAAAGACGTGTAGAAACTAACTGGGTGCATGGCGGCTCTGAACAGATTCATCTCGAAGCTTGGAGAACGGGGGCTCCCCTTCTTCAAACTACTCAAACATCAAGAGAAGTTTGTGTGGACTCTAGAGGCAGACCAAGCCCTTGCCCAGCTCAAGGACGTCCTATCAAAGCCACCAGTCCTCACGGCTCCTCGCAATGGTGAGCAGCTGCTGCTCTACCTCACTTCGACTACTCATGTGGTCAGTACTGCCATCGTCGTCGAGCAGCAGGAAGACGGCCACGCCTACCCAGTCCAGCGACGAGTCTACTTCGTGAGCGAGGTCCTGTCAGAATCCAAGGCACGCTATCAACCCGTACAGAAGTTACTGTACGCAGTGATCATCACCTCGCGGAAGCTACGACACTACTTCCAGGAGTACTCGATCTCTGTCGTCACCGACTACCCGCTCGGCGACATCCTGCGGAACCAAGATGCTACTGAAAGAATCTCCAAGTGGGCAATCGAACTCGGCGCCCTCAACATCGACTTCAAGCCACGCATAGCCATTAAGTCGCAGGCGCTAGTCGACTTCATGGCGGAGTGGCGGGAGAATCAGCTACCTACTGCAACCGAGCGCCCAGAGCACTAGGTGATGTACTTCGACGGCTTGCTCAAGCTTGAAGGCACAGGTGCAGGGGTACTCTTGATCTCTCCAATGGACGAACAACTCAAGTACGTCCTGCAGATCTTTTGGAAGGTCTCAAACAACGAAGCCGAGTAAGAAGCTCTGCTACACGGGCTCCGCCTCGCGGCTTCATTGGGCATCAAGTGGCTACTAGTCTACGGTGACTCCGCAGTGGTCATCAACCAAGTCAACAAGTCCTGGGACCGCAACAAGGAGAACATGGATGCCTACTGCCTAGAAGTCCGCAAGCTCGAAAACAAGTTCTACGGTCTTGAGTTCCACCACGTCGTCCGCGACAACAACGTTGCAGCGGACATCCTGTCGAAGCTTGGTTCTACTCACTCTCAAGTACCAGCGGGTGTCTTCGTCCACGAGCTTCACGCGCCATCCATCCCAGAGCCGGCGCCATCGACCACTGATCCAGCACATCCCCCGGCTGACCAGGAGGTCATGATGATCGACGTGGACTGGAGGCAACCTTTCATCGGCTACCTCAGCGAGCAGAAGGTTCCCCCGGACAAGAACTTGGCCGAGCAACTCATCTGCCACTCCAAGTCCTACATCCTAGTCGGAGACAAGCTCTACAGGCAGTGCATCTTCTGGAGTACTCATGAAGTGCGTTCCCCGAGAAGAAGGCAAGGGCATCTTGGAGGAGATCCACAAAGGCGTCTGCGACAACCACGCGTCTTCTCGCACGCTCGTCAGAAGGGCCTTCCGACGAGCCTTCTATTGGCCCACAGCTCTTGGCGATGCCGAAGAACTCATCAGAAGGTGCCAAGGGTGCCAATACTTCGCCAAGCAACAACACGTCCCGGCATACAAGCTAGTCACCATACCGCCAACCTGGCCCTTCGCCTGCTGGGGGCTCGACATGATTGGGCCACTCCCAACTGCGCTAGGTGGATTCAACAGAGTACTGGTGGCCATCGACAAGTTCACCAAGTGGATCGAGGTCAAGCCGGTCACATGCCCCAAGGCTGACAGAGTACTCGACTTCCTGGATGAACTCGTACATCGCTACGGACTACCCCACCGCATCATCACAGACCTGGGCTCCAATTTCAACAATCACCAGTTCTGGGAGTACTGCGAGAACAGTGGTATCGACGTCCGATATGTCTCAGTTGCCCATCCTCAGGCCAATGGACAAGTCGAGCATGCCAATGGGATGTTGCTCGACGCTCTCAAGAAGCGGCTACACGATGCTGCCAACACCAAAGGAGGCAAGTGGATCAAGGAACTACCCAATGCGCTCTGGGGGCTACGCACTCAACCCTTTAAGCCAACGGGACAATCGCCATACTTCCTGGTCTACAGCTCTGAAGCAATCCTCCCTGCTGATGTCATGTGGGACTAACCAGCAGTAGAGAAATACGACGAAGGCATATCGGAAGACAGCATACGAGTTGACATCAATGGACTCGAAGAAGCTCGCTGTGCCGCCCTCGTCTAATCAGCAAGGTACCTCGAGGGTATCCGACGCTACCACGATGGCAACATCAAGGAACACTCATTCAATGTTGCTGATCTTGTCCTCCGGCGCATCCATAACACGGAAGGACTACACAAGCTCAGCTCGCCCTGGGAAGGTCCCTTCACAGTTGCAAAGGTGATCGGACCGGGCTCATATCGCCTCCAGACGCTCGAAGGCAAAGACGTCAACAACTCGTGGAATATCGACCAGCTCTGTCGATTCTACGCCTAGTCTATCGACTACCCTGGGGGCTCAAGTCTACACGACTACTCAAATACCCCTTCGCTGTAAGCGGCCTCCGGGTCTAGGCACTAGTCTCCAGACTACACTACTCCAAGATCCAGTGTTAACGGCTACTAACGGATCTTGGGCTGCTCCGAGCAACAGAGGACTCCAGCAGTGGTCTACTGAGAGACCATGTACTCCTAGATCCAGCCTACACGGCTACTAACGGATCTACTGCTGTAAGCAGCTGTACGCCCTAGCACCACTTAGCCGTAGGCAGCTTCCGGGTCCTGGCGACTACTCTTGTAAAATGGCCCCGGCCATCCAGGTGTACTTCTCTCAGTAATAAAGTTTGATTATCTATCAACTGATTTACTGTCTTTTTCCCTCAACGGGTCTACTGGCGAGTACGACTACTCGTGACAACTCCACAATGAGAACTCCGCATACACACCTTGCGACAACGAGTACTCATTTCTGAGAAGTTTTCTCATTTCATACTTAAACAAGTTCAATACAACTCTATTTATACAATTATTGCTACAAGCTAACCCTACATGACTACTAGAGGTTAAGCTTCTTGGCGACCAGCTCAGCAATTGGCGCCATCTGCTCTAGCAGTTCCGCGTACTGCCCGTCCGTGCAGTTGGCGGCTAGTCCACCGGCGACTACATCCACCAGAGCCTTCGGGAAGTATGACTTCATATATGCCAAGATCTAGTTGGGGATTGACTTCGCCAAGTGCTTGATGTACGTCGCCAGATGACTGGGAGCTTCTCTCATCCAGTCCACCAAGGGAGCTATCTTCGGTCCGCCAGATGAGGCACCAGTAGCCTCGCAATGGGAAGTGCGGCTTCCTCGAGTTCCTTCAGCTGGGCCCGTAGCTTCTCGCAGTCCTCGTTCAGCTTCTGCAGAGATTTGTAGCAGTTGACGAGGTCACGATCTGAGGCAATTCGAAGCTCCATGTGCTTATCGCACTCGTAAGCCAACTGCTTATAGTCATATTCAAGTACCTCACGGGCCTCCTTCTCCCGGTAGAAGAGGTTCTTCATGTCGACTTCCGAAGCTCTCAGCTGCTCGACACGAGTCTCAAGCTCTGTAATCAACAAGCAAGGCGGGTCAGACTACTGAAAGGTACTTTTAATGGGTACTCGACAAGACAACACGTACCTTTATTCTTGTTGCGGAGCGACTTGTTCTTCCGCACAAGCTCGTCGCTCTTCACCTGCATATCCTGGACTTCATTATGGTATTGGGCGAAGGCGCCGTCCAGCTTCGACTGGAGCATGGCGGAGTGCTTCCGAGCCTTCACGAGTTGTTCCTCCAAGGCCTCCGCCCGGAGCATTGTCTCGCCATACCCCTGGAGCATGCCAGACTTCTGTCGGGATCTCTCCGCGTCATCCTGCAGCAGACAACAGCTGTCAACTGGGTACTCAGCATTCTATGGCAGATTGACTACTCAAGGGCATCGACAACTCACCTTCATCCACTACTCGGCCTGACGCATCGCTTCCAAGTGACGAGCTACCGTCGCCGGGTCGACAAGGTCGTCGGCCAGGAGTTCAACCCCACCACGACTACTCGTGGCGGCTCCAGACATTGGCGCCGAGTGCGAATGGTATGAACATCCTGGTGCGAAGGGCCTGATTCAAAAGGGCTCACGAAAGGGTTGCGACTGAAGGTGGTCTGCGGAGGGGGCTGGGTGAAAAACTTAGTGCGCTCATTGAAGTTAGGCTGGCTGGGAACGGTGTATTTAGGTGAGGGTTGGCTGAAGCTTAAGGATTGCTTTGCTTTTAGAGCGCGCAGTTCTTCCTTTAGGCTAGCGATTTTGGCTTTTTGTTTTTGGATTTCAGCTTTGTGCTGTATTGCTAGGAGCCTCTTCTTGGTTCTGGCCAATTCTTCGGCCTCTTTGCGCAGTTTGGCCACCTCCGCCTCGTGCGCCGGGTTAGATTCTGGGAGTGCCTCTCCCTGAGTGAGCAGAGTAGAAAGGTTCGGCTCTTCGTCCATGGATGACGACGCCCCTTTGGTAGAGTTGGCAGTAGTTCTCTTCTTCCTTGTAGACATTCTGGGTTTGATACTCGAGCCAAACACAAACGGTGGGCGCCAATTGTTGTGGGGATAGCCGAAGCTACCGCTCACAAACAATGAGGGAAAACTAAAGCTCTAGAACCAAAACCAAAACACAGAACAGAGGACAACCAAAAGCTCTTTACTCAACAGTTGATTTCTCAAAAGTCGATCCCCTTTACAAGTGTCGTCCGTCTCCTTTTATAGGGAGGCGAGCGGACTTTTTACATTCCAATAACACCCTTGTGTAAAACGGATCAAAACAGAATGTGCTAGGCTATTTCCGGGAAGTCTCCAATTAGGTCTCCACGTAATTGGCGCTTCATGATGTCACGCCGCAAATCGCGGCGCCTTTCTTGCTCTCATCACGTGCGCCTATCGGGAGGAAACCTTCATTCTTTTGGAGATTCCCCTTTTGCCTGGCACCATTCGTCACCTGAAACAAGGAATTCACATTCAAACTTGAAGCCGTAAGGGATTAGATACGACGAAACCCCTTGAACGAATCCCAGGTCCGAAGTCCCAACACGACGGAGACGGGATCCGGGCGTGTCGGGAAGCTTCGAAGCGGAGGACACACGGCGGGATCGCATGGCTTGCGTCGGGAGGACGCGGGGTGCGGCGAAGGCGTGGCCGTCCGATGGCAAGACCCACAAACATTACATAAATGCCCCTGCATGGGTTGTATCGCCAGTAGTTGAGTTAGGGGTAGTCGAGTCATTTCCCACACCGGCGGGACCCGATATATAAGCCATGAGTGTGTGTGGATGGCTCTCTCTCTCCGCGACTTAGGGTTTCATTTCCCCCCTCCTCTTTCTCATTTTCCTGGACTATTTTCTTCTCCATTTTCTCTAGGCTAGCATGAGAGCTTCATGAGAGATTTGCTGAGAGGGATGGATGCTAGGGCGGCATGCTAGACCTTGTGAATCTTTCCTGGTTTTTATAGAAGATTCGGCGTTGTGAATTTCGTGGTCTTTTTCGTGATTGTTTTTGGTGCCATTGCTCTTGGTGTGATTCCGCGGATTTGAGTGGGTTTCTCCTCGGATTTCTTTGGGGAAATATGGATGGATGTCTAGTGCATCTTTGGGATTGATCTTGTGCCCTCAAACACCGGGAAAACACTTCGATTCAAGGATTTTCGTTCGGAGCTCTAGTTTTTGGTGGTGTTCAAAGGATCCGCGATTCCCGGTGATTTTGGGAGTTAGGAGGCGAAATTTTTGGGGTATAGCATCCTTGGTTGACACTTTTCATGTCCCCAAACTCTTGTCTCCACAGCTTCTACCGTTTGGGAGATCCGATGATGGATTGGAGGGGTTGACCTTCGAGGTCGGGCTGTTTTCAGTTCTGTCCGTAGGGCGCGGACAGTCCGCGTGCTGGTGGCGGACGGTTCGCAACGTGCAGTTCGTCGTGGTGTTTTTCGTGTTCTTGGTTCGTTTCCGTTCGATCCGGTTTTGTTTTAGGTTTTCGTTGCAGCCGGTTTACGGACGGTCCGAGCTTCAGTAGCGAATGGTCCGAAACCCGCGCGGACGATCTACCTGGTCTTCGCAGACGGTGGTGTGGTTGCCGTCCAGATGCCACGGGCACTTCTCTTTCAGCAAGTCTTTGAAGCCGCCAAAGGTCTTTTTCAAGTTGTCCTTCGCAGGGCGCTGGATAGCCGCGACTATATCGTCTGGCTTGCGGCTAGGACCCGAGTGGTTGTTGTTGTTGCGACCCCCTTGATCCCTATTGTTGTTATTGTTGTTGCCGCCCGTGTTGTGATTGCTCTTGCTGTGAAAGGAGTCGTACTTGATGTTTGCCTTATCTTCTTCGTCGGCCCATGAAGTGATCATGTCCTTGAGCAAGAAAGGCGCCGCGATTTGCGGCGTGACATCATGAAGCGCCGATTACGTGGAGACCTGATTGGAGACTTCCCAGAAATAGCCTAGCACATTATGTTTTGATCTGTTTTACACAAGGGTGTTATCGGAATGTAAAAAGTCCGCTCGCCTCCCTATAAAAGGAGACGGACGACACTTGTAAAGGGGATCGACTTTTGAGAAATCAACTGTTGAGTAAAGAGCTTTTGGTTGTCCTCTGTTCTGTGTTTTGGTTTTGGTTCTAGAGCTTTAGTTTTCCCTCATTGTTTGTGAGAGGTAGCTTCGGCTATCCCCACAACATCCAACACCCGTTGTCAATCACTCATCACTGAGGAGCGGTCATCCATCGACCACCGAGACGCTCCTGGTCCTCAATCTCCCCCTTGATGAGTGCATTGACAACACACAACGCGAAATGAAATTCAGAGAAAGAAAGTAAGAAGAAAGAAAAACAAAGAAGCTCAACTCATGACCAAAACCAAGAAAGGCAAAGAAAGGTCACAAGCCAAGCAAAGCACAAACTCCACACTGAAAACAGCAAGAAAGCTCCCCCTGAACAAATGCAAGCTCCCCCTGAACATGTGGATGCAAACTTACAAATTTTAGCTCACCTCTTCTGAATTTGCATTAAGCTCACCTCTTCTCCCCCTTGTTGACAATGTATGAATCAAGGTGAAAATGCAGAAATGTAAAACAAAGCATATAAACATCTACATGAGCTTCTCAAATAGGCCAAATCTAGTGTCAAAGGCTAGAAATGAGACAAAGAGCACATATATGGATCATAACGTAGTCAAAGCATTGCCACAAGTAATATATGAAAATATAGGCATGTGACAAAGCAAAAATTTCAGATTTGAGTAATTTTATCAAAAGGTGGCTCACTTCAAATGTAAAGGCCTATCCATGTCATATTCTCGCCAAAAACATGCATATCATCCAGAGACCATACAAGGATATCGAATTCTCAGCAAAAGATCATTGCAAACACCCATAAAGCAAAGCATGTCATGTTAAAGCTCTTGAGCCATGTGTCCACTTCGGGGAGACTTCTCCACTGGTGAACATCATGCAACATGTTTTGCACCCATGTGTGAAATATAAAACATTTTAAGCATAAACAGGGTGGATGGAGCATTTCTCAAGTATACACACTTCTTTTCAAGATTAATTCATTTCATGGTACATGAAGTGCCTTTGCGGCAAAAAGAAGCTTATGCTCCCCCATGAATGCAGCATGGGCTAAACATTCACAATGATATTCGGACTTTGGCCCAAATGCAAGAAAAATACATCCAAGCACAATCTAAGCATAGAAAGCACATTTAGACCAAAACGTGACATGGATACACTACTACACATGAGTGGAGCACATTTCGTCAAATTTAGTCAAGATTAGCATTTGATTCAAAAAGGGCTATCTCACAACACATATATCTCAAATATTCCAAGAGAATAGCCTCACATAGCCATTTCTCCACACACATGACCAATATCTCACAAAAAGCCAAAGAAACTCAAATAAGGCATATGAAAGAAGCTCATCATCCTAAAAATGCAATATGATACAAATGCCACATGATATATAACAAGATGGCTATCCTACCATGGTTTATACATCAAGCAAAACATGTATATACATCAAAGTAAACATGGTATGATACATATGGTACAAAGGTAAAACCCCCAAGAATCAACTAGAAAGGGCAACAAACCCCAAGTTCCCCCCGCAAGTGCACAAATGTAGCTTGGTCGAGAGGCTTTGTAAAGATGTCTGCAAGCTGATCTTGGGTAGGAACATGACTCAATACAATGGTCCCTTTCTCCACATTGTCTCTCAAGAAATGATACCTCACCTCTATGTGTTTGGTTCTGGAATGAAGCACTAGGTTTTTCGCTACGCTTATGGCACTAGTGCTATCACAAAGAAGTGGGATCTGGGTGCACTCCTCACCAAAGTCTCTCAAAGTGTATGAAATCCACAACAGATGGGAACAACAACTCGCGGCTGCAACATACTCTGCCTCGGTGGTAGACTGAGCTACACTAGACTGCTTGCGGGAAGACCACGAAACCAACAAGGACCCAAGAAACTGACAAGAACCAGAAGTAGACTTCCTCTCGACTCGGCAACCGAAGAAAATCTCGCATCGAAAAACCACGAAGAGAAAGAGTCGAGGAGGAAGAATACCAAAGGCCAAGACCGAGGGCGGATCGTAGGTACCGAAGATCCTCTTGACGGCTCTGTCGATGTGATGTCCTCGGCGAAGCCTGAAAACGAGCGCACAGACACACACTGAACTGTATGTCTGGCCTCGTCGCCGTCAGGTAGAGGAGGGAGCCGATCATGCTCCGGTACTCCCGCTGGTCCACTGGTTCTCCGTCCTCATCCGCATCCAAAGTAGCCATACTACCCATGGGCGTCGACATAGGCTTCACATCTTGCATCTGGAACTTCCTCAGCATGTCTTTCGTGTACTTGGTCTGATGTACAAATGTTCCATCCTTCACTTGCTTGATCTGCAACCCGAGAAAGTACTGCAACTCGCCCATCATGCTCATCTCGAATTCCCTGCTCATCTCATCTGCAAACTTGGCAACAAGGTTATGTGATGAGCCACCAAAGACAATATCATCCACGTATATCTGCACAATCAGCAAGTCATTCCCATGCTTGAGGAGAAACAAGGTCCTATCCACGGTACCCATCACAAACACTCTGCTCAACAGAAAACCTCTCAATCTCCCATACCAAGCCCTAGGCGCCTGTTTCAACCCATACAGAGCCCTTTTCAACCTGTACACCCTGTGTGGATAGTTCTCACTCTCGAACCCTGGTGGCTGCTTCACATACACCTCCTCCTTTATGACCCCATTCAGAAAAGCACTTTTCACATCCATTTGAAACAACTTGAACCCTTTGGCCACAGCAAAGGCTAGAAGGATCCGAATTGCCTCAAGACGGGCCATAGGAGCAAAGGTCTCCTCAAATTCGATCCCCTCCTTCTGACTATATCCCTGAGCAACAAGTTTGGACTTGTTCCTCACAACCATCCCATCCTCACCCTCTTTGTTCTTCCAAACCCATTTGGTACCTATAGGATGGCAATTTGGAGGTGGTTCAACTAACTCCCACACTTGGTTCCTCTCAAAATTTTCCAACTCCTCATGCATAGAATTGACCCAGTTTGCATCAGATAAAGCATGTCCAATGTCCTTGGGCTCAAAGGTGGCAACAAATGCAGCATGAGCGAAATGAGAGGAATTTCTAGACCTTGACCGCGTAGTACGTTCGTCGATGTCCCCAATGATCTTCGATAGGGGATGCACTTCTTGAATCTGTCGGGGAGCCTCACGCCTCGAGACTACCTCCCCCTCAACTTCAGCTTCTCTCGCCTAGTTCTCTTGTCGCATCGTCGTTGTCCATGAAGTAGACGGTCCACCCTCCGTAGTGGTCGTAGGGGAAGTAGTGGGTACACCTTCAGCTTCAGACGCATGGTTCTCTCCATCATCATCTCCAGCTCCATCCTTCTCCTCTTCAAAGAGGTCCTCGGCCATCTCTTCATCACCTGCACATTCAAAGCCAAGAGAGGTACATGGAATTGTCTCGTCGAAGGTTACCTCGCAAGTCTCCATGATTTTGTTAGTCTCAAGGTTAAGCACCCTATAGGCTCTAGAATGATTAGCGTATCCAAAGAAAATCCCATCACTAGACCTAGCCTCTAACTTATCGAGTTATCCCTTCTTAAGAATAAAGCACTTGCAGCCAAAGACTCGGAAATGACTCACCTTGGGTGCCCGACCATGCATCAGCTCATAACAGGTCTTCTTCTTGAAAGCTCGCAATAAAATCCTGTTGGAAACATGACAAGCCGTATTGACCGCCTCAGCCCAATACCTCCTAGGAGTCCTGTGCTCATCGAGCATCGTCCTAGCCATCTCACAAAGATTTCGATTTTTCCTTTCCACAACTCCATTTTGAGGGGGCACATAAGGGGTCGAATACTGATGTTCAAGACCTAGATCACGACAGGAGGCATCAAAACGAGAGTTCTTGAACTCTGAGCCATTATCACTACGGATAGCTTGAATAGCATTCCCATGCCTCTCGTTTTTCAACCTCACAATCAGATCTCGAAAAAAACCAAATGTCTCACTCTTGTCTTCCAAGAAAAACACCCAGGCATAGCGGGAGTAATCGTGCACCACAACAAGGACATACCACTTCCCACCCACCGAGCGAACTCGAGCTGGCCCAACAAGATCCATATGCAACAGCTCTGTCGGACGCTCGGTCATGACATCGGTCAGGGGTGGATGGGGAGTGGCTACCATCTTGCCATGCCTACACGGAGCACAGACCAAATCCTTCTCAAACTTCAACCTCGGCAATCCTCGGACAAGGTCAAGACCACTCAAGCGGGAAACCAAATCAAAGCTCAAGTGTCCTAACCGCCTATGCCATTTCCACAAATCAAAAGAAGGACCGGCCATCAAACAACGAACAGGACCCAAAGAACGAGAGAAATTAGCCGTGAAAATCTGACCCTCGGGGATGATCATACAGACAAGATCACCTCGAGAATCCAGCAAACGAGACTCACCAGACTTGAAACGCACCTCAAAACCCTCATCAAGCAAATGAGAAACCGATAACAAATTGAAACCCAAAGACTTCACAAGAGCAACCCTCTTCAACGTTATCTTGTCACTCACATGCACCACACCCTCAGAAATCACCCTTCCTTGTCCATTGTCCCCAAAAGTAATGTACATTTTTTCCTTCACTTGGGTGAGGCTGGAGAACCACTTCTTATTTCCGGTCATGTGTCGGGAACATCCGGAGTCGATCAACCAAATGTTCTCCAAGCCTCCTACCTGTAGTCAGAAACAAGAATGAGAGTGAGCTAACGACTCGACACTGGGGTTAGCACAAAGAAAGTTGAACCAGTGTCGAGCCATTGCTCAAAAGAGGGGTTAGAAAACATCATTCCCTTGCCACCAAACTTCCCATGTCCCATGGAAGGAATACAAGCACCACTAGGGGGAAAACGTGGTTCGTAGTTCCTCTGGAACCCAAAGCTGTGATCATCTCCCCTAAACCCGTATTGAGGACGAGTGGGGGGACGTCCAGCAAAACCGAGCCCGACCAAACCTCTCACCAGCACGCACACCATCATCGCTCCTATCAAACCTCTCACCACCACCTCTCTGTGGGAACCTACCACCCTGAGCTCCAACTCTACCAACACTCCTCACACTTCTCACACCCCGTGGAAGTGGCACTCTAGGCTCAGGAACACCATGAGACTGGCGATACCTGTCCTGGTTTTCTTGCTCCCTAGCAAGCCTCTCATCCCTCTTCCTCTTGTAGCAAAACTCTGCTAGATGTCTCTCCTTGCCACAATACTCACACTTGAAGGGGATGGGTTTTGGTTTTGGCTCTGGCTTCTCTCTAGGTTTCTTACTCTTCTCACTCACAAACTTCACCGGTTTCTGGAAGTCATTTGTGTTAGGTGGGAATTTGGGTGGATCTTGGGTTGTGTCAAGCTTATTGCAAAGGTGGTTGGGCTTTGGAGTGAAAGAGTTCTTGGGTGCTTTTGGAAGTGGGACTTGGATGTCTCAGATCACCTCAAACTCGGGGTTAGACTCAACACACTTCTCATACACACTCTCCCCACTGTTCTCTCCCACTTTCTCACCCAACTTCTCAAAACCCAAACCACGACCATCAGCTCTCTTGAACTCCTCAATCATGATTTTCAATTGAGGTTCCTGCCCAGACAACCAACCCAACACCTTCCTCAAATAATCATTCTCATAGATGACATCCAAATGGGAAGTAAGTTCAAGATTGCGCAAAGTAACTTCATCACAGCTAGTGCATGCATTGACAACAGGAGATTTCAAAGAAGCTTCCAAAGTGCTAATGGTAGAACGAGCATCAACAAGCTTAGCATGCATAGTAGGACATGATTTACAAGCACCAAGCAAAGTGGGTCTAGCCTTAAGCTCATCATACTCAGTCCTAAGAGCATCTAGTTTAGCCAAAGTGGAAGCATTCTTCTCATTAAGCAACTTGATCTCATTCAACCATGCATCACATTCAGGACATTCGACATCATCAGGAGTAGTAGGAGCAAGTTTCAAAGAGTCATTCTCAAGTTTCAATTCAAGCAATTTGGACTCTAACTCTCCTACTTTCTCACTAGCATTCTCAAGTTAAGCCCTAAGATCTTTCCTCATCTTCTTAGCACCTCTCAACACACTATCATGGTTGTCAATCAAGCTATTCAACCTAGTGATCTCAGCAAGCAAAGAGTCGGGGTCACGATTTACCTCATCCTCCGAGTCGGAGTCGCTGTCTTCCTTCTCGCTCTTCTTGCTGCTTGAGCTATGGGCCATGCCACAAAAGCCTTCAAGCGCAACACAGCTCAATCCACTAAGGTTTCGGCTTGCACTCTTCTTGCCCTTGTGCCTCCCGACGTCTTCATTTTCACTGCTTGAGCTTGACTGCGCGTCGCTTGAGCTTGAGTCGACGTCGCTTGCACCGGCCACCATGGCTCTTGCCTTGTCCTTCTTGTAGCCGCCCTTGTTCGGTCGCCGCTTGTCCTTGTCCTTGCTCTTAGACTTGCTGAAGTGCTTGCCCTTGGAGGAGTACTTGTCTTCACGCCTCGAGTGCGCCTTGTACTCGCTCATCTTGTACTTGTTCTCCTCCGCTTCCGGGCACTCGACGATGAAGTGTCCACGCTTGCCACACTTGTAGCATGTCCCCGAGCTCCTCCTTGCATTCCTCCAGCTCTCATGTAGTCGATCAAATCTCCTTGAGAGCAAGGCCAGCTCCTCCTCGCCCAGCACATCAAACTCCTCATCTAGAATAGACATAAGAGAAGACAAAGAAATCTGTCGATAGGGAGGGTTAGCTTTGCCCTTCGATCCGCCAACAAGAGCAAGACTATGGTCAGTCGAGCCCTCATGCTTGGATTGCAACTTCCTATCAACCTCAGTCGACTTAAGCTTAGAAAAGAGGTCATCCAACTCAATGGTCAAGTATTGCCCGGACTCCTTGATGGCCTCAACCTTAGCACCCCAAACATTTGGGTCCAAGATATGCAAGAGCTTCAAAGCTTGATCATGCTCAGTGTAAGGGAAATCCTCAACATTAGTGAAGTTGAGTGAAGTTCTCATCACCGGGAAGTTGAGTGAAGTTCTCATATTGCATCCGGTAAGAGACAAAGAGGCGAGCCTTCACATGGTTATCACCACCGTGAGCAACTAACAACTTCTCCCAAATTTGCCAAGCAAGATTCAAATGGCGAACACGCTCAAACTCAGGATCACACAAGCTTCGGACCAAGTGATCAACGGCTTTTGCATTTGCCTCATACTTGGCCTTAGCACCAGCATCGGTCACCATAAGAGTATGGATGTTGGCCGGAATAGCATAGGTCTTGTCAAGCACAATGAAATCCAACAACTTGCCACGAAGAAAGATCATCATTCGGGCCGCCCACTTGTGGTAACCCTTCCCATCGAAGTGCGGCGGACCGCCCCGCTCAACGTACACCATCTTAGGATTCAAGACTTGTCAAAGTCACAAAGAATCCAGCACCAAGCTCTGATACCAATTGAAGGATCAGATGGCGACTAGAGAGGGGGGGAGTGAATAGGAGTCGGTAAAAATTCTTCTCAAAGAACCCGGCCTATACCCTAGTCAAATCCCGGTCACACACAAGCGATGGATCGAATCACACACCAATCGCCAAGACAACGAGGTTATGGATCAACCTCAAGTCTTAGGAACGATTCCTTGAAGCACACGCGGAAGCACGAAAGAAGAAGGGAGGAATCGAACCAAGGAACAAAGCTGCCAGCCTCTGGCGGAGTGTCCGGCCAGGTGGGGCAAACTGTCCGGCCAGGTGGGGAGGACTGTCCGCAATGCCCACGCGGACAGTCCGGCTGTAACACCCTAAATTCCACCTTTGATTTTGATTAAAAATTTGCTTAGCAACATTTCTATCTCGCTTAAGGAATACAAGGTTGTTGTGCACTTATAGGCATTTAATCACTTTTCTTAATTAATTAACGAAATATATGAGTTTACTGTTGCATACATGCCGGTGCATTGTTTTGAAGTGTTTGAATTCAAATCTAGGTTTGAATTCAATTGTTTGAGTGTTTTCTGAAATTTGAAACCTTTTTCTTTTTGCCTCTTAACCCTTACCCCATTTCTGGCCCGTGTTGGTTTTTGGCCCAGCGCCGGCCAGGTCCATGTTGACGGTTAATAATTGTATCAAAGTTCGTTCGTGACTCGCAAGCGTACAAGTCTCCCGTCGTAGTCAAGGGACCCTTCTTCCCTCGAGTGGTGAACCCAAGGTATCGAATCCGTGGAACAAATGTGTGACGCAAGACTTAATCTATTAAAGCCAAGTAACTTCAATCTTCGATAAAAGACCTAATGCATCTAAGTAAAAGACATGAAACAAATCTAATCTACTAAAGACCGGAGAAAACAAAGTAAGATTGGGTAGATAAACCGATCTAGAGGGATCGGGGTAAGCCTTTTGTTGAAGTTCCAAGCAAGAGAAGAAGTAGCAAATCGAATCTTAATAGAAGCCTCTTTAAATCGTGGTTTCCCGTCCAAATCCGAAAACATCCGCCTTTCGAGACCCCCGTTCGTCACAACGTATCCCTATTCATGCGGGGAGCTTAGGGCGAGTCAAAAGACAAGTCGAGATTCTTTCGGAAGATCCGGCGTGTACCTCTAGCCACCGCGGCTACAAGAACACCCTATGTAATCTATCGCGCGAATAGAATTGGAATAAGCAAAGCCGATCGAAAAACGAAATCTTCGAGGAAACACTTGATCGCTAAGAAAAGATTCAACTTGATAATTCCACTATGACAATGATACATACACAAGATCACCACCGGGATCCTTCCTTGATCTTGCTTCTAGCTCCGGGAACTCCGACGTGGTCTTCCATGCAAGGTTCCCACGTCGGCTAGGGAAACCCTAGTCAACTAGCTCGACCCTCTCCTCTCCGACATGGTGTCCCTCTCTTCTCTCTCGCTCCTCGGCGGCCGAAGACGAAATCTTCTCTCCGTGGCTCTCGGTCGGGGGCTATAAATAGCCCGATTGGCGGCTAGGGCAAAGGGCGACGAGTTTGGGCCCTAAATGGGCTCCGGGGCCGACCGGACCGGGCCGGCCGGCCCGGGCCCATTTAGGCCCGGCCCCGCGGGCTCCTTTGCCCGAGGTCGGTTCCCTTGCTTCCCGGATGCTTCCCCCTTCGCATGTAGGTCCATGTCGTCGGTTTCTCTCCGAATTGGACTCAACTCCTTGTCTTGCAAGATTCGGCACTTTTCCGGTCGGGTCCCCGGAGTCCGTCGTCTTCTCGGATCAAGTCCCCGGCTTCTTGGAGTTAAGTTTGCTTCATTGCATGACTTGTTCGGGGCTTCAAGGTCTTGTCATGAGGTGCTTGATGAACTTATCCCGAAAGTCTTGCATTCAACACTAAAACCCCGCATAAACATTAAACTCCAAAACCGACATGCACACGTGAACTTGTTATACCACGGGGGTTAGTACCAATGGATAAGGTATAAAACTCATGCCAACACCGAAGGTAAACTCATGGCTAGGTTGACGGATTTTCACCGTCAACATCTCCCCCATGCTTAAACCTTGCTCGTCCTCGAGTAAGCCTTCGATGGATATCATCATTGCTAAACAATGTTTAAACTCTGCACTTGATTACACATGAGAAAACATAATGCTCTCAAAATTTTAATTCATTAAAGTTCCATAATGTACTAGCCTTCATTTCTACGGAGGGTAGATTCTTTTAAAGCTCATCCCACAAGTATTAACATGCTCACAAAGTTTTAAATAGATCTCAGAATTTTTTGAAATGAAGATCGAGATAAAGAAAAACTAAACCAAATTCACAAATTTAAATCATCTCGTGTATTGCTCATAAACTCTCATCTCACTTGTCTCTCAAGCCTATATATTCTACTCCTTTCCCTCTCATATATATGTGGTAGGCTTTTATATGGAGCTTTGGGAAAGTTTAGTCCTAACAAGATTTTATAAATGAGGTGTTGTCAAAACAAGACAAGCTTCTCATGGTCTTACCGAGACTCGTCAAAAAGGTCATTGGAAAATAATGTTAAATCAAGGAGGGGAAAGAGAAAAATACACACACTTTAGATGAGTGGACATGTGCAAATGGCAAAGAGTGATCCCGAGGCACAAAGGAAGTCCTCGTTATCGGATTGCACATGGTTGGAAAATGAGAATGGATCTTTTTAACTTGAAGCCTTGAATGCACTCTTAGAGAACCGGGAGTTCACTTTACGCACATATATATTTTTTACGTTTCTCATATTTCTCATTCTTTTCTTTCTTTCTTTCTTATATATATATATATATATATATATATTTTTTCTTTCTTCACCTTGGAAGTCACGTACATCGCCGAATTTTTTCTTTCATCATTATATATATATATATTTTTAAAATACTCCCTTTTGAACTCTAAAACTGCACCGTACCTACCTCCTCCCCCATGCTTAGACGTTGCTCGTCCTCGAGCAAAGAGGCGAAAAATAAGGTAGGTACCGGAGATATTTTTCCTTGGAGAGATACTTGAAATCTTTAACGTTGGCACCGTCTTGCGATCTTCCTTGAATTGATGATCCATTCTCAACTATAGGTTGTGGTCAAGGAGGTAATCACAAAAAGATGATATTTGGTTTAAGGGTGGATATCCGGCGAAGTTTGCGAGATCACCGATGCGGGGATACACAATGCACGGATAAAAGGCTAGCAAAAAGATAGATACGCAAAAACGGAATGACCAGCTTCTTAGTCTCGGGCCAGAGAAATCATGGCCTGCAATAACTCACTCAAAAATAAATCTTGTACACTAAGGTTTATGCACTCAAATATATATAAGGCTTTGGATAGGTTGAGCAACACACAAGTGATATTTGTGACAAGGTTAGCAATATTTTTGAGCATAAAAGACATCTTTAATCTATTCATAACTTGAGAGCACATAAAACACTATGGGTCTTTATTTTAATCATAACCTCCGCTGAAAATTAAGCTAGCATTTAAATAAATTCAGATCTGTATTTTTAAGAGAGCACTAGCTTAAACATGCATAAATCAATTACAAAGATGAACAAAGCTGCAATTATAATCATATATCATCATGGCACGAATTTTGTAACTTTTCCAATGATATAATCAAGGTGGTGTCTTTATTAATGATGATATCAAGTTGAAATACAAACTGAAAATAAACAAACATGCTTGCTGAAATTTAAATAAAAACAGAAAATACTACGCAAACACACATAAGCAAAAGCTGAAAATTACAGAGAAAAAGAAAAGAAAAGAAAACTAAAGTTCCTAAATCTTCTAGTCCTCCGCCGGTGGTTGATGTTGATGATCTTGATAATAATACCCTTGCTCGTAATATGATTGGACATTCCTTCCGACGAATTGATTTGGCTCCACAAGGTGAAGGCGTCCAAGTTCAAAGGCGATATTTGCATTGCCTTCACCAAGTTGAGCTGCGTTAGCTTGGATGGCTGCGATGCTTTGAGCGTTTCTTGCAGCATACCCTCCAATTATGGCCATGCTTTGTTGTGGTTGGGGATGATGAGCGTAGGACTCCGCGAAGTTAGCGTTGGGCACAACATAATTTTGTGGGGGTACCGGTGCACCACCCCCCCATGCTTGCTCTTGTGGCCCTCCGTAATAACTTGGCGGAGGAGAGACCCCGCCGAATGGTTGCACATTGGGTTGTACTCCACTCGCCTGTGCGGAGGATGTTCCCTCCTCTACGATTCTTCCTCTCTTGTTCTTCCTTGCAGGGACGAGTAATCCCTCTTCCAACCAATCTTCCCTTCCTTCGGTGAAAAGCCTAAGCCTCTCATTCGGAAGGGGTAGGTTCACTATGGCCAACCGATAACCTCCTCTCTCATCTCCACTAATGTATTTGCCTTGCCGCAAATATTCAATGCCGAGAGAGGTACCTCGCAAAAGGTGAGCGGGGTTTCTTGCGATCCCCGGTCGCAAGGAAAAGGCCAACATGGAGAGATAACACCCCGAACCAATATTACCCGCCCCCGATGTTGCTTCACAACACCAACGGTTGATCATGAGGTAAGAGGGGTCAATTGGCTGCCTGGCAATTAAAGCCGAGTATAGCCAATTCAACTCTGTGTCGGTCACCTTTGTTTCCTTCATCCTCCCCAATACCCTCTTGCACATCCAAGAGTGAAATATCCGGATAATGGGGTTGCGGATGCAATTGCGTTGTTGATGGGCTCCTCCGGAGATCATGTTCCAAAATCCCGCCAACATGCCGGGTGGCACGTCAACTTTCTCCGGAGCTCCCTTGTGGAATCCAAGCAGCTCCTTCACGTGCTCGTAGGGAACCACTTGCTCGATTCCCTCCAAACGGAATGACAAGCTTTGCACCCCATCATCATCAACGATGGGTGCAATAGTCATCAAAATTTCCAAGGCGTAACCCAAGTGGGTGTCCACCGATATTCCGTTGGAGAACTCGCACCCATCCGAGGTGCCCCAACATATAGTATATGTCGGTGCAAAAACCCAAGGTGTAGAGTGCTTGGTCGTCGAACTCGACATTCGGCACAAGCCTCTTCTCAAGATTGGCGAGCCTCTCCTCCTCCTCCGCCGACAAGATGATGAAGCCGTACGAAGATTGTGTCGGGGTGTAAGGAGGTTGTGCGGTTGAGCGAGTCGATCGTCGTGGTGGCGCGGGCTGCTCCTCCGTGTGCCCACGAGGTTCGGTGAACCTCATGGAAGTGCTTCTCGCAGCCCTCATACCACCAAGGAGGAGAGCATCGTTCCTCCTCGGTGGTGCCGTGTCCGTCTCCATGCTCCGGGGAGACTCGGAAACCGAGTGCCTTCTCGAAGACGTGGTTGATGACGGCTTGGATGACGACGAACTCTTCTTCTTGGAGAAGAGACTTGTGGTTTTCTTCCACATGGTTGCTGCACTCTTTTCTTCAACTAAAACTCCGGGTTGCAACCGGTAACTAGGCACTTAAACTCTTTGATTCGGATGTGGACTTTGAGTGGATTAAGGATGTGGATTTTTTTTTCTTGAGTCATCAAGCTTGGGAAGGTTGGCTATGTCTACGGAGGTTTTGAGCACACAAACTTGAACACACAAACAAAGGAAGGAGAGGGAAGCTTGCACGCGAGAAAACGGGAGCCGGGGGCTCCTTATGTTGGTGAGGCCGCCTCGGTGCTCCTCCCCGCCTCGTCTTTCTTCCCGGCACGATCATTTCACCTCTCGCAACTTTCCCTGCCCGCGTGCTCCACGAGTTGCACCGCCCAAGCGCTCTCGTCCACTATTGGTCCTTCCACTTGATGCTTCATGTTTTGGGTCATGTCCATGCTCCCTAGCTCCACTTGCTTCACATGCCACCATGAAATTCCTACAAAGTTGATGCTTGCTGCCCACCATGCTTGTCCTTAGCATGTGGAATTGGTGAAAGTTGTTGAAAGGGAATCCAATGGTGCATGCATGATTACTAGATTGCCTCCATTAAGGTGTGTTTAAGGTCAAGCACTCCTCTAATTCGAAATTTAAATTATTTTTCAGAGCCATGCAAGAGCTCGAACATAATTTTAGAGAAGTTTTTAAACCATTAAAAACAAATGCAAGTCGAAAATATTTTCTTTTTACGTCGATTTCGGTCTCACCGGTATAGTTTGCCTTCCTTGGTTGAGAGCAGACATTTTCCCGGCTTGATCACGGGGGCATAGGTTTAGGTTCTAATTTTGGCTAAATAAGAAAGATTTTGAATAAAACAAAATTAGAATAGGCTTAGAAAAATTCTAATATTAGAGAAACCGAGGATATAGATTTTTAAAACCAACCAAAAGTTTTGATTTCTAGGTTCACGCGAGTCCTACCACGTGCTGAATTTTATTAACACTTAAACATAAATCGTGGCTCTACTCGTGTGATTTTAGCATGAAAAATAAGTCAACCTCAGCACCATAATGAGGGTGAAAGGTTGAGTTAAGGTTCTGAAATTATTTGGTTGAGGTTTCTCGAAAAGAAAAGAATCAAACAAGCACATAGGAGGGTTCATGCAAAGGGTTTTTGATAAAGCAAACATTCAATCAAGAATTATGTCTCTAATATTGTTCAACCACTTCTAAGTCTAATGTCTTTGCGTAATAAAACTCAAAACTAAATTATTAAAAAGACTCGAAAAAACCTGGAATCGGGTTGTCCTCCCGGTAGCTTATTCTTGACTCGACGAAACGGGTTGCCTCCCGCCTAGCGCTTCGTTTATAGTCCATGGCTAGACTTCTTCACTTGATTTCTCCGGATCAACGCTCTTTGCGGGCGTTGCAATCTTGGGTACCCACTTTGGCTTAGTCAATTTTTTTGGTCTTCACAGGCTGGCTTTGTCCTTGGTCTTGACGGATGCAACAACTTCCTTGTGGCTCGGCATCTCGAACTCCGGTCCTTCGGTCGTGATCTTCATGGTCTTAGTGTGATCCTTCATCTCTCCCGAATGAGCTTGAGTGGCCTTCGCCGTCTTGGGACCTTGGAGTTGTCTCGGATATTCTTCTTCGTTACCCATCGGGCGTCCGGCAAGTTGTCCCACTTGCGTCTAGCATCTTCATCACGATGAACACTTCACGTATAGAGCTTCCGACCTCCGTCACCTTGCCATCTAAATTCTTCAATATTTTCTCCATAGCCTCGAACTTAGTGACGGCGTCCTTGGACATGGTCGTACTCCACACACTCCTTGCATGAGGATCTTGCTTCGGCGGCCTTTAGGTGTTGAGCTTCTTTCTCCATCTCCATCTTCTCCATCCTCCTCTTAAGTAAACCGATATGCCACTCAAGGAATCCGACTCGTATGCATTCAGCTCTCGCAATCGTCATGCGGATAGTTGAGACTTTGATCTTGAACGGCCTCCCGGCGTCTTGAAGGTTTATGATAGGTAGATCAACGATGTCCGGGGTGCGCAGCGCTCCGGTGGTTGAGGTTGATCTTCCTTTGGACTTGGAGGTGGTGATTCCCTCGGAGATTTCGACGGTCCTTCGACTTCAATTTTTGAATCTAGGGTTTCCACCCCTTTAGCTTGTGTTGCATGTCACCTTTGCCTGTAAAGTTTTCCTGGATCATCCACAAAAAAGTTTGGGTTTCTTGGAGAGGTAGCCAACCATCTCCGGTTAGGGTTAGCAACAAGCAAAGTATGCAAAACTAGAAAGGAAAAATAAATCTATGAAAACTAGGGTTAGACAAACTAGATTAGATGTAATTTGAGGATGATCAAAGTTTAGTAGATGCAAAAATAAAACAAAATCAGTACTGAAAATTACAAAAAAAAAAGCAATAAAAAATCAAATCTTGATCACTTGTTCCCCGGCAACGGCGCCAGAAAAAGGGGCTTGTTGACGGTTAATAATTGTATCAAAGTTCGTTCGTGACTCGCAAGCGTACAAGTCTCCCGTCGTAGTCAAGGGACCCTTCTTCCCTCGAGTGGTGAACCTAAGGTATCGAATCCGTGGAACAAATGTGTGACGCAAGACTTAATCTATTAAAGCCAAGTAACTTCAATCTTCGATAAAAGACCTAATGCATCTAAGTAAAAGACATGAAACAAATCTAATCTACTAAAGACCGGAGAAAACAAAGTAAGATTGGGTAGATAAACCGATCTAGAGGGATCGGGGTAAGCCTTTTGTTGAAGTTCCAAGCAAGAGAAGAAGTAGCAAATCGAATCTTAATAGAAGCCTCTTTAAATCGTGGTTTCCCGTCCAAATCCGAAAACATCCGCCTTTCGAGACCCCCGTTCTGTCACAACGTATCCCTATTCATGCGGGGAGCTTAGGGCGAGTCAAAAGACAAGTCGAGATTCTTTCGGAAGATCCGGCGTGTACCTCTAGCCACCGCGGCTACAAGAACACCCTATGTAATCTATCGCGCGAATAGAATTGGAATAAGCAAAGCCGATCGAAAAACGAAATCTTCGAGGAAACACTTGATCGCTAAGAAAAGATTCAACTTGATAATTCAACTATGACAATGATACATACACAAGATCACCACCGGGATCCTTCCTTGATCTTGCTTCTAGCTCGGGAACTCCGACGTGGTCTTCCATGCAAGGTTCCCACGTCGGCTAGGGAAACCCTAGTCAACTAGCTCGACCCTCTCCTCTCCGACATGGTGTCCCTCTCTTCTCTTGCTCCTCGGCGGCCGAAGACGAAATCTTCTCTCCGTGGCTCTCGGTCGGGGGACTATAAATAGCCCGATTGGCGGCTAGGGCAAAGGGCGACGGGTTTGGGCCCTAAATGGGCACAGGGCCGACCGGATCGGGCCGGCCGGCCGGGCCCATTTAGGCCCGGCCCGCGGGCTCCTTTGCCCGAGGTCGGTTCCCTTGCTTCTCGGATGCTTCCCCTTCGCATGTAGGTCCATGTCGTCGGTTTCTCTCCGAATTGGACTCAACTCCTTGTCTTGCAAGATTCGGCACTTTTCCGGTCGGGTCCCCGGAGTCCGTCGTCTTCTCGGATCAAGTCCCCGGCTTCTTGGAGTTAAGTTTGCTTCATTGCATGACTTGTTCGGGGCTTCAAGGTCTTGTCATGAGGTGCTTGATGAACTTATCCCGAAAGTCTTGCATTCAACACTAAAACCCCCGCATAAATATTAAACTCCAAAACCGACATGCACACGTGAACTTGTTATACCACGGGGGTTAGTACCAATGGATAAGGTATAAAACTCATGCCAACACCGAAGGTAAACTCATGGCTAGGTTGACGGATTTTCACCGTCAACGGTCCGTGGCGCCCCCTCTCGCTCCCCGGCACGGTGCGCCGCCGCCCTTGTCCTTCTCGGCCCTAGCCGCGCGCGCGACCACCTTCGGCCCACCGCGGCTCGCCGCCTCCCGCCGCCTCTCTAACGCGCGCGGGCCCGCGCGCGTCGGTGTTCTCCTCGCGCCCCGCGGCGCCCGCGTCCGAGCCGAGTCGTGGTCGGGCCGAGCTCCGACTCGGCGTCCGTGCCGCGGGCCCGCGTGCCGGGGGGGCCCCACGCCCCTATTTAAGGCGCCGCCGGCCCCGCACCGCCCTATCCCAAGCCCCCGTGCCGCCGCCGCCCTAACCCTAGCTCGCCTAGCGCCGCCGCCACCTTGGTGCGCGCCGCCGCCCGAGTCCGAGCCGCCGCCGTCGCTCGCCCGCCTCGGTGTTGCTCTTTGGATCCGCCGCGAGGTAAGGAAGCCGCCGGTGCCGCTTGTCGCCGACCCCGTGCACCGCCCGCCCGGCCGGCTCACCGGAGTTCCCCGCCGCCGCGGCTCGCCGTGCGCCTCCGCGCCTCGCCGTCGCCGTTTCGGGATGCTTCCGTCGGGTTCGCACGTGCGCGCTCGACGTCCCGGTGAAGACCCTATGATTTCGGTGCACCCTAGCGCCGCGCGGCCTTTGCGCCGCCGCTCGCCGCGCCGCGCCGCCGCCCCCGGCCTCGCCGCCGGCCGCACCCCGCCGTTGTTGCTGCTCGCGCGAGATCGGGACCGTCGGTCCCCCAACCAGCGGCCCAGATCGCGCCACGTCTTTGGTCAGACCGGCCCTTACCGGTCAACCCTTTAACCCGCGCCCGCTTTGATCCCTGGCCGTTCGATCTTGATCCAGCGGACCAGATCCACTCCCATAGCTTTAACCGTGCTGTTTTTCTTAAAAACCCTCGAGTTTTCCCGGTTTCGCAAAAAGACCCTCCCACCTTAGAAAACCTTTACGGTTAAGCCCTGTTTTCTTCTGTTTTAGCCCGAAAACTTAAAATTCTTTACAGATTAGTCCTAAAACTTGTTTTATCCATAACTTGGTCGTTTTAGCTCCGTTTTTAGCGTTCTTTATGTCCACGCGATCGTCTCGACGAGTAGAATAGTTTTCTGTTGCTTTTACTACTGTTTGAGATGATTGGTGTACTGTTTCTTATTTATTCCCATTGTTTGCTTGTATGTGATGTGTGGAGCGTAGCGTACGAGCAATTCGGGGATTTCGCTGCTGTTGAAGAATATCAAGACCGTGAGCAGTTTTCGGTGCTGGTAGAAGGCAAGTCCTTGCTGCATTCCCGTTAAATTCCTATTACAACATGCATTTTAATTACACTGTTGTGTATTATTGCTATGCATTAAATTGCTGGGTCCTATTGTTAAGGTTCGACTAGCTTTGTTATCATATGCCTTGATCAACCTGGGTTTACTTTATGTTGGGTAGCACATGCTAGCGCTTTACGTGGTTTTGGATGGTTTAATGAACACTTGTTAATATGGATTTATTTATGCTATCATTCATGTAATGCAAGAACACTTTACTTTGTTAATCAGAACATGGAGAACCACCCAGGAAAACAGTACTACCACAAGACATATGGCTCTGTCTTAGCTTATTAATTAGTGAACTAGATGTTAGGTATGCTTTACCTGATAAGGGTTGGGGGTTGCCGGTAGTTGGTGTATAACTCGGCCCTCAGACTGATCTGCTCTATGGTAGCTTCGCAGCTGAGAGAGGTTTATGCATTGCGCTGTCAAGTAACCTAGCGGGCAACCTACATCTAGGGATCTTTGTAACGGCCTCGTAGCGTCCCTATGCAATCACACCTCGGTAGTGTGGTATGGTGCCTAGCTAGCATCGCATGGTTGGGTCTAAAACTCTTTTGGGTTTTTACGCGACTTGTGGGTAAAGATGTACAACCTCTGCGAGTGTAAAACTAACTAGTTAGCCGTGCTCACGGTCAAGAGCGGCCGGACCCTCACATGATTAATTCTATGGAAGATGGAACTTTTAAACTTGTGCATTACATTTTATGGATCTGTTGCATTTTATTATCTGGGTTTGGTATATACTTACACTTGCTAGTAATAGTTGCTTAATAAAACTTGACCAACTAAAATGCTGACTTGCTTATGAACCATCAGCTTCCACCATAAAGCCTTGCATGTTGTTATAGAACTTTTCCCTTGTTGAGTACGACATGTGCTCATGCTTGTTGTTCATTTATTGCATCTACGACCCGGTCGCTGCTCGGATGGGCGTTTTGAAGACTACTATGATGAGTTTGATGGGTTCTAGGCGTTCGTTTTCCGGTCGGTACCGTTCGTGGAGGACTTCTACGTGTTTCTTTTCCGCTGTTAGCTACTCGAACGATTGTTTAATTGAGACATTCGGTCATGTAATAACTGTTTAATACTCTCTTTACACTTTACACTGTGTTTTGGTATTCACTGCGTCGATGCATGTGTGTAACTTGATCCTGGCGCACATGTATTCTTGCATTCGGGTTTGTCCTTAAATCCGGGTGTGACACCGGCCAGGTGCCGCGGACAGTCCGCAAGGACCACGCGGACCATCCGGCCAGAAGCCACGGACCGTCCGTTAATGCCAACAGAACCACCAGAACCGACCCGAGAAAAACGGACCGTCCGCGAAGACCAGGCGGACCGTCCGCGCGGGTTCCGGACCGTCCGCTACTGAAGCTCGGACCGTTCGCAAACCGGCTGCAACGAAAACCTAGAAAAAAACCGGATCGAACGGAAACGAACCAAGAACACGAAGAACACCACGACGAACTACACGTCGCGGACCGTCCGCCACCAGCACGCGGACTGTCCGCGCCCTACGGACAGAACTGAAAACAGCCCGACCTCGAAGGTCAGCCCCTCCAATCCATCACCGGATCTCCCAAACGGTAGAAGCTGTTGAGACAAGAGTTTGGGGACATGAAAAGCATCAACCAAGGATGTTATACCCCAAAAATTTCGCCTCCTAACTTCCTAAGTCACTGGGAATCGAGGATCCTTTGAACACCACCAAAAACTAGAGCTCCGAACGAAAGTCCTTGAATCGAAGTGGTTTCCCGGCGTTTGAGGGCACAAGATCAATCCCAAAGATGCACTAGACATCCATCCATATTTCCCTCAAAGAAATCCGGGAGAAACCCACTCAAATCCGCGGAATCACACCAAGAGCAATGGCACCAAAAACAAGTACGAAAAAGACCACGAAATTCACAACGCCGAATCTTCTATACAAACCAGGAAAGATTCACAAGGTCTAGCATGCCGCCCTAGAATACATCCCTCTCAACAAATCTCTCATGAAGCTCTCATGCTAGCCTAGAGAAAATGGAGAAGAAAATAGTCCTGGAAAATGAGAAAGAGGAGGCGGGAAATGAAACCCTAAGTCGCGGAGAGAGAGCCATCCACACACACTCATGGCTTATATATCGGGTCCCGCCGGTGTGGGAAATGACTTGACTACCCCTAACTCAACTACTGCGATACAACCCACGCAGGGGCATTTATGTAATGTTTGTGGGTCTTGCCATCGGACGGCCACGCCTTCGCCGCACCCCGCGTCCTCCCGACGCAAGCCATGCGATCCCGCCGCGTGTCCTCCGCTTCGAAGCTTCCCGACACGCCGGGATCCCGTCTCTGTCGTGTTGAGCTTTAGGACTTGGTTTTGAGGCCCAAACCAAGAAACCGTCCACCGATGGTTTTGTGGGCAAACCACCAAACCCCGCGTGCTCGGCCCGGCCTCCCGCCAAGCCTCTTGACTCGACCGCCACCGTGCACCGGCTCGATCGTTCATGACTTCGTCTGGCTCGTCTCGCCACCATGTGACCCACACCTAGTCCCGCTGTCCACCGGGTCCCTCGAACCGAGCCTACTTGTCTCTCCATCTCCCGGAGGCCCCTCAAGGCTGAAGACCTTTCGCTCCCGTTCTTCACCTGCAACAACACGAACTAGGCCGCAGCCTACACCTACACACTGAGCCAAGAGTCAGTCCAACACCCGTTGTCTATCACTCATCACTGAGGAGCGGTCATCCATCGACCACTGGGACGCTCCTGGTCCTCAGAGGTACCCATTACCTTCTCCCGCGCGGATCAATGGACAAGTTTCTCTGAGCTAGGGCGTTTTCCACTTGTCCTGAAACCAGTAGTCACGGGCTCCAGACTCAACAAGGTGCTTATCGATAGCAGAAGCGGGCTCAACATCCTTTTCACCAAGACCTTGAAGAAGATGAAGCTCGACATCACCCACATGCTCACCAAGAGCACTTCTTTCTATGGCATCGTCCCTAGTAACGCAACTATTCCTCTAGACTCAGTGGTCCTACCAGTTACCTTCAGGGAAACCAGGGAGAACTATCGCACCGAGTACATCAAGTTCGAGGTTGCGGACTTCGAGACCTCCTACCATGCCATCCTTGGCAGACCAGCTATCACCAAGTTCATGGCGGTACCTCACTACACCTACTTGGTACTCAAAATGCCAAGTCCTGTCGGAGTACTCTCATTGCAAGGGGACTTGAAGATATCTTTCGACTGCGACATAGAAGCTGTAGAACTTGCAGCCACTAATCAAGTACCCAACGCAATGATGGAAATCTACGTCGCCTCCAAGAAGCTTGCCCCAGAGAACTTGAGATCCCTGTGAAGACTGACACAGCCAACAAACCTCAACCATCCGAGGAAGTGCAAGTCAAGGCCATCGATCTTGGGACAAGCGACAACAGCAAGACTACCTTGATTGGAGCGGGTCTTGTCGGTGTTTTAGACCGGCAACCTACTAAGGGGAGTACCCAAAGTAGATGAATGCGGCCTCGCCGAGATCGGTAACCCGAAGGAAGAGACACGTGGCACACAATTTAGACAGGTTCGGGCCGCGAGGTGCGTAATACCCTACGTCCTATATGCTGTGTAGCTCTGGATTGATTGGGTACGATTACAAGATGATGCAATCTTACGCCGTGAGATGAGGTGATCTAGAGAGGGGTCCCTGCCTCGCCTTATATAGCTCGGGAGGCAGGGTTACAAGTTAGTTCAGGGAGAGAGTACTAGTCGAGTACGTCTAGGAGTCTTCTATACAGTGCGGGACATGTACAACTTCCTAACCGAGTATTTCTCCTCTGTAGTCCTTGTGCTTCACGCCATCAGGTGTTGTGCAGCGCAAGTCGGGTAGTCCCAGGGGCCCACCGAGTAGTCGGTCCTGGTACCCACTGAGGTGGTGGGCCCAGGGAGGTCCATACGACAAGCCCCCGAGTACTTTGTAGTTGAGAAGGATAGCTTCAAGTAGTCTTGACGGCCTTGACGAGTAGTCCCCAAGCGTCCCCGAGTACTACAAGTCAAAAGTCCTCAAGAGTAGTCGAAGCATCCCGAGGCTGGAATGTACTCCAGCTGATGATTGAGCAATCTTGAAGTCTTCTCGAGTAGTCCCAAGCGTCCTCAAGTGCTGCCCTTGAAGGTCTTCAACAATGCCCCTGTTGTCTTGAAGCTGAAACTGATATGGAAGTGCGATTGCAAAATCGCACTCCATATGGAGTACCCCCGAGCCTTAGGTTGAGTTGTAGACTCTGGCTGAGGGTCCATCTGAAGTTTTGGCAAGAAAATCCCGAAAAATCCGGAGAAAAAACCGAAGGCCACGTGGCACGGAGCCCCCGAGCCTTGAGTCGAGTACTTCCTCTCGAATTGAAGGTTCATCTTTGTAGAATGTGTCCTGAGTTGCTCTTGAGTCTGGTCGCTCTTCAAAAAGTCAAGTTGGAGTAGCCGAGCCCCCGAGGTGAGGCGCGTCGACTAGTAGAAGTTGAAGAGTCAGGCGTCGCCGCTGAGTCAGCCACGCGCAGACTTATCCATCCAGCCGTTGGAGGGGCCGCTGTTGACTTATAAATAGAAGACAAAACCCTTAAGGTTTTTCTCCCAACGCATTCCCAGCCATTCCTAGCAGATCTAGCCAGGGATCACCACCAGTGCGCACTACCGCTATAGAGAGCTTGTAGATCCAAGCGCGCGCCGTAGAGAGCCAGTGCTGTAGCCCCCGAGCGAATGCATGTGAAGACACCGTGCAACTGGAGGATGAAGTCGTCACCGTCGAAGACCACGAAGGCCGCCGGCGGGAAGAAGAGGGCCCGTGAAGAGGCTGCCGGATCTGCTGCGGGGACATCGCCGCCAGTGTCTCCGCCGCGACCAGATCCGAACCGCGAATGGAAGAAATCCAAGGCGAAGACTGAAGACTTGCTAGCACTTCTCAACAGTGGGTTCCTGCGGGAGAAGGAGGTGGATATGTGGAGGGCCGCCGCCGGGGATCCGTACCCCATGGAGAAAAACCCGGACGAGATCCCGATGTTCGCGCGGTTCGCGGAGTGCGGACTGTCTCTCCCGGCGAGCGACTTCCTCAAGGGGCTACTGGGGTACTACGGTATCGAGTACCTCAACCTCAACCCTAATGGTATCTTCCACACCGTCGTCTTTGTTCATTTTTGCGAAGCCTTCCTGGGGATCAAGCCCCTTTGGATCTTGTTCCGGAAATTCTTCTGGGTGAAGCCTCAACCCAACGCCAGTAATCCCCGAGTAGTCAGAGGTGCGGGGATCCAGATGACGAAGGATGCCGCTGAGCAGTACCTCTCCTACAAATTGATAGATTCCAATCAAGACTGGAAAGCCAAGTGGTTCTATGTCACAAACCACCACCCGGAGCTGCCGAAGCCCAGTGGGAAGCAGCCCAAGCACAGACCATGGTGGAACTCAGAGCCGACGATGCAAGAAGGGCTCCAGTTGCCCGAGTTGTTGGCGAAGATCAAGGCACTAAGGGAAGCCGGGCTGAGGGCCGAGCATGTGGCCTTCAGCTTTATGAAGCGAAGGGTGCAGCCACTGATGGCCCGCGACACCCAACGAGTACACCGGCAACGACGACACGTCGCAGTTGCCTGGAGATGAAGTCGACGACGACGACATTGTTGATAGGCTGGCCCGGATCTTCAAAGATATGCCGGCGTACATGCCGTGCCCCATACCAGAGTTCTCCGCCGCGCGCCCACCAAATCAGGTTAGTGGCCGCATCCGTAGCCGAGTACTCATTACGTAGGAGTAGTCGCACTGATGAGTTGTGCTTCTTGCAGGATGACTTGAAGAAGTTCGTCTCCGAGCCGGCGTCGCCTCCTCAGCTAGTCGAGGTCCTATAGGAGGGGAAGGCCAAGGCCAAGGAGCGGCGCGAAGTCGGCGAGGGAGACGACACAGTTGTCATCAAAGACACGTCCGATGAGGAGGACGATGAAGAGACGCTGCAGGACCGCTTCCAGCTGCGGTCGAGGTTCAGCCGCCCTGGCTTGCCTCACATACCTCTCGTTCAGGATCAGCCAGCTAGTCTGGAGGCTAGCCTGCCCGCGCCGCCGAGGAAGCCGCGCAATGTGGCCCGCAAGCGCGTTGCCAAGGAGTTGAAGGTCACGGAGACCACATCCCGAGAGGTAAGCCATCTTGAAGAAGGTAGTCGAGTACTTATGTCTCGATGTAGCGTGTTGATGACGAAGTTTCCTTGCTTGCAGGAGATGCCACCTTCCGAGCCCGTTGAGCAGGGCGACGAAGGCGTCGGGGACACGGTGGGGGAGGCAACTGAAGCTAGTCGCAGCCCAGCCCCCACTGTAGAAGAGCTCTTGGCGCAGATGGAGCGCCAAACCCCTGCTGCTCAGGGGAGCGCGAGACCCGCCGGCTGCCGCGCCGAAGAGGCGGCGGCCGCGGGTGTAGGAGGAGGCGCCTGCCGAGGCGGGACTGGTCGACATCGCCAGTATCCTCGGCGCCCCAACCGTGACAGTAGTCCGGTCGAGCTTGTAAGTATTTATCCTTCCCGAGCAGTACTTGGATATGGTAGTCGTACTTGATTGACAACTGGCTTGTGTACTCTACAGGAAATCGACGGACTTGTCCTGGGAGGGGGATGAACCCGCTACAGAGGTGGCGGAAGAATAAGCCGCGCCGCCTGCTGAGGAGTCCGCTCCCACCCCTCAGGCAGAGCCCAAGGCGCCGGCTGCTGAGGCTACGTTGTCTGAGGCCAGCGTCGTTGAAGGTAACTACTCTCTCAGGTGGAGTTAGCCCAGAAGAGTAGTCGTAGTCGCCAGGTATGACTGATGCACTTGTTCTCTTGTCGACAGGTGCTGAGGCCGAGGGGAGCGACATCCCGTCGGTGGTGCCCGTTGAGGATGTGGCACTGGGAACTCAAGAGGCTGCCGGAGAAGCCCCCGAGCCGATGGAGCTGGCCGCCGGAGAAGCCGCCGCGACGACTGGATGAGAAGGGGACGACACGCTGGCAGAACCCGCTCTGGAGGTGGTCGTCCACTCGCCGGAGATTCAGGACGCGGAGCCAATCCGCTCGGCGCCGATGACCGAAGCCGCTAGAATAGTCGTGGCGGGCTCGAGCTGTTAGCAGATGATCTCGTTGACCCGGCGACGGTGGCTCGGCACCTGGAGGCGGTACGCCAGGCCGAGCGATGGATGAAGGTGAGTATTCGACACTCTTGAGTAGTCAATCCTTTAGTTTTGAGTACCCATTTGACATGTGTTGTCTGTGCAGGACGTCGTGGAGAGGTCCCGCCAGAAGTCGGAGATGCTTCAAGGGTATGGCGACGCGGTGCTCCGGGCTGAGACATTGGAGGAGCAACTCGTGAAGTCCCGGAAGCACGCCGCCGCCATGCAGTCAAAGCTGGACACCGCCTTCGCCAAGTACCACAATGATGTCCAAGAGGTGCAGGAGAAGAGCGACGATCTGGTGCAGAAGAACAAGTCTCTCCGCAACAAAAACAAAGGTATACCATTGTCTTGTTGAGTACTTATTGGAGGTCGAGAGGTAGTCTGACCCGCTGTGCCTTATTGATTGCAGAGCTTGAGACTCGGGTGGACCAGCTGAAGGCTTCAGAGACTGATCTGAAGAACCTCTTCTATCGGGAGCAAGAGGCCCGCCAGGTACTGGAGTACGATTATAAGGAGTTTGCTTACGAGTGCGACAAGCACATGGAGCTTCGTATTGCATCAGACCATGACCTCGTCAACTGCTACAAATCCTTGCAGAAGCTGGACGAGGATTGCGAGAACCTGCGGGCCCAGCTCAAGGAACTTGAAGAAGCCGCGCTCCCCATCGCGAGGCTGCTGGTGCCTCACCCTGGCGGTCCGAAGATAGCACCCCTGGTGGACCGGTTGAAGGAAGCCCCCAACCGGCTGGCGACCTACGTGAAGCATTTGGCGAAGTCGATCCCGAACCAGGTGCTGACCTTCATGAAGTCATACTTCCCGAAGGCTCCCGTAGATGTAGTCGCCGGCGGGCTAGCCACCAACTGTACTGATGAGCAGTATGCGGAGCTGCTGGAACAGATGGCACCTATTGCAGAACAAGTCGCCGAGAAACTTAATCTCCAGTAGTCCTGTAATGGTTAGCTCGTAGCAGTAGTTGTACAAAAACAATTGTAATGAAATTGTTTAAGTATGAATGAAGAGAAACTTCCATGAATGAGTACTCGTTATCGCGATCTTTGAGTGCGGAGTCCCATCGTGGAGTTGTCGTGAGTAGCCGTACTCGGCGGTAGTCCCGTTGAGGGGGAAGACAGTAAAGTAGTTGATGAATAATCAAACTTTATTACTGAAGAAGTACACCTCGATGGCCAGGGCCGTAGTTACAGAGTAGTCGCCAGGACCCGGAGGCCGCCTACGGCTAAGTAGTGCTAGGGCATGTAGCCGCTTACAGCAGTAGATCCGTAGGTAGCCGTATAGGCTAGATCTAGGAGTACATGGTCTCTTAGTAGACCACTGCTAGAGTCCTTTGTCGCTCGTCGCGGCCCAGGATCCGTAGGTAGCCGCATGGGCTGGATTCTGGAAAGGAGCGATCCGAGACCGGTGCCCGGACTCGGAGGCCGCTTACGGCGAAGGGGTAGTCCGGAGGCCGGTGCCCGGACCGGAGGCCGCTTACGAGCGAAGGAGTAGTCCGGAGGCCGGTGCCCGGACCGGAGGCCGCTTATGGTGGAGGGGTCTTGATGTAGTCGTGTAGACTTGAGCCCCCAGGGTAGTCGTGTAGACTAGGTGTAGAACCGATAGAGTTGGTCGACGTTCCACGAGTTGTTGACGTCTTCGCCTTCAAGCATCTGGAGGCGGTAGGAGCCCGGTCTGGTCACCTTTGCAACTGTGAAGGGACCTTCCCAGGGCGAGCTGAGCTTGTGTAGTCCTTCCGTGTTCTGGATGCGACGGAGGACAAGATCACCAACGTTGAAGGAGCGTTCCTTGACGTTGCGATCATGGTAGCGTCGGATATCCTCCAGGTACCTTGCATATTGGACGAGGGCGGTGCTGCGAGCTTCTTCGAGCCCGTCGATGTCAACTCGTCTGCTGTCTTCAGAGACGCCTTCGTCGTAGTGCTCCACTGCTGGTGAGTCCCACATGACATCGGCAGGGAGGATTGCTTCGGAGCCGTAGACAAGAAGTATGGGGATTGCCCCTTGGCTTGGAGGGCTGAGTACGTAGCCCCAGAGTGCATTGGGTAGCTCCTAGATCCACTGGCCTCCTTTGGAGTTAGCGGCGTCGTGTAGCCGCTTTTTGAGAGCGTTGAGCACCATCCTGTTGGCGCGCTCGACTTGTTCGTTGGCCCTAGGGCGGGCAACTGAAACATATCAGACGTCAATCCCGTTGTTCTCGCAGTACTCCCAGAATTGGTGATTGTTAAAGTTGGAGCCCAAGTGTGTGATGATGCGATGGGGTAGTTCGTAGCGGTGTACTAGTTCATCCAGGAAGTCGAGTACTCTGTCAGCCTTGGGGCATGTAACCGGCTTGACCTCGATCCACTTGGTGAACTTGTCGATGGCCACCAATACTCCGTTGAATCCACCTTGGCGCAGTTGGTAGTGGCCCAATCATGTCGAGCCCCCAGCAAGCGAAAGGCCAGGTTGGCGGTATGGTAACTAGCTTGTTGGCTGGAATGTGTTGCTGCTTAGCGAAGTATTGGCACCCTTGGCACCTTCTGACGAGTTCTTCAGCGTCGCCCAGAGCTGTGGGCCAATAGAAAGCTCGTCGGAAGGCCTTGCTGACCAGCGTGCGGGAGGACGCGTGGTTGCCGTAGACGCCTTTACGGATCTCCTCCAAGATGTCCTTGCCTTCTTGTCTGGGGACGCACTTCATGAGTACTCCAGAAGATGCGCCCCGCCTGTAGAGCTTGTCTCTGACGAGGACGTAGGACTTGGCACGGCGGATGAGCTGCTCGGCCAAGTTCTTGTCCGAAGGAACCTTCTGCTCGCTGAGGTAGTCGATGAAGGGCTGCCTCTAGTCCACGTCGATCATCATGACCTCCCCGGCCGGCCGGGGGTGCGGCGGGGCCAAGTGGTCGGTGGCGCCAGCTCCGGGATGGATGGCGCGTTAAGCTCGTGGACGAAGACACCCGCTGGTACTTGAGCGCGAGTAGAACCAAGCTTCGACGGGACCTCCGCCGCAATGTTGTTGTCGCGGACGATGTGGTGGAACTCGAGACCGTAGAACTTGTTCTCGAGCTTGCGAACTTCTAGGCGATGGGCGTCCATGTTCTCCTTGTTGCGGTCCCGGACTTGTTGACTTGGTTGATGACCCCCGCGGAGTCGCCGTAGACTAGTAGCCGCTTGATGCCCGGTGAAGCCGCGAGGCGGAGCCCGTGTAGCGCAGCTTCGTACTCGGCTTCGTTGTTTGAGACCTTCCAGAAGATCTGCATGACGTACTTGAGTTGTTCGCCAGTTGGAGAGATCAAGAGTACTCCCGCACCTGTGCCCTCGAGGTTGAGTGAGCCGTTGAAGTACATCACCCAATGCTCTGGGCGCTCGGTTGGAGTAGGTAGTTGATTCTCCCGCCACTCTGCCATGAAGTCGACTAGTGCCTGCGACTTGATGGCTGTGCGTGGCTTGAAGTCGATGTTGAGGGCGTCGAGTTCTACTGCCCACTTGGAGATTCTTCCAGTAGCATCTTGGTTCCGCAGGATGTCGCCGAGCGAGTAGTCGGTGACGACAGAGATCTAGTACTCCTGGAGGTAGTGTCGTGCTTCCGCGAGGTGATGGGCACTGCGTACAGAAGCTTCTATACGGGCTGGTAGCGTGTCTTGGATTCTGACAGGACCTCGCTGACGAAGTAGACTGGTCGCTGGACTGGGTAGGCGTGGCTGTCTTACTGCTGCTCGACGATGATGGTAGTACTGACCACGTGAGTAGTCGCAGCGAGGTAGAGCAGTAGCTGCTCGCCTTTGCGAGGAGCCATGAGGACTGGTGGCTTCGATAGCAAGTCCTTGAGCTGGGCAAGGGCTTGGTCCGCCTCCGGCGTCCACACGAACTTCTCTTGGTGCTTGAGTAGTTTGGTGAAGGGGTGCCCCGTTCTCCAAGCTTCGAGATAAATCTGTTCAAGGCCGCCATGCACCCGGTCAGCATCTGGACGTCTTTGATGCACATGGGAGCTTTCATGCTGGTGATGGCAGAGATCTTCTCGGGATTGGCTTCGATGCCGCGATGGCTGATGATGAAGCCGAGTAGTTTGCCCGAGGGTACGCCGAAGACGCACTTGTTCGGGTTGAGCTTCCAACAAGACTCACGCAGGGATGCGAAAGTCTCTTCAAGATCATCGATGAGGGTACTGGAGTTTCTGGTCTTGACGACCACGTCATCCACGTAGGCTTCGATGTTCGTGTTGAGTTGCCTCTTGAAGCAGGCCTGGATGGCTCGTTGGTATGTAGCGCCGGCGTTCTTCAACCCGAAGGACATGGTCGTGTAGCAGTACGCGCCAAATGGGGTGATGAATGCAGTCTTCTCCTGGTCTTCTTCCTTGATCGCGATCTAGTGATACCCGGAGTAGCAGTCGAGGAAGCAGAGCAGGTCGCAGCCCGCCGTGGAGTTGATGACTTGGTCAATCGCGGCAACCCAAAGGGGTCCTTGGGGCAGTGCTTGTTGAGGTCGGTGTAGTCGACGCACATCCTCCACTCGTTCGAGTTCTTCTTGCGGACGAGGACGGGGTGGGCGTGCCACTCAGGATGGAAGACTTCTTTGATGAAGCCGTCCGCAAGTAGTTTGGCGAGTTCCTTCTTGATGGCGTCCCGTCTGTCGTCGGCGAAGCGGCGGAGGTGTTGTCGTTTTGGGGTAGCTTTAGGATCGACGTTGAGGGAATGCTCGATCAACTCCCTGGGCACCCCTGGCATGTCCGCTGGCTTCCACGCGAAGATGTCGCGGTTAGCCCAGAGGAAGTTGATGAGCACGTCTTCCTATTTGGAGTCGAGGCCCGCCCCGATGGTGGTGGTCTTGCTGCTGTCACCTGTCCCGAGGTCGATCGTCTTGACCAGAACCTCCTCAGCTGGCTGAGGCTTGTTACCTTTGTTCGACTTCTCTGGGATGTCGAGTTCACTTGGGGCAAGCTTCTTCGATGCAGCGTAGATCTCCATCATAGCGTTGGGTACTTGGTTTGTGGAGGCGATCTCCACAGCTTCCGTGTCGCAGTCGTGCGAGATCTTCAAGTCCCCTTGCAGTGAGAGTACACCTGCTGGGCTTGGCATCTTGAGTACCAAGTAGGTGTAGTGGGGTACCGCCATGAACTTGGCGATAGCCGGTCTGCCGAGGATGGCATGGTAGGACGTCTCGAAGTCCGCGACCTAGAACTTGACGTACTCGGTACGATAGTTGTCCCGAGATTCCCCAAAGGTAACTGGCAGGACCACTGAGCCTAGTGGGATAGCCGCGTTCCTGGGACGATGCCGTAGAAGGGTGAGGTGCTCTTGGTGAGCATGTGGGTGATGTCGAGCCCCATCTTCTTTAAGGTCTTGGCGAAAAGGACGTTGAGCCCGTTTCCACCGTCGATGAGGACCTTGTTAAGCTTTGATCCCGCGACCACCGCCATCAGGACTAGTGGGAACCGTCCTGGTTCCGAGAAGCTTGACCACAGATCCGCGTGGGAGAAGGTAATGGGTACCTCCGACCACCTGAGAGGGGTCGGAACCGCTGGTTCAATGCTCATGACTTCTCGACGGGTAGCCTTTTGTCCCCGGCTGCAGGGTAGTCCATCGAAGAGGACGTTGACCGTCTTGTCGGGTTCCTAGAAGTCGTCATTGCCTCCGTCGTTCTTCTTCTTGCCTTTCTTGTCATGAGGGTGCGGTGGCTCTCGAGTACTCTTGAGTGCTCGCCTGAGTTGATAGCACTGCTCGGTGGTGTGGTTGCCGTCCAGATGCCACGGGCACTTCTTTTTCAGCAAGTCTTTGAAGCCGCCAGAGGTCTTCTTCGAGTTCTCCTTCGCAGGGGGTTGGATAGCCGCGACAATGTTGTCTGGCTTGCGCTTGCGGTTGGGACCCGAGTAGTTGTTGTTGTTGCGACTGCCTTGATTCCTGTTGTTGCTGCCGCCGCCGCCAGTGTTCTTCTTTCTCTTGCCACGGATGGCATCGTACTTGGCGTTGGCTTTGTCTTCTTCATCTGCCTAGGAGGTGATCATATCCTTCAGGTGAGTGATGGACCTGGGGCGGCGTCGACCGAGGTCTTCGAAGGTGCGATGGTGGTAGAGACCGTCTTGGAAGAGGTCGATGACCTCCTTGTCGGTGACGTCGACTACGGTGGCGCGCTTGTCGAAGAAGCGCCGCATGTACTTGCGAAGGGTCTCGCCCTGTTCCTGCTTCACCATAGCCAGGTCCATGCGAGTACCCGAGTGGCCCATGGCGCCCGTGAAGTTGCTGGTGAATTGCTCCTTCAGCTGGTCTCACTTGTCGATCGAGTGCTTGTCCAGCGACTCGAGCCACATGAGCGGAGCCTGGTCCATGCAGAAGGGGAAGTAGAGGCACTTGGTGTCGTTGTTGCCACCAGCGTTCTCGATGGAGACGGCGTAGTATCTGAGCCACTAGATGGGATCCTGCTTCGCGTCGTACTTGGTAATTCCCAGAGGTTTGAACTTGTCCGGGAGGAGTAAGTTGCGAAGCCGAGGATAGAAGGCGGGGAAGCCGTCGTTGTCGCCTGCTGTGGCGGACTTCTTCCGCCGCAGTTCTTCGATCTTCTGGCGGGCGTCGTAGCCGCCCTGTGAGGCTTCAGAGGCGTGGCTGTTCGCGTGGTCTCGACCGCCGCGACCGCCTCCGCCACCGGCCCTCCTGTTGGCCCCATGGTTGGAGCTTCGCCGTCGGCCGCCGCCGCCGCCAGGATCGCGGTGAGGGATGATCTCGCGATCGCCGCCAGCAGCTGCGGCACTGTTGCCAGCCTGAGGGTCCGCCGGCGTTGGCACGGGTACGGTTGGGCTGAACCAGCAGCTCAGCTCGAGTACGGTTACGGCCGAGGTCCGCGCTGCGACTTGTAGCTTCGTTGTCATGGTTTCTGGCGGGGGCGGGTGGGTGACCCTGTTGTCGACTCGCATGAAGTAAGCGTCTTCTGCGAGCTTAGCGATGACTTCTCCAGAACGTATCCCCTGAGCTTGGCGTGCGATCGCTGTGATCGACACGAGGCATTGCTCCGGGGTGGTGTGTACCCTGCTCTCGACGGCTTCGAGAGCTTCTGCGAGGTTGCGGATGGGGAGGTTGTCCCGGAGACGCCGGCGCCGTTCGTTGCGGCTTCTGTTATGCTCATGTCGAGCGTCCCTGTTGGCGTCGGTCTAATTTGCGGGTACTTCAGCAGACAACTCATCTGCGGAGATGTCTTCAAGGTACTTGTCCTGTGCCGTCCCTGAAGGTATTGGCGTGTCGCCGGCAGCCATGAAGACTTGGCGATCGGGGTTGCCAAGGCTGGAGTCAGAGCTTGCCACCTCAGTTGGAGAATACTCCTCGGTTCGAGTGAGTGGTGTTCCCTCCTGGAACGGGAGCGAGTCGAGGTAGGCGACGTAGCGTGAGTTCCCACTTATCAGGTCGGCGGGCTTGCGGTCGGGCCAGTAGACGAATCTCCCGGCCGGCGTGGATGTTATAACTAGCCCGAAAGCCGGCCCTGATAAGGGTTGCTCAGTGGAGTTGTCCTCGGACTCGGGGTCCTCAGGGTCCGACCCAAAGTCGAACTCGTACGCGGAGTCCGAGTAGAAGCTGGAGAGGGGGTTGGAGTCCGAGGCGTGGCTGGGGGCGGTGTCTAAGTCCGAGTTGTACTCGGGTACGGGCTCCTTGCCGGCCCGGCGTGTAGAGGGAGCCTCCGTGCGGGCCCTGCTGAGGTTGCGGGGGCCACGCGTGGAGCGCTCGCGGGGTGGTGAGACCACGTGCGATGGCTAAGTAGCCGGCTCGCATGCGATAGCCCACGGAGACGTCGAGTTCGAGTTGGAGGCGGATCCGAGCTCGAAGTCGGCGTGTTGGTCGAAGAGCGAAATTTCGCCGAACTTGCCGGTGAGTTCACCCGTGACTACTTCAGGAAGCGTCACGAAGCCAGTCTCCTGGTTGGGCGGCATGGTGAGGCGGCGTTGGAAAGATCCAGTGCCGTTAGCAGTGCAGACCCAGGCACCGAAGACGAAGGTGTCGCCGCGGTCGAAGGCGACGGTTGGCTTGATGTAGACAGGAGCCATCGAGTTCGCCATGTGATCTCGGGCGAGATCCCCTACCTGGCGCGCCAGCTGTCGGTGTTTTAGACCGGCAACCTACTAAGGGGAGTACCCGAAATAGATGAATGTGGCCTCGCCGAGATCGGTAACCCGAGGTGGTGGGCCCAGGGAGGTCCATACGACAGGTCTTGGCCCGAAATAGGAAGACACGCTCGTCAGCTTCCTCCAGGCTAACCGAGACATCTTCGCGTGGAAACCTGCGGACATGCCAGGGGTGCCCAAGAGACTGATTGAGCATTCACTCAATGTCGACCCTAAAGCTACCCCCAAACGACAACACCTCTGCCGTTTTGTCGACGACCAACGGGATTCCATCAAGAAGGAACTCGTCAAACTACTCGCGGCTGGCTTCATCAGAGAAATCTTCCATCCTGAGTGGCTCACCAATCCCGTCCTCGTCCGCAAGAAGAACACAAACGAGTGGAGGATGTGTGTCGACTACACTGATCTCAACAAACACTGCCCCAAGGACCCCTTCGGGTTGCCACGGATTGATCAAGTCATCGACTCCACGGTGGGCTGTGACCTGCTCTGCTTCCTCGACTGCTACTCTGGATACCACCAGATCGCAATCAAGGAAGAAGACTAGGAGAAGATCACGTTCATCACCCCGTTTGGCGCCTACTGTTACACAACGATGTCTTTCGGGTTGAAGAACGCCAGCGCCACCTACCAGTGAGCTATTCAGGCTTGCTTTAAGAAGCAGCTCAACAAGAACGTCGAAGCCTATGTGGATGACGTGGTTGTCAAGACCAGAAACTCCGACACGCTCATCGCCGATCTTGAAGAGACTTTCGCATCCTTGCAAGAGTACCAGTGGAAGCTCAACCCCAACAAGTGCGTCTTCGGCGTACCATCAGGGAAACTACTCGGCTTCATCATCAGCCATCGTGGCATCGAGGCCAACCCCGAGAAGATCTCCGCCATCACCAACATGAAAGCTCCCACCTGCATCAAAGATGTGCAGAAGCTCACCGGGTGTATGGCGTCCTTGAACAGATTCATCTCAAGGCTTGGAGAACGGGGGCTACCTTTCTTCAAGCTACTCAAACACTAAGAGAAGTTCGTGTGGACCCCAGAGGCGGACCAAGCCTTGGCTCAGCTCAAAGACTTCCTGTCCAAGCCACCAGTCCTCTCCGCTCCACGCAAACAGGAGTAGTTACTGCTCTACCTCGCCGCGACTACCCATGTGGTTAGTACTGCCATCATTGTCGAGCGGCAGGAAGACGGCCAGGCCTACCTAGTCCAGCGGCCAGTCTACTTCGTCAGCGAGGTCCTGTCAGAGTCAAAGGCACGCTGCCAGCCAGTGCGAAAGCTACTCTATGCAGTGCTCATCACCTCGCGGAAGCTACGACAGTACTTCCAGGAGTATTCAATCACCGTGGTCACCGACTACCCGCTCGGCGACATCCTACGGAACCAAGATGCTACTGGAAGAATCTCCAAATGGGTAGTCGAACTCGGCGCCCTCAACATCGACTTTAAGCTACGCACAATTGAAGGACCGAAACGGCGAACCAGAGAGGCGGGGAGTGAATGGGAGCCGATAAAAATTCTATTCAAGAATTCGGCCTATGAACCCGATTTCACCCGTGCACCTCCGCAAGCTTCTCTTGCCAAGGTCACGTAGCCACTGAAGTGCTACTAAACCTAGGAGCAAGACCCAACCAACAGCCATAGCACACACGCAGCGGAAACACACACGACACGGCTGCTGGCAGCCCAAACCAGTCAAGCCGGTTTCTGAAACCGGTCAGACCGCTTCTGTTGGACTTAGCCTCACGCGAGGGGGGGAAACCGGTCGGTCGGTTTGGCAAACCCGATCCGTACCGACTTTGTCCAGAACCTCCCTAGAGACCCAAAACACCTCTAGAGCCTTTCCACATCCAAACAAAATAAGCCATGGCACAACAGAGACTTCCTTGCTCAAAAACCCTTCTCGACAGCCCACAGGGTGAAATCAGTCAGGCCGGTTTTTGCCTGGACAGTCGGGAAGAACACGGCCCGCAGGAAAAACTCAACACTCCCTCCAATTGATCTCCCGATTCGTTCCACAGATCAAAGTGAGACTTTGGGGATAGTTGGGGTACCTCGTGGGCTACCCTTGGCTAGAAGCTCGGTCCCCAAAACCTACTAAATCAAGAGGAATCGAAGAAATCCCGCCAAGACCTCCTCTAATCCTAAAACACCGAAAACCCCAAAATCGAGCCCCTTAACTCACAGATTTGGGAGGGAATAACAGGCCAAAGAACCACGAAGGGTTCCCACAAATTTCCCCCACCAAATCCCCAAGAGCAAGGTCCCGTAAACACTCCAAGAAAACCACCAAGAGAGGGCTCCAAAAATCACCACCAAGAACAACCGGGAACAACACAACAAGGCCTTGAGGAACCACGCCGAATCATCTATACATGCCACAAAGGTTCATACAAGGTCTAGCCTGCCGCCCGATCATCCAACCCTCTCACAAGATCTCACCATGAAGCTCTCAAGCTAGTCCTATTGAAATCCTAAGAAAATAGGAAGGGAAAATAGGAAAGCAAATGAACTAGGGTTGCAAGAGATGGCTGCCATCTTCTCACCTCATGGGTTATATGGAGGCAACCGAAAGTCTAAAATACCCTTACTTAATAACTAGGGATACAAGCCCCTCAAGGGCGGTTTTGGAAGTCTTCAGATTTTCTCCATCGGACGGATGCCCAGCGACCGCACTTCGCGTAGCCTCGACGCAAGCCTTGCGATCCCGACGCGTGTCCTCCGCTTCGAAGCTTCTGGCGCCCTGCGACCCCAAACCGGTCAGACCGGTTCTCCAAGCCGGTCAGGCCGGTTTTGGCCAGATAGACACACCTGGTCTTCGGCCTCGGCTTTATGGCTCAGCCGAGTAACCCGGTGATTTTCCGCTGAACCACCGCAAACCCCGCGAACTTGATGTAGCCTCTGCCAATCACCACTCATGACTTGGCTCCCACGAAGTCCCGACTCGACCTTGGTTTTGTGGCTCAACCAAGAAACCATCCACCGACTTCATCTTGTTGTTCTTGCCACCATGCGCCCCGCACTTGACCCCGCTGGCCACCAAGACCCTCGAACGAAGCCTACTTGTCTTCTCCACACCTGGAGGCCTCTTTGGCAACGACCTTTCGCGCTTGTTCTTCACCTGCACCAACACAAGTCAAGCCGCTACCTGCACCTGCAATACTTAGCCAAGAATCAATCCACACAACGTTGTCAATCACTCATCACACCAGGAAGCGACCATCCACTGTTCCTCGAACCACACATGCTCCTCAATCTCCCCCTTGACGAGTGCATTGACAACACACACAATTGGTAATCAGAGAAAAAGAAAAAGAAAAGAAACGAATAAAAAAGAAACTCTAACAAGCGATCGAAAGCCGAGAAAGGCAAAGAACAAGGTCACTTGAAGAAGACAAATCTCGAACCCCTTAGGCAAGGGCAACGGCTCGACACATCCGAGACAAAACTATGCTCAATGAAGGATCGGATGGCGACTAGAGAGGGGGAGTGAATAGGAGCCGGTAAAAATTCTTTTCAAAGAACCCGGCCTATACCCTAGACAAATCCCGGTCACACACAAGCGATGGAGCGAATCACACACCAATCGTCAAGACAACGAGGTTATGGATCAACCTCAAGTCTTAGGAACGATTCCTTGAAGCACACGCGGAAGCACGGATGAAGGAGGGAGGAATCGAACCAAGAAATAAAGCACTCAGGCTCTGGCAGACCGTCCGGCCAGGAGGGGCGGACTGTCCGCACAGGCCACACGGACCGTCCGGCCTGCTGCCGCGGACTGTCCGCACCCACACCGCGGACCGTCCGACCCTGAGCCGCCGACTGTCCGAAAAAGAAAACAGAACCTCCAGAGACAACCCCGAATAACGGACCGTCCGCGGGGAGCGCGTGGACTGTCCGCCAGGCACCCGCGGACCGTCCGCCCGCTGCTGTGGACTGTCCGAAATCACTTCCAACCAAAGCTCGAAAACAAAATGGATCGAAAGCGAAGCCGAGCACGAACACGAAGAACACGCGAAGAACACAGTGCTCGCGGACCGTCCACCAGGCCCTCGCGGACCATCCGCCAGTCACGAACCCGAAAGTCAACACTCCCAATCCATCACCGGATCTCCCAAACAGTAGAAGCTGTTGAGACAAGAGTTTGGGGACATGAAAAGCGTCAACCAAGGATGCTATACCCCAAAAATTTCGCCTCCTAACTTCCTAAATCATCGGGAATCGCGGATCCTTTGAACACCACCAAAAGCTAGAGTTCCAAATAAAAATCCTTGAATCGAAGTGGTTTCCTGGCGTTTGAGGGGACAAGATCAATACCAAAGATGCACAAGACATCCATCCATGTTTCTCTGAAAGAAATCCGGGGAGAAACCCACTCAAATCCGCGGAATCACACCAAGAACAAAGGCACCAAAAAACAAGCACGAAAAAGACCACGAAAATCACAACGCCGAATCTTCTATACAAACCAGGAAAGATTCACAAGGTCTAGCATGCCGCCCTAGCATCCATCCCTCTCAACAAATCTCTCATGAAGCCCTCATGCGAGCCTAGAGAAAATGGAGAAGAAAATGTCTCGGGAAAATGAGAAATGGGAGGGAGGAAATGAAACCCTAAGTCGCGCAGAGAGGGAGCCATCCACACACACTCATGGCTTATATATCGGGTCCCGCCGGTTTGGGAAATGACTCGACTACCCCTAACTCAACTACTGGCGATACAACCCACGCAGGGGCATTTATGTAATGTTTGTGGGTCTTGCCATCGGACGGCCACGCCTTCGCCGCACCCCGCGTCCTCCCGACGCAAGCCATGCGATCCCGCCGCGTGTCCTCCGCTTCGAAGCTTCCTAACACGCCCGGATCCCGTCTCCGTCGTGTTGGGCCTTCGGACTTGGTTATGAGGCGCAAACCAAGAAACCGTCCTCCGATGGTTTTGTGGGCAAACCACCAAACCCCACGTGCTCGGCCCGGCCTCCCGCCAAACCTCTTGACTCGGCCGCCACCGTGCACCGGCTCGATTGTCCATGACTTCGTCTTGCTCGTCTCGCCACCATGTGGCCCGCACCTAGTCCCGCCGTCCACCGGGTCCCTCGAACCGAGCCTTCTTGTCTCTCCATCTCTCGGAGGCCCCTCAAGGCTGAAGACCTTTCGTGCCCGTTCTTCACCTGCAACAACACGAACTAGGCCGCAGCCTACACCTGCGCACTGAGCCAAGAGTCAGTCCAACACCCGTTGTCAATCACTCATCACTGAGGAGCGGTCATCCATCGACCACCAGGACGCTTCTGGTCCTCAATCTCCCCCTTGATGAGTGCATTGACAACACACAATGCGAAATGAAATTCAGAGAAAGAAAGAAAGAAGAAAGAAAAACAAAGAAGCTCAATTTATGACCAAAACCAAAGAAAGGCAAAGAAAGGTCACAAGCCGAGCAAAGCACAAACTCAACACTGAAAACAGCAAGAAAGTTCCCCTTGAACAAAAACAAGCTCCCCCTGAACATGTGGATGCAAACTTCCAAATTTTAGATGCATTTTCTTGAATTTTTCATTAAGCTCACCTCTTCTCCCCCTTGTTGAAAATGTATGAATCAAGGTGAAAATGCAGGAATGTAAGACAAAGCATATAAACATCCACATGAGCTTCTCAAATAGACCAAATCTAGTGTCAAAGGCCAGAAATGAGATAAAGAGCATAAATATGGATCATAGCATAGTCCAAGCGTTGCCACAAGTAATATATGGAAATATAGGCATGTGACAAAGCAAATTTTCAGATTTAAGCAATTTTATCAAAAGATGGCTCATTTCACAGGTAAAAGCCTATCCATGTCACATTCTAGCCAAAAACATGAATATCAACCAGAGATCATACAAGGATATCCAATTCCCAACAAAGGATCATTGCAAACACCCATAAAGCAAAGCATGTCATGTTAAAGCTCATGAGCCATGTGTCCACTTCGGGGAGACTTCTCCACTGGTGAACATCATGCAACATGTTTTGCACCCATGTGTAAAAGATAAGACATTTTAAGCATAGACATTATGGATGGAGCATTTTTTTCAAGCATACACACTTCTTTTCAAGATTTATTCATTTGATAGTACATGAAGTGCCTTTGCGGCAAAAAGAAGCTTATGCTCCTCCATGAATGCAACATAGGCTAAACATTCACAATGATATCGGCCTTTGGCCCAAATGCAAGAAAGAAACATCCAGGCACAATCTAAGCATGAAAGCGTATTTAGACCAAAACGTGACATGGATACGCTACTACACATGAGTGGAGCACATTTCATCAAAATTTAGTCAAGATTAGCATTTATTTCAAAAGGGGCTATCTCACCACACATATATCTCAAATATTCCAAGAGCATAGCCTCACATAACCATTTCTCCACACACATGACCAAACTCTCACCAATAGCCAAAGAGATTCAAATAAGGCATATGAAAGAAGCTCATCATCCTAAAATGCATTATGATACAAACGCAACATGATATATAACAAGATGGCTATCCTACCATGGTTTATACATCAAGCAAAGCATGTGTATACATCAAAGTAAACATGATATGATACATATGGTACAAAAGTAAATCCCCCAAGAATCAACTAGAAAGGGCAACAAACCCCAAGTTCCCCCCGCAAGCGCACAAATGTAGCTTGGTCGAGAGGCTTTGTAAAAATGTCTGCAAGCTAATCTTGGGTAGGGAAATGGCTCAACACAATGGTCCCTTTCTCCACATTGTCTCTCAAGAAATGGTATCTCACTTCTATGTGTTTGGTTCTGGAGTGAAGCACTGGGTTTTTCGCTACGCTTATGGCACTGGTGCTATCACAAAGAAGTGGGATCTGGGTGCACTCCTCACCAAAGTCTCTCAAAGTGTATGAAATCCACAACAATCGGGAACAACAACTCGCGGCTGCAACATACTCTGCCTCGGTGGTAGACTGAGCCACACTAGACTGCTTGCGGGAAGACCACGAAACCAACGAGGACCCAAGAAACTGATAAGAACCAGAAGTAGACTTCCTCTCGACTCGACAACCAGCAAAATCCGCATCAGAAAAATCATGAAGAGAAAGCGTCGAGGAGGAAGAATACCAAAGGCCAAGACCAGGGGCAGACTGTAGGTACCTGAAAATCCTCTTGACGGCCTGTCGATGTGATGTCCTCGGCGAAGCCTGAAAACGAGCGCACTGACACACACTGAACTGTATGTCTGGCCTCGTCGCCGTCAGGTCGAGGAGGGAGCCGATCATGCTCCGGTACTCCCGCTGGTCCACTGGTTCTCCGTCCTCGTCTGCATCCAAAGTAGTCGTACTCCCCATGGGTGTCGACATAGGCTTCACATCTTGCATCTGGAACTTCCTCAGCATGTCTTTCGTGTACTTGGTCTGGTGTACAAATGTTCCGTCCTTCACTTGCTTGATCTGCAACTCGAGAAAGTACTGCAACTCGCCCATCATGCTCATCTCGAATTCCCTGCTCATCTCATCTGCAAACTTGGCAACAAGGTTATGTGACGAGCCACCAAAGACAATATCATCCACGTATATCTGCACAATCAACAAGTCATTCCCATGCTTGAGGAGAAACAAAGTCCTATCCACGGTACCCATCACGAACCCTCTGCTCAACAGAAAACCTCTCAATCTCCCATACCAAGCCCGGGCGCCTGTTTCAACCCATACGAGCCCTTTTCAACCTGTAAACCCTGTGTGGATACTTCTCGGTCTCGAACCCCGGTGGTCGCGCTTCACATACACCTCCTCCTCTATGACCCCATTCAGAAAAGCACTCTTCACATCCATTTGAAACAACTTGAACCCTTTAGCCACGGCAAAGGCTAGAAGAATTCGAATTGCCTCAAGACGGGCCATAGGAGCAAAGGTCTCCTCATAGTCGATCCCCTCCTTCTGACTATATCCCTGAGCAACAAGTCTGGACTTGTTCCTCACAACCATCCCATTCTCACCCTCTTTGTTCTTCCGAACCCATTTGGTTCCTATAGGATGGCAATTTGGAGGTGGTTCAACTAACTCCCACACCTAGTTCCTCTCAAAGTTTTCCAACTCCTCATGCATAGAATTGACCCAGTTTGCATCAGATAAAGCGTGTCCAATGTCCTTGGGCTCAAAGGTGGCAACAAATGTAGCATGAGCAAAATGAGAGGAATTTCTGGACCTTGACCGCATAGTACGTTCGTCGATGTCCCCAATGATCCTCGATAGGGGATGCCCTTCTTGAATCCGCCGGGGAGCCTCACGCCTCGAGACTGCCTCCCCCTCAACTTCAGCTTCTCTCGCCTGGTCCTCTTGTCGCACCGTCTTTGTCCATGAAGTAGACGGTCCACCCTCTGTAGTGGTCGTAGGGGAAGTAGTGGGTACACACTCAACTTCAGGCGCATGGTTCTCTCCACCATCATCTCCAGCTTCATCCTTCTCCTCTTCAAAGAGGTCCTCGGCCATCTCCTCATCACCTGCACATTCATAGTCAAGAGAGGTACATGGCATTGTCTCGTCGAAGGTTACCTCGCAAGTCTCCATGATTTTGTTAGTCTCAAGGTTAAGCACCCTATAGGCTCTAGAATGATTAGCATATCCAAAGAAAATCCCATCACTAGACCTAGCCTCAAACTTGTCGAGTTTTCCTTTCTTAAGAATAAATCACTTGCAGCCAAAAACTCGGAAGTGACTCACCTTGGGTGCCCGACCATGCATTAGCTCATAACAGGTCTTCTTCTTGAAAGCTCGCAATAAAATCCTGTTAGAGACTGTTGACGGTTAATAATTGTATCAAAGTTCGTTCGTGACTCGCAAGCGTACAAGTCTCCCGTCGTAGTCAAGGGACCCTTCTTCCCTCGAGTGGTGAACCCAAGGTATCGAATCCGTGGAACAAATGTGTGACGCAAGACTTAATCTATTAAAGCCAAATAACTGCAATCTTCAATAAAGAACCTAATGCATCTAAGTAAAAGACACAAAACAGATCTAATCTACTAAAAACCGGAGAAAACAAAGTAAGATTGGGTAGATAAACCGATCTAGAGGGATCGGGGCAAGCCTTTTGTTGAAGTTCCAAGCAAGAGAAGAAGTAGCAAATCGAATCTTAATAAAAGCCTCTTTAAATCGTGGTTTCCCGTCCAAATCCGAAAACATCCACCTTTCGAGACCCCCGTTCTGTCACAACGTATTTCTATTCATGCGGGGAGCTTAGGGCGAGTCAAAAGACAAGTCGAGATTCTTTCGGAAGATCCGGCGTGTACCTCTAGCCACCGCGGCTACAAGAACACCCTATGTAATCTATCTCGAGAATAGAATTGGAATAAGCAAAGCCGATCGAAAAACGAAATCTTCGAGGAAACACTTGATCGGCGAGAAAAGATTCAACTTGATAATTCAACTATAACAATGATACATACACAAGATCACCACCGGGATCCTTCCTTGATCTTGCTTCTAGCTCGGGAACTCCGACGTGGTCTTCCTTGCAAGGTTCCCACGTCGGCTAGGGCAACCCTAGTCAACTAGCTCGACCCTCTCCTCTCCTAGATGGTGTCCCTCTCTTCTCTCGCTTCTCGGCGGCCGAAGATGAAATCTTCTCTCGCGTGGCTCTCGGTCGGGGGACTATAAATAGCCCGATTGGCGACTAGGGCAAAGGGCGTCGGATTTGGGCCCTAAATGGGCTCGGGCCGACCGGACCGGGCCGGCCGGCCCGGGCCCATTTAGGCCCGGCCCGCGGGCTCCTTTGCCCGAGGTCGGTTCCCTTGCTTCCCGGATGTTTCCCCCTTCGCATACGGGTCCATGTCGTCGGTTTCTCTCCGAATTGGACTCAACTCCTTGTCTTGGAAGATTCGACGCACTTTTCCGGTCGGTCCCCGGAGTATGTCGTCTTCTCGGATCAAGTCCCCGGCTTCTTGGAGTTAATATTGCTTCATTGCATGACTTGTTCGGGACTTCAAGGTCTTGTCATGAGGTGCTTGATGAACTTATCCCAAAAGTCTTGCATTCAACACTAAAACCCTGCATAAACATTAAACTCCAAAAACGACATGCACACGTGAACTTGTTATACCACGGGGGTTAGTACCAATGGATAAGGTATAAAACTCATGCCAACACCGAAGGTAAACTCATGGCTAGGTTGACGGATTTTCACCGTCAACATCTCCCCCATGCTTAAACCTTGCTCGTCCTCGAGTAAGCCTTCGATGGATATCATCATTGCTAAACAATGTTTAAACTTTGCACTTGATTACACATGAGAAAACATAATGCTCTCAAAATTTTAATTCATTAAAGTTCCATAATGTACTAGCCTTCATCTCTACGGAGGGTAGATTCTTATTAAGCTTATCCCACAAGAATTAAAATGCTCACAAAGTTTCAAATAGATCTCAGAAATTTTTGAAATGAAGATCGAGATAAAGAAAGACTAAACCAAATTCACAAATTTAAATCATCTCGTGTATTGCTCATAAACTCTCATCTCACTTGTCTCTCAAACCTATATATTCTACTCCTTTCCCTCTCATATATATGTGGTAGGCTTTATATGGGGCTTTGGGAAAGTTTAGTCCTAACAAGAATTTATAAATGAGGTGTTGTCAAAACAAGACAAGCTTCTCATGGTCTTACCGAGACTCGTCAAAAAGGTCATTGGAAATTAATGTTAAATCAAGGAGGGGAAAGAGAAAAATACACACACTTTAGATGAGTGGACATGTGCAAATGGCAAAGAGTGATCCCGAGGCACAAAGGAAGTCCTCGTTATCGGATTGCACATGGTTGGAAAATGAGAATGGATCTTTTTATCTTGAAGCCTTGAATGCACTCTTAGAGAACCGGGGAGTTCACTTTACGCACAAATATATTTTTTTCTTTCTTATATTTCTCACTCTTTTCTTTCTTTCATTCATTCATTTTTTTTCTTTCCTCGTCATTTATTCAGTCCATGACTTTCACAACGAAGTTTTGATTTTTTTTATACCTTGAAAGTCATGAATATCACTGGATTTTTTTTTCTTTCATCATTATATATTTTTTTAAAATACTCCCTTTTGAACTCTAAAACTGCACCGTACCTACCTCCTCCCCCATGCTTAGACGTTGCTCGTCCTCGAGCAAAGAGGCGAAAAATAAGGTAGGTACCGGAGATATTTTTCCTTGGAGAGATACTTGAAATCTTCAACGTTGGCACCGTCTTGCGATCTTCCTTAAATTGATGATCCATCCTCAATGATAGGTTGTGGTCAAGGAGGTAATCACAAAAAGATGATATTTGGTTTAAGGGTGGATATCCGGCGAAGCTTGTGAGATCACCGATGCGGGGATACACAATGCACGGATAAAAGGCTAGCAAAAAGATAGATACGCAAAAACGGAATGACCAGCTTCTTAGTCTCGGGCCAGAGAAATCATGGCCTGCAATAACGCACTCAAAAATAAATCTTGTACACTAAGGTTCATGCACTCAAATATATATAAGGCTTTGGATAGGTTGAGCAACACACAAGTGATATTTGTGACAAGGTTAGCAATATTTTTGAGCATAAAAGACATCTTCAATCTATTCATAACTTGAGAGCACATAAAACACTATGGGTCTTTATTTTAATCATAACCTCCGCTGAAAATTAAGCTAGCATTTAAATAAATTCAGATCTGCATTTTTAAGAGAGCACTAGCTTAAACATGCATAAATCAACTACAAAGATGAACAAAGCTGCAATTTTAATCATACATCATCATGGCACGAATTTTGTAACTTTTCCAATGATATAATCAAGGTGGTGACTTTATTAATGGTGATATCAAGTTGAAATACACACTGAAAATAAACAAACATGCTTGCTGAAATTTAAATAAAAACAGAAAAATACTACGCAAACACACATAAGCAAAAGCTGAAAATTACAGAGAAAAAGAAAAGAAAAGAAAACTAAAGTTCCTAAATCTTCTAGTCCTCCGCCGGTGGTTGATGTTGGTAGTCTTGATAATAATACCCTTGTTCATAATATGAATGAACGCTTCCTCCGTCGAATTGATTTGGCTCCACAAGGTGAAGGCGTCCAAGTTCAAAGGCAATATTTGCGTTGCCTTCACCGAGTTGAGCTGCGTTGGATTGGATGGCTGCGATATTTTGAGCATTTCTTGCAGCATACCCTCCAATAATAGCCATGCTTTGTTGTGGTTGGGGATGATGAGTGTAGGACTCCGCGAAGTTAGCGTTGGGCACAACATAATTTTGTGAGGGTACCGGTGCACCACCCCCCCATGCTTGTTGTTGAGACCCTCCGTAATAACTTGGCGGAGGAGGAACTCCGCCGAATGGTTGCACATTGGGTTGTGCTCCACTCGCTTGTGCGGAGGATGTTCCCTCCTCTACGATTCTTCCTCTTTTGTTCTTCCTTGCGGGGACAAGTAGTCCCTCTTCCAACCAATCTTCCCTTCCTTCGGTGAAAAGCCTAAGCCTCTCATCCGGAAGGGGGAGGTTCACAATGGCCAATCGATAACCTCTTCTCTCATCTCCACTAATGTACTTGCCTTGCCGCAAGTACTCAAAACCGAGAGAGGTACCACGCAAAAGGTGAGCGGGGGTTTCTTGCGATCCCCGGTCGCAAGGAAAAGGCCAACATGGAGAGGTAACACCCCGAACCAATATCACCGGCCCCCGATGTTGCTTCACAACACCAACGGTTGATCATGAGGTAAGAGGGGTCAATTGGCTGCACGGCAATTAAAGCCGAGTATAGCCAATTCAATTCCGTGTCGGTCACCTTTGTTTCCATCATCCTCCCCAATACCCTCTTGCACATCCAAGAGTGAAATATCCGGATAATGGGGTTGCGGATGCATTTGCGTTGTTGATGGGCATCTCCGGAGATCATGCCCCAAAATTCCGCCAACATGCCGGGAGACACGTCAACTTTCTCCGGAGCTCCCTTGTGGAATCCAAGCAGCTCCCTAACGTGCTCGTAGGGAACCACTTGCTCGATTCCCTCCAACCGGAATGACAGGCTTTGCACCCCATCATCATCAACGATGGGTGCAATAGTCATTAAAATTTCCAAGGCGTAACCCAAGTGGGTATCCACCGATATTCCTTTGGAGAACTGAACCCACCCGAGGTGCCCCAACATGTAGTATATGTCGGTGCGAAAACCCAAGGTGTGGAGTGCTTGGTCGTCGAACTCGACGTTTGGCACAAGCCTCTTCTCAAGATTTGCGAGCCTATCCTCCTCCTCCACCGACAAGATGATGAAGCCGTACGAAGATTGTGTCGGGGTGTAAGGAGGTGGTGTGGTTGAGCGAGTCGATCGTCGTGGTGGCGCGGGCTGCTCCTCCGTGTGCCCACGAGGTTCGGTGAACCTCATGGAAGTGCTTCTCGCAGCTCTCATACCACCAAGGAGGAGAGCGTCGTTCCTCCTTGGTGGTGCCGTGTCCGTCTCCATGCTCCGGGAGACTCGGAAACCGAGTGCCTCCTCGAAGACGTGGTTGATGACGGCTTGGACGACGACGAACTCTTCTTCTTGGAGAAGAGACTTGTGGTCTTCTTCCACATGGTTGCTGCACTCTTTCTTCAACTAAAAATCCGGGTTGCAACCGGTAAACTAGGCACTTAAACTCTTTGCTTCGGATGTGGACTTTGAGTGGATTAAGGATGTGGATTTTTCTTGAGCTTTCAAGCTTGGGATGGTTGGCTAAGTCTACGGAGGTTCTGAGCACACAAACTTGAACACACAAACAAGGGAAGGAGAGGGAAGCTTGCCACGCAGAAGACGGGCGCCGGGGGACGCCTTTTATAGGGCGGGCCGGCCGGCTCGGGCCGGCCGGCCCGGGGGTCTCCCGCCTCCTCCTCGGCGCGTCTTTCTCCCGGCCACGATCATTTCGCCTCTCGCAACTTTCCCCGCCCGCGTGCTCACGAGTTGCACCGCCCAAACGCTCTCGTCCACTCCTTTTCTTGAATTATTGGTCCTCCCACTTGATGCTCCATGCTTTGGGTCATGTCCATGCTCCCTAGCTCCACTTGCTTCACATGCCACCATGAAAATCCTGCAAAGTTGATGCTTGCTGCCCACCATGCTTGTCCTTTGCATGTGGAATTGGTGAAAGTTGATAAAAGGGAATCCAATGGTGCATGCATGATTAATTCAAACTTGATTGCCTCCATTTAGGTGTGTTTAAGGTTAAGCACTCCTCTAATTCGAATTTTAAAATATTTTTCAGAGCCATGCAAGAGCTCAAGCATAATTTTAGAGAAGTTTTTAAACCATTAAAAACAAATGTAAGTCGAAAATATTTTTCGACTACGTCGATTTTGGTCTTACCGGTAAAGTTTGCTTTCATCGGTTGAGAGCGAACGTTTTCCCGGCTTGATCATGGGGGCATAGGTTTAGGTTCTAATTTTGGCTAAATAAGAAAGATTTTGAATAAAACAAAATTAGAAAAGGCTTAGAAAAATTCTAATCCTAGAGAAACCAAGGATAAAGATTTTTTTTAAAACCCAACCAAAGCTTTGATTTCTAGGTTCACGCGAGTCCTACCACGTGTTGAATTTTTATAACATGAATATAAATCGTGGCTCTACTCGTGTGGTTTTAGCATGAAAAATAAGCCAACCTCAGCACCATAATGAGGGTGAAAGGTTGAGCTAAGGTTCTGAAATTATTTGGTTGAGGGGTTTCTCGAAAAGAAAAGAATCAAACAAGCACATAGGAGGGTTCATGCAAAGGGTTTATGATAAAGCAATCATTCAATCAAGAATTATGTCTCTAATATTGTTCAACCACTTCTAAGTCTAATGTCTTTGCGTAATAAAACTCAAAAACTAAATTATTAAAAATACTCGAAAAACCTGGAATCGGGTTGTCCTCCCGGTAGCTTATTCTTGACTTGACTTGACGAAACGGGTTGCCTCCCGCCTAGCGCTTCGTTTATAGTCCATAGCTAGACTTCTTCACTTGATTACTCCGGATCAACGCTCTTTGCGGGCGTTGCAATCTTGGGTACCCACTTCCGCACCATCTTGGGCGCGGGCTTGTCTTCCGGCTTAGTTGGCTTAGTCATTTTTTTGGTCTTCACAGGCGGCTTCTCTTCCTTTGTCTTGACGGATGCAACACCTTCTTTGATTTTCGTTACGTTCATTTTTTTCGGCTCCTTCTTTTTTTTCAGCCCCTCCGTTCGTTTTGGTTCTCCCTTCACTCCAATCATGTTGCATGCCTCAATCCTTGGACGGAACTTGAAGGAACTCCTTTCTCCATTGATATCGAACATGATCTCCCCCTTGCCAACGTCAATAGTTGCTCCCACGGTCTTGAGGAACGGCCTCCCTAGGATGAGCGGCGGCTTCTCCCTCTCTCCCATCTCGAGCACAACGAAGTCGACGGGGATGAAGTGGTGTCCAATCTTCACGGGTACATCTTCGCAATGCCTAAGGGATAGCGAATGGAGTTGTCTCCCAACTCCAAACATATTCCCGTAGGCTCCATTGGTAGGCGTAGCTTCTCGAACACATCCCTCGGCATGACACTCACACTAGCTCCAAGGTCGCATAACGCCTTCTCGAAGTTGAAAGAACCAACTCGAACATGGAATTGTAGGGCACCCGTGGTCTTTTTGCTTCTCTAGCCCATAAGCAATAGCCGCACTACACTCCTCGGACATTTTGACATGATCTACCCCGAGTGTTGCTATCTCATATTTATTTGCAAGTATGTCTTTAAAGTAACGAGAATATGTAGGTACTTGTAGGGCATCTAGTAACGGCATGTTGATGCTAAGTCTACGCACAACTTCCACAAACTTCTCAAAGTGGTTGTCAAGTTTACCTCGGAAGTAGCGTGGCTTGAGTTGCGGTATCCTCGTGTCATCTTCCGGCATCTCGAATTCGGGTTCCTCGGTGACGATCCCCGTAACCTTCTCTCTAGCGACTCCTTCCACCTCGGTGGACGGTTTAGGCTTCCTTGCTCCCGCGGAACGTTCCGGATCTTCGGTCTCCTTCCCCGAACGCGTTTGAATGGCCTTCGCCGATTCGGGACATTTGGGTTGTCCCGGAAGCTTCCCTTCATCATTAGTGAGGCGCCCCGCAAGTTGTCCAACTTGCGTCTCGAGCATCTTCATCATGTTGAGCACTTGATGATTGGAACTTCCGACCTCCGTCACTTTGCTATCGATGTTCTCCAACACCTTGTCTATGGTCTTGAACTTGGTGATGGTGTCCTTGTTGATCTTAGCTTGCTCATCCATGAACTCCTTCAATTGTATCCGAAGTGGAACCGCGTTAGGAATAGATGAGCTTGCATTAAATTGAGGCCTACCTTGCCCGCAACGGAAGTTCGGCAATTCTCCCTTCCTCATGTAGTCGAGCACTTTGGCTTCCTCCGGACAATCTTTGCGGACATGGCCATACTCTCCACATTCTTCGCATGTGGACCTTGCTTCGGCGGCCTTCAAGTCTTGAGCCTCTTTCTTTTCTATCTCCATCTTCTCCAACCTCCTCATGAGCGAGTCGATCTTGCCTTCAAGTATGTCTTCCTTCTCCACTTGCAAGACTCCTTTGACGTTCCCCATGGGTTGAGCCGGATGTAGGCACCGGACGACGCCCACGTGTCATTATCCGCGACCTTCTTGAACGGCGTGAAAGCTTCCGTCGGTGTAAGCTCGATGATAGATCCTCCCGTCGATGCATCGATGATCGTCCTTGACGCCATGGTGAGTCCTTGATAGAACTTTTGCACGAGGTCTTCTTTCGGGAACTTGTGATGTGGAACCGCCCGGTGTACTCGTTGAAGCGCTCGAATGCCTCCGAGATAGTTTCGTAGGATATTGAACAAAGGTGGCAATCTTATTACGCAAGCTTTGAGTTTTACCCGGTGAGTAGTATTCCTTCATGAAAGCCTTCATCAACGTGTTCCAATTTTGCACCGTCTCCGCCGGTTGAGAGTGGAACCATTGCAAAGCCTTCCCGAGTAGTGAAAACGGAAAAAGCCTCGCCCTCATTTGATCTTGAGTCACCCCATCCATGTTGAAAGTCTGACATAGTTGAATGAATGGTTGGAGGTGAAGGTTCGGATCCTCTTTGCCGGTGAAGGGTGAATGTTGCACCATGCGGATTGTTGAGGTCTTGATCTCGAACGGTCTTCCGATCTCCTCGAGGTTCAAGATTGGTAGGTCGATGATGTCTGGGGTGCATAGCTCCCCAATCTTGCGTTCTTCCGGTGGTTGGTCACCCATTGGTGGAAGTCGGTTCTCCCGCGGACTTTGAGGTGGTGAATTCTCCGGAGATTCCTGCGATCCTTCGTCTTCCGACTCCGAATCTACAAAATCCAGCTTTTTAGCTTGATGTGCTTCGCGTCTCCTTAGCCTGTAAAGTTTTTCTGGATCATCCACAAAATTATCGGGTTTGTTGGAGAGGTAGCCGTCCATCTCTCGTTAGGGTTAGCAATAAACAAAGTATGCAAAAAAAACTAGAAAACAAAACAAATCTATAAAGACTAGAGTTAGACAAACTAGATTAGATGTATTTTGAGGATGATCGAAGCTTAGTAGATGCAAAAATAAAATAAAATCAGTACTGAAAATTACAAAAAAAAGCAATAAAAAATCAAATCTTGATCACTTGTTCCCCGGCAACGGCGCCAGAAAAAGGGGCTTGTTGACGGTTAATAATTGTATCAAAGTTCGTTCGTGACTCGCAAGCGTACAAGTCTCCCGTCGTAGTCAAGGGACCCTTCTTCCCTCGAGTGGTGAACCCAAGGTATCGAATCCGTGGAACAAATGTGTGACGCAAGACTTAATCTATTAAAGCCAAATAACCGCAATCTTCAATAAAGAACCTAATGCATCTAAGTAAAAGACACAAAACAGATCTAATCTACTAAAAACCGGAGAAAACAAAGTAAGATTGGCTAGATAAACCGATCTAGAGGGATCGGGGTAAGCCTTTTGTTGAAGTTCCAAGCAAGAGAAGAAGTAGCAAATCGAATCTTAATAAAAGCCTCTTTAAATCGTGGTTTCCCGTCCAAATCCGAAAACATCCGCCTTTCGAGACCCCCGTTCTGTCACAACGTATCCCTATTCATGCGGGGAGCTTAGGGCGAGTCAAAAGACAAGTCGAGATTCTTTCGGAAGATCCGGCGTGTACCTCTAGCCACCGCGGCTACAAGAACACCCTATGTAATCTATCTCGAGAATAGAATTGGAATAAGCAAAGCCGATCGAAAAACGAAATCTTCGAGGAAACACTTGATCGGCGAGAAAAGATTCAACTTGATAATTCAACTATAACAATGATACATACACAAGATCACCACCGGGATCCTTCCTTGATCTTGCTTCTAGCTCGGGAACTCCGACGTGGTCTTCCTTGCAAGGTTCCCACGTCGGCTAGGGCAACCCTAGTCAACTAGCTCGACCCTCTCCTCTCCTAGATGGTGTCCCTCTCTTCTCTCGCTTCTCGGCGGCCGAAGATGAAATCTTCTCCGCGTGGCTCTCGGTCGGGGGACTATAAATAGCCCGATTGGCGGCTAGGGCAAAGGGCGTCGGATTTGGGCCCTAAATGGGCTCGGGGGCCGACCGGATCGGGCCGGCCGGCCTGGGCCCATTTAGGCCCGGCCCGCGGGCTCCTTTGCCCGAGGTCGGTTCCCTTGCTTCCTGGATGTTTCCCCCTTCGCATACGGGTCCATGTCGTCGGTTTCTCTCCGAATTGGACTCAACTCCTTGTCTTGGAAGATTCAGCACTTTTCTGGTCAGGTCCCTGGAGTATGTCGTCTTCTCGGATCAAGTCCCCGGCTTCTTGGAGTTAATATTGCTTCATTGCATGACTTGTTCAGGACTTCAAGGTCTTGTCATGAGGTGCTTGATGAACTTATCCCAAAAGTCTTGCATTCAACACTAAAACCCTGCATAAACATTAAACTCCAAAAACGACATGCACACGTGAACTTGTTATACCACGGGGGTTAGTACCAATGGATAAGGTATAAAACTCATGCCAACACCGAAGGTAAACTCATGGCTAGGTTGACGGATTTTCACCGTCAACAGAGACATGACAAGCCGTATTGACCGCCTCAGCCCAATACCTCCTAGGAGTCCTGTGCGCATCGAGCATCGTCCTAGCCATCTCACAAAGAGTCTGATTTTTCCTTTCCACGACTCCATTTTGAGGGGGCACATAAGGGGTCGAATACTGATGTTCAAGACCTAGATCACGACAAAAGGCATCAAAATGAGAGTTCTTGAACTCTGAGCCATTATCACTGCGGATAGCTCGTATAGCATCCCCATGCCTCTCATTTTTCAACCTCATGATCAGATCTCGAACAAAACCAAATGTCTCACTCTTGTCTTCCAAGAAAAACACCCAGGCATAGCGAGAGTAATCGTCCACCACAACAAGGACATACCACTCGAGCCAGCCCAACAAGGTCCATATGCAACAGCTCTGTCGGACGCTCGGTCATGACATCGGTCAGGGGTGGATGGGGAGTGGCTACCATCTTGCCATGCCTACACGGAGCACAAACCAAGTCCTTCTCAAGTTTCAACCTCGGCAATCCTCGGATGAGGTCAAGACCACTCAAGAGGGAAACCAAATCAAAGCTCAAGTGACCCAACCGCCTATGACATTTCCACAAATCAGACGAAGGACCGGCCACCAAACAGCGAGCAGGACCCAAAGAACGAGAGAAATCAGCCCTGAAAATCTGACCCTCGGGGATGATCATACAAACAAGATCACCTCGAGAATCCAACAAACGAGACTCACCAGACTTGAAACGCACCTCAAAGCCCTCATCAAGCAACTGAGAAACCGAAAGCAAATTGAAACCCAAAGACTTCACAAGAGCAACCCTCTTTAATGTTACCTTGTCACTCACATGCACCACACCCTCAGAAATCACCCTTCCTCGTCCATTGTCCCCAAAAGTAATGTACATCTTTTCCTTCATTGGGGTGAGGCTAGAGAACCACTTCTTGTCTCCGGTCATGTGTCGGGAACATCCGAGTCGATCAACCAAATGTTCTCCAAGCCTCCTGCCTGTAGTCAGAAATAAGAACGAGAATGAGCCAACGACTCGACACTGGGGTTAGCACAAAGAAAGTTGAACCAGTGTCGAGCCATCTGCTCAAAAGAGGGGTTAGCAAACATCATTCCCTTGCCACCAAACTTCCCATGTCCCATGGAAGGAGTATGAGCACCACGAGGGGGAAAACGTGGTCCGTAGTTCCTCTGGAACCCAAAGCTGCGATCATCTCCCCTAAACCCGTATTGAGGACGAGTAGGGGGACGTCCAGCAAAACCACCACGAGCCCGACCAAACCTCTCACCAGCACACACACCATCATCTCTCCTATCAAACCTCTCACCACCACCTCTCTGTGGGAACCTACCACCCTGAGCTCCAACTCTACCAACACTCCTCACACTTCCCACACCCCGTGGAAGTGGCACTCTAGGCTCAGGAATACCATGAGACTGGCGATACCTGTCCTGGTTTGCTTGCTCCCTAGCAAGCCTCTCATCCCTCTTCCTCTTGTAGCAAAACTCTGCTAGATGCCTCTCCTTGCCACAATACTCACACCTGAAGGAGATGGGTTTTGGTTTTGGCTCTAGCTTCTCTCTAGGCTTCTCACCCTTCTCACTCACAAACTTCACTGATTTCTGGAAGTCATTTGCTTTAGGTGGGAATTTGGGTGGATCTTGGGTTGTGTCAAGCTTGTTGCATAGGTTGTTGGGCTTTGGTGTGAAAGAGTTCTTGGGTGTTTTTGGAAGTGGGACTTGGATGTCTCCGATTACCTCAAACTCGGGGTTAGACTCAAGACACTTTTCATACACACTCTCCCCACTGTTTTCTCCCACTTTCTCTCCCAACCACGACCATCCGCTCTCTTGAACTCCTCAATCATGATTTTCAATTGAGGTTCCTGCCCAGACAACCAACCCAACACCTTCCTCAAATAATCATTCTCCTCATAGATGACATCCAAACGGGAAGTTCAAGATTGCGCAAAGTAACTTCATCACAGCTAGTGCATGCATTGACAACAAGAGATTTCAAAGAAGCTACCAAAGTGCTAATGGTAGAACGAGTATCAACAAGCTTAGCATGCATAGTAGGACATGATTTACAAGCACCAAGCAAAGTGGGTCTAGCCTTAAGCTCATCATACTCAGTCCTAAGAGCATCTAGTTTAGACAAAGTGGAAGCATTCTTCTCATTAAGCAACTTGATCTCATTCAACCACGCATCACATTCAGGACATTTAACATCATCAGAAATGGTAGGAGCAAGTTCCAAAGAGTCATTCTCAAGTTTCAATTCAAGCAATTTAGACTCTAATTCTCCTACTTTCTCACTAGCATTTTCAAGTTGAGCCCTATGTTCTTTCCTCATTCTTTTGGCATCTCTTAGCACACTATCACTGTTGTCAATCAAGCCATTCAACCTAGTGATCTCAGCAAGAAAAGAGTCGGGGTCACGATTTACCTCATCCTCCGAGTCGGAGTCGCTGTCTTCCTTCTCGCTCTTCTTGCTGCTTGAGCTATGGGCTATGCCACAAAAGCCTTCAAGCGCCACATAGCTCAATCCACTGAGGTTCCGACTTGCACTCTTCTTGCCCTTGCGCTTCCCGGCGTCTTCATCTTCACTGCTTGAGCTTGACTGCACGTCGCTTGAGCTTGAGTCGACGTCGCTTGCACCGCCCACCATGGCTCTTGCCTTGTCCTTGGTCACCGCTTGTCCTTGTCCTTGCTCTTGGATTTGTTGAAGTGCTTGCCCTTGGAGGAGTACTTGTCTTCACGCCTCGGGTGCGCCTTGTACTCGTTCATCTTGTACTTGTTCTCCTCCGCTTCCGGGCACTCAGCGATGAAGTGTCCACACTTGCCACACTTGTAGCATGTCCCTGAGCTCCGCCTTGCATTCCTCCGGCTCTCATGTAGTCGATCAAACCTCCTTGAGAGCAAGGCCAGCTCCTCCTCGCCCAGCACATCAAACTCGTCATCTGGAATAGACATAAGAGAGGACAAGGAAAACTGTCGACAGGAAGGGTTAGCTTTGCCCTTTGATCCGCCCACAAGAGCAAGACTATGATCAGTCGAGCCCTCATGCTTGGATTGCAACTTCCTGTCAACATCAGCCGACTTGAGCTTAGAAAAGAGGTCATCCAACTCAATGGTCAAATATTGCCCAGACTCCTTGATGGCCTCAACCTTAGCACCCCAAACATTTGGGTCCAAGATATGCAAGAGCTTCAAAGCTTGGTCATGCTCAGTGTAAGGAAAATTCTCAACATTGGCCTTCATGTTGTTCACGATAGCGGTGAACCTTTGAAACATCACATCAATGTCCTCATCAGGAAGTTGAGTAAAGTTCTCATATTGCATCCGGTAAGAAATAAAGAGGCGAGCCTTCACATGGTTATCACCACCGTGAGCAACCAACAACTTCTCCCAAATTTGCCAAGAAAGATTCAAATGGCGAACACGCTCGAACTCAGGATCACACAAGCTTTGGACCAAGTGATCAACCGCTTTTGCATTTGCCTCATACTTGGCCTTAGCACCGGCATCGGTCACCATAAGAGTATGGATGTTGGCCGGAATAGCATAGGTCTTGTCAAGCACAATGAAATCCAACAACTTGCCACGAAGAAAGATCATCATTCGGGCCGTCCACTTGTGGTAACCCTTCCCATCGAAGTGCGCGGACCGCCCCGCTCAACGTACGCCATCTTAGGATTCAAGACTTGCCAAAGTCACAAAGAATCCGGCACCAAGCTCTGATACCAATTGAAGGATCGGATGGTGACTAGAGAGGGGGGGGAGTGAATAGGAGTCGGTAAAAATTCTTCTCAAAGAACCCGGCCTATACCCTAGACAAATCCCGGTCACACACGAGCGATGGAGCGAATCACACATCAATCGTCAAGACAACGAGGTTATGGATCAACCTCAAGTCTTAGGAACGATTCCTTGAAGCACACGCGGAAGCATGAAAGGAGGGATGAATTGAACCAAGAAACAAAGCACTCAGGCTCTAGCGGACCGTCCGGCCAGGAGGGGCGGACTGTCTGCACAGGCCACACAGACCGTCCGGCCTATTGCCGCGGACTGTCCGCACCCACACCGCGGACCGTCCGGCCCTGAGCCACGGACTGTCAAAAAGCAAACAGAACCTCCAGGGACAACCACGAATAATGGACCGTCCGCGGGGAGCGCGCGGACTGTCCGCCAGGCACCCGCAGACCGTCCGCCCGCTGCTGCGGACTGTCCGAAACCACTTCCAACCAAAGCTCGAAAACAAAACGGATCGAAAGTGAAGCCGAGCACGAACACGCAGAACACGCAAAGAACACAGTGCTCGCGGACCGTCCGCCAGGCCCTCGCGGACCGTCCGCCAGGCACGAACAGAACTGAAAACTGCTCGACCCCGAAAGTCAACACTCCCAATCCATCACCGGATCTCCCAAACGGTAGAAGCTGTTGAGACAAGAGTTTGGGGACATGAAAAGCGTCAACCAAGGATGCTATACCCCAAAAATTTCGCCTCCTAACTTCCTAAATCATCGGGAATCACGGATCCTTTGAACACCACCAAAAGCTAAAGCCCGGAACAAAAATCCTTGAATCGAAGTGGTTTCCCGGCGTTTGAGGGGACAAGATCAATCCCAAAGATGCACAAGACATCCATCCATGTTCCCCTCAAAGAAATCCGGGGAGAAACCCACTCCAATCCGCAGAATCACACCAAGAACAAAGGAACCAAAAAACAAGCACAAAAAAGACCACGAAAATCACAACGCCGAATCTTCTATACAAACCAGGAAAGATTCACAAGGTCTAGCATGCCGCCCTAGCATCCATCCCTCTCAACAAATCTCTCATGAAGCCCTCATGCTAGCCTAGATAAAATGGAGAAGAAAATGTCTCGGGAAAATGAGAAATGGGAGGGAGGAAATGAAACCCTAAGTCGCGCAGAGAGGGAGCCATCCACACACACTCATGGCTTATATATCGGGTCCCGCCGGTGTGGGAAATGACTCGACTACCCCTAACTCAACTACTGGCGATACAACCCACGCAGGGGCATTTATGTAATGTTTGTGGGTCTTGCCATCGGACGGCCACGCCTTCGCCGCACCCCGCGTCCTCCCGACGCAAGCCATGCGATCCCGCTGCGTGTCCTCCGCTTCGAATCTTCCTGACACGCCCGGATCTCGTCTCCGTCGTGTTGGGCCTTCGGACTTGGTTTTGAGGCCCAAACCAAGAAATCGTCCACCGATGGTTTTGTGGGCAAACCACCAAACCCCGCGTGCTCGGCCCGGCCTCCCGCCAAACCTCTTGACTCGGCCGTAACCATGCACTGGCTCGATCGTCCATGACTTCGTCTTGCTCGTCTCGCCACCATGTGGCCCACACCTAGTCCCGCCGTCCACTGGGTCCCTCGAACCGAGCCTACTTGTCTCTGCATCTCCCGGAGGCCCCTCAAGGAATGGACAGTTACAAATGAATTTAGATTGAATAGGTCATGAGGTGTTTTATTTATAAAGTGAGTTGTGAAGAATAAAGAATTATATATATGGAGCTTGTGTAAAACGAATTATATGGAAGCAAGATAAGCAGTGTTTGATGCTAAACACCCGAACTCTTATTTCATGCTAGCCTTTGTGAATCTTGGGACAAGGATCTGTCTTAAATGGGAAGATCATGTTGCTTCATCTTTTTGAGTTCATCTCTTCATGCATTAGTTCACTATTCCTATCTGAGACACTTTTCTCTAACAATCAGAAGGTAAGCACCGGAGGTCGGGAAAAAGGTCAAGATATTCCACCTGTTGTTTGTGCTCATATTGCTAATCAATAGAATCAAGCACCATCCCCACCCCTCAACCCAACAATGGATTCAGTAACGCAACAATCTCTTGCCGCTCACATGCAGCTAATCCAAAACTTGTCTGCCATTAATCAAACATTCAAGCTCAGCGAAGTCAGTACCACCAGCACCGGTGGACAACCATAAGGAATTCATGAGTCACCATCCTCCCGCATACTCCCACTCAACCGATTCATTGGATGTTGATGATTGATTAAAGATTGTTATCAAGAAGTTGAAAATGACGCAATGTACTAATAGAGAAATGATCTTGTATACAACAGGGTGTTTGGAAGAATTAACAGCTAAATGATGGAAGCGTACACTGTCGCACATGCTACACCTAACACTATCACCTGGCAGGAGTTCAAGGATCATTTTCACGTGCACCACATTCCCTCTGGTACGATCAAGCTTAAGCAAAGGGAGTTCCTCGCTCTAAAGTAAGACAATATGTCGGTCAACGAGTATCTGGATAAGTTTACTCAGTTGTCTCGCCATGAATCAGATGAAGTTAATACTGACCCAAAGAGGTAAGAATGCTTCCTAGATGGTCTGATAGGGCCACCCAACTATCAACTACGAGTCACAACTTCTCGGACTTCGCAACATTACTAAACAAAACATAGATCTAGAGAATAAACATGCAGAACTTGGTGAACAGAAGCGCAAGTTCCAAACACATGGACAATCAGCAACACACGTCCCCTCTTCAACTCATCACAGAGACCTCAGTTTAGTTCTGTTGGATCAAGTGGAAATTATTTGCAAAATTCTCAGTTGCAGCATTCAACCCAGCAGTTCCAACATTTCAGCCAACAAACACCACATGTTCCAAATCATCATCGAGATCGCTTAGGTGCACTAATGAGAAACAACTCTCAAGTTCACTCTAATGGTTGTTTCAGATGTGGAGAATTGGAATGATATACCCGCATCCGCCCAAATCGTAACATCTAGACTCCCCAGAAAGATAATGGTCAAAGGTTCAGACAACCAACATCTCAAATAAACCATGGAAGTGCAAATTCTCAAATCAACAAGGGTCAACGGAATTACTTGAGTGGCAGAGTGAACCACGTGACAACTGAACAAGCTCAAGACGCTCCTGGTATTGTGCTGGATACGTTTTCCTATCAACTCTGTGCCTGCAACAGTTTTATTTGATTCTGGAGCATCACATTCTTTCATTATTGAACAAATCCTGGCAAAGCATGATATACCTATGAGTTCTATGAAGACACATTTGCTGATTAGTCCCCCGAACGGTGAATTACAATCCACCCATGTATGCCCGTGAGTCAATCTTAAAATCAGGGGAATGGATTTTCAAGCTGATCTAGTAGTTCTTACATCAAGTGGAATAGATGTTATTCTTGGAATGGATTGGTTAGGCGAATGTGACGGAAAAATCCTGTGTGCCAAGAAGTCAGTGCAATTAACCAGCCCACAAGGAGATAGGATTGAAGTTGCCACGACTGCCCCGTCCAAGAAGGAAGGAAAAGTGAAATAAGATGAAGGAAAGCTGTAGCGAACATGGCCTCATATGCCATTTGTTCGGAGTTTGATTTTGGTGATTCATGACAACATGAGCATTGGGACTAACCATATTGTTTGAGCATGTCTTTGTAGACATTTCTAGGTCCCATGGATGCAAGGAAACCCCATGCAAAAATGCCAAAACAAAGGGTCAAAACCGAGCAAGAAAAGGAAAAGAGAAGACACCGTCGGATGAACCGACGGTCCCTCATTTACAAGCGTCGGTGCAATCGTCGGACGAGTTGGTACACAGGGTGAAACCCTAGGTACCGTCGGATGAACCGACGGTCCATTTTTTACATGCGTCGGACGAGTTGCGGAGGAAGAGCAAGGAAGGCGTAGCACCGGATGATCCGACGGTCCGAGTGAGGACCCCGTCGGTCTATCCGACGCTCGCCTTGAATCAAGACGAGAGACGCGCCAAGACGAAGCCTTCGGCAAAGACGGATGATCCGACGCCTTGGTTAAGGCACGGCGTCGGTCTATCCGACGGTCCGTTGGAAGCTAACGCATCCGACCCGGACGCGAGGCCTTCAGCACGGATGATCCGACGTAGCGTCGGAGCATAGCATCGGAGCGCTTGTGTCGAGAGAACCTCAACGTCTACGTGACGTGGGAGGGGCACCGGATGAACCGACGCCCGGAAAAGCATAGCGTCGGATCATCCGACGGTACCTTTTTCAGTGGACGTTAGCCAACGGCTAGTTTGATGCCTTGGGCTATTTATACCCCCTCCACTCACTCATTTGAGGTTGCTGGATTGTGTGGAAGTGCAGAGGAGTTCAAGACACATTCAAGATCATATCCAATCCATCCAAGTGCTTAATTGCTCATCCTTAGACTAGTGCATGCTTTGTGTGTGTGTGATTAGTGCTAGGCTTAGCTTAGAGCTGAGTGAGTGCAAGGTTGTGCCAACCTTGTGAGGTGATTCTTGAGTGAATCCAGTTGTACAAGGTTCGCCGGAAGCCTTGGGGCCTAAGTGGCTCACCGGCAATCGTCATCGACCCTCCGGCTTGGTGTGGAGCGGCGAGGACACTTTGTGCGGGGGACGTGGAGACCCCCTTCCTTGGTGGAGAAGCTCCTTAGTGGAGGCGGCATCAAGGTAACCAAGGGAGCTTGACAAGTGCCTAAGTGGCTAGCCTTTGTGGCAAGTCAAGTTGGTGCTCTTGGGAGAGACTTGGTGACCGGGAAGCAATACTCTTGTGTGAGTGCTTCAACAACGTGGACTAGGGGTGGCTTAGTGCCTACCGATACCACGGGATAAATCGCGTGTCAAGAGTTTGCTTCCTCTCATCCCCTTTACGTTTCCGCATTTACTCTCTTGCAATCTTTGCTTGCCTCCACATTCCTAGAGTAGTATCATGCTAGGATTGGCTATAGGTTGCAAACCTTCTTTTGGGATGGGAGTTTCACACTAGAACAACCGTAGTTGCACATATAGATAGTATGTTCTAGTTTACCTTTGCACAAAATTAGTGAAGCCATAGGTTAAGTTTTTAAGGTGCCTAATTCACCCCCTCCCCCTCTTAGGCCAACGGGCATCCGATTCCTTACAAGTGGTATCAGAGCCGGGACTCACTTCCTTCACAAGGATACACCAATTCGATTGGTAAATTGTGAAAACCGGCTCATTGGAACGGTTAGGCTTCACCTCCTAGTGAGTTGCTCTATAGAGGGATGAAAGGGGTGGATACCTTAGGTTTGGCTCCACATTTCGATGGTACGGGCTATCCTCGGTGGAAGGTTCTCATGGAGGCCTATCTCCAAGCAAGGGACCTTGATGTTTGGAGAGTCACCGATGAGGGTATGAAAAATGGTACTAGGAAGGAAAAGCAATTTGATGTAATTGCTAAGAGTATCATTTTGTCCTCACTAGATGTAGGCGTTTTCAATAGAGTTTTTACTTGTGAAAATGCTCATGAGCTATGGAAAACCATCAAGGAGCAAAATGAGGGTTCAAAAGAAGTTGCTAATGAACGCTACGGTTGTCTCCTTGAGGAATTCAATAGCTTTAAGCAACTTGCTAATGAAAATGCCGAATCTATGTACTCACGCCTAAATGTGCTTGTCAATGAGATTAATGCCTTAGGTGTGAAGGACATCACGGACTTGAACATCAACCGCAAGATCCTTCAAAGTCTCCGGAAGCCCGACTATGACTTGGTGAAAGCAATCATCTACGAGAAGAAGCTCGAAGATTTGAAGCCATCGCATATCTTGAGCAAGATCATGGCACATGAGCTTCAACTAATGCCCAAGTCAAAGAAGGCGCCCCAAGAAAAGCCCCAAGAACCATCTTCTCCAACCAAAAGCCATGCTCTCTCAAGCCGACAAGAGAAAATGTTGAGTAGGATGGCTACTCGTGGAAGCTCAAGCGAAGATGATGATGATGATGGTGATAATGAAGATTCCTCAAGTGATGAAGAGGTTGAATCTATGGTGGCCGAGTACGTGAAGAAGATCTTCAAGTATGTGAAGAAAGTCAACATGTACGGCTACAACATCCACTTGAGAGAAGGGCGTCATCATCAACACATCAAGTTCACCAAGATCAAGCACAAGCCCAAGAAGAAGGTGGTCAAGGAGAGAAGATCAAGGCAAGAAGCAACCCTCACCGTCCGCGAGTGGACAAGTGGTGGATCAAGTTCTTCTAGCTCAAGCGATGAATCAAGAAAGAACTTCACCACCCGCTTCATGCAAGGTCCTTCATCATCACACATGTGCCTTATGGCCAAAGGTATGGAAAGCAATGTAAGTGATGACGAATCCGACACCACCTCTCTCAATGACCTTGTTGAGCTAATCCATGAGCAAAAAGGAATGCTTGAACAACAAGCTAATGAAATCAAAGAACTCAATGCTCTCAATGATCTTAGTGACACCCTTGCTACAAATTATGAACATTTGTTGTGCAAATTCAAATTGCTTAGCAAGGAGTGTGATGAGCTAAAATCTAAGCTTGAGAGCAATGAGACTAAAACAAGTAATTCCTTTAAGCTTGATGAAACATCTATCCCTTGTGCAATTCCTATCTCCAAGGTAGATGCTTCAACTTCTTGCATTGATTTAATCGATGAATCTTGCTCACCATCTTGCCATGAGAATGTTGTTGTAGAATCATGTGATTGTCTCATAGGCAAGGAAAATGATGAGCTCAAGCAAGAAGTGAAATGGCTCCGAGAGAGGTTGGCAAACTTGATGGGCAAGGGCAAGAACGATGAAGAACAAGTGGACATCTCTCAAGACATGAAGAGCCAAGTCCAACCTTCTCAAGATAACCGTGATCACATGGTGAAGAAGCTTGAGAAGGGTGCAACCGTGACTTGCTATAAGTGTCATGAGGAAGGGCACAAGTTCTACAAATGCCCCCAATTTGTCAAGAAGATGGACAAGGGCGCAAAGAAGAAATTGAAGCCCATCATCAAGAGCTCCCTCATCTACACCAAGCCCAACCGCAAGAACAAGACCAAGAGCAACACCTACGTCATCAAGAAGAAGGCAAATGGCAAGGTGGTTGCACACAAGGTTGGGAAGATGAAGGAAGAGCGGGGTTGGAACCAACCTATTTGGGTGCCCAAGAAAGTCATCACCAACATGAAGGGGCCTCAAATGGTTTGGGTTCCAAAGGCCACTTGAAGGCCTTAAGAGCGGGGACTTGGGAGGCTTGGCACAATCAAGATGAGAAGATTCAAGCCTATAAGCCAAGCTTGCAAATTGGACATGTGTTGCCCAAGTTCCCCGGTTGAGGTAATGGAAACTAGAACCCATCTCGTGCATCATTGTAGCTCCATTGCCTTGTTTAGGTTGCATTTGTTGCAATATTTACATATGGTAGGTTGCTTGTGTCATGTGCTAACCCATGAGCAATCTACATGGTTTGTTTAGCGTGTAGGAAAGCTACACTTGTTCTTTCATGGTTCATGTTTTCATATATATCTATTTGCATCATGAGCAAGCTATAGGGTTAGCTTCCCTTTTGTTTTCATAAACAATGTGCATACATTTGGTTGGTGATTCAAAACACTAAATTCACACATTTAGGGGGAGCTCATCCTATGGTTTGGTTATGGGACTAACATTGTTTCAAGCTTTTCTTATGTAGTCCCTTAGCGACGCGTTCCGGTGCGGTGTTTCATTCTAAGAGAATGCTATTTCACTCTCAATGTGATCTAACATCTCTAAAAGAGTGAATATAGCAATATGAGCTTCATGCTATTGGGTCATGTCCTTGCGAGCTTATGTCTCTATATAAGTTCAAAGGCACTGTACTCATACATTCCTAATCCTTGTGGTACCCTAAGTATCTTCTATATACAAGCTTCTTTCAAGTGGTGTCACCTAGTGATATAATTTCCAAGTGGCTCATCTCAATGTGGTGCCAACAAGGTAGAGAGGATCAATCCCCCGGAGGGATGCAATGATCAAAATACTACAAGTGATATCTACAAGTGGTAATGTAACAAGAACCCATTTGTCTTATCTCTTGTCCCTTAAGCTACCTACTTGCATGATATGCTCTAAGCTTCCTTGTCTTTCAAGTTTGTAGTTGTGCACTTGTTTCTCACTACCCTTGTCTTGCAAGTGGTATTCTTTTTATGCACACACTTAGGGGGAGCTTAGTTTGTATCATGGTAGTCTCATGAGCTTGTGATCCACCTTAGTTATTCACACATGTGGTATCTTCATTGATATCATACTTATGGATCATGGTTCATGCGGCTTTCTCCCTTGCATTTAACATCTCTCCTTTGAGCTATGGTTGCTAGATCTTGCTAGTTTCCTTGGACTCGTTTGCTTTGGACTTTTTGGAGATTTTATTCCAAAGGGGGAGAATGTGAGACCAAAGCAAGCGTGTGGCGTAAGCTTACAAGTGGGCTCAAGGATGCTTACAAGTGATTTCAAGGATTTGAGACCAAAGGGGGAGAATGTGAACATAAGAGCAAAAAGGGGGAAGTTTGATCTAGGGGGAGTTTGGATGATGGTAAGCATCCAAGCAAGTGTAAGTGGTTCTAATTCCGTCAATTCTAGCAAATTTATGCTTGCTTTGGTTGTGTTGTCATAAATCACCAAAAAGGGGGAGATTGTAGCGAACATGGCCTCATATGCCATTTGTTCGGAGTTTGATTTTGGTGATTCATGACAACATGAGCATTGGGACTAACCATATTGTTTGAGCATGTCTTTGTAGACATTTCTAGGTCCCATGGATGCAACCGCACACAATGCAAAGCATGACAAAAGAAAAAATATGAAGCCGGGATAAAGAGAGGAATGAATTGGACTTGTCCTATGAATAAATTATTCTTAGATCAATCAAATGGTATTAAATGCTACAGAATCATGAAGATTATTCCACAAGCTTTCCATAGAGTCCAAGATCATCAAAATCGGAATCCGGAGTGAAAAGTTATGCCCAAATTAAGATGTGCTGAAAATAGGGCACAGGATGATCCGACGGTCCCATTTTTGTGAGCACCGGATGAACTCCTGAGAAGAAGAAAACAAGTGTATAAGCACCGGATGATCTGGTGGTACCATCGGATGATTGCATCGGTTCATCCTATGCTTTTTCGGGAAACATACAGAGAGGTATTCGCGCAGAAATGTCTAGCACCGGATGAACCGACGCTGTCATCGGTTCATCCGACGCTTAAAAACTGCTCAAATGCTCAGGATTTTTTCAGAATATTGTAGAGAATTTCATAAGCTTTCCAACAAGTACAAGATCGCCCAAAACGGAGTTCGGAGCAGAGAGTTATGGCCAAAATACGGAAGGGCATATGGCAGCACAGGATGATCCGACGCTACATAAAATGACACAGTCGGTTCATCCGACGGTATATCTTAAATAGCCGTTAGAGCAACGGCTATATTGGTGTGTTGGCCTATTTATACCCCTTCAACTCTCCCATTTGAAGGTGCTGGATTGTGTGGAAGTGCAGAGGAGTTCAAGACACATTCAAGATCATATCCAATCCATCCAAGTGCTTAATTGCTCATCCTTAGACTAGTGCATGCTTTGTGTATGTGTTTAGTGCTAGGCTTAGCTTAGAGCTGAGTGAGTACAAGGTTGTGCCAACCTTGTTAGGTGATTCTTGAGTGAATCCAATTGTACAAGGTTCGCCGGAAGCCTTGGGGCCTAAGTGGCTCACCGGCAATCGTCATCGACCCTCCGGCTTGGTGTGGAGCGGCGAGGACACTTTGTGCGGGGGACGTGGAGACCCCCTTCCCTGGTGGAGAAGCTCCTTAGTGGAGACGGCATCAAGGTGACCAAGGGAGCTTGACAAGTGCCTAAGTGGCTAGCCTTTGTGGCAAGTCAAGTTGGTGCTCTTGGGAGAGACTTGGTGACCGGGAAGCAATACTCTTGTGTGAGTGCTTCAACAACGTGGACTAGGGGTGGCTTAGTGCCTACCGATACCACGGGATAAATTGCGTGTCAAGAGTTTGCTTCCTCTCATCCCCTTTACGTTTCCGCATTTACTCTCTTGCAATCTTTGCTTGCCTCCACATTCCTAGAGTAGTATCATGCTAGGATTGGCTATAGGTTGCAAACCTTCTTTTGGGATGGGAGTTTCACACTAGAACAACCGTAGTTGCACATATAGATAGTATGTTCTAGTTTACCTTTGCGCAAAATTAGTGAAGCCATAGGTTAAGTTTTTAAGGTGCCTAATTCACCCCCTCCCCCTCTTAGGCCAACGGGCATCCGATTCCTTACAAAAGCAAGACAAGAAGTTATGATTGAAGAACTCAGCATGCAAGATGAGCCTATAGAAGCGTTCCCTTAGTTTCTTTTCCAATCTCTCCGAATCTCGGGACGAGATTTTTTAAGGGGGGTAGATTTGTAACACCCTAAAATTCCATCACTAAATTAATGTAAGAAACAAGGTGTTTTAGATTTTATTTCCTAAGGATTAAATAAATTATCAAATAAATTTGGCCTTTAAAATATTTAAATATCATTTTAATAATTTAGAAGCAATAAGTGCTTGTGCATCATGTTTTGAATGCATGGTTTTATTTGTTTGTGTGAAGTTTTAAAAGATTTTAAAATGTTTGGAAAACTTTGGAAAAGGCTTGAAGTGTTTAAATTTTGAAAAGAGTTTAAATCTTGAAAAGTTTTGAAGGAGTTTAAATTTTAAAAGTTTGTAAAGGTTTAAGAAAAAAAACAAAACCAAACCTATCTAACCCCAAGCCCAACCCGCGGCCCGCTTCCTCTCCCGCCGGCCCACCTTCTCTTTGAGCCCACCAACCCCGCCGCCGGCCCACTCCCACCTCCCCTTCCTCTCCTCTCACTGACTGGTCGGGCCCGCTCGTCAGCTTCCCCTTCCTCCTCTCACCTTCGGTTTCCCTCCCCTGCTCTGCATCCCGCGCGCCGCCACCGGCCGTTTCGGCGCCTTCATCGCCCTCCCGTCTTCAATTCCCATCATCAAGGCGCATTGGAACCCAGACGCCACTCCTTCCCTCCTTTCCTCCGTCGGTTACCCCTTCCTCCCCCTTAAATTCCATCAAGGCCGGGCCGGCCGCCATGGCCATTGATGGCCAATTGGCCCGGACGCCGCTCCCTCTCCTCCTTCCTAGCCTATAAAGGCATGCTCGAGCCTTGCGCACCCCCTTTCCGCAACCGTGCATGCCCAACACCCTTCATTCACGCGCTCGCGCCGTCGCCATCTAATTCTGGCCGCCGGCTACTATTGGCCGCCCCGGTGCTCTCCGCCGTCGGTGAAGTGACTCTATCCCCTTGCTTTCTTTTTCTTCTTCACGTGTGATTCTCACCAAGCCTCCCTCCCGTCCCGTGCGCCCTTCTCCTCGCCACTGGACCGAGCCGCGGACGGAGCGCCGCCGTCGTCTTCAACTCCAATCGCCGGCGTCGATTTCCCTTTGCGTCGCCTCGAGGACGCCATCGCCTTCGCCCGAGGCATGCCTGTGTGGTGAGAACCTCGCCCCCTCCTTTGTTTTACTTTACCCCGAGCCGTAGCCTTTGCTTCCGCGCGCCGCCGTCAACCGCGCCGCCCCCTCGCGGTGCGAGCCGCCGTGGCCGCCCGAGACACCTCCCTGCAGCCCTGGTTGGGTTCGTCGTTCTTCTAGCTCTGTGTAGGTCCCAGCCGCACCCCAAACCGTGGTCCCTAGCTCGAGAACACCGTCTCCGGCGAGCCTCCGGCGAGCCGCCGCCGCGCCGTCCGTCGGCGCCGCCGCGCGCCGTCGTCTCCCCCGCCGCCCGCCGCCCGCGTGCAACCGGGGCCTTCCGATGGGCGCGGACGGCCCGGATCTAAAGGGGGGCGTACCCCTTAGATCGGTCCACCGTGGACCGGTGGACCAAGTCCACGTGCGCCGGTCCACCGCGCGCGTCATGCTTGCGTCAGCCCTGCATCAGCCCAGCCAATCACAGCTCGCCACGTGGCACACCCTCGGCCTTTCCACCGGCTGCCTTGGCGTTTTGCAAAAAGGGCCTCCGCTTTCGGAATTCACAACCATGCCCTTCCACCTATAGAAATCCTTTCGCTAGGTCCCGTTTTCAACGTTTAAGCCCCTGTCCTTCTTAGTTCTTCCCATCAGAGGTCCATTTTTGATCTTTTACACTATAAACCTTGGGTTTATAGGTGTAATTATGTTTTAGCCCCTGGATTCTTGCAGATAAGCCCCTGGAAGCCTGTTTCTTCGCAGAAAAGCCCCTGAAACTTGTTTTAACCATATCTTTTCCGACCTAGCTCCGTTTTAAGCGTTCTTGGTGTCCATGCAACCGTCTTTTTAAGCCCGTCAGTTTTAGAACCTTGTTTTGGCCGTATCTTGTGCGTTTTAGCTCCGTTTCCACCGTTTCAAGTTGCGTTAGGCTCATATCAACTAAAACTACGTGATAGGACCAATGTTGTGCATGTTCCTTGTTTTATAATTTATTTAAATGATTAATATGATTAAATCTTATTATGCATGCTTTTCTAATTAAAACCTAGTTAGAGTTCAACACGTGTTTTCATAAGAAAGTTAATATGCTTAATATTAGTTAAATATTTCTTATAATTAAAAGCCAATTAGATGTGTACCTCGGTTTTTATAATCAAACTTAATTTGATTAATGATTATGCAATTTGCTTCCTATATAAAAGCAATATAGGTTTATCTCGAGTTTTCTTAATTAAATTGTTAATTTGATTAATATGAATATAAATGTGTTTTTAAGTTATAATTTGATTAGAATAACTCGAAATATAAAGAGAAGCGCTTAGATGCTTTTACATGTTTCTTTTAAATTAAATGTTTAATTTGTATAAGTTAAACTTGAATATTTATAAATAAAATTGAAGTAGGCTTACATCGTCTTTTAAATACCAATATAACTTGCCTAATTATAAATAGGGTATTTCTCTCGAAATAACCTATAAACATGATTTTATTTAATTAAAATATACCAAGCACGAGCTAGCTTTTGTTTGTGATCATCCAAATCTTTCGATAGTTCCTAGTGCTTTTGTGTTCGCTTTCCTAGAGCCAACCCTTGTTCTCTCTTGGTGAATCAACTATGTTGTTACACCTAATCTTTCCTAACCACCTTTCTTTAAAGCTACCTTGTTATCTCGTTTCTTCCGTCGGATCGCCTTACCTTTGCTTGGTGTATTGTTTTGTTTATTGTATGCTTTCTTGTGTGCTCGTAGACGTCGTGCCGGGTTTCAAGTGAGCAAACCAGCTTGGAGTAGATCAAGAGCAAGTGTTTGAAGAAGAACTCCAGTGTTTAAGCAAGGAAGGCAAGTGGACTTCTCCCTCTGCATATTCTTCTTTGTCCTAAACAATTGCATGATAACTAAGTTTACTTTTAAATGTTGTATTGCATAAATTTGATGGGAAATCATCTTTTTAAGGACATGACTAGACTTTTACCTTCATTACCTTGGACAACCCTTTTTAAATAAATGTTTTGGGTACAAATGCTTAGTTGCTATAACTTGGGATGGTTAAAATGAATCTTATGCAATATGATGAATGTTGATCATGATAACTTGGATGATATACACGTATGTGTGTGCTTATGGTTAATAACAAGATCATATGGTTTAATCGGAACATGGAGAACCACCCAGGAAAAACAGTGCAACCACAGTCCATATGGCTCTGGCTTAGCCATTTAATTAGGAGAGTGGGTTAGCTGATAGCTCTTTTCCGAGAGGGGCACAGGGGGCCGGAGTTGAAGGGGTATAGCCGGTTATTTTGGGGTAGCAGCCTTGGCTAAGGTGCTGACCATTAGGGAGGGTTATGGTCCGCTCCGCTGCTGTAACTGTTGCGGGCTGTTGGTTTCTCTTCTTTCCTTTGTAAAGGCTTCGTAGTGGACCCCTAGCCACTCACCTCGGAAGTGTTTAAGGGTCTGATCAACCCGGGCGACATGGGGAACACGAACTGTGGGTAAAGTGTACAACCTCTCGCAGTGTAAACCGATTGATCGCCCGTGCTCACGGTCAAGAGTGGCCTGGACCCTCACATGATTAATAAACTTGAAGATGGAATTAAATCGTGGTTTCTTATGGGTTTTTGAGAGGAGATGCTTTCCTAAATGCTTAAGTGGGTTGGTATAAACTTACACCTAGTAATTTGGTGCTTGCTAATAAAATTTGACCAACATTAAAATGCTAACCGCAACAAAACTCTTAGCCTATCCTTGATGGCCTTGCATCTTTCCCCCACTTGCTGAGCTCCAACCATAAGTGTGCTCACCCTTGCTTACCCGCCGTTCGCAGGAGAACACCGGAGGAGAGTACTTCGCCGACTACGAGGAGTTCTGAGGCTTGCGTGCCCCCAGTCATGTGCCTGTGGAAGATGAAGATGGAGTTGCGTCTTCATAGTTAACGTTTGATCGTTGTAAAGACCTTCGAGTCTAACGTCTGAGTGTAATAAAGAGATAATGTAATGGTTTAACTCTTGTACGATTTTTATTGCTGTTTATTGATATTTCACTCATGACGTCTATCATATGTGTGTAAACTCGATCCTGGCGCACATATGAGATGCATTTGGTTTTCTTCGGAAAATTAGGTGTGACAATGAATAAGGCTCAAATTTGAAAAAAAATGCAACCTAGAGCTTCTCAAGTATACAAAATTCATCACAAGATGCTACACATGTCCAAATGAGCAAGATAGATTCTCTACAGCTTCGTAATGACATCAACTTCATGACTACCAAGTTTCACAACCATTGGACGAATCTAAAATAGAGTTGAGCAATTTTGCGAAAATTCACCCACTCATGAGCAAAAACCTAAACATGAACAAAACATGTCAAAATGGCAAAGCCACACAAACTTCATGCTAGGACAACCATTCTAATCATAAGACCATCACAAACACCCACAAGCACCTCATGTCATGTCAAAGCCACCGAGCCATGTGCCTACTTCTATGTATGAGACTTCTCATTGGTAGGCATCTTGCAACGGTTTAGCACCCAAAGCAAATTAAATTCAGCACATATGACATGGGAGCACATTTTCCAAGCATTTTACATTTCATTTTCAGATTCATAATTGGTACATGAAATGTCTTTGCGACAAAAAGGAACTTATGCCCCTCCATAAGATAAAGCAAGAGGGCTAAACATTCATGATGGCAAAAGAGCCTTTGACCCCATATGATCAATAAACTAGCTATCCAACCACAAATTAAGCATAACCAAGCCACTAAAACATGTCAAGATCATATAGAGGCATTTACACATGAGAGAGCATATATGTGACATTTTTCAAAAGCATAGCCATCAACCATAGATATAAATCAAGATCATCAAGAGCTAAGCCAATCTAACCATAGCATACCAAACTAGCTCACAAGATCATATATAGCACATCATGGTGAACAATGTATATGAGAGAAGCTTTTCCTAACCAATGCATATGATACAAAATGCATGCAATCTAAGATACAAGGATGCATATACATCATGTTACATATGCCATGCCAAATGCAAGAAATGCACAAAGAAAAGCTATACATATGCTATAAAGGAGCTCCCACACACAAAGCTCAAGAAATCACACACACACCAAGCTCCCCCCCGCAAACGAGTGAAAGTTGCTTGATCTAGGGGTTTGGTGAAAATATCGGCTAGTTGGTCATGTGTGGGTACATGGATCAAAGCTATCTTCCCTTTCTCAACATTGTCCCTCAGAAAATGATACCTCACTTCTATGTGCTTGGTTTTGGAATGGAGCACTGGGTTCTTTGCAATGCTTATGGCACTAGTGCTGTCACATTGAAGTGGGACATGGGTATACTCCTCACCAAAGTCACTCATGGTGTACATGATCCGAAGGAGCTGAGAGCAACAACTAGCAGCGACAACGTACTCGGCCTCAGTAGTGGATTGAGCAACACTCGATTGTTTGCGGGAAGACCAAGACACCAAAGAAGATCCCAAAATTTGGCAAGTGCCAGAAGTGGACTTCCTATCCAACCGACACCCGGCAAAATCCGCATCCGAAAAACCATGAAGCACCAAAGAAGAGGACGCGGAGTACCAAAGGCCGAAGTCAGGAGTGTGACGGAGGTACCTGAAAATTCGCTTCACTGCTTGTCGATGAGAGGTCCTCGGAGACGCTTGAAAACGAACGCACAGACATACTGAAAACTGGATGTCCGGCCTCGTCGCCGTCAAGTAGAGGAGTGACCCGATCATGCTTCGGTCCTCCTTCTGATCCACATGTTCACCTTCCTTGTCCGCATCAAGAGCTGTAGTCGTACTCATCGGCGTCGTCATAGCCTTGGAATCCTCCATCTTGAACTTCCGCACAATGTCCTTGGTGTACTTAGTTTGGTGCACAAATGTTCCTTCCTTTGATTGTTTGATTTGTAGCCCGAGGAAGAACCGCAACTCGCCCATCATGCTCATCTCAAATTCTCTGCTCATATCCTCTGCAAACCTTGCAACAAAAGAGTTAGACGAGCCACCAAAGACAATATCATCCATGTACACCTGCACAATCAAGATATCTCTGCCCTGCCTAAGTAGAAACAAGGTCTGATCGACCTTCCCCATCTCAAAACCTCTCTCAAACAAGAACCCCCTCAACCTGCCATACCAAGCTCTAGGCGCCTGCTTCAACCCATAAAGCGCCTTCCTCAACTTGTACACCCGGTGGGGGTACTTCTCACTCTCAAACCCCAGTGGTTGCCTCACATACACTTCTTCCTCCAACACACCATTCAGGAAAGCACTCTTCACATCCATTTGGTGCAACTTGAACCCTTTAGCCACAGAAAAGGCTAGAAGGATCCTTATTGCCTCCAAACGGGCTACTGGAGCAAAAGTCTCCTCGTAGTCGATCCCCTCCTTCTGACTGAACCCCTGAGCAACAAGTCTCGACTTGTTTCTCACCACTTCACCTTTCTCTCCCTCGTTGTTCTTCCACACCCACTTTGTACCAATCGGCTTACACCCTGGAGGAGGGTCAACCAACTCCCAAACCTGATTCCTCTCAAAGTTCTCCAACTCCTTGTTGGGGAATTCAGGAAAACCCGTCACCCTCGAAACGTTGGGTTTAACAAAGTTCTCGAAACATGTTTTTCGGGAGCAGGGAATTCACGATTTTCGGAAGCCTGGAACCTGTGAAGCCTCGAATTCGTGAATGTGCAGGGTTCAGGAATCTTGGTTCGACGAAGAAGTGGAGTCATGAACATGCAGAAGCCAGGAATCTCGAACTGTCGATGGCCCGAACTTCGGAGAACGGCCAATTCGGGAATCTGTTGAGGGCTGAGTTCGGGAGTCAGGCGCGTGGACATGCGCGAACCAGCGGAGAAGCGAAGGCCAACTCGGGAATCTGCTGAAGACCCAGTTCGGGAGTTTCACGCGAAGACATTCACGAACCAGGAGAGAAGCAAAGTCAAAGTTGTTGTCCCAAAAAGTCCGGGTTTAGAGTGTGAACTAGTGGCAGATTTGTAAATATGTTAGATGAAAAAGACAATCCTGTATGCGTTCACACTAGGAATATTCTCTGAGGCTAAGGGTGTTATCGGTATGTAAAAGTCCCTTCGTCTCCCTATAAAAGGGGGCGCAAGGGCACGTGTAAACGGATTCAGACTTTTTTGGAACTTGTGCTACTTGCAGAGGGAATCACAATCTCTTTGCGTTCTGACCTTGAACTTGAATGTGTTAAGAACTCTCACTTGTGTTAGGGTAGTCATCCGAATTTTTCGGGTAACCCCCCAACATTGGCACCCACCGTGTTCCAGCCGAAAAGAAACTCACGATGCCACCTCAGAAGAAGTCCAAGAAGATCGTTCCCAAAGACAAAGCAACCGAGACGATCGCCATCTCACCCAAGGGAATGAAACCTCGTTTGTTCCTGAATCCTCGAACATAACAGACCAAGAACGAAGAGAAAAGCTCGAGGCCCTCATGAAGGCAAGAGCAGAAAAGACAGCTTCACATCCAAGAACAAACTCGATGAGCAAAGAGGAGTTCGAGAATGTCAATGATGATGATGATGACATAGACAGAGAGCTAGCCATGGTTCAAGAAAAGATACAAGAACTCGCAGAAAGACAAGGAAAAGTTCGCAGCTCGCTTACAAGCAAAGAGAAAAATCTCCGAAAAGCTAGAGCAACTGAACAAAGCAAAAGAGCGAGATAGAAGCAATGCAAAAAGAAATTGATGAAATGAAAGAACAAGAGAACAGCTCCTTGTGGCAGGAGTCACCGCGTCGAACCCCCGCACTCGCCAGAGAATCCCCGAAAGAAAACTTCTTCGCAGAAACGGAGTCTCACACTTCGTGGATTCCGAATCGCCGTCGTCAATAGGGCCGCAAACAAGACCTTGGCCGCCGAAGTTCAAGCCCGTCTCTCTTCCCAAGTACAACGGTTTCGGAAACTCCAAGCAGTTTCTCATGAGATACGAGTCAGCTGTGAACTCGGCAGGAGGAGATGATGTCGCGCTGGCCAAATCCTTCATCATAGCTTGAGAAGGACCAAGATCGAATTGGTACTCACCGTCGCTCTCCACACTCGATCTACAGCTGGGTAGATCTCAAGACAAAGTTCATGCAAGCGTTTCAGATGTTCCATGACACAACAGCCGAAGCCTCAGACTTGTATAACTGCAAGCAGAAGATAGAGAACCACTGCGGAACTTCGTGAGAAGGTTCATGCAACAGAGGTCTCAGATCCCCGACGCTGATGACAAAACAACGATCAAGGCATTGATCAAAGGTCTCACCCCAGGGCCAACGGCTTCTCACCTCACAAGAAAGAAGCCTGAGACAGTTGAAGAACTATTTCGAGAATTGGAAGATTACATTCTGTCTGATGACGACCACTGCAAGAGGGTAGCTGAACGGAACAAGGCAAGACAGGGCAACAGAGATATGACCTGGCGGGCACCACCCCAGCATCCACGAAACATAAACAATGTTGGAAACTCTCAGCCACAACAAGACAACAGGCCAAGCACCAGGGGAGGATTCAGTCCCAGAGGAAGGGGGAGAGGAAGAGGAACCCCAGGACTCCCGAACCACAACCCAAGAGATCCTCACTTCTACTGCCAGTATCATGGAAGAGGCCACAGCACCGAAGGGTGCCCAGAGACAAAGAAGAACATGGCAAGAATCCAACAAGAGAAAGCCTGATGAGCATTGCATCCTCGATGCCAAGCCAGTTTCAGCCGATCTTCTGGCAACCGCAGCTCACGAACCCACGACCAAGCTCGTACCGGCCTCAGCAATTTCCACAACCACAACCAAGATGGCAGCCATCGCAGCAATTTTTCCCTCACTCGCAAGCGATTCGGTCAATCCAAAGAACCGCAACCCATTCGAGAAATCTTGCCACCACCCCCGCAAAGTTCGTCAAGACCTCGCTCAAGTTCGGGACCCCGAACTCCAAAGCATTGCCATCGTTCGGGACTATCATGCCAATCACAAGGCGGATCTGCTATGGAATTCAAAACAAAGAAGCAGAGAAACAATTACTTCAGATCTGTGAACACCATCATCAATGATGGCCCAGCTGCTCGCCCGGAGTGGGCGAAGGTGCCAATCACCTTTACAGAAGAAGATTTCAGGTTGAAATCCGCGATTCACAATGACGACATGGTGATTGAAATCAATATTGCTGGGTGGGTCATAGGAAAAATCCTGGTTGACAACGGGAGTTCGGCGGACATCCTGTTCCTGAAAACATTCGAGAAAATGAATCTGAGCCAGCACATGTTGGATCCACCAGAGTACCCATTGCAGGGGTTCAGAGGAAAGCCCATCAAGCCGGTGGGAAAAATATCACTCCCAGTTTCTTTCGGAGATCTTGAGAATGCCAGAACGGAGAGCCTCACTTTTGATGTAGTTGACATATATCACCCATACCTCGCGATCTTCGGCAGAGGCTTCATGAATAAGTTTGATGCTGTCATAAGACAATAGTTCCTATGCATGAAGATGCCTGCGCCCAAAGGGGTTATCACGGTGTTCGGCAATCAACAGGAGGCCAGGAACATAGAAAAAGGCCACACGCCCGGCCAAACAAATGTGTACCACTGAAAGCAACGATGAGAGAAAGGAAACCTATGAAGAGCCTAAGCGGGACAAAGAGAAAAATGAGATAGCCGCATAAGATGAAACAAAGAAAGTGTATTTGGATGACATGCCCGACAGAGCGCCATAATAGGGGCGAACCTCGGCCGCCGAAGAGGACGGTGAACTCATACGATTCCTGAATAGAAACAAGGATGTTTTCGCATGGTCAGCTAAGGACTTGCAAGGTGTTGACAGAGATATAATCAAACATGCCCTGGAAACAGATGACAAAATACCACCCAAGAAACAGAAACTTCGGAAATTGTCCGAGGAAAAAGTCAAAGCAGTGGAAGCAGAAGTTCAGAGGTTGCAGGACGCCCAAGTAATCAGAGAAGTCAAGTACCTAGTCTGGCTAGCGAACACTGTGCCAGTTAAGAAGAAAAATGGAAAATGGAGAATGTGTGTGGACTTCACCGATTTGAACAAGGCATGCAAGAAGGACGATTTCCCCTTGGAAAGGGTAGACAAAATCGTGGATGATGCAGCCAACAGTGAGATGCTTTCGCTCCTGGATATGTTCTCTGGGTATCATCAGATCAGGGTTCGCAAAGAGGACGAAGAGAAGACAAGTTTCATCACTCCTTTTGGAACATTTTGTTTCGTAAGAATGCCAGAGGGGCTGAAGAATGTAGCATGCACGTTTTTGAGAATGATAGCAATAGCAGCAGATTCGGAGAAACATTTTGGCATATGTGGATGACATAGTTGTCAAAAGTGTTCAGAGGAAAGATCATATCAGTGATCTGGCAGAAACATTCGCGAACATGAGGGTAGCGAACTTAAAGCTAAATCCGGAAAAATGTGTGTTCGGCATTCACAAGGGGAAAGTTCTTGGATGCCTAGTTTCAACAAAAGGCATAGAGGCAAACCCTGACAAAATAAAGGCTCTGGTAGAAATGCAAGAGCCAATCTCAGTAAAAGATGTTCAGAAGTTGACGGGGAGAGTGGCCGCCCTCAACGATTTATTCCCGCAGCCGCGTAAAGAAGTTTACCGTTCTTCCAAGTTCTCGAAGTGCCAAGAAATTCCAAAGTGGTCCGAACCTCGGAAAGCCGTGCCTTTCGCGAATTAAAGGATTACTTGTCCACCATGACCAAACTCGTCCTCCCGAACCAAAATTGTCGCTTCTGCTGTATGTGTCCGCATCAAATTCGGCAGTAAGTGCAGTGTTGGTCCAGGAAAAAGAAGAAGAAGTAAAGCTCAGGCAAATTCCTGTATACTTCGCCTCTGAAGCATTGTCTGGTTCCAAGGTTTTCTATTCTGAACTGGAAAAAATCGCGTATGCGGTCATTATGGCAGCAAGAAAGCTAAGACACTACTTCGAAGGTCACAGAATAAGGGTCATCACCAACCAGCCGTTGAGTGACTTGTTCGCAAATAGGGAGGAATCCACCCGAATCATCAAGTGGGGTGCCGAACTTTCCGAGTATGTGGTAGACTTCGAGAGAAGAAGTGCAATAAAATCGCAAGTTCTGGAAGATTTTGTCGTGGACTGGACTTCACCCACTCAAAATCTCGAGGACAATATACCCGAACCTTGGATAGTGCAGTGTGATGGAGCATGGTGTTACAAGGGGGTTGGAATTTCGGCTGTTGTAACGTCCCCGACGGGCGTAGTCATAAGATACGCAGCGTGGCTCGTATTTGCGAACAATGAACATTCCACGAAAACACAACGGAGTACGAAGCTCTACTGCTGGCATTAAGGAAAATGAAAGCCTTTGGGCAGCAGACCTTCATAATCAGAACGGATTCGAAAGTGATCCAAGAACATATTGAGAAGGAAAGCGAGGCCAGGAATCCAGTTCTCATGAAATATCTCGAAAAAGTCAGAGAAATGGAAAAACACTTCAAAGGGTATTCGATCCAAAGATATCCCAATGGATGATAACAATGAGGCGGATAACCGGCAAAGGCAACGAAATGTAAACCAAGAGCTACCACCGCATGTGTTCTTCGAAATCATCGAGAGCCCTCCATCAAAGATTCGAGGGCCCAAATCGTGAATATAGTGGAAATTCCGGACCGGAGAGTAGAAATCATGGCCTATCCGAGAGGACATTACGAACCGGAAGATGAATTGGAGGAAAAAAGATTGAAGCAAAGGGCTCGGGGCTATACAAAGAGTAAATGGAGAATTATACAAATCAGGAGTCACTGAGCCTTGGCTGCGCTGCATCACCTCCGAAAAAGGTCGGGAACTTCTGAAAGAAATTCACAGCGGATTCTGTGGGGCGCACATAGGAACCAGGGCTTTAGCTGGAAAGGCGATAAAGCAGGGATTCTATTGGCCCACCATAAACATCGATGCCAAGATGTTGGTTCGGCAATGTGAAGCGTGCCAGAAGACGGGAAATCAGCAGAATCTGCCTTCAATGCCAGTTCATCTAATTCCTCCAACTTGGCCTTTGCAGAGGTGGGGAATGGACCTAGTAGGCCCGTTGCCAACAGCTCAAGGCAACTGCCGATTCGCAGCTGTAGCAGTCGATTATTTCATGAAATGGGTAGAGGCAAAACCACTCGCGAATATCACAGCAGCAACAGTTCAGAAATTCTTTTGGCAGAATATAGTCTACAGGTTCGGAGTTCCTAGAGAACTGACGGTTGACAATGGCAAACAGTTTGACTGTTACACCTTCAAAGAATACTTCGTAACCTTAGGCACACAGGCGAAGTTTTCATCGCATATCATCCACGATCCAATGGTGCGGTTGAAAGAGCCAACGGCCTAATCTTTTCGGGAATCAAGAAATGTTTGTTCGATCAGAAAAAGGGGAAGTGGGTCGATGAACTTCCGAAGGTGATCTAGTCTCACAACACCACAGTCTCAAGGGCAACAGGTTTCACGCCTTTTCGCCTGCTTTTCGGGACTGAGGCTATGACACCGGAGGAGATCAGGAATGAAAGCATGAGAGTCCTGAAGGGAAAAGAGATAGAGGAAATTGATAAGAAGGTGGAAAAAGACATGATAGAGCTGGCAATCCTTGAAGCAGCAGAAAACATTGAGAAATACCAGAGAAAGATAAGGGCATGGAGGGACAAAAAGGTGGTCCGAAAGGACATTAAAACTGGTGATCTTGTCTTGAAAAGAAAGAAAAATTGGGAGAACCCAGGAAAACTTCATGAGTCATGGGAAGGGCCTTACATTGCCAGAGAAACAGGTATGCCAGGGGCTTTCCGCCTGATGGAGCAGACTGACGAAGAGTTGCCGTATTCGTGGAATTCCGACAGCCTAAAAAGGTATTATCCATGAAAACCCTAGTTGTAGATAGATGTAGCGTGTAGTAGTTTTTCGATTTTCGTAAGTGTGCACTTTAGAACGATAAAAACCCGAATCACGTGTCTATAAGTGATTTCGGAGCAAAAATTAGTTTTATTTCTTACAGTCATATTAGAATAAGAAGGACCGTACTCTTTTCCTTGCAAAGGGGGGCTCTAAATCAAGAGGCAAGGTTTTTAACGAGGCGGATCCTATGTAAATACTCTTTCTGATATATATATATATGAAAAGAGTCTTCCCCCAAATTGCGTGTCTCGACAATCCCATCCTGAAAAAAGAAAAAAGTTCGTGAGAAAGGCTTCCTGATAGCCGAAATCCCATCGTGAAAAAAGAAAAAGTTCGTGAGAAAGGCTTCCTGATAGCCGAAATCCCATCGTGAAAAAAGAAAAAGTTCGTGAGAAAGGCTTCCTGATAGCCGAAATCCCATCGTGAAAAAAGAAAAAAGTTCGTGAGAAAGGCTTCCTGATAGCCGAAATCCCATCGTGAAAAAAGAAAAAGTTCGTGAGAGAGGCTTCGTGATAGCCGAAATTCCATCGTGAAAAAAGAAAAAGTTCGTGAGAAAGGCTTCGTGATAGCCGAAATTCCATCGTGAAAAAGAAAAAGTTCGTGAGAAAGGCTTCCTGATAGCCGAAATTCCATCGTGAAAAAAGAAAAAGTTTGTGAGAAAGGCTTCGTGACAGCCAGAATTCCATCAACGAAAAAGAGGCCTGAGACAACAACAAGTTGTGGCCTAGAAAAATCCCATCCATCAAGAGATTCCCACCGAAAAGGCCTGAGACAAAAACAAGTTGTGGCCTAGAAAAATCCCATCCATCAAGGGATTCCCACCGAAAAGGCCTGAGACAACAAGTTGTGGCCTAGAAAAATCCCATCCACGAAGGGATTCCCACCAGAAAGTTCACATGATGATTTCGAGAAAGTGAATGTCTAAGGGTTTGCATGCGTATTCTCACTCAGTATAGATTGTTGAAAATTTTGCAGGTATCATCATTGTAAGAAAAGGGCAAGGGACTCCATCAGAGAATCGCAGAAAAATCTTGGTTGAAGCAACTGAGGGTTGCAATTTCAACCGAGGCAAGTCCGCCGATCAGGGCAAGTCCACAAAATTCGAAAAACAAATTTTGTCGACTTGCACAACGAAGGTCGAAATTTTCAAAAACTAACGAAGATTTCTCCTGAAAGATGTGTTCGAAATCCTGGAATAATAAGATTCGTGAACCTGCCTTCGAGTTTTCATGCGAAACGGCAAGGTGGGGGAGGGTGACGTTTTTTCAAGAAAAAACGTATTCATTGCCTTATTCGCATATAAACTCCCGAATAGTTCCTCGATAATTACAACAATCAGTGCGAAATTTAGAATGAAAGTTCTACAACATGTCCTGGTTTACAAACGTTGTTTTCAGCCATAACGCTAGCATAGGCGAAGTCAGATGAACCGGCTAAGGGGATAAGGGGCCTCGTCTTCGGAATTCTCGTGGATCGCGAAGTAGAGGACGCAGAACGACTCTTTTTACGAAGCAAGAAAAATGAAGAAAGATCAAAACAACCTATAGAAAATTTAAGTGAGGCCTCAAGCCAAAAATCGGAAAAATCTTGTTCAGGATGTGCTTGTTTGAACAGGCGCCATGCCTCACCACTAACGAACATACAGTCTCGATGAATTCACAGCGGCAAAACGTCTTGCGCAGGCCCAGCTTGCAGGACCTGCGCAGGTTAAAAATATACAAAACATTTGTTCAACGAGGTTTGATGAATCTACATGAATGTACAATCAATCTCGAATTCACCCAAAAGTTCGGACATATCATTCAGTTTGTAACATCCACCATCGGCGAATCCTCCTCTCGTTCGGGGACCTGTTCGCCGTCGTTGCCATCATCGCTGCTGCTGCTACTGCTGCTGCTGCTACCTGAGCCGTCTTCGCCGGACTCGCTCGAACCCTCGCCGGAAGTCGATCCTTCGGGAGACGCGGCGGTGCCCTCTCGGTTCTCCTCTTCGTTCAGCTGAGAAAGGAAGGCAAAAGTGAGGAAGGTTTAAGAAACTGAAACATCTGCGACAAACATAAGTCACGAAATCGGACAAAAGAAACTACCTCAACAAGCTTTGCCTGCGCAATGGTCTTAACAATATCCTCCCCGCCAGTCAGCCAAAACTCCCTCGCGAACTTCATCTTGATGGCTTGAACGTCGGAGTTTGCTCGAAGTATCGCGATACTAGTAGCGCTGGGGAATTGAGAGAGATTCGCGCGAAACTTCTCCAGGTCGACACAGTCATAATCGTGAAGAATCTTTAGGATACTCTCCACAGAGAAAGCAACAGCGAAGGTACTGGCGCCGGAGATCACCTCAGTAAGGGCCTTGAACTCAGCCTCCAGCCAATCCATGAAATCGGGAATATCGATGTCATCCAGGAGAGGGGTTGGACGAACACCGTACTTATTCAAGGACTTCTGGTACTCCACATATAGCAGTTTCAGCTTTTCCAGAATCTCCGAAGTGTTTTTCTTCGAGGCTTCACCTTGTTCTGCCAACGCCTTCTCAAGATCCACGATTTTGCGATCCTTTGCGCTCAGGGACATGGCGAGGCTGGCATTATTGATACGAAGATCTTCGGCGATTTTCGTAGCTCGCTCTTGCTTTTCTCGAAGCTTTTCAATCACGCTCAGATCATCTTCATGATATTTTTGAACTTTCTCAAGCTCTTTCTTGGATTCCTCGAGCGCGGCCTCTGCGACTTTCTTTTCATCGTGACTCGTTTTCAAAGCCTCCGCCAACTCAGCCACCTTTTTCTCGAGTTCCAAGTTCGTGGATTGCGCGAGGGTGAAGTTACGCTCCAGCTCCTTGGACTTCTGGGAAAGTTGTTCGTTAATCTTCTCCTGTTTAGAGAGCCGCTCTATGGCAACCTTCCCAAGCATAGAGTGCTTGAGGGTATAATCCTCGTGGAAGCGTGCAAGCTTTGAGGGAGAGTAAGAATGCAAAAGATCCTTGAATTCTGAAAAATTCAGGAGTAAGTCTCAGACCAAGATTCAACAGTCGTGAACGACATGAAGAGGTAGTGAGGATGAACGAACCTTGCTTACTAAAATGCTGCATGGTGACTTGTTTAGTCAAACCTGAAGAGGTTTTCCCTCGCGGCGAAGGAGTGGTTTCGGAGACAGAGAGAGGCCCTTTCTCGGAGCCTTGAGCAGCTTCTTCGGGTCGTTCTGACGCCTCCTCTCCTGTTTCATCAACAATTGCGAACGATTTCCACAGAGTTAAAAACTTGGACGTCTTGCTCCCAACGCCACTTGTCTCGAAACCAACACGCAATAGCTTGCCGTGATGAGACGTACCAAAGCTTTTGTTAAAAGCGGCTAAGGAAGGAGAGGGCGCCTGGTCTTCGGGGACGATCTCCCGAACTTCAACCAAAGGGACATGTTCGGTAGGATTGTCTCCCCTTTGAATAGTGAGCTCAAGGTCCTGGGCGAATTCGGAGGAGGCTTGTTCAGCAGCAGGGAATTCAGCAACAGGGGTTTCGGTAGCAGCAGGGGACTCAGTGTGGACAGCAACATCAGCAGCAACAATGGACTTCTCAGCAGCGGCAGGAGCCGTCGCCCTTTGAACTTCGGGAGCAGCATCTGAAAAGGAATCAACATCCACGAATTCATTCTCGAAACCAGCTGGACAACTGTCTCGAAATTTAAACAAAGGCCGCAGGAAAACACCTTTAAGGCTATCCGTCTCCGCGAAGGTGTCGTCGTCGAAGGAGGATGCGACTCGCCGAACGCCGGTGGAAGAAACTTTCTTCACAGCCTTCTTTAGTTTCTTGCGGCTCATCTGGGCAAGCCCCGAAGCAGCCTGGAGTTCAGCATCCGAAGTCCGAGGTTCGGAGGTCTTTCGTTTCCGCTTCGACGATTCCAGCGATCTAGTCCTCGAAGGCTTGACTCCCGAAGAGGCCCCCTCACTGGCAGGCGACGAGCCTCATTTTGACGACCTTATTAGGGGAGTGTTGATTGGGGCGGGTGAGCAACTTGCCACAGCGACGGCGGGAAGTTTCAACTTGGGACCAGGGCCTCGAGAGCTGAAAAATTTATCACCGCAAACTTTCGAAAAGATGCGGTTGATTTTCTTCTTGTGCTTCACCAGGGCCTTATACGCCTTGTACTCGTTCATGGTATATTCGCCTACCATGACGTTCACCCTTTTTTCCACTTCATCCATGAAGTCCTTGGCGCTCTGGCCCTCGCGAAGTTTGATCCCGAACTTCGGGAAAGGCACCTTCCCGATCCGCCCCGCCTGACATTGTAGTACACGAGTTCAGCAGGGGACCAACCGTTCGAGATAGGCCAGACCCGCGCAGCGACGAATTCTTCGATAATATCACGGCCGCCAAGTATTGTGCTGGCCAGGTGAAATGCATTCTCACAGCTTCTGATTCCCAAGGCCCGCTGGTTGTGCTTCCCTACATTCACCGCGGCGAGAGGAGCGATCGGGCATGACAGCTTCGGCATATCGACCTTCAAATAAAACCAGTAAGATTTCCAATCATCGGTAAGGTTGGACTTGCACCAAGGAGCGATCTGGATTCGGGTGATTCCTTGTCGGGTGTTCTGACGTCGCGTATTGAAGGTGCAGCACGCGTGCTGACTGTGGTAAAACTGCCCGTCTTCACCTTTGACAATTTCGGGGATGATCACCAGTTCGTAGAATTTGGTGAAAGCGTCGATGCTAGGACTGCAGCCGAAGGTCTTCAAAATCCAGATAATCTTCGACACTTCAAGGAAGGATGTCGGAGAAAGCTGGTGGATCTTCACCGAAAATGCGTCGAGAATAGCCGGCAGGATGGGGTCACAAGGGAACCTCAGCCCACAGATGAAGAAATCCCGAAATACCACAATCTCTCCGTCCTTAGGAGTTGGAATCAGCCTCATCAAGTAGGGCACGCCCGGCCGCCAGGGGAGAAGAATCCGGCCTTCTCGTATTCACGAATCGTGTTGCTTGTCACCTTCGACTCTCCGAAGGCGAGTGAGGGTGGCAGCCGGGCGGGGGTCCTTGCCCCGATCAGATCGTCGACACCGGCATCCACATCTCCGATGTCTTCGCCGCTGTCAGACCGAACCTCCCCATCTTCGCGACTACGAGAACCACTAGGCGAACCAGAATCTTCGGCCGCGTGCGGCTTGCTCAAGCACTTTCGACACCGGGTCAATTGGAAGACCACTCGCGATGAGCTCTTCGGTAGTCATGGGTCTGGCAGTACTTTTAGTTCGAGCCACCTAACCAATAAATACATACCCAAAGCAATAAGAAAAATATTCGAGAATAAAGTTCATGAAACAAAGATGCCACCGCAAAAATGTGAAAATTAAGAATCGAAAGAGAAAGATGAAGGAATACCTTAGAAAAGCGCGAAGAAGACCTGAAGCTTGCGGGCTTTTCAGCAGAAGACCAGATTCCGCGAAAAAGAGAGATGCACGAATTGTGAAAAAACTGGAAAGCTGTAAGAATTTTTCAACAGCGGCAGCCCGCTATTTATAGGGCCGGGGAGGGGTAGTTCCGCGAAACACGCCTCGATTTAACCGTCCTTGGTTTCCCGGGCGACGCGTGTCCCCTCCGACGTTCCGAGGGTGACGTTTTTTACTAAATTTCCGAAGGATTCGTGGAATCGGATCGTCGGAGTCAACCCGCTTCCCCGAGGGGCTAGTGTTGGGGAATTCAGGAAAACCCGTCACCCTCGAAACGTTGGGTTTAACAAAGTTCTCGAAACATGTTTTTCAGGAGGAGGGAATTCACGATTTTCGGAAGCCTGGAACCTATGAAGCCTCGAATTCGTGAATGTGCAGGGTTCGGGAATCTTGATTCAGCGAGGAAGTGGAGTCATGAACATGCGGAAGCCCGGAATCTCGAACTGTCGATGGCCCGAACTTCGGAGAATGGCCGATTCGGGAATCTGTTGAGGGCTGAGTTCGGGAGTCAGGCGCGTGGACATGCGCGAACCAGCGGAGAAGCGAAGGCCAACTCGGGAATCTGCTGAAGACCCAATTCGGGAGTTTCACGCGAAGACATTCACGAACCAGGAGAGAAGCAAAGTCAAAGTTGTTGTCCCAAAAAGTCCGGGTTTAGAGTGTGAACTAGTGGCAGATTTGTAAATATGTTAGATGAAAAAGACAATCCTGTATGCGTTCACACTAGGTATATTCTCTGAGGCTAAGGGTGTTATCGGTATGTAAAAGTCCCTTCGTCTCCCTATAAAAGGGGGCGCAAGGGCACGTGTAAATGGATTCAGACTTTTTTGGAACTTGTGATACTTGCAGAGGGAATCACAATCTCTTTGCGTTCTGACCTTGAACTTGAACGTGTTAAGAACTCTCACTTGTGTTAGGATAGTCATTCGAATTTTTCGGGTAACCCCCCAACAGTCCTCATGCATCGAGTTAACCCAATTGTGATCAAATAGTGCGTGTCCAATATCTTTGGGCTCAAAGGTAGCAATAAATGCAGCATGAGCGAAATGAGAATTGTTTCAAACCCTCGACCGTGTAGTGCGTTCATTCATGTCGCTGATGATCCTCGAAGCTGGGTGATCCACTTGTACTCGCCGGGGAGGTTCTCGCCTTGATGCTACCTCCCCCTCAACTGTAGCTTCTCCTCGATCTTGATTTGTCGTCGTAGGTGTAGGAGAGGGTCCGTCCACTACCGTAGTCGAAGTAGTGGGTACATGTTCAGCCGGGGGCACCACACCACCATCTTCATCGTCTCCATGTTCATGCTCCTCCTCCTGAAAGATCTGCTCGCCAAGCTCATCATCACCTGCACACTCAAAGACAAGCTGACTACGTGGCTGTGTCTCGTCGAAGGTTACCTCGCAAGTCTCCACGATTTGGTTAGTTTCAAGATTGAGCACGCGATATGCTCTAGAATGAGATGCATAACCAAAGAAAATACCATCGACAGACCTAGCCTCAAACTTATCCAACTTCTTCCCTTTCTTCAGAATAAAGCACTTGCAACCAAAGACATGAAAGTGACTCACCTTGGGTGTGCGACCGTGCATCAGCTCATAGCATGTTTTCCTCTTATGCAATCTGAGGTAGATCCAGTTCGACACATAACATGTGGTATTCACCGCCTCAGCCCAGTACCTTCTCGGAGTCCTATGCTCATCAAGCATCGTCCGAGCCATCTCGCACAAGGTCCTGTTCTTCCTTTCCACAACACCATTCTGGGGAGGCGTATATGGACTCAAAAACTGGTGTTCAAGACCCAAGTCATGGCAAAAGGTTTCAAAATGAGAGTTTCTGAATTCTGAGCCATTGTCACTGCGGATTGCTCGTATGGCATCTTCGTGCCTCTCGTTCCTCAACCTCAAGACAGGATCTCGAACAAAACCAAACGTCTCCCCCTTATCCTCGAGAAAGAACACCCACGCATACCGAGAGTAGTCGTCCACCACAACAAGGACATACCACTTCCCACCCACATATCGCACACGAGCTGGGCCAACAAGGTCCATATGGAGCAGCTCGCATGGACGCTCAGCCATCACATCGGTGAGAGGCGGGTGAGAAGAGGCTACCATCTTGGCATGCCTACATGGCGCACAAACCAACTCTTTCTCAAGCCTCAACCGTGGCAATCCTCGGACCAAATTGAGTTTACTCAAGCGAGACAAAAGGTCAAAGCTCAAGTGACCCAACTTCCTATGCCACTTCCACAACTCACTTGAAGAACTAGCCAAGAAACAACACTCAACACCCGAAGACTGAGAAAAATCAGCTCAAAACACCTGACCCTCGGGAACAACCATACAGACAAGGTCCCCTCAAGAATCCAAAATCCGAGAACCACCAGGCCGAAACAACACCTAAGAACCCTCATCCAACAGCTGGGACACAGAAAGCAAATTGTACCCCAGCGATTGAACAAGAGCAACACACCTCAGAGTGATCTTGTCACTCACCTTAATCTTAGCTTCTGAAAGCACACGCCCACGCCCATTGTCCCCAAAGGTGATGTACCTCTTTGTCACCACCGGGACGAGACTTGAGAACCACCCCTAGTCTCTGGTCATATGCCTCGAGCAACTGGAGTCAATCAACCAAATGTTCTTCAAGTCTCCCACCTGAAATTCAAAAATGAGCACGTGAGCGAACAAACGACTCAGCACTGGGGTTAGTACCAAAAGAGTAAAACCAGTGCCGAGCCATTTGCTCGAAAGTGGGGTTAGCACAAACCAAACCATCTTTCCTACCAGAACTACCACCACGAAGACCACCTCGGTAACCACTCCGAGGAAACCAACCCTCTCTGCCTGGAGGAGGACCAAAACCACAAAAGGAGAGTCGTGGATCGTCCCTCCTCTCCATCTCAAAGCTACGACTCCTCCCATTCCCGTATTGAACACGAGAGGGAGAATGCCTAACAAACTGACCACCTGCTGACTCTCCAGACCAAACACCAGAACCACGACCACCTGATACAAACCGAGACTCCTCACGGGCACGAAAACCAAACTTGCCACTCTGCAGACCCCAAATCGGTTTGACCGGTTTCAAAACTGGTCTGACCGGTTTCACTCCTCCAGCAACACCTCTTGCAGCCTTTCGCTCTCCCCAAGCCGGAACTGTTCTCACACTCGCCTCAGCTCTGGGCATTTGCACACGAGGCTCAAGTACACCACTAGAGGGGTGGTACTTGTCCTTGTTAGGCCACTCCTTCGCCATTCTCTCCTCTCGCTTCCTCTTGAAGCAAAACTCATCCTTATGGCCATCTCTCCCACAATAGCCACAATGAAACCTCACAAGCTTCGGTTTAGGCTTGGATTGGGGCTGCTCACTTGGTTTCTCTCCACTCGACTTCTCCACGGGTTTCTCCTCACTAGCCTTCTCACTTTCCTTCCCAAAGAACACTTTCCCAGAAGTGCTCACAAACTTGATAGGCTTTTGGAAATCATTTGTTTGTAGGGGAAACATGGGTGGAGCTGGGGTTGTGTCTAGTCGGTTCCTAAGATGGTTAGGTTTGGGAGGGAAATCATTTTTGTGGTGGGTTTTTGGTGGCTCTGGGATATTCTCTCCACTTCCCTCACCAACCTTGTTTGCCCCAAGTCCCTCACCATCCTGCCTCTTGAATGACTCGATCATTATCCTCAACTGAGGGTCATGACCAGACAACCAACCCATCAACTTTGTCAGCTCATCATTCTCATCCTGCAAGCGATCAACATAATGTGTAAGTTCCAAATTCTTCAAAACATGCATTTCACAGGTAGAGCAAGATGCAGGAATTGGTTCTTTCAATTTAGCCTCAAGGGAAACAGTATAAGCATGCATCTCATCAATTTTCTCATGCAAAATAGGGCAAGAAGACAACGCACCTAGCAAAGCAGGTCTAGCCTTAAGCTCAGCCACTTCAACCCTAAGCACATCTAGTTCCTCATACTTGGAGGCATGCTTTTCCTTAAACAAGGAAAGATCAGCAAGGAAAATAGAGCAATCAGCACAATCAGTCTCATCAGAAACAACAGGGCTAGCCTTAAGGGAATCAATTTCAAGCTTGCTATCAAGAACCTGTGTTTCTAGCTCAGCCACTCTTGTCCTAGCATCCTCGAGTGAAGTCCTAAGATCTTTTCTCATTTTCTTGGCCTCTCTAAGCAAGTCATCACGATTATCAAGCAACGAGCCAAGCCTTTCATTTTCCTGGCGCAAGAAAAGAAGTTCATCACGCACCTTATCGTCGGAATCAGAGTCTGAGTCGCTCTGTATGCTCTTCTTGCTGCCGGAGCTCAGCGCTATGGTGCAGAAACCATCTCTAGCGAAGCAGCTCAGCCCGCTCAGGTTCTTGGATGACATCCTGCTCTTGCGACGATCACCTTCATCTTCACTGCTGCTTGAGCTCGAGGTGGAGTACGCGGAACTGGAGTCAACGTTGCTCGCTCCAACCATCGCTCGAGCCTTGCCTCGGCTCTCCTTCTTCCTCGATCGTCGCTCGTCCTTGTGCTTGTTCTTGTGCTTGCTCTTGTGGTCACGCCTCCGAGGACCGGAGCGTCCGTGGACAGGTGGATGGTCGCTCCTGGCTGTGATGAGTGATTGACAACGTGGAGTGGACTAACTCTTGGCCGAGTATTGCGGGTGTAGGTTGCGGCTTGATTTGCGTTGGTGCAGGTGAAGAGTGGGTGCGAAAGGTCTATGCCTTGTGGGGCCTCCGAGGAGTGGAGGGACAAGTAGGCTTGACTCGAGGGACCCGGTGGCCAGCGGGGTCAAGTGCGGGCCGCATAATGGTAAGAAAAGCAAGACGAAGTCGTCGATCAGAGACGGTGCAGGGTAGCGGCTCACGACCACAGTCTGCACGCGAGGTTTGCGACGGTTCACCAGAAAACCGTCGGGTTACTTGGTTGAGCTACAAAACCAAGACCGGAGGCTTGGCGGGCGGAGACAGGATCCGGACGCGTCGAGAAGCTTCAATGCTGGCGGACGCGTGGCGGGATCACAGGGCTTGCGTTGGGAGGACGCAGTCTGCGGCAACGGCGTGGCCATGCGATGAAGAGGAGTGCTACATGACCTATGTGCCCTGAGGGGTTGTATCTCAACTTAAGTGCTAGGGGTAGTGTGGTCTTTTGCCTGGCCCAAAGGGGACTCATATATATTAGCTCTAGGGTTTCCAGGCAAACTATCCATCTGGACTACTTCTCATTTCCTTTCTCTCTAGGGTTAGATTTTTCCTCAGTTTGTAAAGAATCTGACCTCTGAGTGAATGGAAGCTTTCATGGTTGCGTCGATTCCCGGTTTGTAGCTCGTTGGATTTTCGTGTCTTTTTCGAGCTATTTTCGTCGGTTTTTCGTGCGCGGCTTGTTCCTTTGATTCTGAGGTGTTTGGGCTCGAATTGTTTGGTGGGAATCATGGATAGTTGCCTCGTGCATCTTTGTGCTTGATCTTGATCCCCCAAACTTCGAGTTCGGCCTCCGATTGAAGGATTTCGGTTGGGTCCTAGGTTTTTGGTTGGTTTCGGTGGCATTTCGATTCCCGGCAATTTAGGCTATTTGAAGACCCAAGTTTTGGGGCATAGCATCCCCTAGGAACGCTTCACATCTTCCCCAAATCTTTCCTCAAGAGCTTTAACCGTTTGGGAGATCCTTGGAAGGATAGGTGGTAGGGTGCTCTCGAGTTGGTTTTCGGGCTGCTGTTCCCACGCCGGTTTGCACCTCGCGGACCGTCCGCGTGGTGGGTGCGGACCGTCCGCGTGGAGGGGTTTGCCCTGGTGTTCTTCACGTTCTTCGCATGTTCTTGAGCACCTTAGTTTTGATCCGGTTGGCCAGTGGCTTTTGGTGGAAAGTGGTTTGGCGGACAGTCCGCAGGGACGTCGCGGACAGTCCGCACGACACGAGTTGCTTGTGGACCGTTCGAGGACGTGGTACGGACCGTCCGCGTGTTGAGGTGCCGGTTGGGTCGTTCTGTTAGTGTTTAACGGACTGTCCGCTGTGTGGTGCAGACCGTCCGCGTGGTGGTCGCGGACAGTCCGCCTCAGGGCCACGGACCGTCCGCCTGGACTGCTGCAGAACAACTAAGTCCTTTGCTTATTGGTTCGTTCTTTCGCTTTGGGATCGTTTGGGGTTTGTTCCTATGATTGGTACGTCCATCGTGACTATGTGACCTTGGCAAACTCGTGTGGGAATCCTTGGTTGTGAATTTGGGGTTAGGCTGAGTTCTCTCTTAGGAGAAGAATTTTTATCGGCTCCGATTCACTCCCCCCTCTCTGGTCGCCTAATCGGTCCTTCAATTGGTATCAGAGCCGGTTACGGATCTTCGTGATTCTAACCAGTCTAAGATCCAAAGATGGCGTACCAGGAACGGGGTTCGGGTCCTCCACACTTTGATGGTAAGAACTACCATATGTGGCAAAGGAGGATGGTCGCTTTCCTCCACGGCAAGGGTCAGATCATGTGGGATGTCACGGTGAACACAGCTTATGTTCATCTGATGAACTTCCTTGCTCCAGGATCGAGGGACATGTTCGACGCCAACAACAAGGTGGTCGACTACCTGTACCGTTCTCTGTGTGAATCGGAATTCGAACGGGTTCGTACAGAGGACTTGGCGTGCATGATTTGGGAGCAGCTGAAGAACGCTCATGTCGGGAACACTGAGGTTCAAGCTCGGCTCTTTGCGACCTACCGGAGAGAGTACGAGAACTCCACTCATGTCCCCGGTGAGTCCATAGATGCCATGTTTCAGCGTTTCACGGTGATCATGAACAGCATGAGAGCTAATGTTGCCGTACTCCCGTATGATGACCATGACAGGGCTTTCAAGCTCCTGCATTCTCTGGATCGTACCATGTGGAGTGGGAAGGTCGATGCCATTCTAGAGTCGGAGAAGTATGAGACCCTCATGGTGGACGAGCTGTTTTCCAAGCTCAAGTCTTCCGAGGTGGACCGTGGGGTGCGTGCAAAGATCGAGAACTCGACTGATCCCCATAGTCTGGCTCTCGTGTCTAGTTGAAGGACTAATGCTAACATGTCTTCGAGACAAGTTTCTTTGTCTTGCCTTGTGTCCACGACAGATGAGGAGTTCGACGTGCTGGGCGAGGAGGATCTCGCGTTGTTGAGCAGGCGGTTCGAGCACATGTACACGAACTGGAAGAACACTCGGAGGAGCTCGGGCATGTGCTACCAGTGCGGGAAGCACGGGCACTTCATCGCTGAGTGCCCGGAAGCCATGGAGGTCAAGCCCGAGCACAAGCACCGCTCGAGGACCGACCGCAAGCACCGCTCAAGGGATGACTACAAGGGCAAGAACAAGTCCGAGCGAAGGCCGAGGAAGAAGGTGGCCACAAGAAGAAGGAGCGAGCGATGGTGGCCGATGCGAGCGACATCGACTCAAGCTCCTGCTACTCTTCATCGAGCTCAAGTGATGAAGAAGAGAACCGTCACAAGGGCAAGCATTCGGGCAAGAACGTCAACGGCTTGTGCTTCGCCGCCCAAGGCTTCTGCGGCATGGCACATAGCACTGCAAGCAAGAAGAGCAACAAGGATGACTCGGGCTCCGACTCCGAGGAAGAGGTGGGAGGCTTGGAGGGCTTTTGGTTGATCGATTCCAGTTGCTCCTGACACATGACCGCAGATGGACGGTGGTTCTCCAGCCTCACCCTAGTGATGACCAAGGAGTACATCACTTTTGGGGATAATGGGAGAGGTAGAGTGTTTTTAGTGGGCACGGTGAAGGTGAGTGAGTCTGTGACTCTTAGGCGTGTTTCTCTTGTCATGTCATTGGGGTACAATCATCTCTCTGTCTCCCAACTTCTTGATGAGGGTTTTGAAGTCCAGTTCAAAATGGGTTGTTCTCGTGTTTTGGATTCTCGAGGCGATCTTGTGTGTACGATCGTCCCCGAGGGTCAAATTTTCAGAGCCGATTTTTCTCAGTGTGTCGGCTCTCCTCGTTGTTTGGTTGCTGGTGTTTCGGCGGAGCTTTGGAAATGGCACAGGAGACTAGGTCACTTGAGTTTTGACTTGTTGTCACGCTTGAGTGGGCTAGGATTAGTCCAAGGACTGCCTAAGTTGAAATACCAAAAGGATTTGGTATGTGCTCTGTGTAGGCATGGCAAGATGGTCGCCTCTTCTCATCCTCCTCTGACATCCGTTATGACAGAGAGACCATGCGAGTTGTTCCATATGGACTTGGTTGGTCCAGCTCGTGTGTGCTCGGCGGATGGGAAGTGGTATGTTCTTGTGATTGTGGATGACTATTCTCGCTATGCTTGGGTCTTCTTTTTGGCTGACAAGGGGGAGACGTTTGGTTTTGTGAGAGATCTGATCTTGAGGTTGAAGAATGAGAGACATGGAGATGCTGCTCGAGCTATTCGTAGCGACAACGGTAGTGAATTTAAAAACTTTCGTTTCGAAACTTTTTGTCGTGATTTGGGTCTCAAACATCAGTTTTCTTTTTCCTATGTGGCTTGTCAGAATGGTGTGGTTGAGAGGAAAAATCGTTCCCTTTGTGAGATGGCTCGGACGATGCTTGATGAGCATAGGACTCCAAGGAGATATTGGGCTGAGGCGTTGAACACCACTTGCCATGTTGGGAATCGGATTTTTCTGAGGGCCTTCTTGAACAAAACGTGCTATGAGCTTATGCACGAACGAGCACCTAGAGTGAGCCATTTCAGGGCTTTTGGTTGTAGGTGCTTCATTCTCAAGAAGGGTAGGCTAGATAAGTTTGAGTCGAGGTCTTCAGATGGGATTTTCTTAGGTTATGCGAGTCACTCTAGAACATTTCGTGTGCTCAACCTTGATACTAACCTAGTCATTGAGACTTGCGAGATGACGTTCGACGAGACACAACCATGCAATTCGTCTGTCTTTGAGTGTGCAGGTGATGATGAAGTTGGCAAGAAGATCTTTGAGAACGAGGAGGATGATGCTGGAGAGGACGATGGTGATGATGGTGAAGTTCCAGCCACGCGTGTACCCTCTACTTCCACTACGACGACTACGGTGCAGGATGGTCCATCCCCTACACCGCCTACGATTCAGGAAGATCAAGTGGAAGCAGCTACTGAGGGGGAGGTTGCTTCAAGGCGAGAGGCATCGAGGCGAGTTCAAGTTGATCATCCTCCCTCGGTAATCATCGACAACATCAATGAGCGTACGACACGGTCGAGGTCCAGAAATGCTTCTCACTTTGCTCATTCAACTTTTGTTGCTACTTTTGAGCCGAAAGACATTGGACATGCTCTATCTGATCCTAATTGGGTGAATGCCATGCATGAGGAATTAGAGAACTTTTGGAGAAACCAAGTGTGGCAGTTAGTGGAGCCACCACCAAATTGCAAACCTATTGGGACAAAATGGGTATGGAAAAACAAAGAGGGAGAAAATGGTGAGGTGGTGAGGAACAAGTCGAGGTTGGTTGCTCAGGGCTATAGTCAGAAGGAGGGGATAGATTATGAGGAGACATTTGCTCCTGTAGCCCGTTTGGAGGCAATTAGGACCCTTCTAGCTTTTTCAGTGGCTAAAGGGTTCAAGTTGTACCAAATGGATGTGAAGAGTGCCTTCTTGAATGGGTTTTTAGAGGAGGAAGTGTATGTGAGGCAACCACCGGGCTTTGAGAGTGTTGAGTTTCCACACAAGGTGTATAGGTTGAGAAAGGCGTTGTATGGGCTGAAACAAGCTCCCCGTGCTTGGTATGGCCGTTTGAGGGGGTTCTTGTTCAGCAAGGGGTTTGAGATGGGCAGGGTAGATAAGACCCTTTTTCTCCTCAGGCAGGGTAATGATATCCTAATTGTTCAGGTATATGTTGATGATATTGTCTTTGGTAGCTCGTCTCACTCTTTGGTTGCAAGGTTTGCAGAGGATATGAGGAAAGAATTCGAGATGTCTATGATGGGAGAATTGCAGTTCTTTCTCGGGCTTCAGATCAAGCAGGTGAAGGAAGGAACCTTTGTACATCAAGCCAAGTACACGAAGGACATCCTCAAGAAGTTCAAGATGGACGATTCGAAGCCCCTGTCGACATCGATGAGTACGACTACAACGCTTGACATGGACGAGAACGGAGAGCCCGTGGACCAGAAGGAGTACCAGAGCATGATCGGTTCCCTCTTGTACTTGACGGCGACGAGGCCAGACATCCAGTTTTCTGTGTGTCTGTGCGCTCGTTTTCAGGCGTCACCGAGGACCTCACATCGACAGGCCGTCAAGCGGATCTTCAGGTATCTTCGATACACTCCTGAGCTTGGTCTTTGGTACTCGGCGTCCTCCTCTCTTTCTCTTCTTGGTTTTTCGGATGCCGATTTTGCGGGTTGTCGAGTCGATAGGAAGTCGACTTCGAGGACTTGTCAGTTTTTGGGTTCCTCGCTTGTTTCTTGATCTTCTTGCAAACAGTCTAGTGTAGCTCAGTCTACCACAGAAGCCGAGTATGTTGCTACCGCTAGTTGTTGCTCCTAGCTGCTTTGGATCACATACACGTTGAGTGACTTTGGTGAGGAGTGTTCCCATGTGCCTCTTATGTGTGACAGCACGAGTGCCATTAGTGTTGCCAAACATCCCGTGCTTCACTCCAGAACCAAGAGTGAGGTACCACTTTCTGAGAGACAATGTTGAGAAGGGAAACATAGACCTCATCCATGTACCCACAGAAAAGCAGCTCGCAGATATCCTAACCAAGCCTTTGGACCAAGCTACATTTGCTCGTTTGCGAGGAGAGCTTGGAGTTGTTTTTCCTTTTTGAGCTTCGGTTGGGAGGGTTGATGTACATATGCATGTTGCATTTCCATGTGTTTCATATCATGCTTGCATCTTTGTATCATAGACTGCATTTGTAATAAATGTCACGGAGATGTGCTTCTCTCATATGCTTTGATCACCATGATATGCTTGAGATGAGATTATGATCTTGCTTGTGATGCTCATGAGATGTATAGCTATGCTCTTGGTAGCTTTGGGGATATATATGCTTGTAGACAGCTTTACTTTGTTAAAAATGCTTTATGATCCTCTCTTGTGGGTAGAATGCCTTTCATGTTCATTTTGGGTGCTCATGGCTATACCTTGCTTAATTTGTGTTTGGAAACATGTTCTTTTCATTTGGGATCAAAGATCCATTTATCATCATAAATGTTTAGCCTACATGCTACCTTGTGGAGAAGCATAAGCTTCTTTTTGCCGCAAAGGCACTTCATGTACCATGCTTGTATTTGTAAATCATAAAAATGGTATGTGAGATGCCTAAGCTTGAAAACTGTGCTTCCATGTCTAAAAATGCTTTAATTTCCTTACCTTGGGTGCTAAACCGTTGCATGATGTTCACCAATGAGAAGTCTCATATCTAGAAGTGGACACATGGCTCGGTGGCTTTGACATGACATGAGATAGCTTGTAGGTGTTCGTAATGATCTTGTGATGAGAATGTGTGACCTTGCATGAAGTTTGTGAGTTATTTGTTGTGGGTGCTCTTTTTGCTCATGATTAGGTTCTATGCCCATGAGAGGGAAATTTTCATGAAAAATGCTTCATCTTCATCATGGCTATATCTCTTGCCTATATGTCCCCGTGTATCTTGTTGGCAATGCTTGTACACAAATTGTATCTATCTTGCTTGTCTATGTCTCAATTTTAGCATGTTGTAGTGCTATTTGTATATTTGAGAAGCACATGCTTGCACTTGTAGACTTGATTCATGCATTACCAACAAGGGGGAGAAAAGTACCCAATTCATGTTTCTAGGGGGAGTTTGCATTTGTTCAGGGGGGGCTTGCATTCATGCATTTGGGAGCTCTTTTTCGCCTGAATTTTTTAGTCGTGCTCTTTTGCCGATGGTGTCGAGCCCTTTTATCTCACCTTGAGGAGTCGGCAATTTTGGAGCATTTTTTCTCGGTTGTGTCGAGCCGTTGCCCTTGCCTTAGGGGACCCAGATTTCTCTCACTCAAGTGATCTTTTCTTGGCTTTTGTTTGGCTTTTGATCACTTGCTTGAGTTTTTCTTCCTTTCTTTTCTTTTTCTCTTTTCTCTAAATTGGTTACTTGTGTGTGTTGTCAATGCACTCATCAAGGGGGAGATTGAGGACCGGAGAGTCCGAGGACCGGTGGATGGTCGCTCCTGGCTGTGATGAGTGATTAACAATGTGGTGTGGACTAACTCTTGGCCGAGTATTGCGGGTGCAGGTTGCGGCTTGATTTGCGTTGGTGCAGGTGAAGAGTGGGCGCGAAAGGTCTATGCCTTGCGGGACCTCCGAGGAGTGGGGAGACAAGTAGGCCTGACTCGAGGGACCCGGTGGCCAGCGGGGTCAAGTGCGGGCCACATAATGGCAAGAAAAGCAAGGCGAAGTCGTCGACCGGAGCCGGTGCAGGGTAGCGGCTCACGACCGGAGTCTGCACGCGTGGTTTGTGACGGTTCACCAGAAAACCGTCGGGTTACTTGGTTGAGCTACAAAACCAAGACCAGAGGCTTGGAGGGCGGAGACGGGATCCGGGCGCGCCGAGAAGCTTCGATGCCGGCGGACGCGTGGCGGGATTGCAGGGCTTGCGTCGGGAGGACGCAGTCTGCGGCAACGGCGTGGCCGTGCGATGAAGAGGAGTGCTACATGACCTATTTGCCCCTGAGGGGTTGTATCTCAACTTAAGTGCTAGGGGTAGTGTGGTCTTTTGCCTGGCCCAGAAGGCACTCATAAATATTAGCTCTAGGGTTTCCAGGAAAACTATCCATCTGGACTACTTCTCATTTCCTTGCTCTCTAGGGTTAGATTTTTCCTCAGATTGTAAAGAATCTGACCTCCGGGTGAATGGAAGCTTTCATGGTTGCGTCGATTCCCGGTTTGTAGCTCGTTGGATTTTCGTGTCTTTTTTGAGCTATTTTCGTTGGTTTTTGGTGTGCGGCTTGTTCTTTTGATTCTGAGGTGTTTGGGCTCGAATTTGTTGGTGGGAATCATGGATAGTTGCCTCGTGCATCTTTGTGCTTGATCTTGATCCCCCAACCTTCGAGTTCGGCCTCCGATTGAAGGATTTCGGTTGGGTCCTAGGTTTTTGGTTGGTTTCGGTGGCGTTTCGATTCCCGGCGATTTAGGTTGTTTGAGGACCCAAGTTTTGGGGCATAGCATCCCCTAGGGACACTTAACATCTTCCCCAAATATTTCCTCAAGAGCTTCAACCGTTTGGGAGATCCATGGAAGGATAGGTGGTAGGGTGCTCTCGAGTTGGTTTTCGGGCTGCTGTTCCCGTGCCGGTTTGCACCTCGCGGACCGTCCGCGTGGTGGGTGCAGACCGTCCGCGTGGAGGGGTTTGCCCTGGTGTTCTTCACGTTCTTCGCATGTTCTTGAGCACCTTCGTTTTGATCCGGTTGGCCAGTGGCTTTTGGTGGAAAGTGGTTTGGCAGACACTCCGCAGGGACGTCGCGGACAGTTCGCACGACACGAGTTGCTTGCAGACCATCCGAGGACGTGGTACGGACTGTCCGCGTGTTGAGGTGCCGGTTGGGTCGTTCTGATAGTGTTTAACGGACCGTCCGCCGTGTGGTGCGGACCGTCCGTGTGGTGGTCGCGGACAGTCCGCCCCAGGGTCGCGGACCGTCCGCCTAGACTGCTGCAGAACAGCTAAGTCCTTTGCTTCTTGGTTCGTGCTTCCGCTTTGGGATCATTTGGGGTTTGTTCCTAGGGTTGGTACGTCCGTCGTGACTATGTGACCTTGGCAAACTCGTGTGGGAATCCTTGGTTGTGAATTTGGGGTTAGGCTGAGTTCTCTCTTAGGAGAAGAATTTTTATCAACTCCCATTCACTCCCCCCTCTCTTGTCGCCTAATCGGTCCTTCAGCCTCAACCGGTACTTGCCATCCGTCCTTGACTTGTGCTTGTAGCCATCCTTGTGCTCGACCTTCTCCGGGCAGTCGACGACGAAGTGTCCCGGCTTGCCGCACTGGAAGCATGTCCTCGTGTTCCTCCTCATATTCACTCGGTTCTCGTGCAGCCTCTTGAATCTCCTCGTCAGCAATGCCAGCTCGTCCTCTCCAAGCACGTCGAACTCCTCATCTGGCATAGACATTGTCGGTGCGGAATATGGTCCCGACACTAACCAGTAGATAGCGCCGAGGTCTATCCCTCAATGGTCGATGCTAAGTAACAATTGACACAAGGTTTTATCCTGGTTCCGGCCGAGGGGGCCGTATGTCCAGCAGTGGCGTGCTCGAGGCACTATATTACTTAGCACCAGGGGTGCCTGTAGTGGGGCGGCTACAAGCAAGACGGGAGAGGGAGCAAGGCTTCGAAGTCCCTGGCTGAAGATGTTGTGGGAGAATTGGGGAGTGAGTACGTGGTGTGTGTGAGAGGCTTCGGTCGTCTGCTATCTCGTGTCTTCCTATCCCCCGCGGCTGGGGGGTTCGCTCCCCCTTTTATAGATCAAGGGGGAGGCGGTTTACATGCGCGCCGCGCTACCTAGCTACGTGGGGAAGTGCGACGTGCTATGCTGTAGAGTGGGCGGCCGTCCGGGCGATCCTTGCAGCGATCTGGTCATCATGGCCTGACTTGTACCCGAACCGAAATGGCGGTTCGAGGGTAGGAGAGCAACCGCGGATGGCGGTGATGTCCTCTCGATAGGCTCGAGAGAGGTGTCGACGCAGCGCCGTACGGAGAGTACGGGAGTTGGCAGAACGGTGTTCCTTCCCGACGTGCTTCACAGGCCTGGAGTTGTTGCTACAGCGTCAGGCGTGCTCCTGCACGCGCGGTTACGGTGGCCGCGCCGCTACGGTGGCGGGGATGGCGGTCCCACCGGCCTAGCGCCTCCACCTAACCCTGTAGGGTCACAAGAAAGTGAATCGAGGGTGCGCCGGCCCCCTTTCGAGGGCTCGGCGCGTTAGCCGTACTGGATCGTGCGCACGGTGTCACGGGACTGACACCGGCCGCGCCGCACAGTCCCTTCCCACAGTAGCGGGGATGGGCTCCTCCCTGGGGAGTTGGTGCGGCGGCACCGGGGTACGAGCCCCGGCGCATGATGGCGCCGTCCCCCGGTGTCGGGCGTTAAATGCCCGGTGCGGGGGGCCGCCGCACGCGCGAGGAGCGCCCTCGAGCGTGGCGGACCCCGGTCGAGGGCGGGGCGTACCCCTCGAGCGAGGCGAAACCCGCTCGAGGGGGAGTGAGCCCTCGAGCGGGGCGGAGCCCGCTCGAGGGAAGTGTCTCCCCTCGGACGGGGCGGAGCCCGCCCGAAAGGAGCACGCATCCTCGAACGAGGCGGAGCCTGTTCGAGGGGATCTCTAGGTGGGCCACCTCGATGGGCCGTCGGAGTCCCTGTGGCGTGGGCCGTTCCCTCGCATGGTTAGACGATTTGTGTTTTGGCCTTTTTGTGGGTTTTAAGTGAGGATTCCCCCATTGTTTAAGGGGACCCCTAGGGCTGTCCCCGACAGTAGCCCCCGAGCATCTGTGGGTTTGCCATTGAGGCTCCCGCAGATGCTGGAACCTACTGATAGGACGTTCTTCCCTCCTTGTTCTGCGAACCCTTTCCGTGGGGCCGCGTCAGCGGACCCGCGGGTCCCAGCCCCCGAAGCCCCGGAGAGTGTGGGTGCTTCGCAGGGGGTTAGACGCGAGAATTTTGGTCGAGGGGCGTGGCACATATTCCAACCGGCATCGGCGGTGTTTCAGCCGGCTTCGGGGGTGCACGCGCTGCTGGCGCTGTCTCCGGCGGGTGCAATTTCAAGGAGGTGTAGCCGTGCATCAAGCCCCCGAGCCTTGGCCCGTTCGAGGCGATCGGGTAGAGCTTGGCAACTTGTTTTTTAACACGCCCTCGCCGTCCCTCCGCGGGACGGAGGGTGAGGTCTCTCGCAACTCCCATCGAGCGGGTCGCGACTTGCGGATTCCTCTTCGAGCCGGTAGCGGGTGGTTCAAGTGGACGTCCATGCCCCGTTCGATAAGGGTAGGCTGCGCGGTCCGGAGACACGTCCATGGAAGCGCTTGCGTGGGTTTGCTAGGTGGGGCTCGGTCCCGTTTGCTAGGGACCGAGGGCGCGGAAGCTCTCCCTCGGTGGGATCCCCCGGCTAGCTGCCCTCGCTGGCTCTCGAACACGACATGTGGGGCACCCTCGAGCCGACGGGCTCGAGGAACGGCTCGAATGCGCGTGCCCTCGTCATCCCTAACTCTGCGATCTGAGGCGCCTGTTCGAACCCGTCGAGGGTCAGGCTTCGGACCTCTGATCAGTAGGGCCGTGCGGGGTGGCGCCTGGGCGGCCCCGTCTTTTCGCGTCTGCGGCCGTCGAGGGGTCTGGGCGAGCCAGTTCTCGAGGCACTGGTTGGTAGCACAGCGTATGTGTGTTGACGGTTAATAATTGTATCAAAGTTCGTTCGTGACTCGCAAGCGTACAAGTCTCCCGTCGTAGTCAAGGGACCCTTCTTCCCTCGAGTGGTGAACCCAAGGTATCGAATCCGTGGAACAAATGTGTGACGCAAGACTTAATCTATTAAAGCCAAATAACTGCAATCTTCAATAAAGAACCTAATGCATCTAAATAAAAGACAAAACGAATCTAATCTACTAAAAACCGGAGAAAACAAAGTAAGATTGGGTAGATAAACCGATCTAGAGGGATTGGGGTAACCTTTTGTTGAAGTTCCAAGCAAGAGAAGAAGTAGCAAATCGAATCTTAATAAAAGCCTCTTTAAATCGTGGTTTCCCGTCCAAATCCGAAAACATCCGCCTTTCGAGACCCCCGTTCGTCACAACGTATCCCTATTCATGCGGGGAGCTTAGGGCGAGTCAAAAGACAAGTCGAGATTCTTTCGGAAGATCCGGCGTGTACCTCTAGCCACCGCGGCTACAAGAACACCCTATGTAATCTATCTCGAGAATAGAATTGGAATAAGCAAAGCCGATCGAAAAACGAAATCTTCGAGGAAACACTTGATCGCCGGGAAAAGATTCAACTTGATAATTCAACTATAACAATGATACATACACAAGATCACCACCGGGATCCTTCCTTGATCTTGCTTCTAGCTCCGGAACTCCGACGTGGTCTTCCGTGCAAGGTTCCCACGTCGGCTAGGGAAACCCTAGTCAACTAGCTCGACCCTCTCCTCTCCTAGATGGTGTCCCTCTCTTCTCTCGCTTCTCGGCGGCCGAAGACGAAATCTTCTCCGCGAGGCTCTCGGTCGGGGGACTATAAATAGCCCGATTGGCGGCTAGGGCAAAGGAGGACGGATTTGGGCCCAAAATGGGCTCCGGGCCGACCGGACCGGCCGGCCGGCCGGGCCGGGCCCATTTAGGCCCGGCCCGCGGGCTCCTTTGCCCGAGGTCGGTTCCCTTGCTTCTCGGATGTTTCCCCCTTCGCATGTAGGTCCATGTCGTCGGTTTCTCTCCGAATTGGACTCAACTCCTTGTCTTGCAAGATTCGACACTTTTCTCGGTCGGTCCCCGGAGTCCGTCGTCTTCTCGGATCGAGTCTCCGGCTTCTTGGAGTTAATTTTGCTTCATTGCATGACTTGTTCAGGGCTTCAAGGTCTTGTCATGAGGTGCTTGATGAACTTATCCCGAAAGTCTTGCATTCAACACTAAATCCTTGCATAAACATTAAACTCCAAAACCGACATGCACACGTGAACTTGTTATACCACGGGGGTTAGTACCAATGGATAAGGTATAAAACTCATGCCAACACCGAAGGTAAACTCATGGCTAGGTTGACGGATTTTCACCGTCAACATCTCCCTCATGCTTAAACCTTGCTCGTCCTCGAGTAAGCCTTCGATGGATATCATCATTGCCAAACAATGTTTAAACTTTGAACTTGATCATACATGAGAAAACATAATGCTCTCAAAATTTTATTTATTAAAGTTCCATAATGTACTAGCCTTCATCTCTACGGAGGGTAGATTCTTATTAAGCTTATCCCACAAGTATTAACATGCTCACAAAGTTTTAAATAGATCTCAGAATTTTTGAAATGAAGATCGAGATAAAGAAAAACTAAACCAAATTCACAAATTTAAATCATCTCGTGTATTGCTCATGAACTCTCATCTCACTTGTCTCTCAAGCCTATATATTCTACTCCTTTCCCTCTCATATATATGTGGTAGGCTTTATATGGAGCTTTGGGAAAGTTTAGTCCTAACAAGATTTTATAAATGAGGTGTTGTCAAAACAAGACAAGCTTCTCATGGTCTTACCGAGACTTGTCAAAAAGGTCATTGGAAAATAATGTTAATCAAGGAGGGGAAAGAGAAAAATACACACACTTTTAGATGAGTGGACATGTGCAAATGGCAAAGAGTGATCCCGAGGCACAAAGGAAGTCCTCGTTATCGGATTGCACATGGTTGGAAAATGAGAATGGATCTTTTTATCTTGAAGCCTTGAATGCACTTTTAGAGAACCGGGGAGTTCACTTTACGCACAAATATATTTTTTCTCTTTCTCATATTTCTCATTCTTTTCTTTCTTTCTTTCTTTCTTATATATATATTTTTTTACCTTGAAAGTCATGAATACCGCTGGATTTTTTTTCTTTCATCATTATATATTTTTTTTAAAAAATACTCCCTTTTGTACTCTAAAACTGCACCGTACCTACCTCCTCCCCCATGCTTAGACGTTGCTCGTCCTCGAGCAAAGAGGCGAAAAATAAGGTAGGTACCGCAGATATTTTTCCTTGGAGAGATACTTGAAATCTTCAACGTTGGCACCGTCTTGCGATCTTCCTTGAATTGATGATCCATTCTCAACGATAGGTTGTGGTCAAGGAGGTAATCACAAAAAAAATGATATTTGGTTTAAGGGTGGATATCCGGCGAAGTTTGTGAGATCTCCGATGCGGGGATACACAATGCACGGATAAAAGGCTAGCAAAAAGATAGATACGCAAAAACGGAATGACCAGCTTCTTAGTCTCGGGCCAGAGAAATCATGGCCTGCAATAACGCACTCAAAAATAAATCTTGCACACTAAGGTTTATGCACTCAAATATATATAAGGCTTTGGATAGGTTGAGCAACACACAAGTGATATTTGTGACAAGGTTAGCAATATTTTTGAGCATAAAAGACATCTTTAATCTATTCATAACTTGAGAGCACATAAAACACTATGGGTCTTTATTTTAATCATAACCTCCGCTGAAAATTAAGCTAGCTTTTAAATAAATTCAGATCTGTATTTTTAAGAGAGCACTAGCTTAAACATGCATAAATCAATTACAAAGATGAACAAAGCTGCAATTTTAATCATATATCATCATGGCACGAATTTTGTAACTTTTCCAATGATAAAATCAAGGTGGTGTCTTTATTAATGGTGACATCAAGTTGAAATACATACTGAAAATAAACAAACATGCTTGCTGAAAATTAAATAAAAACAGAAAATACTACGCAAACACACATAAGCAAAAGCTGAAAATTACAGAGAAAAAGAAAAGAAAAGAAAACTAAAGTTCCTAAATCTTCTAGTCCTCCGCCGGTGGTTGATGTTGATAGTCTTGATAATAATAACCTTGCTCATAATATGGTTGGACGCTTCCTCCGTCGAATTGATTTGGCTCCACAAGGTGAAGGCGTCCAAGTTCAAAGGCAATATTTGCGTTGCCTTCACCGAGTTGGGCTGCGTTAGATTGGATGGCTGCGATGTTTTGAGCATTTCTTGCAGCATACCCTCCAATAATGGCCATGCTTTGTTGTGGTTGGGGATGATGAGCGTAGGACTCCGCGAAGTTAGCGTTGGGCACAACATAATTTTGTGGGGGTACCGGTGCACCACCCCCCATGCTTGATGTTGAGACCCTCCATAATAACTTGGCGGAGGAGGAACTCCGCCGAATGGTTGCACATTGGGTTGTGCTCCACTCGCTTGTGCGGAGGATGTTCCCTCCTCTACGATTCTTCCTCTTTTGTTCTTCCTTGCAGGGACAAGTAGTCCCTCTTCCAACCAATCTTCCCTTCCTTCGGTGAAAAGCCTAAGCCTCTCATTCGGAAGGGGTAGGTTCACTATGGCCAACCGATAACCTCCTCTCTCATCTCCACTAATGTACTTTCCTTGCCGCAAGTACTCAAAACCGAGAGAGGTACCACGCAAAAGGTGAGCGGGGTTTCTTGCGATCCCCGGCCGCAAGGAAAAGGCCAACATGGAGAGGTAACACCCCGAACCAATATTACCCGCCCCCGATGTTGCTTCACAACACCAACGGTTGATCATCGGGTAAGAGGGGTCAATTGGCTGCCCGGCAATTAAAGCCGAGTATAGCCAATTCAACTCCGTGTCGGTCACCTTTGTTTCCTTCATCCTCCCCAATACCCTCTTGCACATCCAAGAGTGAAATATCCGGATAATGGGGTTGCGGATGCAATTGCGTTGTTGATGGGCTTCTCCGGAGATCATGTTCCAAAATCCCGCCAACATGCCGGGTGGCACGTCAACTTTCTCTCGGACCTCCCTTGTGGAATCCAAGCAGCTCCCTCACGTGCTCGTAGGGAACCACTTGCTCGATTCCCTCCAAACGGAATGACAAGCTTTGCACCCCATCATCATCAACGATGGGTGCAATAGTCATCAAAATTTCCAAGGCGTAACCCAAATGGGTGTCCACCGATATTCCGTTGGAGAACTGCACCCATCCGAGGTGCCCCAACATATAGTATATGTCGGTGCAAAAACCCAAGGTGTAGAGTGCTTGGTCGTCGAACTCGACATTCGGCACAAGCCTCTTCTCAAGATTGGCGAGCCTCTCCTCCTCCTCCGCCGACAAGATGATGAAGCCGTACGAAGATTGTGTCGGGGTGTAAGGAGGTGGTGCGGTTGAGCGGGTCGATCGTCGTGGTGGCGCGGGCTGCTCCTCCGTGTGCCCACGAGGTTCGGTGAACCTCATGGAAGTGCTTCTCGCAGCCCTCATACCACCAAGGAGGAGAGCGTCGTTCCTCCTCGGTGGTGCCGTGTCCGTCTCCATGCTCCGGGAGACTCGGAAACCGAGTGCCTCCTCGAAGACGTGGTTGATGACGGCTTGGACGACGACGAACTCTTCTTCTTGGAGAAGAGACTTGTGGTCTTCTTCCACATGGTTGCTGCACTCTTTCTTCAACTAAAATTCCGGGTTGCAACCGGTAAACTAGGCACTTAAACTCTTTGCTTCGGATGTGGACTTTGAGTGGATTAAAGATGTGGATTTTTTTCTTGAGCTATCAAGCTTGGGATGGTTGGCTAAGTCTACGGAGGTTCCGAGCACACAAACTTGAACACACAAACAAGGGAAGGAGAGGGAAGCTTGCCTGCGAAAAACGGGCGCCGGGGGGCTCCTTATATAGGGCGAGGCCGGCCGGCTCGGGCCGGCCGGCCCGGGGCTCCTCCGGCTCCTCCTCGGCGCGTCTTTCTCCCGGCACGATCATTTCACCTCTGCAACTTTCCCCGCCCGCGTGCTCCACGAGTTGCACCGCCCAAACGCTCTCGTCCACTCCTTTTCTTGAATTATTGGTCCTCCCACTTGATGCTCCATGCTTTGGGTCATGTCCATGCTCCCTAGCTCCACTTGCTTCACATGCCACCATGAAAATCCTGCAAAGTTGATGCTTGCTGCCCACCATGCTTGTCCTTTGCATGTGGAATTGGTGAAAGTTGATAAAAGGGAATCCAATGGTGCATGCATGATTAATTCAAACTAGTTGCCTCCATTTAGGTGTGTTTAAGGTTAAGCACTCCTCTAATTCGAAATTTAAAATATTTTTCAGAGCCATGCAAGAGCTCAAGCATAATTTTAGAGAAGTTTTTAAACCATTAAAAACAAATGTAAGTCGAAAATATTTTTCGACTACGTCGATTTCGGTCTCACCGGTAAAGTTTGCTTTCATCGGTTGAGAGCGAACGTTTTCCCGGCTTGATCATGGGGGATAGGTTTAGGTTCTAATTTTGGCTAAATAAGAAAGATTTTGAATAAAACAAAATTAGAAGAGGCTTAGAAAAATTCTAATCCTAGAGAAACCAAGGATAAATATTTTTAAAACCAACCAAAAGCTTTGATTTCTAGGTTCACGCGAGTCCTACCACGTGCTGAATTTTTATAACACTTGAATATAATTCGTGGCTCTACTCGTGTGGTTTTAGCATGAAAAATAAGCCAACCTCAGCACCATAATGAGGGTGAAAGGTTGAGTTAAGGTTCTGAAATTATTTGGTTGAGGGGTTTCTCGAAAAGAAAAGAATCAAACAAGCACATAGGAGGGTTCATGCAAAGGGTTTATGATAAAGCAAACATTCAATCAAGAATTATGTCTCTAATATTGTTCAACCACTTCTAAGTCTAATGTCTTTGCGTAATAAAACTCAAAAACTAAATTATTAAAAATACTCGAAAAACCTGGAATCGGGTTGTCCTCCCGGTAGCTTATTCTTGACTTGACGAAACGTGTTGCCTCCCGCCTAGCGCTTCATTTATAGTCTATAGCTAGACTTCTTCACTTGATTACTCCGGATCAACGCTCTTTGCGGGCGTTGCAATCTTGGGTACCCACTTCCGCACCATCTTGGGCGCGGGCTTGACTTCCGGCTTAGTTGGCTTAGTCATTTTTTTGGTCTTCACAAGCGGCTTCTCTTCCTTTGTCTTGACGGATGCAACACCTTCTTTGATTTTCGTTACGTTCATTTTTTTCGGCTCCTTCTTCTTTTTCAGCCCCTCCGTTTGTTTTGGTTCTCCCTTCACTCCAATCATGTTGCATGCCTCAATCCTTGGACGGAACTTGAAGGAACTTCTTTCTTCGTTGATATCGAACATGATCTCCCCCTTGCCAACATCAATAGTTGCTCCCACGGTCTTGAGGAACGGCCTCCCTAGGATGAGCGGCGGCTTCTCCCTCTCTCCCATCTCGAGCACAACGAAGTCGACGGGGATGAAGTGGTGTCCAATCTTCACGGGTACATCTTCAGCAATGCCCAAGGGATAGCGAATGGAGTTGTCTCCCAACTCCAAACATATTCCCGTAGGCTCCATCGGTAGGCGTAGCTTCTCGAACACATCCCTCGGCATGACGCTCACACTAGCTCCAAGGTCGCATAACGCCTTTTCGAAGTTGAAAGAACCAACTGAACATGGAATTGTGGGGCACCCGGGGTCTTTTTGCTTCTCTAGCCCATAAGCAATAGCTGCACTACACTCCTCGGACATCTTGACATGATCTACCCCGAGTGTTGCTATCTCATATTTATTTGCAAGTATGTCTTTAAAGTAGCGAGAATATGTAGGTACTTGTAGGGCATCTAGTAATGGCATGTTGATGCTAAGTCTACGCACAACTTCCACAAACTTCTCAAAGTGGTTGTCAAGTTTACCTCGGAAGTAGCGTGGCTTGAGTTGCGGTATCCTCGTGTCATCCTCCGGCATCTCGAATTCGGGTTCCTCGGTGACGATCTCCGTAACCTTCTCTTTAGCAACTCCTTCCACCTCGGTGGACGGTTTAAGCTTCCTTGCTCCCGCGGAACGTTCCGGATCTTCGGTCTCCTTCCCCGAACGCGTTTGAATGGCCTTCGCCGATTCGGGACATTTGGGTTGTCCCGAAGCTTCCCTTCATCATTAGTGAGGCGCCCCCGCAAGTTGTCCAACTTGCGTCTCGAGCATCTTCATCATGTTGAGCACTTGATGATTGGAACTTCCGACCTCCGTCACTTTGCTATCGATGTTCTCCAACACCTTGTCTATGGTCTTGAACTTGGTGACGGTGTCCTTGTTGATCTTAGCTTGCTCATCCATGAACTCCTTCAATTGAATCCGAAGCGGAACCGCGTTGGGAATAGATGAGCTTGCATTAAATTGAGGCCTACCTTGCCCGTAGCGGAAGTTCGGCAACTCTCCCTTCCTCATGTAGTCGAGCACTTTGGCTTCCTCCGGACAATCTTTGCGGACATGGCCATACTCTCCACATTCTTCGCATGTGGACCTTGCTTCGGCGGCCTTCAAGTCTTGAGCCTCTTTCTTTTCCATCTCCATCTTCTCCAACCTCCTCATTAGCGAGTCGATCTTGCCTTCAAGTATGTCTTCCTTCTCCACTTGCAAGACTCCTTTGACGTTCCCCATGGGTTGAGCAGGGTGTAGGCGCCCGGATGACGCCCACGTGTCATTATCCGCGACCTTCTTGAATAGCGTGAAAGCTTCCGTCGGTGTAAGCTCGATGATAGATCCTCCCGCTGATGCATCGATGATCGTCCTTGACGCCATGGTGAGTCCTTGATAGAACTTTTGCACGAGGTCTTCTTTCGGGAACTTGTGATGTGGAACCGCCCGGTGTACTCGTTGAAGCGCTCGAATGCCTCCGAGATAGTTTCTGTAGGATATTGAACAAAGGTGGCAATCTTATTACGCAAGCTTTGAGTTTTACCCGGTGAGTAGTATTCCTTCATGAAATCCTTCATCAACGTGTTCCAATTTTGCATCGTCTCCGCCGGTTGAGAGTGAAACCATTGCAAAGCCTTCCCGAGTAGTGAAAACGGAAAAAGCCTTGCCCTCATTTGATCTTGAGTCACCCCATCCATGTTGAAAGTCTGGCATAGTTGAATGAATGCTTGGAGGTGAAGGTTCGGGTCCTCTTTGCCGGTGAAGGGTGAATGTTGCACCATGCGGATTGTTGAGGTCTTGATCTCGAACGGTCTTCCGATCTCCTCGAGGTTCAAGATTGGTAGGTCGATGATGTCTGGGGTGCATAGCTCCCCAATCTTGCGTTCTTCCGGTGGTTGGTCACCCATTGGTGGACGTCGGTTCTCCAAATGGCGACTTTGAGGTGGTGAATTCTCCGGAGATTCCTGCGATCCTTTGTCTTCCGACTCCGAATCTACAAAATCCAACTTTTTAGCTTGATGTGCTTCGCGTCTCCTTAGCCTGTAAAGTTTTTCTGGATCATCCACAAAATTATTGGGTTTGTTGGAGAGGTAGCCGTCCATCTCCTGTTAGGGTTAGCAATAAACAAAGTATGCAAAAAAAACTAGAAAACAAAACAAATCTATAAAGACTAGAGTTAGACAAACTAGATTAGATGTATTTTGAGGATGATCAAAATTTAATAGATGCAAAAATAAAACAAAATCAGTACTGAAAATTACAAAAAAAGCAATAAAAAATCAAATCTTGATCACTTGTTCCCCGGCAACGGCGCCGAAAAAGGGGCTTGTTGACGGTTAATAATTGTATCAAAGTTCGTTCGTGACTCGCAAGCGTACAAGTCTCCCGTCGTAGTCAAGGGACCCTTCTTCCCTCGAGTGGTGAACCCAAGGTATCGAATCCGTGGAACAAATGTGTGACGCAAGACTTAATCTATTAAAGCCAAATAACTGCAATCTTCAATAAAGAACCTAATGCATCTAAGTAAAAGACACAAAACGAATCTAATCTACTAAAAACCGGAGAAAACAAAGTAAGATTGGGTAGATAAACCGATCTAGAGGGATTGGGGTAAGCCTTTTGTTGAAGTTCCAAGCAAGAGAAGAAGTAGCAAATCGAATCTTAATAAAAGCCTCTTTAAATCGTGGTTTCCCGTCCAAATCCGAAAACATCCGCCTTTCGAGACCCCCCGTTCTGTCACAACGTATCCCTATTCATGCGGGGAGCTTAGGGCGAGTCAAAAGACAAGTCGAGATTCTTTCGGAAGATCCGGCGTGTACCTCTAGCCACCGCGGCTACAAGAACACCCTATGTAATCTATCTCGAGAATAGAATTGGAATAAGCAAAGCCGATCGAAAAACGAAATCTTCGAGGAAACACTTGATCGCTGGGAAAAGATTCAACTTGATAATTCAACTATAACAATGATACATACACAAGATCACCACCGGGATCCTTCCTTGATCTTGCTTCTAGCTCCGGGAACTCCGACGTGGTCTTCCGTGCAAGGTTCCCACGTCGGCTAGGGAAACTGTTGACGGTTAATAATTGTATCAAAGTTCATTTGTGACTCGCAAGCGTACAAGTCTCCCGTCGTAGTCAAGGGACCCTTCTTCCCTCGAGTGGTGAACCCAAGGTATCGAATCCGTGGAACAAATGTGTGACGCAAGACTTAATCTATTAAAGCCAAGTAATCTTCAATCTTTGGTAAAAGAGAAACCCTAATGCATCTAGATAAGAACACAAAACAAAGATAAATCTAATCTACTAAAGACCGGAGAAAACAAAGTAAGATTGGGTAGATAAACCGATCTAGAGGGATCGGGGTAAGCCTTTTGTTGAAGTTCCAAGCAAGAGAAGAAGTAGCAAATCGAATCTTAATAGAAGCCTCTTTAAATCGTGGTTTCCCGTCCAAATCCGAAAACATCCGCCTTTCGAGACCCCCGTTCGTCACAACGTATCCCTATTCATACGGGGAGCTTAGGGCGAGTCAAAAGACAAGTCGAGATTCTTTCGGAAGATCCGGCGTGTACCTCTAGCCACCGCGGCTACAAGAACACCCTATGTAATCTATCGCGCGAATAGAATTGGAATAAGCAAAGCCGATCGAAAAACGAAATCTTCGAGGAAACACTTGATCGCTAAGAAAAGATTCAACTCGATAATTCAACTATGACAATGATACATACACAAGATCACCACCGGGATCCTTCCTTGATCTTGCTTCTAGCTCCGGGAACTCCGACGTGGTCTTCCATGCAAGGTTCCCACGTCGGCTAGGGAAACCCTAGTCAACTAGCTCGACCCTCTCCTCTCCGACATGGTGTCCCTCTCTTCTCTGCTCCTCGGTGGCCGAAGACGAAATCTTCTCTTTGTGGCTCTCGGTCAGGGGGCTATAAATAGCCAGATTGGCGGCTAGGGCAAAGGAGAGCACGTTTGGGCCCAAAATGGGCCTGGGCCGACCGGACCGGGCCGGCCGGCCCGGGCCCATTTTGGCCCGGCCCCGTGGGCTCCTTTGCCCCACGTCGGTTCCCTTGCTTCTTGGATGTTTCCCCCTTCGCATGTAGGTCCATGTCGTCGGTTTCTCTCCGAATTGGACTCAACTCCTTGTCTTGCAAGATTCAGCACTTTTCTGGTCAGGTCCCTGGAGTCTGTCGTCTTCTCGGATCAAGTCCCCGACTTCTTGGAGTTAAGTTTGCTTCATTGCATGACTTGTTCAGGGCTTCAAGGTCTTGTCATGAGGTGCTTGATGAACTTATCCCGAAAGTCTTGCATTCAACACTAAATCCCTGCATAAACATCAAACTCCAAAACCGACATGCACACGTGAACTTGTTATACCACGGGGGTTAGTACCAATGGATAAGGTATAAAACTCATGCCAACACCGAAGGTAAACACATGGCTAGGTTGACGGATTTTCACCGTCAACATCTCCCCCATGCTTAAACCTTGCTCGTCCTCGAGTAAGCCTTCGATGGATATCATCATTGTTAAACAATGTTTAAACTTTGCATTTGATCACACATGAGAAAACATAGTGCTCTCAAAATTTTAATTCATTAAAGTTCCATAATGCGCTAGCCTTCATCTCTACGGAGGGTAGATTCTTATTAAGCTTATCCCACAAGTATTAACATGCTCACAAAGTTTTAAATAGATCTCAGAATTTTTGAAATAAAGAACGAGAATAAGAAAAGCTAAACCAAATTCACAAATTTAAATCATCTCATGCATTGCTCATGAACTCTCATCTCGCTTGTCTCTCAAGCCTATATATTCTACTCCTTTCCCTCTCATATATATGTGGTAGGCTTTATATGGAGCTTTGGGAAAGTTTAGTCCTAACAAGATTTTATAAATGAGGTGTTGTCAAAACAAGACAAGCTTCTCATGGTCTTACCGAGACTCGTCAAAAAGGTCATTGGAAAATAATGTTAATCAAGGAGGGGAAAGAGAAAAATACATACACTTTTAGATGAGTGGACATGTGCAAATGGCAAAGAGTGATCCCGAGGCACAAAGGAAGTCCTCGTTATCGGATTGCACATGGTTGGAAAAATGAGAATGGATCTTTTTATCTTGAAGCCTTGAATGCACTCTTAGAGAACCGGGGAGTTCACTTTACGCACAAATATATTTTTTCTGTTTCTCATATTTCTCATTCTTTTCTTTCTTTCTTTCTTTCTTTCTTATATATATATATATATATTTTTTCTTTCTTCACCTTGGAAGTCACGTACATCGCCGAATTTTTTCTTTCATCATTATATATATATATATATATTTTAAAATACTCCCTTTTGAACTCTAAAACTGCACCGTACCTACCTCCTCCCCCATGCTTAGACGTTGCTCGTCCTCGAGCAAAGAGGCGAAAAATAAGGTAGGTACCGGAATATTTTTCCTTGGAGAGATACTTGAAATCTTCAACGTTGGCACCGTCTTGCGATCTTCCTTGAATTGATGATCCATTCTCAACGATAGGTTGTGGTCAAGGAGGTAATAATAAAAAAAATGATATTTGGTTTAAGGGTGGATATCCGGCGAAGTTTGTGAGATCTCCGATGCGGGGATACACAATGCACGGATAAGAGGCTAGCAAAAAGATAGATACGCAAAAACGGAATGACCAGCTTCTTAGTCTCGGGCCAGAGAAATCATGGCCTGCAATAACTCACTCAAAAATAAATCTTGTACACTAAGGTTTATGCACTCAAATATATATAAGGCTTTGGATAGGTTGAGCAACACACAAGTGATATTTGTGACAAGGTTAGCGATATTTTTGAGCGTAAAAGACATCTTTAATCTATTCGTAACTTGAGAGCACATAAAACACTATGGGTCTTTATTTTAATCATAACCTCCGCTGAAAATTAAGCTAGCATTTAAATAAATTCAGATCTGTATTTTTAAGAGATCACTAGCTTAAACATGCATAAATCAATTACAAAGATGAACAAAGCTGCAATTTTAATCATATATCATCATGGCACGAATTTTGTAACTTTTCCAATGATATAATCAAGGTGGTGACTTTATTAATGGTGACATCAAGTTGAAATACACACTGAAAATAAACAAAACATGCTTGCTGAAAATTAAATAAAAACAGAAAATACTACGCAAACACACATAAGCAAAAGCTGAAAATTACAGAGAAAAAGAAAAGAAAAGAAAACTAAAGTTCCTAAGCCTTCTAGTCCTCCGCCGGTGGTTGATGTTGATGATCTTGATAATAATACCCTTGCTCGTAATATGATTGGACATTCCCTCCGACGAATTGATTTGGCTCCACAAGGTGAAGGCGTCCAAGTTCAAAGGCAATATTTGCATTGCCTTCACCGAGTTGAGCTGCGTTAGATTGGATGGCTGCGATGTTTTGAGCATTTCTTGCGGCATACCCTCCAATAATGGCCATGCTTTGTTGTGGTTGGGGATGATGAGCGTAGGACTCTGCGAAGTTAGCGTTGGGCACAACATAATTTTGTGGGGGTACCGGTGCACCACCCCCCCATGCTTGCTCTTGTGGCCCTCCGTAATAACTTGGCGGAGGAGGGACCCCGCCGAATGGTTGCACATTGGGTTCTGCTCCACTCTCTTGTGCGGAGGATGTTCCCTCCTCTACGATTCTTCCTCTTTTGTTCTTCCTTGTAGGGACAAGTAGTCACTCTTCCAACCAATCTTCTCTTCCTTCATTGAAAAGCCTAAGCCTCTCGTTGGGAAGAGGTAGGTTCACAATGGCCAACCGATAACCTCCTCTCTCATCTCCACTAATGTATTTGCCTTGCCGCAAATATTCAATGCCGAGAGAGGTACCTCGCAAAAGGTGAGCGGGGTTTCTTGCGATCCCCGGCCGCAAGGAAAAGGCCAACATGGAGAGGTAACACCCCGAACCAATATTACCAGCCCCCGATGTTGCTTCACAACACCAACGGTTGATCATGAGGTAAGAGGGGTCAATTGGCTGCCTGGCAATTAAAGCCGAGTATAGCCAATTCAACTCCGTGTCGGTCACCTTTGTTTCCCTCATCCTCCCCAATACCCTCTTGCACATCCAAGAGTGAAATATCCGGATAATGGGGTTGCGGATGCAATTGCGTTGTTGATGGGCTTCTCCGGAGATCATGCCCCAAAATTCCGCCAACATGCAGGGAGGCACGTCAACTTTCTCCGGAGCTCCCTTGTGGAATCCAAGCAGCTCCCTTACGTGCTCGTAGGGAACCACTTGCTCGATTCCCTCCAAACGGAATGACAAGCTTTGCACCCCATCATCATCAACGATGGGTGCAATAGTCATCAAAATTTCCAAGGCGTAACCCAAATGGGTGTCCACCGATATTCCGTTGGAGAACTGCACCCATCCGAGGTGCCCCAACATATAGTATATGTCGGTGCCAAAACCCAAGGTATAGAGTGCTTGGTCGTCGAACTCGACGTTGGGCACAAGCCTCTTCTCAAGATTAGAGAGCCTCTCCTCCTCCCCCGCCAACAAGATGATGAAGTCGTACGAAGAGTATGTCGGGGTGTAAGGAGGTGGCGCGGTTGAGCGAGTCGATCGTCGTGGTGGCGCGGGCTGCTCCTCCGTGTGCCCACTAGGTTCGGTAAACCTCATTGAAGTGCTTCTTGCAGCCCTCATACCACCAAGGAGGAGAGCATCGTTCCTCCTTGGTGGCGCCGTATCCGTCTCCATGCTCCGGGGAGACTCGGAAACCGAGTGCCTTCTCGAAGACGTGGTTGATGACAGCTTGGATGACGACGAACTCTTCTTCTTGGAGAAGAGACTTGTGGTTTTCTTCCACATGGTTGCTGCACTCTTTTCTTCAACTAAAACTCCGGGTTGCAACCGGTAACTAGGCACTTAAACTCTTTGATTCGGATGTGGACTTTGAGTGGATTAAGGATGTGGATTTTTTTTTCTTGAGTCATCAAGCTTGGGAAGGTTGGCTATGTCTACGGAGGTTTTGAGCACACAAACTTGAACACACAAACAAAGGAAGGAGAGGGAAGCTTGCCTGCAGAAAACGGGAGTCGGGGGGGCTCCTTATGTAGGTGAGGCCGGCCTCGGTGCTCCTCCCCGCCTCGTCTTTCTTCTAGCACGATCATTTCACCTCTGCAACTTTCCTGCCCGCCTGCTCCACGAGTTGTACCGCCCAAACGCTCTCGTCCACTCCTTTATTGGTCCTTCCACTTGATGCTTCATGTCTTGGGTCATGTCCATGCTCCCTAGCTCCACTTGCTTCACATGCCACCATGAAATTCCTACAAAGTTGATGCTTGCTGCCCACCATGCTTGTCCTTCGCATGTGAAATTGGTGAAAGTTGATGAAAGGGAATCCAATGGTGCATGCATGATTACTAGATTGCCTCCATTAAGGTGTGTTTAAGGTTAAGCACTCCTCTAATTCGAAATTTAAAATATTTTTCTGAGCCATGCAAGAGCTCGAACATAATTTTAGAGAAGTTTTTAAACCATTAAAAACAAATGCAAGTCGAAAATATTTTTTTATTACGTCGATTTCGGTCTCACCGGTATAGTTTGCCTTCATCGGTTGAGAGCAGACTTTTCCCGCTTGATCATGGGGGCATAGGTTTAGGTTCTAATTTTGGCTAAATAAGAAAGATTTTGAATAAAACAAAATTAGAATAGGCTTAGAAAAATTCTAATCCTAGAGAAACCAAGGATATAGATTTTTAAAACCAACCAAAAGTTTTGATTTCTCGGTTCACGCGAGTTCTACCACGTGCTGAATTTTATTAACACTTAAATATAAATCGTGGCTCTACTCGTGTGGTTTTAGCATGAAAAATAAGTCAACCTCAGCACCATAATGAGGGTGAAAGGTTGAGTTAAGGTTCTGAAATTATTTGGTTGAGGGTTTCTCGAAAAGAAAAGAACAAACAAGCACATAGGAGGGTTCATGCAAAGGGTTTTTGATAAAGCAAACATTCAATCAAGAATTATGTCTCTAATATTGTTCAACCACTTCTAAGTCTAATGTCTTTGCGTAATAAAACTCAAAACTAAATTATTTAAAAGACTCGAAAAACCTGGAATCGGGTTGTCCTCCCGGTAGCTTATTCTTGACTTGACGAAACGGGTTGCCTCCCGCCTAGCGCTTCGTTTATAGTCCATGGCTAGACTTCTTCACTTGATTACTTCGGATCAACGCTCTTTGTGGGCGTTGCAGTCTTGGGTACCCGCTTTGGCTTAGTCAATTTTTTTTTGTCTTCACAGGTTGGCTTTGTCCTTGGTCTTGACGGATGCAACAACTTCCTTGTGGCTCGGCGTCTCGAACTCCGGTCCTTTGGTCGTGATCTTCATGGTCTCAGTGTGATCCTTCATCTCTCCCAAATGAGCTTGAGTAGCCTTTGCCGTCTTGGGACCTTGGAGTTGTCTCGGATATTCTTCTTCGTTACCCATCGGGCGCCCGGCAAGTTGTCCCACTTGCGTCTAGCATCTTCATCACGATGAACACTTCACGTATAGAGCTTCCGACCTCCGTCACCTTGCCATCTAAATTCTTCAATATTTTCTCCATAGCCTCGAACTTAGTGACGGCGTCCTTGGACATGGTCGTACTCCACACACTCCTTGCATGAGGATCTTGCTTCGGCGGCCTTTAGGTGTTGAGCTTCTTTCTCCATCTCCATCTTCTCCATCCTCCTCTTAAGTAGACCGATATGCCACTCAAGGAATCCGACTCGTATGCATTCAGCTCTCGCAATCGTCATGCGGACAGTTGAGACTTGATCTTGAACGGCCTCCCGGCGTCTTGAAGGTTTATGATAGGTAGATCAACGATGTCCGGGGTGCGCAGCGCTCCGGTGGTTGAGGTTGATCTTCCTTTGGACTTGGAGGTGGTGATTCCCTTGGAGATTTCGACGGTTCTTCGACTTCAACTTTTGAATCTAGGGTTTCCACCCCTTTAGCTTGTGTTGCATGTCACCTTTGCCTGTAAAGTTTTCCCGGATCATCCACAAAAAGGTTTGGGTTTCTTGGAGAGGTAGCCAACCATCTCCGGTTAGGGTTAGCAATAAGCAAAGTATGCAAAAGAAACTAGAAAACAAAACAAATCTATAAAGACTAGAGTCGACAAACTAGATTAGATGTATTTTGAGGATGATCAAAATTTAATAGATGCAAAAATAAAACAAAATCAGTACTGAAAATTACAAAAAAAAGCAATAAAAAATCAAATCTTGATCACTTGTTCCCCGGCAACGGCGCCAGAAAAAAGGGGCTTGTTGACGGTTAATAATTGTATCAAAGTTCATTTGTGACTCGCAAGCGTACAAGTCTCCCGTCGTAGTCAAGGGACCCTTCTTCCCTCGAGTGGTGAACCCAAGGTATCGAATCCGTGGAACAAATGTGTGACGCAAGACTTAATCTATTAAAGCCAAGTAATCTTCAATCTTTGGTAAAAAAGAAACCCTAATGCATCTAGATAAGAACACAAAACAAAGATAAATCTAATCTACTAAAGACCGGAGAAAACAAAGTAAGATTGGGTAGATAAACCGATCTAGAGGGATCGGGGTAAGCCTTTTGTTGAAGTTCCAAGCAAGAGAAGAAGTAGCAAATCGAATCTTAATAGAAGCCTCTTTAAATCGTGGTTTCCGTCCAAATCCGAAAACATCCGCCTTTCGAGACCCCCGTTCGTCACAACGTATCCCTATTCATGCGGGGAGCTTAGGGCGAGTCAAAAGACAAGTCGAGATTCTTTCGGAAGATCCGGCGTGTACCTCTAGCCACCGCGGCTACAAGAACACCCTATGTAATCTATCGCGCGAATAGAATTGGAATAAGCAAAGCCGATCGAAAAATGAAATCTTCGAGGAAACACTTGATCGCTAAGAAAAGATTCAACTCGAATATTCAACTATGACAATGATACATACACAAGATCACCACCGGGATCCTTCCTTGATCTTGCTTCTAGCTCCGGGAACTCCGACGTGGTCTTCCATGCAAGGTTCCCACGTCGGCTAGGGAAACCCTAGTCAACTAGCTCGACCCTCTCCTCTCCGACATGGTGTCCCTCTCTTCTCTCGCTCCTCGGCGGCCGAAGACGAAATCTTCTCTTTGTGGCTCTCGGTCGGGGGGCTATAAATAGCCCGATTGGCGGCTAGGGCAAAGGAGAGCACGTTTGGGCCCAAAATGGGCACGGGCCGACCGGACCCGGGCCGGCCGGCTGGGCCCATTTTGGCCCCGGCCCCCGTGGGCTCCTTTGCCCCACGTCGGTTCCCTTGCTTCCCGGATGTTTCCCCCTTCGTATGTAGGTCCATGTCGTCGGTTTCTCTCCGAATTGGACTCAACTCCTTGTCTTGCAAGATTCGCGCACTTTTCCGGTCGTGTCCCTGGAGTCTGTCGTCTTCTCGGATCAAGTCCCCAGCTTCTTGGAGTTATGTTTGCTTCATTACATGACTTGTTCGGGGCTTCAAGGTCTTGTCATGAGGTGCTTGATGAACTTATCCCGAAAGTCTTGCATTCAACACTAAATCCCTGCATAAACATCAAACTCCAAAACCGACATGCACACGTGAACTTGTTATACCACGGGGGTTAGTACCAATGGATAAGGTATAAAACTCATGCCAACACCGAAGGTAAACTCATGGCTAGGTTGACGGATTTTCACCGTCAACAGAAACCCTAGTCAACTAGCTCGACCCTCTCCTCTCCTAGATGGTGTCCCTCTCTTCTCTGCTTCTCGGCGGCCGAAGACGAAATCTTCTCTGCGAGGCTCTCGGTCAAGGGACTATAAATAGCCCGATTGGCGGCTAGGGCAAAGGAGGACGGATTTGGGCCCAAAATGGGCCTGGGCCGACCGGACTGGGCCGGCCGGCCTGGGCCCATTTAGGCCCAGCCCGCGGGCTCCTTTGCCCGAGGTCGGTTCCCTTGCTTCCTGGATGTTTCCCCCTTCTGCATGTAGGTCCATGTCGTCGGTTTCTCTCCGAATTGGACTCAACTCCTTGTCTTGCAAGATTCAGCACTTTTCTGGTCAGGTCCCTGGAGTCTGTCGTCTTCTCGGATCGAGTCCCCGGCTTCTTGGAGTTAATTTTGCTTTATTGCATGACTTGTTCAGGGCTTCTAGGTCTTGTCATGAGGTGCTTGATGAACTTATCCCGAAAGTCTTGCATTCAACACTAAATCCCTGCATAAACATTAAACTCCAAAACCGACATGCACACGTGAACTTGTTATACCACGGGGGTTAGTACCAATGGATAAGGTATAAAACTCATGCCAACACCGAAGGTAAACTCATGGCTAGGTTGACGGATTTTCACCGTCAACAATGTGCCCCTTTCGGGAGAATTGATATTGTCTCGAGCCAGGGGCTCGTGCCGCTCGAGGGTTTTACGTGGCATGGGTACCCGCGGTGCCTGCTTTATATCAAGCAGGCCCCGGGTGACCTTCTCACGTCGATGTCCCTTCGAGGGCTGACATCATCTTGAGCCAAGGGCCCGTGCCGCTCGAGGGTTTTACGTGGCATGGGTACCCGCGGTGCCTGCTTTACATCAAGCGGGGGTCCGGGCGGCCTTCTCACGTCGATATCCCATCGAGGGCCGTTTTCGTTTTGAGCCGAGGGCCCGTGCCGCTCGAGGGTTTTACGTGGCATGGGTACGCGCGGTGCCTGCTTTACATCAAGCAGGTCCCGGGCGGCCTTCTCATGTCGATATCCCATCGAGGGCCGTTTTCGTTTTGAGCCGAGGGCTCGTGCCGCTCGAGGGTTTTACGTGGCATGGGTACCGCGGTGCCCCGCTTTACATCAAGCGAGGTCCCGGCGGCCTTCTCACGTCGATATCCCATCGAGGGCCGTTTTCGTTTGAGCCGAGGGCTCGTCTTTGCTCGAGGGTTTTACGTGGCATGGGTACCGCGGTGCCCCGCTTTACATCAAGCAGGTCCCGGGCGGCCTTCTCACGTCGATATCCCATCGAGGGCCGTTTTCGTTTTGAGCCGAGGGCTCGTGCCGCTCGAGGGTTTTACGTGGCATGGGTACCCGCGGTGCCTGCTTTACATCAAGCAGGTCCCGGGCGGCCTTCTCACGTCGATATCCCATCGAGGGCCGTTTTCGTTTTGAGCCGAGGGCCCGTGCCGCTCGAGGGTTTTACGTGGCATGGGTACCGCCGGTGCCCGCGACATCAAGCGAGTCCCGGCGGCCTTCTCACGTCGATATCCCATCGAGGGCCGTTTTCGTTTTGAGCGAGGGCTCGTGCCGCTCGAGGGTTTTACGTGGCATGGGTACCCGCGGTGCCTCGCGACATCAAGCGGGGTCCCGGCGGCCTTCTCACGTCGATATCCCATCGAGGGCTGTTTTTGTTTTGAGCCGAGGGCTTGCCCCGCTCGAGGGTTCTCCTTGCTTGGCAAGGGACCCGACCATTAAATGCCTCGCAGTCGAGGCCGCGGTTTTTGCGGCGCGGGCGCGTCTTTTTGGCGCGCGGCGCGCGCGCGCGCGTAGTGGGCGGCGTGGCAAGCGGACATGACGGCTTCGCCTCGGTCCCTGCGGGTCTTCGCCGTGATGATGGCCCGCCTGCAGTGATGTGGCCGCTGCAGTCGTGGTGGGGCCTGTCCGTCGGCGTGAAGGGAAGATTCCCTGCAGTTAGTGCGAGTGGGGCATCCGCTCCGGAGAGCTCGCCCGTCGGCTTATAAATCTGAGGGGAGGAGGAGACGGCGGTTTTTTTACCTTAACGCCTCACCATTTTCAGTCCCCCGCCCCTTCGTCTTCGTCTCGCTCTTGCCACCGTGCGGTGTCGCCATTAGAGCTTTTCTTCCGTTCCTTGTCCTCCGCTCCTGCTTTCCTTTGCCTTCTTCATGGCGCCGCCTCAGCCTCCCCTCACGATCCTGGAGCCGTACGCTTGGGAGAGGTCGACGGTGACCCGGCTGGCCCTCGGCGGCGGTCGCCGCCGGCCAGCTGGCGGCCAACGAAGACGGACGTCCGACGGAGTGGATAGTGCCGCCGGCGGCGGACCGCGCGCCCAACCCGCCGGAGGGCTATGTGGTCAGCTTCATCCGCTACCACGAGCGGGGCTTCAATGCGCCGGCGAGCACCTTCATGCGGGCGATGTGCCACCACTACGGGGGTGGAGCCGCACAACTTCGCCCCCAACGCGATTTCGCGGCGGCCACATTCGTGGGTGTCCGTGAAGGGTACCCGGGGATCCCGGAGTCAGGCGGGAGCTGCGGGTTCACCTTTTCCGCGCGGAGCTCTTCACGCAGCCCACGACGGAGCCGAGGGACCCGCCGCGCGGTGCGCGCGCCGGCGGGATGTCGCTTGCCTCGCGGGGGCAATTCAAGGATGTCTACATCCCCCGCACCATGACGACGAACAACGCCGGGCTGGGAGCGGGGATGGTTCTACTTGCGCAACGCCGAGCCCGGCCTTCCCCCTACACCGGTCGGGTGTTCAAGGAGAGGCCTGACTCCTGGGGCTACGGGGTGTCCACAGTCCAGCATCGGAGGCGGCAGGAGTCAGTCCTGGCCACCCTGCAGCGCCTGGCGGCGATGGGGCTGAACGCGATGGGCGTCCTCGCCTTCCTTCATCACAGGCGGATCGTGCCGTTGATGGAGAGGCCGCTCTGCATCTTCGAGATGACAGAGGCGGCCAACCCCGTCGACCTGGCGAGGTCGCGGATGCTCCCGACGCCCCTCGAGCGGCCGTATGCCCTCACCCGAGCGCGGAGCGCCGTCGACACCCGGGTGCCGCCGCCGCGCGGTCGGACCCCCATGGGACCTCGAGATGCTCCCCACCGGCCCGCCGGGTGAGTTTGGTTCTTAATTTTGTTTTGATTCTTGGTCTTGCTTCGTCTCTCCGACGCGCCATTGTTGCTCCCGTGTGCGGCTCTTCACCATCGCCAAGTCCGTTCCGCCCACCCCCCGACTCCCCGCGCGCTTGGCGGGCGGCGCGGCGGCGGCCGGCGGGAGCGGGCGGCGCGCGGGGAGGGAGCGCGCGAGGCGACATCAAGCGCGCCGCGACCGGCGGGCCGCGGAGTGCGGCGGCGTGAGGAGTTGGGGCTCTCTTCCCCGGGGACCGAAGACTACTCGTCCTCGGAGGAGGACGAAGAGGAAGAGGCTGAGGGGGAGGGCCCCTCGACGGTGGCGACTGCGCCACCCCTCGCCGGAGCCGGCGCCGGCGGCGAGGGCGGCGTCGCCGGGGGGCGGGCGCAACGGCGCCCGCCGCCGGCCATCGACATCGGGGGCGGCGCGCACCGCGGGGGGGTGTCGTCGCGCGCCACGGAGGCGCGCGCGGCGAGCGCGCCCGTGCGCGCATCGAGCGTGCCCGCGCGCGGGGCGAGCGCGCGCCCGCGCGCGAGGCGAGCGTGCTGCGCGTGCGGCGGCGTCGTCGGGGCGCCACGGCGAGCGTGCCCGCACGCGGGGCGCATCGTGCCGCGCGCGTGGCGGCGCCTTCGGGGAGGCGCGGCGTCGGGGCGCGACCGCGCGCGCGGGCGGGTGCCCCCGTGCGCGCGGCGGCGCCTTCGGAAGGCGCAGCGGCAGGCGCGCCAGCTGCACCGGCCTCATCCGCTGAGGCCTCGAGGACGAGGAAACGGGCCTTTTCCTCTTCGAGGTAAGGAGCTCGTCCTTTTTCTTGGTTCGATTTGTTGATGTCCGGGCGCTCTAATCCTCTGTTCGTGCCTGCGCAGGGTGGTGCCAACCGTGCCCCCTCTCGCACCAGCCAAGGTGCTGAGGACGGACACATCCATTCCCACCCGGCAGCGCTCGTTGAGGCCGTCACAGGCAGGTGCGAGCACGGCGGCGGGGGGCGAGAGCCTGCAGGGTCCGGCGGAGGCCTCGAGGCTTCGGCCGGCGGATCCGGCCCGCCACGGCGGAGCGGCGGTCGGCGAGGAGCGGCGGTGCCGGCCGTCGTGGGGACCCGCGAGCCCCCGGCGGCGGCCGTGGTGGAGCGCGCGCCCGCGGAGGGCGCCGGCTGCGGAGGCGCGGTCCGCGGCACCGCCGCGGAGAGGGAGACGGAGCGGGGCGCAACCGGTGGCGGCGCCCGTGGATGCGGCGGCACGGCCGAAGGCGGTGGCCGCGGCACCGTGCCGGGCGCCCTGCGGCCGCGGAGGGCGCAAGTGGAGGCGGCACGAGCGGCGGCGCCCGGCCGGCGGTCCGCGGCGCGGAGGTGGTGGAGGGTCTCGGACGACTCCACGCCTCCCCGGGTGGGATCGGTGGGCCGGCCGACCCACGGATTCCCCCGAGCCCCGGGGGGGGGGCCCTCGTGAGGCGGCACAAGGGCCACATGGTGGTGGGGGGTCGAGGACACGGCGCCGAGGCCTCGTCCTCCCACGCCGGCCGCCACCGCCGGGCGGAGGGGGCCGTCGACGATCCCCCGGCGTTCGCCGACGCCGGGGGGGAGCGGGGAGCTGCGGGGCGAGCTCGGCGCCACGGCGCCACGCTCGACCGAGGCGTTGCGGTCCATGGCGGCCCCGCATGGCGCGTCTTCCAGGTAGGGTGTCGTCACTCGTTTCCTTCTTACTCTTATCTTCGTGTGCTGCTTTCGTGCCGTAGTGCTTACGGATTTTTGGTGTGTGGATGCCAGGAGCTCGAGCGCCGCGCCCACGACAAGTACGATGCGTTCGACCGGGTGAACGCCGAGGTCCACCAGCTCCGTGAGTGGTGCGGCGCTTTCGACGCGCTTGCTGACGCTCTCGGGTCCCCCCGGATAGGCGGGCCGGCGTGCACGGGCCTTGGTCTGGCCTGACGAGCTCCCCGAGAGCTCGAGGGCGGGGACACGGCGCGCCGCTCGAGCCTCGGCGGGTGCGCGCGGCCCTCATCGACCGTGATGAGGCGGCGCGGCACGCGCGCTCGGACTTGGAGAAGACGCGGACGGCGGCCGCCAGGCGGGAGGCGGAGGTGGCTACCGTCCGCGCCGAAACCCGGGAGCTTCGTTCGTCGCTTGAGGGCGCGGGCGCAACGGCGCCGGGGGCGAGGAGCGGGCGCGCGGGCGGGAGCGGCGCGCCAAGGAGGCCGACGACCCGAAGGCCGCCCTTGACGCCAAGGCCGCGGCCCTCGTGGCCGCCGAGGAGCGGCTCCGGCGAGGAGCGCACCGCTCGCCAAGGGGCGAGGGGCGGCTCCGGCGGGGAGCGAGGTCGCCCTCGTCGACGCCCATGCGGCGGCGGGAGCAAGAGCGTGCCGCCCACGAGGTGTCGCGGAAGACCTTGGCGGCTCGAGACGCCAAGCTCTCCGAGGTCGAGGGCGAGGTGATTATGCTCGGCATCACCAACGCCAATCGGGAGATGGCCCTCGGGGAGCAAGCGAGGCCGTCAAGCGCCTCGAGCCGGCGGTCGAGGCCGGGCGCCGCGCCCTCGAGATGGAGAGGAAGCGAGGTCGAAGGTGAGTCATCGTTTGACTCTTGCCTTGTTGGTTTTTCCGTTTGAGGGCTCGCGTCCCCTTTTCGATTTCTTTCTCGTCTTGGCGATTCCGAGGGCTTGCGCACCGCCCGGGGCACGCGGGCGAGCGGGCCGAGGTGTTGCGGGCTTCCTACAACTCCTCCGGCGGGAGGCTGCGGGGGAGCTGCGTGGCGCGGCCCTCGAAACCGCCGCGCGCGTGGAGGAGGGCGAAGCGCGGGCGGCGGCCTCGGCGGCCGGCCGTCCGCGTGCCCTTGGCGGCCACGTCTCCGAGCGGATGCGCCGGGCGGCGCATGCGGGCGTCCGGAAGGCCCTCGGAGTGGTGCGGTCCCACTACGAGGTCAACTTCGAGGCGCTGGCGGAGGGCTACGTCGTCCCCGAGGGTGTCGAGGACGAGGTAGCGATGGAGCGCATGGATGTGCTCGCCGCCGACGCCGCCGGGTCGCTCGCCGAAGCCTTCGAGGAGTTCCTCTTCCCGGACGCCACTGACGCTGCCGCTCCTTCCGCCTGAAAGCAGTTGGGCACCGAGGCCCGTTTTGATGTGTATCGATCTTGTGGGCTCGTGGCCTTTCGTAAATGAACAAGTTGTTCTTGGATATAAACATTTGCTTTGTAATGAAGTTGTTTGTTTATCGCGCTTTTTGTTTCTCCTTCTTCTGAGTAGATTCTAGTTAGGGGAGTTCGATTTTCGGCGGGGGCCTGTTGCCGGGTTGGAGGCGAGAGAGAAGGGCCATATCCACGCGGCGTAGGCTATCTCCCGCTCGCACGCTCTTCCCGTTGGGCCGCCGTGCCCCGTTCGAATCGTTGCTCGTAGTTGAAGTAGAAAGCAAACTTAGCGCGTGTGAGTTGTTTTTATGTTTGCGCAAAAAATGGGGCCATTTGGGGGGGGGTGCCCCCCGCATTAGCCCCCGAGGGTAACTTGGGTTTTCGGGGGGAAAGCCGAGTTATCTTTTCCATTAGACTTGAAGCATTTACATAGTTGTCACCAACTGGGGCGTTGGCCATGTGATTTTACAGCGAAAAGTACTTGGAAAATCCTAGCTAAGGGTAGAAGCGACGTAGCTGTTGGATGTTCCAAGCGTTGGTGAGCTCTTCACCGTCCTCGTTGGCCAGCTTGTACGTGCCCGGCTTGAGTACCTTCACCACGACGTAGGGTCCCTCCCACGGGGGCGATAGTTTGTGGCGCCCTCGGTTATCTTGGCGTAGCCTTAGGACCAGATCCCCCTCGCTGAAATCCCGTCGACGTATCTTGCGTGCTTGGTAGCGTCTTAGGGACTGTTGATACCTCGCGGAATGCATTAAGGCTACGAGGCGTGCCTCGTCCAGTGCAGTCCCGGCGAGTCCTCGCGGGCTCGCTGGTTAGCATCCTCGTTGTAGCCTCGAACCTTGGGCGACCCGTATTCTAAGTCCGTGGGGAGGACGGCCTCCGCGCCGTGGACTAGGAAAAACGGGGTGAACCGGTGGCTCGCTTGGGGTGGTCCTTAGGCTCCACACGGCTTGCTTTGGTAGTTCTTGGAGCCATTTTCGCTCGGATTTGTTGAGATGTTCGAAAATTCCGGGCTTAAGGCCTCGTAGGATCATGCCGTTGGCACGCTCCACTTGGCCGTTGGTCCGTGGGTGTGCCACGGCCGCCCAATCCACGCGGATGTGGAACTTGTCGCGAGAACTCCAAGAACTTCCGGCCGTGAGCTGGGACCCGTTGTACGTGATGATGGAGTTTGGCACTCCAAAGCGGTAGACGATGTCGGTGAAGAATGTCACCGCTTTGCTCGGCCCTTAGGTTCGTGATGGGGCGCACCTCCACCCACTTGGAGAACTTGTCGATCGCGACTAGCAAGTGGGTGAAGCCCCCGGCGCCTTCCGCGGGGGCCGACGATGTCCGGCCCCCACACGGCGAATGACCATGTCACGGGGATGGTTTGTAGGGCGTGGGCGGGCGGGTTGGACTTGCGGGCGTAGACGGCACCCTTCGCGGTGCGCACGATCTCGGCGGCGTCGAGATCGCGGTAGGCCGATAAAAGCCACGGCGGAACGCGTTGCCGACGAGGGTGGGCGGGGGTGCGGCGTGGTGGCCACAGATCCCCGCGTGGATGTCTCGTAGGAGCTCGCGCCCCTCGGGGATGGGCACGCACCGCTGTAGGATGCCGGAGGCGGCGCGCTTGTACAGCTCGCCGTCGACGAGGGTGAACAATTTGGCCATTCTTGCAATGCGCCTGGCCGCGGCCCGGTCCGCGGGGAGTTCCCCTCGAGCGATCCAGGCAATGTATTTTTCACGCCAGTCCTCTGAGCGGGAGGGCGGCTCGATGTCCATCGCGTCGGCCTCGTGGGAGCCGTACCCCTCGAGGAGGGAGAGCACGTACGCCTCGTTCGAGGGGTCCTCGTCCATGGGTTCCGCACCCGGCGGGGATCGAGGGAGCCCCGAGGGTCCGTCATGGCTCGAGGGGTAGGGCTCAAAGACGACCGAGGGGTTGCGCGATGTCGCGCGCGAAAACGTTCGGGGGGGAACGGTGATCCGCCGGACGCAATCTTGGCCGGTTCGTCGGCCTCCTCGTTGTGCGGCGGGGCACATGGTTGAGCTCAATGCCGTAGAACTTGTCCTCGAGGGCCCGCACGGCCTTGCGGTAAGCCTCCATCTTGTCATCATGGCGGCTCGCGTTCTTCATGACTTGATCGATCACGAGCTGCGAGTCCCCCCGCACGTCGAGGCGCTTGACGCCCAGCTCAATGGCGATCTTAAGGCCGCGAGAGAAGGGCCTCGTATTCGGCCATATTGTTGGACGCGGGGAAGTGGAGGCGCCTTGCGTAGCGCATGTGCTCCCGAGGGGGTGACACGAAGAGCGAGGCCCGCACCCCGCTCTGTTTTCATCAGCGAGCCGTCGAAGAACGGGAGTCCAACACTGCTGCTGGATTTGTGGGGGCGGCGGTGCGTGTCCGTCCACTCGGCAACGAAATCCGCCGGGGATTTGCGATTTGATGGCCTTGCGCGGAGCGTAGGCGAGCGTTTCGCCCATCGGCTCCACGGACCACTTGGCGATTCTTCTGCGGCGTCGGGGTTACGGATGATTTCTCCCTAGCGGCAAGGAAGAAACCACCGTGACGGGATGGGCCTCGAAGTAGTGGCGGAGCTTGTGCCGCGCAAGGACTACCGCGTATAGCGACACGGACATGGGGGTAGCGCGTCTTCGTGTACGACGGGACCTCGGCGATGTAGTAGACCGGCCGCTGTACAGGCAAGGCGTGCCCTTCCTCCATGCGCTCCACGACGATCACGGCGCTGACCACCTGGGTGGTTGCGGCTACGTAGAGCTACAGGGGTTCGCCGTCTTGCGGCGGCGTGAAGATCGGGGCGTGCGTTAGAGATGCCTTCAGCTTGTCGAGCGCATCCTGGGCCTCGGTGGTCCAGGAGAAGCGCTCGTGCTTGTTGAGGAGGCGATAGAGGGGTAGGCCCTTCTCACCGAGCCGCGAGATGAAGCGGCTCAAGGCGGCGAGGCACCCCAACACCTTCTGCACCTCTTTGAGGTCCCGGATCGGACCCAGCCGTTCGTGGGCCGCGACCTTTTTGGGGTTGGCCTCGATTCCCCGCTGGGAGACAATGTACCCCAGGAGCATGCCTCGCGGCACTCCAAAGACGCATTTTTCGGGGTTTAGCTTGACCCCATTGGCCCGTAGGCAGGCGAACGCGACGGCGGGTCGGCCCGACCGGGTCGTCCGCCTTCCCGGTCTTCACGACGATATCGTCCACGTATGCTTCGACCGTTCGCCCGATGTGATCCCCAAAAACGTGCTGCATGCAACGCTGGTATGTTGCACCCGCGTTTCTGAGGCCAAATGGCATCGTGACGTAACAGAACGTCCCGAACGGTGTGATGAATGAAGTCGCGAGCTGGTCAGACTCCTTCATTTTTATTTGGTGGTACCCAGAGTAAGCATCGAGGAAACAAAGCAATTCGCACCCGGCCGTTGAATCAACGATTTGATCAATGCGTGGCAAAGGAAAAGGAACTTTAGGATATTCTTTATTAAGACTAGTGTAGTCTACACACATCCGCCACTTCCCATTCTTTTTCTTTACAAGCACGGGGTTGGCTAGCCACGTCGGGTGGAACACCTCCTTGATGAATCCGGCCTCGAGAAGCTTCCGCGGCTCCGCTCCGATTGCCGTCGCCGCTCCTCGTCGAAGCGGCGCGGCCGGCTGTTGCACGGCGCGGGCGTTTGGCGAGGATGTCAAGGGAGTGCTCGGCGACTTCCCTCGGGATGCACGGCATATCCGAGGGGCTCCACGTGAAGATGTCGGCGTTGGCGCGGAGGGAAGTCGACGAGCACGCTTCCTATTTGGGGTCGAGGGTGGAGGGCGACCCTCAACGCCTTGCCCTCGGGGGCGAGGGGTCGAGGGGGACCCCCTTGGTGCCGCTCCGCCGCCTCGAAGGTGCGGCGTGCTTGCTCGGCGGGGGTCGAGGTCTTCGTTGACCATCTTCTCCAGCGTGTTCACCAACGCTTCGTCCAGCGCCAGTGCCTCTGCGTGTTCCACGCACTCGACGTCGCAGTCGAACGCGTGCTCGATGGATGACCCGACGGTGATGACGCCGTTTGGTCCCGGCATCTTCATCTTCAGGTAAGTATAATTGGGGACCGCCATGAATTTGGCGTAACAGGGTCGCCCAAGTATAGCGTGGTAGGCCCCCTTGAACCCTACCACTTCGAAGGTGAGGATCTCCTTGCGGAAGTTCTTTGGGGGTGCCAAACCGGACGGCGGGTCGATGCGCCGGGGGGCTGGACTGTTTACTGGCGCGATGCCATGGAACGGCTTCGTCTTTGGGCCGCCCCGGTGGTCTAACCCGATCCCCATCAGGCGCAATGTATGCGCGAAGAGGATGTTGAGGCTACTGCCTCCGTCCATGAGGACCTTCGAGAACCGGGCGTTCCCGATGATGGGGTCGACCACCAGCGGGTACTGGCCTGGGTTGGGGATGCGGTTCGGGTGGTCCTCCCGGCTAAAGGTGATGGCGTCCCCCAACCAATTGAGGAAGGACGGAGGCGCCCTCTCCGCGGCGAGGACCTCGTGCCGCTCCTTCTTACGCTGCCGGGTCGACATGTCGACGGTTTGTCCCCCAAAGATGAGGAACACATTTTCGACGGCGGGGAAGCCGCCGGCATCGCCATCGCCTCCGTCTTTCTTGGCCTCTGCCTCCTTCGCGGTGGCACGGCCATAGAACTTCTTGAGCATATCGCACTGCTCAAGGGTGTGGTGCACTGGGGTCTTGTGGTAGGGACATGGCTTCTTCAGCATGTCATCGAACACTCCCGGGCCTCGAGGAGCCGGTCGAGGGCTCCGTCGAGCCGGGTCGACAGCGAGGGCCTCGGCGTTGCCGCCGTCGCGCCCCCTGCTCGCGTGCCTCGCGGCGCGGCTTCTTCCCCTTCTTGCCCCGCTTGTCGTTGCGGTGCGGCTCCTTGGACTTGCTGCCCTCCGCGGGCGCGTCCTCCGAGCGCTTGCCCTTCTTGCCGTCGAAGATTGCCCCCACGGCCTCCTCTCCGGAAGCGAAGGGCGGTGGCGATGTCGAACGGCTCGTTGGAGTCCGCGGGCGGGGGCTGCGTCCCGGCTCCGTGCGAGGTCCACGCACGTGGTGCCCTCGAGGAAGGCATGCACGATCTCGGACTGCGCTACGCTGGGGAGCTCCGTGCAGCGCTTGGAAAAGCGCCGTATGAAGTCCGCGGCGACTCGCCCGGGCCCACGCGTGCAGGAGCGTAGGTCCCATGAGTTTCCAGGGCACACGTACGTGCCCTGAAAGTTGTCCACGAACGTGTGGACCAGGTCGTCCCAATTGTGGATTTGGCTAGCGGGCAAGTGCTCGAGCCATGTCCGGGCCGCGTCGCCCAGATGCAGGGGCAAGTTGCGGATGATGACCTCCTCACTGGTGGCCTCGCCCAGCTGACAAGCTAAGCGGTAGTCATTGAGCCAGACACGGGGGTCCGTCTCCCCGTTGTACTTGACGATAGTCGAGGGTTGGCGGAAGCGTTGGGGGAACGCTGCCGTGCGGATCTCCCGGCTGAATACACGGGTGCCAGGGGGTTCCGACGTCGGGTAGCGGTCCTCGCCGCTGTCGTAGCGTCCACCCCGTCGAGGGTGGTAGCCTCTTGCTGCTCGGGCATCAGCCTTGCTGGTGCGTCTGGCGTTGATGACGTTTCGGGCATCACCATCCGGCGCCTGCGTGCGTCAAGGAGTCGTTCCTTGGCCGGCGTGCGTCCTTGGTCGGCGGGTCGTCCCGGCGTGATCCCCCGCGTGCACCGAGGGTTCGCCTCCCGGTGCGGCTTCGTCGCCCCCGCGCATCCCCCTGGCCGGCGGATGCGTGAGGCCGAGCTCTCGGCCTGGCCCCGGACGACCGCTTGCTCGATGAGAGTTTGCACCTCGTGGTGCGGGTCTCGAGCCTCGGGGGTCGAGGGTGCGGCATGGCTCGCGGCCGGCGTTGCGGCGGCGATGAGCTTTTGGCTCGCTCGCGGCGGTGCGTTCGCGTTGTCGACGTTGGGGACGGTGTTGATGCGGTCGCGGACACGACGGCCCGGCTCCGTGCGCGTTCGCCGCGCGAGGAGGCCTCCCCGCGCCATTGAGGCGCGGAGCGGCCGCACCGTTCGGCACTCTTCCGCCGGCTTGGCCTCGAGCTCGCGAGCTTGGGCCGGGTGTGCGTCGACGTCGGCCCCGGCGGGGAGCGCTTGGCCCCGCGGCCGGGCGTGTGGCGATCCCTGGGGGCGGGCGTGACTTCCCCGTCTCCGGCGCCGCCGCGCCGGCGGCATTGGCCGGGTCGTTGGTGATGACGGCGTAGCACTCCCGCGCGGGGTCGTAGCTCCCGGTCTTTGAGTCGTCGGAGTAGCCGAACCGGTAGTCCGCGACGTCTAGGAAACGCCGGAACACAGGCCCCGGGTCGGAGCACGCCGGAGAAGTCCCCACTCCACGTACCGTGGCGGTTGGCGGGTGGTAGCGTGTCGACGGGGCCCGGGGACGATTCGTCTCCTGGCGAGGCGTCGGGACCCCGGCGACGAAGACGTGGCGGCCAGGTGGAACCCTGCGCATCGTGGTGTTGACGTTGGCGTTGTAGGCCGATGTAGCACCACGCGGCCCGATGGGGGATGTGCGGTCGGAGACCGCGCGCGGTCCCGGCCGGGGCGGTGGCGGTCGTCGTAACGGTGGGCGCGCCGCGTTGAGTGGCGCGCGCGCTCGGCTGCCGTCGCTCGACCGCGCACGGCGTGAACGTAGCCCGGAGCGGCGGCGGCGTCGCGGCGTTGATGGGCCCGCGGCATCCGTGCCTACGGGCGCCCGTGCGGAGTCGTGCGTGCGGCGGGGGTACGGCGGACACGGCTCGGCGCCGCGCGCGGGAGTTCCTCTCGGTTGGTGAGGCGCATGAGATAGCCGTTCCCCGTGGCACCGAAAGTTCGGGTCCCCGAAGCGGATTTTGAACCGGGCGGGAGGGGGTGCGAGCTACCCATGCGGTAGCGGGTACCACGGTACTCAGTGCGAATCACCATGGAGGGAGTTGGCGAAATGACCTTAGGCGCTCGCTTTGCCCCACGGTGGGCGCCAACTGTCGGTGCGGAATATGGTCCCGACACTAACCAGTAGATAGCGCCGAGGTCTATCCCTCAATAGTCGATGCTAAGTAACAATTGACACAAGGTTTTATCCTGGTTCCGGCCGAGGGGGCCGTACGTCCAGCAGTGGCGTGCTCGAGGCACTATATTACTTAGCACCGGGGGTGCCTGTAGTGGGGCGGCTACAAGCAAGACGGGAGAGGGAGCAAGGCATCCAAGTCCCTGGCTGAAGATGTTGTGGGAGAATTGGGGAGTGAGTACGTGGTGTGTGTGAGAGGCTTCGGTCGTCTGCTATCTCGTGTCTTCCTGTCCCCCGCGGCTGGGGGGTTCGCTCCCCCTTTTATAGATCAAGGGGGAGGCGGTTTACATGCGCGCCGCGCTACCTAGCTACGTGGGGAAGTGCGACGTGCTATCTTTGTAGAGTGGGCGGCCGTCCGAGCGATCCTTGCGGCGATCCGGTCATCATGGCTCGACTTGTACCCGAACGGTGGCGGTTCGAGGGTAGGAGAGCAGCGGATGGCGGTGATGTCCTCGATAGGCTCGAGAGAGGTGCGCGCGAGGGCACGTGCGGAGTACGGGAGTTGGCGAACGGCGTTCCTACCCGACGTGCTTCACGGGCACAGGTTGTTGCTACGGCGTCGGGCGTGCTCCCCGCACGCGCGGGTACGGCGACCGCGCCGCTACGGTGGCGGGGATGGCGGTCCACCGGCCTAGCGCCTCCACCCTAACCTCCGTAGGGTCACAAGAAAGTGAATCGAGGGTGCGCCGGCCCCCTTTCGAGGGCTCGGCGCGTTAGCCGTCTTGGATCGTGCGCACGGTGTCACGGGACGACACGGCCGCGCCGCACGGTCCCTTCCCACGGTAGCGGGGATGGGCTCCTCCCCCGGGGAGTTGGTGCGGCGGCACCGGGGTACGAGCCCCGGCGCATGATGGCGCCGTCCCCCGGTGTCGGGCGTTAAATGCCCGGTGCGGGGGCTAGCGCACGCGCGAGGAGGCGCCCTCGAGCGTGGCGGACCCCGGCCGAGGGCGGGGCGTACCCTCGAGCGAGGCGAAACCCGCTCGAGGGGGGTGAGCCCTCGGCGGGGCGGAGCCCGCTCGAGGGAAGTGTCTCCCCTCGGACGGGGCGGAGCCCGCCCGAAAGGAGCACGCATCCTCGAACGAGGCGGAGCCTGTTCGAGGGGATCTCTAGGTGGGCCACCTCGATGGGCCGTCGGAGTCCCTGTGGCGTGGGCTGTTCCCTACATGGTTAGACGATTTGTGTTTTGGCCTTTTTGTGGGTTTTAAGTGAGGATTCCCCCATTGTTTAAGGGGACCCCTAGGGCTGTCCCCGACAGACATCAAAGAGGACAAAGAGAACATCCTGGTGGATGGGTTAGTGTTAGTCTTTCCTTTCGAATCACCAACAAGGGCAAGACTATGAGAGTCAGTCGGGCCCTCGAGCTTGGCTGTCATGCCCCTATCCACCTCAGCCGACTTGAGCTTTGAGAACAGCTCGTTCACCGTCAGAGTATCATACTTCTCCGACTCCACAATGGCCTCGAACTTTCCACCCCAAATCGTACGATCCAAAGAGTGTAAGAGCTTGACCGCTCTATCATGATCATCGTACGGGAGCACGTCCACATTGGCCCTCATGTTGTTCACAACCACCGTGAACCTCTGAAACAAGGCATCAATGGACTCACCGGGGAGATGAGTGAAGTTCTCGTACTCTCTCCGGTAGTTCGCATACATCCGAGCCTGAACCTGGGCATTCCCAACATGAGCCTCATTCAACACCAACCAGATTCTACAAGCCAAGTGCTCAGTGTGCACCCGATCGAACTCAGGCTGAAACAAAGCACGAAACAAGTAGTCGACCGTCTTATTGTTGGCGTCGAACATGTCCCTCGATTTTGGAGCGAGGAAGTTCATCGGCTGGACATAGCTTGTGTCCACCGTGACATCCCAAAGGATCTGACCCTTACCATAGAGGAACGCCGCCATCCGCTTACTCCACATCTGGTAGTTCTTTCCATCGAAGTGTGGAGGACCCGAACCCCGTTCCTGGTACGCCATCCTTGGATCTTATACTGGTTAGAGTCAATAAAGACCCGAACCGGCTCTGATACCACTTGAAGGACCGAAACGGCGAACCAGAGAGGGGGGGAGTGAATGGGAGCCGATAAAAATTCTATTCAAGAATTCGGCCTATGAACCCGATTTCACTCGTGCACCTCCGCAAGCTTCTCTTGCCAAGTTCACGTAGCCACTGAAGTGCTACTGAACCTAGGAGCAAGACCCAACCAACAGCCACAGCACACATGCAGCGGAAACACACACGACACGGCTGCTGGCAGCCCAAACCGGTCAGGCCAGTTTCTGAAACCAGTCAGACCGCTTCTGTTGGACTTAGCCTCACGCAGGCAGGGGAAACCGGTCAGACCGGTTTGGCAAACCGGTCAGACCGACTTTGTCCAGAACCTCCCCAAAGACCCAAAACACCTCAAGAGCCTTTCCACATATGAACAAAAGAAGCCATGGCACAACAGAGACTTCCTTGCTCAAAAACCCTTCTCAACAGCCCACAGGGCGAAACCGGTCAGACCGGTTTGGGAAACCGGTCAGGCCGGTTTTTGCCTGGACAGTCGGGAAGAACACAGCCCGTGGGAAAAACTCAACACTCCCTCCAATCGATCTCCCGATTTATTCCACGGATCAAAGTGAGACTTTGGGGACAGTTGGGGTACCTCGTGGGCTACCCTTGGCAAGAAGCTCTGTCCCCAAAACCTACTCAATCAAGAGGAATCGAAGAAATCCCGCCAAGACCTCCTCTAACCCTAGAACAACGAAAACCCCAAAATGGAGCCCTTAACTCACGGATTTGGGAGGGGAATCACAGGCCAAAGAACCATGAAGGGTTCCCACAAATTTCCCCCACCAAATCCCCAAGAGCAATGTTCCGAAAACACTCCAAGAAAACCACCAAGAGAGGGCTCTGAAAATCACCACCAAGAACAACCGGGAACAACACAACAAGGCCTTGAGGAACCACGTCGAATCATCTCTACATGCCACAAAGGTTCATACAAGGTCTAGCTTGCCGCCCGATCATCCAACCCTGTCACAAGATCTCACCATGAAGCTCTCAAGCTAGTCCTATGGAAATCCTAAGAAAATAGGAAGGGAAAATAGGAAAGCAAATGAACTAGGGTTGCAAGAGATGGCTGCCATCCTCTCACCTCATGGGTTATATGGAGGCAACTGAAAGTTTAAAATACCCTTACTTAATAACTAGGGATACAAGCCCCTCGAGGGCAGTTTTTGTAGTCTTCAGATTTTCTCCATCGGACAGATGCCCAGCGACCGCACTTCGTGTAGCCTCGACGCAAGCCTTGCGATCCCGACGCGTGTCCTCCGCTTCGAAGCTTCCGGTGCCCTGCGACCCCAAACCAGTCAGACCGGTTCTCCAAACTGGTCAAGCCGGTTTTGGCCAGACAGCCACACCCGGTCTTCGACCTCGACTTTGTGGCTCAGCCGAGTAACCCGGTGATTTTCTGGTGAACCACCGCATACCCCGCGAACTTGATGTAGCCTCCGCCAATCACCACTCATGACTTGGCTCCCACGAAGTCCCAGCTCGACCTTGGTTTTGTGGCTCAACCAAGAAACCGTCCACTGACTTCATCTTGCTGCTCTTGCCACCATGCGGCCCGCACTTGACCCCTCTGGCCACCAGGTCCCTCGAACAAAGCCTACTTGTCTTCTCCACACCTGGAGGCCTCACTGGCAACGACCTTTCGCGCTTGTTCTTCACCTGCACCAACACAAGTCAAGTCGCAACCTGCACCTGCAATACTTAGCCAAGAATCAGTCCACACAACGTTGTCAATCACTCATCACACCAGGAAGCGACCATCCACCGGTCCTCGAACCACACATGGTCCTCAACACTCATCAAGTCTCAAGCTCTAGTCGACTTCATGGCAAAGTGGCGGGAGAACCAGCTACCAACTCCAACTGCCTAGAAGTCTGCAAGCTCAAGAACAAATTCTACGGTCTTGTGTTCCATCATGTCATCCGCGACAACAATGTTGCAGTGGACGTCCTGTCGAAGCTTGGCTCTACTCACACACAAGTACCAGTGAGAGTCTTCGTCCACGAGCTTCACACGCCATCCATCCCGGAGCCGGCGCTCACGACCACTGACCTAGCTCCTTCTCAGCCCAGCCAGGAGGTCATGATGATAGATGTGGACTAGCGACAACCCTTCATCGACTACATCCATGAGCAGAAGGTTCCCTCGGAAAAGAACCTGGCCGAGCAAATCATCCGCCGTGCCAAGTACTATGTACTAGTCAGAGACAAGCTCTACAGCAGCGGCGTCACTTCTGGAGTACTCATGAAGTGCGTTCTCCGAGAAGAAGGCAAGGACATCTTGGAGGAGATCCACAAAGGCATCTGCGACAACCACGCGTCTTCTCGCACACTGGTCAGTAAGGCTTTCCGACGAGATTTCAACTGGCCCACAGCTATGGGTGATGCCGAGGAACTTGTCATAAGGTGCCAAGGATGCCAATACTTCGCCAAGCAACAACACGTCCCAGCCTACAAGCTAGTCACTATACCACCAACCTGGCCTTTTGCCTGTGTTGACGGTGTATTTTGGTGCACCAAGCATGTTCATTACACTTGTTTTGGATTTGATTATGGAACTAACCCGCCACTAGGCACACTAATTATATAACAAGTTCATCTATGAGCATACATTTGGAAGTGTTGTGTTTATGTAGGAAAACATGGACATAAAGGACGGATTCGCAACAAGTTCAAAGGAGCATTTATGGAGTCTTGTTCGTGTTCATGAGCTTGATGAAATCACTTATAATGGTGGCAAGGACCGAAGTGCTACGAGGAACACCCCCGAGGATTGAAGCGTAAAAGACCGAACTTCATGCGCCGAGAACCTCCATCTTGGACGTGAGGATGACATCGTCAAAATCATGCAAGTGGAGGGGCAACGTGCATAATCACCTGAGGACCCATGGGAGCGAAGGGGTGACCGAACCGGGCTGAGATGGGCCTGGGCCGGTCGGCCCAAGCCGGCCGGCCCAGCCCACTCCGGTGGTCGGTTCAGCCCCCCCTTTCCTTGCACCCGAAGGATCTTCAACCCTCGGAAGGAAGCACCCACAAGTGGAGAAGAAGGAAGACACCGTCGGAAGGGAAACCATGATCAACGGTGCTATGTCCAGCACCTTGATGGGGTAATCTCCTTATTCGTCCATGGGTTGTAATCGATCCTGAGATGTAATCATACTTTGTCGGATTATCTTTCTATCATCTTGTGTTGAATATACTTTAATGCTTAAGGTTAGCTACCATGCCGTAAAGGGAGTATGAGCTCCAATGCTTCCTTGGATCCATTCAATATGTCGTGTCCATCATAGGTCTAGTCATGAATACCTTCGCGTAGTGACAGTACGAGAGGAGGGAAAGGGCGAACCGTGGTCACAACCCCGATAGATTAGATTGGTTTTCATGTCTTTAAGCGATTGCATGCTCTAGTATCGTAGACCCATGGGCGAGTTTCTTTTATCTTGATATCTTAATCATTCTCTCTAGTGTAGTTTAGTTGTTTTCTAGTTTAATCGTAGTTAGAGGTTTGAGTAGCTAGAGTGTGAAGGTAGATCGAATGCTTGTAATCCCCTTGCTCCGCGGATTGACAAGAACCTTGGGAATCCCGTGGTGAAAAAGGTGTGGGGTCCGTACGCTTGCGGATCGTAGAGGGATATGTCTTTTATCCGTCAACAAGCCCTTTTTTCTGGCGCCGTTGCTGGGGAAGCAAGCTAGTTTACATCATTTGATTTGCATTTAACTTAGTTTTATATTTAGTTTATCTTTTAATTGTTTTATCTAACACCTATTATCTAGAAAAACACTTTGTTTTGTTTTTGTTTTTGTTTTTATCTTATTGTCTAGATGGCGTTCGTTAATCAACCCGTAGAAGAACCGGAGAAATCACTAAGGGATTACACTAGCCCTCGATGTGAAGACATAAAAGTACAAGAGTCGGATTCGAAGCTCGAAGCGACCAAGTATGAGATTAAATCCAAGATCATCGAGATGGTGGCGGCAAACCCGTTTGAAGGGATGGTTACGGAGAACCCATATAGACACATAAGGCATTTCACGACGCTATGCAACACGGTGCGTCAAGAAGGACTTCCCGATGAATGGTTCAAATGGAATCTCTTTCTCTACTCACTTGCCGGCAATGCAAAGACATGGTACTTGTTTGCGCCCTTTGACGTTGAAGGCAATTGGAGCAAGTTGACAAAGAAGTTTTGCAAGAAGTTATTTCCAATTAGCAAGGTTCAACATCTAAGGAGGCAATTGATCACTTTTATGCAAGGAGAAGAGGAAGGGATAGACCAAGCTTGGGATAGGTTTAATGAGTTAATCAAACAAGGACCAAGACTCGGCTTCTCCGGTGACGTACTCTTGCATACATTTTTCTTTTTCCTAACCCCTAGTTGCATGCAACACGTCCAAATGTGTGCAGGCGGGGATCTCATGGAGAAAACACTCACGGAAGCCGCCCAACTTCTACAAAAGATTAGTAAAGCGGCTGCCATGCGAAGAGATTGGGAAACAAGACTTGCGGAAGAGCCAGAATATAATTCAAGGAAGAAGAAGTATGCTGAATTTTCTAAAGAGGCAACCCCGGAAGTCACAAAAGAGGATCCAATCCCGGAAAAGCTTGAAGAAGAACACATCAAGTCAGGAACTACCCCGAGCGTTGACTTCGCCGTATCGAATGAAACAATCAAGAGAAGCATGTCAAGCGCGAAGCCACTAAGGGAGTCCGAACCAATAGATTGGGTTCCTATCGATTCCGAAGAAGTATTCGACAAGAGAAGACCGTTCCCTAATCAAAAGGGGATGGCAAGAGCATTGGAAGTGGATTTCCCACCAGAAAGGAAAGCGGAAGAATCATACGACCTTGCAACCACATGTGAGATCTTTCAAAAGCTCTTTGGAGATGATGAAGTGGATCCGAAACACATAGCCGAGGTGAAGAGAATCATGGGGATCAAGCCCGAAGCATCACCATACGCTCGCCTCGCCGAAATTTACGCGATAGGATCCGAATAAGAAGAGAAGATGGCACCACGCTTGAGTTGCGTGATCAACGGAGTTCAATGTAAAGATTTATGCGACATCGGAGCCCAAGTAAGTGTCCTATCTTCTAAAATTTACGATAAAGTTCAAGACCACAACCTAGACTTAGCTCCAACATCAACGAAATTAATTATGGGAGACAGTAGAACTATTAAACCTCTAGGTATTGCTTGCAACATGAAAGTAAAAATCTCTGGAAAATGTATACCAACCGATTTTTTTGTTATTGATGCTTACCATAGTAATCATGATCACATAATCTTAGGTAGGCCCTTTCTTAAGTTGGTTGATGCCGTGTTAGATGCCGGAGAAGGCAAAGTAACAATGAACCTTAATGGAACAAAGTACACATATAACTTTCTTCGTGTTTCTAAACACCTTACACCCTTTCCTCCCGAAGACGAAGAAGTAGAGGAGATAGATAGTCTTTGTTTTGTTGAAACCCTTAGAGACCCGCTGCAAAGAGTGATGGAAAATCAAATTAGTAATCAACAAGATGAAGAACTAAAAGAAGCAACAAAAGGCTTGGAACCACATGATGGAAGCTTGGAGGAAGGAAAATTCGAAGACATAGGAGAAATAAAACAAGAGGAGCCACAAGCGCCCGAGGTAGACCTTAAACCTTTGCCCAAAGGATTAAAGTATGAATTTTTGGGCCCAGACAAGACCTATCCCGTCATCGTGAGTGACGGGTTGAGTCCCGAAGAAAATGAGAAGTTGCTGATTTTATTGAAAAAACATAGGAAGGTGATTGGATATTCGATTAATGATCTCAAAGGTATTAGCCCAGCCTTTTGCACTCATCGTATACCAATGGAAGACCAATGTAAGCCCGTAGTGGACCACCAAAGGAGGCTAACTCATGCCATGCGAGAGGTAGTAAAGAAAGAGGTTATCAAGTTACTTGATGCCGGAATCATCTACCCGGTTCCGCATAGCGAATGGGTGAGCCCGGTACATTGTGTACCAAAGAAAGGAGGTTTGACCGTGGTGAAGAATGAGAAGAATGAATTGATACCACAAAGAACCGTGACCGGGTGGCGGATGTGTATTGATTATCGCAAGCTTAACAAAGCAACGAAGAAAGATCACTTCTCCTTACCGTTCATCGACGAGATGCTCGAGTGGTTAGAAAACCACGCTTATTTTTGCTTTCTCGATGGGTACTCGGGGTTCAGGCAAATTCCCATTCACCCGGACGATCAACACAAAACAACGTTTACATGCCCTTACGGAACGTTTGCATATAGAAGGATGCCCTTCGGCCTATGCAACGCTCCGGCCTCTTTTCAACGTTGCATGATGGCCGTATTTTCGGAATTCATCGAAGAAATTGTCGAGGTGTTCATGGATGATTTTTCCGTTTATGGGAAGACGTTAATGGATTGCTTGTCAAACTTGGAAAAGGTCCTCACGAGGTGTGCGGAGGTAGACTTGGTGTTAAATTGGGAAAAGTGCCACTTCATGGTTAAGCAAGGCATAGTGCTCGGACATGTTATATCCGAGAGAGGAATTGAAGTGGACAAGGCTAAGGTAGAGACGGTTGAGCAACTCCCACCTCCTATGGATGATAAGTCCTTAAAGAGCTTTCTAGGCCATGCCGGATTTTATAGAAGATTTATTAAGGACTTCTCAAAGATCACTAAGCCTTTAACGCATCTTCTTCAAAATGATGTGACTTTCGACTTTGATGAGAAGTGCCTAGCGGCATTCCGGACCTTGAAAAGTGCGTTGGTGAATGCTCCCATTATTCAACCTCCGGATTGGAGCCAACCTTCCGAGATCATGTGTGACGCAAGTGACTACGCCGTAGGCGCGGTTTTAGGTCAAAGAAAGGAAGGCCGAGTTCACGCCGTTTACTATGCTAGCAAAACTCTTAGTGGGGCGCAATTAAATTATGCCGCTACGGAAAAGGAGTTGCTAGCGGTGGTTTTCGCTTTCGAAAAATTCAGATCTTACATCGTGAACTCGAAGGTCATTGTTTACACCGATCACGCAGCCATCAAGTATCTCTTGGCTAAGAAGGAAGCTAAACCACGTTTGATTCGTTGGATCCTTCTTCTCCAAGAATTTGATGTTGAAATTCGTGATAAAAAGGGAGTGGAAAATGTTGTGGCTGATCATTTGTCTAGGATGAATCGTGGACAGATGATAAAGAGCCTATAGAAGATAAGATGAGAGATGACCACCTCTATCGAGTGCTTGATAAAGATACTTGGATGATCGATATCATTCGAGAAATTCGAAAGATGCCTCTCGATCATCTAGATAAAAACTCTCAAAAGAAGATAATCTCCGAAAGTAGGAAATACTTTTGGGATGCACCATACCTCTTCAAACTTGGCAATGACGGAGTGATGAGAAGATGTGTGCCAAGAGAAGAGAGGGTAGAAATTCTAATGAAGTGCCACTCGGCGGAGTACAGTGGACACTGTAGCCATTTTCGAACCCAAGCAAATGTATGGTCGAGCGGATTCTTTTGGCCGGAGATGCATGAAGATACTAAAAGATATGTTGCATCATGCCCCGAATGCCAAAGAACCGGAACATCTCTCAAAGAAATTCTATGCCTTTGAAATACAACCTACAAATCGATATATTCGATGTATGGGGTATAGACTTCATGGGGCCTTTCAAAAACTCATGCGGATATGAACATATTCTAGTCATGGTTGATTATGTATCCAAATGGGTAGAGGCTATGCCATGTCGTAAAGCTTCCACGGAGGAGTCCATTACTATGATCAAGAACGTGATTTTTCCTCATTTCGGTACACCGAGAATCTTGATAAGTGATGGAGGAACTCACTTCACCGGGAAGAATTTCAAAAAGTGCTTGTCCAAGTTGGGAATTGAGCATAGGGTCTCTACGGCCTATCACCCACAAACCAACGGACAAGCGGAAACGTCAAATAGGCAATTAAAAAGCATCCTCAACAAAACCATAGAGAAGGGAGGCAAAGATTGGTCAAAGAAATTAGACGGAGCTTTATGGGCTTATCGAACGGCGTTCAAGACACCGATAGGTATGACCCCTTATCAATTCGTCTATGGAAAGGCTTGCCACCTTCCGGTTGAGTTGGAACATAAACCCTATTGGGAGATTAAAGAGATGAATCTCGATCTCGATGTCGCGGTGGTGAAATGTAGGATCCAAATAAGCGAGCTAGAGGAGATGAGGTTGAAAGCATATGAAAATGCAAGCATATACAAAGAGAGAATCAAAAGGTGTATGATAAAAGATTGAAAAAGAAAGAGTTTAAAGGGGATAAGGTCCTCTACAATTCGAGGTTTAAACCTTTGAAAAAGGGAAATTGCAAAGCAAGTGGGACGGACCTTATGTTGTGCATTCGGTGCTCTCCAACGGAGCGGTAACCATTATGTATATAAAAGGCGATCAATTTATGGTGAATGGTCAACGACTTAAGGTTTACTACGAACACGGCGTTGTGCCCCTTCACCATGTTGATATCTTTACCATGGAAGAAAAGCCCGAACGTCCCGCCTAGGACGAAAAACAAGGCATGAATTTCTGTAAATAGTTTTTTCTTTTAATTTTCTGGAGTTCTCGCAAAGATTTACTGGGCCAACTTTTTCCCATGGGCTAAGGAGGTGAAAAAAGGCGGTGCACGAAAAACTAGACTGGACCGGCCCCCAAGACAGGGTGGCCCGGCCGGCCAAGTCCGACCGGCCCAGTAGGGTCCCGGCGGCGGACGTCCCCAGTTTTTGCCTGAATTTCTCCTTTTCGACTTCCTTCTTCAGTCAGAAAATTTTAAGGGAAGTTTAAAAAGGAAAATGAGGTTCCTAGGGTTTTTCTCTTCGGACTATTTATTTGGCCGAATTGGGAGCTCGGGAATAAAACCCATCAAGCAATATTTTGCACCCACGCAGCAGCCATTGTGCCCCCGAGGAGCTTAGAGTTGAAACAAGAAGCCAAGGAGCCATCGATGGAGGAGGCGAAGTGATGCAAGCTCAAGGTACCCATCGAGATCAAGAGGACAGCCCGCATCCATTGCGGAGGGCGTGTCCCGACCAGAGCTATTGCATCTCGCAACCCCGTCGAAGGAGAGAAGGTCCCTACGCCCGTTCGAAGGTCCGCACGCATCCAAGGCATTAAGCGGAAAGACTACAAGGAGGTGTCGCTCGAGCCTAAGGATTATGGGGGTAGCGACTACTCCGACGATCGTAGCCCGAGCTCGTGGGCGGCCGCCGGAAGAGATGATAACGACCTCTACATTTGGGATGAGGTACCCAAGGAGAAGACTCCCGAAGGCCCCAACAGCGGCGGCAATGGCGGCGGCGACGGCGGCGACGATGGTGGCGACGACAGTGGAGACGATGGCAATGACGACCCATTCGGATTGCATCCGATGTGTTGTGCGGCTTGCCGTCACTCCATTGGGTATCTCTACGCATCGGTCGATAAATGTCTCCAAACCATGGAGGCGATGAAGCAGCGTTTGGAGGATTTGGAGCGAGTAGTTGAAGACGACTACAAGTTACTTAACCGCAATGTGCGCAAACTCTTTGGCATGGTCGGGAACATGAGAGGCAAGTGGTGCAATACTTGCGGAAAGTACCACTAGGTCTAGTCTTCCCCTTAGGAATTTTGTAAAATACGACGAGGACGTTGTATGTTTTTAGCGTGGGGGAGAGCTAGCTAGCTAGCCTTAGCTTTTGAGTTTCAAAGTTTAGGTTCGGTTTAGTCTTCGAGAGAGGAGAGTCTTAGAGTTCAAAAAGTCTTGGTTTTCAAGTGTGTTTTAAATTTTTGCAAGTTTGAAGTGTCTTAAATTAGTGTTGAGTCAAAGAAAATCAAATAAAAAGAGTCTTTATATTTTGTGTGTCTTGTGTGATGCTTATCTTTATTTACTTGTTTGTTTATCTTCGATTCTTGATATATGAACATAAGTGTGTGGTTCGAAAAACGTTTACCGTGGTGCTTAGTGGAATTGCTACTACTTAAAGTACCCATACCGCACTTCGATCTTGAGTTTCACATGTTAGTTGTGCTATGTTCAATGCTAAAAGTTGGAGGATTTCAGTTCTGAAAATTATCTAAAAACCCTTCTAATAAAGGTTAGCAAAACCTCTTTTTCCAAGTTGAGAGTAAGAAAAAAAATCCTATACAAAGCCAATTTATTTTTTTTGCTCCACCATAAGTGTGATTAGCACGATGAGTTAGGCTAGGATCCTTCTCTCTTGGGAGTTTTAATTTCAAGCACTGATCATGTTCTTGTACTTATCTTTTGTTGCTAGCCTCGTCATACATTCGGTAACGTGACTTTCACGTTGGAAGTCCCGTACATCGCCGTATTCCATACCCAACCCTATATATCTCTTTTGTACATCGCATTCCTTGAACACAACCTACTTTCAAAAGTTTCGTCTCGTCTCTAGCATGATTTATTTAAAATTTCAGATTGTATGCATGCGAGAAAGAGAGGAGTTGAGAGGTTTGAAAAGTTGTCAAGAGAGGGAAAAATAAAGAGAAAAGTATGAGTATGGAAAAGTAAAGAAAGAGAAAAAATATGAGAATGAAAGAATGAAAGAGAAAGAAAAAAAGAGGAGGTAGCAATAAAGATATGAGAGGGATGAATCAAGTGAAAGAAAAAAATAAAAGTGCAAGGAAGGATGTCACGTTGTTGAGAGACGAAACTTTCACTCTTTTTCCAACCATGTGCAATCCGACAACGAGGACATCATCGGTGCCTCGTAGTCATAATTTTCTTTTGCCCTTGCACATGTCCACCATTCCAAATCTTCTCGTCCTTGATATCCCTACATATGGTTAATTCTCATGATCATTGTCTTTGAAAGGTAAACAACCATTAGAGGAAGTTCTTAGTTTGACAATATTTGTGTTGATTGCACTAGCCCTACCTATAGCTCCACTTTACATGTAAATGAGAGACTTATGGGAGGTGAGAGTTTTATAAAATTGGTTTAGGACAGCCACCTTATATGAGTGACTTGAGAGAGCTTGGAGAAAGGTTTTTGTCTAATACTTGTTGCAGGAATTTTGTTTGAAAAATCATAAAAACCCTCTGATGGAAGCAAATAAGTAAGCATGGCTGAAATTGAAGACTTCGAGTGAAGAGTTTGAGTTGTGGTGTAAATCTTGACGTGGTAAAGATTCTAAACGCCCGTGTTTATGTTTGATGATCATTACTTTATGTTTATGTGTTAAAGATGAAAGGATTGACTAACTTGTGAAGAAGGATTAGCGGTACACGATTACAACACTTTGGACGAAGTTCTTTTACGAGTACTTGCTCGAGGATGAGCAAGAGCTAAGCATGGGGGAGATGTTGACGGTGTATTTTGGTGCACCAAGCATGTTCATTACACTTTGGTTTGGATTTGATTATGGAACTAACCCGCCACTAGGCACATTAATTATATAACAAGTTCATCTATGTGCATGCATTCGGAAGTGTTGTGTTTATGTAGGAAAACATGGACATAAAGGACGGATTCGCAACAAGTTCAAAGGAGCATTTACGGAGTCTTGTTCGTGTTCATGAGCTTGATGAAATCACTTCCAGTGGTGGCAAGGACCGAAGTGCTACGAGGAACACCCCCGGGGATTGAAGCGTAAAAGATCGAACTTCATGCGCGGAGAACCTCCATCTTGGACGCGAGGATGACATCATCAAAATCATGCAAGTGGAGGGGCAAAGTGCATAATCACCTGAGGACCCACGGGAGCGAAGGGATGACCGAACCGGGCTGAGATGGGCCTGGGCCGGTCGGCCCAAGCCGGCCGGCCCAGCCCACTCCGGTGGTCGGTTCAGCCCCCCCTTTCCTTGCACCCGAAGGATCTTCAACCCTCGGAAGGAAGCACCCACAAGTGGAGAAGAAGGAAGACACTGTCGGAAGGGAAACCATGATCAACGGTGCTATGTCCAGCACCTTGATGGGGTAATCTCCTTATTCGTCCATGGGTTGTAATCGATCTTGAGATGTAATCATACTTTGTCGGATTATCTATCTATCATCTTGTGTTGAATATACTTTAATGCTTAAGGTTAGGTACCATGCCGTAAAGGGAGTATGAGCTCCAATGCTTCCTTGGATCCATTTAATACGTTGTGTCCATCATAGGTCTAGTCATGAATACCTTCGCGTAGTGACAGTACGAGAGGAGGAAAAGGGCGAAACCGTGGTCACAACCCCGATAGATTAGATTGGCTTTCATGTCTTTAAGCGATTGCATGCTCTAGTATCGTAGACCCATGGGCGAGTATCTTTTATCTTGATATCTTAATCATTCTCTCTATTGTAGTTTAGTTGTTTTCTAGTTTAATCGTAGTTAGAGGTTTGAGTAGCTAGAGTGTGAAGGTAGATCGAACGCCTGTAATCCCCTTGCTCCGCGGATTGACAAGAACCTTGGGAATCCCGTGGTGAAAAAGGTGTGGGGTCCGTACGCTTGCGGATCGTAGAGGGATACGTCTTTAATCCGTCAACAGCCTGCTGGGGGCTCAACATGATTGGGCCTCTCCCAACTGCGCTAGGAGGGTTCAATAGAGTTCTAGTGGCTATCGACAAGTTCACCAAGTGGATCGAGGTCAAGCCGGTCACCTGCCCAAAGGCCGACAGGGTACTCGACTTCTTGGACGAGCTCGTGCATCGCTACGGACTACCCTACCGCATCATCACAGGCCTGGGTTCCAACTTCAACAATCACCAGTTTTGGGAGTACTGCGAGAACAGCGGGATTTACGTCCGATATGTCTCAGTCGCCCATCCTCGGGCCAACAGACAAGTCGAATGTGCCAACGGGATGGTACTCGACGCCCTTAAGAAGCGACTGCACAACGCTGCGAACACTAAAGAGGGCAAGTGGATCAAGGAACTATCCAATGCACTCTGGGGGCTTCGTACGCAACCTACCAAGCTGACAGGTCAGTCACCCTACTTCTTGGTCTACGGCTTCGAAGCTGTCCTACCTGCCGACGTAATGTGGGAATCACCGGCAGTAGAACAGTACGACGAAGGCGTCTCAGAAGACAGCAGACGAGTTGATATCGATGGACTTAAAGAAGCTCGCTGCGCCGCCCTCGTCTAGTCAGCAAGGTACCTGGAGGGTATCCGACGCTACCATGATCGCAATGTCAAGGAACGCTCCTTCAACGTTGGTGATCTAGTCCTCCACCACATTCAGAACATGGAAGGACTACACAAGCTCAGCTCGCCATGGGAAGGTCCCTTCTCAATATCCAAGGTGACCGGACGAGGCTCTTACCACCTCCAGACACTTGAAGTCAACAACATCAGCAACTCATGGAACTGTTAACACCAAAATTTGGTAAGGAGTATGACCGGTGGGTCCGGTTCGAAAAAGAGTCCGTCGGTGGAAGGAAAGATATTTCTAGAGATTTTCGGCGAAGAATCCGCGGTCGGCTATCCGCTCGGTTCGGCAAAAGAACGAGAGCTGATTTTGCGGGGATTGGACGGTGACGTGGCTCAAATCAGGAGAGACGAATGGATGGGCGAGCAATCGAGTTTAGTTAGGCGGTGAATCCATTCGCGGTTGTAATCGAGCAGGGTATAAATACGATCCCTGGATGTATGTAACAAACACGTTCATTCCTCAATACATACCGGCCTTACGCCAAACCCTAGAGTCCTTGTCGTGTCGTCGAGTTCTTCGAGAGGACCAATCGATCCGTCGACCTCCGTGAGTACCGACAACCTTGTATCGTGTCTAGTATCATGCGGTAGATTTAGATCTGATGCAAGTAGTCTTGTTACCATGCTTCGTGTCACGCGGTAGATTCAAGCTTGGTTCAAGAGGGTTTCTGGTTAGATCATGAGCCATGCGGTAGGCTAAGATCGGCTTGAAGCTAGTTATCGGCTCTATTGGATTTTGGCAAGATCCGATAGATTCATTAAGTTACCCCGCGTTTTCATGAGTTTTACTTTATGTTTTAATTCATGTAACGCACCCTTGCCTAACCTAGATGGGTTTGGATCGGTACGTATTTCTTCTAAGGTCCTTGTACGAGCGAGTTTCGTGTTTTGACGCGTGGATCTTGTGCTCTCGATAGCCGAAACCGAATCAATCTAGGTTGTCACGTGTTGCGGGTTCAAGCTTGCTTTGTTCGTATAAATCTTGAAAGAGCCGGGCGTCATGCGGTAGATGCGGGTTTTGGGTTGCTTTGGAGCTAGTCATCCGGTGGATTAGATTTCCAATTCGATCGATAGATTTATTCACGTGGTAATGTTTGTTCCTTCTTCATGGACCCGGATCGGTTGTTCAGCCGTATTCGGTTATATCTTCACGAGTAGATCACGTGCGTTATTTATGTTTTAAAGGACGTGTGCTTCTAGCTTTCCATATTTAGGTTATATCATGCGGTGGATAGATCTATTTGTGGAAAGTGGTGCGTTTTTCATGCAAGTTGTATCATGCGGTGGATAGATTTGCTTGATATCGTGCCCGACGGATCTTAAAGTAATTAGACATGCGGTAGACTAATGCTTTGGATCTATGCATGCTTATTTTAATACATGATCATGTCCGTGCTTTACTTCATTCGTTTAATGTTAATCTTCATGAAGATCGGTCATAACTTTGCACATGCATCCATGTTTATCCAAAGACCGTTCGTTATTATGCTTACGTCACCCATTCGGCAATGTTCTTTTTCCCTGTGCGGTTACCCGAATGGTCGTGGTTCTTTGACAGATAGCTTTGCGTAGCTATATGTCATCTTGCTTGGCTTTTTAGCCGCAAATATGGAACTGTCTGGTGCTACCCGGCAAGTTCCAAGCTTTGGTATTTAACTGTCTTATCTTTTGTTAATTTTCGGGAAAAATTGACCGGCACGTCACTCTCTCTGCGCGCGTGCGAAGCGCCTTTCGGCTTGCTTTGTGTGATTGGTCTTGAGTGCATTTTTACGCGTCAACACACTTTTTGGCACGCCCAGTGGGACAAACAGCCGAATTGGTTCAGGATGCCTGAGATCACAGACCTCCTGGATGTCAACATCGAAGAGCTTTCTCCCGAACGGCATCGGCGGCTCCTAGACGGCGCTCGTGAACCGGTTTCGACAAAAGTGTCTCATGTCATTTAAGAAGAATCGAAGTGGTGTACCGTATCCGAAGAATGGCACCGCCCCGGAGTGCTTTCTGCCGGGAGAGACCGACGCCACAACCCAACAAGAAAAGGAAGAATGCGCGCGGATCTTCCAAGAGTCGATGAGACAACATGCTCACCAAGCACAACCAAGCTTTCCTCGGGTCGCTCCAGCAGATGATGGTGGCCCTCTTTGGCCCGGGCGCGGGGCAGGCGTTCGGAAAAGCGTACGCCGGAAAGAGCACCGTGGAGCTGGGTGAATCAAGCTCTCAGCCGCCGCTACGGAGCCAGGTGCAGCAGCCTCCTCCTCAGAGCTCCGGGAGCCAAACGTTCCAACCTCCTCCACAGGGCGCTGGGGGGCAGCCAGTTCAGCCTTCGTTGCAAGCTTCAGGAAGTCAACCAATCCTGCCGCCACCACAGAGCAGCACGGGTCAGCCTGTGCAACAGCCGAATCCGTACCAGCCTACGTACGGAGACCTAGCGTTCGGCTCATCCGGGGCCCCACTTGACCCCAGTCGAAGAATAGCTCCGTCGACCAACTGGCTCCAGAAGAGTTTGTACGGCGGTGGTTATCATGAAGTGGGGAATTACGGGGCGTTCGACGCCTTCCCGCACCCGGGGTACGCGCCAGCTGCAGGCGCGCAAGAGGATGACGCCCTAGCACGCAAGATGGCCGAATTGATGCAGAATCAGTTCGGCCTCAAACCAAAGATGCGGGGCCCCACTTACGGGCCGCCGTTCCCCGAGTGGTACTATAACGTGCTCCCTGCCGCCGAGGGTGAAGGCGCCGACGGAATTCACGAAGTTCTCCGGGCAGGACGAGACAAGCACGGTCGAGCACATCGCCCGTTACCTCATGCAGCTTGGGGAATGCTCGGCCGAGGAGGCGTTCAGGGTTCGCTACTTCCCCGCTTCGCTGACGGGCCCAGCTTTTCAATGGTTCTCGTCCCTGCCGCCTGAATCAGTGGCCAGATGGAAGGATCTGGAGCGTAAATTCCACGCTCATTACTTCAGCGGCAGTTCTGAGAAAAAGCTGATTGATCTCGCCACCCTGAAGCAAAGGCACAGCGAAACACCGTTGGAGTTCCTTAGAAGATTCAGGGAAGTCAAGGGCATGTGCTTCTCGCTGAACTTGCCAGACGATCAGCTGGCTGATATGGCCGTCGCCGGGATGTTGCCGGCCGTGCGCGAGAAGCTATTTGGGATGGAGTTCGAGAACTGGGCCAGGATTTGTCACAAAAGTTATCCCCGATGAGCAATCGGGCATATGGCCTCAAGAAGGACCCCAAGTTTGGCAAGCGACACGACGTCGGCGACATCTACAATCGGTTCTTGGACAAAGGCCGATTTGTTCGAGGATTCCGACGACGAATTGGAGATAGGCTGCGCAGCGAAATCATGTGGGGTAAAGAGCCTCTAACAATGAATCAGCGTTGGGTCAGGCAGACCAAAGGGACTTACGACTTCGACATCACAAAAGCTGATAAGTTGTTCGAGCTCTTGGTAAAAGAAGGCCGAATTAAGCTGCCTGAGGGGCATTCTATGCTTCGGCCTGATGGAGTTAAAGCGAAGCGTTACTGCGGCTTCCATGATAGGGACTCGCACTCCATCAACGATTGCAGGGTCTTCAGGATGAGGATCCAGAAGGCTATCCAGGAAGGACACCTTAAGTTCGATAATAAGATGAAGCTGGATGGCCACCCCTTTCCTCAAAACATGCTCGGCTTTTCTGTCAACGCGATAACAGCCGAAGAGAAGGGGAAGGTCAAGGTCCTAACCTCGGCCCGAGTCCAAGCAAGGCCGGATCGGTGGACCCGCAGCGCCGAGGTGATCCTGGAGCAAGTGCAGGGCGACGCCCCCCGCGTTCTCAAGAGCCACATCGAGATTGGGGAATCGTCCAAGCCTAAACCCAAGGTGACGTCACGCATTCTCCTTAATAAATGGCAGCGCCAGATGGAGAAGGAGCGCTACCAGAAGCGTCGTCACGAGGAGGAGCAGCGCAGGGCTGAAGAGGAAGCGCGCAGAAGGGACCGAGAACAATACACGCGCGAGCAGGAGCGCGCCCACTGGGGATGCGCCTTCTTCAGGCACTGCTGGAACGAGGGCCTGAAGCTGCCCACATTGAAGAATTGTCCCGAGTGCAGCGACAGATACGTTGAATACAGGCGAGAAGCGCAATCGCCGATCCGTCCACGAGAGACTTGGAAGGATCCACCCGGATGGGGATCGGCGGCAAAAAATTGAGGTTATAGATCACCCCCGGGAAGCGCCAAGCCGATCTCGGTGGGGCGATCGGGGAGGAGGACGAGGATGTCTACGTCGGCGAGAGGGGCGGTGGTGCCCACCGGTCTACGCAAGAGCCGGAAGAGGCGGGTCCAACGCTTGAGGAACCGCGAGATGAAACAAGCCGGGATCCAGACGAGGCAGAAGTGGCGCCCCAAGGATCGGCCGGAAGGATCGAAGCGTTCGGCCCCTACATGCATGGTATACCTCTGCCGAACGAGTTCATGGCGCACCGCTAACCGGGTTATGCAGGAGGAAGTTTCCTTCGACGACGAGCACGCCGAGGAGATGATGGCACAACTAGTGCTCGCCAAGCAGGCCGTCTTCGACAAGCCGGCCAAGAATCGCCACATGAGGCCACTGTACTTGAGGGGGTACGTCAATGGCAAGCCATTGACCAAAATGTTCGTCGACGGTGGAGCGGGCCCGACCACCTTCGGAAGCTGGGCATGGGCCCGAGTGATCTCACGCCGACGAGCATCATCCTAAACGACTTCGCCGGGAACCCCTCAGACACCAAAGGATGCGCTCACGTGGACTTGATGATCGGGTCCAAGACGCTGCTCACCACCTTCTTCGTCATCGAAGGCAAGGGAGCCTACAGCCTGCTGCTTGGGCGGGGCCCCGGATCCACGCCAACCTGCTGTGTCCCATCCACTATGCATCAACAACTTATCCAGTGGGTGGACGATGAGATCGAGGTCGTCCAGGCGGATGACTCCGTGAGCGTGGCTAACATGGAACCGGCCTTACGGGAGTACCAAGGCATCGATTGCTTCTCGGGGAAGGAGCGGGGAGAAGGTCTGTTGAACTGTCGGCGGTGACCAACGGCCGATTCAAGCGGTCGGCTCTTACGGTAATTTTTAATGGAGAACCCCGTGGATGGAACCGATGGCAAGTTAGGACGAGGATTTATGTCGGCCGATAAGCCTGGAAGAAGTTGACATTGGGAGCGGTGATAAACCAAGGCCGACGTTCATCGGTGCAAATTTGCAACCGGACTTCGGGGGAAATTTAATTGAGCTTCTCGGAGAATTTAAAGATCGCTTCGCACCGGGATTATTCGGAGATGCTGGATTGGATCGATCCATCGTCGAGCACCGGTTGCCAATCAAGCCCGGTTTCAAGCCATATAAGCAACCGCCCCGAAAATCTACAAGGATGAAGTATTGGCCGATGTTAAGAAAGAAATCGAGAGATTACTTGACGCAAACTTCGTTCGGCCATGCGGATATGCGGAGTGGATTTCCAACATCGTCCCCTGTATATAAGAAGAATGGGAAAATGAGAGTTTGCATAGACTTCGGGGACACGAACGAGCTACTCCCATGGACGGATACCCGATGCCTATTGCCGATTTGTTAATTGACGCCGCCGCTTGGACACAAGGTGATTAGTTTCATGGATGGCAACGCGGGATACAATCAGATTTTCATGGCAATAGAAGACATCTCGAAGACGGCCTTTAGATGTCCTGGACATATAGGCCTATTTGAATGGATAGTCATGACATTTGGGTTGAAAAATGCCGGCGCAACCTATCAACGGGCCATGAACTACATTTTTCATGAGTTAATCGGCAAAACTGTGGAAATCTACATCGATGACGTGGTGATCAAGTCTGTAAGTCATGACGCCCATCTAGAAGATGTGAAGAAGACCTTAGAATGCACCCGGAAGCATGGTCTAAAGATGAATCCAAACAAGTGTGCATTTGGGGTGTCATTTGGAGAGTTCTTGGGGTTTTTGGTCCACGAAGGAGGGATCGAGGTTGGCAAGAAGAGCATGAAAGCCATTGATGAAGTCGTTCCTCCAACCAACCTCAAGGAGTTGCAATCAGCTGCTCGGCAAGATCAACTTCGTGAGAAGGTTCATCTCAAATTTATCACGAGAAGGTGTTGCCATTCTCTCCGTTCTTTGAAGCTAAAGAAAGACCGAAATTCACATGGGGCGGCGAACAACAAAAGGCTTTCGATGAAATCAAGCAATACATGAAGGAGCCGCCGGTCTTTGGTTCCTCCTCGGCTAAACAAGCCTTTCAAGTTGTACGTGGCGGCCGATACCCAAACTATTGGATCGGCCCTTATTCAAGAATTCGAAGGCAAGGAGCGGGCGGTAGCTTATCTTAGCCGGAAACTACTTGATCCCGAAACCGGTATTCGGCTATAGAGAGATTGTGTCTTTGCGTATACTACTCGTGTACAAAGTTTCGGCACTACTTGCTGAATGCCGAATGCACTGTATACTCGAAGTTTGATGTGATAAAACATATGTTATCTATGCCAATTTTGAATGGTCGGGTTGGCAAATGGATTTTAGCTCTATCGAATTCGAGTTGAAGTTCGAATCGGCAAAAGCCATCAAAGGTCAGGTCATTGTCGATTTTATAACTGAACACCGTGACCCTTCAATTGATCCGCTTGAAGTTACCCCGTGGGCTCTTGTTCTTTGACGGGTCATCATGTGGCAAAGGTGGGGGAGTAGGGATCTGCTCGATTTCACCCGGAGGTGAGATGTTTGAATTCGCCATTCCTATACAACCCACCTTGTCACGAATAACCAGGCTGAATACGAAGCACTACTTCGAGGGCTTCAATATTTGAGAGAAGGCTGCGGGCCGTCTCGGTTGAGGTCTATGGAGATTCGGAAGCGGTAATCAAGCAATTGAATGGCCAATACGAGTGCGGGAGCGAAGCGGCGAGGAGTTACTACGAAGAGTGCAGGGAGATTTTGAAGAGCTTCCCATTAGTAACCCTACAGCACATTCCTAGAGAGCATAACGAAGAAGCGAACAGGCTAGCTCAGAGCGCCTCTGGTTACAAGGAGAGTCAAGAAGCATTTGCTGCAGAGGTGTGTGCACTAGGGGCGGATCTCGCAGAAGATGATTGGAGGAAAGAAATCGTTGATTACTTGAAAGATCCATCCCGAAAAGTCTCTAGGAAGCTCAGGTACAAGGCAATTAAGTTCGTTCTTCTGGATGATAATTTATTCTACAAATCATTAGATGGAGTGTTGCTACGATGCCTGGGTCCAGAAGAAGCTAAGAACATGATGAGCGATGTGCACGATGGGATATGTGGAGCACACCAATCGGCCTATCGGATGAAATGGGTTATTAGACAAGCTGGGTGCTTTTGGCCGACGATACTAGAAGATTGCTTCGAGTATTACAAGGGATGCCAAGATTGCCAGAGGTTCGGGAATATTCAAAGGGTCCCTGCATCAGCATTGAATCCCATCATCAAGCCATGGCCATTCAGGGGCTGGGGTATAGACTTGATTGGCCAAATTAATCCACCATCTAGCAAGGGGCATAAGTTCGTGCTTTTGGCTACAGATTACTTCACCAAATGGGTCGAGGCAATCCCACTGAAGAAGGTGACGTCAGAAAACATGATCGAGTTCGTTAAGGAACACATCATCTATCGATTTGGGATCCCCCAGACGATTACCACTGACCAAGGGGCACAATTCGTGTCATTGGAGTTCAGAGATTTTGCCGAAAGCATGGGAATCAAACTGTTTAATTCTTCTCCATACTATGCCCAAGCTAATGGTCAAGCAGAGGCTTCTAACAAGATCATGATCAAGCTTATACAGAAGAAGATCGACCAGAAGCCGAGGAGATGGCATTCGGTACTCGGTGAAGCGCTCGTGGGCTTACCGAATGGCCCCCCATGGAGCTACAAAGACTTCTCCATACGAGTTGGTTTACGGGCATCATGCGGTCCGCCTTGGGAAATGCAATCGAGTCGAGGAGAGTAGTGCCGCAAAACGAGTTAAGCTCCAAGGATTACGGTGGCACGATGATGGATGAGTTAGAAGATTTGCATATGATCCGTCTCGGGGCCCCGGAGAACATCGAGAAAAACAAGCCGCGGGTCGCTAAATACTATAACAAGAAAGTAAAAGTAAGGCAATTTGCGAAGGCGACCCGGTGTGGAAAGCGCTATTGCCGATTGGAACTAAATACGATGAATTCGGCAAATGGTCCCCTAGCGGGAGGGGCCTTTTCGTGTGGTCAGATGCGTTCCTGGTAATGCATACATATTGAAAACTTTGCTAGGAGAGGAATTTTCCGCCGCAATAAATGGAAGATATCTGAAGAAGTATTATCCTAGCATTGAAATCGATCGATGATTATACACATCGACACAGAAACAGCCGGCGCTCAAGGATGAGGCCGCCTTTAGAACAAAATCCATGAACAAGAGAAAATGGCCAGTGCCTGATGCATTGCCCTTAGCTCAATACTACATTACAACTGTTTCTTACAGGATTACATATAGCAGCCCTGATGGTCAGGTCCCCTAAAGGGTGGGAAGCAGAAGGCGTGGAGAAAGAAGCGAAAGTATGATTCAATCTTTTCTTTGCTTCTTCGGCTGCTGCTCCCTCTTCAGTTGTTCCAGGACCACCGTGACGGCGACTTGGAACGCACGAGGATGACCATGATTGGCGGCCTCTACCAAGCTATCCCAGGCCGCCTTCGGGTTGCTTTGTACTGTCGGGAGACATCCGGAGCAAAAGAATCAAGGTTAGGGGCAAGAAATCCAGATGCAAACATGAAGGGGTCAGAAGCGTTTACCCCCTACTAGTGCTTCCAGCGCCATGCGACGCTCGCGCTCGGCTTGGCAACGGACGGACATGTCCCCGAGACCACGCTCCGGGTGCGGGCACGGCGGCGCGGCCTCGATGAATGGCCCTTTGCTCAGGCGTGGCATCCTCCGCTTCAGGAGAAGAATCGGAGGAGATGTACTCAGGAACATCTTCGGTCCCGATGACCTCTTCGGGAAGCAAATCAAGGCTGAAAGGGGCAGAGGGAAAACGTGAAGCGCAAGATCAAGCAGGAGGACAAGGAGCAAATCAAGAAAGAACTCACTTCCGAATCGTACGCTTCCTTGATGAGCCGCTCCCCTGAGGTTGTTTACCCTTGTCCATGGCGTTGGGGTTTTTTCTTCTAGCAGCAGAGGAAGAGACGAGAAGTGATGGAGGAGTGTGCGAGTGGATTTGCAGAGCACCCCACGGGCTATTTTATTGACCAAGGAGGCGCATTGGGAGTGATGATTTGGCCAGTACGCACTGTTGGAATACCAAGCGGCAGGGATTTCCACCAGGTGCGAGGGGTTTTCTCTTGAACAGTGTTCACGGATTGCCGAATTGGGATCCTCTGTGGATTTTACGCCAAGGGGCATTTGTTCTTACGCGTTCGGCTAAGGATAGTTCCCGGATGCATTCAAAGAAGAAGTCGCAGATGCAAAATGCAAAGAGAAGTCATCGCAAACAGGTGCAGAATTCAAAAGTTCTTCATCTAATTGCCGATATTTACACATCCCTAGTACAATCTAGTCGAAGAGCCTATTCAACACAGATTGGGGATGGGTAATTTCGGCAATGGCGTCGCCGTGGCCGTCAAGGCGCTCCAGGATGAGCTCGATCTCGTCGATGTCCTCCGGCGCGCCGCCCTGGAAGCCACGCGGCCTGGTGGAATAGTCGACGTCCGTATGCGTCGCCATCGCAGCCAGGCCCAAGGTGGTGCCCAAACGAACACCATGGACGGCCACCTCGTCGATGCGGCGCTCCACCGCGGCCAGGCGCTCCGCCGGCGTGTCGCCGTGGGCGTTCACCTTCTCGGCCAGTTGCTCTACCGGCACCTTTAGGCGGGTTGAGCTCGGCATCACGGGCGCAAAAGACAAACAAGAAAGGATTAGCATCAAAGGCGGGCTGAATCAAGAATCAATCCCGGGGCCATACCGTCGATGGCCTCCGGCGACCGTTTCCGCCCGGTCCTCCCATTCTAGTTCGGCCACGCCTGCTTTTTTGGAGACGTCCTCCAGCTCGAGACGGGACGCCTCTAGCTCCTCCTTGAAGCGAATAGCATCTGCTTCCCCCGTACGGTGCGGAGAGTGGCCATCGGACTCCGAAGAGTCGTCAGGGAGGGGCTGATTGGCCGGCGCGCGAGGCGGATTCCACTGAATCAACCTGAAAAAGGGAGATGATTGTCAAGGCAAAAGAAGATCAAGAGGAGGATCGAAGAGGAGAAATTGATGATCATCACCGCTGCTGCGCGCATTAGCGCTGCTCCCCTCAGCCTCGTCGGAGGCGCGGCGGCGGTGAGGCGGCGCACCATTGCGGTTTGGAGATGTGCACTGTTTACAAGAAGACCAAAGATTGGCAAAGATTCGAGAGCTAGAAGGCCTGGTGGAGAGCTAGGGGCACCTATGTTAACATTTATAGGCCTGGCAGGATGAATCGTGGCTTCGAATCGTGGCTGTGGATCGTGGCGCACGTCCCAATAAAATCGGAAGGTGGAAAGATTTCCTTGACCAACCCGCCGGCGGGTCGTTTGGAGTTCTAAGCTGAAACGCGTGCGGATCGATTGTTTCGGCTAAAGGAAATCAAGGTGACGTTCGGGAGTTGGCGTTTCACTACCGAATGGGTCGTTCAGCATTACATCTCAAAGTACGCAAAGGAAAGGAAACAAATCGCAAAGGAAATATTACAAGAACGACCAGTCCAAGTATACATCAATAAGGACATTCAAGCGTTAAGGAGTTTTACGAGTGCGTGACGAACGTTGGATATTATCAAGTGGGAATTATCCAGGATCTCCTGATAATCCTTTTGGGCACCAGATAAGTCAGTGAGCTCTGCATCGCATTGCTTTACTCTGGTGACAGCCGATTCTACCTCCGCTTGGGTCTTCGCTATCAATCCAGGAAGATCGGCTATTTTCTTCTGGTCAATCTCCATCTCCGCTGACAGGCTTCTCAATTCTGCCTCTAGAGCAGCTTTCCTGGCGACTTTCAAATCGTAAGAAGCTTGCAGGTCAGCCAAGGCATCTTTATGACTTTCTGCTTGGGATTGTGCCCCGTTCATGGCATGTTCAGCGTCAGTTTTCTCCTTTTCAATGGCCGGACGGGAGCGCAATTTCCTCCAAGTGCGCCTCAAGGGAACATAAAAGGGCTCTAAGTCGTAGACGGATGATAGGAAAGCTCTGATGTCATCGGGGAGTTTTCGACTAATGGGTTCAAACATCTCTTCAAAATGACGAAGATCATTGAGCTGATCCTGAACATCTTTTTCTAGCCAGGCTGCAATTTCTTTGAGTTTGGGCAACACTTCATCTGGCAGCGGCTGGTTTATTTCTTTCATCACCTCGGCGAGTTGATGGGCCCTCCGATGATGACGGGGCGTGATCCTGAAAACAACATTGCCGAGGTGAGAATGCTAGCATCGAGGTATCGAAATTAAGAGCGGAATTGGGCACCTCATGAATGGTTTCTTGAGCGGGGGCAATCGCAGACGGAAGAGGTGTCCCGAGTGGAGCCGAAACTCCCAAGTCAGAAGATGCTGATGCGGCCATCAGCGACTCGTGAGTTTCTGGCTGGTGAAGAATTGGATCCTCCTCTGTTGGGTTGGTCATTGCTGCTTGACTGATAGGCGATGGCATCCTGGGGGAATTTGGTGGCTCCAGTTGAGTTGGGAGATTCATCTCTGGAGAATGTCTTCGCTTCGCGAGAAGGTGATGAAGATGAGATCTCTCCGGGATGGGCAATTCAACCCCGGAAGGGCTCGCTCGTTGAACCACTGGAACATCTACAAGCGGTTCTCCCACAGCTTCTTCTGCAAATGTCCAATTGAAGGGATAAGTGCCAGTGCTCATCCTTGAGAAAGAACAGCAAAAGTCATACCAGTGGATGGAGCATCGGCGAGTGCTGGCTCGAAGGTTGCTGGGCTCTGGTCTGAAAATACACAATGATATGATCCATCAAGAACAGAGTGACCCAGTAATCAAGAAGGTAAAGGAGTTTACCTCAACCAGTACTTTCTTGACAGTTCTCCTCCTTTTAGCACTTGGAGGGGGAATCAGATGCAGACCTTGCCTCCTGTCGACAGCAAGGCTAGAAAGGCTGGGATCGGTGGTAGCATACCTGTCCATTAGTTGGTGCAGGGTTGTGGATTTAAACCCCAGTGCTGAAATTGGGCCTTTGGCATTATAAGTTATTACCCTGGCTCGAGGGGCAGGAACTGTGTTCTGTGGACAGAAAATGAAGGTCAGGACCATGAATAAAAGAGGGAAAAGTCTGATCAAGGGGCTCATTGTATTACCTCTGAAGTTGGTAGAAAATCAGGTACCAACTCTGCACAGAATACATGAACAGGTTCACTGAAGATGTGGTCGTGAAATTCTTGCCACCAGGAGCTGAAGGTGGGGTGAACTATGGTTGTGGGCACAAAAGGACATGTGTAGACCGCAGGACTGCACACATAGTTGAAAACTCTGCTGCCCTGCATCAGTTCTTTAATTTCCTCCCTGGGTTTGAGGAATTCATGCAGGAACAATCTTGGGGGTATCTGGCCGCATCCAAGTTGTCTGGCCATTACATTAGGCTGGTAATATTCATAAGTGCTGACATTTTGTCTCCCTCCATTGAACTCGGCCGGCAATATGCAGGGGCGGATTATGATATTAAAGATCTCCAAGAATCCCCTGTCTTGATGGCCGGGCTCAAAGGAGAATTCGACGAAAGGTCAAAGTGTCATTGCCCAGATAAGGAAGCCACAGAGGATTGGAGAAACCTTTGAAGAACAATTCGAAGAGTTGGGCGATGTCTGTTTGGATGAGAACGAGTTGAAGCCGCTTCTCCATAGTTTTGGCATCCTCTGGTAGCTTGAGGCTCTCCTTCGGGGTGATTGGATAAAGGGAAGAACCTAGAGTTCAAATCAACGCCGACAATCGATGCATGTGGAGGCTGTGACCACATTTGAACAAACCACCGGGGGCCATTGACGCATGATATCCTCTCGGCTGATTTACATCCGGGTAACGATCGATGAAGCATATGATACACACTGCCCAAGAAGAATTTTCCCAGAGGGAGGCGATTACCACTAGCCAGGTGACTCGCCATTGTGATATGGTTCAAAGTGGGCTCGTTGGCCTTGCCACAGAAGACGAATCTGCATAGCCACATGTTCAGAAAAGCCCTGTATTCGACATCACCCAGGGGATTGTCTTTCATATGCTTCAGGATATAATTCTTGTAGCCGTTCCCTGGCTTTACCCCTGTCTGGCGTGAGGAATTTTTGAAATTCCAAGGCTGAACAGAACCTGCAATGTCAAGGCCGGTGATCATATATACGTCGGCCAAGGTTGGAGACATTGGGCCATGCCCGAAAAGGAAGGCGTTGACGCCGTTTGACCAGAAGTGGCACGCGGCTATCAGGAGATCTTCATTCTTGGGTGTCTCAGCTACGGATAACTCCAGACATTGAGCGATACGGAGAGCATCCAGATTGGTCAATCCGCTCTTATCCGCTAGAATCCTCCGATACCAAGTCTTCCAGCCTGCAATTGGGGGCAGAGGCCAGTTCTTGAATGCATCTTGCCACTGGGGAGGTGGAGATAAAGCTGCCTTAAAAGGGATTCTCTGAGATTCAGCGGCAATAAAATCCCGAGGATCAGGATTCCCTTCAGGACCAAGGTAATAAGACTGCGAATTGGCCTCAATAGGAATCAGAAGAGCAGTAGAAGGCTCCTGGAGGAAAGCGGAAGAGGAAAATCTCAGGTAAAATTGAAAACCTAATGCCGAACAAAGGTTTGAAGGGATGAATTTACCTGAGCAGCTTGGTTCTGAGTTGCCATTGGAAGTTCGAGCTCAGAGCAAGGAGATCTAGGGTTAGATCCGGATGAAGATTCGAGCGGATTGCGAAGAACGGGTGTTGACGGATTCGTGGTGGAGTCAATTGTGGAACAAAATTACTTTTATCCCACAATTGAAGGGGCATGTGTTAACACCAAAATTTGGTAAGGAGTATGACCGGTGGGTCCGGTTCGAAAAAAGAGTCCGTCCGGTGGAAGGAAAGATATTTCTAGAGATTTTCGGCGAAGAATCCGCGGTCGGCTATCCGCTCCGGTTCGGCAAAAGAACGATAGAGCTGATTTTGCGGGATTGGACGGTGACGTGGCTCAAATCGGGGAGAGACGAATGGATGGGCGGTGCAATCGAGTTTAGTTAGGCGGTGAATCCATTCGCGGTTGTAATCGAGCGGGGTATAAATACGATCCCTGGATGTATGTAACAAACACGTTCATTCCTCAATACATACCGGCCTTACGCCAAACCCTAGAGTCCTTGTCGTGTCGTCGAGTTCTTCGAGAGGACCAATCGATCCGTCGACCTCCGTGAGTACCGGCAACCTTGTATCATGTCTAGTATCATGCGGTAGATTTAGATCTGATGCAAGTAGTCTTGTTACCATGCTTCGTGTCACGCGGTAGATTTAGGCTTGGTTCAAGAGGGTTTCTGGTTAGATCATGAGCCATGCGGTAGGCTAAGATCTGGCTTGAAGCTAGTTATCGGCTCTATTGGATTTTGGCAAGATCCGATAGATTCATTAAGTTACCCCGCGTTGTCATGAGTTTTACTTTATGTTTTAATTCATGTAACGCATCCTTGCCCAACCTAGATGGGTTTGGATCGGCTGTATTTCTTCTAAGGTCCTTGTACGAGCAGGTTTCGTGTTTTGACGCGTGGATCTTGTGCTCTCCGATAGCCGAAACCGAATCAATCTAGGTTGTCACGTGTTGCGGGTTCAAGCTTGCTTTGTTCGTATAAATCTTGAAAGAGCCGGGCGTCATGCGGTAGATGCAGGTTTTTGGGTTGCTTTGGAGCTAGTCATCCGGTGGATTAGATTTCCAATTCAGTCTGATAGATTTATTCACGTGGTAATGTTTGTTCCTTCTTCATGGACCCCGGATCGGTTGTTCAGCCGTATTCGGTTATATCTTCACGAGTAGATCACGTGCGTTATTTATGTTTTAAAAGACGTGTGCTTCTAGCTTTCCATATTTAGGTTATATCATGCGGTGGATAGATCTATTTGTGGAAAGTGGTGCGTTTTTCATGCAAGTTGTATCATGCGGTGGATAGATTCGCTTGATATCGTGCCCGACGGATCTTAAAGTAATTAGACATGCGGTAGACTAATGCTTTGGATCTATGCATGCTTATTTTAATACATGATCATGTCCGTGCTTTACTTCATTCGTTTAATGTTAATCTTCATGAAGATCGGTCATAACTTTGCACATGCATCCACGTTTATCCAAAGACCGTTCGTTATTATGCTTACGTCACCCATTCGGCAATGTTCTTTTTCCCTGTGCGGTTACCCGAATGGTCGTGGTTCTTTGACGATAGCTTTGCGTAGCTATATGTCATCTTGCTTGGCTCTTTAGCCGCAAATATGGAACATGCCAGTACTACCGGCAAGTTCCGGGCTTTGGTATTTAACTTGTCTTATCTTTTGTTAATTTTCGGGAAAAATTGATCGGCACGTCACTCTCTCTCTGCGCGTGCGAAGCCGGCTTTTCGGCTTCTTTGTGTGATTGGTGCGAGTGCATTTTCTCGCGTCAACGGGAACATCGACCAACTCTGTCGATTCTACGCGTAGTCTCTCGACTACTTTGGGGTCCAAGTCTGTACGACTGCTCCTGGGCTCCTCGCCGTAAGCGACCCCCAGGTCCAGGCACTAGTCTCTGGACTACTCCACTCCAAGATCCAATGTTAACGGCTACTAACGGATCTCAGGCTGCTCAGAGCATCAAGGACTCTAGCAGCGGTCTCCAAGACCATGTACTTTAGATCGAGCCTATACGGCTACTAACGGATCTCTAGTTGTAAGCGGCCAGGGTCCTAGCACTTATTAGCCATAGGCAGCCTCCGGGTCTAGGCGATTACACTTGTAAAACGACCCTGGCCATCCAGGTGTACTCTTCTTTCAGTAATAAAGTTTGATTTCCAATCAACTCATTTACTATGTCTCCTCGCAAAGGATCTACTGACGAGTACTACTACTCACGACACTTCCATGGATGGGCACTCCACACAGTTAAAATAGCGACAACGAGTACTCATTTCAAACATACATCATGGTAGACTTTCATTCAAACATTAAACAAGTTCTTCATAACTTTGTTTATATTACATATGCTACCAAAAGCTAACCCTACAGGATCACTACTGAAGGTTCAGCTTCCCCGCTACTTGTTCTGTGATCGACGCCATCTGTTCCAGCAACTCTTTGTATTGGTCGTCTTTGAAGTTCGCGGCAAGTCCTCCAGTGACTACATCTACTGGAGCCTTGGGGAAGTACGACTTCATGTACACCAAGACCTGGTTGGGGATGGACTTTTCTAGATGCTTCACGTAGGTCGCCAGACGCCCGGGGGCTTCCTTCAACTGATCCACCAATGGAGCTATCTTAGGTCCACCTGGATGAGGCACCAGCAGTCTCGCAATCAGGAGCGCGACTTCTTCAAGCTCTTTCAGTTGACCACGCAGCCTCTCACAGTCCTCGTTCAGCTTCTGTAGAGATTTATAACAATTGACGAGATCACGATCTGAGGCTTCGCGAAGCTCCATGTGCTTAACGCACTCATGCGACAGCTGCTTATATTCATATTCAAGTACCTCATGGGTATCCTTTTCTCGGTAGACAATATTCTTCAGATCAGTCTTTGATGGCTTCAGCTGGTCTACTCGGGCCTCAAGCTCTATAAATAGCCCAAAGACAAATGTCAGACTACTACAAGGTACCCCCAATAAGTACTCAACAGCCTAGCGGGTGGCATACCTTTGTTCTTCAGACGCAACGACTTGTTCTTTCAAATCAAGTCGTCGCTCTTCGCTTGCATCTCTTGTACCTCGTTGTGGTACTGGGCGAAGGCTCCATCCAGCTTGGATTGCAACAAGGTGGAGTGTTTCCTGGCCTTGCTCAGTTCCTTCTCCAACGTCTCTGCATGAAGCACTGTGTCGCCGTACCCTTGGAGCATGTCAGATTTTTGTTGGGACCTCTCCACGACATCCTACACAAGACAATAATCAATATCGAGTACTCAATACCTCAGGGAATCTGACTACTCAAGGTGCGGCAACATACCTTCATCCATTGCTCCGCACGACGCATCGCTTCGAGGTTGCGAGCTACGGTTGCCGGATCAACGAGGTCGTCGGCCAGAAGCTCAGTCCGTCGCGACTAGTTGTCGCTGCCTCCGACATAGGCGCTGCACGGATTGGCTCCACATCATGGATCTCGGGTGATCGAACGACCACATCCAGGCTCGACTCTGGGAGCACTTCAACGTGTACCATTTCAATGATCTCGGGGGCTACTTGAGTTTTTGTACCCGGAGCTGATCCTTCCAGCACCTCGGCTACAGGGGCAGTGCTTCCAACCCCTCTTGCAGCCGTTTCCATGGCTACGGCTTCAAGGATTCTGGACCCTTCGACTTGTGCTTCTGTCAACACAAAACACACATAGTCAGAACACGCATCTACAAGTACTATGCTGGGCGGCTAACACTAGCGCAGTCCACGTACCTTCTACCATGGTGGCTTCTTGTGGAGTAGTCTTCGTGGCCTGTGCTACGGCTTCGGCCTGTGGCAGAGGTGCGGATTCCTCAACTTTCGTTAACAGGCTATCTTCACCAGCTTCCGCACTGGGTTCTTCACCATCCCATGACAGATTGGTGGATTTCCTGCATAACACAATATCGATGATCATTCAAACAAGAATGTTGGCCTACATGAACTACTCGGAGACTGGTTTTACTCACAAGCTGGACCGAACAATAGTCACGGTCAGAGCTCCAAGTATGTTGGCAATATCCACGAGTCCAGCCTCCGCGGGTGCTTCTTCCTCGACAAGGGCTTCCCCTGGCTCCATAGCTCCAGCGATCGAGGAGGATTCTGGCCTCCTCTCTTCTGTTGCTGCCCACGGCTCATCGACGACAACTACTTGTTGCGTCGCCTTCGGCACAGTTGCTTCAGTCGTGGGGGCTGGACTGAGGCTCCTCTCAGTCGCTCCTTCCACTGTGTCCCAGTTTTCTTCTTCCCCCTGGTCCACAGGGTCGGATGGTGGAATATCTTGCGACAACTCAAGATTCAACTGTCAGCATGCAGTATTCTATGGAAAGTACTCGTCTACACTACTCGATGAACTCACCTCTTGGGCAGTCGATTCGGTGATCTTCAGTTTTTTGGCAGCGCGCTTCCGCACCACATTACGCAGCCTCCTTGGCGGCACGGGAAGGCTAGCCTCCAGACTAGCCGGTTTCTCGACAATGAGAGGGACATCGAGCAGTCCAGGGCGGCTAAACATGGAGCGTAGCTGAAAGCGCTCCTGGAGCGTCTCCTCATCCTCGTCATTAGAGGTGTCTTCAATGGTGACGGTGTCATCACCTTCGCCGACTTTGCGGCGTTCCTTCGCTTTGCCCTTCCCCTCCTCCGGTACATCTTCAAGTCGAGGAGGGGGAGTCGGATCGGAGATATACTTGGCGATGTCATCCTGCAGACAACAACTTGTGTGAGTGCAACTACACCAGGCCAATCAGTACTCAAAGGCAGAAGTCATGTCTACTCACCTTGTTCTGTGGATGCGACGCGGAGTACTCAGAGACCGGGCAAGGATTGTACGGCGGCATGTCCTTGAATTTCTTGCCCAGCCTCTCGACAATATCGTCGTCGTCGACCTCGTCACCAGGCATCCTCGATGAATCTTCGTCGACAGTATAGTGGTACCCGAGGGTGTCTCGAGCCATCAATGGCTGCACCCTCCACTTCATGAAGCTGAAGGCCATGTGTTCGGCCCTCAGCCCGGCCTCCCTAGGGCCTTGATCTTCTTCATCAACTCAGGTAGTTGGATACCCTCTTGCACTGTTAGCTCGGTGTTCCACCAAGCCTTGTGCTTCTACTGCTTCCCGCTCTGCTTCGACAGCTCCGGATGGTGGTTACATATATAAAACCACTTGGATTTCCAGTCTTGGTTTGACTCTATTAGTTTGTACGACAAGTACTGGTCGTCCGCATCTTCACGCATTTGAATTCCTGCCCCTCTGACTACTCGTGGGTCGTTGGTGCTCGGCTGCGGCTTCACTCGGAAGAACTTCCGGAAAAGAATGCAGTGGGGCTTGATTCCCACAAACGCTTTGCAGAAGTGCACAAAGATGGAAACATGGAATATTCTGTTGGGATTAAGGTTCGGGTACTCGATGCCATAGTATATAAGTAGACCTTTGAAAAGTCGCTGGCTGGAACTGCTAGCCCACGCTCCACGAATCTGGCAAACATCGGAATTTCATCTGGGTTCTTCTCCATCGGATATGGGTCACCAGCGGTGGCGCGCCATAGTTCCATCTCCTTCTCCCACAGGAAGCCGCTATTCACCAGGGCCAATAGATCTTCAGTCTTGAGCTTGGATTTCTTCCATTCCTTGGCCGGATTGGGATGCGGAGATGCTGGCGGCGACAACTCTTGAGTAGATCCCTCCGCCTCACAGCAGGACCTCTTCTTCCCCCCACTAGTCTTCGAGCCCTTGGATGGAGATGCCTTCATCCTCCAAGTGCAGGGAGTCTTCACTCGCATTCGCTCGGGGGCTACGCTGGTTGCGAGAGGTGGCGGCACACTTGGATTTCTTCTCACTCTCGCACGACGGCGGCAATAGAAAAGGCAGTGAAGGAGATCTTATCAGATCTATTCAAGTGTCTGCTACTGAGGAGAATGGAAAACCCTAGGGGTTTCGGCACCTATTTATAAGCTAACAGGCGGCACTTCGACGACTAGACGGATAAGTGCTAGCGGGTGACTCAGCGGCGGCAGCCCAACCTTTCAACTTCCGGTACTCGATGTTATCCATCTCGGGGGCTCGGCTACATCCGTTCGGTATAGTCGGTTGCTACAAGATTCAAAACCCACTCAGGACACATTCTACAATCAAGATGATCCTTCAATTCGAGAGGAAGTACTCGACTCAATGCTCGGGGGCTCCGTGCCACGTGTCCTTCGGTTTTTTTCTCCGGATTCTATGGGATAAGATTGACAGAACTTCAGATTGACCCTCAGCTTGAATCTACGATTCGACCTAAGGCTCGGGGGCTACATTCCATATGGAATGCGATTCTTCGAATCGCATTTTCCATATGGTTTCTTCTTCAAGAAAACGCGAGTACTATTGAAGACCTTCAAGAGGAGAACTCGAGGATGCTTGGGGACTACTCGAAGAATACTTCAAGACTACTCAAGGATTAGTGGAGTACCTTCCAGCCTCGGGATGCTTCAAGTACTCTTGAGGACTTTGGCTAGTAGTACTCGGGGATGCTTGGGAACTACTTGTCAAGGCCGTCAAGACTAGCGATGGATCCGGATACCTATTTGGATATCATTTTTTAGTCGTTTTTTATTTTAGCTTAATTAGGCATAATATTTTGTATCAAAAATTTATATTCTTATTCTTGGCATTATGCTTGTTCGGATTCATACAAAATAAACCCCAAATGTGTGCTATATTTTAATCAAATGATGAAAAGAAATTCGGATATCTATTCGGATTCGGATACGGATGTTTTTTCACCTTTTCTCCATCGAAAGTAAATAATCCATAAAAATTGTAGCTAATTTTTTTATTGTATCCATTAATTAGCTGGTTATAATGCATAAAAAATTAGCACCAAATTTATTTTATTGTGATCTAAAAGTATCAATCTATTACACAATTCGGATGTTTTGGATCCATCCCTAGTCAAGACTACTTGAAACTATCCTGCTCGACTACAAAGTACTCGAGGGCTTGTCGTATGGACATCCTGGTCTCACTACTCTAGTGGGTACCAGTACCGACTACTCGGTGGGCCCCTGGGACTACACGACTTGAGCTGCACGACACCTGATGGCGTGGAGCGCAAGGATTACGGTGAAGGAGTACTCAGATAGGAAACTGTACCTGACCAGGTCCATGTAGAGAACACCTAGACATACACGACTAGTACTCTTTCCCTGAACCGACTTGTAACCCTGCCTCCGGGACTATATAAGGCGAGGCAGAGACCCCTATCTCTCATACGCATCATCTTGTAATCACACCCAATCAATCCAGAGCTACGCAACATACCGGACATAGCGTATTACGCACATAGAGGCCCGAACCTGTCTAAATTGTGTGCCACGTGTCTCTTCCTTCGAGTTACTGATCTCGGCGAGGCCACATTCATCTACCTCAGATACTCCCCTTGGTAGGTTGCCGGTCTAAAACACCGACAACAACCTGCTCACATGCTTTACAAGAGGGTTAGTGATTTAATCTATGTGTCACTCAACTCACCAAAACCCACTTAGGGCTTGATTGCACTTACACCAACCACGGATCCCATTGCGGATCTGATGCCGCAACGAGCTCGCCGCAACGGCTATGCACCGTTAATTTGCGAGACGATCTCGACGGATTTCACGCCAACGGCTATATACCCAACAGACAGATTGACGACCTACACCCCGAGTTTAGGTCGTAAGCATCTCCAAACTATGAGGTCGTCCTCATAAGACATTTGATCTCCATGAGGTCGATAAGCTCCCAAATTGTGTCACTTTAGGTCTTTGATGAATAATTTCTTCAAAACGACCATTACATGACAGAAGAGAGCGAACATTACACGGGAGCTACAAAGGTACATAAGTCGCCTGCGACCTTATTGGATCCAGAACCTGTGACAAAATACAAACATATTTGAAGACCTGGTCTACTTAGAGCAATCCATGAGGTGTTCCCTGCTATAGCAGAGCACAATACAAGAATTCTCCTAGCTCCAGGACCTCTATGGTGTCCTTGCGGTGAACAACTGCATGACGCTGCACATAGCAGGTCATACTTTGTGCCTGACTATGGAATGCAAATGCGAGATTGCTCTTCGGCGCGGACCGCAAGCCCTCGACGAGCATCTCATGCTTACCAAGAACCTGTAGCGTCACCTCAGGCCTCTACAACATCACCTCCAAACTCTCCATGACTCTTCACTGAGGCACAATACAAAGAGTGGGGTGACACCTCTACTTCACAAGAATTCTTCTAGCTCCAAGCTTCTACAAACTTTGCATCCTATGCTCTGGTGGATGGACACATGCCCATGGCATGGACAAATTTCTACTCTGCGGCTTCATAGCTCAGCAATGCTTGGTGCTTGCCTCATTGAGCCTCAAGGTGCCATTTATAGCCCGAGCCAGGCCTTGAGCGGCTGGTGAAGTGGAGACATTGTTACCACGTAGTCTAGAGATCCTATAGACATGTGCATATTTTAAGACGATGTCCTTTTCCCTGCCTCACGATGCTTTTGACGCTAGTGCATCAATGATACCTGAGGCCGCTGTAGCGTCACATGGCTACAGTACACCTCTTGATCAGTGGGCAACTTGTCGTTTTCCTGGTGGCAAGAGAATCTCCGACCACTGTGGACCCGTGACCCAGCAGTCTACAGCGAGATAAGCCTGACTCTGTGTTGACAGTGTATATGCGTATCCAATTTTGTTTGGACTTGCAAGCGGACAAGTCCTCCGTTGTAGTCAAGAGACCCTTCTTCCCTCAAGTGTGAACCCAAGGTATCGAATCCGTGGAACAAATGTGTGATGCAAAATCCTATCTATTAAAGTTGAGAACACTTAGATCTTCAAAAGGGAATCTTATGCATTTAATCTAAAGAACATCATAGAAACGAATCTAATCTACAAAAGTCGGAGGTAGCAAGAGGTAGAGAGGAATAGGTAAACTCAATCTAGAGAGATTGGATCAAGCGTTTGTTGAAGTTCCGAGCAAAGAACAAATAGCCAAGTTAAATCTCGTGAAAACCATCTTTAAATCACGGTTTCCCGTCCAACTCCGAAGACGCCCACATTTTGGAGCCACCGTTCTGTCACAACGCACTCCTATTCGTGCGGGTTAGCCTATGGTGAATCCAATGGACAAGTTGAAATCTCCCGGAAGGTCAGGCATGCACCTCTAGCCACCACGGCTACAAGAACACCCTCTATGATCTATCTCAAGAATAGATCTTAAAGTAAGAAAAGCTAATTGAAATCAAAGTCTTAGGAGAAACACTCGATTGCAAGAAATCGGATTGCAACTTGATAATTCAACATAGTACATGATACATAAACAAGATCACCACCGAGATCCTACCTTGATATTGCTTCTAACTCCTGGATCTTCCTTGCAAGGTTCCCACGTCGGCTAGGGAAACCCTAGACAACTAGCTCGACCCTCTCCTCTCCGGAATGGTGTCCCTCTCTTCTCTACTCCTCGACAATGAATGACAAATGAGTTGATGCGTGGCTCTCGGTCAGGGGGCTATAAATAGTCTGAGATGTGGCTAGGTCAAAGGGAGCACGAATGGGCCCAGAAATGGGCCGAGCCGGCCAACCTGGGCCGACCGTCCTGGGCCCATTCTGGCCCACTTCATGGCCACCTTCCTCGATGATGCTTCTCGTGCCTTCTAGAACATTCTCCCTTCTAGATGTGGGCCCTTGATGTCAGTTTCTCCACGGTTTAGATGAAGCTCTTTGTCCCACAAGATTCAGTATTTTCTGTTCAGGTCCTCGAAGTTTTCCATCTTCACGGGTTGGTCCTTGGGCTTCTTGGAGTCATGTTCACTTCATTGCTTAACTTGTACCAGGCTTTGAGATCTTGTCATGAGGTGCTTGATGAACTTAAATTGGAAGTCTTGCTTTCGGCACTAAATTCCTGCATAAACATTAAACTCCAAAACCGACATGCACGAATGAACTTGTTATACCAAGGGTGGAGTACCAATGGATAAGATATAAAATTCATGCCAACACCAAAGGTAAACTCATGGCTAGGTTGATAGAAATTCACAGTCAACACTCTGCGTCAGAGTGCCCTGTGCCTCATATATTTATGGACAATGACAACGATTAAACACACCCTTTACGGCTCTGCGTCTTCACCCGCTAGGCTTTGCATCCTGGTGCACCCACTATGGCTCTGCATGTAAACGGACCTATTCCAATCAGCCCATATTTCTGTTTCCAAAGCAGAATGATCATAGGTTCGATTGAAGACCTTCTGGGGTAGGCGTGCCTTGCTGCTCTGCCAGATCCGTTTTGGCGCCTGGAGACCAGATTCATCACATCTACGATTTTCGTCGGGCCCCCATGGTCGGTGTGCCTATTGCTGAGGTCGTCAATACCTTAGTGCCATGGCTCTGCTGGATAGCTGGCAGCTATGCTAGTCGTCTGTACACCAAAATGACCTCCCTGAGGTCGGCGTGCCTTTATACCTAGGTCTTTCAATACCTCGATGTGTCTACGACTCTGCCAACCAAGTTGGGCGCCTCAGATGTGTGAACTTCCAAGGTTGGTGTGCTCTTGTAGCCCTGTCAGCCTACTCTGGACACCCAGGATTTTATGTTGGGAATGAAGGCCTCCCTGTGGGGTGTGCACTTGATGGCCCTGTCAAGTATCTCCAGGTGCTTGTACGTTTTTGATTTGAGACCTTCCTGAGATCGTCATGCCTCGGGTGGCTCTACCAGACTCTTTGCAGCTATGCAGTATATCTAGGTGTTCCTACACTCCATTCGTCCGAGATCAACATTTTTATGCGGCTTTATCATTCACTATTTCGACCACTATAGAAGACCTCTTCATGCGACGTGCCTTTCACGATCCTACTATGTATCCTCAGATACTGGGCAACTTTTAATTTGAGGCCTCTCCGAGGTCGGCACGCCTACCAAGGCCTCCTTGAGGTTGGCCCTACCAGACTCCTTGCAGCTATGCTCGGAGATCTGGGTGTCTCTACACTTCGTTCGATCAAGACCATGACTTAGTTTTCTTCTCTTCTTTGAGAATCATACTAGCTATGCTGCCTGCTTCAATGCTCGAGGACTACTCTACGAGAGCGTCTTCGACGCCCTCTTGTTTTCTTCGTTGTACCGACCTGTTGGGAAACCTATTTTTCATCACGTCGTTACTCGACCAAAATTTTCTTCTCTTTCTTTTTTTGGATCATCATACCAGCCAACCTTCCTGCCACGATGCTCAGATACTACTCTATGAGTGTATCCTTGATGCCCTCTGAATTTTTTCATCGTTGTTTCGATCTATTGGAAGTCTGCTTCCTATAGGTCGTCACTCAACCTCTCTTCGTTTGGCAAGACTACAAACAAATCGGCTGCTAAGCTGATTTCTTTCCTTTTCTTTTGGACCGATGTGCACGCTATTCGACCTGTCGATAGCTCTACGACTTTGTCATGACCTTCCAAGGTCTCTTCGCCCACACATCACTCGGGCTTGTGAGACATAGGTACCCCTGGGTCCCCACCGACCAGGCTCACGGTCGTCCCCGACAAGTGGGTCCGGCCTACCAGAAGACCCGCCGACCTAACAGTGGGCCCGGTCGACCTAGTTGGCGGCCCACACGATCTTCTAGACGATTCCCCATACGGCCTTATCGAGAACGACAACAAGACTTGGCGTGCAAGACAAGATATCGGTGGATCGCAACCAAGCAGATTGACGGATATGGCGAGTGTTGTAATCAACTAGACATAGGTCTCCTGGTCATAACCGACCAGGAGTCTAGGCATCGACCTTGTTCGCTGGCTAATATAAGGCGGGCAGGGCGACCCCTTGTAACAATCATGCAATCTTCAAGCAATCTACACCAACAACTGGACATAGGGTTTTACTCTCCGAAGGCCCAAACTAGTATAAACTCGTCGTATTCTTTGTGTTCCGTGTGCTCGTGCGCAACCTTCGAGTTCTTAGCCCTAGATTCCACCCTACCGAACAAATAAACCACCGGGGTTGACCCCCCTGTGGGTTCTCTAGATCTAAACCTCTCACAATTACCCGTACCCGAACCCGAATTACCCGAACCCGAGGTACTCGATCCCAAGTTCGGATAGTGATTGTGATTACCCAAACTTAGTTTGGGTAATTCAGGTAATACACTCTGGTACCCAAACTACCCGAAATTTGCCTTTGTCTTTGTATTATTCACATGTTGTTAGTTGAACACTTGAAATTGTCACTTTATTAGAATATAATTCTCTCAATTTGAACAAGTGACTATAATATACTATTCTTCTCAACTTGTAGTTGAAATTCAACACAAAGTACTAGTGAATTTTTTGTTACAATTCTACTGAAATTTTGTGTAGTTTGTCATTTTGTGTAAATTCGGTTAGATCAGGTACACCCGAACCTGAATCGTCGGATACCTGAAATTTTGGGTAGTGTTATTTTTGGGCTAATATCAGGTAGCAGTTTTCATTACCCGAATGTTCAATCACCCGAATTACCTGACCCGAAATAATCAGGCAACCCGAATGCCTAGGCTTATGCGCACTCGTCCTTACGAACACACAATGCAACTATGCTCCTATGAGAGCAGTCCAAAGGTAAAGCTAAGTGCAAAGTCCAAGACAACCACGTCAGCAAAAATGAACACTAAAAATCATCTCCTACAATGGTACGAAGTCCAAGACAATAAATATGGTTAAATCGTCTCCTACAATGGCAGGTGGGGCCGCGGTGGCACAAGACTCCAGCCAGGTCTTCCCAATGGTGATTTTGCTAGGGCTTGCGGTCTTGATTCGCGTGAGGAGGTTGAGTATAGAGGAAGAAACTAGGTCTTGTGTTTTCCTTCTCTTTCTTCATTAACTATGCTGTCATGTCACCAATTTGCTGATTTGTCATCTCATTTATTAGGGATTGACTCCATCCTACGTGGACCATTGGAACTGCCCTGAGCACCTCCGAAAGACTAATGAGCTAGTAAATCCTCGAGATTGACGAACTCACCACCTAAGTCTCGCTCTCCATGACCATGTCACCTACCACTCAAAAAATATCGCCGGTTAAATAACTTAAGAAAAATACAAGTATAGTGTCATTGAACCCTGTTGGCCTGATTCCACCGCAATTCCATAAAGAATCTTCCTAGCTAAGGTAAGCTCAGTTCGTGCAAAACGAGAGGGATTGTTTGGTCGGCCACAATTTGCCACATCGCACATACGACGGCGTTGAAGTTTGGGCACTCAGAATCGACACCATAATTGTGGCTAATGAAAGCATAAAAAAATGCAATGCTCCCTCATGTGGCTGCCTAATCTTTCACGTCAACCAAGCAATTTGGCAAAGAAGTATGACAACACACAAAAAGCATTTGTCTACTATCTCTTCTTCAAGAGGTAGCTGAAAGGATCGGCTTTGCTTGATGGATCTTCCACTAATTTGTGCGGCAGGTTTGTTATGAAAGAAAAGTACTACGCGCTGATTTGAATGATAAATTTGTTATGGGATAAAAGTATTGCATAAGAAGCTAAAAGAAGATAAGCTGAGAAGAGTTCATTTTTATTGGAGATGTGAGATAAATTATGACCTCATGTGCTATGAGATAATGTGCTTTGAGCAATGTGGTATGAAATAAATTATTGGAGAAATGATATCTTTTTGTCTAGAGTTCTAGGGTAGATGCCCCGTCTTATTAATAGAAAGACTGTTTTCGCGGTTTTACAACATAGTTTGTTTGCCGGCCATCGGCTATCCCAGATTACATTTGCCTTTTCAAACAGGGAAACACACACTCCTGACCAGAACCTTACAACGCAACGCAGCTACAAGGACACCTTCTAACGGAATAGGCACAATCAGCTCAACTCTACCCTTTTACATCAACATTTTGAGACCGATCCATTTGCCAGTCTTCTGGGCAGCCTCCATGTCTTTTTCCAGGGAGATCCATGCTTGAAATTTAGTGAGAATGGCCTCCAGATCCCATTTGGTTGCATTCTTGGCCAGGAACTTGAGCAGCTCCCCATTCCACCTTGACGTTTTTATTATAGTCTCTTTGGCATTGATGCATGCCTCTTTAAATCTACTATGAATGTCGTCAAAACCTCCCTCTTGTTCTATGGGCACAGAAATGTCCAATTCTGTAACAGTCGTGCAGTTTTCTTCAAAAGCTCCCCCATGTCCCTCCACTGCGAATTTTGAAAATGTTATTTCTCACTTTCCAGATTGCCCATAAAGCAGAAGAAGAAATCATATTCAACACAACAAGTTTCTTATTACACAACCACTTTGTACCAATATCCTCAAAGTTAGCTCATACGTCTAATCCCACTACTTGTGAGATCTGACTCCACATCCTAATAGCTACAATGCATTCAAAATAGAGATGATTGCAGGTTTCTAGTTATGTGCAGAACAAACAAGTTTTATCTCTCACTTCTCTCCTTTTCTGCAAATTGTCTGTAGTGAGGTTCTTGTTTTTTGAGAGCAACCACAAAAAAGAATTGAATCCTAGGAGGGACTTTTAAGCTCCACACAGCTGACACAGATGAGGAGAACCCCTCTATTATTAATTACTTTGTAGAGGGACTGTGAGGAATAGATTCCATTGGATGAGAATTGCCAGATCAGGCTATCCTCCTCATTAGTGAAGCAAATTGTGGTGGCCAACTGAACCACCTCTTCCCACATACCCATAAGTCTCTCCCCCACTGTTCCTCTAAAGGTGCATTTCAAGAACTCACCCTCCCACGGCTCTTGAATAGTTGTTGTTTTCTCATTGACAATCACATACAACTCCCAAAATTGGATTGCTAAGGTTGAGGATCCCAACCAATTGTCCTCACAAAACATAACTTTCTTCTCATCCCCTACTCTCCACCTAAAACCCATCTTGGCAGCTTTTGCTACCCGCATGAAACATTTAAAGAACTTAGAGGCTTTGTTATCATTAGTATATAAGATATTTGGTTTACTGGTCTTATATTTTAAATCTATCACTTCATTCCATAGTTTACTACTATCAGCTTGGTATCTCCTTATCCAGGAGCCCAACAAGCCGATGTTTAGATCCCTAAGGTTAGGGATTTATAACCCTCCAAACTTCTTATGCATACTCACTGCCTCCCAATTTACTTAGATGATATTATGATTTCTATCATTATCGTCCCACAAACAATTAGCCATGTGGGAGTTAAGAATTTTTATGTCCCATTTTGGAAACTCAATGAAGGAAAGTAGGTACACAGGTATGCTAGCAAAACAGGTTTTGACTAGTGTCAGTGTTTTAGACCGGCAACCTACCAAGGGGAGTACCCAAGGTAGATGAATGTGGCCTCGCCGAGATCGGTAACTGGAAGGAAGAGACACGTGGCACACAATTTAGACAGGTTCGGGCTGCGAGGTGCGTAATACCCTACGTCATGTGTGCTGCGTAGCTCTGGATTGATTGGGTGTGTTTACAAGATGATGCGTATGAGAGAGGTAGGGGTCCCTGCCTCGCCTTACATAGTCCGGGAGGCAGGGTTACAAGTCGGTTTGAGGAGAGAGTACAAGTCGGGTACATCTATGAGTTCTCTACACAGTACAGGACATGTATAGCTTCCTATCCGAGTACTCCTACACTGTAGTCCTTGCGCCCCACGCCATCAGGTGCCGTGTGCCACAAGCCGAGTAGTCGGTCCTGGTACCCACTGAGGTAGTGGGCCCAGGGAGGTCCATACGACAAGCCCCCGAGTACATTGTAGTCGAGCAGGATAGTTTCGAGTAATCTTGATGGCCTTGATGAGTAGTACTCAGGCGTCCCCGAGTACTACAAGCCAAAAGTCCTCAAGAGTACTTGAAGCATCCCGAGGCTGGAAGGTACTCCAACTGATCCTTGGGTAGTATTGAAGTCTTCTCGAGCAGTTCGCAAGCGTCCTTGAGTTCTCCTCTTGAAGGTCTTCAATAGTACCCGAGTTATCTTGAAGAAGAAACCATATGGAAAATGCGAAAGAATCGCATTCCATATGGAATGTAGCCCCTGAGCCTTAGGTCGAATCGCAGATTCAAGCTGATGGTCAATCTGAAGTTCTGCCAAGATTATCCCGTACAATCCGGAGAAAAAACCAAAGGACACGTGGCACGAAGGCCCCAAGCCTTGAGTTGAGTACTTCCTCTTGAATTGAAAGGTCATCTTGAATATAGAATAATGTGTCCTGAGTTACTGTTGAATCTTGTCGCGACCTAGGAAGTCTAGCAGATGTATCCGAGCCCCCGAGATGGAGTGCATCGAGTACTGGAAGCCGAAGAATCAGGCAGCCGCCGCTGAGTTAGCTGCGATAGTTATCCATCCTACCGCTGCAGTGCCACCGGTGGGTTATAAATAGAGGCCGAAACCCTTAGGGTTTTTCATTCCCCGCAGTAGCAACCGCTGGAATAGATCTAGGCAACCATCCACTCGTGCTTCCGCCGCCACTCCATAGATTTCAAGTCAGTCGCGTGCCGCCATCGCTCGCCACCAGTGAAGCCCCCGAGCGAATGTGAGTGAAGACCCCGTGCACTTGGAGGATTAAGTCTTCTCCATCGATGGGCGCAAAGGCTGGTGCTGGTGCGGGGAAGAAGAGATCCCGCAACGAGGCAAAGGGATCTGTCCAGAGGTCAATGCCGCCGACATCTCCCCCGCGCCCCAATCCGAATAAGGAGTGGAAGAAGTCCAAGACGAAGACTGAAGATCTGCTGGCGCTGGTGACTAGCGGGTTCCTCCGAGAGAAGGAGATGGACATGTGGCGTGCCGCCGCGGGCGACCCGTACCCAATGGAGAAGAACCCCGATGAGGTCCCCATGTTCGCCCAATTCGTGGAGCGCGGAGTAGCAGTCCCGGCCGAGCGACTTCTTTAAGGGTCTCCTCAAGTACTACGGTATCGAGTACTTGAACTTGAACCCTAATGGCATTTTTCATGTCTCCGTCTTTGTCCACTTCTGCTAAGCCTTCGTGGGGATCAAACCCCACTGGATCTTGTTCCGGAAATTCTTCTATGTGAAGATGCAGCCGAGTGCCAACGACCCGCGAGTAGTCGGAGGAGCCGGCATTCAGATGCGTGAAGACGCCACCGACCAGTACTTGTCGTACAAGCTCATCGACTCGAACCAAGACTAGAAGGCCAAGTGGTTTTATATCACGAACCACCACACGGAGCTGCTGAAGCCCAGCGAGAAGTAGCCGAAGCATCGGGCGTGGTGGAACACGGAGCCGACGATGCAGAAGGGTATTCAACTACCCGAGCTGTTGCAGAAGATCAAGGCTTTGAGAGAAGCCGGGCTGAAGGCCAAACACGTGGCCTTCAGCTTCATGAAGAGGAGGGTGCAGCCGCTGATGGCCCGCAACACCCTCGGGTACCAGTATACGGGCGACGAGGATACGTCGAGGATGCCCGGGAACGAAGTCGATGATGAAGACATTGTTGAGAGGCTGGGCAGGATATTCAAGGATATGCCACCGTACATGCCCTGCCCAGTCCCCGAGTACTCTGCGTCTCGTCCGCCGAACAAGGTTAGTAGCCGATGACCGCTGCCTACGAGTAATGATTGAATTGGAGTAGTCACACTCACCCGAGTCGCTTGTTGCAGGATGACATTGCGAAGTATGTCTTCGACCCAACTCCCCCTCCTCAATTTGTAGATGTTCCAGAGGAGGGCAAGGACAAGGCCAAAGAACGTCGTGAAGTCGGCGAAAGTGACGACACCATCACCATTGATGATATATCCGACGAGGAGGATGGGGAGAGCGGTTTCAGCTGTGGTCCAGGTTCAGCCGACCTGGGCTGCCCAATATTCCCCTAATTGAAGATCCACCGACTAGCCTGGAGGCTAGTCTCCCTGCGCCGCCGAGGAGGCCGCGCAATGTGGTGCGTAAACGTGTTGCCAAGAAGTTGAAGGTGACAGAGACTACGTCACAAGAGGTGAGTTCCTCGAGTAGTGTAGTCGGGTACTTGTCTTGAAGTATTGCACGCTGACAATTTAATTCTGAGTTGTCGCAGGAGATTCCATCGTCCGACCCCGTCGATCAAGGGGAAGGAGATGACTGGGACACGGTGGGCGAGCCAACTGAAAGAAGCCGCAGTCCAACCCCCACCTTAGAAGAGCTTGTATCACAGATGACACAACAGACAACTAGAGTTGCCGAGCCGCAGGTGCCGGCAGAGGAGAGCAGCAGGCCGAGCCGAGCACGGCCCCGGGACCGGAGGACCGGTGCGGCTCGAGAGGCGAAGAGGAGGCACCCGCGAAAGTCGGGCTCGTCGACATTGCCAGCATACTTGGCGCTCCGACCGTGACTGTTGTCCGGTCTAGTTTGTAAGTGAAAATCATTCCCGAGTAGTACTTGTAACTTGGTAACCTTACTTGGTTGACCACCGGACTTGTACTATGCAGGAAGTCAACCGATCTGTCCTGGGAAAGAGAAGAACCCAGCACGACGGCTACTGAGGAAAATCTGTCACCGGCTGTCAAGGAGTCCACTTCCCTTCCCCAGGGCGAGACCGTGGCGCAGGGCGTAGAGGCTACGCCGCCGGAGGCCACCATGGTAGAAGGTATGTACAGCTTGATGACGTCGTTTGCCCCAGGTAGCCGTAGCCCTCGGGTACTGACGTCGCATGTCTTGTAATGGCAGAAACACAAGTCGAAGGGACCATGATCCCTGAAGCTGTACCAGTTGAAGGCGCCGCTCTAGAAACGGTTGTGCTGATGGGAGCGACTACTGATCCAGAGGTTCCAGTAGCCCCCGATCCCACAGAAGAGGTGCACGATGACCCGCTCCCGGAGGCCAGCATGGATGTTGTCGTGAGGTCGCCGGAGATCCAAGACGCGGAGCCGATTCGTTCGGCGCCGATGTCAGAGGCTGTGCCGACTAGTCGTGGCGGGCTGGAGCTTCTATCAGATGACCTCATCGACCTGGCGACGGTTGCCCGGAACTTGGAGAAATGCGCCGGACCGAGCTGTGGATGAAGGTACGTGACGATACCCTTGAGTAGTCGAATTCTGCCAGAATTGAGTACCCAAGTAATAGTTGTTGCATTATGCAAGATCTCGTGGGGAGATCCCGACAGAAATCTGGTATGCCCCAGGGATATGGCGATACAGTGCTTCGGGCAGAGGCACTAGAGAAGGAACTCAACAAGGCCAGGAAGCACTCCGCCATGCTGCAGTCCAAACTGGATGGAGCCTTCGCCCATGTCACACCATGAAATTTCCAATTTCAGGATGTGAATTGAGAGAATAATTAAATAACGATTTTCTCATAAATTTTAAAATTTTTTCCAACATTTATTTTTCTTTACAGGGAATATAGCATAGGAAAAATCCTTGTTTGATTTTCTAAATCAAATAAAAAGTTGTGAGTGTTGCATTCATGCCAATGCATCTTGGTGCTTCTTGAGTGCAAAAGGTTTCGAAAACGCGTTTAGGAGCTGTCCAAATCCTTCCGAGAATTTTCTGGATTTTTCTGGAATTTATTCTCATTTTTCTTGAGCTATTTCTATTTATTAGAAGGCTCTAAAATGTTTTTTGTGAGCTCCAAATGTTTTATTTGTAATGTTCATGTCTCAATCTAGCTCTGGGAATTTTCCTGAAATTTTTGGGATTTTCAGAATATTTTTCGTGGCTCTAAGGAATTATCTAGCTATTTCTAGATTATTTTGTTTTTCACGAAAATGTTTTCTGAAAATAAAAAGGAATTTCCTTTCTCTATTCCTTTTTCAGTCCAGAGCTGTTTGCGGCCCAAACTTCCGAAGTCCACCGCCGCCCCTTCTATTTTGGGCATGTCGCAGCCCAACGACCTCTTCAAGCAGCCCAACTCCTCCTCGTAGCCCAACATCCTGAAGTTCATTTTGGCCCCCTCAACTCTCTGTCCCAGTTTGATTTCAGCCCATACCGCAGCCCGGTCCAACCCCCCCTACCCGCCGAGGCCCTGCGCCGGCCCGTGCGAAGCCCATCTGGGCCTGAGCGCTGCCATGCCGGCCGCCGCCAGGACTCCGGCCGGAGTCCGGCGACAGCACGCTCCGGCGTCCGTGCCGAGCACGCCAAGCCTACACCCCTATTTAGCTCGCGCACCTCGCCCCTGAGCCCTAGACGCGACTCGCTCCTCCCTGCCTTGCGCCGCCTCTGCAGAACACCACCGCCATGGGAGCTAGCTCTGCAGCGCCGCCGTCGCCGATTTGCCGTGGTCGCCGCTCTTCAGGGCAAGACGACGCCACCGACGGCTCTGCGACGTCGCGCTGCACCTCCTCAGCCCCTCCCCGTCGCCGGCCCAACACCGGAGCACCGCCGCCGCGTTGGACCTGAGCCGGCCGCCCTGAGCTCCGCCGCCGGTGAGCCCTCCTTTGAAACCCCCTCATGCTCCTTTTCCTTTTTCCTCACCTAGCTGCGGTCCTCACCGTCCCAGACACCGGCTCCATCGATGGCCAGAGCCAGCGGGAGCCCCTGTCCCTGCGTGTTGAACACAAGGAAGGAGATAAGGCGACTTTGCGCTTAGCCCCCTGAGCAATGGTAAAATATCTAGATCCGTTCTTTGTCTAGTAAATCTTGCTCATAACCCCCTGTGAAAACACCACCTTTCACACATAAACCCGCCTAAAGATCTTGCAAGTGAATCCCTGAGTTTATACTCATAAATATGTATATGCCTCTGGGATTTCGCAGTAAAGTCCCTGGAAGTTTCCAATCTTCGCATCTAGGTCCTCAGATCTTTAAAGAGCCATACCTTTCTCGTTTTAACTCCGTTTTCATCCGTTCAAGTTGCGTTAGGTCCATAATGATGTAAAGCACGCGTTAGCGGTGAGTTTTCATCATGTTTTGTTTTCTGAAAATAAAATTAATAATAAATTTGATTAATGACTAATTATGCATGCATTTTATAAATAAAAGCAAAATAGATCTATATATCATTTTTCATAAGCAAATTTAATTTGATTAATGTTTCTATCACATGTTTTTACACATAAAAGTTAATTAGATCTTTATCTCGGTTTTCGTAAATCAAATGTTAATTTGTTTAATAGTTAATTAATCTTTTCCAATTAAAATTTGATTAGGCTTTTACTCCGGCTTTATGAGTAAATGTTAATTTTGATTAATACCAATGTAAATGTTGTTTTTAATAATAATTATATGATCTACTCGAATTACAAAGTTTTGTTTAGATTGTTCATATAGTTTAGTTTTTCTAAATTAAATGTTTAATCGGTTTAATCAATATATGAATCTTTATAAATAAAACTTGACTAGTTCTTTACACCGGCTTTGCAAATAAAATCTAATTTGCATTAAATCCAACTTAGGGTATTTTCTTTATGAAATATCCTTTGCATATTGTTTTTGCTAACTAAAATAAACCTATGCTTATAGTTTGATCTCTCATATGCAAATAATTCGTTAGACGTTCGGTGTCAGCTTTATCTCTGTTGATCAAGTCTATCTGAAGCTCTGAATCTTTCTAGTGTTAGCTGAAGCTCTATCTCAGCGTGTCTTTGTTGTAGAACTAGCCCTCTTTCAAGCTCCATATCTTTCCAATCTTAGTGTCGGGGACCGCCCTAGGGGTCCCCTCAAACGATGGGGGAACCCTCACTTAAATTCCCGCATCAAATGAACTAGGCCTAACCATGCGGGGAACTAACCATGCGGGACGTGGCCCGTGCGGCGGGGACTTCGGAGGCCCCGCCAAGATAGCCCGACCACGAGACCCCTCGAGCGGCTCCGCCTCGCCCGAGGGTGCGCTCCCTCCTCGAACGGGCTCCGCCCCCGCTCGAGGGGCAACCCCCCTCCTCGAACGGGTTCCGCCCCGTTCGAGGGGCGACCCTTCCCTCGAGCGGTCCCGCCCCGCTCGAGGGCCCGCTCCCCTCGAGCGAGGCCTCGCCTCGCTCGAGGGTTCGCTCCACCCTCGGCCGGGGCCCGCCACGCTCACGGGCGCCCCGCACGCGTGCGCCGGCCCCGTACTTGGGCATTTAACGCCCGACGCCGCGGGACGGCGCCATCATGCGCCGGGGCTCACGCCCGGTGCCGCCGCACCAACTCCCCGGGGAGGAGCCCATCCCCGCCCCCGTGGGGTGGACCGTGCGGCACGGCCGGTGTCGGTCCCATAACACCGCGCGCACGCTGCCGTACGACTAACGCGCCCGACCCTCGAAAGGGGGCCGGGCGCACCCTCGATCCCACTTTCCCGTGATCCCGCAGGTTAGGTGAAGGGCGCTAGGCCGGTGGGCGGCCATCCCGGCCACCGTAACGACGCGGCCGCCGTACCCACGCGCGCGGCGCACGCCTGACTCCGCAGGCGCACGCCCGAACACTGCAGCAACCACTCCACCACCGCAGAGCTCATTGGGAAGGAACGCCGTTCTGCCCGCTCCTGTACCCCGTACCAGCCATCATCAGCATCTCCCTCGAAGCCTATCAGGGGGCGCCATCGCCATCTGCCGCCTCCTACCCTCGAACCGCCACTGTTCGGGTACAAGGTAGGCCATCATGGCCGGATCGCAGCGAAGATCGACCGGACGGCCGCCCACTCTACACCATAGCGCGACGTGCTCCCTCACGTAGCTAGGCAGCGCGGCGTGCATGTAACTCGCCGCCCCCTTGGCCTATAAAAGGGGAGGCGAGCCCCCAGCCGCGGGGGGAGGCAGAGGGGGACGAGTTCGGACGAATCCAGAGGAACACAACGCATTGTGCACTCACTCTCTTATTCTCCCACAACATCTCCAGCCACTCACCAGGGACCTGGGAGCCACGCTTCCTCTCCCGCCTTGCTTGTACTTGCCCCACTACAAGCACCCCGGTGTCGAGCAATATAGTGCCACGAGCACAACACCGCCTGGACGTACGGCCCCCTCGGCCGGAACCAGGATAAATCCTTGTGTCATTTGTTGCTTAGCATCGACCATCGAGGGATAGACCTAGGCGTTATCTACTGGTTAGTGTCGGGACCATATTCCGCACCGACAGTTGGCGCCCACCGTGGGGCAAACGAGCGCCTAAGGTCATTTCGCTGACTCCCTCCATGGTGATTCGCACCGAGTACCGTAGCACCCGCTACAACATGGGTAGCTCAGACCCCCTTCCGGCCGGGTTCGAGATCCGCTTCGGGGACTTGAACTTCCAGGCCACGGGGAATGGCTATCTCATGCGCCTCACCAACCGTGAGGAGCTACGCGCGCAGCGGGAGGCCAGGTCCGCTCGGTCACCGCCGCACGCACGACACCCGGCGCGAGCACACCGGGCACGGATGCTTTGCGGGACCGTCGACACCGCGACGCCGTCGTCGCTCGGGGCCGCGCTCGCGTCGGGCGCGGTCCGGCGGCGGCGGCCGAGCGCACCGCCGCCCAACGCGGAGCGTCCACCGTCACGACGACCGCCACCGCCCCAGCGGGACCGCGTGCGGTCTCCGGACCACGCGTCCCCATCGGGTTGCGTGGCGCCACTACGGCCTACAACGCCAACGTCAACACTACAATGCGCAGGGTTCCGCCTGGTCGTCACGTCTTCGTCGCCAGGAACCCCGGCACTTCAGCAGCGGACGAGTCGTCCCTGGGCTCCGTCGACACGATGCCACCCGCCAGCCGCCATGGGTACGCGGAGTGGGACTTCTCTGGTGTGCCGGACCCAGTCGCGTTCAGGCGTTTCCTCGACGCCACGGACTGCGGGTTCGGGCGCTCCGACGACTCCGGCCTCGGGAGCTACGACCCCACGCGGGAATCTTTGCGCCGTCATCACCAACGACCGGCCAACGCCGCCGGTGCGGCGGGCGCCGGAGATGGGGAGGTCACGCCGGCCCCCGGGGTCGCCACGCGCCCGGCCGCGGGGCCAAGCGCTCCCCGGCCGGGGCCGACGTCGATGCGCGGTCGGCCCAAGCTCGCGAGCTCGAGGCCAAGCCGGCGGAGGAGTACGGACCGTGCGGGCGCTCCCGCGCCTCGATGGCGGGGAGAGGCCTCGCGCGCGGCGAACGCGCGCGGGGAGCCGGGCCGGCGGTCCGAGACCGCCTCAACCCCCGTCCCCAACGTCGACAACGCGGATACTCCGCCGCGGGCGAGCCAAAAGCTCATCGCCGCCGCAACACCGCCGCGCGCCATGCCGGCACCCTCGACCCCCGAGGCTCGAGACATGCACCGCGAGGTGCGGACCCTCCTTGAGCAAGCGGCCGTCCGGCAAGCCGAAAGCTCGGCCTCACGCATCCGCCAACGGGGGACGCGCGGGGTGATGATCCGGCACCGGGGGGCGAACCCTCGGTGCATGCGGGTCGACCCGCCGACCGAGGGACGCACGCCGGCCAAGGATCGCCTCCTCGACACACGCGGGCGCCGGATGGTGACGCCCGCAACGTCATCAATGCCGGGCGCACCGGCAAGGCGGACGCGCGAGCGGCCGGGGGGCTACCACCCTCGAAGGGGTGGACGCTACGACGGCGGTGAGGATCGCTCCCCAACGCGGAGCCCCCGGGCACCCGCGTGTTCGGCCGGGAGATCCGCACGGCGGCGTTCCCCCGGCCGCTTCCGTCGGCCCTCGACGATCATCAAATACAACGGGGAGACGGACCCTCGTGTTTGGCTCAACGATTACCGCCCGGCTTTGTCGGTGGGCGGGGCCACCAACGACGAAGTGATCATCCACAACTTGCCCCCGCATCCGGGCGACGCGGCCGGACATGGCTCGAGCATTTGCCCGCCGGCCCGGATCCACAACCGGGACGATCTAGTCCACACTTTCGTGGGCAACTTCCGGGGCACATACGTGCGCCCGGGAACTCCCGGGATGCCGCGCTCCCCGCACGCAGAAGCCGGGCGAATCGCTGCGGGACTTCATACGGCGCTTCTCCAAGCGCTGCACAGAGCTCCCCAGCGTGGCACAGTCAGAAATCGTGCACGCGTTCCTCGAGGGCACCACGTGCCGGGACCTTGTGCGCGAGCTGGGACGCAGCCCGCCCACGGACTCGAACGAGCTGTTCGACATTGCCACCAGCTTCGCCTCCGGAGAGGAGGCCGTGGGGGCAATTTTCGATGGCAAGAAGGGCAAGCGCTCCGAGGACACGCCCGCGGAGGGCAGCGGGTCCAAGGAGCCGCGCCGCAACGACAAGCGGGGCAAGAAGGGGAAGAAGCCGCGCCGCGAGGCGCGCGAGCGAGGGCGCAACGGCGGCAACGCCGAGGCCCTCGCTGTTGACCCGGCCCGACGGGGCCCTCGACCGGCTCCTCGAGGCCCGGGGGTGTTCGATGACATGATGAAGAAGCCATGCCCCTACCACAAGACCCCCGTGAATCACACTCTTGAGCAGTGCGACATGCTCAAGAAATTCTACGGCCGTGCCGCCGCGAAGGAGGCGGAGGCCAAGAAGGATGGGGGCGACGGCGACGCAGGTGGCTTCCCTGCTGTCGAAAATGTGTTCCTCATTTTTGGGGGACCCACTGTCGACATGTCAACCCGGCAGCGCAAGAAGGAGCGGCACGAAGTCCTCGCCGCAGAGAGGGCACCTCCGGCCTTTCTCAACTGGTCGAAGGATGCCATCACCTTTAGCCGGGATGATCACCCAAACCGCATCCCGAACCGGGCCAGTACCCCCTGGTGGTCGATCCCATCATTGGGAACGCCCGGTTTTCGAAGGTCCTTATGGACGGAGGCAGTAGCCTCAATATCCTCTTCGCGCATACATTGCGCCTAATGGGGATTGGGCTGGACCAGCTGCGGCCCAGCACGAAGCCGTTTCACGGCATCGCGCCCGGAAAGCAGGTTCAACCCCTTGGGCAGATCGATCTGCCCGTCTGGTTCGGGACCCCCAAGAATTTCCGCAAGGAAACCCTCACCTTCGAGGTGGTGGGATTCAAAGGGGCCTACCATGCCATCCTTGGGCGACCATGCTATGCCAAGTTCATGGCGGTCCCCAACTACACGTACACGAAGATGAAGATGCGGGTCCAAACGGCGTCATCACCGTCGGGTCATCGATCGAGCATGCATTCGGCTGCGATGTCGAGTGCGTGGAACATGCGAGGCGCTAGCGGCGGATGAAGCGCCGGTAAACACGGCGGAGAAGATGGTCAACGACGACCTCAGCTCCGCCACCAAGCACGTCGGCACGTTCGAGGCCGCCGAGCAAACCAAAGGGGTCCCTCTCGACCCATCGGCCCCCGAGGGCAAAGCATTGAGGGTCAGCACGACCCTCGATCCTAAATAGGAAGCAGTGCTCGTCGACTTCCTCCGCGCCAACGCCGACGTTTTCACGTGGAGCCCCTCGGACATGCCAGGCATCCCGAGGGAGGTCGCCGAGCACTCCCTTGATATCCTGCCTAACGCTCGCGCTGTTCAGCAGCGGCTACGCCGTTTCGACGAGGAACGGCGACGGGCGACTCGGAGTGGAGCTGCGGAAGCTCCTCGAGGCCGGATTCATCAAGGAAGTGTTCCACCCTACGTGGTTAGCCAATCCTCGTGCTTGTAAAAAAAGAAAAATGGGAAGTGGAGGATGTGTATCGACTACACCGAGTCTCAATAAAGCATGTCCAAAAGTTCCTTTTCCTTTGCCGCGCATAGATCGGATCATTGATTCCACTTTGCCGGTGTGAACTACTCTCGTTTCCTTGATGCCTATTCGGGATATCATCAAAAAAAATGAAGGAGTCCGACCAGCTCGCGACTTCGTTCATCACACCGTTCGGGACGTTCCGTTACGTCACGATGCCTTTTGGCCTCGAAACGCGGGCGCAACATATCGGCGCGCCGCATGCGGCACGTTTTTGGGGACCATATCGGGCGGACGGTCGAGGCCTACGTAGACGACATCGTCGTCAAAACCAGGAAGGCGGACGACCCGGTGGGCGATCTTGGCATCGCGTTCAGTTGCCTGCGGGCCAACGGGGTCAAGCTCAACCCTGAGAAATGTGTCTTTGGAGTGCCGCGGGGCATGCTCCTAGGGTACATTGTCTCCCAGCGGGGAATCGAGGCCAACCCCGAAAAGGTCGCGGCCCTCGAGCGAATGGGTCCAATTCGGGACCTCAAAGGAGTGCAGAAAGTGTTGGGGTGCCTCGCCGCTTTGAGCCGCTTCGTCTCGAGGCTCGGTGGAGAAGGGCTCGCCCCTCTACCGGCTGCTCAAGAAGCACGAGCGCTTCTCTTGGACCGCCGAGGCCCGGGAAGCACTCGACAAGCCGAAGGCATCGCCGACGCACGCCCCAATCCTTACGCCGCCGCGAGACGGCGAACCCCTCCAACTCTACGTGGCCGCGACCACCCGGGTGGTCGGCGCGCCGTGATCGTCGTGGAGCGCACGGAAGAAGGGCATGCCTTGCCCGTGCGAGAGGCCGGTCTACTATATCGGCGAGGTCCCGTCGGACACGAAGACGCGCTACCCCCAGGTCCAGAAGCTGTTATATGCGGTAGTCCTCGCGCGGCGCAAGCTCCGCCACTACTTCGAGGCCCACCCAGTTACGGTGGTCTCTTCCTTCCCGTTAGGAGAGATCATTCGCAACCCCGACGCGGCGGGCAGAATTGCCAAGTGGTCCGTGGAGTTGATGGGCGAAACGCTCGCCTACGCCCCGCGCAAGGCCATCAAATCACAAATCCTTGCCGATTTCGTCGCGGAGTGGACGGACACGCAGCTGCCGCCCCCTCAGATTCAAGCAGAGTGCTGGACTCTGTTCTTCGACGGCTCGGTGATGAAGACAGGGGCGGGCGCGGGCCTGCTTTTCGTGTCACCCCTCGGGGAGCACATGCGCTACGCAGTGCGACTCCACTTCCCCGCGTCTAACAATATGGCGGAATACGAGGCCCTCCTCTGCGGCCTCAAGATCGCTATTGAGTTGGGCATCAAGCGCCTCGACGTGCGAGGGGATTCGCAGCTCGTGATCGACCAAGTCATGAAGAACGCGAGCTGCCACGACGACAAGATGGAGGCCTACTGCAAGGCCGTGCGGGCCCCTCGAAGACAAATTCTACGGCATCGAGCTCAATCATGTACCCCGCCGGTACAACGAGGAGCGCGACGAACTTGCCAAGATCGCGTCGGGCGGATCACCGTTCCCCCCGAACGCTTTCGCGCGCGACATCGCGCGGCCATCGGTCACCTTCGAGCCCTACCCCTCGAGCGACGGCGGACCCTCGGGGGGCTCCCTCGAATCCGGCGGGTGCGGAACCCATGGAAGAGGACCCCTCGAACGAGGCGTACGTGCTCTCCCTTCTCGAGGGGTACGGCTCCCACGAGGCTGTCGCGATGGACATCGAGCCGGCTCCCGCCCAGGCGGACTGGCGGAAGAAGTACATTGCCTGGATTGCTCGAGGGGAGCTCCCCGCAGACCGGGCCGCAGCCAGGCGCATCGCCAGGATGGCCAAGTCGTTCACCCTGGTCGACGGTGAGCTGTACAAGCGCGCCGCGTCAGGCATCCTCCAGCGATGCATACCCATTCCCGAGGGGCGCGAGCTCCTACGGGACATCCACGCGGGGATCTGTGGCCACCACGCCGCGCCGCGCACCCTCGTCGGCAACGCGTTCCGCCAAGGCTTCTATTGGCCTACCGCGGTCGCGGACGCCAACGAAATCGTGCGCACTTGCGAAGGGTGCCAGTTCTACGCCCGCAAGACCAACTTGCCAGCTCACACTCGCGGACAATCCCCCGTAACATGGCCGTTCGGCCGTGTGGGGGTTGGACATCGTCGGGCCCCTGCGGAAGGCGCCCGGGGGCTTCACCCACCTGCTCGTCGCGATCGACAAGTTCTCCAAGTGGGTGGAGGTGCGCCCCATTACGAATTTGAGGGCCGAGCAGGGCGATCACGTTCTTCACCGACATCGTCTACCGCTTTGGAGTGCCAAACTCCATCATCACGAACAACGGGTCCCGGTTCACGGGCGGAAGTTCTTGGAGTTCTGCGACAAGTTCCACATCCGAGTGGATTGGGCGGCTGTGGCGCACCCACAGACTAACGGCCAAGTGGAACGTGCCAACGGCATGATCCTACGGGGCCTCAAACCCGAAATTTTCGACCAGCTCAACAAATCTGGCCGAAAATGGCTCCAAGAACTACCAGCAGTCATATGGAGCCTAAGGACTACCCCAAGCGAGCCACGGGTTCACCCCGTTCTTCCTAGTCCATGGCGCGGAGGCCGTCCTCCCCACGGATCCGGAATACGGGTCGCCCAAGGTTCGAGATTACAACGAGGATGCTAACCGGCGAGCCCGCGAGGACTCGCCGGACCGGCTGAATGAAGTACGCCTCGTGGCGTTGATGCACTCCGCAAGATATCAACGGTCCCTACGGCGCTACCAAGCGCGCAAGATACGTCGGAGGGATTTCAGCGAGGGGGATTTGGTCCTAAGGCTACGCCAAGACAACCGAGGGCGCCACAAGCTATCGCCCCCATGGGAGGGACCCTACGTCGTGGTGAAGGTGCTCAAACCGTGGCACGTACAAGCTTGCCAACGAGGACGGCGAAGAACTCACCAACGCTTGGAACATCCAACGGCTACGTCGCTTCTACCCTTAGCTAGGATTTCCAAGTATTTTCCGTTGTAAAAACGCACGGCCAACGCCCCGCGTTGGCGTCACCTATGTAAATACTCCGAATCCAATAAAAGGGCAACTCGGCTTTCCCCGAAACCCAAGTTACCCTCGGGGGCCTCTCGGGGGGGCACCCCCCCCCCAAATGGTCCCATTTTTTCGTGCAAAAAACGTAATAACACGCGCTAAGTTTGTTTCCTACTTCAACCACGAGCCACGATTTGAACAGGGCGTAGGCGGCACAGCGGAAGGAGCGCGCGAGCCGAGACAGCCTACGCCGCGTGGCTACGGCCCGTCTCTCTCGCCTCCAACCCAGCGGGCCCCTGCGAAAGGCGGACTTCCCTAACTAGAATCTACTCAGGAAGAAGAAGAAGCAAAAAGCGCAATAAGCAAGCGATTTCATTTACAAACTGACCATGTTCACGAAACTACTTGTTTGTTTACAAGAGGCCACAAGGCCAGAGTTCTGATACACACAAACAAAAAAACGGGCCTAGCGCCCAGATGCTTTCAGGTAGAGGGAGCGGCAGCGTCGGCGGCGTCCGGGAAGAGGAATTCCTCGAAGGCCTCGGCGAGCGTTCGGCGGCGTCGGCAACAAGCGCGTCCGCGCGCTCCATGGCCACCTCGTCCTCGACGCCCACGGGCACGATGTAGCCTTCCGCCACCGCCTCGAGGTTGACCTCGTAGTGGGATCGCACCACTCCGAGGGCCTTCTGCACGCCCAGGTGCAATGCCCGACGCACCCGCCCCGTGACGTGGCCACCGAGAGCGCGTAGGCGGCTGGCCAGCGAGCTGCCGGCCTGGACATCGCCTTCCTCGACGACGTGACAGGTCTCGAGGGCCGCGTCCCGCAGCTCCTGCAGCTCTCGCTCGGAGGAGTTGTAGGAGGCTGCGGAGGCCTCGGCCCGCCCAACGCCGTGCCCCAAAGCCGTGCGCAAGCACGGAAGCGACAAGACGACAAGAAATCAGAAAAGGGGAAACGAACCCTCTAAAGCAAGAGCTAACGAGCAGGGTCAGACAATAGCTTACCTTCGATTTGCCTCCTCCCCAGATCAAGGTCGCGGCGCGCGGACTCAAGCGCCGCCTCGAGGCTCCGGACGGTCTCGCCTTGCTCGACGAGGGCCATCTCTTGGGCGGCATTACTGATGCTGAGCGCCAACGCCTCATCCTCAACCTCGGAGAATGCGGCGTTCCGCTCCTCCAGTGACTTCTCCGCCGCCTCGCGCGCGACGCGCTCCTGCTCCCGGCGGCGTCCGGGCGTCGCCAAGGGCGGCTGCTCCCCGCCGGAGCCGCCCCTCGGCCCCACGGCGGGCGATGCGCTCCTCGCCGGAGCTGCCCCTCGGCGGCGACGAGAGCCGCGGCCTTGACGTCGAGGGCGGCCTTCGGGTCATCGGCCTCCTTGGCGCGGCTCGCTCCCGGCCCGCGCGCCCGCTCCTCGGCCGACGCCGCTGCGCGCCGGGCCCCCTCGAGCGACGTGCGGAGCTCCCGGGTCTCGGCGCGAGCGGTGGCCACCTCCGCCTCCCGGGTGGCGGCCGGCGTTCGCGTCTTGTCCGGGTCCTCGCGCGCGTTCCACGGCGCCTCGTCACGATCGACGAGGGGCTGCGCGGATCCGCCCGAGGCTCGGGTCACGCGCCGCGTCCTGCCCTGAACTCTCAGGAAGCACGTCGCACCACGCCATCGCCGGCACACCGGCCCGGTGTCCCGGCGTCCCGAGGGCATCTGCAAGCGCGTCGTAAGCGCTGCATCGCTCCCGGAGCTGGCGGGCCTCGGCGTTCACCCGGTCGAACGCGCCGCCACTTTTCGCGAGCGCGGCGCTCGAGCTCCCCGGCATAACACACATCGAATCCCGTAAGCGCCAAAGTCGAGTGCGGCACGCGAAAACGAAAAAAGGAAGGGAAACGAGCAACCGTGGCTCACCCGGAAGACGGTCCGGGCCGGGCCGGCGCGTGGACCCGCGGCGCTTCGTTCAACGCGCGGTTGAGCGTGGCGCCGTGGCCCGGGAGCTCGCCCCAGAGCTCCTGCTCCCCCCGGGCGTCAGCAAACGCCGGGGGGATCCTCCACGGCCCCCCCCCACCTGGGCGGGGCGGCCGGCGCGGGAGGACGAGGCCTCGGCATCGTGCCCTCGGCCCCCCGCCGTCATGCGACCCTCGTGCCGCTTCACGAGGGCCCCCTCCTGGGGCTCGGGGGAGTTCGCGGGCCAGCTGGCCCACTGGTTCCACCCAGGCGGCGGGGAGTCATCCGAGAGCTCCACCACCTCCGCCTGGGGACCGCCGGCGGGCGGAGCCACCGCGCGCCTCCGCCGGCGCCTCCACCGCGCCTCCGCGACCACGGGCGCCCGTCGTGGCGTCGTGGCCGCCACCACCGTCCGCGCCGCCACATCCGCGGGCGCTCCCGCGAGGCGCGCCCGCTCCGCCTCCTCCGTGGTGGCCGCCACCGCGGGCGGCACCTCCACCGTAGCCACCGCCGCGGCTGCGCCTCCGTGGCGGCCGGCGCCGGTCGCCCCCCGGCAACCTCCCCGGCCGCGCCGCGGCGGGTTGATCCGCCGGCGGGCCCCCGAGGCCTCGGCCGGGCCTTGCGAGCTCGTGCCCGCCGCCGCGCCGTTCCCTCGGCGCGACCCCCTCGACGAGCGCCGCCGGGTGGGGATCGGCGCGTCCGTCCTCGGCACCTTGGCCGGTGCAAGAGGAGGAACGGTCGGCACCGCCTGCGCAATCACGAACGGAGAGTTAGAACATCTAAACCACCGGCACACCAAAGCCACACGGAGGAAGGCAAGGCTACGTACCTCGCGGAGGAAAAGGCCCGCTTCCTTTTCCTCGAGGCCTCGGACGGGGCCGGCGTAGCGGTCGCGCCCGACGCGGCGCCTCTCGATGGCGCCGCCGCACGCGCGGGCACGCCGCCCGTGCGCGGGCGCACCCGACGCCGCACCCCCCCGACGGCGCCACGGTGCGCGGGGGGCACGCTTGTCCCGCGCGCGGGCACGCCTCCCGACGCGCCCCTCGACGACGACGCGCTCGCGCGGACGCACTCCCGCCGCGTGCGGGCACGCTCGACGCGCGCGCGCGGCACGTCCGCCGCGCGCGCCTCCGCGGCGCGCGCCGGCACCCTCCGCGGCGCGTGCCGCCCCCGACGATGACGCCCGGCGGCGGACGCCGACGCGCCGCCCCGGACGAAGCCGCCCCCGACGCCGGCGCGAGGTCCGGCGACGGGGGCGCGGGCGCCACCGTCCGAGGGGCCCTCCCCCCTCGGACTCTTCCTCTTCGTCCCCGATCCGAGGATGAGGGCTCCTCGATGTCGGGGGAGGAGAGCCCCGGCTCCTCCCGCCGCGGTACTCGGCGGACCGTGCGTCGCGACGCGCGCCGGCGCCGCCTTGCGTGCTCCCTCCGCGCGCCGCCCGCTCTCTTTGCTCCCGGCCGCCGCGCCGCCGGCCGAGCGCACGGGAGTCGGGGGTGGGTGGAACGGACTTGGCGATCCTGGATTGCACCAGCTGCGCGCAAGAGTGACAATGGCGCGTCAAGAAACATAAACGAGAACGAGGACCAAAACGAGTAGAAAACCACACTCACCAACGGGCCGGTGGGAAGCATCTCGATATCCCACGGGGTCCGACCCGCGAGCGCCGGCGTCGGGTGTCGACGGCGCTCCGCGCCGGGTGAGCGCGTACGGCCGCTCCAGCGGCGTCGGGAGCATCCGCGACCTCGCCAGGTCGACGGGGTTGGCCGCCTCCGTCATCTCGAAGATGCAGAGCGGCCTCTCCATCAACGGCACGATTCGCCGGTGATGAAGGAAGGCGAGGACGCCCATCGCGTTGAGCCCTTCCCTCGCCAGCCGCTGCAGGGCGGCGAGGACGGACTCCTGGCGCGCCCGGTGGTTGGCCGTAGGCAACCCGTAGCCCCAGCGGTCCGGCCTCTCCTTGAACACCCGCCCGGTGTAGGGAGGGAGGCCGGGCTCGGCGTTGCGCAGATAAAACCATCCCCGCTCCCAGCCGGCGTTGTTCGTCGTCATGGTGCAGGGGATGTAGAAGTTCTTGAGCTGCCCTCGCAGGGCAAGCGACATCCCGCCGGCGCGCACCGCGCGGCGGGTCCTCGGCTCCGACGTGGGCTGCGTGATCAGCTCCCCGCGGAAGAGGTGTACCCAGAGCTCCCAATTGACTGGGATCCCCAGGTACCCTTCGCAGACGCCCACGAATGTGGCCGCCTGCGAGATAGCGTTGGGGGCGAAGTTGTGCAGCTCCACCCCCGTAGTGGTAGCACAACGCCCGCATGAACGTGCTCGCCGGCGCGTTGAAGCCGCGCTCGTGGTAGCGGAGAAAGCTCACCACGTAACCCTCCCGGCGGATTGGGCTCGTGGTGCGACGCCGGCGGCACGATCCACTCCGCCGGGCGCCCTTCTTCGTTGGCCGAGAGCTGGCCGGCGGCGACCGGTTCGCCCGGGCGAGCCGGGTCACGGTCGACTTCTCCCGGGCGTACGGCTCCGGGACCCGATCGGAGGGCGAGGCGGCGCCATGAGGGAGGACGAACGAGTACGAAGGTGGAGGACGAGGAAACGAGGAGAAAGCTCTAAGCAAGCGAGCCCGCGCGACGGCAAGGGTGAGACGAAGGCGAAGAGGCGGAGGACTAAAACGGTGAGGAGCCAAGGTAAAAAACCGCCGCCTACTCCTTCCCCGCGGTTTATAGGCAACGGGCGAGTTCTCGGAGCGGACGCCCCGCCGGCATTTAACTTGCGGGAATCTTTCCGTCGCGTCGGCAAGCGGGCCCCACCACGACCACGGCGGCTCTCTAACACTGCAGGCGGGTCATCATTACGGCGAGACCGGCGACAACCGAGGTGAAACCGTCACATCCGCCGGCAGCGCCGCCCACTACGCGCGCGCGCGCAGCCGCAGCGCCTAAAAAAGCGCGCCAGCGCTGCAAAACTGCGGCCACGACCGCAAGGCAATTAAATGCCCGGGCCCCTTGCCAAGCAAGGAGAGCCCTCGAGCGAGGCGAATCCTCGGCTCGAGACAAGGGTGACCCTCGATGGGATATCAGCGTGAGAAGGTCGCCCGGGACCTGCTCGATGTAGAGCAGGCCACCGCGGGCACCCATGCCACGTGGGACCCTCGAGCGGCATGACCCCCAACTCGAAACAGGGCGACCCTCGACGGGATATCAGCGTGAGAAGGTCGCCGGGACTGCTCGATGTAGAGCAGGCCACCGCGGGCACCCATGCCACGTGGGACCCTCGAGCGGCATGACCCCCAACTCGAGACGACGTCAACCCCCTAAAGCGAGGCACGCGCGTAAGAGGATCGCCCGGGTCACGCTTGAAATAGAGCGACACCGAAAGCACTCGTACCGCGCCACGCCGCCAACAAGCACCTCGAGGACTGGTACGCCCAGACCCCTCGACGGCCGCAAACGTGAAAAGACGGGGCTGCCCATGCACGGCCCCGCACGGCCTTGCGATCGGGGGTTCGAAGCCCGACCCTCGACGGGTTCGAACGGGCGCCCGGATCTCGAGTTAGGGACGATGAGGGCACGCGCATTCGAGCCGTACCTCGAGCCCGTCGGCTCGAGGGTGCCCCACATGTCGTGTTCGAGAGCCGGCGAGGGCGGCCTAGCGGGGGGATCCCACCGAGGGAGAGCTTCCGCGCCCTCGGTCCCTAGCGAACGGGACCGAGCCCCACCTAGCAAACCCACGCAAGCGCTTCCATGGACGTGTCTCCGGACCGCGCGGCCTACCCTTATCGAACGGGGCATGGACGTCCACTTGAACTACCCGCTAGCGGCTCGAAGAGGAATCCGCGATTCGCGACCCGCTCGATGGGAGTCGTGGAAACCTCACCTCCCGACCCGCGGAGGGACGGCGAGGGCGCGATAAAAAACAAGTCGTCGGGCTCGACCCGATCGCCTCGAACGAGGCCAAGGCTCGGGGGCTTGACGCACGGCTACACCTCCTTGGAATTGCACCCGCCCGAGACAGTGACAGGGGAGCGTGCACCCCCGATGCCGGCTGAAACACCGCCGATGCCGGTTGGCATATGTGCCACGCCTTTCTGACCGAATTGCTCGCGGTTAACCCCTGCGGGGAGAGCCCACACTCTGCCCGGGGCTTCGGGGCTAGACCCGCGGGTCCGCTAGCGCGGCCCCACGGAAAGCGTTCGCAAACAAGGAGGGAAGAACGTCCTATCGGTAGGTTCCGGCATGCGCGGGAGCCTCAATGGCAAACCCGCGGATGCTCGGGGGCTACCGTCGGGGACCGCCCTAGGGGTCCCCTCAAACGATGGGGGAACCCTCACTTAAATTCCCGCATCAAATGAACTAGGCCTAACCATGCGGGGAACTAACCATGCGGGACGTGGCCCGTGCGGCGGGGACTTCGGAGGCCCCGCCAAGATAGCCCGACCACGAGACCCCTCGAGCGAGGCTCCGCCTCGCCCGAGGGTGCGCTCCCTCCTCGAACGGGCTCCGCCCCGCTCGAGGGGCAACCCCCCTCCTCGAACGGGTTCCGCCCCGTTCGAGGGGCGACCCCTTCCCTCGAGCGGTCCCGCCCCGCTCGAGGGCCCGCTCCCCCTCGAGCGAGGCCTCGCCTCGCTCGAGGGTTCGCTCCACCCTCGGCCGGGGCCCGCCACGCTCACGGGCGCCCCGCACGCGTGCGCCGGCCCCGTACTTGGGCATTTAACGCCCCGACGCCGCGGGACGGCGCCATCATGCGCCGGGGCTCACGCCCGGTGCCGCCGCACCAACTCCCCAGGGAGGAGCCCATCCCCGCCACTGTGGGGTGGACTGTGCGGTACGGCCGGTGTCAGTCCCATAACACCGCGCGCACGCTACTGTACGACTAACGCGCCCGACCCTCGACAGGGGGCCGGGCGCACCCTCGATCCCACTTTCCCGTGACCCTGCAGGTTAGGTGAAGGGCGCTAGGCCGGTGGGCGGCCATCCCGGCCACTGTAACGACGCGGCCGCCGTACCCACGCGCGCAGGCGCACGCCTGACTCCGCAGGCGCACGCCCGAACACTGCAGCAACCACTCCACCACCGCAGAGCTCATTGGGAAGGAACGCCGTTCTGCCCGCTCCTGTACCCCGTACCAGCCATCATCAGCATCTCCCTCGAAGCCTATCAGGGGGCGCCATCGCCATCTGCCGCCTCCTACCCTCGAACCGCCACTGTTCGGGTACAAGGTAGGCCATCATGGCCGGATCGCAGCGAAGATCGACCGGACGGCCGCCCACTCTACACCATAGCGCGACGTGCTCCCTCACGTAGCTAGGCGGCGCGGCGTGCATGTAACTCGCCGCCCCCTTGGCCTATAAAAGGGGGAGGCGAGCCCCCGCCCGCGGGGGGAGGAAGAGGGGGACGAGTTCGCACGAATCCGGAGGAACACGGCGCGTTGTGCACTCACTCTCTTATTCTCCCACAACATCTCCGGCCACTCACCGGGGACACGGGAGCCACGCTTCCTCTCCCGCCTTGCTTGTACTTGCCCCACTACAAGCACCCCCGGTCTTGAGCAATATAGTGCCACGAGCACAACACCGCCGGACGTACGGCCCCCTCGGCGGGAACCGGGATAAATCCTTGTGTCATTTGTTGCTTAGCATCGACCATCGAGGGATAGACCTAGGCGTTATCTCTTGGTTAGTGTCGGGACCATATTCCGCACCGACACTTAGCACATGCTATCCTATCATAATTGTCTTTTATGTAAGACAACTATACTCTTTCAGTTCTTTGATCCAACGTTGTGCAACTAACTTTCTTAGAATCAATGTCTCTGTCATCCAGTTGTTCTTTGTTCATCCGAGTTCTCTGTCACACCCTGAAATTTTCAATTTCAGGATGTGAATAGAGAGAATAATTAAATAACAATTTTCTCATAATATTAAAATTTTCCAACATTTATTTTCTTTACAGGAAATATAGTATAGGAAAAATCTTTTGTTTGATTTTCCCGAACTAAAACAAAGTTGTGAGTGTTGCATTCATGCCGATGCATCTTGGTGCTTCCTGAGTGCTTAAGGTTTCAAAATGTGTTTAGGAGCCGTCCAAATCTTTCTGAGAATTTTCCGGATTTTTCTGGGATTTATTCTCATTTCCTCTGAGCATTTTCTATTTAACAGAAGGCTCTAAAATCTTTTTCATGAGCACCAAATACTTTATTTGGATTGTTCATGTCCCAATGTGTCTCTGGGAATTTTCCTAGAATTTTTGGAATTTTCCCGAATATTTTTCGTGTCGCAAAACATTTTCTAGAAATTCCCCGAAATTGTTTTTACACTTAAAATGTTTTCAAAAAAATAATAAATCCATTCCTATTCTCTCGGTCCGCGCAGCTGTTGCTAGCGGCCCGGTGGCCGGCCCCTAGCTCGGCGTACGCGGCAGCCTCGGAAGTCCGATGGACCCCCCCGAGTTACCGCACCCTATCTCGCTCGGCCACCCTAGCATCGTTTTGGCCCAGCTAGCAAAACAGCTCGGCTTGGCCCAAGCTCAAGCCCGACCGCAGAAGTCCATCCGTGCCCCCTTATCTCCTTTGCAGGTCATCTTTTGCACCGCAGCCCAAACTCACTTCCGGCCCAATACAGCCCGACCGGCTCCCTCCTCTCGCGGTCACTTACAAGCGGGTCCCGGCCGTCATCCCCGAGCTCCAGCCGTGGCCAGCCCGGACTCGGAGTCCGCCGCCGTCTCCGCCTGGGACACGCCTCCCTAGGCTTGGCCCGCACGCCAAGAGGTGCGCTCGGCCCTATTTAAGCCGCCGCCGCCACCTCTAGGCCCCGCCCGAACCCTAGCCGCGCCGCCTGCGCCTGTAGCCCGAGCCGCCGCCGCCGGTACCAAGCTCGCCGACGCCGCTCATGATTTGCGGTTTTCGTCGACCTTCGACCCGATTCAGCACCACCATGAGCTCCAGGACGTCGCTCCGCATCTCCTCGGCCCCTCACCATCACCTCCTCAACGCCGGAGCGCCGCCGCCCCTTGCGGACCGAGCCGACCGCCATGGTTGGCCGTCGCCGCCGCTTGCCGTCGATTTCCTTCCTAGGTAAGCGCGCCCCCCGGGGTCCCCTTCGTCTTCTAAGTCCCCCCGCACACCTCACCCGAGGCTCAAGCCACCGCAGCACCCCCACCCCATCGCCGGCTAGAGCTCCCGCGACCTCTCCGTGCGGTTCTTGAATCGGGGGAAGAAGATGAACTCTTTTCTAAAAAAAAACCCGTAGTTCCCCGTAATCCCTAGATTAGTTTGTGTGTCTTGTGCTTTTCATATTTTAACCCCCGCATCTCTTAGATTCTTCGAGATCTAATCCTACCCGACTCCTTTGCAAGTAAAGCCTCGAGTTTATATACATAATTATGTATATGCCCCTGAGTTTTCGCAGAAAAGTCCCTGGAAGTTTCCAATCTTCACATCTAGGTCCTCAGATCTTTAAAGAGTCATATCTTTCTTGTTTTAGCTCCGATTTAATCCATTCAAGTTGCGTTAGGTCCATAATAATGTAAAGCACGCGTTAGTGGTGAGTTTTCACCATGTTTTGTTTTCTGAAAATAAAATTAATATTAATTTGGATTAATGTCTAATTATGCATGCCTTTTATAAGTAAAAACTATATAGATCTATACACCGTTTTTATTAATCAAATTTAACTTGATTAATGTTTCTATCACATGTTTTTGCACAAAAAGTTAATTAGATCTTTATCTCGGTTTTCATAAACCAAATGTTAATTTGTTTAATAGTTAATTAATATTTTCTAATTAAAATTTGATTAAGCTTTTACATCGGCTTTCATAATAAATATTAATTTGATTAATGCCAATATTATAATGTTTTTAATAATAATATGATCTACTCGAATTACAAAGTTACGTTTAGATTGTTCATATAGTTTGGTTTTTATAAAATTAAATGTTTAGTTGGTATAATCTATATATGAATCTTTGTAAATAAAACTTGACTAGTTCTTTACACCGGTTTTGCAAATAAAGTTTAATTTACTTTAATTCCAACATGGGGTATTTTATTTATGAAATATCCTTACCTATATTTTGATTAAAATAAATCCAGCTCATAGCCTTGTTCTCTTATCTATGCAATGATTCGTTAGACGTTCGGTGTCAGCTTTACTTTCGTATCTCTTTTGATCAAGTAGCTCTGAATCTTTCTAGTGTTAGCTCAAGCTCTGTCTCAGTGTGTCTCTGTTGTAGAGCTAGCCTTCTTTCAAGCTCCAGATCTTTCCAATCCTAGTATATGCCATCCTACCGTAATATACTCTTTCAGTTCTTTGATCCAACCTTGTGCAACTATCTTTCTTAGAATCGATGTCCCTGTCAACTAGTTGTTCTTTCGTCATCCAAGTTCTCTTTGTAGGCTAGTTCTCCTAAACCCTAGCCTAAGGTTTCTTGTGCGCTTGATCGTTCGTTACTACCGTTCTAGTTCGTTCCACCTTAACTTGTACGTTAGCATGTGTATCACCTGTTACTTGTTTTAACATTAAAGATGCATGTTAATCTTGACTAACTCTTATTCCAATGCTTTTATAAATAAAAAGTGATTAGGTTATAATCCGGTTTTCTTTAATCATGATGTAATTGGTTAATCCCTATTCATAACTAGTTTTTTTTCTAAATAAAAGATGTTAGAGTTAAACATCGGTTTTCATAATAAAGTTAATATGCCTAATGACATCATAAATGCCTTTTCAATAATTAAAATATGTTTAGTTGAACACGTGACATAAAGTTATTCGTTTAGATATCTTACACTTGCTTTATCTTTCTAAAGTAATTGTTAATTTGACATAACTTCTACTCAAATGTTATAAATAAAATACGATTAGGTTTATCGCGATTTCTTTAATTAAATGTAACTTGTTTAATGGTAACATAGAGTATTTCTCTGAAATATTCTTTCACATGATTTCCTAATTAAAATATGCCAAGAGTAGTCTCTTGTTGTTTGATAATAATCTTCCGATTGTTTCGACCCTAGTTCGTTTCGGCGTTTCTTGCGCTTACGTAACCAATAGAATCGAGCTCTATCCTAGTGTGATCTTTCCGGTCCTTGCTAAATCTTCCGCGACCATCTCTTCAAAGTTAACCAAGCCTTTCCCTTCCAAGCACTTTGTGTTCTTTAGTGATCCATCCAATCAAGCCTATCTTTTAGTGCGCTCTTTTAAAAGCTTTGATTTGATTGATGTATTGTTCTTAGTATATGCTTGTTTGTTTGCTTTGTATGCTTGTGCCCGATGATTGATGCGAGTAGAACGAACATGGTTCAAGAGCTTGGAAGAATGTGAAGGTGAAGACAATCTGAGCAACTACTTTGGTTAAAGGCAAGTGTGTCCTTGATCTTTGTCCCAATAACTATGATTAATCACTTTGCATTGCTTTGCATTAATTTTGATGGGTTCCTATTAAGGATGACTAGCCTCATTTGACTGTTATCTTGAACCTGGTTCTTAATTAATCTTGATGGTAGATATTGCTTAGTTTGCTCAACTGGGTTGGTAATAATCAACATGGTTATCATTTTATGCTCTATGTTCCTTTATGTGATGTTTAATATACAAGACTATATGTTTAATCGGGACATGGAGAACCACCCGGAAAACAGTACAACCACAAGAACTAATGGGCAATGGTCTTGGCTGAATAATTAGGAACTTTAGCTTGTGGTGATCTTACCTGATAAGGACAAGGGATCGGCGGTGCTTGCGGGGTATGGACTCGCTCTAGCAGGGGGGTTGGGTGAGTTATTCTTTTCATGGTGGGGTATCGACCTGCTAGGGGACTTTATACCTTGCTAACTGATCCGGACCTTGTGGGTCACTACTTGTTGGAGAACCTTTGTAAAGGTCTTGTAGCGTCCCTATGCAATCACACCTCGGAAGTGTGGTATGGTGCCTACGCAACATCGCATGGTTGGGTCCAAAGTTCTTCGGAGCTTTTACGCTGCTTGTGGTGAAAGTGTACAACCTCTGCAGAGTGTTAAACTAATCGATTAGCCGTGCTCACGGTCAAGAGCGGCCTGGACCCTCACATGATTAATTGAACTTGAAGATGGACTTAAATGGTGATATGTGTTATGGTTATGCTTGCCATGTGCTCATGGTGTTTCTCTTATCTTTATGCCTAATTGTGGGTTGGTATAAACTTATACTTTTATTAGTAATCAGGTGCTAATAAAACTTGATCAACTAAAATGCTAAATGCTTATAGCCAGTCCACTATAAAGCCTTTGCATTCATATCTTTCCCCACACTTGCTGAGTACGACAAGTGCTCACCCTTGCTATAAACAATGTTGCTCAGAAGGAGGAAGCTACTCTGAAGTCTTGTGAAGATGTTGCTGGTTCTAGGCGTACGCAACCCCCAGTCGACTGCTTGTGGTGTTTGGTGTCTTCGTTTCCAAGATTAAGCGTAAATCTCTGATAATTTCCCTTTTTCTTACGTGATATTGTTTCTGCTATTCACTTATGTCAACTATATGCATGAAACTTGATCCTGGCATGCATATAGGTTTGCACTTGGCTTTTTTTGGAAAAACAGGTGTGACAGAGTGGTATCAGAGCTGTATCGACTGTAGGACGTAAGCCTAGTTAGCACTGGTCGTTTTGTTTTATGCTCATTGATCTACAATCCATTCTTAACTTATCCTTGACCTCTCTGATAAAGGATCTCACATCTTAACCATCTTCTTTTCTCCATGACATGAATTCTTGTACATTTATCTTCACTCTCCTTGAACATCTCTTTGACCTCGCCTACTCATTCCCTCAAGCAATAAACACCCCCTTGATTTCTTGGTAGAACTGTTACCCTTGATATTCTATCTTTTTCGCGCAGATCTCTGACACATCAGCGCTGTCTTAATTCTTTCTCGAGCTACAGAACTCCGATTGACATGAAACCAGTTGGGTTAGTTCCTAAATTCCATAAGTGAATTTCTATCAAAAAATTCAGCCCTACCCAGTACATGTTACAGGAGATATGCTCGAAACATTGGAGCTATCAGAATCTGTAAACCCTGCTGACCTAGTTACCTTCAATATTTTGTATCTCGGGCTATGGACCTCCGATTGAGTTAAATCCAATTGGAGTAGTTCAGGAATTTAATAAGTTTCACTCTATCCAAAATTCATCAATTTTGGTTGTATATACAGAGAGTTATGCCCGAAACTTTGGAGGTTCTCGAATCTGCCAACACTGCTGACATAGCCATCTTGTTTAATCCATATCTCGAGCTCTAAATCTCCGATTGAGGTGATTCCAGTTGGAATGAACTCATAATTTCGTACTCTTTGATCTGGGAAAAAAAATCCATTGTTTATGGATATCCTTGCTGGGAGTCACATCTGATCTATTAGGAGGATACCCTTTGACTTAATTAACAACGTGTAGTATCGTTCCCTTAACCATGTCTTGATTGGTGGGATTGAGGTCTTGCATGATGATGCTTGGTTTTGTGACATTGCTTGTATTGGTTCTTTGAAGTGAGTGTTGGTGTATTGTGGATCTTATATCTGCAATGACATCAGTTGCTTAGTTGGGTTCTTCTTTTGTATCTCCCACCTCCTTGCTCCTCCCATTCTTTCTCTCTACTCTTCAGCCTATCTCTTCTGATCCTATCGCAAATACCCAACCAGATGGAGAGCGCCAACACAAATCATGAAGATGAAGATAACGAAGGAAATATCAACGTTCCTCATGCAACCTCATCATGGGAACACAAGATGTTGGAGTATATCGTTGCATAAACTCAGGTTTTGCAAGCAATGGCCCCAAACCATCGGTCCATTAAAGAGCAAGCTTCACTCCCTAAAGCCCACAATAATGTCACCAATGATAACCATCAAAACATGACTCCTTCACCATTTGATAAAGAGAAGCTATCAGCTATGCAGACTCAAGTCTCACAAGGAAGGATGCAGCCTAGCGCAGCCTACTTTCGTGATGAGATAGCCAAAGACATAATTCCCATTGGGCCACTGAAGAGGCAAGTTGCTGAAGCATGGAATAATCAAAGAAAGAAGAAGAAGCATGAAGCACTGAAACTAACAATGGAGGAATAACATGAGGATAACAAGGCTCCAGATATGTGTCCATGTGGTGACCACCATGGTCTTTCATGTCCCCGAAGGAAGCTAGTCTTATGACAGCAGAAGCTCGCCAACATAACCTATAGATATCAATAAGCAGAGGATGTTGTCCACCCAAAACCCAACTCAAGAAGAAGGTTCTCAAGCTGAAGGTTATACTCAAACCCTAAACCTTGATGATTGGATTATCACTTGCAAGGAATACAAACCTGGTAGACGCAAGCGACCTAACAAACAAAACCGTAGAACAAGACGAGAGAAGAAGTCATCACATTTAGGGGCAGATAATGGTACTAAACCTGGTTCCAACAAACCCCAGCCTAAGATTGTTCGACGTATATATGTCACTCCTATCAAGAAGAATCCTGATGCACAAGTTGATCTACCAATGACTATGATGGAGCAAAGCGAAGAATGGAGAAATCACAATGGTAGAAGAAGGGATAAGTTATAAGTGGGACCAGACTATATATTCCTATACAAGTCCAATGAGCTATGGAGGATAGAAGAGCATGTTTAGTATGCTTGTGTAAGGAAGGTCGACATGAAGAAAGTTGATAAGCTTTGGATAATACCCCCATGAGTCTTTGTTTCTTGCTAACCTTTTTCGAATCTCGGGACGAGATTCCTTTTAAGGGGGGTAGAGTTGTCACACCCTGAAATTTTCAATTTCAGGATGTGAATAGAGAGAATAATTAAATAACAATTTTCTCATAATTTTAAAATTTTCCAACATTTATTTTCTTTACAGGAAATATAGTATAGGAAAAATCCTTTGTTTGATTTTCCCGAACTAAAACAAAGTTGTGAGTGTTGCATTCATGCCGATGCATCTTGGTGCTTCCTGAGTGCTTAAGGTTTCAAAATGTGTTTAGGAGCCGTCCAAATCTTTCTGAGAATTTTCCGGATTTTTCTGGGATTTATTCTCATTTCCTCTGAGCATTTTCTATTTAACAGAAGGTTCTAAAATCTTTTTCATGAGCACCAAATACATTATTTGGATTGTTCATGTCCCAATGTGTCTCTGGGAATTTTCCTAGAATTTTTGGAATTTTCTGAATATTTTTCGTGCTGCAAAACATTTTCTAGAAATTCCTGAAATTGTTTTTACACTTAAAATGTTTTCAAAAAAATAATAAATCCATTCCTATTCTCTGGTCTGCGCAGCTGTTGCTAGCGGCCCAGTAGCCGGCCTAGCTCGCTCGTACGCGACGACCTCGGAAGTCCGATGGACCCCACCCGAGTTCCCGCACCCTATCTCGCTCGGCCACCCTAGCATCGTTTTGGCCCAGCTAGCAAAACAGCTCGGCTTGGCCCAAGCTCAAGCCCGACCGCAGAAGTCCGTCCGTGCCCCCTTATCTCCTTTGCAGGTCATCTTTTGCACCGCAGCCCAAACTCACTTCCGGCCCAATACAGCCCGACCGGCTCCCTCCTCTCGCGGTCACTGACAAGCGGGTCCCGGCTGTCATCCCTGAGCTCCAGCCGTGGCCAGCCCGGACTCGGAGTCCGCCGCCGTCTCCGCCTGGGAAACGCCTCCCTAGGCTTGGCCCGCACGCCAAGAGGTGCGCCCGGCCCTATTTAAACCGCCGCCGCCACCTCTAGGCCCCAGCCCGAACCCTAGCCGCGCCGCCTGCGCCCGTAGCCCGAGCCGCCGCCGCCGCCGTACCAAGCTCGCCGCCGCCGCTCATGATTTGCGGTTTTCGTCGACCTTCGACCCGATTCGGCGCCACCATGAGCTCCGGACGTCACTCCGCATCTCCTCGGCCCCTCACCATCACCTCCTCAACGCCGGAGCGCCGCCGCCCCTTGCGGACCGAGCCGACCGCCATGGTTGGCCGTCGCCGGCCGCTTGCCGTCGATTTCCTTCCTAGGTAAGCGCGCCCCCGGGGTCCCCTTCGTCTTCTAAGTCCCCTGCACACCTCACCCGAGGCTCAAGCCACCGCAGCACCCCCACCCCATCGCCGGCCAGAGCTCCCGCGGCCTCTGTGCAGTTCTTGAATCGGGGGAAGAAGATGAACTCTTTTCTAAAAAAACCCTGTAGTTCCCTGTAATCCCTAGATTAGTTTGTGTGTCTTGTGCTTTTCATATTTTAACCCCCAGATCTCTTAGATTCTTCAGATCTAATCCTACCTGACTCCTTTGCAAGTAAAGCCTCGAGTTTATATACATAATTATGTATATGCCCCTGAGTTTTCGCAGAAAAGTCCCTGGAAGTTTCCAATCTTCACATCTAGGTCCTCAGATCTTTAAAGAGTCATATCTTTCTTGTTTTAGCTCCGATTTAATCCGTTCAAGTTGCGTTAGGTCCATAATAATGTAAAGCACGCGTTAGTGGTGAGTTTTCACCATGTTTTGTTTTCTGAAAATAAAATTAATATTAATTTGGATTAATGTCTAATTATGCATGCCTTTTATAAGTAAAAACTATATAGATCTCGTACACCGTTTTTATTAATCAAATTTAACTTGATTAATGTTTCTATCACATGTTTTTGCACAAAAAGTTAATTAGATCTTTATCTCGGTTTTCATAAACCAAGTGTTAATTTGTTTAATAGTTAATTAATATTTTCTAATTAAAATTTGATTAAGCTTTTACATCGGCTTTCATAATAAATATTAATTTGATTAATGCCAATATTATAATGTTTTTAATAATAATATGATCTACTCGAATTACAAAGTTACGTTTAGATTGTTCATATAGTTTGGTTTTTATAAAATTAAATGTTTAGTTGGTATAATCTATATATGAATCTTTGTAAATAAAACTTGACTAGTTCTTTACACCGGTTTTGCAAATAAAGTTTAATTTACTTTAATTCCAACATGGGGTATTTTATTTATGAAATATCCTTACCTATATTTTGATTAGAATAAATCCAGCTCATAGCCTTGTTCTCTTATCTATGCAATGATTCGTTAGACGTTCGGTGTTAGCTTTACTTTCGTATCTCTTTTGATCAAGTAGCTCTGAATCTTTCTAGTGTTAGCTCAAGCTCTGTCTCAGTGTGTCTCTGTTGTAGAGCTAGCCTTCTTTCAAGCTCCAGATCTTTCCAATCCTAGTATATGCCATCCTACCGTAATATACTCTTTCAGTTCTTTGATCCAACCTTGTGCAACTATCTTTCTTAGAATCGATGTCCCTGTCATCTAGTTGTTCTTTTGTCATCCAAGTTCTCTTTGTAGGCTAGTTCTCCTAAACCCTAGCCTAAGGTTTCTTGTGTGCTTGATCGTTCGTTGCTACCGTTCTAGTTCGTTCCACCTTAACTTGTACGTTAGCATGTGTATCACCTGTTACTTGTTTTAACATTAAAGATGCATGTTAATCTTGACTAACTCTTATTCCAATGCTTTTATAAATAAAAAGTGATTAGGTTATACTCCGGTTTTCTTTAATCATGATGTAATTGGTTAATCCCTATTCATAACTAGTTTTTTTTCTAAATAAAAGATGTTAGAGTTAAACATCGGTTTTCATAATAAAGTTAATATGCCTAATGACATCATAAATGCCTTTTCAATAATTAAAATATGTTTAGTTGAACACGTGACATAAAGTTATTCGTTTAGATATCTTACACTTGCTTTATCTTTCTAAAGTAATTGTTAATTTGACATAACTTCTACTCAAATGTTATAAATAAAATACGATTAGGTTTATCGCGATTTCTTTAATTAAATGTAACTTGTTTAATGGTAACATAGAGTATTTCTCTGAAATATTCTTTCACATGATTTCCTAATTAAAATATGCCAAGCGTAGTCTCTTGTTGTTTGATAATAATCTTCCGATTGTTTCGACCCTAGTTCTGTTTCAGCGTTTCTTGCGCTTACGTAACCAATAGAATCGAGCTCTATCCTAGTGTGATCTTTCCGGTCCTTGCTAAATCTTCCGCGACCATCTCTTCAAAGTTAACCAAGCCTTTCCCTTCCAAGCACTTTGTGTTCTTTAGTGATCCATCCAATCAAGCCTATCTTTTACTGCGCTCTTTTAAAAGCTTTGATTTGATTGATGTATTGTTCTTAGTATATGCTTGTTTGTTTGCTTTTGTTGACGGTGAAAATCCGTCAACCTAGCCATGAGTTTACCTTCGGTGTTGGCATGAGTTTTATACCTTATCCATTGGTACTAACCCCCGTGGTATAACAAGTTCACGTGTGCATGTCGGTTTTGGAGTTTAATGTTTATGCAGGGATTTAGTGTTGAATGCAAGACTTTCGGGATAAGTTCATCAAGCACCTTATGACAAGACCTTGAAGCCCTGAACAAGTCATGCAACGAAGCAAAATTAACTCCAAGAAGCGGGGACTTGATCCGAGAAGACGACGGACTCCGGGGACCGACCGGAAAAGTGCTTGAATCTTGCAAGACAAGGAGTTGAGTCCAATTCGGAGAGAAACCGACGACATGGACCTACATGCGAAGGGGGAAGCATCCGGGAAGCAAGGGAACCGACGTCGGGCAAAGGAGCCCACGGGGCCGGGCCTAAATGGGCCCGGGCCGGCCCGGGCCCGGTCGGCCCGGGCCCATTTTGGGCCCAAATCCGTCCTCCTTTGCCCTAGCCGCCAATCGGGCTATTTATAGTCCCCCGACCGAGAGCCACGCGAGAGAAGATTTCGTCTTCGGCCGTCGAGAAGCGAGAGAAGAGAGGGACACCATCTCGGAGAGGAGAGGGTCGAGCTAGTTGACTAGGGTTTCCCTAGCCGACGTGGGAACCTTGCACGGAAGACCACGTCGGAGTTCCCGGAGCTAGAAGCAAGATCAAGGAAGGATCCCGGTGGTGATCTTGTGTATGTATCATTGTTATAGTTGAATTATCAAGTTGAATCTTTTCCTAGCGATCAAGTGTTTCCTCGAAGATTTCGTTTTTCGATCGGCTTTGCTTATTCCAATTCTATTCTCGAGATAGATTACATAGGGTGTTCTTGTAGCCGCGGTGGCTAGAGGTACACGCCGGATCTTCCGAAAGAATCTCGACTTGTCTTTTGACTCGCCCTAAGCTCCCCGCATGAATAGGGATACGTTGTGACGAACGGGGGTCTCGAAAGGCGGATGTTTTCGGATTTGGACGGGAAACCATGATTTAAAGAGGCTTTTATTAAGATTCGATTTGCTACTTCTTCTCTTGCTTGGAACTTCAACAAAAGGCTTACCCCGATCCCTCTAGATCGGTTTATCTACCCAATCTTACTTTGTTTTCTCCGGTTTTTAGTAGATTAGATTCGTTTCGTGTCTTTTACTTTGATGCATTAGGTCTTTTATCGAAGATTGAAGATTACTTGGCTTTAATAGATTAAGTCTTGCGTCACACATTTGTTCCACGGATTCGATACCTTGGGTTCACCACTCGAGGGAAGAAGGGTCCCTTGACTACGACGGGAGACATGTACGCTTGCGAGTCACGAACGAACTTTGATAAAATTATTAACCGTCAACAAGCCCCTTTTTCTGGCGCCGTTGCCGGGGAACAAGTGATCAAGATTTGATTTTTTATTGCTTTTTTTTGTAATTTTCAGTACTGATTTTGTTTTATTTTTGCATCTATTAAATTTTGATCATCCTCAAAATACATCTAATCTAGTTTGTCTAACTCTAGTCTTTATAGATTTGTTTTGTTTTCTAGTTTTTTTGCATACTTTGTTTATTGCTAACCCTAACGGAGATGGATGGCTACCTCTCCAACAAACCCAATAATTCTGTGGATGATCCGGAAAAACTTTACGGGCTAAGGAGACGCGAAGCACATCAAGCTAAAAAGCTGGATTTTGCATATTCGGAGTCGGAAGACAAAGGATCGCAGGAATCTCCGGAGAATTCACCACCTCAAAGTCCGCGGGAGAATCGACTTCCACCAATGGGTGACCAACCACCGGAAGAACGCAAGATTGGGGAGCTATGCACCCCAGACATCATCGACCTACCAATCTTGAACCTCGAGGAGATCGGAAGACCGTTCGAGATCAAGACCTCAACAATCCGCATGGTGCAACATTCACCCTTCACCGGCAAAGAGGACCCGAACCTTCACCTCCAAGCATTCATTCAACTATGTCAGACTTTCAACATGGATGGGGTGACTCAAGATCAAATGAGGGCAAGGCTTTTTCCGTTCTCACTACTCGGGAAGGCTTTGCAATGGTTCCACTCTCAACCGGCGGAGACGGTGCAAAATTGGAACACGTTGATGAAGGCTTTCATGAAGGAATACTACTCACCGGGTAAAACTCAAAGCTTGCGTAATAAGATTGCCACCTTTGTTCAATATCCTACGAAACTATCTCGGAGGCATTCGAGCGCTTCAACGAGTACACCTGGGCGGTTCCACATCACAAGTTCCCGAAAGAAGACCTCGTGCAAAAGTTCTATCAAGGACTCACCATGGCGTCAAGGACGATCATCGATGCATCAGCGGGAGGATCTATCATCGAGCTTACACCGACGGAAGCTTTCATGCTATTCAAGAAGGTCGCGGATAATGACACGTGGGCGTCATCCGGGCGCCTACACCCGGCTCAACCCATGGGGAACGTCAAAGGAGTCTTGCAAGTGGAGAAGGAAGACATACTTGAGGGCAAGATCGACTCGCTAATGAGGAGGTTGGAGAAGATGGAGATGGAAAAGAAAGAGGCTCAAGACTTGAAGGCCGCCGAAGCAAGGTCCACATGCGAAGAATGTGGAGAGTATGGCCATGTCCGCAAAGATTGTCCGGAGGAAGCCAAAGTGCTCGACTACATGAGGAAGGGAGAATTGCCGAACTTCCGCTACGGGCAAGGTAGGCCTCAATTTAATGCAAGCTCATCTATTCCTAACGCTGTTCCGCTTCGGATACAATTGAAGGTGTTCATGGATGAGCAAGCTAAGATCAACAAGGACACCGTCACCAAGTTCAAGACCATAGACAAGGTGTTGGAGAACATCGATAGCAAAGTGACGGAGGTCGGAAGTTCCAATCATCAAGTGCTCAACATGATGAAGATGCTCGAGACGCAAGTTGGACAACTTGCGGGGCGCCTCACTAATGATGAAGGGAAGCTTCCGGGACAACCCAAATGTCCCAAATCGGCGAAGGCCATTCAAACACGTTCGGGGAAGGAGACCGAAGATCCGGAACATTCCGCGGGAGCAAGGAAGCTTAAACCGTCCACCGAGGTGGAAGGAGTTGCTAAAGAGAAGGTTACGGGGATCGTCACCGAGGAACCCGAATTCGAGATGCCGGAGGAAGACACGAGGATACCGCAACTCAAGCCACGCTACTTCCGAGGTAAACTTGACAACCACTTTGAGAAGTTTGTGGAAGTTGTGCGTAGACTTAGCATCAACATGCCATTACTAGATGCCCTACAAGTACCTACATATTCTCGTTACTTTAAAGACATACTTGCAAATAAATATGAGATAGCAACACTCGGGGTAGATCATGTCAAGATGTCCGAGGAGTGTAGTGCAGCTATTGCTTATGGGCTAGAGAAGCAAAAAGACCCCGGGTGCCCCACAATTCCATGTTCAGTTGGTTCTTTCAACTTCGAGAAGGCGTTATGCGACCTTGGAGCTAGTGTGAGCGTCATGCCGAGGGATGTGCTCGAGAAGCTACGCCTACCGATGGAGCCTACGGGAATATGTTTGGAGTTGGGTGACAACTCCGTTCGCTATCCCTTGGGCATTGCTGAAGATGTACCCGTGAAGATTGGACACCACTTCATCCCCGTCGACTTCGTTGTGCTCGAGATGGGAGAGAGGGAGAAGCCGCCGCTCATCCTAGGGAGGCCGTTCCTCAAGACCGTGGGAGCAACTATTGATGTTGGCAAGGGGGAGATCATGTTCGATATCAACGGAGAAAGGAGTTCCTTCAAATTCTGTCCAAGGATTGAGGCATGCAACATGATTGGAGTGAAGGGAGAACCAAAACAAACGGAGGGGCTGAAAAAGAAGAAGGAGCCGAAAAAAATGAACGTAACGAAAATCAAAGAAGGTGTTGCATCCGTCAAGACAAAGGAAGAGAAGCCGCTCGTGAAGACCAAAAAAATGACTAAGCCAACTAAGCCGGAAGTCAAGCCCGCGCCCAAGATGGTGCGGAAGTGGGTACCCAAGATTGCAACGCCCGCAAAGAGCGTTGATCCGGAGTAATCAAGTGAAGAAGTCTAGCTATAGACTATAAACGAAGCGCTAGGCGGGAGGCAACCCGTTTCGTCAAGTCGAGTCAAGAATAAGCTACGGGAGGACAACCCGATTCCGGGTTTTTCGAGTATTTTTATTAATTTAGTTTTTGAGTTTTATTACGCAAAGACATTAGACTTAGAAGTGGTTGAACAATATTAGAGACATAATTCTTGATTGAATGTTTGCTTTATCATAAACCCTTTGCATGAACCCTCCTATGTGCTTGTTTGATTCTTTTCTTTTCGAGAAACCCTCAACCAAATAATTTCAGAACCTTAACTCAACCTTTCACCCTCATTATGGTGCTGAGGTTGATTTATTTTTCATGCTAAAACCACACGAGTAGAGCCACGATTTATGTTTAAGTGTTATAAAAATTCAGCATGTGGTAGGACTCGCGTGAACCTAGAAGTCAAAGCTTTTGGTTGGTTTTAAAAATCTTTATCCTTGGTTTCTCTAGGATTAGAATTTTTCTAAGCCCATCCTAATTTTGTTTTATTCAAAATCTTTCTTATTTAGCCAAAATTAGAACCTAAACCTATGCCCCCATGATCAAGCCGGGAAAACGTTCGCTCTCAACCGATGAAAGCAAACTTTACCGGTGAGACCAAAATCGACGTAGTCGAAAAATATTTTCGACTTACATTTGTTTTTAATGGTTTAAAAACTTCTATAAAATCATGCTTAAGCTCTTGCATGGCTCTGAAAAATATTTTAAATTTCGAATTAGAGTAGTGCTTAACCTTAAACACACCTAAATGGAGGCAATCAAGTTTGAATTAATCATGCATGCACCATTGGATTCCCTTTTATCAACTTTCACCAATTCCACATGCAAAGGACAAGCATGGTGGGCAGCAAGCATCAACTTTGCAGGATTTTCATGGTGGCATGTGAAGCAAGTGGAGCTAGGGAGCATGGACATGACCCAAAGCATGGAGCATCAAGTGGGAGGACCAATAATTCAAGAAAAGGAGTGGACGAGAGCGTTTGGGCGGTGCAACTCGTGGAGCACGCGGGCGGGGAAAGTTGCGGAGGCGAAATGATCGTGCTTTGGGAGAAAGACGCGGCGGGGAGGAGCCGAGAGGAGCCCGGGCCGGCCGGCCCGGGCCGGGCCGGCCTACCCTATTTAAGGAGCCCCCCGGCTCCCGTTTTCTGCAGCAAGTTTCCCTCTCCTTCCCTTGTTTGTGTGTTCAAGTTTGTGTGCTCAGAACCTCCGTAGACATAGCCAACCATCCCAAGCTTGATAGCTCAAGAAAAATCCACATCCTTAATCCACTCAAAGTCCACATCCGAAGCAAAGAGTTTAAGTGCCTAGTTTACCGGTTGCAACCCGGAATTTTAGTTGAAGAAAGAGTGCAGCAACCATGTGGAAGAAGACCACAAGTCTCTTCTCCAAGAAGAAGAGTTCGTCATCGTCCAAGCCGTCATCAATCACGTCTTCGAGGAGGCACTCGGTTTCCGAGTCTCCCCGGAGCATGGAGACGGACACGGCACCACCGAGGAGGAACGACGCTCTCCTCCTTGGTGGTATGAGGGCTGCGAGAAGCACTTCCATGAGGTTCACGGAACCTCGTGGGCACACGGAGGAGCAGCCCGCGCCACCACGACGATCGACTCGCTCAACCGCACCACCTCCTTACACCCCGACACAATCTTCGTACGGCTTCATCATCTTGTCGGCGGAGGAGGAGGAGAGGCTCGCCAATCTTGAGAAGAGGCTTGTGCCGAATGTCGAGTTCGACGACCAAGCACTCTACACCTTGGGTTTTTGCACCGACATATACTATATGTTGGGGCACCTCGGATGGGTGCAGTTCTCCAACGGAATATCGGTGGACACCCACTTGGGTTACGCCTTGGAAATTTTGATGACTATTGCACCCATCGTTGATGATGATGGGGTGCAAAGCTTGTCATTCCGGTTGGAGGGAATCGAGCAAGTGGTTCCCTACGAGCACGTGAGGGAGTTGCTTGGATTCCACAAGGGAGCTCCGGAGAAAGTTGACGTGCCACCCGGCATGTTGGCGGGATTTTGGAACATGATCTCCGGAGAAGCCCATCAACAACGCAATTGCATCCACAACCCCATTATCCGGATATTTCACTCTTGGATGTGCAAGAGGGTATTGGGGAGGATGAAGGAAACAAAGGTGACCGACACGGAGTTGAATTGGCTATACTCGGCTTTAATTGCCAGGCAGCCAATTGACCCCTCTTACCTCATGATCAACCGTTGGTGTTGTGAAGCAACATCGGGGGCGAGGTAATATTGGTTCGGGGTGTTACCTCTCCATGTTGGCCTTTTCCTTGCGACCGGGGATCGCAAGAAACCCCGCTCACCTTTTGCGTGGTACCTCTCTCGGTTTTGAGTATTTGCGGCAAGGCAAATACATTAGTGGAGATGAGAGAGGAGGTTATCGGTTGGCCATAGTGAACCTACCCCTTCCGAATGAGAGGCTTAGGCTTTTCACCGAAGGAAGGGAAGATTGGTTGGAAGAGGGACTACTTGTCCCTGCAAGGAAGAACAAAAGAGGAAGAATCGTAGAGGAGGGAACATCCTCCGCACAAGCGAGTGGAGCACAACCCAATGTGCAACCATTCGGCGGAGTCCCTCCTCCGCCAAGTTATTACGGAGGGTCACAACAACAAGCATGGGGGGGTGGTGCACCGGTACCCCCACAAAATTATGTTGTGCCCAACGCTAACTTCGCGGAGTCCTACGCTCATCATCCCCAACCACAACAAAGCATGGCCATTATTGGAGGGTATGCTGCAAGAAATGCTCAAAACATCGCAGCCATCCAATCTAACGCAGCCCAACTCGGTGAAGGCAACGCAAATATTGCCTTTGAACTTGGACGCCTTCACCTTGTGGAGCCAAATCAATTCGACGGAGGAAGCGTCCAACCATATTATGAGCAAGGGTATTATTATCAAGACTATCAACATCAACCACCGGCGGAGGACTAGAAGATTTAGGAACTTTAGTTTTCTTTTCTTTTCTTTTTCTCTGTAATTTTCAGCTTTTGCTTATGTGTGTTTGCGTAGTATTTTCTGTTTTTATTTAAAATTCAGCAAGCATGTTTGTTTATTTTCAGTATGTATTTCAACTTGATGTCACCATTAATAAAGACATCACCTTGATTTTATCATTGGAAAAGTTACAAAATTCGTGCCATGATGATATATGATTAAAATTGCAGCTTTGTTCACCTTTGTAATTGATTTATGCATGTTTAAGCTAGTGCTCTCTTAAAAATACAGATCTGAATTTATTTAAATACTAGCTTAATTTTCAGCGGAGGTTATGATTAAAATAAAGACCCATAGTGTTTTATGTGCTCTCAAGTTATGAATAGATTAAAGATGTCTTTTAAGCTAAAAAAAATATCGCTAATCTTGTCACAAATATCACTTGTGTGTTGCTCAACCTATCCAAAGCCTTATATATATTTGAGTGCATAAACCTTAGTGTACAAGATTTATTTTTGAGTGAGTTATTGCAGACCATGATTTCTCTGGCCCGAGACTAAGAAGCTGGTCATTCCGTTTTTGCGTATCTATCTTTTTGCTAGCCTTTTATCCGTGCATTGTGTATCCCCGCATCGGAGATCTCACAAACTTCGCCGGATATCCACCCTTAAACCAAATATCATCTTTTGTGATCACCTCCTTGTCCACAACCTATCGTTGAGAATGGATCATCAATTCAAGGAAGATCGCAAGACGGTGCCAACATTGAAGATTTCAAGTATCTCTCCAAGGAAGAATACCTCGATACCTACCTTATTTTTCGCCTCTTTGCTCGAGGACGAGCAACGTCTAAGCATGGGGGAGGAGGTAGGTACGGTGCGTTTTAGAGTTCAAAAAGGGAGTATTTTTAAAAATATATATATAATTAAATAATGATGAAAGAAAAAAAATTTCGGTGATATGCGTGACTTTCAAGGTGCGTAAAGAAAAAAAAATTTATATAATGAAAGAAAGAAAGAAAGAAAGAAAAGAATGAGAAATATGAGAAAGAGAAAAAAAATATGTGCGTAAAGTGAACTCCCCGGTTCTCTAAAAGTGCATTCAAGGCTTCAAGTTAAAAAAATCCATTCTCATTTTCCAACCATGTGCAATCCGATAACGAGGACTTCCTTTATGCCTCGGGATCACACTTTGCCATTTGCACATGTCCACTCATCTAAAGTGTGTGTATTTTTCTCTTTCCCCTCCTTGACTTAACATTATTTTCCAATGACCTTTTTGACGAGTCTCGGTAAGACCATGAGAAGCTTGTCTTGTTTTGACAACACCTCATTTATAAAATCTTGTTAGGACTAAACTTTCCCAAAGCTCCATATAAAGCCTACCACACATATATGTTATGAGAGGGAAAGGAGTAGAATATATAGGCTTGAGAGACAAGTGAGATGAGAGTTCATGAGCAATATACAAGATGATTTAAATTTGTGAACTTGGTTTAGCTTTTCTTTATCTCGTTCTTTATTTCAAAAATTCTCGAGGTCTATTTAAACTTTGTGAGCATGTCAATACTTGTGGGATAAGCTTAATAAGAATCTACCCTCCGTAGAGGTGAAGGCTAGTACATTATGGAACTTAAACGAATTAAACGTTTGAGAGCATTATGTTTTTTTTCGTGTATGATCAAGTGCAAGGTTTAAACATTGTTTGGCAACGATGATATCCATCAAAGGCTTACTCGAGGATGAGCAAGGTTTAAGCATGGGGGAGATGTTGACGGTGAAAATCCGTCAACCTAGCCATGAGTTTACCTTCGGTGTTGGCATAACTTTTGTATCTTATTCATTGGTACTAACCCCCGTGGTATAACAAGTTCACTTGTGCATGTCGGTTTTGGAGTTATGTGTTTACGCAGGGTTTTAACGTTGAAAGAAAGACTTCCGGGATAAGTTCATTAAGCACCTCATGACAAGACCTTGAAGCCCGATACAAGTCAAGCAATGAAGTGAACATGACTCCAAGAGCCCAAGGACCAAGCCCGAGAAGACGATAAACTCCAAGGACTGAACCAGAAAAGTGCTGAATCTTGCAAGACAAGGAGTTGAGTCCAATTCGGAGAGAAACCGACGTCAAGGGCCCACATGCAAAAGGGGAGAACATCTAGAAGACGTGGGAAGCAACACCGGGCGAAGCAGGCCGCGGGATGGGCCGACTGGGCCCCGGGCCGGCCGGCCCAGCCGGCCGGCCGGCCCCACCCGGGGGGCCCAATCGGCCTCTCCTTTGACCTAATTGCTTCTCGGGCTATAAATAGCCCCCCGACCGAGAGCCACGCGAACCGAAGTCGTAATCCGCCGCCGAGGAGCAGAGAAGCTTGAGGGACACCAACTTGAAGATGAGGGTCGTGCTAGTTGTCTAGGGTTTCCCTAGCCGACGTGGGAACCTTGCATGGAAGACCACGTCGGAGCTCCGGAGCGAGGATCAAGATCGAGGGAGGGCCCCGGTGGTGATCTTGTTCATGTAATCATTCATGGTGAAGTTTGTAAGTGAATCCGATTTCTAGCGATCAAGTGCCTTCTCGATGATTTTGTTTTCTTCTTGGTTTTGCTTCTTCTACGATCTAGTTTGCAGCTAGATTACATAGGGTGCTCTTGTAGCCGCGGTGGCTAGAGGTGCATACCGGACCGGCCAAGTGATTTCAACTTGTTCTATCGAACTCGCCCTAAGCTCCCCGCATGAATAGGGATACGTTGTGACAGAACAGGGGTCTCGAAAGGCGGATGTTTTCGGAGTCGGATGGGAAGGACACGATTTAAAGATGCTTTTAATGATATTCGCTTTGCTATCTTCATCTATCTTGTTTGGAGTTACAACATAAGCATGATCTAGAATCTCTAGATTGGTTATCTTTTGCTTTCCCTTGCTACCTCTTTAGTAGATTAGATTAGATTCGTTTTCTTTATGAGTTAGTAGATTAGATGCAACTTGTCTTCATTAGATAGCTTTACCTTGCTTTACTAGATTGAATCCTTGCGTTGCACATTGTTCCACGGATTCGATACCTTGGGTTCACCACTCGAGGGAAGAAGGGTCCCTTGACTACGACGGGAGACTTGTCCGCTTGCAAGTCATAAACGAACTTTGATACAACTATTAACCGTCAACAGCCAGCAAAGAGGCAAGTTGTCGAAGCATGGAATAATTAAAGAAAGAAGAAGAAGCATGAAGCACTAAAACTAACAATGGAGAAACAACATGAGGTTAAAAAAAAGGCTTCTGATATGTGTCCGTGTGGTGAGTACCATGGTCTTTCATGCCCCGACGGAAGCTGGTCTATTGACAGCAGAAGCTCGCCAACATAACCCTATAGATATCAATAAGCAGAAGATGTTGTCCACCTAAAACTCAACTCAAGAAGAAGGTTCTCAAGCTAAAGGTCATACTCAAACCCTAAACCTTGATGATTGGATTATCATTTGCAAGGAATACAAACCTGGTAGACGCAAGTGATCTAATAAACAAAATCGTAGAACGAGACGAGAGAAGAAGTCATCACATTTAGGGGCAGATAATGGTACTAAACCTGGTTCTGACAAACCCCAGCCTAAGATTGTTCAACCTACGTATGTCACTCCTATCAAGAAGAATCCTGATGCACAAGTTGATCTACCAATGACTATGATGGTGCAAAGTGAAGAATGGAGAAATCACAGTGATGGAAAAATGGATAAGTTATAAGTGGAACCAGACTATATAGCTATGGAGAATAGAAGAGCATGTTTGGTATGCTTGTGCAAGGAAGGTCGATATGAAGAAAGTTGATAAGCTTTGGATAATACCCCCATGAGTCTTTGTTTCATGCTAACCTTTCTCGAATCTCGGGACGAGATTCCTTTTAAGGGGGGTAGAGCTGTCACACCCTGAAATTTCCAATTTCAGGATGTGAATTGAGAGAATAATTAAATAACGATTTTCTCATAAATTTTAAAAAATTTTCCAACATTTATTTTTCTTTACAGGGAATATAGCATAGGAAAAATCCTTGTTTGATTTTCTAAATCAAATAAAAAGTTGTGAGTGTTGCATTCATGCCGATGCATCTTGGTGCTTCTTGAGTGCAAAAGGTTTCGAAAACGCGTTTAGGAGCTGTCCAAATCCTTCCGAGAATTTTCTGGACTTTTCGGGAATTTATTCTCATTTTTCTTGAGCTATTTCTATTTATTAGAAGGCTCTAAAATCTTTTTTGTGACCTCCAAATGTTTTATTTGGAATGTTCATGTCTCAATATAGCTCTGGGAATTTTCCTGAAATTTTTGGGATTTTCAAAATATTTTTCGTGGCTCTAAGGAATTATCTAGCTATTTCTAGATTATTTTGTTTTTCACGAAAATGTTTTCTGAAAATAAAAAGGAATTTCCTTTCTCTATTCCTTTTTCAGCCCAAAGCTGTTTGCGGCCCAAACTTCCGAAGTCCACCGCCGCCCCTTCTATTTTGGGCATGTCGCAGCCCAACGACCTCTTCAAGCAGCCCAACTCCTCGTAGCCCAACATCCTGAAGTTCATTTTGGCCCCCTCAACTCTCTCGTCCCGCTTGATTTCAGCCCATACCGCAGCCCGGTCCAACCCCCCCTACCCGCCGAGGCCCCGCGCCGCCCGTGCGAAGCCCATCCGGGCCCGAGCGCGCCATGCCGGCCGCGCCCAGGACTCCGGCCGGAGTCCGGCGACGACACGCTCGGCGTCCGTGCCGAACACGCCAAGCCTACGGCCCTATTTAGCTCGCGCACCTCGCCCCCGAGCCCTAGCCGCGCCTCGCTCCTCCCCGCCTTGCGCCGCCTCTGCGCAGAACACCGCCGCCGCCATGGGAGCTAGCTGCGCAGCCGCCGCCATCGCCGATTTGCCGCGGTCGCCGCTCTTCGGGGCAAGACGACGCCACCGGCGGCTCCGCGACGTCGCGCCGCACCTCCTCGGCCCCTCCCCGTCGCCGGCCCAACACCGGAGCGCCGCCGCCGCTTGGACCCGAGCCGGCCGCCCTGAGCTCCGCCGCCGGCCGAGATTTCGGCCGCCCCTTCACGCGCCGCCGCCGGTGAGCCCTCCTTTGAAACCCCCTTGTGCTCCTTTTCCTTTTTCCCCACCTAGTTGCGGTCCTCGCCGTCCCAGACGTCGGCGCCATCGATGGCCAGAGCCAGCGGGAGCCCCTGTCCCTGCGTGTTGAACACAAGGAAGGAGATAAGGCGACTTTGCGCTTAGCCCCCTTAGCAATGGTAAAATATCTAGATCCATTCTGTGTCTAGTAAATCTTGCTCATAACCCCCTGTGAAAACACCACCTTTCACACATAAACCCGCCTAAAGATCTTGCAAGTGAATCCCTGAGTTTATACTCATAAATATGTATATGCCCCTGGGATTTCGCAGTAAAGTCCCTGGAAGTTTCCAATCTTCGCATCTAGGTCCTCAGATCTTTAAAGAGCCATACCTTTCTCGTTTTAACTCCGTTTTCATCTGTTCAAGTTGCGTTAGGTCCATAATGATGTAAAGCACGCGTTAGCGGTGAGTTTTCATCATGTTTTGTTTTCTGAAAATAAAATTAATAATAAATTTGATTAATGACTAATTATGCATGCATTTTATAAATAAGAGCAAAATAGATCTATATATCGTTTTTCATAAGCAAATTTAATTTGATTAATGTTTCTATCACATGTTTTTACACATAAAAGTTAATTAGATCTTTATCTCGGTTTTCGTAAATCAAATGTTAATTTGTTTAATAGTTAATTAATCTTTTCCAATTAAAATTTGATTAGGCTTTTACTCCGGCTGTATGAGTAAATGTTAATTTTGATTAATACCAATGTAAATGCTGTTTTTAATAATAATAATATGATCTACTCGAATTACAAAGTTTCGTTTAGATTGTTCATATAGTTTAGTTTTTCTAAATTAAATGTTTAATCAGTTTAATCAATATATGAATCTTTATAAATAAAACTTGACTAATTCTTTACACCGGCTTTGCAAATAAAATCTAATTTGCATTAAATCCAACTTAGGGTATTTTCTTTATGAAATATCCTTTGCATATTTTTTTTTGCTAACTAAAATAAACCTAAGCTTATAGTTTGATCTCTCATATGCAAATAATTCGTTAGACGTTCGGTGTCAGCTTTATCTCTGTTGATCAAGTCTATCTGATGCTCTGAATCTTTCTAGTGTTAGCTCAAGCTCTATCTCAGCGTGTCTTTGTTGTAGAACTAGACCTCTTTCAAGCTCCAGATCTTTCCAATCCTAGCACATGGTATCCTATCATAATTGTCTTTTATGTAAGACAACTATACTCTTTGAGTTCTTTGATCCAACGTTGTGCAACTAACTTTCTTAGAATCAATGTCTCTGTCATCCAGTTGTTCTTTGTTCATCCGAGTTCTCTTTGTGGACTAGTTCTCTTAAACTCTAGCCTAAAGTTGCGTGTGCGTTATAGTTCGCTTCTACCGTTCTTGTTCGTTTCACCTTAACTTGTACGTTAGCATGTGTATCACCTGTTACTTGTTTTAACATTAAAGATGCATGTTGATCTTGACTAATTCTTATTCCAATGCCCTTATAAATAAAAAGTGATTAGGTTATAATCCGGTTTTCTTTAATCATGATGTAATTGGTTAATCCCTATTCATAACTAGTTTTTCTAAATAAAAGATGTTAGAGATAAACATCGGTTTTCATAATAAAGTTAATATGCCTAATGACATCATAAATGCCTTTTCAATATTAAATATGTTTAGTTGAACACGTGACATAAAGTTACTCGTCTAGATATCTTACACTTGCTTTATCTTTTTAAAGTAATTGTTAATTTGACATAATTTCTACTCGAATGTTATAAATAAAATATGATTAGGTTTATCGTGATTTCTTTAATTAAATATAACTTGTTTAATAGTAACATAGAGTATTTCTCTGAAATATTCTTTCACGTGATTTCTTAATTAAAATATGCCAAGTGTAGTCTCTTATTGTTTGATAATAATCTCACGATAGTTCCGAGGTTAGTTCTGTTTTCAGCGTTTCTTGCGCTTGCGTAACCAATAGAATCGAGCTCTATCTCAAAGTGATCTTTTCGGTCCTTGCTCAATCTTCCACAATCATCTCTTCAAAGTTAACCAAGCCTCTCCCTTCCAAGCACACTTTGTGTTCTTCAGTGATCCTTAGAATCGATCCTATTCTTTTAGTGCGTTCTTTAAAGCTTTGATTTGATTGATGTATTGTTCTTAGTATATGCTTGCTTGTTTGCTTTGTATGCTTGTGCCCGATAATTGATGCGAGTAGAACGAACGTGGTTCAAGAGCTTGGAAGAATGTGAAGGTGAAGATATTCTGAGCAACTACTCCTTGGTTAAAGGCAAGTGTGTCCTTGATCTTTTGTCCTAATAACTTTATTAATCACTGTTGCATGTGCCTTGCATTAATTTTGATGGGTGCCTATTAAGGATGACTAGCCTCTTTTGACTGTTATCTTGAACCTGGTTCTTAATTAATATTGATGGTAGATATTGCTTAGTGTGCTCAACTGGGTTGGTCATAATCAACATGGTTATCATTTTATGCTCTATGTTCCAATGTGATATGTGATGTTTAATATACAAGACCATGTGTTTAATCGGAACATGGAGAACCACCCAGGAAAACAGTACAACCACAAGAACTAATGGTCAATGGTCTTGGCTGAATAATTAGGAACTTTAGCTTGGGGTGATCTTACCTGATAAGGACAAGGGATCAGCGGTACTGCGGGGTATGGACTCGCTCTAGTAGGGGGTTGGGTGAGTTATTCTTTTATGGTGGGGTATCGACCTGCTAGGGGACTTTATACCTTGCTAACTGATCCGGACCATGTGGGTCACAACTTGTTGGAGAACCTTTGTAAGGGCCATGTAGCGTCCCTATGCAACCACACCTCGGTAGTGTGGTTTGGTGCCTAGCTAGAATCGCATGGTTGGGTTCAAAGTTCTTCGGAGCTTTTACGCTGCTTGTGGTGAAAGTGTACAACCTCTGCAGAGTGTAAAACTAATCGATTAGCCGTGCTCACGGTCAAGAGCGGCCTGGACCCTCACATGATTAATTGAACTTGAAGATGGAATTAAATTGTGATATGTGTTATGGTTATGCTTGCCATGTGCTCATGGTGTATCTTTTATCTTTATGCTTAATTGTGGGTTGGTATAAACTTATACTTTTATTAGTAATCAGGTGCTAATAAAACTTGATCAACTAAAATGCTAAATGCTTATAGCCCAGTCCACTATAAAGCCTTTGCATTCATTCTTTCCCCACACTTGCTGAGTACGACAAGTGCTCACCCTTGCTATAAACAATGTTGCTCAGAAGGAGGAAGCTACTCTGAAGTCTTGTGAAGATGTTGCTGGTTCTAGGCGTACGCAACCCCCAGTCGACTGCCTGTGAAGTTTGGTGTCTTCGTTTCCAAGATATAGCGTAATACTCTGATAATCTCCCTTTTCCTTATGTGATATTGTTTCTGTTATTCACTTATGTCAACTATATGCATGAAAATTGATCATGGCATGCATATAGGTTTGCACTTGGTTTTCTTTGGAAAAACAGGTGTGACAGCCCAGTACCACAACGAGGTGCAAGAAATGCAGGCGAAGAGCGATAACTTGATTCGCAAGAACAAGTCGTTGCGCCAGAAGAATAAAGGTATGTCGCGGCTAGCCTGTTGAGTACTTATTGAGAGTACCTTTGTAGTAGCCTGACTTATTTCTCTAGACTTTTGCAGATCTCGAGGCTCGGATAGACCAGCTGAAGGCATCGGAGACCGATCTGAAGAACATCATCTACCGAGAGAAGGATGCCTGAGAGGTACTTGAGTATGAATATAAGTAGTTGTCTTGTGAGTGCGTCAAGCACATGGAGCTCCGAGAAGCCTCGGACCGTGACCTTGTCAAATGCTATAAATCTCTGTAGAAGCTCAACAAAGACTGCGTGAAGTTGCGGGGACAGCTCAAGGAACTTGAAGAAGCCGCACTTCCTATCACAAGGCTGCTGGTGCCACACCCGGGCGGGCCGAAGATTTCTCCGTTGGTTGACCGACTGAAGGAAGCTCCCGGGTGTCTGGAAGCATATGTGAAGCATTTGGCGAAGTCCATCCCCAACCAGGTCTTGGTGTACATGAAGTCATACTTCCCCAAGGCTCCGGTTGATGTAGTCGTGGGTGGACTAGCCGCCAATTGCTCAGATGACCAATACAAGGAGCTTCTGGAGCAGATGGCGCCAATCGCCGAACAAGTCATAGAGAAACTGAACCTCCAGTAGTTGTCCTGTAGGGTTAGCTTACGGTGACATATGTAATATAAACAAAGTTATGACGAACTTGTTTGAATCTTAATGAAAAGACTTCCATGAAATGAGTACTCGTTGTCGCGATGTATATGTGCGGAGTGCCCATGTGTGGAGTTGTGAGCGAGTAGTAGTACTCGGCAGTAGACCCGTTCGAGGGAAGCACAGTAAAAAAGTTTACTAAAAATCAAACTTTATTACTGAGAAAATACACCTGGATGGCCAGGGCCATTTACAAGTGTAGTTGCCGGGACCCGGAGGCCGCCTGCGGTTGGAGTAGTGCTAGGGCGTGTGGCCGCTTACAGCTGTAGATCCGTTAGTAGCCGTATAGGCTGGATCTAGAAGTACATGGTCTCTTGATAGACCGCTGTTAGAGTCCTTGACGCCCTGAGCAGCCCGAGATCCGTTAGTAGCCGTGATCGCTCGATCTTGGAGTAGAGTAGTCCGGAGACTAGTGCCTGGACCCGGAGGCCGCTCATGGCGAAGGGCCCGAGAGTAGCCGTATAGACTTGAGCCCCCAGAGTAGTCAAGAGACTATGCATAGAATCGACAGAGCTGGTTGACGTTCCACGAGTTGATGATGTCGTCGCCCTCAAGTGTCTGGAGGCGATACGAGCCTGGTCCGGTCACCCTTGCAATTGTGAAGGGACCTTCCCATGGCGAGCTGAGCTTGTGTAGTCCTTCCGTGTTCTGGATGTGACGGAGGACTAGATCACCAACGTTGAAGGAGTGTTCCTTGATGTTGTGATTGTGGTAGCGTCGGATACCCTCGAGGTACCTTGCTGATTGGGCGAGGGCGGCGCAGCAAGCTTCTTCGAGTCCGTCGATGTCAACTCGTCTGCTGTCTTCATATATGCCTTCGTCGTATTGCTCTACTTCCAGCGAGTCCTACATGACGTCGGCAGGTAGAATAGCTTCGGAGCCATAGACCAGGAAATAGGGTGACTGTCCTGTCGGCTTGGTGGGTTGAGTACGCAGCCCCCAGAGTGCATTTGGTAGTTCCTTGATCCACTTTCCTCCTTTTGTGTTAGCAGCATCGTGTAGTCGCTTCTTGAGAGCGTCGGGTACCATCCCATTGGCGCGCTCGACTTGTCCGTTGTCCCGTGGGAGGGAGACTGAGACATACCAGACGTCAATCCCACTGTTCTCGCAGTACTCTCAGAACTGGTGATTGTTGAAGTTGGAACCCAGGTTTGTGATAAAGCGATGGGGTAGTCCGTAGCAGTGCACGAGTTCATCCAAGAAGTCGAGTACCCTGTCGACCTTGAGGCAGGTGACCGGCTTGACATCGATCCACTTGGTGAACTTGTCGATGGCCACCAGAACTCTGTTGAATCCTCCTGGCGCAGTCAGAAGAGGCCCAATCATGTCGAGCCCCCAGCAGGCGAAAGGCCAAGTTGGTGGTATAATGACTAGCTTGTAGGCCGGTACGTGTTTTTGCTTGGCGAAGTATTGACACCCTTGGCACCTTCTGACGAGTTCCTCGGCATCGCCAAGAGCTGTGGGCCAGTAGAAAGCTCATCGGAAGGCCTTGCTGACCAGCGTACGTGAAGACGCATGGTTGCCACAGACGCCTTTGTGGATCTCCTCCAAGATGTCCTTGCCTTCTTCTCGGGGAACACACTTCATGAATACTCCAAAAGTGGCGCCCCGCCTATAGAGTTTGTCCCCGACTAGTACATAGGACTTGGCCCGGTGGATGAGCTGCTCAGCCAAGCTTTTGTCTGTGGGAACCTTCTGCTCGCGGATGTAGTCGATGAAGGGTTCTCGCCACTCCACATCTATCATCATGACCTCCTGGCCAGATGGATGAGGCGCTGGGTCAGTGGTCGTGGGCGCCGACTTCGGGATGGATGGCACGTGAAGCTCGTGGACGAAGGAACCCGCTGGTACTTGAGCACGAGTAGAACCAAGCTTCGACAAGGCGTCCGCTGCAACGTTGTTGTCGCGGACGACGTCATGGAACTCGAGACCATAGAATTTGTTCTCGAGCTTGCGGACTTCTAGGCAGTAAGCGTCCATGTTCTCCTTGTTGCGATCCCAAAACTTGTTGACTTGGTTGATGACCACTGCGCAGTCGCCGTAGACTAGTAGTCACTTGATGCCCAGAGATGCTGCGAGGCGGAGCCCATGTAGCAGGGCTTCGTACTCAACTTCGTTGTTTGAGACCTTCTAGAAGATCTGCAGGACGTACTTGAGTTGTTCGCCTATTGGAGAAATCAGGAGTACCCCTGCACTCGCGCCTTCAAGCTTGAGCGAGCTGTCAAAGTACATCACCCATTGCTCTGGTAGCTCGGTTGGAGTTGGTAGCTGATTTCCCCGCCATTCTGCCATGAAGTCATCTAGTGCTTGCGATTTGATGGTTGTTTGTGGCTTGAAGTCGATGTTGAGGGCGCCGAGTTCGACTGCCCACTTGGAGATTCTTCCAGTAGCATCGTGGTTCCGTAGGATGTCACCGAGCGGGTAGTCAGTGACGACGGAGATCGATTACTCCTGGAAGTAGTGTCGTAGCTTCCGAGGTGATGAGCACTACATATAGTAGCTTCTGTACTGGTTGGTAGCGTGCCTTAGATTCCGACAGGACCTCACTGACGAAGTAGACTGGTAGCTAGACTGGGTAGGCGTGGCCGTCTTCCTGCCGCTCGACAACGGTGGCAGTACTGACCACGTGAGTAGTCGTGGCGAGGTAGAGTAGTAGCTGCTCCTTTTTGCGAGGAGCCACGAGGACTTGTGGCTTGGATAAGAAATCCTTGAGCTGAGCAAGAGCTTGATGTTGGGAAATTCAGGAAAACCCTTTACCCTCGAAACGTCGAGCATTACGAAATTCGTGAAATGAGTTTTTAGGAATCTTGAACCTGCGAAGATCTGGAATCTTGAACCTGCGAAGCTCCGGAGTTACGAACTTGCGAAGATCTGAAGCCCTGGACCTGTGGAGCTCAGAAGTCGTGAACCTGTGAAGATCTAAAGCCTTGGACCTGTGAAGCTCCTGAGATTGCGAACCTGTGAAGACCCGGAGTCACGAACCTGCGAAACCGCGAAATCGAGAGTCTGCGAAATTCGGGAATCTGCTAAATTTCGAGTTCGGAGGTCGCGGCGTATGAAGATTTCTTGAATGGGGAGATTCATGAATTAGTAGGAAGCCAAGTCAAAGACGTCGTCTCAAAAAGTCCGGGTTTGGTGTGTGAACTAGTGGCAGGCTTGTAAATGTATGAGATGTAAAAGACATTCATGTGCGTGTTCACACTAGAAATATTCCTTAGGTTCGAGGGTATTTTCGGAATGTAAAAGTCCCTTCGTCTCCCTATAAAAGGGGGCGTGAGGGCACGTGTAAAGGGATTCACAACTTTTGAGGCTTGAGCAGTCTTTAGGAGATTCCTTATCTCCTCTTGCGACATTTGTGTACTTGAACGTATTCATTTTCCTTTCTCTCGTGTTCGGGGAACTCGTCTGAATTTTCGGACACCCCCAACATTGCTGTCCACCGTGTTTCAGCCGAAAAACAACTCACGATGCCACCACAGAAGAGGTCGAAGAAGAACATTCCTGCTGAGACAGATCAAGAAGAGCACCATCATGTTGAAGGCAATGAAACCTCTTTCGTTCCTGAACCTTCAAACATCACAGATCAAGAACGGAGAGCAAAACTTGAAGCTCTAATGAAAGCAATAGCTGAGAAAATAGCGCACATTCAAGAACAACCTACTGAACAAGAGACACATGAGAACGATGATGATGATGACGAGACCATAGACAGAGAACTAGAAAGAGTTCAGCAGAAGATACAATAGGTGCAGAAAGAGAAAGAAAAATTCGCAAGCCAATTGCAAGCAAAAAGAAAGGCCTTTGAAAAACTAGAGAGACTCAACCAAGCAAAAGAACAAATTGAAGCAATTCAAAGAGAAATAGATGAAATGAAAGAACAAGAAAACAGTTCACTTTGGCAAGAATCACCACTTCACAACTCTGGACGAAACAGGAGAACCCCGAAAGAAAATTTTTTCGTGGGAAATGGAATTTCACAGTTCGTGGATTCCGAATCACCTCTATCCATAGGGCTGCAAACAGCACCATGGCCACCAAAATTTAAACCAGTCTCTCTTCCGAAATATAACGGCTTCGGAAACTCCAGGCAGTTCCTCATGAGGTATGAATTGGCTGTAAACTCAGTAGGAGGAGACGATGTTGCACTAGCCAAATCCTTCATCTTTGCCAGCGAAGGACCAGTCCTGAATTGGTATTCTCTGCTGCCACCGCATTCAGTTTGCAGCTGGGTAGACCTCAAGACAAAATTCATGCAAGCATTTCAGATGTTCCATGACACAACAGCTGAATCATCAGATCTATATAACTGCAAGAAGAAAGACAGAGATCCATTACGGAACTTCGTGAGAAGGTTCATGCAGTAGAGATCCCAGATCCCAGAAGTTGGTGACAAAACAACGATCAAGGCACTGATCAAAGGTCTGACTCCAGGACCAACAGCTTCGCATCTGACGTGAAGAAACCCAAGACGGTTGAAGAACTTTTTCATGAACTAGAAGAATACATCTTGTCCGATGATGATCATCGCAAAAGAGTGGCCGAACGAAATGAAGCACGACATGGCAACAGAGAAATGAATTGGAGACCGCAATCCCAGAATCTACGAAACATCAACAATGTACAAAATCCTCAGCCTAACCAGAACAACAGACCAAGCACAAGAGGAGGATTTGCACCCAGGGGAAGGGGAAGAGGAAGAGGACCCCCGAGACTAACGAATCACAACCCAAGAGACCCGTATTTCTATTGTTAGTATCATGGAAGAGGACACAGCACTGAAGGATGCCCAGAAACGAAGAAGAATATCGCAAGAATTCAGCAAGAGAAAGCTTTGATGAGCATCACATCCTCAATGCCGAACCAACTTCACCCGAATTTCTGGCAGCCACAGTTCATGAACTCTCAACCAAGTACAGTCGCAATGCAGCAATTTCAAGAACGACAACCATCATGGCAACCCTCTCCAGCAATTTTTCCCTCAGTCGCAGGCAGTTCAGTCAATCCAGCAACCACAGCCAATTCGAGAAATCTTGCCACCACCACCTAATAGTTCGTCAAGACCAGAATCAAGTTCAAGACCCCAGAACTCGAAAGCTTTGCCATCCTTCAGGACCATCATGCCAATTTCAGGAGGCTCAGCCATGGAATTTGAAACTAAGAAGCAAAGAAACAATTATTTCAGGTCTGTGAACACCATCGTCAATGATGGTCCGGCTGCGCGACCAGAATGGGCTAAGGTGCCAATCACTTTCACTGAAGAGGATTTCAAACTGAAATCCGCGATTCACAATGATGCCATGGTTATCGAGGTAAACATAGCTGGGTGGATCATTGGAAAAGTCCTAGTAGACAATAGAAGTTCGGCAGATATTTTATTCTTGAAAACTTTCGAGAAAATGAACATGAGCTAGCACATGTTGCACCCGCCACAATACCCGTTGCAAGGTTTCGGAGGAAAACCAATCAAGCCAGTTGGAAAGATATCGCTTCTTGTGTCCTTCGGAGATCTTAACAATGCCAGAACAGAGACTCTCACCTTTGATGTGGTCGACATCTATCACCCGTATCTTGCGATTTTCGGCAGAGGCTTCATGAACAAATTCGACGTAGTCATAAGACAACAATTCTTGTGTATGAAGATACCTGCACCCAAGGGGGTTATCACAGTGTTCGGCGATCAACAAGAGGCCAGAAACATAGAAAAAGGCCAAACCCCGGGCCAGACAAATGTGTACCAGTTGAAAACAGCTGAAGAAAGGAAGGAACCTTACGAAGAGACCAAGCGGGACAAAGAAAAGATTGAGATAGCAGCTGATGATGAAACCAAGAAAGTATACCTGGATGACATGCCCGACAGAGCAATCACAATTGGGGCTCACCTCGATCCTGAAGAAGAGAAAGAGCTCATAAAATTCTTGAATAAGAACAAGGATGTTTTTGCCTGGTCAGCCAAAGACCTGCAAGGCGTTGACAGGGACATCATTAAACATGCCCTGGAAACAGATGAAAGAATAGTTCCCAAAAAGCAGAAACTTCGGAAAATGTCCGAAGAAAAAGTGAAAGCAGTTGAAGCTGAAGTTCAAAGGCTGCAAGACGCGAAAGTGATTAGAGAGGTGAAGTATCCTGTCTGGCTGGCCAACACTGTACCAGTAAAGAAGAAGAATGGAAAGTGGAGAATGTGTGTAGACTTCACGGATTTGAACAAGGCATGCAAGAAGGACGATTTTCCCCTTGAAAGGGTAGATAAAATCGTAGATGATGCAGCCAACAGTGAGATGCTCTCACTCCAGGACATGTTTTCAGGATATCATCAGATCAGAGTTCGTAAAGAAGACGAAGAAAAGACAAGCTTTATCACTCCCCTCGGGACGTTTTGTTTCGTGAGAATGCTAGAGGGGCTGAAAAATGCGGGATGCACATTTTCGAGAATGATAGCAATAGTCCTCCATCCTCAAATTTGGAGAAACATTTTAGCATACGTGGATGACATAGTCGTCAAAAGTGTCCAGAGAAGAGATCACATCAGTGATTTGGCAGAGACATTCGCGAACTTGAGAGCAGCGAATCTGAAGCTAAATCCTGAAAAGTGTGTTTTCAACATTCACAAAGGGAAAGTTCTCGGATGCCTGGTCTCAACAAAGGGAATAGAGGCTAATCCTGACAAAAAGAAGGCACTGGTAGAAATGCAAGATCCAGTTTTTGTGAAGGATGTGCAGAAATTGACAGGAAGAGTGGTCGCGCTCAACAGGTTCATTCCTAGGGATGTAGAAAGAAGCTTACTATTCTTTCATGTTCTTAGAAGTACTAAGAATTTTTAGTGGTCCAAAACTCGGAAACAAGCTTTCCAACAACTAAAAGACTACCCGTCTAACATGACCAAGTTGTGCCCTCCCGAACCAAGATTGCCACTTCTCCTATATGTGTCTGCATCAAATTCGGTGGTGAGTGCCGTGTTAGTGCAAGAAAAGGAAGAAAAAGGAAAGCTCAAGCAAATTCCAGTATATTTCGCTTCAGAAGCCCTTTCTGGCTCGAAAATCTTCTATTCTAAGTTGGAAAAGATTGCATACGCAGTCATCATGGCTGCGAGAAAGCTGAGACATTACTTCGAGGGTTACAGGATAAGGGTCATCACCAATCAACCACTGAGTGACTTGTTCGCAAATAGGGAGGCATCTACCCGAATAATCAAGTGGGGCACTGAACTCTCAGAGTACATCGTGGACTTCGAGAGAAGAAGCGCGATAAAATCGCAGGTCCTGGCAGACTTTGTCGTGGATTGGACGTCACCAACTCAAAATCTCGATGAAGAAATACCTACTCCTTGGATAAGGGAGTTTGGTGTCATAAGGGAGTTGGAATTTCGGCAGTGGTAACATCCCCGGCGGGAGTGGTGATAAGATATGCAGCTCCGCTCATATTCACGAATAATGAGCAATCTATGAACAATACAACAGAGTATGAAGCCTTACTCTTAGCACTGAGGAAGATGAAAGCCTTAGGACAGCAGACCTTCATACTCAGAACGGATTCAAAAGTTATTCAAGAACATGTTGAGAAAGAAAGTGAAGCAAGGAATACAGTTTTGATGAAGTACGTGGAAAAGGTCAGAGAAATGGAAAGGCACTTCAAAGGTTACTCAATACAGCATATTCCAAGAGACGACAATAATGAAGTAGACAAACTGGCGAAAGCAGCAGCCAGAAATCAAGAATTGCCTCCTAATGTGTTCTTCAAAATCATCAAAGATCCATCTATCAAGGAGTCAAGGCTGAAAATCGTGAATGTTATGGAAACTCCCGATTAGAGAGCAGAAATCATGGCTTATCTGAGAGGTCATTATGAACCACAAGATGAGTTGCAGGAAAAAAGATTGAAACTAAGGGCAAGGGGCTATGAAGGACCGATACGGCGAACCAGAGAGGGGGGGGGAGTGAATGGGAGCCGATAAAAATTCATCTCGAAGGAGATGGAAACTTCAACAAGATGAACACGGCTTCCAACACACGTCTCTGACTCACTACCCACGTTGGCCAAACCCACGTAGCCACTGGAGTGCCACTGGACCTAGGAACCAACACACAACCTTCCGACCCGAGAACGCAGCAGAACACCAAACCTCGAGTCTACAGACCAACACCGGTCAGACCGGTGAGCACCACCGGTCAGACCGGTCCCTGCTGGTGAAACTGGGCAACTTCCACTAAGTGGCTTCACATCGGTCAGATCGGTGTAACGCACCGGTTAGACCGGTCACAGCCGGAAAGCCCCCAAAGCACCAAACAGGCCAACCGACCACCAAACTGACCCAAACTCGAAACAGCAGCAACACAGGACAATAGCGAACACACCCAGACGTTCACCCGAGCAAAAACCCACCAAGGGTTGCACCAGTCAGACCAGTCAAGAGCATCGGTCAGACCGGTGTAGCCTGGGCAGCTCAGGATGAACAGCACCGCGGGTCAACTCCCCCAAATCCAAACCTCGATCTCCCGAATCGCTCAACGAACTTGAACACGACTTTGGTGATATTAGGAACACCTCATGAGGAGTTGAAGGACCGATACGGCGAACCAGAGAGGGGGGGAGTGAATGGGAGCCGATAATAATTCTTGTCGAAGGAGATGGAAACTCCTACAAGATGAATACGGCTTCCAACACACGTCTCCGACTCACTACCCAAGTTGTCCAAGCCCACGTAGCCACTGAAGTGCCACTGGACCTAGGAACCAACACACACAACCTTCCGACCCGAGAACGCAGCGGAACACCAAACCTCGGGTCTACAGACCCACACCGGTTAGACCGGTGAGCACCACCGGTCAGACCGATCGCAGCCTGAAAGCCCCCAAAGCACCAAACAGGCCAACCGACCACCAAATTGACCCAAACTCGAAACAGCAGCACCACGAGACAACAGCGAACACACCAAGACGTTCACCCGAGCAAAATCCCACCAAGGGTTGCACCGGTCAGACTGGTCAGGAGCACCGGTCAGACCGGTGTAGCCTGGGCAGCTCGGGATGAACAGCACCCGCGGGTCAACTCCCCCAAATCCAACACTCGATCTCCCGAATCGCTCCACGGACTTGAACAAGACTTTGGGGGTATTAGGAACACCTCATGAAGAGTCCATAGCCAAGTTTAATCCAACCAAAACTCGTCCAAAAAGGAGGAATCAAGGAAATCCCGCCAAAAGCACTTCTAACCCAAGAACTCAAGAAACCCCAAAATCGAGCACCTTTACTCACGGATTTGGGAGGGGAATCACAGCCCAAAGAACCACGAAGGGTTCCCACAAATTTCCCCCATCAAATCCCCAAGAGAAAGGTCCCGAAAACAACCTGAAGAAATCACCAAGAGAAAGGTCCCCACCGGTCGGACCGGTCGGACCCACCGCCGGGCCGGTCCGGCGGCCGCCGTGCCTCCGTCTTCGGTTCTCCGGTCTTGGCTTTGTGGATCAACCAAGGAACCCGGTGGTTTTCTCGGTGAACCACCGGAAACCCCGCGAACTCGGTGTAGCCTCCGCCAATCTCCACTCATGACTTGGCTCCCACGTAGTCCCGGCTCGACCTTGGTTTTGAGGTTCAACCAAGAAACCGTTCACGACTTCATCTTGCTTGCTCATGCCACCATGCGGTCCGCACTTGACCCCGCCGGCCACCGGTCCCTCGAACGAAGCCTACTTGTCTTCTCCACACCCGGAGGCCTCACCGGCGACGACCTTTCGCGCTTGTTCTTCACCGCACCAACGGCGGTCAAGCCGCAACCGCACCCGCAATACTTAGCCAAGAATCGGTCCACACAACGTTGTCAATCACTCATCACACAAGGAAGCGACCATCCACCGGTCCTCGAACCACACATGGTCCTCAATCTCCCCCTTGATGAGTGCATTGATAACACCCACATGAAAGTAACAAGAGAGAAAAGAAAAAGAAAAGAAACGAACAAAAAGAAACTCCAACAAGCGATCGAAAGCCAAACAAAGGCAAAAAGCAAGATCACTTGAAGAAGACAAGTCTCGGACCCCTTAGGCAAGGGCAACAGCTCGACACATCCGAGACAAAGCAACGCTCAAGCAAAGCGCAAACCACCAAAGCAAAGCTCAAACAACCACAAAGAGCTCCCTCTGCACACATGCAAGCTCCCCCTGAACCAATGCACCTCCCCCTGGACGAATGCATGTAAGACACCACTTGAAACAGGGCAGCTGCAACAACTTAGCCCTGACTGGTCAGACCGGTCAACACCACCGGTCAGACCGGTGTGCAACATGTGAACAGAACCAGCACTTACACCGGTCAGACCGGTGACCCAGACCGGTCAGACCGGTGCACAACAGAGCCCAGAAATGGCTCGAAACCACCTGAAAACCTTCTGAATGCACCCAGCAAGCCATTTCAAGCTCAAACTTCTCCCCCTTGTTGGCAATGCTTGAATCAAGCCAAAAGTGCAAAAAATGCAACCTAGAGCTTCTCAAATAGACAAAATTCAACAAAGAATGCTACACATGTCCAAATGAGCAAGTTAGATACTCTACAGCTTCATATCGATCTCAACTACATGATCACCAAGTTTCACAACCTTTGGACGAAGCTAAGATGGATTTTAGCAATTTTGCGAAAAACTTGCCTCTCATGAGCAAAGTCCTAAACATGATCAAAGCATATCAAAAATGGCAAAGCCACACAAACTTCATGCTAGGACAGCCATTCTAATCATAAGACCATCACAAACAACCACAAGCACCTCATGTCATGTCAAAGCCACCGAGCCATGTGCCTGGTTCTATGTATGAGACTTCTCATTGGTAGGCATCATTCAACGGTTTAGCACCCAAAACAAATTAAATTCAGCACATATGACATGGGAGCATATTTTCCAAGCATTTTTCATTTCATTTTCAGATTGATGAATGGTACATGAAATGTCTTTGCGACAAAAAGGAACTTATGCCCCTCCACAAGATAAAACAAGAGGGCTAAACATTCATGATGGCAAACGAGCCTTTGGCCCCATATGATCAATAAACTAGCTATCCAACCACAAATTAAGCATAGCAAAGCCACTAAAACATGTCAAGATCATATAAAAGCATTTACACATGAGAGAGCATACATGTGACATTTTCAAAAACATAGCTATCAACCATGGATTATTCATCAAGATCATCAAGAGCTAAGCCAAACTAACCATAGCATACCAAACAAGCTCACAAAGATATATATCTCATTCCATGGTGAACAATGTATATGAGAGAAGCTTTTCCTAACCAATGCACATGATACAAAATGCATGCAATCTAAGATACAAGGATGCCTATACATCATGTTACATATGCCATGCCAAATGCAAGAAATGCGCAAAGAAAAGCTATACATATGCTACAAAGAGAGCTCCCACACACCCAACTCAAGAAATCAAGCACACACCAAGTTCCCCCCTCAAACGAGTGAAAGTTGCTTGATCTAGGGGTTTGGTGAAAATATCGGCTACTTGGTCATGTGTGGGTATATGGATCAAGGCTATCTTCCCTTTCTCTACGTTGTCTTTCAGAAAATGATACCTCACTTCTATGTGCTTGGTTTTGGAATGGAGCACTAGGTTCTTTGCAACGCTTATGGCACTGGTGCTATCACATTGAAGTGGGACATGGGTATACTCCTCACCAAAGTCACTCATGGTGTAGGTGATCCAAAGGAGCTGAGAGCAACAACTAGCAGCGGCAACATACTCGGCCTCGGTCGTGGATTGAGCAACACTCGACTGCTTGCGGGAAGACCAAGACACCAAAGAGGAACCCAAAAACTGGCAAGTCCCCGAAGTGGACTTCCTATCCAACCGACACCCGGCAAAATCCGCGTCTGAAAAACCATGAAGCGCCAAAGAAGAAGACGTGGAGTACCAAAGGCCGAAGTCGGGAGTGTGACGCAAGTACCTGAAAATTCTCTTCACCGCTTGCCGATGCGAAGTCCTAGGAGACGCTTGAAAACGAGCACACAGACACACCGAGAACTGTATGTCTGGCCTCGTCGCCGTCAAGTAGAGGAGTGACCCGATCATGCTCCGGTACTCCTTCTGGTCCACATGTTCACCTTCCTCGTCCGCATCAAGAGATGTAGTCGTACTCATCGGCGTCGTCATAGCCTTGGAGTCCTCCATCTTGAACTTCCGCACAATGTCCTTGGTGTATTTAGCATGGTGCACAAATGTTCCTTCCTTTGATTGCTTGATTTGTAGCTCGAGGGAGAACTGCAACTCGCCCATCATGCTCATCTCAAACTCCCTGCTCATATCATCTACAAACCTTGCAACAACAGAGTTAGACGAGCCACCAAAGACAATATCATCCACGTACACCTGCACAATCAGGATATCTCTGCCCTGCCTCAGCAAAAACAAGGTCTGATCGACCTTCCCCATCTCAAAACCTCTCTCAAACAAGAACCCCCTCAACCTACCATACCAAGCTCTAGGCGCCTGCTTCCACCCCATACAGCGCCTTCCTCAACTTGTACACCCGGTGGGGGTACTTCTCACTCTCAAACCCCGGAGGCTGCCTCACATACACTTCTTCCTCCAACACACCATTCAGGAAAGCACTCTTCACATCCGTCTGGTGCAACTTGAACCCTTTAGCCACAGAAAAGGCTAGAAGGATCCTAATCGCCTCCAAACGAGCTACGGGAGCAAAGGTCTCCTCATAGTCGATCCCCTCCTTCTGACTGAACCCTTGAGCAACAAGTCTTGACTTGTTCCTCACAACCTCACCTTTCTCTCCCTCTTTGTTTTTCCACACCCACTTTGTACCAATCGGCTTACACCCTGGGGGAGGGTCAACCAACTCCCACACCTGATTCCTCTCAAAGTTCTCCAACTCCTCATGCATCGAATTAACCCAATTGTGATCAGATAGAGCGTGTCCAATATCTTTGGGCTCGAAAGAAGCAACAAATGCAGCATGAGCGAAATGAGAGTTGTTCCGAACCCTTGACCGTGTAGTGCGTTCATCCATGTCGCCGATGATCCTCGAAGCTGGGTGATCCACTTGTACTCACCGGGGAGGTTCTCGCCTTGATGCTACCTCCCCCTCAACATCAGCTTCTCCTCGTTGTTGATTTGTCGTCGTAGGTGTAGCAGAGGGTCCATCCATCATCGTAGTCGAAGTAGTGGGTACATGTTCGGCCGGGGGCACCACACCGCCATCTTCATCCTCTCCATGTTCATACTCCTCCTCCTGAAAGATCTCCTCGCCAAGCTCATCATCACCTGCACACTCAAAGACAAGCTGACTACGTGGCTCTGTCTCGTCGAAGGTTACCTCGCAAGTCTCCACGATTTGGTTAGTTTCAAGATTGAGCACACGATATGCTCTAGAGTGAGATGCATAACCAAAGAAAATACCATCGACGAGACCTAGCCTCAAACTTATCCAACTTCCTCGCCTTTCTTCGAATGAAACACTTGCAACCAAAGACATGGAAGTGACTCACCTTGGGTGTGCGACCATGCATCAACTCATAGCATGTCTTCTTCTTGTGCACTCTGAGGTATATCCTGTTCGACACATAGCATGCGGTGTTCACCGCCTCAGCCCAATACCTCCTCGGAGTCCTATGCTCATCAAGCATCGTCCGAGCCATCTCGCACAAGGTCCTGTTCTTCCTTTCCACAACACCATTTTGAGGAGGCGTATACGGATTCGAAAACTGGTGCTCAAGACCCAAGTCATGGCAAAAGGTTTCAAAACGAGAGTTTCTGAATTCCGAGCCATTATCACTGTAGATAGATCGTATGGCATCTCCGTGCCTCTCGTTCCTCAACCTCAAGACTAGATCTCGAACAAAACCAAACGTCTCCCCCTTATCCTCGAGAAAGAACACCCACGCATACCGAGAGTAGTCGTCCACCACAACAAGGACATACCACTTCCCACCCGTAGATCGCACACGAGCTGGGACAACAAGGTCCATATGGAGCAGCTCCCATGGACGCTTAGTCATCACATCGATGAGAGGCGGGTGAGAAGAGGCTACCATCTTGGCATGCCTACACGGCGCACAAACCAACTCTTTCTCAAGCCTCAACCGTGGCAATCCTCGGACCAAATTGAGTTTACTCAAGCGTGACAAAAGGTCAAAGCTCAAGTGACCCAACTTCCTATGCCACTTCCACAACTCACTCGAAGAACCAGCCAAGAAACAACGCTCCACACCCGAAGACTGAGAAAAATCAGCACGAAACACCTGACCCTCGGGAACGACCATACAGACAAGGTCCCCTCAAGAGTCCACAATCCGAGAACCACCTGGCCGAAACAACACCTCAAAACCCTCATCCAACAAGCCGGGACACGAAAGCAAATTGTACCCCGGCGATTGAACAAGAGCAACACGCCTCAGAGTGATCTTGTCACTCACTTTGATCTCACCTTCTGAAAGCACACGCCCACGCCCATTGTCCCCAAAGGTGATGTACCTCTTCGTCACCACCGGGATAAGACTTGAAAACCACCCCCTGTCTCCGGTCATATGCCTCGAGCAACCGAATTCAATCAACCAAATGTTCTTCAAGTCTCCCACCTGAAATTCAACAACGAGCACGTGAGCGAACAAACGACTCAAAGACGGGGTTAGTACCAAAAGAGTAAAACCAGTGCCGAGCCATTTGCTCGAAAGTGGGGTTAGCATCAACCAAAGCATCTCTCCTACCAAAACTACCTCCACGAACACCACCACGGTAACCACCCTGAGGGAACCACCCCTCTCTGCATGGAGGAGGACCAAATCCACGCAAGAAAGCCCGTGGAACGTCCCTCCTCTCCAAATCAAAGCTACGACCCCTCCGATCCCCGTATTGAGCACGAGGAGGAGAACGCCTAGCAAACTGGCCACCTGCACCCTTTCCAGCACAGCCACCAGAACCACGACCACCAGAAACAACCCTCGCACCTGTACGAGCTCGAAACCCAAACAGCTGTCTGTCCAGACCCGCACCGGTCTGACCGGTGCTCCACACCGGTCTGACCGGTGTGACCTGGGCAGCAGCAGCTCCAGCAACCTTCCGCTCTCCCCATGCCCGAACTGTCCTCACACTCGCCTTGGCCCTGGGCATCTGCATACGAGGCTCAAGTACACCATCAGAAGGGTGGTACTTGTCCTTGTTAGCCCACTCTTTTGCCATTCTCTCCTCTCGCTTCCTCTTGAAGCAAAACTCCTCCTTATGGCCATCTCTCCCACAATAGCCACAATGGAACCTCACAAGCTTAGGATTTGGCTTGGGATGTGGCTGCTCACTCGGGTTCTCTACACTCAACTCCTCCACCGGTTTCTCACCGCTAGCCTTCTCACACTCCTTCCCAACGAACACTTTCCCCGAAGTGCTCACAAACTTGATAGGCTTTCGGAGATCATTTGTGGGTTTAGGAAACATGGGTGGAGCTGGGGTTGTGTCTAGACGGTTCCTAAGATGGTTGGGTTTTGGAGGGAAATCATTCTTGTGGTGGGTTTTTGGTGGCTCCGGGATATTCTCTCCACTTCCCTCACCAACCTTGTTTGCCCCTAGTCCCTCACCATCTTGCCTCTTAAAGGCCTCGATCATCATCCTCAACTGAGGCTCATGACCGGGCAACCAACCCATCAACTTCCTCAGCTCATCATTCTCATCCTGCAAATGATCAACATAGTGTGCAAGTTTCAGATTTTTCAATGCATGCATTTCACAGGTAGAGCATGATGTAGGAATGGGTTCCTTCAGCTTAGCCTCAAGAAAACTAGTGTAAGCATGCATCTCATCAATCTTAGCATGCAAAATAGGGCAAGAAGTGCAAGCACCTAGCAAAGCAGATCTAGATTTCAGCTCAGCCACTTCAACCCTAAGCACATCTAGTTCCTCACACTTGGAGGCATGCTTTTCCTTGAACAAAGCAAGATCAGCAAGGAAAATAGAGCAATCAGCACAATCAACCTCATCCGAAACAACAAGGCTAGCCTTAAGGGAATCAATCTCAAGCTTGCTATCAAGCATCTGTGTCTCTAGCTCAGCCACTCTAGTCCTAGCATCCTCGAGTGAAGCCCTAAGCTCTTTCCTCATTTTCTTGGCCTCTCTAAGCATGTCATCACGGTTATCAAGCAAAGAGCCAAGCCTCTCATTCTCCTGGCGCAGGAAGGGAAGTTCATCACACACCTCGTCGTCGGACTCAGAGTCCGATGTCGTATGGACCTCCCTGGGCCCACTACCTCGGTGGGTACCAGGACCGACTACTCGGTGGGCCCCTGGGACTACCCGGCTTGCTCTACACGGCACCTGAAGGCGTGGAGCACAAGGACTACACAGGAGTAGTACTCGGTTAGGGAGCTGTACATGTTCCGCACTGTATAGAGGACTCCTAGACGTACTCGACTGGTACTCTCTCCCTACTCCGACTTGTAACCCTGCCTCCTGGACTATATAAGGCGAGGCAGGGACCGATCTCAGGATCACCTCACCTCATCCAATCCCCTACAACTCACGGCGCACTATTGCACCATCTTGTAATCGTGCCCTATCAATCCAGAGCTACGCAGCATATAGGACGTAGGGTATTACGCACTTCGCGGCCCGAACCTGTCTAAATTGTGTGCCACGTGTCTCTTCCTTCGAGTTACCTGTCTCGGCGAGTCACAATCATCTACTTCGGGTACTCCCCGTAGTAGGTTGCCGGTCTAAAACACCGACAGCTGGCGCGCCAGGTAGGGGGTCTCGCTCGAGATCAAATGGCGAACTCGACGGCTTCCATCCACTTCAAGCCAACTGTCGCCTTCAACCGCGGCGACACCTTCGTATTCGGCGCCTGGGTCTGCACTGCAGATGGCGCGGGCTCCTTCCAGTGCCGCCTAATCATGCAGCCCAACCCGAGGACAGGCCTCGTGACGCTTCCCGAAGTTGTCACAGGCGAACTCGCCGGCAAGTTCGGCGAAATTTCGCTCTTCAACCACCACGCTGACTTCGAGCTCGAGTCCGTCTCCAACTCGAACCCGACGTCGCCATGGGCCGTCGCATGCGAGCCCGCTTCTCAGCCATCGCGGGCGGCCCCCTCTCCACGCGAGCACTCCGCGCGTGGCCCACGCACCCTCAGCCGGGCCCACACGGGGGCTCCTACCCCACGCCGGGCCAGCAAGGAGCCCGTACCCAAGTACAACTCGGACTCCGACGCCGTCCCCGATCGCGTCTCGGACTCCAGCCCTCTCTCCGAGTTCTACTCGAACCCGGACTACGAGTTCGACTTCGGGTCGGACCCTGAGGAGCCCGAGTCCGAAGACGACTCCACTGAGCTTCCCTTGTCAGGGCCAGCCTCGGGGCTGGTTATAAAATCAACGCCGGCCGGGAGATACGTCTACTGGCCAGACCGCAAGCCCGCTGACCTGGTAAAGGGAGACTCACGCTACGTCGCCTACATTGACTCTCTACCGTTCCAGGAGGGAACACCACTAACCTGGGCTGACTCGAATACACCAACTGAGGTGGCACCCTCTGAGTCCAGCCTGGGTACCCCCGATCGCCAAGTCTTCATGGCTGCCGGCGACACCCAGGACCTTCGAGCACCGGCGAGGACAGTACCGGAGGACATCTCCGCGGACGAGCCGTCCGCCAACGCACCCGCAGAGACCGTCGCCAACGGGGACGCACGACGCGAACGCAACAGAAGCACGGCCGAACGGCGCCGGCGGCTCGGAGACAACCTCCCCATCCGCAACCTTGCGGAAGCTCTCGAGGCGGTCGAGAGCGAGTACACACCACCCCCCGAGCGATTGCCTCATGTCGATCACAACGATCGCACGCCGGGCTCGGGGCATACGCGCCGGAGAGGTCATCGCCAAGCTCGGCCGAAGAAGCCTACTTCATGCGGGTCGACAACGAGTCAACCAACCTCCTCCGGCTAAACCCCGCGACAACGAATCTACTAGTCGCAGCGCCAACGCTGGCCCCAACCGTACTCGAGCTGACCTTCCAGCCGATCCAAACCGCCGCCGCTCCAACGCCGGCGGACCTTCACAAAGAAGACCAAGGCAACCGAGAAGTTGTTCCCCACCGCGCTCCGGCCGGTGGCGGCGGCAACGACCCCGACGGCGGCGGCGGCCGACGGCGGCGGCTCCAACCACGGGGCCAACAGGAGAGCCGGAGGCGGCGGCCGTCGCGGCGGCCGAGGCCACGCGAACGCCCACGCTTTCGGCGCCTCGCGCGGCGGGTACGACGCTCGCCAGAAGATCGAGGAGCTGCGGTGGAAGAAGTCGACCACTGCTGCTGAGGGCGACGGCTTCCCCGCCTTATCACCTCGGCTTCGCAACCTGCTCCTCCCCGACAAGTTCAAGCCTTTGGGGATCACCAAGTACGACGCGAAGCAGGATCCCATCCAGTGGCTCCGATGCTACGCCCTCTCCATCGAGAACGGCCGGCGGCAACGGCGACACCAAATGCCTCTACTTCCCCTTCGTCCGGACCAAGCACCACTCACATGGCTCGAGTCGCTCGACAAGCACTCGATCGACAATTGGGACCAGCTCAAGGAGCAGTTCACGAGCAACTTCGCGGGCGCCATGGGCCGTTCGGGTACTCGCATGGACCTGGCCATGATCAAGCAGGAACAGGGCGAGACCCTCCGCAAGTACATGCGCCGCTTTTTCGACAAGCGCGCTACCGTCGTCGACGTCACCGACAAGGAGGTCATCGACCTCTTCCAGGACGACCTCTACCATCGCCGCACCTTCGAGGACTTCGGTCGTTGCCGCCCCAGGTCCATCCCCCACCTCAAGGACATGATCACGTCCTGGGCGGATGAAGAGGACAAGGCCAACGCCAAGTACGACGCCATCCGCGGCAAGTCCAAGCGAGAACCGGGCGGCGGCGGCGCGCAGCAATGCAAACCAAGGCGGCCGCAACAACAATAACAACAACAAGCAACTACTCGGGTCCCAACCGCAAGCGCAAGCCGGACAACACCGTCGCGGCTATCCGGCCGCCCTGCGAAAGGGAACTCGAAGAAGAACTCTGGCGGTTTTAAAGACCTGCTGAAGGAGAAGTGCCCGTGGCATCCAAACGGCAACCACACTACCGAGCAGTGCTACCAGCTCAGGCATGCGCTCAAGGATACGCCGGAGCCACCGCACCCTCACGACCAAAAGGGCAAGAACAAAGAAGGACGGCGACAACAACGACTTCCAAGAACCCGAGAAGACCGTCAATGTCCTCTTCGGCGGACTGCCCAGCAGGCGGGAGCAGAAGGCTACCCGTCGTGAAGTGATGTCCATTGAACCAGCGGTCCCGACCGCTCTCAGGTGGTCGGAGGTACCCATCACCTTCTCCCGCGCGGACCAATGGACCAGCTTCTCCGAACCAGGACGGTTCCCCCTCGTCCTGAAGCCAACGGTGGCGGGCTCCAAGCTCAACAAGGTGCTCATCGACGGTGGAAGCGGGCTCAACGTCCTCTTCACCAAAACCTTGAAGAAAATGAAGCTCGACGTCACCCCCATGCTCACCAAGAGCAGCACGCCCTTCTACGGCATCGTCCCAGGCAACGCGGCTATCCCACTGGGCTCAGTGGTACTGCCAGTTACCTTCGGGGCGTCTCGGGACAACTATCGCACCGAGTACACCAAGTTCGAGGTCGCGGATTTCGAGACCTCCTACCACGCCATCCTCGGCAGACCGGCCATCGCCAAGTTCATGGTGGTGCCCCACTACACCTACTTGGTACTCAAGATGCCAAGTCCAGCCGGTGTACTCTCCCTCCAAGGGGACTTGAAGATCTCCCACGACTGCGACACAGAAGCCGTGGCGATCGCTTCCACAAACCAAGTACCCAACGCGATGATGGAGGTCTACGCCGCGTCGAAGAAGCTTGCTACAAGAGAACTCGACATCCCGCAGAAGTCCGACGCCGCCAACAAGCCTCGGCCACCCGAGGAGGTACTCGTCAGGACGGTCGACCTCGGAACAGGCGACCCCAACAAGACCACCACCATCGGGGCCGGCCTCGACCCCAAATAGGAAGACGCGCTCATCGGCATTCTTCGGGCTAACCGCGACATCTTCGCGTGGAAGCCGACGGACATGCCGGGAGTGCCCGGGGAGCCGATTGAGCACTGCCCAAACGTCGATCCAAAGGCCACCCCTAAGCGACAACACCTCCGACGTTTTGCCGACGACGGACGGGACGCCATCAAGAAGGAGCTCGCCAAGCTACTCGCACCGGCTTCATCGGAGAAGTTTTCCATCTCGAGTGGCTCGCCAACCCCGTCCTCGTCCGCAAGAAGAACTCGAACGATTGGAGGATGTGCGTCGACTACACCGACCTCAACAAGCACTCCCCAAGGACCCCTTCGGGTTGCCGCGGATTGATCAAGTCATCGACTCCACGGCGGCCGCGACCTGCTCTGCTTCCTCGACCGCTACTCCGGTACCACCAGATCGCAATCAAGGAGGAAGACCAGGAAAAGACCGCGTTCATCACCCCGTTTGGCGCGTACTGCTACACGACCATGTCATTCGGGTTGAAGAACGCCGGCGCTACCTATCAACGGGCCATCCAGGCCTTCTTCAAGCGGCAACTCAACAAGAACGTCGAGGCTTACGTGGATGACGTGGTTGTCAAAACCAGGGACTCCAGTACCCTCATCGACGACCTTGAAGAGACCTTCGCATCGCTACGCGAGTACCGCTGGAAGCTCAACCCGAACAAGTGCGTCTTCGGCGTCCCTTCGGGCAAACTACTCGGCTTCATCATCAGCCAGCGCGGCATTGAAGCCAACCCCCGAGAAGATCTCCGCCATCACCGGCATGAAAGCTCCCACGAGCATCAAAGACGTCCAGAAGCTAACGGGGTGCATGGCGGCATTGAACGAGATTCATCTCGAGGCTAGGAGAACGGGGGCCTCCCCTTCTTCAAACTACTCAAGCATCACGAGAAGTTCGTGTGGACTCCGAGAGGCGGATCAAGCCCTTGCCCAGCTCAAGGACTTCCTCTCAAAACCCCCAATCCTCACGGCTCCTCACAAGGGCGAGCGCCCATCGCTCTACCTAGGGCCGTGACTACTCACGTGGTCGCATCGCCATCGTTGTCGAGCGGCGGGGAAGACGGCCACGCCTACCCGGTCCCGGCGCCCGGTCTACTTCGTCGGCGAGGTTCTATCGAGTCCAAGGCTCGCTACCGGCCCGTGCGAAGCTCCCGTACGCTCTACTCATCACCTCGCGGAAGCTACGACACTACTTCCGGGAGTACTCGGTCTCCGTCGTCACCGACTACCCGCTCGGCGACATCCCGAGGAACCAAGACGCCACCGGAAGAATTTCCAAGTGGGGCAGTCGAGCTCGGCGCCCTCACCATCGACTTCAAACCACGCACAGCCATCAAGTCGCAAGCACTAGTCGACTTCATGGCGAGTGGCGGGAGAACCGGCTACCTACTCCCACCGTGCGACCAGAGCATTGGGTGATGTACTTTGATGGCTCACTCAACCTTGAGGGCGCAGGCGCAGGGGTACTCCTGATCTCTCCAACGGGCGAACAACTCAAGTACGTCCTGCAGATCTTCTGGAAGGTCTCAAACAACGAAGCCGAGTACGAAGCTCTCTTACACGGGCTCCGCCTCGCGGCTTCACTGGGCATCAAGCGGCTACTAGTCTACGGCGACTCCGCAGTGGTCATCAACCAAGTCAACAAGTCCTGGGACCGCAACAAGGAGAATATGGACGCCTACTGCCTAGAAGTCCGCAAGCTCAAGAACAAATTCTATGGTCTCGAGTTCCATCACATCATCCGCGACAACAACGTCGCAGCGGACGTCCTCTCGAAGCTTGGATCCACCCGCGCTCAAGTACCAGCGGGCGTCTTCGTCCATGAGCTTCACGCGCCATCCATCCCGGAGCCGGCGCCACCGACCACTGTCCCAGCTCATCCACCCGCTGGGCAGGAGGTCATGATGATCAACGTGGACTGGAGGCAACTCTTCATCGACTACCTCAGCGAGCAGAAGGTCCCCTCCGACAAGAACGCAGCCGAACAACTCGTCCGCCGCGCCAAGTCTTACGTCCTCGTCGGAGACAAGCTTTACAAGCGGGGCACATCTTCTGGAGTACTCATGAAGTGCGTCCCTCGTGAAGAAGGACAGGACATCCTGGAGGAGATCCACAAGGGCATCTGCGTCAACCACGCGTCTTCACGTACGCTGGTCAGCAAGGCCTTCCGACGAGCTTTCTACTGGCCCACAGCCCTGGGCGACGCCGAAGAACTCGTCAGAAGGTGTCAAGGATGTCAGTACTTCGCCAAGCGAAGAACACGTCCCGGCCTACAAGCTAGTCACCATACCGCCAACCCGGCCCTTTGCCTCGCCGGGGGCTCGACATGATTGGGCCACCGCCAACCGCGCCGGGAGGATTCAACGAGGGTACCGGTGGCTATCGACAAGTTCACCAAGTGGATCGAGGTCAAGCCGGTCACATGCCCCAAGGCCGACAGAGTACTCAACTTCCCGGATGAACTCGTACACCGCTACGGCTACCCCACCGCATCATCACGGACACCGGGGTCCAACTTCAACAACCACCAGTTCTGGGAGTACTGCGAGAACAGCGGGATTGACGTCCGATATGTCTCAGTCGCCCATCCACGGGCCAACGGACAAGTCGAGCGTGCCAATGGGATGGTGCTCGACGCCCTCAAGAAGCGGCTACACGACGCTGCTAACTCCAAAGTGGGCAAGTGGATCAAGGAACTACCCAACGCACTCTGGGGCTGCGGACTCAACCATCCAAGCCAACGGGGCAATCCCCCTACTTCCTGGTCTACGGCTCCGAAGCCATCCTCCCTGCCGACGTCATATGGAACTCGCCGGCGGTGGAGCACTACGACGAAGGCGTCTCGGAAGACAACGGACGAGTTGACATCGACGGCCTCGAAGAAGCTCGGCGCGCTACCCTCGTCCAATCGGCAAGGTACCTGGAGGGTATCCGACGCTACCATGATCGCAACGTCAAGGAACGCTCCTTCAACGTTGGAGATCTCGTCCTCCGCCGTATCCAGAACACGGAGGGACTTCACAAGCTCAGCTCCCCCTGGGAAGGTCCCTTCACCGTTGCAAAGGTGACAGGGCCGGGCTCCTACCGCCTCCAAACACTTGAAGGCGAAGACGTCAACAACTCGTGGAACGTCGACCAACTCTGTCGATTCTACGCCTAGTCCACACGACTACTCCGGGGTTCAAGTCTGATCGACTACATCAACGCCCCCTGGCCGTAAGCGACCCTCCGGGTCCTGGCCCCAGTCTCCGGACTTCCCCTCTCCAGGGTCCAGCCGCGCGCGCTACCTACGGATCCCGGGCTGCGACGAGCGTCAAGGACTCTAGCGGCGGTCTACCAAGAGACCACACTCCAAGATCCGGCCGCGCGGCTACTTACGGATCTACGATCCGGCCTACACGGCTACCTACGGATCACCTCGTCGTAAGCGGCTACCCGCTCCCGGCGCTACTTAGCCGTAAGCGGCCTCGGGTCCAGGCGACTACTTTGTAACTACGGCCCTGGCCACCCAGGTGTACTTCTTCAGTAATAAAGATTGATCGTTTATCAACTTATTTACTGCCTACTCCCTACAACGGGGCTACTGAAGCTGAGTACTACTACTCGCACTCACTCCACGATGGGCGCTCCGCACTCTGAGATCGCGGCTACGAGTACTCATTGCTGGAAAATTTTCTTTCATTGATACTTGAACAATTCTTTACAATTGTTTTCCTGTACAACTATGGCTACTAGCTACTTATTACAGGGCTACTGGAGGTTCAGCTTCTCGGCTACCTGCTCCGCGATGGGAGCCATCTGCTCCAGCAGCTCTGCATACTGCTCATCGGAGCAGTTGGCGGCTACCCCGCCGGCGACCACCTCCACTGGAGCCTTCGGGAAGTACGACTTCATGAAGGCCAAGACTTGTCTTGGGATCGACCTGGCCATGTGCTTGACGTAGGCGGCCAGCCGGCTTGGAGCTTCACGAAGGTGATCCACCAGAGGAGCGATCTTGGGGCCGCCCGGGTGCGGCACCAGGAGCCTTGCGATCGGCAGAGCGGCCTCCTCCAACTCTTTCAACTGGGCCCGCAATGCCTCGCAGTCTTCGTTCAATTTCTGCAAAGATTTGTAGCAGTTGACGAGATCTCTGTCAGATGCAATCCGCAGCTCCATATGCTTCTCGCACTCGAAGGCGAGTTCCTTGTAGTCGAGCTCGAGTACCTGGCGGGCTTCTTGCTCCCGGTAGAAGAGATTCTTCATGCTCGTCTCTGAGGCCTTCAGCTGCTCCACCTGGCCCTCAAGCTCTGCAACACAGCAATGCAACAGCGGGTCAGATGCTTCTCGACTTCCAACAAGTACTCGACAAGTCGAAGAATATACCTTTATTCTTGTTGCGGAGACCCTTGTTCTTCCGCACCAAGTCGTCGCCCTTCGCCTGCAGCTCCATGACGTCATTGTGGTACTTGGCGAAGGCGGCGTCGAGCTTTGATTGTATGGCAGCCGCGTGCTTCCGCGACTTCACGAGCTGCTCCTCTAGGGCCTCGGCTCGGAGCACTGTGTCGCCATAACCCTGCAGCAGGTTCGACTTGTCGCGGGACCGCTCCACGACGTCCTGCACAAGACAACTCAAGTCATGACGAGTACTCAACGGCAAAAGGATTGACTACTCGAAAGGCTACGGCTACTTACCTTCATCCATTGCTCGGCTTGACGGATCGCCTCCAGGTGCTTGGCTACCGTTGCCGGCTCGACGAGATCGTCCGCAAGGAGCTCTATCCCGCCGCGGCTACCCGAGGTGGCCTCCGGTCATCGGCGCGCAACGGATGGGCTCGCGTCTTGGATCTCAGGGGAGCGGATAGCCACCTCCAGAGCAATCTCTGGCGACGTGGTGACCGCCTCTCCCCCGGCGGTCTTCTCGACGACCTCCGCAATAGGCTCGGGGGCTTGTTGACGGTTAATAGTTGTATCAAAGTTCGTTTGTGACTTGCAAGCGGACAAGTCTCCCATCGTAGTCAAGGGACCCTTCTTCCCTCGAGTGGTGAACCCAAGGTATCGAATCCGTGGAACAATGTGCAACGCAAGGATTCAATCTAGTAAAGCAAGGTAAGCTATCTTATGAAGGTAAGTTGCATCTAATCTACTAACTCATAAAGAAAACGAATCTAATCTACTAAAGAGGTAGCAAAAGAAAGCAAGAGATAACCAATCTAGAGAATCTAGATCATGCTTATGTTGTAGCTCCAAACAAGATAGATGAAGATAGAAAAGCGAATCTCATTAAAAGCATCTTTAAATCGTGGCCTTCCCATCCGACTCCGAAAACATCCGCCTTTCGAGACCCCCGTTCGTCACAACGTATCCCTATTCATGCGGGGAGCTTAGGGCGAGTTCGATAGAACAAGTTGAAATCACTTGGCCGGTCCGGTATGCACCTCTAGCCACCGCGGCTACAAGAGCACCCTATGTAATCTAGCTATAGACTAGATCGTAAAAGAAGCAAAACCAAGAAGAAATCAAAATCATCGAGAAGGCACTTAATCGCTAGAAATCGGATTCACTTACAAACTTCACCATGAATGATTACATGAACAAGATCACCACCGGGGCCCTCCCTCGATCTTGATCCTCGCTCCGAGCTCCGATGTGGTCTTCCATGCAAGGTTCCCACGTCGGCTAGGGAAACCCTAGACAACTAGCACAACCCTCATCTCCGAGATGGTGTCCCTCAAGCTTCTCTGCTCCTCGGCGGCGGAATACGACTTCGGTTCTGCGTGGCTCTCGGTCAGGGGGCTATTTATAGCCTGAGAAGCAATTAGGTCAAAGGAGAGGCCGATTGGGCCCCGAATTGGGCTGGGCCGGCCGGCCCGGGCCCACGTCCGGCCCATCCCGCGGCCCTCGCTTCGCCGGTGTTGCTTCCCACGTCTTCTAGATGTTCTCCCCTTTTGCATGTGGGCCCTTGACGTCGGTTTCTCTCCGAATTGGACTCAACTCCTTGTCTTGCAAGATTCAGCACTTTTCTGGTTCAGTCCTTGGAGTTTATCGTCTTCTCGGGCTTGGTCCTTGGGCTCTTGGAGTCATGTTCACTTCATTGCTTGACTTGTATCGGGCTTCAAGGTCTTGTCATGAGGTGCTTAATGAACTTATCCCGAAGTCTTTCTTTCAACGTTAAAACCACCGCGTAAACACATAACTCCAAAACCGACATGCACAAGTGAACTTGTTATACCACGGGGGTTAGTACCAATGAATATGATACAAAAGTTATGCCAACACCGAAGGTAAACTCATGGCTAGGTTGACGGATTTTCACCGTCAACATCTCCCCCATGCTTAAACCTTGCTCATCCTCGAGTAAGCCTTCGATGGATATCATCGTTGCCAAACAATGTTTAAACCTTGCACTTGATCATACACGAAAAAAAACATAATGCTCTCAAAAGTTTAATTCGTTTAAGTTCCATAATGTACTAGCCTTCACCTCTACGGAGGGTAGATTCTTATTAAGCTTATCCCACAAGTATTGACATGCTCACAAAGTTTAAATAGACCTCGAAATTTTTGAAATAAAGAACGAGATAAAGAAAAGCTAAACCAAGTTCACAAATTTAAATCATCTTGTATATTGCTCATGAACTCTCATCTCACTTGTCTCTCAAGCCTATATATTCTACTCCTTTCCCTCTCATAACATATATGTGTGGTAGGCTTTATATGGAGCTTTGGGAAAGTTTAGTCCTAACAAGATTTTATAAATGAGGTGTTGTCAAAACAAGACAAGCTTCTCATGGTCTTACCGAGACTCGTCAAAAAGGTCATTGGAAAATAATGTTAAGTCAAGGAGGGGAAAGAGAAAAATACACACACTTTAGATGAGTGGACATGTGCAAATGGCAAAGAGTGATCCCGAGGCATAAAGGAAGTCCTCGTTATCGGATTGCACATGGTTGGAAAATGAGAATGGATCTTTTTAACTTGAAGCCTTGAATGCACTTTTAGAGAACCGGGGAGTTCACTTTACGCACATATTTTTTTTTCTCTTTCTCATATTTCTCATTCTTTTCTTTCTTTCTTTCTTTCTTTCATTATATAAATTTTTTTTCTTTCTGCACCTTGAAAGTCACGCATATCACCGAAATTTTTTTCTTTCATCATTATTTAATTATATATATATTTTTAAAAATACTCCCTTTTTGAACTCTAAAACTGCACCGTACCTACCTCCTCCCCCATGCTTAGACGTTGCTCGTCCTCGAGCAAAGAGGCGAAAAATAAGGTAGGTATCGAGGTATTCTTCCTTGGAGAGATACTTGAAATCTTCAATGTTGGCACCGTCTTGCGATCTTCCTTGAATTGATGATCCATTCTCAACGATAGGTTGTGGACAAGGAGGTGATCACAAAAGATGATATTTGGTTTAAGGGTGGATATCCGGCGAAGTTTGTGAGATCTCCGATGCGGGGATACACAATGCACGGATAAAAGGCTAGCAAAAAGATAGATACGCAAAAACGGAATGACCGACTTCTTAGTCTCGGGCCGGAGAAATCATGGTCCGCAATAACTCACTCAAAAATAAATCTTGTACACTAAGGTTTATGCACTCAAATATATATAAGGCTCTGGATAGGTTGAGCAACACACAAGCGATATTTGTGACAAGGTTAGCGATATTTTTTTTAGCATAAAAGACATCTTTAGTCTATTCATAACTTGAGAGCACATAAAACACTATGGGTCTTAATTTTAATCATAACCTCCGCTGAAGATTAAGCTAGCATTTAGATAATTTCAGATTTGTATTTTTAAGAGAGCACTAGTTCAAACATGCATAAATCAATTACAAAGATAAACAAAGCGGCAATTATAATCATATATCATCATGGCACAAACTTTGTAACTTTACCAAAGGTAAAAACTTGGTGGCGACATTATTCATGATGAAAATAAACACTAAGATACATGCTGAAAAAATTAAACTAACACACTTTCTGAAATTTAAATAAAAAAACTGAAAACACTACGCATACATAGGCGCAAACAAGCTGAAAATTAAAGAAAAGGGGGTAAAGGAAAGATAACTAAAGCTCCTCCTCTCTCTAATCTTCCGCCGGTGGTTGATATTGATAGTCTTGGTTGTTGTACCCTTCCTTGTAATAGGAATGCGCCTCTCCTCCTATGAATTGTCTGACGGTGCTAGGTGAAGGTGTCCAAGCACATAAGCGACGTTTGCATTTCCTTCACCCATTTGGTTTGCATTGGTTTGGATGGCTGCAATAATTTGCATGTTCCTTGCAGCGTATCCTCCAATGGTGGCCACATTTTGTTGTGGTTGAGGAAGGTGTGCATAGGGCTCCGCAAAGGCTACGTTGGGCACCGCAAAAAATGGTGGGGGTATGGCTGCACCACTCCCCCATGCTTGCATTGGTACACCACCGTAGTAACTTAGCGGCGCCGGGGTTCCTCCCAATGGTGGGACATAATTTTGTTGTGCACCTCCTTCTTGGGTCGTGGAAAAACCTTCTCCTAATCCTTCTCTATTATTTTTTTTCTTCGCCGGCACAAGAAGTCCTTCCTCTAACCGATCTTCTTCCCCTCAAGAAAAGTCTTAATCTTCAATCCGGAAGGGGCAAATTCACCTAGGCCACTTGTAAGCCTCCTCTCTCATCTTCACTCTTATATTTTCCTTTCTTCATATATTCCTAGGGAAGTCCTGGGTAGGAGATGATCCGGGTTCCTTGTAATACCCGGTTTTAAAGAGATAGCCAATATGGAGAGGCAACACCCCGAACCAATATCTTCCGAACTCGATGTTGCAACAACACCACCGGTTGATCATAGGTGAGTGGGGTCTATTGGCCACTTGGCAATCAAAGCCGAGTAAAGCCAATTCAACTCCGTGTTGGTTATCTTTGTCTCTCTTGTTCTCCCAAAAATCCACTTGCACAAAAGTGACACACTTGGATGATGGGGTTCCGGATAGTATTTCTTCGTTGATGGTCTCTTCCCGTGATCATACTCCAAAAACCTTCCCATGTACCTCATGCATATCCACTTGTTCCAGAGCTCCCTTTTTGAAAATAGGGGACACTTGCCCATGGGTCTACGATACTAGAATATGCAATCATTTCGAACATGAAAACCAATCTAATCTATCGGGGGTTGTGACCACGGTTTTGCCCTTTCCCTCCTCTCGTACTCTCACTACGCGAAGGTATTCATGACTAGACCTATGATGGTCACGGGGAAAGATGATAGATAGATAATCCAACAAAGTATGATCACATCTCAAGATCGATTGCAACCCATGGATGAAAGGAGATTACCCCATCAAGGTGCTAGAAATAGCATCGTTGATCAAGGTTACCCTTCCGACGGTGTCTTCCTTCTTCTCCACTTGTGGGCTCCTTCCAACGGAATGAGAGACTCAGCACTCCTTCATCAAGGGTATGCGCCATGGTCATGAAAATTTCCTAGACGAATTCCTTGTGGGTGTTTGCCGACACTCCGTTAGAGAATTGTACCGGTGTCCCGTGTGAAACCCAATATGTGGAGAGCTTGGTCGTCGATGTCGACGTTTGCTACAAGCCTCTACCCAAGGAGAGCGAGCTTCTTCTCCTCCTCCTCCGTCGTGATGATAAACCCATTGGAATGCCATGGAGCGCATGGAGGTGGAGCGGATGATCGTGTTAAGTGGCGAGGTTGGACGAGCGGCTCCTCCATATGTTATTGAAGTTTGGTAAACCTAATAAACGAGTTTTGTGTGGCCCTCATGCCACCAAGGAGAAGAGTGTGGTTCCTCCTCGGCGGTGCCGTGTCCTCCTCCATACTCCAAGGAAACTCGGAAACCGAGTGCCTCCTCGAAGAGGTTGTCGATGATGGCTTAGACGACGATGATCCCTTCTTCTTCGGTGAAAAGACTTGTAGTTTTCTTCCTTGATTGCAGCACTCTCCCTCACAAATATATATCCGGGGTTTTCACCCGGTAACAAGGTACACAAATATTATATTGGAGTCTGGACTTTGAGTGGATTAAGGATACGATTTGTTGCACGAAACAAACGCGGTGGATAGCTAAGTCTAAGGTGATTCCGGCCTACAAACTAGAGCACACGAACAAAGAGTTGGATGAAAGACTTACCTCTCTCCTCCTCTTGGCTCGGTTCTTCTCTAGTGCATTCATGTTGCTTCGTGATCGCGTACACCTTCCAAACGTTCCCGTCCACTCCTTCGCTTGCATTATTGCTCCTTCCACTTGATATTTTCGCTTTGACTCACTTCCATACTCCCTTGCCTCACATGCCTCCATGATATTCCTACAAAACAAAGCCTTGGCTGCCCCCCCATGCTTGTACTTTGCATGTGGTTTAAATATGTTGGAGGGGCATCCCGTGATGTATCGTGGTGCATGCATGGTTAGGTTAACTAGATTGCCTCCCGTTAAGTGTGTTTAAGGCTAAGCACTCCTCTAATTTCGAAATTTAAAAATATTTCTCAGAGCCATGCAAGAGCTCAAGCACAAATTTAGAGAAGTTTTTAAACCATTAAAAACAAATGTAAGTCGAAAATATTTTTCGACTACGTCGATTTCGGTCTCACCGGTAAAGTTTGCTTTCATCGGTTGAGAGCGAACGTTTTCCCGGCTTGATCATGGGGGCATAGGTTTAGGTCCTAATTTTGATTAGATGAGAGAGATTTTGAATGAAATAAAAATAAGTGAGGCTTAGAAAAATTCTAATCTTAGAGAAACCAAGGATATGGATTTTTAAACCAACCAAAAATCAAGTTTCTAGGTTCACGCGAGTCCTACCACATGCTGAAATTTAAATAATCATCTAGATACAAGTCGTGGCTCTACTCGAGTGTTTTTAGCATGAAAAACAAGTCAACCAAAGCACCATAATGAGGGTGAAGGGTTGAGTTAGGTTCTGAATTTTTTTTTGGTTGTGGTTTCTCGAAAAAGAAGCAAACAAACACATAGGATGGTTCATGTAAAGGGTTTATGATCAAGCAAAATATTCAACCAAGAATTATGTCTCTAATATTATTCAACCATTCTAAGTCTAAGGTTTTGCGTAGTAAAATTCAAAACTAAATTAGTAAAAAGACTCGAAAAACCTGGAATCGGGTTGTCCTCCCGGTAGCTTATTCTTGACTCGACGAAACGGGTTGCCTCCCGCCTAGCGCTTCGTTTATAGTCCATGGCTAGGCTTCTTCACTTGATTACTCCGGATCAACGCTCTTTGCGGGCGTTGCAATCTTGGGTACCCACTTTGGCTTAGTCAATTTTTTTGGTCTTCACGGTCGGCTTTGTCCTTTGGTCTTGACGGATGCAACATCTTTCTTGTGGCTCGGCATCTCGAACTCCGGTCCTTCGGTCGTGATCTTCACTAGTGTGATCCTTCATCTCTCCCGAATGAGTTTGAGTAGCCTTCGCCGTCTTGGGACCTTGGAGTTGTCTCGGATATTCTTCTTTGTTATCCATCGGGCGCCCGGCAAGTTGTCCCACTTGCGTCTAGCATCTTTATCACGATGAACACTTCACGCTCCTTGCATGTGGATCTTGCCTTGGAAGCCTTTAGGTGTTGAGCTTCTTTCTCCATCTCCATCTTCTCCATCCTCCTCTTAAGTAAACCGATATGCCACTCAAGGAATCCGGCTCGTATGCATTCAGCTCTCGCAATCGTCATGCGGATAGTTGAGACCTTGATCTTGAACGGCCTCCCGGCGTCTTGAAGGTTTATGATAGGTAGATCAACGATGTCCGGGGTGCATAGCTTGATCTCGCGCTCCGGTGGTTGAGGTTGATCTTCCTTTGGACTTGGGGGTGGTGATTCCCTTAGAGATTTCAACGGTCCTTCGACTTCAACTTTTGAATCTAGCTTTCCACCCCTTTAGCTCGTGTTGCACATCACCTTTGCCTGTAAAGTTTTCCTGGATCATCCACAAAAAAGTTTTGGGTTTCTTGGAGAGGTAGCCAACCATCTCCGGTTAGGGTTAGCAATAAAACACAAATCTAACAAAAGAGAAATTAGGGTTAATCAAAACTAGATTAGATTGATATTTTTTTTTCTTTTGAGGATGATCAAACATAAGAGATGCAAAAGAAAATCAAAAGAAAAACTGAAAGATAAGCGATACTAGATCGGATCTTGATTGCTTGTTCCCCGGCAACGGCGCCAGAAAAAGGGGCTTGTTGACGGTTAATAGTTGTATCAAAGTTCGTTTGTGACTTGCAAGCGGACAAGTCTCCCGTCGTAGTCAAGGGACCCTTCTTCCCTCGAGTGGTGAACCCAAGGTATCGAATCCGTGGAACAATGTGCAACGCAAGGATTCAATCTAGTAAATCAAGGTAAGCTATCTTATGAAGGTAAGTTGCATCTAATCTACTAACTCATAAAGAAAACGAATCTAATCTACTAAAGAGGTAGCAAAAGAAAGCAAGAGATAACCAATCTAGAGAATCTAGATCATGCTTATGTTGTAGCTCCAAACAAGATAGATGAAGATAGAAAAGCGAATCTCATTAAAAGCATCTTTAAATCGTGGCCTTCCCATCCGACTCCGAAAACATCCGCCTTTCGAGACCCCCGTTCGTCACAACGTATCCCTATTCATGCGGGGAGCTTAGGGCGAGTTCGATAGAACAAGTTGAAATCACTTGGCCGGTCCGGTATGCACCTCTAGCCACCGCGGCTACAAGAGCACCCTATGTAATCTAGCTATAGACTAGATCGTAAAAGAAGCAAAACCAAGAAGAAATCAAAATCATCGAGAAGGCACTTAATCGCTAGAAATCGGATTCACTTACAAACTTCACCATGAATGATTACATGAACAAGATCACCACCGGGCCCTCCCTCGATCTTGATCCTCGCTCCGAGCTCCGACGTGGTCTTCCATGCAAGGTTCCCACGTCGGCTAGGGAAACCCTAGACAACTAGCACGACCCTCATCTCCGAGATGGTGTCCCTCAAGCTTCTCTCGCTCCTCGGCGGCGGAATACGACTTCGGTTCTCGCGTGGCTCTCGGTCGGGGGGCTATTTATAGCCCGAGAAGCAATTAGGTCAAAGGAGAGGCCGATTGGGCCCCGAGTTGGGCCGGGCCGGCCGGCCCGGGCCCACTTCGGCCCATCTCGCGGCTCGCTTCGCCGGTGTTGCTTCCCACGTCTTCTAGATGTTCTCCCCTTTTGCTTGTGGGCCCTTGACGTCGGTTTCTCTCCGAATTGGACTCAACTCCTTGTCTTGCAAGATTCGGCACTTTTACGGTTCGGTCCTCGGAGTTTATCGTCTTCTCGGGCTTGGTCCTTGGGCTCTTGGAGTCATGTTCACTTCATTGCTTGACTTGTATCGGGCTTCAAGGTCTTGTCATGAGGTGCTTAATGAACTTATCCCGGAAGTCTTTCTTTCAACGTTAAAACCCTGCGTAAACACATAACTCCAAAACCGACATGCACAAGTGAACTTGTTATACCACGGGGGTTAGTACCAATGAATAAGATACAAAAGTTATGCCAACACCGAAGGTAAACTCATGGCTAGGTTGACGGATTTTCACCGTCAACAGGGCTCCTCCCGCAGCCTCCGGGGCCTCTGGTGTCAACTCCTGCATTGGCACCCCCGCAGGGATGTCACCACCTTCAGCGCCTGTCAACAAAATGACATGTGCATCAGTGCCTACGACTACTCTTTCTGGAGCTCCGCAGCTTCACGAAGGGTACTTACCTCCGACTACACTAGCCTCCGGCAGCGGCGCTTCGGTAGCCGGGGGCTCAGTCGCGGCTTGGGCATCGGGAACGGTCCCCTCGACGGGCGGCGCGACTTCCTCCGCCACCGCTGCTGAGGGTTCGTCCCCATCCCAGGACAGATCCGTGGATTTTCTGCAGAAATATTCACGGAGGGTCGTTAGACAATATCGACTACTGCAGCAAGTACTATTCGTGAGGATATGGTACTTACAAGTTCGACCGGACGATGGTCACGGCCGGAGCACCGAGGATGCTGGCAATATCAACCAGTCCACCCTCGGCGGGCGCCTCCTCCTCCGCCCCCGCGGCTACTGCCTCCTCCACGGCAGCGACGGCCGGCGCAGACGTCTCCTGCGCTCCTGAGGCCACCACCTCTCCAACGGCGGCGGCCACGGGTCCTGTGCTCTCTTCTGGAGCAGGGGGCTGGCGCTTCAGTTGCACCAGGAGTTCTTCTACTGTGGAGGCTGGACTACGACTTCAAGCCGGTTCCCCCACCGTCTCCCACACGCCCTCGTCGCCCTCTTCGACGGGCTCCGCTGGCGGCACCTTTTGCATACAAAGGAAGACTACTCGTCAGCGAACGTACTCGAACAACGGGTACTCGACTACTCTGCTCAAGACAACTTACCTCCTGAGGCGTGGTCTCCGAGACCTTCAGCTTCTTCGTCACCCGCTTCCTGGCGGGGTTGCGCGGCTTCCGTGGCGGCGCAGCGAGGCTAGCCTCCAGGCTAGCCGGAGGGTCTTGTACCAGCGGAACATGAGGCAAGCCCGGGCGGCTAAACCTCGACCGCAGCTGGAAGCGGTCTGCCGGCGTCTCTTCGTCTTCGTCGTCGTCATCGGAGGTATCTTCCACGATGATGGTGTCGTCGCCTTCACCGACTTCGCGGCGCTCCTTCACCTTCCCCTCCACCGGGATCTCGATCCCACTCGGTGGCGGCTGCGGCTCGGAGATGAACCTCTTCACATCATCCTGCGCAAGACACGGGCGTTAGCAACTCTACTACAAGCAAACACTACTCGACCAAGAGAGTACGGCTACTCACCTCCTTGGGCGGGCGCGCGGTGGAGTACTCCTCGACTGGGCACGCCGTGTACGGCGGCATGTCCTTGAAGATCCGCGACAACCTCTCGACGACGTCGTCGTCGTCCAGCTCGCCTCCCGGCATCCGCGACGTGTCATCGTCGCCGGTGTACTCGAAGCCCAGGGTCTCCCGAGCCATCAGCGGCTGGATCCTGCGCTTCATGAAACTGAAGGCCACGTGCTCGGCCCTCAGTCCCGCCTCCCTGAGCACTTTGATGCGTGCTAGCAGCTCGGGGAGCTGGATCCCTTCTTGCATGGTGGGCTCCGTGTTCCACCACTCACGGTGCTCCGGGCCGCCGTCCGCTCGGCTTCGGCGGAGCCGGGGTGGTGGTTCGTGATGTAGAACCACCGGTCTTCCGATCCGTGTTGGAGTCGACGAGCTTGTACGCCGAGTGCGCTCGCGGCGTCCTCCCTCGGTCGGATGCCGGCCCCTCCGACTACTCGGGGTTGGAGGCACTTGGTTGCGGCTTGACGCGGAAGAATTTCCGGAAGAGCACCCGGTGCGGCTTGATTCCGAGGAAGGCTTCGCGAAGTGGACGAAGACCGACGTGTGGAAGATGCCGTTGGGGTTCGAGGTTCGGTACTCGATCCCGTAGTACCCGAGCAGCCCCTTGAAGAAGTCGGCCGGGCCGGGAGTGCAAGACCGCGCTCCACGAACCGCGAGAACATCGGGATCTCGTCTTCGGCTTTCTCCATCGGATATGGGTCTCCTGCGGCGCATCTCCACATGTCAACTTCCTTCTCCCTGATGAACCCACTGTTCAGGAGGGTCAACAGGTCCTCCGTCTTCACCTTGGATTTTTTCCACTCGCGGCTCGAATCAGCCCGCGGTGGAGACATTGGCGGCCCCGCTCCGGTGGCAGCCGCGGCGGCCTCTTCGCGGCCCCTCTTATTCCCGGCGGCCTTGGACGTCTTGGACAGCGACGGCTTCATCCTCCAAGTACAAGGTGTCTTCACTCGCATCCGCTCGGGGGCTACCCTAAAGGCTTCGGGTGGCGGCAAGCTTGGATCTACTACGGCGGCAGCAGGCGCTGGGAGTGGATTCACTACAAGATGCAACGGAATGACTGCGGTTCGAATGGGTGAAAAACCCTAAGGGTTTTTGCTTATATTTATAAGCCAAATCGGCTCCGCAACGGGCGGCCGGATAAGTCCACGCGCGGCTGACTCAGCGGCCGCGCGTGACTCTTCGTATTCTACTAGTCGACGCGCCTCACCTCGGGGGCTCGGCTACTTCTACTCGACTACCTGGGAAGCGGCTAGTCTCAAGAGCATCTCAGGACACATTCTCCAAGAAGACCCTTCAATTCGAGAGGAAGTACTCGACTCAAGGCTCGGGGGCTCCGTGCCACGTGTCCTTCGGTTTTTCTCTCCGGATTTTTCGGGATTTTCTTGCCAAGATTTCAGATGGACCCTCAGCTAGAGCCCGCGGCTCAAGGCTCGGGGGCTACTCCGTGTGGAGTGCGGTTTTGCGAATCGCGCCTCCATGTCAGCTCCGGCTTCAAGACAAGACAGGCATTTTTGAAGACCTTCGAAGGCAGTTTTCGAGGACGCTTGGGACTACTCGAGAAGACTTCAAGATTGCTCAAACATCAGCTGGAGTACATTCCAGCCTCGGGATGCTTCGACTACTCTTGAGGACTTTTGACTTCTAGCACTCGGGGACGCTTGAGGACTACTCGTTAAGGCCGTCAAGACTACTTGAAGCTATCCTTCTCGACTACAAAGTACTCGGGGGCTTGTCGTATGGACCTCCCTGGGCCCACTACCTCGGTGGGTACCAGGACCGACTACTCGGTGGGCCCCTGGGACTACCCGGCTTGCGCTACACGGCACCTGAAGGCGTGGAGCACAAGGACTACACATGAGTAGTACTCGGTTAGGGAGCTGTACATGTTCCGCACTGTATAGAGGACTCCTAGACGTACTCGACTAGTACTCTCTCCCTACTCCGACTTGTAACCCTGCCTCCCGGACTATATAAGGCGAGGCAGGGACCGATCTCAGGATCACCTCACCTCATCCAATCCCCTACAACTCACGGCGCACTATTGCACCATCTTGTAATCGTGCCCTATCAATCCAGAGCTACGCAGCATACAGGACGTAGGGTATTACGCACCTCGCGGCCCGAACCTGTCTAAATTGTGTGCCACGTGTCTCTTCCTTCGAGTTACCGGTCTCGGCGAGTCACAATCATCTACTTCGGGTACTCCCTGTAGTAGGTTGCCGGTCTAAAACACCGACATCCGAGTCGCTTAGTGTGCTCTTCTTGCTGCCGGAGCTCAGCGCCATGGTGTAGAAGCCGTCTCTCGCGAAGCAGCTCAGCCCGCTCAGGTTCTTGGACGACCTCTTATTCTTGCGACGATCACCTTCGTCTTCACTGCTGCTCGAGCTCGAGGTGGAGTACGCGGAACTGGAGTCGACGTCGCTCGCTCCCACCATCGCTCGGGCCTTGCCTCTGCTCTCCTTCTTCCTCGATCATCGCTCGTCCTTGTACTTGTTCTTGTGCTTGCTCTTGTGGTCGCGCCTCGAACGGTACTAGCTGTCCATCCTCGGCTTGTGCTTGTAGCTGTCCTTGTTCTCGGCCTTCTCCGGGCAGTCGGCGACGAAGTGTCCCGGCTTGCCGCACTGGAAGCATGTTCTCGTGTTCCTCCTCATGTTCACACGGTTCTCGTGCAGCCTCTCGAATCGCCTTGTCAGGAGCGCCAACTCGTCCTCTCCAAGCTCGTCGAACTCCTCATCTGGCATAGACATCAAAGAGGAAAAAGAGAACATCCTGGTGGATGGGTTAGAGTTAGCCTTTCCTTTGGAACCACCAACGAGGGCGAGACTATGGGAGTCAGTTGGACCCTCGAGCTTGGCAGTCATGCCCCTATCCACCTCAGCCGACTTGAGCTTCGAGAACAGCTCGTTCACCGTCAAAGTGTCATACTTCTCTGACTCCACAATGGCCTCGAACTTTCCGCCCCATATCGTACGATCAAAAGAGTGTAAGAGCTTGACCGCTCTATCATGATCATCGTACGGGAGCACGTCCACATTGGCCCTCATGTTGTTCACAACCACCGTGAACCTCTGAAACAAGGCATCGATGGACTCACCGAAGAGATGAGTGAAGTTCTCGTACTCTCTCTGGTAGGTCGCATACATCCGTGCCTCAACCTGAGCGTTCCCAACATGAGCCTCCTTCAGCACCGCCCAAATCCTACAAGCCAAGTGCTCGGTGTGCACCCGATCGAACTGAGGCTGACACAAAGCACGAAACAAGTAGTCGACCGCCTTATTGTTGGCGTCGAATCTGTCCCTCGATCCTGGAGCGAGGAAGTCCATCGGCTGGACATAGCCTGTGTCCACCGTGACATCCCAAAGGATCTGACCCTTTCCGCGGAGGAACGCACCCATCCGCTTGCTCCACATCTGGTAGTTCTTGCCATCGAAGTGTGGAGGACCCGAACCCCGTTCCTTGTACACCATCCTTGGATCTTAGACTGATTAGAGTCAATAAAGACCCGAACCGGCTCTGATACCGCTTGAAGGACCGATACGGCGAACCAGAGAGGGGGGAAGTGAATGGGAGCCGATAATAATTCTTCTCGAAGTTGATGGAAACTCCTACAAGATGAACACGGCTTCCAACACACGTCTCCGACTCACTACCCAAGTTGGCCAAGCCCACGTAGCCACTGAAGTGCCACTGGACCTAGGAACCAACACACACAACCTTCCGACCCGAGAATGCAGCGGAACACCAAACCTCGAGTCTACAGACCCACATCGGTCAGACCGGTGAGCACCACCGGTCAGACCGATCGCAGCCTGAAAGCCCCCAAAGCACCAAACAGGCCAACCGACCACCAAACTGACCCAAACTCGAAACAGCAGCACCACGGGACAACAGCGAACACACCAAGACGTTCACCCGATCAAAATCCCACCAAGGGTTGCACCGGTCAGACCGGTCAGGAGCACCGGTCAGACCGGTGTAGCCTGGGCAGCTCGGGATGAACAGCACCCGCGGGTCAACTCCCCCAAATCCAAAACTCGATCTCCCGAATCGCTCCACGGACTTGAACAAGACTTTGGGGGTATTAGGAACACCTCATGAGGAGTCCATAGCCAAGTTTAATCCAACCAAAACTCGTCCAAAAAGGAGGAATCAAGGAAATCCCGCCAAAAGCACTTCCAACCCAAGAACTCAAAAACCCCAAAATCGAGCACCTTTACTCACGGATTTGGGAGGGGAATCACAGCCCAAAGAACCACAAAGGGTTCCACAAATTTCCCCCATCAAATCCCCAAGAGAAAGGTCCCGAAAACAACCCGAAGAAATCACCAAGAGAGGGCTCCGAAAATCACCACCAAGAACAACCGGGGAAAACACATCCAAACCTTGAGAAACCACGCCGAATCATCTATACATGAAACAAAGGTTCATACAAGGTCTAGCAAGCCGCCCGATCATCCATCCCTCTCAACAAGATCTCTCCGTGAAGCTCTCTTGCTAGTCCTATGGAAAACCTAAGGAAAATAGGTGGAAAATAGGAAAACTAATGAGCGAGGGTTCCAAGAGTTGGCTGCCATCCTCTCACCTCTTGGGTTATATGGAGGCAACCGAATGTCCAAAATACCCTTCTCTACTAACTAGGGATACAAGCCCCTCAAGGGCGGATTTGGAATTCTTGATGTCTTCTCCATCGGACGGATGCCCGGCGACCGCACCCTGCGTAGCCTCGACGCAAGCCATGCGATCCCGACGCGAGTCCTCCGCTTCGAAGTCTCCGGACTGCGTCGTCGCACACTGGTCAGACCGGTGCTCCCCACCGGTCAGACCAGTACCCACCGGTCACACTGGTCTGGCGCTGCTGCACCTTCGTCTTCGGTTCTTCGATCTTGGCTTTGTGGATCCACCAAGGAACCCAGTGGTTTTCTGGTGAACCACCGGAAACCCCGCGAACTCGGTGTAGCCTCCGCCAATCTCCACTCATGACTCGGCTCCCACGTAGTCCCGACTCGACCTTTGTTTTGAGGCTCAACCAAGAAACCGTCCACGACTTCATCTTGCTGTTCATGCCACCATGCGGTCCGCACTTGACCCCGCTGGCCACCGGGTCCCTCGAACGAAGCCTACTTGTCTTCTCCACACCTGGAGGCCTCACCGGCGACGACCTTTCGTGCTTGTTCTTCACCTGCACCAACACCGGTCAAGCCGCAACCTGCACCTGCAATACTTAGCCAAGAATCAGTCCACACAACGTTGTCAATCACTCATCACACAAGGAAGCGACCATCCACTGGTACTCGAACCACACATGGTCCTCAGGAGTCCATAGCCAAGTTTAATCCCACCAAAACTTGTCCAAAAAGGAGGAATCGAAGAAATCCCACCAAGAGCACCACAAACCCTAGAACTCTGAAAACCCCAAAATCGAGCCCCTTTACTCACGGATTTGGGATGGGAATCATAGCCCAATGAACCACGAAGGGTTCCCACAAATTTCCCTCATCAAATCCCCAAGAGCAAGGTCCCGAAAACAACCCAAAGAAATCACCAAGAGAGGGCTCCAAAAATCACCACCAAGAACAACCGGGAACAACACATCCAGACCTTGAGGAACCACGCCGAATCATCTATACATGCAACAAAGGTTCATACAAGGTCTACCTTGCCGCCCAATCATCCAACCTCTCACAAGTTCTCACCATGAAGCTCTCAAGCTAATCCTATGGAAATCCTAAGGAAAAATAGGAAGACAAAATAGGAAAGCGAATGAACTAGGGTTTTCGAGAAACTTGGCTGCCATCCTCTCACCTCTTGGGTTATATGCAGGCAACCGAAAGTCTAAAATGCCCTTTCCTAATAACTAGGGATACAAGCCCTTCAAGGGCAGATTTGAAAGTCTTCATGTCTTCACCATCGGACGGATGCCCGCTGACCACACCCTGCGTAGCCTCGACGCAAGCCATGCGATCCCGACGTGTGTCCTCCGCTTCGAAGTCTCCGGACTGCGTAGTCGCACACCGGTCAGACCGGTGCTCCTCACCGGTCAGGAGCACCGGTCTGACCGGTACCCACCGGTCAGACCAACCGATCAGACCGGTCTGGCACTGCTGCAGCACCGTCTTCGGTTCTTCGGTCTTGGCTTTGTGGATCAACCAAGGAACGCAGTGGTTTTCTGGTGAACCACCGGAAACCCCGCGAACTCGGTGTAGCCTCCGCCAATCTCCACTCATGACTCGGCTCCCACATAGTCCCGGCTCGACTTTGGTTTTGAGGCTCAACCAAGAAACCGTCCATGACTTCATCTAGCTGTTCATGCCACCATGCGGCCCGCACTTGACCCCGCTGGCCACCGGGTCCCTCGAATGAAGCCTACTTGTCTTTTCCACAACTGGAGGCCTCATCGGCGACGACCTTTCACGCTTGTTCTTCACCTGCACCAACACCAGTCAAGCTGCAACCTGCACCTGCAATACTTAGCCAAGAATCAGTCCACACAACGTTGTCAATCACTCATCACACAAGGAAGCGACCATCCACCGGTCCTCGAACCACACATGGTCCTCAATCTCCCCCTTGATGAGTGCATTGACAACACCCACACGAAAGTAACAAGAGAGAAAAGAAAAAGAAAGGAAACAAACGAAAAGAAACTCCAACAAGCGATCGAAAGACAAACAAAGGCAAAGAGCAAGATCACTTGAAGAAGACAAGTCTCGGACCCCTTAGGAAAGGGCAATGGCTCGACACATCCGGGACAAAACAAAGCTCAAACAAAGAGCGCAAACCACCAAAGCAAAGCTCGAAAACCACAATGAGATCCCCCTGCACACATGCAAGCTCCCCCTGAACCAATGCACCTCCCCCTGGACGAATGCATGCAAACCACTTGAAAACAGGGCAGCTGCAACACTTTCAGCTCACACCGGTCAGACCGGTCATCACCATCGGTCAGACCGGTGCCTAAGATGTGCACATGATCAGCACTCACACCGGTCAGACCGGTGCACAAAAAAGCCCAGAAATGGCTCGAAACCACCTGAAAACCTTCTAAATGCGTCCAGCAAGCCATTTCAAGCTCAAACTTCTCCCCCTTGTTGGCAATGCATGAATCAAGCCAAAAATGCAAAATTTTCAACCTAGAGCTTCTCAAATAGACAAAATTCAACAAAGAATGCTACACATGTCCAAATGAGCAAGTTAGATACTCTACGGCTTTGTATCAATCTCAACTACATGATCACCAAGTTTCACAACCATTGGACGAAGCTAAGATGGATTTGGGCAATTTTGCAAAAAACTTGCCTCTCATGAGCAAAGTCCTAAACATGATCAAGGCATATCAAAATGGCAAACCACACAAACTTCATGCTAGGACAACCATTCTAATCATAAGACCATCACAAACACCCACAAGCACCTCATGTCATGTCAAAGCCACCGAGCCATGTGCCTACTTCTATGTATGAGACTTCTCATTGGTAGGCATCATGCAACGGTTTAGCACCCAAAACAAATTAAATTCAGCACATATGACATGGGAGCACATTTTCCAAGCATTTTACATTTCATTTTCAGATTCATAATTGGTACATGAAATGTCTTTGCGACAAAGAAACTTATGCCCCTCCACAAGATGAAGCAAGAGGGCTAAACATTCATGATGGCAAATGAGCCTTTGGCCCCAAATGATCAATAAACTAGCTATCCAACCACAAATTAAGCATAGAAAAGCCACTAAAACATGTCAAGATCATGTAAAGGCATTTACACATGAGAGAGCAAACATGTGACATTTTTCAAAAAACATAGCTATCAACCATGGATTATTCATCAAGATCATCAAGAGCTAAGCCAAACTAGCCATAGCATACCAAACAAGCTCACAAAGACATATATCTCATTCCATGGTGAACAATGTATATGAGAGAAGCTTTTCCTAACCAATGCACATGATACAAAATGCATGCAATCTAAGATACAAGGATGCCTATACATCATGTTACATATGCCATGCCAAATGCAAGAAATGCACAAAGGAAAGCTATACATATGCTACAAAGGAGCTCCCACACACCCAACTCAAGAAATCAAACACACACCAAGTTCCCCCCACAAACGAGTGAAGGTTGCTTGATCTAGGGGTTTGGTGAAAATATCGGCTAGTTGGTCATGTGTGGGTACATGGATCAAAGCTATCTTTCCTTTCTCTACGTTGTATCTCAGAAAATGATACCTCACTTCTATGTGCTTGGTTTTGGAATGGAGCACTGGGTTCTTTGCAACGCTTATGGCACTGGTGCTATCACATTGAAGTGGGACATGGGTATACTCCTCATCAAAGTCACTCATGGTGTATGAAATCCAAAGGAGCTGAGAGCAACAGCTAGCAGCGGCAAAATACTCGGCCTTGGTCGTAGATTGAGCAACACTCGACTGCTTGCGGGAAGACCAAGACACCAAAGAGGAACCCAAAAATTGGTAAGTCCCCGAAGTGGACTTCCTATCCAACCGACACCCGGCAAAATCCGCGTCTGAAAAACCATGAAGCGCCAAAGAAGAGGACGCGGAGTACCAAACGCCAAAGTCGGGAGTGTGACGCAAGTACCTGAAGATTCGCTTCACTGCTTGCCGATGCGAAGTCCTCAGAGACGCTTGAAAACGAGCGCACAGACACACTGAGAACAGTATGTCCGGCCTCGTCGCCGTCAAGTAGAGGAGTGACCCGTGTCGGTGCGGAATATGGTCCCGACACTAACCAGTAGTAAGCGTCGTGGTCTATCCCTCAATGGTCGATGCTAAGCAACAAGAGACACAGAGTTTATCCTGGTTCCGGCCGAGGAGGCCGTACGTCCAGCAAGGGTGTGCTCGAGGCACTATATTGCTCAGCACCGGGGGTGCCTGTAGTGGGGCTGCTACAAGCAAGGTGGGAGAAGAAGCGTGGCTTCCAAGTCCCTGGTGTAGTGGCTGAAGATGTTGTGGGAGAATTGGAGAGCAAGTGCGTGGCGCAGCCTGTCTCCCGTTGTGCTGTGTCTGTGTCTTCCTCCCCCCGCGGCAGGGGGGGTTCATCCCCCTTTTATAGATCAAGGAGGGAGCGAATCACATGCGCGCCGCGCTATTTGGCTATGTGGAGGGGCGTGGCGTGCTATGCTGTAGAGTGGGCGGTCGTCCGGACGATCCTCGCAGCGATCTGGCCATCATGGCCTATCTTGTACCCGAACAGTGGCGGCTTCGAGGGTAGAATGGCGGCGGATGGTTGTGGCGTCTTCTGATAGGCTCGAGGGAGCTGCTGACGTCGGCCCGTACGGGGTACAGGAGTAGGTAAAACGGCGTCTCGTTCCAATACGTTCCACAGTGCTGGAGTCGTTGCTACAGCGCCTGGCGTGCGCCCGCACGCGCGGGGGCGGCAGCCATACCGTAACAGTGGCAGGGATGGCGTTCCACCGGCCTAGCGCCTCCACCTAACCCTGTAAGGTCACAAGAAAGCAAATCGAGGGTGCAGCCGGCCCCCCTTCGAGGGCTCGGCGCGTTAGCCGTACCGGAGCAGGCGCACGGCGTCACGGGACTGACACCGGCCGCGCTGCACAGTCCTTCCCCACAGTGGTGGGGATGGGCTCCCTCCTGGGGAGTTGGTGCGGCGCACGGGGCGCGAGCTCCGGCGCATGATGGCGCTGTCCCGCCGGTGTCAGGGCGTTAAATGCCCGCGTACGGGGGCAGGCGCACGCGCACGGGCGCCCTCGAGCGAGGCGGACCCCGGTCGAGGGCGGGGGAGGACCCTCGAGCGAGGCGGAGCCTCGCTCGAGGGGGAGCGGGCCCTCGAGCGAGGCGGAGCCCCGCTCGAGGGGAGCGCACCCCCCCTCGAACGGGACGGAGCCCGCCCGAGGGAGGCACGCATCCTCGAGCGAGGCGAAGCCTGCTCGGGGGGATCTTCAAGAGGGCCGCCTTGGTGGGCCGTTGAGGTCCCTGCGGCATGGGCCGTATCCTGCATGGTTAGGCAAAAGTGTGTTTGGCTTTGTTGCGGGTTTTAAGTGGGGATTTCCCGGTTGTTAAAGGGGACCCCTAGGGCTGTCCCCGATAGTAGCCCCCGAGCATCTGTGGGTTTGCCATTGAGGCTCCCGCAGATGCTGGAGCTTACTGATAGGACGTTCTTCCCTTCTTGCCTTGCGAACGCTTTCCGTGGGGCCGCGTCAGCGGACCCGCGGGTCTAGCCCTTGAAGCCCTGCAGGAGCGTGGATGCTCCTGTAGGGGTTATCCGCGAGAGCTAGTCAGAGGGCGTGGTACATGTTTCAACCGGCGTCGGCAATATCTCAGCCGGCTTCGGTGACACACGCGGCGGGCCGGCACCGTCTCCCGGCGGGTGCAAGCCAAGGAGGTGTAGCCGTGCGTCAAGCCCCCGAGCCTGGGCCCGTTCGAGGCGATCGGGTAGAGCTTCACGACTTGTTTCTTAACGCGCCCTCGCCGTCCCTCCGCGGGATGGAGGGTGAGGTTTCCGCAACCCCCATCGAGCGGGTCGCGAATTGTGGATTCCTCGTTGAGCTGCTAGTGGGTGGTTCGAGTGGACGCCCATGCCCCGTTCGATAAGGGTAGGCTGCGTGGTCCAGAGACACGTCCATGGAAGCGCTTGCGTGGGTTTGCTAGGTGGGGCTCGGTCCCGTTCGCTAGGGACCGAGGGCGCGGAAGCTCTCCCTCGGTGGGATCCCCCGACTAGCTACCCTCGCTGGCTCTCGAACACGACTTGTGGGGCACCCTCGAGCTGGCGGGTTCGAGGAACGGCTCGAATGCTCGTGCCTTCGTCGTCCCTGACTCTGCGATCTAGGGCGCCTGTTCGAACCCGTCGAGGGTCAGGCTTCGAACCCCTAATTAGTAGGGTCGTGCGGGGCGGCGCCTGGGTGGCCCCGTCTTTGCGTTTGCGACCATCGAGGGACCTAGGCGAGCCAGCCCCTGAGGCACTGATTAGTAATATAGCGTGGCATGGGTGCTCGTGGTGCCCGCTTTGTTTCAAAAACGGGCCTCGAGGCGACCTTCTCACGCCTGTACCCTTTAGGGGGTCGAAATTATCTAGAGCCAGGGGCTCGTGCCGCTCGAGGGTACTACGTGGAATGGGTGCATGCGATGCCCATTTTGTTTCAAAACGGGCCTCGAGGCTACCTTCTCACGCCTGTACCCTTTCGAGGGTTGAATTTATCCCGAGCTAGGAGTCCGTGCCGCTCGAGGGTTCTCCTTGTTTTGCAAGGGACCGGGCCATTAAACGCTCCACAATAGAGGCTGCGGTTTCGCATGGCGGGCGCGCTTTTTTAGGCGTCGCGCGCGCGCGCGCGTAGTGGGCGCGCGCGCGGGTGGGCGGGCGGACGTGACCGCCGCCACGGTCCCCTCGCTAGTCTTCACCGTGATGATGGCCCGTTCGCGGTGATGTGGCCGCTGCGGTCGTGGTGGGGCCCGCTTGTCAGCGAGAAGAGAAGATTCCCTGCAGTTAATGCGCGCGGGACGTCCGCCCCGGAGAGCTCACCCGCGGCTTATAAATCTGAGGGGAAGGGGAAATGACGGTTTTTTACCTTAGCGCTCCGCCATTTTAGCCCCTTGTGTTTTCGTCTTCGCTTTGCTTTCTCCACCGTGCGGCTTCGCCATTAGAGCTCTTCCTCCTCTTCTTGTCCTTTGTTCTTCGCATCCCTTGCCCTTCCTCATGGCGCCGCCTCCGCCCCTCACGATCCTTGACCCGTACACCTGGGAGCGGTCGACGGTGACCCAGCTGGCCCTTGGCGAGCCGGGTCACCGCCGGCCGCTGGCGGCAAACGAGGATGGCCGCCGGCGGAGTGGATAGTGCCGCCGGCGGGGGACCGCGCGCCCAACCCGCCGGAAGGCTACGTGGTGAGCTTCGTTCGCTTCCACGAGCGCGTCTTCGCTGCGCCGGCGAGCCACTTCATGCGGGCGCTGTGCCATTACTACGGCGTGGAGTTGCACAACTTCGCGCCCAACGCGATTTCGCAGGCGGCCATGTTCGTGGGTGTCTGCGAAGGGTACCTGGGAATCCTAGTCAACTGGGAGCTCTGGACACACCTCTTCCGCGCAGAGCTCTTTACGCAGCCCACGACGGAGCCGAGGACCCGCCGCGCGGTGCGCGCCAGCGGGATGTCACTCGCCCTGCGGGGGCAGTTCAAGGACGACTACATCCCCTGCACCATGACGACGAACAACGCCGGCTGGGAGCGGGGATGGTTTTACCTGCGCAACGCCGAGCCCGGCCTCCCCCCCTACACCGGTCGGGTGTTCAAGGAGAAGCCCAACTCCTGGGGCTACGGGGTGTCCACGCCCCAGCATCGGAGGCGGCAGGACTCGGTCCTGGCCGCCCTGAGGAGCCTGACGGCGCAAGGGCTGACCGCGGCGGGCGTCCTCGCCTTCCTCCATCACCGGCGGGTCGTGCCTCTGATGGAGAGGCCGCTCTGCATCTTCGAGATGACAGAGGAGGCGGACCCCGTCGCGCTAGCGAGGTCGAGGATGCTCCCGACCCCCCTCGGGCGGCCGTATGCGCTCACCCGGGCATGGAACGCCGTCGACACACGGATGCTGGCGCGCCCGGATCGAACCCCGTGGGACCTCGAGATGCTCCCCACCGACCCGCTGGCGAGTATGATTCTTGATTCCGTTTTAGTTCTTGGTGTTGCCTCTGCCCCCTGACGCGTCTTTGACGTTCCTGTATGCAGCTGGTGAACTTCACCGCCGCGAAGTCCGTTCCGCCGACCCCCGACTCCCGCGCGCTCGGTCGGGCGGCGCGAAGAACGGGAGCGAGGAGCGGGCGGCGCGCAAGAGGGAGCGTGCGAGGCGGCGCCACGAGCGCCGCGAGCGACGGAGCGCGGAGTACCGGCGGCGCGAGGAGGCGGGGCTCTCCTCCCCGGGGACCGAGGAGTACTCGTATTCGGAGGAGGACGAAGAGGAAGAGGGCCGAGGGGCGGGGCCCCTCGATAGGTGGGAGCCTCGCCCCTGCCGCCGGAGCCGGCTCCGGCGGCAAGGGCGGCATCGCCGGGGGCGGGCGCGGCCGGCGCCCGCCGCTAGGCAATCGACAACGGGGACGGCGCGTGCCGCGGAGGTGCCGGCGCGCGCGCGGGCGCGCGCGGCAAGCGCGCGCGCGCGCGCGCGCGCGCGCGCGCCGCGCGGGGCGGGGCCCGCGCGCGCGGCGGCGCATCGGGGGGGCGCGGCGGCGGGCGCGCCCGGCCGCGCCGGCCTCATCCGCTGAGGCCTCGAGGAAAAGGAAGCGCGCCTTTTCCTCTTCGAGGTAAGGGGCTCGTTCTTCTGCTCGGTTCGGTTTTTTGACAATCAGGCATTCTAACTTTCTGTTTGTGCTTGCGCAGGGTGGTGCTAACTGTGCCTCCCCTCGCACCGGCCAAGGTGCTGAGGGCGGACGCGTCCATCCCCACCCATCGGCGCTCGTCGAGGGCGTCGCGGGTGGGGGCAAGCACGGCGGCGGCGGGCAAGAGCTCGCGGGGGTGCGGCCGAGGCTTCGAGGCCTCGGCCGGCGGATCGCCCCCGCCATGGCGCGGCCGGCGATTGCCGAGGAGCGGCCGGCGCCGGCCGTGGTGGGGGCGCGGCCCACCCCGGCGACGGCCGTGGCGGAGGCGCGACCCACGGCGAGCGGCCGCGACGGAGGCGCGATGCGTGGTGCCGGCCGCGGAGGAGGCAGGGCGGGTGCGGCCCGCGGCGGCGCCCGTGGTCGCGGGGGGCGCGGCCGAAGGCGGTGGCGCGCGGCGCGCGCCGGGCGCCGGCGGCTGTGGAGGCGCAAGTGGAGGCGCCGGCGGAGGCGGCGCTAGGGGCCGCGCCGCCGCCGGTGCCGGGCGGAGGTGTTGGAGGTCCCGGACGACGACTCCCCACCGCCCGGGTGGGACCGGTGGGCGAGCGCCACGCTCTCCCCGGGGTCCCGGGAGAGGGGCCCTCGTGAGGCGGCGCGAGGGCCACATGGTGGCGGGGGGCCGAGGACACGGCGCCGAGGCCTCGTCCTCCCGCGTTGGCCACTCCGCCCAGGTAGAGGGGGCTGCTGACGATCTCCCTGCATTCGCCGACGCCCAGGGGGAGCAGGAGCTCTGGGGAGAGCTCCGGAGCCACGGCGCCACGCTCGATCGCGCGCTGAACGAGGCGCTGAGGGTCCATGGCGGCCCCGCATGGCTCGTCTTCCAGGTAGGGTGTTGTTGCTCGTTTTCTTCTTTCTCTCATTTTTGTGCACTATTTCTGTGTCATGGCGCTTACGGGTTTCGAGTTGTGGGTGACAGGAGCTCGAGCGCCGTGCCCACGACAAGTACGACGCCTTCGATCGGGTGAACGCCGAGCTCCACCAGCTCCGGGAGCGATGCGGCGCTTTCGACGCGCTCGCAGATGCACTCAGGACTCCGGACGGATGGTTGTCGTACCGGGCCGTGGCCTTGCGCGACGAACTCCCCGAGAGCACGAGGCAGGACCCGGCGCGCCGCTCTAGCCTCGAGCGGGTCTGCACAGCTCTCATCGATCGTGATGAGGCGCTGTGGCGGCGCGCTCGGACTCGGAGAAGATACGGACGCTGGCGACCAACTGGGAGGCGGAGGTGGCCGGCGTCCGCGGCGAGAACCGGGGGCTCCGCTCGTCGCTCGAGGGGGCGCGGGCGCGGCGGCCGCCGGCCGAGGAGCGGGCGCGCGCGCTAGAGCAACGGGCCAAGGAGGCCGATGACTTGAAGGCCGCCCTCGACGCCAAGGTCGCGCGCGCTCGCCGTCGCCGAGGAGCGCTCCTACGGGGAGCGCACCGCCCGCCAAGGGGCCGAGGGGCGGCTCCGGCGAGAGCAAGCCGCCCTCGCCGACGCCCGGTCGGTGCCTTGGAGCGAGAGCGCGTCGCTCGCGAGGCGGCGCGAGGTCGCCGGAGGAGCGGAACATCGCGCTCTCCAAGGCCGAGGGCGGGCTCGATGGTGCTCGGCATTACAAACGCAAACCGGGAGCTGGCCCTCCAGGAGCAGGGCGAGACCGTCAAGGGCCTCGAGCTGGCGGTCGAGGCCGAGCGCCGTGACCTCGAGGCGGAGAGGAAGCAAGTTGAAGGTGAGCTGGTTGGTTTTCTGTTTGGGAATTCACATTCTTTTTTCTGATTTCTTTCTTGTCTTGGTGACTCCAGGCTTGCGCGTCGCGCTGGGACACGCGGTTGAGCGGGCTGAGGCGCTGCAGACCTCCTACGACTCCTCCGAGCAGGAGTTGCAGGAGCTAGGTGATGCGGCCCTTGAGACCTGCCAGGTTGTGGAGGAGGGCGAAGCGCGGGCGGAAGCTCGGCGGCCGCCGCCCGCGCGCCCTTGGCGGCCACCGTTAACAAAAAAATCTGGTAAGGAGTATGACATGTGGGTCCGATTCGGAGAAGAGTCCGTCTGGTGGAAGGAAGGATATCTTCAGAGATTTTCGGCAGAAGGATCCGCGGTCGGCTATCTGCTCCAGTTCGGCAAAGGAACAGTAGAGCTGATTTTGCGGGATTGGACGGTGACGTGGCTCGATCAGGGGAAGCGAATGGATGGACAGGCGATCAAGTTTAGTTAGGCAATGAATCCATTCGCAATTGTAATCAGCAGGGTATAAATATGATCCCTGGATGTATGTAAAAAACACGTTCATTCCTCAATACACACCGGCCTTACGCCAAACCCTAGAGTCCCTTGTCGTGTCGTCGAGTTCTTCGAGAGGGCCAATCGATCCGTCGACCTCCGTGAGTACCGGCAACCTTGTATCATGTCTAGTATCATGCGGTGGATTTAGATCTGATGCAAGTAGTCTTGTTACCATGCTTCGTGTCATGCGGTAGATTCAAGCTTGGTTCAAGAGGGTTTCTTGTTAGATCATGAGCCATGCGGTAGGCTAAGGTCTAGCTCGAAGCTAGTTATCGGCTCTATTGGATTTTGGCAAGATCCAATAGATTCATTAAGTTACCCTGTATTATCATGAGTTTTGCTTTATGTTTTAATTCATGTAATACACTTTTGCCCAATCTAGATGGGTTTGGATCGGCTCTTTTTCCTTTTAAGGTCCGTGCAAGAATAGGTTTCGTGTTTTGACGCGTGGATCTCGTGCTCTCCGATAGCCGAAACCGAATCGATCTAGGTTGTTACATGTTGCGGGTTCAAGCTTGCTTTGTTAGTATAAGTCTTGAAAGAGCCGGGGTCATGCGGTAGATGCGAGTTTTTGGGTTGCTTTGGAGCTAGTCATCCGGTGGATTAGATTTCCAATTCAGCTTGATAGATTTATTCACGTGGTAATGTTTGTTCCTTCTTCATGGACCCCGAATCGGTTGTTCAGCCGCATTCGGTTATATCTTCACGAGTAGATCACGTGCGTTATTTATGTTTTAAAAAACGTGTGCTTTTAGCTTTCCATATTTAGGTTGTATCATGCGGTGGATAGATCTATTTGTGGAAAGTGGTGCGTTCTTTCATGCAAGTTGTATCATGCGGTGGATAGATTTGCTGATATCGTACCCGACAGATCTTAAAGTAATTAGACATGCGGTAGACTAATGCTTTGGATCTATGCATGCTTGTTTTAATACATGATCATGTTCGTGCTTTACTTCATTCAATGTTAATCTTCGTGAGGATCGGTTATGGCCTGGTACGTGCATCCATGTTTATTCAAAAATCGATCGTTGTCATGCTTACGTCATCCATTCGGCAATGTTCTTTTTTCCTTCGTGGTTACCCGAATGGTTGTGGTTCTTCGACAGGTAGCTTCGCATAGCTACATGTCGTCTTGCTTGGCTCCTTAGCCGTAAATATGGAACTGCCTGGTATCACCCGGTAGGTTCCAAGTTTTGGTATCTAACTGTTTTATCTTTTGTTAATTTTCGGGAAAAATTGACTGGCACGTCACTTTCTCTCTGCGCGTGCGAAGCTAAGCTTTTCGGCTTGCCTGTGTGATTGGCGCCGAGTGCACATTTTGCGTCAACACACTTTTTGGCACGCCCGAGTGGGACCAACGGCCGAATTGGTTCGGGATGCCCGAGATCACGCGCACCTCCCGGATGTCGGCATTGAGGAGCTTTCTCCCGCAGCAAAGATCGGCGGCTCGTAGACGCCGTAAATCGGTTTCAACAAAAGTGTCTCATGTCATTCAAGAAGAATCGAAGTGGTGTACCATATCCGAAGAGTGGCCCGCCCGCAGTACCGTTGCCGGGGAGACCGACGCCACGACCCAACAAGAAAAAAGAAGAATGCGCGCGGATCTTCCCGAGAATCGGTAGACAACATGCTCACTAAGCACAACCAAGCTTTCCTCGGGTCGCTCCAACGATGATGGTAGCCCTCTTTGGCCCGGCGCGGGGCGGGCGTTTGGAAAGACGTACGCCGGAAAGAGCACCGTGAGCCGGGTGAATCAAGCTCCCGCCCGCCGCCGCGGCCGGGTGCGGCAGCCTCCTCCTCGCAGCTCCGGGGCGAGACATTCCAACCTCCTCCGCAGGCGCCGGGGGGCAGCCGCCGGTTCGGCCTCCGCCGCAAGCTTCGGGGAAGTCAACCAATCCCCGCCGCCACCACGAGCAAAGACGGGTCGGCCCGTGCAACGGCCGAATCCGTACCGGCCTACGTACGGAGACCTAGCGTTCGGCTCACCCGGGGCCCCACTTGACCCCGGCCGAAGAATAGCTCCGTCAACCAACCGGCTCCCGAGAAGAATCTATACGGCGGTGGCTATCATGAAGTGGGAAATTACGGGGCGTTCGACGCCTTCCCGCACCCGTGGTACGCGCCGGCCGCGGGCGCTCGTGAGGAAGATGCCCTAGCACGCAAGATGGCCGAATTGATGCGAATCGCTCGGCCTCAAGCCAAGGATGCGGGGCCCCACCTACAGCCGCCGTTCCCGCAGTGGTACTATAACGTGCTCCCCGCCGCCAAGGGTAAAACCGCCGACGGAATTCACAAAGTTCTCTCGGGCGGGACGAGACAAGCACGGTCGAGCATATCGCTCGTTATCTCATGCGACCGGGGGAATGTTCGGCCGAAGAGACGTTCAGGGTTCGCTACTTCCCCGCCTCGCTGACGGGTCCGGCTTTTCAGTGGTTCTCGTCCTTGCCGCCTGAATCTATGGCCAGGTGGAAAGATTTGGAGCGTAAATTCCACGCTCATTACTTCAGCGGCAGTTCTGAGAAGAAGTTGATTGACCTCGCCACCCTGAAACAAAGGCACAGTGAAACACCGCTGGAGTTTATCAGGAGATTCAGAGAAGTCAAGGGCATGTGCTTCTCGTTGAACTTGCCAGACGATCAGCTAGCCGATATGGCCGTCGCCGGGATGTTACCAGCCGTGCGCGAAAAGCTCTTTGGGATGGAGTTTGAAAACTTGGGCCAACTGTCGCAGAAATTATCCTTGATGAGCAATCAGGCATATGGCCTCAAGAAGGACCCCAAGTTTGGCAAGCAGCACGACATCGCTGACATCTACAACCAATTCTTGGACAAAGCTGATTTGTGCGGGGATTCTGATGACGAATTGGAGGTAGCTGCAGCAGAAATCTTGTGGGGTAAAGAGCCCCTGACAATGAATCAGCGGTGGGTCAGGCAGACCAAAGGAACGTACGACTTCGACATCACAAAGGCCGACAAGTTGTTTGAGCTCTTGGTAAAGGAAGGCCGAATCAAGCCGCCCTCGAAGGGCACTCTATGCTTCGGCCGATGGAGTCAAAGCGAAACGTTACCGCGGCTTTCATGACAGGGACTCGCACTCCATCAACGATTGCGGGGTCTTCGGGATGAGGATCCGTAAGGCTATCCAGGAAGGGCACCTCAAATTCGATAACAAGATGAAGCCTGGATGGCCATCCCTTCCCGCGAACATGCTCGGCTTTTCTATCAACGCGATAACATCCGAAGAGAAAGGGAAAGTCAAGGTCCCGACCTCGACCCGAGTCCAAGCAAGATGGATCGCTTGACCCGCAGCGTCGGTGACCCTAGAGCAAGTGCGGGCGACGCCCCCGCGTTCTCAAGAGCCACATCGAGATTGGGGAGTCGTCCAAGCCTAAGCCCAAGGTGACGTCACGTATTCTCCTCAACAAATGGCGGCGTCGCATGGAAAAGGAGCGCTACCAAAAGCGTCGTCACGAGGAGGAGCGGCGCAGGCCGAAGAAGATGCGCGCAGTGGAATCGGGAACGGCACGCGCGCGCGCAGAGCGCGCCCACCGGGGATGCGCCTTCTTCGCACCGCCGGAATGAGGGCTTAAAGCCGCCCACATTAAGGAACCGTCCCGAATGCAGCGACGGATATGCCGAGTACAGCGAGAAACGCCAATCGCCGATCCGTCCATGAAAGACTTGGAAGGATTCACCCAAATGGGGATCGGCGGCAAAAAATTGAGGTTATAGATCACCCCGGGAAGCGCCACGCCGATCTCGGTGGGGCGACCGGAGGAGGACGAAGATGTCCACGTCCGGCGTAAGGGGCGGTGGTGCCCACCCGGTCTACGCAAGAGCCGAAGAGGCGGGTCCAACGCTTGAGGAACCGCGAGATGAAGCAAGCCGGGGGTCCGGACGAGACGGAAGTGGCGCCCCAAGGACCGGCCCCGAAGGATCGAAGCGTCCAGCCCCCGCATGCATGGTATACTTCCCGCCAAACGAGTTCATGGCTCCCGCTAACCGGTGATGCAGGGAAGAAGCTTCCTTTGACGACGAGCAACCCGAGGAGATGATGGCGCAGACTCGGTGCTTGCCAAGCGGTGCCGTCTTCGACAAGCCGGCCAAAAATCGCCACATGAGGCCGCCGTACTTGAGGGGGTACGTCAATGGCAAGCCATTGACCAAGATGTTCGTCGACGGTGGCGCGGCGGTCAACGTAATGCCGTACACCACCTTCGAGAAGCTTGGCATGACCCCGAGCGATCCGACACCAACAAGCATCATCCTAAACGACTTCGCCGGGAACCCTTCGGACACCAAAGGATGCGCTCACGTGGACTTGATGATCGGGTCCAAGACGCTGCTCACCACCTTCTTCGTCATCGAAGGAAAGGGAGCCTACAGCCTGCTGCTTGGGCGGGACTGGATCCACGCCAACTGCTGCGTCCCATCTACTATGCATCAACAGCTGATCCAGTGGGTGGACGATGAAATCGAGGTCGTCCAGGCGGATGACTCCGTGAGCGTGGCTAACATGGAACCAGCCTTCTGGGAGTACCAAGGCATCGATTGCTTCTCAGGGAAGGACTGGGGAGAAGGTCCTGTTGAACCCGTCGGCCGGTGACCAACAAACCGATTCAAGCGGTCGGCTCTTACGAATTTTTAATGGAGAACCCCGTGGATGGCACCGATGGCAAGCCGGGACGAGGATTCATGTCGGCCGATAAGCCGGAGGAAGTTGACATTGGAAGCGGTGATAAGCCAAGGCCGACGTTCATCGGGCAGATTTGCGGCCGGACTTCGGGGGAACTTAATTGAGCTTCTCGCAGAATATAAAGATTGCTTCGCCCGGGATTACTCGGAGATGCCCGGATTGGATCGATCCATCGTCGAGCACCGTTGCCAATCAAGCCCGGTTTCAAGCCATATAAGCAACCGCCCCGGAAAATCTACAAGGATGAAGTATTGGCCGATGTGAAGAAGGAAATCGAAAGATTACTTGACGCAAACTTCGTTCGGCCCCAGATATGCGGAGTGGATTTCTAACATCGTCCCCGTGTATAAGAAAAACGGAAAAATGAGAGTTTGCATAGACTTCGTGGGACCTAAACGGAGCTACTCCCATGGATGGATACCCGATGCCTATTGCCGATTTGCTGATTGACGCCGCCGCCGGGCACAAGGTGATTAGCTTCATGGATGGCAACGCAGGGTACAATCGGATCTTTATGGCAATAGAAGACATCTCGAAGACGGCCTTTAGATGTCCCGGTCATATAGGCCTCGTTTGAATGGATCGTCATGACATTTGGGTTGAAAAATGCCGGTGCAACCTATCGGCGGGCCATGAATTACATTTTTCATGAGTTGATCGGCAAGACCGTGGAAATCTACATTGACGACGTGGTGATCAAGTCTTTAAGTCATGACACCCATCCGGAAGATGTGAAGAAGACCCCGGAATGCACCCGAAGCATGGCTCGAAGATGAATCCAAACAAGTGTGCATTTGGGGTGTCGACTGGAGAGTTCTTGGGGTTTTTGGTCCACGAAGGAGGGATCGAAGTTGGCAAAAAGAGCATGAAGGCCATTGATGAAGTCGTTCCTCCAACCAACCTCAAGGAGTTGCAATCACTCGCTCGGCAAGATCAACTTTGTGAGAAGGTTCATCTCAAATTTATCACGAAGGTGTTGCCATTCTCTCCGTTGTTGAAGCTGAAGAAGGATCAGAAATTCACATGGGGCGACGAACAACAAAAGGCTTTCGAGGAAATCAAGCAATACATGAAGGAGCCGCCGGTGCTAGTTCCTCCTCAGCTGAACAAGCCTTTCAAGTTGTACGTGGCGGCCGATACCCAAACTATTGGATCGGCCCTTATTCAAGAATTCGAAGGGAAGGAGCGGGTAGTAGCCTATCTTAGCCGAAAACTACTTGATCCTGAAACCGGTATTCGGCTATAGAAAGATTATGTCTTTGCGTATACTACTCGTGTACAAAGTTTCGGCACTACTTGTTGAATGCCGAATGCCCCGTGTACTCGAAGTTTGATGTGATAAAACATATGTTATCTATGCCAATTTTGAATGGTCGGGTTGGCAAATGGATTTTAGCTCTATCGAATTCGAGTTGAAGTTCGAATCGGCAAAAGCCATCAAAGGTCGAGTCATTGCCGATTTTATAACTGAACACCGTGACCCTTCGATTGATCTGCTTGAAATTACCCCATGGGCTCTATTCTTTGACGGGTCATCATGTGGCAAAGGTGGGGGAGTAGGGATCCTACTAATTTCCCCCAGAGGCGAGATGTTCGAATTCGCCATTCCTATACAACCCACCGTCACAAATAACCAGGCTGAGTACGAGGCACTGCTTCGAGGGCTTCAATATTTGAGAGAAGCCGGGGCCGTTTCAGTTGAAATTTATGGAGATTCAGAGTTGGTCATCAAGCAATTGAACGGCCAGTACGAGTGCAGAAGCGAGGCGCTGAGGAGTTACTACGAGGAATGCAGAGAAATCTTGAAGGGCTTTCCACCGGTAACCCTACAAGACATTCCTAGAGAGCATAACGAGGAAGCAAACAGTCGGCTCGCAGCGCCTCCGGTTATAAAGAGAGTCAAGAAGCATTTGCTGCAGAGGTGAGCGCACTGGGGACGGATCTTACAGAAGATGATTGGAGGAAAGAGATCGTTGATTATTTGAGAGATCCATCCCGAAAAGTCTCTAGGAAGCTCAGGTATAAGGCAATCAAGTTCGTTCTTCTGGATGACAATTTATTCTATAAGTCACTAGATGGAGTACTCGCTACGATGCCCGGGTCCAAGAAGCCAAGAACATGATGAGCGAGGTGCACGATGGGATATGTGGAGCGCACCAATCGGCCTATCGCATGAAATGGGTTATTAGGCGAGCCGGATGCTTTTGGCCGACGATATTAGAGGACTGCTTTGAGTATTACAAGGGGTGTCAAGATTGCCGGAGGTTCGGGAATATTCAAAGAGTCCCCGCATCGGCATTAAATCCCATCATCAAGCCATGGCCATTCGGGGGCCGGGGTATAGACTTGATTGGCCAAATTAATCCACCATCTAGCAAGGGGCATAAGTTCGTGCTTTTGGCTACGATTACTTCACCAAATGGGTTGAGGCAATCCCACTCAAAAAGGTGACGTCGTAAAACATGATCGAATTCGTCAAGGAACACATCATCTATCGATTTGGGATTCCTCGTACGATTACCACCGACCAAGGGGCACAATTCGTGTCATTGGAATTCGGAGATTTTGCCGAAAGCATGGGAATCAAATTGTTTAATTCTTCTCCATATTATGCCCAAGCTAATGGTCAAGCAGAGGCTTCTAACAAGATCATGATCAAGCTTATACAGAAGAAGATCGACCAGAAGCCGAGGAGATGGCATTCGGTACTCAGTGAAGCGCTGTGGGCTTACCGAATGGCCCCCCATGGAACTACAAAGACTTCTCCTTACGAGTTGGTTTACGGGCATCACGCGATCTTGCCCTGGGAAATGCAATCAGAGTCAAGGAGAGTAGTGCTGCAAAACGATTTGAGCTCCAAGGATTACAGTGGCCTAATGATGGATGAGTTAGAAGATTTGCATATGATCCGTCTCAGGGCCCTGGAAAACATCGAGAAAAACAAGCTGCGGGTCGCTAAATACTATAACAAGAAAGTAAAAGTAAAGCAATTCACAGAAGGCGATCTAGTTTGGAAAGCGCTACTGCCGATTGGAACTAAATACAGTGAATTCGGCAAATGGTCCCCTAACCGGGAGGGGCCTTTTCGTGTGGTCGGATGCGTTCCCGGTAATGCATACATATTGAAAACTTTGCTAGGAGAGGAGTTTTCCGCCGCAATAAATGGAAGATATCTGAAGAAGTATTATCCTAGCATTGAAATCGATCGATGATTATACACATCTGACACAGAAACAGCCGGCGCTCAGGAATGAGGCCGCCTTTAGAACAAAAATCCATGAACAAAAGAAAATGGCCAGTGCCTGATGCATTGCCCTTAGCTCAATACTACACTACAACTGGTTTCTTGCAGGATTACACATGGCAGCCCTGAAGGTCAAGTCCCCTAAGGGAGGGAAGCAGAAGGCGTGGAGAAAGAAGCGAAAGTATGATTCAATCTTTTCTTTACTTCTTCGGCTGCTGCTCCCTCTTCAGTTGTTCCAGAACCACCGTGACGGCGACTTGGAACGCACGAGGATGACCACGATTGGCGGCCTCTACCAAGCTATCCCAGGCCGCCTTCAGGTTGCTGTACCTGTCAGAGACATCTGGGGCAAAAGAATCAAGGTTAGGGGCAAGAAATCCAGATGCAAACATGAAGGGGGACAGAAGCGTTTACCCCCTACTAGCGCTTCCAGCGCCATACGACGCTCGCGTTCGGCTTGGCAGCGAACGGACATGTCCCTGAGGTCACGCTCCAGGTGCCGGGCACGGCGGCGCAGCTGATGAATGACCCTTTGCTCAGGCGTGGCATCCTCCGCCTCAGGAGAAGAATCGGAGGAGATGTACTCAGGAACATCTTCGGTTCCGACGACCTCTTCAGGAAGCAAATCAAGGCTGAAAGAGGCAGAGGAAAACATGAAGCGCAAGATCAAGCGAGAGGACAAAGAGTGGATCAAGAAAGAACTCACTTCCGAATCGTACGCTTCCTTGACGAGCCGCTCCCCTGAGGCCGTTCACCCTTGTCCATGGCGTTGGGGTTTTTTCTTCGGCGCAAAGGAAGGGACGAGAAGCGATGGAGGAGTGTGCGAGTGGATTTGCGAGCACCCCACGGGCTATTTTATTGACCAAGGAGGCGCATTGGGAGTGATGATCCGGCCGCACACACCGTTGGAATACCAAGCGGCGGGGGTTTCCACCGAGTGCGAAGGGTTTTCTTTTGAACGATTTGCGGATTGCCGAATTGGGATCCTTTGTGGATCTTGCGCCAAGGGGCGCTTGTTTGCGAGCGTTCGGCTAATGACGCTTCCCGGATGCATTCGAAGAGGACAAGTTCACGGATGCAAATGCGAAGGGAAATATCACGGAACAAATGCGAATTCCAAAAGTTCATCATATATTGCCGACATTTACACATCCCTAGTACAATCTAGTCAAAGAGTCTGTTCAACACAGACTGGGGATGGGTAATTTCGGCAATGGCGTCGCCGTGGCCGTCGAGGCGCTCCAGGACGAGCTCGATCTCGTCGATATCCTCCGGCGCGCCGCCCTGGAAGCCACGCGGCCTGGTGGAATAGTCGACGTCCGTATGCGTTGCCATCGCAGCCAGGCCCAAGGTGGTGCCCAGACGAACACCATGGACGGCCACCTCGTCAATGCGGCGCTCCACCGCGGCCAGGCGCTCCGCCGGCGTGTCGCCGTGAGCGTTCACCTTCTCCGCCAGCTGCTCTACCAGCGCTTTTAGCTGGTTGAGCTCAGCATCACGGGCTGCAAAAGACAAACAAGAAGGGATTAGCATCAAAAGCTGGACTAAATCAAGAATCAGAACCATACCATCAATGGCTTCCAGCAGCTGTTTCCGCTGGTCCTCCCACTCTAGTTCGGCCACGCCCGCTTTTTTGGAGACGGCCTCCAGCTCAAGACGAGACGCCTCTAGTTCCTCCTTGAAGCGAATAGCGTCTGCTTCCCCGTACGGCACCGGGGAGTGGCCATCGGACTCCGAAGAGTCATCAGGAAGGGGCTGATTGGCCGGCGCGCGGGGCGGATTCCACTGAATCAAACTGAAAAAAGGGAGATGATTGTCAAGGCAAAGGAAGATCGAAGGAAGATCGACAAGGGGAAGTTGATGATCATCACCGCCGCGCGCATTGGCGCCGTCTCCCTCGGCCTCGTCGGAGGCGCGGCGGCGGTTGAGGCGGCGCACCATTGCGGTTTGGGGATGTGCACTGTTTGCAAGAGGGCCAGAGATTGGCAAAGATTCGAGAGCTAGAAGGCCCGGTGGAGAGCTAGGGGCACCTATGGCAACATTTATAGGCCGGCGGGGTAATTGTGGCTTCGAATCGTGGCGGTGGATCGTGGCGCACGTCCCAATAAAATCGGAAGGCGGAGAGATTTCCTTGACCAACCCGCCGGTGGGTCGTTTGGAGTTCTAAGCCGAAACGCGTGTGGGTCGATGGTTTCGGCTAAAGGAATTCAAGGTGTCGTTCGGCGAGCTAGCGTTTCACTACCGAATGGGTCGTTCGGCATCACATCTCAAAGTACGCCAAGGAAAGGAAACAAATTGCAAAGGAAATATTACAAAAACGACCAATCCGGGTATACATCAATAAGAACATTCAAGCGTTAAGGAGTTTTGCAAGTGCGTGACGAACATTGGATACTATCAAGTGGGAGTTATCCAAGATCTCCTGATAATCCTTTTGGGCATCGATAAGTCGCAAGCTCTGCATCGCACTTTGCTTTACTCTGGTAACAGCCGATTCTGCCTCCGCTTCGGTCTTTGCTATTAATCCAGGGAGATCGGCTATTTTCTTCTGGTCAATTTCCATCTCCGCTGACAGACTTTTCAATTCCGCTTCTAGAGCAGCCTTTCTGGCGACCTTCAGGTCGTAAGAAGCTTGCAGGTGTCGCCCAAGGCATCCTTATGGCTTTTTGCTTGGGATTGTATCCCGTTCATGGCCTGTTCAGCCTCAGTTTTCTCCTTTTCAATGGCCGAACGGGAGCGCAATTTCCTCCAAGTGCGCCTCAAGGGAACATAGAAGGGCTCTAAGTCGTAGACGGACGACAGAAAAGCTCTGATGTCATCGGGGAGTTTACGGCTAATGGGCTCAAACATCTCTTCAAAATGGCAAAGATCATTGAGCTGATCCTGGACGTCTTTTTCTAGCCAGGCTGCAATTTCTTTGAGCTTGAGCAATACCTCGTCTGGCAACGGCTGGTTTATTTCTTTCGTCACATCGGCAGTCGATGGGCCCTCTGATGGTAAGCTCGATGACGACGGGGTGTGATCCTGAAAACAACACCGCCGAGGTGAGAATGCTAGGACCAAGGTATCAAGATTAAGAGCAAAATTGGATACCTCATGAGTGTTTTCTTGAGCGGGAGCAATCGCAGACGAAAGAAGCGTCCGAGCGAGCCGAAACTTCCAAGTCGGGGAGATGCCGATGCAGCCATCGGTGACTCGTGAATTTCTGGCTGGTGAAAAATTGGATCCTCCTCTGTTGGGTTGGTCATTGTTGCTTGACTGATAGGCGATGGCATCCTAGGGGTGTTTGGCGGCTCCAGTTGAGTTGGGGGATTCATCTCTGGAGAGCGTATCGCTTCCGCGAGAAGGTGATGAAGATGAAACCTCTCTCGGGATGGGCAATTCAACCCCGGAAGGGCTCGCCCTGTTGAACCACCGGAACATCTACGAGTGGTTCTCCAACAGCTTTCTTCGCAAATGTCCAATTGAAGGGATAAGTGCCGGTGCTCATCCTTGAGAAAGAACGAGAAAAAGCCATACCAAGTGGATGGGGCATCGGCGGTATTGGTTCCCAAGAATGTTGGGCTCTAGTCCGAAATACACAATGATATGATCCATCAAGAACGAGTAACCCAAGAATTGAGAAAGTAAAGGAGTTTACCTCAACCAAGTACTTTCTTGACGGTTCTCCTCCTTTTAGCGTTCGTGAGGGGGAATCGGATGCAATCCTTGCCTCCCGTCAACAACAAGGCTAGAGAGGGCCGGGATCGGTGGTAGCATACCCGTCCATCGGTTGGCGCGGGGTTGTGGATTTAAACCCCAATGCTGAAATTGGGCCTTTGGCATTATAAGTTATTACCCCGGCTCGAGGGGCAGAACCGTGTTCGTGGACGGAAGATGAAGGTCGGGACCATGAATAAAAGTCCGATCAAGGGGCTCATTGTGTTACCTCCGAAGTCGGCAGGAAATCGTGCACCAATCCGCACGTAACACATGAACAGTTCACCGAAGATGTGGTCATGGAATTCTTGCCACCATGAGTTGAAGGTGGGGTGAGCTATGGTTGCAGGCACAAAAGGACATGTGTAGACAGTGGGACTGCACACATAGTTGAAAACTCTGCTGCACTGCATCAGTTCCTTGATTTCCTCCCTGGGCTTGAGGAATTCATGCAGAAACAATCTTGGGGGCAGCTGGCCGCATCCAAGTTGCCTGGCCATTACGTTAGGCTGGTAGTACTCATAAGTACGCGGCATTCGCCTTCCTCCATTGAACTCGGCCGTAATATACATGGGCGGATTATGATATTAAAAATTTCCAGGAATCTCCCATCTTGATGGCCGGGCTCAAAGGAGAACTCGACAGGGAAGGTCAGAGTGTCATAGCCTAGATAAGGGAGCCAAAGAGGATTGGAGAAGCCTTTGAAGAACAACTCGAAGAGTTGGGTGATGTCCCGTCGAATGATAACGATTGAAGCCGCTTCTCCATAGCTTTGGCATCCTCTCGGTGACTTGAAGCTCTCCTTCGGGGGATTGGACCAGGGGAAGAACACCGGAGCTCAAGTCGACGCCTACAATGCGGTGCATGTGAAGCCGCAGCCAAATCCGAACAAACCACCAAGGGCCATTGACGCACGTTATCCTCCGTCGGTATACATTTGGGTAACTCGTCCGATGAAGCATATGGTATACACCGCCCAAGAGGAATTTTCCCGCAGGAAGGCGATTGCCGGCGGCCGATGGATCGCCATTGCGATATGATTCGAGTGGGTTCATTGGCCTTGCCACGAAGACAAACCCGCATAACCACATGTTCAAGAAGGCTCGTATTCAACTTCGCCAAGGGGATTATCTCTCATGTGTTTCAAAATATAATTCTTGTAGCCATTCCCCGGCTTTACCCCCGTTTGGCGTGAGGAGTTCTTGAAATTCCAAGGCCGAACGGACCCTATGGTGATATCAAGGCCGGTGATCATGTACACATCGGCCAAAGTTGGAGACATTGGGCCATGCCCAAAAAGGAAGGCATTGACGCCATTGGACCGAAAGTGGCACGCGGCTATCGAAGATCTTCATTCTTGGGCATCTCGGCCCTACGGATAACTCCAAACATTGAGCAATGCGGAGAGTATCCAGATTGGTCAATCCACTCTTATCCGCGAGAATCCTACGGTACCAAGTCTTCCACCGCGATTGGGGGCAAAGGCCGCTTCTTGAACGCATCTTGCCACCGAGGAGGTGGAGATAAAGCTACCTTGAAAGGGATTCTCCGAGATTCACGGCAATGAAATCTCGAGGGTCAGGATTCCCTTCAGGACCAAGATAATAAGACTGCGAATTGGCCTCAATAGGGATCAGAAGGGCAGTAGACGGTTCTCGGAAGAGAGCGGAAGAAGAAATTTCGGGGAAAAAATTGAAAACCTAATGCCGAACAAAGGTTTGGAGGGGTGAATTTACCTGAACAGCTTGGTTCTGAGTTGCCATTGGAGATTCGAGTTCGGAACGAAGGGGATCTAGGGTTGGATCCGGACGAAGAATCCGGCGGATTGCGAAGAACAGGTGTTGACGAGGTTTGGCTCAAAGATTCGTGGCGAGAGTCAATTGTGGAACAAAATTACTTTTATCCCACAATTGAAGGGGCATGTGTTAACACCAAAATCGGTAAGGAGTATGACATGTGGGTCCGATTCGGAGAAGAGTCCGTCCGGTGGAAGGAAGGATATCTTCGCAGATTTTCGGCGAAGGATCCGCGGTCGGCTATCCGCTCCCGGTTCGGCAAAGGAACAAGAGAGCTGATTTTGCGGGATTGGACGGTGACGTGGCTCGATCAGGGGAAGCGAATGGATGGACAGGCGATCAAGTTTAGTTAGGCAATGAATCCATTCGCAATTGTAATCGACAGGTATAAATATGATCCCCGGATGTATGTAAAAAACACGTTCATTCCTCAATACACACCGGCCTTACGCCAAACCCTAGAGTCCCTTGTCGTGTCGTCGAGTTCTTCGAGAGGGCCAATCGATCCGTCGACCTCCGTGAGTACCGGCAACCTTGTATCATGTCTAGTATCATGCGGTGGATTTAGATCTCGATGCAAGTAGTCTTGTTACCATGCTTCGTGTCATGCGGTAGATTCAAGCTTGGTTCAAGAGGGTTTCTTGTTAGATCATGAGCCATGCGGTAGGCTAAGGTCTAGCTCGAAGCTAGTTATCGGCTCTATTGGATTTTGGCAAGATCCAATAGATTCATTAAGTTACTCCCGTATTATCATGAGTTTTGCTTTATGTTTTAATTCATGTAATACACTTTTGCCCCATCTAGATGGGTTTGGATCGGCTCTTTTTCCTTTTAAGGTCCGTGCAAGAATAGGTTTCGTGTTTTGACGCGTGGATCTCGTGCTCTCCGATAGCCGAAACCGAATCGATCTAGGTTGTTACGTGTTGCGGGTTCAAGCTTGCTTTGTTAGTATAAATCTTGAAAGAGCCGGGTGTCATGCGGTAGATGCAGGTTTTTGGGTTGCTTTGGAGCTAGTCATCCGGTGGATTAGATTTCCAATTCAGCTTGATAGATTTATTCACGTGGTAATGTTTGTTCCTTCTTCATGGACCCCGAATCGGTTGTTCAGCCGCATTCGGTTATATCTTCACGAGTAGATCACGTGCGTTATTTATGTTTTAAAAGACGTGTGCTTTTAGCTTTCCATATTTAGGTTGTATCATGCGGTGGATAGATCTATTTGTGGAAAGTGGTGCGTTCTTTCATGCAAGTTGTATCATGCGGTGGATAGATTTGCTGATATCGTACCCGACAGATCTTAAAGTAATTAGACATGCGGTAGACTAATGCTTTGGATCTATGCATGCTTATTTTAATACATGATCATGTTCGTGCTTTACTTCATTCAATGTTTAATCTTCGTAAGGATCGGTTACGGCTTGGTACGTGCATCCATGTTTATTCAAAAATCGATCGTTGTCATGCTTACGTCATCCATTCGGCAATGTTCTTTTTTCCTTCGCGGTTACCCGAATGGTTGTGGTTCTTCGACAGGTAGCTTCGCATAGCTACATGTCGTCTTGCTTGGCTCCTTAGCCGTAAATATGGAACTGCCTGGTATCACCCGGTAGGTTCCAAGTTTTGGTATCTAACTGTTTTATCTTTTGTTAATTTTCAGGAAAAATTGACTGGCACGTCACTTTCTCTCTGCGCGTGCGAAGCTAAGCTTTTCGGCTTGCTGTGTGATTGGCGCTGAGTGCACATTTTGCGTCAACGTCAAGGGCCCGCCCCCCACGTCACCGAACGGATGCGCCGGGCGTTGCGTCTTGGCGTACAGAAGGCCCTCGGAGTGGTACGGTCCCACTACGAGGTCAACTTCGAGGCGCTGGCGGAGGGCTACGTCGTTCCCGAGGGCGTTGAGGACGAGGTGGCGATGGAGCGCATGGACGCGCTCGCCGCTGATGCCACCGGGTCGCTCACTGAAGCCTTGGAGGAGTTCCTCTTCCCGGATGCTGTTGACACCGCCGCTCCTCCTGCCTGAAGATAGCTGGGCGCTTGGCCCGTTTTTATTTGTGTATCAGTATTCTGGCCACGCGGCCTTTGTAAATAAACAAGTTATTTTAATCGTAAACATTTGTTGATGCGAAATGAAGTCTTTTGTTTACTGCGCTTTTTGTTTCTCCTTCTTCCTGAGTAGATTCTAGTTAGGGGAGTTCGATTTTCGCGGGGGGCCTGCTGGGTTGGAGGCGAGAGAGAAGGGTCGTATCCTCGCGGCGTGGGCTATCTCTGGCTCGCGCGCTCCTTCCGCTAGGCCGCCTGCGCCCTGTTCGAATCGTTGCTCGGGGTTGAAGTAGAAAAACAAACTTAGCGCGTGTGAGTTGTTTTATTTCTGCGCGAAAATGGGACCATTTTGGGGGGGGGTGCCCCCCGCAGTAGCCCCCGAGGGTAACTTGGGTTTCAGGGGAAAGCCGAGTTGCCCTTTTTATTAGACTTGAGGCGTTTACACAGTTGTCACCAACTGGGGCGTTGGTCATATGATTTTTACAACAAAAATGCTTGGAAATCCTAGCTAAGGGTAAAAGCGACGTAGCTGTTGGATGTTCCAAGCGTTCGTGAGCTCTTCAGCGTCCTCGTTGGCTAGCTTGTACGTGCCGGGCTTGAGTACCTTCACCACGACGTAGGGTCCCTCCCATGGGGGCGACAGCTTGTGGCGCCCTCGGTTGTCTTGGCGTAGCCTTAGTGTCACACCCAGATTTAAGGACAAACCCGAATGCAAGAATACATGTGCGCCAGGATCAAGTTACACACATGCATCGACGCAGTGAATACCAAAACACAGTGTAAAGCGTAAAGAGAGTATTAAACAGTTATTACATGACCGAATGTCTCAATTAAACAATTGTTCGAGTAGCTAACAGCGGAAAAGAAACACACGTAGAAGTCCTCCACAAAGTGACCGACCGGAAAACGAACGCCTAGAACCCATCGAACTCATCATAGTAGTCTTCAAAACGCCCATCTGAGCAGCAGCCGGGTAGTGTAGATGCAATAAATGAACAACAAGCATGAGCACATGTCGTACTCAACAAGGGAAAAGTTCTATAACAACATGCAAGGCTTTATGGTGGAAGCTGTTGGCTCATAAGCAAGTCAGCATTTTAGTTGGTCAAGTTTTATTAAGCAACTGTTACTAGCAAGTGTAAGTATATACCAAACCCAGATAATAAAATGCAACGGATCCATAAAATGTAATGCACAAGTTTAAAAGTTCCATCTTCCATAGAATTAATCATGTGAGGGTCCAAAGCCGCTCTTGACCGTGAGCACGGCTAACTAGTTAGTTTTACACTCTGCGAGAGGTTGTACATCTTTACCCACAAGTCGCGTAAAAACCCAAAAGAGTTTTAGACCCAACGATGCGATGCTAGCTAGGCACCATACCACACTACCGAGGTGTGATTGCATAGGGACGCTACGAGGCCGTTACAAAGATCCCTAGATGTAGGCTGCCCACTAGGTTACTTGACAGCGCAATGCATAAACCTCTCTCAGCTGCGAAGCTACCATAGAGCAGATCAATCTAAGGGCTGAGTTATACACCAACTACCGGCAACCCCCAACCCTTATCAGGTAAAGCATACCTCACATCTAGTTCACTAATTAATAAGCCAAGACAGAGCCATATGTCTTGTGGTAGTACTGTTTTCTTGGGTGGTTCTCCATGTTCCGATTAACAAAGTAAAGTGTTCTTGCATTACATGAATGATAGCATAAATAAAGCCATATTAACAAGTGTTCATTAAACCATCCAAAACCACGTAAAGCGCTAGCATGTGCTACCCAACATAAAGTAAACCCGAAGTTGATCAAGGCATAGGATAACAAAGCTAGTCGAACCTTAACAATAGGACCCGACAATTTAATGCATAGCAATAATAAACAACGAGTGTAATTAAAATGCATGTTGTAATAGGAATTTAACGGGAATGCAGCAAGGACTTGCCTTCTACCAGCACCGGAAACTGCTCGTGGTCTTGATATTCTTCAACGACGGCGAAATCCCCGAATTGCTCGTACGCTACGCTCCACACATCACATACAAGCAAACAATGGGAATAAATAAGAAACAGTACACCAATCATCTCAAACAGTAGCAAAAGCAACAGAAAACTATTCTACTCGTCGAGACGATCGCGTGGACATAAAGAACGCTAAAAACGGAGCTAAAACGACAAAGTTATGGATAAAACAAGTTTTAGGACTAATTTGTAAAGAATTTTAAGTTTTCGGGCTAAAACAGAAGAAAACAGGGCTTAACCGTAAAGGTTTTCTAAGGTGGGAGGGTCTTTTTGCGAAACCGGGAAAACTCGAGGGTTTTTAAGCAAAACAGCGCGGTTAAAGCTATGGGAGTGGATCTAGTCCGCTGGATCAAGATCGAACGGCCTGGGATCAAAGCGGGCGCGGGTTAGAGGGTTGACCGGTAAGGGCCGGTCTGACCAAAGACGTGGCGCGATCTGGGCCGCTGGTTGGGGGACCGACGGTCCCGATCTCGCGCGAGCGGCAACAACGGTGGGGTGCGGCCGGCGGCGAGGCCGGGCGGCGGCGCGGCGCCGGCGGCGGCGGCGCAAAGGCCGCGCGGCGCTAGGGTGCACCGAAATCACGGGGTCTTCACCGGGACGTCGAGCGCGCGCGTGCGAACCCGACGGAAGCATCCCGAAATGGCGACGACGAGGCGCGGAGGCGCACGGCGAGCCGCGGCGGCGGGGAAACTCCCGGCGAGCCGGCCGGGCGAGGCGGTGCACGGGGTCGGCGACAAGCGGTTCCGGCGGCTTCCTTACCTCGCGGCGGATCCAAAGAGCAACACCGAGGCGGGCGAGCGACGGCGGCGGCTCGGGCTCGAGGCGGCGGCGCGGACCAAGGTGGGCGGCGGCGCTAGGCGAGCTAGGGTTAGGGCGGCGGCGGCACGGGGGCTTGGGATAGGGGCGGTGCGAGGGCCGGCGGCGCCTTAAATAGGGGCGTGGGGCCCCCCCGGCACGCGGGCCCGCGGCACGGACGCCGAGTCGGAGCTCGGCCCCGACCACGACTCCGGCTCGGACGCGGGCGCGGCGGGGGCGCGAGGAGAACGCCGACGCGCGGGCCCCGCGCGTCGAGGGACGGCGGGAGGCGGTGAGCTGCGGTGGGCCGAAGGTGGGCGCGCGCGGCTAGGGCTGAGAAGGACGAGGGGCAGCGGCGCACTGTGCCAGGGAGCAGAGGGGGCGCCAGCGGACCTGGCCGGCGCTAGGCCAAAAACCAACACGGGCCAGAAATGGGGTAAGGGTTAAGAGGCAAAAAGAAAAAGGTTTCAAATTTCAGAAAACACTCAAACAATTGAATTCAAACCTAGATTTGAATTCAAACACCTCAAAACAATGCACCGGCATGTATGCAACAGTAAACTCCTATATTTCATTAATTAATTAAGAAAAGTGATTAAATGCCTATAAATGCACAACAACCTTGTATTCCTTAAGCGAGATAGAAATGTTGCTAAGCAAATTTTTAATCAAAATCAAAGGTGGAATTTAGGGTGTTACAAATCCTACCCCCCTTAAGATGAATCTCGTCCTCGAGATTCGGATGGATCAAAGAGATGTGGATATTCTGCTTTCAACTCCTCTTCTCTTTCCCAAGTTGCCTCATCCTCTGCATGATTACTCCACTGCACCTTACACATTGTGAAGGTCCGGTTTCTTGTAACCCGTGTCAATCTGTCCAGAATCTTGATAGGGCGCTCCGTAATGGTGAGGTCCTCCTTCACATCCAACCCATCCATAGGCAACGGTTCCTTATCATGAGGCTTGAGACCTCTCTTTAACTGAGAGATATGGAACACATCATGCACATCAGCAAGCTGCGCTGGCAAATCAAGTCTGTATGCTACCTCTCCCACTCGTTGCAAGATCTGGAAAGGTCCAATGTAGCGAGGGGACAACTTTCCCTTCACCTTAAACCTGCGTAAACCCCTGATAGGTGACACCTTCAGATACACATAGTCGCCCTCTTGGAAAGATACATCTCTTCTCTTCCCGTCTGCATAACTTTTCTGTCTGGACTGAGCAACTCTCAAATTCTCTCTGATGATCTGAACTCGCGTCTCTCGCCTCCTTGATGATGTCTGTCCCAAACAACCGACTCTCACCCTGTCCGACTCCGGTACAACGGTATTCCGCACTTCCTCCCATACAGTGCCTCGAAGGGTGCCATCTTCAGACTGGCTTGATAGCTGTTGTTGTAAGAAAACTCGGCATACGGCAAGCTCTTGTCCCAGCTCTCACCATGCTTAAGGGCGCAAGCTCTTAGCATGTCCTCCAGAATCTGATTTGTGCTTTCAGTCTGTCCGTCTGTCTGCGGATGATAGGCTGAGCTGAAGTTCAACTTCGTATCCATGGACTCATGCAGTTTCTCCCAGAAACGTGACGTGAACTGAGTTCCCCTGTCAGAGACTATCTTCTTAGGAACACCGTGCAAGCATACGATCCGGGTCATATACAGCTCAGCTAGCTTTGCCCCCGTATAAGTAGTACTCACCGGTATGAAGTGAGCAACCTTTGTCAATCGATCCACGATAACCCATATTGAATCATATCCATCACGAGTGCGGGGCAACCCAACGATGAAATCCATGCCTATCTCTTCCCACTTCCACTCTGGCACCTTCAATGGCTGCAGCAATCCTGCTGGTCTCTGATGTTTAGCCTTGACCTTGTGGCACGTGTCACACAACGCAACGTGAGCGGCCACATCCCTTTTCATCCCATACCACCAATACCTCTGCTTTAGGTCCTGATACATCTTAGTACTGCCCGGGTGGATGGAATAAGCTGAATCATGGGCCTCTCTCAAGATCGTCTTCCGGAGATCTCCCACATCAGGCACACAGATCCGATTCTTGAACCATATCGTACCCTGATCATCCTCAGTGAAATCCGGGGCCTTGCCCCTCTCCATGGTGTCCCTGATCTCCTTGATCTCCTCATCCTCCAGCTGTCCTTCGCGAATCTGCTGCTCCAGAGTAGATTCTACCTCCAAAGTGACTCCCTCAGCGTGAGCAGCTATTCCCAGATTGAGTCCCTCGAACTCCTTCATCAGCTCGTCAGGCAGCTGGAACGCCAATACCACATTGGTCTGTCCCTTCCGACTCAAAGCATCTGCCACCAGATTAGCCTTCCCAGGATGATACTGTATGTCTAGATCATAATCCTTGATCAGCTCCAACCATCGGCGTTGTCTCAGATTAAGATCCTTCTGAGTGAAGATGTACTTTAAGCTCTTGTGGTCTGTGTAGATCTGGCACTTGGTTCCCATGATGTAATGTCTCCAAATCTTTAAAGCATGAACCACAGCTGCCAGTTCCAGATCATGTGTAGGATAGTTCTGCTCATGCTTCCTCAACTGCCTTGATGCATAAGCTATGACGTGTCCCTCCTGCATAAGAACACAACCCAAACCTTGTCTCGATGCATCACAGTAGATATCAAAGCCCTTCTGCAAGTCTGGCATCACAAGCACAGGAGCGGTTGTCAATCTCTGCTTCAACTCCTCAAAACTCTGCTGACAGGCATCAGTCCACTTAAACTCTCTATCCTTCTCCAGTAAGGTGGTGAGAGGCTTCACAATCTTGGAGAACCCCTCGATGAACCGTCGATAGTACCCCGCAAGTCCAAGGAAACTCCTTATCTCCTTAACTCGTCCTCGGCGGTTCCCACTTCAACACATCTTCTACCTTAGCCGGATCGACCGTGATACCTCCATCCGTGATGATATGCCCCGAAAAGAGACTTCCTTCAGCCGAAATCACATTTGCTGAACTTGGCATACAACCGCTCGCTTCTCTCTCAACTTCGCAAAACAAGCCTCAAATGCTCCTCATTATCCTCCTCAGTCTTAGAGTAAACCAGAATATCATCAATAAACACCACAACGAACTTATCCAAGTACTCCATAAACACCTTGTTCATCAGATACATAAAGTAGGCAGGCGCATTTGTCAACCCAAAGGACATAACAGTATACTCATACAGTCCATACCTGGTGTTTTAGGAATATCCGACCATCTTATCTTCATCTGATGATAACCAGAACGCAAATCAATCTTAGAGAACACCTTAGCACCTCTCATCTGATCAAACAGGTCTTCAATGCGAGGCAATGGATACTTATTCTTGATGGTGACCTCATTAAGCAATCGATAATCCACACACATCCTCTGAGTACCATCCTTCTTCTCAACAAAGATAACCGGTGCCCCCCAAGGTGATGAACTAGGACGGATAAATCCCTTTTCTAGTAATTCTTTAATCTGTTTCTTAAGTTATATCAATTGTGTACTAGACATTCTATATGGACGCTTAGAAATAGGAGCAGTACCAGGTAATAGATCAATAACAAATTCAACATCTCGGTCTGGTGGCATACCTGGCAACTCCTCTGGGAACACGTCCGGGTACTCATTGACCACCCTGATATCCTCCAAAGCTTTGCTATCCAGCTGCTGCACAGAATTCCCTGAACCTGAAGGTGGATCAGCCACAAGCTCAATCTTTTCCCCATTGGGACCAGTGAGAAGAACTGTCCTCTTAGCACACTGAATCGTTGCATCATGACCAGTCAACCAATTCATACCCAAAATAACATCAAGATCTTTTGACTCCAAAACTATCAGCTGTGCTGGAAAGTCTACTCCCATGATTTTAAGATTAACATTACGGCACAAGTATTTGGCTCTCATTTCCCCCCCTGGTGAGGTAACTAGCATGGTTTGTTTCATATGTTGCATGGGTACACTATGTTTAGCCACAAATTGAGCAGATATGAAAGAATGAGAAGCTCCAGAATCAAATAGGACTGATGCGGGAATGGAGTTGACAAGGAACATACCAAGCACCACCTCGCGGGTTCTCCCCGGGCGGCCTCAACACTCACATGAGCGACCTTACCACGTGAATAGCTCGCGGTCCCTTGTTGCTCGCGGCGTCGATTCCCCATTCCTCATCCGCTGCGCATCCGCCGGTTCCGAATGGGGGTGTTGGGAGCAGGCCTCTTGGGGCAGTTGTTGGCGTAGTGACCAACCTCTCCGCAATGGTAGCAGCTGTTGTTCGCGGGGGTACGGGGCGCACTGGGCCTCGCTGGCGTGCCAATCGGGGTCATCGGACGATGCTGCGGGTAAGCAGGGCGTGGAGTCTGTGGCCCTGGGCGCGGAAACTGCTGAGGAGTGCGCTGGAACTGCTGGAACTGCTGCGGCTGGTACTGATACTGCTGCTGCTGGCCATAACCTCCTGACGGGCCTCCTGGACGGAACGGGGCTCCCAGCGGTGAAGTAAAATGGGGACGAGTGTGGCTCCCGGACTGCCCTGGAGTAGCAGCCTTCCTCTTCAGCTCCCCCAGCTCTCTGCGCATGGATTCCAAAACAATGGCCTTGTCTAACAGCTGCTGGAAGGACTGGAAGGTATGCGACGTCAGCTGGTAACGAAGCGGTCCAGCCAAACCCTCCAAGAAGCGCTCCTGCTTCTTAGGATCATCAGCTACCTCCTCTGGTGCATAGCGAGACAACTCAATGAACCTGTCCCGATACTCTGCCACTGACATCCCTCCCTGCTTGAGAGAGAGGAACTCCTTCTTCTTCAGCCTCATCACCCCAGCAGGAATATGGTGGTTCCTGAAGCTCTCTGTGAACTCCTGCCAGGTGATGGTGTCGGGTGCAGCATGGGCGGTAGTGTAAGCATCCCACCATGCTCCTGCAGATCCCTGGAGTCGACCTGCAGCAAACAGGACCTTCTCCCTGTCATCACACTGAGCCGTGGTGAGCATCTTGCCCACAGTCTTCAGCCAATCATCAGCATCAAGTGGATCTGCAGCATGGGTGAAAACTGGCGGACGGTGGCTCATGAACTCCCGGTGCCTGTTCATGGGCGCTGGCTGCTGTGGCGGTGGCTGAGGCGGGTTATTAGCTTGGGCCTGCAGGTTGGCCACAGTGTTTGTCAGGTCCTGCAATAGCTGCATCTGGTTCTGAAAGAACTGCTGCATGGGATCCATTGGTGGCGGTGGTGGTGGCGGTGCACTGCCCGAACTGTTGCCTCGACCTTGACGAACCACTGGAGGCTGATCAACCTCTGATCCGGACCTGGTGTTTACCATCTGAGCGTTAGAAACACTGATTTAGATGATGACAACAATTGAAAAAGCTGAAAAGATAAACAATGCTGAATTCCAGATTATAACAGATTCTGATAGCTGTAAATAAACCAAGATATCTCTCTGTACCAGTAACCAAAAACCACGAATTTATCTGGAGATATGGTGTATGAAATTACTGAACTAACCCAACTGGTTTTGCCTCAATCGGAGGTCTACAACTCGAGATATAAAATAATGAAGTCAGGTATGTCAGCAGGAATTGACAGGTTTCTGTTGGCTTAATGTTTCGTCCGTAACTCCAAGAATATAAATTGGATATAGCTGAATTTTTGATAGAAAATCAGGTATGAAATTTGCGAACTAACCCCACTGGTTTTACTTAATTCGGAGTTCTGTAGCTCGAGATAAAATTAAAACATTACTGCTGTGTCAGGAAGTGACGCGAACAGATTCAGCACTACAATATTCCTTAAGATAGATAAAGTATGATAGATAAAGAATTACGAATTTATAAGATAAAAGATAGGTGGAACAGAACTTAAACCCACTAATCAAACTCTATTACTAAACCAATGTCATTGTGGCATTAATCCACAACACATTGCAATCAAACAAAATCCAACTCACAGATGTTCACAAAACAACCATTCAAACACACCACTATCTAACTCATCGATCCAACGTGTCATTCTAACGATTACAGACTCGATAACTGAAAGATAAAGACTCCTAACACCTAACACCTAGGGCCAAATGATCCTAGTGCGGGATCCAAGTGACCCATAGCTGGTCCTTGCGGGTCTTGGTGACATGGCAGGCCAGTCCTCTCCATCTTCCTGCACCTCTTCTTCATCTTGTCCCGCGATCACTGCCTTGAGCCTCTTGATCTCCCTACGATCTTCATCTTGCTGGTCGCGGAGGTCTTGAAGCTCCATGAGGGTGTCATCCAAGTTGGTATTGAGAGCTGCTACGTGTCCCACTTGCATGGCATAGCGTGCTCCCAAAGTTTCATTGGCCATTGGAATCTCACTGCCCACAGTTCCAGAGCGACGACGGGGTAGATCACCCCACACGGAGTTGGTGAGGTGATGAGCCTCCTCATAGCACCACGCGGCTAGAGCCCTCCTAGCTACATCATCTCTCCCGGCGGCGAATGTAGCTCTGGTAGCTAGAGCCTGGTGGACAACAACCTCATACAGTCCTCCATCCAGTGGGTTATCCTCCAAGATGCGCACAGACACATCCCACTGGGTTGGATAGCGAGGGTGAGTCCTCTTCAGTCCAACGTAGTCGATCGTCACAGGCAGCTGAAGACGCTGGAAGAGCCTCCTCAACTTGGACGGAAAGCGTGCATGCCCTCCATCATGGTGACAAATGACCACCTTCCACTTCTCTGGCGCTGGGTGATCCTCAGCATCTCCATCCTCTGGGTCAGAGTCCTCAGGGTCTGAGTGGTCATCCGGATCACCTCCTTGCTCTGGCTCTTCAACTGGCTCCTCCTCTAGCTCTTGCTCTTCATCTGGCTCTTCGGGCTCATCATCCGACAGCTCAATGACAGCGGGCGGTGAAGCTTGCCCTGAAGCAGAGTGCACTTCACCTCCCTCTACAGAAGCTTCCTGGTGCTCCTCACTGTCAGTGGAGTAGTAGTAGAAGTCCTGGTCCTCCAGGTACCTTGGAAAGCGGTAGGCACCTGAACGAGTGGTCTTCAGTCGGCGAACCATCTAAGATAGATGAGACAAGTGCAGATTACTAAAAGAGACAAGACCAAGCTTAGATAACAAAAGCAAACAAGGATAAGATTAAACCAAGATTGGATATAATAAAATAGAATAAAGCAAGCTAACTATGTGTGGCTTCTAATATTATAAAATCCTTAGTTTTCGACTAGTTCTAACTAGGCTAACGTCCTACAGTCAACACGGCTCTGGTACCACTTTGTCACACCCGGATTTAAGGACAAATCCGAATGCAAGAATACATGTGCGCCAGGATCAAGTTACACACATGCATCGACGCAGTGAATACCAAAACACAGTGTAAAGCGTAAAGAGAGTATTAAACAGTTATTACATGACCGAATGTCTCAATTAAACAATCGTTCGAGTAGCTAACAGCGGAAAAGAAACACACGTAGAAGTCCTCCACAGGCAGCTGACTGGAAAACGAACGCCTAGAACCCATCAAACTCATCATAGTAGTCTTCAAAACGCCCATCTGAGCAGCAGCCGGGTACTGTAGATGCAATAAATGAACAACAAGCATGAGCACATGTCGTACTCAACAAGGGAAAAGTTCTATAACAACATGCAAGGCTTTATGGTGGAAGCTGTTGGCTCATAAGCAAGTCAGCATTTTAGTTGGTCAAGTTTTATTAAGCAACTGTTACTAGCAAGTGTAAGTATATACCAAACCCAGATAATAAAATGCAATAGATCCATAAAATGTAATGCACAAGTTTAAAAGTTCCATCTTCCATAGAATTAATCATGTGAGGGTCCAAAGCCGCTCTTGACCGTGAGCACGGCTAACTAGTTAGTTTTACACTCGCGGAGGTTGTACATCTTTACCCACAAGTCGCGTAAAAACCCAAAAGAGTTTTAGACCCAACCATGCGATGCTAGCTAGGCACCATACCACACTACCGAGGTGTGATTGCATAGGGACGCTACGAGGCCGTTACAAAGATCCCTAGATGTAGGCGCCCGCTAGGTTACTTGACAACGCAATGCATAAACCTCTCTCGCCTGCGAAGCTACCATAGAGCAGATCGTCCGAGGGCCGAGTTATACACCAACTACCAAAGAACCCCCAACCCTTATCGATAAAGCATACCTAACATCTAGTTCACTAATTAATAAGCAAAGACAGAGCCATATGTCTTGTGGTAGTACCGTTTTCCCGGGTGGTTCTCCATGTTCCGATTAACAAAGTAAAGTGTTCTTGCATTACATGAATGATAGCATAAATAAAGCCATATTAACAAGTGTTCATTAAACCATCCAAAACCATGTAAAGCGCTAGCATGTGCTACCCAACATAAAGTAAACCCAAAGTTGATCAAGGCATAGGATAACAAAGCTAGTTGAACCTTAACAATAGGACCCAGCAATTTAATGCATAGCAATAATAAACAACGGTGTAATTAAAATGCATGTTGTAATAGGAATTTAACGGGAATGCAGCAAGGACTTGCCTTCTACCAGCACCGGAAACTGCTCAGGGTCTTGATATTCTTCAACAAGAAATAAATCCCCGAATTGCTCATACGCTACGCTCCACACATCACATACAAGCAAACAATGGGAATAAATAAGAAACAGTACACCAATCATCTCAAACAGTAGCAAAAGCAACAGAAAACTATTCTACTCGTCGAGACGATCGCGTGGACATAAAGAACGCTAAAAACGGAGCTAAAACGACAAAGTTATGGATAAAACAAGTTTTAGGACTAATCTGTAAAGAATTTTAAGTTTTCGGGCTAAAACAGAAGAAAACAGGGCTTAACCGTAAAGGTTTTCTAAGGTGGGAGGGTCTTTTTGCGAAACCGGGAAAACTCGAGGGTTTTTAAGCAAAACAGCGCGGTTAAAGCTATGGGAGTGGATCTGGTCCGCTGGATCAAGATCGAACGGCCTGGGATCAAAGCGGGCGCGGGTTAGAGGGTTGACCGGTAAGGGCCGGTCTGACCAAAGACGTGGCGCGATCTGGGGCCGCCGGTTGGGGGACCGACGGTCCCGATCTCGCGCGAGCGGCAACAACGGCGGGGGTGCGGCCGGCGGCGAGGCCGGGGCGGCGGCGCAGGCGCCGCGGCGGCGCGCGCAAAGGCCGCGCGGCGCTAGGGTGCACCGAAATCACGGGGTCTTCACCAGACGTCGAGCGCGCGCGTGCGAACCCGACGGAAGCATCCGGAAACGGCGACGGCGAGGGCGCGGAGGCGCACGGCGAGCCGCGGCGGCGGGGAAACTCCGGCGAGCCGGCCGGGCGAGGCGGTGCACGGGGTCGGCGACAAGCGGTACCGGCGGCTTCCTTACCTCGCGGCGGATCCAAAGAGCAACACCGAGGCGGGCGAGCGACGGCGGCGGCTCGGGCTCGAGGCGGCGGCGCGGACCAAGGTGGCGGCGGCGCTAGGCGAGCTAGGGTTAGGGCGGCGGCGGCACGGGGGCTTGGGATAGGGCGGTGCGGGCCCGGCGGCGCCTTAAATAGGGGCGTGGGGCCCCCCGGCACGCGGGCCCGCGGCACGGACGCCGAGTCGGGAGCTCGGCCCGACCACGACTCCGGCTCGGACGCGGGCGCGGCGGGGGCGCGAGGAGAACGCCGACGTGCGGGCCCCGTGCGTCGCAGACGACGGGAGGCGGCGAGTGCGCGGTGGGCCGAAGGTGGTCGCGCGCGGCTAGGGCCGAGAAGGACGAGGGGCAGCGGCGCACTGTGCCAGGGAGCAGAGGGGGCGCCAGCGGACCTGGCCGGCGCTGGGCCAAAAACCAACACGGGCCAGAAATGGGGTAAGGGTTAAGAGGCAAAAAGAAAAAGGTTTCAAATTTCAGAAAACACTCAAACAATTGAATTCAAACCTAGATTTGAATTCAAACACCTCAAAACAATGCACCGGCATGTATGCAATAGTAAACTCTTATATTTCGTTAATTAATTAAGAAAAGTGATTAAATGCCTATAAGTGCACAACAACCTTGTATTCCTTAAGCGGGATAGAAATGTTGCTAAGAAAATTTTTAATCAAAATCAAAGGTGGAATTTAGGGTGTTACACTTAGGACCAAATCCCCCTCGCCGAAGTCCCGTCGATGTATCTTGCGTGCCTGGTAGCGCCTTAGGGACTGTTGATACCTTGCGGAATGCATTAAGGCCACGAGGCGTGCCTCGTCCACCGATCCAGGCGAGTCCTCGCGGGCTCGCCGGTTGGCATCCTCGTCATAGCCTCGAACCCTGGGCGATCCGTATTCTAAGTCCGTGGGGAGGACGGTCTCCGTGCCATGGACTAGGAAAAACGGAGTGAACCCGGTGGCTCTGCTTGGGGTGGTCCTTAGGCTCCACACAACCGCCGGGCAATTCTTGGAGCCATTTCCGACCACATTTGTTGAGCCGGTCGAAAATTCTGGGCTTAAGGCCTTGTAGGATCATGCCGTTGGCACGCTCTACTTGGCCGTTGGTCCGTGGATGTGCCACGCCTGCCCAATCCACACGGATGTGGAATTTGTCGCAAAACTCCAAGAACTTCCCGCCCGTGAACCGGGACCCATTGTCGGTGATGATGGAGTTCGGCACTCCAAAGCGGTAGACGATGTCGGTGAAGAATGTTACCGCCTGCTCGCCCGAGATTCGTGATGGGGCGCACCTCCACCCACTTGGAGAACTTGTCGATCGCAACCAACAAGTGGGTGAAGCCCCCGGGCGCCTTCCGCAGGCGCCCGCCTTGCGCCGGCGGGTCGACATGTCGACGGTTGGCCCCCCAAAGATGAGGAACACGTTTTCCACGGCGGGGAAGCCGCCGGCGTCGCCATCTCCTCCGTCTTTCTTGGCCTCTGCCTCCTTCGCGGCAGCGCGGCCATAGAACTTCTTGAGCATGTCGCACTGCTCAAGGGTGTGGTTTACTGGGGTCTTGTGGTAAGGACATGGCTTTTTTAGCATGTCATCAAACACCCCCGGACCTCGTGGGGCCGGTCGAGGGCCCCGTCGAGCCGGGTCAACAGCGAGGGCCTCGGCATTACCGTCGTCGCGCCCCTGCTCGCGCGCCTCGCGGCGCGGCTTCTTTCCCTTCTTGCCCCGCTTGTCGTTGCGGTGGGGCTCCTTGGACTTGCTGCCCTCCGCGGGCGCATCGTCCGAGCGCCTGCCCTTCTTGCCGTCAAAGATCGCCCCCACGGCCTCTTCTCCTGAGGCGAAGCTGGTAGCGATGTCGAACAGCTCGTTGGAGTCCGCGGGCGGACTGCGTCCCAGCTCTCGCACGAGGTCCCGGCATGTGGTGCCCTCGAGGAAGGCGTGCACAATTTCGGATTGCGCCATGCTCGGGAGCTCCGTGCAGCGCTTGGAGAAGCGCCGTATGAAGTCCCGCAGCGACTCGCCGGGCTTCTGTGTGCAGGAGCGCAGGTCCCAGGAATTTCCGGCGTGCACGTTTGTGCCCTGGAAGTTACCCACGAACGTGCGGACCAGATCGTCCCAGTTGTGGATTTGGCTGGCGGGCAAGTGTTCGAGCCATGTCCGGGCCGCATCGCCGAGGTGCAGGGGCAAGTTGCGGATGATGACCTCGTCGCTGGTGGCCCCGCCCAGCTGGCACGCCAGGCGGTAGTCGTTGAGCCACACGCGGGGATCCGTCTCCCCGTTGTACTTGACGATGGTCGAGGGTTGGCGGAAGCGTTGAGGGAAGGCCGCCGCGCGGATCTCCCGGCTGAACACACGGGTTCCCGGGGGTTCCGGCGTCGGGGAGCGGTCCTCGTCGCTGTCGTAGCGTCCACCCCGTCGAGGGTGGTAGCCCACCGCTGCTCGGGCGTCCGCCTTTCTCGTGCGGCGGGCGTTGATGACGTTGCGAGCGTCACCGTCCAGCGCTCTGTGCATGTCAAGGAGCCGTTCCTTGGCCGCTGCGCGTCCCGAGTTGGCGGGGCGCTCCGCAGCTTCTCCTGCGTGGACCGAGGGTTCGCCCCCTTGTGCGGCCCCGTCACCCCGCGCATCCCCTTGCTGGCGGATACGTGAGGCTGAGCTTTCGGCCTGCTGTACGGCCGCCTGCTCGATGAGGGCCGCACCTCGCGCCGCAGTTCCGCGCCCTCGTGGGGTCGAGGGTGCCGGCATAGCCCGCGGCCAGCCGTCGCGGTGGCAACGAGCTTTTGGCTCGCCCCGCGGAGGTGCGCCCGTGTTGTCGGCGTTGGGGTCGGCGTTGATGCGGTCACGGACCGCCTTGCCCAACTCCCGCGCGCGTTCGCCGCGCGCGGAGGCTTCCCCCCCGCCATTGAGGCATGGAGCAGCCGCACCATCCGCATTCCTCCGCCAGCCTTGGCCTCGAGCTCGCGGGCTTGGGCCGCCGCGCGTCGGCGTCGGCCCCGGCAGAGCGCTTGGCCCCGCGGCCAGCACGTGGCGATCCCCGGGGCGGCGCGTGATCTCCCCCGTCTCCGCGCCCACCACGCCGGCGGCATTGGCCGGGTCGTTGGTGATGACAGCCGTAGCACTCCCGCGCGGGGTCGTAGCTCCCGTGCCGGAGTCGTCGAGCGGCCCGAACTAGTAGTCCGTAGCATCGAGAAAACGCCGAACATGACCGGTTCCGGCACGCCGAAAAAAATCCCACTCCGCGTACCCGTGGAGGTTAGCGGGTGGCGGCGCGTCAAGGGAACCCAGTGACGATTCGTCACCGGCTGAGGCGCTGGGATCCCTGGCGACGAAGACGTGACGGCCGGGGGTAACCCTGCGCATCGTGGTGTTGACGTTTTTGTTGTAGGCCGTCGTGGCTCCACGCAGCCGAATGGGAAGGCGCGGTCCGGAGACCGCGCGCTGTCCCGTTGGGGTGGCGGATGCCGTGATGGCGGGCGCGTCGCGCTGAGAGGCAAGCAGCGTTCGCCCGCCGTCGCTCGGATCGTGCTTGGCGCGAACGCAACCCGAGCGACGGCAGCCGTCGTGGCGTTGACGGGCCCGCGGCGTCCGTGCCGGCGGGCGTCGGCGCCGTGGTGGTGCGCGCAGCAGGGACCGGGGCGGACCCGGCCTGGCGCCGCGCACGGAGCTCCTCACGGTTGGTGAGGCGCATGAGGTAGCCATTCCCCGTGGCCTGGAAGTTCAGGCCCCCAAACCGGATTTCGAACCCGGCAGGGAGGGGGTCCGAGCTGCCCATGTTGTAACGCGTACCGCGGTACTCAGTGCGGATCACCATGGAGGGAGTTGACGGAATGACCTTAGGCGCTCGATTGCCCCACGGTGGGCGCCAACTGTCGGTGCGGAATATGGTCCCGACACTAACCAGTAGTAAGCGCCGTGGTCTATCCCTCAATGGTCGATGCTAAGCAACAAGAGACACAGAGTTTATCCTGGTTCCGGCCGAGGAGGCCGTACGTCCAGCAGGGGTGTGCTCGAGGCACTATATTGCTCAGCACCGGGGGTGCCTGTAGTGGGGCTGCTACAAGCAAGGCGGGAGAGGAAGCGTGGCTTCCAAGTCCCTGGTGTAGTGGCTGAAGATGTTGTGGGAGAATTGGAGAGCAAGTGCGTGGCGCAGCCTGTCTCCCGTTGTGCTGTGTCTGTGTCTTCCTCCCCCCGCGGCAGGGGGGTTCGTCCCCCTTTTATAGATCAAGGAGGGAGCGAATCACATGCGCGCCGCGCTATTTGGCTACGTGGAGGGGCGTGGCGTGCTATGCTGTAGAGTGGGCGGTCGTCCGGACGATCCTCGCAGTGATCTTGTACCCGAACAGTGGCGGCTTCGAGGGTAGAATGGCGGCGGATGGCTGTGGCGTCTTCTGATAGGCTCGAGGGAGCTGCTGACGTCGGCCCGTACGGGGTACAGGAGTAGGTAAAACGGCGTCCCGTTCCAATACGTTCCACAGTACTGGAGTCATTACTACAGCGCCTGGCGTGCGCCCGCACGCGCGGGGGCAGCAGCCATACCGTAACAGTGGCAGGGATGGCGTTCCACCGGCCTAGCGCCTCCACCTAACCATGTAAGGTCACAAGAAACCAAATCGAGGGTGAAGTCGGCCCCCTTCGAGGGCTCGGCGCGTTAGCCGTACCGGAGCAGGCGCACGGTGTCACGGGACTGACACCGGCCGTGCTGCACAGTCCCTCTCCACAGTGGTGGGGATGGGCTCCCTCCTGGGGAGTTGGTGCGGCAGTACCGGGGCGCGAGCTCCGGGCGCATGATGGCGCTGTCTCGCCGGTGTCAGGGCGTTAAATGCCCGCGTACGGGGGCAGGCGCACGAGCGTGGGGGCGCCCTCGAGCGAGGCGGACCCCGCCGAGGGCGGGGCGGACCCTCGAGCGAGGCGGAGCCTGCTCGAGGGGGAGCGGGCTCTCGAGCGAGGCGGAGCCTGCTCGAGGGGAGCGCACCCCCTCGAACGGGACGGAGCCCGCCCGAGGGAGGCACGCATCCTCGAGCGAGGCGAAGCCTGCTCGGGGGGATCTTCAAGAGGGCCGCCTTGGTGGGCCGTTGAGGTCCCTGCGGCATGGGCCGTATCCTGCATGGTTAGGCAAAAGTGTGTTTGGCTTTGTTGCGGGTTTTAAGTGGGGATTTCCCGGTTGTTAAAGGGGACCCCTAGGGCTGTCCCCGACAACCCGATCATGGTCCGGTTCTCCTTCTGGTCCACGTGTTCACCTTCCTCGTCCGCATCAAGAGCTGTAGTCGTACTCATTGGCGTCTTCATAGCCTTGGAGTCCTCCATCTTGAACATCCGCACAATGTCCTTGGTGTACTTATCCTGGTGCACAAATGTTCTTTCCTTTGATTGTTTGATTTGTAGCCCGAGGAAGAACTGCAACTCGCCCATCATGCTCATCTCAAATTCCCTGCTCATATCCTCTGCAAACCTTGCAACAAGAGAGTTAGACGAGCCACCAAAGACAATATCATCCACGTACACCTGCACAATCAGGATATCTCTGCCCTGCCTCAGCAAAAACAAGGTCTGATCGACCTTCCCCATCTGAAAACCTCTCTCAAAGAAGAACCCCCTCAACCGACCATACAAGCTCTAGGCGCCTACTTCAACCCATACAGCGCCTTCCTCGACTTGTACACCCGGTGGGGGTACTTCTCACTCTCAAACCCCAAGGGTTGCCTCACATACACTTCTTCCTCCAACACACCATTCAGAAAAGCACTCTTCACATCCATTTGGTGCAACTTGAACCCTTTAGCCACGGAAAAGACTAGAAGGATCCTAATTGCCTCCAAACGGGTTACGGGAGCAAAAGTCTCCTTGTAGTCAATCCCCTCCTTCTGACTGAACCCTTGAGCAACATGTCTCGACTTGTTTCTCATAACCTCACCTTTCTGTCCCTCTTTGTTCTTCCACACCCACTTTGTACCAATCGGCTTACACCCTAGGGGAGGGTCAACCAACTCCCAAACATGATTCCTCCCAAAGTTCTTCAACTCCTCATGCATCGAATTAACCCAATTGTGACCAGATAGCGCGTGTCCAATGTCTTTGGGCTCAAAAGTAGCAACAAACGCAACATGAGCAAAATGAGAATTGTTCCGAACCCTCGACCGTGTAGTGCGTTCATTCATGTCGCGGATGATCCTCGAAGCTGGGTGATCCACTTGTACTCGCCGGGGAGGTTCTTCTCCTCGTTCTTGATTTGTCGTCGTAGGTGTAGGAGAGGGTCCGTCCACCACCGTAGTCGAAGTAGTGGGTACATGTTCAGCCGGGGGCACCGCACCACCATCTTCATCATCTCCATGTTCATGCTCCTCCTCCTGAAAGATCTCCTCGCCAAGCTCATCATCACCTGCACACTCAAAGACAAGCTGACTACGTGGCTATGTCACGTCGAAAGTTACCTCGCAAGTCTCCACGATTTGGTTAGTTTCAAGATTGAGCACACGATATGCTCTAGAATGAGATGCATAACCAAAGAAAATACCATCGACAGACCTAGCCTCAAACTTATCCAACTTGCTGCCTTTCTTCAGAATGAAACACTTGCAACCAAAGACATGGAAGTGACTCACCATGGGTGTGCGCCCATGCATCAACTCATAGCATGTTTTCTTCTTGTGCACTCTGAGATAGATCCTGTTTGACACATAGCACGCGGTATTCACCGCCTCAGCCCAATACCTCCTCGGAGTCCTATGCCCATCAAGCATCATCTGAGCCATCTCGCACAAGGTCCTATTCTTCCTTTCCACAACACCATTCTGGGGAGGCGTATACGGACTCGAAAACTAGTGCTCAAGACCCAAGTCATGGCAAAAGGTTTCAAAACGAGAGTTTATGAATTCCGAGCCGTTATCACTACGGATCGCCCGTATGGCATCTCCGTGCCTCTCGTTCCTCAACCTCAAGACTAGATCTCGAACAAAACCAAACGTCTCCCCCTTATCCTCGAGAAAGAACACCCACGCATACCGAGAGTAGTCGTCCACCACAACAAGGACATACCACTTCCCACCCGTAGATCGCACACGAGCTGGGACAACAAATTCCATATGGAGCAGCTCCCATGGACGCTTAGTCATCACATCGGTGAGAGGCGGGTGAGAAGAGGCTACCATCTTGGCACGCCTACACGGCGCACAAACCAACTCTTTCTCAAGCCTCAACCGTGGCAATCCTAGGACCTAATTGAGTTTACTCAAGCGAAACAAAAGGTCAAAGCTCAAGTGACCCAACTTCCTATGCCACTTCCACAACTCACTCGAAGAACCAGCCAAGAAACAACGCTCCACACCCGAAGACTGAGAAAAATCAGCACGAAACACTTGACCCTCGGGGACGACCATACAGACAAGGTCCCCTCGAGAGTCCGAAATCCGAGAACCACCGGGCCGAAACAACACCTCAAAGCCCTCATCCAACAACTGGGACACAGAAAGCAAATTGTACCCCAGCGATTGAACAAGAGCAACACGCCTCAGAGTGATCTTGTCACTCACCTTAATCTCACCTTCTGAAAGCACACGCCCACGCCCATTGTCCCCAAAAGTGATGTACCTCTTTGTCACCACCGGGACGAGACTTGAGAACCACCCCCTGTCTCCGGTCATATGCCTTGAGCAACCGGAGTCAATCAACCAAATGTTCTTCAAGTCTCCCACCTGAAATTCAAAAACGAGCACGTGAGCGAACAAACGACTCAGCACTGGGGTTAGTACCAAAAGAGTAAAACCAGTGCCGAGCCATTTGCTCGAAAGTGGGGTTAGCACCAACCAAAGCATCTCTCCTACCAAAGCTACCTCCACGAACACCACCACGGTAACCACCCTGAGGGAACCACCCCTCTCTGCCTAGAGGAGGACCAAAACCACGAAAGAAAGCCCGTGGAACGTCCCTCCTCTCCTTCTCAAAGCTACGACTTCTCCCATCCCCGTAGTGAACTCGAGGGGGATAACACCTAGCAACCTGACCACCTGCAAACTCTCCAGCCCAACCACCAGAACTATGACCTCCAGAAACATCCCTCGCACCTGTACGAGCTCGAAACCCAAACTGCTGCCTGTCCAGGCCTGCACCGGTCTGACCGGTGCCCCAAACCGGTCTGACCGGTGTGACCTGGGCAGCAGCACCTCCAACATCCTTCCGCTCTCCCCAAGCCCGAACTGTCCTCACACTCACCTTGGCCCTGGGCATCTGCACACGAGGCTCAAGTACACCATCATAAGGGTGGTACTTGTCCTTGTTAGCCCACTCCTTTGCCATTCTCTCCTCTCGCTTCCTCTTGAAGCAAAACTCACCCTTATGGCCATCTCTCCCACAATAGCCACAATGGAACCTCACAAGCTTAGGCTTAGGCTTGGGCTGTGGCTGCTCACTTGGTTTCTCTCCACTCAACTTCTCCACCGGTTTCCCCTCACTAGCCTTCTCACTTTCTTTCCCAAAGAACACTTTCCCCGAAGTGCTCACAAACTTGATAGGCTTTTGTAGATCATTTGTGGGTGTAGGAAACACGGGTGGAGCTGGGGTTGTGTCTAGTCGGTTCCTAAGATGGTTAGATTTTTAGGGGAAATCATTTTTGTGGTGGGTTTTTGGTGGCTCTGGGATGTTCTCTCCACTTCCCTCACCAACCTTGTTTGCCCCAAGTCCCTCACCATCCTGCCTCTTAAATGCCTCGATCATCATCCTCAACTGAGGCTCATGACCAGACAACCAACCCATCAACTTCCTCAGCTCATCATTCTCATCCTGCAAACGATCAACATAATGTGCAAGTTCCAAATTTTTCAAGGCATGCATTTCACAGGTAGAGCATGATGTAGGCATGGGTTCTTTCAGCTTAGCCTCAAGAGAACTAGTGTAAGCATGCATCTCATCAATCTTAGCATGCAAAACAGGGCAAGAAGTGCAAGCACCTAGCAAAGCAGGTCTAGACTTAAGCTCAACCACTTCAACCCTAAGCACATCTAGTTCCTCACACTTGGAGGCATGCTTCTCCTTAAACAAAGCAAGATCAGCAAGAAAGATGGAGCAATCGGCACAACCAACCTCATCTGAAACGACAGGGCTAGCCTTAAGGGAATCAATCTCAAGCTTGCTATCAAGCACCTGTGTTTCTAGCTCAGTCACTCTAGTCCTAGCATCCTCGAGTGAAGCCCTAAGCTCTTTTCTCATTTTCTTGGCCTCTCTAAGCATGTCATCACGGTTATCAAGCAACGAGCCAAGCCTCTCATTCTCCTTGCGCAAGAAAGGAAGTTCATCACGCACCTCGTCGTCGGAATCAGAGTCCGAGTCGCTCTGTGTGCTCTTCTTGCTGCTGGAGCTCAGCGCCATGGTGCAGAAGCCGTCTCTCTCGAAGCAGCTCAGCCCGCTCAGGTTCTTGGACGACTTCTTGCTCTTGCGACGATCACCTTCATCTTCACTGCTACTCGAGCTCGAGGTGGAGTACGCGGAACTGGAGTCGACGTCGCTAGCTCCAACCATCGCTCGGGCCTTGCCTTGGCTCTCCTTCCTCGATTGTCGCTCGTCCTTGTACTTGTTCTTGTGCTTGCTCTTGTGGTCGCACCTCGACCGGTACTTGTCATCCATCCTCGACTTGTGCTTGTAGCCTTCCTTGTTCTCGACCTTCTCCGGGCAGTCGGCGACGAAGTGTCCTGGCTTGCCGCACTGGAAGCATGTCCTCGTGTTCCTCCTCATGTTCACTCGGTTCTCGTGTAGCCTCTCGAATCGCCTCGTTAGGAGCGCCAGCTCATCCTCTCCAAGCACATCGAACTCCTCATCTGGCATAGACATCAAAGAGGAAAAAGAGAACATCTTGGTGGATGGGTTAGTGTTAACCTTTCCTTTCAAACCACCAACGAGGGCAAGACTATGGGAATCAGTCGGACCCTCGAGCTTGGCAGTCATGCCCGTATCCACCTCAGCCGACTTGAGCTTCGAGAACAGCTCGTTCACCATAAGAGTATCATACTTCTCTGACTCCACAATGGCCTCGAACTTTTCGCCCCAAATCGTACGATCCAAAGAGTGTAAGAGCTTGACCGCTCTATCATGATCATCGTACGGTAGCACGTCCACATTAGCCCTCATGTTGTTCACAACCACCATGAACCTCTGAAACAAGGCATCGATGGACTCACCGGGGAGATGAGTGAAGTTCTCGTACTCTCTCCGGTAGGTCGCATACATCCGTGCCTGAACCTGGGCATTCCCAACATGAGCCTCCTTCAGCACCGTCCAAATTCTACAAGCCAAGTGCTCGGTGTGCACCCGATCGAACTCGGTGCCGACACAAAGCACGAAACAAGTAGTCGACCGCCTTATTGTTGGCGTCGAATCTGTCCCTCGATCCTGGAGCGAGAAAGTCCATCGGCTGGACATAGCCTGTGTCCACCGTGACATCCCAAAGGATCTAACCCTTTCCGCGGAGAAATGCACCCATCCGCTTAATCCACATCTGGTAGTTCTTGCCATCGAAGTGTGGAGGACCCGAACCCCGTTCCTGGTACGCCATCCTTGGATCTTAGACTGGTTAGAGTCAACAAAGACCCGAACCGGCTCTGATACCACTTGAAGGACCGATACGGCGAACCAGAGAGGGGGGAGTGAATGGGAGCCGATAAAAATTCTTCTCGAAGGAGATGGAAACTCCAACAAGATGAACACGGCTTCCAACACACGTCTCCGACTCACTACCCACGTTGGCCAAGCCCACGTAGCCACTGGAGTGCCACTGGACCTAGGAACCAACACACAACCTTCCGACACGAGAACGCAGCGGAACACCAAACCTCGAGTCTACAGACCAACACCGGTCAGACCGGTGAGCACCACCGGTCAGATCGGTCCCTACTGGTGAAACTAGGCAACTTCCACTAAGCGGCTTCACATCGGTCAGACAGGTGAGACGCACAGGTCAGACCGGTCAGAGCCTGAAAGCCCCCAAAGCACCAAACAGGCCAACCGACCTCCAAACTGACCCAAACTCGAAACAACCCCAACACAGGACAACAGCGAACAAACCCTGACATTCACCCGAGCAAAAACCCACCAAGGGTTGCACCAGTCAGACCGGTCAAGAGCACCGATCAGACCGGTGTAGCCTGGGCAGCTCGGGATGAACCGCACCCGCGGGTCAACTCCCCCAAATCCAAACCTCGATCTCCCGAATTGCTCCACGGACTTGAACAAGACTTTGGGGATAATAGGAACACCTCATGAGGAGTCCATAGCCAAGTTTAATCCCACCAAAACTTGTCCAAAAGGGAGGAATCAAAGAAATCCCGCCAAGAACACCTCTAACACTAGAACTCGGAAAACCCCAAAATCGAGCCCCTTTACTCACAACTTTGGGAGGGGAATCACAGCCCAAAGAACCACGAAGGGTTCTCACAAATTTCCCCCATCAAATCCCCAAGAGCAAGGTCCCGAAAACAACCCAAAGAAATCACCAAGAGAGGGCTCCGAAAATCACCACCAAGAACAACCGGGAACAACACATCCAAACCTTGAGGAACCACGCTGAATCATCTATACATGCAACAAAGGTTCATACAAGGTCTACCTTGCCGCCCAATCATCCAACCCTGTCACAAGATCTCGCCATGAAGCTCTCAAGCTAGTCCTATGGAAATCCTAAGGAAAAATAGGAAGACAAAATAGGAAAGCAAATGAACTAGGGTTTTCAAAAAACTTGGCTGCCATCCTCTCACCTCTTGGGTTATAAGAAGGCAACCGAAAGTCTAAAATTCCCTTTCCTAATAACTAGGGATACAAGCCCCTCAAGGGCGGATTTGGAAGTCTTCATGTCTTCACCATTGGACGGATGCCCGGCAACCACACCCTGCGTAGCCTCGACGCAAGCATGCGATCCTGACGCGTGTCCTCCGCTTCGAAGTCTCCGGACTGCATCGTCGCACACCGGTCAGACCGGTGCTCCTCACCGGTCAGACCGGTACCCACCAGTCAGACCGGTCTGGCACTGTTGCAGCACCATCTTCGGTTCTTCGGTCTTGGCTTTGTGGATCAACCAAGGAACCCAGTGGTTTTCTGGTGAACCACCGGAAACCCCGCGAACTCGGTGTAGACTTCGCCAATCTCCACTCATGACTCGACTCCCACGTAGTCCCGGCTCGACCTTGGTTTTGAGGCTCAACCAAGAAACCGTCCATGACTTCATCTTGCTGTTCATGCCACCATGCGGCCCGCACTTGACCCCACTGGCCACCGGGTCCCTCGAACGAAGCCTACTTTTCTTCTCCACACCTGGAGGCCTCACCGGCGACGACCTTTCACGCTTGTTCTTCACCTGCACCAACACCAGTCAAGCTGCAACCTGCACCTGCAATACTTAGCCAAAAATCAGTCCACACAACGTTGTCAATCACTCATCACACAAGGAAGCGACCATCCACCGGTCCTCGAACCACACATGGTCCTCAGGCTATGCAGTGGTAAACGACGAGCTGTATAAATTGGGAGTTACTGAGCCATGGTTGAGATGCATCACTTCCGAAAAGGGCCTCGAACTTCTCAAAGAAATCCATAGTGGATTCTGCGGTGCACACATAGGCACTAGGGCTCTAGCGGGAAAAGCAATAAAGCAGGGATTCTATTGGCCTACCATAAACATAGATGCGAAAGCGCTAGTTCGGCAATGTGAAGCATGCCAGAAAACGGCGAATCAACATAACCTACCTTCCATGCCAGTTCACCTCATTCCACCATCATGGCCATTGCAAAGGTGGGGGATGGACCTAGTCGGACCATTGCCAACAGCTCAAGGAAACTGCAGATTCGCAGCTGTTGCTGTGGACTATTTCACGAAGTGGGTAGAAGCGAAACCACTCATGAACATCAAAGCACCAACAATTCAGAAGTTCTTCGGGCAGAACATAATCTGCAGATTTCGAGTTCCCAGAGAACTGACTGTTGATAATGGGAAACAGTTCGACTGTTATACTTTCAAAGAATATTGCAAGACCTTGGGCACTCATGCGAAATTCTCATCAGTGTATCATACGCAGTCTAACGGAGCAGTTGAAAGGGCAAATGTTCTGATATTTTCAGGAATCAAGAAATGCTTATTTGATCAGAAGAAGGGTAAATGGGTAGATGAATTGCCGAAGGTGATCTGGTCCCACAACACTACTGTGTCAAGAGCAACAGGTTTCACGCCTTTTCACCTACTCTTTGGCACTGAGGCAATGACGCCAAAGGAAATCAAGAATGAAAGCATGAGAGTGTTGAAAGCAAAAGAAATTGAAGAAGTTGACTAGAAAGTGGAAAAAGACATGATTGAACTGACAATTCTTGAAGCTATTGAGAACATCGAGAAGTACCAAAAAGAGACCAAGGCATGGAGAGACAAGAAAGTGGTTCGAAAAGACATCAAAATAGGTGATTTGGTATTGAAAAGAAAGAAGAACTGGGAAAACTTGGGAAAACTTCATGAATCCTGGGAAGGGCCGTTCATAGTAAAAGAAGCAGACATGCCAGGAGCTTTTCGTTTGCTAGAGAAGACTGGCGAAGAGTTGCCGTATTCGTGGAATGCCGACAGCTTGAAAAGGTACTACCCATAAGAGTATCAGAATTAGGTAGAATTTAATTTAGAGTATTTTTACTTTTTTAGTAAATTTACATTCTAGAAAACCAAAAAAGCCGAATCATGAGTCTATAAGTGATTTCGGAGGAAAAAACATTAACTTTCTTTTTCGCAATTACATTAGAATAAGGAGGACCGTACTTTTTCCTTGCAAAGGGGGCTCTAAATCAAGAGGCAAGGTTTTTAACGAGGTGGATCCTATGTAAATACTCTTTGTGATATATATGGAAATAGTCTTCCCCCAAATCGTGCTAGATTCCATCATGTGAAAGAAAAATTTGTGAAAAGGCTCCGTGATAGCCGAGATTCCATCATGAGAAAAAGAAATTTGTGAAAAGGCTCCGTGATAGCCGAGATTCCATCATGAGAAAAAGAAATTCGTGAAAAGGCTCCGTGATAGCCGAGATTCCATCATGAGAAAAAAATCGTGAAAAGGCTTCGTGATAGCTGAGATTCCATCATGAGAAAGAAAAATTCGTGAAAAGGCTCCGTGATAGCCGAGATTCCACCATGAGAAAGAAAAGTTCGCGTGAAAGGCTACTTGATAGTTAGAATTCCATCGTGAAAAAAGAAAGAGTTCATTGTGAAAAAAAAGAAAAATTTCGTGTGGAAGGCTTCGTGATAGCCAGAATCCTATCTTGGAAAGAGGAAGAGTTTGTGAAAAGGCTTCGTGATAGCCAGAGGCTCCGTGAAAGCCTAAAATCCCACCGTCAAAGGGATTCCCACCGAAAGGCCTGAGACAACAACAAGTTGTGGCCTAAATCCCACCGTCAAAGGGATTCCCACTGAAAGGCCTGAACAACAACAAGTTGTGGCCTAAATCCCACCGTCAAAGGGATTCCCACCGAAAAGGCTCGAGACAACAATGAGTTGTAGCCTGAGTTTCCGTCATGATAATTAATGGTAATTGCGGCTAAACGAATGTATATGTCATTGTTTAAGAGTTTTTAGGCAGAGGTTCGTGAAATCTTTTCGCGATGAATATATTCCGTTGAAGAGGCAAGGGGCTCAAGTGAATATTCGTAGAAAATAGTGGTTGAAGCAACTGAGGGTTGCAGTATCAACCAGGGCAAGTGTGCCAAGCGTATCAAGTCCACAAAATTCACAAACAAATTTTGTTGACTTGTGTCACATTATTTGGAATTTCAAAACTCGCGAAAATTTCTCAAAAGTATATATAATCAAGACAACCGCATAACAATAAAATTTCCTTAACTTTCCTCGAGATTTTCATGCAAAATGGCAAGATGGGGAAGGGTGACGTTTTTTCTCAAGAAAACGTTTTTATTGCCTTATTTGCATAAAAATCTTGACCTAGTATCATCAAGATTACATTGAGAATTACAAATTCTAGAATTAAAGTTCAACAACATGCCTTGGTTCGTGACTACTATTCTCTGCAACATCACTAGCGTAAGCGAAGTCAAGACCAGTAGTGATGGGGCTAAGGGGCTCCGTCTTCATGAGATTCGAAGAGCTTGAATTCGTAGCAGTTGGGCCCTCGTCTTCAAGCCAAAAGTCGGAGAAATCCTACTCTGGGTGAGCCTCTTTGAACAAGCGCCACGCTTCACCACTGACAAACATATTTCCATGATGAATCTGCGTTGGCAATACGTCCCACGCACGCCCAACTTGCAGGACCTGCGCAGGTTAAAGTTTACAGAGGCAAAATATTTCAGACAAAATCATAGCGATTAAACGAATTTACACATATACACAAATCCCAACAAAGAGAGAATGCTTCAGCAATGTTCAGCCCGTGATGTCAACCTTCGGGGAATCTTCCTCGTGTTCGGAGGTTTGATCGTCGCTGCTATCACCAGACCCTTCCCTTCCCGAGTCTGTAGATTCTTCATCGTCATCATTGGAAGAAGACTCTGGCGGTGCAGTGTCTTTACCTCGCTCCTCCTCCTTGAGCAACTAAAGAAAGCAAAGGAAGAAATGTCAGAAAATTTAAAAAACTTCCGCGAATCCGCAAAAATTAACAGTTTTTCTATGGAAAATAACCTAGGCAAGCTTAGCACGGGTGACGTTTTTCACAATTTCCCTCCCGCTGGTGAACCAAAATTCTCTTACGAACTTGGTCTTGATAGCGAGGACGTCTTCATTAGGTCGAAGTCTCGAAGTGCTCGAAGCATCAGGAAATTGTGGAAGTTTCTCACAAAACTTCACAAGATCAGCGCAGTTGAAATCGTGGAGCAGCTTCAGAATACTTTCGACTGAAAACGCTGCAGCAAAATCACTAGCACCAGTAATAACCTCAGGAGAGCTTTGAATTCAATCTCAATCCAGCTCATGAAATCAGAAAGACTTATATCGGCAGAAAGTGGAGCAGGACGAACGCCGAAGTTCATTAAAGACTTCTCGTACTCCTTGAACAAAAGGTGTAGTTTGTTAATGATTTCAGAGATGTATCTCTCCGAGGCTTCCCTTTGTTCCGCTAATGCTCTCTCAAATCTTGAATCTTCTGCTCTTTGCTGCTCAGTGTCCTGGCAAGATCATTATTGTTTTGATGGAGATCCTCAACTGTCTTCGAAGATTTATCATTATATTTACAAAGATTTTCAATCAAACTCAGATTATCGTCGTGAGTTTTTTGCATTTTCTCAAAATCCTTCTTAGACTGTTCAAAAGCCTCTTCGGCGATCTTCTTTCCATCTTAGCACTACCTAAGAGCTTCTGCCAGCTCGGCTACCTTTTTCTCAAGGTCTAGATTCACAGCTTGAGCAAGATTGAAGTTGCGCTGAAGTTCTTTAGACTTGTGAGATAGCTATTTGTTGACCTTCTCTTGTTCAATAAGCCGCTCAGCAGCAATCTTTCCAAGCATGGAGGATTTAAGAGCATAATCTTCTTGGTACTTCGCGAGTCTGGACGGCGGGTATGAACGAAGAAGACCTTTAAATTCTGAAAAAATTTCATAATCAAAGTCATAAGCAGGAAATCATAAAGCTGCGAAGCCGAAGGGTTAACGAAAAGAGATGAACCTTTTTCTCTTAGGTTTTGTATGGTAACCTTCTTCCCCAAACTCGCAGAAGATTTACCTAGAGAGGCGGAAGTTTTCTTCAAAGAGGAGCGAGGTTCCTTTCCTAAATCACGGGCAGCTTCTCCGAGCGAGTGAAGTGATTGTTCTGAACCTCCCTCTCCTGTTTCATCAATAAGTGCAGATGATTTCCAAAGTGTTAAAATCTTGGGTGCGCCACCTGTGTTTCTAGCCACTTCACAGCCAACACTTAGCAATTCACCGCGGTGTGACGTACCGAAGCTCTTATTGAAGGCGGCTACGGAGGGAGAAGGATCTTGACCCTCGGGGAGATCTTGGCGAGTTTCAAGCAAGGTAACATCTTGGACGGGCTCTTCTTCCTTGTGAATAGTTAGTTCAAGGTCTCTCGAAAATTTGGGAGATACCCCCTCTTGGGAATGGACAGGTGGAGGAGCAGTACTGTCCACAGCAGCAGCAGGAGTCCCACCACCAGCAGCAGAAACGACCTCCTCCTGAACTTCAATAGCAACATCTGAAAAGGAGCCAATATCCGTGAATTCATTTTCAGAACTTGAAGTACGCCGATTGGGAAAGTAGAATCATGGGAAAGGCCAAAAAGAAAAACCTTTCTGTGCAAGCTCCACTGGGAAAACATCATCGAAAGCGGCGGGAACACACCGAACTTCAACAGCCTCAACTTTCTTCTTAACAACTTTCTTGGCTTTCTTGCGGCTCATCTGAGCAAGGCCAGAGGCTGCTTGAAGCTCAACGTCTGAAATTTGTTCAGAAGTTCGACGCTTCCGCTTGGATGATTCAATGGATTTGGTCTTCACGGGTTGAACACCAGAAGACGTCGTCTCGTCGGGGGTCCCTTGACTCTTCTTAGAAGATTTTTTCTTTGAAGCTTTAAGAGGCATAGCCGAACAGCTAGCCACAGCAACGCACGGCATCTTCACAGAAGAGCCTGGGCAGCGAGATGGGAAAGACTTCTCTTTGCAAACTTCAGAAAACACTCGGTTTATTCTTCTCTTATATTTCACCAGATTTTTGTAGGCCTTATACTCATTCATGGTATACTGGACAATCATCTCATTCACCTTTTTCTCGACTTCAGACATGAAATCTTCGGCGCTCTGTCCATTAGTCAAACAAAGTCTGAATAAGGGAAAGGGAACGTCTTGTGTTGCCCAGTTGATGTGAAACTCACGATTTCTATGGGGGCCCAGCCATGAGAAATCGGCCAAATGTTAGAAGCAACAAATTCTTCAATGAGGTCGCGTCCGCCGATGATTCTGCTGGCAGGTGAAACATGCTTTCACAATTCCGGATACCCACTGCTCGTTGATTATACGAGGCAGTGCTAATAGCAGTCAAAGATTCAATGGGTGTAGAAAAGGGATTGGCCAGTCTGTTGTAGTCAGGAATAGCCGCCATGTCTATCTTCACATAAAACCAGTAAGAACTCCAATCTTCTGCGAAGTTGGTCTTGCAGCAGGGTGCGATATGGATTTGCGTGAGTCCCTTCCTTGTGTTCAGCCTGCGGGTGTTGAAAGTGTAGTAGGTGTAGTGAGCCTCATAATACTGACCATCATTGAGTTTGATGACATCAGGCACGATGACTAGCTCGAAGAGACGGGCGAAAACATCAGTGCTGAAGTTACATCCGAAAGTTTTCATGATCCAAATAAACTTGGAAAACTCCAGGAATGAGTTCGGAGAGAGCTGATGAATTCTCACAGAAAATTTTTCCAGAATCGCTGGCAGTAGGGGATCACAAGGAAATCTTAAGCCGCAGGTAAAAAAATCCCGAAACACGACAATTTCGTCGGTTTCGGGAGAAGGGACTTCTTCATCTAGGGGAGCACGCCCACTGCCAGTGGGAAAAAACCCAGCTGCTTCATATTCTCTGATCAAATTAGTTGTGACCTTGGATTCCCCGAAAACAAAAGCCGCAGGGAGAGCTTTCGATCTCTTCATTGAAACAAGATCTTTCAGATCAGCGTCGATATCCTCCATATCCTCCTCCTCTGATCCAATCTCCCCGTCTTCGCGGTTCCCAAATCCACCAGCAGGAGGTGAGCTCTTATCTTCGGCAGGTTGGGAAGTAACCTCTGGTTCGGCCGGAAGGCCGGCTGCAATCAGTTCTTCGGTCATCATAGGTCTGGCAGTACTTTTAGTTCGAGCCACCTATTCGACAGTAATATAAGTAAAAAATAATAAGACGACATTCGTGAATGAAGTTTGCGAAACAAAAGATGCGAATACATTGAAAAGAAGAAATGATAACTAAAAAACATTGAAAGCAATACCTTTGAAAGTTTGAGGAAGTCTTGAAGCTGCGAACACTTGATCACGAAGCTCTTTTCAGCGAAATTATGAACAAAAGTTCGCAGAAAGTGAGAAGTCGGTGAAAATTTTTTACAGCGACAACTCTTTACTTATAGGGGCGAGGGGGGCAGTTTCAAGAACTCGCCTCGATTCGACCGTTGCAAGATTTCTGGAGGACACGTGTCCACTCTGATGTTCCGAGGATACTAAAATTCTAAGATTTTCGTGGAATCAGTTTGTCGGAGTCAACCCGCTTCCCCGAGGGGCTAGTGTTGGGAAATTCAGGGAAACCCGTCACCCTCGAAACGTCGAGCATTACGAAATTCGTGAAATGAGTATTTAGGAATCTTGAACCTGCGAAGATCTCGAATCTTGAACCTGCGAAGCTCCGGAGTTGCGAACTTGTGAAGATCTGAAGCCCTGGACCTGTGGAGCTCGGGAGTCGCGAACCTATGAAGATCTGAAGCCTTGGATCTGTGAAGCTCTTGAGATCTCGAACCTGTGAAGACCCGGAGTCACTAACCTGCGAAACTGCGAAATTGAGAGTCTGAGAAATTCGGGAATCTGCTGAAGTTCGAGTTCGGAGGTCGCGGCCTATGAAGATTTCCTGAATGGGGAGATTCATGAATCAGTAGGAAGCCAAGTTAAAGATGTCGTCTCAAAAAGTCTGGGTTTGGTGTGTGAACTAGTGGCAGACTGTAAATGTATGAGATGTAAAAGACATTCATGTGCGTGTTCACACTAGGAATATTCCTTAGGTTCGAGGGTATTTTCGGAATGTAAAAGTCCCTTCGTCTCCCTATAAAAGGGGGTGCGAGGGCACGTGTAAAGGGATTCACAACTTTTGAGGCTTGAGCAGTCTTTAGGAGATTCCTTATCTCCTCTTGCGACATTTGTGTACTTGAACGTATTCATTTTCCTTTCTCTCGTGTTCGGGGAACTCGTCTGAATTTTCGGACACCCCCTACACTTGATCTACCTCTGGGGTCCACACGAACTTCTCTTGATGTTTGAGTAGTTTGAAGAAGGGTAGCCCCCGTTCTCCAAGCTTCGAGATGAATCTGTTCAAGGCCGCCATGCATCCAGTAAGCCTCTACACATCTTTGATGCAGGTGGGAGCTTTCATCTTGGTGATGACAGAGATCTTCACAGGGTTGGCTTCGATGCCGCGATGGCTGATGATGAAGCCGAGTAGTTTTCCCGAAGGTACGCCGAAGACGCACTTGTTCGGGTTGAGCTTCCAGCGGTACTCTTGCAGGGATGCGAAAGTCTCTTCAAGATCGGCGATGAGCGTGTCGGAGTTTCGGGTCTTGACGACCACGTCATCCACGTAAGCCTCGACGTTCTTGTTGAGCTGTCTCTTGAAACAGGCCTGGATAGCTCACTGGTAGGTAGAGCCGGTGTTCTTCAACCCGAACGACATTGTTGTGTAGCAGTAGGCGCCGAACGGGGTGATGAACGCGGTCTTCTCCTGGTCTTCTTCATTGATTGCGATCTGGTGGTACCCGGAGTAGCAGTCGAGGAAGCAGAGCAGGTCACAGCCTACCGTGGAGTCAATGACTTGATCTATCCGCTGCAACCCGAAGGCGTCCTTGGGGCAGTGTTTGTTGAGGTCGGTGTAGTCGACGCACATCCTCTACTCGTTTGTGTTCTTCTTGCGGACGAGGACTGGGTTGGCGAGCCACTCAGGATGGAAGACTTCTCTGATGAAGCCGACCGCGAGTAGTTTGGCGAGTTCCTTCTTGATGGCATCCCGTCGGTCGTCGGCGAAACGGCGAAGGTGTTGTCGTTTCGGGGTAGCTTTAGGATCGACGTTGAGTGAGTGCTCGATCAGATTCCTAGGCGCCCCTCACTAGTAGAAAACCTCACATCCATGACCATTTCCCCGTGACCATTTATGTATTGGTCATAGATGTGTGGTCTTCAGTGACGATTTACATAATTTGGTCACAGATGAGGTGTTACGCCGCCAGGCCACTAAGGAATAATGACGAATAGGAAAAAATGGTCACAGAATAATAATCCTATTGGTCACAGTTGCCTGGCCTTTCTCCACACCTCGCTCGCCTTTCTCCCCCGCAGCCCGCTCGGCCTGCTCGGCCCACCGGCCCGGCCACCTAGGGCCGGTGCGCGAGCGGGAGAAGGTAGTCCGGGGCCGGTGGAGGCGGGCCGGCTGGGGGTTATGGGCTTCTTTCTCTTTTCCTTTTCTTCTTTTCTTTCCTTTCTATTTTCTTTATTTTGTAAACATTTGAATTCAAATTTCATTTACAATTTTGATTTTTCCACTCTTTCTTTCTTTTTGAATTTGATTTACAAATTTAATTTTCAAAACTAGTACGTGGAAGTTAAGGGAAAGAAAGGATGGTGAGCATGATAATTTTAGGTCGATACTTTTTCCTAATTTTTTCTAAAAACACCCGTGCCAACTTTTCTAAAAACAATTATATTTGTTAAATACAAAAAAATTTGCCACCCAGCCGTCCGAAGCCAAGATAGCTTGGTCATTCTCCAAATACCTTTTGTGAAGCAACCACCAAGTTTGAGATTTTTTGGAATTTGCTTGGTACTTTTTTCAGGTTAATTGAATTTCCAGGCGACTTCGCTCGGTAATTCTGTGTTGAACTAGGCCCACCCACGAAAAGATCAGGAATGGCGCCAAACTTCGCCACAAGGTCCCTTGTGTCCTAGGAAACGAATACATGTGGAGGTCACTACATAATTATAGAGTTTTCAATGTATAATTCACCATATTTTGTCTCACACAACACGAAAAAAATTATAAAAATGAAAATAATTGTCAAAAAATGTAAGTTCTTGTTAGGGACTGTATTTTTGCTACAAATGACTACCTAAAAAATCTCAAGTCATTTCAAAAAAGTTGAGTGCTATGTAGTCCGAATATAACAAGTCACTCACATAGTTCCTTTAACTATGTGAGTGGCTTGTTATATTTGAACTACATAATATCACCACTTCCTCAAATGGAAATTTGACCTACACAAAGTTTGTTAGTCTCGACAAGTTATGAAACTTTTGTGTTCAAAAGATTTTCATCCGAGTTCATTTCGTGTTTCGTTTGATTGAGTTTTGACCAAGTCAAACTTGGATTATAAAATTTGAATTGCTCATGTTTTGTTGCATGAAGAAATGATTGAATCCAACACCATAACTTGATAAATCATGATTTTAAACATTTTTGGGAAGAAGAATCACCTCATTTCGAGTTCGTATGAGGGAGAACGACTAGTTACAAGTTTTAATCCGAGGAAAAAAAGAAAAATTGATCAGTTCATTCTAGTTCGTCACGTGTTGATGAAGAAGGACCGATTTCTTTTTTTCTCCTCGGATTAAAATTGTAACTAGTCTTTCTCCCTCATATGAACTCCAAATTGGTTGATTCTTTTTCCTAATTTTTTCTAAAATCGAGATGTTTTACTCAGTGCCATTTGTTTGTATCTTATTTACTATTTCTTGATTGCTTTTCATACAACATATCTTTTCCAACTAAAAAGAGAATATAAAAAACATGTTTTTCATAATAATTGCTAATATAACTTAATATTCTCTAATGTTATGGTCAACACAAGGTTGCATCCAAATTTGAGGTGCCCATGAGTAAGAAAGTATTGGAGTGTGTACAAACTTTGAAGTTTAAGTTGAGTTTATGAAACAATGTGATGATCCAGCTAGTTTATGAACAATGTATACTACAAATCTGTTGATTCTTTTTCTAAAATTTTCTAAAATCATGCTCTATCAGGACAACTTGCCTAGAATGGAAAAAGAAGTCTAAATATGATTTTTGTGAACTTTTCCCAGTCTTATTGGAGATACGCGTAGGTCAACTTGGAATTAGTTTTAGTAAGCACACAGAAATTCAATTAAATGATAGAAAATAGGAAATTTATTTGAAAAACCTTAAAACTCCTAGAATGAAACTTAAATATTGTCTTTTGCATGTGAAAAATGTGTTTGGGTATATAAGATAATTATTTTTCTAATTACTTCATAAAGGTGTCTTAATTAGGTATTTAAAAATAGAAAAACAACTTTTTTTCACAACAAGTGGTAGTGTAACTTCATATTTTATCATACTTAGACCAAAATAAGGTTCTGACCAAATTTGAGTTGCATACGACTTCAACAATGTTATGAGGTGTCAAACTTCAAAGATTTGAGTATAGTTATAAGAAACTATCTGAGAGATGTTCCTATTTGTGAACATCTATAATATCACTTTATTAAAACCATCTGATTTTTTTAGAGCAAGATTATATGCTTAAAATATGATTCGATGTAAATTTGTAGAATGTTTTGAACAAATTTAAATATTATTATAATTATCTTATGATAATTTGAAAATTAATTGGTTTAATTATCTCTAACAAACAATTGAATTTTCCCTCTAAGTCAATTAACTTTTTATGTGTTACTTTACATAATAGTATTTTACATATAAAAATGAGTTTTGTCTATAAGATAATAACTTTTATGTGTTACTTTACAACGGTGCAATAAAATGAAAAAGAAGAAAAAGGAAAAGAAAAAGAAAAATGTTAAGCTTCAACACAGAACTAAGCCCGTTTCAGCCCAACTGGCCCAGCTATTATTGACCATCGATCATCAATCCAATGGCTGAAATCGTGTTTGCTTCGTATAAACAGATCCCGAACCCTAGAACCTGTGTTCCACTCCCTCGCTCCCCTCAGCCTCCTCCCGTCGCCCCCACCCGCCCGCTCCCTCTCCCTCCTCAGATCTACTGCACATGGAGGAGGGCAGGGTGGGCGCCGCCCATCCCACCGCGTAGCTGCAGCCTGCAGCCTGCTCACGGCATCCCCTCCTGCCTCAGCCATAAGCTAGAGCCATCAGCTGCATCTGCCTGCAGAGGGAGGGAAGGAAGGAAGGAAACCATCCATCGATCTCTCGAATCCAATCCAAGGTGAGAAAGAAAGGTTCGCATCTTCCTCTAGAAATTCAGATCGTCGTGCTTCCGGCCGGGCCTCACCGCGCCCCAATCTATATATCCCTGCAGGGTTCCCGCTCTGCCCCCCCCCCCCCCCCCCGCCGCGCGCGCGACCTGGATCTGACGCGCCTCCCCACGTCCGCGTTCCGGGAGGGGGCCGCTGCTTCGAGGTCGCGCACATCCCCTAGGGTTCCCTCTCCGCCGCCGTTACAGAAAGGAGGAGGGGGGAAACACATTGCCATGGTACGTACGCCGATGTTATGGTTCCTTCTTCACCGATTTCGTTTCCCTCTAGCGAGCGATTCGTCCGTGCGCTCCCTTGCCCCTTTTCTCGCTTCTGATGATGATTTATTATCTCTCGACAGGCGGCCAGGATCCTTGCTAATCTCATCGTCGTGGGTGGGACTGTCATGGGCAGGGCCATGCTCCAGGCCTATCGCAGGGCCATCGTCAGTGAGTGCTCTCTCCTCTTGCCTTGTAAACAAAGCTAGGGACTACATTGATTCTACCACACCGGGGGAGCCGCTGACTGACATCGTGAAACCATGGCTAGTCATTTATGCAGACTGCAATTTGCTAGTGATTAAGATTATCTGCAACTGTTTTGGTTTGTTGTGGTATCTGGCTATCTGCCTGGCCGGCCGACCCACGATGTCGATCCCAAAAACGAATTTCAAGTCGTGTTGTCCCTGGTGTCCTCTGTTGCCCCCAGGTTTCTGATGAGAGGGCTCTGTTTGGAGCAGCTCCAGTTGTTAAAACACAATTAGAGATTTCCCTTTTTTCCTTTAGCACTATAATTACATGTGGATTTTTTTCATGTACATCATATTAAGTGTGTAGTGTCGGTTCCAAAAATATAAATATGTTTTTAGGCATCTAAGTTGCAGTGGCACTGCATTTGATCTGAGGTCCGGTAGAGCTATGCTATCAGCCTGTCACAATATGAGTGGTGGTGATATGATTATGATTTTGCTGTAAGGGGTAGTCACTACCCAGCCGTTGTGTATTTTGATTGGTTGGTCATTAGGAGCATTGTTGTATCGCCTGGGGTGCTATGGTGCTAAATTGCAAATCAAAGATGTGAAAAATGAATTAATTTTATTTCGAATAATCCTGCATTTATTATGACCTAATAAGGGTGGTAATTTCCATGATATGGTTTTCCCATCAGGAGGATATGTATCGTGCTTCCAGAACTTGTTTACTTGCCTGCCTCCATAGTATGTTGCTTCAAACCTTGATGTGCTTGTTGAATTAACAAAATGCTCTTTGTTTTCCTGAGAAAACTATTGCCAGAAAGCCATGGTGCTGTCAAACTTATTCATTTTGTAGTTGGTCACTGGGAGCATCAGGATGCATGAGTGTTTGAATTATTAATCTTTTGCAATTTTACTTTGAATTTTGGTCCATATACCTGTGTTTTCTGAACCATTGGTCCTGAGCATTCCTCAATTGAATCAAACTCCTTTTTATTTTCATATGTTTGCAGTTTGGAGTGGATGCTAGATCGTCTCGGTGGTGTACCAGGAAATCACCTAGTCTACTCCGTCCATCACAAATCACCTAGTTAGGTTGCTTATTTTTTTTCTCGAACACAGTTAGGTTGCTTATCAGCAGGATAATATTTTTTAACTTCCAAATATTGCTTGCTGATAATATTTTGTGACTTGCTTTTCAGATTGGGATCTAAATGCAGCAAAGAACAAGCAATTAGAGAGATTCATTGGTTGAAATAAGACTACCAGGAACAAGCAGAAGCCACAGAAGTTTTTATTATTGCTCTTTTATATTATTTGAGATATTGTACCTATTTTGATGCTGTAATTAAGATAAGATATGAGGCTATTGAATTTTTGGGATCTGTAGCTTTTAAAGTTTTGGTGGGCTGAAATGATTCAGGCCCATAATTTTTATGGGCCGAAGCTAAAATGTTATGGGCTTAAATTTTTATTTGCTAAAATAAATTTTTATCTGCCACGTGACTGCCATGTCATTTGCCATGTGGTTGTTATGTCATTTGCCATGTGACTGACGTCATCATTTGCCACGTGGACCAACCAGAGAGCGAAATGTGGAGCAACCAAAGCGCGACACGTGGACAAACCAAAGTTCGACACGTGGACAAACCTGAGTGCGACACGTGGACCATTCCGAGCGCGACACGTGGCGATGTGTCAAAGAGCCACGTCATCATATCCATGTCAGCACGTGCCTTGCCACGTCAGCAGCCTGCATGGGCCGTGCCACGTGGCATCCCCTTCCATGACCAATTTTGTGACCATTTGGCTTGGTCATATAACAAATGCACTTCTATGACAAAAAACGTGTTGGTCATGGAAAAGTTCCACTTCTATGACCAAAATGACCGATTGGTCATGGTAGACCAAATGTGACGGAGCTTCTGTGACCAATTCAATTTGGTCATAAGTTGGTCATAAAAAAGTGTTTCGTGACCAAATTTGCATGTACCATGACCAAACCGTTTGGTCATTGATGTTGAGTATTGTACTAGTGCCTGGCATGTCTGCTGGCTTCCAAGCGAAGATGTCTCGGTTAGCCCGAAGGAAGCTGACGAACGCATCTTCCTATTTCGAGTCAAGACCCGCCCCGATCATGGTAGTCTTGCTGTTGTCGCATGTCCCAAGATCGATCGCCTTGACTTGCACTTCCTCAGATGACTGAGGCTTGTTGGTTGTGTCCGACTTCTCTGGGATGTCGAGTTCACTTGGGGCAAGCTTCTTAGATGCAGCATAGATCTCCATCATGGCGTTGGGTACTTGATTAGTGGCTGTGAGTTCCACAGCTTCTGTGTCGCAGTCGAAGGATATCTTCAAGTCCCCTTGTAGCGAGAGTACACCGGCCGGACTTGGCATTTTGAGTACCAAGTACGTGTAGTGGGGTACCACCATGAACTTGGCGATAACTGGTCTGCCGAGGATGGCATGGTAGGAAGTCTCAAAGTCTGCGACTTTGAACTTGATGTACTCAGTGCGGTAGTTCTCCCTGGTTTCCCCGAAGGTAACTGGCAGGACCACTGAGCCCAGTGCGTTAGCCGCGTTCCCGGGGATGATGCCATAGAAAGGCGATGTGCTCTTAGTGAGTATGTGAGTGGTGTCGAGCTTCATCTTCTTCAAGATCTTGGTGAAAAGGACATTGAGCCCGCTCCCACCGTCGATGAGTACCTTGTTGAGTCTGGAGCCCGCGACTACTAGTTTTAGGACAAGTGGAAACCGTCCTGGCTCGGAGAAGCTTGTCCATTGATCCGCGCGGGAAAAGGTGATGGGTACCTCCGACCACCTGAGCGGAGTCGGGGCCGCTGGTTCAATGTTCAGGACTTCCCGTCTGGTAGACTTCTGAGACTGTCTGGTGGGTAGTCCGCCGAAGAGGACATTCACCGTCTTGTCGGGTTCTTGGAAGTCGCCATTGCCTTCTCAGCTTTTTTCTTGCCCTTCTTGCCGTGAGGAGGCCATGGGTCTGGAGAGTCCTTGAGTGCTCGCAGGAGGTGGTAGCACTGTTCGGTGGTGTGGTTGCCTTCCACGTGCCACAGGCACTTCTCTTTCAGCAATTCCTTGAAGCCGTCGGAGGGCTTCTTCAAGTTGTCTTTCGCAGGGTGCTGGATAGCCGCGACTGTGTTGTCTGCCTTGCGCTTGCGACTAGGACCCGAGTAGTTATTGTTGCGACCGCCTTGATATCTGTTGTTGTTGTTGCTGCCGCCCGCGTTTTGCTTGCTCTTGCCGCGAATAGCATTGTACTTAGCGTTCGCCTTGTCTTCTTCGTCGGCCCACGAAGTGATCATGTTCTTGAGCTTGGTGATGGAGCTCGGGCGGCGGTGACTGTCGTATGGACCTCCCTGGGCCCACTACCTCGGTGGGTACCAGGACCGATTACTCGGTGGGCCCCTGGGACTACCCGACTTGCGTTGCACGGTACCTGATGGCGTGAAGCACAAGGACTACAGAGGAGAAGTACTCGGTTAGGAAGTTGTACATGTCCCGCACTGTATGGAAGACTCCTAGACGTACTCGACTAGTACTCTCTCCCTAAACCGACTTGTAACCCTGCCTCCCGGACTATATAAGGCAAGGCAGGGACCCCTCTCTCAATCATCTCATCTCACGGTGTAAGATTGCATCATCTTGTAATCGTACCCAATCAATCCAGAGCTACACAACATACAGGATGTAGGGTATTACGCACCTCATGGCCCGAACCTGTCTAAATTGTGTGCCACGTGTCTCTTCCTTCGAGTTACCGATCTCGGCGAGGCCACATTCATCTACTTCGGGTACTCCCCTTAGTAGGTTGCCAGTCCAAAACACCGACAGCTGGCGCGCCAGGTAGGGGATCTCGCCCGAGATTACATGGCGAACTGGACGGCTCCTATCTACATCAAGCCAACCGTCGTCTTCAACCGCGGCGACACCTTCGTCTTCGGTGCCTGGGTCTGCACTGCTGACGGCGCTGGATCCTTCCAATGCCGCCTCACCATGCCGCCCAACCCGGAGACCGGCTTCGTGACACTTCCCGAAGTAGTCACGGGCGAACTCGTCGGCAAGTTTGGCGAAATTTTGCTTTTCGACCAACACGCCGACTTCGAGCTCGGATCCGCTTCCAACTCGAACTCAACGTCCCCGTGGGCTATCGCATGCGAGCCGGCTGCTCAGCCATCGCATGTGGTCTCCCCACCCTGTGAGCGCTTCACGTGTGGTCCCCGCAACCTCTGCAGGGCCCGCACGGAGGCTCCCTCTACACGCCGGGCCGGCAAGGAGCCCGTACCCGAGTACAACTCAGACTCCGACACCGTACCCGGCCATGCTTCGGACTCCAACCCCCTCTCCGGCTTCTACACGGACTCCGCGTACGAGTTCAACTTCGGGTCGGACCCTGAGCATCCCGAGTCCAGAGACAACACTACTGAGCAACCCTTATCAGGGCCGGCTTCTGGGCTAGTTATAACATCCACACCCGCCGGGAGATTCATCTACTGGCCAGACCGCAAGCCCGCCGACCTGATAAGCGGGGACTCACGCTACGTCGCCTACCTCGACTCGCTCTCGTTCCAGGAGGGAACACCACTCGCTCGAGCTGACTCGTATACTCCAACTGAGGTGGCGAGCTCCGGTTCCAGTCTTGGCAACCCCGATCGCCAAGTCTTCATGGCTGCCGGCGACACGCCAGGACCTTCAGGGAAGGCACAAGACCGGTACCTTGAAGACATTTCCGCAGACGAGCTATCTGCTGAGGCACCCGCGGATGAGACCGACGCCAGCAGGGACGCTCGACGTGAGCGCAACAGAAGGCGGAACGAACGGCGCCGGCGTCTCCGAGACAGCTTACCCATCCGCAACCTTGCAGAGGCCCTTGAACAAGTCGAGAGCAGGGTACACACCACCCCCGAGCAATGCCTCATGTCGATCACAGCGATCACACGCAAGGCTCAGGGGATACGCGCTGGAGAAGTCATCGCCAAGCTCGCAGAAGACGCTTACTTCATGCGAATCAACAACAGGGTCAACCAGCCTCCTCCCGCCAGTAACCGCGACAACGAAGCTACAAGTCATAGCGCAGACCTCGGCCGCAACCGTACTCGGGCTGAGCTGCTGGCTCAGCCCAACCGTACTCGCGTAAACGACGGCGGACCCTCACAAGGTGACAACAGCAATCGTGAGATCATCCCTCACCACGACCCTGGCGGCGGCGGCCGTGACCCTAGCGGCGCTGGCAGCGACAGCGGAAGCTCCAACCATGGGGCCAACAGGAGGGCCGGCAGCGGGGGCGGTCGCGGCGGTCGAGACCACGCGAACAGCCACACCTCCGGAGCCTCACAGGGCGGCTACGACGCCCGCCAGAAGATTGAAGAACTGAGGCGGAAGAAGTCCGCCACAGCAGGCGACAACGACGGCTTCCCCGCCTTCTCTCCTCGGCTTCGCAACTTTCTCCTCCCGGACAAGTTCAAACCTCTGGGGATCACCAAGTACGACGCGAAGCAGGATCCCATCTAGTGGCTCAGGTGCTATGCCCTCTCCATCGAGAACGCTGGCGGCAACAACGACACCAAGTGCCTCTACTTCCCCTTCTGCCTGGACCAAGCCCCACTGACATGGCTCGAGTCGCTGGACAAGCACTCGATCGACAAGTGGGACCAGTCGGGAAGGAGCGAGCTCACCGACAACTTCGTGGGCGCCATGGTCTGATCGGGTACTCGCATGGACCTGGCTATGGTGAAGCAGGAACAAGGCGAGACCCTCCGCAAGTACATGCGCCGCTTCTTCGACAAGCGCTCTACTGTAGTCGACGTCACCAACAAGGAGGTCATCGACCTCTTCCAAGACGGCCTCTACCACCACCGTACCTTTGGAAGAGGTCATCGACCTCTTCCAAGACGGCCTCTACCACGGCCTCTACCACCACCGCCTCTACTTGTCTGTAGCCGTCCCAGATGGTCCGGGGGTGTCGCCGGCAGCCATGAAGACTTGGCGATCAGGAGTGCCAAGGCTGGACTCAGAGGCCGCCACCTCAGTTGGGGTGTTCGAGTCAGCCCGGGCAAGCGGTGTTCCTTCCTGGAACGGGAGCGAGTCGATGTAGGTGACGTAGCGTGAGTCTCCACTTACCAGGTCAGCGGGCTTGCAGTCTGGCCAATAGACGAATCTTCCAGCCGGTGTGGACATTATAACCAGCCCAGAGGCCGGCCCTGATAAGGGATGCTCAGTCGTGTTGTCCTCGGACTCGGGATCCTCTGGGTCCGACCCGAAGTCGAACTCGTATGCGGAGTCCGAGTAGAACCCGGAGAGAGGGTTGGAGTCCGAAGCGTGGCTGGGGGCGGTGTCGGAGTCCGAGTTGTACTCGGGTATGGGCTCCTTGCCGGCCCGACGCGAAGAGGGAGCCTCCATGCGGGCCCTGCTGACGACGCGGGGGCCACGCGTGGAGCGCTCATGGGGTGGCGGGACCACGTGCGATGCCTGAGTAGTCGGCTCGCATGCGATAGCCCATGGAGACGTCGAGTTCGAGTTGGAAGTGGACTCGAGCTCGAAATCAGCGTGATGATCGAAGAGCGAAATTTCGCCGAACTTGCCAGCGAGTTCGCCTATGACAACTTCAGGAAGCGTCACGAAGCCGGTCTCCGGGTTGGGCGGCATGGTGAGGCGGCGTTGGAAGGATCCCGCGCTGTCAGCAGTGCAAACCCAAGTGCCGAAAACGAAGGTGTCGCCGCGGTTGAAGGCGACGGTTGGCTTGAAGTAGAAAGGAGCCGTCGAGTTCGCCATGTGATCTCTGGAGAGATCCCCTACCTGGCGCGCCAGCTGTCGGTGTTTTAGACCGGCAACCTACTAAGGGGAGTACCCGAAGTTGATGAATGTGGCCTCGCCGAGATCGGTAACTCAAAGGAAGAGACACGTGGCACACAATTTAGACAGGTTCGGGCCGCGAGGTGCGTAATACCCTACGTCCTGTATGCTGTGTAGCTCTGGATTGATTGGGTACGATTACAAGATGGTGTAATTGTACACTGTAAGATGAGATGATGTGTAAAGGGGTTCCTGCCTCACCTTATATAGCCCGGGAGGCATGGTTACAAGTCGGAGTAGGGAGAGAGTACTAGTCGAGTACGTCTAGGAGTCTTCCATACAGTGCGGGACATGTACAGCTTCCTAACCGAGTACTTCTCCTCTGTAGTCCTTGTGCTTCAGGTGCCGTGTAGCGCAAGCCGGGTAGTCCCAGGGGCCCACCGAGTAGTCGGTCCTGGTACCCACCGAGGTAGTGGGCCCAGGGAGGTCCATACGACAGCGCCTACGACGCCCATTGCAGAATTGAAGAAATACGACGCAAGAAGTCCTCCACAGCAAGCGAGAACGACGGCTTCCCCGCCTTCTCTACTCGACTTTGCAATCTGCTTCTCCCAGAAAAATTCAAGCCTCTGGGGATCACCAAGTACGATGTGAAGCAAGATCCAGTCCAATGGCTTAGATGCTACGCTCTCTCCATCGAAAATGCTGGTGGCAACAACGACACGAAGTGCCTCTACTTCCCTTTCTGTCTGGACCAAGCTCCACTTACATGGCTCGAGTCACTCGAGAAGTACTCGATCGACAAATGGGACCAGCTCAAGGAACAGTTCACCAGCAACTTCGTGGGCACCATGGGGCGCTCGAGTACTCGCATGGACCTGGCTATGGTGAAGCAGGAACAGGGCGAGACCCTACACAAGTACATGTGGGGCTTCTTCGACAAGCGTGCCACTGTAGTCGATGTCACCGACAAGGAGGTCATCGACCTTTTCCAAGACGATCACTACCATCGTCGCACCTTCGAAGACTTCGGTCGCTGTCGGTGTCTTGGACCGGCAACCTACTAACGGGAGTACCCGAAGTAGATGAATGTGGCCTTGCCGAGATCGGTAACTCGAAGGAAGACACACGTGGCACACAATTTAGACAGGTTCGAGTCACGAGGTGCGTAATACCCTACGTTCTGTATGATGCGTAGCTCTGGATTGATTGGGTACGATTACAAGATGATGCAATCTTACGCCGTGAGATGAGATGATTGAGAGAGGGGTCCCTGCCTTGCCTTATATAGTCCTGGAGGCAGGGTTACAAGTCGGTTTAGGCAGAGAGTACTAGTCGAGTACGTCTAGGAGTCTTCCATACAGTGCGGGAAACGTACAGCTTCCTAACCGATGACTTCTCCTCTGTAGTCCTTGTGCTTCACGCCATCAGGTACCGTGCAGCGCAAGTTAGGTAGTCCCAGGGGCCCAACGAGTAGTCGGTCCTGGTACCCACCGAGGTAGTGGGCCCAGGGAGGTCCATACGACAAGCCCCCGAGTACTTTGTAGTCGAGAAGGATGGCTTCAAGTAGTCTTGACGGCCTTAACGAGTAGTCCTCAAGCGTCCCCGAGTACTACAAGTCAAGAGTCTTCAAGAATAGTCGAAGCATCCCGAGGCTGGAATGTACTCCAGCTGATGTTTGAGCAATCCTGAAGTCTTCTCGAGTAGTCCCAAGCGTCCTCGAGTGCTGCCCTTGAAGGTCTTCAACAATGCCCGTGTTGTCTTGAAGCCGAAACTGATATGGAAGTGCGATTGCAAAATCGCACTCCATATGGAGTAACCCCCGAGCCTTAGGTTGAGTTGTAGACTCTGGCTGAGGGTCCATTTGAAGCTTTGGCAAGAATATCCCGAAAAATCCGGAGAAAAACCGAAGGACACGTGGCACAGAGCCCCCGAGCCTTGAGTCGAGTACTTCCTCTCGAATTGAAGGGTCATCTTGTAGAATGTGTCCTGAGATGCTCTTGAGTCTTGCCGCTTCCCAGGAAGTCGAGTTGGAGTAGCCGAGCCCCCGAGGTGAGGCGCGTCGACTAGTAGAAGTTGAAAGGTCACGCACGGCCGCTGAGTCAGCCGTGCACAGACTTATCCATCCGGCCGTTGAGGGGTCGCATTGACTTATAAGTAGAAGCCAAAACCCTTAAGGTTTTTCACCCTACGCAGTTGCGGTCATTCCCAGTAGATCTAGCCAAGAATAGCCACTGGTGCGCACCACCGCCATTGAGTAGAGCGCAGATCCGAGTGCGTCGCCGTAGGAAGCCACCACAGTAGCCCCCGAGCGAATGCGCGTGAAGACACCGTGCACCTGGAGGATGAAGACATCTCCGTCGAAGACTACGAAAGCCGCCGGTGGGAAGAAGAGGGCCCATGAAGAGGCCGCCGGATCTGCCGCAGGGACATCACTGCCGGTGTCCCCGCCGCGGCCAGATCCAAACCGTGAATGGAAGAAGTCCAAGGCGAAGACTGAAGACTTGTTGGCCCTTCTCAATAGTGGGTTCCTGCGGGAGAAGGAGGTGGACATGTGGAGGGCCGCCGCCGGGGATCCGTACCCCATGGAGAAAAATCCGAACGAGATCCCGATGTTTGTGCGGTTCGCGGAGCGCGGACTGTCTCTCCCGGCGAGCGACTTCTTCAAGGGGCTACTGGGGTACTACGGCATCGAGTACCTCAACCTCAACCCCAACGGTATCTTCCATACCGTCGTCTTCGTACATTTCTGCGAATCCTTTATGGGGATCAAGCCCCATTGGATTTTGTTTCGGAAGTTCTTCCGGGTGAAGCCGCAACCCAGCGCCAGTAACCCGCGAGTAGTCGGAGGAGCAGGGATCCAGATGAGGGAGGATGCCGCCGAGCAGTACCTCTCCTACAAGTTGATAGATTCCAACCAGGATTGGAAAGCCAAATGGTTCTACGTCACGAACCACCACCCAGGGCTGCCGAAGCCGAGCGGGAAGCAGCCAAAGCACCGTCCGTGGTGAAACTCGGAGCCGACGATGTGAGAAGGGCTCCAGCTGCCCGAGTTGTTGGCACGGATCAAGGCGTTGAGGGAAGCCGGGCTGAGGGCTGAGCACGTGGCCTTCAGCTTCATGAAGCGCAGGGTGCAGCCGCTGATGACTCGTGACACCCTAGGGTACGAGTACACCGGCGACGACGACACATCGCGGATGCCTGGAGATGAAGTCGACGACAACGACATTGTTGATAGGCTGGCCCAGATCTTCAAAGATATGCCGGTGTGCATGCCGTGCCCCGTACCAGAGTTCTCCACCGCGCGCCCACCAAAAGAGGTTAGAAGCCGCATCCGAAGTTGAGTACCCATTGCATGAGAGTAGTCGCACTAATGAGTTATTCTTCTTGCGGGATGACTTGAAGAAATTCGCCTCTGAGCCGCCGTCGCCTCCCTAGCTAGTCGAGGTCCCAGAGGAAGGGAAGGCCATGGCTAAGGAGCGGGCCGAAGTCGCCGAGGGAGACGACACAGTTGTCGTGGAAGACACGTCCGAAGAGGACGACGACAAGGAGACGTTGCAGGACCTCTTCCAGCTGCGGTCAAGGTTCAGCCGTCCTGGCTTACCTCACATCCAACTAGCCTAGAGGCTAGTCTGCCCGCGCCGCCAAGGAGGCCGCGCAATGCGGCCCGCAAGCGCGTGGCCAAGAAGTTGAAGGTCACAGAGACCACGTCCCAAGAGGTAAGCCGTCTTGAGAAGTGTAGTCGAGTTCTGATGTCTCGAGTTCATGTGCTGACGATGAAGTTTCCTTGCTTGCAGGAGATGCCGCCTACCGAGTCCGTTGAACAGGGTGACAAAGGCGACTGGGACACGGTGGGGTTGGTCGCTGGTAGTTGTAGCCCAGCCCCCACTGTCGAAGAGCTTTTGGCACAGATGGAGCGCTAGCCCCCTGTTGCTCAGGGGAGCACAGAACCCGCCGCTGCTGCTATGGAAGAGGCAGCGGCCACAGAGGCGCAGGAGGAGGCGCCTGCCGAGGCGAGACTGGTCGACATCGCCAGTATCCTCGGCGCCCCAGCCGTGACGGTAGTCCGGTCGAGCTTGTAAGTGTTGATTCTTCCCGAGTAGTACTTGATGTGGTAGTCGTACTTGATTGACAACCGGCTTGTGTACTCTACAGGAAATCGACGGACTTGTCCTATGTTGACGGTTAATAGTTGTATCAAAGTTCGTTTGTGACTTGCAAGCGGACAAGTCTCCCGTCGTAGTCAAGGGACCCTTCTTCCCTCGAGTGGTGAACCCAAGGTATCGAATCCGTGGAACAATGTGCAACGCAAGGATTCAATCTAGTAAGGCAAGGTAAAGCTATCTAATGAAGGTAAGTTGCATCTAATCTACTAACTCGTAAAGAAAACGAATCTAATCTAATCTACTAAAGAGGTAACAAGAGAAAGCAAGAGATAACCAATCTAGAGAATCTAGATCATGCTTATGTTGTAGCTCCAAACAAGATAGATGAAGATAGCAAAACGAATCTCATTAAAAGCATCTTTAAATCGTGGCCTTCCCATCCGACTCCGAAAACATCCGCCTTTCGAGACCCCCGTTCGTCGCAACGTATCCCTATTCATGCGGGGAGCTTAGGGCGAGTTCGATAGAACAAGTTGAAATCACTTGGCCGGTCCGGTATGCACCTCTAGCCACCGCGGCTACAAGAGCACCCTATGTAATCTAGCTATAGACTAGATCGTAGAAGAAGCAAAACCAAGAAGAAATCAAAATCATCGAGAAGGCACTTAATCGCTAGAAATCGGATTCACTTACAAACTTCACCATGAATGATTACATGAACAAGATCACCACCGGGGCCCTCCCTCGATCTTGATCCTCGCTCCGAGCTCCGACGTGGTCTTCCATGCAAGGTTCCCACGTCGGCCGGGGAAACCCTAGACAACTAGCACGACCCTCATCTTCAAGTTGGTGTCCCTCAAGCTTCTCTCGCTCCTCGGCGGCGGAATACGACTTCCGTTCGCGTGGCTCTCGGTCGGGGTGCTATTTATAGCACGGGAAGCAATTAGGTCAAAGGAGAGGCCGATTGGGCCCCGACTTGGGCCGGGCCGGCCGGCTCGGGCCCACCCGGCCCATCTCGCGGCTCGCTTCGCCCGTGTTGCTTCCCACGTCTTCTAGATGTTCTCCCCTTTTGCATGTGGGCCCTTGACGTCGGTTTCTCTCCGAATTGGACTCAACTCCTTGTCTTGCAAGATTCGAAAGACTTTTCTCGGTTCGGTCCTCGGAGTTTATCATCTTCTCGGGCTTGGTCCTTGGGCTCTTGGAGTCATGTTCACTTCATTGCTTGACTTGTATCGGGCTTCAAGGTCTTGTCATGAGGTGCTTAATGAACTTATCCCGAAGTCTTGCTTTCAACGTTAAAACCCCGCGTAAACACATAACTCCAAAACCGACATGCACATGTGAACTTGTTATACCACGGGGGTTAGTACCAATGAATAAGATACAAAAGTAATGCCAACACCAAAGGTAAACTCATGGCTAGGTTGACGGATTTTCACCGTCAACATCTCCCCCATGCTTAAACCTTGCTCGTCCTCGAGTAAGCCTTCGATGGATATCATCGTTGCCAAACAATGTTTAAACCTTGCACTTGATCATACATGAAAAAAAACATAATGCTCTCAAAAGTTTAATTCGTTAAAGTTCCATAATGTACTAGCCTTCACCTCTACGGAGGGTAGATTCTTATTAAGCTTATCCCACAAGTATTAACATGCTCACAAAGTTTAAATAGACCTCGAATTTTTGAAATAAAGAACAAGATAAAGAAAAGAGCTAAACCAAATTCACAAATTTAAATCATCTCGTGTATTGCTCATAAACTCTCATCTCACTTGTCTCTCAAGCCTATATATTCTACTCCTTTCCCTCTCATATATATGTGGTAGGCTTTATATGGAGCTTTGGGAAAGTTTAGTCCTAACAAGATTTTATAAATGAGGTGTTGTCAAAACAAGACAAGCTTCTCATGGTCTTACCGAGACTCGTCAAAAAGGTCATTGGAAAATAATGTTAAATCAAGGAGGGGAAAGAGAAAAATACACACACTTTTAGATAAGTGGACATGTGCAAATGGCAAAGAGTGATCCCGAGGCACAAAGGAAGTCCTCGTTATCGGATTGCACATGGTTGGAAAATGAGAATGGATCTTTTTATCTTGAAGCCTTGAATGCACTCTTGGAGAACCGGGGAGTCCACTTTACGCACAAATATATTTTTTTCTTATATTCTTTTCTTTCTTTCTTTCATCATTTTTTTTCGTCATATATTCAGCCCATGACTTTCACAATGAAGTTTTGATTTTTTTTATACCTTGAAAGTCATGAGTATCACCGGATTTTTTTTACCCAACCCTATACATCTCTTTCATCATTATATATTTTTTAAAAATACTCCCTTTTGAACTCTAAGACTGCACCGTACCTACCTCCTCCCCCATGCTTAGACGTTGCTCGTCCTCGAGCAAAGAGGCGAAAAATAAGGTAGGTACCGGAGATATTTTTCCTTGGAGAGATACTTGAAATCTTCAACGTTGGCACCGTCTTGCGATCTTCCTTGAATTGATGATCCATTCTCAACGATAGGTTGTGGTCAAGGAGGTAATCACAAAAAGATGATATTTGGTTTAAGGGTGGATATCCGGCGAAGTTTGTGAGATCACCGATGCGGGGATACACAATGCACGGATAAAAGGCTAGCAAAAAGATAGATACGCAAAAACGGAATGACCAGCTTCTTAGTCTCGGGCCGCAGAAATCATGGCCTGCAATAACTCACTCAAAAATAAATCTTGTACACTAAGGTTTATGCACTCAAATATATATAAGGCTCGGATAGGTTGAGCAACACACAAGTGATATTTGTGACAAGGTTAGCAATATTTTTGAGCATAAAAGACATCTTTAATCTATTCATAACTTGAGAGCACATAAAACACTATGGGTCTTTATTTTAATCATAACCTCCGCTGAAGATTAAGCTAGCATTTAGATAATTTCAGATTTGTATTTTTAAGAGAGCACTAGTTCAAACATGCATAAATCAATTACAAAGAGAAACAAAGCAGCAATTATAATCATATATCATCATGGCACAAACTTTGTAACTTTACCAAAGGTAAAAACTTGGTGGCGACATTATTCATGATGAAAATAAACACTAAGATACATGCTGGAAAAAAATTAAACTAACACACTTTCTGAAATTTAAATAAAAACTGAAAACACTACGCATACATAGGTGCAAACGAGGCTGAAAATTAAAGAAAAGGGGTAAAGGAAAAGATAACTAAAGCTTCTCCTTTCTCTAATCTTCCGCCGGTGGTTGATGTTGATAGCCTTGGTTGTTGTACCCTTACTTGTAATAGGAATGCACCACTCCTCCTATGAATTGTCCGACGGTTCTAGGTGAAGGTGTCCAAGCACATAAGCGACGTTTGCATTTCCTTCACCCATTTGATTTGCATTGGTTTGGATGGCTGCAATAATTTGCATGATCCTTGCAGCGTATCCTCCAATGGTGGCCACATTTTGTTGTGGTTGAGGAAGGTGTGCATATGGCTCCGCAAAGGCTACGTCGGGCACCGCAAAAAATGGTGGGGGTATGGCTGCACCACTCCCCCATGCTTGCATTGGTACACCACCGTAGTAACTCGGCGGCGCCGGGTTCCTCCCAATGGTGGGACATAATTTTTGTTGTGCACCTCCTTCTTGGGTCGTGGAAGATCCTTCTCCTATGATCCTTCTCTTTTGTTATTTTCTATTCACGGACAAGAAGTCCTTCCTCTAACCGATCTTCTTCCCCTCAAGGAAAGTCTTAATCTTCAATCCGGAAGGGGCAAATTCACCTAGGCCACTTTGAAGCCTCCTCTCTCATCTTCACTCTTATATTTTCCTTTCTTCATATATTCTTAGGGAAGTCCCGGTAGGAGATGATTCGGGTTCCTTGTAATACCCGGTTTTAAAGAGATAGCCAATATGGAGAGGTAACAACCGGATCTCCCGAATCCGATGTTGCTCACAACACCACCGGTTGATCATAGGTGAGTAGGGTTGATTGGCTGCGAGTAAATCCAATTCAACTCCGTGTTGGTTATCTATGTCTCTCTTATTCTCCCCAAAAATCCACTTGCACAAAGGCGACACACGTGGATGATGGGGTTCGGATAGTATTTCTTCGTTGATGGTCTCTTCCCGTGATCATACTCCAAAAACCTTCCCATGTGCTTTTATGCACATACTTGTTCCGGAGCTCCCTTTTGAAAATAGGAGACACTCGCCCATGGGTCTACGATACTAGACATGCAATCGTTTTGAACATGAAAACCAATCTAATCTATCGGGGATTGTGTTGAATGGATCCAAGGAAGCATTGGAGCCCTTACTCCCTTTACGGCATGGTTGCTAGCCTTAAGCATTAAAGTATTTTCAGCACAAGATGATAGATAGATAATCCAACAAAGTGTGATTACATCTCAAGATCGACTGCAACCCATGGATGAAAGGAGATTACCCCATCAAGGTGCTAGAAATAGCATCACTGATCAAGGTTACCCTTCCGACGGTGTCTTCCTTCTTCTCCACTTGTGGGCTCCCTCCAACGGAATGAGAGACTCAGCACTCCTTCATCAAGGGTATACGCCATGGTTATGAAAATTTCCTAGGCGAATTTCTTGTGGGTGTTTGCCGACACTCCGCTAGAGAATTGCACCGGTGTCCCGTGTGAAACCCAATATGTGGAGACCTTGGTCGTCGATGTCGACGTTCGCTACAAGCCTCTACTTAAGGCGAGCGAGCTTCTTCTCCTCCTCCGTCATGATGACATACCCCTCGGAATACCACGGAGCATATGGAGGTGGAGCGGATGATCGTGTCAAGTGGTGAGGTTGGACGGGCGGCTCCTCCATATGTTATTGAGGTTTGGTAAACCTAATAAACGAGTTTTGTGTGGCCCTCATGCCACCAAGGAGAAGAGTGTGGTTCCTCCTCGGCGGTGCCGTGTCCTCCTCCATACTCCAAGGAAACTCGGAAACCGAGCGCCTCCTCGAAGAGGTTGTCGATGATGGCTTAGACGACGATGATCCCTTCTTCTTCGGTGAAAAGACTTGTAGTTTCTTCCTTGATTGCAGCGCTCTCCCTCACAAATAAATATCCGGGGTTTTCACCCGGTAACAAGGTACACAAATATTATTTTGGAGTCCGGACTTTGAGTGGATTAAGGATGTGGATTTTTTTTTCTTGAGCTATCAAGCTTGGGAAGGTTGGCTATGTCTACGGAGGTTTTGAGCACACAAACTTGAACACACAAACAAAGGAAGGAGAGGGAAGCTTGCTCGCGAGAAAACGGGAGCCGGGGGGGGGGGCTCCTTATGTAGGTGAGGCCGGCCTCGGCGCTCCTCCCCGCCTCGTCTTTCTTCCCGGCACGATCATTTCACCTCTCGCAACTTTCCTCGCTCGCGTGCTCTACGAGTTGCACCGCCCAAACGCTCTCGTCCACTCCTTGGTCCTTCCACTTGATGCTTCATGTTTTGGGTTATGTCCATGCTCTCTAGCTCCATTTGCTTCACATGCCACCATGAAATTCCTACAAAGTTGATGCTTGCTGCCCACCATGCTTGTCCTTTGCATGTGGAATTAGTGAAAGTTGATGAAAGGGAATCCAATGGTGCATGCATGATTACTAGATTGCCTCCCTTTAAGGCTAAGCACTCCTCTAATTTCGAAATTTAAAAATATTTTTCAGAGCCATGCAAGTGCTCGAACATAATTTTAGAGAAGTTTTTAAACCATTAAAAACAAATGCAAGTCGAAAATATTTTTTTATTACGTCGATTTCGGTCTCACCGGTATAGTTTGCCCTCATTGGTTGAGAGCAAGCTTTTCCCGCTTGATCATGGGGGCATAGGTTTAGGTCCTAATTTTGATTAGATGAGAGAGATTTTGAATGAAATAAAATTAAGTGAGGCTTAGAAAAATTCTAATCTTAGAGAAACCAAGGATATGGATTTTTAAACCAACCAAAAATCAAGTTTCTAGGTTCACGCGAGTCCTACCACGTGCTGAAATTTAAATAACATCTAGATACAAGTCGTGGCTCTACTCGAGTGTTTTTAGCATGAAAAACAAGTCAACCACAACACCATAATGAGGGTGAAGGGTTGAGTTAGGTTCTGAAATTTTTCTTTTTGGTTGTGGTTTCTCGAAAAAGAAGCAAACAATCACATAGGATGGTTCATGTAAAGGGTTTATGATCAAGCAAAATATTCAACCAAGAATTATGTCTCTAATATTGATCAACCATTCTAAGTCTAAGGTTTTGCGTAGTAAAATTCAGAACTGAATTAAAGGGACTCGAAAAACCTGGAATCGGGTTGTCCTCCCGGTAGCTTATTCTTGACTCGACGAAACGGGTTGCCTCCCCGCCTAGCGCTTCGTTTATAGTCCATGGCTAGACTTCTTCACTTGATTACTCCGGATCAACGCTCTTTGCGGGCGTTGCAATCTTGGGTACCCACTTTGGCTTAGTTAATTTTTTTGGTCTTCACGAGCTGGCTTTGTCCTTTGGTCTTGACGGATGCAACAACTTCCTTGTGGCTCGGCATCTCGAACTCCGGTCCTTCGGTCATGATCTTCATGGTCTCTAGTGTGATCCTTCATCTCTCCCGAATGAGCTTGAGTAGCCTTCGCCGTCTTGGGACCTTGGAGTTGTCTCGGGTATTCTTCTTTGTCACCATCGGCGCGCCGGCAAATTGTCCCACTTGCGTCTAGCATCTTCATCACGATGAACACTTTACACTCCTTGCATGTGGATCTTGCCTTGGCAGCCTTTAGGTGTTGAGCTTCTTTCTCCATCTCCATCTTCTCCATCCTCCTTGATCTTGAACGGCCTTCCGGCGTCTTGACTTGGAGGTGGTGATTCCCTTGGAGATTTCGACGGTCCTTCGACTTCAACTTTTGAATCTAGGGTTTCCACCCTTTTAGCTTGTGTTGCATGTCACCTTTGCCTGTAAAGTTTTCCTGGATCATCCACAAAAAAGTTCTGGGTTTCTTGGAGAGGTAGCCAACCATCTCCGGTTAGGGTTAGTGATAAAACAAAAATCTAACAAAAGAAAAATTAGGGTTCATCAAAACTAGATTAGATTGACTCTTTTTTTTTCGGGATGATCAAACATAAGAGATGCAAAAAGAAAATCAAAAGAAAAACTGAAAGATAAGCGATACTAGATCGGATCTTGATTGCTTGTTCCCCGGCAACGGCGCCAGAAAAAGGGGCTTGTTGACGGTTAATAGTTGTATCAAAGTTCGTTTGTGACTTGCAAGCGGACAAGTCTCCCGTCGTAGTCAAGGGACCCTTCTTCCCTCGAGTGGTGAACCCAAGGTATCGAATCCGTGGAACAATGTGCAACGCAAGGATTCAATCTAGTAAGGCAAGGTAAAGCTATCTAATGAAGGTAAGTTGCATCTAATCTACTAACTCGTAAAGAAAACGAATCTAATCTAATCTACTAAAGAGGTAACAAGAGAAAGCAAGAGATAACCAATCTAGAGAATCTAGATCATGCTTATGTTGTAGCTCCAAACAAGATAGATGAAGATAGCAAAACGAATCTCATTAAAAGCATCTTTAAATCGTGGCCTTCCCATCCGACTCCGAAAACATCCGCCTTTCGAGACCCCCGTTCTGTCACAACGTATCCCTATTCATGCGGGGAGCTTAGGGCGAGTTCGATAGAACAAGTTGAAATCACTTGGCCGGTCCGGTATGCACCTCTAGCCACCGCGGCTACAAGAGCACCCTATGTAATCTAGCTATAGACTAGATCGTAGAAGAAGCAAAACCAAGAAGAAATCAAAATCATCGAGAAGGCACTTAATCGCTAGAAATCGGATTCACTTACAAACTTCACCATGAATGATTACATGAACAAGATCACCACCGGGCCCTCCCTCGATCTTGATCCTCGCTCCGAGCTCCGACGTGGTCTTCCATGCAAGGTTCCCACGTCGGCCGGGGAAACCCTAGACAACTAGCACGACCCTCATCTTCAAGTTGGTGTCCCTCAAGCTTCTCTCGCTCCTCGGCGGCGGAATACGACTTCCGTTCTCGCGTGGCTCTCGGTCGGGGTGCTATTTATAGCCCGGGAAGCAATTAGGTCAAAGGAGAGGCCGATTGGGCCCCGAATTGGGGGGGGCGGCCGGCTCGGGCCCACCCGGCCCATCTCGCGGCTCGCTTCGCCCGGTGTTGCTTCCCACGTCTTTTAGATCCTCTCCCCTTTTGCATGTGGGCCCTTGACGTCGGTTTCTCTCCGAATTGGACTCCACTCCTTGTCTTGCAAGATTCAGCACTTTTCTGGTTCGGTCCTCGGAGTTTGTCATCTTCTCGGGCTTGGTCCTTGGGCTCTTCGAGTCATGTTTACTTCATTGCTTGACTTGTACCGGGCTTCAAGGTCTTGTCATGAGGTGCTTAATGAACTTATCCCGGAAGTCTTGCTTTCAACGTTAAAACCCTGCGTAAACACATAACTCCAAAACCGACATGCACATGTGAACTTGTTATACCACGGGGGTTAGTACCAATGAATAAGATACAAAAGTAATGCCAACACCGAAGGTAAACTCATGGCTAGGTTGACGGATTTTCACCGTCAACATCCTAGAAGGGGATGAACCCGCCTCAGCGGTGGCGGGAGAAGAAGCCGCGCCGCCCGCTGAGGAGTCCGCTCCCGCCCCTCAGGCGGAGCCCGAAGCGCCGACCGCTGAGGCTACACTGCCCGAGGCCAGCATCGTCGAAGGTAACTACTCTCTCAGGTAGAATTAGCCCAGAGGAGTAGTCGTAGTCGCCGGGTATGACTGATGCACTTGTTCTCTTGTCGGCAGGTGCTGAGGCAGAGGGAAGCGAGATCCCGTCGGCGTTGCCCGTAGAAGACGTGGCACCGGGAACTCAGGAGGCTACCGTAGAAGCCCCCGAGCCGATGGAGGTGGCCGCCGGAGCGCAGCGACGACAGGAAGAGGAGGGGACGATGCACTACCAGAACCCGCTCTGGAGGTGGTCGTCCGCTCACTGGAGATCCAAGACGCGGAGCCAATCCGCTCGGCGCTGATGACCGAAGCTGCTATGAGTAGTCGTGGCGGGATCGAGTTGTTGGCGGACGATCTGGTCGACCCGGCAACGGTGGCTCGGCACCTGGAAGCGGTGCGCCAAGCCGAACAATGGATGAAGGTGAGTAGTCATGATCCTTGAGTAGTCAATCCTTTAGCGTTGAGTACCCATCTGATGTGTGTTGTCTGTGCAGGACGTCGCTGAAAGGTCCCGCCTGAAGTCGGAGATGCTTCAAGGGTACGGCGACGCAGAGCTTCGGGCCGAGACATTGGAGGATCAACTCGTGAAGTTCCGGAAGCACGCCGCCGCCATGCAGTCAAAGCTGGACACCGCCTTCGCCAAGTACCATAATGACGTCCAAGAGATGCTGGCGAAGAGCGATGACTTGGTGCGGAAGAACAAGTCTCTCTGCAACAAGAACAAAGGTACACCATTGTCTTGTTGAGTACTTGTAACACCCCGCCCACCAAAGCCGCACCGCCCAACCCTTCCGTAGGGGCGAGCACGCGTACACATAGCACCCTGCTTACACTTTCGGGGCGAGCACGCGTACACATAGCACCCTGCTTACACTTTCGTCCTCGCTTCATGTAAAAGGGTTAACCCGAGGGTGGTATGGCTGGTGGACAAAGGCTTATAAGTTGGCTCCACTCTTGCTCTACTAGCAATGTGGCACTAAACACGTGCACCTGCGCTCATGGTCCACTCATGGGCCATCCAAATTGGGTCGGGTGTGACATTCACCCCCCTCAAAGAACCCGACGTCCTCGTCAGTCCAACTCACCCGTCCAGTGCCGACCCATACGCCATTTCGTGTGCCCCATCCCAGGCCCACACGCACATGCATATGTCCGCACACTAACCCGAGCAAATGTCCAGGAACCTTCCCTCTTAGCGCACGACCGTACGTCTAGTGCCGACCCATATGCCATGCCATGTGTCCCATCTCAGGCCCACACGCGCCATGTGCCCTATGTCCGCACACTGACCCGTACGCGCAACCGTGAGGGTCGGCTCTGATACCATTTGTAACACCCCGCCCACCAAAGCCGCACCGCCCAACCCTTCCATAGGGGCGAGCACGCGTACACATAGCACCCTGCTTACACTTTCATCCTCGCTTCGTGTAAAAGGGTTAACCCGAGGGTGGTATGGCTGGTGTACAAAGGCTTATAAGTTGGCTCCACCCTTGCTCTACTAGCAATGTGGCACTAAACACGCGCACCTGCGCTCATGGGCCACTCATGGGCCATCCAAATTGGGCCGGGTGTGACAGTACTTATTGGAGGTCGAGAGGTAGTCTAACCCGTTGTGCCTTGTTGATTGCAGAGCTTGAGACTCGAGTTGATCAGCTGAAGGCTTCGGAGACTGATCTGAAGAACCTTTTCTACCGGGAGCAGGAGGCCCGCCAGGTACTGGAGTATGATTATAAGGAGCTTGCTTACAAGTGCGACAAGCACATGGAGCTCCGTATTGCATCAGATCGTGACCTCGTCAACTGCTAAAAATCATTGCAGAAGCTGAACGAGGATTGCGAGAAGCCGCGGGCCCAGCTCAAGGAACTTGAAGAAGTCGCGCTCCCCATCGCGAGGCTGCTGGTGCCTCATCCTGGCGGTCCCAAGATAGCGCCGCTGGTGGACCGTTTGAAGGAAGCCCCTAGCCGGCTGGCGACCTACGTGAAGCATTTGGCGAAGTCGATCCCGAACCAAGTGCTGGCCTTCATGAAGTCGTACTTCCCGAAGGCTCCTGTAGATGTAGTCGTCGGCGGGCTAGCCACCAATTGCACCGACGAGCAGTACGCAGAGCTGCTGGAGCAGATGGCGCCTATTGCAGATCAAGCCGCCGAGAAGCTCAATCTCCAGTAGCCCTGTAATAGTTAGCTCGTAGCAGTAGTTGTACAAAAACAATTGTAACGAAATTGTTTAAGTATGAATGAAGAAAAATTTCCATCAATGAGTACTCGTTGCCGCGATCTTTGAGTGCGGAGTCCCATCGTGGAGTTGTCGTGAGTAGTCGTACTCGGTAGCAGTCCCGTTGAGGGGAGGATGACAGTAAAGTAGTTGATGAATAATCAAACTTTATTACTGAAGAAGTACACCTAGATGGCCAGGGCCGTAGTTACAGAGTAGTCGCCAGGACCCGGAGGCCGCCTACAGCTAAGTAGTGCTAGGGCATGTAGCCGCTTACAGTAGTAGATCTGTAAGTAGTCGTATAGGTTGGATCTATGAGTACATGGTCTCTCAGTAGACTGCTGCTAGAGTCCTTTGTCGCTCGTCGCAGCCCAGGATTCGTAGGTAGTCGCATGGGCTGGATTCTGGAGAGGAATAGTCCGGAGACTGGTGCCTGGACCCGGAGGCCGCTTATGGCGGAGGGGTCTTGATGTAGCCGTGTAGACTTGAGCCCCAGGATAGTCGTGTAGACTAAGCGTAGAACCGACAGAGTTGGTCGACGTTCCACGAGTTGTTGACGTCTTCGCCTTCAAGTGTCTGGAGGCGGTAGGAGCCCGGTCCGATCACCTTTGCGACTGTGAAGGGACCTTCCCAGGGCGAGCTGAGCTTGTGTAGTCCTTCCGTGTTCTGGATGCGACGGAGGACGAGATCACCAGCACTGAAGGAGAGTTCCTTGACGTTGCGATCGTGGTAGCGTCGGATACCCTCCAGGTACCTTGCTGATTGGACGAGGGCGGCGCATCGAGCTTCTTCGAGCCTGTCGATGTCAACTCGTCTGCTGTCTTCAGAGACGCCTTCGTCGTAGTGCTCCACTGCTGGTGAATCCCATATGACATCAGCAGGGAGGATTGCTTCGGAGCCGTAGACCAGGAAGTATGGAGATTGCCCCGTTGGCTTGGAGGGCCGAGTATGTAGCCCCCGCAGTGCATTGGGTAGTTCCTTGATCCACTTGCCTCCTTTGGAGTTAGCAGCGTCGTGCAGCTGCTTTTTGAGAGCGTCGAGCACCATCCCGTTGGTGCGCTCGACTTGTCCGTTAGCCCTATGATGGGCGACTGAGACATATCGAACGTTGATCCCACTGTTCTCGCAGTAGTCCCAGAACTGGTGATTGTTGAAGTTGGAGCCCAGGTCTGTGATGATGCGATGGGGTAGTCCGTAGCGATGCACGAGTTCATCCAGGAAGTCGAGTACTCTGTCAGCCTTGGGGCATGTGACCGGCTTGACCTCGATCCACTTGGTGAACTTGTCGATGGCCACCAATACTCTGTTGAATCCACCTGGCGTAGTTGGTAGTGGCCCAATCATGTCGAGCCCCCAGCAGGCGAAAGGCCAGGTTGGCGGTATGGTGACTAGCTTGTAGGCTGGGACGTGTTGGTGTTTCGAAGTACTGGCACCCTTGGCACCTTCTGACGAGTTCTTCGGCGTCGCCCAGAGCTATGGGCCAGTAGAAATCTCGTCGGAAGGCCTTGCTGACCAGCGTGCAGGAGGACGCTGGTTGCCGCAGACGCCCTTGTGGATCTCCTCCAAGATGTCCTTGCCTTCTTGTCTGGGGACGCACTTCATGAGTACTTTAGAAGATGCGCCCCGCCTGTAGAGCTTGTCTCCGATGAGGATGTAGGACTTGGCGTGGTGGATGAGCTGCTCGGCCAAGCCCTTGTCCGAGGGAACCTTCTGCTCGCTGAGGTAGTCGATGAAGGGTTGCCTCCGGTCCACGTCGATCATCATGACCTCCTGGCCAGCCGGGGGATGCCCTGGGACAGTGGTCGATGGCGCCGGCTTCGGGATGGATGGCACGTAAAGCTCATGGACGAAGACACCCGCTGGTACTTGAGCGCGAGTAGAACCAAGCATCGACAGGACGTCCCCTGCAACGTTGTTGTCGCGGACGATGTGGTGGAACTCGAGACCATAAAACTTGTTCTCGAGCTTGCAGACTTCTAGGCAGTAGGCGTCCATGTTCTCCTTGTTGCGGTCCCAGGACTTGTTGACTTGGTTGATGACCACTGCAGAGTCGCCGTAGACTAGTAGCCGCTTGATGTCCAGTGAAGCCGCGAGGCGGAGCCCGTGGAGAGCTTCGTACTCGGCTTCGTTGTTTGAGACATTCCAGAAGATCTGCAGGACGTACTTGAGTTGTTTGCCCGTGGGAGAGATCAAGAGTACTCCTACACCTGCGCCCTCGAGGTTGAGTGAGCTGTCGAAGTACATCACCCAGTGCTCTGGTCGCTCGGTTGGAGTAGGTAGCTGATTCTCCCGCCACTCTGCCATGAAGTCGACTAGTGCCTGCGACTTGATGGCTGTGCGTGGCTTGAAGTCGATGTTGAGGGCGCTGAGTTCGACTGCCCACTTGGAGATTCTTCCAGTAGCATCTTGGTTCCTCAAGATGTCGCCGAGTGGGTAGTCGGTGACGACGGAGATCGAGTACTCATGGAAGTAGTGTCATAGCTTCCGCGAGGTGATGAGCACTGCGTACAGAAGCTTCTGTACGGGCTGGTACCGTGTCTTAGATTCTGACAGGACCTCGCTGACGAAGTAGACTGGTCGCTGGAATGGGTAGGCGTGGCCGTCTTCCTGCCGCTCGACGATGATGGCAGTAGTGACCACGTGAGTAGTCGCAGCGAGGTAGAGAACTGGGTGAGGCACCTCTACCACGTGAGTAGTCGCTCGACGCAGAGGATCTCCCATGACTGCGATACAGAAGCCATGGAGATCGCCTCTACAAATCAAGTACCCAATGCTATGATGGAGGTCTATGCCGCGTCGAAGAAGCTTGCTACAAGTGAACTCGACATCACTGAGGAGTCTGACAACGCCAACAAGCCTCAGCCAGCTGAAGAGGTTCTGGTCAAGATGATCGACCTCAGGACAGGCAACGCCAGCAATACCACCACCATTGGGGCTGGCCTTGACCCCAAATAGGAAGACGCGTCATCAACTTTATCCGGGCTAACCGCGACATCTTCGCGTGGAAGCCAGCGGACATGCCAGGAGTGCCCAGGGAGTTGATTGAGCACTGCCTCAACGTCGATCCTAAGGCCACCCCCAAGTGACAACACCTCCGACGTTTTGTCGACGACAGACGGGATGCCATCAAGAAGGAACTCGCCAAACTACTCGCGGCCGGCTTCATCAGAGAAGTCTTCCATCCTGAGTGGCTCGCCAACCCCGTCCTCGTCCGCAAGAAGAACTCGAACGAGTGGAGGATTTGCGTCGACTACACTGATTCAACAAGCACGCCTAAGGACCCCTTCGGGTTGCCGCGGATTGATCAAGTCATCGACTCCACGGCGGGCTGCGACCTGCTCTGCTTTCTCGACTGCTACTCCGGGTACCACCAGATCGCGATCAAGGAAGAAGACCAGGAGAAGACCGCGTTCATCACCCCGTTTGGCGCGTACTGCTACACGACCATGTCCTTCGGGTTGAAGAATGCCAGCGCTACCTATCAACGAGCTATCCAGGCCTGCTTCAAGAGGAAACTCAACAAGAACGTCGAAGCCTACGTGGATGACATGGTCCTCAAGACCAGAAACTCCAGTACCCTCATCGACGACCTTGAAGAGACTTTCGCATCCCTGCGCGAGTATCGCTCGAAGCTCAACCCGAACAAGTGCGTCTTCGGCGTACCTTCGGGCAACCTACTCGGCTCCATCATCAGCCACCACGACATCGAAGCCAACCCCGAGAAGATCTCCTCCATCACCAGCATGAAATCTCCCACGTCCATCAAAGACGTCCAGAAGCTGACCGGGTGCATGGCGGCCCTGAATAGATTTATCTCGAAGCTTGGAGAGCGGGGGCTCCCATTCTTCAAACTACTCAAGCACCAAGAGAAGTTCGTGTGGACTCCAGAGGCGGACCAAGCCCTTGCCCGGCTCAAAAACTTCCTATCGAAGCCACCAGTCCTCACGGCTCCTCGCAAAGGCGAGTAGCTACTGCTCTACCTCGCTGCGACTACTCACGTGGTCAGTACTGCCATCATCGTCGAGCGGCAGGAAGACGGCCACGCCTACCCAGTCCAGCGACCAGTCTACTTCGTCAGCGAGGTCCTGTCAGAATCTAAGACACGGTACCAGCTCGTACAGAAGCTTCTGTACGCAGTGCTCATCACCTCGCGGAAGCTACGACACTACTTCCAGGAGTACTCGATCTCCGTCGTCACCGACTACCCGCTCGGTGACATCTTGAGGAACCAAGATGCTACTGGAAGAATCTCCAAGTGGGCAATCGAGCTCAGCGCCCTCAACATCGACTTCAAGCCATGCACAGCCATCAAGTCACAGGCGCTAGTCGACTTCATAGCGGAGTGGCGGGAGAATCAACTACCTACTCCAACCGTGCGACCAGAGCATTGGGTGACGTACTTCGACGGCTCACTCAACCTCGAGGGCGCAGGTGCAGGGGTACTCCTAATCTCTCCAACGGGCGAACAACTCAAGTACGTCCTGCAGACCTTCTGGAAGGTCTCAAACAATGAAGCCGAGTACGAAGCTCTCCTACATGGGCTCCGCCTCGCGGCTTCACTGGGCATCAAGCGGCTACTAGTCTACGGCGACTCCGCAGTGGTCATCAACCAATTCAACAAGTCTTGGGACCGCAACAAGGAGAACATGAACGCCTACTGCCTAGAAGTCCACAAGCTCGAGAACAAGTTCTACGGTCTCGAGTACCACCACATAGTCCGCGACAACAACGTCGCAGCGGACGTCCTGTCGAAGCTTGGATCTACCCGCGCTCAAGTACCAGCGAGTGTCTTCGTTCACGAGCTTCACGCGCCATCCATCCCGGAGCCGGCGCCTCCGACCACTGTCCCAGCGCATCCACCGGCTGGACAGGAGGTCATGATGATCGACGTGGACTGGAGGCAACCCTTCATCGACTACCTGAGTGAGCAGAAGGTTCCCTCGGACAAGGGCTTGGCCGAGCAGCTCATTCGCCGCGCCAAGTCCTACGTCCTCGTTGGAGACAAGCTTTACAAGCGGGACGCATCTTCTGGAGTACTCATGAAGTGCGTCCCCAGGCAAGAAGGCAACGACATCTTGGAGGATATCCACAAGGGCGTCTACAGCAACCACGCGTCTTCCCGTACGCTGGCCAGCAAGGCCTTCCGGCGAGCTTTCTACTGGCCCACAGCTCTGGGCGACACTGAAGAACTCATTAGAAGGTGCCAGGGATGCCAATACTTCGCCAAACAGCAACACGTCCCAGCCTACAAGCTAGTCTCCATACCGCCAACCTGGCCCTTCGCTTGCTGGGGGCTCGACATGATTGGGCCCCCCGCCAAGCTGCGCCGGTGGTTTCAACGAGAGTATTGGTGGCCATCGACAAGTTCACCAAGTGGATCGAGGTCAAGCCGGTCACATGCCCCAAGGCGACGAGTACTCGACTTCTGGATGAACTCGTACATCGCTACGGACTACCCCACCGCATCATCACAGATCTGGGCTCCAACTTCAACAATCACCGGTCTCGGGAGTGCGCGAGAACAGCGGGATTGACATCCGATATGTCTCAGTTGCCCACCCTCGGGCCAACGGACAAGTCGAGCGCGCCAACGGGATGGTGCTCGACGCTCTCAAGAAGCGGCTACACGACGCTGCTAATTCTAAAGGAGGCAAGTGGATCAAGGAACTACCCAACGCACTCTGGGGGCTACGTACTCAGCCTTCCAAGACAACGGGGCAATCCCCTTACTTCCTGGTCTACGGCTCCGAAGCAATCCTCCCTGCTGATGTCATATGGAACTCTCCAGCAGTGGAGCACTATGACTTAGGCGTCTCCGAAGACAGCAGAAGAGTAGACATCGATGGACTCGAAGAAGCTCGCTGCGCTGCCCTCGTCCAATCAGCAAGGTACCTAGAGGGTATCCGACGCTACCACGATCGCAATGTGTTGGCGCAAAAAGTGCACTCAACGCCAATCACACAGCAAGCCGAACAAAGCTGGCTTCGCACGCGCAGAGAGCAAATGACGTGCCAGTCAATTTTTCCTGAAAATTAACAAAAGATAAAGCAGTTAAATACCAAAGCTTGGAACTTGCCGGGTGGTACCAGACAGTTCCATATTTACGGCTAAAAAGCCAAGCAAGATGACACATAGCTATGTAAAGCTATCTGTCAAAGAACCAACAACCATTCGGGCAACCGCAAAGGGAAAAAGAACACTGCCGAATGGATGACGTAAGCATGACAACGACCGGTCCTCGTATAAGCAAAGATGTACGCGCAAAGTTATGACCGATCTCCATGAAGATTAACATTAAATGAAGTAAAGCACAGGCATAATCATGTATCAAATAAGCACGCATAGATCCAAAGTACTAGTCTACCGCATATCTAGTTACTTTAAAATCCGTCGAGCACGAAATCAAACAAATCTATCCACCGCATGATACGACTTGCATGAAAAACGTACCACTCTCCACAAATAGATCTATCCACCGCATGATACAATCTAAATATGGAAAGCTAAAAGCATACATCATTTAAAACATAAATAATGCACATGATCTACTCGTGAAAATATAACCGAATACGGCTGAACAGCCGATCCAGGGTCCATGAAGAAGGAACAAACATTACCGCGTGAATAAATCTATCAGACTGATTTGGGAATCTAATCCACCGGATGACTAGCTCCAAAGCAACCCAAAAACCTGCATCTACCGCATGATACCCGGTTCTTTCAAGATTTATACGAACGTAGCAAGCTTGAACCCGCAACACGTAACAACCTAGATCGATTCGGTTTCGGCTATCGGAGAGCACAAGATCCACGCGTCAAAACACGAAGCCTGCTCGCACAAGGATCATAAAAAAGATATAGCCGATCCGAAACCATCTAGATTGGGCAAGGATGTGTTACATGAATTAAAACATAAAGTAAAACTCAAGATAACACGGGATAACTTAATGAATCTATTGGATCTTGCCAAAATCCAATAGAGCCGATAACTAGCTTCAAGCCAGATCTTAGCCTACCGCATGGCTCATGATCTAACAAGAAACCTTCTTGAACCAAGCTTGAATCTACCGCATGACACGAAGCATGGTAGCAAGACTACTTGCATCAGGTCTAAATCCACCGCATGATACTAGACATGATACAAGGTTGCCGGTACTCACGGAGGTCGACGGATCGATTGGCCCTCTCGAAGAACTCGACGACACGACAAGGACTCTAGGGTTTGGCGTAAGGCCGGTGTGTATTGAAGAATGATCGTGTTTGTTACATACATCCAGGGATCGTATTTATACCCTGTTGAGTACAACTGCGAATGGATTCATTGCCTAACTAAACTCGATCGCCTGTCCATCCATTCGTCTCCCCTGATTTGAGCCACGTCACCGTCCAATCCCGCAAAATCAGCTCTATTGTTCTTTTGCCGAACCGGAGCAGATAGCCGACCGCAGATCTTTTTGCCGAAAATCTCTGGAAATATCTTTCCTTCCACCAGACGGACTCTTTTTCGAACCGGACCCACAAGTCAGACTCCTTACCAAATTTTGGTGTTAACACATGCCCCTTCAATTGTGGGATAAAAGTAATTTTGTTCCACAATTGACTCCAGCCACGAATCCTTGAATCAAATCTGTCAACACCTGTTCTTCGCAATCCGCCGGAATCTTCGTTCAGATCCAACCCTAGATCCCCCCGTTCCAGCTCGAACCTCCAATGGCAACTCGAAACCAAGCTGCTCGGGTAAATTCATCCCCCGCAAACCTTGTTCGGCATTAGGTTTTCAATTTTACCGAGATTTTCTTTTTCCGCTTTCTTCCGGGAACCTTCTCTTGCTCTTTTGATTCCTATCGAGGCCAATTCGCGGTCTTATTACCTTGGTCTGTGGGGAATCCGACCCTCGAGATCTTATTGCCGCCGAATCTCGGAGAATCCCCTTCAAGGCAGCTTTGTCTCCACCTCCTCGGTGGCAAGATGCGTTCAAGAGCGGCCTTTGCCCCCAATTGCGGCCGGAAGACTTGGTACCGGAGGATTCTTGCGGATAAGAGTGGATTGACCAACCTTGGATGCTCTCCGTATCGCTCAATGCTTGGAGTTATCCGTGGCCGAGACCCCCAAGAATGAAGATCTTCGATAGCCGCATGCCACTTACGGTCAAATGGAGTCAACGCCTTCCTTTTTGGGCATGGCCCAATGTCTCCAACCTTGGCCGATGTATATATGATCAACGGCCTTGACATCACCGGATCCGTCCAGCCACGGGATTTCAAAAACTCTTCACGCCGGACGGGGGGGTAAAGCCGGGGAATGGCTACAAGAATTATATCCCGAAGCACATGAAAGACAATCCCCTTGGCGATGTTGAATACGAGCCTTTACGAACATGTGGCTATGCGGTTCGTCTTCTGTGGCAAGGCCAACGAGCCCACTTTGAACCATATCGCAATGGCGATTCATCCGGCTAGTGGCAATCGCCTCCCTGCGGGAAAATTCTTCTTGGGCGGCGTATATCATATGCTTCATCGGTATCGTTACCCAAATGTACACCGACCCGAGAGGATAACATGCGTCAATGGCCCTTGGTGGTTTGTTCAAATGTGGCTGCAGCTCCACATGCATCAAATTGTCGGTGTCGATTTGAACTTCAGGTTCTTCCCTCTGTCCAATCACCCCGAAGGAGAGCCTCGAGCTACCAGAGGATGCCAAAACTACGGAGAAGCAGCTTCAACTGTTTCCATTCAGCAGGACATCAGCCAGCTCTTCGAGTTGTTCTTCAAAGGTTTCCCCAATCCTCTTTGGCTTCCTTATCTAGGCAACGACACCTTGACCTTCCCTGTTGAATTTTCCTTTGAGCCTGGCCATCAAGATAGGGGATTCTTGGAGATCTTTAATATCATAATCCGCCCATGCATACTACCGGCCGAGTTCAATGGAGGGAGGCAGAATGTCAGCACCTATGAATACTACCAGCCTAATGTAATGGCCAGACAACTTGGATGCGGCCAGATGCCCCCAAGATTGTTCCTGCATGAATTCCTCAAACCTAGGGAGGAAATCAAAGAGCGATGCGGGGCGGCGAGTTTTCAACTATGTGTGCGAGTCCCACGGTCTACACATGTCCTTTTGTGCCCACAACCATAGCTCACCCCACCTTCAACTCCTGGTGGCAAGAATTTCATGACCATATCTTCGGTGAGCTTTGTTCATGTATTACGTGCGAGTTGGTACCGACTTTACGCAATTTCGGAGGTAATACAATGAGCCCTTAGATCGGACCTTCCCTCTTTATTCATGGTCCCGACCTTCATCTTTCGTCCACGAACACGCTTACTGCCCCTCGAGCCGGGGCAATTGCTTACAACGCCGAAGGCCCAATTTCAGCACTAGGATTCAAATCCACAACTCGCATCAACTAATGGCCGGATATGCTACCACGGATCCCGGCCTTTCTAGCCTTGCTTTGCGGACGGGAGGCAAGGTCCCATCGATTGCCCCTCCAAGTGCTAAAAGGAGAAGGACTTGTCAAGAAAGTACTTGTTGAGGTAAATCCTTTTACTTTCTTGATTACCGAGTCACTCTGTTCTTGATGAATCATATTCTTGTGCATTTCGGACCGAGCCCGGCGGCCTTCGGACCCGGTACCTACCAATGCCCCATCCTTTGGTATGACTTCTCTTGCTTCTTCTTGAGGATGAACAACGGCATTTACCCTCCCAATTTGGCATTTGCGAAGAAACAACGAAGGGCAGCTTGTAAATGTTCCGGTGATCTAGCAAGCAAGTCCACCGGGGCTTGAATTACCTATCCCGAGTGGAGATCTCCTCCTCATCACCTTCTGCAGAAGCAGCAAACTCTCCAGAGATGAATCTCCCCATTCAACTGGAGCCACCAAGTTCCCCAAGGGTGCCATCACCTGTTGGTCAAGTAGAGATAACCAACCCAACAGAGGCGGATCCGACTCCTCATCAGCCAGAAACTCACGAGCTGCTGACAGCCGCATCGGCACCTCCCAGTTCGGAAGTTTCGACTCTGCCTGGAGCATCTCCTTCGCCTATGATCGCCCCTGCTCAAGAAACCAGCCATGAGGTATCCACCTGCGCTTAATTTTGGTACCTCGATGTTTAGCATTCTTAACTCGGCAACGTCGTTTCTCAGGATCAGGCTCTATCATCATCAAGCCTGCCATTAGGGAGCGACTCAGCTGCCGAGGTGATGAAAGAAACATATCGACCATTTGCCCGGATGAAGTGTTGCCCAAACTTAAAGAAATTGCAGCCTGGCTAGAAAAAGATGCTCAGGATCAGTTCAATGATCTTCATCATTTCGAAGAGATGTTTGAATCTATTAGTCAAGAACTCCCTGAAGACATCAGAGCTTCTCTATCATCCATCTATGACTTGGAGCCCCTTTATGTACCCTTAAGGCGCGCTTGGAGGAAATTGCGCTCCCGTCCGGCCATTGAAAAGAGGAAAACTGATGCTGAACATGCCATGAACGGGGCACAATCCCAAGCAGAGAACCATAAAGATGCATTGGCTAACCTGCAAGCTTCCTATGATCCGAAAGTTGCTAGGAAGGCTTTGCTCTAGAAGCGAACCGAGAAGCCCGTCGGCGGAGATAGAGATTGACAAAGAGAAAATAGCCGAACTTCTCGGATTGATAGCAAAGACCCAAGCGGAAGTAAAATCGGCTATCACCAAAATAGAGCAATGCGATGCGGAACTCAACGACTTATCCCGGTGCCCAAAAGGACTGCCGGAGATCTTGGACAATTCCCATTTGATAATATCCAATGTTCGTCGTGTACTTGCCAAACTCCTGAATGCCTGAATATCCTAATTGATGTATAACTGAATTGGTCGTTCTCGTAATATCTTCTTGTGATTTGTTTCTTTTCTTTTGCGCACTTTTAGATGTAATGCTGAACGACCCATTCGGTAGTGGAACGCCAACTCCCGAACGGCACTTTGATTTCCTTTAGCCGAACCAATCGATCTGCACGCGGCTCAGCCTAGAACTCCAAGCGACCCGCTGGCGGGCTGGCCAAGGAAACCTTTCCACCTTCCGATTTTCTTGGGATATGCGCCACGATCCACAGCCACGACTCGAAGCCACGATTCATCTGGCCAGGCCTATAAATGTTGCCATAGGTGCCCCTAGCTCTCCACCAGGTCTTCTAGCTCTAGAATCTTTGCCAATCTTTAGCCTTCTCGCAAACAGTGCACATCCCAAACCACAATGGTGCGCCGCCTCAACCTCCGCCGTGCCTCCGACGAGGCCGAGGGGAGCAGCGCCAATGCGCGCAGGTGGTGATGATCGTCAATCTCTCCTCTCGTGATTATGTTCTTGATCTTCTTTTGCCTTGACAATCATCTCCCTTTTTCGAGGCCGATTCGGTGGAATCCGCCCCGTGCGCCGGCCAATCGGCCCCTCCCCCGGATGACTCCTCGGAGTCCGATGGCCACTCCCCGGTACCGTACGGGGAAGAAGACGCCATCCGCTTCAAGGAGGAGCTAGAGGCGTCCCGTCGCGAGCTGGAGGACGTCTCTAAGAAAGCGGGCGTGGCCGAGCTAGAATGGGAGGACCAACGCAAACAGCTGCTGGAGGCCATCGACGGTATGGCTCTAAGATTGATTCTTGATCCAGCCCGGCCTTTGATGCTAATCTTTTCTGTTTGCTCTTTGCAGCCCGCGATGCCGAGCTCAACCAGCTAAAGGCGCTGGTAGAGCAATTGGCCGAGAAGGTGAATGCCCGCGGCGACACGCCGGTGGAGCGCCTGGCCGCGGTGGAGCGCCGCGTCGACGAGGTGGCCGTCCATGGCGTTCGTTTGGGCACCACCTTGGGCCCCTAGGCTGCGATGGCGACGCATACGGACGTCGACTATTCCACCGAGGCCGCGTGGCTTTCGGGCGGCGCGCGCGGAGGACATCGACGGGATCGAGCTCATCTGGAGCGCCTTGACGGCCACGGCGACGCCATTGCCGAAATTACCCATCCCCAATCTGTGTTGAATAGGCTCTTCGACTAGATTGTACTAGGGATGTGTAAATATTGGCAATATATGAGGAACTTTTGAATTCTGCACTTGTTCTGCGATGACTCCCCTTTGCATTTTGCATCTGCGAATTTTTCTTTGAATGCATCCAGGAACTATCTTTAGCCGAACGCGTGAGAACAACTGCCCCTTGGCGCAAAATCCACAGAGGATCCCAATTCGGCAATCCGTAAACACTGTTCAAGAGAAAACCCTTCGCACCTGGTGGAAAACCACCGCCGCTTGGTATTCCAACGGTGTGTCTGCCAAATCATCACTCCCAATGCGCCTCCCCCCGGTCAATAAAATAGCCCGTGGGGTGCTCTGCAAATCCACTCGCACACTCCTCCATCATTTCTCATCTCTTCCCCTGCCTCTAGAGGGAAAAAATCCCAACGCCATGGACAAGGGTAAACAACCTCAGGAGAGCGGCTCATCAAAGAAGCGTGCGATTCGGAAGTGAGTTCTTTCTTGATCTGCTCCTTGTTCTCCCGCTTGATCTTGCGCTTCATGTTTTCCTCTCGTCCTTTTCAGCCTTGATTTGCTTCCCGAAGAAGTCATCGGGACCGAAGATGTGCCTGAGTACATCTCCTCCGATTCCTCTCTCGAAGCAGAGGATGCCACGCCTGGAGCATGCCCTCAGGAACATGTCCGCCCGTTGCCAAGCCGAGCGCGAGCGTCGCATGGCTCTGGAAGCACTAGTAGGGGGTAAATGCTCCTGACTCCTTCATGCCTGCCCCTGGATTTCTTGCCTCTGACCTTGATTTCTCCTGCTCTAGATGTCTCTGACAGGTACAGCAACCTGAAGGCGGCCTGGGATAGCTTGGTAGAGGTCGCCAATCACGGTCATCCTCACGCGTTCCAAGTTGCCGTCACGGTGGTCCTGGAACAACTGAAGAGGGAGCAGCAGCCGAAGAAGTAAAGAAAAGATTGAATCATACTTTCGCTTCTTCCTCCACGCCTTCTGCTTCCCACCTCCTTGGGGACTTGACCATCAGGGTTGTTAGATGTGATCCTGCAAGAAGCAGTTGTAATATAGTATTGAGCTAAGGGCAATGCATCCAGGCACTGGCCATTTTCTCTTGTTCGTGGATTTTGTTCTGAAGGCGGCCTCATTCTCGAGCGCCGGCTATTTTTGTGCCAGATGTGTGTAATCATCGATCGATCTCAATGCTAGGATAATATTTCTTCAGATATCTTCCATTTATTGCAGCGGAAAATTCTTCTCCTAGCAAAGTTTTCAATATGTATGCATTACCGAGGAACGCATCCGACCACACGAAAAGGCCCCTCCCGGTTAGGGGACCATTTGCCGAATTCAACGTATTTAGTTCCAATCGGCAATGCGCTTTCCAAACTAGATCACCTTCTCGCGAATTGCTTTACTTTTACTTTCTTGTTATAGTATTTGGCGACTCGCAGCTTGTTTTTCTCGATGTTCTCCAGGGCCCTGAGACGGATCATATGCAAATCTTCTAACTCATCCATCATTAGGCCCCTGTAATCTTTGGAGCTCAACTCGTTTTGCAGCACTACTCTCCTTGAATCTGATTGTATCTCCCAAGGCAGGATTGCATGATGCCCGTAAACCAACTCGTAAGGAGAGGTCTTTGTAGCTCCATGGGGGGCCATTCGGTAAGCCCACAGCGCTTCACTGAGTACCGAATGCCACCTCCTCGGCTTCTGATCGATCTTCTTCTGTATCAGCTTGATTATGATCTTATTAGAAGCCTCTGCTTGACCATTAGCTTGGGCATAATATGGAGAAGAATTAAACAATTTGATTCCTGTGCTTTCGGCAAAATCTCTGAATTCCAACGACACGAATTGTGCCCCCTGGTCAGTGGTAATCGTCTGAGGGATCCCAAATCGATAGATGATGTGTTCCTTGACGAATTCGATCATGTTTTCTGACGTCACCTTCTTCAGTGGGATTGCCTCGACCCATTTGGTGAAGTAATCTGTAGCCAAAAGCACGAACTTATGCCCCTTGCTAGACGGCGGATTAATTTGGCCAATCAAGTCTATACCCCAGCCCCTGAATGGCCATGGCTTGATGATGGGATTCAATGCTGATGCAGGGACTCTTTGAATATTCCTAAACCTCTGGCAATCTTGGCATCCCTTGTTGTCGGGGACAGCCCTAGGGGTCCCCTTAAGCAACGGGGAAATCCTCACTTAAATCCCAGCATCGAAACACGCTAAGCCTAACCATGCAGGTAACTAACCGTGCAGGACATGGCCTACGCGGCAGGACTCCGGCGGCCCACCAGGACGGCCCGCTTAGAAGACCCCTCGAGCAGGCTCCGCCTCGCTCGAGGGCGCGCCCCTCCTCGAGTGGGCTCCGCCCCGCTCGAGGGGCAACTCTTCCCTCGAGCGGTCCCGCCCCGCTCGAGGGCTCGCTCCCCCCTCGAGTGGGTCTCGTCTCGCTCGAGGGTCCGCTCCACCCTCGGCCGGGGCCCGCCACGCTCACGGGCGCCCCCGCACGCGTGCGCCGGTCCCGTACACGGGCATTTAACGCCCGACGCCGCGGGGACGGCGCCATCATGCGCCGGGGCTCGCACCCCGGTGCCGCCGCACCAACTCCCCAGGGAGGAGCCCATCCCCGCCCCCCGTGGAGATGGACTGTGCGGTACGGCCGGTGTCAGTCCCGTGACACCGAGCGCCCACTACAGTACGGCTAACGCGCCCGACCCTCGAAGGGGGGCCGGGCGCACCCTCGATTTCACTTTCCCGTGACCCTACAGGTTAGGTGGGGGGCGCTAGGCCGGTGGATGGCCATCCCGGTCACCGCACGCGCGCGGCCGCCGTACCCACGCGTGCAGGCGCACGCCCGACACCGCAGGCGCACGCCCGGGCGCTGTAGCAACCACTCCGCTACCGCGGAGCGCATTGGGAAGGAACGCCGTTCTGCCTGCTCCTGTGCCCCGTACCAGCCGTCATCAGCACCTCCCTCGAAGCCTATCAGAAGACGCCACCGCCATCTGCCGCCCTCCTACCCTCGAACCGCCACTGTTCGGGTACGGGGTAGGCCATCATGGCCGGACCGCAGCGAAGATCGTCCGGACGGCCGCCCACTCTACAGCGTAGCACGACGTGCACCCCCACGTAGCTGGATAGCGCGGCGTGCATGTAACCCGCCGCCCCCTTGGCCTATAAAAGGGGAGGCGAGCCCCCAGCCGCGGGGGGGGGGGGGGGGGGGGGGGGCGAACGAATTCAGTTCGACACAACACACCGTGCACTCACTCTCTTATTCTCCCACAACATCTTCAGCCACTCCACCAGGGACTTGGAAGCCACGCTTCCTCTCCCGCCTTGCTTGTACTTGCCCCACTACAAGCACCCCGGTGCTGAGCAATATAGTGCCACGAGCACGCCCCTGCTGGACGTACGGCCCCCTCGGCCGGAACCAGGATAAAACCTTGTGTCATTTGTTGCTTGGCATCGACCATTGAGGGATAGACCTAGGCGCTATCTACTGGTTAGTGTCGGGACCATATTCCGCACCGACAGTTGGCGCCCACCGTGGGGCGAACGAGCGCCTAAGGTCATTTCGCCAACTCCCTCCATGGTGATCCGCACTGAGTACCGTGCTACGCGCTACAACATGGGTAGCTCAGACCCTCTCCCGGCCGGGTTCGAGATCCGCTTCGGGGACCTGAACTTCCAGGCCACGGGGAATGGCTATCTCATGCGCCTCACTAATCGTGAGGAGCTTCGCGCGCAGCCGCGAGGCCGAGTCCGCTGCGGTCTCCGCCGCGCGCACGACACCGGCGCGGACGCCCGCGAGGCACGGATGCGCGCGGGCCCGTCGACGCCGCGACGCCGTCGTCGCTGCGGGCTACGCTCACGCCGGGCGCGGTCCGAGCGGCGGCGGTGGCCGAGCGCGCCGCCGCCCAACGTGGCACGCCCACCGTCACGACGGCCGCCACCGCCCCCGCGGGACCGCGTGCAGTCTCCGGACCACGCGTCCCCATCGGGCTGCGTGGCGCCACGACGGCCTACAACGCCAACGTCAACACGACGATGCGCAGGGTTCCGCCTGGCCGCCACGTCTTCGTCGCCAGGGACCCCGGCACCTCAGCAGCAGATGAGTCATCCCTGGGCTCCGTCGACGTGATGCCACCTGCCAACCGCCATGGGTACGCGGAGTGGGACTTCTCCGGCATGCCGGACCCAGTCGCGTTCAGGCGCTTCCTCGACGCCACGGACTACTGGTTTGGCTGCTCCGACGACTCCAGCACCGGGAGCTACGACCCCACGCGGGAGTGTTGCGCCGTGTTCACCAACGACCGGCCAACGCCGCCGGCGCGGCGGTCCGTGGAGACGGGGAAGTCACGCCCGCCCCGGCGATCGGCGCGCGCCTGGCCGCGGGGCCGAGCACTCCTGCTCGGGGCCGACGTCGACGCACGGCTGGCCCAAGCCCACGAGCTCGAGGCCAAGCCGGCGGAGGAATGCGGACGGTGCGGGCGCTCCGCGCCTCGATGGCGGGGGGAGGCCTCCGCGCGCGGCGAACGCGCGCGGGAGCCGGGCCGACAAGTCCGCGACCGCCTCAACACCGCCCCCAACGCGGACAACGCGGACGTCCCGCCGCGAGCAAGCCGAGGCTCGTCGCCGCCGCGGCGCCGCTACGGGCTATGCCGCACCGTCGACCCCCGAGGCTCGAGACATGCACCGCGAGGTGCGGACTCTCATCGAGCAAGCGGCCGTCCGGCCAGGCCGAAAGCTCGGCCTCACGCATCCGCCAACGGGGGGGATGCGCGGGGTGACGAAGCCGCACCGGAGGCGAACCCTCGGTGCACGCGGGGGGGGGACCGGCGGGGCATCCCACCGGCAAGGACGCACGCCAGCCAAGGAACGACTCCTCGACGCGCGCGAGGGCACCGGATGGCGACGCTCGCAACGTCATCAACGCCGGCGTACCAGTAAGGCGGACGCGCAAGCGGCAAGGGGTTACCACCCTCGACGGGGTGGGCGCTACGACAGCGGTGAGGATCGCTCCCCAACGCCGAGCCCCCGGCACCCGTGTGTTCGGCCGGGAGATCCGCACGGCGGCGTTCCCCCGCCGCTTCCGTCGGCCTTCGACAATCGTCAAATACAACGGGGAGACGGACCCCCGCGTACGGCTCAACGACTACCGCCTAGCTCTGTCGGTGGGCGGGGGCCACTAACGACGAAGTGATCATCCGCAACTTGCCCCCGCATCCGGGCGACGCGGCCGGACATGGCTCGAGCACTTGCCCGCCGGCCCGGATCCATAACTGGGACGATCTAGTCCACACGTTCGTGGGCAACTTCCAGGGCACGTACGTGCGCCCTGGGAACTCCTGGGACCTGCGCTCCTGCACGCAGAAGCCCGGCGAGTCGTTGCGGGACTTCATACGGCGCTTCTCCAAGCGCTGCACGGAGCTCCCCAGCGTGGCACAGTCCGAGATCGTGCACGCGTTCCTCGAGGGCACCACGTGCCGGGACCTTGTGCGCGAGCTGGGACGCAGCCCGCCTACGGACTCAAACGAGCTGTTCGACATCGCCACCAGCTTCGCCTCCGGAGAAGAGGCCGTGGGGGCAATCTTCGACGGCAAGAAGGGCAAGCGCTCCGAGGACACGCCCGCGGAGGGCGGCGGGTCCAAGGAGCCGCGCCGCAACGACAAGCGGGGCAAGAAGGGGAAGAAGCCGCGCCGCGAGGCGCGCGAGCGAGGGCGCAACGGCGGCAACGCCGAGGCCCTCGGCGTTGACCCGGCCCGACGGGGCCCTCGACCGGCTCCTCGAGGCCCGGGGGTGTTTGACGACATGATGAAGAAGCCATGCCCCTACCACAAGACCCCCGTGAACCACACTCTTGAGCAATGCGACATGCTCAAGAAGTTCTATGGCCGTGCCGCCGCGAAGGAGGCAGAGGCCAAGAAAGATGGGGGCGATGGCGACGCGGGTGGCTTCCCCGCTGTCGAAAATGTGTTCCTCATCTTTGGGGGACCTACCGTCGACATGTCGACCCGGCAGCGCAAGAAGGAGCGGCATGAAGTCCTCGCCGCAGAGAGGGCGCCTCCGGCCTTCCTCAACTGGTCGAAGGATGCCATCACCTTTAGCCGGGACGACCACCCAAACCGCATCCCGAACCCGGGCCAGTACCCGCTGGTGGTCGATCCCATCATTGGGAACGCCCGGTTTTCGAAGGTCCTTATGGACGGAGGCAGTAGCCTCAATATCCTCTTCGCGCATACTTTGCGCCTGATGGGGATCGGGCTGGACCAGCTGCGGCCCAGCACGAAGCCGTTTCACGGCATCGCGCCCGGCAAGCAGGTTCAACCCCTCGGGCAGATCGATCTGCCGGTCTGGTTTGGGACCCCCAAGAATTTCCGCAAGGAAACCCTCACCTTCGAGGTGGTGGGGTTCAAAGGGGCCTACCATGCCATACTTGGGCGACCTTGCTATGCCAAATTCATGGCGGTCCCCAACTACACGTACCTGAAGATGAAGATGTCGGGTCCAAACGGCGTCATCACCGTCGGGTCGTCGATCGAGCACGCATTCGACTGCGACGTCGAGTGCGTGGAACATGCAGAGGCACTAGCGGCCGGATGAAGCGCCGGTGAACACGGCCGGAGAAGATGGTCAACGACGACCTCAGCTCCGCCGCCAAGCACGTCGGCACCTTCGAGGCCGCCGAGCAAACCAAAGGGGTCCCCCTCGACCCGTCGGCCCCCGAGGGCAAGGTGTTGAGGGTCAGCTCGACCCTCGACCCTAAATAGGAAGCAGTGCTCGTCGACTTCCTCCGCGCCAACGCCGACATCTTCGCGTGGAGCCCCTCGGACATGCCAGGCATCCCGAGGGAGGTCGCCGAGCACTCCCTTGATATCCTGCCAAACGCCCGCGCCGTGCGGCGGCGGCCGCGCCCGCTTCGACGAGGAGCGGCGACGGGCGATCGGAGCGGAGGCTGCGGAAGCTCCTCGAGGCCGGATTCATCAAGGAAGTGTTCCACCCTACGTGGCTAGCTAATCCTGTGCTTGTAAAAAAGAAAAATGGGAAGTGGAGGATGTGTATAGACTACACTAGTCTCAATAAAGCATGTCCAAAAGTTCCTTTTCCTTTGCCACGTATAGATCAAATCGTTGATTCAACAGCCGGGTGTGAACTACTCTGTTTCCTTGATGCCTATTCGGGATGTCACCAAATAAAAATGAAGGAGTCCGACCAGCTCGCGACTTCGTTCATCACACCGTTCGGGATGTTCTTTTACGTCACGATGCCTTTTGGCCTCAGAAACGCGGGCGCAACATATCAGCGCTGCATGCAGCACGTTTTTGGGGATCACATCGGGCGGACGGTCGAAGCCTACGTGGACGACATCGTCGTCAAAACCAGGAAGGCGGACGACCTGGTTAGCGACCTTGCCGTCGCGTTCAACTGCCTACGGGCCAACGGGGTCAAGCTAAACCCCGAAAAATGTGTCTTTGGAGTGCCGCGGGGCATGCTCCTAGGGTACATCGTCTCCCAGCGGGGAATCAAGGCCAACCCTGAAAAGGTTGCGGCCCTCGAACGGATGGGTCCAATCCGGGACCTCAAAGGGGTGCAGAAGGTGTTGGGGTGCCTTGCCGCCTTAAGCCGCTTCATCTCGAGGCTCGGTGAGAAGGGCCTGCCCCTCTACCGGCTGCTCAAGAAGCACGAGCGCTTCTCTTGGACCGCCGAGGCCCAGGAAGCGCTCGACAAGCTGAAGGCGTCTCTGACGCACGCTCCAATCCTCACGCCGCCGCGAGACGGCGAACCCCTACAGCTCTACGTAGCCGCAACCACCCAGGTGGTCAGCGCCGTGATCGTCGTAGAGCGCACAGAAGAGGGGCACGCCTTGCCCGTGCAGAGGCCGGTCTACTACATCAGCGAAGTCCTGTCGGACACGAAGACGCGCTACCCCCAGGTCCAGAAGCTGTTGTACGCGGTAGTCCTCGCGCGGCGCAAGCTCCGCCACTACTTCGAGGCCCACCCGGTCACGGTGGTCTCTTCCTTCCCGCTAGGAGAGATCATTCGCAACCCCGACGCGGCAGGCAGGATTGCCAAGTGGTCCGTGGAGTTGATGGGCGAGACGCTCGCCTACGCCCCGCGTAAGGCCATCAAATCGCAAATCTTAGCCGATTTCGTCGCTGAGTGGACGGACACGCAGCTGCCGCCCCCACAAATCCAAGCAGAGTGCTGGACTCTGTTCTTCGACGGCTCGGTGATGAAAACAGGAGCGGGCGCGGGCCTGCTCTTCGTGTCACCCCTCGGAGAGCACATGCGCTACGCAGTGCGCCTCCACTTCCCCGCATCCAACAATATGGCGAATACGAGGCCCTCCTCCTCGCGGCCTCAAAATCGCCATTGAGTTGGGCGTCAAGCGCCTCGACGTGCGAGGGGACTCGCGGCTCGTAATCGATCAAGTCATGAAGAACGCGAGCCGCCACGACGACAAGATGGAGGCCTACCGTAAAGCCGTGCGGGCCCTCGAAGACAAGTTCTACGGCATCTAGCTTAATCACGTACCCCGCCGGTACAACGAGGAAGCGAGACGAGCCGGCGAAGATCGCGTCCGGGCGGATCACCGTTCCCCCGAACGTTTTCGCGCGCGACATCGCGCAGCCCTCGGTCGCCCTCGAGCCCTACCCCTCGAGCGACGATGGACCCTCGGGGGCTCCCTCGAATCCAGCGGGTGCGGAACCCATGGATGAGGACCCCTCGAACGAGGCGTACGTGCTCTCCCTTCTCGAGGGGTACGGCTCCATCGAGGTCGATGCGATGGACATAGAGCCGGCTCTCGTCCAAGCGGATTGGCGGGAAAAATACATCGCCCGGATCGGTCGAGGGGAACTCCCCGTGGACCGGGCCGCGCCGAGCGCATCGCCGGGATGGCCAAATCTTTCACCCTCGTCGACGGCGAGCCGTACAAGCGCGCCGCGTCGGGGCATCCTCCGGCGGTGTATACCCATTCCCGAGGGGCGCGAGCTCTGGCGGGACATCCACGCGAGGGATGCCGTGGCCACCACGCCGCGCCGCGTGCCCTTGTCGGCAACGCGTTCCGCCGGGCTTCTATTGGCCTACCGCGGTCGCGGACGCCAACGAAATCGTACGCACCCGCGAAGGGTGCCGCTCTACGCCCCGCAAGTCCAATTTGCCCGCTCATGCCCCGCAAACGATCCCCGTGACATGGCCGTTCGCCGTGTGGGGGTTGGACATCGTCGGGCCCCCGCAAGGCGCCCGGGGGCTTCACCCATACCGCTTGTCGCGATCGACAAATTCTCCAAGTGGGTGGAGGTGCGTCCCATCACGAATTTAAGGGCGGAGCAGGCGGTCACGTTCTTCACCGACATCGTATACCGCTTTGGAGTGCCAAACTCCATCATCACGGACAATGGGTCCCAGTTCACGGGCCGGAAGTTCTTGGAGTTCTGCGACAAGTTCCACATCCGCGTGGATTGGGCAGTTGTGGCACACCCACAGACCAACGGCCAAGTGGAGCGTGCCAACGGCATGATTCTACAAGGCCTCAAGCCCAGAATTTTCGACCAGCTCAACAAATCTGGCCGAAAATGGCTCCAAGAACTACCGGCGGTCGTGTGGAGCCTAAGGACCACCCCAAGCGAGCCACCGGGTTCACCCCCGTTTTCTGGTCCATGGCGCGGAGGCCGTCCTCCCCACGGACTTAGAATACGGGTCGCCCGAGATTCGAGGCTACGACGAGGACGCTAACCGGCGAGCCCGCGAGGACTCGGCCGGACCGGCCTAGACGAAGTACGCCTCGTGGTGTTGATGCACTCCGCAAGGTATCAACGGTCCCTACGACGTTACCAAGCACGCAAGATACGTCGGATGGATTTCGGCCGAAGGGGATGCGGTCCTAAGGCTACGCCAAGACAACCGAGGGCGCCACAAGCTATCGCCCCCATGGGAGGGACCCTACGTCGTGGTGAAGGTGCTCAAGCCGGCACGTACAAGGCGGCCAACGAGGACGGCGAAGAACTCACCAACGCTTGGAACATCCAACAGCTACGTCGCTTCTACCCTTAGCTAGGATTTCCAAGTACTTTCTGTTGTAAAATCACATGGCCAACACCCCAGTTGGTGTCAACTATGTAAATACTACAAATCTAATAAAAGGGCAACTCGGCTTTCCCCTGAAACCCAAGTTACCCTCGGGGGCTACTGCGGGGGGCACCCCCCCCAAAATGGTCCCATTTTTTGCGCAAAAAAAAACAACTCACACGCTCTAAGTTTGTTTCTTACTTCAACCTCGAGCCACGATTCGAACAGGGCGCAGGCGGCACAGCGGAAGGAGCGTGCGAGCCAGAGATAGCCTACGCCACATGGCTATGGCCCTTCTCTCTCGCCTCCAACCCAGCGGGCCCCCTGCGAAAATCGAACTCCCCTAACTAGAATCTACTCAGGAAGAAGGAGAAACAAAAAGCGTGATAAACAAACGATTTCATTTACATCAAATGCCCATGTTCATGAAACAACTTGTTTATTTACAAAAGGCCACGAGGCCAGAGTACTGATACACATAAAAAACGGGCCTAGCGCCCGGGCGCTTTCGGGCGGGAGGAGCGAGCGGCGTCCGCGACGTCGGGGAAGAGGAACTCCTCGAAGGCCTCGTCAAGCAACCCGGCGGCGTCGGCGGCAAGCGCGTCCGCACGCTCCATGGCCACCTCGTCCTCAACACCCTCGGGTACGACGTAGCCCTCCGCCAGCGCCTCGAAGTTGACCTCGTAGTGGGATCGCACCACTCCGAGGGCCTTCTGGACGCCTAGGTGCAACGCCCGGCGCATCCGCTCCGTGACGTGGCCGCCAAGGGCGCGCAAGCGGCTGGCCAGCGAGCTGCCGGCTTGGGCCTCGCCCTCCTCGACGACGCGGCAGGTCTCGAGGGGCCGCGTCGCGCGGCCTCCCGCGGCCCTGCTCGGAGGAGTTGTAGGAGGCTGCGAGCCTCGGCCCGCCCGGCCCGGCGTGCCCCGTGGCGGTGCGCAAGCTCGGAATCGACAAGACGAAAAGAAATCAGAAAGGGGGAAGCGAACCCTCTAAAGCAAAAACTAGCAAGCAGAGTCAAACAGTGGCTCACCCTCGACTTGCTTCCTCTCCAAATCGAAGTCGCGGCGCGCGGACTCGATCGCCAACTCGAGGCGCTGGACGGTTTCGCCTTGCTCGCGGAGAGCCAGCTCCTGGTTGGCGTGGCTGATGCTGAGCGCGAGCGCCTCGTCCTCAACCTCGGAGAATGCGGCGTTCCGCTCCTCCAGCGACTTCTCCGCCGCCTCGCGCGCGACGCGCTCCCGCTCCAGCGCCGTTCGGGCGTCGCCGAGGGCGCCCCGCTCTCGCCGGAGCCGCCCCTCGGCCCCGGCGGGCGATGCGCTCTCGCCGTAGCGCTCCTCGGCGGCGACGAGGGCCGCGGCCTTGGCGTCGAGGGCGGCCCCTCGAGGTCGTCGGCCTCCTTGGCGCGCTGCTCCAACCCGCGCGCCCGCTCCTCGGCTGGCGGCTGCGCCGCGCCCCCTCGAGCGACGTGCGGAGCTCCGGGTTTTCGGCGCGAGCGGTGGCCACCTCCGCCTCCCGGTTGGCGGCCCGGCGTCCGCGTCTTCTCCAGATCCGCGCGCGCGTTCCACAGCGCCTCGTCGCGATCGAAGAGGGCTGCCCGGACCCGCTCGAGGCTCGATCGACGTGCCGCGTCCTGCCTCGAGCTCTCGGGGAGCTCGTCGGGCCAGAGCCGGGGCCGAACGCCAACCAGCTGTCCGGCGTCCTAAGAGCGTCTGCAAGCGCGTCGAAAGCGCTGCATTGCTCCCGGAGCCGCTGGGCCTCGGCGTTCACCCGGTCGAACGCGTCGTATTTGTCGTGAGCGCGGCGCTCGAGCTCCTGGCATCCACACGTCAAATCCCGTAAGCGCCAAGGCTTGAATGCAACATACGAAAACGAAAAGGGAAGAGGGACGAGCAACCATGGCTCACCTGGAAGACGAGCCAGGCCGGGCCGCCGTGGACTTGCAGCGCCTCGTTCAACGCGCGGTTGAGCGTGGCGCCGTGGTTCGGAGCTCGCCCCGGAGCTCCTGCTCCCCCCGGGCGTCAGCAAACGCCGGGGGATCATCGACGGCCCCCTCCACCGGGGGTGGCGGCCGGCGTGGGAGGACGAGGCCTCGGCACCATGTCCTCGGCCCCCCACCACCATGTGACCCTCGTGCCGCCTCACGAGGGCCCCCTCCCCGGGGCTCGGGGGAGTTCGCGGGCCGGGCGGCCCACCGATTCCACCCGGGCGGCGGGGAGTCATCCGAGAGCTCCACCACCTCCGCCCGCAACCGCCGGCGGGCGCAGCTCGCTTGCGCCGCCTCCGCCGGCACCTCCACCTCGCGCCTCCGCGCCACGGGCGCCCGTCGTGCCGCCGTGGCCGCCACCTCCCGCCGTACCGCCACATCCGCGGGCGCTCCCGCGGTTGCGCCCGCTCCACCTCCTCCGCGGTGGCGGCCCACCGCGGGCCGCACCCTCCACCGTCGCCGCCGCCGCGGCCCGCGTCTCCGTGACGACCGGCGCCGGCCGGGTCCCCCCGCGGGCCTCCGGCCGCGCCGCGGCGGGCCGATCCGCCGACCGGGCCTCGAGGCCCCGGCCCGGTCTTGCGAGCTCGTGGCCGCCGCCGTGGTTGTCCCCGGGCGCGACCCCCTCGACGAGCGCCGCCGGGTGGGGATCGATGCGTCCGTCCTCAACACCTTGGCCGGTGCAAGAGGAGGAAAGGTTGGCACCGCCCTGCGCAGGCACGAACGGGGGGTTAGGGCACCTAGTCATCGACGAGCCAAACCAAACGAAGAAGGACAGGCTCCTTACCTCGCAGAGGAAAAGACCCGCTTCCTTTTCCTCGAGGCCTCTGCGGACGAGGCCGGTGCAGCTGTCGCGCCTGCCGTAGCGCCTCCCGACGGCGCCACCGCGCGCGCGGGCACGCCGGCCCCATGCGCGGGCGCGCCCGATGCCGCACCTCCCAAAGGCGCTACCGCGCACGGGGGCACGCTCGCCCCGCGCGCGGCACGCCCGCCGCCGCGCCCCTTGACGATGACGCCGCGCGCGCGGGCACGCTCCCCGCGCGCGCGCACGCTTGACGCACGCCCGGCGCGCGTCCGCCGCGCGTGCCTCCGCGGCGCGCGCCGGCACCTCCCGCGGCGCGTGCCGCCCCCGACGACGATTGCTCGGCGGCGGGCGCCGGCGGCGCCCGCCCCGGCGAAGCCGCCCCCGACACCGGCGCGGGTTCCGGCGACGGGGCGCGCGGGCGCCACCCGTCGGAGGGGCCCTCCCCCTCGGCCCTCTTCCTCCTCGTCCTCCTCCGAAGACGAGGGCTCCCTCGTTATCCGGGGAGGAGAGCCCCCGCTCCTCGCGCCGCCGGTACTCCGCGGCCCGCCGGTCGCGGCGCGCCTGACGACGCCCGGCGTGCTCCCTCTTGCGCGCCGCCCGCTCCCCGCCGCTCCCGCCGCGCCGCCCGCCGAGCGCACGGGAGTCGGGGGTGGGCGGAACGGACTTGGCGATGTTGAACTTCACCAGCTGCACACAGGAGCAACAAAGGCGTGTCAGGAGGCAAAGGCAACACAAAGAACCAAAACGAAATCAAGGACCACACTCACCAACGGGCCGGTGGGGAGCATCTCGATGTCCCACGGGGTCCGCCCCGCAGGCGGCGGCACCCGGGTGTCGACGGCGCTCCGCGCCCGGTGAGCGCGTACGGCCGCTCAAGGGGCGTCGGGAGCATCCGCGACCTCGCCGGAGTCGACGGGGTTGGCCGCCTCGTCATCTCGAAGATGCGGAGCGGCCTCTCCATCAACGGCACGATCCGCCGGTGGTGGAGGAAGGCGAGGACGCCCATCGCGTTCAGCCCCGTGCTTCGCCGCCCGCCGCGCAGGCGGCGAGGACGGACTCTCGCCGCGCCCGATGCCGGGGCGAGGACACCCCATAGCCCCGGGAGGCGGGGGCCTCTCCTTGAACACCCGGCCGGTGTAGGGGGGAGGCCCGGCTCGGCGTTACGCAAGTAGAACCACCCCCGCTCCCCGGCCGGCGTTGTTCGTCGTCATGGTGCGGGGGATGTAGAAATCCTTGAGCCGCCCCCGCGAGGCAAGCGACATCCCGCCGCGCGCACCGCGCGCGCGGGTCCTCGGCTCCGACGTGGGCTGCGTGATGAGCTCCCCGCGGAAAAGGTGAACCCAGAGATCCCAGTTGACTGGGATCCCCAGGTACCCTTCGCAGACGCCCACGAACGTGGCCGCCTGCGAGATCGCGTTGGGGGCGAAGTTGTGCAGCTCCACCCCATAGTAGTAGCACATCGCCCGCATGAAGGTGCTCGCCGGCGCGTTGAAGCCACGCTCGTGGTAGCGGAGGAAGCTCACCACGTAGCCCTCCGGCGGGTTGGGCTCGTGGTGCGCCGCCGGCGGCACGATCCACTCCGCCGAGCGCCCGTCTTCGTTGGCCGCCAGTTGGCCGGCGGCGACCAACTCTCCAAGAGCCAGCTGCGTCACCGTCGACCTCTCCCAGGCATACGGCTCCAGGATCCTAACGGGAAGCTGAGGTGGCGCCATGAGGGGGGACGAAGGAATGCGAAGGCGGAGGACAAGGAGCGGAGGGAAAAAAGCTTTAACAGCGAGCCTGCGCGGTGGCAAGAGCAAGACGAAGGCGAAGGGACGGGGGACTGAAAACGGTGAGAAGCTAAGGTAAAAAACCGCCGTCCCTTCCTCCCCGCAGTTTTATAGGCCGACGGGCGAGCTCTCCGGAGCGGACGCCCCGACTAGCATTAACTGCAGGGAATCTTCCCATCGCGTCGACGGATGGGCCCCACCACGACCGCAGCGGCTATAACACTGCAGGCGGGTCATCATTGCAGCAAAGACCGGCAGCAACCGAGGCAAAACCGTCACGTCCGCCTGCCGCGCCGCCCACTACGCGCGCGCGCGGCTGCGGCCAAAGCCCGTTAAACCGCGGCCACGACCGCAAGGCAATTAAATGCCCGGGTCCCTTGCCAAGCATGGAGCACCCTCGAGCAGGGCGAACCCCCGGCTCGAAACAAAGGCGACCCTCGATGGGATATCAGCGTGAGAAGGCCGTCCGGGACCTGCTCGATGTAGAGCAGGCAACCGCAGGCACCCATGCCACGCAAAACCCTCGAGCGGCATGACCCTCGGCTCGAAGCAAAGGAGACCCTCGATGGGATATCAGCGTGAGAAGGCCGTCCGGGACCTGCTCGATGTAGAGCAGGCAACCGCGGGCACCCATGCCACGTAAAACCCTCGAGCGGCATGACCCTTGGCTCAAAATGACGTCAACCCTCGATGGGATATCAACGTGAGAAGGTCGTCCGGGACCTGCTCGGTGTAGAGCAGGCAACCGCGGGCACCCATGCCACGGCAAACCCTCGAGCGGCACGAGCCCTTGGCTCGAGACAATGTCAACCCTCTGAAAGAAAGCACATACGCCGTGCTACCAACCAGCACCTCGAGGGTCGGCACGCCCAGACCCCTCGACGGCCGCAAACGTGAAAAGACGGGGCTGTCTAGGCACGGCCCCGCACGGCCTTACTGATCAGAGGTTCGAAGCCTGACCCTCGACGGGTTCGAACAGGCGCCTCAGATCACAGAGTTAGGGACGACGAGGGCACGCGCATTCGAGCCGTTCCTCGAGCCCGTCGGCTCGAGGGTGCCCCACATGTCGTGTTCGAGAGCCAGCGAGGGCAGCTAGCCGGGGGGATCCCACCGAGGGAGAGCTTCCGCGCCCTCGGTCCCTAGCGAACGGGACCGAGCCCCACCCTAGCAAACCCACGCAAGCGCTTCCATGGACGCGTCTCCGACCGCGCGGCCTACCCTTATCGAACGGGGCATGGGCGTCCACTTGAACCACCCGCTAGCGCTCGACGAGGAATCCGCGATTCGCGACCCGCTCGATGGGAGTCGCGGAAACCTCACCCTCCGTCCCGCGGAGGGACGGCGAGGGCGCGTTAAAAAACAAGTCGTCGGGGCTCGACCCGATCGCCTCGAACGGGCCAAGGCTCGGGGGCTTGACGCACGGCTACACCTCCTTGAAATTGCACCCGCCGGGAGACAAGGTGACGGGGAGCGTGCACCCCCGAAGCCGGGCCGAAACACCGCCGATGCCGGTTGGCATATGTGCCACGCCTTTCGACCAAAGTTCTCGCGGTTAACCCCCCGCGGGAGAACCCACACTCTGCCCGCAGGCTTCGGGGGCTAGGACCCGCGGGTCCGCCGACGCGGCCCCACGGAAAGCGTTCGCAAACAAGGAGGGAAGAACGTCCTATCGCAGGGTTCCGGCATCGCGGGAGCCTCAACGGCAAACCCGCGGATGCTCGGGGGCTCCTGTCGGGGACGACCCTAGGGGTCCCCTTAAGCAACGGGGAAATCCTCACTTAAATCCCGAAGATCGAAACACGCTAAGCCTAACCATGCGGGTAACTAACCGTGCGGGACATGGCCTACGCGGCGGGACTCCGGCGGCCCACCGGGACGGCCCGCTTAGAAGACCCCTCGAGCGGGCTCCGCCTCGCTCGAGGGCGCGCCCCTCCTCGAGCGGGCTCCGCCCCGCTCGAGGGGCAACTCTTCCCTCAAGCGGTCCCGCCCCGCTCGAGGGCTCGCTCCCCCTCGAGTGGGTCTCGTCTCGCTCGAGGGTCCGCTCCGCCCTCGGCCGGTGCCCGCCACGCTCACGGCGCCCCCGCACGCGTGCGCCGGTCCCGTACACGGGCATTTAACGCCCGACGCCGCGGGGACGGCGCCATCATGCGCCGGGGCTCGCACCCCGGTGCCGCCGCACCAACTCCCCAGGGAGGAGCCCATCCCCGCCACTGTGGAGATGGACTGTGCGGTACGGCCGGTGTCAGTCCCGTGACACCGAGCGCCCACTACAGTACGGCTAACGCGCCCGACCCTCGAAGGGGGGCCGGGCGCACCCTCGATTTCACTTTCCCGTGACCCTACAGAGTTGGGTGGGGGGCGCTAGGCCGGTGGATGGCCATCCCGGTCACTGTAACGGCGCGGCCGCCGTACCCACGCGTGCAGGCGCACGCCCGACACCGCGAGCGCACGCCGGGCGGCGCAGCAACCACTCCGCTACCGCGGAGCGCATTGGGAAGGAACGCCGTTCGCCCGCTCCCGTGCCCCGTACCGCCCGTCATCGCACCTCCCTCGAAGCCTATCGAAGACGCCACCACCATCCGCCGCCCTCCTACCCTCGAACCGCCACCTTGTTCGGGTACGGGGTAGGCCATCATGGCCGGACCGCGGCGAAGATCGTCCGACGGCCGCCCACTCTACGGCGTAGCACGACGTGCACCCCCACGTAGCCCGGATAGCGCGGCGTGCATGTAACCCGCCGCCCCCTTGGCCTATAAAAGGGGAGGCGAGCCCCCAGCCGCGGGGGGGGGGGGGGGGGGGGGGGGGGGCGACCGGTTCGACACAACACACCGTGCACTCACTCTCTTATTCTCCCACAACATCTTCAGCCACTCCACCAGGGACTTGGAAGCCACGCTTCCTCTCCCGCCTTGCTTGTACTTGCCCCACTACAAGCACCCCGGTGCCGAGCAATATAGTGCCACGAGCACGCCCCGTCGGACGTACGGCCCCCTCGGCCGGAACCAGGATAAAACCTTGTGTCATTTGTTGCTTGGCATCGACCATTGAGGGATAGACCTAGGCGCTATCTACTGGTTAGTGTCGGGACCATATTCCGCACCGACACTTGTAATACTCAAAGCAATCCTCTAATATCGTCGGCCAAAAGCATCCAGCTTGTCTAATAACCCATTTCATCCGATAGGCCGATTGGTGCGCTCCACATATCCCATCGTGCACCTCGCTCATCATGTTCTTGGCTTCTTCTGGACCCAGGCATCGTAGCAATACCCCATCTAATGATTTATAGAATAAATTATCATCCAGAAGAACGAACTTAATTGCCTTGTACCGAGTTTCCCGGAGACTTTTCGGGATGGATCTTTTAAGTAATCAACGATTTCTTTCCTCCAATCATCTTCCGCAAGATCCGCCCTTAGTGCATACACTTCACGCAAAAACGCTTCTTGACTCTCCTTGTAACCGGAGGCGCTCCGAGCTAGCCCGTTTGCTTCTTCGTTATGCTCTCTAGGAATGTGCTTTGTAGGGTCACCAATGGGAAGCTTTTCAAGATTTCCCCGCACTCTTCGTAGTAACTCCTAAGCGCTTCGCTCCCCGCACTCGTATTGGCCGTTCAATTGATTGATTACCGAGTTCGAATCTCCATAGATCTCAACCGAGACGGCCCCGACTTCTCTCAAATATTGAAGCCCTCGAAGTAGTGCCTCGTACTCGGCTCGTTATTTGTGACAAGGGGTTGTGATGGGAATGGCGAATTCAAACATCTCACCTCTGGGCGAAATTAGTAGGATCCCTACTCCCCCACCTTTGCCACATGATGACCCATCAAAAAATAAAGCCCAAGGGGTAATTTCAAGCAGATCAATTGAAGGGTCACGATGTTCAGTTATAAAATCGGCAATTACCTGACCTTTGATGGATTTTGCCGATTCGAACTTCAACTCGAATTCTGACAAAGCCAAAATCCATTTGCCAATCCGACCATTCAAAATTGGCATAGATAACATATGTTTTATCACATCAAACTTTGAGTATACGGTGCATTCGGCATTCAACAAGTAGTGCCGAAACTTTGTACACGAGTAGTACACGCAAAGACACAGTTTCTCTATAGCCGAATACCTGGTTTCAGGATCAAGTAGTTTTCGGCTAAGATAAGCTACTACCCGCTCCTTTCCTTCGAATTCTTGAATAAGGGCCGATCCAATAGTTTGGGTATCGGCCGCCACGTACAACTTGAAAGGCTTGTTCGGTCGAGGAGGAACCAGCACCGGCGGCTCCTTCATGTACTGCTTGATCTCATCAAAAGCCTTTTGTTGTTCGTCGCCCCATGTGAATTTCTGATCTTTCTTTAGCTTCAGCAATGAAGAGAATGGCAACACCTTCTGTGATAAATTTGAGATGAATCTTCTCACGAAGTTGATCTTGCCGAGCAGTGACTGCAATTCCTTGAGGTTGGTTGGAGGAACGACTTCATCAATGGCTTTCATGCTCTTTTTGCCAACTTCGATTCCCCCTTCGTGGACCAAAAACCCCAAGAACTCTCCACTCGATACCCCAAAAGCACACTTGTTTGGATTCATCTTTAGACCATGTCTCCGGGTGCATTCCAAGGTCTTCTTCACATCTTCCAGATGGGTGTCATGACTTAAGGACTTGATCACCACGTCATCGATGTATATTTCCACGCTTTGCCGATCAACTCATGAAAAATGTAATTCATGGCCCGTTGATAGGTTGCACCGGCATTCTTCAACCCAAATGTCATGACTATCCATTCAAATAGGCCTATATGACCAGGACATCTAAAGGCCGTCTTTGATATGTCTTCTATCGCCATGAAGATCTGATTGTACCCCGCGTTGCCATCCATGAAACTAATCACCTTGTGTCCAGCAGCGGCGTCAATCAACAAATCGGCAATAGGCATCGGGTATCCATCCATGGGAGTAGCTCTGTTTAGGTCCCTGAAGTCTATGCAAACCCTCATTTTCCCATTCTTCTTATACACAGGGACGATGTTAGAAATCCACTCCGCATATCTGCACGGCCGAACGAAGTTTGCGTCAAGTAATCTTTCGATTTCCTTCTTCACATCGACCAATACTTCATCCTTGTAGATTTTCCGGGGTGGTTGCTTATATGGTTTGAAACCAGGCTTGATTGGCAACCGGTGCTCGACGATGGAACGATCCAATCCAGGCATCTCCGAGTAATCCCAGGCGAAGCAATCTTTATATTCTTTGAGAAGCTCAATTAAGTTCCCCCTGAAGTCTGGTTGCAAATTTGCACTGATGAACGTCGGCCTTGGCTTATCACCGCTTCCAATGTCAACTTCTTCCAGTTTATCGAGCCGACATGAATCCTCGCCCTAATTTGCCATCGGTGCCATCCACGGGGTTCTCCATTAAAAATTACCGTAAGAGCCGATCGCTTGAATCGGCCGTTGGTCACCGCCGACAGTTCAACGGACCTTCTCCCCCGGTCCTTCCCCGAGAAGCAATCGATGCCTTGGTACTCCCGGAAGGCCGGTTCCATGTTGGCCACGCTCACGGAGTCATCCGCCCGGACGACCTCGATCTCATCATCCACCCACCGGATAAGCCTGATGCATGGTGGATGGGACGCGGCAGCTTAGCATGAATCCGGTCCCCGCCCAAGCCCGGCCGTAGGCTCCCTTGCCTTCGATGACAAAGAAGGTGGTGAGGAGTGTCTTGGACCCGATCATCAAGTCCACGTGAGCGCATCCTTTGGTGTCCGAGGGGTTCCCGGCGAAGTCGTTCGGGATGATGCTTGCGGTGTCAAATCGCTCGGGCCCATGCCAAGCTTCCCCGAAGGTGGTGTACGGCATCACGTTGACCGCCGCTCCACCGTCGACGAACATCTTGGTCAATGGCTTGCCATTGACGTACCCCCCTCAAGTACGGCGGCCTCATATGGCGATTCTTGGCCGGCTTGTCGAAGATGGCACCGCTTGGCCAGCACCGGTTGTGCCATCATCCCCTCGGGCCGCTCGTCGTCAAAGGAAGCTTCCTCCCCGCATAACCCGGTTAGCGGAGCCATGAACTCGTTCGGCGGGGAAGTATACCATGCATGTAGGAGCCGAACGCTTCGATCCCTCCGGCCGGTCCTTGGGGCGCCACTTCGCCCTCGTCCGGATCCCGGCTTTGTTTCATCTCGCGGTTCCTCAAGCGGCCGGACCCCGTTGACGGATAAAAGACGTATCCCTCTACGATCCGCAAGCGTACGGACCCCACACCTTTTTCACCACGGGATTCCCAAGGTTCTTGTCAATCCGCGAGCAAGGGGATTACAAGCGTTCGATCAACAACGACACACTAGCTACTAAAACCCTAACAACTATTATACTAGAAAACACTAAACTACACTAGAGAGAATGATAAACGATCAAGAGAGAAGACACTCGCCCACGGGTCTACGATACTAGAGCATGCAATCGCTTAAAGACATGAAAAACCAATCTAATCTATCGGGGATGTGACCACGGTTTCGCCCTTTCCCTCCTCTCGTACTGTCACTACGCGAAGGTATTCATGACTAGACCTTTGATGGCCACGGCGTATTGAATGGATCCAAGGAAGCATTGGAGCTCGTACTCCCTCTACGGCACGGTAGCTAACCTTTAAGCATTAAAGTATATTCAACACAAGATGATAGATAGATAAACCAACAAAGTGCGATTACATCTCACGATCGATTACAACCCATGGACGAATGAGAAGATTACCCCATCAAGGTGCTGATCATGGCACCGTTGATCATGGTTTCCCTTCCGCCGGTGTCTTCCTCCTTCTCCACGAGAGGGTGCTTCCTTCGAGGTGGTTGATCTCCAGCCGGAGATCCTCCTCCTCTCTCTCTAACTTGTAGATGGCCTTCGGTGCGAATAAACTCCTCTCTCGTCCGTTGGCGGCGCGTCGGGGGTTTTAGGGTCGAAGATCCTTCGAGGGCAAGGAAGACGGGACCGAACCGGTGCCCGAAGTGGGCCGGGCCGATCCGACCGGGCCGGCCGGCCCGGGCCCGCTTTCGGCCCGGTTCGGTCGCCCTTTTTGCTCCGTGGGTCCTCGTGCACTTATCTACTTCGCCCCCTCCACTTGGATGATTTTGACGCCGTTATCCTCGCGATCAAGATGGAGACTCTCTTTGCATGAAGTTTGATCTTTTACGCTTCAATCCCCGGGGTGTTCCTCGTAGCACTTCGGTCCTCACCACCATTGGAAGTAATTTCGGCGAGCTCATGAACACGAACAAGACTCCATGAATGCTCCTTTGAACTTATTGCGAATCCGTCCTTTATGTCCATGATTTCCTACATAAACACAACACTTCCAAATGCATGCACAAAGATGAACTTGTTATATGATTAGTGTGCCTAGTGGCGGGTTAGTTCAATAATCAAATCCAAACCAAAGTGTAATGAACATGCTAGGTGCACCAAAATACACCGTCAACATCTCCCCCACACTTAGCTCTTGCTCGTCCTCGAGCAAGTACTCGTAAAAGAACTTCGTCCAAGGAGTGTAATCGTGTATCACTTATCCTTCTTCACAAGTTAGTCAATCCCGTCATCTTTAATACATAAACACAAAGTAATGATAATCAATCATAAACATGGGCGTTTAGAATTTTTACCACGTCAAGATTTACCCCACAACTCAAACTCTTCACTCGAAGCCTTCAATTTCAGCCATACTTACTTCTTTGCTTCCATCGGAGGGTTTTTATGGTTTTCAAAACAAAAATTCCTGCAACAAGTGTTAGACAAAAACCTTTCTCCAAGCTCTATCAAGTCACTCATATGAAGTGTCTATCCTAACCAAATTTTATAAAACTCTCACCTCCCATTAATCTCTCATATATCATGTAAAAGTGGAGCTATAGGTAGGGCTAGCGCAATCAACACAAGTATTGTCAAACTAAGAACTTCCTCTAATGGTTGTCTACCTTTCAGAGCCAATGATCATGAGAATTAACCATATGTAGGGATATCAAGGACGAGAAGATTTAGAATGGTGGACATGTGCAAAGGCAAAAGAAAATTGTGACTTCAAGGCACCAATGATGTCCTCGTTGTCGGATTGCACATGGTTGGAAATAGAGTAAAAGTTTCGTCTCACAATCAATGTGACATCCTTCCTTACACTTTATTATTTTTCTTTTCTTTCACTTGATCCATCCCTCTCATATCTTCATTGCTAACTCATCTTTCTCTTTTCCTTTTCTTCCTTCATTCACATATGATGATTTTTTTTTCTTTTTTCTTTTTTTTTCTTTTCCATACACATACTTTTTCTCTTTATTTTTCTCTCTCTTGACATCTTTTCAAAGCTTTCAATTCTCCCTTTTCTCGCATGCACACAATCTGAAATTTTTAAATAAACCATGCTAGAGACGAGACGAAACTTTGAAAATAGGTTGTGTTCAAGGAATACGATGTTCAAAAGAGATGTATAAGGTTAGGTATGGAATTCAGTGATATGCATGACTTTCGTTGCGAAAGTCATGAACTGAATAAATGACGAGGCTAGCAACAAAAGATAAGCACAAGGACATGATCATTGCTCGAAATTAAAACTCACCAAGAGAGAAGGGTCCTAGCCTAACTCATCGTGCTAATCACACTTATGGTGGAGCGAAAAAAAACAAACTTGGCTTTGGATAGGAATTTTTTTATACTCTCAACTTGGAAAAAGAGATTTTGCTAACCTTTATTACAAGGGTTTTAATATAATTTTCAGAACTGAAATCCTCCAATTTTTAGCATCGAACATAGCACAACTAGCATGTGAAGCTCAAGATCGAAGTGCGGTATGGGTACTTTAAGTAGTAGCGATTCCACTAAGCACCACGGTAAACGATTTTCAAACCACATACTTGTGTTCATATATCAAGAATCGAAGATTAAACAAACAAGTAAATAAAGATAAACAATACATAAAACACAAAAATGTATATAAGACTCTTTTTATTTGGTTTTCTTGACTCAACACTAATTTAAGACTCTTGCAAAAATTTAAAAACTGACTCGAAAACTAAAAACTCATTAAAACGCTAAGACTCTCACACGAAGATTAAACTGAACCTAAACTTGAAGTTCAAAAGCTAAGGCTAGCGAGCTAGCTCTCCCCCACACTTAAAACATACGACGTCCTCGTCGTATCTTACAAAAACCAAAGGGGAAAACTAGATCTAATGGTACTTCGAGCAAGCCTTGCACCACTTGCCTCTCATGTTTCCAACCATGCCGAAAAGTTTGCGCACGTTACGGTTAAGGAACTTGTAGTCATCTTCAACTACGCGCTCCAAGTCCTCCATACGCTGCTTCATCGCTTCCATGGTTTGAAGACATTCGTCGGCCGACGCGTAGAGAGCTGCGATGGATTGACGGCAAACTCGACAGCACACCGGATGCAATCCGAAGGGGTCGTCGTCGCCATAATCTCCACCGTTGTCACCACCGTCGTCGCCACCTCCATTGTTGTCGCCTTCGCCACCACCGTTGCCGTCGCCGTTGGGGCCCTCGGGAGTCCTTTCATAGGGCTGCTCGCCCCAATCATCATCATCTCTACCGGCAGCCGCCCACGAGCTCGGGCTACGATCGTCGGAGTAGTCGCTATCCCCATAATCCTTAGGCTCCGGCGACACCTCCTTGTAATCCTTACGCTTGATGCCTTGGAGACGTGCCGACCTTCGAATGGGTGTAGGGACCTTCTCTCCTTTGACGGGGTTGCGAGATGCAAGAGCTCCGGTCGGGACACGTCCTCCGCAACGGATACGTGCGGTCCTCTTGACGGGTAGCTTGACCTCGCATCGCATCGCCTCCTCCATCGATGGCTTCTTGGCTTCTACCTTCAACTCTAAGCTTTTTGGAGGCTCAATGGTCTGCTACAAGGGTGCAACACATTGCTTGAAAGGATTGATTCTCGAGCTCCCAATTCGGCCAAATATATAGTCCCGAGAGAAAAGCCCCGGGAACCTTATTTTCCTTTTTTACACTTCCCTTAAAATTTTCTCGACCAAACAAGGAAGTCGAAAAGGAGCAATTCGGGCGAAATTCGGGGACATCGGGCGTCGGGCCCCCCTTGGGCCGATCCGACCGGGCCGGCCGGCCCACCCCCGCCTCGGGGCCGGCCGGTCCGGTTTTTTGCACACCGCCCTATTTTTTTTTCGTCCTCGGCCCCGTGGAAAAAGTTGGCCCGGTTAATCTTCGCGAAAAACTCCCGAAAGCTAAAAGAAAAATTATTTACGAAGTTGGTGCCTTGTTTTTCGTCCTAGGCGGGACGTTCGGGCTCTTCCTCCATGGTAAAGACGTCAACATGATGAACGGGCACGATGTCGGGTTCGTAGTAAACCTTAAGCCGCTGTCCATTCACCACAAATTGATCGCCGTTTATATCCATAATGGTTACCGCTCCGTTGGAGAACACCGAATGCACAACATAAGGTCCGTCCCACTTGCTTTGCAATTTCCCCTTTCCGAAGGTTTTAAACCTCGAATTGTAGAGGAGGACCTTATCTCCTTCTTTGAATTCTTTTTTCTTCAATCTTTTATCATACCACCTTTTGATTCTCTCTTTGTATATGCTTGCGTTTTCATAAGCTTTCAACCTCAACTCCTCTAGCTCGCTTATTTGAATTCTCCGTTTCACCACCGCGGCATCGAGATCAAGGTTCATCTCTTTAATCGCCCAATAGGCTTTATGTTCTAACTCAACCGGAAGGTGGCAAGCTTTTCCATAGACGAATTGATAAGGGGTCATACCTATCGGTGTTTTAAACGCCGTTCGATAAGCCCATAAAGCGCCGTCTAATTTCTTTGACCAATCCTTGCCTCCCTTCTCTATGGTCTTGTTGAGTATGCTTTTTAATTGCCTATTTGACGTCTCCGCTTGTCCGTTGGTTTGTGGGTGATAGGCCGTGGAGACCCTATGCTCAATTCCCAACTTGGACAAGCACTTTTTGAAGTTCTTCCCGGTGAAATGAGTTCCTCCATCACTTATCAAGATTCTCGGTGTACCGAAACGGGGAAAAATCACGTTCTTGATCATAGTGATGGACTCCTCCGTGGAAGCTTTACGACATGGTATAGCCTCTACCCACTTGGATACGTAATCGACCATAACAAGTATATACTCGAATCCAAATGAGTTTTTAAAAGGCCCCATGAAGTCTATGCCCCATACATCGAATATGTCGACTTGCAAGTTGTAATTCAAAGGCATAGAATTTCTTTGAGAGATGTTTCCGGTTCTTTGGCATTCGGGGCATGACGCAACATATCTTTTAGTATCTTCATGCATCTCCGGCCAATAGAATCCGCTCGACCATACTTTGGCTTCGGTTCGAAAATGGCTATAGTGCCCACCGTACTCCGCCGAGTGGCACTTCCTTAGAATCTCAAGCCTCTCTTCTCTTGGCACACATCTTCTCATCACTCCATCATTGCCAAGCTTGAAGAGGTATGGTGCATCCCAAAAATATTTCTTACTTTCAGAAATTGTCTTCCTTTGAGTGTTTTTGTCTAGATGATCTAGGGGCATCTTTCGAATTGCTCGAATGATGTCAATCATCCAAGTATCTTTATCGAGCACTCTATAGAGGTGGTCATCTCTCATCTTATCTTCTATGGGCTTTTTATCATCTTGCCCACGATTCATCCTAGACAAATGATCGGCCACAACATTTTCCACCCCCTTTTTATCACGAATTTCAACATCGAACTCTTGGAGAAGAAGGATCCAACGAATCAAACGAGGTTTAGCTTCCTTCTTAGCCAAGAGATACTTTATAGCTGCGTGATCGGTGTAAACAATGACTTTCGAGTTCACGATGTAGGATCTGAATTTTTCGAAAGCGAATACCACCGCTAGCAACTCTTTTTCCGTAGTAGCGTAATTTAATTGTGCCCCACTAAGAGTTTTGCTAGCGTAGTAAACGGCGTGAACTCGGCCTTCCTTTCTTTGTCCCAAGACCGCGCCTACGGCGTAGTCACTTGCGTCACACATGATCTCGAAAGGTTGGCTCCAATCCGGAGGTTGGATGATGGGAGCACTCACCAACGCATTTTTCAAGGTCCGGAATGCCGCTAGACACTTCTCATCAAAGTCGAAAGCCACATCTTTTTGAAGAAGGTGCGTTAAAGGCTTTGTGATCTTTGAGAAGTCCTTTATAAATCTTCTATAGAATCCGGCATGGCCTAGAAAGCTCCTTAAGGACTTAATATCCGTAGGAGGTGGGAGTTGCTCAACCGTCTCTACCTTTGCCTTGTCCACTTCAATTCCTCTCTCGGATATAACATGTCCGAGCACTATGCCTTGCTTAACCATGAAGTGGCATTTTTCCCAATTTAAAACCAAATCTACCTCCGCACACCTTGTAAGGACCTTTTCTAAGTTTGCTAAGCAATCCACGAACGTCTTCCCGTAAACGGAAAAATCATCCATAAACACTTCAACAATTTCTTCGATGAATTCCGAAAACACGGCCATCATGCAACGTTGAAAAGAGGCCGGAGCGTTGCATAGGCCGAAGGGCATCCTCCTATATGCAAACGTTCCGTAAGGACACGTAAATGTTGTCTTATGTTGATCTTCCGGTGAATGGGAATTTGCATGAACCCCGAGTATCCATCGAGAAAGCAAAAATAAGCGTGGTTTGCTAACCTCTCGAGCATCTCGTCTATGAACGGTAAGGGGAAGTGATCTTTCTTCGTCGCTTTGTTAAGCTTACGGTAATCGATACACATCCGCCACCCGGTCACGGTTCTTTGCGGTATTAATTCATTCTTCTCATTCTTCACCACGGTTAAACCTCCTTTCTTCGGCACACAATGTACCGGGCTCACCCATTCGCTATGTGGAACCGGGTAGATGATTCCGGCATCAAGTAACTTGATAACCTCTTTCTTTACTACCTCTCGCATGGCATGGGTTAGCCTCCTTTGGTGGTCCACTACGGGCTTACATTGGTCTTCCATTGGTATACGATGAGTGCAAAAGGTCGGGCTAATACCTTTGAGATCGTTAATTGAATATCCAATCACCTTCCTATGTTTTTTTAATAAAATCAGCAACGCTTCATTTTCTTCGGGACTCAACTCGTCGCTCACAATGACCGGATAAGTTTTGTCCGGGCCCAAAAATTCATATTTTAATCCCCGGGGCAAAGGTTTAAGGTCTACTTCGGGCACTTGTGGCTCCTCGGGTTTGATTTCTCCTATGTCTTCGAACTTTTCTTCCTCCACGCTACCATCATGCGGCTCTAAGCCTTTTGTTGCTTCCTCTAGTTCTTCATCTTGTTGATTACTAATTTGATTTTCCATCGCTCTTTGCAGCGGGTCTCTAAGGGTTTCAACAAAACAAAGACTATCTATCTCTTCTATTTCTTCATCTTCGGGAGGAAAAGGAGTAAGGTGCTTAGAAGCACGAAGAAAGTTATATGTGTACTTTGTTCCATTAAGGTTCATCGTTACTTTGCCTTCTCCGGCATCTAACACGGCATCAACCAACTTAAGAAAAGGCCTACCTAAGATTATATGATCAGAATTACTATGGTAAGCATCAATAACAAAGAAATCGGTTGGTATGTAGTTTCTAGAGATTTTTACTTTCATGTTGCAAGCAATACCTAGAGGTTTGATAGTTCTACCATCTCCCATAATTAATTTCGTTGATGTTGGAGCTAAGTCTAGGTTGTGGTATTGAACTTTATCGTAAATTTTAGAAGATAGAACACTTACTTGGGCTCCGATGTCGCATAAGGCTTTGCATTGAACTCCGTTGATCTCGCAACTCAAGTGCGGCGTCATCTTCTCTTCTTCTTCGGATCCGATCGAATAAATTTCAGCAAGGCGAGCGTATGGTGATGCTTCGGGCTTGATCCCCATGATCCTCTTCACCTCGGCAATATGTTCCGGATCCACCACATCATCTCCAAAGAGCTTTTCAAAAATCTCACCGGTGGTTTCGAGGTCGTATGAATTTTCAGCTTTCCTCTCCGGTGGGAAATCCACTTCCAATGCTCTTGCCATCCCCTTTTGATTAGGGAACGGTCTTCTCTTGTCGAATACTTCTCCGTAATCAATAGGAACCCAATCCATTGGCTCGAACTCCCTTAGTGGCTTCGCGCTTGACATGCTTCTCTTGTTCGTCTCATTTGGTGCGGCGAAGTCGACGTTTGGTGTAGTTCTTGACTTGATGCGTTCTTGTTCAAGCTTCTCCATGATTGGCTCCTCTTTTGTGACTTCCGGGGTTGCCTCTTTAGAAAAATCAGCAAGCTTTTTCTTCCTTGAATTAAATTCCGGCTCTTCCGCAAGTCTTGTTTCCCAATCTCTTCGCATGGCAGCCGCTTTACTAACTTTTTGTAGAAGTTGGGCGGCTTCCGTGAGTGTTTTCTCCATGAGATCCCCACCTGCACACATTTCGACGTGTCGCATGCAACTAGGGGTTAGGGAAAAGAAAAATGTATGCAAGAGTACGTCACCGGTGAAGCCGAGTTTTGGTCCTTGTTCGATTAATTCATTAAACCTTTCCCGGGCTTGGTCTATCCCTTCCTCTTCTCCTTGCATAAAATTGATCACTTGCCTCCTTAGATGTTGAACCTTGCTCATTGGAAAGAACTTCTCGCAAAACTTCTTTGTCAACTTGTTCCAATTGCCTTCAACTTCAAAGGACGCAACCGAATACCATGTCTTTGCTTTGCCGGCAAGTGAGTAGGGAAAGAGATTCCATTTGAACCATTCATCGGGAACTCCTTCTTGACGCACCGTGTTGCATATTGTCGTGAAATCCCTTATGTGTCTATATGGGTTCTCCTCAACCATCCCTTCAAATGGGTTTTCCGCCACCATCTTCATGATCTTGGATTTAATTTCATACTTGGTCGCTTCGAGCTTCGAATCCGACTCTTGTACCTTTATGTCTTCACATCGAGGGCTAGCGTAATCCCTTAATGATTTCTCCGGTTCTTCCACGGGTTGATTAACGAACTCCGTCTAGACAATAAGATAAAAACAAAAACAAAAAAGAAACAAGTGTTTTTCCGATAATATATGTTAGATAAAGCAAATAAAAGATAAACTAAAATATAAAACTAAGTTAGATGCAAATCAAACGATGTAAACTAACTTGCTCCCCGCAACGGCGCCGGAAAAAGGGGCTTGTTGACGGATAAAAGACGTATCCCTCTACGATCCGCAAGCGTACGGACCCCACACCTTTTTCACCACGGGATTCCCAAGGTTCTTGTCAATCCGCGGAGCAAGGGGATTACAAGCGTTCGATCAACAACGACACACTAGCTACTAAAACCCTAACAACTATTATACTAGAAAACACTAAACTACACTAGAGAGAATGATAAACGATCAAGAGAGAAGACACTCGCCCACGGGTCTACGATACTAGAGCATGCAATCGCTTAAAGACATGAAAAACCAATCTAATCTATCGGGGATGTGACCACGGTTTCGCCCTTTCCCTCCTCTCGTACTGTCACTACGCGAAGGTATTCATGACTAGACCTTTGATGGCCACGGCGTATTGAATGGATCCAAGGAAGCATTGGAGCTCGTACTCCCTCTACGGCACGGTAGCTAACCTTTAAGCATTAAAGTATATTCAACACAAGATGATAGATAGATAATCCAACAAAGTGCGATTACATCTCACGATCGATTACAACCCATGGACGAATGAGAAGATTACCCCATCAAGGTGCCGATCATGGCACCGTTGATCATGGTTTCCCTTCCGCCGTGTCTTCCTCCTTCTCCACGAGAGGGTGCTTCCTTCGAGGTGGTTGATCTCCAGCCGGAGATCCTCCTCCTCTCTCTCTAACTTGTAGATGGCCTTCGGGTGCGAATAAACTCCTCTCTCGTCCGTTGGCGGCGCGTCGGGGGTTTTAGGGTCGAAGATCCTTCGAGGGCAAGGAAGACGGGACCGAACCGGTGCCCGAAGTGGGCCGGGCCGATCCGACCGGGCCGGCCGGCCCGTGCCCGCTTCGGCCCGGTTCGGTCGCCCTTTTTGCTCCGTGGGTCCTCGTGCACTTATCTACTTCGCCCCCTCCACTTGGATGATTTTGACGCCGTTATCCTCGCGATCAAGATGGAGACTCTCTTTGCATGAAGTTTGATCTTTTACGCTTCAATCCCCGGGGGTGTTCCTCGTAGCACTTCGGTCCTCACCACCATTGGAAGTAATTTCAGCGAGCTCATGAACACGAACAAGACTCCATGAATGCTCCTTTGAACTTATTGCGAATCCGTCCTTTATGTCCATGATTTCCTACATAAACACAACACTTCCAAATGCATGCACAAAGATGAACTTGTTATATGATTAGTGTGCCTAGTGGCGGGTTAGTTCAATAATCAAATCCAAACCAAAGTGTAATGAACATGCTAGGTGCACCAAAATACACCGTCAACGGACCCGCCTCTTCTTCGGCTCCCGCGCGGACGGGCGGGCACCACCGCCCCTTCGCCGGACGTGGACATCCTCATCCTCTTCCCCGATCGGCCCACCCGAGATCAGCTTGGCGCTTCCCCGGGATGATCAATGACTTCAAATTTTTGACGCCGATCCCCATTCGGGTGGATCCTTCCAAGTCTCCGGTGGACGGATCGGCGATTGCGCGGTTCCCCGCCCGTACTCAACATATCCGTCGCCGCATTCGGGACGCTTCTTCAATGTGGGCAGCTTTAGGCCCTCATTCCGGCGGTGCCCGAAAAAGGCGCATCCCCGGTGTGCGCGCTCCCGCTCGCACGTGTCTTGTTCTTGGTCTCTTTGCGCGCTTCCTCTTCAGCTCTGCGCTGCTCCTCCTCGTGACGACGCTTCTGGTAGCGCTCCTTCTCTATCTGGCGCTGCCATTTGTTGAGGAGAATGCGCGACGTCACCTTGGGCTTAGGCCTGGATGATTCCCCAATCTCGATGTGGCTCTTGAGAACGCGGAGGGCGTCGCCTTGTACTTGCTCTAGGGTCACCTGGCGCTCTGGGTCCACTGCTCCACCTTGCTTGGACCTGGCTGAGGTCAGGACTTTGACTTTTCCCTTTTCCTCGCCGTTATCACGTTGATAGAAAAGCCGAGCATGTTCTGAGGAAAGGGGTGGCCATCCAGCTTCATCTTGTTATCGAACTTGAGGTGTCCCTCCTGGATAGCTTTCTGGATCCTCATCCTGAAGACCCTGCAATCGTTGATGGAGTGTGAATCCCCGTCATGGAAGCCACAATAACGTTTCGCTTTGACTCCATCGGCCGAATCATAGAATGCCCCTCGGGCGACTTAATTCGGCCTTCTTTTACCAAGAGCTCGAACAACTTATCAGCCTTCGTGATGTCGAAGTCGTAAGTCCCTTTGGTCTCGCTTGACCCAACACCGATTCATTGTTAAGGGCTCTTTACCCCACATGATTTCTGCTGCAGCCTACCTCCAATTCGTCATCGTAATCCTCGAACAAATCAGCCTTGTCCAAGAATTGGTTGTAGATGTCGGCGACGTCGTGCTTCGCTTGCTAAATTTGGGGTCTTTCTTGAGGCCATATGCCCGATTGCTCATCGAGAGATAACTTTTGCGACACCGGCCCAGTTCTCGAATTCCATCCCAAATAGCTTCTCGCGCACGGCCGGCAACATCCCGGCGACGGCCATATCGCCCACCGATTGTCCGGCAAGTTCAACGAGAAGCACATGCCTTTGACTTCCCCGAATCTTCTAAGAAACTCCCGCCGGTGTTTCGCCGTGCCTCTCGCTTCGGGGTGGCGAGATCGATCGCCTTCTTTTCGTAGCCGCCGCCGAAATAATGAGCGTGGAATTTACGCTCCAAATCCTTCCATCCGGCCACCGATTCGGGGGGCGGGGATGAGAACCACCGAAAAGCCGGACCCGTCGGAGGCGGGGAAGTAGCGAACCCTGAACGTCTCCTCGGCCGAGCATTCCCCAAGCTGCATGAGGTAACGGGCGATGTGCTCAACCGTGCTTGTTTCGTCCTGCCCCGAGAACTTTGTGAATTCCGTCGGCGGCTTCACCCTTGGCGGCAAGAGCACGTTATAGTACCACTCTGGGAACGGCGGCCTATAAGCGGGGCCCTGCATCTTTGGCTTGAGGCCGAACTGATTCTGCATCAATTCGGCCATCTTGCGCGCTAGGGCGTCATCTTCTTGCGCGCCCGGCCTGGCGCGTATCCTGGGTGCGGGAAGGCGTCGAACGCTCCGTAATTTCCCACTTCGTGATAACCACCGCCGTACAAATTCTTCTGGAGCCAGTTGGCCGACGGAGCAATTCTCCGACCGGGGTCAAGTGGGGCCCCAGATGAGCCGAACGCTAAGTCTCCGTACGTAGGCTGGTACGGATTCGGCTGTTGCACAGGCTGACCTGTGCTGCTCTGTGGTGGCGGCAAGATTGGTTGACTTCCTGGAGCTTGCAACGGGGGCTGAGCCGGCTGCCCCCCAGCGCCCTGTGGAGGAGGTTGGAACGCTTGGCTTCCGGCGCTCTGAGGAGGAGGCTGCTGTGGCTGGCTCCGTAGCGGCGGCTGAGAGCTTGACTCACCGAGCTCCACGGTGCTCTTCTGGAAAGGCGTCTTCCCGAACGCTTGCTCCATGCCCGGGCCGAAGATGGCCACCATCATCTGCTGGAGCGATCCGAGGAAGGCCTTGTTGTGCTTGGTGAGCATGTAGTCTGCTGACTCTTGGAACACCCGCGCGCATTCCTCCTTCTCCTGCTGAGATGTAGCATCGACTTCTCCCGGTAGCAGCACTCTAGGCATCTCGTTCTTTAGATATGAGATGCCGCTTCTGTTCTTCTTAAACGACAGTAGGCACTTCTGCTGAAATTGATCTACGACGTCTTGGAGCTGCTGCTACTGCTCCGGAGAAAGATCTTCCAAGTTGACATCCATAAGGTCTGCAATCTCAGGCATCTTGAATCAGCTCGGCCGTTAGTCCCACCAGGCGTGCCAAAAAGTGTGTTGGCGCAAAAAGTGCACTCAACGCCAATCACACAACAAGCCGAACAAAGCTGGCTTCGCACGCGCAGAGAGCAAATGACGTGCCAACCAATTTTTCCCGAAAATTAACAAAAGATAAAGCAGCTTAAATACCAAAGCTTGGAACTTCCCGGGTGGTACCAGATAGTTCCATATTTACGGCTAAAAAGCCAAGCAAGATGACACATAGCTATGTAAAGCTATCTGTCAAAGAACCAACAACCATTCGGGCAACCGCAAAGGGAAAAAGAACACTGCCGAATGGATGACGTAAGCATGACAACGACCGGTCCTCGTATAAGCAAAGATGTACGCGCAAAGTTATGACCGATCTCCATGAAGATTAACATTAAATGAAGTAAAGCACAGGCATAATCATGTATCAAATAAGCACGCATAGATCCAAAGTACTAGTCTACCGCATATCTAGTTACTTTAAAATCCGTCGAGCACGAAATCAAACAAATCTATCCACCGCATGATACGACTTGCATGAAAAACGTACCACTCTCCACAAATAGATCTATCCACCGCATGATACAATCTAAATATGGAAAGCTAAAAGCATACATCATTTAAAACATAAATAATGCACATGATCTACTCGTGAAAATATAACCGAATACGGCTGAACAGCCGATCCAGGGTCCATGAAGAAGGAACAAACATTACCACGTGAATAAATCTATCAGACTGAATTGGGAATCTAATCCACCGGATGACTAGCTCCAAAGCAACCCAAAAACCTGCATCTACCGCATGATACCCGGTTCTTTCAAGATTTATACGAACGTAGCAAGCTTGAACCCGCAACACGTAACAACCTAGATCGATTCGGTTTCAGCTATCGGAGAGCACAAGATCCACGCGTCAAAACACGAAGCCTGCTCGCACAAGGATCATAAAAAAGATATAGCCGATCCGAAACCATCTAGATTGGGCAAGGATGTGTTACATGAATTAAAACATAAAGTAAAACTCAAGATAACACGGGATAACTTAATGAATCTATTGGATCTTGCCAAAATCCAATAGAGCCGATAACTAGCTTCAAGCCAGATCTTAGCCTACCGCATGGCTCATGATCTAACAAGAAACCTTCTTGAACCAAGCTTGAATCTACCGCATGACACGAAGCATGGTAGCAAGACTACTTGCATCAGGTCTAAATCCACCGCATGATACTAGACATGATACAAGGTTGCCGGTACTCACGGAGGTCGACGGATCGATTGGCCCTCTCGAAGAACTCGACGACACGACAAGGACTCTAGGGTTTGGCGTAAGGCCGGTGTGTATTGAAGAATGATCGTGTTTGTTACATACATCCAGGGATCGTATTTATACCCTGTTGAGTACAACTGCGAATGGATTCATTGCCTAACTAAACTCGATCGCCTGTCCATCCATTCGTCTCCCCTGATTTGAGCCACGTCACCGTCCAATCCCGCAAAATCAGCTCTATTGTTCTTTTGCCGAACCGGAGCAGATAGCCGACCGCAGATCTTTTTGCCGAAAATCTCTGGAAATATCTTTCCTTCCACCAGACGGACTCTTTTTCGAACCGGACCCACAAGTCAGACTCCTTACCAAATTTTGGTGTTAACACAATGTCAAGGAACGCTCCTTCAACGTTGGCGATCTCGTCCTCCATCGTATCCAGAACACGGAAGGACTAGACAAGCTCAGCTCCCCCTGGGAAGGTCCCTTCACAGTTGCAAAGGTGACCGAGCCGGGCTCCTACCGCCTCCAAACACTTGAAGGCGAAGATGTCAACAACTTGTGGAACGTCGACCAGCTCTGTCGATTCTACGCCTAGTATACATGACTACTTCGGGGCTCAAGTATACACGACTACATCAAGAACCCTTCGCCGTAAGCGGCCTCCGGGTCCTGGCTCCAGTCTCCGGACTACTCCTTCGCCGTAAGCGGCCTCCGGGTCCTGGCTCTAGTCTCCGGACTACTCCTTCGCTGTAAGCGGCCTCCGGGTCCAGGCACTAGTCTCCGGACTACTCTCCTCCAGGATCCAGCCTGCGTGGCTACCTACGGATCCTGGGCTGCGACGAGCGACAAATGACTCTAGCAGCGGTTTACTGAGAGACCATACTCCTGGATCCAGCCAACACGGCTAATTACGGATCTACTGCTGTAAGCGGCTACTCACCCTAGCACCACTTAGCCATAGGCGGCCTCCGGGTCCTGGCAACTACTCTGTAACTACGGCCCTGGCCATCCAGGTGTACTTCTTCAGTAATAAAGTTTGATCGTTCATCAACTTCTTTACTGTCTACTGCCCTCAACGGGACTACTGCCGAGTACGACTACTCGCGACAACTCCACGATGGGACTCCGCACTCGGACATCGCGACTACGAGTACTCATTGATGGAACTTTTCTTCATTAATACTTGAACAATTACATTACAAATGTTTTTGTACATATACTGCTACGAGCTAACTACTACAGGACTACTGGAGGTTAAGCTTATCGGCTACTTGCTCCGCAATGGGCGCCATCTGCTCCAGCAGCTCCTCATACCGCTCGTCTGTACAGTTGGCGGCTACCCCGCCAACGACTACATCCACGGGCGCCTTCGGGAAGTAGGACTTCATGAAGGCCAGCACCTGGTTCGGGATCAACTTCGCCAGATGCTTCACGTAGGCCGCCAGCCGGCTGGGGGCTTCCTTTAGTCGATCCACCAGCGGTGCTATCTTGGGGCCGCCATGATAAGGCACCAGGAGTCTTGCGATGGGGAGCGCGGCTTCTTCAAGCTCCTTCAGCTGGGCCCGCAGTCCCTCGCAATCCTCGTTCAACTTCTGCAACGATTTGTAGCAGTTGACGAGGTCACGATCGGAGGCAATACGAAGCTCCATGTGCTTGTCGCACTCGTAGGCAAGCTCCTTATAATCTAGCTCGAGTACCTGGCAGGCCTCCTGCTCCCGGTAGAAGAGGTACTTGAGATCCGTCTCTGAAGCCTTCAACTGATCTACCCGTGTCTCAAGCTCTACAAACAACAAGGAAAAGCGGGTTAGACTACCTCTCGACCTCCAACAAGTACTCAACAAGACAAGTGGTGTACCTTTGTTCTTGTTGCGGAGCGAGTTGTTCTTCCGCACGAAGTCATCGCTCTTCGCCTGCATCTCCTGGATGTCGTTGTGATACTTGGCGAAGGTGGTATCAAGCTTGGACTGCATGGCGGCCGCGTGCTTCCGTGACTTCAAGAGTTGATCCTCCATCGCTTCAGCCCGAAGCACCGCGTCACCGAAGCCTTGAAGCATGCTGGACTTCTTCCGGGACCTCTCCACGACGTCCTGCACAGACAACACATGTCAAATGGGTACTCAACGCCTACGGATTGACTACTCAGGAGTTATGACTACTCACCTTCATCCACTGCTCGGCTTGGCGGATAGCCTCCAGATGCCGAGCCACCGTTGCCGGATCGACCAGGTCGTCTGCGAGCAACTCTACTCTGCCATGACTACTTGTGGCGGCTTCCGTCATCGGCGCAGAGTGGATGGGCTCCGCGTCTTGGATCTCCGGGGAGCGGACGACCACCTCCAGAGCGGGTTCTGGCGGCATGGTGGCCTCCTCTCCTCCGGTCGCCGCCGCGGCCTCTCCCCATCTGCTCGGGGGCTCCTCCAGCAGCCTCCGGCACTTGTGGTGTCAACCTCTGCATGGGCACCGCCGCTGGGATGTCGCTCCCTTCGCCCTCGGCGCCTGTCAACAAGAAGACAAGTGCATCAGCGACTACGACTACTCTTTGGGGAGTACTATAGCCTCAGCAGAGTACTCACCTTCGACCACGCTGGCTTCGAGCAACGTAGCCTCAGCAGCCGGCGCTTCGGGCTCCGCCTGAGGGGCGGGAGTGGACTCCTCGGCGGGCGGCGCGGCTTCTTCTTCCGCCACCGCTGTAGAGGGTTCATCCCCCTCCCAGGACAGATCCGTCGATTTCCTGCAGAGTACACAAATTGGTTGTCAATCAAGCTCGACTACTACAACAAGTACTACTCGAGAAGATTCAACACTTACAAGCTTGACCGGACTATCGTCACGGTCGGGGCGCCAAGGATGCTGGCGATGTCCACCAGGCCAGCCTCGGCGGGTTCCTCCTCTTGCGCCTCTGCGGCCACTGCTTCTTCTGCAGAAACAGCAGCGGGTGCAGCGCTCTCCTGCGCTTCCGCGGCCACCACTTCTTCTGCAGCGGCGGCTGCGGGCTCCGTGCTCTCTTGACGGGTAGAGGGTTGGCGCTCCATCTGCGCCAGGAGTTCTTCAATAGTGGGGGCTGGGCTACGATTCCCAGTGACCTCCCCCACCGTATCCCACTCGCATTCGTCGCCCTTCTCGACGGGCTCCGTAGGCGGCACCTCCTGCAAGCAAGGAAGCTCAGTTGTCAGCACATCAACTCGAGACACTAGTACTCGACTACACTACTCAAGATGGCTTACCTCTTGGGGCGTGGTCTCAGAGACCTTCAGCTTCTTCGACACCCGCTTGCGGGCGGGGTTGCGCGGCCTTCGCGGCGGCGCGGCCAGACTAGCCTCTAGGCTAGCCGGCGGATCCTGCACGAGGGGCACGTGAGGTAGGCCAGGCCGGCTAAACCTCGACTGCAACTGGAAGTGGTCCTGGAGCGTCTCCTCGTCGTCGTCCTCGTCGGACGTGTCCTCCACGACTACGGCGTCGTCCCCTTCGCCGACCTCCCGCCGCTCCTTGGCCTTGGTCTTCCCCTCCTCCGGGATCTCGACTTCCTGAGGGGGCGGCGGTGGCTCGGAGACGAACTTCTTCAAGTCATCCTGCAAGACACAACTCGTCAGCACGACTACTCAAACATAATGGGTACTCGACAGGGGGTACGGCTACTTACCTCCTTTGGCGGGCGCGCGGCGGAGTATTCCGGGACGGGGCACGCCGTGTACGGTGGCATGTCCTTGAAGATCCGCGCCAGCCTGTCGACAATGTCGTCGTCGTCGACTTCTTCTCCTGGCATCCGCGACGTGTCGTCGTCGCCGGTGTACTCGAATCCCAGGGTGTCGCGAGCCATTAGCGGCTGCACCCTGCGCTTCATGAAGCTGAAGGCCACGTGCTCGGCCCTCAGCCCGGCTTCTCTTAGCTCCTTGATCCGCGCCAACAGCTCGGGGAGCTGGATCCCCTCCTGCATCGTCGGCTCCGTGTTCCACCACGGGCGATGCTTCGGCTGCTTCCCGCTCGGCTTCGGCAACCCTGACTGGTGGTTCGTGACGTAGAACCACTTCGCCTTCCAGTCTTGGTTGGAGTCGATGAGCTTGTACGTGAGGTACTGCTCGGCGGTGTCCTCCCGCATCTGGATTCCCGCTCCACCGACTACTCGTGGGTTGCTGGCGCTCGGTTGCGGCTTCACTCAGAAGAACTTCCGGAACAAGATCCAATGGGGCTTGATCCCCAGAAACGCTTCACAGAAGTGGACGAAGACGGCAGTGTGGAAAATACCGTTGGGGTTGAGGTTGAGGTACTCGATGCCGTAGTACCCCATGAGCCCCTTGAAGAAGTCACTTGCCGGGAGCGCGAGCCCGCGCTCCGCGAAGCGCGCGAACATCGGGATCTCGTCTTCGCTCTTCTCTACCGGGTGCGGATCCCCGGCGGCGGCCCTCCACATGTCCACCTCCTTCTCGCGGATGAACCCACTGTTGAGGAGGGCCAGCAAGTCTTCGATCTTCACTTTCGACTTCTTCCACTCGCGGTTCGGATCTGGCCGCGGTGCAGACATCGGTGGTGCTGCCCCTGCGGCAGATCAGGCGGCTTCGTCGCGGCTCCTCTTCTTCCCGCTGGTGGTCTTCGTGGTCTTGGATGGTGACGGCTTCATCCTCCATGTGCACAGCGTCTTCACGCGCATTCGCTCGGGGGCTACCGTGGTGGCTCGCTCCGGTGGTCCACTCAGATCTACAGCGGCGGCGGTGCACGCTGGCGGCGATTCTTGCCAAGATCTATTTGAAATGGCTACAGTTGAGTAGGGTGACAAACCCTAAGGGTTTTGGCTTCTATTTATAAGCCAAAACGGCCCTCCAACGGCTGGATGGATAAGTCTGCGCTCGGCTGACTCAGCGGCCGCGTGTGACTCTTCGTATTCTACTAGTCGACGCGCCTCACCTCGGGGGCTCGGCTACTTCTACTCGACTACCTGGGAAGCGACAAGACTCAGGACCATCTCAGGACACATTCTACAAGATGACCCTTCCATTCGAGAGGAAGTACTCGACTCAAGGCTCAGGGGCTCCGTGCCACGTGTCCTTCGGTTTTTTCTCTGGATTTTTCGGGATATTCTTGCCAAGACTTCAGATGGACCCTCAGCCAGAGCCTACGACTCAACCTAAGGCTCGGGGGCTACTCCATATGGAGTGCGATTTTGCAATCGCACTTCCATATCAGCTTTGGCTTCAAGACAACACTGGCATTGTTGAAGACCTTCAAGGGTAGCACTCGAGGATGCTTGGGACTACTCGAGAAGACTTCAAGATTGCACAAACATCAGCTGGAGTACATTCCAGCCTCGGGATGCTTCGACTACTCTTGAGGACTTTAGACTTGTAGTACACGGGGACGCTTGAGGACTACTCGTTAAGGCTGTCAAGACTACTTGAAGCTATCCTTCTCGACTACAAAGTACTCGGGGGCTTGTCGTATGGACCTCCCTAGGCCCACTACCTTGGTGGGTACCAGGACCGACTACTCGGTGGGCCCCTGGGACTACCCGGCTTGCGCTACACGGCACCTGATTGCGTGGAGCACAAGGACTATAGAGGAGAAGTACTCCGTTAGGAAGCTGTACATGTCCCGCACTGTATGGAAGACTCCTAGACGTACTCGACTAGTACTCTCTCCCTACTCTGACTTGTAACCCTGCCTCCTGGGCTATATAAGGCGAGGCAGGGACCCCTTTACACATCATCTCATCTTACGGCGTACAATTACACCATCTTGTAATCGTACCCAATCAATCCAGAGCTACGCAGCATACAGGACGTAGGGTATTACGCACCTCGCGGCCCGAACCTGTCTAAATTGTGTGCCACGTGTCTCTTCCTTCGAGTTACCGATCTCGGCGGGCCACATTCATCTACTTCGGGTACCCCCCTTAGTAGGTTGCCGGTCTAAAACACCGACAGCCGCCGCGTGAGGCACCAGTGACGTGGCTGTCTACGTGGCCTCGGCCTCCGTGATCACCTCCGCCACCGGCTCTCCTGCCAGCCCTGTGTGAGGAGCTCCCGCCGCCGCTGCCTCCACCGCCAGCATCACCATGAGCAGCAGCGCCGCGACTACCACCAGCGCTGCCGGCACTGTTGCTTCCCTAATAAGGTCCACCAGATGATGCCCTAGTACGGTTGGGGTTCTGCGGTAGTTCTCCTCGAGTACGGTTGCATTCGTTGTCCGCTGGAATGCGACTTGTGGCTTCATGGTCGGGTTTGCGAGTTCTGAGGGGAGGCACTTGAGCGACTCTGTTGTCGACTCTCATGAAGTAGGCGTCCTCCACGAGCTTGGCGATTACTTCTCCCACGCGCATCCCCTAAGCCTGACGTGCTATCGTGGTGATAGACATGAGGCACTATTCTGGGGTTGTGTGCACCCGACTTTCGACTTGGTCGAGGGCCTCTGTGAGATTCGGTATGGGAAGGTTCTCACGGAGATGTCTACGCCGTTCGTTCTGCTTCCTGTTGCACTCATGTCGCTCGTTCTTGTCATCGTTGGTTTCGTCCGCGGGTGCATTGGCAGAAAGTCGTCTGCTGAAATATCTTTAAAGTAACGGTCAGGGCAGGTCCCTAAGGGTCCCGGCGTCTCGCCGGCAGCCATGAAGACTTGGTGATCGGGAGTGCCGAGACCTGAGTCGGTAGTCGCCACCTCTGTTGGAGTGTGCTCCTCTGCTGGAGCTAGTGGTGTTCCCTCCTGGAAGGGAAGCGAGTCGAGGTAGGCGACGCAGCGTGAGTTCCTGTCTGTGAGGTCTGCAGGCTTGTGGTCTGGCCAGTAGACGACTCTCCCGGCGGGTGTAGATGTTATAACCAGGTCGGTAGCTGGTCCTGATAGCGGTTGCTCAGTCGTGGAGATCTCAGCCTCAGGCTTGTCAGGGTCTGATCCGAAGTCGAACTCGTAGAAAGAGTCTGAGTAGTAGCCGGAGGCGGGGTTGGAGTCTGAGGTGTAGTCGGAAACGATCTCCTTGCCGGCCCGGCGCGCAGTGAGAGCCTTTGCATGGGCCTTGCTAGCGTTGCAGAGTCCGTATGGGAAGTGCTCATGTAGTGGGAAGTCTGCACGTGATGGATCAGTAGCCGGCTCGCATGCGATGGCCCACGGGGACGTCGAGTTCGAGTTGGAGGCGGATCCAAACTCAAAGTCGGCGTGTTGGTTGTAGAGCAAAATTTCATAGAATTTTCCAGTGAGGTCGCCCGTGATCATTTCGGGAAGCGTCACAAGCCCAGTGCTCGGGTTGGGAGCCATTGTGAGGCGGCGTTGGAAAGATCCGGCGCCGTCAGTAGTGCAAACCCAGGACCCGAAGATGAAGGTGTCGCCGCGGTTGAAGGCGACAGTTGGCTTGATGGAGATTGAAGCCATCGAGTTCGCCATGAGATCTTCGGCGAGATCCCCTACCTGGTGTGCCAGCTGTCGATGTTTTAGACCGGCATCCTACCAAGGGGAGTATCCGAGGTAGATGAATGTGGCCTCGCCGAGATCGGTAACTCGAAGGAAGAGACACGTGGCACACAATTTAGACAGGTTCGGGCCGCGAGGTGCGTAATACCCTACGTCCTGTGTGTAGCGTAGCTCTGGATTGATTGGGTGTGTTTACAAGATGATGTGTATGAGAGAGATAGGGGTCCCTGCCTCGCCTTGTGTAGTCCGGGGGGCAGGGTTACAAGTCGGTTTGAGGAGAGAGTACAAGTCGGGTACGTCTAGGAGTTCTCTACACAGTACAGGACATGTATAGCTTCCTATCCGAGTACTCCTCCACTGTAGTCCTTGCACCCCATGCCATCAGGTGCCGTGTGGCACAAGCCAAGTAGTCCCAGGGGCCCACCGAGTAGTCAGTCCTGGTACCCACCGAGGTAGTTGGCCCAGGGAGGTCCATACGACAACTAGAGTTAGCTTAGCTACTTGTGCTTAACTATCATTTTTATGAGATAGACAAGCTATTGTTGGAGGAGGCCTGAGTGAGGACTCAGCAGCAAGCTACTAAAAGCAGGACTGCTGGCAGAGATGCTTTGCTCCCTCGCTGCTTCCTTGACAGTTGGCAGTTTGGCATGCCGCACGCCGTGTTCACCAACAGTCACGGAGTCACCTACTGCAGATATTGTTTACCTATGAGGGGCTTTGAGTAAGACCCTCTTTTCACTTTTGAGCACGCATTCCTCTTCCTAGGCCATAGCCCCCAGGAGGGACAAAGTTTCTGCAAGGATTTGTTGCTAGAGCATATAGTTAACCGGCCAGGTCTATACTTAAAAAAGAAGCCAGGGATCAAAACACATTACAATTCTCTTGACGAACTGAAGTGACTTTCTCACAGTTAATGCCTTGATGATCTACTTATGGGTCGCTCCCCCAGGGCGACTCAAGGGCGACTCAACGCCACTCGAGGAGCGCCGCCCGCCCGTCCCTGGTAGGCTGCTGTCTCCGCTACTGCCACGGCGGCGGCCAGCGGTGGCGCTGTCAACGCCCGCGTCGCACCTCCCTTCCCCCTTCTTCTTTCTCTTCCCCCACCCTATTCTCCACCTAACCCTAGGTCACTTGACCGCCGCCGCTCGTCGGCGTCCGGTCACCCCTCGTCGGATCTACCTCCTCGTGGCCCGAATCTGCGCTCCCCCTGCCGTGGATGGTGGTTCGCGAGACCAGTGCTGGTCGGCCGGACGTTTGGTTGCCTCGTCGCCGTCCACCGCGCGTCGGATCCGCCTCCCCTGGCAAGGTCCCCCGCCTGGATCTGCAGGTCCCTGGACTGGGGCCCTCATTGGGCATGGTGGTGGGCCTGTGCCTCCGGTGGCCTACTGGTTTCCGCCCGCCGGCCCTTCCTCCCGTTCTGGTGCCTACGGAACTCTGGCACTTGTTGCTGCTGTCGCCGCCGAGTCGATTCTTGGGCTGCCCTAGATGGTTCCCCTCCTCTTCTTGTAGGGTGGGTCCTTGGTGAAACCATGTCTGGTTCTCTGGACTGGCAACGATGACGCTCGTGCGTCATGTCCCTCTTGACGGCGTCACCCAGGATCTGTGCTCGTCCGGGCCTGCCTGTCGGTTCCGGGTGGTGGCTTGGTGGATGGATGCCTGGCGAAAGCCATGTCCGGACTCGGACTGACAACGATGGCGCTTGGGCATCATGTCTCTCCTGAGGGTGTCGTCCCTAGTTGCATCCATGCCTCCACTGCTTGTCGTCAGGTTCCGTTGCCTTGCCGGGAGGTGGTCCTCGTTGTATGTGCTGCCTACTGGTGCTTCTTCGACACTTCATCACCTTGGTCTACTGGAGCGATGACTGCTTTGGCGGATGCTTTGTCGCCGTTACCTGTGTTGGCTTTGTTGCTGGCGGATGTGTTGACACGAAATCAGCACCCTGCGTCAAGCACACAGCAAGCCGAACAAGCTAGCTTCACACGCGAAAAGATTTCGAGACGTGCCAGTCAATTTTTTCTGAAAATTAACAAAATACAAAGTAGTCAGATTCCAAAGCTTGGTACTTGCCGGGTGATACCAGACAGTTCCATATTTACGGCTAGAAAGCCATGTGAGATGACATATAGCTACGAGAAGCTATCTGCCAGCAAACTAGAAGCCATTCGGGTGACGTAAGCATGACGATAGATCGATCTCTATTTTGGACGAAAACCACATGTGCACAAAGCCATGACCGATCCTCGAGGATAAATAATAATAAAACAATAAATAAAGTAAAAAGCATGATAGTAAACGTGTAATAAACAAGCATGCATAGGTTCAAAGCACTAGTCTACCGCATGTCTAGGTACTTCAAAACCCGTCAAGCATGAAAACAAACAAGTTTATCCACTGCATGATAAGACTTATTTGGGAATCACGCCACCATCCATAAATAGATCTATCCACTGCATGATACAATCTAAATATGGAAAGCTAAAAGCACACATTATTTAAGACACAATTTGCAAACACGTTTTACTTGTGAAGGCATAACCGAATGCGGCTGAACAGCCGAATCGGGGTCCATGAAGAAGGAACAAACATTACCAAAAAGGGATAAATCTATCAGATTGAATCGAAATCGAATCCACCGGATGATTAGCTCTAAAACAACCCAAAAACCTGCATCTACCGCATGATACCCGGTTCTTTCAAGATTTATACAAGATTTGACAAGCTTGAACCTGCAACACGTAACAACCTAGATCGATTCGGTTTCGGCTACTAGGGGACATGTGATCCACGTATCAAGGATACGAACTCGAATAGCATAAGGATCATCAAAAGAGTTAAAGCCGATTCAAACCAATCTAGATTGGGCAAAGGGGTGTTACATGAATTTAAACATAAGGTAAAACTCAAAGCAACACGGGGTAACTTAATGAATCTATTTAATTTTGCCAAAATCCAATAGAGCCGATAACTAGCTCCAAGCTAGATCTTAGCCCACCGCATGGCTCATGATCTAACAAAAAACCCTCTTGAACCAAGCTTAAATCTACCGCATGATACTAAGCATGGTAACAAGACTACTTGCATCATGATCTAAATCCATCGCATGATACTAGACATGATACAAGGTTGCCGGTACTTACGGAGGTCGACGGATCGATGAACCCTCTCGAAGAACTCGACGACACGACTAAGGGACTCAAGAGTTTGGCGTGAAGCCGATTTGTATTGAGAATATTTTCGATTACAATTACATACATCCAGGGTCTATATTTATACCCTGTCATGACTTCGAATGGACTACGAGCACAATATTTGATGCCTAATTTATCTCTAAGTGTGATCGCTTATCCATCCATTCGTCCCCTCCGCTCGGGCCACGTCATCATGCAATCCCGCAAAATCAGCGCAAACAGTCCCCCTGCCGAACGGAAGCAAATTGCCGACCGCGGGCTCCTTTGCCGAATCTTTCCGAAGAAACCTTCCTTCTTCCGGACGGATTTTTTCACCGAGTTGGGCCCACAAATCAGACTCCTTCCTGTACCAAATTTTGGTGTTAACATATGCCCCTTCAATTACGGGATAAAAGTGATTTTATTCCGGAATTGACTCCAGTCACCAACGTCTTCAAATTGAATCCGTTCAACACCTATTCTCTCTCTTCGCAATCCATTGGAGCCTCCGTCCAGATCCAAACCCTAGGTCATCTTTTCCCCAAGCTCAAATCCCCAATGGCAGGTCAAAATCAAGCTGCTCAGGTAAATCTCATCCCCGTAAGCTTCATTTGGCATTATCTTTTCGATTTTTACCTCAGATTTCTCCTCCGCCTTTTCTCAATAGGAGCTTTCCACCGAGCTTTTGATTCGCACTGAGGTCAATTCGACGTCTTACTTCCTCGGTCCTGTGGGAAATTCTGATCCTCGCAAGTTCATCGCAACCGAATCCCAAAGAGTTCCTTTCAAAGCGGCTTTATCTAAGCCCTCTCTGTGGCAAGATGCTTTCAAGAACTGGCCCTTGCCCCCAATTGCAGGCTAGAGAAACTGGTACAAAAGGGTGCTTGCAGATAATAGTGCCAAGACTCAAATTTGGGAAAGTCTCTGTATTGCTCAGTGTTTGGAGCTTTCTTTGGCCGAGACCCCAAAAAATGAAGATCTTTTGATAGCAGCCTGTCATTTTTGGTCAAACGGCGTCAATGCCTTCCTCTTTGGTCATGGCCCAATGGCCCCAACCCTGGCCGATGTATACATGATTACCGGCCTTGATGTTTCAGGATCTGTGTACCCCTGGGACTTCAAAGGTTCTACAAGACAAACAGGAGTGAAGCCAGGAAGTGGATATAAATTTTATATCCAGAATCATATGAAAGATGGCCCCCCCTGGGTGAAGTTGAATACAGGGCATTCCTGAACATGTTGTTGTGCAGGTTTATTTTCTGTGGTAAAGCCAATGAACCCACTCTGAATCATATTGTAATGGCTACACAGTTGGCTGGTGGTAAGCGTATTCCTCTTGGAAAATACCTCCTAGGAAGTGTGTATCATATGCTTCATCAGATCATCTCCCAAATGCACACTGGCCAGAAGATATCATGTGTCAACGGCCCTTGGTGGTTTGTGCAGATGTGGCTGCAACTGTACATGCACCAGATTGTCAATATTGACCTCAACAATCGGCTTTTCCCCTCATCCAGCTACAACGAAGGGGAAGTTCAAGTCACCAGAGGATGCCAAACCTATGGGGAAGCTGCCTCAACTGTTCCCATCAACTAGAATGTCAGTCAGCTTTTTGAGCTCTTTTTCAGAGGCTTCCCTGACCCTCTTTGGCTTCCCTACCTGGACAATGATAATTTAACCCTCCCCTGTGAATTCTCCTTCGAAGTTGGACGCCAAGATGGAAGGTTTATAGAAATCTTCAATATCTTCATCCATCCATGCCCTCTGCCAGCTGAATTTTGTGGAGAGAGGTTAAACAGTACTTATGAATACTATCAACCGAATATGATGGCCAGACAGCTTGGATGTGGCCAAATGCCCCCAAGACTATTCCTTCATGAATTCCTCAAACCCAGAGAGGAAATCAAGGACAACATTCAAGCCAGAAGGGTCTTCGAGTACGAATGTAGTCCAACTCTTGACACCCGGCCTTTCACACCCATAATATTAGCTCATCCAACCTTCATCTCTTGGTGGCAAGAATTTCATGACCATATCTTCAGTGAGCCGGTACACTCATTTTGCTCGGGGTTGATGCCTGATTTTCAGCCAACATCAGAGGTAACACACTTGACTTCTTCTTCTGATCAGACATTCTTTACCATTAACCATGATCTTCCCCTGCAGAACACAGTGCCTGCCCCTCGAGCCAGGACAATTGCTTATAATGCAGTATACCCAGTCTCAGCATTGGGATTTAAATCCCCAACTTTGGCTCAATTGATGGCCAGGTATGCCACAATGGACCCAATTCTCTCCAGTATCTCTGCTGATAAGAGAAAAGGCCTATCTCTGATTGCACCTCCAGCTGCCAAGAGGAAAAGAACCAGCAAGAAGGTTCCTGTTGAGGTAAGATTTCCCCTTTCTTGATCACAAGATTATCCTTATTCTGATAATTTTCACCTTGTGCAATTTCAGGCTAGAACCCAGCAGCCTTCAGCCTCAGAACCTGCCAATGCTCCATCTATTGGTATGACTCTTATTACCTTGTTTTTCCTTAAAGACCAATATTTGCACTGGCATTTACCCTTAATCTGGCATTTGCAGAAGAAACATTGGTGAATCACCCCATGGAAACCTCTTCCCCTCAGCATGCAAGTTCACCAAGGGCTGAACCATCTTCTGTGCAAGTGGAGATTTTATCTTCATCAGGGACCCAATCACCCCCTTAAACAGAGGTACCAGCTTCACCAGAGATGAATCCATCGACTCAACCAGAAGCCCCAAGCCCCTCAAGGGTTCAATCTCCTCCTGGCCAAGCACAAACCCCAGCTTTAACAGAGGTAAACCCATCTTCACCTCAGCCAGAAACTTCAAATTTGCCAGGGAATGCACCAGTTTCCCCTCAAGCAGAAGCTCCAGCTTTGCCAAGGACTCCTCAAACTCTTGCTCCTTCGGTTGTGCAAGAAATCTTTTCTGAACCTGAACAAAACCTTGCCCTAGTTCAGGGGATCAGATATGAGGTAAGCATACGTGCTAAATTCTGTTATCTTCTTCTTTCAATGAATTACTCCTGACTCGGCAATTTCACCTTTTCAGGATCAAAATCCACCATTATCAAGCCCGTTAGTGATGAATGATCCAGCTGCCGAAACAGGAACTCAAAACCAGGCCTTATCAGAGGAAATCCAGGCAAGGCTCAAAGAGATCTTCACCTGGCTGCAAAAGGACGCTCGAGATCAAATCAGAGATGTCGATTATTTAAAAGAAATGCTTGGGCCCATCAGTCAAAAGCTCCCTGAGGACATCAAGGCTTCGTTGGAGCCCATCTCTGGTCTAGATATTCATTATGTGGCAATAAGGCGAACCTTGAAAAGTGTATCTTCCCGACCAGCTGTTGAGCAAAAGAAAACCAAAGCTGAACAAGCCGCGAAAGAAGCACAAACCCAAACTGAGAGCCACAAGGGAATATTAGCCAATCTGCAAGTTGCTTGCGAATCGAAAATTGCCAGAAAGGCTGCACTAGAGGCAGAGCTAAAGAAGTTATCAGCTGAAATAGAAGCTGACGACAAGAAAATAGTCAAACTTCCTGGACTGATAGAGAAAACCCAAGAGGAAGCATCATCGGCTATAACTGAAGTGGATCAGTGCGAAGCAGAGCTCACCGTCCTGTCCCATGCTCAGCAAGATTACCAGGAACGGATGGAAAATATCCACCAAACAATATCAAATGCCTCCAATGTAGTTGCAAAGTATTTGAACATTTAGCTGTACTGAGCAATGATGTAATCGAATTAACCGTTCTTGTAATATTTGCCTTCTATAAGTTCGCTTTCCTTTTTCTTTGCATGACTTCGATTGCAACTCTAAACGATCCATTCGGCAACTAGTAGTCAAATAGTGCTATACCCGAACAGCACCCCAACTGTAACTCAGCCGAGCCAGTCAACTGAATACGACTCAGCCTTGAATCCCAAACGACCCGATGGCGAGTTGGTCAAGGAAACCTCTCCACCTTCCAAGTTTTTCGGGATACGCGCCATGATCTGAGGCCACGATCTTCCTTACCAGTCCTATAAATAAAACCGTAGGTGCCCCAAGCTCTTCACCAAGCCTTTAGCCTTCAAATCTTTGCCAACCTCGAGCCTTCTTTTCCAAATCACCAGCGCAGCTCCAAGAACCATGGCGGGCAACAACAACAGGCGCCGCGCCACCGATGAGGCGGAAGGGAGTCGCGGCAGCGCATGTCGGAGGCAATGATCGTCAATTTTCTCCATGACCTGTCTTAGATTTTCCTCTGTTTCTGACGATCCTCTCTGTTTCAGGCTCATTCAGTGGAACCCGTCTTCTGCACCGGCCAATCAACCCCTGCCGGATGATTCCTCGGAGTCGGACCACTACTCCCCCGTGCCCTACGGGGAACTTGACGCCCTCCGCTTCAAGGCGGAGCTCGAGGTGGCCCAGCGCGAGCTGGAAGACGTCTCCAAGAAGGCTGGCATCGCCGAACTGGAGTGGGAGGACCAGCGCAAGCAGCTGCTGGCAACCATCGATGGTATAGCCCTTAGATTCCTCCTCGATCCAATTCGGCCCTTGATACTGATCACCACTGCTTTGTAATTTTGCAGCCCGTGACGCCGAGATCAACCAGCTGAAAATGCTAGTGGAGCAATTGGCCGAGAAGGTGAACGCCCGTGGGGACACGCCGGTGGAGCGCCTTGCCGCAGTAGAAAACCGCGTGGACGAGGTAGCCACCCACGGCATCCGTCTGAGCACCACTCTGGGCTTGGCCGCCATGGCGACGCACACCGGCGTCGACTACTCCATCCAGCCTCGCGGCTTCCAGGGCGGCGGACTAGAAGACATCGACGAAATCGAGGTCATCTTGGAGCGCCTCGATGGCCACGGCGACGCCATTGCCGAACTCACTCATCCCCAGTCTGTGCTAAACAGGCTCTTTGATTAGATTGTACTAGGGATGTTTGATTTTCGGCAATAAATAAAAGACCTCAATCTCCATGCTTGTACTGTGATGATTTCTTTGTGTTTGTAACTGCAAGCATTGTTCTTCTCAAATGCATTCGGGAACTTTGCTTGAGCGGAATACGCGAGGATGGATGCCCCTTGGCGCAAAACCCGCAGAAAATCCTCAATTCGGGAATCCATAAGCACTGTTCAATGAAAACCCTTCGCATTCGGGAAGAAAACCCTACCGCTTGGTATTCCAATAACACACGCCAACCAGTCATCACTCCCAATGCACCCTCTCAGTCAATAAAATAGCCCACTGAGATGCCCTGCAAATCCACTCACACACTCATCCATCACTTCACATCTTCTCCCCTGCTCCAGAAGAGAAAACCCCAAGGCCATGGACAAAGGCAAGCAAATCAGGGAGGACAGCACCCCAAAGAAGCGCACCATTCGAGAGTGAGTTTTCCTTCTACTTGCTTCTTGACCTCGTGCGTGATCTCGTGCTTTACCCCCTCTCTGTTTTCTTCATCCTTGATCTGCTTCCTGAAGAAATCTTTGGGACTGAAGAAACGCCTGAATACATCTCCTCTAACTCCTCCCTTGAAGCGGAGGACGCCACGCCAGAGCAGAGGACCAACCACCAGTTACGCCGCCGTGTACGGCACCTGGAGCATGACCTCCGGGACATCACTACTCGCTGCCAGGCCGAACGTGATCGTCGCATGGCTTTGGAGGCATTAGTAGGAGGTAAACATTCCCATCTCCATTTTGATTCCATGCTTGCGCCCGGATCTCTGTTTCTAAACAACTGTTCTTCTGCCTCAGATGTTTCCGATAGGTACAGTAACCTGAAGGCGGCTTGGGACAGCTTGATGGAGGCAGCAAGCCATGGTCATCCCCAGAGCTTCCAAGTTGCGGCCACGGTGGTCCTGGAACAATTGAAGAGGGAGGAGCTGAAGAAGCAAAGAAAAAAGGACTGAGGCATACTTTCGCTTCTTACGCCAGGCCTTCTGCTTCCCACCCCTTCTTGATCCCGAGCAACCTTGTTGCTAGATATAATCCTGCAAGAAGCATTTGTAATGTAGTTTCGTGCTAAGGGCAATACATCTGAGTATTGGCCATTTCCCCTGCTTGGGATCTTTTGTTCTGAAGGCGGCTTCTTTCTTGAACGTCGGCTACTTCTGTGTCAAATGTTTGTAACCCCAATTCTTGTGATCACCGATCAATTTCAATACTAGGATAATATTTCTTCAGATATCTCCCGTTTATTGCAGCAGAAAATTCTTCTCCTAGTAAAGTCTTTAACATATAAGCGTTACCAGGCACACACTTGACTACCCGAAAGGGTCCTTCCCAGTTTGGGGACCATTTGCCGAATGCACTGTATTTGGTTCCAATCGGCAGTAATGCTTTCCATATCAAATCCCCTTCTGCAAATCGCCTAACCTTTACTTTCTTATTGTAATATTTGGCAACTCGCAGCTTGTTCTTTTCAATGTTTTCCAAGGCTTTAAGACGAATCATATGCAAGTCTTCCAATTCATCCATCATTAAGCCACTATAATCTCTGGAGCTTAAGTCTTTTTGCAAAACCACTCTCCTGGAATCTGACTGTACTTCCCAGGGCAAAACAGCATGGTGCCCGTAAACTAATTCATAAGGAGAAGTCTTTGTAGCTCCATGAGGAGCCATTCGGTAAGCCCATAAAGCTTCATTGAGTACCGAATGCCACCTTTTTGGCTTCTGGTCGATCTTTTTTTGTATAAGCTTGATCATGATCTTGTTAGAAGCCTCTGCCTGACCATTAGCTTGGGCATAATAGGGAGAAGAATTAAACAATTTGATCCCCATGCTTTCGGCAAATTCCCTGAACTCCAAGGGCACAAACTGGGCTCCTTGATCAGTTGTGATTGTTTGAGGAATCCCAAACCGATAGATGATGTGTTCTTTAACGAACTCAACCATGTTCTCTGATGTTACCTTCTTCAGTGGAATTTCTTCGACCCATTTGGTAAAATAATCCATTGCCAAAAGCACAAATTTATGCCCCTTGCTCGATGGTGGATTAATTTGGCCAATCAAGTCTATACCCCAGCCCCTGAATGGCCATGGCTTGATAATGGGATTTAGTGCTGATGCAGGAACTCTTTGAATATTTCCAAATTTCTGACAGTCTTGACATCCCTTGTAATACTCAAAGCAATCCTCCAACATCGTCGGCCAAAAACATCCAGATTGCCTGATAACCCATTTCATACAATAGGCCGATTGGTGTGCTCCACAAATCCCATCATGGACTTCACTCATCATTTTTTTCGCCTCTTCTGGGCCCAGGCATCGCAGCAATACCCCAGCCAATGATTTGTAGAATAAACTCCCATCCAGGAGAACAAATTTTATGGCTTTGTACCTGAGCTTCCTAGAAACTTTTCGGGATGGATCTTCCAAATAATCCATGATTTCCTTTCTCCAATCGTCCTCTGCATGATCCATTCCCAGAGCATACATCTCCACGGCAAACGCTTCTTGATTTTCTCTATATCCTAAAGCACTTTGAGCCAACCCGTTTGCTTCTTCATTGTGTTCTCTAGGAATATGTTGTAGAATTACTAGCTGAAAACTCTTCAAGATTTCCCTGCATTCCTCGTAGTAATTCCTCAAGGCATCACTCTTGCACTCATATTGGCCATTCAATTACTTTATAACTAACTCTGCATCTCCATAAACCTCAACTGAAATAGCCCCGGCTTCCCTCAGATATTGAAGCCCTCTAAGCAATGCCTCGTACTCAGCTTGATTGTTTGTAACAGTAGGCTGAATAGGGATAGCAAACTCAAACATCTCGCCCCTGGGTGAAATTAATAGAATCCCTACTCCCCCACCTTTGCCACATGATGATCCATCAAAAACAAAACCCAATGAGTAATTTCAAGTAAATCATTCGATGGATCACGATGCTCAGTTACAAAATCGGCAATAATCTGACCTTTTATAGCTTTTGCCGATTCGAACTTCAATTCAAACTCAGATAAAGCCAAGATCCACTTGCCAATCCTGCCATTCAAAATTGGCATAGATAACATATGTTTTATTACATCAAACTTGGAGTATACAACGCATTCGGCATTCAACAAGTAGTGCCGAAATTTTGTACACAAGTAGTACACGCATAGGCAAAGCTTCTCTGCAGCCGAATACCTGGTCTCAGGATCAAGTAATTTTCGGCTAAGATACGCTACTACCTGCTCCTTTCCTTCAAATTCTTGAATAAGGGCCGATCCAATGTATCGGCCGCCATGTACAACTTGAAAGGCTTATTTAACTGCGGAGGCACCAGCACCGGTGGTTCCTTCATATATTGCTTGATTTCATCAAAAGCCTTTTGTTGTTCGTCACCCCATATGAACTTCTGATCCTTCCTAAGTTTCAACAATGGAGAAAATGGCAAAACCTTCTGCGACAAATTTGAAATGAACCTTCTCACAAAATTGATCTTGCCAAGCAGTGATTGCAACTCCTTGAGATTAGTTGGAGGGACAACTTCATCAATAGCCTTCATGCTCTTCTTGCCAACTTCAATCCCTCCTTCGTGCACCAGGAATCCCAAGAATTCTCCAGCTGATACTCCAAAAGCACATTTGTTTGGATTCATCTTCAAGCCATGCTTCCTGGTGCATTCCAAAGTTCTCTTTACGTCCTCCAAATGTGAGTCATGATTCAAAGATTTGATCACGACGTCATCAATGTAAATCTCAACAATTTTGCCGATCAACTCATGAAAGATATAATTCATTGCTCGCTGATACGTTGCACCGACATTTTTCAACCCAAATGTCATGACTATCCATTCAAATAAGCCTATGTGACCAGGACATCTGAAGGCTGTCTTCGATATATCCTCTATTGCCATGAAAATTTGGTTGTATCCTGCATTACCATCCATGAAGCTGATAACTTTATGCCCAGCAGCAGCATCAACCAACAAGTCGGCAACAGGCATTGGGTACCCATCCATAGGAGTGGCTCTGTTCAAATCTTTGAAATCTATACAAACTCTCATCTTCCCATTTTTCTTGTAGACAGGGACGATATTAGAGATCCACTCCGCATACCTGCATGGCCGAATAAAATCTGCATCAAGTAGCCTTTCAACTTCCTTCTTCACATCGGCCCATACTTCATCCTTGTAGATTTTCCGAGGAGGTTGCTTATAGGGTCTAAAACCAGGCTTGATTGACAACTGATGCTCAACGATGGAGCGATCTAATCCAGGCATCTCCGAATAATCCCAGGCGAAGCAATCTTTATATTCCTTTAACAACTTGATTAACTCCTCCCTGAAATCTGATTCCAAGTTAGCACTGATAAATGTCAGCCTTGGCTTGTCACCGTTTCCAATATCAACTTCCTCCAGTTTGTCAGCCGACATGAATCCTCATCCAACTTGCCATCAGTTCCATCAACGGGATTGTCCATTAAAAATTACTATAAGAGCCGTCTGCTTGAATCGGCTGTTGATCACTGCTGACAGGCTCAACAGGACCTTCTCCCCAGTCTTTCCCTGAGAAACAATCGATTCCTTGATATTCCCAAAAAGCTGGTTCTACATTTGCAATGCTCACCGAGTCATCTGCCTGGACCACCTCAATATCGTCATATATCCATTGAATGAGTTGTTGATGCATGGTAGATGGGATGCAGCAATTGGCGTGGATCCAGTCCCGCCCAAGCAGCAGGCTATAAGCTCCTTTGTCGTCGATGACAAAGAAGGTCGTGAGCAATGTCTTGGACCCAATCATTAAGTCCATGTGCACGCACCCTCTGGTGTCCGAAGGATTCCCAGTGAAATCATTCAGGATTATGCTCGTCGGCGTCAAATCCCCGGGGCCCATGCCAAGCTTCCTAAAGGTGGTGTACGGCATCACGTTGACTGCGGCCCCGCCATCAACAAACATCTTAGTCAATGGCTTGCCATTGACGTATCCCTTCAATTATAACGGCCTCATGTGTCGATTCTTGGCCGGTTTGTCGAAGGTGGCCTGTTTGGCCAACACGAGCTGCGCCATCAACCCCCCAAGCTGATCATCATCGTTGATTTCCAGGGACGTCTCCTCCTGCACAACCTGATTAGCGGGAGCCATAAACTCATTTGGCAAAAAGTATACCATGCATGTCGGAGCCGAACGACCCGATCCTTCAGGCTTGTCCTTTGGGCGCCAAACTTGTTTCTTCTAGATCCCTGCCTGCCTCAATTCTCGGTTCCTCAAGCGCTGAACCCTCCTTTTCTGACTTTTTCGCAAACCAGGCGGGCACCACTGTCCCTCTTGCCAGATGTATTCGTCTTCGTCTTCTTCCTGATCAGCCCATCTCTGATCAGCTTGCCTCTTCCTGGGGTGATTAATGACCTCAATTATTTTTTGACGCCGATCGTCACTAGGATGTATCCTTCCAATTCTTTCATGGACGGATCGGCGATTGACAGTCTCCTGCCTATACTCAAAGTACCACTGCATTCAGGGCAATTTCTCAATGTAGGAAGTTTTAAGCCCTCATTCCAACAGTGTCTGAAGAATGCACACCCCCAATGTGCACGCTCTTGCTCTCGCGTGTACTGGTCCAATTATCTCCTGCGCGCTTCTTCCTCAGACCTGCGCCTCTCCTCCTCGTGTCTCCGCTTCTGGTAGCGTTCCTTCTCTAGCTGAAGCTGCCACTTGTTGAGGAGGATGCGCGTAGTGACCCTAGGTTTGGCCCTAGATGACTCCCCAATTTCGATATGGCTTTTGAGGACACGAGGGGCTTCCCCGTGGACCTGGTCCAGTGTAACTTGTCGTGCTGGATCTACTGCTCCATCCTGTCTTGTTCTAGCTGACGTCAAGACCTTGACCTTTCCTTTCTCCTCAGCAATTACCATGTTGACAGAGAAGCTTATCATATTCTGAGGGAAAGGATGGCCATCCAGTTTCATCTTGTTGTCAAACTTCAGATGTCCCTCCTGGATAGCCTTCTGGATCCTCATCCTGAAGGCCCTGCAGTCATTGATGGAGTGCGAATTCCTGTCATGGAAGCCACAATAACGTTTTTCTTTAATCCAATCGGGCCGAAGCATAGAATGCCCTTCAGGCAACTTGATTCGGCCCTCTTTTACCAAGAACTCAAATAGCTTATCGGCTTTGGTGACGTCAAAGTCGTATGTGCCCTTGGTCTGTTTGATCCAACGCTTGTTCATGGTAAACGGCTCTTTGCCCCACATGATCTCAGCGGCAGCTATTTCCTGATCATCGTCAGAATCTTCCATCTGGTCGGCCTTCTCCAGGAACTGATTATAGATGTCAGCTATGTCGTGCTGCTTGTTGAACCTGGTGTCTTTCTTAAACCCATAGGCCTGGTTGCTCATCAATGACAGCTTTTGAGACAATTGGCCCAGATTATCAAACTCCATTCCAAACAACTTTTCTCGCCCGGCCGGCAGCATTCCTGCAACGGCCATATCGGCCAACTGATCATCTGGCAGATTCAACGAAAAACACATGCCTTTAACGTCCCCGAATCTCCTGAGGAACTCCAAAGGCGTCTCATTGTGTCTCTGCTTCAAAGTGGTGAGGTCTATGAGCTTCTTTTCTATGCTACCACTGAAGTAATGAGCGTGGAATTTTCGCTCCAGCTCCCTCCACGTGCCAACTGACTGGGGAGGCAAAGAAGTAAACCACTGGAACGCGAAGCCCGTCAATGACATGGGGAAATACCTAACCCTGAATGCCTCATCGGCTGAGGCCTCTCCAAGCTGCATCAGATAACGAGCAATGTGATCCACTGTGCTCGTGTCATCCTGCCCAGAAAACTTTGTAAACTCTATGGGAGGCTTCACCCTGGGCGGCAGGACCACTCTGTAATACCACTCCGGGAAGGGAGGCGTGTAGGCTGGTCCTTGCATTTTAGGTTTGAGGCCGAATTGATTTTGCATCAGATCGGCCATCTTCTGAACCTGAATATCGTCCTCCTGCACTCCTGCAGCTGCACCGTATCCCGGATTCGGGAGAGCGTCAATGGCACCATAGTCCACAACTTCGTGGTAACCTCCACCGTACAGGTTCTTCTGCAATCTGTTGCTAGCTGGGGCAATCTTGTAGGTCGAAGCGAGCGGAACTCCAGACGACCCGAACGCCAAATCCCCATACGTAGGCTGATATGGATTTGGCTGCTGAATCGGTTGACCTGCATTGCCTTGCGGGGGTGGCTGGACTGGCTGTCCTCCTGCAGCTCGCAAAGGAGGTTGAACTGGCTGACTTCCAGCGCCTTGCGGAGGGGGTTGGACGGGATGGCTCCCAATGCTCTGTGGAGGAGGCTGGACTGGCTGGCTTCGTAATGGTGGCTGAGCTGCTGGTTGAGCAGAGCTGGACTCTCCAATCTCCGCACAGTATCCCTGAGGGGATACTCGACTGAATATTTGCTCCATGCCCGGGCCAAACACTCCCACCATCATCTGTTTGAACATGCCCAAGAAAGCCTTATGATGCCTACCCATCACATCATCCGCAGCATCCCGAAACGCTTGCATGCACTCTTCCTTCTCCTGAAGAGTTGTGGCGTCAGTCTCTCCTGACAGGAGAACCCTGGGCATTTCGTTCTTGAGATACGGAACGCCACTTCTGTTCTTTTTGAATGACAGCAAACACTTCTACTGGAACTGATCTGTAGCATCTTTCAGTTGTTGCAGTTGCTCTGGAGAAAGGTCCTCAATGGCGACGTCCAGGATGTCACCGATTTCTGGCATCTTGATTTTCAACTGAAGTGGTCCCACCGAGCGTGCCAAAAAGTGTGTTGACACGAAATCAGCACACTGCGTCAAGCACACAGCAAGCCGAACAAGCTAGCTTCACACACGAAAAGATTTCGAGACGTGCCAGTCAATTTTCCCTGAAAATTAACAAAAGACAAAGTAGTCAGATTCCAAAGCTTGGAACTTGCCGGGTGATACCAGACAGTTCCATATTTACGGCTAGAAAGCCATGTGAGATGACATATAGCTACGAGAAGCTATCTGCCAGCAAACTAGAAGCCATTCGGGAACTTTAAAGTGTAAAACAAGGTATAGCCGAACGGGTGACGTAAGCATGACGATAGATCGGTCTCTATTTTGGACGAAAACCACATTTGCACAAAGCCATGACCGATCCTCGAGGATAAATAACAATAAAACAATAAATAAAGTAAAAAGCATGATAGTAAACGTGTAATAAACAAGCATGCATAGGTTCAAAGCACTAGTATACCGCATGTCTAGGTACTTCAAAACCCGTCAAGCATGAAAACAAACAAGTTTATCCACCGCATGATACGACTTATTTGGGAATCACGCCACCATCCATAAATAGATCTATCCACCGCATGATACAATCTAAATATGGAAAGCTAAAAGCACACATTATTTAAGACACAATTTGCAAACACGTTTTACTTGTGAAGGCATAACCGAATGCGGCTGAACAGCCGAATCGGGGTCCATGAAGAAGGAACAAACATTACCAAAAAAGGTTAAATCTATCAGATTGAATCGAAATCTAATCCACCGGATGATTAGCTCTAAAACAACCCAAAAACCTGCATCTACCGCATGATACCCGGTTCTTTCAAGATTTATACAAGATTTGACAAGCTTGAACCCGCAACACGTAACAACCTAGATCGATTCGGTTTCGGCTACTAGGGGACATGTGATCCACGTATCAAGGATACGAACTCGAATCGCATAAGGATCATCAAAAGAGTTAAAGCCGATTCAAACCAATCTAGATTGGGCAAAGGGGTGTTACATGAATTTAAACATAAGGTAAAACTCAAAGCAACACGGGGTAACTTAATGAATCTATTGAATTTTGCCAAAATCCAATAGAGCCGATAACTAGCTCCAAGCTAGATCTTAGCCCACCGCATGGGTCATGATCTAACAAGAAACCCTTTTGAACCAAGCTTAAATGTACCGCATGATACTAAGCATGGTAACAAGACTACTTGCATCATGATCTAAATCCACCGCATGATACTAGACGTGATACAAGGTTGTCGGTACTTACGGAGGTCGACGGATCGATGAACCCTCTCGAAGAACTCGACGACACGACTAAGGGACTCAAGAGTTTGGCGTGAAGCCGGTTTGTATTGAGAATATTTTCGATTACAATTGCATACATCGAGGGTCTATATTTATACCCTGTCATGATTTCGAATTGACTACGAGCACAATATTTGATGCCTAATTTATCTCTAAGTGCGATCGCTTATCCATCCATTCGTCCCCTCCGCTCGGGTCACGTCATCACGCAATCCCGCATAATCAGCGCAAACAGTCCCCCTGCCGAACGGAAGCAAATTGCCGACCGCGGGCTCCTTTGCCGAATCTTTCCGAAGAAACCATACTTCTTCCGGACGGATTTTTTCACCGAGTTGGGTCCACAAATCAGACTCCTTCCTGTACCAAATTTTGGTGTTAACAGGATGCTTGGCCGCCCATTCTACTATTGCTTTGGCGGATGCTTTGCCGCCCTGCTGCTTTATCGTGCGGATGCTTTGCCGCTCCTTGCTCCAGCGGATGCTTGGCCGCTGTGATTGTGATGCTCTTTGGTCATCTCCGGCGGATGCTTTGCCGCTGCGGTTGTGCTGCTCTTTGGTTGACTACGCCGGATGCTTCGCCGTTGTGAGGGGGCTCCTAGGTGGATGCTTGGCCACCCTTCATTGTGGGATTATCTCGCTCGTCGGACCTAGTGGTGTCGTTTCTTGAGTAGGTTCAGTTCAGCAGTTCGGTTTGGTGGGTTGAGTGGGATCTGCCCCCCTTGTGTTTCAGTAGTTGTCCTGTTGTTGGTTTCTGCTGGCTTTTTTTCATTTTTTTCCTCTTCTGATAGTCCTTCGTGGGCTTGTATTGGCCAACCCCTATTTGGTTGTTTCGAGCAATGTCTGTAAACTGCTTCCTTCTTAATGAAATACATGCTAAGGCACGTTCGCAAAAAAATGATCTACTTATGCACAGACAAGTGTCTGGACTCTGGAGAAAGGAACAATAACAGAAGCCACTTTCTCACTTTCTTCACGTACAAGTCACCCTGTTTGTTTAGCTTATCAGCCATTAGTCAGCAGTACTTTTCACTAGGAACAAATCAGTCATCAAATCAATTACCAGCCACTAATATTTTTCTCTTGAAACAAATCAGCACCCGCCACCAGCTAAACAAACAGTCGCCGACGCGCTGCCAAATGTCATTCTGGAGTTCTGAACATGTATCTTTCACTCTCCTAATTCAACTAAATAAGATAACTCATTTTTTGTACAATGGAAAAAAGATCTCGATCCGATCGTCATCCGATGCATATATACACAGCCCTAATTTATACCATTACATGATTTCATTCGAATAGTAGAGGGAGTTCATAAAAGAAACTGAGAATAGGCCTAGCCGTATATTCTACACGATTAAATCAGTACCCATTCTTGATGAAGACCCTGCAGCTGCTATTGTTGATATGAAGCTTCGTCTTGGGTGAGATTTTCCCGTCCAGGCAGCTTCTAGCGATGTAGGCACCTCGACGGTCAACATCTTTGGAGGGCAGACGGTTATTGTTTCTGTCTGTGTCTATGGTTAAGACCTCCAGAGCAGGGCCATTCTCCGCTGCATGGATAGGAGCTCGGCTTGCCCTTGTGTGCCTATGAAACCAGACATGCAAATATTCCTCAGGTGCTTGTATGGACACTTCGGGAGATTCCTAAGGCGCTCTACTTCTGCATTCCCGCGGCCTGAAATGTTGAACTACAAAGGGATGGTGTGAGCAATGCTAGCAGTCCGCAGGAAAATACATAACAACAATTACATGGAACAATGGCAGTGGCGATGTATATGCAGACAATCAAAGGGACAGACAGCTTAACATCTCTAGTAGAGACAGCCAACCCTAGAAGAGTACTTACATGGATTTGAAGCTCTTCGATTAGCGGAGCAGCCCTCAAGAAAGAAGCCAGAGAGAGATGATTGTTATCCAAATTTCGGGGGAGTGACGCAACAGCAACTTTAAATGCCTCAGCTGAGGGAAATTGGATGATTTTTGCAGCAACGCAGATGACTGAAATATAAAAAACCGTGAGTCATTCCAACAGAAAAGTGTGAGCATAATGGCTAGAATAAAAATTGTGAGAATAAGGACCAAGGTCATGACTTAGAAACCATTGCCAGAACAAACCTGTACTCCAAGAGGAATTTGCAGAGTCAGATTTTGTATCCTTGCAAGAATTTTGGGAAGAACATTGAGAGCATGCTCAAACGTTATAAAATTACTAACACAAATTTCAGCATCTTTTAGTTCCTGTGCTTGAATGGTATGAGCAGGAAGCTGCAGGCCATTGTAGATGTAAGTCCTGAGTGCGGCATGTATTTCGATCTTTGTCATCTTGCAGTTTGCAACACGCAAGTATAGTAGGTGGGACAACCGACGATCAACTATTAACTCATCTTCCAAATCACATCTAGCTATACTCAGCCACTCAAGATTAGAACAACCTGACAGCATATCTTGAAGGTCCTTTCTGGTGACATGCAGCAAGTACAGGTCAAGCCTTCTGAGCTTTGGAAAACCACTGAACTGGGATGGTAACTTGAAAGATACAAAGCTTAGTTGAATTTGCTGCAGACGGGACATGGTTTCCCTATCAAGAAGTTCAAAGAGGAATTTATATCGTTCAGTGTGGTCAAAATAATTTTCTGGCACTAACTCAAGAGCTAGATTCTTTGTCGATGACGCTGCTGCAAAACAGACCCAGTTATCCAGATGAACAAGTAGAATTATGTCGAACTCGACTTTGATCTCGAGGGTTTCAACCACCTTGCCATGGTGCAGTTTCAAGACTCGATTTACATTGTCAATGAACTTCCGAGCACGATAGTTCCCTGCGATGTATTTTCCAGACATTTTACTGCCATCAAACCTTAGTTTTGAGTGAATCATCCATGTGTTGCCCATTGGCTTGACAGAACACTAGTCCTTACAGCCTCTTTGAGCTCCAATTTTGAAAATACAATGCACTGCACATCCTGCAACAAAGTAAAACAAATTATTATGTTTGCATGTTTAATCTTATACTCAAACACCAATCTGAAAAGGAGAAATTGGAGTATTGGACACACCTCTGGAAGGTCTTCAAACTGAACATCATATTTTCCTTTTTCACAGATTCGTTTGCGGAACCAAAGATATGATCTCTTTCCTCTGCCAGGATTTTGGGTTAGGGTGGTCCAAAATTTTTTTAAAAAAAGTCGCAAATATAACATGCCAACATACAAGTATATAATTTACTAAAACACAATACGAATATATTAAAATTTGTTTTAAAAGAAGCTTTCTACATTGGGCCAGCCATTGCATTTGTACATGCCTATTAGGCTGCACTTTGTGGGGTTACATGAGCAGACAAAAACTAAGGGTACGCCATATGACCCACCTGGTATACTCATTAGACTGTCCTTGCATTGTTCGTTGTTGCGGTGCTGCACTAGACATTGCCAACTGTCAAGTTTCCCTACAATGTGTTTTTTTTAGCATGTTTCCCTAGAATGTGTTGAAAAGAAGTTGTTGAACACCAAAGCATTCATTGTTTCCCATTGGTTTAGTTTCCACTGGGTGGAACCTTTTTTTTTTTGCTGCAGGCACTAATATTCGAGGGACCTGACCAGTGATCACCTGAGCGTGGCATAATGCAGGTGTAAAAAGAGGATAAATTCTTCCATTCTGGATAGGTTTTTATTTAAAGACACAAGTAGACCAATCATTGGGTACAAATCCTTTGCATAATCGGTTTGAACAACATGGTTTTACTTGCAAAAGGATGATGACACTATCCAAAATCTGAACCCACTGATAGAAGATTATAGAAGTTGGTTGGTTCCCAGAGTTTGGCGAGCCAATACTCAATAGTGAACATATGGTTAATCCAATAGTAACGATGTTTAAAGCCCCCCCGAAACCATGCTTGTAGCACACAATAGGGGCCAAGGGATAAGAATTGCTACTAGGTAATGCCAGCATATTTACAAGAGTATATGGTGGTTCAGCAAACTGGTTACCTGCAGTTCTTGGTGTGAGAAAATTCTTTGATGAACGTACTAGTGTACTACCGTAAATCACGTTGCACTTTTGTATATTCTAAAGCACCCAAAATCCTGATCATAAATTAAAACTAGTTGCTAATTGGAAGATCATGTAGGTATCATACAAAAGAAGGCATCTTTTGTTACACATCACATTATCCCAATTTAGTAGCAATGCACACATTTAAATTAAACACTCAATCAAAGAATACGTGTGGATGATTTGGTTTAAAAGTATATATACCTAGTTGTGGTGCCACAATTTGTTGCGATAGAGGCGGGCTAGGGTGCCGCGCGCGTACTGGGTGAAGTCGCATGCGCCAACGACGATGTCGCATGTGCCTACCACGATGTGGGTGACGCACTAGCCCAGAAACGATTTGTCCTGGCGGCTAAAACCGGTTTTTGCTGGCGGGCGCAGCACCTGTCAGCAACTTTGAGCCAGCAGAAATAGCCCTTTGTGTTGGCAGGGCACCATCCTCGCTGTTGTGGTCTTGATAATAGGTTTATTGCTTGGTAGCTACATAACAGCCGGACTGTCTAAGAAATGAGTGAGGCAAAGTTGTATTGATTTGTGAGTGAGGCCCCTATTGTAGTGTACTTTAATTTGTTTTGGTTTGAAGTGTGCTTTGAAACTTTTGTCACCATGCATGTTGTTTGTGTGAAATAAACCTTTCTAAGGTGCTGTTTGTGTTGATATTTCAGTTTGAATTTGACTTGTTGTTGTTGTCCATGTTGAAATATTGATGACTTGTATCAATTTCAAACTATTTTTAGCTTCACTGTGTTGGCGGGTGCATATGAAAGCCGCCAGTAGTAAAGATCCCTGCTGGTGGTCGATATAAACCACCCGCCAGCAGAAATGAGACCATTTGTGCTGACGGGTGGCTTATGTAGACCGCCTCCACTAATCCTTCTATGCTGGAGGTCGACATAACTCGCCCGCCAGTATAAATGGCACCATTTGTGATGGCGGGTGGTTTATGTCGCCCGCCAGCACTGATGCTTGAATGCTGGCGGTTGTTGGCCCGGCACCCCTGTGCCCCACTTTGCTAGCGGTTGCTAGTTGTACCCTCCAACACACTAATTTACTTGTGCTAGGACAAATCGTTTCTAGCCTAGTGACGCCGACCACGACGTCGGTGGCGATGACGACCTTGTCGCCCAGAGGCATCAACTCGTCCTCGCCCAGGCCCTCGCGAGCGTCCTTGATGCGCCGCAGCGCGCTGCCGACGCGCTCCACCCCGCAACCGAGGCGCAGCAGGCCGCCGGCGATGCCGGGACCGGGCAGATCCTAACTGTAGACGATGAGGCATTCCGACGCGGCAGCGTCTTGGTAGCGGCGGCAAATGTTAGCCTCATGTCCGTGTGCCACCGCAGACACGGCGCGCAGCCTCGGCAGCATGGCGTCGGCCATGGCCACTCGGTTTGTTTAGTTGGAAAAAACTAGCAAAAGTAACTGTTTCAACTCCTGTAGCACTCCTGTAGCACGTTTCGTTTGTTTGTGGCAAATATTATCCTACAAAAGATTCGGCTCGTGATGTACAACAGAATTGTGTTATTAGTAATTTTTACCTACATTTACTGCTCGGAATATATGTCTTTTTGTGTATTTAATGTGATGTGACGGAGAGAGTTGAAAAACCAGGCCCCGGGTGGATGGCAACAAACCGGCTGCCTTTTGGGATAAAAAACGGAGAGAGATTGTAGTTGAATAAATATCTAGACGATGTGAGGACTGAGGAGAGGCAAATAGCGGGTTTAGACATTTAACGATAGACCTGCCGTTACAGCGTTTAACGAACTATAGCTAGCTTTAGCGAGCTAAATGCCTCAGCACTTCAGCAGTTGCCCTTCTCAGAAGCTATAGCCAGCTATATCGGCATCTATAGCCGGCTACTTGCTACTTTGGTCACGAACAAACTGGTTCGCAATTAGTTATCGAATCTCTACCATGTCCGTTGTGGAAATACTGATCGGTTTCACTTTAAACTAATCCGATTTTACTTATTTTGATCACATAAATGCATCCATCTCCTAGCCTGTAAATGTGCAATTCAGTATTTTATTTCTTTTGCTATAAGGATTAGGAAATATCTCAACAGCTCAGTTCTAAAACTCGAAGAAGGGATAGATGAACTCATAAGATGCAACTTTAACTAGCAACTTATACAAAATTATCATTACCCTTATTTTGAATAAAACTGATTACAGTTTATGTTAATGCAATCTAAGAATAATATTTTTCATGTATTGTTGGTCAAAGTCTAAAATTTTGACGAGCGTGCCATTTCTTAACCTCAGTAAGGAAAGTATAATTTTTGCTTTATACACTTTTCCGTAAGAATTTTATATTTGGACCCCTGAGGGAAATAATTTCAAAAATTCACCCATAGCACGGCGCTAAAAGTCACGACCAAATTTGCTTATACTAAATGACATATACTCAGAACAGAAGTAGGGACTAAACTCTGCAACAATACAGAACCACAGAACCACCAGAACACCGAATGGACAAAAGTGATAAAATCAATCAAATCAAAGATACATAGTTATAGGAAACCTACAAAATCAGAATACACCTTCATGTACTTTATATTTTTATCTAAACACAGCTGATGCAACACTGAATAAAACAACCAAATAATGGTCTTGTTTGGATCCATGGTCTAGAGTTAGTTTTGGTTAGTTGTAGCTCAACTAGCACAAAGTATCCAAACATGAGGGCTAGATTGAGCTAGTTTGCATCTAACCCACCCCAAAAAACTATCCCACCCAAGAGGTGCTTATTGGGGCTAGTTCATGTTGGGTCCACCAAAAAGTAACTTGTCTCTCTCCCTCCACCCACACCTAATGATTGAAAAGGTACATTTAATGTCATTCTAACCCTTTTATCCAAACACCTCTAGAGCTAGAGTTAGTTTAAGGCTAGAGCTAGAAACTAGCTCTAACTCTAACCCTGCTAGAGTATCCAAACAGGGCCAATAAACAACACAAACACTGATATGGTTGGATAGGACTTTCACACATGTCGCCATCAGCTGTTGGACGTACGACCCTAGCCGGAACCAGGATAAAATCTGTGTCACTAGTTTCTTAGCACCGGCCATCGAGAGATAGATCTCAACGCTCTTACTAGTTAGTGTCGGGACTACTTTCCGCACCGACAGTTGGAGCGTCGGGTAGGGGACTGCGCGCTGAAGATCAGCTTTCCACCAGCCATCTCGATGGTAATCCGCACCGAGTACAGGTCCCAGAGGTACTCCATGGGCAGCTCGGACCCCCTCCCAGCCGGATTTGAAATCCGGTTCGGGAGCCTGAACTTTCAGGGTATGGGGAACGGCTACCTCATGCGCATCACCAACCGCGCCGAGCTCCACCCGTGGCGGTTGACCGGGCTAGGACCGGTTCCCGCTACACCCGCTGTCGACGCCCCGGCGCTCGCTCAATCGGACGCTGCGGGCCCTTCGGCACCACGATGCCGACGACGCTCCGGCCGGCGCTCTCGCCGGGCACGAATGGAACGACGTCGGGCCGCGCGCGTCGCCTCACAACGCGACGCACCCGCTAGCGAGACGGCGGCGGCACCCACGGAGGAGCGAGCGGTTCCCGAGCCGCGGTTCCCCCACGGGATGCGCAACGCTGCGACAACGTACGCCTCGTTCGCCAGCACTGACGTGGCGGCATACAAGGATATTCCCGGCCACCACCTCCTGGCGGTCAGGAACCTCATTGCCTCCACCAACGACGAGTCCTACCACGGCTCCGCTAGCGAGCTGCCACCCGCCACCTCGCATGGGTACGCGGAGTGGGACTTCTCCGACGTGCCGGACCCAGTGATGTTCCAGCGGTTTCTCGACACCGCGGACTACTGGTTCGGCTGCTCCGACACCTCCAGTGCCGGTAGTTATGACCCCGCACGCGAGTGCTTCATGGTCGTCATCGGTGATGTGGTCGACGGCGCAAGCTCGGCAAGAGCGGGCGACGGAGAGCCCCCGGGACCCAAGAGCGGGTGCGCCCCGGAGCCTGGGGCCGAGCGCTCCCCCACCTCGCCGACGGGTGGCACCGACATCAACACGCAGCTGGCCCAAGCACGCAAGCTCGAGGCGAAGCTCGTGGAGGAGTACCGCGCAGTACGACTCCTGCGTGCCACCATCGTTGTGGAAGCCTCTGTTCGCGGTGAGCGCGTGCGTGAGCTGGGCAAACAGGCCCGCGAGCGCATCAACACCGACTTCAACGTCGACGATCCGAACACGCCACCCCGCATGAGCCAGAAGCTCATTGTAGTCGCAACACTGTTGCGGGCCATTCCCACGCCATCGTCGCCCGAGGCTCGGAACCTGCACCGCGAGGTGCAGGCGCTCATCGAGCAAGCGGCCATTCAACAGGTCGAAAGCTCGGCATCCCGCATGCCCCAGCCAGGCAGTGCGCGGGACGACAGCAACGCTCAGGGCAGGGTGGCGTCTGTCCATGCAGACGGTGCGGCAGGACAACCGACCAACCAGGGTTGAACGCCGGTCAGGGAGCGAATCCTAGACACGCGCGGACAGACCCGGGACGGCGACGCCCTCAATGTCATCAACGCCCGCCGAACGGGCAACACAGAGATACGGGCGGTGGTAGTCTACCAACCACGGCGGGGCGGGCGCTACGACAGCCGTGAGGATCGCTCACCGACGCCGGAACCCCCGGGGACCCGTGTGTTCAGCCGGGAGATCCGCACGGCGAGCTTTCCCCAGCGCTTCCACCAGCCCACGTTGATCGACAAGTACACGGGGGAGACGGACCCTCGTGTGTGGCTCAACGACTATCGCCTGGCATGCCAGCTAGGCGGAGCCACCACCAACGAGGTCATCATCTGCAACCTGCCGCTGCACCTCGCGGACTCGGCCCGGACGTGGCTCGAACACCTGCCGCTGTTGACGGTTAATAGTTGTATCAAAGTTCGTTTAGACTTGCAAGCGGACAAGTCTCCCGTCGTAGTCAAGGGACCCTTCTTCCCTCGAGTGGTGAACCCAAGGTATCGAATCCGTGGAACAATGTGCAACGCAAGGATTCAATCTAGTAAAGCAAGGTAAGCTATCTTATGAAGACAAGTTGCATCTAATCTACTAACTCATAAAGAAAACGAATCTAATCTAATCTACTAAAGAGGTAGCAAGAGAAAGCAAAGAGATAACCGATCTAGAGAGTCTAGATCATGCTTATGTTGTAGCTCCAAACTAGATAGATGAAGATAGAAAAGCGAATCTCATTAAAAGCATCTTTAAATCGTGGCCTTCCATCCGACTCCGAAAACGCCCGCCTTTCGGAACCCCCGTTCTGTCACAATGTATCCCTACTCATGCGGGTAGTCTAGGGCGAGTTCGATAAGAACAAGTTGAAATCACTTGGCCGGTCCGGTATGCACCTCTAGCCACCGCGGCTACAAGAGCACCCTAAGAAATCTATCTTAAGTATAGATTGGGGAAGAAGCAAAACCAAGAAGAAAACAAAATCATCGGGAAGGCACTTGATCCCTAGAAATCGGATTCACTTAAAGACTTCACCATGAATGATTACATGAACAAGATCACCACCGGGATACTACCTCGATTTTGATCCTTGCTCCGGAGCTCCGACGTGGTCTTCCATGCAAGGTTCCCACGTCGGCTAGGGAGACCCTAGACAACTAGCGCGACCCTCATCTCCGAGATGGTGTCCCTCAAGCTTCTCTGCTCTTCGGCGGCGGATGACGGATTGGATGATGCGTGGCTCTCGGTCAGGGGGTTATAAATAGCCCGAGATGCAACTAGGTCAAAGGGGAGGCCGACTGGGCCCCGGAAAAGGCTGGGCCGGCCGGCCTGGGCCGACCGGCCTGGGCCCATCCCGGCCCAGTCTGTGTCCTCCTTCGTCTGGTATTGCTTCCCGAGTCTTCTAGATCCTCTCCCCTTTTGCATGTGGTCCCTTGTCGCCGGTTTCTCTCCGAATTGGACGAAGCTCCTTGTCTTGCAAAATTCAGCACTTTTCTGGCTAGGTCCTCGGAGTTTGTCATCTTCTCGGGCTTGGTCCTTGGGCTCTTGGAGTCATGTTCGCTTCATTGTTTGACTTGTACCGGGCTTCAAGGTCTTGTCATGAGGTGCTTAATGAACTTATCCCGGAAGTCTTGCTTTCAACGTTAAAACTTTGTGTAAACACTTAACTCCAAAACCGACATGCACAAGTGAACTTGTTATACCACGGGGGTTAGTACCAATGGATGGATAAGATACAAAAGTCATGCTAACACCGAAGGTAAACTCATGGCTAGGTTGACGGATTTTCACCATCAACAGCTCCCCCATGCTTAAACCTTGCTCGTCCTCGAGTAAGCCTTCGATGGATATCATCGTTGCCCTTCATTGTTTAAACCTCGCACTTGATCATACATGAGAAAACATAATGCTCTCACAAGTTTAGTTCGTTAAAGTTCCATAATGTACTAGGCTTCATCCCTACGGAGGGTAGATATTTAATTTAGCTTATCCCACAAGTATTAACATGCTCCCAAAATTCAAATAGATCTCAGAAATTTTGAAATAAAGAACAAGAAAAAAAGAGCTAAACCAAGTTCACAAATTTAAACCGCCTTGCATCTTGCTCATGAACTCTCATCTCATCTTGTCTCTCAAGCCTATTTTTTCTACTCCTTTCCCTCTCATAACATTCATATATGTGGTAGGCTTTATATGGAGCTCATTGGGAAAGTTTAGTCCTACCAAGATATTATAAATGAGATGTTGTCAAAACAAGACAAGCTTCTCATTGTCTTACCGAGACTTGTCAAAAAGGTCATTGGAGAATGATGTTATATGAAGGAGGGGAAAGAGAAAAATACACACACTTGAGATGGGTGGACATGTGCAAATGGCAAAGAGTGATCCCGAGGCACAAAGGAAGTCCTCGTTATCGGATTGCACATGGTTGGAAAATTGAGTATGAATCATTGAAGCCTTGAATTTCCTAATGCACTTTAGAGAACCGGGGAGTTCACTTTACTTTTACACATACTCATATTTTTCTTCGTTTTCTCTTCTTTCTTTCTTTCTTTCTTTCTCTCATCATTTTTTTTCTGTCATACATTCGGTAACGTGACTTTCACATCGGAGTTTTGATTTTTTATTTGCTCCCCTTTGAACTTTTTTATTTGCTCCCTTTTGAACTCTAAACATTGCATCGTACCTACCTCCTCCCCCATGCTTAGACGTTGCTCGTCTCGAGCAAAGAGGCGATAAAGAAGGTAGGTACCGGGAATATTTTTCCTTGGAGAGATACTTGAATTCTTCAATGTTGGCACCGTCTTGCGATCTTCCTTGAATTGGTGATCCATACTCAACGATAGGTTGTGGTCAAGGAGGTAATCACAAAAGATGATATTTGGTTTTAAGGGTGGATATCCGGTGAGGTTTGTGAGATCTCCGATGTGGGGATACACAATGCACGGATAGAAAGGCTAGCAAAAAGATAGATACGCAAAAACGAAATGACCAGCTTCTTAGTCTCGGGCCAGAGAAATCAAGGCCTGAAATAACTCACCCAAAAATAAACCTTGTATACTAAGTTTTTGCACTCAAATATTTATATGGCTCTGGATAGGTAGAGCAACACGCAAGTGGTATTTATGACAAGGTTAGCTTTACTTTTAAGAACAAAAATAAATTATCTTTAATCCATCTAAAACTTGAGAGCACATAAAACACTATGGGTCTTTATTTTTATCATAACCTCCGCTAAAGATTAAGCTAGCATTTATATAATTTTAGATTTGTATTTTAAGAGATCACTAGCTTAAACATGCATAAAACAATTACAAAGATAAACAAAGTGGCAATTATAATCATATATCATCATGGCACAAACTTTGTAACTTTACCAAAGGTAAAAACTAGGTGGTGACTTTATTATGATGAAAATAAACACTAACACACATGCTGAAAATTTAAATAAAAACTGAAAACACTACGCGTACATAGGCGCATACAAGCTGAAAATTAAAGAAGAGGGGGTAAAGGAAAGATAACTAAAGCTCCTCCTCTCCCTAATCTTCTGCCGGTGGTTGATATTGATAGTCTTGGTTGTTGTACCCTTACTTGTAATAGGAATGCACCACTCCTATGAATTGTCTGACGGTGCTAGGTGAAGGTGTCAAAGCTCATAAGCGATGTTTGTATTTCCTTCACCCATTTGGTTTGCTTTGGTTAGGATGGCTGCAATATTTTGCATGTTTCTTGCAGCGTATCCTCCAATGGTGGCCACACTTTGTTGTGGTAGAGGAAGGTATGCATATGGCTCCGCAAAGGCTACATTGGGCACTGCAAAATTTGGTGGGGGCATGGCTGCAGCACTCCCCCATGCTTGCATTGGTACACCACTGTAGTAATTTGGCAGCGTCGGAATTCCTCCAAATGGTGGCACATAATTTTGTTGTGCACCTCCCTCTTGGGCCATAGAAGATCCTTCTCCTATAATCCTTCTCTTTTATTCTTCTTCGCCGGCACAAGAAGTCCTTCCTCTAACCAATCTTCTTTCCCCTCAAGAAAAAGTCTTAATCTTCCTTCTGAAAGGGGCAAATTGACCTAGGCCACTTGGAAGCCTCCTCTCTCATCTTCACTTATATATTTTCCTTTCTTCATATATTCCTAGGGAAGTCCTGGGTAGGAGATGATTCGGGTTCCTTGTAATACCCGGTTTCAAAGAGATAGCCAATATGGAGAGGCAACACCCCGAACCAATATCTCCCGAACTCGATGTTGCTTAACAACACCACCGGTTGATCATAGGTGCGTGGGGTCTATTGGCCACTTGGCAATCAAAGCCGAGTAAAGCCAATTCAACTCCGTGTTGGTTATCTTTGTCTCTCTTATTCTCCCAAAAATCCACTTGCACAAAAGTGACACACTTGGATGATGAGGTTCCGGATAGTATTTCTTCGTTCATGGTCTCCTCCCGCGTTCATACTCCAAAAACCTTCCCATGTGCCTTCATGCATATCCACTTGTTCTGGGTCTCCCTTTTGAAAATAGGAGACACTCGCCCATGGGTCTACGATACTAGAACATGCAATCGTTTTGATCATGAAAACCAATCTAATCTATCGGGGGTTGTGACCACGGTTTCGCCCTTTCCCTCCTCTCGTACTCTCACTACGCGAAGGTATTCATGACTAGACCTATGATGGTCACGGTGTAAGATGATAGATAGATAATCCAACAAAGTGTGATTACTGTTGACGGTTAATAGTTGTATCGAATTTCGTTTACGACTTGCAAGCGGACAAGTCTCCCGTCGTAGTCAAGGGACCCTTCTTCCCTCGAGTGGTGAACCCAAGGTATCGAATCCATGGAACAAATGTGTGACGCAAGAGTTGATCTAGTAAAGCCAAGTAACTTCGATCTTTGGTAAAAGGGAAACCCTAATGCATCTGGGTAAAAGACACGAAACTAATCTAATCTACTAAAGACCGGAGATAACAAAGTAAGATTGGGTAGATAAACCGATCTAGAGAGATCGGGTTAAGCCTTTTGTTGAAGTTCCAAGCAAGAGAAGAAATAGCAAATCGAATCTTATAAGAAGCCTCTTTAAATCATGGTTTCCCGTCCAAATCCGAAAACATCCGCCTTTAGAAACCCCCATTCTGTCACAACGTATCCCTACTCATGCGGGGAGTCTAGGGCGAGTCAAAAGACAAGTCAAGATTCTTTCGGAAGATCCGACATGTACCTCTAGCCACCGCGGCTACAAGAACACCCTATGTGATCTATCACGCGAATAGATCTAGAATAAGCAAACCGATCGAAAAACGAAATCTTCGATGAAACACTTGATCGCTAAGAATAGATTCAACTTGATAATTCAACTATGACAATGATACATACACAAGATCACCAGCGGGATCCTTCCTTGATCTTGCTTCTAGCTCCAGGAACTCCGACGTGGTCTTCCATGCAAGGTTCCCACATCGGCTAGGGAAACCCTAGTCAACTAGCTCGAGTCTCTCCTCTCCGAGATGGTGTCCCTCTCTTCTCTGCTCCTCGGCGGCCGATGACGAATTGGATCGTGCGTGGCTCTCGGTCAGGTGGCTATAAATAGCCTGAATGGCGGCTAGGGCAAAGGAGGGGGCAAACGGGCCCTGGATAGGGCTGGGCCGACCGGCCTGGGCCGGCCGTCCTGGGCCCATCCAGGCCCAGCTCGAGGCCTCCTTTGATCTACGTCGGTTCCCTTGCTTCCTGGATGTTTCCCCCTTCTGCATGTATGTCCATGTCGTCAGTTTCTCTCCGAATTGGGCATAACTCCTTGTCTTGCAAGATTCAGCACTTTTCAGGTTAGGTCCTCAGAGTTTGTCGTCTTCTCGGATCAAGTCCCTGGCTTCTTGGAGTTAACTTTGCTTCATGGCATGACTTGTGCGGGGCATCAAGGTCTTGTCATAAGGTGCTTGATGAACTTATCCCTAAAGTCTTGCATTCAACGCTAAAATCCTGCATAAACACTAAACTCCAAAACCGACATGCACACGTGAACTTGTTGTACCACGGGGGTTAGTACCAATGGATAAGGTATAAAACTTATGCCAACACCGAAGGTAAACTCATGGCTAGGTTGACGGATTTTCACCGTCAACAATTACATCTCAAGATCGATTGCAACCCATGGATGAAAGGAGATCACCCCATCAAGGTGTTAGACATAGCACCGTTGATCAAGGTTACCCTTTCGACTGTGTCTTCCTTCTTCTCCACTTGTGGGCTCCCTCCATACGGAATTAGAGACTCAGCACTCCTTCATCAAGGATATGCGCCATGGTCAATTTCCTAGGCGAATTCCTTGTGGGTGTTTGCCGACACTCCGTTAGAGAATTGCACCGATGTCTCGTATGAAAACCCAATATGTGGAGAGCTTGGTCGTCGAAGTCGACGTTCGCTACAAGCCTCTACTCAAGGCGAGCGAGCTTCTTCTCCTCCTCCTCTATCATGATGACATACCCCTCGGAATACCATGGAGCGTATGGAGGTGGAGCGGATGATCGTGTCGAGTGGCGAGGTTGGACGGGCGGCTCCTCCATATGTCCTTGAAGTTTGGTGAACCTCATAAACGAGTTTCGTGTAGCCCTCATGCCACCGAGGAGAAGAGTGTGGTTCCTCCTCGGCGGTGCCGTGTCCTCCTCCATACTCCGAGGAGACTCGAAAACCGAGTGCCTCCTCGAAGAGGTTGTCGATGATGGCTTAGACGACGATGATCCCTTCTTTTTTGTGAAAAGGCTTGTAGTTTTCTTCCATGATTGCTGCACTCTTCTATCCACCAAAACTCCGGGTTGCAACCGGTAACTAGGCACTTAAAATCTTACTTCGGGGTGTGGACATTGAGTGGATTAAGGGTGTGGATTTTTTTTGAGCTATCAAGCTTGGGAAGGTTGGCTATGTCTACGGAGGTTCTGGGCACACAAACTTGAACACCCAAACTGAGGAAGGAGAGGGAAGCTTACATGCAGAAAACGGGAGCCGGGGGGCTCCTTAGTAGGGGAGGCCGGCCGGCATGGGCCGACCGTCCTGGGTGGCCTGGTGCTCCTCCCCGCCTCGGCTTTCTTCCAGCACGATCATTTCGCCTCTACAACTTTCCTGCCCGCGTGCTCCATGAGTTGCACCACCCAAACGCTCTCGTCCACTCCTTTTATTGCATCATTGGTCCTTCCACTTGATGCTTCATGCCTTGAGTCATGTCCATGCTCCCTTGCTCCACTTGCTTCACATGCCACCATGAAATTCCTGCAAAGTTTATGCTTGCTGCCCACCATGCTTGTCCTTTGCATGTGGACTTGGTGAAAGTTGATGAAAGAGTATCCAATGGTGCATGCATGATTAATTCAAACTAGATTGCCCCCCTTTAAGTGTGTTTAAGGTTAAGCACTCCTCTAATTTCGAAATTTAAAAATATTTTTCAGAGCCATGCAAGAACTCAAGCATAAATTTAGAGAAGTTTTTAAACCATTAAAAACAAATGTAAGTCGAAAATATTTTCCGATTACGTTGATATCGGTCTCACCGGTATAGTTCACCTTCATTGGTTGAGAGCAAACTTTTCCCGGCTTGATCATGGGGGCATAGGTTTAGGTTCTAATTTTGGCTAAATAAGAAAAGATTTTGAATAAAACAAAATTAAATGAGGCTTAGAAAAATTCTAATCTTAGAGAAACCAAGGATAAGGATTTTTAAACCAACCAAAAGTTTAGTTTCTAGGTTCACGCGAGTCCTACCACGTGCTGAAATTTAATTAACACCTAGGTATAAGTCGTGGCTCTACTTGTGTGTTTTTAGCATGAAAAACAAGTCAACCACAACATCATAAAGAGGATGAAAGGTTGAGTTAGGTTGTGAATTGTTTTGGTTTTGGTTTCTCGAAAAAGAAGCAAACAATCACATAGGACGGTTCATGTAAAGGGTTTATGAACAAGCAAAATATTCAACCAAGAATCATGTCTCTAATATTGTTCGACCATTCTAAGTCTAATGTTTTGCATAGTTAAATTCGAGAACTAAATTATTAAAAAGACTCGAAAAACCTGTAATCGGGTTGTCCTCCCGGTAGCTTATTCTTGACTCGACGAAACGGGTTGCCTCCCGCCTAGCGCTTCGTTTATAGTCCATGGCTAGACTTCTTCACTTGATTACTCTGGATCAATGCTCTTTGCGGGCGTTGCAATCTTGGGTACCCACTTCCGCACCTTCTTGGGCACGGGCTTATTCTTCGGCTTAGTCGTATTTTTGGTCTTCACAAGCTGGCTTTGTCCTTTGGTCTTGACGGATGCAACAACTTCCTTCGGTTTTTTGAATCTAGGGTTTCCAACCCTTTAGCTTGTGTTGCACGTCTCCTTTGCCTGTAAAGTTTTCCTGGATCATCCACAAAAAGGTTTGGGATTCTTGGAGAGGTAGCCAACCATCTCCAGTTAGGGTTAGCAAAAATAAAAATCTAACAAAAGAAAAATTAGGGTTAATCAAAACTAGATTAGATTGATTTTTTTTTTCTTTTTGAGGATGATCAAACTTAAGAGATGCAAAAGAAAATCAAAAGAAAAACTAAAAAATAAGAGATACTAGATTGGATCTTGATTGCTTGTTCCCCGGCAACGGCGCCAGAAAAAGGGGCTTGTTGACGGTTAATAGTTGTATCAAAGTTCGTTTAGACTTGCAAGCGGACAAGTCTCCCGTCGTAGTCAAGGGACCCTTCTTCCCTCGAGTGGTGAACCCAAGGTATCGAATCCGTGGAACAATGTGCAACGCAAGGATTCAATCTAGTAAAGCAAGGTAAGCTATCTTATGAAGACAAGTTGCATCTAATCTACTAACTCATAAAAAAACGAATCTAATCTAATCTACTAAAGAGATAGCAAGAGAAAGCAAAGAGATAACCGATCTAGAGAGTCTAGATCATGCTTATGTTGTAGCTCAAAACTAGATAGATGATGATAGAAAAGCGAATCTCATTAAAAGCATCTTTAAATCGTGGCCTTCCATCCGACTCCGAAAACGCCCGCCTTTCGGAACCCCCATTCTGTCACAATGTATCCCTACTCATGCGGGTAGTCTAGGGCGAGTTCGATAAGAACAAGTTGAAATCACTTGGCCAGTTCGGTATACACCTCTAGCCACCGCGGCTACAAGAGCACCCTAAGCAATCTATCTTAAGTATAGATTGGGGAAGAAGCAAAACCAAGAAGAAAACAAAATCATCGAGAAGGCACTTGATCGCTAGAAATCGGATTCACTTAAAGACTTCACCATGAATGATTACATGAACAAGATCACCACCGGGATCCTACCTCGATCTTGATCCTTGCTCCGGAGCTCCGACGTGGTCTTCCATGCAAGGTTCCCACATCGGCTAGGGAGACCCTAGACAACTAGCACGACCCTCATCTCCGAGATGGTGTCCCTCAAGCTTCTCTGCTCCTCTGCGGCGGATGACGGATTGGATGATGCGTGGCTCTCGGTCAGGGGGCTATAAATAGCCCGAGATGCAACTAGGTCAAAGGGGAGGCCGACTGGGCCTCGGAACAGGCTGGGCCGGCCGGCCTGGGCCGACCGTCCTGGGCCCATCTTGGCCCAGTCTGTGTCCTCCTTCGTCTGGTATTGCTTCCCGAGTCTTCTAGATCCTCTCCCCTTTTGCATGTGGGCCCTTGTCGTCGGTTTCTCTCCGAATTGGACGAAGCTCCTTGTCTTGCAAGATTCAAGACTTTTCGGCTAGGTCCTCGGAGTTTGTCATCTTCTCGGGCTTGGTCCTTGGGCTCTTGGAGTAATGTTCGCTTCATTGCTTGACTTGTACCAGGCTTCAAGGTCTTGTCATGAGGTGCTTAATGAACTTATCCCGGAAGTCTTGCTTTCAACGTTAAAACCCTGCGTAAACACTTAACTCCAAAACCGACATGCACAAGTGAACTTGTTATACCACGGGGGTTAGTACCAATGGATAAGATACAAAAGTCATGCCAACACCGAAGGTAAACTCATGGCTAGGTTGACGGATTTTCACCGTTAACAGCCGCCCAGCCTGATCCACAATTGGGACGACTTGGTGCGCATGTTCGTAGGGAACTTCCAGGGCACGTATGTGCGCCCTGGAAACTCTTGGGACATGCGGGCGTGCACCCAGAAGCCCGGCGAGTCGCTCCGAGACTTCATACATCGCTTCTCCAAGCGTTGTACTGAGCTCCCGAGCGTCGCGCAGTCCGAGATTGTGCACGCCTTCCTCGAGGGCACGACCTACCGGGACCTCGTGCGTGAGCTCGGGCGCAGCCCGCTAGTCGACTCCAATGAGCTGTTCGACATCGCCACTAGCTTTGCTTCCGGCGAAGAGGCGCTGGGGGCAACCTTCGACGGCAAGAAAGGCAAGCGCGTGGACGACGCGCCCGCGGAGGGCAGCAAGTCCAAGGAGCCCCAGCAGAAACACAAGCAGGGCAAGAAGGGCAAGAAGCCGCGCCGCGAGGCGCGCGCGCAGGGACGCGACGACGATGGGGACGAGGCCCTCGCAGTTGACCTGGCTAGAAAGGGCCTTCGAGCGGCCCCTCGAGGCCCCGACGTATTTGAAGACATGCTGAAGAAGCCCTGCCCGTACCACAAGACACATGTCAACCACACCCTCGAGCAGTGTGACATGCTCAAAAAGTACTACAGCCGCACCGCCGCGTAGGATGGTGAGGCCAAGAAGGACGGTGGTGACGGAGACGTCGGTGGCTTCCCAGCGGTGGAGAACGTCCTTCTCATCTTCCGGGGACCAACTGTGGACATGTCCAACAGCCAGGGCAAGCGGGAGCGGCACGAGGTCCTCGCCGTGGAGAAGTTTCCTCCCTCCTTCCTCGACTGGTCGGAGGATGCCATCACCTTCAGCCGTGAGGATCATCCGAACCGCATCCCCAATCTGAGGCAGTACTCGTTGGTCATCGACCCAGCCATCGGCAATGCGCGGTTATCCAAGGTGCTGATGGACGGAGGCAGCAGCCTCAACATCCTCTACGCGCACACCCTGCGGCTGCTGGGGATCAGGTTGCACCAGCTGCGGCCCAGCACGACGCCGTTCCACGGTGTCGCGCCGGGCAAGCGCGTCCAGCCCCTCGGGTAGATCGATCTGCCGGTCTGGTTCGGCACACCGGACAACTTCCGTGAGGAAACACTCACCTTCGAGGTGGTGGGGTTCAGGGGGGTGTATCATGCCATCCTTGGGCGACCATGCTACACCAAGTTCATGGTAGTCCCGAACTACACCTACCTAGATGTCGGGACCCAAGGGCGTCATCACTGTGGGCTCGTCGATCGAGCACGTGTTCGACTACGACGTCGAGTGCGTGGAGCACGCCGAAGCGTTGGCGCTGGATGAAGCACTCATGGCGAGCATGGAGAAGCTAGTCAACGAGGACCTCAACTCCACCTCCAAGCATGCCGGCAGCTTCGAGGTTGCCGAGCAGACCAAGGAGGTGCCCCTCGACCCTACTGCCCTCGAGGGCAAGGCGTTGAGGGTCAGTTCTACCCTCGACCCAAAATAGAAAGTGGTGCTCGTCGACTTTCTCTGCGCCAACGCCGACATCTACGCATGGAGCCCCTCGGATATGCCAGGCATCCCGAGGGAGGTCGCCGAGCACTTCCTTGATATCCTACCTCACTCCCGAGCCGTGCAACAACGGCTGCGGTGCTTTGATGAAGAGCGATACCGTGCGATCGGAGTGGAGCCGCGGAAGCTCCTCGAGGCCGGATTCATCAAGGAGGTCTTCACTAGTTTGAATAAAGCATGTGGCAGATGTGTGTAGTCTACACTAGTTCGAATAAAGCATGTCCCATAGTTCCTTTACCTTTGCCACGAATCGATCAAATCGTTGACTCAACTGCTTAGTGTGAGCTTTTGTGCTTCCTTGATGCCTATTCCGGGTACCACCAAATAAAAATGAAAGAGTTTGACCAGCTTGCGACATCATTCATCACGCCGTTCAGAATGTTCTGCTACGTGACGATGTCGTTTCGCCTCCGAAATGCGGTCGCAACATACCAGTGATGTATGCAGCACGTTTTCGGAGACCACATCGGGCGGACCGTTGAGGCTTACGTAAGCGACATAGTCGTAAAGACCAGGAAGGCGGACGACCTGGTTAACGACCTGCGCATCGTGTTCGATTGCCTGCGGGCCAACAGGGTGAAACTGAACCCCGAAAAATGTGTCTTCGGAGTGCCGCGCGGCATGCTGTTAGGATACATTATCTCCCAGCGAGGCATCGAGCCCAATCCCGAGAAGGTTGCTGCCCTCGACCGAATGGGCCCGATTCGAGACCTTAAGGGAATCCAGAAGGTGTTGGGGTGCCTTGCCGCCTTGAGCCGCTTCATCTCGCAGCTCGGCGAAAAGGGCTTGCCCCTCTACCGACTCCTGAAGAACCACGAGCGCTTCTCTTGGACCGTCGAGGCCCAGGAGGCGCTTGACAAGCTCAAGGCGACGCTCGCCCACGCGCCAATTTTAACGCCGCCCTAGGGCAGCGAGCCTTTGTACCTCTATGACGCCGCAACTACCCAGGTGGTCAGCGCCGTCATCGTGGTGGAGCGTACGGAGGAAGGGAACGCCCTACCAGTCCAGAGGCCCGCGTATTACATTAGCGAAGTGCTATCTGAGACCAAGGTCCGGTACCCGCAGATCCAGAAGCTGCTCTACACGGTGGTGCTCACACGACGCAAGCTCCGGCACTTCTTCGAGGCCCACCCGGTTATGGTGGTCTCCTCGTTCCCGTTGGGGGAGATCATCCGCAACCCGGACGCGGCGGGCAGGATCACCAAGTGGTCTGTGGAACTTATGGGTGAGACGCTCGCGTATGCGCCGTGCAAGGCAATTGAGTCCCAGATCCTGGTGAATTTCGTTGCCGAGTGGATGGACACACAACTTCCGCCGCTGCAAATCCAGGCCGAGTGCTGGACCCTCTACTTCGACGGGTTTGTAATGAAAATAGGGGCGGGCGCGGGCCTGCTCTTCATCTCACCCCTCGGGGATCACATGAGGTACGCAGTACGCCTACATTTCCCCGCGTCGAACAACATGACAGAGTACAAGGCCTTTCTTTGCGGCCTCCGAATCGCCATTGAAATGGGCATCAAACGCCTCGACGTCAGGTGGTACTCGGCTCGTGATTGACCAAGTCATGAAGAATGTGAGTTGCCACGACGACAAGATGGAAGCCTACTGCAATGCCGTATGAGCCCTCGAAGACAAGTTCTACGACATCGAGCTCAACCACGTTCCTCGCCGGTACAACGAGGAGGCGGACGAACTCGCCAAGATTGCATCAGGGTGAATCACCATTCCCCCGACTTTGCGTGGGACGTCGCAAAACCGTCCGTCAACCTTGAGCCGACGCCCTCGAATCAAGAAGAACCCTCGGGGGCTCCCTCGAATCCAAAGGGCGCGGAGCCTATGGACGAGGACCCCTCGAATGAGACATTTGTGCTCTCCTTGCTCGAGGGCTACGGCGCAAACGAGGCCGGGGCCATGGACACAGAGCCAGCCCCCCGTGCGGAGGACTGGTGAGCCAAATACATCACCTAGATGGATCGAGGGGAGCTTCCCTCAGATCGATCCGAGGCCAGACGCATCGCCAGAATGGCCAAATTGTTCACCCTCATTGACGACGAGCTGTACAAGCGCGCTGCGTCAGGCGTCTTGCAGTGGTGTGTGCCCATCCCCCAGGGGCACGAGCTCCTCCGAGACATCCACGCGGGCATGTCTGGCCACCACGCAGCGCTGCACACCCTAGTGGGCAACGCGTGCCGCCAGGGCTTCTACTGGCCTACCGCGGTTGCCGACGCCAATGAGATTGTGCGCACCTGCGAAGGGTACCAATTTTACGTCCGCAGGACCAATATCCCGGCTCACGCCCTCCAAATGATTCCGGTCACATGGCCTTTCGCCATGTGGGGGATGGACATTGTCGGGCCCTTGCGAAAGGCGCCTGGGGGCTTCACCCACCTGCTAGTCGCCATCGACAAGTTCTCTAAATGGGTTGAGGTGTGCCCAATTACAAACTCAGGGCGGAGCAGGCCGTATCATTCTTCACCGACATCATCTACCGGTTTGGGGTGCCCAATTCTATCATCACCAACAACGGGTCACAGTTCACTGGCAGGAAGTTCCTGGAGTTCTGCGACAAGTACCACATCCGCGTGGAGTGGGCGGCCGTCGCCCATCCACAGAACAATGGTCAAGTGGAGTAGGCCAATGGCATGATCTTGTAAGGCCTCAAGCCCAGGATTTTCGACAGACTGAACAAGTCCGGCCGAAAATGGCTCCAGGAGCTGCCGGTGGTCATGTGGAGCCTCAGAACCACCCCGAGCAGGGCCACGGGATTCACCCCGTTCTTCCTGGTCTATGGCGCGGAGGCCGTCCTCCCCACGGACCTGGAATACGGGTCTCCCATAGTCAGGGGCTATGACGAGGGCACCAACCAGCGAGTCCGCGAGGCCCGCACTGTGGCCCTGATGCATTTGGCAAGATATTAGCAGGCTTTGAGGCGCTACCAGGCCCGGAAGATACGGCGCCGAGACTTCAACAAAGAGGACCTAGTCCTAAGGCTGCGCCAAGACAATCGAGGCCGCCACAAGCTATCGCCCCCATGGGAGGGACCCTACGTCGTGGTCAAAGTGCTCAAGCCCGGCACCTACAAGCTGGCCAATGAGGACGGCAAGGAACTCACCAACGCTTGGAACATCCAACAGTTACGTCGCTTCTACCCTTAGAAAGGATTTCCAAGTTTATTTTGTTATTTACATACCCAACACTCCAGTTGGTTGTACAAATGTAAATTTATATCGAATTAATAAAGTCAAAGGGTGACTCGGCTTTCCCCTGAAAACCAAGTCCCCCTCGGGGGCTACTGCGGGGGGCATCCCCCCCAAAAACAAATGGTCCCATTTTTTCGCAAAAACTCATCGCAAATGTGCTAAGTACGTCTCAACCAAAACTCTGGGTGAATCCACGCGGGACGCGAGCAGCCAAAGAGCGAAGAAGCGCGAGTCGGGGATAGCCCACGCCTCCAGTAGGATACGGCCCTTCCCCCTCGTCACTTTGCTTATAAGCTACTCGTGCGATCGAAACCTTCTCGGCCAAGATTCAGCCAAGAAAACAGGGGGACAGAACAGCACAACCGTCGCAATGAACAAACAGGCGTTTCAATTTACAAAAATCCAAGTGTTTTAAATAGCAAATGTTTATTACATGGCAGCGTGGCTCAAAAACTCACAAAAGCATAAGGGGCACAAACGCCTAGTGGTCTTCAGGCTTGGGGCTGCCAGCCATAGGAGCGTCCGGGAAGAGGAAGTCCATGAAATCTTCCGCGAGGACGTCGGTGGCAGGAGCAGCGAGCGCATCCGCACGGTTCATCGCCACCTCATCATCGACGCCGATAGGAACGACATAGCCCGTGGAAACGGCCTCGAGGTCGACCTGGTAGTGGGAAGACACCACGCCGAGGCTTCCTGACACCCAGATGAAGGGCACGGCGCATGCGCTAGGTAACGTGCGTGCTGAGGGCGTGGAGGCGACTCGCCATCGAGCTCCCGGCCTGCACGTCGCCTTCATCAACCCCCTGGCACGCCTCGAGAGCGGCGGCCCGCAGCTCCTCCAACTCCTGTTGCAAGGAGTTGTAGGCCGCCTGGACAGCCTGCGCCTGGGTCGCTGAGTTCCCAAGGGCGGTCCGTACGCCTGAAAACCAAAAACACGAAGCTGAATTGGGAGCAGATCCCAAACCAAACAAGCCGACAAGCGAAAGGTGGCAAAAGATGACTCACCTTCGACCTGCTTCTTCTCCGCCTCGAGGGCTGCGCGTGCGGTCTCAGCCGCCTACTGCAGGCCAAGGATCGTGGTCTCCTGCTCCTCGATAGCCTGGCGCTGATCCTCGAAGGAGACACTCAGCTGGGCCAGCTCCTCGTTAAGTCGCGTGACTTCGTCGTCCCGCTGCTTGAGGGTCGCCCGCACCCCCTCGAGCGCGGCACGCTCCTGCTGAAGCAGACCCTGGGCCTCCTCTCTCGTCGTGCGCTCACGCTCGAGGGCGGCCCGAGCCTCAGCAAGGGCAGTCCGCTCCTGCTGGAGCTGAGCCTCTGCCTGCTGGTGCGCGTCCCGATCCTGCCGAAGCTGCTCCTCCGTCGAGGCGAGGGAGGCGGCCTTGTCCGCTAGGCTGGTCCTCCGCTGCTCGGCCTCCTTGGCCTTCTCCTCGGCCTGGCTCTGCCAAGACCGTGCCCCCTCGAGGGTCGCGCAGTCCTGCTGGAGCTGAGTTCGAGCGGAAGGCAGCTCCCTCTCGAACTCCGCCGCCGCAACCCGCACCGCGGTCATGTCCTCGCGCGCCTTCCGCAGCGCCTCGTCCCGGTCTAGGAGCGCCGTTCTCACCTTCGCGACTGCGGGGGCTCCATAGCCTGGGCGTCCTGCTCCAAGAGCTCGTCCCGCATGACCTCTACCCGGTACTCCAGCCACCCGTTATCGGTTCACAAGGCCTCGACAAGGGCATCGAGGGCATCATACTAGTCCCGATTCCAGTTACGCTCGGAGCTCAGCTGGTCGAGGCGGCCGTACTTCTCTGGGTTCGACCCTCCAACTCCTGTTACCGGCGGACAAGGCAAGAGAGAAACTGCATCAGGAGAAGTACGAACGCGGAAGAGACGAGAGGGGAAGAAACTCCAAAAATCAACAAAAAATGCGTACTTGGAAAATCCGCTACACAGGACCCCCGTGGATCCGCAGCACCTCGTTCAGCGTGTTGTTGAGCGAGGTGTCGTGGTCGCGGAACTCTTACCACAGTGCCTGCTCGGCGTGGGCCTTGTTAAAGTGGGCGGGCGGTGCGCTGGCGTGCTCCCGCTCTTGCTCCGGGCGCGCCATGGCTCCATCTGGGGCGGGGAGGGCGGCGCGTGACGATGAGGGCTCGGCGCCGTGCGTCGGATGCCGCGGCATCACGCAGCCATCCTCCCGCATCACTAGCACCCCCGCCGCGGGCTCGGGGCCGACGCGGGCCGCTCCCTCCCCCACTGGTCCCATCCAGGCGGCGGGGCGTCGTCATCAGGTATTTCCACCACGGCCCCCCGATCGCCAGTGACGGGGGCAGGCGCTGGTGGAACCATTGACGCGGCGGTTGCCGCAGTTGTGACCGCCACCGTAGCCGCCGCATCTTGCTGTGACCCCACGGCCACGGTCGTGCCGCGTGGTGCCTCAGTCGTCGCCACCACGCTCCCTGCCGCCCGTGGCGCTCTCGATGAGCGTCGCCTCGTGGGCACAGACGCGTCCGACCTGAGCGCCTTAGCAGGCGCGAGGGCGGGGATGGTCGACGCCACCCTGCAAACGGAAGCACAGGATTAAGCTCCAGGCCCTCAAAATCGGGGGCGCCTGGGGAGAATGCCACCTACCTCAAACTAGAGAAGCCCCGCTTCCTCTTCCGCGAGGGTTCGGGAGGAACCGCCATGGCGCCTGTCGCCACCGCCACTGCGCTCGCCGATGCCCCCCGTGGCGCTCGCCGGCACCTCCGCGGTGCGCGCGACCTCCTCTGCGACCGCCGGCGGCGGCGCCCCCGCGCCCACCGCGGGCGCCTGCTCCTCTGCCACCTCTGCGGCCCTCGGTGACGGGGGTGGGGGTTCCACCTCTGGGAGGGACCCGCCCCCATCGCTCTCCCCTTCCTCCTCCTCCTCCGACTACGACAAATTCTCCGGGGTCGTCGGGGGAGAGAGCCCCTGTTGCTCCGCAGCCGGAACTCCTCACTCTGTTGCTCCCGGCGCTCCCGTCACCAGATCCTCTTCTCCTTCCTGCGCGCGGCTCGCTCCTGCTCTCGTCACTGCACGACGCGGGCGACCGCTCGGGCTCGAGGCGTGGGCGGGTTAGACCGCGAGGCGTCCACGGTCACCCTCTGCTAAAAAACGACTGTCAGGATCGCATTGGTGTGCCCCAAGGGAACGAGGAAAGGAGGAGGGCCTACTCACCGCCGGGGCATCGGGGAGCATAACAAACGACCAGAGGTCGTCGTTGCTATGCCGCCCAGCCTTGAGGCTGATGGAGTGCCTCGCCCTCGTGGCCGCGTACTCTGGAGGGAAGCGGTCGTTCAGCAACCACGAGTGCGCCAACGACGCAGGGTTGGTCGCTTCACTGATCTCGTAGATGCGGAGCTCCCTCTCCATGAGGGGGACGATCCGCCTTTAGTGGAGGTTGGCGAGGACCGAAGTCGTGCCCAGCCCGGCGTCCGCCAGGCTCTTCAACGCGTTCAGAAGTGACTCCAGCCGCTCATGGTGCGAAGAGGGAGACAAGCCATGGTGCTAGGAGTCGGCTTTCTCCTTCAGCACCTTGCTGGTGCAGGGGGGAGGCAGGGCCCGTCGTTGCATAGGTAGAACCATCCCCTCTCCCATTCCGCATTATTGGATGTCATCGTGCAGGGGATGTAAAACTCTCTGCGTGAGTCCCGCAGCGAGATCGATAAGCCGCCGATGCGCACCGCCCGACGCACCTGTGCCTCGGCCGTGGCGACCATGTGCAGCTCCGTGCAGAATAGGTGGACCGAGAGATCCCAGTTCACAGGGATCCCCAGGAACCCCTCGCAGACGCCGACGAAGGTGTCCGCCTGCGAAATCGCGTTGGGGGCAAAGTTGTGAAGCTCCACCCCGTAGTGTTGGCACAGTCCGTGCATGAAGCGACTCGCCGACGCGGTGAAGCCGCACTCGTGGTGCCGGATGAAGCTGGCGACGTAGCCCTACAGCGGGTTGGGCTCCCGATTCGTTGCCGGTGGAAGGATCCACGCCGGGGATGACCCCTCCACGTTCGGCGCTAGCTGACCGCCGTTCACGAGCTCGTTCAGGGCGAACGCCGTCACCGTCGAACGGGTCCATGGCAGCGGATCCAGCACCGTGATTGGCTAGGGGGAGCCATTGCGGTTGGCGATGGCGCGCGAAGACGAAGCCAGCGGCGGGCGAAAATGAAAGGGCGCGCAGCCGGAAAGCGAAGCCAAGAAGCAAGGGGGCAGCGATGCTAAGGGACGAGGTAAGGGATTCCCCCTCCCTCTCTTGCGATTTATAGACCCCGGGGGAGCCGCGCTCCCCGAACCGCGCGTGCTGCATGCATTAACTATAGGCGGTTGCATCTGCCACTGACGGACGGACCCCACCACGCCGAAACGGTAAGACGCGCGCGCGTGCGCGATCATTATGGCGTGGCAACCGAAGTGCCGCGACGGCCCGTCACGTCTGCCCCCCACGCCGCCCACTACGCGCGCGGTTGTGCCGCCTGAAAAGGTGTGTCCACAGCGCATGACCACGGCCACGACTGCGGTCATTAAATGGCCCGGTTCCTTACTGAGTAAGTGTAACCGCCATGCGGCCTGAGCCAAGGGCTCGAGAGACCTTACCCTCGAAGGGTGCGATTACTAACCAGTGGCCTCGATACCCGCTCGGTGAGAGTAGGCTCCAACCAGAGGATTAATGATCAGCAGCTCGAGGGCCGGCTCGGCCGCGAATCCATGAACTCTGCAGATGTAAACAAGATGGGGGCACCTAGCTGCCGCCCCGCAACGGCCCTACTGATCGGGGGTTCGAAGCCTGACCCTCGAAGGGTTCGACAAGGGGCCCCAGATCAACAGAGTCAGGGACGACGATGGCGCACACATTCGAGCCTATCCTCGAGCTCACCAGCTCGAGGGCGCCCCTCGTGTCGTATTCAAGAGCCAACGAGGGCAGCTAGTCGAGGGATCCCATCGAGGGAGAGCTTCCGCGCCCTCGGTCCCCAGCGAACGAGACCGAGCCCTGCCTAGCACACCAACGTGAGCGCTTTCATGGACGAGTCTCCGGATCACGAGCCAACCCTTATCGAACGGGGCATGGGCGTCCACTTGAATCATTGTCAGATGGTGAGGTCTGGACAGCCTACGGGGGTGTTAATCCATGTAGTTTATTTGTTCAGTGGGGAGGAGTCTAAGGCTAAGAACTCGAAGGTCGCACACGAGTACGTGGAACACAGAGAACACGACGAGTTATACTGGTTTGGGCCTCCGAAAAGTAAAACCCTATGTCCAGCTCTTCGGTTTGTATTGCTGAGGATAGCGGGATTGGTTGAGGTTACATGAGGGATCGCCTCGTCCGCCTTATATTGGCCAGCGGATGAGGTCGGTTCCCAGACTCCTGGTCGGTTACGACAAGGAGACCTAAGTCTATGTTACACATCTTTCCATATCTCATCGATCTACTTTGGTCGAAATCCACCAATATCTTGTCTTGTACGCCATGTCTTGAGGTCGTGATGGATTAGGTCGTCTGGGGAATCTTCTGGAAGGTCTTCAGGAGGTCATGTGGGCTACCAACAAGGTCGGTTGTGCCCACTGCCAGGTCGGCGAGTCTTCTGGTAGGCCGGACCCACTTGTCGGGGATAGCCGTGAGCCTGGTCGGTGGGGAACCAGGGGTACCCATGTCTCACAAGCCCCCGAGCGAGGTGTAGGCGCAGTGACCTTAGAAAGGTCATGACGAAGTCGAAGAGCTATCGACAGGTCGAATAGAGTGCACGTCGGTCCAAAAGATAAAAGAACAAGTTAGCTTAGCAGCCGACCTGTTTGAAGTCTTTGCCAAATGAAGAGAGGTCGAATGACGATCTATAGGAAGCAGGACTCCAATAGGTCGAAACAACGATTAAAAAATTTAGAGGCCATCGAAGATGCACTCATGAGTAGTATCCGAGTATCATGGCGGGCAGGATGGCCGGTATGATGATCCAAAAAAGAGAAGAGAAGAAAAAGTAGGTCGAGTAATGTCGTGATGAGAAATGGGTTTCCCAACAGGTCGATATGACGAGGAAAACAAGAGGGCGTCGAAGACGCACTCGTAGAATAGTCCCCGACCATTGAAGCAGGCAGCATGGCTGGTTTGATGCTCCAAAAAAGAAGAAAAAACTAAGCCATGGTCTTGATTGAACGAAGTGAAGAGACACCTAGATCTTTGAGCAGAGTTGCAAGGAGTCTGGCAGGGCTAGGGATGGCAACGGGGACATCCCTAGCGAGGAGTGATACCCCCTCCCCGTCCCCGTCCCCGACATCCTGTGTTCCCCCGCTCCCTGTCCCCGACCCCCGTCTCGGGGCCAACTTTCTCCCATCCCCGTACCCGACTGAACTAACGGGCCCCGACGGGTGACACGCACCCGACTGCCGTTGCACGCCATTACTGTCTTCGGTGATGAAAAGGATGAGTTGTCGTCGGCATCGACGCCGAGGACGAACAGCAAGCACGCATGCTCTCACGGCGCGCGACACCATGGAGCTTTCAGAAATCAATCAAGTATATGATAAAAATGGAAAAGAAGAATAAACATATGATTCAACAACGAATCCATATACTCTTTTTCTCCCAGAGCAAACAAAACCCAAAAAGGGTGAAGAAAAGACACACAGTTTCTGAACGTGCTGATGTGCATTGTCACTTCGTCAATGGCTAAGCGCCCAGCGCAAGAGTGTTGGACTGCTGGCTGTCCTGCTAGGCAATAGGGTGTGTGTGCCACGCTCACGAGCAAGTAATCAAGCATAGAGTGTTGACGGTGAATTTCCGTCAACCTAGAGTACTTGTTATACATTGGTTTCGATTATGATTTGCAACTAACCTGCCACTAGGCATACTAATGAAGTAACAAGTGCACACATGCATGTCGATTTTGGAGTTTGTTGTTTACGCAGGAAATCTACGCTAAAGAGGAGACTTTCGGGATAAGTTCACCAAGCACTTTGGAAGAAGATCATGAAGCCCGACAAGAGTCAAGACACGTGATGAACATGACTCCAAATGACCCAAGGACCGAAACGTCAACGTGCAAGTCTTCGGGGACTCAACCGAAAAACGGCCGAAGCTTGCATAACAAGGATTCAAGCCTTAACCGTGAAGGAAACGACGTCAAAGGACCACATGCAAGTGCACACAAATAAGGGATCACGCGAGAAGCAACCAGGGAGGAAACCGGGACCTAACCAAGCCGAAATGGGCCCGGGGCCGGCCGGCCCGGGCCGGCCGGCCCGGGCCGACCGGCCCCGGCCCCACTCCGGGGTCGGTTCGGTGCCCCCTTTGCCCTAGGTGTTCGTCTATTTATTGCCTCTGCCACCGTCGGCCGCCACATCGAACAAATCATCCTACCGACGCTATTCATCAGAAAACTGCCGCCGCAATATGAGGGAGAGAGTTAGATGAGCTCGTCGCAAGGATCAATGCCGGCGGAAAGAAGGAAGCAAGAGGAGGACTCCAAGCCGCTGGCCTAGGGGTGTTCCCAAGCTTCATCGCCGCCATCTTCATCGACGACGTTCTCCGGAGTCTCCATCACCCCTATGTGCTTCAATCCGTGTAAGATGATGGGGTAATGTCTCCGTTCCTCCCTAGGATTAGATGGATACATGCTATGTGATCGCTACTCGATTCGTGGTTTCAATCTATTACTTTCATGGTTGATGATGCTTTGATGATTAAGGTTAGCTACCGTGTTTTTCGGGCGTATGATATACGCTACTCCCATTGATTCCATCAACATACCGTGTCCATCATAGGTCTAGTCACGAATACCTTCGCGTAGTGACAGTACGAGAGGAGGGAAAGGGCGAAACCATGGTCACAACCCCAGGTAGATTGGTTTACCACTCTCGTGTAGTAGATGCATACCATGTTATCCTAAATCCTAGGGAGGGAACGCTTATCTTTCTTAATCACTCTCTTGTGTCCACCCTTTACCATCTAGTTTAACCCTAGATTTGTTTGATCAACTTAGATTAACTTAGGTTAGATTGTCTTTACCTTTATATTAATACTCTTTCAAAGGTTTTCCATTCAATTAGATTAGTGCTTGCTTAAGTGCTAGCAATCCCCTTGCTCCGCGAATCCCGTGGTGAAAAAGGTGTAGATCTGTACACTTGCGGATCGTAGGTGGATACGAGTTTTATCCGTCAACAAGCCCCTTTTTCTGGCGCCGTTGCCGGGGAGCAAGCCAGTTTGCTACGTTTAATCTAGTATTAATTTTGTTGATTACTAACATCTAACCCTTATTTTCTAGAAAAAAATCTTTTTTTTGTTTTTTCTTTCTACTTTTCTTGTGCCTAGATGGATTTGTTCACCTCACCATTGGAAGACGAAGAGATGTCGCTAAGGGAGCTAGCAATGCCGTCAATGGAGGACATTGAGATACAAAAATCAGATTTGATGCTTGCTACAACCCACTACGAAGTGAAGCCTGGAATCATCAAGTTAGTGGCGACAAAACCATTTAGAGGATTGGAGGATGACAACCCATATAGACACATTAAGGAATTCAAGATGATATGCAACACAGTGCAACAAGAAGGAGTCCAGCCGCTTGGTTCAAGTGGAATCTTTTTCCATTCTCTCTCGAAGATGAAGTGCGAAGATGGTACACACTTGCGTCCGTTGAAGCAAAAGGAAATTGGGATGATCTAGTGAAGAAGTTTCTTTTGAAGTTCTTTCCCATAAGCAAGGTCCAAAACTTAAGGAGGCAAGTGCTCACTTTCAAGCAAGGAGAGGATGAAGGAATTGATGAAGCATGGGACCATTTTAATGAACTACTTGAGCGAGGCCCGGACTTGGGATTTTCTGGTGACTTGATGTTGCATACCTTTTATTTTTCACTAACCCCTAACTCGTCTCGTTTTGTAAGCATGTGTGCAGGTGGTGATATAATGGATAAAACAATAAGTGAAGCCGCACAAATCTTGAAAGAAGGATAAGCAATGGACAAAGAATGCAACGAGATTGGCAAAGATGTTGTCGAGAGGAGCAAAACGAGAAAATCAAGCCCAAGGTGCTTGCTGAAATTTTTGAAAAGATGAACCGGAGGTCAAGGAAGATGAACTGACCATACAAGAAATTGAAGATCCACTTCCCAAGGTAAGAGAAGTCATTTCGGATGCTAAAAATGTTGAAACTAACATGAATGTAGGCCGAAGTATGTGGAATGCTAGACCATTGGCGGAGTTCAATCAATCCAGTTGGGTTCAAGTTGATTTCGCCCCACTAATCAACTACCGAAGGAAGGAGGAATGCCGACACGTTGCCAACTAGTTGAAGATATATTTGATCAAGAGATGAGTGGAGAGTCGATCCAAAAGATGTTTGAAAAAGAAAGAGAAGAAGGAGATGAAGGATGGATCGACCGGTTTGACAACTCAAAGATTTGCAATAAAGGAATAGAAGAGTACAACCGTGATGAGCCTAGTGACTTAAAGGATAAATGGGAGGAGGTAGGACTCAAGCTAGAAGATGAATGGGAAGGGGTTGACATAGATCAAGTACTCAAAGAAGGCCCCTCCCCACAAGGTGATAGCTTATGTTATATTGAAGCCCACACAATAGCAAGGCAAGACATGGAAGTACTCAAAGATGAAGAAAAGAGTGAATCAACAATGAGTGATCTTGACGACATGTGGTACATGGAAGATAAAGAAAGCAACATACAAGACTTTGAAGACGAATATTGGGATGACAAGGAAGACTTCAAAGAAGAGACAAATGCAAATGTAGTTGATGGATTACACGTTCCACATGATGAGATGGAGGGGATGCAAAAAGGTAACAAAGAGACGCCTTCACTCGTTGAAATTGATTCGCCTTCAACACCGCTAGATGAACCAAATATCACTCTTGTTGAAAAGGCTTTAAGGCCAAGGTACGCGCTGAAATATCAAGATATTATCGGTATTGATGTTGATAAATTTAAATACTCATGCTCAACCAATAGTATGAATGATAGTTTAATGTCTATGCCTTGTTCCAATAGTGGTCATGTTGATAGGCTAGATTTTCTTGAGAATGAAAAAGAGAAAACATTTATGTTTGATCCAATTAATCTCACACCTAAAGAACCTTTGCTTTATGATGAGCTAAGTGCTATGCATGAAACATATGCTTCTTTTATTTACACCTTGACTTGTTGCTACAATTCACATGTGGTGTTAATTATGGACGCGTATGTTTACAATAAGTTTTGTAAATCTCGATCATGCTTTGCGCTTGGTCAAGCTAATGACCTTAAAGAAGCACATGTCGGGAGAAGGCCCGATTTTCACTAACCATGTAGACAAGGCTTGAATAATGAGACGAGAAGTCATGCTTAAAGAGTTGCAAGATAAATCATCAACCTCTCCAAATCCCGCAATGGATGTTGCTGTCTTCATCAATTTGAGAGCTTGTTCAGAGGTGTACAAATGAAGAAAATGAGATATCCAGAAGCTCCATCAAGTTACCATTTCAACGCATCAAGAACCAACAAGTTTGAAGACCCGTGCAAGGAGTTATGGAGAAAACATTGAGCGTTGTGTGTTCTGAAATTTCAGGACAGATTTCATCGCCGAAGTAAAACGGACGTAACTCTCTTGTCCGGAGTCCGATTTGGACAAATAAAGACTCGTTGGAAAGGAAATTTTGTGAACTGTGCAATGGAGTAGATCTTGGGTATACTTTCTGTTCTGGAAATTAAGAAAAAATTCATGGAGTGAAGGCAGCACCGAAGGATGATAAATAAGGAGATAACGATGAAACAAAAGGATGCTTTGGGCAAGTCTTCTATAAGTGATCAAGAACAACATGGGAAATAAATTAAAGCTGCATTGGTACCTTTTCTTCTTGCATGAAGGGTCATGGCGATGCGACGAAAAGAAGGTATGTGAGAAAGTCGAGCTTTATGACTTTAAATGAAGCGCTTTTCGGGAGGCAACCCGTTTCTTTATATTTTTACTACTTTATTAGAGAAATAAAGAATGGCACTATCTTATTATGATCAACTTGTGGTTATTAATCTAAGTTCAGTTTTCCTTTTTAGAACCACCATCATGTTCATGATCATATTTATTTCATGCATTGCATTTTGTTATCAATGTGATGTTTCTTTGTGTATACATGTTTTGCACATAGTTGGCTTGGTTGTTTTATATACTTAATGATGTATGCTTCTTTTTCCATGTTAATACTTCATAAGGCATTATGAGTATTTTCCTTTTGTGATCTTGTGTAAACGTGGTGTTTAAACAAGATTGCGGACCATCATCGTTAAGTTCGATAAACCTAGCTAGCTTTTCATATGTTTTCATGTTGTTTTGGTTAGTTTATAAGCTTTGCAATGCGCTTAATTTGTCTTGTGCTATAAGAGTTATTGATTTAGGGATAGACATGGTGTTTTAACCCTTGATAAATAAACCTTTATGGCTATGGAGAAATTCGGTAACTTAGTTGTAAACATGGTGTTTAGAACTAGGTGAAAACATTGTCTTTGTTTATATGCTTTCCTATCATGTGCGTACACACCTTGCACCACGTACACTCATTAGGTTATTATTCCTCATTAGACTAATTATGCCACAAGTTAAGAATCTTAGGAGACATTGTTGGATTGTTGGCAATTCTATCTACTCTCAACCGTCACCTTGGGGGTAGAATGTGCGTTTAAAACGTCTTACAGGCAAGATAAAGACTCTCACTACAAGGAAATTGAAGGATGGCTAAGAAGTGCTTTGTCTTCTTCTTCCATGACTAGCAAAATGCTAAGCATGGGAGAGACCCTGAATCTTCAACACGGTAGTGCAACATGATGCTCTAGTAGATAGAATGATCAAGATCATTAACGTCTCCGGATCAATGCGCAAGAAGCCACCAATCTCATCAAAATTCTGCGTGGTCTCGAAGGGAAAACACTAGATATTTTTGGATATTTAAAGCCCCATTAAGTTATGATTCCAACAAATGAAGAATCAAGATAATCGGAGGTTCCTGCAAGCGGTTATGCCCGAATCACCGAGTGCAATACGTCCTGAAATCAGTTTTGGACAGCACGCAGCGCTGAAGTAAAATAGACATAGCTCCCTTGTTTGAACTCCGTTTTTGATGAATGACCACACATTGGAAAGGTAACTTCATAAAATTTTCAATAGAGCTATATTTTGATATATGTTCTGTTCTGGACAGAGGGGGAAATCCATGAAAAAGAGACATCAAGGAGATGATGAGTACAAGAAAGAGGAGATGGTGATGACAACATTGAAGAGAAGGGCGACCAATGACTCCATTAAGCATACAAGATCAAATTCAGAAGTTTAGGAGCGTTGATAAATCAAGAAAAAAGCAAAAGCCGCATCGATATATGGAGATGTCGGAAGAAGGCAACGAAGAACTACAAAGGATGGTAACACCTCCATAGACCTTCTCTTTTCCAAACACAAATGCTAGTAAGTTTTCCTTCAACCTCAACTAGGTGCAACTTTTGTTTTTCTCTTCCAGCAATAACATGGCTACTAGGAGGACAACCTAGGTTTCTTTTTACTTTCAATAGATAAGCATGACCATGTGTTCACCTCGATGTTCTTTATTGCTTATGCTTACGGAAAGATGATGAAAGTTACCGCTTTGTTTTACCTACATGAAGTTATACATGTCTTGGCTAATTGCTCTCTATAATATGATCTAAAATTAATTTAAATACTGGCTCTTTTATTTGTGGAGGTGAAATGACTATGCTCTAGACCCACATACATATCTTTGCTCTTTGATTTAAGTTTATGGATAGCCGGATAACTTGTTGTTTTTGTGAAAACTTAACTTTTATGCTATCTACATATTTGTGATGCTCTTGCAAAGTTCTACCTACCAAAGCCATATACATATATGTTTTATGATAACAAAACCCATAGATTGCAAACATATGTTTTGATGAGTTGGATTAGGATTGATTTCTATGGTTCGAGACTAAGAAGCCGGTCATTCCTATGTGTAATTTTTTCATGCTAGCCTTTTTGTCCATGCATTGTGGGTTTTGAAGGACCGATACGGCGAACCGCAGAGGGGGGGGAGTGAATGGGAGCCGATAAAAATTCTTCTTGAAGGAGATAGAAACTCCAACAAGACGAACGCGGCTTCCAACACACGTCTCCGACTCACTACTCAAGTTGGCCAAGCCCACGTAGCCACCGGAGTGCCACCGGACCTAGGAACCAACACACACAGCCTTACGACTCGAGAACGCAGCGGAACAATAAACCCCGAGTCTACAGATCCACACCGGTCAGACCGGTGAGCACCACCGGTCAGACCGGTCCCTGCTGGTGAACCTGAGCAACTTCCACTAAGTGGCTCTACACCGGTCGACCGGGAGAAGCACCGGTCGGACCGATGGCGACCGTAAAGCCCCCAAGGCACCAAACAAAGCCAACCGACCACCAAACGAACCCAAACTCGAAACAAGCGGCACCACGGGACAACAAAGAACACACCAAGACGCTCACCCGAGCGAAAACCCACAAGGGCCCGCACCGGTCGGACCGGTCAAGAGCACCGGTCGGACCGGTGTAGCTCCGGGCGACTCGGGATGAACGGCACCCGCGGGTCAACTCCCCCAAATCCAAATCTCGATCTCCCGAATCGCTCCACGGACTTGAACAAGACTTTGGGGATATCGGGAGCACCTCATGAGGAGTCCATAGCCAAGTTTAATCCCACCAAATCTCGTACAAAAAGGAGGAATCGAAGAAATCCCGCCGAAAGCACTTCCAACCCAAGAACTCAAGAAAACCCCAAAATCGAGCACTTTTACTCACGGATTTGGGAGGGGAATCACAGCCCAAAGAACCACGAAGGGTTCCCACAAATTTCCCCCATCAAATCCCCAAGAGAAAAGCCCCGAAAACACCCCAAAGAAATCACCGAGAGAGGGCTCCGAAAATCACCACCAAGAACAACCGGGGAAAACACATCCAAACCTTGAGGAACCACGCCGAATCATCTATACATGAAACAAAGGTTCGTACAAGGTCTAGCAAGCCGCCCGATCATCCATCCCTCTCTACAAGATCTCTCCGTGAAGCTCTCTTGCTAGTCCTAAGGAAAACCTAGAGAAAATAGGTGGAAAATAGGAAAACTAATGAGCTAGGGTTCCAAGAGTTGGCTGCCATCCTCTCACCTCTTGGGTTATATAGGCGGCAACCGAATGTCTAAAATGCCCCTCTCTACTAACTAGGGATACAAGCCCCTCAAGGGCGGATTTGGAATTCTTGATGTCTTCACCATCGGACGGATGCCCGCAACCGCACCCCGCGTAGCCTCGACGCAAGCCATGCGATCCCGACGCGTGTCCTCCGCTTCGAATATTCCGGACCGCGTCGTCGCACACCGGTCGACCGTGCTCCTCACCGGTCGACCGGTCCCCACCGGCCGGGCCGGTCCGACCCACCCGGTCGGACCGGTGCGGTGCCGCCGCACCTCCGTCTTCGGTTCTCCGGTCTTGGCTTTGTGGATCAACCAAGGAACCCGGTGGTTTTCGGTGAACCACCGGAAACCCCGCGAACTCGGTGTAGCCTCCGCCAATCTCCATTCATGACTTGGCTCCCACGTAGTCCCGGCTCGACCTTGGTTTTGAGGCTCAACCAAGAAACCGTCCACGACTTCATCTTGCTTGTTCATGCCATCATGCGGCCCGCACTTGACCCCCGCCGGCCACCGGGTCCCTCGAACGAAGCCTACTTGTCTTCTCCACACCCCGGAGGCCTCACCGGCGACGACCTTTCGCGCTTGTTCTTCACCCGCACCAACACGAGTCAAACCGCAACCTCGCACCCGCAATACTTAGCCAAGAATCAGTCCACACAACGTTGTCAATCACTCATCACACAAGGAAGCGACCATCCACCGGTCCTCGAACCACACATGGTCCTCAATCTCCCCCTTGATGAGTGCATTGACAACACCCACACGAAAGTAACAAGAGAGAAAAGAAAAAGAAAAGAAACGAACAAAAAGAAACTCCAACAAGCGATCGAAAACCAAACAAAGGCAAAGAGCAAGATCACTTGAAGAAGACAAGTCTCGGACCCCTTAGGCAAGGGCAACGGCTCGACACATCCGAGACAAAGCAAAGCTCAAGCAAAGAGCACAAACCACCGAAACAAAGCTCAAAAACTCTCAAAGAGCTCCCCCCGCACACATGCAAACTCCCCCCCGAACCAATGCAACTCCCCCCGGACGAATGCATGCAAGAAACCACATGAAACGGGGCAGCCGCAAAGCAACTTCAGCTCACACCGGTCAGACCGGTCATCACCACCGGTCAGACCGGTGCCCAACATATGTACAGGACCAGCACTCACACCGGTCAGACCGGTGCTCATCACCGGTCAGACCGGTGTACAACAGAGCCCAGAAATGGCTCGAAACCACCTGAAAACCTTCTAAACGCGTCCAACAAGCCATTTCAAGCTCAAACTTCTCCCCCTTGTTGGCAATGCATGAATCAAGCCAAAAATGCAAAACTTTCAACCTAGAGCTTCTCAAATAGACAAAATTCAACAAAGAATGCTACACATGTCCAAATGAGCAAGTTAAGTACTCTACGGCTTCGTATCGATCTCAACTACATGATCACCAAGTTTCACAACCATTGGACGAAGCTAAAAAAGATTTTGGCAATTTTGCGAAAAACTTGCCTCTCATGAGCAAAGTCCTAAACATGATCAAAGCATATAAAAATGGCAAAGCCACACAAACTTCATGCTAGGACAGCTATTCTAACCATAAGACCATCACAAACACCCACAAGCACCTCATGTCATGTCAAAGCCACCGAGCCATGTGCCTACTTCTATGTATGAGACTTCTCATTGGTAGGCATCATGCAACGGTTTAGCACCCAAAGCAAATTAAATTCAGCACATATGACATGGGAGCATATTTTCCAAGCATTTTTCATTTCATTTTCAGATTTGTAGATGGTACATGAAATGTCTTTGCGACAAAAAGGAACTTATGCTCCTCCACAAGATAAATCAAGAAGGCTAAACATTCATGATGGCAAATGAGCCTTTGGCCCCATATGATCAATAAACTAGCTATCCAACCACAAATTAAGCATAACAAGGCCACAAAAACATGTCAAGAGCATGTAAAGGCATTTACACATGAGAGAGCATACATGTGACATTTTTCAAAAGCATAGCTATCAACCATGGATTATTCATCAAGATCATCAAGAGCTAAGCCAAACTAACCATATCATACCAAACAAGCTCACAAAGGCATATATCTCATTCCATGGTGAACAATGTATATGAGAGGAGCTTTTCCTAACCAATGCATATGATACAAAATGCATGCAATCTAAGATACAAGGATGCCTATACATCATGTTACATATGCCATGCCAAATGCAAGAAATGCACAAAGGAAAGCTATACATATGCTACAAACCGGCTCCTCGAGGGGAGGCAAAACGGGCTCGACACCACCGGCAAAAGAAAGCTCCCACACACCCAACTCAAGAAATCAAACACACACCAAGTTCCCCCCGCAAACGAGTGAAAGTTGCTTGATCTAGAGGTTTGGTGAAAATATCGGCTAGTTGGTGATGTGTGGGTACATGGATCAACGCTATCTTTCCTTTCTCAACGTTGTCTCTCAGGAAATGATACCTCACTTCTATGTGCTTGGTTTTAGAATGAAGCACTGGGTTCTTTGCAACGCTTATGGCACTGGTGCTATCACATTGAAGTGGGACATGGGTATACTCCTCACCAAAGTCACTCATGGTGTAGGTGATCCAAAGGAGCTGAGAGCAACAACTAGCAGCGGCAACATACTCGGCTTCGGTCGTGGATTGAGCAACACTCGACTGCTTACGAGAAGACCAAGACACCAACGAAGAACCCAAAAACTCGGCAAGTCCCGAAGTGGACTTCCTATCCAACCGACACCCGGCAAAATCCGCGTCTGAAAAGCCATGAAGCGCCAAAGAAGAGGACGCGGAGTACCAAAGGCCGAAGTCGGGAGTGTGACGCAAGTACCCGAAAATTCTCTTCACCGCTTGCCGATGCGAAGTCCTCGGAGACGCTTGAAAACGAGCGCACGACACACCGAGAACCGTATGTCCGGCCTCGTCGCCGTCAAGTAGAGGAGTGACCCGATCATGCTTCGGTACTCCTTCTCGGTCCACGTGTTCACCTTCCTCGTCCGCATCAAGAGCCGTAGTCGTACTCATCGGCGTCGTCATAGCCTTGGAGTCCTCCATCTTGAACTTTCTCACAATGTCCTTGGTGTACTTAGCCCGGTGCACAAATGTACCTTCCTTTGATTGCTTGATTTGTAGCCCGAGGAAGAACCGCAACTCGCCCATCATGCTCATCTCAAACTCCCTCGCTCATATCATCTCGCAAACCTCGCAACAAGAGAGTTATACGAACCACCAAAGACAATATCATCCACGTACACCCGCACAATCGGGATATCTCTCGCCTCGCTCAAAAAACAAGGTCCGATCGACCTTCCCCATCTCAAAACCTCTCTCAAACAAGAACCCCCTCAACCTCGCCATACCAAGCTCTAGGCGCCCGCTTCAACCCATACGGCCGCCTTCCTCAACTTGTACACCCGTGGGGGTACTTCTCACTCTCAAACCCCGAGGCTGCCTCACATACACTTCTTCCTCCAACACTCCATTCAGAAAAGCACTCTTCACATCCATTTGGTGCAACTTGAACCCTTTAGCCACGGAAAAAGCTAGAAGGATCCTAATCGCCTCCAAACGGGCTACGGGAGCAAAGGTCTCCTCGTAGTCGATCCCCTCCTTCTGACTGAACCCCTGAGCAACAAGTCTCGACTTGTTCCTCACAACCTCACCCTTCTCTCCCTCTTTGTTTTTCCACACCCACTTTGTACCAATCGGCTTACACCCTGGGGGAGGGTCAACCAACTCCCACACCTGATTCCTCTCAAAGTTCTCCAATTCCTCATGCATCGAGTTAACCCAATTGTGATCAGATAGTGCGTGTCCAATGTCTTTGGGCTCGAAAGAAGCAACAAATGCAGCATGAGCAAAATGGGAATTGTTTCGAACCCTCGACCGTGTAGTGCGTTCATTCATGTCGCCGATGATCCTCGAAGCTGGGTGATCCACCTGAACTCGCCGGGGAGGTTCTCGCCTCGAAGCTACCTCCCCCTCAACATCAGCTTCTCCTCGTTCTTGATTTGTCGTCGTAGGTGTAGCAGAGGGTCCATCCATCATCGTAGTCGAAGTAGTGGGTACATGTTCAGCCGGGGGCACCACACCGCCATCTTCATCATCTCCATGTTCATGCTCCTCCTCCTGAAAGATCTCCTCGCCAAGCTCATCATCACCTGCACACTCAAAGACAAGCTGACTACGTGGCTCTGTCTCGTCGAAGGTTACCTCGCAAGTTTCCACGATTTGGTTAGTTTCAAGATTGAGCACACGATATGCTCTAGAATGAGATGCATAACCAAAGAAAATGCCATCGACAGACCTAGCCTCAAACTTATCCAACTTCCCCGCCTTTCTTCGAATGAAACACTTGCAACCAAAGACATGGAAGTGACTCACTTTGGGTGTGCGACCATGCATCAACTCATAGCATGTCTTCTTCTTGTGCACTCGAGGTATATCCCGTTCGACACATAGCACGCGGTGTTCACCGCCTCGCCCCAATACCTCCTCGAGTCCTATGCTCATCAAGCATCGTCCGAGCCATCTCACACAAGGTCCTGTTCTTCCTTTCCACAACACCATTCGGGGAGGCGTATACGGACTCGAAAACTGGTGCTCAAGACCCAAGTCATGACAAAAGGTTTCAAAACGAGAGTTCCTGAATTCCGAGCCATTATCACTGCGGATAGCTCGTATGGCATCTCCGTGCCTCTCGTTCCTCAACCTCAAGACTAGATCTCGAACAAAACCAAACGTCTCCCCCTTCTCCTCAAGAAAGAACACCCACGCATACCGAGAATAGTCATCCACCACAACAAGGACATACCACTTCCCACCCGCGATCGCACACGAGCCGGGCCAACAAGGTCCATATGGAGCAGCTCGCATGGACGCTCGCTCATCACATCGGTGAGAGGCGGGTGAGAAGAGGCCACCATCTTGGCATGCCTACACGGAGCACAAACCAACTCTTTCTCAAGCTTCAACCGTGGCAATCCTCGGACCAAATTGAGTTTACTCAAGCGAGACAAAAGGTCAAAGCTCAAGTGACCCAACTTCCTATGCCACTTCCACAACTCACTCGAAGAACCAGCCAAGAAACAACGCTCAACACCCGAAGACTGAGAAAAATCAGCACGAAACACCTGACCCTCGGGAACGACCATACAAACAAGGTCCCCTCGAGAGTCCACAATCCGAGAACCACCAGGCCGAAACAACACCTCAAAACCCTCATCCAACAACTGAGACACAGAAAGCAAATTGTACCCCGGCGATTGAACAAGAGCAACACGCCTCGCAGTGATCTTGTCACTCACTTTTATCTCACCTTCGAAAGCACACGCCCACGCCCATTGTCCCCAAAAGTGATGTACCTCTTCGTCACCACCGGGACGAGACTTGAGAACCACCCCCTGTCTCCGGTCATATGCCTCGAACAACCGGAGTCAATCAACCAAATGTTCTTCAAGTCTCCCACCTGAAAATCAAAAATAGGCACGTGAGCGAACAAACGACTCAGCACTGGGGTTAGTACCAAAGGAGGAAAACCGAGTCCGAGCCATTTGCTCGAAAGTGGGGTTAGCACCAACCAAAGCATCTCTCCTACCAAAACTACCTCCACGAACACCACCACGGTAACCACCCTGAGGGAACCACCCTCTCTCGCCCGGAGGAGGACCAAAACCACGCAAGAAAGCCCGTGGAACGTCCTTCCTCTCCAACTCAACGCCACGACTCCTCCAATCCCCGTATTGAGCACGAGGAGGAGAACGCCTAGCAACCGACCACCCGCACTCTTTCCAGCCCAACCACCGAACCACGACCACCGAAACAACCCTCGCACCCGTACGAGCTCGAAACCCGAACATCCGTCCGTCCATGCCCGCACCGGCCGACCGGTGCTCCACACCGGCCCGACCGGTGTGACCCGGGCGCAAACACCTCCCCGCAGCCTTCTTCTCTCCCCCAAGCCCGAACTGTCCTCACGCCGCCTTGCCCCCGGGCATCCGCATACGAGGCTCAAGTACACCATCGGAAGGGTGGTACTTGTCCTTGTTAGCCCACTCCTTCTCCATTCTCTCCTCTCGCTTCCTCTTGAAGCAAAACTCCTCCTTATGGCCATCTCTCTTACAATAGCCACAATGGAACCTCACAAGCTTAGGCTTTGGCTTGGGATGTGGCCGCTCACTTGGTTTCTCTCCACTCAAACCCTCCACCGGTTTCTCACCACTCGCCTTCTCATTCTCCTTCCCAAAGAACACTTTCCCCGAAGTGTTCACAAACTTGATAGGCTTTTGTAGGTCGTTTGTGGGTGTAGGAAACACGGGTGGAGCCGGGGTTGTGTCTAGTCGGTTCCTTAGATGGTTAGGTTTTGGTGGGAAATCATTCTTGTGGTGGGTTTTTGGTGGCTCCGGATATTCTCTCCACTTCCCTCACCAACCTTGTTTGCCCCAAGCCCCTCACCATCTTGCCTCTTAAAGGCCTCGATCATCATCCTCAACTGAGGCTCGTGACCGGACAACCAACCCATCAACTTCCTCAAATCATCATTCTCATCCCGCAAACGATCAACATAATGTGCAAGCTCCAAATTTTTCAATGCATGCATTTCACGGGTAGAGCAAGATGTAGGCATGGGTTCCTTCAATTTAGCCTCGAGCGAACTAGTGTAAGCATGCATCTCATCAATCTTAGCATGCAAAACAGGGCAAGAAGTGCAAGCACCTAGCAAAGCAGGTCTAGACTTAAGCTCGGCCACTTCAACCCTAAGCACATCTAGTTCCTCACACTTGGAGGCATGCTTCTCCTTGAACAAAGAAAGATCGCAAGGAATATAGAGCAATCAGCACAATCATTCTCATCGAAACAACGGGGCTAGCTTTAAGCGAATCAATCTCAAGCTTGCTATCAAGCACCTCGTGTCTCTAGCTCGGCCACTCTAGTCCTAGCATCCTCGAGTGAAGCCCTAAGCTCTTTCCTCATTTTCTTGGCCTCTCTAAGCATATCATCACGGTTATCAAGCAAAGAGCCAAGCCTCTCATTCTCCCGGCGCAAGAAGGGAAGTTCATCACGCACCTCGTCGTCGGACTCGCAGTCCGAGTCGCTCCGTGTGCTCTTCTTGCTGCCGGAGCTCGGCGCCATGGTGCGAAGCCATCTCTCGCGAAGCGGCCTCGGCCCGCTCAGGTTCTTGGACGACCTCTTGCTCTTGCGGCGATCTCCCTCGTCTTCGCTGCTGCTCGAGCTCGAGGTGGAGTACGCGGAGCTGGAGTCGACGTCGCTCGCTCCAACCATCGCTCGGGCCTTGCCTCGGCCCTCCTTCTTCCTCGACCGCCGCTCGTCCTTGTACTTGTTCTTGTGCTTGCTCTTGTGGTCGCGCCTCGAACGGTACTTGCCATCGTTCATCCTCGGCTTGTGCTTGTAGCTGTCCTTGTTCTCGGCCTTCTCCGGGCGGTCGGCGGCGAAAGTGTCCCGGCTTGCCGCACCGGAAGCAGTCCTCGTGTTCCTCCTCATGTTCACGCGGTTCTCGTGCGGCCTCTCGAACCGCCTCGTCAACGGCGCCGGCTCGTCCTCTCCAAGGTCATCAAACTCCTCATCCGGCATAGACATCAAAGAGGAGAACGAGAACATCCCGGTGGATGGGTTAGAGTTAGTCTTTCCTTTGGAACCACCAACGAGGGCAAGACTATGGGAGTCGCTCGGTCCCTCGAGTTTGGCGATCATGCCCCTATCCACCTCGGCCGACTTGAGCTTCGAGAACGACTGCTCGTTCACCGTCGAGTATCATACCTCTCCGACTCGACTATGGCCTCGAACTTTCCGCCCCATATCGTACGATCCAAAGAGTGTAAGAGCTTGACGGCTCTATCATGATCATCGTACGGAGCACGTCCACATTGGCCCTCATGTTGTTCACCACCACCGTGAACCTCCGAAACAAGGCATCAATGGACTCTCCGGGAGATGAGTGAAGTTCTCGTACTCTCTCCGGTAGGTCGCATACAACCGTGCCCGAACCCGGGCGTTCCCAACATGAGCCTCCTTCAACACCGCCCAAATCCTACAAGCCAAGTGCTCGGTGTGCACCCGATCGAACTCGGCCGACACAAAGCACGAAACAAGTAGTCGACCGCCTTATTGTTGGCGTCGAATCCGTCCCTCGACCCCGGAGCAAGGAAATCCATCGGGCCGGACATAGCCCGTGTCCACCGTGACATCCCAAAGCAGTCGACCCTTTCCGCGGAGGAACGCACCCATCCGCTTGCTCCACATCCGGTAGTTCTTGCCATCGAAGTGTGGAGGACCCGAACCCCGTTCCCGGTACGCCATCCTTGGACCTTAGACCGGTTAGAGTCAACAAAGACCCGAACCGGCTCTGATACCACTTGAAGGACCGATACGGCGAACCAGAGAGGGGGGGGAGTGAATGGGAGCCGATAAAAATTCTTCTCGAAGGAGATAGAAACTCCAACAAGACGAACGCGGCTTCCAACACACGTCTCCGACTCACTACTCAAGTTGGCCAAGCCCACGTAGCCACTGGAGTGCCACTGGACCTAGGAACCAACACACACAGCCTTCCGACTCGAGAACGCAGCGGAACAACAAACCCCGAGTCTACAGACCCACACCGGTCAGACCGGTGAGCACCACCGGTCAGACCGGTCCCTGCTGGTGAACTTGAGCAACTTCCACTAAGTGGCTCTACACCGGTCAGACCGGTGAGACGCACCGGTCAGACCGATGGCAGCCAGAAAGCCCCCAAGGCACCAAACAGGCCAACCGACCACCAAACGAACCCAAACTTGAAACAGCAGCACCACGGGACAACAAAGAACACACCAAGACGCTCACCCGAGCGAAAACCCACAAGGGCCTGCACCGGTCAGACCGGTCAAGAGCACCGGTCAGACCGGTGTAGCTCGGGCGCTCGGGATGAACAAGCACCCGCGGGTCAACTCCCCCAAATCCAAATCTCGATCTCCCGAATCGCTCCACGGACTTGAACAAGACTTTGGGGATATCGGGAGCACCTCATGAGGAGTCCATAGCCAAGTTTAATCCCACCAAATCTCGTCCAAAAAGGAGGAGTCGAAGAAATCCCGCCGAAGGCACTTCCAACCCAAGAACTCAAGAAAACCCCAAAATCGAGCACTTTTACTCACGGATTTGGGAGGGGAATCACAGCCCAAAGAACCACGAAGGGTTCCCACAAATTTCCCCCATCAAATCCCCAAGAGAAAAGCCCCGAAAACACCCCAAAGAAATCACCGAGAGAGGGCTCCGAAAATCACCACCAAGAACAACCGGAAAACACATCCAAACCTTGAGGAACCACGCCGAATCATCTATACATGAAACAAAGGTTCGTACAAGGTCTAGCAAGCCGCCCGATCATCCATCCCTCTCTACAAGATCTCTCCGTGAAGCTCTCTTGCTAGTCCTAAGGAAAACCTAGAGAAAATAGGTGGAAAATAGGAAAACTAATGAGCTAGGGTTCCAAGAGTTGGCTGCCATCCTCTCACCTCTTGGGTTATATAGGCGGCAACCGAATGTCTAAAATGTCCCTCTCTACTAACTAGGGATACAAGCCCCTCAAGGGCGGATTTGGAATTCTTGATGTCTTCACCATCGGACGGATGCCCGGCAACCGCACCCTGCGTAGCCTCGACGCAAGCCATGCGATCCCGACGCGTGTCCTCCGCTTCGAAGATTCCGGACCGCGTCGTCGCACACGGCCGACCGGTGCTCCTCACCGGTCGGACCGGTCCCCACCGGTCCGACCGGCCGACCCACCGGTCGGGGCCGGTCCGGTGCCGCCGCACCTCCGTCTTCGGTTCTCCGGTCTTGGCTTTGTGGATCAACCAAGGAACCCAGTGGTTTTCTGGTGAACCACCGGAAACCCCGCGAACTCGGTGTAGCCTCCGCCAATCTCCATTCATGACTTGGCTCCCACGTAGTCCCGGCTCGACCTTGGTTTTGAGGCTCAACCAAGAAACCGTCCACGACTTCATCTTGCTGTTCATGCCATCATGCGGCCCGCACTTGACCCCGCTGGCCACCGGGTCCCTCGAACGAAGCCTACTTGTCTTCTCCACACCTGGAGGCCTCACCGGCGACGACCTTTCGCGCTTGTTCTTCACCTGCACCAACACGAGTCAAACCGCAACCTCGCACCCGCAATACTTAGCCAAGAATCGGTCCACACAACGTTGTCAATCACTCATCACACAAGGAAGCGACCATCCACCGGTCCTCGAACCACACATGGTCCTTAGGTTTTCCCATCGAAAATTTCACAAACTTCACTGGGTATCCACCCTAAACCAAAAACATCTTTTTTTGATCACCTCCTTGTCCACAACCCAATTTGAGTATGGAGTAAAATTCTCGATGGAGATTCAAATATTCCGCAAGATTATGGAATTTATACTTACTTTAGCAGTCATTTCCCCTCTCTTTTATGCTCGAGGACGAGCATCGTTCAAGCATGGGGGAGGAGTCATTCTCTGACACAAATGCTATGTAAGTATTATGTTGCAAAAAGTTTTGAGGAGCAAAAGAAAAAAAAGAAAAAAAAGAAGAAAAAAATGAAAGAAGAAAAAAATTATTATGATGAGAAGAAAAGAAAAGTAAGGAAAAAGGAAGAATAAAGAAAAAAGAGAAAGAAAGAAAGAGAGAAAAATAAGAAGGAAATAAAATAAAAGTAAAAAAATAATAAAGATGCTCCTCGGATCTTTTTGCTTCATAAGTTCTCAAGTGCCTTGATGACAAATCCACACTCAAATCTTCCAACCATGTGCAATCTGATAACGAGGACTTCACTCGTGCCTCGGGATCATCTATTTGCCACTTGCACATGTCCACTTATCTAAATGTGTGTGTTTCATCCCTCTCTCTTTCCAACATTTATTTTCCATGGCCTTTTTGACGAGTCTCGGTAATTCCAATAGACCTCTCTTAATTTGATAATATTTCGGATGTATGTTTTGCTAAGATTGTTTTTAACCTTCCAAGCTCCACATAAGCCTTCCACTATCACATATGAGTAGAGTAGGTTGAAAATAATCTAGTATAGGCTTGAGTGACTTGATGAGATGAGTGTTTCCATGAGCTTTTGCAAGAGATTTTCACTTATGTTGGGTATGCATCTTTTTGAAAATTCTTCCATGTGACAAGGTAATGGTTTGAAGTTCACTTAAGTTTGAGAGCATCGTGTTTATTAAATGTGGCTTGTTCTTTATTGTTAGTCTATCTTCCATAATGAAAAAGAAGCCAGTGACAACTTGAACTTTAAAAATAAATTCTTAAGAGAGAGCAATTTGCCTCGTCATGAATGACTAAGTGCAGGGACAACATTGGAAGGCAACACCGATTTCCCTTTTAAGCAAGGATTACTTACTCGAGGACGAGCAAGGTTTAAGCATGGGGGAGATGTTGACGGTGAATTTCCGTCAACCTAGAGTACTTGTTATACATTGGTTTCGATTATGATTTGCAACTAACCTGCCACTAGGCATACTAATGAAGTAACAAGTGCACACTTGCATGTCGATTTTGGAGTTTGTTGTTTACGCAGGAAATCTACGCTAAAGAGGAGACTTTCGGGATAAGTTCACCAAGCACTTTGGAAGAAGATCATGAAGCCCGACAAGAGTCAAGACACGCGATGAACATGACTCCAAATGACCCGAGGACCGAAGCGTCAATGTGCAAGTCTTCAGGGACTCAACCAGAAAATAGCGAAGCTTGCATAGCAAGGATTCAATCCTTAACCGTGAAGGAAACGACGTCAAAGGCCCACATGCAAGTGCACACAAATAAGGGATCACGCGAGAAGCATCCGGGGAGGAAACTGGGGCCGAACCAGGCCGAAATGGGCCTAGGCTGACCGGCCCAGCCCACTCCGGGGTCGGTTCGGTGCCCCCTTTGCCCTAGGTGTTCGTCTATTTATTGCCTCCGCCGCCATCGGCCACCACATCGAACAAATCATCCTACCGACGCTATTCATCAGAAAACCACCGCCGCAAGATGAGGGAGAGAGTTAGATGAGCTCGTCGCAAGGATCAACACCGGCGGAGAGAAGGAAGCAAGAGGAGGACTCCAAGCCGTTGGCCTAGGGGTGTTCCCAAGCTTCATCGCCGCCATCTTCATTGACGACGTTCTCTGGAGTCTCCATCACCCCTATGTGCTTCAATCCGTGTAAGATGATGGGTAATGTCTCTGTTCATCCCTAGGATTAGATGGATACATGCTATGTGATCGCTACTCGATTCGTGGTTTCAATCTATTACTTTCATGTTGATGATGCTTTGATGATTAAGGTTAGCTACCGTGTTTTTCGGGCGTATGATATCCGCTACTCCCATTGATTCCATCAACATACCGTGTCCATCATAGGTCTAGTCACGAATACCTTCGCGTAGTGACAGTACGAGAGGAGGGAAAGGGCGAAACCGTGGTCACAACCCCAGGTAGATTGGTTTACCACTCTCGTGTAGTAGATGCATACCATGTTATCCTAGATCCTAGGGAGGGAACGCTTATCTTTCTTAATCACTCTCTTGTGTTCACCCTTTACAATCTAGTTTAACCCTAGATTTGTGTTGACGGTTAAAAATTGTATCAAAGTTCGTTTGTGACTTGCAAGCGGACAAGTCTCCCGTCGTAGTCAAGGGACCCTTCTTCCCTCGAGTGGTGAACCCAAGGTATCGAATCCGTGGAACAATGTGCAACGCAAGGATTCAATCTAGTAAAGCAAGGTAAAGCTATCTAATGAAGACAAGATGCATCTAATCTACTAACTCATAAAGAAAATGAATCTAATCTAATCTACTAAAGAGGTAGCAAGAGAAAGCAAGAGATAACCAATCTAGAGAATCTAGATCATGCTTATGTTGTAGCTCCAAACAAGATAGATGAAGATAGCAAAGCGAATCTCATTAAAAGCATCTTTAAATCGTGGCCTTCCCATCCGACTCCGAAAACATCCGCCTTTCGAGACCCCCGTTCTGTCACAATGTATCCCTATTCATGCGGGGAGCTTAGGGCGAGTTCGATAGAACAAGTTGAAATCACTTGGCCGGTCCGGTATGCACCTCTAGCCACCGCGGCTACAAGAGCACCCTATGTAATCTAGCTGCAAACTAGATCGTAGAAGAAGCAAAACCAAGAAGAAAACAAAATCATCGAGAAGACACTTGATCGCTAGAAATCGAATTCACTTACAAACTTTACCATGAATGATTACATGAACAAGATCACCACCGGGGCCCTCCCTCGATCTTGATCCTCGCTCCGGAGCTCCGACGTGGTCTTCCATGCAGGTTCCCACGTCGGCTAGGGAAACCCTAGACAACTAGCACGACCCTCATCTCCGAGATGGTGTCCCTCAATCTTCTCTGCTCCTCGGCGGCGGATTACGACTTCGGTTCGCGTGGCTCTCGGTCGTGGGGGCTATTTATAGCCTGAGAAGCAATTAGGTCAAAGGAGGCCGGCCGGCCCGGCCCAATTCGGCCCATCCCGCGGCTCGCTTCGCCGGTGTTGCTTCCCACGTCTTCTAGATGTTCTCCCCTTTTGCATGTGGGCCCTTGACGTCGGTTTCTCTCCGAATTGGACTCAACTCCTTGTCTTGCAAGATTCGGCACTTTTCCGGTTCGGTCCTCGGAGTTTATCATCTTCTCGGGCTTGGTCCTTGGGCTCTTGGAGTCATGTTCACTTCATTGCTTGACTTGTATCGGGCTTCCGGGTCTTGTCATGAGGTGCTTAATGAACTTATCCCGAAGTCTTGCTTTCAACGTTAAAACCCCGCGTAAACACATAACTCCAAAACCGACATGCACAAGTGAACTTGTTATACCACGGGGGTTAGTACCAATGAATAAGATACAAAAGTCATGCCAACACCGAAGGTAAACTCATGGCTAGGTTGACGGATTTTCACCGTCAACATCTCCCCCATGCTTAAACCTTGCTCGTCCTCGAGTAAGTCTTCGATGGATATCATCATTGCCAAACAATGTTTAAACGTTGCACTTGATCATACATGAAAAAAAACATAATGCTCTCAAAAGTTTAATTCGTTAAAGTTCCATAATGTACTAGCCTTCACCTCTACGGAGGGTAGATTCTTGTTAAGCTTATCCCACAAGTATTAACATGCTCACAAAGTTTTAAATAGATCTCAGAATTTTTGAAATAAAGAACGAGATAAAGAAAAGCTAAACCAAATTCACAAATTTAAATCATCTCGTGTATTGCTCATGAACTCTCATCTCACTTGTCTCTCAAGCCTATATATTCTACTCCTTTCCCTCTCATATATATGTGGTAGGCTTTATATGGAGCTTGGGGAAAGTTTAGTCCTAACAATATTTTATAAATGAGGTATTGTCAAAACAAGACAAGCTTCTCATGGTCTTACCGAGACTCGTCAAAAAGGTCATTGGAAAATAATGTTAAATCAAGGAGGGGAAAGAGAAAAATACACACACTTTTAGATGAGTGGACATGTGCAAATGGCAAAGAGTGATCCCGAGGCACAAAGGAAGTCCTCGTTATCGGATTGCACATGGTTGGAAAACGAGAATGGATCTTTTAAACTTGAAGCCTTGATTGCACTCTTAGAGAGCCGGGGAGTTCACTTTACGCACATATATTTTTTTCTCTTTCTCATATTTCTCATTCTTTTCTTTCTTTCATTCATTCATTTTTTTTTTCTTGTCATATATTCAGTCCATGACTTTCACAACGAAGTTTTGATTTTTTTATACCTTGAAAGTCATGAGTATCACTGGATTTTTTTTTCTTTCATCATTTTTTTAAATATTCCCCTTTGAACTCTAAAACTGCACCGTACCTACCTCCTCCCCCATGCTTAGACGTTGCTCGTCCTCGAGCAAAGAGGCGAAAAATAAGGTAGGTACCGGAATATTTTTCCTTGGAGAGATACTTCAAATCTTCAACGTTGGCACCGTCTTGCGATCTTCCTTGAATTGATGATCCATTCTCAACGATAGGTTGTGGTCAAGGAGGTAATCACAAAAAATGATATTTGGTTTAAGGGTGGATATCCGGCGAAGTTTGTGAGATCACCGATGCGGGGATACACAATGCACGGATAAAAGGCTAGCAAAAAGATAGATACGCAAAAACGGAATGACCAGCTTCTTAGTCTCGGGCCAGAGAAATCATGGCCTGCAATAACTCACTCAAAAATAAATCTTGTACACTAAAGTTTATGCACTCAAATATATATAAGGCTCTGGATAGGTTGAGCAACACACACAAGTGATATTTATGACAAGGTTAGCAATATTTTTGAGCATAAAAGACATCTTTAATCTATTCATAACTTGAGAGCACATAAAACACTATGGGTCTTTATTTTAATCATAACCTCCGCTGAAGATTAAGCTAGCATTTAGATAATTTCAGATTTGTATTTTTAAGAGAGCACTAGGTCAAACATGCATAAATCAATTACAAAGATAAACAAAGCGGCAATTATAATCATATATCATCATGGCACAAACTTTGTAACTTTACCAAAGGTAAAAACTTGGTGGTGACATTATTCATGATGAAAATAAAAACTAAGATACATGCTGAAAAAATTAAACTAACACACTTTCTGAAATTTAAATAAAAAAACTGAAAACACTACGCATACATAGGCGCAAACAAGCTGAAAATTAAAGAAAAGGGGGTAAAGGAAAGATAACTAAAGCTCCTCCTCTCTCTAATCTTCCGCCGGTGGTTGATATTGATAGTCTTGGTTGTTGTACCCTTACTTGTAATAGGAATGCACCACTACTCCTATGAATTGTCCGACGGTGCTAGGTGAAGGTGTCAAAGCTCATAAGCGAATGTTGCATTACCTTCACCCATTTGGTTTGCATTGGTTTGGATGGCTGCAATATTTTGCATGTTTCTTGCAGCGTATCCTCCAATGGTGGCTACATTTTGTTGTGGTTGAGGAAGGTGTGCATATGGCTCCGCAAAGGCTACGTTGGGCACCGCAAAAATGGTGGGGGTATGGCTGCACCACTCCCCCATGCTTGCATTGGTACACCACCGTAGTAATTCGACGGCGCCGGGGTTCCTCCCAATGGTGGGACATAATTTTGTTGTGCACCTCCTTCTTGGGTCGTGGAAGATCCTTCTCCTATAATTCTTCTCCTTTATTTTTCTTCGCCGGCACAAGAAGTCCTTTCTCTAACCAATCTTCTTCCCCTCAAGAAAAAGTTTTAACCTTCAATCCGGAGGGGGCAAATTCACCTAGGCCACTTGGAAGCCTCCTCTCTCATCTTCACTCTTATATTTTCCTTTCTTCATATATTCCTAGGGAAGTCCCGGGTAGGAGATGATTTGGGTTTCTTGTAATACCCGGTTTTAAAGAGATAGTCAACATGGAGAGGTAACAACCCGATCTCCTGAATCCGATGTTGCTCACAACACCACTGGTTGATCATAGGTGAGTAGGGTTGATTGGCTGCGAGTAAATCCAATTCAACTCCGTGTTGGTTATCTATGTCTCTCTTATTCTCCCCGAAAATCCACTTGCACAAAAGTGACACACTTGGATGATGGGGTTCCGGATAGTATTTCTTCGTTGATGGTCTCTTCCCGTGATCATACTCCAAAAGCCTTCCCATGTGCCTTTATGCACATACTTGTTCCGGAGCTCCCTTTTTGAAAATAGGGGACACTCGCCCATGGGTCTACGATACTAGAACATGCAATCGTTTCGAACATGAAAGCCAATCTAATCTATCGGGGATTGTGTTGAATGGATCCAAGGAAGCATTGAGGCCTTACTCCCTTTGCGGCATGGTTGCTAGCCTTAAGCATTAAAGTATTTTCAACACAAGATGATAGATAGATAATCCAACAAAGTGTGATTACATCTCAAGATCGATTGAAACCCATGGATGAAAGGAGATTACCCCATCAAGGTGCTAGAAATAGCATCGTTGATCAAGGTTACCCTTCCGACGGTGTCTTCCTTCTTCTCCACTTGTGGGCTCCCTCCAACGGAATGAGAGGCTTAGCACTCCTTCGTCAAGGGTATGCGCCATGGTCATGAAAATTTCCTAGGTGAATTCCTTGTGGGTGTTTGCCGACACTCCATCAGAGAATTGCACCGGTGTCCCGTGTGAAACCCAATATGTGGAGAGCTTGGTCGTCGATGTCGACGTTCGCTACAAGCCTCTACTTAAGGCGAGCGAGCTTCTTCTCCTCCTCCGTCATGATGACATACCCCTCGGAATACCGCGGAGCATATGGAGGTGGAGCGGATGATCGTGTCAAGTGGTGAGGTTGGACGGACGGCTCCTCCATATGTTATTGAAGTTTGGTGAACCTCATAAACGAGTTTCGTGTGGCCCTCATGCCACCAAGGAGAAGAGTGGTTCCTCCTCGGCGGTGCCGTGTCCTCCTCCATACTCCAAGGAAACTCGGAAACCGAGTGCCTCCTCGAAGAGGTTGTCGATGATGGCTTAGACGACGATGATCCCTTCTTCTTCGGTGAAAAGACTTGTAGTTTTCTTCCTTGATTGCAGCACTCTCCCTCACAAATGTATATCCAGGGTTTTCACCCGGTAACAAGGTACACAAATATTATTTTGGAGTCTGGACTTTGAGTGGATTAAGGATGTGATTTGTTGCACGAAACAAACGCGGTGGATGGCTAAGTCTAAGGTGATTCCGGCCTACAAACTAGAGCACACGAACAAAGAGTTGGATGAAAGACTTACCTCTCTCCTCCTCTTGGATCGGTTCTTTTCTAGTGCATCATGTTGCTTCGTGACCGCGTACACCTTCCAAACGTTCCCGTCCACTCCTTCGCTTGCATTATTGCTCCTTCCACTTGATGTTTTCGCTTGATTCGCTTCCATACTCCATTGCCTCACATGCATCCATGATATTCCTACAAAACAAAGCCTTGGCTGCCCCCCCATGCTTGTACTTTGCATGTGGTTTAAATATGTTGGAGGGGCATCCCGTGATGTATCATGGTGCATGCATGGTTAGGTTAACTAGATTGCCTCCCTTTAAGTGTGTTTAAGGCTAAGCACTCCTCTTATTTCGAAATTTAAAAATATTTTTCAGAGCCATGCAAGAGCTCGAACATAATTTTAGAGAAGTTTTTAAACCATTAAAAACAAATGCAAGTCGAAAATATTTTTTTATTACGTCGATTTCGGTCTCACCGGTATAGTTTGCCTTCATTGGTTGAGAGCAAGCTTTTCCCGGCTTGATCAAGGGGGCATAGGTTTAGGTCCTAATTTCGATTAGATGAGAGAGATTTTGAATGAAATAAATATAAGTGAGACTTAGAAAAATTCTAACCTTAGAGAAACCAAGGATATGGATTTTTTTAACCAACCAAAAATCAAGTTTCTAGGTTCACGCGAGTCCTACCACATGCTGAAATTTAAATAACATCTAGATGCAAGTCGTGGCTCTACTCGTGTGTTTTTAGCATGAAAAACAAGTCAACCACAACATCATAAAGAGGATGAAAGGTTGAGTTTGGTTCTGAATTTTTTGGTTTTGGTTATGGTTTCTCGAAAAGAAGCAAACAATCACATAGGATGGTTCATGTAAAGGGTTTATGATCAAACAAAATATTCAACCAAGAATTATGTCTCTAATATTGATCAACCAATCTAAGTCTAATGTTTTGCGTAGTAAAATTCAGAACTGAATTATATTTAAAAAGACTTGAAAAACCTGGAATCGGGTTGTCCTCCCGGTAGCTTATTCTTGACTCGACGAAACGGGTTGCCTCCCGCCTAGCGCTTCGTTTATAGTCCATGGCTAGACTTCTTCACTTGATTACTCCGGATCAACGCTCTTTGCGGGCGTTGCAATCTTGGGTACCCACTTTGGCTTAGTCAATTTTTTTTTGGTCTTCACAGGCTGGCTTTGTCCTTTGGTCTTGACGGATGCAACAACTTCCTTGTGGCTCGGCATCTCGAACTCCGGTCTTCGGTTGTGATCTTCATGGTCTCTAGTGTGATCCTTCATCTCTCCCGAATGAGCTTGAGTAGCCTTCGCCGTCTTGGGACCTTGGAGTTGTCTCGGATATTCTTCTTTGTTGCCCATCGGGCGCCCGGCAAGTTGTCCCACTTGCGTCTAGCATCTTTATCACGATGAACACTTCACGCTCCTTGCATGTGGATCTTGCCTTGGCAGCCTTTAGGTGTTGAGCTTCTTTCTCCATCTCCATCTTCTCCATCCTCCTCTTAAGTAAACCGATATGCCACTCAAGGAATCCAGCTCGTATGCATTCAGCTCTCGCAATCGTCATGCGGATAGTTGAGACTTTGATCTTGAACGGCCTCCCGGCGTCTTGAAGGTTTATGATAGGTAGATCAACAATGTCCGGGGTGCATAGCTTGATCTCGCGCTCCGGTGGTTGAGGTTGATCTTCCTTTGGACTTGGAGGTGGTGATTCCCTTGGAGATTTTGATGGTCCTTCGAGCTTGTGTTGCACGTCACCTTTGCCTGTAAAGTTTTCCTGGATCATCCACAAAAAAGTTTTTGGTTTCTTGGAGAGGTAGCCAACCATCTCCGGTTAGGGTTAGTGATAAAACAAAAATCTAACAAAAGAAAAATTAGGGTTAATCAAAACTAGATTAGATTGACTCTCTTTTTTTTTCTTTTTGAGGATGATCAAACATAAGAGATGCAAAAGAAAATCAAAAAGAAAAACTGAAAGATAAGCGATACTAGATCGGATCTTGATTGCAAACTCCCCGGCAACGGCGCCAGAAAAAGGGGCTTGTTGACGGTTAAAAATTGTATCAAAGTTCGTTTGTGACTTGCAAGCGGACAAGTCTCCCGTCGTAGTCAAGGGACCCTTCTTCCCTCGAGTGGTGAACCCAAGGTATCGAATCCGTGGAACAATGTGCAACGCAAGGATTCAATCTAGTAAAGCAAGGTAAAGCTATCTAATGAAGACAAGATGCATCTAATCTACTAACTCATAAAGAAAACGAATCTAATCTAATCTACTAAAGAGGTAGCAAGAGAAAGCAAGAGATAACCAATCTAGAGAATCTAGATCATGCTTATGTTGTAGCTCCAAACAAGATAGATGAAGATAGCAAAGCGAATCTCATTAAAAGCATCTTTAAATCGTGGCCTTCCCATCCGACTCCGAAAACATCCGCCTTTCGAGACCCCCGTTCTGTCACAACGTATCCCTATTCATGCGGGGAGCTTAGGGCGAGTTCGATAGAACAAGTTGAAATCACTTGGCCGGTCCGGTATGCACCTCTAGCCACCGCGGCTACAAGAGCACCCTATGTAATCTAGCTGCAAACTAGATCGTAGAAGAAGCAAAACCAAGAAGAAAACAAAATCATCGAGAAGGCACTTGATCGCTAGAAATCGAATTCACTTACAAACTTCACCATGAATGATTACATGAACAAGATCACCACCGGGGCCCTCCCTCGATCTTGATCCTCGCTCCGGAGCTCCGACGTGGTCTTCCATGCAAGGTTCCCACGTCGGCTAGGGAAACCCTAGACAACTAGCACGACCCTCATCTCCGAGATGGTCTCCCTCAATCTTCTCTGCTCCTCGGCGGCGGATTACGACTTCGGTTTTGCGTGGCTCTCGGTCAGGGGGCTATTTATAGCCTGAGAAGCAATTAGGTCAAAGGAGAGGCCGATTGGGCCCCGAATTGGGCTGGGCCGGCCGGGCTCGGGCCGGCCGGCCCGAGCCCACTCGGCCCATCCCGCGGCCTCCGCTTCGCCGGTGTTGCTTCCCACGTCTTCTAGATGTTCTCCCCTTTTGCATGTGGGCCCTTGACGTCGGTTTCTCTCCGAATTGGACTCAACTCCTTGTCTTGCAAGATTCAAGCACTTTTCTTCGGTTCGGTCCTCGGAGTTTATCATCTTCTCGGGCTTGGTCCTTGGGCTCTTGGAGTCATGTTCACTTCATTGCTTGACTTGTATCGGGCTTCAAGGTCTTGTCATGAGGTGCTTAATGAACTTATCCCGGAAGTCTTTCTTTCAACGTTAAAACCCTGCGTAAACACATAACTCCAAAACCGACATGCACAAGTGAACTTGTTATACCACGGGGGTTAGTACCAATGAATAAGATACAAAAGTCATGCCAACACCGAAGGTAAACTCATGGCTAGGTTGACGGATTTTCACCGTCAACAATTTGTTTGATCAACTTAGATTAACTTAGGTTAGATTGTCTTTACCTTTAGATTAATACTCTTTCAAAGGTTTTCCATTCAACTAGATTAGTGTGTGGTTAAGTGCTAGCAATCCCCTTGCTCCGCGGATTGACAAGAACCTTGGGAATCCCGTGGTGAAAAAGGTGTAGGTCCGTACGCTTGCGGATCATCGTAGGTGAATACGAGTTTTATCCGTCAACATAGAGTCAACATCAGCATCATCGTCGAGTCGCCTCGATCTGCGCATGGGTTTGCGACGGCCTGCTGGAGTTCGAGTCTGGTTGCTGGCAGAGTGTGTGGCGGCGGCGGGAGTGAGAATGGGGAATGGATGCCTGAAGGTTAGGGTTATCTGGTATTTATATATACGATGGCTATTGTTGGGCCTTCGTCTCATGGGCCGAACAAGGGAATAAAATGTATTGCACATGGGTTGAGTGGGGGAGTAAAATGCATTGCACCGTATTTCGGGGGACACCGATGGGGAACGGGGACGGGTAGATGGGGAACGTCCGCGCCCCCGCTTCACCTGATGGGGTTGGAATTCCGCCCGCTAAGCTCCCCGCGGGGATCAAAAGCTCCCCAATTACATCCCCTAATAGAGGAAATCCCCATCGGGGATCGGGGATCGGGACCCCATTGCCATCCCTAGGCAGGGCCGACCTCAAGAAGGCCTTGTAGGCGTGTCGACCTCACAGAGGCCTCAAATAAACAACACCCAGTATCCAAGGATACCCAGCAGGATCTTGAAAGGTGCGTCGCATGAAGTAGTTGTTAATTACGTCATAGCTTAAGTTGCGATGCCCAGGGTTGGTCGATGATGAAGCCAAAAATCTGTTGATTCTTGAGCGTATGGAGTGTAGAGACGCCCAGATATCCTGCATGGCTGCAAGGAGTCTGGTAGAGCCACCCGAGGCATGCTGACCTCAAGAAGGTCTCAAATCTAAAGCGCCCAAGCACCCGGAAGTACTTGGCAGGGCCATCAGGCGCGCACCCCACAGGGAGGCCTTCATTCCCGACGTAAAATCCTAGGTGTCCAGAGTAGGCTGGCAGGGCTACAATAGCACACCGACCTTGGAAGGTTACACATCCAGGGCGCCCAACCAGGTTGGCAGAGCCGTAGAGATACCAAGGTATTGCAAGACCTAGGTATTAAGGCGCGCCGACCTCAAGGAGGTCGTTTTGGTGTCCAGATGACCAACATAGTTGATTGCCATCCAGCGGAGCCATTGTGCTAAAGTATTGGCGACCTCAACAATAGGCACACCGGCCACGGAGGCCCGACGAAAATTGTAGACCTCCATGATGCTTCTGATCTCTATGGTACTTTTTAGATCTCCAGGTGCCCAGAAGGATCTGGCAGAGCAGCAAGGCACGCCTACCTCAGAAGGTCTTCAATCGAACCTACGACCATTCTGCTCAGGAAATAGAAATACAAGCTTATTGGAATAGGTCCGTTTACGTGCTGAGCCATAGCGGGTGCACCAGGATGCAGAGCCTAGCGGGTGCAAATAAAGACATCAGGTCGTAGAAGGAGGTTGTGAAGTTGTCGTCGAAAAGGGGGCTAAGTTAGGCGTAGAGATACCCGACACAGGGTCAGGTTTTGTCGTGTAGTGTAGACTGCGGAGTCACGGGTCAACAGTGGTCAGAGATGCTCTTGCCATCCAGAAAACGACAAATTGCCCACTGATCGAGGAGTTATTGTAGCCATGTGACCTCTGCGGTGAGGCTCAGGCATCATTGATGCACAAACGACAAAGACGTCGTGAGTCAGAAAAAAGTTAATGTCGTCGCCTTTAATCATGCACAGGCTTACATGTCCCATTATCTCGTGGTGACAGTATCATTACTTCACCAGCTGCCCGGGGCGCGGCTTCGGCTATAAATAGCTCCTTTGTGACTTAGGGAGGCAAGCTCCGAGCACCACCGAGCCATGAAGCTATAGAGTAGTGTTCCCGCCATGCCATGGGCATGTGTTCGTCCACCAGATTGTAGGTTCTTGCACTTGTAGATGCTTGGAGCTAGGAGAATTCTCGCCAAATGTAGGCAACATCTCCATCCTCTGAGCCCAGCCTTTGCGAGGTATCAGGTAGAGTTTGGAGGTGATGCTGTTCGAGCTGGAGCTTCAGCAAGACGTCTCTGGTGAGCACCGAGAGCTCACAAGGGCTTGGTTTTCAATGCCGAAGAGCAAGCTCGTGTCTCCATTCCAATAGTTGGAGCCGGGTGTGCCTTAGCTTGCGTGTCGTCCTGAAGTTGTCTCCCACAAGGCCGCCATCAAGGTCCTGGTACTAGGAGAAGTATCGCGATGTGCTCTGCTTTGTCAAAGTAGGTCGTGGTGACTGCTCTTGGTGGCCCAGGTCTTGTAGTATGTTTATCTTGTGTGCCGGGTTCTGGATCCAATGAGGTCGCAGGCGACTTATGTACCTTCGGATTCTAGATCCAGTAAGGTCATAGGCGGCTAGTACCCTCGGATTCTGGATCTGATAAAGTCGTAGGCAGCTATGTACCCTCGGATTCTGGATGCGATAAGGTCTTAAGCGGTTGTGTAGCCTTGGGTGTTCCATGTAATGTTCGCTCTCTTTTGTCACGTACTTGGTCGATTTGGCAAAATGATTTGCCAAAGACCGAATTTTATATGATGTGGGGGCTTGCAAAACGTGTTTGCCATCAGGACGACCTAATGTTATCTTCTTGTTTACCTGACGACCTAAAATCAGATTTAGGTCGTAGCACATAGTCTGTTAGAGAAAAATCCGCCTTAATCTTCTCGCGAACTTCTTGGGATAGAGTCGTTGGGGCTTGTTGTACGGTGGAAGGAGCCACAACGAATAGATTCGGTGGACCCCCCTATAAATAGGGTGACCGGGGCGGGGTTGACCCCATTCCCCTTCGTCTTCCTCCGTCGTGGTCGCTTTCGTCGCTCTCTCACTCTCTCTCGCGCTGTAGCGATCTTGCAACCGTCGTGCTCTCGCGCCCACTCGTCCAGCTCCCAACTCCGGCTAGGCTCACGCTAGCACTGCCGCTCCGCGTCGTGCTCCTCCGGCGCATGCGCGTCAAGACCCTGTGCCACATTAGATCCAACTCAAACCCTAGCGGTGAGATGGCGGCGGAGGTGGCTTGCATCCCGGACCCGCAGGTGGTGTGGGTCCGGTCGACAATGACCGAGGCCAAGATCCAGGCGCTGGTGGACCGGGGGCTGCTCCGGCCGAAGGCGGAGGTGGAGTGGAGGGCTGTCGCAGGGGAAGAGTTCCCGAGCGAGGACGTCAAGGAGCAGGTCGTCTTCGCCTCCTTCTTTGAGCGTGGCTTCAAGCTCCCGGCAGGAGACTTCTTCCGCGGCTTACTGTACTACTACAGGCTGGAGCTGGTACACCTTGTTCCCAACTCCGTCACTGTAGTTTCGACCTTCATCCAGTTCTGTGAGGCGTATCTGGGGATACCGCCTCATTTTCTGCTGTGGAGGTATTTTTTCTGCATTAAGAGCACTGCCAAGAGGTCGGGGCTAGTGGGGGTTGTGATGTTTGTGTTGAGGCCAGGCCTCAAGGTGGAGTGGATAGACACCGACCTCCCCGACAACACCATCGGGTGGAGGTCGGAGTGGTTTTATATTGCAGATCAGATTCTTGGTCTTCCACGTCGTACTAGCTATAAGCCAGTGAAGATAATCGAGTGGGATCTAGGACTCCCATCCCATGACCTCAAGGACCTCAAGGGGGTCCTGGAGCTTGTCAGTGACATGAAGAAACGGGGAGTGACAGGAGCGGTGGTGGCGAGGTCATTCTGTCGTCGGATGATCCAACCGATCAAGGATCGAGTCCACCCGGCTTATGAGTACTGTGGGCAATCAGACCCCACACGCGTGGTCAACCGCAAGGTCTCCAAGGGGGAGATGGCGGCTCGAGTTTCCCAGATGTATTCTGGGAAAGTAAAGGTGAAGAAGTGCCCTAAGGCACACTCGTTAAAGAGGGCGGCTGACCCGGTAAGATCTTGAGATCTATCTTTAGGTCGTTGCACTTCACTTTGTTGATTTTTTAGGTCGTATAACGTCCTTGTCATCCATTTGCAGATGCGCGAGCTTCAGATGTGGTGCCCAGCACCTCTCCCTTAGGGAGAGCTGAGCTGGAGGAAGCTTAGGTCGGACAAGTACAAACTTCCAGTAGGTCGTCTACTGGAGTTTTACGAGTCTGACTCGTCGGTGGAAGCCGACGAAGATACTGATGCAGAGACTGGGGCATACCTAGGTCCTAGCGTCGCGAAGTCCCGACGCAGGACCAGGTCGACGGTTGTGAAGAAATCTGCTTCAGCCGTTACTGCTGTTGTCTCTGCGGTGAAGGTCGCAGAGCAGAAGAAGAAGAAGAGGAAGAGGAAGGCCACATCCCCTCCGGTGATCGTTACTCCATCGATTCCGACACCCCGCTCACAGGAGGTCGAGTCGGAAGAGGAGGAGGAGGAGAAGGAGAAGGATGAGGTGGTCGAGGAGCTGCCGGTCCCTAAGGATCAGGAAGCAAGGAGGCCGGAGAGTCCTGCTGCCAAGAGGCAGCGAGAGCTGGTGCAGAAGACGTCAGAGGATGCTCTCCGACATGGATTGGAGGCGCAGCGTAGTGCTGCAGCGGCGCAGGCGTGGATGCCTGCAGCTATTAAGCCTTGGGTGTTTTGGCCGAAGACTCGGCTCCCTACCGTGACGAGGTAGGGTCTCGAGGGCTGGTTTTGACTTTGTACTTACTATCTTTGCTGATTTTTGTCCTTACGAGGTGCTTTGCCATGCAGGCCGGTGACGAGGCTGCAAGGGGGGCCAATTGCCCTGTCTTCTCCCTCCCGCACGAGGTCACCTGAGCCACAGGTCGTGAGGGAGGCGCTTGCAGATGACGCGCGCACTGCTACTCCGCCACGAGGAGCAGTTCAGAACGTGGTGACTTCACTGCCCGTGGCCAACGCAAGGGTGGACACTTCCCCGCGCGCTGCTAAGGTTGTAGGGGCTTCAGCTGGGGACGTCGGAGCGACGACCTCCCCAACAGTTATTGACATCGACCCCATCAGAGCAGTTCCTGGTGGGGCTGAGGACCTGGTCAGGGACTAGCCTCAGATCGACCTGGCGCCAGGAGGTCCAGAAACATCTGGCGCACAGGTAGCTCCATCTTCATCTTCAAGCCCAAGGTTGCCACAGTGATCAATTAATTGGAATCACACCCCTTGGCAGGAGGACTGGTTCGAAGACAATGAAGATATGCATGTCGTGCGGACCAGCATCATCACAATCAACAATGCGCTGACGGTGAGTGTTTCACGACATGTTTTTGTTACTTGATTTCACATTTTTGAAATGATGCTGACGATCTTGTCGTGCTGTGGCAATCGCTGGCAGACAGGGCTAAGGGCCGGGCCGACCTGCTGAAGGATGCGGCGGCGAAGGAGTAGCGGATTGTTGACCTTGAGCGAGAACTCAAGGAGTTCCGCAAGGCAGTAGCCGTCGATAAGAAGAAGCTCGAGGATGAGCTCGCCGAGGAGAAGCACAAAGCCGTGGAGGCTACCACGCAGTTCAATACCATTGCTACTAGTAGGTTGAGTCTTTTATCCCTTTTTGAGAAGAAGGATGTTAGCTGTGTGCTAACTGTTATGTCCGCAGATTTTCGTAACCGCGAGGAGGAGCTGAAGAACGCTCTGGCGACCTCCAGGGGCAAGGTTCGAGATTTGGAGATAAAGGTCCGATAGATCGAGGCCGGAGGCCTGGAACTCAAGCGGGCGATGAAAGAAGCCACCGATAGTGAGTACGCCCTATCTCAAAAGCTGGCTTATGAGACCGCAGCTCGTCGGGGCCTTGAAGTCATTGCAGAGTGACCAAATCACCATTGCAGGGTATGAGGTGGAGCTGAACGACCTCAAGGGTGTTGCCAACTATGCGATGTCTTGCATACCTGTTCCAGAAGAAGGGGAGCAGCAGCAGTCTATTGTTGATCGCCTGGTAGACACTCCTAACAGGCTTTTGGCTTTGCTAAGGGCGACGGGCTAGGCGGCTGCGACCGATGCGTTAGTGAGAGTTAAGTCTCACTATCCTGAGGTCGACATGGCGAAGATCAAGGGCGGTGCGGACACCACGAAGGACCTCCAGGCCCTGGAACTTGAAGTTGATGATGCCACCAACGAGGTGATGGAGAACATTGACTTCGACGGTGATGGTGGCATCGGTGGCGATGGTGGCGACGGTGGCGACCATTAGTAGTTAGGAGCTATACCTCCTCCTCTTCTCATAACTTGTAAATAATACTTTTGGGATATTTTGGAGTAATTTTTTAATGAAGTACTTGTCGGAGTAATTTTTAATGAAGTACTTGCCTTTTGCCTGCACGAGCTTGGTTGATCTTGTAGATGACGACGTTCTGTGTTCTTGACTCTCTAACCACTACTCATGGAGAGGCTGGCTTACCGACCTCCACAACTCATTGTGGAGGCTTACGAGAGGTCGGCGCGCGAGAGAGGAGCCTAGGGCTCAGGTCTGGCGACCTTCCTGACCAAGCATTCTCGTAGCGGCAAGAGGCTTCATACTCGTTTGGGATGGTGTCCTTAGGTCGGAATGACCCTTAGGTTGGCTTTGAGCCAAGCCCCCGAGCATATCGAGGGGAAGGACTAAGAAAAACTCGGAACCCCCAGGTCTTGCGACCTAGATGTTGGCTTTAGTCAAGCCCCCGAGCATGTCGAGGGGGGGTTTACTATGTGAGTAAGGAGGAGGTAGTGCTCACCTTATAGCAGATGACTGCTTGAAATATTTGTTTATTTAATCTGAAAAAAGAGGTACAAAAGAGGGAAATACGTAGCTTAAATTTAAAACTATTCTACAGACAGAATCGTCGTAGATGCTCCACGTTCTAGGGGTTGGGTACTCCTTGCCCGTCACCCCACTGAAGTTGATATGTTGACAGGCTGATAACTTCCGTGACAATGAAGGGTCCCTCCCAAGGGGCAGAGAGCTTGTGCATGTCGTCGGTCTTCTGGATGCATCTAAGGACAAGGTCGCCAACATTAAAGGAAGTTTCCTTAATGTTGCGATCATGATAGCGACGTAGCTTCTAGTCATGATGAGCTTGTCTCATGACGGCAGCGAGTCTTTGTTCCTCAAGGCTGTCGAGGTCGATACGACATGTTTGTTCAGCTTCTCCTTCCTCGTAGAACTAGATGTGTGGAGCTCCGAAGGCAACGTCTGTAGGTAGAACAACTTCTGATCCGTAGACCAGAAAGAAGGGCGAGAAGCCCGTAGCAGAACTGACTTTAGTCCTGAGACCCCAAATTACATGTGGCAGCTCAGCTAACCAGCGGGTGGTGTAGCTGGAGGCATCGTCGTAGATACGGTCTTTGAGAGCTTGAAGTACCATGTCATTGGCTCTTTCGACCTGGCCGTTGCACCGTGGGTGGGTGACCGAGGAGTAGTAGACGTCAATAAGGTTATCCTGGCAGAAGTCCCAGAAGACCGAGCCAGTGAAGGCTGCACCTAGGTCGGTGATGATCCTATTAGGCACACCGAAGCGATGTTTGATGTCTCCGATGAATTTAATGCTTCTTCCGACGTTACTTTCGCAACAGGTCAGACTTCAATACACTTGGTGAATTTGTCTATGGCGACCAGGATATGTTTGTAACCACCCGGAGCTGTACGAAATGGCCCTACAGCGTCGAGACCCCACATAGCGAAGGGCCATGACAGAGGGATGTTGCGCAGGACCTGGGCTGGCAGGTGCTGCTATTTGGCAAATAATGGGCATCCTTTGCACCTCCTGATGAGGTCTTTAGCATCAGTGATAGCTGTTGGCCAGTAAAATCCAAATTGGTATGCTTTACCGACCAAATTGGTGGATGCCGCGTGGCAACCACACTCGCCGCTGTGGATCTCGGCTAAGAGGTGGAGACCTTCTGATCGTAGGATACACTTCATCAAGATGCCAGTAGAGGCAGCTTTCCTGTATAGGTCGGAACCAATCACGACGTAGTTAACACTTTGTCACGTGATGTGTTCTCGCTCTGCCTTGTCATCGGGGGCAAGTTGGTCAAGTATGAAGTCTATGAAGGGCTTGCGCCAATCATCTTCTTTTTCAGACATGAGCACGTCGAGGGGAGGTGCTGTGTTTTGATCGTTTGAAGGTGGCTCTGGAGTATCGGTATCCAGGAGCTTGATTGAAGGCTTGCGTAGGTCTTGGACGAATACGCCCGCTGGGACTAGAGCTCGACGAGAGCCTAGTTTGGAAAGTACATCGGCGGCGACGTTGTTGTTCCGTGGGACGTGCTGGAACTCGATCCTCCCGAAGTAGCATCTAAGCTTACGGATCTCAGCGCAGTATGCATCCATCATGTCTTTGACGCAGTCCCACTCCTTGTTGTCTTGCTCGATGATGACCTTGGAATCGCCAAAAGCTAGTAGTCCCTTGATGCCAAGGGCCACTGCTATCAGGAGCCCGTGGATCAGGGCTTCATATTCCGCGCCGTTGTTGGAGGCTTTGTAATGAATCTGCAGGACGTACTTGAGCTGCTCTCCATGGGGATAGATAAGCAACACTCCTGCGCCTGCACCTTCGAGGTTGAGGGCACTGTCGAAGTATATTATCCAGTGTTCCGGCCGCTCCTTGGGAGGGGCATCTGGATCTCTGTCCTCTCAGACACAAAGTCTGCGAGGATCTGCGACTTGATCGCTTGCTTGGGGCAAAACTCGATTTCGAACTCTCCAAGCTCGACTGACCACTTGACAATGCGGTCGTTGGCGTCGCGGTTGCGGATGATCTCTCCTAGGGAAAACGAGGACGGGACCATGATCTTGTGAGCTTGAAAGTAATGTCGAAGCTTCCTCGACGTGATCAGGAGCGCATAGAGTAGCTTCTGAGGTTGTGTGTAACGTGTCTTACCATCGGCCAGGACCTCGCTCATGTAATACACAGGTCATTGGATAGGATAGGCCTGCCCTTCTTCTCGCTCGGCGACGAGGACCGTGCTGACCACATTAGTGGTGGCAAAGATGTAGAGTAGGAGTGTTTTCTTCGGGATTGGAGGTGTCATAACTGGTGGCATTATTAAGGACTCTTTGAGAGCCTCGAACGCTTTCTGGGCTTCGTCGTCCCATGCAAACTTGTCAACCTTCTTCAATAGCTTGAAGAAGGGTAAGCCTTTTTCACCAAGCTTGCTGATGAAACGACCTAGAGCCGCCATCATGCCGATGAGCTTCATGACGTCTTTCTTGTTGGATGGCTTGGCCATCTTTCGTATAGCGTCGATCTTCGCGGGGTTAGCTTCAATGCCTCGGTGCCCGACCATGAAGCCCAGGAGCAGTTCAGAGGGGACACCGAAGACACACTTTGTTGGGTTAAGCTTCTACTGGAACTCTCGCAAGTTGGCGAAGGTTTCGGTGAGGTCGACGATGAGCTTTTTTTCTTTTTTGGTTTTGATGACCACATCGTCTACGTAAGCCTCGACATTCTTTCCGATCTGGGACTTCAGGCACTTCTAGATTGTCTTCTGGTATGTTGCTCCAGCGTTTTTTAGGCCGAGGGTCATGACCTTGTAGCAGTAGATGCCGTGGGGTGTTATGAACGTTGTTTTATCTTCGTCGTCAGGATGCAGGGTTATCTGGTGATATCCTGAGTAGCAGTCGAGGAAGCAGAGTAAGACGCTACCAGCCGTAGAGTCCACGACCTGGTCAATACGAGGAAGAGGGAACAGATCCTTCGGGCGGTGCTTGTTAAGGTCGGTGTAATCGATACACATCCTTAATCCACCAATTTTCTTTGGTACAAGAACCGGGTTTGCGAGCCAAACTAGGTGTTGACATTCTCTAATAAACCTACAGCTAGGAGCTTACAGACTTCTACTTCTATAGCTTGTTTTCTATCTTCTGCAAATCGCCGGAGCTTCTTGATTGGTCAAGCAGTCTTGTTGCTTCAAGTTTGTGCTCAGCCAGCTCCCTGGGGACGCCAGGCATATCGGATGGACTCCATGCGAAGATGTCGGCGTTGTCCCTGAGGAAGTTGGTGAGCGTGAGTTCCTATTTGGGGTCGAGGTCGGCCCGGATGACAACTTCCTTGGATGTGTCGGGCAGGCCGAGGCAAACCTTCTTGACAGCTGGACTTGGGTCCAAAGCCGTGCTTGTATGCTTCTGCTCTGGTACCTGCAAGGTAGTTTGGTCGATCTTGGCTGCCTGGGTGACCATGACCGTTGCTGCGGCTTTGATCGCTGAATCTTTGGAGAGCTCGACGGTAGCACTTTCGCAATTGTAGGAGACCATGATGTCCCCGAGGACAGAAAGAATTCCGTTGGCGCTGGCATCTTCATGATGAGGTAGGTGTGGTGCGGTATAGCCACGAACTTGGCAAGCATAGGTCGACCAAAGATGGCGTGATATGATGAGCGGAAGTCCGCGACCTCGAACGTCAGGAACTTTGTATGGAAGTTCTCCTCTGTGCCGAAGGTGACCAGCAGGCATACACGACCTATGGGATACGCAGCCTTGCCGGGCACAACCCCATAGAAGGGTTCATCACAAGCGGTCATCTTGCTGAAGTTGAACTCCATCTTGCACAGCGTCTCTGTGAAGATGATGTTTAGGTTGTTGCCCCCCGTCGATGAGGGTCTTAGGTAGGAAGGCCCTGTTGACTATGGGGTTGACGACCAGCGGGTATGTCCTGGGGTTAGGGATGTGAACCCAATGATCCTTCCTGGAGAAAGTGATTGGGAATTCAGACCACCGCAGAGGTTGCGAGTTTTCGGTGTTGACGTGTCCAATCTCCTTGGCATTTGATCGGGTCTGTCGGTTGCTTTTGATCGCTTGGCAACCTCCGATGATGAAGTTGATCTCACGGTTGGCCTTCTGGAATGCACCATTGGGGTTGCCCCCTTTGGGCGGTGGCAGAGGTGTCCGCTCTTTCCGGTTGTTGTCTTCGTGATTATGGTCGTCCTGGCGACGTCCGTTATCATGTCGGTCGTTGCGACGATCATCATGGCGATCATCACGATGATCACTTCTATGGTCGTCACGCCTGTCGTTGCGGTCATCACGACGGTAGTCGTCACGTCTGTCATCGCGGCAGTAGTCACGGCGATAATCACGTCGATCCCTATTATCATTGCGAGGATAGTGCCTACGATCATGGTAATCTCGTCGATCAGGTTGTTGACAGTGTATTTTGGTACACCAAACATGTTCATTACACTTTGGTTTGGATTTGTTTGTGGAACTAACCCGCCACTAGGCACACTAATCATATAACAAGTTCATCTTTGTGCATGCATTTGGAAGTGTTGTGTTTATGTAGGAAAACATGGACATAAAGGACGGATTCACAACAAGTTCAAAGGAGCATTTACGGAGTCTTGTTCGTGTTCATGAGCGTAAAAGACCGAACTTCATGCAAAGAGAACCTCCATCTTTGACGTGAGGATGACATTGTCAAAATCATGAAGTGGAAGGGGCAAAGTGCATAATCACCTGAGGACCCACGGGAGTGAAGGGGTGAGCGAACCGGGCCGAAATGGGCCTGGGCTGGTCGGCCCAGGCCGGCCGGACCAGCCCACTCCGGGGGTCGGTTCAGCCCCCCTTTCCTTGCACCCGAAGGATCTTTAACCCTAAAACCCTGGAGGCGGCGCCATTCACAGGAGAGAGCCATTAGCACCAGGAGGCCATCCACAAGATAGAGAGAGAGGAGGTAGATCTCCGGAGGGAGATCGACCACCTCAAAGGAAGCACCCACAAGTGGAAAAGAAGGAAGACACCGTCGGAAGGGTGACCATGATCAACGGTGATATGCCTAGCACCTTGATGGGTTAATCTCCTTATTTTCCATGGGTTGTAATCGATCTTGAGATGTAATCATACTTTGTTGGATTATCTATCTATCATCTTGTGTTGAATATACTTTAATGCTTAAGGTTAGCTCCATGTCGTAAATGGAGTAGAGCTCCAATGCTCCTTTGGACCCATTCAATACGCCGTGTCCATCATAGGTCTAGTCACGATTACCTTCGCGTAGTGACAGTACGAGGGGAGGGAAAGGGCGAAACCGTGGTCACAGCCCCCGATAGATTAGATTGGTTTTTATGTTTAAAGCGATTGCATGTTCTAGTATCGTAGACCCATGGGCGAGTGTCTCCTATCTTGATAGATTAATCATTCTCTCTAGTGTAGTTTAGTCGTTTTCTAGTTTAATTGTAGTTAGGGTTTGAGTAGTTAGTGAGTAGAGGTAGATCAAATGCTTGCAATCCCCTTGCTCTGCGGATTGACAAGAACCTTGGGAATCCCGTGGTGAAAAAGGTGTAGGTCCGTACGCTTGCGGATCGTAGGTGGATACGTCTTTTATCCGTCAACAAGCCCCTTTTTCTGGCGCCGTTGCCGGGGAGCAAGCTAGTTTACATCGTTTGGTTTGCATTTAACTTAGTTTAATATTTAGTTTGTCTTTTGTTTACCAATATCTAACACATATTATCTAGAAAACCACTTTGTTTTGTCTTTGTTTTTGTTTTTATCTTGTTGTCTAGATGGCGTTCGTCAATCAACCCGTGGAAGAACCAGAGAAATCACTAAGGGATTACGCTAGCCCTCGATGTGAAGACATAAGAGTACAAGAGTCAGATTCGAAGCTCGAAGCGACCAAGTATGAGATTAAATCCAAGATCATCGATATGGTGGCGGCAAACCCATTCGAAGGGATTGTTATGGAGAACCCATATAAACACATAAGGCATTTCACAACACTATGCAACACGGTGCGTCAAGGAGTTCCCGATGAATGGTTCAAATGGAATCTCTTTCCCTACTCACTTGCCGGTGAAGCAAGGACGTGGTACTCGTTTGCGTCCTTTGAAGTTGAAGGCAATTGGAACAAGTTGACAAAGAAGTTTTGCGAGAAGTTCTTTCCAATTAACAAGGTTCAACATCTAAGGAGGCAAGTGATCACCTTCACGCAAGGAGAAGAGGAAGGGATTGACCAAGCTTGGAATAGGTTTAATGTGTTGATCGAACAAGGACCAAAACTCGGCTTCCCTGGTGACGTACTCTTGCATATATTTTTCTTTTCCCTAACCCCTAGTTTCATGCAACGCGTCCAAATGTGTGCAGGTGGGTTCTCATGGAAAAACACTCACAGAAGCCGCTCAACTTCTACAAAAAGTTAGTAAAGTGGCTGCCATGCGAAGAGATTGGGAAACAAGACTTGCGGAAGAGCCGGAACATAACTCAAGGATGAAGAAGTGTGCTGAATTTTCTAAAGAGGCAACCCCAGAAGTCACAAAAGCGGAGCCAATCCCGAAAAAAGCTTGAAGAAGAGCACATCAAGTCAAGAACTACCCCGAGCGTTGATTTCGCCGTATCAAATGAAACAAACAAGAGAAGCATGTCAAGCACCAAGCCACTAAGGGAGTTCGAACCAATGGATTGGGTTCCAATCGATTACGGAGAAGTATTCAATAAGAGAAGACTGTTCCCTAATCAAAAGGGGATGGAAAGAGCATTGGAAGTGGATTTCCCACCGCAGAAGAAAGCGGAAGATTCATACGACCTTGAAACCACCGGTGAGATCTTTCAAAAGCTCTTTGGAGATGGTGAAGTGGATCCAGAACACATAGCCGAGGTGAAGAGAATTATGGGGATTAAGCCCGAAGCATCGCATACGCTCGCCTCGCCAAAGTTTACGCGATAGGATCCGAAGAAGAAGAGAAGATGACACCACTGTCGGGCATACACCCCGGGTACTCATGCAAGGAAGGAAGAATAGTAGAAGACGGACTCCTGGTAGAATTCCCCTGTACTCCTACTAGGACTCGATTTGTGTACTCCTACTAGGACTCCTGCCTTGTAACCGACTAGGAACCCGCCCCCTGGACTATATAAAGGAGGGCCGGGTACCTAGCCGCACATCCCCAATCCCTCCGGGGACAACCAACACCAAGCGCAGGGCGCCATACTTGATCCCCCAAACGGGACGTAGGGTTCGCCACCTTGGCAACACGAACCTGTATAAATCTTGTGTCCCGTGTCCTTGCGCATACCTTCGAGTTCTCGGTCTCCCGATCATGATCCCCACCGCACAATCTACTACCTCGGGTACCCCCTCGGTAGGTTTGCCGGTCTAAAACACCGATAGCTGGCGCGCCAGGTAGGGGTGATCATCACCACCGGGCGAATTCGAAGGACCCTCGTCAACAAGATCAATCCACTCGTCGACTCACCGAGATCCATTGAAGCAAGTCGCCTTGCTCTTGTCAAAGCGGAATCAATCTTCCTACGCCGCGCTTCCGGTTGCTTCGGCACGTCGCGCGGCTCGTCACGTGGCTTGTCGCGCCGCTCGTCGTCGACTACTCCGCCTTGCCCAGGCTCGTCGTCGACTACTTCGTCTTCGCCGCGCGTCCGGGGTGCCTCGGCACGTCGCGCGGCTCGTCACGCGGCTTGTCGCGCCGCTCGTCGTCGACTACTCGTCGTCGACTACTTCGCCTACGCCGCGCGTCCGGGTGCCTCGGCACGTCGTGCCGCTCATCGTCGACTACTCCGCGTCGCGCGGTCTCGTCGTCGACTACGCCGCGCGTCCGGGTGCCTCGGCACGTCGCGCGGCTCGTCCCGCGGCCCGCCGCGCCGCTCGTCGTCGACTACTCCGCCTCGCCCGGGCTCGTCGTCGACTACTTCGTCTTCGCCGCGCGTCCGGTGCCTCGGCACGTCGCGCGGCGGCTCGTCACGCGGCTTGTCGCGCCGCTCGTCGTCGACTACTCGTCGTCGACTACTTCGCCTACGCCGCACGTCCGGTGCCTCGGCACGTCGCGCCGCTCGTCGTCGACTACTCCGCGTCGCGCGCGCCGTCTCGTCGTCGACTACTCCGTGCGCCGCGACTTCGTCTTGCGGCCACGCCGGCTCTACTTCAGCCACGCCGTGGGGTGCGACTACTTGTCTCGCGGCAACACTGGCTCTACTTCGAGTACGCCGCGCGCCGCCACGACGTCATCTTCCCCGGCCGCATCGCGTCGACCATTCATCTCGACTAGTTTTCCAAACTAGTCGAGAACGGCGATCACGCCCCAACAACTAGTCGGAATCAACTCGACTAGTCGACTTCAACAACAACCGTCGCGGCTCCATCGCCGATCGCCACGGCTTCATCTACAAGTCTCCGCCTGTGCAGCAACGGCTAAGTCATTTATCTAAATGATTGCTTTGTTTTCTTGGCTTGTTCTCCTCATCATGTAGGACCCTTTGCCGACTACTCATTTGTGTATGCTTCTCGGCGGGTTTTCACAGGAGCTACACTCTGCTGACTACTCTTGGGGCATATCAATCAAGTCACCGCGAGTCTACTTCATCAACTCGGGGACTATCCCTAGGAGGCAGTTTCTAAAGTCCGCTACGCGCGGCAATCTAAAGTCGACTTCTAAAGTCGCATTCTAAAGTCCGCTCCGTGCGGCATCTTAAAGTCGACTCCGGTCGCATCTTCACCTGCTTCAGTGGCATACTACGTGTGTAAGCTTCGATGGAACCTAGCTGTAAGCGGTCCTCGGGTCCTGGCGACGATGGAACCTAGCTGCACGTGGTCTTCACGCTCTGTACCATGGGTCCAAGTGCCCTAAGTACTCGCGCTCCGTACCTTGGGTATGAAATCCATGGCCCAGGTACGCAAGTCGACTCCGGTCGCACCTTCAAGTCCACTACGGTGGCACCCGTACCTTGGGTCTGAAATCCATGGCCCAGGTACGCAAGTCGACTCCGGTCGCACCTTCAAGTCCACTACGGTGGCACCCGTACCTTGGGTCTGAAATCCATGGCTCAGGTACTTAAGCCCACTCCGGTGGCACAAGTCGACGCTAACGGTCGCATCCAAGCCCACTCCGGTGGCACAAACCCGCTCCGGCGGCAAGTCGTACCTTGGGTCCGAAATCCATGGCTCAGGTACTTAAGCCCACTCCGGTGGCACAAGCCGACTCCGGTCGCAATCTTAAGCCCGCTCCGGCGGCAAAACTACTCGTTTTTTTTCTGATTTTTCATTCGCTTTGGCTTTCCGGAAAGTGCTTTTCGTTTTTTGCATCTTAAGTCCACCCCGCGTGGCACAAAGTCGACTTCTTCAGTCGCATCTCAAAGTCCGTTCTGCGCGGCATTCTAAAGTCGACTTCTAAAGTCGCATATCAAAGTCCGCTCTGTGCGGCACCCTAAAGTCGACTTCGGTTTTCAAGTCGCAACTCAAAGTCCGCTCCGCGCGGCAACTAAAGTCGACTTCGGATTTCAAGTCGCATCTCAAAGTCCGCTCCGCGCGGCACAAAGTTGACTTCGGTTTTTAAGTCGCATTCTAAAGTCCGCTCTGACGGCACGACTACTTCTCAAGCTCCACGGCTCGATGCCAAACTGCTACTTGGAATCTCTCCAGCTCGGGGGCTACTTGAAGATAACTTCAGCATGCTTCGCTCGCTCTCAAGATCGGGGGCTCCTCACCAATCACTACTCGACGTGGCTCATACGGCTCTCTTATCTCGAGGGCTACACGCTGCAAGAGTACTCGGTTGATGGCTTTCGCGATCACTGAAGACCCTTGGATTGATTACCTAATCATTTCAAGGCTCGGGGGCTGCTATGCTACACCCATCATTCAAATTTTTCAAGACAGAAGATTTGGAATCAAGATTGACCCTCAGCTAGAGTCTACAACTCAACTTAAGGCTCAGGGGGCTACTCCATATGGAGTGCGATTTTGCAATCGCACTTCCATATAATCTCGACTTCAAGACCGATTGAGCCGGACCACCTTCCGGCCTCGCGGCGCTCAAGTACTATTGAAGACTTCTCCAAGCAGTACTCGAGGACGCTCAAGAACTACTCGAAGAGGCTTCAAGACTACTCGAACTACTACTCTCGACTCCAACGTGCTCGGGGGCTTGTCGGGCATACACCCCGGGTACTCATGCAAGGAAGGAAGAATAGTAGAAGACGGACTCCTGGTAGAATTCCCCTGTACTCCTACTAGGACTCGATTTGTGTACTCCTACTAGGACTTCTGCCTTGTAACCGACTAGGAACCCGCCCCCTGGACTATATAAAGGAGGGCCGGGTACCTAGCCGCACATCCCCAATCCCTCCGGGGACAACCAACACCGTTGACGGTGTATTTTGGTGCACCTAGCATGTTCATTACACTTTGGTTTGGATTTGATTATGGAACTAACCCGCCACTAGGCACACTAATCATATAACAAGTTCATCTTTGTGCATGCATTTGGAAGTGTTGTGTTTATGTAGGAAAACATGGACATAAAGGACGGATTTGCAATAAGTTCAAAGGAGCATTCATGGAGTCTTGTTCGTGTTCATGAGCTCGCTGAAATTACTTCCAATGGTGGCGAGGACCGAAGTGCTACGAGGAACACCCCCGGGGATTGAAGCGTAAAAGATCAAACTTCATGCAAAGAGAGTATCCATCTTGATCACGAGGATATCGGCGTCAAAATCATTCAAGTGGAGGGGGCGAAGTAGATAAGTGCACGAGGACCCACGGAGCAAAAAGGGCGACCGAACCGGCCGAACCGGGCTCGGGCCGGCCGGCCCGCCGGATCGGCCCCGCCCCACTTCGGCACCGGTTCGGTCCCGTCTTCCTTGCCCTCGAAGGATCTTCGACCCTAAAACCCCCGACGCGCCGCCAACACAGGAGAGAGGAGTTATTCGCACCAGAAGGCCATCTACAAGCTAGAGAGAGAGGAGGAGGATCTCCGGCTGGAGATCAACCACCTCGAAGGAAGCACCCTCTCGTGGAGAAGGAGGAAGACACCGGCGGAAGGGAAACCATGATCAACGGTGCCATGATCAGCACCTTGATGGGGTAATCTTCTCATTCGTCCATGGGTTGTAATCGATCGTGAGATGTAATCGCACTTTGTCGGATTATCTGTCTATCATCTTGTGTTGAATATACTTTAATGCTTAAAGGTTAGCTACCATGCCGTAAAGGGAGTAAGGCCTCAATGCTTCCTTGGATCCATTCAATACGCCGTGGCCATCAAAGGTCTAGTCATGATTACCTTCGCGTAGTGACAGTACGAGAGGAGGGAAAGGGGCGAAACCGTGGTCACAACCCCGATAGATTAGATTGGTTTTTCATGTCTTTAAGCGATTGCATGCTCTAGTATCGTAGACCCGTGGGCGAGTGTCTTCTCTCTTGATCGTTTATCATTCTCTCTAGTGTAGTTTAGTGTTTTCTAGTATAATAGTTGTTAGGGTTTTAGTAGCTAGTGTGTCGTTGTTGATCGAACGCTTGTAATCCCCTTGCTCCGCGGATTCAAGAACCTTGGGAATCCCGTGGTGAAGAAGGTGTGGGGTCCGTACGCTTGCGGATCGTAGAGGGATACGTCTTTTATCCGTCAACAAGCCCCTTTTTCCCGGCGCCGTTGCCGGGGAGCAAGTTAGTTTACATCGTTTGATTTGCATCTAACTTAGTTTTATATTTTAGTTTATCTTTTATTCGCTATATCTAACATTTATTATCAGAAAAACACTTGTTTCTTTTTTGTTTTTGTTTTTATCTTATTGTCTAGATGGAGTTCGTTAATCAACCCGTGGAAGAACCGGAGAAATCATTAAGGGATTACGCTAGCCCTCGATGTGAAGACATAAAGGTACAAGAGTCGGATTCGAAGCTCGAAGCGACCAAGTATGAAATTAAATCCAAGATCATGAAGATGGTGGCGGAAAACCCATTTGAAGGGATGGTTACGGAGAACCCATATAGACACATAAGGGATTTCACGACAATATGCAACACGGTGCGTCAAGAAGGAGTTCCCGATGAATGGTTCAAATGGAATCTCTTTCCCTACTCACTTGCCGCAAAGCAAAGACATGGTATTCGGTTGCATCCTTTGAAGTTGAAGGCAATTGGAACAAGTTGACAAAGAAGTTTTGCGAGAAGTTCTTTCCAATGAGCAAGGTTCAACATCTAAGGAGGCAAGTGATCAATTTTATGCAAGGAGAAGAGGAAGGGATAGACCAAGCCCGGGATAGGTTTAATGAATTAATCGAACAAGGACCAAAACTCGGCTTCACCGGTGACGTACTCTTGCATACATTTTTCTTTTCCCTAACCCCTAGTTGCATGCGACACGTCGAAATGTGTGCAGGTGGGGATCTCATGGAGAAAACACTCACGGAAGCCGCCCAACTTCTACAAAAAGTTAGCAAAGCGGCTGCCATGCGAAGAGATTGGGAAACAAGACTTGCGGAAGAGCCGGAATTCAATTCAAGGAAGAAAAAGCTTGCTGATTTTTCTAAAGAGGCAACCCCGGAAGTCACAAAAGAGGAGCCAATCATGGAGAAGCTTGAACAAGAACACATCAAGTCAAGAACTACACCAAACGTCGACTTCGCCGCACCAAATGAGACGAACAAGAGAAGCATGTCAAGCGCGAAGCCACTAAGGGAGTTCGAGCCAATGGATTGGGTTCCTATTGATTACGGAGAAGTATTCGACAAGAGAAGACCGTTCCCTAATCAAAAGGGGATGGCAAGAGCATTGGAAGTCGATTTCCCACCGGAGAAGAAAGCTGAAAATTCGTACGACCTCGAAACCACCGGTGAGATTTTTGAAAAGCTCTTTGGAGATGACGTGGTGGATCCGGAACATATTGCCGAGGTGAAGAGGATCATGGGGATCAAGCCCGAAGCATCACCATACGCTCGCCTTGCTGAAATTTATTCGATCGGATCCGAAGAAGAAGAGAAGATGACGCCGCACTTGAGTTGCGAGATCAACGGAGTTCAATGCAAAGCTTTATGCGACATCGGAGCCCAAGTAAGTGTTCTATCTTCTAAAATTTACGATAAAGTTCAATACCACAACCTAGACTTAGCCCCAACATCAACGAAATTAATTATGGGAGATGGTAGAACTATCAAACCTCTAGGTATTGCTTGCAACATGAAAGTAAAAATCTCTAGAAACTACATACCAACCGATTTCTTTGTTATTGATGCTTACCATAGTAATTCTGATCATATAATCTTAGGTAGGCCTTTTCTTAAGTTGGTTGATGCCGTGTTAGATGCCGGAGAAGGCAAAGTAACAATGAACCTTAATGGAACAAAGTACACATATAACTTTCTTCGTGCTTCTAAACACCTTACTCCTTTTCCTCCCGAAGATGATGAAATAGAAGAGATAGAAAGTCTTTGTTTTGTTGAAACCCTTAGAGACCCGCTGCAAAGAGCGATGGAAAATCAAATTAGTAATCAACAAGATGAAGAACTAGAGGAAGCGACAAAAGGCTTAGAGCCGCATGATGGTAGTGTGGAGGAAGAGAAGTTCGAAGACATAGGAGAAATCAAACCCGAGGAGCCACAAGTGCCCGAAGTAGACCTTAAACCTTTGCCCAAGGGATTAAAATATGAATTTTTGGGCCCGAGACAAAACCTATCCAGTCATTGTGAGCGACGAGTTGAGCCCCAAAGAAAATGAAGCGTTGCTGATTTTATTAAAAAACATAGGAAGGTGATTGGATATTCAATTAATGATCTCAAAGGTATTAGCCCAGCCTTTTTCACTCATCGTATACCAATGGAAGACCAATGTAAGCCTGTAGTGGACCATCAAAGGAGGCTAACCCATGCCATGCGAGAGGTAGTAAAGAAAGAGGTTATCAAGTTACTTGATGCCGAATCATCTACCCGGTTCCACATAGCGAATGGGTGAGCCCGGTACATTGTGTACCGAAGAAAGGAGGTTTGACCGTGGTGAAGAATGAGAAAAACGAATTGATACCGCAAAGAACCGTGACCGGGTGGCGGATGTGTATCGATTACCGTAAGCTTAACAAAGCGACGAAGAAAGATCACTTCCCCCTACCGTTCATAGACGAGATGCTCGAGAGGTTAGCAAACCACGCTTATTTTTGCTTTCTCGATGGATACTCGGGGTTCATGCAAATTCCCATTCACCCGAAGATCAACATAAGACAACATTTACGTGTCCTTACGGAACGTTTGCATATAGGAGGATGCCCTTCGGCCTATGCAACGCTCCGGCCTCTTTTCAACGTTGCATGATGGCCGTGTTTTCGGAATTCATCGAAGAAATTGTTGAAGTGTTTATGGATGATTTTTCCGTTTACGGGAAGACGTTCATGGATTGCTTAGCAAACTTAGAAAAGGTCCTTACAAGGTGTGCGGAGGTAGATTTGGTTTTAAATTGGGAAAAGTGCCACTTCATGGTTAAGCAAGGCATAGTGCTCGGACATGTTATATCCGAGAGAGGAATTGAAGTGGACAAGGCTAAGGTAGAGACGGTTGAGCAACTCCCACCTCCTACGGATGTTAAGTCCTTAAGGAGCTTTCTAGGCCATGCCGGATTCTATAGAAGATTTATAAAGGACTTCTCGAAGATCACTAAGCCTTTAACACACCTTCTTCAAAAAGATGTGGCTTTCGACTTTGATGAGAAGTGTCTAGCGGCATTCCGGACCTTGAAAAATGCGTTGGTGAGTGCTCCCATCATCCAACCTCCGGATTGGAGCCAACCTTTCGAGATCATGTGCGACGCAAGTGACTACGCCGTAGGTGCGGTCTTGGGACAAAGAAAGGAAGGCCGAGTTCACGCCGTTTACTACGCTAGCAAAACTCTTAGTGGGGCACAATTAAATTACGCTACTACGGAAAAAGAATTGCTAGCGGTGGTATTCGCTTTCGAAAAATTCAGATCTTACATCGTGAACTCGAAAGTCATTGTTTACACCGATCACGCAGCCATAAAGTATCTCTTGGCCAAGAAGGAAGCTAAACCACGTTTGATTCGTTGGATCCTTCTTCTCCAAGAGTTCGATGTTGAAATTCGTGATAAAAAGGGGGTGGAAAATGTTGTGGCCGATCATTTGTCTAGGATGAATCGTGGGCAAGATGATAAAGAGCCCATAGAAGATAAGATGAGAGATGATCACCTCTATAGAGTGCTTGATAAAGATACTTGGATGATCGACATCATTCGAGCAATCCGAAAAATGCCCCTCGATCATCTAGACAAAAACACCCAAAGGAAGATAATTTCTGAAAGCAAGAAATATTTTTGGGATGCACCATACCTCTTCAAGCTTGGCAATGATGGAGTGATGAGAAGATGTGTGCCAAGAGAAGAGAGGCTTGAGATTCTAAGGAAGTGCCACTCGGCGGAGTACGGTGGGCACTATAGCCATTTTCGAACCGAAGCCAAAGTATGGTCGAGCGGATTCTATTGGCCGGAGATGCATGAAGATACTAAAAGATATGTTGCGTCATGCCCCGAATGCCAAAGAACCGGAAACATCTCTCAAAGAAATTCTATGCCTTTGAAATACAACTTGCAAATCGACATATTCGATGTATGGGGCATAGACTTCATGGGGCCTTTTAAAAACTCATTTGGATTCGAGTATATACTTGTTATGGTTGATTATGTATCCAAGTGGGTAGAGGCTATACCATGTCGTAAAGCTTCCACGGAGGAGTCCATCACTATGATCAAGAACGTGATTTTTCCCCGTTTCGGACACCGAGAATCTTGATAAGTGATGGAGGAACTCATTTCACCGGGAAGAACTTCAAAAAGTGCTTGTCCAAGTTGGGAATTGAGCATAGGGTCTCCACGGCCTATCACCCGCAAACCAACGGACAAGCGGAGACGTCAAATAGGCAATTAAAAAGCATACTTAACAAAACCATAGAGAAGGGAGGCAAGGATTGGTCAAAGAAATTAGACGGAGCTTTATGGGCTTATCGAACGGCGTTTAAAACACCGATAGGTATGACCCCTTATCAATTCGTCTATGGAAAAGCTTGCCACCTTCCGGTTGAGTTAGAACATAAAGCCTATTGGGCGATTAAAGAGATGAACCTTGATCTCGATGCCGCGGTGGTGAAACGGAGAATTCAAATAAGCGAGCTAGAGGAGTTGAGGTTGAAAGCTTATGAAAACGCAAGCATATACAAGGAGAGAATCAAAAGGTGGTATGATAAAAGATTGAAGAAAAAAGAATTCAAAGAAGGAGATAAGGTCCTCCTTTACAATTCGAGGTTTAAAACCTTCGGAAAGGGGAAATTGCAAAGCAAGTGGGACGGACCTTATGTTGTGCATTCGGTGTTCTCCAACGGAGCGATAACCATTATGGATTTAAACGGCGTTCAATTTGTGGTGAATGGACAGCGGCTTAAGGTTTACTACGAACCCGATGTCGTGCCCATTCATCATGTTGACGTCTTTACCATGGAGGAAGAGCCCGAACGTCCCGCCTAGGACGAAAAACAAGGCACCAACTTCGTAAATAATTTTTCTTTTAGCTTTCGGAGTTTTTCGCGAAGATTAACCGGGCCAACTTTTTCCCACGGGGCCGAGGACGAAAAAAATAGGGCGGTGTGCAAAAAACGGACCGGCCCGCCCCCGAGGCGGGGTGGGCCGGCCGGCCCGGTCGGATCGGCCCGGGGATGGCCCGACGCCCGATGTCCCCGAATTTCGCCCGAATTGCTCCTTTTTGACTTCCTTGTTTGGTCGGAAAATTTTAAGGGAAGTGTAAAAAAGGAAAATAAGGTTCCCGCAGCTTTTTTCTCGGGACTATATATTTGGCCGAATTGGGAGCTCGAGAATCAATCCTTTCAAGCAATGTGTTGCACCCTTGTAGCAGCCATTGAGCCTCCAAAAAGATTAGAGTTGAAGGTAGAAGCCAAGAAGCCATCGATGGAGGAGGCGATGCGATGCGAGGTCAAGCTACCCGTCAAGAGGACCGCACGTATCCGTTGCGGAGGACGTGTCCCGACCGGAGCTCTTGCATCTCGCTACCCCGTCAAAGGAGAGAAGGTCCCTACACCCGTTCGAAGGTCGGCACGTCTCCAAGGCATCAAGCGCAAGGATTACAAGGAGGTGTCGCCGGAGCCTAAGGATTATGGGGATAGCGACTACTCCGACGATCGTAGCCCGAGCTCGTGGGCGGCCGCCGGTAGAGATGATGATGATTGGGGTGAGCAACCCTATGAAAGGACTCCCGAAGGCCCCAACGGCGACGGCAACGGCGGTGGTGAAGGCGACAACAATGGAGGTGGCGACGACGGTGGTGAGAACGGTGGAGATTATGGCGACGACGACCCCTTCGGATTGCATCCGGTGTGCTGTCGAGTTTGCCGTCAATCCATCGCAGCTCTCTACGCGTCGGCCGACGAATGTCTTCAAACCATGGAAGCGATGAAGCGGCGTATGGAGGACTTGGAGCGCGTAGTTGAAGATGACTACAAGTTCCTTAACCGTAACGTGCGTAAGCTTTTCGGCATGGTTGGAAACATGAGAGGCAAGTGGTGCAAAGCTTGCTCGAAGTACCATTAGATCTAGTTTTCCCCTTTGGTTTTTGTAAGATACGACGAGGACGTCGTATGTTTTAAGTGTGGGGGAGAGCTAGCTCGCTAGCCTTAGCTTTTGAACTTCAAGTTTAGGTTCGGTTTAATCTTCGTGTGAGAGTCTTAGCGTTTTAATGAGTCTTTAGTTTTCGAGTCTGTTTTTAAATTTTTGCAAGCATCTTAAATTAGTGTTGAGTCAAGAAAACCAAATAAAAAGAGTCTTATATATATCTTTGTGTTTTATGTATTGTTTATCTTTATTTACTTGTTTGTCTAATCTTCGATTCTTGATATATGAATACAAGTATATGGTTTGAAAATCGTTTACCGTGGTGCTTAGTGGAATCGCTACTACCTAAAGTACCCATACCGCATTTCGATCTTGAGCTTCACATGCTAGTTGTGCTATGTTCGATGCTAAAAATTGGAGGATTTCAGTTCTGAAAATTATATTAAAACCCTTGTAATAAAGGTTAGCAAAACCTCTTTTTCCAAGTTGAGAGTAAGAAAAAAAATTCCTATCCAAAGCCAAGTTTATTTTCGCTCCACCATAAGTGTGATTAGCACGATGAGTTAGGCTAGGACCCTTCTCTCTTGGTGAGTTTTAATTTCAAGCAATGATCATGTCCTTGTGCTTATCTTTTGTTGCTAGCCTCGTCATTTATTCAGTTCATGACTTTCATAACGAAAGTCATGTATATCACCGGATTCCATACCCAACCCTATACATCTCTTTTGAACATCGTATTCCTTGAACACAACCTATTTTCAAAGTTTCGTCTCGTCTCTAGCATGATTTATTTAAAAAAGTTCAGATTGTGCATGCGAGAAAAGGGAGAATTGAAAGCTTTGAAAAGTTGTCAAGAGAGAGAAAAATAATGAGAAAAAGTATGTGTATGGAAAAGAAAGAAAGGAAGAAAGAAAAAAAAATCGTATGGAAAAGAAAGAAGAAAAAAAAACAGAGAGAGAAAGATGAGTTAGCAATGAAGATATGAGAGGGATGGATCAAGTGAAAGAAAAGAAAAATAATAAAGTGTAAGAAAGGATGTCACGTTGATTGTGAGACGAAACTTTTATTCTATTTCCAACCATGTGCAATCCGACAACGAGGACATCATTGGTGCCTTGTGGTCACAATTTTCTTTTGCCCTTGCACATGTCCACCATTCTAAATCTTCTCATCCTTGATATCCCTACATATGGTTAATTCTCATGATCATTGGCTTTGAAAGGTAGACAACCATTAGAGGAAGTTCTTAGTTTGACAATACTTGTGTTGATTGCGCTAGCCCTACCTATAGCTCCACTTTTACATGATATATGAGAGATTAATGGGAGGTGAGAGTTTTATAAAATTTGGTTAGGATAGCCACTTCATATGAGTGACTTGAGAGAGCTTGGAGAAAGGTTTTTGTCTAATACTTGTTGCAGGAATTTTTGTTTTGAAAACCATAAAACCCCTCCGATGGAAGCAAAGAAGTAAGTATGGCTGAAATTGAAAGCTTCGAGTGAAGAGTTTGAGTTGTGGGGTAAATCTTGACGTGGTAAAAATTCTAAACGCCCATGTTTATGATTGATTATCATTACTTTGTGTTTATGTATTAAAGATGAAGGGATTGACTAACTTGTGAAGAAGGATAAGTGATACACGATTTCACTCCTTGGACGAAGTTCTTTTACAAGTACTTGCTCGAGGACGAGCAAGAGCTAAGTGTGGGGGAGATGTTGACGGTGTATTTTGGTGCACCTAGCATGTTCATTACACTTTGGTTTGGATTTGATTATGGAACTAACCCGCCACTAGGCACACTAATCATATAACAAGTTCATCTTTGTGCATGCATTTGGAAGTGTTGTGTTTATGTAGGAAAACATGGACATAAAGGACGGATTTGCAATAAGTTCAAAGGAGCATTCATGGAGTCTTGTTCGTGTTCATGAGCTCGCTGAAATTACTTCCAATGGTGGCGAGGACCGAAGTGCTACGAGGAACACCCCCGGGATTGAAGCGTAAAAGATCAAACTTCATGCAAAGAGAGTATCCATCTTGATCGCGAGGATATCGGCGTCAAAATCATTCAAGTGGAGGGGGCGAAGTAGATAAGTGCACGAGGACCCACGGAGCAAAAAGGGCGACCGAACCGGGCCGAAACGGGCCCGGGCCGGCCGGCCCGGTCGGATCGGCCCGCCCACTTCGGGCACCGGTTCGGTCCCGTCTTCCTTGCCCTCGAAGGATCTTCGACCCTAAAACCCCCGACGCGCCGCCAACACAGGAGAGAGGAGTTATTCGCACCGAAGGCCATCTACAAGCTAGAGAGAGAGGAGGAGGATCTCCGGTGGAGATCAACCACCTCGAAGGAAGCACCCTCTCGTGGAGAAGGAGGAAGACACGGCGGAAGGGAAACCATGATCAACGGTGCCATGATCGGCACCTTGATGGGGTAATCTTCTCATTCGTCCATGGGTTGTAATCGATCGTGAGATGTAATCGCACTTTGTCGGATTATCCGTCTATCATCTTGTGTTGAATATACTTTAATGCTTAAAGGTTAGCTACCATGCCGTAAAGGGAGTAAGGCCTCAATGCTTCCTTGGATCCATTCAATACGCCGTGGCCATCAAAGGTCTAGTCATGATTACCTTCGCGTAGTGACGGTACGAGAGGAGGGAAAGGGCGAAACCGTGGTCACAACCCCGATAGATTAGATTGGTTTTTCATGTCTTTAAGCGATTGCATGCTCTAGTATCGTAGACCCGTGGGCGAGTGTCTTCTCTCTTGATCGTTTATCATTCTCTCTAGTGTAGTTTAGTGTTTTCTAGTATAATAGTTGTTAGGGTTTTAGTAGCTAGTGTGTCGTTGTTGATCGAACGCTTGTAATCCCCTTGCTCCGCGGATTGACAAGAACCTTGGGAATCCCGTGGTGAAGAAGGTGTGGGGTCCGTACGCTTGCGGATCGTAGAGGGATACGTCTTTTATCCGTCAACAAACACCAAGCGCAGGGCGCCATACTTGATCCCCCAAACAGGACGGAGGGTTCGCCACCTTGGCAACCCGAACCTGTATAAATCTTGTGTCCCATGTCCTTGCGCATACCTTCGAGTTCTCGGTCTCCCGATCACGATCCCCACCGCACAATCTACTACCTCGGGTACCCCCTCGGTAGGTTTGCCGGTCTAAAACACCGACAACCACACTTGAGCTGCGAGATCAACGGAGTTCAATGCAAAGCTTTATATGACATCGGAGCCCAAGTAAGTGTCTTATCTTCTAAAATTTACGATAAAGTTCAAGACCACAACCTAGACTTAGCTCCGACATCAACAAAATTAATTATGGGAGATGGTAGAACTATTAGACCTCTAGGTATTTCTTGTAACATGAATGTAAAAATCTCTGGAAAATGTATACCAACCGATTTCTTTGTTATTGATTCTTACCATAGTAATCATGATCACATAATACTAGGTAGGCCCTTTCTTAAGTTGGTTGATGTCGTGTTGGATGCCGGAAAAGGCAAAGTTACAATGAACCTTAATGGAAAGAAGTACACATATAACTTTCTTCGCGTTTCTAAACACCCTACACCCTTTCCTCCCAAAGACGAAGTAGAGGAGATAGATAGTCTTTGTTTTGTTGAAACCCTTAGAGACCCTCTACAAAGAGTGATGGAAAATCAAGTTAATGATCAACAAGATGTAGAACTAGAAGAAGCAACAAAAGGCTTAGAACCACAAGATGGAAGCGTGGAGGAAGAAAAATTCGAGGACATAGGAGAAATTAAACTCGAGGAGCCACAAGTGCCTAGGGTAGACCTTAAACCTTTGCCTGAAGGATTAAAGTATGAATTTTTGGGCCCAGACAAGACTTACCCAGTCATCGTGAGCGACGAGTTGAGTCCCGAAGAAAATGAGAAGTTGCTGATTTTATTGAAAAAACATAGGAAGGTGATTGGATATTCGATTAATGATCTCAAGGGTCTTAGCCCAGCCTTTTGCACTCATCATATACCAATGAAAGACCAATGTAAGCCCGTAGTGGACCACCAAAGGAGGCTAACTCATGCCATGCGAGAGGTAGTGAAGAAAGAGGTCATCAAGTTACTTGATGCCGGAATCATCTACCCGGTTTCGCATAGAGAATGGGTGAGCCCGGTACATTGTGTACCCAAGAAAGGAGGTTTAACCGTGGTGAAGAATGAGAAGAATGAGTTGATACCGCAAAGAACCGTGACCGGGTGGCGGATGTGTATCGATTATCGAAAGCTAAACAAAGCAACGAAGAAAGATCACTTCCTGAAAGACATCTAGGCCCTTAGTGGGTTTTGGTGTATTGATTTACAACTAGATTAAAGACCTAATGTCCTTGTTAAGCATGTGAGCAGGTTGTAACATATAAATGACAAGGAATAATATATGACATTGGTTATCTACATTGTGAAAACAAGCTATGTGTATACAAGATAAGTTGAGGCATGGTTTTAGCCTCATATTGTGAAATGGCTTAACTCAATGGTGAATGTCATGATATTTGATATGAGTGTTCCCATGAAGCATATAGATGATATATGACAAGCTAATGAAGGATAAGAAAGAGGCATATTGATATTGGAATATTGGATGGTCTCTTATTGAAGGAAGAAGCTTGTTATAATAAAAAGGGATACTTAAATTAAAAGAAGGCATGTTCTCAATAGAATTCCACTCTTGATGTTGAATCAAAGTTTCACTCAAATTGGCAACGAATGGATGAAGAAATCAAGCAAGGGATTAGCAACGAGGTACTAAGCTAAGGTTGGTCGAGTAGTGACTTGGACCATGTGCTTGGCTAGGGTGAAGTGGCTATAGCTTGGAAAGTTTCGAGGTATCAAGTCGAGCCTAACCGAGTGAAGCAATGAAGAAGCATTACATATTCGTTGAGTCATGTGAAGGGTGACTTAATCAAGAATTGGGTTTCATTCTTATATAAAGATCAAAGTCACTAGCTCAAGGTAGAAGTGCTCAAATCAATGAGACATTGATGGATGGATCTCTCATGAGGATATATTGATCAAGTATGGCTATTCTTGAAGAAGAAGCTCAAGAGTTCTATTATTGCATTTATATTTGATCTTGAGTATAGGTACACTGTACTATCAAGAGGAATGCATCACAAGGAGTTTTGATAATGTCTCAGTGCTCAAGTAACCCATGTGAGTTGAGAGAGACACAAAAGCCACACGTACACGTCTTCGGGTTTGACCCTTGTTGACGATTAATAGTTGTATCAAAGTTCGTTTGTGACTTGCAAGCGGACAAGTCTCCCGTCGTAGTCAAGGGACCCTTCTTCCCTCGAGTGGTGAACCCAAGGTATCGAATCCGTGGAACAATGTGCAACGCAAGGATTCAATCTAGTAAAGCAAGGTAAAGGTATCTAATGAAGACAAATTGCATCTAATCTACTAACTCATAAAGAAAACGAATCTAATCTAATCTACTAAAGAGGTAACAAGAGAAAGCAAGAGATAACCAATCTAGAGAATCTAGATCATGCTTATGTTGTAGCTCCAAACAAGATAGATGAAGATAGCAAAGCGAATCTCATTAAAAGCATCTTTAAATCGTGGCCTTCCCATCCGACTCCGAAAACATCCGCCTTTCGAGACCCCCGTTCGTCACAACGTATCCCTATTCATGCGGGGAGCTTAGGGCGAGTTCGATAGAACAAGTTGAAATCACTTGGCCGGTCCGGTATGCACCTCTAGCCACCGCGGCTACAAGAGCACCCTATGTAATCTAGCCGCAAACTAGATCGTAGAAGAAGCAAAACCAAGAAGAAAACAAAATCATCGAGAAGGCACTTAATCGCTAGAAATCGGATTCACTTACAAACTTCACCATGAATGATTACATGAACAAGATCACCACCGGGCCCTCCCTCGATCTTGATCCTCGCTCTCGGAGCTCCGACGTGGTCTTCCATGCAAGGTTCCCACGTCGGCTAGGGAAACCCTAGACAACTAGCACGACCCTCATCTTCAAGTTGGTGTCCCTCAAGCTTCTCTCGCTCCTCGGCGGCGGATTACGACTTCGGTTCTGCGTGGCTCTCGGTCGGGGGGCTATTTATAGCCCGAGAAGCAATTAGGTCAAAGGACGACGAATTTGGGCCCTAAATGGGCACCGGGCCGACCGGACCGGGCCGGCCGGCCGGGCCCATTTAGGCCCGGCCCCCGCGGGCTCCTTTGCCCGAGGTCGGTTCCCTTGCTTCCCGGATGCTTCCCCCTTCGCATACGGGTCCATGTCGTCGGTTTCTCTCCGAATTGGACTCAACTCCTTGTCTTGCAAGATTCGAAGCACTTTTCCGGTCGGGTCCCCGGAGTCCGTCGTCTTCTCGGATCAAGTCCCCGGCTTCTTGGAGTTAATTTTGTTTCATTGCATGACTTGTTCGGACTTCAAGGTCTTGTCATGAGGTGCTTGATGAACTTATCCCGAAAGTCTTGCATTCAACACTAAATCCCTGCATAAACATTAAACTCCAAAACCGACATGCACACGTGAACTTGTTATACCACGGGGGTTAGTACCAATGGATAAGGTATAAAACTCATGCCAACACCGAAGGTAAACTCATGGCTAGGTTGACGGAATTTCACCGTCAACATCTCCCCCATGCTTAAACCTTGCTCGTCCTCGAGTAAGCCTTCGATGGATATCATCATTGCCAAACAATGTTTAAACCTTGCACTTGATCATACATGAAAAAAAACATAATGCTCTCAAAAGTTTAATTCGTTAAAGTTCCATAATGTACTAGCCTTCACCTCTACGGAGGGTAGATTCTCATTAAGCTTATCCCACAAGTATTAACATGCTCACAAAGTTTTAAAAAGATCTCGAATTTTTGGAATAAAGAGCGAGATAAAGAAAAGCTAAACCAAATTCACAAATTTAAATCTTCTCATGCATTGCTCATGAACTCTCATCTCACTTGTCTCTCAAGCCTATATATTCTACTCCTTTCCCTCTCATATATATGTGGTAGGCTTTATATGGAGCTTTGGGAAAGTTTAGTCCTAACAAGATTTTATAAATGAGGTGTTGTCAAAACAAGACAAGCTTCTCATGGTCTTACCAAGACTCGTCAAAAAGGTCATTGGAAAATAATGTTAAATCAAGGAGGGAAAGAGAAAAATACACACACTTTTAGATGAGTGGACATGTGCAAATGGCAAAGAGTGATCCCGAGGCACAAAGGAAGTCCTCGTTATCGGATTGCACATGGTTGGAAAATGAGAATGGATCTTTTAAACTTGAAGCCTTGAATGCACTTTTAGAGAACCGGGGAGTTCACTTTACGCACATATTTTTTTTCTCTTTCTCATATTTCTCATTCTTTTCTTTCTCTCTTTCTTTCTTATATATATATATATATGTTTTTTTTCTTTCTTCACCTTGGAAGTCACGTACATCGCCGAATTTTTTCTTTCATCATTATATTATTATTTTTTTAAAATACTCCCTTTTTGAACTCTAAAACTGCACCGTACCTACCTCCTCCCCCATGCTTAGACGTTGCTCGTCCTCGAGCAAAGAGGCGAAAAATAAGGTAGGTACCGGGATATTTTTCCTTGGAGAGATACTTGAAATCTTCAATGTTGGCACCGTCTTGCGATCTTCCTTGAATTGATGATCCATTCTCAACAATAGGTTGTGGTCAAGGAGGTAATCACAAAAGATGATATTTGGTTTAAGGGTGGATATCCGGCGAAGTTTGTGAGATCTCCGATACGGGGATACACAATGCACGGATAAAAGGCTAGCAAAAAGATAGATACGCAAAAACGGAATGACCAGCTTCTTAGTCTCGGGCCAGAGAAATCATGGCCTGCAATAACTCACTCAAAAATAAATCTTGTACACTAAAGTTTATGCACTCAAATATATATAAGGCTCGGATAGGTTGAGCAACACACAAGTGATATTTATGACAAGGTTAGCAATATTTTTGAGCATAAAAGACATCTTTAATCTATTCATAACTTGAGAGCACATAAAACACTATGGGTCTTTATTTTAATCATAACCTCCGCTGAAGATTAAGCTAGCATTTAGATAATTTCAGATTTGTATTTTTAAGAGAGCACTAGTTCAAACATGCATAAATCAATTACAAAGATAAACAAAGCGGCAATTATAATCATATATCATCATGGCACAAACTTTGTAACTTTACCAAAGGTAAAAACTTGGTGGCGATATTATTCATGATGAAAATAAACACTAAGATACATGCTGAAAATTAAACTAAAAACTGAAAATTAAAGCAAAGCTGAAAATACTACGCAAACATAGGCGCAAACAAGCTGAAAATTAAAGAAAAAGGGGGTAAAGGAAAGATAACTAAAGCTTCTCCTCTCTCTAATCTTCCGCCGGTGGTTGATGTTGATAGCCTTGGTTGTTGTACCCTTACTTGTAATAGGAATGCACCACTCCTCCTATGAATTGTCTGACGGTTCTAGGTGAAGGTGTCCAAGCACATAATCGACGTTTGCATTTCCTTCACCCATTTGGTTTGCATTGGTTTGGATGGCTGCAATAATTTGCATGATCCTTGCAGCGTATCCTCCAATGGTGGCCACATTTTGTTGTGGTTGAGGAAGGTGTGCATATGGCTCCGCAAAGGCTACGTTGGGCACCGCAAAAAATGGTGGGGGTATGGCTGCACCACTCCCCCATGCTTGCATTGGTACACCACCGTAGTAATTTGGCGATGCCGGAATTTTTCCGAATGGTGGAACATAATTTGTTGTGCACCTCCTTCTTGGGCCAAAGAAGATCCTTCTCCTATAATTCTTTTCTTTTATTATTTTTTTCTTCGCCGGCACAAGAAGTCCTTCCTCTAACCGATCTTCTTCCCCTTAAGAAAAGTCTTAATCTTCAATCCGGAAGGGGCAAATTTACCTAGGCCACTTGGAAGCCTCCTCTCTCATCTTCACTCTTATATTTTCCTTTCTTCATATATTCCTAGGGAAGTCCCGGGTAGGAGATGATTTGGGTTCCTTGTAATACCCGGTTTTAAAGAGATAGTCAACATGGAGAGGTAACAACCCGATCTCCCGAATCCGATGTTGCCACAACACCACCGGTTGATCATAGGTGAGTAGGGTTGATTGGCTGCGAGTAAATCCAATTCAACTCCGTGTTGGTTATCTATGTCTCTCTTATTCTCCCCAAAAATCCACTTGCACAAAAGTGACACACTTGGATGATGGGGTTCCGGATAGTATTTCTTCGTTGATGGTCTCTTCCCGTGATCATACTCCAAAAGCCTTCCCATGTGCCTTCATGCACATACTTGTTCCGAGCTCCCTTTTGAAAATAGGAGACACTCGCCCATGGGTCTACGATACTAGAACATGCAATCATTTCGAGTCATGAAAACCAATCTAATCTATCGGGGATTGTGTTGAATGGATCCAAGGAAGCATTGGAGCCCTTACTCCCTTTACGGCATGGTTGCTAGCCTTAAGCATTAAAGTATTTTCAGCACAAGATGATAGATAGATAATCCAACAAAGTATGATTACATTTCAAGATCGATTGCAACCTATGGATGAAAGGAGATTACCCCATCAAAGTGCTAGAAATAGCATCGTTGATCAAGGTTACCCTTCCGACGGTGTCTTCCTTCTTCTCCTCTTGTGGGCTCCCTCCAACGGAATGAGAGACTCGGCACTCCTTCATCAAGGGTATGCGCCATGGTCATGAAAATTTCCTAGGCGAATTCCTTGTGGGTGTTTGCCGACACTCCGCTAGAGAATTGCACCGGTGTCCCGTGTGAAACCCAATATGTGGAGAGCTTGGTCGTCGATGTCGACGTTCGCTACAAGCCTCTACTTAAGGCGAGCGAGCTTCTTCTCCTCCTCCGTCATGATGACATACCCCTCGGAATACCGCGGAGCATATGGAGGTGGAGCGGATGATCGTGTCAAGTGGTGAGGTTGGACGGGCGGCTCCTCCATATGTTATTGAAGTTTGGTAAACCTAATAAACGAGTTTTGTGTGGCCCTCATGCCACCAAGGAGAAGAGTGTGGTTCCTCCTCGGCGGTGCCGTGTCCTCCCCCATACTCCAAGGAGACTCGGAAACCGAGTGCCTCCTCGAAGAGGTTGTCGATGATGGCTTAGACGACGATGATCCCTTCTTCTTCGGTGAAAAGGCTTGTAGTTTTCTTCCATGATTGCAGCACTCTCCCTCACAAATATATATCCGGGGTTTTCACCCGTAACAAGGTACACAAATATTATTTTGGAGTCCGGACTTTGAGTGGATTAAGGATGTGGATTTTTTTTCTTGAGCTATCAAGCTTGGGAAGGTTGGCTATGTCTACGGAGGTTTTGAGCACACAAACTTGAACACACAAACAAAGGAAGGAGAGGGAAGCTTGCCTGCAGAAAACGGGAGCCGGGGGGGCTCCTTATGTAGGTGAGGCCGGCCTCGGTGCTCCTCCCCGCCTCGTCTTTCTTCCAGCACGATCATTTCACCTCTGCAACTTTCCTGCCCGCGTGCTCCACGAGTTGCACCGCCCAAACGCTCTCGTCCACTCCTATTGGTCCTTCCACTTGATGCTTCATGTTTTGGGTCACGTCCATACTCCCTTGCCTCACATGCATCCATGATATTCCTACAAAATAAAGCCTTGGCTGCCCCCCACGCTTGTACTTTGCATGTGGTTTAAATATGTTGGAGGGGCATCCCGTGATGTACCATGGTGCATGCATGGTTAGGCTAACTAGATTGCCTCCCTTTAAGGCTAAGCACTCCTCTAATTTCGAAATTTAAAAATATTTTTCAGAGCCATGCAAGAGCTCGAACATAATTTTAGAGAAGTTTTTAAACCATTAAAAACAAATGCAAGTCGAAAATATTTTTTTATTACGTCGATTTCGGTCTCACCGGTATAGTTTGCCTTCATTAGTTGAGAGCAAGCTTTTCTCGGCTTGATCATGGGGGCATAGGTTTAGGTCCTAATTTCGATTAGATGAGAGAGATTTTGAATGAAATAAAATTAAGTGAGGCTTAGAAAAATTCTAATCTTAGAGAAACCAAGGATATGGATTTTTAACCAACCAAAAACTTTGATTTCTAGGTTCACGCGAGTCCTACCACGTGCTGAATTTTATTAACACTTAAACATAAATCGTGGCTCTACTCGTGTGGTTTTAGCATGAAAAATAAGTCAACCTCAGCACCATAATGAGGGTGAAAGGTTGAGTTAGGTTCTGAAAATTTTTTTTTGGTTGTGGTTTCTCGAAAAAGAAGCAAACAATCACATAGGATGGTTCATGTAAAGGGTTTATGATCAAGCAAAATATTCAACCAAGAATTATGTCTCTAATATTGTTCAACCATTCTAAGTCTAATGTTTTGCGTAGTAAAATTCAGAACTGAATTAAATTTAAAAAGACTTGAAAAACCTGGAATCGGGTTGTCCTCCCGGTAGCTTATTCTTGACTCGACGAAACGGGTTGCCTCCCGCCTAGCGCTTCGTTTATAGTCCATGGCTAGACTTCTTCACTTGATTAGTCCGGATCAACGCTCTTTGCGGGCGTTGCAATCTTGGGTACCCACTTTGGCTTAGTCAATTTTTTTTTTTGTCTTCACAGGCTGGCTTTGTCCTTTGGTCTTGACGGATGCAACAACTTCCTTGTGGCTCGGCATCTCGAACTCCGGTCCTTCGGTCGTGATCTTCATGGTCTCTAGTGTGATCCTTCATCTCTCCCGAATGAGCTTGAGTAGCCTTTCGCCATCTTGGGACCTTGGAGTTGTCTCGGATATTCTTCTTTGTCACCAATCGGTTGTCCCAAGCAAGTTGTCCCACTTGCGTCTCTAACATCTTCATCACGATGAACACCCCGCATGTGGATCTTGCCTTGGTAGCCTTTAGGTGTTGAGCTTCTTTCTCCGTCTCCATCTTCTCCATCCTCCTCTTGAGTAAACCGATATGCCACTCAAGGAATCCGGCTCGTATGCATTCAGCTCTCGCAATCGTCGTGCGGATAGTTGAGACCTTGATCTTGAACGGCCTTCCGCGTCTTGACTTGGAGGGGGTGATTCCCTTGGAGATTTTGATGGTTCTTCGAGCTTGTGTTGCACGTCACCTTTGCCCGTAAAGTTTTCCCCGGATCATCCACAAAAAAGTTTGGGTTTCTTGGAGAGGTAGCCAACCATCTCCGGTTAGGGTTAGTGATAAAACAAAAATCTAAACATAAGAACTAGGGTTAATCAAAACTAGAATAGATTGAAAATTTTTTTCTTTTTGAGGATGATCAAACATAAGAGATGCAAAAGAAAATCAAAAGAAAAACTGAAAGATAAGCGATACTAGATCGGATCTTGATTGCTTGTTCCCCGGCAACGGCGCCAGAAAAAGGGGCTTGTTGACGATTAATAGTTGTATCAAAGTTCGTTTGTGACTTGCAAGCGGACAAGTCTCCCGTCGTAGTCAAGGGACCCTTCTTCCCTCGAGTGGTGAACCCAAGGTATCGAATCCGTGGAACAATGTGCAACGCAAGGATTCAATCTAGTAAAGCAAGGTAAAGGTATCTAATGAAGACAAATTGCATCTAATCTACTAACTCATAAAGAAAACGAATCTAATCTAATCTACTAAAGAGGTAACAAGAGAAAGCAAGAGATAACCAATCTAGAGAATCTAGATCATGCTTATGTTGTAGCTCCAAACAAGATAGATGAAGATAGCAAAGCGAATCTCATTAAAAGCATCTTTAAATCGTGGCCTTCCCATCCGACTCCGAAAACATCCGCCTTTCGAGACCCCCGTTCTGTCACAACGTATCCCTATTCATGCGGGGAGCTTAGGGCGAGTTCGATAGAACAAGTTGAAATCACTTGGCCGGTCCGGTATGCACCTCTAGCCACCGCGGCTACAAGAGCACCCTATGTAATCTAGCTGCAAACTAGATCGTAGAAGAAGCAAAACCAAGAAGAAAACAAAATCATCGAGAAGGCACTTAATCGCTAGAAATCGGATTCACTTACAAACTTCACCATGAATGATTACATGAACAAGATCACCACCGGGCCCTCCCTCGATCTTGATCCTCGCTCCGGAGCTCCGACGTGGTCTTCCATGCAAGGTTCCCACGTCGGCTAGGGAAACCCTAGACAACTAGCACGACCCTCATCTTCAAGTTGGTGTCCCTCAAGCTTCTCTCGCTCCTCGGCGGCGGATTACGACTTCGGTTCCGCGTGGCTCTCGGTCGGGGGGCTATTTATAGCCCGAGAAGCAATTAGGTCAAAGGACGACGAATTTGGGCCCTAAATGGGCTCGGGCCGACCGGGCCCGGGCCGGCCGGCCCGGGGCCCATTTAGGCCCGGCCCCGCGGGCTCCTTTGCCCGAGGTCGGTTCCCTTGCTTCTCGGATGCTTCCCCCTTCGCATACGGGTCCATGTCGTCGGTTTCTCTCCGAATTGGACTCAACTCCTTGTCTTGCAAGATTCGAGCACTTTTCCGGTCGGGTCCCCCGGAGTCCGTCGTCTTCTCGGATCAAGTCCCCGGCTTCTTGGAGTTAATTTTGTTTCATTGCATGACTTGTTCGGGACTTCAAGGTCTTGTCATGAGGTGCTTGATGAACTTATCCCGAAAGTCTTGCATTCAACACTAAATCCCCGCATAAACATTAAACTCCAAAACCGACATGCACACGTGAACTTGTTATACCACGGGGGTTAGTACCAATGGATAAGGTATAAAACTCATGCCAACACCGAAGGTAAACTCATGGCTAGGTTGACGGAATTTCACCGTCAACAACCCTGTGTCAAATCCGGTGGCACCGGTTTTGGGAAACCGGTGGCACCAGTTTTGTGTCAGCCGACCCAATGGCTAGTTTTTGAAAACTCGGTGGCACCGAGTTTGGGAACTCGGTGGCACCGGTTTTCACTGAAATTTGCAACGGCAAGTTTTGGGAAGTCCAGAGTATCCGGGGTTTTTCCCAGAGATTCTGGGTTTTAACTCCAACGGCTAGTTTTTGGGGAGTCGGGTATTTATACCCTTCAACCTCTACTGTTGCAAGCTACTGTTCCTAAGGTTGCTAAAGTGCTTCCTTGCCATTCCTTGCTAAGCCAAAGCCATTCTAGCTCTCCCCAACCCCTCTTTGTGAGGTTGTTCAATCTTTGATAGATCTAGTGAGTTGGGTGGTAGAGAGAAACCTTTGTGAGCAATTTAAGAGCACTTGTATCCCTTTAGCACTGTTGGACGTCGTCAAGCTCGCGTGAAGCGTTTGTTACTCTTGGAGGATTGCCTCCTAGATGGCTAGGCGTCGCCCACAAGCTCCCAAGGTGTGGTGAGCTATGGGACAGTTTGTGAAGGTCGTGCTTCGCCTCCAAAAGGGAAGAAGCTATCTAGTGGATCGAGAAAAGGGTTGAATGCAACTCGGCTTCGGTAGGAGAAGCACCCAACGGAGACTAGGATTCACACGGTGGTGAATCCGAACTTCGGTAAAGCAAATCCTTGGGTCTCTTGTTGGTTTACCTCACATTTACCTTCTTATATCTATCCTTGCTTGCTTTTGTCATATTCGTGGAGCTACTTGGTTGCTAGTGTTTGTGAAGTGCAGGCACTCTATATTGATCAAGGAACTGATCCTTAAGCCAGACACCAAGTTTGAGTTCAAGTCAAACAAGCAAACAAGAAGGAGAAGAAGAGGGGAGTCACTGCGAGGGAAATCCGGTCGCACCGGATTTGCAAAAGCGGTGGCACCGGTTTTGGGTAGTGTGGTTATTCCGCTACGAAGGTGCCAGTCCAGAGATTTCGGAGATTTCTCCAGAGATTCCGGACTTTCCAGAAACTCCGGAGGAAAGTCCGGAGTCTTCGGTGTTCACTGATAAATTTGTTTTAAGTGGTGATTTTTCAGGACTCGCCTATTCACCCCCCCTCTAGGCGACATCAAGATCCTTTCAATTAGTATCCGAGCCTGGTGCTCCGATTCGAGCTTAACCGCTTGGAGTTAGAAGGATGTCGACTACTTGTGAGGTATCGTTTGAGCCTCTTCGGTTTGATGGCTCAAACTACTCTTCTTGGTCTGCTCATGTTCTTTATGTGTTAAATACGTGGGGTCCTCTTTTTGAGCGAGTTGTGGTTGCTAACGTCCTTCCCGAGGATTTTGATAGTGAGGACACGTTCAACCTATCAAAAGAGGAAGAGGAAAATGTGCTCCATAACTACTCTATTACTAACCTCATGTATAATAATGTGAGCAAGGTTATTCAAGAATTCATCTTCAACAATGAAGACATTTGCGATGATGCACATCATATTTGGGTGGCACTCAAAGACATGTATACTAGTGCCGATGATGACGATGATGAAGATGAAGAGGAGGAGTCACTAGAGGAGTGCTCAACATCAACATCTTGCATCCCTCCTCTAAAGACCTCATCCACGAAGCAAAAGAGCGACAACATAGCAACCGCTGCGTCTGACCAGGCAAACTCGGTTGCACCGAGTTCAGAACTCGGTGGCACCGGGTTTGGCTGTGATCAACACCAACTTTCTTCGTCGAACTTCAAAGCAGCTTCACACAAGCCTATTGAGGTATCTACAGCCCCTAGTACTTCCTTACTATGCAGTAACAATTCCAAGTCTCAAGTGACTAAAGGAAGAAGGAAGAAGGGAAGTGAAGTTGAGCAATTTGACTTCGAGCTTGACAAGATGACCAAGAGAGACAAGAAGAATGTGCTAGAGCTCATAAAGAGAGTAAGAAGACAAGAAGATGAGCTCACAAGACAACAAGCATATCGTGACTCCTTTGAAGAAGATTTGAAGAAGCTTAAGGAGTCAAATGATGTCTTGTCTAGAAAGTGCAAGGAGGACATTACCAAGGCATATGCTTGTGCTACTAACTCTCTATCTTGTGCAGCATCCTTGGAGAAGGAAAAGCAAACTCTCAAGGACCAACTTGAGGAAATCACTTGCAAGTTTGTGAAACTACAAGGAACTCATATAGAACTTGAATATTCTCATGAGATGCTTGTAGAATCACACACTTTGCTAGAAGTGACAAATGAGGTTTTGATAAACTCATTTAAATCTTACACACCTCATTGCACCACTAGCACTTGTACTCAAGTTGAAAATGATATATCTTGTGCTAACCCAAGTGGCCAAAAAGGCAAACCTTCTTGGTATGATCAAGTAATTGCAGAATCTTGTGATGACTTCATTGCTCAAGAGAATGATGATCTTATGCAAGAAGTTGAAAAGCTCAAGAAAGAGGTGGCTAAGTTGAAGGGAAAAGAAAAGGTGCAACCTTCTCAAGATAACCGTGAGACCATGGTGAAGAAGCTTGAGAAGAGGATAATCGTCACTCAATCAATCTCTCAACAAAGCCACAAGACCAATGATCACAAGATTAAGGACAAGATGAAGCTAGATCACATCAAGTGCTACAAGTGCTCACACATAGGACATTATGCATCCATGTGTTCATTCAAGCAAGAAGACAACTCAAACCAATCAAAGAGGCAAAGAAGTCTTGCTTAGAGAAGATTCTTTGGTTGTCATGAGAAAGGGCACAAGATTGAAGCTTGTACCAACCGGGCAAAGATTCCCTCAGGGAAACCCGGTGGCACCGGGTTTGCCAAACTGGTGGCACCGGTTTCACCTGAGAAACCCCATATGAAGCTCAACAAGGGATTTCTGAAGGCCTAAGCAAAATTCATAGAAAAGAATGGCAACATCAAGCACAAGATTTGCTACACTTGTCGTCAAAAGGGACATCTTGGTAAAGATTGTCCCAATAGTAAGAATCCTAAGCTCAACCATGTTCATTTTAGTAATGAGAAGTGCCCCTAAAGTGGTCATTTCACAAAGGAAGGGCACAAAGGCCATTTGGGTACCTAAGTCCTTGATCACTAACCTTGTCGGACCCAATGCACGTTGGGTACCAAAACATGCCTAAAAGGACTTTGCAGGTACTTGGAGTAGCATTGGAAGCTTGGTTCACTTGAGAAGATATTAATTTTCATTTATCTATATCTCAAGTGAAATTTTGTGACTCGTCAATAGAAAAGGACCAAGTGACATAAATCAAAGAAATCTCATTCAAATGCTCCTCCCATGATAAGTACCTATCACTGTTGTTGTTCACTCTCATATGCAAAACTTGCTCTTGTGCTAGTTGATCATATGAGGTGGACAACCTATATTTGTTCCCTTTGGCAAAATTATGTTAAATACCATTCGATGCTATTAACCGCTTCATCTAGAAGCATTGAGTGGTTTTTGCATGCAGGAAAACTTATGTGAGCTAAAGGAGCAAAAAGGAATCAAGGAAAGATCAATCAACTCTTGAGAAAAGCAAAATTGTAGAACTCAGGAAAAATCCGGTGGCACCGGATTGACAAACTCGGTGGCACCGAGTTTCCCAGGATCAGCAAAGGGTTGAAAAGAATTTATCACCAATTTCTCAAGACAAATTATTCTTGATGCAAAATAAAAGGAGACTAAGCAAATATAGTTTGTGAGCTACTCTTGATCTCATTTCACATATTCTAATTTGCTTATGTATTTTGACCAAAATGTGGAGCTTGCTACCCTGGTGCTTTAATTGAGCCAAAAGTGCACTTCTCAAGATTCAAATACTTGATGCACCTATTTAGGGGGAGCTCACTTCACATTTTGTGTCTCTTGGTACTAACATCACTTGCAAGAATTCATGTGTGTAGTTCAAGTGTGAGGCGTCTCAATATTTTATCTATGCTCTTCACTTGAATAAATCTTATGGCAAGGGTGTTGGTTGTGAGCAAGCCACATGACATGGAGGTCACCAATCCATATCTGTAATTGTATCTCTTTCTCTTTATTTTGGATTGGATTATATTCATCTTTGGCAAATCACCATAGCATGGTTTAAATTCTTTAACTTGGACATAATTGACCAAGGTAGTGCAATGTCCCTTCCATCCACATATCCATGTGTGCACTATATCTTTGAGGAGTTTAGCCCATGCTATGAGGTTTCATGTTGGGTGACTTACTTCCATTCCACTCTCAAAGAGTCATCCAATGTGAGACTAGAGCTTGTGCTTTTAATACTTGTAGTCTCTTGTCATCTTAGCACACAATGGGTATTTCTCATCAAAAGTGACAAGAGGAAGTTATTGAAAGACTAAAAAGTGCAAGTTAACGTATGTGAGTTTCTCTAAGTGAGAAAATCTAGAATGAAGGCAAAGGTATGAATCCTAAATTCAAGTCATTAATTTGGGCATCTAGGCCCCATTCTTGCTAGTATGAGTTTTGGTATGCAAAAGGAGCTAGCATCACCTTGATTTGTTGCTTGGTGGTAGTGATGAGCTTTTAAATATTTAGTTGATGTCACAAATTTTTGTTGTAAATTTTGTTTTTCTAACCATGGCTGAAAATTTTAGTAGAGGCATGAGCTAAATATTCTAAGACCTATCTTGGCTAGTAATCTTTGCATACTCTTTGTGACTTAGGATAGTTTTTCAAAAATTCACTAGCATGTGTAGGTGGTGTGCCTTTTGCAAAATATTCGAGTCTTAATCTTTTAGATTATGTCTTGTTGTTTATGGTTATTGTTGCTCATGTTTGAATGTTGGCTAACCATAAATGACAAGATTCTCTCAAGTACAAAGGAAGCTACTCATTCTTATCTCAAGGGATTGCAAACTTTGGATTTCTCACATTTCATCAAAATCTCTCAAATCCATATCTGAGACAGAGGGCTGTGCAAAAATGAATATTAAAGGCAGAGAAATAAAGAGGAATGAAAAAGGAAGTGCAAAGGTGGATTTATGGACAAAAGTCCACAGGTCAAGTGAAACTCGGTGGCACCGGTTTCTGAAAACCGGTGGCACCGGTTTCTGTCGGCAGTAAAAGGATAAGACCCGTGACTCACCCTACAGTTACCCATTCACCACCCCTTTCACCCCACGACCCAGCACAGTAAAGAGGAGGGTAGAAAGCACGATTTCATGGCGATTTGAGGACTCAACCATGGGATTCAAGGATTGGAGCAAGATTTCAGTTCCCCAACTCGGTGGGATCGGTTTCCCCTCCATTCAAGGGCTGCAGCAACTCTCTCACCATGTCAGGAGGTACCCTATGACTTGGTTTTGCCCGATCTACTTTTCTAGGGACTATCTTTTGGATTCCTTTGGTAGAATGGCTTTTATATGGTCCTAGAACAGATTAAAATCAATGGATTCAGGATTTATTGGCTGCTGGTCAGGGGCACATTCTAGGGTTCATGTTGAACCCGGTGGCACCGAGTTCCCCAACTCGGTGGCACCGGTTTCAGTGCTGGCTCTATGATTCAGTTGCAAATTGGGCTCCATAAAATTCAATTGTACTTGTGGCAGAGAAATGTTCCTAAGACCCATATGTATCTCCTTTGTTCACAGATCCAAGGTTTGACATGGTTTATGGGAGAAGGCAACCTAGAACGAAGAATGCAAGTTTTGAGTTTAGAAGAAGAGAAGGGTCTAGCAGTGCTCATGAAATCACAGAAGATGTTCCAGAGCTACCAAGAAGGTCTAAAAGGGCAGCAGGAAGAATTAATCTCCCTAGAGGTGCTATGTGCATTGAGGACTCCGAGCCTGAGTCAACCTCTAGTGATGATGATGAGGAGAGCCCATACAGGCAGGAACCATCCCCTCCCGAGTCACCTACAGCAGTAGCTCAGTGTAAGAGAAAGGGCAAGAACATCCGCACAGCTAGCCATGAGCATAGTCAGGGCACCAGAGAGGATGACAGTGATGGTGAGTATGAGGGCATCTCAGTTCTTGGACCGCAGCCCGTTGAGAGTGGTGATGTGACTCACTTCAATGTGAGAATGAGGCCACCCGTTGACCCTGAGCACCGTAACTTAGTCAACTATAAGGAAAGGGGCATGACCGAGAGGGCAAGAAATGAAAGGGAAAAGAATCCTTTGACCGTTGGTTGAAGGAATTTGGATTATCGGTTTGGCACCAAATTTCATCAAGACTATTATGCAAGTGCCATCATCAAGAAAGACTTCCCCATTGCTCGCTCAGAATACATTGATTGGGGATTCTTGTCAGTCATGGAGGATCAGAAGATTGCTGAAATTATTCGTGAGTACAAGAGGAAAAATTTTTATGACATCATGGGCTTTGCCAAGTCATGGAACAATGAAGTGATTGCACAATTCTATGCCACATGTTACTTCACCACTTGGAAGAATGACAAAGTTGTGCATTGGATGACCGAGGGAAAATGGTTTGGCATCACTATCACTGAGTTTGCCTATCTACTTAGTTTTGATGAAGAAGATCTTGGAAGGATGAAGATCCATAGAGATCATGACATGGACAAGGTAGATATGAAGTTCATGTATATCTCGGGACAAGAATGGAACTTTGGACGATTCAATGGCATGCTACCATTCTATGCATACTTGCACCGCATGTTTAGAAAGACACTTGCTCCTAGGGAAGGGGACCAATCAAATGTGTCAAACTATGGAAGAGATTTGTTGAAACACATGTGTCCTAGTGAGCCAGAATTTAGTGTTGTGGACTACATTTGGGAGGAAATTCATTCCATCTCCGACTTTCCACAAAAGAGTTGTGCATATGCTCCTTATCTCATGCATGTCATTGAGACCATCACAAACTACACATTTGTCTATGATCATGAGCATAAGCCATTCCACTTGAAGAATGATGTTGTGGGACCATCTCTAGCTGATTTGGAAAGGGCACAGGGAAATATTGGAGGCCAAGAAGCCCCCGAACAGCCCACCGCAGCTGCTGCACCATCTAGGGCAGCAAGGACTTCACATGGTCGAGGGCGTGGATGTGGGCAACAACAAGTGCAAAAGCCCCCTTCCCACTTAGAAAATTGTTCAACTTTTGGTGTGGGTCTTGCATGAAAGCAAGTGATGCAGTTCACAAGGAAAGACAACTTAGGAAGAGGGATTCAAGGATGATAAGGCTTATGTATGAAAACCCCTCTCCCACAAATAGGCCTCCCATACCACATGCACCATCCGATGAGGAAGAGAGTGAGCCGGAGACCTTTGAGAGCATTTGGGAAAGGTCACAACAAGTTGATCCGGCAACCAACAAGGATTATTGGGATAGAGCCTATGGAAACTCATATTGCAATCCAACCTTTGGAGGAGTGTATAGTGCTAGATCATCTTATTCAGAGGTTCCTTTCATGGGCACACAAGACCAAGGCACATCCTCTAGCATGCCTCCTGTGGATCCTAATGCACAAGGAAGTTCAAGTGCTGTTGGTGGATAGTACTATGGCAGTCTCTTTGGCTCGGTGAACCCATATGAGGGAATGCCGTATCACTATCCTTCATTTCCGCCACCACCACCCTTTGTGCCTCCGAGTCAGTTTGTGCAACCATCTCAAGATGATTAAGAAGAACCATGAGAAGCTGTCCAAGACCCCCAAGACCTTTATTGGTGATTAATGACAAAGGGGGAGAGAAGTGTTGATTGAAAGCTTGTTTGCTCTGTTCTGCATCTGCTCTGTCTGCACAAATCCGGTGGAACCGGTTTCCAGATCTCGGTGGCACCGGTTTTGGTGTGTCTCAGTCAATTCTCAGTATCCCTTCTGTCAAGCAAACTCAGTGGCACCGAGTTTCCAGAATCGGTGGCACCGGTTTTGGCTGTTGTATGCAACAGGCCCTTGTAATAAATTTCTCCTAGCTTCAGTTGGACTTGAGAACCTTTGTTATGTGTGCTAAAATGTGTGGTGAACCTTTTAATGCTTATTAAAACTCAATTGCATGTTAGTGTGATTTTATGAGTGATCTATTGCTTTTTGAAAGGGTTGCCTGGGCAAAACCGGTGGCACCGAGTTTGGCAACTCGGTGGCACCGAGTTTGGCCAGACAGCACTGCCTTTTCTTGCTCTATGTGTTGGAGTGCTTATTTATTGCATGCACCACAGTTTAAATGTTCACACACTTGTTTTGCACCCCATTGTTGCTAAGATTTAGGGGGAGCTCCATGTTTTCTTGAAAATGTGCAAAATGGCATTTAAGGCCAAATTCTTATGAATTCCACTCATAGCACATATTAAGGGGGAGCTCAACCTAAATCTATTCTTTTAAGCTTTATTGAATATCTTTTGTAAGCTTTAATCGAGGTTGTCATCAATCACCAAAAAGGGGGAGATTGAAAGACATCTAGGACCTTAGTGGGTTTTGGTGTATTGATTGACAACTAGATTAAAGATCTAATGTCCTTGTTAAGCATGTGAGCAGGTTGTAACATATAAATGACAAGGCATAATATATGACATTGGTTATCTACATGGTGAAAACAAGCTATGTGTATACAAGATAAGTTGAGGCATGGTTTTAGCCTCATATTGTGAAATGGCTTAACCCAATGGTGAATGTCATGATATTTGATATGTGTGTTCCCATGAAGCATATAGATGATATATGACAAGCTAATGAAGGATAAGAAAGAGACATATTGATATTGGAACATTGGATGGTCTCTTATTGAAGGAAGAAGCTTGTTATAATAAAAAGGGATACTTAAATTAAAAGAAGGCATGATCTCAATAGAATTCCACTCTTGATGTTGAATCAAAGTTTCACTCAAATTGGCAACGAATGGATGAAGAAATCAAGCAAGGGATTACCAACGAGGTACTAAGCTAAGGTTGGCCGAGTAGTGACTTGGACCATGTGCTTGGCTAGGGTGAAGTGGCTATAGCTTGGAAAGTTTCGAGGTATCAAGTCGAGCCTAACTGAGTGAAGCAATGAAGCATTACATATTCGTTGAGTCATGTGAAGGGTGACTTAATCAAGAATTGGGTTTCATTCTTATATAAAGATCAAAGTAACTAGCTCAAGGTAGAAGTGCTCAAATCAATGAGACATTGATGGATGGATCTCTCATGAGGATATATTGATCAAGTATGGCTATTCTTGAAGAAGAAGCTCAAGAGTTCTATTATTGCATTTATATTTGATCTTGAGTATAGGTACACCGTACTATCAAGAGGGATGCATCACAAGGAGTTTTGATAATGTCTCAGTGCTCAAGTAACCCATGTGAGTTGAGAGAGACACAAAAACCACATGTACATGTCTTCGGGTTTGACCCTGTGTCAAATCCGGTGGCACCGGTTTTGGGAAACCGGTGGCACCGGTTTTGTGTCAGCCGACCCAACGGCTAGTTTTTGAAAACTCGGTGGCACCGAGTTTGGGAACTCGGTGGCACCGGTTTTCACTGAAGTTTGCAACAGCTAGTTTTGGGAAGTCAAGAGTATCCGGGGTTTTTCCCAGAGATTCCGGGTTTTAACTCCAACGGCTAGTTTTTGGGGAGTCAGGTATTTATACCCTTCAACCTCTACTGTTGCAAGCTGTTGTTCCTGAGGTTGCTAAAGTGCTTCCTTGCTATTCCTTGCTAAGCCAAAGCCATTCTAGCTCTCCCCAACCCCTCTTTGTGAGGTTGTTTGATCTTTGATAGATCTAGTGAGTTGGGTGGTAGAGAGAAACCTTTGTGAGCAATTTAAGAGCACTTGTATCCCTTGAGCACTGTTGGATGTCATCAAGCTCGCGTGAAGCGTTTGTTACTCTTGGAGGATTGCCTCCTAGACGGCTAGGCGTCACCCACAAGCTCCCAAGGTGTGGTGCGCTGTGGGACAGTTTGTGAAGGTCGTGCTTCGCCTCCGAAAGGGAAGAAGCTATCTAGTGGATCGGGAAAAGGGTTGAATGCAACCCGGCTTCGGTAGGAGAAGAACCCAACGGAGACTAGGATTCACACGGTGGTGAATCCGAACTTCGGTAAAACAAATCCTTGTGTCTCTTGTTGGTTTACCTCGCATTTACCTTGTTATATCTATCCTTGCTTGCTTTTGTCATATTGGTGGAGCTACTTGGTTGCTAGTGTTTGTGAAGTGCAGGCACTCTATATTGATCAAGGAACTGATCCTTAAGCCAGACACCAAGTTTGAGTTCTGAAGGGAAACGGGGTGGCTACGCTAGCGCAAAACAAAATTTTCCCCGCAAAACAGGAACTGCTGCTGTCAGAGATCACGGGATTACCACTAGACGCGCAGATGCAGCGGAACCGTCTCGATGTAGACGAACGCGTCGAGGGTAGCGAGCGGTGCGCGTTGCTCACGTCCTTCTTGACTTGCACGTGCGGCTCGTCCGATCCAAGTGCTCCGGATGTAGCACCTCCAAGGTATCCACACGTACGGAGAAGGAAGCGACGCACGCCGGACCGCTAGGTCCGCGAGTGCGACGAGGAGGGAGCGTTGGCAGCGCGGCTGCTACTTGAGAAAGTTGTATCTTTTCAGGAGGGGTGTGGTCCATATTTATTGGGAGGAAAACCCCCACACCATCGTCCATTAGCAATATGGGACTAATAGATGGTGTACCCCTTCCAACGCTAATGGGCTTTACAACATTTGTGGCCCATTAGGACTTTTACACCATAATGGATCAAATCCATCTGAGTCCACTAGTGGATCAAATCCAGTTGGCTCTAGGGCATATTTCCAACAGTCTCCCACTTGCACTAGAGTCAACTATGCAAGTATATTCATCCTCATTCGGCTTCCAACCCCTTAAGTGTGTGACCCTATAGGTTCACGTACACATAGACTTGACCCGAGTACACTACTCGATCAATAGTTGATAGCGGCCTCTAGCAAGACGTGTCAACTCCTATGCATACGTAAAGATCTTATCAGACAAACCATCACAACAATTCATACATGCTATTCCCTTTGCCTCGCGATATTTGGTCTAGCTCCAAGCTGACCTCTCTTTCTCGACACTGCGATTCGGATCATCAAAAGGGGTTCACCCTTAACCCAGCACGGCCATGCATTTCTTGATCCGATCACTCGAGGGGCCCAGAGATATCTCTATCAAGTAGAGGGGCAAATTCTATCTTGATTGACCCCCGCCTCACAAAGATGCTTCCCGACAAACCCGAAAGCCATCTTTATGACTACCCGATTACGGAGTAGAGGTTGATGACCCCTAAGTAGGTCAATTCACATCTTGAGTACATGCGACAATCTCAAGTCTAAGGACATGGCGTATACGTTGTGTAAACAGAGAACAAGGTCTCAAATTGGGTCAGTCCAGCCCCATGTCATACATGTGCCCACATTATTAGTTATACATCTCCATGTTCATGACTTGTGAAACATAGTCATCAACTAATTCATGTGCTAGTCATTAACTCATACTAGGGACAACTTTTGAATAACCATACTAGTAAAAGAGTTTCACAAACAATTCACATAATTGCCAATCAAATACAAGTCACCTTTCATGGATATTCAATAAAAGAACCAAGTGACATGGATATAATGAAATATAATCATCTCTATGATTCCTTATAGGACATATTTCTAACATCCTTCCACTTGCACTTGAGCTAATTTAGAATATATCTAGTACCCATAGCTCTCACGTGCTCCTCATGCTTAGGCTGTGGAAGGGGTTTTGTCAAAGGATCTGCAACATTCAAATCCGTGTGTACTTTGCATATCTTGATATCACCTCGTCTAACGATCTCTCGTATCAGATGAAATTTCCGCAGTACATGTTTATTCTTTTGGTGGTTCCTTGGCTCCTTTGCTTGCGCAATAGCCCCATTGTTGTCACAATGAAGATCCAATGGGCTAGAGACACTCGGAAACACACCAAGTTCAGAAAGGAACTTCCTTATCCAAACACCCTCCTTTGCAGCTTCCGAAGCCGCGATGTACTCGGCTTCTGTTGTGGAATCAGCCCACTTGTCTCCTCGCTTAGAACTCTTCCGGCTCACGGCTCCACCATTTATCGTAAATACGTATCCCGATTGCGACTTTGAATCGTCTTGGTCGGTTTGGAAACTAGCATCGAGGTAACCCGTTACAACGAGCTCCTCCTCACCTCCATAGACTAGGAACATACCTTTAGTCCTTCTTAAGTACTTAAAAACATTTTTAACCGCCGTCCAAGTGACCCTCACCGGATCATATTGGTAGTCGCTTGTAATACCGTGTGCATACGAAATATCCGGACGTGTACATATCATTGCATACATAATAGATCCGATGGCCGAAGCATACGGTAGTCTACTCATGCGTTCCCGCTCATCAGTTGTCGAAGGACACTGAGTCTTGCTAAGATGTATGCCATGTGACATAGGCAAGAACCCTTTCTTTGCCTCTTCCATGTTGAACCTTTTCAACACTTTATCAATGTAAGTGTCTTGGCTTAATCCTATAAGCCTTTTTGATCTATCTCTATAGATTTTGATGCCCAAAATATATGCTGCCTCACCTAAGTCCTTCATTGAAAAACTATTTTTTAATGAGGTCTTAGCGGCCTCAAGCATAGGAATGTCATTTCCAATCAGTAATATGTCATCCACATATAAGATTAGAAATACTACAGAGCTCCCACTTGCCTTCTTGTAAACACAAGGCTCTTCTTCACTCTGAATGAAGCCAAACCCTTTTACCACCTCATCAAAGCGAATGTTCCAACTCCGAGATGCTTGCTTCAATCCATAAATGGATTTTTGAAGTTTGCACACCTTTCCAGCATTGGTTGGATCAACAAATCCCTTAGGTTGTGTCATATACACATCCTCAGTCAGATTTCCATTTAGGAAAGCTGTTTTGACATCCATCTGCCATATCTCATAATCAAAATATGCAGCTATAGCTAGAATGATCCGAATAGATTTAAGCATCGCTACGGGTGAGAATGTCTCGTCGTAGTCAACTCCTTGAACTTGTCGAAAACCTTTTGCAACAAGTCGAGCTTTATGGATGTGAACATTTCCATCCATGTCCCTCTTCTTCTTATAGATCCATTTGCACTCTATGGGTTTAACACCATCTGGCGGGTCAATTGAGTTCCAAACTTGATTGTTATCCATGGAATCTATTTCGGATCTCATGGCACTTTGCCATTTCTCGGAATCTGGGTCCATCATTGCTTCCGCATATGTCATAGGTTCATCATTGTCTAACAACAATATGTCGCGCTCTCCCGCGATCATGAGATTGAGCTTATCGGTTGCACGACGTGCCCTTTCAGACCTTCGTGGTTGTGGTGGTGCTTCTCTTGCCACGGGCATCTCAACTCGTTCAGCTACATTAGCATCACTTGTGAAATCTTTCCCAAGCGGCTCATCTTGAACTTCTTCAAGATACACCTTCTGTCTACATTTTTCTCTTTTAAGAAACTCTTTCTCTAAGAAAACACCGTTCCGAGCGACAAACACTTTGCCTTCTGACCGGTTGTAGAAATAATATCCCAAGGTTTCCTTTGGATATCCCACGAATATGCACTTGTCCGATTTAGGTGTTAATTTATCTGATTGAAGTTTCTTCACATAAACCTCACAACCCCAAATTTTCGTAAAAGACAAACTCGGGAGTCTTACCACTCCACATCTCATATGGTGTCTTAACTACGGACTTAGAAGGTACCCTATTTAAAGTGAAAGCTACGGTTTCTAGAGCATAACCCCAAAATGACAATGGTAGGTCCGATCGGCTCATCATTGATCGGACCATGTCCAACAAGGTTCGATTACGTCGCTCGGATACACCGTTTCTTTGAGGTGTTCCGGGTGGCGTAAGTTGTGGAACAATTCCGCAACTCTTTAGATGATCGCTAAACTCATGGCTCAAATACTCACCTCCACGATCGTAACGCAAGGTCTTGATTTTCTTGCCACGTTGATTTTCTACTTCACTCGAAATTCTTTGAACTTTTCAAAAGTTTCGGACTTGTGCTTCATTAAATAGACATAACCATATCTACTTAAATCATCGCTGAACGTTATGAAGTATTGGTATCCACCTCTAGCCGTCGTACTCATTGGTCCGCACACATCCGTATGTATGAGTTCCAGTAAGTCTGAGGCTCTCTCAAGAAAACCTGAGAAAGGCATCTTGGTCATCTTGCCTAGCAAACAAGCTTCACATGTCTCGTAGGATTCAAAATCAAACGAAGTTAAAAGTCCATCGTTATGGAGCTTCTTCATGCGCTTTTCACTGATGTGACCCAAACGACAATGCCATATGTAGGTAGGACTTAAATCATTAGGTCGAGACCTTTTAGCACTTATGTTACAGATAGGTGAATCATCAAGATTTAAAACAAATAAGCCATTCACAATGGATGCACAATCCACAAACATATTATCCTTAGAGATCACACAACCATTGTTTTCACTCGCAAATGAATAACCATCCTTCATCAAACATGAAGGGGATAAAATGTTTCGACTCAAACTAGGAACAAAATAACAATTATTCAAATCCATAATAAATCCCGATGGGAGGTGGAGTTGCATCGTCCCGACGGTCAACGCAAAGAACTCTTGCATTATTGCCCACGCGGAAATCAACTTCTCCTTTTCCAACGCTTCTACTTCTTATCATTCCCCGTGTCGAATTGCAAATGTGAGCAACCGATCCGGTATCAAATACCCAAGAATTAATGACGGTATTAGCGAGGAAAACATGATCCGTAACATAAACATGAAGTGTACCCGAAGTGGAAGTACCCTTGCTTCCCTTGTTCTTCAAAGAAGCTAGGTACAACTTGCGGTTTCTTTTCCAATGACCAATTTCCTTACAATGAAAACATTCGGCATTGGCGAGTGGACTAGCCTTGGGCGTCCGGTTTGGCATGGGGATCTTATCCTTGGCCTTGCCTTTCTTCTTCCAAGACTTGCCCTTCCTTTTAAAGGTCGGCTTGTTTTGGATCGCCATCACATGACCGCCGCCGCGTGCCTTTCTTGATGTCACTCTCTGTTGTCTTTAGCATACCACACAGCTTCATTCAAGCCCTTCTCCGCCCCATGCATATGGTAGTTCGAGATGAAGTTCCCATAGCTAGGCGGAAGAGATGTGAGAATGAAATCGGTGGAGAACTCCTTGCCCGAGTGGGAAGCCTAGCTTCTCCAACCTTTGAACGTAACCAACCATTTTGATTACATGTGGTCCTCATCGGCGCGCCTTACGCCAATTTGCACTCCACAAAGGCTTTAGAGACATTGAACCTTTCGGTCCTAGCACTCGTGTGGCGAACATATCATTGAGTACCACGACCATATCGTGCACATGGACTGACTCAAACTGCATTTGCAAGTCAGGTTCCATACACGCAAGCATAAGGCAACCCACTTCAAGATCGACATCCCATGCCTTCTTGTAAGCGTTCTTTACGGCGAGTGTTGCATTTTCATCGGGCTCATCGGGTAAAGGGGTGTCTAGAACCTCTTCCTTTTTCTCACCTTGAGAATAATTCTAAGGTTACGGATCCAATCCGTATAGTTCGTTCCATTCAACTTGTCCTTCTCAAGGATCGTACGCAAAGAAAATTCCTTACTAGGTGCCATCTACAACAAAATAATAAATGCAAAATACTAAGACAAAATATCCATGACCGAGTAAAATAAAAGAATTTACTCCCACTAAAATCAATATCCCCACATTGATACTTAGTGATTCAGAATCCACAACTAACAAGTCTACTAGTGAGCTTTTGCGTCACCGCTAGTAAACAAGGTAGATCGGTAAGCAACTCTTTGCTAATCATATCACATATGACTCCTGTTGTCGGGTGACATCTCTATGTCTAGGCTCCCAACCTTTATGCCCCAAAGTCCTTAACCGTTAAGATGACTTTGATAAGCAAACCAACACTTATGCGTGTAAGTATCCGATACAAACCCGTCTAGTCAAGGAAAACTAGTGGCACCCTAATTTCATAGAGCCACCACTAATTGTACGAGACGTGGGACGGTGGCAAGTGTTGGGAGGGAATGTTAACTTAAAATTCCAAAGGGATCGTTCTACTCGTAACATCACACGCAAGAAAATAACATTGTCGCATGTAAAAGTATAACGGTAAGAACGACATTCACACAGTTGTAACACGGTATGGCCTATTGTCGCATGGTGATCTCCATCTCCATTGACCTGTACATCATGTTGATCTCCATCTCCATGATCTGTGTGTGCCATCCTCCATGTGATGAGTCCTCCAAGAACTATCTAACGCGTGCTAGTAATGAAAGTTACACAATCGCGTATTAGATCATCACAAATTGGTACGCAGACCATTACATTAATTTTGACAATACACATGGCTCCAGCCGTATTGCCGTACACGTGACACGCAGGTCACGAATAAATTACACACATGCATCACATACACATATAGGCCATACCGATCACAAACCTGCAAAAAAGATTATCGCAATTCCGACGTCCAAACTTAAAACGCCCGAAAACCCATCTTGCAAGCCGAATTTCGCAAAACTAATTTCGCCGCGACCAGCAAAGCTGGTTAATTACATGTGTAAAATTTTTTGTAGATCAATTTTCATATAGAAAACTTCTTCATCCGAGTTAACCACGAAAAGTTATGGTTGTTTTACCGAACAACATGTTTTCTGGTTTTCCCGGCCGGTAGAGATCCAATCGCCACCGCCACGCATCCCATGCGCCTGGCACTTGACCTAGCTTCGATTCGACCAATCCAATTGATCTCCTTCTCGTTGTGACTGGGTTTACGTGTATCACTTAACTCCGATGGCGGAATTCCGACCGGTAGGAGTAATTCGTTACACGACCATCACGTCAAGAACACGAAGCCGATCAAAACTTTGATCTACATCTGCATATCTCCATATGCACACATCCCGAATCTAAAACTTAGCAGCTACGGCTCTGATACCACTGAAGGGAAACGGGGTGGCTACGCTAGCGCAAAACAAAATTTTCCCCGCAAAACAGGAACTGCTGCTGTCAGAGATCACGGGATTACCACTAGACGCGCAGATGCAGCGGAACCGTCTCGATGTAGACGAACGCGTCGAGGGTAGCGGCAGTGCAGTTGCTCACGTCCTTCTTGACTTGCACGTGCGGCTCGTCCGATCCAAGTGCTCCAGATGTAGCACCTCCAAGGTATCCACACGTACGGAGAAGGAAGCGACGCACGCCGGACTGCTAGGTCCGCGAGTGCGACGAGGAGGGAGCGTTGGCGGCGCGCGTCGCTACTTGAGAAAGTTGTATCTTTTCAGGAGGGGTGTGGTCCATATTTATTGGGAGGAAAACCCCCACACCATCGTCCATTAGCAATATGGGACTAATAGATGGTGTACCCCTTCCAACGCTAATGGGCTTTACAACATTTGTGGCCCATTAGGACTTTTACACCATAATGGATCAAATCCATCTGAGTCCACTAGTGGATCAAATCCAGTTGGCTCTAGGGCATATTTCCAACAAGTTCAAGTCAAACAAGCAAACAAGAAGGAGAAGAAGAGGGGAGTCACTGCGAGGGAAATCCGGTGGCACCGGATTTGCAAAACCGGTGGCACCGGTTTTGGGCGGTGTGGTTATTCCGCTGTGAAGGCGCCAGTTTAGAGATTTCGGACTTTCTAGAAACTCCGGAGAAAAGTCTGGAGTCTCCGAGGTTCACTGATAAATTTGTTTTAAGTGGTGATTTTTCAGGACTCGCCTATTCACCCCCCCCCCTCTATGCGACATCAAGATCCTTTCACTTCCTCCTACCGTTCATTGATGAGATGCTCAAGAGATTAGCAAACCACGCTTATTTTTGCTTTCTCGATGGGTAATCGGTGTTCATGCAAATTCCCATTCACTCAGACTATCAACACAAAATAACGTTTACACGCCCTTATGAAACGTTTGCATATAGAAGGATGCCCTTCGGTCTATGCAACGCTCCGGCCTCTTTTCAACGTTGCATGATGGCCGTATTCTCGGAATTCATCGAAGAAATTGTCGAGGTATTCATGGATGATTTTTTTGTTTATGGGAAGACGTTCATGGATTGCTTGGCAAACTTGGATAAGGATCTCACGAGGTGTGCGGAGGTAGACTTGGTGTTAAATTGGGAAAAATGTCACTTCATGGTTAAGCAAGGTAGTGCTCGGACATGTTATATCCGAGAGAAGCATTGAAGTGGACAAGGCTAAGGTAGAGACGGTTGAGCAACTCCCACCTCCGACGGATGTTAAATCCTTGAGGAGCTTTCTAGGTCACGCCGGATTTTATAGAAGATTTATTAAGGACTTCTCGAAGATCACTAAGCCTTTGACACATCTTCTTCAAAAGGATGTGGCTTTTGACTTCGATGAGAAGTGCCTAGCAGCATTCCAGACCTTGAAAAGTGCGTTGGTGAGTGCTCCCATTATTCCACCTCCGGATTGGAGCCAACCTTTCGAGATCATGTGTGACGCAAGTGACTACGCCGTAGGCGCGGTTTTGGGTCAAAGAAAGGAAGGCCGAGTTCACGCCTTTTACTACGTTAGCAAAACTCTTAATGAGGCACAATTAAACTATGCCACTACGGAAAAGGAGTTGCTAGCGGTGGTATTCGCATTCGAAAAATTCAGATCTTACATCATGAACTCGAAGGTCATTGTTTACACCGATCACGCAACCATCAAGTATCTCTTGGCTAAGAATGATGCTAAACCACGATTGATCTGTTGGATCCTTCTTCAAGAGTTCGATGTTGAAATTCGTGATAAGAAGGGGGTGGAGAATGTTGTGGCTGATCACTTGTCTAGGATGAATCGTGGACAAGATGATAAAGAGCCCATAGAAGACAAGATGAGAGATGGCCACCTCTATCGAGTGCTCGATAAAGACACTTGGATGATTGATATCATTCGAGCAATTCGAAAGATGCCTCTTTACCATCTAGATAGAAACTCTCAAAGGAGGATAATCTTTGAAAGTAAAAATTACTTTTGGGATGCACCGTACCTCTTCAAACTTGGCAATGATGGAGTCATGAGAAGATGTGTGCCAAGAGAAGAGAGGCTAGAAATTTTGAGAAAGTGCCACGCGGCGGAGTACGGTGGACATTATAGCCATTTTCGGACCCAAGCAAAAGTATGGTCTAGCGAATTCTATTGACCGGAGATGCATGAAGATACTAAGAAATATGTTGCATCATGCCCCGAATGCCAAAGAACCGGAAACATCTCTCAAAGAAATTCTATGCCCTTGAGATGTAATCTACAAATCGATTTATTCGATGTATGGGGAATAGACTTCATGGGGCCTTTCAAAAACTCACATGGATATGAGCATATCTTAGTCATGGTTGATTATGTATCCAAGTGGGTAGAGGCTATGCCATGTCGTAAAGCCTCCACGAAGAAATCCATTGCCATGATCAAGAACATGATTTTTCCTCGTTTCGGTACACCGAGAATCTTGATAAGCGATGGGGGAACTCACTTCACCAGGAAGAATTTCAAAAAGTGCTTGTCCAAGTTGGGAATTGAACATAGGGTCTTTATGGACTATCACCCGCAAACTAACGGACAAGCGGAAATGTCGAATAGGCAATTAAAAAGTATCCTCAACAAAATCATAGAGAAGGGAGCCAAAGATTGGTCAAAGAAATTAGACGGAGCTTTGTGGGCTTATCGAACGGCATTCAAGACACCGATAGGTATGACCCCTTATCAATTTGTCTATGAAAAAGCTTGCCACCTTCCGGTTGAGTTGGAACACAAAGCCTGTTGGGCGATCAATGAGATGAGCCTTGATCTCGATGCCGCGGTGGTAAAACAAAGAATTCAAATAAGTGAGCTAGAGGATATGAGGTTGAAAGCATACAAAAACGCAAGCATGTACAAAGAGAGAGTTAAAAGGTGGTATGATAAGAGGTTGAAAAAGAAAGAGTTTAAAGAAGTAGATAAGGTCCTCCTCTACAATTCGAGGTTTAAAACCTTCAGAAAGGGGAAATTGCAAAGCAAGTGGGACGGACCTTATATTGTTCATTCGGTGCTCTCCAACCGAGCGGTAACCATTATGGATGTGAAAGGTGATCAATTTATGGTGAATGGTCAACGGCTTAACGTTTACTATGAACCCGACGTTGTGCCCCTTCACCATGTTGATGTCTTCACCATGGAAGAAGAGCCCGAACGTCCGGCCTAGGACGAAAAACAAGGCATGGATTTTTGTAAATAGTTTTTCTTTATTTTTTCTGGAGTATCTCACGAAGATTTACTGGGCCAACTTTTTCCCATGGGCTAAGAAAGAGAAAAAAGGGCAGGACACGGGAAACCGAACCGGACCGGCCCCCGAAATAGGGTGGGCCGGCCGGCCCGGTCCGACCGGCCCAGTGGGGCCCCGGTGGCGGTTCACCCCTGTTTTTCCCCGATTTGCTCCTTTCCGACTTCCTTCTTCAGTCAGAAAATTTTAAGGGAAGTTTGAATAAGGAAAATGAGGTTTCTAGGGTTTTCCTTTTCGGACTATTTATTTGGCTGAATTGGGAGCTCGGGAATCCATCCCATCTAGCAAACTTTTGCACCCATGTAGCAGCCATGGTGTCCCCGAGGAGCGTAGAGTTGAAGCAAGGCGCCAAGGAGCCATCAATGGAGGAGGCGAAGTGATGCAAGCTCAAGCTACCCGTCGATATCAAGAGGACCGCTCGCATCCGTTGCGGAGGGCGTGTCCCGACCGGATCTATCGCATCTCGCAGCCCTGTCAAAGAGGAGAAGGTCCCTACTCCCGTTCGAAGGTCGGCGCGCATCCGTGGCATGAAGTGGAAGGATTACAAGGAGGTGTCGCCCGAACCTAAGGACTATGGGGATAGTTATTACTCCGACGATCGTAGCCCGAGCTCGTGGGCGGCCGCCGGAAGAGATGATAATGATTTGTCCATTTGGGAAGAGGTGTCGAAGGAGAAGACTCCCGAAGGCCCCAACAGCGGCGGCAACAACGACGGAGGTGATGACAATGGTGATGGTGACGACGACGGCGACGACGGCGGAGACCCTGGCGATGACGACCCTTTTGGGATGCATCTGATGTGTTGTGCGGCTTGCTGTCACTCCATCTCAGAGCTCTACGCATCGGTCGACGACGGAGGAGACCCTGGCGATGACGACCCTTTTGGGATGCATCTGATGTGTTGTGCGGCTTGCTGTCACTCCATCTCAGAGCTCTACGCATCGGTCGACGAATGTTTCCAGTCCATGGAGGCGATGAGGCAATGTATGGAGGATTTGGAGCGCGTGGTCGAAGACAACTACAAGTTCCTAAATCGCAACGTGCGCAAACTTTTTGGCATGGTTGGGAACATGAAGGGCAAGTGGTGCAATAGTTGCATAAAGTACCACTAGGTTTAGTTTTCTCCTTAGGATTTTTGTAAGATACGACGAGGAAGTCGTATGATTTTAGCGTGGGGGAGAGCTAGCTAGCTAGCCTTTAGTTTTTGAGCTTCAAGTTTAGATTGGTTCGGTTTTGTCTTCGAGAGAGTTTTAGTTTTAGAGTTTAAGAGTCTTTAGTTTTTGAGTGTGCTTTTAAATTTTGCAAGTTTGAAGTGTCTTAATTTAGTGTTGCGTCAAAGAAAATCAAATAAAAAGAGTCCTTTAAATTTTGTGTCTTGTGTGTTGCTTATCTTGATTTACTCATTCATTCATCTTTAGTTTTTGATATATGAACATAAGTGTGTGGTTTGAAAAACGTTTACCGTGGTGCTTAGTGGAATTGCTACTTCTAAAAGTACCCATACCACACTTCGATCTTGAGCTTCACATGTTGGTTGTGCTATGTTCAATGCTAAAAGTTGGAGGAATTCAATTCTTAAAATTATCTAAAAACCCTTGTAATAAAGGTTAGCAAAACCTCTTTTTCCAAGTTGAGAGTAAGAAAAAAATCCTATACAAAGACAATTTTTTGCTCCACCATAAGTGTGATTAGCACGATGAGTTGGGTTAGGATCCTTCTCTCTTGGGAGTTTTAATTTCGAGCAATGATCATGTCCTTGTGCTTCTCTTTTGTTGCTAGCCTCGTCACGTATTCGGTAACGTGACTTTCACATCGAAAGTCCCATACATCGCCGAATTTCATACCCAACCCTATACATCTCTCTTGTACACCGCATTCCTTGAACACAACCTACTCTCAAAGTTTCGTCTCGTCTCTAGCATGGCTTATTTAAAATTTCAGATTGTGTGCATGCAAGAAAGAGAAGAGTTGAGAGCTTTGAAAACAGAGAAAAAGATGTCAAGAGAGGGAAAAATAAAGAGAAAAGTATGAGTATGGAAAAGAAAGAAAGAAAAAATAGAAAAGTAAAGAAAGAGAAAAATATGTGTATGAGAGAATGAAAGAAAAAGAAGAGAAAGAGAAAAGAGGAGTGGCAATAAAGTTATGAGAGGGATGAATCAAGTATAAGAAAAAATAATAGAGTGCGAGGAAGTATGTCACGTTGTTGAGAGACGGAGCTTTCACTCTTTTTCCAACCATGTGCAATCCGACAATGAGGACGTCATCGGTGCCTCGTAGTCATATTTTCTTTTGCCCTTGCACATGTCCACCATTCTAAATCTTCTCATCCTTGATATCTCTACATATGGATTAATTCTCATGATCATTGGCTTTGAAAGGTAAACAACCACTAGAGGAACTTCTTAGTTTGACAATACTTGTGTCGATTCGGCCCCCCTTTCCTTGCACCCGAAGGATCTTTGACCCTAAAGCCCTGGAGGTGCTGCCATTCGCAGGAGAGAGCCATTCGCACCAGGAGGCCATCCACAAGCTAGAGAGATAGGAGGGAGATCTCCGGAGGGAGATCGACCACCTCGAAGGAAGCACCCACAAGTGGAGAAGAAGGAAGACACCGTCGGAAGGGTGACCATGATCAACGGTGCTATGCCTAGCACCTTGATGTGGTAATCTCCTTATTCGTCCATGGGTTGTAATCGATCTTGAGATGTAATCATACTTTGTTGGATTATCTATCTATCATCTTATGTTGAATATACATCTCTCACAAGAAATCATCTTGTCGGGTTCTTGGAAGTCGTCGTTGCCTTCGTCGGCTTTTTTCTTGCCTTTCTTGTCGTGAGGATGTCGTGGTTCCGGAGTGTCCTTGAGTGCTCGCCGGAGTTGGTAGCACTGTTCGGTAGTGTGGTTGCCCTCCAGGTGCCACGGGCACTTCTCTTTTAGCAAGTCTTTGAAGCCGCCAGAGGTCTTCTTCGGATTGTCTTTCTGTGACGCCCCAGGTTTTTAATTACCGTCATTAACGCTAATGACCGGATCAGCCGAGTCAAACCGGTCAACACCGGTCAAACCTAGGTCAACCTGGGTCATCACCCCGAAAACCTCGCCAATGAACCCTAATGAACCCCTTAACCAAGCCTACACACACCCGTAGTGGACCCTTGGCCAAAGACACGATCAAACCGGCTTAACCGTTGACGTCAGCGAATGTCGTCCGGAACTTTTGCCACGTTCTCCAAAATTCACCTAAACACTTCAAAATCTACCTTTATGAAAGTTGTCCATCTTGTTGAGGGACACAACTTTCGTGTAGATTGGCATTTCAAAGTTTGGGTGGAAATTGGTGAAAACTTGATTGACCGACAGCACCTCCTGTTCACAGGGACAGGCCGGCATTCAATGTTGGCACGACGTTCCTGCAAAATCCGTCGAGAAAAACAATAGACGGCCTTTACAAAAGTTGTAGAGGGTAGTTTGATCTACAACTTTCCTATTCATTGTTTTGTGCACTTGTGTTCAAATTTTGGGAGAAATTCGTGCTGGAAGTTGCTCAGTCTAAAATGTGCAGAGCCAGAGCGAGGCCGCGCCGCGACGTCGCGCCGGCCGGTGCGCCGCACGCGCGCGCGCGCGCGCCCGCCGCGGGTCGCCGCCGCCTCGGCATCCGAGCCCTGCCGGTGCGTGTCCCCGAGGTTGCCCGCGCCTTCCCGAGGTCACGGCTCGCCTCCCGATGCCTCGAACGCGGGGAACGCTTCGAGCTCCGAGCCGTCGTACGTGCACGCCTTGGACCCGCGGTCCATCCGCAGTCTCCGGCGTACGCGCGTTCCCGAGGCGCCCCCGTGCACCCGTTGGTCTCTAAGGAGGTTCCCCTGCCCCTATAAGGGTGCCGCTGCCCATACCCCGACGCGCAGACCTCCCCCTGCGGCAAACCGAGCCGCCACCGGCGCTTCCCCCGAGCAGCCGCGGTGAGCTCCAGTTCCCGGCCAACCGCGAGCCCCCAACGACGTTCCTCCACCCCCCCGCCCCTCCTCTAGCTCGCCGTCTCGCTCACCTAGCCGACCGAGCCGCCCCTCACCGGAGCGAGGGCCGCGGCGGCCACCCCTCCCCGGCCGCCGGCGAGCCGCTGCCGCCGCCACCACCGACCCGGCCAAGCGCCCAAACCGAGCCCCGCTAGCCCCTAGATCACCCCCGTGCCCTTCCCCGGCCAATCCCAGCGGCGAGCTCGCCGGATTTTGCCCACCCGCGCCGGCCAGCCGCGCCTAGGGACCACATTGCAAAAGAAGAATTCTTTCCGAGGGCTTCACTGCAAAAGGTTAACTCAAATAGTAAAACCCTTTGTCTGTTTCTTGTAAATTGCGTAGAAAATCACAGAAAAATCAGAAAAATTCAAAACCAATTTTGTCAGATTCATGGTGAATTATCCAACAACTTTTGTTATTCTTGCCTGAGCTAATTCCTGTTAGTTTTGGCATGAAAAATACAAATGTGAAAACACTAGATCTGCAATATCTCAAAAACCATAAATCCTCTATAGCTAATTTTTGGATATGTTGTGTGTTAGGTCATGACTAGCTCCTATGCCAAAAATTGCACAAAGTTATGATTTAATCTTTTTATAAAAATGTGTTTCCATTTCTGCCATATCTGCATAAATGATTTTTCTAGCTAAAAATAATTTTATAACACACCTCTGGTGAATTAATAACAATTTTATAATTACCAGAAATATTTATTCTTGAATTATGCTTGTTTTTCTTTAAAATTTCATAACTCAAGTTTCACAATGGCTCTAGGTGTATATGCTGCACCACTAGGCTAGTTTTGAGCCATATAACATGTGTGAGAAAGTTTGGATCAGTTTGTTGAGTAATTATTTTTGTGTGCATTTATCTCGTCCTTCTAGCTAGCTTTTGTCTTTTTCAAAAATAGTTAATTTATGGCTATCCAAAGCTCGCATGTGTGTCCAGTGGCTTGTTATAGGTGTTTAGAGTGTAACACACCCTTCCACTGGATTTTCTTAATTAATTGCATGAATAAAAGCTATGGAAGCGATTAAAGGCTTAATAGTCATTTAATGGGAAAATCACCAAACCACCCTTGCTAACTTGTGTGTGGTTGTAAATCGATTTAAAAAGCTAAATGCACCTACCCACTACTGTTGTGAATTTAAATTAAATTAATTTCATATGTATGTACACAGTCACTATCAAAAAGAATTTTAATAAAGAATTGCATATTGTTCCTTTTTGGAAGAGTATGCTAAATGTATTCTTATCTAGGTGAATGTGTCCAACAAATACACCCCTTGGTTGTTGTCGGTGCGGAATGTGGTCCCGACACTAACCAGAAATAAGCGCCGAGGTCTATCCCTCAATGGTCGATGCTAAGCAACGAGAGACACAGAGTTTATCCAGGTTCCGGCCGAGGGGGCCGTACGTCCAGCAGTGGTGTGCTCAAGGCACTATATTGCTCAGCAACAAGGGTGCCTGTAGTGGGGCTGCTACAAGCAAGGCGGGAGAGGAAGCGTGGCCTCCAAGTCCCTGGTGTAATGACTGAAGGTGTTGTGTTACGTTGCGTTGTGTGTCTCTGTGTCCGTCGTGTCTGTCGTCCCCTGCGGCAGGGGGGTTCGTCCTCCTTTTATAGATCAAGGAGAGAGCGAATCACATGCGCGCCGCGCTATTTAGCTACGTAAAGGAGCGTGATGTGCTACACTGTAGAGTAGGCGGCCGTCCGGTCGATCCTTGCAGCAATCCGGCCATCATGGCTTATCTTGTACCCGAACAGTAGCAGTTTCGAGGGTAGAAGGGCGGTGAATGGCCGCGATGTCCTCAGACGGGCTCGAGGGAGTTGCTGACGTTGGTCCGTACGGGGCACAATGGCAGGTGAGGCGGCGTCCCGTTCCCGTACGCTCCTCAGCGCTGGGGCTGTCGCCACAGCACCCGGCGTGGGTTCGTACGCGCGGGGGCAGCAGCCATGCTGTTAACAGTGGCAGGGATGGCGTCCCACCGGCCTAGCGCCTCCACCTAACCCTGCAAGATCACGAGAAAGCGAGACGAGGGTGCGGCCGGCCCCCCTTTGAGGGCTCGGCACGTTAGTCGTACCGGAGTAGGCGGTGCAGCGTCATGAGACTGGCACCGGCCGCGCCGCACAGTGCTTCCCACAGTGGCGGGGATGGGATGCCTCCTGGGGAGCTGGTGCGGCGCACCGGGGCGCGAGCCCCGGCGCATGATGGCGCCGCCCCGCCGGTGTCGGGGCATTAAATGCCGCCGTACGGGAGCAGGCGCGCGCGTGCGGGGCGCCCCTCGAGCGAGGCGGACCCCGTTCGAGGGCGGAGCGGACCCTCGAGCGAGGCGGAGCCTGCTCGAGGGGGGAGCAGGCTCTCGAGCGAGGCGGAGCCTGCTCGAGGTAAGCGCACCCCCTCGAACGGGACGGAGCCCATCCGAGGGAGGCGTGCATCCTCGAGCGAGGCGAAGCCCGTTCGAGGGGATCTTCGAGCGGGCCGCCTTGTTGAGCCGTTGGGGGCCTCCGGGGTGTGGGCTGTGTCCTGCATGGTTAGGCAAGGTGTGTTTTGCTTTGTTGCATGTTTTAAGCGGGGATTTCCCTGTTGTTTAAGGGGACCCCTAGGGCTGTCCCCGACAGTAGCCCCCGAGCATCTGTGGGTTTGCCATTGAGGCTCCCGCAGATGCTGGAACCTACTGATGGGACGTTCTTCCCTCCTGGTCTCGCGAACGCTCTCCGTGGGGCCACGTCAGCGAACCCGCGGGTCTAGCCCCCGAAGCCCTGCAGGAGCGTGGGTGCTCCTGTAGGGGTTAACCGCGAGAGTTGGCCAGAGGGCATGGTACATGTTTCAACCGGCGTCGGCAATGTTTCAGCCGGCTTCGGTGACGGCGCGCTGCTGGCACTATCTCCGGTGGGTGCAATCCAGAAGGTGTAGCCGTGCGTCAAGCCCCCGAGCCTGGGCCCGTTCGAGGCGATCGGGTAGAGCTTTACGACTTGTTTTTTAACGCGCCCTCGCCGTCCCTCCGCGGGACGGAGGGTGAGGTTTCCGCAACCCCCATCGAGCGGGTCGCGGATTGCGGATTCCTCATTGAGCTACTGGCGGGTGGTTCGAGTGGACGCCCATGCCCCGTTCGATAAGGGTAGGCTGCGTGGTCCAGAGACACGTCCATGAAAGCGCTTGCGTGGGCTTGCTAGGTGGGGCTCGGTCCCGTTCGATAGGGACCGAGGGCGCGGAAGCTCTCCCTTGGTGGGATCCCCCGGCTAGCTGCCCTCGCTGGCTCTCGAATACGACATATGGGGCACCCTCGAGCCGTCTGGCTCGAGGAACGGCTCGAATGCGCATGCCTTAGTCGTCCCTGACTCTGTGATCTGGGGCGCCTGTTCGAACCCGTCGAGGGTCAAGCTTCGAACCTCTGATCAGTAGGGCCGTGCGGGGTGGCGCCTGGGCGGCCCCGTCTTTGCGTCTGCGACCGTCGAGGGGCCTGGGCGAGCCGGCCCTCGAGGCGCTGATTAGTAAAAATGGTGCGGGGCGGCGGCTAAGCGCTCCCGGCCTGGCATCTGCGACCATCTAGGGGCCTGGGCGAGCCAGTCCCCGAGGCGCTGATCAGTAATACAGCGTGGCATGGGTGCTTGCGGTGCCCGCTTTGTTTTAAAACGGGCCCCAAGGCGACCTTCTCAAGCCTGTACCCTTTCGAGGGTTGAAATTATCCCGAGCCAGGGGCTCATGCCGCTCGAGGGTTCTGCGTGGCATGGGTTCTTGCGGTGCCCGCTTTGTTTCAAACGGGCCCCGAGGCGACCTTCTCACGCCTGTACCCTTTCGAGGGTTGAAACTCTCCCAAGCCAGGGGCTCGTGCCGCTCGAGGGTTCTGCGTGGCATGGGTTCTTGCGGTGCCCGCTTTGTTTCAAACGGGCCCCGAGGCGACCTTCTCACGCCTGTACCCTTTCGAGGGTTGAAACTCTCCCAAGCCAGGGGCTCGTGCCGCTCGAGGGTTCTGCGTGGCATGGGTGCTTGCGGTGCCCGCTTTGTTTCAAACGGGCCCTGAGGCGACCTTCTCACGCCTGTACCCTTTCGAGGGTTGAAACTCTTCCGAGCCAGGGGCTCGTGCCGCTCGAGGGTTCTGCGTACCTTGCAAGGAACCGAGCCATTAGATGCTCCACGGTCCGAGGCCGTAATTTCGCGTCGTGGGCGCGCTTTTTTAGGCGTTGCAGCCGCGCGCGCGCGTAGTGGGCGGTGTGGGCAGGCGGACGTGACCGCTGCCACGGTCCCTGCTATTCTTCGCCGTGATGATGACTTGTTCGCGGTGGCGTGGCCGCCGCGGTCGTGGTGGGGCCCGCCCTTCAGTGAGAAAGAAGATTCCCTGCAGTTAATGCGCGCGGGACGTCCGCCCTGGAGAGCACGCCCACGGCTTATAAATTTGAGGGGAGGGAAAAGCGGCGGTTTTTTACCTTAGCGTTTCGCCGTTCTCGCCCCCTGTGCTCTCGCCTTCGCTTTGCTCTTGCCACCGCGGCCCTTCGCCATTAGAGCTCTTCCTCTTCTTCTTGTCCTCCGCTCTCGCATCCCTTGTCTTCTCTCATGGCGCCGCTTCCGCCCCTCACGATCCTCGACCCGTACGCCTGGGAGCGGTCGACGGTGACCCGGCTGGCCCTTGGCGAGCTGGTCTCCGCCGGCCAGTTGGCGGCGAACGAAGAGGGCCGGCCGGCGGAATGGATCGTGCCGCCGGCGGGGGACCACGCGCCCAACCCGCCGGAGGGCTACGTGGTGAGCTTCATCCGCTTCCATGAGCGCGGCTTCGCTGCGCCGGCGAGCCGCTTCATGCGGGCGCTCGCCACCGCTACGGCGTGGAGTTACACAACTTCGCGCCGAACGCGATTTCGCAGGCGGCCACATTTGTGGGCGTCTGCGAGGGGTATCTAGGGATCCCAGTCAATTGGGAGCTCTGGCTACACCTCTTCCGTGCGGAGCTCTTCACGCAGCCGACGACGGAGCAGAGGACCCGCCGCGCGGTGCGCGCCGGCGGGATGTCGCTTGCCCTGCGGACGCAGTTCAAGGACGACTACATCCCCTGCACCATGACGACGAACAACGCCGGCTGGGAGCGGGGGTGGTTCTACCTGCGCAACGCCGAGCCCGGCCTCCCCCCTACACCGGTCTGGTGTTCCGGGAGAAGCCCGACTCCTGGAGCTACGGGGTGTCCACGCCCCAGCATCGGAGGCGGCTGGGCTCGCTCCTGGCCGCCTTGAGGAACCTGGCGGCGCGCGGGCTGACCGCGGCGGGCGTCCTCGCCTTCCTCCACCACCGGCGGGTTGTGCCTCTGATGGTGAGGCCACTCTGCATCTACGAGATGACAGAGGAGGCGGACCCCGTCATGCTGGCGAGGTCGCGGATGCTCCCAACCCCCCTCGGGCGGGTGTACGCGCTCACACGAGCGCGGAACGCCATCGATACCCGGATGTCGCGCCAGGACCGGTCCCCGTGGGACCTCGAGATGCTCCCCACCGGCCCGCCGGTGAGTATGGTTCTTGACCCTGTTTTCGTTCTTGATGATGCTCCCCGGCCCCCGACGCGCCTTCGATGTTCTCTCCCCGCAGCCGGTGACCTTCGGCGCCGCGAAGTCCGTCCCGCCTACCCCCCGACTTCCGCGCGGTTGGTCGGGCGGCGCGCGAACGGGAGCGAGCGGGAGCGGGCGCGCGCGCGCGGAGAGGAGCGCGCGAGGCGGCACCGCGAGCGCCGCGAGCGGCGGAGCGAGGGAGTGCGGCCGCGCGAGCGGCGGGGGCTCTCCTCGCCGGGGACCGAGGAGTATTCGTCCTCGGAGGAGGACGAGGAGGAAGAAGCCGGGGGCGGGGGCCCCTCCGATAGGTGGGAGCCGCTTCCCCGTCGCCGGGAGCCGGCTCCGGCGGCAAGGGCGGCATCGCCTGGGGCGGGCGCAACGGCGCCCGCCGCCGGCAATCAACGACGGGGCGACGCGAGCCGCGGAGGTGCCGCGCGCGCCGCGGAGGCGCGCGCGCGGCGCGCGCCCGCGCGGGGGGCGGGGCCCGTGCGCGCGGCGGAGACATCGGGGGGCGCGGCGACCGGCGCGGCGGCCGCGCGGGCCTCATCCGCCGAGGCCTCGAGGAAGAGGAAGCGCGCCTTCTCCTCTTCGAGGGAAGGGGCTTGCTCTTCTCCGCCGGGTTTGGTTTTTTGCGACCGGGCGTTCGACTTTTGCTTATGCTTGGGCGGGGGTGGTGCCAACCGTGCCTCCCCCTCGCACCGGCCAAGGTGTTGAGGGCGGACGCGTCCATCCCCACCCCGGCGGCGCTCATCGAGGGCGCCGCGGGCGGGGGCAAGCACGGCGGCGGCGGGCGAGGGCTCGCAAGGCGCGGCCGAGGCCTCGACGCCTCGGCCGGCGGATCGGCCCGCCGCCGCGCCGCCGGCGGTCGTCGAGGAGCGGCGGGCGCCCGGTCGTGGCGGAGGCGCGGCCCGCGGCGACGGGCCGTGGTGGAGATGCGGCCCGCGGTGGCCGCCGCGACGGAGGCGCGGTCCGTGGCGGCCGCGCCGCGGCGGCGGAGGCGACGGAGCGGGTGCGGCCCGCGGTGGCGCCCGCGGTGCGGTGAGGAGGGCGGACGGGCGCCGTGGTCGCGGAGGCGCGACGGTGGGGCGATGGCCACGCGGCGCGCGTTGGCGCCGTGGCCGCGGAGGCGCAAGGGGGCTGGAGGCGCCGGCGGAGGGCGGCGCGGGGGCGGCGCCCGCCGCGGCCTCCCGGCGGCGGTGGTGGAGGTCCCGGACGACGATTCCCCCGCCGCCCGGGGGGGATCGCGTGGGTGAGCTTCCCCACGCTCTCCTCGGAGTCCCAAGAGGGGGCCCTCGTGAGGGCGGCGCGGCGGCACGCCACATGGTGGCGGGGGGGGCGAGGGCACGGCGCCGAGGCCTCGTCTTCCCGCGCGGCCACTCCGCCCAGGTGGAGGGGGTCGTCCGACGATCCGCCCGCGTTCGCCGCCGCGACGCGCGGGGAGCGAGGGCCGTGGGGGAAGAGCTCCGCGCCACGGCGCCACGCTCGACCGTGCGCTGAACGAGGCACTGAGGGTCCACGGCGGCCCCGCGTGGCGCGTCTTTCAGGTGGGGCATCGTTGCTCATTTTCCTCATCCCCTTGCTTCCGCGCGCGCCGTCTCCGCATCATGATGCTTACGGGCTTCGACTTGTGGGTGACAGGAGCTCGAGCGCTGCACCCGCGATGAAGTACGCGGCGCCTTCGACCGGGTGAGCGAACGGCCGAGCTCCACCGGCTCGGGAGCGATGCGGCGCCTTCGACGCGCTCGCCGACGCCCTCGGGACTCGGACGGGCCGGTTGTCGTGCACGGGCCATGGCCTTGCGCGATGAGCTCCACGAGAGCACAAGGCGGGGACCCGCCGCTTCCCTCTGTGCCTCGAGCGCCCCCTCCACGGCCGTCTTCCCCCCCCTCCTCCCGCCGCGCGGGGCCCCGGACGACGCGAGCCCACGGGCACACAGAAGAGCTCAACGGCGGCGACCCCCCCCGGCCCGGCCCGCCGCCCCCGCCCCCCGACGCGCGCCGCCCCCCCGGCGCCGCCGCCGCCACCCACCCGGCCCCCCCGCACGGGCGGGCGAGCTCCAACAAGACGCCAAAAGGGCCCCCGCCCTCAAGACCCCCCCCCCCCCGCCCAGGTCGCAGCGCTCCCCCTCTCTCCGCCCCACCACACCGCCCCCCCCCCCCCCCCCCAGGGGCGGCGGGCAGCTCCCAGCCCGCCCACCCCCCCCCGCCCCCCCCGCCCCGCGCGCCAGCAAAAGCGCGCCCCCCCCGCGACCCCCCGGAGATCCCCGGACGCCCCCACCCACAGAGCCCTCCCCCAGCACACGCCGAGCTGCCCCCCCCCCCCCCCCCCCGCCCCCAGCCGGCCCTCCCCCCCAACACGCCCCCGACGCGCGGACCCCCCGCCCCGGCGGCCCACGCCCCCCCCCCCGCCCCCCAGGGGGAAGGAAACAAAACGAAAGGGGCCCCCCCCCTACCCCGCCTTTGTTGGTTTCTTATTAGAGAGTTCGCACTCCTTTTCCCCCGATTTCTTTCTTGTCTTGGCGACCCTTGCGCACCGCTCGGGCACGCGCCCCCCCTGCCCCCCCTCCGGGGCCCCCGGCCGCCCGGCCGCCGGGCCGCGCGGGCCTCCTACAACTCCTCCGAGCGGGGCCGGGGCGCAGAGTTGTGCAACGCGGCCCTCGAGACCTCGCCGGTCGTGGAGGAGGGGGGGGCCCAGCCGGGTAGATCGTTGGCCCGGCCCCCGCCCGCGTGTCCTCCTAGCGGCCACGTCACCGAGCGCATGCGCCGGCGCTCGTGTCTTGGCGCTCGTAGGCCCTCGGAGTGGTACGGTCCCACTACGAGGTCAACTTCGAGGCGTTGGCGGAGGGTTACGTCGTCCCCGACGGTGTTGAGGATGAGGTGGCGATGGAGCGTTGTTGACGGATAAAAGACGTATCCCTCTACGATCCGCAAGCGTACGGACCCCACACCTTTTTCACCACGGGATTCCCAATGTTCTTGTCAATCCGCGGAGCAAGGGGATTACAAGCGTTCGATCAACAACGACACACTAGCTACTAAAACCCTAACTATATTATACTAGAAAACAACTAAACTACACTAGAGAGAATGATAAACGATCAAGGTAGAAGACACTCGCCCACGGGTCTACGATACTAGAGCATGCAATCGCTTAAAGACATGAAAAACAATCTAATCTATCGGGGTTGTGACCACGGTTTCGCCCTTTCCCTCCTCTCGTACTGTCACTACGCGAAGGTATTCATGACTAGACCTTTGATGGCCACGGCGTATTGAATGGATCCAAGGAAGCATTGAGGCCTTACTTCCTTTACGGCATGGTTGCAAGCCTTAAGCATTAAAGTATATTCAACACAAGATGATAGATAGATAATCCGACAAAGTGCGATTACATCTCAAGATCGATTACAACCCATGGACGAATGAGAAGATTACCCCATCAAGGTGCTGATCATGGCACTATTGATCATGGTTTCCCTTCCGCCGGTGTCTTCCTTCTTCTCCACGAGAGGGTGCTTCCTTCGAGGTGGTTAATCTCCCGCCAGAGATCCTCCTCCTCTCTCTCTAGCTTGTGGATGGCCTTCTGGTGCGAATAACTCCTCTTCTCTGTGTTGGCGGCGCGTCTGGGGTTTTAGGGTCGAAGATCCTTCGAGGGCAAGGAAGACGGGACCGAACCGGTGCCCGAGTGGCACGGGCCGGCCGGCCCAGCCCGATTCGGCCCGGATCGGTCGCCCTTTTTGCTCCGTGGGTCCTCGTGCACTTATCTACTTTGCCCCCTCCACTTGGATGATTTTGACGCTGTTATCCTCGCGATCAAGATGGAGGCTCTCTTTGCATGAAATTTGATCTTTTACGCTTCAATCCCCGGAGGTGTTCCTCGTAGCACTTCGGTCCTCGCCACCATTGGAAGTAATTTCAGCGAGCTCATGAACACGAACAAGACTCCATGAATGCTCCTTTGAACTTGTTGCGAATCCGTCCTTCATGTCCATGTTTTCCTACATAAACATAACACTTCCAAATGCATGCACAAAGATGAACTCGTTATATGATTAGTGTGCCTAGTGGCGGGTTAGTTCCATAATCAAATCCAAACCAAAGTGTAATGAACATGCTAGGTGCACCAAAATACACCGTCAACATCTCCCCCACACTTAGCTCTTGCTCGTCCTCGAGCAAGTACTCGTAAAAGAACTTCGTCCAAGGAGTGTAATCGTGTATCATTAATCCTCCTTCACAAGTTAGTCAATCTTTTCATCTTTAATACATAAACACAAAGTAATGATAATCAAACATAAACATGGGCATTTAGAATTTTTACCACGTCAAGATTTACCCCACAACTCAAACTCTTCACTCGAAGCTTTCAATTTCAGCCATACTTACTTCTTTGCTTCCATCGGAGGGTTTTTATGATTTTCAAAACAAAAATTCCTGCAACAAGTATTAGACAAAAACCTTTCTCCAAGCTTTCTCAAGTCACTCATATGATGTGGCTATCCTAACCAAATTTTATAAAACTCTCACCTCCCATTAATCTCTCATATATCATGTAAAGTGGAGCTATAGGTAGGGCTAGCGCAATCAACACAAGTATTGTCAAACTAAGAACTTCCTCTAGTGGTTGTCTACCTTTCAAAGCCAATGATCATGAGAATTAACCATATGTAGGGATATCAAGGATGAGAAGATTTAGAATGGTGGACATGTGCAAGGGCAAAAGAAAATTGTGACTACAAGGCACCAATGATGTCCTCGTTGTCGGATTGCACATGGTTGGAAAAAGAGTAAAAGTTTCGTCTCACAATCAACGTGACATCCTTCCTTACACTTATATTTTTTTTCTTTTCTTTCACTTGATCCATCCCTCTCATATCTTCATTGCTAACTCATCTTTCTCTTTTTTTTCTTTTTCTTCTTTCATTCACATATGATTTTTCTTTCTTTCTTTCTTTCTTTTCCATACACATACTTTTTCTCTTTATTTTTCTCTCTCTTGACAACTTTTCAAAGCTTTCAATTCTCTCTTTCCTCGCATTCATACAATCTGAAATTTTTAAATAAATCATGCTAGAGACGAGACGAAACTTTGAAAATAGGTTGTGTTCAAGGAATACGATGTACAAAAGAGATGTATAGGGTTGGGTATGGAATCCAGTGATGCACATGACTTTCGTTATGAAAGTCATGAACTGAATATATGACGAGGCTAGCAACAAAAGATAAGCACAAGGACATGATCATTGCTTGAAATTAAAACTCACCAAGAGAGAAGGGTCCTAGCCTAACTCATTATGCTAATCACACTTATGGTGGAGCGAAAAAAATAAACTTGGCTTTGGATAGGAATTTTTCTTACTCTCAACTTGGAAAAAGAGGTTTTGCTAACCTTTATTACATGGGTTTTAAAATGATTTTCAGAACTGAAATCCTCCAATTTTTAGCATCGAACATAGCACAACTAGCATGTGAAGCTCAAGATCGAAGTGCGGTATGGGTACTTTAAGTAGTAGCGATTCCACTAAGCACCACGGTAAACGCTTTCAAACCATATACTTGTGTTCATATATCAAGAATCGAAGATTAAGCAAACAAGTAAATAAAGATAAACAATACATAGAACACAAAGATATATATAAAGACTCTTTTTATTTGGTTTTCTTGACTCAACACTAATTTAAGACACTTGCAAAAATTTAAAAACAGACTCAAAAACTAAAGACTCATTAAAACACTAAGACTCTCACACGAAGATTAAACCGAACCTAAACTTGAAGTTCAAAAGCTAAGGCTAGCGAGCTAGCTCTCCCCCACACTTAAAACATACGACGTCCTCGTCGTATCTTACAAAAATCCTTAGGGGAAAACTAGATCTAGTGGTACTTCAAGCAAGATGTGCACCACTTGCCTCTCATGTTTCCAACCATGCCGAAAAGCTTGCGCACGTTGCGGTTAAGGAACTTGTAGTCATCTTCAACTACGCGCTCCAAGTCCTCCATACGCTCGCTTCATCGCTTCCATGGTTTGAAGACATTCGTCGGCCGACGCGTAGAGAGCCGCGATGGATTGACGGCAAACTCGACAGCACACCGGATGCAATCCGAAGGGGTCGTCGTCGCCATAATCTCCACCGTTGTCACCACCGTCGTCGCCACCTCCATTGTTGTTGCCTTCGCCACCGCCGTTGCCATCGCCGTTGGGGCCTTCGGGAGTCCTTTCATAGGGGTGATCATCCCAATCATCATCATCTCTACCAGCGGCCGCCCACGAGCTCGGGCTACGATCGTCGGAGTAGTCGCTATCCCCATAATCCTTAGGCTCTGGCGACACCTCCTTGTAATCATTGCGCTTGATGCCTTGGAGGCGTGCCGACCTTCGCACGGGTGTAGGGACCTTCTCTCCTTTGACGGGGTTGCGAGATGCAAGAGCTCCGGTCGGGACACGTCCTCCGCAACGGATACGTGCGGTCCTCTTGACGGGTAGCTTGAGCTCGCATCGCATCGCCTCCTCCATCGATGGCTTCTTGACTTCTTGCTTCAACTCTAAGCTTTTTGGAGGCTCAATGGCTGCTACAAGGGTGCAACACATTGCTTGAAAGGTTTGATTCTCGAGCTCCCAATTCGGCCAAATATATAGTCCTGAGAGAAAAAGCTCGGGAACCTTATTTTCCTTTTTTACACTTCCCTTAAAATTTTCCGACCAAACAAGGAAGTCAAAAAGGAGCGAGTTCGGGCGAAATTCGGGGTCATCGGGTGTCGGGCCCCCCGGGCCGGTCCGCCCGGGCCGGCCGGCCCACCCTGCCTCGGGGGCCGGGCCGGTCCGGTTTTTTGCACACCGCCCTATATTTTTCTTCCTCAGCCCATGGGAAAAAGTTGGCCCAGTAAATCTTCGCGAAACAACTCCAGAAAGCTAAAAGGAAAATTATTTACAGAAGTTGATGCCTTGTTTTTCGTCCTAGGCGGGACGTTCGGGCTCTTCCTCCATGGTAAAGACGTCAACATGATGAATGGGCACGAGGGGTTCGTAGTAAACCTTAAGCCGCTGTCCATTCCCCACAAATTGATCGCCGTTTATATCCATAATGGTTACCGCTCCGTTGGAGAACACCGAATGCACAACATAAGGTCTGTCCCACTTGCTTTGCAATTTCCCCTTTCCGAAGGTTTTAAACCTCGAATTGTAGAGGAGGACCTTATCTCCTTCTTTAAATTCTTTTTTCTTCAATTTTTTATCATACCACCTTTTGATTCTCTCTTTGTATATGCTTGCATTTTCATAAGCTTTCAACCTTAACTCCTCTAGCTCGCTTATTTGAATCCTTCGTTTCACCACCGCGGCATCGAGATCAAGGTTCATCTCTTTTATCGCCCAATAGGCTTTATGTTCCAACTCAACCGGAAGGTGGCAAGCTTTTCCATAGACGAATTGATAAGGGGTCATACCTATCGGTGTTTTAAACGCCGTTCGATAAGCCCATAAAGCTCCGTCTAATTTCTTTGACCAATCCTTGCCTCCCTTCTCTATGGTTTTGTTGAGTATGCTTTTTAATTGCCTATTTGACGTCTCCGCTTGTCCGTTGGTTTGTGGGTGATAAGCCGTGGAGACCCTATGCTCAATTCCCAACTTGGACAAGCACCTTTTGAAGTTCTTCCCGGTGAAATGAGTTCCTCCATCACTTATCAAGATTCTCGGTGTACCGAAACGGGGAAAAATCACGTTCTTGATCATAGTGATGGACTCCTCCGTGGAAGCTTTACGACATGGTATAGCCTCTACCCACTTGGATACATAATCAACCATAACAAGTATATACTCGAATCCAAATGAGTTTTTAAAAGGCCCCATGAAGTCTATGCCCCATACATCGAATATGTCGATTTGCAAGTTGTATTTCAAAGGCATAGAATTTCTTTGAGAGATGTTTCCGGTTCTTTGACATTCGGGGCATGACGCAACGTATCTTTTAGTATCTTCATGCATCTCCGGCCAATAGAATCCGCTCGACCATACTTTTGCTTCGGTTCGAAAATGGCTATAGTGCCCACCGTACTCCGCCGAGTGGCACTTCCTTAGAATCTCAAGCCTCTCTTCCCTTGGCACACATCTTCTCATTACTCCATCATTACCAAGCTTGAAGAGGTATGGTGCATCCCAAAAATATTTCTTACTTTCAGAGATTATCTTCCTTTGAGTGTTTTTATCTAGATGATCGAGGGGCATCTTTCGAATTGCTCGAATGATGTCGATCATCCAAGTGTCTTTATCAAGCACTTTATAGAGGTGGTCATCTCTCATCTTATCTTCTATGGGCTATTTATCATCTTGTCCACGATTCATCCTAGACAAATGATCGGCCACAACATTTTCCACCCCCTTTTTATCACGAATTTCAACATCGAACTCTTGGAGAAGAAGGATCCAACGAATCAAACGTGGTTTAGCTTCCTTCTTAGCCAAGAGATACTTTATGGCTGCGTGATCGGTGTAAACAATGACTTTCGAGTTCACGATGTAGGATCTGAATTTTTCGAAAGCGAATACCACCGCTAGCAACTCTTTTTCCGTAGTAGCGTAATTTAATTGTGCTCCACTAAGAGTTTTGCTAGCGTAGTAAACGGCGTGAACTCGGCCTTCCCTTCTTTGTCCCAAGACCGCGCCTACGGCGTAATCACTTGCGTCACACATGATCTCGAAAGGTTGGCTCCAATCCGAAGGTTGGATGATGGGAGCACTCACCAACGCATTTTTCAAGGTCCGGAATGCCGCTAGGCACTTCTCATCAAAGTCGAAAGCCACATCCTTTTGAAGAAGGTGTGTCAAAGGCTTAGTGATCTTCGAGAAGTCCTTTATAAATCTTCTATAGAATCCGGCGTGGCCTAGAAAGCTCCTTAAGGACTTAACATCCGTAGGAGGTGGGAGTTGCTCAACCGTCTCTACCTTAGCCTTGTCCACTTCAATTCCTCGCTCGGATATAACATGTCCGAGCACTATGCCTTGCTTAACCATGAAGTGGCACTTTTCCCAATTTAAAACCAAATCAACCTCCGCACACCTTGTAAGGACCTTTTCTAAGTTTGCTAAGAAATCCATGAACGTTTTCCCGTAAACGGAAAAATCATCCATAAACACTTCAACAATTTCTTCGATGAATTCCGAAAACACGGCCATCATGCAACGTTGAAAAGAGGCCGGAGCGTTGCATAGGCCGAAGGGCATCCTCCTATATGCAAACGTTCCGTAAGGACACGTAAACGTTGTCTTATGTTGATCTTCCAGGTGAATAGGAATTTGCATGAACCCCGAGTATCCATCGAGAAAGCAAAAATAAGCGTGGTTTGCTAACCTCTCGAGCATCTCGTCAATGAACGGTAGGGGGAAGTGATCTTTCTTCGTCGCTTTGTTAAGCTTACGATAATCGATACACATCCGCCACCCGGTCACGGTTCTTTGCGGTATCAACTCGTTCTTCTCATTCTTCACCACGGTTAAACCTCCTTTCTTTGGTACACAATGTACCGGGCTCACCCACTCGCTATGCGGAACCGGGTAGATGATTCCGGCATCAAGTAACTTGATAACCTCTTTCTTTACTACCTCTCGCATGGCATGGGTTAGCCTCCTTTGGTGGTCCACTACAGGCTTACATTGGTCTTCCATTGGTATACGATGAGTGCAAAAGGTCAGGCTAATTCCTTTGAGATCATTAATTGAATATCCAATCACCTTCCTATGTTTTTTTTAATAAAATCAGCAACGCTTCATTTTCTTCGGGACTCAACTCGTCGCTCACAATGACTGGATAAGTTTTGTCTGGGCCCAAAAATTCATATTTTAATCCCTTGGGCAAAGGTTTAAGGTCTACCTCGGGCACTTGTGGCTCCTCGGGTTTGATTTCTCCTATGTCTTCAAACTTCTCTTCCTCCACGCTCGTCATGCGGCTCTAAGCCTTTTGTCGCTTCCTCTAGTTCTTCGTCTTGTTGATTACTAATTTGATTTTCCATCGCTCTTTGCAGCTGGTCTCTAAGGGTTTCAACAAAACAAAGACTATCTATCTCTTCTACTTCTTCATCTTCGGGAGGAAAAGGTGTAAGGTGTTTAGAAGCACGAAGAAAGTTATATGTGTACTTTGTTCCATTAAGGTTCATTGTTACTTTGCCTTCTCCGGCATCTAACACGGCATCAACCAAGTTAAGAAAAGGCCTACCTAAGATTATATGATCAGAATTACCATGGTAAGCATCAATAACAAAGAAATCCGTTGGTATATAGTTTCTAGAGATTTTTACTTTCATGTTGCAAGCAATACCTAGAGGTTTGATAGTTCTACCATCTCCCATAATTAATTTCGTTGATGTTGGAGCTAAGTCTAGGTTGTGGTATTGAACTTTATCGTAAATTTTAGAAGATAGAACACTTACTTGGGCTCCGATGTCGCATAAGGCTTTGCATTGAACTCCGTTGATCTCGCAACTCAAGTGCGGCGTCATCTTCTCTTCTTCTTCGGATCCGATCGAATAAATTTCAGCAAGGCGAGCGTATGGTGATGCTTCGGGCTTGATCCCCATGATCCTCTTCACCTCGGCAATATGTTCGGATCCACCACGTCATCTCCAAAGAGCTTTTCAAAAATCTCACCCCAGTGGTTTCGAGGTTGTATGAATTTTCAGCTTTCTTCTCCGGTGGGAAATCCACTTCCAATGCTCTTGCCATTCCCTTTTGATTAGGGAACGGTCTTCTCTTGTTGAATACTTCTCCGTAATCAATAGGAACCCAATCCATTGGCTCGAACTCTCTTAGTGGCTTCGCGCTTGACATGCTTCTCTTGTTCGTCTCATTTGGTGCGGCGAAGTCGACGTTTGGTGTAGTTCTTGACTTGGTGTGTTCTTGTTCAAGCTTTTCCATGATCGGCTCCTCTTTTGTGACTTCCGGAGTTGCCTCTTTAGAAAATTCAGCAAGCTTTTTCTTCCTTGAATTGAATTCGGCTCTTCCGCAAGTCTTGTTTCCCAATCTCTTCGCATGGCAGCCGCTTTACTAACTTTTTTGTAGAAGTTGGGCGGCTTCCGTGAGTGTTTTCTCCATGAGATCCCCACCCGCACACATTTCGACGTGTTAACTATGTACAACTAGGGGTTAGGGAAAAGAAAAATGTATGCAAGAGTACGTCACGGTGGGCGAGAGTTTTGGTCCTTGTTTGATTAATTCATTAAACCTATCCCGGAGCTTGGTCTATCCCTTCCTCTTCTCCTTGCATGAAATTGATCACTTGCCTCCTTAGATGTTGAACACGCTCATTGGAAAGAACTTCTCGCAAAACTTCTTTGTCAACTTGTTCCAATTGCCTTCCTTCAAAGGAGCGCAGCAGAATACCATGTCTTTGCTTTGCGGCAAGTGAGTAGGGAAAGAGATTCCATTTGAACCATTCATCGGGAACTCCTTCTTGACGCAGGTGTTGCATATTGTCGTCGAAATCCTTATGTCTATATGGGTTCTCCTCGACCATCCCTTCGAATGGGTTTTCCGCCACCATCTTCATGATCTTGGATTTAATTTCATACTTGGTCGCTTCGAGCTTCGAATCCGACTCTTGTACCTTTATGTCTTCACATCGAGGGCTAAGCGTAATCCCTTAATGATTTCTCTGGTTCTTCCACGGGTTGATTAACGAACTCCATCTAGACAATAAGATAAAAACAAAAACAAAAAAGAAACAAATGTTTTACGATAATATATGTTAGATAAAGCAAATAAAAGATGAACTAAAATATAAAACTAAGTTAGATGCAAATCAAACGATGTAAACTAACTTGCTCCCGACAGCGAGCGCCCCGAGAAAAAGGGCTTGTTGACGGATAAAGACGTATCCCTCTACGTGTCCGCAAGCATACGGACCCCCCACCTTTTTCACCACGGGATTCCCAAGGTTCTTGTCAATCAGCGGAGCAAGGGGATTACAAGCGTTCGATCAACAACGACACACACTAGCTACTAAAACTCTAACTATATTATACTAGAAAACAACTAAACACACTAGAGAGAATGATAAACGATCAGGAAGAAGACACTCGCCCACGGGTCTACGATACTAGAGCATGCAATCGCTTAAAGACATGAAAAACCAATCTAATCTATCGGGGTTGTGACCACGGTTTCGCCCTTTCCCTCCTCTCGATGCTGTCACTACGCGAAGGTATTCATGACTAGACCTTTGATGGCCACGGCGTGGTGAATGGATCACGGAAGCATTGGAGCTCTACTCCCTCTATGGCACGGTTGCAAGCCTTAAGCATTAAAGTATGTTCAACACAAGATGATAGATAGATAATCCCAGGTAAGTGCGATTACATCTCAATACCCAGATTACAACCCATGGACGAATGAGAAGATTACCCCATCAAGGTCTTGCCGATCATGTGCAGATTTGATCATGGTTTCCCTTCGTAGGTGTCTTCCTTCTTCTCCACGAGAGGGTGGCACAGCCCGAGGTGGTTGATCTCCGGCCGAGAGATCTTCCTCCTCTCTCTCTACCTTGTAGATGGCCTTAAGTGCGAATAAACTCCTCTCTGTCTGTTGGCGGCGCGTCGGGGGGTTTAGGGTCGAAGATCCGGCTCGAGAGACGAAAGGAAGACGGGGCCAGAGCCGTGCCGTGGGCGGGGCGATCAGGGCGGGCCGGCGACACGAGCCGGTTTCGGCCGTTTCGGTCGCCCTTTTTGCTCCGTGGGTCCTCGTGTACTTATCTACTTTGCCCCTTCCCACTTGGATGATTTTGTGTGTTATCCTCGCGATGAAGATGGAAGCTCTCTTTGCATGAAGTTTGATCTTTTACGCTTCAATCCCGGGGGTGTTCCTCGTAGCACTTCGGTCCTCGCCACCATTGGAAGTAATTTCGGCAAGCTCATGAACACGAACACAAGACTCCATGAATGCTCCTTTGAACTTATTGCGAATCCGTCCTTTATGTCCATGATTTCCTACATAAACACAACACTTCCAAATGCATGCACAAAGATGAACTTGTTATATGATTAGTGTGCCTAGTGGCGGGTTAGTTCAATAATCAAATCCAAACCAAAGTGTAATGAACATGTTAGGTGCACCAAAATACGAGTCAACGGACGTGCTCCGTACGGTGATCATGATAGAGTTTGTCAAGCTCTTACACTCTTTGGATCGTACGATTTGGGGCGGAAAGTTCGAGGCCATTGTGGAGTCGGAGAGGTATGACACTCGGCGGTGAACGAGATGTTCTCGAAGCTCAAGTCGGGCCGAGGTGCATGGGGGCATGACGGCCAAGCCCCAGGGACCGGGAAGTCGACTCTCATAGTGTTTCCTCCGTCGGTGGTTCGAAAGGAAAGGCTAACACTCACCCATCCACCGGGATGTTCTCTTTGTCCTCTGTGATGTCTATGCGGATGAGGAGTTCGACGTGCTTGGAGAGGACGATACGGAGTGGCGACGAGGAGGTTCGAGAGAGACGCACGAGAGCTCGGGTGAACATGAGGAGGAACACGAGGACATGCTTCCGGTGCGGCAAGTAGGTACACCTCGTCGGCCCCACCCCGGAGAAAGGTCGAGAACAATGATGGCTACAAGCACAAGTCGAGGATGGATGGCAAGTACGATTCGAGGCTTGACCACAAAGAGCAAGCACAAGAACAAGCACAAGGACGAGCGACGATCGAGGAAGAAAGGGAGGCGAGGCAAGGCGGAGCGATGGTTGGAGCGACGACGTCGACTCCGGTTGCGCGTACTCCACCTCGAGCTCGAGCGGCCGGTGAAGATGAAGGTGATCGTCGCAAGAGCGGGAAGTCGTCCGAGAACTTGAGCGGGATGAGGCTCGCCGCTGGGAACGGCTTACGCACCATGGCGGCACGCTCCAACGGCAGAAGCGCACATAGTGTGACTCGCGACTCGACTCGAACGGCCGAGGTGCGTGATGAGCTTCCCTTCTTGCGTCGGGGAGAATGAACGGCTTGGCTCGTTGCTTGATAATCACATTGACATGCTTAGAGCCAACAAAATGAGAAAAGATCTTAGGGCTTCACTCGAGGATTCTAGGACTAGAGTGGCTAAGCTAGAAACATGAGTTCTTGATATCAAGCTTGAGATTGATTCCCTTAAGGCTAGTCCTATTGTTGATGAGGTTGATTGTCTTGATTGCTCCATTTTTCTTGCGCCTGATCTTGCTTCGTTTAAGGAGAAGCATGCCTCCAAGTGTGAGAGACTAGATGTGCTTAAGGTTGGAAATTGGTGAGTTGAAATCTAGATGTTTGCTTTTGCTAGGTGCTTGCACTTCTTGCCTGTCTTGCATGCTAAAATTGATGAGATGGATGTTTACAACGCTCCCTTGAGGCTAAGGCGAAAGAACTTGATTCCTACATCCTTTCTCTACATGTGAAATGCATGCTTTATGAGGAGTGGAACTTGCGCATTATGTTGATCGCTTGCGGGGATGGGTGATGAGGTGAGAAAGTTGATGGGTTGGTTGTCTGGTCATGAGCCTCGGTGAGGATGATGATCGAGCCATTTAAGAGCGAGGATAGTGAGGGACTTGGGGCAAACAAGGTTGGTGAGGAAGTGGAGAGAATATCCCCGAGCCACGAAAACCCACCACAAAAATGATTTCCCTCCTAAACCTAACCATCTTAGGAGCAGACTAGGCACAACCCCGGCTCCACACCGTGTTTCTACACCAACAAATGATCTCCAAAAGCCTATCAAGTTTGTGAGCACTTCGGGGAAAGTGTTCTTTGGGAAAGAAAGTGAGAAGGCTAGTGAGGAGAAACGGTGGAGAAGTTGAGTGGAGAGAAACCAAGTGAGCGACCCCAACCCAAGCCTAAGCCTAAGCTTGTGAGGTTTCATTGTGGGCATTTGTGGGGGAGATGGCCATAAGGATGAGTTTTGCTTCAAGAGGAAGCGAGAGGAGATAATGGCGAAGGAGCGGGCTAACAAGGACAAGTACCACCCTTCTAATGGTGTACTTGAGCCTCGTGCGGTGCGGAGACGAAGGCAAGTGTGAGGACGATTCGGGCTTGGAGAGAGCGGAAGAGGCATTTGGAGGTGCTGGCGCGAGGGCTACACCGGTCGGTGGTGAGGGCACCGATCGGACGGTGTGGGCACAGATGGCGGCGGTTTAGGTTTCGTGCACGTACGGGTGCGAGGTTTGTTTCGGGAGGTCGTGGTTGGTGGTTGGGCTAGAGAGTTTGCGGGAGGTCGGGTTGCTGGGCATTCTCCTCCTCGAGTTCACTACGGGGGATGGGAGGAGTCGTAGCTTTGAGAAGGAGAGGAGAAGGGGCAGGTCACGGGCTTTCTTTCGTGGTTTTGGTCATCCTCCGGGCGGAGAGGGTTGGTTCCCTCATGGTGGTCACGTGGTGGTGTTCGTGGAGGTAGCTTATGTAGGAAAGATAGTGCAGTTTGTACTAACCCCACTTTCAAGCAAATGGCTCGGCATTGGTTTTACTCTTTTGGTACTAACCCTAGTCTTTGAGTCGTTTGTTCGCTCACGTGCTCGTTTTTGAATTTCGGGTGGGAGACTTGAAGAACATTTGGTTGATTGACTCGGTTGCTCAAGGCATATGGCCAGGAACTAGGGGTGGTTCTCAAGTCTCGTCTGGTGGTGACGAAGAGGTACATCACTTTTGGGGACAATGGGCGTGGGCGTGTGCTTTGAGAAGGTGAGATTAAGGTGGTGACGAAGATCACTCTGGGCGTGTTGCTCTTGTTCGATCGGCGGGGTACAATTTGCTTTATGTGTCCTCGTTGTTGGATGAGGGCTTTGAAGTGTTGTTTCGGCCTGGTGGTTCTCGGATTTTGGACTCTCGAGGGACCTTGTACGTATGGTTGTTCAGGAGTCGGGTGTTTCGTCTTTGATTTTTCTCGGTCTTAGAATTGTGGAGCGTTGTTTTTCGTGGTTCTTCGAGTGAGTTGTGGAGGTGGCATAGGAAGTTGGGTCATTTGAGCTTTGACCTTTTGTCTCGCTTGAGTAATCTCAATTTGGTCCAAGGATTGCCACGGTTGTGGCTTGAGAAAGGAAGTTGGTTTGTGCGCGTGTAGGCATGCCGAGATGGTAGCCTCTTCTCCCCGCCTCTCCGTGTGACGGCGAGCATCCATGCGAGTTGCTCCATATGGACCTTGTTGGCCCGGCTCGTGTGCGATGCGGGTGGGAAGTGGTATGTCCTTGTTGTGGTGAATATTTACTCTTAGTATGCATGGGTGTTCTTTCTCGAGGATAAGGGGGAGACTTTTGGTTTTGTTCGAGATCTAGTCTTGAGGTTGAGGAACGAGAGGCACGGAGATGCCATACGAGCAATCCTCGGTGACTTGATTGGCTCGGGGAATTCAAAAACTCTCGTTTGGAAACCTTTGCCATGACTTGGGTCATGAACACCGGTTACAGGTCGTATACGCCTCCCCCGAGTGGTGTTGTGGAAAGGAAGAACGAGGACCTTGTGCTAGATGGCTCGGACGATGCTTGATGAGCATAGGACCTAAGAGAAGGTCTTTGGGGTCGAGGCGATTGAATAACGCATGCTATGTGTCATGAGGATCCACCTCGAGTGCATAGAAGAAAACATGCTATGAGTTGATGCACGATCGCACACCAATTGAGTCACTTCCATGTCTTTGGTTGCAAGTGCTTTATTCTTAAGAAAGGGAAGAAGGCTTGGATAAGTTTGAGGCTAGGTACGTCGATGGTATTTTCTTTGGTTATGCATCTCATTCTAGAGCATATCGCGTGCTCATTCTTGAAACTAACCAAATCGTGGAGACTTGCGAGGTAACCTTCGATGAGACACGGCCACGTTGTCGGCTTGTCTTTGAGTGTGCGGTGATGATGAGCTTGGTGAGGAGATCTTTCGGGAGGAGGAGCATGAACATGGGGATGATAAAGATGGTGGTGTGGTGCCCATTTGAACATGTACCCACTACTTCGGCTTACGGTGGTGGACGGACCCTCTCCTACACCTACGACGACGAATCAAGATCGGGGAGCTAAAGTTGAGGGGAGGTAGCATCAAGGCGAGAACCTCCCGGTGAGTACAAGTGGATCGCCCGGCTTCGAGGATCATCGGCGACACGAATGAACGCACTACACGGTCGAGGGTTTGAAACAATTCTCATTTCGCTCATCTTGCATTTGTTGCTACTTTTGAACCCAAAGACATTGGACACGCACTATCGATCACAATTGGGTTAATTCGATGCATGAGGAGTTGGAGAACTTTGAGAGGAATCGAGGTTTGGGAATTTTTGATCACTAGGGTGTAAGACAATTGGTACAAAGTGGGTGTGGAAGAACAAAGAGGGAGAGAAAGGTGAAGTGGTGAGAAACAAGTCGAGGCTTGTTGCTCGGGGGTTCGGTCGAAGGAGGATCGACTACGAGGAGACCTTTGCTCCGTAGCCGTTTGGAGGCGATTGGGATCCTTCTACCCTTTTCTATGGCTAAAGGGTTCAAGTTGCACACCAAATGGATGTGAAGAGTGCTTTCCACGAATGGTGTGTTGGAGGAAGAAGTTATGTGAGGTAACCTCTGGGGTTTTGAGAGTGAGAAGTACCCCCACCGGGTGTACAAGTTGGGGAAGGCGCTATATGGGTTGAAGCGGGGGCGCTGGGAAGCTGGTATGGCAAGTTGAGGGGGTTCTTGTTTGAGAGGTTTTGAGATGGGGAAGGTCGATCGAGACCTTGTTTCTGCGGGCGGGCGAGAGATATCTACGATTGTGTAGGTGTACGTGGATGATATTGTCTTTGGTGACTCGTCTAACTCTCTTGTTGCAAGGTTTGCGAGGATATGAGCGGGGAATTTGAGATGAGCATGATGGGCGAGTTGCGAGTTCTTCCTCGAGCTACAAATCAAGCAATCAAAGGAAGGAACATTTGTGCACGAGCTAAGTACACCAAGGACATTGTGCGGAAGTTCAAAGATGGAGGATTCCAAGGCTATGACGAAGGCGATGAGTACAACTACGGCTCTTGATGCGGGATCGAGGAAGGTAGTTACGTGGACGAGAAGAATGCAGAAGCATGATTGGGTCACTCCTCTACTTGGCGGCGATGAGGGCGGGACATCCGATTCTCGGTATGTACGTACGCTCGTTTTCCAGCGTCTCCAGGGACTTCGCATCGGCAAGCGGTGAAGCGAATTTTCGGAGCTTGCGTCACACTCCGACTTCGTCCTTAGGTAGTCCCGTCCTCTTCTCACAGCGCTTCATGTTTTTTCATGGTTGGATAGGAAGTCCATGCAGGACTTGCCGGTTTTTGGGAGTCTTCTTTGGTGTCTTGGTCTTCCGCAAGCAGTCGAGTGTTGCTCGATCCCTCCCAGGGCGAGTACATTGCCCTTGGATTGTTGCTCTTAGCTCCTTTGGGTTTCATACACCATGAGTGACTTTGGTGAGGAGTATACCCATGTCCCACTTCAATGTGATAGCACCGGTGCCATAAGCGTTGCAAAGAACCCGAGTGCTCCATTCCAAAACCAAGCACATATAAGTGAGGTATCATTTTACGAGAGACAACGTAGAGAAAGGAAAGATAGCTTTGATCCATATACCCACACACTGACCAACTAGCCGATATTTTCACCAAACCCCTAGATCAAACAACTTTCACTCGTTTGCGAGGGCTGGTGTGTGTTGAGTTCTTGAGTTGGGTGTGTGGGAGCTCATTTGTAGCATATGTATAGCTTTCCTTTGTGCATTTCTTGCATTTGGCATGGCATATGTAACATGATGTATAGGCATCCTTGTATCTTAAATTGCATGCATTTTGTATCATATGCATTTGGTTAGGAAAAGCTACTCTCATATACATTGTTCACCATGAAATGAGATATATGTCTTTGTAGCTTGTTTGGTATGCTATGATTAGTTTGGCTTAGCTCTTGATGATCTTGTTTAATAATCCATGGTTGATGGCTATGTTTTGAAAAATGTCGCATGTATGCTATCTCATGTGTAAATGCTTTTATATGATCTTGACATGTTTTAGTGGCTTGGTTATACTTAATTTGTGGTTGGATAGCTAGTTTATTATTATGGGGCCAAGGCTCATTTGCCATCATGAATGTTTAGCTTGCCTTATCTTGTGGAGGGGCATATCCTTTTTGTCGCAAAGACATTTCACGTACCAACTTTGAATATGAAAAATGAAATGTAAAATGCTTGGAAATGTGCTCCCATGTCATATGTGCTGAATTTAATTTGCTTTGTGTGCTAAACCGTTGCATGATGCCTACCCGATGAGAAGTCTCATACATAGAAGTAGGCACATGGCTCGGTGGCTTTGTGTAGTATGAGGTGCTTGTGGGTGTTTGTGATGGTCTTATGATTAGAATATTTGTCATAGCATGAAGTTTGTGTCGGCTTTTTTCTTGGATTTGGATATGTTTTGATCATGTTTAGGACTTGCTCATGAGAGGTAATTTTCGCAAAATTGCCCAAATCCATCTTAGCTTAGATCGATGGTTGTGCAACTTGGTGATGTTAGTTGAGATCGATACGAAGCTATAGAGTATCTAACTTGCTCATTTGGACATGTGTAGCATTCTATGCTGAATTTTGTCTATTTGAAAAGCTCTAGGTTGAAAGTTTTACATTTTTGGCTTGATTCATGCATTGTCGACAAGGGGGAGAAGTTTGAGCTTGAAATGGCTTCTTTGGATACATTTAGAAGGTTTTCGGTGGTTTCGAGCCATTTTACGGGGCTCTGGTGTGCACGGTAAATGGCTTGCTAGATGCATTTAGAAGGTTTTCGGAGTGGTTTCGAGCCATTTACGGGCTGCAGTGTGCCAGTCGGCCGTCGTGGTCACGGTACGGCCAAGTTGGAAGTCTTTGATCTGTGCACATGTTGAAGCCTTAGGTACGTAGGTGGTGGTGACCGATCGGCGAGTGAGAGGCTGAGTTGTTGCGAGTTGCCATTTGTTTTCAAGCGGTGTTTTGCATGCTTTCGTCCGGGGAGAGTTGCATTGGTTCGGGGAGCTTGCATGTGTGCGGGGGTTGTTGTGGTTTTCGAGCTTTGCTTTGGTGGTTTGTGCTCTTTGCTTGAGCTTTGTTTTGTCTCGGATGTGTCGAGCGTTGCCCTTGCTGGGGTCGAGACTTGTCTTCTTCAAGTGATCTTTGCCTTTGTTTGGCTTTCAATCGCTTGTTGGAGTTTCTTTTTGTTCGTTTCTTTTCTTTTTCTTTTCTTTCTTGTCACTTTTGTGGGTGTTGTCAATGCACTCATCGGGGAGATTGAGGACCATGTGTTGGTTCGAGGGACCCATGGATAATTGCTTCCTTGTGTGACCGGTGATTGACAACTTTGTGTGGAACTAATTCTTGGCTAAGTATTGCGGGTGCGGGTTGCGGCAGGCGGGTGTTGGTGCAAGTGAAGAACAAGCGCGAAAGGTCGTCGCCGGGGGTGAGGCCTCTTTGGTGTGGAGAAGACAAGTACGCTTCGTTCGAGGCACCGGTGGCAGGCGGGGTCAAGTGCGGGTCACATGGTGGCGTGAACGACTGAATGAAGTCATGGACGGTTTCTTGGTTGAGCCTCAAAACCAAGGTCGAGTCGGGACTATGTGGGAGCCAGGAGTCATGAGTGGAGATTGGCGGAGGCTACAGGAGTTTGCGGGGTTTTCGGTGGTTCACCCCGAGAGAAACCAGGTTCCTTAGTTGATCCTGAAAGCCAAGGCCGGAGAACGAAGACGGTGCGCGGCCGGTGCGGACCGAAGTCCCGGCGGTGGGTTTGGCCGTCCCCGGCCGGTGGGTACCGGTCGGCGGTGAGGGCCTTTGGTCGTAGGTGTCTTGATAGCGCGAGTCTAAAATCTTCGACGCGGAGGACACGCGTTGGGATCGCAAGGCTTGCGTCGAGGCTAAGCAGGTTGCGGTCGCCGGGCATCCGTCTGGTGGATAAAACTTGAAGACTTCCAAAACCGCCCTTGAGGGGCTTGTATCCATAGTTGTTAGGAAAGGATATTTTAGATTTTAGGTTGCCTCCATATAAACCATGAGGGTGAGAGGATGGCGACCATCTCTTGGAACCTAGTTCATTTTGCTTTCCTTTCCCCTTCCTATTTTCTTAAAATTTCCATAGGACTTGCTTGAGAGCTTCTTGATGAGATCTTGTGAGAGGTTGGATGATCGGGCGGCAAGCTGGGGCCTTGTATGAACCTTTGTGGCATGTATAGATGATTCGGCGTGGTTCCTCAAGGCCTTGTTGTGTTGTTCCCGGTTGTTCTTGGTGGTGATTTTCGGAGCCCTCTCTTGATGGTTTTCTTGGGGTGTTTTCGGGACCTTGCTCTTGGGGATTTGATGGGGGAAATTTGTGGGAACCCTTCGTGGTTCTTTGGGCTGTGATTCCCCTCCCAAATCCGTGAGTAAAGGGGCTCGATTTTGGGGTTTTCCATGTTCTAGGGTTAGAGGTGCTTTTGGCGGGATTTCTTCGATTCCTCTTGTTTGGACAAGTTTTGGTGGGATTAAACTTGGCTATGGACTTTTCATGAGGTGTTCCTATTGTCCCCAAAGTCTTGTTCAAGCTTTATTGAAGCGATTTGGGAGATCAAGGCTTGGATTTGGAGGAGTTGACCGCGGGTCTTGTTCATCACGAGGCGCCGGAGGCTACTGCAGAGTCGTAGGTTATCTTGACGAATACGACTAGTGCGGCCCTTGTTGGGTTTAAAGCAGGGTGGCTTGTCCCCAGGTGTGTCTATTGTTGTTGTAACATCCCTCAAATTTGTGAGGAATGTTCTTTAATAAAATTGTGGTCTTAAAATTTTCGATGAGTTATTTGGGTGATTAGCAAACAATTTAAGGATGTCTTCCTTTCCTCTCCCCTAATTCCTAGATTTATTTTTGAGCTAAATGAAATCCTAGGAAATATAAGAAAATGTTAGTGTGAAACTTGGAGTTCTCTTGGTTTTATTTGGAAGTTATTTGGGGTGGATTTTCAAATTTGGAAACTGAAAATCATTTGAATCTAAATCAGGAGGGTTTGAAAGGAATTAGAAAAGGAAAGAGGAGTAATGCTTCGGGGCGCGAGCCCAAACCCTCGAAGTGCGCCCAGGAGCCTCCCTCTTCTCTCACTTCCGGCACGCGCGCCACCCTGCGTCCTTTCCCCTTTCGGCCCGCGCGGCCCCGGCTACGGCCAAGCTGCTTCTGCAAGCCTTAGCCGCCGGGACGCGGCGGGGTGGGGCCCGGATGACGTCGCCCCGGCGTCGGCCTTCTTCCTCCGTCACTCCCTCGCTTTCGCTTTCCCCTTTCGCTTTGCGACGTCGAGCATCGGCGCCGCCGCTGCTTTGCGGCCGTCGCACCGCTGGGAGCCATCAGCGCCGTCCACGCGTCCGCGTCCGCCATCTTGTTATGGAGGGCCGCGCGGCGCTCCGCGGGGTGGCCTCGACCTAGCCATGTGAGAGGTTCACCGGCTCCCTGCAGCCTGCGCATGGGAGAAGAAGGAGGAGGAGGAGGAGAGGAGGAGGCCGGAGGGCCCGCCTTGACTCGTGGCCAGGCCGCGCGGCCCCGGAGAGCCCACTCGAGGGGCCGGGGACGCGCGAGAAGCGAGGGGCCCGCCCGACGCCCTGGCCCTGCTCCCGGCGCCGCGGTCCCCCATTCCACGCGGGCGACCACGCGCCTCTCTGCTCCACCCCGCTTCACGCCGCCACCGCACGTCGGCCGTGGCCACCAAGGTGAGGCAGAGCCCCCTCACTCCTCGACGGACCGACCGGCCTTCGGCCGCCGGCTCCTTGCGCTCGCGGGTGCGGGCCTTGCCGCCGCGCGGCCGCGCGGCCCGGGTGATGCGGCCATCGTGCCCGGCCCGGGAGGCGCATTCTCTGCGGTGCCCGCCGCCGTCGTGGCTAGCGCGCACACACGCGGCGCGCCGCACCGGTTGCGCGCCATCCTCACGTCGGCAGAAGCGCGCGCGTCCGCGCGCGGGTCGAGGGCTCCCGGAGCGCGCGCGCGGCCCGCCTCGGTCCCGTTCTACACGCGCACGAACACGTACCCCGCCCACACGAGCCCGGCACCACGGCCGCCTCGACGCACTAGCCCCCGTTGTTAACACCAAAATTTGGTAAGGAGTATGACATGTGGGTCCCGATTCGAAAAGAAGTCGGTAAATTGGAAGGAAAGATATTTTCGAGAGATTTTCGAGGAAAGAAGGATCCGCGGTCGCTATCACAACTCCGGTTAATGAGAACGATGGCGATTTTTCTTCGAGAGATTTTGACGTGGCTCGATCGGGGGGGAAGCGAATGGATGGACAAGGCGATCAAGTTTAGTTAGGCAATGAATCCATTCGCAATTGTAATCGCAGTGGTATAAATATGATCCTCGGATGTATGTAAAAAAACACGTTCATTCCTCAATACACACCGGCCTTACGCCAAACCCTAGAGTCCCTTGTCGTGTCGTCGAGTTCTTCGAGAGGGGCCAATCGATCCGTCGACCTCCGTGAGTACCGCAACCTTGTATCATGTCTAGTATCATGCGGTGGATTTAGATCTCGATGCAAGTAGTCTTGTTACCATGCTTCGTGTCATGCGGTAGATTCAAGCTTGGTTCAAGAGGGTTTCTTGTTAGATCATGAGCCATGCGGTAGGCTAAGGTCTAGCTCGAAGCTAGTTATCGGCTCTATTGGATTTTGGCAAGATCCAATAGATTCATTAAGTTTTCCCGTATTATCATGAGTTTTGCTTTATGTTTTAATTCATGTAATACACTTTCGCCCAATCTAGATGGGTTTGGATCGGCTCTTTTTCCTTTTAAGATCCGTGCAAGAATAGGTTTCGTGTTTTGACGCGTGGATCTCGTGCTCTCCGATAGCCGAAACCGAATCGATCTAGGTTGTTACATGTTGCGGGTTCAAGCTTGCTTTGTTAGTATAAATCTTGAAAGAGCGGGTATCATGCGGTAGATGCGAGTTTTTGGGTTGCTTTGGAGCTAGTCATCCGGTGGATTAGATTTCCAATTCAACTTGATAGATTTATTCACGTGGTAATGTTTGTTCCTTCTTCATGGACCTCGAATCGATTGTTCGACCGCATTCGGTTATATCTTCACGAGTAGATCACGTGCGTTATTTATGTTTTAAAAGACGTGTGCTTTTAGCTTTCCATATTTAGGTTGTATCATGCGGTGGATAGATCTATTTGTGGAAAGTGGTGCGTTCTTTCATGCAAGTTGTATCATGCGGTGGATAGATTTTGCTGATATCGTACCCGACGGATCTTAAAGTAATTAGACATGCGGTAGACTAATGCTTTGGATCTATGCATGCTTATTTTTAATACATGATCATGTTCGTGCTTTACTTCATTCAATGTTAATCTTCGTGAGGATCGGTTATGGCACAGGTACGTGCATCCATGTTTATTCAAAGATCGATCGTTGTCATGCTTACGTCATCCATTCGGCAATGTTCTTTTTTCCTTCGCGGTTACCCGAATGGTTGTGGTTCTTCGACGGGTAGCTTCGCATAGCTACATGTCGTCTTGCTTGGCTCCTTAGCGTAAATATGGAACCACCCTGGTACCACCGTGGGTTCCAAGTTTTGGTATCTAACTGTTTTATCTTTTGTTAATTTTCGGGAAAAATTGGCTCGGCACGTCACTTTCTCTGCGCGCGTGCGAAAGCTAAGCTTTTCGACTACTTTGTGTGATTGGCGGCGAGTGCACATTTTGCGTCAACACACTTTTTGGCACGCCCGGGGGACCAACAGCCGAATTGGTTCGGGATGCCGAGATCACGGACCTCTGGATGTCGGCATTGAGGAGCTTTCTCCAGAGCAGCATCAGCAGCTCGTAGACGCCGTAAATCAGTTTCAACAAAAGTGTCTCATGTCATTCAAAAAGAATCGAAGTGGTGTACCATATCTGAAGAGTGGCACCGCCGCAGTATCTTGTTGCCGGGGAGGCCGACGCCACGACCCAACAAGAAAAAGAAGAATGCGCGCGGATCTTCCAGGAATCGGTAGACAACATGCTCACTAAGCACAACCAAGCTTTCCTCGGGTCGCTCCAACGGATGATGGTAGCCCTCTTTGGCCGGCGCGGGGGCGGGCGTTTGGAAAGACGTACACCGGAAAGAGCACCGTGAGCCGGGTGAATCAAGCTCCCGGCCGCGGCCGCGAAGCCAGTGCGGCGGCCTCCTCCTCGAGCTCCGGGGGCGAGACATTCCAACCTCCTCCGCGGGCGCGGCCGGGGCGGCCGGTTCGGCCTCCGCCGCAAGCTCCGGAAGTCAACCAATCCTGCCGCCACCACGGACGGCACGGGTCGGCTCGTGCAACGGCCCCGAGTCCGTACCGGCCTACGTACGGAGACCTAGCGTTCGGCTCACACGGGGCCCCACTTGACCCCAGTCGAAGAATAGCTCCGTCAACCAGCGGCTCCCGGAGAAGAATCTATACGGCGGTGGCTATCATGAAGTGGGAAATTACGGGGCGTTCGACGCCTTCCCGCACCCGCGGTACGCGCGGTGCGGGCGCTCAGGAGGAAGATGCCCTAGCACGCAAGATGGCCGAATTGATGCGAGAATCGGTTCGGCCTCAAGCCAGGATGCGGGGCCCCACCTACGAGCCGCCGTTCCCCGAGTGGTACTATGACGTGCTCCTGCCGCCGAGGGTAAAACCGCCGACGGAATTCACAAAGTTCTGCGCGGGGACGAGACAAGCACGGTCGAGCATATCGCTCGTTATCTCATGCGGTGGGGGAATGTTCGGCGAAGAGACGTTCGGGGTTCGCTACTTCCCCGCCTCAGCGACGGGTCCCGGCTTTTCGGTGGTTCTCGTCCTTGCCGCCCCGAGTCGGTGGCCGGTGGAAAGATTTGGAGCGTAAATTCCACGCTCATTACTTCGGCGGCGATTCGAGAAGAAGTTGATTGACCTCGCCACCCCGAAACAAAGGCACGGTGAAACACCGGCGGAGTTTATCGGGAGATTCGGAGAAGTCAAGGGCATGTGCTTCTCGTTGAACTTGCCGGACGATCGGCTAGCCGATATGGCCGTCGGCGGGATGTTACCGGCCGTGCGCGAAAAGCTCTTTGGGATGGAGTTTGAAAACTTGGGCCAAGCTGTCGCGAAATTATCCTTGATGAGCAATCGGGCATATGGCCTCAAGAAGGACCCCAAGTTTGGCAAGCGGCACGACATCGGCGACATCTACAACCAATTCTTGGACAAAGCTGATTTGTGCGGGGATTCCGATGACGAATTGGAGGTAGGCGCGGCGAAATCTTGTGGGGTAAAGAGCCCCCGACAATGAATCGGCGGTGGGTCGAGCGGACCAAAGGAACCTACGACTTCGACATCACAAAGGGCCGACAAGTTGTTTGAGCTCTTGGTAAAGGAAGGCCGAATCAAGGCGCTCGAAGGGCACTCTATGCTTCGGCTTTGATGGAGTCAAAGCGAAACGTTCTTGCGGCTTTCATGACGGGGACTCGCACTCCATCAACGATTGCGGGGTCTTCGGGATGAGGATCCGAAGGCTATCCGGGAAGGGCACCTCAAATTCGATAACAAGATGAAGGCTGGATGGCCATCCCTTCCCGCGAACATGCTCGGCTTTTCTATCAACGCGATAACATCCGAAGAGAAAGGGAAAGTCAAGGTCACGACCTCGGCCCGGGTCCAAGCAAGATGGATCGGTTGACCCGGGCGTCGGGTGACCCTAGAGCAAGTGCGGGCGACGCCCCCGCGTTCTCAAGAGCCACATCGAGATTGGGGAGTCGTCCAAGCCTAAGCCCAAGGTGACGTCACGCATTCTCCTCAACAAATGGCGGCGTCGGATGGAAAAGGAGCGCTACCAAAAGCGTCGTCACGAGGAGGAGCGGCGCGGGGAGGTGAAGAAGATGCGCGCGGGTGGAATCGGGAACGGCACGCGCGCGCGCGGAGCGCGCGCCCGCGGGGATGCGCCTTCTTCGGGCACCGTCTTTGGAATGAGGGCTTAAAGCTGCCCACATTAAGGAAGCGTCCCGAATGCGGCGGCGGATATGCGAGTACGGGCGAGGAAGCGCAATCGCCGATCCGTCCATGAAAGACTTGGAAGGATTCACCCAAATGGGGGATCGGCGGCAAAAAATTGAGGTTATAGATCACCCCCGGGGAAGCGCCACGGCGATCTCGGGTGGGGCGACCGGGGAGGAGGACGAAGATGTCCACGTGCGGCGAGAAGGGGCGGTGGTGCCCACCGGTCTACGCAAGAGCCGGAAGAGGCGGGTCCAACGCTTGAGGAACCGCGAGATGAAGCAAGCGGGGTCCGGACGAGACGAAGTGGCGCCCCAAGGACCCGGCGGAAGGATCGAAGCGTCCGGCCCCCGCATGCATGGTATACTTCTGCCAAACGAGTTCATGGCTCCCGCTAACCGAGGTGATGCGGGGAAGAAGCTTCCTTTGACGACGAGCAACCCGAGGAGATGATGGCGCGGCGGGTGCTTGCCAAGCGAGGCCGTCTTCGACAAGCCGGCCAAAAATCGCCACATGAGGCCGGCGCACGAGGGGGTACGTCAATGGCAAGCCATTGACCAAGATGTTCGTCGACGGTGGCGCGGCGATCAACGTAATGCCGTACACCACCTTCGGGAAGCTTGGCATGACCCCGAGCGATCCGACACCAACAAGCATCATCCTAAACGACTTCGCGGGAACCCTTCGGACACCAAAGGATGCGCTCACGTGGACTTGATGATCGGGTCCAAGACGCCGCTCACCACCTTCTTCGTCATCGAAGGAAAGGGGAGCCTACGGCTGTTGCTTGGGCGGGGCCCGGATCCACGCCAAGCTGCTTGCGTCCCATCCACTATGCATCAACGGTGATCCGGTGGGTGGACGATGAAATCGAGGTCGTCCGGGCGGATGACTCCGTGAGCGTGGCTAACATGGAACCGGCCTTGCGGGAGTACCAAGGCATCGATTGCTTCTCGGGGAAGGACGGGGAGAAGGTCTGTTGAACTGTCGGCGGTGACCAACGGCCGATTCAAGCGATCGGCTCTTACGGTACTTTTTAATGGAGAACCCCGTGGATGGCAGCGATGGCAAGGCTGGGACGAGGATTCATGTCGGCCGATAAGGCGGAGGAAGTTGACATTGGAAGCGGTGATAAGCCAAGGCCGACGTTCATCGGTGCGGATTTGCGGCCCGGACTTCGGGGGGAACTTAATTGAGCTTCTCGAGAGAATATAAAGATTGCTTCGCACAGGATTACTCGGAGATGCCCGGATTGGATCGATCCATCGTCGAGCACCGGTTGCCAATCAAGCCTGGTTTCAAGCCATATAAGCGGCCGCCCGGAAAATCTACAAGGATGAAGTATTGGCCGATGTGAAGAAGGAAATCGAAAGATTACTTGACGCAAACTTCGTTCGGCCACTGCGGATATGCGGAGTGGATTTCTAACATCGTCCCTGTGTATAAGAAAAACGGAAAAATGAGAGTTTGCATAGACTTCGGGGACCTAAACGAGCTACTCCCATGGATGGATACCCGATGCCTATTGCCGATTTGCTAATTGACGCCGCTCTTTGGGCACGAGGTGATTAGCTTCATGGATGGCAACGCGGGGTACAATCGGATCTTTATGGCAATAGAAGACATCTCGAAGACGGCCTTTAGATGTCCTGGTCATATAGGCTTGTTTGAATGGATCGTCATGACATTTGGGTTGAAAAATGCGGTGCAACCTATCGGCGGGCCATGAATTACATTTTTCATGAGTTGATCGGCAAGGCCGTGGAAATCTACATTGACGACGTGGTGATCAAGTCTTTAAGTCATGACACCCATACGGAAGATGTGAAGAAGACCCGGAATGCACCGGAAGCATGGCTCGAAGATGAATCCAAACAAGTGTGCATTTGGGGTGTCGGTGGAGAGTTCTTGGGGTTTTTGGTCCACGAAGGAGGGATCGAAGTTGGCAAAAAGAGCATGAAGGCCATTGATGAAGTCGTTCCTCCAACCAACCTCAAGGAGTTGCAATCACTTTGCTCGGCAAGATCAACTTTGTGAGAAGGTTCATCTCAAATTTATCACGAGAAGGTGTTGCCATTCTCTCCGTTCTTTGAAGGTGAAGAAGGATCGAGAAATTCACATGGGGTGACGAACAACAAAAGGCTTTCGAGGAAATCAAGCAATACATGAAGGAGCCGCCGGTGCTGGTTCCTCCTCAGCTGAACAAGCCTTTCAAGTTGTACGTGGCGGCCGATACCCAAACTATTGGATCGGCCCTTATTCAAGAATTCGAAGGGAAGGAGCGGGTAGTAGCCTATCTTAGCCGAAAACTACTTGATCCTGAAACCAGGTATTCGGCTATAGAAAGATTATGTCTTTGCGTATACTACTCGTGTACAAAGTTTCGGCACTACTTGTTGAATGCCGAATGCACTGTGTACTCGAAGTTTGATGTGATAAAACATATGTTATCTATGCCAATTTTGAATGGTCGGGTTGGCAAATGGATTTTAGCTCTATCGAATTCGAGTTGAAGTTCGAATCGGCAAAAGCCATCAAAGGTCGGGTCATTGCCGATTTTATAGCCGAACACCGTGACCCTTCGATTGATACGCTGAAATTACCCCATGGGCTCTATTCTTTGACGGGTCATCATGTGGCAAAGGTGGGGGAGTAGGGATCCTACTAATTTCTCCCGGAGGCGAGATGTTCGAATTCGCCATTCCTATACAACCCACCGTCACAAATAACCGGTGAGTACGAGGCACGCTTCGAGGGCTTCAATATTTGAGAGAAGCGGGGCCATTTCGGTTGAAATTTATGGAGATTCGAGTTGGTCATCAAGCAATTGAACGGCCGGTACGAGTGCGAGAGCGAGGCGGCGAGGAGTTACTACGAGGAATGCGAGAGAAATCTTGAAGGGCTTTCCACCGGTAACCCTACGGCACATTCCTAGAGAGCATAACGAGGAAGCAAACAAGGTGGCTCGGAGCGCCTCTGGTTATAAAGAGAGTCAAGAAGCATTTCTTTGCGAGAGGTGAGCGCACCGGGGACGGATCTTACGAGAAGATGATTGGAGGAAAGAGATCGTTGATTATTTGAGAGATCCATCCCGAAAAGTCTCTAGGAAGCTCGGGTATAAGGCAATCAAGTTCGTTCTTCCGGATGACAATTTATTCTATAAGTCACTAGATGGAGTACTTGCTACGATGCACGGGTCCGGAAGAAGCCAAGAACATGATGAGCGAGGTGCACGATGGGATATGTGGAGCGCACCAATCGGCCTATCGCATGAAATGGGTTATTAGGCGGTGGATGCTTTTGGCCGACGATATTAGAGGACTGCTTTGAGTATTACAAGGGGTGTCAAGATTGCCGGAGGTTCGGGAATATTCAAAGAGTCCCCCGCATCGGCATTAAATCCCATCATCAAGCCATGGCCATTCGGGGGGGGTGGGGTATAGACTTGATTGGCCAAATTAATCCACCATCTAGCAAGGGGCATAAGTTCGTGCTTTTGGCTACGATTACTTCACCAAATGGGTTGAGGCAATCCCACTCAAAAAGGTGACGTCGAGAAAACATGATCGAATTCGTCAAGGAACACATCATCTATCGATTTGGGATTCCTCGGACGATTACCAGCGACCAAGGGGCACAATTCGTGTCATTGGAATTCGGAGATTTTGCCGAAAGCATGGGAATCAAACTGTTTAATTCTTCTCCATATTATGCCCAAGCTAATGGTCAAGCGAGAGGCTTCTAACAAGATCATGATCAAGCTTATACGAGAAGAAGATCAACCGAAGCCGAGGAGATGGCATTCGGTACTCGGTGAAGCGGCCGTGGGCTTACCGAATGGCCCCCCATGGAGCTACAAAGACTTCTCCTTACGAGTTGGTTTACGGGCATCACGCGATCTTGCCCGGGGAAATGCAATCGGAGTCAAGGAGAGTAGTCTTTACAAAATGATTTGAGCTCCAAGGATTACGGTGGCCTAATGATGGATGAGTTAGAAGATTTGCATATGATCCGTCTCGGGGCCCGGAAAACATCGAGAAAAACAAGGCACGGGTCGCTAAATACTATAACAGGAAAGTAAAAGTAAAGCAATTCGCAAAAGGCGATCTAGTTTGGAAAGCGCTACTGCCGATTGGAACTAAATACAGTGAATTCGGCAAATGGTCCCCTAACTGGGAGGGGCCTTTTCGTGTGGTCAGATGCGTTCCTGGTAATGCATACATATTGAAAACTTTGCTAGGAGAGGAGTTTTCCGCCGCAATAAATGGAAGATATCTGAAGAAGTATTATCCTAGCATTGAAATCGATCGATGATTATACACATCGACACAGAAACAGCCGGCGCTCAGGAATGAGGCCGCCTTTAGAACAAAAATCCATGAACAAAAGAAAATGGCCGATTACGATGCATTGCCCTTAGCTCAATACTACACTACAAGCTGGTTTCTTGCGGGATTACACATAGCAGCCACGAAGGTCAAGTCCCCTAAGGGAGGGAAGCGAGAAGGCGTGGAGAAAGAAGCGAAAGTATGATTCAATCTTTTCTTTACTTCTTCGAGTGCTGCTCCCTCTTCGGTTGTTCCGGAACCACCGTGACGGCGACTTGGAACGCACGAGGATGACCACGATTGGCGGCCTCTACCAAGCTATCCCGGGCCGCCTTCGGGTTCTTGTGCACATCGGGGAGACATACGGGGCAAAAGAATCAAGGTTAGGGGCAAGAAATCCGGATGCAAACATGAAGGGGGGACGAAGCGTTTACCCCCTACTAGCGCTTCCGGCGCCATACGACGCTCGCGTTCGGCTTGGCGACGAACGGACATGTCCCCGAGGTCACGCTCCGAGGTGCGGGCACGGCGGCGCGGTGATGAATGACCCTTTGCTCGGGCGTGGCATCCTCGCCTCGGGAGAAGAATCGGAGGAGATGTACTCGGGAACATCTTCGGTTCCGATGACCTCTTCGGGAAGCAAATCAAGGCTGAAAGAGGCGAGAGGAAAACATGAAGCGCAAGATCAAGCGAGGAGGACAAAGAGTAGATCAAGAAAGAACTCACTTCCGAATCGTACGCTTCCTTGACGAGCCGCTCCCCCGAGGCTGTTCACCCTTGTCCATGGCGTTGGGGTTTTTCTTCGGCGACAAAGGAAGGGACGAGAAGCGATGGAGGAGTGTGCGAGTGGATTTGCGAGCACCCCACGGGCTATTTTATTGACCAAGGAGGCGCATTGGGAGTGATGATGCAGCCGGTACACACCTTTGTTGGGATACCAAGCGGCGGGGGTTTCCACCGAGTGCGAAGGGTTTTCTTTTGAACGGTATTTGCGGATTGCCGGAATTGGGATCCTTTGTGGATCTTGCGCCAAGGGGCGAGTTGTTTGCGAGCGTTCGGCTAATGACGGTTCCCGGATGCATTCGAAGAGGACAAGTTCACGGATGCAAATGCGAAAGGAAATATCACGGAACAAATGCGATTCCAAAAGTTCATCATATATTGCCGACATTTACACATCCCTAGTACAATCTAGTCAAAGAGTACGTTCAACACGGAGGCGGGGATGGGTAATTTCGGCAATGGCGCTCGCCGTGGCCGTCGAGGCGCTCCGGGATGAGCTCGATCTCGTCGATATCCTCCCGGCGCGCCGCCACGGAAGCCACGCGGCCTGGTGGAATAGTCGACGTCCGTATGCGTCGCCATCGCGGCCCGGCCCAAGGTGGTGCCCGGACGAACACCATGGACGGCCACCTCGTCAATGCGGCGCTCCACCGCGGCCGGGCGCTCCGCCGGCGTGTCGCCGTGAGCGTTCACCTTCTCCGCCACCGCTGCTCTACCGGCGCTTTTAGGGCTGGTTGAGCTCGGCATCACGGGCTGCAAAAAAGACAAACAAGAAGGGATTAGCATCAAAGGCCGGACTAAATCAAGAATCGAACCATACCATCAATGGCTTCCGGCGGTTTCTCCGCCGGTCCTCCCACTCTAGTTCGGCCACGCCCGCTTTTTTGGAGACGGCCTCCCGGCTCAAGACGAGACGCCTCTAGCTCCTCCTTGAAGCGAATAGCGTCGCTTCCCCCGTACGGCACCGGGGGTGGCCATCGGACTCGAAGAATCATCGGGGAAGGGGCTGATTGGCCGGCGCGCGGGCGGATTCCCTTCGAATCAAGCCGAAAAAAGGGAGATGATTGTCAAGGCAAAGGAAGATCAAAAGGAAGATCGACAAGGAGAAATTGATGATCATCACCGCTGCGCGCATTGGCGGCTGCTTCCCTCGGCCTCGTCGGAGGCGCGGCGGCGGTTGAGGCGGCGCACCATTGCGGTTTGGGGATGTGCCTTGTTTGCAAGAGGGCCGGAGATTGGCAAAGATTCGAGAGCTAGAAGGCCCGGTGGAGAGCTAGGGGCACCTATGGCTACATTTATAGGCCCGGCGGGGTAATTGTGGCTTCGAATCGTGGGCGTGGATCGTGGCGCACGTCCCAATAAAATCGGAAGGCGGAGAGATTTCCTTGACCAACCCGCCGGTGGGTCGTTTGGAGTTCTAAGCCGAAACGCGTGTGGGTCGATGGTTTCGGCTAAAGGAATTCAAGGTGTCGTTCGGCGATTAGCGTTTCACTACCGAATGGGTCGTTCGGCATCACATCTCAAAGTACGCCAAGGAAAGGAAACAAATTGCAAAGGAAATATTACAAAAACGACCGAGTCCGGGTATACATCAATAAGAACATTCAAGCGTTAAGGAGTTTTGCAAGTGCGTGACGAACATTGGATACTATCAAGTGGGAGTTATCCAAGATCTCCCCGATAATCCTTTTGGGCATCGGATAAGTCGGTAAGCTCCGCATCGCCTTTGCTTTACTCGGTAACGACCGATTCCGCCTCCGCTTCGGTCTTTGCTATTAATCCGGGGAGATCGGCTATTTTCTTCCGGTCAATTTCCATCTCCGCCGACGGACTTTTCAATTCCGCCTCTAGAGCAGCCTTTACGGCGACCTTCGGGTCGTAAGAAGCTTGCGGGTCGGCCAAGGCATCCTTATGGCTTTTTGCTTGGGATTGTATCCCGTTCATGGCTGTTCGGCCCTCGGTTTTCTCCTTTTCAATGGCCGAACGGGAGCGCAATTTCCTCCAAGTGCGCCTCAAGGGAACATAGAAGGGCTCTAAGTCGTAGACGGACGACGAAGAAAAGCTACGATGTCATCGGGGAGTTTACGGCTAATGGGCTCAAACATCTCTTCAAAATGGCGAAGATCATTGAGGGCGATCCCGGACGCCTTTTTCTAGCCGCTGCAATTTCTTTGAGCTTGAGCAATACCTCGTACGGCAACGGTGGTTTATTTCTTTCGTCACATCGGCGGTCGATGGGCCCTCGATGGTAAGCTCGATGACGACGGGGTGTGATCCCGAAAACAACAACGCCGAGGTGAGAATGCTAGGACCAAGGTATCAAGATTAAGAGCAAAATTGGATACCTCATGAGTGTTTTCTTGAGCGGGAGCAATCGCGGACGAAAGAAGCGTCCCGAGCGAGCCGAAACTTCCAAGTCGGGGAGATGCGTGCGGCCATCGGTGACTCGTGAGTTTACGGGCCGGTGAAAAATTGGATCCTCCTCTCGTTGGGTTGGTCATTGTTGCTTGAGCGATAGGCGATGGCATCCTAGGGGTGTTTGGCGGCTCCGGTTGAGTTGGGGGATTCATCTCTCGGAGAGCGTCTTGCTTCGCGAGAGGTGATGAAGATGAAACCTCTCTTGGGATGGGCAATTCAACCCTGGAAGGGCTCGCTTTGTTGAACCACCTGGAACATCTACGAGTGGTTCTCCAACGGTTTCTTACGCAAATGTCCAATTGAAGGGATAAGTGCCGGTGCTCATCCTTGAGAAAGAACGACAAAAAGCCATACCAGTGGATGGGGCATCGGCGGGTATTGGTTACGAAGAATGTTGGGCTCTAGTCCGAAATACACAATGATATGATCCATCAAGAACAGGAGTAACCCGGTAATCGAGAAGGTAAAGGAGTTTACCTCAACCCTACTTTCTTGACGGTTCTCCTCCTTTTAGCGCTCGGAGGGGGAATCGGATGCAATCCTTGCCTCCTGTCAACGACAAGGCTAGAGAGGCCGGGATCGGTGGTAGCATACTCGTCCATCGGTTGGCGCGGGGTTGTGGATTTAAACCCCAATGCTGAAATTGGGCCTTCGGCATTATAAGTTATTACCCGGCTCGAGGGGCGAGGAGACGTGTTCCGTGGACGGAAGATGAAGGTCGGGACCATGAATAAAAGTCGATCAAGGGGCTCATTGTGTTACCTCCGAAGTCGGCGGGGAAATCGGGCACCAGTGCCGCACGAGAACACATGAACGGAGTTCACCGAAGATGTGGTCATGGAATTCTTGCCACCATGAGTTGAAGGTGGGGTGAGCTATGGTTGCGGGCACAAAAGGACATGTGTAGACGGTGGGGTTGCACACATAGTTGAAAACTTCTACTTGCCGCATGCATCGGTTCCTTGATTTCCTCCCCTGGGCTTGAGGAATTCATGCGAAACAATCTTGGGGGCAGGTGGCCGCATCCAAGTTGCACGGCCATTACGTTAGGTCTGGTAGTACTCATAAGTGCGGCATTACGCCTTCCTCCATTGAACTCGGCCGGTAATATACATGGGCGGATTATGATATTAAAAATTTCTAGGAATCTCCCATCTTGATGGCGGGCCCAAAGGAGAACTCGACGGGGAAGGTCGAGTGTCATAGCCTAGATAAGGGAGCCCAAGAGGATTGGGGAAGCCTTTGAAGAACAACTCGAAGAGTTGGGTGATGTCTGTTTGAATGATAACGAGTTGAAGCCGCTTCTCCATAGCTTTGGCATCCTCTGGTGACTTGAAGTTCTCCTTCGGGGGATTGGACCGGGGGGAAGAACACCGGAGCTCAAGTCGACGCCTACAATGCGGTGCATGTGAAGGCTGCGGCCAAATACGAATAAACCACCAAGGGCCATTGACGCACGTTATCCTCTCGGCCGGTATGCATTTGGGTAAGCTGTCGATGAAGCATATGGTATACACTTGCCCAAGAGGAATTTTCCCGGAGGAAGGCGATTGCCGGCGGCCGGATGGATCGCCATTGCGATATGATTCGGAGTGGGTTCATTGGCCTTGCCACGGAAGACAAACCCGCATAACCACATGTTCAAGAAGGCTCGTATTCAACTTCGCCAAGGGGATTATCTCTCATGTGTTTCAAAATATAATTCTTGTAGCCATTCCCCGGCTTTACCCCCGTTTGGCGTGAGGAGTTCTTGAAATTCCAAGGCTGAACGGAGACCGGTGATATCAAGGCCGGTGATCATGTACACATCGGCCAAAGTTGGAGACATTGGGCCATGCCCAAAAAGGAAGGCATTGACGCCATTGGACCGAAGTGGCACGCGGCTATCGAGAAGATCTTCATTCTTGGGCGTCTCAGCTACAGATAACTCCAAACATTGAGCAATGCGGAGAGTATCCAGATTGGTCAATCCACTCTTATCCGCGAGAATCCTACGGTACCAAGTCTTCCGACTGCGATTGGGGGCAAAGGCCGGTTCTTGAACGCATCTTGCCACTGAGGAGGTGGAGATAAAGCTACCTTGAAAGGGATTCTGCGAGATTCGACGGCAATGAAATCTCGAGGGTCAGGATTCCCTTCAGGACCAAGATAATAAGACTGCGAATTGGCCTCAATAGGGATCAGAAGGGCAGTAGACGGTTCCTGGAAGAGAGCGGAAGAAGAAAATTTCAGGAAAAATTGAAAACCTAATGCCGAACAAAGGTTTGGAGGGGTGAATTTACGAACAGCTTGGTTACGAGTTGCCATTGGAGATTCGAGTTCGGAACGAAGGGGATCTAGGGTTGGATCCGGACGAAGAATCCGGCGGATTGCGAAGAACGGTGTTGACGAGTTTGGCTCAAAGATTCGTGGCGGGAGTCAATTGTGGAACAAAATTACTTTTATCCCACAATTGAAGGGGCATGTGTTAACACCAAAATACGGTAAGGAGTATGACATGTGGGTCCGATTCGGAGAAGAGTCCGTCCGGTGGAAGGAAGGATATCTTCGAGAGATTTTCGGCGAAGGATCCGCGGTCGGCCTATCTGCTCCCCGGTTCGGCAAAGGAACAAAGTGGAGCCGATTTTGCGGGATTGGACGGTGACGTGGCTCGATCGGGGGGAAGCGAATGGATGGACGGGCGATCAAGTTTAGTTAGGCAATGAATCCATTCGCAATTGTAATCAACGGGGGTATAAATATGATCCCTGGATGTATGTAAAAAAAACACGTTCATTCCTCAATACACACCGGCCTTACGCCAAACCCTAGAGTCCCTTGTCGTGTCGTCGAGTTCTTCGAGAGGGCCAATCGATCCGTCGACCTCCGTGAGTACCGGCAACCTTGTATCATGTCTAGTATCATGCGGTGGATTTAGATCGATGCAAGTAGTCTTGTTACCATGCTTCGTGTCATGCGGTAGATTCAAGCTTGGTTCAAGAGGGTTTCTTGTTAGATCATGAGCCATGCGGTAGGCTAAGGTCTAGCTCGAAGCTAGTTATCGGCTCTATTGGATTTTGGCAAGATCCAATAGATTCATTAAGTTACCCCGTATTATCATGAGTTTTGCTTTATGTTTTAATTCATGTAATACACTTTCGCCCAATCTAGATGGGTTTGGATCGGCTCTTTTTCCTTTTAAGATCCGTGCAAGAATAGGTTTCGTGTTTTGACGCGTGGATCTCGTGCTCTCCGATAGCCGAAACCGAATCGATCTAGGTTGTTACATGTTGCGGGTTCAAGCTTGCTTTGTTAGTATAAATCTTGAAAGAGCGGGTATCATGCGGTAGATGCGGGTTTTTGGGTTGCTTTGGAGCTAGTCATCCGGTGGATTAGATTTCCAATTCGACTTGATAGATTTATTCACGTGGTAATGTTTGTTCCTTCTTCATGGACCCCGAATCGGTTGTTCGGCCGCATTCGGTTATATCTTCACGAGTAGATCACGTGCGTTATTTATGTTTTAAAAGACGTGTGCTTTTAGCTTTCCATATTTAGGTTGTATCATGCGGTGGATAGATCTATTTGTGGAAAGTGGTGCGTTCTTTCATGCAAGTTGTATCATGCGGTGGATAGATTTGCGATATCGTACCCGACAGATCTTAAAGTAATTAGACATGCGGTAGACTAATGCTTTGGATCTATGCATGCTTATTTTAATACATGATCATGTTCGTGCTTTACTTCATTCAATGTTAATCTTCGTGAGGATCGGTTATGGCACCGGTACGTGCATCCATGTTTATTCAAAGATCGATCGTTGTCATGCTTACGTCATCCATTCGGCAATGTTCTTTTTTCCTTCGCGGTTACCCGAATGGTTGTGGTTCTTCGACGGGTAGCTTCGCATAGCTACATGTCGTCTTGCTTGGCTCCTTAGCGTAAATATGGAACCGCCCTGGTACCACCGTAGGTTCCAAGTTTTGGTATCTAACTGTTTTATCTTTTGTTAATTTTCGGGGAAAAATTGAGCGGCACGTCACTTTCTCTCTCGCGTGCGAAGCTAAGCTTTTCGGCTTGCCGTGTGTGATTGGCGGCGAGTGCACATTTTGCGTCAACGGACCGTCGGGGGCCTCGGGCCGCGGTCGAGGCCGAGCGCCGCGCCCTCGAGGTGGAGAGGAAGCAAGTCGAAGGTGAGCCGCTGCTTGACTCCAGTTTTGTTGGTTTCTTATTAGAGAGTTCGCACTCCTTTTTCCTGATTTCTTTCTTGTCTTGGCGACTCCAGGCTTGCGCACCGCTCTGGGGCACGCGGCCGAGCGGGCCGAGGCGCTGCAGGCCTCCTACAACTCCTCTGAGCAGGAGCTGCAGGAGTTGTGCAACGCGGCCCTCGAGACCTGCCGGGTCGTGGAGGAGGGCGAGGCACAGGCTGGTAGCTCGTTGGCCAGCCGCCTGCGTGCCCTTAGCGGCCACGTCACCGAGCGCATGCGCCGGGCGCTGCGTCTTGGCGTCCAGAAGGCCCTCGGGGTGGTGCGGTCCCACTACGAGGTCGACTTCGAGGCGCTGGCGGAGGGCTACGTCGTCCCTGAGGGTGTCGAGGACGAGGTGGCGATGGAGCACGTGGACGCGCTGGCCGCCGACGCCGCCGGGACGCTCGCTGAAGCCTTCGAGGAGTTCCACTTCCCGGACGCTGCTGACGCTGCCGCTCCTCCCGCCTGAAGACAGCTGGGCGCTAGGCCCGTTTTTGTTGATGTATCAGTACGCTGGTCGTGCGGCCTTTGTAAAGAAACATGTTATTTCATAAACATTTGCCAATATAAAGTGAAGTCTTTTGTTCATTACTCTTTTTTGATTCTCCTTCTTCCTGAGTAGATTCTAGTTAGGGGAGTTCGATTTTCGCGGGTGGCCAGCTGGGTTGGAGGCGAGAGAGAAGGGTTGTATCCTCGCGGAGGCATAGGCTATCTCTGGCTCGCGCGCTCCTTCCGCTAGGCTGCTCGCGCCCTGTTCGAATCGTTGCTCGGGGTCGAAGTGGAAAACAAACTTAGAGCGTGTGAGTTGTTTCGTTTTTGCGCGAAAATGGGACCATTTTGGGGGGGGATGCCCCCCGTAGTAGCCCCCGAGGGTAACTTGGGTTTCAGGGGAAAGCCGAGTTGCCCTTTTCATTAAACTCATGACATTTACATAGTTGTCACCAACTGGGGCATTGGTTATGTGATTTTTACAACAAAAATACTTGGAAATCCTAGCTAGGGGTAGAAGCGACGTAGCTGTTGGATGTTCCAAGCGTTGGTGAGATCTTCACCGTCCTCGTTGGCCAGCTTATACGTGCCGGGCTTGAGTACCTTCACCACGACGTAGGGTCCCTCCCATGGAGGTGATAGCTTGTGGCGCCCTCGGTTGTCTTGGCGTAGCCTTAGGACCAAATCCCCTTCGCTGAAGTCCCGTCGGCGTATCTTGCGTGCTTGGTAGCGCCTAAGGGACTGCTGATACCTTGCGGAATGCATCAAGGCCACGAGGCGTGCCTCGTCCAGCTGGTCCAGCGAGTCCTCGCGGGCTCGCTGGTTAGCTTCCTCGTCGTAGCCTCGAACCTTGGGCGATCCGTATTCTAAGTCCGTGGGCAGGAAGGCCTCCGCGCCGTGGACTAGAAAAAACGGGGTGAACCCGGTGGCTCTGCTCGGGGTTGTCCTTGGGCTCCACACGACTGCTGGTAATTCTTGGAGACATTTCCGACCAGATTTGTTTAGCTGGTCGAAAATCCTAGGCTTAAGGCCTTGTAGGATCATGCCGTTGGCACGCTGCACTTGGCCGTTGGTCTGCGGGTGTGCCACGGCTGCCCAATCTACACGGATGTGGAATTTGTCGCAAAACTCCAAGAATTTCCGGCCTGTGAACTGGGACCCGTTGTCGGTGATGATGGAGTTTGGCACTCCAAAGCGGTGGACGATGTCGGTGAAGAACGTCACCGCTTGCTCAGCCCTGAGATTCGTGATGGGGCGCACTTCCACCCACTTGGAGAACTTGTCGATCGCGACCAACAAGTGGGTGAAGCCCCCGGCGCCTTTCGCGAGGGGCCCAACGATGTCCAGCCCCCACACAGCGAACGGCCATGTTATGGGGATGGTTTGCAGGACATGAGCGGGAAGGTTGGACTTGCGGGCGTAAACCGGCACCCTTCGCAGGTGCGTACGATCTCGCTGGCGTCCGCGACCACGGTGGGCTAGTAAAAGCCTTGGCGGAACGCATTGCCAATGAGGGTACGCGGCGCCGCATGATGGCCGCAGATCCCGGCGTGGATGTCCCGCAGGAGCTCGCGCCCCTCGGGGATGGACACGCACCGCTGCAAGATGCCGGAGGCGGCGCGCTTGTACAGCTCGCCGTCGACGAGGGAAAAGGACTTGGCCATCCTGGCGATGCGTCTGGCCGCGGCCCGGTTCGTGGGGAGTTCCCCTCGGGCCATCCAGGCCACATACTTGTCACGCCAGTCAGCCTTGACGGGGGCCGGCTCGATGTCCATCACATCAGCCCCATAGGCGCCATACCCCTCGAGGAGGGAGAGCACGTACGCCTCGTTCGAGGGGTCCTCATCCATGGGTTCCGCACCCGTCGGATTCGAGGGAGCCCCCGAGGGTTCTGTGTGGTTCGAGGGGTGAGGCTCGAGGGCGACCGAGGGCTGAGCAATATCGCGGGCGAAAACGTTCGGGGGGACGGTGATCCGCCCGGACGCGATCTTGGCCAGCTCGTCCGCCTCCTCGTTGTACCGGCGGGGCACGTGATTGAGCTCGATGCCGTAAAATTTGTCCTCGAGGGCTCGCACGGCCTTGCAGTAGGCCTCCATCTTGTCGTCATGGCAGCTCGCGTTCTTCATGACCTGGTCAATTACGAGCTGCGAGTCCCCCCGCACGTCGAGGCGTTTGACGCCCAACTCGATGGCGATCTTGAGGCCGCAAAGGAGGGCCTCGTACTCGGCCATGTTGTTCGAGGCGGGGAAGTGGAGGCGCACCGTGTACCGCATGTGCTCCCCGAGGGGTGACACAAAGAGCAGCCCGCGCCGCCCCTCGTTTTCATCACCGAACCGTCGAAGTACGCAGTCCGGCACTCGCTTGGATTTGTGGCGATGGCGGCGCGTATCCGTCCATTCGGCGACAAAATCCGCCAGGATCTGGGACTTGATTGCCTTGCACGGGGCATAGGCGAGCGTCTCGCCCATCAGTTCCACGGACCACTTGGCGATCCTGCCCGCCGCGTCAGGATTGCGGATGATCTCCCCCAGCGGGAAGGAGGAAACCACCGTGACTGGGTGGGCCTCGAAGTAGTGGCGGAGCTTGCGCCGCGCGAGGATCACCGCGTACAGCAGCTTTTGGACTTGGGGGTAGCGCGTCTTAGTGTCAGACAAGACCTCGCTGATGTAGTAGACCGGCCGCTGGACCGGCAGGGCGTGCCCTTCCTCCGTGCGCTCCACCACGATAACGGCGCCCGACCACCCGGGTGGTTGCGGCCACGTAGAGCCGCAGGGGGTTCGCCGTCCTGCGGCGGCGTGAGGATAGGGGGGTGCATTAAGGACGCCTTCAGCTTGTCGAGCGCATCCTGGGCCTCGGCGGTCCAGGAGAAGCGCCCGTGCTTCTTGAGGAGGCGATAAAGGGGCAGACCCTTCTCACCGAGCCGCGAGACGAAGCGGCTCAAGGCGGCAAGGCACCCCAGCACCTTTTGCACCCCTTTGAGGTCCCGGATCGGGCCCATTCGCTCGAGGGCCGCGACCTTCTTGGCGTTGGCCTCGATCCCCCGTTGGGAGACGATGTATCCCAGGTGCATGCCTCGCGGCACTCCAAAGACACATTTTTCGGGGTTTAATTTGACCCCATTGGCCCGTAGGCAGCCGAACGCGATGCCAAGGTCGCCAACCAGGTCGTCCACCTTCCTGGTTTTCACGACGATGTCATCCACGTACGCGTCGACCGTCCGTCCGATGTGATCTCCGAAAACATGCTGCATGCAGCGCTGGTATGTCGCACCCGCGTTTCGGAGGCCGAACGGCATCGTGACGTAGCAAAACATCCCGAACGGCGTGATGAACGAAGTCGCGAGCTGGTCGGACTCCTTCATCTTTATTTGATGATACCCGGAGTAGGCGTCAAGGAAGCAGAGCAGCTCACACCCAGCCGTTGAGTCGACAATTTGATCAATGCGTGGCAAAGGAAAAGGAACTTTAGGACATGCTTTATTAAGACTAGTGTAGTCTATACACATCCGCCACTTCCCATTCTTTTTTCTTTACAAGTACGGGGTTTGCTAGCCACGTTGGGTGGAACACCTCCTTGATGAACTCGGCCTCTAGAAGCTTCGCGCCTCCGCTCCAATAGCTCGTCGGCCGCTCCTCGTCGAAGCGGCGCGGCCCGTTATTGCACGCGCGGGCGTGAGGCAGGATATCAAGGGAGTGCTCGGCGACCTGCCTCGGGATGCCTGGCATATCCGAGGGGCTCCACGCGAAGATGTCGGCGTTGGCGCGGAGGAAGTCGACGAGCACCACTTCCTATTTGGGATCGAGGGTGGAGCTGACCCTCAATGCCTTGCCCTCGAGGCAGAAGGGTCGAGGGGGACCTCCTTGGTCTGCTCCGCGGCCTCGAAGGTGCCGGTGTGCTTGGCGGTGGAGTCGAGGTCTTCGTTGACCATCTTCTCCAAGGTGGTTACCAGCGCTTCATCCGGTGCGGTGCTTCGCGTGCTCTACGCACTCGACGTCGCAGTCGAATGCGTGCTCGATGGACGAGCCTACGGTGATGAAGCCGTTCGGCCCCGGCATCTTCATCTTCAAGTAGGTGTAGTTGGGGACTGCCATGAATTTGGCGTAGCAGGGCCGCCCAAGTATGGCATGGTAGGCGCCTTTGAACCCCACCACCTCGAAGGTGAGCGTTTCCTTGCGGAAATTCTTCGCGGTGCCGAACCACACCGGCAGATCGATCTGCCCGAGGGGCTGGACCTGCTTGCGGGGTGCGACGCCATGGAACGGCTTCGTGCTGGGCCGCAGCTGGTCCAACCCGATCCCTATCAAGCGCAGCGTATGCGCGTAGAGGATGTTGAGGCTGCTGCCTCCGTCCATCAAGACTTTTGAGAACCGCGCGTTCCCAATGATTGGGTCGACCACCAGCGGGTATTGGCCCGGGTTGGGGATGCGGTTCGAATTGTCTTCCCTGCTGAAGGTAATGGCGTCTTCCGACTAGTTGAGGAAGGAGGGAGGCGCCTTCTCCGCGGCGAGGACCTCGTGTCTCTCCCGCTTGCGCTGGCGGGTCGACATGTCGACGGTTGGCCCCCCAAAGATGAGGAACACGTTTTCCACGGCGGGGAAACCGCTGGCGTCGCCATCTCCTCCGTCTTTCTTGGCCTCCGCTTCCTTCGCGGCGGCGCGGCCATAGAACTTTTTGAGCATACCGCATTGCTCAAGGGTATGGTTCACCGGGGTCTTATGGTAGGGACATGGCTTTTTTAGCATGTCATCGAACACCCCCGGACCTCGAGGGGCCGGCCGAGGGCCCCGTTGAGCCGGGTCAACAGCAAGAGCCTCGGCATCACCGCCGTCGCGCCCCTGCTCTTGCGCCTCGCGGCGTGGCTTCTTTCCCTTCTTGCCTCGCTTGTCCTTGCGGTGGGGCTCCCTGGACTTGCTGCCCTCCGCGGGCGCATCATCCAAGCGCTTGCCCTTCTTGCCGTCGAAGATTGCCCCCACGGCCTCCTCTCTTGAGGCGAAGCTGGTGGCAATGTCGAACAGCTCGTTGGAGTTCGCGGGCGGGCTGCACCCCAGCTCACGCACGAGGTCCCGGCACGTGGTGCCCTCGAGGAAGGCATGCACGATCTCGGATTGCGCCACGCTGGGGAGCTCTGTACAGCGCTTGGAAAAGCGCCGTATGAAGTCCCGCAGCGACTCGCCGGGCTTCTGGGTGCAGGAGCGCAGGTCCCAGGAATTTCCAGGGCGCACGTACGTGCCCTGGAAGTTACCCACGAACGTGCGGACCGGGTCGTCCCGGGTTGTGGATCCGGGCCGGCGGGCGTGTGCTCGAGCCATGTCCGGCCGCATCGCCGAGGTGCAGGGGCAAGTTGCGGATGATGACCTCGTCGGCCGGTGGCCCCCACCCGGGCCGGCACACCAAGCGGTAGTCGTTGAGCCACACGCGGGGATCCGTCTCCCCGTTGTACTTGACGATGGTCGAGGGTTGGCGGAAGAGTTGGGGGAAGGCCGCCGCACGGATCTCCCGGCTGAACACACGGGTCCCCGGAGGCTCCGGCGTCGGAGAGCGGTCTTCGTCGGCCGTCGTAGCGTCCACCCCCCGTCGAGGGTGGTAGCCCACCGCCGCTCGCGCGTCCGCCTTGCTCGTGCGCCGGCGTTAATGACGTTGCGGGCGTCGCCGTCCCGCCGCCTCGCGCGCGTCAAGGAGTCGCTCCCGGCACCGGTGTGCGTCCCGGGTTGGCGGGTCGCCCCGCCGCTTCACCCGCATGGACCGAGGGTTCGCCCCCCCCGTGCGGCCCCGTGCGTCCCGCGCATCCCCCTGTTGGCGGATGCGCGACGCCAAGCTCTCGGCCTGCTGGACGGCCGCTTGCTCGATGAGGGCCTGTACCTCACGCTGCAGGTTCCGCGCCTCAGGGGTCGAAGGTGCCGGCATAGCCCGTAGTAGTGTCGCGGCGGCAATGAGCTTTTGGCTTGCCCGCGGAGGCGCGTCTGGGTTGTCGACATTGAAGTCGGCGTTGATGCGGTCGCGGACCTGTTTGCCCAGCTCCCGCGCGCGTTCGCCGCGCGCGGAGGCTTCCCTGCCATTGAGGCACGGAGCAGCCGCACCGTCCGGTACTCCTCCGCCAGCTTAGCCTCGAGCTCGCGGGCCTGGGCCGCCCGCGCATCGGCGTCGGCCCGGCGGGAGTGCTTGGCCCCGCGGCCGGGCGCGGAGCGATCCCCCGGGCGGGCGTGACCTCCCCGTCCCCGGCGCCCACGGCCGTGTGGCGTTGGCGGGTCGTTGGCGACGACGAGGTAGCACTCCCGCGCGGGGTCGTAGCTCCCGCATGCGGGAGTCGTCGGAGCGGCCGAACCGCAGTCCGTAGCGTCAAGGAAACGCCGGAACATAACCGGGTCCCGCACGCCGGAGAAGTCCCCACTCCGCGTGCCCGTGGAGGGTTGGCGGGTGGCGGCGCGTCAAGAGAGCCTAGGGACGATTCGTCACCGGGCCGAGGCGCCGGGATCCCCGGCGACAAAAACGTGACGGCCAGGGGGAACCCTCGCGCATCGTGGTGTTGACGTTGGCGTTGTAGGCCGTTGTGGCACCACGCGGCCCAATGGGGAAAGCGCGGTCGGAGACCGTGCGCCGGCCCCGCCGGGGGTGGCGGTTGCCGTGATGACGGCGCGCCGCGCCGAGAGGCGGCGCGCTCGGCCCGTCGTCGCTCGGACCATGCTTGGCGCGAACACCGACCGCAGCGGCGGCGGCGTCGTGGTGTCGACGGGCCCGCGGCGTCCGTGCCGGCGGGTGTCCGCGCCGTGGTGGTGCGGGCAGGTGGGGCCGGAGCGGACCCGTCCTGGCGCCGCGCGCGGAGCTCCTCACGGTTGGTGAGGCGCATGAGGTAGTCGTTCCCCGTGGCCTGAAAGTTCAGGCCCCCGAATCAGATTTCGAACCCGGCGGGGAGGGGGTCCGAGCTGCCCATGCAGTAACGCGTACCGTGGTACTCAGTGCGGATCACCATGGAGGGAGTTGACGGATTGACATTAGGCGCTCGATTGCCCCACACTGGGCGCCAACTGTCGGTGCGGAATGTGGTCCCGACACTAACTAGTAATAAGCGCCGAGGTCTATCCCTCAATGGTCGATGCTAAGCAACGAGACACACAGAGTTTATCCTGGTTCCGGCCGAGGGGGCCGTACGTCCAGCAGTGGTGTGCTCAAGGCACTATATTGCTCAGCACCGGGGGTGCCTGTAGTGGGGCTGCTACAAGCAAGGCGGGAGAGGAAGCGTGGCCTCCAAGTCCCTGGTGTAATGACTGAAGGTGTTGTGTTACGTTGCGTTGTGTGTCTCTGTGTCCGTCGTGTCTGTCGTCCCCTGCGGCAGGGGGGTTTGTCCTCCTTTTATAGATCAAGGAGAGAGCGAATCACATGCGCGCCGCGCTATTAAGCTACGTGAAGGAGTGTGATGTGCTACGCTGTAGAGTAGGCGGCCGTCCGGTCGATCCTTGCAGCGATCCGGCCATCATGGCTTATCTTGTACCCGAACAGTAGCGGTTTCGAGGCTAGAAGGGCGGTGAATGGCCGCGATGTCCTCAGACGGGCTCGAGGGAGTTGCTGACGTTGGTCCGTACGGGGCATAGTGGCAGGTGAGGCGGCGTCCCGTTTCCGTACGCTCCGCGGCCCGGGGGCGTCGCCACGCCGCCCGGCCGTGGGTTCGTACGCGCGGGGGCAGCAGCCATGCTGTTAACAGTGGCGGGGATGGCGTCCCACCGGCCTAGCGCCTCCACCTAACCCTGCAAGATCACGAGAAAGCGAGTCGAGGGTGCGGCCGGCCCCCTTCAAGGGCTCGGCACGTTAGCCGTACCGGAGTAGGCGGCGCGGCGTCACGAGACTAGCACCGTCCGCGCCGCACAGTGCTTCCCACAGTGGCGGGGATGGGATCCCTCCTGGGGAGTTGGTGCGGCGCACCGGAGCGCGAGCCCCAGGCGCATGATGGCACCGCCCGCCGGTGTCAGGGCATTAAATGCCAGCGTACGGGAGCGCGCGCGCGCGCGCATGCGGGCGCCCCTTGAGCGAGGCGGACCCCGTTCGAGGGCGGAGCGGACCCTCGAGCGAGGCGGAGCCTGCTCGAGGGGGGAGCGGGCTCTCGAGCGAGGCGGAGCCTGCTCGAGGTAAGCGCACCCCCTCGAACGGGACGGAGCCCATCCGAGGGAGGCGTGCATCCTCGAGCGAGGCGAAGCCCGTTCGAGGGGATCTTCGAGAGGGCCGCCTTGGTGAGACGTTGGGGGCCTCCGCGGCGTGGGCTGTGTCCTGCATGGTTAGGCGAGGTGTGTTTAGCTTTGTTGCATGTTTTAAGCGGGGATTTCCCTGTTGTTTAAGGGGACCCCTAGGGCTGTCCCCGACAGTTGTCAAAATGGTTTGTAAGTGGTTAAAATAAAAACCGTCGAATAAATCTTGCATTTGCATCTTCGTGTAGATCTTTCCGCCAGTAGACGTACGCTCGTGCCGGAAGGAGGAGACGAAGGTGCCGACAAAGAGCTGCTGTGCGTGGACGTAGCTCAAGACCTGGACCCAAGTCCAGAAGGCCCAAGGCCAACCTTGCCATCGAAGGCAAGCCCCGGATCATTAACCCCGTCTTTTAAAATTATGCAATTATGTGTGCTACGATTGTGCATTTACGTTTCAGGAGTTGATTTGAAACCCTAGATGCATGATCCTTAGGTACCTATGCTCTATCACTAGTATGCTAGGTCGATAGCTGCTATGCTATAGGACCTGATAGAAGTCGAGTGATGTTCATCACTCACGAGAATAGGTTCCTAGATAGGAATCATAAGATATCCTTAAATGGATTGCTCATGTGGTAAGAGCATGGGATTGGGCTCCGGTCCAGTGGCTTTCGTGGGCTAAGCTTTTGAACGTACTAAACATTCGCCGGGAATGGGACCGGTAAGCCTAGTACCTTAATGAGGCGGCACGGGATCCTACCGTTACTACTCTTGAGAAATCTCCTAACCGGCTAGCTACTGGGCAGGGTGGTGTATGGTGACTCCGGGTATCTCGCGGGGTATGCCGGATAGCCTGCACCAAGGACTGTAAGATTCGATCCCAACCCGAGGATTTTTGGAAACGGCCTGGGAAAGTTGTCCCTTTGTGGGCAGCCTACCATGTGTTTGGGTTTACCTTGCAAGGTTTAAATCAATCAATTGTCGGCCTCTCACCGTTATCCGAGACTGCTTAATCAACTGGCCATGACATCCCATAATGATGGAACTCGAGAAATATTGATGTATGAATTAATTGCTTGTCCAATTCTTGATTGGATTAGATGGCACATTTAGAAATGGTAATCAACTAGAACTTGTGCTAAAAGATTGAAAGTAAGGATCTACTCTTAGTAGCTGTTCAGCAAAAGGAACTCCACCGACCAAAAGCCTTTCATGTCTAGAGTTTGGTGATTTAGTTATCACCCGACGGTTAAGTCTTGCTGAGTATTAGTATACTCAGCCTTGCTTTAAAAACTCTTGTCGGAGTGTGATTGACCGGATGGGTGACGACAAGTGATGACATCACGGATGGCCTCCTGTGATGTCTACCGTTGCGCTAGTTTAATTATTTCCGCTGTATTTTCGAACTCTGAACCTTTACTCCATGTCAGGAACACTTGTTTGTAATAAAATATTCTAATCTATGTTGTACTCTGGACTTGCCTTCGCGTGAGTCTTAAAGCAGGTGTCGATCCTATGTTCGATGTCCAAGTGATTTATCGGGCGTTAACCCGACAACCAACGACAGGATGATACTTTACTATTGCTTAATAACCAAAGTGGATCGGTCTTAGGCGATAGTACGGTATTTTCTTGGGCGGGTTGTCACAGCTGGTATCAGAGCGACTGCATGCACCAGAGCTTAATTAACAATCTTAATCACAGGATTTTCGAATAAAATTTGCCAAGATTGTCTGATTTGCAAAATACGTTGGTCCGTTAAGGATAAACTAGACCGAGAGGCCCTAGAGGGAATTTTTGGTTTCTTTCAGGTGGCTTAATAATCTATGGTTTATTTTGCTAACTTCCAGCACATTACTTTATGTCAGACTTACTTTCTTGCACAACCAAACTAGATGAGCCACGTGTTTTATACGTGTGTTGTTCCACATCACGGGAATTGCGAGGGTTGATGGAGTGATCCATTCCACGGATCCCATCTTCGTGTCTGTTTGTGAGTTGTGTGTCGCCACGTGTTTCATACGTGAGCATTCCGCATGTCGATCATGCGAGGCAAGGATATACTCCATTCAAACGGAGGATGTCTGAGGTTGGACGCTGTCCATGCAGCGGCTTAACGCATGGATGCCGTTTCTATAGTGAACGGTAATGTATCTGGACGCTTTCATGAGTGCTGGCATGAAAGGTTCGTTGTGTTCTGTGATCTTCTGCAGGTACCCTAACCTCGTTTCGTAAGTCGCTAAGTGAGCATCGACTAGTTCTCGATTAGTTATTATAGGGAGACACGTGTATGTGCCATGCCACTGGCGCTAACTTCGAGTTTTGGCTTGAATGCCTTGTGAGGACGATTAGGACGCCTTGCATCATGCTAAAAGTTGTGGAAAGAACCTAAACTGAACCCACGTCTATTTCCGTGCTCTCTAAGGTAAAATAGTGATAGTGTGTTTGTCCTGCCTAGCCTCTAATTGTAGATGTGTTGTCATGCTAAAATTTATTAGAGTTGTTGCTTAGATTGTTGTTCTTGTCCCCGAATCCTTTGTCTAGGTGATCTCTACCAGGTTGCTCCAATCTAATCTAGTTTCTGCTCGCCAAGGTTCGCGATCATAACTTAGGTCTACCGCGAGTTATGCTCGGTTAGTCAACCCTTGTCGGCTATCTTCCTAGAACCTTTCGAAATCTCACTTAGATAAGCATCTTTCTAATCTTCTAGCTCAACCTTGCGTACCCAACTTGAGCTTCATAACCTTGCTAGGTTGCTACGCAGAATTGAGAAGTGTTGGATTCTGGTTCAAGTTAGGAAGTCCGGTTCCCGATTGCAAGACCTTGTATCATTTGGTATGCCTGCTCATTCGAGTTCAGCATACGTTGGATCTTAGTATGCATAATTACCCCACACCTTAACCCTTACCCAATTCGTGGATCGAGTTACCTTTGTACACTCGCACCCGCCTGATTCTCACTTGTGTCGTTATGTCCATATGGACCACGTTGGCTCTACATCGACTGATGTGGAATCATGGACTCTCGTGAATTACCTCGAGGAGGGTGGATTTCCTGCACTTTTGTGGGACACCCTAAAAGACTTTGGGTACACCACTTACCCAAAGTACTCGACACGTGAGGTCATGACCACAGGCCAACTCCTGCATTGCGAAGTGAAGGTGAAGATTTCAGTGTGCCCGACCAATCCTGCTTGGGAAGAGTGGGAGTGTATGGCGCACGGAAGAAACTTGTCCGACACGGTGCAAAAGGCTGCTCTCGAAGCACTCACAACTTTCTGTGGAAAGCACCCTGCAGATATAGTCAACTCTGCCGCTAAAGTCATTCCGGTACCCGAGCGACACATTGCACCGGGTGGTGAACATGAAACTATTCTTCCAGCCCAGAGCAACGCTCACTATAGTCCTGATCTTGTCACCTCAGTCCGCTTTTCAGAAGCCATGTACGACACCAACCGGCGAATGGTGGGAGAAAGCGTATTCTATAGACACCAAATCTATAGATACAAAGTTAAGGAAGTGGAGTGTTCAGCTCAAGCGTTGAAGGAAGCCCGAGCAATGATAGCTACTCTCAAGAAGGAAAGACGCAAGAACAAGGCAAATATACAAGAGTTAACGGAGATCATGCATGAGCAGAATTTCTTGTTGCAGCATAACGATCAGTATATGCTTGAACTAGAAAATCAACTGGAAGCTCTAGTCGTTCCACCCCCAGAACCTGTCATTCCTGGACCAGCACAAGAAGAAGATGTTGAAGATATCCAAGGTGAATTTGGAATTGAGTCTAGACCCGAGTCACCGTAGACTTTCAGCGTGGAAGATCCCACCTTAGGAAGTTGGTATATGGGAAATAAAATTCTAAGACGTAAGAGTGCAGTGTTGTAAGGAACCCTAGTGTACCATAACCGCGTTTGGTTAGCTGTTGCAGTTGGTTGAACTAGGAACCTTGTTGTGTAGCTAGTCAGCATTGTAATTCCAAACGTTGTTTGGTAATTCTGAAACCCTCATCGATGTAATGCCTTGATTAAACATCTTTGTAAGCATCATTTATGCTAGTTGTGATCAAACAAGTTCTGTGCTCCACCAATCTCGTGTCAATCAAGATCCAATCGATTCCTCAGTCCTGAACTTATTCTTTTGGTCCTGCTCACAACCTTGTGTTTTACAATAAAAATATTGCTTTTGAGCATGCACTGCATCACATATGCATTTGGGAAGCATGGGTATACTAATGTGCATTCGCATGAAAACTCCGTACCTCTTGTCGGTGTTTTAGACAGGCAACCTACTAAGGGGAGTACCCGAAGTAGATGAATGTGACTCGCCAAGATCGGTAACTCGAAGAAAGAGACACGTGGCACACAATTTAGACAGGTTCGGGCCGCGAGGTGCGTAATACCCTACGTCCTGTATGCTGCGTAGCTCTGGATTGATTGGGCACGATTACAAGATGGTGCAATAGTGCGCCGTGAGTTGTAGGGGATTGGATGAGGTGATCCTAAGATCGGTCCCCTGCCTCGCCTTATATAGTCGGGAGGCAGGGTTACAAGTCGGAGTAGGGAGAGAGTACTAGTCGAGTACGTCCAGGAGTCCTCTATACAGTGCGGAACATGTACAGCTCCCTAACCGAGTACTACTCCCGTGTAGTCCATGTGCTCCACGCCTTCAGGTGCCGTGCAGCGCAAGCCGGGTAGTCCCAGGGGCCCACCAAGTAGTCGGTCCTGGTACCCACCGAGGTGGCGGGCCCAGGGAGGTCCACACGACAAGCCCCCGAGTACTTTGTAGTCGAGAAGGATAGCTTCAAGTAGTCTTGACGGCCTTAACAAGTAGTCCTCAAGCGTCCCCGAGTGCTGCAAGTCAAAGTCCTCAAGAGTAGTCGAAGCATCCCGAGGCTGGAACGTACTCCAGCTGATGTTTGAGCAATCTTGAAGTCTTCTCGAGTAGTCCCAAGCGTCCTCAAAAACTGCCTTCGAAGGTCTTCAAAAAATGCCTGTCTTGTCTCGAAGCCGGAGCTGTCATGGAGGTGCGATTTGCAAAATTGCACTCTGAAGGACCGAAAAGGCGACCAGAGAGGGGGGGAGTGAATGGGAGCCGATAAAAATTCTTCTCGAGGGAGATTGAAACTCCGACAAGATGAACTAGCTCGGTCGAACCCCCGAAATCACACGCTCCGCACTTCAACCTTCCGTTTGCCAAAACCACGTAGCCACTGGAGTGCTACTGGTCCTAGGAACAAACTCTACCAGCAACCACAACACACACGCAGCACCGACAGCGGAAACAACTCGAAAGCCGGCTAACCAGAGGGGGCGGTTAGACCGGGTATAGGGGGCGGTTAGACCGCCTCCACCTGGCAACCAAGAAATCCTCCGAAACGCCTCTTCCGAGCACCAAAACTCACCACGGTTTCACCAACAGAGATCTCTGGTCAAGGCCATGCTAGCTACCAGAAAATCTTGGCAAAAACCAAAACTTCACCCAAGGGCCTAGGGGCGGTTAGACCGGCTACCTGGGGCGGTCTAACCTCCTGTACCCAGCAACGAACTCCAACCAAGAACACCTAGCAAACTGCACGAGAACGACCCCAAATTTCACCCAGACACTCCTCTGATCAAGGCGAACAAACTCACAGAGGAAAATCCGGCGAAACAAAACTTTGACCCGGAAACACCAGGGCGGTTAGACCGCCCCCTGTAGGCGGTTAGACCGCCCCTTCCAGAAAACGAACCCGCGGGTCAAACCTCAACTTCCTCGCGCCCGATCTCCCGAATCACTCCACGGATTGTAGCCAAACTTCGGGAATAGCTGGGTTACCTCCTGGGCAACCTCTACCTCAAAGGAATCGACCCGAAACGCTCACAATCAAGAGGAATCGAAGAAATTGCTTTTCTAGGTCATGAACTCGCCCAACTCGAGAAACCACCAAATCAAGTCCGATTCAAAGGGGATTTGGGGGCAAAGTCACCAGCCAAAGAGGCACAAGAACCTCATACGTGACACCCACCAAAAACCCCAAGAAATCGTTCTCAAAACACCGCCAAAAAGAGCTCCGAAAATCAACACAAAGGAGACGGGAAAACCACCATGATGAACAACGCCAAACCTTCTATACATGCCATGAAAGGTTCATACAAGGTCTAGCTTGCCACCCAAACATCCATCCCTCTCTCTAGATCTCACATGAAGCTCTCAAGCTAGCCTTCTAAAATCCTAAGGAAAATGGAGAACAAAAATGGAAAAACTAAATGAGCTAGGGTTCAAGAGTTGGCTGCCATCCACCCATCTAATGAGTATATATGGAGGCACCCAAAAGACTAAACTACCCTTCACTAATAACTAGGGATACATGCCCCTCGAGGGCGAATTTGGAAGTCTTCATGTCTTCACCATCGGACGGATGCCCGGCGACCGCAACCTACTTAGCCTCGACGCAAGCCTTGCGATCCCGACGCGTGTCCTCCGCTTCGAAGCTTCTCGGCGTCGGCGGCCAGGGCGGTCAGACCGCCCCCCTGGGCGGTTAGACCGGCCTGGGGGATCTGACCGGCCCCAGGCGGTCCGACCGCCCCTCCCGGGCGGTTGAACCGCCCGGGTGGCCGCACCTCCTCGTCGAGTCTTCGGCCTCGGTTTTGTGGCTCAACCGAGTAACCCGCAGTTTTACGGTGAACCACCGCAAACCCCGCGAACTCGGTGTAGCCTCCGCCAATCTTCACTCATGACTCGGTTCCCACGTAGTCCCGGCTCGACCTTGGTTTTGAGGCTCTACCAAGAAACCGTCCACGACTTCATCTTGTTGTTCATGCCACCATGCGGCCCGCACTTGACCCCGCCGGCCACCGGTCCCTCGAACGAAGCCTACTTGTCTTCTCCACACCTGGAGGCCTCACCGGCAACGACCTTTCGCGCTTGTTCTTCACCTGCACCAACACAAGTCAAGCCGCAACCTGCACCTGCAATACTTAGCCAAGAATCAGTCCACACAACGTTGTCAGTCACTCATCACACAAGGGAGCGACCATCCACCGGTCCTCGAACCACACATGGTCCTCATCTCCCCCTTGATGAGTGCATTGACAACACCCATGATTTGTAACCAAAGAGAAAAAGAAAAGAAAATAATCTACTAAAAGAAAAACTCCAACAAGTGATCGAAAGCCAAAAAAAGGCAAAGAGCAAGATCACTTGAAGAAGAACAAGTTGAAGAAGAACAAGTCTCGGACCCCTTAGGCAAGGGCAACGGCTCGACACATCCGAGACAAAACCATGCTCAAGCAAAGAGCAAAAACCACCAAAAGCACACAAGGCCACGAGCCAAAAACTCACACAAGAGCTCCCCCTGCACATATGCAAACTCCCCCTGAACCAATGCATGCAAGAAGGTCACTTGGAAATGCATGACAAAGAGCAAACCAAGCTCACACCGCATAGGGCGGTTAAACCGCCCGCACAGGCCGGTTAAACCGCCCCCTGGTCATGTGACCGCCCCGGGGGAGGTTAGACCGCCCCATGTGACCGCCCCCGCAAAAACTTCTCCGAAAATTGCCGAACCACTTTGGACACCTTCCATTAGCTCCCAGTGTGCCCAAATCATGCACACGCTTCTCCCCCTTGTTGACAATGCATGAATCAAGGAAAAATGCGAAAATTTTCAACATATAGCTTCTCAAATATACAAAATTCATCACAAGGAGCTACACAAGTCCAAAAGAGCAAGTTAGATACTCGACGGGTTCGTAATGACCTTAACTACATGATCACCAAGTTTCACAATCATTGGACAAGGCTAAAAAGGATTTGAGTAATTTTGCGAAAAGTTACTCTCTCATAAGCAAATACCTAAACATGAGCAAACCATATCAAAATGGCAAAGCCACTCAAACTTCATGCTAGGACAGCCATTCTAATCATAAGACCATCATAAACACCCAAAAGTACCTCATGTCATGTCAAAGCCACCGAGTCATGTGCCTACTTCTATGTATGAGACTTCTCATTGGTAGGCAACATGCAACGGTTTAGCACCCAAAGCAAATTAATTTCAGCACATATGACATGGGAGCATATTTTCCAAGCATTTTTCATTTCATTTTCAGATTTATAAATGGTACATGAAATGTCTTTGCGACAAAAAGGAACTTATGCCCCTCCACAAGATGAAGCAAGAGGGCTAAACATTCATGATGGCAAATGAGCCTTTGGCCCCATATGATCAATAAACTAGCTATCCAACCACAAAGTAAGCATAGCAAAGCCACTAAAACATGTCAAGATCATGTAAAGGCATTTACACATGAGAGATCATATATGTGACATTTTTCAAAAAAATAGCCATCAACCATGGATCATTCATCAAGATCATCAAGAGCTAAGCCAAACTAACCGTAGCATACCAAACAAGCTCACAAGAACATATATAGCAACCCATGGTGAACAATGTATATAGGAGAAGCTTTTCCTATCCAATGCATATGATACAAAATGCATGCAATCTAAGATACAAGGATGCCTATACATTATGTTACATATGCCATGCCAAATGCAATAAATGCACAAAGGAAAGCTATACATATGCTACACAAGGAGCTTCACCACCAACTTAGGAAACCAACCACACACACAAAGCTCACAAAAGACCGGCTCCACGAGGGGCGGGCTCGACACCACCGGCAAAAGAGCACAAAACTCACAAGCTCCCCCTAAACACATGCACTAGGGCCAAAGAGCATACAAAGCTCACCCTACATACATGATATAGAGAAGGAGCAAAAACAAACCAAGTGGCTTGACCAAGGCCACACACTCAAAGGTCACAAAGCACTTACCTTTATCATTTCTTCACAATTCACTCATCCTTGTCCACCATCCCCGAAAGTGATGCACCTACATGTCACCATCGGGGTATGAGGCCGAAGAACCACCCCCGATATCAACCAAATGTTCTCCGGGCCTCCCACCTGCAACTCAAAACCAGGAGCGAGAATGAGCAAATGACTCAACACTGGGGTTAGTCCCAAAGGTATGAAACCAGTGTCGGTCCATTTCCTCAAAAGTAGGGTTAGCAACATTCATCCTACCCTGCCTATCAATACAGCGATCCATCCTGTCAAACCTATCAAACCTGGAACCACCATGGGAACGCCACTCCCGTCTCACTGAAGGAGTACGAGTACCACGAAAGGGAAAGCATGGTCCGTAGCCCCTCTGAGACTCAAAACTGCGACCTCTCCCAAACTCGTATTGATCACGAGGTGGAGAACGTCCAGCAAACTCAACGCCACTAGACTCAAAGTGTCTACCATCTGCACCATGACTAAGGGAACTGAAACCACCAGCATCACGACCTTGAAAACGAATCGCCCGTACGGGGAGGGCCGGTCCGACCGCCTAGCCGGGGCGGTCGACCGCCCTTCCTGCGGCGGGGCCGGTCCGACCGCCTAGCCGGGCCGGCCTCGACCGCCCTCTCCGACCACCACCGCGGCTACGGGATTTCTCATATCCCCATGCCGGATCCTTACGCACAAAGCCCTTTCCCTTAGGCGGTGGCATATGAGGCTCGGGCACACCATGAGAAGGGTGGTACTCGTCCTTGTTCGCCCACTCCTTAGCCATTCTCGCCTCTCTCTTTCTCTTATAGCAAAACTCTCTCTTGTGACCATCCTTCCCACAAAACTCACAATAGAAAAGGATTGGTTTGGGCTTAGGCTTGGGGTGAGACTCTTCACTTGGTTTCTCACTAGGCTTTTCACTAGGTTGGTTTGGCTTGGATGCAAACTTGTCTTTGGGTGTGGGTTGTGGTGGAACTGAAACATTCCAAAATTTCCTTTCTCTCTCACCACTGCCCTCACCAACCTTATCCAATCCCAAAGCCCAACCATTAAAGCGGTTACAACTAGCAATCATAATACCAAGCTGAGGTTCTTGACTCGACAACCAACTCAGCGCTTCACGCAACTTATCATTCTCATCTTGCAAGCGACCAACACATTTTGCAAGATCCAAATTCTTCATAGCATGCAACTCACATGTAGAACAAGAAGTAGGAATAGCCACTTTCAAATCAGCCTCTAGCGAACCAATGCGAGAACGAAGCTCAACAATTTTCTCATGCAAACCAGGGCAAGAAGTGCAAGCACCAAGCAAAGTGGGTCTAGATTGTAGCTCAGCCAACTCAACCCTAAGCACATCTAGTTCCTCACACTTGGAAGCATACTTCTCCCTAAGATCGATCAAGTCGGCTAGGAAAGCGAGCAATCGGCACAATCATTTTCATCGAAACAACGGGGCTAGCCTTAAGCGAATCAATTTCAAGTTTGCTATCAAGAACCCGTGTTTCTAGCTCGGCCACTCTAGTCCTAGCATCCTCGAGCAAAGATCTAAGCTCCTTCCTAAGCTTCTTAGCCTCTCTAAGCATGTGATCGCGATTATCAAGCAAGTCAACCAACTCCTCATTCTCCTTGCGCAAAGAAGAGAGCTCATCACATACCTCATCCTCGGAATCCAAGTCCGAGGCGTCCTTCTGGCTTCTCTTGCTGCTCGAACTGCGAGCCATGCCGCAGAAGTTGTCCTTGAGGCTTAGGCCCGTCACACAAAGGCTGTTGAGATACTTGCCAAGGTTCTTCTTCTTCTTCCTCTTCTTCTCATCCTCTTCGTCTTCATCACTCGAGCTTGAAGACGTGTCCTCGGAATCAGACTCGATGTCGCTTGATCTCTTCATCTTCTCTCGAGACCGTGCCTTCTTCCCATGTTCATGATCCTTCTTCTTGGACTTCTTCCTCTTGTCCTTGAACTTGTGCTTGTCGTGGTTGTTCACCTTCGTACACTCGGCGAAATAGTGTCCGGTCTTGCCGCACTTGAAGCATGTCCTCGTGTTCCTCCTCATGTTCACCCGTTCTCGTGCAGCCTCTCGAACCGCCTCGTCAGGAGCGCCAGCTCGTCCTCTCCAAGCACGTCAAACTCCTCATCTGGCATAGACATCAAAGAGGACAAAGAAAACATCCCGGTGGATGGGTTAGTGTTAGCCTTTTCTTTCAAACCACCAACGAGGGCAAGACTATGGGAATCAGTCGGTCCCTCGAGCTTGGCAGTCATGCTCCTATCCACCTCAGCCGACTTGAGCTTCGAGAACAGCTCGTTCACCGTCAGAGTGTCATACTTCTCCGACTCGACAATGGCCTCGAACTTTCCGCCCCAAATCGTACGATCCAAAGAGTGTAAGAGCTTGACCGCTCTATCATGATCATCGTATGGGAGCACGTCCACATTGGCCCTCATGTTGTTCACAACCACCGTGAACCTCTGAAACAAGGCATCGATGGACTCACCGGGGAGATGAGTGAAATTCTCGTACTCTCTCCGTAGGTCGCATACATCCGTGCTCGAACCCGGGCGTTCCCAACATGAGCCTCCTTCAACACCGCCCAAATCCTACATGCCAAGTGCTCGGTGTGCACCCGATCGAACTCAGGCTGACACAAAGCACGAAACAAGTAGTCGACCGCCTTGTTGTTGGCGTCGAATCCGTCCCTCGATCCTGGAGCGAGGAAATCCATCGACTGGACATAGCATGTGTCCACCATGACATCCCAAAGAATCTGACCCTTTCCCGCGAGGAACGCACCCATCCGCTTGCTCCACATCTAGTAGTTCTTGCCATCGAAGTGTGGAGGACCCGAACCCCGTTCCTGGTACGCCATCCTTGGATCTTAGGCTGGTTAGAGTCAATAAAGACCTGAACCGGCTCTGATACCACTTGAAGGACCAAAAAGGCGACCAGAGAGGGGGGGAGTGAATGGGAGCCGATAAAAATTCTTCTCGAGGGAGATTGAAACTCCGACAAGATAAACTAGCTCGGTCGAACCCCCGAAATCACACGCTCCGCACTTCAACCTTCCGTTTGCCAAAACCACGTAGCCACTGGAGTGCTTCTTGTCCTAGGAACAAACTCTACCAGCAACCACAACACACACGCAGCACCGACAGCGGAAACAACTCGAAAGCTGACTAACCAGAGGGGGCGGTTAGACCGGGTATAGGGGGCGGTTAGACCGCCTCCACCTGGCAACCAAGAAATCCTCCGAAACGCCTCTTTCGAGCACCAAAACTCACGACGGTTTCACCAACGGAGATCTCTCGGTCAAGGCCATGCTAGCTACCGTAAAAATCTTGGCGAAAACCAAAACTTCACCCAAGGGCCTAGGGGCGGTTAGACCGGCTACACCGGGGCGGTCTAACCTCCCGTACCTAGCAACGAACTCCAACCAAGAACACCTAGCAAACCGCACGAGAACGACCCCAAATTTCACCCGGACACTCCTCTCGATCAAGGCGAACAAACTCACGAGAGGAAAATCCGGCGAAACAAAACTTTGACCGGAAACACCCGGGCGGTTAGACCGCCCCCTCGTAGGCGGTTAGACCGCCCCTTCCGTAAAACGAACCCGCGGGTCAAACCTCAACTTCCTCGCGCCCGATCTCTCGAATCACTCCACGGATTGTAGCCAAACTTCGGGAATAGGCGGGTTACCTCCCGGGCAACCTCTACCTCAAAGGAATCGACCCAAAACGCTCACAATCAAGAGGAATCGAAGAAATCGCTTCTCTAGGTCAAGAACTCACCCAACTCCGAAACCACCAAATCGAGTCCGATTCAAAGGGGATTTGGGGGCAAAGTCACCGACCAATGAGGCACAAGAACCTCATACGTGACACCCACCAAAAACCCCAAGAAATCGTTCTCAAAACACCGCCAAAAAGAGCTCCGAAAATCAACACAAAGGAGACGGGAAAACCACCATGATGAACAACGCCAAACCTTCTATACATGCCATGAAAGGTTCGTACAAGGTCTAGCTTGCCACCCAAACATCCATCCCTCTCTCTAGATCTCACATGAAGCTCTCAAGCTAGACTTCTAAAATCCTAAGGAAAATGGAGAACAAAAATGGAAAAACTAAATGAGCTAGGGTTCAAGAGTTGGCTGCCATCCACCCATCTAATGAGTATATATGGAGGCACCCAAAAGACTAAACTACCCTTCACTAATAACTAGGGATACATGCCCCTCGAGGGCGAATTTGGAAGTCTTCATGTCTTCACCATCGGACGGATGCCCGGCGACCGCAACCTGCTTAGCCTCGACGCAAGCCTTGCGATCCCGACGCGTGTCCTCCGCTTCGAAGCTTCTCGGCGTCGGCGGCCAGGGCGGTCAGACCGCCCCCCCGGCGGTTAGGACCGGCTCGGGGGATCCGACCGGCCCCGGGCGGTCCGACCGCCCCTCCCCGGGCGGTTGAACCGGCACGGGTGGCCGCACCTCCTCGTCGAGTCTTCGGCCTCGGTTTTGTGGCTCAACCGAGTAACCCAGTGGTTTTCTGGTGAACCACCGCAAACCCCGCGAACTCGGTGTAGCCTCCGCCAATCTCCACTCATGACTCGGCTCCCACGTAGTCCCGGCTCGACCTTGGTTTTGAGGCTCTACCAAGAAACCGTCCACGACTTCATCTTGCTTGTTCATGCCACCATGCGGGCCGCACTTGACCCCCGCCGGCCACCGGGTCCCTCGAACAAAGCCTACTTGTCTTCTCCACACCTGGAGGCCTCACCGGCAACGACCTTTCGTGCTTGTTCTTCACCTGCACCAACACGAGTCAAGCCGCAACCTGCACCTGCAATACTTAGCCAAGAATCAGTCCACACAATGTTGTCAATCACTCATCACACAAGGGAGCGACCATCCACCGGTCCACGAACCACACATGGTCCTCACACTCCATATGGAGTAGCCCCCTAGCCTTAGGTTGAGCCGCGGGCTCTGGCTGAGGGTCCATCGGAAGTCTTGGCAAGAAAATCCCGAAAAATCCGGAGAGAAAAAACCGAAGGACACGTGGCACGGAGCCCCCGAGCCTTGAGTCGAGTACTTCCTCTCGAATTGAAGGGTCTTCTTGAAGAATGTGTCCTGAGATGCTCTTGAGACTAGCCGCTTCCCAGGTAGTCGAGTAGAAGTAGCCGAGCCCCCGAGGTGAGGCGCGTCGACTAGTAGAATACGAAGAGTCACGCGCAGCCGCTGAGTCAGCCGCGCGTGGACTTATCCAGCCGCCCGTTGCGGAGCCGGTTTGGCTTATAAATAGAAGCCAAAACCCTTAGGGGTTTTCACCTATTCGAGCTGCAGCCATTCCATTTGCATCTGAAGCAAATCCACTCCCAGCGCTTGCTGCCGCCGTAGTAGATCCAAGTGCGCCGCCACCCAAATCTTTTAGGGTAGCCCCCGAGCGGATGCGAGTGAAGACGCCCTGCACTTGGAGGATGAAGTCGTCGCCGTCCAAGACGTCCAAGGCCGCCGGGAAGAAGAGGGGCCGCGAAGAGGCCGCCGCGGCAGCCACCGAAGCAGCGCCGCCCATGTCTCCACTGCGGGCTGATCCAAGCCGCGAGTGGAAAAGTCCAAAGTGAAGACGGAGGATCTGCTGACCCTCCTGAACAGTGGGTTCATCAGGGAGAAGGAAGTCGACATGTGGAGATCCGCCGCTGGAGATCCATATCCTATGGAGAAGGCCGAAGAAGAGATCCCGATGTTCGCGCGGTTCGTGGAGCGCGGTCTTGCGCTCCCGGCCATCGATTTCTTCAAGGGGTTGCTCGGGTACTACGAAATCGAGTACCTGAACCTGAATCCCAACGGCATCTTCCACACGGCGGTCTTCGTGCACTTCTGTGAAGCCTTCCTCGGGATCAAGCCGCATTGGGTGCTTTTCCAGAAGTTCTTCCGCGTCAAGCCGCAACCAAGTGCCACCAATCCCAGGGGTAGTCGGAGGAGCCGCATCCACTGAGGGAGGACGCCGCGGAGCAGTATCTGGCATACAAGCTTGTCGACTCCAACACAGATTGGAAGACCAGGTGGTTCTATATCACGAACCACCACCCCGGCCTGCCGAAGCCGAGCGGACGGCAGCCTAGGCATAGGGAATGGTGGAACACGGAGCCCACCATGCAAGTGGGGATCTAGCTTCCTGAGCTGCTGGCACGCATTAAGGTGCTTAGGGAGGCGGGACTGAGGGCCGAGCACGTGGCCTTCAGTTTCATGAAGCGGAGGGTGCAGCCGTTGATGGCTCGAGACACCCTAGGCTTCGAGTACACCGGCGACGACGACACGTCGCGGATGCTGGGAGGCGAGCTAGACGATAGCGACATCGTCGAGAGGTTGTCGCGGATCTTCAAAGACATGCCGCCATACACGGCGTGCCCTGTACAGGAGTACTCCGCCGCGCGCCGGCCAAAGGAGGTGAGTAGTCGTACTCTATCAGTCGAGTAGTCATTGTCTGGTGTAGAGTTGCTGACGTCTTGTGTCGTGCAGGAGAACTTGAAGAAGTTCATCTCCGAACCGCAGCCACCTCCTAGCGGAATCGAGATCCCGAAGGAGGGGAAGGCGAAGAAGCGGCGTGAAGTTGGTGAAGGCGATGACCCCGTCGTTGTGGAAGACACCACCGACGACGACGAAGATGACGACGAGACGTTGCAAGACCGCTTCCAGCTGTGGTCGAGGTTTAGCCGCCCGGGCTTGCCTCATGTTCCTCTGGTACAAGACCCCCCGACTAGCCTAGAGGCTAGCCTGGCTGCGCCGCCACGGAAGCCGCGCAACCCCGCTAGGAAGCGGGTGACGAAGAAGCTCAAGGTCTCAGAGACCATGCCTCAGGAGGTAAGTTGTCTTGAATAGAGTAGTCGAGTACCCGTACGAGTACGATTGCTGATGAGTAGTCTCCCTTGTATGCGGGGAGGTGCCGGCCGACGGAGCCCGTCGAAGAGGGCGATGAGGGCGTGTGGGGCACGCGTGGGGGAGCCGGTGGAAGTCGTAGTCCGGCCCCCCACCGTGGAGGAGATCTTGGCGCAACTGGAGCGCCAGCCCCCTGCTCCACAAGGGAGCACGGGACCCGTAGCCACCGCCGTTGAAGAGGTGGTGACTTCAGGAGCGCAGGAGACCACTGCGCCAGCCACCGCTGCCGTGGAGGAGGCGGTAGCCGCAGGGACGTCGGAGGAGGCGCCCGCCGAGGGTGGACTGGTTGACATCGCCAGCATCCTTGGTGCACCGGCCGTGACAATAGTCCGGTCGAACTTGTAAGTACTCCATCTTCGCGAGTAGTACTTGTTGCAGTAGTCGAGGTTGACTGACGACCAATTGTGTGTGCTTCTGCAGGAAATCTACGGATCTGTCCTGGGAGGAGGATGAGCCCTCATCAGCGGTGGCGGAGGAAGTCGCGCCACCCGCGGAGGAGTCCACTCCCGCGCCCCAGGCAGTGCCCGAGCCACCGGCTACCGAGGCGCCACTGCCGGAAGCTATCGTAGTCGAAGGTGAGTACCCTTCTTGAAGCTGTAAGGCCCTTTGAGGAGTAGTCGTAGGCACTGATGCACTTGTCGTCTTTGTGACAGGCACTGGAGCTGAAGGTGACGACATCCCTGCAGGGGTGCCGATGCAGTTTTTGACACCAAAGGCCCCGGAAGCTGCGGAGGGAGCCCCCGAGCCCATGGAGAAGGTCGTCGAGAAGACCACTGGGGGAGAGGCGGTCGCCACGGCGCCAGAGATTGCTCTGGAGGTGGCTATCCGCTCCCCCGAGATCCAGGACGCAGAGCCCATCCGCTCTACGCCGATGACGGAGGCCACCACGAGTAGTCGCGGCGGAATAGAGCTGCTCGCAGATGACCTTATCGAGCCGGCGACGGTGGCCAAGCATCTGGAGGCGATCCGTCAAGCGGAGCAGTGGATGAAGGTAAGTAGCCGTAGCTTTTGAGTAGCCAATCCTTTGTCGTTGAGTACTCTTGTGACTTGAGTTGTCTTGTGCAGGACGTTGCAGAGTGGTCCCGCGACAAGTCGAACCTGCTGCAGGGCTATGGCGACACGGTGCTCCGAGCCGAGGCGCTAGAAGAGCAACTTGTGAAGTTGCGAAAGCACGCGACTGCCATGCAGTCGAAGCTCGACGCCGCCTTCGCCAAGTACCACAACGACGTCTTGGAGTTGCAGGCGAAGGGCGGCGACTTGGTGCGGAAGAACAAAGGCCTCCGCAACAAGAACAAAGGTATACCCCTGAACTTGTCGGGTACTTGTTGGAGGTCAAGAAGTCCTTGACCCGCCGTGTCGCCGTCGTGTTGCGCAGCTTGAGGGCCGGTGGAGCAAGCGAAGGCCTCGGAGACGAGCATGAAGAACCTCTTCTACGGGAGCGGGAAGCCCGCCGTGTACTCGAGCTCGACTACAAAGAACTCGCCTTCGAGTGCGAGAAACATATGGAGCTTCGGATTGCTTCTGACCGAGATCTCGTCAACTGCTACAAATCCTTGCAGAAGTTGAACAAAGACTGCGAGGCATTGCGGGCCCAGATGAAGGAGTTGGAAGAAGCTGCACTACCGATCGCAAGACTCCTGGTGCCGCACCCGGGCGGCCCCAAGATTGCTCCTCTGGTGGATCGCCTCAAGGAAGCTCCGAACCGGCTGGCTGCCTATGTGAAGCACATGGCAAGGTCGACCCCAAGACAAGTCTTGGCCTTCATGAAGTCGTGCTTCTCGAAGGCCCCAGTGGAGGTAGTCGCCGGCGGGGTAGCCGCCAACTGCTCTGATGAGCAGTATGCGAGCCGCCGGAGCGGATGGCTCCCATCGCGGAGCGAGTAGGCCGAGAAGCTGAACCTCCAGTAGCCCTGTAATAGGTAGCTAGTAGCCATGGTTGTACAGAAGACAATTGTAATGAATTGCTTAAGTATTAATTAAAGAAATTTTCCAGCAATGAGTACTCGTAGTCGCGATCTCAGAGTGCGGAGCCCCCATCGTGGTGTGGATGCGAGTAGTAGTACTCGGCTTTGGTAGTCCCGTTGCAGGGAGTAGACAGTAAAGAAGTTGATGAACAATCAAACTTTATTACTGAAGAAGTACACTTGGGTGGCCAGGGCCGTAGTTACAAAGTAGTCGCTTGGACCGGAGGCCGCTTACGGTACCGAGTAGAGCCGGAGCGGGTGGCCGCTTGCGAGCGGTTGATCCGTAGGTAGCCGTGTAGGCCGGATCATAGATCCGTAGGTAGCCGTGCGGGCCGGATCTTGGAGTGTGGTCTCTTAGTAGACCGCCGCTAGAGTCCTTGACGCTCGTCGCGACCCCGGGTCCGTAGGTAGCCGCACGGGCCGGACCCCCGGAGAGGAGTAGTCCGGAGGCCGGAGCCGGGACCGGGGGGGTCGCTTGCGGCGAGGGGGTGTTGATGTAGTCGTGTAGACTTGGACCCCGCAGTAGTCGTGTAGACTAGGCGTAGAATCGACGAGAGCCGGTCGACGTTCCACGAGTTGTTGATGTCTTCGCCTTCAAGTGTTTGGAGACGATAGGAGCCCGCCCGATCCACCTTTGCCACGGTGAAGGGACCTTCCCGGGGGGAGGCCGAGCTTGTGAAGTCCTTCCGTGTTCGGATACGGCGGAGGACGAGATCTCCAACGTTGAAGGAGCATTCCTTGACGTTGCGATCATGGTAGCGTCGGATACCCTCCGGTACCTTGCCGATTGGACGAGGGCGGCGCGGCCGAGCTTCTTCGAGGCCGTCGATATCAACTCGTCTGCTGTCTTCGAGACACCTTCGTCGTAGTGCTCCACTGCTGGCGAGTTCCATATGACGTAGGGAGGATTGCCTCGGAGCCGTAGACCAGGAAGTAGGGGGATTGCCCCGTTGGCTTGGATGGTTGAGTCCGTAGCCCCCAGAGTGCGTTGGGTAGTTCCTTGATCCACTTTCCCCCTTTAGAGTTCGCGGCGTCGTGTAGCCGCTTCTTGAGAGCGTCGAGCACCATCCCATTGGCGCGCTCGACTTGTCCGTTGGCCTGTGGATGGGCGACTGAGACGTATCTGACGTCGATCCCGCCGTTCTCGCGGTACTCCCCGGAAGCGGTGGTTGTTGAAATTGGATCCCGTGTCCGTGATGATGCGGTGGGGTAGCCCGTAGCGGTGTACGAGTTCATCCAGAAGTCGAGGACTCTGTCAGCCTTGGGGCATGTGACCGGCTTGACTTCGATCCACTTGGTGAACTTGTCGATGGCCACCAACACCCTGTTGAACCCTCCTGGCGCAGTTGGCAGTGGCCCAATCATGTCGAGCCCCCAGCAGGCAAAGGGCCAGGTTGGCGGTATGGTGACTAGCTTGTAGGCTGGGACGTGTTGCTGCTTGGCGAAGTACTGGCACCCTTGGCACTTTCTGACGAGTTCTTCGGCATCGCCCACAGCCGTGGGGCCGCAGAAAGCTCGTTGGAAAGCCTTGCTGACCAGCGTGCGTGAGGACGCGTGGTTGCCGCAGACGCCCTTGTGGATCTCCTCCAAGATGTCCTTGCCTTCTTCACGAGGGACGCATTTCATGAGTACTCCGAGAGAATGCACCCCGCTTGTAAAGCTTGTCTCCGACGAGGACGTAAGACTTGGCGCGGCGGACGAGTTGCTCGGCCGCGTTCTTGTCGGAGGGGGACCTTCTCGCTCGCCGAGGTAGTCGATAAAGGGTTGCCTCCAGTCCACATCGATCATCATGACCTCCCCGCCCGGCCGGTGGATGGGGGTGCGGGACGATGGTCGGTGGCGCCGGCTCCGGATGGATGGCGCGTGAAGCTCGTGTACGAAGACACCCGCTGGCACTTGAGCGCGGGTGAATCCGAGCTTGGAGAGGACGTCCGCTGCAACGTTGTTGTCGCGGACGATGTGATGGAACTCGAGACCGTAGAACTTGTTCTCGAGCTTGCGGACTTCTAGGCAGTAGGCGTCCATGTTCTCCTTGTTGCGGTCCCGGGACTTGTTGACTTGGTTGATGACCACTGCGGAGTCGCCGTAGACTAGTAGCCGCTTGATGCCCAGTGAAGCCGCGAGGCGGAGCCCGTGTAGGAGGGCTTCGTACTCGGCTTCGTTGTTTGAGACCTTCCAGAAGATCTGCAGGACGTACTTGAGTTGTTCGCCCGTTGGAGAGATCAGGAGTACCCCTGCACCTGCGCCCTCGAGGTTGAGTGAGCCGTCAAAGTACATCACCCAATGCTCTGGTCGCACGGTGGGAGTAGGTAGCTGGTTCTCCCGCCACTCTGCCATGAAGTCGACTAGTGCCTGCGACTTGATGGCTGTGCGTGGCTTGAAGTCGATAGTGAGGGCGCCGAGCTCGACGGCCCACTTGGAGATTCTTCCAGTGGCATCTTGGTTCCGCAGATGTCGCCAAGCGGGTAGTCGGTGACGACGGAGACCGAGTACCGCCGGGAAGTAGTGTCGTAGCTTCCGTGAGGTGATGAGTAGAGCGTACAGGAGCTTCTGCACAGGCTGAAATCGGGCCTTGGACTCGATAGAACCTCGCCGACGAAGTAGACCGGGGCGGCCCCGGACCGGATAGGCGTGGCCATCTTCCCCGCCGCTCGACAACGATGGCGATCGACCACGTGAGTAGTCGCGGCTAGGTAGAGCGATGGCCGCTCGCCCTTGTGAGGAGCCGTGAGGATCGGTGGCTTTGATAGGAAGTCCTTGAGCCGGGCAAGGGCTTGATCCGCCTCTCGGAGTCCACACGAACTTCTCTTGATGCTTGAGTAGTTTGAAGAAGGGGAGGCCCCGTTCTCCTAGCCTCGAGATGAATCGGTTCGGCGCCGCCATGCACCCCGTCGGCCTACGGACGTCTTTGATGCTCGTGGGAGCTTTCATGCTGGTGATGGCGGAGATCTTCTCGGGGTCGGCTTCGATGCCGCGCTGGCTGATGATGAAGCCGAGTAGTTTTCCCGAAGGAACGCCGAAGACGCACTTGTTCGGGTTGAGCTTCCAGCGGTACTCGCGTAGTGATGCGAAGGTCTCTTCAAGGTCGTCGATGAGGGTACTGGAGTCCCTGGTTTTGACAACCACATCATCCACGTAGGCCCTGACGTTCTTGTTGATTTGTCGCTTGAAGCAGGCGTGGATGGCCCGTTGGTAGGTAGCGCCGGCGTTCTTCAACCCGAAGGACATGATCGTGTAGCGGTACGCGCCAAACGGGGTGATGAACGCGGTCTTCTCCTGGTCTTCTTCCTTGATCGCGATCTGGTGGTACCCGGAGTAGCGATGAAGGAAGCGAGAGCGGTCGCAGCCCCGCCGTGGAGTCAATGACTTGATCAATCCGCGGCAACCCAAAGGGGTCCTTGGGGCAGTGTTTGTTGAGGTCGGTGTAGTCGACGCACATCCTCCACTCGTTCGAGTTCTTCTTGCGGACGAGGACGGGGTTGGCGAGCCACTCAGGATGGAAGACTTCTTTGATGAAGCCAGCTGCGAGTAGCTTGGCGAGTTCCTTCTTGATGGCATCCCGCCTGTCGTCGGCAAAGCGTCGGAGGTGTTGTCGTTTGGGGGTGGCCTTAGGGTCGACGTTGAGGGAGTGCTCAATCAGCTCCCTGGGCACTCCTGGCATGTCCGCTGGCTTCCACGTGAAGATGTCACGGTTAGCCCGAAGGAAGCTGATGAGCGCGTCTTCCTATTGGGGGTCGAGGCCGGACCCGATGGTGGTGGTCTTGCTGGGGTCGCCTGTTCCGAGGTCGACCGTCTTGACGGGTACCTCCTCAGGTGGCTGAGGCTTGTTGGTATTGTCAGACTTCTCTGGGATGTGGAGCTCACTTATAGCAAGCTTCTTCGACGCAGCGTAGACCTCCATCATCGCGTTGGGTACTTGATTTGTGGAGGCGATCTCCACGGCTTCTGTGTCGCAGTCGTGGGAGATCTTGAGGTCCCCTTGGAGGGAGAGTACGCCGGCTGGGCTTGGCATCTTGAGTACCAAGTAGGTGTAGTGGGGCACCGCCATGAACTTGGCGATGGCCGGTCTGCCGAGGATGGCGTGGTAGGAGGTCTCGAAGTCCGCGACCTCGAACTTGATGTACTCGGTACGGTAGTTGTCCCGAGATGCCCCGAAGGTAACTGGCAGGACCACTGAGCCCAGTGGAATAGCCGCGTTGCCAGGGACGATGCCGTAGAAGGGCACGTTGCTCTTGGTGAGCATATGTGTGATGTCGAGCTTCATTTTCTTCAAGGTCTTGGTGAAAAGGACGTTGAGCTCGCTTCCACCGTCGATGAGCACCTTGTTGAGTTTGGAGCCCGCCACCGTTGGCTTTAGGACGAGGGGGAACCGTCCTGGTTCGAGAAGGGCCGGTCCATTGGTCCGCGCGGGAGAAGGTGATGGGTACCTCCGACCACCTGAGAGGGGTCGGGACCGCTGGCTCAATGGACATTACTTCACGACGGGTAGCCTTCTCGCTCCCGCCTGGCCGGGGCGATCCGCCGAAGAGGACGTTGACGGTCTTCTCAGGTTCTTGAAAGTCGTTGTTGTCGCCGTCCTTCTTCTTGCCCTTTTGGTCGTGAGGGTGCGGTGGCTCCGCATCTCCTTGAGTGCGTGCCGAGCTAGTAGCACTTGCTCGGTAGTGTGGTTGCCGTTTGGATGCCACGGGCACTTCTCCTTCGGCGGGTCTTTGAAGCGCCGCAGTTCTTTTTCGAGTTCCCTTTCGCGGGCGGCCGGATAGCCGCGACGGTGTTGTCTGGCTTGCGCTTGCGGTTGGGACCCAAGTAGTAGTAGTAGTTGTTGTTGTTGTTGTTGCGGCCGCCCTGGTTCGCATTGCTGCCGCTGCCGCCGCCCTAGTTCTGCTTGGTCTTGCCACGAATGGAATCGTACTCGGCATTGGCCTTGTCTTCTTCATCCGCCCAGGACGTGATCATGTCCTTGAGGTGGGGGATGGACCTGGGGCGACGACGACCGAAGTCTTCGAAGGTGCGGCGGTGATAGAGGCCGTCTTGGAAGAGGTCGATGACCTCCTTGTCGGTGACGTCGACGACGGTGGCACGCTTGTCGAAAAAGCGGCGCATGTACTTGCGGAGGGCCTCGCCTTGTTCCTGCTTGATCATGGCCAGGTCCATGCGAGTACCCGATCGGCCCATGGCGCCCGCGAAGTTGCTTGTGAACGCTCCTTCGGTCGGTCCCACTTGTCGATCGAGTGCTTGTCCAGCGACTCGAGCCATGTGAGTGGTGCTTGGTCCGGGCGTAAGGGGAAGTAAAGGCACTTGGTGTCGCCGTTGCCGCCGCCGTTCTCGATGGAGAAGGCGTAGCATCGGAGCCACCGGATGGGATCTGCTCGCGTCGTACTTGGTGATCCCCAAAGGTTTGAACTTGTCGGGGAGGAGCGAGGTTGAGAAGTCGAGGTGAGAAGGCGGGGAAGCCGTCGCCTTCGACGGCGGTGGTCGACTTCTTCCGCCGCGGCCCTCCTCAATCTTCGCGGGCGTCGTACCCGCCGTGTGAGGCGCCGGAGGCGTGGGCGTTCGCGTGGCCTCGGCCGCCGCGGGGCCGCCGCCGCCTCCGGCCCTCTCCGTTGGCCCCATGGTTGGACTGCCGCCGTCGGCTGCCGCCGCCGCCGTCGGGATCGTTGCCGCCGCCACTCGCCGGAGCGCGGTGGGGAACAACTTCTCGGTTGCGTGGTCTTGCGGTGAAGGTCCGCCGGCGTTGGAGCGGCGACGGTTTGGCTCGGCCGGGGAGGTCGGCTCGAGTATGGTTGGGACCGTTGTTGGCGGCGCGACTAGTAGCTTCGTTGTCGCGGGGCTTAGGCGGAGGAGGTTGGTCGACTCGTTGTCGACCCGCATGAAGTAAGCTTCTTCGGCCGAGCTTGGCGATGACCTCACCCGCCGCGTATGCCCCGAGCTCGGCGTGTGATCGCCGTGATCGACATGAGGCACCGCTCGGGGGTAGTGTGGACTCCGCTCTCGACCGCCTCGAGAGCTTCCGCAAGGTTGCGGACGGGGAAGTTGTCGCGGAGGCGTCGACGACGTTCGTTGCGCTTCGGTTGCGTTCACGTCGAGAGTCTCTCGTCCGCCGAGTCTCGTTTGGTGGAGCGTCGGCGAGAGAGCTCGTCGGAGGAGATGTCCTCCAGGTACTTGTCATGAGCTGTGCCTGAAGGCCCTGGGGTGTCGCCGGCAGCCATGAAGACTTGGCGATCGGGGGTGCCAAGGCTGGACTCGCAGAGTGCCACCTCAGTTGGTGTGTTTGAGTCGGCCGGGCTAGCGGTGTTCCCTCTGGAACGGTAGCGAGTCGATGTAGGCGACGTAGCGTGAGTCTCCCTTTATCGGGTCGGCGGGCTTGCGGTCTGGCCAGTAGACGTATCTCCCGGCCGGTGTGGATTTTATAACCGGCCCGGCAGGCGGCCCCGACAAGGGAAGCTCGGTGGAGTTGTCTTCGGACTCGGGCTCGTCGGGGGTCCGACCCGAAGTCGAACTCGTAGTCGGGTTTGAGTAGAACTCGAGAGAGAGGGCCGGAGTCCAAAACGTGATCGGGGGCGGCGTCGAGTCCGAGTTGTACTCGGGTACGGGCTCCTTGCCGGCCGGCGCGAAGTGGGAGCCCCCGTGTGGGCCCGCCGAGGATGCGGGGGCCACGCGCGGAGGGCTCGCGTGGTGAGGGGACCGCCTGCGATGGCTGAGCAGCCGGCTCGCATGTGATGTCCCATGGCGACGTCGAGTTTGAGTTGGAGACGGACTCGAGCTCAAAGTCAGCGTGGTGGTTGAAGAGCGAAATTTCGCCGAATTTGCCGGCGAGTTCGCCTGTGACGACTTCGGGAAGTGTCACGAAGCCTGTCTTCGGGTTGGGCCGCATGGTCAGGCAGTGCTGGAAGGAGCCCGCGCCATCAGCGGTGCAGACCCAGGCGCCGAACACGAAGGTGTCGCCGCGGTTGAAGGCGACGGTTGGCTTGAAGCAGACAGGAGCCGTCGAGTTCGCCATGTGATCTAGGGCGAGATCCCCTACCTGGCGCGCCAGTGTCGGTGTTTTAGACCGGCAACCTACTAAGGGGAGTACCCGAAGTAGATGAATGTGACTCGCCGAGATCGGTAACTCGAAGGAAGAGACACGTGGCACACAATTTAGACAGGTTCGGGCCGCGAGGTGCGTAATACCCTACGTCCTGTATGCTGCGTAGCTCTGGATTGATTGGGCACGATTACAAGATGGTGCAATAGTGCGCCGTGAGTTGTAGGGGATTGGATGAGGTGATCCTAAGATCGGTCCCTGCCTCGCCTTATATAGTCCGGGAGGCAGGGTTACAAGTCGGAGTAGGGAGAGAGTACTAGTCGAGTACGTCCAGGAGTCCTCTATACAGTGCGGAACATGTACAGCTCCCTAACCGAGTACTACTCCCGTGTAGTCCATGTGCTCCACGCCTTCAGGTGCCGTGCAGCGCAAGGCGGGTAGTCCGAGGGGCCCACCGAGTAGTCGGTCCTGGTACCCACCGAGGTGGCGGGCCCAGGGAGGTCCATACGACACCTTTACCCTACCTCTTTTGATTGGTGGCAATGTTATCCCATAATCAAAGGTGCCGCGACGGAGCCTAGGGCATCGTGTGTGCTGCAGCCACCCGACTGCCACTAGGAGCGTGCAAAGGTATCTTGGTTGTGAGATAGCAACTCATCACACAGATCTTCTCCCTACTTTTGATTGCCTTTGCAATCACTAACACATATGGGTAACGAGCCATTCTAACGTGCATCATGAGCACCATTCCGCACGAGCATGTGCATAGTGTCTTCGCAAGCATATGCATCGCATCAACTTTGTAAAGTATTGCACTTTCAAAGCAATGAGTTGTCAAAACCCCAAATTTGTGAAATAAGTAAAGGTGTGAGCAAGCCTATTCCGAAGTTTCCGCCTAAAGCCATTATCCGTACACAAAAATTTGGAACTCTTTTATTAGCCTTCCTTTTCTTCATAATGGCCTTTTGGGAAAAAAATCCTGTCGACTTGGCCTCGTGCCGCAAATCTCGACGACTTTGTAGCATGGATCCCTTTCCTTCTAGCCAAGCGGAAACCCTAGATGTAGAAATTCTCTTGAGCAGTCAAGGTTCTCGAATAGTCAATGTGGAGAAGTCATCCATTGTGTATTCGTTCTTGGTCCGTGCTCATAACCTTCAAATCCTCAGAATCGAGCAAGGAAGTACGCCTAGGATCGATCGAAGCCTTTGGCTACACTTCTCTTTGATGCTATCACAAACGTAAAGCGTTGTACCCTGAGCTTTTCTCGTTTTGCTCCCCATCACGGTCGATTATTTAGACCGTTGAGCCCCATCGTCATCAGTGTCACGACCGTACGACGCCACGATGTCACTCTGCCATCTTTTTCCGCAACCGTATTCACGACGCCGAGACCTCACGAGCTGACCATTGTCGAGCTCCGTGTCGCCTACACTAGAAACCCGAGTGGGTCAACTGACCGTTACAGCCCCGCAGCGGTTATAAAATGGAACCGTTTAACCGGAACCGCCGGTACGAAAGCTCATTTTCCATCCAAGCTCGGCAGTATCACTGCTCTTGTTCTTCTTCGAGCTAGCCTTGGCTACAAGGCCACTAAAGCATCTCTTCCACCTACTTCAATCCCCTCGAGCAAGCTGTTCTCCCGTGTTCGTCCCCGGCGTCGAGAAGAAGCTCAGAGCAGACCGAAAGCAGAAATCCATCAAAGCTGCCACCCATGACTCCGTCTTCAGAAGAGCTCGAGTCGTTTCGCTAGACACTGTTAGGGATGTACCTCTGTATCGTAGGAGGATTATGTGTTCTATTAGCTGTGCATGTGCACATTCATCGTCCGCTTCCTCATGAACAGCGATGAGGTAGTAAGAGGACACACCTTGTACCTTTTTGTTCCATCTGCATTCCTGATCATGGGATGTGTGGACAAAGCTTTATCAATTCGATATTGTGACTATTTGGATGTCCGATTTGCATTGCTTACCGTGAACGAGTCTCGTAGAAGTATATTCGAATTATAAGTTTCTGGGTGAGATTCTGAACATGTACTAATTAGGGACTTAAAATTTTCAGATGTTCAGACCGGCATGGAATAACCCCAATGGTTTTGATGCATCGGGTAGCGGTGATCTTACGCTGCCGCCACCCACGATGTTGACCGAAGCTTTCATAGCAGCACATACCGAAGTGTTGTGCCAACTCCTGCAGGCACAACAACGAATGGCTCAACAACTACAACAAACGCCACCGACTCAACAGAAGATCCAATCTTCCAAGCCCTGTTCACCCGAAGTACCTACCCAGAGTGACATAAACGCCATTGTCGGCGCAACTCAACTGTTAGAAGGGCAGAATTCCATGCTGAACCAGATGGTGTCCGATATCATCCAAGGACGTTATGGGAAGCCATATCAAAATAGTTTGGCAGATAGTCTCTCTCAGTCCTTATCTGCCTCTATGGTCGAACAAGCCCATTTGTTCAATCTGTTGGAGGAATATGTTAACCGAGACCAGCCCCAAGCCTCCGACTCAATATTACCACTTTCTCGACTACCAATGGATCTTAGAGCAGAAGAGAGGGCAAATCGAGGCAACAAACGAGTCTTATCCGAGATAGATGTAAGTGAGTGGGAAATTACCTGTACGGAGACTTCTCCGCATGAAGGCAAAAGAAGATGTAACCCTAGCAAAGCCACTCAACTCCCCGTGGGTAAAACACCTCCGCGAGCCACGAAGTTAAAAAGGAAAAAGGAGAGGAAGAGGATCCGCCTTATCCAGAAAGCCCAGCAACAAATCTCCAAGCCCGGAGGCCTTCCACCACGTTTGTGCTACAATTGTATACAACCCGGGCATTACTCAAAGGAGTGCCTGAACCCAAGAAAGCAGAACCCCGGATCCGCTATCAACAACTACGGCAACAAGCCAAGCCCTCAAGTGGAGCAAGGCCAACTGAATTTCTTGGGTATCACCTCTATCCCAGAACCACTTCCTCACTTCCTCTTGTAGTTTCGAATCTCGGGACGAGATTCTTATTAAGGGGGGTAGACTGTGACGCCCCAGGTTTTTAATTACCGTCATTAACGCTAATGACCGGATCAGCCGAGTCAAACCGGTCAACACCGGTCAAACCTTGGTCAACCTAGGTCATCACCCCGAAAACCTCGCCAATGAACCCTAATGAACCCCTTGACCAAGCCTACACACACCCGTAGTGGACCCTTGGCCGAAGACACGATCAAACCGGCTTAACCGTTGACGTCAGCGAATGTCGTCCGGAACTTTTGCCGCATTCTCCGAAATTCACCTAAACACTTCAAAATCTACCTTTATGAAAGTTGTCCATCTTGTTGAGGGACACAACTTTCGTGTAGATTGGCATTTCAAATTTTGGGTGGAAATTGGTGAAAAACTTGATTGACCGACAGCACCTCCTGTTCACAGGGATAGGCCGGCATTCAATGTTGGCACGACGTTCCTTCAAAATCCGTCAAGAAAAACACTAGACGGCCTTTACAAAAGTTGTAGAGGGTAGTTAGTTCTACAACTTTCCTATTCATTGTTTTGTGCACTTGTGTTCAAATTTTAGGAGAAATTCGTGCTGGAAGTTGCTCAGTCTAAAATGTGCAGAGCCAGAGCGAGGCCGCGCCACGACGTCGCGTCGGCCGGTGCGTCGCGCGCGCCGCGCGCACGCCCCCTGCCGCGCGGTCACCGCCGCCTCGGCGTCCGAGCCCCGCCGGTGCATGTCCCCGAGGTCGCCCGCGCCTTCCCGAGGTCACGGCTCGCCTCCCGATGCCTCGAACGCCGGGAACGCTTCGAGCTCCGAGCCGCCGTGCGTGCACGCCTTGGACCCGTGGTCCATCCGCAGTCGCCGGTGTACGCGTGTTCACGAGGCGCCCCCGTGCACCTGTTGGTCGCTAAGGAGGTTCCCCTGCCCCTATAAGGGCGCCGTTGCCCGTTCCCCGACGCGCGGACCCCCCCCCCCCCCCCCCCCCCGCGCAAACCGAGCCGCCGCCGCCGCGCTTCCCCCGAGCGGCCGCGGTGAGCTCCGGTTCCCGCCAACCGCGAGCCCCCAACGACGTTCCTCCACCCCCCTACCCCTCCCCTAGCTCGCCGTCCCGCTCACCCGGTCGGACCGAGCCGCCCCTCGCCGGAGCGAGCGGCCGCGGCGCGCGGCCGCCCCTCCCCGGCCGCCGGCGAGCCGCTTGCCGGCGCCACCACCGACCCGCCCAAGCGCCCAAACCGAGCCCCGCTAGCCCCTAGATCACCCTCGTGCCCTTCCCCGGCCAATCCCTGCGGCGAGCTCGCCGGATTTTGCCCACCCGCGCTGGCCAGCCGCGCCTAGGGACCACATTGCAAAAGAAGAATTCTTTCTGAGGGCTTCACCGCAAAAGGTTAACTCAAATAGTAAATCCCTTTGGCTGTTTCTTGTAAATTGCGTAGAAAATCACAGAAAAATCAGAAAAATGCAAAACCAATTTTGTCGGATTCATGGTGAATTATCCTACAACTTTTGTTATTCTTGCCTGAGCTAATTCCTGTTAGTTTTGGCATGAATACAAATCTGAAAACCCTAGATCTGCAATATCTCAAAACCCATAAATCTTGTAGCTAATTTTTGGATATGTTGTGTGTTAGGTCATGACTAGCTCCTATGCCGAAAATTGCACAAAGTTGTGATTTAAATCTTTTTATAAAAATGTTTTTCCATTTCTGCCAGATCTACATAAATGATTTTTCTAGCTAAAAATAATTAGGTTTTTGTAACCAACTTTTGCACACTGTCCTTTAACTCCAAAACACACCTCTGGTGAATTAATAACAATTTTATAATTACCAGAAATATTTATTCTTGAATTATGCTTGTTTTCTTTAAAATTTCATAACTCAAGTTTCACAATGGCTCTAGGTGTATATGCTGCACCACTAGGCTAGTTTTGAGCCATATAACATGTGTGAGAAAGTTTGGATCAATTGTTGAGTAATTATTTTTGTGTGCATTTATCTCGTCCTTCTAGCTAGCTTTTGTCTTTTTCAAAAATAATTAATTTATGGCTATCCAAAGCTCGCATGTGTGTCCAGTGGCTTGTTATAGGTGTTTAGAGTGTAACACACCCTTCCACTGAATTTTCTTAATTAATTGCATGAATAAAAGCTATGGAAGCGATTAAAGGCTTAATAGTCATTTAATGGGAAAATCACCAAACCACCCTTGCTAACTTGTGTGTGGTTGTAAATCGATTTAAAAAGCTAAATGCACCTACCCACTACTGTTGTGAATTTAAATTAAATTCATTACATATGTATGTACACAGTCACTATCAAAAAGAATTTTAATAAAGAATTGCATATTGTTCCTTTTTGGAAGAGTATGCTAAATGTATTCTTATCTAGGTGAATGTGTCCAACAAATACACCCCTTGGTTGTCAAAATGGTTTGTAAGTGGTTAAAATAAAAACCGTCGACTAAATCTTGCATTTGCATCTTCGTGTAGATCTTTCCGCCAGTAGACGTACGCTCGTGCCGGAAGGAGGAGACGAAGGTGCCGACAAAGAGCTGCTGTGCGTGGACGTAGCTCAAGACCTGGACCCAAGTCCAGAAGGGCCCAAGGCCAACCTTGCCATCGAAGGCAAGCCCCGGATCATTAACCCCGTCTTTTAAAATTATGCAATTATGTGTGCTACGATTGTGCATTTACGTTTCAGGAGTTGATTTGAAACCCTAGATGCATGATCCTTAGGTACCTATGCTCTATCACTAGTATGCTAGGTCGATAGCTGCTATGCTATAGGAACCGATAGAAGTCGAGTGATGTTCATCACTCGCGAGAATAGGTTCCTAGATAGGAATCATAAGATATCCTTAAATGGATTGCTCATGTGGTAAGAGCATGGGATTGGGCTCCGGTCCAGTGGCTTTCGTGGGCTAAGCTTTTGAACGTACTAAACATTCGCCGGGAATGGGACCGGTAAGCCTAGTACCTTAATGAGGCGGCACGGGATCCTACCGTTACTACTCTTGAGAAATCTCCTAACCGGCTAGCTACTGGCAAGGTGGTGTATGGTGACTCCGGGTATCTCGCGGGGTATGCCGGATAGCCTGCACCAAGGACTGTAAGATTCGATCCCAACCCGAGGATTTTTGGAAACGGCCTGGGAAAGTTGTCCCTTTGTGGGCAGCCTACCGTGTGTTTGGGTTTACCTTGCAAGGTTTAAATCAATCGATTGTCGGCCTCTCACCGTTATCCGAGACTGCTTAATCAACTGGCCATGACATCTCATAATGATGGAACTCGAGAAATATTGATGTATGAATTAATTGCTTGTCCAATTCTTGATTGGATTAGATGGCACATTTAGAAATGGTAATCAACTAGAACTTGTGCTAAAAGATTGAAAGTAAGGATCTACTCTTAGTAGCTGTTCAGCAAAAGGAACTCCACCGACCAAAAGCCTTTCATGTCTAGAGTTTGGTGATTTAGTTATCACCCGACGGTTAAGTCTTGCTGAGTATTAGTATACTCAGCCTTGCTTTAAAAACTGTTGCTGCAGGTGTGATTGACCGGATGGGTGACGACAAGTGATGACATCACGGATGGCCTCCTGTGATGTCTACCGTTGCGCTAGTTTAATTATTTCCGCTGTATTTTCGAACTATGAACCTTTACTCCATGTCAGGAACACTAGTTTGTAATAAAATATTCTAATCTATGTTGTACTCTGGACTCGCCTTCGCGTGAGTTTTAAAGCATGTGTCGATCCTCTGTTCGATGTCCAAGTGATTTACCAGGCGTTAACCCGGCAACCAACGACAGGATGATACTTTACTATTGCTTAATGACCAAAGTGGATCGGTCCTAGGCGATAGTACGGTATTTTCCTGGACGGGTTGTCACACTTTCGCAGGGCACTGGATAGCCGCGACTGTGTTGTCTGGCTTGCGCTTGCGATTAGGACCCGAGTAGTTGTTGCCGCGACCACCTTGATCCCTGTTGATGTTGTTGTTGCCGCCCGTGTTCGGCTTGCTCTTGCCATGAATGGCGTCGTACTTGGTGTTAGCCTTGTCTTCTTCATCAGCCCAGGAGGTGATCATATCCTTGATCTGGGTGATGGAGCTCGGGCGGTGACGACCGAAGTCTTCAAAGGTGCGACGGTGGTAGAGACCGTCCTGAAAGAGGTCGATGACCTCCTTGTCGGTGACGTCGACTACGGTGGCGTGCTTGTCGAAGAAGCACCGCATGTACTTGTCGAAGAAGCACCGCATGTACTTGCGTAGGGTCCGTACCAACGGGTTGCACTGGGAGGGTTTTTCGCGCTTGGCGTAGGAAGCACTCAGTGCCGCGGGCTACCTTACCCCACCGACGTACGAGGTGAAGGAGTTTGAGCGCTTTGGCGTTCCCCGCTGCAGGGTGATCGTTACTGTGCTGCCGCACCCAGACCACGCCGACTGGTTTGACCTGAGTTTTATTTACTGGGGATTTATCACGCACGAGTCCGTGGAGTCAGCCGCCCTCAGAGTGCTGACAGACTTTTGTGACCACAACCCTACTGTGGTAGCTCTTTCCCCGTTTGGATTGTTTCCTGCTGTGAGTCCTCACGACCCAGCTTGGTTGGACCGTATGGACCATCTGCGGGAGCTACTGACCCTAGCAGAGCCGTTGGATGTTACCCAGACACTTGCCCGTTGTCTGAACGTGGTCTTCACACTCCAGGGGCTGCGTTATAACACCGCAGCAATTATTGCACAGCGCTTGGAGGCATCTAGGCGCGATTGGGAGCAACTTTTCGGCGAAGCACACCGGCGGCCGAACTTCACGCTTACCCGGGTGCGGTAGGGAGAACGACAGCCGCGTGCTAGGAGGTTCCACTGGAGCTTGAGAGAGGTGACCGCCTCCGGAGGATCGTGGACCTAGAGGCGGAGAACCATGCACTAGAGGAGGATGCCGACACACACGAGATAGAGAGGCCGACACCGCCTGCGAACATTGCCGAGATGCGGGAGCACGTGCGGGAGGCCGACGTGCGGGTGGCCGCCTTACGGGCTATAGTGGCCTTACGACCCCCCCCGGTGCGAGCACACCGGAGGAGCGAGCGGGCTGTGTCCGGTCTGGATCAGATGAGCCAGGCAGGACCACCGCTACCGACTCCCCCAGCTTCGCCTTTGTACAGTGGTGCTTCAGTGGGCAACTAGGTTGCCGACAGCAGGGAGCAGCAGGATGTCGATCCTACCGAGTTGTCTTCAAGATGTTAGAGTAGTTGGCTTGACAACACGTCTTCGTGCCAAGCAACTATTGTATCGTGTATTGTCATGATGTTTCGAAATCGAGTTGTAATGACGTTGAACCTTGTTCTATCATGTTGTAATAAGAATGCTTAAGCTTGTATGCTTTAAGTGAGTTTCGTTGTCTTTCCAAGTAAAATTTTCTTGTGTTGAATACCATATCCTTGGATAATTCGTTGCGAATGGTCACACTTGTAAAAGATTGCATTGTTTTTCTCCTCAAAACATAGGTAAAACAAAGCACCTTTACAAACATCACTCGTTGCCAGCAAATAAGTGCTCATTCGCAAACCACCTTCCTTGGTATCCGGAATGACGACGATCGTTCGAAAGTGATTATGAGCCGCGCAATTTAGTAATCGGCGTCCTAACCATGTTGAGAGAAACGATTCTATGAATCTTGGTGGCTATAGAATGTTGCTGCTTGTTACTGTCTTCCTCATTTAATTACTAATGAGATGTGATAATGCATGATCGTGCTTGTCATCATTTGGAGTAAGCTTTCGGTTATATCACTAATAACACTCACTTTTCAGATGGTGGGAACCACGCGCAGCTCTCCCAACGGTTTTGGAGCGAGTGGTAGTGGTGACTTGCCACCACCCCCGCCCATGACGCCAACGGAGGCCTTCATGGCCACCCAAACCGAGGTGCTGCGCCAGATCCTGCAGACGCAGCAGCAGATCGCCCAGCAGATGAACCGAGGGCCGCCACATGGGGCCAACCACGAGGGTCCTAACTAGGTCACCACGTACGCCCAGTTCATCGCCATGAAGCCGCCAACCTTCGCTAAAGCAGAAGACCCTCTGGAAGCTGAGGCTTGGGTCAAGGCCATAGAGGCAAAATTCTCTGCCTTTGTGCTGCCTTGCTCCGAGGAGAACAAAGCGAACTTCGCAGCACTGCAACTGCGAGGAGAAGCTTTGATGTGGTGGGACCACTTCAAGTCTATGCAGCGAGACCACGCCGTGACTTGGGAAGAGTTCAAGCAGGCTTTCAAGAGCCACCACATCCCCAAGGGTCTGATGGACAGGAAGATGAGGGAGCTGTTAGCCCTCCGTCAGGGATCTGACTCCGTGTACCGCTATGCTCAGAAATTCAATAGCTTATGCCAGTACGGTGGGCATCATGTTGATACTGATGCCAAGAAGATGGAGAGGTTCCACGACGGGCTTGATGGCAAGCTGTATGAGCGCCTAAATCTGCTCGAGCCCGCAAACTTCCATGAGCTCGTGAATAAAGCTATCTCGCAAGAGGATGCTATGAAGAAAGCCCATGGGGACAACAAGAGGATGTCCGGTTTCACCCAAGGCAGCGGGACAAACAAGAAGTTTCGCTTTGTGAAGAAGGAAGTTCCAGGCCCATCCCAGCAATCTTCAACTGGACGCTGGACGATGAAGCCATTCCAGGGCAAACCTGCCGGGAACTTCCAGTTCCGCCGTGCCCAGCAGCAGGCTCCAAAGCCTAATGCACCCCCTCGTGATGTTGGAGATCGTCATTGCTACAACTGTGGCCAGCCAGGGCACTACATTAATGAGTGTCCCAAGCCCAGGCAGATCAAGCCCAACCCGCAGACTCAGAGTACGGGAAACAAGCCTGCCACTCCGGCCAAGAAACCCATGGTGCAAGTGCGCCAGGGCAAGCTGAACTTCACCACCATGAGTGACATTCCCGCAGGAGCTCCAGTACTCACGGGTACATTCTCTCTCAACGACACTCCTGTTAAGATTTTGTTCGATTCGGGAGCTACCCATAGTTTCATCAGTGAAAGGATAATAAACAAACTGGGTTTGAAGGGTTCTCACACCACTTCCGCCTACAAGATAACTACTCCTGGAGGCCAAATCACCTCCAATGTCTTAATCCGAGGAGTGAAATTGGGTTTAGGAAGTAAAATCATCCCAACAAACCTTATCGTCATAAACTTGGTGGGGATGGATGTTATCTTGGGTATGGAATGGATGAATCAACATAAGGTGGTTCTAGATATATCAGATAGGGTCGTAGAGATCAACTCTCCTACGGTCGGGCACACTACCTTGTACCTACCTTTTCGGGACGGTACTGACTCTTGTGCCTATGTGACCATTATTTCCTCCCTTGATGAAATTCCAGTAGTGTGTGAGTACCCGGATGTATTTCCTGACGAGTTGCCTGGTATGCCCCCAGACAGAGATGTCGAGTTTGTGATCGAACTCCAGCCCGGTACCGCACCCATTTCCAAAAGACCTTATCGCATGCCACCCAAAGAGTTAGCTGAGCTAAAAACCCAACTCCAAGAATTGTTAGATAAGGGTTACATCCGCCCGAGTTCTTCTCCTTGGGGTTGCTCTGCTCTCTTTTTCAAAAAGAAAGATTGTAGCTTGAGAATGTGCGTAGATTACCGACCACTCAATGCAGTCACCATCAAAAACAAATACCCACTTCCTCAAATTGATGTTCTATTTGATCAATTGGCTGGTGCCAAAGTCTTCTCTAAGATCGACCTTCTTTCTGGCTACCACCAAATCAAGATTCGACCATGCGACATTGCAAAAACCGCTTTTTCCACTCGTTATGGTCTTTACGAGTTCTTGGTCATGTCCTTCGGACTCACTAATGCACCTGCCTACTTCATGTACCTCATGAACTCCGTATTCATGACGGAGCTCGATAAATTTGTCGTGGTCTTTATCAATGATATCCTCATCTATTCTAAGAGCGAGGAAGATCACGCCAATCATCTCCGAGTTGTCCTTCAGCGTTTGCGAGATCACAAGCTTTATGCTAAGTTCTCCAAATGCGAATTCTGGTTGAGAAGTGTCAAATTCTTAGGGCACACCATTTCCCACGATGGTATCTCCATAGATCCTAGCAAAGTTCAAGAGGTGATGGATTGGAAACCACCCAAATCCGTACATCAAATCCGCGAGCTTTCCTAGGATTGGCGGGATATTACCGTCGATTCATTCCTGACTTCTCTAGAATCGCAAAACCCATGACCGAATTGCTCAAGAAGGGAGTGAAATTCGTGTGGAGTGAAGCATGTGAGAAAGCTTTTCACACCCTCAGACAACATCTAACTTCAGCCCCAGTGCTAGCTCAACCCGATAATTCCAAACCATTCGAAGTCTTCTGTGACGCATCAGGCACCGGTCTTGGCTGTGTCCTTATGCAAGAGGGCCGAGTCATCGCGCTTCACGGGCCCTTCGACCCCATGAGCTCAACTATCCTACCCATGATCTTGAGTTAGCTGCCGTTGTTCATGCCCTCAAGATATGGAGACATTATCTAATGGGCAACCATTGCAATATCTTCACTGATCACAAGAGCCTCAAATATATCTTCACCCAGTCAGAATTGAATATGAGACGAGAGAAGATGGCTTGAGTTGATCAAGGATTATGATTTAGAAGTGCACTATCATCCCGGCAAAGCAAATGTTGTTGCGGATGCTCTTAGCCACAAGGATCATTGCAACCACCTAGAGTTAGAGCCGGTCGGTGAACCTTTGTGTGAAGAAATGAGAAGGCTCAACTTAGAAGTGGTACCGCGGGGAATCCTTTATGCCTTGACGGCGAGAGTCAAACCTTTATGACCGGATTGTCAACGCCGGCGCAATGATGCGGATGTTCAAACCATCGGGCGAGAAGCTAGCGAAGGAGACCCAAAGTACACTTGTTTTCGAAGGATCACAGGATGTGGTCTGGTTTGGAAAACGTCTAGTGGTCCCCGTTGACCCAGAACTCAAGAAAATCATTCTAGATGAAGCTCACAAGTCCAAGTTCTCTATTCATCCCGGTAGTACCAAGATGTACCAAGATCTAAAGCAGAACTTTTGGTGGTCCAATATGAAGGTGGATGTAGCCAAGTATGTAGCCGAGTGCGATACTTGCCACCGGATGAAGGCAAGTCACTTGAAATCGGCAGGAGTACTCCAACCCCTGTCGATACCTATGTGGAAATGGGACGATATTAGTATGGATTTCATTGTGGGTTTACCCCTGACCCCTAGGAAGAAAGATTCTATTTGGGTAATCGTGGATAGACTCACAAAGACCGCTCACTTCATTGCCGTGCATACCACTTACTCCGTACAACAATATGCAGAGTTGTATGTAGACCACATAGTTCGTCTGCATGGAATCCCAAAAACTATAATCTCCGATAGAGGGACTCAGTTTGTGGCCCGATTTTGGGAGCAATTGCACGAGTGTTTGGGAACTCAGCTACTCCGAAGTTCCAGTTATCATCCCGCGGTCGATGGTCGGACGGAGAGGATAAATCGAGATTCTAGAGGACATGTTGAGAGCAAGCATCTTGCACTTTGACAAGAGTTGGGACAAGTGTTTGTCCTTGGCGAGTTCTCTTACAATAACGGCTATCGAGCCGCTTGAAAATGGCACCGTTCGATGCTCTATACGGACGTAGATGCCGCACCCCACCGAACGGTCGGGGCCGGAGAAAGAACACTCTTTGGACCAGAGTTAGTTAAAGAGGCCGAAGAAAAGGTGCAAGTGATAAGAGAGAATTTGAAGATGGCCCAGATAAGACAAAAGAGTTACCATGATAAGGGAACCGCACCTCGACACTTTGAAGTGGGAGATCATGTATACTTGAAAGTATCCCCCACCAAAGGTGTGCAAAGGTTGGGAGTCAAGGGAAAGTTAGCCCCACGCTACATTGGACCCTATGAAGTAATAGAAGTATGTGGACCCGTGGCTTCCCGTATCCAATTGCCAGAACGGTTTTCCGCAGTCCACAATGTGTTCCATGTAACTCAGTTGAAGAAGGGACTGCCTGTTCCGGAGAATGAGATCATTGCAGAAGCTAATGCTTGGATCGAGCCGGATTTCTCGCTCGTCGAGCATCCATTGAAGGTACTAGACCAAAAAGAGCGAAAAACCCGGAGGCAGACCGTGCGAATGTACAAGATCCAATGGAGCCATCACACGGAAGAAGAAGCCACGTGGGAGACGGAGGATTATCTTAACACCAAGTATCCGGCTTCCTCCAATCCCGAAACGGCGAGTCTTTTCCCCATCTCTTTGTTGTCAAATCGAATCTCGGGACGAGATTCTTCTTAAGGGGGGTAGGCTGTGACGCCCCAGGTTTTTAATTACCGTCATTAACGCTAATGACCGGATTAGCCGGTCAAATGGTCAACCCTAGGTCAACCTGGGTCCTCACCCATGAAAACTCCCTAACACACCCCTAGAGACCCTTAATGAATAGTATTCACACTTGTGGGCCAACCCATGGTCAAAAGGTGGGTCAAACCCCCTTGCCATCCAGTGTCCACAGGTGTCTGCCGGAATTTTTGCCGCGTTCTCCGAATTTCACCTAAACACTTAAAATTCTACCTTTAGGAAAGTTGTAGGTCTTGTTGAGGGACACAACTTTCATGTAGAGTGGCATTTCAAATTTGGAGGGGAAAATTGTGAAAAACCCCTTGGAAGGCAGGATTCACTGCTCCTAGACATAGGCTGACATTCAAAGTTGGCATTCAAATAGATTCAAATCTAGGGAGAAAAACCCTATACAGCCTTTGTGAAAATTGTAGCTGGTACTTAGATCTGCAACTTTGGTATTCATTGTTTGGTCAAGTTTTATTCAAAATTTTGGAGAAAAAGTGGATCCAACACAGCACCAGCAACACTGTCAGGGCCAGTGCGCGCCGCGCGCGACGTCGTGCGCGTCCCGTGCACCGCCGCCGCCGCCGGCCGTCGGCCACGACCCGGTGTCCGTGTCCGTGCCCGCGCTCCCCGAGGCCTCGACGCTCGCGCCACGCCCCGTCCCGATGCCCGCGCCCCCGGAGCGCCCCGGTCCCGAGGTGCCCCGAGGCACGCGCGCCGCACGCGCGCACGCGCCACGGACCGGCGGTCCGTCGGCGGCGTCGCCGCCATACGCGCGCGCCCTCGAGCCGCCGTAGCACGGCCGGTATCTCCGCTGTCATCCCCGCGTCACCCACGGGCCGGCCGAGGGCCGGGTATTTAAGCCCTCTGCCCCTCCCCCGTGCGCCGCACCGAGCCGCCCCGCGCCATTGTCGCCGCCGCACGCCGCCGAGCTCGCCGCCGATGCTCGCCGTCGACCAACCCCGGCCGGTAGTCTCCTTAGGACCAAGTGAAGCTCCGGCACCCATTTGTTTGCCGGGGAAACCACCCCCACGCCGCCGTTCACCGGGCCGCCGCGGGTACCGCCCGGCCGGCCGCCGTGGAAGCTCGCCGCCGACCAACCCCCACGTCCCCTCCGGTTCCCTGCCACCCCTAGGTGAGCGTGTGGTCCTCCACGGCCGCTTGCCGGCCGGGATCGCCGCCGGCTCGCCGGAATCGGCCACGCCCGCGCCGCCGGCCTGGACGGGGACCCAATTGCTTAGATTTCAATTTGTTCAGGGTGCTCAGGGTAAAAGTTCAGGACTAGTTGTAAAGAACCCTATCTAACTTTTCTTACAGATTAGTCCAAGGTCTTAGAAAATTCCTAGAAATTCACAGAAAAATCAGAAAATTCCCAAACCAACTTTGTAGGGTTCAGGGTGATAAACCCCACCTCTTGGTTGTACACTCATGGCTAGATCCAAAATAGTTTTGGCAGGAAAATTACAAATGTGTTATACATGGATCTGTCATAACTTGCAAAGTATAACTCCTCTGTAGCCAAGTTTTGGATATGTTGTGTGTTAGGATATGACTAGATGCTGTGCCAAAATTTGCACAAAGTTATGCAGCAGATTTTGCTAGACAAATTCTTTTCCATTCCTGCAGTAGTTGCCTAGATGATTTTTCATGTTAAAAATATTTATGTTCTTGGGCCCAACTTGTGCACACTATCTTGTAATGCCAAAAGACACATCTTGTGAATTAATCATGAATTTTGGATTAACAGAAATGATTATTCTTGAATTATGCATGTTTTCCTTTGTAAATTAATAAACCTAATTCAGTAGAGATTCCATGTGAGCATGCTGGCTTTTTAGACTTGTTTAGGGCCAGAGAGCATGCACAAGAAAGTTTGGATCATTTTGATGCTTATTTATTTTTATATGCATTTCAGTTGAATCACTAGATAACCTTTGTTATTTTCCATAATATTTAATTTTCTAGCATCCAACACTTGCATGTGGGTCCAATGGACCAGGATAGGTGCTAGTAGGCTTAAGAAACACTCATTTAATTTTTGGTAATTTAATTGATTAATAAAAGGCTTAAATGCCCTTTTAATATTAAAGGGAAATTAAAATAAAGAGAAACCTTTAATTAAATCTTTTCCTTTTTGAAAGTATTAATTAATATAAGTAAAAGAAATTTAATTATCAGCACTGATAAGGAGTTAATTCATAAATAAAAATATTAATTACACCTTTGTTAGTGAAGAGAAAAGGAGATGAATCTTCCACATGAAATGATAAACTTAATAAAAACCTTTATTCTAATGTGGAATAAAAGACTAACCCATGTACAACCAATAACCTTCCTAAAAGGGAAACCTTAGATGAATGCTTGTTAAGGTGAATATGGCCAACTAGAGTTGGATAAGACAACAAACTATCACATCATCTAAAGTGCATTGCATTCCGTATAGATCTTCCGGACGGAGACTACTCCCTTGTCCCGGAAACCGAGGAAGGAGGAGAGGAAGGTTCACTGCAGTACGTGGACGTACTAGACACCGAGGGTGCCCAAGCTAACCTAGTCAACGAAGACAAGCTCTGGTGCATCTAACCTAGTTTTAAAAGTTCTTTATTCAATTATCTATGAATGATTGTGCATTTACGTTCAGGAGTTGAATGAAACCCTAGATGCATGATCCCTAGGTACCATGTCCCTACTAGTATGATAGGTCGATAGTGAGGACCATGTGTGGTTCGAGGACCGGTGGATGGTCGCTTCCTTGTGTGATGAGTGATTGACAACGTTGTGTGGACTGATTCTTGGCTAAGTATTGCAGGTGCAGGTTGCGGCTTGACTCGTGTTGGTGCAGGTGAAGAACAAGCGCGAAAGGTCGTCGCCGGTGAGGCCTCCGGGTGTGGAGAAGACAAGTAGGCTTCGTTCGAGGGACCCGGTGGCCGGCGGGGGTCAAGTGCGGGCCGCATGGTGGCGTGAACGGCAAGATGAAGTCGTGGACGGTTTCTTGGTTGAGCCTCAAAACCAAGGTCGAGCCGGGACTACGTGGGAGCCAAGTCATGAGTGGAGATTGGCGGAGGCTACACCGAGTTCGCGGGGTTTCCGGTGGTTCACCGAGAAAACCACCTGGGTTCCTTGGTTGATCCACAAAGCCAAGACCGGAGAACCGAAGACGCGGTGTAGCGACACCCGGACCGGTCGACCGGTGGGTCGACCGGTCGACCGGTGGGGACCGGTCGGCCGGTGAGGAGCACCGGTCGACCGTGTGCGACGACGCGGTCCGGAATCTTCGAAGCGGAGGACACGCGTCGGGATCGCATGGCTTGCGTCGAGGCTACGCAAGGTGCGGTCGCCGGGCATCCGTCCGATGGTGAAGACATCAAGAATTCCAAATCCGCCCTTGAGGGGCTTGTATCCCTAGTTAGTAGAGAAGGGCATTTTAGACATTCGGTTGCCTCCATATAACCCAAGAGGTGAGAGGATGGCAGCCAACTCTTGGAACCCTAGCTCATTAGTTTTCCTATTTTCCACCTATTTTCCTTAGGTTTTTCATAGGAATAGCAAGAGAGCTTCACGGAGAGATCTTGTTGAGAGGGATGGATGATCGGGCGGCTTGCTAGACCTTGTACGAACCTTTGTTTCATGTATAGATGATTCGGCGTGGTTCCTCAAGGTTTGGATGTGTTTTTCTCGGTTGTTCTTGGTGGTGATTTTCGGAGCCCTCTCTCGGTGATTTCTTTGGGTTGTTTTCGGGACTTTTCTCTTGGGGATTTGATGGGGGAAATTTGTGGGAACCCTTCATGGTTCTTTGGGCTGTGATTCCCCTCCCAAATCCGTGAGTAAAAGTGCTCGATTTTGGGGTTTCTTGAGTTCTTGGGTTGGAAGTGCTTTCGGCGGGATTTCTTCGATTCCTCCTTTTTGGACGAGTTTTGGTGGGATTAAACTTGGCTATGGACTCCTCATGAGGTGCTCCTAATATCCCCAAAGTCTTGTTCAAGTCCGTGGAGCGATTCGGGAGATCGAGATTTGGATTCGGGGGAGTTGACCCACGGGTGCTGTTCATCCCGAGCCCGCCGAGCTACACGGTCGACTGTGCTCTTGACCGGTCTGACCGGTGCGAGCCCTTGTGGGATTTTGCTCGGGTGAACATCTTGGTGTGTTCGTTGTTGTCCCGTGTTGCTGTTGTTTCGAGTTTGGGTCCGTTTGGTGGTCGGTTGGCCTGTTTGGTGCCTTGGGGGCTTTCAGGCTGCCATCGGTCTGACCGGTGTGTCTCACCGGTCTGACCGGTGTAGAGCCACTTAGTGGAAGTTGCTCAGTTTCACCAGCAGGGACCGGTCTGACCGGTGGTGCTCACCGGTCTGACCGGTGTGGGTCTGTAGGCTCGAGGTTTGGTTTTTCCGCTGCGTTTCTCGGGTCGGAAGGTGGTGTGTTGGTTCCTAGGTCCAGTGGCACTCCAGTGGCTACGTGGGCTTGACCAACCTTGGTAGTGAGTCGGAGACGTGTGTTGGAAGCCGTGTTCATCTTGTTGGAGTGTCGATCTCCTTCGAGAAGAATTTTTATCGGCTCCCATTCACTCCCCCCCCCCCTCTGCGGTTCGCCGTATCGGTCCTTCAAGTGGTATCAGAGCCGGTTCGGGTCTTTGTTGACTCTAACCAGTCTAAGATCCAAGGATGGCGTACCAGGAACGGGGTTCGGGTCCTCCACACTTCGATGGCAAGAACTACCAGATGTGGAGCAAGCGGATGGGTGCTTTTCTCCGCGGAAAGGGTCGGATCCTTTGGGATGTCACGGTGGACACGAGCTATGTCCAGGCCGGTTGATTTCCTCGCTCCGGGATCAAGGGACGGCTTTGACGCCAACAATAAGGCGGTCGACTACTTGTTTCGTGCTTTGTGTCGGCCCCGAGTTCGATCGGGTGCACACCGAGCACTTGGCTTGTAGGATTTGGGCGGTCTTTGAAGGAGGCTCATGTTTGGAACGCCCGGGGTTCGAGACACGGATGTATGCGACCTACCGGAGAGAGTACGAGAACTTCACTCATCTCCCCGGTGAGTCCATCGATGCCTTGTTCCAGAGGTTCACGGTGGTTGTGAACAACATGAGGGCCAATGTGGATGTGCTCCCGTACGATGATCATGATAGAGCGGTCAAGCTCTTACACTCTTTGGATCATACCATATGGGGCGAAAAGTTCGAGGCCATTGTGGAGCCAGAGAAGTATGACACTCTGATGGTGAACGAGCTGTTCTCGAAGCTCAAGTCGGCTGAGGTGGATAGGGGCATGACTGCCAAGCTCGAGGGACCGACTGATTCCCATAGTCTTGCCCTCGTTGGTGGTTCGAAAGGAAAGGCTAACACTAACCCATCCACCAGGATGTTCTCTTTCTCCTCTTTGATGTCTATGCCAGATGAGGAGTTCGACGAGCTTGGAGAGGACGAGCGGCGCTCCCGACGAGGCGGTTCGAGAGGCCGCACGAGAACCGCGTGAACGAGAGGAGGAACACGAGGACATGCTTCAAGTGCGGCAAGACCGGACACTATTTCGCTGAGTGTCCAAAGGTGAACAGCCACGACAAGCACAAGTCCAAGGACAAGAAGAAGAAGTCCAGGAAGAAGGATGATGGACATGAGAAGAAGACGCGGTCTCGAGAGAAGATGAAGAGATCGAGCGACTTCGAGTCTGATTCCGAGGACACGTCTTCAAGCTCGAGTGATGAAGACGAAGAGGATGACAAGTAGAGGAAGAAGAAGAAGAACATCAGCAAGTATCTCAACGGCCTTTGTGTGACGGGCCTAAGCCTCAAGGACGACTTCTGCGGCATGGCTCGCAGTTCGAGCGGCAAGAGAAGCCAGAAGGACGCCTCGGACTTGGATTCCGAGGATGAGGTATGTGATGAGCTCTCCTCTTTGCGCAAGGAGAATGAGGAGTTGGTTGACTTGCTTGATAATCGCGATCACATGCTTCGAGAGGCTAAGAAGCTTAGGAAGGAGCTTAGATCTTCACTCGAGGATGCTAGGACTAGAGTGGCCGAGCTAGAGAGACGGGTGCTTGATAGCAAGCTTGAGATTGATTCCCTTAAGGCTAGCCTCGTTGTTTCGGATGAGAACGATTGTCTTGATTGCTCTGTTTTCGTGGGCGACTTGGTGATCTTAGGGAGAAGTATGCCTCCAAGTGTGAGGAACTAGATGTGCTTAGGGTTGAGTTGGCTGAGCTACAATCTAGACCCACTTTGCTTGGTGCTTGCACTTCTTGCCCTAGTTTGCATGAGAAAGTTGTTGAGCTCCGTTCTCGCATTGTTTCGCTTGAGGCTGATTTGAAAGTGCCTATTCCTACTTCTTGCTCTACATGTGAGTTGCATGCTATGAAGAATTTGGATCTTGCAAAATGTGTTGGTCGCTTGCAAGATGAGAATGATAAGTTGCGTGAAGCACTGAGTTGGTTGTCGAGTCAAGAACCTCAGCTTGGTATGATGATTGCTAGCTGTAAGCGCTTTGACGGTTGGGCTTTGGGATTGGATAAGGTTGGTGAGGGCAGTGGTGAGAGAGAAAGGAAATTTGGAAATGTTTCAGTTCCACCACAACCCACACCCAAAGACAAGTTTGCATCCAAGCCAAACCAACCAAGAGAAAAACCGAGTGAGAAGGCCAGTGAAACGCCTAGTGAGAAACCAAGTGAGAAGCCTTGTGAAGAGCCTCATCCCAAGCCTAAGCCCAGATCGATCCGTTTCCATTGTGAGTTTTGTGGAAAGGATGGTCACAAGAGAGCGTTTTGCTTCAAGAGGAAGCGTGAGGAGAGAATGGCGAAGGAGTGGGCTAACAAGGACAAGTACCACCCTTTCGATGGTGTACTTGAGCCTCGTGTGCGGTTGCCCGGGGCCAAGGCGAGTGTGAAGCCGGTTCGGGCTTGGGGAGAGCGGAAGGCTGTTGGAGGTGCTTCTTCGCCCGGGTCACACCGGTCGGACCGGTGGTCGAGCCGGTGCGGCCTGGACGAGCGGCGGTTTGGGTTTCGTGCTCGTACGGGTGCGAGGGTTGTTTCGGAGGTCGTGGTTCGGTGGTTGGTCTAGAAAGTTTCTTTGGAGGCCGGTTGCTAGGCATTCTCCCCCTCGAGCTCACTACGGGGATGGGAGGAGTCATGGCTTTGAGAAGGAGAGGAGGGATGGTCCACGGGCTTTCTTTCATGGTTTTGGTCCTCCTCCAGGCAGAGAGGGTTGGTTCCCTCATGGTGGTTACCGTAGTGGTGTTCGTGGAGGTAGCTTTGGTAGGAAAGATGGTTTGGTTTGTGCTAACCCCACTTTCGAGCAAATGGCTAGGCACTGGTTTTACACATTTGGAACTAACCCCAGTGTTGAGTCGTTTGCTCGCTCTCGCTCTCGCTCTTGGTTTTGAGTTGCAGGTGGATAGCCCGGAGAACATTTAGTTGATATCGGGGGGTGGTTCTTCGGCTTCATATCCTGGTGGTGACATGTAGGTGCATCACTTTCGGGGATGGTGGACAAGGATGAGTGAATTGTGAAGAAATGATAAAGGTAAGTGTATTTGTGACCTTCGAGTGTGTGGCCTTGGTCAAGCCACTTGGTTTCTTTTGCTCTTTGCCTTATCTCATGTGTGTAAGGTGAGCTTTGTATGCTCTTTGGCCTTAATGCATGAGTTTAGGGGGAGCTTGTGAGTTTGGTGCTCCTTTGCTCTTTTGCGGTGGTGTGGAGCCCTTTTTGCCTCCCCTCGAGGAGCCGGTGGTTTGTGAGCTTTGTGTGTGGGAGCTCCTTTGTAGCATATGTATAGCTTTCCTTTGTGCATTTCTTGCATTTGGCATGGCATATGTAACATGATGTATAGGCATCCTTGTATCTTAGATTGCATGCATTTTGTATCATATGCATTGGTTAGGAAAAGCTTCTCTCATATACATTGTTCACCATGGAGTGAGATATATGTCTTTGTGAGCTTGTTTGGTATGCTACGGTTAGTTTGGCTTAGCTCTTGATGATCTTGATGAATAATCCATGGTTGATAGCTATGCTTTTGAAAAATGTCACATGTATGCTCTCTCATGTGTAAATGTCTTTACATGCTCTTGACATGTTTGTGTGGCCTTGCTATGCTTAATTTGTGGTTGGATAGCTAGCTTATTGATCATATGGGGCCAAAGGCTCATTTGCCATCATGAATGTTTAGCCCTCTTGATTTATCTTGTGGAGGAGCATAAGTTCCTTTTTGTCGCAAAGACATTTCATGTACCATTTACAAATCTGAAAATGAAATGAAAAATGCTTGGAAAATATGCTCCCATGTCATATGTGCTGAATTTAATTTGCTTTGGGTGCTAAACCGTTGCATGATGCCTACCAATGAGAAGTCTCATACATAGAAGTAGGCACATGGCTCGGTGGCTTTGACATGACATGAGGTGCTTGTGGGTGTTTGTGATGGTCTTATGATTAGAATGGTTGTCCTAGCATGAAGTTTGTGTGGCTTTGCCATTTTGATATGCTTTGATCATGTTTAGGACTTTGCTCATGAGAGGCAAGTTTTTCGCAAAATTGCCAAAATCCATCTTAGCTTCGTCCAATGGTTGTGAAACTTGGTGATCATGTAGTTGAGATCGATACGAAGCCGTAGAGTATCTAACTTGCTCATTTGGACATGTGTAGCATTCTTTGTTGAATTTTGTCTATTTGAGAAGCTCTAGGTTGAAAGTTTTGCATTTTTGGCTTGATTCATGCATTGCCAACAAGGGGGAGAAGTTTGAGCTTGAAATGGCTTACCGGACGCATTTAGAAGGTTTTCAGGTGGTTTCGAGCCATTTACGGGCTTCGTTGTACACCGGTCCGACCGGTGTGAGTCTTCGGTCCCGTAGACATGTTAGGCACCGGTCTGACCGGTGGTGATGACCGGTCTGACCGGTGTGAGCTGAAAGTGCTGCAGCTGTCCTGTTTTCAAGTGGTGTCTTGCATGCATCCGTCCAGGGGGAGGTGCATTGGTTCAGGGGGAGCTTGCATGTGTGCATGGGAGCTCTTTGTGGTTGTTCGAGCTTTGTTTTGGTGGTTTGCGCTCTTTGCTTGAGCTTTGCTTTGTCTCGGATGTCTCGAGCCGTTGCCCTTGCCTAAGGGGTCCGAGACTTGTTTCCTTCAAGTGATCTTGCTCTTTGCCTTTGTTTGGCTTTCGATCGCTTGTTGGAGTTTCTTTTTGTTCGTTTCTTTTTCTTTTCTTTTCTCTCTTGTTACTTTCGTGTGGGTGTTGTCAATGCACTCATCAAGGGGGAGATTGAGAACCATGTGCGGTTCGAGGACCGGTGGATGGTCGCTTCCTTGTGTGATGAGTGATTGACAACATTGTGTGGACCGATTCTTGGCTAAGTATTGCGAGGTGCGCGGTTGCGGCTTGACTCGTGTTGGTGCGGGTGAAGAACAAGCGCGAAAGGTCGTCGCCGGTGAGGCCTCCAGGTGTGGAGAAGACAAGTAGGCTTCGTTCGAGGGACCCGGTGGCCGGCGGGGTCAAGTGCGGGCCGCATGGTGGCGTGAACGGCAAGATGAAGTCGTGGACGGTTTCTTGGTTGAGCCTCAAAACCAAGGTCGAGCCGGGACTACGTGGGAGCCAAGTCATGAGTGGAGATTGGCGGAGGCTACACCGAGTTCGCGGGGTTTCCGGTGGTTCACCGGAAAACCACCGGGTTCCTTGGTTGATCCACAAAGCCAAGACCGGAGAACCGAAGACGGAGGTGCGGCAGGCACCGGACCGGTCCGACCGGTGGGTCCGACCGGTCGGCCGGTGGGGACCGGTCCGACCGGTGAGGAGCACCGGTCGACCGGTGTGCGACGACGCAGTCCGAATCTTCGAAGCGGAGGACACGCGTCGGGATCGCATGGCTTGCGTCGAGGCTACGCGAGGTGCGGTCGCCGGCATCCGTCCGATGGTGAAGACATCAAGAATTCCAAATCCGCCCTTGAGGGGATTGTATCCCTAGTTAGTAGAGAAGGGCATTTTAGACATTCGGTTGCCTCCATATAACCCAAGAGGTGAGAGGATGGCAGCCAACTCTTGGAACCCTAGCTCATTAGTTTTCCTATTTTCCACCTATTTTCCTTAGGTTTTTCATAGGAATAGCAAGAGAGCTTCACGGAGAGATCTTGTTGAGAGGGATGGATGATCGGGCGGCTTGCTAGACCTTGTACGAACCTTTGTTTCATGTATAGATGATTCGGCGTGGTTCCTCAAGGTTTGGATGTGTTTTTCCCGGTTGTTCTTGGTGGTGATTTTCGGAGCCCTCTCTCGATGATTTCTTTGGGTTGTTTTCAGGACTTTTCTCTTGGGGATTTGATGGGGGGAATTTGTGGGAACCCTTCGTGGTTCTTTGGGCTGTGATTTCCCTCCCAAATCCGTGAGTAAAAGTGCTCGATTTTGGGGTTTCTTGAGTTCTTGGGTTGGAAGTGCTTTTGGCGGGATTTCTTCGATTCCTCCTTTTTGGACGAGTTTTGGTGGGATTAAACTTGGCTATGGACTCCTCATGAGGTGCTCCTAATATCCCCAAAGTCTTGTTCAAGTCAGTGGAGCGATTCGGGAGATCGAGATTTGGATTCGGGGGAGTTGACCCGCGGGTGTTGTTCATCCCGAGCTGCCCAGGCTACACCGGTCTGACCGGTGCTCTTGACCGGTCTGACCGGTGCGAGCCTTTGTGGGATTTTGCTCGGGTGAACATCTTGGTGTGTTCGTTGTTGTCCCGTGTTGCTGCTGTTTCGAGTTTGGGTCCGTTTGGTGGTCGGTTGGCCTGTTTGGTGCCTTGGGGGCTTTCGAGTCGCCATCGGTCCGACCGGTGTGTCTCACCGGCTCGGCCCGGTGTAGAGCCACTTAGTGGAAGTTGCTCGGTTTACCGGCGGGGACCGGTCGGACCGGTGGTGCTCACCCCGTCCGACCGGTGTGGGTCTGTAGGCTCGAGGTTTGGTTTTTCCGCTGCGTTTCTCGGGTCGGAAGGTGGTGTGTTGGTTCCTAGGTCCAGTGGCACTCCAGTGGCTACGTGGGCTTGACCAACCTTGGTAGTGAGTCGGAGACGTGTGTTGGAAGCCGTGTTCATCTTGTTGGAGTGTCGATCTCCTTCGAGAAGAATTTTTATCGGCTCCCATTCACTCCCCCCCCCCCCCTCTCGGTTCGCCGTATCGGTCCTTCAAATAGCTGCTAAGCTATAGGACCGTTACAAGTCGGGTGATGACCTCACTCGCGAGAATAGGTTCCTAGATAGGAATCATACTATATCCTTAAATGGATTGCTCACGTGGTAAGAGCATGGGATCTGGGCTCCGGTCCAGTGGTTATGTGGGTTAAGTTTTTGAACGTACTAAGCACATGCGGGTTATGGGGCCGGTAAGCCTAGTACCTTAATGAGACGGCTAGGGATGGAACTGTCACTACTCTTGGGATTCGCTCTCACGGCTCGCCACCGGTGGTGTATGGTGACTTCGGGTATCTCGCGGGGTATGCCGGATAGCCTGCACCAAAGACTGTGGCCTTTCATCCCGAACCGGAGATTTCTGGGGACGGCCTGGGGAGTTGTCCTCGCGGGGCAGCCGACCGTGTGTTTGGGTCTACCTTGCAAGGTTTAAATCAATCGATTGTCGGCCTCTCACCGTTACCCGAGACTACTTACTCCACTAGTCATGTGATCCCTAATGATGGAAGTTGATGAATATTATGCTTGATTAATTGTAATGTACAACTTTGTTTGTACTAGTTGGCTAATGTCGTAAAGATTAAACCTACTAGAACTTGTGCTAAAATCTTGAAAGTAAGGACCTACTCTTTGTTACTTTTTAGCAAAGGCAACCCAGTAGCCAAAAAGCCTTTCATGGTCTAGTATTGGTGAAGTAGTTATCACCGACGGGTAAGTCTTGCTGAGTATTAATATACTCAGCCTTGCTATAATGTGTTGATCCAGGTATTGCCTTCAGTGATGTGTGGCCCGGTGAGATCCCGCCCGGCTGGGAGCTGGAGCGGATGGAGGACGACTGCTGAAAGCATCATGGATGGCCTCCCGTGGTGACTTCGCTGCCGCTAGTTAATTTCTGCTGCTTTTGTCAAAACTCTGAACTATTTCATCGTGATAAAACTATGGTTTGTACTGAATAAACCCCTCGGGGTACGAATTTGGATTTGAATGTTGTTGTATCTCTGGACTCGCCTTCGAGTGAGTTTTAATGCATATATTCAATCCTTATGCTCTCAAGTGATTTACCGGGCATTAACCCGGCGACTTACGACAGGATGGTACTTTATTATTGCTTAATGACCCAAGTGGATCGGTCTTAGGCGATAGTACGGTACTTTCCTGGGCGGGTTGTCACACAACCCCCGATAGATTAATCATTCTCTCAATGTAGTTTAGTCATTTTCTAGTTTAGTTGTAGTTAGGTTTGAGTAGTTAGTGAGTAACGGTAGATCAAACGCTTGTAAACCCTTGCTCCGCGGATTGAGAAGAACCTTGGGAATCCCGTGGTGAAAAAGGTGTAGGTCCGTACGCTTGCGGATCGTAGGTGGATACGTCTTTTATCCGTCAACACAGGTTGACGGTCACGATTGTCGAAGCGTTGACCACCGTTACGGACGTCGTTGCTCTTGGTCTTCTTGGAGGTAGACGGAACTCCAAGGGCACGCTTAGTTGTTCGCACTCTCTCATGGTGTGCTTGGCGTCGCGTGGAACTGGCACTGGTCGTCCATGACCATGTTGAAGTCACCTTCGAGGAAGGTGGAGGGTCTTGGCGGATCTGCTACATAGGCTTCACCAGATCGTTTGCACGACCTGGTGCCTCCGTCGTCATGGTCTTCTCCGTTGAAGTCATGCATTACCGCATCTGAGTGTCGACCTGTTTGTCGACGTAAGCCATGAAGTCACTGATGGTGTGTGCATCAGCCTCATGGATCTTCTCGAACAGCTTGAAGTTGGTGATTCCCTTCTTGTAGTAAGCGATGACGTCTTTGTCTTTGACACCCGCAAGGGTGTTGCGATTCTCGAAGTAGTGGTTAGTGTACTCACAGAGAGTTTCATCACGCCTCATCCGTACTCTTGCGAGGTGGTGAGTATTACCAGGACGATTGTAGGTCACCTGGTAATTAGTCGTGAAGAGGCGAGACAAGGTCGCCCAGAAGGTGATGCACTCTGCTGGGAGGTTATCGAGCCACAGGAGTGGTGCCTTGCCCATCACGAGGGGGAAGTATCCCGCCATGTGGTCTTCATTGCCGCTGGAGGCACATGCTGAGATGTTGTACATCTTGAGCCATATACTTGGGTCGGAGCGACCGTCGTACTTCTCAATAGCTGGCTTGAAGTCTGTTGGGTATCCGATCGTCCGGAGACATTGTGAGAAAGTTGGGAAATTGTTGACCGCTCCCGGGCTTGCAGATGGGGCATGAGCCACGGGGATAATGTAGAGGTCGTCGGGAGGGCCATTGTCTTGGTCGTACTGAGCACGTCGCAAGAGTTCCTAGTCGTGCATGATCTGGAGTTCTGTAGCTTGGATGGGGTTGTTGGCGTCAAGGGCGTCAGGGACCCCATGCTCGCGGTTGTAGTTAGCACGTAGAGCTATCTCGACTTCATCTCTTACGCGGTGGCGCTGGCTTCCCTCTGCACGATTGGCCTGGACCAGAGGAGGCTGAGCTCCTGCGTTGTGTCTTGGGTTTGGAGCGGTGTTCCCTTGAACATTGACAGCATTGGTTGCGCTGCTGACGACGTTACCAACATCATTGACCGAAGCGTTTGCTGGAGCATTGGCTGCAGCATTGGTTGGAGCATTTGCTGCAGCATTGGCTGGAGCGTTTGCTGTGGCATTAGCAGCTGGGTTGACCGGATTTGCTACTTCGTTTTTGCCTCGACCTTCTTCAGCCACCGGGTCGAGGGCCCCTGGCTATGACGTCATTGGCGAGGATGCTCCGATCTGCATCTACTTCTGGAGTAGGAACTTGCTGCAGATCTGCTGTATCTAGGACCTCTTTCTTCGATTTGGGCAGCTGCAACGCGGACGTTGGCTTCGAGGCGCTGGATCATTGGGGAATCTTCGAGGTGATTTAGAGCGGCAAGAGCGGCTCCCAAGTTGGTTTGCGGTGAGTTGTAAACTTTGAGTCTGTCGCGCTCGAAGTCTCTGAGGAGGTCTCGCGCATGCAGTCTATTGGCACAAGGTACATCATCTTGGCGTCACTACTGTGGGACAGCTGGTGCCACAAGTTCTTGTTGCCCGGCGTTGGCGTTGACTTGTCGGCCGTTGGCATTGACCTGTCCGGCATTGGCATTGACCTGTCCGGCGCTGGCATTGACCTGTTCGGTGTTAGCCGGTTGTAGGCCTGCACCTGGGGCAGCGGCAGCAATCTCTTGTTGTCGTCGGACAGCTCTGGCAGCGTTAGCGTTTTCACACTCTTGACGCTGCTCATCTATTTCTCCATCTTGCGGTGGTACATCCGCAGAGACGACCAAGATCTGCCGATCTAGGGTCTCTAACTCTTCTCCCGGATAGTTCGGGGAGATCGTTGTGTGGGCGACCTGGAACGCAAGGCGGTCTGGAGACGACTCTTTGTTCATCCGGCGACAGTGAGCCGCAGTAAGGGGTCGACGAAACTTCTTGAGGACATGACACTAGCGTGCAGTGTGTTTAGATTTCTCGTGGACAGGGCAGGGTTCATCAAGGTGATTCCTGCATCTTCCACGATCTTGAGAGTTGAGTCCAGATTCGATCTGAATCTTGCGTTTCATGTAGCGTGATGCTACATGGGTGGCGTTGCACAAGCCCAGAGGCATGCTAGAGGGTGAAGAGGTCGTGTGAGGGCACTTGACGCACTCACAGACTCTGATTGTGTTAGAGAGTATGCCCTCGACACGATCGAACCCGGCGATCAGGTCGCTAGGAGTGGGTGGGTGGGTTTTCTTTGACAGATCTGTTTCGACTATTGGTTGGTGGTGACCGCGTTACCTTCAATGACGAGGCAGGAGGCTAGAGCGGTGGATGTCGCCGGCATCGAGCCAAAAAAATGTAGACAGGGTTAGCAAGGAAGTCTGCCATGCTCTCCGGGAAGATGACGTCGTTGGTCAAAGCCATCGAGTTGCACGAATAACCTTGACTCTACCTCTACCTGGCGCGCCAACTGTCAAATGGTGAGATCTAGACAGCCCACGGGGGATGTTAATCCCTGTGGTTTATTTGTTCGGCGGGGAGGAGTCTAAGGCTAAGAACTCGAAGGTCGCACACGAGTACGCGGAACATAGAGAACACAGCGAGTTATACTGGTTCAGGCCTCCGGAGAGTAAAACCCTACGTCCAGTTCTTCGGTTTGTATTGCTGAGGAGAGCGGGATTGGTTGAGGTCACATGAGGGATCACCTCGTCCGCCTTATATTGGCCAGCGGATGAGGTCAGTTCCCGGACTCCTGGTCGGTTACGACCAGGAGACCTAAGTCTACGTTACACATCTTGCCATATCCCGTCGATCTGCTTTGGTCGAAATCCACCAATATCTTGTCTTGTACGCCAAGTCTTGAGGTTGTGATGGATTAGGTCGTCTGGGAAATCATCTAGAAGGTCTTCAAGAGGTCACGTGGGCTACCAACTAGGTCGGTTGGGCCCACTGACAGGTCGGCGAGTCTTCTGGTAGGCCGGACCCACTTGTCGGGGACGGCCGTGAGCTTGGTCAGTGGGGGCCCAGGGGTACCCATGTCTCACAATCACCCGATAACAACTCGAAGAGGAACCCGCAATTCGCGACTGTTGACGGTGTAAAACCGTGCTCAAGTTCACCGCAAGCTTACGGGTGACTTGGTGCCTTTTTCACCAAGGAGGGACCTCCCTAGATTTGTCAATCCAAGGATCAGAAGCAAACCACTAAGGTTCTCTATCTAACCTACCGGTCTAACCCTATGTGAAGCATTGATTGCATAAAGGTAACATACAAACACGAAGGGATGTATGGATCACATCCACATAGCCATAAAGGTAAGCATCAAAAGGTAACCCTAGCCTATCGTCTTCTTGTTGCCGTTCTGGCAAAGGTGACAAACCAATCTAAACCTATACTATGATAAGGATTACACTCGATATGGAGTAACCCGATATGGAGTGGTCTGATGCACGTTCACTCACCGCTTTCTCCTCCACCGTACCGTCACTACGCAAGGATATTCAACACCGAGCGATAAACCTCAGTCTGTGCACTACTACGGTGTATCCGCAAGACAAGACTATTCACCATGATTCGAACTAGTCCTACTAAAGGCATATGGTAGCTACACATATGAATGCGCATAACTCGTAGTAGATCAAAGTATGACAAGATATGGTTACATCACCGAATGTTGAAGGTACAAACGACTTGACGAGTTCAAGTTGCGGCTCCGGAACTCCACCATGGCTTTACCACGCAGGGCCAACTATGGCGGTTAGGGCATGGCCTAAGCCATCTCCTAGGCAACTCGAGGACTTACGGTTGCCGTCGGCTTCCTCTTGGTGCTTCTCCTTCGTCTCGGTGACTCTCTGATGAATGGATGGATGTGGCGGCCGGCGGAGGCAGAGGCAATAAATAGACAAGCACCTAGGGCAAAAGGGGGCGCGAACCAGGCCCAGAGTGGGCTGGGCCGGTCGGCCCAGGCCCATTTCGGCCTGGTTCGGCCCCGGTTTCCTCCCGGGTTGCTTCTTGCATGATTCGTTATTTGTGTGCACTTGCATGTGGGCCTTTGACGTCGTTTCCTTCACGGTTAAGGCTTGAATCCTTGTTATGCAAGCTTCACTGTTTTCTGGTTGAGTCCCTGAAGACTTGCACGTTGACGCTTCGGTCCTCGGGTCATTTGGGGTCATGTTCATCGCGTGTCTTGACTCTTGTCGGGCTTCATGATCTTCTTCCAAAGTGCTTGGTGAACTTATCCCGAAAGTCTTCTCTTTAGCGTAGATTTCCTGTGTAAACAAAGAACTCCAAAATCGACATGCAAGAATGAACTTGTTATATACGGGGGGTTAGTTCCAGTGTTTAGAATAATAAATCAATACCAACATAATAGGTAAACTCATAGCTAGGTTGATGGAAATTCACCGTCAACATCTCCCCCATGCTTAAACCTTGCTCGTCCTCGAGTAAGTTTTCAATGGATATCAGCATTGCCTTTCATTGTTCATACCCTGCACTTAATCACACATGAGAAAGCATAATGCTTTCCAAGTTTATATTTGTTAAAATTCCATAATGTAACTAGCTTTCATCTCTACGGAGGGTAGATATAATTTAAGCTCTTTCCACAAGTAATCAATCATGCTCCACAAAATTCGAATAGGTCTTAGAAACTTTTGAAGTGAAGAACGAGGTGAATAAAAGAGCTAAACCAAGTACAAAAATTTAAACCTTCTTGCATCTTGCTCATGAACTCTTTCATCTCACAACACTCTCAAGCCTACTTGATCTATATCCTTTCCCTCTCATTTTTGTAGGTGGAAGGGTTTTATTTGGAGCTCATAGGAAAGTTTTTATCCTACCAAGATGCTAAAGTTGAGACTATTATCAAAACAAGGCAAGCTTCTCATGGACTTATCATGACTCGTCAAAAAGGTCATTGGAAAAATAATGTTCACAAGAAGGGGGAGAGAAATAACTCACACTTTTAGATAGGTGGACATGTGCAAATGGCAAAGAATGATCCCGAGGCCCCAACGAAGTCCTCGTTATCAGATTGCACATGGTTGAAAAAATGAGTATGGGTCTTGATCTTGCAGTCCTTGGAAAATCCTTAAGCAACTAGAGAACCGGGGAGATTATTATTACTCTATATTTTTTCTTTTTCTTTTTCTTACTTTTTTCTTTTTATTTTTCTTCCTTTTTTCTTTTTTTTCTTTTTGACATGTGAGGTACTTTGGATTTTTTGTCCTCTTATCTTATTCATTTTTTATCACCCCTATAACTCTAATTTGCATAGTACCTACCTCCTCCCCCATGCTTAGACGTTTGCTCGTCCCGGAGCAAAGAGGAAGTGGTGTTAAGGTAGGTACCGGATGTCTTGAGAGGGAACTTGAATCTTCCCTTTGAAGCACCTTCTTGTGACGTGTCGTCTCCATACTCAAGTGATAGGTAGGTAGGTCAAGGAGGTTAACACAAAAGATGATGTTGGTTTAAAGAGTGGATATCCGGTGAGATTTGCAAAGCTTCCGATGTGGGAGCTCACAATGCACAGATAGAATAGGCTAGCAAAAAATAAGTTACACAAAAAACGGAATGACCAGCTTCTTAGTCACAAGCCAAAGAATCGAGCCTTGAATCAATTCACCAACAATAACTTTTGTAATCTATGGTTGCACTCAATATATAAGGCTTTGGATAGGTAGAGCAAAATGCAAGAGGTATTAATGACAAGGTTAGCATGACTTTTAAAAGCAAAAAGTAATATGTCCTTCGACCCATCCAAAGTTGAGAGCATAAAAAAACCATGGGTCTTTATTTTTATCATGACCTCCACAAAAGATTAAGCTAACATTTAATTAATTTTATATTTGTATTATAGAGAGAAATAGCTTAATCATACATAAACAAGCACAAAGTTTAAACAAAGCGACAACGGTCATCATATATCAACGAGCAAGATCAAGCCGAAATTATTTCATCATGGTGAGGACAAGGTGATGACAATAAACAAAAACTAAAACTAGGTTGTACTCCTAGAAGCCATGTTATTTAACGAGAGAGACATACAAAAGTTGCATCTAAGGTTGTTGAAGGCATATACATATATACAAGCATTTAGAAAGACAAGAACAAAGAGAGGGTTGAGGAATTGTTACCGTCCTTTGATACTTGTGATGTGGTGTGTCCTCCCCCGTGCTTAACCATTGTGCCTAGCATGGGAGAACGAAGATCGGCATCCGTAGCAACCGTGATCCTTGAACTCCAAGCGGTCTTCTTTCGTCCACCAAGTCTTCCTCCATGCTTAGCATGTTGCTAGGCACTGAAGATGGTGAACCATCTTAAAATTTTTGAAGTCCTACCGTCATGCAAGGAGATCATCATCACATTGTTGCCCTTGTTCATCCTTCAATGTCCGCCCTTTGCCACGAGCCTTGATCCCAAATGTTTCTCATCTCATCTTCTCCTACTTCCATGTTGTCCTTTATTGCTGGTTCATCTTCCACGAGTTTTTCTTCCACTTCCAGAACTTAGTTTGTACTGAATAATAGCTCCATTGCAGAGTGCTTGAAATTATCTTTCCAACGAGTGGTCAATTATCCCAATCGGACTCCGAACAAGAGAGTTACGCCATTTTTACTTTGTTGGTGCAAGCTGTCCCAGGCTGATTTCAGAATGTGTTACGCCCAAAGATTTGGTTGTAACTTCTTGCGCAGGTCTCCTAAAATGTTGATTCTTGATGCATTAGAAAGTAGACTTAATGGAGCACTTGCATATCCCATTTTCCCTTTTTGTACATCTCCGAACATGTGTTTAATCTTGATGAAAACAGCAGTGCTCCTTTCGGGATTTTGGAAGTGTTGATGATCTTGATTTCAGCTTTTATCACGAACTCATGGGAGTGATTCACCATGCCTGCAAAATAACTATAATTCACAAAGTACCCCCGAGGTGACGGTCGGGAATACTCACCCTATGCCAACGAACCATGACATCCCTACGATCTTCACTTGTTGCATAGTTAATCTAGCGAAAATACTAATGTGTGTACGTGAGTGCAAGTGTGTATGCAAATGAGAGGATGATATAAAAACAAAACAATGTTTATGCCAAATTCTAAGCTCCATACTTACAAAGTGGATGCCAAACTTCTCCCTCGCTATAAAGATTTATTAACCAAGGTAAAAACACCATGCTTATCCCAAGATTAACAACTCTTCATGGTGTAAGATAAGTGGGGCACATTGCAAAGTTTATAAACAATCCAATGCAATATGATAGCAAGGTATATATAGAACTGAATGATGTGGGTCTCTAATCATGTCTAAACACCATGTTTACACAAGATTACAAAAAGAAAAATGCCCATATCGTCATATGAAGCATTAACATAGGTACGAAAGCATTCATCATAAAGCTTCTCAAAAGATCCCAAGCTAACATAAAGTGGATGATGACAAAGAGATGGATGTGAAATGAAAATGTAAGATGTTAGCACAAGCAAACATCAGCAAGGTTTTAAAAACACTTTTGATGCGGTCTATAATAAGTAACCCATCAAAAAGAATCAATCAACCAAACTAACAAGGCTTAAGGGTAGGTTATGGGTATCCTATATTTTTGGCTCAAACAAGGATTTTGAAGAGAGGAAGTCAAGTGTAGAAATTCTAACTAAGGTGATGCTAGAGTCTTTCTACAAAACCTACGGTTTTAGGATGTCTATAGGTAGGGGAAGTTTTCCTAAAGATTTTATGGGGAGGCTAGTCAAAGTTTTTTAATTAGAAAAGAGGGAAGGAATAGTCTTGTTCAATCCGGACAACAAACGGTCAACACAATCAATCCTACCTCTATTGGCTATGGTTTTTGGTGGGGGCTATGTGAAGGCCTAGGTTGATTGACAAAGAGTTAGATCAACACAACATGCAATGCAACATAACATGGGCGAACAAAACAACATGATACGGAGGTTGTCTAAAGCAAAAACAAAAGTTAGCCTAAATTAAATAGCCACAAGTTTAGAATCAAAGGATGGTGCCAACTTCATATATCTCTCTAAAAAGACACAAAAGAAAAAGACTCTAAATTCTAATAGGTACACAAAAAGGTCTACAAGGTTTTTGAGATCAAATAACAAAGTGCTCCCTCAATAGCAATTAGATCATATAACATAGTGTTGTGGTTTTTATTAGAGCAATGGTACAATGTTACTTGATGGTTCGATTAAAGAGCACAATGTAGACGGTCATGTATATATATATATATATATATATATATATATATATATATATATATACAAAACGGTGTGCCTCCCGCTTCATTTAAAGTCATAGAGCTCGACTTTCTCACATACCTTCTTGTTGTTGCGGAGCCATGATCCTTCATGCAAGATTTGAAGGTGTTCATACAGCATTGATCCACTCTCCATGCTTGACATGATCACTTATGCTCGATGAGAGGCTTGCCCAATCGTCTCATTGCATCATCATCATCACCTTCTCCATCGCACTTTATCGATGACTCTTCTTTCACAAATTTTCCTCTCTGTCCAGATCAGACCATGTAGAAAACAATAGCTTCCATGCGTGGCGCATGAAATTGTCTTTCCATCAAGTATTTATTCACCCCCAACGGACTCCGATCGAGTGAGTTATGTCCGTTCTACTCCGGCGCTGCAATCTGTCCAAAGCTGATTTCAGACTGCACATCGCTCAATGTTTTTGTCATATCTCCTTGTACGGGTCTTCCAATTCATCAGTCTCGGATGCGTTGGTACCGGAACTTGATGGAGCTTCTGATTTTCAACTTTTTCTTCCTTGAACATGTCTGACCAGGTCCTCAAAATTGATGAAAACAGCGACGTCCGTTTTTGAGGTTGGGTGACGGTGATGCACGGGTTTGCAATTCCTTAGGGTATGACTTCTCTCATCTTAATTTATATTTAATGCCCTGCATGGTTAGTGAAACTTGGAATTTCTCCCACAATTTGCTCTTTTAAGGTCACCAGCTTGACCGAGCACAAAGCAAGTCCAAGATTTACAAATCATATTGCAAACAAACGCTTTCATAACCACAATTTATGACAAAGTAAGTTGTGATTAATTTTAGCATAAGTTTTCTTGCTCAGCACTAAGCTCTCATTAGGCAAAGGTTTATTAGGCATGTAACAAATTTTAAGCACAACAAAGCCTCTTTATCACTCTCAAGAAATTCTAGCCTATCATGATTATCAAAAGAACAAGGCGTAGAATTGAATCAACCTCACTAATGGATATGAATCATAGATATATCAAAGGAATATTATCAGCTCCAAAAGTGTCTTGAGAGGTTAATTTGTACCTTGGCCATCGAGCTTTTCATCATGAGTGGTCTCTCGGAGTTGAAAGCAAACAATCTTCAATAATTAGTGGCTTGCATTGTCTTTTCGCAATTCCTTCGTTCGTGCCACACATCATCAAGGTTGCCTTGTGTGGACTCACTATTCTTATTCATTTGTAGGACTTCACACATGTCTCAAATATCTTCATGTAACTCCATGATCCTTCGTGTGAGAGCCCAGAGTATCCGCGCCATTGGATGCCATCATTTGTGCGTAATCCATGGTGATTTCCTTCTAACATCTCCTAGCGTCGGATGTTGCCAACTTGTGCCTTATTTTGCCAATGCTCTTGGAGTCTTTGTTTTGTTCCAAACTTCTGAATTTCATCTTGTGTGGTCTAATGGAAGCGTTGCCCAAGCTTCTCTTTGTTGTCGTCGTCCTCATCTCCACTATCTTGTTCTCATCATATTGCTGATGCCTCGTTTTCGTGGATTTTCCCCTGTTTACATTACAGAACATATACAAAAATATTGTTCCATTGAAAACTTTATAAAATTATCTTTCTAACGGGTACTCATTCATCTTAATCGGAGCCCAAATGAGGGAGCTATGGCCGTTTTGTTTCCGCTCTTGCATGCTGTCCAGAAAATTTCAGAACGCGCAACCTTCGGTAATTCGGCCATACCCGCTTGTAGGAACCTCCAATTCACTTGATTCTTGATTCATTGGAAGCGTAACTTCATGGGACTTCTAAATATCCAAAGATATCCTATTGTTCTCCCTTGAGGTTGTGCAGAAATTGATGGGAACAGAAACTTCTTGTGAATTGATCTGAATATGTTGACGACCTTGATCTTGTGGTCTTCGGGGCGTTACATCGCGTCTCCTTTGGCTTTAAGTTGTCACCATTGCTGGACCAGCGAGTAGCATGATGGCAATGGTGTGTCTTCTTCATGATTTTGCTTTAGCCAAAGTGACGGGTACTTCTTCCGCAACGTGATTACTTCGAACACCTATTGATTGGACAAACAAACCTCCACAAAGCATTAGTCTTAAAACTTTAATTGACACATTGACATATCTTGTTTAGCATCACTCGTGTAGGGTGTGAACTCAATATTGGATGATGGGACACTAACAAAAGTTAGCACCTACCACTAAAGAATGAATCTTGATGTAGTCATCATCTTGTCTGAGTGGATTGTGAATTTCTCGAACGTCTTGTGTCTAGCTTTTCACCTACTTTCAAGGACACAAACAAGAAAGCAAACATATATGCAATAATAGAAATTAGGGTTAGTCAAAAAGATAGATGGATCGCCCTAGGGTTCGAGTTGCCGATCCCCGGCAACAGCGCCAGAAAAAGGGGCTTGTCGACGGTGTAAAACCGTGCTCAAGTTCACCGCAAGCCTACGGGTGACTTGGTGCCTTTTTCACCAAGGAGGGTCCTCCCTAGATTTGTCAATCCAAGGATCGGAAGCAAACCACTAAGGTTCTCTATCTAACCTACCGGTCTAACCCTATGTGAAGCATTGATTGCATAAAGGTAACATACAAACACGAAGGGATGTATGGATCACATCCACCTAGCCATAAAGGTAAGCATCAAAAGGTAACCCTAGCATATCGTCTTCTTGTTGCCGTTTCGGCCAAGGTGACAACCCAATCTAAACCTATACTATGATAAGGATTACACTCGATATGGAGTAACCCGATATGGAGTGGTCTGATACACGTTCACTCGCCGCTTTCTCCTCCACCGTACTGTCACTACGCAAGGATATTCAACACCGAGCGACAAACCTCGGTCCGTGCACTACTACGGTGTATCCGCAAGACAAGACTAATCACCATGATTCGATCTAGTCCTACTAAAGGCATATGGTAGCTACACATATGAATAAGCATAACTTGTAGTAGATCAAAGTATGGCAAGATATGGTTACATCACCGAATGTTGAAGGTACAAACGACTTGACGAGTTCAAGTCGCGGCTCCGGAACTCCACCATGGCTTTACCACGCAGTGCCAACCATGGCGGCTAGGGCATGGCCTAAGCCATCTCCTAGGCAACTCGAGGACTTGCGGCGGCCGTCGGCTTCCTCCTGGTGCTTCTCCCTCGTCTCGATGACTCTCTGATGAATGGATGGATGTGGCAGCCGGCGGAGGCAGAGGCAATAAATAGACAAGTACCTAGGGCAAAAGGGGGCGCGAACCGGGCCCGGAGTGGGCTGGGTCGGTCGGCCCAGGCCCATTTCGGCCTGGTTCGGCCCCAGTTTCCTCCCTGGTTGCTTATTGCATGATTCCTTATTTGTGTGCACTTGCATGTGGGCCTTTGACGTCGTTTCCTTCACGGTTAAGGCTTGAATCCTTGTTATGCAAGCTTCGTTGTTTTCTGGTTGAGTCCCTGAAGACTTGCTCATTGACGCTTTGGTCCTCAGGTCATTTGGAGTCATGTTCATCGCGTGTCTTGACTCTTGTCGGGCTTCATGATCTTCTTCCAAAGTGATTGGTGAACTTATCCCGAAAGTCTCCTCTTTAGCGTAGATTTCCTGCGTAAACAATGAACTCCAAAGTCGACATGCAAGAGTGAACTTGTTATATACGGGGGGTTAGTTCCAGTGGTTAGAATAATAAATCAATACCAACATTAAAGGTAAACTCATAGCTAGGTTGACTGAAATTCACCGTCAACAGCGACCCGCTCGATGGGAGTTGTGGGCACCTCACCCCTCTGTCCCGCAGAGGGACGGCGAAGGGGCATACAAACAAGTCGGAGAGCCCACCCTGATCGCCTCGAACGGGCCCAGGCTCGGGGGCTCGACGCACGGCTACACCTCCTAGATATGCACCGAACGCACGCGAACGTCGACACATGCGTATGGCACCGCCGAGGCCGGTTGAAATAAACACCTCGCATAATGACGACGCTGCGGGAAAAACCTTGAAGGAGTACACACACTCCTCCAAGGCTTCGGGGGCTAGAACCGTGGGTCCGCTAGCACGCCCCCACGGAATAGCACAACAACCAGAAGGGAAGAAAGTCCCATTAGTAAGCATCAGCATCTGCGGGGTCCTAACGGATGCCACCGCAGATGCTCGGGGGCTACTGTCGGGGACAGCCATGGGGTCCAAAAAACTAGGGGAAACCCATTTTCTTTCTAAAAAACAAAACACAAACGAACTGACAAACATAAAATACGCCCAAAACAATCACGGCTCGGTAGTAGAGGCCCACGGTCCTGGCGGCCCCAGCGGCCCACTAGAATAGTCAGCCCCAGCCACCCTCGGACGAAACTCTGCTTCGCTCGAGGGGCACAGCACCGTACTATCGAGACTCCGCCTCGCTCAAGGGCCGGACGCCCCCTCGGGTGAGGTTCCGCCTCGCTCGAGGGCTGGTCGCCCCCTCGGGTCAGGTTCCGCCTCGCTCGAGGGCCAGACACCCCCTCGAATGAGTCTCCGCCTCGCTCGAGGCTCTCACGGGCTTGCCGCCCCCGTACCTGCTCCCCCGACCGGAGCATTTAATGTTCTGACACATGCAGGCGCCCGAGTCAAAGACGAATCCACGTCGTGTCGTCCCTCTGACACATGGGGGAGATGTTGACGGTGAAAATCCATCAACCTAGCCATGAGTTTACCTTCGGTGTTGGCATAAGTTTTATACCTTATCCATTGGTACTGACCCCCGTGGTATAACAAGTTCACTTGTGCATGTCGGTTTTGGAGTTTAGTATTTATTCAGGGATTTAGCGTTGAATGCAAGACTTTCGGGATAAGTTCATCAAGCACCTTGTGACAAGACCTTGAAGCCCCGTACAAGTCCTGCAATGAAGCAAACTTAACTCCAAGAAGTCAGGGACTTGATCAGAGAAGATGACAAACTCCGAGGACCTACCCAGAAAAGTGCCGAATCTTGCAAGGCAAGGAGCTATGTCCAATTCGAAGAGAAACTGACGACAAGGGCCTACATGCAGAAGGGGGAAACATCTAGAAGACATGGGAACCGACATAGAGCAAAGGAGGCCGCGGGCTGGGCCTGGATGGGCCCAGGCCGGCCGGCCCAGCCCTGTCCAGTGCCTGTTCGCCCCCTCCTTTGCCCTAGCCGCCATTCGGGCTATTTATAGCCCCGGGGTCGAGAGCCACGCATGATCCAATTCGTCATCGACCGCCGAGGAGCAGAGAAGAGAGGGACACCATCCCAGAGAGGAGAGGGTCGAGCTAGTTGACTAGGGTTTCCCTAGCCGACGTGGGAACCTTGCACAGAAGACCACGTCGGAGTTCCCGGAGCTAGAAGCAAGATCAAGGAAGGATCCCGGTGGTGATCTTGTGTATGTATCATTGTCATAGTTGAATTATCAAGTTGAATCTATTCCTAGCGATTAAGTGTTTCATCGAAGATTTCGTTTTTCGATCGGCTTTGCTTATTCTAAATCTATTCTCGAGATAGATTACATAGGGTGTTCTTGTAGCCGCGGTGGCTAGAGGTACATGCCGGATCTTCTGAAAGAATCTCGACTTGTCTTTTGACTCGCCCTAGACTCCCCGCATGAGTAGGGATACGTTGTGACAGAACGGGGGTTCCGAAAGGCGGATGTTTTCGGATTTGGACGGGAAACCACGGTTTAAAGAGGCTTCTTATAAGATTCGATTTTCTACTTCTTCTCTTGCTTGAAACTTCAACAAAAGGCTTATTTATCTACCCAATCTTACTTTGTTATCTTCGGTCTTTAGTAGATTAGATTAGCTTCGTGTTTTTTTATCTAGATGCATTAGGGTTTCTATTTTATTGAAGATTGAAGTTACTTGGATTTACTAGATCATCTTTTGCGTCACACATTTGTTCCACGGATTCGATACCTTGGGTTCACCACTCGAGGGAAGAAGGGTCCCTTGACTACGACGGGAGACTTGTCCGCTTGTAAGTCTAAACGAATTTTGATACAACTATTAACCATCAACAAGCCCCTTTTTTCTGGCGCCGTTGCCGGGGAACAAGTGATCAAGATTTGATTTTTTATTGCCTTTCTGTGATTTTTAGTTTTCTTTTAGTTTTTCTTTTTTGCATCTACTAAACTTTGATCATCCTCAAAATAAATCTAATCTAGTTTGTCTAACCCTAGTTTCTATAGATTTGTTTTTACTTTCTACTTTTTGCATACTTTGTTTATTGCTAACACTAACAGGAGATGGACGGCTACCTCTCCAACGAACCCGATAATTTTGTGGATGATCCAGAAAAACTTTACGGGCTAAGGATACGTGAAGCACATCAAGCTAAAAGGTTGGATTTTGTAGATTCAGAGTCGGAAGACAAAGGATCGAAGGAATCACCAAAGAATTCACCACCTCAAAGTCCTCGGGAGAATCGACTTCCACCGATGGGTGACCAATCACCGCAAGAGCGCAAGATTGGGGAGCTATGCACCCCGGACATCATCGACCTACCAATCTTGAACCTTGAGGAGATCGGAAGACCGTTCGAGATCAAGACCTCAACAATCCGCATGGTGCAACATTCACCCTTCACCGGTAAAGAGGATCCGAACCTTCACCTCCAAGCATTCATTCAACTATGTCAGACTTTCAACATGGATGGGGTGACTCAAGATCAAATGAGGGCAAGGCTTTTTCCGTTCTCACTACTCGGGAAGGCTTTGCAATGGTTCCACTCTCAACCGGCGGAGACGGTGCAAAATTGGAACACGTTGATGAAGGCTTTCATGAAGGAATACTACTCACCGGGTAAAACTCAAAGCTTGCGTAATAAGATTGCCACCTTTGTTCAATATCCTACGGAAACTATCTTGGAGGCATTCGAGCGCTTCAACGAGTACACCCGGGCGGTTCCACATCACAAGTTCCCGAAGGAAGACCTCGTGCAAAAGTTCTATCAAGGACTCACCATGGCGTCAAGGACGATCATCGACGCGTCGGTGGGAGGATCCATCATCGAACTTACGCCGACGGAAGCATTCACTCTATTCAAGAAGGTCGCGGATAATGACACATGGGCGTCATCCGGGCGCCTACATCCGGTTCAACCCACGGGGAACGTCAAAGGAGTCTTGCAAGTGGAGAAGGAGGACATACTTGAAGACAAGATCGACTCGCTCATGAGGAGGTTGGAGAAGATGGAGATAGAAAAGAAAGAGGCTCAAGACTTGAAGGCCGCCGAAGCAAGATCCACATGCGAAGAATGTGGAGAGTATGGCCATGTCCGCAAAGATTGTCCGGAGGAAGCCAAAGTGCTCGACTACATGAGGAAGGGAGAATTGCCGAACTTCCGCTACGGGCAAGGTAGACCTCAATTTAATGCAAGCTCATCCATTCCGAATTTGGTTTTGCTTCATATACAATTGAAGGAGTTCATGGACGAGCAAGCCAAGATCAACAAGGACACCGTCACCAAGTTCAAGACCATAGACAAGGTGTTGGAGGACATCGATAGCAAGGTGATGGAGGTCGGAAGTTCCAATCATCAAGTGCTCAACATGATGAAGATGCTCGAGACGCAAGTTGGACAACTTGCGGGGCGCCTCACTAATGATGAAGGGAAGCTTCCGGGACAACCTAAAAGTCCCGAATCGGCGAAGGCCATTCAAACATGTTCGGGGAAGGAGACCGAAGATCCGGAACGTTCCGCGGGAGCAAGGAAGCCTAAACCATCCACCGAGGTGGAGGTAATCGCAAAGGAGAAGGTTACGGGGATCGTCACCGAAGAGCCCAAATTTGAGATGCCGGAGGAAGACACGAGGATACCGCAACTCAAGCCACGCTACTTCCGAGGTAAACATGACAACCACTTTGAGAAGTTTGTGCAGGTTGTGCGTAGACTTAGCATCAACACGCCATTACTAGATGCCCTACAAGTACCTACATATTCTCGTTACTTTAAAGACATACTTGCAAATAAATATGAGATAGCAACACTCGGGGTAGATCATGTCAAAATGTCCGAGGAGTGTAGTGCTGCTATTGCTAATGAGCTAGAGAAGCAAAAGGATCCCGGATGCCCTACAATTCCATGTTCCGTTGGTTCTTTCAACTTCAAGAAGGCGTTATGCGACCTTGGAGAAAGTGTGAGCGTCATGCCAAGGGATGTGTTCGAGAAGCTACGCCTACCATTGGAGCCTACGGGTATGTGTTTGGAGTTAGGAGATAACTCCATTCGCTATCCCTTGGGCATCACCGAAGATGTACCCGTGAAGGTCGGACACCACTTCATCCCCGTCGACTTCGTGGTGCTCGAGATGGAAGAGAGGGAGAAGCCACCGCTCATCCTTGGGAGTCCTTTCCTCAAGACCGTGGGAGCTACTATTGATGTTGGCAAGGGGGAGATCATGTTCGATATCAACAGAGAAAGGAGTTCCTTCAAGTTCCGACCACGACTCGAGGCATGCAACATGTTTGGAGTGAAGGAAGAACCAAAGAAGAAGGAGGGGCTGAAAAAGAAGAAAGAGCCAAAAAATGAACGTAAAGAAAATCAAGGAAGGTGTTGCATCCATCAAGACAAAGGAAGAAAAGCCGCCTGTGAAGACCAAAAAAATGACTAAGCAGGAAGACAAGCTCATGCCCAAGATGGTGCGGAAGTGGGTACCCAAGATTGCAACGCCCGCAAAGAGCATTGATCCGAAGTAATCAAGTGAAGAAGTCTAGCTATAGACTATAAACGAAGCGCTAGGCGGGAGGCAACCCGTTTCATCAAGTCAAGAATAAGCTACCGGGAGGACAACCCGATTCCAGGTTTTTCGAGTCATTTTAATAATTTAGTTTTGAATTTTATTACGCAAAGACATTAGACTTAGAAGTGGTTGAACAATATTAGAGACATAATTCTTGATTGAATATTTTGCTTTATCATAAACCCTTTACATGAACCCTCCTATGTGTTTGTTTGTTTCTTTTCGAGAAACCACAACCAAATAATTTCAGAACCTAACTCAACCCTTCATCCTTATTATGGTGTTGTGGTTGACTTATTTTTCATGCTAAAAACACACGAGTAGAGCCACGACTTATACCTAGGTGTTATTTAAATTTCAGCACGTGGTAGGACTCGCGTGAACCTAGAAACTAAACTTTTGGTTGGTTTAAAAATCTTTATCCTTGGTTTCTCTAGGATTAAAATTTTTCTAAACCTCATCTAATTTTGTTTTATTCAAAATCTTTCTCATTTAGCCAAAATTATAACCTAAACGTATGCCCCCATGATCAAGCCGGGAAAAGTTTGCTCTCAACCAATGAAGGCAAACTATACCGGTGATACTGATATCAACGTAGTCGGAAAATATTTTCGACTTACATTTGTTTTTAATGGTTTAAAAACTTCTCTAAATTTATGCTTGAGCTCTTCCATAGCTCTGAAAATATTTTAATTTTCGAATTAGAGGAGTGTTTAACCTTAAACATACCTAAAGGGAGGCAATCTAGTTTAAATTAATCATGCATGCACCATTGGATACCCTTTCATCAACTTTCATCAAGACCACATGCAAAGGACAAGCATGGTGGGAAGCAAGCATAAACTTTGCAGGAATTTCATGGTGGCATGTGAAGCAGGTGGAGCAAGAGAGCATGGACATGACTCAAAGCATGAAACATCAAGTGGAAGGACCAATAATGCAAGAAAAGGAGTGGACGAGAGCGTTTGGGCGGTGCAACACGTTGAGCACGCGGGCAAGAAAGTCGCGGAGGAGAAATGATTGTGCTGTAAGAAAATCGAGGCGGGGAGGAGCACCAGGCCACCCAGGCCGGTCGGCCCAAGCCGGTCGGCCTCCCCTACTTAAGGAGCCCCCTGGCTCCCGTTTTCTGCAGGCAAGCTTCCCTCTCCTTCCTCAGTTTGCGTGTTCAAGTTTGTGTGCCCAGAACCTCCGTAGACATAGCCAACCTTCCCAAGCTTGATAGCTCAAAAAATCCACAACCTTAATCCACTTAAAGTCCACATCTGAAGTAAGATTTTAAGTGCCTAGTTACCGGTTGCAACCCGGAGTTTTAGTGGAGAGAAGAGTGCTGCAACCATGTGGAAGAAAACCACAAGTCTCTTCTCCAAGAAGAAGGGTTCATCGTCATCCAAGTCGTCTTCAACGACGTCTTCAAGGAGACACTCAGTTTCCGAGCCTCCTCGGAGCATGGAGGAGGATACGACACCACCAAGGAGGAACGACGCTCTCCTCCTCGGTGGCATGAGGGCAACAAGGAGCACGTCCATGAGGTTTACCGAACCTCAAGGGCACACGGAGGAGCCGCCCGTTCCACCGACGATCGACCCATTCGACCGCGCCACCTCCATACACTCCGATATATTCATCATATGGCTTCATCATATTGTCGGAGGAGGAGGAGAAGAGGCTCTCTCGTCTTGAGAAAAGGCTTGCGGCCAACGTCGACTTCGACGACCAAGCACTCAACTACTTGGGTTTCGGAAGCGATATATATTATATGTTGGGGCACCTTGGATGGGTGCAATTCTCCAACGGAGTATCGGCGAACACCCACAAGGAGTTCGCCTTGGAAATCTTGATGACCATTGCACCTATCCTTGATGATGGGGTGCAAAGTTTATCATTCCGTTTGGAGGGAGTCCAACAAGTGGTTCCCTACGAGCATGTTAGGGAGCTACTTGGGTTCCATAAGGGAGCTCCGGAGAAAGTTGACGTGCCACCCGGCATGTTAGATGGATTTTGGAATTTGATCTCCGGAGAAGCCCACCAACAATGCAATTGCATCTGCAACCCCATTATCCGAGTATTCCACTCTTGGGTGTGCAAGAGGGTATTGGGGAGGATGAGGGAGACGAAGGTGACCGACACAGAGTTGAATTGGCTCTACTCGGCTTTAATTGCCAAGCAGCCAATAGACCCCTCATACCTTATGATCAATCGTTGGTGTTGCGAGGCAACATCGGGAGCGGGAGATATTGGTTCGGGGTGCTACCTCTCTATGTTGGCCATCTCCCTACGGCCGGGGATCACAAGAAACCCCGAACATCTTTTGCGTGGGACCTCTCTCGGCATTGAGTATTTGCGACAAGGCAAATATATTAGTGGAGATGAGAGAGGAGGTTTTCGTTTGGCCACGGTGAACCTACCCCTTCCGAATGCAAGGCTTAGGCTTTTCATCCAAGGGAGGGAAGATTAGTTGGAAGAGGGACTCCTTGTCCCGGGAAGGAAAAATAAAAGAGGAAGAATCGTAGAGGAATGATCCACCTCCGCACAAGCGGGTAGTGCACAACCCAATGTTGTTTGGCGGGATTCCTCCTCCGCCAAGTTATTACGGAGGGCCACAAGAGCAAGCATGGGGGGTGGTGCACCGGTACCCCCACCAAATTATGTGGTGCCCAACGTAAACTTCGCGGAGCCCTACGCACAATATCCCCAACCACAACAAAGTGTGGCCATAATTGGAGGGTATGTTGCGAGAAATGCGCAAAACGTCGCAGCCATCCAAGCCAACGCGGCTCAACTTGGTGAGGGCAATGCAAATATTGCCTATGAGCTTGGACGCCTTCACCTAGTGGAGCCGGATCAATTCGTTGGAGGGAATGTCCAACCTTATTACGAGCAAGGGTACTACTATCAAGATTATCAACACCAACCACTGGCGGAGGACTAGGAGGAAGAAGGAACTTTAGTTTTCTTTTCTTTTCCTTTCTCTGTAATTTTCAGCTTTTGTTTGTGTGTGTTTGCGTAATATTTTCTGTTTTTATTTAAATTTCAGCAAGTGTGTTTGTTTATTTTCAGATTGTATTTTAGCTTGATTTCATCATTAAAAAAAGACACCACCTTGTTTATATCATTGGAAAAGTTACAAAAATTTGTGCCATGATGATATATGATTATAATTGCCGCTTTGTTTATCTTTGTAATTGATTTATGCATGTTAAAGCTAGTGCTCTCTTAAAATACGAATCTGAATTTATTTAAATGCTAGCTTAATCTTTAGCGGAGGTTACGATTTAAATAAAGACCCATAGTGTTTTATGTGCTCTCAAGTTATGAATAGATTGAAGATGGTTTTTATGATAAAAAATATCGCTAACCTTGTCATGAATATCACTTGTGTGTTGCTCAACCTATCCAGAGCCTAATATATATTTGAGTGCATAAACCTTAGTGTACAAGATTTATTTTTGAGTGAGTTATTGCAGGCCATGATTTCTCTGGCCCGAGACTAAGAAGCTGGTCATTCCATTTTTGCGTATCTATCTTTTTGCTAGCCTTTTATTCGTGCATTGTGCATCCCCACATTGGAGATCTCACAAACCTCGCCGGATATCCACCCTTAAAACCAAATATCATCTTTTGTGATTACCTCCTTGACCACAACCTATCATTGAGAATGGATCATCAATTCAAGGAAGATCGCAAGACGGTGTCAACATTGAAGAATTCAAGTATCTCTCCAAGGAAAAATATTTCCGGTACCTACCTTCTTTATCGCCTCTTTACTCGAGGACGAGCAACGTCTAAGCATGGGGGAGGAGATAGGTACGATGCAATTTTTAGAGTTCAAAAGGGGGGCAAATAAAAAATTTTATGAGAAAGAAAGATAAGAGAAAAAAATGATGATGAATGAGAAAAAGAAAGAAAGAAAGAAAGAAGAGAAAAAGAAGAAAAAATATGAGTATGTGTAAAAGTAAAAATAAAGTGAACTCCCCGGTTCTCTAAAGTGCATTAGGAAATTCAAGGCTTCAAGATTAAAAGATCCATACTCAATTTTCCAACCATGTACAATTCGATAACGAGGACTTCCTTTGTGTCTCGGGATCACTCTTTGCCATTTGCACATGTCCACTCATCTCAAGTGTGTGTATTTTTCTCTTTCCCCTCCTTGATATAACATTATTTTCCAATGACCTTTTTGACGAGTCTCGGTAAGACCATGGGAAGCTTGTCTTGTTTTGACAACATCTCATTTATAAAATCTTGGTAGGACTAAACTTTCCCAAAGCTCCATATAAAGCTTACCACATATATGTTAAGAGAGGGAAAGGAGTAGAATATATAGGCTTGAGAGACAAAGTGAGATGAGAGTTCATGAGCAATATACAAGATGATTTAAATTTGTGAACTTGGTTTAGCTTTTCTTCATCTCGTTCTTTATTTCAAAAATTCTGAGATCTATTTAAACTTTGTGAGCATGTTAATACTCGTGGGATAAGCTTAATTAAGAATCTACCCTCCGTAGAGATGAAGGCTAATATATTATGGAACTTTAACGAATTAAAATTTTGAGAGCATTATGTTTTCTCATGTATGATCAAGTGCAATGTTTAAACATTGATGAGCAACGATGATATCCATCGAAGGCTTACTCGAGTACGAGCAAGGTTTAAGCATGGGGGAGATGTTGACGGTGAAAATTCGTCAACCTAGCCATGAGTTTACCTTCGGTGTTGGCATAAGTTTTATACCTTATCCATGGGTACTAACCCCCGTGGTATAACAAGTTCACTTGTGCATGTCGGTTTTGGAGTTTAGTGTTTATGCAGGGATTTAGCGTTGAATGCAAGACTTTCGGGATACGTTCATCAAGCACCTTGTGACAAGACCTTGAAGCCCTGTACAAGTCCTGCAATGAAGCAAACTTAACTCCAAGAAGTCAGGGACTTGATCCGAGAAGATGACAAACTCCGAGGACCTACCCAGAAAAGTGCCGAATCTTGCAAGGCAAGGAGCTATGTCCAATTCGGAGAGAAACTGACGACAAGGGCCTACATGCAGAAGGGGGAAACATATAGAAGACACGGGAACCGACATAGAGCAAAGGAGGCCGCGGGCTGGGCCTGGATGGGCCTAGGCCGGCCGGCCCAGCCCTGTCCAGTGCCCGTTCGCCCCTCCTTTGCCCTAGCCGCCATTCGGGCTATTTATAGCCCCGGGGTCGAGAGCCACGCATGATCCAATTCGTCATCGGCCGCCGAGCAGCAGAGAAGAGAGGGACACCATCCCGGAGAGGAGAGGGTCGAGCTAGTTGACTAGGGTTTCCGTAGCCGACGTGGGAACCTTGCACGGAAGACCACGTCGGAGTTCCCGGAGCTAGAAGCAAGATCAAGGAAGGATCCCGGTGGTGATCTTGTGTATGTATCATTGTCATAGTTGAATTATCAAGTTGAATCTATTCCTAGCGATCAAGTGTTTCCTCGAAGATTTCGTTTTTCGATCGGCTTTGCTTATTCTAAATTTATTCTCGAGATAGATTACATAGGGTGTTCTTGTAGCCGCAGTGGCTAGAGGTACACGCCAGATCTTCCGAAAGAATCTCGACTTGTCTTTTGACTCGCCCTAGACTCCCCGCATGAGTAGGGATACGTTGTGACAGAACGGGGGTTCTGAAAGGCGGATGTTTTTGGATTTGGACGGGAAACCACGGTTTAAAGAGGCTTCTTATAAGATTCGATTTGCTACTTCTTCTCTTGCTTGAAACTTCAACAAAAGGCTTAACCCGATCTCTCTAGATCGGTTTATCTACCCAATCTTACTTTGTTATCCCCGGTCTTTAGTAGATTAGATTAGTTTCGTGTTTTTTATCTAGATGCATTAGGGTTTCTATTTTATCGAAGATTGAAGTTACTTGGATTTACTAGATCATCTTTCGCGTCACACATTTGTTTCACGGATTCGATACCTTGGGTTCACCACTCGAGGGAAGAAGAGTCACTTGACTACGACGGGAGACTTGTCCGCTTGCAAGTCTAAACGAATTTTGATACAACTATTAACCGTCAACACTCTGCAAGCACCAACGGTGAAACGCAATATAGTGCCTCGAGCACATCACTGCTGGACGTACGGCCCCGTCTGGAACCAGGATAACCCCCGTGTCACTAGTTGCTTAGCACCGGCTATCGAGAGACAGATCTCAGCGCTCTTACTAGTCAGTGTCAGAACTACTTTCCACCGACATTAGAGCAGCAGCAGCGTATGGTTATCTCAATAAAATGTAGCGCTAGACATGTCACCCACGTTTAAGCAGTTTTGATCACGCCTGTGACAAGCTCTACTTTACCACCAAGTCAAATCAGTTCAGCTTTTTGCCTTTTTCTCATCTCTCTCCCTCACGTGCAAGGCTGGCGATCAACAAACTGTTTTGTTCTCTCTCCCCCACGTGCAAGGCTGGCGATCAACAAACTGTTTTGTTCCGGAAATATTTTAATCGGAGCAGCAGCTAGGGTGTTGCTTCAGAGCATCCCCCGCTCTAGCGTGTACTCGTTTAGGTCTGGTATGACCTCCTCTCTCAACTGCTTTACGTGGTTCATCACCATAAGGCAAGAAGGCAAAGAACTAAAGTAAGAACATCTGTTTGTATAATAATCTTAAGCTTTTGTAGTCTGTTCATATAATAGAGAGGTCAAGTCATGAGATAATTACCTGGACTGATATATTGTTGCTCTCCACAAAACACAGATCCATCAAGGTTATGCTGGTATTGCAAAAGCTCTTGATCATTTATTGTTTTGTTGAGGTCTGGCAAGAACTCTTCATCATCTGGTGGTAGATTGTTGAGGTCTGTCAAGAACTCTGCATATTGTGGTGGTTTGTTGAGATCAAAAGCCATGGATGATGTGTGGAGGAAGAAGAAGAAGAAAAGGGGTGTTGAAGCGCTGAGTAGCATGGTTTTATAGGCCAGAGAATGGAGGGAAAAGGGTGGGTTCAAATTTTGAATTCTAGCTGCGCTAGATGAGTGCCTGCTGATAGTTCCATAGAAGGTTCCAAGAAATTCTTGTACTGTTTGTTGTAGTGATGTGGCATTTGGAGTAACATTTGCTCACTGTATGCTGTAATATTTAAGTAATTGCTCTCACGGCAGACTTGTCCAGACTTTTGTTTTATTTATCCCAAACACGTGTGCAATAGGGGCAAAAATTGTCCTTTTACTTTGTTATTGGTATGTGTGCAACAGGATAGAATTGCATTTTTTTCATGGACAGAGGGAGTAGCGACCTCGTATTTCTTCCCTCTCTCTTCGGAGCAGACCCAAATCAGAACGCTGGAGCTGCTCTTAGGTATTAGCATTACTATCAACAAGTTTTATTTAATATATTTTTAAAACAACTTCAACTCCATGAGAGAAGTCTCTACAAAATGAGATCTTAATCAACATTTAAAGAAATATGGGGCAACATGTGGATATGAACCAAACGCAGCCTGCATAAATCCATCTTTGTCTCTTGCCACAAGCCCACAAACCCGCCCGCTTCCATGTTGCCAAAAAAATCAACCCCGCTTCCTGATTTTCTGTTGCTCTACGAAAGCCGTATTTTCAGTGTGTACGTGGGTTGGAATCCTCTGGTTGGCTTCGACTTCTTTTTCCTTCGGCAAATTCGAATAAACACAAGATGACAGGACAGGTGTCGTCCAGTCGTCGAGCCGAAAAAGATTTCGACTCCCGCCGTACTCAAAAACGCGGACCCCACATCCACGCGGACGCGTGAGCTGCACCTGCACTGCCGAATATACCACGGGCTTCGATCCGCTCCCCACCTGGGCAGCCTCCTCGCGATCTTGCGGAACTAGCGCCGCCACCCCACCACACTCTCCGCCGCAACCGCGCCCCCTTCTCGTTCCTTCTAGACCCCCCCCCCCCCCCCCCTCACACCCCACCCCACCCTGCCGAGCGCCGGCCGGCCGAGCAGGGATGGGATTCATCGGCGCGCATGGCGTGGAGACGCTGAAGCGGTACAGGTACAGCGGCGAGGACCGCTCGGTGCTGGCCAAGTACGTCCTCCAGCCCTTCTGGAGCAGATGCGTCACCCTCTTCCCGCTCTGGATGCCGTGAGTAGCGCCCCCCCCCCCCCCCCCCCCCCCCACTTGCCCTCCTCGCTCCCTCCCTGTGCTTGCGCGACCAATTTGCGCTCCTGTGATCCACGAGGATAGGTTGTTTACCGGGTTTGTAGATACGATTCCGCTGTTTGGTAGGTGTTCCCTGCTGCGTGGGTTGTTACTGGTCCAGTGGCCCAGTAGTTGCTGCTGGCTTGATGCGTCTCCTTCGCTTGTAACTTGGAACAGGCGCTGGTCACTTCGGTGTGCCGAATAGGACATGTTTGTGTGTGAATTTGGAAATGCACGGAACGCCGTATAAGGTGTTCCAGTTCCACACAGAATCACTTTTAAAAGGGAATATTGATAAGTTAAGCAGACACAAACAGTAGGGGACTGACGCCATCTAAAACTGTATAGCTGAGAAACCAAGTCTGTGTAAATGTGTGTTAACCTGTCCAGGTGTTTTACTGTTGCTGTTTTTCAGTAGCCAATGGATTCTATGCCAATTGCCTAAACAGAGCAAGAATAAATTGCATGCACTGAACTGCCTCTTAGAGTTATGCACATGTGCCATGTGGTGTAACTACAGTTCATAGATGAAACATATGTGGGTGAGCTGATGCAGAACTTTTCCCTTGTATAGTAGTATTTGAGTAATGATAAGGAAGTTCTCATCTGCCTGCCAAGTGTAGACATATCTTTACCTGTAAATTACATTTTGTTTGGTCACTCCCTTGTATGACAATGGAACTAATAACTTTTAAAATGCTGAACTTCCATATGTGAGCAGTATGTTTTGACTACCTGATTTTCTAGTGCAACCAAGCAATTGTAGCCTGCACAGCAAAGTTATTAAGCCCCATGTTCTAGACATCTGGTTATTAGTAAATTAAGCTTCAGCCCTGTGCAAACATTAAGTATCATATTGCACTCCAAAAGTTCTGCACTAACTTACAATTTTCTACTTTTGTATGCATGGATTCACAAATAGACCAAACATGGTAAGAGGTTAATGACCACATTGTCAATTCTTCATTGGATTCATCTCACCCGGTGCAGCAAATGGTTATGCTTTCCAACATTTCAGATCACGCTTACAGGATTTACATTTCTGGTTCTATCAGCGCTGCTTGGTTATGTAAGTGCCTTCCCTGCTTGAACAAGTCTGTCTTGTTTTGCTGTTAACAAGGCTACTAAGATCCCAACCTGTGCTGCTTTTGAAGTGTTCATTATGTCATGATGGTGCCCTTCATTTTCTTACTCATTGTAATGGTAATCAATTCTGCAGATATATTCGCCTCGTCTTGACACTGCTCCCCCTAGGTGGGTCCATCTTGCCCATGGATTACTTCTCTTCTTGTACCAGGTTCGTGACCAATCATGAGTCTAAATGGGCAATTAAGTCTTCGTTCTGATCCTTTGTCCCCTCACTTGACCAAATATTAATGCAATGCTTATGCAAAAGTATTTAATTTTCAAGCTTTGCAATGACCCTGCTTTTCCTGAATTAAGATTTAATTTCCTACCAAGAGGGACAAGAGCCCTGGCCGGCAAGGGTATTGTGTCAGTGTTAATGTGAGTTCAGTATTAGTGGGTGACTAATGAGTATATATCATAGCTGCCTAGGGATAGAAATGATACTGTTTGTGGTTGAATTTTGATTTCCATGTCAGCATAGAACAATTTTTTGTAGCTTATTTGCAGGTCCAATTCCAATTTAAACATGCTTTAGAGCAGTCAAAAGTATTTATCATTTACAGAAATGGGAACAAAATGTGCTTCATGTAGTCAAATGAGAGCAAACTACTCTTTTTGGCTTGATACTAATTAGCACTTAACCTGTGCCCTTTCTGGTGGTTTTGTATTGCCATGAAGGTCTCTGATATAACCATAAGACTTGCTGAAGTTTTATAGTGTGATTGCTAAACTGGTTTATTGGACTTGTACATGCTCACAACATCCAAATGCCTTAGTAAACAATTGTGGGCATGATATCTTATGTTTTTGAGATATGGGCAGTTTTACTTGGCAAATTCTAGCCCATTTATATTCATATTATTTGTTGAATTTTACATCTATTTCCTTATGGACGTTAAAAAGTTCAGAACTTGTCTGCTGGTATGCACAACAGTTCGCAAGTTGTCTAAATAAAGTGAAGATTATGAATGAGTTTCTTCAATTTTGGGAGAGTGGTTGGTATAATATTGCCTTACAGCATCTGCTTAATGGTATACTATTGCCTCCATGCTAGACTTTTGATGCTGTTGATGGTAAACAAGCGAGGCGTACTAGCTCATCAAGTCCTCTTGGAGAACTTTTTGATCATGGTACCTTTTTCTAGCCCTATTCTCTTCCTTCTCTCTCTATTATTATGACACCTTAATATCTCTGGGTTGTTATTTTACAGGATGTGATGCGCTTGCCTGTGCTGTAAGGATTTTCTAAGCTCTTTCACCTTGCCCTCCTCCTTCAAGTTTTGAGATATTTCTCTGTTTCGTTGTTAGTTTGAAGCCTTGGCTCTTGGAAGCACCTTGATGTGTGGAGGATGGACATTCTGTTTCTGGGTGGTTGCTGCTGTCCCGTTCTATCTTGCAACCTGGGAACAGTAAGATCCTCACTACTATTTTTTTGTGTACATAATATTTCAGTAAGATTTGCTCTTTTTTTTCCAAAAATCTTACTACGCTTTCTGATCATTTGATCAAATGATTATATTTGCAATGTTTGTTACTAGGCTTATAAAGCTCTGTACCTACTGTGGTATTAAGTCATCTTTGGCATTATCTAGTGTGCATGTACAGATGTACTGAATTTCTTTGCATTCATTGAGTACTCTATGGAACTGGCATTTTTAAGGAAAAGATGGATTTCATTTCTCTATATTTGCGACATTAAGAAAATTCACTTGTTCCAATCAGTGCTTAATGTATTGTTGGACCGATGCTGTTAATGTTATTTTTTCATAGCTTCTACCCATTGATATTGTATTATAACCAAAGGGCTGGAGTGTTGTTTATAAATACTTGCACTTGTGTCAACAGCTTCTTTACAAATACGCTCATACTTCCTACAATAAACGGACCAACTGAGGGCCTGATGTTGATCTATGTGTCCCATCTGTCTACATTTCTTACTGGTAACACCCCCCCCCCCCCCCAAAAAAAAAAAAAAATCACATTGAGCAATTAATTTGTTCTTGAAACTATAGTATCTATTGTTCTCAAATAAGAGCTTGCACGACTTATGTTTGTTCTCCCAATCTAGGCGCTGAATGGTGGGCACAGGATTTTCGGAAATCCCTACCCTTTTTTGGTTGGATTCCACTTCCATTTCTCTCTGGTATGTACTGTAGGAACTATCAGATATTCAGATATATTCACTGTTACCTGTGAACACAGCATTACATTTTCCTTTATGCCTTATTCCTATGTTGTTTGACTGCAAACATATAGGTAGTATTACGCTCTTTGCTACAGTATGATATCTGTTTCTTGTAAGAATCTGTTTGCAAAGAAAGTGCATGCGCTGAAGTAGCAACATTTACTCTAATTGTCTCTAAACTTCTGTTTTGTGCTTTTTTCCAGAAATCGAAATCCCCTTATATGTTATTGTGCTGATTCTTATGATCGTGGGTGCTGTTATACCTACTGTTAGATCCAAGTAAGCCTGCATTCCTTCCTCTCTCTTTTTTCCCCAGGTGATTGATAGTTCCATAATATAAAGTGGGATCTGCTAACATGTGTCTATGATGTTATTGTTGCAAATGATTGATTCTCCTAATGTGTTACCCCACCCAATCCCTCTCGATATGGAACTGCATGCAAATATTGATCCTTCTATTTTATTGAGTCACACAGACACACACTACCTTTGCAAGTGACTTTGGGATATTAGCCACAGGATAAAGCAATAATGACAATTGATAACATAATGGTGCTATGTGTCTCATATTTGTTATAGATGATTTATTATACCAATATGTTACTATGATAATGTCCTTTCTATTCACTACACAAAACTGCTTGCAAATGTTGATTTGTCCAGTTCCATTGCCTTTTGCAAATGATTTGTGTGACATTTTTCACAAGATGAAACAAGAATATTGTAAATAAACATAAATGTGTTGAATTTCTTAATTAACCTTTGCCTATAAGTGTTTCCCTTGTTGTCCAGTGTCAGTAATGTCCAAGAGGTAGTTGAGGCACGAAAAGGAAGCATGGCACTGGCATTAGCTATGGTAAACTTTTGATATTTCTCATAAGTAGAATAATATATTTTGTTAATGTTTGAAATTTGAGTAGCCTTGCTTTTCTACATTGCTTTTGGATATAGTAAGCAACCATCCACCTCAATATTTTAAGCCCTAAGCAAGTAAGCATAGAATGGTTAGCTTTTTTAGGATATATGTATCTTTAGAGCAGTATGTTTCATTAACTTCATATATGTTCACACTGCAAGTGCTGAAAAAGCAGTAGACATCTAGCTACCTCTGGTGCTGTCAGCTCCTTAGAGCATCTAAATTTGGTCAAGCTTAGGTGTTCTAATGTGTCTTTAGTTTATACTAGCAAAGGTGCCCGTGCGTTGCTACGGGTGAAGGAGATATCTGATATATAATAGACTAAACATGATTTTTTTTAAATGTATTCATGTATGTGCATTTTTATGTCGACAGTTAAAAGAGTAATAGTAGCAAATGTAGTTGAATTTTATATTATAATATTGTAATTAGGGTTACCAAATTATCTTGCTCTCATATAGGCCCTGCTGTTTGGCTCCACGTTTTATGGAACCACAGGCCAGCTGCCAGTAGCCCACCGTGCGCACGATAGGGAGAGGAAATAGTGTCGCTGTAGGATTCAGGTTGCCGGAAGCGAAGTGGATTAGGGGAGCGCCAGGACGGGACATGTGACAATTTACTTAAGGTGATTTGAGACCCCACCTGTCAATGATAGTAGTTGGACCAAACCAAAAAGTGGGCAGAAGCGGTTCTCACTTTAATAATAGGTAAGATTAGATACTTAGCTGTCTACCCTTGTGTGTTTGTCTGTTTCTGGTTGCACGCTCTTTTAGGTTATGTAACCTATTCAAGTCATATTATGAGAACTAGGAACAAACTTATCACTGCAGATAGGGATGCAATTTATATATATTTTGGGTTATTGGGTCGACCCAAAATATATATAAAATGAACTAAAATGGCATTCTGCGTAAATAATTTTGGAGAAGAAATGAACTGAAGGCAAAGTCAACGTAAATAATCAGCTGACCCAAAAAAACACTATTGGGTACCCACTTGCATCCTTAACTATAGATACCACACGCCATTAGTTTTCATGATTTTTATGTTTGTGTACTTGGCTGCAGATCCTTCCTTTTATTGCGCTGTTAGCTGGAATTTCTATTTGGTATGGCTATCAGACAACTTATTCTTGTTTATTGCATATGATACAGCTTTTTTCTGAAATCTAGGTGATATAATCAGGTCCTATTATGTGTTATGCAGGTGTTATCTTTCTCCTTCAAGTATTATGAGGAACCAGCCACATTTGCTTGTAATTGGAACTGGCTTTAATTTTGGATATTTGGTGGTAAGTTTCATGGCTTTACTTTTGTTGTTAAACCCTGTAAAACTTGTTCAATGCAACAGAGATTTATATCTAATTTTAAATTTCTTACTTGCAAAAGTTCCTTGTGACCAACTATTATAAAATGGGTTTGATTCGACGTAGCAACCTGTGAAACCACTATCCATGATATATGTTATCTCAGTGTGATTAGTACTTTAGTCTTTCATACTTGATAGTCCCATGCTACCATTAAATTGCTCACCTGGATATGGAATGCGAGCCAAGCAAGCAATTGATGACTGAATGAACTGCCAGATCATAATCGGATGTAACTTTCAGCAGTTGCATGATGTTCCTTAGTATTGTGTCATTTTGTGGTTTCATTAGGGGCAAAACCAGCACCATTATTAAGCCATAGTAACTCGTTTTATCTCTCTTGAATTTACTGTTCACCGTCTCATAATATGAACAATAATGCATGGACAGGGAAGAATGATACTTGCCCATTTGTGCGATGAGCCCAAAGGTCTAAAATCTGGGATGTTCATGGTATATGACTCTATTTAAGTCAAGTCTTCTCATCTTCACATGCAAGTGCAAGTCACTTTAAGTGCTAACTAAAAATCTTTTATTGCAGTCTTTGGTGTTTCTCTGTTTCCCGATTGCAAATGCTCTTATTGCAAAGATCAATGATGGGTAAACTCTTGACATTTATTCCACCTAGTACCCATAACATCTGACTCTTTTATTATATTATAACTACTGTAAATGTTTCACTCTTCTTACTTGCAGGACACCTTTAGTTGATGAGGTTGTGCTGCTTGTTCTGTATTGTGCATATACAGGTGAACTTGAGCATTTTCAGTTTCATAATTACACTGCATGCATTTTTAAGGAACCCAGTGTCTTCTTAGGCACTAATGGGGGGCATGGGTAGATTTATAAGTTGCTGTGTTATGGATTGGATGCGAGGGGATGGTGATTGGAGGATTTGTGGCTGATTTGTGGAGAATTAGGGCTGCAGAGCTACAGTAGCCGTGTGCTACAGTAGCCGTGGGTACTGTTCACGTGGAGGTTGAGAGAGGGGCAGCTAGGGTTGTTGGGTCGCGAGGAAACGCCGGCAAGAGAGAAGGGTTTTCCTTCTAATGTCTTGCTTGATTAGATTGATACATCTCCCCTCCTTATAAAGAGAGGATTTCTTGACCCCTAAGTAAGGACTCGATCTTATCCCTAAACCTAACCCTAATGGGCCTGCCGAGCCGGCCTATTAGACTCGGCCCATTAATCACCTGACACCTGACATTACTCCGCCCTTTTCCGAGCAGCTCGTCCTCGAGCTGCAGCATGGGAACCTTGACAATTACTCGACTCCACACAAACCTATGACCTAAAAATAAGCCTTTTACATCTCGACTTATTTGGTTATTCTTAATCTGAAATAGACTCAAGACTTTTTATTGTTTGACTCCCCGACGGTAGGCACCATCCGCCACCTGGATCTCATGGAGACCATCTGAACGAGAGGGGCGCAGGGGCACAACCACCTAGAGGCAGTCGCGACGAAGACCAACGGAGACGTCCTCGCGGTGGTCGGAGATGGTAAGCTGAGGCGCTAGGCAGTGCGTCCCCGCTTGTGACAAGGAGCAACACACCTCCCCTACCACTGTCTCCGTAGAGTTGGAATACGCCGTCTGCGGGAAAAATACCATGCGCACCCTTGGACACAGCAGCGGATCAGCACAGTTGCTGGTAGCCATCGAGCAAGTTGAGGTCGCATCCCTCTGCATCGAAGGCGAAGGCGACCGCCGCCAAAGCTGCCTCCCGATCCCGCATCTGCTTGTGTGCCTTTTGTAGCCGTCGTCGTGCTAGGAAGCCGCGCGCCGCCACCTACAGCCGCAACAACGCCTGATGTTGCGATGTCGTGGTCGCCGCCTTTGCACGGCGACGAACAGCCTGAAGGAACCGCGATGGGGTGCGGGGTTGAATCAGCTGCGGATCGAGTAGCCGTCCCACCCGCCGGCGCGCCAGGAGACCGCGTGCTGCAGCCTGCAAACGCACTGCCGCGGACACCTGTCGAGTAAGCATCTTCTCCGCCGTCTCCACTGTGAATGGTCTTGTAGACGGCGTCGGGAGTGTTGCTGCCGCCGAGGCAGGGAGGGATGCACGTGGCGGCGGCGGCGGCCCGCCCGTCAGGAGCTCGCGCAGCAGCGCCAACTCGTGAATCCCGCGGATGGCAGCGCCGTGGTCGAGGAGCATCCGCGTCACCTCCTCGGGTGAGAGGGCGTGGGGGAGCGGAGGAGGGCCCAGCGGCGCTGCGGAGAACAGGGCCGACGTAGCCCAGGGATGTGCACCGGCGGTGTAGAATCCAGCCATAGGCTCTGATACCAGATTGTTATGAATTGCGATGCGAGGGGAAGTGAATTGCGAGGGGTTTGGGGATGATTTGTGGAAATTAGGGCTGTTGCGCTACAGTACCCGCGGGTACTGTTCGCGTGGAGAAGGCTGAAAGAGGGTGGCTAGGGTTGGAGGGGCACACGGAACGCCGGCCGCGGGGCTTTGCCCACGGCCGGCAAGAGAGAAGGGTTTTTCTTCTAATCTCTTGCTTGATTAGATTGATACATCTCCCCTCTTTATAAAGAGAGGATTTCTTGACCCCTAAGTAAGGACTAGATCTTATCCATAAACCTAACCCTAATGGGCCTGCCGAGCCGGCCTATTAGACTCGGCCCATCAATCCCCTGTCACCTGACATGCTGTTTCAGATTTAAAAATAGAAATATACAAGTGTCCAGATTTTATTTTCTAATCAACTTATACTGAGATAGTGGCTAATGTTTAGTCAAATCGCTTAATTTCCAAATGATTAGTCACAACACATGATACCTTTTCTGTTATCCCTGTTATAATGGCTATGGCCAGGGATCCACATTCTCATGTTCATATCACATCCACTGCAATATATTAGGTTCTACCTTCTGCAGTCATGGTCACCTTTTATTTCAATCCTTCTGCCTGCATATCTGGTCACAATCATCATTTACAGTGTTTCATTTTTCTGACAGTGGGCCTTTATCTACACCTCGCTGTTTCGGTTGTGCATGAAATCAAGGATGCTCTTGGAATCTATTGCTTCAGGTCTGAGAATCTATGTGTTACCCTACTATTCAGAAAACTGTCATGCTAACTCTTCACCACTTGTTTTCCCTGCTGGTGCTGACAGGATAACAAGGAAGGAGGCTTGAATTTGTTGCGGTCTGGATATATTAGTTCACAAATGCTAGCACAGTAGCATGTAGCAACAATGCGTCACCATGAACGCAGGAAGTGTGCCCCCTGGAAATGCTGCAATCACCTGTTGGTTGTGCTGACAAATCGAGAGATTGAAATGCATAGTTATCTTGGTCATTTGACAGTGACACTATACAATATGGGGTTACCTATGTATGATAGTAAGAGGGCCCTTAGAAGATACTCCCAGGAATTGTACATTGTTATGATGGACGCAGATAGTGTTTGAAACTTAAATCATGCTTGGATGGAGGAATGGATAGTAATGGGCTTCAGTTTTTCTCAGTTTAATCTGGGCTTCAACCATGCTTGAACGTGCCAATGCCTGCAGCCTAACTGCCAAAGGCATTTCTCGGCTCTTTCTGATCAGCAGTTTGACGGTTCTCTTCTCAGTCATGTGGGCCGTTGCTTTGATGAAGAAACAAAGGGGCCATTGCTTCGAAGCCAGGCTTGAGTCTCTCTCATGTGGTGCTTTTGGGGTTCCCGGCTGGTTTCAGTTTTCGCTGCTCCACTCGCCTCACGGGCTCTTACCTCTTGCGGCCTGTCATCTACAGTATCCGGTCTCAGTTAAAAAGATGAAGTTGATCTAAGGAAATATTCGGTGGAGTTTACCTGATTATAGTACGGAGCACATCAAGTTTTCAACCGAATCCCTTTGCATTCGAAAAACACAAACATCAGCAAAGAGAAATCCGAGAGCCGATGTGGATGCTCGGCCACCAGAGGAAAAGAGTGATCGTGAGTTCGTGACAAAAAGCGACGTCGGCGGCTGCTCCCAGAGCCGCAAAGATACGCGCCGTGGCCGGACGCACGCCGGGGACACCAATTACACCACTGGCCACCGCCACCTCCGCACATGAACGAGAACGCACGCACACGGCGCCGGCCCGGCCCCCCTCCAGCCCTCCTCCGCCCCCGACGCGTCGGCTTCCCGCGCGCCAATGCTACCCGTCCCCCCCGGGGAGCCGGAACGAGAGCCCGAACCGAAATGATTCGCGGTGGCACGGAGAAACAGCGATGGGTTTGGCTCGCAGAAAAGAGGAGGGCTTGGTGGTGGGAGGGACGCCGCGCCGCGCGCGCACTCGATGGCGGCGTATCCGTGGCAGCAATGATGCGGCGCTTTCTGGACGCAGGGGCCAGGACGGTGGTGGATCAGGGAGCACTCCGGCGATCGAGGGGGTAGTGGATCTGGAGGAAAATCTTCAGTAGAGTACACGAGTAGCTCCCCATCCGGTTTTTCAAAAAAAAGTTCCCCATCCTCTCTCCTTGCGTAAAAGTTGCAACGCCCCCCATACCGCCGTGTGTCCTCGTGTTTTCAGATAAGGCGTCGTGTCCTTTGCTCGTACGCCGATCATTCTTGGCACCGCGAAATGATGCTAACTATACCTTCCAATGCTAGAGTCCCCATCCATCCAGGATCCAGCCACGATTCCAGGCAAGACAATCATGCTCTGCCGCCGTCAGCAGCCACAAAATCCTTCGAAAACCCTTGATGATTCTTCTAGTTGTACTCCTACTTGCAATATCGTGAAGAAGGAGGAAAACCCAAGGTTTCATAGGAGGTATCGAGCTCGCTTTATTCCGGACCAAACATGTCGTAGCGCGCTAATGGATGGATTCCATGAATGAATGATACAGCTCTCCGGGGACGGGGAGCACGTCGGGCACTAGTGGCTACCAGAAATGGGGTTCCTTTACCACAAAGGCTACCGGCGTCCGTTTGCGGCAGCCACGGATCTGGGCGAGCACGAGCGGGCCTTCCCGAGGCCGGCGAGCGACTGCTCCTGCTGCCCCCCAGACCCAGTGCCCCTCCCCACCTTGCCGATCAACCACGCGGTCAGAAAAAAAAAAGCACTCGCCTCCCCCTTTCAGCTCTGCGCAAACGCCAAACGGTAAAGAGGCCACGACGTGCCGTCGCCGGCGGCGGGGCCCGAGCAGCGCGAAGGGGTGAGGCAGAGGCCCCCGAGGCCCCGGCGCAAAGTCACCGTGTTGCACGCGAGCAAAAGCCCTCTCGGGTCCGTGGCGCGCGTACGGCCGGCCACCACCGCCCCGGCTCGGCCTCGTGTCTTTTGCCGTCGGGGAGAGGGGCCAAAAGACGTGAGAGCGACGGGTGAGTGAGAAATGGATGGGGGCATCGTGGCTGTGGCATTGGCAGCGGCGGGGTTTTGCGTGTGCCGCCACCGACGCGCGGGACCCGCGGTGGCGCGACGCCTTTTGCCGGCCGTCGTCTCCTCGTTGCCGGCCCAGGCCCCGGTCCCCGGCCACTTGCTGCGGCGGGAGCCGGGAGACGTTGACAAATTACAGGCCGGCGTGAGACGCCTCAACGGCGGCTCGTCTTTTTAGCTTTTACCGCGGGGCTTTTGTTCACTGACACGAATAGTTACCGCGGCTGCGGTTGCGCACAACTTTTTACTACAAAAAACAGTGCGACGGACGGAGTTTTGCCGTGGTACGATCCGGTACTGTTGCAGTCGGTCCCTAGGATGGCCGGTGACCACCCGTTCGCGCCTCCCGAGCAGATGCGCCGCCGCACCCGCGCCACGAGAGATCGATCCGACCACGGAACGAACGCACGGGGGCACACGGCAGTACGGCACCCTCTCGCTCGCGATCCGCACGCCCGGACCGGAACCCCCCGCGCCGTCACGGAGCCCAGCTTGTTACTGTAGGAGGAGCAGCACGCCCACCTCCACAGCCCGTGCCTGCCGCCCAGCACGGAAAGGGACGGCGCACAGACGATGGCTGCTGCATGCGACAGTGCTTCCGAGCCTGAACCCGGCCGGCCTGCTTGCGCCGTGAGGAGGGAGCTGCAACGGCAGCGGGGAGGAGCGGTGAAGACCGGCATGGGCGCGTGCGTGGGCCGGGCGGCGGATCGGAGCAAATGCGACTGCCTGGATCGATCGGTGCACGCTGCTGCTACGGCTCGCGTTCTCTCTAGGTGTACACGTACTGCTCCTTACCCTACGCCACGCAGATCGATCGGTCTGCTGCACAGTACTGCGTAAGCGTAATCGATTTTTCGGCCTGACACTCCGAAACATTTGATATCGATTATGTTGGCATGAGGTACTAATGACAACATTAAGCATTAGTACCGAGTTTAATGGTTACAACTCGGACGCTTCCGTAACACCTGATTAGGTCGGTCTTACTGAGTTATGAGTGTTAAATATAAAGTCACATCAGCAAAGTTAACAGCATGTTCGTTTGGTTGGTGGCTGATGTCTGGTGCTGATTTGTTCTGAGTGAAAAACACTGCTGGCTAGTTGTTGGTGGCTAGTTTGTTCTGAGAAAAAAGTACTGTTGAGTGGTGGCTGATAAGCCAAACGAACAGGGTGTAAGAAGAGAGAAATGGAGAGTGTCGTGAAATGAGATAGGAGAGCCACCACTATTATCCTCAACTTACACAGTTCTTAAGATTGCAGTCTCAGGGTGTTTGGTTGGCGCCACCACCTGCCAACGCCACGGGAGATCATATAGAAAAAGTGCTGCCATAACTGTTGTGGCTGCCATCATTACGGCATGCGAACGATGGTTACGAATCAAACAGCCTTTTAGCAACTGTCTGATGACCCTCTCCACTCAAACTAACCTTAGTACGAGGTTGTGCATTAGTATAGGACGTTATCCGTCACCTGGTTGCGCATTAGTAGCGACGGCTAAGTATCTATTGGGACACCCGTACACTTAATCCTGCAGTAAATATCGTTTATCCGTAGTTGAGACGTACGAAAAGTCCGTTCCACTGTACTGTGCATCGCCAGCCACAGGCTACACGTAGTATAACGGTAGGCGATCGGAGTTAAAGGCCTTCGTGTACCGACTGGGGTATGGGCCTCATGCCCTCATCGTCCCCTTTTTGCCAGAACGGATGGGGAAAAAAAAGGAAAAAGAGAGTACTCCTACGTGCTGTACGCTACGGGCCTCGCATTTATGAGACGTGCCATTTATGCTCCTCCGACCCCCAATAATTCACGGCGGCACGAGAAGCCTCCCGATGCTTTGAGACACACGCTCTGTTCGCTTGGGCTTTATCGCCCACCAAAGAACAAGATCTTCTCTTAGAACAAACCAGCCACCAAGAATGACCGTAATCCAGCAAGAAGATTTTTCTTCTCTTAGAACAAACCAAAGATCGGCCATCGGCCACCGACCAACCGAACATCTTCCTTGGTATGGCATGGCCATGCATGCTCCGCCAACCACAGGCAGAGCCATGGCTGAATGGCTCTACGGCGAGCGGGGCGTTGTTGTCGGTGCGGAATATGGTCCCGACACTAACCGGTAGATAACGCCTAAGTCTATCCCTCAATGGTCGATGCCAAGCAACAAATGACACAAGGTTTATCCCGGTTCCGCCGAGGGGGCCGTACGTCCGGCGGTGGTGTGCTCGTGGCACTATATTGCTCGGCACCGGGTGCTTGTAGTGGGGCAAGTACAAGCAAGGTGGGAGAAGAAGCGTGGCTTCCAAGTCCCCGGTGAGTGGCCGGAGATGTTATGGGAGAGTAAGAGAGTGAGTGCACAATGCGTTGTGTTCCTCCGGATCCGTCCCCCCGCCGGCCGGGGGCTCGCTTCCCCTTTTATAGGCCAAGGGGGCGGCGAGTTACATGCACGCCGCGCTACCTAGCTACGTGTAGGAGCACGTCGTGCTACGGCGTAGAGCGGGCGATCGTCCGAACGATCCACGCTGCGATCCGGCCATGATGGCCTACTTCGTTCCCGAACAGTGGCGGTTCGAGGGTAGGGAGGCGGCGGACGGTGATGGCGTTCTCTCGGTAGGCTTCGAGGGAGGTGCCGATGATGTCGGACGGGGTACGGGGAGCGGGCGAACGGCGTTCCTTCCCAATGAGCTCGCGGTGGCGGAGTGGTTGCCGCGGTGCTCGGGCGTGCGCTGCGGAGTCGGGCGTGCGCCCGCATGCGTGGGTACGGCGGCCGCGCGCGTTACGGTGGCCGGGATGGCCACCCACCGGCCTAGCGCCCCTTACCCAACTCCGCAAGGTCACGGGAAAGTGGAATCGAGGGTGCGCCCGGCCCCCTTTCGAGGGTCGGGCGCGTTAGCCGTACGGCGGCGTGCGCACGGTGTCACGGGACCGACACCGGCCGTACCGCACGGTCCATCCCACGGGGGCGGGGATGGGCTCCTTCCCCGGGGAGTTGGTGCGGCGGCACCGGGCGTGAGCCCCGGCGCATGATGGCGCCGTCCCGCGGCGTCGGGCGTTAAATGCCCAAGTACGGGGCCGGCGCACGCGTGTGGGGTGCCCGTGATCGTGGCGGGCCCCGGCCGAGGGCGGAGCGGACCCTCGAGCGAGGCGGGACTCGCTCGAGGGGGAGCGCGCCCTCGAGCGGGCGGGACCGCTCGAGGGAAGGGGCCGCCCCTCGAGCGGGGGCGGTACCGTTCGAGGAGGGAGTTGCCCCTCGAACGGGCGGAACCCGTTCGAGGAGGAGCATGCCCTCGGGCGAGTCGGAGCTCGCTCGAGGGGTCTTCCTAGGCGGGCCGCCTTGGTGGGCCTCCGAAGTCTCGCTCGCATGGGCCGTATCCCGCATGGTTAGCTCCCCGCATGGTTAGGCTTAGCTTATGTTGATGCGGGAATTTAGGTAGGGGTTCCCCCATTGTTTGAGGGGACCCTAAGGGCGGTCCCCGACAGTAGCCCCCGAGCATCGCGGGTTTGCCATTGAGGCTCCCGCGGATGCCGGAACCTGCGATAGGACGTTCTTCCCTCCTTGTTTGCGAACGCTATCCGTGGGGCCGCGCCAGCGGACCCGCGGGTCTAGCCCCCGAAGCCTGCGGGAGTGTGGGCTCTCCTGCAGGGGTTAACCGCGAGCGATTCGGTCAGAAAGGCGTGGCACATATGCCAACCGGCATCGGCGGTGTTTCAGCCGGCATCGGGGGTGCACGCTCCCCCTCGTCCTTTGTCTCCCGGCGGGTGCAATTCCAAGGAGGTGTAGCCGTGCGTCAAGCCCCCGAGCCTTGGCTCGTTCGAGGCGATCGGGTCGAGCCCGACGACTTGTTTTTTATCGCGCCCTCGCCGTCCCTCCGCGGGTCGGGAGGTGAGGTTTCCACGACTCCCATCGAGCGGGTCGCGAATCGCGGATTCCTCTTCGAGCCGCTAGCGGGTGGTTCAAGTGGACGTCCATGCCCCGTTCGATAAGGGTAGGCCGCGCGGTCCGGAGACACGTCCATGGAAGCGCTTGCGTGGGTTTGCTAGGTGGGGCTCGGTCCCGTTCGCTAGGGACCGAGGGCGCGGAAGCTCTCCCTCGGTGGGATCCCCCGGCTAGGCGCCCTCGGCCGGCTCTCGAACACGACATGTGGGGCACCCTCGAGCCGACGGGCTCGAGGAACGGCTCGAATGCGCGTGCCCTCGTCGTCCCTAACTCGTGATGCGGGGCGCCTATTCGAACCCGTCGAGGGTCGGGCTTCGAACCTCCGATCGGAAGGCCGTGCGGGGCCGTGCCTTGGCCGCCCCGGTCTTTTTCGCGTTTGCGGCCGTCGAGGGGTCCGGGCGTGCCGACCCTCGAGGTGCCGGTTGGTGGCATGGCGCGGTATGAGTGCTTTCGGTGTCGCTCTATTTCAAGCGTGACCCGGGCGATCCTCTTACGCGCGTGCCTTCTTTAGGGGGTTGACGTCGTCTCGAGTTGGGGGTCATGCCGCTCGAGGGTCCTACGCGGCATGGGTGCCCGCGGTGGCCTGCTCTACATCGAGTAGGTCCCGGCGACCTTCTCACGCTGATATCCCATCGAGGGTCGCCTTGTTTCGAGTTGGGGGTCATGCCGCTCGAGGGTCCTACGTGGCATGGGTGCCCGCGGTGGCCTGCTCTACATCGAGTAGGTCCCGGGCGACCTTCTCACGCTGATATCCCATCGAGGGTCACCCTTGTCTCGAGCCGAGGATTCGCCTCGCTCGAGGGCTCTCCTTGCTTGGCAAGGGGCCCGGGCATTTAATAGCCTTGCGGTCGTGGCCGCGGGTTTTGCAGCGCTGGCGCGCTTTTTTAGGCGCTGCGGCTGCGCGCGCGCGCGTAGTGGGCGGCGCTGCCGGCAGATGTGACGGTTTCACCTCGGTTCTTCCGGTCTCGCCGTAATGATGACCCGCCCGCAAGGTGTTAGAGCCGCCGCGGTCGTGGTGGGGCCCGCTTGTCGACGCGATGGAAAGATTCCTGCCGATTCTTGTTGGCGGGACGTGCGCTCGGAGAACTCGCCCGTCGCCTATAAACCGCGGGGAGGAGTAGGCGGCGGTTTTTTACCTTGGCTCCTCACCGTTTTAGCCCTCCGCCTCTTCGCCTTCGTCTCATCCTTGCCGTCGCGCGGGCTCGCTTGCTTAGAGCTTTCTCCTCGTTTCCTCGTCCTCCACCTTCGTACTCGTTCGTCCTCCCTCATGGCGCCGCCTCAGCCTCCGATCAGGGTCCTGGAGCCGTACGCCTGGGAGAAGTCGACCGTGACCCGGCTCGCCCTGGGCGAACTGGTCGCCGCCGGCCAGCTCTCGGCCAACGAAGAAGGGCGCCGGCGGAGTGGATCGTGCCGCCATCGTCGCACCTTGAGCCCAATCCGCCGGAGGGTTACGTGGTGAGCTTCCTCCGCTACCACGAGCGCGGCTTCAATGCGCCGGCGAGCACGTTCATGCGGGCGTTGTGCTACCACTACGGGGTGGAGCTGCACAACTTCGCCCCCAACGCTATCTCGCAGGCGGCCACATTCGTGGGCGTCTGCGAAGGGTACCTGGGGATCCCAGTCAATTGGGAGCTCTGGGTACACCTCTTCCGCGGGGAGCGCGATCACGCGGCCCCACGTCGGAGCCGAGGACCCGCCGCGCGGTGCGCGCCGGCGGGATGTCGCTTGCCCCGCGAGGGCAGCTCAAGAACTTCTACATCCCCTCGCACCATGACGACGAACAACGCCGGTTGGGAGCGGGGATGGTTTTATCTCGCGCAACGCCGAGCCGGCCTCCCTCCCTACACGGGCGGGTGTTCAAGGAGAGGCGGACTGGCCGGGGCTACGGGTTGTCCACGGCCAACCATCGGGCGCGCCGGGGGTCCGTCCTCGCCGCCTTGCGGCGGGCCGGGCGAGGGAGGGGCTCAACGCGATGGGCGTCCTCGCCTTCCTTCATCACCGGCGAATCGTGCCGTTGATGGAGAGGCCGCTCTCGCATCTTCGAGATGACGGAGGCGGCCAACCCCCGTCGACCCGGCGAGGTCGCGGATGCTCCCGACGCCGCCGGAGCGGCCGTACGCGCTCACCCGGGCGCGCGAGCGCCGTCGACACCAGGACGCCGCTACCGCGGGTCGGACCCCCGTGGGACATCGAGATGCTTCCCACCGGCCCGTTGGTGAGTGTGGCTTTCTACTCTGTTTTGGTCCTCGTTCTCGTTTATGTTTCTTGACGCGCCATTGTCACCCTTGCGCGCGATTGGTGCCGATTCAATATCGCCAAGTCCGTTCCACCCACCCCCCCGACTCCCGTGCGCTCGGCCGGGCGGCGCGGCGGGAGCGAAGAGGAGCGGGCGGCGCGCGCGAGGGAGCACGCAAGGCGGCGCCAAGCGCGTCGCGACGCACGGTCCGCCGAGTACCGGCGGCGGGAGGAGCGGGGCTCTCCTCCCCCCCGACATCGAGGAGCCCTCGTCCTCGGATCGGGACGAGGAGGAAGAGTCGAGGGGGGAGGGCCCCTCGGACGGGTGGCGCCCGCGCCCCCGTCGCCGGATCTCGCGCCGGCGTCGGGGGGCGGCTTCGTCCGGGGCGGGCGCGTCGGCGTCCGCCGCCGGGCGGTCGTCGTCGGGGGCGGCACGCGCCGCGGGGCGGCGGCGCGCGCGCGCGGAGGCGCGCGCGCGCGGCGGACGTGCCCGCGCGCGCGTCGAGCGTGCCCGCACGCGGCGGGAGTGCGTCCGCGCGAGCGGCGTCGTCGTCGAGGGGCGCGTCGGGAGGCGTGCCCGCGCGCGGGACAAGCGTGCCCCCGCGCACCGTGGCGCCCGTCGGGGGGTGCGGCGTCGGGCGCGCCCGCGCACGGGGCCGGCGTGCCCGCGCGTGCGGCGGCGCCATCGGGGAGGCGCCGCGTCGGGCGTGACCGCTACACCGGCCCCGTCCGAGGCCTCGAGGAAAAGGAAGCGGGCCTTTTCCTCCGCGAGGTACGTAGCCTTGCCTTCCTTTGTGTGGCTTTGGTGTGCTTCGGTGGTTAGATGTTCTAACTCTCCGTTCGTGATTGCGCGGGCGGTGCCGACCGTTCCTCCTCTTGCACCGGCCAAGGTGCCGAGGACGGATGCGCCGATCCCCACCCGGCGGCGCTCGTCGAGGGGGTCGCGCCGAGGGAACGAGCGCGGCGGCGGGCATGAGCTCGCAAGGCCCAGCCGGGGCTTCGAGGCCCCGGCCGGTGGATCAACCCGCCGCGCCGCGGCCCGCAGGTCGCCGGGGGCGGGCCGGGCGCCGGTCGCCATGGAGGCGCGAGCCGCGGTGGTGGCTACGGTGGAGGTGCCGCCGCGGTGGCGGCCGCTACGGAGGAGGCGGAGCGGGCGCAGCCTGCGGGAGCGCCGCGCGAGGTGGCGGCGCGGACGGTGGTGGCGGCCACGGCGCCACGACGGCGCCCGTGGTCGCGGAGGCGCGGGGGGAGGCGCCGGCGGAGGCGGCGCGGCGGCTCCGCCCGCCGGCGGTCCCCGTGCGGAGGTGGTGGAGCTCTCGGATGACTCCCCGCCGCACGGGTGGAACCGGTGGGCCGGGCGGCCCGCGAGCTTCCCCGAGCCCCGAGAGGGGGGGCCCTCGTGAGGCGGCACGAGGGTCGCATGACGGCGGGGGGCCGAGGGCACGATGCCGAGACCTCGTCCTCCCGCGCGCCGCCCCCGCCCGGGGGGGGGGGGGGGGGCCGTGGAGGGATCCCCCGGCGTTTGCTGACGCCCGGGGGGAGCAGGAGCTCTGGGGCGAGCTCCTGGGCCATGGCGCCACGCTCAACCGTGCGTTGAACGAAGCGCTGCGGGTCCACAGCGGCCCGGCCTGGACCGTCTTCCAGGTGAGCCACGGTTGCTCGTTTCCCTTCCTTTTTTCGTTTTCGCGTGCCGCATCCAAATTTTGGCACTTACGGGATTCGATGTGTGTTATGCCGGGGAGCTCGAGCGCCGCGCTCGCGAAAAGTACGGCGTGTTCGACCGGGTGAACGCCGAGGCCCGCCGGCTCGGGAGCGATGCGGCGCTTACGACGCGCTTGCGGATGCCCTCGGGACGCCGGACGGTGGCGGTGTGCCGGCGATGGCGTGGTGCGACGTGCTTCCCGAGAGTTCGGGGCGGGACGCGGCGCGTGACCCGAGCCTCGGGCGGATCCGCGCGGCCCTCGTCGATCGTGACGAGGCGCCGTGGAACGCGCGCGAGGACCCGGAGAAGACGCGGACGTTGGCCGCCACCGGGAGGCGGAGGTGGCCACCGCTCGCGCCGAGGCCCGGGAGCTCCGCACGTCGCTCGAGGGAGCGCAGGCGCGGCGGCCGCCGGGCCGAGGAGCGGGCGCGCGGGGCGGAGCAGCCGCGCCAAGGAGGCCGATGACCCGAAGGCCGCCTTCGACGTGAAGGTCGCGGCTCTCGTCGCCGCCGAGGGGGGCCTCCGGCGAGGAGCGCATCGCCCGTCGGGGGGCGAGGGGCGGCTCCGGCAGAGAGCAGGCCGCCCTTCGCGACGCCCGGACGGCGCTGGAGCGGGAGCGCGTCGCGCGCGAGACGGCGGAGAGGTCGGCCGGAGGAGCGGAACGCCGCATTCTCCGAGGTTGAGGATGAGGCGCCGGCGCTCGGCATCGCAATGCCGCCCAAGAGATGGCCCTCGTCGAGCAAGGCGAGACCGTCCCGGCATCTCGAGCTGGCGCTCGAGTCCGCGCGCCGCGACCTCGATCTGGAGAAGAGGCAAGTCGAGGGTAAGTTACTGTCTGACCCTGCTTGTTAGTTTTTGCTTTAGAGGGTTCGTTTCCCCCTTTCTGATTTCTTGTCGTCTTGTCGCTTCCAGGCCTGCGCACAGCTTTGGGGCACGCTGTTGGGCGGGCCGAGGCCCTGCAGGCCTCCTACAACTCCTCTGAGCAGGAGCTGCAGGAGCCGGCGGACGCGGCCCTCGAGACCCGTCGCGTCGTCGAGGAAGGCGATGCCCGGGCCGGCGGCTCGGCGGCCGCCGCCTACGCGCCCTTGGCGGCCACGTCACGGGGCGGGTGCGTCGGCGCCGCACCCGGGCGTGCGAGAAGGCCCCTCGGAGTGGTGCGATCCCACTACGAGGTCAACCTCGAGGCGGTAGCGGAAGGCTACATCGTGCCCGAGGGCGTCGAGGACGAGGTGGCCATGGAGCGTGCGGACGCGCTTGCCGCCGACGCCGCCGAGTCGCTCGCCGAGGCCTTCGAAGAATTCCTCTTCCCGACGCCGCCGATGCCGCGCTCCGCCCGCCCGAAAGCACCGGGCGCTAGGCCCGTTTTTTGTTTATGTGTATCGAATTCGGCCTCGTGGCCTCTTGTAAACAAACAAGTAGTTTCGTGAACATGGTCAGTTTGTAAATGAAATCACTTGCTTATTGCGCTTTTTGCTTCTTCTTCTTCCTGAGTAGATTCTAGTTAGGGGAGTCCGCCTTTCGCAGGGGCCCGCTGGGTTGGAGGCGAGAGAGACGGGCCATAGCCGCGCGGCGTAGGGCGTCTTCGGCTCGCGCGCTCCTTCCGCCGTGCCGCCTACGCCCGTTCGAATCATGGCTCGAGGTTGAAGTGGGGAACAAACTTAGCGCGTGTTGTTACGTTTTTTGCGCGAAAAAATGGGGCCATTTTGGGGGGGGGGGTGCCCCCCCGCAAGAGCCCCCGAGGGTAACTTGGGTTTCGGGGGAAAGCCGAGTTGCCCTTTTATTATACTTGGAGTATTTACATAGGTGACACCAACTCGGGGCGTTGGCCGTGTGTTTGTACAACGAAAAATACTTGGAAATCCTAGCTAAGGGTAGAAGCGACGTAGGCGTTGGATGTTCCAAGCGTTGGTGAGTTCTTCGCCGTCCTCGTTGGCAAGCTTGTACGTGCCTGGTTTGAGCACCTTCACCACGACGTAGGGTCCCTCCCATGGGGGCGATAGCTTGTGGCGCCCTCGGTTGTCTTGGCGTAGCCTTAGGACCAAATCCCCCTCGCTGAAATCCCTCCGACGTATCTTGCGCGCTTGGTAGCGCCGTAGGGACTGTTGATATCTTGCGGAGTGCATCAACGCCACGAGGCGTACTTCATCCACCGGTCCCGGCCGAGTCCTCGCGGGCTCGCCGGTTAGCATCCTCGTTGTAATCTCGAACCTTGGGCGACCCGTATTCCGGATCCGTGGGGAGGACGGCCTCCGCGCCATGGACTAGGAAGAACGGGGTGAACCGGTGGCTCGCTTGGGGTGGTCCTTAGGCTCCACACGACCGCCGGTAGTTCTTGGAGCCATTTCCCGCCGCATTTGTTGAGCTGGTCGAAAATTCCCGGGTTTGAGGCCTTGTAGGATCATGCCGTTGGCACGTTCTACTTGGCCGTTGGTCCGTGGGTGTGCCACAACCGCCCAATCCACGCGGATGTGGAACTTGTCGCGAACTCCAAGAATTTCCGCCCGTGAACCGGGACCCGTTGTCCGTGATGATGGAGTTTGGCACTCCAAAGCGGTAGACGATGTCCGTGAAGAACGTGACCGCCCGCTCGGCCCTCAAATTCGTAATGGGGCGCACCTCCACCCACTTGGAGAACTTGTCAATTGCAACCGGCGAGGTGGGTGAAGCCCCCGGCGCCTTCCGCGGGGCCCGACGATGTCCAACCCCCACACGGCGAACGGCCATGTTACGGGGATTGTCGCAGAGTGTGAGCGCGGCAAGTTGGTCTTGCGGGCGTAGAACTGGCACCCTTCGCAAGTGCGCACGATTTCGTTGGCGTCTGCGACCGCGGTAGGCCAATAGAAGCCTTGGCGGAACGCGTTGCCGACGAGGGTGCGCGGCGCGGCGTGGTGGCCACAGATCCCCGCGTGGATGTCCCGTAGGAGCTCGCGCCCCTCGGGAATGGGTATGCATCGCTGGAGGATGCCTGACGCGGCGCGCTTGTACAGCTCACCGTCGACCAGGGTGAACGACTTGGCCATCCTGGCGATGCGCCTGGCTGCGGCCCGGTCGCGGGGGAGCTCCCCTCGATCAATCCGGCGATGTACTTCTCCCCGCCAGTCCGCCTGGGCGGGAGCCGGCTCGATGTTCATCGCGACAGCCTCGTGGGAGCCGTACCCCTCGAGAAGGGAGAGCACGTACGCCTCGTTCGAGGGGTCCTCCTCCATGGGTTCCGCACCCGCCGGATTCGAGGGAGCCCCCCGAGGGTCCGCCTGTCGCCCGAGGGGTAGGGCTCGAAGGTGACCGATGGTCGCGCGATGTCGCGCGCGAAAAACGTTCGGGGGAACGGTGATCCGCCGGACGCGATCTTGGCAAGTTCGTCCGCCTCCTCGTTGTACCCGGCGGGGTACATGATTGAGCTCGATGCCGTAGAATTTGTCTTCGAGGGCCCGCACGGCCTTGCGCAGGGCCTCCATCTTGTCGTCGTGGCAACTCGCGTTCTTCATGACTTGGTCGATCACGAGTCGCGAATCCCCTCGCACGTCGAGGCGCTTGATGCCCAACTCAATGGCGATCTTGAGGCCGCGCAGGAGGGCCTCGTATTCCGCCATATTGTTAGACGCGGGGAAGTGGAGGCGCACCGCGTAGCGCATGTGCTCCCCGAGGGGTGACACGAAGAGCGGGGCCCGCGCCCGCTCCCCGTCTTCATCACCGAGCCGTCGAAGAACGCAGTCCGGCACTCGCTTGAATTTGAGGGGGCGGCGGTCGTGTGTCCGTCCACTCGGCGACGAAGTCGGCTAAGATTTGTGATTTGATGGCCTTGCGCGGAGCATAGGCGAGCGTCTCGCCCATCAACTCCACGGACCACTTGGCAATTTCCGCTCGCCGCGTCGGGGTTGCGAATGATCTCTCCTAGCGGGAAGGAAGAGACCACCGTAGCATCGGGTGGGCCTCGAAGTAGTGGCGGAGCTTGCGCCGCGCGAGGACTACCGCGTACAACGGCCTTCGGGACTTGGGGGTAGCGCGTCTTCGTGTCCGATAGGACTTCGCTGACGTAGTAGACCGGCCTCTGCACGGGTAGGGCATGCCCTTCCTCCGTGCGCTCCACAACGATCACGGCGCTGACCACCTGGGTGGTTGCGGCCACGTAGAGTTGGAGGGGCTCGCCGTCTCGCGGCGGCGTAAGGATTGGGGCGTGCGTCAGAGACGTCTTCAGCTTGTCGAGCGCTTCCTGGGCCTCGGCGGTCCAAGAGAAGCGCTCGTGCTTCTTGAGCAGCGGTAGAGGGGCGAGGCCCTTCTCACCGAGCCTCGAGATGAAGCGGCTCGGGGCGGCAAGGCACCCCAACACCTTCGCACCCCTTTGAGGTCCCGAATTGGACCCATTCGCTCGAGGGCGGCGACCTTTTCGTGGGTTGGCCTCGATTCCCCGCCGGGGAGACGATGTATCCTAGGAGCATGCCCCGCGGCACTCCAAAGACACATTTTTCGGGGTTGAGCTTGACCCCCGTTGGCCCGCAGCGGTCCGAATGCGATGCCAAGATCGCCGACCGTGTCGTCCACCTTCCCGGTTTTGACAACGATGTCGTCTACGTAAGCCTCGACCGTCCGCCCGATATGATCCCCAAAAACGTGCCGCATGCGCGCCGGTACGTTGCGCCCGCGTTTCGAGGCCAAAAGGCATCGTGATGTAACGAACGTCCCGAACGGTGTGATGAACGAAGTCGCGAGCTGGTCGGACTCCTTCATTTTTATTTGATGATATCCCGAATAGGCATCAAGGAAACAGAGTAGTTCACACCCGGCGGTGGAATCAATGATCCGATCTATGCGTGGTAAAGGAAAGGGAACTTTTGGACATGCTTTATTGAGACCGGTGTAGTCGATACACATCCTCCACTTCCCATTTTTCTTTTTTACAAGCACGGATTGGCTAACCACGTAGGGTGGAACACTTCCTTGATGAATCCGGCCTCGAGGAGCTTCCGCAGCTCCACTCCGATCGCCCGTCGCCGTTCCTCGTCGAAACGGCGTAGCCGCCGGCCGAACGGCCGCGAGCGTTAGGCAGGATATCAAGGGAGTGCTCGGCGACCTCCCTCGGGATGCCTGGCATGTCCGAGGGGCTCCACGCGAAAACGTCGGCGTTGGCGCGGAGGAAGTCGACGAGCACTGCTTCCTATTTAGGATCGAGGGTCGAGCTGACCCTCAAAGCCTTGCCCTCGGGGGCCGATGGGTCGAGGGGGACCCCTTTGGCTTGCTCGGCGGCCTCGAACGTGCCGACGTGCTTGGTGGTGGAGCTGAGGTCGTCGTTGACCATCTTCTCCAGTGTGTTTACCAGCGCTTCGTCCAGCGCTAGTGCTTCCGCATGCTCCACGCACTCGACATCGCAGTCGAATGCATGCTCGATCGACGACCCGACGGTGATGACGCCGTTTGGACCCGGCATCTTCATCTTCAGGTACGTGTAGTTGGGGACTGCCATGAACTTGGCATAGCATGGTCGCCCGAGGATGGCGTGGTAGGCCCCTTTGAATCCCACCACTTCGAATGTGAGGGTTTCCTTGCGGAAATTCTTGGGGGTCCCAAACCAGACGGGCAGATCGATCTGCCCGAGGGGTTGAACTCCGCTTTCGGGCGCGATGCCGTGAAACGGCTTCGTGCCGGGCCGCACCGGGTCCGGCCCCAATCCCCATCGGGCGCAACGTATGCGCGAAGAGGATATTGAGGCTACCGCCTCCGTCCATAAGGACCTTCGAAAACCGGCGTTCCCAATGATGGTATCGACCACCGGGGGGTACCGGCCCGGTTCGGGATGCGATTTGGGTGATCATCCCGCTAAAGGTGATGGCATCCTTCGACCGCCTTGAGAAAGGCCGGAGGTGCCCTCTCTCGCGGCGAGGACTTCGTGCCACTCCTTCTTGCGCCGCCGGGTTGACATGTCAACGGTAGGTCCCCCAAAGATGAGGAACACATTTTTCGACGGCGCGGGAAACCACCCGCGTCGCCATCGCCCCCATCCTTCTTGGCCTCTCGCCTCCTTCGCGGCGGCACGGCCGTAGAATTTCTTGAGCATGTCGCACTTGCTCAAGAGTATGATTCACGGGGGTCTTGTGGTAGGGGCATGGCTTCTTCATCATGTCATCGAACACCCCGGGCCTCGAGGAGCCGGTCGAGGGCCCCGTCGGGCCGGGTCACCGGCCGAGGGCCTCGGCGTTGCCGCCGTTGCGCCCCTGCCGCGCGCCTCGCGGCGCGGCTTCTTCCCCCCTTCTTGCCCCGCTTGTCGTTGCGGCGCGGCTCCTTGGACCCGCCGCCCTCCGCGGGCGTGTCCTCGGAGCGCTTGCCCTTCTTGCCGTCGAAGATCGCCCCCACGGCCTCCTCTCCCGGAGGCGAAGCCGGTGGCAATGTCGAACGGCTCGTTCGAGTCCGTGGGCGGGCTACGTCCCGGCTCGCGCACAAGGTCCCGCACGTGGTGCCCTCGAGGAACGCGTGCACGATCTCTCGACCGTGCCACGCCGGGGAGCTCGTGCGGCCGCTTGGAGAAGCGCCGTATGAAGTCCCGCGCCGACTCGCCCCGGCTTCGCGTGCGGGGAGCGCGCATCCCGTGAGTTCCCGGGGCGCACGTATGTGCCCCGGAAGTTGCCCACGAAAGTGTGGACTAGATCGTCCCGGTTGCCTGGATCCGGGCCGGCGGGCAAATGCTCGAGCCATGTCCGGCCGCATCGCCCGGATGCGGGGGCAAGTTGCGGATGATTACTTCGTCGTTGGTGGCCCCGCCCAGGCCGATGCTAGGCGGTAATCGTTGAGCCAAACACGAGGGTCCGTTTCCCCCGTTGTACTTGATGATCGTCGAGGGTTGACGGAAGCGCGCGGGGAACGCCGCCGTGCGGATCTCCCGCCGAACACACGGGTGCCCGGGGGCTGCGGTGTCGGGGAGCGATCCTCACCGCCGTCGTAGCGTCCTCCCCTTCGAGGGTGGTAGCCCCCCGGCCGCTCGCGCGTCCGCCTTGCCGGTGCGCCGGGCGTTGATGACGTTGCGGGCGTCGCCATCCGGCGCCTGCGTGTGTCGAGGAGCCGTTCCTTGGCCGGCGTGCGTCCCTCGGTCGGCGGGGTCGACCCGCATGCACCGAGGGTTCGCCCCCGGTGCCGGATCATCACCCGCGCGTCCCCCCCGTTGGCGGATGCGTGAGGCCGAGCTTTCGGCTTGCCGGACGGCCGCTTGCTCAAGGAGGGTCCGCACCTCGCGGTGCATGTCTCGAGCCTCGGGGGTCGAGGGTGCCGGCATGGCGCGCGGCGGTGTTGCGGCGGCGATGAGCTTTTGGCTCGCCCGCGGCGGAGTATCCGCGTTGTCGACGTTGGGGACGGGGTTGAGGCGGTCGCGGACTTGCCGGCCCCGGCCTCCCGCGCGCGTTCGCCGCGCGCGCGCAGAGGCCTCCCCCCGCCATCGAGGCACGGAGTAGCCGCACGGTCCGTACTCCTGCGCCGCCTTGGCCTCGAGCTCGCGAGCTTGGGCCAGCGCGCGTCGACGTCGGCCCCGCATGTGCGCTTGGCCCCGCGGCCGGGCGTGTAGCGGCTCCCGGGGCGGCGTGACTTCCCCGTCTCCGGCGCCCGCCGCGCCGGCGGCGTTGGCCGGGTCGTTGGTGATGACGGCGCAACATTCCCGCGTGGGGTCGTAGCTCCCGCGTCGTTGGAGTCGTCGGAGCAGCCGAACCGCAGTCCGTGGCGTCGAGGAAGCGCCCCGAACGCGACCGGGTCCGCACACCGGAGAAGTCCCACTCCGCGTATCCATGACGGTTGGCGGGCGGCATCGTGTCGACGGAGCCCAGGGACGACTCGTCCGTCGCCGAAGTGCCGGGATCCCCGGCGACGAAGACGTGCCGACCAGGCGGAACCCCCGCGCATTGTCGTGTTGACGTTGGCGTTGTAGGCCGTAGCGGCGCCACGCGGCCCGATGGGGACGCGTGGTCCGAGACCGCGCGCGGTCCCCGCCGGGGCGGTGGCGGCCGTCGTGACGTTGGGCGCACCGCGCCGGGGCGGCGCACGCTCGGCCGCCGCCGCTCGGACCGCGCCCGGCGCGAACGTAGCCCGAGCGGCGGCGGCGTCGCGCGCGTCGACGGACCCGCGGCATCCGTGCTGCGGGTGCCTCGCGCGGCGGACGTGCGCGCGGCGGAGACCGAGCGGACCCGGCCTCCCGCTGCGCGCGTAGCTCCTCACGGTTGGTGAGGCGCATGAGATAGCCATTCCCCGTGGCCCCGGAAGTTCAAGTCCCCGAAGCGGATCTCGAGCCCGGCCGGAAGGGGGTCTGAGCTACCCATGTTGTAGCGGGTGCTACGGTACTCAGTGCGAATCACCATGAAGGGAGTCAGCGAAATGACCTTAGGCGCTCGTGAGCCCCACGGTGGGCGCCAACGTCGGTGCGGAATATGGTCCCGACACTAACCAAGTAGATAACGCCTAAGTCTATCCCTCAATGGTCGATGCCAAGCAACAAATGACACAAGGTTTATCCCGGTTCCCGCCGAGGGGGCCGTACGTCCGGCGGTGGTGTGCTCGTGGCACTATATTGCTCGGCACCGGGGTGCTTGTAGTGGGGCAAGTACAAGCAAGGTGGGAGAAGAAGCGTGGCTTCCAAGTCCCTGGTGAGTGGCTGAAGATGTTGTGGGAGAATAAGAGAGTGAGTGCACAGTGCGTTGTGTTCCTCCGGATCCGTCCCCCGCGGCTGGGGGCTCGCTTCCCCTTTTATAGGCCAAGGGGGCGGCGAGTTACATGCACGCCGCGCTACCTAGCTACGTGTAGGAGCACGTCGTGCTACGGTGTAGAGCGGGCGATCGTCCGAACGATCCACGCCGCGATCCGGCCATGATGGCCTACTTCGTTCCCCGAACGGTGGCGGTTCGAGGGTAGGAGGCGGCGGACGGTGATGGCGTTCTCTCGGTAGGCTTCGAGGGAGGTGCGATGATGTCCCAGACGGGGTACGGGAGCGGGCGAACGGCGTTCCTTCCCAATGAGCTCGCGGTGGCGGAGTGGTTGCCTGCCGGTGCTCGGGCGTGCGCTGCGGAGTCGGGCGTGCGCCCGCATGCGTGGGTACGGCGGCCGCGCGCGCGCGGTGGCCGGGATGGCCACCCACCGGCCTAGCGCCCCTTACCCAACCCGCAAGGTCACGGGAAAGTGGAATCGAGGGTGCGCCCGCCCCCTTTCGAGGGTCGGGCGCGTTAGCCGTACGGCGGCGTGCGCACGGTGTCACGGACCGACACCCGCCGTACCGCACGGTCCATCCCACGGTGGCGGGGATGGGCTCCTTCCCCGGGGAGTTGGTGCGGCGGCACGGGCGTGAGCCCCGGCGCATGATGGCGCCGTCCCGCGCGGCGTCGGGCGTTAAATGCCCAAGTACGGGGCGGCGCACGCGTGTGGGGTGCCCGTGATCGTGGCGGGCCCCGGCCGCGGGCGGAGCGGACCCTCGAGCGAGGCGGGACTCGCTCGAGGGGGAGCGCGCCCTCGAGCGGGGCGGGACCGCTCGAGGGAAGGGCCGCCCCTCGAGCGGGGCGGTGCACCGTTCGAGGAGGGAGTTGCCCCTCGAACGGGGCGGGAACCCGTTCGAGGAGGAGCATGCCCTCGGGCGAGTCGGAGCTCGCTCGAGGGGTCTTCCTAGGCGGGCCGCCTTGGTGGGCCTCCGAAGTCCCCGCTGCATGGGCGTATCCCCGCTATCGCCTCCCCGCGTAGTTGAGCCAATTTACGTTGATGCGGGAATTTACGGGTAGGGGTTCCCCATTGTTTGAGGGGCCTACGGGGCGGTCCCCCGACAGTTGTGGACTTTACGGCCGTAGAGTAGTACCTCCTAGCATGTACCTGTGTACGTGGCGGCAGTAATTTCCGGTCGCGGATCTTGACCGGAATCTTGTCACGGGCAGGGCGTGCCTGCTGTGTCGTCAAAAAATCCCTAATCATGCGGCGTTATTGCAGTGGAGTACACTACTGTTTGCCGGTTCTCCTCCACGTCTCGGCGTACAGACGGCGTAGTACGGCCTATACGTACGCCAGTCGTCTTCCGATCCTCCCGGGACACGGCCGTATGCATGCTACTAGCTACGTTTTGTTTTGTTGCTGTAGTATATACAGTACTGCAGGGGCGTCCTTTGGGCCGTGCGGGCGGGGCGACCGAACAGGGCCCCCAAAAAATAAGGGCCCCAAGATTTACCAAGTTTACATATTATAAATAATAGTTTTGGACTTTGTTTTAATTAAAATCAGCTGTTAGTTGGCCCAAAATCGTGGTGATCGTGCGCTCAAAAAAAAAAGGAAGTCACGATCGTGAGTTTTTCCTAGGAGTCGGACCTATCAGCCGCAAGAAAGACTTAATGCATTGGCATTAGTAGCGCTTGAGAATGGCATGCTGGATAAGATTGAATACGAATATATCATTGAAGATTTTATTTCAAAGAATGCTAAAAGAATATCGTTTTTCAAGTGATATTTATAAAAAAGGTATAATTATTGGTTACACTACTAGACGTTGTGATAAATGTTAGACGTTGTGATATAAGTAATAGATTGATTGGAGTTTTTGTTAGTTTTTTGTTTTGATAAATGTTAGGCCTCCACTTGGTTTTTTTGAACTGGGCCTCGGATTTTTCCGGGACACCGCTGAGTACTGTATAGTGGTGCGGCACCTACTCCACTGCATGTCGTCGTCCATGCACTCTGGACTGATATATGGAGCCGACACCACTGTGGCTCCTACAGTCCTACGGCTAGTCTGTACCACCAAGATGCACGATGGTATTTCCGCGCGGGATCTGTATTTTACGTTTACTCCCAGGCCAGCATCTACTAGTAGTACTTAGTCTGTACAGTAATCTGTAGTGCGCTTCGCGCCTTCAAACCTCTGATGATGCGATGCGACGTAGAACAAAACAGCGCCATCCGGGCACCGCACGCTGCGCGGCATGCATGGTGGCACGGCACTACACCTGCGCTGCGAATCTGCGGACGCGGGCGCAAAGTGGAGCAGCAAGCTGGAGAGCTGCGCTGTGAGTTGACTCCTCGCTGCGCCGGCAGAGCGCAGGGGTTCCACAGCTCTAGCCTCTCTCCTCGTGCGTGCATGCATGCAGCGCCACCATGGATTGCAAGTACCAAGGCGAGGCGACAGGCGAGAGAGCGAGCGAGGAGCCGCCGACGAACTGTGGACCCGAATGGGAAACGGATGGACACAACAGTTGAGGGGATCGGAGGAGGCCCGAGCGCCGTGCCGTGCCGTGAGCAAGTGACAGTACGAGTCGGTCGTCTGCCTGTGCCCGCCGAGCATCTATTCTGGACGCGACCTTTTCTATAGCGACATACTCCATGTTCAAAAAAAAATGCAATTATCACTTTTCGATGAGTCAAACTATTTTAAATTAATTAAAGATATAGAAGAAAGTAATAACATTCGTGAAACAAAATAAGTATCATTAGATTAATTATAGAATATAATTTCATATAAAACGATTTGAAGTTACAAGTATACAACGAACGACAGGTCTCCGTCGACCCCAAAAGCGCGCCTTATAGCTTTTGGGCTCGCGCGGCTCGCGAAAGAGAAAAAACACAGCAGGGGCGAACTGGAGCAGTGACCGGCGGATTTGCGCGGCCAAATACGGGGGACTCGAATCTCCTGAGCTCCCTACTGCAGCAGGGCGCCGGTGGTGGCGTCCAATCGATCCGAGCAGAGCAGGCGTTGAGCACGCGGCTAGGGTTTAGGCTCTGCATGCGAAAGCGGGCATGATCACCCTCCGGGACGCGCCATCACCGGGCCGGCGAGCTAGTAGTCTTTTAAAACTCCTTCGCGTGACGGATTTGCTCCGGCCGCCGGCCGGCTTGCTTGCTAGGTTAGCTTAATATAATAGCTTTGCTTTCAATTCCTCGCGATCCACTCCGTTGGAGAAAGGCTGTGTCACCCTGAGGGAGAATCATAAGACAGGGCAAGCTTATTATTATTTTTTTGTTTTTTTAAAGTAAAGCAGAAGCACTGCTTATTATTATAAAATATACTACATCCACTACCCTGCCCCTTTCTTAATTTCATTATTGTACATCGCCGCCAGCTTGATGGCATGATGCTCTTGTACCGGGGCCGTATCAGGACTTCAGGAGATCCAGGGCGCGCGCTTTGCTGCTTCCGACACCAACAGGCACCAAGAACTCCATCCTGATTAGAATATTAGATGTCTCCTCAGCCGGCCTCGTGAGTGGCCAGTAACCTCCGCTGTCACGATCGAGCAGATGATGATTAGGGTTAGCCGCGCTAGCTAAGCTAGCCGCGGCGGGGTGGGAGCACACGCGCCGCCTGTGGCCCCGCCAGTCATCCCGGTGCCACGCCGGTAGCTCTGGCCCCACGGCGTCACCTGCTTTGCCCTAGCAGCTAGCGCGCCCTACGTGCCACGGGCCACACGGCACGACGTGCGTGAGTGAGGAGTCCGAGGGAAAGAGGGGGGAGCGGAGGTTGCGGTCTTGCGGAGGCGCGGAGCAGTGTAGCACTGTAGCTCGACGTGGAGACTCCGTAGACGATGCACGCCGCAGGCCGCACCGGAGATAGAGGGATAGGGCCGGCCGGGACGGGGGGACCCGGACGGACGCCGAGGTACGGTTGGGGGGCGGCAACGACACGCGGGGCAAGGGATCGCCGATAGCCCTGCATTGGAGAGAGAGAGAGAGAGGAGAGGAGAAGGGCTGAAAAGAAGCCCGAGGCATGTCACGCTCGCCGTCGCCGCGCCGCGGGACTGATTGACGGGCCAGTTCGCGCCGCGCGGTCCCTGTTCACCGGGGTAAATAACATTTTCCGTCGCCTGTGACGTACTCACGTGCACCGCCCTCTCTCTCTCCAGCAGCAGAAGACCTCGCCTTGCCCTGTTCGCTTGGGTTATCAGCCACATTATTTTTCTCTCAGAACAAACCACCACCAAAGAACGTACCAACAAGATTATTCTCCCGGAACAAACCAAAGACCGGCCATCAGCCACTAGCCAACTGAACAGTCTGTTGATCGACGGGGAGACCTTGTTTAGACAATCTGCACTGGCTCCTTCAAAAGCCTCCTCCGGGACGGTCTTCCCGTTTCTCGGGCTGGAGAGGGGACGGGAGCCCCTCCTTCATTTTTCCCGTCAGCTCCCATCGACGCCATATCTGAGGGCATCGCGGAGCGACGCCATCCGCGCGGGGCCCACGCTCCTAACTCCTCGCGCGCTCACGCCTGCCTCGGAATGCGCGTCACCGCTGCAGAGGAGCTCGTCGTCGGCCCGCCGTTGAGGAGCTAGCGCATTAGCCTGCCGCCGGGTTGGACTTTGGAGGGGAGGGCGCGCGGCCGCCGCCGCCGGAGGAGGAGCGGGGGAGCGTGGTGGAGTCGCCGGAGAGATAGCGGGGGAGGGCCATGGAGGGCCCCGTCGGAGCAGGGGAGGGGCGGCGGAGCCATGGCCGCCGCCACCGAGCACCGAATCGAGCACTGCCTCTCCACGCCCCGCGCTGCGCCCCGCGCTGCCGCTGGAGGAAGAAATCGACGAGGTGGAGCAGCAGCCCACCGCCATGGACGCAGGGAGGGAAGGTCGAGTCGCCTCGCCAGGAGCGGGAGGGAGCCGGCCAAGAGCACGACGGATGCCGCGCCGCCGCCCGCCGTAAGAGCTCCACGTCGCACGTTGTGCACACCAGCCACTGGGAGGTCGCCCGAGCCACCACCAACGCGCCGCGCACACCCGTCCGTCTGCTCGTCGCGCGCCTCCTCGTGAGCTCTGGTCGCCGTGGCCTTACTCCTCCGTGTCGCGCCCTGCTCGACGGGGATGGATGTAACGCCCGCGTTTTTTAGCCCTAAATAAATCCCCTATTAAATCATGCGTAATTTCAAAAACCGATCCGCCGAGCTCGCTACCATTCAAACCCTAGCCGCCTGTTTTCTCTCTCTCTCTCCCCGACGCGCGTGCCGCGAATCCCGCCGGCACCGCACCTCGACCGGCACCCCCGCGCGTCTTCCCAACGCCGCGGTCGGCCACCGGCCGGGAATCCCGCGCACGCCGCGGTCCCGGTGACCGGTCCGCCTCGCCATCACCGCCGTCCCGGAAAAATGCGCCGACGCCCGAAAAACCGGGACAAACCCCCACGAAACCCTCCCCCAAATTTCCCCGACAATTTTCCGGATTTTCCAAAATCCCTTCTCCTATTTTGTCTCTCTCTTCTTATTTTTCCTTCCCTTCTTTTCCTTTTCTTTTTCTTTCTCTTTTTCATTTTCCTTCTTTCCTCTCCTTTCTTCCTTTTCTTTTCCCTTTTTCCTTTTTCTTTTTCCTTCTTTCCTTTCTTCCCTCCTTCTTCTTCCCCTCGCTCCCCTCCCCGGCCGCGCGCGCGCGCCGCGGCCGCACCCCCGCGCCTCCCAACCGGAGCCGACACCGGCTGACCCGGCCCGCACCCGCCGCGGCGCCTTGCCACCACCGGCCGGGGCCCGCGCGCCGCACATCCTCATCCCCGCACGACACCGGCGGGGAGCACCCACCTCCGCACGCCACCTTGGTCCCGCCCGCCCCCCGCGCCCGCCGGAGACCGGCCGCCGCCGTGCCGCCATTAATGCCCCCGATCGAGCCGTCCCTTCCCCCACCGCCGACGCGACTTGCCCCGCGCCCGCACGACGGGTCTAATCCCCCGCCTAACCACCGCGCACGCCCGACCCAATCGAGCCGTCGCATCGCCCTGCCGGAGCTCGCGAAGCTCCCCGAGCTCGCCGGCGGCCTCGCCGGTGAAAATATCTCCCCTTCCCGAACCGCCTCTCGCCGCCTATAAAAAGGGCCGACGGCTTCCCCGCCACCGCACTTCACCACGCCCACCTCCCTCCCCTTGCTCGAGCACTAGAGCGCCGCCGCCACTAACACCATCACCACCGGTCCGCCGCCGCCCGTGGAGCCGCCCCCTCGCGCCGCCTCGACCCAAGGTGAGTGAGGGAAACAAACCCCCTCGTCGCCCTCCTCCTTTTCCCCCCTCTCGCCGTCCGCCTCCGTGGCCGGGAGGCCGGCCGCCGCCGCCGCCCGAGGCCCCCGCGGGCGCCCTCCCCCGCTCTCGAATGGCACGAGGTAGGGGATGAAGGGGGGGGGGGGGCCGTTTAGCCGAAACCCCCCCGCCCCTTTTCTTTTTTTCCCAGACCCCCGTCACTATTCCCTCTCTCTATCTCTCCTTTCATTTAGCCCCTACCCTTTAAACAAATCCACCAAGACCCCCTTCCCTTTTTCAAATAAATCCCTAAGGCTATTTTAGTTAACCCTCACCTTACTTAAGCATTATGTTTAGGCCCTTTTGTTTAAAACTAAATTACTAACCGGCCCGAATTAACCCTAAGCATCCCTTTTACCCGACATTTCATGCGCGGGTTTAATCCCAATCATGCATAAACCCCCTCATTAAAGGAAAATTACCAATAGGTCCTTAATATCTATAGCCCCCTTAACCTAGTCCCTTTTCATACCCGCCCTTCCTTCTCGGTTAAGAACAAACCCTACCACGCCTATATATACCCCTCCTCCGCTCACTCCCCCTCCCCGAGCTCGGTCGGAAATATGTGTGCTAATACTGCTTGCTTGCTTGTGTGTACGCCATAGCTGACGGGGTAGACGGAGGAAGGTACCCCGAGCCAGAGATCGAAGCCGACTACTGCGAGCAGGAGCCCGAGGTCCCGAACGCCGAGCCGGCCCTCCCCGAAGACTTCGAAGACGGCAAGTTCAACCTCCCCCTTTGATGCATGCTTCTGTCCTAGTTTTAGAAATATATCCTATACCCGTTTTATAAATTGCATATTATTTTACTGCAAAAACATGGTAGGATAGCCACCCTTGATTGCTATGATTGAACCTTGTTTTGGCCTAAATGAGTGCTTTAAAAATGTGTGAGTGCTTTCAAAATGTGTGAGTGCTTTAAAAATGGAAATGGGATATGTTTGGAAAATGAGTAAAGAACTGAGTAGACGGGATGGACGTGTGTGTCAGGAGTATGGGTGAGCTCGTACCTGTGTGGTTGAGCGTGTTGGGAGTTGTCCATCTTGTCGGTTAAGGACCGGGTTGCGTGACATCTCACCTGACCCAAATCATCGTACAACCACTCGACCGTTGTATGTGGCAACGGCTTAGCATAAACCCCACTAGTTAATCTACTTGCCATCTGGTGTGCGGGTGAGCAGCGGGAGACCAAGGAGCAGGGGTACGCTCTGTGTGAGGTACGCCCCGGTTAGGTGGTATAACCCCTTGGGTGCTTCCGTGGTGGCTCGTAGTGTTAGCTAAGGTGGGTAATGGCTATGATAGGATCCGTACCGCGCCGAGGTGTCCGTGTGACGGTACCCTACTTGTGGGTAAAGATGTACAACCTCTCGCAGTGTCAAACCTATTCGAATAGCCGTGTCCACGGTATTGGACGAGTCACGGTGTGGTCACAAAAACTAGTGTTTGGGATGGGATGTTTTCTGGCGTGAGTTGTTTTTCGGTGAAATGTGTGGCCGTGTGCCTGGGCTACGACGGACGGGAAGTCCGGTAGATCCACGTGGGTTTTTCTCAAAACAAGTTGAGTCACTTGGGTTATAAAAATGATTTGCGAAAACCTTTTTGAAATGAACCTCCGCATGTGTAAGCTTGCAAAGTGAACCTTAACCCGATCCTTGTTATACCTTATGCATGATACCGCTTATAAGCCCCTCCGTGGGTGGGGTTGGATTTGCTTTGGGTACGTATGTACTCACTCTTGTTTACTAACTATGTTACGAGAGGAGGATCCCGATTACATCCCGAAAGACGTTGAGTAGGTCATTGCCCTACACCCAACCGTGCCTCGTGTACCGTGGGCCCTACCTAAAGCTTCCATGGTGTGGTACTCGAGGAGGCTATGGAAGCCTTTGCTATCGTAGTGTGGTCGCTAGCGTTTGTGTTGTCCATTGTAGCGTTGGCACTACCGTGCCCTTTCGTAACCGTAATGTAAAAGACGATTCCACCTATTGTAATAAATGTGCTACCGGCCTCCCGGGACCGGTATTTGTGTCACATTTGGTCACCTCGGATGAGGGGACGCTTCGGTGGTATCGAGCCGTAGGTTGGCCGTAGGACATGACCCCTAGGATACGAGACCTCCTCCCGGCCCTCTCTAACCTTCCCTTTGCTAAGCTCACCTTTTCCCAAATCCTTACCTTGATTCTTGCCTCGTTTCCGCATGCCTAACCCCGAGTGGAACGGAGGAATTTGCCCCGTCCAGCCGGCCTCCCTAACCTCCGTTGCTACTCGGCCTTAGAGCGCGTCGGAGTAAGGGACCCACCGAGTTCGTCTACCGGGAGTACGAACGCTTCGGCACCCTTCGGTGTAAGCCGCCGATCTTTGTGGGAAGGAGCACGCCGTACCCCGACATAGAGCCATGGTTCGTCAACGCCACGGGTTTTCGCTTTGCCGACACCTACCCCAAGGTCGCTCGGAAGGCCTTGCGTCGGCCTACGAGTGGTCTATAGACAAGCACCTCCGAAGGACTCCAATGGGATTCTTTCCACCCTCCGGAGGAAGAGGACGCTCGTGGATTGATCGCATGAGAGGTTTGGAACGAGAGGAAGAAGACTTAGAAGAGGCAGTCTCCCACCTATCCATATACCTCAGAGGCCTAGACCACCTTTATCAGGAGCAAGCCCAGCAACTGAAGCAGCAGATCGACAGAGCGGAAAGAGCAGAACAGAGGATAGAACTAGAAAGGGTGAAGACAACCATAGCAGAAGTTGAGCTACACAACACAAAGCAAGAATACCTCAGGGAAAGAGAGCGCACGCTGTTGGCCCACAAGGCCCTATGGGATGAACTAAAGGAGCGCAGAAGCAGAGATGAAGGAGCCAGAGCAGAAGAGAATGAACCCGAAGAAACCCACTGGGACAAAGGAACCCAGACTGAGGATGAGATACTGGAGCAAGATCTTCCACTAAAGAAGCGTCGTATCCAGCTAGAGGAAGAGTCACCATGAGGATAAGACTAGGATGTTAGGCTAGAAGTTGAGTCCTAGTGATAATAAGTGTACCCCGAAGGATGTACCCCAACCTTCCTACTAAATAAAGTTATCCATCTCTTGTACCCCACCACGGCCTATTCAACCCTATCTTTGTTTTCGGATGGCGGAAGATGGATGGACCCAAGGCGTGTGCCGGAGGAGCCCGGTTTTGCCCGCCCGCTCATCCACTCCCCGGAGCGCCTCGGTATCACCGAGCGCCCTAGGTACTACGGCGAGAGAGTACGAGCAACTCGGCACTCTTCGCCGTAGAGTGGTCCTCTCCGTCGCTAGAAGCAACCGCCACACCAACATCGAGCCGTGGCGCGTGACCGCCACGGGGTTCCGACACCGGATACCTATCCTTTGGCCCTCGGAAAAGCCCTCCGCTACCCGTGCCGAATCTACGAAGAGCACCTCGTCCCCACACCGATGAGGTACTTCCCTCCCGCCATCGGGACCCCGGTTTGGCGAGTGCCCGCATGAGGAACTTGGAGCGACGCCGCCACCAAGAAGACCCGCTATACCACGTAGTCGCTACCTTGTCTCCCCGGACAAGCTCTTTGATGACCGGGCCGGACACTTGAGGGAACAAATCGGCCGGCCGAGCAAGCCGAAGTCACGGTGCGGATGCACCAAGTCCGAGTGGCTCAAGCCGAAGCGAGGACCGCGGCGGCCATAAGCGAGGAAGCCGTTGCCCGGAAAGCCTCAGAAGGATCCAGGACCAACGCATGCAAGAATGGACCCACGGCGGAACGCCAGTTCCAGCCATTGGAGAACCTCAAGTCCTGCTGGGAACACCCCTTGTAGGATGGGGAGGAGCCATAGAAGTCCCACCAGCACCACCAGCAGTCACCGAACCCCCAATAGCTACCACTGAAGCCGCAGCACAGCCCCAGGAAAACGGAGACCCCGAAGGCGGAAATGATGACGAGCTGCTCATTCCGCTGGAAGAACACTCGACCCCAGAAGACAGCTCCCCTCGCGAGTAGTGTGCCCCAAGACCCAGGGAATGAAGCCGTACCGGTCCAAGTCGCGCCCTTAGCCTTTAGTCGTGTAGTGTGTCCGCGTAGTCGGGATGTATCCTCCTCACTGGTTTGTAATAAAAACTTGTTGTGCTTGCTTGTTTGCTATGTGCTTGTTGTGTGCTTACCGGCAGAATAAACCCTGCCTTTTCGAAAGGAATCCGTTATAATCCACTTAAACATCACATAAAACTAGATCTCTTAGAAACCCGCTTCTTTACAGATGGTTTCCAGGCGCCCTGTCAGGACCCACCCGGTCGGATGCGAGGGATCGCAAGCCGATCGGAGGGAGCGTCTCCCCGAACAGGAGGTTAACCAAAATGAAGATGGAGGAGAGAACGTGGTCCTGCCACCACCACCCCCTCCTATTGACTTGGCCCAAGTCTTAGCCAACCAGACTGTCTTGATGGAGGCTATCTTCAATGCCATCAACCGCCCAAGACCCCGCGCCATGAGCATGAATGAGAAGCTGATCGAGTTCCTCAGGACTAAGCCGCCCACCTTTAGCGGGTCGGTGAATCCTTTGGACGCTGACGATTGGCTGAGAGCCATCCTGAGGGAACTGGAGCCCCTCCACTGCGAGGACCATGACAAGGTTCTCTTGGCGGCTCACCCACCACCGGGACGGCCCTAGCCTGGTGGGAGAATTACTGCGCCGCAGCCAAGGATCCCTCCGCCATCACATGGGATGAATTCGTGGAGGAGTTCCGTCGCTACCACATCCCGAGGCCACACCGAAGCGGAAGGCGGATGAGTTCCGCGAACTCCGCCAAGGCAACATGTCCGTGGAGGAATACACGTACCGCTTCATAGAGCCGGCACGCTATGCCCCCGAGGAGGTGGATAAAGACTCCAAAAAGCAAGAGATGTTCAAGAAGGGGCCGACTCCGAACCGAGGACACCGCCGACTCCTCGCATTTACCCGGACTTTAATACCCTTATGAACATGGCAATCCTCACGGAAAGAGCAAAGGCCGAAGAAAAGAAGGAGAACAAGCGCAAATTCATGGAGCACAAGGCCAAGCGACAAGAAGAGCGGTCCCAGAGGCCGAGAAACTTTGGACACCCCATGTCCAGGTTCCAAGCTCCGATGCGATGCATAACCCAAACCCAAGCCACAAGCTCACAAGCCCCCGCAGCCCGCTTCAAGCCCTCCTACAACCAGAACACCATGAAGCCCCCACGAGAACAACACCGGCCCGTATCACTACCAACAACAACAACAACAGCTCCCGAGTGTGTTTCAACTGCCGGAAACCGGTACTTCATCGCCAACTGCCCCTATGCTAAAAAGCCAGCCACCACCACCTACTCCAACTCGGTAAACGGACCAAGGCCACTTGCGTCAGGAGCCAACCGCATGCCAGTGCGCAGCAACAACAACTTCGGCAACAACACCAACAACCAGCAGATGAGGCAGCCCCAGCAGTCGTATGGACGCGCTCGGGTGAATCACATCAATGCGCAGGAGGCACAAGAAGCACAAGGAGTGGTACTCGGTGAGTTCCTCGGTCGCTCGCTTTGGCTACCATACTGTTCGATTCGGGAGCATCACACTCATTCATATCCTCAAGCTTTGTGGAAAAGCATAGCATACCCACAGTACTACTAAAAGCACCCCTAATAACTCGAACGCCCGGAGGTGACATTAACTGTCAACTGGGATGCCCCCGGGTAAGGATTATTTTAAGTGGGGTAGAGTTCCTAGCAGACTTGGTAGTACTGAAGTCCAAGGGAATAGATGTGATCTTTGGTATGGACCGGTTAAGCCAACACCATGGCCTCATAAGCCGCGTCGATAAAGTAGTGCACCCGACCAACCCGGACGGAATACAAGTGACCCTGCCACACCCGGGGACACAGCCGGATATAATGGTTTTCAACATAGAAGCCAAGTCCATAGAAGATGTCCCGCAGTACGAGAATACCCGGATGTGTTCCCCGAAGAACTCCCCGGAATGCCACCGACAGGGACATAGAGTTCGTAATCGACCTTATCCCCGGAACCTCTCCCATAGCCAAGAGGCCCTATAGGATGGCAGCCCCGAGTTGGCGGAATTGAAGAAGCAACTAGCGAGCTTCGGCGAAAGCGGGTTCATCGGACCAAGTTCATCACCGTGGGGAGCCCCCGGTGCTTTTCGTGGAGAAGAAGGATAAGAGCATGAGGATGTGTGTGGACTATCGCTCGCCGAATGAGGTCACAATTAAGAACAAGTACCCTCTTCCCGGATAGATGACCCGTTTGACCAACCGAAGGGAGCCAAGTACTTCTCGAAGGTGGATCTAAGATCGGGTACCACCACTCAAGATCGGGGAAAGTGACATCCCCAAGACTCGCCTTTGTCACTCGCTACGGGCAATATGAGTTCACAGTGATGTCCTTTGGACTAACCAATGCCCCAGCGTACTTCATGAACCTCATGAATAAGGTGTTCATGGAGGAATTGGACAAGTTTGTCGTGGTCTTCATTGACGACATACTTGTTTATTCCAAGAGCGTGGAGGAGCACGAACAACATCTTCGAGTGGTACTGGGAAAATTGAGGGCACACAAGTTATACGCCAAGTTCAGCAAGTGTGAATTTTGGCTAGAGAAGATATCCTTCCTTGGGCACATATTGACTGCAGAAGGAGTAGCTGTAGACCCCGGGAAAGTTGAGACAGTCCTCCAACGGCGCAACCAACCAACGTAAGTGAGATCGGGGAGTTTCCTAGGTTTAGCCGGTACTACCGGAGATTTATCGAGGGATTCTCCAAGATCGCCCGCCCATGACAAGAGCCGCTCAAGAAAGAGAAGAAGTTTAACCGGACCGAGGCCTCGTGAGAGAAGTTTCCAAGAGTTGAAGAAGAGGTTGACCACGGCCCCCGCGTCGACCCCCGCCGTACATTCAACGGGACTTTGTTGTATATTGCGACGCCTCCCGACAAGGGTTGGGATGTGTGCTCATGCAAGATGGGAAGGTAGTGGCATACGCCTCCCGCCAGCTCAAACCCCATGAGCAGAACTATCCCACCCATGATCTGGAGTTTGCAGCCGTAGTGCATGCCCTGAAGATCTGGAGACACTATCTGATCGGGAACAAGTGTGAAATCTACACAGACCACAAGAGTCTAAAGTATATCTTCACCCAGCCCGATTTGAACCTAAGGCAGAGAAGATGGCTAGAGCTAGTCAAGGACTACAACCTAGAAATTCACTACCACCCCGGGAAAGCCAACGTGGTAGCTGATGCCCTAAGCCGAAAAACCTACGAGAAGGCAGCACCCAAGAGTGCTCAGTTGCAAGAAGAGATGGCACGGCTCAACGTACACATCGTCCCCCAAGGCTACGTCCGCCAGCTGAGTGTTCAGCCTACCCTAGAGGAAAAGATCCGGAAGGCCCAAGAGACCGATGAAGATCTGATGAAGATCCGCAAGCATACCGGAGAGAACAAGGCCCCCGACTTCAGGGTAGATGACCAAGGCACCCTGTGGTACAAGAACAGGATATGCGTGCCCGAAGGTGGAGATTTTCGACAGACCATCATGGATGAGGCACACAACTCAGCATACTCCATACACCCGGATCCACCAAAATGTACATGGATTTAAAGCGAAGTACCGGTGGAATGGGATGAAGGCGGACATTGCACGGTTCGTCGCCCACCGCGACACTTGTCGCAGGATCAAAGCCGAACATCGAAGCTCGGCGGGACCGTTGCAACCCTTACCAATCCCGGTGTGGAAGTGGGACGAGATAGGTATGGACTTCATAGTAGGGTTGCCAAGGACTCGTAAAGGACATGACTCCATATGGGTGATCGTGGATCGACTCACTAAAGTCGCTCACTTTCTACCCGTACGGACCACTTATGGTGGAGAGAAATTGGCGAAACTCTACATAGAAAATATAGTGAAGCCGCACGGAGTGCCTAGCGAGAATAGTCTCGGACGAGAGGGACCCGCTCACCTCTAGGTTCCGGAAAAGCCCGCACAAAGCCATGGGCACCAAACCGGACTTCGCTCGCATACCACCCCCGGACGGACGGGCGGACCGAAAGGGTGAATCAAATTTTGGAAGATATGTTGAGAGCCCGCATCCTCACCTATGGCAAGGATTGGGAGCAAGAGCCTCGCCATACGCGAGTTTTCTTACAACAACGGCTACCAAGCAAGTCCGGGAATGTCGCCATTCGAAGCGCTATACGGGAGAAAGTGCGGGACACCCCCGATGTGGTCGAAGTAGGAGAGCGTGCCCTGGTTGGGCCCGCGCTCATAAAGGAAGCCGAGGAGCGCGTAGCTGATATTAGAGAAAAGTTGAAAGCTGCCCAGTCCCGACAGAAGAGCTACGCAGACAAGAAGAGGCGTGAAGCGAGCTTCAATCCAGGAGACTTCGTCTACCTCAAGGTTTCACCCATCCGGGGGACTCGAAGGTTTCAAGTACACGGGAAGTTGGCCCCTCGGTACATCGGCCCGTATAAAGTGATCATGAAAGTGGGAGCGAGTAGCATATCGGTTGGAGCTACCCGAGGAAATGTCGACATACACCCGGTGTTCCACATCTCCCGGCCTACGCCGATGTTTGAAGGTTCTCGGGAAGAAAAACGAGTACCGGTGGAGACCATCGATCTACGGCCGGACCTTAGGTACCGGAGGTGCCCGTCAAGATCTTAGACACCGTGGTCAAGCGAACAAGAACGACCGAAGTACGGGTGTGCGAGAGTCCAATGGAGTAGACACGGGGTGGAAGAAGCTACATGGGAACGAGAGGATGCATTGAGGAAAGAGTTCCCCCACCTATTCGAGACCTAGCCGAATCTCGAGGACGAGATTCATTTTAAGTGGGGTAGGTTTGTAACGCCCGCGTTTTTAGCCCTAAATAAATCCCCTATTAAATCATGCGTAATTTCAAAAACCGATCCGCCGAGCTCGCTTACCATTCAAACCCTAGCCGCCGTTTTCTCTCTCTCTCTCTCTCTCCCCCCCCCGACGCGCGTGCCGCGAATCCCGCCGCACCGCACCTCGACCAGCACCCCCCGCGCGTCTTCCCAACGCCGCGGTCGGCCACCGGCCGGAATCCCGCGCACGCCGCGGTCCCGGTGACCGGTCCGCCTCGCCATCACCGCCGTCCCCGTAAAATGCGCCGACGCCCGAAAACCGGGACAAACCCCCACAAAACCCTCCCCAAATTTCCCTGACAATTTTCCGGATTTTCCAAAATCCCTTCTCCTATTTTTCTCTCTCTCTTCTTATTTTTCCTTCCCTTCTTTTCCTCTTCTTTTTCTTTCTCTTTTTCATTTTCCTTCTTTCCTCTCCTTTCTTCCTTTTCTTTTCCCTTTTTCCTTTTTTCTTTTTCCTTCTTTCCTTTCTTCCCTCCTTCTTCTTCCCTGCTCCCCTCCCTCGGCCGCGCGCCCCGCCCGCGGCCGCCCCCCGCGCCTCCCAACCGGAGCCGACACCGGGTTGACCCGGCCCGCACCCCGCCGCGCGCCTTGCCACCACCGGCCGGGGCCCGCGCGCCGGCACATCCTCATCCCCGCACGACACCGGCAGGAGCACCCACCTCCGCACGCCACCTTGGTCCCGCCCGCCCCGCGCCCGCCGGGAGACCGGCCGGCCGCCGGGCCGCCATTAATGCCCCGGATCGAGCCGTCCCTTCCCCCACCGCCGACGCGACTTGCCCCGCGCCCCGCACGACGGGTCCAATCCCCCGCCAACCACCGCGCACGCCGACCCAATCGAGCCGTCGCATCGCCGGCCGGAGCTCGCGAAGCTCCCCGAGCTCGCCGGCGGCCTCGCCGTGAAAATATCTCCCCCTTCCCCCGAACCGCCTCTCGCCGCCTATAAAAAGGGCCGACGGCTTCCCCCGCCACCGCACTTCACCACGGCCACCTCCCTCCCCCTTGCCCGAGCACTAGAGCGCCGCCGCCACTAACACCATCACCACCGGTCCGCCGCCGCCCGTGGAGCCGCCCCCTCGCGCCGCCTCGACCCAAGGTGAGTGAGGGAAACAAACCCCCTCGTCGCCCTCCTCCTTTTCCCCCCCTCTCGCCGTCCGCCTCCGTGGCCGGGAGGCCGGCCGGCCGCCGCCGCCCGAGGCCCCCGCGGCCGCCCTCCCCCCGCCTCCGAATGGCACGAGGTAGGGGATGAAGGGGGGCCGTTTAGCCGAAACCCCCCCCCGCCCCCTTTTCTTTTTTTCCAGGACCCCCCGTCACTATTCCCTCTCTCTATCTCTCCTTTCATTTAGCCCCTACCCTTTAAACAAATCCACCAAGACCCCCTTCCCTTTTTCAAATAAATCCCTAAGGCTATTTTAGTTAACCCTCACCTTACTTAAGCATTATGTTTAGGCCCTTTTGTTTAAAACTAAATTACTAACCGGCCCGAATTAACCCTAAGCATCCCTTTTACCCGACATTTCATGCGCGGGTTTAATCCCAATCATGCCTAAACCCCCTCATTAAAGGAAAATTACCAATAGGTCCTTAATATCTATAGCCCCCTTAACCTAGTCCCTTTTCATACCCACCCTTCCTTCTCGGTTAAGACCAAACCCTACCGCGCCCATATATACCCCTCCTCCGCTCACTCCCCCTCCCCGAGCTCGGTCGGAAATATGTGTGCTAATACCGCTTGCTTGCTTGTGTGTACGCCATAGCTGACGGGGTAGACGGAGGAAGGTACCCCGAGCCGAGAGATCGAAGCCGACTACGCGAGCAGGAGCCCGAGGTCCCGAACGCCGAGCCGGCACTTCCCGAAGACTTCGAAGACGGCAAGTTCAACCTCCCCCTTTGATGCATGCTTCGTCCTAGTTTTAGAAATATATCCTATACCCGTTTTATAAATTGCATATTATTTTACCGCAAAAAAAACATGGTAGGATAGCCACCCTTGATTGCTATGATTGAACCTTGTTTTGGCCTAAATGAGTGCTTTAAAAATGTGTGAGTGCTTTCAAAATGTGTGAGTGCTTTAAAAATGGAAATGGGATATGTTTGGAAAATGAGTAAAGAACGAGTAGACGGGATGGACGTGTGTGTCGGGAGTATGGGTGAGCTCGTACCGTGTGGTTGAGCGTGTTGGGAGTTGTCCATCTTGTCGGTTAAGGACCGGGTTGCGTGACATCTCACCCGACCCAAATCATCGTACAACCACTCGACCGTTGTATGTGGCAACGGCTTAGCATAAACCCCACTAGTTAATCTACTTGCCATCCGGTGTGCGGGTGAGCGCGGGAGACCAAGGAGCGGGGGTACGCTTCGTGTGAGGTACGCCCCGGTTAGGTGGTATAACCCCTTGGGTGCTTCCGTGGTGGCTCGTAGTGTTAGCTAAGGTGGGTAATGGCTATGATAGGATCCGTACCGGCGCTGAGGTGTCCGTGTGACGGTACCCTACTTGTGGGTAAAGATGTACAACCTCCGCAGTGTCAAACCTATTCGAATAGCCGTGTCCACGGTATTGGACGAGTCACGGTGTGGTCACAAAAACTAGTGTTTGGGATGGGATGTTTTCTCGGCGTGAGTTGTTTTCCGGTGAAATGTGTGGCCTGTGTGCACCGGGCTACGACGGACGGGAAGTCCGTAGTTCCACGGTGGTTTTTCTCAAAACAAGCTTGAGTCACTTGGGTTATAAAAATGATTTGCGAAAACCTTTTTGAAATGAACCTCTCGCATGTGTAAGCTTGCAAAGTGAACCTTAACCCGATCCTTGTTATACCTTATGCATGATACGCTTATAAGCCCCTCCGTGGGTGGGGTTGGATTTGCCGGGTACGTATGTACTCACTCTTGTTTACTAACTATGTTACGGAGGAGGATCCCGATTACATCCCGAGAAGACGTTGAGTAGGTCATTGCCCTACACCCAACCGTGCCTCGTGTACCGGGGCCCTACCTAAAGCTTCCATGGTGTGGTACTCGAGGAGGCTATGGAAGCCTTTGCTATCGTAGTGTGGTCGCTAGCGTTTGTGTTGTCCATTGTAGCGTTGGCACTACCGTGCCCTTTCGTAACCGTAATGTAAAAGATCGATTCCACCTCGTTGTAATAAATGTGCTACCGACCTCCCGGGACCGGTATTTGTGTCACATTTGGTCACCTCGGATGAGGGGACGCTTCAATGGAGCGCGAGAGAAGGGGAGGAGGTTGGGGCAGAGGAGGGCGAGGGGCGAGCGTGCGCGCCTCGTCCTCCGCTCCGGTGCGGCGGGTAGGGAGGAAGGGTTGGGTGGTCGATGCGCGCCCGGGGTCGTCGTCCTTCGCGTCGGCCCCGGCCTCACCGCGAGGAGGCCCCCCCTCCCGTTGCGCCGGCCCGACCCCGCTCTCCTCTCGCTCCACGCCCGCTCGCCGCGTCGTGGACCGTAGGCAGGGGAGGACCCGCCACCACCAAGACCTCCACACCAGTCGCGGGCCTCGGCCCGTGCTCCACTGGCCTCTGATTCACCCTGCATGTCTGCCCCGTCTTCCCCGGCGCCGCGCCGCGGCCCCCGCCTTTGTCCTGCCATGGAGCCACGAGCAGCGGATCCGAGCCGGAGGCGGGGGGGGGCTCGACGGAGCCGGGACTTGGGGGTGGTCGGACTTGCGGAGCCGGCGCCGGCCCCCGAGCCCCATCCCGCCCCGCGGTGGAGAAACCAGGGGCGCGGGGAGGGGATCCGCGCACGACGGCCGGAGGGTACGGGTGGGTGGGTTGTATAGATGGCCAACCGTGCCGCACGACACGGGCATGGTTGGCACGGCTAGCGGCCGTGCCGTGCCTCGTAGTGCCGTCATGCCGAGGCCGTGGCACGCGGCACGGCCCTACGACGGCGCGCCGTCGTGCCGTGCCGTGCCTCGCGGCACGGGAGGGCACTATCGTGCCGAGCGCGAGGAGGGAGGAGAGCGGACCGTGCTCCATGCCCGTCGGCTCGGTGCGGGGGAGGAGAGCGGACGGCGGGCCGCCCGCGCAACGGCGTCGGGGGTGGCGGCCCGCGCAACGGCGTCGGGGGCGGCGGCCCCGCGCAACGGCGTCGGGGCGGGGAGCCGCGGGCGGCTTCGGCCGTCGGGGAGCGAGGAGGCCGGCCGACGTCGGGGGTGGCGGCCCCGCGGCGGCGGCGAGGGCGAGGGAGCTGCGGGGGGCTTCGGCCATCAGGGGAAGGAGCAGCGGCGTCGGGGGCAGGAGTTGGGAGCGGCGGCTGCTGGGGTGGAGAGAGGAGGAAGTGGGAGGAAAGAAAGAAGATTAGGGTTTTTATGTTTCTATGGGTCGTGGGCTGTAGATAGGTAGATGGCTTTGGCGGGCCTTTTTCGTGCCGGCCCATTGTGACAACCCGCCCAGGAAAATAGCGTACTATCGCCTAAGACCGATCCACTTTGGTCATTAAGCAATAATAAAGTACCATCCTGTCGTAAGTTGCCGGGTTAACGCCCGGTAAATCACTTGAAAAGCAACAAGGATCGAATATATGCATTAAAACTCACTCGAAGGCGAGTCCAGAGATACAACAACATTACTATCCAAATTCGTACCCCGAGGGGTTTATTTATTACAAACCATAGTTTTTGCCATGATGAGATAGTTCAGAGTTTTCGAAAGCAGCGAAAATAAACTAACGGAAGCGAAGACACCACGGGAGGCCATCCATGATGCTTTCAGTAGTCGTCCTCCACCCACTCCAGCTCCCAGCCGGGCGGGATCTCACCGGGCCACACATCACTGAAGGCATTACCTGGATCAACACATTATAGCAAGGCTGAGTATACTAATACTCAGCAAGTCTTACCCGTCGGTGATAACTACTTCACCAATTCTAGACCATGAAAGGCTTTTTGGCTATTGGGTTGCCTGTGCTAAAAAGTAATAAAGAGTAGGTCCTTACTTTCAAGATTTTAGCACAAGTTCTAGTAGTTTTAATCTTTACTACATTAGCCAACTAGTACAATCAAGGTTGTACAATACCATTAATCAAGCATAAAGTTCATCAACTTCCATCATTAGGGATCTCATGACTAGTGGAGTAAGTAGTCTCGGATAACGGTGAGAGGCCGACAATCGATTGATTTAAACCTTGTAAGGTAGACCCAAACACACGGTAGGCTGCCCCGAAGGGACAACTTTCCCAGGCCGTCCCCATAAATCCTCGGGTCGGGATCGAATCTTACAGTCTTTGGTGCAGGCTATCCGGCATACCCCGCGAGATACCCGGAGTCACCATACACCACCGATGGCGAGCCGTGAGAGCGAATCCCAAGAGTAGTAACGGTAGGATCCCTCGCCGCCTCATTAAGGTACTAGGCTTACCGGTCCCATACCCGACATGTTCTTAGTACGTTCAAAGACTTAACCCACATAACCACTGGACCGGAGCCCAGATCCCATGCTCTTACCACATGAGCAATCCATTTAGGGATACATTGTGATTCCTATCTAGGAACCTATTCTCGCGAGTGAGGTCATCACTCGACTTGTAACGGTCCTATAGCTTAGCAGCTACCGACCTATCATTCTAGTAAGGACAAAGGTACCTATGGATCATGCATCTAGGGTTTCATTCAACTCTTGAACGTAAATGCACAATCATTCATAGATAATTGAATAAAGAACTTTAAAACTAGGTTAGATGCACCGGAGCTTGCCTTCGCCAGCTAGGTGTTGACGGATAAAACTCGTATCCACCTACGATCCGCAAGCGTACGGACCTACACCTTTTTCACCACGGGATTCCCAAGGTTCTTGTCAATCCGCGGAGCAAGGGGATTACTAGCGCTTAACCAAGTACTAATCTAGTTGACTAAGGAAACCTTTAAAGAGAGAATTAATCTAAAAGTAAAGACAATCTAACCTAATTTAATCTAAGTTAAGTTGATCAAACAAATCTAGGGTTAAACTAGATGGTAAAGGGGTGAACACAAGAGAGTGAGTAAGAAAGATAAGCGTTCCCTCCCTAGGATCTAGGATAACATGGTATGCATCTACTACACGAAAGCGGTAAACCAATCTACCGGGGTTGTGACCACGGTTTCGCCCTTTCCCTCCTCTCGTACTGTCACTATGCGAAGGTATTCGTGACTAGACCTATGATGGACACGGTATGTTGATGGAATCTATGGGAGTAGCGGATATCATACGCCCGAAAAACACGGTGGCCTACCTTAATCATCAAAGCATCATCAACATGAAAACAATAGATTGAAACCACGAATCAAGTAGCGATCACATAGCATGTATCCGTCTAATCCTAGGGATGAACGGAGACATTACCCCATCATCTTACACGGATTGAAGCACATAGGGGTGATGGAGACTCCGGAGAACGTCATCGATGAAGATGGCGGAGATGGAGCTTGGGAACTCCCCTAGGCCAGCGGCGTGGAGTCCTCCTCTTGCTTCCTTCTCTCCGCCGGCGTTGATCCTTGCGACGAGCTCATCTAACTCTCTCCCTCATCTTGTGGCGGCGGTTTTCTGGTGATTGGCGTCGGTAGGATGATTTGTTAGATGTGGCGGCCGACGGTGGCGGAGGCAATAAATAGACAAACACCTAGGGCAAAGGAGGGACCGAACCGACCCCGGAGTGGGCTGGGCCGGTCGGCCCAGGCCGGCCGGCCCAGGCCCATTTCGGCCCGGTTCGGCCCCGGTTTCCTCCTCGGTTGCTTCTCGCGTGATCCCTTATTCGTGTGCACTTGCATGTGGGCCTTTGACGTCGTTTCCTTCACGGTTAAGGCTTGAATCCTTGCTATGCAAGCTTCGCTGTTTTCTGGTTGAGTCCCTTGTCGGTGTTTTAGACCGGCAACCTACTAAGGGGAGTACCCGAAGTAGATGAATGTGACTCGCCGAGATCGGTAACTCGAAGGAAGAGACACGTGGCACACAATTTAGACAGGTTCGGGCCGCGAGGTGCGTAATACCCTACGTCCTGTATGCTGCGTAGCTCTGGATTGATATGGCACGATTACAAGATGGTGCAATAGTGCGCCGTGAGTTGTAGGGGATTGGATGAGGTGATCCTGAGATCGGCCCCTGCCTCGGCTTATATAGTCCGGGAGGCAGGGTTACAAGTCGGAGTAGGGAGAGAGTACTAGTCGAGTACGTCTAGGAGTCCTCTATACAGTGCGGAACATGTACAACTCCCTAACCGAGTACTACTCCTGTATAGTCCTTGTGCTCCACGCCTTCAGGTGCCGTGTAGCGCAAGCCGGGTAGTCCCAGGGGCCCACCGAGTAGTCGGTCCTGGTTCCCACCGAGGTAGTGGGCCCAGGGAGGTCCATACGACAAGCCCCCGAGTACTTTGTAGTCGAGAAGGATAGCTTCAAGTAGTCTTGACGGCCTCAACGAGTAGTCCTCAAGCGTCCCTGAGTGCTACAAGTCAAAAGTTCTCAAGAGTGGTCGAAGCATCCCGAGGCTGGAATGTACTCCAGCTGATGTCTGAGCAATCTTGAAGTCTTCTCGAGTAGTCCCAAGCGTCCTCGAAAACTGCCTTCGAAGGTCTTCAAAAAATGCCTGTCTTGTCTTGAAGCCGAAGCTGATATGGAGGTGCGATTTGCAAAACCGCACTCCACATGGAGTAGCCCCCGAGCCTTGAGCCGCGGGCTCTGGCTGAGGGTCTATCTGAAGTCTTGGCGAGAAAATCCCGAAAAATCCGGAGAGAAAAAACCGAAGGACACGTGGCACGGAGCCCCCGAGCCTTGAGTCGAGTACTTCCTCTCGAATTGAAGGGTCTTCTTGAAGAATGTGTCCTGAGATGCTCTTGAGACTAGCCGCTTCCCAGGTAATCGAGTAGAAGTAGTCGAGCCCCCGAGGTGAGGCGCGTCGACTAGTAGAATACGAAGGGTCGCGCGCAGCCGCTGAGTCAGCCGCGCGTGGACTTATCCAGCCGCCCGTTGCGGAGCCGATTTGGCTTATAAATAGAAGCCAAAACCCTTAGGGTTTTTCACCCATTCGAGCTGCAGCCATTCCCTTTGTATCGAAGCGAATCCACTCCCCGGCGACTTGCCGCCGCCGTAGTAGATCCAAGTGCGCCGCCACCCAAGTCTTTTAGGGTAGCCCCCGAGCGGATGCGAGTGAAGACGCCCTGCACTTGGAGGATGAAGCCGTCGCCGTCCAAGACGTCCAAAGCCGCCGGGAAGAAGAGGGGCCGCGAAGAGGCCGCCGCAGCTGCCACCGGAGCGGCGCCGCCCATGTCTCCACCGCGGGCTGATCCGAGCCGCGAGTGGAAGAAGTCCAAAGTGAAGACAGAGGACCTGCTGACCCTCCTGAACAGTGGATTCATCAGGGAGAAGGAAGTCGATATGTGGAGATCCGCCGCCGGAGATCAATATCCGATGGAGAAAGCCGAAGACGAGATCCCGATGTTCTCGCGGTTCGTGGAGCGCGGTCTTGCGCTCCCGGCCAGCGATTTCTTCAAAGGGCTGCTCGGGTACTACGGGATCGAGTGCCTGAACCTGAACCCCAACGGCATCTTCCACACGTCGGTCTTCGTGCACTTCTGCGAAGCCTTCCTCGGGATCAAGCCACATTGGGTGCTTTTCCGGAAGTTCTTCCGCGTCAAGCCGCAACCAAGTGCCACCAATCCCAGGGTAGTCGGAGGAGCCGGCATCCAGCTGAGGGAGGACGCCGCGGAGCAGTACCTGGCGTACAAGCTCGTCGACTCCAACACAGATTGGAAGACCAGGTGGTTCTACATCACGAACCACCACCCCGGCCTGCCGAAGCCGAGCGGACGGCAGCCCAGGCACCGTGAATGGTGGAACACGAAGCCCACCATGCAAGAAGGAATCCAGATCCCCGAGCTACTAGCACGCATCAAGGTGCTCAGGGAGGCGGGACTGAGGGCCGAGCACGTGGCCTTCAGTTTCATGAAGCGCAGGATCCAGCCGTTGATGGCTCGGGAGACCCTGGGCTTCGAGTACGCCGGCGACGACGACGCGTCGCGGATGCCGGGAGGCGAGCTGGACGACAACGACATCATCGAGAGGTTGTCGCGGATCTTCAAGGACATGCCACCGTACACGGCGTGCCCTGTTGAGGAGTACTCCGCCACGCGCCCGCCCAAGGAGGTGAATAGTCGTACTCCCCTAGTCGAGTAGTGATTACTTGAAGTAGAGTTGCTGACGTCTTGTGTCTTGCGCAGGATGATGTGAAAAAGTTCATCTCCGAGCCACAGCCACCTCCGAGTGGAATCGAGATCCTGAAGGAGGGCAAGGCGAAGGAGCGGCGTGAAGTCGGTGAGGGTCACGACACCGTCGTCGTGGAGGATACCTCCGACGACGACAACGAAGACGAGGAGACGCTGCAAGACCGCTTCTAGCTGGGGTCGAGGTTTAGCTGCCCGGGCTTGCCTCATGTTCCTCTGGTACAAGACCCCCCGGCTAGCCTGGCTGCGCCGCCGCGGAAGCCGCGCAACCCCGCTAGGAAGCGGGTGGCGAAGAAGCTGAGGGTCTCAGAGACCACGCCTCAGGAGGTAAGTTGTCTTGAACAGAGTAGTCGAGTACCCTTTGTTCGAGTACGCTTGCTGACGAGCAGTCTTCCTTGTGTGCAGGAGGTGTCGCCCGGCGGAGCCCGTCGAAGAGGGCGACGAGGGCGTGTGGGACACGGTGGGGGAGCCGGTCGGAAGTCGTAGTCCGGCCCCCCACCGTTGAAGAGATCCCGGCGCAACCGGAGCGCCGGCCCCCGGCTCCGCAAGGGAGCACGGGACCGTGGCCGCCGCCGTTGAAGAGGTGGTGGCCTCGGGAGGCGCGAGGAGACCGGCCGCGCCGGTCGCCGGCCGCGTGGAGGAGGCGGTAGCCGCAGGGGCGCAGGAGGAGGCGCCCGCCGAGGGTGGACTGGTCGACATCGCCAGCATCCTCGGTGCTCCGGCCGTGACCATTGTCCGGTCGAACTTGTAAGTACCTTATTCTTGCGAGTAGTACTTGTTGCAGTAGTCGATGTTGCCTGACGACCATCTCTGTGTGCTTCTGTAGAAAATCCATGGATCTGACCTGGGATGGGGATGAGCCCTCATCAGCGGTGGCAGAAGAAGTCGCGCCGCCCGCCGAGGAGGCCGCTCCCGCTATCCAAGCCGCGGTTGAGCCACCGGTTGCCGAGGCGCCGCTGCCGGAGGCCAGTGTAGTCGAAGGTGAGTACCCTTATTGGAGCTACAGGGCTTCACGAGGAGTAGTCGTAGGCACTGACGCACTTGTCTCTCTTTGACAGGCGCTGAAGGTGGTGACATCCCTGCGGGGGTGCCAATGCAGAGGTTGACACCAGAGGCCCCGGAGGCTGCGGAAGGAGCCCCCGAGCCCATGGAGGAGGTCGTCGAGAAGACCGCCGGGGGAGAGGCGGTCACCACGTCGCTAGAGATTGCTCTGGAGGTGGCTATCCGCTCCCCCGAGATCCAAGACGCAGAGCTCATCCGCGCTGCGCCGATGACGGAGGCCACCGCGAGTAGTCGCGGCGGTATAGAGCTGCTCGCAGATGACCTTATCGAGCGGCGACGGTGGCCAAGCATCCGGAGGCGATCCGTCAAGCCGAGCAGTGGATGAAGGTGAGTAGCCGTAGCCTTTGAGTATCCAATCCTTTGTCGTTGAGTACTCTTCGTGACTTGAGTTGTCTTGTGCAGGACGTTGCGGAGCGGTCCCGCGACAAGTCGAACCTGCTGCAGGGCTATGGCGACACGGTGCTCCGAGCCGAGGCGCTTGAGGAGCAACTTGTGAAGTCGCGAAGGCATGCTGCTGCCATGCAGTCGAAGCTCGACGCCGCCTTCGCCAAGTACCACAACGACGTCTTGGAGTTGCAGGCGAAAGGCGACGACTTGGTGCGGAAAAACAAAGGCCTCCGCAACAAGAACAAAGGTATACCCCTGAACTTGTCGTGTACTTGTTGGAGGTTGAGAAGCATCTGACCCGCTGTTGCGTTGCTGTGTTGCAGAGCTTGAGGGCCAGGTGGAGCAGTGAAGGCTTCGGAGACGAGCATGAAGAACCTCTTCTACGGGAGCAAGAAGCCCGCCGGTACTTGAGCTCGACTACAAGGAACTCGCCTTCGAGTGCGTGAAGCATATGGAGCTTCGGATTGCTTCGACGAGAGATCTCGTCAAGCGCTACAAATCCTTGCGAAGTTGAACGAAGACCGCGAGGCATTGCGGGCCCGGTTGAAGGAGTTGGAAGAAGCCGCGTTGCCGATCGCAAGACTCCCGGTGCCGCACCGGGCGGCCCCAAGATAGCTCCTCGGTGGATCGCCTTCGGGAAGCTCCAAGCGGGCCGGCCGCCTACGTGAAGCACATGGCCGGGTCGATCCCAAGACAAGTCTTGGCCTTCATGAAGTCGTATTTCCCGAAGGCCCCAGTGGAGGTAGTCGCCGGCGGGGGTAGCCGCCAACCGTTCGATGAGCAGTATGCGAGCCGCTCGGGAGCGAGATGGCTCCCATCGCGGAGCAGGTAGCTGAGAAGCTGAATCTCCAGTAGCCCTGTAATAGGTAGCTAGTAGTCATAGTTGTACAAGGAAACAATTGTAATGAATTGTTCAAGTATCAATGAAAGAAAATTTTCCAGCAATGAGTACTCGTAGTCGCGATCTCAGAGTGCGGAGCGCCCATCGTGGAGTGGATGCGAGTAGTAGTACTCGGCTTTGGTAGTCCCGTTGCAGGGAGTAGACAGTAAAGAAGTTGATGAACAATCGAACTTTATTACTGAGGAAGTACATCTGGGTGGCCAGGGCCGTAGTTACAAAGTAGTCGCTTGGACCCGGAGGCCGCTTACAGTCGTTGATCCGTAGGTAGCCGTGTAGGCTGGATCGTAGATCCGTAGGTAGCCGTGCAGGCTGGATCTTGGATTGTGGTCTCTTAATAGACCGCTGCTAGAGTCCTTGACGCTCGTCGCAGCCCAGGGCCCGTAGGTACCCGCACGGGCTGGACCCTGGAGAGGAGTAGTCCGGAGGCTCGGAGCCGGGACCGGGGGGTCGCTTGCGGCGAGGGGGGTGTTGATGTAGTCGTGAAGACTTGAACCCCAGAGTAGTCGTGTAGACTAGGCGTAAAATCGACGGACACCGGTCGACGTTCCACGAGTTGTTGATGTCTTCGCCTTCGAGTGTTTGGAGGCGATAGGAGCCCGGCCCGGTCACCTTTGCGACGGTGAAGGGGCCTTCCCAGGGGGAGCTGAGCTTGTGAAGTCCCTCCGTGTTCTGGATACGGCGGAGGACGAGATCTCCAACATTGAAGGAGCGTTCCTTGACGTTGCGATCATGGTAGCGTCGGATACCCTCCAGATACCTTGCTGATTAGACGAGGGCAGCGTAGCGAGCTTCTTCGAGGCTGTCGATATCAACTCGTCTGCTATCTTCTAAGACGCCTTCGTCGTAGTGCTCCACTGCTGGCGAGTTCCATATGACGTCGGCAGGGAGGATTGCTTCGGAGCCGTAGACCAGGAAGTAGGGGGATTGCCCCGTTGGCATGGATGGTTGAGTCCGTAGCCCCGAGAGTGCGTTAGGTAGTTCCTTGATTCACTTTCCCCCTTTAGAGTTCGCGGCGTCGTGTAGCCGCTTCTTGAGAGCATCGAGCACCATCCCATTGGCGCGCTCGACTTGTCCGTTGGCCCGTGGATGGGCGACTGAGACGTATCTGACGTCGATCCCGCTGTTCTCTCAATACTCCCAGAACTGGTGGTTGTTGAAATTGGATCCCAGGTCTGTGATGATGCGGTGGGGTAGCCCATAGCGGTGTACGAGTTCATCCAGGAAGTCGAGTACTCTGTCCGCCTTGGGGCATGTGACCGGCTTGACCTCGATCCATTTGGTGAACTTGCCGATAGCCACCAGTACCCTGTTGAATCCTCCTGGCGCAGTTGGCAGTGGCCCAATCATGTCGAGCCCCCGGCGGGCAAAGGGCCGGGTTGGCGGTATGGTGAATAGCTTGTAGGCCGGGACGTGTTGCCGCTTGGTGAAGTGCGACATCCTTGGCACCTTCGACGAGTTCTTCGGCGTCGCCCAAGGGCCGTGGGCCAGTAGAAAGCTCGCGGAAGGCCTTGCTGACCAGCGTGCGTGAAGACGCGTGGTTGCCGCAGACGCCCTTGTGGATCTCCTCCAAGATGTCCTTGCCTTCTTCGCGAGGGACACACTTCATGAGTACTCCGAGAAGATGCGCCCCGCTTGTAAAGCTTGTCTCCCGACGAGGACGTAAGACTTGGCGCGGCGGACGAGTTGTTCGGCTGCGTTCTTGTCGGAGGGGACCTTCGCTCGCTGAGGTAGTCGATGAAGGGTTGCCTCCAGTCCACGTCGATCATCATGACCTCCTGCCCGGCCGTTGGATGGGCTGGGGCAGTGGTCGGTGGCGCCGACTCCGGGATGGATGGCGCGTGAAGCTCGTGAACGAAGACACCCACTGGCACTTGAGCGCGGGTGGATCCGAGCTTGGAGAGGACATCCGCTGCAACGTTGTTGTCACGGACGATGTGATGGAACTCGAGACCGTAGAACTTGTTCTCGAGCTTGCAGACTTCTAGGCAGTAGGCGTCCATGTTCTCCTTGTTGCGGTCCCAGGACTTGTTGACTTGGTTGATGACCACTGCGGAGTCGCCGTAGACTAGTAGCCGCTTGATGCCCGGTGGGCCGTGAGGCGGAGCCCGTGTAGGAGGGCTTCGTACTCGGCTTCGTTGTTTGAGACCTTCCGGAAGATCGCGGGACGTACTTGAGTTGTTCGCCCGTTGGAGAGATCGGAGTACTCCCGCACCCGCGCCCTCGAGGTTGAGTGAGCCGTCAAAGTACATCACCCAATGTTCGGTCGCACGGTGGGAGTAGGTAGGCGGGTTCTCCCGCCACTCCGCCATGAAGTCGACTAGTGCTCGCGACTTGATGGGCGTGCGTGGCTTGAAGTCGATAGTGAGGGCGCCGAGCTCGACGGCCCACTTGGAGATTCTTCCGGTAGCATCTTGGTTCCGCGAGGATATCGCCAAGCGGGTAGTCGGTGACGACGGAGGCCGAGTACCGCCGGAAGTAGTGTCGTAGCTTCCGCGAGGTGATGAGTAGAGCGTACGGGGAGCTTCGCACGGGCTGATAGCGGGCCTTGGACTCTGATAGAACCTCGCTGACGAAGTAGACTGGACGCTGGACCGGGTAGGCGTGGCCGTCTTCCCGCCGCTCGACAACGATGGCAGTACTGACCACGTGAGTAGTCGCAGCGAGGTAGAGCAGCAGCTGCTCTCCCTTGTGAGGGGCCGTGAGGATCGGTGGCTTTGATAGGAAGTCCTTGAGCTGGGCAAGGGCTTGATCCGCCTCTGGAGTCCACACGAACCTCTCTTGATGCTTGAGTAGTTTGAAGATGGGGAGGCCCCGTTCTCCTAACCTCGAGATGAATCTGTTCAGCGCCGCCATGCACCCCGTCAGCTTCTGGACATCTTTGATGCTCGTGGGAGCTTTCATCTTTGGTGATGGCGGAGATCTTCTCGGGGTTGGCTTCGATGCCGCGCCGGGCGATGATGAAGCCGAGTAGTTTGCCCGAAGGGACGCCGAAGACGCACTTGTTCGGGTTGAGCTTCCGGCGGTACTCGCGTAGTGATGCGAAGGTCTCTTCAAGGTCGTCGATGAGGGTGCGGAGTCCCCGGTTTTGACAACCACGTCATCCGCGTAGGCCTCGACGTTCTTGTTGAGTTGCCGCTTGAAGCGAGCCTGGATGGCCCGTTGGTAGGTAGCGCCGGCGTTCTTCAACCCGAATGACATTGTCGTGTAGCGAGTACGGCCAAACGGGGTGATGAACGCGGTCTTCTCCTGGTCTTCTTCCTTGATCGCGATGCGGTGGTACCGGAGTAGCGATCGAGGAAGCGAGAGCGAGTCGCGACCCGCCGTGGAGTCGATGACTTGATCAATCCGCGGCAATCCGAAGGGGTCCTTGGGGGCGGTGCTTGTGGAGGTCGGTATAGTCGACGCACATCCTCCACTCGTTCGAGTTCTTCTTGCGGACGAGGACGGGGTTGGCAAGCCACTCGGGATGGAAGACTTCTCGATGAAGCCGGCCGCGAGTAGCTTGGCGAGTTCCTTCTTGATGGCATCCCGCTCGTCGTCGGCAAAGCGTCGGAGGTGTTGTCGTTTGGGGGTGGCCTTAGGGTCGACGTTGAGGGCGTGCTCAATCGGCTCCCCGGGCACTCTCGGCATGTCCGTCGGCTTCCACGCGAAGATGTCGCGGTTAGCCCGAAGAAAGCCGATCGGCGCGTCTTCCTATTTGGGGTCGAGGCCGGACCCGATGGTGGTGGTCTTGGTGGGGTCGCTTTGTTCCGAGGTCGACCGTCTTGACGGGTACCTCTTCAGGTGGCTGAGGCTTGTTGGTACTGTCGAATTTCTCTGGGATGTCGAGTTCACTTGTAGCAAGCTTCTTCGACGCAGCGTAGACCTCCATCATCGCGTTGGGTACTTGATTCGTGGAGGCGATCTCCACGGCTTCTGTGTCGCAGTCGTGGGAGATCTTGAGGTCCCCTTGGAGGGAGAGTACACCGGCTGGACTTGGCATCTTGAGTACCAAGTAGGTGTAGTGGGGCACCGCCATGAACTTGGCGATGGCCGGTTTGCCGAGGATGGCGTGGTAGGAGGTCTCGAAGTCCGCGACCTTGAACTTGATGTACTTGGTACGGTATGTCCCGAGATGCCCCGAAGGTAACTGGCAGGACCACTGAGCCCAGTGGGATAGCCGCGTTGCCGGGGACGATGCCGTAGAAGGGCATGCTGCTCTTGGTGAGCATGGGAGTGATGTCGAGCTTCATCTTCTTCAAGGTCTTGGTGAAGAGGACGTTGAGCCCGCTTCCACCGTCGATGAGGACCTTGTTCAGTTTGGAGCCCGCCACCGTTGGCTTCAGGACGAGGGGGAACCGTCCTGGTTCAGAGAAGCTGGTCCATTGGTCCGCGCGGGAGAAGGTGATGGGAACCTCCGACCACCTGAGAGGGGTCAGGACTGCTGGTTCAATGGACATTAGTTCACGACGGGTAGCCTTCAGCTCCCGCCTGCTGGGCAGTCCGCCGAAGAGGACGTTGACGGTCTTCTCGGGTTCTTGGAAGTCGTTGTTGTCGCCGTCCTTCTTCTTGTTCTTTTGATCATGAGGGTGCGGTGGCTCGGCGTCTCCTTGAGTGCGTGCACCGAGCCGGTAGCACTTGTTCGGTGGTGTGGTTGCCGTTTGGATGCCACGGGCACTTCTCCTTTAGCAGGTCTTTGAAACCGCCAGAGTTCTTCTTCGAGTTCCCTTTCGCAGGGCGCTGAATAGCCGCGACAGTGTTGTCTGGCTTGCGCTTGCGGTTGGGACCCGAGTAGTAGTAGTAGTAGTTGTTGTTGTTGTTGTTGCGGCCGCCCTGGTTCGCATTGCTGCCGCTGCCGCCGCCCTGGTTCTGCTTGGTCTTGCCACGAATGGCGTCGTACTTGGCGTTGGCCTTGTCTTCTTCATCCGCCCAGGACGTGATCATGTCTATGAGGTGGGGGATGGACCTGGGGTGGCGACGACCGAAGTCTTCGAAGGTGCGGCGGTGATAGAGGCCGTCCTGGAAGAGGTCGATGACCTCCTTGTCGGTGACGTCGATGACGGTAGCGTGCTTATCGAAAAAGCGGCGCATGTACTTGCGGAGGGTCTCGCCTTGTTCCTGCTTGATCATGGCCAGGTCCATGCGAGTACCAGATCGACCCATTGCGCCCGCGAAGTTGCTTGTGAACTGCTCCTTCAGCTGGCCCCACTTGTCGATCGAGTGCTTGTCCAGCGACTCGAGCCATGTGAGTGGTGCTTGGTCCAGGCAGAAAGGGAAGTAGAGGCACTTGGTGTCGGCGTTGCCGCCGCCGTTCTCGATGGAGAGAGCATAGCATCGGAGCCACCTTGGATGGGATCTGCTTCGCGTCGTACTTGGTGATCCCCAAAGGCTTGAACTTGTCGGGAAGGAGCAAGTTGCGAGTCGAGGTGAGAAGGCGGGGAAGCCGTTGCCTTCGGCGGCGGTGGTCGACTTCTTCCGCCGCGGCTCCTCAATCTTCGGCGGGCGTCGTACCCGCCGTGTGAGGCGCCGGGAGGCGTGGGCGTTCGCGTGGCCTCGGCCGCCGCGGCCGCCGCCGCCTCCCCGCCCTCTGTTGGCCCCATGGTTGGAGGCTGCGCCGTCGCCACCGCCGCCGCCGTCGGGATCGTTGCCGCCGCCACTGCCGGAGCGCGGTGGGGGACAACTTCTCGGTTGCCGCGATCTTGTAGTGAAGGTCCGTCGGCGTTGGAGCGGCGACGGTTTGGCTCGGCTGGGAGGTCAGCTCGAGTACGGTTGGGACCGTTGTTGGCGCTGCGACTGGTAGCTTCGTTGTCGCGAGGCTTAGCTCGAGGAGGTTGGTTGACTCTGTTGTCGACCCGCATGAAGTAAGCTTCTTCAGCGAGCTTGGCGATGACCTCACCTGCGCGTATGCCCTGAGCTTCGCGTGCGATTGCTGTGATCGACATGAGGCATTGCTCAGGGGTGGTGTGTACTCTGCTCTCGACCGCTTCGAGAGCTTCCGCAAGGTTGCAGATGGGTAGGTTGTCGCGGATGCGTCGACGACGTTCGTTGCGCTTCCTGTTGCGTTCACGTCGAGCGTCTCTGTCTGCCGGAATCTCGTTGGGTGGAGCATCAGCAGAGAGCTCGTCGGCGGAGATGTCCTCCAGGTACTGGTCCTGAGCTGTGCCTGAAGGCCCTGGGGTGTCGCCGGCAGCCATGAAGACTTGGCAATCGGGGATGCCAAGGCTGGACTTAGAGGGTGCCACCTCAGTTGGTGTATTTGAGTCCGCCCGGGCTAGCGGTGTTCCCTCCTGGAACGGTAGAGAGTCGATATAGGCGACGTAGCGTGAGTCTCCCTTTAGCAGATCAGCGGGCTTGCGGTATGGCCAGTAGACATATCTCCCGGCTGGCGTGGATTTTATAACCAGCCCAGAAGCTGGCCCTGACAAGGGAAGCTCAGTGGAGTCGTTTTCGGACTCGGGCTCCTCAGGGTCCGACCCGAAGTCGAACTCGTAGTCCGGATTCGAGTAGAACTCGGAGAGAGGGCCGGGAGTCGGAGCGCGATCGGGGGCGGCGTCGGAGTCCGAGTTGTACTCGGGTACGGGCTCCTTGCGGCCGGCGCGAAGTGGGAGCCCCCCGTGCGGGCCGGCTGAGGATGCGGGGGCCGCGCGCGGAGGGCTCGAGCGGCGAGGGGACCACCTGCGATGGCTGAGCAGTCGGCTCGCATGCGATGGTCCATGGCGACGTCGAGTTCGGGTTGGAGATGGACTCGAGCTCGAAGTCAGCGTGGCGGTTGAAGAGCGAAATTTCGCCAAACTTGCCGGTGAGTTCGCCTGTGACGGCTTCGGGAAGCGTCACGAGGCCCGTCTTCGGGTTGGGCTGTATGGTCAGGCGGCGCTGGAAGGAGCCCGCGCCATCGGCAGTGCAGACCCAGGCGCCGAACACAAAGGTGTCGCCGCGGTTGAAGGCGACGGTTGGCTTGAAGCAGACAGGAGCCGTCGAGTTCGCCATGTGATCTCGGGCGAGAGCCCCTACACGCGCGCCGGTGTCGGTGTTTTAGACCGGCAACCTACTAAGGGGAGTACCCGAAGTAGATGAATGTGACTCGCCGAGATCGGTAACTCGAAGGAAGAGACACGTGGCACACAATTTAGACGAGGTTCGGGCCGCGAGGTACGTAATACCCTACGTCTGTATCTTTGCGTAGCTCGGATTGATAGGGCACGATTACAAGATGGTGCAATAGTGCGCCGTGAGTTGTAGGGGATTGGATGAGGTGATCCCGAGATCGGTCCCCTGCCTCGCCTTATATAGTCGGGAGCGGGGTTACAAGTCGGAGTAGGGAGAGAGTACTAGTCGAGTACGTCTAGGAGTCCTCTATACAGTGCGGAACATGTACAACTCCCTAACCGAGTACTACTCCTGTGTAGTCCTTGTGCTCCACGCCTTCAGGAGCCGTGTAGCGCAAGCCGGGTAGTCCCAGGGGCCCACCGAGTAGTCGGTCCTGGTTCCCACCGAGGTAGTGGGCTCAGGGAGGTCCATACGACATCCCTGAAGATTTGCACATTGACGCTTCGGTCCTCGGGTCATTTGGAGTCATGTTCATCGTGTGTCTTGACTCTTGTCGGGCTTCATGATCTTATTCCAAAGTGCTTGGTGAACTTATCCCGAAAGTCTCCTCTTTAGCGTAGATTTCCTGCGTAAACAACAAACTCCAAAATCGACATGTAAGTGTGAACTTGTTATATCATTAGTATGCCTAGTGGAGGGTTAGTTGCAAATCATAATCGAAACCAATGTATAACAAGTACTCTAGGTTGACGGAAATTCACCGTCAACATCTCCCCCATGCTTAAACCTTGCTCGTCCTCGAGTAAGTGGCCCTCGCTTAAAAGGGAAATCAGTGTTGCCTTCTAATGTTATCCCTGCACTTAGTCATTCATGACGAGACAAATTGCTCTCTCTTAAGAATTTATTTTTAAAGTTCAAGTTGTGACCGGCTTCTTTTTCATTATGGAAGATAGACTAACAATAAAGAACAAGCCACATTTAACACGATGCTCTCAAACTTAAGTGAACTTCAAACCATTACCTTGTCACATGGAAGATTTTCAAAAAGATGCATATCCAACATAAGTGAAAATCTCTTACAAAAGCTCATGGAAACACTCATCTCATCAAGTCACTCAAGCCTATACTAGGTTATTTTCAACCTACTCTGCTCATATGTGATAGTGAAAGGCTTATGTGGAGCTTGGAAGGTTAAAAACAATCCTAGCAAAACATACATCCGAAATATTGTCAAATTAAGAGAGAGGTCTATTGGAATTACCGAGACTCGTCAAAAAGGTCATGGAAAATAAATGTTGGAAAGAGAGAAGGGTGAAACACACACATTTAGATAAGTGGACATGTGCAAGTGGCAAATGGATGATCCCGAGGCACGAGTGAAGTCCTCGTTATCGGATTGCACATGGTTGGAAGATTTGAGTATGGATTTGTCATCAAGGCACTTGAGAACTTATGAAGCAAAAAGAACCGAGGAGCATCTTTATTTTATTTCCTTCTCATTTTTCTCTCTTTCTTTTTTTTCACTTTATTCTTCCTATTTTTTACTTTTCTTTTCTTCTTATCATATATTTTTTTAATTTTTAATTTTTATTCTTTTTTCTTTTGCTCCTCAAAACTTTTTGCAACATAATACTTACATAGCATTTGTGTCAAACAATGACTCCTCCCCCATGCTTGAATGATGCTCGTCCTCGAGCATAAAAGAGAGGGGAAATGACTGCTAAAGTAAGTATAAATTTCATAATATTGCAGAATATTTGAATCTCCATCGAGAATTTTACTCCATACTCAAATTGGGTTGTGGACAAGGAGGTGATCACAAAAAGATGTTTTTGGTTTAGGGTGAATGCCCAGCGAAGTTTGTAAAATTTTCGATGTGAAAACCCACAATGCATGGACAAAAAGGCTAGCATGAAAAGTTACACAAAGGAATGACAAGCTTCTTAGTCTCGAACCATAGAAATCAATCCTAATCCAACTCATCAAAACATATGTTTGCAATCTACGGGTTTTGTTATCATAAAACATATATGTATATGGCTTTGGTAGGTAGAACTTTGCAAGAGCATCACAAATATGTAGATAGCATAAAAGTTAAATTTTCATAAAAACAACAAGTTATCGGCTATCCATAAACTTAAATCAAAGAGCAAAGATATGTATGTGGGTCTAGAGCATAGTCATTTCACCTCCACAAATAAAAGAGCCGGTATTTAAATTAATTTCAGATCATATTATAGAGAGCAATTAGCCAAGACATGTATAACTTCATGTAGGTAAAACAAAGCAAAGAACTTTCATCATCTTTCCGTAAGCATAGGCAATATAGAACATCGAGGTGAACACATGGTCATGCTTATATATTGAAAGTAAAAAGAAACCTAGGTTGTCCTCCTAGTAGCCATGTTATTGTTTGAAGAGAAAAACGAAAGGTTGCACCTAGTTGAGGTTGAAGCCATACTTACAAGCATTTGTGTTTGGAAAAGAGAAGGTCCATGGAGATGTTACCATCCTTTGTAATTTTTCGTTGCCTTCTTCTGACATCTCCATGTATCGATGTGGTTTTTGCTTTTGTCTTGATTTATCAACACTCCTAGACTTCTGAATTTAATCTTGTATGCCTAATGGAGTCATTGGTCGCCCTTCTCTTCAATGTTGTCATCACCATCTCCTCTTTCTTGTTCTCGTCATCTCCTTGCTGTCTCTTTTTCATGGATTTCCCCCTCTGTCTATAACAGAACACATATCTAAATATAGCTCTATTGAAAAGTTTATGAAATTACCTTTCCAACGTGTGGTTATTCATCGAAAACGGAGTTCAAACAAGGGAGCTATGTCCGTTTTACTTCAGCGCTGTGTGCTGTCCAAAACTGATTTCAGGACGTATTGCACTCGGTGATTCGGGCATAACCGCTTGTAGGAACCTCCGATTGTCTTGATTCTTGATTTGTTGGAATCGTAACTTTATCTGGCTTCTAAATATCCAAAAATATCCAGTGTTTTCCCTTCGAGACCATGCAGAATTTTGATGAGATTGGTGGCTTCTTGCGCATTGATCCGGAGATGTTAACGATCTTTATCATTCTATCTTCTAGAGTGTCATGTTGCACTTCCGTGTTGAAGATTCAGGGTCTCCCCCATGCTTAGCATTTTGCTAGTCATGGAAGAAGAAGACAAATCACTTCTTAGCCATCCTTCAATTTCCTTGTAGTGAGAGTCTTTATCTTGTCTATTAGCAATTAAGTTACTAAAAATTTAAGAAGTGTTTCATATGCCTATTAGCACCTATTCTGGTCCATTGGACCCACATGTAAGTGTTGGATGCTAGGAAATTAAATATTATGGAAAATAACAAAGGCTAGCTAGTGATTTCATTTAAATGCATTCAAAAATACATAAGCCTCAAAAATGATCTAAACTTCCTCATGCCTGCTCTCTGGTCCTAAACAAGTCTAAATAACCAGCACATTCACCTAGGAACTTCACTGATCTGGGTTTATTAATTTGCAAAGGAAAATATGCCTAATTCAAGAATAATTATTCCTGTTAATCCATAAATCATGATCAATTCACAAGATGTGCATTTTGACATATCAAGACAGTGTGCACAAGTTGAGCTCAAGAACATAAACATATTTAACAAGAAAAATCATTTAGGTAGTTTCTGCAAGAATGTAAAAGAATTTATTTAACAAAATCTACTACATAACTTTGTGCAATTTTTGGCACAGCAACTAGTCATATCCTAAAACACAACATATCCAAAATTGAGCTACAGAGGAGTTATGGATTTCAAGTTATGACAGATCTATGATTTTCACATTTGTATTTTTCATGCTTAAACAACTTAGAATTCAGCCATGTGTAAATAACAAAAGAGATGGGATTTATCTTCCTGAACCCAACAAAATTGGTTGAGATTTTTCTGATTTTTCTACGAATTTCTAGGCATTTTACAAGACACTGGACTAATCTGCAAGAAAAACTAGATAGGGTTCTTCACAAACCAGCCCTGCAATTTTACACGAAACACCCTAACCAGATTCGAATCACAACAATTGGGTCCCTGACTGGGGAGGGCGGCGCGGGTGCGGCCAATTCCGGCGAGCCGGCGGCGCTCCCGGCCGGGCAAGCGGTGGGGGTCGACGACATGCTCACCTAGGGGCTAAGGGTGGCGGAGTTAGGGCGAAGAAGCCGCCGGCGAGGGGGGGGATCGACGGCGGCGGCGGCGGTGACCGCGGCGGCTCGGGGAAAGGGCGGCGGGGAAGGCGAAATGCGGGCAAACAAGCGAGCGTTGGAGCTTCACCGAGACCTAAGGAAGCTACTAGAGCGGCGGCCGGCGACGAGCACGGGCGGGGAGATGCTAGCACCGAGCGGCGGCGGCCATGGCGGCGGGTGGTTCGAGTGGCGCGCGGAGGGGGAACGGGGAGGGGCTTATATATGCTTTGCTCGGCGTGACCGGGGTGACGTAGGGGTGATGGGGGAAGATACCGCCGTGCTACGGCGGCTCGGGGGGCTTGCACGTACGGCGGCGGCACCGCCGACGGACCGCCGGTCCGCGGCGTGCGCGCGCGTGCGGCGGCACGGCCTCGGGACTCCTCGGGACGGGGGCGCGTTGGGGCGTGGGGCCTCGGGATGGAGCATGCCTCGGCCGGTGTGGCCTCGGGCGGCGCGGGCATAGACGCCGGGGCAAGGCGGCGGCGGGCGGCGACGGCGGCGCGCGGGTGCGCACGGCGTCGCGCGTGGCGGCGCTCTCGTGCTCAAACGTTTCTGTCGGTGCCCTATTCAAGTCGATTTTTCTCTAAAATTTTGAATAGAACTGAACCAAGTGATGAATACCAAAGTTGTAGGTCTAGCTACCAACAACAATTTCTACAAAAGCCATATAGTGTTTTTCTGCCCAGATCAAAAGTTATTTGAATGCCAACTTTGAATGTCAGCAGGGTTTGGCAAACAGTGAATTCTGGCTTGCAATTGATTTTTCAAGTTTTTCTCCTCAAAATTTTAAATGCCAATCTACATGAAAGTTGTGTCCCTCATCAAGATCTACAACTTTCATAAATGTAGAATTTTAAGTGTTTAGGTGAATTTTGGAGAACGCGGCAAAAGTTCCGGCAGACACCTGTGGACACTAGAGTGGCAAGGGGTTTGACCCAACCTTTGACCATGGGTTGGCCCCACAAGTGTGTTTACTAGTCAATTAGGGTCACTAGGGTGGGTTAGTGAGTTTTTCGAGGTGAGGGCCCAGGTTGACCTAGGTTTGACCACGGTTGACTATTTGACCGGCTACTAAGGTTAATTAAAAACCTGGGGCGTCACACCCATAAATCGTGCCGTGCCCGTGCCGGCACTGCGGGCCGACATAGAGGCCCAGGCACGACACTACTGTCGGGCCGGGCCGTGCTAGTGCCGTGCTTTTTCGAGCCATGCCCGTGTCGGCCCATCGTGCTTGGCCCATTTGGCCACCTATAGTGGGTTGGTGGGGACTGGGGAGGGAGGGAGATAAATGAAAAGGAGGATGACGAGTGGGTCCCACCAGAGGGTAGTTTGGATAAAGTGGAGATATAAAGGATGATGGATGCGGGAGAGGGGAATATGAAAGAGAGAATGTGGATGAGCATGAGATTTTGAAGTACGACGAATGTGGATGGACAGTAACCTTTCGGCTTCTGTTCACTGTCGTTTCAGAAAAGGAAAAAAAGGGGTCTGCCGCAAAGCTTTACCAATCCGAGTGTTCGGCCGGTAGAATAAATAGTGCTCGGCTGGAAGAATGACTAGTATTATGTGAGAGGAAATGAGTAGGAAAAAAGCCAGCCGAGCACTATTCCTATGCCAGCCGAACAGGCGCAATGTTGCTGCAATGTCGAAATGGAAGCGCCATACGACGCACTAGATTCTGCACAGCCACCGCGCCACCGTAGTCCTTCAAAAAAAAACCGCGCCACCGTATGGCGCAAGTGCAACCACATTTATGGTCGAGGAAAGGCTGCCGGGACACGGCACGTGCGCACAGTGGCTGCCTGGCTGGGGAAGCCCTCATCAGTTCAGTGAGCGGGGGTGTGCCTCAGCATCGCTGGATCTCTTGACGCAGCAGCAGCAAGCATGTGAGCTCCTCCTCCATGTCGTTACGCGCCCCATGCCCGGTGTCAGAGAGCCGACCGAGGTCACCATGGCCATGCGGAGCCAAAAGGACGGACTGCGACGCGCGCCAGAATCGTATCTACTCCGACCTATCGCTCCGTCGGCCACGCTCACATGGCGTCCCGGGCTCCCCATCTCCAACCTCCAATGCGAAACCACAAGCAGTTCTAGATCGCCGGTGGTTTGGCTCTCCTCCGCCCTCGCAATGAATGGAGGCCGCCGCTGCCGGGCTGCCGCTGCGTGCTGCCATAGTGCCATGCCACCCACCCCTGGAAAAGGTCCCTGCCGCGTCCTCGCAAAAAAAAAAAAACTGGCCGCGCAGTGTGCACACACCCCTACCCGCCTCCGCCCGCCCACCCATCATCACTGCCCTGCCCAGCTGCCCTCCCTCCTCACTAGCACTTCAGTGCTTCACTAGTGGCTGCTTGCTGCAGTGCAGGGGGAAAGCGAGCGTCGAGCGAGATGATATGGTCACGTGGCGCGGACCGTGCCCGTCTGCCAAAGGCCCAAAGCTACGTACACAGCGCACAGCATCAGGATCCAGTAGCGCTCAAAAGCCTCGCGTCCGAGCCCTGCGTTTTGGATACCGGCCGGGATACGGACGTGCTCGCGCGGCAACAGTAGACGCCACTACCCCGTCCGCTCGTACCTCGGAGAATCTCTGCGTCCGGCAGCCGGCGCCACGTGAGCCAGGCGGTGCAGCGTCGCTGTCAGCGTACTGTACAGCCATTCGGTTTCCGGCGATGGGATGGGGCCGGTGGGGTTGCGTCGGAGCGGACAGGGGCTGGCCCGGCAGAGGGGCACGCACGCCGCATCGGCGGTCGTGCTAGTACTAGCTAGCTGCAGCGCGCAGCGCAGGATTGATTGCTGTGATGAGCTCGTGCATGGTATGAATATGCATGCATGCCCTGGGCTCATCATCACCGATTGTTCACTCTGCCGCTCGCTGGCCGTGTCACGGCTTCATAATCCGTGATGACGCCGGGTGCATGCTTTCGCCGCCGCCCGCTCGATCTACTACTGCGGTGGGCTGTGGCGCACGATCAGCGTCGCGCAGACGACCGGATCGGGAGAAGCAGCAGCATTGTGACGCGAGAAGTGTCGACTGCTAAAACTAACGGGGCACGACGCGCCCGAAGTGATGAACAGCTGCTATGCTACGCAGCCTTTGTCCCGACGCTCGTGTGTGGCCCACCTGGCAGTAGTTGGGAGGGCCACAGCGTTTTCCTGCCTCCCAAGTCTCCTAGAGCGTGTTCGAAGGGGTGGCCCGTGGGCTCGGCTGCGCTCCCGGGAGCCCATTTTCGTGTTTGCCCCCCTTTTCCCCTCCCTCGGCCTGGCCTGCTAGAGGCAAAGGTGCCCCCTCCGCCTGGCTCCTCTCATACGCCATTTTCCACCGTAGCCAGAGGGCTCGGCTCCGCGCGACGCTGGGCGGGCGATTTTGGGGCGATTTGCGCCGGCGGCAGGTGGCCTTGGCGGGCTCGAGCGAGAGAAGGGAAAGTTCCTCCCGCCCTTCTACATCGCGAAATCCATGGCCTATAAAGGCGACCGCCGTCGCCTCCTCACTTCTTTCCCCTTCCCCCTCGCTCCCGTGAGACACCAGCTAGGGTTTCGTGGTGGTGTGCGGTGGGTGAGCTCTAGTCCGCGACCGGCGGGCTTCCTCTCTGTTCTCCCGCTGCGGATCTGCTCCGACTCGCCGACGCGCCGGCGTTGACCTCGCCGGAACTCGGGCGGTGCGGTTCTTCTTCCTCGGTGCGGCGTTGACCTAGGATTTGCGTCGGCCGGATCTGCTTCCTCTTCCACCTGGTCTTCTGCTCTGCACCCTGTGCCTCCTCCGAGCTCCCCAAGGTGAAATCGACCCCCGAATCCCCATCCTTGTTATGGATTTCTTCTCTGTGTTCATTCTTGATTCGATGCGATGCGGATATATTCTTGTTCCGATGCGGTGCGGTTGTGGTGCGGTTGTTCTTGTCTCGATGTGTCTGGTTGTTCTTGTTTTGATTCGATGCGGTTGTTCTTGTTTCGATTCGGCGCGGTTGTTCTTGTTTCGATGCAGTGCGGTTTTTATTGTGGTCGATGATGATGTCCTTTGCGCTGGGAGGCTTGTTGAATCAAGCAGCCGTGCAAAAACATTATGAAGCATGCAATTCTTTGTTGATGCTAGTCAGGGCTACCTTACTTAGATATTCTTTGAATTACTATGCATGTAGATGGATGTTCCCGTGACCCGTGAAATGATGGTGAGGCAAGCTACTGGCATGATAGAGTCCATGGTGTCTGTTGTTTTCTCTACTCTAAAGAGATTGAGGTATGAACCTGAGCCTGATACAGATCCAAACCCTCTCCTGTATAGCCTTAGAGCTGATGCTGAGCAGCATAGACAGAGAACCCTGCAGGCCATCTATAATTCCACAGATGTAGAATGTGTCTCTATGTTAAGAATGAGGAGGTAACCATTTTTTTGTTTGTGTGAGACATTTAGATCCAAGGGCTTTTGCATGACAATGCTGGTGTTAGTGTTGAGGAACAGGTTGCAATGTTCCTTCATGTTGTTGGGCACAATCAGAGATTTAGGGTGGTGCACCAGTCTTTTAGGAGGTCCATTGAGACAGTTCACAGACACTTCCACCAAGTTCCGTTTGCTGTTGGTGAGCTTAGGTCTGAGATGATCAAGCCTCCTTGTACCACTACCCATCCAAAAATCCTTGAGAGCCACAGATGGAACCCATACTTGCAGGTAACCACACATGAACACTACTAGTAGCGAGTGAACACTACTAGTAGCGAGTGTGGTTGTCCTGACTTGTTCTAACTACACATGCAGATTTTTTTAGGACTGTGTTGGTGCAATAGGTGGAACTCATGTGTTGGCAAGGGTTCCTAGAAGCAGATAACAACCATTCAGGGGTAGGCACAAAGACCCCACACAAAATGGCATGGCTGCTGTGGACTTTGACATGAAGTTCACCTATGTCCTAGCTAGTTGGGAGGGCTCAGCACATGATGCCCTCATACTTGTTGATGCACTTGAGAGGAATGATGGGTTTGTTGTGCCTGAAGTTAAGAAGCCACCATTTGCAATGTAGTTGTTCACTGTCCTATTATAATTTAGAGGCCTTAGGATTCATTTGTTGTCCCTGTAGGTAAATTCTACCTTGTAGATGCTGGGTATGGGTGCCGTAATGGCTTCCTTCCTCCCTACAGGGGGGGTGAGGTACCATCTATCAGAGTATGGCCCAAGGAACAGACCAACCAATGCAAGGGAGATGTTCAACTTGAGACACTCTTCACTTAGGGTCACAATTGAAAGGGCCTTTGGTGCACTGAAGAACAGGTTGAGGATCCTAGACAACAAGCCATTCCACCCATTTAAAACACAAGTGAAGCTTGTCCTTGCTTGTTGCATCTTCCACAACTGGATCATAAGTTTTGGGTGAGATGAAGTTGTGCCTAATGAAAATTGGGTACCCCTATGGACCAGGACACTTCACATATTGATGAGATGTTCTCCCAAGACTCTCATGCCATGACAGCCAAGAGGGACAACATCTGCAATGCTATGTGGGATGGGAGGGGTGTTCATAGGACTTGATGCATTTATTTGTTGTTCATTGTATTATCTAATTTGGTAGCCTTGGTCTAGAACTCTTGGATTTGTGATGCTGTTGTAATAATTATTGGACAAAGCTGAGACATATTTTTTTCTATATGTATTATTTATTTGTTGTTCATGAGTGTTATTTCTGTGTTATTTACATATTATCCTCAATGTATTATTTCTTGGCTGCAACTATACTAGGATAGCATCTGCTAGTGTTGAGGAGGTTGTGGGTGTTGTTGCTGTTGATGTTGAGGCTGGTCCTGCTGTTGCTCCAGCGGCAGCTCCAGCACCAGCACCAGCACCTGCAGCAGCACCTGCTGGTCCTATGAGGTGGAACAATGCAACATCTGGCTTTGTGCTTAGGAGGATGGCACAACGAGTGAGTGATGGCAGTAGGCCTGACAAAGTCTTCAAGGACAAGGATGTGAACTTTATTGCCAAGCAACTATTTGAGTTCAGTGGTGAGGTTGTCAGCCCCACTCAGGTGTACAACCACCTAAGGAAGTGGAGGCAGAAGTGGGCAAAGGTTGCTAAGCTCAAAGATTTGAGTGGGGCTCTTTGGGATACTGACCTTAGTGCCATCATGCTGGATGTGGAGCACTACTCTAACCACATTAAGGTAGAAATCATATCCTCCTCTCTTTACTTAGGTACCATATCCAGTTGAGTTTATGTGGCAGTGCTGAAGTGACAGCCCGGGAGGAGGATGCTGCAGGAGCTGTCTCATCCCCTGCGCCCCCTCCCCTCTGTTGACGGTTAATAATTGTATCAAAGTTCATTTGTGACTTGCAAGCGGACAAGTCTCCCGTCGTAGTCAAGGGACCCTTCTTCCCTCGAGTGCTGAACCCAAGGTATCGAATCCGTGGAACAAATGTGTGACGCAAGAGTTGATCTAGTAAAGCCAAGTAACTTCAATCTTTGGTAAAAGAAACCCTAATGCATCTAAGTAAAAGACACAAAACGAATCTAATCTACTAAAGACCGGAGAAAACAAAGTAAGATTGGGTAGATAAACCGATCTAGAGGGATCGGGGTAAGCCTTTTGTTGAAGTTCCAAGCAAGAGAAGAAGTAGCAAATCAAATCTTATAAGAAGTGTCTTTAAATCGTGGTTTCCCGTCCAAATCCGAAAACATCCGCCTTTCGGAACCCCCGTTCTGCCACAACGTATCCCTATTCATGCGGGGAGCTTAGGGCGAGTCAAAAGACAAGTCGAGATTCTTTCGGAAGATCCGACGTGTACCTCTAGCCACCGCGGCTACAAGAACACCCTATGTAATCTATCGCGCGAATAGAATTGGAATAAGCAAGCCGATTGAAAAACGAAATCTTCGAGGAAACACTTGATCGCTAAGAAAAGATTCAACTTGATAATTCAACTATGACAATGATACATACACAAGATCACCACCGGGATCCTTCCTTGATCTTGCTCCTAGCTCCGGGAACTCCGACGTGGTCTTCCATGCAAGGTTCCCACGTCAGCTAGGGAAACCCTAGTCAACTAGCTCGACCCTCTCCTCTCCGAGATGGTGTCCCTCTCTTCTCTGCTCCTCGGCGGCCGATGACGAATTCTTTTTCTTGTGGCTCTCGGTCAGGGGGCTATAAATAGCCGATTGGCGGCTAGGGCAAAGGAGGGGGCAAATGGGCCCTGGATGGGCCTGGGCCGACCGGACTGGGGCGGCCGGCCACAGGCCCATCTAGGCCCGGCCGAGGGCTCCTTTGCTCTACGTCGGTTCCCTTGCTTCTCGGATGTTTCCCCCTTCGCATGTAGGTCCATGTCGTCGGTTTCTCTCCGAATTGGACTCAACTCCTTGTCTTGCAAGATTCGACGCACTTTTACGGTCGGGTCCTCGGAGTCTGTCGTCTTCTCGGATCAAGTCCCCGGCTTCTTGGAGTTAAGTTTGCTTCATTGCATGACTTGTACGGGGCTTCAAGGTCTTGTCATGAGGTGCTTGATGAACTTATCCCGAAAGTCTTGCATTCAACACTAAAACCTTGCATAAACATTAAACTCCAAAACCGACATGCACACGTGAACTTGTTATACCACGGGGGTTAGTACCAATGGATAAGGTATAGAACTCATGCCAACACCGAAGGTAAACTCATGGCTAGGTTGACGGATTTTCACCGTCAACATCTCCCCCATGCTTAAACCTTGCTCGTCCTCGAGTAAGCCTTCGATGGATATCATCATTGTCAAACAATGTTTAAACCTTGCACTTGATCATACATGAGAAAACATAATGCTCTCAAAATTTTAATTCATTAAAGTTCCATAATGTACTAGCCTTCATCTCTACGGAGGGTAGATTCTTATTAAGCTTATCCCACAAGTATTAACATGCTCACAAAGTTTAAATAGATCTCAGAATTTTTGAAATAAAGAACGAGATAAAGAAAAGCTAAACCAAGTTCACAAATTTAAGTCATCTTGTATATTGCTCATGAACTCTCATCTCACTTGTCTCTCAAGCCTATATATTCTACTCCTTTCCCTCTCATATATATGTGGTAGGCTTTATATGGAGCTTTGGGAAAGTTTAGTCCTAACAAGATTTTATAAATGAGGTGTTGTCAAAACAAGACAAGCTTCTCATGGTCTTACCGAGACTCGTCAAAAAGGTCATTGGAAAATGATGTTAAATCAAGGAGGGGAAAGAGAAAAATACACACACTTTTAGATGAGTGGACATGTGCAAATGGCAAAGAATGATCCCGAGTGTAAAACCCCGGATTTTCATAGAAAACCCGAATCCCTGTACCATCGCGATAGTCCCTGGATCAGTGGCTATCGCGTACAGAACGTCTCACAGATAGATACACAAAGTCATACATCGCATCTCATAAAGATAAGAGTACATTAATTTATTACAAGTCCATTACGGAGTACATCATTACAATCCTCTTGGCTGAATCAGAGCGGAAATTCTACGCAACGGTAGCTATCTCCTCAGAAGGGTCTCCATCTTTATTCTTCCCGCCACAGGCAAACTCGAGCGAAGCGACGTATCCCTCAGTCGTACCATCCGTCGGCGTTGCAGTCGAACTCGGACTCGTACCCTGCACACCCAAAGTCTATCCCCAAGGAGTGGGATAGGTCCACGTCACCAACCGTATGCAGCTTTAAGTGGCCTAACATCTAAAGGGAAAAGATAGTAGACAAGGAAGTGGTGTGGTTTCCTAAGCGACGACGACGAGTATAAACAAGGTATCTCCATCAGTATCCCGAAACCCAAGTCTCTCAACACAGCTCGGATCCACCTGGTCACCCAGAAGACCCGTCACCACCTCCTACTCCTGTCTAGGGACGATGCGAGAACTTCCTCTCCTCCTGTCCATAACTGAGGACGCGGCTATAGCTATAGATCGAACAACTCTGCAGAGCGTGTACACCTGTACCCATCCCGGAATGGTACCCGGCCGGTGTACGGCCGACCGAGCCCATCCTACCGGCGAACTCTCGGTAGTTACGAACCCACCCTGCATCCGGCCCTCAAAGCGGTCCTCTCCGCAGTGAAGACAAGACACGGAGCGTGAAATGCCCCCGTGTGGCCACACGGGAGACGCTCCGAGAGGGTGGTCTCACCTCCACCGCTCCCACACGGATACCCTCTATCCTTCCTAGGCGGGTATGGTTCCGCACTTGCCGAGCTCAACTCGGCCCTATCCCCACTCTCGGCGAGGGTGGTGTGTACGATGTCCTATAAACAAGTTGATCCACTCGGTTTCAGACCGGGGCGAGCTTATGTCCTCCAAGCGCACGTAAAACCCCAACACCTAGGCTCCGAAAACCGTAACAGGAGGGATGGACTGAGGAGTGCACCCCTATCCCCGATCCCAGATCGGTTGTCTCGAGCTCACCCCCGCCAACGTACCCAAAACGCCTTCTCCTGCCGGTTTTTACCCCACACACGCCAAGAACCACTATTCCCATCCCAACACATGCATCGCGAAGCTCGGCGTATATACACGCCCACATAAACATATATAGTAGTGGTAGGACAATCAAGGACAGGGTAAACAAAGAGGCAGTGCAAGGTTCATGCATATATAAAGTAAAGCACTAGCAATACTACTCAGCAATGCCTAATGGGTATTTCAGAAACAGTCGGGCGTGAACCTGGGGTCGGGTAGTCCTCCGTGGCGAAGTCGTCGGCGTAGTCGTACTCCTGGCTCAGCTCTCCGGCTCCCGCTGCTCCTAATAGCGCGAAAAGGAAATAAATAGCGTTCCTAAAGCAACTTAAATCCAAATAAGAGCAAATAAGATCCAAAAAGAGGCAAACTCTAGTCTAGCACGGAGTTTGGGTTTTTAGAAGATTTTCAGAAGAAGTTTCATATTTTTCGGAGCTAAAACGGATTTATTATGAATTTCCAAAGATAAAATACATTTACGAAATTAAAATACGCATATACAATATTGCGGACTCTTAGCTAGCTATAGGGTAGCTCAAGCGGCTCAAACACCGGCTTTAAGCCGGCGGCGGGCCGGCTACGGCCGGCGAGGTGGCGGCTACGCCGGCGGCTTTAAGCCGGCGGCGGCCCGCGTGGCCGGCCACGCGGCGCCGCGTGGCGCGGCACGCGGCGGATCTCGGGGTGGATCCCCGCGGCGCGCGGCCGTGCGGCGCCCGTGTGGCCTAGCCGCGGTTGGCTGGGCGCACGGGATCCCCTTGGATCCCCTGCGGTCACGCGCGTGTGTGCGCTCCCGTGTGCGTGTTAAAACCCAGGGGTTTTTCTCCCCCTCCGCGAAGGTGTTCGGTGAAATGCCCGCGACGGGCGGCGGCGCGGCAGCGGCTCACCGGCGGCGAGGCGCGCTCGGCCGGGCCAACAGGTGACTGGGAAATGGAAGAGGAGCAGCAAGGCTCGATCTTGGCCCCAATCGGGGACAGCCTCGGCCAAAGATGGGCGGCCGGCGGCGGAACTGGGAGCGGAGGCGACAGACGCGTGCGGCGGTGTGGTGAGGGTCGCCTGCGACGGCACTAATCGACGCCCAGCAGCCTTGGCTGGTCGCGGATGGGTCCTAAGGACGCAACAATACCCAAAACCGGGGCTTTTTCCCCTAGGTCGCCTGGAACGGCTCCCGCCCGCCGTGGCGGGCTACGGCGGTGGCGGCGCGCGGTGCGAGCACGGCTCCGGCCACGGGGGTGGCTCGCGTGCGTGCGCACGGTGGCCGGGGTGTCGTGGCGGTCGTGTCGTCGTGCTTGCGTGGGTGGCGGGCGCTCGTGCGTGTTGGGAACGGGGTCGAGCGAGGGCGGCGGCGCGGCGCTCGGAGCACGGCGGCGGCGTGACACACGTCGGCGAGGTGAGGATGGCGCGGGGTTAGAAAGGAAAACGACGGCGCGTGTGCGTGCTCGCGGCGACGGCGGCGGTGGCACCTGCACAAGAAAGCGTCCCGGCCCCCGCACGAAGGCGGCATCACCGGCGGCGGCGCGGCGGCGCATGAGCGGCCGGGGCGATCGCGAAGCGCCTCGGCTCGAAGGCGGGTCGACCACGGAGAGGGGCGAGGGAGCTTCGCCTCACCTTGGTGGCCACGGGCCGACGTGCGGGCGGCGGTGAAGCGGGGCGGAGCAAGGTCGTCGGCGTGGAAGGAGACGGCGGCGCGGAGCGAGAGGAAGCCAGGGGTGTCGGCGCGCCAGGCCTCGCGGCGTCCTCGAGCTCCCACGTGCGGTCCTTCGGCTTCGCGAGGTAGGCGGCGAGCTGGCGGTAGGCCTCCGGGTCTTCTTCTCCCCTCCTCCTCCTTCTTCTCCGGCGGGCAGAGGCGAAGCGGGACGGGGAGGACTCCCCGTGGCGGCTAGGGTTGGGCGCTTCCCTGAGGCGCGGCGGCGGCCTTCTTATAGGGCAAGGCAGGGTGTTGGACGCGTGGACGGCGCGGATGGCCCCGGCGGAGCTCGGACGGGCGCCGGGGCGAGGGGGCGGTGCGGAAGGGCGCGCGCGCCGACCGGCAAAGGGGAAAAGAAACAGGTGACGGGAGGAAGAAGAGGTGACGCCGGAGGCGACGTCACGCGGGTCCCACCTGGCGGCGACTCGGCGCGGGTGCGGTAGGTGGTAAGCGGGCCGGCGTTAGACAGGCCGCGGTGGGCTGGAAAGGGAAAAGGAGAGGGTGGCGCGGCGCGTAGAGAAAAGGAGAAGGGGGTGGTTCAGCGGACTTCGGGACCTTGGGCTCGCGGCCCAGAAGCTACCCTCCCTTTACCTTTTCTATTTCCTTCCAACCCCTTTCTATTTTAGATTCAAATTTGAATGTAAATTCAAATATGAAAACTCACTCAAATAAACTCCAAATAAAACCAAAAGAACTCCAAGTTTCTCACACTAACATTTTTATATTTCCTAGAAATTTTATTTATCACACAATAAACCTAGGAATTTAAAGGAGAGAAAAGGAAGACATCCTTAAATAAGCTGATGATCACTCAAATAATTCATCGAAAATTTTAAATCCACATTTTTATTAATTAACATTCCTCAATAAATTTGAGGGATGTTACAGACTCCCCCCCTCAAAAGAATCTCGTCCCCGAGATTAAGAAGTTACCTCCGCTTCGAAGAGATGAGGGTATTTCTCCCTCAACGCTGACTCCTTCTCCCATGTAGCTTCGCGCTCGGAGTGGTTACTCCATAACACCTTGCAGAAACGCGTGGTGGTGTTCCTGGTCGACTTCTCCGCCCAGTCCAGGATCCGAACCGGGTACTCCAAGTACTCCAGGGTCTCCTGGACGTCGAGCGCCTGAGCAGGCACTCTCTTCTCGACGACCACACACTTCCGAAGCTGGGAAACATGGAACACCGGGTGCACTCCCGTAAGCTCCGGAGGTAGCTCGAGTCTGCAAGCTACCTTCCCGACCTTACTCACAATGGGGTAGGGTCCAACGTACCTAGGGGACAGTTTCCCTCTGATGTGGAACCTCTTCGTACCTTGGAGGGGTGACACCTTCAAGTAGACGTGATCCCCCACTTCAAACGAGACATCCTTTCGCTTCGCGTCGGCGTAGCTCTTCTGTCTGCTCTGAGCTATCTTCAGGTTCTCCCTGACCTTGGCGACATTTTCCTCGGCCTCAACGATGGTGGCGGGGCCGAAAAAGGTTCGCTCCCCCACCTCGGACCACATCAACGGTGTCCGACACTTTCTGCCGTACAGGGCTTCGAAAGGAGCCATCCTCAAGCTGGCTTGGTAGCCGTTGTTGTACGAGAACTCGGCATATGATAGACTCTTTTCCCAATCAGACCCATAGGTCAACACACAAGCTCTCAGCAAGTCCTCTAGTACTTGATTCACCCTCTCTGTCTGACCGTCAGTCTGTGGGTGGAACGCTGTGCTGTAGTTCAGCTGGGTGCCCATGGAAGCGTGCAAACTCTTCCCGGAACCGGGCGATGAACCGAGGCCCTCTGTCGACGAGAATGCTCCTCGGAGCCCCATGAAGCTTTAGGATGTTGTCCACATACAGTTCTGCAAGTCGGCTTACGCTGTAGTTCGTCTTCACTGGCAAGAAATGTGCTACCTTGGTTAATCGATCAACAATCACCCAGATGGAGTCATTTCCCTTCTGCGTGCGCGGCAATCCCACAATGAAGTCCATACTGATATCATCCCACTTCCACGTGGGTATCTCGAGCGGTTGCAGCAATCCGGCAGGCCTCTAGTGTTCGGCCTTCACTCGCTGACATGTGTCACATCGAGCGACGTACTCTGCAATATCCTCCCTCATCTTTTCCCACCAGAACCATACCTTCAAGTCTTTGTACATCTTGGTACTGCCAGGGTGGATCGAGTATCGAGAATCGTGGGCCTCTTTAAGGATCGAGTCCCGAATCTCCTTGTCCTGAGGCACGCAGATGCGGTCTTTCAACCACAGTGTACCCTGTTCATCGAGGCGATAGCCAGCTGCTTTGCCACTCTCCATCAGGCGTTTTACCTCTTGAACCTCTGGGCACTCCCTCTGAGCTTGTCGGATTTGGTCTTCGAGTGTGTATTTCACCCGCAACTGGTTCAACTGCCCCTCTTCCACTATCTCTAGACTCAGCTTCTCCAGCTCTTCATGCAAGGCTGGTTGTTCCTCTCGCACCATCAGGTTGTTGCAGTAGTACTTGCGGCTCAGAGCGTCGGCTACGACGTTTGCCTTACCAGGGTGGTAGTGAATGCTCAGGTCATAGTCCTTGATCAGCTCTAGCCATCTCCTTTGCCTCAGGTTCAACTCCGACTGGGTGAAGATATACTTCAGACTCTTGTGATCAGTATAGATGTCGCACTTGTTCCCCATCAGATAGTGCCTCCATATCTTCAATGCATGAATGACAGCGGCTAGCTCGAGGTCGTGCGTAGGGTAATTCTCCTCATGCTTCCTTAGCTGTCGTGAGGCGTAGGCCACTACCTTGCCTCCTTGCATCAACACGCAGCCGAGTCCTTGTCTCGAAGCGTCACAGTACACCACGAAGTCCTTGCTCGCATCGGGCAGGGTCAGGACCGGCGTAGTGGTGAGACGAGTCTTGAGCTCCTGGAAGCTGGCTTCACACTTGTCCGACCACACATACGGCGTGTTGCTCTTCAACAGTTCTGTCATGGGCTTGGCGATCTTTGAGAAGTTCTCGATGAACCGGCGGTAGTATCCAGCCAAACCGAGGAAACTGCGGATCTCTGTCACGGACTTCGGCGACTGCCACTTGGACACTGCCTCAATCTTGCTCGGATCTACTGCAACCCCTTTAGCTGATAACACATGACCTAGAAATGCGACTTCCTCCATCCAGAACTCGCACTTGCTGAACTTGGCGTACAACTGATGTTGCCTGAGCTTCCCCAACACGATCCTCAGGTGCTCCTCGTGCTCTTCTGCTGTCTGGGAGTAGACCAGTATATCGTCGATGAAGACGACGACACACTTGTCTAACTCATCCATGAAGACCTTGTTCATCATGTTCATGAAGTATGCCGGGGCATTGGTCAGGCCAAACGACACGACTGTGTACTCGTACTGCCCATACCGGGTTACGAATGCCGTCTTATGGATGTCCTCCGGGCGGAATTTCATTTGGTGATAACCTGACCGGAGATCGATCTTGCTGAAGTACTTGGCTTGCCTCAGCTGATCCATCAAATCATCAATCCTGGGCAGTGGGTACTTGTTCTTGATGGTTACCGCGTTCAGGGCGCGGTAATCGACGCACAGACGTTGAGTCCCATCCTTCTTTGGTACGAATAGTGCCGGTGAACCCCAGGGTGAAGCACTTGATTGAATGAACCCTTTCTTGAGTAGTGAGTCTAGCTCTGCCTTCAGCAGTTTCAGCTCAACCTCTACCATACGGTACGGACTCAGGGCTATCGGCGCCGTTCCCGGCACCAAGTTAATCACGAACTCCACATCACGATCAGGAGGCAACCCGGGCAACTCCTCTGGAAACACATCTTCATACTCACAGACTACCGGCACGTCCGATATGGCCTTCGTGTGAAGGCTCTACACGGCCGGTATGTCTCGAGACTTCATCGGCTCGAAGGTAACCCTCGTCCCGTCAGGGTGCATTAGTGTCACAAGTCTCGGCGAAGTGGAGATGACACCTTTGTGGGCAGTGATCCAATCCATTCCCAGTATCACGTCGATTCCACGGGAAGGCAGCACGGTAAGATCCCCATAGAACGTGTGACCTTGGATGACCACTTCCACTCCTTTGCACAGCAGGGTGCATCGGATATCCCCGAGTGGAGAGCTCGTGATAATGGGCATCGTTCGGGTGGTTGTAGGGAGGGAGAGTTTATTTACGAACCGAGAGGTGATATATGACCCGGTTGCACCGGTGTCGAAGAGAACCAGAGCAGAAGTACCACAAACCAAAAACTTACCGATCACGACGTCGGGGGCATCGGCGGCCTCCTCCTCGGTGAGGTGGTTCGGCCTTCCACGGCCGGCGGCGGGGACGGCGCGGCACCGAGGAGGTCGGCCTCTGGAGCGAGTCCCTCGCGGGAGTAGTAGCGGCCTTCTTGTCGGGGGCACTCGAAGGACTTGTGGCATTGAGGACCATGTGTGGTTCGAGGACCGGTGGATGGTCGCTTCCTTGTGTGATGAGTGATTGACAACGTTGTGTGGACCGATTCTTGGCTAAGTATTGCGGGTGCGAGGTTGCGGCTTGACTCGTGTTGGTGCGAGGTGAAGAACAAGCGCGAAAGGTCGTCGCCGGTGAGGCCTCCGGGTGTGGAGAAGACAAGTAGGCTTTGTTCGAGGGACCCGGTGGCCGGCGGGGGTCAAGTGCGGGCCGCATGGTGGCATGAACGGCAAGATGAAGTCGTGGATGGTTTCTTGGTTGAGCCTCAAAACCAAGGTCGAGCCGGGACTACGTGGGAGCCAAGTCATGAGTGGAGATTGGCGGAGGCTACACCGAGTTCGCGGGGTTTCCGGTGGTTCACCGAGAAAAACCACCGGGTTCCTTGGTTGATCCACAAAGCCAAGACCGAGAACCGAAGACGGAGGTGCGGCGGCACCGGACCGGTCCGACCGGTGGGTCGGCGGTCCGACCGGTGGGGACCGGTCCGACCGGTGAGGAGCACCGGTCGGCCGTGTGCGACGACGCGGTCCGGAATCTTCGAAGCGGAGGACACGCGTCGGGATCGCATGGCTTGCGTCGAGGCTACGCGGGGTGCGGTTGCGGGCATCCGTCCGATGGTGAAGACATCAAGAATTCCAAATCCGCCGTTGAGGGGCTTGTATCCCTAGTTAGTAGAGAGGGGCATTTTAGACATTCGGTTGCCGCCTATATAACCCAAGAGGTGAGAGGATGGCAGCCAACTCTTGGAACCCTAGCTCATTAGTTTTCCTATTTTCCACCTATTTTCTCTAGGTTTTCCTTAGGACTAGCAAGAGAGCTTCACGGAGAGATCTTGTAGAGAGGGATGGATGTAGAGAGGGATGGATGATCGGGCGGCTTGCTAGACCTTGTACGAACCTTTGTTTCATGTATAGATGATTCGGCGTGGTTCCTCAAGGTTTGGATGTGTTTTCCCCGGTTGTTCTTGGTGGTGATTTTTGGAGCCCTCTCTCGGTGATTTCTTTGGGGTGTTTTCGGGGCCTTTCTCTTGGGGATTTGATGGGGGAAATTTGTGGGAACCCTTCGTGGTTCTTTGGGCTGTGATTCCCCTCCCAAATCCGTGAGTAAAGGTGCTCGATTTTGGGGGTTTCTTGAGTTCTTGGGTTGGAGGTGCTCTCGGCGGGATTTCTTCGATTCCTCCTTTTTGGACGAGTTTTTGTGGGATTAAACTTGGCTATGAACTCCTCATGAGGTGTTCTTGATATCCCCAAAGTCTTGTTCAAGTCCGTGGAGCGATTCGGGAGATCGAGATTTGGATTTGGGGGAGTTGACCGCGGGTCTTTGTTCATCCCGAGCCGCCCGTGCTACACCGGTCGACCGGTGCTCTTGGCCGGTCGACCGGTGCAAGCCCTTGTGGGTTTTTGCTCGGGTGAACGTTTTGGTGTGTTCGTTGTTGTCCCGTGTTGCTGCTTGTTTCGAGTTTGGGTCCGTTTGGTGGTCGGTTGGCTTTGTTTGGTGCCTTGGGGGCTTTCGGTCGCCACCGGTCCGACCGGTGTGTCTCACCGGCTCGGCCGGTGTAGAGCCACTTAGTGAAAGTTGCTCGGTTTCACCGGCGGGGACCGGTCGGCCGGTGGTGCTCACCGGTCGGCCCCGGTGTGGGTCCGTAGACTCGGGGTTTGTTGTTCCGCCGCGTTCTCGAGTCGGAAGGCTTGTGTGTGTTGGTTCCTAGGTCCGGTGGCACTCCAGTGGCTACGTGGACTTGGCCAACTTGGGTAGTGAGTCGGAGACGTGTGTTGGAAGCCGTGTTTGTCTTGTTGGAGCCTTCATCTCCATCGAGAAGAATTTTTATCGGCTCCCATTCACTCCCCCTCTCTGGTTCACCGTATCGGTCCTTCAAGTGGTATCGAGCCGGTTCGGGTCTTTGTTGACTCTAACCGCTCTAAGATCCAAGGATGGCGTACCGAGAACGGGGTTCGGGTCCTCCACACTTCGATGGCAAGAACTACCGGATGTGGAGCAAGCGGATGGGTGCGTTCCTCCGCGGAAAGGGTCGGTGCTTTGGGATGTCACGGTGGACACAGGCTATGTCCAGCCGATGGATTTCCTTGCTCCAGGGTCGAGGGACAGATTCGACGCCAACAATAAGGCGATCGACTACTTGTTTCGTGCTTTGTGTCAGCCTGAGTTCGATCGGGTGCACACCGAGCACTTGGCTTGTAGGATTTGGGCGGTGTTGAAGGAGGCTCATGTTGGGAACGCCCGAGTGTTCGAGGGCACGGTTGTATGCGACCTACGGAGAGAGTACGAGAACTTCACTCATCTCCCCGGTGAGTCCATCGATGCCTTGTTTCGCAGGTTCACGGTGGTGGTGAACAACATGAGGGCCAATGTGGACGTGCTCCCGTACGATGATCATGATAGAGCGGTCAAGCTCTTACACTCTTTGGATCGTACGATATGGGGCGGAAAGTTCGAGGCCATAGTCGAGTCGGAGCGGTATGATACTCGACGGTGAACGAGCTGTTCTCGAAGCTCAAGTCGGGCCGAGGTGGATAGGGGCATGACCGCCAAGCTCGAGGGACGGCGATTCCCATAGTCTTGCCCTCGTTGGTGGTTCCAAAGGAAAGACTAACTCTAACCCATCCACCAGGATGTTCTCGTTTTCCTCTTTGATGTTTATGCCAGATGAGGAGTTTGATGACCTTGGAGAGGACGAGCTGGCGCTGTTGACGAGGCGGTTCGAGAGGCTGCACGAGAACCGCGTGAACATGAGGAGGAACACGAGGACTTGCTTCCGGATGCGGCAAGCGGGACACTTCGTCGCCGGCCGCCCGAGAAGGCCGAGAACAAGGACGGCTACAAGCACAAGCCGAGGAAGAACGACGACAAGTACCGTTCGAGGCGCGACCACAAGAGCAAGCACAAGAACAAGTACAAGGACGAGCGACGATCGAGGAAGAAGGAGGGCCGAGGCAAGGCCCGAGCGATGGTTGGAGCGAGCGACGTCGACTCCGGGTCCGCGTACTCCACCTCGAGCTCGAGCCGGCCGCCGACGACGAGGGAGATCGCCGCAAGAACAAGAGGTCGTCCAAGAACCCGAGCGGGGCGGAGCCGCTCGCGAGAGACGGCTTCGCACCATGGCGTTGAGCTCGGCGGCAAGAAGAGCACACGGAGCGACTCGGACTCGAGTCCGACGACGAGGTGCGTGATGAGCTTCCCTTCTTGCGCCGGGGAGAATGAGAGGCTTGGCTCTTTGCTTGATAATCGTGATGACATGCTTAGAGAGGCCAAGAAAATGAGGAAAGAGCTTAGGGCTTCACTCGAGGATGCTAGGACTAGAGTGGCCGAGCTAGAGACACGGGTGCTTGATAGCAAGCTTGAGATTGATTCGCTTAAGGCTAGCCCCGTTGTTTCGATGAGAATGATTGTCTTGATTGCTCCATATTCCTTGCCGATCTTGCTTTGTTTAAGGAGAAGCATGCCTCCAAGTGTGAGGAACTAGATGTGCTTAGGGTTGAAGTGGGCGAGCTTAAGTCTAGACTGCTTTGCTAGGTGCTTGCACTTCTTGCCCCGTTTTGCATGCTAAAATTGATGAGATGCATGCTTACACTAGTTCGCTCGAGGCTAAATTGAAGGAACCCATGCCTACATCTTGCTCTACCCGTGAAATGCATGCATTAAAAAATTTGGAGCTTGCACATTATGTTGATCATTTGCGGGATGAGAATGATGATTTGAGGAAGTTGATGGGTTGGTTGTCCGGTCACGAGCCTCGGTTGAGGATGATGATCGAGGCCTTTAAGAGGCAAGATGGTGAGGGGCTTGGAGCAAACAAGGTTGGTGAGGGGAGTGGAGAGAATATCCGGAGCCACCAAAAACCCACCACAAGAATGAGTTCCCACCAAAACCTAACCATCTAAGGAACCGACTAGACACAACCCCGGCTCCACCCGTGTTTCCTACACCCACAAATGACCTACAAAAGCCTATCAAGTTTGTGAGCACTTCGGGGAAAGTGTTCTTAGGGAAGGAGAGTGAGAAGGCAAGTGGTGAGAAACCGGTGGAGGGTTTGAGTGGAGAGAAACCGAGTGAGCGACCACATCCCAAGCCAAAGCCTAAGCTTGTGAGGTTCCATTGTGGCTATTGTGGGAGAGATGGCCATAAGGAGGAGTTTTGCTTCAAGAGGAAGCGAGAGGAGAGAATGAGGAAGGAGTGGGCAAACAAGGACAAGTACCACCCTTCCGATGGTGTACTTGAGCCTCGTATGCGGATGCCCGGGGGCAAGGCGATTGTGAGGACGGTTCGGGCTTGGGGAGAGAAGAAGGCCGCGGGTGGTGCTCGTCGTCCGAGTCACACCGGTCGGACGGGTGTGGAGCACGGTCGGACGGTGCGGGCACAGACGGACGGATGTTCGGGTTTCGAGCTCGTGCGGGTGCGAGGGTTGTCTCTGGTGGCCGTGGTTCGGTGGTTGGGGCGGAAAGGGTGCGGGTGGTCGGTTGCTAGGCGTTCTCCTCCTCGTGCTCAATACGGGGATTGGAGGAGTCGTGGGGCGTTGAGTTGGAGAGGAAGGACGTTCCACGGGCTTTCTTGCGTGGTTTTGGTCCTCCTCCGGGCGAGAGGGGTGGTTCCCTCGGGGTGGTTACCGTGGTGGTGTTCGTGGAGGTAGCTTTGGTAGGAGAGATGCTTTGGTTGGTGCTAACCCCACTTTCGAGCAAATGGCTCGGCACCGGGTTTTCCTCCTTTGGTACTAACCCCGGTGTTGAGTCGTTTGTTCGCTCACGTGCCTATTTTTGAATTTCAGGTGGGAGACTTGAGGAACATTTGGTTGATTGACTCCGGTTGCTCGAGGCATATGACCGGAGACGGGGGGTGGTTCTCAAGTCTCGTCCCGGTGGTGACGAAGAGGTACATCACCTTTGGGGACAATGGGCGTGGGCGTGTGCTTTCGAAGGTGAGATAAAAGTGAGTGACAAGATCACTTCGAGGCGTGTTGCTCTTGTTCAATCGGCGGGGTACAATTTGCTTTCGTGTCTCGGTTGTTGGATGAGGGTTTTGAGGTGTTGTTTCGGCTTTGGTGGTTCTCGGATTGTGGACTCTCGAGGGGACCTTGTTTGTATGGTCGTTCCCGAGGGTCGGGTGTTTCGTGCTGATTTTTCTCGGTCTTCGGGTGTTGAGCGTTGTTTCTTGGCTGGTTCTTCGAGTGAGTTGTGGAAGTGGCATAGGAAGTTGGGTCACTTGAGCTTTGACCTTTTGTCTCGCTTGAGTAAACTCAATTTGGTCCGAGGATTGCCACGGTTGAAGCTTGAGAAAGAGTTGGTTTGTGCTCCGTGTAGGCATGCCAAGATGGTGGCCTCTTCTCACCCGCCTCTCACCGATGTGATGACTGAGCGTCCATGCGAGCCGCTCCATATGGACCTTGTTGGCCCGGCTCGTGTGCGATCTGCGGGTGGGAAGTGGTATGTCCTTGTTGTGGTGGATGACTATTCTCGGTATGCGTGGGTGTTCTTTACGGAGGATAAGGGGGAGACGTTTGATTTTGTTCGAGATCTAGTCTTGAGGTTGAGGAACGAGAGGCACGGAGATGCCATACGAGCTATCCGCGGTGATAATGGCTCGGAATTCGGGAACTCTCGTTTTGAAACCTTTTGTCATGACTTGGGTCTTGAGCACCGGTTTTCGAGTCCGTATACGCCTCCCCGAGAATGGTGTTGTGGAAAGGAAGAACGGGACCTTGTGCGAGATGGCTCGGACGATGCTTGATGAGCATAGGACTCCGAGGAGGTATTGGGCTGAGGCGGTGAATACCGCATGCTATGTGTCAAACAGGATATACCTCAGAGTGCACAAGAAGAAGACATGCTATGAGTTGATGCATGGTCGCACACCCAAGGTGAGTCACTTCCATGTCTTTGGTTGCAAGTGTTTCATTCTGAAGAAAGGCAGGAAGTTGGATAAGTTTGAGGCTAGGTCTGTCGATGGCATTTTCTTTGGTTATGCATCTCATTCTAGAGCATATCGTGTGCTCAATCTTGAAACTAACCAAATCGTGGAGACTTGCGAGGTAACCTTCGACGAGACGAGCCACGTAGTCGGCTTGTCTTTGAGTGTGCGGGTGATGATGAGCTTGGCGAGGAGATCTTTCGGGGAGGAGGAGCATGAACATGGCGGTGTGGTGCCCCTGGCTGAACATGTACCCACTACTTCGACGACGATGATGGATGGACCCTCTACTACACCTACGACGACAAATCAAGAACGAGGAGAAGCTGATGTTGAGGGGGAGGTAGCTTCGAGGCGAGAACCTCCCCGGCGAGTTCAAGTGGATCATCCAGCTTCGAGGATCATCGGCGACATGAATGAACGCACTACACGGTCGAGGGTTCGAAACAATTCCCATTTTGCTCATGCTGCATTTGTTGCTTCTTTCGAGCCCAAAGACATTGGACACGCACTATCTGATCACAATTGGGTTAACTCGATGCATGAGGAGTTGGAGAACTTTGAGAGGAATCAGGTGTGGGAGTTGGTTGATCCTCCCCCAGGGTGTAAGCCGATTGGTACCAAGTGGGTGTGGAAAAACAAAGAGGGAGAGAAGGGTGAGGTTGTGAGGAACAAGTCGAGACTTGTTGCCCAGGGGTTCAGTCAGAAGGAGGGGATCGACTACGAGGAGACTTTTGCTCCCGTAGCCCGTTTGGAGGCGATTAGGATCCTTCTAGCCTTTTCTGTGGCTAAAGGGTTCAAGTTGCACCAAATGGATGTGAAGAGTGCTTTTCTGAATGGAGTGTTGGAGGAAGAAGTGTATGTGAGGCGACCTCCGGGGTTTGAGAGTGAGAAGTACCCCCACCGGGTGTACAAGTTGAGGAAGGCGCTCGTATGGGTTGAAGCAGGCGCCTAGAGCTTGGTATGGCGAGGTTGAGGGGGTTCTTGTTTGAGAGAGGTTTTGAGATGGGGAAGGTCGATCGGACCTTGTTTTTGCCGAGGCGGGCGGCGAGATATCCCGATTGTGCGGGTGTACGTGGATGATATTGTCTTTGGTGGCTCGTCTAACTCTCTTGTTGCGAGGTTTGCGGATGATATGAGCGGGGAGTTTGAGATGAGCATGATGGGTGAGTTGCGGTTCTTCCTCGGGCTACAAATCAAGCAATCAAAGGAAGGAACATTTGTGCACCGGGCTAAGTATACCAAGGACATTGTGAGGAAGTTCAAGATGGAGGACTCCAAGGCTATGACGACGCCGATGAGTACGACTACGGCTCTTGATGCGGATGAGGAAGGTGAACACGTGGATCGAAGGAGTACCGGAGCATGATCGGGTCACTCCTCTACTTGACGGCGACGAGGCCGGACATACGCTTCTCGGTGTGTCCGTGCGCTTGTTTTCAAGCGTCTCCGAGGACTTCGCATCGGCAAGCGGTGAAGCGAATTTTCGGTACTTGCGTCACACTCCCGACTTCGGCCTTTGGTACTCCGCGTCGTCTTCTTTGGCGCTTCACGGTTTTTCGGACGCGGATTTTGCCGGTGTCGGTTGGATAGGAAGTCCACTTCGGGACTTGCCGAGCTTTTTGGGTTCTTCTTTGGTGTCTTGGTCTTCCCGCAAGCGGTCGAGTGTTGCTCAATCCACGACCGAAGCCGAGTATGTTGCCGCCGCTAGTTGTTGCTCTCGGCTCCTTTGGATCACCTACACCATGAGTGACTTTGGTGAGGAGTATACCCATGTCCCACTTCAATGTGATAGCACCAGTGCCATAAGCGTTGCAAAGAACCCAGTGCTCCATTCCAAAACAAAACACATAGAAGTGAGGTATCATTTCCTGAGAGACAACGTTGAGAAAGGAAAGATAGCTTTGATCCATGTACCCACACATGACCAACTAGCCGATATTTTCACCAAACCCCTAGATCAAGCAACTTTCACTCGTTTGCGGGGGGAACTTGGTGTGTGTTTGATTTCCTGAGTTGGGTGTGTGGGAGCTTTCTTATGCCGGTGGTGTCGAGCCCGTTTTGCCTCCCCTCGAGGAGCCGGTTTGTAGCATATGTATAGCTTTCCTTTGTGCATTTCTTGCATTTGGCATGGCATATGTAACATGTTGTATAGGCATCCTTGTATCTTAGATTGCATGCATTTTGTATCATATGCATTGGTTAGGAAAGCTTCTCTCATATACATTGTTCACCATGGAATGAGATATATGTCTTTGTGAGCTTGTTTGGTATGCTACGGTTAGTTTTGGCTTAGCTCTTGATGATCTTGATGAATAATCCATGGTTGATAGCTATGCCTTTGAAAAATGTCACGTATGCTCTCTCATGTGTAAATGCCTTTACATGCTCTTGACATGTTTTTGTGGCCTTGCTATGCTTAATTTGTGGTTGGATAGCTAGTTTATTGATCATATGGGGCCAAAGGCTCATTTGCCATCATGAATGTTTAGCCCTCTTGATTTATCTTGTGGAGGAGCATAAGTTCCTTTTTGTCGCAAAGACATTTCATGTACCATTTACAAATCTGAAATTGAAATGAAAAATGCTTGGAAAATATGCTCCCATGTCATATGTGCTGAATTTACTTTGCTTTGGGTGCTAAACCGTTGCATGATGCCTACCAATGAGAAGTCTCATAAATAGAAGTAGGCACATGGCTCGGTGGCTTTGACATGACATGAGGTGCTTGTGGGTGTTTGTGATGGTCTTATGATTAGAATGGCTGTCCTAGCATGAAGTTTGTGTGGCTTTGCCATTTTGATATGCTTTGATCATGTTTAGGACTTTGCTCATGAGAGGCAAGTTTTTCGCAAAATTGCCAAAATCCATCTTAGCTTCGTCCAATGGTTGTCAAACTTGGTGATCATGTAGTTGAGATCGATACGAAGCCGTAGAGTGCCTAACTTGCTCATTTGGACATGTGTAGCATTCCTTGTTGAATTTTGTCTATTTGAGAAGCTCCAGGTTGCATTTTTTGCATTTTTGGCTTGATTCATGCATTGCCAACAAGGGGGAGAAGTTTGAGCCCGAAATGGCTTGTTGGACGTGTTTAGAAGGTTTTCGGTGGTTTCGAGCCATTTCTCGGGCTTTCGTTGTACACCGGTCTGACCGGTGAGGAGCACCGGTCTGACCGGTGTGAGTGCTGGTCCTGTACATATGTTGGGCACCGGTCTGACCGGTGGTGATGACCGGTCTGACCGGTGTGGGCTGAAGTTGCTGCAGCTGCCCTGGTTTCAGCTGGTTTGCATGCTTTTGTTCAGGGGGAGCTTGCATGTGTGCAGGGGGAGCTCTTTGTGGTGTTTGAGCTTTGTTTTGGTGGTTTGCGCTCTTTGCTTGAGCTTTGCTTTGTCTCGGATGTGTCGAGCCGTTGCCCTTGCCTAAGGGGTCCGAGACTTGTCTTCTTCAAGTGATCTTGCTCTTTGCCTTTGTTTGGCTTTCGATCGCTTGTTGGAGTTTCTTTTTATTCGTTTCTTTTCTTTTTCTTTTCTCTCTTGTTACTTTCGTGTGGGTGTTGTCAATGCACTCATCAAGGGGGATATTGAGGACATGTGTGGTTCGAGGACCGGTGGATGGTCGCTTCCTTGTGTGATGAGTGATTGACAACGTTGTGTGGACCGATTCTTGGCTAAGTATTGCGGGTGCGGGTTGCGGCTTGACTCGTGTTGGTGCGGGTGAAGAACAAGCGCGAAAGGTCGTCGCCGGTGAGGCCTCCGGGTGTGGAGAAGACAAGTAGGCTTTGTTCGAGGGACCCGGTGGCCGGCGGGGGTCAAGTGCGGGCCGCATGGTGGCATGAACAGCAAGATGAAGTCGTGGACGGTTTCTTGGTTGAGCCTCAAAACCAAGGTCGAGCCGGGACTACGTGGGAGCCAAGTCATGAGTGGAGATTGGCGGAGGCTACACCGAGTTCGCGGGGTTTCCGGTGGTTCACCGTAAAACCACCGGGTTCCTTGGTTGATCCACAAAGCCAAGACCGGAGAACCGAAGACGGAGGTGCGGCGAAGACCAGGACCGGTCCGACCGGTGGGTCCGACCGGCTCGACGGTGGGGACCGGTCGACCGGTGAGGAGCACCGGTCGACCGGTGTGCGACGACGCAGTCCGAATCTTCGAAGCGGAGGACACGCGTCGGGATCGCATGGCTTGCGTCGAGGCTACGCAGGGTGCGGTTGCCGGCATCCGTCCGATGGTGAAGACATCAAGAATTCCAAATCCGCCCTTGAGGGGCTTGTATCCCTAGTTAGTAGAGAGGGGCATTTTAGACATTCGGTTGCCGCCTATATAACCCAAGAGGTGAGAGGATGGCAGCCAACTCTTGGAACCCTAGCTCATTAGTTTTCCTATTTTCCACCTATTTTCTCTAGGTTTTCCTTAGGACTAGCAAGAGAGCTTCACGGAGAGATCTTGTAGAGAGGGATGGATGATCGGGCGGCTTGCTAGACCTTGTACGAACCTTTGTTTCATGTATAGATGATTCGGCGTGGTTCCTCAAGGTTTGGATGTGTTTTCCCCGGTTGTTCTTGGTGGTGATTTTTGGAGCCCTCTCTCGGTGATTTCTTTGGGTTGTTTTCGGGGCCTTTCTCTTGGGGATTTGATGGGGGAAATTTGTGGGAACCCTTCGTGGTTCTTTGGGCCGTGATTCCCCTCCCAAATCCGTGAGTAAAGGTGCTCGATTTTGGGGGTTTCTTGAGTTCTTGGGTTGGAGGTGCTCTCGGCGGGATTTCTTCGATTCCTCCTTTTTGGACGAGTTTTTGTGGGATTAAACTTGGCTATGAACTCCTCATGAGGTGTTCTTGATATCCCCAAAGTCTTGTTCAAGTCCGTGGAGCGATTCGGGAGATCGAGATTTGGATTTGGGGGAGTTGACCCGCGGGTGCTGTTCATCCCGAGCTGCCCAGGCTACACCGGTCTGACCGGTGCTCTTGACCGGTCTGACCGGTGCAAGCCCTTGTGGGTTTTTGCTCGGGTGAACGTTTTGGTGTGTTCGTTGTTGTCCCGTGTTGCTGCTGTTTCGAGTTTGGGTCCGTTTGGTGGTCGGTTGGCCTGTTTGGTGCCTTGGGGGCTTTCGGTCGCCACCGGTCCGACCGGTGTGTCTCACCGGTCGACCGGTGTAGAGCCACTTAGTGAAAGTTGCTCAGTTTCACCAGCAGGGACCGGTCTGACCGGTGGTGCTCACCGGTCCGACCGGTGTGGGTCCGTAGACTCGGGGTTTGTTGTTCCGCCGCGTTCTCGAGTCGGAAGGCCGTGTGTGTTGGTTCCTAGGTCCGGTGGCACTCCGGTGGCTACGTGGGCTTGGCCAACTTGGGTAGTGAGTCGGAGACGTGTGTTGGAAGCCGTGTTTGTCTTGTTGGAGCTTTCATCTCCATCGAGAAGAATTTTTATCGGCTCCCATTCACTCCCCCCCCCCTCTCCCGGTTCGCCGTATCGGTCCTTCACCGGCTTGCCACACGCGAAGCGGTGACGAGTGAAGCCTCTGCGCGGCGGGTCTCGCGGTGCTCGGTGGAGCACAAGTGTAGCCTCCCGGTCTGGCGGGGGTAGCCGGGGTTCCTCCCTCCGGGGAACGGGCTACGTCCACTTCCTCCGAAGCCACGCCCGGCCGGTTGTGCCCCGGCGGTAGCTCCCCCTCAGCATGTTGCTCTGTCCGCTCCTTGATTTCTGGAAGGATCGGTCAGGCTGATCCCGATCTCCCATCCTCTTCTTGCCCCTCATGCGTTCCTCGTGTCCCCTCCTCTCGTCCTCGACCGCGATGGCGCGGTTGACGAGATGGCGCAGGGACTTGTGCTCACTTGCCTTCAGCGCCTGACGAAGGTCGTGGTGAAGGCCTCACAGGAACCAGAACTTCTTCTTCTGGTCGGTGTTGGTGTCGTCGGGGGCGTACCGCATCATCTTCATGAAGTGACGCTCGTACTCCTCGACCCTCATCGCACCCTGAGTCATGGTGCGGAACTCCTGCGCCTTCTGGACCAGCAGCTCATCGGGGAGGTACTGCTCGTGGAACGCCTCGCAGAACTCCAGCCAAGTGATGAAAGCTGGGTTCGGGTGGGTGGCAGTGTAGTTGTCCCACCATGCCTTGGCAGGACCCTCCAGCTGGTGCGCGGCGATAGCGACGCACTCCTCGTCGGAGCAGACGGTGAGGTCGAGCTTGGTCTCGATCACCCTCAGCCAGTCGTCAGCCTCGAGCGGGTCATCCGAGTAGCTGAAGGTGGGGGCCTTCAGGCGGATGAACCTCTCGATCTTCCTCGTGAGGTCCTCGTCCTGCGGAGCGACGCGGTTCCCACTGTTGCCACGGTGCTCCATGGCCTCCGCCATCCTCTGCATCAGCTGAGTCTGGAGCACCATCACTTCCACCAAGTTAGGTGGGGGTGGTGGTGGCTGGTCCGGCTCAGGCTGGCCTTGCTCGGCCGCTCCTTGCGCAACCTCGGCCTCAGGGTTCTCGGGCAGTGGTGGCGGTGCTCCGTCACCTCGGGCCCTAGCTCCCAAAGCTCCTCCACGCAGGGGTGGACGGCCACGGCCACGCCCGCGTCCACGCCCCTGCTGGGCTTCTTCCTCAGCAGCTGCCTCCTCGAGGCGGGCTATCAGCCGGTTGGAGCGGCGGATCGACATCCTTCTGAAAACATAAGGAAAAAGGGAGAAGTTTACACGCGTTCTCTCACCAACTCACACATGAGTCTTAAGCAATCAAGAAAATAGTTCTAGTTATATCCTACACTCAAGTAGAAGAAGCATCAAGACACAAATAACACCATTAAGATCCAAGCACACATCAAACAGGATTATTACACTTGCTCCCCTGAGGCTGACTCAGACCTTGGGGTAGCAGCAACAAGTCATCGATCTAATACATCGGTACAATCTCAAAAGGGTAGTGTCTACATGGTGTGGCATGAATCTCTTCATGCACCGGAACATGCTCGCGGCTGCATGGAACATCTCATGGAATCTACTAGCATAAAACACTACTCTAGGTCATGCCTCCTGCTCAGCTCTCTACTCAGTGCGTGCCCTCTGGTACGTGACGGGGTAGCGGTCCTCGGTGGGGTAGTCCGGCGGAAAGATCCGGACACCAAGGCGTGAGCCTCTTGAACCTCCTCGGTCTCGACGGGGGTCGGCAGACGGGCCATCGGGCACAGGTGAAGCTTGAGGCGTGACTGGTGCAGCTCGAAGGTCTCGGTGCGAATCTCACGCTGAGACTCGGGGGGTAGCTCTCCGTTGAGCTCGAAGAGCTCGTCCACGCGAAGCGAGTCGGCGTCCTCCCAAGTCCTCCTCAGTCTCTCGGCCTTGTCCCTCAGGTAAACAGCCGTGCGCGTGAGCCACGCGATGTTGGCGATGTTGTCTGCTCGGCTCTCCTCCAGCTTCTCCACCTTGAGCCGCTCACACCCGAGCAGGTGAGCGCGCACCGTGAGCAGGTCGTCCTTGCGCTCGAGCTTGTCCTTCAGCCTGTTCTGACTCGCGGTCAGCCTGCGTAGGTCCTCCTTGGCATGCAGCATCTCCTCCCGGGTGTCCACCCTCTCTCTCTCGGACTGCAGCAGGACAGTGGTCGCGCGGTCGAGGCTCAACTCGAGCTGGCGAACACGGTGGCGTAGAGCGGTGTTCTCACTCTCCAGCTCGGCAGAGCGGGGCTGGTACTGGAGTGCGTCGATGGTGGCGTCCCTGACCTGGTCGTAGAGGGTATGTGACTCGTCCTCCAGTCGGCGCGCGTACTTGTCGAGGTCGACCAAGTAGCTGGCGGTCTCCACCAGGGTCTCGTCGGACTCGAGGAAGGGAGCAGCGTCGACGTCGTCCTGAATCCCCTTGTACGAAGGAACTCCGTCCACGAGCGGTGCGAGGCGCCGCAGTCCCGGGGGTAGCGGCCCGAAGAGTCCCGGTCTTGAAGGAGGCGCGGCATGCGTGCGAGAAGGCGGCCCGTGGCCCGGCGGCGGGCGACGTCCATCGCGGTCGCGACGGTGAGTGCGGCGGCGCGCGGCACCTCTCCCTTGAACCCGGGGAGACTCGGGTGAGGGAGCACAGTGACCGTGCAGAGCACCATCCGCCCAGTCACAGCGGGTACGTACTCGGCGCGGTACGTGACGTAGGTCGGAGGGACTCCAAGCCTGAGAAGGGCCCTCTCCATCCAGTGGCAGATCGCCCCGCACGTCTCGGGGGTGATCTCCGCGACCTGGTGCTCCATCTCCTGTGAAACGCAAGAAATTTCTGTCAGCGCATGTGAGTAAGAAGTTTTCAAAGAGGGAACGAGTTTTATAACATAGCTCAAGGGAATAACTATAGAGGTAGAGCGTATAGAGTCCTATTTCTATCGACCTTTCCTAGGGATACGTGCTACGGTCAAGCATGGCTCTGGTACCACCTGTAAAACCCCGAATTTTCATAGAAAACCCGAATCCCTGTACCATCGCGATAGTCCCTGGATCAGTGGCTATCGCGTACAGAACGTCTCACAGATAGATACACAAAGTCATACATCGCATCTCATAAAGATAAGAGTACATTAATTTATTACAAGTCCATTACGGAGTACATCATTACAAGCCTCTTGGCGAATCGGAAAGCAGAAATTCTACGCAACGGTAGCTATCTCCTCGAAGGGTCTCCATCTTTATTCTTCCCGCCACGGCAAACTCGAGCGAAGCGACGTATCCCTCGCTCGTACCATCCGTCGGCGTTGCGGTCGAACTCGGACTCGTACCCCCGCACACCCAAAGTCTATCCCCAAGGAGTGGGATAGGTCCACGTCACCAACCATATGCAGCTTTAAGTGGCCTAACATCTAAAGGGAAAAGATAGTAGACAAGGAAGCGGCTGTGGTTTCCTAAGCAGCAGCAGCAGAGTATAAACAAGGTATCTCCATCAGTATCCCGAAACCCAAGTCTCTCAACACAGCTCGGATCCACCTGGTCACCCAGAAGACCCGTCACCACCTCCTACTCCTGTCTAGGGACGATGCGAGAACTTCCTCTCCTCCTGTCCATAACTGAGGACGCGGCTATAGCTATAGATCGAACAACTCTGCAGAGCGTGTACACCTGTACCCATCCCGGAATGGTACCCGGCCGGTGTACGGCCGACCGAGCCCATCCTACCGGCGAACTCTCGGTAGTTACGAACCCACCCTGCATCCGGTCCTCAAAGCGGTCCTCTCCGCAGTGAAGACAGCACCGGAACTGTGAAATGCCCCCGTGTGGCCACACGGGAGACGCTCTGAGAGGGTGGTCTCACCTCCACCGCTCTCCCACAGATACCCTCTATCCTTCCTAGGCAGGTATGGTTCCGCACTTGCCGAGCTCAACTCGGCCCTATCCCCACTCTCGGCAGGGTGGTGTGTACGATGTCCTATAAACAAGTTGATCCACTCGGTTTCAGACCGGGGCGAGCTTATGTCCTCCAAGCGCACGTAAAACCCCAACACCTAGGCTCCGAAAACCGTAACAGGAGGGATGGACTGAGGAGTGCACCCCTATCCCCGATCCCAGATCGGTTGTCTCGAGCTCACCCCCGCCAACGTACCCAAAACGCCTTCTCCTGCCGGTTTTTACCCCACACACGCCAAGAACCACTATTCCCATCCCAACACATGCATCGCGAAGCTCGGCGTATATACACGCCCACATAAACATATATAGTAGTGGTAGGACAATCAAGGACAGGGTAAACAAAGAGGCAGTGCAAGGTTCATGCATATATAAAGTAAAGCACTAGCAATACTACTCAGCAATGCCTAATGGGTATTTCAGAAACAGTCGGGCGTGAACCTGGGGTCGGGTAGTCCTCCGTGGCGAAGTCGTCGGCGTAGTCGTACTCCCCCCCCGGCTCGGCTCTCGGCTCCCGCTGCTCCTAATAGCGCGAAAAGGAAATAAATAGCGTTCCTAAAGCAACTTAAATCCAAATAAGAGCAAATAAGATCCAAAAAGAGGCAAACTCTAGTCTAGCACGGAGTTTGGGTTTTTAGAAGATTTTCAGAAGAAGTTTCATATTTTTCGGAGCTAAAACGGATTTATTATGAATTTCCAAAGATAAAATACATTTCTGAAATTAAAATACGCATATACAATATTGCAGACTCTTAGCTAGCTATAGGGTAGCTCAAACTGGCTCAAACCTGGCTTTAAGCCAGCGGCAGGCCGGCTACAGCCGCTGAGGTGGCGGCTACGCCGACGGCTTTAAGCCAGCGGCGGCCCGCGTGGCCGCCCACGCGGCGCCCGCGTGGCGCAAAGACGCACGCGGCGGATCCCGGGGTGGATCCCCCCGCGGCGCGCGGCCGTGCGGCGCCCGTGTGGCCTAGCCGCGGTTGGTCGGGCGCACGGGATCCCCTTGGATCCCCTCGCGGTCACGCGCGTGTGTGCGCTCCCCGTGTGCGTGTTAAAACCCCGGGGGTTTTTCTCCCCCTCCGCGAAGGTGTTCGGTGAAATGCCCGCGACGGGCGGCGGTGCGGCGCGGCGGCTCACCGGCGGCAAGGCGCGCTCGGCCGGCCAACAGTGACCGGGAAATGGAAGAGGAGCAGCAAGGCTCGATCTTGGCCCCAATCGGGGACGGCCTCGGCCAAAGATGGGCGGCCGGCGGCGGAACAGGAGCGGCGGCGACGGACGCGTGCGGCGGTGTGGTGAGGGTCGCCGGCGACGGCGCGAATCGACGCCCGGCGGCCTTGGCCGGTTGCGGATGGGTCCTAAGGACGCAACAATACCCAAAACCGGGTCGACCACGGAGGGGCGAGGGAGCTTCGCCTCACCTTGGTGGCCACGGGCCGACGTGCGGCGGCGGTGAAGCGGGCGGAGCAAGGTCGTCGGCGTGGAAGGAGACGGCGGCGCGGAGCGAGAGGAAGCGGGGCGTCGCCGTACTTGGCTTCGCGGCGTCCTCGAGCTCCCACGTGCGGTCCTTCGGCTTCGCGAGGTAGGCGGCGAGCTGGCGGTAGGCCTCCGGGTCTTCTTCTCCCCTCCTCCTCCTTCTTCTTCTCCCGGGCGCGAGGCGAAGCGGGACGGGGAGGACTCCCCGTGGCGGCTAGGGTTGGGCGCTCCCCTGAGGCGCGGCGGCGGCCTTCTTATAGGGCAAGGCAGGGTGCTGGACGCGTGGACGGCGCGGATGGCCCCGGCGGAGCTCGGACGGCCGCCGGGCGAGGGGCGGTGCGAGGCAGGGTCGCGCGCGCCGACCCGCAAAGGGGAAAAGAAACGGGTGACGGGGAGGAAGAAGAGGTGACGCCGGGGGCGACGTCACGCGGGTCCCACCCCGGCGGCGACTCGGCGCGGGTGCGGTAGGTGGTAAGCGGGCCGGCGTTAGACGGCCGTGGTGGGCCGGAAAAGGAAAAGGAGAGGGTGGCGCGCGCGCGCGAGAAAAGGAGAAGGGGGTGGTTCGGCGGACTTCGGGACCTTGGGCTCGCGGCCCGAAGCTACCCCTCCCTTTACCTTTTCTATTTCCTTCCAACCCCTTTCTATTTTAGATTCAAATTTGAATGTAAATTCAAATATGAAAACTCACTCAAATAAACTCCAAATAAAACCAAAAGAACTCCAAGTTTCTCACACTAACATTTTTATATTTCCTAGAAATTTTATTTATCTCAAAATAAACCTAGGAATTTAAAGGAGAGAAAAGGAAGACATCCTTAAATAAGCTGATGATCACTCAAATAATTCATCGAAAATTTTAAATCCACATTTTTATTAATTAACATTCCTCAATAAATTTGAGGGATGTTACACCGAGGCACAAAGAAAGTCCTCGTTATCGGATTGCACATGGTTGGAAAATGCGAATGGATCTTTTTAACTTGAAGCCTTGAATGCACTCTTAGATAACTGGGGAGTTTACTTTACGCATATATTTTTTCTCTTTCTCATATTTCTCATTCTTTTCTTTCTTTCTTTCTTTCTTTCTTTCTTTCTTTCTTTCATTCATTATATATATATATTTTTTTTCTTTCTTTGAAAGTCACGATCGTCGCCGAATTTTTTCTTTCATCATTTTTTTAAAATATTCCCCTTTTAACTCTAAAACTGCACCGTACCTACCTCCTCCCCCATGCTTAGACGTTGCTCGTCCTCGAGCAAAGAGGCGAAAAATAAGGTAGGTACCGGGTATTTTTCCTTGGAGAGATACTTGAAATCTTCAATGTTGGCACCGTCTTGCGATCTTCCTTGAATTGATGATCCATTCTCAACAATAGGTTGTGGTCAAGGAGGTAATCACAAAAGATGATATTTGGTTTAAGGGTGGATATCCGGCGAAGTTTGTGAGATCTCCGATGCGGGGATACACAATGCACGGATAAAAGGCTAGCAAAAAGATAGATACGCAAAAATGGAATGACCAAATTTTTAGTCTCGGGCCGCAGAAATCATGGCCTGCAATAACTCACTCAAAAATAAATCTTGTACACTAAGGTTTATGCACTCAAATATATATAAGGCTTTGGATATGTTGAGCAACACACAAGCGATATTTATGACAAGGTTAGCAATATTTTTGAGCATAAAAGACATTTTTAATCTATTCATAACTTGAGAGGACATAAAACACTATGGGTCTTTATTTTAATCATAACCTCCGCTGAAAATTAAGCTAGCATTTAAATAAATTTAGATTTGTATTTTTAAGAGAGCACTAGCTTAAACATGCATAGATCAATTACAAAGATAAACAAAGCTGCAATTATAATCATATATCATCATGGCACGAATTTTGTAACTTTTCCAATGATATAATCAAGGTGGTGTCTTTATTAATGATGACATCAAGTTGAAATACAAACTGAAAATAAACAAACATGCTTGCTGAAATTTAAATAAAACAGAAAATACTACGCAAACACACATAAGCAAAAGCTGAAAATTACAGAGAAAAAGAAAAGAAAAGAAAACTAAAGTTCCTAAATCTTCTAGTCCTCCGCCGGTGGTTGATGTTGATGATCTTGATAATAATACCCTTGCTCATAATATGATTGGACATTTCCTCCGACGAATTGATTTGGCTCCACAAGGTGAAGGCGTCCGAGCTCAAAGGCAATATTTGCGTTGCCTTCACCAAGTTGAGCTGCGTTAGCTTGGATGGCTGCGATGTTTTGGGCGTTTCTTGCAGCATACCCTCCAATTATGGCCATGCTTTGTTGTGGTTGGGGATGATGAGCGTAGGACTCCGCGAAGCTAGCGTTGGGCACAACATAATTTGGTGGGGGTACCGGTGCACCACCCCCCCATGCTTGCTCTTGTGGCCCTCTGTAATAGCTTGGCGGAGGAGGGATCCCGCCGAATGGTTGCACATTGGGTTGTGCTCCACTCGCTTGTGCGGAGGATGTTCCCTACTCTACGATTCTTCCTCTTTTGTTTTTCCTTGCAGGGACAAGTAGTCCCTCTTCCAACCAATCTTCTCTTCCTTCGTTGAAAAGCCTAAGCCTCTCATTGGGAAGGGGTAGGTTCACTATGGCCAACCGATAACCTCCTCTCTCATCTCCACTAATGTATTTGCCTTGCCGCAAATACTCAATGCCGAGAGAGGTACCACGCAAAAGGTGGTCGGGGTTTCTTGCGATCCCCGGCCGCAAGGAGAAGGCCAACATGGAGAGGTAGCACCCCGAACCAATATTACCCGCCCCCGATGTTGCTTCACAACACCAGCGGTTGATCATAAGGTAAGAGGGGTCTATTGGCTGCCTGGCAATTAAAGCCGAGTAAAGCCAATTCAACTCCGTGTCGGTCACCTTTGTCTCCTTCATCCTCCCCAATACCCTCTTGCACATCCAAGAGTGAAATATCCGGATAATGGGGTTGCGGATGCAATTGCGTTGTTGATGGGCTTCTCCGGAGATCATATTCCAAAATCCTCGCTAACATGCCGGTGGCACGTCAACTTTCTCCGGAGCTCCCTTGTGGAATCTAAGTAGCTCCCTAACGTGCTCGTAGGGAACCACTTGTTGGACTCCCTCCAAACGGAATGACAAGCTTTGCACCCCATCATCATCAAGGATGGGTGCAATAGTCATCAAAATTTCCAAGGCGAACCCCAAGTGGGTGTCCACCGATACTCCGTTGGAGAACTGCACCCATCCAAGGTGCCCCAACATATAGTATATGTCGGTGCCAAAACCCAAGGTGTAGAGTGCTTGGTCGTCGAACTCGACGTTGGGCACAAGCCTCTTCTCAAGATTAGAGAGCCTCTCCTCCTCCTCCGCCGACAAGATGATGAAGCCGTACGAAGAGTATGTTGGAGTGTAAGGAGGTGGCGCGGTTGAACGGGTCGATCGTTGTGGTGGCGCGGGCTGCTCCTCCGTGTGCCCACGAGGTTTGGTAAACCTCATGGACGTGCTTCTTGCAGCCCTCATACCACCAAGGAGAAGAGCATCGTTCCTCCTCGGTGGTGCCGTATCCGTCTCCATGCTCCGGGGAGACTCGGAAACCGAGTGCCTCCTCGAAGACGTGGTTGATGACGGCTTGGATGACGACGAACTCTTCTTCTTGGAGAAGAGACTTGTGGTTTTCTTCCACATGGTTGCTGCACTCTTTTCTTCAACTAAAACTCCGGTTGCAACCGGTAACTAGGCACTTAAACTCTTTGCTTCGGATGTGGACTTTGAGTGGATTAAGGATGTGGATTTTTTTTTCTTGAGCTATCAAGCTTGGGAAGGTTGGCTATGTCTACGGAGGTTTTGAGCACACAAACTTGAACACACAAACAAAGGAAGGAGAGGAAAGCTTGCCTGCAGAAAACGGGAGCCGGGGGGCTCCTTATGTAGGTGAGGCCGGCCGGCCTGGGCCGGCCGGCCTGGGGTCCTTCTGGCTCCTCCCCGCCTCGTCTTTCTTCTAGCACGATCATTTCGCCTCTGCAACTTTCCTGCCCGCGTGCTCCACGAGTTGCACCGCCCAAACTCTCTCGTCCACTCTTTTTCTTGCATTATTGGTCCTTGCACTTGATGCTTCATGCTTTGGGTCATGTCCATGCTCCCTAGCTCCACTTGCTTCACATGCCACCATGAAATTCCTGCAAAGTTGATGCTTGCTGCCACCATGCTTGTCCTTTGCATGTGGAATTGGTGAAAGTTGATGAAAGGGAATCCAATGGTGCATGCATGATTATTCAAACTAGATTGCCTCCATTAAGGTGTGTTTAAGGTTAAGCACTCCTCTAATTCGAAATTTAAAATATTTTTCAGAGCCATGCAAGAGCTCAAACACAATTTTAGAGAAGTTTTTAAACCATTAAAAACAAATGTAAGTCGAAAATATTTTTCGACTACGTCGATTTCGGTCTCACCGGTATAGTTTGCCTTCATCGGTTGAGAGCAGACTTTTTCCCGGCTTGATCATGGGGGCATAGGTTTAGGTTCTAATTTTGGCTAAATAAGAAAGATTTTGAATAAAACAAAAATAGAATAGGCTTAGAAAAATTCTAATCCTAGAGAAACCAAGGATAAAGATTTTTAAAACCAACCAAAAGTTTTGATTTCTAGGTTCACGCGAGTTCTACCACGTGCTGAATTTTATTAACACCTAGATATAAATCGTGGCTCTACTCGTGCGGTTTTAGCATGAAAAATAAGTCAACCTCAGCACCATAATGAGGGTGAGAGGTTGAGTTAGGTTCTGAAATTATTTGGTTGAGGTTTCTCGAAAGGAAAAGAACAAACAAGCACATAGGAGGGTTCATGCAAAGGGTTTATGATAAAGCAAATATTCAATCAAGAATTATGTCTCTAATATTGTTCAACCACTTCTAAGTCTAATGTCTTTGTGTAATAAAACTCAAAAACTAAATTATTAAAAATACTCGAAAAACCTGGAATCGGGTTGTCCTCCCGGTATCTTATTCTTGACTCGACGAAACGGGTTGCCTCCCGCCTAGCGCTTCGTTTATAGTCTATAGCTAGACTTCTTCACTTGATTACTTCGGATCAACGCTCTTTGCGGGCGTTGCAATCTTGGGTACCCACTTCTGCACCATCTTAGGCACGGGCTTCTTCTTCGGCTTAGTCAATTTTTTTGGTCTTCACAGGCTGGCTTTGTCTTTTGGTCTTGACGGATGCAACAACTTCCTTCATGTAGTGGCTCGGCATCTCGAACTCCGGTCCTTCGGTTGTGATCCTTCTCTCCCGAATGAGTTTGAGTAGCCTTCGCCGTCTTGGGACCTTGGAGTTGTCTCGGATATTCTTCTTTGTTACCCATCGGCGCCCGAAGAAGTTGTCCCACTTGCGTCTCTAGCATCTTCATCACGATGAACACTTCAATCCTCGCATGTGGATCTTTCCTTGGCAGCCTTTAGGTGTTGAGCTTCTTTCTCTATCTCCATCTTCTCCATCCTCCTCTTAAGTAAACCGATTTGCCATTCAAGGAATCCGGCTCGTATGTATTCATTGAAATGCTCCAAAGCTCCCACAATCGTCATGCGGATAGTTGAGACCTTGATCTTGAATGGCCTTCCGGCGTCTTGAAGGTTTATGATAGGTAGATCAACGATGTCGGTTTAGGTTGATCTTCCTTTGGACTTGGAGGTGGTGATTCCCTTGGAGATTCTGGCGGTCCTTCTTTTGAATCTAGGGTTTCCAACCCTTTAGCTTGTGTTGCACGTCTCCTTTGCCTGTAAAGTTTTCCTGGATCATCCACAAAAAAGTTTGGGTTTCTTGGAGAGGTAGCCAACCATCTCCGGTTAGGGTTAGCAATAAACAAAGTATGCAAAAACTAGAAAGTAAAAATAAATCTATGTAAACTAGGGTTAGACAAACTAGATTAGATGTATTTTGAGGATGATCAAAGTTTAGTAGATGCAAAAAGAAAAACTAAAAGAAAACTGAAAATTACAAGAAAAGTCAATAAAAAACCAAATCTTGATCACTTGTTCCCCGGCAACGGTGCCAGAAAAAGGGGCTTGTTGACGGTTAATAATTGTATCAAAGTTCGTTTGTGACTTGCAAGCAGACAAGTCTTCCGTCGTAGTCAAGGGACCCTTCTTCCCTCGAGTGGTGAACCCAAGGTATCGAATCCGTGGAACAAATGTGTGACGCAAGAGTTGATCTAGTAAAGTCAAGTAACTTCAATCTTTGGTAAAAGAAACCCTAATGCATCTAAGTAAAAGACACAAAACGAATCTAATCTACTAAAGACCGGAGAAAACAAAGTAAGATTGGGTAGATAAACCGATCTAGAGGGATCGGGGTAAGCCTTTTGTTGAAGTTCCAAGCAAGAGAAGAAGTAGCAAATCGAATCTTATAAGAAGCGTCTTTAAATCATGGTTTCCCGTCCAAATCCGAAAACATCCGCCTTTCGGAACCCCCGTTCTGTCACAACGTATCCCTATTCATGCGGGGAGCTTAGGGCGAGTCAAAAGACAAGTCGAGATTCTTTCGGAAGATCCGGCGTGTACCTCTAGCCACCGCGTCTACAAGAACACCCTATGTAATCTATCACTCGAATAGAATTGGAATAAGCAAGCTGATCGGAAAACGAAATCTTCGAGGAAACACTTGATCGCTAAGAAAAGATTCAACTTGATAATTCAACTATGACAATGATACATACACAAGATCACCACCGGGATCCTTCCTTGATCTTGTTTCTAGCTCCGGGAACTCCGACGTGGTCTTCCATGCAAGGTTCCCACGTCGGCTAGGGAAACCCTAGTCAACTAGCTCGACCCTCTCCTCTCCGAGATGGTGTCCCTCTCTTCTCTGCTCCTCGGCGGCCGATGACGAATTCTTTTTCTCGTGGCTCTCGGTCAGGGGGCTATAAATAGCCCGATTGGCGGCTAGGGCAAAGGAGGGGGCAAATGGGCCCCGGATGGGCTCCGGGCCGATCGGACCGGGCCGGCCGGCTTGGGCCCATCTAGGCCCGGCCCCGAGGGCTCCTTTGCTCTACGTCGGTTCCCTTGCTTCCCGGATGTTTCCCCCTTCGCATGTAGGTCCATGTCGTCGCTCTCTCCGAATTGGACTCAACTCCTTGTCTTGCAAGATTCGAAGACTTTTTCGGTCGTGTCCCCGAGTCCGTCGTCTTCTCGGATCAAGTCCCCGGCTTCTTGGAGTTAAGTTTGCTTCATTGCATGACTTGTACGGGGCTTCAAGGTCTTGTCATGAGGTGCTTGATGAACTTATCCCGAAAGTCTTGCATTCAACACTAAAACCCTACATAAACATTAAACTCCAAAACCGACATGCACACGTGAACTTGTTATACCACGGGGGTTAGTACCAATGGATAAGGTATAGAACTCATGCCAACACCGAAGGTAAACTCATGGCTAGGTTGACGGATTTTCACCGTCAACACCCTCACACTGCGCCGGCAGCTCGGGTCGCCTTCCTCCACAAGCTCGCACGTCGGATGGATGGCCTACTACCGGCGCCTGCCATTCAGAAACGTAGGCGCAAGACACACTTCACTGGAGAAACGCCACGCCGCAGCCGCCGTCTCGCTGGTGCTGCTGTTGAATTCCAACTGGGAGAGCTTGATGCAAGAGCAAGGAAAAAGGTCATGAGGGCTCTGAACATCATCGGCGAGAATGAAGGTATTACTCAGCAAGCTCAGGATGAATACGCTAAACTTTTTGGTCACCGGCCATCTGCTTCGCATATCCAGGCCATGACTGCCTTGTTCAATTGGTCCTTGCCGGAGGAACTGGGCCATGATGCTGATGGAGATCTGCTAGCTTAATGGGTGTTTCTTGTTGGTCGTTTTTTAGTTTTTCATGTCGTATAGATCCTACCAAAATACTTATTTGGAATGTGAGGGGGCTTAATTCTGCAGCTAGACAGGATTCTGTGCGCACCATTGTTGATGCTTCGCGAGCGGACATTGTGTGCATTCAGGAAACAAAACTTTCGGTTATGACCAATAGAGTTTTGCTCTCTGCCCTTGGCTCAGACTTCTCTGAATTTTTTGTCGTCCCGGCTGCTGGTGCAAGTGGGGGAATCTTGGTGGCCTGGAGGCGGCACATTAGAGTGTCCAACACTCCAAGAATCAATAATCATAGTATAACTATTCAGATTTCTCAGTCGAATGGACAAGACTGGTGGCTGACTTGTGTCTATGGACCTCAAGGAAATGACGCTAAGATACAGTTTCTACAAGAGCTGCGGGATATTCATGCAGCTTGCCCAGGTGCCTGGATGGTGGCTGGTGATTTTAACCTTATTTATAAGGACGAAGACAAGAATAATTCTAACCTGAACAGAGCAATGATGGGACGCTTCCGGAAATTGATTAATGATTTGGCACTGAAAGAATTACCTTTGCATGGTCATAAATATACATGGTCAAATCAACAGGAATCTCCTACTCTTGTGCGACTGGACAGAGTGTCGTGCTCAATTGACTGGGAAGATATTTTTCCTAACTGTCTACTACAAAGTACAGCTTCGGATGATTCTGATCATTGCCCCTTGTTGCTCGGACTTCATGACAATCAGCGAGGTCGACATCGATTTCATTTCGAATCCTTCTGGCCCAAGCTTGAAGGCTTCCATGAAGTTGTTGGCTCAGCCTAGACTTCTATTCCTGTTACTGCTTGCCCCTTCATCACTCTTGAGAAGAAGTTATGTGCAATCACCAAGAGCTTGCAAAGCTGGAGTAGCAAAACGGTCGGTCAATTATATATGCAGCTTGCTCTAGCTAGAGAAATTCTCCACCAGTTTGAGATCGCTCAAGACAGCCGCCAACTCTCTGAGGAGGAGCTTTGGCTTAAAAATAATCTGAAAAAACATAGTTTAGCTCTTGCCTCTCTTAAGCGCACAATGGCACGGCTGCGGTCACGTATCAGCTGGCTTAAAGAGGGAGATGCTAACACACAACTTTTTCATCTGCATGCTCGGCATAGAAAAAGGAAGAATTTTATTGCAAAGCTGATTTCGGGAGATCAAATCTGCACAGGACAACATGAGAAAGCTGGAGTCATTGATGAGTTCTATGAGAATCTATTAGGAAGGAGTGCGTACTATCAACCTAGAGTAACTGGACATTCCGGTTCATGATCTCTCTGATCTGGAACTTCCCTTCACCGAAGAGGAGGTGTGGAGTACCATTAAGAAAATGCCTTCAGATAAAGCGCCGGGTCCCGATGGATACACATGATGGTTTTATAAAACCTGTTGGCCTATCATAAAGGAAGATATCATGCAAGCAATTTCTGCTGTTTGGAGCAGGAAGTTGGTCAATTTTGGGATTCTCAACTCAGCTTGTATTACTCTACTCCCCAGGAGGGAGGATGCGGATCAACCCAAAGACTTCAGACCTATAAGTTTGGTCCACAGTTTTGCCAAACTAGTTACAAAGTTGCTGGCTAATCGCCTTGCTCCAAAACTCCAGCAAATGGTCTCACCTGTCTAGAGTGCTTTCATCAAGGGGCGCTTCATTCAAGACAATTTTATGTTGGTTCAGCAAACTGCAAGATTTCTCCACCAATAGAAACAACCTCGCATTCTACTGAAACTTGACATCTCTAAGGCGTTTGATTCTGTGTCATGGCCTTTTCTCATTGAAATTTTAAGCCATTTGGGGTTTGGACAGATATGGCGGGACATCATCTGTGGGCTTTTATACACCTCAACCACTCAAGTGCTTATGAATGGGGTTCCTGGTAATCCTATTTCTCATCGTCAAGGTTTGAGATAGGGTGATCCCCTCTCTCCGACGATGTTTATTTTGGTCATGGACGTGTTGGGGCATATGATTTCTAAAGCTGCTGATGAAGGGCTGCTGCTGCCTTTATCCAGGAGGGCTTTCAAGCATCGAATTTCCATGTACGCTGATGTCGTGGTACTTTTCCTCCATCCTGCTGCGGAAGACATTGAGATTACCTTGGACATTCTCAACTTATTTGGACATGCTACAGGTCTGAAAGCTAACTTGCAAAATAGCAATGTTTTGCCCATCAGATGTGAGGATAATGACATTGCAAGTGTTCAGGCCCTCTTGCCTTGCGCCCTTGCTGATTTCCCTTGCAAATATCTTGGTTTGCCACTTTCCTTAAAGCGTCTTACCAAGGAACAAGTGCAGCCTTACATCAACCGAATTGCGGATCAGCTTCAAGGATGGAAAGCGAATCTGATGACTAAAGCTGGAAGAAGGGTCCAGGTGCAGTTTGTTCTCACTGGAATGCTCATTTACCTATTCATGGCTGTTGAATTTCCGGCTTGGGCCATCAAAGCGATTGACAAAATTAGACGAGGGTTCCTTTGGAGAGGTCGCAAGGAGGCGCTTGGAGGCCATTGTCTTATCACTTGGCTCAAAGTTTGCAGACCCAAGGAGCTAGGTGGTCTTGGAATTTCAGATCTTAAAACCCTGGGATGGTCGCTGAAACTGCGTTGGGTGTGGCTACAAAAGACAGAACCGAACCGTCCTTGGGCTGATTTCAATATTAGTGTTCCGGAAGCGCATTAAGGCTTTCTTCGCTGCACCGCTTATTCGAGGTGGGGGATGGAGCTACTACTCTCTTTTGGACAGATCGCCGGCTCCATGGTCAAAGTATTGCGGATCTTGCGCCTCGGCTTTTGGAGGTTATCCCGGTTAGAAAACGCCGGAAGCGAACGGTGCAAGAGGCTCTTGTCAACAATGTGTGGGTCTCCGATATTCAAGGGGGTCTCCCCGTGGGAGTGCTTGTTGATTATCTCCGGTTATGGGATATCTTAACTAATATTCAGCTTCGGCCCGGCATTGAAGAAAGGCACATCCGGCGTTTCTCATCTAATGGTCAATACTCGCTAAGACGACCTATGAGGGATTTTTCATTGGGGCAACTATTTTCGGACGGGGGAAAAAATTTGGAAGACTTGGGCTCCCGGCAAATGTTCCTTCTTCATGTGGCCGGTTGCCCATGACCGATGCCGGATCGCCGATAGTCTAGCGCGCCGAGGCCTCCCTCATCCGCAAAGATGTCCTATGTGTGATCAAGCACGGAATCGATCAACCATCTTCTTGTTAATTGCACCTTTGCAAGAGAATTCTCGGTTTCATTTCTTTTCGCAAGTCCGATCGCAAACCCTCTCCCCACAATCTTCGATTCTTCTTTTTATGACTGGTGGGAGAGGGCTAGTAATAATCTAAGTGGTATGCGGTTAAAGGGTTTCAACTCTCTTACTATTTTGGGGGCCCGGACTTTATGGACTCGGTGGAATAAATGTGTTTTTGATGGAGCCACTCTTGACTTGGCACGAGCTATCTCTCTGGCGAGCGAGGAAAGGAAGCTGTGGTCGATGGCTGGGGCTCGTGGAATTTCTTTCTTAACGGCCCCTACCTCTGTAGATTAGAAAGAAAGAAAGTTTGTTTTTTGGTCGTTCTTTTTCTTTCAAGGGTGAGCCTTTATCTGCTAGGCTGGATTGTGTTGGCGTGTGTTGAGTTGAGTTAAGCTTTGTGTGGGTTTGTTTGTGTACTCTCAGGGAATTTTTCCCTCCTTCTTCTTCTTAATATAATGAAGCGCAGTTCTCCTGTGTCTTTCGAGAAAAAAAAGAGTGAGCCAACCTTGTTACCCTTGTGCAGGACCACCCTAAGGATGTTGAGTTCCTTAACTGTCCGATTAGGTTCTACATTGAGATGGCGCCATCTTTGGCCATTCTATGGCCACTGGGAAGTATGTTGTAGGGTCTGGTGAAGCACTTGGTGCAGCTGTAAAGACTGAAGGGGCTGGTGAGACCATTGACATACCCAGCAGTAGCACCAAGCCAACTGAGCTCATAACCAACTCTGTTGGTTGTGGGAAAAGGAAGAGGGGAGCCTTTAGTGAGGATGAGAAGTTGTTGCTGACTAACATGTCTGATGTTGTCAACAATGTGGCCAATGCCCTTAGAGAGATTGGTCCTGCCCATGTTGATGCAAACTTGTACCTTGCTGTGATGGAGACCTCTGGTTTTAGTGAGGAGGCACTGATTGTTGCCTACACTTACCTGGTGGACAACAAGGCCCAGGGCAGGGGCTTTGTTGATATGAGTGACAACCATAGAGGCTTTGGCTTAGGACCTTCCTCTCCAAAAACTTCTATGACTAGATGAGGACTAGAGCTGCCTCCTCCACTCTCTTCTTTTGACTACAGTTGACACACTGGGTTGTAGAGCATGTGCAGGTAGTTTGGCTAACTTTCTGCTGTCCTTTTGGGGTTTTGTTTTGCTGAGAGGGTGGCTAACTATTTGATATACAATTGTTGTGTTGTAAGACTATTTGTAGCCTTTGTTGACTGCATGAACAACTAAATGCAATGTTGTCTCTTATGTTTCACTTATTATGTTGCATTTGTGTTAATTACTTGGTGGATATGGATTACAATTGGTCTATGATGCAACATATACTTGAGGTGGCTGCTATTTACATATTTGAACTACTTCTTGTTACTGTCTTCAAACTTGGCTGTTGCTTATGACTTGTGTGACCCTTCACTCAGTTGCAACACTAAACTGTTGCTTCAGATGATGGCACTGAATGATGTTGTCCATTTGGCCATTTTCCTGAATTGCTTGTTCTTGTGTGTTTTGTTGTGCCTTCTTTATGCTTTTCCTAGCAGCCACCAATGATAGGAACCATACAGTGAGTCCACCAAATAACATAAAGTTGAGGCCTCATTCTATACTATACTATTTTGTCTATTTTGCCTCATATTTTGTTTCTGTCTATGGTGTTCTTTGGCCTATGATGAACAACCTCATCAACAACATGTTTGTCATGTTACTCATCAAACCGTGGGACACATCCATTCCCATACTTTGAAACATGGGATGGATGTCTCCCACGGTTCCATGGCTGACATGAACTTGCAAATTGTTCTGAAGCCTACTTGTGCTTATGATGATCTTGTATGACTCATGCCTATGATGATCTTGTATGCCTCATGCCACCCATCAAAACATGCGAGACATCCATGCCCATGTTTTTCCAATATTGGGCTGGATGTCTCGCATGCTTCCATGGTTGCCATGATTAATGCTCATTCAGCTCTTATATCTGAGGCAAAGTTTGTGCCAAGCTTTTATTTAGTATTTTGATCCTGTCTTATTATTCATCCATTTCTTCTTATCATTTGAAGGCAAAATGTCTTGGAATGTTGTGTACCGAGGTAGGAAACCTGGGGTGTATGAACAATGGGTTCAATGTCATCAACAGGTCACTGGGTTTCACAACAGTTGCTATAAGAGTTTCACTTGCAAAGATGAGGCAATTGCATCTTATCTTGAGTTCACTGGTGAAGCTAAAGTTCATGTTGTGGGACATGGTCTGCAGTTGATTAACAACACATTTTCCCTTCAAATCATTGTAATACTACAGTTTCTTATCATTTTAGGGCTGCTTATTATGATCATCTTTTCATGATGATATGTAATCAAGTGTTTGTTAACTCATTTATGTATGCACTATCTGTTGTTTCCATCATGTCTTTGTGCTCTGCTTCAAATGGACTAGTTGGGCGGCCAGGCCTGGCGCCAAACGCCACCCCGTCCGAACGGTTGGTGGTAGTTGGACTACCAGCCGGGCTGGTAGTTGCTGCCCAAACACCACCTAGGTCCGGCCACGCTCAGTTGGGCCAAGCACCCAAACAAGAAGGGGCGGCTCGTTTTAACCGGCCTCTGGCTGGCCACGGCCTAGGTGCTGGGCCGGGCTGGCCACGACCATCTTTCCAAACACGCCCCTAATCACCGAGCTCAACAACTGCACGAGCACACCACCGCGGGCCGCGCTGGTGCGACATGCAGACGTGCGCGCCGAATGGGTCGGCCCCGGCTTCGTTTCCTTCCTCGGAGAGCTGTGATTATATATATATATATATATATATATATATATATATATATATATATATATATATATATATATATATATATATATATATATAGCGAAAATATACGATCGGTGAGAAATTTTGCAAAACTATACATCTACCGCCGTGACTCACGGCGGTACGAATCCTACCGTCGTGCGGCACGACGGCAGGGGCCGTGGCCCACTAGCAAGGGCACATAGCACCGTGGGCCACGATGTTAGGGGACTACCGCCGTGCGGCACGACGGCAGGAGCCTACCGCCAGGCGGTAGCGTGGCCTCCAGGTAGCACCGCAGGCCACAACGGTATGTATGGACCTACCGCTGTGCGCTACGGTGGTAGGATTTTTTTTGGTAAATATAAATTTTGAAGCATTGATAAAACCGACGGACCATTAATACTTAACGACGAATTATAGAAACAAGCAATGGCACATGCGACACAAGTACCGTAACTTTGTGTCATTGCTAGTCCTAACGTGCCTTAGGTAACTTAGGTAAACGATTACAACATTTGTAGTCTGGTTGTACGAATAGTACCCGGAGAACCTGAACATCATAGACCCACCGGAGTGCTGGGAGGGCATGTAGTACGCCGACGGGGGTGGAGTTGGATCAGACGGTGGCGGGGCTGGAGTTGCTAGAGGAGTGTTGTCCTTCTTCTCGTGGCACGGACAACAGCAAAACTCGTCCTCACACCCGGTGTTCGTCTTCACCACCATTGGTCCGGTCACCGGTCCGTCGTCGTCGTTGGTAGATGTCGGATCTGGAGAAGCCAATGCTGACGCGAGTTCTTGCCTTAGGTTGAAGATGACAACATCCTCGAGGTATTTGATGTACTGTTGATATGGGTCAATAGCTGGGGGATCCACCAATTGCACGAAACCGCAGTTATCTGGTTGTTCTGAGTACTAGAGAAATCGTGATTACATTAGTAAATCATATAATGATGAAGGGCAGAGGGCAAGGAGTTTTGCTTACCCATGCTCGTGAGCAATGCCAGAAGCGTCGACCAGAGTTGTCCCGTCCATGATAAACCTGCATCACACAGAACTGAGCAATGCCAGAAGCGTCGACCCGATCCTAGCGCCGTGGGGCACGACGGTAGCAGGCCTGCTGCCGCCGTGGCTTATGGCGCTAGGACCTGCCACCGTAGCCCACGACGGTATGTCCCTACCGCCGTGGGTTACGGCGTTATGTCCGTCTCACGCTACGGGCCCACTTCTGGCAGCTCCTACCGTCGTGCCCCACAGCGGTATGCCCGTCGCCGTGGGTCATGGCGGCAGATGTATAGATTTACAAAATTTCTAGCGGACCATATATTTTTGCAAAATAGAGATAGAAAAAATATAAAAAAATCGAGAGCTATGGAGCAGCGAGGGGAAAGCCTCGCTACTGCAGCAGCAGCGGCCAGCGGCAGCGCCGCGTGGATGGCGGCTTGCCAATTTCAGAGAATGCAAAGATGGGTGTTGGTGATACATGAAGAGATCCTGAAACTATCGATCAACCCATTAAGGATAGATGGGCACCACTCAATCTAATGGATACCCAACGGTTCTGCTGGATCAAACCATTTGTTAATCAATTAATGAAAACCAGTTGTTTTTCTTCGCTCTGGTTGAAGGACATGCGTGACAACTGTGACTCTACATGTCGTCGCGTCGCCCTGTTCCTCTGCATCTACCCTTTTCCCACACATCAGACGGGGTTGGCCATGTCGTAGATGCAAATGTTTGTCTTTCACCTCTCCTTCCCCTTCTTCCCTCCCACCATCCTCTCCTCCGTAGGGTTATTAGCCCATGGCGATGGTGGTGTGGATAGTATATGAGTGTGTGACAGTATTACCATGGCGGCGAGCGACTGTAATGTCCCACTGTTTCTCCAGTTACACCGTAGGTGTTCCTCTGGTGGGCTCTGCATCACCCTTTCGTCGATGTTCCCTTTCTCTGTCTCCCTGCATCTACCACGGGAGGAGCCGAGGAGCCACTATTTTTAGCTCCCTCCCCTTAATGCAAATGAAACGACAGCAGAGGAAGCCATTTTTTTCTCTTTACTATAGCTTCAGAGGAAGCCATATCCATGAAGCAATTTAATGGCTCAGTTCTAAAACTCCTACCAAGGGCCCATAGGGGGCTCTAAGCGGCTAGTGAGGACATACACACATAGTTGTTGGAACTCTCCAAAGTTTCCTCTCTCGATGCTATATAATTACGTGTTGGCCCAAACATGGGCGATATTATGAGATAATAGCTAGAAATTAGTTGGATCTTTGTTTGATTATTCTTATAACAGGGGCGAAGCTACATGTTGATTAGGGGGTGCAAATGAACCCCCAAAAAATTAGAAAAACAGTGAAAATGCTTAGATTTTGACCTTATTTGCACCCAATGGCACATCTGTATGGGTGCGTTTGTTTCCCTGCATATGGCTCAGCCAGGCTCCACGGGTGCAGGTGTGTGATGATTGGTTGATTGCATCAAGTCACGAGCCTGTCCCACAGCATGCAAAAGCAACCCACGAGGCTGGCTCCTGGGAAACGAGAACGGAGTCCGTTTCTCCGGAGCCAGGCCGGTCGCATACAGGAGATTAGCATACTAATGATGTATTAGCAAATGATTATAAAGCGAATTAGAATATTTCAAAGTAAATTAAAGCTTAAAATGGCGAAAATAAGTGCAATATACTTCATTTAAGTAAAATAAATATTTTCTTGCCATTTATTTTTTATATAAACCCTTGTGCAAAATATACTGTTGCATCCAACCAAATAAGTGTTATGCTCGTCCTGTGTATGTTAGTCCAGACAACCAAACGTCAGCTAGTCACATGCCTCGAGCTTGTCCCAACACAGTCTGGCCGGTAGGAGCTAGCCAGGCTCCCATGGGCAACAAACCAAACGCGCCCTATGCAACCCACAAGGCGAGCGCAACCCCCTCCAATTTTCTATGGCTTCGCCACTGTCTTATAAGCTACTCCCTCCAAATCAAAATATTTTGCACCTCTACCCAACGAAAAGCCCATCTTCCGTTTTTACCTAGGTGTGCACCGTGCCACAGTGCCACTTATACGTGGGAATGGAACAACATCCATAATCCAAAGAAGAAAAATCCAGTAAGATCCTAAATTATAAAGCTCACATCCAATCCAATCCAATTCACTCACTCAAAATCCAATATCCAACAATATAATCCAACCACCACTAAGTTGACTACTAAGATAAATCTATATGTGGGACACATGTCCAGAGCCGGACCCTAGAATTAAAAACTCGCGTTCACACTAGAAAATTTAAGCGGATTTGACCGAAATTTGATGTCCTCAGATATCTTGAGAGCAGTCGGATGTGGATCAAACGGCTCCTGTGGGAGTTTGTAAAGTTTGCATAGGGTGCCTGGTTTTCATTCTATCCAGTATGTGAGTCCTTTAATGGTGTTTTATTCCTTCGTTTCAAATCCTTCGTTCCAAACAGCTATCTTCATCTCATTCCCGCGTTTTTCATTCCTCTGTTTTCTTCATCCATGATTCTTTCATTCCTGCGATTCTTACGATTCCTGTGTTTCCTATTCCTTCGTTTCAAATAGGGTTTAAAATTTCAGCGGATTTGACCGAAATTTGATGAGATGCCTTAATACAACAGTCCGCTACTCTGTGCAAATTGGTGAAGCCAAATCTATATGTGGGACTCACATCCAGAGCCGGACCCTAGAATTAAAATCTCGCGTTCCTACTATAAAATTTTAGCGGATTTGACCAAAATTTGGTGAGATGCCTTAATATGACAGTCCGCTACTTCATGCAAATCGGGGAAGCCAAATCTATATACGGGACACACGTCCAGAGCCGAACATTAGAATTAAAAGCTCATACTTGAACATCCAATAATGATTGGACATCCAATTTAATTTTGCATGTGGACATCCACATCCAAAGTAATCCAGTCCAACGAAATCCAAAAGGAAAATATCCAATTGGATTTGGATTTTCCAAATTCCATTACCACGTCTAGTGCCACTTGCTTTCGCGGACGATTGTGCAATGAAATGGGTAGAGAACTACTAGAGGGTAAGAAAGTGTTGACACCGTTTTTTTTTTTGAAAAAACGACTAAAAAAAGATAAGAAGATTCTTCAAGATATAACGATGAGAGTACAGTACGGTCGGCCGATTGCAGCAGGAAGGTGGTCAACAGGGCCTGCCGACAATCAAGACAATCTAACCTGACCCATCGGCGGACAAACGGGTCAACCCAATCAGAGGGTGTATTTAGGCAGTGTTTGGTTGGAGAGAGGGAGATAAATTCCGCTCTCTTTACCACTAATCAAGGGTATTAAACACCGTCAGTTTTCAAAATTACCTCCACAACCCCGGGTAAAATCGTGAGACGAATCTAATGGGTTCTTTGACCACATGTTTAGAGGATGTTACTGTAGCAAATCAAGGATTAATTATGCTTATTATATTCGTCGCAAAAGGTTGCACTCATTTATGAAAAAAGTTTTGCAAATAGACTTCATTTAGTACTTCATGCATGCAAGATTCCCTAGGACGAAATTTTTTACATTCTCAACAAATCTTCTTCTTTCTTCATCATTCACTAATAATGAATCTCTTCCTTAATTATCACTAGCCAGTATTGTCGGGGATCTAGAGGAGGGGCTCGCGCTCCCTTGTGGACCACCCCGAGCCCATTGAGAGAAAGACTCCCTGCAATGAAGGGCCCACTAGCGTCACCCCCCTCCCCGACACTAACGGCTGGAACCTGTCGAATAAAACGAAGGCACTCGGGAAGGCTACGAAGAGGAGGCCGACCAGAACAGCCGATACAGAGGTGTTTAGTGCTCCAGGAACCGGAAGGATATCGGGGCGGAAGACGAAGTCGGGACCGGTCCGGAAGGGTGCATGGAGGGGAACCACGTAGAACTGTAGCGTCACGTGGGCGCGTGGCGTAGAGAAAAAGGATAGACTACATTGCCCCCGACAGAGGGCTTAGGGTCGGGAGTCCGTACCGGGGGTAAATCAGACATTGTACCGGAGGGCACCCTTGAGGCCTATAGAAGGGGTGACAACCCTATGTACTTTGTCTCTCATGTTGCAGTATACTCACTCTACTAGTCACTTAGGCCATCTCTAGCAACAGCTACATACTCAAAATGAAGAACAGAATGTCACTGTGGCCTCTGCAGCGGTAGCTGCAACTGGATCTGCATTTTGCAGTTCGCTTCCTTCGCATGTGCATTCTCAGGAACCTGTGCCATTCTCTCTCCTTTCTTCAATGTGCTCGACCCAACCGCTATTTCCCCTGCACGAGCCTCCTCCTCCTTCCCAGGTCTCCTCCGGCGACAGCAGAGCGTCGTCCATCTTGCGCAGCTCCTTCAAGTCGGCGCGGAGGTCGAGGAACAGGGGCGAGCTGCAACACCCGCTACGCTCCCGCCCGCCATGCGGACGGCGGTAGAGAGGGTGGTCGCCATCCACCGGGTGTTGGGGTCTATACCGTCGGCAAGTAAATTTATATCGATCATGTGTCGGACTCAGATGGTTAGCACAAGAGACACGGTGATCTGTACTGGTTCGGGCCTCCGGAGAGGAAAACCCTACGTCCAGTCTTAGGTGGTGATGTTTATATGCCAGGGAAGTTTGCAGTAGGGGGTACAACCTAGTCGGGAGAGGGTGTCGAAGCCCGAGTCCTTGGGAAGAATAGCTCGCGCTAGTGTGTGTATGATGAGTGAGTGTTGAACCCCAGAACGGTTGCCCTCCTCCCCCTTTTATAGATGCAAGGGTGAGGGGCAAAAAGGGATGCAAAGATGTGCTATGCTTCAGTATTGGAATGTCTTTTCTCATGGCGGCGCCTGTTAGAGGGGTGTTAAATGGTGCTGAACAGCGGTAGAGTTGGTGATGATTGTCGCGTGTGCGGGCCGGCATAGTGGATTCTGAGTACTTGCTGCCAACGCCTTTTCCGGGCTCCCAAGGGTGACTTGGCACCGTTTAGTGTTGATTAGGCCTGCCACGCAACGGCAGGGGTGTAATTGTGTAAGTAGGTGTCGTCCGCACCGGGTTGTTGAGTACTTGCTCTGACGGGGTGGCGTGCCGCAGAGCTAGGATGGGATGGCGCGTCGGAGGACACGTGGACCACACTGTTCCGTTTTACAGCTCCTGTCAGAGTCGGCCGTCCACGCGTCATGCCAACTAGCGCGCTTTTCATGGTGTGGATGTGACAACCCGCCCTGGAAAATACCGTACTATCGCCTAAATCAATCCACTTTGGTCCTTAAGCAATAGTAAGGTATCACCATGTCGTTAGTTGCCGGGTTAACGTCCGGTAATCACTTGTAATTCATATAGAGGATTGAACATATGCATTAAAACTCGCGCGAAGGTGAGTCCAGAGTACAACACCAATTTAAGTCCAAATTACCCCTGAGGGTTAAATTATTACAAACCTTTGTTCAAGACATGAAGTATTCAGAGTTCAAAAACAACGAATAAAATAAACTAGCGCAACGGTAAACATCATAGGAGGCCATCTGTGATGCCATCACTCATCGTCAGCCTCCCTGTCAACAGCACCCGCAACAACAGTTTTAAAGCAAGACTGAGTATACTAATACTCTACTTAACCGTCGAGTGATGACTAGATCACCAAAATCTAGACATGAGAGGCTTTTGGCCGGTGGAGTTTCTTTTGCTCAACAGCCACGAAGAGTATGTCCTTACTTTCGATATTTTAGCACAAGTTCTAGTTGATTACCATTGCTAAGTGTGCCAACTAATTCAATCAAGAATTGGACAAGCAATTAATTCATAAAACAACATTCACCAAGTTCCATCATTACGGGATATCATGGCCAGTTGATTAAGCAGTCTCGGATAATGGTGAGAGGCCGACAATCGATTGATTTAAACCTTGCAAGGTAAACCTAAACACACGGTAGGGTGCCCTAGCAAGGACAACCATCCAGGCAGTTCCCAAAAATCCTCGAGTTGGGATCAATGCTTACAGTCCTGGGTACATGGTTAACTGGCATACCCCGCGAGGCACCCAGTCTCACACATGCACCCCCTCCTCGGTAGCTAGCTGTGTAGGTGAATACTCAAGAGTAGTAAGGGAGAGTTCCCGCACCGCTTCATTAAGGTACTAGGCTTACCGGTCCTATTCCCGACAAGTGCTTAGTACGTTCAAAAGCTTAGCCCACTAAAGCCACTGGACCAGAGCCCAAATCCCATGCTCTTACCACATGAGCAATCCATTAAAAAGATCTTATGATTCCAACATAAGAACCTATTCTCGCGAGTGATGAACATCACTCGACTTGTACCGGTCCTATAGCATAGCAGCTACCGACCTAGAATACTAGTGATAGAGCATAGGTACCTAGGGATCATGCATCTAGGGTTTCAATTCATCTCCTGAAACGTAAATGCACAAACATAGCAAAGGTAAAGGCATAATTTTAAAAGATGGGTTAATGATCCGGGGCTTGCCTTTGCTGGCAAGGTTGGCCTTGGGCCCTTCTGGACTTTCGTCTAGGCCTTGAGCTACGAACACGTGCTACAGCTCTTCGTCAGCACCTTCGTCTCCTCCTTCCAGCACGAGCGTATATCGACCGTCGGGAAGATCTACACGAAGATGCACGTGCAAGATTTATTTGACGATTTTTAATTAATTAATTACAATCAACAAATGACAACCATGGGGTGCATGGCTGACCACATTCACCTAGATCAGAAATACATTCAACATACTCTTCCAAAAAGTAACAAGATACGGTTCATTATTAATTACTCTTTTTGATAGGGACTGTGTACAAATATATGCAAATAATTTAATTTAAATTCCACAAATAGAATTGGGTTGGTCTTTATCTTTTAAAATGATTTTCCACACAACCTAAAGTCAGTAGGTGTGTAGGTGGTGATTTTCCCCATTTACTTTAATATAGCTTAAGTGACTTCCATTACTTTTATGCATAAAACAATTTAATAAAATTCAGTGTAAAGGTTTATTAAGCACTAAACACTTATGCAAAGCCACTGAACACACATGCATGCTAAGGTTAGCTAAGAAATAATTATATTGAAAATAACAAAAGCTAGCTAATGAAGCAAGACTAATGCATACAAAAAAATAAATACACATCAAAATGATTCAAACTTTCTCCCACATGATCTCTGGTCCAAAACTAGGCTAGGGATGCAACATATACACCTATAACTATTATGGATCTTGATTTATGCAATTACAAAGAAAAAGAAGCATATTTCAAGAATAAATATCTTACAATTATAAAATTGTTATTAATTCACCAAGGGTGTATTTTAGGATAAAAAGATAACATGCAGAAGTGGGGCACAAAACTTTAATTATTTTTAGCTACAAAAATCATTTCGACAGATTCTGCATAAATAGAAAATAATTTATATAAACATATTTACACAGTAACTTTGTCCAATTTTTTGTACAGGAGCAGCCGATACATTACACACAACATATCCAAAAATTAGCTACAGAGGACGTACAGATTTTGAGATACAACAGATCTAGGTTTTTCACATTTCTATGTTTCATGCAAAAATTATTAGGAAAAAGCATATACACGCTTTACACAAGCTGTAGGGTTTTCACCAGGAGTCCAACAAATTGGGTTTGCATTTTTCTGAATATTCTATAATTTTTTACGCATTTTACAAGATTCTGCAAAACAACATCACTATTCAAGATTCGAATTTTCAGCCAGGCCCCTGGAAGTTGTCTAGGACTCACACATATGCCCTTGCTTTGCACTTAAGACCCTGGAAAGAAAGAGGACTAAGCAATTGGGACCCTCGACCAAGGGGGCGGCGCGGGCTCGCCGGAATTCGCCGGTTCCGGCGGCGCTCCCGGCCGGGTGAGGGGTGGAGCTCGTCTAGATGCTCACTGTGAGACATGGGTACCCCTGTGTCCCCACCGACCAGGCTCACAGCCGTCCCCGACAAGTGGGTCCGGCCTACTAGAAGACCCGCCGACCTGTTAGTGGGCCCAACCGACCTGGTTGGCGGCCCACACGACCTCCTGAAGGCCTTCTAGAAGATTCCCTAGACGACCTGATCCATCACGACCTCAAGACTTGGCGTACAAGACAAGACCTCGGTGGACTTCAACCAAAACAGATCGACGGGATATGGCAAGATATGTAACGTAGACTTTGGTCTCCTGGTCGGTTACGACTAGGAGTCTGGAAACCGACCTCATCCACTGGCCAATATAAGGCGGACGAGGCGACCCCTTGTGTATCCGACCAATCCCGCAATCCCCAAGCAATACAAACCGAAGAACTGGAAGTAGGGTATTACTCTCCGGAGGCCCGAACCAGCATAAACTCGTCGTGTTCTCCGTGTTCCGCGTGCTCGCGTGCGACCTTCGAGTTCTTAGCCTTAGACTTTGTCGGTGCGGAATGTAGTCCCGACACTAACTAGTAATAAGCGCTGAGATCTGCCTCTCGATGGTCGGTGCTAAGCAACTAAGGACACCTTGGTTTATCCTGGTTCCGGCCGGGGCCGTAAGTCCAGCAGGGGTGTGCTCGAGGCACTATATTGCTTCGCATCGGGGTGCCTGTAGTGGGGCGGCTACAAGCGAGGCGGGAGAGGAGGCGTGGCCTCCAAGTCCCTAGAGGAGTGATTGAGGTGAGTGCCAATATCGTGGGGAAGGCAGAGAGCGTGTGAACGATCGCTATCCGTTGTCCCCCGCTCCCCGGGGGGGGGGGGGGGGGGGGATCGCCTCCCTTTTATAGGCCAAGGAGAGGGCGATTTACAGGCATGCCGCACTATTTCGCTACGTGTGATGGTATGGCGTACAGTGCCGAGGAGTTGACGGTCGTCCTGGTGAATCTTGCCCCAGTCATGGCGTCGTGGCGTGCCCTGTGCTTGAACAAAAGCGGCTTCGAGGGTGGAGGCGTGGTGGTTGACCGGGGCGTCTCCAGGCGGGCTCGAGGGAGCCGTTGACGATGATCCATACGGGGTGTAGTAGCAGGCGTGGCGGCGTCCCGTCCCCGCGTGCTCAACAGCATCGGAGTAGTTGTAGCAGTGCGTGGCGTGGTGCAGCAGGGGCGGGGATGGCCGCACAGGATTGACAGCGACGGGATGGCGCTCCCGCCGGCCTGACGTCTTGGTTTGACCCTGCGGGGTCACGAGAAGAGGGTTCGAGGGTGCAGCCGGCCCCCTTCGAGGGCGAGGCGCGTTAGCCGTACTAGAGTGGGCAGCACAGTGTCACGGAGCTGACACCGGCCTCGTCGCACAGTCCCCCACAGTGGCGGGGATGGGCTCTTCCTAGGGAGTTGGCGGAACAGCGTCGGGGCGTGATTCCCAGGCGCGTAGTGGCGCAGCTCTGCCGTGGCAGAGCATTAAATGCCCGTACACGCGTGAGGGAGCAGGTGCGCTCGTGAGGAACCCTCGAGCGAGGCGGACCTCACTCGAGGGAGGTGTGAGCCCTCGAACGAGGCGGACCCTGTTCGAGGGAGGCGGGGACCCTCGAGTGAGGCGGACGCTACTCGAGGGAGGCGGGAACCCTCGAGCGAGGCGGACCTCACTCGAGAGCGGCGTGAGCCCTCGAGCGAGGCGGACCTCGCTCGAGGGGGCGTTTTGCTGGGCCGCTTCGGTGGGCCGCGGGGCCCGCCACGGCATGGATCGCGTTGAGTGTATGGTTTGCATTAGGCCCAAGGTTGGGTTTGCATTTTACATTTTTTGCAGGTTTTAAGCAGGATTCCCCCCGGTTTTTTAGGGGACCCTCGTAGATGTCCCCGACAGTAGCCCCCGACCATATGCGGGTGTACCGGTCAGGTTCCCGCAGATGCTAGAGCCTACTGATAGGACGCTCTTCCCTCCCGGTTGCAAATGTCTTTCCGTGGGGCCGCGTCAGCGGACCTGCGGGTCTAGCCCCCAAAGCCCTGCAGGAGCGTGAGTGCTCCTGCAAGGGTTTTCTCGCGGAATTTCATTAGCGGCGTGGTACAAGTCTCAACCGGCATCAGCGATGTCTCAGCCGGCTTCGGTGACGCACGCACAACTGATGTCTTTCACGTTCGGTGCATACCAGGAGGTGTAGCCGCGCGTTGAGCCCCGGAGCCTGGGCCCATTCGAGGCGATCGGGGCGAGCTCTTCGTCTTGTTTTAAACGCACCCTCGCCGTCCCTTCGCAGGACGGAGGGTGAGGTCTCCACAACCCCCATCGATTGGGTCGCGGATTGCGGATTCCTCGTCGAGCTGTTAGCGGGTGGTTCAAGTGGACGCCCATGCCCCGTTCGATAAGGGTAGGCTCGTGGTCCGGAGACTCGTCCATTGAAGCGCTTCGCGGGTTTGCTAGGTGGGGCTCGGTCCCGTTCGCTAGGGACCGAGGGCGCAGAAGCTCTCCCTCGGTGGGATCCCCCCGGCTAGCTGCCCTCGCTGGCTCTTGAACACGACATGTGGGGCGCCTTCGAGCTGGCGGGCTCGAGGAAAGGCTCGAATGCGCGCGCCCTCGTCATCCCTGACTCTGGTGATATGGGGCACCTGTTCAAACCCTTCGAGGGTCAGGCTTCGAACCCCTGATCAGTAGGGCCGTGCGGGGTAGCACCTGAGTGCTCCCGTCTTTTCGCATCTGCGTATTTCGAGGGTTCTCAGCCGCACTGGCCCTCAAACCGCTGATCAGTAAACTTCGTAGATCGAGGGCACCTGTGACGCCTGTTTACTTCGAACAGGCTTCGAGGCCATTGGTCGGTAATTGCACCCTTCGAGGGTTGGTTTTATCTGAGCCGGGGGCTCAGGCCGCTCGAGGGTCTTCCTTACTTGGTAAGGGACCGGGCCATTTAATGCCCGCAGTCGTGACTGCAGTCAGGCGCCGCGGGCGAGCCTTTTCAGGTGCCGCGGTCGCGCGCGTAGTGGGCAGAATGGGCGGAGTGGGCAGGCGGGTGTGACCGCCTGCCGCGGCCCTCCGGTTACCGCGCCGTGATGATGGCGCGCGTGCAGTCGTGCGGCCGCCGTAGTCATGGTGGGCCCCACTCGTCAGTGAGGGAAAATTTCACCTGCAGTTAATGCGTGCGGGGTGTGTGCTCCGGAGAGCACGCCCCGTGGATCTATAAATCCGATAGGGGGAGGAGAGGTGTTTTTTACCTTCGCACTTAGCGTTTGCCATCCTTGCCTCTCGCGCTTCAGCCCCCGAGCCGTTCTTGCCTTTGCGCTCCCGCTCTAGAGCCGTTCTTGCTTCCCGTTCTTCGTTCCCTCACCCATCTGTATGGCTCCCCAGCAGTCCATCACCGTCATCGACCCGCCGGCATGGGAGCGCTCGACGATGACGACGTTGTCTCTGAATCTGCTGGTGGCCGGTGTCCAGCTGGCGGCGAACGTGGAGGGGCGGCCCGCGGAGTGGATCGAGCCGCCGGCGAGGGACCACGTGCCCAACACACCATTCGGCTATGTCGTCAGCTTCGTCCGTTTCCACGAGCGTGGCTTCGCGGCGCCGGCGAGCCACTTCATGCGGGCCCTGTGCTACCACTACAGCGTGGAGCTGCACAACTTCACGCCGAATGCAATCTCGCAGGCAGCCACGTTCGTCGGCGTCTGCGAGGGCTTCTCCGGGGATCCCGTGGCGGGATGCGTCGAGTCCCACCTCTTCCGCGCGGAACTGCACACGCTGGCCACGTCGAAGCCGAGGGACTCGCCGCGCGGCGCACGCCGGCGGCCTATCGCTCGCGTTGCAGAGCTCGCGCAGGGAGGAGTACATCCCCTGCACGATGACCTCCAACAACGCGGACTGGGAGCAGGGGTGGTTCTACCTCCGCAACGCCGACCCCGGCCTCCCCCCTACACCGGCAAAGTGCTGAGGGAGAAGGCCATCTCCTGGCACCACGGGGTATCTCCGCCCTCGCACCAGGCGCGGCTGGACTCGCTCGAGGCCGCGTTGAATCACCTGGCGGACCGCGGGCTGACCGCGGGGTGCGTCCTCGCTAACCTCCACCACCGGCGGATCGTCCCCCTGATGGAGAGGCGGCTCCGCATCTTTGAGATGGACGAGGATGCGGACCCCGTCGTGTTGGCGGAGTCGCGGCTGCTGCGGGACCTCTTCCCGCGGGTGTACGCGGCCACTCGAGCGCGGCGCGCCATCGACCTCAGGGCGGGGCGTTGCGATAACTCGTCCTTGTGGGCGTTCGCCATGCTCCCGGTCGGCCAATTGGTGAGTGAATTTCTTGCTTTCCTTTCGTGTTATGCTGGTTTTTTTGGGTCGTCGGCGTGTTTTAAGGTTTTGCCTGATCCCCGCAGATGGTGCGCGTGAACACCGCGCGGTCCGACCCGCCCACGCCCCGGTCTCGCGCGCTTGCGCGCGCGGCGCAACGGCGAGAGCAGGAGCGGGTGGAGCGCAGGAGAGAGCGGAATGCGCGGCGTCGGGAGCGCCGGGAGCGGAGGAGCGAGGAGTTCCGGCTGCGCGAGCAGCAGGGACTTTCCTCGCCCGGGACAGAGGAGTACTCGTCGTCAGACGAGGAAGAGGAGGAAGAAGATAGGGGGCAGGTTCTCCCCGACAGGTGGGAGCCCGCACCCCCGTCACCGGAGCCGATTCCGGTGACAAGAGAATCATCGCCTGGGGCGGGCGCAGGGGCACCCGCCACCGGGCGGTCTACGGCGGAGGCGGCACAGGTCACGGAGGTGCCGGCGCGCGCCACGGAGGCGCCCGTGCGCGGGCGGAGCCCGCGCGCGCGGTGGAGGCGGCGAAGGCGCGGGCGGCGGCCACACCGGCCGCGCCCGCGACGTCAGCGGGTACCTCGAGGAAGAGGAAGCGGGCCTTCTCCTCCTTGAGGTAAGAAGTTGCCTTTCGAGGTGTCGCGTGCTCGACAGGCGGGGATGTGACACTCTGTTCTCGTGTTTGCAGGGTGACGCCAACCGTGCCTCCCCTCGCACCGGCCAAGGTGCTGAGGGCAGACGCGTCCGTCCCCACCAGGCGGCGCTCGTCAAGGGCGATGCGGGCGGCAGTAGGCACGGAGGTGGCGGCGAGCGGGGGCTCGCGAGGCGCGGCCGAGGCCTCGAGGCCGCGGCCGGTGACGTCGCCCACCGGGCCGCGGCCGGCGGTCGGCCGAGGCACGGCGGCGCGGCCGCGGCGAAGGCGCGGTAGGTGACGGAGGCGCGGCCGGAGGCGCCGGTCGTGGTGGCGCGGCCGGTGATGTCGGCCGTGGAGGCGGCGGTCGCGGCGGTGCGGCGGGAGCCCGCGGCCGCGGTGGTGCGGCGGGGGCCCGCCTTCGCCGGCGGCTCCCGGCGACGGCGGTGGATATCCCCGACGACGAGGTCCCTCCGCCCGGGTGGGACCAGTGGGCAAGCCTGCCCACACCAGCCCCCGAGCCCTAGGCGGGGGCGCTCGTGAGGAGGCGTGATGGCCACATGGTGGCCCCGAGCTCGGGGCACGACGCCGAGGCTTCTTCGTCTCGTCGACGAGGTGTTCCACCGCAGCAAGGCGCTCCGCCGGTGTGCCGCCGTGGGCATTCACCTTGTCGGCCAACTGCTCCACCAGCGCCTTCAGCTGGTTGAGCTCGGCGTCGAGGGCTGCAAGAAGCAAGAAGAAAAGATTAGCATCAAAAGCCGGGCTGGATCAAAGAGCTGATTTCAGGGCTGTACCATCGATGGTTTCCAGCAGCTGTTTGCGCTGGTCTTCCCACTCAAGCTCGGCTATGCCCGCCTTCTTGGAGACGTCCTCCAACTCGCGTCGGGCCGTCTCCAGCTCCTCCTTGAAGCGGAGAGCGTCTTCTTCCCCGTAGGGCACGGGGGAGTGGCCGTCGAACTCCGAGGAGTCGTCCGGGAGGGGTTGATTGGCCGGCGCAGGAGAAGGATTCCATTGGATCAACCTGAAAGGGAGATGATCGTCAAACAAGAAAAGTATCAAAATTGAAGCAAAGAAGAGGAATCGACGATCATTGCCTCCGGCGCGCATTGGCGCTGCTCCCCTCTGCCTCGTCGGAGGCGCGACGGCGGTTGAGGCGGCGCACCATGTCGGTTTGGGATGTGCACTGTTTGGAAAGAGAAAGAACTGAGATTGGCAAAAGATTCGAGAGCTAAAAGGCTTGGTGGAGAGCTAGGGGCACCTACGGTTGCGTTTATAGGCCTGGAAAGGTGAATCGTGGCCTCGAGTCGTGGCTTTGGATCGTGGCGCATATCCCAAGAAAATCGGAAGGTGGAAAGGTTTCCTTGGCCAGCCCGCCGGCGGGTCGCTTGGAGTTCTAGGCTGAGTCACATTCAGCTGATTGGCTCGGCTAAGGAGAGTCAAAGTGCCACTCGGGAGTTGGCGTTTCTTTGCCGAATGGGTCGTTCAGCATTATATTTGAAGGTACGCAGAAGAAAAGAAATGAATTACAAGAAAAATATCACAAGAGCGACCAATTCAGTTATACATCAATTAGAGCATTCAAATGTTCAAATGTTTCGCAATCACGCCACGGGAGTTAGATGATGCTTGGCGGAAATTGTCCAACAGCTCCTGGCAATCCTTTTGAGCACTAGACAAGGTGGTGAGTTCTGCATCGCATTGCTCTATCTTGGTGATAGCCGATTTTGCTTCCGCTTGGGTCTTTTCTATCAATCCAGGGAGCTCGGCTATCTTCTTTTATCAGCCTCTATCTCGGTACGACGAGGCTTCTCGGTTACGCCTCTAGAGCAGCTTTCTTGGCAATTTTCAGATCATAAGAAGCCTGCAGGCTAGCCAATGTATCTTTGTGGCTCTCTGCTTGGGATTGTGCCCCGCTCATGGCGTGTTCAGCATCGGCTTTCTTCTTTTCAATAGCCGAGCGGGAGCGCAATTTCCTCAAAGCGTGCCTTATGGGCGCATAAAGGATATCCAGGCCACAGATGGATACTAGAGAAGCTCTGACATCTTCAGGAAGTTCTTGGCTGACAGATTCAAGCATCTCCTCGAAGTGATCAAGATCCTTGAACTGATCTTGTGCATCCCTTTCTAGCCAGGCAACAATTTCTCTAAGCTTTGATAACACCTCATCGACGGAGGTTGGTGCACTCCTTCCATTGCCTCGGCAACTGGATTGCTCTCCGATGGCAGGCTTGATGATGATGGAGCCTGATCCTAAGAAGAAGTATTGCCGAGTTAAGGGTGCTAAACGTAAAGGTAGCAGAGTTAAGTGCAGATGAGTACCTCATGGCTGATTTCTTGAGCTGGGGCAAGATTTTGAGCAGGGGCAATCACAGGTGAAGAAGGTACTCCAGGTAGGGCTGAAGCTTCCAAGTTAGAAGGTGTTGATGCAGTCGCTGGTAACTCATGGGCTTCTGGCTGAAAAGGAGTCGGATCCACCTCTGTTGGGATTGGTGTCTCTGCATGACCAACAGGTGATTGTACCCTTGAAGGACTTGACGGCTCCAGCTGGATTGGGAGACTCATCTCTGGAGAATTCATTGCTTCTGCAGAGGGTGATGAAGATGAGATCTCCACTGGGATAGGTAATTCAACCCTGGGTGGACTTGCTTGTTGAGCCACTGGGACATCTACCAGTTGTTCTTCAGTTGTTTCCTCTGCAAGTGTCAAGTTAAAAGGGTAAATGCCAGTGTTCATCCTTAAAAAGGGGGCAATAAGAGTTATACCAGTGGATGGAGCATTGGCAGGTTCTGGTACTGAAAGTTGCTGAACTCTGGTCTGAAAATGCACAGGATATGGTTTATCAGGACCAGAGTAATCTTATGATCAAGAAGGTAGAGGATTTTACCTCAACAAGATTTTTCTTGACAGTTCTCCTCCTCTTGGCATTTGGAGGAGCAACCAGAGACAAACCTTGCCTCCTGTCAGCAGCAAGGCTAGAGAGGCTGGGGTCTGTTGTAGCAAACCTGGCCATTAACTGGGCCAGAGTTGTGGATTTGAATCCCAGTGCTGAGATTGGGCCTACAGCATTGTAGGTGATATTCCTGGCTCGAGGGGCAGACACCGTGTTCTGTGAACAAGGGAAATAAAGGTCAGAATCATGATTGAAAGAAGATATGTCTGATTTAGTAATTCATCATGTTACCTCTGAAGTTGGCTGAAAATCAGGCATCAACTCTGCACAGAACACGTGTATAGGCTCACTGAAGATGTAATCGTGGAATTCTTGCCACCAGGAGTTAAAGGTGGGATGAGCTATGGTTGTGGGCACAAAAGGCCAGGTGTAGATAGTGGGACTACACACATAATGGAAAACCCTGCTGCTGTGCATAAGCTCTTTGATTTCCTCTCTGGGCTTGAGGAATTCATGCAGGAACAATCTTAGGGGCATCTGGCCACATCCAATTTGCCTAGCCATTACATTGGGCTGATAATATTCATAAGTGCTAGAATTCAGCCTTCCTCCATTGAATTCAGCCGGCAGCATACATGGGCGGATTATGATGTTGAAAATCTCTAAGAATCTCCCATCTTGACGTCCGGGCTCAAAGGAGAATTCGACAGGGAAAGTCAAGGTGTCATTATCCAGATAGGGGAGCCAGAGAGGATTCTGGAAACCTTTGAAGAACAGTTCAAAAAGCTGGTTGATGTCTTGCTGAATGAGAACAGTTGAAGTCGCTTCTCCATAATTCTGGCATCCTCTGGTGGCATGATTTTCTCCTTCAGGGTGATTGGACGAAGGGAAAAGCCTGGTGTTCAAATCAACACCAACAATCTGATGCATGTGGAGCTGCAGCCATATTTGAACGAACCACCAAGGGCCGTTGACACATGCTATCCTTTGGCTAGTGTACATCTGGGTAACAGTTTGGTGAAGCATATGGTATACACTGCCTAGGAAGAATTTCCCAAGGGGAAGGCGGTTGCCACTGGCCAAATGAGACGCCATTGTGATGTGGTTCAGGGTAGGCTCGTTGGCTTTGCCACAGAAGACAAATCTGCACAGCCACATATTCAGAAATGCCCTGTATTCAACATCACCAAGGGGATTGTCTTTCATGTGCTTCAAGATGTAATTCTTGTATCCGTTCCCTGGCTTCACCCCTGTTTGCCGTGAAGAACCTTTGAAGTTCCAAGGCTGAACAGACCCTGTAATGTCAAGGCCGGTGATCATATACACATCGGCCAGGGTTGGTGACATTGGGCCGTGACCAAACAGGAAGGCTTTGACGCCGTTTGACCAAAAGTGGCAAGCTGCTATCAGAAGGTCTTCATTCTTGGGGGTCTCGGCCAAGGATAACTCCAAGCATTGAGCAATGCAGAGGGTATCCCAGTTTTTGGTCAATCCACTCTTGTCTGCGAGAATCCTCCGGTACCAAGTTTTCCAGCCTGCGATTGGAGGTAAAGGCCAGTTCTTGAAAGCGTCTTGCCACCGAGGAGGTGGGGACAGAGCTGCTTTGAAGGGGATCCTCTGAGATTCAGCCGTGATGAAATCTCGAGGATCAGAGTTCCCCACGGGACCAAGGTAATAAGATCTTGAATTGGCCTCGGTGCGAATCAAAAGCTCAGTAGAAGGCTCCTAAAGGAAGGCGGAAACAAAATCTCAGGTAAGATTGAAAACCTAAATGCCGAATGAAGCTTACGGGAGGAGGATTTACCTGAGCATCTTGGTTTTGAGCCGCCATTGAAGATTTGAGCTTAGAGCAAGAAGATCTAGGGTTTGAATCTAGACGAAGATTCCGGCGGATTGAGAAGGAAGAAGAACAGGTGTTGACAGATTCGAGTTGAACTATTCGTGGCTGGAGTCAATTGTGGAACAAAATTACTTTTATCCCGCAATTGAAGGGGCATGTGTTAACACCAAAATTTGGTAAGGAGTCTGACTTGTGGGTCCAGCTCGGTCAGGAGTCCGTCTCGTGGAAGGGAAGGATTTTTCAGATGTATTCGGCAAAGAAGTCTGCGGTCGGCTATCTGCTCCCGTTCGGCAAAGGAACAGTAGAGCTGATTTTGCGGGATTGGACGATGACGTGGCTCAAGCAGGGAAGACGAATGGATGGATAGGCAATCAAGCTTAGAGATAAGTTAGGCAACGAATCCATTCGAGATTGTACTTGGCAGGGTATAAATATGAGCCCTGAATGTATGTAATTGACACAATCATTCTTCAATACACACCGGCCTTACGCCAAACCCTAGAGTCCTTTTGTCGTGTCGTCGAGTTCTTCGAGAGGGTTCATCGATCCGTCGACCTCCGTGAGTACCGGCAACCTTGTATCATGTCTAGTATCATGCGGTGGATTTAGATCTGATGCAAGTAGTCTTGTTACCATGCTTCGTGTCATGCGGTAGATTCAAGCTTGGTTCAAGAGGGTTTCTTGTTAGATCATGAGCCATGCGGTAGGCTAAGATCTAGCTCGAAGCTAGTTATCGGCTCTATTGGATTTTGGCAAGATCCAATAGATTCATTAAGTTACCCTGTGTTACTTCGAGTTTTTACTTTATGTTTAGATTCATGTAACACCTTTTGCCCAATCTAGATGGTTTTGGATCGGCTTTACCTCTTTTATGATCCTTGTTCGAGCGGATCTCATGTTTTAACACGTGGATCTTGTGCTTTCCGATAGCCGAAACCGAATCGATCTAGGTTGTTACGTGTTGCGGGTTCAAGCTTGCCAACGTTGGTATGAATCTTGAAAGAGCCGGGTATCATGCGGTAGATGCAGGTTTTTGGGTTGCTTTGAAGCTAGTCATCCGGTGGATTAGATTTCAAATCAATCTGGTAGATTTATTCACTTGGTAATGTTTGTTCCTTCTTCATGGACCCCGAATCGACTGTCTAGCTGTATTCGGTTATGTTCCTTCACGAGTAGAACACGTGCATAATTCATGCTTTAAATGACGTGTGCTTTTAGCTTTCCATATTTAGATTGTATCATGCGGTGGATAGATCTTTTTGTGTAAAGTGGTACGATTTCATACAAATTGTATCATATGGTGGATAGATTTGTTTTGGCATCGTACCCGACGGATTTCTAAGTACCTAGACATGCGGTAGACTAGTGCTTTGGATCTATGCATGCTTGTTTATTACATGTTTATGTTCGTGCTTTACTTTATTCATTTATTTATCACGGGGATCGGTCATGGCCTTGTGCGCGCGCATCTCTGTTCAAACAAAGATCGATCGCTGTCATGCTTACTTCATCCATTTGGCAATGTTACTTTTTCCTTTCATAAGTTCCCGATTGGTTTCAGTTCATTGGCATGTAGCTCCCTATAGCTATGTGTCATCCCGTCTGGCTTTTTAGCCATAAATATGGAACTGTCTGGTACCACCCCGCAAGTTCCAAGCTTTGGTATCTAACTCTTTTATCTTTTGTTAATTTTCAGGAAAAATTGACTGGCACGTCTCGTTACTCTTTGCGCGTGTGAAGCCAGCTTGTTCAGCTTGCTGTGTGTTTGGCGCTAGGTGCACTTTTTGCGTCAACACCGAGTTGCCCTTTAACTTTATTAACTTGCTGTTATTTACATTGTGCTACCAACTGGGGTGTTGGGCATGTAATTTACAACAAAAGACTTGGAAATCCTAGCTAAGGGTAGAAGCGACGTAGCTGCTGGATGTTCCAAGCGTTGGTGAGTTCCTCGCCGTCCTCGTTGTACCGGTGTGGCACGTGGTTGAGCTCGATGCCGTAGAACTTGTCCTCGAGGGACCGCACGGCCTTGCAGTACGCCTCCATCTTATCATCGTGGCAGCTCGTGTTTTTCATGACCTGGTCGATCACGAGTTGCGAATCCCCCCGCACGTCGAGGCGTTTGATGCCTATCTCGATGGCGATCTCGAGGCTGCAAAGCAGGGCCTCGTACTCAGCCATGTTGTTCGATGCGGGGAAGTGACGGCGCACAGCGTACCGCGTGTGCTCCCCGAGGGGTGAGACGAAGAGTAGGGCCGTGCCCGCACCTGTCTTCATCACCGAGCCGTCGAAGTACAGAGTCCAACATTCAGCCTGGATCTATGGCGGCAACAATTGCGTGTCCGTCCACTCGGCTACGAAATCTGCCAAGATTTGGGACTTGATGGCCTTGCGCGGGGCGTAGGCAAGCGTTTCACCCATCAGCTCCACCGACCACTTGGCAATCCTGCCCGCTGCGTCCGGGTTATGGATGATTTCCCCTAACGGAAAGGAGGAAACCACCGTGACCGGGTGAGCCTCGAAGTAGTGGCGGAGTTTGCGTCACGCGAGAACCACTGCGTAAAGCAGCTTCTGGACTTGCGGGTAGCGCATCTTGGTGTCGGACAAGACTTCGCTGATGTAGTACACCGGCCGCTAACTGGCAATGTGTGCCCCTCCTCCGCGCGCTCCACCACGATGACGGCGCTGACCACCTGGGTGGTCGCAGCCACGTAGAGGTACATAGGCTCGCTGTCTTGCGGCGGTGTGAGGATTGGGGTGTGGGAAAGGGACGCTTTTAGCTTATCAAGCGCTTCCTGGGCCTCGACGGTCCAGGAGAAACGCTCATGCTTCTTGAGGAGTCGGTAGAGGGGCAAGCCCTTCTCGCCGAGCCGCGAGATGAAGCGGCTCAAGGCGGCAAGGCACCCCAGCACCCTTTGGATCCCCTTAAGGTCCCGAATCGGACCCATTCGTTCGAGGGCTGCAACCTTTTCGGGGTTGGCCTCGATGCCTCGCTGGGAGACGATGTATCCTAATAGCATGCCTCGCGGCATGCCAAAGACACATTTTTCGGGGTTTAACTTCACCCTGTTGGCCCGTAGGCAGCCGAACGCGATGTGAAGGTCGCTAACCAGGTCGTCCGCCTTCCTGGTTTTTACGACTATATCATCTACGTACACCTCAACGGTTCGCCCGATGTGGTCTCCAAAGACGTGCTGCATACATCGCTGGTATGTTGCGCCCGCGTTTCGGAGGCCGAACGACATCGTTACGTAGCAGTACATCCCGAACGGCGTGATGAACGAAGTCACGAGCTGGTCGGACTCCTTCATTTTTATTTGGTGGTACCAGGAATAGGCATCAAGAAAACAGAGTAGTTCGCACCTAGTGGTCGAATCAATGATTTGATCGATACGCGGCAAAGGAAAAGGAACTTTAGGACATGCTTTATTAAGACTAGTGTAGTCTACACACATCCACCACTTCCCATTCTTTTTCTTTACTAATACAGGATTAGCTAGCCAAGTGGGGTGGAACACTTCCTTGATGAACACAGCCTCGAGGAGCTTCCGCAGCTTCACTCCGATTGCCCGGCGCCGCTCCTCGTCGAAGCGGCGCGGCCGTTGCTGCACCGCGTGGGAGTGAGGTAGGATGTCAAGGGAGTGCTCGGCGACCTCCCTCGGGATGCCTGGCATGTCCGAGGGGCTCCACGCGAAGATGTCGGCGTTGGCGCGGAGAAAGTGGACGAGCACCACTTCCTATTTCGGGTCGAGGGTAGAACTGACCCTCAACGCCTTGCCCTCGGGGGCAGCAGGGTCGAGGGGCACCTCCTTGGTCTGCTCAGCAGCCTCGAAGCTGCCGGCGTGCTTCGCGGCGGAGTCGAGGTCCTCATTGACCATCTTCTCCATGTTGGCGACGAGCGCTTCGTCCAGCGCCAGTGCCTCGGCGTGTTCCACGCACTCGACATCGCAGTTGAACGCGTGCTCGATGGATGAGCCCACGGTGATGACGCCGTTGGGCCCCGACATCTTCATCTTGAGGTAGGTCTAGTTGGGGACCGCCATGAACTTGGCGTAGCAGGGTCGCCCGAGTATGGCGTGGTACGCGCCCCTGAACCCTGTCGTATGGACCTCCCTGGGCCCACTACCTCGGTGGGTACCAGGACCGACTATTCGGTGGGCCCCTGGGACTACCCGGCTTGCGCTACACGGCACCTGAAGGCGTGGAGCACAAGGGCTACACAGGAGTAGTACTCGGTTAGGGAGTTGTACATGTTCTGCACTGTATGGAGGACTCCTAGACGTACTCGACTAGTACTCTCTCCCTACTCCGACTTGTAACCCTGCCTCTCGGACTATATAAGGCGAGGCAGGGACCGATCTCTAGCATCCAATCTCATCTCATACAACCCACGGAGCACTATTGCATCATCTTGTAATCGTGCCCAATCAATCCTTAGCTACGCAGCATACAGGACGTAGGGTATTACGCACCTCGCGGCCCGAACCTGTCTAAATTGTGTGCCACGTGTCTCTTCCTTCGAGTTACCGATCTCGGCGAGTCACATTCATCTACTTCGGGTACTCCCCTTAGTAGGTTGCCGGTCTAAAACACCGACAGCTGGCGCGCCAGGTAGGGGCTCTCGCCCGAGATCACATGGCGAACTCGACGGCTTCCGTCCACTTCAACACAACCGTCGCCTTCAACCGCGGCGACACCTTCGTGTTCGGCGCTTGGGTCTGCACCGCAGACGGCGCGGGTTCCTTCCAGCGCCGCCTCACCATGCCGCCCAACCCGAAGACTGGCCTCGTGACGCTTCCAGAAGCCGTCACGGGCGAACTCGCCGGAAAGTTCGGCGAAATTTCGCTCTTCGACCACCACGCTGACTTCGAGCTTGAGTCCACTTCCAACACGAACTCAACGTCGCCATGGGCCATCGCATGCGAGCCGGCTACTCGGCCATCGCAGGCGGTCCCCTCACCGCGCGAGCACTCCGCGCGTGGCCCCCGCATCCTCAGCCCGGGCCCGCACGGGGGCTCCCACTTTGCGCCGGCCGGCAAGGAGCCCGTACCCGAGTACAGCTCGGACTCCGACGCCACCCCCGATCGCGCTCCGGACTCCAGCCCTCTCTCCGAGTTCTACTCGAACCCGGATTACGAGTTCGACTTCGGGTCGGACCCTGAGGAGCCCGAGTCCGAGGACAACTCCACTGAGCTTCCTTTATCAGGGCCAGCCTCTGGGCTGGTTATAGCATCCACGCCGGCTGGAAGATACATCTACTGGCCAGACCGCAAGCCCGCTGACCTGATAAGGGGAGACTCACGCTACGTCGCCTACATCGACTCGCTACCGTTCCAGGAGGGAACACCCCTAGCTCGGGCTGACTCAAGCACACCAACTGAGGTGGCACCCTCTGAGTCCAGCCTTGGCACCCCCGATCGCCAAGTCTTCATTGCTGCCGGCGACACCCCAGGGCCTTCAGGCACGGCTCAGGACAAGTACTTGGAAGACATCTCCTCCGACGAGCTCTCTGCTGATGCTCCACCGAACGAGAACCCTGCAGACAGAGACGCTCGACATGAACGTAACCGGAAGCGCAACGAACGCCGTCGGCGCCTCCGCGACAACTTCCCCGTCTGCAACCTTGCAGAAGCTCTCGAGGCGGTCGAGAGCAGAGTACACACTACCCCCGAGCAGTGCCTCATGTCGATCACAGCGATCGCACGCCAGGCTCAGGGCATACGCGCTGGAGAGGTCATCGCCAAGCTCACTGAAGAAGCCTACTTCATGCGGGTCGACAACAGAGTCAACCAACCTCCTCCAGCCAGACCCCGCGACAACGAAGCTACTAGTCGCAGCGCCAACAACGGTCCCAACCGTACTCGAGCTGAGCTCCCAGCCGAACCAAACCGCCATCGCTCCAATGCCGGCGGACCTTCACTGCGCGACCACAGCAACCGAGAAGTCGTCCCTCACCGCGCTCTGGCCGGCGGGGGCGGCAACGATCCCGACGGCGGCGGCGGCGGCGACGGCGGCCGCCTCCAATCACGGGACAACAGAGGGCCGGAGGCGGCGGCGCCGCGCGGCCGAGGCCACGCGAACAGCCACGCCTCCGGCGCCTCGCAGGGTGGATACGACGCTCGCCAGAAGATTGAAGAACTGCGGCGGAAGAAGTCGACCACCGCAGCTGAGGGTGACGGCTTCCCCGCCATCTCACCTCGACTTCGCAACTTGCTCCACACCGACAAATTCAAGCCTTTGGGGATCACCAAGTACGATGCGAAGCAGGACCCCATCCAGTGGCTCAGGTGCTACGCCCTCTCTATCGAGAACGCTGGCGGCAACAGCGACACCAAGTGCCTCTACTTCCCCTTCTGCCTGGACCAAGCACCACTCACGTGGCTCGAGTCGCTGGACAAGCACTCGATCGACAAGTGGGACCAGCTGAAGGAGCAGTTCACAAGCAACTTCGCGGGCGCCATGGGCCGATCGGGTACTCGCATGGACCTGGCCATGATCAAGCAGGAACAAGGCGAGACCCTCCGCAAGTACATGCGCCGCTTTTTCGACAAGCGCGCCACAGTCGTCGACGTCACCGACAAGGAGGTCATTGACCTCTTCCAAGATGACCTCTACCACCGCCGCACCTTCGAAGACTTCGGTCGTCGCCGCCCCAGGTCCATCCCCCACCTCAAGGACATGATCACGTCCTGGGCGGATGAAGAAGACAAGGCCAATGCCAAGTACGACGCCATCCGCGGCAAGACCAAGCAGAACCAGGGCGGAGGCAGCGGCAGCAACGCGAACCAGGGTGGTCGCAACAACAACAACAACTACTACTCGGGTCCCAACCGCAAGTGCAAGCCGGACAACACCGTCACGGCTATCCAGGCGCCTCGCGAAAGGGAACTCGAAGAAGAACTGCGGCGGTTTCAAAGACCCTGCCGAAGGAGAAGTGCCCGTGGCATCCAAACGGCAACCACACCACCGAACAGTGCTACCAGCTCAGGCACGCACTCAAGGAGACGCTGGAGCCACCGCACCCTCACGACCAAAAGGGCAAGAAGAAGGACGGCGACAACAACGACTTCCAAGAACCTGAGAAGACCGTCAACGTCCTCTTCGGCGGATTGCCCAGCAGGCGGGAGCAGAAGGAACTCGCCAAGCTACTCGCAGCTGGCTTCATCAGAGAAGTCTTCCATACTGAGTGGCTCGCCAACCCTGTCCTCGTCCGCAAGAAGAACTCGAATGAGTGGAGGATGTGCGTCGACTACACCGACCTCAACAAGCACTGCCCCAAGGACCCCTTCGGGTTGCCGCGGATTGATCAAGTCATCGACTCCACGGCGAGTCGCGACCTGCTCTGCTTCCTCGACCGCTACTCCGGTACCACCGGATCGCAATCAAGGAGGAAGACCGAGAGAAAACCGCGTTCATCACCCCGTTTGGCGCGTCATCGCTACACGACCATGTCCTTCGGGTTGAAAAACGCCGGCGCTACCTACCAACGAGCTATCCAGGGCTCGCTTCAAGAGGCAACTCAACAAGAACGTCGAGGCCTACGTGGATGACGTGGTTGTCAAGACCGGGGACTCCGGTACCCTCATCGACGATCTTGAAGAGACCTTCGCATCACTACGTGAGTACCGCTGGAAGCTCAACCCGAACAAGTGCGTCTTCGGCGTCCCTTCGGGCAAACTACTCGGCTTCATCATCAGCCAGCGCGGCATCGAAGCCAACCCCGAGAAGATCTTCGCCATCACCAGCATGAAAGCTCCCAGGAGCATCAAAGACGTCCAGAAGCTGACAAGGTGCATGGCGGCGCTGAACAGATTCATCTCGAGGCTAGGAGAACGGGGCCTCCCCTTCTTCAAACTACTCAAGCATCAAGAGAAGTTCGTGTGGACTCCAGAGGCGGATCAAGCCCTTGCCCAGCTCAAGGACTTCCTGTCAAAGCCACGGATCCTCACGGCTCCTCACAAGGGCGAGCAGCTACTGCTCTACCTAGATGCGACTACTCACGTGGTCAGTACTGCCATCCTTGTCGAGCGGCAAGAAGACGGCCACGCCTACCCGGTCCAGCGCCCAGTCTACTTCGTCAGCGAGGTTCTATCAGAGTCCAAGGCCCGCTATCAGCCCGTGCAGAAGCTCCTGTACGCACTACTCATCACCTCGCGGAAGCTACGACACTACTTCCAGCAGTACTCGGTCTCCATCGTCATCGACTACCCGCTTGGCGACATCCGGCGCAACCAAGATGCTACTGGAAGAATCTCCAAGTGGGCTGCCGAGCTCGGCGCCCTCACTATCGACTTCAAGCCACGCACAGCCATCAAGTCGCAGGCACTAGTCGACTTCATGGCAGAGTGGCGGGAGAACCCGCCTACCCACTCCCACCCCGAGCGACCGCAGCATTGGGTGATGTACTTCGACGGCTCACTCAACCTCGAGGGCGCAGGTGCAGGGGTGCTTCTGATCTCTCCAACGGGTGAACAACTCAAGTACGTCCCGCATCTTCCGGAAGGTTTCAAACAACGAAGCCGAGTACGAAGCCCTCCTACACGGGCTCCGCCTTGCGGCTTCACTGGGAATCAAGCGGCTACTAGTCTACCGCGACTCCGCGGTGGTCATCAACCAAGTCAACAAGTCCCGGGACCGCAACAAGGAGAACATGGACGCCTACGCCTAGAAGTCCGCAAGCTCGAGAACAAGTTCTATGGTCTCGAGTTCCATCACATCGTCCGCGACAACAACGTTGCAGCGGACGTCCTCTCGAAGCTTGGATCCACCCGCGCTCAAGTGCCAGCGGGTGTCTTCGTCCACGAGCTTCACGCGCCATCCATCCCGGAGCCGGCGCCACCGACCACTGTCCCAGCCCATCCACCAGCTGGGCAGGAGGTCATGATGATCGACGTGGACTGGAGGCAACCCTTCATCGACTACCTCAGCGAGCAGAAGGTCCCCTCCGACAAGAACGCGGCCGAGCAACTCGTCCGCCGCGCCAAGTCTTACGTCCTCGTCGGAGACAAGCTTTACAAGCGGGGCGCATCTTCTGGAGTACTCATGAAGTGCGTCCCTCGCGAAGAAGGCAAGGACATCTTGGAGGAGATCCATAAGGGCGTCTGCGGCAACCACACGTCCTCACGCATGCTGGTCAGCAAGGCTTTCCGACGAGCCTTCTACTGACCCACAACTCTGGGCGACGCCGAAGAACTCGTCAGAAAGTGCCAAGGATGTCAGTACTTCGCCAAGCAGCAACACGTCCCAGCCTACAAGCTAGTCACCATACCGCCAACCTGGCCCTTTGCTTGCTGGGGGCTCGACATGATTGGGCCACTGCCAACTGCGCCAGAGGATTCAACGGGGGTACCGGTGGCTATCGACAAGTTCACCAAGTGGATCGAGGTCAAGCCGGTCACATGCCCCAAGGCTGACAGAGTACTCGACTTCCTGGATGAACTCGTACACCGCTACGGCTACCCCACCGCATCGTCACGGACACGGGATCCAACTTCAACAACCACCAGTTCTTGGAGTATTGCGAGAACAGCGGGATCGACGTCCGATACGTCTCAGTTGCCCATCCACGGGCCAACGGACAAGTCGAGCGCGCCAACGGGATGGTGCTCGACGCTCTCAAGAAGCGGCTACACGATGCTGCTAACTCCAAAGGGGGCAAGTGGATCAAGGAACTACCCAACGCACTCTGGGGGCTATGGGCTCAACCATCCAAGCCAACGGGGCAATCCCCTTACTTCCTGGTCTACGGCTCCGAAGCAATCCTCCCTGCCGATGTCATATGGAACTCGCCAGCAGTGGAGCACTACGACGAAGGCGTCTCACAAGACAGCAGACAAGTTGACATCGACAGCCTCGAAGAAGCTCGCTGTGCTGCCCTCGTCCAATCAGCAAGGTACCTGGAGGGTATCCGATGCTACCATGATCGCAACGTCAAGGAACGCTCCTTCAACGTTGGAGATCTTGTCCTCCGCCGTATTCAAAACACGGAATGACTTCACAAGCTCAGCTCCCCCTGGGAAGGGCCCTTCACCGTTGCAAAGGTGACTGGGCCGGGCTCTTACCGCCTCCAAACTCTTGAAGGTGAAGACATCAACAACTCGTGGAACGTCGACCAACTCTGTCGATTCTACGCCTAGTCTACACGACTACTCTGGGGTTCAAGTCTACACGACTACATCAACACCCCCTGCCGTAAGCGACCCCCCGGGTCCTGGCTCCAGTCTCCGGACTTCTCCTCTCCAGGATCCAGCCCGTGCGGCTACCTACGGACCCTGGGCTGCCACGAGCGTCAAGGACTCTAGCAGCGGTCTACTAAGAGACCACACTCCAAGATCCAGCCTGCACGGCTACCTACGGATCTACGATCCAGCCTACACGGCTACTTACGGATCAACTGCTGTAAGCGGCTACCCGCTCCAGCGCTACTCAGCTGTAAGCGGCCCTCCGGTCCAAGCGACTACTCGTAACTACGGCCCCGGCCATCCGGGTGTACTTCTTCGCAATAAAGTTTGATCGTTCATCAATTTCTTTATCGTCTACTCCCTACAACGGGACCACTACCGCCGAGTACTACTACTCGCATCCACTCCACGATGGGGGGCTCCGCACTCGAGATCGCGACTACGAGTACTCATTGCTGGAAAATTTCTTTCATTGATACTTAAGCAATTTATTACAATTGTTTTCCTGTACAACCATGGCTACTAGCTATCTATTACAGGGCTACTGGAGGTTAAGCTTCTCAGCTACTTGCTCCGTGATGGGAGCCATCTGCTCCAGCAGCTCTGCATACTGCTCATCAGTGCATTTGGCGGCTACCCCGCCGGCGACTACCTCCACTGGGGCCTTCGGGAAGTACGACTTCATGAAGGCCAAGACTTGTCTTGGGATCAACCTCGCCATGTGCTTCACGTAGGCCGCCAGCCGGCTCGGAGCTTCCTTGAGGCGATCCACCAGCGGGGCAATCTTGGGGCCGCCAGGGTGCGGCACCAGGAGTCTTGCGATCGGCGGTGCGGCTTCTTCGAGCCGCTTCAGTTGGGCCCGCAATGCCTCGCAGTCTTCATTCAACTTCTGCAAGGATTTGTAGCGGACGACGAGATCGCGGTCGAAGCAATCCGAGCTCCATGTGCTTCTCGCACTCGAAGGCAAGTTCTTTGTAGTCGAGCTCGAGTACCTGGCGGGCTTCTTGTTCCCGGTAGAAGAGGTTCTTCATGCTCGTCTCCGAGGACTTCAGCTGCTCCACCTGGCCCTCAAGCTCTGCAACACGGCAACAGTACAGCGGGTCAGGGACTTCTCGACCTCCAACACGTACCCGACAAGTTCAGCGGCATACCTTTGTTCTTGTTGCGGAGGCCCTTATTCTTCCGCACCAAGTCGTCACCCTTCGCCTGCAACTCTTGGACGTCGTTGTGGTATTTGGCGAAGGCGGTGTTGAGCTTCGACTGCATGGCAGCCGCGTGCTTCCGCGACTTCACAAGTTGCTCTTCCAGCGCTTCAGCCCGGAGCACCGCGTCACCATAGCCTTGCAGCATATTGGACTTGTCGCGGGACCTCTCCGCAACGTCCTGTACAGACAACTCAAGTCACACGAGTACTCAACAAACAGAGGATTGACTACTCAAAAGCTACGGCTACTTACCTTCATCCACTGCTCGGCCTAGCGGATCGCCTCCAGGTGCTTCGCCACCATCGCAGTCTCGACAAGATCATCTGCGAGCAGCTCTATCCCGCCGCGACTACTCGCGGTGGCCTCCATCATCGGCGCAGAGCGGATGGGCTCTGCGTCCTGGATCTCCGGGGAGCGGATAGCCACCTCCAGAGCAAACTCTGGCGACGTGGTGACGCCCTCTCCCCCGGCCGTCACGGCGGCCTCCTCGACGACTTCTTCCATAGGCACGGGGGCTCCTGCCGCAGCCTCCGGGGCCTCTGGTATCGACTTCTGCATCGGCACCCCCACAGGGATGTCACCGCCTTCCCGCCCCGCCGCCCGGCAAAAGAGAAGACAAGTGCATCAGCAATTGCGACTACTCCTAGAGGAGCTCCATAGCTTCAGAAGAGTACTCACCTTCGACTACGCTGGCCTCCGGTAGCGGCGCTTCGGTAGCCGGCGGCTCGGGCACCGCCTGGGACGCGGGAGTGGACTCCTCTGCGGGCGGCGCGACTTCTTCCGCCACCGCTGATGAGGGCTCATCCCCCTCCCAGGACAGATCCGTGGATTTCCTGCAGAAGCACACACAATTGGTCGTCAGTCAACCTCGACTACTACAGCAAGTACTACTCGCGAAGATGCAATACTTACAAGTTCGACCGAACTATTGTCACGGCCGGGGCGCCAAGGATGCTGGCGATATCGACCAGTCCACCCTCGGCGGGCGCCTCCTCCTTTGCCCCTGCGGCTACCGCCTCCTCTGCAACGGTGGCCGGCGCAGTGCTCTCTTGCGCTCCTGAAGCCACCACCTCTTCAACGGCGGCGGCTACAGGCTCCGTGCTCCCCTGTGGAGCAGGGGGCTGGCGCTCCACCGCGCCAAGAGCTCCTCGACGGGGGGGGCCGGACTACGACTTCCACCGGCTCCCCCACCGTGTCCCACACGCCTTCGTCGCCCTCTTCGATGGGCTCCGTTGGCGGCACCTCCGGCATACAAGGAAGACTACTCGTCAGCAAAGGGTACTCGCACGATGGGGTACTCGACTACTCTAGTCAAGACAACTTACCTCCTGAGGCGTGGTCTCTGAGACCTTAAGCTTCTTCGTCACCCGCTTCCTGGCGGGGTTGCGCAGCCTCCGTGGCGGCGCAGCCAAGCTAGCCTCCAGGCTAGTCGGGGGGTCTTGCACCAGAGGAACATGAGGCAAGCCCAGGCGGCTAAACCTCGACCGCAGCTGGAAGCGGTCCTGCAACGTCTCGTCATCATCATCGTCGGTGGTATCCTCCACGACGACGGTGTCATCGCCTTCACCGACTTCTCGCCGCTCCTTCGCCTTCCCTTCCCTCGGGATCTCGATTCCGCTCGGAGGTGGCTGCCGCTCGGAGATGAACTTCTTCAAGTCATCCTGCAAGACACGAAGACATCGGCACGACTACTCCAAGCAATGACTACTCGACTAAGGGAGTACGACTACTCACCTCCTTTGGTGGGCGCGCGGCGGAGTACTCTTGGACAGGGCACGCCGTGTACGGCGGCATATCTTTGAAGATCCGCGACAACCTCTCGATGATGTCGCTGTCGTCCAGCTCGCCTCCGGGCATCCGCGACGTGTCGTCGTCGCCGGTGTACTCGAAGCCTAAGGTGTCTCGAGCCATCAACGGCTGCACCCTCCGCTTCATGAAACTGAAGGCCACGTGCTCGGCCCTCAGTCCCGCCTCCCTCAGCACCTTGATGCGTGCCGCCAGCCTCGGGAAGCCGGATTCCCTCTTGAATGGTGGGCTCCGTGTTCCACCACTCGCGGTGCTCCGGGCTGCCGTCCGCTCGGCTTCGGCAGGCCAGGGTGGTGGTTCGTGATATAGAACCATCTTGTCTTCCAATCAGTGTTGGAGTCAACGAGCTTGTACGCCAGATATTGCTCCGCGGCGTCTTCTCTCAACTGGATGTCGACTCCTCCGACTACCCTTGGGTTTGTGGCACTTGGCTGCGGCTTGACGCGGAAGAACTTCCGGAATAGTATCCAATGTGGCTTGATCCCAAGGAAGGCTTCGCGGAAATGCACGAAGACTGCGGTGTGGAAGACGCCGTTGGGATTCAGATTCAGGTACTCGATCCCGTAGTACCCGAGCAGCCCTTTAAAGAAATCGCTAGCTGGGAGCGCAAGCCCGCGCTCCACGAACCGCGCGAACATGGGGATCTCGTCTTCGGCCTTCTCCATTGGATACGGATCTCCAGCAGCGGCCCTCCACATGTCGACTTCCTTCTCCCGATGAACCCGCCGTTCGGTGGGGTCGGCCAATCCTCCATCTTCACCTTGGATTTCTTCCACTCGCGGCTCGGATCGGCCGCGGTGGAGACATGGGCGCGCCGGCTCCGGCGGCGGCCGCGGCGGCCTCTTCGCGGCCCCTCTTCTTCCCTGCAGCCTTCGACGTCTTGGATGGTGACGGCTTCATCCTCCAAGTGCGGGGCGTCTTCACGCGCATCCGCTCGGGGGCTACCCTAAAAGCTTTGGGTGGCGGCGCACTTGAATCTACTACGGCGGCGAAGCGCCGGGAGTGGATCTACTTCGATGGAATCGAAATGACTGCAGCTCGGATGGGTGAAAAACCCTAAGGGTTTTGGCTTCTATTTATAAGTCAAACCGGCTCCGCAACGGGCGGCTGGATAAGTCCACGCGCGGCTGACTCAGCGGCTGTGCGTGACCCTTCGTATTCTACTAGTCGACGCGCCTCACCTCGGGGGCTCGGCTACTTCTACTCGACTACCTGGGAAGCGGCTAGTCTCAAGAGCATCTCAGGACACATTCTTCAAGATGACCCTTCAATTCGAGAGGAAGTACTCGACTCAAGGCTCGGGGCTCCGTGCCACGTGTCCTTCGGTTTTTTCTCTCCGGATTTTTCGGGATTTTCTTGCCAAGACTTCGCATGGACCCTCGGCCCGTAGCTCGCGGCTCAACCTAAGGCTCGGGGGCTACTCCATATGGAGTGCGATTTTGCAATCGCACCTCCATATCAGCTCCGGCTTTAAGACAAGACAGGCATTTTTTGAAGACCTTCGAAGGCAGTTTTCGAGGATGCTTGGAACTACTCGAGAAGACTTCAAGATTGCTCAAACATCAGCTGGAGTACATTCCAGCCTCGGGATGCTTCGACTACTCTTGAGGACTTTGACTTGTAGCACTCAGGGACGCTTGAGGACTACTTGTTAAGGTCGTCAAGACTACTTGAAGCTATCCTTCTCGACTACAAAGTACTTGGGGGCTTGTCGTATGGAGCTCCCTGGGCCCACTACCTCGGTGGGTACCAGGACCGACTATTCGGTGGGCCCCTGGGACTACCCGGCTTGCGCTACACGGCACCTGAAGGCGTGGAGCACAAGGGCTACACAGGAGTAGTACTCGGTTAGGGAGCTGTACATGTTCTGCACTGTATGGAGGACTCCTAGACGTACTCGACTAGTACTCTCTCCCTACTCCGACTTGTAACCCTGCCTCCCGGACTATATAAGGCGAGGCAGGGACCGATCTCTAGCATCCAATCTCATCTCATACAACCCACGGCACACTATTGCATCATCTTGTAATCGTGCCCAATCAATCCAGAGCTACGCAGCATACAGGACGTAGGGTATTACGCATCTCGCGGCCCGAACCTGTCTAAATTGTGTGCCACGTGTCTCTTCCTTCGAGTTACCGATCTCGGCGAGTCACATTCATCTACTTCGGGTACTCCCCTTAGTAGGTTGCCAGTCTAAAACACCGACAAACCCCACCACCTCGAAGGTGAGCGTCTCCTTGCGGTAGTTGTCCTGCATGCCGAACCAAACCGGCAGGTCGATCTGCCCAAGAGGCTGGACGCGCTTGCCCGGCGCGACGCCATGGAACGGCGTCTTGCTGGGCCGCAGCTGATCCAACCCGATCCCCAGCAGGCGCAGCGTGTGCGCGTAGAGGATGTTGAGGCTGCTGCCTCCGTCCATCAGGACCCTCAAGAACCACGCGTTCCCGATGACTGGGTCGACCACCGGCGGGTACTGGCCGGTTGGGGATGCGGTTCGGGTGATCCTCGCGGCTGAACGTGATGGCGTCCTCAGACCAGTCGAGGAAGGAGGGAGGCGCCTTCTCTGCAGCGAGAACCTCGTGTCGCTCCCGCTTGCGCTGGCGGCTGGACATGTCGACGGTCGGCCCCCCGAAGATGAGGAAGACCTTCTCCACGGCGGGGAAGCCGCCGGCGTCGCCGTCACCCCCATCCTTCTTGGCCTCGTCGTCCTTCGCGGCGGCGCGGCCGTAGAACCACTTGAGCATGTCGCACTGCTCGAGGGTGTGGTTGACCGGCGTTTTGTGGTAGGGACATGGCTTCTTCAGCATGTTGTCGAAAACTCCCAGGCCTCGAGGGGCCGGTAGAGGGCCCCGTCGAGCCGGGTCAACAGCAAGAGCTTCGCCGTCGTCGTCGTCGTGCCCCTGCTCGCGCGCCTCGCGGCGCGGCTTCTTTCCCTTCTTGCCCCACTTGTTCTTTTGGCGGGGCTCCTTGGACTTGCTACCCTCCGCGGGCGCGTCGTCCACGCGTTTGCCCTTCTTGCCGTCGAAGATCGCCCCCACCGCCTCTTCACCTGAGGCAAAGCTGGTGGCAATGTCGAACAGCTCGTTCGAGTCGACCTGCGGGCTGCGCCCGAGCTCGCGCACAAGATCCCGGCATGTGGTGCCCTCGAGGAAGGCGTGCACGATTTCGAACTGCGCCACGCTTGGGAGCTCCGTACAGCGCTTGGAGAAGCGCCGTATGAAGTCCCGGAGCGATTCACCGGGCTTCTGGGTGCAAGAGCGCAAGTCCCAGGAGTTCCCAGGGCGCACATACGTGCCCTGGAAATTTCCCACGAACGTGCGGACCAGGTCGTCCCAATTGTGGATCTGGTTGGCCGGCACGTGCTCGAGCCACGTCCGCGCCGAGTCGGCGAGGTGCAGGGGGAGGTTGCGGATGATAACCTCGTCGCTGGTGGCCCCGCCTAGCTGACATGCCAGACGGTAGTCGTTGAGCCACACACGGGGGTCTGTCTCCCCGTTGTACTTGACGATTGTCGTGGGCTGGCGGAAGCGCTGGGGAAAGTTCGCCGTGCGGATCTCCCGGCGGAACACGCGGGTTCCCGGGGGCTCCGGCGTCGGTGAGCGGTCCTCCTCGCTGTCTAAGCGTCCACCCCGTCGAGGGTGGTAGCCCGCTGCCGCCCGCGCCTTCGCGTTACCCGCTCGCCGGTCAAGATGGCAACGGGTACCCGAAACCCGCTAACCTGACAGGTTTTACCCGATAAGAAGGCGGGTGTGGAATTGATTTTGTACCCGTGGGTATGTTAATGGGCTAAATCCTTTACCCAGCGGGTATGGCAGGTACGGGTGTGGAACTGTAGTACCCATACCCGCATACCCGCGGGTAAGACAAACCCGCATTAATTTTTTAGTCTGTGGTGATTTTAGCCCAACATGGCCCATCAATTTAAGCCCAAACTCTAATTGATACTCTGGTATAAATACTTCCCTCAAACCCTAACCCTCCTCTCACTTCACTCCCTTCCCTTTTCCCTAGGGTGGCCGCCGCCGCAACCTGCTGCAGTGCTGCTGCAAGGCCCGCAGGGCGCCGCACACCGCGCACGGCCGCAAGCCCGCAAGCCGGCAACGCACAGAGGCAGCCGGGGAGGGCGCCGACCGGCGACCGCACGAGCGCACGGCCGCACGGCGCCCCACGCGGTCACGCGCCCACGCCCACGCCCCCACCGCCGCACCGCACGGCCCGCACCGGCCGCCCCCCCGCAGACCGCGACGCGCGGACGCGCGCGCCGTCCGCGCGCCGCTACCGCGTGCGTGACCGGTGACCGGCGTCCCCGACCCTGAGACCCCGAGCGCCCGAGCCTGCCGCCTGCGTCCCCATCGTCCCTGACCTAATATCCCAGATCTCCAGTGCCCACGCCACCCGCAGCCTCGTCGCCGGTAGCCATGGTGCAGAACTCGGGATTGGGACAAGATGAAAGCCGGTGATGCTCTTCCTCAACCCTAACCTTCCATTGTTGCAGTTGCAGCTCTTCTTCTTGCCCGTTTGCCCGTTTGCCCTGTTCTGACACCAAGCTGTGTCGCCGTCCCCGAAGGGACGCCGTCCTGCGAGCACCGGGGCCTGAAGAAACAAGGAAGAACGCTTTACCGCCTGCCCCAACGCCCCCCCCTCTCTCGCTTCTCCCCGCCGGCTCCCGTGGGAGCCGGTACCGCCGGCCGCCGCTAAGCCGAAGGGCTTCACTGTTGGTGCGGCAGCCAAGAAAGAAGCGGCAAGGAAGGTAGCAGTTAAAGGTGGCCGGCCTCTTGTGTCTCCGACGAGTACTGCTGCTGCTCAAAAAGTGAGAAATCAGCACCTGAAACGCTCACTTGGGTAAGCAAAGACGATGCCTTTTACTTATGTTTCTTTCACTTATGTTGCTTTGTCTGGATCACTAGATGCTTGCTTTCATTTACCGGAAAAAATCACTGCACTAGTATATAATTTACTGTGATCTGGTTATCAGAAATATATATGCTGTCTAAGCATGTATATATGGTTCATGATATGCAGTTATCTATAAACAAATTTTGACAGCTTCTGGAGGAACTGAACTATTAATTTGTTTTAACTTAGGCCATATGTGAATATGTCTAGCTGTGAGCTTGTGATCATTTGAAGATAATTTTTTAGTGTTGCTAGCTTATTCAATCTTAAATAAATGCATGTGATGTGCTTCTACAGAGTGAAGTCCCTAAACAAGATGGATGCAATTGCTGATAGTAATGGGAGCAACAACCCACAATGTGGAAGCTCAAGTTCAGTACCAATCTCTGGATCACCTCAACTTGAGTCGACCAATGATTCAGTGCCAATTGAGATAGATGATGAAGAAGCGGAAGAGATTATTGCTGGTACTAAGAGGAAGCTCACATCTCCGGTTTGGAATGAGTTCACAAAAGTGCAGATTGGGAGAAGTGAGTATGCAAGATGTAACCATTGCTCGGAGAAACTTTCTGGGGTGTCAAGGAATGGGACTAACCATTTGAAGTGTCATTTGAGGTCTTGTACACTAAAGAGGATCAAGCTTAATGGGCAGGCAATGGTACAATCTGGTTTGAGATTTGATAGGACAGATGCAGGCAAAGTTTCAGTGGAGAACTACACTTTTAACCAAGATATAGCTAGGAAAGAACTAGGTGCCATGATAGTTCTTCATGAGTACCCTTTAAGCATGGTTGATCATGTTGGTTTTCGACAATTTGTCGGTGCACTTCAACCACTATTCAAAATTGGGACAAGGAACACAATAAGGTAGAAGATCTATGAGCACACATTCTTTCTGAAATCTGTATGAGCCTAGATCAATTTACTAATTTTTCAATTTTATTTCGGATCCGATATTATGGCACTATATGAGCCGGAGAAGAAAAAAGCCATTGCATATATGGCTGGGATTAAGTCAAGGGTGGCCATCACTTCTGATTTGTGGACATCCGACAACCAAAAGAGAGGTTACATGGCCATCACGGCCCATTTTATTGATGAAACTTGGAATCTTAGAAATATTCTTATGAGGTACTAACTTGTTTCTTAGATCTGGTTCAATAGCATGCCAATCAACACTCTTGGAATATTAACTTGCTTCTAACTATTGAATTGTAGGTTCATTTATGTCCCTGCTCCACACACAGCTGAAGTCATTGGTGATGAACTGTATGACAGCTTGGTTCAATGGAATCTTGATGAAAAGATATCAGCAATTACTCTTGACAATTGCAGCACCAATGATGCCATTATCCCTTTGCTTGTGAGGAGTATTGGAAGACATAAGCTCCTGAATGATGTTAAGTTGTTGCATATGCGCTGTTCTGCTCATATTCTCAATCTGGTAGTAAAGGACAGAGTTAGATCGCTACTTGGATGAAGAGCTGCTGCTGGATACTAATAAGAACTTCAAAGTTTTAGATTGGTGGAAGGTGGCTGGAACTCGATACCCAACTCTGAGAAAGATTGCTAGGGACATAATTGCAATTCCTGTTACAACAGTTGCTTCAGAATCAGCCTTTAGCACTGGTGGTAGGGTTTTAAGTGAGCATTGTAGTAGGCTCACTAGCAAGATGTTGGAGGCCCTAATGTGCTCTCAAGATTGGCTTAGAAACAAGTATAAAGGTATATTAAACACTTCTGCTATCCTATGTCTATTAGTTTGCTGTTGATTACTGTAAATATTTATTGATGTTCATGTACACTAACTCATTTGCTCACTTCTGTTTTGTAGTTGATGAGAAAAACAACCAGGCTGCAACCTTCTGGTCATGTCTTCAGGACATACAAGAAGGACTTCAGGTGAATCACCATTGTTGAGATGCGTCCATTTTCAGCTTCTTTATGAATATGATAATACATAGCTAAGATGTGACTTATTCATCCTTGTAGGAACTTACCATCTGAGAAGGATAAATAAGTGGCTATGAGATGGACTCATGGCGCCCTTTTGGTCACAGGAGCAACAAGACATGATGCAATTGGATGAAATGCATTATTTTTTATTGCATTTTTGAACTTGTAACCTGTGTGGTCTCTCCTTAATTAATTCATGTGAACTTGTAATATTTAATTTGTGGTGCAACTGTTGGAACTGATGGCTGAACTTGGAAAGTTGGAAGGCTGGAAGCCTGGAAGGCTGGTGTGGTAGTGGCTTAGTGCTACTTATTAGCTACTGTTATTTTGTAGTTTGTTTGAACTTGGAATCATGAAATGAGGCGGTGAGGTATTGAAATTATGAATGTCGCTAGATATATGTTCTGTCTTCTATGTCAAACTGTCAACATATATTTTTGCATTTGAGGCTCAATTCGGGTATATTGTCGGGTACGGGTTACCCGCCGGGTAAGAAATACCCACGCGGGTGCGGGTATGGAACGAAATCCTTACCCGTCTGCGGGTGCGGGTGCGGGCGCAGGTGTGTCCTGGCGGGTGCGGGTGTGGGTGTCTAGTACCCAACGGGTATTTACCCGTTGCCATCCTTACTCGCCGGGCATTGATGACGTTGCGGGCGTCGCCATCTTGGGCTTGCCCGCGCGTGTCGAGGAGCCGTTCCTTGGCCGGCGTGCGCCCCGGGTTGGCGGGGCGCTCGGCCGCGCCGCCCACGTGCAACGAGAGCTCGGGGCCTTGCGCGCCGGCCCCATCGTCCCGCGCGCTCCCTTGTTGGCGGATGCGGGACGCCGAGCTTTCGGCCTGTTGGACGGACGCTTGCTCGATGAGTGTCTGCGCCTCACGTTGCAGGTTCCGCGCCTCGGGCGTCGAGGGGGCGGGCATGGCCCGCAGCAGTGTCGCGGCAGCAATGAGCTTCTGGCTCGCTCGCGAGGGCGTGTCCGGATCGTCGACGTTGAAGTCGGTGTTGATGCGATCGCGGGCTTGCCTACCCAACTCGCGCGCGCGTTCGCCGCGCGCAGAGGCTTCTCCCGCGATAGAGGCGCGAAGCAACCACACCGTGCGGTACTCTTCCGCCAGCTTGGCCTCGAGCTCGCGTGCTTGGTCCAGCTGCGCACTGATGTCGGCCCCCTCGGCGGTGAAGGGGGAGGGGCGCTTTGCCCCGCAGCCCGGCGCGGTCCAGTTTCCAAAGCAGAAGGAACCTCTCCGTCGCCGGCACCCGCCGCGTCGGCGGCGTTTGCTGGGTCGTTGGCGATTACGACGCAGCACTCCCGCGCGGGGTCGTAGCTCCCGGCGCTGGAGTCGTCGGAGTAGCCAAACCAGTAGTCCCTGGCGTCGAGGAACCGCCTGAACATCACTGGGTCTGGCACGCTGGAGAAGTCCCACTCTGCGTATCAATGCGACGTGGCGGGTGGCAGCTCGTCGATGGAGCCCAGGGATGACTCGTCACCGGCGGAGGCGCTAGGGTCCCTAGCAACCAGGATGTGGCGGCTGGGGGGAACCCTGCGCATCGTTGTGTTGGTGTTGGCGTTGGCGACGTATGCCATCGTGGCGCCGCGTAGCCCGATAGGGAAGCGCGGTCCGGAGACCGAGCGCTCCCCCGCCGGGGGCGGGCCGCCGTCTCGCCGGTGGGCGCGTCGCGTTGCGAGGCGACACGCGCGGCATGCGGCGCTCCGGCCGCGCCCGTCGTGAGCGTTGGCCGGAGCGACGGCGGCGCCGTGGCGCCGAAGGACCCGCATCGTCCATGTTGGCGGGTGCCGGCGTCGTGGCGACGCGTGCGGCGGCGACCGGGGCGGACCCGGCCTGGCGTCGCGCGCGGAGTTCCTCACGGTTAGTGAGGCGCATGAGGTAGCCGTTCCCTGTAGCCTGAAAGTTCAGGCCCCCGAACCGGATTTCGAATCCGGCCGGGAGGGGGTCCGAGCTACCCATGGAGTAGCGCTGACCGCAGTACTCGGTGCGAATCATCATCGAGAGAGCTGGTGACGTGTTGATCTTCAGCGCGCAGAGCCCCACGGTGGGCGCCAACTGTCGGTGCGGAATGTGGTCCCGACACTAACTAGTAATAAGCGCTGAGATCTGCCTCTCGATGGTCCGTGCTAAGCAACTAAGGACACCTTGGTTTATCCTGGTTCCGGCCGGGGCCGTACGTCCAGCAGGGGTGTGCTCGAGGCACTATATTGCTTCGCACCGGGGTGCCTGTAGTGGGGCGGCTACAAGCGAGGCCGGAGAGGAGGTGTGGCCTCCAAGTCCCTAGAGGAGTGACTGAGGCGAGTGCCAATATTGCGGGGAAGGCGGAGAGCGTGTGGACGATCGCTATCCGTTGTCCCCTGTCCCTGCGGGGGGGGGGGGGGTCGCCTCCCTTTTATAGGCCAAGGAGAGGGCGATTTACAGGCATGCCACACTATTTCGCTACGTGTGATGGTATGGCGTACAGTGCCGAGGAGTTGACGGTCGTCCTGGCGAATCTTGCCCCAGTCATGGCGTCGTGGCGTGCCCTGTGCTTGAACAGGGGCGGCTTCGAGGGTGGAGGCGTGGTGGTTGACCGAGGTGTTTCCAGGCGGGCTCGAGGGAGCCGTTGACGATGATCCGTATGGGGTGCAGTAGCAAGCGTGGTGGCGTCCCGTCCCCGCGTGCTCAACAGCGTCGGAGTAGTTGTAGCAGTGTGCGGTGTGGCGCAGCAGGGGCGGGGATGGCCGCACAGGATTGACAGCGACGGGGATGGCGCTCCCGCCGGCCTGACGTCATGGTTTGACCCTGCGGGGTCACGAGAAGAGGGTTCGAGGGTGTGGCGCGTTAGCCGTACTAGAGTGGGCGGCACAGTGTCACGGAGCTGACATTGGCCTCGTCACACAGTACTCCACAGTGGCGGGGATGGGCTCGCCCTAGGGAGTTGGCGGAACAGCGCCGGGGCGTGATTCCCAGGCGCGTAGTGGCGCAGCTCTGCCGTGTCAGAGCATTAAATGCCCGTACACGCGTGAAGGAGAGGGTGCGCTCGTGAGGGACCCTCGAGCGAGGCGGACCTCACACGAGGGAGGTGTGAGCCCTCGAACGAGGCGGACCTTGATCGAGGGAGGCGGGGACCCTCGAGCGAGGCGGACCCTGCTCGAGGGAGGCGGGAACCCTCGAGCGAGGCGGACCTCACTCGAGAGCGGTGTGAGCCCTCGAGCGAGGTGAACCTCGCTCGAGGGGGTGTGAGATGGCATTTCGAAACCGAAACTTTCGAGCGCGTCTGGCAGTGTTGAACACCTCGCTCGAGGGGGTGTGAGATGGCATTTCGAAACCGAAACTTTCGAGCGCGTCTGGCAGTGTTGACTTGAAACTGAACTTGTCGCTGCAGATTGTCAGACAATCTCTGCGCTTCGTGTTGCCCGGCTATCCTTCTCACTTTCTCAGCGGTGGTGCCATCACGGCGACCTTCCATGCTGCTCCCTCGCCTGCTGCGTGCTGCCCACACTCGGCTGCTACGGAGGAGCAGTTGCATGCGTCGTCGTCCCACCGAAACGCTCATGGTTACAGTTACGCCCGATCGCTCGGTTCGCGGCACACGCACACCACCACACCACACGATTCACACAACAGTTGAACGACCCGCGTGAGATGAACGCCAGGCTGCCCAGGCTGCCAGCTGAGGCTCGCCATCTCCATCTCCATCTCCATCCCCGGCACAAGGCAGGCGCCAGGCGCGACACTGTCACGTGCCCCGCGTGCCGCGGCCATCCCCCCCGCCCCCGGCCGGCGGGCGGCGCGCGCCACCGCCGCGCTCGCCACCGTTGATCCGCCGCACGCGTGCCCGCCCCCCCCGCGCCCGCCGCCCGGCTCGCACCGCGCGCGCCAGCAAAACCAAACGCCCCAGCTCTCCCTGCGCCACCACTAGGGCCTGCCGCAGCCGCTCCAGCCGGGTGCGCAGCCACGGCTCACTGTTGCGGCGGCATTCGCTGCATTGGCCTCTGAATTCTCTCTGCTTCCGGTTTTGCTTGGGGACTCTTCGGGGAATGGATGGATGGTTGATCCTGATCCTTGCGTTAAGCGGGGTCATAAGACTGACTCCAGCGGTTTCCCGTCTCGCATCTGCAAAAAGGCCCGATATGCGGCTGGGCAGGGGAGGCTCCCGTGCTGCAAAGCTTCACGGCCTCCAACGGTATCCCCGTCCCCTTCGCGCAACAAGGAGGCAGTTGTGCTCCCGCCGCGGCTCGGATCGAACCGCGAGGCTGGGTCCCCGTCCGCTCCTCCGGCGTCGTCGCCGACGAGCGCGTCAGAGGGTTCCCGAGTGGTGCCCAACTTGGATTGGCCGCGCGCAGGGAGCTCACATGCCGCCGCTGCCTGTGCTCTGCCTGCACGGATCGGGGTCGTTGACCCGCACGCGCCAGATCGAGTGTCGCCGCCGACGTCCTTCTCCCACGGGCGTTGGGATCGATCAAGGCGCCGCCGGTCGTGTCCTACTCCGCCCCTGCTCGAGGCGGCCCGAGCCCCGAGAGGAGAGTGAGAGGGGGACGCGGTCGCTGCCGATATTCGAGGACGCGTGGGCCAACGACGAGCGTCCCCGACGAGCGGTCGTTGCTCCTGCTAGAGGCGCAGCCTTCTCCTCTTCGCACGGGAAGCTCCACCGGCCATTCGGGCCCACTCCACCTGGATAGGGAGCAGGGGAGGGGCGGTGCCGCCATCAGGGCTCAAATCGAGCTCCGCTGTCACCCGAGATCCGTCGGGGAGCTTCACCTCCAAGCTCGTCGCAGGAAGAGGAGAAGGAGGCTTCCAGCTCGCCGTCGCCCCAAAAGTCAATGCGTGCGGATCCTGGGCCGGCGGAATGAAGAGGGGTGTCGCCTCCAAGCTGGAGGACCACACCACGGTCGTGAGGTGGCGAATGAGGAGGAGATGGCGGCCGTCGCCGGGCGGAGGAGATGGAGGGCCCGTGCGCATCAGCCGGAGCAGGAGGGGGAAGCCGGGGAGGGGACCGCGGGAGAGGAGCAGTTGAGAAGAGGAAAGGTGAGAGAAACCCCACGGAAGAGGGATGAACGGGAGGCGAAAGGGGGCATCCTCATTTTGCGGCAAGCGATGGGGGGACTGCTGGAGCAGGTACAGGGACGTCTGCTTCCTCATTTTGGAGATGGGGGAAAGGATGGGGAAACTGCTGGAGGTAATCTAAAGGCTAAAGATCAGGGGAATGAAGTAATGAAAGAACGGTGCAGGAATGGATAAGCGGCGGGGATGAGGGAAAAGGGGGGCAAAAGCAGGAGAGGGTAATAAAAGGAGGGAAAGCAAAGGCCGGCTCCTCCCTGACAGTTGCGGCAGAGGCCTCGTAAACGTCACGTGATCACGGTTTCGTGCTGGGGCCAAGCCAATCATCGAGAGCTGGCTGACGTGTGGGCTTACAGTAAACCTTGGACCCACATGTCGGTTGCGTGTTCGCGTGCAATGAAAAGAAAAACGCCTCACGGTTGAGATTTAGGAGTTGATTTTTTTTTCCCAAAAGAGTTTAGGAGTTCCTCGTACTATCACTGACACGTTTTAGAACATGCACCTATCTGCTAGTGTCGTGTTAAGGCCCTGTTCCCTTGGCTTATCAACAACAAGATTTTTTGTCTCACAACAAACCGGCCACCAAAGAAAACGAAGAAGAGATTTTCTCTTAAACAAACCAGCACCAGCCATCAGCCACCAGCCAACCGAACGGGCTGTAAATTTCCTCTCTTAAAATAGGAGTGGTGGATTCTATGGTCTATTTTTAAAATGGGATCATCTCTGTAACGCCTGCAGTGTATTGATTATTGATGGTAAATACTAATATTTACAGTCCTCCAGAAACAACTCTTCATGAAAATGTCTTTTATGCTTTGGTTTGTTACGATGACCTCGAGTCATGTTTTTTATGTGCATATATAGAAAGTGTTGTAGGCTTTCGTGATCTCTTTCGCCATCCATGGGAGGAATTGTAAGGAACCGGATGCCCGTTAGCCTAAGAGGGGGAGGGGGTGAATTAGACAACTTAAAACCTTAACCTATGGCTTCACTAATTTTGCGCAAAGGTAAACTAGAACATACTATCTATATGTGCAACTAGGTTGTTCTAGTGTTAAACTCCCATCCCAAAAGAAGGTTTGCAATCTATAGTCAATCCTAGCATGATACTACTCTAGGAAAGAAGAGGCAAACAAAGATTGCAATAGAGTAAATGCGGAAACGTAAAGGGGATGAGAGTAAGCAAACTCTTGACACGCGATTTATCCCGTGGTATCGGTAGGCACTAAGCCACCCCTAGTCCACGTTGTTGAAGCACTCACACAAGAGTATTGCTTCCCGGTCACCAAGTCTCTCCCAAGAGCACCACTTGACTCGCCACAAAGGCTAGCCACTTAGGCACTTGTCAAGCTCCCTTGGTCACCTTGATGCCGCCTCCACTAAGGAGCTTCTCCACCAAGGAAGGGGGTCTCCACGTCCCCCGCACAAAGTGTCCTCGCCACTCCATACCAAGCCGGAGGGTCGATGACGATTGCCGGTGAGCCACTTAGGCCCCAAGGCTTCCGGCGAACCTTGTACAACTGGATTCACTCAAGAATCACCTCACAAGGTTGGCACAACCTTGCACTCACTCAGCTCTAAGCTAAGCCTAGCACTAAGCACATACACAAAGCATGTACAAGTCTAAGGATGAGCAATTAAGCACTTGAATGGATTGGATATGATCTTGAATGTGTCTTGAACTCCTCTGCACTTCCACACAATCCAGCAACCTCAAATGAGTGAGTGCAGGGGGTATAAATAGCCCAAGGCATCAAACTAGCCGTTGGCTAAAAGCTGCTGAAAAAGGTACCATCGGATGATCCGACGCTATGCTTTTCCAGGGCGTCGGTTCATCCGGTGCCCCTCTCATGTAGCCGTTGAGGTTCTCTGACACAACTGCTCCGACGCTACGTCGGATCATCCGGTGCTGAAGGCCTCGCGTCCAAGTCGCCACTGTTAGCTTCCAACTGACCGTCGGATAGACCGACGCTTTATCTTGGCCAGGCGTCGGATCATCCGGTGTTGAAGGCTTCGTCTTGGCGCGGCTCTGTATGAATTCAAACTAAGCGTCGGATAGACCGATGGGGTCCCCACTTAGACCGTCGGATCATCTGGTGCTACTGTCTTCCGTGCTCTTCCTCTGCAACTCGTCCGGCGCTACTAAATAATGGACTGTCGGTTCATCCGACGGTACCTAGGGTTTGACCCTGTGCACCAACTCGTCCGACGATTGCACCGACGTATGTAAATGAGGGACCGTCGGATCATCCGACGGTGCCTTTTCTTTTCCTTTTATTGCTCGGTTTTGACCCTTTGTTTTAGCATTTTTGCATGTGGTTTTCTTGCATCCTTGTGACCTAGAAATGTCTACAAAGACATGCTCAAACAATATGGTTAGTCCCAATGATCATGTTGTCATGAATCACCAAAATCAAACTCCGAACAAATGGCATATGAGGCCATGTTCGCTACAATCTCCCCCTTTTTGGTGATTTATGACAACACAACCAAAGCAAGCATAAATTTGCTAGAATTGACAGAATTAGAACCACTTACACTTGCTTGGATGCTTACCATCATCCAAACTCCCCCTAGATCAAACTTCCCCCTTTTTGATCTTATGTTCGCATTCTCCCCCTTTGGTCTCATATCCTTGAAACCACTTGTAAGCATCCTTGAACCCACTTGTAAGCTTAAGCCACAAGCTTGCTTTGGTCTCACATTCTCCCCCTTTGGAATAAAATCTCCAAAAAGTCCAAAGCAAACGGGTCCAAGGAAACTAGAAAGATCTAGCAACCATAGCTCAAAGGAGAGATGTTAAATGCAAGGGAGAAAGCCGCATGAACCATGATCCATATGTATGATGTCGATGAAGATACCACATGTGAGAATAGCTAAGGTGGATCACAAGCTCATGAGACTAGCATGATACAAACTAAGCTCCCCCTAAGTGTGTGCGCAAAAGGATACCACTTGTAAGACAAGGGTAGTGAGAAACAAGTGCACAACTACAAACTTGAAAGACAAGAAAGCTTAGAGCATATCATGCAAGAAGGTAGCTTAAGGGACAAGAGATAAGACAAATGGGTTCTTGTTACATTACCACTTATAGATATCACTTGTAGTCTTTTGATCATTGCATACCTCCGGGGGTTGATCCTCTCTACCTTGTTGGCACCACATTGAGATGAGCCACTTGGAAATGATATCACTAGGTGACACCACTTGAAAGAAGCTTGTATAGAAGACACTTGGGGTACCACAAGGATTAGGAATGTATGAGTACATTGCCTTTGAACTTATACAGAGACATAAGCTCGCAAGGACATGACTCAATAGCATGAAGCTCATATTGCTATATTCACTCTTTTAGAGATGTTAGATCACATTGAGAGTGAAATAGCATTCTCTTAGAATGAAATACCGCACCGGAACGCGTCGCTAAGGGACTACATAAGATAAGCTTGAAACAATGTTAGTCCCATAACCAAACCATAGGATGAGCTCCCCTAAATGTGTGCATTTAGTGTTTGAATCACCAACCAAATGTATGCACATTGTTTATGATAACAAAAGGGAAGCTTACCCTCAATCGGGGAACTTGGGCAACACATGTCCAATTTGCAAGCTTGGCTTATAGGCTTGAATCTTCTCATCTTGATTGTACCAAGCCTCCCAAGTCCCCGCACTCAAGGCCTTCAAGTGGCCTTTGGAACCCAAACCATTTGAGGCCCCTTCATGTTGATGATGACTTCCTTGGGCACCCAAATGGGTTGGTTCCTATCCCGCTCTTCCTTCATCTTCCCAACCTTGTGTGCAACCACCTTGTCATTTGCCTTCTTCTTGATGACATAGGTGTTGCTCTTGGTCTTGTTCTTGCGATTGGGCTTGGTGTAGATGAGGGAGCTCTTGATGGTGGGCTTCAATTTCTTCTTTGCGCCCTTGTCCATCTTCTTGACAAATTGAGGGCATTTGTAGAACTTGTGCCCTTCTCCATGACACTTGTAGGAAGTCACGGTTGCACCCTTCTCAAGCTTCTTCACCATGGCATCACGGTTATCTTGAGAAGGTTGGACTTTACTCTTCATGTCTTGAGAGATGTCCACTTGTTCTTCATCATTCTTGCCCTTGCCCATCAAGTTTGCCAACCTCTCTCGGAGCCATTTCACTTCTCGCTTGAGCTCATCATTTTCCTTGCCTATGAGATAATCACATGATTCTACAACAACATTCTCATGGCAAGATGGTGAGCAAGATTCATCAATTAAATCAATGCAAGAAGTTGAAGCATCTACCTTGGAGTTAGGAATTGCACAAGGGATAGATGCTTCATCAAGCTCAAAAGAATTACTTGTTTTAGTCTCATTGCTCTCAAGCTTAGCTTTTAGCTCATCACACTCCTTGCTAAGCAATTTGAATTTGCACAACAAATGTTCATAATTTGTAGCAAGGGTGGCACTAAGATCGTTGAGAGCATTGAGTTCTTTAATTTCATTAGCTTGTTTCTTAAGCATTCCTTTTTTATCATGGACTAGCTCAACAAGATCATCAAAAGAGGTGGTGTCGGATTCATCATCACTTACATTGCTTTCCATACCTTGGACCATAAGGCACATGTGTGGTGATGATGAGGGACCATGCATGAAGCGGGTGGTGAAGTTCTTTCTTGATTCATCGCTTGAGCTAGAAGAACTTGATTCTCCACCACTTGTCCACGGACGGCAATAGTTGCTCTTTGCCTTGGTCTCCTTTCCTTGACCACCTTCTTCTTAGGCTTGTGCTCGACCTTGATGAACTTGATGTGTTGATGATGACGCCCTTCTCTCAAGTGGACGTTGTAGCCGTACATGTTGACTTTCTTCACATACTTGAAAATCTTCTTCACGTACTCGGCCACCATGGATTCAACCTCTTCATCACTTGAGGAATCTCCATCGTCACCATCATCACCATCATTCTCGCTTGAGCTTCCATGAGTAGCCATCCTACTCAACATCTTTTGTTGTTGGCTTGAGAGAGCATGGCTTGTAGTTGGAGAAGATGGTTCTTGGGGCTTTTCTTGGGGCGCCTTCTTTGACTTGGGCATTAGTTGAAGCTCATGTGCCATGATCTTGCTCAAGATATGAGATGGCTTCAAATCTTCGAGCTTCTTCTCGTAGATGATTGTCGTTACCAAGTCACAATCGGGCTTCCGGAGACTTTGAAGGATCCTGCGGTTGATGTTCAAGTCTGTGATGTCCTTCACACCTAAAGCATTGATCTCATTGACAAGCACATTTAGGCGTGAGTACATAGATTCGGCATTTTCATTTTCAAGTTGCTTAAAGCTATTGAATTCCTCAAGGATACAACCGTAGCGTTCATTAGCAACTTCTTTTGAACCCTCATTTTGCTCCTTGATGGTTTTCCATAGCTCATGAGCATTTTCACAAGTAAAAACTCTATTGAAAACGCCTACATCTAGTGAGGACAAAATGATACTCTTAGCAATTACATCAAATTGCTTTTCCTTTCTAGTACCATTTTCATGCCCACATCGGTGACTCTCCAAACATCAAGGTCCTTTGCTTGGAGATAGGCCTCCATGAGAACCTTCCACCGAGGATAGCCCGTGCCATCGAAATGTGGAGCCAAACCTAAGGTATCCACCCCTTTCATTCCTCTATAGAGCAACTCACTAGGCGGTGAAGCCTAACCGTTCCAATGAGCCGGTTTTCACAATTTACCAATCGAATTGGTGTATCCTTGTGACAGAAGTGAGTCCCGACTCTGATACCACTTGTAAGGAATCGGATGCCCGTTAGCCTAAGAGGGGGAGGGGGTGAATTAGGCAACTTAAAACCTTAACCTATGGCTTCACTAATTTTGCGCAAAGGTAAACTAGAACATACTATCTATATGTGCAACTAGGTTGTTCTAGTGTGAAACTCTCATCCCAAAAGAAGGTTTGCAACCTATAGCCAATCCTAGCATGATACTACTCTAGGAAAGAAGAGGCAAACAAAGATTGCAATAGAGTAAATGCGGAAACGTAAAGGGGATAAGAGGAAGCAAACTCTTGACACACGATTTATCCCGTGGTATCGGTAGGCACTTAGCCACCCCTAGTCCACGTTGTTGAAGCACTCACACAAGAGTATTGCTTCCCGGTCACCAAGTCTCTCCCAAGAGCAGCACTTGACTCGCCACAAAGGCTAGCCACTTAGGCACTTGTCAAGCTCCCTTGCTCACCTTGATGCCGCCTCCACTAAGGAGCTTCTCCACCAAGGAAGGGGGTCTCCACGTCCCCCGCACAAAGTGTCCTCACCACTCCACACCAAGCCGGAGGGTCGATGACGATTGTCGGTGAGCCACTTAGGCCCCAAGGCTTTCGGCGAACCTTGTACAACTGGATTCACTCAAGAATCACCTCACAAGGTTGGCACAACCTTGCACTCACTCAGCTCTAAGCTAAGCCTAGCACTAAGCACATACACAAAGCATGTACAAGTCTAAGGATGAGCAATTAAGCACTTGTATGGATTGGATATGATCTTGAATGTGTCTTGAACTCCTCTGCACTTCCACACAATCCAGCAACCTCAAATGGGTGAGTGGAGGGGGTATAAATAGCCCAAGGCATCAAACTAGCCGTTGGCTAAAAGCTGCTGAAAAAGGTACCGTCGGATGATCCGGCGCTATGCTTTTCCAGGGCGTCGGTTCATCCGGTGCCCCTCCCACGTCACGTAGCCGTTGAGGTTCTCTGACACAACTGTTCCGACTCTATGCTCCGACGCTACGTCGGATCATCCGGTGCTGAAGGCCTCGCATCCAAGTCGCCACTGTTAGCTTCCAACGGACCGTCGGATAGACCGACGCTTTATCTTGGCCAGGCGTCGGATCATCCGGTGCTGAAGGCTTCGTCTTGGCGCGGCTCTGTATGAATTCAAACTAAGCGTCGGATAGACCGACGGGGTCACCACTTAGACCGTCGGATCATCCGGTGCTACTGTCTTCCGTGCTCTTCCTCTGCGACTCGTCCAACGCTGCTAAATAATGGACAGTCGGTTCATCCGACGGTACCTAGGGTTTGACCCTGTGCACCAACTCGTCCGACGATTGCACCGACGCATATAAATGAGGGACCGTCAGATCATCCGACGGTGTCTTTTCTTTTCTTTTTATTGCTCGGTTTTGACCCTTTGTTTTGGCATTTTTGCATGTGGTTTTCTTGCATCCTTGTGACCTAGAAATGTCTACAAAGACATGCTCAAACAATATGGTTAGTCCCAATGATCATGTTGTCATGAATCACCAAAATCAAACTCCGAACAAATGGCATATGAGGCCATGTTCGCTACAAGAATCATCCAGTGGCGGAGGACGAAAAAAAATTGAGGTATGGCGACGTTCAGAATATATTTCATAGGAGAACAGTACACATTTACGCATAGGGTAGTGGAGCTGTAATCCAGTAACAACAGTTCATCTCGCGACATGGTATTGCTCACATATATGCTTAGATCAAAAGCTCGCAGCAGCAGCCTCCATAGACACTCATTAATTCGCAGCATCACAGTTCACAGATGAAAGGCAGAGGGTATTCGCGGCCGGATCAAGGTATGGCGAGTGCCATAGCTCGCCATACCGGGTCCTCCGCCCCTGGAATCATCGCAGTTTACCATCGCATATTGCAACGAATAGCTATCTTTCTAGGTAAATTTGGAGTTTTTCCACCCTTGTAAAAAATAGAGAACCTTCTAAATTGTGAAGAAACCAACAGACTAGATACATTTTAGAATGTAAAATTCAAATGACATTCACGAGAAAACAAAAGTTTTATGAATTACAAATAAGTCCCTAGTTTTATGTGCTAAGCACCCTTAAAAGAACTCAATCTTTGCAATGTCATCCCTAGGTGCAAATTGTGGTAACAGAGGTGAAATTCCCAGCGAGGGAAGGACTTTCCGACAACGGTAGGTGGTCAGCGAGCACTAGGGATGCACCCTTCAACCGATTTTGTATAGTTTCGGACCCGGGAATGGTCAGAAGAAGGAAGCTCTCGACGAACAGGGGGCGTGTTTGATTTCTTGCCCCTGGGCGGCTCGGCCGGCGGGCCTGGCTGTGGCCAGCCATGGCCAGGTCCTCTTGGGCAACATCTCTTGTTTGATTCAAATGTATCAAATGAGCCAGGTGAGATGAGGATTGTGTTTGATTTGAGCCCGGTTTGAATAAGATGACCATGCATCTGGATTATGGTGATGTTACCCCTCTCTTTTCTCTTTGGCATTTCATCAAACACTCTACTCGCATGCTGCTAGCCATGGCTCCTCCTCCTCGCGCCATGGCTCCTCCTCCTCCTCATACTCGTGCCATGGCGGCTGCTGCTCCTGTTCCGCCGCACACGACACGACTGCAGGGGAGATCCGCCCCGGCCACCTCGCCCGCCACCGCGCCACACACGGGCGCAACCGCGGGGAGCTCCGCCCGTGGCCATCGCCGCCGCCGCGAGCATGGGCTCGGGGAGCTTCGCGCTCGGCCGCCGCCGGCCGCGACCGCGAGCTCGTCCCGCCACCGCCGCCACGCGCGGCGGGGGGAGCTCCGCCCCCGGCCACCACCGCCGCCGCAAGCATGGGCTCGGGGGGAGCTCCGCCCGTGGCCATCGCCGCCGCCGCGAGCATGGGCTCGGGGAGCTCCGCGCTCGGCCCGCCACCGCCGCCACGCGCGCGCGCGGGAGCTCCGCCCCCGGCCACCACCGCCGCCGCGAGCATGGGCTCTTGGGGGGCTCCGCCCTCGGCCGCCGCCGCCGCACGTCGGAAGGGACCTCGCCCCAACCGCCACTGCTGCCATGAGCAAGAGGGTGAGAGAGGTGACAGGATTCAAGAAAGAGCCCCGTGAGAGCTGGCCACGGCTTGGCTCGGAAAAAACGAGAAGGAGGAGCGTTCGGCCAGAGCCACGAGAGAGAGAGGGGAAAATGGCTACCGGTAGCCTGACTCCCAACTCGGCCAACGATATCAAATAAGCGAAATTGGCCCTGGTGGGCTTGACTGGGCAAAATTGGCCCAAATCAAACACGCCCAGGGTTGCTCCATTTAATACCTCAAAATTTTTTAGTAAACAGCCTGCAACTTTTTTTAATAAAACTACTAACTCCAATTTGAAGTGAAACATATCTTCACCTGGCTTATCAGTCACCACCCAGTCATCACCCACCAGTCAACAGTATTTTCTTCAAAATTAATCAACCATCATCAACAAATTAACATTAATTTTCTCTTAAAATAAACCGGCACCACCAGCCAAACAATAGCCATGACGCATGACCTCGCAAGATGTACTAGTGTCAACTTGCCCGGAAAGATCCAACACAGTGGATCCAAACACACAGACGTGTGGTGGCCCACCTGCAGGTACCCCTCCTGCAGACTCACAGGTAGCATTAACGGATTAACCCAATCCAAACTCGTAGTCCCCACATGTCAGTTGTACCATGCTCCTCGATTTGCGACTCGAGTTCTACTGCTCTAGGCCAACCAGATAGACAGAGATAAACACTGTACTAGCCGATGTGACCTCTCAGTGTCCTTCTCTCTCCCCCTCTCTCACTATCTCTAGTGCGAAACTGCTCTCCTATCTCTCTCTAAGAAAAACCCAAGCTTTCTTTTTTTGAAAGAAGAAAAAACTCCAAGCTTGTACTAGCCTGCTAGGAAGCTACTCCCCTCTAGCTTATAGCCCCTGCCACTCTATCGCCCAGCCATACAGCTACTCGCTGTCACTGAGGCAGCGGCGCAACGCCGAGCGCGAGAACCCACGAAACCAACCAAGAGCTCAGCCCCCATTAAGGTAGGCAGGCAGGGTTGCTGCAGCACGCTTCGCCCTCCGTCGTCGTCGTCCTCCCTCCCTGTAATGTCACTCCCCCGATGCTTGTCCGCAGCTCAGTGGCTATGAGGACGACGGCCGCGGCAACCTCTCGTGCTCTCGTCGCCCTCCTCATCGTCGCCGTCGCCGTCGCCGACGATGGTTGGTGATCTGCGTCCCGTTTCGCTCCCTCCCTATCTCTCTCGCTCTCTCTCTTCTCCGGTTGTCCTCTGGTTGCGTACTGGGGAGCAAAAGATTCAGGGGGTTGGGTTTGTTAGGATTAGTATTTTATTAGCGCCGCAAGTACGCGCTTTTGGAGGCATGGTGATTCGCTAGTGCTCCATTCCCATTTCTTTATTGCCGTAAGCCGGGTCTAACACTTAACTAATCCTTGTGATTTGTGCCATTCTCATCCCATCTTCTCTTCTGCCTTTTGCCTAGCTAGAAGCAACCCTCAACCTAGTTTACCGATGTTTCAAAATGTATATCTTCTCCCTTCGCTTTCTGTTTTTGTTTCTACATGTGCCGTTTTCTGTCCTGCTCTGCTCTTTGTTGGAGCAAACTTTCAGAAGATTTAGGAATGGTTTGGGCACTAAATCATCCTTATTCCTTTGGCTCTTCAGTGACGCAAAGTGTTTTTAGTCTGTTCTGTGTGTTTTGTTTGTTAGGCAGTTACTTTGATTTTGCTGTTCACTATGATCCTGCTCCCTATGTGGGCGAATCCTGGATTCCTGGTAACTCTGTCTTTCACCATTGTGCTATTTTTGGGCTTTTTAAATCTGCTGTTCATCCACTAAGTTTGCTTTCTTGCCTCGAAAACTAGAGGAAACCGTCTCTTTCTGCTGATATTCCTTTTGCCAACCGTCTGTTCATATTTCTACCAATCTATAACCCGTTGTATCGCTGTTCTTTGTGCTGATCCGGTTGGTTTTACATCTTCCAGGGTCGACGCTGCTCGAGTTGAAGAAGTCCTTCCGCAACGTCGGCAACGTACTGTACGATTGGGGCGGCGATGACTACTGCTCCTGGCGCGGTGTCGTGTGCGACAACGTCACCTTCGCCGTCGCTGCTCTGTAAGATCAGCGTCCATTAAAGCTACCTCCTTTTCGTAGAGACTGAGACGTGTGGTCACTGATGCGAGTTGGCGCCAATGCAATGCAGCAACCTATCCGGGCTCAACCTTGGGGGCGAGATCTCTCCAGCTGTCGGCAGACTCAAGTGCCTCAGCTCCATGTACGGATATTTTCTTCTTTATCGTAATGACTGCGCCGTTGATTGGGTTGCATTTTCTGACCTGAGATAATTTGTGTGCTTTGGCATGTGCATCCAGTGATTTGAAGTCAAATGGGCTGTCCGGGCAGATCCCTGATGAGATTGGTGATTGTTCGTTGCTTAGGACACTGTAAGTGAGCTCTTTGAGTCCTCCTGATTTTTAGCCTGTGGATTTATGCATATTTCCCTTATGATTTATTTGATCTGCGGTTTTTGGTTTTAGGGACTTGTCTTTCAATAACTTGGATGGTGACATACCATTTTCGATATCAAAGCTGAAACAGCTCGAGAACTTGTGAGTCTTTGTTCTTGCTGAAGGGATACAAAAACAGCTTGCTATGATGGCCGTTTTGTAAGTTCTTGCTGATCTTGTGCTGTGTTTGTGATCTTCAAGGATATTGAAGAACAACCAGCTGATTGGAGCAATCCCATCAACACTGTCACAGCTCCCGAATTTGAAGATCTTGTAAGATGCATGGGCTACATGACTCTTATATAACGTGAATTTAATTAAACGGGTTGGTACAGAATTTCTAATGTAATACTCGTTCCAGGGATTTGGCACAAAACAAATTGACTGGGGAGATTCCAAGACTTATCTATTGGAATGAGGTTCTTCAGTACTTGTAAGTCATCCTTACAATGTTTTGTTATTTCAAAGAATGTGTACTAGCTGGACTACCACCACTGCTAGTACCCTATCTACATTATTGAGGGTCTCCTGCGCAGCAAAAGTTGGGCAGCTTTATGAGGTTTTTATGGTTTGGATAGTCTTGTGAAATGTTATTAATGTGCATAAAATTTATGTAAAGTAGTGCCTTCAATGTTGTGCCTAAATTGGTCATAATTCATTACTTAGGGGACTGCGTGGCAATCATTTAGAAGGAAGCCTCTCTCCTGATATGTGCCAGCTTACTGGCCTTTGGTACTTGTAAGTTAACCACGTGCCTTGTTTGTTACAAATTTGTTATGTTTCATCAGTCTGATGTTGAGTTCCCCATTAATTTGATCATCAGTGACGTGAAGAACAATAGCTTGACCGGGGTGATACCAGACACCATTGGAAACTGTACAAGCTTTCAGGTCTTGTACGTATATGCATTCTTCGACCCTTCTGAAATCTGAAGCTATTTAACTTTCTGTTATAATTTTTTCTAACCTTTTTTATTGGCAGGGATTTGTCCTACAATCAATTTACTGGACCAATCCCGTTCAACATTGGCTTCCTACAAGTGGCCACGCTGTATGCCTCTTTCCGTTTTTCTGAAAATAATCTTGTTACATGCCTAATAGAGTTAAGCTTACCTGAAAAATGAACACATTTTGTATTAGGTCCTTGCAAGGGAACAAGTTCACGGGTCCAATTCCATCAGTTATTGGTCTGATGCAGGCTCTTGCTGTTCTGTAAGTCTGATGATGAATCCTGTAGTTGCTAGATTATTGGCTAATCTCAAAGTGAAGCAACAGTTTCTTATTTGTCGGTGGTGAAAAAAATATGATTGCTAATTGGTACAACCTTTTACCTGTCAGGGATCTGAGTTACAACCAATTATCTGGCCCTATACCATCGATACTAGGCAACTTAACATACACTGAGAAGCTGTAAGAATTCTTATCGCCCTAGATCCAGTCAATTGCTGTTTTATATTTTAATTTAACTGTTACAATTCACCCAAGAAAAGTTTGATGCAATCATATTTTGGAGTTAATAGCATCATGCTTCTTGTGCTTGTAGGTACATGCAAGGCAATATGTTAACAGGGTCAATACCACCTGAGCTAGGAAATATGTCAACGCTTCATTACCTGTAAGTTTTAGTGTTCCTGTTATTTTATAAATATGAAAATTCAGGTTAATTATTGATCTATCTGTGTTGACAAATTGTCTGAATTCAGAGAACTGAATGATAATCAACTTACTGGGTCCATTCCACCGGAGCTCGGGAAGCTTACAGGCTTATTTGACTTGTAAGTACCTTTTTGGGTCCCTTAGTACTTTTCATGTGAGAAGTGCTTCTATGTTCTTCTGAAACTATATTGCTTCAAAATAGTTGATTGAACTCATTTTACAGGAACCTTGCAAATAACCACCTTGAGGGACCGATCCCTGACAATCTAAGTTCATGTGTGAATCTCAATAGCTTGTAAGAACAAATAATTCCTGAAGTGTTATAGGTTGTAGCACCACACGTATATGACATGCTAATTTTCTTTACAGCAATGCTTATGGCAACAAGTTAAATGGGTCCATTCCTCGTTCGTTACGGAAACTTGAAAGCATGACATATTTGTAAGTTCGAATGGGTTTTAAGCCTTATGTTGTGCTAAGAATTTTGTTTCATGGTGAGCTGCTGCTCTGCTCATGTTAATCACTTATGTTGATCCTCTTTTTTTATATGTACAGAAATCTGTCATCAAATTTTCTTAGTGGCCCTATCCCTATTGAGCTATCAAGGATCAACAATTTGGACACCTTGTAAGCTTTCATCAGCTTGCATTTTTTAGTATCATTGTCATTCTATGCAATATGTGACAAAGATATGCATGCCAGGGACTTATCCTGTAATATGATGACCGGTCCAATTCCACCAGCCATTGGCAGCTTAGAGCATCTATTGAGGCTGTAAGTGTTTGGGCCCCTGTTTCTCAGATATGTTGCCTGTTTCATGTACTGACACCAAACATGTTTCTGTAGTAACCTGAGCAAGAATGGCTTTCTCGGATTCCTCCCTGCTGAGTTTGGTAACTTGAGGAGTGTCATGGAGATGTGAGTGCCTTATTTTCTAGATTGGAACCCTTTTAAAGATCAGTTCCTTGCGTACTAGTTTGAATAACTTGACTGTTGTTGCTTCTAGTGATTTGTCCTATAATCACCTTGGTGGCTTGATTCCTCAAGAGCTTGGAATGTTGCAAAACCTGATGTTGCTGTAAGTTGTATCCTTTTAGGTCACATTTCTTTTCAAGTTCATAATTTTAATTTCAGAAGGGAAGCTTCTGATTCATCTGTGTATCTATTCATTTATATAGAAAACTGGAAAATAACAATATCACTGGAGATGTCTCTTCACTGATGAACTGCTTCAGCCTCAATATCTTGTAAGTTCATATGTAGAAAACTTATAAGGTTGCTCAAAAGTCTGTTTCTAACATTATCCTTTTCATTTGTGGACAGAAATGTATCATACAATAATTTGGCTGGTGTTGTCCCTACTGACAATAACTTCTCGCGGTTTTCACCTGACAGGTATTGTGCACCCCCATTTCCATCACTATTAAATCCGTTTACTCCAACCCGGAAACATTGTTTTAGTTTTCTGGTCATTTTCAGCTTCTTAGGTAATCCTGGATTATGTGGATATTGGCTTGGTTCTTCATGTCGTTCCACCAACCACCAAGAGAAACGTAAGAATAATTTTGCATTGATGAATTGTTTGAAAGTAAACTTTATTCACATGATAAATTTCCCACATTTCTTACCCTTGATTTTGTATGCAGCACCAATCTCAAGGGCTGCGATACTTGGCATTGCCGTGGGTGGACTTGTTATCCTCCTGATGATCTTAGTAGCTGTTTGCAGGCCACACAGTCCACCTGTTTTCAAAGATGTCACTGTAAGCAAACCAGGTAATGCATCGTTTGAGTTTGGAATTTACTCTTACAAACATCAGTTCTTTCATTAACTTTTGAAGTTTAATACCATATATTGCTCTAATATTTAGTTCCTAATAAACTTATCAAACAATGCTATTTTGTGGAGTTGTAACTTGTCACTCATTGTTGATACGGTAGAACAGTATTAATACCTTGTAATAGATATGCATGCTGTTGCAGTGAGCAATGGTCCCCCGAAGATGGTAATCCTTCATATGAACATGGCCCTTCATGCGTACGAGGATATAATGAGGATGACTGAAGACTTGAGTGAGAAATACATCATTGGGTATGGGGCGTCAAGTACAGTTTACAAATGTGTTCTGAAGAACTGCAAACCAGTGGCAATAAAAAAGTTGTATGCCCACTACCCGCAGAGCCTGAAGGAATTTGAGACTGAGCTTGAGACTGTTGGTAGCATCAAACACCGGAATCTAGTCAGCCTTCAAGGATACTCACTATCACCTGTTGGGAATCTTCTCTTCTATGATTATATGGAAAGTGGTAGCCTTTGGGATGTTTTACACGGTAAGTCCAGCAGCCAACACATGCACCCAAGTTTTTTTTTTGGGGGGGGGGGGTGTCTAGGAATCAGGAGAGCAGTTTAATTAATCAATTGGTAGCCAGTGCCACTGCGCGTCTTTCCATTTCAATAGTCTTTGTTTGTTCCTCTATCACATAACACCAACTGGGACATCAAGGCAGTTCATGTTTTGGTACAGGCTTCCTAATTTTTGATTTCAGATATTCAGACAGAACTACTATGACTGCATCATGATAAAAATCTTTCTTATTTCAGAAACTTCATCCAAGAAGAAAAAACTTGACTGGGAAACTCGCCTCCGGATTGCGCTCGGTGCAGCTCAAGGCCTTGCTTACCTTCACCATGACTGCAGTCCGCGAATAATTCATCGAGATGTAAAATCGAAGAACATCCTCCTTGACAAAGATTATGAGGCCCATCTTACAGACTTTGGGATCGCAAAGAGCTTGTGTGTCTCCAAAACTCACACGTCCACCTATGTCATGGGTACTATTGGCTACATCGATCCTGAGTATGCTCGCACTTCCCGCCTCAATGAAAAGTCTGATGTCTACAGCTATGGCATTGTTCTACTGGAGCTGCTGACTGGCAAGAAGCCAGTCGACAATGAGTGCAATCTCCATCACTTGGTAACTATTTTTCAGTCCAGGACTCGTTTTCTTCAGCCTATATTGCTTTGGATTCCAGTAGTGCCCAATAATTGCAGAACGAGATGTCCATTAGGCTTGTGTTCCTACCAGGGGACCAGCAACATGAAACCTAGCATGTGAGTAGATCTATCTGTACTGTAGACTTGCTGTCGACTGGTGAGCTGATCCATTGGATCTGCTGACTGAAAGCTCCATTATAAGTTGCTGTGTATCCCCCCTAAAGCCTGCCATCAGTGTCCCCCTATCATCAAATAATAGATTGGAAGCAAAAAATGAACAAGATAACAGTGGGTTTTCATGTGCCCATCAGTAGCTTTTCCATGTGTTGAAGTGACATCTGAAGTCACCTCAATTTTAAACATGTGGACCATAAGCCGAAATGACAATTCATATGCGCAGCAGTGGAGCTATAAATTAGGAGTCATTTCGTTATTCTAGTATCAATCCATTCCTGAAATTATAGTCTACCCTGCTTTCTGATTAGGAGCTATATATATATAGTTTGAAGTAAAGGAAGTTTGTTTAATGCTTTCTGATTAGCAGATATGTCACCTACATATACTGCATTTCAAGGTGTAATCAGTTCTCAACCAATGCTTCACTCTTCAGATCCTATCGAAGACGGCAAGCAACGAGGTCATGGAAACAGTGGATCCCGACATCGGAGACACATGCAAGGACCTTGCCGAGGTAAAGAAGGTGTTCCAGCTCGCGCTGCTCTGCACGAAGCGGCAGCCGTCGGACCGGCCGACGATGCATGAGGTGGTGCGCGTCCTGGACTGCCTGGTGAACCCCGACCCTCCGCCGAAGCCGTCTGCGTCCGCCCATCAAACGTCTGGTGGCCAAGCGCCGCTGCCGTCACCGTCCTCCGTCCCGAGCTACATCAACGAGTACGTCAGCCTGCGGGGCACCGGTGCACTCTCCTGCGCCAACTCGACCAGCACCTCGGATGCCGAGCTGTTCCTCAAGTTCGGCGAGGTCATCTCGCAGAACACGGAGTAGGGAAGAAGAGGTCTGAAGGGAGTTCAGGTGGCGGTGGCGGAGGCTGGTGGTGCAGGTAGAGTGTAGTAGTAGCTGACTGACATTTTGTCGAAGATGTGTTGGGCTGGATACTGGCAATGCAGGAGATGGATTAACAAGTGACTTCGTTGGGTGTTGTTAAACTGTAAAAAGTCGTGCGTTTCCAGAGCTTGTTCCTCTTCTCTTCTTTTCACCACTTTTCCTTGGTCTAACTTAGGCGGAGGCTGCATTGTTCTTGTTCATCTCTCTCTCTCTCTCTCTCTCGCTCCTGCATGATCTTTTTTCAGTGTATTTTCGCCGTGTTGAAAGTTGGAACCATGGGAGGTGTCGAGGTGAGGTGACCTTAATCTGCATGAACAATGTCTGTAAACGGCAGAGAGCAGCACTGGATTTTCTGGGATCTTTTTCCTCCCGGACCTGGACCCCGGACGTAGGACGTCTGCCGGTGCCATGCCGTGGCCCCCGGGCACCTGAAGATCGGCATGTGCTGGTTGTGCGGATGTCGCGGGGCTCGTGGACGGACGCGTCGGCCCCGTGGCGTGTCAGGGAGGCGTAAATGATGCGAGGCGAGAGGTTGCAGGAGGACGCTGGGACCTGCCGGCCAGATGGGGTTGCAGCGCGAGTGAAGGGGGGTGGTGACTGATTGATGGCGTAGGGCCAAGGAGGATGGGATGGGCGGTGCAGCGCAACGCCATCCTCGTGAACCCGAGGATCGCAGAGGACGGACGAGAAGCTTTCGCCCAGTTCAGGCCAGGCCAGCCGTGGCTGGGACCTGACTGACCATCTGCGGGATTCTAACTTTCTCAGCCGTGAGTGCGTGGGTCAGGATGAGAACTGGACGGTTCCATGGTGCACAGCGAACCGTCGGCACTCGGCAGCCTGGGACCAGACAGCCTGAACGCAGCAGAGAATTCTCACCTGCCGGGAAATGTATGTATTGCGGCACCGGATTCTGGATCCGCAAGCTCTCCGCTGCCGACTTGGGTTGGGGAGTATCGATTACGACAGCATTGCCAACGAAACGGCAATCGAGAAATTGTACGCGACGTTCTCTCAAAAAGAACTTGTACGCGACAAAAGAAATGTATCCCAGGAAGGAGGGAGGTGGTGCAGCATTGATATGGGCCTTACCTTCTCACCTCGTCGTCGCCGGAGCCGGAGGAGACGGCGGCGCCCTACTTCACCCGCGGCGGCAGTTGGACGACCCGGCGGCGGAGCAGTCGTAGGCTTGGGCTGGAGGAGCGTCGGGTTGTGAATTTTTATGGGCTTGGCCCGAGTAACGAGGAGGGAGCAACGAAAATCTGGCTCAAAATTGTCTTTCCTAAGAAAGTGGGCCAAAGTTCAAGGACAAAGAGAAGAAAGCGGGAGAATTATATAGCTTGCTTGGTAGCTTGACCAAATTCTTAGCCTGCGTGCAGCAAGATGACCTCCGGCGATTTTTTATATTTTTTAATTATTTTGCAAATTTATACGATCTTCAAAATTTAACAAAAATAAACCTCTACCACCGTGGGTCACAGCGAAAAAGCCTACCGCCGTAGGGCATAGTGGCCGCAGATCCAACCGTCATGGCCCACAACGGTAAGGTTACCGCCAACGGTCGGGTGCAGGGTATGGGCCCCGCGCCACCTTACCGTCGTGCGCCACGACAGTTGGACGTGCGGCCGCCGTGGGCCATGGCGGTTGGCTCTTTCCGCCGTGGTGGACGGCAACAACCACCCCTATATAAACGGCGACGGCGTCCGCCGTCCCTCACACTGTCGCCGCCCCCTCCTTTCCTTCCGCCGCCTCTCTGAGATAAGTTTTCTTCCTTTTTAAATTAATTTAATTAGTGTAACTAGTGCAGAAGATTAGTTTTCAGATTAGAAAATTTAGAAATTAGTTAATTTAATTAGATTAGATTTAGAAAATTAGTTTTTAGATTAGAAATTTATTTTAGATTAGAAAATTTGAAAATTAGTTAAGTTAATTAGTTTAGATTTAGAAAATTAGTTTTTTAATTTAGAAAAAATATATGTTAGTTAATTTAATTAGTTTAGATTTAGAAATTTAGTTTTTCAATTAACAAGTGTAAAAAGTAGTTTATCTGTTCAGGAAATTGTCGAAATAAGTTTATTTTGTTTAGAAAATATAGAAAACTAGTTTATCTATTTTAGAAATTGTAGAAATTATAGAAATTATTGTAGCTTCTTTAGGAAATATAGAAAATTAGTTTATCTGTTCGGCATGCGTAGAAATTGTCGAAATTACTCTAGTTTGTCTAGAAAATATAGAAAATTATTTTATCCATTTCAGAAATTGTAGAAATGATAGAAATTACTTTAGATTCTTTAGAAAATATAGAAAATTAGTTTATCTGTTATAGATATTGTATAAATTACTTTAGCATGTTTAGAAATTTTAGAAAATTACTTTGTCTCGTTTAAAAATGTAAAGAACGTGCAAAATTAGTTTATCTATTCAGGAAAATGTCGAAATTAGTTTAGGGTGTTTAGAAAATATAGAAAATTAGTTTATCTATTTTAGAAATTGTAGAAAATTACTTGAGCATGTGTAGAAATTATAGAAAATACTTTAACTTCTCTAGAAAATATAGAAAATTAGTTTATCTGTTATAGATATTGTATAAATTACTTTAGCATATTTAGAAATTCTAGAAAAAATACATTATCTCGTTTACAAAATGTAGAGAACGTAGAATATTAGTTTATTTATTCTAAGAAATTGTCGAAATTACTTTAGGTGTTTAGAAAATATAGAAAATTAGTTTATATATTCTAGAAATTGTAGAAAATTAGTTTATCTATTTTAGAAATTGTACAAATTCTAGATAATTACTTTACCTCGTTTACAAAAATGTAGACAATGTACAAAAAATCTAGAAAATATAGAAAGTACTTATCTAGTTTTTTAATTGTATATTTAATTTTTGTATGCAGTTGTAGCTATGGATCAGGCTCAGTTTTAGGTTCAGGCTCAGGCTGCTTGTACTGAGGTTGAGGCGTACGTGACGCCTGAGTTGTTGGACAGGGAACTCGACCGCAAGCACTGCTCGTTCCTGTCCGCCGTCCTTGGAGAGGATGTTGGACACGTGCGTTCCCGTGCTACGCACACGTTGTTGCCGATCCACGACCTTTGGGTTCCCAAGTACGTGAACTGATGCTATGTTATTGTTTGTACCTTCATTTATCCTTTTGTTGCAACTAATAAATTACCTTGTTTGTTTCAGGCTACGCGCTGCAGGACTCCTGCCTGTAGTGCGGTTAGTCCAGGGGACAAACAATGGGACACGATTCCTCGGAAGGATCGCATGACACGGTTCCAGTACGACTTCTCCCTCCTTAGCGCGCTTCTGGACCACTGGAGGCCGGAGATGCACATGTTTCACTTCACCATTGATGAGATGACATTAAATCTTTAGGACACGTCCCAGTTGATGTGCCTTCCTTGTGCGGGCGAGCCGCTACGGGCTCTGGACATCTCTGCTGAGTGGCGTATAGAGTTCCTCGCTTGGTTCGCGAACGTTCCTCGGAACGATCGCGCCCACGCCCCGTACCAGGAGTTTGCGAACGCTCACGGACCCACCTTGACTTGGTTGCAACAGTTTAGCGTACGTACATTTACCTCATATTTCTCTTCATTTTTGAATATATGGAGACAATGTAACTCATGTTTGATTTTGTTTGTGCATGTTGATTACCTAGCTGATGACGCCGATCAGGAGACAGTCCACAGGTTCTTCGAGGCGTACCTGTTGTGGTTGTTTGGGTTCGTGTTGTTCTGCAGTTTGCAGGGTGACTGTGGGGCATACACCCCGGGTACCGCATGGAAGGAAGCAGACAGACTCCTAGTAGAATTCCCCTATACTCCTACTAGGACTCGTGCCATGTAATCCTACTAGGACTCCTACCTTATAACCGACTAGGTTCCCGCCCCCTGGACTATATAAAGGAGGGCCGGGTACCTAGCCGCACATCCACAATCCCTCCGGGGAACAACACCAAGCGCAGGCGCAATACTACTCCAAACGGACGTAGGGTAGCTACTCCGCTACCCGAACTCGTATAAATCTTGTGTCTTGTGTCCTCGCGCGTACCTTCGGGTTCCAGATCATGGCGATCCCCACCTTCTACCTTGCTGCGGGTACCTCCCATGGAGGTCGAGTGGTTTAAACACCGACAGCTGGCGCCCACCGTGGGGCCATCGACATGATCACCAGGCGAATTCGAAGGACCTTCATCTACCCAGATCAATCTACTCTACTGCAAGCAAATCGCCAAGTGGCAAACCCAAGCAAGTCGCCGATTGTGGCGAAACGGACTCGATCTCCGTATTCTGTCCGCGCGTTGGTAGAAGTCGCTGTATCCGAGTGGATCACCCAAGATGAAGCGGAATCAATGCTAATTCTTCCGTCTCGGATTCCCAGCCATCAAGACCGCACAAGAGAAGGACACGAACCTAACTGTTGTCTCGGCCGACTCTGTTCCGAGTACAAGTCTGCCTTTTCTTGGTGCGGGCAAATAACCCTGCTACTTGTTGTGCATGCACGTGATGACTAAAGTGTGCATTTAGCTCTTGGCTATGTGCACATAGACGGCTACACCAACAAGCTCTACTACTCACGTGCAAAACAATTGGTTGATCATCTTGCTAAGTGACGTAACCGGGAGGCATCAAATTGGTATGAATCGCTACAAGCACACATGGAAGGCTACCAGGGAAGCATCAAGATCAACGCCATGCACCGCAACTACTCGTCTTGCGGCTGCACTGACTCTACTTTACCTACGTCGTGCGCCACGACTACTCGTCATCCGGCCACACGCACTCTACATCAACCTCGCCGTGCGCCGCGACTACTCGTCTCCGGCCGCACGCGCTCTACGTCGACCTCGCCGTGCGCCGCGACTACTCGTCTCCGGCCGCACGCGCTCTACGTCAACCTCGTCGTGCACCGCGAGTACTCATCACCACTCTCCCGGCTGCAGCGATCTACTTCGTCTTCGCCGTGCGTCCGGGTGCCTCGGCACGTCGCGCGGCTCGTCGCGCCGCTCGTCGTCGACTACTCCGCGTCGCGCAGTCTCGTTGTCGTCGACTACTTTGTCTCCGCCGCGCGTCCGGGTGCCTCGGCACGTCGCGCGGCTCGTCACGTGGCTCGTCACGTCGCTCATAGTCGACTACTCCACCTCGCGCAGGCTCGTCGTCGACTACTTCGTCTTCGCCGCGCGTCCGGGTGCCTCGGCACGTCGCACGGCTCGTCGCGCCGCTCGTCGTCGACTACTCCGCGTCGCGCAGCCTCATCTTCGTCGACTACTTTTCCTCCGCGCGCGTCCGGGTGCCTCGGCACGTCGCGCGGCTTGTCACGCGGCTCGTCGCGCCGCTCGTCGTCGACTACTCCGCCTCGCGCGAGCTCGTTGTCGACTACTTCGTCTTCGCCACGCGTCCGGTGCCTCGGCGCGTCGCGCGGCTCGCCACGCGGCTCGTCGCGCCGCTCGTCGTCGACTACTGCGCCTCGCGCGCGGCTCGTCATCGACTACTTCACCTTCGCCGCGCGTCCGGGTGCCTCGGTACGTCGCGCGGCTCGTCACGTGGCTCGTCGTGCCGCTCGTCGTCGACTACTCCGCGTTGCGCAGTCTCGTCGTCGACTACGCTGTGCGTCGCGACTGCTTGTCTCGCGGCAACACTGGCTCTACTTCGAGTACGCCGCGCGCCGCCACGACGTCGTCTTTTGGTCACATCGTGTCGACCATTCATCTTGACTAGTTCTCCAAACTAGTGGAGAACGACAGTCACGCCCCCAACAACTAGTCGGAATCAACTCTGACTAGTCGACTTCAACAACAACCGTCGCGGCTCCATCGCCGATCGCCACGGCTTCATCATCAGTCTACCCAGGCAGCAACGGCTAAGTCATTTATTTAAATGATTACTGTTTTCTTGGCTTGTCCTCCTCATCATGTAGGACTACTTGCCGACTACTCATTTGTGTATGCTTCTCGGCAGGTTTTCACGGGAGCTACACTCTGCTGACTACTCTTGGGGTATATCAATCAAGTCGCCACGAGCCTACTTCATCAACTCGGGGGCTATCCCTAGGAGGCAGTTTCTAAAGTCCGCTACGTGCGGCAATCTACATTCGACTTTTAAAGTCGCATTCTAAAGTCCTCTCCGTGCGGCAACTTAAAGTCGACTCCGGTCGCATCTTCACCTGCTTCGGTGGCATACTACGTGTGTAAGCTTCGATGGAACCTAGCTGTAAGCGGCCCTCGGGTCCTGGCGACGATGGAACCTAGTTGCACGTGGTCTTCATGCTCTGTACCATGGGTCCAAGTACCCTAAGTACTCGCGCTCCGTACCTTGGGTCTGAAATCCATGGCCCAGGTACGCAGGTCGACTCCGGTCGCACCTTCAAGCCCGCTCCGGCGGCAATCATACCTTGGGTCTGAAATCCATGGCCCGGGTACACAAGTCGACTCCGGTCGCACCTTCAAGCCCGCTCCGGCGGCAATCGTACCTTGGGTCTGAAATCTATGGCTCAGGTACTTAAGCCCACTCCGGTGGCACAAGCCGACTCCGGTCGCACCTTCAACCCCGCTCCGGCGGCAATCGTACCTTGGGTCTGAAATCCATGGCTCAGGTACTCAAGCCCACTCCGGTGGCACAAGCCGACTTCGGTCGCAATCTTAAGCCCGCTCCGGTGGCAAAACTACTCGTTTTCTTTGATTTTTCATTCGCTTTGGCTTTCCGGAAAGAACTTTTCGTTTTTTGCATCTTAAGTCCACCCCACGTGGCACAAAGTCGACTATTGTAGTCGCATCTCAAAGTCCGCTCCGCGCAGCATCCTAAAGTCGATTTCTAAAGTCGCATCTCAAAGTCCGCTCCGCGCGGCACAAAGTCGACTTCGGTTTTCAAGTCTCATTCCAAAGTCCGCTCTGCCGGCATCTAAAGTCGACTTCGGTCGCATTCAAAGTCCGCTCTGACGGCATGGCTACTTTTAAGCTCCACGACTCGATGCCGAAATTACTACTCGGAATCTCTCCAGCTCGGGGGCTGCACTCAACATACTACTCGAGGATAACTTCAGCATGCCTTGCTAGCTCTCAAGCTCGGGGGTTCCGCACCAACAACTACTCGATGTGGCTCATATGGCTCTCTTATCTCGGGGGCTACACGCTGCAAGAGTATTCGGATGATGGCTTTCGCGAACACTGAAGACCCTTGGATTGATTACCTAATCATTTCAAGGCTCGGGGGCTACTATGCTACACCCATCGTTCATTTTTTTCAAGACAAGATTCGGAATCAAGATTGACCCTCAGCTAGAGTCTGCAACTCAACCTAAGGCTCGGGGGCTACTCCATATGGAATGCGATTTTGCAACCGCACTTCCATATAATCTCGACTTCAAGACGGATGAGCTGGGCCACCTTTCAGCCTCGCGGCAGTTCAAGTACTATTGAAGACTTCTCCAAGCAGTACTCGAGGACGCTCAAGAACTACTCGAAGAGGCTTCAAGACTACTCGAACTACTAATCTTGACTCCAACGTGCTCGAGGGCTTGTCGGGCATACACCCCGGGTACCGCATGGAAGGAAGCAGACAGACTTCTAGTAGAATTCCCCTGTACTCCTACTAGGACTCGTGCCATGTAATCCTACTAGGACTCCTACCTTGTAACCGACTAGGTTCCCGCCCCCTGGACTATATAAAGGAGGGCCGGGTACCTAGCCGCACATCCACAATCCCTCCGGGGAACAACACCAAGCGCAGGGCGCAATACTACTCCAAACAGGATGTAGGGTAGCTACTCCGGCTACCTGAACCTGTATAAATCTTGTGTCTTGTGTCCTCGCGCGTACCTTCGGGTTCTAAATCATGGCGATCCCCACCTTCTACCTTGCTGCGGGTACCTCCCATGGAGGTCGAGTGGTTTAAACACCGACAGCGACACAGTGGCGAAGTACTTGATCCCCCACGCTCGTAGGATCACCGACGCGCTCTTGGACGCCGTGCCCCAGATCAGTTGGGGCAACTCTGTTGTTGCGGGCACATACAGGGGCCTGTGCTCGGGGGTGTTGAAGCGTCGTTCGGCGGAGCCGATCCTTCTCGGATGTCCTCTACTTCTTCAGCTCTGGTGCCACAAGCGGTTTACGATTGGTCGGCTAGTCGTCCCCCTTTACGCGTACGAGCCCCTGTCAAAGGGCCACGACCCCCTCGACCGTTTCACCATGGGCTCGTTGTGGTGCCTCCGCACGGTAATTTCTTACCTTTCACTTTCAATTTGTCTTTCCATTTTGTCTAGTTTGTTCAATCCACATTTAGGGTTCACATTTGGTTTGTATGCAGACCTCGTACGCCCACGACCAGACGAAGTGGGTGTACAAGGACTTCGTCGTTCAATTTGATGCTGTCACGGACGCGGACTTCAGGTGGACGCCCTACTCAGAGGAGGCTGTCGCGACCCGCGCACCACAGAGGCTCTCGTCTTTGTGCTTCTAAGACCAGCACTACTGGATGACGAGGACATCGTTGCTGTTCGATAGGTACGTTGAGGAGTACGCCGTACACACGGTGATGAGGCATTCGACCGCTACCAGGAGTGGCTTGTGCCTGTGGTGCACACTGTTCCTAGCACCCACCATAGGTGAGTTCTCGTCAATTTAATTCAGCGTTCAAAGATTTTAGCTATTGACAAATATGTTTAATTCATCATAGGTGGTCTCAGAGGGGAGTTGTGGGGCGTGTTGATGTACGTCCCACCACAGCCACCAGCGTCGGTTCCGGACACGGCGAGGGCGATAGTTCCTAGTGTCCCGTACCCGATGCGTCGGGATCAGCACTACGACGTGACGATGAGTTTGTAAATGCAACTAATTTTTCTTATGATACTTTACATTCTAGCATTTATTAATAATTTCTTTTGCAGTTTGACGTGATTGCAGACCTTTCACATATTGTAGGGGAGTCAAAGGCGAGGTTGAACCTCATGTCACACCAGGAGATCGAGCATACGTTTGATAGGATACAGGCCATCACCACGAGCTTCCTTGCCGCGGTCAACTATCGCGGCAACCCGGCTCTACTCCTATTTCCACGGTACCCCTAGTCGTCCTCCAGCTCCGTCTCGACTGGTCGTTCCCACACGACACCGTCGTCCTTGTCACGGACACCCTACCCGGCGCGCCCTTCGGTGCATCCTCTCTTGAGGATGTCTGTGACACCCCAGGTTTTTATTTAACCATAGTAGACGATCAACTCTGCTGACAGTGGTCAAACCATGGTCAACCTGGGTCCTCACCTCGAAAACCTCACCAACCAACCCTAATGACCCTATTGGTCAAGTCAATACACATGTGTGTTCAAACCTTGGTCAAATGCACGGTCAAACCCTACCTAAACCCTAGTGACCTTGAATGTCTGCCGGAACTTTTGTCGCGTTCTCCAAATTTCACCTTAACACTTCAAAATCTACCAATATGAAAGTTGTTCAGTTTGTCGAGGGACACAACTTTCATGTAGGATGGCATTTCCAATTTTGAGTGGAAAAGGGTGGAAATCTTGGTCAACTGCCAGCACCTTCTGTTCATTGACACTGAATGACATTCAAACTTTGGGTGCAATTTATGCAAAAACTGTTGAGAAAAACACCATGTGGTCTTTGTGAAAGTTGTAGAGGATAGTGAGATCTACAACTTTCCTATTCAAGGCTTTATGCACTTCTGTTCAAAATTCTGGAGATATTCGTGTTCAAACAGGGGCACAACGAAACGAAATCGAGTTAGCCGGCGCCGCACCGTGACGTTGCGCGCTCGCGCGCCGTGCCGCCCGAGGCCACCCGCCGACCGAAGCCGCGCCTTCCCCACGCGCCCACGCCCCGAGGCTCCTTGAAGTCCTCTCGGGCCGTGTGTCGCCGCCGTCCGCGCCGTCGCACGGCCGGGTGCGCGCCACGGACCGTCGGTCCATCCGCGGCGCCTGTTGACGGTGAATTTCCGTCCACCTAGAGTACTTGTTATACATTGGTTTCGATTATGATTTGCAACTAACCCGCCACTAGGCATACTAATGATGTAACAAGTTCACACTTGCATGTCGATTCTGGAGTTTGTTGTTTACGCAGGAAATCTACTCTAAAGAGGAGACTTTCGGGATAAGTTCATCAAGCACTTCAAGAGAAGATCATGAAGCCCGTCACAAGTCAAGACACGAAGTGAACAAGACTCCAAACAACCCAAGGACCGAAGCATCAACACGCGAAACTCCGGGGACTTGGATGTTTACCAACGAGATCAACTCGGCCCGAGAGATATTCTCGCATGACTCGGGACAACATGATCTTTCGGTACAGATTCGGAGACTTAAACGGCCTTTAATGGCAAAAGTTTGACTACCAAAGTTGTGGGCCTTGACGATACCTTCGATTTGGACATGTGGAAGGCCCAATTTGGATAAGGGAGCTAGGAGATATGGCCCCCGAAATCCCTGCTGCGCAGTCAGTCCGAAATCAGAACAGATTATCTTCCAAGGCCGATTTGGATATCTTATCTTCGTTTTTAAGGAAAGAAATGAATACCAAAGTTGAAGATAATTTCGTGGCACACAACCTGGACACCGAATTTGCATTATTTGGAGTCCGAACGTGGGAGATATGGCGTTGGCAAGGAAGGACTGCGAATCAAGAAAATCTGGCTGATTTTATGGAAACCAAGGTTGCTTCTCTCCCAAGGAGGATTTCGTGCAAGGCAAGGTGGAGCACGCCCAAAGGCACCTTAAGGACATAAATACAACCCCCTAGGCGCCCCAATATGGACCCATCGAAAAAATCATCCTACTGACGCCAATCACCAGAAAACCGCCGCCACAAGATGAGGGAGAGAGTTAGATGAGCTCGTCGCAAGGATCAACGCCGGCGGAGAGAAGGAAGCAAGAGGAGGACTCCAAGCCGTTGGCCTAGGGGTGTTCCCAAGCCCCATCACCGTCATCTTTATCGACGACGTTCTCCGGAGTCTCCATCACCCCTATGTGCTTCAATCCGTGTAAGATGATGGGGTAATGTCTCCGTTCATCCCTAGGATTAGATGGATACATTCTATGTGATCGCTACTCGATTTGTGGTTTCAATCTATTGTTTTCATGTTGATGATGCTTTGATGATTAAGGTTAGCTACCATGTTTTTCGGGCGTATGATATCCGCTACTCCCATAGATTCCATCAACATACCGTGTCCATCATAGGTCTAGTCATGAATACCTTCGCGTAGTGACGAGTACGAGAGGAGGGAAAGGGCGAAACCGTGGTCACAACCCCCGGTAGATTGGTTTACCGCTTTCGTGTAGTAGATGCATACCATGTTATCCTAGATCCTAGGGAGGGAACGCTTATCTTTCTTGCTCACTCTCTTGTGTTCACCGTTTACCATCTAGTTTAACCCTAGATTTGTTTGATCAACTTAACTTAGATTAACTTAGGTTAGATTGTCTTTACCTTTAGATTAATACTCTCTTTCAAAGGTTTTTCATTCAACTAGATTAGTACTTGGTTAAGCGCTAGTAATCCCCTTGCTCCGCGGATTGACAAGAACCTTGGGAATCCCGTGGTGAAAAAGGTGTAGGTCTGTGTAGGTCCGTACGCTTGCGGATCGTAGGTGGATACGAGTTTTATCCGTCAACAAGCCCCTTTTTCTGGCGCCGTTGCCGGGGAGCAAGCCAGTTTGCTACGTTTAATCTAATATTAATTTTGTTGATTACTAACACCTAACCCTTATTTTCTAAAAAAAAAGAAAAAAAAAATCTTTTTTTGTTTTTCTTTCTACTTTTCTTGTGCCTAGATGGATTTGTTCACCTCACAATTGGAAGACGAAGAGATGTCGCTAAGGGAGCTAGCAATGCCGTCAATGGAAGACATTGAGATGCAAAAATCAGATTTGACGTTTGCTACAACCCACTATGAAGTGAAGCCCGGAATCATCAAGTTAGTGGCGACAAAACCATTTAGAGGATTGGAGGATGACAACCCATATAGACACATTAAGGAATTCACGATGTTATGCAACACGGTGCAACAAAAAGGAGTTCCGCCACTTGGTTCAAGTGGAATCTTTTTCCGTTCTCTCTCGAAGATGAAGCGCGAAGATGGTACACACTTGCGTCCGTTGAAGCAAAAGGAAATTGGGATGAGCTAGTGAAGAAGTTTCTTTTGAAGTTCTTTCCCATAAGCAAGGTCCAAGACTTAAGGAGGCAAGTGCTCACTTTCAAGCAAGGAGAGGATGAAGGAATTGATGAAGCATGGGACCGTTTTAATGAACTACTTGAGCAAGGCCCGAACTTGGGATTTTCCGGTGACTTGATGTTGCATACCTTTTATTTTTCACTAACCCCTAACTCGTCTCGTTTTGTAAGCATGTGTGCAGGTGGTGATATAATGGATAAAACAATTAGTGAAGCCGCACAAATCTTACAAAGGATAAGCAATGGACAAAGAACACTACGAGATTGGCAAAGATGTTGTCGAGAGGAGCAAAATGACAAAAGCAAGCCCAAGGTGCTTGCTGAAATTTCTGGAAAAGATGAACCGGAGGTCAAGGAAGATGAACCGACCATTCAAGAAATTGATGATCCACTTCCCAAGGTAAGAGACGACATTTCGGATGTTAAAAATGTTGAAACTAACATGAATGTAGGCCGAAGTATGTGGAATGCTAGACCATTGGCGGAGTTCAAGCAATCCGGTTGGGTTCAAGTTGATTTCGCCCCACTAATCAACTACCGAAGGAAGGAGGAACGCCGACACGTTGCCAAACTAATTGAAGATATATTTGATCAAGAGATGAGTGGAGAGTCGATCCAAAAGATGTTTGAAGAAGAAAGAGAAGAAGGAGATGAAGGATGGATCGACCGGTTTGACAACTCAAAGATTTATGATGAAGGAAGAGAAGAGTACAACCGTGATGAGCCTAGTGACTCAAAGGATAAATGGGAGGAGATAGGACTCAAGCTAGATGATAGCTTGTGTGCTATTGAAGCCTACACACTAGCAAATCAAGACATGGAAGTACTCAAGGATGAAGGAAAGAGTGAATCAACAATGAGCGATCTTGACGACATGTGGTACATGGAAGATAAAGAAAGCAACATACAAGTCTTTGAAGATGAAGATTTGGTTGATAAAGAAGACTTCAAAGAAGAGATGAATGCGTACATAGTTAAAGGATTACATGTTCCACATGATGAGTTGAAGAAATTGCAAGATGGTGATGAAGAGGCAACTACACTTGTTGAGATCGATTCGCCCTCAACACCGCTAGATGAACCAAATATCACTCTTGTTGAAAAAGCTCTAAGGCCAAGGTACGCGCTTAAATCTCAAGATATTATTGGTATTGATGTTGATAAATTCAAATACTCATGCTCAACCAATAGTATGAATGATACTTTAATGTCTATGCCTTGTTCCAATAGTGATCATGTTGATAGGCTAGATTTTCTTGAGAATGAAAAAGAGGAAACATTTATTTTTGATCCAATTAATCTCACACCTAAACAACCTTTGCCTAATGATGAGCTAAGTGCTATGCATGAAACATATGCTTCTTTTATTTACACCTTGACTTGTTGCTACAATTCACATGTGGTGTTAATTATGGACGCGTATGTTTACAATAAGTTTTGTAAATCTCGATCACGCTTTGCGCTTGGTCAAGCTAATGACCTTAAAGAATCATATGTCGGGAAAGGCCCGATTTTCACTAACCATGTAGACAAGGCTTGAATAATGAAAAAAAAGAAGTCATGCCTAATAGAGTTGCAAGATAAATCATCAACCTCTCCGAATCCCGCGATGGATGCTGCTGTCTTCATCAATTTGAGAGCTTGTTCAGAGGTGTACAAATGAAGAAAATGAGATATTCAGAAGATCCATCAAATTACCATTCCAACGCATCAAGAACCAACAAGTTTGAAGACCCGTGCAAGGAGTTATGGAGGAAAATTGAGCGCTGCGCGTTCTGAAATTTCTGGACAGATTTCATCGCCGAAGTAAAACGGACGTAACTCTCTTGTCCGGAGTCCGATTTGAGCAAATGAAGACTCGTTGGAAAGGAAATTTTGTGTACTGTGCAATGGAGTAGAGATTGAGTATACTTTCTGTTCTAGACATTAAAAAAATCATGGAGTGAAGGTAGCACCGAAGGACGATAAAGAAGGAGATAACGATGAAACAAAAGGATGCTTTGGGCAAGTCTTCTATAAGTGATCAAGCACAACATGGGAAGTAAATTAAAGCTGCATTGGTACCTTTTATTCTTGCATGAAGGGCCATGGCTATGCAACGAAAAGAAGGTATGTGAAAAAGTCGAGCTCTATGACTTTAAATGAAGCGCTTTTCGGGAGGCAACCTGTTTCTTTATGTTTTTATTCCTTTCTTAGAGAGAATAAAGAATGACACTATCTTATGATGATCAACTTGTGGTTATTAATCTAAGTTCAGTTTTTTAGAACCACCATCATGTTCATGATAATATTTATTTGCATGCATTGCATTTTGTTATCAACATGATGTTTCTTTGCATGTACATGTTTTGCATATAGTTGGCTTGGTTGTTTTAAGGCTCAATGATGTATGCTTTCATATCCATGTTAATGCTCCAGCTGGGCATTTTCCTTTTGTGATCTTGTGTAAACATGGTGTTTAAACATGATTTCGGACCATCATCATTAAGTTCGATAAACCTTGCTAGCTTTTCATATGTTTTCATGTTGCATTGGTTAGTTTATAAGCTCTGCAATGCTCTTAATTTTCCTTGTGCTATAAGGGTTATTGATTTAGGGATAGACATGGTGTTTTAACCCTTGATAAATAAACCTTTATGGCTATGGAGAAATTCGGCAACCTAGTTGTAAACATGGTGTTTAGAACTAGGTGAAAACATTGTCTTTGTTTATATGCTTTCCTATCATGTGCATACACACTTTGCACCACGTACACTCATTAGGTTTTTATTCCTCATTAAACTAATTATGCCACAAGTTAATAATCTTAGGAGACATTGTTGGATTGTTGGCAATTCTATCTACTCCCAACCGTCATCTTGGGGGTAGAATGTGCGTTTAAAACGTCTTACAGGCAAGATAAAGACTCTCACTACAAGGAAATTGAAGGATGGCTAAGAAGTGCTTTGTCTTCTTCTTCCATGACTAGCAAAATGCTAAGCATGGGGGAGACCCTGAATCTTCAACACGGAAGTGCAACATGACGTTCTAGAAGATAGAATGATCAAGATCGTTAACATCACCGGATCAATGCGCGAGAAGCTATCGATCTCATCAAAATTCTGCATGGTCTCGAAGGGAAAACACTAGATATTTTTGGATATTTAGAAGCCAGATGAAGTTACGATTCCAACAAATCAAGAATCAAGACAATCGGAGGTTCCCACAAGCGGTTATGCCCGAATCACCGAGTGCAACACGTCCTGAAATCAGTTTTGGACAGCACGCAGCGCTGAAGTAAAACGGACATAGCCCCTTTGTTTGAACTCCGTTTTTGATGAATGACCACACGTTGGAAAGGTAATTTTATAAACTTTTCAATAGAGCTATATTTCAATATATTTTCTGTTCTGGACAGAGGGGGAAATCCATGAAAAAGAGACAGCAAGGAGATGATGAGAACAAGAAAGAGGAGATGGTGATGACAACATTGAAGAGAAGGGTGACCAATGACTCCATTAAGCATACAAGATCAAATTCAGAAGTTTAGGAGCATTAATAAATCAAGACAAAAGCAAAAGCCACATCGATACATGGAGATGTTGGAAGAAGGCAACGAAGAATTACAAAGGATGGTAACATCTCCATGGACCTTCTCTTTTCCAAACACAAATGCTTGTAAGTATGCCTTCAACATCAACTAGGTGCAACCTTTTGTTTTTCTCTTCAAACAATAAAATGGCTACTAGGAGGACAACCTAGGTTTCTTTTTACTTTCAATAGATAAGCATGACCATGTGTTCACCTCGTTGTTCTATATTGCCTATGCTTACGGAAAGATGATGAAAGTTGCCGCTTTGTTTACCTACATGAAGTTATACATGTCTTGGCTAATTGCTCTCTATAATATGATCTGAAATTAATTTAAATACCGGCTCTTTTATTTGTGGAGGTGAAATGACTATGCTCTAGACCCACATACATATCTTTGCTCTTTGATTTAAGTTTATGGATAGCCGGATAACTTGTTGTTTTTATGAAAACTTAACTTTTATGCTATCTACATATTTGTGATGCTCTTGCAAAGTTCTACCTACCAAAGCCATATACATATATGTTTTATGATAACAAAACTCGTAGATTGCAAACATATGTTTTGATGAGTTGGATTAGGATTGATTTCTATGGTTAGAGACTAAGAAGCTGGTCATTCCTTTGTGTAACTTTTTCATGCTAGCCTTTTTGTCCATGCATTGTGGGTTTTCACATCGAAAATTCCACAAACTTCGCTGGGCATCCACCCTAAACCAAAAACATCTTTTTGTGATCACCTCCTTGTCCACAACCCAATTTGAGTATGGAGTAAAATTCTCGATGAAGATTCAAATATTCCGCAAGATTATGGAATTTATACTTACTTTAGCAGTCATTTCCCCTCTCTTTTATGCTCGAGGACGAGCATCGTTCAAGCATGGGGGTGGAGTCATTCTCTTACACAAATGCTATGTAAGTATTATGTTGCAAAAAGTTTTGAGGAGCAAAAAAAAGAAAAAAAAGAAAAAAAGAAGAAAAAAAATGAAAGAAGAAAAAAGTTATTATGATGAAAAGAAAAGTAAGGAAAAAAAGGAAGAATAAAGAAAAAAGAGAAAGAAAGAAAGAGAGAAAATGAGAAGGAAATAGAATAAAAGTAAAAATAATAATAAAGATGCTCCTCGGATCTTTTTGCCTCATAAGTTCTCAAGTGCCTTGATGACAAATCCATACTCAAATCTTCCAACCATGTGCAATCTGATAACGAGGACTTCACTCGTGCCTCGGGATCATCCATTTGCCACTTGCACATGTCCACTTATCTAAATGTGTGTGTTTCATCCCTCTCTCTTTCCAACATTTATTTTCCATGGCCTTTTTGACAAGTCTCGGTAATTCCAATAGACCTCTCTCTTAATTTGACAATATTTCGGATGTATGTTTTGCTAGGATTGTTTTTAACCTTCCAAGCTCCACATAAGCCTTTCACTATCACATATGAGTAGAGTAGGTTGAAAATAATCTAGTATAGGCTTGAGTGACTTGATGATATGAGTGTTTCCATGAGCTTTTGCAAGAGATTTTCACTTATGTTGGATATGCATCTTTTTGAAAATCTTCCATGTGACAAGGTAATGGTTTGAAGTTCACTCAAGTTTGAGAGCATCGTGTTACATGTGGCTTGTTCTTTATTGTTAGTCTATCTTCCATAATGAAAAAGAAGCCGGTCACAACTTGAAATTTAAAAATAAATTCTTAAGAGAGAGCAATTTGTCTCGTCATGAATGACTAAGTGCAGGGATAACATTGGAAGGCAACACTGATTTCCCTTTTAAGCAAGGATTACTTACTCGAGGACGAGCAAGGTTTAAGCATGGGGGAGATGTTGACGGTGAATTTCCGTCCACCTAGAGTACTTGTTATACATTGGTTTCGATTATGATTTGCAACTAACCCGCCACTAGGCATACTAATGATGTAACAAGTTCACACTTGCATGTCGATTCTGGAGTTTGTTGTTTACGCAGAAATCTACTCTAAAGAGGAGACTTTCGGGATAAGTTCATCAAGCACTTCAAGAGAAGATCATGAAGCCCGTCACAAGTCAAGACACGAAGTGAACAAGACTCCAAACAACCCAAGGACCGAAGCATCAACACGCGAAACTCCGGGGACTTGGATGTTTACCAACGAGATCAACTCAGCCCGAGAGATATTCTCATGACTCGGACAACATGATCTTTCGGTACAGATTCGGAGACTTAAACGGCCTTTAATGGCAAAAGTTTGACTACCAAAGTTGTGGGCCTTGACGATACCTTCGATTTGGACATGTGGAAGGCCCAATTTGGATAAGGGAGCTAGGAGATATGGCCCCCGAAATCCCTGCTGCGCAGTCAGTCCGAAATCAGAACAGATTATCTTCCAAGGCCGATTTGGATATCTTATCTTCGTTTTTAAGGAAAGAAATGAATACCAAAGTTGAAGATAATTTCGTGGCACACAACCTGGACACCGAATTTGCATTATTTGGAGTCCGAACGTGGGAGATATGGCGTTGGCAAGGAAGGATCATGAATCAGGAAAATCTGGCTGATTTTATGGAAACCAAGGTTGCTTCTCTCCCAAGGAGGATTTCGTGCAAGGCAAGGTGGAGCACGCCCAAAGGCACCTTAAGGACATAAATACAACCCCCTAGGCGCCCCAATATGGACCCATCGAAAAAATCATCCTACCGACGCCAATCACCGAAAAACCGCCGCCACAAGATGAGGGAGAGAGTTAGATGAGCTCGTCGCAAGGATCAACGCCGGCGGAGAGAAGGAAGCAAGAGGAGGACTCCAAGCCGTTGGCCTAGGGGTGTTCCCAAGCTCCATCACCGTCATCTTCATCGACGATGTTCTCCGGAGTCTCCATCACCCCTATGTGCTTCAATCCGTGTAAGATGATGGGGTAATGTCTCCGTTCATCCCTAGGATTAGATGGATACATTCTATGTGATCGCTACTCGATTTGTGGTTTCAATCTATTGTTTTCATGTTGATGATGCTTTGATGATTAAGGTTAGCTACCATGTTTTTCGGGCGTATGATATCCGCTACTCCCATAGATTCCATCAACATACCGTGTCCATCATAGGTCTAGTCATGAATACCTTCGCGTAGTGACGAAGACGAGAGGAGGGAAAGGGCGAAACCGTGGTCACAACCCCCGGTAGATTGGTTTACCGCTTTCGTGTAGTAGATGCATACCATGTTATCCTAGATCCTAGGGAGGGAACGCTTATCTTTCTTGCTCACTCTCTTGTGTTCACCGTTTACCATCTAGTTTAACCCTAGATTTGTTTGATCAACTTAACTTAGATTAACTTAGGTTAGATTGTCTTTACCTTTAGATTAATACTCTCTTTCAAAGGTTTTTCATTCAACTAGATTAGTACTTGGTTAAGCGCTAGTAATCCCCTTGCTCCGCGGATTGACAAGAACCTTGGGAATCCCGTGGTGAAAAAGGTGTAGGTCCGTGTAGGTCCGTACGCTTGCGGATCGTAGGTGGATACGAGTTTTATCCGTCAACAGCGCCCCACCGTACGGGCGCTGCCCGATGCCGCCGTACCATGGCCGCATTTTCGCGTTCACGCCGTCGTCATCACCGGCCGAGCCGCCCTATTTAAGGCCGCACCCCCACCCCTCGCGCGCGCCGCCATTGCCATAGCCGCGCGCCATTGATGACCGCCGGTGAACTTGCCCCTCCGTTCTTCCCCAGTGCTTTCCAACCGCCCTAAGCTCGTCCTAAGGACCCATAGAGGCTTGCGCCGTCGCCCGTTGCTCGGCATTGCGCCTCCCTCGCCGGAGTCGCAGCCCCGCCGTGGCCGCCACCTCCGGCCACCTCCGTGCGCCCTCGCCGGAGCCGCGACCGCGCCGGCCAACCCCTCTATTCGACTCTAGGTGAGCCCCTAGGGGGTCCCGCGCCGCTTGATGGCCAGGGCCGACCGGTCCTCGTCGCCGGCGAGCCCACCCGGCGGCATAAGGGCATATGTGTGAGGATTGGGATTTTCCCAAGGGTCTGGGTGCAAGGGAAGGGCATATATGTGAGGCTTTGAAAATTTCTAGGGGCCTATGCGAATAAGTGAAACTTCAATAGTAAAATCACTTTGTCGATTCTTGTAAAATCTCTAGAAAATCGTAGAAAAATAGTAAAACCGCAAGTCAATTTTTCTAGACTTCTGGTGAAAAGTACTACAACTTTTGTAAACTTGTCTAGGCTGTTTCCTAATATTTTTGGCATGAAAAATATAAATGTGTAAACCAAGATCTGTGATATCTCAAAATCCATAAGTCCTCTGTAGCTAATTTTTGTATATGTTGTGTATTATGTTATGACTAGCTCCTGTACCAACAATTTCACAAAGTTATGATGTAAATCTTTTTATATGAATTGTTTTCCATTTATGCAGAATCTGTCTAGATGATTTTTGTAGCTAATAATAATTATGTTTTTATTCCCAACTTCTGCATGTGGTCTCTTTATGCCATGTTACACTATGCGTGAATTAATCACAATTTTATAATTATCAGAAGTATTTATTCTGATATGTGCTTGATTTTCTTTGTAAATTAATAAAGCAAGATCAGTGACAATTCTAGATGTACTTGCTGCATTCTTAGGATAGTTTTGGACCAGAGAATATGTGTAAGAAAGTTTGGATCAATTGGATGCTTATTTATTTTTGTATGTTTTTATCTTGCTTAAGTGACTAGCTTTTGTTAATTTTGGTGTAGTTAATTTTCTAGCTTTTCCAAGCATGCATGTGTGTTAATTTTGGTGTAGTATAGATAATTTGGTGCTTAAGAAACCCTCCACTGAAATTTAATGATTTATTGCTTGAAAAAAAGCTTTGGAGGCAAGTATAGGTTAATGTATTGTTAAATAGGAAAATGTCCTCTTTTTCCTTGTAACCCTTTTTAAAATGGTTGCATAGCTTATTTAAGATCTATAAGTGTCGTATGGACCTCCCTGGGCCCACTACCTCGGTGGGTACCAGGACCGACTACTCAGTGGGCCCCTGGGACTACCCGACTTGTGCCGCACGGTACCTGTTGGCGTGAGGCGCAAGGACCACGGTGGAGAAGTACTCGGATAGGAAGCTACCATGTACTGTGTAGAGGACTCCTAGACGTATACGACTAGTACTCTCTCCCTAAACCGACTTGTAACCCTGCCTCCCGGACTATATAAGGTGAGGCAGGGACCCTCCTCTCTCATACGCATCAGATTACACGCCATCTTGTAATTACATACAATCAATCCAGAGCTACGCAGCATACAGGACGTAGGGTATTACGCACCTCGCGGCCCGAACCTATCTAAATTGTGTGCCACGTGTCTCTTCCTTCGAGTTACCGATCTCGGCGAGGCCACATTCATCTACTTCGGGTACTCCCCTTAGTAGGTTGCCGGTCTAAAACACCGACAGCTGGCGCACCAGGTAGGGGATCTTACCGAAGATCACATGGCGAACTCGACGGCTTCCATCTTCATCAAGCCAATCGTCGCCTTCACCCGCGGCGACACCTTCGTCTTCGGCTCCTGGGTCTGCACTGCTGACGGCGCTGGATTCTTCCAACGCCGCCTCACCATGTCGCCCAACCCAGAGACTGGGCTCGTAACGCTTCCCGAAGTAGTCACGGGAAATCTTGCCGGAAAATTCGGCGAAATTTCGCTCTACAACCAACACGCCGACTTCGAGCTTGGATCCGACTCCAACTCGAACTCGACGTCCTCGAGGGCTATCGCATGCGAGTCGGCTACCCAGCCATCGTGTGCGGCCTCCCCACTCCGTGACCGCTTCACACGTGGCCCCCGCAACACCAGCAGGGCCCACGCGAAGGCTCCCACTATGCGCCGGGCCGGCAAGGAGATCGTACCCGAGTACAACTCAGACTCCGACACCGTCCCCGGCTGCAACTCGGACTCCAACCCTCTCTCCGGCTTCTACTCGGATTCCTCCTATGAGTTCGACTTCGGGTCGAACCTTGATGAGCCCGAGTCTGAGAACAACACCACAGAGCAACCCCTGTCAGGACCAGCTTCCGGCCTGGTTATAACATCTACACCCACTGGGAGATTTGTCTACTGGCCAGACCGCAAGCCCGCAGACTTGACAGGAGGGAAGTCACGTTGCATCGCCTACCTCGACTCACTTCCCTTCCAGGAGGGAACACCGCTTGCTCCTCCTAGGGAGCACACTCCGACAGAGGTGGCAACCAGCGACTCCAGCCTTGGCTCTCCCGACCGGCGAGTCTTCATGACTACCAACAAGACGCTAGGACCCTCAGGGACGATCCCTGACCAATACCTTGAGGACATCTCAGCGGACGAGTTGTCCGCCAACACGCCTGCCGACAAGACCAACGGCAACAGGGACGCCCGACGTGAGCGCAACAGAAAGCGGAATGAACGGCGCCGACGTCTCCGCGAGTCCCTCCCCATCCGCAACCTCGCAGAAGCACTCGACCAAGTCGAGAGCCGGGTACACACTACCCCAGAGTAATGCCTCATGTCTATCACTACGATAGCACGTCAGGCTCAGGGGATGCGCACGGGACAAGTCATCGCCAAGCTCGCGGAAGACGCTTACTTCATGCGAGTCGACAACAGGGTCGCACAAGTGCCCCGTCAGGAACCGCGACAACGAAGCCACAAGTCACAGTGCGGACATCGGTCGTAACCGTACTCGAGCGGAGCTACCGGCTAATCCCAACCGTACTCGGGCAACAACCGGTGGACCCTCTCATGGTGGCAACAGTGCTGACGGTGACCGGGAGATCGTCCCTCACCGCGATCCTGGCGGTGGAGGCAGCGACGGCGGGAGCTCCAACCATGGGGCTAACAGGAGAGCTGGGGGCGGTGGCGACCGCGGCGGCCGAGGCCACGCGGACAGTCACGTCTCCGGCACCTCACATGGCGGCTTCGACGCCCGCCAGAAAATCGAAGAACTTCGGCGCAAGAAGGCCTCCATGACAGGCGACAACGACAGCTTCCCTGCCTTCTCTGCGCGACTTCGCAACCTACTCCTCCCGGAGAAATTCAAGCCTCTGGGAATTACCAAGTACGACGCGAAGCAAGATCCAGTGCAGTGACTCAGATGCTACGCCCTCTCCATCGAGAACACTGGTGGCAACAACGACACCAAGTGCCTCTACTTCCCCTTCTGCCTGGACCAAGCCCTGCTCACATGGCTCGAGTCACTCGAGAAGTACTCGATCGACAAGTGGGATCAGCTGAAGGAGCAGTTCACCAGCAACTTCGCGGGCGCTATGGGCTGCTCGGGTACTCGCATGGACCTGGCTATGGTGAAGCAAGAACAAGGCGAGACCCTTCGCAAGTACATGCGCCGCTTCTTCGACAAGTGCGCCACCGTAGTCGATGTCTCCGACAAAGAAGTCATCAACCTCTTCCAAGACGGTCTCTACCACCGTCGCACCTTCGAAGACTTCGGCCGTTGCCGCCCAAGCTCCATCACCCACTGTTGACGGTGAAAATCCGTCAACCTAGCCATGAGTTTACCTTCGGTGTTGGCATGAGTTTTATACCTTATCCATTGGTACTAACCCCCGTGGTATAACAAGTTCACGTGTGCATGTCGGTTTTGGAGTTTAATGTTTATGCAGGGTTTTAGTGTTGAATGCAAGACTTTCGGGATAAGTTCATTAAGCACCTCATGACAAGACCTTGAAGCCCCGTACAAGTCATGCAATGAAGCAAACTTAACTCCAAGAAGCCGGGACTTGATCCGAGAAGACAACGGACTCCGGGGACCTCGACCGTAAAAGTGCTCGAATCTTGCAAGACAAGGAGTTGAGTCCAATTCGGAGAGAAACCGACGACATGGACCTACATGCGAAGGGGGAAACATCCGGAAGCAAGGGAACCGACCCGGAGCGAAGGAGCCCTCGGGCCGGGGCCTAAATGGGCCCGTGCCGCCGGCCCGGGGCCCGGTCGGCCCAGGCCCATTTAGGGCCCAAACGCCCCCTCCTTTTCCCTAGTCTCTAATCAGGCTATTTATAGCCCCCTGACCGAGAGCCACGCAGAGAAGATTTCGTCTTCGGCCGCCGAGAAGCAGAGAAGAGAGGGACACCATCTCGGAGAGGAGAGGGTCGAGCTAGTTGACTAGGGTTCCCCTAGCCGACGTGGGAACCTTGCACGGAAGACCACGTCGGAGTTCCCGGAGCTAGAAGCAAGATCAAGGAAGGATCCCGGTGGTAATCTTGTGTATGTATCATTGTTATAGTTGAATTATCAAGTTGAATCTTTTCCTAGCGATTAAGTGTTTCCTCGAAGATTTCGTTTTTCGATCGGCTTTGCTTATTCCAATTCTATTCTCGAGATAGATTACATAGGGTGTTCTTGTAGCCGCGGTGGCTAGAGGTACACGCCGGATCTTCCGAAAGAATCTCGACTTGTCTTTTGACTCGCCCTAAGCTCCCCGCATGAATAGGGATACGTTGTGACAGAACGGGGGTCTCGAAAGGCGGATGTTTTCGGATTTGGACGGGAAACCACGATTTAAAGAGGCTTCTATTAAGATTCGATTTGCTACTTCTTCTCTTGCTTGGAACTTCAACAAAAGGCTTACCCCGATCTCTCTAGATCGGTTTATCTACCCAATCTTACTTTGTTTTCTCCGGTCTTTAGTAGATTAGATTCGTTTTGTGTCTTTTACTTAGATGCATTAGGGTTTCTTTATCGAAGATTGAAGTTACTTGGCTTTAATAGATTAAGTTTTGCGTCACACATTTGTTCCACGGATTCGATACCTTGGGTTCACCACTCGAGGGAAGAAGGGTCCCTTGACTACGACGGGAGACTTGTACGCTTGCGAGTCACGAACGAACTTTGATACATTTATTAACCGTCAACAAGCCCCTTTTTTCCGGCGCCGTTGCGGGAACAAGTGATCAAGATTTGATTTTTTATTGCCTTTTTGTAATTTTCAGTTTTCTTTTTGTTTTTCTTTTTTGCATCTACTAAATTTTGATCATCCTCAAAATACATCTAATCTAGTTTGTCTAACTCTAGTTTTTATAGATTTGATTTTACTTTCTAGTTTTTTTTGCATACTTTGTTTATTGCTAACCCTAACAGGAGATGGACGGCTACCTCTCCAACAAACCCAATAATTTTGTGGATGATCCGGAAAAACTTTACGTGCTAAGGAGACGTGAAGCACATCAAGCTAAAAAGCTGGATTTTGTAGATTCGGAGTCGGAAGACGAAGGATCGCAGGAATCTCCGAAGAATTCACCACCTCAAAGTCCGCGGGAGAATCGACTTCCACCAATGGGTGGCCAACCACCGCAAGAACGCAAGATTGGGGAGCTATGCACCCCAGACATCATCGACCTACCAATCTTGAACCTTGAGGAGATCGGAAGACCGTTCGAGATCAAGACCTCAACAATCCGCATGGTGCAACATTCACCCTTCACCGGCAAAGAGGATCCGAACCTTCACCTCCAAGCATTCATTCAACTATGTCGACTTTCAACATGGATGGGGTGACTCAAGACCAAATGAGGGCAAGGCTTTTTCCGTTCTCACTACTCGGGAAGGCTTTGCAATGGTTCCACTCTCAACCGGCGGAGACGGTGCAAAATTGGAACACGTTGATGAAGGCTTTCATGAAGGAATACTACTCACCGGTAAAACTCAAAGTTTGCGTAATAAGATTGCCACCTTTGTTCAATATCCTACGTAAACTATCTCGGAGGCATTCGAGCGCTTCAACGAGTACACTCGGGCGGTTCCACATCACAAGTTCCCGAAAGAAGACCTCGTGCAAAAGTTCTATCAAGGACTCACCATGGCGTCAAGGACGATCATCGATGCATCGGCGGGAGGATCTATCATCGAGCTTACACCGACGGAAGCTTTCACTCTATTCAAGAAGGTCGCGGATAATGACACGTGGGCGTCGTCCGGGTGCCTACATCCGGTTCAACCCACGGGAAACATCAAAGGAGTCTTGCAAGTGGAGAAGGAGAACATACTTGAAGGCAAGATCGACTCGCTCATGAAGAGGTTGGAGAAGATGGAGATGGAAAAGAAAGAGGCTCAAGACTTGAAGGCCGCCGAAGCAAGGTCCACATGCGAAGAATGTGGAGAGTATGGCCATGTCCGCAAAGATTGTCCGGAAGAAGCCAAAGTGCTCGACTACATGAGGAAGGGAGAATTGCCAAACTTCCGCTACGGGCAAGGTAGGCCTCAATTTAATGCGTTTCCGCTTCGTATACAATTGAAGGAGTTCATGGATGAGCAAGCTAAGATCAACAAGGACACCGTCACCAAGTTCAAGACCATAGACAAGGTGTTGGAGAACATCGATAGCAAAGTGACGGAGGTCGGAAGTTCCAATCATCAAGTGCTCAACATGATGAAGATGCTCGAGACGCAAGTTGGACAACTTGCGGGGCGCCTCACTAATGATGAAGGGAAGCTTCCGGGACAACCCAAATGTCCCGAATCGGCGAAGGCCATTCAAACACGTTCGGGGAAGGAGACCGAAGATCCGGAACGTTCCGCGGGAGCAAGGAAGCTTAAACCATCCACCGAGGTGGAAGGAATTGCTAAAGAGAAGGTTACGGGGATCGTCACCGAGGAACCCGAATTCGAGATGCCGGAGGATGACACGAGGATACCGCAACTCAAGCCACGCTACTTCCGAGGTAAACTTGACAACCACTTTGAGAAGTTTGTGGAAGTTGTGCGTAGACTTAGCATCAACATGCCATTACTAGATGCCCTACAAGTACCTACATATTCTCGTTACTTTAAAGACATACTTGCAAATAAATATGAGATAGCAACACTCGGGGTAGATCATGTCAAGATGTCCGAGGAGTGTAGTGCCGCTATTGCTAATGGGCTAGAGAAGCAAAAAGACCCCCGGGTGCCCTACAATTCCATGTTCGGTTGGTTCTTTCAACTTCGAGAAGGCGTTATGCGACCTTGGAGCTAGTGTAAGCGTCATGTCGAGGGATGTGTTCGAGAAGCTACGCCTACCAATGGAGCCTACGGGAATATGTTTGGAGTTGGGAGACAACTCCATTCGCTATCCCTTAGGCATTGCCGAAGATGTACCCGTGAAGATTGGACACCACTTCGTCCCCGTCGACTTCGTTGTGCTCGAGATGGGAGCGAGGGAGAAGCCGCCGCTCATCCTAGGGAGGCCGTTCCTCAAGACCGTGGGAGCTACTATTGATGTTGGCAAGGGGGAGATCATGTTCGATATCAACGGAGAAAGGAGTTCCTTCAAGTTCCGTCCAAGGATTGAGGCATGCAACATGATTGGAGTGAAGGGAGAACCAAAACAAACGGAGGGGCTGAAAAAGAAGAAGGAGCCGAAAAAATGAACGTAACGAAAATCAAAGAAGGTGTTGCATCCGTCAAGACAAAGGAAGAGAAGCCGCCTGTGAAGACCAAAAAAATGACTAAGCCAACTAAGCCGGAAGACAAGCCCGCGCCCAAGATGGTGCGGAAGTGGGTACCCAAGATTGCAACGCCCGCAAAGAGCGTTGATCCGGAGTAATCAAGTGAAGAAGTCTAGCTATAGACTATAAACGAAGAGCTAGGCGGGAGGCAACCCGTTTCGTCGAGTCAAGAATAAGCTACCGGGAGGACAACCCGATTCCAGGTTTTTCGAGTATTTTTAATAATTTAGTTTTTGAGTTTTATTACGCAAAGACATTAGACTTAGAAGTGGTTGAACAATATTAGAGACATAATTCTTGATTGAATGTTTGCTTTATCATAAACCCTTTGCATGAACCCTCCTATGTGCTTGTTTGATTCTTTTCTTTTCGAGAAACCTCAACCAAATAATTTCAGAACCTAACTCAACCTTTCACCCTCATTATGGTGCTGAGGTTGACTTATTTTTCATGCTAAAACCACACGAGTAGAGCCACGATTTATATTTAAGTGTTAATAAAATTCAGCACGTGGTAGGACTCGCGTGAACCTAGAAATCAAAACTTTTGGTTGGTTTTAAAAATCTTTATCCTTGGTTTCTCTAGGATTAGAATTTTTCTAAGCCTATTCTAATTTTGTTTTATTCAAAATCTTTCTTATTTAGCCAAAATTAGAACCTAAACCTATGCCCCCATGATCAAGCCGGGAAATGTTTGCTCTCAACCGATGAAGGCAAACTATACCGGTGAGACCGAAATCGACGTAGTCGAAAAATATTTTCGACTTACATTTGTTTTTAATGGTTTAAAAACTTCTCTAAAATTATGTTTGAGCTCTTGCATGGCTCTGAAAAATATTTTAAATTTCGAATTAGGGGAGTGCTTAACCTTAAACACACCTAAATGGAGGCAATCTAGTTTGAATTAATCATGCATGCACCATTGGATTCCCTTTTAGCAACTTTCACCAATTCCACATGCAAAGGACAAGCATGGTGGGCAGCAAGCATCAACTTTGCAGGAATTTCATGGTGGCATGTGAAGCAAGTGGAGCTAGGGAGCATGGACATGACCCAAAGCATGGAGCATCAAGTGGAAGGACCAATAATGCAAGAAAAGGAGTGGACGAGAGCGTTTGGGCGGTGCAACTCGCGGAGCACACGGGCAGGAAAGTTGCAGAGGCGAAATGATCGTGCTGGAAGAAAGATGAGGCGGGGAGGAGCCGGGGGAGGCCCCCGGGGCCGGCCGGCCCGTGCCGGCCGGCCTCACCTACTTAAGGAGCCCCCCGCTCCCGTTTTCCCCGCGCAAGCTTCCCTCTCCTTCCTTTGTTTGTGTGTTCAAGTTTGTGTGCTCAAAACCTCTGTAGACATAGCCAACCTTCCCAAGCTTGATAGCTCAAGAAAAAATCCACACCCTTAATCCACTCAAAGTCCACATCCGAAGCAAAGAGTTTAAGTGCCTAGTTACCGGTTGCAACCCGGAGTTTTAGTTGAAGAAAAGGGTGCAGCAACCATGTGGAAGAAAACCACAAGTCTCTTCTCCAAGAAGAAGAGTTCGTTGTCATCCAAGCCGTCATCAACCACGTCTTCGAGGAGGCACTCGGTTTCCGAGTCTCCCCGGAGCATGGAGACGGACACGGCACCACCGAGGAGGAACGATGCTCTCCTCCTTGATGGTATGAGGGCTGCGAGAAGCACTTCCATGAGGTTCACCGAACCTCGTGGGCACACGGAGGAGCAGCCCGCGCCACCACGACGATCGACTCGCTCAACCGCGCCACCTCCTTACACCTCGACATACTCTTCGTACGGCTTCATCATCTTGTCGGCGGAGGAGGAGGAGAGGCTCTCTAATCTTGAGAAGAGGCTTGTGCCTAACGTCGAGTTCGACGACCAAGCACTCTACACCTTGGGTTTTGGCACCGACATATACTATATGTTGGGGCACCTTGGATGGGTGCGCTTCTCCAACCGAGTATCGGTGGACACCCATTTGGGGTTCGCCTTGGAAATTTTGATGACTATTGCACCCATCGTTGATGATGATGGGGTGCAAAGCTTGTCATTCCGTTTGGAGGGAGTCCAACAAGTGGTTCCCTACGAGCACGTTAGGGAGCTGCTTGGATTCCACAAGGGAGCTCCGGAGAAAGTTGACGTGCCACCCGGCATGTTGGCGGGATTTTGGAATATGATCTCCGGAGAAGCCCATCAACAACGCAATTGCATCCGCAACCCCATTATCCAGATATTTCACTCTTGGATGTGCAAGAGGGTATTGGGGAGGATGAAGGAGACGAAGGTGACCGACACAGAGTTGAATTGGCTATACTCGGCTTTAATTGCCAGGCAGCCAATAGACCCCTCTTACCTCATGATCAACCGTTGGTGTTGTGAAGCAACATCGGGGGCGGGTAATATTGGTTCGGGGTGTTACCTCTCCATGTTGGCCTTCTCCTTGCGGCCGGGGATCGCAAGAAACCCCGACCACCTTTTGCGTGGTACCTCTCTCGGCATTGAGTATTTGCGGCAAGGCAAATACATTAGTGGAGATGAGAGAGGAGGTTATCGGTTGGCCATAGTGAACCTACCCCTTCCGAACGAGAGGCTTAGGCTTTTCAACGAAGGGAGAGAAGATTGGTTGGAAGAGGGACTACTTGTCCTTGCAAGGAAGAACAAAAGAGGAAGAATCGTAGAGGAGGGAACATCCTCCGCACAAGCGAGTGGAGCACAACCCAATGTGCAACCATTCGGCGGGATCCCTCCTCCGCCAAGTTATTACGGAGGGCCACAAGAGCAAGCATGGGGGGGTGGTGCACCGGTACCCCCACAAAATTATGTTGTGCCCAACGCTAACTTCGTGGAGTCCTACGCTCATCATCCCCAACCACAACAAAGCATGGCCATAATTGGAGGGTATGCTGCAAGAAATGCTCAAAACATCGCAGCCATCCAATCTAACGCAGCTCAACTTGGTGAAGGAAATGCAAATATTTCCTTCGAGCTCGGACGCCTTCACCTCGTGGAGCCAAATCAATTCGTCGGAGGGAATGTCCAATCGTATTATGAGCAAGGGTATTATTATCAAGATCATCAATATCAACCACCGGCGGAGGACTAGAAGATTTAGGAACTTTAGTTTTCTTTTCTTTTCTTTTTCTCTCGTAATTTTCAGCTTTTGCTTATGTGTGTTTGCGTAGTTTTTTCTGTTTTTATTTAAATTTCAGAAAGCATGTTTGTTTATTTTCAGTATGTATTTCAACTTGATGTCATCATTAATAAAGACACCACCTTGATTATATCATTGGAAAAGTTACAAAATTCGTGCCATGATGATATATGATTATAATTGCAGCTTTGTTCATCTTTGTAATTGATTTATGCATGTTTAAGCTAGTGCTCTCTTAAAAATACAAATCTGAATTTATTTAAATGCTAGCTTAATTTTCAGCGGAGGTTATGATTAAAATAAAGACCCATAGTGTTTTATGTGCTCTCAAGTTATGAATGGATTAAATATGTCTTTTATGCTCAAAAATATCGCTAACCTTGTCACAAATATCGCTTGTGTGTTGATCAACCTATCCAAAGCCTTATATATATTTGAGTGCATAAACCTTAGTGTACAAGATTTATTTTTGAGTGAGTTATTGCAGGCCATGATTTCTCTGGCCCGAGACTAAGAAGCTGGTCATTCCATTTTTGCGTATCTATCTTTTTGCTAGCCTTTTATCCGTGCATTGTGTATCCCCGCATCGGAGATCTCACAAACTTCGCCGGATATCCATCCTTAACCCAAATATCATCTTTTGTGATTACCTCCTTGACCACAACCTATCGTTGAGAATGGATCATCAATTCAAGGAAGATCGCAAGACGGTGCCGACATTGAAGATTTCAAGTATCTCTCCAAGGAAAATTATTTTCGGTACCTACCATATTTTTCGCCTCTTTGCTCGAGGACGAGCAACGTCTAAGCATGGGGGAGGAGGTAGGTACGGTGCAGTTTTAGAGTTAAAAGGGGAATATTTTAAAAAAAATGATGATGAAGGAAAAAAATCCAGCGATACTCATGACTTTCAAGGTAAAAAAAAGATATATATATAAAGAAAGAAAGAAAGAAAGGAATGAAAAATATGAGAAAGAGAAAAAAATATATGCGCGTAAAGTAAACTCCCCGGTTCTCTAAAAGTGCATTCAAGGCTTCAAGTTAAAAAGATCCATTCTCATTTTCCAACCATGTGCAATCCGATAACGAGGACTTCTTTTGTGCCTCGGGATCACTCTTTGCCATTTGCACATGTCCACTCATCTAAAAGTGTGTGTATTTTTCTCTTTCCCCTCCTTGATTTTACATTATTTTCCAATGACCTTTTTGACGAGTCTCGGTAAGACCATGAGAAGCTTGTCTTGTTTTGACAACACCTCATTTATAAAATCTTGTTAGGACTAATCTTTCCCAAAGCTCCATATAAAGCCTACCACATATATATGAGAGGGAAAGGAGTAGAATATATAGGTTTGAGAGACAAGTGAGATGAGAGTTTATGAGCAATACACAAGATGATTTAAATCTGTGAACTCGGTTTAGTTTTTCTTTATCTCGTTCTTTATTTCAAAAATTCTGAGATCTATTTAAAACTTTGTGAGCATGTTAATACTTGTGGGATAAGCTTAATAAGAATCTACCCTCCGTAGAGATGAAGGCTAGCACATTATGGAACTTTAATGAATTAAAATTTTGAGAGCATTATGTTTCCTCATGTGTGATCAAATGCAAAGTTTAAACATTGTTTGGCAATGATGATATCCATCGAAGGCTTACTCGAGGACGAGCAAGGTTTAAGCATGGGGGAGATGTTGACGGTGAAAATCCGTCAACCTAGCCATGAGTTTACCTTTGGTGTTGGCATGAGTTTTATACCTTATCCATTGGTACTAACCCCCGTGGTATAACAAGTTCACGTGTGCATGTCGGTTTTGGAGTTTAATGTTTATGCAGGGTTTTAGTGTTGAATGCAAGACTTTCGGGATAAGTTCATTAAGCACCTCATGACAAGACCTTGAAGCCCCGTACAAGTCATGCAATGAAGCAAACTTAACTCCAAGAAGCCGGGGACTTGATCCGAGAAGACAACGAGACTCCGTGGACCCGACCGGAAAAGTGCCGAATCTTGCAAGACAAGGAGTTGAGTCCAATTCGGAGAGAAACCGACGACATGGACCTACATGCGAAGGGGGAAACATCCGGAAGCAAGGGAACCGACCGGAGCGAAGGAGCCCTCGGGCCGGGCCTAAATGGGCCCAGGCCGACCGGCCCAGTCCGGTCGGCCCAGGCCCATTTAGGGCCCAAACGCCCCCTCCTTTGCCCTAGTCGCTAATCAGGCTATTTATAGCCCCCTGACCGAGAGCCACGCAGAGAAGATTTCGTCTTCGGCCGCCGAGAAGCAGAGAAGAGAGGGACACCATCTCGGAGAGGAGAGGGTCGAGCTAGTTGACTAGGGTTCCCCTAGCCGACGTGGGAACCTTGCACGGAAGACCACGTCGGAGTTCCCGGAGCTAGAAGCAAGATCAAGGAAGGATCCCGGTGGTGATCTTGTGTATGTATCATTGTTATAGTTGAATTATCAAGTTGAATCTTTTCCTAGCGATTAAGTGTTTCCTCGAAGATTTCGTTTTTCGATCGGCTTTGCTTATTCCAATTCTATTCTCGAGATAGATTACATAGGGTGTTCTTGTAGCCGCGGTGGCTAGAGGTACACGCCGGATCTTCCGAAAGAATCTCAACTTGTCTTTTGACTCGCCCTAAGCTCCCCGCATGAATAGGGATACGTTGTGACAGAACGGGGGTCTCGAAAGGCGGATGTTTTCGGATTTGGACGGGAAACCACGATTTAAAGAGGCTTCTATTAAGATTCGATTTGCTACTTCTTCTCTTGCTTGGAACTTGAACAAAAGGCTTACCCCGATCTCTCTAGATCGGTTTATCTACCCAATCTTACTTTGTTTTCTCCGATCTTTAGTAGATTAGATTCGTTTTGTGTCTTTTACTTAGATGCATTAGGGTTTCTTTATCGAAGATTGAAGTTACTTGGCTTTAATAGATTAAGTTTTGCGTCACACATTTGTTCCACGGATTCGATACCTTGGGTTCACCACTCGAGGGAAGAAGGGTCCCTTGACTACGACGGGAGACTTGTACGCTTGCGAGTCACGAACGAACTTTGATACATTTATTAACCGTCAACACCCACCTAAAGGACATGATCACCTCTTGGGCTGATAAAGAAGACAAGGCTAACGCCAAGTACGACGCCATCCGCGGCAAGAGCAAACAGAACACGGGCGGCGGAAGCAGCAACAACGGGAACCAAGGCGGTCACAGCAACAACTACTCGGGTCCCAACCGCAAGAGCAAGCCAGACAACACTGTCGCGGCTATCCAGCGCCCTGCGAAGGAGAACTCGAAGAAGACCTCCGGCGGCTTCAAAGACTTGCTGAAAGAGAAGTGCCTGTGACATCTAGACGACAACCACACCACTGAGCAGTGCTACCAACTCCGGAGACCACTCAAGGATACTCCAGAGCCACGGCACCCTCACGACAAGAAAGGCAAGAAGAAGACCGACGAAGGCAACAGCGACTTCCAGGAACCCGACAAGACGGTCAACGTCCTTTTCGGCGGACTACCCAACCGACGGGCTCAGAAAGCTACCCGTCGAGAAGTCATGAGCATTGAACCGGCGGTCCCAACCCCTCTCCGGTGGTCGGAGGTACCCATTACCTTCTCCCGCGCGGATCAATGGACAAGCTTCTCAGAACCAGGATGGTTCCCACTCGTCCTGAAGCTGGTGGTCGCGGGCTCCAAGCTCAACAAGGTCCTCATCGACGGTGGAAGCGGGCTCAACGTCCTTTTCACCAAGACCTTGAAGAAGATGAAGCTCGACATCACCCACATACTCACCAAGAGCACCTCGCCTTTCTACGAAATCTTTTTCGAAAACGCGGCTATCCCACTGGGCTCAGTGGTTCTGCCAGTTACCTTCGGGGAAACAAGAGACAACTACCGTACCGAGTACGTTAAGTTTGAAGTCGCGGACTTCGAGACGTCCTACCATGCCATCCTCGACAGACCGGCTATCGCCAAGTTCATGGCGGTAACCCACTACACCTACTTGGTACTCAAGATGCCAAGTCCAGCCGGTGTACTCTCACTGCAAGGGGACTTGAAGATATCCTTCGACTGCGACACAGAAGCCGTGGAACTCGCAGCTACGAATCAAGTACCCAATGCAATGTTGGAGATCTACGCTGCGTCGAAGAAGCTTGCCCCAAGTGAACTCAACATCCCAGAGAAGTCGGACAAAGCCAACAAGCCTCAGCTAGCTGAGGAGGTTCTAGTCAAGACAATTGACCTCGGGACAGGTGACAGCAGCAAGACCACCACCATCGGGGCGGGCCTCGACCCCAAATAGGAAGACGCGCTCATCAACTTCCTCCGGGTTAACCGCGACATCTTCGCGTGGAAACCAGTGGACATGCCAGGGGTGCCCAGGAAGTTGATTGAGCACTCACTCAACATCGACCCTAAAGCTACCCCGAAGCGACAACACCTCCGCCGCTTCGCCGCCGACAGACGGGACACCATCAAGAAGGAACTCGCCAAACTACTCGCGGCTGGCTTCATCAGAGAAGTCTTCCATCCTGAGTGGCTCGCCAACCCCGTCCTCGTCCGCAAGAAGAACTCGAACGAGTGGAGGATGTGCGTCGACTACACCGACCTCAACAAGCACTGCCCCAAGGACCCCTTCGGATTGCCACGGATTGATCAAGTCATCGACTCCACGGTGGGCTGTGACCAGCTCTGCTTCCTCGACTGCTACTCCGGGTACCACCAGATCGCAATCAAGGAAGAAGACCAGGAGAAGACCGCATTCATCACCCCGTTTGGCGCGTACTGCTACACGACCATGTCCTTCGGGTTGAAGAATGCCGGTGCTACCTACCAACGAGCTATCCAGGCCTGCTTCAAGAGGCAACTCAACAAGAACGTCAAAGCTTATGTGGATGACGTGGTCGTCAAGATAAGAAACTCCAACACACTCATCGCCGATCTTAAAGAGACTTTCGCATCCCTGCGAGAGTACCGCTGGAAGCTCAACCCGAACAAGTGCGTCTTCGGCGTAACGTCGGGCAAACTACTCGGCTTCATCATCAGCCACCGCGGCATCGAAGCCAATCCTGAGAAGATCTCCGTCATCACCAGCATGAAAGCTCCCACGTGCATCAAAGATGTGCGTGAAGGCCGAACGGGTGCATGGCGGCTCGACCGCATTCATCTCGAAGCTTGGAGAACGCAGGCTCCCCTTCTTCAAACTACTCAAACATCAAGAGAAGTTCGTGTGGACTCCGGACGCGTAGACCAAGCCCTTGCCCAGCTCAAGGACTTCCTATCAAAGCCACCAGTCCTCACGGCTCCTCGCAAAGGCGAGTAGCTACCTCGTTGCGACTACTCACGTGGTCGCATCGCCATCATCGTCGAGCGGCAGGAAGACGGCCACGCCTACCCAGTCCAGCGCCCAGTCTACTTCGTCAGCGAGGTTCTGTCAGAATCCAAGACACACTACCAGCCAGTACAGAAGCTCCTGTACGCAGTGCTCATCACCTCGCGGAAGCTACGATAGTACTTCCAGGAGTACTCGATCTCCATCGTCACCAACTACCCGCTCGGCGACATCCTGCGGAACCAAGATGCTACTGGAAGAATCTCCTAGTGGGCAGTCGAACTCGGCGCCCTCAACATCGACTTCAAGCCACGCACAACCATCAAGTCGCAGGCACTAGTCGACTTCATGGCGGAGTGGCAGGAGAATCAACTACCTACTCCAACCGAGCGCCCAGAGCACTGGGTGATGTACTTCGATGGCTCTCTCAACCTCGAAGGTGCGGGTGCAGGGGTACTTTTGATCTCTCCAACAGGCGAACAACTCAAGTACGTCCTGCAGATCTTCTGGAAGGTCTCAAACAATGAAGCCGAGTACGAAGCTCTACTACACGGGCTCCGCCTCGCGGCTTCACTGGGCATCAAGCGGCTACTAGTCTACGGCGACTCCGCAGTGGTCATCAACCAAGTCAACAAGTGCTGGGACCGCAACAAGGAGAACATGGACACCTACTGCCTAGAAGTCTGCAAGCTCGAGAACAAGTTCTACGGTCTCGAGTTCCACCACGTCGTCCGCGACAACAACGTTGCAGCGGACGTCCTGTCGAAGCTTGGTTCTACTCGCGCTCATGTACCAGCGGGTGTATTCGTCCACGAGCTTCACGCGCCATCCATCCCAGAGCCGGCGCCACCGACCACCGATCCAAGCCACATCCCCCCCGCCGGTCGGGGAGGTCATGATGGTCGACGTGGACTGGATGCAACCCTTCATCGACTACCTCAGCAAGAAGAAGGTTCCCTCGGACAAGAACTTGGCCGAGCAACTCATCCGCCGCGCTAAGTCCTACATCCTAGTCGGAGACAAGCTCTACAGGCGGGGTGCATCTTCTGGAGTACTCATGAAGTGCGTTCCCCGAGAAGAAGGCAAGGGCATCTTGGAGGAGAGCCATAAAGGCGTCTGTGGCAACCATGTGTCCTCTCGCACGGTGGTCAGCAAGGCTTTCCGACGAGCTTTCTATTGGCCCAAAGCTCTGGGCGACGCCGAAGAACTCGTCAGAAGGTGCCAAGGGTGCCAATACTTCACCAAGCAACAACACGTCCCGACCTACAAGCTAGTCACCATACTACCAACCTGGCCTTTCGCCTGCTGGGGGCTCGACATGATTGGGCCACTCCAAACTGCGCCAGGCGGATTCAACAGAGTACTGGTGGCCATCGACAAGTTCACCAAGTGGGGTCGAGGTCAAGCCGGTCACATGCCCCAAGGCTGACAGAGTACTCGACTTCCTGGATGAACTCGTACATCGCTATGGACTACCCCACCGCATCATCACAGACCCGGGCTCCAACTTCAACAATCACCAGTTTTGGGAGTATTGCGAGAACAGTGGGACCGGCGTCTGATATGTCTCAGTTGCCCATCCTCGGGCCAATGGACAAGTCGAGCGCGCCAATGGGATGGTGCTCGACACTCTCAAGAAGCGGCTACACGATGCTGCCAACACCAAAGGAGGCAAGTGGATCAAGGAACTACCCAATGCGCTCTGGGGGCTACGTACTCAACCCTCCAAGCCGACGGGACAATCAACATACTTCCTGGTCTACGACTCTGAAGCAATCCTCCCTGCTGATGTCATGTGGGTCTCACCAGCAGTAGAGCAATATGATGAAGGCGTATCCGAAGACAGCAGGCGAGTTGACATCGATGGACTCGAAGAAGCTCGCTGTGCCGCCCTCGTCCAATCAGCAAGGTACCTCGAGGGTATCCGACGCTATCATGATCGCAACGTCAAGGAACGCTCCTTCAACGTTGGTGATCTTGTCCTCCGCCGCATCCAGAACACAGAAGGACTACACAAGCTCAGCTCGCCCTGGGAAGGTCCTTTCACAGTTGCAAAGTTGACTGGACCGGGCTCCTATCGCCTCCAGACGCTCGAAGGCGAAGACATCAACAACTCATCGAATATCGACCAGCTCTGTCGATTCTATGCCCAGTCTACCGATTACCCCGGGGGCTCAAGTCTACACGACTACTCAAAGACCCCTTCGCCGTAAGCGGCCTCCGGGTCCGAGCACCGGTCTCCGACTACTCTACTCCAAGATCCGGCGTTAATGGCTACTAACGGATCTTGGGCTGCCGCGAGCAACAAAGGACTCCGGTAGCGGTCTGCGAGGGACCATGTACTCCTAGATCCGGCCCACACGGCCTACTAACGGATCTCTTTGCGTCGTAAGCGGCTGTACGCCCTAGCACTACTTAGCCGTAGGCGGCCTCCGGGTCCTGGCGACTACTCTTGTAAAACGGCCCTGGCCACCCAGGTGTACTTCTCTCAGTAATAAAGCTTGATTATTTATCAACTAATTTATTGTCTCTTTCCGTTAAAGGGCCTACTGGCGAGTACGACTACTCGTGACAACTCCATGATGGGACTCCGCATACACACACCGCGACAATGAGTACTCATTTATGAAAGTTTTTCTCATTCATATTTAAACAAGTTCATTACAACTTTGTTTATCTACAACTACTGCTACGAGCTAACCCTACAGGACTACTGGAGGTTGAGCTTCTCGGTGACTTGTTCAGCAATCGGTGCCATCTGCTCCAAATAGCCCGCGTCATCGCTCGTCCGTGCAGTTGGCGGCTAGTCCGCCGGCGACTACGTCAACTGGGGCCTTCGGGAAGTACGACTTCATATATGCCAAGATCTAGTTGGGGATCGACTTCACCAGGTGCTTGACGTACGTCGCCAGACGGCTGGGTGCTTCCCTCAGCCGGTCCACCAACGGAGCTATCCTCGGTCCTCCCAGATGAGGCACCAGTAGCCTCGCAATGGGAAGTGCGGCCTGCTCGAGTTCCTTCAGCTAGGCCCGCAGCTTCTCGCAGTCCTTGTTCAGCTTCTGCAAAGATTTGTAGCAGTTGATGAGGTCACGACCCGAGGCAATGCGCAGCTCCATGTGCTTATCGCACTTGTAAGCCAACTGCTTGTAGTCATATTCAAGTACCTCACAGGCCTTCTTCTCCCGGTAGAAGAGGTTCTTCATGTCAACTTCTGAGGCCCTCAGTTGCGCGACACGAGTCTCAAGCTCTGCAATCCACAAGCAAGGCGGGTCAGACTACTACAAGGTATTCCCAATAGGTACTCGACAAGACAACACACACCTTTATTCTTGTTGCAGAGCGACTTGTTCTTTCGCACAAGCTCGTCGCTCTTCGCCTGCATATCCTGGACTTCGTTGTAGTACTGGGCGAAGGCACCGTCCAGTTTTTACTGAAGCATGGCGGAGTGCTTCCGGGCCTTCACGGTTGTTCTTCCAAGGCTTCCGCCCGGAGCACTGCGTCGCCGTACCCCTGGAGCATGCCAGGCTTGACGTCCTGCAGCAGACAACAGATGTTAACTGGGTACTCGGAATCCACAGCAGATCGACTACTCAGAGTATCGACAACTCACCTTCATCCATTGCTCGGCCTGGCGCATCGCCTCCAAGTGACGTGCTATCGCCGCCGGGTTGATAAGGTCATCTGCCAGCAGCTCAATTCCACCACGACTACTCGTGGCGGCTTCAGACATTGGCGCTGAGCGGATCGGCTCCGCGTCCTGGATCTCCGGCGAACGGACGACAATCTCCAGAGTCGATTCTGGCGGCACATCGTCGCGTTCTTCTCCGGCCATCGCGGGGGCTTCTCCGCTGGCTACCTCCATCGGCTCGGGGGCTCCTTCGGCAGCTCCTTGGGTCTCCGGCGCCTGGCTTTCCATGGGCACTGCTTCGGGAATAGCGCTTCCCTCGGCTTCGGCACCTGTCAACAAGAAGACAACTGGATTAGTCACCCCTGGCGGCTACGACTACTCCTTGAGGCTACTTGCACTTGTGCAATGTAATCACCTTCTACGATGCTGGCCTCTGGCAATGCAGCCTCCACGGCCAGCGCCTCGGACTCTGCCTGCGGGGCGGGAGTGGACTCCTCAGCGGCTGGCGCGAATACCTCTTCCGCCACCGCTGCGCTGGGTTCATCCCCATCTCAGGTCAAGTCCGTCGATTTCTTGCAGAGTACACAGTTGGTTGTCAACCCAGTATGACTACCAAACCAAATGTACTACTCGGGAAAGATCTTCACTTACAGGCTCGACCGGACTACCGTCACGGTTGGGGCGCTGAGGATGCTGGCGATGTCGATCAGTCCAGCCTCGGCAGGCGCCTCCTCTTGGGCTTTAGTAGCCGCTGGCTCTTCAGTGACAGCAGCGGCCGGTTCAGTGCTCCCCTCAGCAACTGGGGGCTGGCGCGTCAGTTGCGCCACGAGCTCCTCCACGGTGGGGGCTGGGCTGCGGCTACCTCCAGCCGGCTCTCCCACCGTATCCCAGTCGCCTTCATCCCCTTGCTCTACGGGGTCGGAAGGCGGAATCTCCTTTAAGCAATGGAGTTTCATCGTCAGCATACAAAACATCAAGAAACAAGTACTCGACTACCCTACTCAAGGAAGCTTACCTCTTGAGATGTGGTCTCCGCGACCTTAAGCTTTTTGGGCACGCGCTTGCGGGCCACGTTGCGCGGCCTCCTTGGCGGCGCTGGCAAACTAGCCTCCATGCTAGTTGGCGGATCCTGAACGAGAGGCACGTGGGGCAGTCCAGGGCAGCTAAATCTTGACCGCAGCTGCAAGCACTCCTGCAGCGTCTCCTCATCATCTTCCTCCGAAGTGTCTTCAACGACTACTGTGTTGTCCCCTTCACCGACTTCGCAACGCTCCTTGGCCTTGCCCTTCCCCTCATCTGGGATCTCGACAAGTCGAGGAGGTGACGCCGGCTCGGAGACAAACTTCACTATGTCGTCCTGCAAGAAGCACATTGGATGAGTATGACCACTACTACAGTACCCGACTTCAGTACGGCTACTGACCTCATTGGGTGGACGCGCAGCGGAGTACTCGAGCACGGGGCACGACGTGTACGCTAGCATGTCCTTGAAGATCCTGCTCAGTCTATCAATGATGTCATCGTTGTCGACCTCACCACCGGGCATCCGTGACGTCTCGCCGTCGCCGGTGTACTGGTAGCCCAAGGTGTCGTGAGCCATCAGCAGCTGCACCCTTCTCTTCATGAAGTTGAAGGCCACATGCTCGGCCCTCAGTCCGGCTTCTCTCAAAGCCTTGATCTTCGCCAGCAGCTCGGGTAGCTGGATACCCTCCTGCATCGTCGGCTCGGAGTTCCACCAGGGCCGATGCTTCGGCTGTTTCCCGCTCGGCTTCGGTAGCTCCGGGTGGGGATTAATGATGTAGAGCCACTTTGACTTCCAATCTTGATTGGAGTCTATCAGCTTGTATGCGAGGTACTTCTCTGCGGCATCCTCGCGCATCTGGATGCCGGCTCCCCAACTAATCGGGGGTTGTTGGCGCTAGGCTGGGGCTTCACTCGGAAAAATTTCCGGAAAAGTACCCAGTGGGGTTTGATCCCCAAGAAGGCTTCGCAGAAGTGAACGAAGACGGAAGTGTGGAAGATACCGTTGGCGTTGAGGTTGAGGTACTCGATGCCTAGTACTCCAGAAGCCCCTTGAAGAAGTCGCTTGCCGGAATATACAACCCTCGCTCCGCGAATCGCGTGAACATGGGAATCTCGTCTGGGTTCTTCTCCATGGGATACGGATCTCCCGCAGCAGCACGCCACATATCAACTTCCTTCTCCCGCAAAACCCACTGTTGAGGAGCGTCAGCAGATCTTCAGTCTTCGCTTTGGACTTTTTCCACTCCTGGTTGGGATTTGGCCACGGCGGAGACACCGGCGGTGATGTCCCCGCGGCGGATCCGGCGGCTTCCTCGCGGGACCTCTTCTTCCCACCGGCGGTCTTCAAGCTCTTCGACGATGAGGGCTTCATCCTCCAAGTGCACCGGGTCTTCACTCGCATTCGCTCGGGGGCTACGGCGGTGGTTTCCGGCGGCGGTGCGCTTGGATCTACACTCTCCTCTGAGGTGGCAGTGCGCACTGGCGGTGATTTCTAGGCACGAACTGCTCGGAATGGCTGCAAGTGCGTGTGGTGAAAAAACCCTAAGGGTTTCGGCTTCTATTTATAAGTCAACGACAGCTCCTCCATCGGCCGGATGGATAAGTCTCTAGACGGCTGACTCTGCGGCGACGCCTGACCCTTCAACTTCTACTAGTCGACGCGCCTCATCTCGGGGGCTCGGCTACATCTACTCAATTCCCTGGGTAGCGACAAGATTCCAGAGCAACTCAGGACACCTTCTACATACAATATGACCCTTCAATTCGAGAGGAAGTACTCGACTCAAGGCTCGGGGGCTCCGTGCCACGTGTCCTTCGGTTTTTTCTCCGGTTTTTTTGGGATAATCTTGCCAGAACTTGAGATGGACCCTCAACCAGAGTCTACAACTCAACCTAAGGCTCGGGGGCTACTCCATATGGAGTGCGATTTTGCAATCGCACTTCCATATCAGCTTCGTCTTCAAGACAACACGGGTATTGTTGAAGACCTTCAAGAGTAGCACTCGAGGACACTTGGGACTACTCGAGAAGACTTCAGGATTACTCAAATATCAGCTGGAGTACATTCCAGCCTCGGGATGCTTTAAATATTCTTGAGGACTTTTGGCTTGTAGTACTCGGGGACGCTTGAGGACTACTCGTTAAGGCCGTCAAGACTACTCGAAGCTATCCTTCTCGACTACAAAGTACTCGGGGGCTTGTCGTATGGACCTCCCTGGGCCCACTACCTCGGTGGGTACCAGGACCGACTACTCGGTGGGCCCCTGGGACTACCCGACTTGTGCCGCACGGTACCTGTTGGCGTGAGGCGCAAGAACCACAGTGGAGAAGTACTCGGATAGGAAGCTACGCATACCATGTACTGTGTAGAGGACTCCTAGACGTATACGACTAGTACTCTCTCCCTAAACCGACTTGTAACCCTGCCTCCCAGACTATATAAGGTGAGGCAGGGACCCTCCTCTCTCATACGCATCAGATTACACGCCATCTTGTAATCACATCCAATCAATCCAGAGCTACGCAGCATACAGGATGTAGGGTATTACGCACCTCGCAGCCCGAACCTGTCTAAATTGTGTGCCACGTGTCTCTTCCTTCGAGTTACCGATCTCGGCGAGGCCACATTCATCTACTTCGGGTACTCCCCTTAGTAGGTTGCTGGTCCAAAACACCGACAGTAAGTACACCCCTTGCTGTTTAAGAATTTAAATAGAATTAATTACATTATGAGCACACCTTTGCTTTTGAAAGATGGAATAAGAAATCCTCACATGAAATAACATTTATAAAAGAAAACATTCATGAAGTATTTATTAAAAGAATAAACCCATGCCTATAATAACCTTAATGAAAAAGAATTAATAATTAATGGTTTGTTAAGGTGAATATGGCCAACAAGAGTTGGGTAAAATAATTAATCTATCACATCACATGAACCCTGCATTGCATTCCGTGTAGACCTTCCTGACGGTGACTACTTGCTCGTGCCGGAAGCCGAGGAAGGAGGAGCTGAAGCTGAGCTGCATTACGTGGAAGTGATCGAAGACACCGAGGGCCCTCAGGCTAACCCTGCTGACGAAGGCAAGCCCCGGTGCAATTAACCCAGTATTTCAAAATTATTGTGCAACTATCTATGGATGATTGTGCATTTAAGTTCAGGAGTTGATATGGAACCTTAGATGCATGATCCCTAGGTACCTTTGTCCTTTACTAGTATGATAGGTCAATAGCTGCTATGCTATAGGACCGTTACAAGTCGAGTGATGATGTCACTCGCGAGAATTTGTTCTTATGTTGGAATCATAACATCTCCTTAAATGAATTGCTCATCTGGTAAGAGCAGGGGATGTGGGCTTCGGTCCAATGGCTTTCGTGGGCTAAGTGTTTGAACATACTAAGCACTTGTCGGGAATGGGACCGGTAATCCTAGTACCTTAATGACGCGGTGAGGGATCTTACTATTACTCATATTGGAATGCATCTCACGGCTAGCTACCGGTGGTGCATGGTGAGTCCGGGTGCCTCGCGAGGTATACCGGATAGCCTGTACCAAAGATTGTGAGATTCGATCCCAATCCGAAGAGTTTTGGGAACCGCTTGGTGGTTATCCTCACGGGGCAGCCCACCGTGTGTTTAGGTCTACCTTGCAAGGTTATAAACCAACCGATTGTAGGTCTCTCACCGTTATATGAGACTACTTATTACTGCACTGGCCATGAGATCCCTAATGATGGAAGCTGATGAATATTATGCTTGATTAATTGTATTGCACAATTTTGTTTGCAATAGATGGCTAATTTAGAAAAGAATAAATCAACTAGAACTTATGCTAAAATCTTGAAAGTAAGGACATACTCTTTGTTACTTTTTAGCAAAAGAAATCCAGTGGCCAAAAAGCCTATCATGTCTAGAGTTGGTGGAGTAGTTATCACCGCGGGTAAGTCTTGCTAAGTATTAGTATACTCAGCCTTGCTATAATCTGTTGCTCCAGGTAATGCCTTTGGTGATGTGTGGCCCGGAGAGATCCCGCCCGGCTGGGAGATGGAGTGGGTGGAGGACGATGAATGAAGGCATCATGGCTGGCCTCCCGTGGTGTTTCTGCTTAGTTTAATTCCGCAGTTTTAAAAACTCTGAACTACGTTATCATGTCAAAGACTTCAGTTTGTAATAATTAAACCCTTCGGGGTAAATTTCGGATTTTAATTATGTTTATCTCTGGACTCACCTTCGCGTGAGTTTTAATGCATATATGTCGATCCTTGTTGCTATATAAGTGATTTACCAGACGTTAACCCAGCGACTAACGACAGGATGATACTTTATTATTGCTTAATGACCGAAGTGAATTGGTTTAGGCGATAGTACGGTATTTTCCTGGGCGGGTTGTCACAATGTCTATTCTGGGGGGGCCTTTTCTCAGAGGTCCTGCACCTGCACCTGCACCAGTACAAGAACCAGGAGGATCAGTACCAGCACCACGAGGACCTGCACCAGGGCTAACACCAGCAGCAGCACGAGCAGCACCACTGGTTCCTTCCTCGTCCACAGGAGTTGTTCTTCCGTCAGGTAATGACCACAACTCTATCTCGAACCATATACAAATACTAGATTCTATTAATTATGATACATGATTTAATAATATCATTTGTTCTAGCTTATGTCCGTAGCAGCGACACTCCTGACTCCACCCTAGAGGACCAGGCAGGAGGGTCCGGGTTCGACGACCTGGACTTGGACTTCGACTTCTTGCACGGTTTGCCGTCGCAGGATGAGCTCGGAGGGTCGCAACTAGGAGGCGCTCCACCCACGCGGATACAAGAGGGAGCAAGAACGCAGCCAAGAGGGTCGCAACTACCAGGCACGAGTGGTGGGACGCAGCCAGGAGGGTCGCAGCTGCCAGGCGCGAGCGGTGGGGTGCAGCCGTCTCCAGGAGTGTTGCCAGGGTCGTCCCGCGAGGTTGCAGGGTCGGCAGCAGCGATGGTGACACCGTAGTCGGCTGCTGATGCTAGGCGTCGGCAGATCCATCCACGTGACCTCTTGACGTAACCTCGCGAGCAGACACACGCCGCAGTCTGAGTTGATAGGCTTCTCAAGAAGACTGTTGACGGTGAATTTCCGTCAACCTAGAGTACTTGTTATACATTGGTTTCGATTATGATTTGCAACTAACCGGCCACTAGGCATACTAATGATATAACAAGTTCACACTTGCATGTCGATTTTGGAGTTTGTTGTTTACGCAGGAAATCTACGCTAATGAGGAGACTTTCGGGATAAGTTCACCAAGCACTTTGGAAGAAGATCATGAAGCCCGACAAGAGTCAAGACACGCGATGAATATGACTCCAAATGACCCGAGGACCGAAGCGTCAACATGCAAATCTTCAGGGACTCAACCAGAAAACAGCGAAGCTTGCATAGCAAGGATTCAAGCCTTAACCGTGAAGGAAACGACGTCAAAGGCCCACATGCAAGTGCACACGAATAAGGGATCACGGGAGAAGCAACCGGGGAGGAAACCGGGGCCGAACCGGCCGAAGTGGGCTCGAGCCGGCCGGCCTGGGCCGGCCGGCCCAGCCCACTCCGGGGTCGGTTCGGTCCCCCCTTTGCCCTAGGTGTTCATCTATTTATTCCCTCCGCCGCCGTCGACCGACACATCGAACAAATCATCCTACTGACGCCAATCACCAGAACACCGCCGCCGCAAGATGAGGGAGAGAGTTAGATGAGCTCGTCGCAAGGATCAACGCCGGCGGAGAGAAGGAAACAAGAGGAGGACTCCAAGCCGTTGGCCTAGGGGTGTTCCCAAGTTCCATCGCCGCCATCTTCATCGACGACGTTCTCCGGAGTCTCCATCACCCCTATGTGCTTCAATCCGTGTAAGATGATGGGGTAATGTCTCCGTTCATCCCTAGGATTAGATGGATACATGCTATGTGATCGCTACTCGATTTGTGGCTTCAATCTATTATTTTCATGTTGATGATGCTTTGATGATTAAGGTTAGCTACCATGTTTTCGGGCGTATGATATCCGCTACTCCCATAGATTCCATCAACATACCGTGTCCATCATAGGTCTAGTCACGAATACCTTCGCGTAGTGACAGTACGAGAGGAGGGAAAGGGCGAAACCGTGGTCACAACCCCCGGTAGATTGGTTTACCGCTTTCGTGTAGTAGATGCATACCATGTTATCCTAGATCCTAGGGAGGGAACGCTTATCTTTCTTGCTCACCCCTTTATCATCTAGTTTAACCCTCAATTTGTTTGATCAACTTAACTTAGATTAACTTAGGTTAGATTGTCTTTACTTTTAGATTAATACTCTCTTTCAAAGGTTTTCCATTCAACTAGATTAGTACTTGGTTAAGCGCTAGTAATCCCCTTGCTCCGCGGATTGACAAGAACCTTGGGAATCCCGTGGTGAAAAAGGTGTAGGTCCGTACGCTTGCGGATCGTAGGTGGATATGAGTTTTATCCGTCAACAAGCCCCTTTTTCTGGCGCCGTTGCCGGGGAGCAAGCCAGTTTGCTACGTTTAATCTAGTATTAATTTTGTTGATTACTAACACCTAACCCTTATTTTCTAAAAAAAGAAAAAAAATCTTTTCTGTTTTTCTTTCTACTTTTCTTGTGCCTAGATGGATTTGTTCACCTCACCATTGGAAGACGAAGAGATGTCGCTAAGGGAGCTAGCAATGCCGTCAATGGAAGACATTGAGATGCAAAAATCAGATTTGACGTTTGCTACAACCCACTATGAAGTGAAGCCTGGAATCATCGAGTTAGTGGCGACAAAACCATTTAGAGGATTGGAGGATGACAACCCATATAGACACATTAAGGAATTCACGATGTTATGCAACACGGTCCAACAAAAAGGAGTTCCGGCCGCTTGGTTCAAGTGGAATCTTTTTCCATTCTCTCTCGAAGATGAAGCGCGAAGATGGTACACACTTGCGTCCGTTGAAGCAAAAGGAAATTGGGATGAGCTAGTGAAGAAATTTCTTTTGAAGTTCTTTCCCATAAGCAAGGTCCAAGACTTAAGGAGGCAAGTGCTCACTTTCAAGCAAGGAGAGGATGAAGGAATTGATGAAGCATGGGACCGATTTAATGAACTACTTGAGCGAGGCCCGAACTTGGGATTTTCCGGTGACTTGATGTTGCATACCTTTTATTTTTCACTAACCCCTAACTCGTCTCGTTTTGTAAGCATGTGTGCGGGCGGTGATATAATGGATAAAACAATTAGTGAAGCCGCACAAATCTTACAAAGGATAAGCAATGGACAAAGAACAATACGAGATTGGCAAAGATGTTGTCGAGAGGAGCAAAATGACAAAATCAAGCCCAAGGTGCTTGCTGAAATTTCTGAAAAAGATGAACCGAAGGTCAAGGAAGATGAACCGACCATACAAGAAAGTGAAGATCCACTTCCCAAGGTAAGAGAAGTCATTTCGGATGTTAAAAATGTTGAAACTAACATGAATGTAGGCCGAAGTATGTGGAATGCTAGACCATTGGCGGAGTTCAAGCAATCCGGTTGGGTTCAAGTTGATTTCGCCCCACTAATTAACTACCGAAGGAAGGAGGAACGCCGACACGTTGCCAAACTAATTGAAGATATATTTGATCAAGAGATGAGTGGAGAGTCGATCCAAAAGATGTTTGAAGAAGAAAGAGAAGAAGGAGATGAAGGATGGATCGACCGGTTTGACAACTCAAAGATTTATGATGAAGGAAGAGAAGAGTACAACCGTGATGAGCCTAGTGACTCAAAGGATAAATGGGAGGAGATAGGACTCAAGCTAGATGATATCTTGTGTGCTATTGAAGCCTACACACTAGCAAATCAAGACATGGAAGGACTCAAGGATGAAGGAAAGAGTGAATCAACAATGAGCGATCTTGACGACATGTGGTACATGGAAGATAAAGAACGCAACATACAAGTCTTTGAAGATAAAGATCTGGTTGATAAAGAAGACTTCAAAGAAGATATGAATGCATACATAGTTGAAGGATTACATGTTCCACATGATGAGTTGAAGAAATTGCAAGATGGTGATGAAGAGGCAACTACACTTGTTGAGATCGATTCGCCTTCAACACCGCTTGATGAACCAAATATCACTCTTGTTGAAAAATCTCTAAGGCCAAGGTACGCACTGAAATCTCAAGATATTATTGGTATTGATGTTGATAAATTCAAATACTCATGCTCAACCAATAGTATGAATGATAGTTTAATGTCTATGCCTTGTTCCAATAGTGATCATGTTGATAGGCTAGATTTTCTTGAGAATGAAAAAGAGGAAACATTTATCTTTTATCCAATTAATCTCACACCTAAACAACCTTTGCCTAATGATGAGCTAAGTGCTATGCATGAAACATATGCTTCTTTTATTTACACCTTGACTTGTTGCTACAATTCACATGTGGTGTTAATTATGGACGCGTATGTTTACAATAAGTTTTGTAAATCTCGATCATGCTTTGCGCTTGGTCAAGCTAATGACCTTAAAGAATCATATGTCGGGAAAGGCCCGATTTTCACTAACCATGTAGACAAGGCTTGAATAATGAAAAAAGAAGTCATGCCTAAAAGAGTTGCAAGATAAATCATCAACCTCTCCGAATCCCACGATGGATGCTGCTGTCTTCATCAATTTGAGAGCTTGTTCAGAGGTGTACAAATGAAGAAAATGAGATATTGAGAAGCTCCATCAAATTACCATTCTAACGCATCAAGAACCAACAAGTTTGAAGACCCGTGCAAGGAGTTATGGAGGAAACATTGAGCGTTGCGCGTTCTGAAATTTCTGGACAGATTTCAGCGCCGAAGTAAAACGGACGTAACTCTCTTGTCCGGAGTCCGATTTGAGCAAATAAAGACTCGTTGGAAAGGAAATTTTGTGCACTGTGCAATGGAGTAGAGCTTGAGTATACTATCTGTTCTGGACATTAAAAAAAATTCATAGAGTGAAGGCAGCACCGAAGGATGATAAAGAAGGAGATAATGATGAAACAAAAGGATGCTTTGGGCAAGTCTTCTATAAGTGATCAAGCACAACATGGGAAGTAAATTAAAGCTGCATTGGTACCTTTTCTTCTTGCATGAAGGGCCATGGCTATGCAACGAAAAGAAGGTATGTGAGAAAGTCGAGCTCTATGACTTTAAATGAAGCGCTTTTCGGGAGGCAACCCGTTTCTTTATATTTTTACTACTTTCTTAGAGAAAATAAAAGAATGGCACTATCTTATGATGATCAACTTGTGGTTATTAATCTAAGTTCAGTTTTCCTTTTTAGAACCACCATCATGTTCATGATCTTATTTATTTGCATGCATTGCATTTTGTTGTCCTCGTGATGTTTCTTTGTGTATACATGTTTTGCACATAGTTGGCTTGGTTGTTTTATATACTTAATGATGTATGCTTCATTTTCCATGTTAATACTTCATAAGGCCTTATGAGTATTTTTCTTTTGTGATCTTGTGTAAACGTGGTGTTTAAACATGATTGCGGACCATCATCATTAAGTTCGATAAACCTTGCTAGCTTTTCATATGTTTTCATGTTGCATTGGTTAGTTTATAAGCTCTGCAATGCGCTTAATTTTTCTTGTGCTATAAGAGTTATTAATTTAGGGATAGACATGGTGTTTTAACCCTAGATATATAAACCTTTATGGCTATGGAGAAACTCAGCAACCTAGTTGTAAACATGGTGTTTAGAACTAGGTGAAAACATTGTCTTTGTTTATATGCTTTCCTATCATGTGCATACACACCTTGCACCACGTACACTCATTAGGTTTTTATTCCTCATTAAACTAATTATGCCATAAGTTAAGAATCTTAGGAGACATTGTTGGATTGTTGGCAATTCTTTCTACTCCCAACCGTCACCTTGGGGGTAGAATGTGCGTTTAAAACGTCTTGCAGGCAAGATAAAGACTCTCACTACAAGGAAATTGAGGGATGGCTAAGAAGTGCTTTGTCTTCTTCTTCCATGACTAGCAAAATGCTAAGCATGGGGGAGACCCTGAATCTTCAACACGGAAGTGCAACATGACACTCCAAAAGATAGAATGATAAAGATCGTTAACATCTCCGGATCAATGCGCAAGAAGCCACCAATCTCATCAAAATTCTGCATGGTCTCGAAGGGAAAACACTGGATAGTTTTAGATATTTAGAAGCCCCATGAAGTTACGATTCTAACAAATCAAGAATCAAGACAATCGGAGGTTCCTACAAGCGGTTATGCCCGAATCCCCGAGTGCAACACGTCCTGAAATCAGTTTTGGACAGCACGCAGAGCTGAAGTAAAACGGACATAGCTCCATTGTTTGAACTCCGTTTTCGATGAATGACCACACGTTGGAAAGGTAATTTCATAAACTTTTCAATAGAGCTATATTTCGATATATTTTCTGTTCTGGACAGAGGGGGAAATCCATGAAAAAGAGACAGCAAGGAGATGATGAGAACAAGAAAGAGGAGATGGTGATGACAACATTGAAGAGAAGGGTGACCAATGACTCCATTAAGCATACAAGATCAAATTCAGAAGTTTAGGAGCATTAATAAATCAAGACAAAAGCAAAAGCCACATCGATACATGAAGATGTTGGAAGAAGGCAACGAAGAATTACAAAGGATGGTAACATCTCCATGGACCTTCTCTTTTCCAAACACAAATGCTTGTAAGTATGCCTTCAACCTCAACTAGGTGGAACCTTTTGTTTTTCTCTTCAGACAATAACATGGCTACTAGGAGGACAACCTAGGTTTCTTTTTACTTTCATTAGAGAAGCATGGCCATGTGTTCACCTCGATGTTCTATATTGCCTATGCTTACGGAAAGATGATGAAACTTGCCGCTTTGTTTTACCTACATGAAGTTATACATGTCTTGGCTAATTGCTCTCTATAATATGATCTGAAATTAATTTAAATACCGGCTCTTTTATTTGTGGAGGTGAAATGACTATGCTCTAGACCCACATACATATCTTTGCTCTTTGATTTAAGTTTATGGATAGCCGGATAACTTGTTGTTTTCATGAAAACTTAACTTTTATGCTATCTACATATTTGTGATGCTCTTGCAAAGTTCTACCTACCAAAGCCATATACATATATGTTTTATGATAACAAAACCCGTAGATTGCAAACATGTGTTTTGATGAGTTGGATTAGGATTGATTTCTATGGTTCGAGACTAAGAAGCTGATCATTCCTTTGTGTAACTTTTTCATGCTAGCCTTTTTGTCCATGCATTGTGGGTTTTCACATCGAAAATTTCACAAACTTCGCTGGGCATCCACCCTAAATCAAAAACATCTTTTTGTGATCACCTCCTTGTCCACAACCCAATTTGAGTATGGAGTAAAATTCTCGATGGAGATTCAAATATTCCGCAAGATTATGGAATTTATACTTACTTTAGCAGTCATTTCCCCTCTCTTTTATGCTCGAGGACGAGCATCGTTCAAGCATGGGGGAGGAATCATTCTCTGACACAAATGCTATGTAAGTATTATGTTGCAAAAAGTTTTGAGGAGTAAAAGAAAAAAAGAAAAAAATGAAAAATGAAAAAAAATATGATAAGAAGAAAAGAAAAGTAAGGAAAAAAGAAAGAAAGTGAAAAAAAGAAAGAGAGAAAATTGAGAAGGAAATAAAATAAAGAAAAAAATAAAGATGCTCCTCGGTTCTTTTTGCTTCATAAGTTCTCAAGTGCCTTGATGACACATCCATACTCAAATCTTCCAACCATGTGCAATCCGATAACGAGGACTTCACTCGTGCCTCGGGATCATCCATTTGCCACTTGCACATGTCCACTTATCTAAATGTGTGTGTTTCGTCCCTCTCTCTTTCCAACATTTATTTTCCATGGCCTTTTTGACGAGTCTCGGTAATTCCAATAGACCTCTCTCTTAATTTGACAATATTTCGGATGTATGTTTTGCTAGGATTGTTTTTAACCTTCCGAGCTCCACAAAAGCCTTCCACTATCACATATGAGTAGAGTAGGTTGAAAATAATCTAGTATAGGCTTGAGTGACTTGATGAGATGAGTATTCCATGAGCTCTTGAAAGAGATTTTCACTTATGTTGGATATGCATCTTTTTGAAAATCTTCCATGTGACAAGGTAATGGTTTGAAGTTCACTTAAGTTTGAGAGCATCATGTTTATTAAATGTGGCTTGTTCTTTATTGTTAGTCTATCTTCCATAATGAAAAAGAAGCCGGTCACAACTTGAACTTTAAAAATAAATTGAAGAGAGAGCAATTTGTCTCGTCATGAATGACTAAGTGCAGGGATAACATTGGAAGGCAACGCTGATTTCCCTTTTAAGCGAGGACCACTTACTCAAGGACGAGCAAGGTTTAAGCATGGGGGAGATGTTGACGGTGAATTTCCGTCAACCTAGAGTACTTGTTATACATTGGTTTCGATTATGATTTGCAACTAACCGGCCACTAGGCATACTAATGATATAACAAGTTCACACTTGCATGTCGATTTTGGAGTTTGTTGTTTACGCGGAAATCTACGCTAATGAGGAGACTTTCGGGATAAGTTCACCAAGCACTTTGGAAGAAGATCATGAAGCCCGACAAGAGTCAAGACACGCGATGAACATGACTCCAAATGACCCGAGGACCGAAGCGTCAACGTGCAAATCTTCAGGGACTCAACCAGAAAACAGCGAAGCTTGCATAGCAAGGATTCAAGCCTTAACCGTGAAGGAAACGACGTCAAAGGCCCACATGCAAGTGCACACGAATAAGGGATCACAGGAGAAGCAACCGGGGAGGAAACCGGGGCCGAACCGGCCGAAGTGGGCTCGGGCCGGCCGGCCCGGGCCGACCGGCCCAGCCCCACTCGGGGTCGGTTCGGTCCCCCCTTTGCCCTAGGTGTTCATCTATTTATTCCCTCCGCCGCCGTCGACCGACACATCGAACAAATCATCCTACTGACGCCAATCACCAGAACACCGCCGCCGCAAGATGAGGGAGAGAGTTAGATGAGCTCGTCGCAAGGATCAACGCCGGCGGAGAGAAGGAAACAAGAGGAGGACTCCAAGCCGTTGGCCTAGGGGTGTTCCCAAGTTCCATCACCGCCATCTTCATCGACGACGTTCTCCGGAGTCTCCATCACCCCTATGTGCTTCAATCCGTGTAAGATGATGGGGTAATGTCTCCGTTCATCCCTAGGATTAGATGGATACATGCTATGTGATCGCTACTCGATTTGTGGCTTCAATCTATTATTTTCATGTTGATGATGCTTTGATGATTAAGGTTAGCTACCATGTTTTCGGGCGTATGATATCCGCTACTCCCATAGATTCCATCAACATACCGTGTCCATCATAGGTCTAGTCACGAATACCTTCGCGTAGTGACAGTACGAGAGGAGGGAAAGGGCGAAACCGTGGTCACAACCCCCGGTAGAATGGTTTACCGCTTTCGTTTAGTAGATGCATACCATGTTATCCTAGATCCTAGGGAGGGAACGCTTATCTTTCTTGCTCACTCTCTTGTGCTCACCCTTTATCATCTAGTTTAACCCTCGATTTGTTTGATCAACTTAACTTAGATTAACTTAGGTTAGATTGTCTTTACTTTTAGATTAATACTCTCTTTCAAAGGTTTTCCATTCAACTAGATTAGTACTTGGTTAAGCGCTAGTAATCCCCTTGCTCCGCGGATTGACAAGAACCTTGGGAATCCCGTGGTGAAAAAGGTGTAGGTCCGTACGCTTGCGGATCGTAGGTGGATACGCTTGCGGTAGTAGTAGTAGTAGTAGTAGTAGTAGTAGTAGTAGTAGTAGTAGTAGTAGTAGTAGTAGTAGTAGTAGTAGTAGTAGTAGTAGTAGTAGTAGTAGTAGTAGTAGTAGTAGTAGTAGTAGTAGTAGTAGTAGTAGTAGTAGTAGTAGTAGTAGTAGTAGTAGTAGTAGTAGTAGTAGTAGTAGTAGTAGTAGTAGTAGTAGTAGTAGTAGTAGTAGTAGTAGTAGTAGTAGTAGTAGTAGTAGTAGTAGTAGTAGTAGTAGTAGTAGTAGTAGTAGTAGTAGTAGTAGTAGTAGTAGTAGTAGTAGTAGTAGTAGTAGTAGTAGTAGTAGTAGTAGTAGTAGTAGTAGTAGTAGTAGTAGTAGTAGTAGTAGTAGTAGTAGTAGTTTCTGCCTCTATTTTTCGTACGTCACCCCTTATTTGAGTCGTAATGGGAATAGTAAAAGAAATTGAAACGAGAAGAAGAAGCAAGCAGATTACACAATCTGTACCAGAACATCCTTTGCAAAACAGGGAAGGAAGAGGAGCAGCAGCACCACACCATGGAGCACAGTACCAAATGTGAGCATTGATTGGACATCGACACTAGGTGCGGAATCAAGTAGTAGTAACTAACATCCAGAAAGCTTTAAAACCTAAAACCCTCCCTATAGCCGCAACACTCCAGACCCTATCTCCTTTCAATCAACCTAAAAATGGGTTGTCTGCATCCTCCGCTCCCCTTTGGTGCTGCCTGCATAGCAAATGGTGGCTGGATACCGTATTCCGGCGAAACTCCGGTGAGGAGTCACGGAGGACCCGGCGACGCCTATGGCAAGCGACGACGCAGCGGGCAGCATCTTTTTGCTGTTCGTTCGTTCCCCACCACACCGTTTACTGGGCCGTGATCCACCATTAGAAACATCAACAAAAGAGAACTTGGACTGGGCTGAGCGCCACGTGGCAAGGAACAAACAGACGGGGTGAACTTGCTTGTGTGGTGGGCTGCCTGTCGGGCATCTGTATCGCCTCAATCAAAATATATAAAAAAGATGACCACAATCGAAATTGATTGGAACAAAATATTAATAAATAGAATATCATATTAGATTGGAACAAAAGATTAATAAATATAATATCATATTAGAAAGAATAGGAAGAGAATCTAACAATTTTCTCAAATTCGCTGAGCTTTGTACATCAACAACCAGCTGTGTGTGGGTCGAAATGAGAGCATGAGCACTGAGCAGAATACACCACCTCTAGATATGTGCTAGATGCTAGGATCTCAACACATGCTAGAACATGACATTTGAATTTAATAATAACACATTATTTGAAATTCAAAAATCAAAAGGTTTTCCTTTATTATATTGTATCTTCCTACCATACTCTAAATTTCTTTTGGAAAATATTAAGAAAATCATTGAATCTCATTAATGCATAGATATTGTTTAGAAACAGAATTATACCATTTGATACTGTCCCTTCACTGCCATCTCGAGTTCTTTCTGTATGGAATTTGCCTACTATATAAGCATCACTAGTTAGCAAACAATGATGAGGTTCAGGAGACACAGATAATGACACGTGAGGTTGGGATGATGTGGTCGTGATGGGATTATTGGAACGACGATGAAGTCGAGGAGCTGCTGCAACGTAGGGCGTGATTGGTTGGCGTAGTAACCGAGCCTGGCTCGGTCTCGGCAGCTAGGCCCCGGCTGGTCAGGCCCTTGGCATGCAAGTTGGGTGCGATTGGTAGGGTGTATATGGCCCAACCAGGCTCACAGGGTGCAGCGGAGTGTGGTTTGGTTGCCCGCACCAACGCCAGAGCTAGGCCCCCCACATGCATTTTGCCCCCCATTGCCTGCATCTCCAGAGATGCTTGAATCCTCCGTTTCTCGAGAGTCACGCTCGCGTTGGCAAGCCAGCCCACAGGGCCCAGTATGTAGGGAGAGAAGAAAGTTAGACCAAGGCCTAGATGCAACTAACCAATCATTAGTTGGATCAGACTTGGGTGCCCACAAGCAGGTAAACAAACCAAACCCTGATGCATGATGTGGCAGGCCATGCCAGCACGACCCTGGCTGCGGTGGTGCAATGCACACAGAGGGGAACATGAACCAATCATGCTCGTCCTTGTTGATTAGTTCCCTACATGTTTTGAGGCTAGTTGCTGCAAGATGATGATTGGTAGTCTAACTATGCGCTTGTCCAAGTCTTTTTTCCTCACTTCATACATGCAGCTCGCACCTCTGGACCCTGGCCCAAGAGAGGCTCATTTCTTACGTATATCTGCAGAGCCTGGCTCGAATAGGCTATTTGCATCACGTCAGGCTGAGCTGCTGCTCCAGCCATCCAATCAGTCATATGTTGCACCTTCAGAACCTGGTTCGACTGGATCTGGCAAATAGTCACCCCCGAAGAGAACAAAGTGATCAAGGCGAATGACGAAGACACGAGTAAAGTTTTCTCCCGTGGAAACGCACGGGCATGATTGCTAATATTATATTAAAGCAAGGACTGTTTTTACCACATTTTTCGTCCGTCCTGACAGGTGGGACCCACTTGTCAGGAGTTGTGTACACGACCGCACCGCGCGGAGCTGGAAGTAGGGAGCAGCACTGCAGCAGCGGCGCACCTGGCGGGATGATGCCTCGTGGGCGGGACCTCGGAGTGCAACAGGCCCACAGCCGCACTCGTGAGGCCCGCCGCCGAGAAAGAGGGGCCGACAAGGCACAACTCGACGACGCACACAAATCCGATCGGCAGGGCATAGCTCGAAGCCGCAGGGCCCACTCCCTGTCGAGGTCATTGAGGATCGAGCCACCGCGCCACAGCCCACTGCACCTCGTTGCGGCCGTCGAAGATCCGTCGTGAGGCTGTTGCGAGCTCGCCGTCGTCGACGGGCGCCCGGGCGGCAGGGAGCTGCTGCCGCGGATCCTCACTACCTAAGATCATGTGCTGCGCAGCCGCCCGCACCGCATCCTCCTCTATCGTCGGCCTGAGCTCCACCCCTTACTGCGCTTCCTGTTGGTGGAAATCGGGCCCGAAGGTGGACGCCGACACTGTCGTATGGACCTCCCTGGGCCCACTACCTCGGTGGGTACCAGGACCGACTACTCGGTGGGCCCCTGGGACAACCCGGCTTGCGCTACACGGCATCTGAAGGCGTGGAGCACAAGGACTACACAGGAGTAGTACTCAGTTAGGAAGCTGTACATGTTCCGCACTGTATAGAGGACTCCTAGACGTACTCGACTAGTACTCTCTTCCTACTCCGACTTGTAACCACCGCCTCCCGGACTATATAAGGCGAGGCGAGGGACCGATCCCCTCATCCAATCTCCTCTCATACAACTCACGGCGCACCATTGCACCATCGTGTAATTGTGCCCTATCAATCCCGTAGCTACGCGGCATACGGGACGTAGGGTATTACGCACCTCGCGGCCCGAACCTTGTCTAAATTGTGTGCCACGTGTCTCTTCCTTCGAGTTACCGATCTCGGCGAGTCACATTCATCTACTTCGGGTACTCCCCGTAGTAGGTTGCCGGTCTAAAACACCGACAGCTGGCGCGCCAGGTAGGGGCTCTCGCTCGAGATCACATGGCGAACTCGACGGCTTCCGTCCACATCAAGCCAACTGTTGCCTTCAACCGCGGCGACACCTTCGTCTTCGGCGCCTGGGTCTGCACTGCTGATGGCGCGGGCTCCTTCCAGCGCCGCCTGACCATGCAGCCCAACCCGAGGACAGGCCTCGTGACGCTTCCCGAAGTCGTCACAGGCGAACTCGCCGGCAAGTTCGGCGAAGTTTCGCTCTTCAACCACCACGCTGACTTCGAGCTCGAGTCCGTCTCCAACTCGAACCCGACGTCGCCATGGGCCATCGCATGCGAGCCGGCTGCTCAGCCATCGCAGGCGGCCCCTTCACCACGCCAGCGCTCCGCGCGTGGCCCCCGCGTCCTCGGCTGGGCCCGCGCGGAGGCTCCTACCCCACGCCGGGCCGGCAAGGAGACCGTAACCGAGTACAACTCGGACTCCGACGCCGTCCCCGACCACGTTTCAGACTCCAGCCCTCTCTCCGAGTTCTACTCGAACCCGGATTACGAGTTCGACTTCGGGTCGGACCCTGAGGAGCCCGAGTCCGAAGACGACTCCGCTGAGTTTCCCTTGTCAGGGCCAGCCTCTGGGCTGGTTATAAAATCGACGCCGGCCGGAAGATACGTCTACTGGCCAGACCGCAAGCCTGCTGACCTGGCAAAGGAGGACTCACGCTACGTCGCCTACATCGACTCACTACCGTTCCAGGAGGGAACACCACTGGCCCAGGCTGACTCAAACACACCAACTGAGGTGGCACCCTCTGAGTCCAGCTTGGGTACCCCCGATCGCCAAGTCTTCATGGCTGCCGGCGAAACTCCAGGACCCTCAGGCACGGCTGAAGACAGGTACCTGGAGGACATCTCCGCAGACGAGCTGTCTGCCGACGCACCTGCAGACGAGACCGCTGCCAACAGGGACGCTCGACGCGAACGCAACAGGAAGCGCAGTGAACGACGCCGGCGGCTCAGAGACAACCTCCCCATCCGCAACCTTGCGGAAGCTCTCGAGGCGGTCGAGAGCAGAGTACACACCACCCCTGAGCAATGCCTCATGTCGATCACAATGATCGCACGTCAGGCTCAGGACATACGCGCTGGAGAGGTCATCGCCAAGCTCGCCGAAGAAGCCTACTTCATGCGGGTCGACAACGAGTCAACCAACCTCTCCCCGGCTAAACCCCCGCGACAATGAAGCTACTAGTCGCGGCGCCGACCCTGGCCCCAACCGTACTCGAGCTGACCTCCCGGCTGATCCAAACCGCCGCCGCTCCAACGCCGGCGGGCCTTCACGACAAGACCAAGGCAACCGAGAAGTCGTTCCCCACCGCGCTCCGGCCGGTGGCGGCGGCAACGACCCTGACGGCGGCGGCAGCGACGGCGGCAGCTCCAACCACGGGGCCAACAGGAGGGCTGGAGGCGGCGGCAGCCGCGGCGGCCACGGCCACGCGAACAGCCACGCCTCCGGTGCCTCTCATGGCGGGTACGATGCTCGCCAGAAGATCGAGGAGCTGCGGCGGAAGAAGTCGACCACCGCTGCTGAAGGCGACGGCTTCCCCGCCTTCTCACCCCGGCTTCGCAACCTGCTCCTCCCCGACAAGTTCAAGCCTTTGGGGATCACCAAGTACGACGCGAAGCGGATCCCATCCAGTGGCTCCGATGCTACGCCCTCTCCATCGAGAACGGCGGCGGCAACGGCGACACCAAATGCCTCTACTTCCCCTTACGTCCGGACCAAGCTCCACTCACATGGCTCGAGTCGCTGGACAAGCACTCGATCGACAAGTGGGACCAGCTGAAGGAGCAGTTCACGAGCAACTTCGCGGGCGCCATGGGCCGTTCGGGTACTCGCATGGACCTTGCCATGATCAAGCAGGAACAAGGCGAGACCCTCCGCAAGTACATGCGCCGCTTCTTCGACAAGCGAACTACCGTCGTCGACGTCACCGACAAGGAGGTCATTGACCTCTTCCAGGACGGTCTCTACCATCGCCGCACCTTCGAGGACTTCGGTCGTCGCCGCCCCAGGTCCATTCCCCACCTCAAGGACATGATCACGTCCTGGGCGGATGAAGAGGACAAGGCCAACGCCAAGTACGACGCCATCCGCGGCAAGTCCAAGCAGAACCAGGGCGGTGGCAGCGGCAGCAATGCAAACCAAGGCGGCCGCAGCAACAACAACAACAACAACAACAACAACTACTACTACTCGGGTTCCAACCAAAAGCGCAAGACAACACCGTCGCGGCTATCCAGCGCCCTCCCAAAGGGAACTCGAAGAAGAATTCTGGCGGGTTCAAGGACCTACTGAAGGAGAAGTGCCCGTGGCATCCAAACGGCAATCACACTACCGAGCAGTGCTACCAGCTCAGGCACGCACTCAAGGATACGCCGGAGCCACCGCACCCTCACGACCAAAAGGGCAAGAAGAAGGACGGCGACGACAACGACTTCCAAGAACCCGAGAAGACCGTCAACGTCCTCTTCGGCGGACGCCCGGCGGGCGGGAGCGAGAGGCTACCCGTCGTGAAGTGATGTCCATTGAACCAGCGGTCCCGACCCCTCTCAGGTGGTCGGAGGTACCCATCACCTTCTCCCGCGCGGACCAATGGACCAACTTCTCCGAACCAGGACGGTTCCCCCTCGTCCTGAAACCAACAGTGGCGGGTTCCAAGCTCAACAAGGTGCTCATCGACGGTGGAAGCGGGCTCAACGTCCTCTTCACCAAAACCTTGAAGAAGATGAACCTCGACGTCACCCCCATGCTCACCAAGAGCAGCACGCCCTTCTACGACATCGTCCCGGCAACGCGGCGGCTATCCCACTGGGCTCAGTGGTTCTGCCAATTACCTTCGGGGCATCTCGGGATAACTACCGCACCGAGTACATCAAGTTCGAGGTCGCGGATTTCGAGACTTCTTACCACGCCATCCTCGGCAGACCGGCCATCGCCAAGTTCATGGCGGTCCCCCACTACACCTACTTGGTACTCAAGATGCCAAGTCCAGCCGACGTACTCTCCCTCCAAGGGGACTTGAAGATCTCTCACGACTGCGATACAGAGGCCGTGGTGATCGCCTCCACGAACCAAGTACCCAACGCAATGATGGAGGTCTACGCCGCGTCGAAGAAGCTCGCCACGAGCGAACTCGACATCCCGAGAGAAGTCCGACAGGCACCAACAAGCCTCGGCCACCGAGGAGGTACTCGTCGGGCGGTCGACCTTGGAACAGGCGACCCCGGCCAAGACCACCACCATCGGGGCCGGCCTCGACCCCAAATAGGAAGACGCGCTCATCAGCTTCCTTCGGGCTAACCGCGACATCTTCGCGTGGAAGCCAGCGGACATGCCAGGAGTGCCCAGGGAGCTGATTGAGCACTGCCTCAACGTCGATCCAAAGGCCACCCCCAAGCGACAACACCTCCGGCGTTTTGCCGACGACAGACGGGACGCCATCAAGAAGGAGCTCGCCAAGCTACTCGCAGCTGGCTTCATCCGAGAAGTCTTCCATCTCGAGTGGCTCGCCAACCCCCGTCCTCGTCCGCAAGAAGAACTCGAACGAGTGGAGGATGTGCGTGGACTACACCGATCTCAACAAGCACGCCCCCAAGGACCCCTTCGGGTTGCCGCGGATTGATCAAGTCATCGACTCCACGGCGGGGCTGCGACTGCTCGCTTCCTCGATCGCTACTCCGGTACCACCGGATCGCAATCAAGGAGGAAGACCAGGAAAAGACCGCGTTCATCACCCCGTTTGGCGCGTGCTGCTACACGACCATGTCATTCGGGTTAAAGGACGCCGACGCTACCTATAAATGGGCCATCCGGGCACCGCTTCAAGCGGCAACTCAACAAGAACGTCGAGGCCTACGTGGATGACGTGGTTGTCAAAACCAGGGACTCCAGTACCCTCATCGACGACCTTGAAGAGACCTTCGCATCGCTACGCGAGTACCGCTGGAAGCTCAACCCGAACAAGTGCGTCTTCGGCGTCCCTTCGGGCAAACTACTCGGCTTCATCATCAGCCAGCGCGGCATCGAAGCAAACCCCGAGAAGATCTCCGCCATCACCAGCATGAAAGATCCTACGAGCATCAAGGACGTCCAGAAGCTGACGGGGTGCATGGCGGCGTTGAACAGATTCATCTCGAGGCTAGGAGAACGGGGCCTCCCCTTCTTCAAACTACTCAAGCATCACGAGAAGTTCGTGTGGACTCCAGAGGCGGATCAAGCCCTTGCCCGGCTCAAGGACTTCGTGTCAAAGCCGCCAATCCTCACGGCTCCTCACAAGGGCGAGCGGCCATCTTGCTCTACCTAGCCGCGACTACTCACGTGGTCGCATCTGCCATCGTTGTCGAGCGGCGGGGAAGACGGCCACGCCTACCCGGTCCGGGCGCCCGGTCTACTTCGTCGGCGAGGTTCTATCGAGTCCAAGGCCCGCTACCGGCCGTGCGAAGCTCCCGTACGCTCTACTCATCACCTCGCGGAAGCTACGACACTACTTCCAGGAGTACTCGGTTTCCGTCGTCACCGACTATCCGCTCGGCGACATCCCGAGGAACCAAGACGCCACCGAAGAATCTCCAAGTGGGCGGTCGAGCTCGGCGCTCTCACCATCGACTTCAAGCCACGCACGGCCATCAAGTCGCAAGCACTAGTCGACTTCGTGGCGAGTGGCGGGAGAACCGGCTACCTACTCCCACCGTGCGACCGCAGCATTGGGTGATGTACTTTGATGGCTCACTCAACCTCGAGGGCGCGGGCGCGGGGGTACTCCCCGATCTCTCCAACGGGCGAACAACTCAAGTACGTCCTGCAGATCTTCTGGAAGGTCTCAAACAACGAAGCCGAGTACGAAGCTCTCCTACACGGGGTCCGCCTCGCGGCTTCACTGGGCATCAAGCGGCTACTAGTCTACGGCGACTCCGCAGTGGTCATCAACCAAGTCAACAAGTCCTGGGACCGCAACAAGGAGAACATGGACGCCTACTGCCTAGAAGTCCGCAAGCTCGAGAACAAATTCTATGGTCTCGAGTTCCATCACATTGTACGCGACAACAACGTTGCAGCGGACGTCCTCTCGAAGCTTGGATCCACCCGCGCCCAAGTACCCGCGGGCGTCTTCGTCCATGAGCTTCACGCGCCATCCATCCCGGAGCCGGCGCCACCGACCACTGTACCAGCTCATCCACCAGCTGGGCAGGAGGTCATGATGATCGACGTGGACTGGAGGCAACCCTTCATCGACTACCTCAGCGAGCAGAAGGTCCCCTCCGACAAGAACGCGGCCGAACAACTCGTCCGCCGCGCCAAATCTTACGTCCTCGTCGGAGACAAGCTTTACAAGTGGGGCGCATCTTCTGGAGTACTCATGAAGTGCGTCCCTCGTGAAGAAGGCAAGGACATCTTGGAGGAGATCCACAAGGGCGTCTGCGGCAACCACGCGTCCTCACGCACGCTGGTCAGCAAGGCCTTCCGACGAGCTTTCTGCCGGCCCACGGCCACGGGTGATGCCGAAGAACTCGTCGAAAGGTGCTAAGGATGCCGGTTCTTCGCCAAGCGACAACACGTCCCGGCCTACAAGCTAGTCACCATACCGCCAACCCGGCCCTTTGCCTGCCGGGGGCTCGACATGATTGGGCCACCGCCAACCGCGCCGGGAGGATTCAACGAGTGCCGGTGGCTATCGACAAGTTCACCAAGTGGATCGAGGTCAAGCCGGTCACATGCCCCAAGGCCGACAGAGTACTCGACTTCCTGGATGAACTCGTACACCGCTACGGGCTACCCCACCGCATCATCACAGACCTGGGGTCCAACTTCAACAACCACCAGTTCTGGGAATATTGTGAGAACAGCGGGATCGACATCAGATACGTCTCAGTCGCCCATCCACGGGCCAACGGACAAGTCGAGCGCGCCAATGGGATGGTGCTCAACGCCCTCAAGAAGCGGCTACACGACGCTACTAACTCCAAAGGGGGCAAGTGGATCAAGGAACTACCCAACGCACTCTGGGGGCTGCGGACTCAACCATCCAAGCCAACGGGGCAATCCCCCCTACTTCTCGGTCTACGGCTGCGAAGCCATCCTCCCTGCCGACGTCATATGGAACTCGCCGGCGGTGGAGCACTACGACGAAGGCGTCTCGGAAGACGACGGACGAGTTGACATCGACGGCCTCGAAGAAGCTCGGCCGCGCCGCCCTCGTCCAATCGGCAAGGTACCCGGAGGGTATCCGACGCTACCATGATCGCAACGTCAAGGAACGCTCCTTCAACGTTGGAGATCTTGTCCTTCGCCGTATCCAGAACACGGAAGGACTCCACAAGCTCAGCTCCCCACGGGAAGGCCCCTTCACCGTGGCTAAGGTGACCGGGCCGGGCTCCTACCGCCTCCAAACACTTGAAGGCGAAGACGTCAACAACTCGTGGAACGTCGACCAACTCTGTCGATTCTACGCCTAGTCCACACGACTACTCCGGGTTCAAGTCTACACGACTACATCAACACCCCCTCGCCGCAAGCGACCCCCCCGGTCCCGGCTCCGGTCTCGGACTACTCTCCTCCGGGGTCCGGCCCCGTGCGGCTACCTACGGACCATGGGCTGCGACGAGCGTCAAGGACTCTAGCAGCGGTCTACCAAGAGACCACACTCCAAGATCCGGCCCCGCACGGCTACCTATGGATCACCCGCTCGCAAGCGGCTACCCGCTCCGGCGCCACTTAGTCGCAAGCGGCCTCCGGTCCGGGCGACTACTTGTAGCTACGGCCCCCGGCCACCCGTGTGTACTTCTTCGCAATAAAGCTTGATTGTTCATCAACTTGTTTACTTGTTCGCTCCCTACGACGGGACTACTAAAGCCGAGTACTACTACTCGCACCTACTCCACGATGGGCGCTCCGCACTGCGAGATCGCGGTTACGAGTACTCATTGCTTGGGAAAATTTCATTTCATTGATACATGAATAATTCATTACAAGTGTTTTTTGTACAACCGTGGCTACTAGCTACCTACGCAGGGCTACTGGAGGTTCAGCTTTTCGGCTACCTGCTCCGCGATGGGGAGCCATCTCGCTCCGGCGGCTGCGCATCTTGCTCATCCGAGCGGTTGGCGGCTACCCCGCCGGCGACCACCTCCACCGGAGCCTTCGGGAAGTACGACTTCATGAAGGCCGGAGGACTTGCTTCGGGATCGACTTGGCCATGTGCTTGACGTAGGCGGCCGGCCGGCTTGGTGCTTCACGAAGACGATCCGCCGGAGGAGCGATCTTGGGGCCGCCGGGTGCGGCACCGGGAGCCTCGCGATCGGGAGAGCAGCCCTCTTCAAGGTCCTTCGGCTGGGTCCGGAGCGCCTCGCAATCTTCATTCAACCTCGCAAAGATTTGTAGCGATTGACGAGATCTCTGTCGAGGCAATCCGCGGCTCCATGTGCTTCTCGCACTCGAAGGCGAGCTCCTTGTAGTCGAGCTCAAGTACCGGCGGGCTTCTTGCTCCCGGTAGAAGAGGTTCTTCATGCGACCTCCGAGGCCTTCACCGCTCCACCGGCCTTCGAGTTCGCAACATGGAAACACAACAACGGGTCAGAGGCTTGACGACTTCCAACAAGTACCCGACAAGTCAAGGGACATACCTTTATTCTTGTTGCGGAGGCCTTTGTTCTTCCGCACCAACTCGTCGCCCTTCGCCTGCAACTCCATCACGTCGTTGTGGTACTTGGCGAAGGCGGTGTCGAGTTTTGACTGCATGGCAGCTGCGTGCTTCCGCGACTTCACGAGTGTTGACGGTGAAAATCCGTCAACCTAGCCATGAGTTTACCTTCGGTGTTGGCATGAGTTTTATACCTTATCCATTGGTACTAACCCCCGTGGTATAACAAGTTCAGGTGTGCATGTCGGTTTTGGAGTTTGATGTTTATGCAGGGATTTAGTGTTGAATGCAAGACTTTCGGGATTAGTTCATCAAGCACCTCATGACAAGACCTTGAAGCCCTGAACAAGTCATGCAATGAAGCAAAATTAACTCCAAGAAGCCGGGGACTTGATCCGAGAAGACGACGGACTCCAAGGACCCGACCGGAAAAGTCTTGAATCTTGCAAGACAAGGAGTTGAGTCCAATTCGGAGAGAAACCGACGACATGGACCTACATGCGAAGGGGGAAACATCCGGGAAGCAAGGGAACCGACCTCGGGCAAAGGAGCCCACGGGGGCCGGGCCTAAATGGGCCCGGGCCGGCCGGCCCGATCCGGTCGGCCCGGGCCCATTTTGGGCCCAAATCCGTCCTCCTTTGCCCTAGCCGCCAATCGGGCTATTTATAGTCCCCCCGACCGAGAGCCACGCAGAGAAGATTTCGTCTTCGGCCGCCGAGGAGCAGAGAAGAGAGGGACACCATGTCGGAGAGGAGAGGGTCGAGCTAGTTGACTAGGGTTTCCCTAGCCGACGTGGGAACCTTGCATGGAAGACCACGTCGGAGTTCCGGAGCTAGAAGCAAGATCAAGGAAGGATCCCGGTGGTGATCTTGTGTATGTATCATTGTCATAGTTGAATTATCAAGTTGAATCTTTTCTTAGCGATCAAGTGTTTCCTCGAAGATTTCGTTTTTCGATCGGCTTTGCTTATTCCAATTCTATTCGCGCGATAGATTACATAGGGTGTTCTTGTAGCCGCGGTGGCTAGAGGTACACGCCGGATCTTCCGAAAGAATCTCGACTTGTCTTTTGACTCGCCCTAAGCTCCCCGCATGAATAGGGATACGTTGTGACGAACGGGGGTCTCGAAAGGCGGATGTTTTCGGATTTGGACGGGAAACCATGATTTAAAGAGGCTTCTATTAAGATTCGATTTGCTACTTCTTCTCTTGCTTGGAACTTCAACAAAAGGCTTACCCCGATCCCTCTAGATCGGTTTATCTACCCAATCTTACTTTGTTTTCTCCGGTCTTTAGTAGATTAGATTTATCTTTGTTTTGTGCTCTTATCTAGATGCATTAGGGTTTCTCTTTTACCAAAGATTGAAGTTACTTGGCTTTACTAGATCAACTCTTGCGTCACACATTTGTTCCACGGATTCGATACCTTGGGTTCACCACTCGAGGGAAGAAGGGTCCCTTGACTACGACGGAAGACTTGTCCGCTTGCAAGTCACGAACGAACTTTGATACAATTATTAACCGTCAACAAGCCCCTTTTTTTGGCGCCGTTGCCGGGGAACAAGTGATCAAGATTTGATTTTTTTTATTGCCTTTTTGTAATTTTCAGTTTTCTTTTTGTTTTTCTTCTTGCATCTACTAAACTTTGATCATCCTCAAAATACATCTAATCTAGTTTGTCTAACCCTAGTTTTCATAGATTTATTTTTCCTTTCTAGTTTTTGCATACTTTGCTTATTGCTAACCCTAACCGGAGATGGTTGGCTACCTCTCCAAGAAACCCAAGCTTTTTTGTGGATGATCCGGGAAAACTTTACGTGGCAAAGGTGACATGCAACACAAGCTAAAGGGGTGGAAACCCTAGATTCAAAAGTTGAAGTCGAAGGACCGTCAAAATCTCCAAGGGAATCACCACCTCCAAGTCCAAAGGAAGATCAACCTCAACCACCGGAGCGCCGCGCACCCCGACATCGTTGATCTACCTATCATAAACCTTCAAGACGCCGGGAGGCCGTTCAGGATCAAAGTCTCAACTATCCGCATGACGATTGCGAGAGCTGAATGCATACGAGTCGGATTCCTTGAGTGGCATATCGGTTTACTTAAGAGGAGGATGGAGAAGATGGAGATGGAGAAAGAAGCTCAACACCTAAAGGCCGCCGAAGCAAGATCCTCATGCAAGGAGTGTGTGGAGTACGACCATGTCCAAGGACGTCGTCATTAAGTTCGAGGCTATGGAGAAAATATTGAAGAATTTAGATGGCAAGGTGACGGAGGTCGGAAGCTCTATACGTGAAGTGTTCATCGTGATGAAGATGCTAGACGCAAGTGGGACAACTTGCCGGCGCCCGATGGGTAACGAAGAAGAATATCCGAGACAACTCCAAGGTCCCAAGACGGTGAAGGCTACTCAAGCTCGTTCGGGAGAGATGAAGGATCACACTAGAGACCATGAAGATCACGACCGAAGGACCGGAGTTCGAGATGCCGAGCCACAAGGAAGATGTTGCATCCGTCAAGACCAAAGGACAAAGCCGACTGTGAAGACCAAAAAAATTGACTAAGCCAAAGCGGGTACCCAAGATTGCAACGCCCACAAAGAGCGTTGATCCGAAGTAATCAAGTGAAGAGGTCTAGCCATGGACTATAAACGAAGCGCTAGGCGGGAGGCAACCCGTTTCGTCAAGTCAAGAATAAGCTACCGGGAGGACAACCCGATTCCAGGTTTTTCGAGTCTTTTTAATAATTTAGTTTTTGAGTTTTATTACGCAAAGACATTAGACTTAGAAGTGGTTGAACAATATTAGAGACATAATTCTTGATTGAATGTTTGCTTTATCATAAACCCTTTGCATGAACCCTCCTATGTGCTTGTTTGATTCTTTTCTTTTCGAGAAACCTCAACCAAATAATTTCAGAACCTTAACTCAACCTTTCACCCTCATTATGGTGCTGAGGTTGACTTATTTTTAATGCTAAAACCACACGAGTAGAGCCACGATTTATATTCAAGTGTTAATAAAATTCAGCACGTGGTAGGACTCGCGTGAACCTAGAAATCAAAACTTTTGGTTGGTTTTAAAAATCTATATCCTTGGTTTCTCTAGGATTAGAATTTTTCTAAGCCTCATCTAATTTTGTTTCATTCAAAATCTTTCTTATTTAGCCAAAATTAGAACCTAAACCTATGCCCCCATGATCAAGCCGGGAAAATGTCTGCTCTCAACCAATGAAGGCAAACTATACCGGTGAGACCGAAATCGACGTAAAAAGAAAATATTTTCGACTTGCATTTGTTTTTAATGGTTTAAAAACTTCTCTAAAATTATGTTCGAGCTCTTGCATGGCTCTGAAAAATATTTTAAATTTCGAATTAGAGGAGTGCTTAACCTTAAACACACCTAAATGTAGGCAATCTAGTAATCATGCATGCACCATTGGATTCCCTTTCATCAACTTTCACCAATTTCACATGCAAAGGACAAGCATGGTGGGCAGCAAGCATCAACTTTGTAGGGATTTCATGGTGGCATGTGAAGCAAGTGGAGCTAGGGAGCATGGACATGACCCAAAACATGAAGCATCAAGTGGAAGGACCAATAGTGGACGAGAGCGTTTGGGCGGTGCAACTCATGGAGCACGCGGGCAGGAAAGTTGCAGAGGTGAAATGATCGTCTTCGGAAGAAAGACGAGGCGGGGAGGAGCACCGAGGCCGGCCTCACCTACATAAGGAGCCCCCCCCCCCCCCGGCTCCCCGTTTTCTGCGAGCAAGCTTCCCTCTCCTTCCTTTGTTTGTGTGTTCAAGTTTGTGTGCTCAAAACCTCCGTAGACATAGCCAACCTTCCCAAGCTTGATGACTCAAGAAAAAAAAATCCACATCCTTAATCCACTCAAAGTCCACATCCGAATCAAAGAGTTTAAGTGCCTAGTTACCGGTTGCAACCCGGAGTTTTAGTTGAAGAAAAGAGTGCAGCATGGAAGAAAACCACAAGTCTCTTCTCCAAGAAGTAGAGTTCGTCGTCATCCAAGCCGTCATCAACCACGTCTTCGAGAAGGCACTCGGTTTCCGAGTCTCCCCGGAGCATGGAGACGGATACGACACCACTGAGAAGGAACGATGCTCTCCTCCTTGGTGGTATGAGGGCTACAAGAAGCACTTCCATGAGGTTCACCGAACCTCGTGGGCACACGGAGGAGCAGCCCGCGCCACCACGACGATCGACTCGCTCAACCGCACCACCTCCTTACACCCCGACACACTCTTCGTACGGCTTCATCATCTTGTCGGCGGAGGAGGAGGAGAGGCTCGCCAATCTTGAGAAGAGGCTTGTGCCGAACGTCAGTTCGACGACCAAGCACTCTACACCTTGGGTTTTTGCACCGACATATACTATATGTTGGGGCACCTCGGATGGGTGCGGTTCTCCAACGGAATATCGGTGGACACCCATTTGGGTTACGCCTTGGAAATTTTGATGACTATTGCACCCATCGTTGATGATGATGGGGTGCAAAGCTTGTCATTCCGTTTGGAGGGAGTCCAACAAGTGGTTCCCTACGAGCACGTTAGGGAGCCGCTTGGATTCCACAAGGGAGCTCCGGAGAAAGTTGACGTGCCACCCGGCATGTTGGCGGGATTTTGGAACATGATCTCCGGAGAAGCCCATCAACAACGCAATTGCATCCGCAACCCCATTATCCGGATATTTCACTCTTGGATGTGCAAGAGGATATTGGGGAGGATGAAGGAAACAAAGGTGACCGACACGGAGTTGAATTGGCTATACTCGGCTTTAATTGCCAGGCAGCCAATAGACCCCTCTTACCTCATGATCAACCGTTGGTGTTGTGAAGCAACATCGGGGGCGGGTAATATTGGTTCGGGGTGTTACCTCTCCATGTTGGCCTTTTCCTTGCGGCCGGGGATCGCAAGAAACCCCGCTCACCTTTTGCGTGGTACCTCTCTCGGTTTTGAGTATTTGCGGCAAGGAAAATACATTAGTGGAGATGAGAGAGGAGGTTATCGGTTGGCCATAGTAAACCTACCCCTTCCGAATGAGAGGCTTAGGCTTTTCACCGAATGAAGGGAAGATTGGTTGGAAGAGGGACTACTTGTCCCTGCAAGAAAGAACAAAAGAGGAAGAATCGTAGAGGAGGGAACATCCTCCGCACAAGCGAGTGGAGCACAACCCAATGTGCAACCATTCGGCGGGGTTCCTCCTCCGCCAAGTTATTACGGAGGGTCACAAGGACAAGCATGGGGGAGTGGTGCACCGGTACCCCCACAAAATTATGTTGTGCCCAACGCTAACTTCGCGGAGTCCTACGCTCATCATCCCCAACCACAACAAAGCATGGCCATTATTGGAGGGTATGCTGCAAGAAATGCTCAAAACATCGCAGCCATCCAAGCTAACGCAACTCAACTCGGTGAAGGCAACGCAAATATTGCCTTTGAACTTGGACGCCTTCACCTTGTGGAGCCAAATCAATTCGTCGGAGGAAGCGTCCAACCATATTATGAGCAAGGGTATTATTATCAAGACTATCAACATCAACCACCGGCGGAGGACTAGAAGATTTAGGAACTTTAGTTTTCTTTTCTTTTCTTTTTCTCTCGTAATTTTCAGCTTTTGCTTATGTGTGTTTGCGTAGTATTTTCTGTTTTTATTTAAATTTCAGCAAGCATGTTTGTTTATTTTCAGTTTGTATTTCAACTTGATATCATCATTAATAAAGACACCACCTTGATTATATCATTGGAAAAGTTACAAAATTCGTGCCATGATGATATATGATTATAATTGCAGCTTTGTTCATCTTTGTAATTGATTTATGCATGTTTAAGCTAGTGCTCTCTTAAAAATACAGATCTGAATTTATTTAAATGCTAGCTTAATTTTCAGCGGAGGTTATGATTAAAATAAAGACCCATAGTGTTTTATGTGCTCTCAAGTTATGAATAGATTAAAGATGTCTTTTATGCTCAAAAATATTGCTAACCTTGTCACAATTATCACTTGTGTGTTGCTCAACCTATCCAAAGCCTTATATATATTTGAGTGCATAAACCTTAGTGTACAAGATTTATTTTTGAGTGCGTTATAGCAGGCCATGATTTCTCTGGCCCGAGACTAAGAAGCTGGTCATTCCGTTTTTGCGTATCTATCTTTTTGCTAGCCTTTTATCCGTGCATTGTGTATCCCCGCATCGGTGATCTCACAAACTTCGCCGGATATCCACCCTTAAACCAAATATCATCTTTTTGTGATTACCTCCTTGACCACAACCTATCGTTGAGAATGGATCGTCAATTCAAGGAAGATCGCAAGACGGTGCCAACGTTGAAGATTTGAAGTATCTCTCCAAGGAAAAATATTCCGGTACCTACCTTATTTTTCGCCTCTTCGCTCGAGGACGAGCAACGTCTAAGCATGGGGGAGGAGGTAGGTACGGTGCAGTTTTAGAGTTCAAAGGGGAATATTTTAAAAAAAATGATGAAAGAAAAAAAAATCCAGTGATACTCATGACTTTCAAGGTATAAAAAATCAAAACTTCGTTGTGAAAGTCATGGACTGAATATATGACAAGAAAAAAATGAATGAATGAAAGAAAGAAAAGAATGAGAAATATGAGAAAGAGAAAAAATATATGTGCGTAAAGTAAACTCCCCGGCTCTCTAAAAGTGCATTCAAGGCTTCAAGTTAAAAAGATCCATTCTCATTTTTCCAACCATGTGCAATCCGATAACGAGGACTTCCTTTGTGCCTCGGGATCACTCTTTGCCATTTGCACATGTCCACTCATCTAAAAGTGTGTGTATTTTTCTCGTTTCCCCTCCTTGATTAACATTATTTTCCAATGACCTTTTTGACGAGTCTCGGTAAGACCATGAGAAGCTTGTCTTGTTTTGACAACACCTCATTTATAAAATCTTGTTAGGACTAAACTTTCCCAAAGCTCCATATAAAGCCTACCACATATATATGAGAGGGAAAGGAGTAGAATATATAGGCTTGAGAGACAAGTGAGATGAGAGTTTATGAGCAATACACGAGATGATTTAAATTTGTGAATTTGGTTTAGTTTTTCTTTATCTCGATCTTCATTTCAAAAATTCTCGAGATCTATTTAAAACTTTGTGAGCATGTTAATACTTGTGGGATGAGCTTAAAAAGAATCTACCCTCCGTAGAGATGAAGGCTAGTACATTATGGAACTTTAATGAATTAAAATTTTGAGAGCATTATGTTTTCTCATGTGTGATCAAGTGCAAAGTTTAAACATTGTTTGGCAATGATGATATCCATCGAAGGCTTACTCGAGGACGAGCAAGGTTTAAGCATGGGGGAGATGTTGACGGTGAAAATCCGTCAACCTAGCCATGAGTTTACCTTCGGTGTTGGCATGAGTTTTATACCTTATCCATTGGTACTAACCCCCGTGGTATAACAAGTTCACGTGTGCATGTCGGTTTTGGAGTTTGATGTTTATGCGGGGATTTAGTGTTGAATGCAAGACTTTCCGGATTAGTTCATCAAGCACCTCATGACAAGACCTTGAAGCCCCGAACAAGTCATGCAATGAAGCAAAATTAACTCCAAGAAGCCGGGGACTTGATCCGAGAAGACGACGGACTCCAAGGACCCGACCGGAAAAGTGCGTCGAATCTTGCAAGACAAGGAGTTGAGTCCAATTCGGAGAGAAACCGACGACATGGACCTACATGCGAAGGGGGAAACATCCGGGAAGCAAGGGAACCGACCTCGGGCAAAGGAGCCCACGGGGCCGGGCCTAAATGGGCCCGGGCCGGCCGGCCCCGGTCCGGTCGGCCCAGGCCCATTTTGGGCCCAAATCCGTCCTCCTTTGCCCTAGCCGCCAATCGGGCTATTTATAGTCCCCTGACCGAGAGCCACGCAGAGAAGATTTCGTCTTCGGCCGCCGAGGAGCAGAGAAGAGAGGGACACCATGTCGGAGAGGAGAGGGTCGAGCTAGTTGACTAGGGTTTCCCTAGCCGACGTGGGAACCTTGCATGGAAGATCACGTCGGAGTTCCGGAGCTAGAAGCAAGATCAAGGAAGGATCCCGTGGTGATCTTGTGTATGTATCATTGTCATAGTTGAATTATCAAGTTGAATCTTTTCTTAGCGATCAAGTGTTTCCTCGAAGATTTCGTTTTTCGATCGGCTTTGCTTATTCCAATTCTATTCGCGCGATAGATTACATAGGGTGTTCTTGTAGCCGCGGTGGCTAGAGGTACACGCCGGATCTTCCGAAAGAATCTCGACTTGTCTTTTGACTCGCCCTAAGCTCCCCGCATGAATAGGGATACGTTGTGACGAACGGGGGTCTCGAAAGGCGGATGTTTTCGGATTTGGACGGGAAACCATGATTTAAAGAGGCTTCTATTAAGATTCGATTTGCTACTTCTTCTCTTGCTTGGAACTTCAACAAAAGGCTTACCCCGATCCCTCTAGATCGGTTTATCTACCCAATCTTACTTTGTTTTCTCCGGTCTTTAGTAGATTAGATTTATCTTTGTTTTGTGCTCTTATCTAGATGCATTAGGGTTTCTCTTTTACCAAAGATTGAAGTTACTTGGCTTTACTAGATCAACTCTTGCGTCACACATTGTTCCACGGATTCGATACCTTGGGTTCACCACTTGAGGGAAGAAGGGTACCTAGACTACGACGGGAGACTTGTCCGCTTGCAAGTCACGGACGAACTTTGATACAATTATTAACCGTCAACAACGAGCTGCTCCTCCAGGGCCTCGGCTCGGAGCACGGTGTCGCCGTAACCTTGAAGCAGGTTCGACTTCTCGCGGGATCGCTCCGCAACGTCCTGCACAAGACAAGCTCAAGTCAAGAAGAGTACTCAACGGTAAATGATTGACTACTCGGGAGGCTACGGCTACGTACCTTCATCCACTGTTCGGCTCGCCGCATCGCCTCCAGGTGCTGGGCCACCGTCGCCGGCTCGACGAGATCGTCGGCCAGAAGTTCAATCCCGCCGCGGCTACTCGACGTAGCCTCCGCCATCGGCGCAGACCGGATGGGCTCCGCGTCTTGGATCTCAGGGGAGCGAATAGCCACCTCCAGGGCAACCCCTGGCGACGTGGTGACCGCCTCCCCCCCCGGTGGACTTCTCGACGACTTCCCCCCACGGGCTCGGGGGCTCCCTCTGCAGCCTCTGGGGCCTCTGGTGTCAACTCCTGCATGGGCACCCCTGCAGGGATGTCACCTCCTTCAGCGCCTGCCAACAAACGATACGCGCATCAGTGCCTACGACTACTCGTCCTGGAGTCCTACGGCTTCAAGAAGGGTACTCACCTTCGACTACGACTGCCTCCGGCAGCGGCGCTTCGGTAGCCGGGGGCTCGGTCGTGGCTTGGGCTTCGGGAGCGGCCTCCTCGACGGGCGGCGCAGTTTCCTCCGCCACTGCTGATGAGGGCTCGTCTCCATCCCAGCTTAGATCTGTGGATTTCCTGCAGAAGTGTTCACAGAAGATCGTCAGGCAATCATCGACTACTGCAGCTAGTACTACTCATAAGGACATGATACTTACAAGCTCGACCGGACGATGGTCACGGCCGGAGCGCCAAGGATGCTGGCAATGTCAACCAGTCCACCCTTGGCGGGCGCCTCCTCCTCCGCCTCTTCGGCTACTGCCTCCTCCACGGCGGCGGCGGCCGGCGCACCTTCACCTTCCGCTCCAGAGGTCACCACCTTTCCAACGGTGGCGGCCACGGGTCCTCTGCTCTCTGCTGGAGCAGGGGGCTGGCGCTCCAGCTGCGCCAGGAGTTCCTCGACAGTGGGGGCTGGACTTCGGCTTCCAGCCGGTTCCCCCACCGTGTCCCACATGCCCTCGTCGCCCTCTTCGACGGGCTCCGCTGGCGGCACCTCCTGCACACAAAGGAAGACTACTCGTCAGCAATGTACTCGAACAGCGGGTACTCGACTACTCTGCTCAAGATAACTTACCTCCGGAGGCGTGGTCTCTGAGACCTTCATCTTCTTCGCCACCCGCTTCTTGGCGGGGTTGCGCGGCTTCCGTGGCGGCGCAGCAAGGCTAGCCTCCAGGCTAGCCGGAGGGTCTTGAACAAGTGGCACATGAGGCAAGCCCGGACGGCTAAACCTCGACCGCAGTTGGAAGCGGTCCTGAAGAGTCTCTTCGTCTTCGTCGTCGTCATCGGAGGTATCCTCCACGATGACGGTGTCGTCGCCTTCACCGACTTCGCGGCGCTCCTTCACCTTCCCCTCCACCGGGATCTCGATCCCGCTCGGTGGCGGCTGCGGCTCGGAGACGAACCGCTTCACATCATCCTGCGCAAAGACACAAGGCGTCAACAACTCTACTACAAGCACTCACTACTCGACGAGGGGGGTACGGCTACTCACCTCGTTGGGCGGGCGCGCGGCGGAGTACTCCTCGACCGGACACGCCGTGTACGGCGGCATGTCCTTGAAGATACGCGACAACCGTTCGATGATGTCGTTGTCGTCCAGCTCGCCCCCCGGCATCCGCGACGTGTCGTCGTCGCCGGTGTACTCGAAGCCCAGCGTATCCCGCGCCATCAGCGGCTGGATCCTGCGCTTCATGAAACTGAAGGCCACGTGTTCGGCCCTCAGTCCAGCTTCTCTGAGCACTCGAATGCGTGCTAGCAGCTCGGGGAGCTGGATCCCCTCTTGCATGGTGGGCTCTGTGTTCCACCACTCACGATGCACCGGGGCCGCCGTCCGCTCGGCCGGCGGGCCGGGGTGGTGGTTCGTGATGTAGAACCACCTCGTCTTCCGATCCGTGTTGGAGTCCACGAGCTTGTACGCCGGTGCGATCGCGGCGTCTTCCCTCGGTCGGATCCCGGCTCCTCCGACAACTGCGGGGTTGGAGGCACCGGGGCGCGGCTGACGCGGAAGAACTTCGGAAGAGCACCCGGTGCGGCTTGATTCCCGGGAAGGCTTCGCGAGTGGACGAAGACCGACGTGTGGAAGATGCCGTTCGGGTTCGAGGTTGAGGTACTCGATGCCGTAGTACCCGAGCGACCCCTTGAAGAAGTCGCTTGGCCGGGAGCGCAAGACCGCGCTCCACGAAGCGCGAGAACATCGGGATCTTGTCTTCGGCCTTCTCCATCGGATAAGGATCTCCCCCGCGGCGGATCTCCACATGTCGACTTCCTTCTCCTCGATGAACCCGCCGTTCGGCGGGGTCGGCGAGTCCTCCGTCTTGACCTTCGATTTTTTCCACTCGCGGCTTGGATCGGCGCGCGGTGGAGACGGGCGGCGCCGCCGCCGGTGGCGGCCGCGGCGGCCTCTGCACGGCCCCTCTTCTTCCCGCCGGCCTTGGACGTCTTCGACGGCGACGGCTTCATTCTCCAAGTGCAAGGAGTTTTCACTCGCATCCGCTCGGGAGCTACCCTAAAGGCCTCGGGTGGCGATGCGCTCGGATCTACTACGGCGGCAGCAGGTGCTGGAGTGGATCTACTTCAAAGATTCAAGTGGAATCGCTGCGGCTCGAATGGGTGAAAACCCTAAGGGTTTTGGCTCTTATTTATAAGCCAAATCGCCTCCGCAACGGGCGGCTGGATAAGTCCATGTGCGGCTGACTCAGCGGCTGCGCGTGCCTCTTCGTATTCTACTAGTCGACGCGCCTCACCTCGGGGGCTCGGCTACTTCTACTCGACTACCTGGGACGCGGTTAGTCTCAAGAGCATCTCAGGACACATTCTCCAAGAAGACCCTTCAATTCGAGAGGAAGTACTCGACTCAAGGCTCGGGGGCTCCGTGCCACGTGTCCTTCGGTTTTTTCTCTCCGTATTTTTCGGGATTATCTTGCCGAGATTTCAGATGAACCCTAAGCCGAGCCCGCGGCTCGAGGCTCGGGGGGCTACTCCATGTGGAGTGCGGTCCCGCAAATCGCACCTCCATGTCGGCTCCGGCTTCAAGACAAGGCTCGGCATTTCTTGAAGACCTTTGAAGGCAGATTTCAAGGACGCTTGGGACTACTCGAGAAGACTTCAAGATTGCTCAAACATCAGCTGGAGTACATTCCAGCCTCGGGATGCTTCGACTACTCTTGAGGACTTTTGACTTGTAGTGCTCAGGGACGCTTGAGGACTACTCGTTAAGGCTGTCAAGACTATTTGAAGCTATCCTTCTCGACTACAAAGTACTCGGGGGCTTGTCGTATGGACCTCCCTGGGCCCACTACCTCGGTGGGTACCAGGACCGACTACTCGGTGGGCCCCTGGGACTACCCGGCTTGCGCTACACGGCATCTGAAGGCGTGGAGCACGAGGACTACACAGGAGTAGTACTCGGTTAGGAAGCCGTACATGTTCCGCACCGTATAGAGGACTCCCTAGACGTACTCGACTAGTACTATCTTCCTACTCCGACTTGTAACCACCGCCTCCCGACTATATAAGGCGAGGCGGGGACCGATCCCCTCATCCAATCTCCTCTCATACAACTCACGGCGCACCATTGCACCATCGTGTAATTGTGCCCTATCAATCCGAGCTACGCGGCATACGGGACGTAGGGTATTACGCACCTCGCGGCCCGAACCTCGTCTAAATTGTGTGCCACATGTCTCTTCCTTCGAGTTACCGATCTCGGCGAGTCACATTCATCTACTTCGGGTACTCCCCATAGTAGGTTGCCGGTCTAAAACACCGACGAGCGGTGTCGGTGTTTTAGACCGGCAAACCTACCGAGGGGGTACCCGAGGTAGTAGATTGTGCGGTGGGGATCGTGATCGGAGACCGAGAACTCAAAGGTACCGCGCAAGGACACGAGACACAAGATTTATACGGAGTTCGGGCTACCAAGGTGGCAAACCCTACGTCCTGTTTGAGGGATCAAGTATGGCGCCCTGCGCTTGATGTTGGGTTGTCCCCGGAGGGATTGGGGATGTGCGGCTAGGTACCCGGCCCTCCTTTATATAGTCCAGGGGGCGGGTTCCTAGTCGGTTACAAGGCAGGAGTCCTAGTAGGAGTACACAGAGCGAGTCCTAGTAGGAGTACGGGGGGAATTCTACTAGGAGTCCGTCTTCTACTATTCTTCCTTCCTTACATGAGTACCGGGAGTATGCCCGACAAGCCCCCGAGCACGTTGGAGTCGAGAGTAGTAGTTCGAGTAGTCTTGAAGCCTCTTCGAGTAGTTCTTGAGCGTCCTCGAGTACTCGCTTGGAGATGTCTTCAATAGTACTTGAATCGCCGCGAGGCTGGAAGGTGGTCCAGCTCATCTGTCTTGAAAAAATTTGAATGATGGGTGTAGCGTAGCAGCCCCCGAGCCTTGAAATGATTAGGTAATCAATCCAAGGGTCTTCAGTGTTCGCGAAGCCATCATCCGAGTACTCTTGCAGCGTGTAGCCCCCGAGATAAGAGAGCCTATGAGCCACGTCGAGTACTGATTGGTGAGGAGCCCCCGAGCTTGAGAGCGAGCGAAGCATGCTGAAGTTATCTTCAAGTAGCCCCCGAGCTGGAGAGATTCCAAGTAGTAGTTTGGCGTCGAGCCGTGGAGCTTGAGAAGTAGTCGTGCCGTCAGAGCGGACTTTAGAATGCGACTTAAAAACCGAAGTCGACTTTGTGCCGCGCGGAGCGGACTTTGAGATGCGACTTGAAATCCGAAGTCGACTTTGTGCCGCGCGGAGCGGACTTTGAGATGCGACTTGAAATCCGAAGTCGACTTTAGATGCCGGCGGAGCGGACTTTAGAATGCGACCGAAGTCGACTTTAGATGCCGGCGGAGCGGACTTTTAGAATGCGACTTTAGAAGTCGACTTTAGATTGCCGCGCGTAGCGGACTTTAGAAACTGCCTCCTAGGGATAGCCCCCGAGTTGATGAAGTAGACTCGCGGCGACTTGATTGATATGCCCCAAGAGTAGTCAGCAGAGTGTAGCTCCCGTGAAAACCCGCCGAGAAGCATACACAAACGAGTAGTCGGCAAGTACTCCTACATGATGAGGAGAACAAGCCAAGAAAACAGTAATCATTTAAATAAATGACTTAGCTGTTGCTGCCTGGGCAGACTTGTAGATGAAGCCGTGGCGATCGGCGATGGAACCGCGACGGTTGCTGCTGAAGTTGACTAGTCAGAGTTGTTTCCGACTAGTTGTTGGGGGCGTGACTGCCGTTCTCGGCTAGTTTGGAAAACTAGTCGAGATGAATGGTCGACGCGATGCGACCGGAAGATGACGTCGTGGCGGCGCGTGGCACACTCGAAGTAGAGCCAGTGTGGCCGCGAGACAAGTAGTCACGACGCACGGCGTGGATGAAGTAGAGCCAGCGTGGCCGTAAGACGAAGTCGCGGCGCACGGAGTGGTCGACGACGAGCCTGGGCGAGGCAGAGTAGTCGACGACGAGCCTGCGCGAGGCGGAGTAGTCGACGACGACGAGCGGCGGGACGAGCCACATGACGAGCCGCGCGACGTGCCGAGGCACCCCGACGCGCGCGTAGGGCGAAGTAGTCGACGACGACGAGCGGCGCGACGAGCCGCGCGACGTGCCGAGGCACCCGACACGCGGCATAGGCGGGCAGTCGACGACGACGAGCTCGCGCGAGGCGGAGTAGTCGACGACGAGCGGCGTGACAAGCCGCGTGACGAGCCGCGCGGCGTGCCGAGGCACCGGACGTGCAGCGAAGACAAAGTAGTCGACGACGAGCCCGGGCGAGGCGGAGTAGTCGACGACGAGCGGCGCGACAAGCCGCGTGACGAGCCGCGCGACGTGCCGAGGCACCCGGACGCGCGGCGAAGACGAAGTAGTCGACGACGAGCTTGCGCGAGGCGGAGTAGTCGACGATGAGCGGCGCGACGAGCCACATGACGAGCCGCGCGACGTGCCGAGGCACCCGGACGCATGGCGGAGGCGGAGTAGCCGACGACGAGCTCGCGCGAGGCGGAGTAGTCGACGACGAGCGGTGCGATGAGCCGCATGATGAGCCGCGCGACGTGCCGAGGCACCCGGACGCGCGGCGAAGACGAAGTAGTCGACGACGAGCCCGCGCGAGGCGGAGTAGTCGACGACGAGCGGCGCGACGAGCCGCGCGACGAGCCGCGCGACGTGCCGAGGCACCCGGACGCGCGGCGGAGGCGAATTGGTTCCGCTTTGACAAGAGCTAGGCAACTTGCTTCAATGGATCTCGGCGAGTCGACGAGTAGATTGATCTTGTTGACTAGGGTCCTTCGAATTCGCCCGGTGGTGATGATCACCCCTACCTGGCGCGCCAGCTGTCGGTGTTTTAGACCGGCAAACCTACCGAGGGGGTACCCGAGGTAGTAGATTGTGCGGTGGGGATCGTGATCGGGAGACCGAGAACTCGAAGGTGTGCACAAGGACACGAGACACAAGATTTATACAGGTTCGGGCTACCAAGGTGGCAAACCCTACGTCCTGTTTGAGGGATCAAGTATGGCGCCCTGCGCTTGATGTTGGGTTGTCCCCGGAGGGATTGGGGATGTGCGGCTAGGTACCCGGCCCTCCTTTATATAGTCCAGGGGGCGGGTTCCTAGTCGGTTACAAGGCAGGAGTCCTAGTAGGAGTACACAGAGCGAGTCCTAGTAGGAGTACAGGGGAATTCTACTAGGAGTCCGTCTTCTACTATTCTTCCTTCCTTACATGAGTACCCTGGGAGTATGCCTGGTAGTCCCTCTCTCCTCCGAAGGAAAGCGGCCGAAGGCCCCCTCGGAAACGAGCAGAGAAACTATGGACGGGCTACTACCTTCGCTACCTCTACCGATGCTATTCTCCGCCTACTTCCATCTTAGCTACTTCTACTATCACGAAATAATGTAAGGAAAAATGAGATGCTTAGTGAACCGGAAGCCAAAAGACAAGCAGGAGCCTTCGGTGCTCTCTTTTCAGTACTGTGTGTCCGTTTCATTACAAGGGGTTCACTATTTACAGGAGGCCCCTGGGCATGATCATCTACCTCAATTACAACTTTTCCGTTCCTGACAAACGACTTTAAACACTTTACAAGGGTATAATAGTAACTCCCCGCGTCGTATAGGCCTCCAGCGTGTCTTCGCACGGCCGAACCACCTTTACACGCGGCGCCTCTTGTCTCCGCCTCGTACGGTGCCCCTTTACATGTCTGCAGCAGCCACGTATCACGGCGCCCTCTCGGCGGAGCCAAGACCGACGTTTGCCCCGCACCTTCGGCGCCGAAGCAGCCCATGATCCCGCTTTGGTTGCATCGGGTTTTCGGGACGCCTCGCCCAGACCGCCTCCATCCCCGAGCCGAGGCGCACCCGACGCGTGGCGCTTCTGGTTCCTTCACACCTTCGGCGCCGAAAGTCATCCATCCGCACTTTCGGCACCGAAGACCAGCACCATTCGATTGGGCTGTTCCTGCACAACAAAACTCACATAACCCGAGCAACATCAGCGTTTTCATTAAATCACTATTGCAAAACTTCCTCCGTAGATCCAAAGCCGCGCGTGGGATGAAACCAACAACCCGGCCGGACGTGGCAAAATACTTATGAAGACCATTTTCCCCAACAGTAGCCCCTCGTCAGTGAGGGCCGTCCTGTCCTCTAGATGGGCCGAACTTGCGACCAACTCTTTACAGGGCGAAAAAGGGCTTCGGAACTCCCACGGACGGCCCACGCTGACGCACATCCGGGTAAAAGACGTGTTCTGCCCTTTGGAAACTTTACCGTTGTGAGAGGTGATCGTCGGGGTAAAAAGGTAAATTTGCGTGCTACCCGCGAGATTATCAGGCGCTAACGCACTATAAAAAGGGGACTGACTCTTGGGCTGCCCCACCCCACTGCCGTGATCTACAGCCACGAAACTTGAAAGCTCCAAAGGCTCTGCCGTAAGAATTCCTTCGCCCCCCTGTTTTTCTTCTACTTCGCATTTAGATCGCATCCATGGCCCCAAAGCGAAGGCGCGATGCTGTCACAAAGGAGATCCCGAAGACGTACACCTTCGGCCGAAGCCAGATCGACGGGACCGATGTGGGCTCTCTTGAGAAGAACCACATGGTTGGGACCGCTCGAACCTCTGGCCAGGAGACCGTACCGCAGCCTCGCGACAATGAGGTCATCATCTTCCGCGATCTCCTGTACGCGGGGCTTCGGTCCCCCTTCACCCCGCCGTCGTCGATATCCTGCGGTACTTCGACATATACCTGCACCAGCTTACCCCCAATGCAATTCTTCGGTTATCGGTGTACATGTGGATATGCTGCACCATGAAGATCAAGCCCTCCGCCGAGGGCTTTGCTTCGGCGCATCAAGTCCACCACCAGCGTCGGACAATCTTCGAAGAAGAGGGAGATCAGTCTGTCAAGAAAGACTGTCAATTTGGCTGTCTGAATTTCTCTTACAAGTCCGGCATGGTGAGCCCCGTGACCGCCTACCGCAACAAGTGGCCTTCGGACTGGCAACAACACTATCTCTACCACACTGTGACTCCTCCCACCCCCGGAGAGTCTCATCCACTAGCCATGAAGGAGCTGCCTCCCCTTCACGAGTGTTACGCAAAGAACCCCTCCTGCCCCAAAGGAGACGAGTTTGTGATGATGCTTCGCCGATTCGCGCGTAAGTACAGCACGCTCGACATCGTGGAGGAGTATCGCAGCATCCCGGAGTGCCCGCTAGTGGACGACTGGGTTGTGGCTGACGACGCCTGGGTCGCTAACATTGGCGGGATCCCGTGCCCCCACTGGACGAAGGCTTTTGGCTTCACCTCTGATTGTGAGTGCTCTTGTGCCTTTCAGTGGCCTTTTACCTGCTTCTCGTGTTTCTGATGCTTCACGTATTGACTATTCGAAAACGCTGACTTGCAGTGCTGAAGAGAAGGAAGGTGGAGGCCCACGGTGATTTCATCCTCGGCCATGTGTCGCCGAAGGAATACAAAGAGACGGTCGCGAAGCTCAACAGATCTCGAACAAACTGAGTGTTCCAGTTTTTCAAGGTCAATGCGCCTGAACGCATTGGGTTTGCTAAGCACCGCGAAGCAGCCGAAAGGAAAGCTGCTACACTCGCCGCCGCCGAAGCAGACGCTGGTGAGATGGCAACTTCGCCGCATGCCACTCCAAAGAGAGCTGGCAAGAAAAATGCTCCCACCGCCACCGCCACCACCGAGGGGAGAGCCCGGAAGAAGCGTGGTGGCCGACCGGCGGACTCACCCCCAGCGGCCAAGAGAACCCGAATTGTGGACGTCGAGACCGGCATCATCGAAGACGTGATTGCTGTCGTGCCGCTGCGCTCGGCTGCACCTTCGGTTGAGGCTGATGAAAAAGCCAGTGGGCCACTGCTCGTGCCCTTCAGCTCGAAGGAGAAGAACAGTGATGATGACATCGAGGTCCGCATTATGTCTTCTGTTGGTGAAGCCCCTCGCGGTCACAGCCCTATTGCCTTCGGTCTCGACGCCCCCCAAGACGAAGGCAAGTCCAGCTCCACTTCCACTAGCTCATCCAGCTCATCGTCTGAGAGCACCGAGCAATCCGCTTCCCCCTCGGCCATGGGCATCGAAAAAGATGATTTTGTTGCCGCCGCGGAGGAAGACGAAGAGGAAGAGGAAGAGCCCGATAGTAGCAGCTATCGGGTGACACCGGAGGAGCCCCGAGCCACCGCTGTTCGCCTTAAGGTTCCCGCCGAAGCCAAGATAATTGGTGGAAAACAAATCCGCTTCCTGGGCCTGACGAGCGGCGGCCACGAACGTAAATTCCTAGAAGAGGCGGAGTCGAGCTTCGCTATTCCCCACGAGGAGGAATACTTCGGGAAGCTTAGCTCCGCCGATCTAACCACTGCCTGCGGGGATCTGTCCCTGAAAGCCTTCGTCGCGTCCCGGTGCCTCGCCCGAAGGTTGGAATAGGAGAGCAAAGATGCGAAAGAGCTATCAGCTGCCGCAACTACCTTGCTGCAGAGTCGGGTGGCGGAGCTGGAGGGGCGGCTGGCCACTGAGCAGGAGCGCAACCGACAACTGCTGCAAGCGAAAGAAGACGCAGCGAAAACCTCCGAAGCTGCCCTGGTAGCGCTGCGCCTTGACGTGGAGACCCTTGCCAGCACCAAAGAGGACTTGCATGCTCAACTCCGTGACAGGGACGCCAAATTGGCCGAAGCACAGAAGGAGACGAGCCACCTGAGTGACGTACTAGAGTGGTACCGAGCAGAGCATATTCGAAGCGCGGAGACCCTTCGCTCAGAGGTCTTGGAGCTCCTGGGGCAATGCAATCTTGATGCGCCGCCGACCGCCTTCCCCCAATGCACCGTCGGAGCATTCTATGAATGGGTGAGCGCCTGCTTCGACCTCATCACCATGTACACGAAAATCTTCGAAGAGCTTGGAGCTACGGTGGGGGTTCACACGCTGGCGTATTCTGTATGCTCTCTAATCCCGGCGGACCGCCCCTCATCAGAAAAAATAGTCAGCAAGAGTGACCTCCGGCGGTTAACAAAAGACAACTACGAGTGGCCCGCCGATGCGGAGCTCGACATGGCACAACTCCCCGTGCTCGCCAAGAACCTTGCCAAGAACTTCATGAACACCTTCTTCGCCGAGCGCGGGTCTCATCTTACTCTGGACGAGTCGGTTCACTTGAGCGCTCAGGTTCGCCGAAGCAGCTTTTATTTCAGTTCTAACGCTCCTGTTTCGGCGTCGACCCCTGACGATGTCATCATGTTGTCTTTTGTGCTGTGCAGATAGGGCCTCGGTTACAAGCGCGTGTTGCAGTGCGCCTGCGGTCGCGACACGGTGGCGTGCTCCCCCAACCCCAGTTCATGAGGGAGGGCAACTGGATCGCCATGCCCAGGGTTCCCCTGATCGTCGCTGGAGGCCCCGAAGTTGCTGGGTGCGTGGCGGGCGACGGGGCCGACGTGCCTAGCGACAACGCCCGCGCTACCAAAGAGGCGACGAGGCCGAACACCGACCACGCGCACGTCGATAGGGCAGCGAAAACTACTGACGAAACGGAGCGCGTCAAGGCAGCCGTGGAAACCATCGTGCCTGCCCCCACCTCCCATGGAGTCGCCACCGCCGAAAGAGATGACGCCCCCACGCCAGATGAGGTCGTCCCCGCCGCCATCAGCGCCGAAGAAAACACTGGAGGTGACGCATCAGAGAAGGCGCATGTCGCTGAGCTCGAAGCCACACTTCTCGCCGCCAGCTCTCCTGGACGCAAGGGCCCCCCGGAGCCCGCAACCACTGAGCCAGCTGAAACTCCAGTCGTCAATACCGAAGCCGAGGTTTGAAAGGCACCAGGCTTAGTTTTGTAAATAGATGATACTTTTCTTGTTGGTGTCGTGGTTGTATTAAACACTAATATAAGGTGCCTCTACGCAGGTCCCTTCGGTGGCGCCTGCGCAGAGAGCCGAAGGTGCGAGCGACCCTCCCTTGCCCTTAAACTCTTTTTTGTTGCACCAAACGTGTGGACCAAATTTAGCATCCGCCACCCAGGCGTGTCGTATTCGGAATTCCTGTTGTACCGAGCAAAACGCTGCCATCTCTGCAATGAGGCTGCTAAGCGCTTCTTTGCAGAGTTTTCGAAGGACCCTTCGCGCCGAGAGGCCATCCTTAGAGAGCGAGCCACCCATCGGGTGGCCAAACAAAACTTGATAGACCCCTTCGTAGCCGAAGGGGTCGTTCCGAAATCAGAGCCAGTCGAGGAGGGTGTCCTCGCCCCCCCCCCCCCCCCCCCCGAATACGTATATTTAATCCCTGATGCTTTGTTGGGTGGCCCTGCGGATACGAAGACCGAGCCAGTGTGAGCACCCGCGCACTGACTATGATCCTGTCTTCGGCGCAGGACGCATGCCCACCGACGGCGAGCTTCGGCAGATGGCTCTGGACATAATAGACACGACGTTTCTTCGTTTGATTGACGAGATCTGCGAAGACGTGCTTAACGAGGATTGATCACTTGGAAAACATCGACCCGTCGTGGCATCGCGTCGCGCCAAGTGGTGCCGTGAAGACTTGAAGTGACCTACTTCGGAACTCGTGTTTGCGGCATGCTGGGACGACGCGACCCCATCGAACTGTATAGTGTGTGCAGATGGCGAAATATGTTGTAATTGCCTTGCCGTGTTAAATTGTAACATTGGATTGTTGTACTAAAAAACGTTGTATATTCGGGGTACGATAATGAAGACGAAGGTGGCTGTAGCCATCGCTTGCCACTTCTGTTCCTACATTTGAACTGTGCGTTGCCATTTTTCGACTCGGCCTCTGACGACCGAAGTCGCTAGCGAGAGACAAGTGTTTTGTCTTTGGATGTGCTAGCATAGATTTTTTCGAGCAAGTGGCGATTGCGTGTAACCCAAGCGGGGCATCAAACACGCCTCCATTTAGGCCATATCGGGGCCTTTGCACCGCATCAAGCGGACTTTATCTTCGGTCATAACGGGACCGATGCGCCGCTCCAGGCGTGCTTTCACTCAGGCCAAATCTGGGCCTCTGCGCCGCATCAAGCGGAATTTATCTTCGGTCACATTGTGACCGGCGCACCGCCCCCGGCGTGCTTTCACTCAGGCCAAATCGGGGCCTCTGCGCCGCATCAAGCGGACTTTATCTTCGGTCATATCGTGACCGGCACACCGCCTCCGGCGTGCTTTCACTTAGGCCAAATCGGGGCCTCTGCGCCGCATCAAGTGGACTTTATCTTCTGTCATATCATGACCGGCACACCGCCCCCGGTGTGTTTTCACTCAGGCCAAATCGGGGCCTCTGCGCCGCATCAAGCGGACTTTATCTTCGGTCACAACGATAAGTGACAGGCGCGTCCCATGCGCACTCAATGCGGCTCGTGCCCACGCCGTCACTTACCCCGCCGAAGGCCACAATGAAGACTATTCCCCCTATGGAAAGCATGGGGGTAGCATAGCTTCGTCGGAGTCGCTAAAGCATACTCAAAAAAGAAAAAACTTGGACACGAAGTGTCGGGGGGAAACTGACTTATATTACACGTCAGAAAACAAGGTACCTGGGTCCGCCTCGTTAGAAACCTCACACTTCGCGGGTCCAGAGGGGAACCGCGAAGCCTCCCCCGTGAGGAAAAGAGTATGCCCCCCTACTTAATGTACATATATTACAGATTTCACATCCGAAAAAGAAATAAAGCTATATAACTAAGATACAATGGGTTGCCACTTCGTCGTGTCCTCAGACGAAGTACTTCTGGAGCATCCACATTCCACGTGTAGGGCTCCTCTTCGCCGGTCAATCGACGCAACTTGAAGGCTTCTTCGTTCGATGTTGCAGTTGCTATAAATGGGCCTTCCCACTTCCCGTGCATCTTGCCCTTCAGCCTTCCCTTCGGTATTTTGCGTAGCACTAGATCCCCCGACTGTATGAGTTTCAGTCTAATCTTTTTGTTTTTCCACCTTCTGGTTTCTTCCTGGTAGGACGACAGGTTCGTTGCTGCCTATAGGCGCACCTCCTCGATGTTCTGGACCGAAGCCTTGAGGTCTTCGTTGCTGGAAGGGATTACCCTCCAGGTTCCCAAACACAGTTCTTCGGGCAACATGGCCTCCTCACCATAAAACAACTTAAACGGCGAAAACAGCGTGGTTCTGGACGTTGTGGTGTTGTGGGACCAAATCACCCTCGGCAGCTCTTCGGCCCACTTGCTTTTGGGCAGGTCGGTGATGTTCCGTTTTATGCTGGCGAAGATTAACCCGTTCGCCCGTTCCACCGCCCCTTGGACTACGGGTGGTAGACCGAAGCGAAGCATAATTTGGTGCCCAAGTAGGTACAGAAATCCTTGAAGTCAGCACTGTCAAATTGCTTGCCATTTTCCACGGTGACCTCGTATGGCACGCCGATGTATTCTGCCATGTTATTTGTGCAGTTGTCACAGTTCAGCCGCAACGCGTAACGAAGCTTGATACCAGATGGGGACTTGAGGACTGCCGCTGCCGCTGAACCCAGATGACAATATGCGCCGTTGCATTGAACCTCCCACACTGGCTCCGAGACTATGGGGCCCCCCTTCGACGCCGAAGGCGTCCAGTCAGCAACAAAATCAGCGAGGACCTGAGATTTTATCGCACTGCGAGCAACGAAGTTTATGACATGCTCTGCCAGCTCGGTGGCCCATTTGCCCATCCTCCCCATGGACTCCTTGTTTTCAAACATGTCACGAAGCGGGAAAGCTGTGGGGACCGATATGTTGTGGCTCTGGAAATAGTGCCGAAGCTTCCTCTTTGCCATCACCACTGCATATGCCATTTTCTCCATCTCGGAGTAGAAAAGTTTTGAGCCGCTCAAGGCTTCAGAGACGTAATAGATGGGGAACTGCTTCAGGGCATTCGCTTCCATTCGCTCTTCTACCAGTACTGCAGTGACTGCTGTGTCAGTTGCTGCGATGTACAGTAATAGCTCAGCCTTCGGTGACGGTTTGGTCATGATGGCTGCCTCTTTGAGATACTTTTTGAGATCCTCGAAGGCTTGTTGCTGCTCCGCACCCCACTGAAAAACTGAATTCGCGCGAAGCACCTTGAAGAAAGGTAGGCTTCGCTCTGCTGCCTTGAAGATGAACCAGTTCAGCGATGCTATTCTGCCCGTGAGCCTTTGGACCTCCTTTCTGTTACTTGGTGGCTGCATCCTTTGCAGTGCTTCGATCTTCTGAGGGTTTGCCTGTATGCCCTGTTTCGAGACCTTGCACCCCAACAACTGTCCCTTCCGAATGCCGAAGATGCATTTCTATGGATTATGCTTGAGGCTGTTCCGCCTCATGTTGTCGAAGGTTTCGGTCAGGTCTGCAAAGTGATCTTTCTCCTTCTCGCTCATGATGACGATGTCATTGACATAGGCCGAAGCGTTGCGCCCCAGCTGACTACCCAGAATTAGCTTCATCATGCGGTTGAAAGTTGGCCCAGCGTTGCGAAGGCCTTCTGGCATTCTGACGAAACAAAAGACGCCGAAGGGGGTTGTAAACCTCGTCTTGGCCTCGTCCTCCCTTCGCATCCACACCTGGTGGTATCCGGAGAAACAATCTAGGAGACTCAGCATTTCACATCCAGTTGCCTGATCGATGATAATGTCGATCCTTGGCAGCGGGTAAGGGTCCTTCGGGCACGCCTTGTTGAGCTCTGTGAAATCAATGCACATGCGCATGTTCCCATTCTTCTTTGGCACCATGACCACGTTGGCCACCCACACGGGGTATTGCACTTCTCTTATGATTCTTGCATCAAGCAGCTTCTGCACTTCAGCCTCCGCGGACTTGACCCTGTCGCCTGACATTGGTCGCTGCCTCTGCAGTTTCGGTTTAACCTTCGGGTCGGTGTTCAAAGCATGCTCTATAACCGAGCGGTGTACCCCCGTCAAGTCCGACTTTGACCATGCGAACACATGCTAGTTATGACAAAGGAACTGGAGGAGTTTGTCCTCCTCCTTCGTGCTGACCTCGGTCCCTATCATGACGGTCCTGCTTGGCACGTCTGCGCACAAGGGGACTGTCCTCGTGTCATCAACTGCCTTCATGCGCTCGGTTTCGGCCCCCTTCATGGATTGCCTCATTTGGGCCTCGGCCCTCTGCTCTTCTTCTGCTATAGCTTCGCTGACCTCATCTTCATTGATGACGTGCACCTGCCTGTTATGCACTAACGTGTTCCGCTCGGCCCTTCGAGCCTCCTCTTGACTGCCATACACCGAAATCATCCCCGCCGCGGTTGGTATCTTCATCATCAGGTACCCTTGGTGGATAACTGCCGCGAACTTGTTGATGGTATTGCGACCGAAGATGGCATTGTACGGGTATACGAAGTCAACGACATCAAATGTTATGGCTTCCGTCCTCATGGTGGCGCCTTGACCGAAGGTCACATTGACGTCGATCTTACCCAGAGCCCCGATTCTCTTGTTGCCGAAGCCGTAAAGCGGGTGCTCCGCTTTCTGCCGATCCTCTCTCTTGAAACCCATACCAGAGAAGCACTGCCAAGTCAATATCTCCGCTGAACTGCCGTTGTCCACCAGGACTCTTCCCACATCGTTGCCGAAGTAGTACTTTGTGTTCTTGCCAATGTTTGCTCTTATGACGAGCGGGTCATTGTGTGGATAGTGTTGCAGCCGAATGTCAGCGGCCGTGAAAGTTGTTGGGATGTGGGACCAGGGCAAATGAAAATATTTCCCGGAACAAATGTGTGATACGCTTCGGTAATATTCCTACCGTTGACGCTTCGTCTCGTGCACCGGCTCGTTGGAGCCGCCCGAGATTGCATTGATGATGTTGGCCATACCCATCATTCCCGGGCTGCTAGAATCAGGTGCCTCTTGCTTTGGTGGAGGTGGTGGTGGTGGTGGTTGTGCGTAATGCGCTTGGTGGTGGATGGGTGGGTTCGGCCACGAAGGCACAAATACCGACGGTTGTTGCGTGTGCATGGGTGGTGGTGGTGGCAACTGCGGCGCCGAAGGAGTGTATGCCTGTGCCATGTGGAACACCTGTGCGGGCACCGAAGGCTGGAAAACTGGTGGTGATACGGCGGTGGCAGAGCCCTGAACTGGCCCGTGTTCTGATTCTTCATGACGTGGTTCACGACCAGGCCCGCTGACTTCGCCTTCTCCTCAGCTTCCCACTCCAACTTCTTCTTGATCGCCGAAGGGCATTGATGGGTATGGTGGTGAGCGTCGATTCCATGGAGCCAACAAAAAAACCTATCGCCCCCCCCCCCCCCCGTTGTGGAGGATGCGGTTGCTGTGGCTTCGACCCTTTGTCATTCTTGTGCCCTCCATTGTGTCCGCCGCCGTTCCGATTCTGGTTTTGTTCGGGGGGCACAGATACATTGTTGACCTAACGGTTTGCCTGCTTCGGCGGGTGATTTTGCCACCCCTTCGGTTGGTCCCACTGCCCCTGTTGCTTTTGCTTCTTCGTTGCGTTGGCTCTGTCTAGCCTTCGGCGACGGCCTTTATCGGACTTGCAGTATTCTTGCATTACCTCAAACAGTTCCTGCAGAGACTTCGGCTTGATTCTGTCAAGCACATCCTCGCAGTTTCCGACTCCGTTGACGGTTAATAGTTGTATCAAAGTTCGTTTAGACTTGCAAGCGGACAAGTCTCCCGTCGTAGTCAAGGGACCCTTCTTCCCTCGAGTGGTGAACCCAAGGTATCGAATCCGTGGAACAATGTGCAACGCAAGGATTCAATCTAGTAAAGCAAGGTAAGCTATCTTTTGAAGACAAGTTGCATCTAATATACTAACTCATAAAGGAAACGAATCTAATCTAATCTACTAAAGAGGTAGCAAGAGAAAGCAAGAGATAACCAATCTAGAGAATCTAGATCATGCTTATGTTGTAGCTCCAAACGAGATAGATGAAGATAGAAAAGCGAATCTCATTAAAAGCATCTTTAAATCATGGCCTTCCATCTGACTCCGAAAACGCCCGCCTTTCGGAACCCCCGTTCTGTCACAATGTATCCCTACTCATGCGGTGTAACACCCCGTGTTTTTGATCAGTGACAAATTGTGCTAATGACCCACTTAATCACTCATCTAACTAAACTTGAGGGCATTAAGTCAACTCTTGGTCAAAGCCCTAGCTCAAAGCCCTTTTTCCCCTTTGACCCTTGATGCCATCCTAGAACTTTGGCACGTTCTCCAAAATTTCCCTAAACACTTCAAAACCACCCAAAGGGAAAAATGTGCAGAATGTTGAGGCACACAACTTTGCTGTTGAGTGGCATGACTGGTTTGGAGGGTAAGAGGGTGAAATTGGCAAAACAAGACCCTGGTCTACTATTCACGGGCGCCGAGATTTGGGTCAAGTTGGCATGGTGTTCCTGCTCAAATTCTTGGACAAAACCCCTGCAAGTCTTTGTGAAAGTTGTAGAGGAATGTTTGATCTTCAACGTTGCTTCAGTACCTAAGGTGCAGTTTAGTTTGAAAAATTGGAGAAAAACAATTTTGAAAATCGTTTAGCGAAATACCAACAGCCCGGGAACGCTAGAGCGCGCCCACGCGCGACGTCGCGCACGCGTGCCACGCCAGCGGTCGTACGCGCGCCGCGCGCGCACGCCGAGGCACCGACGGACCCGGCCGGTCCATGCGCCGCGCCGAATGCCACCGTGGGTGACGACCGCGAGCGGTTGGACGGTGCCGGTGGCCGCTTCCACTCGCCGGCGTGCCAACCGCCGCACGCCATTGGCCGCCGCGCCGCCGCACGCCGCAACGCCTTGCGCCCACGCCGCGCATGCACCGGCGACGTGGTTGACCCCACGACCTCCTAACCGACCTTCGGCGCCCATATAAACTCGCCCCGGCGCTCCCCGCGCGCACGCGCGTTTCCGCCCGAGCCGCCGCCGTCCGCCATTGCTGCCGCCCGGTGAGCACCGTGCCCCAGTCGTTTTCCCCGCGCACCCATGAGCCTCAGCCATTCCCTGTGAACCACAACACCTCCCCAAGCCACGTGTTGATCAAACGGAGTCACCCATTCGCCGGAGTCCGAGCCTCCGCGGCCGCCGCCGGACCGCCGCCGTCGAGCTCGCTCCTCCGCCGCTTCTCCAAGCCCCGTGGCCTGCCTGGCACCTTCCCTGGGTCACATGGAAGCCTCCTGTGCAGCACGTGGTTGAGCCCAGGCCGTTTCCTCACCGCCGTCGAGCTTCCCGCGCGCGCGCCGCCGCTCCCGTCGCCGCCGCTCGCCGGAGTCCTCACTGGCCGATCCACCGCCACCAATCGGTAGCTGGTGAGCCCAATCGACGATCCCCCTTGCTTGTTTGCGTGGCCGAGCCCTACCTCGCCGCCGGTGAGCTCATCTCCGCCGTCGGGCCCGAGGGGGGGTGAACCGAAGGCATATTTGTGAAGATTTCAAAAGTTCTAAGGTCCCCGGCGCAAAAAGATTCTTCCCAGTTTTGTGTTTGAGTCCAGAACCTTGTAAAATCAATTAAAAATCGTAGAAAAATCCAAAAATAGCAAACCCAATTTTTCTGTGCTCAGTGTGACAAGGACTACAACTTTGTCCAAATATGTTTATACTTTTGAGATTTAGTTTTTGCTTGAAAAATAGAAATGTGAAATGCTTAGATTGGTGTTTCTGCAAAATCCATCCAAGCTTTTGAGCTGGATTTTGGATATGTTGTGATCACTAGTATGCCTAGCCGCTGTGCCAAAATTTGCACAAAGTTGCTGAAGGGATCTTCCTGAATAAATTATTTTGTGATATTGGCAAATCTGCTTAGATGATTTTTGTAGCTCCAAATATAATTATTTTTGAGCCCAACTTCTGGCTATAGTCTTGTTATGTTAAAAAGCACCTTTGGTGAATTTACCATGATTTTATCTCTATTAGAAATATTATTTCCTCATTTATGCTTGTTTTTAATCATAAATATGTGTAGCATGTTTCATGAAGGCTATATGTTTGTTTGTTAGTTCTTTAAGCTTGTTTTGGACCAGAGTATATGTAGGAGTAAGATGGGACTCTTTTCTGTGCTATTTATTTTCATATGCATTATTCCTTTTATGCTAACTAGGAATGCTCCAATTTTGGTGTATTAAAGTCAATGGTGCTAAAACCCTTTTGTTGTTGTCCATGTATGCCTCCTGGTTAGTAGGACCAGTGGGGGTTTGCTGGATCAGTTTGTATGTTTTGGTTATGCATGAGAAGCTCAAAAGTAGAATAATCTAGAAAAGGAAAAAATAAGGAAAATCACTATCTCTAGTGCATGACTTAAGGAGAAGTGTTAGGAAAAGTAAAATGGTGCTAGGAAAGTAATTCCCTTGCTGTTTGTTTGTAAATAAAATATTTCCTTAATAGATGTGCACACAATCACCTTGAAGAGTAGGCTAAATGGACTTTTGACTATTCTTTTAAAAGGAAAAATGTTTAAATACCTTTGTTAGGGTGAATATGGCCAACCATATACTCCTAGTGGCTTTTTGCTACTGTTTGTGAATTAATTTAAATTAATTACACTCCTAACCCCTGCATTGCATTCCCCGTGTAGAAGTCCCCGACGGTAGCTATACGCTTGTGCCGGCTGACGAGGACGAGGGAGTTGGAGGAGACGTGCACTACGTGACCGTAGAGCAAGACCCGGGCCAAAGTCCGGAAGTTTGTGTGTCTGCTTGTGCTGACGAAGGCAAGCCCCGGTTTATTCATTAACCTATGTGTTCTCAAACTTCTGAATTTACTTCTTGTTATCTTATGAGCATTTACGTTCAGGAGTTGATTCAAACCCTAGTTGCATGATCCATAAGTACCTACGATCTTTTACTAGCATGTTAGGTCGCTAGTTGCTATGCTTAAGGATCCGGTACAAGTCGAGTGATGTTCGTCACTCGCGAGAGTAGGATCTTCTCTATGGAATCACCATATTGATTAAATGGTTTGCTCATGTGGTAAGAGCATGGGATTTGGGCTCCGGTCCAATGGCTTCGTGGGCTAAGTGTTTGAAAGTACTAAACACTTGCCGGAAATGGGTACGGTAAGCCTAGTACCTAAATGAGGCGGTACGGGGTTTTACTATCACTACTCTTAGGGTTGCGGCCCCGGGCTCGCCACCCGAGTGCATGCGTGAGGCTGGGTGACCTTAGTGGCGTAGCCTAGATAAACCTTGTACTTAAGACTGTGAGCTATTATCCCCAAACCGAAGAATGATGGGAACCGCCTGGTTGGTGAACTCTTAGTGAGGGCACCTCCCGTGTGTTTAGGTCCACCTTGCAAGGTTATGAATCAATCGATTGTCGGCCTCTCACCATCATCTGATACTGCTTACCTGACTGGCCATGATATCCCTTATGATGGAACTTTGTGAAGATTATTACTTTGATTAATTGTTTGTACAACTTTGGTTGCAATAGTTGCTTACCTAGTAATGCTTACTTCTACTAGAACTTGAGATAAAATGTGAAAGTAAGGATTCACAACTTAGTAGCTTTTTGGCAAACAAACCCACTAGCCAAAAGTCGTGCATGATTAGAGGTAAAGTCTTTCTTTTTAGACGGGTAAGTCTTGCTGAGTATTAGTATACTCAGCCTTGCTTTATAAATGTTGTTCCAGGAAATGCATCTGATGTGTGGCCCGGAGAACTTCCACCCGGCTGGGAGCTGGAATGGGTGGATGACGAAGAGTGAGTGCATCATGGACAGGCCTCCTATGATGTGATCGTATCGTTTAGATATCTTCCGCTGTTTGCAATAAACTCTGAACCATTTACTTTCATGTCAAAGAACTATGTTTGTAATAATGACCCCTATGGGGATGTGATGGATAATTTGTAAGGCACTCTGGACTCCCCTTCGAGGGAGTTTTAATGCATTCGTTCGGTCCTCTCTGTGTTTCCAAGTGATTTACCGGGTGTAAACCCGGCAACACTCAACGAGATGCTTCTTTATTATCGCTTAATGACCAAATGGAGTGGTTTAGGCGATAGTACGAAATTATCTCGGTTGGGGTTGTCACATGCGGGTAGTCTAGGGCGAGCTCGATAAGAACAAGTTGAAATCACTTGGCCGGTCCGGTATGCACCTCTAGCCACCGCAGCTACAAGAGCACCCTATGTAATCTATCTTAAGTATAGATCGTAGAAGAAGCAAAACCAAGAAGAAAACAAAATCATCGAGAATGCACTTGATCGCTAGAAATCGAATTCACTATAAAAACTTCACCATGAATGATTACATGAACAAGATCACCACCGGGATCCTACCTCGATGTTGATCCTTGCTCTGGAGCTCCGACGTGGTCTTCCATGCAAGGTTCCCACGTCGGCTAGGGAGACCCTAGACAACTAGCATGACCCTCATCTCCGAGATGGTGTCCCTCAAGCTTCTCTGCTCCTCGGCGGCGGATGACGAATTGATTGTTGCATGGCTCTCGGTCAGGGGGCTATAAATAACCTGAGATGCAATTAGGTCAAAGGGGAGGCCGACTGGGCCCCGAACAAGCCGAGCCGGCCGGCTCGGGCCGACCGGCTCGGGCCCATCCCGGCCCAGTCCGTGGCCTCCTTCGCCCGGTGTTGCTTCCCGCGTCTTCTAGATCCTCTCCCCTTTTGCATGTGGGCCATTGTTGTTGGTTTCTCTCCGAATTGGACGAAGCTCCTTGTCTTGCAAGATTCAGCACTTTTCGGGCTAGGTCCTCGGAGTTTGTCATCTTCTCAGGCTTGGTTCTTGGGCTCTTGGAGTCATGTTCACTTCATTGCTTGACTTGTACTGGGCTTCAAGGTCTTGTCATGAGGTGCTTAATGAACTTATCCCGGAAGTCTTGCTTTCAACGTTAAAACCCTGCGTAAACACTTAACTCCAAAACCGACATGCACAAGTGAACTTGTTATACCACGGGGGTTAGTACCAATGGATAAGATACAAAAGTCATGCCAACACCGAAGGTAAACTCATGGCAAGGTTGACGGAATTTCACCGTCAACAGCTCCCCCATGCTTAAACCTTGCTCGCCCTCGAGTAAGCCTTCGATGGATATCATCGTTGCCCTTCATTGTTTAAACCTTGCACTTGATCATACATGAAAAAAACATAATGCTCTCAAAAGTTTAATTCATTAAAGTTCCATAATGTACTAGCCTTCATCCCTACGGAGGGTAGATATTTAATTAAGCTTATCCCACAAGTATTAACATGCTCCCAAAATTCAAATGGATCTCGGAAATTTTGAAATAAAGAACAAGATGAAAAAGAGCTAAACCAAGTTCACAAATTTAAACCGCCTTGCATCTTGCTCATGAACTCTCATCTCATCATGTCTCTCAAGCCTATTTATTCTACTCCTTTCCCTCTCATAACACATATATATGTGGTAGGCTTTATATGGAGCTTTTTGGGAAAGTTTAGTCCTACCAAGATATTATAAATGAGATGTTGTCAAAACAAGACAAGCTTCTCATGGTCTTACCGAGACTCGTCAAAAAGGTCATTGAAAAATAATGTTAAATCAAGGAGGGGAAGGAGAAAAATACACACGCTTGAGATAGGTGGACATGTGCAAATGGCAAAGAGTGATCCCGAGGCACAAAGGAAGTCCTCGTTATCGGATTGCACATGGTTGGAAAATGAGTATGGATCTTTTAAATCTTGAAGCCTTGAAATTCCTAATGCACTTTAGAGAACCGGGGAGTTCACTTTATTTTTATTTTTTTTGCGCATACTCATATTTTTCTCTTTTTCTCATATATCTCTTTCTTTCTTTCTTTTTCTCATACATTCGGTAACGTGACTTTCACATCGGAGTTTTGATTTTTTATTTGCTCCCCTTTGAACTTTTTTTATTTGCTCCCCTTTTGAACTCTAAAATTGCATCGTACCTACCTCCTCCCCCATGCTTAGACGTTGCTCGTCCTCGAGCAAAGAGGCGATAAATAAGGTAGGTACCGGAAATACTTTTCCTTTGGAGAGATACTTGAAATCTTCAATCTTGGCACCATCGATCTTCCTTGAATTGATGATCCATATTCAACGATAGGTTGTGGTCAAGGAGGTAAACACAAAAGATGATATTTGGTTTTAAGGATGGATATCCGGCGAGGTTTGTGGGATCTCTGATGTGGGGATACACAATGCACGGATAGAAAGGCTAGCAAAAAGATAGATACGCAAAAACGGAATGACCAGCTTCTTAGTCTCGAGCCAGAGAAATCAAGGCCGGAAATAACTCACCCAAAAATAAATCTTGTATACTAAGTTTTTGCACTCAAATATTTATATGGCTCTGGATAGGTAGAGCAACACGCAAGTGGTATTTATGACAAGGTTAGCTTTACATTTAAGAACAAAAATAAATCATCTTTAATCCATCTAAAACTTGAGAGCACATAAAACACTATGGGTCTTTATTTTTATCATAACCTCCGCTAAAGATTAAGCTAGCATTTAGATAATTTCAGATTTGTATTTTTAAGAGAGCACTAGCTTAAACATGCATAAATCAATTACAAAGATAAACAAAGCGGCAATTTTAATCATATATCATCATGGCACAAACTTTGTAACTTTACCAAAGGTAAAAACTAGGTGGTGACATTATTCACGATGAAGATAAAAACTAAGACACATGCTGAAAATTAAACTAAAAACTAAAAAAAGTAAAGCTGAAAATACTACGCATACATAGGCGCAAACAAGCTGAAAATTAAAGAAAAGGGGGTAAAGGAAAGATAGCTAAAGCTCCTCCTCTCTCTAATCTTCCGCCGGTGGTTGATATTGATAGTCTTGGTTGTTGTACCCTTACTCATAATAGGAATGCACCACTCCTCCTATGAATTGTCCGACAGAGCTAGGTGAAGGTGTCAAAGCTCATAAGAGATGTTTGCATCTCCTTCACCCATTTAGTTTGCATTGGTTTGGATGGCTGCAATAATTTGCATGTTTCTTGCAGCGTATCCTCCAATGGTGGCCACATTTTGTTGTGGTTGAGGAAGATGTGCATATGGCTTCGCAAAGTCTACGTTGGGCACTGCAAAAATTGGTGGGGGTATGGCTGCACCACTCCCCCATGCTTGCATTGGTAGACCACCGTAGTAACTTCCTTCTTGGGCCATAATTTTGTTGTGCACTTCCTTCTTGGGCCATAGAAGATCCTTCTCCTATAATCCTTCATTTCCTTCGCCGGCACAAGAAGTCCTTCCTCTAACCAATCTTCTTTCCCTCAAGAAAAAGTCTTAATCTTCAATTCGGAAGGGGTAGGTTTACTTTGGCCACTTTGAAGCCTCCTCTCTCATCTCCACTTATATATTTGTCTTTCTTCATATACTCAAATCCTAGGGAAGTCCCGGGTAGGAGATGATTCGGGTTCCTTGTAATACTCGGTCTTTAAAGAGATAGTCGACATGGAGAGGTAACAACCCGATCTCCCGAATCCAATGTTGCTCACACACCACCGGTTGATCATATGTGAGTGGGATTGATTGGCTTCTTGGCAAAGCCGAGTAAAGCCAATTCAACTCCGTGTTGGTTATCTTTGTCTCTCTCATTCTCCCAAAAATCCACTTGCACAAAAGTGACACACTTGGATGATGGGGTTCCGGATAGTATTTCTTCGTTGATGGTCTCCTCCCGTGATCATACTCCAAAAACCTTCCCATGTGCCTTCATGCACATCCACTTGTTCCGGAGCTCCCTTTTGAAAATAGGAGACACTCGCCCATGGGTCTACGATACTAGAACATGCAATCGTTTTGAACATGAAAACCAATCTAATCTATCGGGGGTTGTGACCACGGTTTCGCCCTTTCCCTCCTCTCGTACTTAGTACGCGAAGGTATTCATGACTAGACCTATGATGGACACGACGTGTTGAATGGATCCAAGGAAGCATTGAGACCTTTACTCCCTTTACGGCATGGTAGCTAACCTTAAGCATTAAAGTATTTTCAACACAAGATGATAGATAGATAATCCAACAAAGTGTGATTACATCTCAAGATCGATTGCAACCCATGGATGAAAGGAGATTACCCCATCAAGGTGCTAGAAATAGCATCGTTGATCAAGGTTACCCTTCCGACGGTGTCTTCCTTCTTCTCCACTTGTGGGCTCCCTCCAAACGTAATGAGAGGCTCAACACTCCTTCATCAAGGGTATGCGCCATGGTCATGAGAATTTCCTAGGCGAATTCCTTGTGGGTGTTTGCCGACACTCCGTTAGAGAATTGCACCGGTGTCCCATATGAAAACCCAATATGTGGAGAGCTTGGTCGTCGAAGTCGACGTTCGCTACAAGCCTCTACTCAAGACGAGCGAGCTTCTTCTCCTCCTCCTACTTCGTCGTGATGATAAACCCATTGGAATACCACGGAGCGCATGGAGGTGGAGCGGATGATCGTGTCAAGTGGTGAGGTTGGACGGGCGGCTCCTCCATATGTCCTTGAGGTTTGGTGAACCTCATAGATGAGTCTCGTGTGGCCCTCATGCCACCGAGGAGAAGAGTGTGGTTCCTCCTCGGCGGTGTCGTGTCCTCCTCCATACTCTGAGGAAACTTGGAAACCGAGTGCCTCCTCGAAGAGGTTGATGGCTTAGACGACGATGATCCCTTCTTCTTCGGTGAAAAGGCTTGTAGTTTTCTTCCATGATTGTAGCACTCTCCCTCACAAATATATATCCGGGGTTTTCACCCGGTAACAAGGTACACAAATATTATTTTGGAGTCTGGACTTTGAGTGGATTAAGGATGTGATTTGTTGCACGAAACAAACGCGGTGGATGGCTAAGTCTAAGGTGGTTCCGGCCTACAAACTAGAGCACACGAACAAAGAGCTAGATGGGAGACTTACCTCTCTCCTCCTCTTGGCTCGGTTCTTCTCTAGTGCATTCATGCTTGTTGCTTCGTTACCGCGTGCACCTTCCAAACGTTCCCGTCCACTCCTTCGCTTGCATTATTGCTCCTTCCACTTGATGTTTTCGCTTTGAGTTACTTCCATACTCCCTTTCCTCACATGCATCCATGATATTCCTGCAAAACAAAGCCTTGGCTGCCCCCCCATGCTTGTACTTAGCATGTGGTTTGATAAAAGATGTTGGAGGGGCATCCCGTGATGTATCATGGTGCATGTATGGTTAGGTTAACTAGATTGACTCCCTCTAAGCATGTTTTAATGTTAAGCACTCCTCTAATTTCGAAAATTAAAAATAAATTCAGAGCTATGGAAGAGCTCAAGCATAAATTTAGAGAAGGTTTTAAAGCATTAAAAACAAATGTAAGTCGAAAAATATTTTCGACTACTTTTGTGTTGGTCTCAGCGGTATTGTTTGCTTTCATTAGTTGAGAGCAAGCTTTTCCCGACTTGATCATGGGGGCATAGGTTTAGGTCCTAATTTTGATTGGATAAGAGAGATTTTGAATAAAATAAAATTAAATGAGTCTTAGAAAAATTCTAACTCTAGAGAAACCAAGGATATGGATTTTTAAACCAACCAAAAGTCAAATTTCTAGGTTCACGCGAGTCCTACCACGTGCTGAAATTTAAATAACATCTAGATACAAGTCATGGCTCTACTCGTGTGTTTTTAGCATAAAAACAAGTCAACCACAACATCAAAAAGAGGATGAAAGGTTGAGTTAGGTTCTGAATTTTTTTGGTTTTGGTTTCTCGAAAAAGAAGCAAACAACATAGGATGGTTCATGTAAAGGGTTTATGATCAAGCAAAATATTCAACCAAGAATTATGTCTCTAATATTGTTCAACCATTCTAAGTCTAATGTTTTGCGTAGTAAAATTCAAAACTGAATTATATTTAAAAAGACTTGAAAAACCTGGAATCGGGTTGTCCTCTCGGTAGCTTATTCTTGACTCGACGAAACGGGTTGCCTCCCGCCTAGCGCTTCGTTTATAGTCCATGGCTAGACTTCTTCACTTGATCACTTCGGATCAACGCTCTTTGCGGGCGTTGCAATCTTAGGTACCCACTTCCGCACCATCTTGGGCACGGGCTTATTCATTGGCTTAGTCGTATTTTTGGTCTTCACAGGCTGGCTTTGTCCTTTGGTCTTGACGGATGCAACAACTTCCTTCATGATCAACACTTCATGCATAGAGCTTCCGACCTCCGTCACCTTGCCACCTAAATTCTTCAATATTTTCTCCATAGCCTTGAACTTAGTGACGACATCCTTGTGATCTTGGACATGGTCGTGCTCCTCAGGACTTTTGAATCTAGGGCTTCCAACCCTTTAGCTTGTGTTGCACGTCTCCTTTGCCTGTAAAGTTTTCCTGGATCATCCAAAAAAAAGTTTTGGGTTTCTTGGAGAGGTAGCCAACCATCTCCGGTTAGGGTTAGCAATAAAACAAAAATCTAAAAAGAAAAATTAGGGTTAATCAAAACTAGATTAGATTATTTTTTTTCTTTTTAGGATGATCAAAGTTAAGAGATGCAAAAGAAAATCAAAAGAAAAACTGGAAAATAAGCGATACTAGATTGGATCTTGATTGCTTGTTCCCCGGCAACGGCGCCAGAAAAAGGGGCTTGTTGACGGTTAATAGTTGTATCAAAGTTCGTTTAGACTTGAAAGCGGACAAGTCTCCCGTCGTAGTCAAGGGACCCTTCTTCCCTCGAGTGGTGAACCCAAGGTATCGAATCCGTGGAACAATGTGCAACGCAAGGATTCAATCTAGTAAAGCAAGGTAAGCTATCTTTTGAAGACAAGTTGCATCTAATCTACTAACTCATAAAGGAAACGAATCTAATCTAATCTACTAAAGAGGTAGCAAGAGAAAGCAAGAGATAACCGATCTAGAGAATCTAGATCATGCTTATGTTGTAGCTCCAAACGAGATAGATGAAGATAGAAAAGTGAATCTCATTAAAAGCATCTTTAAATCGTGGCCTTCCAGATGACTCCGAAAACGCCCGCCTTTCGGAACCCCCGTTCTGTCACAACATATCCCTACTCATGCGGGTAGTCTAGGGCGAGTTCGATAAGAACAAGTTGAAATCACTTGGCCGGTACGGTATGCACCTCTAGCCACCGCGGCTACAAGAGCACCCTATGTAATCTATCTTAAGTATAGATCGTAGAAGAAGCAAAACCAAGAAGAAAACAAAATCATCGAGAAGGCACTTGATCGCTAGAAATCGAATTCACTATAAAAACTTCACCATGAATGATTACATGAACAAGATCACCACCGGGATCCTACCTCGATCTTGATCCTTGCTCCAGAGCTCCGACGTGGTCTTCCATGCAAGGTTCCCACGTCGGCTAGGGAGACCCTAAACAACTAGCACGACCCTCATCTCCAAGATGGTGTCCCTCAAGCTTTTCTGCTCCTCGGCGGCGGATGACGAATTGATTGCTGCATGGCTCTCGGTCAGGGGGCTATAAATAACCCGAGATGCAAGTAGGTCAAAGGGGAGGCCGACTGGGCCCCGGAACAGGCCAGGCCGGTCGTCTTGGGCCGACCGGCCTGGGCCCATCCCGGCCCAGACCGTGGCCTCCTTCGCCCGGTGTAGCTTCCCGCGTCTTCTAGATCCTATCCCCTTTTGCATGTGGGCCCTTGTCGTCGGTTTCTCTCCGAATTGGATGAAGCTCCTTGTCTTGCAAGATTCAGCACTTTTCGGGCTAGGTCCTCGGAGTTTGTCATCTTCTCAGTCTTGGTCCTTGGGCTCTTGGAGTCATGTTCACTTCATTGCTTGACTTGTACCGGGCTTCAAGGTCTTGTCATGAGGTGCTTAATGAACTTATCCCGGAAGTCTTGCTTTCAACGTTAAAACCCTGCGTAAACACTTAACTCCAAAACTGACATGCACAAGTGAACTTGTTATACCACGGGGGTTAGTACCAATGGATAAGATACAAAAGTCATGCCAACACCGAAGGTAAACTCATGGCTAGGTTGACGGAATTTCACCGTCAATAGACTCTCAAGCCCCCAACGATGGCGTCAATAATGCTGCTTTCGGACACCCCGGGCGCACGCGCAGTCAACTTCACCACCCTGTGCATATACTCTTGAAGTGACTCCCTATCTCCCTGGATACACTTGTTGACGAGGTCATTGGAATCTAGCTCTTCGACTTGCATGCCCTTGAAACTGGACAACAGTTTGTTGCGTAACTGAAACCAGGAGGTTATGTGCCCCTTCGGTATGTTTGCATACAAATACTGAACCTCTCCTTTGAGGGCCAGCACAAGTGCCTTTGCCTTCGTTGTGGCATCGCCACCGTTGGACTCCACTGCCGCTTCGAACTTCATGAGGAACTCTTTGGGGTCGTAGTCCCCGTCGTACTGAGGTAGGGTGTTGGCATTGAAGCGACGAGGCCATGACACGCTCTCGAGCTCGACTGAGAGCGGGGATACCGGGACGATGTTGCGGAACGGGGCGTCCTCTGGCGCGAAGTGCTCCGGCGCCTGCCCCCGCTCCTGTCGATGGCTGATGCTTTTCCCTTCGGATGCATCCTTCTGCTGCCTCCACTGATCCAGCTGAGCCTGCATGGCCTGCAGGGTGTGTCAGGTGTGTTGCTGAGACGCCGGCGCGGCTTGCGCGGCGACCACTGGTGCTGGAGCGATCGGCGTAGGGATGGCTTGCTGCGGCGGCGACGCGCTGGCGATCTGACTCTGAAGCAGAGCGAGGTAGCGCTCAGCTTGCCTGATGTTGAAATCGACGGCGTCTGGAGTGGCATGCGTCAAAGCCACGTCCTGCTGCTGGGACGGCTGCGCTTGCGATGAAGACGGTCGCATCTCTTGCTCTTGTTGGGCCGCCACAGTCTTGCCCGCGACGAGAGCCCGGATCCTTCGGAGCACCTCGATGTCTTGCGCCGAAGCCCCCAGCCCCTCGAGGCTGACCTCGAACACCCCTGAAGCGGTGTGCTCAACCTTCGGAATGCTCGACCCAGCACCGGTCCCCGCCGAAGGCTGGATGGCTAAAGACAAAGGGTTGGCGGGTTCCGGTGCTAATGGAGGGGTTGACGCCTGAACCGTGGTGGCTTCGGCACCTGCTGATCGCGTCCTTGCCATGCGGTCCTGGATTCTTCCACGAGGTGGGCGCCAAACTGTTGGTGGAAATCGGGCCCGAAGGTGGACGCCGACACAACAGCCCCTGGTAGTCCCTCTCTCCTCCGAAGGAAAGCGGCCGAAAGCCCCCCTCGAAAACGAGCAGAAAACTATGGACTAGCTACTACCTTCGCTACCTCTACCGATGCTATTCTCTTCCTACTTCCATCTTAGCTACTTCTACTATCACAAAATAATGAAAGAAAAAATGAGACGCTTAGCGAACCAGAAGCCAAAAGACAAGCAGGAGCCTTCGGTGCTCTCTTCTCATTACTGTGTGTCCGTTTCATTACAAGGGGTTCACTATTTATAAGAGGCCCCTGGGCATGATCATCTACCTCAATTACACATTTTCCGTTCCTGACAAACGGCTGTAAACACTTTACAAGGGTATAACAGTAACTCCCCGCGTCGTACAGGCCTCCAGCGTGTCTTCGCACGGCCGAACCACCTTTACACGTGGCGCCTCTTGTCTCTGCCTCGTACGGTGCCCCTTTCACGTCTGCAGCAGCTACATATCATGGCGCCCTCTCGGCGGAGCCAAGACCGACGTTCGCACCGCACCTTCAGCACCGAAGCAGCCCACGATCCCGCTTTGGTTGCATCGGGTTTTCGGGACGACTCGCCCAGATCGCCTCCATCCCCGAGCCGAGGCGCACCCGACGCGTGGCGCTTCTGGTTCCTTCACACCTTCGGCGCCGAAAGTCATCCATCCGCACTTTTGGCACCGAAGACCAGCACCATTCGATTGGGTTGTTCCTGCACAACAAAACTCACATAACCCGAGCAGCATCAGCGTTTTCATTAAATCACCATTGCAAAACTTCCTCCGTAGATCCGAAGCCGCGCGTGGGACGAAACCAATGTTGACAGTGAAAATCCGTCAACCTAGCCATGAGTTTACCTTCGGTGTTGGCATAAGTTTCATACCTTATCCATTGGTACTAACCCCAGTGGTATAACAAGTTCACTTGTGCATGTCGGTTTTGGAGTTTAGTGTTTATGCAGGGTTTTAGCATTGAAAGCAAGACTTCTGCGATAAGTTCATCAAGCACCTTGACAAGACCTTGAAGCCCGTACAAGTCATGCAATGAAGCAAACTTGACTCCAAGAAGCCAGGGACTCAACCCAAGAAGATGACAAACTCCGAGGACCTAACCAGAAAAGTGTCGAATCTTGTGAAACAAGGAGCTACGTCCAACTCGAAGAGAGACTGACAACAAGGGCCTACATGCAGAAGGGGGAAGCATCTAGAAGACTCGGGAACCGACACCACGCGAAGGAGGCCAGGAACTGGGCCTGGATGGGCCCAGGCCGGCCAGCCCAGCCCAGGACAGGGCCCAATTCCCCCCTCCTTTGACCTAGCCGCCATTCGGGCTATTTATAGCCCCGGGGTCGAGAGCCACGCATCATCCAATTCGTCATCGGCCGCCGAGAAGCAGAGAAGAGAGGGACACCATCCCGGAGAGGAGAGGCTCGAGCTAGTTGACTAGGGTCTCCCTAGCCGACGTGGGAACCTTGCACGGAAGACCACGTCGGAGTTCCCGGAGCTAGAAGCAAGATCAAGATAGGATCCCGGTGGTGATCTTGTTTATGTATCATTGTCATAGTTGAATTATCAAGTTGAATCTATTTCTAGCGATCCAGAGTTTCTTTGATGATTTCGTTTTTCGAGCGGCTTTGCTTATTCTAGATCTATTCTCGAGATAGATCACGTAGGGTGTTCTTGTAGCCGCGGTGGCTAGAGGTACACGCCGGATCTTCCGAAAGAACTTGACTTGTCCTTGGACTCGCCCTAGACTACCCGCATGAGTAGGGATACGTTGTGACAAAACAGGGGTTCCGAAAGGCGGATGTTTTTGGAGTCGGACGGGAAACCAAGATTTAAAGAGGCTTATAATAAGATTCGATTTGCTACTTCTTCTCTTGCTTGGAACTTCAACAAAAGGCTTAACCCGATCTCTCTAGATTGGTTTATCTACCCTATCTTTCTTTGTTATCTCTGGTCTTTAGTAGATTAGATTAGTTTTGTGTTCTTTATCTAGATGCATTAGGGTTTCTCTTTTATCGAAGATTGAAGTTACTTGGCTTTACTAGATCATCTTTTGCGTCACACATTTGTTCCACGGATTTGATACCTTGGGTTCACCACTCGAGGGAAGAAGGGTCCCTTGACTACAACGGGAGACTTGTCCGCTTGCAAGTCTAAACTAACTTTGATACAACTATTAACCGTCAACAAGCCCCTTTTTCTGGCGCCGTTGCCGGGGAACAAGTGATGAAGATTTGATCTTTTATTGCTTTTCTTGTAATTTTCAGTTTTCTTTTAGTTTTTCTTTTTGCATCTACTAAACTTTGATCATCCTCAAAAAAAATCTAATCTAGTTTGTCTAACCCTAGTTTTCGTAGATTTTTTTTACCTTCTAGTTTTTGCATATTTTGTTTATTGCTAACCCTAACAGGAGATGGACGGCTACCTCTCCAACAAACCCGATAATTTTGTGGATGATCCAGAAAAACTTTACAGGCTAAGGAGACGTGAAGCACATCAAGCTAAAAAGCTGGATTTTGTAGATTCGAAGTTGGAAGACAAAGGATCGAAGGAATCTCCGAAGAATTCACCACCTCAAAGTCCTCGGGAGAATCGACTTCCACCGATGGGTGATCAACCGCAAGAGCTCAAGATCGGGGAGCTATGCACCCCGGATATCATCGACCTACCAATCTTGAACCTTGAGGAGATCGGAAGACCGTTCGAGATCAAGACCTCAACTATCCGCATGGTGCAACATTCACCCTTCACCGGTAAAGAGGATCCGAACCTTCACCTCCAAGCATTCATACAACTATGTCAGACTTTCAACATGGATGGGGTGACTCAAGATCAAATGAGGGCAAGGCTTTTCCCGTTCTCACTACTCGGGAAGGCTTTGCAATGATTCCACTCTCAACCGGCGGAGACGGTGCAAAATTGGAACACGTTGATGAAGGCTTTCATGAAGGAATACTACTCGCCGGGTAAAACTCAAAGTTTGCATAATAAGATTGCCACCTTTGTTCAATATCCTACGGAAACTATCTCGGAGGCATTCGAGCGCTTCAACGAGTACACTCGGGCGGTTCCACATCACAAGTTCCTGAAGGAAGACCTCGTGCAAAAGTTCTATCAAGGACTCACCATGGCGTCAAGGATGATCATCGATGCATCGGTGGGAGGATCAATCATCGAGCTTACACCAATGGAAGCTTTCACTCTATTCAAGAAGGTCGCGGATAATGACACATGGGCGTCATCCGGGCGCCTACATCCAGTTCAACCCACAGGGAATGTCAAGGGAGTCTTGCAAGTGGAGAAGGAGAACATACTTGAAGGAAAGATTGATTCACTCATGAGGAGGTTGGAGAAGATGGAGATAGAAAAGAAAGAGGCTCAAGACTTGAAGGCCGCTGAAGCGAGATCCACATGCGAAGAATGTGGAGAGTATGGCCATGTCCACAACGATTGTCCGGAGGAAGCCAAAGCGCTCGACTACATGAGGAAGGGAGAATTGCCGAACTTCCGCTACGGGCAAGGTAGACCTCAATTTAATGCAAGCTCATCCATTCCGAATTTGGTTCCGCTTCGTATACAATTGAACGAATTCATGGACGAGCAAGCCAAGATCAACAAGGACACCGTCACCAAGTTCAAGACCATAGACAAGGTGTTGGAGAACAACGATAGCAAAGTGACGGAGGTCGGGAGCTCCAACCATCAAGTGCTCAACATGATGAAGATGCTCGAGACGCAAGTTGGACAACTTGCCGGGCGCCTCACTAATGATGAAGGGAAGCTTCCGGGACAACCTAAAAGTCCCGAATCGGCGAAGGCCATTCAAACACGTTCGGGAAAGGAGACCGAAGATCCGGAATGTTCCGCGGGAGCAAGGAAGCCTAAACAATCCACCGAGACGGAAGGAGTTGCTAAGGAGAAGGTTATGAGGATCGTCACCGAAGAGCCCGAATTTGAGATGTCGGAAGAAGACACGAGGATACCACAACTCAAGCCACGCTACTTCCGAGGTAAACTTGACAACCACTTTGAGAAGTTTGTGGAGGTTGTGCGTAGACTTAGCATCAACATGTCATTATTAGATGCCCTACAAGTACCTACATATTCTCGTTACTTTAAAGACATATTTGCAAATAAATATGAGATAGCAACACTCGGGGTAGATCATGTCAAGATGTCCGAGGAGTGTAGTGCCGCTATTGCTAATGGGCTAGAGAAGCAAAAGGACCCCGGATGCCTTACAATTCCATGTTCCGTTGGTTCATTCAATTTCGAGAAGGCATTGTGCGACCTTAGAGCAAGTGTGAGCGTCATGCCAAGGGATGTGTTCGAGAAGCTACGCCTACCATTGGAGCCTACGGGTATGTGTTTGGAGTTGGGAGATAACTCCATTCGCTATCCCTTGGGCATTGCCGAAGATGTACCCGTGAAGGTCGGACACCACTTCATCCCCGTCGACTTCGTGGTGCTCGAGATGGGAGAGAGGGAGAAGCCGCCGCTCATCCTTGGGAGGCCTTTCCTCAAGACCGTGGGAGCTACTATTGATGTTGGCAAGGGGGAGATCATGTTCGACATTAACGGAGAAAGGAGTTCCTTCAAGTTCCAACCACGACTCGAGGCATGCAATATGATTGAAGTTAAAAATGTTCCACCTCCTCGTCATGTTGTTAAGGAAGAACCAAGGAAGAAGGAAGGGCTGAAAAAGAAGAAAGAGCCGAAGAAGAAGGACGTAAAGAAAATCAAGGAAGGTCTTGCATCCGTCAAGACAAAGGACAAAGCCAGCCTGTGAAGACCAAAAATACGACTAAGCCGAAGAATAAGCCCGTGCCCAAGATGGTGCGGAAGTTGGTACCCAAGATTGCAACGCCCGCAAAGAGCGTTGATCCGAAGTGATCAAGTGAAGAAGTCTAGCCATGGACTATAAACGAAGCGCTAGGCGGGAGGCAACCCGTTTCGTGGAGTCAAGAATAAGCTACCGGGAGGACAACTCGATTCCAGGTTTTTCAAGTCTTTTTAAATATAATTCAGTTTTGAATTTTACTACGCAAAACATTAGACTTAGAATGGTTGAACAATATTAGAGATATAATTCTTGGTTGAATATTTTGCTTGATCATAAACCCTTTACTTGAACCCTCCTATGTGCTTGTTTGTTTCTTTTCGAGAAACCACAACCAAATAAATTCAGAACCTAACTCAACCCTTCATCCTTATTATGGTGTTGTGGTTGACTTATTTTTCATTCTAAAACACACGAGTAGAGCCACGACTTATACCTAGGTGTTAATTAAATTTCATCACGTGGTAGGACTCGCGTAAACCTAGAAACTAAACTTTTGGTTGGTTTAAAAATCTATATCCTCGGTTTCTCTAAGATTAGAATTTTTCTAAGCCTTATTTAATTTTGTTTTATTCAAAATCTCTCTCATTTAGCCAAAATTAGAACCTAAACCTATGCCCCCATGATCAATCCGGGAAAAGTTTGCTCTCAACCAATGAAGGCAAACTATATCGGTGAGACCGACATCAACGTAGTCGGAAAATATTTTTGACTTACATTTGTTTTTAATGGTTTAAAAACTTCTCTAAATTTATGCTTGAGCTCTTCCATAGCTCTGGATATATTTTTAATTTTCGAATTAGAGGAGTGCTTAGCCTTAAACATACTTATAGGGAGGCAATCTAGTTTAAGTTAATCATGCATGCCCCATTGGATGCTCTTTCATCAACTTTCATCAAGACCACATGAAAAGGACAAGCATGGGTGGGCAGCAAGCATAACTTTGCAGGAAATTCATGGTGACATGTGAAGCAAGTGGAGCAAGGGAGCATGGAAATGACTCAAAGGATGAAGCATCAAGTGGAAGGACCAATAATGCAAGAAAAGGAGTGGACAAGAGTGTTTGGGCGGTGCAACTCATGGAGCACGCGGGCAAGGAAGTCATGGAGGAGAAATGATCGTGATGGAAGAAAATCGAGCCAGGGGAGAGCACGCGGCCACCCAGGCCGGTCGGCCCAGGCCGGCCGGCCTCCCCTACAAAAGGAGCCCCCCGGCTCCCGTCTTCTGCAGGCAAGCATCCCTCTCCTTCCTCAGTTTGTGTGCCCAAGTTTTCATACCCAGAACCATCGTAGACATAGCCAACCTTCCCAAGCTTGATATCTCAAACAGTACACACCCTTAATCCACTCAAAGTCCACATTCCGAAGTAAGTTTTTAAGTGCCTAGTTACCGGTTGCAACCCGGAATTTTAGTGGACAGAAGAGTGCTGCAATCATGTGGAAGAAAACCACAAGTCTCTTCACCAAGAAGAAGGGATCATCGTCATCCAAGCCGTCTTCGACGACGTCTTCGAGGAGGCACTCGTTTCCGAGTCTCCTCGAAGCATGGAGGAGGACACGGCACCGCCAAGGAGGAACGACGCTCTCCTCCTCGGTGGCATGAGGGCAACAAGGAGCACGTCCATGAGGTTTACCGAACCTCAAGGGCGTACGGAGGAGCCGCCCGTCCCACCTCGACGATCGACCCTTTCATCCGCACCACCTCCATACACTCCGCAATATTCCTCATCATATTGTCGGAGGAGGAGGAGAAGAAACTCTCTCGTCTTGAGAAGAGGCTTGTGCCCAACGTCGACTTCGACGACCAAGCACTCTACACCTTGGGTTTTGGCACCGACATATACTATATGTTGGGGCACCTTGGATGGGTGCAATTCTCCAATGGGGTGTCGGCAGACACCCACAAGGAGTTTGCCTTGGAAATCTTGATGACTATTGCGCCTATCCTTGATGATGGGGTGAAAAGTTTATCATTCCGTTTGGAGGGAATCCAACAAGTGGTTCCCTATGAGTATGTTAGGGAGCTACTTGGGTTCCAAAAGGGAGCTCCGAAGAAAGTTGACGTGCCGCCCGACATGTTAGATGGATTTTGGAATTTGATCTCTGGGGAAGCCCACCAACAACGCAATTGCATCTGTAACCCCATTATCCAAGTATTCCACTCTTGGATGAGCAAGAGGATATTGGGGAGGATGAGGGAGACGAATGTGACCGACACGGAGTTGAATTGGCTCTACTCAGCTTTAATTGCCAAGCAGCCAATAGACCCCTCATACCTTATGATCAACCGATGGTGTTGCGAGGCAACATCGGGGGCGGGAGATATTGGTTCGGGGTGCTACCTCTCTATGTTGGCCATCTCCCTACGGCCGGGGATCACAAGAAACCCCGAACATCTTACGTGGGACCTCTCTTGGCATTGAATATTTGAGACAAGGTAAATATATTAGTGGAGATGACAGAGCAGGCTTTCATGTGGCCAAGGTGAACTTACCCCTTCCGGACACAAGTCTTAGGATTTTCATTCAAGGGAGGGAAGATTGGTTGGAAGAGGGACTCCTTGTCCTGGCGAAGAAAATAAAAGAGGAAGAATCGTAGAGGAGGGATCCTCCTCCGCACAAGCGGGTGGTGCACAACCCAACTATGTACCACCATTTGGCGGGATTCCTCCTCCGCCAAGTTATTACGGAGGGCCACAAGTCCAAGCATGGGGGGTGGTGCACCGGTACCCCCACCAAATTATGTGGTGCCCAACGTAACCTTCGCGGAGCCCTACGCACAATATCTCCAACCACAACAAAGCATGGCCATAATTGGAGGGTATGTTGCAAGAAATATGCAAAACGTCGCAGCCATCCAAACCAACGCGGCTCAACTTGGTGAGGGCAATGCAAATATTGCCTACGAGCTTGGACGCCTTCACCTAGTGGAGCCGGATCAATTCGTTGGAGGGGATGTCCAACCTTACTACAAGCAAGGGTACAACTATCAAGATTACCAACACCAACCACCGGTGGAGGATTAGGAAGAAGGAGGAACCTTAGTTTTCTTTTCTTTTCCCTTTCTCTGTAATTTTCAGCTTTTGTTTGCTTGTGTTTGCGTAATATTTTCTGTTTTTATTTAAATTTCAGCAAGTGTGTTTGTTTATTTTCAGCATGTATTTCAGTTTGTTTTTATCATTAATAAAGACACCACCTTGTTTACATCATTGGAAAAGTTACAAAAATTTGTGCCATGATGATATGTGATTATAACTGTCACTTTGTTTATCTTTGTAATTGATGTATGCATGTTAAAGCTAGTGCTCTCTTAAAATACGAATCTGAATTTATCTAAATGCTAGCTTAATCTTTAGCAAAGGTTATGATTAAAATAAAGACCCATAGTGTTTTATGTGCTCTCAAGTTATGAATAGATTGAAGATGGTTTTTATGCCAAAAATATCGCTAACCTTGTCATGAATATCACTTGTGTGTTGCTCAACCTATCCAGAGCCTAATATATATTTGAGTGCATAAACCTTAGTGTACAAGAATTATTTTTGAGTGAGTTATTGCAGGCCATGATTTCTCTGGACCGAGACTAAGAAGCTGGTCATTCCGTTTTTGCGTATCTATCTTTTTGCTATCCTTTTATCCGTGCATTGTGTATCCCCACATTGGAGATCTCACAAACCTCGCCGGATATCCACCCTTAAAACCAAATATCATCTTTTGTGATTACATCCTTGACCACAACCCATCGTTGAGAATGGATCATCAATTCAAGGAAGATTGCAAGACGGTGCCAACATTGAAGAATTCAAGTATCTCTCCAAGGAAAAATATTTCTGGTACCTACCTTATCTATCGCTTCTTTGCTCGAGGACGAGCAACGTCTAAGCATGGGGGAGGAGGTAGGTACGTTGCAATTTTAGAGTTCAAAGGGGAGCAAATAAAAAAATTGAGAAAGAAAAAAGAAAAAAGAGAAAAAATGAATGAGAAAAAAGAAAGAAAGAAAGAAAGAAAGAAAAATATGAGAAAAATAAAAAATATGAGTATGTGTAAAAATAAAAATAAAGTGAACTCCCCGGTTCTCTAAAGTGCATTAGGAATTTCAAGGCTTTAAGATTGAAAGATCCATACTCACTTTCCAACCATGTGCAATCCGATAACGGGGACTTCCTTTGTGCCTCGGGATCACTCTTTGCCATTTGCACATGTCCACTTATCTCAAGTGTGTGTATTTTTCTCTTTCCCCTCCTTGATATAATATTATTTTCCAATGACCTTTTTGACGAGTCTCGGTAAGACCATGAGAAGCTTGTCTTGTTTTGACAACATCTCATTTATAATATCTTGGTAGGACTAAACTTTCCCAAAGCTCCATATAAAGCCTACCACACATATATGTTATGAGAGGGAAAGGAGTAGAATATATAGGCTTGAGAGACAATGCGAGATGAGAGTTCATGAGCAATATGCAAGATGATTTAAATTTGTGAACTTGGTTTAGTTTTTCTTCATCTCGTTCTTTATTTCAAAAATTCTGAGATCTATTTAAATTTTGGGAGCATGTTAATACTTGTGGGGTAAGCTTAATTAAGAATCTACCCTCCGTAGAGGTGAAGGCTAGTACATTATGGAACTTTAATGAATTAAAATTTTGAGAGCATTATGTTTTCTCATGTATGATCAAGTGCAAGGTTTAAACATTGATGGGCAACGATGATATCCATCGAAGGCTTACTCGAGGACGAGCAAGGTTTAAGCATGGGGGAGATGTTTACGGTGAAAATCCGTCAACCTAGCCATGAGTTTACCTTCGGTGTTGGCATAAGTTTCATACCTTATCCATTGGTACTAACCCCCGTGGTATAACAAGTTCACTTGTGCATGTCGGTTTTGGAGTTTAGTGTTTATGCAGGGTTTTAGCGTTGAAAGCAAGACTTCTAGGATAAGTTCATCAAGCACCTTGACAAGACCTTGAAGCCCGTACAAGTCATGCAATGAAGCAAACTTGACTCCAAGAAGCCAGGGACTCAACCAGAGAAGATGACAAACTCCGAGGACCTAACCAGAAAAGTGCCGAATCTTGTGAGATAAGGAGCTACATCCAACTCGGAGAGAAACTGACGACAAGGGCCTACATGCAGAAGGGGGAAGCATCTAGAAGACTCGGGAATCGACACCACGCGAAGGAGGCCAAGAACTGGGCCTGGATGGGCCCAGGCCGGCCGGCCCAGCCCAGTTCAGGGCCCAATTCCCCCCTCCTTTGACCTAGCCGCCATTCGGGCTATTTATAGCCTCGGGGTCGAGAGCCACACATCATCCAATTCGTCATCGGCCACCGAGAGAGAAGAGAGGGACACCATCCCGGAGAGGAGAGGGTCGAGCTAGTTGACTAGGGTCTCCCTAGCCGACGTGGGAACCTTGCACGGAAGACCACGTCGGAGTTCCCGGAGCTAGAAGCAAGATCAAGGTAGGATCCCGGTGGTGATCTTGTTTATGTATCATTGTCATAGTTGAATTATCAAGTTGAATCTATTTCTTGCGATCAAGAGTTTCTTCGATGATTTCGTTTTTCGAGCGGCTTTGCTTATTCTAGATCTATTCTCGAGATAGATCACATAGGGTGTTCTTGTAGCCGCTGTGGCTAGAGGTACACGCCGGATCTTCCGAAAGAACTCGACATGTCCTTGGACTCGCCCTAGACTACCCGCATGAGTAGGGATACGTTGTGACAAAACGGGGGTTCCGAAAGGCGGATGTTTTCGGAGTCGGACGGGAAACCACGATTTAAAGAGGCTTCTAATAAGATTCGATTTGCTACTTCTTCTCTTGCTTGGAACTTCAACAAAAGACTTAACCCGATCTCTCTAGATCGGTTTATCTACCCTATCTTTCTTTGTTATCTCCGGTCTTTAGTAGATTAGATTAGTTTTGTGTTCTTTATCTAGATGCATTAGGGTTTCTCTTTTATCGAAGATTGAAGTTACTTGGCTTTACTAGATCATCTTTTGCGTCACACATTTGTTCCACGTATTCGATACCTTGGGTTCACCACTCGAGGGAAGAAGGGTCCCTTGACTACGACTGGAGACTTGTCCGCTTGCAAGTCTAAACGAACTTTGATACAACTATTAACTGTCAACAACCAACAACCCGGCCGGATGTGGCAAAATACTTCCAAAGACCATTTTCCCCAACACTGCCGTCGGCCTGAGCTCCACTCCACCCTACGCCACCGCCAGCCCAAGCCGAACATGGACGCGTCGAAGGAGTAGTCGCCGCACAGGCCCAAACTAGGGGCCCTTGGTCCGCACTGCCGTGCTAGCCGACCGGATCTAGCATGGGGAAGACGGGCGTGTGGCGGACGGCGTCGAGCTGGAGTAGTTGTCGTACGCCACCGCGCAGGTCGCCGTGTCGTCCTCTGCCACTGAGCTCAACCAGTGTGCCGATGGGGAGGAGGGACCCGCAGATCCGCGTCGCCGCTCCCCGATGGAGGAGCTACCCGCCCGCGTGCTCGCTCCCAACGGAGTTACGGCGGAGCTCACCACTAGCCTGGCGCCAACGGGAGATCTCATGGGGGAGCTCTCCCACCCACATGCTCTGCCACGGCCGTCGGTGCAGGCCGATTCGCCCCGACCGCGGTTGCGGACCGCTCCGCCCTAGCCGTCGTGAGCGCCACATCCCCGGGAGTAGCTCCCTAGGGAGCCGGCCCTTTGCTCCCTACAAGCTACTGGTGCGGTGGCTGACGGATGGGGAGGAAAGCTAGGTGGAGCTCAATGGATAGGAAGAAGTTGTTGGGATCCGGTCCTCCCTTTCTTCTGCTGCGTGAGTGTACAGGAAGAAGATGGGACGAAGATGTATGGATAGAAAGAAGTTGAATGGAGGTAGAAGACTCTACTGCGTCCTCCCTCCTTTTCTTCTCTCTGATCTCTGATTCCCTCTCCATGGCATGTATGGTGGACAGGAAGAAGGTGCAGGTCTCGATACTTTGATTTCATTGCGTGCATGGACAGGAAGAAGCCACGTAGCTTCTGGAGCAAAACAACAAGTCTATCATACATAGTACTACAACAGAACGAAATTATGTTATTATAACTATATATATGATATAATTATTATATTAATGTTTTCTAAAAATTATCTTAATCATGTTTCTATTATTATGCTTGGTAATATTCAAATAGTCACACACTGGTATACACAAATGCATTTGTAGTTGATCTTAAACTACATGCAAATCATTAAACTGCTTACACACGACCCCTCTGTCTATGGCTATATGAGTTTGGCCCCTCTGTCTATGGGCTATATGAGTTTTCTTCACATTTGTTTGTATGCTAAAATCAAGATTGTGCAGATGACCCGCCGTCTGTGGGCTATACAGGCCCCAAGGGAGGGATCGGCCGGCCGGAGAGGGGGGGAGGTGGGAGAGTGGAGATAAGGTTGGTTCTTTTCTGTTTTGATCCATTCATATTTTTAAAATTTATTTACAAAATCTATCTAAAACTTCTATTTTCTCAAATTTTAGTCTCTGAGTGACAAATAAAATTTTAATTGAATATGGAGTAATAGGAATGTAGATAGTCTTAGGGTGTTATGAATGATTAATATTTATCAAACTTTTTTTTCAAATAAGAGTTGGAACAAGTTGCTTCACCAGGTACGTAGTCATTTTTGCGAGAATCAAAGTCGTGCCGAAGTGAAGCCGTTCTTCGCCCTGCGGTAGGCCGTTTCTGGGACCCTGACTCCGATTCGCAGTGCGAGGACCTAGGAGACGCGGAGGAGCATCTTCCACCGGAGTCTTTTTCACTGGTGCCGCCGCGGCCGGTCGCCTCCATCACAGCGTGACCCACGACGGGGCAGCGGCCGGCGCGGTCTTCCCCGTCAACGCCAATGCACCGAGCCAAGCCACCATGGAGATCGGTTTGGAAAGGTCCATTGCCGCCCACAAGGATGTCGCCGGTTGCCACGTTTGGGGATTTTTTTTGCCGCCGGCGTTGAGGACGGAGGCGGAGCTGGGCGCCGCATCGGGACCAACTGGGATCCCTGATCTGGTTTTGTCGGGTGATCGGGTTTGCAATCCGGACCCCGTACAACAGGAAACCCGCCCACCCGTTTGTGACCCAATAGGGCAGCGACCCTCTTCGCGCACACCGGTTTGTCTTCATTCGCGCCCGTCGCCGCTTCTTCAATCGTGCCCGCCGCCGCCGCAAGGCTCTCCTCTGCCCTCCGGTCGCCGTCGTCGCCTTGTCAACACGACGGTCCCTCAGCACCTCCTCTCCCCCATGCCGTATCGTGACGCGTTGATGGCTAGGAGGGGCCGCTTCCACCGCCGGGGTAGGAAGGTTGTGGTGCCTCTGCGACTCAGCCTCGGGCCGCCGTCGGTCGTGGCGACCAGCTCCGTGGTCGCGGCATCCTGCGAGGATGTGATGATCAGGCCGACCGTGGTGAGAAGCCGCGTGGGCGCGGCGTCCCGGCCGACCGTGGGGAGGCCGACGGCGACCGCATGGAGCGCGGTGCGTCCGCGCGGGGGGCCAGGTCGGGTCGTGCTCGCGGTCGTGGCACTCGCAGTGGTGATGGTTCTGACACTAGGTAGGGTGATACCGTGCAGGAGCATCCTGGTTTCGGTGCAAAAACGGAACTTGCAGCAGCAGATGGAGGGAAAGGGAAGCGCAAACGCACTGTGGAGTGTGTTATTTGCACATATGACCACTTCATCAATCAGTGTCCTCTCCTCCGTGGTCCGAAGCCATCTGTGGCGTACTGTGCTGCTTCGGACGACAATGGGGAGTTTTTTCCATATTCAGGCTGCAAATGAGCATGACATAGTTGCAGCTGATGTCTCTCCTGCCACCTCCCTCATCAAGGTGGAGTCTAGTGAAGTCTCCCAACAGCTGCTGCTGACTACGCTTGCACGGATCATTCCGGTCACTTGGCGCTGGGAGGCGCATGAGGAGGGGCACAAGTGCTTTATTGTGCCTTTCCCTAGCAAGGAGGAGCTGACACGTATGGTTGCTATTGGCACTATCACCACAAAGAATAAGGAAGGTACCTTCTACATTGAAGAATTTGTTGATGATGTTCAGCCAATAAAAGTCCTGGATCAGGTTTGGGTGACTGTCACCAAGGTACCACGTGCACTTCGTTCTTTCCTTCCTTTGTGGGCTGTTGACACTATGATTGGAGCTACTCAGAAGGTTGACATCCACCACCTTCGGTGTACGGGGGAGGTACGAAACCTTGTGGCAGTTTTGGACATTAAAAATACCAAAATTCGCTGATGTTTGTGTGAAGGGATGCATGTACCGCCTTTACTTCAAGCCCAATGAGGAGGTGGCGAAAGCTGTAGATCTGGATGATGATGAGGACCTGCTCACTGATGATGATAAGGGTAATGATGCGGATGGGGACCGGAAGATGAGGGATGCCAACCCCGCTCGGAACCCACAGGGTGGTCATAAGGAGGCTTCTTTTGCAAACCCCCAGTCTTCTTCACCCCAGAGCGGAAAATCTCACAGGCAGGCTATTTTGATCCAAGAGGCACTTGATGTGGCTTGCGAGTAGCTGTTGGATGAGGTTAGCATTAAGGTCATGATGGAGAAGGATTCTGTGGGGTGGAAATCCTACAGCCTGTTGACTGATGAAGAGCGGAGGATGTACAATGCTATGGTGTCACCTCCTGTTAACCCTCACCATTTTGTCTCTGATGTGTTTGAGCAGGCTGGTGTAACTCACCTCTCTTCAGCCGGGGGAACATCGACCCTCTACTACCTGGAGTCTTCGACACTCCCCGCTGAGGGGAGGATGGAGGCATGCCCACCCCTATTCTATCAGGAGGGGCAGGGTCTCCGTTAGGGGCTGCCACGCTGCATCCTTCAGTCACTGTGGAGGACATGACCGCCCCTCTCTTTGCCGACGAGGGGGGTCAGAAGACATGGAGGACTCGACCACTTCGGACGGGCCGTCTCACCCCACAGCTGGGGGGATGCTTCCCTCTCCACTGTTGCCACTGAGGTGGCTCCAGCCGCTTTGGACGGGCTGCCCCCTACGGCCGGGGGGATGCCTCCCTCTCCGCTGCCAGTGAGGTGGTGGCCGTAGTGGCTGCGGGGGACACCACTGTGGCCTTCCCTAAGGGGGACTTACACCCTACCATGGGGGAGACCGAGCTGATCACTTGCGCAGCGCCGCTGTGTGTGATGGCACTCGCGCCTACTTCCCCGGAGGAGGACGCACCCAGGAGCATCAGGATCCCTGCTAAGGGGGTCACCGCCGCGGCCACTTCCGAGGGGGGCGCAGCCCCAGTTGGGGTCGAGACCGAGCTAGTCACCAGCGCTGCACCGCGACAAATGGTGGCACCTGCGCCTACGGCTGGGGAGGATGCCCCCAGGGTGCTACGTCGGAGCAGCAGGAACGCGAGAAGGGCTGACGAGCATGCCCTACTCAAGGCAAAAAGTTTGGCGAAGAAAAAGAACCTCGAAGGTATTTCCTTTTCTACCTTTTCAGATTCGCGCATTATTTCAAACCTTGGTAGGTTAGCCATCAACACAAATACCTCGGGTGTCACTCATATTAAGAAGTTAAAGGTAGATAGATTAGTCGTCTACGCTAACAAAAATAATAAAGTTAACGGTAATGATCTAATAAATGATGATGAAAGGGAAGAAAGACTGCAGGAAGCTCTCAACCACGCTGGTGGTTTCCTAAATGAGAGCTTGTTTGATGCAGAGAATGATCATATTCTAGATCTCTCTCCTATCAGTCGAAAGAAAAACTTTAATAAGGCCAAGACACAAAAAACTGGCAATCTTCCCAAGAAGTCAAAAAACCCTTCAAAGATTATTATAAAATGAAAGGGGTATTTTGGAATAGCAGAGGTCTTGCTGACTTGGCTAAGCACAGATTTAATTTTATTGCTCTCTCTGAAACTGGTCATGAGTCCTTTCCTGATCACGTCCTCAAAAATTTATGTGCTGGACGTGATTTTCTTTGGCACGCTATGGCTCCCCATGGCAGATCAGGTGGGATCTTGCTTGGGGTCGATCTTAGTGTGTTTGATATTGGTGCCATCGATGAGGGGGATTTTTATGTCAAATTCACCCTTAGATACAAGTCAACTAACTTCAAGTTTGTCCTTTATTCTATTTATGGACCGGCACAATCACAAAACAGGGGTGTGTTTCTTGCCGAACTCGCTAATACCTGCTCAAAGGAGAACCTTCCTTTTCTCGTCGGCGAAGATTTTAATATTATGCAAAAACCTGAGCACAAAAGCTGTGGAGATTTTGATACTAAATGGCCCTCCCTTTTTAATGTTTTCATTGAGTCCCTTGATCTTAGGGAAATTGCCATGACAGGTCGCCAGTTTACTTGGGGGTGCGGGGGATAATCCGACTTATGAAAAGCTTGATAGAGTTTTAGCTAGTATTGAATGGGAAATAAATTTCCCCTTGCCAAAGGTCGAAGCTAGAGACCGGAACATTTCAGATCATACTCCACTAGTTGTGTCCACAGGTACTTACACTGAATTTGAGAGGGGATGGTTCCTAAAAGAGGGTTTTTACGATATGGTTGCAAATATTTGGCGATCAGAAAACTCTGGATCTTCTCCCCTATAGAGGTGGCAGTCTAAGATCCGCAGACTTAGGCAACATCTTAGAGGCTGGGTGTCTAATATGGCGGGCTCCTACAAAAAGGAGAAAAATACTCTTTTGGCCCTGCTGCAGGATCTTGATAAAAAGCTGAAATTGATAGGCTATCTAATCATGAGATCGATTTAAAGCAATATCTTAAAAAGTGGCCAGTTTCGCTTTTGAGGGAGGAAGAGATTAAGTGGTATGAAAGAGCTAAGGTCAAAACTCTCTTGGAAGGGGATGCTAATACAAGGTTCTTTCACCTTGTTGCCAATGGCAAACACCGTAAGCCGCATATTTATAGGCTTGAGGATGACAATGGTGTTGTTGTTAGTTCTGACCATCTTAATTGCCACATCATGAATTATTACAAAAATCTGTTCAGGATCCCAGAACAGACGGAAATCACCTTGATGGAGGATCATATTCATGATATTCCACAAGTATCCGATGAGGAAAATGAGATCCTTATTGCCGATTTCACTGAAAATGAGGTGAGAGAAGCAGTCTTCCAAATGGAGCATAATAAGGCTCCCGGACCAGATGGCTTCCCAGCTGAATTCTATCAAGTGTTCTGGAGGTGATCAAAGATGACCTTTTGGCTATGTTCCATGATTTCCAGAAGGAAAGTCTTGACCTATTTAGCCTCAACTTTGGGATCATTACTTTAATTCTCAAAATTGAGAATGCCACTAAGATTCAGCAATATAGACCGATTTGTGTCCTCAACGTTAGTTTCAAGATTTTTACTAAAGTTGGAACTAACAGGCTGAATAAAGTAGCAAGGATGGTGGTGCCTTCATGCCTGGTAGGAATATCATAGAAGGTGTTGTTATTCTACATGAGACCATCCATGAACTTCATACCAAAAAATATAATGGAGTTATTTTTAAGATTGACTTTGAAAAGGCATATGATAAGGTTAAGTGGTCATTCCTCCAGCAGATTTTACGCATGAAAGGTTTCTCACCTAAATGGTGTAGATGGATCCAAAACATGGTTTCGGGACGGAGTGTGGGAATCAAAGTTAATGATGACATTGGACCATACTTCCAAACGAAACGGGGGCTCAGACAAGGGGATCCTATGTCCCCCTATCTTATTTAACATTGTCGCTGGCATGCTAGCCCTGCTCATTAATCGAGCGAAAGCAGATGGGCAAATTAAAGGGGTGATACCCCATCTAGTTGATGATGATTTGTCTATTTTTGAGGACCATGTGTGGTTCGAGGACCGGTGGATGGTCGCTTCCTTGTGTGATGAGTTATTGACAACGTTGTGTGGACTGATTCTTGGCTAAGTATTGCAGGTGCAGGTTGCGGCTTGACTGGTGTTGGTGCAGGTGAAGAACAAGCGCGAAAGGTCGTCTCCGGTGAGGCCTCCAGGTGTGGAGAAGACAAGTAGGCTTCGTTAGAGGGACCCGGTGGCCAGCGGGCTCAAGTGCGGGCCGCATGGTGGCATGAACAGCAAGATGAAGTCGTGGATGGTTTCTTGGTTGAGCCTCAAAACCAAGATCGAGCTGGGACTACGTAGGAGCCGAGTCATGAGTGGAGATTAGCGGAGGCTACACCGAGTTCGCGGGGTTTCCGGTAGTTCACCAGAAAACCAATGGGTTCCTTGGTTGATCCACAAAGCCAAGACCGAAGAACCGAAGACGGAGCTGCAGCAGCGCCAGACCGGTCTGACCGGTGGGTACCAGTCTGACCGGTGGGGAGCACCGGTCTGACCGGTGTGCGACGACGCAGTCTGGAGACTTCGAAGCGAAGGACACGCGTCGGGATCGCATGGCTTGCGTCGAGGCTACGCAGGGTGCGGTCGCCGGGCATCCGTCCGATGGTGAAGACATGAAGACTTCCAAATCTGCCCTTCAGAGGCTTGTATCCCTAGTTATTAGGAAAGGGCATTTTAGACATTCGGTTGCCTCCATATAACCCAAGAGGTGAGAGGATGGCAGCCAACTCTTGGAACCCAAGCTCATTTGTTTTCCTATTTTCCTTCCTATTTTCCTTAGGTTTTCCATAGGACTAGCTTGAGAGCTTCATGGAGAGATCTTGTTGAGAGGGATGGATGATCGGGCGGCTTGCTAGACCTTGTATGAACCTTTGTTTCATGTATAGATGATTCGGCGTGGTTCCTCAAGGTTTGGATGTGTTTTCCCCGGTTGTTCTTGGTGGTGATTTTCGGAGCCCTCTCTTGGTGATTTCTTTGGGTTGTTTTCGGGACCTTTCTCTTGGGGATTTGATGGGGGAAATTTGTGGGAACCCTTCATGGTTCTTTGGGCTGTGATTCCCCTCCCAAATCCGTGAGTAAAGGTGCTCGATTTTGGGGTTTCTTGAGTTCTTGGGTTGGAAGTGCTCTTGGCGGGCTTTCCTTGATTCCTCCTTTTTGGACGAGTTTTGGTGGGATTAAACTTGGCTATGGACTCTTCATGAAGTGTTCCTAATATCCCCAAAGTCTTGTTCAAGTCCGTGGAGCGATTCGGGAGATCGAGGTTTGGATTTGGGGGAGTTGACCCGCGGGTGTTGTTCATCCCGAGCTGCCGAGGCTACACTGGTCTGACCGGTGCTCTTGACCGGCTCGACCGGTGCTCTTGACCGGTCTGACCGGTGCAACCCTCGGTGGGATTTTGCTCGGGTGAACGTCTGGGTGTGTTCGCTGTTGTCGCTGCTGTTTCGAGTTTGGGTCAGTTTGGTGGTCGGTTGGCCTGTTTGGTGCTTTGGGGGCTTTCAGGCTGTGATCGGTCTGACCGGTGTGTCTCACCGGTCTGACCGGTGTGGAGTCACTTAGTGAAAGTTGCTCAGTTTCACCAGCAGGGACCGGTCTGACCGGTGGTGCTCACCGGTCTGACCGGTGTGGGTCTGTAGACTCGAGGTTTGGTGTTCCGCTGCGTTCTCGGGTCGGAAGGTTGTGTGTTGGTTCTTAGGTCCAGTGGCACTCCAGTGGCTACGTGGGCTTGACCAACTTGGGTAGTGAGTCGGAGACGTGTGTTGGAAGCCGTGTTCATCTTGTTGGAGTTTCCATCTCCTTTGAGAAGAATTTTTATCGGCTCCCATTCACTCCCCCCCTCTCTGGTTCGCCGTATTGGTCCTTCAAGTGGTATCAGAGCCGGTTCGGGTCTTTATTGACTCTAACCAGTCTAAGATCCAAGGATGGCATACCAGGAACGGGGTTCGGGTCCTCCACACTTCGATGGCAAGAACTACCAGATGTGGAGCAAGCAGATGGGTGCTTTTCTCCGCGGAAAGGGTCAGATCCTTTGGGATGTCACGGTGGACACAGGCTATGTCCAGCCGATGGACTTCCTCGCTCCAGGATCGAGGGACAGATTCGACGCCAACAATAAGGCGGTCGCCTACTTGTTTTGTGCTTTGTGTCAGCCTAAGTTCGATCGGGTGCACACCGAGCACTTCGCTTGTAGGATTTGGGCGGTGTTGAAGGAGGCGCGTGTTGGGAATGCCCAGGTTCAGGCACGGATGTATGCGACCTACCGGAGAGAGTACGAGAACTTCACTCATCTCCCTGGTGAGTCCATCGATGCCTTGTTTCAGAGGTTCACGGTGGTTGTGAACAACATGAGGGCCAATGTGGACGTGCTCCCGTACGATGATCATGATAGAGCGGTCAAGCTCTTACACTCTTTGGATCGTACGATTTGGGGCGGAAAGTTCGAGGCCATTGCGGAGTCAGAGAAGTATGACACTCTGATGGTGAACGAGCTGTTCTCAAAGCTCAAGTCGGCTGAGGTGGATAGGGGCATGACTGCCAAGCTCGAGGGTCCGACTGACTCCCATAGTCTCGCCCTCATTGGTGGTTCCAAAGGAAAGGCTAACTCTAACCCATCCACCAGGATGTTCTCTTTCTCCTCTTTGATGACTATGCCAGATGAGGAGTTCGACGAGCTTGGAGAGGACGAGCTGGCGCTCCTGACGAGGCGGTTCGAGAGGCTGCACGAGAACCGCGTGAACATGCTTCCAGTGCTTCCAGTGCGGCAAGCCGGGACATTTCGTCGCCGACTGCCCGGAGAAGGCCGAGAACAAGGACGGCTACAAGCACAAGCCGAGGATGGACGACAAGTACTGTTCGAGGCGCGACCACAAGAGCAAGCACAAGAACAAGTACAAGGACGAGCGACGATCGAGGAAGAAGGAGAGCCGAGGCAAGGCCCGAGCGATGGTTGGAGCGAGCAACGTCGACTCCAGTTCCGCGTACTCCACCTCGAGCTCGAGCAGCAGTGAAGACGAAGGTGATCGTCGCAAGAACAAGAAGTTGTCCAAGAACCCGAGCGGGCGTGGAGCCGCTTCGTGAGAGATGGCTTCCGCACCATGGCGCCGAGCTCCGGCAGCAAGAAGAGCACACGGAGCGACTCGGACTGCGAGTCCGACGACGAGGTGCGTGATGAACTTCCCTTCTTGCACCAGGAGAATCAGAGGCTTGGCTCTTTGCTTGATAACCGTGATGACATGCTTAGAGAGGCCAAGAAAATGAGAAAAGAGCTTAGGGCTTCACTCGAGGATGCTAGGACTAGAGTGGCTGAGCTAGAGACACAGGTGCTTGATAGCAAGCTTGAGATTGATTCCCTTAAGGCTAGCCCTATTGTTTCAGATGAGGTTGATTGTGCTGATTGCTCCATATTTCTTGCTGATCTTGCTTTGTTTAAGGAGAAGCATGCCTCCAAGTGTGAGGAACTAGATGTGCTTAGGGTTGAAGTGGCTGAGCTTAAGTCTAGACCTGCTTTGCTAGGTGCTTGCACTTCTTGCCCTGTTTTGCATGCTAAGATTGATGAGATGCATGCTTACACTAGTTCTCTTGAGGCTAAATTGAAAGAACCCATGCCTACATCATGCTCTACCTGTGAAATGCATGCTTTAAAAAATTTGGAACTTGCACACTATGTTGATCGTTAGCAGGATGAGAATGATGACTTGAGAAAGTTGATGGGTTGGTTGTCTGGTCAGGAGCCTCAGTTGAGGATGATGATCGAGGCATTTAAGAGGCAGGATGGTGAGGGACTTGGGGCAAACAAGGTTGGTGAGGGAAGTGGAGAGAATATCCCGGAGCCACCAAAAACCCACCACAAAAATGATTCCCCCCCCCCAAAACCTAACCATCTTAGGAACCGACTAGACACAACCCCAGCTCCACCCGTGGTTCCTACACCCACAAATGATTTACAAAAGCCTATCAAGTTTGTGAGCACTTCGGGGAAAGTGTTCTTTGGGAAAGAAAGTGAGAAGGCTAGTGAGGGGAAACCTGTGGAGGATTTGAGTGGAGAAAAACCAAGTGAGCAGCCACATCCCAAGCCTAAGCCTAAGCTTGTGAGGTTTCATTTTGGCTATTTTGGGAGAGATGGCCATAAGGATGAGTTTTGCTTCAAGAGGAAGCGTGAGGAGAGAATGGCAAAGGAGTGGGCTAACAAGGACAAGTACCACCCTTCTGATGGTGTACTTGAGTCTCATGTGCAGATGCCCAGGGCCAAGGCGAGTGTGAGGACAGTTCGGGCTTGGGGAGAGAGAAAGGCTGTTGGAGGTGCTGCTGTCCAGGTCACACCGGTCAGACCAGTGTGGAGCACCGGTCAGACCGGTGTGGAGCACCGGTCAGACCGGTGCAGGCCTGGACAGGCAGCGTTTTGGGTTTCGTGCTCGTACAGGTGCGAGGGTTGTTTCTGGAGGTCGTGGTTCTGGTGGTTGGGCTGGAGAGTTTGCGGTGGTCGGGTCGCTAGGCGTTCTCCCCCTCGAGTTCACTACGGGGATGGGAGGAGTCGTAGCTTTGAGAAGGAGAGGAGGGATGGTCCACGGGTTCTCATTCGTGGTTTTGGTCCTCCTCCAGGCAGAGAGGGGTGGTTCCCTCAGGGTGGTTACCGTGGTGGTGTTCGTGGAGGTAGCTTTGGTAGGAGAGATGCTTTGGTTGGTGCTAACCCCACTTTCGAGCAAAAGGCTCGGCACTGGTTTTACTCTTTTGGTACTAACCCCAGTGCTGAGTCGTTTGTTTGCTCACGTGCTCATTTTTGAATTTCAGGTGGGAGACTTGAAGAACATTTGGTTGATTGACTCCGAGTCTCGTCCCAGTGGTGACGAAGAGGTACATCACTTTTGGGGACAATGGACGTGGGCGTGTGCTTTCGGAAGGTGAGATCAAAGTGAGTGACAAGATCACTCTGAGGCATGTTGCTCTTGTCCAATCGCTGGGGTACAATTTGCTTTCTGTGTCCCAGTTGTTGGATGAGGGTTTTGAGGTGTTGTTTCGGCCAGGTGGTTCTCGGATTTTGGACTCTCGAGGGGACCTTGTCTGTATGGTCGTTCCCGAGGGTCACGTGTTTCGTGCTGATTTTTCTCAGTCTTCAGGTGTGGTGCATTGTTTCTTGGTTGGTTCTTCGAGTGAGTTGTGTAAGTGGCATAGGAAGTTGGGTCACTTGAGCTTTGACCTTTTGTCTCGCTTGAGTAAACTCAATTTGGTACGAGGATTGCCATGGTTGAGGCTTGAGAAAGATTTGGTTTGTGCTCCGTGTAGGCATGCCAAGATGGTAGCCTCTTCTCACCCACCTCTCACCGATGTGATGACTGAGCGTCCATGCGAGCTGCTCCATATGGATCTTGTTGGCCCAGCTCGTGTGCGATCTGCGGGTGGGAAGTGGTATGTCCTTGTTGTAGTGGACGACTATTCTCGGTATGCGTGGGTGTTCTTTCTTGAGGATAAGGGGGGGACGTTTGGTTTTGTTCGAGATCTAGTCTTGAGGTTGAGGAACGAGAGGCACGGAGATGCCATATGAGCTATCCGCAGTGATAATGGCTCGGAATTCAGAAACTCTCGTTTTGAAACCTTTTGCCATGACTTGGGTCTTGAGCACCAGTTTTCGAGTCCGTATACGCCTCCCAGAATGGTGTTGTGGAAAGGAAGAACAGGACCTTGTGCGAGATGGCTCGGACGATGCTTGATGAGCATAGGACTCCGAGGAGGTATTGGGGCGAGGCGGTGAATACCGCGTGCTATGTGTCGAACGGGATCTACCTCGAGTGCACAAGAAGAAGACATGCTATGAGTTGATGCATGGTCGCACACCCAAGGTGAGTCACTTCCATGTCTTTGGTTGCAAGTGTTTCATTCTGAAGAAAGGCAGGAAGTTGGATAAGTTTGAGGCTAGGTCTGTCGATGGTATTTTCTTTGGTTATGCATCTCATTCTAGAGCATATTGTGTGCTCAATCTTGAAACTAACCAAATCGTGGAGACTTGCGAGGTAACCTTCGACGAGACAGAGCCACGTAGTCATCTTGTCTTTGAGTGTGCAGGTGATGATGAGCTTGGCGAGGAGATCTTTCAGGAGGAGGAGCATGAACATGGAGACGATGAAGATGGTGGTGCGGTGCCCCCGCTGAACATGTACCCACTACTTCGACTACGATGATGGACGGACCCTCTACTACACCTACGACGACAAATCAAGAACGAGGAGAAGCTGATGTTGAGGGGGAGGTAGCATCGAGGCGAGAACCTCCCCGGCGAGTACAAGTGGATCACCCAGCTTCGAGGATCATCGGCGACATGGATGAACGCACTACACGGTCGAGGGTTCGGAACAACTCTCATTTCGCTCATGCTGCATTTGTTGCTACTTTCGAGCCCAAAGACATTGGACACGCACTATCTGATCACAATTGGGTTAATTCGATGCATGAGGAGTTGGAGAACTTTGAGAGGAATCAGGTATGGGAGTTGGTTGACCCTCCCCCAGGGTGTAAGTCGATTGGTACAAAGTGGGTGTGGAAAAACAAAGAGGGAGAGAAATGTGAGGTTGTGAGGAACAAGTCGAGACTTGTTGCTCAAGGGTTCAGTCAGAAGGAGGGGATCGACTACGAGGAGACCTTTGCTCCCGTAGCCCATTTGGAAGCGATTAGGATCCTTCTAGCCTTTTCCGTGGCTAAAGGGTTCAAGTTGCACCAAATGGATGTGAAGAGTGCTTTTCTGAATGGTGTGTTGGAGGAAGAAGTGTATGTGAGGCGACCTCGGGGTTTGAGAGTGAGAAGTACCCCCACCGGGTGTACAAGTTGAGGAAGGCGTTGTATGGGTTGAAGCGGCGCCTAGAGCTTGGTATGGTAGGTTGAGGGGGTTCTTGTTTGAGAGAGGTTTTGAGATGGGGAAGGTCAATCAGACCTTGTTTTTTTGCCGAGGCGGGCGGAGATATCCCGATTGTGCGGTGTACATGGATGATATTGTCTTTGGTGGCTCATCTAACTCTCTTGTTGCAAGGTTTGCGGATGATATGAGCGAGAAATTTGAGATGAGCATGATGGGCGAGTTGCGGTTCTTCCTCGGGCTACAAATCAAGCAATCAAAGGAAGGAACATTTGTGCACCAGGCTAAGTACACCAAGGACATTGTGCGGAAGTTCAAGATGGAGGACTCCAAGGCTATGACGACGCCGATGAGTACGACTACAGCTCTTGATGCGGACGAGGAAGGTGAACATGTGGACCAGAAGGAGTACCGGAGCAAGATCGGATCACTCCTCTACTTGACGGCGACGAGGCCGGACATACATTTCTCGGTGTGTCTGTGCGCTCGTTTTCAAGCGTCTCCGAGGACTTCGCATGGCAAGCGGTGAAGAGAATTTTCAGGTACTTGCGTCACATTCCTGACTTCGGCCTTTGGTACTCCGCGTCCTCTTCTTTGGCGCTTCATGGTTTTTCAGACGCGGATTTTGCTGGGTGTCGGTTGGATAGGAAATCCACTTCTGGCACTTGCCAGTTTTCGGGTTCTTCGTTGGTGTTTTGGTCTTCCCGCAAACGATCGAGTGTTGCTCAATCCACTACCGAGGCCGAGTATGTTGCCGCTGCTAGTTGTTGCTCTCAGCTCCTTTGGATTTCATACACCATGAGTGACTTTGGTGAGGAGTATTCCCATGTCCCACTTCAATGTGATAGCACCAGTGCCATAAGCATTGCAAAGAACCCAGTGCTCCATTCCAAAACCAAGCACATAGAAGTGAGGTATCATTTTCTGAGAGACAACGTAGAGAAAGGAAAGATAGCCTTGATCCATGTACCCACACATGACCAACTAGCCGATATTTTCACCAAACCCCTAGATCAAGAACCTTTCACTCGTTGCTGGGGAACTTGGTGTGTGTTTGATTTCTTGAGTTGGGTGTGTGGGAGCTCCTTTGTAGCATATGTATAGCTTTCCTTTGTGCATTTCTTGCATTTTGCATGGCATATGTAACATGATGTATAGGCATCCTTGTATCTTAGATTGCATGCATTTTGTATCATATGCATTGGTTAGGAAAAGCTTCTCTCATATACATTGTTCACCATGGAATGAGATATATGTCTTTGTGAGCTTGTTTGGTATGCTATGGTTAGTTTGGCTTAGCTCTTGATGATCTTGATGAATAATCCATGGTTGATAGCTATGTTTTTGAAAAATGTCACATGTATGCGCTCTCATGTGTGAATGCCTTTACATGATCTTGACATGTTTTAGTGGCTTTGCTATGCTTAATTTGTGGTTGGATAGCTAGTTTATTGATTATATGGGGCCAAAGGCTCATTTTCCATCATGAATGTTTAGCCCCCTTGATTTATCTTGTGGAGGAGCATAAGTTTCTTTTTGTCGCAAAGACATTTCATGTACCATTTATCAATCTGAAAATGAAATGAAAAATGCTTGGAAAGTATGCTCCCATGTCATTTGTGCTGAATTTAATTTGCTTTGGGTGCTAAACCGTTGCATGATGCCTACCAATGCGAAGTCTCATACATAGAAGTAGGCACATGGCTCGGTGGCTTCGACATGACATGAGGTGCTTGTGGGTGTTTGTGATGGTCTTATGATTAGAATGGCTGTCCTAGCATGAAGTTTGTGTGGCTTTGCCATTTTGATATGCTTTGATCATGTTTAGGACTTTGCTCATGAGAGGCAAGTTTTTTGCAAAATTGCCCAAATCCATCTTAGCTTTGTCCAATGGTTGTGAAACTTGGTGATCATGTAGTTGAGATCGATACGAAGCCGTAGAGTATCTAACTTGATCATTTGGACATGTGTAGCATTCTTTGTTGAATTTTGTCTATTTGAGAAGCTCTAGGTTGAAAATCTTGCATTTTTGGCTTGATTCATGCATTGCCAACAAGGGGGAGAAGTTTGAGCTTGAAATGGCTTACTGGACGCATTTAGAAGGTTTTCAGGTGGTTTCGAGCCATTTCTGGGCTCTGTCGTGCACCGGTCTGACCGGTGAGGAGCACTGGTCTGACCGGTGTGAGTGTTGGTCTTGTGCACATGTTAGGCACCGGTCTGACCGGTGGCGATGACCGGTCTGACCGGTGTAATCTGAAGTTGCTGCAGCTGCCCTGTTTTCAGCTGGTTTGCATACATTTGTCCAGGGGGAGGTGCATTGGTTCAGGGGGAGCTTGCATGTGTGCAGGGGGAGCTCTTTGTGTTTTTTTTCGAGCTTTGTTTTGGTGGTTTGCGCTCTTTGCTTGAGCTTTGCTTTGTCTCGGATGTGTCGAGCCGTTGCCCTTGCCTAAGGGGTCCGAGACTTGTCTTCTTCAAGTGATCTTGCTATTTGCCTTTGTTTGGCTTTTGATCCCTTGTTGGAGTTTCTCTTTGTTCGTTTCTTTTCTTTTTCTTTTCTCTCTTGTTACTTTCGTGTGGGTGTTGTCAATGCACTCATCAAGGGGGAGATTGAGGACCATGTGTGGTTCGAGGACCGGTGGATGGTCGCTTCCTTGTGTGATGAGTGATTGACAACGTTGTGTGGACTGATTCTTGGCTAAGTATTGCGGGTGCGGGTTGCGGCTTGACCGGTGTTGGTGCGGGTGAAGAACAAGCGCGAAAGGTCGTCGCCGGTAAGGCCTTCAAGTGTGGAGAAGACAAGTAGGCTTCGTTCGAGGGACCCGGTGGCCAGCGGGGTCAAGTGCGGGCCGCATGGTGGCATGAACAGCAAGATGAAGTCGTGGATGGTTTCTTGGTTGAGCCTCAAAACCAAGATCGAGCCGGGACTACATGGGAGCCGAGTCAAGAGTGGAGATTGGCGAGGCTACACCGAGTTCGCGGGGTTTCCTGTGGTTCACCAGAAAACCACTGGGTTCCTTGGTTGATCCACAAAGCCAAGACCGAAGAACCGAAGACGGAGGCCGCAAAGGTGCGGATCGGTCGGCCGGTGGGTGCCGGTCGACCGGTGGGGAGCACCGGTCTGACCGGTGTGCGACGACGCAGTCCGGAGACTTCGAAGCGGAGGACACGCGTCGGGATCGCATGGCTTGCGTCGAGGCTACGCAGGGTGCGGTCGCCGGGCATCCGTCCGATGTTGAAGACATGAAGACTTCCAAATCCGCCCTTGAGGGGCTTTTCTCCCTAGTTATTACGAAAGGGCATTTTAGACATTCGGTTGCCTCCATATAACCCAAGAGGTGAGAGGATGGCAGCCAACTCTTGGAACCCTAGCTCATTTGTTTTCCTATTTTCCTTCCTATTTTCCTTAGGTTTTCCATAGGACTAGCTTGAGAGCTTCATGGAGAGATCTTGTTGAGAGGGATGGATGATCGGGCGGCTTGCTAGACCTTGTATGAACCTTTGTTTCATGTATAGATGATTTGGCGTGGTTCCTCAAGGTTTGGATGTGTTTTCCCCGGTTGTTCTTGGTGGTGATTACGAAAGGTGCTCGATCTTGGGGTTTCTTGAGTTCTTGGGTTGGAAGTGCTCTTGGCGGGATTTCCTTGATTCCTCCTTTTTGGACGAGTTTTGGTGGGATTAAACTTGGCTATGGACTCCTCATGAGGTGTTCCTAATATCCCCAAAGTCTTGTTCAAGCCCGTGGAGCGATTCGGGAGATCGAGGTTTGGATTTGGGGGAGTTGACCCGCGGGTGCTGTTCATCCCGAGCTGCCCAGGCTACACCGGTCTGACCGGTACTCTTGACCGGTCTGACCGGTGCAACCCTCGGTGGGATTTTGCTCGGGTGAACATCTGGGTGTGTTCGCTGTTGTGTTGTGTCGCTGCTGTTTCGAGTTTGGGTCAGTTTGGTGGTCGGTTGGCCTGTTTGGTGCTTTGGGGGCTTTCAGGCTGTGATCGGTCTGACCGGTGTGTCTCACCGGTCTGACCGGTGTGGAGCCACTTAGTGAAAGTTGCTCAGTTTCACCAGCAGGGACCGGTATGACCGGTGGTGCTCACCGGTCTGACCGGTGTGGGTCTGTAGACTCGAGGTTTGGTGTTCCGCTGCGTTCTCGGTTCGGAAGGTTGTGTGTTGGTTCCTAGGTCCAGTGGCACTCCAGTGGCTACGTGGGCTTGACCAACTTGGGTAGTGAGTCGGAGACATGTGTTGGAAGTCGTGTTCATCTTGTTGGAGTTTCCATCTCCTTCGAGAAGAATTTTTATCGGCTCCCATTCACTCCCCCCCCCTCTCTGGTTCGCCGTATCGGTCCTTCAATTTTACAATACGCAGACGGCACCGTAATCTTTCTAGACCATGACCTTAAGCAAGCTAAAACTCTTAAGCTCCTTTTATGTGCCTTTGAGCAACTTTCGGTGCTGAAGATTAATTTCCACAAGAGTGAAGTCTTCTGTTGTGGAGCGGCCAGAGAGATGGAAGATTCCTATACTCCTCTCTTTGGTTGTAATTCGGGAGATTACCTTTCAGATATTTAGGTATCCCGATGCACCATAAACAACTCCTGAATTCTGAATGGAGTAAAGTCGAAGAACGCTTCCAGCAAAAGCTCTCGTGTTGGAAAGCAAAATATCTATTCAAAGGGGGGAGGTTGGTCTTGCTGAATTCAGTGTTAAGTAGCCTACCCATGTTCATGATGTCCTTTTCTGAAGTCCCTAAGGGAGTTCTTAAAAACATAGATCATTTTAGATCTAGATTTTTTTTGGCAAGGTTCTGCTATTAAGCACAAATATAGGCTTGCCAAATGGTACATCTTGTGTGGCCCCAAAGATCAGAGTGGCCTTGGGATTTTGAACTTACGGCTACAAAACAAATGTCTGTTGGCTAAGTGGTTAGTGAACCTATTGAACACTGACGGGGCCTCGCAATCATTGCTAAGGAACAAATATTTGAGAACCAAAACCCTCACGCAAGTATCATCAAAACCAAATGACTCTCACTTTTGGAGATGACTCATGCGTATTAAAGATGAGGTTCTTTCCAATGCTTCTTTCGTTATTAAAGATGGAACCAACACGAGATTTTGGGATGATACGTGGATAGGGGATAAACCGCTCAAGGATACCTACCCATCCTTATACCATATAGCGCGGGATAAGCATGTCACGGTTTCTAGGGTTCTGTCCGCTAGGCCCCTTAATATTTCTTTCAGGCGGTCTTTGGTGGATAACAACCTGAGCCAGTAGCTCGGGTCTCTAATGGTGTTCTGGTGGATGATAAAGACTATTTTAAATGGAGGCTGACAAAAAGTGGTTTTTTCACTGTTCGGTCTTTGTATCTATATGGCATAGATACTCATCCACCTTTTCAGCATAGGAAGATTTGGAAGTGGAAAATACCTCTAAAGATCAAGATTTTTCTTTGGTTTCTTCAGAAGGGGGTCATTTTGACAAAAGATAACCTTGCAAAGAAAAATTGGAAAGGGAGCCAGCAATGTGTCTGCTGTAATTTTAATGAGACCATTCAGCACCTGTTTCTAGATTGCCCTTCCGCAAAATGATTTGGAGGATTATTTTCTATGCTACGAATTTGACCCAACCTAGATCTATTAGCCATATGTTTGGTACGTGGCTTAATAATCAACATAAAAGCCCCTGATTTGGGTTGGTGTCGCTGCCATTTGATGGGCTATTTGGAAATGCCGAAATGATATAGTTTTAAAAAAACGAAGTTTAATTCGATTTTGCAGGTTATTTTCAGAGGAGCTTACTGGCTACGCTTCTGGGTCCAGTTGCAGCATAAGGAGCAGGCTAAGGATACCCTCATCGCCATGAGCAGGAAATTAGAAGTCGTTGCTCTACAGATTGCTAATAGAGGATGGAACAATTTTTTCGTTTACCTTAGTCGGGGGCTTATTGCCCGTTTGCTGCTTTTTTTTACACCTTTTATGGACGGTTCTTTTGAACTCTGTAATAATTGGTTGTGTACATCTTCGGATGTAGAGGCCGGATTTAATTATCCAATATCTAAAAAAAGCTTGTAGAATAAATTAATATGTTCTGCACAGGCCCTACCAACATTCTTGTCATCTATTAATAGTATTTTGGGCCAATAAGGTGGCCAGGGAGAGTGGCCACGTCGCGGGCCTCTCCCGGCCGTCGGATCGGCCCAATCAACGGTCCAGATCGGGCAGATATCATTCGTTTTGCAAAAAGGCCCTTGAACTTACCAAAAACAGTGCCCACGGCTCCATCTCGAACCGTGTACACCAAGCTTTTCTTGAGGCTCCCACAATCTCCAAGAGCTCACCAAGAACCCCAAAACACCGAGACCGTCTAGGAGCCGTCAAACTCCAAGAGTAACAATCCCGCACACTTTCACTTCACCTGAGCACTCAGCTAAGCCATGTATGCACCTTGAAAACCCTTGATCACTAAGAAAGAGCTCCTTAATAAAGAGGAAGAGAATCCCAAATTGCAAGAACACACTCTCCTTCTCTCCTTGGCTGCAATGGATCTTCAGAATGGCAAAGGCATCTCAAGAGAGGTAGGGGGTCATATTTATAGGCCTAGCAAGGGAGGCTAGCCATTGGAAAAGGTTTCCTGAAAAAGTAGTACCGTCGGATGAACCGATGGTATCCCCCTGCACAAGCGTCGGATCATCCGGTCACTCACAGACCCCAATATAGCTGTTGAACCAAGAAACCCAGACAATGCACCGACGTTATACACCGACGCCCCGTTGGATCATCCGGTGCGGAAGAGCACCCACTCGAGCGGTACTGTATGTTTCAAACACAAGCGTCGGATGAACCGTTGTGTCAACTTCCAAGGGTCGGTCCATCCGGTGCTGAAGCAGAAGTTTTGGCGCGTCTCTGTATGTTTTAAATGCAATCGTCGAATGAACTGTTGGTCAAGGCATCAGATCATCCGGTGCTGAAGGTGCTGAGCCTTGACCCTTACTATTGCCAAACCCTAAGGCGTCGGATGAACCGATGGCTATACCGTCGGTTCATCCGACGGTCTGTTTTGAATCCCTTGGCCACAGAACTCATCCGACGAATGTAATTTTGAGGGCATCGGTTCATCCGACGCTATGATTTTAATTTCAACTCGTCCAATTCAAACGCCTTTGAGTTTTTCGTCGATTCTTTTGCTTCAACCTTGCTTCCATGAACTCTCTGAGCTTGATACCGACCAAGGAACTCGAGTGTGCATATTTTCATGGCTTTTTGATGCATGATCAAGCTACTAGTGCACGAACCCCTCTTAATAGTACGGTCGAACACTAGGAACTAGCAATCCAAGTGTCCTTCATCACCTTGTGACACTTGGAACTATCAAAGTCCTTAGCCTTGTAGTATTCATCCATTCATCGTCCATAAATTCAAATTGAGGGGTCTCTTATCATTCAACACTTGTGACAATAACCCAAATTAAAATCCGCTACAAAACAAAGGTTAGTCACAAACTCACAAGCATATTGTTGTCATTTATCACCGAAACACACCCTTACCAAAGGTGCGAAAGGGCCTAGATGGTTACAACAGCACATTAAGATCCTTTGTTGTGGCACGTACCAAGTGCAAATCAAGCTTTTTTAGATTTGGGAAGCCAATGAATTGATAAGGCAATTCGATATGTACAAACCCAAGCTGAATCCTCTGTAGGCGTAATGTGCTTCCATAGTCCATAAGTTCAAAGGGAAATATATATCTATCTTGACAACCACGAAATTCGGCTGGAACAAGATCAAAAGCTAGATTCTTTGTCTGAGAGGCTGTGACAAACCTAAGCCAATTATCAAGATGAGTAACAAGCTCACTGTGAAGCCCAAATTTGAGCTCAAAATCTTCAACGAACATGCCATTGTGTTGCTGCAGAGCAGCATTAACACTATGAATAAACTCTTGAGTTCATTGTTTTGACCCATATGTACTCCTGTGGCTGCACATCATCATGCCATCTGTTGGCACCTTTTCGGGGCCAACAAGCACGCAGAGGAGCTCCTTGCAGCGCCTCCATGATGTACCAGTCAGACAGGTACGGGTCACCGGTCAGACCGGTGTCGCCGGGAAGATCCGACGAGAGACCAACGAACGTCGCCCGGGCAGGATCCCGTCGGGGCGGCGGACGCAGGGTTGTCCTAGGCTCGGCAGGCCAGCTAGGATGTCTTCAAACATCACGGCGATGAAGGAAGAACAGCATGATAGGGTTGGAAAAGTAAGGGAAAAGAGGAACAAAAAGGTAAATACGATAAAGATAGATTCGATTGTGATATATCCCTCAATCAGTCGTGACCCTTTATATTTATAGGGTGGGGAGGTCTTGCCCCGCAAGGAAATCCTTTTACAAGCCTAATCTATCGGGACTCCTCAATTTGTCTCGGAATCAGGGGGCACCGGTCAGACCGGTCATGGGCACCGGTCAGACCGGTGCACCCGGCGTGCCGATCTTGCAGAAGTCGTGTCTCCTCCATCCGGACTCCGATTTGGACGTTCCACATATTAATCTTGATCTACTCGACGAGACCTATTCAATGGTGAAGTCCAAATTGTATTTTGTGGACATTGACCACACCGGTCTGACCGGTGAGACCCACAGGTCTGACCGGTCAAACCAGACCTGCTAATTTTGGGTGCGAACATATGCCCCCCTGTTTTCTGGTAAAGCTTGCATGCCAGAAAACATTCACAAAGATAAAAATTGGCTGAAGACAATGATCAATAATGCATCACCCATATGTAAACTCTATATGGATACTATTGTAACCGAAATTGAATCCTAGTAATTACAATATGTATAAAACTACTATTTCGGCTTTCCGAACATCAAATCTAACAATTGAAGCTCTGATTTGGCCATGGTGGCCAATTGTAACTCCTTGGTGAATCACAAACATATTGATAGTTGTAAAAAGAAAACCAAGGATTATACCAAAAGTATGGACTATAATTATTTATACCTGAATATGCAGTCCATGGCACATGCATCGATGGTATAAATGATGAAGACCAATGTGATGACCGTCGATGCTTCTTTGCTTTCGGTGATGAGGAATTCCACCTTTGCTCTCCTAACCGATTGTTTTGCTTTTGCTCGGCTATCCTTTGATATTTATACAATAACTCAGCAAAACTTGGCTTCTTCTTCACCACCTTGCTGTTTGGCGGGATACTCTCGGCTCTACCAAATTTTCTGGCGAGACCGGTTAGACCGGTGAGGACACCGGTCAGACCAGTGCTTTGAGAAACAACCATCTTAAGATCGTGTTGCCCCCCAACCGAACATGATCGTTGTTCAGCTATATTATTTATGACATGCACATTATTGGGGACAATTTGATCAGTAGAACTAGCCGATGATTTTTCAATAGTCGGCTTTTCTATGTCTAGTGTCAAATCTGAATTTTTATTTAATCTACCGTCCTTTTTGACACGATAGACTTGTTTGATCACCTTGCGCTTATTTTTTCGTGTTGACCGATTCTTATGATCAAAACGGTCATTACTCATAGGTGATGGCTCATTAATAACCGACTTCTGTGGAGGACGACATGTATGAACTATAATACCATGGAGGACAAAAATAATGCATATTAAACTAAGATTCCCATGGCATAGGCATTGATGATTCATATGGAGGAAACTGCATTGATTTGTGAGAGTTACTCCATTGTCGATTCTCGTTATGGAACTTTTCTTTAGGAGAATATTTTGGGCATTTGGAATTTTTAGACCGACTAGCATCATTGACAATCTTTTGTCTTTGAGACTTAGCCGGAAGTTTCCCATTGGACTTCAGCTTTTCTCGTTGATGCTTATGACGGCCTTTGGATTCAATTGTTTTCCAAACACCACTCTCGGGTTTTTTAGGCTTAATCATCTTTGGTTTAGATTTATTTTGCGAAACCCTAGATGAGGTGATTAAACCGGGTTGCCTCCCGGTTAGACCGGTTTGGGCACCGGTCATATCGGTCTGAGCACTGGTCAGACCGGTCATAGCGCAACCGGCACCGATGCCTTTGTTTTGTTGCCCCCCGGGCGTCGAAGTACTAGATGTAGCCTCTATGCTCTTGTTAGGGGATTTTAGGTCAACGATTTCGGCTAGAAACGGTCGCCTTGTTTCTTGACCGACAACGTCACAATTAGGCAATTTTTTGCAAGGATTAGACATAACAATAGCCGGCTCTTCAGAAACCGACTCTCTATTAAAAGGAATCAGATCTACACTATTTTTTATATTAAGTAAATCATCCACGAATGCACGTAAATTGTTTATAAGATCGGCAAATGACTTACGGTGCCTTGGTAGATCATACATCCTCAACTCGTCGATGACAGCTTCATTCATCATGATGACGCCTTGCTCTGTTACTTGATAACAATGGGAAGAATTTCTTCATGGATGCCCTTGCGTAGATCTTCAGGTAATCCTTCAAGTGCCATCAAATTGCTGGAGCTTGATAGATCGGCCATCATAGCCAGATTCTCGTTCCCCAGCGGAGTTGCCAATTTGTTGGCACCTTTTCGGGGCCAACAAGCACGCAGAGGAACTCCTTGCAGCGCCTCCACGCTGTACCGGTCAGACAGGTACGGGTCACCGGTCAGACCGGTGTCGCCGGGAAGATCCGACGAGAGACCAACGAACGTCGTCCGGGCAGGATCCCGTCGGGGCGGCGGACGCAGGGTTGTCCTAGGCTCGGCAGGCCAGCTAGGACGTCTTCAAACATCGTGGAGATGAAGGAAGAACAGCATGATAGGGTAGGAAAAGTAAGGGAAAAGAGGAACGAAAAGGTAAATATGATAAAGATAGATTCGATTGTGATATATCCCTCAATCGGCCGTGACCCTTTATTTTTATAGGGTGGGGAGGTCTTGCCCCGCAAGGAAATCCTTTTACAAGCCTAATCTATCAGGACTCCTCAATTTGGCTCGGAATCAGGGGGTGTTAACACCAAAATTTGGTACAGGAAGGAGTCTGGTTTGTGGGACCAACTTGGTGAGAAAATCCGTCCAGGAAAAGGAAGGTTTCTTCGGAAAGATTCGGCAAGGGAGCTCGCGGTCGGCAGTTTGCTTCCGTTCGGCAGAGGGACTGTTTGCGCTGATTTTGTGGGATTGCGTGATGATGTAGCCCGAGCGGAGGGGACGAATGGATGGATAAGCGATCACACTTAGAGATAAATTAGGTATCAAATATTGCGCTCGTAGTCCATTCGGAGTCATGCTATGACAGGGTATAAATATAGACCCTGGATGTATGTAATTGTAATCGGAAAAATTCTCAATACAAACTGGCTTTACGCCAAACTCTTGAGTCCTTTAGTCGTGTCGTCGAGTTCTTCGAGAGGGTTCATCGACCCGTCGACCTCCGTAAGTACCGGCAACCTTGTATCATGTCTAGTATCATGTGGTGGATTTTGATCGTGATGCAAGTAGTCTTGTTACCATGCTTAGTATCATGCGGTAGATTTAAGCTTGGTTCAAGAAGGTTTCTTGTTAGATCACGAGCCATGCGGTGGGCTAAGATCTAGCTTGAAGCTAGTTATCGGCTCTATTGGATTTTGGCAAAATTCAATAGATTCATTAAGTTACCCTGTGTTGCTTTGAGTTTTACTTTTTTTGTTTAAATTCATGTAACACCTCTTTGCCCAATCTAGATTGGTTTGAATCGGCTTCATCTCTTCTGTTGATCCTTATGCGACTCAAGTTCGTATCCTTGGCTTAATATAGCACGCGGATCACATGTTCCCCAATAGCCGAAACCGAATCGATCTAGGTTGTTACGTGTTGCGGGTTCAAGCTTGTCAAATCTTGTAAAAATCTTGAAAGAACTAGATATCACGCGGTAGATGCAGGTTTTTGGGTTGTTTTGGAGCTAATCATCCGGTGGATTAGGTTTCGATTCAATCTGATAGATTTATCTTCTTTGGTAATGTTTGTTCCTTCTTCATGGACCCCGATTCGGTTGTTCAGCCGTATTCGGTTATGCTTTCATGGGTGAAACGTGTTTATAAGTCATGCTTTAAACAACGTATGCTTTTAGCTTTCCATATTTAGATTGTATCATGCGGTGGATAGATCTATTTATGGATGGTGGCGTGATTCTCAAACAAGTCATATCATGCGGTGGATAAACTTGCTTGGCTTCATGCTTGACGGGTTTTGAGGCACCTAGACATACGGTAGACTAGTGCTCTGAACCTATGCATGCTTGTTTATTACATATTTATGATCACGCTTTATTTCATTTATTATTGTTAGTTATCCTCGTGGATCGGTCATGGCTTTGTGCATGTGCAATTTTATTTAAATAAAGATCGATCTTTCGTCACGCTTACGTCATCCGTTCGGCTATGTTCTGTTTTACACTTTGAAGCTCCCGAATGGTTTCTAGTTTGCTGTCAGATAGCTTCTTGTAGCTATATGTCATCTCACATGGCTTTTCTAGCCGTAAATATGGAACTGTCTGGTACCACCCGGCAAGTTCCAAGCTTTGGGATTTAAATACTTTGTCTTTTGTTAATTTTCAGAAAAAAATGACTGGCACGCTTTGGAATCTGTTCGCGTGTGAAGCTAGCTTGTTCGGCTTGATGTGTGTTTGACGCAGGGTGCTGATTTCGCGTCAACACACTTTTTGGCACGCCTGGTGGGACACTTCAGTTCAAGATCAAGATGCCTGAAATCAGTGACATTCTGGACGTCGCCATTGAGGATCTCTCTCCAGAGCAGTTACAACAGCTAAAAGATGCTATAGATCAGTTTCAGCAAAAATGTTTGATGTCATTCAAAAAGAACAGAAGTGGCGTTCTGTATCTCAAAAACGAAATGCCCAGGGTTCTACTGTCAGGAGAGACTGACGCCACAACTCTTCAGGAGAAGGAAGAGTGCATGCAAACGTTTCGAGATGCTATGGAAGACGTGCTGGGTAGGCATCATAGGGCTTTCCTAGGCGTGTTCAAGCAGATGATGGTGGGTGTATTTGGCCCGGGCATGGAGCAAATGTTCAGTCGGGTATCCCCTCAGTGCGGAGATTGGACAGTCCAGCTCTGCCCAACCAGGAGCCCAGCCACCACTACGGAGCCAGCCAGTCCAGCCTCCTCCGCAGAGCGTTGGGAGCCAGCCCATCCAGCCCCCTCCACAAGGCGCTGGAGGTCAACCAGTTCAACCTCCTCTGCGGGCCGCAGGGGGGCAGCCAGTCCAGCCACCTCCACAAGGCAGTACAGGTCAACCGATTCAACAGCCGAACCGATATCAGCCCACGTATGGGGAGATGGCGTTCGGTTCATCTGGAGTTCTGCTCACTTCCACCTACAAGATTGCCCCAGCTAGCAACAGATTGCAGAAGAACTTGTATGGTGGAGGTTACCACGAAGTTATGGACTATGGCGCCATTGACGCTCTCCCGAATCCGGGGTACGGTGCGGTTGCGGGGAGTGCGGGGAGGATGACATTCGGTTCGAGAAGATGGCCGATGCGATGCAAAATCAATTCGGCCTCAAGCCTAAAATGCAAGGACCAGCCTACACGCCTCCCTTCCCGGAGTGGTATTACAGAGTGATCCTGCCGCCTAGGGTGAAGCCTCCCACGGAGTTTACGAAGTTTTCTGGGCAAGATGACACGAGCACAGTGGAGCACATTGCTCATTATCTGATGCAGCTTGGAGAGGCCTCAGCTGATGAGGCATTCAGGGTTAGGTACTTTCCCATGTCATTGACGGGCTCCGCATTCCAGTGGTTTACTTCTTTGCCTCCCTAGTCAGATGGCACGTGGAGGGAGCTGGAGCGGAAATTCCACGCCCATTACTTCAGTGGTAGCACAGAAAAGAAGCTCATCGACCTCACCACTTTGAAGCAAAGGCACAATGAGACGCCTTTAGAGTTCCTCAGGAGGTTCAGGGACGTCAAAGGCATGTGTTTCTCGTTGAATCTGCCAGATGATCAGTTGGCTGATATGGCCGTTGCAGGGATGCTGCCGGCCGTACGAGACAAGTTGTTCGGTATGGAGTTTGATAATCTGGGCCAATTGTCTCAAAAGCTGTCATTGATGAGCAACCAGGCCTATGGGTTTAAGAAGGACACCAGGTTCAACAAGCAACACGACATAGCTGACATCTATAATCAGTTCCTGGAGAAGGTCGACCAGATGGAAGATTCTGACGATGAACAGGAAGTAGTTGCCGCTGAGATCATGTGGGGCAAGGAACTGTTGACCATGAACCAGCGTTGGATCAAGCAGACCAAGGGCACATACGACTTTGACGTCACCAAAGCCGATAAGCTTTTCGAGTTCTTGGTAAAAGAAGGCTGAATCAAGTTGCATGAAGGGCACTCTATGCTTCGGCCCGATTGGATTAAAGAAAAACGTTATTGTGGCTTCCATGACAGGAATTCTCACTCCATCAATGACTGCAGGGTCTTCAAGATGAGGATCCAGAAGGCTATCCAGGAGGGACACCTGAAGTTTGACTACAAAATTGAAGCGTCCCCTCATCCGAGGTGACCAAATGTGACACAATTACCGGTCCCGGGAGGTCGGTAGCACATTTATTACAACGGGTGGAATCGATCTTTTACATTACGGTTACGAAAGGGCACGGTAGTGCCAACGCTACAAGGAACAACACAAACGCTAGCGACCACACTACGATAGCAAAGGCTTCCATAGCCTCCTCGAGTACCACACCATGGAAGCTTTAGGTAGGGCCACGGTACACGAGCACGGTTGGGTGTAGGGCAATGACCTACTCAACGTCTTCTCGGGATGTAATCGGGATCCTCCTCTGTAACATAGTTAGTAAACAAGAGTGAGTACATACGTACTCGGCAAATCCAACCCCACCCACGGAGGGGCTTATCGACGAGAATCATGCATAAGGTATAACAAGGATCGGGTTAAGGTTCACTTTGCAAACTTACACATGCGGGGGTTCATTTCAAAAAGGTTTTCGCAAATTATTTTTATAACCAAAGTGACTCAACTGTTTTTAAGGAAAACCACTTTGTGGAACTACGGACTTCCCGTCCGTCGTAGCCCGAGGCACACGGCCACACATATCACCCGAGAAAACAACTCACGCCGAGAAAACATCCCATCCCAACACTAGTTTTTGTGACCACACCGTGACTCGTCCAATACCGTGGACACGGCTATTCGAATAGATTTGACACTCTGCGAGGTTGTACATCTTTACCCACAAGTAGGGTACCGTCACACGGACACCTCGGTGCCGGTACGGATCCTATCAAAGCCATTACCCACCTTAGCTAACACTACGAGCCACCACGGAAGCACCCAAGGGGTTATCCCACATAACCGGGGCGTACCTCACACGGAGCGTACCCCTACTCCTTGGTCTCCCCGTCGCTCACCCGCACACCGGATGGCGGGTAGATTAACTAGTGGGGTTTATGCTAAGCCGTTGCCACATACAACGGTCGAGTGGTTGTACGATGATTTGGGTCGGGTGAGATGTCACGCAACCCGGTCCTTAATCGACAAGATGGACAACTCCCAACACGCTCAACCACACAGGTACGAGCTTACCCATACTCCTGACACACATGTCCATCCCGTCTACCCAGTTCTTTACTCATTTTCCAAACATATCCCCTTTTGTTTTAAAGCACTCACACCTTTTGAAAGCACTCACACATTTTAAAGCGAGCATTCAGGCCAAAACAAGGTTCAATCATAGCAATCAAGGGTGGCTATCCTACCGTGTTTTGTAGTAAAACAATATGCAATTTATAAAACGGGTATAGGGTATATGTGTAAAACTAGGACAAGGCATGCATCAAAGGGGGAGTTTGAACTTGCCGTCTTCGAAGTCTTCGGGGAGTGCCGGCTCGGCGTCCGGGACCTCGGGCTCTTGCTCGCAGTAGTCGGCTCCGACCTCCGGCTCGGGGTACCTTACTCCGTCCACTCCGTCGGCTAAGGCATACACACACATAAGCAAGCGATATTAGCACTCACGGTTCCGGCCGAGCTCGGGGAGGGGAAGGGTGAGCGGAGAAGGGGTATATATAAGCCCTAGGGGGTGGTGGTTCGGTGGTGTACCACGGGGGGAATAGCGGGGCGAGGTCCGGGTTTAATCGTAAGTGTTGGGTCCCGGGGGGGTATAGGAGTTAGGGACCTATTAGCAATCCCTACAAATGGTAAGGAGGGTGTTTATGCTAATATAAACTAAGTTAGAGTCATTTTGTAATTTATTCTAGGGTATAACGGTGTTTAACCTTTGATTAACTAGTAACCTAGGGACTTAATTGGGAGGAATAAGAGAAATGGGCTCGGTTTGAAGGGGAGACGGGGGCCTAATAGCAAAACGGCCTTCTTCCTCCCCCCTCCCACTCGATACGAGAACACGGGGGGGCGCGGCGTGGCCGGCCGGCGGGGGTCCCTGCCGGCGGCTCCCGCCGCGCGCGGCGGCCTAGGGATAGGGAAATACGGAGAGGGGGAAGAGAGGATTTCAACCCCGCACTCACCTTAGGCTATTAGGCTCGGTGGAAATGGCTCGGCGGCGGCTCACCGAGGGAGGCGGCGGCGCTAGGGGGCGGCGTGCTCTAGAGCTTAGGCAAAGGAGGGATGGTGGTCTTGGTGTGGTGCGACGGCCGGTGGGCGGCCGGCTCCTTTTATAGGCGGCGAATGGCGGTTCGGCGGCCGAGCTCGAGGAGCTTCCGGGGGCATCCATGGCGGTGGGGAAAAGATCTCACCGTTGACGATTTCCGGCGGGCCGTGGACGACGACCGTGGTGGGGGCGCGTGTCTTCCGGGTGATTGGACACGTCGTGCGGACGCGGGGCAAGCCGCCGGCCGACGGGGGAGTTGACGGCTCGTGCCGGGCATTAATGGCGGCACGGCGGCCGGCCGGTCTCCGGCGGGCGCGGGGCGGCGGGGCCAAGGTGGCGTGCGGAGATGGGTGCTCCTGCCGGTCCGGTGGCGTGCGGGGGGGTGTGGATGTGCGGCGCGCGGGCCGGCCGGTGGTGGCGGGGGCGCGGTCGGGCGCCGCCCGGTCGCGCGGGGAGGCGGGGGAAAAGGAGGAGAGAGGGGGGGGTCACCGGTGGGCGCGGCCGGCGTGCCGTCGGCCGGCCGGCCCCTCGCGCGCGGCGGGGTGCGGGCCGGGGGTCAACCGGGTGTCGGCTCCGGCCGGGCGCGGGGGAGGGCGGGCGCGCGGGCGCGCGCGCGCGGCCGGGGAGGGGAGCGAGGGAAGAAGAAGGAGGGAAGAAAGGAAAGAAGAAAAAAAGAAAAAGGAAAAAGGGGAAAAGAAAAGGAAGAAAGGAGAGGAAAGAAGGAAAATGAAAAAGAGAAAGAAAAAGAAAAGGAAAAGAAGGGAAGGAAAAATAAGAAGAGAGAGAGAAAAATAGGAGAAAGGATTTTGGAAAATCCGGAAAATTGTCGGGGGAAATTTGGGGAGGGTTTCGCGGGGGTTTGTCTCGGTTTTCGGGCGTCGGCGCATTTTACGGGACGGCGGTGATGGCGAGGTGGACCGGTCACCGGACCGCGGCGTGCGCGGGATTCCGGCCGGTGGCCGACCGCGGCGTTGGGGAAGGCGTGCGGGAGGTGCTGGCCGAGGTGCGGTGCGGCGGGATTCGCGGCACGCGCGTCGGGGAGAGAGGGGGAAGAAAACGGTGGCTAGAGTTTGATTGAGCTCGGCGGGTCGGTTTTGAAAATACGCATGATTTACTTGGGTGATTTATTTGTAGCTAAAAAACGCGGGCGTTACAAACCTACCCCACTTAAAATGAATCTCGTCCTCGAGATTCGGCTAAGTCTCGAATAGGTGGGGGAATTCTTTTCTCGGTGCATCTTCTCGCTCCCACATAGCTTCTTCCACTCCGTGCCTACTCCATTGGACTCTCGCATACCCGTACTTCGGTCGTTCTTGTCCGCTTAACCACGGTGTCTAAGATCTTGATGGGCACCTCCCGGTACCTAAGGTCCGGGCGTAGATCGATGGTCTCCACCGGTACTCGTTTCTCTTCCAGAACCTTCAAACATCGGCGTAGCTGGGAGATGTGGAACACTGGGTGTATATCTGACATTTCTTCGGGTAGCTCCAACCGGTATGCTACTGCTCCGACTCTCTTGAGCACTTTATACGGTCCGATGTACCGTGGGGCCAACTTCCCGTGTATTTGAAATCTTCGAGTCCCCCGGATGGGTGAAACCTTGAGGTAGACGAAGTCTCCTAGATTGAAGCTTGCTTCACGCCTTTTCTTGTCTGCGTAGCTCTTCTGTCGGGACTGGGCGGCTCTCAACTTTTCTCGGATGTCTGCTACTCGCTCCTCGGCTTCCTTTATCAGTGCGGGCCCAACCAGGGCGCGCTCTCCTACCTCTGACCACATCAGGGGTGTTCTGCATTTTCTCCCGTATAGAGCTTCGAATGGCGACATTCCCAGACTTGCTTGGTAGCCGTTGTTGTAGGAAAATTCGGCATACGGCGAGCTCTCGCTCCCAATCTTTGCCATAGGTGAGGACGCAGGCTCTCAACATATCTTCCAAAATTTGATTCACCCTTTCGGTCTGCCCGTCTGTCTGGGGGTGGTATGCTGAGCTGAAGTCCAGTTTGGTGCCCATGGCCTTGTGCAGGCTTTTCCAGAACCTAGAGGTGAACTGGGTCCCTCTGTCTGAGACTATTCTGCTGGGCACTCCATGCAGCTTTACTATATTCTCTATGTAGAGTTTTGCCAACTTTTCTCCTCCATAGGTGGTCCGTACGGGTAGAAAGTGAGCGACTTTAGTGAGTCGGTCCACGATCACCCATATGGAGTCATGTCCCTTCTGAGTCTTGGGCAACCCTACTATGAAGTCCATGCCTATCTCGTCCCACTTCCATACCGGGATTGGTAAAGGTTGCAACAGTCCTGCTGGCTTCTGATGCTCAGCTTTGATCCTCTGACAAGTGTCACAGTGGGCGACGAACCGTGCAATGTCTGCTTTCATCCCATTCCACCAGTACTTCTGCTTTAAGTCCATGTACATCTTGGTGGATTCCGGGTGTATGGAGTATGCTTGAGTTGTGTGCCTCATCCATGATGGTCACGTCGGAAATCTCCACCTTCGGGCACGCATATCCTGTTCTTGTACCACAGGGTGCCTTGGTCATCTACCCTGAAGTCAGGGGCCTTGTTCTCTCCGGTATGCTTGCGGATCCTCATCAGATCTTCATCGGTCTCTTGGGCCTTCCGGATCTTTTCCTCTAGGGTAGGCTGAACACTCAGCTGGCGGACGTAGCCTTGGGGGACGATGTGTACGTTGAGTCGGGCCATCTCCTCTTGCAACTGAGCACTCTTGGGTGCTGCCTTCTCGTAGGTTTTCCGGCTTAGGGCATCAGCTACCACGTTGGCTTTCCCGGGGTGGTAGTGAATTTCTAGGTTGTAGTCCTTGACTAGCTCTAGCCACCTTCTCCGCCTTAGGTTCAAATCGAGTTTGGGTGAAGATATACTTTAGACTCTTGTGGTCCGTGTAGATTTCACACTTGTTCCCGATCAGATAATGTCTCCAAATCTTTAGGGCATGCACTACGGCTGCAAACTCCAGATCATGGGTAGGATAGTTCTGCTCATGGGGTTTGAGGCGACGGGAGGCATATGCCACTACCTTCCCATCTTGCATGAGAACACATCCCAACCCTTGTCGGGAGGCGTCGCAATATACGACAAAGTCCCGTTGAATGTCGGCGGGGGTCGACGCGGGGGCGTGGTCAACCTCTTCTTCAACTCCCGGAAACTTCTCTCACGAGGCCTCGGTCCGGTTAAACTTCTTCTCTTTCTTGAGCGGCTCTGTCATGGGCCGGGCGATTTTGGAGAATCCCTCGATAAACCTCCGGTAGTACCGGCTAAACCTAGGAAACTCCTCGATTTCACTCACGTTGGTTGGTTGCTTGCCGGTTGGAAACCTGTCTCAACTTTCCCGGGGTCTACAGCTACTCCTTCCGCAGTCAATATGTGCCCAAGGAAGGATATTTTCTCTAGCCAAAACTCACACTTGCTTGAACTTGGCGTACGGCTTGTGTGCCCTCAATTTTCCCGCTACCACTCGAAGGTGTTGTTCGTGCTCCTCCACGCTCTTGGAATAAACAAGTATGTCGTCTATGAAGACTACGACAAACTTGTCCAATTCCTCCATGAACACCTTATTCATGAGGTTCATGAAGTACGGCGGGGCATTGGTTAGTCCAAATGACATCACCGTGAACTCATATTGCCCGTAGCGAGTGACAAAGGCGAGTTTTGGGGATGTCACTTTCCACGATCTTGAGTGGTGGTACCCGATCTTAGATCCACCTTCGAGAAGTACTTGGCTCCCTTCGGTGGTCAAACGGGTCATCTATCCCGGGAAGAGGGTACTTGTTCTTAATTGTGACCTCATTCGGCGAGCGATAGTCCACACACATCCTCATGCTCTTATCCTTCTTCTCCACGAAGAGCACCGGGGCTCCCCAAGGTGATGAACTTGGTCGATGAACCCACTTCGCCGGAGCTCGCTAGTTGCTTCTTCAATTCCGCCAACTCGGGGGCTGCCATCCTATAGGGTCTCTTGGCTATGGGAGAGGTTCCGGGGATAAGGTCGATTACGAACTCTATATCCCCGTCCGGTGGCATTCCGGGGAGTTCTTCGGGGAACACATCCGGGTATTCTCGTACTACTTGGGACGTCTTCTATGGACTTGGCTTCTATGTTGAAAACCATTATATCCGACCGTGTCCCCGGGTGTGGCAGGTCACTTGTATCCCGTCCGGGTTGGTCGGGTGTACTACTTTATCGGCGCGGCTTATGAGGCCATGGTGTTGGCTTAACCGGTCCATACCAAGGATCACATCTATCCCCTTGGATTTCGGTACTACCAAGTCCGCTAGGAATTCTACCCCACTTAAAATAATCCTTACCGGGGGCATCCCGATTGACACTTAATGTCACCTCCGGGCGTTCGAGTTATTAGGGGTGCTTTGAGTAGTACTGTGGGTATGCTATGCTTCTCCACAAAGCTTGAGGATATAAATGAGTGCGATGCTCCCGAATCGAATAGTATGGTAGCCAAAACTGAGCTGACCAGGAACTCACCGAGTACCACTCCTTGTGCTTCTTGTGCCTCCTGCGCATTGATGTGATTCACCCGGCGCGTCCATACGGCTGCCGGGGCTGCCTCATCTGCCTGGTTGTTGGTGTTGTTGCCGAAGTTGTTGTTCTTTGCGCACCGGCATGCGGTTGGCTCCGACGCAAGTGGCCTTGGTCCGTTTACCGAGTTGGAGTAGGTGGTGGTGGGCGGCTTTTTTAGCATAAGGGCGAGTTGGCGATGAAGTGCCGGTTTCCGGCGGTTGAAACACACTCGGGAGCCGTTGTTGTTGTTGTTGGTAGTGATGCGGCGGTGTTGTTCTGTGGGGGCTTCATGGTATTCCGGTTGTAGGAGGGCTTGAACTGGGCTCTGGGGGCTTGTGAGCTTGTGGCTTGGGTTTGGGTTCGTATTGCATCGGCGCTTGGAACCTGGACATGGGGTGTCCAAAGTTTCTCGGCCTCTCGGGACCGCTCTTCTTCGCTTGGCCTTGTGCTCCATGAATTTGCGCTTGTTCTCCTTCTTTTCTTCGGCCTTTGCTCTTTCCGTGAGGATTGCCATGTTCATAAGGGTATTAAAGTCCGGATAAATGCGAGGAGTCGGCGGTGTCCTCGGTTCGGAGAGTCGGCCCCTTCTTGAACATCTCTTGCTTTTTAGAGTCTTTATCCACCTCCTCGGGGGCATAGCGTGCCAGCTCTATGAACTGGTACGTGTATTCCTCCACAGTCATGTTGCCTTGGCGGAGTTCGCGGAACTCGTCTGCCTTCCGCTTTAGTGTGGCCTCCGGGATGTGGTAGCGGCGAAACTCCTCCACGAATTCATCCCATGTGATGGCGGAGGGATCCTTGGGCGCGGCGCGGTAATTCTCCCACCGAGGCTAGGGCGTCCCGGTGAGTTGGTGAGCTGCCAAGAGCACCTTGTCATGGTCCTCGCGGTGGAGGGGCTCCGGTTCCCTCGGGATGGCTCTCGGCCAATCGTCCGCATCCGGAGGATTCACCGACCCGGCGAAGGTGGGCGGCTTAGTCCTGAGGAACTCGATCAGCTTCTCATTCATGCTCATGGCACGGGGTCTTGGGCGGTTGATGGCGTTGAAGATAGCCTCCATCAGGACAGTCTGGTTGGCTAGGACTTGGGCCAAGTCAATAGGAGGGGGTGGTGGTGGCAGGACCACGTTCTCTCCTCCATCTTCATTTTGGTTAACCTCCTGTTCGGGGAGACGCTCCCTCCGATCGGCTTGTGATCCCTCAGCATCCGACCGGTGGGTCCTGACAGGGCGCCTGGAAACCATCTGTAAAGAAGCGGGTTTCTAAGAGATCTAGTTTTATGTGATGTTTAAGTGGATTATAACGGATTTCTTTTGAAAAGGCAGGGTTTATTCTGCCGGTAAGCACACAACAAGCATACAGCAAACAGCAAGCACAAACAAGTTTTTATTACAAACCAGTGAGGAGGATACATCCCGACTACGCGGACACACTACACAGCTAAAGGCTAAGGGCGCGACTTGGACCGGTACGGCTTCATTCCCTGGGTCTTGGGGCACACTACTCGCGAGGGGAGCTGTCTTCTGGGGTCGAGTGTTCTTCCAGTGGGATGAGCAACTCGTCATCGTTTCCGCCTTCGGGGTCTCCGTTTTCCTGGGGCTGTGCTGCGGCTTCAGTGGTAGCTGTTGGGGGTTCGGTGACTGCTGGTGGTGCTGGTGGGGCTTCTATGGTTCCTCCCCATCCTACAAGGGGTGTTCCCGAGCGGGGACTTGAGGTTCTCCTATGGCCGGGACGGGTGTTCCGCCGTGGGTCCATTCTTGCATGCGTTGGTCCCGGATCCTTCGAGGCTTTCCCGGGCAACGACTTCACCGCTTATGGGCTGCTGCGGTCCTTGCTTCGGCTTGAGCCACTCGGACTCGGTGCATCCGCACCGTGACCTCGGCTTGCTCGGCCGGCCGATCTGCTCCCTCAAGTGTCCGGCCCGGTCATCAAAGAGCTTGTCCGGGGAGACAAGGTAGGCGACGACATGGTACAGCGGGTCTTCTTGGTGGCGACGCCGTTCCAGGTTCCTCATGCGGGCTTGCCAAACTGGGGTTCTGATGGCAGGAGGGAAGTACCTCATTGGTGTGGGGACAAGGTGTTCCTCGTAGATTCGGCACAGGTAGTGGAGGGCTTTTCTGAGGGCCAAAGGGTAGGTGTCCCGGTGTCGGAATCCTGTGGCGGTCACGCGCCACGGCTCGATGTTGGTGTGGCGGTTGCTTCTAGCGACGGAGAGGACCACCCTACAGCGGAGAGTGCCGAGTTGCTCGTACTCTCTGCTGTAGTACCTAGGGCGCTCAGTGATACCGAGGCGCTCCAGGGAGTTGATGAGCAGGCGAGCAAAACCAGGCTCCTCCTGGCACACGCCTTGGGTCCATCCATCTTCCGCCATCTGAAAACAAAGATAGGGTTGAACAGGTTGTGGTGGGGTACAAAAGATGGATAACTTTATTTAGTAGGAGGGTTGGGGTACATCCTTCGGGGTACACTTATTACTAGGACTCAACTTTTAGCCTAACATTCTACTTATCTTCATGGAGACTCTTCCTCTAGCCGGATACGGCGCTTCTTTAGTGGAAGATCTTGCTCCAGTATCTCATCTTCAGTCTGGGTTCCTTTGTCCCAATGGGTTTCTTCGGGTTCATTCTCTTCTGCTCTGGCTCCCTCATCTCTGCTTCTTCGCTCCTTTAGTTCATCCCATAGCTGCTTGTGGAACATCTCTGATCGTTCCTTTTCCCTGAAGTAGTCTTGCCTCATGTTGTGCGGCTCAACATCTCGCTATGGTTGTCTTCACCCTTTCTAGTTCTATCCTCTCGCTCTGCTCTTTCCGCTCTGTCGATCTGCTGCTTCAGTTGCTGGGCTTGCTCCTGATAAAGGTGGTCTAGGCCTCTGAGGTATATGGATAGGTGGGAGACTGCTTCTTCTAAGTCTTCTTCCTCTCGTCCCAAACCTCTCATGCGAGCAATCCACGAGCGTCCTCTTCCTCCGGAGGGTGGAAAGAATCCCATTGGAGTCCTTCGGAGGTGCTTTGTCTATAGACCACCCGTAGGCGACGCGGGGCTTTCCGAGCGACCTTGGGGTAGGTGTCGGCAAAGCGAAAACCAGTGGCGTTGACGAACCATGGCTCAATGTCGGGGTAAAGCGTGCTTCTTCCCACAAAGATCAGCAGCTTACACCGAAGGGTGCCGAAGCGTTCGTACTCCCGGTAGACGAACTCTGGCGGGTCCCTTACTCCGACGCGCTCTAGGCTGAGTAGCAACAGGTTAGGGAGGCCAGGCTGGACGGGGCAAATCCCTCCGTTCCACTCGGGGTTAGGCATCTGGAAATAGGCAAGAATCAAGGTAAGAATTTGGGAAAAGGCGGGTTTAGCAAAGGAAAGGTTAGGGAGGGCCGAGAGGAGGTCTCGTATCCTAGGGGTCATGTCCTACGGCCAACCTACGGCTCTGATACCACCTGAAGCGTCCCCTCATCCGAGGTGACCAAATGTGACACAATTACCGATCCCGGGAGGCTGGTAGCACATTTATTACAACGGGTGGAATCGGTCTTTTACATTACGGTTACAGAAAGGGCACGGTAGTGCCAACGCTACAATGAACAACACAAACGCTAGCGACCACACTACGATAGCAAAGGCTTCCATAGCCTCCTCAGAGTACCACACCATGGAAGCTTTAGGTAGGGCCCTGGTACACAGGCACGGTTGGGTGTAGGGCAATGACCTACTCAACGTCTTCTGGGATGTAATCGGGATCCTCCTCTGTAACATAGTTAGTAAACAAGAGTGAGTACATACGTACTCAGCAAATCCAACCCCACCCACGGAGGGGCTTATAAACAGAATCATGCATAAGGTATAACAAGGATCGAGTTAAGGTTCACTTTGCAAACTTACACATGCGGGGGTTCATTTCAAAAAGGTTTTCGCAAATTATTTTTATAACCAAAGTGACTCAACTGTTTTTAAGGAAAACCACCTTGTGGAACTACCGGACTTCCCGTCCGTCGTAGCCCGAGCACACGGCCACACATATCACCCGAGAAAACAACTCACGCCGAGAAAACATCCCATCCCAACACTAGTTTTTGTGACCACACCGTGACTCGTCCAATACCGTGGACATGGCTATTCGAATAGATTTGACACTCTGCAGAGGTTGTACATCTTTACCCACAAGTAGGGTACCGTCACACGGACACCTCAGTGCCCGGTACGGATCCTATCAAAGCCATTACCCACCTTAGCTAACACTACGAGCCACCACGGAAGCACCCAAGGGGTTATCCCACATAACCGGGCGTACCTCACACGGAGCGTACCCCTACTCCTTGGTCTCCCGCTGCTCACCCGCACACCGGATGGCGAGGTAGATTAACTAGTGGGGTTTATGCTAAGCCGTTGCCACATACAACGGTCGAGTGGTTGTACGATGATTTGGGTCAGGTGAGATGTCACGCAACCCGGTCCTTAACCGACAAGATGGACAACTCCCAACACGCTCAACCACACGGTACGAGCTCACCCATACTCCCGACACACATGTCCATCCCGTCTACCCAGTTCTTTACTCATTTTCCAAACATATCCCCTTTTGTTTTAAAGCACTCACACCTTTTGAAAGCACTCACACATTTTAAAGCGAGCATTCAGGCCAAAACAAGGTTCAATCATAGCAATCAAGGGTGGCTATCCTACCGTGTTTTGTAGTAAAACAATATGCAATTTATAAAACGGGTATAGGGTATATGTGTAAAACTAGGACAGAAGCATGCATCAAAGGGGGAGGTTGAACTTGCCGTCTTCGAAGTCTTCGGGGAGGGCCGGCTCGGCGTTCGGGACCTCGGGCTCCTGCTCGCGGTAGGCTCGGCTCCGACCTCCGGCTCGGGGTACCTTACTCCGTCCACTTCGTCGGCTAAGGCATACACACACATAAGCAAGCGATATTAGCACTCACGGTTCCGGCCGAGCTCGGGGAGGGGAAGGGTGAGCGGAGAAGGGGTATATATAAGCCCTAGGGGGTGGTGGTTCGGTGGTGTACCACGGGGGGAATAGCGGGGCGAGGTCCGGGTTTAATCGTAAGTGTTGGGTCCCGGGGGGGTATAGGAGTTAGGGACCTATTAGCAATCCCTACAAATGGTAAGGAGGGTGTTTATGCTAATATAAACTAAGTTAGAGTCATTTTGTAATTTATTCTAGGGTATAACGGTGTTTAACCTTTGATTAACTAGTAACCTAGGGACTTAATTGGGAGGAATAAGAGAAATGGGCTCGGTTTGAAGGGGAGACGGGGGCCTAATAGCAAAACGGCCTTCTTCCTCCCCCCCCTCCCACTCGATACGGAACACGGGGGGGGCGCGGCGTGGCCGGCCGGCGGGGGTCCCTGCCGGCGGCTCCCGCCGCGCGGCGGCGGCCTAGGGATAGGGAAATACGGAGAGGGGGAAGAGAGGATTCCAACCCCGCACTCACCTTAGGCTATTAGGCTCGGTGGAAATGGCTCGGCGGCGGCTCACCGAGGGAGGCGGTGGCGCTAGGGGGGGCGGCGTGCTCTAGAGCTTAGGCAAGGGAGGGACGGTGGTCTTGGTGTGGTGCGACGGCCCGGTGGGCGGCCGGCTCCTTTTATAGGCGGCGAATGGCGGTTCGGCGGCCGAGCTCGAGGAGCTTCCAGGGGCATCCATGGCGGTGGGGAAAAAATCTCACCGTTGACGATTTCCGGCGGGCCGTGGACGACGACCGTGGTGGGGCTGCGTGCTGGGTGATTGGACACGTCGTGCAGGCGCGGGGCAAGCTTCGCCGGCCGACGGGGAGTTGACGGCTCGTGCCGGGCATTAATGGCGGCCCGGCGGCCGGCCGGTCTCCGGCGGGCGCGGGGCGGGGCGGGGCCAAGGTGGCGTGCGGAGATGGGTGCTCTGCCGGTCCGGTGGCGTGCGGGGGGGTGTGGATGTGCCGGCGCGCGGGCCCGGCCGGTGGTGGCGGGCGCGGGTCGGGCGCCGCCCGGCGCGCGGGGAGGCGGGGGGAAAAGGAGGAGAGAGGGGGGGTCACCGGTGGGCGCGGCCGGCGTGCCGTCGGCCGGCCGGCCCTCGCGCCGCGGCGGGGTGCGGGCTCGGGGTCAACCCGGTGTCGGCTCCGGCCGGGGCGCGGGGGGGCGGGCGCGGGCGGGGCGCGCGGCCGGGGAGGGGAGCGAGGGAAGAAGAAGGAGGGAAGAAAGGAAAGAAGAAAAAAGAAAAAGGAAAAAGGGGAAAAGAAAAGGAAGAAAGGAGAGGAAAGAAGGAAAATGAAAAAGAGAAAGAAAAAGAAAAGGAAAAGAAGGGAAGGAAAAATAAGAAGAGAGAGAGAAAAATAGGAGAAAGGATTTTGGAAAATCCGGAAAATTGTCGGGGAAATTTGGGGAGGGTTTCGCGGGGGTTTGTCTCGGTTTTTCGGGCGTCGGCGCATTTTACGGGACGGCGGTGATGGCGAGGTGGACCGGTCACGGGACCGCGGCGTGCGCGGGATTCCCGGCCGGTGGCCGACCGCGGCGTTGGGAAGGCGTGCGAGGGTGCTGGCCGAGGTGCGGTGCGGCGGGATTCGCGGCACGCGCGTCGGGGAGAGAGGGGGAAGAAAACGGTGGCTAGAGTTTGATTGAGCTCGGCGGGTCGGTTTTGAAAATACGCATGATTTACTTGGGTGATTTATTTGTAGCTAAAAAACGCGGGCGTTACAAAAATGAAACTGGATGGCCATCCTTTCCCCCAGAATATGATAAGCTTCTCTATCAACATGGTAACCGCTGAGGAGAAGGGAAAGGTCAAGGTCTTGACGTCAGCTAGAGCAAGACAAGATGGAGCAGTGGATCCAGCACGACAAGTTACACTGGAACAGGTCCACGGAGAAGCCCCTCGCATCCTCAAAAGCCATATTGAAGTTGGGGAGTCATCCAGGGCCAAACCCAGGGTCACTACGCGCATCCTCCTCAATAAGTGGCAGCGTCAGCTAGAGAAAGAACGCTACCAGAAATGGAGACACGAGGAGGAGAAGCGCAGGACTGAGGAAGAAGCGCGCAGGATAGAACTGGACCAGTACACGCGGGAACAAGAGCGTACACATTGGGGGTGTGCATTCTTCAGACACTGCTGGAATGAGGGCTTAAAACTTCCTACATTGAGAAACTGCCCCGAATGCAGTGACAGGTACTTCGAATATAGGCAAGAGACTGTCAATCGCCGATCCGTCCATGAAAGAATTGGAAGGATACATCCCAGTGACGATTGGCGTCAAAAAATAATTGAAATCATTGATCATCCCAGGAAGAGGCAAGCTGGTCATAGGTGGGCTGATCAAGAAGAAGAAGAACATGAATACATCTGGCAAGAGGGACAGTGGTGCCCGCCTGGCTTGAGAAAGAGCCAAAAAAGGAGGGTTCAGCGCTTGAGGAACCGTGAATTGAGGCAGGCGGGGATCCAGAAGAAGCAAGTTTGGCTTCCAAAGGACAAGCCTGAAGGATCGGGTCGTTCGGCTCCGGCATGCATGGTATACTTCTTACCGAATGAATTCATGGATCCCGCTAATCAGGTTGTGCAGGAGGAGACGTCCCTAGAAATCAATGACGATGAGCAGCTTGGGGGGTTGATGGCGCAGCTGGTATTAGCCAAACAGGCCACCTTCGACAAACCGGCCAAGAATCGACACATGAGGCCGCTATACTTAAAGGGATACGTCAATGGCAAGCCATTGACTAAGATGTTTGTCGATGGCGGGGCTGCGGTCAATGTGATGCCATACACCACCTTTAGGAAGCTTGGCATGGGCCCTGGAGATTTGACGCCGACGAGCATAATCCTGAACGATTTCGCTGGGAATCCTTCAGACACCAGGGGTGCGTGCACGTGGACTTGATGATTGGGTCCAAGACATTGCTCACTACCTTCTTTGTCATCGACGGAAAAGGACCTTATAGCCTGCTACTTGGGCGGGACTGGATCCATGCCAATTGCTGCATCCCATCTACCATGCATCAACAGCTCATTCAATGGGTAGATGACGATATTGAGGTGGTCCAGGCAGATGACTCAGTGAGTGTTGCAAATGTGGAACCAGCTTTCTGGGAATATCAAGGCATCGATTGTTTCTCAGGGAAAGACTGGGGTGAACGTCCTGTTGAGCCTGTCAGCAGTGATCAACAGCCGATTCAAGCAGTCGGCACTTATAGTAATTTTTAATGGACAATCCCGTTGATGGAACTGATGGCAAGCTGGGATGAGGATTCATGTCTGCTGATAAACTGGAGGAAGTGGATATTGGAAATGGTGACAAGCCAAGGCCGACATTTATCAGTGCTAACTTGGAATCAGATTTCAGGGAGGAATTAATCAAGCTGTTGAAGGAATATAAAGATTGCTTCGCCTGGGATTATTCGGAGATGCCTAGATTAGATCGCTCCATCATTGAGCATCGGTTGCCAATCAAGCCTGGTTTTAGGCCCTATAAGCAACCTCCCCGGAAAATTTACAAGGATGAAGTATTGGCCGATGTGAAGAAGGAAGTTGAAAGGCTACTTGACGCAAACTTTATTCGGCCGTGTATGTATGCGGAGTGGATCTCTAATATCGTCCCTATCTACAAGAAAAATGGGAAGATGAGGGTCTGTATAGATTTCAGAGATTTGAACAGAGCTACTCCTATGGATGGGTACCCAATGCCTGTTGCCGATTTGTTGGTTGATGCTGTTGCTGGACACAAGGTTATCAGCTTCATGGATGGTAATGCAGGGTACAACCAAATCTTCATGGCAATAGAGGATATATCGAAGACAGCCTTCAGATGTCCTGGTCACATAGGCCTGTTTGAATGGGTAGTCATGACATTTGGGTTGAAAAATGCCGGTGCAACCTATCAGCGAGCAATGAATTATATCTTTCATGAGTTGATCGGCAAAATTGTTGAGATTTACATCGATGACGTTGTGATCAAATCTTTGAATCATGATTCACATTTGGGGGACGTAAAGAGAACTTTGGAGTGCACCCGGAAGCATGGTTTGAAGATGAATCCAAACAAATGTGCTTTTGGAGTATCAGCTGGAGAATTCTTGGGGTTTCTGGTACACGAAGGGGGGATTGAAGTTGGTAAGAAAAGCATGAAGGCTATCGATGAAGTTGTCCCTCCAACTAATCTCAAGGAGTTGCAATCACTGCTTGGCAAGATCAATTTTGTGAGAAGGTTCATTTCAAATCTGTCGCAAAAGGTTTTGCCCTTTTCTCCATTGCTGAAGCTTAAGAAGGATCAGAGGTTCATATGGGGTGACGAACAACAAAGGGCTTTTGATGAAATCAAGCAATATATGAAGGAACCACCGGTGCTGGTGCCTCCACAGTTGGATAAGCCTTTCAAGTTGTACGTGGCGGCTGATACCCAAACCATTGGATCGGCCCTTATTCAAGAATTTGGAGGGAAAGAGCGGATAGTAGCATACCTTAGCCGAAAATTACTCGATCCTGAGACTAGGTATTCGGCTGCAGAGAAGCTTTGTCTATGCGTGTACTACTCGTGTACAAAATTTCGGCACTACTTGTTGAATGCCGAATGCGTTGTATACTCCAAGTTTGATGTAATAAAACATATGTTATCTATGCCAATTTTGAATGGCAGGATTGGCAAGTGGATCTTGTCTTTATTTGAGTTTGAATTGAAGTTCGAATCAACAAAAGCTATAAAAGGTCAGATTATTGCCGATTTTATAACTGAGCATCGTGATCCATCGATTGATTTACTTGAAATTACCCCTTGGGCTTTGTTCTTTGATGGGTCATCATGTGGTAAAGGTGGGGGAGTAGGGATTTTATTAATTTCACCCAGGGGCGAGATGTTTGAGTTTGCTATCCCTATTCAACATACTGTTACAAACAATCAAGCTGAGTACGAGGCATTGCTTAGAGGGCTTCAATATCTGAAAGAAGTCGGGGCTGTTTCGGTTGAGATTTATGGAGATTTAGAGTTAGTTATAAAGCAATTGAGCGGCCAATATGAGTGCAAGAGTAACGCACTGAGGAGTTACTACGAAGAATGCAGGGAAATCTTGAAGAGTTTTCAGCTAGTAATTCTACAGCATATTCCTAGAGAACACAATGAAGAGGCGAACAGGTTGGCTCAAAGCGCTTCAGGCTACAGGGAAAATCAAGAAGCGTTTGCCATGGAGGTGTGCGCTTTCGAGAGGGATCTCGCAGCGGATGATTGGAGAAAGGAAATCATTGATTATTTGGAGGATCCATCCCGAAAGGTTTCTAGGAAGCTCAGGTATAAAGCCATTAAATTTGTTCTTCTGGATGGAAGTCTGTTCTATAAGTCATTGGATGGGGTATTGCTGCGATGCCTGGGTCCAGAAGAAGCAAAGAAGATGATGAGCGACGTGCATGATGGGATATGTGGAGCGCACCAGTCGGCCTATCGTATGAAATGGGTTATCAGGCAAGCTGGATGCTTCTGGCCGACGATGTTGGAGGATTGCTTTGAGTATTACAAGGGATGTCAAGATTGTCAGAAATTTGGAAATATTCAAAGAGTTCTCGCATCAAAGACCGAATCCCATTATCAAGCCATGGCCATTCAGGGGCTGGGGTATAGACTTGATTGGCCAAATTAATCCACCATCGAGCAAGGGGCATAAATTTGTGCTTTTGGCAACGGATTATTTTACCAAATGGGTTGAGGCGATTCCACTTAAGAAGGTAACATCAGAGAACATGGTTGAGTTTGTTAAAGAACATATCATCTATCGGTTTGGAATCCCTCAGACAATCACAACTGATCAAGGAGCCCAATTTGTGTCCTTGGAGTTCAGGGATTTTGCCGAAAGCATGGGGATCAAATTGTTTAATTCTTCTCCCTATTATGCCCAAGCTAATGGTCGGGCGAAGGCTTCTAATAAGATCATGATCAAACTTATACAAAAGAAGATCGATCAGAAGCCAAAAAGGTGGCATTCGGTACTCAACGAAGCTTTGTGGGCTTACCGAATGGCTCCTCATGGAGCTACAAAGACTTCTCCTTATGAATTGGTTTATGGACATCATGTTGTTTTACCTTGGGAAATGCAGTCAGGTTCCAGGAGAGTGGTTTTGCAAAAGGACTTAAGCTCCAGAGATTATAGTGGCTTAATGATGGATGCGTTAGAAGACATGCATATGATCCGTCTTAAAGCTTTGGAAAACATTGAGAAGAACAAGCTGCGAGTTGCTAAATATTACAATAAGAAAGTAAAGGTCAGGCAATTTGCAGAAGGGGATTTGGTGTGGAAAGCATTACTGCCGATTGGAACCAAATATAGTGCATTCGGCAAATGGTCCCCAAACTGGGAAGGACCCTTTCGGGTAATCAAGTGTGTGCCTGGTAACGCTTATATGTTGAAGACCTTACTAGGAGAAGAATTTTCTGCTGCAATAAACGGAAGATATCTGAAGAAATATTATCCTAGTATTGAGATTGATCGTTGATCACAAGCATTGGGATTACAGGCATTTGACACAGAGATAGCCGGCGTTCAAGAAGGAAGCCGCCTTTAGACCAAAAAATCCTAAACAAGGGAAATGGCCAATACTCAGATGTATTGCCCTTAGCGCGAAACTACATTACAAATGCTTCTTGCAGGATTATATCTAACAGTCCAGTTGCTCAGGATTGCGAAGAGGTGGGAAGCAGAAGGCCTGGCGTAAGAAGCGAAAGGATGCTTCAATCCTTTTTTCTTTGCTTCTTCAGCTCCTCCCTCTTCAGTTGTTCCAGGACCACCGTGACGGCAACTTGGAAGCTGCGGGGATGACCATGGCTTGCTGCCTCCATCAAGCTGTCCCAAGCCGCCTTCAGGTTACTGTACCTGTCAGAAACATCTGAGGCGGAAGAACAGTTGCTTAGAAACAAAGGTCCGAGCATGAACATGGTGTCAAAATGGAGATGAGAATGTTTACCTCCCACCAACGCCTCCAAAGCCATGCGACGTTCGCGTTCTGCCTGGCAGCGAGCGGTGATGTCCCGGAGGTCATGCTCCAAATATCGAACACGGCGGCGTAACTGGTGGTTGGTCCTCTGCTCTGGCGTGGCGTCCTCCGCTTCGAGGGAGGAGTCAGAGGAGATGTATTCAGGCGTTTCTTCGGTCCCAAAGATTTCTTCAAGAAGCAGATCAAGGCTGAAGAAAACAAAGAGGGGGTAAGACACGAGATCACACGCGAAAGCAAGAAGCAAGTGGAAGGAAAACTCACTCTCGAATGGTGCGCTTCTTTGGGGTGCTGTCTTCCCTGATGGTTTGCTTGCCTTTGTCCATGGCCTTGGAGTTTTCTCTTCTGGAGCAGGGGAGGAGATGTGAAGTGATGGATGAGTGTGTGAGTGGATTTGCAGGGGATCCCAGTGGGCTATTTTATTGACTGAGAGAGTGCATTGGGAGTGATGACTGGTTGGCGTGCGTTATTGGAATACCAAGCGGCAGGGTTTTCTTCCCGAATGCGAAGGGTTTTCGTTGAACAGTGCTTATGGATTCCCGAATTGAGGATTTTCTGCGGGTTTTGCGCCAAGGGGTATCCGTCTTCACGTGTTCGGCTCAAGCAGAGTTCCCGAATGCGTTTGAGAAGAATAAGGCTTGCAGTTGCAAACATGAAGAAATCATCACCATACAAGCAGGAAGATTGAGATCTTTTATTTATTGCCGAAAATCGAACATCCCTAGTACAATCTAATCAAAAAGCCTGTTTAGCACAGACTGGGGATGAGTGAGTTCGGCAATGGCGTCGCCGTGGCCGTCGAGGCGCTCCAGGATAATCTCGATCTCGTTGATGTCTTCTGGTGCGCCGCCCTGGAAGCCGCGCGGCTGGATGGAGTAGTCGACGCCGGTGTGCGTCGCCATGGTGGCCAAGCCCAAAGTGGTGCCCAGACGGATGTCGTGGGTAGCCACCTCGTCCACGCGGTTTTCCACCACGGCGAGGCGCTCCGCCAGCGTGTCTCTGCGGGCGTTCACCTTATCAGCTAATTGCTCCACCAGCGTTTTCAGCTGGTTGAGCTCGGCGTCATGGGCTGCAAAATTACAAAGCAATGGTGATCAATGTTAAAGGCCGAATTGGATTGAGGGGGAATCTAAGGGCTATACCATCGATGGTTGTCAGCAGCTGCTTGCGCTGATCCTCCCACTCCAGCTCGGCGATGCCAGCCTTCTTGGAGACGTCTTCCAGCTCGCGCTGGGCCACCTCGAGCTCCGCCTTGAAGCGAAGGGCGTCAAGTTCCCCGTAGGGCACGGGGGAGTAGTGGTCCGATTCCGAGGAGTCGTCCGGTAGGGGTTGATTAGCCGGCGCAGAAGACGGGTTCCACTGAATAAGCCTGAAATAGAGAGGATCGTCAGAAACAGAGAAAAATCTAAGACAAGTCATGGAGAAAGTTGGCGATCACTGCCTCTGACGCACGCTGGCGCGGCTCCCTTCCGCCTCATCGGTGGCACTGCGCCTGTTGCTGTTGCCCTCCATGGTTCTCGGAGCTGCGCTGGTGATTTGGAGAAGAAGGCTTGAGGTTGGCGAAGATTTAGAGGCTAAAGGCTTGGTAAAGAGCTGGGGGCACCTACGGTTTTATTTATAGGACTGGTGAGAAAGATCGTGGCCTCAGATCGTGGCACGTATCCCGAAAAACTTGGAAGGTGGAGAAGTTTCCTTGACCAACTCGTCATCGGGTCATTTGGGATTCAAAGCTGAGTCGTATTCGGTTGACTGGCTCGGCTGAGTTGCAGTTAGGGTTCTGTGTGGGTTTGGCACTATTTGACTACTGGTTACCGAATGGATCGTTCAGAGTTGCAATTGAAGTCATGCAAAGAAGGTGAAAGTGAACTTATAGAAGGCAAATGTTACAAGAACGGTTGATTCGGTTACACATTGCTCAGAACAATTAAATGTTTAAATATTTTGCAACTACATTGGAGGCATTTGATATTGTTTGGTGGATATTCTCCATCCGTTCCTGGTAATCTTTCTGGGCATTGGACAGGGAGGTGAGCTCTGCTTCGCACTGATTCACCTCAGTTATGGCCGATGATGCTTCCTCTTGGGTTTTCTCTATCAGTCTAGAAAGTTCGGCTATCTTCTGGTCATCAGCTTCTATTTCAGCAGACAAATTATTCAGTTCTGCCTCCAATGCAGCTTTTTTGGCAATTTTCAATTCACGAGCAGCTTGCAGATTGGTTAACATTCCGTTGTGGCTCTCAGTTTGGGATTGTGCTCCCTTCACAGCTTGTTCAGCTTTGGCTTTCTTTTGCTCAACAGCTGGTCGGGAAGATACCACATAATGAATGTCCAAACCAGAGATGGGCTCTAACGAAGTTTTGATGTCTTCAGGGAGTTTTTGGCTGCTGGGCTCAAGCATTCCTTCGAAATAATCAACATCTCTGATTTGGTCTCGAGCGTACTTTTGCAGCCAGGCGAAGATTTCTTTGAGCTTTGCCTGGATTTCCTCTGATAAGGCTTGGTTTTGGGTTCCTGTTTCGGCAGCTGGATCATTCATCACTAACGGGCGTGATAATGATGGATTTTGATCCTGAAAAGGTGAACAGATGAAATTGCCGAGTCTGGAGTAGTTCATTGAAAGAGGAAGATAACAAAATTGAGCGCGTGTGCTTACCTCATGCCTGATTCCCTGAACTGGGGCAAGGTTTTGTTCAGATTCAGAAGAGATTACTTGAGCAACCGGAGGAGCAGGAGTCTGAGGAGCCCTTGGCAAAACTGGAGCTTCTGCTTGAGGGGAAACTAGTGCAGTCCCTGGTGAGTTTGAGGCTTCTGGCTGAGGTGAGGATGGATTTACCTCTCTTAAGGCTGGGGTTTCTGCTTGGTCAGGAGGAGCTTGAACCCTTGAGGGGCTTGAAGCTTCTGGTTGAATTGATGGGTTCGTCTCTAGTGAAGTTGGTACCTCTGTTTGAGAAGGGGTGATTGGGTCCCTGATGAGGATAGAATCTCCACTTGGACAGAAGGAGGTTCAGCCCCTGGTGAACTTGCATGCTGAGGGGGAGAGGTTTCCATAGGGTGATTCACCAGTGTTTCTTCTGCAAGTGCCAGATTAAGGGTAAATGCCAGTGCAGGTATTGGTCTTTAGGGAAAGGCAAGATAATAAAGGTCATACCAATAGATGAAGCATTGGCAGGTTCTGAAGCTGAAGGCTGCTGGGTTCTAGCCTGAAATTACACAAGGTGAAATTTGTCAGAGTAAGAGTAATCTTGTGATCAAGAAAAGGGAAATTTTAACTCAACGGGAACCTTCTTGGTGGTTCTTTTCCTCTTGGCAGCCGGAGGTGCAATCAGAGATAGACCTTTTCTTTTATCAGCAGTAGCACTGAAGAGAATTGGGTCCATTGTGGCATACCTGGCCATCAGTTGAGCCAAAGTTGGAGATTTGAATCCCAGTGCTGAAACTGGGAATATTGCATTATAAACAATTGTCCTAGCTCGAGGGGCAGGCACTGTATTCTGCAGGTAAAAATCAAGATCATGGTTAGTGGAGGATATGACTGATCAAAAGGAAAGAAACAAATGTGTGACCTCTGATGTTGGCTGAAAGTTAGGCATCAACTCCAAGCAGAATGAGTGCACTGGCTCACTAAAGATATGATCGTGGAATTCTTGCCACCATGAGTTGAAGGTTGGGTGAGCTATTGTGATAGGTGTGAAAGGCCAGGTGTAAAGAGTTGGACTGCATTCGTACTCGAAGACCCTTCTGGCTTGTATGTTGTCTTTGATTTCCTCTCTAGGTTTGAGGAATTCATGGAGAAATAGTCTTGGGGTCATTTGGTCACATCCAAGTTGTCTGGCCATCATGTTCGGCTGATAGTATTCGTAAGTACTGTGATTTAACCTCCCTCCACAAAATTCAGCTGGCAGAGGGCATGGATGGATAAAGATATTTAAGATTTCTACAAACCTTCTATCTTAGCGTCCATCTTCAAAGGAGAATTCACAGGGGAGGGTTAAATTATCATTGTCCAAATAGGGAAGCCAAAGAGGGTCAGGGGAACCTCTGAAAAAGAGCTCAAAAAGTTGACTGACGTTCTGGTTGATGGAAACAGTTAAGGCAGCTTCCCCGTAGGTTTGGCATCCTCTGGTGACTTGAACTTCCCCTTCGTTGTAGCTGGATGAAGGGAAAAGCCGATTGTTGAGGTCAATATTGATAATCTGGTGCATGTGCAATTGCAGCCACATCTGCACAAACCACCAAGGGTCGTTGACACATGATATCTTCTGGCCAGTGTGCATTTGAGAGATGGTCTAATGAAGCATATGATACACGCTTCCTAGGAGGTATTTTCCAAGAGGAATACGCTTACCACCAGCCAACTGTGTAGCCATCACAATATAATTCAGAGTGGGTTCATTGGCTTTACCGCAGAAAATAAACCTGCACAACCACATGTTCAGGAATGCCTTGTATTCGACTTCACCAGGGGGGCCATCTTTCATGTGATTCTGGATATAAAATTTATATCCACTTCCTGGCTTCACTCCTGTTTGTCTGTGGAGCCTTTGAAGTCCCAGGGGTACACGAATCCTGAGACATCAAGGCCGGTAATCATGTATACATCGGCTAGAGTTGGGGACATTGGGCCGTGACCAAAGAGAAAGGCATTGACACCGTTTGACCAAAAATGACAAGCTGCTATCAAGAGATCTTCGTTCTTTGGGGTTTCAGCCAGAGAAAGCTCCAAGCATTGAGCAATACGGAGGCTGTCCCAAGTTTGGGTCTTGGCACTATTATCTGCAAGCACTCTTTTGTAACAATTTCTCCAGCCTGCGATTGGGGGCAAAGGCCAGTTCTTGAAGGCCTCTTGCCACAAGGAAGGCTTAGATAGAGCCGCTTTGGAACGAATTCTTTGGGATTCGGCTGCAATGAACTCGCGAGGGTCAGAAATTCCCACAGGACTGAGGAAATAAGACATCGAATTGGCCTCAGTGCGAATCAAAAGTTCGGTGGAAAGCTCCTGTTGAGAAAAGGCGGGGGAGAAATCTGAGGTAAAACCCAAAAAGATAATGCCGAATGAAGCTTACGGGGACGGAAGTTACCTGAGAAGCTTGATTTTGACCTGTCATTGGGGATTTGAAGTTGGGGAAAAGATGATCTAGGGTTTGGATCTGGACGGAGGCTCCGATGAATTGCGAGGAGAGAGAATAAGGTGTTGAACAGATTCAATTTGAAGACGTTGGTGACTGGAGTCAATTCCGGAATAAAATCACTTTTATCCCGTAATTGAAGGGGCATATGTTAACACAAAAATTTGGTACACGAAAGAGTCTGGTTTGTGGGCCCAGCTTGGTGAGAAAATCCATCCAGGAGAAGGAAGGTTTCTTCGGAAAGATTTGGCAAGGGAGCTCGCGGTCGGCAGTTTGCTTCCGTTCGGCAGAGGGGCTGTTTGCGCTGATTTTGCGGTATTGCGTGATGACGTGGCCCGAGCGGAGGGGACGAATGGATGGATAAGCGATCGCACTTAGAGATAAAATTATGTATCAAATATTGCGCTCGTAGTCCATTCGGAGTCATGCCATGACAGGGTATAAATATAGACCCTGGATGTATGTAATTGTAATCGGAAAAATTCTCAATACAAACCGGCTTTACGCCAAACTCTTGAGTCCTTTAGTCGTGTCGTCGAGTTCTTCGAGAGGGTTTATCGACCCGTCGACCTCCGTAAGTACCAGCAACCTTGTATCATGTCTAGTATCATGCGGTGGATTTAGATCGTGATGCAAGTAGTCTTGTTACCATGCTTAGTATCATGCGGTAGATTTAAGCTTGGTTCAAGAAGGTTTCTTGTTAGATCACGAGCCATGCGGTGGGCTAAGATCTAGCTTGAAGCTAGTTATCGGCTCTATTGGATTTTGGCAAAATTCAATAGATTCATTAAGTTACCCTGTGTTGCTTTGAGTTTTACTTTTTTTTGTTTAAATTCATGTAACACCTCTTTGCCCAATCTAGATTGGTTTGAATCGGCTTCATCTCTTTTGTTGATCCTTATGCGACTCAAGTTCGTATCCTTGGCTTAATATAGCACGCGGATCACATGTTCCCCAATAGCCAAAACCGAATCGATCTAGGTTGTTACGTGTTGCGGGTTCAAGCTTGTCAAATCTTGTAAAAAATCTTGAAAGAACTGGGTATCACGCGGTAGATGCAGGTTTTTGGGTTGTTTTGGAGCTAATCATCCGGTGGATTAGATTTCGATTCAATCTGATAGATTTATCTTCTTTGGTAATGTTTGTTCCTTCTTCATAGACCCCGATTCGGCTGTTCAGCCGTATTCGGTTATGCTTTCACGGGTGAAACGTGTTTATAAGTCATGCTTTAAACAACGTATGCTTTTAGCTTTTCATATTTAGATTGTATCATGCCGTGGATAGATCTATTTATGGATGGTGGCGTGATTCTCAAACAAGTCGTATCATGCGGTGGATAAACTTGCTTGGCTTCATACTTGACGGGTTTTGAGGCACCTAGACATACGGTAGACTAGTGCTTTGAACCTATACATGCTTGTTTATTACATATTTATGATCACGCTTCACTTCATTTATTATTGTTAGTTATCCTCGTGGATCGGTCATGGCTTTGTGCATGTGCAATTTTATTTAAATAAAGATCGATCTTTCGTCACGCTTACGTCATCCGTTCGGCTATGTTCTGTTTTACACTTTGAAGCTCCCGAATGGTTTCTAGTTTGCTGGCAGATAGCTTCTTGTAGCTAAATGTCATCTCACATGGCTTTTCTAGCCGAAAATATGGAACTGTCAGGTACCACCCGGCAAGTTCCAAGCTTTGGAATTTAACTACTTTGTCTTCTGTTAATTTTCAGGAAAAATTGACTGGCACGCTTTGGAATCTGTTCGCGTGTGAAGCTAGCTTGTTCGTCTTGCTGTGTGTTTGACGCAGGGTGCTGATTTCGCGTCAACAGGGGGCACCGGTCAGACCGGTCATGGGCACGGGTCAGACCGGTGCACCCGGCGTGCAGATCTTGCAGAAGTCGTATCTCCCCCATCCGGACTCCGATTTGGACGTTCCACATATGAATCTTGATCTACTCGACGAGACCTATTCAATGGTGAAGTCCAAACTGTATTTTGTGGACATTGATCACACCGGTCTGACCGGTGGGACCCACAGGTCTGACCGGGCAAACCAGACCTGCCAATTTTGGATGCCAACACCATCAAATCGAAGTTTGGGGTTAATTGTCCGGACGTATCGCCATTTGCTGGAGAGAACACTGGTCCTTAAGACCTCCTTCAGAGGCAGTTGTGATAAAATTTTGCATAGCATGTCCTGTATTCACAAAATATCAAGATTAGACAGCTAAAATAATCTGGCTCATCAAGACCTCCATTATCTGAGATCAACTGCGCATTACCTCTGGTAGGTCTAAAAGTTGAAACTCTAATTTTCTCCTTTTGAAGATTTGCTTCCCATGGCAATGGTTCGGCGTTTCTGTACTGCTTGTGCATGGAAGATTGTCCTCCATGACCTGAACAAACAAGGTAAACAGTCACTTGCCAGCAGAATTGAAGGCGGACTGATAATGAAAAATGCAGTTATGCTAGATGCTTCGTCCAACGCTTACACTTTCCAATTACTTGAGATTCTTTTGTGCTAATATTATTGTTCAGTTCGTTTATGCAAAGCAGAGGATAGATGGGAACAAGGACATACTGAAACATGTCACTTTAAGGCCACGTATTTTTCAGTGTTGGACAATGGAAGCATATATACTCCCAGGATATTGAGCGACTAGATTAACCCACTGCGGATCGGTAACCCTGCACGTGTGATCCTGTGCTAAACTGCGCTGCGTATACCAATAGCTACATATCGCAGTCCAAGTCCTAGGTCAATCAAGGTCATGAACAGGAAGCCTCCATAACATAAGGCAACTAATAGCTCTTTCTGAGATTAGCAGGCTGCACAATCGCAATGCCCATGGCAAGTCTCTGAAACATGACAATTGACAAGCTCAATGCTCCAACTACAAACTAAACTTCCAGCTATCTCAATTGCACACTAAATCAGGGCTCATAGATTGGAATTGAACTCACCATAAAAAAAAAAGGGGGGGGGGGGGGGGGGGGGGGGGGGGGTCTTGGGTTTGGCCCAATATATGAAGAAAAGGAAACGCGTCAGGTTCAGCGTCGCAAGACGTACCTCACTCGCCGCCGACGTGCTATCAGTTCTCCCGGCGACGGTGGCGAGTGAGAGTCAACGTGTCGGAATCGGAGACGCGGACACCAAGACGCGCAGCCGGAGAGGACTCGAGAGCGAGCGAGCAAGATGCCTGCGGCCGCTGCAAGATCAGCGCCTGAGCCCAGCCCAACGGACGGTTGAAAATTGAATCCAGCAGCAGGCAAACAACTCAGGAAACTGAAATCAGAGATCAGACCACACGCATCACTTACCAAGTTCATCATCTCTATCATCGATTTGATCATGTTTATACAATGTTCTATGTACTCCACTCGGTGACTGTACACACAATTGCAGCCGAACCTTTGCATTGTAAAAAGCATCCGAGGCACTGAGAGCACCTGCAACTGGATTCCTCGGTTTCTACAGAAGAAACGGGCACCAGTGGGTGGAAGTGATGGTGGACGGACGAAGCCGTCGCATGTCACTACCGCAAGCTCCTCCTGCGCTTCTCCCTCGACGACAGCGAGGCCGTGGACTCCTCCACATCCTCCAGGCAAACCGGCTGCATCTGGACGGCGATCCGCTGGGAGGACCGAAGGGAAACGGATGGCGGCGGGGATGGAGGGAATGTCTTCCTCCGGTTATTCTTGGAGTTGGCGGCGGCATCAGCATCACGCCTGCTGCTTGAACTCGACCCTTTGCTCCGCGACTTGTTCCAGCTGAAACTGAAGGAAAGGAAGCCCTTGCGCTTCTTGGGGGATGGTTTCCCAGGATTTGCAGTGTCTTGTACAGGTTCAGCAGCATTCGCCACTGAAACTGAACTCGACTTGCCATTGTAGAATTTGGGTAATCTTTTACTGTTGCAGGCAAGAATTCAGGTAAGTCAGAATAACTGAATAAGTATATGTACACAGTAAATTACCCGAATATGACAGCGTTACCAGATCTGGCACTAAACAGAGGGCAAACAATTTTCCAGGCAGATTGCGAGAAATTAACATTTATGGATAAAAGATGCGCGAGTAGAGACAAGAAATGAGACAAGTATCTAAATATAAATACTTAATCATGCAAATAAACGGGATTCTGACAACTAGCTGGCAAATGCATGTGAAAGAACTTTGTTGAGCCCCTTTGATCATGTGCCCACATTAATTACATGCTAAACAAAAAGGAGTTGTATTTAAGCGCGCTTGACAAAAGTATGTTACCGCTTAAAACCAAACAAGTGTTTTATTCCATTATAAATTTTTGGCGCTTAGTTTGGTGCATCAATTCATGAGGCAATACGGTGGATCCTATTAAACCCAAAAAAATCTCATGCCCAAGACCTCCTCACCAGCTTTAATTCACCAGCTTTTCATGTTCATTTTGTTGCCTGGTTATGGCCTCCCAGGGGCATAATCTTGTTTTTTTTTCTGCTATATCAATAGAAACACACTCGTCGAGTGTTGTTCGTTGAAAAAGAATTCACTATGCTCCATATATAAACATTGCATAAGACCTGCTTATAGCACGTAGCATACACAGTATCATACTAAAATTAAAACTTCATAGAAGGCGTGCAAGCTGCAATTATCCTTGAAAACAATCAAATAAGATCACTGTAATGGCATGCGGAAGATATTGCTGGTTATTGCAGACTGTAGAGACATACTGAGAAAAACAGCAAGGAAGAACTGCAAAATATCAAAGCATAGCACGTACATTAAAATACTCAAGAAAAATTCTAGAAATACACAGCACACAGAAAACAAAGTGCAGCTTTAGCAAAAAGTTAATACAGCATAATGAATATATAAAATTCAATGTATTGTGCAAATGTATCAATAAAAGGAATTGCTATTTTCAAAAAACGAATACCTGGACAAATACTTGAAAGATCATCTAGTGTTCTAAAGGTTTGCTATACCTGGTTACTGTCTAAGTAAGCTGGGACCATCTAGTGGCAAAGTATCAAGAGAAAAAAAAAAGCAAATACTCCTTTTAACTTCAATATCCATCCATTTTACCATCAATGTTAAGCAATCCTTAACAACCTCGACAAAATTGTAACATCAGCTCAAGACCTTTGGGTTCTTGAACTAACATGTCCTATACTCCTATGGTACTGCTAGATCAGAAACCATGAGGGATGAAGTATGTCAGCAAAAAAATTGTATCTGTATATTTTCAACCTGACATGGAGTTCCTAGGATGTTCCTAGGATGAACTGTTACAAAATTATATAGATATTCTATGAAACCCCACATTGAACTAAACAATCAAGCAACAGGCTTGGTCAATAGCAAGAATTCAGTGAGGATGGATAGCATTTCTAAGCTGAGCATGACACTATGACAGACCTTACATCATGACAGATTATTCACAGTTCACCAGCAAGAACCCAAATAGCCTTCAGAACAAATTGTCTGAAATTTTTACGGCACCAATAGGCATACTAAGATATGAAGACTCCATAAGCGGCCCCCATGTGTCAGAGCAGCCAGCCAAACATACTAAATCCACTATTGTCCTTATCCAGCCTCTGTACCATGGCATCCACCAACCAGACCGATCAAGAACTAAACTTTTAAGACAATCATCAGCCACAGTCCCCCCTGCCACGCTTATGCACTCTGCAGCCACTAAAACGATCCAGACCGAGTGCCCCCACCACTTCACATCCCCAGATTTCTTGAAAAGGCACCTGAACACAGGTTGCTTCAGATGGATACTACCCTCCGAAATGCCACAAAATTTAACAATAGATCCTACAGCACTGTCCAATCACCCCCACAACACCATCCAGAGATGCACATTGCAGATTCGAGAAAAAGAGAACAAATTTGACACCTACATTACTCCACAACACACTACGATGGAAGAAGATCAGAAAAGTGGAATACGATCCCGTTCTATCCGCAGTGCACCACATGAGCCAAGAAGATGGAAAATAAACTGCAAAATCCGTAATAAACCAAGATATCAAGCAAGATTACGGATTGCCGGAGGAAGGAGATTGACAAAGCCGCGAGCTTCGCCGGCGGATTGGAGGCTGACTGACCTGTTCTTGGGCAGTGCTTCCTGTAGCGCGTCCAAGGTGTCGAGCGGGCCTCTGATGGAGCTCTGCACCTCCTCGTCGCTCGCCTCCATCTCGTCGCACTGCAGCACCGCCGCCCTGCTGTCGCTGCCCAGCACCAACGACGACGACGACGACGACGACCCGCCCGCCGGACAGGAGCGCTGCCGGCCCCAGCGGACGAAGCCGGAGCTCCCGCTGTCCCCCCGCCTCCCGGCCTCGGACACGATCGACATTGCTCCTCTCCTCCCACTCTGCCCGACCCGCCCCCACCCTCTCTCTCCTCCCCTCCCCCTCCCCTCACATGCAACGAAAGGGAGCAAGCGCCTCACGCGCGCGCGCACGGGGAGGGTGGTGGTATGGGTTGGAGACGACTGCCACTGCCTGCCCCCGCGTGCGGCTGGCTCGCTCGCTTCTGACTTGTGCCGGGTCGCCGAGGAGTTTGTTGGGCTGCAGCGGCTTTGGATTTTGGCTGCAGTGGCGTGTGGGCCACAGGTCAGTTGCAGGCTTGCAGCAAAAAAAAAAAGCTTGCTTCCTGGAGCGGGAGATGGGCCTGTGGCCGTTCGATCTTGTCAGAACTCAGACGGGCGGCTCGGATCGTCCTGTCAGGCCTGCGTGGAGTGCAGCCGTGGAATTCTGCCAGCTGTTGCGCCGCCTGCAGAGAGGCTTGTGGCTTGTCCTTGAAGGCTTGAAGCAGCCGCCAGTGGCATCGCCGGTAGTTTTCCGTAGTTTCAGCAACTGCACGGTTAAAAGTCAGTTTAAACATGGTGAAATTCTCGTGTCAGTTGGGCCTTTGTGAAAGGTCAATTCGATTGACTTGGGACAAAAAAAAGTCAATTAGCTAAATATTTGTAGATGCATTTTTCGTTACTTCATCTTTAGATGTTACGAGCTATACCTAAAATGATTTGCGTGGAGCTAGAGCAACTCCATCAAAAGTGAACCATCCAAATTCACGTGTGCTCTCTACAAGACGTTTTGATTTTGATTTTTGCTGAAGAAAATTACTAAAACGAGAATCAATTGCTTACCTATCAGCTTGTGTGTCTTATATAGTCCGTTACATCGTGTTTATCCCATTCTATCTTTGGAAGGTACAATCGAGCACAAAACCTTATTTACTGTTTTATTGAACTCAGTTATTGACATGTAGTTCCCGCTTTGTCTTCACCCGCACATCTCCTTATAGTTTGTTCATTTGGCTGGTTGCTGATGTTGATTTGTTCTGAGATAAAAAAAATACTGCTGATGGGTGATTAGTGGTTGGTTTGCTCTGAGAGAAAAGTATTGGTGGCTGATGGCTGATAAGCCAGACAAACAGGGTGATTAGGATGTTGGTCCAATAACCTTTAAAAGTTTAAGTCATACAGTGCCTTTAATGTTTAATTACAAGAATTTATAAGAATATAAATGGTTACTTAATGCAATGCTAGCTTCTATCATTCTAAATGTTAATACGTATATTTTAACTTATTATTCGAAATGTTGAGGTGATTTTGTTTTGTAAAATTTAGGTGTTTCTGCGACCATATGTAAGCAAGACTACCACTTTGTTGCTGCATTTAACAAAGGGACACACAAGCCACATCACAAAGGAATCTTATTTGATTTTGTGTGTGTGTGTTTGGCATTTGCCTCTTCCCCACACAAGAGGAAGGCGGCCTATTTTCTTCGCAAAGCAATTACACATTGTCCCTCCCAGGTGGGCTTTTTTGTTGTTGTTGTTAGTTACTCTGCAAGCAGCACAACACGGGAAAATATATAGTGCAAACCACTTACTAGTACATCGCTGAGAGTACATCAATTGCAACTCGAACCACGCGGGCCAGTTACAACTCGAACCCTCATGGCATTTTTCATTTAACGCCTTTCCAGTGTACACTATCCATCCCCGCTCGGTACTTTACACTTCTCATTTGGTTGCAACCGTTTTGCTGGTTTGAGTTGCAATCGATGTACACTTCGAAATATAAATATTTGAGTTTGCAGAATTGGACTTAGTAAGTGGTTGACACTAAATATTACCGCACAACACACGTATGGTCCACAGCATCTTTGGAGTACTATACTATATATACGATCAAAGCCCACAAGCAAAGGGTTCCCAACATCTTGTACCGCATGCTGTCCTTTGCGCGTGGCTCGTAGTGCCACCGTGGTCCATTCTCCATTGCTCCTCGTCCTCGGCCCAGCACAGCACCCAACCGAACGGCCTAACCTCTGCTGCTCTTCGCGCCAAGAAAGCACAGACCGGCTGCGGTTACTTGATCACTACTCCAGCACATGTTTCAGTTTCTGGCTTTCTACCTCCAGGGTCCATCATATCCAGTCTAGCTATAGGGTTTTCTCATCTTGGTTGATCATCGTTCGACATGCATGTTGACATGGACTAGTGTTGCTGCCATTGCCACAGGTCGTTTCAGCCAATTGGGCAAAGCTGTTGATGAGGCAAATGCATGCAACATTGGAGATTAGCAGAAAGATGCAGCTGAAACAATGAAAGGATGGTATATATAATCCGCCATTGGAGATTATTAGCAGGAAGATGCTCTGCTGAAGCTGAAGGGAAAGAAGATGGCCGCCGGATCAGGCTTGCCGCTAGCTGCCGACAGGTGCTGGCGGCAATGACTGCCAGGTGGGTGGAGAGGACAGGCGGTGAGAGATCCCCTCATCAGCTCGAGCCCGGGTTAACCGATTTTATCAGGTTCTTTAATCGCTGCCATGTACACCGTGCACATGCGGCTGCTTCTCCCGGCCGGCCGGCCGATCGAGCTCGATCTGCAGGAAACAATTCAATGCTCGCGCTGCACTGAGATCCTGAACTCGTGGAGCGTTGGAGGAGGAAAACGGGCAGAGAATATGCGTGCGTGTGCGTTGCACTCCTCTTCTCATCGACTGTTCCCAAGACATGGTTCAATGAGGCAGTGTTAATGTTGACTGGCAGCATTACTGACTTCAATCCATGCTTTCTTGGTGCAGTTTTCAGGTCAATTCGGCAATTCCCATGCATGATTTCTGTTTGTTTAGCAGGACATTGTCCCTGCTACACTACATTATACATGTAGTACTAGTTTAGGACCCTTGATTGGCATCGAGTTGGTTAAGGTGGTGTTTAGGGCCCGTTTAAATAGGAAAAGATTGACGTACTGACCGAGGAAAGATGTGTGAATCGATACCGGGCCAAGAGGACAAATCGAAGAAATCTAACATCACTTGTCACGTGCCAGGTGTGCAAACAAAGTGTTGCTGTGTAGACATGATCCAGGATACATGGGAGTGTGCGCGTTCTTGGACCCGTCGGGGCACAAGAGCAGGGGCACTCATGGCTCATGCCCGTGAGGCCCAGACATTTGGTGACCACTGAAAAAACACCTGCTGACCTGCGCCTGCCGGCGGGTATGTAGTCCACGTGCATCCACTTGCGAAGTCAAAATTTGTTTTCTTCAACTATCATATGTGCTTGGTGTACTCACAAGTCAACACCAGGCAGCAACAGTTCGTACTTCCGCCTTGCGAGAATTCATCCTTATAATTTTTTCCAACCCTTAACAATGTAATCACATATAACACTTGTACAATATTTATGGTTAGGCTTTTTTCGGCACATCCATGCTCATGTCCTTATCACGATTCACACTTGCATCTATAACATCCTACTAGACATACATTGTATCTAAGTGCATATAGCAAAGATCATGCATCTAGAAAATGTAAAATGACCTAAATGGAAGGAGTACCTCCTCGATCCTAGAGTCTACCTATATCTAGGTTTGTTCTAAAACAATTTTAATTTGATCAGACTTATAAAAAAATATTCACATCTACAACAACAAGAGTGTATCATGACAATATATTTCATGAAATATTTTCATGATCGATTTGATGTACTAATTTGGTGACCGGTGCTACCGGGGACGAATGTTGAGTCGATTAGGATAGTTCATAGACTGAATTAGACATTTTGATAGTTCAAGGACCAAATTGAGCCGAGCAGCATAGTTCATGGACTAAATTGGACGTTTTCATAGTTCAGGGGTCTAATTGAGCTCGGCGGCATAGTTCAAGGACGATTTTGGCTATTACGCCATTTCCATACAAACTTGCTCGAATGTAAGGTAGTTTTAATTGACACCAAACTTAAAAACAGCTCTATCTGGACATGGGAGCATCTACCGAATTAGTCACCGGACTGAGATATTGACGACAAAAGTGTTGTCTGCCTAGTGTCACTTTTGCGGTTCACGCACTGACATGCACAAGATGTGGCCTCCATTTCGTACCGCCTAAGTACTTCTTCGTTAAATTCCCCCTCGTCAATTGCACCCACAATGGGTGTGTCATCATCTCCTTCTTCCTCACTGGAACCACCATTGCCTTCTTGTGGCTCAGTTGCAGGACCATCTCTTGCTTGTAGTTCATTCTCACCCTGGTGAACATCACTCTTAGGCACTTGACAACTAGACCCAACCTTATGAACAACTTGGATAAACAACATCACAGGCAAACCAATTTCACATACAGATATAGCTCCTCAAATGTTCAGTGCCTTGAAGTGGCATAAGCTCCCAATATAATGACTCACTCCTGTTGATTAGAGCCATAATGGACAAGTCATGTTGCTCTGCATCTACATGGAATGCCTAAAAAAACTCGGTAATGGACCCCAAGTTCTTGAGGCTGCTCTTCTAATCACATGGTCAACCGAATCCAATTCTGACAAGTCAACTCCATGTTCACCATATCTAATCTACCCATTACCGAAATACAACTTGACACTGAGATCATCTGACATGTCTGACAGCATGAAAAAATAAAACGCTATTAACAAGTGGATCTACAACTACAAAATATATCTACTCAGAGCTACACTAAAACTATAATTTTTCTAAGTAGATCTACACTACAGCTATAATTTTCTAAGCAGATCTACACTACAACTATAATTTTACTAAGCAGATCTACACAAAAACTATGTATTTACTAAACAGATCTACACTAAAACTATGTATTTACTACGCAAATTTACACTAAAATTATGTATTTACTAAGCAAATCTACACTAAAACTATTAAGTATCCGAGTATTACCTCTAACGAGACGAAAAACCGGCAGAGCTTCGCACCTTCACCACCTCCTCCTCACTCCCTTCTACTCTTCCCCCTCTCTTTCTTTTTTCGAATTATTATGACGTTTTCGGCTGAATTTCGGTGTTATATAGTCAGTCGGACCCTAGCGCCGTGGCCCACAGCGCTAGCAGGCCTGGTGGACATAACGCCATAGCCCACGGCGCTAGGCCCCTAACGTCGTGGGGTATGACACCATGTTTGTCCCACACTAAGGGCCCACTACTGGCGGCTCCTACCGCCGTGGGCCACGGCGTTATGTCCCTGACGTCGTGGGCCACAGCGGTAGATGTATAGTTTTGCAAAAATTTTGGCGGACCATATATTTTTGCAAAATCGTGATAAAAAAATAAAAAAAATCGGCAGGTTGGTGTGCTGCGATGGGCCGAATGCCATTAATTTTGTGATTTCTGTGAGGAAGTCGCAGCCCACCACACGTAGTGGGCGGGGCCATATCCCAATCTCTATAATATGATTCTCTATAATATGATTCCTAGCCAATAAGAAGGCCAGGGAGCGTGGCCACGTCGCTCACCGCTCCCAACCGTCGGATCGAGCATGTGGACGGTCATGATCAGGCGAACACCAGTCATTTTGCACAAAAGGCCCTGGCTTCTCGAAATTAACATGCAGTTCAAGCAAACAACTCGGGCACCCGAACGAGCACTGGTGCAGCGGCGTAGGCGCACAACGCCCGAGCAGGGACGCCCAACCAGTGGTGCCCGAGCACAAGCCCCTGAGCAGCGTCAGCCGCCCGAGCAGTCGCTGGATCTACAATATGTCCTTCAAAAGGAGAAGAGAAGAGAAAAGAAGAGGAGGGAGGAGAAAGGGGCGGCGACAAAGTGCAGATCGACGGGTCGAGATGAGAGAAGAGGAGAGGAGTGAGGAGAAAGTTGCGCCATGTGGAAGCAGTAGCCTGGGAGGCTGTCGCGGTGAGCGTGGACGCGGACGCCTACCTCTCGATCTCCGACTCCATGTTGACATCGATCTGGCTCCCTCTCTACTTTGACATCGAGGATGGCGACCTCGGGCACTCCGTGGCCGGGGAGGAGGAGGCCGAGACGTGGGCGCTGCCCTGAATGCCGCGTCGCAGCCGCCCTGGGTGTGCACAGCCGCCCTGGGTGTGATTGTGTGAAGTTGCCGGTCGCCTTGAACGTCGCACGCCCAAGCCAACCAGGCGCGGGAGCAGCCGAGCAGCACGGCCCTGCCGCATCCTTTGCCGCCTGCTGCTTGCTTCGCTCCTCTTGTCGCCGGTCGCCGAGCCTGCCGCACGCCTGGCTGTCCACCCAGGAGGCAAATACAGACACACACAGAGAGTAGAGATAAGGTTGGCCGGCCGTGAGAAACAAGAGGTGAACGAGATTGGCAACGAGATATGGTTGGCCGCGCAAGCAACCAGGCCAACACGGGCCAGCCAAATCCTTTTTTTAAGAGAAATAGTCAAATCCTTTCTCTTTCACAATACAGCACTGGGCTGCACAGCAACGGACCGACTACATATAGTACTAGACCAAAAGTTAATAATGCCTACAAATTATGCTGAGATTTAAGAATAATTTTTCCATCAAGTTTTTGAACATGAGCTGCATAGTGAACAGCCATAAGTACTCAAATGGGCTGTACTGAAATATATTATCGGTTGAAAGTCATTTCTTTAAGTTTTCATTGAACATTCTCAAAACAATTATTTATGATTCTTAATTTTGATTAGAAAATTTTCTTAAGCCTAATTCAATCATGGACCTAATTGAGAAAATATATGAGACAATAAGTTATGGGCTACTCTATTTTAGTTCTTAGTTTGAATCTTTCTTGCCTGAGCAATAAACTGTGACAATCATAGGTTCCATTTGGAAGGCATTACCTTTGTAGACCTTCAAAAAAAAATGATCATAGATATGTACAATACAAAATATAAATCATAAGAACAAACAAAAACCACCGGTCCCAAAATCAAACCGATCTACTGAAATTGAGAAAAGATACATGTAATTGGAGGCGTATAGAAAAATCAGCCCCACTCACTGGTCAACCACGGCAACGCCGCGACCATTTCTAGTATCATCATGGATCTTGCATGAATTTTATTTTCTGTACACGCCGTTACAAACAGTAAAAATTCATTTACCAAAAACTGAACAGAAAAAATATCAAGAACCCCATAGGTAGCAGTCATGAACAGCGTATTCCACATGCTTAATTCAAAAAGCGGAGCACAGGTACAACAAAAGGGGCTCTTATGGCCACACAACAGCCTTTGGAAGTGCTGTTCACTGGACATCTTATGAAGAACTTTTCTCCAGTGGCATATCTTATAGATGTTACATAAGTACATATACATATAAAAGAAAGCTAGCTGTCAAGTAAACATTTGGCGGAAAAATATAAGGCCGTTAGAACTTTGATGTTGCCTCTTTGACCTCCTCCAAGGAAATAGCCTGCAACAAGTGCACAAGTAAAAACATTCTTGAGGCGTGTGTGCTAAAGATGTCATTGATGCATGTATTAGTGGGCAATACAAACTAAAAAGTTTTTTTTTTGATAAAAAAAGTGGCAAAGTAGTATTATGTAGCAAGGATGCAAAAGGGGGCATGCCTGGTCCTGTCCAGCAAAATCATTCTCAGGAGTGAGAAAAAGCATACAGTGGCATTCCTTCCTGAAAAAATAGACAATTCACATAAGATGTGATGCTTCAAGACAGCAAATAGTTTGCTGTTTCTGAATTTTCCTTTCAAGAGAAGCAAACTAGAAATTGCATTCTCAAAGTTATCTATCAGAAACTATAAACAAAATACATGGCACATGGGACTTTGTATTATTGCAACGCATATGCCTTCACCGTCAATACTGATGATATGGGATAGTAATAGAGAGAGCTAGCTGGGCAATCAGTCGTCTGGTACCGTAAATGAAAAGGAACTTTATCCTGTTTTGCAATAGTGCAGCATATCAACACAAAGTAGCACCGCTATAATATTTTCTCTATGCACTATCAATCTATCATAAAAATAGTCAGAAGTATTCGCAAACACACCTCTCACGCATGGGAACACATGGGCAGTTCCAAAATCCTTGTGCTACCTCGGCAGCTTTGTCATCATAATGTCTGGTTAGATTCACATGAAGTTTAGGATGAGATAAGTGGATGTCGTACGAATAATGGACAGACAATTGAGGGGGAAAACATACACAAGATAAATTACCTACAAGGGCACAGAGGAGCTCCAAGTGTATCCCTGTGATCAGCAAGTCCCTGCAAACATGTTATGGTTTTACTAAGTGAAGATGACATGATAAGCATTTTCAAATGCGCTAATATCATCAAGAAGCAGTTACCGAATTCTAATATTTACTTAGAGATGTCGATTGCTCTAAGAAAACCAGAGTAGAGACCTTGCACTCGAAAAAACTGCAGCTGATGAAGTTATACCGATCACAGAATGACTCGCCAGAAGCTAGCTATGGTAGGATTGTTCAATCTAGCAGTCCTTTGTTTTTTCCCTTTTTCCTCTTGGTCTCTAATGTACCCATGTTCTTTAGATATAGGGTTGCTGCTTTATTTCAGTAGTGATGCATCAATTATTTCCCGATTCCTAAAATCGCACTGAAGCTGATATCCTTAACATTAATCTGCTAAACAGACACTCCATCAACCCACTGCTCTTAGAACTTAGAAGGTGTGTCTTCCAGATTTGTGTGAAGAAAATAAATATCCTCGACCTCATGGTTCTCTTCAACACGACCAGTGTTAATTTTTGCATACAAGTTAAGCCATATTATCTGTCAATAAAACAAATTAACATTTTAGATTAGCACCATTCCATTCAGCAAGATAAGTTGAGCCGTCGTGTGGCCACCTAGTACAGATGAACTGCAGCGCATAGCCGCATCCCCTGTACCAGAAGCCAGAGGTAGTTTGCCTATCACCCGCTGCCTAACACTCCTCTGCTCCATTTACAACCCTCCGGTAGTCAGGTTATAGAGAAGGGAGTTCAGGCATCTAGAAGGCAAGTGGGGTTAGCTATCTGTGATTCATCATGAGGGTGACAATGGGATTAGTGCAGTTATTTCATCTTTATTCTTAGCATGAAGTAGCTTCCATTCTTCTCCAGCACATGGACCTAGTTGTACTCTATGTAATACATGGCTTAACTTGGTCACGATTGAGGAATGATGTGTTTGTCCTTTGGCTTTCATAAAATTCTGCTCATTCCTAAGCTTTATGGCATCAATACTGTCCAGATCTAGTTATCAGTTTATCGCTGTTCCTGGTCTTTGCTTCCAATCCACCCAACTTGTACCCCAAACTATATAAAACCAGTATCCTCTTGCTCTAAAGAAAACACCGGTGCTGAATCGCTAGTATACTCTAAACCTTGGTGTTAATTGATGCTTTGGTGGATGCCTTTGAAGTTGGGTCATAACCAGTACACGCTCCCGGATATTCGGAGGGTGCTAACCTTGATGACGACGGCAGTGACGGTTTTATCGGCGCAGAAGAAGGTGTTGGAGCGGCGGGCGTACTGCTCGGAGAACTTGCGCATGACCTCCAACGACTTGTCGTCGGAGGCGTCCGCTCCCGCGGCTGTCAACAACAGATTCCCATGCCGATCCCGTCAGGGGAGGGAGGGTACGAACGACGGATGCTACCCCAGAAATCAGGAGATTAGCGCAAACGTACCTTGAGCTCGGACCACCCATCTGCCGCGAGGACGACCTCTGAGCGCCGCCGAGGACGGGCGGATGGGGACCAGCCCCCCGCACCCGACGGCGGCGGTGGTGGTGGCGACGGTGGATGTCATCGCCGGCCGGTGCCCGCCCGCCGATCCGGATGGCTGCCGCGGTGGTTGAGCGGAGCGGAGCGAGGAGAGCTGCGGAGTGAATGGTCGGGAGCGGAGCGGAGAGATGGGGGAGCAGAGGCTGGTGAGGGGGTTGGAGAGCTCAGTGGCAGCGTGAGGACGGAGGAGGATGGGGAGGTGGATGGAGAGCAGCGGCGGCCGTGGATACTGGATAGAGACGGAGAGCCTGCGCCAACGCGATGTGGCGTGGGAGAAAAATATCCGAAGCCTCTTCACAAATCACAGATTTTATACAGGGAACACAAGAGGAGCAAATCTGGGCAACGAATTCCGGCAATATTCGATAGATCCGAAGCATTTAAAAATAATAAATCCTAACGTTGTTTATTGACAATATTTGATTTGAATTTACAGGATGTTTGATGAAAGCATACTCTACATCACACCACTATTTTTTATATAAATTATTTAATAGCGTGTGCAGTAAGTAGCAACGCACCAGTTACTCTCTTTTTTTTTTGCATCATGAATTTATGAATTTGATTGAGAGGAGGCTAACATTGTGCTTTGCTCCACACTTGTATACAACTATTAAATGCCCGTAGCTAGTCACGGTCAAAGTTATGTGAGATAGTTTTTTTAGATGAAATTTTATGAAAGACACCCTGTCTTGGCTTATCAGCCACCAGCCAGCAGTACTTTTCTCTCACAACAAACCAACCACCAAAGAACCAGCCAAAGAAGATTTTCTCTCAGATCAAACCAAAGACACAAATTACTACCACCAAACCACCAACCGAATGCCTGAGAGTTGATACAAGATAAAAGAGATAATGAATGCTATTATTTAGTGGCTACTGCTTGAACATTACGTGGTACTTCAAAGCAAAGTTTTAAAGCACCATACTGCATTTTGTGGAGATAAGAGTATCATTTTAGCCTAAATGAATCCCGCATAAAGTGCTCACAAGATTATTTAGAACCTGCTTTGCTGATTTCAACATAATCTTATAGACAATTTAGATATTTCTTAAAACCTCTGTTTTTATTTATAAGGTATGATATGATTTTGTGTGTCGGTGTTTTAGACCGGCAACCTATTAAGGGGAGTACCCGAAGTAGATGAATGTGGCCTCGCCGAGATCGGTAACTCGAAGGAAGAGACACGTGGCACACAATTTAGACAGGTTCGGACCGCGAGGTGCGTAATACCCTACGTCCTGTATGCTGCGTAGCTCTGGATTGATTGGGTACGATTACAAGATGGTGTAATTGTACGCCGTAAGATGAGATTCGATGCTAGAGAAGGGTCCCTGCCTCGCCTTATATAGTCCGGGAGGCAGGGTTACAAGTCGGAGTAGGGAGAGAGTACTAGTCGGGTACGTCTAGGAGTCTTCCATACAGTGCGGGACATGTACAGCTTCCTATCCGAGTACTTCTCTTCCGTAGTCCTTGGGCTCCACGCCATCAGGTGCCGTGTAGCTCAAGCCGGATAGTCCCAGGGGCCCACCGAGTAGTCGGTCCTGGTACCCACCGAGGTAGTGGGCCCAGGGAGGTCCATACGACTGTGCGGTCTTTCAAATTATATTTGAATAATTAAATTATTTTGTACTATATTATATATGGTTATAAACTTATGATCTTTATAGAGTATATTTGATTACAAATTCAACCATATAAACTTAACATTATAAAATTTAAAATTGGTGCTTCAATAATTTGTTAAAAGTTGTAAAATTTGGATTTTAATATGTGTGCGTGCTTAAAAATGGAGAGAGCAATGTTTATAGAATTATAGTGTTGACTCTTTGGATCTTTCATCGACTCCGAGAAGGAAACCACACATGTCCTGATAATACACAATATCTATGCACTACATCATTTTTTAGTAAAGCAGCATGGAAGATGGAGGATACAAGAAGAATGTGTACAAAAGTTTTATGAGTCATAGACCTAGAAAAATCCATACTAAAAAAAGAATTGTGCACCGTATCATGACCATGGTCTTTTTTTAGGGTGCAATCGAACTTTTCTTGCACTAACACCAAAATCTTGCGTGCCTGCGAAGTGCGGAAATGCCAATGATGTGGTACCATAAGGTAATTTCTTTGGTCTCTGTATCGTGTTCAAGTAATTGCTGAGCAGTTCTGAAGAAACGCCAAAACCTCGCACAACCCAATATGAAACAAAGATTTGAATGCTTGCATTTTCATTCTAGATTTTATATGGAAGAAGCATCTTCAATTCTTGATGTTTTACAACTCCTGGCTCAGTGGGAGCATACATGATACAGCAGCTACGAGATTCAAAAGGCCCGTCCAAACATAAAAAAAAAAGAATGGGGGGCCTTGAACAACTGAAGATGCTACACCTTCCACATGGACATTGGAACTTTTAACTGCTTCCTTGATAAGACGCAGATCACTCTATATATTTACAATGGGTCTCGAATATTTTCCCGTTCATAAGTATCCTCTCTAGCTGCACAGAGGAATGAAATAATCATCCGACCTGCTGCCCTCTTAATTTTTGCTTTCGTCATCGTCTTGCAATGAGTCCAGCCACGTTTTGGGCAATGTTTCTTTTGGCCTCCAGTGAAATTGGTGAATCACCGATATACATGTCGAAGAAAGCCTCTGCTCATTAAACAATAATCAGTTATAAATTAAGGAACTATACTGTAGCGTACTAGGCCAATAGAGGAAATACTCATTATTTGTAGACTTTTTCTTTCAATACAAGGAAAGCAAAGTGGCGAAATATAGCATCTTACGTAAATATTTACTTAGCAAGATTTTACTTACTGCAAAGATCTTTGCTCTGCACAACACCGATTTGTCTCCCATCAACTGCAAAGAAAATTAGAAATGTTCTTGTCAAGATCGATCCAATATTACAGTGAACAGCTCAAAAGTTAGCTGGCATTACTTTCTGTTATCAGCTTCCCATCTGGTGTTTGACAGACGTCGATCTTTGTACCCTGCAGTTATATTGACAGATCTATTATCAATAATCAATGTAATAATGCAAAGCACAAAGGACGGATGCAGAGTCACTATATTCAGATCTAAAAATTGATTTATAAAATGCATCAACGGAAAATTTCCTGGATTCTAAATCTATGGTATATTTTAAAGGCATACTAAAACGAAACAACTGCAGTTATAGTCCTGAATACTCATATTATTTAGCTTGGCTTCAATATTATTCATACAGAAAAAATCATACTAAACTGTAAGGACTGAACAAAATATTGGTGTAAGTTCATGTTCACCGCTACCACGAGGAACAGAGGGTGTAGCTAACTAGTCAAGTGATCACAGTTACAGAGCACCAACAGACTGGACCTTACCGCGGGTATGGGGATATCCTCCGTGAAGTGTGAACCAAAGGTCTTCAAGCAGTGATAGTCTGTGTTAGGATTCATCTGGGGGAATGAAAAAGTAAAAGGCCTGTAAGTATAATGTTCTACACCCTACAAAATAGTAATTATGTGCAGTAGCAACTAAGTTAAAAGTACCTTCTGAAGACGCAGACCAAGGGACTTCTCAAACACACTGCAAAAGGAATAAAATAATTATGAGCCTCGTCTCAGAAAGACTATTTTCTGTGTTAGAAAAGGAACACAAAAGTTTTCTTGTTGCTTACTCGCGCACTGCACCAACGCTAAGGCCATTGTAGTTAACTACCAACCTAACCCTCATATGAAGGTTTTCCCTGGAAAATAATAGTATATGTAAGTTCAATTAGAGGATCATAGAATGCATAAGCCGAGCTGCTGAGTTTTGCACAATACTTTCACAACAATAAATTCAGCGTCAACTTTCATAAACCTAGGGTCTACTTGCCCCCTGAATAAATATGCCTACTCTGAGGATTAAGTGATCAAGTGAGGCTGTGAGCTTGCATTAGCACCTATCTGTTATGTGCAAGTGTCATGAACATGCTGGCATGAATGACACAAATACACACATGCAGAAATAAGCAGAAACCTGATGATAAGATATCAACTGATAGGAATTAGGAAGTACACAGTGCTCCCAAAAACCACATAGCAAAATAACATATCCAACTCAACTGATACTCCAGAACTCCTACATCAATTACAATGTTTTTTTTGCAGTCACATTAGGAGGTGAGAGGCCTACGCATTTCTTAAAAATGCATGGATGCAAACTCATCCAGGGCCTGTTTACAAGAAAAGGATTGCTCTAGGAAATTTTAGGATTTAGTGTAAAAGTTGTACCAAGAACATCAGATTCCAAAACCTCCTTTCCAAACAGACCCTTAGGGTAAGTAACAAACTTTGGGAATACTCACAAAACAAATTCTGAAAACAATATAGAAATGGTGATATAATAATAAATCAATATACCTCAGAAGATCTCTATAGAAATCAGGGTTCTCCATCAGTTTGTCCGTTGGAACAGATGCATACTTAGGACCCAGCTTCTCATGAACAGAATTGGGTTGCATATCTATGAGAAAATTTCATCAGGAACAAGAAGACACTTCCCAAATAAACAGTATTCACAGGAAAACTGATACAAACAACAGAAACAATTTAAAAATTATGTAACTCACATAAACCAAAAGCGTACAGGTTCAGATTTTTGACCCTCATTACTCTCATGCCTTTCAAACCTACACCAACAAGGACCTGCAAATTTAATCATCAACGGAAACTGTCACAACGAGGCATCATTGCATCAAAACAAAAAACTGACAGAATGATATAAAAACTGGAAAGTGATATATCAAAACCGAATACTGCAAGTCATTCACAATCCACAAAAGGAGTATGCAGATACAGTATGAGCAAGTGATCAATATACGCAATATATAGTCATGTAAACTTCTATTCGACATCGTCATTCGTCAAAGAAAAATTACAATAACACCACAGACATAAGTCTGACATATCCCAACTGGTAATTGACACCATTAGCTTGTCTAACTATAGAAGTGGTACATCCATTGTAAGAAGTTATTATAACTTCTAAAAATGAAACGGAATCATTTTTATCAAAACAAGGGAAACTAGGATTCTAAGAAAAAGGAAAATACCGTTGCTGATGAACTGGAGTCATCTTCCAGAAATGGTGGAAACTTGATTCCAGTTTTTGGTTCAATTGCATCTTCTTTAAAGATAGTACTTGGCACAAGAGAGGCGCAACTTACGCACTTTCCTTCTACATAAGGCTGATCCACCAGTCTGCTGGTATAACCATCAGTATTTCTTAATGTGATTGCCTCTGCAAGCATTATTGGTGATCTTGTCCATTCAAACAAGGAAATGATCAGTCAAGTAGCGACGGATATATAACAGAAACAAGAACAAATGATGAAGCTAAGAAAAAGAGACAAAACAGAAAAGAATAAGTAGAGTGCATCACAGTTACAAACAAATTGTATGGGAATATCAGCCTTACATATTTTCGAGTGGTGGTACAATAGCGGCAGCGCCAGCTAGGGTGAGCAGATTGCAGGTTCCTTGCTTCTCAAAATCATTGTACAGTCGCACAATCATTGCATTTGCAAGCCTAGCTAAAAGTAACTGCATTGCTTGCTCTTCTCTTTCTAGAAAGCCGAACTGCAATGTAGTCAAAGTTTGCATGTGGGAGCTCACTTGCTTCATACGCAAGTGATAAGATCTAGAACCAGCCGCTGCTATAGCTGACAGCCAGTGGAAAATCTTAGGATCAGATGGTCTAGAAAGCCAGCAAAAGATAGCTCTGGAAAGCTTGTTGAGGCGATTAAAAGCTCCATGGACCATTACATTTCCAGAAGAACAAATCTTCCGGTGATGTCTTAAAGAAGTCCCCATCATAGTACCAGCATGCGAAAACAAACTCAAACCAAGATCATGAGACATTGGAAGCTCTGGTGGGAACTTGCATATGTATCTCCTGTCAATATCAAGGTTGGATAGAATTAACTGATTGGGCTTCATTGTGAAATGTTCTTCCAAACACAGGCTTCTGAATGTAGGAAGTCGAAGGTTGGGAATATGTGACGAGGAAAATTTAGTAATCTGTCAACTGGAATAAAGTAAAAGTTGAATCAGATAAACAGGTCTTTTATAGTTAAAAAAAAGTATAGGCATCTAGCATGGATATGCATATGATGTTAAATAAAATATTTTGCATAGAAAATAAACCCAGAAAGACAAATACTATCCAATCTTGACTTTGTTCTTACAACTTTTTAGACCAGTCAACTTTAATAGGCTAAATTTTTAAAATATGGTAAAAAAGGTTGAAGGAGTCCAACATTAATTCTGACCGGGAACATAACCTTGCTAGCTAAACATATTTGAACTACAAATATTTCAGTAAAACGAAAATTCTTTTTTTAAAAAGCCTTTTTGTTGACCAAACTAATCACACAAGACCATCACCTGAACACAACGCCTCCAAGAATGAAAACTTAATCAAAATTCCACTTGGACCCGACCATTATGCCAGCAAAGCTTTTTTTCTACGACCGAAATCCATCTTATTAAGCTAATACCTGATACTTGTCTCAAAAAAAAAAGCTAATACCTGATACCAACTCCATGCCACCTCACGATTCCAACGACCGACAAACAACCCCGAAGACGAGCAATCCGGTCTAAAAAAACGATGCTTCCTCGAGGCGGATCAACAAGCTGCTACGACTACGAAGACAAACCCGCATTCACATCTCCCCCCACCACAAGTCCACAAATCCAAGAACACGAAAAGAAAGCTCGAACAATCACCGCCACCGGACCTGTGGGCTCCAAATCGCCCGGAGAGGAGACCGCGGCAAAAGCAGGTGAAGGGCACGAGGAAGCAGGGAAGACCGCCTACGATCCGCGCTTCCCTTTCTCGATCCCCCGGCGGATGGATTATCGCGGATTCGGGCGCGGGATTAACCAATATACGGCCCAGAATCCGAATCGGGTGGAAATGGGGAGGCGAAAAGGAACTGCTCCGGGGATCCTTTGCCTCCCCAAATCCGATTTGCTCTCGCCGGCTCGCCGCGCCCTCGCCTCCCGCAGGGTGAGAGGCGAAGAACGCGTGCTCGTGCTCTCCGACGTGTGCTTTTCTTCCTTCTCCCCCCTTGCCTTTGAAGGTGAGATAGCCAAATATGGCTCGGTAGCTTCTCTCCTTTTTTTTTCCACGGCGGTCACATAAAAGTTCCTAGTTTCTACCCAAGTCCTCCTTTCCGTGCAAGTCCGGATCCTGATCAGATAAGATGAAAGTACAGGGGGTTGATGGTGAGATCTCCCGATCGTTCTGGGAAAGGTGCTTGTCCTTGTCGGGGAACCGCCGGGATATTCCGCGGGATGGTCGGACGGCCATCAGGGTTCGGTCGAGCGAGTAGGTTCGCCGGCGGTGGCCGTCTGGCCGTTGATGTGACGTGTCCCGTGGAGTTCTCGCGCGCGGACCGCGGAGAGGAACGCGGACGTCGGCTGAAGCACGTTTAAAACGGACGACGGGTCTTTGACTCTTTTCTTCGATTCGAGTGACCACGTCGACCGGTCGACGTGTTCAAAGATTTCACAAGTAATTTGATTTGGGTCCTTCTTTGACAGAGTATATGTGTTTTTCCCTTTTTTTTTAATTTTTCGCGAAAGAGTGCATCGCGAGTCCGCGGTTATGCTATTGAAGAAAAACCATATTTCCATGATCTTCTCATCAACTTCTAATACCGTCGACCCATCAAATGGTTCAGAGAATCAGAGGTCAAGAGTAGATTTCTTCGATCGTTGGAAATGATAGTTGAGGGTCAAATGTGCTCCTTATATCCCTTTAATGTATTATTTTTGACTTTTTTGAAAATTGTTCTCGTGTCGTTTGCTTCACCTCACGCTGCTAAAAACTCACGACTCCACTCAGTGTGCGTCACCGCCACTCCACCACTGCAACCAATATCGTTGGCTCCACTTGCATTATCGCTCCCATGTTCTCTGTGTGGAGACACGACGCAAAGTTTGCTTCACCTCACGCTGCTAGAAACTCACAACTCCGGTCAACATGCGTCACCACCAGTCCACCACCTCAACCAACATTGTCGGCTCCACTTTTCTCGCTCCCATCCTCTCTGTGAGAAGACACGACACAGAGTTTGCTTCGCCTTACGCTGCTAGAAACTCACAACTCTACTCATCATGCGCCACCACCACTCCACCACCTCAACCAACTTGTTGGCTCCACTCGCATTATCACTCTCGTCCTCTCTGTGTGGAGACACGACATAGAGTTTGCTTCACCTCACGCTGCTAGAAACTCACAACTCCAATCAGCATATGTCACCCCACTCCGCCACCTCAGCTAACATTGTTGGCTCCACTTGCATTCTTACTTCCATCTCTGTGCGAAAACACAATACAGAGTTTGCTTCATCTCATGATGATAGCATCATGATTCCATTCAACATGTGTCACCGTCACTCCAGCACCTCAACCAATATTGTTGACTACACTTGCATTCTCGTTTCCATCTTCTCTATGTGTTGAACCAGCTTAACGTGAAGTCGTGAAGATCTCCACCCCTCGGGATGAGGAGGAGGAGGAGGAGAAAAGTCCTCTATATCCAAGAGTTGAATCCATCCTTGATAGAAGAATGTGATGCAATTATTTCACTCCAAGAGTCAAAGTGAATTTAGCATGATCAGCAACTTTTTTCCCCACGGGAATAAGAACAATTTTCATAGTGGAACCAGCAATTGTTATGTCCCCGTTAGTTTAATAAAAAAATGTTATGGTTTTTAAGGGGCAAAAAATTAGTATAACTAAGGGCCCCTTTGGCAGAGCTGTAGTTGTGGCTGAAACGGCTGTGACTGTGGCTGCAATGGTAAAATGACTTCTTTGGTGAAGCTAAAACTATTTTCTAACGTGTTTGACAAAATGGTTGTGGTTGTGGCTTCTATGTATTTTTCATGTCACATGTGGGGAAGAAGCCGCGGGAAGCCACTATTTTTGGCTTCACCTCCGTAGTACAAATTGCAAAATGGCTTCTCCATAGCTTCAGATTGGAAGCCGTTTTTTATTAGGTGTTTGACAGGACTTCGATAAAAGCCGGTGGAGAAGCACTTAGAAAAACGCTGCCAAAGGGCCCTAGCTCCACACGGGCCATTAGGACACTTACAAGACTGAGTATAGGTAGGTATCGGATCACACAAAAGTCCTCCAAGCCCACCACCAACAGGTCGGCTCAAGAAAAAAAAAGTGTAGCCCATATAAAAAGCAAATCGAAGGCCCACCAGGCCACCACGGCCATGATCGCCACAGAGTTAGCGCCACAAAAAAAAAAGCAGCATGTCTCGTCGTCTCGCGTCCGCCCCCGTAGTCGTGTTTCTCCCCGCGTTGCCCGGCCTCTTCGCCACCCACCCCACCCGCGCGGCCGCGAAGCAGCAGCTCCACGACCACGGGTCCACGCCGGCGTTCCGCGTGCGCCATGCGCGACAGCGCCGGACAAGGGCAAACTCGGCGCGCAAATCCATTGGCCGGCCGGCCGGTACCCCCCATCCCGTTCGGCCGGAATCCACCTCCCGCTGCGCTTGCCAGTGCCAACCCATCCAGCCTCCGATGATTGGTGTGGAGGCCAGGGCGCCCGCGTGACATGCGACGGGCGCATTTCCGGCGACGGCGAGCGAGCGATAGACGACGTGTACTAGAGTAGAGTCAATACAGAGGTGACAGGTATCGGTACTGATGGATTGATCTCATATATTCGTGGTCGACAACAGCAGGAACCGGGGAAACGAGCGGGGTCACGCTTTCCCACGGACGGACGCTCTCGACGTCTCCGGTCTCCACGCCGTCGCCATTGATTCTTCGTCCCAGAACCTGGCCGCCGCCTGCCGGGCTGGCAAGCATTCCGCACGACGATCATGGCTACTACTACTGTCTCTGTCATCCTAGGTTCAGTATGGACGCCTTGAACTTCCGGAGCAATTCACTAACCCCATTCAGAATGGTGCAGCACAATCAGAAAGTTTTAGGGACCGCAACGGCTTTTGGAATGCATCCCAAACCAAACTGACGGGCTGGCTAGGCGTGTCTGTTCTTTGATTCTTTGCCTGCCTAGTATTCCAATCGGTGTCTTTACAAACCTTTCCCCACTGAAGTCTGAATCACACAGATCCTCTCTAGCCGAGTTAAGCTTCAATATGAGCGCCTCTAACCATCAACAGCGATTGGCCGATTGATTAAAGGCATTCACCGTATGTGTCACTCAACTGGGCTGGCAATGGCGGTGGTTCATTGGCTTGGTCCTGCCCTCAAAAAAATGGTCAACTGGTCCTACACCCATTCAATTTGCACCATAAGTTCGTTGATGGAGCAACAAGCACATAAAAAACATGTCACAAATGTACAGTCAATGGCCCACTAGTTTCTTGACTTTCCCTCAGAAAGCAAGCACACTTGCTCGGCTGCTCCTCACTTTTTTTTTCTCGGCACTATTGTTCCTTCGGCACGCGGCCACGCTGTTGCAAAAGATCGTAGTTCCTTCCTTTCAATATTACTCAAATGAGAACTTCATCTATTTGGAGTACTCAAATGAGAACTTCACCAACATCTACTATACACCAGGCTCGTGTCATCTGTGAAGGTCAGCCCAAGCACACTTGCACTTGAATATAAACGTCTCTAACCGTCAGCGGTGATTGTGATTGTCTGATTGAAGCCATTCTCGTCATGTTCGTCCCATTCACCGTGCACGGCAATCGGCATGTTGACCGCGCAACCAACCACAAGTGTATACTAGTACTCGTATACGTAAACATCAGCAAGTAGCGAGCATAGAAAACGTGCCACAAATGCGCGCCGTCAACGGCTGCGGCTCAACGCCCCCCCGCCGCTTGTCCTTCTGTGTGACCGTCTTCACCACCCAGCACCCAGCAGGACAGGTCACAGGCACGCACACACCTCGGCTGCTCCCCAGACCCCACCCCACACCACAGGACAAGTCTTGGGGGCCCACCCCGATGGACAGAGCAGGTCGCCCCTTGACCCGGATGGCCGGATCCATATTCCATCCTCGAGACCTCGAGCGCCTCTTTTGACGCAAGAAGAGAAGAATGGATGGATCGATCGCATTCCGGTGCCTGCGTGGCGCCGCGGGCTGCGCCGGGATGGGGAACCGCCCGATCTCGCGAGCCCATTGCTCGCTCCGTAGGTCGTCGCCGTGCGTCCTTGAAGAGTTGAAAGTCAACACGCGCGCGGCACATGACGACACGGGGACACGAGGGCACAGGGAAGAAGGGCCGCATGGGGATGGGCGGCCCGTGGCCGAAGCTTCGTTGGCACGGGAGGCCGGCCAGCCGGAGCCGGATCGATCCAGTTCGCCGCGCGCCGCCTCCTCGCGTCCCGCCGCAATCCATTGGGCAGCAATCCATTGGGCCACTTCCATATAGGAAAGTCAATGTGGTGTGAAGGGAATGCAAGAGAGGTTTAGTGCCACCTTGCTATTCTATGAAGATGAGGACCAACTAAAGATGGCAATGGGTACCCAAAACCCGAGTACCCGACGGGTACGTTATTGGGCAAAATCTTATACCCATCGGGTATGCGGGTACGGGTGTGGGTGTAGACTACCCATACCCGTCTACCCGCGGGTAAGAAAAACCCGCATAAATAACAGCCACCCTAAGTCAAGCCACCCTAAGTCATTTAGCTCATATGGTGCATGAATTTGGTATATATATTGATGCTAATGTGTTACTCTATTAGCTTGTTGCAATGATATGGTTATATCAATGTTTATAATTTGTAACTTGCTAAAAAGTTGGAATTATTTATTATTTTTGTGTGACAATGTCCGATATATTTATGTAATTCTCGGGTGTGTTGTCGGGTACGGGTTATCCGTCGGGTAGAATTTACCCGACGGGTACGGGTATGGAATCATTTTCCTACCCGTGTGCATTTGCGGGTAATCCGACGGGTAAAATTTAGTCCTAGTGGGTACGGGTGGGCACTACCCACCGGGTATGTACCCATTGCTATCTTTAGGACCAACATACAAGGGAGGCTCTTGTAGAGTACTTCAAGTGATTGAGTATGAGCAAGAGAACACACGCACACGCGCGCGTATCGCGTATTTTCGCGTGACTTGTGACTTGCGACGATGCGTGATCGCGACGGGTTCCTAACCGGTGTTTCTCTTTTTCGTACTGTTTTGTTTTGGCCCACATCACCAACACCTAGACTGCCACGTCTGCCCTCGGTGCGGGATAAGCACGTCCTCGAACGTGCGGCGGCTTCGTGGGAGGACGTCGAGAGATACCAGGGGGCGGTTCCTGGATATCTGGCAGATCGAAACATGGGCGGCTCAGGGTCTTCTCTATAAAAGGAGACGTCCTTTTGACGGGAAGAATCACGCCACAACTCATTTTCTCATCTACTCCGCTGCGCGCGCCGCCGTCCGAGCTTCCGCCGTTCCTCCGTCCACCGTGCAGCGGATCGAGGGAGAGCGGTGTCTCCGAACCAACGCCGGTGTTCTGAAGGCCTGCACGGTGCGGCGATCGGAGTTTACGGGAAGCGTACTCGCGACCGCTCGTCACTGCTTCCTCTACTCCGACTCGTTCGCGCCTACATCGACTACATCTACATCGTCCTCGACTTCCAACCATCTTCAACCTCGTGTGTGTTGCACTGTAAGTATACCGTTTGCATCTCTTCCTGCACATGCAATGATGGATGTTTGGATCTGTTCCTCTTTTGTATTCCTAGCATGTGTAGGGTTCGTTGATCCCTCTTGTATTTTTGGAGTACTAGCGTATCTGTTTGTAGTTTTCCGAGAATCAAATTAATCTTGGATCATGTTAATTTTGTAACACTCGGCACGGAGCGGAGGGCCGGTCCGGCCGTGTCATCGCCAGGCGGCGGCGGGGCACGGCACTACCTTACCTGGCCGCTGTTACGTCACGAGCGCGTGCTCTGCTGAAGGGGTCCGGTCCGGGCCGGGTCGCGCGTCGCGTCGCGTCTCGTGCGGGTCGTCGGCTCGTCGCTGCTGCTGTGCGCGCGCGCGCGCGTCCGCATGTGCTGGCTTCTGCGGTCGTCGCCGTTGATCGCACACTGACAGCACGTGCGAGTGCGAGCCTTTTTTTCCCTTCTTCATCGAATCGACACGTTAACGTCCATCGGACGATCGATCGGTGTGTGCTCGTGCTCGGTAGTCACCCAGGTGCTTATCTTCTCTTTCTGTACGAAACGTGGACACACACACGCACAAAAGGAAAAGGATCTCCACTCGCTCAGGTCAGGTGGGGTCGTGGGGAGTGCCGCCCATGGCGTCGTTGTTGGTGTGCACAGACAGTGTGGTCCACTGGTCCTGTCACGAGTATATTCTGTGTCTCCCGTGCTGGAGCCTGAATGAAGCTTTGATATGTGGGGCTTTGCTCCGAATCAAAGGGTGCGTTTGCTCCTTCTCTGTTTTCCTGGCCGGGCTACCTCTGGTCAGACTCCCTCCAACCAGACTGTCAACATGCATAGTGTCGTTGTTTGGTTGCGTGCACATCCAGAGCCAGGCTAGAGAGATCAGACGTTTAGTTGCTTGTACGGGATAAGTCGCATGAGATAAAAAATATTAAAAAATATGATTATAATTTTTATTTTGTACAAATACGGTTTTAGAGGACTTATTTTATCTAATCATGTCTTAATTATCAATAAAATACATTAATATCACTTGATATTTACTAATTATACACTAATACATCATTAGTGGGAGAAACAGCTGCATGAGCCGAGCCTGGCTCTGCAGAAACGGCCGTTTCTGGCGTTTCTGGGGATGCAGGCAAGAGGAGGGAAATTGCATCTGGAGAGCCTGGCTCTGGGGGCGGTGCAGGCAACCAAACGCCGCTCGCCTGCACCCCGTGAGCCTGGTTGGCCCAGAAACGCGAACCAAACGCACCCAAAAGCATTTCGAAGAGTAGCTCCCAGGAAAGAGACGGTTCAAAAGAAAGGTTAATCACCTTCATCATCAGGTTTATTATTGAGGTCCCATTTGGTTCACATAAGTAAGGTGACTTAAAGTGCAAAAAGTGCAAAATAAGTCACATGTGAAACCAAACATCCCTGACTTAAAGTGTTCCAACTTATAAGTTGCATAAGTAGCTCCAACCCTACTTAAAGTGAGTTATTTCCACTTTTTCCTCTACCACCCTCTGTGGAGCCCACTGACTTATAACTCACTGCAACCAAACATGACCGACTTAAAGTGGCGTAACTTATAAGTCAGGTGATTTATAAGTTACCCTACTTATGGGAACCAAACAGGGCCTGAGTCGGCTATGTTTGGATCAATAAGTGACTTTATTTTAGTCTCAGTTCCTCCCTTTTCAAAGTTGCTACAAATTTTAGTTCCTGAGACTTGTGAGACTTCTTAGTTGTGTTTTCATTCCTTTTTAAAGTTTGTTCTTCTCTTTTCTCGGCAGTTGTTTTTACCACTAGTTGTTTTTTAAGTTGTACAGAGTTGTCTTGGTTGTATTTATTTCTATTTGTATTTTGAGGTTTCTTATACCTTTTTCCCTTCTAATAAAAATTACGACAACTAACTACGACAACTTTTTTGTCGTTCCGTTAAAAAAAGACGACTTGCGAGACTTAAAGTAGTGTATGGAGCGTAATAAATAAGAGAGCGTCCCAATAAGTAACCCGTTGGTGATTTATTGGATTACTCCCTCCGGTTTGGTAAATGAAGTCGTTTTGGATATGATTTGAGTCAAACATTGGGAATATAAATCATGAATAACTTTCAAGTCATCAAGTTTGGAAATGTGAAAACTACATGAATAGATTTGTCTTACAAAATACTTTCATAAAAGTATACATATGTTAATTTTTAACAAATATTTTTTATAAAAGTAAGAAGTCAAAGTTGTACTTTGGAGACCGTGTCGCTGTTCTAAACGACTTCATTTACCAAACAGGAGGGAGTATTATGGATTGAGAATAAATTTAGTCCCTAATAAGTCATCATGTTTGCCACAAAAGTAACCTAATTTAAGCTGGCTAAAACAAACAACTACAATCCAAACAAACCCTTAATATCTCTAGGCTAGCTTCATGTAAGTTGTGGGTAAATGGCAACATACACACTCATTAGATGGGATGTCACAAGCCATGTGTGGGGCTCCATTAACACTACATGCGGGTGCCTCTGCTTTATTCCCCTCCTCGCTCATCGGTAAGCATTTCACTATTAAAGAAGATGAAAAGTTTGATCTTCGCAAAAGTTGTTGTAAGATCAGGTTAACAACTTAATTATTAGCCATGGCATCCCGTAGTGGCGGGTGATTTTGCGTCGTCATGCCAAACTGACCCCTATTTGTCTCCTGGACAATTTGCAACACGATGAAAAATATCGTGTTGTTAACATGCTCTTACACTTTGTTTTTTTTTGGCTCGTTAGAGTTTTGCTGCTTTGTTGCTGGCGTGAATGTACTCCCGTCCCATATAAAAGTGCAATCCTAGCTTTTGAAAAAAAAATCCCACAAAGAATGCAATTTAAAAAACAGATATAATCATCTTCTTAATTAAGTGGTCAAATTTGATTTGCATGGCAAAACTTACTGCATTTGACCAACAAATGAGGGTGTTAGAGTCTTTTCATTCCTCCACTGATCTGTCAAAAAAAACTAAAATTGCACTCTTTTATGGGACAAAGGGAGTAGCACTGACAAATATAAAAATTATGGTTGTTAAGTTCCCCTATTTCAATTAATCTCCAACAGGTACAGGCTTCTCTCTCCGCCGCACTTAATAGAGAGAATACCAACTGCAACCACTTCTTCATTGTGCCCGTCCACAGGATTATGAAAATATATTCAGTCACGACCAACTTTATTTTCTAACCGAAAATATATTCAATCACGACCAACTTTATTTTCTAACCTTTGGGGAAAGCTCATTTGCCGCCACCTGCTAATTAAACAAAAACAGTGGAAAAGAGAAGCCCACTATTCGAAAAAAAAAGGACATGTGAAAACAACTCCTGTTTGGTCAGACGTTGGGCGCGTTATGTATACGTACTAGTAGGCCCGGATGCCGCACAGTATACATACAGTTAGCTTCTGAACCTTTCCACGCGACTGTACATTTTGAGTACGTAATAGACCCGTGTTTAACAGGTCGTCTATGAGTTCATGCAAATGATTTTGTGTTGAATGAGATAGCGTCTAGAATCTAGAGCTCGTGTATGGGCACGCTAGCTGTGAGGTCACACAAATATTTCAAAAAATCAGTCAAACACATTAGTCAAAAGGGGAATGACTGCACGTCCATTTTTCTTTTTACATAATTTGTGAACGGAAATTGTCATTTCAAGGTTAATACGTATGTTGTTTACTAAGTTCACCGATTTTCAACAAGTACCCATATATGCTAAAATCATCTTGCAACCATTTCCAGAAAAAATAACGATAACGGTGGCATGCACACATAGGTTGTGGCAGATTTTTTTTTGAAAAATCAATCAAATGCATTAGTCAAAAAGGGGGATTAAGGAAGGGCTACATGAGTCCACGTCCTTTGTTTTTCATAATTTGTGATTTCAAGGTTAATACGTATTTTGTTTACTAAGAGCAATGTTGGGGAAGATGGCCTTCGGAAGTCTCACCCACGTCCGTCCAGGCTGACGATTTCAGTTCGCGCGCGGTTTCGGTCACGCGGAGAGACCTTTGCATTATGGGTATGACGGAAACACTAATGTTGCTCATGTTACGTGAGTTTTGTTGCGCAGGGATGGTCCTCCGAGGCGGTGCCGGCCTTCGGTGCCGAAGGCACAGGTGGCTGTACTTCGGCGACGAAGGTTCGAGAGGGCCAGAAGCACTGCGCGCCGGCCGGGAATATCGCGTCCGGGGCCAGCGGCGGCACGGGCGAGATGTCCGGAGAAGCGCGACGCGACCGGAGCAAGATCCTAGGCTGCTTCGGTACCGAAGGTGTGGCACTCCTGGACACGTGGCTGCCGCGAACGTGTAAAGAGGGCACCGTACGAGGCGGAGACAAGGGGTGCCGCGTGTAAAGGTGTTTCGGCCGTACTAAGACACGCTGGAGGCCTGTATGACGCGGGGAGTTACTGTTATACCCTTGTAAATTGTTTAAAGCCGTTTGTCAGGAACGGAAAAGGTGTAATTGAGGCAAATGACTATACCCAGGGGTCTCCTATAAATAGTGAACCCCTTGTAATGAAACGGACACATTGTAATGAGAAGAGAGTACCGAAGGCGATAGCTGGTCTTACGGTCTTCGGTCTGCTGAGTATTTCCTTATTTTTGTACTGTGTTGTTAAGTTTCAGCATTTCCCTTCCTTGCGTAAGTAGAAGTAGCAGCCTCGTGGTAGCAGCCGAAGGGAGGGAGAGAACTCAGGGGGCTGTTGTGTCGGCGTCCACCCTTCGGGCCCGATTCCCACCAACAGTTTGGCGCCCACCTCGTGGAAGAATCCAAGACCACATGGCGAGGACCCGTTCGGCAGGCGCCGAAGCCACAACGGCTCAGGCGTCGATCCCTCCGCTCGCATCGAAACCCGCCAACCCGTCGGCTTCGGCCATTCAGCCTTCGGCGGGGACCGGTGCTGGGCCGAGCGCTCCGGAGGTCGAGCACACCACTTCGGGGATGTTCGAGGTCAGCCTCGAGGGGCTGGGGGCTTCGGCGCAAGACATTGAGGCTCTCCGAAGGATCCGGGCCCTCATCGCAGGCAAGTCCGTGCCGGCTCAGCTTGAGCAGGAGACGCGCCCATCCTCGTCGCAAGCGCAGCCATCCCAGCACCAGGACGCGGTTCCACCCCACACCGCTCCCGACTCCATCGACTTCAACATCAGGCAGGCCGAGCGCTACCTCGCTCTACTGCAAAGCCAGATCGCTGGCACGACGCCGCCGCAGCAAGTCGCTCCTACGCCGCCTGCACCAACACCGACGCCTGCCGCGCATGCTGCGCCGGCGGCCCAGCAGCACGCCTGGCACACCCTACAGGCCATGCAGGCTCAGCTAGATCAATGGAGGCAGCAGAAGGACGCTTCCGAAGGGCAAAGCATCGGCCACCGCCAAGAGAGGGGCAGGTGCAGGAGCACTTCGCACCCGACGACGCACCACTCCGCAACGTTGTCCCGGTGTCCCCGCTCTCGGTCGAGCTCGAGAGTGCGCCGTGGCCTCGTCATTTCAACGCAAACACCCTGCCCCAATACGATGGAGACTACGATCCCAAGGAGTTCCTGATGAAGTTCGAGGCGGCGGTGGAGTCCAACGGAGGCGAGACCACTACGAAGGCAAAGGCTCTTGTGCTAGCACTCAAGGGAGAGGTTCAGTATTGGTATGCAAACATACCGAAGGGGCACATAACATCTTGGTTTCAGCTGCGAAACAAGTTGCTATCCAGCTTCAAGGGTATGCAGGTCGAAGAGCTGGACTCCAATGACCTCGTCAACATGTGTGTCCAGGGGGACCGAGAGTCACTGCAAGAGTACATGCACAGGGTTGTCAAGCTGACAGCGCGCGCCAGCGGTGTCCGAAAGCAGCATCATCGATGCCATCGTTGGGGCCTGAGAGTTGGAAACTGCCAGGATGTGCTCGACAGAGTCAAGCCGAAGTCTCTGCAAGAACTCTTTGAAGTCATGCAAGAATACTACAAATCCGACAAAGGCCGCTGCCGAAGGCTTGACCGGGCAAATGCAGTGAAGAAGCAGAAGCTACAGGGGCAGTGGGACTAGCCGAAGGGGTGGCAAAATCAGCCACCGAAGCAAGCAAACCGTCAGATTAACAACTCTGAACCCCCCGACCAGAACCAGAACCGAGGCGGCGGCGGGCACAAGGGTGGATACAAGAATAGCATAGGGCCGAAGCCGCAGCAGCACAACCCACCTCAGCGAGGCGGCGGTGAGCGGTTTTTCTGCTGGCTCCACGGAATCGATGCCCAGCATCATACACACCAGTGCCCCTCGGTGGTCAAGATGAAGCTGGAGTGGGAGGCTGAGGAGAAGGCGAAGGCAGCAGGCATGGCCGTGAACCACGTCATGAAGTACCAGAATGCGGGCCAGTTTAGCGCCCTGCCACCACCATACCATCACCAGCCTTACCAACCTTCAGCACCCGCGCATGCCTTCCACCCACCGTAGCCATATACACCTTCGGCGCCACAGCTGCCTCCGCCCCCTCCCATGCACGCGCAGCAATCTTCGGTCTTCGTGCCTTCGTGGCCGAACCCAACCGCCCACCATCAAACACACTACACCCACACCCAGCCACCACCACCACCTACACCAAAGCAAGAGGCCCCTGACTCTAGCAGCTCGGGAATGATGGGCATGGTCAACATCATCAACGCAATCTCCGACGGGTCCAATGAGCCGGTGCATGAGACGAAGAGGCAACGGCAAGACTACTATCGAAGCGTGTCGCACATCTGCTTCGGCAAGTACTTTCATTTGCCATGGTCCCACATCCCGATAACCTTCAAGGCAGCTGACATTCAGCTGCAACACTACCCTCACAACGATCCGCTCGTCATAAGAGCCAACATCGGCAAGAACACGAAGTACTACTTCGGCAATGACGTGGGGAGAATCCTGGTGGACAACGGCAGTTCAGCGGACATTTTGACCTGGCAGTGCTTCACTGGCATGGGTTTCAAGAAGGAAGATTTGAAGAAAGCAGAACACCCGCTGTACGGCTTCGGCAACAAGAGGATCGAAGCCCTGGGCAAGATTGACGTCAATGTGACCTTCGGTCAAGATGCCACCATGAGAACCGAGATCATAACCTTCAATGTTGTTGACTTTGTGTACCCGTACAACGCCATCTTCGGCGCAACACCATCAACAAGTTTGCAGCAGTCATCCATCAAGGATACCTGCTGATGAAGATACCAACAGCAGCGGGGGTAATTTCGGTGTATGGCAGCCAGGAGGAGGCCCGAAGAGCCGAACGCAACACGTCGGTACACAACAGACAAGTCCATGTCATCAATGAAGACAAGGGAAACGAAGTTGCGGTAGCCGAAGAACAAAGGGCCGAGGCCCAAATGAGGCAATCCATGAAAGGGGCCGAGGCTGAACGCATGAAAGCGGTCGATGTCACGAATACAGTCCCCCTGTGCGCGGACGTGCCAAGCAGGACCGTGATGATAGGCACCGAAGTCAGCACGGAGGATGAAGGCAGGCTCTTGCAGTTCCTTCGTAATAATCAGGATGTGTTCGCATGGTCCAAGTCCAATTTGACGGGCGTCCACCGCTCGGTCATAGAGCATGCTCTTAACACCGACCCGAAGGTCAAACCGAAGCTGCAGAGGCAGCGACCAATGTCAGCGGACAGGGTCAAGTCTGCGGAGGCCGAAGTGCAAAAGCTGCTCGACGCAAGAATCATCAGAGAAGTCCAGTACCCCGTCTGGGTGGCCAATGTAGTGATGGTGCCGAAGAAGAACGGCAACATGCGCATGTGTATTGACTTCACAGAGCTCAACAAGGCGTGCCTGAAGGACCCTTACCCGCTGCCAAGGATCGACGTCATCATTGATCAGGCAGCCGGTTGTGATATGCTGAGCCTCCTGGATTGCTTTTCCGGGTATCACCAGGTGTGGATGCGAAGGGAAGACGAAGCTAAAACCGGGTTCACGACCCCTTTCGGCATTTTCTGCTTCGTCAGGATGCCCGAGGGCCTACGCAACGCCGGGTCTACTTTCAACCGCATGATGAAGCTGATCCTGGGCAGTCAGCTGGGGCGCAACACCTCGGCCTACGTTGATGACATCGTCATCATGAGCGAAAGAGAGAAAGATCACATTGCAGACCTGACTGAGACCTTCGACAACATGAGGCGAAACGGCCTCAAGCTTAACCCAGAGAGGTGTATCTTCGGCATCCGGAAAGGGCAACTGTTGGGATGCATGGTCTCTAAGCGGGTCATTCAGGCAAACCCCCAAAAGATTGAAGCCTTACGAAGGATGCAGTCTCCGAGCAGCAGAAAGGAAGTCCAAAGACTCAAAGGCAGAATAGCCTCGCTGAACCGCTTCATCTCCAGGGCTGCCGAGCGAAGCCTACCCTTCTTCAAGGTGCTTCGTGCGAACTCAACTTTTCAATGGGGCCCAGAGCAACAACAAGCTTTCGATGAGCTCAAGAAATACCTTGAAGACGCAGCAGTCATGACCAAACCATCGCCGAAGGCTGAGTTACTGTTGTACATCGCAGCAACCGACACAGCGGTTAGTGCAGTACTTGTGGAAGAGCGGAAGGAGGCAGATGCTCTAAAGCAGTTCCCCATATACTATGTCTCCGAAGCCCTGAGCGGCTCAAAACTCTTCTATTCCGAAATGGAGAAAATGGCATATGCTGTGGTGATGGCAAAGAGGAAGCTCCGGCATTATTTCCAGAGCCACAACGTTTCAGTCCCTACAGCTTTCCCTCTCCGGGACATGTTTGAGAACAAGGAATCCACAGGAAGGATGGGCAAGTGGGCTACGGAGTTGGCGGAGCACGTCATAAGCTTCGTTGCGCGCAGTGCGATAAAGTCTCAAGTCCTCGCTGATTTTGTAGCTGATTGGACGCCTTCGGCGCCGAAGGGGGAAGTAATAGTCACAGAACCAGTATGGGAAGTGCAGTGTGATGGTGCATACTGCCACCTTGGGTCAGCGGCTGCGGCAGTCTTAAAGTCCCCTTCGGGCATCAAGCTTCGTTATGCCCTGCGGCTGAACTATGACAACTGCACAAACAACGTGGCAGAGTACGAAGGCTTGCTGCTCGCACTTCGGAAGGCCAGGGCCGTGGGAGCAAGAAGACTTGTCATCTTGACAGATTCTGAACTTGTCGCCTGCCACATTGGGAAAACTTACAAGGCAAAAAACCCTGACATGATGCAGTACCTGTAGGCTGTCCGAAGCATGGAAAAATTTTTCATCGGCATCACAGTGCGAAGCTTCCCCAAGAACTACAACAAGGAGGCCGGTGCCATTGCAAAGGCAACCGCGCTGCTTGAACCCTTGCCACCGGATGTCTTCTACGAAACAACTACCGTGGAATCTGCCACCGACGAAGCAGTGCCCCCCAAGTTCGTGAATGCTATACAGAGTGAGGACTGGCGCGCCCCAATAGTGGCGGCAGTTAGGGGTTACTACGAAGCCGAAGACGGCGTCACCAACAAGAGGGTGGCCATCAGAGCGAGAAACTACCACCTCATTGACGGCAACTTGTACCGAAAGGGGGTGTGTGCCCCATTGCTAAAGTGCATATCGGTCACCGAGGGCAAGCAACTACTCCACGAGATCCACAGCGGCATGTGCTCACATCACCTCGGCACGAGGGCCTTAGTGCAGAAGGCTTTCCGCCAGGGCTTCTACTGGCCTTCGGCGGTCGCAAACGCACACGACATAGTACGCCATTGTCCAGAGTGCCAGCGCCATGCGCCCTACAGCAAGTTCGCCTCCAACGAGATACAATTGTTACCACCGGTATGGCCTTTCGCTCGGTGGGGTATTGACATCGTCGGCCCGCTACCCACCGCACCCGGAACTACACTCACACAGTTGTGGCAGTCAAGTATTTTCCAAATGGGTTGAAGCGAAGCCATTGTTGAGTATCACTTCGGCCACAATTCAAAAGTTCTTTTGGCAGAACATAGTATGCCGCTTCGGCGTACCGCACGAGGTCACAGTGGATAACGACAAGCAGTTTGATAGTGCAGAATTCAAGGAATTCTGTGAGTACTTGGGAACCAAGTTGTGCTTCGCTTCGGTCTACCACCCGCAGTCCAATGGGGCGGTGGAGCGAGCAAATGGAGTCATCTTCGCCGGCATCAAAAGAAACATCACTGATCTGCCCAAGAGCAAGTGGGCCGAAGAGCTACCGAGGTTAATCTGGTCCCATAACACTACCACGTCCAGGACCACTCAATTCTCGCCCTTCAAGCTGTTGTACGGGGAAGAAGCCATGTTGCCCGAAGAACCGTGTCTGGGCACTTGGAGGAACACTCCCTCCGGAGACGAAGACCTCAAGGCTTCGGTTCAGAACATTGAGGAGGTGCGCTTACAAGCAGCCTCAAACCTGTCGGCTTACCAAGATGAGACCCGGAGGTGGAAAAACAAGAAGATCAGACCGAAGCTCATACGGTCAGGGGATCTGGTGCTGCGTAAGGTGCCGAAGGGAAGGCTGAAGGGCAAGATGCACGGGAAGTGGGAGGGCCCGTTCATAGCAACCGCGACAGCAAACGAAGCAGCATTCAAGTTGCGCCGGTTGACCGGCGAAGAAGAGCCTTACACTTGGAATGTGGACATGCTTCAGAAATACTTCGTCTGAAGTAGCTGCGAGCATCTAGTGTAGATTGAGTTACAGTAGTTCCTTTTTCTCTTTAGTCATGTTCAGGAGTCTGTATCATATGTACATTAAGTAGTGGGGGACGTACTCTTTTCCTCACGGGGGAGGCTTCGTGGTTCCCCTCCGGATCCGCGAAGTGTGAGGTTTTTAACAAGGTGGCCCTTTGTACCCTTTTCTAACATGTAATATAAGTCAGTGTTCCCCCATCCCTTTGTGTCCAATTTCTTTCTTTTCGAGAATGCTTTCGCCACACTGCCGAAGCTATGCTACCCCCTTGAGGGGGGCATAGTCTTCGAGGTGGTCTTCGGCGGGGTAAGTGACGGCCTGGGCACGGATCGCATTGGGTGCGCGCGAGCCAAGCCTGTCACTTATCGTCGTGACCGAAGGAAAAGTCCGCTTGATGCGGCATAAAGGCCACGATTCGGCCCGAGTAAACGCACGCCTGGAGCGTCGCGTCGGTCCCGATTTGACCGAAGAGGAAGTCCGCTTGATGCGGCATAAAGGCCACGATTCGGCCCGAGTAAACGCACGCTTGGAGCGCTGCGTCGGTCCTGATTTGACCGAAGAGGAAGCCCGCTTGACGCGGCATAAAGGCCACGATTCGGCCCGAGTAAACGCACGCCTAGAGCGCTGCGTCGGTCCTGATTTGACTGAAGAAGAAGTCCGCTTCACGCGGCACGAGGCCCCGATTTGGCCTGAGCTAGCGCACGCCTGGAGCGTCGCGTCGGTCCTGACTTGACCGAAGATAAAGACCGCTTGGCGCGGCACGAGACTGCGATGTGGCCAAAGAAAACGCACGTCTCGAGCGTGGTAACTTTTTTGATCCGAATGAGTTGGTCTTTACGAAAACACATCAAAGACAACGAGTTCGGTGCAAGCTGTGTCCAGAGGGAAAGCGCGGTGCCACTTCGTCTCAACGCGTCTAGGGGCAGTTTCGTTCGAACAAGACGCGAGGATAGCGGCGCCGGCTGGAGGCAGCATTAATCCTAGGAAAAATCACGTTGACGACGCGGTAACGAAGGGCGCAAATGATGGGCACAAACACCCTCGTTTCTTTCTCTTATTACATTTTTAACATACAATGTACTTCGGGGCAACAATACAGTTTTACAAGGATACAATAATGCAATCACAATACATTTCGTCACAAACACACACTTTACAAGTCCGCTGGCGCCGTGTCGCTCCGGCGTGCCGCGAACACTTCCGGGGGGGGGGGAGTTCCGAAGTCAATCACTTCAAGTCTTCGCGGCAGCCCGTAGCCCCACCGAACGATCAATCTTCGTTACGAACATCTTTGCAAATCTCATCGATCAACCGAAGATACGCAATATCTATAATCTCCAATGCCATCTCCCGGAGCTCGTTGTCGGTAGGCATCCGTCCTGCGCCGAAGTCGGGATCATAGTTAGTGAGCGGGCGGTCATTCCGTTTCAACCTTCACAGCTGCGAAGCTTTCCGACGAGGCGTCAGGAATTAAATACATATACTCAGGTGGTCCAAGGACCCCCTCTTCGACCGGCTCTATTTTTGGGACGACCCCTTCGGTCACGTAGGGGTCCGCTAAGTTTCGCTTAGCCACCCTACGAGTGGCTCGTTCCCTAAGGATGGCCTCCCGACGCGCGGGATCCTTCGAAAAGTCCACAAAGAAACGCTTAGCGGCTTCGTTGTGACGGCGGTAGCGCTCCGCGCGATACGACAAAAATTCGGAGTACGACACACCGGGGTGACGAATGCTAAATTTCGTCCATACGTTCGGTGCGACAAAAAGAGAGTTTAAAGGAAGAGGCGAACTACTCGCACCTTCGGCCCTCTGCGCAGGAACCACCGAAGGAACCTGCGCAGAGACACCTTACATTAGTTTCCTTTACAAAAATTCATGACTTCAGAAGGAGCGCGTTTCGTCTGTTTACAAGGTCAAGCCTGGCGCGCTTCAGACCTCAGCTCCTTCGGTGACGACGGGGGCTTCACTTGGCGCGGCGGCTGCATCGGGGGCCTCAACGGACGCGACGGCTGCGTCGGCCGCAGGCTCTGCAGGAGCCTCGTCCCCGGGAGAACTGGCGGCCAGTAGTGCGGCCTCAAGCTCTGCGGTGTGCCGCCTCCGAAGCGTCCGCTGCAGCGTCTTCTTCGGTGGTGGCAGCGGCCACGACGACCTCACTTTGTGCGGGCGCAGACTCCACTTCGGAAACAGGAGCGGTTTCGAAGGCAGTAGACGCGGGAGGGGCGGTCCCTTCGGCAGCCTCGGTGCGCTCGACCTCAGCTGCAGGTTCCGGTGCGCCCTCCGCGTGCCCTTCTTCGGTAGTTGGCGCCGTCGTGTCCTCGGCAGTACCAGCTTCGTCGCCGGGAACGCAGGTGACTTCGCCCTCTTCCCTTGCAGCAGCCTCGGGACCTCCGGCGGTGATAGGTGGAACGCCAGGCATAGCGATCCAGTTCCCCTCCGTCATGAACTGGGGCAAGGGAGGAGTGCCGCCAAATCGAATCCGGATGCGATCGTAAACACGCTCTTGCAGCCGAGGCCTTATCTGCAAAACAACGAGGGCAATATGTCAAAATAGGTGCGAGAAGACACCACTTATGGAGCCCTAAAACAAGAACAGAAGTGGCCTCGGTGTACCTGAGCACTCAGACGAACAGACTCGTCCAAAGTGAGACGGTACCCGCGCTGGGCGAAGAAGGTGTTCATGAAATTCTTGGCAAGGTTTTTGGGGAGCACGGGGAGTTGTGCAACGTTGAGATCCGCGTCGGTGGGCCATTCGAAGTTATCCTTCGTGAGCCGGCGGAGATCGCTCTTGCTGATCGTCTTCTCCGAAGAAGGGCGATCTGAAGGCACCAGCGAGCACACGGAATACGCTAGCGTGCGAACCCCCACCGCGGCCCCGAGCTCTCCGAAGATCTTCGTATTCATGGCGATGAGGTCGAAGCAGGCATTCACCCATTCATAAAATGACTCGACGGTGCACTAGGGGAATGGGATAGGCGGCGCGCCAAGGTTGCACTGGCCCAGCAGCTCCAAAATGTCGGTGCGAAGGGCTTCCGCGCTCCAAATGTGATCCGCCCGGTACCGCTCTAGCGTCCCGCTCAGCTCGCTCGCTTCTTTCGGCGCTTCGGCCAACTTGGCCTCCTTGTCGACAAGCTGAGCGTGCAAGTCCTCCTTGGCGCTGCTCAGGGTCTCCACGTCGTGGCGCAGTGTCTTAAGGACGGCTTCGGAGGACTTCGCCGCATCTTCTTTCTCTTGCTGCAGCCTCCGGGTGCGCTCTTGTTCGGCAGCCAATCGCCCCTCCAGCTCCGCCACACGGTTTTGAAGCGAGGTGACTGCGGCAACTGACTCCTCCTTCGACTCCTTGCTCTCTTGTTCCAGCCTTCGGGCGAGGCATCGAGATGCGATGAAGGCTTTCAGGGATAGATCCCCGCACGCGGTAGTGAGTTCTGCCGCGGTAAGCTTCCCGAAGTGCTCCTCTTCATGAGGAATAGCGAAGCTTGCCCCTGCCTCCTCCAGGAATTGGCGCTCGTGCCCGCCACTCGTCAGGCACAGGAAACGAATCGTCTTCCCGCCAATCAGCTTGGCTTCGGTGGGAACCTGGAGACGGACAGCGGCGGCTCGGGGTTCCTCCGGCGTCACCCGGTAGCTGCTGCTTTCGGGCTCCTCATCTTCGCCTTCCTCCGCTTCAGCGACGATATCATCTTTTTCGATAGCTGGGGCCGAAGGGGAGGCGGATTGCTCAGTACCATCAGAGGACGTGTCGGACGAGCTGGTGGAGGTGGAGCTGGAGTCGTCCTTGTCGCGCGGAGCTTCGGCGCCAAGGGCGATGGGGCTCGGCTTGCGGGGAGCGTCACCAACAGAGGACATGATGCAGACATCGCTGTCGTCATCGCTATCTTTCTCCTTCGGGCTGAGGGGGACCAGCAGTGGCCCGGTGATTTCCCTCCTGGCTCCCGCCGGAGGTGCGGCCGAACGCAGTGGCACGGCGGCAATCACGTCACCAACGAGGCCGGTCTCGACATCGACGATCCGGGTCCTCTTGGGTGATGTGGGCGAGTCCGCTGGCCGCCCGCCGCGTTTCTTCTGGGCTTTCCCCTCGGCGGTAGCAGTGGCCGCAGCAGGGGCGCCCCTCCTGCCGGTTTTCTTCGGAGCAGCGCGCGACGAAGTCGCCGTCTCCTCAGCGTCTGCCGGCGGCAGCAAGCGTCGCAGCTTTCTTCTCGGCTGCCTCGTGATGCTTGGCAAACCCGACGCGTTCAGGGGGGTTAATCTTGAAGAACTCGAATACTCGGTTCGTCCGAGATCCGTTCAGCTCTGCGACGGTGTCCTTGTACTCCTTCGGTGAGACAGGACCAAGGATGAAGTCCCCGTGAGCCTCCACCTTCCTCTTCCTAAGCATTGCGGACAAATAATCTCAAGCGGTCAGCAACTCAAGCATCCGGAACATAGCGAAAGGCAAAATCCACCGAAGGACGCAAAATAACTCACGGTCGGAGGTGAAGCCAAAAACCTTCGTCCAATCGGGGCAGAGAATACCCCCGATGTCGTCCGCCCACTCGTCATCGGCCATGGACCAGCCGTCCACCAGTGGGCACATCGGGATGCTGCGATACTCTTCCACGACGTCGCGCGTACCGTACTTGCGCGCGAACCGGCGAAGCATCATCATGAACTCATCGCCTTCGGGGCACGAGGGGTTCTTCGCGTAGGACTCGTGGAGGGGTGGCAGCTCCTTTGTGGCCAGCGGATGAGACCCTCCGGAAGAAGGGGGGTTCACCGTGTAGTAGAACCAATGTTGTTGTCAGTCTGAGGGCCACTTGTTCCGATACGCGGTTACAGGGCTCACCACGCCGGACTTATATGAAAAATTCAGACAACCGAACTGGCAGTCCTTCTCCACAGATTGGTCCCCCTCTTCTTCGAAGACTGTCCACCGCTGGTGGTGTACCTGATGCGCCGAAGCGAACCCTTCGGCAGAAGGCTTGATCTTCGTAGTCCGACATATCCACGTGTACACCGACAGACGTAGGATGGCATTTGGAGTGAGTTGGTGCAAGTAGATGTCGAAGTACCGGAGAATCTCGACGACGGCGGGGTGCAGGGGGGAAACGAAGCCCCGCGTACAGCAGATCGCGGAAGATGACGACTTCGTTGTCCCGCGGCCACGGTACAGTTTCCCGTCCAGGGGCTCGGTCGGCCCCGACCATGCGGTTCTTCACCAATGAGTCCACGTCGGTCTTGTCGATTTGGCTCCGGCCGAACATGTACGTCTTTGCAATCTCCCTCGCGACAGCATCGCGTCTCCGCTTCGGCGCCATGAGTGCTATCTAAGCGCGGAGTGAAAACAGAAGCAGCGAGGGCTGGAGGAAATCTTACAGCAGTACCTTCGGAGCTCTCGAGCGTCGTAGCTATAGGTTGCGACCGCGGTGTGGGGCAGCCCAAGGATCGGCCCCCTTTTTATAGTAAATGAGCGCTGATAATCACGCCGATGACAATCGAATTTACCGTTTTACCCCGATAACAACTTCTCACAACGGTAAAGTTTTCAAAGGGCAGCGCACGTCTTTTACTCGGATCCGCGTCAGCGTGGGCCGCCCGGGGGAGTTCCGAAGCCCATTCTTCACCTCGAGAAGGGTTGGTCGTAAGTTCGGCCCATCTTGAGGTTAGGACGGCCCTCACTGACGAGGGGCTACTGTTGGGGAAGATGGCCTTCGGAAGCCTCGCCCACGTCCGGCCAGGCTGACGATTTCAGTTCGCGCGCGGTTTCGGTCACGCGGAGAGACCTTCGCATTATGGGTATGATGGAAACACTAATGTTGCTCATGTTACGTGAGTTTTGTTGCGCAGGGATGGTCCTCCGAGGCGGTGCCGGCCTTCGGTGCCGAAGGCACAGGTGGCTGTACTTCGGCGACGAAGGTTCGAGAGGGCCAGAAGCACTGCGCGCCGGCCGGGAACATCGCGTCCGGGGCCAGCGGCGGCACGGGCGAGATGTCCGGAGAAGCGCGACGCGACCGGAGCAAGATCCTAGGCTGCTTTGGTACCGAAGGTGCGGCGCTCCTGGACACGTGGCTGCCGTGAACATGTAAAGAGGGCACCGTACGAGGCGGAGACAAGGGGTGCCGCATGTAAAGGTGTTTCAGCCGTACGAAGACACGCTGGAGGTCTGTATGATGCAGGGAGTTACTGTTATACCCTTGTAAAGTGTTTAAAGCCATTTGTCAGGAACAAAAAAGGTGTAATTTAGGCAAATGACTATACCCAGAGGTCTCCTATAAATAGTGAACCCCTTGTAATGAAACAGACACACTGTAATGAGAAGAGAGTACCGAAGGCGACAGCTGGTCTTACGGTCTTCGGTCTGCTGAGTATTTCCTTATTTTTGTACTGTGTTGTTAAGTTTCAGCATTTCCCTTCCTTGCGTAAGTAGAAGTAGCAGCCTCGTGGTAGCAGCCGAAGGGAGGGAGAGAACTCAGGGGGCTGTTGTGTTGGCGTCCACCCTTCGGGCCCGATTCCCACCAACAAGCAACTCCAGTGGGGGCCTCCATTCCAAAATTTAGAGGTTAGGTGCAAAAACTCAACTCCAGCAGACCCTCTAAATGAGCCTCCATTTTGCATGACCCTCCAAATTCCCCCTCCAAGCCTCCATTCCCAGAGGCCCTCAAAATCCTTCTCCATCTGTGGGTCCCACGTCCCCCCACCCGGGTCTTCTCTACCCCGCGGAGGAGGTGAGGCCAGCGCTGCCGTCCGCCGCCTTCGGACGCCGCCGCCATCATACCCTCCTCCCCCGCGCCGTAGGAGCTCCTCCTCACCGTGCGCCATTCCCGAGCCGCAAGCCAGTCGAAGCTCCACCACGCCATGGCCGCGTGCGTCTCTAGCGGCTGCCATGGTCTGGGCTCACCCCACCGGACCAGAACCGTGAGTGCGGAAGCGACCCCCGAGTCAGGAGGACGCCGCTAGACCCACCGCGGGGAGGAACGCCTTGAGGCGCGCGCGCGCACCGGCGGCCGGCGGCGCGTCCGCGTCGGACGCGGACCGCAGTAATGGCGACGAGATCGCCGCGTGGCCAGGGCGACGCGGTCAGGGACGGCGAGCGCGATGATGAGGTCAGGGACGGCAACCGGGACCTCCTCTGCTCCCCGACGATGACAACTGCGCCTCCCTTGCCCTTTCTTCATCCTCGAGACAGTGGTGGTCCGGCCGAGCTCCAGTGGAAATATGAATCCGGGCCTCCATTTTGAAGTGGACCCCGTATGTCATAGATGGAGGGCGTTATCTTCCTCACAGCAGAGCAGAGGCAAGGGACTAGGGTGGCTCTGGTGGCCGACGCCGCAACCTTGGCATTGGGCGCCACTGCCGATGGCCGGTGGGGCCGAGCTGGACCGCACTCCGGTGGCGGCGGGGTTGTGCGCCCGTGCCCGGCGCTCTCGCGCGGCGACGGTGAGGGGCGGCGCCGCCGGCATGAGGTCGCGCCGCGCCGGTCGGCGGCGGCGGCATCTACCGGCCGGGCGCCACCGGCGGCGAGCTCGTGCAGGCGGTCCTGGACTTGGGGGCCGACGACGACAAGGTCGGGTCTCGGCTCTGGATGTGCTCGCCGCCAGCCGAGTCGAGCTTGCCAAACTTTATGTCGCCCGACAATGGGTGTCGCGGGATCTTGAATTCCCGGCGCTAGGAGGCAAGGTGGCGAGCAAGAAGTGGCGGAGGAGGCAGAGGAGAAGTTCGGGCACTCATGGGAAGCGGCGGTTTGAAGATGGTGGAGCGGAGACCGGGGATTCGGCTGGCGGACTAGGGAGCTCGGCCAGACCACCACTGTCTCGAGGATGAAAAAAGGGCAAGGGAGGCGCAGTTGTCGCCGTCGGGGAGCAGAGGAGGTCGCGGTTGCCGTCCCTGACCTCGTCGCGCGCGCTCACCGTCCCTGACCACGTCGTCCTTGGCCACGCAACGATCTCGTCGCCGTTACCGCGGTCGCGCGTCCCGACGCGGACGCGCCGCCGTCGCCGGTGCTCGTGGCGCGCCCTCGAGGCGTTCCTTCCCGCGGTGGGTCTAGCGGCGTCCTCCCGCCTCGGTGGTCGCCTCCGCACTCACGGTTCTAGTCCGGCGGGGCAAGCCTAGACCATGGCAGCCGCTAGAGACGCACGCGGCCCTGGCACAGTCGAGCTTCTACGACGCGGGGGAGGAGGGTAGGATGGCGGCGGCGCCCGAAGGCGGCAGACAGCAGCGCTGGCCTCACCTCCTCCGCAGGGCAGAGAAGACCCGGGTGGGGGGAAAACATGGGACCCACGGATGGAGGGGGATTTGGAGGGCCTCTAGGAATGGAGGCTTGGAGGGGGAATTTGGAGAGGCATGCAAAATGGAGGCTCATTTAGAGGGCCTGCTGCAGTTGAGTTTATGCACCTAACCTCTAAATTTCGGAATAGAGGCCCATATGGAGGCCCCACTGGAGTTGCTCTAAGATGCGTGATTCTCCATCGAGTATATATACGCAGAATTCTAATGTAACAACCATTTAAACGAAATTGACAATCGTGCAGTTTGAACTCATGTCATCATGTGCATCGGTTTCGCGTATTGAAAAAAAGTAAAGAAGGTGCACAATTTGCTTATACCTCGATCGTGATCTTTTTCGATGATTGCGTGACTTTAACACGTTTGTGCATATCTGCACTTGTTCATATATATAACACACATCTATGAGGGTGTTTGGATCCCTTAGTCACCTGACTAGAGTTTCAGACTAAAACTTTTTAGTCAGCCCATGTTTAGATGATGACTAAAAGTAGTCAGCACTAATTGTTCTTAACATTCAATTGTTTTTCTCCCTCCTTTTTCTCTCCTCTCCTATCTCTTATTGTGCCCACATAATTACTGGGAAGAGCAATTATGAGGAGATTTTAGTCACTAGGACTTGGGTGAGGGGTGACCCTTTCGTCAAGGGTGTTTGGAGGTTTAGTCACTTTGATTACTAAAATTAGTCTCTAGTATGTAGTCACTCATGGATCCAAACACTCTCTATGTGGAAGGCTTTCTAAAGAGACAAGGAGGGTGGCTGGTTCACTTCCATATAACTTTAACTTCGAGCTAACATTAATTTTTAGCACGTGAAATGCTTCTAAAGTTGTAACCCGCTCACTTTGTTCCTTCGAGACGAATAATCATTCAACTAACCGGGGCATCCCAACAATATAAAATGACATCACAACTAAAAACCAATCAATCAAAAAGAAAAGAAAAGAAAAGGAAAGCAGAGACCGCAATAACGACACGAATCATTGGGGAAACGGCCGAGGCCAGGCCTAGCTAGCTTGCAAGTACGCGCGCGCACACAGACAGATACGACAGGCTGGTCGTGTTGGCCTGTTGGGAGTTGGAACGCAACTCCAAGATCGCACAGCACGTACAATCCCATCATCGTCCCAATATATATATATATATATATATATATATATATATATATATATATATATATATAGGGGTTTAGGGTTTAGGGTTTAGGAACTCTTACCAAAAAACCATATGAAAATCGATAAAAAAAACATCATATAACAGACAGTAACACCCTAGCTAGCTAGCTAACTGCCCTACCACTCCCTGCCGATAAGAACGAGCGGAGCCGGAGCCACATTTTCGGCGACGGCGAGACCCCAGTGGTTGGCGTGTCACACCATCTCCGGTAGCGCTGGGCTGCGTCGAGCCGTCCGATCGAAGCCGCACACGTCAGCGGCCACCACCACGCTTCACCGAGCTTTCGCCCAGGCACTCAGCTAACGAACGACCCAACCCCCCCCCCCCCCCCCCCCCCCCCAGCAATGATCCAAAGCACTAGCTATTCGATCACCTGCCGAATTAGCTAGGGGATTAAGCCTAGTTTAGCCCGGGTCAAAAAGGCGACGCTTCTCCAACCTCACCCACCTCGAAGCCACCCCATCCGGCCGCACGCACCCACAAAGCTGCCGCCTTTATATACGCGCGCCGTCCCTCCCTGTCCTCCAAACTCGCCATTCCGGCATCCCGCTACCCACCAGCGACACCCGATTCTTCAACACCACCACTAGGCAGTCCCCGGCCGGAGCGGCGAGGGTGCAGAGCAGCAGCGGCGACGTACGTGAATCGATTGGCCGTCATGGGGCTTAGGAAGCGCCTGCTGCGGTGCTTCGGCTACGGCGGCGAGGAGGGGGCGGCGGATAATCAGGAGCAGAAGGATGCGGCGGCGGCGGCCGCGGCGCGGCCGGCGGCGGGCGGGAGGAAGAAGCCGACGCTGCGGCGGCTGAGCACGGCGAACCTGCGGTCGCTGTCGCTGCAGGACCTGTCGCGGAAGCTGGAGACCACCAAGCTGCACGCCTTCACGCTGGACGAGCTCAAGGCGGCCACCAAGAACTTCTCCACCTCCAACTTCCTCGGCGAGGGCGGCTTTGGCCCCGTCTACAAGGGCTTCGTCGACGCCCGCCTCCGCCCGGGCCTCGAATCCCAGCACGTCGCCGTCAAGTACCTCGACCTTGAGAGCGGCGGCGTCCAGGGGCACCGCGAGTGGCTGGTACGACGTCCCTACCAGTCTACCATCCATTTTGCCATACCAACCTGTCGACTGTCATCGTCCTTGCAATAACGTTAATCAATCGCGTGCTGATGAATCCTCTCTCTCCGAATCCGATCTGATATGAACAGGCGGAGGTGGTGTACCTCGGGATGCTGAGCCACCCGCATCTGGTCAAGCTGGTGGGATTCTGCAACGAAGACGATCAGAGGATGCTGGTGTACGAGTACATGCCCAGGGGCAGCCTGGAGAACCACCTCTTCAAGAGTAAGTGCTTCCCCAATCACCAAAAAGAAAAAAGAAGCTAAAATTCTTATTCGTGGTGGAATTCTCTGATCGATTGGCGGCTGACAGTAACATCTCGTGTGCGATTATTGCAGATCTCCTCGCGTCGCTGCCATGGTCGACGCGGCTCAAGATCGCCGTCGGCGCGGCCAAGGGCTTGGCGTTCCTGCACGAGGCGGAGACGCCGGTGATCTACCGCGACTTCAAGGCATCGAATATTCTCCTCGACAAGGTAAACTTTCACTTGCACCCACCTCTCACTCTCAGAATCAACAGCTAGCGTTTACAGCACATTCGCCGGAGAAATCAACGGGCCGACCTCATTTCTTTAGGCTTTTACTACTGCGGAGCCAGCCATTTAGGACGATAAAGAACTGCATGATTAGCACCTAGTCGCTGTCAAGTTGCTGATTGTTTATTTACCATGGGAAACGGATCCTCTCTGTTATTGTTTCTTACCTACACCTACACGCTAACCATGCTATTTGCTCGCACGTTGTCAACGATCCCTGCCGAAGCTTCGCTTCGTTCGTTAAAATTCTGACACTCGTGCTCAAATCTGATTTGTTCTGCACCTACCGACAAAACTAGCGGCGAAAGCATCTGCTTTTTTTTTTTAATTCTAGGTGCCGGCCGTTAGGGATAATCTAATTTTAGTATAAAATAATTTGGTTAGTTTGGAAATTGCAACCTAATACTTTTGTAGCAGTTGCAAAGTGTAACCATCCTTGACGTGTGCATCCCCAACCATTATTGTGATGCACAAACAATACAACATTGACGAAGTCAAGTGTACAAAAGCACAGTAGTTATCCTTATAAAATTGTTGCTGATCTTGACACTATAGATGACTGGATGAGATGAGAACACACACACATATGTTGCTGAATTCTGACAGCAAGTTTCGTATCTTCAGGACTACACGGCGAAGCTGTCCGATTTCGGGCTGGCGAAGGAGGGCCCGCAGGGGGACGCGACGCACGTGACGACGCGCGTGATGGGCACCCACGGGTACGCGGCGCCGGAGTACATCATGACGGGCCACCTCACGGCGAAGAGCGACGTGTACAGCTTCGGCGTCGTGCTCCTGGAGCTCCTCACGGGCCGCCGCTCCGTCGACAAGCGCCGCCGGGGGCGCGAGCAGAACCTCGTCGACTGGGCCCGACCTTACCTCCGCCGCGCCGACCGGCTGCACCGGGTCATGGACCCGAGCTTGGAGATGCAGTACTCCACGAGCGCCGCCGAGAAGGCGGCGAAAGTGGCGCACCAGTGCCTGCAGAGCATGCCCAAGGCGCGGCCCACCATGCGCGAGGTCGTGGCGGCGCTGGAGCCGCTGCTCGCGCTCGACGACGACGTGCCCATGGGACCCTTCGTGTATACGGTCGGCGGCGTCGGCGGGGCCGAGGCCAAGGCCGAGGCAGAGACGGAGGCGTCGCCGGCGAGGGCGCCTGAGCGGGCCCACGACGAGGCCGCCGCGAACGACGAGGAGGCGGAGGCCGGCAGCCGGCAAGGCAAGAGGCACGTCATGTCGGCAGTGCACGCGGAGAGCCCGCTGCGGTACGCGAGCGCGGTGAAGAGGCCGGAGAGCCCGCCGACGCTGAGCAGAGCGTGAGCAAACAGGGCAAAGCGGCGGAGGGATCACACAAGCAAGTGTACATAGCTGACAATGCGTCCATGAATTCTTTTGTTTTGGGGTTTCTTGGTGATGTTATTATTCTTCGTCCCGAGAATTTGAAGGGGAGAGATTTTGATTCCTTTTTCATTGTATATTGTTAGCATACTGCCGAGAATACCTCAAATTGTTGGTGTATTTGCGTGCTGCAAGTTTGGGGCAACACGTATTGCAAATGTTGTTCAATTTGAACACCATCTCCTCTGAATTTTCCGTCTACGAATGCGTTGAGCTAATGATTGGAGGAAGGTAGGTAAGGAAACAACAAAGACTTCTCCCATTTGACCTAGAATTGCCGTGGTACAAGAAAACATGTGAAAGAGCACGGTCGCACTGAGAGCGAAAAGTTTGAACACCATTTCAAAAATTCAACGACGCAACAGAGCAAGCGAACTACCTACCCCCAATAGACTTGCAACAAAGATTGATTTCGCCTACAACCAGACAAAACTTCCAAGACTGAAACACCATGGTTCCTCATCCTTGTTGCCGCACTTGGTTGCAATTCGTAGCCTACTAATTTTATTTATCATGTTCAACTAGCGAAAACTTATTGTCCCACAATATAGTTTGTTTGTTGATGAAGTTTATTATCATATTATTTTAAAAATTTGTTGTTACAGTTGTGAAAAAATTATTAACTTCATCCGCTCCAAGCTCCAAATTGTAGTTTGTTTTGACTTCTCTATATTTTTGCAATGTAATAAGATATAGTGCATGCCCCTAGATGCATAATAGTATTTGAAACGGAGGGAATACTAATATACTTTGATTGCAGCAATGAATTTTCTCTTGATACTTGCGAATAAAACCTTTATTGAAGTTGACTGAAATTTCTTATCTACCGGAAAAAAGCACTTGCAAAAATACAACAGTCGAACTGTGGGCTGGCACGCGTACATCAAATTCTCATGGGCTAAAATCTTATTGGGCTCAATGAAAAAAATTAAATTGTCCTTGCCTGCACTCGACTCGGCCTTGTTTGGTTGGGGTTGGCGGCTGCGGCGGCGTGCGCGTGAAAATTTGGGTGGGATGATGATTTTATTTGGATAGCAGGGGACTGCTTGCAAATTGCAATTCGCAACTGCTTCTTCCGGTGGTGCCCGCCGATGCCACCGCTCAGCGCCTCCCTCGTAGCCTCTCGTGGTCTCGCCCCGCCCTGGCGCCCTCTCCCCTCGCGTGGGTCCGCAGCCTCGATGCGCAACGGTGATGCGGTTGCTGTCGACGGCTCCATTGGCAGCTCAAATATGAGTATCTCCAAATCCAGCCACGCCGGACGAGGTTGCCCGGGGGCCGGGGCCAGCGCCGGCGATGGCGGTTGAGAAGCGCGGGTCCGCAGCTTAAGCTCCGAGGCCGACGCGGACGATGGGTCGATGGTGTCATGGAGACGCAGCGGGCGGCAGGGCTCTGGTGGAAGAGCAGGCGAGGGTCGACGCCGCCCTTGCAGAAGCCTCTAGCCCTCTAGCATTTAGCAGAAACTAAGGGGGTCCGCGGATTTGTTGCAGCACTGAGATGCCACCGCCAAAATGAATGGACGGGCTCTAAGATGCTGTGCTTGCAAGGTGTTCGACCAAATGCCGCCGTGCAGCCCTTGCTCACCGAAGCCACGCTGTGACAGTCCTTGATACCTGATATATTCAGCATTGACACCTCACGACGCCACCAGTGGACGCACTACCCGAGGTACTTGGTGTTTGTTCTCATTGCTTTGGATGGATGGATTCCTCTGTAGGTTGTTTCGCACAAGAACCTCCTCAAAATGAATGAATATGTGTTAACCCCATGTGTAGGTAAGAATTGCTAACAGGCTCCTAGCTTGTTGTAAGCAATCTTTTATTAGTTACGGTGGTATATCTTCTGCATCCGTCCACACTTAGTAATTGCTCCTAGTAGTTTTCATTTGGTTATGCACTTAGTTTGCATCATGTAACCGATCAGTTTTGCACTTACTAAATTATTCTGCAACTTTGCATTAGCCATTAAGTGACAAATCAGGTTGCAACCTCTGTAGTTTGTACTCAGTTTTGAGAATTGAATTCCCATCTGCTTTGCTTAAAATGGTTCTTAGTTTCTTACACAGCTCATCAGAATCCGACTTTAGGTCGAGTTCTTAATATTCCCATACTACAATCAGTGTCTCAGTAATGCCTGCTTGGTGTCAAATTTATTAATTGTTCTATTTTAACCCATGACTACATGAGATTAAACCAACATATTGTCACATATAGTTGCTTAATGCTTTCAATTACAAGAATTGAAGGGATTTCAAACAAGTCAACTGGAGAATCAGCTGTATATTTGATTTGTGAAGCTCATTTAAATTACCGAAGTTCCTTCTTCCTTTTTGCATTGTAACTGGTACGCTTTACTCTACACATCACCAGAACTGAGTTTATGCCCCTCAACTACTCTGGTCTTTGTGTTTTACATGTTACCCTCTTATATGCAACAACGACTAAGGCACAGATAAATTTAAGTTCTGTGCTCCAAAGAAAAGCAACGCAATACTGCTTGTGTGATATAATTTAAGATCTGTGATAATGTTCTGCACATCGGCTAGTAAATATGAAACCACAGTAGTACCACATGAATCAAAGTTATCCGAATAGAGTTTTGTGTTCTGGTAAAGAAAAAGGCACTGATACTGAGCTTAAGCAAATACAAGAGCCATAGCTTAAGTCCGTCACACAACTTCTGTTTAACCACATGCCATCACAAATTTGACCGACATTCTTCCTTGGACCAGAGTAAATGCTCTTAAGTTATACATAACTTTTGCATTTGGTTAAATTACCTCATTTAGTTGTTTTCTGGCATTATACCAAGCCAATTATCTTGGTTCTAAACCCTATGCTTTGTCTTAGCAAATATGTTTGCTGCATCAATTATCAGAGCCTCTGGAATAGGGGCAGTTTAAGCAGAGGAATACTTGATTTTTTTAACGAAGTTTTTTTCTTATAGTTCTCTAAAGAGTTGCAATATGAATGTAACTCGATCAAAGCATATATGTAGCACACAGTATACATTAACATGTGAAATGTGTGCACAAGCAATTGCACTTATTACATACATGATGGTTCACAGGAAAGTATCATAGATCCAAATTCATGACCCATACATTGGCACCATAACCATACATATGGTCGGTCAGACGCATTTCAAAGAAATGCACGCGAGATGGCAAGACTAAGTATCCACACAAATACACAATCAGACACACCTGCACAAGTAGCAGAGGAGCCCGTGGAACACACATGTAGGATAAGCAAACACACAATGCAAGCACTAACAGCTACACACATGCCTACATGCATTGTATTTGGTGATGAATGGAAGGAATGTGAGTCCTTCCTCCTTCTGCATAGTTCAATTCTGTGGTAGATTGTATACAAGAACAGGAAAATTTGGGTGTTTTGCAATGTCTTTATTCAACTGATCTGCAACGTCTTTACTCACCTGATCCAGGATGATGTTTCCATCACATTTGAGCACAATCTCCTTCAGAACAGGGAGATTCTTGATTCCGGAGAGAGACTCCATCTTGGTGAAGGACCATACAATCTTTTCGAGCTTAGGAGCTGCATCGGAATTGAATTTGATGCTGGTGATCGTGCTACACTTGACAATGAGAAATTTAAGCTTTGGGATCACATGTCCGTTGAAGGTGAGCTCTCTCTGGGTATATGACTTGAACCAAAGCTTGATGCGTTGCAGACCTGTCAGTTTTTTGAGGTGTTCCTCTAGAGTGCTGTGGTTGAGCAAGGTATCACACAGAGTTAACTTGGCAATGAGTTTGTGATGGTCCTCTTTGAAAAACAATGGAAGAAGCTCCCTGCTTGTGCTGCCGCTGATGCTTAGTCTCTCAAGAAGCTCAAGATGGAGTGAAGTATCTGGGTTTATTTGTTGTTCTTCCTCATCTTGGGCCACATCTCTAGTGCTTCTATTTTTGATGTGGATTGACAAAGACCGGAGGCATTCATTTAGATCACCGATCACCTTGAGCCAATCCTTCAGATTTCCATTAATGACTGCACCAAGTTTCCTTAGTTGCCATAGATGGCCAATGTGTTTCAACACGTCAGCATCATGTGAAGCGTTGACATGGGACAGAACCTCCATGTTTGGCATTGCACTGATCTTTCTAGGAATCTGGACAGAGGGAACATGTTTCTCAGCCATGCCAGTGCTTGTAGCCTGTGTGTGTCCAGTCAACAAACACTTGAGCTTTGGGAGTACAATATCTTTTGTGGCATCAGAGGGCACCCTGGTTTGCCTAATGTCCAATATTTCTAGATGCAGAAGGTTGTTGATATTCTTGGGCAACCTGTCGACATCCGTGTTCCGAATGCTGAGATATTTGAGCAGAAGCATGCTGCTGCATATGTTCTTGAGGTACAGGCGCAGGTTCTTGGAGTCTTCTCTCGAATCAGGGTTCTTTAAGTATATGCAATCTTCTAGATCGATGACTTTGATCAGGTTGAGCTGAGCCAGAGAAAAAATTGATCTGCGGCCCTTCTTTCCAAGGTTTAGCATGAAATCTTGGATGGTGTTCGATCAACGGAGCCGCAGGTCGCTGTGGACAGAGAAGTGCTGGGCCAGGTGACGCGACAGGCGTGGGTCCAGGAACTGCTCTTCTTTGGCACCGTCACTGATGAGCTCCTGAATTAGTTTGTACTGTATAGTGCAGGTCCTCACCTCCCTCTCTGACGCCCCAAGTTTTTAATTACCGTCATTAACACTAACGACCGGATCGGCAGAGTCAAACCGGTCAAACACCGGTCAAACATAGGTCAACCTGGGTGATCACCCCGAAAACCTCGCCAATAAACCCTAATGAACCCCTTCACCAAGTCTACACACACCCATGGTCAACCCTTGGTCAAAGACACGGTCAAAACCGGCTTAACCGTTGACGTCAGCGAATGTCGTCCGGAACTTTTGCCGCGTTCTCCAAAATTCACCTAAACACTTCAAAATCTACCTTAATGAAAGTTGTCCATCTTGTTGAGGGACACAACTTTCATGTAGAGTGGCATTTCAAATTTTGGGTGGAAATTGGTGAAAAACTTGATTGACCGACAGTAGCTCCTGTTTTCCAGAACAGGCCGGCATTCAATGTTGGCACGGCGTTCCCGCAAAATCTGTCGAGAAAAACACTAGACGGCCTTTACAAAAGTTGTAGAGGGTAGTTAGATCTATAACTTTCCTATTCACTACTTTGTGCACTTCTATTCAAGTTTTTGGAGATTTTTACGTCCGAACGGTGGCGCCGTGAATTGTTTTCGGGGCGGCGACGCCGCGCGCCCGCGCGCGCCCGCGTCGCGCCGCCCCTGCCTCGACATCCGGGCCCACCCGGCCCGCGCCCACCGAGGCCGCCACGGAGTCTTGCCCCTTTTCTTCGCGCCACGCCGTCCGGCGGCCCGAACGCCCGACGGACCGCCGGACGGTCCGGTGCTCCCCCCCGCGAGGCGCTCCTCGCCGAGGCCGGCGCGTGCTCCTAGGCGTGCGCCGTTCGGTCCCTTGTTCACCGGCATGCTCATGGGTCACCTATAAACGAGGCCGTCGCTCTCCCTCTCGTGCACGACCTTCCCGCCGCTCGCCCGGACGCCCGCCGCCCATGGCCCGCCGCGCCGTAGAGCCGCCACCTCGGGCGGTTGCGCACCAAAACATCTTGTTCCCCACCTTCCCTTGCATCCACCAAAGCTCGCCGCCCGTTCACAAGCCTCTCCCGAGCCGCCCTCACCGAACAGGACGGTCGCGGCGGCCACCGTGCTCCTGCCGCCGCGCGCGCCCCTCGCGGCGTTCTCCCTACCCCAATCAACCCCCGAAATCGGCCCCTTGGGACCCAAGGCCCCTCCCCCGCCCGTGCCCGGCCGGCCCCGGCCGGCGGTTGGCCGGAATTTGGCCGGACCGCCGCTGCCCGCCGCCCGGGGGCCACATTGCGAAACCGGAGTTCTTTTCGAGGGCCTCCCCGCAATTGGTAACCCAAATAGTAAAAGTGCTTTGGCTGTATCTTGTAAAATGCGTAGAAAATCATAGAAAACTCGTAAAAATACAAAACCAATTTTTTTAGATCCGTTGTGAGTTATTCTACAACTTTTGTTATTCCGGCCTAAGCTAATTCCCGATAGTTTTTGCAAGAAAAATACAAATGTGAAAACCTAGATCTGCAATATCTTAAAATCTATAAATCCTCTATAGCTAATTTTTGTATATGTTTTGTGTTAGGTCATGACTAGCCCCTATGCCAAAAATTGCACAAAGTTATGACGTAAATCTTTTTATAAAAATGGTTTTCCATTTCTGCCAGATCTGAATAAATGATTTTTCTTGCTAAATATATTTATGTTTTTGAGCTCAACTTGTGCACACTGTCTTGTAATACCAAAATACACATCTTATGAATTAATCATGATTTTTGACTTACCAGAAATAATTATTCTTGATTTATGCATGTTTTCCTTTGAAAATTTATAAACCAAGATCAGTAAAGTTTATAGATGTATATGCTGATTCTTTAGGCTTTTTTAGGACCAGAGAGCATGCTTGAGAAAGTTTGGATCATTTTGAGGCTTATTTATTTTTGTATGCATTTAAATTGAATCACTAGCTAGTCCTTGTTATTTTCAATAATATTTAATTTCCTAGCATCCAACACTTACATGTGGGTCCAATGGACCAGGATAGGTGCTAATATGCTTGAGAAACACTCCTTTAATTTTTGGTAATTTAATTGCTTAATAGAAAGCTTAAAAGCCCTTTAAATATTAAAGAGAAATTAAGTAAAGAAAAGCCCTTATTTAATTCTTTTTCCTTTTTGAAAACATTATCTAATTTAATTAAAATGTAATTAATTACCATTGCTGATCAGGATTTAATTCATGAATAAAAATATTATTCATATCCTTGCTTGTGAAAGGAAAGGGATTAAAGCCTTCACATGAAATGATAAGTATAATAAAAACCTTTTTTTTCAAATGTGCAATAAAAGAATCACCCATGTACACCAATAACCTTCCTAAAAGAAAAACCCTATCTAAATGCTTGTTAAGGTGAATATGACCAACCCGCAGTTGGATAAGACAACGAACTATCACATCACCTAAACTTGCATTGCATTCCGTGTAGATCTTCGGATGGAGATTACTCCCTTGTCCCGAAAACCGAGGAAGGAGGAGCGGAAGCGTCGGCTGCGGACGTGGAAGTGCTCGACACCGAGGGTGCCCGAGCTAACCTAGGCGACGAAGGCAAGCCCCGATCATTAACCCCGACTTTTAAAATTGTGCAATTATGTTTGCTATGATTGTGCACTTACGTTTCAGGAGTTGATTTGAAACCCTAGATGCATGATCCTTAGGTACCTATGCTCTATTACTAGTATGCTAGGTCGATATCTGCTATGCTATAGGACCCGGTAGAAGTCGAGTGATGTTCGTCACTCGCGAGAATAGGTTCCTAGATAGGAATCATAAGATATCCTTAAATGGATTGCTCATGTGGTAAGAGCATGGGATTTGGGCTTCGGTCCAGTGGCTTTCGTGGGCTAAGCTTTTGAACGTACTAAACATATGCCGGGAATGGGACCGGTAAGCCTAGTACCCGATTGACGCGGTAAGGGAACCTTTCCCTACTAAACCTGGGGCACTTGTGTCCCCCCTCGCTCACAACAGTGTGGTACCTGCGTGAGTCTGGACGTTCGTGTGGGAGCGATCCAGTAAAACCTTGTACCAAGGAATGTAGGTTCCGCTCCTGAGCCAAAGATCGACGGGAACGACCTGGGAAAGTTGTCCTTTCGGGGGCAGCCTACCGTGTGTTTGGGTTTACCTTGCAAGGTTTAAATCAATCGATTGTCGGCCTCTCACCGTTATCCGAGACTGCTTAATCAACTGGCCATGATATCCCATAATGATGGAACTCGAGGAATATGGTTGTATGAATTAATTGCTTGTCCAATTCTTGATTGAATTAGATGGCACATTTAGAAATGGTAATCAACTAGAACTTGTGCTAAAAGATTGAAAGTAAGGATCTACTTTTAGTAGGCATTCAAAGAAAAAGAAACTCCACCGGCCAAAAGCCTTTCATGTCTAGAGTTTGGTGATGTAGTTATCACCCGACGGTTAAGTCTTGCTTGAGTATTAATATACTCAGCCTTGCTTTAAAAATTGTTGTTGCAGGTGTGGTTGACCGGGTGGGTGACGACAAGTAAGGACATCACAGATGGCCTCCTGTGATGTTTCCCGTTGCGCTAGTTCTTTTATTTCCGCTGTTTTCAAACTCTGAACCTTTACTCCATGTCATGAACAATGGTTTGTAATAAAATGTTTAATTCATGTTGTACTCTGGACTCGCCTTCGCGTGAGTTTTAATGCATGTGTCGATCCTCTTTTCGATGTCCAAGTGATTTACCGGGCGTTAACCCGGCGACCAACGACGGGATGATACTTTACTATTGCTTAATGACCAAGGTGGATCGGTCTTAGGCGATAGTACGGTATTTTCCCGCACGCGGTTGTGACACCCTCGCATCAGTAATGTCAGCAGGACAAACAAACCAACGGCTGACAAGAGTGTCGAAGCAGCACTTAGCTCGGAACACCGCTCGCCTCATGTCTCTTCTGGTGATGAGACCTTCAACGATCCACCGCATGACGAGCCTCGACCGCCATATTGTTCTTCCTGGAGGGAAGATTGCCAGGTACAGCAAGCAGTTCCGGTTGGCTCTTGGAAGGTTGTTGTAGCAAAACTTGAGCAGCATCTTGCCATTGGCTTCCCTGATCTCGGTGGCTTCACTGTCGTCAGGTGGTAAACTCCACGTGGAAACCAGCGTCCTGACGAGCAGGTCATCCAGCTCCTCTTTGGTCCTGCTTGGGTTGGCACACAGGTAGTGGACAAACATCTTGATGCAGAAGGCTTGCGGCTTGCAGCATTTCTGGATCTGGCGTAAGATGCTCCTCATGTTTCTCCGGTGGTAGTCCTGTTTTTAGTCTGCCTCTATCCAGCACGACCAGTGCTTTGGTAGACCAGTACTCAACAAGGGAGTGCATTACAAGTGGCCGACTTGCAACAATGCCTCGTTCTCGACGAAGCTCATCGGCATGGGCCATGTCAGTGACGATCACTATGGCTGCACTACCAGGGGCACAGCCGAATTTGCCCAAAGCCTCCTTTACCAGATCCCACAAGCGCCCGGAGGCAACATTGCCTTCAATGATAAAAAGTGATGCTGCGCCTTTCAGTCCGTTTCTTGTACTGATCTCTTCGGCCATCTTAGCTTCATCCCAGTTGTCTTTCTCCTCCATGTCGTCCTTTCCAGCTTCGTCTGGGAATAGATCATCCAGCAAGTAACAGAGCATGAACCAGAGGCCTTGTTTTTGCAGGACTTGCTCATAGAAATTGAGCAAGGCAAACAAAAGGTAAAAGTCCAGCTGGAGCCAGACCACCTTGAATACCACGCTGACAACAGGATCACCAAGCACTTGCCGTACAAGGTCACCTCCATCTTCCTTGTCTGGAGTTGCAATGAAGATGATATTATCAAGAGGAGGAGGCCATGGCCTATTTTGTTTTGTAGCTGCAGCTTCTTCTTGATGGTTGTCATGCTTGGGGTGGCCTGTGAGCAACTCGACCAGCTTCTTGGTGTTCTCCTCCAGAATGTTTGGCTCGGAAAACCCCAGAGTTTACCTTATGAATTCATGGCTAATCGCCATGATATTGATAGGCTTTGCTCCCCATTCATGATCCTCTCCTTCATCGTCACCGGCAGTTTGAGTGGACAACTCCGCCGCCTCTGTTCCTCTGGCTCCGGATCCTGCATCCTTGTTGTCGCCAATGGCAGCTGACATTCCCCCCTCCGTTCGTCCTAAACCGGGATCAGTGCTGTCGTTGGTCTTCTCGGGCATGGGAAGCTGGATGACGAACGTCGGCTGCTGTGGGGCTTGGCTGATCGATTTCACCAGCTGCTTGTCGTCGCTTGCCAGTATCCCAGGGAGCTCGACGTCGTACCTCTGGCGACGTTCACTGACGTCGCGAGCCTGGACCTTGAGCTGCCGCAGCTGGGTGGCAGCGTCGCGCTGGGCGAGCAACGCGGTCAGGAACGACGTGGACCACAGCGACCGCAGGAGTGCCATGAGGCGGCCACCACCGTTGTTGGCTGCCAGCAGCTGCCCGCGGCCTTTGCGCACGTAGAGGTCGACGCAGTTGCTGCAGTCGAAGGCGAGGTCTCGGACCTGCTTCATCCAGGTGCGCACCGGTGGCCCGTGCTCACCGCCGGGTGGCGTCGTCTCGGCGAGGTACCGGAGGAAGCTCTCCATGCTCTCCATCTCTTCCTGGATGAAGCGCACGTCGTCCCCGACGCGGGTCAACTGCTGCGCCTCCTCCCGGAGGAGGCCCAGCAGGGAGCGGACGACGCCGAAGGCGAGCTCAGCCATCGCTGACGGTTGAGGCTCACAAGCAAAGTATCAATCATTCTCATACAAATCACCATAGCTTTTCTGTCTAGCTAGGACCGAATGAGACAGGTGTGTGACCATGCACCAACGTGCATGCATAGGAACGGAGAAAAGGCACTGACCCACGCAATGAGATTAGTGACAGTCTGACAGGCTTTGGCCCTGATTTCTTCTTTAAAAAATCACACTTCTTTTTCTTTATCCCTAGCCCTTTGCGCGTGCTAGTGTCTAATGAAAAATTCTTCACCCAGTAAAATGCACCGGAGGTCCATCAATTAAGAAAGTGCTCTTCTGGGTTCATAAATTTGTTGAGTCATTTACCGCATGTCCATAACTGTCCATGTATGCTTCTAATGCTGATATGGCATGATGACTTGGCTTGAAGAAGCATATCACAGCTGAGGCATTTCATTGAGCAACCTACGAGCGACACAGGTTTGGCATTCCTCACGGGGCGTCTGTCGTACACGGGAGACTACCGTTATCCAGCTCGGGGAATGTTAAGCCTATGTTGCCCATATGTAACCTGCTCGATGAAATGTCTCGGTCACGAGATGCTTCTTTGAACCAAATCACCATGTCATGTCAGCCTAGATGCTTTTGTGGACAGTTATGAACCTGCGGTGAACGACTTAACAAGTTTTTGGACCCAATAATACACTTTCGAAGTTGATGGACCTCAGCGACACTCCCTTACAAGTTGACCTCTAACGCATTTTACTCTTCTTCACCTGCAAAAAAATGTTTACAAATACTCACGGTCTCAATTGTATGCTTACGTGGAAAACAGCCACCATGCATGCATACCAATTTTTATTTTAACTTAACGATTGAAAGGTTTGTTCGTGTCGTGACGTTTTTATTATTGTTGTTGTTGTTGTTGTTGTTGTTGTTGTCCATGTTACTATTAATAGAGTTTTTGTATTTTCCACTTTTGTAGGTGAGCATTTCTAGCTAATTTATTCCTCAAACAGCCCAATGTGATGTGAGTATAAACAGAATGGATTTTAACTTTTTGTTACCCCTTAATGCATAATCTTCATGCTCATTGTCAAAAAACCCCCCTTCATGCTTAATAGGGCGCTCAGCCCCTCACCATATCCAGCTTTGGAGACAAATCACTCTCACGGCTGTCCCCTTTATCTTCTACCCATATTTGCCTCCATCTTTCGACATGTTGCCCTGTTCTTTTTTTATAAAATAATTACATCAGAGCATTATAACAGTATTAAGACGCACTTTGCGTCTTTGCCACTTCCCAGCAAGAAGCTGAACAACTTGGAATGCCGTCTGGAGCAGTTTAAGAAGGTTGCGCCTCACCAGTGTAAGCAAAGAACAAAGGAGCACAAAGCTAGGATAAGAAAACATTAATCCTCTGCCACCGACAAATCTAAGAGACACCTGGGGCTAACAATGTATATCCCATGGCCATGGGGATGAAGAATGTCGGGGAGGAGACACGAGAAGAGAGGTAAAGGGAAGGTTTCTTGCCTTCAATTCCACTATATGGCACCCCTAGTGTAGGTCGACCAAAAGTTCAGCAAACCAGCAAATTCTTACCAAACCAAATCTCAAGCCTACTACACTAAGTTACTACTAGTATATTCTTTTTAGTTCTTATTATTGCTATCGACCTCGATCATAAACATTTCCACATATTTATATTTTGGGAATAGAGAGCTTGTAATTATTGTGAGTCATCCATCCGCGAAATCTAATGGTGCTAGTACCAACAGGGTAGTACCAGTTAGTACCATTTTGGTAGACTCGGTACCTGGTACTACCCTATTGGGTCCACCTAATTAAATTTGCTGGTGAAAAATATTAGTACAAGATACTAGCCGGTACTACCGGTACTATCTAAGCAATTTTATTCATAAACTGTATGTACTACTTATTCTGAGTCGTGACAGCACTCTCGATACTTGACTTGGACAGTTACACTTTCGACGGGCTCCTATTCGCCCTAAGAAGATTAGCATATCATCTTTAAGCTCATATTAAATCCATGTTTAATATTTTCTAACATCCATAATAAAGGCTGGTTTAATTATTGTTACCAACATTTCTTGATGTTAGCCAACGTTCTTTTATATGTACCAATATTTTTGTTTAACTTTTTCTACACTCACCAATATTAGTGCTCAACAATCTTTTACACACCAAATTTTCTTTTGATTCACCAACATTTTTTGGCTGAACAATTTTTGCATTCACCAACTTTTTTGCGTAAAAATATTTAAATAGTTTATCTAAAATATTGAGATAGTTCGTTGGATTGTCGTTGATTATTTTTTGAGCTACTGTATGTTAGATAGGAAAATCTGTTGATCGCCAGCACGCACGCACGCACGGGCTCAGCAAAAGTATCCGGCTGTTCTGGCCAGCCTGCTCGTTGTGGGCTTGTAGCCCGTGACGCCTTGGCTTTCCCTTTTTTTGTCGTCCTGTGTTAATTTCTTCTGGGCGACAGTGCTACTGGAGAGAGTGGAGACTGAAAATATGAATTCATGCTTCATGGTGAATTGGTGATCACTGATTAGCAAAGGGGTTCAACCGTTCAAAAAAATAGGAGATGCAAATCGAGATCAATGCAGAATTATATTGCGGATCAGTGATCACTTGATGAACGGCGAGCAAACTGCGACGTCAATGAATGTCGAGCAGCGATTGCCCACAGCCGAGACGTGATCAAATGGGAGCAGCGAGGCTAGCGGCGACTGTGGTGTTGATACAGAGGGAAGAGAAATCGTCATCGCTTTCAGCTCTCAGCAGTTCGGCGGCGTCGGGGAATAGCTTTGGGGTTTGCTGGGTTTTAGTGGTTAATTACTAGGATTAGTAATTAATAATTGCCTTGATTTGGGCCGCTACCTCAAGTGGGCGGCCTGACGATTGTTGATTGATGATCCAAATTCATTGCAAAGAGGCAGACTAACTTTTGACGAAGCGCAGCGGAGGCCGCCGGAGGCTAAGGCCGGAGCGGATTCATTCTACTTCTTGTAAGCCGCCGCCGTTGGCGTTTGTAATCGGACCCCGATCATAATGAAGTTGTTTGCTGACTGACGCCCGTGGTTTTTCCCTCTCGTGTTGTGAGGGTTTTCCACGTTAAATCTCGTGTTTCCTTACGGTTTGATCTCTTTTACTTCTCGTCGTTTTCGCCATCGTTTATAACAATGACGTCACACAGGTTGCCCTTTGTTGTTCTCCGTTATAGTTGATGTTCCTTGTAACTCCGCATTTGGAGGCTCTTCTAAATTTGTTTAGCGGTAACTTTCTTCTGCTCACGGCGTACGCTATCTTTTGCCACTGTTTAACCAAGCACGGTGGCGATCAGATTGTTGCTTCGACAAGCGAGCAATCATGAGTACGTGCAGGGCGTGAAATCACCAAACGATGAGCAGAATTGATGTCGCTCTGCACATGCGCGTTCGGCGTTCGCACGTTTGCTGCTCACTTTTTACGGTAACGGGCAAGTACCTCGCATCGCATCCTCTAATTAACCTCGCACCTCGCTAAGAATCTCACTACTGAGGGTTTTAGGGTCAAACAAGCAAATCAAAACTCCTGCTCCCCGCTGCCCATCTCACTGTCCCATCTCTATTAATCTGAGGTACACAGTGTACGTACTGCAAGTAAAACTAATCATTTCCTTCAAATGGATATGCACTAAATTCAAGATGCTCTTTTTTAAAAATCCTTGAGGTCACTCTCAACTTTCCAAGTCTGTGTCTAAAAGTTGCCCTTGGAAAAGATACTCAGTCTAAACTCTAAAGTAGGTTGATGATCTCAGAACTTTTAACGACACGATAGTAAGACTTTTGGCTCCGTGGAGTAAGAATTAAAGAATATCTAGTATTTCTCTGTAGAAATATTATGCTCCTGATTTCAATGAAAAACAGAAGGCAGCCTCGTCCTCATCATCAACACATTAAAGCCAAGCTATCCTAGATTTGCTGCATCTCCCACAGTGCCACATACTATGCATGTGCATAGGTACTTTTAACTTTTATAAGAGCTATGCTGCCAAGAGAATATAAAGGACATACTGATATTTCATATCCCACAGGATCAAATTAGTTATAGCAATGTAAGCAATAATTCAACATTCATGGGGACACAATGCAACCTACAGTCCCATGGCGGATAAATTATCGGAATTCAGGACATTAAAAAAATGAGAAGGATGCACACATAACCCAATAGAGGTATCACCAATATCAGAAAATACTTAATTTCTTTAGATGTAAAAATAGCATAATCAACAATGACAGCCACAATCAGATTCCAATAGCAAGCCAAGATGGCACCAATTCGACTAACTGCATACTGGTACTAGTCTCAAAAGAAGCCAATAAGTAGTTAGGTTTAGAGGAAAAACTTACATGGATCTTGTATTGTTGCAGGGTGTGATATGATCAACCACAAGTCGAAGGATTCGCTTAATCCTTGACTTCTACCTGCAGATTGCAAAAATGAAAATAATTCATAATGAATTTTCGGCATACAAACCGAAATATTATGGTTCTCAATCATATATTTAGAGCAAAGAGGATTTAAGTATATAACCATCCCCACAAGTTCAATAGCATCCAAGAACATTGTCTTACAGAAGTACATTACAAAAAAGGAAATGAACAAATATGATAGGAGAACCCATAAACAAGAACTAGTGACTACAACAAGCCATCAAAATCCGGAATCAACTTTTCAAGTCTCATTCTAATGTTTCCCTTAAAAAATAAAATCAAGATTCTAAAGCAAATGGGATGATCTCAAAATTTGAACTAACACATGAACTACTTTTGGTACAGTGATGATGCGGCGTATCTTTTTTTTGGGGTAGAATATGCTTTGATTTCAAAAGCCATTTTTGTCCTCATCAACCCATCAAGGCCAATCTATCATAGGTTTCCTAACGGTTAGTCTGATAGGACTCCTTGGTCATGACCTCATGGGTTGTACTTTTTTAAGAGAAGGGTAATAGTGTGTGCGTATGGAGGGGTTTTTCCTGATTTTTTCTCCCATGTAAGAAACCTTAAGAAGTCAGAAATGATGCCCAAGTTTGAAAATACACCTAAATAAGTTCAAAAGGAAATCCTTCATGTTCGAGAAAAAGGAAGTTTAAAACTAAAAACTCACAGGACCATGTCTTACTTTCAGGCTGTGGTATGATCAAGATGAGGCTGAAGAAAGAATATGCTTAGGCTTCATTTGCTACCTGCACACAGGAGAAAAAAAATGTAAACAATAAGAGAAATTATTAGCACTCATTTAAATCTTTCTAGAACAAAGAGGGTGCAAACTAACCCACAGATTCCAGGGAAAATGTCTTATATGAACCCAACAAGAACAAACTAGAACTAGAATAACTCCAACAAACCCTTCAAATGCATAGGTAACTGAAAAAAATATCATACATAAAAATGAAGACTGCAAATGTGTAGAGAGACATGTATAACCTGCATAAGTTTCTCCCCCTTTCAATGATGCACTCTTTGAATTGCACTGGAAGCTCCAAGTCTGAACCTGTAAATGGCAAGTAGCAGAACCGATCCAACAGGCAAAACCAAGAATTTGAGCCTTGCATATTTGAAAACACCAATACATGCACCTTAGATTAGTAAAATCAACAATGATCACTTATATGCACCAGACAGAAGATTATTGCATCATATTATCCACCAACACAGCCCCATATCAAATAGTATCAGATGCATGGTGGCAGAGGCATCGAGAAGTTGTTGTATTAAAAAACCAAACAAGTTGCGAGAGGCCCCGACTTAATCTCTACTCCTAAAAAGTACGAAGTCGAGACAAAAACTTGGTCGGCCTTTCCTCCGCTCCCCCACGCGTCCGCCTCCCCCTCCGCGCGTCCGCCCCCCTCGCGCGCCCCCACGGCCCCGCCCCTTCCGCATCTCATTTTCCCGCTAGGAGCCGCCCAAGGGCCAATCCGCCGCCGCCTTCGATTTTTTTCACGAAACCCTACGGGTCCGCCGCCACCGCCGCCGTCCATCAACCATCCCCATCCTCTCACCGCCTCCGGGAATCCCCATTTCGTCGGCCCGTCCCTCTCAACACCCTCCAGCCGATCCACTCCCACCGCCAACTCACCGTTTTCCTCTGCATCGCCTCCCTAGATACCCCACCTCAACCATGGCTAGATGGAGTGAGGCGCCAAGCTAGGGTTCGAGGTGCCTGCGCTGCCGCCACTGTCATCTCGCCTTCCCAATCACGATGCCACCCCCATGTCGCGTCACCACCGCCGGATGGATGTGTCTCCGTGTGATGTCGTCGTCGTGCCACCAAACCTCTCCGGTGTTTGCGGATCTACGCCGATGCCGGTCAACACCACCGTCGCTCGGCCTCATCTCCGGGCCAACACTACCACCGAATCGCTAATCCACATGGTCAAAGGCCGCCGGTGGGCGATGGTGGTTGTTGCCTCTCCAATGTACAACGGCGGCGACTACAAGAAGAGGAGGTGACGCCCCCGCTTCCGTATCTCCCTCGGTGGATGTGGTTTTCTTTGGATTTGTTCTTCCTTCTCTAGATATTATTTGATTTTTTCTCGTTATGTTTGTGATAATTCATAGTATGATGATAAATTATTTTATTTTAAATGCATTGTTCTTACAAGTAATCATGACAAATGGCAAGTGACAAGGCAAAAGTTGCAAACAAGCGTGGAGAGGTGTCGGTGCGGAATGTGGTCCCGACACTAACCGGTAATAAGCGCCGAGGTCTATCCCTCAATGGTTGATGCTAAGCAATAAGAGACACGAGTTTATCCCGGTTCCCGCCGAGGGGCCGTACGTCCAAAGCGAGGGCGTGCTCAAGGCACTATATTGCTCGGCCGGGGTGCTCGTAATGGGGCCGCTACAAGCAAGGCGGGAGAGGAAGCGTGGCTTCCAAGTCCCTGGTGTAGTGGCTGAAGATGTTGTGGGAGAATTGGAGAGCAAGTGCGTGGCGCGGCCTGTCTCGTGTTGTGTTGTGTCGTGTCTCCGTCCCCTGCGGCAGGGGGGTTCGTCCTCCTTTTATAGACCAAGGAGAGAGCGAATCACATGCGTGCCACGCTATTTAGCTATGTGAGGGAGCATGGTGTGCTATGCCGTAGAGTAGGCGGCCGTCCGGACGATCCTTGCAGCAATTCGGCCATCATGGCGTATCTTGTACCCGAACAGTGGCGGCTTCGAGGGTAGAAGGGCAGCGGATGGCCGTGATGTCTTTAGACGGGCTCGAGGGAGTTGCTGACGTCGGTCCGTACGAGGCGCAGTGGTGGGTAAGGCGGCGTCCCGTTCCCGCACGCTCCACAGTGCCAGAGCTGTTGCCACGGCGCCGGCGTGTGGTTCGTACGCGCGGGGGGCGGCGGCCATGCGGTTAGCGGTGGCGGGGATGGCGTCCCACCGGCCTAGCGCCTCCACCTAACCCTGTAAGGTCACAAGAAAGCATGTCGAGGGTGCGGCCGGCCCCCCTTCGAGGGCTCGGCGCGTTAGGCCGCACGGAGTAGGCGGCGCGGCGTCACGGGACCGGCACCGGCCATGCCGCACGCTTCCTCCCACGGTGGCGGGGATGGGCTCCCTCCCGGGGAGTTGGTGCGGTGGCACCGGGCGCGAGCCCCGGGCGCATGATGGCGCCGCCCCGCCGTTGTCAAGGCATTAAATGCCCGCATACGGGAGCGAGGCGCGCGCGTGCGGAGCGCCCCTCGAGCGAGGCGGACCCCCGTTCGAGGGCGGAGCGGACCCTCGAGCGAGGCGGAGCCCGCTCGAGGGCGGAGCGGACCCCCTCGAACGGGACGGAGCCCGCCCGAGGGAGGCGCGCATCCTCGAGCGAGGCGGAGCCTGCTCGAGGGGATCTTCGAGTGGGCCGCCTTGGTGGGCTGTTGGGGCCTCCGCGGCGTGGGCCGTGTCCTGCATGGTTAGGCGAGGCGTGTTTGGCTTTGGCTTTGTTGCGGGTTTTAGGTGGGGATATCCCGGTTGTTAAAGGGGACCACTAGGGCTGTCCCCGACGCAGCCCCCGAGCATCCGTGGGTTTGTCATTGAGGCTCCCGCGGATGCGGAGCCTACCGATAGGACATTCTTCCCTCCCCGGTCTTGCGAATGCTTTCCGTGGGGCCGCGTCGGCGGACCCGCGGGTCTAGCCCCCCGAAGCCCGCGCAGAGCGTGGATGCTCCTGTAGGGGTTTACCGCGAGAGCTGGTCAGAGGGCATGGTACATGTTTCAACCGGCGTCGGTAATGTCTCAGCCGGCTTCGGTGACACACGCGTTGCTGGCACTGTCTCCGGCGGGTGCAATCCAGAAGGTGTAGCCGTGCGTCAAGCCCCCGAGCCTGGGCCCATTCGAGGCGATCGGGTAGAGCTTTACAACTTGTTTTTTAATGAGCCCTCGCCGTCCCTCCACGGGACGGAGGGTGAGGTTTCCGTAACCCCCATCGAGCGGGTCGCGGATTGCAGATTCCTCGTTGAGCTGCTAGCGGGTGGTTCGAGTGGACGCCCATGCCCCGTTCGATAAGGGTAGGCTGCGTGGTCCAGAGACACGTCCATCGAAGCGCTTGCGTGGGTTTGCTAGGTGGGGCTCGGTCCCGTTCGCTAGGGGCCGAGGGCGCGGAAGCTCTCCCTCGGTGGGATCCCCCGACTAGCCGCCCTCGGCGGCTCTCGAACACGACATATGGGGCACCCTCGAGCCGACGGGCTCGAGGAACGGCTCAAATGCGCGTGCCTTCATCGTCCCCGACTCGTGATCGGGGCGCCCGTTCGAACCCGTCGAGGGTCGGGCTTCGAACCTCGATCGGTAGGGCCGTGCGGGGGGGTGGCGCTCGGGCGGCCCCGTCTTTGCATCCGCGACCATCGAGGGGCCCGGCGAGCCGGCCCTCGAGGCGCCGATCGCAAAGATGGTGCGGGGTGGCGGCCGAGCGCTCCCGGCCGGCATCCGCGACCATCGAGGGGCACGGGCGAGCCAGCCCTCGAGACGCTGATCAGTAATATAGCGTGGCATGGGTGCTTGCGGTGCCCGCTTTGTTTCAAACGGGCCCGAGGCGACCTTCTCACGCCCTGTCCCCTTTCGGGGGTTGAAATTTTCCCCGAGCCGAGAGCTCGTGCCGCTCGAGGGTTCTCCTTACCTTGTAAGGAACCGGCCATTAAATGCTCCACGGCCGAGGCCGTACTTTCGCGTCGCGGGCGCGCTTTTTAGGCGTTGCGCGCGCGCGCGCGTAGTGGGCGGCGTGGGAAGGCGGACGTGACCGCCCGCCACGGTCCCTCGCTATTCTTCGCCGTGATGATGGCCTGTTCGCGGTGGCGTGGCCGCCGCGGTCGTGGTGGGGCCCGCCCGTCGGCCGAGAAAGAAGATTCCCTGCCGCTTAATGCGCGCGGGACGTCCGTCCCGGAGAGCACGCCCACGGCTTATAAATGCGAGGGGAGGGAAAACAGCAGCTTTTACCTTAGCGTTCCGCCATTCTTGCCCCCTGCGCTCTCGCCTTCGTCCCGCTCTTGCCACCGCGGCCCTTCGCCATTAGAGCCCTTCTTCTTCTTCTTCTTCTTCTTGTCCTCTGCTCCCGGATCCCTTGTCCTTTCTCATGGCGCCACTTCCGCCCCTCACGATCCTCGACCCGTACGCATGGGAGCGGTCGTTGGTGAACCGGGCGGCCCTTAGCGACTCGGGTCTCCCGCCGGCCACCGGCGGCGAACGAGGAGGGCCGGCCGGCGGAGGGATCGTGCCGCCGGCGGGGGACCATGCGCCCAACCCGCCGAAGGCTACGTGGTGAGCTTCATTCGTTTTCATAAGCGCGGTTTCGCCGCACCGGCGAGCCGCTTCATGCGGGCGCTCTGTCACCGCTACGGCGTGGAGTTAAACAACTTCACGCCGAACGAGATCTCGCAGGCGGCCACGTTCGTGGGCGTCTGCGAGGGGTATCTAGGGATCCCAGTCAATTGGGAGCTCTGGGTACACCTCTTCCGCGCGGAGCTGTTCACGCAGCAGACGACGGAGCAGAGGACCCGCAGCACGGTGCGCGCCGGGGGCATGTCGCTTGCCCTGCGGGCGCAGTACAAGGACGACTACATCCCTTGTACCATGACGACCAACAACGCCGGCTGGGAGCGGGGATGGTTCTACCTTCGCAACGCCGAGCCCGGCCTCCCCCCCCTACACCGGTCCGGTGCTCCCGGGAGAAGCCCAACTCCCCGGGGCTACGGGGTGTCCACGGTCCGAGCATCGGAGGCGGGCCGGGCTCGCTCCCCGGCCGCGCCCGAAGAACCCGGCAACGCGCGGGCCGACCGCGGCGGGCATCCTTGCCTTCCTCCACCACCGGCGGGTCGTGCCCCCGATGGAGAGGCCGCTCTGCATCTTCGAGATGACGGAGGTGGCGGACCCCGTCGCGCTGGCGAGGTCGTGGATGCTCTCGACCCCCCTCGAGCGGGTGTATGCGCTCACACGGGTGCGGAACGCCGTCGACACCCGGATGCTGCGCCAGGACCGGTCCCCGTGGGACCTCGAGATGCTCCCCACCGGCCCGCTGGTGAGTATGATTCTTGGCCCCCGTTTTCGTTCTTGATGTTGCCTCCGGCTCCCGACGCGCCTTTGACGTTCTCGCCCGCAACCGGTGAGCCCGAGCGCAACGAAGTCCGTTCCGCCCACCCCCCCGACTCCCGCGCGGTCGGCCGGCGGCGCGCAACGGGAGCGGGAGCGGGCGGCGCACAAGAGGGAGCGCGCGAGGAGGCACCGCGAGCGCCGCGCGAGCGGCGGAGCGAGGAGTTCGGCCGCGCGAGCGCGCGGGGGCTCTCCTCTCCGGGGACCGAGGGAGTATTCGTCCTCGGAGGAGGACGAGGAGGAAGAAGGCGGGGGCGGGGCCCCTCTCGATAGGGTGGGAGCCCCACCCACCCCGTCGCCGGGAGCCGGCTCCGGCGGCAAGGGCGGCATCGCCTCGGGCGGGCGCAACGGTGCCCGCCGCCGGCAATCGACAACGGGGACGGCGCGAGCCGCGGAGGTGCGCGCGCGCGCTTCGGAGGCGCGCGCGCGGGGCGGGGCCGTGCGCGCGGCGGAGATGTCGGGGAGGCGCGGCGACGAGCACGTCGGGCCGTGCCGGCCTCATCCGCCGAAGCTTCGAGGAAGAGGAAGCGCGCCTTCTCCTCCCTCGAGGCAAGGGGCTTGCTCTTCTCGCGGGGTTTGGGTTTTTTTTTGTGACCGGTCGTTCGATTTTTTATTTGTACTTGTGCGGGGGTGGTGCCAACCGTGCCTCCCCCTCGCACCGGCCAAGGTGTTGAGGGCGGACGCGTCCGTTCCCACACGGCGGCGCTCGTCGAGGGCGCGCGGGCGGGGGCGAGCACGACGGCGGCGGCGGGCGAGGGCTCGCGGGCGCGGGCCGAGGCCTCGAGGCCCCGGCCCGGCGGATTAGCTCGCCGCGGCGCGGCCGGTGGTCGTCGAGGAGCGGCGGGCGCCGGTCGTGGCGGAGGCGCGGCCGCGGCGGCGGGCGTGGCGGAGATGCGGCCGCGGTGGCGGCGCGCGCGCGCGCGCGGTCGCGCGCGCGGCCGCGGCGGAGGCGCAGCGGGCGGCGGTGGGCGAGGAGGGCGGTCGGGCGCCCGTGGTCGTGGAGGCGCGGCCGAAGCGGTGGCCGCGGCGCCGCGTCGGCGCCCGCGGCTACGGAGGTGCAAGTGGAGGCGCCGGCGGAGGGCGACGCAGGGGGCGGCCGCCGCTAGCGGCTCCCGAGCGGTGGTGGTGGAGGTCCCGGACGACGACTCCCCCGCCGCCCGGGTGGGATCGGTGGGTGAGCTTCCCCACGCTCTCCTCGCAGTCCCGGAGGGGGCCCTCGTGAGGCTACGCGACGGCCACATGGTGGCAGGGGGCCGAGGGCACGGCGCCGAGGCCTCGTCTTCCCGCGCCGGCCACTCCGCCCAGGTAGAGGGGATCGCTGGCGATCCGCCCGCGTTCGCCGACGCGCAGGGGGAACAGGAGCTGTGGGGGGAGCTCCGCAACCATGGCGCCACGCTCAACCGAGCGTTGAACGAGGCGCTGAGGGTCCATGGCGGCCCCGCGTGGCACGTCTTCCAGGTGGGGCATCGTCGCCTGCTTCTTTCCCTTTCTCTTGTTTCCACGCGCTATCCTTGCATCACGGTGCTTACGGGTTTTGACTTGTGGGTGACAGGAGCTCGAGCGCCGCGCCCGCGACAAGTACGACGCCTTCGACCGGGTGAACGCCGAGCTCCACCGGCCTCCGGGAGCGAGGCGGCGCCTTCGACGCGCTCGCCGACGCCCTCGGGACCCCGGACGGCCGGTTGTCGTACGGGCCATGGCCCCGCGCGATCAACTTCACGAGAGCGCGAGGCAGGACCCGGCGCGTCCTTCTAGCCTCGAGCGGGTCTGCACAGCCCTCATCGATCGGGATGAGGCGCTGCGGCAGGCGTGCTCGGACCTGGAGAAGATGCGCACGCTGGCGACCAACTGGGAGGCGGAGGTGGCTGGCGTGCGCAACGAGAACCGGCGGCTCGACTTGTCACTCCGGGAGAGGTGCGGGCTCGGCAGCCGCCGGGCCGAGGAGTGGGCGCGCGCGCTCGAGCGAGGGCCAAGGAGGCCGACGACTTGAGGGCCGCCTTCGACGCCGAGGCCGCGGCGCTCGCCGTCTCGAGGACCGGCACGCGGGAGCGCACCGCCCGCCGGGGGGCCGAGGGGCGGCTCCGGCGAGGAGCGAGCCGCCCTTGCCGACGCCCGGTCGGCGCCGGGAGCAGAGCGCGCGTCGCTCGCGAGGCGGCGCGAGGTCGCCGGAGGGCCGAAACGCGGAGCTCTCCAAGGTCGAGGGCGAGCTAATAGTGCTCGGCATCGCGAGCGCGAACCGAGAGCCGGCCCTCCGGAGCAAGGCACAACCATCAAGGGCCTCGAGTAGGCGGTTGAGGCCGAGCGCCGCTCCCTCGAGGTGGAGAGGAAGCAAGTAGAAGGTGAGCCGCCGTTTGACTCTTGTTTCGTTGGGTTTCGCTTAGAGGGTTCACACTCTTTTTTCGATGTTCTTCTCGTCCGGCAACTCCGTGCTTGCGCACCGCGCCGGGGGCACGCGGGCCGAGCGGCCGAGGCGCCGCAGACCTCCTACAACTCCTCCGAGCAGGAGCCGCGGGAGTTGCGCAATGCGGCCCTCGAGACCCGCCGGCCGTGGAGGAGGGTGAGGCACGGGCCGGTAGTTCGGCCGGCCGCCCGCCCGCGCACCCTCGCCGGCCACGTCACCGAGCGCATGCGCCGGCGCCGCATCTTGGCGTCCGAGAAGGCCCTCGGGGTGGTGCGGTCCCACTACGAGGTTAACTTCGAGGCGCCGCGGAGGGCTACGTCGTCCCCGAGGGTGTTGAGGATGAGGTGGCGATGGAGCGCGTGGACACGCTCGCCGCCGACGCCGCCGGGACACTTGCCGAAGCCTTCGAGGAGTTCCTCTTCCCGGACGCCGCCGATGCCGTCGCTCCTCCCGCCCGAAGACGGCCGGCGCTAGGCCCGTTTTTGCTTATGTATCGCTATGTCGGCCGTGCGGCCCTTGTAAATAAACAAGTTACTTTTGCCATAAACATTTGCCGATGTGAAATGATGTCTTTTGTTTATTACGCTTTTTTGTTTCTCCTTCTTCCTGAGTAGATTCTAGTTAGGGGAGTTCGATTTTCGCGGGTGGCCTGCTGGGTTGGAGGCGAGAGAGAAGGGCCGTATCCTCGCGGAGGCATAGGCTATCTCGGCTCGCGCGCTCCTTCCGCTAGGCTACCCGCGCCCTGTTCGAATCTTTGCTCGGGGTCGAAGTGGAAAACAAACTTAGCGCGCGTGAGTTGTTTCGTATTTGCGCGAAAATGGGACCATTTTGGGGGGGGGGGGATGCCCCCGCGCGTAGCCCCCGAGGGTAACTTGGGTTTCGGGGGAAAGCCGAGTTGCCCTTTTCATTAGACTTATGACGTTTACATAGTTGTCACCAATCGGGGCGTTGGTTGTGTGATTTTTACAACAAACATACTTGGAAATCCTAGCTAGGGGTAGAAGCGACGTAGCTGTTGGATGTTCCAAGCGTTGGTGAGCTCTTCACCGTCCTCGTTGGCCAGCTTGTACGTGCCGGGCTTGAGTACCTTCACCACGACGTAGGGTCCCTCCCATGGAGGTGATAGCTTGTGGCGTCCTCGGTTGTCTTGGCGTAGCCTCAGGACCAGATCCCCTTCGCTGAAGTCCCGCCGGCGTATCTTGCGTGTTTGGTAGCGCCTGAGGGACTCGCTAGTACCTTGCGGAGTGCATCAAGGCCACGAGGCGTGCTTCGTCCGGCCGGTCCAAAGTGAGTCCTCGCGGGCTCGCCGGTTGGCGTCCTCATCGTAGCCTTGAACCCCGGGCGACACCGTATTCTAAGTCCGTGGGGAGGACGGCCTCCGCGCCATGGACTAGGAAAAACGGGGTGAACCCGTGGCTCGCTCGGGGGTGGTCCTTAGGCTCCACACGACCGCCGGTAACTCTTGGAGCCATTTCCGACCGCATTTGTTTAGCCGGTCAAAAATTCTAGGCTTAAGGCCTTGTAGGATCATGCCGTTGGCACGCTCTACTTGGCCGTTGGTCTGCGGGTGTGCCACGGTGCCCAATCCACACGGATGTGGAACTTGTCGCGAACTCCAAGAATTTCCCCCGCCCGTGAACCGGGACCCGTTGTCGGTGATAATGGAGTTTGGCACTCCAAAGCGATGGACGATGTCGGTGAAGAACGTCACCACTTGTTCGGCCAACGAGGTTCGTGATGGGGCGCACCTCCACCCACTTGGAGAACTTGTCGATCGCGACCAACAAGTGGGTGAAGCCCCCGGCGCCTTCGCGGGGGCCCGACGATGTCCAGCCCCCCACACGGCGAACGACCATGTTATGGGGATGGTCGCAGGACATGAGCGGGAAGGTTGGACTTGCGGGCGTAAACCGGCACCCTTCGCGGTGCGTACGATCTCGGCGGCGTCCGCGACCGCGGTAGGCCGCAAAAGCCTTGGCGGAAGGCATTGCCAACGAGGGTACGAGGCGCTGCGTGATGGCCACAGATTCCCGCATGGATGTCCCGCAGGAGCTCGCGCCCCTCAGGGATGGGCACGCACCGCTGCAAGATGCCGGAGGCGGCGCGCTTGTACAGCTCGCCGTCGACGAGGGCAAAGGACTTGGCCATCCTGGCGATGCGTCTGGCCGCGGCCCGGTCCGTGGGGAGTTCCCCTCGGGCCATCCAGGCAACATACTTGTCACGCCAGTCAGCCTTGACGGGGGCCGGCTCGATGTCCATCACATCAGCCCCATAGGCGCCATACCCCTCGAGGAGGGAGAGCACGTACGCCTCGTTCGAGGGGTCCTCATCCATGGGTTCCGCACCCGCCGGATTCGAGGGAGCCCCCCGAGGGTTCCGCGTGGCTCGAGGGGTGAGGCTCGAGGGCGATCGAGGGCCGAGCAATATCGCGAGCAAAAACGTTCGGGGGGACCGTAATCCGCCGGACGCGATTTTGGCTAGCTCGTCCGCTTCCTCGTTGTACGGCGGGGGCACGTGGTTGAGCTCGATGCCGTAGAACTTGTCCTCGAGGGCTCGCACGGGCTTGCGGTATGCTTCCATCTTGTCGTCATGGCGGCTCGCGTTCTTCATGACTTGGTCAATCACGAGTTGCGAATCCCCCCGCACGTCGAGGCGCTTGACGCCTAACTCGATGGCGATCTTGAGGCCGCAAAGGAGGGCCTCGTACTCAGCCATGTTGTTCGACGCGGGGAAATGGAGGCGCACCGTGTACCGCATCCGAGGGGTGACACAAAGAGCGAGGCCCGCGCCCGCCCTCGTTTTCATCACCGAGCCGTCGAAATACGCAGTCCGGCCTCGCTTGGATGCCGTGGCGGTGGCCGCCGCGTGTCCGTCCATTCGGCCGACGAAATCCGCCGGGATCCGGGACTTGATGGCCTTGCGCGGGGCATAGGCGAGCGTCTCGCCCATCGGCTCCACGGACCACTTGGCGATCCTACCCGCCGCGTGCGGGTTGCGGATGATCTTCCCTAGCGGGGAAGGAGGAGACCACCGTGACGGGGGTGGGCCTCGAAGTAGTGGCGGAGCTTGCACCGCGCGAGGACCACCGCATACAGCAGCTTTTGGACTTGGGGGTAGCGCGTCTTGGTGTCAGACAAGACCTCGGCCGATGTAGTAGACCGGCCGCTGGACCGGTAGGGCATGCCCTTCCTCCGTGCGCTCCACCACGATCACGGCGGCCGACCACCCGGGTGGTTGCGGCCACGTAGAGCCGCGGGGGTTCGCCGTCCCGCGGCGACGTGAGGATCGGGGCGTGGGTCAAGGACGCCTTCGGCTTGTCGAGCGCATCCCCGGGCCTCGGCGGTCCGGGAGAAGCGCTCATGCTTCTTGAGGAGGCGATAGAGGGGCGAGGCCCTTCTCGCCGAGCCGCGAGATGAAGCGGCTCAAGGCGGCAAGGCACCCTAGCACCTTTTGCACCCCTTTGAGTTCCCGGGATCGGGCCCATTCGTTCGAGGGCCGCAACCTTCTCGGGGGTTGGCCTCGATGCCCCATTGGGAGACGATGTATCCTAGGAGCATGCCTCGCGGCACTCCAAAGACGCACTTTTCGGGGTTTAATTTTACCCCATTGGCCCGTAGGCAACCGAATGCGATGCCGAGATCGCCAACCGGGTCGTCCGCCTTCCCCGGTTTTCACGACGATGTCGTCCACGTACGCCTCGACGGTCCGCCCGATGTGGTCTCCCGAAAACATGCCGCATGCGAGCGTTGGTACGTCGCACCCGCATTCGGGAGGCCGAACGGCATCGTGACGTAGCGAACATCCCGAACGGCGTAATGAAAGAAGTCGCGAGCTGGTCGGACTCCTTCATTTTTATTTGATGATACCGGAGTAGGCATCAAGGAAGCGAGCGGCTCGCACCCGGCCGTTGAATCAACAATTTGATCAATACGTGGCAAAGGAAAAGGAACTTTAGGACATGCTTTATTAAGACTAGTATAGTCTATACACATCCGCCACTTCCTCGTTCTTTTTCTTTACAAGTACGGGGGTTTGCGAGCCACGTTGGGTGGAACACCTCCTTGATGAACCCGGCCTCGAGAAGCTTCCGCGGCCTCCGCTCCCGATAGCCGTCGCCGCTCCTCGTCGAAGCGGCGGAGCCGTTGTTGCACGGCGCGGGCATGAGGCAGGATGTCAAGGGAGTGCTCGGCGACCTCCCTCGGGATGCATGGCATATCCGAGGGGCTCCATGCGAAGATGTCGGTAGTTGGCGCGGAGGAAGTCGACGAGCACTACTTCCTATTTGGGATCGAGGGTGGAGCCGACCCTCAACGCCCCGCCCTCGGGGGCGGCGGGGGTCGAGGGGCACCTCCTTGGTTCGCTCCGCGGCCTCGAAGGTGCGGTGTGCTTGGCGGTGGAGTCGAGGTCCTCGTTGACCGTCTTCTCCAAGGTGGTCACCGGCGCTTCATCCCGGCGCTAGTGCTTCCGCGTGTTCTACGCACTCGACGTCGCGGTCGAATGCGTGCTCGATGGACGAGCCCACGGTGATGATACCGTTTGGTCCCCGGCATCTTCATCTTCAAGTAGGTGTAGTTGGGGACCGCCATGAACTTGGCGTAGCAGGGGGCCGCCCAAGTATGGCGTGGTAGGCGCCCTTGAACTCCACCACTTCGAAGGTAAGTGTTTCCTTGCGGAAATTCTTCGCGGTGCCAAACCAAACCGGCGGATCGATGCGCCCGAGGGGCCGGACTCCTTCTTGCCGGGCGCGACGCCATGGAACGGCTTCGTGCCGGGGCCGCACCGGTCCAACCCGATCCCCGGCAAGCGCGGCGTATGCGCGTAGAGGATGTTGAGGCCGCCGCCTCCGTCCATCAAGACTTTTGAGAACCGCGCGTTCCCAATGATCGGGTCGACCACCAACGGGTATTGGCCGGGTAGGGGATGCGGTTCGGATGGTCTTCCGGCCGAAGGTGATGGCGTCCTCCGACCGCTTGAGGAAGGAGGGAGGCGCCTTCTCCGCGGCGAGGACCTCGTGCCGCTCCCGCTTGCGCCGGCGGGTTGACATGTCGGCAGTGGGTCCCCCCGAAGATGAGGAACACGTTCTCCACGGCGGGGAAGCCGCCGGCGTCGCCATCTCCTCCGTCTTTCTTGGCCTCTCGCTTCCTTCGCGGCGGCGCAGCCATAGAACTTCTTGAGCATATCGCATTGCTCAAGGGTGTGGTTCTTGGGGTCTTGTGGTAAGGACATGGCTTTTTCGGCATGTCATCAAACACCCCCGGACCTCGAGGGGCGGTTGAGGGCCCCGTCGAGCCGGGTCAACGGCAAGGGCCTCGGCATTATCGCCGTCGCGCCCTCGCTCGCGCGCCTCGCGGCGCGGCTTCTTTCCCTTCTTGCCCCGCTTGTCCTTCCGGTGGGGCTCCCCGGACTTCGTCGCCCTCCGCGGGCGCATCGTCCGAGCGCTTGCCCTTCTTGCCGTCGAAGATCGCCCCCACGGCCTCCTCTCCCCGAGGCGAAACTGGTGGCGATGTCGAACAGCTCGTTGGAGTCCGCGGGCGGGCTGCGTCCCAGCTCCCGCACGAGGTCCCGGCACGTGGTGCCCTCGAGGAAGGCGTGCACAATCTCGGATTGCGCCACGGTGGGGAGCTCGTGCGGCGTTTGGAGAAGCGCCGTATGAAGTCTCGCGGCGACTCGCCGGCTTCGGGTGCGGGAGCGCGAGGTCCCGGGAGTTTCGGGGCGCACGTACGTGCCCCGGAAGTTACCCACGAACGTGCGGACCGAGTCGTCCCGAGTTGTGGATTTGGTGGCGGGGCGCGGTGCTCGAGCCATGTCGGGGCCGCATCGCCGAGGTGCGGGGGCAAGTTGCGGATGATGACCTCGTTGCCTGGTGGCCCCGCCCGCGGCGGCACGCCGGGCGGTAGTCATTGAGCCACACGCGGGGATCCGTCTCCCCGTTGTACTTGACGATGGTCGAGGGTTGGCGGAAGCGTTGGGGGAAGGCCGCCGCGCGGATCTCCCGGCTGAACACACGGGTCCCCGGGGGTTCGGCGTCGGGGAACGGTCCTCGTCGCCGCGTCGTAGCGTCCACCCCGTCGAGGGTGGTAGCCTACCGCCGCTCGCGCGTCCGCCTTGCTCGTGCGCCGGGCGTTGATGACGTTGCGGGCGTCACCGGTCCGGCGCCCGTGCGTGTCAAGGAGCCGCTCCTTGGCTCGCGTGCGTCTCGGGTTGGCGGGTCGCCCCGCCGCTTCACCCGCATGGACCGAGGGTTCGCCCCCCGTGCGGCTCCGTCGTCCCGCGCATCCCCCCCGTTGGCGAATGCGTGACGCCGAGCTCTCGGCCCGCCGGACGGCCGCTTGCTCGATGAGAGCCCCGCACCTCGCGTTGCGGGTTCCGCGCCCTCGGGGGTCGAGGGTGCCGCGCATAGCCCGCGGCGGCGTCGCGACGGCAATGAGCTTTTGGCTTGCCCGCGCGAGGCGCGTCTAGGTTGTCGACGTTAAAGTCGGCGTTGATACGGTCGCGGACACCTGCTGCCCGGCTCCCGCGCGCGTTCGCCGCGAGCGGAGGCTTCCCCCGCCATCGAGGCACGGAGCGGTGCACCGTTCGATGCTCCTCCGCCGGCTTGGCCTCGAGATCGTGAGCCTCGGGCTGGCCGCGCGTCGACGTCGGCCCGGCGGGGGTGCTTGGCCCCGCGGCCAAGTGCGGAGCGATTCTCGGGGCGGGCGTGACTTCCCCGTTGCGGCGCCTACCGCGCCGGTGGCGTTGGCCGGGTCGTTGGCGATGACGACGCAGCACTCCCGCGCGGGGTCGTAACTCCCGGCCGGAGTCGTCGGAGCAGCCGAACCAGTAGTCCGTAGCGTCAAGGAAGTGCCTGAACATGACCAGGTCCGGCACACCGGAGAAGTCCCACTCCGCGTACCCGTGGAGGTTGGCGGGTGGCAACGCGTCAAGGGAACCTAAAGATGACTCATCGCCTGCGGAGGCGCCAGGGTCCCTGGCAACGAAGACGTGACGACCAGGGGGAACCCGGCGCATCGCCGTGTTGACGTTGGCGTTGTAGGCCGTCGTAGCACCGCGAAGGCCGATGGGGAAGCGCGGCCCGGAGACCGTGCGCTGCCCCGTCGGGGCGGTGGTTGTTGTGCCGACAGGTGCGCCATGTTGAGAGGCGGCACGTTCGGCTTGCCGCCGCTCGGACCGCGCCCGGCGCGAGCGCCGGCCGGAGCGGCGACGATGTCGTGGCGTCGACGGGCCCGCGGCATCGCGCCGGCGGGCGGCGTCGCGCCGTGGTGGTGCACGTAGCGGGGGCCGGAGCGGACCCGGCCGGCGCCGCGCACGAAGCTCCTCACGGTTGGTGAGGCCGCCGGTGGGCGATGGTGGTTGTTGCCTCTCCAATGTACAACGGCGGCGACTACAAGAAGAGGAGGTGACACCCCCGTTCGTATCTCCCTCGGTGGATGTGGTTTTCTTTGGATTTGTTCTTCCTTCTCTAGATATTATTTGATTTTTTCTATTATGTTTGTGATAATTCATAGTATGATGATAAATTATTTTATTTTAAATGCATTGTTCTTACGGTAATCATGACAAATGGCAAGTGACAAGGCAAAAGTTGCAAACAAGCGTGGAGAGGTGTCGGTGCGGAATGTGGTCCCGACACTAACCGAGTAATAAGCGCCGAGGTCTATCCCTCAATGGTCGATGCTAAGCAATAAGAGACACGAGTTTATCCTGGTTCCCGCCGAGGGGCCGTACGTCCGGCGCGTGGCGTGCTCAAGGCACTATATTGCTCGGCACGGGGGTGCCCGTAGTGGGGCCGCTACAAGCAAGGCGGGAGAGGAAGCGTGGCTTCCAAGTCCCTAGTGTCGTGACCGAAGATGTTGTGGGAGAATTGGAGAGCAAGTGCGTGGTGCGGCTGTCTCGTGTGGTGTTGTGTCGTGTCCCCGTCCGTCGTCCCCTGCGCGGGGGGGGGTTCGTCCTCCTTTTATAGACCAAGGAGAGAGCGAATCACATGCGTGCCGCGCTATTTAACTATGTGAGGGAGTGTGGTGTGCTATGCCATAGAGTAGGCGGCCGTCCGGACGATCCTTACGACGATCCGGCCATCATGGCGTATCTTGTACCCGAGCGGTGGCGGCTTCGAGGGTAGAAGGGCGACGGATGGGCGTGATGTCTTTAGATGGGCTCGAGGGAGTTGCTGACGTCGGTCCGTACGAGGCACGGTGGCGGGGTAAGGCGGCGTCCCGTTCCCGCACGCTCCACGGTGCTAGAGCCGCTGCCACGGCGCCGGCGTGTGGTTCGTACGCGCGGGGGCGGCAGCCATGCCGTTAACAGTGGCAGGGATGGCGTCCCACCGGACTAGCGCCTCCACCCTAACCCCCGCAAGGTCACAAGAAAGCAAGTCGAGGGTGCGGCCGGCCCCCCTTCGAGGGCTCGGCGCGTTAGCCGTGCCGAGTAGGCGGCGCGGCGTCACGGGACCGGCACCGGCCACGCCGCACGCTCCTCCCACGGTGGCGGGGATGGGCTCCCTCCGGGGAGTTGGTGCGGCGGCACGGGCGCGAGCCCCGGGCGCATGATGGCGCCACCCCCGCCGTTGTCGGGGCATTAAATGCCCGCGTACGGGAGCGAGCGCGCGCGTGCGGAGCGCCCTCGAGCGAGGCGGACCCCCGTTCAATGGCGGAGCGGACCCTCGAGCGAGGCGGAGCTCCGCTCGAGGTAAGCGTACCCCCCTCGAACCGGACGGAGCCCGCCCGAGGGAGGCGCGCATCCTCGAGCGAGGCCGAGCCTCGCTCGAGGGGATCTTCGAGTGGGCCGCCTTGGTGGGCCGTTGGGGACCTCCGCGGCGTGGGCCGTGTCCTCGCATGGTTAGGCGAGGCGTGTTTGGCTTTGGCTTTGTTGCGGGTTTTAAGTGGGGATTTCCCGGTTGTTAAAGGGGACCCCTAGGGCTGTCCCCCGACAAGAGGATTCGGACTTCCGTCATGGTGGTGGAGGGAGTTCATGGACATGGATTCCCATCCTCGTAGACCGATGCATGTCAATGGATGCATGTCAAGGTCGGGCGTTGCCCTCTCTCTCCCATTGGGTCCATTTGATTTTGTACCCCGACCCCTTGCGTTGCCCCTAGAGACTCAATCCTCAATCCGACGCACGCAAGTTCCCCACGTCACATTGATATGCTCCGGCATGCGCTTGCTAGCGGTCCTTCTCGATGCCGATGATGCGGCCCGGGCTTTGCCGACAATGGGAGCGGCCGCAGTGCCATGGTATTCGTTCAAAAGGTTGTCGCTCCGACACTCCCTTGTGTAGCTTTGGTCCTTCCCGGCGAAGGTATGAAGTCCCCTTCCTACTTCCCGTTTTGATGGAACAGATAGATTGGTTTTATTCTATTTAAAATATTTTGCAAATAAAATAAGTGGTCCATAATACGATTTTGTATGGATGGCAAATCATCGGTTGGGCATGTGTTTTTTTGGTTGATTTACTCATTTTTCTCGACACTCCATATCACCTCGGATGAATTACTTTTTGTTTCTCAAAGATCCGGTGAGATTTTGTTTTCTTAACTTCGTCCCTATCCCAATCGGATTGGATGTGTTAGAGTTAATCTCCAAATAATTGATGCCATGGATTGCTACAAATTATTGGTGCATTTTGTCTATATCTCGTTGAAACAAATTTAGATAGCAGGAACTTGCATAATCTCACTTGATTCATTTTTCTTTTAGATAGCAAGAACTTGCACATTTGCATAATCTCACTTGATTCATTTTGGTTTTCTCGAAATAACCAGTGAGATCTAAAAAAACTCACTTGATTTATTTGTGAGATTCCGGTGCCGCTTGGTGTATTACACAGGACGATGCTGAGAGGCACTCTTTGAGAAGGTACAGAGGTGCTGCATGCTTCCTAATACATTTGAAACATAGTTCTCTCGAACCAATTTATGGTTGCAATTTTAATTCGGATGAACCACGGATCTTTCTCATCATATTGACAAGATTTTTTTCATGTATGTTATTATTACCTGCCTCATCACCCAAGAAAAATATTATTATTTTTATAGTTTTATTTTCACACAAAGATCAATAGTTCGATCTACTACCTTTTAGTAGGCTATAGTAAATCATCATGTACAAAAAAACATTCTAAATTATTAATACATCCACATTTTCCAAAGAAAAAAAGTACTTTGGTTGTGAACAATTAAAGAGATTGGTGCCGGTGATTAACTTTATGATGGCTACATTAGAACCATTCTCGGATTGACAAAGATTTGAATTAATTCAATTTGTTGGTAAGAAACCGCCCGGATGGAATATTTCTTGCCTTTTTCCCTTTGTAATGTTTGAAATTTGAACTGCCCGTAGGTGACAACGGCGGTGATAGGCTTCTCCAATAACATGAGGTACCATTTCGAAGGCCGAGCAAATGTTTCGATTCTAACCATTGCATTTCAAATTGTTATACTTTTGCATGAGGACTTGTACAAGTCAAGAATACTTCGGTGATCTCTTAGAGTAATGAGAGTTAGGCCTTCACCGTGAAGGTTAGTACTTTCATCACCATTGCAATAGTCTCGGCATGTCTCTATCCTTCCCCACATCACATCTCTCATATGAGAGATCGGTTTCATGTAGAACCTACCCGAAATCGACCGACGAAGAAAAAGCTTCATGTGTTGTTTTCGGATAGATTCTAACATGTCCTTTTCGATCTAAGAGATATCTCTAAATGTAGGATATTCTATGAGTTAGTTCTATGAACTTGCTTATGATTCTATGGATATCCTCGATATTGTGTAAATGGAAAAGGATATCAAGCCCGTGACTTCAATCATAAGACTAAGACTCAACCAAGAAAAAACTTAGAGTGTCATATTATTATTTGATATAGTACATTATCCCGGACCGTAGTTATGCCATTAACAAAAGTTTGGATGACATAATATACTTGTATTTTACATATTATTACTATCATGTTGAATCTAATGTGTTTGTGATATAAATGTTTTCTTGTCCGTAGCAACGCATGGACACGATCCTAGGACACTAGGAACCTAGGAAAAGTAGACTCATCTTTTCAAATGTTGTTTGTAGGACACTAGGAACCTAGGAAAAGCCGATGAATCAAGAGGAAATTAAATATTGATATCGGCTAGCAAGCGATCATTTACTTGAGTAAACAATACCGAAAATGAGGGTGCTATTTGTGGACGAGCCGCCGATATCTTTGTATGCTTCACTCAAGATTAGAAACTTCACCGACATGGTTAAGGTACAAAGTGATCTTTTCGATAAGCTTCATCACACGATGTTTGGAGTCATATATATGGTCTTGGATAGAGTTGATGGAAATTCATAGTTAAACATTTTTACATGGGTTTCTTATCTAGTGTGCGGTTTCGTTGTTGAAACTTTTTTTAACAATTAGTTTTATATATAATTACATATAAATATCATATTTTGTTATGTTACACTTAGCCGCAATGTTTGATTAGTATCGTCAATGGTTGTTTCCCCTCTAATTTGACTGTCTCGGCCACTATTCTCGGCTAAAATGACTCATGATCATTTATGCTTTTATCTCTATTCTCAAGTTGGTTTAGTAATGACCTTTTAGCCATGTGACACGAGCTTTAGTTAGTTGTTCAATTGGCTTATTGTGTGTCCTATTCAAAGGTGGTGCCGAGTTGCCATTGCTAATCCAAGGAGGCGAGGAACACGTTTGATTACTACCGTCTATCCGTAATGGTGGTGCGAAGTTTTGGCCTTGGCAAGTGTCTATGTTCCTTTCACTTGTGGATATGTTGGATTGCACTATATTCTTTTTTTGAAATTATTACTATCCTTTTCATATTTGTCAAATGGCTTTAATAAATATGTTTTCGTATGAAGGCCACGGGCCCCGGCAGGCGCCGGTTGCTCGCGCCCGCACCGGCCGCGGCGCCTGCAGCGATGTGGCGGTAGATTAGTGCGATGGAGGTGCAGAGTCCCCCCGCCGCCGCCAGTGGCAGAAAGGCCCCGACCGCGTCGCGCAGCGCCTGGGCTCGGGCGGCAGCAGTGGTGTCGGCGCCCTGCTGCGGGTCCAGGAGGTGGTGGACGAGCTCGAGGGCGCTGATGGCAGTTGCGGCGCACAGTGCTGGAACGGCGGAAGTTGCGTTCCCCATTGTAGGGTACTTGGGGCGTGTTTGGACGGTTGGAGCGGGAGAGCCGGGCCCGGCCGCCGGGCCGTGGCCGGCCCCGTGCCGGTGAAAATGGGTCACTCGCGCGTGTTTGGTCGGCCGGCCACCGCAGCGCCGAGCCGCGATATGGCCGTGTTTGGGCGGCACACGGGAGCACGGCCGGCGGCCCCAACCGCCACCAACCGCCTAGACGGGGTGGTGTTTGTTGGCCGGACCGGCCGGGCAAGTCCCGGGCGGCCCCAACCGCTACCAACAAGAGGACACATATCTCACATATAAGTAACAAGACACATTTCTTATATTTGAATGAAATAGATATTTGAACAATCAACATATTGTCACGGTTTATACATATCACAATGATAATCAACAATTTGCATCCGAAACAATCTCTCAATAGTATCAACATGGGCAATAGTGATTGTAAAAGATGACGAAGTTGCAAATTTTGGTGGCCTCGGCATTTGGACAAGGTGGAGCTATCCCAAAAATTTTTGATCACGGTGTGGTCGCCATCCAAGCAAATATGCAAATAAGACAAAGATCAAAGAACTCATTCAATGCCATCATCTCAAGCAAGAGCTTGGTGTTGCGGTGAGTGATATATCACAACAAACACAAAGGAAATATTTGCAGGTACAAAACCAAGACAAAATATAATCGGACAAGCCACCTCATATGTCATTTTTGCATCACCGGCCATTTCCATCCCCTATCAGCCACCAAGACGAGAAAATAATGGGACAAAAGCAACGGATTGCAATATAGTTCAAATGTAACCAACGAGAGGCTACAAAGCTGTTACAATACCAAGTTCAAATGTTGTCCATCCAAGTAGTTCAAATGTTGTCCATCCAAATACCATATCCTACTATTTAGCCACCCTCCCGAAAAAGAAACCCCCAAGACAACGAAGAAGTTAGTCAAGCTAATCGCACAAAATCCTACGAGTGTAGTGTGTCAACCGTAGTCAAAAGAAGAGAGAGTGGAGGAGGGAGGTGGAGGAACTATACATCTCAACAAGTCAACCCCTTCTCATCTCAAGCAAAGAGCAATGGCCAAGAACTACACAAAGTAGTTCTTGGCTAGGAAGGTCCTAAGCCGCATTGCCCTATTGTTGTTAGACATGCCAACAAAGCCCCCGCCCGGGCTTTGTTGTCCAGCCAGTTGGTGTAGGCACATATGAGTTCCTCTTCACCAAACCCGGGGGTCTCCATCACCGCAAGGTAGAGGTTGCCATCAACATGGGCCGGACTTTGTCTCTCTAAGTGCATTGGCCACATTGTTCACCGCATCCGACATGTTGGTGAGAAGGAGCTTCTCATCCTCGGTGAAAGTGCCTCTCTTCCTCTTTTTCCCTCCCACACTAGTGTTGGTAGGTGGGTCGGTGGCCTTGCTACCGTTGGGGACATCGGTGGTCTCACTAACATGGCACGGTTCTCGGCGGCGGCATCCATCTACATGCATGTAAGTAAAATTAACATCTAACATTTGGATAGCCCCCGGATGCCTTCAACATAGATCTATGCTAACTCAAAAATATTTGCATGGTTGCTTGGTTAAACAAGCCTTCCGGTGCGACGGACTACATCATCGACCAAAGAAACATCACCGAACATTGAAACATCATCCGCATCGAACAAGTCAAGAAACGCAAGACCGAATAGTAAACCATAGCAAATACGTAGTGAGGAGAGGAATAAAGTTTGGGGATCGATTTCACCTTGGCGGAAAGGGGAGAAGCACCGATAAAGAAGAAGCGGGCCAAGAAGAAGAGTAAGCAGATCCACACCGAACAACACCGCGTGGACTAGAAGAGGAAGTAGATCCACACCGAACAGCTCAAATCTCGAACCGAGGAAGAAGAAGCTCGACCCCCGGAGTCCCAGTGAGGAAGGAGATGCGACGGCGGCGTCTCGGGGTAGATCTGCGACCGGGGAACGGAGAGGAAGCCCGTCGGTGATCCAAGCAGCCTCGTTGCACACCGCCGCACGAAACCCTAACCAAGCTCTCACAGGAATGGAGCAAAGGATGAGCGGGGGAAAGGAGACCACGGGGAGGAGGACAAGCTTTATAGGCCATGGATTTCGGGAGGGGAGGAGGGCGGGAGCGGTTTCACCATTCCCGCACGAGCCCGCCGCAGCCACCCGCCGGTGAGCGAAATCACCCCCAATCGCCGCGCGTGGCCGAGCTCGCGGCACGCTGGAATCTGGCGTAGCTGTGGAGCCAGGCGGAGGGGGCATTTTTGCCTCCCGCGAGCCGGGCTGCCAAACCACAAAAGGCCCCGAACACGGGCCTGCGCTCCCGTGGGCGCAGCCGGGCTCTAGAGCCCACCGTCCAAACACGCCCTTGGTCGGGCGCGCGCTTGGACGACGAGATCGGGGAACTCCGGTGCTGGGAGCGTCGGAGATGCTAACCAGGTGTGTGGCTGGTGGTGAGGGGAGTAGTGGTGCACTGCTGCTGTCTCCGGTGCGGAGGTTTGCTTGCAGATGGGGAAGGAAGGAAGGACCGTGTCGCCGCGTGGGTGCGTGAATTTCTAACTGGGTGGCGTCGTGACTTGTTCACTTGACTGGTGACTTGGTGAGTAGCAAATTCGGTTTGCTCCTTCTCCTTTTTTTTCCCGCTTTTCTTAGGACGGGAGGCAGTATGATTAAGTTGAACGATTTTCTAAGCTTATCAACATCTAGTCGCCGCTTAAGGGAGTGCACTTTGTTTGGAGTTGCTGAGCAGCATATTTTGGAATCTAATGGAAAGCAGGGGAGAAATTTCTAGCTTTGCCGTGGCCGGTGGCTCTGCGGGGCTGGTCCATTTTTATCCAGTTTAATATTGGCCATGTTTGGATGGAGGTGTTAGTGTTAGTTTGTAGCAAACTAACACCAAAACTAACACTTTGGAGCCAAACGCATGTGTTAGTTTGGTGTTAGTTGGAACTAACACCCCCCAAAAAACTAACACCTCCAAGAGGTGGAAATTGATGTTACTTTGGTGGACCCCACCCCTTTTCTCTCTCCCTCTCCTTTCTCAAATGATTGGAAAAGTTACTTTAAATGCAAACTAACACCTCCATCCAAACATCCATGGTGTTAGTTTCTTATGTGTTAGTTTGAAGGTGTTAAAAACTATCACTACCACTAACACCAACATCTACCATCCAAACATGGCCATTGGAAAGCATAGAACCATAACACCCCTAGACTATCCAAATTCATGAGATCGGGGCCTTTGTACTTAGCATTTTGTTTTGGTTTTGAGTATCCAAACTATTCATGTGCCACTATTCCGTCGATATTCCTTCCTCATTATAAAATTCAACATTTTTACAACAAAATAAAATATGTTTGCGAGTATTGTGTGCAAATACTTATTTGAATTTTTTTAAAGAAATACATTAAATGATACCATGAGGAATTTTGATTTTTTGGTGGCAACACAATACATCACAAATTTAAATAATTTTCTATTTCAAAATAACTTTGAATCAATTCACAAAAATGAAAAAACCCTTTCCAAATTCAAAAAGCTACTCGGGCCTAATGCATGCCTTTCCTCCTTTCCGGCCCACTCTCCTCCCTCCCCCATTTTCCTCTTTTTTTTGCCCCTAGGCCAGTAAAAGCCCGCACATACGCATAGGATCCTAGGTGGATACTCATGAAAAAAAAGAAGGGTTAATTGGAAATATGCCATTACAACTTTTGCTGTTGTGAGAAATGCCATAACAATTCATAAAATTGGATATATGCCATTGCAATTCAACTAGGCGCCGAAATTAAATGGCAAATTTTTAATATCACTCCGAATTGCAGTGACAAGTTTCCATATCACTCTGAATTGCAATGGCAAGTTTCGGCGTGTGGTTGAATTGCAATGACAAATTTCCAATTAGATGATTTTTAATGGCAGATCTCCAATCCTTGAAAATTGTAATGTCATATTTCCAATTAATCCAAAGAAGAAAAATCTTAGAAATTCTCACAAAAAGCAAAGCATTTGGTCGTTAATAAGTAGACTCAAATTATCACGGTCATCAGATGTATTACGTTTTCTAAAAAAATTACCCACCTACAACATTATGAAAATAGTCTAAAGTACCCCCTAAACATATATCTAAATTACCTACCTCTGCCATTATAAAAAATAAACTAAAATAAACCCTAATCTGTATCAAAATTGTCCACTTATATTATTATAAAATAATTTAATATAATCCTCTTAATTTGTAAATAATAAACTGTCCACCACTAATACTTAAACATAATTAAAATAACCTTTTAAATTTGCACCAAAATAACATGAGTTAACCTTAAATTTTAATCCAAATGACCTATACTTAAAATATAAATCAAAATATGATTCAAAAGTATTTTTTATTTCTTAAACTATTAGCATATGATATAATAATTAAGGATACACAAATGCTCTGTGCTATAATTTATAAAAATATAACCCGACTAAGTAGCTCTAATAGCCATACCAGCCCGTTCATGTCGTCCTTTTTACACTTGACAACATACACTCAAGCATATACCCAATGGCCTCATCTAAAATAAGGCCTCCTATTGGCTTGGGTTGGGACAGTATAAACCATATTAGGCGACACAAAACGCATATTCATCGCTAGAAGAAGGAATACTTGTGTATTCATAAGAATATTCATCTTTTTTTTGAGAATAGAAGAATATTCATATTTAACCCTTTCTAAGACTAAGTGCAACACCTTCTCTAGCGAGAAGTCAGATTTGTAGCAGTACCATCCCTCTTTACCCATTTCAGAGGAGTTGCTTGGTTGCTCCCTCCCTGAATGGAATTGCAGGAAATTCTGGAACAGTCAAGACAAGTGAGTACTACCCAGCATTGTGTGTTGCTCGGCGAAAATCCACAAGATTCGATCTAAAAACAAGGCAAATAAAAACAAGTAGATTTTACATCAAAAGGAACATTGAAGACACAAGACAGGGGAGACCGAACGAACTCACGACAGGAGTGGAAGCCGCTCAGCTGAGGCCATCATGGTGTGTCCAATCGACAATCGCCGCCATCTGCAGCGGCAACAGCAGCATGAGCCAGGAGGTCGCCGAGCATGGCGACAAAGAGGGGCGAGCTAGATGAGGGCTCTAGGACGTTGACTTGAGAGTCTTCCCTTCTCCCTCGCCGTCTAAATAACAAGTGGATAATGCGGGCGCCATCACTCTGCACCTGTACAATAATCTAGCTCGTTTCACGAGGGAATCGACAGCTCATTATTGAACCCTAAACAACGTTGTACTAGTACTAACAACCATTTTTTTTGTTTTCGAGGAAACTATAATATTTTTTTAAGGCTAATCTAAGTGGAGAGTTTCATTTTGCGGCGTGAGAGGGAGAAATCCAACCGCTCCTGACGACTTGTTTCACAAAAACCCGTTGCACCCCAATGTAACTGATGTGACGTCTAGTCCAAAGTGAATGAAAGTTGACACCATATATATGGATATTTATTGCATTCATTTAGCTCTCTCATTATTCCTCGAACCATTGAAAGAAATATTAGGCTAGAGATGACACTTGTTCCCTTTTCCGTACGAAGGCGGTCCCTACCCAATCGGAGGAGGAACCTGTTGGAACTTGGAACGGAGTCCATTCTGGAGTCTTTCACCACCAACAATTTCGATACTCACCTCGTGGTAGGCTCACTACCAACATGTCTCTGTCAAAGAAGAAGGTTCCTTCGGGAGATGCGTCCAAAGGAAAAACTTTCTGCAGACACGCCTCTGATCTTCCCCCTCACAATTCTTCTTAATAACTCTCTTGTAATCTCAACAAGGAATGTTGTGTTAACTTAGTGTAAATCCTCACGCATTGATCCAATGAAAAGTAGGTGGAGATTCTCCCGATATTTTTTGGTAAAAATAATTATTAGACTGCGTCTACTGGTGTGTGTTTCTTCCTCTTGCTATGTTGGGTTGTTCACACCACCATCTTGCGGTGCTCTTGTATCTTTGTGTCTCCTCTTAATTAAGAAATACATCCTTCGTGAAAAAGAATTGATCCGTCCGATAGGATCCACTTGGATATTTCTATGGTCATTCTCATATACATTCTTGAAAAGCAACAACATGCATATACAAAAATAAGTGATCTATTTGTGTTTACCTATCCTCAGCGGCGGAGCCAGCGGTGGGTCAAGCCCCCTTAGGCCTTACCACCTTGGCCCAGTGGCTCCCATGGTGACCCCAAGCCCCCTCTAAAAATTTTGAGAAGGAAGGAGGAAGAAGATGAAGAAGGATGATGAAATAGGGAGGAAGAGGAATGAGGATGATGGAGAGAGGAAGAAGAAGAGGAAGGAACATACCCTATTGCCACTGCTACCCCTAATATGCCCCGGATGGATGAAAAGAGGTGAAATGAATAATGAAACTTGGTTCAAGTGCAAACGTCCTTTAATTTCTTAGTTTGTTGCAGTTGTGGTGTACTGTGGCAGCAAACTATGTTGCAAAATCTCCCCATGAACGTGTTACTCGAACCCGCTGCCGTCCGACCAACGCTCTGTCACATAGTATCTGCTCTGATGAAGGTTCTTGTGGTGCTCCAATCCCGAGCACCCGTGCACGTGGATGTCGGGATGGGAGTGCGCTCAAAGCTAAGAAAAACAAGGGTTAAAGTGCAAAATTACCAAGAGAAGTACGGACCATCCGAATGCACTGTTATCTATACTATAAAGAGCGAAGACCATTGGAAACTTCTCTCACTCAAATCGGGTTCACCGTACCCCTCACGACGGACCCGCCCGTCATATGTTTCGGTTGCCAAGCGCATGCTGATTCCGATGCTCTGCCAAGCTGCGGGCCGCCGGTGAAGCTTTGGTGCATGGGAGAAAACAAGTCGTGGATGCAAGCGGTCACCAAACCGAGGGAGATAGGAATATGTGGTTCGCTGCCATTCAACTAGACGGAGGACGCGCATGGGCATGGCGAGGAGCTCGGCAACAACAACGAGAAAGCACGATTGTCGTGCAACCAAGGTGTGCTGGATAGCAAGTGAGGAGGGAGAAGAGACAAGCGATGGTGCCGAAGTTAAATGCATGGTCGCGGGAACCACCTGTAGCACCATCTTTGGAGGTGGTGCGCAACGCAACCTCCTCCCGGTGTGCTCTTCTGTGGCGAGGCGGAGCGGCGCCTTTTGGCCTTGCGGTAAGACAAAAAATATGATCGTGTAGAAGTGGATAAGGATGAGCCATGGAGGGGCCAGAGGGTCTCCGGCCATGGTAAAACCGTGAAAGGATAAGGCCGGTCGGAGGACCTGATGTCTGATGACTGTCAAAGGGTGAAAGTATAAAGACCGTGCGAGTAAATAAAAAAAATCATTATTTAGACATCTATTAAGTATCCATTCATTCATCTATTTAAACAAGTGTCACACCCGATTTTCCGTAGAAAACCGAATGCGTCTCATATGTGTGCCGGGATCACAAATTCACACATATGATAGACTCATGAGTGTAATATCACAAGACAATGCTCAAAACGTACGGAAAAGATTTATTAACTTTTATTACACTCACGAAGGTAGACACGAAGGTCTTTACACGAACAACGATAACTATGAAGACGCGACTCCATCTTCATCTTCCACAAAGCTTCGACCGGTTGATCGCATCCTCGAACTCCTCGTAGTCGGTGAAGTGCTCCACTCCGTGGTTCTTCTCTCGAACGGCGTAAGCAAGGATGAGTACACTTATGGTTGGTACTCGGCAAGGCCACGGGAATAACCGGAAAGCAATATTAATCCATCTTTAAGTTCAATTAATCATGTGAGGGTCCAGCCGCTCTTGACCGTGAGCACGGTACGATCGATCGGTTTTACACTCTGCAGAGGTTGCACACTTTTCCCACAGTTCGCGTAAAAGTTCCAAAGAACTTTGAACCCAACCACGCATGTGCTGATCAGGCACAATACCACACTTCCGAGGTGTGATTGCATAGGGACGCTACGAAGCCTTTACAAAGATATGCAAAAGACTAACGACCCGCATAGTTACAGATCAGGGCGGACCATAACCCTCCCTAGTGGTCAGCACCTTAGCAAAGGCTGCTACCCCAAAAGGACCGGGCTATACCCCTGCAACCCGGATCCCCTCTGCTCCTTTCGGAAAAGGGCCATCAGATCAATCGCACACCTAATTAATTGGCTAAGCCAGAGCCATATGGATCGTGGTTGCCTTGTTTTCCGGGTGGTTCTCCATGTTCCGATTAATTTATAGTGTTCTTGATTAAAGCATAGGTAGAAGGGTGGTTAGGGTCACTTGCCTTTCTCCAACGATAAGCTACTTTCCTTATCGGCAAAGCTCGCACTTGAACTTCCTCGAACGGCGCTACGATCATGCAAGAAAACATACAATAAATAAAACAATACATCATACATTACCAAAAGGTTAAAACAAGCTTTTAGAAATGACAGGCTCGGAGAGACGATCGCATGGATACCAAGAACGCGTAAAACGGAGCTAGGATGAAAAAGTTATGGCTGAAACAAGATTCAGGGACTAAATTGTAAAAGATCTGGAAGTTTAGGGGGTTTCTGCAAGATTTCAGGGACCTAAACATAATTATGTGTGAAACTAGGAGGTCTAACATGTAAAAGATTAAGGATGGGTACACTCGAACATGAAAACTATGGAGCTCGGGGTTCAAACCATAAAAACAAGGACTCGTTTGAAAAGCTTTATATAGGTGGAAGGGTATTTTTGTAATATTAAAAACCGCAGGGTCCTTTTTGCAAAAGTGCCCGGGCGGCCGGCGGGTGAGCTGTGCCGGCGACGCGTGGCGGCTTGTGGTTGGACGTGCCGACGCGAGCGAGGACGTCGGCGATGACGCAAGCGTGTGGACCGGCCGGTGGTCTCGGTCCACCGGCCCACCGTGGACCGGTGAAGGGTTATGAACTCCTTTTAATCGGGGCCGTCCGCTCGGATCCTAAGGCCACGGTCGCGTGTGAGCGGGCGGCTGCGGTGGACGGCCGGCCGGCCGGCGCCGCCGCCGGCGCGCGCGCGCGGGGGCTCGCCGGAGAGGAGCCAACATGGCTTCCCGGGCACCATTCGCGGCGGGGAAAAATACCGAACGAAGAGGAGAGCAAGGGGAAGCTTACCCGGGGGCGGAGAGAAGGGAACCGCGGCGGAGGAGGAGATCGGCGGCGAGGGGCGGCGGTGGCGGCGGTGTTCCGTGGCGGCGGCGGTGCGGTGAGGGAGGAGAGGAAGGGAGGGCGCGGGGTGGAGAGGAGGTTCGGGCTCGCACTTTATAGCTCGGAAAGGGGAGGGAGAAAGGCGCGGAGGCGGTGGATTGGGGAGCTCGCCGGCCGGCCATTAATGGCGGCGGCGGCTCGGCTCGGTGCGGGCGGTTACGGGTAGGGGAAAGGGCGGGGATGGCGGTGGGTGAGTGCGGGGTGAGTGCGGCGGGGAGGCGGAGCGCGCGCGGGGAAGCCGGGGGAGGCGGGACGGCGCGGGTAGCGGCGGCGCCGGGGACGGGCGGCGCGGCCGGTGAGGAAGGGGCGGCGTCCGGAGGAAGGGGAAGCCCCCGACGTGTGGGCCCCACACGTCGGCGGGTGAGAGAGGGAGAGAGGGAGGCGGCGGCGGGCCGGCTTGGGCCGAAAGCGGACCGGGCCGCGGGGTGGCCGGCTGTTTTTTTTCTTTTTCTTTTTCTTTTCAAATCCTTTTCAAACCAAATTCAAACCTTTTAAATTCAAATCTTTTTCATCTTTTCAAATTGAAATTCTAACACAAATTTATTCAAATATTTTAAGACTTTTAGAAAACTTTTTCAAACATTTTTAAATTCAAAATTTCATCATTTTTTAATTCAAACTTTCACACCAATTTCCACAAACTTTTTCACAATTAATTTAAGGACCTTTTTTTAAAATCACACCACAAACAAAACTCATGCGTTTCAACATGATGCACAAACACTTGGGTGATTCTAATTATTAATTGTTGTTTAATTTAATTAAAGACAAATTTATTTATTCAAATTTATTAAATCCTTAGAAAATAAAACTAAGCCATGTTGCTAACAATATTTTATTGTGATGGAATTTTCGGGTGTTACAACAAGCCGCTGTCATTTCTAAAAACATAAAACTAATAGGATACTTGATTCATCACAATCATTCCTAAAAATATATTTGAAAACAATTATAAAACTTTTTCAATTGGGTGGGGCCACCGGATCCCTTGTGCCAAACTTACATGTCATATATTTGAAAGAGTAGATAGAGAGTAGATCCATAACTACTCTGCTCCATGTTTTACTATAGATCTGCTACACCAACTCTACAAAGAAGCAGCTCTACTCTAGAGTTTGTGATCCTAATGTGTTCGTTTGGCATAGAGATCTGCCCCAACTTCGGTGAAGGAAGATTTTGGTAGGATGTCCTCATATGCCCCTTGTCCTCCACTGAACCGAGATCGCGGTCATGGGTGGATGGAGCTCGACGGAGAAGGAGAGGGATGCGACCATGGGGAAGAAGAGGCGCACGACCGACGACATGACCTTGTGTGACAACCCGCCCAGGAAAATACCGTACTATCGCCTAAACCAATCCACTTTGGTCATTAAGCAATAATAAAGTATCATCCTGTCATTAGTCGCCGAGTTAATGCCCGGTAAATCACTTATATAGCACAAGGATCGACATATATGCATTAAAACCCACGCGAAGGCGAGTCCAAAGATACAACATAATTAACAAAAGGAATTCACCCCGAAGGGTTTAATTATTACAAACCGAGGTTTTTGACATGGTAACGTAGTTCAGAGTTTTTCAAACAGCGGAATTAAAATAAGCGGAACGCTGAAACACCACGGGAGGCCAGCCATGATGCCTTCATTCATCGTCATCCACCCGCTCCAGCTCCCGGCCGGGCGGGATCTCTCCGGGACACACATCACCAAAGGTATTACCTAGAGCAACAGATTATAGCAAGGCTGAGTATACTAATACTCAGCAAGACTTACCCGTCGGTGATAACTATTTCACTCACTCTAGACATGATAGGCTTTTTGGCCACTGGGTTTCTTTTTGCTGAAAAGTGACAAAGAGTATGTCCTTACTTTCAATATTTAGCACAAGTTCTAGTGGGTTTACTCATTTCTAAATTAGCCATCTAATGCAAGCATAAGTTGTGCAATACAATTATTCAAGCGTAATATTCATCGACTTCCATCTTTAGGGATCTCATGGCCAGTGGAGTAAGTAGTCTCAGATAACGGTGAGAGGCCGACAATCGATTGGTTTATAACCTTGCAAGGTAGACCTAAGCACACAGTGGGATGCCCCCACGAGGACAACCACCAAGCGGTTCCCAAAACTCTTCAGATCGGGATCGAATCTTATAGTCTTTGGTACAGGCTATCCGGTATACCCCGCGAGGCACCCGGACTCACCATGCACCACTGGTAGCTGGCGTGAGACACATCCCAAGATGAGTAATAGTAAGATCCCTCACCGCCTCATTAAGGTACTAGGCTTACCGGTCCCATTTCAGACAAGTGCTTAGTATGTTCAAACACTTAACCCACGAAAGCCATTGGGCCGGAGCCCAAATCCTATGCTCTTACCACATGAGCGATCCATTTAATGAGATCTTATAGTTCCAACATAAGAACCTATTCTCGCGAGTGACAAGCATCACTCGACTTGTAATGGTCCTATAGCATAGCAGCTATCGACCTACCATACTAATAAGGACAAGGTACCTAGGGATCATGCATCTAAGGTTCCATATCAACTCCAGGACGTAAATGCACAATCATCCATAAATAGTTGCAGTACAAATTGAAATACTGGGTTAAATGCACCGGGGCTTGCCTTCGTCAGCAGGGTTAGCCTGAGCACCCTCGGTGTCTTCGAGTACTGCCATGTACTGCAGATACGCGTCAGTTTCGACTTCCTCGGCTTCCGGCACGAGCGAGTAGTCACCGTCAGGAAGGTCTACACGGAATGTAATGCGGGGTTCAGGTGATGTGATAGATTAATTATTTAATCCAACTCTTGTTGGCCACATTCACCTTAACAAATAATTAATTATTAATCATTTTTCTTTAAGGTTATTATAAACATGGGTGTATTCTTTTTAATAACCACTTAGTTAACGTTTTCCTTTATTTATTGTTATTTCATGTGAAGGTTTAACACTTCACCTTTTACTAATAGAGGTGTGTACAACAGATAATTAATTCCATTTAATTGGTTAAGCAGCAAGAGGGTGTACTTATACCTCAAATAAGCTTTTGCCACCATTTCATAAAAGGGTATAAAGAATAAAAAGGGTATTTTCATGTTTAACAAAACCTTAAACCTACAAAGGCTTCCAAGCTCTTAATTAACAATAAATCAAACATAATTCAGTGGAGTGTTTCTTAAGCACCAACGCACCTATACTAAGTCACTAAACATACATGCATGCTTGGGAAAAGTTAGAAATTTAATAATACCAATAAGAACAAAAGCTAGTCACATAAACAAGATAAAAGCATATAAAAATAAACAAGCATCCAATTGATCCAAACTTTCTTACACATGCTTTGTGGTCCAAAACCATCTTAGGAAGGTAGCAAGCACACCTAGAACTCCCACTGATCTTGCATTATTAATTTACAAAGGAAAACAAGCATAAATTAAGAATAAATACTTCTGATCATTCTAAAATTGGGATTAATTCACCAGAGGTGTATCTTGATATAAAAAACCGCATGCAGAAGTTGGGAACAAAGAAATAATTATTTTTAGTTACAAAAATCATCTAGGAAGATTCTACATAAACGAAAAACAATTCATATAAAAAGATTTACAACATAACTTTGTGTAATTTTTGGTTCAGGAGCTAGTCATAACATGCCACACAACATATCCAAAACTTAGCTACAGAGGACTTATGGATTTTGAGATATCATAGATCTAGGTTTTACACATTTCTATTTTTCATGCCAAAAATATTAGGAAACAGCCTAGGCAAGTTTAACAAAAGTTGTAGTGCTCTTCACGAGGAGTCTAAGAAAATTGAGTTTACATTTTGTCGTTTTTTCTAAGATTTTCTAGAGATTTTACAAGAATCAGCAAAATCCTTTTACTATTGAAGTTCCCATTTTGCACCAGGGCCCCCTAGATCTTTTTCCACCTTCACAACTATACCCTTAGATTGCACATAACACCCTAGAAAAATTTGGGGGCTTGCAATCCTACCCTTGGCCGTGGGGGGCGGCGCCGCTCCGGCCAATTCCGGTGAGCCGGCGGCACTCCCGGTCGGGGAAGGGGTCGGGCTCGACCACGTGCTCACCTAGGACCCGGTGGTGGCCACAGTTGGGGTGGAGGGGTCGCCGGTGAGGGCGCGCGGCGGCGGTCGGCGGTGACGGCCATGGCGGCTCGGGTTGACGACGAGGAGGGCTCTTGGCTAGGCAATGCGCGAGTGCTCGAGCCTTAGCAGGACCTAGGGAAGGGTGAGATGTGGTTGGTCGGCTCGGAGTATGCGTGGACGATCGAGCTTGGCGAGAGGGCGGCAATGGCGGCCGGCCGGCTCGGTGCTCGTCCGCGGGGAGGCAGTGGCGCCTTAAATAGGGTGCGGGCTCGACCACAGTGACGGCGGGGTGATGACGACCAAGATGCCGCCGTGCTACGGCGCTCCTCGGCCTGCGCGCGTACGGCTAGACTGCGGACGGGTCGGTGGTCCACCGCGTGCACGGCGCACGTACGACGCGGCGTCGGGGAGACGCGTGTCGCGGGGAAAGGCCGAGGCGTCTCGGGCGCGGCGTCGACGTGGGGAAGGCGCGTCGGCCTAGGGCGGCGCGCGACCTCGGGCGGCGGGCGTCGGGCGGCGCGCGGGCGTGGCGTCGCGACGCGAGCGCCTGTTGACTCACTTGTTTTGCTGTGCCTTAGTTTGAACATGAATAACTCCAAAAATTTGAATAAAAGTGCATCAAGTGATGAATAGGAAAGTTGTATATCTAACTATCCTCTACCACTTTCAAAAAGGCCATATGGGGTTTTGCTCAACAAATTTTGCAGAAAAAGCTTGCCAACTTTGAATGTCAATCTGTGTTAGTGAACAGGAGGTACTGTCAGTTGACCAAGCTTTCCACCCTTTTCCACTCAAAATTGGAAATGCCATCCTACATGAAAGTTGTGCCCCTCAACAAAATGGACAACTTTCATATTGGTAGATTTTGAAGTGTTTAAGTGAAATTTAGAGAACGCGGCAAAAGTTCTGGAAGACATTCAAGGTCACTAGGATTTTGGTAGGGTTTGACCATGGATTTGACCAAGGCTTGACCACACATGTGTGTTAACTTGATCAATAGGGTCATTAAGGTTGGTTGGTGAGATTTTCGAGGTGAGGGCCCAGGTTGACCGTGATTTGACAACTGTCAGCAGATTTGACCATCTGTTAAGGGTAAATAAAAACGTGGGGCGTCACACCTTGTCCTCGTCGGATTCCCCCCCCCCACGTCCATTGATGGTGTCCATGGCAGAGGTCGACAGGGAAGATGGACCCGACCTGCGGTGCGAGCTCGTCCCCATATTATCTCCCCCCCCGATTCTATAAGGAGCGAAAACAATTGAAAACTTTTCTCACCCAAACCGGGTCCACTGTACCCCTCACGCCGGACCCACCCGTCATATGTTTTTAGGAGTGGATAGGGTGGAAGGACTATGGAAGGATCGAAAAATCGCAATTTAAAGAGCGTTTCTACCAAAAACGAATTGTTTTTTATCCGACGTCGTCTTACGGTCTTACCCACCCACCAGTACCCACATCGGGCCCACACAACTGCATCCCACGCCTCCCTACCTTGATTACCTTCGTATGGACCACCACGCTGCCAGAACTCATCCCTGCCATGTTCCTCTCCCTGCCTTCACCAGAAGTCTTCCCCATCGCGATGCTTGCTTCTCTCACATGCGGATCACCCTAGCACATGCACGTTAATCACAGTGACTTAGAATAGGAAGCTTATTTCCTTTTCCTTCCGGTCGATCAAGTCGTTATTTTGTTTTCTATACTACTTGTATCCCACCGTGTACGATTTCTCCTTTTGAGCTGCCTCCAAGTTGTATCCGGTATTTTTGTTGTGATAAGGGGCATCTGTTGCGGTGGCCCGTCGTGGTGGCCGCCTTGATCGAAGATGGAGACCGTCCTTCACGATTCCTTGTTTTTACCTTTTTGAGGTTTACAACTTACAATTCCAATATCTTGTTTATTTTCAGTATCTTTTCGCCACCATCGGCAATCGCACTGCTAACTTTCTAGCTTCTATGGTGCTTGATGTTCCTAGTCGGTTTCACTGTTTAGCACATGCTTAGTTTGACACCAAGGTAATCTTTTGTGCCTCCTCATGACCAAATTGGTCAATGCTACATATGATTAGTGTAATAAACCAAGATCAAGGATTAGTCTCATCCCTTTCATCTCACCACGAGAAGAAAGGTATACTCTGTGCCGCTCTTGTTTTTCCCACGTGTGTTTTCCTTTTATGATTTTTATGTTAAAATGTGGTGCACCGAACTTTAATTTGAATATCACAGCTCCGGATGGCAACGGGGCGGGGCGGGACCGGTGGAGTGCTCTCTGTCCCTACCCCGATCCCCGAACTCTGCTCCCCACCCCATCCCCGAAACGCTGGGGCAAAATCGTCTCCATCCCCGGCCCCGTCGGATCCCCGAAACTCGTAGGCGCCCCTGTTCCTTCAGTAGCAAAGCGTTTCGCATTGGAACATCATATCACAGGTCACATAAACCGAATAAAGAAGAAAAGGAATCTCAAGCAACAAATCAGATTGCATGTTTCTAAAATGACCATACATGGATCGACCCACCAATCACGCTAGCAGACACTATAGGATATATAGAACTGAGATCGAGCAATCCAGACTTCACAGCTCTTCTGATGACAAGGCACAATGCATGCATCCACACGCTTGTTTGCATTTTCCGATAGTAAATAATTAATCCATACACTGTTTTCGAGTTAAATGTGTGTGAGCATTGAAAAGCTCTACTTTCGCACGATTTTAACTGAGAAAGTTATATAGGAGAATACATCAAAATATAGTTCTTATAAATATATTTTTCTTGCAAGTGTGAAGCCATCTCCACAGTGACAAGAAATGCAATTGGGTTCCTGACAGACAAATATGGTTTGAATATCGTAGATCCAAGCAACTATGCGGCTACACATCTCACACAAATACTGAAGACAATAAAAAAGAGCTTGTTCACCTGGCAAACGGCGCTGGAGCATACAAAGATTGGGCATGTGAAGCCATAAATGATATCCACAAGTTGACCGACAAGTACAATGCTTCCGTAAGTTGGAGAGATGCCGACATCAACAGTGTTATTTTGTAGCTGTGTTGATCTGAGTCGACACCTAGACCTAGTCGAAGCTTCACAAGGATGCAAAACAAAACACAAAGAATTGAAAGAGTTAGGGTAGAAGTGAATTAGATAATCTATTCTATTTTTGTGACATCTTTCAAAATATGAAAATTTGAAAAAGGTTTTGATATATTTTAAAAAATCAGAAATACGTGTGTCGCACGTGCACCTTACTAGTTTTCTTTTAGGAGGAAAATGTATTGATCTTAGCACATTACACCGGCTCTATCACAAACAGGACCCGAAAGAATACGAAAATTACAAAGAAGTCTAAAACTCCCGTTCACCTTCCTCGAAGCCGTCAGGGTTCCGTTCATCACCGCCGTCGAAGCCGCTTCCCAATCGTTGCCGGATGCCAAAGCCAAACTTCACAAGATGGAGGCTACAGAGGAGGGCTTACTTTTAGGAAAATCCACGAAGTACACTGCCTCCCAAACGCATCGGCAGACTCCGACACTCACGTTGCCGTCTTCGATTCAAATGCAGACAACCCGGGCACAGCTTGGATTTCCACCAAAGACCATCTTCCTTGAGATTAAAAGGGTCGGCAACATCATCACCTGAAGAAGACGAAGATGCGCTGGCCTCGGACTCCTGAACGGGTCTCCCCGGCATATCTGTTGACGTCGGAGTAGATCGTCACCGTCGGGAGAAATTATTCCTCTTAGCAATGTCGTCGCTTCCGCATCGCCAGTGCCACCAGGATAACCAAGCCGCAGAGGAGTCATGCTCCTCCAGCAAACCCTAGTTCCACCGCCAAACATCAACGGCGAACAAACCCTAGACCTAAGACTTGATTAAGAACTCGATCTACTAGAAGATGGACCCGCTCCCTTTACCACCGGCTAGGAGGCCGGGGACGAGAGGAACGGGACCAAGTGGCGATGAGCTGATGACGACGGAGACACGGAGAAGGTTCCCATGTGTCTCCTCGGGGGCAACGCAGGGGCAGGCGAGCCGGAGGAATAGGAGAATAAGGGCACTCCCAACCCAGACTCTATGGTAGAGTCCAGTGTCATTAATTACACTGCCACCTAGGCAAATTGCTGACGTGGGAAGCAATTTAATGACGAGAGAGGTGTGAAAACTTAGAAACCAAGTCTAATTAGACTCCAAGTCTACACGCAAAACGAATCCCGTGCGGATCCCGTGTGGCTGCCCGCATGTGCGATGCGTCCTCTTATTAATAAAGCGGGAGTAGAAGATCCGAGATGAATATTAGATAGACTCCACAGTAGAAAATCTGCATTGGAGAATATAGTTACTTGTGATAGAGTTTTCGAGATATAGAATGCATGAGTAGAGTCTGGGTTAGCGTTAATTTCTTTTATCAGGCGGATGTGCACGGGACTACGGGACACGGGAGTACCCAAAGGCTCCCATCCAAAGTCTTCCAACATAAGTGCAATGCACCTGGATAGGTCGAGGCACACGGGCCACAGCCACACAAGAGGTTACGAAAGTAGTGCACTGACTGGTAATGCAGCGAAGTCTCTTTCGTGATCCGACACATCACTCCTCAGATGGGTTCAAAGGTTAGCGAGTGTGACCGGCGAACGTGCTTCCTCATTGGTGCTCGTACGACGTAGATAGACGTCCAGAGGATGACGCGGCGCGTGAACATGACCACTACCGCCGCGTCGTCCTGCGGCGTTAGGAGATTCTAAAAGCAGAGCAGAAAGGACAAGCCACCAACACTCGACTGTGTACGAAACACAGTGCGCGTACTAGTACGTACCCCTCTCGTCCCGAAATATAAGGTCTTGTAGAGTTCAAACTCAAACAACAACAAGAGGAAATGACTTTTATACCCCTTATTTTACACTACCAACTAATTCTCCACCTACTCACCAACCTCATTCAATTTTGTCTCATCCTTCCAGGACCTTATATTTTGACACAAAATTTGAACCCTCCACGACCCTATATTTTGGGACGGAGGGAGTACTAAAAGTCTACAAGGGATAGAGAAAACTCGAAGAAAACACACGCTCAAATGTTTACGACATGGTCGCTTGGCTTATCACCACACAACAAAGTAAGATTTTCTCTCACATCAAACCAGCCACACCAAAGAAATGACCAAGAAGATTTTCTCTCGTAACAAACCAAAGACTACCATCACCAGTGCCAACCGAACAGGTTGTTAGTTTGTGATTGCTCTTATTTTGAAAGATTAATTTGTCATTGCTCAAATGGGCTATGAAATCCTGAGTGCAAGCCGTCCTACTAGACCAAATTAAGACGGCCCCAGGCACTGTTGTGAAATGCCAGCATATAATTGTGCATCAGTTACTTTCAAGAGTTATATATTGCCAATTCATACAATCCATGACATATACGAGTTGTACATAATACTAATGTACATCAGTACATGCACGCATCATACCCCACAATCACACGGTACCACTGGGAAATAACAAAAGTAAGGAGCTCAGCTCAATGTGCTTAGGGGTCGGGTGATAAAAACCAACAATCCCATTCCCCTGCATGGTTTGGAAAGACAATAATGAGCATGGCGCGAACAATAATGCAAAATGGGAGTGGACTGAATGACTGTTAGTCTGTTACCAAATTAACAATATTTAGACAGCAAATTTGTAATAGCGCAACATGCACAAAGGGGATAGCAAATAATAAACCAGATGCAACAATTCATAAAGAACTCTGGCCAGAAACGTAAATAAGTTTGGAGGGTAACCTTAGAGAAATTAAGAGGACATTTCTATTGACCACCGGATTGCATAAAAAACGCGCGCGGGGAGGGGGGTGGTACAATGGGATACGGGGTGGCTACGCTAGCGCAAAACAAAATTTTCTACCCCATAAACCGGGAACTACTGCTGTTATAGATCACGAGATTACCACTAGACGCGCAGATGCAGCGAAACCGTCTCGATGTAGACGAACGCGTCGAGGGTAGCAGCCAGTGTATTTGCTCACGTCCTTCTTGACTTGCACGTGTGCCTCGTCCGATCCAAGTGCTCCAGATGCACCACCTCCAAGGTATCCACATGTCCGGAGAAGGAAGCGTCGCACGCCGAACTGCTAGGTCCGCGAGTGCGACGAGGAGAGAGCGTTGGCGGCACGACTGCTGCTTTGAGAGTCATCCCTTTTCAGGAGGGGTGTGGTCAATATTTATTGGGGACCCCCCCCACACCATCGTCCATTAGTAATATGGGACTAATAGATGGTGTACCCCTTCCAACGCTAATGGGCTTTGCAACATTTGTGGCCCATTAGGACTTTTACACCATAATGGATCAAATCCATCTGAGCCCACTAGTGGATCAAATTCAGTTGGCTCTAGGGCATATTTCCAACAGTCTCCCACTTACACTAGAGTCAACTATGCAAGTATATTCATCCTCATTCAGCTTCCATCCCCTTAAGTGTGTGACGCTATAGGTTCACGTACACATAGACTTGACCCGAGTACTTCTACTCAACCAATAGTTGATAGCGGCCTCTAGCAAGACATGTCAACTCCTATGCATGCGCAAATATCTTATCAGACAAACCATCACATCGTTTCATACATGCTATTCCCTTTGCCTCACGATATTTGGTCTAGTTCCAAGCTGGCCTCTCTTTCTTGATACCGTGACTCGGATCATCAAAAGGGGGTTAACTCTTAACTCAGCACGACCATGCATTTCTTGATCCGATCACTCGAGGGGCCCAGAGATATCTCTCTCAAGTAGAGAGGGGCAAATTCTATCTTGTTTGACCATGCCTCACAGCATGCTTCATGACAAACCCAAAAGCCATCTTTATGACTACCCAGTTACGGAGTAGCGGTTGATATCCCTTAAGTAGGTCAATTCACATCTTGAGTACATGTGACAATCTCAAGTCTAAGGACATAGCGTATGCGATGTGTAAATAGAGAACTATATAACAAAGTCTCAAATTGGGTCAGTCCAGACCCATGTCATACATGTGCCCACATTATTAGTTATACATCTCCATGTTCATGACTTGTGAAACATAGTCATCAACTAATACATGTGCTAGTCATTAAATCATACTAGGGACAACTTTTGAATAACCATACAAGTAAAAGAGTTTCACAAACAATTCACATAATTGCCAATCAAATACAAGTTGCCTTTCATGGATATTCAAACCAAGTGTCATGGATACGATGAAATATAATCATCTCTATAAGACACATTTCTAACATTCTTCCACTTACACTTGAGCTAATCTAGAATGTATCTAATACCCATAGCTCTCATGTGTGCCTCATGCTTAGGCTGTGGAAGGGGTTTTGTCAAAGGATCTGCAACATTCAAATCCGTGTGTACTTTGCATATCTTGATATCACCTCGTCTAACGATCTCTCGTATCAGATAAAATTTCCGCAGTACATGTTTATTCTTTTGGTGGTTCCTTGGCTCCTTTGCTTGCGCAATAGCCCCATTGTTGTCACAATAAAGATCCAATGGGCTAGAGACACTCGAAAACACACCAAGTTCAGAAAGGAACTTCCTTATCCAAACACCCTCCTTTGCAGCTTCCGAAGCCATGATGTACTCGTCTTCTGTTGTTGAATCAACCACTTTCTTCTGCTTGGAACTCTTCCAGCTCACAACACCACCATTTATCGTAAATATATATCTTGATTGTGACTTCGAATTGTCTTGGTCAGTTTGGAAACTAGCATCGGTGTAACCCGTTACAACGAGCTCCTCCTCACCACCATAGACTAGGAACATGCCTTTAGTCCTTCTTAAGTACTTAAAAACACTTTTAACCGTTGTCCAGTGACCCTCACCTGGATCAGATTGGTATATGCTTGTAACACTGTGTGCATACGAAATATCTGGACGTGTACAGATCATTGCATACATAATAGATCCGATGGCTGAAGCATACGGTATTCTACTCATGCGTTCCCGCTGATCAATTGTCGAAGGACACTGAGTCTTGCTAAGATGTATGCCATGTGACATAGGCAAGAACCCTTTCTTCGCCTCTTCCATGTTGAACCTTTCCAACACTTTATCAATGTAAGTGTCTTGGCTTAATCCTACAAGCATTTTTGATCTATCTCTAAGATTTTGATGCCCAAAATGTATGCCGCCTCACCTAAGTCAATGAGGTCTTAGCGGCCTCAAGCATAGGAATGTCATTTCCAATCAGCAATATGTCATCCACATACAAGATTAGAAATACTACAGAGCTCCCACTTGCCTTCTTGTAAACACAAGGCTCTTTTTCACTCTGAATGAAGCCAAACCCTTTGACCACTTCATCAAATCGAAGGTTCCAACTCCGAGATGCCTGCTTCAATCCATAAATGGACTTTTGAAGTTTGCACACCTTTCCAGCATTGGTTGGATCAACAAATCCCTAGGGTTGTGTCATATACACATCCTCAGTCAGATTTCCATTTAGGAAAGCTGTTTTGACATCCATCTGCCATATCTCATAATCGAAATATGCAGCTATAGCTAGAATGATCAGAATATATTTAAGCATCACTACGGGTGAGAATGTCTCGCCGTACACAACTCCTTGAACTTGTCGAAAACCTTTTGCAACAAGTCGAGCTATATGGATGTGAACATTTCCATCCATGTCTCTCTTCTTCTTATAGATCCATTTGCACTCTATGGGTTTAACACTATGTGGCACCAAGTTCCAAACTTGATTGTCATCCATGGAATCTATTTCGGATCTCATGACACTTTGCCATTTCTCGGAATCTGGGTCCATCATTGCTTCCGCATATGTCATAGGTTCATCATTGTCTTACAACAATATGTCGCGTTCTCCCATGATCATGAGATTGAGCTTATCAGTTGCGCGGCATGCCCTTTTAGACCTTCGTGGTTGTGGTGGTGCTTCTCTTTCCACGAGCATGAAATCTTGCCCAAACGGCTCATCTTGAACTTCTTCAAGATACACCTTCTGTCTACATTTTTCTCTTTTAAGAAACTCTTGCTCTAAGAAAACACCATTCTGGGCAATAAACACTTTGCCTTCTGACCGGTTGTAGAAATAATATCCCAAGGTTTCCTTTGGATATCCCACGAATATGCACTTGTACGATTTAGGTGTTAATTTATCTGATTGAAGTTTCTTCACATAAACCTCACAACCCCAATTTTTATAGGAAAGACAAACTGAGAGTCTTACCAGTCCACATCTCATATGGTGTCTTAACTACGGACTTAGAAGGTACCCTATTTAAAGTGAAAGCTGCGGGTTCTAGAGTATAACCCCACAATGATAATGGTAGGTCCAATCGGCTCATCATTGATCGGACCATGTCTAACAAGGTTCGATTACATCGCTTCGGATACACCGTTTCTCCGAGGTGTTCCGGTGGCATAAGTTGTGGAATAATTCCGCAACTCTTTAGATGATCGCTAAACTCGTGGCTCAAATACTCACCTCCACGATCGGATCACAAGGTCTTGATTTTCTTGCCACGTTGATTTTCTACTTCACTCGAAATTCTTTGAACTTTTCAAAAGTTTCAGACTTGTGCTTCATTAAATAGACATAACCATATATACTTAAATCATCAGCGAACGTTATGAAGTATTGGTATCCACCTCTAGCTGTCGTACTCATTGGTCCGCACACATCCGTATGTATGAGTTCCAGTAAGTCTGAGGCTCTCTCAGGAAAACCTGAGAAAGGCACCTTGGTCATCTTGCCTAGCAAACAAGCTTCACATGTCTCATATGATTCAAAATCAAATGAAGTTAAAAGTCCATCGTTTAGGAGCTTCTTCATGCGCTTTTCACTGATGTGACCCAAACGACAATGCCATATGTAGGTAGGACTCAAATCATTAGGTCGAGACCTTTTAGCACTTATGTTACAGATAGGTGAATCATCAAGATTTAAAACAAATAAGCCATTCACAATGGATGCACAAGCCACAAACATATTATCCTTAGAGATCACACAACCATTGTTTTCACTCGCAAATGAATAACCATCCTTCATCAAACACGAAGGAGATAAAATGTTTTGACTCAAACTAGGAACAAAATAACAATTATTGAACTCCATAATAAATCCTGACGGGAGGTGGAGTTGCATCGTCCCGACGGTCAACGCAGCAACTCTTGCATTATTGCCCACGCGGAAATCAACTTCTCCTCTTTCCACACTTCTACTTCTTATCATTCCCTATATTGAATTGCAAATGTGAGCAACCGATACGGTATCAAATACCCAAGAATTAATGACAATATCGGTGAGGAAAATATGATCTGTAACATAAACATGAAGTGTACCTGAAGTGGAAGTACCCTTACTTCCCTTGTTCTTCAAAGAAGCTAGGTACAACTTGTAGTTTCTTTTCTAATGACCAATTTCTTTACAATGAAAACATTCAGCATTGGCAGCTGGACTAGCCTTGGGTGTCTGGTTTGGCATGGGGATCTTATCCTTGGCCTTTCCTTTCTTCTTCCAAGATTTGCCCTTCCTTTTAAAGGTCGACTTGTTTCGGATCGCCATCACATAACTGCTGCCAGCGCCTTTCTTGATGTCACTCTCTGCTGTCTTTAGCATACCACACAGTTCATTCAAGCCCTTCTCCGCCCCATGCATATGGTAGTTCTAGATGAAGTTCCCATAGCTAGCCGGAAGAGACGTGAGAATGAAGTCAGTGGACAACTCCTTGCCCAGTGGGAAGCCTAGCTTCTCCAACCTTTGAACATAACCAACCATTTTGATTATATGTGGTCCTACTGGCCCGCCTTCTGCCAATTTGCACTCCACAAAGGCTTTAGATACATTGAACCTTTTAGTCCTAGCCTGTGTGGCGAACATATCATTGAGTTTCATGACCATATCGTGCACATGGACTGACTCAAACTACATTTGCAAGTCAGGTTCCATACATGCAAGCATAAGGCAACCCACTTCAAGCTAGATCGACATCCCATGCCTTCTTGTAAGCGTTCTTTTCAGCGAGTGTTGCATTTTCATCAGGCTCCTCTGGTAAAGGGGTGTCTAGAACCTCTTCATTTTTCTTAGCCGTGAGAATAATTCTAAGGTTACGGATCTAATCCATATAGTTCGTTCCGTTCAACTTGTCCTTCTCAAGGATCGTACACAAAGAAAATTCCTTACTAGGTGCCATCTACAACAAAATAATAAATGCAAAATACTAAGACAAAATATCCATGATTGAGTAAAATAAAATAATTTACTCCCACTAAAATCAATATCCCACATTGATACTTAGTGATTCAGAATCCACAACTAACAAGTCTACTAGTGAGCTTTTGCGTCACCGCTAGTAAACAAGGTAGATCGGTAAGCAACTCTTTTCTAATCATATCACATATGACTCCTGTTGTTGGGTGACATCTCTATGTCTAGGCTCCCAACCTTTATGCCCCAAAGTCCTTAACTGTTAAGATGATTTTGATAAGCAAACCAACACTTATGTGTGTAAGTATCCGATACAAACCCGTCTAGTCAAGGAAAACTAGTGGCACCCTAATTTCATAGATCCACCACTAATTGTACGAGACGTGGGACGGTGGCAAGTGTTGGGAGGGCATGTTAACTTAAAATTCCAAAGGGATCGTTCTACTCGTAACATCACACGCAAGAAAAATAACATTGTCGCATGTAAAAGTAGAACAATAAGAACAACATTCACACAGTTGTAACACGGTATGGCCTATTGTCACGTGGTGATCTCCATCTCCATTGACCTGTACATCATGTTGATCTCCATCTCCATGATCTGTGTGTGCCATCCTCCATGTGATGAGTCCTCCAAGAACTATCTAACGCGTGCTAGAAAGTTACACAATCGCACATTAGATCATCACAAATTGGTACGCAGACCATTACATTAATTTTGACAATACATGTGGCTCCAGCCGTATTGCCGTACGCGTGACATGTAGGTCACAAAAAAATTACACACATGCATCACATACACATATAGGCCATACCGATCACAAAACCTACAAAACAGATTATCGCAATACCGACGTCCAAACTTAAAATGCTCGAAAACCCATCTTGCAAGTCGAATTTGGTAAAACTAATTTCACTGAGAACAGCATAGCTGGGTTATCACATGTGTAAAATTTTCTATTGATCAATTTTCGTATAGAAAATGTCTTCATCCGAGTTAACCACAAAAAGTTATGGTTGTTTTACCGAACAACATGTTTTCTGGTTTTCCCGAGCCGGTAGCAGATCCAATTTGTCGCCACCACGCATCCCATGCGCTTGGAACTTGACCTAGCTTCGATTCAACCAATCCAATTGATCTTTCTCGTTGTGACTGGGTTTAGGTGTATCACTTAACTCTGATGGCGGAATTCTGACCGATAGGAGTAATTCGTCACACGACCATCACAACAAGAACACGAAGCCGATCAAAACTTTGATCTACATCTGCATATCTCCATATGCACACATCCCGAATCTAAAACTTAGCAGCTATGGCTCTGGTACCACTGATGGGATACGGAGTGGCTACGCTAGCGCAAAACAAAATTTTCTACCCCATAAATCAGGAACTACTGCTGTTATAGATCACGAGATTACCACTAGACGCGTAGATGTAGCGGAACCATCTCAATGTAGACGAACGCGTCGAGGGTAGCAGGCAGTGTAGTTGCTCATGTCCTTCTTGACTTGCACGTGTGGCTCGTCCGATCCAAGTGCTCCAGATGCAGCGTCTCCAAGGTATCCACATGTCAGGAGAAGGAAGCGTCGCACGTCGGACTGCTAGGTCCGCGAGTGCGACAAGGAGAGAGTGTTGGCGGCGCGGCTGCTGCTTTGAGAGTCATCCCTTTTCAGGAGGGGTGTGGTCCATATTTATTGGGGGGAAACCCCCCACACCATCGTCCATTAGCAATACGGGACTAATAGATGGTGTACCCCTTCCAACGCTAATGGGCTTTACAATATTTGTGGCCCATTAGGACTTTTACACCATAATGGATCAAATCCATCTGAGCCCACTAGTGGATCAAATTCAGTTGGCTCTAGGGCATATTTCCAACATGGTATCCATAATATCCACAGTTTATGATGCACCTCAAGTTAACTTATTTACAAGTTTAAAGAAGATAAAGTGCTTATTAAGTGGTCAACCATGGTATTATGGAAGGGTTTATTTGCGAAACTTACAACTTCATGTTTCATTTCGGGCTGACATGGATCAAGATGAAGGTGAGCAAGTTGGCCTTAATAGTTGCTATGTGAAGACATTATGAACAAAAAGGGAAAAGCAACCACACAAATCATGAGCATTTGTTCAAATCCTTTCAGAGCAAAACGGAATGTAGAAAATAGACACCTAGTAAAAACTACCATACATGTGAGTATATAATAGAAAGGGGGTAAAACAAAATATTTGAACCAACAAAGTTGAACTAGATAATCCCAACCAGGCTCCAGAATTTAAAGCAAACTAAAAATAAAAACAACAAAACAAAAAATTGTAGTATAAAATGCAATGATGCATAACCTGCATCAGCTCATCTTTTCCTTATGCCGGTCTTCAAGCTCTACTTATAGCACCAAGTTCAACCTGAAAATGGAAAACTACCAGGGACCCATTTCACTAGGTAACCAACCCATTTGGGCATTTGCATATAGCAGGACACCAGTACAAGCACCTCAGATCAGTAAGATCAACAATGATCAAGTACAAGCACCATATATATTAAATATTATTGCACCACACATATAAACTTCACCAAAGCATTCACACACCAGATGTATCGAATGGTGGCAGAGTTCAGAATAGATTGACAAGCTAAAAGCATCACGGATGACTCGACAACTACCATAATCAAAAAGCACAATCAAGACCATATCAACATTCATCTTATTCTGCATGACTAAATTCATTATGGAGATGTAGTCAAATTCGGCTATGTAGATGGCAATCCCAAAACATCCCCAAACTGCATTCTGACAGTAGCCAGTTGACACCTTTTCTTCCAGCTTGGTTTTAATACCTGCATCACACAAGATTGCCCAAATTTTGTCATCTGTAGATAAACCAAACTAACTGAACAAATTGAAAGGAATTCTAAAAAAACAAATTGAAAGGAAGGAAACAAATCAAACTGAAGGCAATTGCATAACATACTGATTGCTGCATTATAAAAGGCTAAGGGCTGATTACACTCTAAAAGACAGTTGCATTTGTATAAAGACATAATGTCAAACTCTAAGAGAAACGAAAATGTTAAATTCGATGGAAGACGCAATATGCAGTCGCAGATCTACCCAGCTAGCTATGCTAGCGGCTGGTGCATGGCCTTCAACAGAAAGATCAGTAGGCTAGGAAGACAATAGCAAAGGCCAAAGGTATGTGCTTGCAAGTTCGGGTCTTTATCCTTCACAAGCTCGATTGGAGTGACAAGGTCAAACACCCCGTCGGTGTTTTAGACCGGCAACCTACTACGGGGAGTACCCGAAGTAGATGATTGTGACTCGCCGAGATCGGTAACTCGAAGGAAGAGACACGTGGCACACAATTTAGACGAGTTCGGGCCGCGAGGTGCGTAATACCCTACGTCCCGTATGCCTTGCGTAGCTACGGATTGATAGGGCACGATTACGGGATAGTGCAATGGTGCGCCTTGAGTTGTATGAGAAGAGATTGGATGAAGGAGATCGGTCCCCGCCTCGCCTTATATAGTCCCGGAGGCGGGGTTACAAGTCGGAGTAGGGAAGGAGTACTAGTCGAGTACGTCTAGGAGACCTCCATACGGAGCGGAACGTGTACGAGTCCTAACCGAGTACTACTCCCGTGTTGTCCTTGTGCTCCACGCCTTCGGGTGCCGTGTAGCGCAAGCCGGTAGTCCCGCAGGCCCACCGAGTAGTCGGTCCCGGTACCCACCGATGTAGTGGGCCCGGGGAGGTCCATACGACAAGCCCCCGAGTACTTTGTAGTCGAGAAGGATAGCTTCCGAGTAGTCTTGACGGCCTTAACGAGTAGTCCTCAAGCGTCCCCAAGTACTACAAGTCAAAAGTCCTCAAGAGTAGTTGAAGCATCCCGAGGCCGGAATGTACTCCACCGAAGTGTAAGCAATCTTGAAGTCTTCTCGAGTAGTCCCAAGCGTCCTTGAAAACCGCCTTCGAAAATCCTCAAGAAAGGCTCGTCTTGTCTTGAAGCCGAAGCCGTCGTGGAGATGCGATTTGCGTAACCGCAATCCATATGGAGTAGCCCCCGAGCCCCGAGCCGCGGGCTCGGGCCGAGGATCCACCCGAAATCTCGGTAAGAAAATCCCGAAAAATCCGGAGAGAAAAAACCGAAGGACACGTGGCACGGAGCCCCCGAGCCTTGAGTCGAGTGCTTCCTCTCGAATTGAAGGGTCTTCTTGGAGAATGTGTCCTGAGATGCTCTTGAGACTAGCCGCGTCCCGGGTAGCCAAGTAGAAGTAGCCGAGCCCCCGAGGTGAGGCGCGTCGACTAGTAGAATATGAAGAGTCACGCGCAGACGCTGAGTCAGCCGCGCGTGGACTTATCCAACCGCCCGTTGCGAAGACGATTTGGCTTATAAATAGAAGCCGAAACCCTTAGGGTTTTCACCCCAAGCGAGCCGCGGTCATTTCCGTTGAAATTTGAAGTAGAATCCACTCCGGCGCCTGCTCGCCGCCGCCGTAGTAGATCCGAGTGCATCGCCACCCGAAGGATTTAGGGTAGCCCCCGAGCGGATGCGAGTGAAGACTCCTTGCACTTGGAGGATGAAGCCGTCGCCATCGAAGACGTCCAAGGCCGGCGGGAAGAAGAGGAGCCGTGCGAGAGGCCGCCGCGACCGCCACGGATGCGACGCCGCCCATGTCTCCACCGCGCGCCGATCCGAGCCGCGAGTGGAAAAAATCGAAGGTCAAGACGGAGGACTCGCCGACCCCCGTTGAACGGCGGGTTCATCGGGGAAAAGGAGATCGACATGTGGAGATCCGCCGCGGGGGGATCCCTATCCAATGGAGAAGGCCGAAGACGAGATCCCAATGTTCTCGCGCTTCGTGGAGCGCGAGCTTGCGCTCCCGGCCGGCGACTTCTTCAAGGGGGTTGCTCGGGTACTACGGCATCGAGTACCTCAATCCGAACCCCAACGGAATCTTCCATACATCCGTCTTCGTACATTTCTCGCGAAGCCTTCTTGGGAATCAAGCCGCACCGGGTGCTCTTCCGGAAGTTCTTCCGCGTGAAGCCGCGGCCCCCGCCGCCTCCAACCCTAGGGTAGTCGGAGGGGCCGGAATCCGGTCGAGGGAGGACGCCGCGGAGCGCACTGGCGTACAAGCTCGTGGACTCCAACACCGACTGGAAGACGAGATGGTTCTACATCACGAACCACCATCCCGAGCTACCGAAGCCGAGCGGACGGCGGCCCGGGCACCAAGAGTGGTGGAACACGGAGCCCACCATGCGGAGGGGGATCCGGCTCCCCGAGTTGCTAGCGCGCATCAAGACGCTCAGGGATGCGGGACTGAGGGCCGAGCATGTGGCCTTCAGTTTCATGAAGCGCGAGGATTCGGCCCGCCGATGGCGCGAGACACGATGGGCTTCGAGTACACCGGCGACAACGATACGTCGCGTATGCCGGGGACGAGCCGGGACGACAACGACATCGTCGAGAGATTGTCGAGGATCTTCAAGGACATGCCGGAGTACACGGCGTGCCCCGTGGAGGAGTACTCCGCCGCGCGCCCGCCCAACGAGGTGAGTAGTCGCACCCCTCGTCGAGTAGTGAGTACCCGTAGCGGAGTTTCGATGCCTTGTGTGTTTGCGCGGGATGACGTGAAGCGGTTTGTCTCCGAGCCGCGGCCTCCACCGAGCGGAATCGACATCCCGGCGGTGGGGAAGATGAAAGAACGCCGCGAAGTTGGAGAAGGCGACGACACCGTCATTGTGGAGGACACCTCCGATGACGAGGATGAAGACGAGGAGGCGGCTGCAGACCGCTTCCGCTTGCGGTCGAGGTTTAGCCGTCCGGGCTTGCCTCACGTACCACTCATCCAAGACCCTCCGGCTAGCCCGGAGGCTAGCCTTGCCGCGCCGCCGAGGAAGCCGCGCAACCCCCACCAAGAAGCGGGTGGCGAAGAAAATGAAGGTCTCGGAGACCACGCCTCCGTGAGGTAAGTCATCTTGAGCAGAGTAGTCGAGTACCCAAGTGATCGAGTACGGTGGCCGACGAGTAGTCATCCTTTTGTGTGCGGGGAGGTGCCGCCGGCGGTGCCCGTGGAGGAGGGCGATGAGGGCATGTGGCCCACGGTGGGAAAACCGGGGAAGCCGAAGTCCGGCCCCCCACCGTCGAAGAACTTCCGGCGCGGCCCCGGAGCGCCGGCCCCCCGCTCCGGGGAGAGCAGAGTACCGCGGCCGCCGCCGTTGAGGAGATGGAAGCCGCGGGAGCGCGAGGAGACGTCCGCGCGGCCGCCGCCACCGTGGAGGAGGTAATAGCCGGAGAAGCGGAGAGAAGAGGCGCCCGCCGAGGGTGGATCGGTTGACATCGCCGGCATCCTCGGTGCACCGGCCGTGACTATCGTCCCGGTCGACCTTGTAAGTACCCGTGTCTTCACGAGTAGTACTCGCCGTAGTAGTCGATGATTGCCCGACGATCTTCTCGTGAACACTTGTGCGAAAAATCCACGGATCTAAGGCCGGGACGGGGAAGAGCCCGCGACAACGGAGGCGGGAGAGGCCGTGCCGCCCGTCGTGGAGCCCGTTCCCGAGGCCGAGGCCGCGACCGAGCCCCCCCGCCGCCGAAGCGCCGCCGCCGCAGGCGGCCATGGTCGAAGGTGAGTACCCTTCTTGAAGCCGTAGATCTCCGGGACGAGTAGTCGTAGTCACCGACGCGCATGTTCCTTTGTTGAGAGGTGCTTGAAGGAGGTGACATCCCCGCAGGGGTTCCCATGCGGGAGTTGGCACCAGCAGGTCCGGAGGCCGCGGAAGGAGCCCCCGAGCCCGAGGGGGAAGCCGTCGAGAAGTCCGCCGAAGGGGAGGCGACTACCACGTCGCCGGGGGTTGCCCTGGAGGTGGCGGTCCGATCCCCCGAGATCCAAGACGCGGAGCCTATCCGCTCGGCGCCGATGACGGAGGCTACATCGAGTAGCCGCCGGCGGGATCGAGCTGGCGGCCGACGATCTCGTTGAGCGGCAACGGTAGCCCAAGCACACGGAGGCGATCCGGCGGGGGCCGAGCAATGGATGAAGGTACGTAGTCGTAGCCTCCCGAGTACTCAATCCTTTCGCGTTGAGTATTCTGTTGACTTGAGCTTGTCTTGTGCAGGACGTCGCGGAGCGATCCCGCGAGAAGTCGAACATGCTGCAAGGCTACGGCGACACCGTGCTCCGAGCCGAGGCCCTGGAGGAGCAGCTCGTGAAGTCGCGGAAGCACGCGGCCGCGATGCGCTCGAAGCTCGACGCCGCCTTCACCAAGTACCACAACGATGTGATGGAGCTACGGGCGAAGGGTGATGACTGGTGCGGAAGAACAAGGGCCTCCGCAACAAGAACAAAGGTGTGCCTCTTGACTTGTCGGGTACTTGTTGGAAGTCGTCAAGGCTCGACCCGTTCTTTGTGTTTGCGAACTCGAGGGCCGGGTGGAGCGGTGAAGGCCTCGGAGGTTAGCATGAAGAACCTCTTCTACCGGGAGCGGGAAGCCCGCCGGTACTTGAGCTCGACTACAAGGAGCTCGCCTTCGAGTGCGAGAAGCACATGGAGCCGCGGATTGCATCCGACCGGGATCTCGTCAATCGCTACAAATCTTTGCGAGCAGTTGAACGAAGACCGCGAGGCGCTCGGGCCCGACCGAAGGATCTTGAAGAGGCCGCCCTCCCGATCGCGAGGCTGCTGGTGCCGCACCCGGCGGCCCCAAGATCGCTCCCCCCGGCGGATCGACTTCGTGAAGCGCCAAGCCGGCTAGCCGCCTACGTCAAGCACATGGCGAAGTCAATCCCGAAGCAGGTGCTGGCCTTCATGAAGTCGTACTTCCCGAAGGCTCCGGTGGAGGTGGTCGCCGGCGGAGTAGCCGCCAACTGCTCGGATGAGCAGTGACGCGTAGCCGTTGGAGCGAGATGGCTCCCATCGCGGAGCAGGTAGCCGAGAAGTTGAACCTCCAGTAGCTCTGCATAGATAGCTTAGTAGCCATAATTGTATAGGAGACAGTTGTAATGAACTTTTCATGTATCAATGAAATGAAGTTGTTCCAGCAATGAGTACTCGTGACCGCGATCTCAGAGTGCGGAGCGCCCATCGTGGAGTAGGTGCGAGTAGTAGTACTCGGCTTTAGTAGTCCCATCGTAGGGTGCAAAGCAATAAACAAGTTGATAAAAAATCAAGCTTTATTACTGAAGAAGTACACCGGGTGGCCGGGGCCGTAATTACAAGTAGTCGCCCGGACCGGAGGCCGCTTACGCCTTAGTGGCGCCGGGAGCGGGGTAGCCGCTTGCGGTCGGTGATCCGTAGGTAGCCGTGGAGGGTGGATCGCGGATCCGTAGGTAGCCGTGGGGGTGGATCTTGGAATGTGGTCTCTTGATAGACCGCTGCCGGAGTCCTTGACGCTCATCGCGAGCCCGGGTCCGTAGGTAGCCGCACGGGGGCCGGACTCGGAGGAGAGTAGTCCGGAGACTTGGAGCCGGGACCGGGGGGTCGCTTGCGGCAAGGGGCGTTGATGTAGTCGTGTGGACTTGAACCCCGGAGTAGTCGTGAGACTAGGCGTAGAATCGACGAGAGCCGGTCGACGTTCCACGAGTTGTTGACTTCTTCGCCTTCAAGTGTTTGGAGGCGGTAGGAGCCCGGCCCGGTCACCTTGGCCACGGTGAAGGGGCCTTCCCAGGGGGAGCTGAGCTTGTGAAGTCCTTCCGTGTTCTGGATACGGCGGAGGACAAGATCTCCAACGTTGAAGGAGCGTTCCTTGACGTTGCGATCGTGGTAGCGTCGGATACCCTCTAGGTACCTTGCTGATTGGACGAGGGCGGCGCAGCGAGCTTCTTCGATGCTTCGTCGATATCAACTCGTCTCTGTCTTCGAGACGCCTTCGTCATAGTGTTCCACCGCCGGGTGAGTTCCATATGACGTCGGCGGGGAGGATGGCTTCGAGCCGTAGACCGGAAGTAGGGGGATTGCCCCGTTGGCTTGGATGGTTGAGTCCGCGGCCCCCGCAGTGCGTTGGGTAGTTCCTTGATCCACTTGCCCCCTTTAGAGTTAGCGCGTCGTGTGGCCGCTTCTTGAGGGCGTCGAGTACCATCCCATTGGCGCGCTCGACTTGTCCGTTGGCCCGTGGATGGGCGACCGAGACGTATCCGACGTCGATCCCGCCGTTCTCGCGGTACTCCCGCGACCGGTGGTTGTTGAAGTTAGACCCCGTGTCCGTGATGATGCGGTGGGGTAGCCCATAGCGGTGCACGAGTTCGTCCAAGAAGTCGAGTACTCTGTCGGCCTTGGGGCATGTGACCGGCTTGACCTCGATCCACTTGGTGAACTTGTCGATGGCCACCGCACCCTGTTGAATCCTCCCGGCGCGGTTGGCGGCGGCCCAATCATGTCGAGCCCCCGGCGGGCAAAGGGCCGGGTCGGCGGTATGGTGACTAGCTTGTAGGCCGGGACGTGTTGCTCGCTTGGCGAAGAACCGACATCCTTGGCACCTTCGACGAGTTCCTCGGCATCGCCCCGTGGCCGTGGGCCGCAGAAGGCTCGCCGGAAGGCCTTGCCGACCGCCGTACGTGAGGACGCGTGGTTGCCGCGACGCCCTTGTGAATCTCCTCCAAGATGTCTTTGCCTTCTTCACGAGGGACGCACTTCATGAGTACTCCGGAAGATGCGCCTCGCTTGTAAAGCTTGTCGCCGACGAGGACGTAGGACTTGGCGCGGCGGACGAGTTGTTCGGCCGCGTTCTTGTCGGAGGGGACCCTCTCGCTCACCTTGAGGTAGTCGATGAAGGGTTGCCTCCGGTCCACGTCGATCATCATGACCTCCTCGCCCGGTGGTGGATGGGCCGGGACAAGGGTCGGTGGCGCCGGCTCCGGGATGGATGGCGCGTGAAGCTCATGGACGAAGACTCCCGCGGGTACTTGGGCGCGGGTGGATCCGAGCTTCGAGAGGACGTCCGCCGCGACGTTGTTGTCGCGGACGATGTGGTGGAACTCGAGACCATAGAACTTGTTCTCGAGCTTGCGGACTTCTAGGCGTATGGCGTCCATATTCTCCTTGTTGCGGTCCCGGGATTTGTTGACTTGGTTGATGACCACCGCGGAGTCGCCGTAGACTAGTAGCCGCTTGATGCCAAGTGAAGCCGCGAGGCGCGGCCGTGCGTGAATGGGCTTCGTACTCGGCTTCATTGTTGGAGACCTTCCGGAAGATCCGCAGGACGTACTTGAGTTGTTCGCCCGTTGGAGAGATCGGGGAGTACCCCCGCGCCCTCGCGCCCTCGAGGTTGAGTGAGCCGTCAAAGTACATCACCCAATGTTCGGTCGCACGGTGGGAGTAGGTAGGCCGGTTCTCCCGCCACTCGCCATGAAGTCGACTAGCGCCCGCGACTTGATGGCGGTGCGTGGCTTGAAGTCGATGGTGAGGGCGCCGAGCTCGACGGCCCACTTGGAGATTCTTCCGGTGGCGTCCGGGTTCCTCGGGATGTCTCCGAGCGGGTAGTCGGTGACGACGGAAACCGAGTACTCCCGGAAGTAGTGTCGTAGCTTCCGCGAGGTGATGAGTAGAGCGTACGAGAAGCATCGCACGGGCCGGTACCGAGCCTTTGACTCCGATAGAACCTCGGCCGACGAAGTAGACCGGCGCCGGACCGGGTAGGCGTGGCCGTCTTCCCCGCCGCTCGACAACGATGGCGATGATCGACCACGTGAGTAGTCGCAGCTAGGTAGAGCAGTAGCTGCTCGCCCTTGTAGGGAGCCGTGAGGACTGGGGGCTTTGACAGGAAGTCCTTGAGCTGGGTAAGGGCTTGGTCCGCCTCCGGAGTCCACACGAACTTCTCGTGGTGCTTGAGAAGTTTGAAGAAGGGGAGACCCCGTTCTCCTAGCCTCGAGATGAATCTGTTCAACGCCGCCATGCATCCCGTCAGCTTCTGGACGTCCTTGATGCTCGTGGGAGCTTTCATGCTTTGGTGATGGCGGAGATCTTCTCGGGGTTGGCTTCAATGCCGCGCTGGCTGATGATTAAGCCGAGTAGTTTACCCGAAGGTACACCGAAGACGCACTTGTTTGGGTTGAGCTTCCAGCGGTACTCGCGTAGTGAGGCGAAGGTCTCTTCAAGGTCGTCGATGAGGGTACTGGAATCCCTGGTTTTGACAACCACGTCATCCACGTAGGCCTCGATGTTCTTGTTGAGTTGCCGCTTGAAGCAGGCCTGGATGGCCCGTTGATATGTAGCGCCGGCGTTCTTCAACCCGAATGACATGGTCGTGTAGCGATGACGCGCCAAACGGGGTGATGAACGCGGTCTTCTCTGGTCTTCCTCCTTGATCGCGATCCGGTGGTACCGGAGTAGCGATCGAGGAAGCAGAGCGGGTCGCGGCCCGCCGTGGAGTCGATGACTTGATCAATCCGCGGCAACCCGAAGGGGTCCTTGGGGGGCGGTGCTTGTTGAGGTCGGTGTAGTCGACACACATCCTCCACTCGTTCGAGTTCTTCTTGCGGACGAGGACGGGGTTGGCGAGCCACTCGGGATGGAAGACTTCTCTGATGAAGCCGGTGCGAGTAGTTTGGCAAGCTCCTTCTTGATGGCGTCCCGTCTGTTGTCAGCAAAGCGTCGGAGGTGTTGTCGCTTGGGGGGTGGCCTTTGGATCGACGTTGAGGGCGGTGCTCGATCGGCTCCCCGGGCACTCCCGGCATGTCCGTCGGCTTCCACGCGAAGATGTCGCGGTTAGCCCGAAGGAAGCCGATGAGCGCGTCTTCCTATTTGGGGTCGAGGCCGGCCCCGATGGTAGTGGTCTTGTTGGGGGTCGCCCTCGTTCCGAGGTCGACCGACTTGACGAGTACCTCCTCGGGTGGGCGAGGCTTATTAGCGCTCGTCGGACTTCTGCGGGATGTCGAGTTCGCTTGTGGCAAGCTTCTTCGACGCGGCGTAGACCTCCATCATTGGGGTGGGTACTTGGTTCATTGAAGCGATCACCACGGCCTCCGTATCGCAGTCGTGGGAGATCTTCAAGTCCCCCTGGAGGGAGAGTACGCCGGCTGGACTTGGCATCTTGAGTACCAAGTAGGTGTAGTGGGGCACCGCCATGAACTTGGCGATGGCCGGTCTGCCGAGGATGGCGTGGTAGGAAGTCTCGAAATCCGCAACCTCGAACTTGATGTACTCGGTGCGGTAGTTGTCCCGAGACGCCCCGAAGGTAACTGGCAGTACCACTGAGCCCAGTGGGATAGCCGCGTTGCCTGGGACGATGCCGTAGAAGGGCATGCTGCTCTTGTCGAGCATGGGGGTGACGTCAAGGTTCATCTTCTTCAAGGTCTTGGTGAAAAGGACGTTGAGCCCGCTCCCACCGTCGATGAGCACCTTGTTGAGCTTGGAACCCGCCACTGTTGGTTTCAGGACGAGAGGGAACCGTCCTGGCTCGGAGAAGCTAGTCCACTGGTCCGCGCGGGAGAAAGTGATGGGTACTTCTGACCACCTGAGAGGGGTCATGACCGCTGGCTCGATGGACATCACTTCGCGACGAGTAGCCTTCTACTCCCGCCTGCTGGGCAGTCCGCCGAAGAGAACGTTGACGGTCTTCTCGGGTGCCTGGAAGTCGTCGTTGTCACTGTCCTTCTTCTTGCCCTTTTGATCATGAGGGTGCGGTGGCTCCGGCGTATCCTTGAGCGCGTGCCTGAGCTGGTAGCACCTTGCTACGTGGTGTGGTTGCCGTTCGGATGCCACGGGCACTTCTCCTTCAGCAGGTCCTTGAACCCGCCGGAGTTCTTCTTCGAGTTCCCTTTCGGGGGGCGCCGGATAGCCGCGACGGTGTTGTCCGGCTTGCGCTTGCGGTTGGAACCCGAGAAGTTGTTGTTGCTTGTTGTTGTTGTTGCGGCCGCCTTGGTTTGTGTTGCGCGCCTTGCCGCCGCCCGGTTCTCGCTTGGACTTGCCGCGGATGGCATCGTATTTGGCGTTAGCCTTGTCCTCTTCGTCCGCCCAGGACGTGATCATGTCCTTGAGAAGGGGAATGGACTTGGGGCGGCGACGACCGAAGTCCTCGAAGGTGCGGCGATGGTAGAGGCCGTCCTGGAAGAGGTCGATGACCTCCTTGTCGGTGACGTCGACGACGGTAGCGCGCTTATCGAAAAAGCGGCGCATATATTTGCGGAGGGTCTCGCCTTGTTCCTGCTTGATCATGGCGAGGTCCATGCGAGTACCCGAACGGCCCATGGCGCCCGCGAAGTTGCTTGTAAATTGCTCCTTCGGTGGTCCCACCCGTCGATCGAGTGCTTGTCCGGCGACTCGAGCCATGTGAGCGGGGGGCTTGGTCCGGGCGAAGGGGAAGTAGAGGCACTTGGTGTCGCCGTTGCGCCGCCGTTCTCGATGGAGAGGGCGTAGCATCGGAGCCACCGGATGGGATCTGCTTCGCGTCGTACTTGGTGATCCCCGCGAGGCTTGAACTTGTCGGGGAGGAGCGGGTTGCGGCCGGGGTGAGAAGGCGGGGAAGCCGTCGCCTTCGGCGGTGGTGGTCGACTTCTTCTGTCGCAACTCCTCGATCCTCGGCGAGCATCGTACCCGCCATGAGAGGCACGGAGGCGTGGCTATGCGCGTGGCCGCGGCCGCCGCGGCCGCCGCCGCCTCCGGCTTTCTTGTTGGCCCCGTGGTTGGAGGCTGCCGCCGTCGGCTGCCGCCGCCGTCGGGGGTCGTTGCCGCCGCCACCGGCCGGAGCACGGTGGGGGACGACTTCTCGGTTGCCTTGCTCTTGTCGTGAAGGTCCGCCGGCGGTGGAGCGCCGACGGTTTGGGTCGGCTGCCGGGATGTCGCCCCGAGTACGGTTAGGACCGGGGTCGGCGCCGCGACTAGTAGCTTCGTTGTCGCGAGGCTTAGGCCGGGAGAGGTTGGGCGACTCTCTTGTCGACCCGCATGAAGTAGGCTTCTTCGGCGAGCTTGGCGATGACCTCTCCAGCGCGTATGCCCTGAGCCTGACGTGCGATCGTTGTGATCGACATGAGGCATTGCTCAGGCGTGGTGTGGACTCTGCTCTCGACCGCCTCGAGAGCCTCCGCAAGGTTGCGGATGGGAAGGTTGTCTCCGAGCCGCCGGCGTCGTTCGTTGCGCTTCTCGTTACGTTCGCGTCGGGCGTCCCTGCTGGCGTCGGTCTCGTCCGGCGGGGCATCAGCAGACAGCTCGTCTGCGGAGATGTCCTCCATGTACTTGTCCGCGGCCGCGCCCGAGGTTCCGGGGTGTCGCCGGCGGCCATGAAGACTTGGCGGTCAGGGGTGCCAAGGCTGGACTCAGAAGGTGCCACCTCAGTGGGTGTGTTGGAGTCAGCCTGGGCCAGCGGCGTTCCCTCCTGGAACGGTAGTGAGTCGATGTAGGCGACGTAGCGTGAGTCCTCCTTTGTCAGTTCAGCAGGCTTGCGGTCGGCCGCAGACGTATCTTCGGCGGGCGTCGATCTTATAACCGGCCCGCAGGCCGGCCCCCGACAAGGGAAGCTCGGAGGAGTCATCTTCGGACTCGGGCTCCTCGGGGGTCCGACCCGAAGTCGAACTCGAAGTCCGGGTTCGAGTAGAACTCGGAGAGAGGGCCGGAGTCCGAGAGGTGGTGGGGGACGGCGTCGGAGTCCGAGTTGTACTCGGTTACGGGCTCCTTGCCGGCCGGCGTGGAGTGGGGGCCCCTCGCGCGGGCCCGGCCGAGGACGCGGGGGGCCACGCGCGGGGGCGGCTCGTCGTGGTGAAGGGATCGTGCGCGATGGCCGAGCGGCCGGCTCGCGAGCGATGACCCATGGCGACGTCGGGTTCGAGTTGGAGACGGACTTGAGCTCGAAGTCGCCGTGATGGTTGAAGAGCGAGATTTCGCCGAACTTGCCGGCGAGTTCGCCCCGTGACGACTTCGGGAAGCGTCACGAGGCCTCGTCCTCGGGTTGGGCCGCATGGTCGGGCGGCGGGAAGGAGCCCGCGCCATCAGCAGTGCAGACCCAGGCGCCGAAGACGAAGGTGTCGCCGCGGTTGAAGGCGACGGTTGGCTTGATGTGGACGGGAGCCGTCGAGTTCGCCATGTGATCTCGAGCGAGACCCCCTACCCGGCGCGCCGGTGTCGGTGTTTTAGACCGGCAACCTACTACGGGGAGTACCCGAAGTAGATGATTGTGACTCGCCGAGATCGGTAACTCGAAGGAAGAGACACGTGGCACACAATTTAGACGAGGTTCGGGCCGCGAGGTGCGTAATACCCTACGTCTCGTATGCCTTGCGTAGCTCCGGATTGATAGGGCACGATTACGGGATGGTGCAATGGTGCGCCGTGAGTTGTATGAGAAGAGATTGGATGAAGGAGATCGGTCCCTGCCTCGCCTTATATAGTCCGGGAGGCAGGGTTACAAGTCGGAGTAGGGAAGGAGTACTAGCCGAGTACGTCTAGGAGACCTCCATACAGAGCGGAACGTGTACAGAGTCCTAACCGAGTACTACTCCTGTGTTGTCCTTGTGCTCCACGCCTTCAGGTGCCGTGTAGCGCAAGCCGGTAGTCCCGAGAGGCCCACCGAGTAGTCGGTCCCGGTACCCACCGATGTAGTGGGCCCGGGGGAGGTCCATACGACACACCCATCATCGTCAATCGCCATATGCAAAGAGGAATTGTTACCCTGAGCTCACCGTTGGCAAGGGAACAACTGTCCAAGTGGGGGGAGCACAGCACACCCACACCTGGTCGGAAAGAGGTCGGTTCACCGCGTGACAATCGGAGAGGTTGTGGGGACTAGGGATGGAGAGGGCGGATGAGGACCGGAGCGTTCGAGGACCGGCGTAATTGCTGCTTCCTAGTGTGATGAGTGATTGGCAACGTGGTGCGGACTGACTCTTGGCCGAGTATTGCAGGTGCAGGTTGCGGCTTGACTTGCGTTGGTGCAGATGAAGAGCAGGCGCGAAAGGTCTTAGCCTTGTGGGGCCTCTGAGGAGTGGAGAGACAAGTAGGCTTAGCTCGATGAACCCGGTGGTCGAACAAGATCAAGTGTGGGTCGCATGGTGGCAAGAAAAGCAAGACGAAGTCATGAATATGAGCCGGTGCAGGTTAGCGGCTCACAACCGGAGTTTGCACATGGGGTTTGTGGCGGTTCACCACAAAACCTTCGTGTTACTTGCTTGAGCCACAAAACCAAGACCGGAGGCTTGGTGGGTGGAGACGGGATCTGTGTGTGCCGAGAAGCTTCGATGTCATGAGACACGTGGCGGGATCGCGGGGCCTGCATCAGGAGGATGCACACTGTGGCGAAGGCGTGGCCGCTTGATGAGAAATACCAAGTCTTGAACAAAGTGCTCATGAGGGGTCTGTATCTTCATTTGAGTTTTAGGGTAGCTAGGTCATTCGCCCCACCCGGAAAGTCTTCATATATATAGTTCTAGGGTTGGATAGCAACTCATCCATCCTGACTGCTTCCTAATTCTATTGCTTTGTAGGCTAGATTTTCTTCATGATTTTGTAGAGAATCCGACCTCTGGTTGTATGCAATCTTTCGTGGTTGTGTCGATTTCCTTCTCTTGGCTCGAGTAATTTTCGTGTCTTTTTTGAGCTATTTTTGTGGGATTTTTGTGTGTATCTTGATTCATCGATTCTGAGGCATTTATGTTCGGTTTTCTTTGAGGAGATCATGGATAGATGTCTTATGCATCTTTGTACTTGATCTTGACTTCAAACACTGGATTTAGCCTCCGATTCGTGGATTTCAGTCGGAACCCTAGGCTTTTAGTTGAGCACGGTAGAATCTTGATTCCTCTCGTCTCAGTGGGTTTGAGGCTACAAATTCGTAGGGATAGCATCTCCTAGAGATGCTTCATCTTCCCATATGATTTGGTAGCAATCCTTTGGTTGATTCGAGAGATCGGGTGAAGGGAAGAATGAGTTGTCCTTCAAAGGGTCGAGCTCGAGCTGCTCTGTCCGTGCCAGGCGGACGGTTCGTGAGGAGCTTGACAGCCCAAGTGTTCGTCGTGTTCTTCGCGTGTTCGTGCGTGTTGTTCGTTCGATCTGTTTGGTTGGTTGGTTTTTGGTGCACGAAGTTCGTGGACGGTCCGTATTAGAGTGTCGGACGGTCCGTGATGAAGCGGACGGTCCGCAGGTCCATCTTGGACGGTCTGTTTTTCTGGGTGCACTACTGGAGGTTCGAGCGGCATTTTCGTATGGTCCGCCCCCTAACCGCGGACGGTCCGCCCTGCACCTCGCGGATTGCTTAAGTCTTTCGCTTCTTGAGTTGCACTTCCGTTTTGATTTGAGTTGGGGCTTGCTCCTTTGGAAGGTCCATTGTGACTACGTGACCTTGGCAAGCTCGTGTGGGAATCCGTGGTTGTGATTTTAGGACATAGTCGAGTTCATCTCTTTGAAGAAGAATTTTTATCGGCTCTCATTCACTCCCCCCGCTTTGGTCGCCTAATCGGTCCTCCAACGGAGACGACACACATCGAGATCGAAAAGCGCGCCACCGCTAACTAGTGGTACTGTGGGAGGAAAGGGAGGTTTGGGGGGGCACGGCGGGTAAGGCGAGGCGCCGAGGGTGGTGGGGGTGAGGTAGGGAAAATTTTGATGCAAAAGGTAGCGGTCACGAGAAAAACGAGCCCGACTGCCACTCCCACCGCAATCTTTGTGAGGAGGCACACGGTCCCTGGATCGCCCCGTGCCAGGTTCCGGCGTTCGAGCCAGCACCGCCAGCGCGGATGTGTGCAATGATGATGAGCATCACCCCCAATAGAACATCGTCGTTGCCGCAGTAAGCAGTGCGTGGAGAGCACCGAGACCAACCACGCGAGTTCGCGCCACGTGGTCCACCGCCACACCAACAACAAGCTGGACGAGGATGAAGAAGTATCGGAGGACGCCCACAGACACGGACAAGATGAAGATGACAAGCCCCAGGATGCACATGTTGGCCGCGGCGTGGCATCGACTCAAGTGGTGGTAGATGTACGCAATGGCAGCGAAGACCCCCTCCACACCTAGCGGCAACAAGACCTCAAACGCGTTGTCGAGGAGCGGGGCTTGCGCCGATGGCGCGGTACCATCCATACTCGATGTCGAGGAGGAAGAAGATCTCGAGCGCCATGATCCCGGCGACCAAGTCAGTGAAGCCCGCGACAGAAGCATCACTCACCATGGCGGTCGGTAGGAGGACCTGATCTTGAGGTGTAGAGCGAGAGACGCTATCTTGCCATTGGTAGAGCGGCTAACGGTGTTAGCGTGGGAGGGTTTCAAACCATCCACACTCATTCTCCTTCATCTTCTCCTTCAAAACAGAATATTCCATCCTACTCATCCATATTATCTCCTTCATATTCTATTCTTCTGCACCCATCTTCCTTTAAATATCTCCTTCATCCCAACAACCAGTGAGTGGGACCCACCATCCCAACACTCCAGCCGCCCTCCCCCTCCCATTCATTCTCTCTCCTACCCTGCTCTAGGTCAACGCGGGGAGGTGCCCCTACCGTGCTCTGGCGGCTCTGCCCGCCGACGACCACGCCGTCAACCGGAATCACTTCGCCGGCCTTGACAGCAACGACGGTGCCCACGCCGACATCGCACATGTTGACAACCTGCCCCGTCTCGGTGAGCACGACACTCTTGGGGACCGTGGACATCAACGACAGCATCCCGGTGCTCGCCCTGGCGCACGCCAGTGTCTCGAGCCACTCAGCGATGGTGACACCTTCGTGTAGCTCCCGAGCGTGACAGAGCCGGCAACCGCGATGAGCATGAGGATGTTGATGTCTAGGGTGAGCTCTCCCGTCGCAGCGAGTGCCCTGAGCAGCATCAGCTGGGAGCCGACCCAGGCCGCCGCCAGCGCCAGCCACCGCAGCGTGGGGAGGAGCAGCGCGAGGAAGGAGGCGACGAGCAGGATGTCGTATGCAACGATGAAAGGGCTAGGCCACCGTCCGGCGGCGCTGCTGCCACTGCCGTAGGCCCAGACCGAGGCCTCGAGGCCCGCCTTGTTGAGGACCTTCACTGATCCGAAACGGGGCGCAAGTGAGAATTGACCCCATGCACTATTTGTGAAGGAATTCGATCTGGAAGAGGGCAATATGATTTGGTGATTTGGTTACCAATGTGGAACTAGGAGACGCAACGGCGTCGTGCTCAACGATTACGGTTCGGGAGGGGACGACAACGGTGATGGCCCACACGCCATTGACAAGCGCGACCTCGGCGGTGCAGCAGATGCCCAGGACATCCAGGTACGTCTTCTCCCACTCGCCGGCCTTCCTGCGGCCGCCACCATCGCTATCGCTGGCCTTGACCGCCGCCTCCTCCATAGCCGATCCCGACATTTCACATATCGAGGTGTGGCGGAGGTGCAGGAGGTGCGGTGACTGGAGAAGCTGGGGAGGGGCAGAGGCGTTCCCCAGGCCGACGCCCCCCCCCAATCTCCCTCTCCAGCGGCGCCCCCATCTCCCTCTCCAGCAACGCGGTGAGCAGGGGTGACAGTGAGGAGCTCCCCCGTCTCCGACGCACCTCGCGGTGGGCGTGGAGGTCTCGGCCTCAAGCTCGTGCCGGCGTGGATCTCGGGGCAGAGCGGTGTGTGTCCTTGCCATCTCCGGCGACCTCGAACTCGCTCTTCCCCTGTGCGTGGTCAGCAGCGGTCCACTAGCGGTGGGTCGGTGGCAGTCACCAGCGGCTCCCTCCTTTCCCTCCCGTGGCGGCCCTGCTCCCTCGCGCGCTCCTCCACCATCCCCTGCAGCGCCCTAGTGGTTGGTAGGGTGCGGGGGCCGACGAGAAGTGCGAGCCCCGCCTGGATGAAGGAGTACGCGACTCCCTTAGATTTGGCTCCGCCTGCCGTCAAAGGGAAAATGAAGGAACCCCTCCAAGAGACCGCTGCGGGGGGGGCTTCATCCGTCTCTTGGAAGAGACGGATGAAGGCCCCGGTGCAGATGGTCTTGAGCCTCTTCAAGGAAGCGGTGGTACGGTGCTTGTTGATGTGGCCGGCGTAGCAGTGGGTAGTGGTGTGGGATGACGATGGTGATGGCCTGATGGTGGGCGGGTCGTGCTGGCCCTGTGGTAGTACCGGAGTATGTATTACTACTACACACTGTTTTTAACAATATACCCCTCTATAACTCCCTGGAAATTAGATTTATCACTGCTACAATTGGCTCTTCGAGGATCGTTGGTAAACAGTGTTGAACAGTAAAAGTGATTGATTGATTTGAGTGGGGGTGGACCCCACTATTTATGTACAGGGAAGGGGCACGCAGGCACCCTTTCAGGATGGATAGGCAACTGTACGGGAGAGACACACCCGTACGGTGTGCAGGTGTCTTTTCCCTAATTACACACTAAAGATTAAGTTAATTACATAATTAGACTAATGATCACCAATAATTATTTCTTAACACTCCCCCTTGATCAATAGCTTCATGAGATCTTGATGTAATTTGACTTCAATCTTCCTTGGATATTATCTTGTAAAACTCCTCCAAAAACCCTATGGGAAAATCTTGAGGAGAAACCAATCTGTATGTATATGCCTCTAAAACTCCTTTAAACCCAGTGGGAAAATATTAGGACAAAATGATATGGTGTTATTGTATTGTTAGATATTTGTATGAGAAAACCTTTGGTAAGGAAAAACTCATCAATAAGAATAATGATCTGAGGATCATGTTAGAATATCCTTCTCCAAAACCTAATAGGAAAATATGAGAAGGGATTTATATCTTCTTAAAAACACTTATAGAGAAACAGAAGATATGACATAGAATATGTCTTGTATATCACCTTTAAAACCTTAATGGAAAAATTAGGTGATATAAGATATGGTCTTGTATTGTTGTTGCCTCATTAAAATCTTTTTATGAGAAACCTTGTGAGGAAAAACTCATATAGGAAAAAGAGTACACTAATCAGATGATTATTTATATAGGTTATATCAAAGAGAGTCTCCCCCTGATTCTTGCAAATCTTTGAGTTGTCTCATACCAATCCCGAAAACGTATTTTTGGAATAAGGATGTTGGTAATGATTTTGTGAATAAATCTGCAAGATTATCACAAGATTTAGTTTGCAAGATTTCTATCTCTCCTACCTTCTGTAGTTGATGAGGATAGAATAATTTAGGAGCCATATGTTTTGTAAGATTTCTCTTTATATAACCCGCTCTCATTTGTGCAATACAAGCAGCATTATCTTCATACATTATGGTAGGGTTCATGATTGAACTTATACCACATGATTGTTGTATGTGTTTAATCATTCTGCGAAGCCATACACATTCATGTGATGCTTCAAATAATGCAATTATTTCAGAATGGTTTGTGGATGTGGCTATTAGAGTCTGTTTTGATGACTTCCATGAAATAGTCGTTCCACCATGTAAGAATACAAAACATGTCTGAGATCTGGCTTCATGAGGATCAGATAAATAGCCAGCATCTGAGTATCCAATTAATGTTTTATCTTGGTTAATTTTGTAAAATAATCCAAGATCTATTGTGCCAATGAGATATCTGAAGATATTCTTAACTCTCGCCCAATGGCGTTGTGTTGGAGCAGCGCTGTTTCTAGCTAGCAAGTTTACCGCAAATGCAATATCAGGCCTAGTGCAATTTGTGATATACATTAACGCTCCAATGGCACTGAGATATGGAACTTCTGGTCCCAATACCTCTTCATTTTCTCCTTTAGGTCTGAATTGATCTTTATCAATTTCAAGAGAGCGTACAACCATAGGTGTTTTGGATGGATATGATTTATCCATATTGAATTTCTTTATTAGAATCTTTTGGATATAAGCAGACTGGTGTACTAAAGTCCCTATTGGGAGATGCTCAAGTTGTAAACCTAAGCAAAATTTGGTTTTACCCAAATCTTTCATTTCAAATTCCATCTTAAGATGGTTGCGTGTTTCATCTATATCTTGTTGAGTTCCAATGATATTGAGGTCATCAACATATACAAATATAATACAAAATCCAGATGAGGATTTCTTGATGAATACACATGGGCAATCATCATTTTTGGAAAAACCTTTCTGAAGAAGGAATTCCTTTAGTCGGTTGTACCACATTCTTGCCGACTGTTTTAAGCCGTATAATGACTTTTGAAGTTTTACACAAATGTTGCGTGAATGATTCTTATTCGGGATATCAATTCCTTCTGGAACTTTCATATATATATATATATATATATCCGAATCTAATGACCCATATAGATATGTTGTCACTGCATCCATGAGATGCATGGATAGACCTTTTTGTGCTGCCAATGTATTAGATATCGGAATGTTATACAACTCATAACTGGAGAATATGTTTCATCGAAATCGATGCCGGGTTTCTGCGTGAACCCTTGTGCTACAAGCCTCGCTTTGTATCTCACCACCTCGTTGTTTTCATTCCTTTTAGGACGAAAATACATTTTGATACCACATGAAAAATATGATGACGAGTAGGCATCACTGCGGAGAATACCTCTCGTTTCTTGAGCGAGTCTAATTCTACCTTGATTGCTTCCTTCCATTTGACCCAGTCGGAGCGGTTGATGCACTCTGCCATGGACCTAGGTTCTGGATCAATGCGAAGTTCACTTGCAATCTTTGTGGCAAAGTAAATGTCGACATTTGTAGTCTTTCTATTGTATGATTCTCCAGAATTAATATAATTAATGGAAATTTCTTGTACCCCTTGTGACTCATCATAATTTCCCACAACGATAGAGTCTGGGTCTTCCGATGTCCTAGCACTTATATTATTTTGTTCACTTGTGCTAGGTATGTGATGTATCTGTTGAACATCCATATTATCTGGATTTATAATATCCAACTGGTGTTTGTCAACTTGATGTTGATCTACATTTACTGTTTTGGAAGCGACCTTCCTAGTTTTCTGCGAAGGCTTTTGTATGGCCTTATCCTTTGTTGCAGTACCTCTCCCCCTCTTATTTTGATTTGGGAGTTCTTGAGTAGGAATTTCTACTCTTTCTGGTACATTTGCAGCAGGATTATGTGATTTTGTGACACCCTTATAATCAGTAAATGCTTCAGGCAGATTATTGACAATGTTTTGCAGATTGATAATTTTCTGAACTTCATGTTCGGACTCTATAGTACGTGGATCATAGGGTATTTTAATTTATTTCCCGGCATTCTGTTTGGTACTTGTCTCCCCCTAATGTCGGGAAATTGTCCTCATCGAAGATGCAATCGGCATATCGCAAGTAAATAAATCCCCTATGAGGGGGTCTAGGTACTTAATGATTGACGATGATGTGACACCCTAAAATTCCATCACCGAAATTACTTAGCAACTTAAATTGTCTTAGGGAATTAAGGAGATTAAAATGCCAAATAAAATTGAGCTCTAAAAATATTAAAGATAATATAATAAAGTTAGAAACAACAAGTGTATGTGCATCATCATTTGGCTTGCATGGTTTTGTTGCTTGAGTGGTCTCTAAAAAGTCTATAAAATATTTGAGAAAGGTTTGCAAGAGTTTGATTTGAATTTGGGTTGAAATGGATTTGAAAATGAAGTTTGAAAAAGAAAAGAAAAAAAAACAAAACCAGCACCCTTACCCTTTCGGCCCAGACGGCCCAACCCAGTCTCCCCGCCGCCCACCGCTCCCCCCCCCCCTTTCCCTTTTCTTTTCGCGGCGGCGCCGACGGGGGGACCCCACCGCGTCGGCCCCTACTCCCCCTCCTTCCTTTCTTCTTCTCCCCCCCCCCGCCGGCCGCCCGCACGCCGCCGAATCCGCCCCGCTCCCGCCTCTTCGCCTTCCTTTCTTTCCTCCCCGAGCCTGCCAATTAAGTCAAGTAACTGCCCTTGATCAATTGGGGCCGTTTCCCCTTTCCTTACACCGAGCCGTGATGGCCGCCGGCCATCAATGGCAAGCCGCCGCCGCCCCGTCCCCTAGCCGCTTCGCTTCCCTCCCTCGGGCCCTTATAAGCTTGCTCACGCACTCCTTGGCTCCCCTTTCGCCTCTGCAACACACACGCGCCCAAGCCCGAGCTCAATTTCAACAGCGCCGCCGCCTCGGTTTCCGCCGCCGCCGTCGTCTCGTCGCCGCCGGTGAAGGGCTAGGCCTTCTGCCCGTTTCTGTTGATCACTAGGTTCGCAAGGAGCTTGACAAGCTCGTGTGCCTGCAGGTTCACGCCCTCGACGCCCGTGGCAGCCGTGCCCGAGCTCACCGAGCGCCGCCCGAGCCGCCGCCGTCACCAAGCCGTCCTGTTGCCGCCTCCTTTCCACCCTTCGGCCCGTCCTCATCGCTTGTGTGTGGTAAGCAAACATCCCTGCCCAAATTGCCTTCTTATCGCGCCCAAATCCCTCCCCGCGAGCTCGCCGGAGTAGTGGCTCCGCCCCCTTCCGGCGCCGGCCACCGTGAGAGCTCGAGCCCCTCCCCTGAACCCCTAGATGCGTGCGCAATCTCCTCAGCAACGTGTAGCACCCGCTCGTGCACGAGAAGACGGCCGGGAGCTCACCCCCGCAGCTTGCGTCGGCGAAGCGCCGCCGCGCGCCACCGCGCCGCCCCCGTTCCCGGCGACATCGCCGCCGCCCGCCGCATGCATTCGTCCGGCGCCGGTTGGATCGCGCGTGGACGATGGGGATCGCGTACCCCTTCGGTTTAAGTGTTTGGTCCACGCCGAACCCATAGACCGCGCCTACGGCGGGTCCACGGTGCACCCTTGCGCCATCCGCCGTTGGATCTCAGATCCACGGTGTTGAGTGGCGGTTTTGTTTAAGAACCCCTGGGTTTTCAAATAATAGCCGGCCGGTCCTTCCACCTTTGAAAATAATCACAGTTAGGTCCTGATTCTTGCAAACTAGCCCCTGTCTACCCTGTTTAATCTTGTTTTAAGCCCTTTTCACTTCTTTTTGCACATAAACCCTCTGATTTAATTTATAGAAATGTTTTAGCCCTGAATTTATTCATAAACAACCCTGTAAACATAGTTTTCCTGCAAATAGGCCCCTAAAAACTGTTTTAATCATATCTTTCTCATTTTAACTCCGTTTTTAGCGTTCTATATACCGAAATAATCGTCTCGACGAGTAGAATCTTTTAAGCAGTGAATTTACCAGTTTTATTACTGTTTGGTGTACTGTTTTGTTTATTGATTGTTATCCATGTTTGACTCGTAGATATCGTGCCTGTTTCGTCTGAGCTCCCTGTCGGAAGTGATCCGGAAGAACCTGTCTTTGAAGAGGAATTCACCCAGCTTGTAGAGGAAGGCAAGTGGATTTCCCCCTTTGCATAATCTTTTTGGACCTATGACACCGCATGTTAAACAATGTTTATTATTCCCGTTGTTATGCATAAATTTGATGGGCAAACACCTAGCTAAGGACTTGACTAGATGCTTTATCACTTTACCTTGATCAACCCCGTTTAAACAAGTGTTTGGGGTAGATAAATGCTTAGCTTGCTCAACATAAGTATGGTTATGCTTTGTTTATGTTATACATCTCGGTTTTGTTTATGTATATGCTTGTGCTTTAAACAAGACAACTTGATATAATCGGAACATGGAGAACCACCCAAGATAACGATACAACCACAGTCCACATGGCTCGGCTTAGACAATTAATTAGGAGAGTGGGGTAGCTGATAGCTCTTTTCCGAGAGGGGCACAGGGGGCCGGAGTTGAAGGGGTATAGCCCGGTCCTTTTGGGGTAGCGACCTTGGCTAAGGTGTTGACCACTAGGGAGGGTTATGGCCGCTCCGCCGCCGTAATGTTGCGGGGCGTTGGTTTCTCTTCTTTCCTTTGTAAAGGCTTCGTAGTGGACCCCTAGCCACTCACCTTGGAAGTGTTTAAGGGTCGGCTAACCCGGGCAAGATGGGGAACACGAACCGTGGGTAAAGTGTACAACCTCTCGTAGAGTGTAAAGCCGATCGATCGGCCGTGCTCACGGTCAAGAGCGGCCTGGACCCTCACATGATAAATAAACTTGAAGATCAATGCAAATCATGGGTTGGAGGTTTGGTTTGAGGTTTCTTTTAAAGGTTAAGTGGGTTGGTATACACTTACATCTAGTAACTAGGTGCTTGCTAATAAAACTTGACCAACTTATAAAATGCTTACCGCTGTGAACCATAGCCTATTCTTGATAGCCTTGCATTTCCCCCACTTGCCGAGCTCCAACCATAAGTGTGCTCACCCTTGCTTACTCGCCGTTCGAGAGGAGAGCGTCGGAGGTGAGGACGAGTATTGGAGCGACTTCGAGGAGTTCTAGGCATGCGGATCCCCCGGTCATCATGCCCGTGGATGTCGACGATGGAGTTGCTCGTCTTCATTTAGTTATCGTCTCGTTCGGACCTTCGAGTCCACCCTTATGGATGTAATAAAGGATGTCATACTTGGTTTAAACTCTTGTACGTTTTATTACAGCAATGGTATTACTCTCGTTTTGTCTAATCATGTGTGTGTAAATGATCCTGGCGCACATATGAGATGCATTCGGTTTTCCTTGTAAAATCGGGTGTGACAAAGTGGTACCAGAGCCGTGATGACTGTAGGTCGCAGCCTTAGTTAGAAATGGACGAAATTAAGGATTCATGTTCTAGAAAGCCTTATCATGCTTCAAATCATCTTATTTACGCACTAAAAATCTAATTTAATTTTGTTTATCATTTTAAACTATCATTTTGATTTATTCTGCACTCTGAGATCAGTTTTGCTTTGACAGATGGCCAGGACTTACATGACCCCTCGCAAGAGCACTGGTGGGCGTTTCCCCTCGCCGGACGGTGGCCCCTCGCCATCGTCTTGAAGATGTTGAGGAGGAACGGGGAGGAGTTCCGGCGGGAGGTTGAGGTTGAGGAAGACCCGGAGGAGGTCCAGCCGAAGAAGAAGAAGAGGATCTCGAAGAAGTCGAGATGGAGGAGGAGGAGCCGGAAGAGCCATTGGAACGGCCACGGTGTACGATGGCACGGTGCTTGAGGCGGGACGCGGACGGTGACATTGTGATTCCACCGGCGCTGCGGTCAATGAGGAAGCACCCCCCGCACCTGGCCGATCTCGTGCCGAAGGTGATCCGAAGACTCCGGTGATGACAGTGTGGGTGAGGATGATGGTAACCATGCTTCGCCGGCAACCCGGAGGAAGATGAAGATCCCCGCTACCATGGAGCCGAATACCATAAGCACTCTGCGATCAAGCCGAGAATGGACGGTTCGCATTCTCTGTGGGATGTTCCGAGGTATCCGGGGTATACCATAAGGCCTCTCTATGTGACCAAGCATTTCGGTGAGCCCGGAATGAGGGATTACTACACTTGCAAAGTTTACATCGGGGAAGCCTCTGAATGATACCGAAGGATGGAGGTATCGCTCATCCCACCATAGCACGACTCGGTTCTCTACGGATGATGCCGCCGTGAATGATGCGGCAAGGAGGGCGCTGCGGTCGGTCCGCTATGCTAATCGGGTGCGGTTGTTCCAATCGGAGTACCGCCATGTGCCTCGACGTGCAAGTGGCACGAAGTGACCGTGGTGCCGGCGGGAGGCGATGACCGTATCGATGTCTTGGCACGGGTGACCGCTGCTCGAATGCGGATCCGGAGGGAGCAACTTTGGAGATAAACAAGTATCATGAAGAGCTGCAGGTCGCTCGAGCAAAGATAGCACGTACGGAAGCACGGCTTGCGGGACGGCGACCGCCTCGGAAGTCATGCCATATCGGACTACGGCTTCCCCTCCGCGCAAGAGGCTTCGTTACAACACCGATGAAGCTACTACTCGTCTTGGCTAGGATCCTAGGATGCTCGCCCTTATCATTTACCTTTTCGATAGACCGTTCTCGCGTGAACGTATTTGCTTGTAATAATGAATGCTGTTTGCAAACATGCTTGAGTTGGATCTTTGCTTGATTGTAAATTGTATGGTGGAGTGATGGCCACTATGCAATCTGAAATTTTAAGTTAATTAAAGTTTGGTTTGGGTTTTATCGGTTGTCATTGCTTAATCTCTCATGCAAGTATGATTGGATCAAATCTGTTTTCGCAGTCATATGACATGTCAGTAATGTTTTGCTTATAACTCAAGCTACAGAATTCCAAATGACATGAAACCAGTTGGGTTAGTTCACAAATTTAGAGGATGAATTTCTGTCAAAAATTCAATGGTATACTATACATATTCTGGGAGTTATGCACAAAGTAATGAACATGACAGAACCTGTAAATCTCTGCTGATATAGCTGTACTGTTTGAATTATATCTCGAGTTATACATATCCAAATGAGGTGATTCCAGTTGGGATGGTTCCATAATTTTATACACTATAATCTGGTAAAAATTCGTGGTCATTGGATATTTACACAGAAAGTTATGCATAATTCTTTGAGGTCAACAGAATCTATCTTAACAGAAGTACATGCTGTCATTTTACTTTGAGTTATTCTCTTATGCAATGATTCAAGTACAATTATCTGAGATATGATTTTTCTAACGGTCAGATGGTAAACACCAGGTCCGGAGGAGGTCAAGACGTGCCACCTGTGATCCGGGCACATATTGCAAATCAACAAAACCCAAAGCACCACCTCCACCGATCAACCAAGCAATGGACCCGAACATGCAGCAATTCTGGCGGCAGCGGTATGCAACCGATTCAAAACCTTACCAACACGGTGCAGCGGATGCAAGCTCAACAGAACCAGCCACCACCACCGATGCCTCCACCACCCCCGCCACCAAGGGACGGCACAAGGAGTTCATGAGTCACCACCCCCCTACATTTTCTCACTCGGTGATCCACTAGATGCCGATGACCGGCGAAAACTATCACTAAGAAGCCGGAAATCGTGCGGTGCACCGACAGGGAGATGGTTCGTATGCTGCCGGAAGACTTGTGGGGCAGGCCGCGGACCGGTGGGATGCGTACTCAACTCGCTCATCCCAACGGGCATAACATCACCCGGCAAGAATTTCGTGACAACTTCCGCACTTATCACATTCCTTCGGGGGTTCTCAAGCTCAAGCGAGAGGGAGTTCTTGTCACCGAGGCAAGGCAATATGTCGGTGATCGAGTATCCGGACAAGTTCACTCACTTGTCACGCTATGCACCCGATGAAGTCAACACCGATCCAAAGAGGCAAGAAAGGTTCCCGGATGGCTTGATTAGTCCTCCGAACTATCTACCGCAGTCACATCTTCCCGGACTTTCGTACGCCGGTGAACAAAGCTATTGGGCCGGAAAGCAAGAGAAAGGAGATGGGTGAACATAAACGCAAGTTTCGGTCTCATGGGCGGTCTAGCGGTAACACCCGTCCCCGTTACGGTTCTCGGCGAGCCCGACTCCATATCGTCCCGGTGGACAAGCCGGGAGGTACCCACGGAACATGCGGCTCCGGCGCTCGTTTCAGCCACGGCGCTTCAATCCTCGGACACCCGGAGCTCCTACCCCACGGGCCGAGTCGTCCTAGCAACAACTCGGGGGCACTCGTCGGAAACACCAACCCCGTTCGACGGTGGATGCTTCAAGTGTGGAGAGCCGGGGCATTATGCTAACAACCTGTCCAAAGAGGGTGATGCGGACTCGCGAGAGGGACATTGGGAACGGATCGGGCAGCCATCTTCTCGGGCTCGTACTCCACGGACACCCGGCAAGAGAGGCCAGGCGAGTCATGTGCGTGGCCGAGTCAACCATGTATCGGTGGAGCAAGCTCGGAATGATGCGGCGTGGTATTGGGTATGTTTTTCGTCAACTCGTACCTCGCTACCGTATTATTTGATTCGGGAGCATCACATTCATTCATAACTGATCAATTTGTGGCAAAATATAACTTATCTATGAGTACAATGAAGAACCCACGATAGTTAGCACTCCCGGGGGAGAAATGAAAACTGGTCACATATGCCCACAAGTAAAGATTAATATCATGGGGGTAGACTTTCTTGCTAATGCGGTAGTTCTAAAATCATGGGGAATAGATGTCATTCTTGGTATGGATTCGTTAAGGAGTTGTGATGGAGTTATTCGGTGTCGGAAGAGGTCGAGTCGTTAACCGGTCCTCAAGGGGAAAGAGTAGAGTATGTGAGTGCACCCTCATCCGTCAAAGGAGTTATGAACTCGTTGAAGGCAAGGCCTTGGAGGATATAAGGGTAGTGAATGAATTCCCCGATGTGTTTCCGGAGGATTTGCCGGGTATGCCACCCGATCGTGACATTGAATTTAGTATTGAACTTATACACGGTACTTGCTCCCATATCTAAAAGACCATATAGAATGGATGTTAAAGATCTAGCTGAATTAAAGAAACAAATTGAAGAATTACTTAGTAAAGGGTTTATCCGTCCTAGTTCATCACCATGGGGAGCCCCCACACTCTTCGTTGATAAGAAGGATGGATCTAGGAGGTTGTGTATAGACTATCGATCACTTAACGAGGTTACTATCAAGAATAAATACCCTTTACCTCGGATTGAGGATTTGTTTGATCAAATGAGAGGAGCTAAGGCTTTCTCTAAGATAGATCTTAGATCGGAGTTATCATCGCTGAAAATCCGTGTGGAGGATATACCAAAGACAAGCATTCACTTCTAGATACGGGCTATATGAGTTCACCGTGATGTCCTTCGGCTCGACCAATGCACCAAAGATACTTTATGTATTTGATGAACAAGGTATTCATGGAGTATCTGGATAAGTTTGTTGTGGTATTCATTGATGATATATTGGTATTCTCTCGGAGTGAGGAAGAACATGAAGAACATCCGAGGCTTGTGTTACGAAGTTACGAGAACATCGACCGTATGCCAAGTTCGGCAAGTGTGCTTTACGGTTGAAGGAGGTCTCTTTTCTCGGACACATCATCACGGATGGAGGCATAGCGGTCGATCCAAGCAAGGTTCGGGATGTATTGAACTGGAGTCCGCCTAAGAATGTGCCGAGAGATCGAAGTTTCCTTGGTCTTGCGGGATACTATCGGAGGTTCATTGAAGGGTTTTCTAAGATAGTGAAGCCACTTACCACTCGCTCGAGAAAGGAAGAGAATTCAAGTGGGATGAGAAGTGTCGGGCTAGTTTTGAGGAGTTGAAGAAGAGGCCGACCACAAGCACTCGTGTTGATCATGCCGGACATACACAAAGGGTTCGATGTGTCTTGTGATGCCTCTCGGCAAGGTTTGGGATGTGTGTTAATGCAAGAAGGAAAGGTAGTAGCTTATGCTTCAAGACAGTTGAGGAAACATGAGCGAGAACTATCCTACTCATGATCTTGAGTTGGTCGCGGTTGTTCACGCATTGAAGATCCGGAGACATTACATGATTGGAAACAAGTGTAAGATCTTTACCGATCATAAGAGTCGAAGTATATCTTTACTCGAAGGATCTGAATTTGAGGCAAAGGAGATGGTTAGAGTTGATCAAAGATTATGATTTGGATATCCAGTATCATCCGGAAAAAAGCGAATGTTGTGGCAGATGCTTTGAGTCGGAAGGGACAGACTAACATGCTATTGGGACACCTGTTACCTCAGGAGCTATGCTGGGAGATGGCACAGCTTAACTTGGGAATGGTTGCTTCGAGTGAAACTTTGACGTTAGAGATCGAGTTGACTCTTGAGCAGGATATCAGGAAGGGACAGTTGGCTGATAACAAGATTGCAGAATACAAGAAGTTGATCAAGTTAGGCAAAGTTCCGGAATTCAGAGAAGATGAGCAAGGAACAGTGTGGTTTAAGAACAGAATCTGTGTACCTGAGATCAAGGAATTGAGAGAAGCTATCTTGAAGGAAGCACATGATTCAGCTTACTCTATACACCCTGGTAGTACCAAGATGTATCAAGATTTGAAGCAGAGATACTGGTGGTATGGAATGAAGAAAGATGTAGCAGCTCATGTAGCTTTGTGTGATGTGTGCCAAAGAGTGAAAGCTGAGTATCAAAGACCAGCAGGATTGCTACAGCCTCTGAAGGTACCTGAGTGGAAATGGGAGGAAATCGGTATGGATTTCATAGTGGGATTACCTCGTACTCGTGACGGGTATGATTCTATTTGGGTTATTGTGGATAGATTAACCAAGGTAGCGCACTTCATTCCAGTGAAGACGACCTATACAGGGGTGAAGCTAGCTGAGTTGTATAATTCAAGGATAGTGTGTTTGCACGGAGTACCGAAGAAGATAGTGTCAGATCGAGGTACGCAGTTCACTTCACGGTTTTGGCAGAAGTTGCATGAATCAATGGATACAAAGTTAAACTTCAGCTCGGCATACCATCCTCGGACGGATGGGCAAACAGAGAGAGACAAATCGGATACTCGAGGATATGTTGAGAGCTTGTGCGTTAAAGAACGATGGCGGTTGGGATAAGAGTTTGCCTTATGCGAGTTTGCTTATAACAACGACTATCGATCCGGCATCAAGATGGCACCTTTTGAAGCTCGTATGGAAGGAAGTGTAGAACACCGTTGTTTTGGAATCGGACCGGTGAAAGGCGAGTTCTTTGGACCGGACAAGTATACGAGAAGCGGAAAAGCAAGTTGAAATCATAAGGGAGAATCTTAAGGCGGCACGATCAAGACAAGAAAGAGTTATGCTGATCCTAGACGAAGAGAGGTGATCTTGGAAGTCGGTGATTATGCATACCTCAGAGTGTCACCTATTCGGGGGTTACGAAGGTTTAATGTCAGGGGAAAGTTATCACCTCGATTTATCGGACCTTTCAAGATTTTAGAACGAAAAGGAGAAGTAGCATACCAGTTAGAGTTGCCAGCACAGTTGTCAGGAGTTCATGATGTGTTTCATGTATCTCAGCTAAAGAAATGCACAAGTGAGGTTAGAATAGAACCGGTACAGTTAGAAGATATTCAAATGGAGAATGACCTGACATACAAGGAATACCCTGTTAAGATCTTGGATGTGTCAGAAAGAGTTACCAGGAGTAAGATCATCAGAATGTGTAAAGTGCAGTGGAGTCATCACACCGAGGAAGAGGCAACTTGGGAAAGAGAGGATGAGCTCAAGGAAGACTTTCCTCAGCTGTTCTCTAAGTCTTCTGAATCTCGGGACGAGATTCTCTTTAAGGGGGTAGGATTTGTGACACCCTAAAATTCCATCACTGAAATTACTTAGCAACTTAAATTGTCTTAGGGAATTAAGGAGATTAAAATGCTAAATAAAATTGAGCTCTAAAAATATTAAAGATAATATAATAAAGTTAGAAACAACAAGTGTATGTGCATCATTATTTGGCTTGCATGGTTTTGTTGCTTGAGTGGTCTCTAAAAAGTCTATAAAATATTTGAGAAAGGTTTGCAAGAGTTTGATTTGAATTTGGGTTGAAATGGATTTGAAAATGAAGTTTGAAAAAGAAAAGAAAAAAAAACAAAACCAACACCCTTCCCCTTTCGGCCCAGACGGCCCAACCCAGTCTCCCCGCCGGCCCACCGCTCCCCCCCTTTCCCTTTTCTTTTCCGCGGCGCGCGCGACGGGCGGACCCCACCCGTCGCCCCTACTCCCCCTCCTTCCTTTCTTCTTCTCCCCCGCCCCCGCCGCCGCCGCCGCACGCCGCTGAATCCGCCCAGCTCCCGCCTCTTCCCCTTCCTTTCTTTCCTCCCCCGAGCACCGCCAATTAAGTCAAGTAACGCCCTTGATCAATTGGGGCCGTTTCCCCTTTCCTTACACCGAGCCGTGATGGCCGCCGGCCATCAATGGCAAGCCGCCGCCGCCCCGGTCCCCTAGCCGCTTCGCTTCCCTCCCTCGGGCCCTTATAAGCTTGCTCACGCACTCCTTGGCTCCCCTTTCGCCTGCGCAACGGACACGCGCCCAAGCCCGAGCTCAATTTCAACGCCGCCGCCGCCTCGGTTTCCGCCGCCGCCGTCGTCTCGTCGCCGCCGGTGAAGGGCTAGGCCTCCCGCCCGTTTCGTTGATCACTAGGTTCGCAAGGAGCTTGACAAGCTCGTGTGCTGCGGGTTCACGCCCTCGACGCCCGTGGCGCCCGCGCCCCGAGCTCACCGAGCGCCGCCCGAGCCGCCGCCGTCACCAAGCCGTCCCGTTGCCGCCTCCTTTCCACCCTTCGGCCCGTCCTCATCGCCCGTGTGTGGTAAGCAACCCTCCCCGCCCAATTTGCCTCTTTATCGCGCCCGGTGCCCTCCCCCGCGAGCTCGCCGGAGTAGTGGCTCCGCCCCCTTCGGCGCCGGCCACCGTAGGAGCCCGAGCCCCTCCCCCCCCGAACCCCTAGATGCGTGCGCAATCTCCTCGCAACGTGTAGCACCCGCTCGTGCACGAGAAGACGGCCGGGAGCTCACCCCGCAGCTTGCGCCGGCGAAGCGCCGCCGCGCGCGCCGCCGCGCCGCCCCCGTTCCCGCCGACATCGCCGCCGCCCGCCGCATGCATTCGTCCCGGCGCCGTTGGATCGCGCGTGGACGATGGGGGTCGCGTACCCCTTCGGTTTAAGTGTTTGGTCCACGGTGAACCCATAGACCGTGCCTACGGCCGGTCCACGGTGCACCCATGCGCCATCCGCCGTTGGATCTCAGATCCACGGTGTTGAGTGGCGGTTTTGTTTAAGAACCCCTGGGTTTTCAAATAATAGTCGGCCGGTCCTTCCACCTTTGAAAATAATCACAGTTAGGTCCTGATTCTTGCAAACTAACCCCTGTCTACCCTGTTAAATTCTGTTTTAAGCCCTTTTCACTTCTTTTTGCACATAAACCCTCTGATTTGATTTATAAAAATGTTTTAGCCCCTGAATTTGTTCATAAACAACCCTGTAAACATAGTTTTCTTGCAAATAGGCCCCTGAAAACTGTTTTAACCATATCTTTCTCATTTTAACTCCGTTTTTAGCGTTCTATATACCGAAATAATCGTCTCGACGAGTAGAATCTTTTAAGCAGTGAATTTACCAGTTTTATTACTGTTTGGTGTACTGTTTTGTTTATTGATTGTTATCCATGTTTGACTCGTAGATATCGTGCTCGTTTCGTCCGAGCTCCCCGTCGGAAGTGATCCGGAGGAACCTGTCTTTGAAGAGGAATTCACCCAGCTTGTAGAGGAAGGCAAGTGGATTTTCCCCCTCTGCATAATCTTTTTGGACCTATGACACTGCATGTTAAACAATGTTTATTATTCCTGTTGTTATGCATAAATTTGATGGGCAAACACCTAGCTAAGGACTTGACTAGATGCTTTATCACTTTACCTTGATCAACCCTGTTTAAACAAGTGTTTGGGGTAGATAAATGCTTAGCTTGCTCAACATAAGTATGGTTATGCTTGTTTATGTTATACATCTCGGTTTTGTTTATGTATATGCTTGTGCTTTAAACAAGACAACTTGATATAATCGGAACATGGAGAACCACCCAAGATAACAAGACAACCACAGTCCACATGGCTGCGGCTTAGCCAATTAATTAGGAGAGTGGGGTAGCCGATAGCTCTTTTCCGAGAGGGGCACAGGGGGCCGGAGTTGAAGGGGTATAGCCCCGGTCCTTTTGGGGTAGCAGCCTTGGCTAAGGTGTTGACCACTAGGGAGGGTTATGGCCGCTCCGCCGTCTTTAGAATCGTTGCGGGCTGTTGGTTTCTCTTCTTTCCTTTGTAAAGGCTTCGTAGTGGACCCCTAGCCACTCACCTTGGAAGTGTTTAAGGGTCTCCGCTAACCCCGGGCAAGATGGGGAACACGAACCGTGGGTAAAGTGTACAACCTCTCGCAGTGTAAAACTGATCGATCAGCCGTGCTCACGGTCACGAGCGGCTTGGACCCTCACATGATTAATAAACTTGAAGATCAATGCAAATCATGGGTTGGAGGTTTGGTTTGAGGTTTCTTTTAAAGGTTAAGTGGGTTGGTATACACTTACATCTAGTAACTAGGTGCTTGCTAATAAAACTTGACCAACTTATAAAATGCTTACCGTCGTGAACCATAGCCTATTCTTGATAGCCTTGCATTTTCCCCCACTTGCCGAGCTCCAACCATAAGTGTGCTCACCCTTGCTTACCGCTGTTCGCGAGGAGAGCGTCGGAGGTGAGGACGAGTATTGGAGCGACTTCGAGGAGTTCTAGGCATGCGGATCCCCCGGTCATCATGCCCGTGGATGTCGACGATGGAGTTGCTCGTCTTCGTTTAGTTATCGTCTCGTTCGAACCTTCGAGTCCACCCTTATGGATGTAATAAAGGATGTCATACTTGGTTTAAACTCTTGTACGTTTTATTACGGCAATGGTATTACTCTCGTTTTGTCTAATCATGTGTGTGTAAATGATCCCGGCGCACATATGAGATGCATTCGGTTTTCCTTGTAAAATCGGGTGTGACAGATGATTTGTACCCTACATATATCCCAATTTCCTATGGGGGGCCATTGATGTACGCTTGCGGTGGTGATATCGGTACGTATACAGCGCATCCGAATTTTCGCAGATGGGAAATACTTGGTTGATTTCCACGTACTAACTGCAACGGGGAAACCGTGTTGTATGCAGTAGGTCTTATTTGAATCAAATCAGCGGTGTGTAATACCTCATGGTCCCAACATGATGTTGGTAGATTGCAATTCTGTAGTAATGGTCTAGCAATAAACTTTATTCTCTTGATAAGAGATTCGGCTAATCCATTTTGTGTATGTACATATGGAACAGAATGTTCCACATTTATGCTTAGAGCCATACAATAGTCATTGAAGGCACCCGAAGTAAATTCAACGACATTATCCATCCTGATGGTTTTGATAGCAAATTCAGGATGATGTGCTCTTAATTTGATAATTTGAGCAATGAACCTTGCAAAGGCATGGTTTCTTGTAGATAATAAACATACATGGGACCATTTAGTAGATACGTCAATAAGTACCATGAACTACCTAAATGGTCCAGTTGATGGATGTATAGGACCACAAATATCTCCTTGAATGTGTTCAAGAAATTGTAGTGGTTCAACCTCTATTTTAAGATAAGAGGGTCTTAAAATTAATTTTCCCGTGGCACATGCGGTGCACACAAAGTCTGATGGCTTAGGAAATTTGGAAGTATTTAACTTGTGACCAATTGTATTACCGATACTTTTTCTCGTCATCCCTATGCCGGGATGACCAAGGCGATCATGCCAAATCTTGAAGACATCAAGATTTTAGAAATTACCTTGTATGCAACATGTTGTACGAGTTTGATGTATGTGTAATACAATCCTGATGATAGTGAAGGAATTTTCTCAAGCAGTCACTTGTTATATCCGTCATGTTTAGTGATGAATAGATATTCATATTTGTTGTCACTATTTGTTTCCACATGGAAACCATTGCGACGGATGTCTTTGTAACTCAATAAGGTACGAGTTGAATCAGGATACAGGAGTGCATCCTCAATTACTATTTGAGTACCCATAGGGAGAAATATTGTGTCTCGTCCTGAACCAACAATTATAGCATCGTGTCCCGCGATGATTGTGACATTTCCTTTACTCTTAGTATAGTGTTAGTTGTGCAATTATCCACCAAACAAAGTTCTTCCTCCATTTGCATTGTTCCCGTAGGATAATCTAGAATGAGTAAAATAAATTATAAGTTTTGAACTCATAGATTATACAATACATACTTTATTCAATAATATCATAAGTGGCATATGTCTTACAATATTGTGTGACAACAATTATTTACAACACAATGATTACATAAATATGGCTATAGAACGAAGTTCTTTGAAATTATAGAACGAAGTTCTTGTCGGGGAGCACAAAACTAAGACATGTCTCCGAACACATCATTGGATGGTCCATCCACAAGCATGTTGTCGGTATCGTCGATGCTATCGATCATCATGTCGTTCGTGTCGAAGAATTCGTCCAACTGCATTGGATCCTTCTCCTTGTCGTGTTCAGCGGGAACATTCTTGGAGCAACCGGCACCCGGAGTGTGAGTAGTGAAGTGCGCTTCAAACTTGTCCCCATGAACTTGCTTTCCAGCATGCATTTGGTAGAGATCAACCAAATGCTTAGCAGTGTGGCACTTTCTAGTTGTGTGATTGTGACAACCACACCTCCAACAAGCTTGGGAGTTGTCATGAGTACTATTTTTCTTGAAAGTGTCCTTGTTGTTGCTAGAACCCTTGCCTTTCTTAAAATTCTACTTCTTCCATTCCCCTTGAGATTCCTTTTGAATTTCTTGCCACTAAACTTTTTATTATTATTCTGAGCATTGAAATGTACTTCCGGCAGAGGTGCAGCACCCACAGGGCGCATTTGATGATTCTTTGTTTAAATCTCATCATGCTTTTATGCTTAGAGTAAATCATATATTAAGTCAGAATATTTAGTATACTTGTGGCGACGGTATTGCTGTTGCAATATCCTGTTAGCAGGGAGAAATGTATATAGAGTCTTTTCTATCATGTCTGCATCATCCAAAGGTTGATTGCAAAAGCGAAGCTTGGTACAAATCTTGTAGACAACAGAATTGTATTCTGCAAGCGATTTGAAATCCATGAGACGGAATAGTGACCACTCCCGTCTTGCTTCGGGCAGAATTACACCTTGCTGTTGATTATAGCGTTCTTTGAGAGAGTCCCAAAGTTTCTTAGGATCATCTTCCATCATGTATTCTGCTTTGAGGTCATGGTGGAGATGGTGCCGGAGAAAATGCAAGGTTGCAAACTTTTGTGCCTCTGGGATAGGATTTTGTGGGTTAGGTTCATTAATTGTATTAATGTAACCTTTGGCTGTTAGCACAATCTTGACATCCATAGCCCAGGTTAGGTAATTACTACCATCGGCAGCAAGTTCAGTGAAGTCTTTATTGATTAATTTAGCCATGTTCCTACATGAGAGAACCATGTATAGGATTAATTTACTGATGTAAATTTGTGTTTGTAAAAGTAGGCAAAATGATATATGTAAGATGATTCTTACAAAATTAAGGTATATAATTTTTTTAATTCTTGTAGGAATAAATTTGACTTGATAGTCATTTATATGAAATTTTGGATATACACTTTGAAGGTAATCATTATAAAGATGTAGACCTCACAATGATGAGAAAAAGCTGCCTAAAAGCGCAGATCTCAGGGAAAACAAGCTCTTAAAAGGAACTTATCGCAGCCAACACCTAGGTCACATCGCCTTGTGTTATTCCAAATTATATTTATAGACCTTAATTTTAATTTTGCTTAATATTCTACTTGATGTAGAGAATTGATTTTTAAACCATGCAAATAAAATCAGTTGCATAAGAATTGTTCTAACACCTAGAAATGATCTGCGGATCATAAACATGAATAATTACTACGTCAATTATAACATTTAAACTACATAGGTACATATACCGGATGGTACAAATAATATTGTTCGTCACAACATAAAAATTACAGAACAACCCGAGGTCTAAAATATAAATATACAACACTAATAAGTTTGAATATATAAAAGATAAAAGCCTGAGGGCTACATTAACGTTCAGGGGTTTTCTGGACTTTTCGAAAGTTCAGGGGGGTCCGACGGACTTCTGGAAACGGAGGGGGGCAGTGCGGCCTGTGGGCCGCTGTCTGCAGCCTGTGGGCCGGCCGGCCTGTTAACGGCCCACCGTGGCCTGGTTGGCCCAGCCGGCCCGGCGCCACCGAATAAATGAGGAGGGTGTGGTTAGGGTTTCCCCTAACCCGCGGCCGCCCCTCGGGTGCCGATGCGGCCGCCCCTGTTGGCGTCATCGGTGGCGCCGGCATCGGCGGTGGTCGGTGGCGGCCGGCCGGCGGTGGTCCGCGGAGGTCCCCCCGGTGGTGCTTCGCCGCTTCTACTCTCCCCCTCTTCTATCCGCGTCGGTGGCCCCCGTGTGCACCGGCATGTGCCGCCGGCCGCCGGTCGATGGCCGGCCTTCGAGGGTCGGCGGTGGGGAGCCCCGGCGCGCCCGAGCTCCGGGTGCCGCGCCGGATCCCCGAGCGGCGGTCGACGGCCCCCACGCGGCCGAAGAGGTTCTGTGCGGCTGCGGCCGCCTCCTGGATCGCCGGCGTCGAGGAGAATGGTGGGGCACTGCTGCAGGCCGACATGGTCCCGGCCATTAAGCTTGGGTGTGCGGCTGTCGAGGATCCGGCGAGGCCGGGTGACGTGGTGGCGGCCGTGAAGGAGAGAACGGTCGCCGGGCCGGCTTGAGGGCCGAAACCTGCGTTGATGTCCGCCGTTGCCGCCGTCGGTCCACGTACGTTTGGGTCGGGGAAGACCCCAACTCCTTGTGCTTGTGCTCCAGGGCGGTGGATGCAGACGACGAGACAACAGCGAGGTGGCTCCTCTGGAGGCGTCGGCGTCGGTAGACGCTGTGCTGCCGGGGATGGACTGCGGGAGACGAGTCCTGCGGTGTACGGCGGCGTCGAGGAGTGGTTGCTGCTTGTGGCCGGCGAAGCACGGTGCGGTGGAGGGGACCTGGGTCCACGGCGGCCACGGAAGCGGCAGCCTCGACCTCTACGTCGACCACGGCGGCGGCCATGGCGTGCACCTCCAGTGCAGAAGGAGCAGCGGCCTCGGTTTGTTTTGATGGACATGACTAGATAGGTAGCAAAGGCAGTTTCTACTAGACGAAATGGGGGGTCCATTTTTTCTCACCCTGGAGGGATGCCTGCGAGTTCTTGCCGGCGGTGAGGCCTTGGAGCCTCTGTTTGGTGTGCGTGAGTTGCTCAAGAGAGCATGCGTGCGTAATAACGTGTTGAACAGTAAAAGTGATTGATTGATTTAAGTGCGGGTGGGCCCCACTATTTATGTACAGGGAAGGGGCACGCAGGCACCCTTTCGGGATGGATAGTCACCTGTACGGGAGAGACACACCCGTACGGTGTGCAGGTGTCTTTTCCTAATTACACACTAAAGATTAAGTTAATTACATAATTAGACTAATGATCACCACTAATTATTTATTAATAAACAGCGCAAATGCACACGCTCCAGGAGTTCTCACTGGCCATAGCGTATAATTACTGAAAACAACTTGCGTAAACCGTTGAATTTTGACGGAAGCTCCGACCCCCTTTACTGGAAACGACTTTTGTGTGAACCATGTATGATCTACTTTTATCCGTGTAATTAGGTAGCTAGGCGTAGCGTTGCCCGGTGTCATCATTAGCTAACCAGTGAAAATTTTCCCGGAGTCATCATTAGAAGTTGAAGTTTTATGAAAGATTCCGTGAATATTAATTATCATGTTACATTACTAGTTTTACTTATGTGGCAAGATATTTATAAGGAGAAAGAAGATTTTCACGATACGGTGAGAGTGCGACACAGCTAACTGGCCTAAGGGTAAGTGGAATGTACCCCCTACTCTCTGCGGAAGTGTGTCGGAAATTTCTTGGATTTTGTGTTGAGTTCATACGTATAAATGTCTAAAATATTCCAATATCTATCAAACCCTTATACTTTGATTAATTTGAGCTCCCATAATCCATGCTATCGAATTTTAACTTTACCCCCTACCAGTTCCCAAAGAATGGACATGGCGAAGGCAAAAAATAATCACACCGAGATGTTTGGGCCTTGTCTTGCTAGTGAGGTGAGTTCGGTCATTTATGTGGCCCAAAAACAAGAAGCCCGATACAAAGTTTTGTTTCGGAAAAGTTCATTTCGACTCCCTCATCTATATCACGATTTTCAGTTTTCCAAAACAACAAAATCCAGCCCATCAAGCAAGTAACGGGTGTTGCGAATTTGTAGTTCCCAGTGCGGCCCAGCTTAGGGGGCCGCGAGTATGAACTTCCGAATTTTTTTATATATTTATTTTATCGCGATTTTACAAAAATATATGTTCCGCCGAAAATTTTGCAAAATTATACATATGGCGCTGTGGCCTACAGTGTCAGGGACAACGCCATAGGCCACGGCGCTAGGTGCCGCCAGGAGTGGGCCCTGAGCGTGGCCCAGACCTAGCGCCGTACGTCGTGGTGTTAGGGGCCTAACGCCCTGGGCCGCGGCGTCAGGTCCTAGCGCCGTGGGCCATGACGCTAGGGTCTGGTTGCCTATATAACACTGAAATTCAGCCGAAAATATCATAATAATTCGAAAAAAGAAAAGAGAAGGGGAAGAGGAGAAGGGAGTGAGGAGGAGGTGGTCAAGGTGCGAAGCTCTGCCGGTTTTTCGTCTCGTTAGAGGTAATACTCTCAAACTTAATAGTTTTCGTAGTGTAGATGTGCTTAGTAGATACAAGTTTTAGTGTAGATCTGCACAGTAAATATATAGTTTCAGTGTAGATCTGCTTAGTAATACATAGTTTAGTGTAGATCTGTTTAGTAAAATTATTGTTGTAGTGTAGATTTGCTTAGAAAAATTATAGTTGTAGTGTAGATTTGAGGAGATATATTTTGTAGTTGCAGATCCACTTGTTAATAGCGTTTTATTTTTTCATGTTGTCAGACATGTCAGATGATCTCAGTGTCAAGTTGTATTTCGGTAATGGGCAGATTAGATATGGTGAACATGGAGTTGACTTGTCAGAATTTAATTCGGTTGATTATGTGATTAAAAGAGCAGCCTCAAGAACTTGGGGGTCCATTACCCAGTTTTTTAGGCATTTCATGTAGATGCAAAGCAACATGACTTGTCCATTATGGCTCTAATCAACAGGAGTGAGTCATTATATTGGGAGCTTATGCCACTTCAAGGCACTGAACATTGGAGGAGTAATATCAAAACAACATCTGATATTCGTTTGCCTGTGATGCTATTTATCCAAGTTGTTCAAAAGGCTGGGTCTAGTAGTCAAGTGCATGAGGAGGGTAGTGCTGCTCACCAGGGTGAGGATGAACTACAAGCAAGAGATGGTCCTGCAACTGAGCCACAAGAAGAAGAAGAAGATGGTGGTTCCAGTGAGAAAGAAGAAGGAGATGGTCACACACACTTTGAGGGTGCAATTGAAGAGGGGGAAGTTAATGAAGAACTACTCAGGCGGTACGAAAGGGAGGCCAATGGGGATGAACGTGGGTTGGAAGAGAACTCGTCAGATGATGAGGATGACCCACTAGTTCCAAGGGATTGGGACAATTACAATTTCTCACAGCTATCTGTCAATCCTGGTGAGAATGTGGCTCGGGAGTATAGAGAAAATGCAGTTTCTGTTGGCGCCATGTATATGAGTGCAGTAGAGGTGAAGGATGTAGTGAAGAGGTGGTCCACCCTTACAATCAGTTGTTACCATTGGCAATTGCTTTTGCAGAGGGAGAGAATGGTGACAGTTGGTATTGGTTTCTGGAGAGATTGAAGCAGATGGTCGTGGGAGCTATGTCAGATGTGTGTGTGATACACGATAGACACAAAGGTATTTTGCAGGCCATTAGTGACATCAAAGAAGGTAGTGAAGAGCGTTACAGAGCAGCACAATGGCCAGATGTGCATAGCAGGTGGTGCATGAGGCATATGGGAGCAAACTTTCATAGTCAGTTCAAGAACAAAGAACTTACAAAATTGTTCAAGCGCCTATGTTGAACCAATCAGGAGAAAAAATTCTTCGACCTATGGCAAAAATTAGATGATCTGACGAAGAAAGCATCAGAAGAGATAGCTAAGAAGCCTGTAAGTACTGAACCCGGGGCAGAGCCAGTTTCTCTGGAGGATGTGGGGCTAGATGCCCCAAATGTCAGAAGGAGAAGGGGACGTGCTGTGAAGACCTTCAGCCAATGGATTCAGAATGAGCCAAAGGAGAAATGGTCCCTCCTGTTTGATAAGGGAGGTGTGAGGCATGGGATAATGACAACAAAATTTGATGAGGTCTACAACTTTGTTTTGCATGGTGCCAGAGCTCAACCTCTTGTTGGTATCATTGAGTTCTTCTTGTACCACACAATGAAGTACTTTCTTGACCGTGCTAATGCAGCACATGCAGCAATGCAGGATCCTCCGAAGGTGTATTCAACATGGATGACTGAGTACTTGAACAAAAAACAGAAGGCTACTCTCTGTCACAGAGCTTACCCAGAACCTCTACGTCGTGATCTTGGTGATGAAGTGCAGTGGAAATATCAAATAAGTTGTCAGTCCAAATCACAAAAGGCAAATGGTGAAATAACAATACAGAAACAGTTATTGGGAATCATACATGCTCATGCTCTTGCCAAAAGCCACTGCTCCTACATTAACCCTGCTCACATGTGATCGTTGCATGCCTTGCAACAAATAAACAACATTGGGACCGCTAAGTGCCTAAATACTTTTTGAAGCAAACCGTTCTAGACACTTGGAACCACACTATTGAGGGTTACCTGCATCTTGGAACTTTCACTCAAGACCCCAAAGACAGTGCGTTGTACATACCAAATCCAGATCCAGCCATGTGTCAAGGTGTCGCTCGACACAAGAAGAAGAGGATTTGGAACAACATGGATGAGGCTGAAGCTGGACCTCAGTAGTAGATATGCTCCAAGTGCAACAATACTGGACACTCCCACAAGAAATGCACCGAAGCATCTTTCTTTTCCACTCCCACTTCTACACCACCTGCAGCTAGTGCACGTGGACGTCGTTCCAGTCGCTACAACGAAGGAATGCAGTGACCGTACTTGTTTGTGCTACCATGTTGTAATAATTGAACTATTTATGCATGTTGTCATCTTGTAATATTTGAACAATTTTATCTAGCAAGGTCTTGTAATATTTGAACTTATGCATGTTATCGTGTTGTAATAATTGAACTACCTTTTCATTTGGTTGTTGTTTTATTCTTGCCGTCGAATTTCTTATCATATGTGGTTATGTTTTGTACTATAATTTCAAATGAAACAAGTAACGAATTATCATATTTACCATCAGTTTTGTAGGCTTTCAATGGCTTCAACGGGTCCTGAGTTGGATTTGGAGTTCCTCACCAGTAGGAAGGACAAGGTTGAGGTGCCAAAGGGGATCCACACTCATATGTGCTACTCGGTGACAACTGTAAGCTTGTCAAGTGCAACGTTCTCAGGTACCGCTACGGGATGAGGTTCTTCATGTGCGAGAACTACGAGCATGACCCCCTCCCACCATGTCCCAATGTTAGACCAAAAGTAAGAACTAACTGAATTACTAAATAAATATTATGTCATTGCTATTTTATTATGTGCTAACTTGTCTTTGAAAAAAAGACTCCACCTCCTCTCTGTGATTTTATGCAGTGGCTAGATTGTGAGCAGTCCGAACAAGACAAGCGTTACGTCAAGAAGATGGGTCGTTCAGCACGTGAGAGGTGGCAAAGGATGGTTGAGGCAGAAAAACAAGAACAAAAATGTAAGGAGCAGCAGGAGGAAATTCGAATTCGGTGGGAGATCAAAGAACGTGAAGCAGTCGCGGCCCGTGAAGCAGATAGAGAGAGGGAGAGAGAGAGCTCGTCGGGCTAAGGAAGCTGGGCCGGATGCTATGAGGAAGGGGAAATACCCCCGTTGTACCCAGTAGACGTACAGTACTCAACGCCGAGTGCTACTGTATCCATAAAAATTATGATTTCATTTCATCATTCTCTAGAGTCGGGTTGTATGTTTAACAACTTGATTTCAGATGCATTTCAGATGCGAACGGTAAAACTCGTACTAGGGTGTGTTTTCTATGAACTGCACCAAACAGTGAACACATAGGGTGTGTTTTCTGTGAGTCACTACACCAAACAGTGTACCTAGTACTAGAGTGTGTTTCCTCTGAGTCACTGGCCATTTCCTTGCCCCGGATCGAATGGCCCACCATCCAGTCTGCGCCTACATATATGTGAGCACTCTTCTCCGATCTCACTTCACAACACAACAAGCAATAATGAGTTCCTGGAATGGGGCTGATGATGATGACTCCATCGGTCCAGCACTGTGGAACCAGCAAGATCTAGAGTTCAACACCAATTTTCAGCCTTAGACGAGAGAGATTTCAAATCCATGCGTGATGTTAGAAAGTACGCACCAAATCAAACGGTGAACTGGCCAAGGTGTGCACACAGTGAGTTCTGTGTGATGCAGGTTTATCAGGGATGGGCCAACTCTGGTCGCCGCTTCTGGCATTGCTCACGAGCATGGGTAGGCAAAACCCCATGACCTCTATCCTTCATCATTTTATGATTTACTAATGTAATCACGGTTTCGGTACTCCGAACAACCAGATAACTGCGGTTTCGTGCAATGGGTGGATCCCCTAGCTATTCACCCATACCAAGAGTACATCAACTACCTCGAGAATGTTTTCATCTTCAACCTGAGGCAAGAACTCGCGTCGGCATTGGCTTCTCCAGATCCGACATCTACCAACGCCGATGACGGACCGGTGACCGGACCAATGGTGGTGAAGATGAACACCGGCTGCGAGGACGAGTACTGTTGTTGTCCGTGCCACGAACAGAAGGACAACACTCCACCCCCGCCACCATCTGATCCAACTCCACCCCCGTTGGGGTACTACATGCCCTCCCAGCACTCCGGCAGGTCTATGATGTCTGGGTTCTCCGGGTATTATTTGTACAAATAGACTACAATTGTTGTAATCATTTATTTAAAGGTAAAGACTTTATTACATCGAGCCGTAAATCTGTTCATTGGTACAGCCGGCCGCATCCGTCGTTGGTTTAGGCTCCCACGGTAGGATACAAGCGGGCGCTTCGTGTTCTTTATTCCGCGTAGGACCCCTGCTCAAACCATCAAGCCGCTTGCTAATCTCCACCACATTCCTCATTTCTCTCTCTAGGGTTTCCCTCTCTTTCGGCGATTCCTCGCCACCGCCTCTCGCGTGGCGCGGCCGCCACCCGCGGCACATGGCGAAGCCCCCGGGTGAGTCCGGTGACGCCCCCCTCCCCCGACCGGTGTGGTCCTGCTCCATACGGGAGGCGGAGCTCGCCAAGGCCAACCTCCCGTGGACGCGGGCGCGGCTCGTGGAGGCCCGTGGGAAATCCGACTTCCTTGGCTCCGGCGAGGGCGGGCTTTCGTCGTCGTCGAGGTATTGTGTCCGCGGCCCGACTACGAACGCCCAACTAGTGCCTTCTCGCTCTTTACGCATGCCATTTTTCCCAATCAAGCTCAATTAATAAAATCAATCTCTCGATTTTGCCGGAGTCGGCATCCGGAGAAGGAGAAGCGAAAGCGACGCAGCATCTTAGCGATCACATAATGGGTTATTACCTCCATTTTCGTATGTTCAATCCCATTTTAGCATGGTCGCTACTTACTAGTTCTCCTTGTTTAGTAATTTATTTAGCTTAGACCAGTTCTCTTTGTTTCCTCACTTTTTCTTTAGGGCTTGAGAAACGGGGCATCACCTTCTAGACTTTTCAAGCCGACTCAAATTATAAACATTTACACAAATTATGAGGTATGCCTACCATCTTCCTCGGCAACTTAGCATTTGCTATTACTCAAATTATAAGCATTTTACCACCATATTAGCTGGTTGCAAAAAGTAACTCAACCAACAAATTACAAAAATATATATGTGTTGAAAAGTTCCTGCATATACATGTCTGAAAAGTAAGCAAGGAACATGTACTTAGTTCTGCTACTGCATTCATACCTCAATGGTTTGAACATGGTTCGCCGTGAAGGCTTTGCGATGAAATTGCAATATGTCTTTGTTGACAGGGGAAAAAACTCGATATATTGTTGCCTTGATTTACTTGGTTGTTTGTTGTTATTATGGTTGCATTTGCACTATGTGTTCCGTCCCGTATGAGTATCTTGCTTCCTTGGACTATATCAATGATTCAATGCTTTTAAACTTATGTATTTGCCCGATAAGAATTATACACTAGCATACTCTCCACTTTGCAATTGCATACTCTTGCAAAGCTAGAGCGCATGCTAGCACCTAGCGGGCGCCTATAGGCTGCCCGCAAAGCATATGGTCATAGATATTCCCGTGGGGGGGGGGGGGGGAATTATAGAGGAGAGCGCCCGCTCGCATTCACGCATCAACATTTTCTTTATGACACTAGTTATGTGAATTTGGTGCATTTTTTATGACTTCCCGGTCCCGCATTGGAGTTAGGTAATTTTTTCCCCGTTGCTTGTAATTGAACTACAACTTAGCATTCTTGAGACCTCAAATTAGCACCATTCAGTTGCCGCGTTTAGCTGGTTGTAAAAACCAATTCAACCCATATACATATCAGTTCAACTTAGCATCGTGTACTTTTAATACTACACATACCGCATCACATTTTTTCTTTCTTTCCGATCCGTTGGGTACATCTAGTTTAGCGAGGTGATTTTTTGCCCTGCTTGCAATTGAACTACAAACTTAACATTCTTGAGAACTCAAATTAAACATCATTCAGCCACCAGTTTAGTTGAATGCAAAAATCAACTCAACTCATATACATATCAACTCAACTTAGCATCTAGGTCGTGTCCTTTAAATGTTGCACTTACCAGATCACATTTTTTTGGCACTTTCCAGTCTGCCTGGGTACATCTAGTTTGGCTATGTGACTTTCTTCTCACTGCTTGTAGTAATTGAACTACAACTTAGCATTCTTGTGTACTCAAATTAGCACCATTCAACCGCCATATTAGCTGATTGCAAAGACCAACTCAATCCATATGCATATCACTCAACATTTTTGAAATTATTCAGCATTTAGAAATATGTATACCAAGACAAAACATACATTTTTGATAGTTTCATTAAGAAAATCAATACACAACAGTTTAATGCATTACAACACGCAAAAGTATAAAAAGACCAAGGGTTAATTGGACAAAGCAATCCTAGGCATTTCATTATGCATGTTGAACTGCATTTATACAAAATACCCATTTCGCGTTGCTAGATTATGTGTTGCTTCGCTTCTCGCTAGATCTATCTATCTCTTGACTACGGTAGTACTAGATTTAATTGTCTTTGGTTTTGTTGCCTTGACTAGTTTCTTGCGAGATCCTTCTCCCAATTTAGACAATAACATGGATTTGATTAGGCAACCATATTAGTTAGGCATTTTTCTAGCATTTTCTCATTATAGCATATCTAACAACTTTTTCAGTAAAAGCTAAGCAGATTATTGAACATTACTCATCAATTTAGTAATCTAACAGAGACAATTATATTGACACGTAAGAAAAAAATGTTTTTCTTCACCCAAATCATACTTTGTAGCTTTGAGTTCTGACCATCGAGTAGTGGTCTTGGGGTCGAGCAACCCGATTGGTCTTGCATTGGCCGTAAAGAACACCGATCCAGTGATCCCTCGTAGTCGTAGTGTTCGATTGTAGTGACCTTAACACACATTTGAGTCTTTAGCTATCTAGCTGAAAAGAGGCACTCAGATTTATCTAGCTCGACTTTAGACCTAAACATGATCATACCCATGAGTTAGGTCTGACAGGGTATAATTGTCTATTATAATGTCGGTAAATTGACATGACCCTACAGGCAATAATGCGTTGCTAACAAGACAGAACAATTGTCTAGTTAGGCATTTTTTTTATCTCACCCCATTTCTATTTCCCGCGGTAGATGTATTTTCATGAATCCATAATGTGTTGATCGAAGGCTTATTTTGAGCCATGTTTGTCTCATAATCCATTTTAATTTCAATGTACTACGCGTCATCGAAAAAGTCTTTCCTATTCAAACTATATTTGCGGATCCGAAAAAGGTATTCAGCAGTGTTGGAGGGGACAAACAAGATGTGCAATATGCAGCAGATCAAGTAAATAAACACGCAACACAAGCTTTATGTGCAGCCATATGCCCATATTGTCGGATCAATAGTGTAGTCAATAGCCACATCCAAGAAGGCACATCTAGGGATATTTGTGTGCTTACTCCAACTTTTTCCCCTTTGATGGTAGCACTTGCAAGCTCATGATGTGTGTTGTTTTGGTTTTGGTTGAGATTTCTTGTTTTTAAAGAAAAATCAAATCTGCACTTGATGCTAAAAAACACTAGAGACAATTTGCTTGAGAAAATAGCTGTCGCGGCAAGCAAGATAGAATTGATTTTGCTCATTTTTTTTATTTTTTGGAGTGGCTTTTTTAGGCAAATCAGCAGGTCCGTACGGTAGGAAAGAAACGTGCATGAAGCATTAAATTACCAAAAGAGGAAAGGCGTGCGCCACTTTTACCGCCGATTCTCGAAAACCGAAGCGGCCGTACTTTGAGTTATTTTACAGGTGGCCGGAAAATAGCCGCGTCCTTATTTAAATTCCTAAGGCACGTTAGGACTAGCAAGAGTGGCACAAAGTTAGGATAAATGTGTCGCACGTGCCATTGCAAATGTTGTAATCGTTTATCTAAATTCGTCGTTAAGTATTAATGGTTCGTCATTTTATCAATCCTTCAACATTTCAAATTTAAAAAAAAAATCCTACCGCCGCAGCCCACGACGTCAAGAAACAGATACCGCAGTGGGCCGCGGCATTAGATTAGCACCACGCTGACGCCCGACGTTAGGCACCTAACGTCGTGGCCCACGACGTCAGGGCCTAAACGTCGTGACCTGCGACGTTAAGGGTACGGGCCCACTGATGGCGGCACCTAGCGCCGCGGCCCGCGGCGTTATGTCCCTGGCGCCATGGGCCACGACGCCAGATGTATATTTTTGCAAAAATTTTGAGGGACCAAATATTTTTGCAAAACCGCGATAAAATAAATTTAAAAAATTCTTAAAAAATGATGAAAGAAAAAAAGAAAAGTTTTTGTCGCTGGGTGTCGATGGGGGCGTACGGAGTAATGGAGTATGTCGTGTTCCTACCGGTACTTGTCTCGAGTCTTGAGTCTTTTTGACCACTAGTGCGTTCGCTGCGGATCATATCTGACTGCCTGACTGGCATCGATCGGTAAACGGTTTCCATTGGAGAGCAAGCACAATTTTTAGTAAATATATACTCCATGACGGGGAGTATTTTTTTAATCAAGAAACACCAAATCCATGTGACATGGTAATTCTTCATCGTCATCAAAATTATAGAGTCGGCACGGCAGCACAAGAGATGGAGTGGAGGGAGCACCACAACACCCACGATCGATCCACGTACCGGTCGGGTTATGTCGTCGGAATGTAGTTGAGTTCGTCTCGAACAATTACGGATCCACGTGAGTTTACGGACGACAAATTAACGGGCCCGACAGAGCCTGTTTTTGTCACTGTTTACTGAACGAAGTACATCATCGACCGTGCCAATGAAGCCTGTTCGCTCGGCTTATCACCACCAGCCAAGCCAAGATTTTCTCTCGAACAAACCAAAGAACTGTGGCAAGAAGATTCTTCTCTCGTAACAAATCACCACCAGCCATCACCACCGACCAACCGAACATGCTTCGCGATTGGTACCTCTCGACCGTACGCGCACGTTTGCTGCTTTGACCGGAGCGACGCCGAGGCCTAAGGTCCACAGGATGCCTCCGCGCCCTCCACACCACACCGACACAAGGACGCGGGGCAAGCACATCGCGCATTCACATACTCCAACGATGCGTTTGGATGGAGAGACGAAGGAAGACGGTCAAACAAGCGAATTTGAAACATCTCCTCCATGGGGTTCACGATCCCGCATGCTCGGATGGCTTATCGAGATCGTTTGTCCGGCTTATCGGCGACCGGCTAGCCCTATTTGTTTGGCTTATCGCCCACCACCAAGCAGTAATTTTCTCTCAAAACAAACCAGCCACCAAAGAACCGAGAGCAAGATTTTTCTCTAGGGGCGAAGCTTAGAGCAAATTCGAGGGGTGCATTTGCCTTTAGTGCATAAAATTTGTCTTGTGGGTGCATGGAATTGAGTTGTGATGGGTGCATATATGGTGAAAAGTTGTACATAACCATTGTTTTTTAATTTTTTGGGGGGTGCATTAGCACCCCCTAATCATACTATAGATCCGCCCTCGCTTTCTCTCGTAACAAATCAGCCACTAGCCACTAACCAAACGAATAGGGCGACTTGGAGTAGATTTCAATGTACCAAATCAACGACGACGAGCGCAGAGGGAGTTCTAAAAGCGGGAAGGAGGAAAAAAATAGTCCAGGTACGTAGACAACGCGCTACAAGCAAACATCTCCTTCAAATGGATATGCACTAGATTCTAATCCCCCCTCTCCCGTTAAGTCACTCTCAACTTCCCAAGTCTAAAGTTGCCCTCCAAAAAAGGTACTTAGTCTAAAGTGGGCTGATCTCAGAACTTTTAGCAACACAAGATCACTTTTGCTGCAGTGGGGTGTCATATCTATCTGTCTATCTCTGTATAATATGCTCTTGATTCCAAAGGAAAACAAAAGGCACCTTTGTTCTCATTAGCACACCAAAAACAAAAGGCCAAACTCCATAGATTTTCTGCATCTCACACAAGTCATGTTCACATGGGTAGGACCGTATGACGGTAGGAGTATCAAACTGCTCGGCCGGTTCTCGTCGGTTGCTTTGGTGGCCGGTTTGTTCGAGAGAAAAGTATCTTGTTGGTCGGTGGCCGATAAGCCAAGAGAACAGGGCTGGCCGTCCAGTTTGGAGTATCATTGTGTTTCGAAAAAAAAAGTTTGGAGTATCATCACCTGGCCCTCCACTACTACGTCTCCAAGGCACTCTTGTCTCAAATGGTTTCCTTCCATCAGGAGTTGCACAATGCCACATGTGTGCATGTGCATATGCACTTTTAACTTTTGTAAGAGCTATGTGGCCAAATCATGCCATTTGTGCATATAATATCCCAGGATCAAATGATATGAACGTAAGCAACTGAACGTTTGTAGGGACACAACCCACAAACCCATGGGGGTAGATTATCAAGATTCAGGACACTGAAAAATGAGGAGAATGCACATAATCCAATAGGTATCACTAATCTCACAATTAAGGCTCAGCTACAATCAGATTGCAATAGCAAGCCAAGGTGGCACCAATGAGACTAACTCCATACTAGTATCAAAAAAAGCAAAGTAGTGGTCAACCATGCATGATCTTACTATCTTTGTGTAGTTAGGTTTAGAGGCAAATCTTACATGATCTTATCTTATTTGCCGGGTGAGATATGATCAACCAGAAGTTTAGAAATATGCTTGGCCCTTTGACTTCTACCTACAGATGACAAAAAAAGAAGAAATTGTAAGCATATAAAAACAAAATATTACAAAGAGTAAGGGGGACTTGTAGCACCCCATGATTGAACATTAGCCAAAACTATAGAAAAAAGGTAAATGATAGTACAGCAAATTTTATCTTGATAATCTCAATCTGCAATCCATCAAACTTGATCTTGATAATAAATAAGAAACTAGCCAAACCAGATTGCAATGTGGCCACACAAGATTGGACGGCAAACATTACACCATATATGACTAGCTAAGGCAAGTAACCTGTGTTCTTTAGATGAAAGAGAATTTGTATTAATCGTAGGTTGAACAGAAGCCAAATAAATAACATTACAAAAGTGTATTAAAAAGAAAAGGGAAACAAACACACATTATCTTGGCAATAGCATTATGAGTAGATTAATTGGGTAATCAACAAAATAAAGGGAGTGTTATATATAAGAGGTTTTTTACGGTACACAATACGACCGTATTAGCGGTTTTTCTCTATAGGTAAAATGGTAATTTGATAGATATATATTATTTGGAAAAAATTTCCCCGCTGCCCCCTTATACTATCTAACACAATTCATATATTTCATTTTCTATATTACAACACTGGCAGTTTACATTTTTGATAATACCCTTATACTACCCATACGACCTATGAATACTACCGTACGACAGCTAAAAAAGCCAGTCGTATAGAATTAATCTCAACCGTCAGATCCTTACATATAGGTCCTTTTATATTACATACGAGTCCTTTTTCAACCGCGGTCTTACAGGTCGTATTGTATACCATGAAAAACCTCTATATAGAAACATGTAAGACCAGTCCATTCTAACCTCAGAATTTATAGCATGATCAACAAAAACTAGTTACAACAAGATTATTCCAATAGATCCATGCAAGGTTTAATAGAGAAAGAAAAGTTTTGTAGCAAATAAGATGCAAATGCAACTATGTCCATATAAATCTCATAAGAAGACTAAAATGGTCAACCATGGCCTTACTGTGTATTGTTAGGTTCATAGGAAATTTTAGCATTATATCTAATTTTAGGGAAGTGTACGATGAAAAATGAAACATAAGTACTCAAAAAACTTTTCAGCATGCAACCAAAACTTAAGAGGAAAATGGTTTTGTACTATTCCTGGGTTAGATGTAACACCCTAATTTAACAAATTTGGGCTTTGAATAAAATTTGTTAGAAACCTTTATTTATGCTCCTAAGGATTATAGGTTGCATTTAATTTCTTTTAGGCATTTAAACTTTTTTAAAATAAAATAAATGAAATATAGGAATTTATTGTTGCATTCATGCTGGTGCATTACTTTTGGTTGTTTGAAATCAAATTCTAATTTGAATTCATTGGTTTTGTGCCATTTCTAAAAAGTTAAACCTTTACCCTAACTCTCCCTTCCTTTCAGCCCAGTTTTGCTTCGAGCCCGGCTAGCCTTAGTCCGTTGGCGCCCCTCCTTCTTTCCTACCTGGTTCGCCAGCGCCGCAGCCGCTCCATCGCAAGCTCAACACCGCAGCTCGGCCCAGCCGGCCCAGCAGCCACCGCCGGCCCGTCCCCGTTCGCCCTCTCCCCGCCGACGCCGCCGGGTGGGCCCCCCTTGTCATCCCCCACCTCTCGTCCGAGCCCGAGCCGGACTCGAGTCCGAGTCCGCGCCACTCGCGCGCGCGCCTTCCCAGGCGTGGCCCGCACGTCTAGACCAAAGCCCCTGGCCTATTTAAGGTCGCCGCCACCCTAAGCCGCGGCACGAAAAACCCTAGCCGCCTGTGCACCCGTGCCCGAGCCCCGCCGAAACCCTAGCTAGCGCTGTCGTCGCCTCCCCGCCGTCGAGAAGCTGCCCCGGAGTCGCGCAAGGAGGTAAGGAGTTCCCCGGTGCCACTTGTTGTCATTCCCGTGCCCCGAGTCGCCGAGGTGGGCTCGCCGAAGTTGCTCCGCCACTCCGCCTCGCCGAGCCCAGCGCCATCTCCGCCGCGTTTAAGCCGATCGTGCCGCCCTAGATGAGTTCTCCACCTCGCGCGCTATTTTCCGGTGTGACCCGTGCGCGATACTGAGCCCCCCAGCTCGATCTCGTGCCGCACTAATGGGTTCGCCGCCGTCCGCCGCCATTCGCCGCCGGCCGTGCGCTCGCTCGCGTATGCATCCGTCGGATCAAGATCTGACGGTCCTGATCGATCTAATCTGAGTCGGCCGCCGCCGGTTGTGCCTGCAGCCGTCGCCAGCCGTTGGATCAAGATCCAACGGGTTGGTTTAGATCTAACCCGAGTCAATACTGGTCAAACCGGCATGACCTTGTCTTTTTGCAGAAAACTCCCTGAGCTTTTTGGTTTTACAAAACTACCCTCCAGCAATAGTGATTTTCTTTACAGTTAAGTCCTTTTGTTACGTTTAGGCCCAGAACCTTTAGGTTTCTTTACAGTTTAGTCCTTACACCTTCTTTAGTGCGTATCTTGGTCGTCTTAGCTCCGTTTTTAGCGTTCCTTATGTCCACGCGATCGTCTCGAAGTGTAGATTAGTTTTCTGTCCCTGTTTTATTCTGTCAGTACTGTTTGATGATTGTTTCTTATTTATTCTTGTTGTTTGCTTGTATGTGATAATTGTGGAGCGTAGAGAGTGAAGCGTTCGAAGGCTTTGAAGATCAAGATGTGTCAGAGTTTGAGCAGTTGAGTCTTGTTGAAGGCAAGTCTCCCTTGATGCATGCCCACTTGTCCTACATAACATGTATTTAATTCATTATATTTACTTTTCTTGCTTGCATTAACTTTGACGGAACCTATTAAGGATCATGCCTAGTCTTTTATAACTTTTGCCTTGTAACTGGGCTAATATAATTAATCTTGATGGTAGCTATGGCTTAGCATGCTTAACTGGGATGGTATTAATCAACTTGGATACTTTTATATTCTATGCTCCGCTTTATGCTATTTTACTTTACAAGATCACTTTGTTATGTTAATCGGAACATGGAGAACCACCCAGGAAACAGTACAACCACAAGAACTAACGGGCAATGGTCTTAGCTTAGTAATTAGGAACTTTAGCTTGGGGTGATCTTACCTGATAAGGACAAGGGATCGGCGGCAGTGGGTATAGACTCGCTCTAGCAGGGGGCTGGGTGAGTTATTCTTTTATGGTGGGGTATAGACCTGCTAGGAGACTTTATACCTTGCTAACTGATCCGGACCTTGTGGGCCATAACTTGCTAGGGAACCTTTGTAAAGTCCATGTAGTGTCCCTATGCAACCACACCTCGGTAGTGTGGTATGGTGCCTTGCAAACACCGCATGGTTGGGTTCAAAGTTCTTCAGGACTTTTACACTGCTTGGGGTGAAAGTGTACAACCTTTGCAGAGTTAAAGCTAATCGATTAGTCGTGCTCACGGTCAAAAGCGGCCTGGACCCTCACATGACTAAGTTATGAAATTTAAAAGTTAAATCGTTGTTCTACCCTTATTTATGATGCATATACTTTATTAATTGTGGTTGGTATGAACTTACACTCTTTTGTAATTATGTTGCTAATAAAACTTGACTTACTAAAATGCTAAACTGCTTGAACCTTAGCCATCCACCATATGGCCTTGCATGTTATGTTGTTTTCCCCTTGCTGAGTATGGCACGTGCTCACGCTTGTCTATTTTCTTGTATCTACAATACTCGGATTGCTGCTCAGACTGGGAGAGCTTTGAAGACCACCCCGGTGATTTCCAGGAGTTCTAGGTGTGCGTGTCTTCAGTCAGCTGCCTGTGGAGGCATCTTATCCGCTGCGAGAACTCGTTATTTATGTTTCGTTTAAGACTATGGTCATGTAATAACTCTCTATTCGTGTGGCACTGATTTTGGTATTCACAATGTCATTACGTGTGTGTAACTTGATCCTGACACATAAGTGATCTATGCATTTGGTTTTGCCTTCAAAACTGGGTGTGACATTAGACATTAGCCAAAGTTGTGAATTTGTAAAAAAGAAAACAAAGCTGATAGGATTCCAAAAGGCCAAAACTTTATCAAGTTTTTTTAAAGGGAAACTGTGGGGAGATCCGCACAGTGCAAAAAAACTTTTATAAAACTTTATCAAGTTAATGGCATTGTGGGTGTATCTCTAGGGCATATCATTAAGAAAATAAAGAATGGACAGTGGATAGAAATTTGCAATTGCATGACTATCACTATTCACTTACCTCACAAATATAGAATGATCAGCAAGACAACAAGAACTGTAGATGCATAGATGCATCCAGATTGCAACATATGTTTGACCATTCAACTCTTTTCAGTTTGATTTTGGCCATCAAACTCCAAAATCAGGTATCTTTGGAATCTAACTATCAAAATGATTCAAATTTGGTCATCAAACTGTTTTGATGGGCTGTTCAATTTTTTATTTATAATTTAGTCCTTAGAACTTAAAATGATTATTACTTTTTGTATGTACCTCTGATCTAGGTGATTCATGTTGTCACACATTCATAATGGCAAGCTTTATCTTTTAAAAGTGTTCTTTGTACCATTTTATCTCTATATGTTATATTGTTCTTATATTATTGTGTAAAAACAACAATATAAGAAAAGTAAAACAAATAGTTACAAAATAATATGAACAACATTTTAAAAGATAAAGCTCATCATTACGTATGCATAACCATAAGAATCACTTAAATCGGAGATAAAAAACAATAATCATTTTAGGATTCAAGAAAATAAAATAGTCCTTGGATCTCAAGATGAGTACTATTTTTTTCTCGTATCTTCGATTTAGGTGATTCTTGTGGTCATGCATTCGTAACGATGAGCTTTACCTTTTAAAATGTTGTTCATATTATCTAGTAACTATTTTTTATTTTGATTTTACATAATTATAAGAATAATATAACAAATAGTGAAAAATAGTATAAATAACATTTTAAAAAATAAAGCTCACTGTTATGAACACAAGACCACAAGAATCACCTAATTGGGAAAAAAATAATCATTTTAAGATCTAAGGGCTAAATTGTAAATAAAAAGTTAAAACCACCGATCAAAACAACCCGATGGTCAAATTTGAACGATTTTGATAGTTAGATGGCCAAAGATACCCGATTTTGAAGTTTGGTGGCTAAAACCAAACTGAGCCAGAGTTAGATGGTAAAAAATGGACTCTTTCGTTTCATGACAACGAATGCAAGCACCTAGTAGGACATGTTGGATTTACAGCTACGGATTGCCACACATTGGTACACCTCAAGTTAATAAGCAGTCTAGAAAGACGCCAAGTGATCAATCATGGCAAGGATTGAAGAAGTCTGAAATGATGCCTAAGTTTAAATGGCAAAACTTACAGCATCATGTCATATTTTCAGGCTGTGATATGATCAAGATGAAGCTGAAGGAATATGTTTAGGCTTCAATTGCTACCTGCACAATGCAGAAAAAAGTAAACCATCAGAGAAATTACCAGCACCCATTCAAATCTTTCTAGAACAATGAGGGGGCATGTACTTATTACTACTAACCCACAACTTCAATAGAAGCCAGAAAAAAATGGCATGCAAGCATGTAAGAGGACAAACAGTTATTAGAGGAACCCAACAATCTAGAATTAGAGTAAATCAAACAAACCTAAAATGAAGAGCCAACTGAAAGAAATAACAAAAATAGAAATGAAGCCTGAAATGTAGATAGCGATGACCTGCATTAACTTCTCTCTTTTCTCGTAATACTCTTTGGATTCTGCTGGAAGCTTCAAAAGTCTGAATCTGTAAATGAAAAGTAACAGACCCATTCCAGCAGGCAAAAGTCAAAGCATTTTGATACTTGCATATTCCAAAACACAAATGCATCCACCTTATTAGGTTAGTAATAAAAGCAGCGATGATCACGTATATGCACCAGATAGAAGATTATTGCATCATAATATCATATTACCCACCCCATAGATGCATGGTACTACGCAGCAGAAGCATAGAGTTGTTGGATCAAAGTAGCCACACAAGTTCAAGGTACGAGGCCTGACTTAATATTATTACAAACATCATAATTCATCATGGAGAATTTAAGGTCTGGCAATGTCAATTGTAAGAACATCCCGATGATGAATCTTGACGTACTGTAGACAGCGAGCACCTCCTCGGTCCTCCAGGAACTTATCTGCATCACACGGAAACATCATCAAATTAATATAACTGAGAATTGCAAAAAGGAAAACAATTAACTGACGTCGCAGTATATTATCGAAGGCTTGCGGTCAGTGTAATCACGAACCATCTAAATGAAATGATTTTGGATTTTAAGGAATTCTGGCACTGGAGCAGCAGTGTTCACTACCAGGAATGCAGCAGTGTTTCAAACTTGAATGCTCTCAGGCACGAGCACGAGCACGACCCCACCAAAGACAGATCAATGCAATTGGCCCCTCGCCTCCGGGACAAGGTCGCAAGGACTTCCTAATTAATCCAGGATCCGCGCGCCACAACCGTGACAGGTGTTATCCTCGCCCACAGCCACAGTGAGCTGACCCAAGTAGAGAATCAGCAAGTCACTCGCTCACCAATCACCATTCGCCAAACCACCACTACCTGGCTCCATCACAATTCACAAACACCGATGTACTCCACAGACCCATGCATCCGGATTCCGGAAAACGAGCTAGTACTCGAATTTTGGCGCAGGGTGCGACGACTACGAGGAGAAGAATCGCAAATTGCCGTCGAACTCGAAGAACTAGGGGTTAGAGCTGAGGTGGGACCATGGTTGGATCGATCTGGCCGGTGGTAGCTACCGGCAGGTGGCGGTGGCCGCCGGGGCACGCTCGACCTCGGTGGAAGTTTGCGCTGGGGAGAAGGCGGAGTCGGATCAGGTGATCGCGATCAGGTCGCATGGAGCGGATCAAGTTGGGGGAAGACTCACTAGGCGCTGAAGAGGGCCGCCATAGCCATGAGGGCGACGAGTCCAGTCGCCGCTCCAATGGCCATCTTGGCGAGGACCCCACCAGCGGGCGCCTCGATCGGTCCGTTCCCGGCGACGAATGTGCCTCCACCTTCTCCACCCGCGCGGATGTGCCCGACGATTACCATCAGCATGCTTAAGAAGAAGGTCGCCGTGGCCGCATAAGGAAGGGCCCCGAGAGCAGCCCGGCCGAGCTCCCGAGCTGCTGCGCTGGGATCCACGACACCTCCACCTGGAATCTGCTCGACGAACAAAAAGAACTCGAGCAGGCCAGCCGATGCGCACAACATGAAGGGGACGCGCTCCGACAGGCGCCGGTTTCCGCCGGCGTCCGCGGCGCCGGCGCGTTGGAGGTGGCGGCGGTACGTGAGCGCCACGGAGGTGGTGAAGAATCCCCACGCCGCGGACAGCGGGAGGAAGGCCCACCGGAACGCGCTGCCGAGCGCCGGGGCTTGAGCTGCTTCCGCGGCGCCCGCACCCAGCTGCGGGTCGAGGAAGTGAACGAGCTCGACGGCGCTGATGGCGACGCCGGCGCACAGTGCCGGAATGGTGGCGGTGGAAATTGAATTCCCCATTGTACGCACGGTGATGGGCCGGGCGGGGACGGGGGGACGAGGATCTGGAGCTGAGGGAGATCCTGGCGCGCCTCTTGGTGGATCGAGACGCGCGGCGGAGGGTTTTGGGGGTTTAAGACGAACTCGGGGGGCGCCGGAGGTCGCAGGAGATGCCGGTGGGAAACTAGTCGCGAGATGCAGATGCCAAGGGGAGTCACGAGCAGCGATTGCTTGTGGAGCGAGGACGCCGCGTGATTGGGATGCTGCGACCTGGGCTCGTGAAGCGTTTCTCGCTACACCAACAACCATACCACTCATATGGGGACAACAGCTTGGAAAGTTAGAAGCAATATGTGTCTTCTCCTCTTCATCTCCATTTTCTAATGAGCCGGGTAACTACTGACTAGCACTGTTTAAGAGTTTTGCAAGTTTTTGAATATCTAATCACTTAAAGCTGAAAACGGGAACGTTAACTGAATGGGCCATGACGACACGTGTAACAGGTCCAGCCCGTCTCAGTGCAATGCAAATGCGTGTGAAATTTCTTGCGCAGTTTTTTTTTAGAATAATTTCTTGCGCAGTTGTGTGGGGCGCTAGCCGCCTAGGGAGGGGGCAATCGGAATCAGTATTGACACATTGACAGCGCCCTATACTAGTACTTTCAGTTTCCTTCGACCTTCCAAGATGCAAAACTAGCATATGCACATCTGCATATACTTGTGCAATTGGGCCCTCCCTTCAGTTTTGAGTATGTTCGGCTTGTCTATGCGCTTATTTCGGTTTGTTTTCTCTCACGCAACACTATTGAAATATCCAACCGAGCACTATTCATTACCAGTCGAATATACTCTTTTATTCTGTGTGCTCTACGGTCAGTTTTTTAAGAGCTATGGTCTTGTTTAGTTGGCTAAAATTTCTAAACTTTTCTCCACCCTCTCTCCATCACATCACATTAAATACGCCAAAAGAGATATGTTCAGAGTATTAAATATAGGTTAAAAAATAACTAATTACAGAGTTTGGATGTCCTTCGCGACACGAATCTTTTGAGACTAGTTAGACCATGGTAGGATAATATTTACCACAAACAAACGAAACATGCTACAGGAATTCCAGCAGTTGAAAAGAAAAATTGTCAACCAACTAACACAAGGCCTATATTGTTATATTGTTATTTCTGCGGTTGAGGCATGCATGACAACAAATCAACCAACTTTAAGTTGTAGGGTGATGAAAGGTGTGTCATGACTTCTGGGCTGAAACTGGGCCTCACTATACGCAACTAGGCCAGCACAGTCCCACCAGATGGATTCAAAGGCCTGTATGACTTACAAGTGCCGAAACCTTTCGCACTCACAAGTCACAAAGAGTCTATTGATTGGTTGGTGTTCCCATTCTTGTCGAGCTGAAGACTCGTCAAAATCACGCCATGCAAAGTTATGGCAAAAATCTTTGGTAAAATTGATAGGTAGGAGTTCTCAGTCAACTAATTTTAAAAAGACCCTCTTGAACATTGCAGAAATAACATTTACTCAAGCCATCTCTTACGCAGTTTTATGAAAAGCACCTCGAGCTTTGAACGAGTGCCAAGAGGACTGCCAGCTTTACAACACCCCCCTCAAATCGAAATTAATATGTATTCCAGCCTACAGATAATTTTATCAAAACCCCTCAAACTTTGTAGAACCATAATTTTATTCCAACAACCTCTCATACAACTTTACGAAAACCCCCTTGAGGTATGAAGGGATGTCAAGAGGGATGTTAATTATTAAAAGCCCCATCAAACTTTATAAAAAATAATAGTACCACAGCTTCAACATTTTAATGAAGCCCCCTCAAGCTTTACAAAACTACCATTTATTTAAGCCATCCCTTGTAATTTGACGACATCTACCTCGATCAAGCCACCTTAGGTAATTTATTATAATAATCAACTTACGATCCATAAACTTAAACTTACATAAAGGTCCATAGACTTTTACGGAAAAGACCCTATTTCTGAAATGTACCCACAATGTGAAATTTTGCAGCAAAATCCCCCAACTCTATCACAATGAATACACAATCCCTGCTTTTTAACTAAAAATACCTTAAAGTTTTAAAGAATTAATCTACAGTCTAGAATCCTGTAAAATATCCCCAAACTTTCTACCAATCACCTACAAGTCATGACACGACAACGTTATCCTTTAGTGTCTTAGAAAAAACTCACTCCGGTAGTCTCAAGGCTCCCTTTTGGTTTGGGACACATGAAGCGAGACAAAAACACCAATTTATCACCACATGAAGGAATGTCGATGTATATTCAGAAAGAATACTCTTCATCTTTGACCTCTTGTAACGACTAGCGCTAGCAGAGTCATATCTGAAGCAGTGGCATGTTTCACTATTTCTTACCTAGCGCTGCTTGGTTGCTCTCCTAAAGGTATCCTTGCAGATTTACTGCTACAGTGAAGTGAGACTAGCCCAGAGCTTTTGTGTTCGCTCGGCTCGCCACAAATTAGCAAGGCAGCTGGATTTTATGGCTGGCCTTCACAGCGGAACGATAAGAAGCTAAGAACACCGTAGCCAGAGAGAACAGACGAACCTGCCAGTGCCACGGCAACAGTGGAAGCAGCTAGCTATCTCAGCTCAGCTGAGGCCTTCATGGCTTCATGTGTGTCCTCCAATCGCTTTGCCCGTCTACAGCGGCGACAGCAGCAGCAAATCGGCGACCATGGCGACGGAGAGGGGCGAGGAGGACCTAGATGCAGACTCTCTGCATCTCATTTGAGCCGGAGCTAGCACGTTGACTCGCGAGTCTCCATATCTCCCTCCTCGCCGTCTAAATAGCAAGTGGATAATGCGTGAGGCGTCACTCTGCTCCAGACATCACTGTTTGGGTGGCTCAGCACAATTGTACAAAGATACAGTGCCTCCACCTATCAGAGGGAAGAAATGCATTACAGTAATTAAACTAATCCTGCTCGTCTTACGAGGGCATCTACGCTTAATCAGTCGGCGATAGGCGCTAAACAACGTTGTACTAACACATGAACGAACGACCAGTAATTTTTTTTCCCTCTCGAATGACGAACCAGTAGTTTTTTTTAGTGCTCTACGGCTGGATTTCCGCATTTTCCACCGGGAGAAGTAGTGTTTTTCCAGCAGGTTCAGCGTTCATCTTGATGCACTGAAGTAGTTCAGTGTTATGCCATGCCACTACGACAAGTGGTACAGAACCGATCAGGATCCATTTCGGGATTTCGGGTGCGATTTTGTTTGTCTGGTTTATTAACCATCAGCTAATAGTAGTTTTCTTTCATAATAAATTAGTTATCAACTACCAACCAGGTAATGGTATTTCCTCTTGTAATACATCAGCGTTAGCCATCAGCCATGAAGGCTCGTGCCGCTCCAGCGAGGGATCGCCGTTCGCTTGGGATGGGTGGACGCACCCATTTTTTCTCCTCTCAAGCTGTGTGCGGCACAGGCACGTCCGTGCTACGGCTGGCGCATGTCTCGATCGTCGCCACCACTCGTGTGGCTTCGTGATGCTGGCGCTCGTCGGGTCCTGTCCTGGTCGCTGTGGGTGTTTCAGTGCCTTTGATTTGGCGGCGATTTGGTAGGCAGAGCCGCAGAGGTCGTCCAACTGCAGTGCACCTGACCTGGACGAGTCGCTCCGGCACGTAGGAGTACTGCCGAAAGCCCTCGTTGACTCTAACCGTATAGCCAGTGCAGTGAAGTGGCGTCCTTGACTGATTAATTGCACGCCACGGCGTGTGTGAAAGAGGAAAAGGTTGCCCATTTTCTTTTAGAGTAGCCATCGGGGCATGTACAGCGCGTCGGTATACCCCGTCGGTATACCGACACTTTTTCATTTTGCCCCCCGCGCTTGCCTGCACGGCGCCCGCGTCGCCTCGCCAAAGGACGACTCCATCCCGTTCCCCAACCTCCCGCGACGACGAACCGACGCGCCGTAGCTCGCGTCTCCTCCAGGCGACGGCGAGCGGCGGATCCCGCGTGCCCGCGCTCTCCCCTCCCCCAATTCCTTCGCGCGCGCCAAATCCAAAGCATCTTCACCCGCCAAAACCAAGAGCACTCGAGCTTTGCCCCACCCCCAACCCGCCACCTGCTATTCCCAAGCCTCTTCTCGCCGGAGTTGGGTGCCGAGGTTCACCCTTGGCCTCTTCTCGCCGGAGTTCGGTGCGTCAAGATGTCCATGGCCGCCGCAGCTCGGAGGAAGAACGGATCGACATCGGCGTCCTTGGGTGCGGCGGCGACGGCGGCTCCAAGCCAAACCCTAGGTCGCGGTGTCGGGCGGCGGCGGCGGCGGGTCGTGGTGCCCACTCAACAACGTCCGCCCGTGGTGTTGGGTTAGCACCACCGCCCCGTTCTAGAGGACGTGGTGGCGGGTCAGCGGCCACCCTCCCGGCGACGGCTCCATTCTCCATCGACGGCAATGTCTCCAATAGCTCGTCGGCGTCCATGGTTTTCCCGTTCCCTCCTTCACCATCTGCAGTTCGTTTTGATGCCGCCGGCGATGACTACTCTCCTGAATCTTGGTAATCCCTGATTAGCTTGCTAATTTTTTTGTTCAGTTTTGTTCAGAGAATAGCTTGTACTCTTTTCTACTTTAGCAGAAGCATGTCTATCTTGATGTTTCTTCTTTCTGCTAGCTGTCGCTTGTACTCTTCCTTGATGATTTCATATCCCTGCTTAGCTAAAGTGGAGGCTCTTGTATCCTTCAACTTTGCAAATGCAACAGATACAATATTGGTAGTTCACCCGTGCAATGAATCAACTACGTAATAATATTGGTAGTTCACCACCTGAAGTGGAAATATTGGGGAACGCTTCAAATGAGAAAGATACTGTTAGAACTGAGAAGAGGATCTTGTGGAATTCGGATGAGGATATTAGATTGATGAGTGCTTGGATATAACATTCAACCGACTCTACCTGTGGAGCAGACAAGGGTGGCGGCCAATATTGGGGTGAGGTTGCCGAAACGTACAACAAGACTACCGCCCCACTTCAAAGAAGAAGTGTGAAGCAATGCAAAGATAGGTGGCACAAAATTAATAAGTGGACAGACCTCTTTGAGTGTGCTTATGCTAAGGCTCGTAGGGTATTCACAAGTGGATATTCAGCTGAAATGTGGCTTGATTCAGCACACAAGTTCTATGTGGATGACAACAAAGATAACAAAGATGTTACTGGACCCTATACATTGACAGAGGTTTGGAAAGTTTGCCGAGATGTGCCAAAGTGGAAAACATACAATGAAAATCTGAAGAATGCGCGCAAAAGGAAGTCATTTCACATGGAAGGAGACTCCGAGGAAAATGAGGACACTGTTGATGAGATGCCAAAGCGACCAATGGGTCAGAAGGCAGCTAAAAAGGCAGCTCTAGAAGCAAAAAAAGGCAATTTAAAGAGCTCTAGCAGTAGTGATGATGGGAGCTCAAAGGAGTCTCCTATTGTGCTAGACAAATTTGATAGGTACAGCAAATTCCAGGAGATCAACAATGAGCAGCGCATGAAGCAATTGGACAGACAAGAGAAGATCACTTCTGAGAAGCTAGAGGCCACAAAAATTGCCCAACTTGCAAGACAAGACTACGAGAGAGGGAAAAAAGCTAGAGAAAGAAACAAGGATGATGGAGACTTATAACAATCTTGCCTCGAAAGATACTAGTTCAATGTCCGATGATGAGAAGGCGCGACGACTTAGTATGTTGAAGCCAGCTTGAGAAGGCCCTTTTCCCCGAAACCGATTGAATAGGTAAACAATCTTGCCTCGAAAGATACTAATTCGAGTTCCATTTTACCTTGTGCAAATAATAACAGTTCCATTTTTCGAGCATTAGCCGCGCAATCCAATCTCTCGAAAATTAGCCGTGCAATCCAATCTCTCGAAAATTAGCTGTGCAATCCAATCTCCGAAAATTAGCCGTGCAATCCAATCTCCGAAAATTAGCTTTGCAATCTCTCTCTTTCTTTCTTTCCAATTTTTTCTCGTGCTCTGTTCTACATCCGGACGGTAATTATTTTCTCATTTATCCGAAACTTGCCTATGCAGCTTGTGGTATTTATGCTATCTAGTCTGTTCTACTCTTTTTCGAGTTACATGATCCGTGCTTTTCTCGTTCAATGATTTGTGCTGATCAATGATCCGTGCTGTTCGTTCAATGATCCGTGCTTTGAATACAACCAATTATTTCTGCTATGTAGTAAATTATTTATGCTCGTTAAACCGAGATGTTTTATTTCATAGCTTGCCTCGGATCATGCTATTTTTTCAGGTTTAGCTGTACTTGTTTTCTTACCGGTGAGGGTCGCTTGCCAACCCGAATGTCAACCGAATGGTGAATGTGAAGGACTTCCATCTAGTTTCGGGTTTAGCTATATTGATTTTTCCGAGATGTATTCCTATTCTCGCTTTCGAATGTGAAAGCTGAATTTTTTTGTGTGTTCATGCATGCTTGTGTGGTCTTTACTTGATCTTATTTTTTTATGCATGTTATCAAATTTAATCTTATCTCGTGTGTGGTCTTTACCGAATGGAGGCGGCGCTGAAGAAGTCTCGGAAGACGTGATCACGGATGCACTCGAAGATGCCGACGAGTTTGATGTGTTCACTATGGAAGACTTGATCGCGAGAGGATGAGATATTTGAAGGCATAGTAGAAGAGGCCGAGCTGGAAGGACAAGAATCAACTCGTTCGTCGTCGTCGTCGACCGACCGTACCAAAGAGATACATTCCAAGGAATCGTGAGCAAGCCCATGATGATCTTGTTGCTAATTATTTTTCTGCAAATCCGATATACACCGATGAGATGTTCCGTAGGAGATTTCGGATGAATAGGCCGTTGTTCCTCCGCATCGTCGATGGACTTAGCAATTGGTCCCCTTATTTCACTCAAAGAGTCGATGCAGTTGGTAGGAAAAGTCTTTCACCACTTCAGAAGTGTACGGCGGCTATTAGGATGCTTGCTTATGGAACCTCGGCCGATCAACTCGACGAGGTATTGAAAATAGCTGCAAGCACTTGTTTGGAAATATTGGGAAAATTCGCTGAAGGTATTATTGAAGTATTTGGTCCCGAATATCTACGGCCTCCAACAGCTGATGAACTGGAACAAATCTTAAAAGAAAATGAGGCTCGTGGTTTTTCTGGATGCACGGGAAGCATCGATTGTTGCCATTGGCCATGGAAGAATTGTCCGAAAGGTTGGGTCGGTCGGTTCACAAGTGGGAAAGAAGGTGTTCCTACTATGATTCTTGAAGCGAAGGCATCAAAAAATCTTCGTATATGGCATGCCTTTTTTGGTACCGCCGGGTCTCAAAATGACATAAATGTTCTAAACAAGTCACCCCTGTTCATTAAAGCAATAAGAGGGGAAGCTCCTACGGTGCACTATACCGTGAATGGAAATCAATATGACATGGGTTATTACCTTGCCGATAAAATATATCCGGAATGGGCAGCTTTTGTGAAGACAAGAAATGCCCCTCAATCGGCGGAAGACAAATTATTTTCACGAGAGGCAAGAAAGTGTGAGAAAAGATGTTGAAAAGGCATTTGGTGTTCCGCGAGCACGCTTCGATATTGTTCGTCGACCAAGACGATTATGGAAGCAAGCGAGATGTTATCAACATAATGCAAGCTTGTGTTATCCTACACAATATGATTGTGGAAGATGAGAAGGAAGCAATTATGGATGTCTTGGATTTGAACGAGAATCCAAGTGCGACGATAGTGATCCCACCGGAAGTACGTACAAATGACAATCCCGATCCAACCTATGCGAGGCACTTCGTAGGAATTTGGCTATCAAAGCTCGGCCAACACATAGGCAACTCAAGAAGGATTTAATCGAGCACATATGGCAACGCTATGGAAATAAAGAAAATTAGATAAAAAGCGTTGTAATATATAATATAAGAGTAATTATTATTTATATGATTTCTTAAAAAATATTGTAATCATGTTTCTATTATTTTTGATATTATTCAATCAAATTGCCACACAATGGTATACACAAATGTATTTGTAGTTGATCCAAAGCTCAATCCAAAGCATTAAACAAACTTACGGACGGCTTCTTGTGCCTATGGGCCGTATGACTTGTCCGTACGTCTCACAGACGTACGCGCCTCGAGGTTCTATAGCAGCTTCCTCGTCTAAGGGCTGTACATGCCCTCACGGGCGCTGATGCATTATTTCGATTTTTCTGCAACGTTAAAAGAAAAAAAATCTTGAGTACATGCTCCACGTACGGCCGCGAGGCCCGCGACAGCGTGGACGAGTCTGCAGTCTGATATCTGCGCATGACTACTGACGACTGAACACCATGGACAAGTGCAGGCAACGCCACCGGGCGCAATCGGCGTCAGATAATTCTGAAAGCAAAAACAGCATCAACAATCAACAGTGCACGAAAGATCTACAGGTGAAACTAACAACATCATGTTTTATTTTGGGTTGTGATAATATTGATCAAGGTGCTGAGCAAGTTTGCCTAGGCCTCAACTCAATAGTTGCTGCCTGCACACATCAGGTGCCAAAAAGGAAAAGCTACCAGACAAATTATCAGCATTTGTTCAAATCCTTTCAGAGCAAAAGGGAATGGAGAAACACACATGACATGAGGCACCTAATAGTAAAACTGTCACGCACAGGAGTATATAGCAGCATTTTGTCATGAGGGGATCTCTGGGTGGATGACCGGCGGTCGGGTAGGGGTGCTTCGAGGGCCAGGCTGGCAGGTTGGCTGGAGGGGGAAGATGGGAGGCTGCCGGCGGGGGCGTCGCCGGAGGCGGAGGAGTCGGCGGCGCCTCGGTGCGATCCAATTTCAAATTTTGTTGCTAAGGTCAGGGTGACGTCACGGCCTGGCGGCTTCATTTCGCGGGCTGGTGTGGGCCGAAAGGGGGCCCAGGAGTACTTTCGTTGCGCTGGAGGTCTAGGCCTGTTATTTTTGGGAGGAGGCAAGACGGTTCACCTTCCAAACCGCCTTTCGCTTTTCCATCCGCGCGTGTGCAACGAGTCGGCGGCGGGCGCTGCGCCAATGGCTGACTGGCGACGTGGGGGTCGGGGAAGATGGACCGGCGACGAGCGTGTGGAAGGGGGCCGCCCCGACGGGCGCAGGTTGTGGCCGCGTCCGGTGCTCCTACCCGCGGCTTAGGGCCGCCGGGCGGGGTTCGGTGGACGGCGGCGGTGGTGCTCGGGGGCCTGCGGTTGCTGCTGGTCCTCGGCGTGGTGGCGCTGGTGGTGGGGCTGTTGCGATGGCTGGCCGTGGCCGGGGCTCCTTCTACGGTCGGGGCGGCAGAGGTGGCGGCCCTGGTGCCTTGTAGGGTGCTCGCGGTGGTCACAAGGTGGAGGAGATGGTGCAGGTTCAGCAGCAAAAGTGTGATGGGGAGGATGTGGTGATGAAGGAGGTGAAGGAGAGGTAGACCAGACAGGGGATGCGGCAGGGGTGAAGTGCTCTCGCTGTGCCAAGAAGGGGCATTTCGCAGCGGCTTGCAAGGCGGAAATTTACTGTGTGCTTTGTGATAAGCGCAATGAGCATGTTAACCACAGGTGTCCCGTCCTGAAGATGCCGAGGCCTGTGGCACATGCGGTTGGCTATGCGGTGCATGGGCTGGGTTTCTATCACATCCCGAGGCCGCCACTGTCTAGAGCCAAGAAGGAGTCGAGGATGGTGCGCATTACTGTCGAGGGGGCAGCGTTCGGATGGAGGAGGTGAAGAGGCAGCTTGAGAGGCTCTTTCCGGGGAAGTGGAGTTGGGAGCTTAAGGCTCAGGAGGAGAACTCGTTTTTGGCTAAGTTCCCATCGAAGTTGGAGTTGCAGAGGGCGATGGCTTTTGGGGTGCCGATTTGAGGGGGGATGGTGTCCCTTCTGGTGCGAGGCTGAAGTTTGAGGAATGGAGGGAGAAGGAGGTGGGCTTTTTGTTGCCGAAGGTGTGGATTAGGGTGTATGGGCTGAGAAGAGAGCCTTGTGAGTTTCTTGACCTGTGGGCGGTGGGGTCAATGCTTGGATCCACACAGATAGTTGACATGGAGACTACCCGGAAGAGCGATTTTGGGCGTGTGCTTGTGGCGGTCCTTAATCCGAGACTGATTCCGACTCAGCTCGATGTGGTGATTGGCGATCATTATTTTGAGTTGGAGTTTGAGGTGGAGAAGAGGGGTTTTGATGAGAATGGCGAGGAGGTGGATGTGGTATGGCCAGTGGAGATGGAGGAGTGTGAGGGGACGGGAGTGGCTGGCGGTGGTCGGCACATGGAGGTTGAGAGTTCAGAGAGGTTGGCTAAGAAGCAGAAGAGGGATGAGGGGAGCAGTGGTGGGGACAAGGAGGGCGGTGAGGTGTTTGTGTCTTGGAAGGAGCAGGTGCAGAACATGTCGGGGGAGGAGTTTGAGGCCTTTTTGAAGGCAAAGGCCGACGAGATTCTTGACAAGGCAGCTAAGACGGTGATTGAGGATTTGGCGGATAAAGTGATGGGAGAGGCGGATGAGGCCGTGCAGGAGGTGGTGAGGTCGGCAGAGGGAGAGTTGGATGGGGTAGGCACGGAGGCGGAAAGGGAGGAGAGGCTTTTGGTGGCCGCAGGGGTACCTGAGGCCACTAAGGCGCAGATCAGGGCGAGTCCGAGGCTGCAACGGTCCAAGGACGAGCACACCTTGGCTAAGGCCGAGGGGAGGGTGGCCAGGAGGAACTTGGAGCTTTCTGAAGGTATTTCCTCTTCTGCTCCTTTGTTTTCCATTAATAGAGACCTAGCAATGACTTGTTTGCAACAACTAGGATTCAACCTAGGTGATTCTAGTGTAGATAAAGACAAGAATCTAAATGATCTGTTGGGGGTCGGGTTAGGGGGTGTTGAAGGGGGGGTGGAGTGCGATGGGTATGGGGAAGGTTTTGAAAGTGAGGTTGAGAGTGTGGACGAGTTTGAGCGGAAGGCTTTAAAAAGCTTATGTGGTGATTTGATGGAGGAAGTTTTTGATGAATCAAGCTTCCCCGTAAGTGGGGAACTTGACAACATCACGCGGAAAGGCAAGTTTCACGCTAAGTCGTGTTTGAGGAGAACTTGCAAATTGAGGAGGGCCTTTTTCTCAAACAAAGGTTCAAAATGAAAGGGATCTTTTGGAATAGCAGAGGTCTTAGTGACTTGGCTAAAACAAGATTTCTTAGGGAGACCTCCAAGGAGCAGGACCTAGCGTTTATTGCTCTTTTGGAGACGGGCAAAAAAGATTTCTCTCAAGACACACTAGATAATTTTAGTGGTGGGAGGAATTTTGTGTGGCATTTGGACGGCGCCCCGTGGGCGTTCCGGGGGCATCCTTTTGGGGGTGAACCTAGATGTGATGGATGTTGGTAGTATAGATGACGGGGAGTTTTTTGTGAAGTTCAGAGTGAGGGACAAAGAGAGTGATTTTAAGTGGGTTTTGGTGGCTGTGTACGGAGCAGCTCAACCGGAATTTAAGGAATCTTTCCTGACCGAGCTTGTTCACTCATGTAATCATGAGTTGTTACCACTTTGCATCGGGGGTGACTTTAACATCATTCGAAATAGTAGCGAGAAGAACAATGACAGGTTTGATGAGAGATGGCCTTTCTTGTTCAATGCGGTCATTGACAGCTTGGATTTGAGAGAGGTCGAGTTGTCGGGTCGTAAGTTTACTTGGGCTAATTCTCGTAGGATACCTACATATGAGAGGTTGGACCGGGTGCTAGTTAGCACTGAGTGGGAGCAGAACTTCCCTCTTGCGACCGTGGAGGCCCTTAATAGGGACATCTCTGATCATACTTCTCTCTTGCTGAGTACGGGAGACGGAGTCAAGCTCAAGAAGCCGCCTCCTTTTAAGTTCGAGTTGGGCTGGTTGTTGAAGGAGGGGTTCTTTGAAATGGTCTCAGAGGTTTGGACCAAAGAGAGTAAGGGTACCTCTCTGATACAGCGGTGGCAGAATAAGATTAGAAGGCTAAGACAATTTTTGAGAGGATGGGCTAAAAATATGAATGGGGCATATAGAAAGGAAAAACAAGAGCTTTTGAGAAAGGCCGAGGAGCTGGACAAGAAAGCGGAGTCCCAGTTGCTAAGCCAACAAGATTGGGATTTAAAGCAGTGTGTCCATGAGAGACTCACACAATTGTTAAGGGAGGAAGAGGTGAAGTGGTTCCAAAGGGCTAAGACAACCAAAATTTTAAAGGGAGATAGTAACACAAAGTATTTTCACATGGTTGCTAATGGGAAGAGGAGGAAGACTAGAATCCTCCGACTGGAGCAAGATGATGGAGTTGTGGAAGGGGAGGAGCAACTTAGGTCTTACATCACGAATTATTACAAAAATCTCTTTGGTTGCCTGGATAGGGGTAGGCTTTCTCTCAATGAGTCTTCAGTGGAGGATATCCCTCAGGTCACCAGGGAGGAGAGTGGGAGGCTTATAGAAGAGTTTTCGGAAAAGGAGATCAGAGACGCCATTTTTCAGATGAAGCATAATAGGGCGCCGGGACCTGATGGGTTTCCGGCTGAGTTCGATCAGGTTTTTTGGAGTCTCATAAAAGATGACCTAATGGCCATGTTTCAAGACTTCCATAGAGGGAATTTGCCTCTTTTTTCCTTAAACTTTGGAATAATAACACTGCTACCTAAAGAGAAGGAGGTAAAGAAAATACAGCAATATAGGCCCATATGCATGCTTAATGTTAGCTTTAAGATCTTTACTAAGGTCTTGGCAAACAGGCTCACGTCGGTGGCTTGTAGGATTACTATGCCTTCACAATCGGCATTTTTGCCTGGAAGGTATATTCTAGATGGGGTGGTGGTCCTGCATGAGACCATCCATGAACTGAAAAGGAAAAAGCAAAACGGTGTTATTCTCAAACTAGACTTTGAGAAAGCCTATGATAAGGTGATCTGGGATTTTTTTGTCGCAAGTTCTTAGGATGAGGGGCTTCCCTTCTGTTTGGTGTCGGTGGATGGAGATGGTTGTTTCGAAAGGAAGTGTGTGTGTGCAGGTGAATGATGAGCAAGGCGGTTTTTTCCAAACTAAGAAAGGTTTGAGGCAGGGTGACCCTCTTTCCCCCATTCTGTTCAACATAGTTGCTGATATGCTTGCGGTGTTAATCGAGAGGTCTAAAAGAATGGGTTTCTTTGACGGACTTGTGCCTCACTTAGTGGAGGATGGTCTCTCGATTTTACAGTATGCGGATGACATGATCCTCTTTTTGGAGGATGATCTAGTGAAGGCCAGGGGATTGAGAGTGGTACTTAATGCCTTTGAAAGGCTTTCTGGGCTCAAAATCAATTTTCACAAGAGCGAGCTTTACCCGTTTGGGGAGGCAAAGGAGAGAGTGGAGGAGTATGTGGAGCTGTTTGGTTGTAGAGAGGGGATGTTTCCCTTTAGGTACTTGGGCATCCCTATGAGTACTAGTAGACTCTCTAATAGGGATTGGAGAGTGGTTGAAGAGAGGTTTCAAAAAAAAGCTTAGTAGTTGGAAAGGTAAGCTCTTGTCCTATGGGGGGCGTTTAGTGCTTATCAACTCGGTGTTGTCCAGTTTGCCCATGTTCATGTTGTCTTTCTTCAGAATACCTAAATGTGTTTTGGAAAGGCTAGACTATTATAGATCTAGATTTTTCTGGCAATGTGATGAGCACAAAAGGAAGTATAGGCTTGCCAAATGGTCGATCCTTCGTAAACCTATAAGTGTGGGGGGAATGGGCATTATTGATCTGGACATTCAGAACAAATGCTTGCTAAGTAAGTGGGTCATCAAGTTGTTGAATGAGGATGGTCTCTGGCAGCAAATTCTCAGGAAGAAGTACCTAAAGGGAAAAGCTCTCTCGCAAGTGGTCAAAAAGGCCGGGGATTCACATTTCTGGTCAGGCCTAATGGAGGTCAAAGATTTGGTACTCTCAAGGGGTAGGTTTAAAGTTCAGGATGGCACCCAGGCTAGGTTCTGGGAGGACACGTGGTTGGGGAAGGTTCCCTTGATGTCGGCATATCCTAATATTTATAGAATTGTCAGGAGGAAGAATATGTCAGTGGCCCAGGTACTAAGTACCACTCCATTGAACATCTCCTTTAGACGTGCACTAGTGGGACAACTTTGGGAGGATTGGCTTGATCTCGTAGGCAAGGTCTTGGTCGTGTCTCTTAGGGAGCACAGGGACTGTTTCCTTTGGACGGCCAATAAGGCGTTCCCGGTTAAAAATTTGTATAATGACATAATTTTAAGGGAGGGAGCAAGGGCTAAGTGTTGGGCTTGGAAAGCTAAGTTTCCTTTGAAGATTAAAATTTTCATGCGGTTCCTTCAAAATGGGGTGATGCTCACTAAAGATAACTTGGTGAAGCGTAGGTGGAAGGGGTGTACGAAGTGCGGCTTTTGTACGCAGCAGGAAACTATCCAACACCTCTTCTTCGATTGCCCTATGGATAGACTTGTGTGGGGTTGCGTTGCAGTTGCTTTTGGAATTAACAAACCCAATAGTGTGCAGCACCTTTTCGGTCCTTGGCTTAGAAGTTTTTCGAAGAAGCAAAGGAACCTTGTTGTGATTGGAGTGGCAGCCTTATGTTGGGCTATCTGGATCAGTAGGAATGATTTGGTTTTTAACAAATCACAGTTTGTATCTATTTTGCAGGTGGTCTTTAGGGGTGTTTTTTGATCAGAAGCTGGGCTATCCTTTCTAAGGATGATGGGAGAAACAGTTTGAAGGCTGGAGGCCTTCTGTTGGAGTCCGTCGCTATGGCGATCTTCTATGGGTCCGGGTGGAATACCCTTAAGCGCATTGTGAACTAGTCGTCGTTGTTTTGTGTTGTTTTGGGTATTCCCGTGGTTGTCTTCCGCCCTTTTTGGCGGGTTGCTGTTTTGTGGTTGGACCTTTGTTGCGGTCCTTAGAGTCTGGGAGGTTGTTTTCTTGTGCAGATTAAGGGCTGCTCGGTCTCGTAACTTGGCTGTAGATGGTGTTGGTCACCGTCGAGGCCGGAACTTTGTTCCTTAATCTAAAAAAGGAACACAACAAACTAGAACTAGATAATCCCAACTAACCCTCAAAATTCAGAGCAAATTAATAAAACCAAAAATAACAACAACAAAAAGAAGTGTATGAATTGCAAAGATGCATACCCTGCATCAGCTCTTCTGCTCCTTATGCGGGATTCAGGTTCTGCTAATGGCTCCAGGTCTCAACTCTCTTTATCAAAAAAAAAGTCTCAACTCTCAACCTGCACATGGAAAACTACCATGGATCCATTTGCAGGTAACCAGCCTATTTGGGCATTTGCATATACCAGGACACCAGTACAAGCACTTCATGTTAGAAACATCAGAAATGATCGAGTACACGAACCATATGAAGATTGCACCTCGCATAAAACTTCACCAAAGCAATCACACATTAGACTTGAGACGTATCAAAGAGAAGTTTGTTCATAGTAGTCACAAATAACCAGCATGACCAGAACCGTCTTTAGTACAACATTCATCTTAATATTACACATAACTAAATTCATTATCGAGATGTAGTCAAATCCTGCTCTGTAGATGGCTATCCCAGGGCATCCCTAAGCTGAATTCTGACAGTAGCCAGTCGACACATTTTCTCCCAGTTTGGTTTCAATACCTGCATCACACAAGATTGCCCAAAATTTATCATCTGTAGATAAAACCAAATTAACTGAACAATTTGAAATGAAACAAATCAAACTGTAAAGACAATAGCATAACATACTCATCGGTGCATTATGAAAGAATTATCACTAGTTGATTACACTCTAAACACAATTGCATATAACATACTGACAAACTCAGGAGCGCATTCTAGACAAGGCAACTGAGCAAGGGTTGTTGACTCCAATAGGTGCTGACCCAATTCGGATGAGAACAAGCCTGTATGCTGATGACGCTGCCCTATTAATCAGACCAACAAGGCAGGACATCACAAATGTGCAAACCATCCTTCATGTATTTGGAACAGCAACAGGACTAAACACAAATATGACCAAATCCGAGATATATATACTCCAGGAGGGTGAAATGGAACTGCTAACTGAAAAATTAATTCTAAGACAAGATCGGGAGTTTCCCAAGAAACTATCTAGGTCTGCCACTACACATCGAACAGACACGGTGCATCCATGAACAAGTACCAGTAGAGAAGATTGGAGCAGACTTACTGGGATGGAAGGATCAGCAGACACATACATCAGTTAGCAAATGGTGGCGGTCACTACTTCAGGCGGCCACATGTCACAACAGACATGGGGCAACACACACACAGGTGATCATTTATAGACTATGGAACCTACGGAAGGAGAGGTGCCGCAGGGTTTTCAGAACAATGCAGTCACGAATGGAACAGTTATCTGAACTCATCAGACAGGATGTTATGGCATACTACAGAGCTGCTATTAGCTCGGTAAATTATGTACTATAAGCAATACGGTGCTTTCTTTTTTCCCTATTTTTCCTGGTCATCACATCTGTAAATACCTATCTCCTTAAAAAATGTTAAATTCGATCAAAGAAGCAATATGCATGCCGGCGCAGATCTACCCAGCTATCTAGCGACTGGCGCAGGACCTTCAACAAAAAGATCAGTAGGCTGGGGCGACACCGTGACAGCGAAGGCTTGGAAGTTCGGGTCTTTCTCCTCCACCAGCTCGATCGGAGTGATGAGGTCGATCCCGTCGCCAATCGCCATACGTGACAAGGAATGTTAACCTGAGCTCACCGTTGGCGAGGGGAACAGCTGTGCAAGGCGGCACAGTGGGGTCCCCGCATGCCGACGCGTGGCAATCGAGAGAGGTTGTGGGGTGGGGATGGTGAATTGGTGATGAGGACGACGCAGCGAGCCAGCGAGACCGGCAAGCGACAAGATGAAGATGACAAGCCCCGGGATGCGCATGTTGGCCGCGGCGTGGCGTCGACTCAGGTGGCGGTAGATGTACGCGACGACGGCAAAGACCCCCGCCACACCCAGCGGCAACAAGAGCTCGAGCGCGCTGTTGAGGAACGGCGCTTGCGCCGATGGCGCGGTACCACCCGTGCCCGATTGGGGGTCGAGGAAGAAGAACATCTCGAGCGCCATGATCCCGAGGACCATGTCGGCGAAGCCCGTGGCGCCGGCGGAAGCAGCGTTCACCATGGCGGTCGGTAGGAGGAGGCGATCTCGAGGTGCGGAGCGAGACGCCGGCTTGCCGTTGGCCGAGCGGCGTTAGCGTGGGAGGGTTTTATTATGCCTCTTCGAGCAGGCAGTGGTACGGTGCTCGTGGCCGCGCCGTTTCTGTGGCGGTGGTGGTGTGCGGTACAAGTACCTGCGGTTGGTGTGTACTTTAGGGAGTGGGGCGACGCCGCGCCGCAATTCCCAGACTGCCCTTGCCTTGCCCCTCTCTCTCTAGGTATACACCACTACTGCACACTTTTATTAAGCGTCGTGTAACAAAACGAAAGATAACGGAGAAGATTTCCGGTTTCATCATTGGCTAACTAGTGAAATGTCGACAATAGTCTAGAGATTTTGGTTCTTGGGCATGCACCTTTTAGCGGGGTATAAGGCCATAAGGGTACGTGGAATGTGCCCCCTTCTCTCTGCGAAAGTGTGCCCGAAATTTCTTGGGATTTTGTGTTGAGTTCATAGGTATAAATCCTTATACTATTCCAAAATCTATTAGACTTTTGTACTTTGATTAATTCGAGCTTCCATACTATCACACCTTATCTTTACCCCAAAGAATGAAAGAATTGGACAAGGCAAAGAGGGAACAAAACAGAATTAGTAATATTTTTTTGTCAAAAAAAAGAATTAGTAATACCTAATATCACCCAGATGGGTCCTTGTTTGTCTTGCTATGCGGTGAGTTCAACATTCCCGTGGCCCAAGAACAAAAGAAGCCGGACCCTCGGCCCATTTCAGGAAAACAATACTACCCTGGTCGAAAAGACTATTAGACAGACAAGCCTACTGTGTGCTTTCACTAAAAAAAGCAAAAAATAAAAAATCAAATTACTCCCCTTAGGTATAATCAAAGTATGGATAATCATCTAAAGAATTTTTTGAGTCAATTCACATCCTAAATTATGTTCAATTTACTCCTTAACACAATTTATCTTTTTTTCTCCATGCAAAAATGGAGTTTTAAGTTAAAATTTGGTAAAATGATAGCATGCAATATAAGACATGTTAAAAAATAATATATTATTATTATTATTATTATTATTATTATTATTATTATTATAGATATTTAGTGATACGATTTATCATCAAGACAACAAATTATATAAATACTAATGGTGAAAAATTCAAAAATATTTTTTCTAATATAGACTATGATGTCCATTGCCATTTTGCAAAGTCTCAAATTAAAATTCACCTTGTGTATTGAGAAAAAATGATAAATTATGCTATGAAATAAGCTGAACTAAATAGCTAAGTTTAGAAGGTAAATTAAACCAAAATATAGTTTAGAGGGTAATCTGGTTATACTTGGGGACAACAATTTGAACTTTTTTCAAAAATAAAATGAAACAAATACCGTGTGCTTGTTTCGATACATCCATTTCCTCAGTGACTTGGAGAAGATTGAGGGAGAATTACTCCAATCCACAAGGTTAAAGTTTTATCCGTAATTAGTTCTGTTCCCCAACGAACCTTTTGTTCGAAGTCGTACAAGCAACCAAATTAGGCCACAGAGCATAAAAGTCATATTCATGAGTCATGACCAAATGAAGAATCAATACATGCGAAAAGAAAATCTCCATCCCTAATCAGTTTATCTATAAGTTTAACGCCTTTTTCAAGCGAGTGGTCAGATCTGCCGCAGCGTCTTGTTTCTTTACCCACCCGTTTCAGACCATCCACACTCGTCATACTTCAAAATCTCCTTCAAAACAGAATATTCCCTCCCTATCATCAATATTCCCTCCTTCATATCTATTTTTACCGCACCCATCTTCCTTTATATCTCAACTCCATCTCAACTACCTCCGGCGGGACCCACTTGTCATTCTCCCCCCTCTCTTCCCCACCCGCAGCCGGGCTCCCCTTCTCTTTCTCTCCCCCAGCCCGTCGCATCTTCTCCACGATTTCTCCGCCGTGGGGGCGGGGATGGGGCCGGTGCGGGTGAGCCGGCCGCCCCCGGATCCCGGCTCGGCGCGGATCCCCTCCCTCCGGCGCGGATCCCCTGCTCGCGGCTCCATGGCCGGCCGGAGGCGGGCGGCGGCGCGGCGGCGCGGCCGGCCGCCGAGCTTCCTCCGCCTATTCCTCTCGCTCGGGGCGCGGCGGCCGGCCGGCGGAGCTCCGGCTCCACGGCCCGCCCTTCCTCTCCCCCATGGCCGCCGAGCGAGTAGGGGGCCGGCGTGAGGCGCGAGGCGGGGCGAGCCGAGCCCGGGCACCGGCCACCTCTCCTCCCTTGCCGGCGCGGCGGCGGGGCGGAGCACGGGCGAGGCGAGCCCTCGCGGCGCCCCTCCTTCCCGACGAGGCCGGATCCGGCGACGGAGAGCGGGCGGCGTCGCGCCCCACCTCCCTTCGAGCTCCGTGCCGGCGGATGGCCGGCATGGCGAGCGCGGCGAGGCCGCCCCTCCCCCCGCTCCATGGCCGGTGTGGCGAGCGCGGCGAGGCCGCCCCTCCCCTGCTCCATGGCCGGTGCGGCGGCGCGCAGCCGCGGGGCCCCCTCTCTCAATCTACGGCGGAGGAGCATGACGGGCGCGGCGCAGTGACCTCCTCCTCCTCCTTCCGGATCCAGCGCGGTCGAGCTCCTCCCCCTCTCGCGCACCGCCGGCGTCCGCGAGCACAAGCAAAGCCGCGCCGACCTTCTTCTCCCGCATCGCTCCGCGCAAAGGCGCGAGGCCGTTGGGGGCGACGACAGCGGGATGGGGTGGGACCGACGGAGGATGGAGCAGCCTCCTCGATCCCTCTAGATCCGGAGGAAGCGGGGGGCCGACGGCATTTTCCCGGTCTCCTCCAGGTGACCGCTGCGGCGCATTTTCCTTCAAACGGCGACGGCAAAAGCGATGGCGTGATTTTGCAGGAGACCGGTGCGGGTGGTCTCTGAATAGCTGAGGAATCGCAAGACTTTCTGAATACTCGGCCAGTGCTTCTAGCTAGGGGAAGCAGGGGGTTGTGCTGCTCGGTAGAAAGCTAGACAGATTTGATTCCAAAATAAGGAAGGCAAAAGGGATAGGACTCGCTTGCAGCACTTGCACAGCAAAAACGAGCGCAAAAAAAGGGCAGCGAAGCCAGACGAACCTGCCAGGTTGAGGCCACCTTACGTGGAAGCAGCGAAGCTCAGGTGAGGCCACGGCATGAGTGGAAGCAGCGAATTGAAAACTTTAGTAAAAAAAACTTATGGCGTTGTTTAGTTGGCAGATTTTTAGCAAAAAAATTTGCTATTTTTCCAACTCTCTCCCATCACATCACATTAAATACATCAAAAAGACATATGTTCGAAGCAGTAAATGTAGGTAAAAAAATTATTAATTACACAGTTTTGATGTACTAGGTAATAGCCCGTGCTTTGCAACGGGCCTAAAAAAATTACATATAAATAAATGAAGGCTAACCCATGTGGCTCGGGCCTGGCTTACGAGTCAAGCCGCGTGCCTTCAAAACACGTCCATCGCAACGATGAGCAACTCGACACTTTCGGTACCGTTCGCTTGGCTTATCGGTCACCGTAAACGATATTTTTCTCTCGGAACAAACCAACCATCAAGAAACCAACCAGCAAGACTCTTCTCTCAAAACAAAACAGCACCAGCCATCAGCCACCGACCAACCAAACATGTTGTTTCTTCTCCAACTCTATCAATGATATTCTTTAAAAAAATAGAGAGAGAGGATGGCGAATCAATGAGCAGTTGCATGATTTTTTTTGCTCCTAATCAAGATTGGAATGGTACAATCTTTGTACTGCCTTGACCTCTAGTTTTGTAGTACTTTGTTTTGAAATTCTAGTACTTTTTCTGAGATTTCAACGCTTGAAGCTTGGAGCTATTTCTTGAAACTTTTTGGAATTGAGTCAAAATGCAGACCTTTGTCTGATAAAAAAAGAGTTCAGACCTTTGTTAGTTTGATCTCTCTCCGTTGCCAATTACGGCTGTTTGATATTGATACTGTGTACCCAAAGGATCGTTATACAAGCACCAAATGATATCCTGATTTTCGTTTGCACAACGAAACGCGAGTGTAAAATATGTTACAGGTCAAAATAACTTAAGAACATTTTACAGTGTGTAAAAGCAAGTGAAAAGCCAGTATCGTTTCTCCGAATGAAGCAATCGCGCCAGCCGCGTGCCACTGCAACGCGAGCCTGGCAGCCATTGCCACCGGCAACACGAGCGAGACACCTCTCTGCTCTTTTGTCCCTCGCGCACAAGCAAGTGCAGTAGGCATGAAAAGTAGCAATAGCTTTTGGTGGCCCAACTGCCTAGCCAAGCAAGCGCGGAAGCGCCCAAGTCTAGATTCCGGCGGCGGGCGGCTTTGAGCTCGCCTCCCCCGGCCATGGCACACCCCGTCCACGGTCCACCGGAGCTCGATTCCGCATGCGGCCGACGACAAACACATGAGAAGGTGGTGGGTGGATGCGACGCGGGGGCGGGGCGCGAGCTCCTTTCCGTCTTGAGTGTGCGGGCGGCAAGCGGCACCCACACCTCCGGCCCATAGTCACCAAGTTCCGGGACGATCGGGTCGAGGAACGGGTACGCTTGCTGCGCAAAAGCTTGGAACGAAGGGGGTATACTTGCGCTACAACGTTCCTATTGGACATGGGGTCGAGTTCCAAAAACATTTGGGACGACGTCCCGAGAACGACGTCCTCTACACTTCCGCAGAGCGCTAGAGGCCAGGATGAGAAGAGCAACCGGGAGCCCGCCCGAAACCGAAGAGTTGAGCTACGAAGTACCGACTACGACTACCGAACATGGATATATACTCGAAGGCTCGAAGCAATTGAAGCACGGGAGCTTGGGCCGGAGATTAAGGCGACGATTAATGGTGCGGTGGCGGGCGGCGGCCTTCCCAATGATATGACTCTTCGAATTTCCGAATTTTCGAATTTAGCGGGCGCGGGCGCGGCGCATGCGGCGCGCAAGGTTCCGCCTTCTCTGCGGTACGCGTTCCGGTGATCATCGGCATGGTGAGCGATTCACGTTCCGCTTACAACAAAGACGTCGATCCCGGCTTCGTTCCTTCAACGTACCATGAATCGTTCCGTCTCGATCCCGTTCCGCGTTTTGGAACGAAGTTCCGGGACGCGGAACTATAGCTCGTTCCGCGTTCCGTGTGACTATGCTCCGGCCTCGTGCTCACCGCCGCCGTCGATGCCTTGTTCGTCGGATAGCCCCCGCGTGGCATGTGGCGGCGTGCAAGGAGCAGTGGCTCCTGTGGCCTCGCCGCCCCTGCCTGTAGGCTGTTGCGTGATGCCTGGGAGGAGTGTCGGCTCCAACGGCTGGAGGATCCAACCACCAGTGGCACCCCCCGCGCGGGCAAGGCAGCGCTGCTCCGGCAGCACCTACACGCGTGACTCCGGCGGCAACCCTGCCCCTGCGCACGCGAAGCAAGTGCGGTTTCGTCATCACGCGTGTGCAATACAGAGATCATGCCTGAGTAGCGTCCTTCACCCCAGACTCCGGCTTGCGAGTCGGACAGGTGCACCCATGCTTGCCGCTCATTGCACATCACCGTCACCGAAGTGCACGATACGCTATCATCGGTGTTCTCATAGAACAAGAAATCATTCCGGTAATAAAGAAGAGTGAAGCTTCGGGGCTTCGGGTCGGAACGGGAGCTCGAGAGGTTGTCATTGCCCCGTTCGGGGTGCGGCGGCCAACGAAGACGAGGACGCGGCTGTTCCGGCAGTCCCACATAGATCCGGCTTCTTCGCCCAAATCGAAGCTCCCACGACGGATGATGGCGGCGAGCTCGGGGTCCCGCGCCAACGGTACGAAGCGCGGCGCCGCGCGTCGGACCGGGATTCGGTGCCTTTGCTTCTCTAAGGCACGGTGTACCTTTGCTTCACAAAGCTGTCTTCCCCGGAGCATCTTCCCAACACAAGGCAAAAAGGGATTATATGCTTAGCATTTTTCATCACGAGATTTATTTAGCATTTTTCATCACAGATTTATTTAGCATACAAAGAGAAAATTATGCCCCCAACATTAACAACAACATAAAACAGAGCTTCACTTTAATTCATTATAAGTGACATTAACAGTACAGTACCCATACTTGGCACTTTGAGTCACTCAAATTGATATTGTAGTACTTGCCTACTTGGCCATTCACTTGTACAATTTGGCCACAAAATGCTATAGTCAGCCCACAAAATACTATGGTTAGCCCAAAATACTACCTAACCACCTTGCACATACTAGAACAGATCGTCAACATGAAGAAGATCATCATCAAAGATTGGAGCTGTCACAAGTTGGGAAAAATTGCCAATATAATTGTACTCTTCAACTTGTATGATTGCTTCTTTGTTGATGTCATCATTCACCACTTCCTTTGGGGGCTGTACACCATCATCTTGCCTTCGTTTCTGCCATAAAAGGTTGAAAGTGTCACTAATTAGCTATGAATGACAGTATGTACAAAGTCTAGATCTCAAGTTGAGAACATACCTTTGGCTGATTCTTTTTGCTTCCAGCAAATTTAGTTGGCTTTTTAGTTTCAGCAGATTTAGTTGGCATTTTTGGATTACCCTTGGGTAATTTATCAAGCCAATTTTTCTTTCTTCTTAAATTTTTTGGCTTCACCTCCTTTTTCTTGAGTTGTGCAGCAAGAAAATCATCTTTTTGTTGTTTATTTAGCTCAATATTTTCTGCATCATTTTGTTGTTTGTTTGGCTCAACATTTTCTTGGTCATTACATGATTCACTCAAGACATTAGTAGATAAATTCAGTTTATCCTCCAGCTGTGTACTCAAGCAATCAAGTCCGTCTTCTAGCAGCAAACAACAATCTGGATAATCAGATGCTTTATATGCCAAATTGAGAAACTTATGAAACAACTTTCTGGTTCGAAGTTGAGCTTCCAGCTTTGGATTTGCTACCACATTCCTTCCTTCCTTATCTTGCACACGTCCATGGCGAGCTTCTCTAGTCCATCTCTTCAAGATATAGTGTGATGGTAATGTTTTTATATTCATCAAATCAAGAACTTTCAAACCATGATCACATAATATTCCTGTCCTATTGAACATTTGACAACTACATGTTGCTGTTTTGTTCAAAGGATCACTTATCACTATGCGCTCCTTCTCCAAACTTGAAGCACCATAGAAACTCCCAACAACAATAGCATATCGATTTTCATCCAGTAATCTGCTGCATGCAGCCATAGACCTTTCATATTCACCTTGGAAAGCTTCAAAAATAATTGGAGTGTAAACCTCACTTGCTTGCACCAACATAGGTGTACGCATTTGTCTTCTTGGGATGTTCTTCCTTGCCTCAAATTCAGATTGCAATTCCTTTGCTCTTTTTTCTTGCACTGCTCTCTCAAAATGCTTCAAAAATCGAACTATATCAAAACCTGATTTCAAATAGTTCTTCAATGCATTATTGAAGCTCTCACTTAGTTGTGTACTTCTCACTCCCAAACTGAAGACATCTCTCATATAGCATTCAGCCCATTTTTCTTTAACCTTGTATATACTGTCTAACCAAGTTTGCTTATGCACTTTAGATCTCATAATGTCAAAAGCTTCTTGAAACACTGCCTTGTCCTCATAGCCATACATGCAAGCACTAAAATCTGAGAGAATATGAGATTCTTCCTCTTCCTTTTCAGATTTATCTTCATTTTCAGATTCAATTTCATCTTCGCCCTTCACTGGAGACAAATGTTTGACAGCATTTTGCATTATGTGAAAGGTGCACAATCCATGATATGAATCTGTGAAAATTTTAGGTATAGCTTTTCCCATTGCAGCATCTTGGTCTGTATAAATAGTTCTAGGTTGCTTCCCACCATGTGCAACTAGAAAAGTCTCAAAGAGCCATAGAAATGAATCCTCTGTTTCATCAAACAAAATTGCAACACCAAAAATAGTAGTCTCTCTAAACTGATTGAGCCCAAGAAATACACCAAATGGTCTGTATTCTTTGTTTGTGCCAAAAGTAGTATCAAATGTGACCACATCACCAAAGTGTGCATAGTCAAGGAGCATTTTGGCATCAACCCAAAAAATGTTGGTTATATGTTCCTCAATATCTAGTTGCAAAGCATATTGAAATGATGGATTCTCAGCAATTTTGTCATGAAAATACTTCAACATACTTCCACCTTGTCCAAAAGCCAACTCCCTTTGTCTTTTGGTACGCAAATAATTTTTGCGGTCACGACAAGTGTAGCTAAGGTTAAGTGGCCCACCAACTTGACGAGCAGCCATCTCATGTGCATCTTTTGGCCTAATTCCAGAATCATCAGCAGTCTCAATTTCAAAAGCTTGTACTTCTGAAATTTTCCTTTGTGTTGCCATCAAATGACGGGTTTCTGGTAAGTGAAGTAGGTGATTGTGTTCAAGCACAACATCAATAACCTCATAGTCATCTGAACCTCGGTCAAGCATAAGAGACATCCGAACTTTACAATCAGTCCTTGTTTCAGCCCTAAAACACTTGGTCACATGATCAGTTTGCTCTTTTCTTCGATGACCCTCATTGGAACAAACAAATCTGCATGAAGTTACTTTGCCATCATAATTGCTTTTATTTGCATATCTTTTCCTCACATCAAAGCCGGTGCAACCCCCATATGCAACCCAAAACTTCCAAGCCTCATCTGTATTGCTGAATCTTAAACCAACCTGAGGTATCCCCTTCTCAGATTCTGTCATTGCCTTTCAACAGAGCACTCACACTTGCAGAAATATATCCCAAATCAACTAGAGCATATAATTTTCCTACAATAAAATTGGCAGCAAATTAACCTTCTATGTTCACAGGATGTGTCAGATTCAGAATTAGTTGTCTTTGTGCAGATGCTTAGGTCATGGGAAGGAAAATAGATACCTAGCAATGTTGTCTGTTGAAGGCCGCGTCCCTCTCCTCCACGGCGACCTGAAGCAGAGGGCGGCGCAGCACGAGCTGCTAGGGCAGCGCGACGGCCTTTGGGAGCGGGCAGGACGCCGACGCCGAAGTCCGAACACTGGTGGAGCGCGCGGAAGACAGGCGGCTCCGTCTCTCCTTCACGACGACTTGGAGCAGAGGGCGGCGCAGCACACGAGCCCGCAGGACACCACGGCGGCTTGTGGGGAGGAGAGGACAACGCGCTCGCGGATGGGGGAACGGCGCGCGGCGCGCGAGAGACGGGCGGCGCAACGCACGGGGAGAAAGCGCGCCCCTGCCGGCCGCGGGCAGACGGACGGCCCCCAGGTGAAAACGTTGGGATGGATAAGATTTGGTCTTGAGTTTATTTTAGCCATTGGATCAATCATTCACGGTGGATTCGGGTGGAGAAGGTACGTCGTGCCTTGCAAGAGCTACGGCACCGGATCCGTGTCCCCGCGCGTCGCCGGTGTTGACGTAGAAGTCGAGGAGGCGGGGCGGGTGCCGCGCGCGCGTAAGCGGCGTAGGAAGGCGGGGTCGGAGGCACACCGGAGCTAGACGGCGGCGGCGGCGCGGACAAGGACGGTGAGGAGGCCGAGTCGGAGGAGGATCTCGCGAGAGAAGGTCGTCGCCGGCGAGCACCGACGCGGCCATGGCCGCGGATGCGGCGGATTCGGTCGGATTTCGGGGAGGAGCGCGCCGGCGGGGAAGATTCGGCCGCGGGCGAGGTTCGGCGGAGGATGGGACTACGGGAGGAGAGAAAATTGAGTGCGAGAGGAGGGAAAATTGGGACCGGCGAGATCCGGATCCCGCTATGGCTCCACTCATGGCGCCGCTCGTCGGGACCCGCCTGTCTCTCCCACCGGCCCACGGGGTATCCGGGTCTCGTGGTGCTCGCGGCGGCGGTGAGACCTCCTCCACCGTGGGACGGCGGCGCAAGGCCGGTGGCACCGGTGAGCTCCCCATTAGGGAGCGACGGCGTGGTCGGCGCGGGGCCGGCGGCTCCCGGCCTCGCCGCGTGAGCGATCACGACTCGACGAGGTCGAGCGCACCGCCGCACGGAAGGTGGACCCGACGGCCGAGTCAACGCCGATGCTTTGTCCGGCTTCTTCGCCTCCGTCTGCATGTTCCCTTCCTCCGGTGGGAGGGGAACAGTGTCGTCATCCCGGCTGCCGAGCTCCGCCTCGCGCTCAGCGACAAGATGGGGAAGGTGCGGGTCTGGCAGTTGGGCCCACAGGAAGCGCCCCGTGGCTCTGCCGGCAGCGGCAGGAGCGTCAATTTCGCCATGGGAAGCGCAACGAAGGTCACCCACGGCCCTTCCCGTGTCGTGCGGAGACTCGTCCTACGATGGTCATCTGCTCCGCTTGCTGCCCACTCGCCTCCTCCTCCATCCTTCCTTCCCCAAGCATGGTGGCGCAGCGAGGAGCCGAGGAGGGGGTGGCAGGCCCGCGGTGGCGCGGGGACCGAGGAGGGAGGTGCGGCAGGAGGAGGTCACGACTCAGGAGGGGCAGCGCCGCACAATGGAAAGCAGGAAGAAAGAGAGGAGGATGGACCACACATGCGGCGCGTGGTAGAAACGAACGGTGGAGGGACCCACACACACCCATGGTTCCGCGGCAGAACCACGGAGGGGCAGAACCACGCCGGCGACGTTGCCCTTAGAGTCTTTTTAATGGTAGAGACTTTGCGACACGAATCTTTTAAGCTTAGTTAGGTCATGGTGGATAATATTTATCATAAACAAATGAAACGTGCTACATTATGCTACAGTAGTTCAAAACGTTGAAAAGACAAATTTCCTCCAATAAACAAGGCCCATGGCAGCAGATCCGCGAGCAACGCATGGGAGCAGAGAGGGGCTGGGGCGAGCTAGATTTGTGAAGCTCTGCGCGCGGCAGCTCAACTGAAGCCGGAGCTAGCTCGTTGACTTGAAATTGCAAGTCTCCTCCTCAGGAGTCACGACCTCAACAAGGGGCCAACGGCCCAAGGCCATCATTCCGCAGCCCCACACATCACTGTGGGTGTTGTGAGTCAGTACTCAGTACGTACAATGGGCTGGTCCACCTATAGCGGAGATAGAGCACCTTAGACTACCCACACGGGTGTCCGGAAAACCCCCGCCATCCGGATGGCGTAGAATTTTCCCGGACGATGCGCCGCAGCGGGGGCCGGTATCGCTCACGGGATTTTCCCGTGGGCACTCGATTCCCTCAAATCCGGCGGAATCGAGAGGCTCCGCGAGGGCCCACCACGGTCCCGAGGCCGCCGCCCCCAACCGCCTCGTGCCTTCCGCCCGTCCGCCCGCCATGGTCGCCGGGAGCGGCCGTCGGGAGGGAGATGCGCCGTTGCGCACCCGTCGCCGAGGGAGGCCGCCGCCGGCCTTGGCTCCGCCGCACGGGGAGAAGCTCCGCCCGCCACCGCCGCATCCGCCCGCTCGGTGCCATGGCCCTCCTCGTCACCGTCGGCCGGCGGAGAGCGCACTCGCGGCCGTGCTCCCACTCGCCTCGCCCCGGCCGCTCTCCACTCCACCTCGCCTCGCCGTGCTCCACTCCACCTCGCCTCGCCCGGCCGTCTCCGACCCCGCCGACACGGGGGGGCACCGCTACTCCTCCACGGGATCCCCGCGGCCGCCATAGGAAGGGGACGGGGAGCGAGGGCGCGGGGAAGGGAGGGCCGCGGGGGAGCGGACAACGAGGCGGAGCAGCAGCCCACCGCATGGACGCGGACGACGACGAGCTCGAGCCGTGCCGGGGGGATCCGCACCGGAGGTGGGGGCGAGCTCGCCGGAGCCGGGATTTGGGGGCGGGTGGGGGAGGACGCCGGCCCCGAGCCCCATCCCGCCCCGTCGCGCCCGCCGGGGAGGGGCCGCGCCGGCGGCGGCGGCGGCGCCGGGGGATGGGCGGGCTCGGGGCGAGAGAAGAGAGGTTGGGGATGGTGGGGGAGGCGGAGGGAGACGGGGGTAGGCGGGGGGTGGGTTAAAATATACGCAATGTGGGTCCCACGGTGGGAGTTGGGATGGAGGAGGGATTATAAAGGAAAATGGATGCGGGGAGAAGTGAATATAAAGGAGAGGATGTTGATGAGCGTGTCTTTGGAATATTCCGTTTTGAAGGAGGAAATGGAGGAACACCGGTGTGGATGGTCTTAGGATATCCGCACTCGTCGTACTCCAAATCCATCACCTAAAACGAATATTCATACGTCGTCGTACATATTTTACAGTATCAAATTTCCCGCACCCGTTATCCTCTAAATCTCGTACTCCATACCAACCACCCTCTACGGGACCCACTTGTCATACTCTTCCCTTTTATTTACCCCACCCCACCCTATCTCTCTAGCACCTTCCTCCCTTCTCTCCCCAACCTACCCCGCGCCCCAGCCCGGCTCCTACGCGGCGACGCGGAGCTCCTACCCCGAGGGAAAAGGAAGAGGCGGCGCGGCTGCCTCGGCTCCTCCCGCCGCGCTCGGCGGTGGTCGGCGGCGGCGCCGCCCTTGCCCCGGCGGCGCGGGTCGTGGGCCGTGCGGTAGGGGCGGCGGCTCTACTTCCCCTCGTCCCTCGGCTCCGCGCAGGACCTCCGCCGACTTCACGGGGGCGAGGTGAGGCGCGGCTTGTGACGCCCCAGGTTTTTAATTAACGCCATTAACGCTAATGACCAAATCGGCTGGGTCAAATCTGCCGACATTGGTCAAACCTGGGTCAACCTGGGTCATTACCTCGAAAACCTCGCCAATGAACCCTATTGAACCCCTTGGCCAAGTCTACACACACCCATGGTCAACCCTTGGTCAAAGACACGGTCAAACCCCGCTTAAAAGCTGATGTCGGCGAATGTCTTCTGGAACTTTTGCCGCGTTCTCCAAATTTCACTTAAACACTTCAAATTCTACCAATATAAAAGTTGTCCAGTTTTTCGAGGAACACAACTTTCATGTTGGATGGCATTTCAAATTTTGAGCGGAAAAGGGTGAAAAACTTGGTCAACTGCGGTTTTCACTTTGTTCATCGGCCTCTACGCGAACCCCAACTTTGCCCGGCGTTCTGCTCAAATCGTCGAGAAAAACATAGGACGGCCTTTGCAAATGTTGCAGAGGGATGTCTCATCTACAACTTTTGTATCTACCGTTTTTGTCGCACAGTTCAACTTTTTGGAGAAACACGCAGTCAAAGTCGCGTTGACCGGCTGGAAAACAGCACGTCCGCGCTCTAGAGCGCCGCCAGAGCGCCGACGAGCCGCCCGGCGTCTGCGCCACGCACCGCGCGCGCTCGTCGCCTCGGCGTGCGTGCCGGCTCGCTTCCCCCCCCGCCTCGAGGCGCGAGTCGTCGGTCCCCTTCGCGCCGTCCACCTCGGAACGCGCACCGTCGCCTTGGAACGCGAGTCGCGCCGTACGGCCGCGGCGTGCGTCCGGCGGTCCGTCGCCCGACCCCCGCCGAGCGTGCCTACCGAGGCCGGCGCTGTGCTGGGGAGTTAAGGCGGCGCGCCCCTTCGTCGTGGGGGTAGGGAGCCGGCCGGCTATTTAGGCCGACGCAGCCTGCTGCCCATGCGCAGGCCGACGCAGCGTCCGCCCTCGATGCCCACGGCGAGTTTCGAGAATTCGACCCTACCACCACCAGCCAACGTCCTAGCAACTCCACACAACACCACACCACCTTCCCGGGCCGCCAGTGTGCCAACCGTGCGGTCCACCGTGCCGGAGCAGAAGCTCCAGCGGCGGGTACCGCCGGCCACCGCCGCAGGCCGCCGCCGAGAGCTTTTCCGCCCCGTCTCCGGCCACAAATCGAGCCCCGGTGAGCTCCTCGTCCGTCCCCACTCCTTTCCCGGCCGAGCCGAGCCTTCCCCTCGCCGGAATTGAGCTCCCACCACCGGCCATGGCGCCAGGGACCCAATTGCAATCTAAATTTTCGTCCCGAGGGCCTGTCTGCGAAATTTGAGGGTCTGTTCATAAATCTATCTCTTCTAGATTTGCTGAAACTTTGAAAATTCATAGAAAATCGTAGAAAAATCAGAAAAATGCAAACCCAATTTTTTGGATTCGTTGTGAAAATTTATACAACTTTTGTTATTCTTGCCTGAGCTGTTTCCTAATAGTTTTGGCTCAAAATCCATAATTCCTCTGTATCTAAATTTTGGATATATTGTGTGTTATGCCATGCCTAGCTCCTGTACCAACATTGCACAAAGTTATGTTGTAAATCTTTTTATAAAAATTGTTTTCCATTTATGCAGAATCTGTCCAAAAGATTTTTTAGCTAAAGATAATTAAGTTTTTGTGCCCAACTTCCGCATGCTATCTTGTTACGCCAAAATGCACCTTTGGTGAATTAATCAAAATTTTATAATTATCAGAAATATTTATTCTTGAAATATGCTTGTTTTTCTTTGAAAAGGCATAAATCAAGATCCATAATAGTTCTAGGTGTATATGCTGCATTCCTAGCTTAGGTTTGGACCATATATCCTGTGTGAGAAAGTTGGAATCATTTTGATGGGTATTTATTTTAGTATGCATTTCTCATGTTTGGGTGGCTAGCTTTTGTTATTTTCGGTATATTTAAATTCATAGCTTTTCTAAGAGTGCATGTGTGTGCAGTGTCTTGTGTAGTTTTGGAAATGCTTCATAACACATCCCACTGAATTTTATTAAATTAATTTATAAATAAAAGCTATGTAAGCCCATTAAAACTTAATCTTAAGTTAAATAAGAAAAACCTCAACTACACATATGAAGGCCAATACGTGTGATGTAAATCATTTTAAAATGATAAAGATCAACCCCTTGCTGCTTGTGAAAGATAAATTACTTTATTCACATAAAATATGTACACAACCACTATAAAAATAAATAAAATAAATAAATAAATAATAAAGCATTGTGAGAAATTATTTAATAGAAAGGTTATACCAAGGTGGGTTTGTTAAGGTGAATATGGCCAACCATACTCTTCATGGTTGTCATATGTTATTTGTAAAGAATTAAATTAAAAATCGTCAATTAAATCTTGCATTTGCATCCTCGTGTAGATCTCCCAAGCGGTAGTTGTACGTGTGTGCCGGAAGGAGGAGACGGAGGAGCTGATGGAGAATTGCACCACGTCGTTGTAGAGCAAGACCTGGACCAAGTCCAAAAGGGTCCAAGGTCAACCTTGCCATCGAAGGCAAGCTCCGGATCATTAACCCTGTTTCTAAAATTTATGCAATTATCATTGCTATGATTGTGCATTTACGTTTCAGGAGTTGATTTGAAACTCTAGATGCAAGATCCCTAAGTACATATGTTCTTTTACTAGTATGCTAGGTCGATAGCTGCTATGCTATAGGACCCGGTAGAAGTCGAGTGATGTTCGTCACTCGCGAGAATAGGTTCTTATGTTGGAATCATAAGATCTTTATAAATGGATTGCTCATGTGGTAAGAGCATGGGATTTGGGCTCCGGTCCAGTGGCTTTCATGGGCTAAGGGGGTGCTTGGATCCATGGGACTAAATTTAGTCTGACTAAAATTAGTCTATTTGAGGGGCTAAAGTTCCAAGCACCGCTGACTAAAGAGGGGCTAAAACTAGTCTTGGGACTAAAACATTTTAGTAAGGAGAACCCTACTAAACTTTGTTTTAGCTCTCTCTCTCTTCATTTATTCTCATAGAAATCTGTAGCATGCCCCATCTATTGGCTGGAGAGGGAGAAAAGGGAGAGAGGAAGAGAGATAATTAATGCTCATTTACTACATTTTAGTCTCTTTAGGATTTGGATCCAAGCATAGGTGAGACTAGCAACTTTTAGCCTGACTAGTTTTAGTCATGGGACTAAAAGGTATTCAAGCACCCTCTAAGCTTTTGAACGCACTAAACACTTGTCGGGAATGGGACCGGTAAGCCTAGTACCCGATTGACGCGGTAAGGGAACCTTTCCCTACTACACCTAGGGCACAGTGATGTGTCCCCCTGCTTGCAACAGTGTGGTACCTGCGTGAGTCTGGACGTTCGTGTGTGGGCGATCCAGTAAGCCTTGTACCAAGGAATGTAGGTTCCGCTCTCGAGTCGAAGATCGACGGGAACCGCCTGGTCGGTGTATACCCCGTTTCATTTTTGTTGGACCTTCTTGGGGTATGCATTCTTCAGTGTATTTAGGTCCACCTTGCAAGGTTTGAATCAATCGATTGTCGGCCTGTCACCGTTATCCGAGACTGCTTAATCAACTGGCCATGATATCCCGTAATGATGGAACTCGGAGAATATTGTTGTATGAATTAATTGCTTGTCCAATTCTTGAATGAATTAGTTGGCACACTTAGAAATGGTAATCAATTTAGAACCCGTGCTAAAATATTGAAAGTAAGGACCTACTCTTAGTAGCTGTTCAGCAAAAGAAACTCCACCGGCCAAAAGCCTCTCATGTCTAGAGTTTGGTGATGTAGTTATCACCCGACGGTTCGATCTTCTTGCGAGTATTAGTATACTCGGCCTTGCTTTAACATCTTGTTGTTGCGGTGTTGCTGACCAGGTGGATGACGACCAGTGATGACATCACGAATGGCCTCCTGTGACGTTTACCGTTGCGCTATATTATTTTATTTCCGCTGTTTAAAACTCTGAATCTTTACCTTCACGTCATGAACAAAGTTTTGTAATAATTAAACCCCTTCGGGGCAGATTTGTGTTAATCAGTGTAGTGTACTCTGGACTCACCTTCACGTGAGTTTTAATGCATATTGTCGATCCTTTGTTGATATCCAAGTGATTTACTGGGCGTTAACCCAGCAACTAACGACAGGACGATACTTTACTATTGCTTAATGACCAAAGTGGATTGGTTTTAGGCGATAGTACGGTATTTTCCTGGGCGGGTTGTCACACGGCTCCATCCCCAGGCTCGGGAGCTCCGAGGCGGCCACCACCGCTGGGCTCCCTCCCCCGAGCTCCTCCTCCCTAGCTTCCCTGCACGGATCTGGAGAAGCCGGGTCCCTCCCGCACGAGCTCGGGGCGGAGGTAGCCAGCCACGCGGCCCTGGCGGCGGACCCCTACTCCCTCCGCTCACGGTGACGACCCTCCCTCCCTGCCCTCTCTCTTCTCGGCGGCGGCTCCTCCATGGCGCGCGCAACTCCAGCCGTCCAGCGCACGCAGCGGACCTCCACAGCAGCGGACGGCGGGCCGCCTCGCCGCAACGAGTTCCACCTTTGCGCGCGGGGCAGTTGCTCGTGGGTTCTGCGCGGGGGTACTGCACGATGGAGAAGCCGCTGCATCTAGCGCTCCCAGAAGAAAAACGCGTCGTAGCGCTCCCCTCCTAGTACCCCCGGTGCGGGGGAAAAACGCTAGAACCCAACGCCACCGCGCCAACCTGTCCCGTAGCGTTCCCATAGCGCACACCGGTGCGAATAACCTTATACTAACTATCCCCACTCTTCATCTTTTATCTTCATGGTTTAAAAGGAATAATCTCACCTGAGATTCTTTCATTCACATTCGCTATAGGTGTTGTGGGTCGCAGTACAATGGGCTGCTCCAGCAGAGAGAAGAAAAGAGAAGTGCATGGCACGAGCCTTACGCAACCATGTTCTTTTGTATAGGTGCTAAACAAACGTTAGTTTTCAATTTCCATGATCTCTTTGGGTGAAAAAGAGTAGATCCCACCAATACTAGTTCTCAAACATACCTGAGCTTAGGGTCATTCGTCATGGTTGCAGCCTGTAGAGACATTGGAAATCAGAAATGAGTAAATTTCATCGGCGGTCCTTAAACTTGTCTCGATCTCTCATCCCAGTCCGGTACTATCAATTCAAAATGCACATATAGCTCTTTAAACTTGTCCTTTATTTAATAATTGATTTTATTTTAGAGATAAAAAAGAAAGTCAAAACCATTTAACCTTTGCTCTAAATTTTTATAGAAAATCATAAAAAATACTATGTGCTAGAGACTTTGGTATTTCGCACTCAATTCGTAATGAGTTTGGATCAAATTTGAGTGATTCAAATTTGGTTTGAAATACTAGAATTCATAAGAGTTTTTTTATAGATAAATGAATACATTTCGAAGCATATGGACCCAAACAAGAGTGAAGGACAAGTCGAAGGATCAAGATGAGAGCTCGAGAACATCGGCGGTGGATGAAGTCATGCATCATCTTGTTGTTCTTCATTTTTTTTTATTTGTGAAGCGAAATGGATTGATCTCTCACCACTCATACCTCACAAGTTATTAATTAATATAAACATGAAAAATGATATGATCTCATCAAATCAATTTTAATTTTATAAGATCAACTCATGATGAATCTTCAAACCAAACAATCTTAGTAGTTGTGTTCCTTCTCTTTCATCTTTCACGCCATAGCGAGCGAATGAGACCCGTTGTGTCCGCCTCGGTTTCTCTTCATCAACTTTTTAGAGAAACTCCAGCAAAGCCTCTACTCAAAAAGTAAGGGCCGCGTGCAAAAAAACACAATCCACCAAAGCCCCTACTCCAATCCCAAACACTGTTCACCCCCTACTTTTCCCCCTTCGGCTCCTTCTCATGCTGGTGGAGAAGGGAGCCCCTACTCCACGGTTGGACCAGTTCCTCCCTCCTGCCACCTCCTGGATCTGCCTCCTTGGCCGTCCCGCTATAGCCTGTGCCCCTTCCTCGCCGCTGGTCCTTCTCTCCGTGGTCGCCCGGAGCTCCCATCCGCGGCATGCATGTTGCCCCAACCCTTCCCAAACCTCCATAAGTGTCGGCATCGCAGCTTCCTGGAATGGATCCGGGGCCGCCGTCACATGTGGGATCGGGCTCACTGTCGCCGGAGTGGACGCGCATGGGGATGGCCTCCACCGCCACCTGCGGGAGCTCGGGAGCGGATCACCATCTTGGGCGGGTCTTGAGCGGAGCAGCCAGGCTAGAGTGGTCCACCACGAGATCCGGCCGCCACACCGCGAATTCCGGCCGTGGCGCCATGAGATCCGTCGTCGGCGCCAACCGCTCCTCCACGCTGCTGCTGGGTCTTTCCTCCGCGTCGCTGCTTCACCGCTCGTCCGTGTGTGCTGCTCCTCTGCATCACACCGCCCGACCATGCGGGTCGTGCTGTCGCGCCAAGATCCGGCCTTGCGGGCCGCGCCGCCGCGCCAAGATATGGTCGTGCGAGTCGCGGTGCCGGGCCGTGTGAGTCGCGGTGCCGGAGTTACGTTCTCCCTCCCGCAGACGCATCGGGGGGGAAGGAAAGGAGGATGGAGAGAGAGAAACGCCTGGGAGGCATCGGGATGAAGAGAGAAGAGGAGGGTGGGAGAGAGAACGCCTTTGAGAGAAATAAAATGCATGAGCCACTGACAAACGGGTCATGCATGTCATACAAAAGTAGGGGCTATGAAGTTGAGGGTATTGCCGGAGTTGAGAGAAAAATCAACAACCCCCAAAAGTTAGGGGAGCCCCTACTCAGTAAAGTAGGGGCCAAATCTACTCACTCCGTCCCAAATTATTTGTCGTTTTAGTTTTTTTTTGATACATTTCTTTTGTTATGCATGTAGATATATTTATGTCTAGATACATAAACAAGATTGTATCTACTACAAAAGTCAAAATGACGAATAATTTCAGACTAAGGGAGTAGCTTTCTTCCATTGAGGTTCAGTTTAGCAGTTCGGACTAGTGGGAAGGAAGTTCACAAAAATAAAAAGATAAAATATGTTATTTGTCATCGGCGGTTCTTCAAATGTCTGATACGGCTGTCCCTACCTCTTCGGGGAAAAAATGATACGGCTGTCCCTTTCTACGGCGGAAAGAAATGTGGAACGAGTAAAATATACTGTACTACAGTACTTGCCAACTTGGCGAGACGGTCTGTTACTTTCGCATGCACACGAGCGGATAAATTGTGATGGGACCTGCGCCTCTTCGTGAGGTTAAGGAACTGCTTCGTGTTGCCTGGTCGTGAGGCGAGGATGGACGAGCCAGCGCGCTCAACGACTGACAGGGACAGCTATGCCTGTGCAACATGTACTTTGGTGAATTCTATATATGGCCAAGTCCTAACATAAAAAGAGTTTTTCGTGCGTTTTTTTCTCATTTACATGCTGTTTCCGTAGTGACTTTGGGAAACAATATGCAACCCCTTGGTATGGATAGATGAATAGAGTGCGTACAACCTCACAATAAAGTAGCTACTATTACTAGCATCACTAATCACTAAATAGGATAATGAACGACAAGTACCCACAATCAGATTGAAATATACTATAGCAATTAGCAAGCAATGATGAAAGCAGATGTGACAAGCTCAGAAAAGTCTCCCATGATGATTTGTACTTTTGTAGGCTCTTGCTATCAGTTATCACTTGTGACTGTTCAATCACCCATGTTGGGCACGATTGCAGTTGCAGTTTGCAAACGTGGACCCCAAAATTTTTGTCCTGATATCTGGTGGCAACGCATCGAATCCACAGAGCGAGTAACCTCTTTCTTGGATACTTAAGGTTTTTATGAGATCGATCCAGGTCGTGTGGTTGTAAAATAGAAGGAACCTATTATAAGGAACCAAGTAATTGTGGGTCAGAAACTAAATAATTGTGAGTAGGAACTAATCCTTGTTATTAATTGTGGACCGGAACCAAGTAATTATGGACCGTCACCACCAGTTCCTCCTAGTTCCACCTGATTCCGGTCAAGCACCGTAACATTCCTCTTTGTTTGATGAGGATGCTCCCGCAAAACCTCACAAAATTCCTGCAGTTATTCACATGAAAAAAGAAGCAGCGCATCAAACTGCAACCCTTGTGGTCAACTTGGAATATTACGCCATCAAGTCCTTCAGTCCACCATGGCTTGATAAAAAAAGTAAAATACATAAGAGGTCCATCAACTTGTATGCATGTGTTCTTTAGGTCCATCAACTTGGAAAATGCATTTCTAAGTTCATAAACTTGTTGATAGTTCACCGCAGGTTCATAACTGTCTACATCTGCTTCTACTACTGACATAACGTGATGACTTGGCTCGAAAAAGCATATTTAGCTAAGGCATTTCATCGAACAGCTTATGAGTTGCACGTACTTACATTTCCAGAGCTGAACAGCAATAGCCTCCTCCCGTGCAGTGACACGAGAGGAGGTGTCGGTGTTAAGATTAGTCCCGACACTAAGTAGTGAGATGCGCTGTGATCAGCCTCTCGATGGTTGGTGCTAAGCAACACGGGGACACGAGTTTAACCTGGTTCCGGCCGCGGGGCCGTACGTCCAGCAGATTGTGCGTGCGCGCTGTATTGCAATGCACCGAGGTGCCTATAGAGGGGGCTACAAGTAAGGTGGGAGAGGAGGAAAGGCCTCCAAGTACCTGCTAGATGATTGAGGCGAAGTGCCAATATCTGGAGAATGAGCGTGCAGTGAATGTGGATGAAAGTGTTGTGTTGCGATGCCCGCGGCCGGGCGGCCACCTCCTCCTTTTATAGGCCAAGGGGAGGCGGCTTACAGACGTGCCACATGGTTTTTATACATTATTGTAGTACCGGCGTGCAATGCCGACGACTTGATGGGTGTCCTGGCGAATCTTGACTCTCGCAGGCGTCGTGCTGACTTCTGTACTTGGGGAGTAGCTTCGAGGGTAGTCCGCACGTTGGTACAAGGGTCTTGCTGACGGGTGAGCTTTGGCTGCACAGAGGCCGGTGTGGCGGTGTTGTGACGCCCCAGGTTTTTATTTAGCGTCATTAGTGCTAATGACCGAATCAGCCGAGTCAAACCGGCCGACACTAGTCAAACCTAGGTCAACCTGGGTCATCACCTCGAAAACCTCGCCAATGAACCCTATTGAACCCCTTGACCAAGTATACACACACCCGTGGTCAACCTTTGGTCAAAGACATGGTCAAACCTCGCATAAACGCTGACGTCGACGAATGTCTTCCGGAACTTTTGCCGCGTTCTCCAAATTTCACCTAAAAACTTCAAAATCTACCAATACAAAAGTTGTCCAGTTTGTCGAGGGACACAACTTTCATGTAGATTGGCATTTCAAATTTTGAGTGGAAATTGGAGAAAAACTTGGTCAACCGACAACAGCTCCTGTTCACCCGAATGTGGTGGCATTCAAAGTTTGGCAGCGATTTATGCAAAATCCGTTGAGAAAAACACCATACGGCCTTTGTGAAAGTTGTAGAGGGTGGTGAGATCTACAACTTTGCTATACATCACTTAGTGCACTTCTGTTGAAAAAATTCGAGTTAATCACGGTCAAACGGGCTACCGCGAAATGGTTCAGCACGCCATGACGTCGGCCGAGCTCTCGCGCTCCAGCATGTGACCCCGCGCGCCACGGCTCGCGGTGCGCCGCCGTGCGCCACCGTACGCGCGCGGCGGGGCGGGCCCGCGACCGGCGGTCTATGCGCCGTCCCGAGGCTCGCACCTTCCCAAGCCGCACCCCGCACCGATGCGCCTCGTAGTTCCCGCTCCGTACCGTGGTCGGTCGCACCCGTGAGACCACCGGTCTGTCCAATGCCGCCCGGTGCGCGACGCCTGCATAAATGGCGGCCAATCTTCTCGTCGCGCGTGTGTGTGCCTCCTCCCCTCGCCTTGTCGCGCAACTGGCCACCCTACCCACCCGGCCGAGCTGTCCGCGTGCGCCATTGGGGGCAGCCGCGGCGAACTCAGGGTCAGCCGGCCGCATTACCCCACTGAGGCGCCCCTCCACCCTCTCGCGCGCCTACTAGTGCTAACCGTCCCGCTCCCCCTCTCCACGGAGCCGCCACCTCGCCGGAGCACGCGCCACCGCGGCCGCCGTCGCCCGTGCGTCGTCGAGGGGGGCTCACCGCCGCCACCACCGCCCCAACCAAGGGTCGAAATCGAGCCTAGGGCATCCCTAGACCAACCCGCGCCCACTCCCGCCCGCCCCGCCGCCGGCCTCGCCGGAATTGCGCCGCCCGCTCCGGCCGCCGCCCCCAAGGGCCACATTGCGAGGTTGGAAATCTTTCTAAGATCTAAACCGCAAAGCAAGGGCATGGTTGTGAGCTCCAAAATCTTCTAGGGGCCCGGCTGAAAAATTGAATCTGGAATAGTATTATTTACGGATTCGTGGTGAAAAATCCTACAACTTTTGTTATTCTTGCCCGAGGTAGTTCCCGATAATTTTTGCATGAAAAATAGAAGTGTGAAAAAACTTGATCCGCAATATCTCAAAATCTATAAATCTTCTATGTCTAGATTTTGTATATGTGGTGTGTAATGTTATGATTAGATCCTGTACAAAAAATTGCACAAAGTTATGTTGTAAATCGTTTTACAAAAATTGTTTTCCATTTCTGCAGAATCTGCATAAATGATTTTTGTAGCTAAAAATAATTAGATTTTTGCAACCAACTTCTGCATACTGCATTTTTTATTCCAAAAAACACCTCTGGTGAATTAATCACAATTTTATAATTAACACATATATTTATTCTTGAATTATCCTTGTTTTTCTTAGTAATTGCATAAGTCAAGTTTCATAACAGTTCTAAGTGTATATGCTGCATCCCTAGGTTAGTTTTGAACCATATAACATGTGTGAGAAAGTTTGGATCATTTTGTTGAGTATTTATTTTTGTGTGCATTTACCTTGTTCTTCTAGCTATCTTTTGTCATTTTCAAAAATAATTAATTTCTAGCTATCCAAAGCACGCATGTATGTCCAATGGCTTGTTATAGGTGTTTAGTGTGTAACACACCCTTCCACAGAATTTTATTAATTAGTTTCATGAATAAAAGCTATGGAAGCAACTAAAGGCTTAATAGTCATTTAAATGGGAAAAATCACCAACCCATCTTCAATAACCTTGTGAGTGGTTGTAAATAGTTTTAAAAGGCTAAATGTACCCACCCACTACTGTTTGTGAAGTTAAATTAAATTACTTACATATATATGTACTCCGTCACTATCAAAAAGAGTACTTAATAAAGAGCTGCATATTGTTCCTGTTGGAAGAGTATGCTGAATGTATTTCTTATCTAGGTGAATGTGTCCAACTAATGCACCCCATGGTTGTCATTTATTGTTTGTGGTTAATTAGATTAAAAATCGTCGAATAAATCTTGCATTTGCATCTTCGTGTAGATCTTTCCGCCGGTAGACGTACGCTCGTGCCGGAAGGAGGAGACGAAGGTGACGACGGAGAGCTGCAGTACGTGAACGTAGCTCAAGACCTGGACCCAAGTCCAGAAGGGCCCAAGGCCAACCTTGCCAGCAAAGGAAAGCCCCGGATCATTAACCCCATCTTTTAAAATTGTGCAATTATGTTTGCTACGATTGTGCATTTACGTTTCAGGAGTTGAATTGAAACCCTAGATGCATGATCCAAAGGTACCTATGCTCTATCACTAGTATGCTAGGTCGATAGCTGCCTTGCTATAGGACCGGTACAAGTCGAGTGATGTTCGTCACTCGCGAGAATAGGTTTTTATGTTGGAATCATAAGATCTTTATAAATGGATTGCTCATGTGGTAAGAGCATGGGATTTGGGCTCCGGTCCAGTGGCTTTCGTGGGCTAAGCTTTTGTTCCTAAGCACTTGTCGGGAATGGGACCGGTAAGCCTAGTACCTTAATGAGACGGTGCGGGAACTTACTATTACTACTCCTGAGGAATAACCTAACCGGCTAGCTACCGGGAAGGGGGGTGCATGTGTGAGACTGGGTGCCTCGCGGGGTATGCCATCTAACCTTGTACCCAGGACTGTAAGATTCGATCCCAACCCGAGGACTTTTGGGAACCGCTTGGTGGTTGTCCTCGCGAGGGGAATCCCACCGTGTGTTTAGGTTTACCTTGCAAGGTTTAAATCAATCGATTGTCGGTCTCTCACCGTTATCCGAGACTGCTTAATCAACTGGCCATGATATCCCGTAATGATGGAACTCGGTGAATATTGTTGTATGAATTAATTGCTTGTCCAATTCTTGATTGAATTAGATGGCACACTTAGAAATGGTAATCAACTAGAACTTGTGCTAAAATATTGAAAGTAAGGATCTACTCTTAGTAGCTGTTCAGTAAAAGAAACTACACCGGCCAAAAGCCTTTCATGTCTAGAGTTTGGTGATGTAGTTATCACCCGACGGTTAAGTCTTGCTGAGTATTAGTATACTCAGCCTTGCTTTAAAACTATTGTTGCAGGTGTTGTTGACCGGAAGGGTAACAACAAGTGATGACAACACAGATGGCCTCCTGTGATGTTTACCGTTGTGCTAGCCTAATTTATTTCCGATGTTTTCGAACTCTGAACCCTTACTCCATGTCATGAACAATGGTTTGTAATAAATTGTTTTTAACTCGTGTTGTACTCTGGACTCGCCTTCGCGTGAGTTTTAATGCATATGTCGATCCTCTGTACGAATTCCAAGTGATTTACCGGGCGTTAACCCGGCAACTAACGACAGGATGATACTTTACTATTGCCTAACGACCAAAGTGGATCGGTCTTAGGCGATAGTACGGTATTTTCCTGGGCGGATTGTCATAGCGCTAGGGATGGCTCCACAGCGCCCGGAATGGTGGCACAGGGCCTGGGATGGCCGTACAGGGCCGAAGGTGTAACACCCACGTTTTTAGCTCCTAATGAATCACCTACTAAATCGTGCGTGTTTTGAAACTTTTCCGCTGAGCTCAGTTATCCCCTTCGAAACCCCGGTCGTCTTCCCCTTCTCTCACCCTCGGCGCGCGTGCCACAAATCCCCGCCGCACCGCCCACACTCGGGCCGTTGCCCACCGATGGCCGCCCCAGCACCGCTGTCAGCCACCACTCCGGGAATCCTGTGCACGTCGCGATCTTGCCGGCCGGTCCGCCTCGCCATCACTGCCATCCCGAAATCACGCTGATGCCCGAAACTGGAAAACCCCGCAAAATCCCTTCCCTCCTAATTTTCCTTGGATTTCTCCTAATTTTCTAAACCCCCTTTCCCCTTCCTTTTCTTTCCTTTTTCTTTTTTCCTTTCCTATTTTTCCTTTTCCCTATTTTCTTTTCTCTTCCTTTTTTCCTTTTCTACCTTTCCCTTTTCCCTTCCTTATTTTCCCTTTTCCCTTCTTCTCCCTTCGGCCGGCGCCGAACCGACCACGCCTGGCCCCGGCCGTGCTCTTCCCGGCAAAGACGCCCGCCGCCAAGACGCCACCCGACCCTGCTCCCTCCGCCCGAGACGTCCCATCCGCGCCGCGACGCGACACCTCCCCCCGACGCCCGACGGCCTCGGCCCGCCTTAAAGGCTCCTATCCGAGCCGCCCCCTCCAACACCAACACCACCGCCACCGCCGTCCGCTCCGCGTCGCCGCTGCCACGGCCAGCTCGCCCCCTGCACGACGGGTCTCGTCCAACAGCGCCTGTCTGACTGCGAATCCCGTTGGCCGAGTCCACGCCGGGACCTTTCCCGAACCTCCATTGCCAGCCGCAGGAGCTCCTCGAGCTCGGAAAATTGGCCGCCCAAACCGCCTCTCCATGCCTATAAATAGGGGCCGACAGCTCCCCGGCTCACCCCGCACCGCCACGACCAAGCCCCCCTCCCTCTTGAACACCAGAGCGCCGCCGCCCCCAAGCGCCACCACCTCCTGCCCCGACCGCGGAGCCGCCCTGCAAGCAGCCATAGCACAAGGTGAGCACGGGAATCAATTCACCTCAGCCTCCTCTCCATTTTGGCCCACTCCCCTGCCGCCGCCGTGCACGGGACCGCCGCCCCCCCCCCGGCCGCCCGCTCGGTTCTTCCCCTCCCCCGCTCTGTTTTGAATCGAGGGAGGGAGGAAGAAGATGGCGGTTTTGCCGAAAACCCCCCAACCTTCCTTCCTTTCCCCCACCGAATTTCCCCCTCTATTTCTCTCTCTCCTTTTTCAAATAAACCCTACCCCTTTAAGCCATACCACCAAAACAACCCTGCCCCCTTTACAAATAGGCCCTTAGCCTATTCTAGTTAAACCCTCACCCTGTCTAAATACTATGATTAGGCCCGTCAAACTTAATTACTAATAAAACCTTAACTTCATAATTAGTCCTAAACACCCCTTTAACCCATCATTTCATGCGCAATTTTAATTCAAACCGCGCCCAAAATTCATCACACCCGTCTCGGGTATACCCCTACCAATCCATCATATAAACCTCCTGCATAACATTTATTCCTCCATGTTATCCAATTACTTTTCCTCGAGCTCAGCCGGTAAAATTGTGTGTGCTTGTATTGATTGCATGCTTGCTTGTGTGCGCTATAGCCGATGGAGTAAACGAAGGAGGGTACCATGAGTCGGAGTTTGGAGCCGAGTACTGCGAGCAGGAGCCCGAGATCCCGAACCCCGAGCCGGCACTCCCCGATGACTTCGAAGACGACAAGTTCAATCTCATCCTTTGATGCATGCTTTGGTCCCAGTTTTATAAACACAACCCTATACCCATTTTATAAATTGCATATTGTTTTACTGCAAAAACCTGGTAGGATAGCCACCCTTGATTGCTATGATTGACCTTTGTGTGGCCTAAATGATTGGTTTAAAAATGTGTGAGTGCTTTAAAAATGGAAATGGGATATTTTGGAAAATGAGTAAAGAACTGGGTAGACGGGATGGACATGTGTGTCAGGAGAATGGGTGAGCTCGTACCTGTGTGGTTGAGCATGTTGGAGATGTCCATCTTGTCGTTAAGGATCGGGTTGTGTGACATCTCACCTGACCCAAGTTATCGTACTACCACTTGACCGTTGTATGTGGCAACGGCTTAGCATAAATCCCACTAGTTAATCTACTTGCCATCTGGTGTGCGGGTGAGTAGCGGGAGACCAAGGAGTAGGGGTACGATCTGTGTGAGGTACGCCCTGGTTATGAGATAACCCCTTGGTTGCTTCCGTGGTGGCTCGTAGGGTTAGCTAAGGTGGGTAATGGCTTTGATAGGATCCGCACCGGCACTGAGGTGTTCGTGTGGCAGTACCCTACTTGTGGGTAAAGATGTACAACCTCTGCAGAGTGGATGATTTCATGGCGTGAGTTGTTTTCTGGAAAAGTGTGTGGTTGTGTGCCTGGGCTACTGCGGACGGGGAGTCCGGTAGTTCCTAATTGGTTTTCTCGAAAACAACTAAGCTACTTGGGTTATAAAAATTGTTTGCGAAAACCTTTTCGAAAATGAACCCCTGCGTGAGTAAATGTGTTTGCAAATAAACTTTAACCTGATCCTTGATACATCATGTGCATGATCTGTTTATAAGCCCCTCCGTGGGTGGGGTTGAACTTGTTGAGTACGTTTGTACTCACCCTTGCTTAACTAACTGTTTTTCAGAGGAGGATCCCGACTTCATTCCAGAAGACGTCGAGTAGGTCGCTGCCCTACACCCAACCCATGCCTGTGGACTCAGGGTCTCCACAGAGAGCTTCCATGGCGTGGTACTCTGATGATGCCTTAGAAGCCTTCGCTGTTGTAGTTTGGTCTTTAGCTTTTGTGTTGTTCCTCGTGGCATTGGCGCTTCTGTGCCCACTATGCCGCCGTGATGTAAGGGACTAAACCACCTGTTGTAATAAATGTGTTGCCAGCCTCCCGGGACTGGTATTTGTGTCACATTTAGTCACCTCTGATGAGCGGACACTTCAGGTGGTACCAGAGCCGTTGGTTTGGCCGTAGGACGCCGAGGACCATGTGTGGTTCGAGGACCGGTGGATGGTCGCTTCCTTGTGTGATGAGTGATTGACAACGTTGTGTGGACCGATTCTTGGCTAAGTATTGCGAGGTGCGGGTTGCGGCTTGACCGGTGTTGGTGCGGGTGAAGAACAAGCGCGAAAGGTCGTTGCGGTGAGGCCTCCAGGTGTGGAGAAGACAAGTAGGCTTCGTTCGAGGGACCCGGTGGCCGGCGGGGTCAAGTGCGGGCCGCATGGTGGCATGAACGAGAAGATGAAGTCGTGAACGGTTTCTTGGTTGAGCCTCAAAACCAAGGTCGAGCCGGACTACGTGGGAGCCAAGTCATGAGTGGAGATTGGCAAAGGCTACACCGAGTTCGCGGGGTTTCGGTGGTTCACCGTAAAACCACCGGGTTCCTTGGTTGATCCACAAAGCCAAGACCGGAGAACCGAAAACGGAGGTGCGGCGGCACGGACGGTCCCGACCGGTGGGGACCGGCTCGACCGGTGTGCGACGACGCGGTCCGGAATCTTCGAAGCGGAGGACACGCGTCGGGATCGCATGGCTTGCGTCGAGGCTACGCGAGGTGCGGTCGCCGGGCATCCGTCCGATGGTGAAGACATCAAGAATTCCAAATCCGCCCTTGAGGGGCTTGTATCCCTAGTTAGTTGAGAAGGGCATTTTAGACATTCGGTTGCCTCCATATAACCCAAGAGGTGAGAGGATGGCAGCCAACTCTTGGAACCCTAGCTCATTAGTTTTCCTATTTTCCACCTATTTTCTCTAGGTTTTCCTTAGGACTAGCAAGAGAGCTTCACGGAGAAATCTTGTAGAGAGGGATGGATGATCGGGCGGCTTGCTAGACCTTGTACGAACCTTTGTTTCATGTGTAGATGATTCGGCGTGGTTCCTCAAGGTTTGGATGTGTTTTCCCCGGTTGTTCTTGGTGGTGATTTTCGGAGCCCTCTCTCGGTGATTTCTTTGGGTTGTTTTCGGGACTTTTCTCTTGGCGATTTGATGGGGGAAATTTGTGGGAACCCTTCGTGGTTCTTTGAGCCGTGATTCCCCTCCCAAATCCGTGAGTAAAAGTGCTCGATTTTGGGGTTTCTTGAGTTCTTGGGTTGGAAGTGCTTCCGGCGGGATTTCTTCGATTCCTCCTTTTTGGACGAGATTTGGTGGGATTAAACTTGGCTATGGACTCCTCATGAGGTGTTCCTGATATCCCCAAAGTCTTGTTCAAGTCCGTGGAGCGATTCGGGAGATCGAGATTTGGATTTGGGGGAGTTGACACGCGGGTGCTCGTTCATCCCGAGCCGCCCGGCTACACCGGTCGGCCCGGTGCTCTTGACCGGTCCGACCGGTGTGAGCCCCGTTGGGTTTTTGCTCGGGTGAACGTCTTGCTGTGTTCGTTGTTGTCCCGTGTTGCTGCTTGTTTCGAGTTTGGGTCCGTTTGGTGGTCGGTTGGCCCGTTTGGTGCCTTGGGGGCTTTCGAGGTTGCCATCGGTCCGACCGGTGTGTCTCACCGGTCGACCGGTGTAGAGCCACTTAGTGAAAGTTGCTCATTTTCACCGGCGGGGACCGGTCGACCGGTGGTGCTCACCGGTCCGACCCGTGTGGGTCTCCGTAGACTCGGGGTTTGTTTTTCCGCCGCATTCTCGAGTCGGAAGGCCGTGTGTGTTGGTTCCTAGGTCCGGTGGCACTCCGGTGGCTACGTGGGCTTGGCCAACTTGGGTAGTGAGTCGAGACGTGTGTTGGAAGCCGTGTTCGTCTTGTTGGAGTTTTTATCTCCTTCGAGAAGAATTTTTATCGGCTCCCATTCACTCCCCCCCCCCTCCCTCGGTTCGCCGTATCGGTCCTTCAAGTGGTATCGAGCCGGTTCGGGTCTTTGTTGACTCTAACTAGTCTAAGATCCAAGGATGGCGTACCGAGAACGGGGTTCGGGTCCTCCACACTTCGATGGCAAGAACTACCGGATGTGGAGCAAGCGGATGGGTGCGTTCCTCCGCGGAAAGGGTCGTTTCCTTTGGGATGTCACGGTGGACACGAGGCTATGTCCACCGATGGATTTCCTTGCTCCGGGGTCGAGGGACGGATTCGACGCCAACAATAAGGCGGTCGACTACTTGTTTCGTGCTTTGTGTCGGCCGACTTCGATCGGGTGCACACCGAGCACTTGGCTTGTAGGATTTGGGCGGTGTTGAAGGAGGCTCATGTTGGGAACGCCCGGGTTCGAGGCACGGTTGTATGCGACCTACGGAGAGAGTACGAGAACTTCACTCATCTCCCCGGTGAGTCCATCGATGCCTTGTTTCGAGGTTCACGGTGGTGGTGAACAACATGAGGGCCAATGTGGACGTGCTCCCGTACGATGATCATGATAGAGCGGTCAAGCTCTTACACTCTTTGGATCGTGCGATATGGGGCGGAAAGTTCGAGGCTATAGTCGAGTCGGAGAGGTATGATACTGCGACGGTTAACGAGTCGTTCTCGAAGCTCAAGTCAGCTGAGGTGGATAGGGGCATGACTGCCAAGCTTGAGGGACCGACTGACTCCCATAGTCTTGCCCTCGTTGGTGGTTCCAAAGGAAAGACTAACTCTAACCCATCCACCAGGATGTTCTCATTTTCCTCTTTGATGTCTATGACAGATGAGGAGTTTGATGACCTTGGAGAGGACGAGCTGGCGCTGTTGATGAGGCGGTTCGAGAGGCTGCACGAGAACCGCGTGAACATGAGGAGGAACACGAGGACTTGCTTCCAGTGCGGCAAGCCGGGACACTTCGTCGCCGACCGCCGGAGAAGGCCGAGAACAAGGACGCTACAAGCACAAGCCGAGGATGAACGATGGCAAGTACCGTTCGAGGCGCGACCACAAGAGCAAGCACAAGAACAAGTACAAGGACGAGCGACGATCGAGGAAGAAGGAGGTCCGAGGCAAGGCCCGAGCGATGGTTGGAGCGAGCGACGTCGACTCCAGTTCCGCGTACTCCACCTCGAGCTCGAGTAGCGAGTGAAGACGAGGGAGATCGCCGCAAGAACAAGAAGTCGTCCAAGAACCCGAGCGGGGGCGAGCCGCTTCGCGAGAGATGGCTTCGCACCATGGCGCCGAGCTCCGGCGGCAAGAAGAGCACACGGAGCGACTCGGACTGCGAGTCCGACGACGAGGTGCGTGATGAACTTCCCTTCTTGCTCCAGGAGAATGAGAGGCTTGGCTCTTTGCTTGATAACCGTGATGACATGCCTAGAGAGGCCAAGAAAATGAGGAAAGAGCTTAGGTCTTCACTCGAGGATGCTAGGACTAGAGTGGGCCGAGCTAGAGACACGGGTGCTTGATAGCAAGCTTGAGATTGATTCGCTTAAGGCTAGCCCTGTTGTTTCGATGAGAATGATTGTCTTGATTGCTCCATATTCCTTGCCGATCTTGCTTTGTTTAAGGAGAAGCATGCCTCCAAGTGTGAGGAACTAGATGTGCTTAGGGTTGAAGTGGCCGAGCTTAAGTCTAGACCTGCTTTGCTAGGTGCTTGCACTTCTTGCCCCGTTTTGCATGCTAAGATTGATGAGATGCATGCTTACACTAGTTCGCTCGAGGCTAAATTGAAGGAACCCATGCCTACATCTTGCTCTACCCGTGAAATGCATGCTTTGAAAAATTTGGAGCTTGCACATTATGTTGATCGTTTGCAGGATGAGAATGATGATTTGAGGAAGTTGATGGGTTGGTTGTCCGGTCATGAGCCTCAGTTGAGGATGATGATCGAGGCCTTTAAGAGGCAAGATGGTGAGAGGCTTGGGGCAAACAAGGTTGGTGAAGGAAGTGGAGAGAATATCCCGGAGCCACCAAAAACCCACCACAAAAATGATTTCCCTCCAAAACCTAACCATCTAAGGAACCGACTAGACACAACCCCAGCCTCCACCCGTGTTTCCTACACCCACAAATGACCTACAAAAGCCTATCAAGTTTGTGAGCACTTCGGGGAAAGTGTTCTTTGGGAAGGAGAGTGAGAAGGCAAGTGGTGAGAAACCGGTAGAGGGTTTGAGTGGAGAGAAACCGAGTGAGCGACCACATCCCAAGCCTAAGCCTAAGCTTGTGAGGTTCCATTGTGGCTATTGTGGGAAAGATGGCCATAAGGAGGAGTTTTGCTTCAAGAGGAAGCGAGAGGAGAGAATGGCAAAGGAGTGGGCTAACAAGGACAAGTACCACCCTTCCGATGGTGTACTTGAGCCTCGTATGCAGATGCCCAGGGGCAAGGCGATTGTGAGGACAGTTCGTGCTTGGGGAGAGAAGAAGGCTACGGTGGTGCCGCCCCCAGTCACACCGGTCGGACCGGTGTGGGGCACCGGTCGACCGGTGCGGGCACAGACCGGACAGACATGTTCGGGTTTCGAGCTCGTACGAGTGTGCGAGGGTTGTTTCGGGTGGTCGTGGTTCGGTGGTTGGGTTGGAAAGGGTGCGGGTGGTCGGTTGCTAGGCGTTCTCCTCCTCGTGCTCAATACGGGGATCGGAGGAGTCGTGGCTTTGAGTTGGAGAGGAAGGACGTTCCACGGGCTTTCTTGCGTGGATTTGGTCCTCCTCCGGAGCAGAGAGGGGTGGTTCCCTCGGGGTGGTTACCGTGGTGGTGTTCGTGGAGGTAGTTTTGGTAGGAGAGATGCTTTGGTTGGTGCTAACCCCACTTTCGAGCAAATGGCTCGGCACTTTGGTTTTCCTCCTTTGGTGCTAACCCCGGTCTTTGAGTCGTTTGTTCGCTCACGTGCCTATTTTTGAATTTCGGGTGGGAGACTTGAAGAACATTTGGTTGATTGACTCCGGTGTTCGAGGCATATGACCGGAGACAGGGGGTGGTTCTCAAGTCTCGTCCCGGTGGTGACGAAGAGGTACATCACTTTTGGGGACAATGGGCGTGGGCGTGTGCTTTCGGAAGGTGAGATAAAAGTGAGTGAAAAGATCACTCGAGGCGTGTTGCTCTTGTTCAATCTCTCGGGGTACAATTTGCTTTCGGTGTCCCGGTTGTTGGATGAGGGCTTTGAGGTGTTGTTTCGGCCGTGTGGTTCTCGGATTGTGGACTCTCGAGGGGACCTTGTCCGTATGGTCGTTCCCGAGGGTCGGGTGTTTCGTGCTGATTTTTCTCGGTCTTCGGGTGTGGAGCGTTGTTTCTTGGGCTGGTTCTTCGAGTGTGTTGTGGAAGTGGCATAGGAAGTTGGGTCACTTGAGCTTTGACCTTTTGTCTCGCTTGAGTAAACTCAATTTGGTCCGAGGATTGCCACGGCCGAGGCTTGAGAAAGAGTTGGTTTGTGCTCCGTGTAGGCATGCCAAGATGGTGGCCTCTTCTCACCCGCCTCTCACCGATGTGATGACCGAGCGTCCATGCGAGCTGCTCCATATGGACCTTGTTGGCCCAGCTCGTGTGCGATCTGCGGGTGGGAAGTGGTATGTCCTTGTTGTGGTGGACGACTATTCTCGGTATGCGTGGGTGTTCTTTCTTGAGGAGAAGGGGGAGACGTTTGGTTTTGTTCGAGATCTAGTCTTGAGGTTGAGGAACGAGAGGCACGGAGATGCCATACGAGCTATCCGCAGTGATAATGGCTCGGAATTCAGGAACTCTCATTTTGAAACCTTTTGCCATGACTTGGGTCTTGAGCACCAGTTTTCGAGTCCGTATACGCCTCCCCAGAATGGTGTTGTGGAAAGGAAGAACAGGACCTTGTGCGAGATGGCTCGGACGATGCTTGATGAGCATAGGACTCCGAGGAGGTATTGGGCTGAGGTGGTGAATACCGCATGCTATGTGTCGAACAGGATATACCTCAGAGTGCACAAGAAGAAGACATGCTATGAGTTGATGCATGGTCGCACACCCAAGGTGAGTCACTTCCATGTCTTTGGTTGCAAGTGTTTCATTCGAAGAAAGGCGAGGAAGTTGGATAAGTTTGAGGCTAGGTCTGTCGATGGCATTTTCTTTGGTTATGCATCTCATTCTAGAGCATATCGTGTGCTCAATCTTGAAACTAACCAAATCGTGGAGACTTGCGAGGTAACCTTCGACGAGACAGAGCCACGTAGTCAGCTTGTTTTTGAGTGTGCAGGTGATGATGAGCTTGGCGAGGAGATCTTTCAGGAGGAGGAGCATGAACATGGTGATGATGAAGATGGCGGTGTGGTGCCCCCGGCTGAACATGTACCCACTACTTCGACTACGATGATGGATGGACCCTCTGCTACACCTACGACGACAAATCAAGAACAAGGAGAAGCTGATGTTGAGGGGGAGGTAGCTTCGAGGCGAGAACCTCCCGGCGAGTTCAAGTGGATCACCCAGCTTCGAGGATCATCGGCGACATGAATGAACGCACTACACGGTCGAGGGTTCAGAACAACTCTCATTTCGCTCATGCTGCATTTGTTGCTTCTTTCGAGCCCAAAGACATTGGAAATGCACTATCCGATCACAATTGGGTTAACTCGATGCATGAGGAGTTGGAGAACTTTGAGAGGAATCGGGTGTGGGAGTTGGTTGACCCTCCCCCGGGGTGTAAGCCGATTGGTACAAAGTGGGTGTGGAAAAACAAAGAGGGAGAGAAGGGTGAGGTTGTGAGGAACAAGTCGAGACTTGTTGCTCGGGGGTTCGACGAAGGAGGGGATCGACTACGAGGAGACCTTTGCTCCAATAGCCCGTTTGGAGGCGATTAGGATTCTTCTAGCCTTTTCCGTGGCTAAAGGGTTCAAGTTGCACCAAATGGATGTGAAGAGTGCTTTTACGAATGGTGTGCTTGGAGGAAGAAGTGTATGTGAGGCAGACCTCCGGGGTTTGAGAGTGAGAAGTACCCCCACCGGGTGTACAAGTTGAGGAAGGCGCCGTATGGGTTGAAGCGGCGCCTAGAGCCTGGTATGGCAGGTTGAGGGGGTTCTTATTTGCGAGAGGCTTTGAGATGGGGAAGGTCGATCAGACCTTGTTTTTGCTGAGGCAGGGCAGAGATATCCTGATTGTGCAGGTGTACGTGGATGATATTGTCTTTGGTGGCTCGTCTAACTCTCTTGTTGCGAGGTTTGCAGATGTATGAGCAGGGAGTTTGAGATGAGTATGATGGGTGAGTTGCAGTTCTTCCTCGGGCTACAAATCAAGCAATCAAAGGAAGGAACATTTGTGCACCAGGCTAAGTACACCAAGGACATTGTGCGGAAGTTCAAGATGGAGGACTCCAAGGCTATGACGACGCCGATGAGTACGACTACGGTTCTTGATGCGGACGAGGAAGGTGAACACGTGGACCGGAAGGAGTACCGGAGCATGATCGGGTCACTCCTCTACTTGACGGCGACGAGGCCGGACATACGCTTCTCGGTGTGTCCGTGCGCTCGTTTTCAAGCGTCTCCGAGGACTTCGCATCGGCAAGCGGTGAAGAGAATTTTCGGGTACTTGCGTCACACTCCCGACTTCGGCCTTTGGTACTCCGCGTCCTCTTCTTTGGCGCTTCATGGTTTTTCGGACGCGGATTTTGCCGGTGTCGGTTGGATAGGAAGTCCACTTCGGGACTTGCCGCTTTTGGGTTCTTCGTTGGTGTCTTGGTCTTCCCGTAAGCGGTCCGAGTGTTGCTCAATCCACGACCGAGGCCGAGTATGTTGCCGCTGCTAGTTGTTGCTCTCGGCTCCTTTGGATCACCTACACCATGAGTGACTTTGGTGAGGAGTATACCCATGTCCCACTTCAATGTGATAGCACTAGTGCCATAAGCGTTGCAAAGAACCCGAGCTTCATTCCAAAACCAAGCACATAGAAGTGAGGTATCATTTTCTCGAGAGACAATGTTGAGAAAGGAAAGATAGCTTTGATCCATGTACCCACACATGACCAACTAGCCGATATTTTCACCAAACCCCTAGATCAAGCCACTTTCACTCGTTTGCGGGGGGAACTTGGTGTGTGTTTGATTTCTTGAGTTGGGTGTGTAGGAGCTCTCTTTTGCGGTGGTGTCGAGCCCGTTTTGCCTCCCCTCGAGGAGCCGGTTTGTAGCATATGTATAGCTTTTGTGCATTTCTTACATTTGGCATGGCATATGTAACATGATGTATAGGCATCCTTGTATCTTAGATTGCATGCATTTTGTATCATATGCATTGGTTAGGAAAAGCTTCTCTCATATACATTGTTCACCATGGAATGAGATATATGTCTTTGTGAGCTTGTTTGGTATGCTACGGTTAGTTTGGCTTAGCTCTTGATGATCTTGATGAATAATCCATGGTTGATAGCTATGCTTTTGAAAAAATGTCACATGTATGCTCTCTCATGTGTAAATGCCTTTACATGCTCTTGACATGTTTGTGTGGCCTTGCTATGCTTAATTTGTGGTTGGATAGCTAGTTTATTGATCATATGGGGCCAAAGGCTCATTTGCCATCATGAATGTTTAGCCCTCTAGATTTATCTTGTGGAGGAGCATAAGTTCCTTTTTGTCGCAAAGACATTTCATGTACCATTTACAAATCTGAAAATGAAATGAAAATGCTTGGAAAATGTGCTCCCATGTCATATGTGCTGAATTTAATTTGCTTTGGGTGCTAAACCGTTGCATGATGCCTACCAATGAGAAGTCTCATAAATAGAAGTAGGCACATGGCTCGGTGGCTTTGACATGACATGAGGTGCTTGTGGGTGTTTGTGATGGTCTTATGATTAGAATGGTTGTCCTAGCATGAAGTTTGTGTGGCTTCGCCATTTTGATATGCTTTGATCATGTTTAGGACTTTGCTCATGAGAGGCAAGTTTTTCGCAAAATTGCCAAAATCCATCTTAGCTTCGTCCAATGGTTGTGAAACTTGGTGATCATGTAGTTGAGATCGATACGACGCCGTAGAGTACCTAACTTGCTCATTTGGACATGTGTAGCATTCTTTGTTGAATTTTGTCTATTTGAGAAGCTCTAGGTTGAAAGTTTTGCATTTTTGGCTTGATTCATGCATTGCCAACAAGGGGGAGAAGTTTGAGCTTGAAATGTCTTGTTGGACGCGTTTAGAAGGTTTTCGGTGGTTTCGAGCCATTTCAGGGTTTCGTTGTACACCGGTCCGACCGGTGATGAGCACCGGTCCGACCGGTGTGAGTGCTGGTCCCGTACATATGTTGGGCACCGGTCCGACCGGTGGTGATGACCGTCCGACCGGTGTGAGCCGGAGGTTGCTTCGGCCGCCCCGTTTCATGTGGTTTCTTGCATGCATTCGTCCGGGGGAGTTGCATTGGTTCGGGGGAGTTTGCATGTGTGCGGGGGGAGCTCTTTGCGGTTGTTCGAGCTTTGATTTGGTGGTTTGCGCTCTTTGCTTGAGCTTTGCTTTGTCTCGGATGTGTCGAGCCGTTGCCCTTACCTAAGGGGTCCGAGACTTGTCTTCTTCAAGTGATCTTGCTCTTTGCCTTTGTTCGGCTTTCGATCGCTTGTTGGAGTTTCTTTTTGTTCGTTTCTTTTCTTTTTCTTTTCTCTCTTGTTACTTTCATGTGGGTGTTGTCAATGCACTCATCAAGGGGGAGATTGAGGACCATGTGTGGTTCGAGGACCGGTGGATGGTCGCTTCCTTGTGTGATGAGTGATTGACAACGTTGTGTGGACGATTCTTGGCTAAGTATTGCGGGTGCGAGGTTGCGGCTTGACCGGTGTTGGTGCGGGTGAAGAACAAGCGCGAAAGGTCGTTGCGGTGAGGCCTCCGGTGTGGAGAAGACAAGTAGGCTTCGTTCGAGGGACCGGTGGCCGGCGGGGTCAAGTGCGGGCCGCATGGTGGCATGAACGAGCAAGATGAAGTCGTGAACGGTTTCTTGGTTGAGCCTCAAAACCAAGGTCGAGCCGGGACTACGTGGGAGCCAAGTCATGAGTGGAGATTGGCAAAGGCTACACCGAGTTCGCGGGGTTTACGGTGGTTCACCGGAAAACCACCGGGTTCCTTGGTTGATCCACAAAGCCAAGACCGGAGAACCGAAAACGGAGGTGCAAGAACCGAGGCACCGGCTCCGACCGGTGGGGACCGGGTCCGACCGGTGTACGACGACGCGGTCCGGAATCTTCGAAGCGGAGGACACGCGTCGGGATCGCATGGCTTGCGTCGAGGCTACGCAGGGGTGCGGTCGCCGGGCATCCGTCCGATGGTGAAGACATCAAGAATTCCAAATCCGCCCTTGAGGGGCTTGTATCCCTAGTTAGTTGAGAAGGGCATTTTAGACATTCGGTTGCCTCCATATAACCCAAGAGGTGAGAGGATGGCAGCCAACTCTTGGAACCCTAGCTCATTAGTTTTCCTATTTTCCACCTATTTTCTCTAGGTTTTCCTTAGGACTAGCAAGAGAGCTTCACGGAGAAATCTTGTAGAGAGGGATGGATGATCGGGCGGCTTGCTAGACCTTGTACGAACCTTTGTTTCATGTGTAGATGATTCGGCGTGGTTCCTCAAGGTTTGGATGTGTTTTCCCCGGTTGTTCTTGGTGGTGATTTTCGGAGCCCTCTCTCGGTGATTTCTTTGGGTTGTTTTCGGGACTTTTCTCTTGGCGATTTGATGGGGGAAATTTGTGGGAACCCTTCGTGGTTCTTTGAGCCGTGATTCCCCTCCCAAATCCGTGAGTAAAAGTGCTCGATTTTGGGGTTTCTTGAGTTCTTGGGTTGGAAGTGCTTCCGGCGGGATTTCTTCGATTCCTCCTTTTTGGACGAGATTTGGTGGGATTAAACTTGGCTATGGACTCCTCATGAGGTGTTCTTGATATCCCCAAAGTCTTGTTCAAGTCCGTGGAGCGATTCGGGAGATCGAGATTTGGATTTGGGGGAGTTGACCCGCGGGTGCTGTTCATCCCGAGCTGCCCAGGCTACACCGGTCTGACCGGTGCTCTTGACCGGTCTGACCGGTGTGAGCCCTGTTGGGTTTTTGCTCGGGTGAACGTCCTGGTGTGTTCGTTGTTGTCCCGTGTTGCTGTCTTGTTTCGAGTTTGGGTCCGTTTGGTGGTCGGTTGGCTTTGTTTGGTGCCTTGGGGGCTTTCGGTCGCCATCGGCTCCGACCGTGTGTCTCACCGGTCCCGGCCGTGTAGAGCCACTTAGTGAAAGTTGCTCGGTTTCACCAGCGGGGGACCGGTCGACCGGTGGTGCTCACCGGTCGACCGGTGTGGGTCTCGTAGACTCGGGGTTTGTTTTTCCGCCGCGTTCTCGAGTCGGAAGGCTGTGTGTGTTGGTTCCTAGGTCCAGTGGCACTCCAGTGGCTACGTGGGCTTGGCCAACTTGGGTAGTGAGTCGGAGACGTGTGTTGGAAGCCGTGTTCGTCTTGTTGGAGTTTTTATCTCCTTCGAGAAGAATTTTTATCGGCTCCCATTCACTCCCCCCCCCTCTCGGTTCGCCGTATCGGTCCTTCGGACGCGACCCCTAGGATCCGAGACCTCCTCTGACCCTCTTTGACCTTTTCTCTGCTAAGTTCATCTTTTCCCAAAATCCTTACCTTGATCCTTGCCTGGTTCTAGATGGCTAACCTGGAATGGAACGGAGGAGTTTGCCCCACACAGCCTGGCCTCCCTAACTTGCTACTACTCAGCCTGGAGCGCGTCGGAGTGAGGGACCCACTGGAGTACCTCTATCGGGAATACGAACGCTATGGCACCCTTCGGTGTAAAGTGCTGATCTTCGTGGGAAGGAGCACACTCTACCCCAACATAGAACCCTAGTTCGTCTCCACCACTAGGTTTCGCTTCGCTGACACCTACCCAAAAGCTGCTCGGAAGGCCCTGCGATGTCTATGAGTGGTTTATAGGCAACATCTCAGACGGACTCCAATGGGATTTTTCCCACCCTTAAGAGGTAGAGGACGCTCATGGATTTACCGAGTGAGGGGATTGACGAGAGAAGAAGAAGACCTAGAAGATGCAGTATCCCACCTGTCCATCTACCCAAATGGCCTAGACCACCTCTACCATGAACAAGCCCAGCAGCTGAAACACCAGATCGACAGGGTAGAAAGAGCGGAGCAAAGGATAGAATTGGAAAGGGTGAAGACAACAATGGCGGAAGTTGCCCTAGCCAACATGGAGCAAGATTACCTTAGGGAAAGGGAGCGCACTTTAATAGCCAATAAAGCCCTATGGGATGAGGTCATGGAACGTAGAAGGAGAGAAGAAGCTGGATTAGAGGAAGATGAACCTGAAGAAACCCATTGGGACAAAGGAACCCAGACCGAGGACGTGATATTGGAGCAAGACCTCCCACCAAAGAAGCGTCGCATTCAGACGGAGGAAGAGTCCCCATGAGGATAGATTGGAGTGCTTAGGCTAGAGGTATGTTCTAGTAGTAATAAATGTACCCTGAGGAGTGTACCCCAACCTTGTTGCTAAATAAAACTATCTATCTTTTGTACCCTACCCATTTGCACAACTTGTTCAACTCTACCCTTGTTTTCAGATGGCTGAAGATGGATGGACCCAAGGCGTGTGCCAGGAGGAGCCTGGTTTTGCCCGCCTCCTTATCAACTCCTTGGAACGCCTCGGTATCACTGAGCGCCCAAGGTACTACAGCAGAGAGTACGAGCAACTTGGCACTCTTCGCTGTAGGGTGGTCCTCTCCATCGCCAGAAGCAACCGCCACACCAACATTGAGCCGTGGTGCGTGACCGCCACAGGGTTTCGACACTGAGACACCTACCCCTTGGCCCTAAGAAAAGTCCTCCGCTACCTGTGTCGGATCTACGAGGAACATCTCGTCCCACCCCGATGAGGTATTTCCCCCCCGCCATCAGAACCCCAGTCTGGCAGTCCCGCATGAGAAACCTGGAACGGCGCTGCCACCAAGAAGACCTGTTGTACCATATAGTTGCCTACCTCGTCTCCCTAGACAAACTCTTTGATGACCAGGCCAAGCTCTTGAGGGAGCAAATCAGTCGGGCCGAGCAAGCAGAAGTCACAGTAAGGATGCACCAAGTCCGAGTGGCTCAAGCCGAAGCAAGGACCGCAGCCGCCATAAGCAGTGAAGCTGTTGCCCATGAAAGCCTCAGGCGGATCCAAGAACAGCGCATGCAGGAATGGACTAACAGCGGAACACCCGTTCCGACCATTGGAGGAGCGCAAGTCCTGCTTGGGACACCCCATGTAGGATGGGGAGGAACTATCGAAGCCCCGCCAGCACCACCAGTAGTCACTGAACAACCAACTGCGACCACGGAAGCTGCAGCACAGCCCCAAGAGAATGGAAACCCCGAGGGCGAGAATGACGATGAACTGCTCATTCCACTGGAAGTGCACTCAACCCCAGAAGATGGCTCTCCTTGTGAGTAGCATACCTCAGTTGCCTTGACCCAGGGGATGAAGCTGTGCTGGTCCGAGCTTAGAAGTCGCACCCTTAGCTTTTGCCGTAGTACTAGGTTGTGTAGCCTGTCCGTGTTGTACCAGTCGAGTAGTTCGGGATGTATCCTCCTCACTTGTTTGCAATAAAAATATGTTTGTGCTTGTTTGTTTGCTATGTGCTTGATGTGTGCTTGCCGGCAGGAGTAGACCCTACCTTTTTGAAAAGAAATTCGTCTTAATCCACTTAAACATCACATAAAACCTAGATCTCTTAGAAAACCCGCTCCTCTGCAGATGGTTTCAAGGCGCCCTGCTAGGATCCTCCAAGGCTCTAGTCGTATGGACGCAGAAGGATCTCAAGCCAATCGAAGGGAGCGCCTTAACGACCAAGAAGTGAATCAAGGCGAAGATGGAGGAGAAAATGTTGTCCCGCCACCGCCACCCCTCCCGTAGACTCGCGGCGTGTTTTGTCCAACCAGACTCTACCGATGGAGGCCATATTCAATGCTGTCAACCGTCCAAGGCCGCGAGTTCTGGGCATGAATGAGAAGCTGATTGAATTTCTCAGGACGACGCCACCCACTTTTGGCAGGTTTGTGAATCCCTTGGATGCTGATGACTGGCTGAGAGCCATTCTAAGGGAACTAGAGCCCTTCAACTGTGAAGACTGAGACAAGGTTCTCTTGGTCACTCACCAGCTCACCGGAACAACATTAGCCTGGTGGGAAAACTACTGTGCAGCAGCCAAGGATCCCTCCGCCATCACCTGGGACGAGTTCGTGGAAGAGTTTCGCCGCTACCACATCCCAGAAGCCACACTGAAGCGCAAGGCAGGTGAGTTCCGTGAACTCCGCCAAGGAAACAAGTCCGTGGAGGAATACACTTACCAGTTCATAGAGCTGGCTCGTTATGCCCCAGAAGAAGTGGACAAGGACTCCAAGAAATAGGAGATGTTCAAGAAGGGCTTGACTCCGGAGCTGAGGACTCTACTTACCCCTCAGATCTACCCAGATTTCAACACCCTCATGAATATGGCCATCCTCACAGAAAGAGCCAGGGCAGAAGAGAAGAAAGAGAACAAGCGCAAGTTCATGGAGCATAAGGCTCAACAGCAAGAGCGTTCCCAGAGGCAGAGAAGCTTTGGATACCCCATGTCCAGATTCCAAGCCCCCATGCAGTACAGAACCTAGTCGCAAGCCACGGGCTCTCAAGGCCCCAGAACCTAGTTCAAACCATACAACAACCAGAACACCATGAAGCCCCCACAAAGCAACCCTAGCCAGGTCAGTGCCAACAACAACAACAACTCCAGGGTGTGTTTCAACTGCCGTGAGACCGAACACTTCATTGCCAACTGTCCATATGCCAAGAAGCCAACAGCCTCAGCCTTCTCCAACTCAGTGAATGGGCCAAGACCGCTCGTATCTGGAGCCAACCGCGTGCCAGTTCGCAGCAATAACAACTTTGGCAACAACAACAGCCAGCAGATGAGGCAGCCCCAGCAGTCCTATGGACGAGCCCGCGTCAACCACATCAACGCACAGGAGGCTCAAGAAGCATAAGGCGTAGTGCTTGGTGAGTTCCTGGTCAGCTCAGTCTTGGCAACCATATTATTTGATTCAGGAGCATCACATTCTTTCATATCCTCAAGTTTTGTGGAAAAACATAACATACTTACAATACTACTAAAAGCACCCCTATTAACTCGAACGCTCAGAGGTGACATCAAGTGTCAACTGGGATGCTCCCGGGTAAGGATCATTTTAAGTGGGGTAGAGTTCCTAGCGGACCTAGTAGTACTGAAGTCCAAAGGAATAGATGTGATACTTGGGATGGATTGGTTAAGCCAACACTATGGTCTTATAAGCTGCACAGATAAGGTAGTGCACCTAACCAACCTAGAAGGAGTACAAGTGACCTGCCACACCCGAGGACACAGACCAGACATAATGATTTTCAGCATGGAAGCCAAATCCATAGAGGATGTCCCAGTAGTGCGGGAGTATTCAGATGTGTTCCTCGAAGAACTCCCCGGAATGCCACCAGATAGGGATATAGAGTTCGTCATTGACCTTATTCCCGGAACAGCCAAGAGACCTTATAGGATGGCAACCCCTGAGTTGGCAAAATTGAAGAAGCAGCTAGGAGAACTCCAGCGGAGTGGATTTATCAGACCAAGCTCATCACCATGGAGAGCCCCAGTGCTCTTTGTAGAAAAGAAGGATAAAAGCCTGAGGATGTGCGTGGACTATCACTCACTGAACGAAGTTACTATCAAGAACAAGTATCCTCTCCCCAGAATAGATGATTTATTTGACCAACTGAAAGGAGCCAAGTATTTTTCGAAGGTGGATTTAAGGTCAGGATACCACCAACTCAAGATTAGGGAAAGCGACATCCCAAAGACCGCCTTTGTCACCCATTACGGGCAATATGAGTTCACAGTGATGTCCTTTGGACTCACCAACGCACCAGCGTATTTTATGAACCTCATGAATAAGGTGTTTATGGAAGAGCTAGACAAGTTTGTCGTAGTATTCATCGACGACATACTTGTTTACTCCAAGAGTGTGGAGGAACATGAGCAGCATCTTCGAGTGGTACTGGGGAAACTAAGGGCACACAAGTTGTACACTAAGTTCAGCAAGTGTGAATTCTGGCTGGAGAAAATATCTTTCCTTGGGCATATTCTGACGGCGGAAGGAGTAGCAGTAGACCCCGGGAAAGTCGAAACAGTCTCCAACTAGCGACAACCGACCAATGTGAGTGAGATCAGAAGCTTTCTTGGGTTAGCAGGATACTACCGAAGGTTTATTGAAGGATTTTCCAAGGTTGCCCGACCCATGACGGAGTTGCTCAAGAAAGAGAAGAAGTTCAACTGGACTGAGTCTTGTGAGAAAAGTTTTCAGGGGTTGAAAAGAAGATTGACCACAACCCCAGTGCTGACCTTGCCAGACATTCAACGAGATTTTGTCTCTATTTCGATGCATCCCGACAAGGGTTAGGATGTGTCCTTATGCAAGATGGGAAAGTAGTGGCGTATGCTTCCCGCCAACTCAAACCCCACGAGCAGAATTATCCCACCCATGATTTGGAGTTTGCAGCCGTAGTGCATGCCCTTAAGATTTGGAGACATTATCTGATTGGGAATAAGTGCAAAATCTATACAGACCACAAGAGTTTAAAGTACATCTTCACCCAGCCTGACCTGAACCTAAGGCAAAGAAGGTGGCTAGAAGTAGTAAAAGATTATAACCTAGAAATCCATTACCACCCAGGAAAAGCCAATGTAGTAGCGGATTCCTTAAGTAGGAAATCCTACGAAAAGACAGTGCCTAAGAGTGCCCAGTTGCAAGAGGAAATGGCACGACTCAACGTACACATTGTTCCCCAAGGCTACGTCCGCCAGCTAAGTGTTCAACCACCTTGGAAGAAAAGATCAGGAAGGCCCAAGGGACCGATGAGAATCTGATGAAAATCCGCAAGCACACAGGAGAGAATAAGGCCCCAGACTTTAGAGTGGATGATCAAGGCACACCGTGGTATAAGAATAGGATATGCGTGCCTGAAGACGGAGATTTCCGACAAACCATCATGGATGAGGCACACATCTCAGCATAGTCCATCCGCCCGTGATCCACTAAGATGTATATGGATTTAAAGCAGAAGTATTGGTGGGATGGAATGAAAGCGGACATTGCCCGGTTCGTCGCCCACTGTGATACTGGTCAGAGGATTAAAGCTGAACACCAGAAACCTGCAGGACTGTTACAGCCTTTACCCATCCCAGTGTGGAAATGGAATGAGATAGGCATGGACTTTGTAGTGGGCTTGCCAAAAACTCAGAAAGGGCATGATTCCATATGGGTAATAGTGGACCGACTCACTAAGGTCGCTCACTTTCTACACGTGCGGACCACTTATGGTGGAGAGAAGTTGGCAAAACTCTACATAGAGAACATAGTGAAACTACATGGAGTACCGAGCAGGATAGTCTCGGATAGAGGGGCCCAATTTACCTCTAGGTTTTGGAAAAGCTTGCATAAAGCCATGGGTACCAAGCTGGATTTCAGTTCGGCTTATCACCCGCGGACAGATGGACAGACCGAGATGGTAAACCAAATTTTATAAGACATGTTGAGAGCATGTGTCCTTACCTATGGCAAAGACTGGGAACAAAGTGTGCCGTATGCAGAGTTCTCCTACAACAATGGCTATCAGGCGAGCCTAGGTATGTCGCCGTTTGAAGCCTTATATGGGAGGAAATGTAGGACACCCTTGATGTGGTTAGAAGTGGGAGAACGTGCCCTAGTTGGGCCCGCACTTATAAAGGAAGCCAAGGAGCGAGTAGCCGAGATCTGAGAAAAGTTGAAGACTGCCCAATCCCGACAAAAGAGCTATGCAGACAAGAAGAGGTGAGAAGCAAGTTTCAATCCCGGAAATTTCGCTTACCTCAAGGTTTCACCTATCCGAGGGACTCAAAGATTTCAGGTGCATGGGAAGTTAGCCCCTCGGTACATTGGACCGTACAAAGTGCTGAAGAGAATTGGAGCAGTAGCATACCGGTTGGAGCTACCAGAGGAAATGTCAGATATACACCCGGTATTTCATGTCTCCCAGTTGCGAAGGTGTTTGAAAGTACTCGAGGAGAAACGAGTCCCGGTAGAGGCAATCGATTTGCAGCCAGATCTTCGGTATCAGGAAGTGCCCGTCAAAATTTTGGACATAGTGGTCAAAATGTGACAACCCGCCCAGGAAAATACCGTACTATCGCCTAAAACCAATCTACTTTGGTTATTAAGCAATAGTAAAGTATCATCCTGTCGTTGGTTGCCGGAGTTAACGCCCGTAAATCACTTGGACATCGAACGGAGGATCGACACATGCATTAAAACTCACGCGGAGGCGAGTCCGATTACAACATGAATTAAACATTTTATTACAAACCATCGTTCCCGACATGGAGTAAAGATTCGAGTTCAAAAACAATGGAAATAAAATAAACTAGCGCAACGGTAAACATCACGGAGACCATCCATGATGTCATCACTTGTCATCACCCATCCGGTCAACGCCACCTGCAACAACAGTTTTAAAGCAAGGCTGAGTATACTAATACTCAGCAAGACTTAACCGTCAGGTGATAACTACATCACCAACTCTAGACATGAAAGGCCTTTGGCCGGTGGAGTTCCTTTTGCTGAACAGCTACTAAGAGTAGATCCTTACTTTAAATCTTTTAGCACAAGTTTTAGTTGATTACCATTTCTAAATGTGCCATCTAATTCAATCAAGAATTGGACAAGCAATTAATTCATACAACAGTATTCCTCGAGTTCCATCATTATGGGATATCATGGCAAGTTGATTAAGCAGTCTCGGATAACGGTGAGAGGCCGACAAACGATTGATTTAAACCTTGCAAGGTAAACCCAAACACACGGTAGGCTGCCCCCGCAAGGACAACTTTCCCAGGCCGTTTCCAAAAGTCCTCGGGTTGGGAGCAAAGCGTACAGTCCTGGGTGCAAGGTTAGCTGGTATACCCCGCAAAGTATCTAGTCTCACACAATACACCCCCTTCCCGGTAGCTAGCCGGTAAGGCGATTACTCAAGAGTAGTAGGGAAGAGTTCCCGCGCCGTCTCATTAAGGTACTAGGCTTACCGGTCCCATTCCCGGCAAATGTTTGGTATGTTCAAAAGCTTAGCCCACGAAAGCCACTGGACCGGAGTCCAATCCCATGCTCTTACCACACGAGCAATCCATTTATAAAGATCTTATGATTCCAACATAAGAACCTATTCTCGCGAGCGACGAACATCGCTCGACTTCTATCGGGTCCTATAGCATAGCAGCTATCAACCTAGCATACTAGTGATAGAGCGTAGGTACCTAGGGATCATGCATCTAGGGTTTCAATTCAACTCCTGAAACGTAAATGCACAATCATAGCATCATAATTGCCCAAGTTTGGAAGACGGGGTTAATGATTCGGGGCTTGCCTTCGCTAGCAAGGTTGGCCTTGGGCCCATCTGGACTTGGGCCCAGGTCTTGAGCTACGTCCACGCACGACAGTTCTTTGTCGGCACCTTCGTTCCCTCCTTCCGGCACGAACGTCCGTCTATCATCAGAAAGATCTACACGAAGATGCAAATGCAAGATTTATTCGATGGTTTTTAATTTAATTAACCACAAACCATAAATGACAACCAAGGGGTGTATTTGTTGGACACATTCACCTAGATAAGAATACATTTAGCATACTCTTCCAAAAAGGAACAATATGCAGTTCTTTATTAGATATTCTTTTTGATGGTGATTGTGTACATATATACATAAGTAATTTAATTTAACTTCACAAACAGTAGTGGGTGAGTATATTTAGCCTTTTCAAATAATTAACAACCACACACAAGGTTATTAAGGGTGGGTTGGCGATTTTTCCTATTTATACCTTATTAAGCCCTTAATGGCCTCCAAAGCTTTTATTCATGAAATTAATTAGTAAAATTCAGTGGAAGGGTGTATTAAACACTAAACACCTATAACAAGCCACTGGACACACATGCATGCTTTGGATAGCTAGAAATTAATTCTTTTTGAAAATAACAAAAGCTAACTAGAAGGACAAGGTAAATGCACACAAAATTAAATAATCAACAAAATGATCCAGACTTTCTCACACATGTTATATGGTCCAAAACTATCCTAGGGATGTAGCACATACACCTAGAACTATTGTGGAATTTAAGTTATGTATTTTCAAAGAAAATCAAGCATAATTCAAGAATAAATATTTCTGGTAATTATAAAATTGTGACTAATTCGCCAGAGGTGTGGTTTGAGATAAAAAGACAGTGTGCATAAGTTAGTTGCAAAAACCTAATTATTTTTAACTATAAAAATCACTTATGCAGATCTGGAAGAAATGGACAAACATTTTTATAAAAAGATTTACATCATAACTTTGTGCAATTTTCGGCATAGGAGCTAGTCACAACCTAGCACACAACATATCCAAGAATTGGACACGGAGGATATATAGATTGTGAGATATTGCAGACCTAGTGTTTTCACATTTGTATTTTTCATGCAAAAACTATCGGGAATTAGCTCGGGAAAGAATAACAAAAGTTGTGGGATATTTTCTGATTTTTCTACGATTTTTTACGCAATTTACAAGAAACATCCAAAGCACTTTTACTATTTGAGTTACCCTTTCGCAGTGAGGCCCTCGGAAAGAACTTTTGTTTTGCAATGTGGCCCCTGGGGCACGGCCAGCGGTGGTCCGGCGACGATTCCGGCCGGGGGAGGGCGGGGGAAGACTTAAGGCTCACCTAGGGGTCGATTTGGTGGGTCGGACAAGGGTGGAGCGGCTCGGCGAGTAGGCACGCGGCGGCGGGGAAGGTGGCCGCCGCGGCCGCCGTTTCCCCGGCGTGGGGCGGCTCGGGGGAAGGAGAAACGAGCCGGCGAGCCGTGAGTAGGGCGGAGGAGGTGGAGGAAGGTGCTACTCGGCTTGCGGTCGGCCCGTAACCGGAGCTCGCCGCGGGCGCTCGGCCGGGCGCCGGCGGGCGGCTCGGTCCGGGCGGGGGAGACCGTGCGCGTCGCGGCCGGGGCCGTGGCCCCTTTTTAAGGCGACGTGCGGACCCCCTAGTGACCAGCGGACCGGCGGAGGACGCCTTGGGACGCGTGCGCGCCGGACGACGGGGAACAGACCGCTGGCGGTCCCTCGCGTGCACGCACGGCGGCTCGGTGCTCGAGGCGTTCCTGGCATGCAAGACCTCGGGAGGTGAGCTGCGACCTTGGGAAGGCGCGAGGAGGCCTCGGAAGGCGCGCCGACGGGACCGGACGCCGAGGCGGCGGCGCCCGCGGTGCGGCGCACGCGCGGCGCGCGCCGGCGGGCCGGCCGCGCGACGTCGCGGCGCGGTCGGGTTCCGGCGCTGCACTTTTCAGACTGAACCACTTCGAGCACGTTTTTCTCCCAAAACTTGAATACAATTGCACAAAACAATGAATAGGAAAGTTGTAGATCTAACTACCCCCTACAACTTTCACAAAGGCCGTCTAGTGTTTTTCTCAACGGATTTTGCAGGAACGTCGTGCCAACTTGGAATGCGGCTTTCCCCGTGAACAGAGGTACTGACAATCGATCAAGTTTTTCACCAATTTCCACTCAAAATTTGAAATTCCAATCTACATGAAAGTTGTGTCCCTCAACAAGATGGACAACTTTCATAAAGGTAGATTTTGAAGTGTTTAGGTGAATTTTGGAGAACGCGGCAAAAGTTCCGGACGACATTCACTGACGTCATTGCACAAGCGGGGTTTGACCGCGTCTTTGACCAAGGGTTGACCACGGGTGTGTGTAGACTTGGTCAAAGGTCCTAATAGGGTTCATTGGTGAGGTTTTCGGGGTGATGACCTAAGTTGACCTAGGTTTGACTGATGCTCGGCCGGTTTGACCCGGCTGATCAGGTCATTAGCACTAATGATGGTAATTAAAAACCTGGGGCGTCACAGCCTACCCCCCTTAAGAAGAATCTCGTCCCGAGATTCGAAATTACAAGAGGAGGTGGGGAAGTGGTTCTTGGATAGAGGTGTTACCCATAGGGTTAAGCCGGTCTGGCTTTCCTTGAAAAATCGGTTTCTTGCCGTGAGCACACTTAGCTGCTCCGAGGTTCTGATCCTGAGGTTGGCGATCTGGGAAATTATGTCTGTAATGCTCGGGTTGTCTACAATTGTGACACAAACGTGGTGGAAGGTCTCAGGGCCTGGAGATTTGTTGCTGGGCTTTCTTAATAAGGCGCAACCTCTTCCTCTTCTTTTTCCTTTTTAACCTCGTGGCTCGCGAAGGTGTTTTACCAACGGGGAGTTGAGTGGCCTTATTAGTGTCACATCTTCGTTTGCCTTCACACGGACAAGTCTCCGTACAGGTAATTTCCCACTCACTTACATCTATCTCGGATAAGACTCGTTTGTTGCCTCGATTTGCCCTCTCTTCTTCTCTAAGATCCATTGGTAGTCGAGAAGATGGTAATATGGAGTCGGAGACCTGGGGTTGGTCTTGATTAACATACTCCTCCAACAGGTTGAACAACCGGGCTTGTTCAACCATAGAGGCAGATAAGGACTGAGAGAGACTGTCTGCCAAACTATTTTGAGATGGTTTCCCATAACGTCCTTGGATGATATCGTACACCATCTGGTTGAGCATGGAATTCTGCCCTTCCAACAGTTGAGTGGCGCCGACAATGGCGTTAATGTCACTCTGGGTAGGTACTTTGGGTGAACAGGGCTTGGAAGGTTGGATCTTCTGTTGCATCGGCGGCATTTGCTGTAGTTGTTGAGCCATCCATTGTTGTGCCTGCAGAGCGGCCGGCACAACACCTCAGTATGCGCTGCTATGAAAGCTTCGGTCGGAGTCGTGGGCGGTGGTAGCGTTAGATCACTACTACCCGACACATCAAAACCATTGGGGTTACTTCGCACCGGTCTGAACATCTGAAAATTAAAGTCTCTAATTAATACATGTTCAGAATCTCACCTAGAAACTCATAACTCGAACATACTCTACGAGACTCGTTCACGGTAAGTAATGTGAACCGGACATCAACAGTCACAAGTATTCAAATCGGTCGGGCTTTGCTTACTCATCCCATAGTCGGGAATGCGAGATGGAACGAAGGTACAAGGTACGTTCCCTTACTACCTCATCACCGTTCATGAGGAAGCGGGCGATGAATGTGCACATGCACAGCTAATAGCAGACATAATCCGCCTACGATACAGAGATACATCCCTATCAATGTCCAGCGAAACGACTCGAGCTCTTCTGAAGACGGAGTCATGGGTGGCAGCTTGGCTTGAATTCTTCTTTCGGTCTACTCTGAGATTCTCCTCGACGTCGGGAATGAAGACGGAGAACAACTTGCTCGGGAAGGAATGAAGTAGCTGGGAGAGATGCACTAGTGGCAAAGTGGCCAAGGCTAGCCGGAGGTAGAACAAGAACAATGATAATGCTGAGCTCGGATGGAAATGGAGCTTTCACATCGGTGGTTTCGGGTAAAAGGGTCCCATTTATAACCGCCGCGGGGGCTGTAACGGTCAGTTGACCCAGCCGGGTATCTGGTGTAGGCAACACGGAGCTTGACAATGGTCAGCTCGTGAGGTCTTAGCGTCGTGAGCACGGTTGCGGAAAAAGATGGCGGAGTGACGTCATGGCGTCGTACGGTCGTGGCACTGACGCAGATGAGGTCCAACGGTCTAAGGAATTGATCAAGGTGGGGAGAAAAACGAGAAAAGCTCAGTGTACAACGCTTTACGTTCGCGATAACAACAAAGAGAAGTGTAGCAAAAAGCTTCGATCGATCCTGGGTTTACTTCCTTGCTCGATTCTGAGGATTTGAAGGTTATGAGCACGGATCGAGACAAAAACGCGATGGATGAATCCTTCATACTGACTATTCGAGAACCTTGACTGCTCAAGAGAATTTCTACGTCCAATGCTCCCCCTTGGCTAGCCGGAGGGAAATTGATGCTACAAGGTCGTCGAGATTTGTGGCGAGAGACCAATTCGACAGAGATTTCCAAAAGACCATTATGAAGAAAAAGAAAGGCTACTAAAAGAGTTCCAAAGTTTCCTTGGACGAAAGATAACTTCATGCGGAACTTCAGAATAATCTTGCTCACACCTTTACTTACTTCGTAAATTTGGGGTTTTCACAACTCATTGTTTTTAAGGTGTGAAAATTTTCAAAGTTGATGCGATGAACATGCTTGCGAAGACACTATGCACATGCTCATGCGGTATGGTGCTCATGATGCACGTTAGAATGACTTGGTTACCCATATGATGAGTTAGTGATCGCGAGAGCAATAAAAAGGCAGAGAGAAAATTTGAGTGGCGAGTCGCTTTCTCACAACCAAGATACCTAGCCGCTCTTAGTGGCAGTCGTGTGGCTGCAGCACACACGATACCCTAGGTTCCGTCGCGGCACCTTTGGTTACGGGATAACAACATCACCAACAAGAGAAGCAGAGGAGGGGTACGGAGTTTTCATGAGGATACACGTTAGTATACCCAAGCTTCCCAATGCATATGCTATGGAGTGCATGCTCAAAGGCAACATTTTAATTTAAATCACAAGGTTTTGAGCAAGACTGAAAAGAATAAGTTCGAGACTGAGGAATCGATTGGATCTTTGATTGGCACGAATTGTTCGGACCACGGAACATGACTGATCACAACTAGCATAAATAATGCCTTACGAACCTTACTGCTGAAAGAGATGTTTAATCCAGGCATTACATTGATGATGGTTTTCAGAATTACCAACAACGTTTGGAATTACAACGCAGACTAGCTGCACAAGGAAGCTCCTAGTTCAACCAACCGCAATAGCTAACCAGTCGCGGTGATTGTACACTAGGGTTCCCTACGACACTACACTCTTACGACTCAGAATTTTATTTCCCACATACCAACGTCCTAGGGTTGGATCTTCCATGCTGAAGAACTATGGTGACTCAGGTCCAGATTCTACTCCGGACTCTCCTTGGACTTCTTCAACATCTTCTTCTCCTGCTGGTCCAGGAATGACAGGTTCCAGAGGTGGAACTGCTACAACTTCTAGTTGATTCTCTAGTTCAAGCATATACTGGTCATTATGCTGCAACAAGAAATTCTGCTCATGTATGATCTCAGTTAACTCTTGTATCTTGGCCTTGTCCTTGCATCTTTCCTTCTTGAGAGTAGCTATCATGGCTCGGGCTTCCTTCAACGCTTGAGCTGTACATTCCATTTCTTTAACTTTATATCTATAGATTTGGTGTCTATAGAATACACTCTCTCCCACCACCCTTCGGTAGGTGTCGTACATGGCTTCTGAAAAGCGGACTGAGGTGACAAGATAAGGACTATAGTGAGAGTTGTTCTGAGCTGGAAGGATAGTTTCCCGTTCGCCACCAGGTACAATGTGTCGCTCAGGTACAGGAATTACTTTGGCTGCAGAGTTGGCTATCTCGGCAGGGTGCTTTCCACGAGAAAGTTGTGACCGCTTCGAGAGCGACCTTACGCACCGTGTCGGACAAGTTTCGCCCTTTTGCCTTACACTCCCACTCTTCCCAAGCGGGGATTGGTCGGGCACTCGAAATCTTCACCTTTACTTCACAACGAAGGAGTTGGCCCGTGGTCATGACCTCACGTGTCGAGTACTGCGGGTAAGTGGTGTACCCAAAGCCCTTCGGGGTGTCCCACGAAGTGCGGAAATCCACCCTCCTCGAGGTAGCTCACGAGAGTCCATGATTCCACATCGGTCGTCGTAGAGCCGGCGTTGTCCATCCGGACATAACGACAAAAGTGAGAATCAATCGGGTACGAGTGTACGAGAGGTAACCCGATCCACGAACAAGGGTAGGGTTAAGGTATAGGGTCATTATGTATACAAAAATACCATTGTATGCGAGCTCGAACGAGCGAGGCATACCAAATGATACAAGGTTACGGTAATCGGAAACGAACTTTCTAACTCAAACCCGAGTCCAAGACTTCTCAAATTTGCGTAGTAACCTAGCAAGGTTGTGGGACCGAAGTTGGGTATGCGGGGTTGAGCTAGAAGGTTAGGAAAGTGCTTATTTATGCGAGATTTCAAAAGGTTCTAGGAAGGTAGCAAGACGGGGGTTGACTAATCGATCATAACTTGCGGTAGACCTAAGTTATGAACGTGAACTTTGGCGAGCGAACTAGATTAGATTGGAGTAACCTAGGTAGAGATCACATAGACAAAAGATTCTGAGACGAGGACAGCAATCTAAGCAACAACTCTGATAAATTTATGCACAACAACACATCTACACTTGAGAGGCTAGGCGGAACAAACACACTATCACTATTTTACCTTAGAGAGCACGGAAAACAGACACGAGTTCAGTTTAGGTTTTACCATGACTTTTAGCATGATGCAAGACGTCCTATGCGTCCTCACAAGGCAATCAAGCCAAAACTCGAAGTCAGCGCCGGTGGCACGACTCATACACGTGTCTCCCTATAATAGCTAGTCGAGATCTAGTCGATGCTTACTTAACGACTTACGAAACGAGGTTAGTGTACCCGCAGAAGATCACAGAACACAATGAACCTTTCATGCCGGAACTCATGTAAGCGTCCACAAACGGTACCGTTCACTATAGAAATGGCATCCATGCGTTAAGCCGCCGCATGGACGGCGTCCAACCTCGGACATCCTCCATTTGAATGGAGCTTATCCTTGCCTCGCATACTCGACATGCGGAATGCTCACGTATGAAACACTTGGCAACACACAACTCATAAACGGACGCGAAGATGGGATCCATGGAATGGATCACTCCATCAACCCTCGCAATTCCCGTGATGCGGAACGGGACATGTATAAAACACGTGACTCATCTAGTTTGGTTGTGCAAGAAAGTAAGTACGACATAAAGTAATGTCTTTGGGAGTTAGCAAAATAAACCATAGATTAATAAGCCACTGAAATAACCCAAAAATTCCCTCTAGGGCCTCTTGGTCTATTTTATCCTTAACGGGTCAACGTGTTTTGCAAATCAAACAATCTTGGCGGTTTTATTACTAAATCATGTGATTAAGGTTGTTAGTTAATCTCGGTGCATGCAATCGCTCCGATACTAGCCGTGACAACCCGCCCAGGAAAATACCGTACTATCGCCTAAAACCAATCTACTTTGGTTATTAAGCAATAGTAAAGTATCATCCTGTCGTTGGTTGCCGGGTTAACGCCCGGTAAATCACTTGGACATCGAACAGAGGATCGACACATGCATTAAAACTCACGCGGAGGCGAGTCCAGAGTACAACATGAATTAAACATTTTATTACAAACCATCATTGCTGACATGGAGTAAAGATTCATAGTTCAAAAACAACGGAAATAAAATAAACTAGCGCAACGGTAAACATCACAGGAGGCCATCCGTGATGTAATCACTTGTCATCACCCATCCGGTCAACGCCACCTGCAACAACAGTTTTAAAGCAAGGCTGAGTATACTAATACTCAGCAAGACTTAACCGTCAGGTGATAACTACATCACCAACTCTAGACATGAAAGGCCTTTGGCCGGTGGAGTTCCTTTTGCTGAACAGCTACTAAGAGTAGATCCTTACTTTAAATCTTTTAGCACAAGTTTTAGTTGATTACCATTTCTAAATGTGCCATCTAATTCAATCAAGAATTGGACAAGCAATTAATTCATACAACAGTATTCCTCGAGTTCCATCATTATGGGATATCATGGCCGCTTGATTAAGCGAGTCTCGGATAACGGTGAGAGGCCGACAATCGATTGATTTAAACCTTGCAAGGTAAACCCAAACACACGGTAGGCTGCCCCCTGCGAGGACAACTTTCCCATGCCGTTTCCAAAAGTCCTCGGGTTGGGAGCAAAGCCTACAGTCCTGGGTGCAAGGTTAGCTGGTATACCCCGCAAAGTATCCAGTCTCACACAATACACCCCCTTCCCGTGCGAGCCGGTAAGGTAATTACTCAAGAGAAGTAGGGAAGAGTTCCCGCGCCGTCTCATTAAGGTACTAGGCTTACCGGTCCCATTCCCGGCAAATGTTTGGTATGTTCAAAAGCTTAGCCCACGAAAGCCACTGGACCGGAGCCCAATCCCATGCTCTTACCACATGAGCAATCCATTTATAAAGATCTTATGATTCCAACATAAGAACCTATTCTCGCGAGCGACGAACATCGCTCGACTTCTATCGGGTCCTATAGCATAGCAGCTATCGGCCTAGCATACTAGTGATAGAGCATAGGTACCTAGGGATCATGCATCTAGGGTTTCAATTCAACTCCTGAAACGTAAATGCACAATCATAGCAACATAATTGCATAAGTTTGAAAGACGGGGTTAATGATCCGGGGCTTGCCTTCGCTGGCAAGGTTGGCCTTGGGCCCTTCTGGACTTGGGTCCAGGCCTTGAGTTACGTCCACGCACGGCAGCTCTTTGTCGGCACCTTCGTTCCCTCCTTCCGGCACGAACGTCCGTCTATCATCAGAAAGATCTACACGAAGATGCAAATGCAAGATTTATTCGATGGTTTTTAATTTAATTAACCACAAACCATAAATGACAACCAAGGGGTGTATTTGCTTGGACACATTCACCTGGATAAGAATACATTTAGCATACTCTTCCAAAAAGGAACAATATGCAGTTCTTTATTAGATATTCTTTTTGATGGTGATTGTGTACATATATACATAAGTAATTTAATTTAACTTCACAAACAGTAGTGGGTGAGTATATTTAGCCTTTTCAAATAATTAACAACCACACACAAGGTTATTAAGGGTGGGTTGGCGATTTTTCCTATTTATACCTTATTAAGCCCTTAATGGCCTCCAAAGCTTTTATTCATGAAATTAATTAGTAAAATTCAGTGGAAGGGTGTATTAAACACTAAACACCTATAACAAGCCACTGGACACATTTGGATAGCTAGAAATTAATTTTTTTGAAAATAACAAAAGCTAACTAGAAGGACAAGGTAAATGCACACAAAATTAAATAATCAACAAAATGATCCAGACTTTCTCACACATGTTATATGGTCCAAAACTAGCCTAGGTATGTAGCACATACACCTAGAATTATTGTGGAATTTGAGTTATGTATTTTCAAAGAAAATCAAGCATAATTCAAGAATAAATATTTCTTTTAATTATAAAATTGTGAGTAATTCACCAGAGGCGTGTTTTGAGATAAAACGACAGTGTGCAAAAGTTGGTTGCAAAAACCTAATTTTTTCTAACTATAAAAATCATTTATGCAGATCTGGAAGAAATGGAAAAACATTTTTATAAAAAGATTTACATCATAACTTTGTGCAATTTTTGGCATAGGAGCTAGTCATGACCTAACACACAATATAACCAAAAATTGGACACAGAGGATTTATAGATTTTGAGTATTGCAGATCTAGTGTTTTCACATTTGTATTTTCATGCAAAAACTATCAAGAATTAGCTCAGGAAAGAATAACAAAAGTTGTGGGATATTTCACCAAGAACCCAACAAAATTGGTTTTGAAATTTTCTGATTTCTCTACGATTTTTCACGCAATTCACAAGAAACAGCCAAAGCACTTTTACTATTTGAGTTACCCTTTCGCGGTGAGGCCCTCGGAAAGAACTTTTGTTTTGCAATGTGGCCCCTGGGGCGCGGCCAGCGGTGGTCCGGCGGCGATTCTGGCCGGGGATCGCCGGATTCCGACCGAGGGAGGGCGGGGGAAGACTTAAGGCTCACCTAGGGGTCGATTTGGTGGGTCGGACGGGGGCGGAGCGGCTCCGGTGAGCAGGCACGCCGGCGGCCAGGGAAGGTGGCCGCCGCGGTTGCCGTTTCCCGGCGAGGGGCGGCTCGAGGGGAAGGAGAAACGAGCCGGCGAGCTGTGGGTAGGGCGGAGGAGGTGGAGGAAGGTGCTACTTGGCTTGCGGTCGGCCCGCAACCGGAGCTTGCCGCGGCTGCTTGGCTGGGCGCCGGCGGGCGGCTCGGTGCGGGGCGCGGAGGGCGGTGCGCGTCGCGGCCAGGGGCCGTGGCCCCTTTTTAAGGCGACGTGCAGACCCCCTAGTGACCAGCGGACTGGCGGAGGACGCCTTGGGACGCGCGCGCCGGACGACGGGGAACGGACCGCTGGTCCCTCGCGTGCACACACGGCGGCTCGGTGCTCGAGGCGTTCCTGGCATGCAAGACCTCGGGAGGTGAGCTGCGACCTTGGGAAGGCGCGAGGAGGCCTCGGAAGGCGCGCCGGCGGGGCCGGACGCCGAGGCGGCGGCGCCCCGCGGCGCGGCGCACGCGCGGCGCGCGCCGGCGGGGCCGGCCGCGCGACGTCGCGGCGCGGCCGGGTTCCGGCGCTGCACTTTTCAGACTGAACCACTTCGAGCACGTTTTTCTCCCAAAACTTGAATACAATTGCACAAAACAATGAATAGGAAAGTTGTAGATCTAACTACCCCCTACAACTTTCACAAAGGCCGTCTAGTGTTTTTCTCAACGGATTTTGCAGGAACGTCGTGCCAACTTGGAATGCCGGCCTGTCCCTGTGAACAGGAGGTACTGACAATCGATCAAGTTTTTCACCAATTTCCACTCAAAATTTGAAATGCCAATCTACATCAAAGTTGTGTCCCTCAACAAGATGGACAACTTTCATAAAGGTATATTTTGAAGTGTTTAGGTGAATTTGGAGAACGCGGTAAAAGTTCCGAACGACATTCGCTGACGTCATTGCACAAGCGGGGTTTGACCGTGTCTTTGACCAAGGGTTGACCACGGGTGTGTGTAGACTTGGTCAAAGGTCCTAATAGGGTTCATTGGCGAGGTTTTCGGGGTGATGACCCTGGTTGACCTAGGTTTGACCGATGCTCGGCTGGTTTGACCGGCCGATCGGGTCATTAGCGTTAATGATGGTAATTAAAAACCCGGGGCGTCGCAGCCTACCCCCCTTAAGAAGAATCTCGTCCCGAGATTCGAAATTACAAGAGGAGGTGGGGAAGTGGTTCTTGGATAGAGGTGTTACCCATAGGGTTAAGCCGGTCTGGCTTTCCTTGAAAAATCGGTTTCTTGCCGTGAGCACACTTAGCTGCTCCGAGGTTCTGATCCTGAGGTTGGTGAAAGGACCTTGATGTCGCCTAGAGGGGGGGTGAATAGGCGTGACGACCAATTTAAACTTCTTTTCCCCAAACACTTGAGCTGACAGTGCTCCACCGGTCAGACCGGTGGTGGTGACCGGCCGGACCGGCCAAGCACCGGACTTCACGGTGTGACACGGCCGACCGGTGCGCCTCACCGGTCAGACCGGTGTAGCACAGAGAACCTGCAAAAACAACTTCAAGCACCTCTTGGCTTCTAGCACGAACCAAACTCAGGGTGTGGCTTTTGTAGATGATCACAAGCAGAGTAATGAGCCCTGCACACACAAGTAACACACCCAAGTAGATCGAAGCGGAAGCAAATGAAGTATGCTAGAAAAACAACTTAGTGAGTCGAACCACACGAAGAAGCAAGGATTTGTTTCCCGAAGTTCACCACCCACCGAGGAATGGCTACGTCTCCGTTGAGGAGCTTGTAAGGGACAATTCCCACAACAAGTCGGGTCTCTTTCAACCACTTTCCTCCTTTCCACTAAGGTGATCTTTTCCACGAAGAGGCAAGATCGCAGCCCTTACAAACTTCCTGCTGCTCACCACAACCTTGGGAGCTAGCCGGCGACACCTAGCCGTCTAGGAGGCAAACCTCCAAGAGTAACAAATGCACCAAAGTTTGTAGACTCGAAACCAAAGTGCTCAAGCTATGGAACCAGCTCTTGTTAGCTCACAAAGTCACTCCTAGGCTCACTTCCTCAACCCAACACAAAGATGATGGCTTGAATCCACAAATCTCACAAAGAGATGGTTGGGGAGAGCCACTAAGGCTTAGAGCTAGTTAGAAATGGCTTGGGACCTCAAAGAACAACACTAGAAGCAAGAACCCTCACCCGAAGAGGGCTTGGGGTATTTATACCCCTCAAAGGAGAAAACTAGCCGTTAGTCCCCGGCAGCACCGGTCGGACCGGTGCCTCACACCGGCCGATCCGGTGTACGAAAAACTAGCCGTTGGGCTAGCGGAACCGGTCGGACCGGTGCCTCGACCGGTCGGACCGGTCGAGCCCGAGTTACTCCCAAAACCTCTTTTAAAGAAACTAGCACTTCACCACCAAGATGAAATGACCCGGGTTAGGTTAGGAGGGTTTGTTAGCACACTCAAGGGCTAGATATTACTTAGGTCAACTAAAGAGCACTTTGACTTGGTCAACTCGCTAAGTTGCATCCCTCTTGATAGTACGGCATACCTATACTCAAGAAAAGAATTAAGGAGCTTCGATGATCTCTTGAGCTTGAACAATCTTCAATTCTTGCCATACTTGATCAATAACCATTTGAGGGCTTTCGGCATAGCCTTTGACTTGAGCACGTCCATACTTGAGCTAGTGACTTAGGATCTTTCCATATAGCATAAGAATGCACACTTGGATCCATGGTCACTCCATGTTGCCAATCTTAACGAGTTGATGACTTGCAAAGCTTCCCTCGGTTAAGGTTTGAATATGATACTTGAAGACCCACGGATGCTAGACCTTCACCCTAGCAAAACACTTATGGCGGCTTAGCTACGGCCCCAAAGATTGCTTAGTCCCTCACCCTAGCCATCTCGGTTGATCTGTTCATCACTTATCCAATCCACTTTGAGTTCCACTTTGCTTCACACGCAATTAACCTTCATTTGAAAATCCCGCTTCAAATGCTTGATCTTGATTGAAACGGATATGCAAGCTTCCATTTTTAGAACCATGGTGTGTACACTCATCATCTTGTTCTCTTTCAATAAACTCATGAAGTCTTGCACCATATACATGTCTTTGAAGATGATAGCCGAAATATTCATCCACAATTAAGTACATCAAAGATTGCTTGTGAATATATAGAGAAAACCCGCTCACAATCTTAGACAAAATCATTAGTCCTTCAATCGCCCTGTCATTCAATCCACCAAAATCCACTTAGGGGCCTAGATGCACTTTCAATCTCCCCCTTTTTGGTGATTGATGACAACTCGATTAAAGCTTACAAACAAAACATTAAAGTGCATTTAGATTCTTAGATATAGCTAGAGCTCCCCCTTAATTTGTGCCTTGAGTTGGATTTCAAAAAATTGGCCTTAAATGCCATTAGCACAAATTTGGAAGAAAAGACGTGTGAGCTCCCCCTATATCTTAGAATCAGTGGAGTGCAACATGTGTGAGCGACAAAATAAAATCCGTGATGCACAAGATATGCACACAACAAAGGGGAATGTATGGCTAGGCAAAGACCGGTCGAGCCGGTGCTCCCGACCGGTCGAGCCGGTCGAGTCCGACCAACACACAACTGGGCGGCACCGGTCAGACCGGTGCCCCTGACCGGTCAGACCGGTCAGGTCCAGTTAGCGCACAAAGCAACAGAAGTGCGTGCTATTTGGTCCAACGTGATCGGGCCAGGGTTGCAAGCTGGTTTAGATCACGTTGCCCCATTTAGCCAACACAAACAAACACCATTCAAAGCATGCATCACAATCTATCAATAAAGTCGCTTAAATATTACGTTAAGGTTTAAAACACACAGTAGCACTTACACAAATGTTCTCAAGTCCACTAAGATAAAGTTTTAACTTATTACATGGCTTATCTCAACAGCCAACAGGCACCGGTCAGACCGGTGCTGGGCACCGGTCAGACCGGTGCAACACAGACAGCAGCACAGACAGCATAAACTTGTGGCTTTAATCTTGATTCTTCTCCCCCTTTGTCATCAAGCATCCAAGAAGGGCCTGGAGAAGAAGCAGCTGCTGATCACAGTCCTTGAGACCCGTCTCCGGGGTGAGAGCTCCCTCCTATTTGAGATTTGTCAAGTATCCAATGCAAGGGAGAGTTTAGATAAATAGATTCCGGGACGGTGATTTGAGATGGATGAGCTATGGGTGCGCTGTGTTTACTGTAGTAATACGGAGTGTAGCCAAAGATCTCGGCGGAGAAGCGAGCGCCCCAATCTTGTACTTGCTCGGGAGGTGGACGAGGTTGGGGTGCTTGCTCTTCTTCCATGAAGGGAAACGATCCGGCCACATCGGAGGAGGAGGTACAAAGGGTGGAGGTGGAGGAGGAACCGATGAGGACGATCCTTGTCCTTGCTCGGACTCTAAGAACATGGGGCCATATTGGTTAAGCAAGTCCGAGTTGGCCCATCCTCTCATCCTTTCCTCAAAGGAAGGTATCTCAACCTCGTGGAGATTCCGGAGATGGTGGAGAGCGAGGTGGTTGAAAACCTTGGGCATTGTGCATGAGCTTCATCGTATCCCTCATTTGCTTGTTAGCCCGTCTTGACCTCTCGTTGCTCAACTTGGATGTCATGCCGGCTCCCGCACATCCCAAATATGAAGTTGAGAAACTTTTTCAAAGGGGAGGTGGATCCGCGTGGCTCCGTCCGGGCTGCCGCCACCCCACGGTCGACCGGTGCTCGGCACGGCCGGACCGGCGCCGCGTCCGAGCACCACGCCCGAGGCAAATCCGGCCGAGCTGCACCCTCAAATATTTCTTCCTCCCGTCCCGGTGCATGCTCAACTCTAGGAGATGGAAGCCGAGGATTCTTGCTAGGGTTGAGCTTCGGAGGCTTGTGTGTCACATTCTTCGGGAACTCTGTCTTTGCAACCTTTTCAATCATATACATGATGTAAGGGCTGTAGCTGCAAATCTTCTTGGGGTCCTCGGATAGATGCTTAATCTCTTTCCAAATGAAGTCTCCAACACTGAATTCCGGAGCTCCCGGCCTCAAAGCCACCATCAAGTTTTTCTGGAACTTTGTGATTTCTGAGGGGTTTCCATCTCTAGGTGTGATAGACACCCTAAGGAGCCTGTTTAGGACAGCAAAGGGTATAGAGGTTCTTCACCTTCCCAAAGTTAGCATGCTCACCACGAGGGTACATCACATGCAAAGCGTCCTTCTCCAGCTCCCCCTCATCATGGAGCTTCCTCAACTCCCCATCTCCCGCCATGATCCCAAAGCACCTCAAAAATCTGTGAAAGGTGATGGAGTACTTTTGGCCGTTGGTCATCCAAATCATAGCCCCGTCGGCCTCAATGTGACCAAAGTGCACCGTGGCAAAGAACTCGTGCGATGATCTCCTTGTTCCAATCTGTCGGAACCCCATAAGTGTCTTCACCCTTTGCCTCTCACAGTTGCTCATGACTTCATCAAATATAGGATCTCCTTTCCTAGCCATGTGCTCCCAATCCACATATTGTGCCTTGTGTGTGATTTTGGGCTTCTTTATAATCACTGTAGCATAGTAATCTTGCTGAAATTTGGCCCAAAACCTAGGATCCGACGTGGTCTTGCCCTCCTCATAAGGGTTCTTGTCCCTTAGCTTCTTCGTGGGCCTTGGTCATGCCGGCCCCGTGGTACTTCACCGCCGATCGGGGGTAAATGTAAGTAGGTGGCATGATCCTCAACCTACCCTGATCGTCGTCATCCTCATCCATAGCATCTACATCCTCCTCCTCATCCTCCTCATCCTCGTCCTCATCCTCATCCTCATCCTCGGCGTCACCGTCGACCCAGGCCTTCCGGTGCCTCCTCAACTCAAACGGACCCGAAAAGTCTCATCTTCAACATTGTCATCGCTGCTCGTTCCGTGTCACCTCCTAGATCAGGATCCTCAACACTTGCTTGAGTTGAGCGGCGTCTCAATCTCTTGTCGCCGATGTTGACAGAGCTGCCTCCTTCCCCAAAATCACCGGGGATAGCTCCTCGGCGAGTGAGGACTTCTTCTCTTCTTTTCTTTGCCCCTTCCTTTTCCCCGCACCATAGCTGCTGTCCTGAGTCACACATAGGATGACAAGAGTGTATAAGACTCTAGGAAAAAGATTGAATTGAATTGGAATTGATTCTTGAAAGTTCGGAACAATTGGGTCCGTTCGGGCCACACCGGTCGGACAGTGAGGGGCACCGGCCGACCGGTGCCACCCGCAACGAGCCAATTGCTCCCACATTCAATCCGAGCGCCTATCATTCTAAGATTTGGTCTAGATGAATAAAAGACATCCTAGAATAGATATGTGTTGAAAAACATGAAGAAAACACAATTTGGGGGTGGACATGCGCCACCGGCCGGACCGGTGACGACCACCGGCCGACCGGTGAAGGCCGTCCGACCCCAATTCGTGATTTCTCGCAATGTGTCCAACAAAACGTTATGGATCTATAGGAATGTCTTCTAGGTGATCTCGTAAGATGTTCTACCAAAGGGAATTCAAAGCTTTGCACCATGCAAGGAGATCGGGCAAAAGAAAGGTTTGAATACCTTTGGAGAGATGAACTCGAGTTGAATCCGAGAAACTTGAGGGGGGAAAGTGAAGAGGGGCCTTGAGAGATCCTTTTCCTTCCAATCTTGAGGCCTTTCCTTGGTTCAAACTTCAAATCACCATGGATTTTGAGAGAGGTGAAAGTGAGAAGAGGGAGGAGAGATGTTCACGGTTTGAGACAGTAGAGGGATAGAGGAGAGAGAAGAAGGGGGGTAAAAGGGGGTAAAAGAGGATTCCTTTTACTGTGGCCCCACGGCCGACGCCGGCGGCCACCGGTCGGACCGGTGACCGGCCCGCCGGTCAAGACAGAGAGGCCTTATCGGTTTTTCCGACCCACCCTCGGTAGAACCGAAGATCTTGATAAAATTCAACGAAAAGTCCTTATCGGTAGAACCGACACACCCTTGGAAGTACCGACCCTTTTCTTCCTTTTTGAGATTTTGCTCCTTGAAACTTCTCTAAAAAAGTTATAGGACAATTCTCATCCACTTAGGTTGCATAAACATGATTATGTGACTTCAAGGTCACCACCGGTCGGACGGTGGCTTGCACCGGTCAGACCGGTGCGCCCTTGAGAAACAAATTTTGAGCCACAACAAAGAATTTCCATTTCAACCTTTAGAGATGTTTTGGATATGAGATATTAAGATGATATTGATCCAAAAAACCATTAGTTCTTAGAAGAATGAGGATTAACCAATTTATTTGAGAATTCTTGATCCTTCCAAGATTGAGAGAGATAAGTAAGAATGGATTTTAGGGACTTGAGAGAATCCTCTTAATTGTGACTAGCCAACAATCAAACAAGTAGAACTATAGTCACAACTAAGTTGATTGGGTCACTAAGACAAAGAACCAAATATTTTTCAAAGAAAGCACACTTCCTATACATGTTAGTTGATTTTTTGAAAAATCTATCCTATACCACAAAGTGCATGCATCCACTTCAAATGAATGCCCTAACAAGCATATTTGGCTCATATCTTCATCCTTGAGGCACAAAGACGAGTGGAAGTAAAGATATCAACCAAATATCTAGAGAGGAGCACGAGAGGTTCACTTGAAGCAATTACATGCTAAGGAAAGCACACTAGCATGATATTATGGCCTAGATGCATTACGGTATTTCAATGAGTTTCGTGAAAACATACCTTTTCCTTAAGGCCATTTCATTTGTGCGTAAATTAAAATTTGATCGGTGTTAGCTCTTACTTTGTTCTTTTGGAAGTTACGCTTATCGAGAGCTTCCTTTAAGATGCACAAACGAATGAGACTACAAGATCACTTAGAAGAAATTGTTAGTCCCACAAGTGACACAAGTGTTGTAATGAGCTCCCCCTTAAGTAGTGCTAGAGAATTTGAATTTCTCGACCAAGGCACTTTGTTCAATTAAGAACTTGTTTAGGCTCATTCCAAAACTTGGTCACAACACATGAATGATTTGATAATTGACATGTGTTTAGCTTCTCATAACCTTCGACGCCAAATCACCCTTCTTCTTGAGGGTTTGGACAACCCCGGGTCACCCGGCACTCGTGTCGGGTCACCTCCGCAAAGATTCGTAGGCATATCGGGTCACCCGGCACTTGTGCCGGTCACCCGCCAAATTGCACTGTCTTTGCGTTGTCACCGGTCGGACGGTGCACATCACCGGTCAGACCGGTGACCACCACCTGACCCATTTTGGTGATTTTTCCTTCACTTTTCCTTGAGTGAGTGAATGTATTACTAATTTCAGTCCTGCAACCAAGGATAAGGCATTGCTCTACTAGAGAGCCATTAATAGCATCGAATGGCATGAGAAAGTAAATTTTCATAAAAATAGTCAAAGTCACCACCTCATGTTTTGCTCATGCAAGAATAGCATCACATGAGTGTTCGCTAAGGACCAAAGTGACTTAGACTCAATTGAGCGCATTAGTTACCGAGATGACATTGATTTCACGAATTACATGAGTTTGCTCTTCACATGGTCAATTGAATCCACCAAGATTTCCAAGTCCTCCAACCATGTGCTCAATGCATCTCTTTCAACCCGCAATCTCGCTAAGCATTTCTTGGTACCCAACACTTGTTGGGTCCTATTGGGTTAGTCACAAGGTGCTTAGGAACCCAAATATCTCTCATGCTACAATGAGGTGAACTAATCTCCCTCATAGCACAAGTTCTATTCTTATCGTTCCTAAGCTTGTGGAAATCATAATGGACAAGGTTTGATCTAGGAATGTTACCATTTGGACAATCCTTGCCCAAGTGACCCTTTTTACGGCATTCGTAGCAAATACGACTTTTGTTCTTGTTGGTCACACCATTCCTTGCAATTTCTTTTCTACACTTGCTTCGAGTCTTGTTCTTTGAGAAGGTGGCTTCCTTGCCTTGTTTGCTTGAAGTGAGGTCGCCTCGCGCGCACCGGTCCGATCGGTGGCATGCACCGGCTCGACCGGTCACGGTCGAGCCACTGCCCGTTGTAGCTTTTGGGCACGAGTCGGCAAGGTGTCCCTTCTCTCTGCACTTGTAGCACACCCTCCACTTGTTGGAGCTTCTAGGCTTCTTGGAGAGTGACTCTTGTGCCTTGTGCTTGATCGAGCGATATTGGGGTTTGGTTTGCCCAATCTCGCTCTTTTCTTGAATCTTGTTCTCGTGGGACCTTGTATGTTGTTGAGGGGTTGAACTAGTGGCGGTTGATCCCTTCCCAAGCTTCTTCACCATGTTTTCACGGTTATCTTGAGAAGATTGCACTTTGCTCTTCTCCTTCAACACATACAAGTCCTTTTGGAGCTTTTCGACCTCTTGCTTTAGTTTATCATTTTCTTCAACAATGAGGTCATCACAAGATTCTACAAGTACATGCTCAATGCTAGATTGGCTTGCTTGAGACAAACAATCATTAGCGCTAGATAAAACAACTTGAACTTGTGAGCATGTGCATGTGTGAGATAGAGGTTGTAGAGATTTTACCGATGAAAGCACAACCTCATGGGCTATCTCTAGTGTTGCATAAGAATCAACAAGCTTCTCAAAGGAAAGTTCAAGTTCATTGTGATTAGCTTGTAGGACCATATGCTCGCTAGTGAGCTTCGCTAGTTTGGCTTCTAGATCATCATTGGCATCTTCTTCTAATTTAGCTCTACAAGCAAAGGATTTGATGTCATGATCATATTTGTTAGCCAATGTTTCATACTTACAAACCAAGGATGCAAGTTCGGATTTGAGAAGCTCAAGTTCTCTTGACGAAGAGCTTGAAGCTTCAATCTTTTGGTCCTTAGCCCCTTTGGCTTGTCTCTTCTTCTTGCTTCTCTTCTCCTTCTTAGCCATCAAGCAAGTTGGTGTGCCCCCGGCCGGCACCGGTCGACCGGTGGGTGTCACCGGTCCGACCGGTCCCCTGCGAGGGACGGCGTCTTCGCTTCTTTGCTCTTCTTCTTGCTTGGGGTTTGATGCTTGATGATCAGGGGATGTTGTAGAGGTAGGGCACATCTCCACTGACTCATCTTCATCATCGCTCTCGAGTTCATCCCATTTGGTGTTTACCAACTCAAGTAGTAATTTCCAAATGAGATGAGCATCTTCGGAAATCTTTTTGCTCTTCAAGACAATATACTTTAGTTCTCTACATACACAGCTACACAAAAGGTTAGTAATAACGGCATTGAGTTGCTTCTTCTCCAAGTCCATTGGCGAGACACATGTCTCATCCTTTGGAAGGATACTCACAACCATAATGCTCTCAGCGGTAGGGCCCAAAACCTTAAGTGCAATGTGAACATTAGAGCACCAAGAAGAATAGTTTGAGCCATCTAGAGCTAGAGGCTCAAACGGTACCTCACAAGTTGTCGACATCGAAGAACTCCAAGCGGTTAAGCTCGAATCGGAGCACCAAGCTCTGATACCAATTGAAAGGACCTTGATGTCGCCTAGAGGGGGGGTGAATAGGCGTGACGACCAATTTAAACTTCTTTTCCCCAAACACTTGAGCTGACAGTGCTCCACCGGTCAGACCGGTGGTGGTGACCGGTCAGACCGGTCAAGCACTGGACTTCACAGGTGACACCGGTCAGACCGGTGCGCCTCACCGGTCAGACCGGTGTAGCACAGAGAACCTGCAAAAACAACTTCAAGCACCTCTTGGCTTCTAGCACGAACCAAACTCAGGGTGTGGCTTTTGTAGATGATCACAAGCAGAGTAATGAGCCCTGCACACACAAGTAACACACCCAAGTAGATCGAAGCGGAAGCAAATGAAGTATGCTAGAAAAACAACTTAGTGAGTCGAACCACACGAAGAAGCAAGGATTTGTTTCCCGAAGTTTACCACCCACCGAGGAATGGCTACGTCTCCGTTGAGGAGCTTGTAAGGGACAATTCCCACAACAAGCCGGTCTCTTTCAACCACTTTCCTCCTTTCCACTAAGGTGATCTTTTCCACGAAGAGGCAAGATCGCAGCCCTTACAAACTTCCCACCTTGCTCACCACAACCTTGGGAGCTAGCCGGCAACACCTAGCCGTCTAGGTTGCAAACCTCCAAGAGTAACAAATGCACCAAAGTTTGTAGACTCGAAACCAAAGTGCTCAAGCTATGGAACTCGCTCTTGTTAGCTCACAAAGTCACTCCTAGGCTCACTTCCTCAACCCAACACAAAGATGATGGCTTGAATCCACAAATCTCACAAAGAGATGGTTGGGGAGAGCCACTAAGGCTTAGAGCTAGTTAGAAATGGCTTGGGACCTCGGCAACAACACTAGAAGCGGCTACCCTCACCTCGAAGAGGGCTTGGGGTATTTATACCCCTCAAAGGAGAAAACTAGCCGTTAGTCCCCGGCGGCACGGGTCGGACCGTGCCTCACACCGGTCGGACCGGTGTACGATAAACTAGCCGTTGGGCTAGCGGCACCGGTCATACCGGTGCCTCGACCGGCCGGACCGGTCGGGCCGCCCGAGTTACTCCCAAAACCTCTTTTAAAGAAACTAGCACTTCACCACCAAGATGAAATGACCCAGTTAGGTTAGGAGGGTTTGTTAGCACACTCAAGGGCTAGATCTTACTTAGGTCAACTAAAGAGCACTTTGACTTGGTCAACTCGCTAAGTTGCATCCCTCTTGATAGTACGGCATACCTATACTCAAGAAAAGAATAAAGGAGCTTCAATGATCTCTTGAGCTTGAACAATCTTCAATTCTTGCCATACTTGATCAATAACCATTTGAGGGCTTTCAACATAGCCTTTGACTTGAGCACGTCCATACTTGAGCTAGTGACTTAGGATCTTTCCATATAGCATAAGAATGCACACTTGGATCCATGGTCACTCCATGTTGCCAATCTTAACGAGTTGATGACTTGCAAAGCTTCCCTCGGTTAAGGTTTGAATATGATACTTGAAGACCCCACGGATGCTAGACCTTCACCCTAGCAAAACACTTATGGCGGCTTAGCTACGGCCCCAAAGATTGCTTAGTCCCTCACCCTAGCCATCTCGGTTGATCTATTCATCACTTATCCAATCCACTTTGAGTTCCACTTTGCTTCACACGCAATTAACTTTCATTTGAAAATCCCGCTTCAAATGCTAGATCTTGATTGACAACGGATATGCAAGCTTCCATTTTTAGAACCATGGTGTGTACACTCATCATCTTGTTCTTTTTCAATAAACTCATGAGGTCTTGCACCATATACATGTCTTTGAAGATGAGAGCCGAAATATTCATCCACAATTAAGTACATCAAAGATTGCTTGTGAATATATAGAGAAAACCTGCTCACAATCTTAGACAAAATCATTAGTCCTTTAATCGCCTTGTCATTCAATCCACCAAAATCCACTTAGGGGCCTAGATGTACTTTCGGTTGGCGATCTGGGAAATTATGTCTGTAATGCTCGGGTTGTCTACAATTGTGACACAAACGTGGTGGAAGGTCTCAGGGCCTGGAGATTTGTTGCTGGGCTTTCTTAATAAGGCGCAACCTCTTCCTCTTCTTTTTCCTTTTTAACCTCGTGGCTCGCGAAGGTGTTTTACCAACGGGGAGTTGAGTGGCCTTATTAGTGTCACATCTTCGTTTGCCTTCACACGGACAAGTCTCCGTACAGGTAATTTCCCACTCACTTACATCTATCTCGGATAAGACTCGTTTGTTGCCTCGATTTGCCCTCTCTTCTTCTCTAAGATCCATTGGTAGTCGAGAAGATAGTAACATGGAGTCGGAGACCTCGGGGTCGGTCTTGATTAACATACTCCTCCAACAGATTGAACAAACGGGCTTGTTCGACCATGGAGGCAGATAAGGACTGAGAGAGGCTGTCTGCCAAACTATTCTGATATGGTTTCCCATAACGTCCTTGGATGATATCGGACACCATCTGGTTCAGCATGGAATTCTGCCCTTTCAACGGTTGAGTGGCGCCGACAATGGTGTTTATGTCACTCTGGGTAGGTACTTCGGGTGAACAGGGCTTGGAAGATTGGATCTTCTGTTGCGTTGGCGGCATTTGCTGTAGTTGTTGAGCCATTTGCTGTTGTGCCTGCAGGAGCTGGCACAACATCTCGGTATGTGCTGCTACAAAAGCTTCGGTCAGCGTCGTGGGCGGTGGTAGCGTTAGATCACTACTACCCGACACATCAAAACCATTGGGGTTACTTCGCACCGGTCTGAACATCTGAAAATTAAAGTCTCTAATTAATACATGTTCAGAATCTCACCTAGAAACTCATAACTCGAACATACTCTACGAGACTCGTTCACGGTAAGTAATGTGAACCGGACATCAACAGTCACAAGTATTCAATTTGGTCAGGCTTTGCTTACTCATCCCATAGTCGGGAATGCAGATGGAACAGAAGGTACAAGGTACGTTCCCTTACTACCTCATCGCCGTTCATGAGGAAGCGGGTGATGAATGTGCACATGCACAGCTAATAGCAGACATAATCCGCCTACGATACAGAGATACATCCCTATCAATGTCCAGCGAAACGACTCGAGCTCTTCTGAAGACGGAGTCATGGGTGGCAGCTTGGCTTGAATTCTTCTTTCGGTCTACTCTGAGATTCTCCTCGACGTCGGGAATGAAGACGGAGAACAACTTGCTCGGGAAGGAATGAAGTAGCTGGGAGAGATGCTCTAGTGGCAAAGTGGCCAAGGCTAGCTAGAGGTAGAACAAGAACATTGATAATGCCGAGCTCGGATGGAAATGGAGCTTTCGCATCGGTGGTTCCGGGTAAAGGGTTCCATTTATAACTGCTGCGGGGCTGTAACGGCCAGTTGACCCAGCCGGGTATCTGGTGTAGGCAACACGGAGCTCGACAAGGTCAGCTTGTGAGGTTTTAGCGTCGTGAGCACGGTTGCGGAAAAAGATGGCTGAGTGACGTCGTGCCGTCGTACGATCGTGACACTGACGCGGATGAGGTCCAACGGTCTATGGAATTGATCATGGTGGGGAGAAAACGAGAAAAGCTCGGCGTACAATGCTTTACGTTCGCGATAGCAACAAAGAGAAGCGTAGCAAAAAGCTTCGATCGATCTTGGGTTTACTTTCTTGCTCGATTCCGAGGATTTGAAGGTTATGAGCACGGATCGAGACAAAAACGCGATGGATGAATCCTTCATACCGACTATTCAAGAACCTTGATCGCTCAAGAGAATTTCTACGTCCAATGCTCCCCCTTGGCTAGCCGGAGGGAAATTGATGCTACAAGGTCGTCGAGATTTGTGGCGAGAGACCAATTCGACAGAGATTTCCAAAAGACCATTATGAAGAAAAAGAAAGGCTACTAAAAGAGTTCCAAAGTTTCCTTGGACGAAAGATAACTTCATGCGGAACTTCAGAATAATCTTGCTCACACCTTTACTTACTTCGTAAATTTGGGGTTTTCACAACTCATTGTTTTTAAGGTGTGAAAATTTTCAAAGTTGATGCGATGAACATGCTTGCGAAGACACTATGCACATGCTCATGCGGTATGGTGCTCATGATGCACGTTAGAATGACTTGGTTACCCATATGATGAGTTAGTGATCGCGAGAGCAATAAAAAGGCGAGAGAGAAAATTTGAGTGGTGAGTCGCTTTCTCACAACCAAGATACCTAGCGCGCTCCTAGTGGCGATCATGTGGCCGCAAACACACGATACCCTAGGTTCCGTCGCGGCACCTTCGGTTACGGGATAACAACATCACCAACAAGAGAGCGAAGAGGAGGGGTACGGAGTTTCATGCGGATACACGTTAGTGTACCCAAGCTTCCCAATGCATATGCTATGCAAGGCATGCTCAAAGGCAACATTTTAATTTAAATCACAAGGTTTTTAGCAAGACCGAAAAGAATAAGTTCGAGATCGAGGAATCGATTGGATCTTTGATTGGCACGAATTTTTCGGACCACGTAACTTGACCGATCATAACTAGCATAAATAATGCCTTACGAACCTTACCGCCGAAAGACATGTTTAATCCGGCATTACATTGATGAGGGTTTTCGAATTACCAACAACGTTTGGAATTACAACGCGGACTAGCCGCACAAGGAAGCTCCTAGTTCAACCAACCGCAATAGCTAACCGGTCGCGGTGATTTTACACTAGGGTTCCCTACGACACTACACTCTTACGACTTAGAATTTTATTTCCCATGTACCAACTTCCTAGGGTTGGATCTTCCATGCCGAGGAACTATGGTGACTCGAGTCCGGATTCTACTCCGGACTCTCCTTGGACTTCTTCAACATCTTCTTCTCCTCGCTTGGTCCAGGGAATGACAGAGTTCCGGAGGTGGAACTGCTACGGCTTCCGAGTTGATTCTCTAGTTCAAGCATATACTCGGTCATTATGCTTTGCAAGAAGAAATTCTGTCATGTATGATCTCGGTTAACTCTTGTATCTTGGCCTTGTCCTTGCGTCTTTCCTTCTTGATAGTAGCTATCATGGCTCGGGCTTCCTTCAACGCTTGAGCCGTACATTCCATTTCTTTAACTTTATATCTATAGATTTGGTGTCTATAGAATACACTCTCTCCCACCACCCTTCGGTAGGTGTCGTACATGGCTTCGAAAAGTGGACCGAGGTGACAAGATCGGGACTAGACTATAGTGAGAGTTGTTCTGAGCTGGAAGGATAGTTTCCCGTTCGCCACCAGGTACAATGTGTCGCTCAGGTACAGGAATTACTTTGGCTGCAGAGTTGGCTATCTCGGCAGGGTGCTTTCCACAGAAAGTTGTGAGTTCTTCGAGAGCAGCCTTCTGCACCGTGTCGGACAAGTTTCGCCCTTTTGCCTTACACTCCCACTCTTCCCAAGAAGGATTGGTCAGGCACTCTGAAATCTTCACCTTTACTTCACAACGAAGGAGTTGGCCTGTGGTCATGACCTCACGTGTCGAGTACTCTGGGTAAGTGGTGTACCCAAAGCCCTTCAGGGTGTCCCACAGAAGTGCAGGAAATCCACCCTCCTCGAGGTAGCTCACGAGAGTCCATGATTCCACATCAGCCGTTGTAGAGCCAGCGTTGTCCATCTGGACATAACGACAAAAGTGAGAATCAATCGGGTACGAGTGTACAGAGGTAACCCGATCCACGAACAAGGGTAGGGTTAAGGTATAGGGTCATTATGTATACCAAAATACCATCGTATGCTGAGCTCGAACGAGCAGGCATACCAAATGATACAAGGTTCTGGTAATCGGAAACGAACTTTCTAACTCAAACCTGAGTCCAGCACTTCTCAAATTTGCGTAGTAACCTAGCAAGGTTATGGGACTGAAGTTGGGTATGCAGGGTTGAGCTAGAAGGTTAGGAAAGTGCTTATTTAAGAGAGATTTCAAAAGGTTCTAGGGAGGTAGCAAGACAGGGGTTGACTAACCGAGCATAACTTGCAGTAGACCTAAGTTATGAACGTGAACTTTGGCGAGCAAAACTAGATTAGATTGGAGTAACCTAGGTAGAGATCACATAGACAAAAGATTCTGAGACGAGGACAGCAATCTAAGCAACAACTCTGATAAATTTATGCACAACAACACATCTACACTTGAGAGGCTAGGCGGAACAAACACACTATCACTATTTTACCTTAGAGAGCACGGAAAACAGACACGAGTTCAGTTTAGGTTTTACCATGACTTTTAGCATGATGCAAGACGTCCTATGCGTCCTCACAAGGCAATCAAGCCAAAACTCGAAGTCAGCGCCGGTGGCACGACTCATACACGTGTCTCCCTATAATAGCTAGTCGAGATCTAGTCGATGCTTACTTAACGACTTACGAAACGAGGTTAGTGTACCCGCAGAAGATCACAGAACACAATGAACCTTTCATGCCAGCACTCATGAAAGCGTCCACAAACAGTACCGTTCACTATAGAAACGACATCCATGCGTTAAGCCGCTGCATGGACAGCGTCCAACCTCGGACATCCTCCGTTTGAATGGAGCATATCCTTGCCTCACATACTCGACATGCGGAATGCTCACGTATGAAACACGTGGCGACACACAACTCATAAACAGACGCGAAGATGGGATCCATGGAATGGATCACTCCATCAACCCTCGCAATTCCCGTGATGCGGAACATCACACGTATAAAACACGTGGCTCATCTAGTTTGGTTGTGCAAGAAAGTAAGTCTGACATAAAGTAATGTGCTGGGAGTTAGCAAAATAAACCATAGATTAATAAGCCACCTGAAAGAACCCAAAAATTCCCTCTAGGGCCTCTCGGTCTATTTTATCCTTAACGGGCCTACGTGTCTTGCAAATCAAACAATCTTGGCAGTTTTTATTCCAAAATCATGTGATTAAGGTTGTTAGTTAATCTCTGGTGCATGCAATCGCTACGATACCGAACTTGTGACAACCCGCCCAGGAAAATACCGTACTATCGCCTAAAACCAATCCACTTTGGTTATTAAGCAATAGTAAAGTATCATCCTGTCGTTGGTTGCCGGGTTAACGCCCGGTAAATCACTTGGACATCGAACAGAGGATCGACACATGCATTAAAACTCATGCGGAGGCGAGTCCAGAGTACAACATGAATTAAACATTTTATTACAAACCATCGTTCCTGACATGGAGTAAAGATTCAGAGTTCAAAAACAACGGAAATAAAATAAACTAGCGCAACAGTAAACATCACAGGAGGCCATCCGTGATGTCATCACTTGTCGTCACCCATCCGGTCAACGCCACCTGCAACAACAGTTTTAAAGCAAGGCTGAGTATACTAATACTCAGCAAGACTTAACCGTTGGGTGATAACTACATCACCAACTCTAGACATGAAAGGCTTTTGGTCGGTGGAGTTCTTTTTGCTGAACGACTACTAAGAGTAGATCCTTACTTTCAATATTTTAGCACAAGTTCTAGTTGATTACCATTTCTACATGTGCCATCTAATTCAATCAAGAATTGGACAAGCAATTAAGTCATACAATCGTATTCCTCGAGTTCCATCATTATGGGATATCATGGCCAGTTGATTAAGCAGTCTCGGATAACGGTGAGAGGCCGACAATCGATTGATTTAAACCTTGCAAGGTAAACCCAAACACACGGTAGGCTGCCCCCGCAAGGACAACTTTCCCAGGCGGTTCCCAAAGGTCCTCGGGTTGGGAGCAAAGCCTACAGTCCTGGGTGCAAGGTTAGCTGGTATACCCCGCAAAGTATCCAATCTCACACAATACACCCCCTTCCCGGTAGCTAGCCGGTAAGGTGATTACTCAAGAGTAGTAGGGAAGAGTTCCCACACCGTCTCATTAAGGTACTAGGCTTACCGGTCCCATTCCCGGCAAATGTTTGGTACGTTCAAAAGCTTAGCCCACGAAAGCCACTGGACCGGAGCTCAATCCCATGCTCTTACCACATGAGCAATCCATTTATAAAGATCTTATGATTCCAACATAAGAACCTATTCTCGCGAGCGACGAACAACGCTCGACTTCTATCGGGTCCTATAGCATAGCGGCTATCGACCTAGCATACTAGTGATAGAGCATAGGTACCTAGGGATCATGCATCTAGGGTTTCAATTCAACTCCCGAAACGTAAATGCACAATCATAGCAACATAATTGCATAAGTTTGAAAGACGGGGTTAATGATCCGGGGCTTGCCTTCGCTGGCAAGGTTGGCCTTGGGCCCTTCTGGACTTGGGTCCAGGCCTTGAGTTACGTCCACGCACGGCAGCTCTTTGTCGGCACCTTCGTTCACTCCTTCCGGCATGAACGTCCGTCTATCATCAGAAAGATCTACACGAAGATGCAAATGCAAGATTTATTCGATGGTTTTTAATTTAATTAACCACAAACCATAAATGACAACCAAGGGGTGTATTTGTTGGACACATTCACCTAGATAAGAATACATTTAGCATACTCTTCCAAAAAGGAACAATATGCGTACTTTATTAGATATTGTTTTTGATGGTGATTGTGTACATATATACATAAGTAATTTAATTTAACTTCACAAACAGTAGTGGGTGAGTATATTTAGCCTTTTCAAATAATTAACAACCACACACAAGGTTATTAAGGGTGGGTTGGCGATTTTTCCTATTTATACCTTATTAAGCCCTTAATGGCCTCCAAAGCTTTTATTCATGAAATTAATTAGTAAAATTCAGTGGAAGGGTGTATTAAACACTAAACACCTATAACAAGACACTGGCCACATTTGGATAGCTAGAAATTAATTCTTTTTGAAAATAACAAAAGCTAACTAGAAGGACAAGGTAAATGCACACAAAGTTAAATAATCAACAAAATGATCCGGACTTTCTCACACATGTTATATGGTCCAAAACTAGCCTAGGGATGTAGCAGATACACCTAGAACTACTGTGGAATTTGAGTTATGTATTTTCAAAGGAAATCAAGCATAATTCAAGAATAAATATTTCGATAACTATAAAATTGTGATTAATTCACCGGAGGTGTGTTTTGAGATAAAAAGACAGTGTGCAAAATTTGGTTGCAAAATCCTAATTATTTGCAACTAGAAAATCATTTATGCGGATCTATCGAAATGGACAAACATTTTTATAAAAAGATTTACATCATAACTTTGTGCAATTTTTGGCATACGAGCTAGTTATGACCTAACACACAACATATCCGAAAATTAGCTACAGAGGATTTATGTATTTTGACATATTGCAGATCTAGGTTTTTCACATTTGTATTTTTCATGCAAAAACTAACAGGAACTAGCTCAGGCAAGAATAACAAAAGTTGTGGGATATTTCACCACGAACCCAAAAAAATTAGTTTTGAAATTTTCTGATTTTTATACAATTTTCCACGGAATTTACAAGAAACAGCCAAAGCACTTTTGCTATTTGAGTTACCCTTTCGCAGTGAGGCCCTCGGAAAGAACTTTTGTTTTGCAATGTGGCCCCTGGGTCGCGGCCAGCGGTGGTCCGGCGGCGATTCCGGCCGGGGATTGCCGGATTCCGGCCGGGGAGGGCGGGGGAAGACTTAAGGCTCACCTAGGGGTCGATTTGGTGGGTCGGACGGGGCCGGAGCGGCTCCGGCGAGCGAGCACGCCGGCGGTCAAGGAAGGTGGCCGCCGCGGCCGCCGTTTCCCGGCGAGGGGCGGCTCGGGGGGAAGGCGAAACGAGCCGGTGAGCCGTGGGTAGGGTGGAGGACGTGGAGGAAGGTGCTACTTGGCTTGCGGTCGGCCGGCAAGAACCGGAGCTCGCCGCGCCCGCCGGCCGGGCGCCGGCGGGCGGCTCGGTGCGGGCGGGGAGGCCGGTGCGCGTCGCGGCCGGGGGCCGTGGCCGCTTTTTAAGGTGACGTGCGGACCCCCTAGTGGCCGGCGGACCGGCGGAGGACGCCTTGGGACGCGCGCGCGCCGGGACGACGGGGAGCGGACCGGCGGTCCCTCGCGTGCACGCACGGCGGCTCGGTGCTCGAGGCGTTCCCGCGTGCAAGACCTCGGGAGGCGAGCCGCGGCCTTGGGAAGGCGCGAGGAGGCCTCGGAAGGCACGCCGGCGGGACCGGACGCCGAGGCGGCGGCGGCCCGCGGCGCGGCGCGGCCGGGTTCCGCGCCGCACTTTCGGACCGAACCACTTCGAGCATGATTTTCTCCCAAGACTTGAATACAAGTGCACAAAACAATGAATAGGAAAGTTGTAGATCTAACTACCCCCTACAACTTTCACAAAGGTCGTATAGTGTTTTTCTCAACGGATTTTGCAGGAACGTCGTGCCAACATTGAATGTCGGCCTGTCCCTGTGAACAGGAGGTACTGACAATTGATCAAGTTTTTCACCAATTTCCACTCAAAATTTGAAATGCCAATCTACATGAAAGTTGTGTCCCTCAACAAGATGGACAACTTTCATAAAGGTAGATTTTGAAGTGTTTATGTGAATTTTGGAGAACGCGGCAAAAGTTTTGGACGACATTCGCTGACGTCATTGCACAAGCGGGGTTTGACCGTGTCTTTGACCAAGGGTTGACCACGGGTGTGTGTAGACTTGGTCAAAGGTCCTAATAGGGTTCATTGGCGAGGTTTTCGGGGTGATGACCCTGGTTGACCTAGGTTTGACTGATGCTCGGCCGGTTTGACCCGGCTGATCCGGTCATTAGCATTAATGATGGTAATTAAAAACCTGGGGCGTCACACAAAAGGACAAGGACATCGGAAGTGCGAGTGTGCAGAGTTCAATGGAGCAGGCACGAAGTAGAAGAAGCCACATGGGAACGAGAGGACGCGATGAGGAAGGAGTTTCCCCACCTGTTCGGGAACTAGCCGAATCTCGAGGATGAGATTCATTTTAAGTGGGGTAGGTTTGTAACACCCGCGTTTTTAGCTCTTAATAAATCACCTACTAAATCACGTGTGTTTTCAAACTTTTCCGCTGAGCTCAATTATCCCCTTCGAAACCCCAGTCTTCTTCCCCCTCTCTCACCCTCGGCGCGCGTGCCGCAAATCCCGCCGGCACCGCCCGCACTCGTGCCGTCGCCCACCGCCCGCGCCGCCCCGCCACCGCCGCGCCACCGCACCGGAATCCCGCGCACGCCGCGATCCCGCTGGCCGGTCCGCCACGCCATCACTGCCGTCCCGAAATCACATTGACGCCCGAAACCAGAAAACCCCGCAAAATCCCTTCCCTCCTAATTTTCCTAGGATTTCTCCTAATTCTAAACCCCTTTCCCCCTTCCCTTTCTTTCCTTTTTTCTTTTTTCCTTTTCTTCCTTTCCTTTTTCCCTTCCTTCTTTTCCCTCTTCCCTTCTTATTCCTTCGGTCGAGGCCGAACCGACCGCGCCGGCCCGGCCCGGTGCGCCTCTCGGCGCACGCCACCCGGCCCCGCTCCCTCCGCCCGAGACGTCCCATCCGCACCGCGATGCGACACCTCCCCGATGCCCGACGGGTGCGGCCGCCTTAAAGGCTCCTCCGCTCGAGCCATCCCCTCCAACACCACCGCCACCGCCGTCCGCTCCGCGTCGCCGCTGCCACGGCCAGCTCGCCCCCTGCACGACGGGTCTCGTCCAACAGCGCCTGTCTGACCGCAAATCCTGTCGGTCAAGTCCACGTCGGGACCTTTCCCGAACCGCCATTGCAGGCCGCAGGAACTCCTCGAGCTCGAAAAATTGGCCGCCCAAACCGCCTCTCCGCGCCTATAAATAGGGGCCGACAGCTCCCCGGCTCACCCCGCACCGCCACGACCAAGCCCCCCTCCCTCTTGAACACCGCAGCGCCACCGCCACTTCCTACCCCGACCGCGGAGCCGCCCTACAAGCAACCATAGCACAAGGAGAGCACGGGAATCGATTCATCTCGGCCTCCTCTCCATTTTGGCCCACTCCCCCCGCCGCCGCCGTGCACGGACCGCCCCCCCCCCCCCCCCCCCCCGCCCGCTTGGTTCTTCCCCTCCCCCCCTCCGTTCGAATCGAGGGAGGGAGGAAGAAGATGGCGGTTTTGCGAAACCCCCCCCCCCAACCTTCCTTCCTTTCCCCCAACGAATTTCCCCCCTCTATTTCTCTCTCTCCTTTTTCAAATAAACCCTACCCCTTTAAGCCATACCACCAAAACAACCCCCCCCCTTTACAAATAGGCCCTTGGGCTATTCTACTTAAACCCTCACCCCGTCTAAATACTATGATTAGGCCCGTCAAACTTAACTACTAATAGAACCTTAACTTCATAATTAGTCCTAAACACCCCTTTAACCCATCATTTCATGCGCAATTTTAATTCAAACCGCGCCCAAAATTCATCACACCCGTCTCGGGTATACCCCTACCAATCCATCATACAAACCTCCTGCATAACATTTATTCCTCCATGTTATCCAATTACTTTTCCTCGAGCTCAGCCGGTAAAATTGTGTGTGCTTGTATTGATTGCATGCTTGCTTGTGTGCGCTATAGCCGATGGAGTAAACGAAGGAGGGTACCACGAGTCGGAGTTTGGAGCCGAGTACTGCGAGCAGGAGCCCGAGATCCCGAACCCCGAGCCGGCACTCCCCGAGGACTTCGAAGACGGCAAGTTCAATCTCATCCTTTGATGCATGCTTTGGTCCCAGTTTTATAAACACAACCCTATACCCATTTTATAAATTGCATATTGTTTTACTGCAAAAACCTGGTAGGATAGACACCCTTGATTGCTATGATTGACCTTTGTTTGGCCTAAATGATTGGTTTAAAAATGTGTGAGTGCTTTAAAAATGGAAATGGGATATTTTGGAAAATGAGTAAAGAACTGGGTAGACGGGATGGACGTGTGTGTCAGGAGAATGGGTGAGCTCGTACCTGTGTGGTTGAGCATGTTGGAGATGTCTATCTTGTCGTTAAGGACCGGGTTGTGTGACATCTCACCTGACCCAAGTTATTGTACTACCACTCGACCGTTGTATCTAGCAACGGCTTAGCATAAATCCCACTAATTAATCTACTTGCCATCTAGTGTGCGGGTGAGCAGCGAGAGACCAAGGAGTAGGGGTACGATCTGTGTGAGGTACGCCCTGGTTACCCTTGGTTGCTTCCGTGGTGGCTCGTAGGGTTAGCTAAGGTGGGTAATGGCTTTGATAGGATCCGCACCGGCACTGAGGTGTTCGTGTGGCGGTACCCTACTTGTGGGTAAAGATGTGTTAACACCAAAATTTGGTAAGGAACCCGACTTGTGGGTCCAGCTCGGTAAGGAGTCCGTCTGGCGGAAGGAAGGTTACCTCAGATGCATTCGGCAGAAAGATCCGCGGTCGGCTATCTGCTTTCGTTCGGCAAAAGAACAGTTGAGCTGATTTCGCGGGATTGTATGGTGACGTGGCTCAAGCAGGAAGGATGAATGGATGGATAAGCGCTCAAGCTTAGAGATAAATTAGGTATCGAATCCATTCGAGGTTGTGCTTGGCAGGGTATAAATATGAGCCCTGGTTGTATGTAAAAGAGACACAATCATTCTCAATACAAACCGGCCTTACGCCAAACCCTAGAGTCCATTTGTCGTGTCGTCGAGTTCTTCGAGAGGGTTCATCGATCCGTCGACCTCCGTGAGTACCGGCAACCTTGTATCACGTCTAGTATCATGCGGTGGATTTAGATTTGATGCAAGTAGTCTTGTTACCATGCTTAGTGTCATGCGGTAGATTCAAGCTTGGTTCAAGAAGGTTTGTTGTTAGGTCATGAGCCATGCGGTAGGCTAAGATCTGGCTTGAAGCTAGTTATCGGCTCTATTGGATTTTGGCAAGATCCAATAGATTCATTAAGTTACCCCGTGTTGCTTTGAGTTTTTTGCTTTATGTTTAAATTCATGCAACACCTCTTTGCCCAATCTAGATGGGTTTGGATCGGCTTTTTACCTTTTGGTGATCCTTATGCGAGTCAAGTTCGTGCTTTGGGTTAATTCAACACGTGGATCACGTGCTCTTCGGATAGCCGAAACCGAATCGATCTAGGTTGCTACATGTTGCGGGTTCAAACTTGCCAACGTTTGTATAAATCTTGAAAGAACTGAGTATCACGCGGTAGATGCGAGGTTTTTGGGTTGCTTTGGAGCTAGTCATCCGGTGGATTAGATTTCAAATCAATCCGATAGATTTATTTCACTTGGTAATGTTCGTTCCTTCTTCATGGACCCCGAATCGGTACGTTCGGCCGTATTCGGTTATGTTTCTCACGAGTAGAACACGTGCGTAATTCATGCTTTAAGTAATGTATGCTTTTAGCTTTCCATATTTAGATTGTATCATGCGGTGGATAGATCTATTTGTGGAAAGTGGTGCGATCCCCGTGCAAGTTGTATCATGCGGTGGATAGATTTGTTTGGCATCATACCCGACGGATTTTAAAGCACCTAGACATGCGGTAGACTAGTGCTTTGGATCTATGCATGCTTGCTCATTACATGTTTATGTTCGTGCTTTACTTCATTTATTTATTTAATGTTGATCACCATGGGGGTCGGTCGCGATCTTACGCACGTGCATCTTTGCCCAAACAAAGACCGATCGTCGTCATGCTTGTCGGTGCGGAATATGGTCCCGACACTAACCATAGAGAAAGCGCCGTGGTCTATCCCTCAATGGTCGATGCTAAGCAACAAGAGACACAAGATTTATCCCGGTTCCCGCCGAGGGGGCCATATGTCCGGCGATGGTGTGCTCAAGGCACTATATTGCTCAAGCACCGGGGGTGCTCGTAGTGGGGCCGCTACAAGCAAGGCGGGAGAGGAAGCGTGCTTCCAAGTCCCCGGTGTAATGGCCGAAGATGTTGTGGGAGAATGAGAAGACAAGTGCGTGGCGCTGCTTGTCTCCTGTGGTGTTGTCCGTCTTTCCCCCCGCGGCAGGGAGGGTTCGTCCCCCTTTTATAGATTAAGGAGGGACCGAATCACATGCGCGTCGCGCTATTTAGCTATGTGAAGGGGCGTGGCGTGCTATGCTGTAGAGTGGGCGGCCTTCCGGACGATCCTCACAGCGATCCGACCATCATGGCCTACCTTGTACCCGAACAGTGGCGGTTCGAGGGTAGAAGGGCAGCGGGTGGTGGTGACGTCTTCTGATAGGCTCGAGGGAGCTGCTGACGTTGGCCCGTACGGAGTACAGAATTAGGTAAGGCGGCGTCCCGTTCCAACGCGTTTCACAGTGCTGGAGTTGTTGCTACAGCGCCTGGCGTGCGCACCCCGCATGCGCGGGGACGCGCGGCCATGCCGTAACAAGTGGCGGGGATGGCGTTCCACCGGCCTAGCGCCTCCACCTAATCCCGTAGGATCACAAGAAAGCAAATCGAGGGTGCGACCGGCCCCCTTCGAGGGCTCGGCGCGTTAGCGCATCTTGAGCAGCGCACGGCGTCACGGGACCGACACCGGCCGCGCCGCACGGTCCCTCCCCACGGTGATGGGGATGGGCTCCCTCCCCGGGGAGTTGGTGCGGCGGCACCGGGCGCGAGCCCCCGGCGCATGATGGCTCCGTCCCGCCGGTGTCGGGGCATTAAACGCCCGTATACGGGGGCGGCGTGCGCATGCGGGACGCCCTCGAGCGAGGCGGACCCCGGTCGAGGGCGGGGCGGATCCTCGAGCGAGGCGGAGCCTGCTCGAGGGGGAGCAGGCCCTCGAGCGGGGCAGAGCCTGGCCGAGGGAGGCGTGCACCCTCGAGCGGGGCGAAGCTTGCTCGAGGGGATCTTCAAGAGGGCCGTCTTGGCGGGCCGTCGAGGTCCCTGCGACGTGGGCCGTATCCTGCATGGTTAGGCAAAGTTTGTTTGGCTTTGTTGCGGGTTTTAAGTGGGGATTTCCCGGTTGTTAAAGGGGACCCCTAGGGCTGTCCCCGACAGTAGCCCCCGAGCATCTGTGGGTTTGCCATTGAGGCTCCCGCAGATGCTGGAGCCTACTGATAGGACGTTCTTCCCTCCTTGTCTCGCGAACGCTTTCCGCGGGGCCGCGTCAGCGGACCCGCGGTCTAGCCCTCGAAGCCCCGGGGAGTGTGGATGCTCCCCGCAGGGGTTAACCGTGAGAACTGGTCAGAGGGCGTGGCACATGTTTCAACCGGCGTCGGCAATGTCTCAGCCGGCTTCGGTGGCGCACGCGCTGCTGGCACTGTCTCCGGCGGGTGCGAGCCAAGGAGGTGTAGCCGTGCGTCAAGCCCCCGAGCCTGGGCCCGTTCGAGGCGATCGGGTAGAGCTTTACGACTTGTTTCTTAACGCGCCCTCGCCGTCCCTCCGCGGGACGGAGGGTGAGGTTTCCGCAACCCCCATCGAGCGGGTCGCGAATTGCGGATTCCTCTTTGAGCTGCTAGTGGGTGGTTCGAGTGGACGCCCATGCCCCGTTCGATAAGGGTAGGCTACGTGGTCCAGAGACACGTCCATTGAAGCGCTTGCGTGGGTTTGCTAGGTGGGGCTCGGTCCCGTTCGATAGGGACCGAGGGCGCGGAAGCTCTCCCTCGGTGGGATCCCCCGGCTAGGCCGCCCTCGCCGGCTCTCGAACACGATATGTGGGGCACCCTCGAACCGATGGGCTCGAGGAACGGCTCGAATGCGCGTGCCTTCGTCGTCCCCGACTCGCGATGCGGTGCGCCCGTTCGAACCCGTTGAGGGTCGGGCTTCGAACCTCCGATCGGTAGGGCCGTGCGGGGGAGGCGCCGGGCGGCCCCGTCTTTTGCGTTTGCGGCCGTCGAGGGGTCTGGCCGAGCCAGCCCTCGAGGCGCTGGTCAGCAGCACAGCGTGGCATGGGTGCTTGTGGCACCTGCCCTGTTTCAGGCAGGCCCCGGGGCGACCTTCTCACGCTTGTGCCCCTTAGAGGGTTGAATTTATCCCGAGCCAGGGGCTCGCTCCGCTCGAGGGTTTTGCGTGGCATGGGTGCTCGCGGTGCCTGCTTTACTTCAAGTGGGCCCTGGGGCGACCTTCTCACGCTGATGTCCCTTCGAGGGTTGGATTTTTTCCGAGCCAGGGGCTCGCTCCGCTCGAGGGTTTTGCGTGGCATGGGTGCTCGCGGTGCCTGCTTTACTTCAAGCGGGCCCCGTGGCGACCTTTTCACGCCGATGTCCCTTCGAGGGTTGGATTTTTCCCGAGCCAAGGGCTCGCTCCGCTCGAGGGTTTTGCGTGGCATGGGTGCTCGTGGTGCCTGCTTTACTTCAAGCGGGCCCCGTGGCGACCTTCTCACGCCGATGTCCCTTCGAGGGTTGGACTTTTCCCGAGCCAGGGGCTCGTTCCGCTCGAGGGTCCTCCTTGCTTTGCAAGGGACCGGGCCATTAAATGCCCCACAGTAGAGGTTGCGGTTTCACGGGCGCGCCTTTTCAGGCGTTGCGGCCGCGCGCGCGTAGTGGGCGGCGTGGCAGGCGGACATGACCGCCTGCCTCGGTCCCTGCTAGTCTTCACCGTGATGATGGCCCGTTCGCGGTGATGTGGCCGCTGTGGTCGTGGTGGGGCCCGTTCGTCAGCGTGAAGAGAAGATTCCCTGCAGTTAATGCGCGCGGGACATCCGCTCCGGAGAGCTCGCCCGCGGCTTATAAATCTGAGGGGGGGAGCAGCGGTTTTTTACCTTAGCGCTCCGCCATTTTAGCCCCCCGTGCATTCGTCTTCGCCTCGCCTTCGCCACCGTGCGGCTGCGCCATTTGAGTTCTTCTTCCTCTTCCCGTCCTCCGCTTTCGCATTCCTTTGCCCTCTTCCCATGGCACCGCCTTCGCCTGTCACGATTCTTGACCCGTACGCCTGGGAGAGGTCGTCGGTGACCCCGCTGGCTCTCAACGAGCTGGTCACCGCCGGCCGCTTGGCGGCGAATGAGGAGGGTCACTCGGCGGAGTGGATAGTGCCGCCGGCGGGGGACCGCGCGCCCAACCCGCCGAAGGCTACGTGGTGAGCTTCATCCGCTTCCACGAGCGGGGCTTCAATGCACCGGCGAGGCGCTTCATGCGCGCATTGTGCCACTACTACGGCGTGGAGCTGCACAACTTCGCGCCCAACGCGATTTCGCGGCGGCCACGTTCGTGGGCGTCTGCGAGGGGTATCTGGGGATCCCCGATCCAACCGGGAACTCGGGTACACCTCTTCCGCGTGGAGCTCTACACGCAGCCCACGACGGAGCCGAGGGACCCGCCGCGCGGTGCGCGCCGGCGGGATGTCGCTCGCCCTGCGGGGGCAGTTCAAGGACCACTACATCCCCTGCACCATGACGACGAACAACGCCGGCTGGGAGCGGGGATGGTTCTACCTGCGCAACGCCGAGCCCGGCCTTCCCCCCTACACCGGTCGGGTGTTCAAGGAGAAGCCCAGCTCCTGGGGCTACGGGGTGTCCACGGCCCAGCACCGGAGGCGGCAGGACTCGGTCCTGGCCGCCCTGAGGAGCCTGTCGGAGCAGGGGCTGACCGCGATGGGCGTCCTCGCCTTCCTCCACCATCGGCGGGTCGTGCCTCTGATGGAGATGCCGCTCTGCATCTTTGAGATGACAGAGGCGGCGGACCCCGTCGCGTTGGCGAGGTCGCAGATGCTCCCGACCCCCCTCGGGCGGCCGTATGCGCTCACCCGCGGAGCGCCATCGACACCCGGATGCGGTGCATCCGGACCGGACCCCCGTGGGACCCTCGAGATGCTCCCCACCGGCCCGCCGGTTAGCGTGATTCTTGATTCGTTTTATTTCTTGGTGCCGCTTTTGTCTCCCGACGCGCCTTCGACGTTCCCCGCATGCGGCGGTGAACTTCACCGCCTCGAAGTCCGTTTCGCCCACCCCCCCGACTCCCGCGCGCTTGGTCGGGCGGCGCGGCGGCGGGAGCGGGGAGCGGGCGGCGCGCAGGAGGGAGCGCGTGAGGCGGCACAACGAGCGCCGCGAGCGTCGGAGCGCGGAGTACCGGCGGCGCGAGGAGCTGGGGCTCTCCTCCCCAGGGACCGAGGAGTACTCGTCCTCGGAGGAGGACGAAGAGGAAGAGGCTGAGGGGCGGGGCCCCTCTGACAGGTGGGAGCCCTCGCCCCCGTCGCCGGAGCCGGCTCCGGCGGCAAGGGCGGCATCGCCTGGGGCGGGCGCGGCGCCCGCCGCCGGGCAATCGACAACGGGGGTGGCGCGCTCCGCGGAGGCGCCGGCGTGTGCCGCGAGGCGCGCACGGCAAGCGCGCCCGTGCGCGCGCGTCAAGCGTGCCCGCGTGCGGGCGAGCGCGCCCGTGCGCGGGGCGAGCGTGCTCGCGCGTGCGGCGGCGTCGTCGGGGAGGCGCGGCGGCGGGTGCGCCGGCCGCGCCGGCCTCATCCGCCGAGGCTTCGAGGAAAAGGAAGCGCGCCTTTTCCTCTTCTAGGTAAGGGGCTCGATCCTCTACTTGGTTTAATTTTTTTTGACGACCGGGCATTCTAACCCTCTCGTTTGTGCCCGCGCGGGGGTGGTGCCAATTGTGCCTCCCCTCGCACCGGCCAAGGTGCCGAGGGCGGACGCATCCGTCCCCACCCGGCGGCGCTCATCGAGGGCGTCGCGGGCGGGGGCAAGCACGGCGGCGGCGGGCGAGAGCTCGCGAGGGCCGGCCGAGGCCCCGAGGCCTCGGCCGGCGGATCGGCCCCGCCATGGCGCGGCCGGCCGGTTGCCGGGGGAGCGGCCGACGCCGACCATGGCGAGGCGCAGCCCACGGCGGCGGTCGTGGCGGAGGCGCGGCCGATGGTGGGCTGCTGCGGTGGAGGCACAGCTTGTGGCGCCAACCGCGGCGGAGGCGAGGGCGAGTGCGGCCCGCGGTGGCACCCGTGGTCGCGGAGGCACGGCCGGAGGCGGTGGGCGCTGCGGAGGGCGGGGCCGGCGCCCACGGCCGCGGGGGGCGCGGCCGCAGGCGGTGGGCGCGGCGCCACGTCAGCGCCCGCGGCCGTGGAGGCGCAAGCGGAGGCGGGCGAGGGGCCCGGAGCCCGCCGGCGGTTTCCGCGGTGGAGGTGTTGGAGGTCCCGGACGACGACTCCCCGCCGCCGGGTGGGACCGGTGGGCGAGCTTCCCCACTCGCTCCCCGAGCCCCGTGAGGGGGCCCTCGTGAGGCGGCGCGAGGGTCACATGGTGGCGGGGGACCGAGGACATGGCGCCGAGGCCTCGTCCTCCCGCGCCGGCCATGCCGCCCGTGTAGAGGGGGCCGTTGGCGATCCGCCGCCCGCGTTCGCCGACGCCCCGGGGAGAAGCGAGGAGCTCGGGGAGAGCTCCGGAGCCACGGCGCCACGCTCGACCGCGCGCTGAACGAGGCGCTGAGGGTCCATGGCGGCCCTGCGTGGCGCGTCTTCCAGGTAGGGCGTTGCTGTTCGTTTTCTTTCTCTCGTTTTTGTGCGCTGTTTCTGTGTCATGGCGCTTACGGGTTTCGAGTTGTGGGTGACAGGAGCTCGAGCGCCGCACCCATGACAAGTACGACGCCTTCGACCGGGTGAACGTCGAGCTCCACCAGCTCCGGGAGCGATGCGGCGCTTTCGACGCGCTCGCCGATGCCCTCAGGACCCGGACGGCTGGTTGGCGTACCGAGCCGTGGTCTTGCGCGACGAACTCCCCGAGAGCACGAGGCAGACCCGTCGCGCCGCTCTAGCCTCAAGCGGATGCGCACGGCTCTCGTCGATCGTGATGAGGCGCCGTGGCGGCGCGCTCGGACTCGGAGAAGATGCGGATGCCGGCGACCAACCGGGAGGCGGAGGTGGCCGGCGTCCGCGGCGAGAACCGGGGGCTCCGCTCATCGCTCGAGGGGGCGCAGGTGCAGCAACGCCGGGGCCGAGGAGCGGGCGCGCGGGCCGGAGCAAGCGGGCCAAGGAGGCCGACGACTTGAAGGCCGCCCTCGACGCCAAGGCCGCGGCGCTCGTCGTCGGCCGGGGGAGCAGCTCCCCGCAGAGCGCACCGCCCGCCAAGGGGCCGAGGGGCGGCTCCGGCGGAGCAGGCCGCCCTCGTCGACGCTCGGACGGCGCTGGACCAGGAGCGCGTCGCTCGCGAGGCGGCGCAGAAGTCGTTGGCAGAGCGGGACGCCAAGCTCTCTAAGACCGAGGGCGAGCTCATTGTGCTCAGTATTACGAGCGCAAACCAAGAGCTGGCCCTCCAGGAGCAGGGTGAGACCGTCAAGGGCCTCGAGCTGGCGGTCGAGGCCGAGCGTCGTGCCCTCGAGGTGGAGAGGAAGCAAGTCGAAGGTGAGCCATTGTTCGACTCTTGCCTTGTTGAGTTTTCTGTTAGAGGGCTCGCATCCCCCTTTCTGATTTCTTTCTTGTCTTGGCAATTCTAGGCTTGCGCACCGCTCTGGGGCATGCAGCTGAGCGGTCCGAGGCGCTGCAGGCTTCCTACAACTCCTCCGAGCGGGAGCTGCAGGAGCTGCGTGGTGCGGCCCTCGAGACCGCCAAGCCGTGGAGGAGGGCGAAGCACGGGCGGCGGCTCGGCCGCCGCCGCCTGCGTGCCCTTGGCGGCCATGTCACCGAGCGGATGCGCCGGGCGCTACATCTGGGCATCCAGAAGGCCCTCGGAGTGGTACGATCCCACTACGAGGTCAACTTCGAGGCGCTGGCGGAGGGCTACATCGTTCCCGAGGGCGTCGAGGACGAGGTAGCGATGGAGCGTGTGGATGCGCTCGCCGTCGACGCCGCCGGGTCGCTCGCTGAAGCCTTCGAGGAGTTCCTCTTCCCGGACGCTGCTGACGCTGCCGCTCCTCCCGCCTGAAGACAGTTGGGCGCTAGGCCTGTTTTTATTGGTGTATCAGTATTCTGGTCGTGCGGCCTTTGTAAATAAACAAGTTGTCTCAATCGTAAACATTCGTTGATACGAAATGAAATCTTTTGCTTATTGCGCTTTTTTGTTTCTCCTTCTTCCTGAATAGATTTTACTTAGGGGAGTTCGATTTTCGCGGGAGGCCTGCTGGGTTGGAGGCGAGAGAGAAGGGCCATATCCTCGCAGCGTAGGCTATCTCTGGCTCGCGCGCTCCTTCCGCTAGGCGCCCGCGCCCTGTTCGAATCGTTGCTCGAGGCTGGAGTAGGAAACAAACTTAGCGCGTGTGAGTTTCTTTGTTTTTGCGCGAAAATGGGACCATTTTGGGGGGGGATGCCCCCGCAGGTAGCCCCCAAGGGTAACTTGGGTTTCGGGGGAAAGCCGAGTTGCCCTTTCCATTAGACTTATGGTATTTACATGGTTGTCACCAACTCGGGGCGTTGGTCATATGATTTTTACAACAAAAAATACTTGGAAATCCTAGCTAGGGGTAGAAGCGACGTAGGCGTTGGATGTTCCAAGTGTTGGTGAGCTCTTCACCGTCCTCGTTGGCCCGCCTTGTACGTGCCGGCTTGAGTACCTTCACCACGACGTAGGGTCCCTCCCATGGGGGCGAAAGTTTGTGGCGCCCTCGGTTGTCTTGGCGTAGCCTTAGGACCAGTCCCCTTTGCCTGAAGTCCCGTCGACGTATCTTGCGCGTTTGGTAGCATCTTAGGGACTGTTGATACCTTGCGGAGTGCATCAAGGCGACGAGGCGTGCCTCGTCCAGCTGATCCAGCGAGTCCTCGCGAGCTCGCTGGTTGGCCTCCTCGTCATAGCCTCGAACCCTGGGCGATCCGTATTCTAAGTCCGTGGGGAGGACGGCCTCCGCGCCATGGACTAGGAAAAACGGGGTGAACCCAGTGGCTCTGCTCGGGGTGGTCCTTAGGCTCCACACAACCGCTGGTAGCTCTTGGAGCCATTTTCGCCCAGATTTGTTTAGCCGGTCGAAAATTCTGGGCTTGAGGCCTTGTAAGATCATGCCGTTGGCACGCTCTACTTGGCCGTTGGTCTGTGGGTGTGCCACAGCTGCCCAATCCACACGAATGTGGAATTTGTCGCAAAACTCCAAGAACTTCCCCGCCCGTGAATTGGGACCCATTGTCGGTGATGATGGAGTTTGGCACTCCAAAGCGGTAGACGATGTCGGTGAAGAATGTTACCGCTTTGCTCCGCCCCTGAGGTTCGTGATGGGGCGCACCTCCACCCACTTGGAGAACTTGTCGATCGCGACCAACAAGTGGGTGAAGCCCCCGGGCGCCTTCCGCAGGGGCCCGACGATGTCCAGCCCCCACACGGCAAATGGCCATGTTACGGGGATGGTCTGTAGGGCATGAGCGGGCAGGTTGGATTTGCGGGCGTAGAACTGGCACCCTTCGCAAGTGCGTACGATTTCGCTGGCGTCCACGACCGCGGTAGGCCGCAAAGGCCCCGGCGGAACGAATTGCCCACGAGGGTACGAGGCGCGGCGTGGTGGCCACAGATTCCGGCGTGGATGTCCCGTAGGAGCTCGCGCCCCTCGGGGATGGGCACGCATCGCTGTAGGATGCCGGAGGCCGCACGCTTGTACGCCTCGCCGTCAACGAGGGCGAAGGACTTGGCCATCCTGGCGATGCGCCTGGCCGCGGCCCGGTCCGCGGGGAGTTCCCCCTCGAGCCATCCGAGGCGATGTATTTGTCGCGCCGGTCCCGCTTTGACAGAGCCGGCTCGATGTCCATCACGTCGGCCTCGTAGGAGCCATACCCCTCGAGGAGGGAGAGTACGTACGCCTCGTTCGAGGGGTCCTCGTCCATGGGTTCCGCACCCGCTGGGTTCGAGGGAGCCCCCGAGGGTTCGTCGTGACTCGAGGGGTGGGGCTCGAAGACGACTGAGGGCTGAGCGACGTCGCGCGCAAAAAAGTTCGGGGGGGACGGTGATCCGCCCGGATGCGATCTTGGCCAGCTCATCCGCCTCCTCGTTGTACCGGCGGGGCACATGGTTGAGCACGATGCCATAGAACTTGTCCTCGAGGGCCCGCACGGCTTGGCGGTAGGCTTCCATCTTGTCGTCATGGCGCTCGCGTTCTTCATGACTTGATCGATCACGAGCTACGAGTCCCCCCGCATGTCGAGGCGCTTGACGCCTAACTCAATAGCGATTTTGAGGCCACGGAGAGGAGGGCCTCGTATTCCGCCATGTTGTTAGACGCGGGGAAGTGGAGGCGTACCGCGTACCGCATGTGTTCCCCGAGGGGTGACACGAAGAGCGAGGCCCGCGCCCGCCCCCGTTTTCATCACCGAGCCGTCGAAGAACGCAGTCCAACACTCGCTTGGATCCGAGGCGGCGAGCGGCTGCGTGTCGGTCCATTCGGCAACGAAATCCGCCAAGATTTGGGATTTGACGGCCTTGCGCGGGGCGTAGGCAAGCGTCTCACCCATCGGGTCCACGGACCACTTGGCGATCCCCGCCCGCAAGCAGTCGGGGTTGCGGATGATCTCCCCCAGCGGGAAGGAGGAGACCACCGTGACGGGGTGGGCCTCGAAGTAGTGGCGGAGCTTGCGCCGCGCCAGGACTACCGCGTATAGCAGCTTCTGGACCTGGGGGTAGCGCGTCTTGGTATCTGACAGGACTTCGCTGATGTAATAGACCGGCCGCTGTACAGGCAAGGCGTGCCCTTCCTCCGTGCACTCCACGACGATCACGGCGCTGACCACCTGGGTGGTCGCGGCCACGTAGAGCTGCAGGGGTTCGCCGTCTCGCGGCGGCGTGAGGATCGGGGCGTGCGCTAGAGACGCCCTCAGCTTGTCGAGCGCATCCTGGGCCTCGACGGTCCATGAGAAGCGCTCATGCTTCTTGAGTAGGCGGTAGAGGGGCAGCCCCTTTTCACCGAGCCGTGAGACGAAGCGGATCAAGGCGGCAAGGCACCCCAAAGACCTTCGCACCCCTTTCGAGGTCCCGGATCGGACCCATTCGTTCGAGGGCCGCAACCTTTTCAGGGTTGGCCTCGATTCCCCGTTGGGAGACAATGTATCCCAGGAGCATGCCTCGCGGCACTCCAAAGACACATTTTTCGGGGTTTAACTTGACCCCATTGGCCCGTAGGCAGCCGAACGCGACGCCAAGGTCGCCAACCAGGTCGTCCGCCTTCCTGGTCTTTACGACGATGTCGTCCACGTACGCCTCGACCGTCCGCCCGATGTGATCCCCGAAAACGTGCTGCATGCAGCGCTGGTATGTCGCACCCGCGTTTCGGAGGCCAAACGGCATCGTGACGTAGCAGAACGTCCCGAACGGCGTGATGAACGAAGTCGCGAGCTGGTCGGACTCCTTCATCTTTATTTGGTGGTATCCGGAGTAAGCATCAAGGAAGCAAAGCAATTCGCACCCAGCCGTTGAATCAACGATTTGATCAATACGTGGCAAAGGAAAAGGAACTTTAGGACATTCTTTAATAAGACTAGTGTAGCCGATACACATCCGCCACTTCCCGTTCTTTTTCTTTACAAGCACGGGGTTGGCTAGCCATGTTGGGTGGAACACCTCCTTGATGAATCCGGCCTCGAGAAGCTTCCGCGGCTCCGCTCCGATTGCCCGTCGCCGCTCTTCGTCGAAGCGGCGAAGCCGTTGCCGTACGGCGCGGGCGTTAGGCGAGGATGTCAAGGGAGTGCTCGGCGACTTCCCTCGGGATGCCTGGCATATCCGAGGGGCTCCACGCGAAGACGTCGGCGTTGGCGCGGAGGAAGTCGACGAGCACCACTTCCTATTTGGGGTCGAGGGTGGAGCTGACCCTCAACGCCTTGCCCTCGGGGGCAGAGGGATCGAGGGGGACCTCCTTGGTCTGCTCCGCGGCCTCGAAGGCGCCGGTGTGCTTGGCCGTGGAGCCGAGGTCGTCGTTGACCATCTTCTCCAAAGTGGTCACCGGCCGCTTCGTCCAGCACTAGCGCCTGCGTGCTCCACGCACTCGACGTCGCGAGTCGAACGCGTGCTCGATGGACGAGCCGACGGTGATGACGCCGTTTGGTCCCGGCATCTTCATCTTCGGTAGGTATAGTTGGGGACCGCCATGAATTTGGCATAACAGGGCCGCCCAAGTATAGCGTGGTAGGCTCCCTTGAACCCTACCACCTCGAAGGTGAGGATCTCCTTGCGGAAATTCTTTGCGGTGCCAAACCAAACTGGCAGGTCGATCTGCCCGAGGGGCTGAACCTGCTTGCTCGGCGCGATGCCGTGGAATGGCTTCGTCATCGGGCCGCAACTCGGTCCAGCCCGATCCCCATCAAGCGCGGCGTATGCGCGTAGAGGATGTTGAGGCCGGCCGCCCCCGTCCATCAAGACCTTCGAGAACCGCGCGTTCCCGATGAGCGGGTCGACCACCCGGCGGGTGCGGCTCGGGTTGGGGATGCGGTTCGGGTGGTCTTCCCGGTGAAGGTGATGGCGTCCTCCGACCAATTGAGGAAGGAGGGAGGCGCCTTCTCGCGCGGCGAGGACCTCGTGCCACTCCTTCTTGCGGCCGGCGTGTCGACATGTCGACGGTTGGCCCCCCAAAGATGAGGAACACATTTTCCACCTGCGGGGAAGCCGCGGCGTCGCCGTCTCCTCCGTCTTGGCCTCTGCCTCCTTCGCGGCGGCGCGGCCACAGAATTTCTTGAGCATATCGCACTTGCTCAAGGGGTGTGGTTCACCGGGGTTTTGTGATAAGGACATGGCTTCTTTAGCATGTCATCGAACACCCGCGGGCCTCGAAGGGCCGGTGGAGGGCCCCGTCGAGCCGGGTCAACGGCGAGGGCCTCGGCATTACCGCCGTCGCGCCCCGCTCGCGCGCCTCGCGGCGCGGCTTTTTTCCCTTCTTGCCCCGCTTGTCGTTGCGGTGGGGCTCCTTGGACTTGCTGCCCTCCGCGGGCGTGTCCTCCGGCGCTTGCCCTTCTTGCCGTCGAAGATCGCTCCCACGGCCTCTTCTCCCGAGGCGAAGGCGGTGGCGATGTCGAACAGGCTCGTTCGAGTCCGCGGGCGGGCTGTGCCCCCGGCTCTCTCACGAGATCTCTCGCATGTGATGCCCTCGAGGAAGGCGTGCACGATCTCGGATCGCGCCACGGCCGGGCGGCCTCCGTGCGGCGCTTGGAGAAGTGTCGTATGAAGTCCCGAGCGATTCACCCAAGCTTCGTGTGCGGGAGCGCGCGTCCCATGAATTTCCGTGGCGCACGTACGTGCCCCGGAAGTTGCCCACGAATGTGTGGACCGAGATCATCCCAATTGTGGATTTGGCTGGCGGGCAAGTGCTCGAGCCACGTCCGCGCGGCATCGCCGAGATGCAGGGGCAAGTTGCGGATGATGACCTCGTCGCTGGTGGCCCCGCCTAGCTGGCAAGCCAAGCGGTAGTCGTTGAGCCACACGCGGGGGTCCGTCTCCCCGTTGTACTTGACGATGGTCGAGGGCTGGCGGAAGCGCTGGGGGAAGGCCGCCGTGCGGATCTCCCGGCTGAACACACGGGTCCCCGGGGGCTCCGGCGTCGGGGAGCGATCCTCGCCGCTGTCGTAGCGTCCGCCCCGTCGAGGGTGGTAGCCCACCGCTGCTCGGGCATCCGCCTTGCTTGTGCGGCAGGCGTTGATGACATTGCGAGCGTCACCGTCCAGCGCTCTACGTGTGTCAAGGAGCCGTTCCTTGGCCGCTGCGCGTCCCGAGTTGGCGGGTCGCCCCGCCGCTTCCCCTGCGTGGACCGAGGGTTCGCCCCCTGGTGCGGTCCCGTCGCCCCGCGCGTCCCCTTGTTGGCGGATGCGCGACGCCGAGCTCTCAGCCCTGGCCGGACGGCCGCTTGCTCGATAAGAGTCCCGCACCTCGCGGTGCGGGTCTCGTGCCTCGGGGGGTCGAGGGTGCCGGCATGGCCCGTAGCGGCGTCGCGGCGGCAACGAGCTTCGACTTGCCCGCGGCGGCACGTCGGGGGTTGTCGGCGTTGATGCGGTCGCGGGCTCATCGCCCGGCTCTCACGCGCGTTCGCCGCGAGCGGAGGCCTCCCCGGCCATCGAGGCGCGAAGCGGCCGCACCGTTCGGTATTCCTCCGCCGGCTTGGCCTCGAGCTCGCGGGCTTGGGCCCCTGGGCGTGCGTCGGCGTTGGCCCCGGCAGAGCGCTTGGCCCCGCGGCTAGGCGAGTCACGATCCCGAGGGCGGGCGTGATATCCCCGTCCCCGGCGCCCACCGCGCCGGCGGCATTGGCTTGGTCGTTGGCGACGACCACGTAGCATTCCCCGCGCGGGGGTCGTAGCTCCCGTGCGGGAGTCATCGAGCACCCGAACCAATAGTCCGTGGCGTCAAGGAAGCGCCCCCGAACATGGCCGGGTCCGGCACGCCGGGAGAAGTCCCATTCCGCGTACTCGTGGCGGGCGGCGGGTGGCGGAGCATCGAGGGAGCCCGGGGACGACTCGTCACCCGCCGAGGCGCCGGGATCCGTGGCGACGAAGACGTGACGGCCGGCGGGACCCCGCGCATCGTGGTGTTGACGTTGTTGTTGTAAGCCGTCGTGGCTCGCGCGGCCAATGGGGAAGGCGCGGTCCGGAGACCGCGTGCCGTCCGCCGGGGTGGCGGCGGTCGCGGTGGCGGCGCGCGCGTGTTGTGAGGCGGCGCGCTCGGCCTACCGTCGCTCGGACCGCGCCCCGGCGCGAACGCGGCCCGAGCGGCGGCGACGTCGTGGCGTCGACGGGCCCGCGGCGTCCGTGCTGCGGGCGTACGCGTCGTGGCGGTGCGTGCGGCGGGGACCGGGGCGGACCCGGCCCGGCGCCGCGCGCGCGGCTCCTCACGGTTGGTGAGGCGCATGAGGTAGCCGTTCCCCGTGGCTCCGGAAGTTTAGGCCCCCAAACCGGATTTCGAACCGGTGGGGAGGGGGGTCCGAGCTACCCATGTTGTAGCGTGTACCGCGGTACTCGGTGCGGATCACCATGGAGGGAGTTGACGGATTGACCTTAGGCGCTCGGTTGCCCCACGGTGGGCGCCAACCGTTGGTGCGGAATATGGTCCCGACACTAACCGAGAAAGCGCCGTGGTCTATCCCTCAATGGTCGATGCTAAGCAACAAGAGACACGAGATTTATCCCGGTTCCGACCGAGGGGGCCGTACGTCCGGCGGTGGTGTGCTCAAGGCACTATATTGCTCGGCACCGGGGGCGCTGTAGTGGGGCTGCTACAAGCAAGGCGGGAGAGGAGGCGTGCTTCCAAGTCCCCGGTGTAGTGGCTGAAGATGTTGTGGGAGAATGAGAAGACAAGTGCGTGGCGCTGCTTGTCTCCTGTGGTGTTATCTCGTCTTTCCTCCCCGCGGCAGGGAGGGTTCGTCCCCCTTTTATAGATTAAGGAGGGACCGAATCACATGCGCACCGTGCTATTTAGCTACGTGAAGGGGCGTGGCGTGCTATGCTGTAGAGTGGGCGGCCGTCCGGACGATCCTCGCAGCGATCCGGCCATCATGGCCTACCTTGTACCCGAACAGTGGCGGTTCGAGGGTAGAAGGGCAGCGGGTGGTGGTGACGTCTTCCGATAGGCTCGAGGGAGCGGGCGGCGTTGGCCCGTACGGAGTACGGGAGTAGGTAAGGCGGCGTCCCGTTCCAACGCGCTTCACGCGTGCCGGAGTTGTTGCTACGGCGCCCGGCGTGCGCACGCACGCGCGGGGACGGCGGCCATGCGCGTAACAATGGCGGGGATGGCGTTCCACCGGCCTAGCGCCTCCACCTAATCTCGTAGGATCACAAGAAAGCAAATCGAGGGTGCGACCGGCCCCCCTTCGAGGGCTCGGTGCGTTAGCCGTCTTTGGAGCGGGCGCACGGCGTCACGGGACCGACACCGGCCGCGGCGCACGGTCCCTCCCCACGGTGATGGGGATGGGCTCCCTCTCGGGGAGTTGGTGCGGCGGCACCGGGCGCGAGCCCCGGCGCATGATGGCTCTGTCCCGCCGGTGTCGGGGCATTAAACGCCCATGTACGGGGGCGGGGCGTGCGCATGCGGGACGCCCTCGAGCGAGGCGGACCCCGGTCGAGGGCGGGGCGGACCCTCGAGCGAGGCGGAGCTCCGCTCGAGGGGGAGCGGGCCCTCGAGCGGGGCGGAGCCCGCCCGAGGGAGGCGTGCACCCTCGAGCGGGGCGAAGCTTGCTCGAGGGGATCTTCAAGAGGGCCGTCTTGGCGGGCCGCCAAGGTCCCCGCGACGTGGGTCGTATCTCGCATGGTTAGGCAAAGTTTGTTTGGCTTTGTGGCGGGTTTTAAGTGGGGATTTCCCGGTCGTTAAAGGGGACCCCTAGGGTTGTCCCCGACAATGCTTACGTCATCCATTCGGCTATGTCACCTTTTCCTTCTTTAAGCTCCCGAATGATGTCAGTTTGCTGGCAGATAGCTTTCTATAGCTATATGTCGTCTTACCTGGCTTCGTGGCCGTAAATATGGAACTGCCTGGTACCACCCGGCAAGTTCCAAGCTTTGGTATCTAACTGCTTTGTCTTTTGTTAATTTTCAGGAAAAATTGACTGGCACGTCTCGTGATTCTTTGCGCGTGTGAAGCCAGCTTGTTCGACTTGCTGTGTGTTTGGCGCTAGGTGCACATTTTGCGTCAACAAGATGTACAACCTCTGCAGAGTGTAAAACCTATTCGAATAGTCGTGTTCACGGTATTGGACAAGTCACGGTGTGGTCACAAAACTAGTGTTTGGGTTGGGATGATTTTATGGCGTGAGTTGTTTTCCGGAAAAGTGTGTGGCTGTGTGCCTGGGCTACTGCGGACGGGGAGTCCGGTAGTTCCTAATTGGTTTTCTCAAAAACTATTAAGCTACTTGGGTTATAAAAATTGTTTGCGAAAACCTTTTCGAAAATGAACCCCTACATGAGTAAATGTGTTTGCAAATAAACTTTAACCTGATCCTTGATACATCATGTGCATGATCTGTTTATAAGCCCCTCCGTGGGTGGGGTTGAACTTGTTGAGTACGTTTGTACTCACCCTTGCTTAACTAACTATTTTTCAGAGGAGGATCCCGACTTCGTTCCAGAAGACGTCGAGTAGGTCGCTGCCCTACACCCAACCCGTGCCTGTGGACTCAGGGTCTCCACAGAGAGCTTACATGGCGTGTTACTCTGATGAGGCCTTAGAAGCCTTCGCTATTGTAGTTTGGTCTTTAGATTTTGTGTTGTTCCTCGTGGCATTGGCGCTTCCGTGCCCACTATGTCGCCGTGATGTAAGGGACTGAACCACCTATTGTAATAAATGTGTTGCTAGCCTCCTGGGACTCGTATTTGTGTCACATTTAGGCACCTCTGATGAGAGGACGCTTCAGAAGGTGACGGAGGGGACGTGCTTCGCTCACCCTGCGTCATGGCACCGTCCTGGGTGAACCGCGAGCGTCAGGTCAACAGCCGTACGCTCCTCGAGGGCGTCGCCATCTCCTTTCGAGGGGTGTGGCGTGGAGGAAGGACGAGAGCAGGTGGCACAGTGCTGCGGAATGACACTAGCCACTCCGCACAACGTCGGGGATGGTCGCACAGTGGCGGGCTGTCCGCACAACGCCGGAACCGGATTCGTGGGTTCTGTCAGGGATTCGGTGTGGAGGGGATTCGTCCTTTGACCCGGGCGCCTGCGGCATGTCAGGGCATTTAATGCTCTGGTTGGGAGGAACAGGTGAAATGCCCCGGGTCGAGGGGAAGCCTCGAGCGAGGCGGAAACCCGCTCGAGGGGCACCAGTCTCCTGAGCGAGTAGGAAACTTACTCGAGGGGTGCCGGTCCCTCGAGCGAGACGGAAACTCGCCCGCGTGGCATCCGACCCTCGAGCGAAGCGGAAGTTTGCTCGAGGGTGATTGTGTGGTTGCTTGACGGGCGGTTGAGGCCGTTGGGCCGTAGCAGCCGTGTGCTTGTTTCGTGTCCTAGCCGTGGTTGGTTTAGGGAGTGTGTTTTGCAATTTTTGTTTTCGAGAGGGCGATTTTCCCCGTAGTTAGGGGACCCCTTATGGTTGTCCCCGACAGGAAGTAGCTCAAGGAATGACAAGTCTCTCTCGCCTGTATGTAATCTACTTGTTGAAATGCCTCATCTAGAAGATGTTGTTGGAGCCCCGCGGTGAGCGACTCAATAAGTTTATAGACCTAAAAATGCATTTTCGAAGTTAATAGACCTAAGTGATACGCCCTTACAAGTTGATGGACCTCCGATGCATTTTACCTAAAAAAAAGTTTCACTGAGCTGGTTTGATCCATGGCCTCGTTTGCTCTATTATACTTCTTTTTAAATTAGCTGATTTTAAATTAAAGAGGTAAGCTCACAACTTAATAGTAGCTATCCTAAAGGCATGTTTGGATCACCTTTAGTCTCATGACTAAAATTAGTCAGGCTAAAAAGTTTTAGTCACCCCTTAATTTGGAAACAAGAGCTAAAGTGTATTAAAAGAGTATTAAAGTCCCTATTTCTCTCTCCCTTTCTCTTCTCTCTCCTCTTCCTCTCTCCTCTCTCTTCTCCCATGGCTTGGAGCTATTGGCAGCATGCATGTGGTCATTAATGAGGAAAGAGGAAGAGGAGATTTTAGTCCCTTTTAGCTCCCCCACCCCCTACTAGCAAAGTTTAGCCTCAAGACTAATTTTAGCCTCACTTTAGCCTCACCCGTTTGGAAGTTTAGCTCCTGCTAGAAGCTAATTTTAGTCAGGCTAATTTTTGTCCCTATGATCCAAACATGCTCTAAAACCTCATAGGACAAGGATGTGTAATGCAATGTTGTGCATCATCAGGTACTTTCATGGCTTTTATTTATAATTCCTTACAAATACGAGTTCCATTTACTTTAGGAAATGATCCACAATAATCCAGTGCGGATAGATGAAAAGGGAATCAACAAAAATAAGGGGAGTGTGTATAACCTCACAATACAATATCTATTGTTACCAATCTTAATAGATATTATAATGAACAAGAACAATCCACAACCAGATTACAATATAGCAAGCAATGATGGAACCAGTCAACCAGATGTGACAAGGTCTGAAAAAGTCTCCAAACAAGCCTATGGGGTTAATCGTGGTCATAATGTAGATAAGTTTAATTGGATGCAGGCCTAAGAGTAGGGACGAACCTAGAGCAAGTTAGGAGCCTTTCATTTTATAAATGTGAATATTTAATCTACAAACATGGTGAAATTTTGTTTTTATTAGTGATTTAATCTACAGTGCGGAAAGCACCCACAAGCCACAAAGTGGCTTCACCCCTGCCTAAGATCAGAGGAAGGTTTACAGTTTGTATTAACTGCCAGATTGAAAAAAACATGATAAATACCTTCAAAAAGCACACGTAAAAGAAAAGAAACACAAAATTTTGGATACCCTGGAAACTTTATCTAGATATGTGTGATCCAATGAGTATATCAATAAGTCTATCAACGCACAAATAGAAGACCACTATAAACCTAAAATCCGTGGATATCACAAAATGGTGTAATCAACAAGAACTAGCCACTACAAGATTGGAGTACTAGAGCTACAGGGATCGACATCCAACAAAAAAAAATAACACCAAATGCATTTAGGTCATGTTTACTTCATAGCCAGTATCTATATAAGTGATCAATCACAATCTTATGGTAGATAAGTTTCAAGGCAAAACTTACAGATCATCATGTTGTGTTTCCACTTTCAGATGGATCCAAATGAATGTGCTTAGGAGTTAAGCCTCAACTGCTACTTGCTTAATTACAATAGGAGAAACAGTAATAACCCATTAGGCAAATTAACAGTATCATATCTTATACAATTATATAGATGGAACTCACTACAAAATTCTCTCAAACCTCATAGTGCCACGTCAGCTCCCAACCACCATGGAGCAAGCCACATCATCACCTCCCACTAAAAATCATTAATACCCCACTAAGATGCATTAATTGCTATTTCTCTATCATGTGGTGCACATCATCTTGAATTCTGGATTATTCTAATTCTAACTGTCCGACCAATTTGATGCACATTTTCAATTCATTAGATGCATGTCTTATTGGTTTTTTTTATCTATTCAAAAGTAACATGAAAATTTATGATTCTCATCAAGAGATAGCTCATATGGCTCTTGGAGTAATCTCCACAAGTACACTATTTTTACGAGCAAATAAACAACCATAGTGATTCATAGTTTATCAAGAAACCTTTTCAAATTCCGCAGCAACTCGCGAGAATCACCTAGTTTATTCAAATGCTGTAGAACAAAAGGAATTTGTGGGAACCAGTGTGCTGGAAAAAATAATCCTTAACAAAAGAATATGAAAAGGAGAGAAACTAGTGCAGGTACCCGACAAACTATACCTAGAAAGTCCTCAAAATTCAGTGCAAACTGAAACCACACAAAAGAGAAACATAATGAAGCTTGACTGCTTGAGAGTGAAGAGAGCGATAACCTGCGTCAGCGCCTATTTGCCTCGCATTGCGCCACTTTTCAAGTTCCAGGAATACCTCCAATTCTCAACCTGTAAATAAAAAGCAATAAATCCATTCCAAAAGGCGACCAGAAATTTGGACATTTGCATATGACAGAACACCATCACAAGCACCTCAGGTTGTTAGTAAATCAGCAAAGGCACATGAACCAGACAGAAACTTGCAAGTCATTTACCAGACCACACATTCACATATCTGATAGTTCCAAATATAATGGTGATAAAATCATAGACAAATTCCAGTCACAAAAGCCACGTAAACTCAAAGTATCATCCTTCTTGACTTTACTCCCGCAGTCACAAGCAAACAACACAAAAATATTAAGTACGTTCATAATATAAGTACACACAACAAAATTTATTGTGGAGACATTATAAGTAGTTGACACAGCTCCGCAGACCACAATGCCGGCACCCCAGGATGAATCTTTGATCGTACCCAAACTCAACGAGTACAATTTCCAGCTTGCTTTAGTATCTGCAGCACACACAGGATTGTCCAGTTTTATCATCTGTATGCAATCGAACTAATAACTAAACATTAACTGCGACAATACACAACAGATCAACTGTAAAGACCATTGCATTTGCATAACAAAATGGAGCATCCTAAAAGGTTCTGTGACTGACCCGATTGCTAACATACGGCTCTAGTAGCCGGGCTAGCGAAAAATCGGACCGGTGACCCCATGGGTTCCTACACCTCTAACTCAAACAAAAGGTCTCACGCTTACACGCATTGGCAGTTCGGCACAGCCGACTGCCATCCAGGCAGTGGCGGCCATCCATATGCTAATCTGCTTTAAGAATCAATGAACAGTAGTAGATTTACTATTCACGCAATGGAGAATTCCATTGGTCAAGGTGCCATGCATGTACCTTTACCACAACGAAGCTCTGCCAGGTGCCCAGGTGCGCCCAGGGCACAAATAATCGCACACCTCGATCAATTCAAACTCGAGCCTTGATATGGCGCTCCCCTGTCTCCTCTCCAACATCAATTGAGGCGCGTGGCAGCGAGCGAGCTGAGGCCTGGGTGTCATGCGCTGTCAGCGATCAACCGCGCCGCGCAGTGCGTGGCCGGCGAGCGGAAGGAGAGTAGGAGACACGACAGTCGGAGAGATCCTTGTCGGTGGATGAGGAAGCGCTGCAGACGGGGATTCGCGGCGGATTGCCGCAGGCACTGTGCGGTGGCGCCGGCAACATGGAACGCATGCCGCGAAGTGCAATTATTATCAGCTGCCGGACGTCGCAGATTAAAGAAGGAGGCGTGACCGCTGGAGAGGTTAGAGGCGGATCGATGATCCAAGGCGAAAAGGGCAGCTTGTGCTGCGGCGGGTGGCGAGCTGAGGGGCAGCGGGCAGCGGCTGGGGCGCGCCGCGCACCATCAGCCGCGGGAGGTGGTGGGCTGCGCGCCTGTGCCTCGCGGGAGATGTCGCACATCAGGTTCGACGCCGACGAGCAGGAAAGGAGTAGGAGTAGCGCGTTAACAGTGAACTTCAGGTGGAGTTAAGAGGGAGCAGCTTACTTGCTACTTGGCGAGCGCAATGACCATGAGGAAGAAAAGTCCTGCCGCAGCGGCGAAAGCAGTCTTGGTAAGGATCGACACGGCCCCCTGGATCTGCCCGTCCCCGACGAAGACGCCGCCGCCTTCACCGCCGGCGCGGACGTGTGCGACGATGATGAGCATCATCCCCAGAAAGAACGTCGCCAAAGCCGCAGCTGGTAACGCGCGGAAAGCAGCCAGACCGAGCGCGCCGACGATGTCGTCGACGGCGCAAGGCACCACCTGCACAAACAGGAAAAACTCGAGAAGGCCGGCGGCTGCGACTGCGAGTAAGACGACGAAGGTCATGCGGTCCGACAGGGGCCTGTTGCCGGCGCCCGCCGCGGCTTCGGCTTGATGGATGTGGCGGTAGATGAGCGCCACGGCGGCGTAGAAGGCAGCCACCGCGACCACCAGCGCCACGAGGATCTCAAACTCGCCGACGGACGCGGAGGCAGCTTGAGCGGCGGATGTCGTCGCCGTAGTAGCCGCACCCCGCTGCAGGTTGAGGTAGTAGAATTCGACGGCAGTGATCGCCGACAACACGTCGGCGAAGGCGGCGGCGGTGAAAGCAGCTCTCACCATGGTGTTCGGCCGGGGAGGATCTTGATGAGGTCGGGAGGGAGTAAAATAGGTTCTCCGCTAGGGTTTAATTAAACGTCTTTGAGAAGGAGAAAGAGAGGGAGTGGTTGTGTGGATGGTGGCAGGGTGGGAGGAGAGAATATAATTGGAGGGCGAAGAGCGAAACGTCGACGACGATAGCGTGTTGGGCGATGTGCTCTCTGGATCGTGTCGTGTGAATGCGCTGTGAATCCCGTGGCGGAGTATGTTGTCAGTGGAAAGTGCAAAAGCGACGTAGTGACGTACCATGGGGTCGTGGGCTTCTGAACCTTTGCTCGACGAAGCTTCGCTTCAGTCGACTTTTACTTGTTCCGGAGTGATGACACTGACACGTACCATGTCGTAACTGAAAACGAACAGGGTAAGCGAATGGGTGACAGTGAAAGTGGGCACAAAAACAAAAGTAATCTTCCGGATCTATCATAAACCAAGCAAATAACTGTGGACACGTGTAATTGTGTAAAGGTGGTTGTTGTTTCTTGCACCGAACAAGCATGTCCCTGTGTTACTATTCCATTAGCTGTTTAGACAGACCCTTTTTATTTTACTACATTTGGTGATCAAGAGCAGTGGGGCCTGTCTTATAGTAGTACCTGAGTGCATTTGGGCTGTGCTTGGGCCTGCCAGTTATTCGAACTCAGGACTGAGTAGGAGGCCCATACATACTTGGGACCCACGCACTCGGTGGCCCAGCCTTGCCAAAACAGCCCAACCGCTAGACGGTTGCTTTTTTGCCGGTCCATGCTCAACTAAAGCAAACCGTTTTTTAAAAGAAAACAAGAGTGGTAAATCCGTAATAACTGGAATAAAAGCAACTAAAAAATTATATAAGCGAGACAAACATAAAAAGTCAGCCAATCAGGCCGCAACTCCAAGAGACCAGTGTTGGTGGAAATCGGGCCCGAAGGGTGGACGCCGACACAACAGCCCCCTGAGTTCTTTCCCTCCCTTCGCTTGCTATTACGAAGCTACTTCTTCTACTAAGGCGAGGAAAGGAAATGCGAAACACTTAACAGCACAGTAAATAAAACAAGGAAATACTCAGTAGACCGAAGACCGAAAGTCTAGTCGTAGCCTTCTGTGCTCTCTTCTCATTACAGTGTGCTCGTTTCATTACAAGGGGTTCACTATTTATAGGAGACCCCTGGGTATAGTCATTTGCCTCAATTACACCTTTTCTGTTCCTGACAAACGGCTTTAAACACTTTACAAGGGTATAGCAGTAACTCCTCGCGTCGTACAAGCCTCCAGCGTGTCTTCGTACGGCCGAAACACCTTTACACGCGGCGTCCCTTGTCTCCGTCCCGTACGGTGCCCTCTTTACACGTTCGCAGCGTCCACGTGTCGCGGCGCACCGCACCTTCGGTGCCGAAGCAGCCTGGGACCTCGCTCCGGCCGCGTCGTGCCTCTCGGGACATCACGCCCGTGACGCTTCCAGCTCCGGCCTGAGGCGTTCCCGACGCGCAGCAATCCTGGCTCCTTCGAAGCCTTCGGCACCGAAGCACGACCGCCCGTGCCTTCGGCACCGATGGTCAGCACTGCTCAGATGGGCTGCTCCTGCAGGGCAAAATTCACATGATTCCAAAAACATTAGCGTTTTCGTCAGATCGGCATTCCGAAGACTCCTCGGTTTGACCGTGGCTGCGCGTGAGCCGAAGCCGTCAGCCTGGCCGGGCGTGGACAAGGCTTCCGAAGGCCATTTCCCCAACAGTAGCCCCTTGTCAGTGAGGGTCGTCCTGTCCTCAAGATGGGCTGAACTTACGACCAACTCTTCTCAGGGGGAAGGATGGGCTTCGGAACTCCCACGGACGGCCCACGCTGACGCGGATCCGAGTAAAAGACGCGTGCTGCCCTTTGAGAATTTTATCGTTGTGAGAGGTTGTCGTCGGGGTCAAACGGTAAATTTGCTCGTCACCGGCGCGATTATCGGCGCTGATTTACTATAAAAAGGGGGGCCGATCCTTGGGCTGCCCCACACCGCGGCCGCAACCTGCAGCTACGACGCACGAGAGCTCCGAAGGCAGTGTCGTAAGGTTTCCTCCAGCCCCCGTTGCTTCTATTTCTACTTTGCGCCTAGATAGCATACATGGCGCCGAAGCGGAGACGCGATGCTGTTGCGAGGGAGATCGCGAAGACCTACACGTTCGGTCGGAGCCAGATCGACAGTACCGACGTCGGCGGACTGTTGAAGAATCGCATGGTCGGGGCCGGCCGAGCCCCTGGCCGGGAGACTATACCGCGACCGCGCGACAACGAGGTCGTCATCTTCCGCGACCTGCTGTACGCGGGGCTTCGGTTTCCTTTGCACCCCGCCGTCGTCGACATCCTTCGGTACTTCGACATCTACTTGCACCAGTTGACGTCGAACGCCATCCTTCGACTGCCGATCTACATGTGGATATGTCGGACCACCAAGATCAAGCCTTCCGCCGAAGGGTTCGCTTCGGCGCATCAGGTGCATCACCAGCGGCGGACGGTCTTCGAAGAAGAGGGGGACCAGTCCGTGGAGAAAGATTGCCAGTTCGGTTGTCTGAACTTTTCATACAAGTCCGGCGTGGTGAGCCCTGTGACCGCGTATCGAAACAAGTGGCCCTCGGACTGGCAACAACATTGGTTCTACTACACGGTGAGCCCCCCAACTCCCGGAGGGTCTCACCCCCTGGCTACAAAGGAGTTGCCACCCCTTCACGAGTCTTACGCGAAGAACCCCTCGTGCCCCGAAGGCGATGAGTTCGTGATGATGCTTCGACGGTTCGCGCGCAAGTATAGTACTCGCGACATCGTGGAGGAGTATCCCGGTGTGCCCACTGGTGGACGGTTGGGCCGTGGCCGATGACGCCTGGGCGGACGACATCGGGGGTATTCCCTGCCCCGATTGGACGAAGGTTTTTGGCTTCACCTCTGACCGTGAGTTATCTTGCGTCCTTCGGTGGATTTCACCTTTTTGCTATGTTTCAGATGCTTGATTTGCCGATCGCTTGAGATTATTTATCCGCAGTGCTGAAGAAGAGGAAGGTGGAAGCCCACGGAGACTTCATCCTCGGTCATGTCTCACCGAAGGAGTACAAGGACACCGTCGCGGAGCTGAACGGATCTCAGACGAACCGAGTATTCGAGTTTTTCAAGATCAACCCCCCTGAACACGTCGGATTTGCTAAACATCGTGAGGCAGCCGAGAAGAAAGCTGCGGCGCTTGCTGCCGCCGAAGCGGACGCTGAGGAGACGGCGACTTCGCCGCGCGCTGCTCCAAAGAAAACCGGTAGGAGGGGCGCCCCTGTTGCGGCCACTACTACTGCCGAAGGGAAGGCCCGGAAGAAACGCGGCGGGCGGCCAGCGGACTCGCCCCCATCACCCAAGAGGACCCGGGTCGTCGACGTTGAGACCGGCCTCGTTGAGGACGTGATCGCCGCCGTGCCGCTGCGCTCGGCCGCACCTTCGGCGGGAGCCGGGGAGGGAGACCACCAGCCGGCTGCTCGTCCCCCCTCGCCCCGAAGGAAAAAGATAGCGATGACGACAACGATGTCCGCATCGTGTCCTCTGTCGGTGAAGCTCCCCGCAGGCCGAGCCCCGTCGCCCTCGGCACCGAAGCTCCTCGCGACAAGGACGACTCCAGCTCCACCTCCACCAGCTCGTCCGGCTCGTCTTCTGACGGTACTGAGCAATCCGCCTCCCCTTCGGCCCCGGCTACCGAAAAAGATGATATCGTCGCCGAGGCCGAGGACGATGAAGAGGAGGAGCCCCGAGCCGCCGCTGTCCGCCTCCAAGTTCCCGTCGAAGCCAAGCTGATTGGCGGAAAGAAGATTCGTTTCCTGGGCTTGACGAGTGGCGGGCATGAGCGCCAATTCCTGGAGGAGGCAGCGGCAAGTTTCGCTATCCCTCATGAGGAGGAATTCTTCGGGAAGTTGAGCGCGACCGAGCTCACTACGGCGTGCGGGGACCTATCTCTAAAGGCCTTCATCGCCTCACGATGCCTCGCCCGAAGGTTGGACCAGGAGAGCAGAGAGACGAAGGAGGAGTCGGTCGCCGCGAATACTTCACTTCAAAACCGTGTGGTGGAACTGGAAGGGCGGCTTGCTGCCGAACAAGAGCGCACCCGGAGGCTGCAGCAAGAGAAAGAGGAGGCAGCGAAGTCCTCCGAAGCTGCCCTTAAAACTCTGCGCCACGAAGTGGAGGTCTTGGGCAGCGCCAAAGAGGACTTGTATGCTCAGCTTGTTGACAGGGAGGCCAAGCTGGCCGAAGCGCAGAAGGAGGCAAGCGAGTTGAGCGGCACGCTGGAGCGGTACCGAGCGGACCATATACGGAGCGCGGAAACCCTTCGTACCGACATACTAGAGCTGCTGGGGCAATGCAACCTTGAAGCGCCGCCTATCCCGTTCCCCCAATGCACCGTCGAAGCATTTTACGAATGGGTGGAAGCCTGCTTTGACCTCGTTGCCATGAATACTAAGATCTTCGGAGAGCTTGGGGCTGCGGTGGGGGTTCGCATGCTTGCGTACTCGGTATGCTCACTAGTCCCCGCGGATCGCCCCTCTTCAGAGAAGACCATCAGCAAGGGCGATCTTCGGCGTCTAACGAAGGACAACTATGAGTGGCCCGCCGACGCTGATCTCGATGTTGCGCAACTCCCCGTGCTCCCGAAAAATCTCGCCAAGAACTTTATGAACACTTTATTCGCGCAGCGCAGGTATCGCCTCACGATGGACGAGTCTGCTCGCCTGAGTGCTCAGGTTCGCCGAAGTCCTTCTTATTCCCACTTTGAACTTCTGCTTGTAATGTCGCTTCGTACCTGTGCTGACATTTTGCCCCCGATGTACTGCAGATTAGGCCTCGGTTGCAGGATCGCATCTATGATCGCCTCTGGGTTCGGTTTGGCGGCACTCCTCCCTTGCCCCGGTTCATGACGGAGGGGAACTGGATCGCTATGCCTGGTGTTCCTCTTATCACCGCCGGAGGTCCCGAAGCTGCTGTAAAGGAAGAGGACGAAGCCACCGGCGCTCCCGGCGACGAGGCTGGTGCTGCTGACGACACGACGGCACTGACTACCGAAGAAGAGCACGCGGATGGTGCACCGGGACCTGTAGCTGAGGTCGAGCGCACCGAGGCTGCCGAAGAGACTGCTCGTCCCGCGTCTGCTGCCGCCGAAGCCGCTCATGTTCCTGAAGTGGAGTCTGCACCCGCACGCAGCGAGGTCGTCGCGGCCGCCGCCACCACCGAAGAGGACGCTGGAGCAGACACTTCGGAGGCGGCGCACGCCGCGGAGCTTGAGGCCGCACTATTGGCCGCCAGCTCTCCCGGCGACGAGGTTCTCCGCGAGCTCCGCGCCGACGCGGCCGCCGCGCCCGTTGAGGCCCCCGATGCAGCCGCCGCACCAAGTGAAGCTCCCGTCGTGGCCGCCACGCCAAGTGAAGCCCCGGTCGTCACCGAAGGAGCTGAGGTCTGAAGCGCGCCAGGCTTGACCTTGTAATCAGACGAAATGCCTCCTTCTGGAGTCGTGATTTTTGTAAAAAACACTAATGTAAGGTATCTCTGCGCAGGTTCCTTCGGTGGTTCCTGCGTAGAGAGCCGAAGGTGCGAGCAGTTCGCCTCCGCCTTTAAACTCTCTTTTCGTTGCGCCGAATGTATGGACGAAATTTAGCCTACGTCACTCTGGCGTGTCGTACTCAGAATTTTTGTCGTATCGCGCGGAGCGCTACCGCCTTCACAACGAAGCCGCTAAGCGTTTCTTTGCGGACTTTTCGAAGGATCCCGCGCGTCGGGAGGCCATCCTTAGAGAACGAGCCGCCCGTAGGGTGGCTAAGCGAAACTTAGTGGACCCCTTCGTGCCCGAAGGGGTCGTTCCAAAAACAGAGCCGGCCGAAGAGGGGGTCCTTGGACCGCCCGAGTATGTGTATTTAATTCCTGACGCCTCGTCGGAAAGCTTCGCAGCTGTAAACGTTGAAACGAAATGACCGCCCGCGCACTGACTATGATCCCGACTTCGGCGCAGGGCGGATGTCTACCGACAGCGAGCTCCGGCAGATGGCATTGGAGATTATAGATATGGCGTATCTTCGGTTGATCGATGAGATCTGCGAAGACGTTCTTAACGAAGATTGATTGTTCGGTGGGGCTGGCTGATCATGACTCCGCGTCACGCTACGAGCTACCGCGAAGACTTGAAGCGATTGACTTCGGAACTCCCCCCTGGAAGTGTTCGCGACACACCGGAGCGACACGGCGCCAACGGATTTGTAAAGTGTGTGTTTGTGACGAAATGTATTGTGATTGCATTATTGTATCATTGTAAAACTGTATTGTTGTACTGAAGTACATTGTATATTAAAAATGTGATAAGAGAGGAAACAAGGGTGTCTGTGCCCATCATTTGTGTCCTTCGTTTCCGCGTCGTCAACGTGATTTTTCCTAGGAGTAATGCAGCCTCCTGCCGGCGACACTATCCTCGCGTCTTGCTCGAACGAAGCTGTCCCTGGACGCGTTGAGACGAAATGCCACCGCGCTTTCCCTCCGGACACAGCTTATACCGAACCCGTTGTCCTTGATGTGTTTTCGCAAAGACCAACTCATTCGGATCAGAACCGTCGCCACGCTCGAGACGTGCGTTTTCTTTGGCCACATCGCAGCCTCGTGCCGCGCCGCTCCAGGAGTGCGCTTGCTCAGGCCAAATCGGGGCCTCGTGCTGCGTCAAGCGGACTTCCTCTTCGGTCAAATCAGGACAGACGTGACGCTCCAGGCGTGCGCTTGCTCAGGCCAAATCGGGGCCTCGTGCCGCGTCAAGCGGACTTCCTCTTCGGTCAAATCAGGACTGACGCGACACTCCAGGCGTGCGTTTACTCGGGCCAAATCGTGGCCTTTATGCCGCATCAAGCGGACTTTTCCTTCGGTCAAATCGGGACCGACGCCACGCTCCAGGCGTGCGTTTACTCGGGCCAAATCGTGGCCTTTATGCCGCATCAAGCGGACTTTCCTTTCGGTCACGACGATTGACAGGCTTGGCTCGCGCGCACCCAATGCGATCCGTGCCCAGGCCGTCACTTACCCCGCCGAAGGCCACCTCGAAGACTATGCCCCCTCAAGGGGGTAGCATAGCTTCGACAATGTGGCGAAAGCATTGTCGAAAAGAAAGAATTTGGACACGAAGGGTTGGGGGAACACTGACTTATATTACATGTCAGAATAGGGTACAAAGGGCCGCCTCGTTAAAAACCTCACACTTCATGGATCCGGAGGGGAACCACGAAGCCTCCCCCGTGAGGAAAAGAGTACGTCCCCCACTACTTAATGTACATATGATACAGACTCCTGAACATGACTAAAGAGAAAAAAGGAACTATTGTAACTCAATCTACACTAGTTGCTCGCAGCGACTTTCGACGAAGTATTTCTGAAGCATGTCCACATTCCAAGTGTAAGGCTCTTCTTCGCCGGTCAACCGGTGCAACTTGAATGTCGCTCGTTTCGTCGCGGTTGCTATGAACGGGCCTTCTCACTTCCCGTGCATCTTGCCCTTCAGCTTTCCCTTCGGCACCTTACGCAGCACCAGATCCCCTGACCGTATGAGCTTCGGTCTGATCTTCTTGTTTTTCCACCTCCGGGTCTCATCTTGGTAAGCCGACAAGTTTGTGGCCGCTTGTAAGCGCACCTCCTCAATGTTCTGAACCGAAGCTTTGAGGTCTTCGTCGCCAGAGGGAGTGTCCCTCCAAGTGCCCAGACACAGTTCTTCGGGCAACATGGCTTCTTCCCCGTACAACAGCTTGAAAGGCGAGAACTGAGTGGTCCTGGATGTGGTGGTGTTATGGAACCAGATCACCCTCGGTAGCTCTTCGGCCCACTTGCTCTTGGGTAGATCAGTGATGTTTCTTTTAATGCTGGCGAAGATGACTCCGTTTGCCCGCTCCACCGCCCCATTGGACTGCGGGTGGTAGACCGAAGCGAAGCACAGCTTGGTCCCCAAGTATGCACAGAATTTCTTGAAGTCTGTACTATCAAACTGTTTGCCGTTGTCCACGGTGATCTCGTGCGGTACGCTGAAGCGGCATACGATGTTCTGCCAGAAGAACTTCTGAATTGTGGCCGAAGTGATGCTCAACAATGGCTTCGCTTCAACCCATTTGGAAAAATACTCAACCGCCACAACTGTGTGAGTGTAGTTTCCGGGTGCCGTGGGTAGCGGGCCGACGATGTCAATACCCCACCGAGCGAAGGGCCACACTGGTGGTAGCAGTTGTATCTCGTTGGATGCGAACTTGCTGTAGGGCGCATGGCGCTGGCACTCTGGACAATGGCGCACTATGTCGTGTGCGTCTGCGACTGCCGAAGGCCAATAGAAACCCTGGCGGAAAGCCTTCTGCACTAAGACCCTCGTGCCGAGGTGATGTGAGCACATGCCGCGGTGGATCTCGTGGAGTAGTTGCTTGCCCTCGGTCACCAATATGCACTTTAGCAATGGGGCGCACACCCCCTTTCGGTACAAGTTGCCGTCAATGAGGTGGTAGTTTCTCGCCCTGATGCCCACTCTCTTGTTGGTGACGCCATCTTCGGCTTCATAGTAACCCCTGACCGCCGCTACTATTGGGGCACGCCAGTCCTCACTCTGTATAGCATTCACGAACTTGGGGGCACTGCTTCGAACACATCCGGGGGCAAGGGTTCAAGCAGAGCGGTTGCCTTTGCAATGGCATCGGCCTCCTTGTTGTAGTTCCTGGGGAAGCTTCGCACTGTGATGCCGAGGAAAAAATTTTCCATGCTTCGGACAGCCTGCAGGTACTTCATCATATCAGGGTTTTTTGCCTTGTAAGTTTTCCCAATGTGGCAGGCGACAAGTTCAGAATCTGTCAAGATGACAAGTCTTCTTGCTCCCACGGCCCTGGCCTTCCGAAGTGCGAGCAGCAAGCCTTCGTACTCTGCCACGTTGTTTGTGCAGTTGTCATAGTTCAGCCGCAGGGCATAACGAAGCTTGATGCCCGAAGGGGACTTTAAGACTGTTGTGGCCGCTGACCCAAGATGGCAATATGCACCATCGCACTGCACTTCCCATACTGGTTCAGTGACTATTGCTTCCCCCTTCGGCGTCGAAGGCGTCCAGTCGGCTAGAAAATCAGCGAGGACTTGAGACTTTATCGCACTGTGCGCAACGAAGCTTATGACGTGCTCCGCCAACTCCGTAGCCCACTTGCCCATCCTTCCCGTGGATTCCTTGTTCTCAAACATGTCCCGGAGAGGGAAAGCTGTAGGGACCGAAATGTTGTGGCTCTGGAAATAATGCCGGAGCTTCCTTTTTGCCATCACCACAACATATGCCATCTTCTCCATTTCGGAGTAGAAGAGTTTTGAGCCGCTCAGGGCTACGGAGACATAGTAGATGGGGAACTGCTTTAGAGCATCTGCCTCCTTCCGTTCTTCCACAAGTACTGCACTAACCACTGTGTCGGTTGCTGCGATGTACAGCAGTAGCTTAGCCTTCAGCGACGGTTTGGTCATGACTGCTGCGTCTTCAAGGTATTTCTTAAGGTCATCGAAAGCTTGCTGTTGCTCTGGGCCCCATTGAAAAGTTGAGTTCGCATGAAGCACCTTGAAGAAGGGTAGACTTCGCTCGGCGGCCCTGGAGATGAAGCGGTTCAGCGAGGCTATTCTGCATGTGAGTCTTTGGACCTCCTTTCTGCTGCTCGGGGGCTGCATCCTTCGTAAGGCTTCAATCTTTTGGGGGTTTGCCTAAATGCCCCGCTTAGAGACCATGCATCCCAACAGTTTCCCTTTCCGGATGCCGAAGATACACTTCTCTGGGTTAAGCTTGAGGCCGTTTCGCCTCATGTTGTCGAAGGTCTCAGTCAGGTCTGCAATGTGATCTTTCTCTCTTTCGCTCATGATGATGATGTCATCAACGTAGGCTGAGGCGTTGCGCCCCAGCTGGCTGCCCAGGATCAGCTTCATCATGCGGTTGAAAGTAGACCCGGCATTGCGGAGGCCCTCTGGCATCCTGACGAAGCAGAAGATGCTGAAGGGGGTCGTGAACCCGGTTTTAGCTTCGTCTTCCCTTCGCATCCACACCTGGTGGTACCCGGAAAAGCAATCCAGGAGGCTCAGCATATCACAACCGGCTGCCTAATCAATGATGACGTCGATCCTTGGCAGCGGGTAAGGGTCCTTCGGGCACACCTTGTTGAGCTCTGTGAAGTCAATACACATGCGCATGTTGCTGTTCTTCTTCGGCACCATCACTACATTGGCCACCAAGACAGGGTACTGGACTTCTCTGATGATTCTTGCGTCGAGCAGCTTTTGCACTTCGGCCTCCGCGGACTCTGACCCCCGTCCGTCGACATTGGCCGCCGCCTCTGCGGCTTCGGTTTGACCTTCGGGTCGGTGTTAAGAGCATACTCTATGACCGAGCGGTGGACGCCCGTCAAATCGGACTTGGACCATGCGAACACATCCTGATTATTACGAAGGAACTGCAAGAGCCTGCCTTCGTCCTCCGTGCTGACTTCGGTGCCTATCATGACGGTCCTGCTTGGCACGTCCGCGCACAGGGGGACTGTCTTCGTGACATCGACCGCTTTCATGCGCTCGGCCTCAGCCCCTTTCATGGATTGCCTCATTTGGGCCTCAGTCCTCTGCTCTTCGGCTACCGCAGCTTTGTTGCCCTCGTCTTCATTGATGACATGGACTTGTCTGTTGTGTACCAACGTGTTGCGTTCGGCTCTTCGGGCCTCCTCCTGGCTGCCATACACCGAAATTACCCCCGCTGCCGTTGGTATCTTCATCAGCAGGTATCCTTGATGGATGACCGCTGCAAACTTGTTGATGGTGTTGCGGCCGAAGATGGCGTTGTACGGGTACACAAAGTCAACAACATCGAAGGTTATGATCTCGGTTCTCATGGTGGCATCTTGACCGAAGGTCACATTGACGTCAATCTTGCCCAGGGCTTTGATCCTCTTGTTACCGAAGCCGTACAGCGGGTGCTCTGCTTTCTTCAAATCTTCCTTCTTGAAACCCATGCCAGTGAAGCACTGTTAGGTCAAAATGTCCGCTGAACTGCCGTTGTCCACCAGGATTCTCCCCCCGTCATTGCCGAAGTAGTACTTCGTGTTCTTGCCGATGTTGGCTCTTATGACGAGCGGATCATTGTGAGGGTAGTGTTGCAGCCGAATGTCAGCTGCCGTGAAAGTTATTGGGATGTGGGACCATGGCAAATGAAAGTACTTGCCGGAGCAGATGTGCGACACGCTTCGGTAGTAGTCTTGTCGTTGCCTCTTCGTCTCATGCACCGGCTCATTGGACCCGCCGGAGATTGCATTGATGATGTTGACCATGCCCATCATTCCCGAGCTGCTATAGTCAGGGGCCTCTTGCTTTGGTGGAGGTGGTGGTGGTGGCTGGGTGTGGGTGTAGTGTGTTTGATGGTGGTCGGTTGGGTTCGGCCACGAAGGCACGAAGACCGAGGATTGCTGCGCGTGCATGGGAGGGGCGACGGCAGCTGCGGTGCCGAAGGTGTGTATGACTGCGGTGGATGGAAGGCATGCGCGGGTGCCGAAGGTTGGAAAGATTGGTGATGGTATGGCGGTGGCTGGGCCCTAAACTGGCCCGCATTATGGTACTTCATGACGTGATTCACGGCCATGCCCGCTGCCTTCGCCTTCTCCTCAGCTTCCCACTCCAGCTTCATCTTGACCGCTGAGGGGCACTGGTGTGTGTGATGCTGGGCATCGATTCCGTGGAGCCAGCAGAAGAACCGCTCACCGCTGCCTCGCTGAGGTGGGTTTTGCTGCTGCGGCTTCGGCCCTCTGCCATTCTTGTATCCGCCCTTGTGCCCGCCGCCGCTTCGGTTCTGGTTCTGGTCAGGGGGTGCAGATACGTTGTTGATCTGACGGTTTGCTTGCTTCGGCGGCTGTTTTTGCCACCCCTTCGGTTGGTCCCACTGCCCCTGTTGCTTCTGCTTCTTCGCTGCATTGGCTCTGTCAAGCCTTCGGCGGCGGCCTTTGTCGGATTTGCAGTATTCTTGCATGACTTCAAAGAGTTCTTGCAGAGACTTCGACTTGACTCTATCGAGCATATCTTGGCAGTTTCCAACCCCCAGGCCCCCAACGATGGCATCGATGATGCTGCTTTCGGACACCCCTGGCGCGCGCTGTCAGCTTGACAACCCTGTGCATGTACTCTTGCAGTGACTCTCTGTCCCCCTGGACACACATGTTGACGAGGTCATTGGAGTCCAACTCTTCGACCTGCATGCCCTTGAAACTGGATAGCAACTTGTTTCGCGAGTCGAAACCAGGATGTTATGTGCCCCTTCGGTATGTTTGCATACCAATACTGAACCTCTCCCTTGAGTGCTAGCACAAGAGCCTTTGCCTTCGTAGTGGCATCGCCTCCGTTGGACTCCACCGCCGCCTCGAACTTCATCAGGAACTCCTTGGGATCGTAGTCACCGTCGTACTGGGCAGGGTATTGGTGTTGAAACGACGGGGCCACGGCGCACTCTCGAGCTCGACTGAGAGCGGGGACACCGGGACGACGTTGCGGAGTGGTGCGTAGGGTGCGAAGTGCTCCTGTGCCTGCCCCCTCTCCTGGCGGTGGCCGATACTTTGCCCTTCGGAAGCATCCTTCTGCTGCCTCCACTGATCTAGCTGAGCCTGCATGGCCTGCAGGGTGTGCCAGGCGTGCTGCTGGGCCGCCGGCGCAGCATGCGCGGCAGGTGTCGGTGTTGGTGCAGGTGGCGCAGGAATGACTTGCTGCGGCGGCGGCGTGCCGGTGATCTGGCTTTTCAGCAGGGCGAGGTATCGCTCGGACTGCCTGATGTTGAAGTCGATGGAGTCGGGAGCGGTGTGGGGTGGAACCGCGTCCTGCTGTTGGGATGGCTGCGCTTGCGATGAGGACGGACGCGTCTCCTGCTCTTGCTGGGCCGCTACGGACTTGCCTGCGATGAGAGCCCGGATCCTTCGGAGGGCCTCGATGTCTTGCGCCGAAGCCCCCAGCCCCTCGAGGCTGACCTCGAACATCCCCGAGGTGGTATGCTCGACCTCCGGAGCGCTCGGCCCGGCACCGGTCCCCGCCAAAGGTTGGACGGCCGAAGCCGACGGGTTGGCGGGTTCCGATGCGAGCGGAGGGATCGACGCCTGAGCCGTGGTGGTTTCGGCGCCTGCCGAACGGGTTCTCGCCATGTGGTCTTGGATTCTTCCACGAGATGGGCGCCAAATTGTTGGTGGAAATCGGGCCCGAAGGGTGGACGTCAACACAACAGCCCCCTGAGTTCTTTCCCTCCCTTCGTTTGCTATTACGAAGCTACTTCTTCTACTATGGCGAGGAAAGGAAATGCAAAACACTTAACAGCACAGTAAATGAAACAAGGAAATACTCAGTAGACCGAAGAACGAAAGTCTAGCCGTAGCCTTCGGTGCTCTCTTCTCATTACAGTGTGTCCGTTTCATTACAAGGGGTTCACTATTTATAGGAGACCCCTGGGTATAGTCATTTGCCTCAATTACACCTTTTCCGTTCCTGACAAACGGCTTTAAACATTTTACAAGGGTATAACAGTAACTCCTCGCTTCGTACAAGCCTCCAGCGTGTCTTCGTACGGCCGAAACACCTTTACACGCGGCGTCCCATGTCTCCGCCCCGTACAGTGCCCTCTTTACACGTTCGCAGCGTCCACGTGTCGCGGCGCACCGCACCTTCGGTGCCGAAGTAGCCTGGGACCTCGCTCCGGCCGCGTCGTGCCTCTCGGGACATCACGCCCGTGACGCTTCCAGCTTCGGCCTGAGGCGTTCCCGACGCGCAGCACTCCTGGCTCCTTCGAAGCCTTCGGCGCCGAAGCACGACCGCTCGTGCCTTCGGCATCGATGGTCAGCACTGCTCAGATGGGCTGCTCCTGCAGGGCAAAATTCACATGATTCCAAAAACATTATCGTTTCCGTCAGATCGGTATTCCGAAGACTCCTCGGTGTGACTGTGGCTGCGCGTGAGCCGAAGCCGTCAGCCTGGCCGGGCGTGGACAAGGCTTCCGAAGGCCATTTCCCCAACAACCAGCTATATTGTCTTAACTAGCTAAAAAATGAAAATTTGTCTAGAAACTCAATCCAACAAACAGACTAGCTAAACTTGCTCTCGCTATCCTCCGCTAGCTAAACCGGGAGCTTCACTACCCATCTTTGGCTAGTCAGTCTCGCTAGCTATCCCCTCGTACATGAGTATGGCAGGAGGGACCCACTAGCGGTGGAGCATATGGAGAGTTGATTTTAGCTAGTCTGTTGGATTTCACCAACTTTTCGCTAGCCATTTAATTTTACATACTACCCAAATCAAGATTTTAGCTAGTGATTTTTAAAGAGCCTTCTAAAATATAAAACTGCTGCTAAAAAAACGTAGCACCAATAAAATCTCAAGCCCTCGATATAAAAAAACACAGATTTCCTCTTAATAATCATCTACTATGACTCTATGACAGCGACAATAATTTCTGCACTATTAATCAGTGTATCTAGTCTAAAGATAGGCGTTGGTGCTCCATGGAGCGACCCTGGAACTATCCATCGATCCATTCAAGCACAAATGGAGCACTACTGGATCCGGCGGATAACCAAAGGTTCTGGCTCATCCCATCGCGATCGCGAGGCGAGCGTGAGACAGTCAGTGCGAGCAGGAGGCGGCGGCACGCGTGCGCGGGCGCGGCTCTCACCATTCCTCCAGGCCCATCCAAACAAAACAAATGCAACGGCGGCCAGCCGGGCATGAAGCATCCCGGCGGCGTGTGAAGCCCCCGGCCTTTCCAGTCGGAGCCAGCATGTGGAGCGGTCAGCCCGGGCCGCGGAGGCGCAAGAGACGCACCGCCAGTTTCTCCGACCTTAGCTCCCAGTGACGACCGCACAAATCGTAGGCCGACGGGGTGCTCCATGCTGCTCTATTCTTCCTGTACGGGTTGTTGTTCTTACCGGCCGCCATTAAAGAAGCTAGCAGCTAGTGATGTTAAAGGCATGTTTGGATCACCTTTAGTCTCATGACTAAAATTAGTTAGGCTAAAAAGTTTTAGTCACCCCTTAATTTGGAAGCAAGAGCTAAAGTGTATTAAAAGAGCATTAAAATCCCTATTCTCTCTCCCTTTCTCTTCTCTCTCCTCTCCCTCTCTCCTCTCTCTCCTCTCCCACGGTGGACATGGCTTGGAGCTATTGGCAGCATGCATGTGGTCATTAATAAGGAAAGAGGAAGAGAAGATTTTAGTCTCTTTTAGCTCCCCCACCCCCTACTAGTAAAGTTTAGCCTCAAGACTAATTTTAGTCTCACTTTAGTCTCACCTGTTTGGAAGTTTAGCTCCTGCTAGAGGCTAATCTTAATCAGGCTAATTTTAGTCCCTAATATCCAAACATGCTCTAAGGCCCTTCTTCCTCTTGCTGCTACTGCTGGCGTTCATCTTCTTCAACGTGGTGTTGATGTCCATGTCCTCCTCCATCTTTAGCACACGGTCCTCTAGGAAGGCGATGCGCGGCCGCAAGGTCGATCTTGCTCCCCGCGGTGTGCTGGCGGCCGACTACCATGCAGTGCTCCGCCGCCCATTCCCGGAGCCGCTGCAGTCGCATGCTTTCCCATCCGCACCTGGAGCTTGGACGCTGGGTGCTGAGGATGGAAGAAGGGAGTCGCCGAGTGCCATGGGAGTGGGGAGGAAGAGGAAGCGGTCGCCACTGAGGTCTGAGGACAGGAGTTGCCGCCGTTGAGCGGAGGAGAGAACTGCCACCGGGGATCTCGATCTGCTCGGTCCTCATGTGCGGCAACGCGGCCGAGTCGACAGATGCATGGGTTGAACCGATCGATCCATCGGTTCTCTGGTTTCTGAATCGGGTCGAAGAAGGGGCCCATTAGAGTCATTTTCCAGGCTCGGTTCGGTGAACCGCTGGTTCGAACCGCTCCACCCCATCCATAATCTAGTCTACTGCACAGCCTTCTGAACCAAAAAGTCAGATGTGAGGCAACTATATGTTTTCTTTCCCTGTCCAAGAGCTGCTTGGTTGCTCTGATGCTCTTATTTGACAGGACTTGCAGATTTACTGAAGATTTGAAATTGAAGTGACGCGAATTAGGGCTTACTCGGTAGAAAGCCATCTAGATCTTGTTCCCGAAATGGGGCAAATCAAAAAGCCACGGGCAGAGAACCAGCAGCTTTGCATAGCATAGCAAGCAGTGAATACTGAATAGAGAGGGATAGCAAACAAACCTGCCGTTGCCATAGCACAAGGGGCGGCAGAGCAGCTCAGCTCAGGCCAGGGCATCCGACCTCCTTGACGCCCATCTCCGTCCTCCGGTGGTGATAGCAGCAGATGGGCGAGCATGGCGACGGAGAAGGCCGAGAGCTAGATGCAAGCTCAGTTCACTGGAGCAGGAGGCCGTTGACTGACTTGCAAGTCCTCTCCATTCCAAAGCACCCAACGGCCAACGCCACCTAAATAACAAGTGGGCTACTCACTCCGCACCAGGGACGTCACTGTCCGTATGTACAAGTGTACAGCGGGTGGCTCCACCAACCAGAGATGAAAAACAATGTCGCATGTGCGGTTGCATGATCGAGCAGTAGCTGCCAAAACAAGGTTGAGATTTTTTTTTTTGAAAAAAAGTACATCCTACTTCCCTCAAATATCCACATGACCCACTTAATTCCTGAATAAAAATTAGACTCATTTTAGTACCCTAAGCTATTTCATTTGGTCCAATCTTACTCTATAATTAATTAGGTTTCTTTTTTTTCTTTGTGCATGAGTTCAAATTTTGTGAGGCACGCGACAGCTTATGTTAAAAAAATTATACTAAGATTTTTTCATAATTATTTTCATAGGTTAGTAATATTGAATACAAAATGTATTATATGAAAAATTGCTGATATATTTTTTCTAACACATTCCTTCCGTTTATTGTTGGTCGCTGGAGAAGGGTAATTGTGAGAGAACCATGATTCCTGGGAGACACATAATAAGGGACAAAGGGAGTATAGCTTCATGTTATAAGTCAACTAACGAAATCTGACACTGAAATTTAACTTGTAGTGAATTAAAAAAAAAGAGATACTCCCTCCGTCTCATAATAAGTGCAACTCTAATTTTTTAAGGACAGATCAATGGTGGTGTGAAAAGACTCTAATACCCATGTTTTTTAGCCACATGCAGTAAGTTTTGGATGCAGATCATATCTGATTACTTAATTAGGTAGGTAATTAAATCTACTCCCTCCGTCCTGAAATATAAGTCATTCAAGGGTTCAAATTTTCTCCCCAAATATAAGGCATCCTAGGAGTTTTTGGTAAGTACTCAATCAACTCAATTATAAACTTGTCAAATATTGCACTTGTTAACTCGAAAACTAACTTTTAATTATCATTAGCTAAGGGTATATGTGGCATTTCCCCACCTCTTTAATATGTCCTAAAAATCCTAGAATGCCTTATATTTCAGGACAGAGTGAGTATTTTTAAGGATTGCACTCTTTGTGGGATTTTTTTCAAATACTAGGATTGCATTTTTTTATAGGACCGAGGGTAACATTGGATCAAACAAAAATAAAACAGTTCGGGAGAGTCGTTTCTAAATTTTGTTTAGGGTGTTAGTGAACAAAGTAAATAGGTGGGGCGAGAAAAAATGACTTTATCTCGTAGTTTATTTTTAAAAATCGTTGGTGTCATGAATCGATCCATGTTCGTTTGACGTTTTGAGGATTGAGCTAGCCCAAGGAGGATGATTTGTTTTAGCTCCTGTTGGGTAAACCTGGATCGTGGAGACAGCCAATGAAATCGCCGATGTCAGCTCCTTGAAATGCCCATCTCCTTGGATGAGTAGTATGCAACTGTGATTTACTACTAGTTTTTGAAAAAAAAAATCATTGATGTCAGCTCACTGTAACACCCCGTGTTTTTCTCAGTGACAAATTGTGCTAATGACCCACTTAATCACTCCTCTAACTACCCTTGAGGACATTAGGTCGACCCTTGGTCAAAGTCCTAACTCAAAACCCCTTTATCCCCTTTGACCCTTCATGCCATTTTAGAACTTTGGCACGTTCTCCAAAATTTCCCTAAACACTTCAAAACCACCCAAAGGGAAAATGTGCAGAATCTCGAGGCACATAACTTTGCTGTTGATTGGCATTTGAGATTCGGAGGAATTCTTGGTGAAAAATGCCTTGGAAGGTGCCCTGTTCCTGTTCACAGGCGCCGAGAATTTGACCGTGTTGGCATGGCGTTCCTGCTCGAATTCTTGAACAAAACCCCCACAAGTTTTTGTGAAAGTTGTAGAGGGATGTTTGATCTTCAACTTTGCTTCAGACCCTAAGATGCAGTTTAGTTTGAAAAATTGGAGAAAAGCAATTTTGAAAACTGATCAGTGAAATACAATCAGCACCAGGAACGCCGGGACGCGTTCGGGCGCGATGTCGTGCGCGGCCACGTCGGCCACCGCCGTACGCGCGCGTACCCGCTTCGGGTGCGCACGCGAGGCGCCGGTGTGACCGCCGGTCACCGCGCGCGGCGCCGCCGAGCACTCACGCATGCCGTCCGTGGCAAGTGGGCCGGGCCGGGTGGCGCCGATCCGCCGGCCGGCGCACCGCCCGTGGCGCGCCATTGGCCGCCGGAGCGCCGCACGTCGCCGGCCATGCCCTTGGCCTCCCTACGCGTGCAAGTGGCACCGGCATGCCCCTACCTACCCCAACCGACCTCCCGCGCGCTTATAAGCCAGCCCCGACCGCCCCTCGTGCGCACGCGCTTCCACCCGAGCCGCCGCCGCACGCCATTGGCGCCGCTCGGTGTGAACCCTCTTCCGATCGCCATCCTCACGCACCCAAGCACCTAAGCTCTTCCTTGTGCACCACAACACCTCCCCGAGCCGCTTATTGATCAAGCCGAGCCACGCATTCGCCGGAACCTGAGTTCCCGCGGCCGCCGCCGGACCGCCGCCGTCGAGCTCGCCCCTCCGTCGCTTCTCCAAGCCCGGTGACTTGTCTAGCGCCTTCCCTGGGTCACATGGAAGCTCCCCGTGCAGCAAGTGGTTGAGCCCAGTCCCTTCCCTCACCGTCGTCCAAGTTCCCGCGGGCGCGCCGCCGCTGCCGCTCGCCGAAGACTCCTCCAGCCGGTCCACCGCCACCAATCGATCGCGGGTGAGTCTAATCGAAGATCCCCGTCGCTTGTTTGCCTGGCCGCACTCCACTTCGCCGCCGGCGAGCTTGCCACCGCCGTCGGGCCCGAGGGGGAGGAACCGAGGGCTTTTATGTGAAGATTTTAAAAGTTATAGGGTTCGCAGTGCAAAAAGATTGTTCCCTGTTTTGTGAATTAGTCCAGCACGTTGTAAAATCGATTAAAAATCATAAACAAATCCAAAAATAGCAAACCCAATTTTGTTGTGCTCAGTGTAACAAGAACTACAACTTTATCCGAATGGGTATATACTTTTGAGTTATAATTTTTGCTTGAAAAAATAGAAATGTAAAATGCTTAGATTTGTGTTTATGCAAAATCCACACAAGATCTTGAGCTGTATTTTGGATATGTTGTGGTAACTAGTATGTCTAGGTTCTGTGCCAAAATTTGCACAAAGTTACCGAAGGGATCTTCCTGTATAAAATATTTTGTGATATTGGTAAATCTGCCTAGATGATTTTTGCAGCTGGATATATAATTATTTTTGAGCCCAACTTCTGGCTATGGTCATGGTATGCTAAAGATCCCCTTTGGTGAATTTACCATGATTTTATCTCTGTTAGAAATATTATTTCCTCATTTATGCTTGTTTTTTATCATAAATATGTGTAGCATGTTTCATAAGGGCTATATGTGTATTTGTTAGTTCTTTAAGCTTGTTTTGACCCAGAGTATGTATAGGTTAAAGTTGGGACTCATCTCTGTCTTATTTATTTTGATATGCATTTATGTCCTTTTATGCTAACTAGAAATGCTATAAATTGGTGTATGAAATTCAGTGGTGCAAAACCTTTTGCTTGCTGTCCAGGGGTATGCCTCTTGGTCAGTAGGACCAATGAGTACTGCTGGATCACTTTGTTATGTTTTAGCTATGCAAAAGAGCTCAAACTAGATTAATCTAGAAAAAGGAAATTAGGGAAAATCACTCTCTCTAGTGCATGATTTAAAGAGAAGTGTTAGGAAAAGTAAATTGGTGCTAGGAAAGTAATTCCCTTGCTGTTTGTTTGTAAATAAAATATTTCTTTAATAGATGTGCACACAATCACCTTAAAGAGAAGGCTAAATAGGCTTTTAGATTATTCTTTTAAAAGAAAAATGTTTAAATACTTTTTTAAGGTGAATATGGCCAACCATATACTCCTTGCAGCTGTTTGCTACTGTTTTTGAATTAATATAAAATAATTACACTCCTAATCACTGCATTGCATTCCCCGTGTAGAAGTCCCCGACGGTAGCTATACGCTTGTGCCGGCTGACGAGGACGAGGGAGCAGGAGGATACGTGCACTACGTGACCGTAGAGCAAGACCCGGACCGAAGTCCGGAAGTATGTGTGTCTGCTTGTGCTGACGAAGGCAAGCTCCGGTTTATTCATTAACCCCAGTGTTTCTTTAAAACTTCTGAATTTACTTCTTGTTATTGTATGTGCATTTACGTTCAGGAGTTGAAATGAAACCCTAGTTGCATGATCCATAAGTACCTATGATCTTTTACTAGCATGTTAGGTCGCTAGTTGCTATGCTCTAAGGATCCGGTATAAGTCGAGTGATGTACGTCACTCGCGAGAATAGGATCTCCTTTATGGAATCACCATATGAATTAATGGATGACTCATGTGGCAAGAGCATGGGATTTGGGCTCCGGTCCAATGGCTTCGTTGGTTAAGTGTTTGAAAGTACTAAACACTTGTCGGAAATGGGCACGGTAAGCCTAGTACCTAAATGAGGCGGTACGGGGTTTTACTCTCACTACTCTTAGGGTTGCGGCCCCGGGCTTGCTACCCGAGTGCATGCGTGAGGCTGGGTGACCTTAGTGGCATAGCCCAGATAAACCTTGTACTTAAGACTGTGAGCTATTATCCCCAAACCAAAGAATGACAGGAACCGCCTGGTTGATGAACTCTTAGTGAGGGCACCTCCCGTATGTTTAGGTCCACCTTGCAAGGTTATGAATCAATCGATTGTCGGCCTCTTACCGTTATCTGAGACTACTTACCCGACTGGCCATGATATCCCTTTATGATGGAATTTTGTGAAGATTATTACTTTGATTAATTGTTTGTACAACTTTGGTTTAATAGTTGCTTACCTAGCAATGATTACTTCAACTAGAACCTGAGCTAAAATATGGAAAGTAAGGATCCACTACTTAGCAGCTTTTTGGCAAACAAACCCACTAGCCAAAGGCCTTGCATGATTAGAGCTAAAGCCTTTCTTTTAGACGGGTAAGTCTTGCTGAGTATTAGTATACTCAGCCTTGCTTTATAAATGTTGTTCCAGGTAATGCATCTGATGTGTGGCCCGGAGAACTTCCACCCGGCTGGGAGCTGGAATGGGTGGATGACGAGGAGTGATTGCATCATGGACATGCCTCCTATGATGTGATCGTGTCGTTTAGTTATCTTCCGCTGTTTTCAATAAACCCTGAACCATTTACTTTCATGTCAAGGACTATGTTTGTAATAATGACCCCTATGGGGGATGTGATGGTTAATTTGTAAGGCACTCCGGACTCTCCTTCGTGGGAGTTTTAATGCATTCGTTCGATCCTCTCTGTATTTCCACGTGATTTACTGGGTCTAAACCCGGCAACACTCAACGAGATACTTCTTTATTATCGCTTAATGACCAAATGGAGTGGTTTAGGCGATAGTACGGAATTATCTCGGGTGGGGTTGTCACACTCACATCAATGACTAAGCCTAGCTCCAACACCGATCGGTTATATGCAAGAATGCAGTTGAAATTATCCTAGAAACGCAACGGAAACTGTGCATGTATTGTTGTCTAGTGTGGGTCGTCATCTTTGATCTCACCACACTGATGTTCACTGCATACGAAAGATCATATCTAATTTTACACGACCTTTAGGGGTAAAGCCATGCAACATTGTTGAGTGGTGTAATACGCAAAAAAAACAAAATAAAAAAATCCACCACTCGTAGAAAGAGAAGATATTTCAACAGTGTGTAAAAAGCGTAAAAGCAGGGAAATTCAGATTGCAAAAATGTTGGGTCAAGCGTGCCAAGTAGAGGCCGACTGGATTCTAGCCCTGTGCATCTGCGGGTTAGGACGGGTTCCACTGGTTTATGAACCCAGCCCATAATGAGCGGTTTCGACTGGGCTGGTGCGGTTTTACTGTTATAGAGACTTAGTGTTACTGGGTTGGACTGGGCTGGTCTTACGGTTTGGACAGTGTCACACCGTCGTTGCGCCCTTCGTCTACCTCCCAATGCTGCCTGCCCTCCTCTTTGATTTCACTTATCCATCCATGGCCCTCCACTACCCAGCGTCTTATCTAGAGCCGGAGTACGCTTGCCGCTCGTTCTACATCTGTTCTTCAAAAACTCCGCTCCAAGTCAACGTATCCATCATAAGCAGTCCCTGCTCCTCCTGTGCATGCGTGAGACCAACTTTGATTCCACAATTTTGACTCCTTAATTCAATTCCTTCCTCAAATAATAATTATATAAACCAATTTTTATGATCCTGACTCAATTTGTATAAATTTTGGCCACAGGAGCTCCCTTCCATTTATCAAGCAGATGCGCTTTCAGTAGCCGCACCGCGCACTCCTCCGCCATCCTGCACGCACGTTTGCGCCGTGAAGATTGAACGCATGAGCAGGCACAACATCTTCATCTTCTGCAACCGCAGCACAGGGAAGTCGCTGATGACGAGGAACTCGCACCACAGGGCCATCTTCATCTCCAAGTACGCCGCCTCTGCCGTGAGAAGACCCGAGCTCACCCCCGACCGTCGTCGCGACCCTTGCTGCCGCCGCCGCCGCCGGCAGATGGAGATGATGCTGCATCGCTGTGTTCCTGACGTAGGATTAATTGGGCCACTGGGTTAACTGGTTTTGACGGGTTTCTAAGCCAACTGAACCGTAACTTCTCATAGGTGAGTGGGCTGGACCCAAACACTAGCTAGCCCACTCAATCCTAATAAATTGGTTTGGTCTGGGTTGGGCTGGCGGGTTGACTGGTTTCGACCCAACCCGTGCTCAGGCCTACTGGATTCCGGCCGGAAGGCCGCAGGGGTCCGGGTGGCGACCCACGGTGTATGTCGTCGCGCGGTGCCAGGACGCGACCCCTGATCAGTTACCGCCAAGGCCTTTAGGGCGTGTTTGATATGGGCTAAAACCTTGCACCCGAGCTCGTGGTAGCCAAAAATTTGTGTTTGATTTCGTTTTACGGTTCCCCGGCCCGTCCTTGTGGATGCAAAAAATGTTCTCTCTTGGCTCTGGCCGCACGCTCCTAAGGAGCATTTTTCTGGAGCCATGCTCGTTTCGGCGCTTGCGCTCGTCTTCGGTTACCTCCCCACGCTCACCTACCTCTTCCCCTCCACCTTTGCAGCGCCTCGTCCCTCATGCCTCCACAACGGTGGCAACGGATCTCTAGCCAACGGGACTGTCGTGCGAGCTCGTGCAAGGACGACTTTCGGCGAGCGGGGGTCCACCATGAGCCCGCGCTCCTGCCGCCGTAGCTCCAATCGCGGCGGCGGCGGTGCCAGGGGCGTAGCTCCCCGAGCCCATGCTCGCGGCGGCGGTGGTGGCCGGGGGCGAGCTCCCCCGCGAACGTGGTCGCGCCGTGCACAGCGTTGGTGGCTGGGGGTAGAGCTCCCTCGCGCCTGCGCTATGCTCATGGCGACCGGAGATGGAGAGCATCGAACGGAGAGGCGTGAGGAGCAGGAGCAGCAGCCGCCATGGCACGATGAGGAGGAGGAGGAGCCATGGCTAGCAGCATGCGAGCAGAGTGTTCGATGAAATGCCAAACAGAAAAGAGAGGGGTAAGGTCACCATAATCCAGATGCAATGTCATCCTATTCAAACATGGTTCAAATCAAACACAATCCTCATCTGACCTGACTCATTTGATACATTTGAATCAAACAAAAGATGTTGCCAAGAGCACCCGGTCATAGCTGGCCACAGCCAGGCGCACTGCCGAAGCCGCCCCGAGAAATCAAACACACCCTTGGTATCTGCGCCCCGGTCGGATCGACAAATCCACCTCACCACCGTAAACAACAGTCCACCCGCCACGGTCGATCTCCCGGGCGATCCTGATCGGCTCAATCCCCACGCAAACATCGCGCACCGGATGTGGCGGAGTTAGATTTTTTATTGAGGGGCATGTTGCGGAGTTAGGGCGTGTTTGGGAGAGCTCCACGCAGCTCCAGATCCACAAAAACAGCTCCACTCCAATTTTTTCCTGCCAAACACCCCAGCTCCAAAAACTCCAGATCCACCAAATACATGGATCTAGCTCCCAACTCCACCAATTCCATGGAGTGCCTCAAGGGGTACTCTGCAAACACGTTTTTCGTAACAACTCGTGGAGTTGGGGGGTAATTACCCACCTTTGCCACCGATTACACCCATACCGGTTCGATTTCTTTTTTCCCCGAACAGGACGCCGCGCCCCCCCTCGCGATGCATCTTCTTCCCCCACGCGCTATTCCTCCGCCGCCGCCGGTCCTCAACAGGGAATCGTTCCTCTCGCCGTCGCCGGCCACGGCGGCCGTGCCGCAGCCATCCTCCTCTCGGCGAGGCTTCTTCCGGCTGGCCGCGGCGGCCGTGGAGGTGCGAGCACGGATGGCGGCGCCGGCGGTGAGAGCCGGGGAGCCGCGGGCGCCTCCCGCCCGCGGCGCGGCGACGCGCGGCCGCACGGCCTCGCCGGGACGGGCGGCTTACGTTGTGTGCGGGGGTAGCGGCGGCGGCGGCACCCACGCCCGCGCCCGCGCGCGCGCTCCCCCCTGCGTCCGCTTCGCCGCGGGCGACGGTGACCTCCGGCCCGGCCGCTCGCTCGCGGTGTCGCGCCGCCGCGTCGGGGGCGGCGGCGAGGGCGACGCGCGCCCGCCGCCCCCACCGGCGCGGCCGCACGTGGCACGACAGGGGAAGCGCCGCCCCCGGTCCCGCCTAGCGCCGCGGGCGGGCTCGCCGGCCGCACGCCTCTCGGTCGCCGCCTTCGCGGCGACCGCTCGGCCCCGTGGCGGTGGTCGCGACGGAGGACTCGGAGGCTACCTCCGACTTGGAGTCGCAGCGGACGCGGCCACCCGGCCTCGCTTGCGGCGGCGGCGCCGGATCACGCCGTCGCGTTCTGCGCCGAACCGGCGCGTTGGGGACGCCGATTCCCGTGGTGGCGACGGCGGCAAGATGGAGAAGGCCGTGCGGTCCATGAATGGCGGTGCTTGTTCCGGTTGAAGATGTTCTTGGACAAGTTCGCGCGGAGAGCACGCCGCCCAAGAGTCACGGACGCGCGCCGCCGGGTTGCCTCCGTCCGCACCGGCCGCCTCGGCATCGTGGGAGCCGGTGGCAAGATGGCCACGGTGCAAGAGGATGAGGAGGAGGGGGAGGCGGATGGTGTCGACATCTGCGGCGGCGTTTCCCGCATAGCGATCCGGGACATCGCTGAGGAGTACCGCGAGCTCGTCGAAGACATCGGAGTCAAGCTCCTGTCGGTGCACAGCCACCACTGCCTGCACCCGGTCACCAGGACCAGCAACCCTCCAGGGCCGGCGGCGCTTCCCAAGGAGAAAGACACCTGTACGCAGCCACCAGAGCCGGCGCCTGAGGCCGTCCGGTTGCGGAGAGACGGAGGAGCTCCTGTCCCAGTGCGTGGCGCCCGCGGCGACGGGGAACCCGATCACCGACGGAAGCGCACCTCCGTCGGCGGCTCTTCCCGAGGAGAATGGTGCCTCTTCTCGCCCACCACCCGAGTTGGCGCCGGTGCCGGTGCGGTTGCGGAGCCGGAGGAGCTCCGTGTCCGGGGCGAGGACGCCGCGCCCGTGTCGTCCAACAACATCAGCGGCCTTGTCGACAAGGCGAAGGAGGAGGCGGAGCGGCGGCGACACATGCACACAAGCCATGCACATGCACACACTGCACACACGCCACACACCATGCACAGGCACACACAGGCACACACATGCACACACGCCATGCACATGCACACACTCCACACACCATGCACAGGCACAGCACACACACGCACAGCTTGCAGCGTACAGCATACAGGGAAAAAAGTGAGGGCAAAAGACGACAATCCATTCAAACTATCATTTTTCGGAGCTGGAGTTGTTGTCTCAGCCAAACACATCTCCTCAGCTCCAAAGGGAGAGTCCAGCTCCACGGTGGAGCTGCAAATTGGTGGAGTTGCTGCTCCAGAGTTGGTTTGGTGGAGCTGGAGCTCTCCCAAACACGCCCTTAGATGCATGACGACGCTCCACCGGGTTCTCGCGAGCATGCGTTCGTTGTTGTGGGGTCTTCAGGCTAGATACATTTTTTATATGCAACAGAACTGCATATCATTACAGTAACAATACGTCCGTTTAGATACATAATACTCACTTCATTTCAAATTATACGTCGTCTGACTTTTACATGAAGTTTGACCGCTCATCTCGTTCATAAAGTGTGTGCAAGTATAGTAAAATTTAAGTTAGGTCCCGTTTAGTTCGTGAGGTAAAAGTTTTGGGTCCTCTTCTAAGGTCTATTAGGAGTATTTAACGTAGACTAGTTATAAAAATAATTACACGAATGAACCGGAAATTGCGAGACGGATCTATTAAGCCTAATTAATCTATTTGGTTACTGTAGTACAACGTTGTCTAATCATGACATAGGTAATCTTGTTAGATTCGTCTCAAAAATTAAGGTATGGTTGTGAAATGGATTTTGTCATTAATCCATATTTAATACTCCTAAATAGTGTTCAGAGATTGATGTGACGGGGAGTTAGTGAAATATGATATTTTGCATTTTTTGAATAAACTGAGTAGTCAAATTTGAGGTCAACAAAGTCAAACTGCCTAAAGTTTTGGAACGAAGTGAGTAACAAAAAATTATGAATCTAATTTTCCTAAAACGATCTATGATTCGAAAGGAAGAAAGTATCAAACACACAATCATTACGGACAAGGCTCATGTTGAAAAATTGGTTGGATAATGTAGTGCCGCTGAGTTCATTCACGCCGTCTTCTTAAGGCAACAAAAGGTTACAACGATGCATCGATACTTCCAATGCTCGTTGCAACTAAATTAAACTATATCCTAGTTAAGGACAAGGTAGTACGCTATTGGTAAAGATAATCTAATTTAAACCCAGTTGGTGTCATGCTGAATTCTAGATGCTGGACACGTTCTGACTGCGAGCATAATCTATGGCTTGTTGACTTGTTTCAAAATTGCTCTATTATATATAATACTTCTTGTGGATTGACTTAATAAAAATAAAAGATCTGCATTTGGCTGGCAGACTATCAAAACTGGAAATGGTGAGGATACGGACTTCCGGACAGATGCTTGGTGTGGGGACAGTGCTCTAAAAGGAAAATTCAGTGATCTGTACGAGATAAGTAACGAACAAACCATTTATGTGTCTGAAATGGCACAGAGAGGGTGGAGATTGACTTTTAGAAGATGGTTAGATGAAAATGCTCAAAACCAACTAAGACAATTAAGATAATATACTGATGACTTGTGCATTAGGACCCCAGAAAGACAAACCTATATGGACTTGGGAGAAAAACAAAGTTTTTCAGTTAAATCCATGTATGCTCAGCTCTGTAGAGAGGATGCTTGAGATTCTTCTAATAAAATAATTTGGAAAGCAAAAAATTCCTCTAAAAATAAAAATTTTCATGTGGCTTATGAATCAGAATGCAATATTAACAAAAGACAACCTTCTAAAAAAGAATTTGGCAGGGCGATCATCATTGCAGCTTCTGTAACCTTGATGAATGCATAATGCATTTTTTCTTTAATTGCACTCAAGCTAGATATGTTTCGAGCTTGATAGCCTGGGTTATCGGAGCTGACTGTAGACCATCCAATATGTATCAGTACTGGGATTGGTGTGTGAGATTTATGCCAAAAAATACAAACTTGCACATGGTTGGGTTGGCAGCGATTTGCTGGGCAATGTGGAAATCTCGCAATAGTATTAGTTTTGAAAAGAAAAGGTTTAGATCTCCTACTGAGATCATTTGTCTGGCCTCATCTTTTTTGAAATATTGGGCAGGGCTAAAAAAGAAGAGGAGAAGATCACCCTGGAGGAAGGGGGCGAAGCTATGAAGAATGCGACGCTGCTACATCACCGGCAAGAGCAAGACCAAGACCAGGGGGAGCCAAGGACAGGGTCTGTTCTACTGCAGTAGGTGGCGCACAAAAAACACAGGAGAGGAGAACTAGCTTTCGGGGAAAAAAGAAGACAAAAGACTACTGATGATCTTCTTGCTGTTTTGTTACTAGTTTGCCCGGGTTTGGATGATAACTTCCTGTGAGGGTCTTTCTTAGATATTGTTTTAAGTTGGCTCCATTTGATTTCTTGGTTGGGGTTTAGCCATGTGGGCTGACCTCCTGAAGACCATGTGTGGTTCGAGGACCGGTGGATGGTCGCTTCCTGGTGTGATGAGTGATTGACAACGTTGTGTGGACTGATTCTTGGCTAAGTATTGCAGGTGCAGGTTGCGGCTTGACTCGTGTTGGTGCAGGTGAAGAACAAGCGCGAAAGGTCGTGTCCGGTGAGGCCTCCAGGTGTGCAGAAGACAAGTAGGCTTCGTTCGAGGGACCCGGTGGCCAGCGGGGTCAAGTGCGGGCCGTATGGTGGCAGAACGGCAAGATGAAATCGAGGACGGTTTCTTGGTTGAGTCACAAAACCAAGGTCGAGCCGGGACTTCGTGGGAGCCAAGTCATGAGTGGTGATTGGCGGAGGCTACATCAAGTTCACGGGGTTTACGGTGGTTCACCAGAAAATCACTGGGTTACTCGGCTGAGCCACAAAGCCGAGGCCGAAGACCGGGCGTGGCTGTCAGGCCAAAACCTGCCTGACCGGTTTGGAGAACCGGTCTGACCGGTTTGGGGTCGCAGGGTGCCGGAAGCTTCGAGGCGGAGGACACGCGTCGGGATTGCAAGGCTTGTGTCGAGGCTACGCGAAGTGCGGTCGCCGAGCATCCGTCCGATGGTGTTACGAAGACAAATTCCCAAAGTGCCCTTGGTGGGCGTGTATCCTAGTTTAGGCCTTAGGGGCATTTTAGACTTTAGGCTTGCCTCCATATAACTCAATAGGTGAGAGGATGGCAGCCAACTCTTGGAACCCTAGCTCATTTCGTTTAGCTATTTTCCTTCTCCTATTTTCCTTAGGATTTCTAGGACTAGCTTGGGAGCTTCATGGTGAGATCTTGTGAGAGGGAAGGATGATCGGGCGGCAAGCTAGACCTTGTATGAACCTCTTTGGTGTGTATAGATGATTCGGCGTGGTTCCTCAAGGCTTGGTTGTGTTCCTCCCATTTTTCCTATTTGGTGATTTTCGGGGTCTTTCCTTGGATTTTCCGTGGGGAAGTTTTGGGGGCTTTTCTTTGAGGGATTCTTGTTGGATGTCACGTATGAGGACCTTGTGCCTCTTTGCTTGGTGACTTTGATCCAATAAACCCTCCGAAACGGCTTCGATTTGGGTGATTTCGGTGGTTTCCATGGGAAGGTGGTCTTGAGGGTTGACTTCCGATTCCTCTTGATTGAGTGGGTTTTGGGGGCCGAGCTTCTAGCCAAAGGTAGCCCACGAGGTGCCCCTTCTACCCCCAAAGTCTCACTTTGATCTGTGGAACGAATTGGGAGATCGATCGCTTGGAGTTTTGAGTTTTTTCCCGCGGGCTGTGTTCTTCCCGACTGTCCAGGCCAAAACCGGCCTGACCGGTTTCCCAAACCGGTCTGACCGGTTTCGTCCTGAGAGCTGTCGAGAAGGGTTTTTGAGCAAGGAAGTCTCTGTAGCGTTATGTCTTCTTTTGTTCAGAGGTGGAAAGGCTCTTGAGATGTTTTGGGTCTCAGGGGAGTTTTGGAGAGTTTCTGGACAAAATCAGTCTGACCGGTTTGCCAAACCGGTCTGACCGATTTCCCCTGTCTGTGTGAGACTAAGTCCAACAGAAGCGGTCTGACCGGTTTCAGAAACCGGCGTGACCGATTTTAGGTTCCAGCAGTTGTGTCGTGTGTGTTTCCGCTGCGTGTGTTGTGTGGTTGCTGGTTGGGTCTTGCTCCTAGGTCTAGTAGCACTTCAGTGGCTGCGTGGACTTGACAAGAGAAGCTTGTGGAGGTGCACGAGTGAAATCGGGTTCATAGGCCGAATTCTTGAATAGAATTTTTATCGGCTCCCATTCACTCCCCCCTCTCTGGTTCGCTGCTTCGGTCCTTCAAGTGGTATCAGAGTAGGATACGGGTCTTGATTGACTCTAACCAGTCTAAGATCCAAGGATGGCATACCAGGAACGGGGTTCGGGTCCTCCACACTTCGATGGAAAGAACTACTAGATGTGGAGTAAACGGATGGCAGCGTTCCTCTGTGGAAAGGGTCAGATCCTTTGGGAAGTCACGGTGGACACAAGCTATGTCCATCCGATGAACTTCCTCGCTCTAGGATTGAGGGACATGTTCGACGCCAGCAACAAGGTGGTCGACTACTTGTTTTGTGCTTTGTGTCAGCCTAAATTCGATCGTGTGCACACCTAGCACTTGGCTTGTAGAATATGGTTGGTGTTGGTTTAGGCTCGGATGTATGCGACCTACCGAAGAGAGTACGAGACCTTCACTCATCTCCCTGGTGAGTCCATCGATGCCTTGTTTCAGAGGTTCACGGTTGTGGTGAACAACATGAGGCCAATGTGGACGTGCTCCCATACGATGATCATGATAAAGCTGCCAAGCTCTTACACTCTTTGGATCGTACGGTTTGGGGCGGAAAGTTTGAGGCCATTGTGGAGTCGGAGAAGTATGACATTCTGACCGTGAACGAGCTGTTCTCGAAGCTCAAGTCGGCTGAGGTGGATCGGGGCATGACAGCCAAGATTGAGGGCCCGACTGACTCTCATAGTCTCGCCCTCATCGGTGGTTCGAAAGGAAAGGCTAACGCTAACCCATCCACCAGGATGTTCTCCTTGTCCTTTTGGATATCTATGCCAGATGAGCAGTTCGACGTGCTTGGAGAGGACGAGCTGGCGCTGCTGACGAGGCACTTCGAGAGGCTGCACGAGAACGGGGTGAACATGAGGAGGAACACGAGGACATGCTTCCAGTGTGGCAAGCCAGGACACTTCGTCGCTGACTGCCTGGAGAAGGTCGAGAACAAGGACAACTACAAACACAAGTCGAAGACGGATGGCAAGTACCGGTCGAGGCGTGACCACAAGAGCAAGCACAATAGCAAGCACAAGGACGAGCGACGATCGAGGAAGAAGGAGAGCCGAGGCAAGGCCCGAGCGATTGTTGGAGCGAGCGACGTCGACTCCAGTTCCGCGTACTCCACCTCGAGCTCGAGCAGCAGTGAAGATGAAGGTGATCGTCGCAAGGGCAGGAAGTCGTCCAAGAACCTGAGCGGGCTGAGCTGCTTCACTAGAGACAGTTTCTGCACCATAACACTGAGTTCCGGCAGCAAGAAGAGCAACTAGAGCAACTCCGACTCCGACTCCGACGATGAGGTGCGTGATGAACTTCCCCTCTTGCGTCAGGAGAATGAACGGCTTGGCTTATTACTTGATAATCGTGATGACATGCTTAGAGAGGCCAAGAAGATGAGTAAAGAGCTTAGGGCCTCGCTTGAGGATGCTAGGACTAGAGTGGCTGAGTTAGAAACACAGAACTTGGATGCTAAGCTTGAAATTGATTCTATGAAAGCTTCACCTGTTGTTTCTGATGAAGTTGAATGTGCTGATTGTCCTATCTTCCTAGCTATTCTTGCCTTGTTTAAGGAAAAGCATGCCTCCAAGTGTGAGGAGCTAGATCTGCTTAGGGTTGGAGTGGCTGAGCTTAAGTCTAGACCTGCTTTGCTAGGTGCTTGCACTTCTTACCATGTTTTGCATGAAAAAATTGATGAGATGCATGCTTACACTGTTCTCTTGAGGCTAAGTTGAAAGAACCAATTCCTACATCTTGCTCTACCTGTGAACTGCATGCTTTGAAGAATCTGGAACTTGCACAATATGGGGATGGGAGGAGTCGTAGCTTTGAGATGGAGAGGAGGGACGATCCATGGTTTTCCTTTCATGGTTTTGGTCCTCCTCCAGGTAGAGAGGGTTGGTTCCCTCATAATGGTTACCGTGGTGGTGTTCGTGGAGGTAGCTTTGGTAGGAGAGATGTTTTGGATCGTGCTAACCCCACTTTTGAGCAAATGGCTCGGCGTTGGTTTTACTCTTTTGGTATTAACCCCAGTGTTGAGTAGTTTGTTCGCTCACGTACTCATTTTTGAATTTCAGGTGGGAGACTTGAAGAACATTTGGTTGATTGACTCCGGTTGCTCGAGGCATATGACCGGAGACAAGGGGTGGTTCTCAAGTCCCGTCCCGGTGGTGACAAAGAGGTACATCACTTTTGGGGACAATGGGCGAGGGCGTGTGTTGTCAGAAGGTGAGATTAAGGTGAGTGACAAGATCACTCTGAGGCGTGTTGCTCTTGTTCAATCGCTTGGATACAATTCGCTTTCTGTGTCCCAGCTATTGGATGACGGTTTCGAGGTGTTGTTTCGACCTGGTGGTTCTCGGATTTTGGATTCTCGAGGGGACCTTGTCTGTATGGTCGTTCCCGAGGGTCAGGTGTTTCGAGCTGATTTTTCTCAGTCTTCTGGTGTTGAGCGTTGTTTCTTGGCTGGTTCTTCGAGTGAGTTGTGGAAGTGGCATAGGAAGTTGGGTCACTTGAACTTTGATCTTTTGTCTCGCTTGAGTAAACTCAATTTGGTCCGAGGATTGCCACGGTTGAGGCTTGAGAAAGAGTTAGTTTGTGCGCCGTGTAGGCATGCCAAGATGGTAGCCTCTTCTCACCCGCCTCTCACCGATGTGATGACTGAGCGTACATGCGAGTTGCTCCATATGGACCTTGTTGGCCCAGCTCGCGTGCGATCTGCCGGTGGGAAGTGGTACGACCTTGTTGTGGTGGACGATTACTCTCGGTATGCGTGGGTGTTCTTTCTTGAGGAGAAAGGGGAGACGTTTGGTTTTGTTCGAGATCTTGTCTTGAGGTTGAGGAACGAGAGGCACGGAGATGCCATATGAGCAATCCGCAGTGACAATGGCTCAGAATTCAGAAACTCTCGTTTTGAAACCTTTTGCCATGACTTGGGTCTTGAACACCAGTTTTCGAGTCTGTATATGCCTCCCTAGAATGGTGTTGTGGAAAGGAAAAACAGAACCTTGTGTGAGATGGCTCGGACGATGCTTGATGAGCATAGGACTCCGAGAAGGTTCTGGGCTGAGGCGGTGAGTACCGCGTGCTATCTTTCGAACATGATCTACCTCATAGTGCGTAAGAAGAAAACCTGCTACGAGTTGATGCACGGTCGCACACCCAAGGTGAGTCACTTCCATGTCTTTGGTTGCAAATGCTTTATCCTTAAGAAAGGGAAGAAGTTGGATAAGTTTGAGGCTAGGTCGGTCGATGGTATTTTCTTTGGTTATGCATCTCACTCTAGAGCATATCGTGTGCTCAATCTTGAAACTAACCAAATCGTGGAGACTTGCGAGGTAACCTTCGACGAGACACAGCCACGTAGTCAGCTTGTCTTTGAGTGTGCAGGTGATGATGAACTTGGCGAGGAGATTTTTCAGGAGGAGCATGAACATGGAGATGATGAAGATGGCGGTGTGGTGCCCACGGCTGAGGATGTACCTACTACTTCGACTACAGTGATGGACGGCCCCTCTCCCACACCTACGACGACAAACCAAGATCAAGGAGAAGCTACTATTGAGGGGAAGGTAGCATCAAGGTGAGAATCTCCCCGACGAGTACAAGTGGATCATCCAGCTTCAAGGATCATCGGCGACATGAATGAACGTACTACACGGTCGAGGGTTCGAAACAATTCTCATTTCACTCATGCTGCGTTTGTTGCCACCTTTGAGCCCAAAGACATTGGACACGCACTATCTGATCATAATTGGGTTAATTCAATGCATGAAGAGTTGGAGAACTTTGAGAGAAATCAGGTTTGGGAATTGGTTGATCCTCCCCCAAGGTGTAAGCCGATTGGTACAAAGTGGGTGTGGAAGAACAAAGAGGGAGAGAAAGGTGAAGTGGTGAGAAACAAGTTAAAGCTTGTTGCTCAGGGGTTCAGTCAGAAGGAGGGGATCGACTACGAGGAGACCTTTGCTCCCGTAATTCGATTGGAGGCGATTAGGATCCTTCTAGCCTTTTCCGTGGCTAAAGGGTTCAAGTTGCACCAAATGGATGTGAAGAGTGCCTTCTTGAATGGTGTGTTGGAGGAAGAAGTGTATGTGAGGCAACCACCGGGGTTTGAGAGTGAGAAGTACCCTCACCTGGTGTACAAGTTGAGGAAGGCGATGTATGGGTTGAAGCAGGCGCCTAGAGCTTGGTATGGTAGGTTGAGGGGGTTCCTGTTTGAGCGAGGGTTTGAGATGGGAAAGGTCGATCAGACCTTGTTTTTACTCAGGCAGAGCAGAGATATCCTGATTGTGCAGGTGTACGTGGATGATATTGTCTTTGGTGGCTTGTCTAACTCTCTTGTTGCAAGGTTTGCAAATGATATGAGCAGGGAATTTGAGATGAGCATGATGGGTGAGTTGCAGTTCTTCCTTGGGCTAGAAATCAAGCAATCAAAGGAAGGAACGTTTGTGCATCAAGCTAAGTACACCAAGGACATTGTGCGAAAGTTCAAGATGGAAGATTCCAAGGCCATGGCGATGCCTATGAGTACGACTACAGCTCTTGATGCGGATGAGGAAGGTGAACACGTGGACTAGAAGGAGTACCGGAGCATGATCGTGTCACTCCTCTACTTGACGGCGACAAGGCCGGACATCCAGTTCTTGGTATGTCTGTGCGCTCGTTTTCAAGCGTCTCCGAGGACTTCACATCGGCGAGCGGTGAACCGAATTTTCAGGTACTTGCGTCACACTCCCGACTTCGGCCTTTGGTACTCCGCGTCTTCTTCTTTGGTGCTCCATGGTTTTTCAGACGTGGATTTTGCCGGGTGTCGGTTGGATAGGAAGTCCACTTCAGGGACTTGCCAGTTTTTGGGATCTTCTTTGGTGTCTTGGTCTTTCTGCAAACAGTCGAGTGTTGCTCAATCCACTACCGGGGCAGAGTACGTTGCTGCAGCTAGTTGTTGCTCTCAGCTCCTTTGGATCACATACACCATGAGTGACTTTGGGGAGGAGTATACCCATGTTCCACTTCAATGTGACAGCACCAGTGCCATAAGTGTTGCAAAGAATACAGTGCTCCATTCCAAAACCAAGCACATAGAAGTGAGGTATCATTTTCTGAGAGACAACGTAGAGAAAGGGAAGATAACCTTGATCCACGTACCCACACATGACCAACTAGCCGATATTTTCACCAAACCCCTAGATCAAGCAACTTTCATCCTTGTATCTTAGATTGAGTTGGGTGTGTGGGAGCTCCTTTGTAGCATATGTATAGCTTTCCTTTGTGCATGTCTTACATTTGGCATGGCATATGTAGCATGATGTATAGACATCCTTGTATCTTAGATTGCATGCATTGTGTATCATATGCATTTTGTAGGAAAAGCTTCTCACATATACATTGTTCACCATGATGTGCCATATATGATCTTGTGAGCTAGTTTGGTATGCTATGGTTAGTTTGGCTTAGCTCTTGGCGATCTTGATTTATATCCACGGTTGATGGCTATGTTTTTGGAAAAATGTCACTTGTATGCTCTCTTGTGAGTAAATGCCTTTACATGATCTTGACATGTTTTAGTGGTTTGGCTATGCTTAATTTGTGGTTGGATAGCATTTTTTGATCTTTTGGGGCCAAAGGCTCATTTGCCATCAGGAATTTTTAGCCCTCTTGCTTTATCTTGTGGAGGGGCATAAGTTCCTTTTTGTCGCAAAGACATTTCATGTACCAAATATGAATCTGAAAATGAAATGTAAATTGCTTGGGAAAATGTGCTCCCATGTCATATGTGCTAAATTTAAATTGCTTTGGGTGCTAAACCGTTGCATGATGCCTACCAATGAGAAGTCTCATATATAGAAGTAGGCACATGGCTCGGTGGCTTTGACATCACATGAGGTGCTTGTGGGTGTTTGTGACGGCCTTATGATTAGAATGGTTGTCCTAGCATGAAGTTTGTGTGGCTTTGCTATTTTGACATGTTTTGCTCATGTTTAGGACTTTGCTCATGAGAGGGTAACTTTTTCGCAAAATTGCTCAATTCTATCTTAGCTTCGTCCAATGGTTGTGAAACTTGATAATCATGAAGTTGATGTCATTTCAAAGCTGTAGAATATCTAACTTGCTCATTTGGACATGTGTAGCATCTTGTGATAAATTTTGTATACTTGAGAAGCTCTAGGTTGCATGTTTTCAAATTTGAGCCTTGATTCATGCATTGGCAACAAGGAGGAGAAAGAAAGGTGGAGAAAAGTTGCATTGCATCTCTAGAACCTATCCCAAGAGTCAAGGGGGAGCTTGTGCATTTCTTTTGCATTTATGGCTTTTGGGGGGTGTGGTCTTCTGTACCAAAGCGGTCTGACCGGTTTTGGCAACCGGCCTGACCGGATTTGGTAACTGGTCTGACAGGTTTTGGGAACCGTCCTGACCGGTTTGTGCCCAGAGTTGGCACTTGTTCAGGGGGGGTTGCATATGTGCATGGGGAGCTCTTGTATGCTTTGGTGGTTTGTGCTCTTTGCTTGAGCATAGTTTTGTCTCGGGTGTGTCGAGCCGTTGCCCTTACCTAAGGGGTCCAAGACTTGTCTTCTTCAAGTGATCTTGCTCTTTGCCATTTCTCGGCTTTCAATCGCTTGTTGGAGTTTCTTTTATTCGTTTCTTTTCTTTTTCCTTTTCTCTTTGATTACCAAATGTGTGTGCTGTCAATGCACTCATCAAGGGGGAGATTGAGGACCATGTGTGACTGATTCTTGGCTAAGTATTGCAGGTGCAGGTTGCGACTTGATTCGTGTTGGTGCAGGTGAAGAACAAGCGCGAAAGGTCGTGGCCGGTGAGGCCTCTAGCAGAAGACAAGTAGGCTTCGTTCGAGGGACCCGGTGGCCAGCGGGGTCAAGTGTGGGCCGCATGGTGGCAAGAACGACAAGATGAAGTCGAGGACGGTTTCTTGGTTGAGCCACAAAACCAAGGTCGAGTCGGGACTTCGTGGGAGCCAAGTCATGAGTGGTGATTGGCGGAGGCTACATCAAGTTCACCAGAAAATCACTGGGTTACTCCGCTGAGCCACAAAGCCGAGGCCGAAGACCGGGCGTGGCTATCAGGCCAAAACCGGCCTGACCGGTTTGGAGAACCGGTCTGACCGGTTTGGGGTCGCAGGGCGACGGAAGCTTCAAGGCGGAGGACACGCGTCGGGATCGCAAGGCTTGCGTCGAGGCTACGCGAAGTGCGGTCGCCGGGCATCCGTCCGATGGTGATACGAAGACAAATTCCCAAAGTGCCCTTGGTGGGTGTGTATCCTAGTTTAGGCCTTAGGGGCATTTTAGACTTTAGGCTTGCCTCCATATGACCCAAGAGGTGAGAGGATGGCAGCCAACTCTTGGAACCCTAGCTCATTTCGTTTAGCTATTTTCCTTCTCCTATTTTCCTTAGGATTTCTAGGACTAGCTTGAGAGCTTCATGGTGAGATCTTGTGAGAGAGAAGGATGATCGGGCGGCAAGCTAGACCTTGTATGAACCTCTTTGGAGTGTATAGATGATTCGGCGTGGTTCCTCAAGGCTTGGTTGTGTTCCTCCCATTTTTCCTATTTGGTGATTTTCGGGGTCTTTTCTTGGATTTTCCGTGGGGAAGTTTTGGGGGCTTTTCTTTGAGGGATTCTTGTTGGATGTCACATATGAGGACCTTGTGCCTCTTTGCTTGGTGACCTTGATCCAACAAACCCTCTGAAACGGCTTCGATTTGGGTGATTTCAGTGGTTTCCATGGGAAGGTGGTCTTGAGGGTTGACTTCCAATTTCTCTTGATTGAGTGGGTTTTGGGGGCCGAGCTTCTAGCCAAAGGTAGCCGACGAGGTGCCCCTTCTACCCCCAAAGTCTCACTTTGATCCGTGGAACGAATTGGAAGATCGATCGCTTGGAGTTTTGAGTTTTTCCTGCGGGCTGTGTTCTTTCCAACTGTCCAGGCCAAAACTGGCCTGACCGGTTTCCCAAACCGGTCTGACCGGTTTCGTCCTGAGGGTTGTCGAGAAGGGTTTTTGAGCAAGGAAGTCTCTGTAGTGTTGTGGCTTCCTTTGTTCAGAGGTGGAAAGGCTCTTGAGATATTTTGGGTCTCAGGGGAGTTTTGGGGAGTTTCTGGACAAAATCGGTCTAACCTGTTTCCCCTGTCTGTGTGAGACTAAGTCCAACAGAAGCGGTCTGACCGGTTTCAGAAACCGGCCTGACCGGTTTTAGGTTCCATCAATTGTGTCGTGTGTGTTTCCGCTGCGTGTGTTGTGTGGTTGCTGGTTCGGTCTTGCTCCTAGGTCCAGTAGCACTTCAGTGGCTACGTGGACTTGGCAAGAGAAGCTTGTGGAGGTGCACGAGTGAAATCGGGTTCATAGGCCGAATTCTTCAATAGAATTTTTATGGGCTCCCATTCACTCCCTCCTCTCTGGTTCGCCGCTTCGATCCTTCGCCTCCCAGGATGTAACAAGGAGGCTTCCAGTTCCTGTCAGTTGGTTTGTTTAGTCTTTGTATGCAAACGGATAAAACTCTATAATTTTGTTGCTTTCGGAATGAAATTTGAACGGGGCTCTTAGTGGAAGAAATATAATACTTCTTTTTAAAATCAAAATTAGCTGATTTTGGATGAAAGACAACTAAAGCACCGCTTGTCAGCATTGGTTTGAAGTTAGGTCTCAAACAATACAAGAGAGAAGTGGTTATAATCAGGGGCGAAGCTAGGCCTAAATTGGCCATGGTGCACTCCTCGAGGAACTTGCATAATTTTGCTAGATTATATGGTAATTTTGAGTATAATTAGTGGATAAAAATTTCTTACGCTGGCGCATCAGCACCAGGAAGCCCAACGTGGCTTCACCCCTGGCTATAATAAATAAGAATATTTGTTCAAAAATAAGAATATTAGCCTCTTTTTGATGGCTCAAATAATGTTTGCTTCATGAGTGGCTCACAACTTCGGTGCATTTGGCAAAGCTCTTAGAACTGATTCTCTGTTGAATTTAGCAAAAGCTCTGCCAAAAAGTTTTACAGAGGAGTGACTAGAGGCGGACCCAAGATGAACCCAGTGAGGACCCTGTTGACGGCTGAAACACGTAACAACCTTCGATCTGCAAGCGTACGGACCTACACCTTTTTCACCACGGGGTGACCCCCAAGGTTCTTGTCAATGCGCGGAGCAAGGGGATTGCTAGCGCTTAACCAAGTACTAATCTAGTTGATGGGAAACCTTTGAAAGGGGTATTAATCTATAGGTAAAGACAATCTAACCTATGTTAATCTAAGAAGTTTAAGGTAAACTAGAAGGCAAAGGGTGGACACAAGAGAGAGATTAAGATAGATAAGTGTTCCCTCCCTAGGGTTTAGGATCACATGAACATGCATCTACTACAGGAAAAGGGTGTTGCCTACACTAGCTTCATGGCGGTTATGCGGCCGCTAAGCCTTTTCCCTCCACCGTACTATCACTACGCAAGATAATCAAACACTTTCATGTATAACCGCATCTATACCTAAGCATCCATAGGGTTAAGCTAATCACCACGATTACCGCAAACCCTACTAAGAACACATGTTGTACATACATATGTGAATAAAGCACCCGCATAGACATAGACCATTAAGCATTGAAAGACATAGTGTTCATGTAGCGATCACATAACATGTATCCATCTAACCCTAGGGATGAACGGAGACATCACCCCATCGTCTTACAAGGATTGAAGCACATAGGGGTGATGAAGACTCCGGAGAACGTCGTCGATGAAGATGGAGGCGATGAAGCTTGGGAACACCCCTAGGCTAGCGGCTTGGAGTCCTCCTTTTGCTTCCTTCCCTCCGCCGGCGTTGATCCTTGCGACGAGCTCATCCAACTCTCTCCGTCATCTTGCAGTGGCGGTTTTCTGGTGAATGGCGTCGGTAGAATGATTTGTTCCATATGGCGGCAGACGGAGGAAGAGGCAATAAATAGACGAACACCTAGGGCAAAGGGGGCGCCAAACTGGGCCCGGAGTGGGCTGGGCCGGTCGGCCCAGGCCGGGCGGCCCAGGCCCATTTCGGCCCGTTTCGGCCCCGGTTTCCTCCCCGGTTGCGTCTCGCGTGATTCCTTATTTGTGTGTGTTGACGGATAAAAGACGTATCCCTATACGATCCGCAAGCATACGGACCCCACACCTTTTTCACCACGGGATTCCCAAGGTTCTTGTCAATCCGCGGAGCAAGGGGATTACAAGCGTTCGATCTACCTTCACACTCTAGCTACTCAAACTCTAACTATGATTAAAATAGAAAACAACTAAACTACACTAGAGAGAATGATTAAGATATCAAGGTAAAAGACACTCACCCACAGGTCTATGATGCTAGAGCATGCAATCGCTTAAAGACATGAAAACCAATCTAATCTATCGGGGTTGTGACCACGGTTTCGCCCTTTCCCTTCTCTCGTACTGTCACTACGCGAAGGTATTCATGACTAGACCTATGATGGACACGGCGTATTGAATGGATCCAAGGAAGCATTGAGGCTTTACTCCCTTTACGACATGGTAGCGAACCTTAAGCATTAAAGTATATTCAACACAAGATGATAGATAGATAATCCGACAAAGTATGATTACATCTCAAGATCGATTACAACCCATGGACGAATAAGAAGATTACCCCATCAAAGTGCTGGACATAGCACCGTTGATCATGGTTTCCCTTCCAACGGTGTCTTCCTTCTTCTCCACGTGAGGGTGCTTCCTTCGAGGTGGACGATCTCCCTCCGGAGATCTCCCTCCTCTGTCTCTAGCTTGTGGATGGCCTCCTAGTGCGAATGGCTCTCCCCTGTCGAATGGCGGCGCCTCCAGGGCTTTAGGGTTGAAGATCCTTCGGGTGCAAGGAAAGGGGGGCCGAACCGGCCACCGGAGTGGGCTGGGCCGGCCGGCCTGGGCCGGTCGGCCCAGGCCCATCTCGGCCCGGCTCGGTCGCCCCTTCGCTCCCGTGGGTCCTCAGGTGATTATGCACTTTTCCCCCTCCACTTACATGATTTTGACGATGTCATCCTCGCGTCCAAGATGGAGGTTCTCTTCGCATGAAGTTCGGTCTTTTACGCTTCAATCCCCGGGGGTGTTCCTCGTAGCACTTCGGTCCTTGCCACCATTGGAAGTGATTTCATCAAGCTTATGAACACGAACAAGACTCCGTAAATGCTCCTTTGAACTTGTTGCGAATCCGTCCTTTATGTCCATGTTTTCCTACATAAACACAACACTTCCAAATGCATGCACATAGATGAACTTGCTATATGATTAGTGTACCTAGTGGCGGGTTAGTTCCATAATCAAATCCAAACCAAAGTGTAATGAACATGCTAGGTGTACCAAAATACAACGTCAACAATGTACACTTGCATGTGGGCCTTTGACGTCGTTTCCTTCACAGTTAAGGCTTGAATCCTTGCTATCCAAGCTTCGCCGTTTTCTGGTTGAGTCCCTGAAGACTTGCACGTTGACGCTTCGGTCCTCGGGTCATTTGGAGTCATGTTCATCACGTGTCTTGACTCTTGTTGGGCTTCATGATCTTCTTCCAAAGTGTTTGGTGAACTTATCCCGAAAGTCTCCTCTTTAGCGTAGATTTCCAGCGTAAACAATAAACTCCAAATATCACATTCACAAGTGAACTTGTTACATTATTAGTATGCCTAGTGGTGGGTTAGTTGCAAATCATAATCGAAACCAATGTATAACAAGTACTCTAGGTTGACGGAAATTCACCGTTAATAGGCACAGTCCCTCACTCAATTTCTAGAAGCAAAGGTAATAAAGAAACTTTCACCATATAAAAGCTTCATAGTTTAAAGTTTTCTTAAGGCATGCACTGTTGGAAATATGCCCTAGAGCTAACTAGATTTGATCCACTAGTGGGCTCAGATGGATTTGATCCATTATGGTGTAAAAGTCCTAATGGGCCACAAATGTTGTAAAGCCCATTAGCGTTGGAAGGAGTACACCATCTATTAGTCTCGTATTGCTAATGGATTATGGTGTGGGGGGTTTTCCTCCCAATAAATATGGACCACACCCCTCCTGAAAAGGCACGACTTTTTCAAGTAGCAGCCGCGCCGCCAACGCTCTCTTCTCGTCGCACTAGCGGACATGTGCGTCACTTCCTCCACCGTACGTGTGGATACCTTGGAGGTGCTGCATTTGGAGCACTTGGATCGGACGAGCCGCATGTGCAAGTCAAGAAGGATGTGAGCAACTGCACTGCCTGCTACCCTCGACGCATTCGTCTACATCGAGACGGTTCCGCTGCATCTGCGCGTCTAGTGGTAATCCCGTGATCTCTGACAGCAGTAGTTCCTGTTTTGCGGGGAAAATTTTGTTTTGCGCTAGAGTAGCCACCCCGTATCCCTTGGTGCACTCACTCAATTTTCCTCTTGGTTCGCCCGTGGTAGTGACTCTCTGCTAATCCTGTGAAGCGTTTCTCTGATTCTCCCAAATGAACTAAGGCTAGAAGCTGAAAAAACTCTGTGAAGTGATTCTCCATCTTGAGTTTAAGAGTTTATGCTAAGAATCGAAAAGAATCACTTCAGACACATAATCACTTCCCTTAGGAAATCAGCTCCTACATAGAATCAAAATCGGATGGAGCTCTACCAATCAGACGCAATAAGACAAAGCATTGTATGTAATACTATGACTGCGCATCAGGTATATACATTGGTGACTTCTATTGGCAATTCCTAATATACACGAGTTCCATTTACTTTTGGAAACAATCCACAATCCCCCTTTGCGTACATAGATGAACTGCTCAGTGTGTGCGTCCTCAGAATACAGTAGCTACTATTACCCATATCACTAAATAGGATAATGAACAGGGACTATCCACAATCAGATTGCAATATAGAAAGCAATGGTAATTAATAGATGTGACAAGCCCCAAAATGTCTCCAAAGAAGCCTATGGGCAGTGGCGTAAGATTCAGCCCAAGATCAACCCTTGAGCAATTGTCACAAAAGATCAATTTGGATCATCTAACTATGAAACCAGATATATAGCATGCCTGAACTCGATCCTAAAGTCTGATTTGCTCCTCCAACCACTGTAGCTATTGCAGCTTGAAGTTAGGATTTGTATTAACTGCGAGATTGAGCGGAAACTATGAGAAATATCGTTAAAACTCACACATAAAAGAAAACGAAACACAAAAATTTGGGAACCCAGCAAACTTGATCTAGATATGTGATCCAGTGAGTAGATGAATAAGGCTATTAACATATAAAGAGAATGCAGTTATAAACCTAAAAGTAAAATCCATGGCTATCACCAATATCGCAAAATGGTGTGATCAACAAGGACTAGCCATTGCAAGATTGTAGAGCTACAGGGATCGATATCTAGTAAATATAACACCAAATGCATCTTACTTCATAGACACAGTATCCACATTTTGTAACAGCTCAAGTAATTAACTCCATATATGTAACGACCCGCCTCACCGAGGCCGGGCCCGCCTACACCTGGCAGCTCTCTAGGACCACAAGAATATCCCCACTTACCAACACATATCTTTCTTGTGCACTTTGTCCTCACTTATGTGCACCCGGGAAGGACTTCCCGGTCGGTCACCCATCGCTCCAAGCCAAGCACGTTTAACTTTGGAGTTTTTAGTGATGGGCTTCTGAAGAAGCCTTGGGCCGGGATTATATGACATCCCGACCCAAGGCTTAATAGGATTGGTAAGGATACTCGTATCAACAAGTTGCAACTTCTTTTCCGGAAGCCCATCACTAAAAAAATCCAAAGTTAAGCGTGCTTGGCTTGGAGCGATGGGTGACCGACCGGGAAGTCCTTCCCGCCCATCACTGAAAAAACTCTAAAGTTAAGCATGCTTGGCTTGGAGCTATGGGTGACCGACCGGGAAGTCCTACCCAGGTGCGCATGAGTGAGGACAAAGTGCGCATGAAAGACATGTGTTGGTCTGTGGGGATATTTTTGGGTCCTAGAGAGCTGCCAGGTGTAGGCGGGTCCACCCACGGGGAGGCAGGTCGTTACAATAGAGGTGTGTAGTCCATCGCAGTCTTGTGGTAGATAAGTCCAAGGCAAAACTTACAGATCATCATGTCGTGTTTCCAGGATGTGATACAAATAAGATGGACCCAAATGAATATGCTTAGGCCTCAATAATTGCTACCTAGCTGCTTACAATAGGGGAACAGTGATAAGCCATTAGGCAAATTATCAACATTTATTCAAATAGTGTAGAGCAAAAGGAATTTGTGGGAATCAGCGCTGTAAAAAAATCTTATTACATGGAGAAACTAGTGCAGGTACCGAGCAAACTATATATATACCTAAAATAATCCAAGAAAGCACTCAAAATTCAGTGCAAATTGGAACCACGCAAAAGAGAAACATAATGAAGCATGCGAGTGCAGAGAGTGACGATAGAATACACCGATCATCTAGGAGCAGATCTAATCGGGTACAAACTGTAACTGTGTGTATACAAAAGATGTAATGCATGAATCAACAGAGAGAGAGGGGAGAGGGGAGGTGTACCGTCTCCGGCGGGGGCCCTGCTGGAACCGCTAGCCATGTAGGAGATCTGCGCTAGGCAGCGACGCGAAGTGCAGTGGCGGCGGCGGTGGTGCTCCTGTCACTGCTGCGCTCCCTGTAGATCGTACTAGGGAATGTAGGTGGGGATGTGTGACTGGCGGCGAACCTCGTGACGCGAGCCTGCGGCCCCCACCTCCTTTATATAGCGTAGTGTGACAGGGGCCTACCAACCATTTAGGGTTGGGCGCCCCCGATCAGGGCGCGAGATTAAGGGCTCAGTGGGCCATTGGGCCCACTGAGGAGGAGATCAATCTAACATTCTCCCCCTTGATCTCATCACATACTTTTAACTTTAACTTTTCCACTTTATTCGTTCCATCAAAGATTGGTACATAGAGCATGCTTCATCGTCACGGCTCAATTGCCGATAGACTCAAACAACCACAATATACTTCTCCGTTTTGGAATAAATTCTATTTACTTTGGGCCACTTCATAATCCATGATTTATAGGCTTTCCCTTAAACCCATGCCGGCTAAGTGTTTCTGGAACACATTGGGTGGTAAGCCTTTCGTGAGCAGATCCGCAACCATATCCTTTGTCCCTATATGCTCGAGACTTATGGTTTTATCCCGGATTCTGTCCTTCACAACATAAAACTTTACCTCAATAGGTTTGGAAGCATTACTCGACTTTTTGTTGTGAGCGCAGTATACTGCTGGCTGATTGTCGCAGTACATCTTTAGTGGTTTATTAATACAATCTACCACTCTCAAGTCGTGTACAAATTTCTTTAACCATATCACCTGTCCAATAGTATCATGACATGCTATAAACTCTGCGTGCATCGTGGATGATGCAACCAACTTTTGTTTGGAGCTTCTCCACGAAATAGCTCCCCCTGCGAGAGTGAATAAATAACCAGACGTGGATTTTCTTCCATCTTTATCTCCTGCATAGTCTGCATCTGAATACCCTTTTATCTCTAGGCAGTCAGAGCTTCTGTATGTTAGCATGTAATGTTTTGTGACTTGCACATAACACATTGCTTTCTTTGCCATCTTCCAGTGCTCTATGCCTGGATTATCTTGATATCTACGGAGTACTCCGGTGATAAACGCTAAGTCAGGGTGAGTGCACACTTGTGCATACTGTAAGCTTCCAACAGCTGAAGCATATGGTACCGCTTTCATTTGATCGAGCTCATATTGACTCTTGGGCATTGGAATTCTCCAAAACTATCACCCTTTACTATAGGAGCAGGTGTTGCTTTACTCGTGTGCATATTGTACTTCTTTAGAACCTTTTCCAAATATGCCTTTTGAGATAATCCTAAAACCCCATTCTTTCTATCTCGATGAATTTCTATGCCCAAAATATAAGAGGCTTCACCAAGATCTTTCATATCGAAATTTGAGGACAAAAACTTCTTTGTTTCTCGTAGCATACTGACATCATTGCTAGCGAGCAAAATATCATCCACATACAAGATTACGAAAACATATTTCCCACTTTTAAACTTTGCATAAACGCACTTGTCCTTTATATTCAGTTCAAACCCAAATCTTTTAATTATATCATCAAACTTTAGATTCCACTGTCTGGATGCTTGTTTTAATCCATAAATGGATTTCTTTAGGCGGCATCTCATATCTTCTTTTCCATTTACAACAAAACCTTTCGGTTGTTTCATGTAAACGTCTTCTTCCAAATCACCATTTAGAAAAGCTGTCTTTACATCCATCTGATGTAACTCTAAATCAAAATGTGCCACCAATGCCATAATTATTCTGAAGGAATCTTTACATGAGACTAGAGAAAATGTCTCATTGTAATCTACTCCTTCTATCTGTGTAAGCCTTTTGCCACGAGTCGTGCCTTATACTTTTCTATATTCCCTCTAGAGTCATGTTTAATCTTGTAGACCCATTTACAGCCTACTGTTTTGGCTCCTTTAGGAATTTCTACCAAGTCCCATACATCATTGGAACTCATCGATTTCATCTCATCCTCCATGGCCTCCAACCATTTCGATGAGTGAGCACTTCTCATGGCCTCTTCATATGAAGCGGGATCAACCTCCATATGAGCTATTTCTGTATTATAAACTTTATAATCATCAGGAATAGCTGATCTTTTAACTCTTTGAGACCTACGAGGGGCCTCTACTGTCGGCACATCCTGTGCCTCATCATCTGTTGGCACATTATCGACAGGTGGCTGATGTGTCTCATCCTCATGCGCAACATGGATTCAATCGGATCCTGAAGGACAGGTTCCAGATCTTCACTCATTGTTGCCACGGGTGGGGCTGTCGGTGCAGGTACAACAGGTAGTGAGAAATATGGCTCCTGAATCATCGGATTGGGTGCACACACCCTCTTTTCCTCAAGATCAATTTTCCGAACTATCGTGCTCCCCCTGATCATTTCATCTTCTAGAAATACAGCATGTCTCGTTTCTACAAACTTTGTATATCTGTCTGGGCAGTAGAAACGAAACCCTTTTGACTTTTCAGGATACCCAATGAAGAAACAGCTAACTGTTTTGGAATCTAACTTTGCTATGTTTGGGTTAAATACTTTGGCCTCAGCCGGACTCCCCCACACACGCAAATGGTGTAGAGAGGGCACTCTTCCCGTTCATAGCTCGTACGGTGTTTTTGGCACCGACTTGCTTGGTACTCTATTAAGAATGTGAATAGCAGTTTCTAATGCCTCCATCCACAAACTCAACGGCAAGGTGGAGTAACTCATCATGTTGCGCACCATATCCATCAGTGTGCGGTTACGCCTTTCAGCTACTCCATTTTGCTGAGGCTCGTCCGACATCGAATACTGGGCTACTATGCCATTTTCCTGTAAGAACTTTGCAAAAGGTCCAGGAACTTGACCAAATGGGGTGTGACGACCATAGTACTCCCCCCCCCCCACGGTCAGATCTTACTATTTTAATTCTTTTATCAAGTTGGTTTTCAACTTCAGCTTTGAATATTTTAAATTAATCCAGTGCTTCCGATCTTTATTTAATTGGATAAATATAACCATAACGGGAGTAATCATCTGTGAATGTTATGAACGAGTCATAGCCATCATACTTTTCACAGGAAACGGTCCACAAATATCTGTGTGAACTATCTCTAGAGTTCCTGTGCTTCGCTTTGCGTCTTTTTTAATTTGCTTTACATACTTTCCTTTAACGCAATCTACACATTGCTCTAAGTCAGAGAACTCTAGTGGAGGAAGAATTCCATTTTTAACGAGGCTCTCTATTCTCCCCCCCTCGAAATATGGCCTAAATGATAGTGCCATAATTTCGACGACGTATCATGAGTTCTCTTTCTTTTCTTTTGTACATTCTCCGACTCGGAATCATTTGCAACATGAACATTCACATCACACACGGAATTAACTTTTTCACGCAAGGATAATAAATAAAGCTCATCATGAAGGTAAGCAGTACCAACATAAGCATTATTACACCAAATGGCACACTGGCCATGTCCAAAATGACATTCAAAACCATCTTTGTCCAAACGTGAAATACTAATCAAGTTTCTGTTTAACGAAGGAACATAAAAACATCTCTAAGCAAAAGTATAAAACCATCAACTAGCTCCAAAGAGACATCGCCAATAGCTTCAACTTCGGCTTGGACTCCATTTGCAACTTCAATGGAACTTTCTCTTCTTTCCGTGCTCCGGGTCGAACTGAATCCCTGTAAAGAATTTGCAACATGAACCGTTGCACCTGAGTCAATCCACCAAGTAGATTTGAAAACTGTGTATACAAGGATTCATTTACAAAAGACACTATATTATTACCTTTAGAAGCCATGACTGACTTCAAACATTCAGGAAATTCTTTCTTGTAATGCCCCTTTTTCTTGCAGTAGAGACACTGATCCTTGTCCACTGGAAGAACATTCTTCTGATGCTGATGCGGCATGTTACCTTTGCCATGTGGCTTTGAAGAAGAAGCCCCTGGATGGAAGTTCTTTTTCTTTGCAAAGTTCAAAGAACCACCACTTTGAGACCTTATCCTTTCCTCTTCCTGAACTAGCATGGCTATTGTCTTTTCCAGATCCCACTGCTCTGGATGTATGTTGTAGTTGGTAGCAAAGGTGTCAAACTCCTTTGGCAGGGAAGCCATAACCAAGTGAACAAGGAGCTTAGGCCTAATCTCAAGTTCCTCATCCAACGGCTTTAGCTTAGATGTCTGGTTGCTCATCTTGAGGATGTGCTCTCTCACACATTTTCCATTACCAGTATACTTTTCATTCACCAACTGTCTTAGCATCATGGTGGCATATGTCTTTGAAGAGCCAGTAAACTGACTCTTTATCCTGTCAACTAACTCTGTAGCAGAGGTACAACCATCAATCGAGCTCAAAAGTGAGGGCTCAATTGTGTTATCTATGAAAGCCATGCACTTTTTGTTTGCCGTGATCCACTTCTTGTTAGCAATGGACCATGACAACTCTAAGGGAGCATAGTCCATCTCTTTCTTTGCCCATGCCTCATCATTATCTTTTTCATCTCTCACCGGCTTCTCTGGCTGAACCGGCCGTGGCTCCTTCAGCACCCAGTCAAGGTCAGCACACACAAAAGCCAGATGCACTTTCCTGATCCATTCCTTGTGATTTTCAGCATTGAGGATCGGGACTTTGTCGATGAAACTCATCAAGTTGGACCCTCCTGAAAACCACAATAAGTGATATCCATAACAACAATTGCATGCATTAATCTAACGTTGGTCAAAATTAAAACATACAACTGTTTATGTAATTAAGTCTATATCACCGTTGGGCAGAAAATAGAAATAAATGCACAAAACATCCATTTAATCATGATAGTGTTATTAACAACGTTGGTCAGTAAATAACAGCACCATAATTACCAGAAAAATTACTTTAACATGCTCTTTAAATTTAATTTTCCCGTTGGTTCCAATTAAATTTAAAAAACAAGCATCACTTTAAACATTCGCAGCGGAAACATGAATAAAATTCATGTAAAACTGTTCAGAAGCAATATATCTGTTAAAAAACACCTTTTCCTCTAAACAAATTATCCCGTTGGTTCAGATTTTAATAGATATCAAATACATACTAAAAACACAAATAATTGCTTCTGAAAAATATCAAAACAAATTGACAAAGTTCACTGTTCACAACCTTCCTTTTCAGCCCGAAAGGAAAAAGCTGGCCCATGGCCGCCTCCGCGCGCCCGCCTGGGCCGGCGGCCCAAAAACCGACGGGCGGGCCGCCAAAGCGGCCTGCGCGCGTCGCCCGCCTGGGCCAAAACTGGCCCATCCAGCCACCGGTCGATCGCGACCGTCGATCCCAGCTGGTGATGATCCGACGGCCACCCGCGGGTTTCGCTGGAATAAAAGGGCCGTTCGGCCAGCAGACCCTGGAAAACCCTAGACACTTTTCCCTTTCCTGCATCTCCCCGCACTGACGGCGGCGGGTTCGAGCGGCCCGCGGCCGCGTTCGCCGGCGACGGCGAGGACGCGCACCGCCTGGCCCAAGGCCGCCGGCGTTCGCCCTCCTTTTCTCTTCCTCCCCCTCTTCCCTAGCCCCAAAGAAACGTAAGGGCCAGAGAGTTCACCGCCCATGGCGGCCAGGAGGAGAAGGTGGCGGCGCCGCCGCTGGCCCCCTCGCCGGCGCACGCGTTCCCCTTAGGGTGAGCGCGCCACCGTCGAGCACCTCGGTGGTGGTGCCTAGACCCGCGCGGGGGTGGTGGCCCCGCCCGTGGCCGGCCCAACGCCACTGCACGCCACTGTCCGCGCGCATGCGCGCCCAAGGCGGCACCGGCGGCGGTGGTGACGGTGATGTAGGGGCCCACAGGTAGGTCCCTTTTCCCGTCCTTTGCACTTTTAGATCTAGGGTTAGGGTTAGGGTTTCTGATTTGTTTTTGACTTTTCGATTCGAGATCGAGTTCTTTTCCTTTTCATCTACCCAAGACTAGATCTACGACCTAGCGTGGCTCTGGTACCATTGATAGAATACACGGATCATCTAGGTGCAGATCTAACCGGGTACAAACTGTAACTGTGTGTACAAAAGATGTAATGCATGAATCAACAGAGAGAGGGGGGGGGGGGAGGTGTACCGTCTCCGGCAGGGGCGCTGCCGGAACCGCTAGCCATGTAGGAGATCTGCGCTAGGCAGCGACGCGAAGTGCAGTGGCGGCGGCGGCGGTGCTTCCCGTCACTGCTGCGCTCCCTGTAGATCGGACTAGGGAATGTAGTGTGACTGGCGGCGAACCTCGTGACGCGAGCCTGCGGCCCCCACCTCCTTTATATAGCGCAGTGTGACAGGGACCCACCAACCATTTAGGGTTGGGCGCCCCCGATCAGGGCGCGAGATTAAGGACCCAGTGGGCCGTTGGGCCCACTGAGGAGGAGATCAATCTAACAAGTGATAACCTGCATCAGCGCCTATTTGCCTCATATTGCGCCAAGTCTCAACCTGCAAGCGTTGGAAAGCAATAGATCCACTCCAAAAGGCAACCAGACATTTGGACATTTGCATGCATGTACCAGAACACCAATACAAGTACCACCTCAGGTTATTAGTAAATCAGCAAAGGCACATGATCCAGACAGAAACTTGCATCACATTAACCAAACCACACATCCACATACGGAGTATATATGATAGTTCGAGATATAATGGTGATAAAATCATAGACAACATATTCCCCAGTCACACAAGAGCCACGTAATAAAAGCTGATCAAAGTATCATCCCTGACTCTACTCCTGTAGTCACAAGCATTCAAGCAAGCAGCACAAATTTATTATGGCGATGTCAACTAGATAACACACAGCTCCGAACACGACACTGCCGGCACCCACCGCATGATGAATCTTCGATTTACCGAAACTCAATCATACATTTTCCAGCTTGCTTTAGAATCTGCAGTACACAAGATTTGTCCAGTTTTATCATCTGCATTACTAATAGTTAAACATTATTTCGATAATGTAACAGATCAACTGTGTAAAGACAATAATGTTATTCCGTTTGCTTACATAATGGCGTGTGTTCTCAAAGGTTCTGTGACTGGCCGATTGCCAACATATACGGGCGGCTAGCAAAAAAGGTGTCGCACTTGCGCGCGCGTCGGCACTACCGACTGCCGTCCAGGACACCATCGATCGCAAAACTCGTTCAACTCAAACTCGAGCCTCGAGCCCTCGAGAGGGTTCTCCTCTCCGCCGACATCAATTGAGGCGCGACGGGGGGGAAGGCGAGTGAGCTGGGGGTCGCGCCGCCGGCAGCTGCAGTGCGTAGTCAGCGCGTGCCGCCGTGCCGAGTTGAAGGAGATGCGCTTAGCGGGTGGATGGGGAGGTTCCGCCACCGCCGCGACAGATAGCAAGGTCAGTCGGGGATGCGGCGGGCCGGGTAGCCGCAGGTACAGGCGTCGACAGAGCGGGGTGCAGGAGGCTGACCAGCTAAGTCGCGCAACATGCTTTGATGGTGTGCCTTCTTTACAAGAAGTGTGAGGTAGCTTGGCGGGACTTCTTACTAGTATAAAAGTGGCAGTTTTTGAAAATTTAGTTTGTGTTACAGATTATTCTTTAAACTGATAAATAATAAAATAAAATAAAATAAAATCTCCTGGGCGCTGGCGGAGGCACCGAGGCGAAATGGGAGATGGGTTGCGGCGACCCGGCGAGGGGCTGCGGGCACAGGCGCCCAACGCGGCGGCGCGCCGTGTTAGGTGTCAGGTTGCGCGGGTTCGAAGGTTCGGCACCGACGAGGAGGGGACGCCGCAACAACAACTAACAAGGCCCGCAGGCGGCAGGGTAGCGGTGCAGTGGCACACTGGCACAGGAGAAGGGGATATAACTTGGGAGTCTCGAGTTTGCGGGAGCTTACTTAATTGGCGCACAACGCAATCGCCATCAAGGCTACGAGTCCTGCCGCGGCGGCGAACGCCATCTTCGTGACGACCCACACGAGCACCTCAACCCCCCCGTCTCCGGCGACGGCGCCGCCGCCGCCTCCCTCGCCGCCCGCGCGAATGTGCAGGAGGATCATCAGCACAATCCCGAGGAAAAATGTCGCAATCGACGCTGCAGGAAGGACACGGGCAGCAGCGAGACCAGCCGCGCCGACATTGTCGACGAACAGGAAGAACTCGAGGACGCCAGCCGCCGCGGAGACGAAGGCCACAAGGTCCGCCGGGCGCCGGTCGCCGCCGCCTGCAGCGCCCCCGGCTTCGGCTCGACGAACGCTGCGGTAAACGAGCGCCGCCGCGGCGTAGAGGGTCCCCATCGCGACTAGCGTGAGGAAGATCTGCTGGAAGTTAGCGATGGACGCGGTGGATGCCGTCGTCGTAGTAGTACTAGTACCCGCGCCCGGCTGCAGGTGCAGGTTGAGGGAGTAGTAGAACTGAATGGCGGTGATTGCCGCCCACACGGCGGCGAAGGAGCCGGAGAGAGCACTACTGACCATGGTGTTCGGCCGGGGATGTTGCTGAGGCGCGCGCCGAGGGGGGAACCTGCCTGCTTCTCGGCCTTGGCGGAGTTGTCGTTGTGGCCTTGTGGTGTGGCCGTGTGGGGGGTTTAACGACTTCGGGGAGGAGAGAAGGTTGTTGAAGGCAGGGAGGTGGTGGGGCCGTGGGGGACGAGACCCGAATAGGATATGGGAGGGGGAGGCGAACGAAGAGCGGAAATGACGACGCGGGATGATGGTGAAACGCGCATGAACTGCGATCTCCAGGTGCAAACCGGAAGCCGTGTGGCGTCCGTTGAGAGGCAAATTAGTACAAAACTGGAAAGCGACGTGTCATTTTTTAACCGAAAACCGACATGGTAAGCGAATGGAGAGCGCCAATGATGAAAGACAGGACAAACCAAATCCTCCGGACCTATGATTAACTAAGCAGTCAAGTGGGGGTCACGTGTAGTAATGCACGTCTCGGTCAGGCTCAAGGTGTGTGTGCGTGCGAGAAATTTCTTGGGATCGTGTGGTGACACATATAGACCCGCTAAAGCAAGTGCATTATCTGTTGAGAGTTTTTTTTGAATTCAAGAGTCAGGAGACCCTGCCTTACTTGATAAAAGCAAGACCGTTAAACGGTTTACGGCCCAAGTTTGTTTGCCAGCTATTGGCTACAAAACGACTCAACACCACTCGCACGAGGAGAGTTACACCAAGCACCAGGTACAGACTCACACACTACACGACTAATCATCATACTCACGCCTCCTGGGTAGACATCAACATCTTGAGGTCCATCCATTTGCCTGATTTTTGTGCCTCTTCCCAGTTCTTGTCCTGCGAGATCCACTGCACCATTTCTCCACGGATTGTGTCGAGCCCCCAATTCGTCGCGTTATCAGTGATGAATTCCAGCAGCTTTTCGTTCCACTTTGAAGATTTCATTGCAGCCTCTCTGGCCTGCTTGCTAGACTCCTTAGCTCAGCTATATATCCCTTCATCTCCTCTCTCTTGTCCATGGGACACAGAATTATCCAATTCTGCAGAAGCCCAGCAATGTTCTCCAGAATCTCTCCCACATTTCTCCAATGAACATTCTGAAAAAGCACAATGTTACAAAATTTCCAGAGAGCCCACAAGGCAGCTGAAGTAATCATATTGATCAGCATATATCTTTTGTTACTAAGCCAGAAAGTACCAATATTCACAAAGCTAGTCCCCACTTCTATTCCTACACACCGAGACACCAAGCTCCACATCTTGACTGCTACCACACATAAGAAAAAGAGATGATTGCTGGATTCTAACTCCTCACAAAACAAGCAGGTTTTGTCAGGGACTTCCCTTTTTTTCTGAAGGTTATCTCTTGCGAGATTCTTGTTCTTTGATAGCAGCCAAAGGAAAAAATGGACTCTAGGGGGAATTTTCAGACTCCACACCGCTGGAACAAAAACCGGCAACACTCCTCTATTGTTAATTATTTTGTATAAGGACTGTGAAGAATAAACCCCATTAGAAGAGAACTGCCAGATCATACTATCCTCTTCACCTGAGAAATTAATAGTTGAGGCTATCTGCATAACCTCCAACCACATCCTCTCTAGTCTATCATCTACTGTTCTTCTCAATGTGCACTACATTTGGTTTATGGGCATCTTCTCTCAATGTGAATTATCTGTTGAGAGTTCAGACCCTTTTACTACATTTGGTTTGAGCATCTTCCTTCAATGGGATCTTTACAAGTAGTTAACCACTACTTTTCCACAGTCAACAAGAATGTTTTGGGTAGTTTATGGGTTGCTGAAGAGAACCAATCCTTTTTTAAAAAATAAAAACCAATCCATTTTTTAAGGAACAAAGAAAGGAAATTTTAACCGGACGAGGAGGAACATGAGATGCTGAGAAGTGAGAAGCAAACTTATAGAAGGCTGAAACAGTCAAGAGCAGTGGCGCCTACCTCATAGCCGACAGCCTGTTCGGTTGGCTGGTGGCTGATGGCTGATGCTGGTTTTTTCCGAGAGAAGAGTACCGCCGGGCCGGTTCTTGGTGGCTGGTTTGTTCGAGAGAAAAGATCTTCTTGGCACGCGCCGATAAGCCGAGCGAACAGGCTGCGAATGCATTTGGGCAGTATGGGCCTTTCTAGTATATCAATAGCAGGCCAGTAATAGGCCTAATCTTGTCAACACAGCCCAATTATAGCGGCCCCTTCTGAGAGAACATACGGAGGGGGGGGGGTTGCATAGGCAAGCCTGACCCGTACAGTTGACGTAGAAGGAAACTTTTTTTTTGAATTTTTTATATTTAATTTATCATGATTTTTGAAAAATAAATGGTCCAATCAAAATTTTCGAAAAATGTACATCTGGCGCCGTGGCCCACGGCGCTAGGAGTTCCTACCGCCGTGGCCCACGGCGCTAGGGGAGACGCCAACGGTCGGCAGTACTGGCCGGTGGGGTCAGGTCTTGACGTCGCGGCCCACGACATCAGGAAATCCTAGCGCCGTGGGCCATGGCGTCAGGACCCTGGCGCCGTGGGCCATGACGTCAGGACCCTGGTGCCGTGGGCCGCGGCGGCAGCGCCGCGCCTATATAAGGAGCTGAGCCGCTGGCGCCGGCCCCTCACTCCTCCCTCCAAATAAACCTTCGGCTTTCAACCCTTCGGAGCACTTGTGAGGTATGTTTCTAAATTTAGTTTAGTTAGTTAGTTTAGTTATTAGTTAACTTAGATTAGTTAGTTTAGTTTAGAAATTTAATTTAGTTAACCTAGTTTAGTTAAATTTAGTTTAGTTAACTTAGGTATGTTTAAATTCACATAATACGTTTTAATTCATTTTAAATTTGTGGAAAATGGTTATAATTGACATAATTTTATTAAATTGCTATAAAATTCGTAGAAAATTATTTAAATTTTCACATAATTCGTTTAAATTTGTTTAAAGCTTCTAGGAAATAGTTATAATTGACATAATTTGATTAAATTCTATCGAAGTCGTAGAAACTTATTTAAATTCACATAATTTGTTTAATTTGTATTAAACTTGTAAGTAAATATTTATAATTGAAATAATTTGATTAAATTGCTATAAAATTCGTAGAAAGATATTTAAATTCACACAATTCTTTTAAATTTGTTTTAAAATTCTAGGAACTGGTTACAATTGACATATTTGATTAAATTGCTATAAAATTTGTAGAAAAATATTTAAATTCACATAATTTTTTAAAATTTCTTTTAAAATTCTAGGAAATGGTTATAATTGACATAATTAAATTAAATTGCTATACAATTCGTAGAAAATTATTTAAATTCACATAATTCGTTTAAATTAGTTTTAAACTTAAATTAGTATAATTGGAAAATTTGATTAAATTATGTTTTTTGCAGTTATGGCTGCACCGTTGGAGTACGTACGGCCGGAGTTGTTCGACGAGGCGGTGGACCGGCACCACCGCTCGTACGTGTCGGCTGTTCTTGGCGGTCCGCTCGGCACGATACGTTGCCGGACGACCCACACGTTGCTGTCGATACACTCGCGGTGGATTCCGAAGTACGTAATTCATATTTATTATTTATTTCTGTTTCTTTACAATAGTAACTGTGTTAAGTAAAAATTAATATATTTTCAGGCTACGCGCTGCAGGACTTCTCCCTGTTGCACGGTTGGTCGAGGGGGAGGCTGCGAGCTGAGGTTCCCCGTGCGGAGCGGTTGACGCGATTCAACTACGACGCCCCGCTGATTGCCGCGTTCATGGACCGGTGGCGACCAGAGACGCACACGTTCCACTTCCCCATCGGCGAGATGACTCTCAGTCTGGAGGACGCCGCGATGTTGGGAGGACTGCCGTGTGCTGGGCAGGCGATGGGGCCGATCGACATCCTCGCGACGTGGCGGGCTGACTTCCTTGCTCGGTTCGCGAACGTTCCTTAGAATGATCACGCGCCGGCGCCGTACGTGCCCTTCGTCGACCCCACGGGCCCACCTGGATTTGGATCTAGCAGTTCAGCGTACGTGATTCTAACTCTTAGTTTCAACGTTTGTATGCATTTTAAATGAATGTGACGACGAACCTTTGTGTGTGTGCAGGCTGACTACATGGCGGACGATGCGGACGACAAGACGTCAGATAGGTTTTTGGAGGTCTACCTGCTCTTCCTGTTCAGTGGGTGCTGTTCTGCGAGTCAGTGGGAGACTCCGTATTGTGGTGCATGATCCCCTTGGCTCAGAGGATCGCCGATGCACCCCTCGAGCAGATGCCCCAGATCATCTGGGGCAGCGCTGTTCTGGCAGCTACCTACAGGGGGCTGTGTTTGGTAGTGACGAGGCCGACGAGTAGGGAAGCGATGCTCCTGGGGTGCCCTCTCCTGCTCCAGATGTGGATCCACAAGTGGTTCGACATCGGTCGGCCCAGGACGGACCTCTCGGAGTACGAGCCGGCGACCGACGACACCGACCCAGCGGACCTCCCCACCATGGGTTCTCTATGGTGTCTCCGGAAGGTAATGACCTCCCTTTACGTGATTCTTCGTGTTATGACTTCTTTAGTTCCGTTCACTTAACTTTTCTCGTTCATTGTAGCACGTTTGAGCTGGGGAGCAGCCGAAGAAGGCCTACAAGGACTTCGTTGGTTAGAGAGACTGGATGGTCGATGCCCAGGTCCGGTGGACGTCGTACGCTCCTACCATGGTCGCTGCCTGCGCACCACAGGGGCTCTCGTCCCAATGCTCCCGAGACCAGGCCTACTGGATGAAGCAACGACGACTGGTCTTCGACGTCTACGTCGAGGAGTACGCCGTCCACCGGGTGATGAGGCAGTTCGACCTCTTCCAGGCTGCGCCAGTACTCGCTGCGCCACGTCTGCTGCCTACCGCGCACAGATGAGCTACCATTTAATAGTTGTAAGTATTTTCCGTTACAAATATTCAGTTGCCAATAATTTTATGTTTCATGTTCTATGCTAGGTGGACGCGTAAGGACGTGCCTGCGGCGACGTCGTTCAACGACAGGCTGTAGCCGTACGTGGCAGAGTGGGTGTCCGTGGCGCACGAGCAGAACGTCATCACCGAGCACCGCCTTCACGACACCGCTGCCTAGGTAACGTACCTTCAGTGGTACCTACCGAGGATGCGGTCGCGGGTGACGTACGTGCCTGCTACCCCGCCACCGCCACATGTCCCGCACCACGACAGGGTCCTGCCAGACGCGACCTACCCGGTGCGCCGAGACCAGACCGCCGACACAGCGGTAAGCTACGATACTGCAAACATATTACATTCATATGACTTTTCATTAAAACATGTGTTTCTAATTTTGTGCGCAGCACGACGCGCTAGCTGAGGTCGTGCGGCTCGCATCGGCCGCGATCGGGTAGTGCTTCTCTTGGGGGCCTCAGGAGCATCGGAGCATGTACGAGAGGATCCTCGCTGCGGCCATGAGGTACTCCGCCGTCGTGAACTACATCGGGGCCGTAGAGATTCCTCTCCTTCCGCACCACCCAGCGTCGTCCTCGAGCTCCGCCTCGACAGTGGCTTCACAGCTGATGCCTGCTACCTTTGCCGGTGGGTTATCGGCTCCGAGGGTACAGCAGCACCCACAGGTGCAGGGCCCGCACGCCTACGTGCAAGGACCGTTTGCTCCAACTGGCACAGGTACTTTCAGTAGACGTTATTTTCAACTAATGCACACAATTATTGTGGGTTTGTGATTATACTATATTCTAATCGTACAGGGCGACCACCGTCTTTTCCGACAGCCGGGCCTCGACAGCAGGAGCCGTCACCGATGTATCCGCTACGAGTTTCTAGACCGCCGGCGTTTCAGTTTCAGGCGACAGATATTCCTTCGTCATCCACTCCGCCTATGTTCCAGGCTCAGCCTAGTACTTTCGACACGGGGCACCGAGGACCAACTGGCCTGGGATGAGTTTGGGTACGACGTCATTCTCGCGACCATGGATGGCGCCCCGCAGCAGGCCGACGAGCTTGCCGCGTCACAGTTGACACAACCACCACCGGTTTTGACTCAGCCGTCACAGTTCGCGGCCGGCGGAGCGACCACGGCGGGCGGCGGAGCGTCACCGGCAGGCAGCGGAGCGACACCGGCAGCGGCGAAGCGTCACCGGCGGGCGGCGGAGCGACACCGGCCGGCGGCGGAGTGACACCGGCCGGCAGAGCGACACCGGATGCTGCAGGCTCGTTGCAGGCGGCCATGGCGACACCGTCTCCCAACCACCTAGGACCGCGAGTCGTCAGGGCACCTGACCCTTGTACGTACGAGCGGGACCACACCTGGGCTGGCGCTAGAGCTGTTAGGCGGAAGAGGGGCCGACGCATTTAGATGTAGTATTATATTTTTTATAAACTTTTCCCTTGTGATTATGTATAAACTATTCCCTTGTGACTATTCCTTCGTCGTTTATTAGGATATTACCTTGTGATTATGCTTACACTTATTAGTTGGTCGTTTTTAAAAAGGTTAACAGTTTTTTAAAAAATGAAAAAACTAAAAAAAGACCATGCCGCCATGTGGCACGGCGGTAGGTCTGTGGTAAGGTCCTCGCGCCGCGCGCCCCGCCCTGGCGCTGGAAGCAGGCTCCTGCCGCTGTGCCCCGCGGCGGCAGGGACTTAACGTCGTGGGCCACGGCGCCAGATGTACATTTCTCGAAAATAATTTTGATTCGGCCTTTTTTTCGAAAATCATGACAAATTAAATGTAAAAAAATCGATTTTTTACTAAGAAACCTGGAGCGGTAAATCCTGGAATATAGGCAATAAACTATAATAAGCCAAATAAAACATATAAGTCCGGCCTTCCTGATGAGTATACCTGTAAACAAAACATAAAACCGCGGCTCAAGGAACATTAACACACCAAATCTTAAAACCGTAGCCCTCGTTCACTTCTTCCCCAAATTTATATAAGCAAGATCAGGATATGCAGGCACCATAGATGACTCTATGACAGCGACAAGAATAACACTAACACCCATGTAAGATCTGAGCTGAGGCAAACTGTTGACAGGACTTGAAAAGGTTTTCTCACCTTTTCCAAGAGCTGCATTGCTCTGAAGCTCTTTGACAGGACTTGCAGATTTTCCGACGATTGAAATTGAAGTGATCCGAACTAAAAGGAGCAGAGAAGAGAACCAGCAGCTTTGCAGTATAAAGGGTGCCTTTGGCACAGCTTCGCGAGCAGCTTCGGCAGCTGTTTCCCACGAAGCTGTGTCAAAGGGCCTCGAAAAACAGCTTCGGTGGCGAATCCATCCCAGCCCTCCCGTGATTCACGCTCTCTGGAGCGGTTCGGCTCGGGTGAAGCTACAAAAGTGCAGCTTCACCCGCTTCGCCCTGTCGTTGCCAAGCATGCCCCTGTGGCCCCGCGGGGAGCTGGCAGTTGGCGGTGGCGCGAAGGACGACGCCGCAGTGCAGGAGCTCGGCGGGGGCGCGGAAGACCCGAAGCGGTCGGCGGCGTGCGAGCGGGGGACGCCCCCATGGCCGGCGGGGAGGCGGCGGGTCGGCACAACGGCAGCGGAGGCGGGGCGGGTGGCGGGTCGGCGCATTGGATGGGGAGGCGGCCGACCGGCGCATCGACCGGGGGAGGCGGCCGCCGGACGGCGCATGCGGCGGCGAGGCGGCCGACCGGCGCATCGCGCCGGGAGGCGATCGGTGCACCGGCGCACCGGCCGGGAAGGCGGCCGGCGGACCGGTGCGGCGGCGGCGGGAGAGGCGGGCGCGCGCCGGCGGGGAGGCGGGGCCGGCGGCGGGCGTACGGTGAGAATGGGCAGGGGCTCCCGGTGAGGAAGAGAGGCGAGGAATGAGGATAAGGACTAAAGGTAAGGTGAGAGGAAAGAGAAGGAGAAAAAATAGAAAGGGAGGGGGAAAAGAAAAAAAATAATAGGAAAGGAAAAAAGGAAAATGTAAAAGAAAAATAGAGAAAAGAAATGAGAGAAGGGTGTTATGGTTATTTCACCCTCTTATCCATTTGACACAGTCAGGAGAAACTGTTTTGCCAAACGTTTCTCTAAAACGATTCGCCTTCGTCGCCCAATCCGTTTCACCGGCACGACGCAATTGGTCGCGCACACGGCCACGACCACGGCCACGGCTGTGCCAAACGCACCAAAGAGTCAGCGAACTGCGAACACAGGGATAGCAGACAAACATGACGTTGTCATAGAGCACCACGACCACGAGTACCAGCAGAGAAGCTCTGCTCAGGCCATGGCATCCGACCGCCTTGACTCTCGGCACATCGCGAGCGTCGCGACGGAGGGACAACTGGACAAGCCACATGCAGAACCTCACCTCCGGGGGGGGGGGGCGTTGACCGCAAGACCGCCGTACACACATAGGCGGACAGGGGGCGGACCCACCTATGTGAGATGGATAAAAACTACTGTGCATGTGCCCGGCATGGCTGAGAATATGCGCGGCTTCGTGATTGAGCAGTCGTCAGCTGAAAATTGAAGAGTGTTTTATCCGTGTGCCATTAAAAAAGATGGTTCAAACCTGTGTGTCACTTAAACTCTTTTGCCTTCCACGTCATTTCGTCCACTTTTTCATCTAACAGTGTTAAATAGACAGTTGAAATGACCATTGTACCCCCTCTCTATCTCCTCCCTCCCCCTCTGTCTTCTACCTCCTCCATGGCGCACTTCCCCATCTCCCTTGTCGCAGCGATAAATCGACAAAGGACGACCTGCCGTACTGCCGTTGCCCATCTCACCGCCGGCGAACACCTCCAAGTTGTGTATGCCCTCATCCTATTCCTTGACGTTGTGTGCGGGCCGCCCTGCTTCTTCCTGTGCGCCGGCCCCGAGCTCGTCCGTCCAGCCGCTGGAGCTCCCTGCGAGGCTGCCGACGCCGGGAGGGTGAACGAGTGAAGCTCCCTGCGACGCCTCCTGCGGGTGAAGCTCTGTAGGCGCCGTGGCTCGTCTGGCGCCTCCAGCTCGTGCCCGGGCGGCGGGTGCGCGAGCTGGTGTCCTCCGCCTGCCTGATCTCGTGCGGCGGCATGCTTGCTCTGCTTGTCCTCCGCCTGCCTGATCTCGTGCGGGCGCCGACGCCGGGAGGGCGAACGAGTGCTGCATCCTCGGCTTCCTGGCACCCACCGCTTGCTGGACTTCTGCGCAAGAATCGATTTTTAATCAATATATCATCCGCCACTGCCATGGTCACGAGAAACAAAGCTTGGCTCTGAAATGACATGATAACGAATCGCAAATCCCAAATTCCACCAATCCAATCTCCACTAGGCAAAGCTGGAGAGAAAAATCCTTTCCAATTGACAGCGTTCGTGGGCAGTTTGCGGATTTGCGCTCGTGCTCTAGCCATCGCAACCCCAACGGACGGCTGCGAACCCGAGAGGGTCAGCGCAGGAGAGCAGCATGGGAGCTTCACGCATGCGCGGGTCGTGGACGTGGGCGACGGAGGACGGCGGCGGGGCCTAGGCTGTGGGACAGCGCCGTGGCTCAACTCGGCGGGTGAAGCTCTTCGACGTGGACTGACGAGAATGGATTAAATAAAAGGAAAAATAAAAAATGAAAAGACAAGGACAATTGGGACCCACCCCGCAGCGATCAAAGGGCAACCATGGACAATTTAGCTGCCCGGTCCCACATGTCATAGCTGCCAAACGGTGAAAAGCTAACATAATTGAGATGGAATGGCGATGGAAACCATGGACAATTTAGCTGCCCGGTCCCACATGTCATAGCTGCCAAACGGTGAAAAGCTAACATAATTGAGATGGAATGGCGATGGATGGCATGTGAGTGTGAACGAACTTTTTAGTGGCACACAGGTCTAGACCATCTTTTTTAATGGCAAGGTAAAATACTCAAAATTGAACGCGCAGGGGAACGGAGGCGGCGCCGGTGGTGGTTTGACTGACTTTCACTTCGCCTTTGCACTCTGCGGCCCCGGAACCGAACGAAGCACACCGGTTGGCGGAGCAGCTCGTCGATTTCGGGCCTCTTTAGGAGGGCTCCATCTCTGGCTCCACGAGTAGCTCCAGGCGGAGCCCTCCCAAACGGGCGTTGCAGCACCGGCTCCGGAGCCTCGCGAAATGCGCTCTCTGGAGCCATTTCGCCTGGGTGGAGCCACAAAAGAGTAGCTCCGCCCGGCTCCGCTTGCCCTTTTCCACCCCCGCCACCGGGTGTGGCCCGTCGGCAGTGCGGCAGGGGAGCGCGGCAGGGGCGAGAGGGGGATCACGGGGAGGAGGAGGAAGGAGCCGCGGGCCGGGGGGAGGGAAGAGGAGGGAGGCGGCCGCACGGCGGCGGGGCCGGGCAGAGGCGCCGACGGGCGGGGCGCGCCGGGGCGCGGGGATGCCGGCGGGCGGGTCACGTCGGGGTCGGCAGAGGCGCCGGGGGCGGGGCGCGGCGGGGCGGGGGCGCCGGAGGCGCCGACCGGCTGGGCGGGGCGCGTGCGTGAGCAGGTGAAGAAGGAACAAAAGCTGTGGATGGATAACGAAGGGGTGTGGGTGAATGGATAAGGTCATAAGGAAAGGAGGGGAAAAAGAAAAGAAAAGATGATGAAAAAAGAAAATAAAGAAAAGGAACATTAAAAAAAGAAAGGGTAATTTAGACATTTTACAACCTCAAACCAACAGGTGAAACTGATTTGCCAAACATTTTCCAAAACGGCTTCAGCTCCATCAGAAAAGCCGCTCCACCAAAGGAGCTAGAGCCGGAACAATTTTTGGAGGAGCCGGAGCCCTGCCAAACATGCCCTTCATACACCAAATCACCCATCCCGCCTGTTCAGATTGCTATCCGTCCTACTGCCCCATCTTCAATGCAAAGGGGAAAAAAGCAGCAGAATACTACTCCCTCGTTAGCTATTGATTATTTTCTACAATTTTGACCATTCGTCATTCAAAAAGTTGTGCAAGTACAATTTATTTTGTTTGTTATATGTTTTATTGTTGTATGTATTTTAAGCTTAACTTATCGTTTTACATGTTTGGGATCTTTTCGCTCAGAGATGAAGTAGGGATTTGCCAAATCAACACGGTTGTATCGTGTCAAATTGTCAATGCAAAGCAAATTTACATTCCTCTCTTGTGTTGTGCGAAACAAGGCAAATGTGGATCGGAGTTATTCTTGGTAATGAAGTTGCTTTTTTCCCAATCAAAAGCGGGTTTCAGGATATTGTTGATCAGTAGCAATAGCATCACGTGCCGTTTCCAGTTTCCTTAGTTTTCCGACTCACTCCTCTGCCAAGGACTGTTCGTTTGGCTTATCAGCCACCAGCCAAAAGTATTTTTCTCTCAGAACAAATCAGCCACCAGCAACCAGCCAGCAGTACTTTTCTCTCAAAACAAATCAGCACCAGCCACAAGCCACCAGCCAAACGAACATGCTGTCTGACTAACGAAATAACTCAGCAGCATGTCAGAGAACTAAGGACCGAAGAGGGAATAGTAACCAAGTGCTACAAGGGAAGTTTGATATGAGTATATGACGCGCACGGCGCACATGCTTTTCCGGAACAGGAGAGAATCTGATCTCAAGCGACGAACCAAGATGGTGATGACTCATGCAAAACGGTATCGCCACTCGCTCCCGCGTGGACGACTGAGGCGACCGCAACCCTAGCTCGTCGTCGCCACGTCCTCCAACCGCCACCTGTTGCACTGCCGTCGAAATGGCCCCCGGAGCTTGCGCGGCCCGTGGGGATGGTGGCAGTGGGGCTTCTCCCCTCCATCTCCAACGGATCTATGCGGACACAGCCTGTTAGGATCCCGGAGGTACGTCGCCGGTGTGGGTCACCTCCCGCGGCGGCGGTGGCTGCTGTCGCCGGATTCGGGGCCGCCTCGGTCGGATATAGTGTTTGCGTGTTGGGAGAGTGTGGTGGTGCGTGGGGAGGATGGGGACTGGAGCGGAGCGGTGACAACAACGTCTATGTTCGGCGCGGACGGCTCCAAAGGCGGCGGTGGCGACCGATGCAAGTCGTCGGTGGTTACGGCGGCCGGAGTTATTGGGCCCAGGTGGCTGCCGCTGGTGGTTGCAGGTCGTGGCCGAGCGTCGCTAGCTGTGGCTTGCCGGAGCCGGCCGTGGCCCGCCGTGGCCGGGCCGGAGCCGGCCGGCCGCGGGCCGTGGCCGGCCGCACCGGGCCGTGGCCTCGCCTTGGGGCTTGCGGTTGTGTCCTGGCTGGTCGCGGTCGGCTAATGGCCTAGCCGTGGCCGGCTAGAGCGTGCAGGCAATAGGCGCTTCGGCAAGACGGTGGTGTTCCTCCTCGACGACGATGTTGGTCCGACATGACCTTGGTGGTGGGGTCGAGGACTGTCAAGTGCTTGCTGGTGGTGTCGTGGTGGCATCTCGAGTTGTGTCGGACTTTTTCTTGTTGAGGTGTCGTGGTTGCAGCGGGCTCCTGTCATTGGTCGAGGGCGTGCGACAGGAATGGTGATGTTCCGGGTGTAAGCCACCATTGTCGGTGGCGATGGTGGCGGCGCCCTCGGGACATCGCTTTCCCTGTTGAGGGCACCATTGAGGGTTAATATGTTCTTGCAGCACGGGGATCCCAGGGTGAAAACTCAGTCCTTTGTGGACGTGTGACGACGACATTAGCGTCGTACCCTTCTTGGAGGCGTCGCATCTGGAGACCCATCTCGACTTGTGGAAGTGATGGTGGTCGGCTGGTGGTGTTGCCTTGTGCGTTGCGGTTGTGGTGGTGCGCTTGGTCCGTGTTGGCAAGGAGGTGCAGAGGGCCCATGGGGGTGTAGTCTCGGGTTGGCGCGCTTGATGCAGGGTGATCTCGGTGATGGCTGAGCGGAGGTGTTACTTTCTTAACAGTCTCAGATATCTGAGTCCTTGGCATAGGAGTGAGGCGTGGAATGTGACGCCCCAGGTTTTCAGCTGGAGTTGTTAACCCTAATGAGCAGGTCAACTGTGTTGACTTTGGTCAAACGATGGTCAACCTGGGCCATCACCTCAAAAACATCACCGACAAACCCTAATGACACCCCTTGGTCAACCAGTGGTCAAGGTTTGGTCAAAACCCTAGTCAAACCCCTTAAACCCCCTTTAACCCACCAGTGTCGCCCAGAACTTTTGCCGCGTTCTCCAAATTTCACCTAAACACTTCAAAATCTTCCAATGTAAAAGTTGTGTATTTTGTCGAGGGACGCAACTTTCATGTTCAGTGGCATTGCTAGTTTGAGTGGAAATGGGTGAAAAATGCAGGTCAACGCCTCAGGTTACTATTCACAGGCGCCCAGAAAACAGTGATCTTGGCACGCCTTTTGTGCAAAATTGGTTGAGAAAAAGACCGTACACCCTTTGTAGAATTTCTAGAGGGATAGGAGATCTACAACTTTGATATTCACCGCTTGGACCACTTCAGTTCAAAAATTTGGAGAAAACCCCATCCAAACAGGGCCAAATGAATTTTAAACTGAACTAACCGCGCCCACGCGCGCGACGTCGCGCGCGCGCGGACCGCCCGTGTTACGCGCGCACGCCGAGGTACCCCCTCCGACCGCCGGTCCGTGCGCGGTGCTTTGGTCACCGTGGCAAGGTACGATTGTCGTGGTCTAGAGCCTTAGGCCGGTGCCACGCGTTCCGCCATCGGACGGCCGGCCGGCGGCGCCGCCTCGCGCCATTGGGCGTCAGTACCGTCGCACGCCGCCGCCCACACCCCGCCGTACCTCAGCCATGCTGCGGTCCTTACCGAGACTCCACTTGCCTTGGCACGCAAGGAACGTCCCAACCGCTTCGCGCTGGCTATAAAAACTTCCCCTCCTTTTTCCTCGCGCGTGAACGCCGAGCCTCACCGCGGCCGCCATTGCCGCCGTCGACGAGCTCCTAGCTCCGCGTGCTTTCGACGCCGTCTGAATGCGCCTAACCCTTCTCCCCACACACCTAGAGCCTACGCGCGCACGAGTCGCCTTGACCGAGCCGCCTGCGCGCCGGGGAACAAGCTCCAGCGGCCGCCGCCGAGCAGCCGCTGATGAGCCCCGCTCTCCACTTGCTCCCCGGGCCAGCCAACCCTTCCAGGACCTCCACTAGGTCACAGGGAAGCTAACTGTGCCACACGTTGTTCAGCCCCGTCCCTATCCTCGCCGGAGCCCAAGCGGCCGCGGCCGCGGCCGCCGGTCTCTACCGTGCCCGCTCGTCGGAGCAACCCCCACCCTCCAATCTGTGGCCAATCAACCCTAGGTGAGTGGAATTGCGCGTCTGGGTCGCTTGTTTGCCAACATCGGGCCCACATCGCCGGCGGCGAGCCGCCCCGCCGCTGAGGGAACCTCGATGAGGACTTTTTGTACTCGAGGGCCTAGGTGTTAAAGGCAAGGGCAGTTTTGTGAAAATTCAAAACTTCCAGGGGTGGTGGTGAAAGAAGATTCTTCTTTTGTTTTGTGTTGTGCCTGAATCTTGTAAATTGCATATAAAATCGCAGAAAAATCCAAAAATTGCAAACCCTATTTTGTTGTGCTCTGTATGACTAGATCTACAACTTCTGTAAAGATTATATATACTTTTGAGCTATATTTTTTGCATGAAAAATAGAAATCCCTTTTACCTAGATCTGTGATTCTGCAAAATCCGTACAAGATATTCAGCTGGATTTTGGATATGTTGTGAGCAATAGCAAGTGTAGGTCTTGTGCCAAAAATTACATAAAGTTACTAGAGAAATCGTTTTATATGAATTATCTTGTGTTATTGACAAATCTGCCTAGATGAATTTTAGAGCTTAAAATATATTTATTTTTGAGCCGAACTTCTGTCTATTGTCTTGTTATGCTAAAATGCACCCTTGGTGAGTTTACCATGATTTTACCTCTGTTAGAAATATTATTTCCTGATTTATGCTTGTTTTTAATCATAAATGTGTAGATCAAGATCTATAAAGGCTATATATATGTGTTTGTTGGTTTCCTAGACTTGTTTTGGACCAGAGACACAGTGAAAGAAAGTTTGGGTCCAGAAGTGCTTTATTTATTTTGTATGCATTTATATTATTTTTGGTGAATAGAAATGCTATAATTGATATATTTATTTTTATTGCTTAAGCAAGTGTGCATGTGTGAGCAGTGGCTTGCTTTAGACTTATTTAGCTCAGTGAGTAACACACTTGGTGTTTTATGAGTTGTTTTGTTGATTAAAAGTGAAAGAACCTTTGTAGGTTTAATATTAAAATTAATTGGGAAAATCACAAATCACTCCTAAGGATTTTGTGTTTGTGTTGTGAAACTTGCTAACTACTTTATAACCAACCCCTTACTGTTTGTGAGAATTAAATTATTTTATTTGTATATATATGTACACAGTCACTATTAAAAAGTCTAGATAATAAAGCATCGCAAATTGTTCCTTTATAGGAAGAGTTGCTGAATGTATGATTATCTAGGTGACTGTGGTCAACCATGCACCCATGGTTGTCATGTGTTGTTTTGATGATTAATTAAATCAAATTGTCACTTAAGTCTTGCATTGCATCCTCCGTGTAGAAGTCCCCGACGGTAGCTACACACTTGTGCCAGCTGACGAGTACGAGGGAGCTAGAGGAGACGTGGACTACGTCACCGTAGAGCAAGACCCGGGCCAAAGTCCGGAAGTTTGTCTAACTGCTTGTGCCAACAAAGGCAAGCCTCAGTTTATCATCAACCCATGTTTTATTTAAAATTATGCAACTATCTTTGTTATTCTATGTGCATTTACGTTCAGGAATTGAATGAAACCCTAGTTGCATGATCCCTAAGTGCCTATGTTCTTTTACGAGTATGCTAGGTCGTTAGATGCTATGCTCTAAGGACTCGGTAAAAGTCGAGTGATGTTCATCACTCGCGAGAATAGGATTTCCTTTTGGAATCACCCTATTTATAAATGGATTGCTCATGTGGTAAGAGCATGGGATTTCTAGCTCCAGTCCAGTGGTTTCGTGGGCTAAGCTTTTGAACGTACTAAGCACTTGTCGGGAATGGACCTGTAAGCCTAGTACCTTAATGAGACGGCACAGGATTTTACTATTACTGCTCTCGATTCGTCTCCTGCCCGGCTTGCAACCGGGAGGAGGGTACATGTGTGAGGCTGGGTGTACTAGGTGGGGCATGCCAGATAGCCTTGTACCCGGGATTGTAAGCTATTATCCCAACCCGAGGATTTTTGGGAACCGTTTGGCCGGTGTCGGCTCTATTGGGGCACCGCTCCGTGTGTTTAGGTCTACCTTGCAAGGTTTTGAATCAATCGATTGTCGGCCTCTCACCGTTATCCGAGACTGCTTAATCAACTGGCCATGATATCCCTTAATGATGGAACTATGTGAAATCTTCTGCGTGAGTTAATTGTATTGTACAATTCTTGATTGTATTAGTTGCTCATTATAGTAATGATAATCTTACTAGAATCTGAGCTAAAATATTGAAAGTAAGAATCCATGATCCTAGTTGCTTTTTGGCAAAACAAACCCACCAGCCAAAAGCCTACATGTCTAGAGGTAACTTTGGTCGTAAGTCTTGCTGAGTATTAGTATACTCAGCCTTGCTATAATTGTTGTTTTCAGGCTAAGTTGTTTGGCCTGGTAAGATTCCACCCAGCTAGGAGCTGGAATGGGTGGATGTTGATGTCGAGTAATGGCATCACGGATGGCCTCCTGTGACGTCATATTGTATCGCTATTAGTACTTCCGTTGTTTCAATAAAACTCTGAACCTTTTACTTTTATGTCAAGAAATATTGGTTTGTAATAATGGACTCTACGGGGAGATTGGTATTAATTTGTAAGGCACTCTGGACTCTCCTTCGCGAGAGTTTAATGCATACGTTCGATCCTATATGTGTTTTCAAGTGATTTACCGGGTGTAAACCAGGCAACACTCAACAGGATAATTCTTTATTATCGCTTAATGACCAAACATAGTGGTTTAGGTGATATTACGGAATTATCTCTGATGGGGTTGTCACATGGATGAGGCAAGACCCACACACAGAGTGGCTTGGATCGGTGGTTTCATTGGTGCTGCGAAGGGAGTGTTTTGCCGAAGCAACGTAAGAGCAGAGAGTTTAACGACCTTGTGTGTGCAGCTTGATGGTGATAGCTCATGGTGGAGTTCAGGTGGCCACTTGAGCTTGCAGTGGATTGCGGCTTTGGCTGTGGCACAACGTTGGTGACGACGACATAGATTGTGGCGGCTTCTTTGGCTCTTCTCCCAGGTTGTGGTGGTGTAGTGTCTAGTTGTGTGCGTTGTTCGGGTGCTTTGTTTGTGTGTGGTGGCGTTCGCTTCGGCGCGTGATGTACAATTGCTTCTTCTTCTTCTTATATGATATGACAGTACTCCTGCCTTTAATTAAAAAAACAAACTCACCTTGGCTACACCCCAAAAGGTAGTAGAAATCTACACCATCTGTCTCAAAATATTTGCACCTTTGGACTTTTGCAAATTACATTTGACCATTCATCTTATTTAAAAATTTTGTGAAAATGTAAAAACAATTATGATATACTTTAAATATATATGATGATAAAACATGTCATAGCAAAATAAATAATATTTTACAATTTTTCTTGAATAAGACGAATGGTCAAATGTTAAGCACATAAATCAAAAGGTGCAAATATTTTGGGACGGAGGGAGTAGAGCCCGTATCCAAACAGAGAAAAATTGGTCCCATCTCGTTGGGCTCAACAAACTGCACTGCAAACGCTGTACGTCTGTACCACATCTAGAGATACGGAATATATTGGACTGAAACATCACCGTTAAAATTCTCGTCCAAACTCATGACAAACTGACTTCGACCGGATGTTTAGTTGAGGAAAGTATTTTGGATGTCATATCGGATGTTTGACCGGACGTCCGAGACTCAAATTAAAGAAAACTAATTTCAGATAACTCAAATCAGAAATCACGAGACAAATCTTTTAATTAAGTCTAATCAATTCATCATTATCACATGTGGGTCACTGTAGCACTTGGCTGATCATGAGCTAATTAGGCTCGGAATGTAAGAGGATAGAACGTGGTTGCCTACCTTGGTATACCACGGCTGGATGTTTATATAGTGGTCACAACGACCAAGATTTACAGAGGAGTTTGTTTACATCTTGTGTGTCCAGCTAGTTAATCTCTAACTAACAATATCTCCTATTAGAGATTCTCCTTGCACATCAAGACTCTATGGACGCAGCCATGTATCCATGTCTATCACGATCTCAACAATCTGAGTCGTGTTACAATATGTTTCCTAACACCCTCCCTCAATCAAAACTACATCTTGTCATGTAGGTTTAGATTGTCTCTGAATGCTTCAAACTTGTTCGTTGGCAAAGCTTTAGTAAAGCCATCTGCAATCTGATCTCTTGAGGAAATAAATCGAACCTGCAATTGCTTCCTTCTTACTCTTTCTCGTACAAAGTGAAAGTCAATTTCTATGTTTTTGGCTCTTGCCTGAAACACAGGATTTGCTGATAGATATGTTGCTCCTAGATTATCACACCACAAGCATGGTGTCCGTTGAGGTCGAACACCAAGCTCTTTGAGCAAAGACTCCAGCAAGATAATTTCCGCAGTAGCGTTTGCCATAGCCTTATACTCAGCTTCAGTACTCGATCTTGAAATAGTATGTTGTTTTCGTGCACTCCAGGATACCAGATTAGGTCTAAGAAATATTGCAAAACCTCGTGTTGTTGATGGTGTATATTCATATTAAACTTCAAGTAGACTTGCAAGCGGACAAGTCTCCCATCGTAGTCAAGGGACCCTTCTTCCCTCGAGTGGTGAACCCAAGGTATCGAATCTGTGGAACAAATGTGTAACGCAAGATCATATCTAATAAGCGGAAAACACTTTGATCTTGAAAAGGGGTTTTGCATCTAATCTATGGAAACACCAAGAAAACCAATCTAATCTATGAAACACCGGAGGTAGCAAGAGATAGAGAGGGATAGGTAAAACCAATCTAGAGAGATTGGATCGAGCACTTGTTGAAGTTCCAAGCATAGATGAACAAAGCAAATCGAATCTCATAAAAAGCCTCTTTAAATCGTGGCTTCCGTTCCAACTCCGAAGACGCCCGCCTTTTGTAGCCACCGTTCTGTCACAACGCACCCCTATTCGTGCGTGTTAGCCTAGGGCGAGTCCAAAGGACAAGATGAAAACGCTCGGTAGGTCAGGTATGCACCTCTAGCCACCATGGCTACAAGAACATCCTATGCAATCTATCCAGAATAGATTGGAGAAGAAGAAAACCCAAGCGAAGACAAAGTCTAGTGAAAGCACTTGATCGCTAGAAGTCGGATTCAAACTTGCAAATTCAATATGAGAGTATAATACATTGACAAGATCACCACCGGGATACTACCTCGACCTTGATCCTAGCTCCGGAAACTCCGACGTGGTCTTCCATGCAAGGTTCCCACGTCGGCTAGGGGAACCCTAGTCCACCATCTCGACCATATCCTCTCCGGAATGGTGTCCCTCCCTTCTCTGCTCCTCGGCGGCGGATGACGAATGTATTTCTCTGTCGCTCTCGGCCAGGGGGCTATAAATAGACCGAGAGGCGGCTAGGTCAAAGGGGGCACCGAACCGGGCCCGGAATGGGCTGGGTCGGTTGGCCCAGGACGGCCGCCCCAGGCCCGGTTCGGCCCCGGTTTCTTCCCCGGTTGCTTCTCACACGATTCCTTATTTGTGTGCACTTGCATGTGGGCCTTTGACATCGTTTCCTTCACGGTTAAGGCTTGAATCTTGCTATCCAGGCTTCGCCATTTAATGGTTGAGTCCCTGAAGATTTGCATGTTGACGCTTCGGTCCTCAGGTCATTTGAAGTCATGTTCATCGCGTGTCTTGACTCTTGTCGGGCTTCATGATCTTCTTCCAAGGTGCTTGATGAACTTATCCCGAAAGTCTTCTGTTTAGCGTAGATTTCCTGCGTAAACAATAAACTCCAAAATCAACATGCAAGAGTGAACTTGTTATATACGGGGGGTTAGTTCCAGTGGCTAGAATAATAAATCAATGCCAACATTAAAGGTAAACTCATGGCTAGGTTGACGGAAATTCACCGTCAGCACCTGTTGATCTTCGATCATCAACACTGCCGGCTCAATCCGCATCCGTCAAGGCACTAATTAACCTTGAGTTTGATCTTCGTATACTTAAACCCATATCAACCGTAAGCTTTACATATCTAAGTATACGTTTTACAGCTAACCAATGCACTGTTGTAGGCATATGTAGAAATTGACAAACCTTATTAACTGCGAAGGCCAAATCCGGTCTTGTTTGTGAGATACTGTAAAGCTCCTACAATACTTCTATACTTGGTTCTGTCTTCGGACCCAAGTGTCTGACCGTCAACTTTAGAGAGCTTCTTTGTGGCTGACAAAGGAGTTGTTGATGGCTTGCAACTTGACATTCCAACTCTAGCAAGAATATCTCGTGCATACTTGCTTTGTGACAAAAGAATACCATTTTTCTCCTTCTTAACTTCTATACCAAGAAAGAAGTGCAAATCACCTGGATCCTTGAGTGCAAAGTCTTTCTTAAGATCATGCAGAAGTGCTGTAACAACCTTTGGACAGGAACTAGTGACTATTATATCATCAACATATATAAGCATATAAATTGTCACACTTCCTTTGTCATAAATAAACAGAGACATATCTGATCTAGATGGTTTAAAACCGAGTGCAATAAGCTTGGCACTTAACTCTGAGTATCATGCTCTAGGAGCTTGCTTCAATCCATAAATTGCCTTATCAAGTTTACATACCGTGTTTGAAGCATTCTTGTCTTCAAAACCGGGAGGTTGTCTCATATAAACTTTTTCTTCCAGAATACCATGAAGAAACGCATTCTGTACATCCAATTGTCTCATACACCAACCTTTAGAAATTGCAACTGATAACACTGCTCTAACTGTAGCAATTTTAACAACTAGGCTAAAGGTATCTTCATAGTCAATGCCATACCTTTGCTTGTAGCCTTTAGCTACTAGTCTCCCTTTATATCTATCAATTGTGCCATCAACTGTCCTTTTGACCTTGAAAACTCATCTACAATAAATAATATTCATGTCCTTCCTTGCAGGTACTAAGTGCCATGTCCTATTCTTGATCAAAGCATTGTACTCCTCTTCCATGGCTCTTTTCCATTTTGGATCAGCAAGAGCTTCATTCAAATCAGATGGTTCACCTGTAGAAGAATACATGCCATAGCGTATTGTACCATCCCTAAATGTTTTAGGGCGCACAATACCACTTTGAAGACGAGTCCTTGGTCGCTGAGCTTGTTCAGATGGTTCTGGAGATGCATTTGAACTTGGAGGCGAGATTGAAGCTTCAGCTGTAGGCGCACCGGATCTAGACGCCATAGAAGAAACAAGACAAGCTTCTCATGGTCTTACCAAGACTCGTCAAAAAGGTCATTGGAAAATAATGTTATATCAAAGAGGGTGAGAGAAAAATACACACACTTTTGAGATAGGTGGACATGTGCAAATGGCAAAGAGTGACCCCGAGGCACAAAGGAAGTCATCGTTATCGGATTGCACATGGTTGGAAAAAATGAGTTTGGATCTTAAATCTTGAAACTTTTGAGATTGCTAATGCACTTTAGAAAACCGGGGAGTTCACTTTATTTTATTTTTATGAACTCATATATATATATATATTCTTTTCTCATACATATTTTTTCTTTATCTTTTTTCTTTTCTTTATACTCATTTTTTCTTCTTTTTTTATTTTCTCCCCTTGAACTCTAAATTGCATTGTACCTACCTCCTCCCCCATGCTTAGACGTTTGCTCGTGCTCGGGCAAAGAGATGATAGAGATAAGGTAGGTGTTGACGCAAAATGTGTACTCAAGACCAATCACACAAAGCAAGCGAAAAGCTTAGCTTCGCACGCGCGAGAGAAAGTGACGTGCCGCTCAATTTTTCCCGAAAATTAACAAAAGATAAAACAGTTAAATACCAAAGCTTGGAACATACCGGTAGTACCAGGCGGTTCCATATTTACGGCTAAGAAGCCAAGCAAGACGACATGTAGCTATGCGAAGCTACCCGTCAAAGAACCACAACCATTCGGATAACCGCAAAGGGAAAAAGAACATTGCCGAACGGGTGACGTAAGCATGACAACGATCGATCTTTGAATAAACATGAATACATGTGCAAAGCCATGACCGATCCTCATGAAGATTAAAATTAAATGAAGTAAAGCACGGACATGATCATATATTAAATGAGTACGCATAGATCAAAGCACTAGTCTACCGCATGTCTAGGTACTTTAAGATCCGTCGGGTACGATCACAAACAAATCTATCCACCGCATGATACAACTTGCATGAAAAACGTACCACTTCCCACAAATAGATCTATCCACCGCATGATACAATCTAAAAACGGAAAGCTAAAAGCATACATCACTTAAGGCACGAACGAGGCACGTGATCTACTCGTGAAAATGCAACCGAATACGGCTGAACAGCCGATCCAGGGTCCATGAAGAAGGAACAAACATTACCACGTGAATAAATCTATCGACCGAATTGGAGATCTAATCCACCGGATGACTAGCTCCAAAGCAACCCAAAAACCTCGCATCTACCGCATGATACCCGGTTCTTTCAAGATTTATACGCACAAAGCAAGCTTGAACCCGCAACACGTAACAACCTAGATCGATTCGGTTTCGGCTATCGGGGAGCACAAGATCCACGCATCAAAACACGAAACCTGCTCATGCACGGATCTTAAAAGGAAAAAAGCCGATCCAAACCCATCTAGATTGGGCAAGAGTGTATTACATGAATTAAAACATAAAGTAAAAACTCATGATAACACAGGGTAACTTAATGAATCTACTGGATCTTGCCAAAATCCAATAGAGCCGATAACTAGCTTCGAGCTAGATCTTAGCCTACCGCATGGCTCATGATCTAACAAGAAACCCTCTTGAACCAAGCTTGAATCTACCGCGTGATACGAAGCATGGTAACAAGACTACTTGCATCAGATCTAAATCCACCGCATGATACTAGACATGATACAAGGTTGCCGGTACTCACGGAGGTCGACGGATCGATTGGCCCTCTCGAAGAACTCGACGACACGACAAGGACTCTAGGGTTTGGCGTAAGGCCGGTGTGTATTGAGGAATGAACGTGTATGTTACATACATCCGGGGATCGTATTTATACCCCGCCGATTACAACTGCGAATGGATTCATTGCCTAACTAAACTCGATCACCTATCCATCCATTCGCTTCCTCCGATCGAGCCACGTCACCGTCCAATCCCGCAAAATCAGCTCTCTTCGTTCTTTTGCCGAACCGGAGCGAGATAGCCGACCGCGGATCCTTCGCCGAAAATCTCTCGAAAATATCTTTCCTTCCACCGGACGGACTCTTTTTCGAATTGGACCCACATGTCATACTCCTTACCAAATTCTCGGTGTTAACACATGCCCCTTCAATTGTGGGATAAAAGTAATTTTGTTCCACAATTGACTCTAGCCACGAATCCTTGAGCCAAACCCGTCAACACCGTTTTTCGCAATCCGCCGGATTCTTCGTTCGCATCCAACCCTAGATCCCCTTCGTTCCGAGCTCGAATCTCTAATGGCAACTCGAACCAAGTTTGCTCGGTAAATTCACCCCTTTGTTCGGCATTAGGTTTTCGATTTTACCTGAGATTTTCTTCTTCCGCTCTTTTCCAGGAACCTTCCACTGCTCTTCTGATTCCTATTGAGGCCAATTCGCAATCTTATTATCTTGGTCCCGAAGGGAATCCTGACCCTCGAGATTTTATCGCCGCTGAATCTCAGAGAATCCCTTTCAAGGTGGCTTTATCTCCACCTCCTCAGTGGCAAGATGCGTTCAAGAACTGGCCTTTGCCCCCAATCGCAGGCTGGAAGACTTGGTATCGTAGGATTCTTGCGGATAAGAGTGGATTGACCAATCTGGATACTCTCCGCATTGCTCAATGTCCGGAGTTATCCGTAGCCGAGACACCCAAGAATGAAGATCTTCCGATAGCCGCATGCCACTTCGGTCAAATGGCGTCAACGCCTTCCTTTTTGGGCATGGCCCAATGTCTCCAACTTTAGCCGATGTGTACATGATCACCGGCCTTGACATCACCGGGTCCGTTTCGGCCTTGGAACTTCAAAAATTCCTCACGCCGGACAGGGGTAAAGCCGGGGAATGGCTACAAGAATTATATTTTGAAGCACATGAGAGACAATTCCCTTGGCGAAGTTGAATACGAGCCTTTTTGAACATGTGGTTATGCGGGTTTGTCTTCCGTGGCAAGGCCAACGAATCCACTTTGAATCATATTGCAATGGCGATCCATCCGGCTAGTGGCAATCGCCTTCCTTTGGGAAAATTCCTCTTGGGCGGTGTATACCATATGCTTCATCGACCGTTATCCAAATGTACACCGGCCCGCAGGATAACGTGCGTCAATGGCCCTTGGTGGTTTGTTCAAATTTGGCCGCAGCTTCACATGCATCGGATTGTAGGTGTCGACTTGAACTCCGGGTTCTTCCCCCGGTCCAATCCCCCCGAAGGAGAGCTTCAAGTCACCGGAGGATGCCAAAGCTATGGAGAAGCGACTTCAACCGTTATCGTTCGACGGGAGACATCACCCAACTTTTCGAGTTGTTCTTCAAAGGCTTCCCCAATCCTCTTTGGCTCCCTTATCTAGGCTATGACACTTTGACCTTCCCTGTCGAGTTCTCCTTTGAGCCCGGCCATCAAGATGGGAGATTCCTGGAAATCTTTAATATCATAATCCGCCCATGCATATTACCGGCCGAGTTCAATGGAGGGAGGCGAATGCCGATACTTATGAGTACTACCAGCCTAATGTAATGGCCAGGCAGCTTGGATGCGGTCAGGTGCCCCCAAGATTGTTTCTGCATGAATTCCTCAAGCCCAGGGAGGAAATCAAAGAACTGATGCAGTGCAGCAGAGTTTTCAACTATGTGTGCAGTCCCACTGTCTACACATGTCCTTTTGTGCCTGCAACCATAGCTCACCCCACCTTCAATTCATGGTGGCAAGAATTCCATGACCACATCTTTAGTGAACCCGTTCATGTGTTCGTGCAGAATTGGTGCCTGATTTTTCTGCCGACTTCAGAGGTAACACAATGAACCCTTGGATCAAACACTCCTTCTCCATTCATGGTTTTGACCTTCATCTTTTGTCCACGAACACGCACTCGCCCCTCGAGCCGGGGTAATCACTTATAATGCCGAAGGCCCGATTTCAAGACCGGGGTTTAAATCCACAACCCCGCATCAATTAATGGCCGGGTATGCTACTACGGATCCCGGCCTTTCTAGCCTCGCTGCAGACAGAGGCAAGGTCCGCACCGATTGCCCCTCCAAGTGCCAAAAGGAGAAGAACTGTCAAAAAGGTGCTTGTTGAGGTAAAACCCTTTACCTTCTTGATTACCAAGTCACTCGTTCTTGATGGATCATATTCATTGTGCATTTTCGGACCGTAGCCCAACATTCTTCGGAACCAAAGCACTCGCCGATGCTCCATCCACCGGTATGACTTTTGCTCGTTCTTTCTCAAGGATGAGCACCGGCACTTATCCCTTCAATTGGACATTTGCAGAAGAAACTGTGGGAGAACCACTTGTAGATGTTCCAGTGGTTCAACAGCGAGCCCTTCCGGGGTTGAATTGCCCATCCCAAGTAGAGATCTCATCTTCATCACCTTCTGCGAGAAGCGACGTTCTCCGCAGATGAATCTCCCAACTCAGCTGGAGCCACCAAATTCCCCCAGGATGCCATCGCCTATCAGCCCAAGCAACAATGACCAACCCAACAGAGGAAGATCCAATTCTTCCCCGGCCCGTAAACTCACGAGTCGCCGATTGCTGCACCGAGCATCTCCCCGACTTGGACGTTTCGGCTCTACTCGGGACGCCTCTTCCGTCTGCGATTGCTCCCGCTCAAGAAACCACTCATGAGGTACCCAATTCCGCTCTTAATTTCGATACCTCGATGCTAGCATTCTCACCTCGGCAATGTTGTTTCCGGGGTCACACCCCGTCATCATCAAGCTTGCCGTCGAGGGCCCATCAACCGCCGAGGTGATGAGAGAAATAAACCGGCCCGCCGCGGATGAAGTATTGCCCAAACTCAAAGAAATTGCGGCTGGCTAGAAAAAGACGTTCAGGATCAGCTCAATGATCTTCGCCATTTTGAAGAGATGTTTGAACCCATTAGTCGAAGACTTCCCGATGACATCAGAGCTTTTCTATCATCCGTCTACGACTTAGAGCCCTTCTATGTTCCCTTGAGGCGCACCTGGAGGAAGTTGCGCTCCCGTCCGGCCATTGAAAAGGAGAAAACTGATGCTGAACATGCCATGAACGGGGTACAATCTCAAGCAGAAAGCTATAAAGATGCCTTGGCTGACCTACAAGCTTCTTACGATTTGAAAGTCGCCAGAAAGGCTGCTCTAGAGGCAGAATTGAGAAGCCTGTCAGCGAGAGATGGAGATTGACCGAGAAGAAAATAGCCGATCTTCCCGGATTGATAGCAAAAACCGAAGCGAGAGGTAGAATCGGTCTGTCACCGCAGTAAAGCAATGCGATGCGAGCTCACCGGCTTAGCCGGTGCCCAAAAGGACTACCGTGGAGATCCCGGATAATTCCAACTTGATAATATCCAATGTTCGTCACGCACTCGCAAAACTCCTCGCGTGCTTGAATGTCCTTATTGATGTATGCCTCGGACCGGTCGTTCTTGTAATATTTTCTTTGCGATTTGTTGCCTTTCCTTTGCGTACTTTGAGATGTAAAGCCGAACGACCCATTCGGTAGTGAAATGCTAACTCCCGAACAACACCTTGATTTCCTTTAGCCGAAACAATCGATCCGCACGCGTTTCGGCTTAGAACTCCAAACGACCCACCGGCGGGTTGGTCAAGGAAATCCTTCCACCTTCCGATTTTATCGGGACGTGCGCCACGATCCACGCCCACGACTCGAAGCCACGGTTACCACCGCCGTGCCTATAAATGTTGCCATAGGTGCCCCTAACTCTCCACCGGGCCTTCTAGCTCTCGAATCTTTGCCAACCTCTCGGTCTTCTTGCAAACAAGGCACATCCCCAAACCGCAATGGTGCGCCGCCTCAACCGCCGCCGCGCCTCCGACGAGGCCGAAGGAAGCGGCGCTAATGCGCGCGCGGCGGTGATGATCATCAATTTCTCCTCGTCGATCCTTCCCTTGATCTTCTTTTGCCTTGACAATCACCCCCTTTTGCAGGTTGATTCAGTGGAATCCGCCCCGCGCGCCGACCAATCAACCCCTCCCAGATGACTCTTCGGAGTCCGACGGCCACTCCCCGGTACCGTACGGGGAAGCAGACGCCATCCGCTACAAGGAGGAGTTGGAGGCATCCCGTCGCGAACTGGAGGATGTCTCCAAGAAAGCGGGCGTGGCCGAGCTAGAATGGGAGGACCAGCGCAAACAACTGCTGGAGGCCATTGACGGTATGGCCCTGAGATTGATTCTTGGTCCAGCTCGGCTTTTGATGCTAATCCCTTCGCTTGTCCTTTGCGGCCCGCGACGGCGAGCTCGACCGCCCAAAGACGCCGGTAGAGCAATTGGCGGAGAAGGTGAACGCTCACGGCGACACGCCGGCGGAGCGCCCGGCCGCGGTGGAGCGCCGCATCGACGAGGTGGCCGTCCATGGCGTTCGTTTGGGCACCACCTTGGGCACCGGCTGCGATGGCGACGCATACGGACGTCGACTATTCCACCAGGCCGCGTGGCTTCCAGGGCGGTGCACCGGAGGATATCGACGAGATCGAGCTCATCCTGGAGCGCCTCGACGGCCACGGCGACGCCATTGCCGAAATTACCCATCCCCAGTCTGTGTTGAACAGACTCTTTGATTAGATTGTACTAGGGATGTGTAAATGTCGGCAATATATGATGAACTTTTGGATTTTGCATTTGTTCCGTGATATTTCCCTTCGCATTTGCATCTGTGAATTCGTCCTCTTCGAATGCATCTGGGAACTGTCTTTAGCCGAACGCTCGCAAACGACTGCCCCTCGGCGCAAAACCCACAAAGGATCCCAATTCGGCAATCCGTAAACACTGTTCAAAAGAAAACCCTTCGCACTCGGTGGAAACCCCTGCCGCTTGGTATTCCAACGGTGTGTACCGCGCATCATCACTCCCAATGCGCCTCCTTGGTCAATAAAATAGCCCGTGGGGTGCTCTGCAAATCCACTCGCACACTCCTCCATCGCTTCTCGTCTCTTCCTTTGCTGCCAGAAGAAAAAAAAACCAACGCCATGGACAAGGGTAAACAGCCTCAGGGGAGCGGCTCGTCAAGGAAGCGTACGATTCGGAAGTGAGTTCTTTCTTGATCTGCTCCTTGTCCTCCTGCTTGATCTTGCGCTTCATGTTTTCCTCTGCCTCTTTCAGCCTTGATTTGCTTCTCGAAGAGGTCATCGGAACCGAAGATGTTCCCGAGTACATCTCCTCCGATTCTTCTCCCGAGGCGGAAGATGCCACGCCTGAGCAAAGGGTCATTCATCGACCGCGCCGCCGTGCCCGGCACCTGGAGCGTGACCTCAGGGACATGTCCGTCCGCTGCCAAGCCGAACGCGAGCGTCGTATGGCGCTGGAAGCGCTGGTAGGAGGTAAACGCTTCTGTCCCCTTTCATGTTTGCATCTGGATTTCTTGCCCCTAACCTTGACTCTTTTGCTCCAGATGTCTCTGACAGGTACAGCAACCTGAAGGCGGCCTGGGATAGCTTGGTAGAGGCCGCCAATCGTGGTCATCCTCGTGCGTTCCAAGTCGCCGTCACGGTGGTCCTGGAACAACTGAAGAGGGAGCAGCAGCCGAAGAAGTAAAGAAAAGATTGAATCATACTTTCGCTTCTTTCTCCACGCCTTCTGCTTCCCTCCCTTAGGGGACTTGACCTTCCGGGCTGCTATGTGTAATCCCGCAAGAAACCGCTTGTAGTGTAGTATTGAGCTAAGGGCAATGCATCGAACCGGCCATTTTCTCTTGTTCGTGGATTTTTGTTCTAAAGGCGGCCTCATCCTTGAGCGCCGCCGTTTCGTGTCGATGTGTATAATCATCGATCGATTTCAATGCTAGGATAATACTTCTTCGGATATCTTCCATTTATGGCGGCCGAAAACTCTTCTCCCGCAAAGTTTTCAATATGTATGCATTACCTCCGGGACGCATTTGACCACACGAAAAGGCCCCTCCCGCTAGGGGACCATTTGCCGAATTCATCGTATTTAGTTCCAATCGGCAGGTAGCGCTTTCCAAACTAGATCGCCTTCGCGAATTGCTTCACCTTCACTTTCTTGTTATAGTATTTGGCGACCCGCAGGCTTGTTTTTCTCGATGTTCTCCGGGCCCCGAGACGGATCATATGCAAATCTTCTAACTCATCCATCATTAGGCCACCGTAATCCTTGGAGCTCAAATCGTTTTGCAAAGCACTACTCTCCTTGACTCGATTGCATTTCCCGGGCGGGATCGCGTGATGCCCGTAAACCAACTCGTAAGGAGAAGTCTTTGTGGCTCCATGGGGGGCCATTCGGTAAGCCCACGGCGCTTCACCGAGTACCGAATGCCATCTCCTCGGCTTTGGTCGATCTTCTTCTGTATAAGCTTGATCATGATCTTGTTAGAAGCCTCTGCTTGACCATTAGCTTGGGCATAGTATGGAGAAGAATTGAACAGTTTGATTCCCATGCTTTCGGCAAAATCTCTGAATTCCAATGACACGAATTGTGCCCCTTGGTCAGTGGTAATCATCTGAGGAATCCCAAATCGATAGATGATGTGTTCCTTGACGAATTCGATCATGTTTTCTGACGTCACCTTCTTGAGTGGGATTGCCTCGACCCATTTGGTGAAGTAATCTGTAGCCAAAAGCACGAACTTATGCCCCTTGCTAGATGGCGGATTAATTTGGCCAATCAAGTCCATACCCCGGCCCCCGAATGGCCATGGCTTGATGATGGGATTCAATGCCGATGGGGACTCTTTGAATATTCCCGAACCTTTGGCAATCTTGACACCCCTTGTAATACTCAAAGCAGTCCTCTAATATCGTCGGCCAAAAGCATCCACCTTCGCCTAATAACCCATTTCATGCGATAGGCCGATTGGTGCGCTCCACATATCCCATCGTGCACCTCGCTCATCATGTTCTTGGCTTCTTCTCGGGACCCGGCATCGTAGCAATACTCCATCTAATGATTTATAGAATAAATTATCGTCCAGAAGAACGAACTTGATTGCCTTGTACCTGAGCTTCCTAGAGACTTTTCGGGATGGATCTCTCAAATAATCGACGAGCTCTTTCCTCCAATCATCTTCTGTAAGATCCGTTCCTAGTGCATTCACCTCTGCAAAAATGCTTCTTGACTCTCTTTGTAACCAGAGGCGCTTTGAGCCAGCCTGTTTGCTTCCTCGTTATGCTCTCTAGGGATGTCTTTGTCGTAGGGTTACCGGTGGAAAGCCCTTCAAGATTTCTCTCGCATTCCTCGTAGTAACTCCTCGGCGCCTCACTCCCCGCACTCGTACCGGCCGTTCAATTGCTTGATGACCAACTCGAATCTCCATAAATTTCAACTGAAACGGCCCCGGCTTCTCTCAAATATTGAAGCCCTCGAAGCGAAGGCTCGTACTCAGCTGTTATTTGTGACGGTGGGTTGTATAGGAATGGCGAATTCGAACATCTCACCTCTGGGAGAAATTAGCAGGATCCCTACTCCCCCACCTTTGCCACATGATGACCCGTCAAAGAATAAAGCCCATGGGGTAATTTCAAGCAGATCAATCGAAGGGTCACGGTGTTCAGTTATAAAATCGGCAATGACCTGACCTTTGATGGCTTTTGCCGATTCGTACTTCAACTCGAATTCCGATAGAGCTAAAATCCATTTGCCAACCCGACCATTCAAAATTGGCATAGATAACATATGTTTTATCACATCAAACTTCGAGTATACAGTGCATTCGGCATTCAACAAGTAGTGCCGAAACTTTGTACACGAGTAGTATACGCAAAGACACAATCTTTCTATAGCCGAATACCCGGTTTCGGATCAAGTAGTTTTCGGCTAAGATAAGCTACTACCCGCTCCTTGCCTTCGAATTCTTGAATAAGGGCCGATCCAATAGTTTGGGTATCGGCCGCCACGTACAACTTGAAAGGCTTGTTCATCCGAGGAGGAACCAAAGACCGGCGGCTCCTTCATGTATTGCTTGATTTCCTCGAAAGCCTTTTGTTGTTCGTCGCCCCATGTGAATTTCCGATCCTTCTTCGGCTTCAAAGCAACGGAGAGAACGGCAACACCTTCGTGATAAATTTGAGATGAACCTTCTCACGAAGTTGATCTTGCCGAGCAATGATTGCAACTCCTTGAGGTTGGTTGGAGGAACGACTTCATCAATGGCTTTCATGCTCTTTTTGCCAACTTCGATTCCCCCTTCGTGGACCAAAAACCCCAAGAACTCTCCAACTCGACACCCCAAATGCACACTTGTTTGGATTCATCTTCGAGCCATGCTTCCGGTGCATTCCAGGGTCTTCTTCACATCTTCCAGATGGGTGTCATGACTTAAGGACTTGATCACCACGTCGTCAATGTAGATTTCCACGGTTTTGCCGATCAACTCATGAAAAATGTAATTCATGGCCCGCTGATAGGTTGCACCGGCATTTTTCAACCCAAATGTCATGACGATCCATTCAAATAGGCCTATATGACCAGGACATCTAAAGGCCGTCTTCGAGATGTCCTCTATTGCCATAAAGATCTGATTGTATCCCGCGTTGCCATCCATGAAGCTAATCACCTTGTGCCCGGCGGCGGCGTCAATCGGCAAATCGGCAATAGGCATCGGGTATCCATCCATGGGAGTAGCTCCGTTTAGGTCCCCCGAAGTCTATGCAAACTCTCATTTTTCCATTTTTCTTATACACAGGGACAATGTTAGAAATCCACTCCGCATATCTGCAGGGCCGAACGAAGTTTGCATCAAGTAACCTCTCGATTTCTTTCTTCACATCGGCCAATACTTCATCCTTGTAGATTTTCCGGGCGGTTGCTTATATGGCTTGAAACCGGCTTGATTGGCAACCGGTGCTCGACGATGGATCGATCCAATCCGGGCATCTCCGAGTAATCCCGGGCGAAGCAATCTTTATATTCTTTGAGAAGCTCAATTAAGTTCCCCCCCGAAGTCCGGCTGCAAATTCGCACCGATGAACGTCGGCCTTGGCTTATCACCGCTTCCAATGTCAACTTCCTCCGGCCTTATCGGCCGACATGAATCCTCGTCCCGCCTTGCCATCGGTGCCATCCACGGGGTTCTCCATTAAAAATTCGTAAGAGCCGACCGCTTGAATCGGCCGTTGGTCACCGCCGACGGGTTCAACAGGACCTTCTCCCCGCTCCCTTCCCCGAGAAGCAATCGATGCCTTGGTACTCCCGGAAGGGCCGGTTCCATGTTGGCCACGCTTACGGAGTCATCCGCCCGGACGACCTCGACTTCATCGTCCACCCATTGGATCAGCTGTTGATGCATAGTGGATGGGACGCAGCAGTTGGCGTGGATCCAGTCCCGCCCAAGCGCAGCAGCCGTAGGCTCCCCTTCCCTTCGATGACGAAGAAGGTAGTGAGCAACGTCTTGGACCCGATCATCAAGTCCACGTGAGCGCATCCTTTGGTGTCTGAGGGGTTCCCGCGAAGTCGTTCGGGATGATGCTTGTTGGTGTCGGATCGCTCGGGGTCATGCCAAGCTTCCCGAAGGTGGCGTACGGCATTACGTTGATCGCCGCGCCACCGTCGACGAACATCTTGGTCAATGGCTTGCCATTGACGTACCCCCCTCAAGTACGGCGGCCTCATGTGGCGATTCTTGGCCGGCTTGTCGAAGATGGCCCGCTTGGCAAGCACCGACCGCGCCATCATCTCCTCGGGCTGCTCGTCGTCAAAGGAAGCTTCCTCCCCGCATCACCCGGTTAGCGGGAGCCATGAACTCGTTTGGCGGGAAGTATACCATGCATGCGGGGGACGGACGCTTCGATCCTTCCGGGCCCGGTCCTTGGGGCGCCACTTCGTCTCGTCCGGACCCCGGCTTGCTTCATCTCGCGGTTCCTCAAGCGTTGGACCCGCCGCTTCGGCTCTTGCGTAGACCGGGTGGGCACCACCTGCCCCTTCGCCGCACGTAGACATCTTCGTCCTCCTCCCGGTCGGCCCTACCCGAGATCAGCTCGGCGCTTCCGGGGTGATCTATAACCTCAATTTTTTGCCGCCGATCCCCATTTGGGTGAATCCTTCCAAGTCTTTCATGGACGGATCGGCGATTGCGCTTTCTCGCCCGTACTCGGCATATCCGTCGCCGCATTCGGCACGCGTTCCTTAATGTGGGCAGCTTTAGGCCCTCATTCCGGCGGTGCCTCGAAGAAGGCGCATCCCCGATGGGGCGCGCTCCCCGCCGCGCGCGTGCCGTTCCCCGATTCCATCCGCGCGCCTCCTCTTCGCCCCCGCGCCGCTCCTCCTCGTGACGACGCTTTTGGTATCGCTCCTTTTCCATCTCGGCGCTGCCATTTGTTGAGGAGAATGCGTGACGTCACCTTGGGTTTAGGCTTGGACGATTCCCCAATCTCGATGTGGCTCTTGAGAACGCGGGGGGGCGTCGCCCGCACTTGCTCTAGGGTCACCCGGCGCTCCGGTCAACTGATCCATCTTGCTTGGACCTGGCTGAGGTCAGGACCTTGACTTTCCCTTTCTCTTCGGCTGTTATCGCGTTGATAGAGAAGCCGAGCATGTTCTGCGGGAAGGGGTGGCCATCCAGCTTCATCTTGTTATCGAACTTGAGGTGCCCTTCCTGGATAGCCTTCTGGATCCTCATCCTGAAGACCCTGCAATCGTTGATGGAGTGCGAGTCCCCGTCATGGAAGCCGCGAGTAACGTTTTGCTTTGACTCCATCGAAGCCGAAGCATAGAGTGCCCTTCAGGCAACTTGATTCGGCCTTCCTTTACCAAGAGCTCAAACAACTTATCAGCCTTTGTGATGTCGAAGTCGTAGGTTCCTTTGGTCTGCCTGACCCACCGCTGATTCATTGTCAAGGGCTCTTTACCCCACAAGATTTCTGCTGCGCCTACCTCCAATTCGTCGTCGAATCCTCGCACAAATCCGCTTTGTCCAAGAATTGGTTGTAGATGTCGGCGATGTCGTGTCGCTTGCCAAACTTGGGGTCCTTCTTGAGGCCATATGCCCGATTGCTCATCAAGGATAACTTCTGCGACGCTTGACCCAAGTTTTCAAACTCCATCCCAAATAGCTTTTCGCGCACGGCCGGTAACATCCCGGCGACGGCCATATCACCCCGATCGTCCGGCAAGTTCAACGAGAAGCACATGCCCTTGACTTCTCTCGAATCTTCTAAGAAACTCCGGCGGTGTTTCACCGTGCCTTTGCTTCGGGTGGCGAGGTCAATCAACTTCTTCTCGGAACGCCACCGAAGTAATGAGCGTGGAATTTACGTTCCAAATCTTTCCACCGGCCACCGACTCGGGCGGCAAGGACGAGAACCACCGAAAAGCCGGACCCGTCGGCCGAGGCGGGGAAGTAGCGAACCCCGAACGTCTCTTCGGCCGAACATTCCCCCCCGCATGAGATAACGAGCGATATGCTCGACCGTGCTTGTCTCGTCCCGCCCGAGAACTTTGTGAATTCCGTCGGCGGTTTTACCCTTGGCGGCAGGGAGCACGTTATAGTACCACTCGGGGAACGGCGGCCCGTAGGTGGGGCCCCGCATCCTTGGCTTGAGGCCGAACCGATTCTCGCATCAATTCGGCCATCTTGCGTGCTAGGGCATCTTCCTCCCGAGCGCCCGCACGGCGCGTACCCCCGGGTGCGGGAAGGCGTCGAACGCCCCGTAATTTCCCACTTCATGATAGCCACCGCCGTACAAATTCTTCTCGGGAGCCGCTTGGTTGACGGAGCTATTCTTCGACCGGGGTCAAGTGGGGCCCCGGGGTGAGCCGAACGCTAGGTCTCCGTACGTAGGCCGGTACGGATTCGGCCGTTGCACGGGCGACCCGTGCTTGCTCCGTGGTGGCGGCGAGGATTGGTTGACTTCCCGAAGCTTGCGGCGGGAGGGCCGAACCGGCCGCCCCCGCGCCTGCGGAGGAGGTTGGAATGTCTCGCTCCCGGAGCTTTGAGGAGGAGGCCGCCGCATCCGGCTTCGTAGCGGCGGCCGAGAGCTTGATTCACCCGGCTCCACGGTGCCCTTTCCGGCGTACGTCTTTCCAAACGCCCGCCCCGCGCCCGGCCAAAGAGGGCCACCATCATCCGCCGGAGCGACCCGAGGAAAGCTTGGTTGTGCTTGGTGAGCATGTTGTCTACCGATTCTCGGAAGATCCGCGCGCATTCCTCTTTTTCTTGTTGGGTTGTGGCGTCGGTCTCTCCCGGCAACAACAGACTCCGGCGGTGCCACTCTTCGGATATGGTACACCACTTCGATTCTTCTTAAATGACATGAGACACTTTTGCTGAAATTGATTCACGGCGTCTAGGAGCTGCTGATGCTGCTCGGAGAAAGCTCTTCGATGTTGACATCCAGGAGGTCTGAGACTTCGGTGCATCTTGAACCAATTCGCCGTAGGTCCCACCGGGCGTGCCAAAAAGTGTGTTGACGCAAAATGTGTACTCGGCACCAATCACACAAAAGCCGAAAAGCTTAGCTTCGCACGCGCAGAGAGAAAGTGACGTGCCAGTCAATTTTTCCTGAAAATTAACAAAAGGTAAAGCAGTTAAATACCAAAGCTTGGAACATACCGGGTAGTACCAGGCAGTTCCATATTTACGGCTAAGAAGCCAAGCAAGACGACATGTAGCTATGCGAAGCTACCTGTCAAAGAACCACAACCATTCGGGTAACCGCGAAGGAAAAAAGGACATTGCCGAATGGGTGACGTAAGCATGACAACGATCGATCTTTGAATAAACATGAACGCATGTGCAAAGCCATGACCGATCCCCATGAAGATTAAAATTAAATGAAGTGAAGCACGGACATGATCATATATTAAATGAGTACGCATAGATCAAAGCACTAGTCTACCGCATGTCTAGGTACTTTAAGATCCGTCGGGTACGATCACAAACAAATCTATCCACCGCATGATACAACTTGCATGAAAAACGTACCACTTCCCACAAATAGATCTATCCACCGCATGATACAATCTAAAAACGGAAAGCTAAAAGCATACATCACTTAAGGCACGAACGAGGCACGTGATCTACTCGTGAAAATGCAACCGAATACGACTTTGAACAACCGATTCGGGGTCCATGAAGAAGGAACGAACATTACCACGTGAATAAATCTATCGATCGAATTGGAGATCTAATCCACCGATGACTAGCTCCAAAGCAACCCAAAAACCGCATCTACCGCATGATACCCGGTTCTTTCAAGATTTATACTAACAAAGCAAGCTTGAACCCGCAACACGTAACAACCTAGATCGATTCGGTTTCGGCTATCGGGGAGCACAAGATCCACGCATCAAAACACGAAACCTGCTCATATACGGATCTTACAAGGAAAAAAGCCGATCCAAACCCATCTAGATTGGGCAAGAGTGTATTACATGAATTAAAACATAAAGTAAAAACTCATGATAACACAGGGTAACTTAATGAATCTACTGGATCTTGCCAAAATCCAATAGAGCCGATAACTAGCTTCGAGCTAGATCTTAGCCTACCGCATGGCTCATGATCTAACAAGAAACCCTCTTGAACCAAGCTTGAATCTACCGCGTGATACGAAGCATGGTAACAAGACTACTTGCATCAGATCTAAATCCACCGCATGATACTAGACATGATACAAGGTTGCCTGTACTCACGAAGGTCGACGGATCGATTGGCCCTCTCGAAGAACTCGACGACACGACAAGGACTCTAGGGTTTGGCGTAAGGCCGATGTGTATTGAGGAATGAACGTGTCTGTTACATACATCCAGGGATCGTATTTATACCCTGCTGATTACAACTGCGAATGGATTCATTGCCTAACTAAACTCGATCACCTATCCATCCATTCGCTTCCTCTGATCGAGCCACGTCACCGTCCAATCCCGCAAAATCAGCTCTACTGTTCTTTTGCCGAACTGGAGCAGATAGCCGACCGCGGATCCTTCTGCCGAAAATCCCTGAAAATATCTTTCCTTCCACCAGACGGACTCTTTTTCGAATTGGACCCACATGTCATACTCCTTACCAAATTCTCGGTGTTAACGTAGGTACTAGAAATATTATTCCTTTGGAGAGATACTTGAAATCTTCAACCTTGGCACCATCTTGCAATCTTCCTTGAATTGACGATCCATACTCAATGATACATTGTGGTCAACGAGCTAAACACAAAAGATGATATTTTTGGCTTTAAGGGTGGATATCCGGCGAGGTTTGTGAAATCTCCGATGTGGAGATACATAATGCACGGATAAAAAGGCTAGCAAAAAGATAGATACGCAAAAATAGAATGACCAACTTCTTAGTCTCGGGCCAGAGAAATCAAGGCTTGTGATAACTCACCCAAGAATAATTCTTGTATACTAAGGTTTATGCACTCAATATATATATGGCTTTGGATAGGTAGAGCAAAATGTAAGTAGCATTAATGACAAGTTTAGCATATATATTTTTTAAGAACAAATCATCTTTAACTCATCAAAAATTGAGAGCATGAAAATAACACTATGGGTCTTATTTTTATCATAACCTCCATCAAAGATTAAGCTAGCATTTAATTAATTTCAGATTCATATGAAAGAGAGCATTAGCTTAATCATGCATAAAACAAGTACAAAAGTTGAGCAAAGCAGCAACTTTTCATCATAAATTGTCATGGCATCAACTTAATATTTTTACCAAAGGTTGATCAAGGTGGGAAACTTTATTCAAGATGATCTTAAACTAACTCTATTATTATCACAATGCTGAAAATAAATAAAAACAGAAAATGCTACACATATATAAACTTGCACAAAAGCTGAAAATAAAGAAAAGGAAAAGGAGAATATCAAACTGGTTTTGAAAGCATAATTATTTTCTTTTCTTCCTCCTTCCTTTATTTTCCGGTGGTTGATATTGATGATCTGACGCGTTGTATCCTTGCTTGTATTGTGATTGTGTCGGTCCTCCTCTAAATTGCTCCAATGGTGAAGGCGACCAATTTGATAGGCAATGTTTGCGGTCCCTTCTTCTTGCATTTGTTGGATGGAGCGCCGTGAAAACTTTGTGAGGAACATGTATGGTGGAGGACGTGGTGGCATGGCTGCCCCCCCATGCTTGCATTTGACATACTTCCTTCTTATGGTGGTGGCATTGGAATCTTTCCATGGTTGCTTATTAGCTTCATGCGTAGCTCCTCCTTGGTCTTGGGCTACAAAGGATGATCTCTCTTACACAATTTCCTTTTTAATCTTTTTTTTATTTCACCGGTAGAAGAAATACTTCCTCTAACCAATTTTGTCTTCAAATGATCTCGGCCTCTCGTTGGGAAGAGGAATATTAACTTTCGCCAACTTGTACCTTCTCCTCTCATCTCCACTTTCCTTGCTTCATGTACTCGATCCCAAAGAAATCCCGACAAGGAGAAATTTTGGGTTCCTTATAATCATCTCTTGAAACTATTCCCCAAAAATCCTTCTAACATTTTTCTTGGACATCAACTTGCTTCGGGCTTCCTTGTTGTAACCGAGTAGTTCTCCAATATATCCATAAGGAACTAGTTGCTTTTCATCTTCAAGGTGAAATGAGAGGCATGACACTCCTTCATTAATGACCAGTGCTAATGTCATAAGAACTTCCAAATCAAGCTCCTTGTGAGTATTCGCACCAACTCCATAAGGAATCGCACCCATCTAAGGTCGCTCAAGATTTGAGTAGAATCCAACACTTGGAGGGCGTCATCGAAATCAACATTTGGCTCGAGACTCTTCTCAAGACAAACATGCCTCTCCTCCTCCTCCTCCTCCTCCTCCTCCTCCTCCTCCTCCTCCGTCTTCATGATAGATCCATTGGAACACCTCGGAGTGTATGGTGGTGGAGCGGATGAACGAGTTGAGCATCATGGTGGAACGGGTGGATCTTCCGTGTGTCTCGCGGCTTGGTGTACCGCATGGATGAACTTCGTGTACTCATGCCACCGAGGGGTAGCGTGTCGCTCCTCGGTGGTGCCACATCTTCCTCCATGATTCGGGTTGACTCGGAGACCGAGTGCCTCCTTGAAGAGCTCGATGATGGCGCCTTCGATGATCATGTCTTCTTGGTGAAGAAATTGTTGGCCATCTTCCACATTGTTGTTGCACTAACTCACAACGAGTGCACCAGGGGTTGCTTGCCGGTGGGAAAACACACAAGAGAAGTATACGGAGTGATGGAAATTATGTTGAATTTTCTTTATTATTATTGTCGGAGGGTGGTGAGTGAGGTGCACAAGTTAGGATGGATATTAGCCCCGTAGGGTTTATGGATTCTTAAACATGCAACCGCCTATTAAGGTGAAGCTAAACTAATTTATTGAGGTGTGAACATAAGGCCACTTTAGCTAAACCTACAAAAGATATGTTGATGGGATCTAGGGGAGCAGCGGACCCCATACTCCCATTAAGCATGGTAGCTAGCCTTAGGCATCAAAGCATTATCAGCATGAATGAAAAAGGTTCGGCGTTAACATGACAAGATCCTACAACACCATGGAACTCAAAATTTTCTAGGTTGTTTATGAAACTTATGGGCTATGAACTCAAGAACACAAATTAATAAATGCATAAATTACTTACCTAGCAAAGGGGAGCACCGGGGGCTTGATCTTTCTCCGAGATGCTTCTTGCTCCCTTCTTTCCTTGTGTCCACGCGATCCACGAGATTCCATTGCCCGAACCGTTCACAACCACACCTTTGATTGTGTGATTAATCTTCCACCTCCATTGTTTTACTTCACATCTTGTTCCCTTGCCCCTTGCACTTCCATCAATTTCCTACAAAACAAAGCCCATGCTTCCCCCATGCTTGTCCTTTGCATGTGCCCAAGATGCCAAAAGATGGAGGCTTCCCAAGATGCATCATGGGGCACTATATGTTAATCAAGCTCAAAAACCTCTCTTAACCATGTTTAGATGCTAATCACTCCTATAATTTTGAAACTTTAAGAATTAACTTAGCGCTAGCGATGAGTCCTAATACATCATTAGAGGAGATCTTAGACATCAAAAACAACTATAAAATTAATTTTGGTTGTACCGGGATCGATTGCTTTCATTAATCGATAGCAAGATCCTCCGGCATGACCGTGGGGGTATAGGTTTTGGTTCTAATTTTGGCTAAACATGAGAGAGCAATTTTGAATAATAAGTAAAGTCAATGGGTCTTAGAAAAATTCTAAATCTAGAGAAACTGGTGGATGTCAAGTTGAAGGAAACAAAAAATAAAGTTGCTTAGGTTTACGCGAGTCCTACCATGCATCAAAGATTAAAACATAAAGAAACAAAGCAAGGCTCTACTCACGTGTTTTTATCATATAAAACAAGCCAACCTTAACACCGTGGAGAGGATGAAAGGTTGGGGTAGGTGCTGAATTTTTGGTACTAGTTTCTCTAAAAGATGCAAACAAAACTTGGGATGACTCAAGTCATCGGTTTATGATCAATATAAAATTAAAATAAAATGACTAAGAAATTATAATGTCTTTAAAAATTATTCAATCACATAGAGATTTATAATATGTAATGCGTAACAAATTCTAAGACCAACTTACTTGAAAACATGAAAAATTCTTCGGGTTGCCCTCCCGGTAGCTTGACTCTTCAACGGGTTGTCCTCCCGGTAGCTTATTCTTGACTCGTCGAACGGGTTGCCTCCCGCCAACCATTTCGTTTATAGTCTATAGCTAGAATTCTTCTGTTTTCTCTGGATCAACGCTCTTTGCGGGCGTTGCAATGTTGGGGGCCCCACTTCTACACCATCCTTGGCTTTGGTGTAGATTTATTCTTCGGCGTAGTCATTTTTTTTGTCTTCATAGGCGGGCGTTGATTCTTGGTCGTGACGGATGCAACAACTTTTGTGTCTTCATTGCTTCCTTCTCCCATGACTCCTCCCTTCCGATGTGATGATGAGGTAGAATGTATTTAACATGAATCATGTTACATACCTTGAATCATCGTTGACTTGAATGCACTCCTCACGCCATCGATGTCGAACATGACCTCCCCCTTGCCGACGTTGATTGTTCCGACGATCTTGAGGAACGATCTCCCTAGGATGAGTGGCAATGAGGTTGATCTCCTCTCGATCTTGGAGGTGGAGTTTCTCTTGGAGATTCCATCGCTCTTCGGCCTACGCTTTTAGATTTTGTGTTGCACGGCACCTTTGCCTGCAAAATTTTTCTAGACCATCCACAAAGTATATGTTCTTTTTTTGTTGGAGATGTAGCTGTCCATCTTCGGTTAGGGTTGGCAAAAAAAGAACTAAAAGAAAACTAAAAGAAAACTAGGGTTTAGCAAAACCCTAGATTTATTTTTTCGTTTCGAGGATGATCAAAATTAAGAGACGCAAAAGAAAAATCGAAAGAAAAACTGAAAATATTCACAAACGCAAACTAGATTGAATCTTGATTACTTGTTCCCCGGCAACGGTGCCAGAAAAAGGGGCTTGTTGACGGTGTATATTCGTATTAAACTTCATGTAGACTTGCAAGTGGACAAGTCTCCCGTCGTAGTCAAGGGACCCTTCTTCCCTCGAGTGGTGAACCCAAGGTATCAAATCCGTGGAACAAATGTGTAACACAAGATCCAATCTAATAAGCGGAAAACACTTTGATCTTGAAAAGGGGTTTTGCATCTAATCTATGGAAACACCGAGAAAACCAATCTAATCTATGAAACACCGGAGGTAGCAAGAGATAGAGAGGGATAGGTAAAACCAATCTATAGAGATTGGATCGAGCACTTGTTGAAGTTCCAAGCATAGATGAACAAAGCAAATCGAATCTCATAAAAAGCCTCTTTAAATCGTGGCTTCCGTTCCAACTCCGAAGACGTTCGCCTTTTGGAGCCACCGTTCTGTCACAACGCATCCCTATTCGTGCGGGTTAGCCTAGGGCGAGTCCAAAGGACAAGATGAAAACGCTTGGTAGGTCAGGTATGCACCTCTAGCCACCATGGCTACAAGAACATCCTATGCAATCTATCCGGAACAGATTGGAGAAGAAGAAAACCCAAGTGAAGACAAAGTCGTAGTGAAAGCACTTGATCGCTAGAAATCGGATTCAAACTTGAAAATTCAATATGAGAGTATAATACATGGACAAGATCACCACCGGGATCGTACCTCGACCTTGATCCTAGCTCCGTGAACTCCGACGTGGTCTTCCATGCCAGGTTCCCACGTCGGTTAGGGGAACCCTAGTCAACCATCTCAACCCTCTCCTCTCCGGAACGGTGTCCCTCCCTTCTCTGCTCCTCGACGGCGGATGACGAATGTATTTCTTTGTGGCTCTCGGCCAGGGGGCTATAAATAGCACGAGAGGCGGCTAGGTCAAAGGGGGCACCGAACCGTGCCCAGAATGGGCTGGGCCAGTCGGCCCAGGCCGGCCACCCCAGGTCCGTTTCGGCCCGGTTCGGCCCCGGTTTCTTCCCCGATTGCTTCTCATATGATTCCTTATTTGTGTGCACTTGCATGTGGGCCTTTGACATCGTTTCCTTCACGGTTAAGGCTTGAATCTTGCTATCCAAGCTTCGTCGTTTCATGGTTGAGTCCCTGAAGATTTGCATGTTGACGCTTCTGTCCTCGGGTCATTTGGAGTCATGTTCATCGCGTGTCTTGACTCTTGTCGGGCTTCATGATCTTCTTACAAGGTGCTTGATGAACTTATCCTGAAAGTCTCCTCTTTAGCATAGATTTCCTGTGTAAGTAATAAACTCCAAAATTGACATGCAAGAGTGAACTTGTTATATACTGGGGGTTAGTTCCAGTGGTTAGAATAACAAATCAATGCCAACATTAAATGTAAACTCATGGCTAGGTTGACGGAAATTCACCGTCAACACCTGTTGATCTTCGATCATCAACACTGCCGGCTCAATCCGCATCCGTAAAGGCACTAATTAACCTTGAGTTTGATCTTTGTATACTTAAACCCATATCAAATGTAAGCTTTACATATCTGAGTATACGTTTTACAGCTGACCAATGCACTGTTGTAGGCATATGTAGAAATTGACAAACCTTATTAACCGCGAAGGCCAAATCTGGTCTTGTTAAGGTGAGATACTGAATTTTCAGCTTCTTGCACACATTCTTCATTGCCAGAAACATTAGTAGCATCAGTTGGCAATTGATCATTACAACTTACATCCCCACAATCTAGATTAAGAAGATGATTGGGTAATAGGAGAATTTCTTTACGTAAAAGAGCTCCGGCATTAGCATGAAGATATTGGAATGGGAAAATTGTTTCATCAAATACAACATCCCTTGAAATATACACACACCTAGTGTTTGGTTCCAAACATTTAAATCCTTTATGCAAAGCACTATAACCAAGGAAAACTCACCTAGTAGACCGAAAAGAAAGCTTTCTTGTATTGTATGGTCTAAGGTTTGGCCAACATGCACAACCAAAGATACGAAGAGATGTGTAGTCTGGTGTTTCCTTGAAGAGGAGTTCAGTAGGCGTGTGAAAACTAATGGCTTTGCTAGGAAGTATATTAATGAGATATGTAGCTGTTAGAAAAACTTCATCCCAAAATTTAAGGGGCATAGATGCATTTGCAAGCAAGGCAAGCCCAACCTCAACAATATGTTGATGTTTTCTTTCAACTAGACTTTTTTGTTAATGAGCATGGGGACATGAGACTCGATGAGCAATCCCAATCTTTTAGAAGAAAGAGTTTAATTTTTCATACTCTCCCCCCCCCAAATCAGTTTGCATAGAAATAATTTTTCTATCAAATTTTCTCTCAACAAAACTCTAAAAATTTTGAAAAGCTTGATAGATATCAGATTTCTTCTTAAGAAGATATAGCCATGTGTATCTACTATAGTCATCTATAAAGCTCACATAGTACGAGTAGCGACCAACAGAGGTGGGAGCAGGCCCCCAAATGTCAGAATGAATTATATCAAGAGGAACTTTAGAAACATTATTTGACAAGGAATAAGGTAGCTGATGATTTTTGGCTCTTTGGCACGAATCACACACTGACTCAACATCTTTCACACTATGACAAGGGAGATTATTATCTCTAAGGACTCGATTAACAATAGAAAAAGACAGATGACCTAGACGACTATGCCATCTCGAGGTGGATGGCTTATTGACTTCAAAAGCTTGTTTATTCCAATTTCCTCTTGAAGAACTTGACTCAAGGGGATATAGGCCTCCTTCACATCTACTTTGATGTAGAATTTTCTTCGTTGCCCGGTCCTTTATAAGAAAGAAAGTTGGATGAAATTCAAAGAAAATATTATTATCTTGTGCTAAACGATGGACATAGATCAAATTTTTGGATGCACTACGCACATGGAGAATATTACAAAGATGCAGATTTGTATTGTGGGTATGTAAAGTTGAATGACCAATGCTACTGATATGCCTGAATCGCTGGCTGTACGAACTTGATCATGTCCATGATATTTGTCACGGACTGTCAACCTCTCTAGCTCGCTTGTGATATGATCACTTGCGTCGCTATCCGCGTACCAATTAGTATCAACTCCATAGACTATGCTTGCTGATCCTGCCGTTTTCACCTGATAATCTTCATCATACTGATACCAGCAATCAGGGGCTTCATGATTCCCCTTTTTACAGATTTGGCAAATCTGTCTAGATGAGTTCTTCTTGCTGGATTTTTGAGAGCCACCACCACGACCTTGAAAATTGCCACGACCGCCTTGACCACCGCGACCATTGCCTCGGCCACGACCACGGAAATTTCCGCGACCACGTGAGGCAGAATTAGCAGAGGAATTTCCTCCGGAATAAGTATCCTGAAGCATCTCAAGACGCATATCAAAGGCCATCAACTGAGCATAGAGCTCGCTCATGGTGATGGGGTCAGTACGAGCCATAACAGATGATACAACAGGATTATAATTTGAATCAAGGCTGTTAAGAATAAAGGCGACAATCTCGTCATCTTCCATCGCCTTACCCGCCATGTTGATCTCATCTCTGATGGATTTCATCTTGGCGAAGTACGCAGCAACTGTCATACTGCCCTTCTTCATGTTGGCGAGCTACAAGCGAAGATTAGTTACTCGAGCACGGGATTGCGCAAGGAACATGGTCTCAAGCGCCTCCCACACTTCAGCCGACGTCACCATCGTCAACACTTGAGGAAGGACCTCCTTGGTGATGGAGTTGAGCAGGAAGGCCAGCAACTGCTGATCCTTTGCCATCCATGTAGTGTACACCTCATTGGGGACGTTCTCCTTCTTTCCATCCTTCACGATCTCCAGGGTCATAGGAGGAGCCGCCATTGTTTTGTCGAGGTAGCCCATGAGCTGAGCACCTCGCACGGTTGGGAGGACTTGAGCCTTCCACAACATGTAGTTATCTCGGGTCAATTTCTCTGAGACAACAGGATGGTCGGCAAGGCGTTGGAGGCGGAGGAAGAAGACATGGAGGCAAGAAATTCGGGTGATGTTCTTGTGGATGTATCTATGGAAGATTGGCTCTGATACCATGTAAGAGGATAGAACGTGGTTGCCTACCTTGGCATACCACGACTGCATGTTTATATAGTGGTCACAACGACTAAGATTTACAGAGGAGTTTGTTTACATCTTGTGTGTCAAGCTAGTTAATCTCTAACTAACAATATCTCCTATTAGAGATTCTCCTTGCACATCAAGACTCTATGGACGCAGCCATGTATCCATGTCTATCACGATCTCAACAATCTGAGTCGTGTTACAATATGTTTCCTAACACAGAAGATTTTTCTCGTCCTTTACAACTAAACTCTACAATTTGGTATTTGTTAACCATATTTTAAATTCCATACATGTGACTTAAGAAGCTAATTAAGATTCAGTGGGATGGATGAATGGATTTTTTTTAGAACAAAACAAGGCCACATCCCATCGAGAATCTTGCCGCAAAAGTTTTGTACTCGGCTAAACTATATAATTTTACGCAAGCTCTGTCATCCCAAAGTAGAACAGAAACTACACTATCATAGCGTTCACCACATCACTAAGCATAGTACTAGCAACCTACCAGATAGGCGGTGCCGCGGTGGCGCATGGCGCATGCACGACGACGAGCAGAGCGTCCGTGTTCTTGAGCTTCCAGCCATCCGCATCGCTGTCGGGCGGGGTGGTATACTTGATGACGACGACGAGGCAGGTGAATAAGCGTGGTGAAGACGGCGACGGCGACGGCCACGGCCCAGGGTCATCCGCTTGCCGAAGCGCGGCGTGTGCGAGGCGCCGCGGCAGCGTCACCGCGGCCGCCGCTGGCGGCGGCGGCGGCATTACGTGCCCTGCCGTAGAAGTGAACGAGGACTAGAAGCGTGGCACCCACGGCGACGGCGATGGCGACGGCGACGAGCATGTTGGCGAGGCCGAGATGGAAGCGCAGTGCGTCGAGGCTGCCGTGGGCACCGAAAGCGATGGTGACGAGGAGGGCCGAGGGCGCAGGCGGCGGCGACGAGGTTCAGGCCGCCGATGAAGCACGCCACGTGGTGAACCGTCCTGGCGCGTTCCGCGGGGGCGGCGCCGCGGAAGACGCGGAGCAAGAAGAGGGAGGTGGCGGTGGCGGCGGCGGTGACGGCGATGGTGATGGGGTAGGAGTACTTGGCGGCGAAGTCGACGAGTGGGTGGACCGAGCCCACGACGACGGCGACGGGTGTGTTGCTGTATCCGGGAGAGAGGCGCGACGCGTCGAGGCCACAGCGAGCCCGCCAGGGATGGCGACGAGGAGGGCGCAGGCGGCGGCGATGACCAGGGGCAGGCCGATGAAGAAGCGCGGCGCGTGGGGCGTCGTCGCGGCGCGTTCCGCTGCTCCCTGAAGACGCGTAGCAGAGGCATGCCGTAGAGGAGGGCAGCACCGGCGCCGGCGCCGGCGGCGATGGCGATTGCGTAGCAGTACTTAGCGGCGAAGTCGACGAGTAGGCGTACCGAGCCCGGGCCGGCGGCGGCGGAGACGAGGCACGCGGTGATGAGGGACGCCGCGGCGAGGGACAGCAGCAGAGTGATGTAGGCGAGGGAATCCGCGGCCGGCGCGGCGCCCGGTGTGCCACGCCCCGCGCCGGCTCCTCCTGCTGGCGGCGGCGCCACCTTGCGGACGTAGCGTGCCAGGAAGCCAGGACGACGATTCCCGGAACACCGCCGGCCATCGCCATGGGGCGTCACTCAACCAGCCGCTCCGACTATTTCGTGATTGGCATTCTCTGCTTTATATTATGGGCACGGCTAGCGATGCCGCTAGTGCCCCGGGCCGTTCCCGTCCGTGCGTGGCAACAAGGACGGACCCGCTGCTTGCTCAAGCGCGTGGTACACGGTTTCAGTGTGGGGACGGACTCGCTCCACCGTAAAGTTGGGGTACAAATCAGCTTGCAGTAAATTGCGTTCACCATACAACAACTTGTAAGGTGGGTGTAAATTAGTCCAATAACTTGTAATATGTTCAATCTAGTACAATAACTTATCAGGTGGGTGCGGATTAGTCCTACAACTTATACAATGATCAATCTCATACAATAACTTGATAGGTGGGTACAAACTGGTCCAAGAACTTGTAAAATGCTTAACTTAGTGCACAATCATCGATGCATCTACAATCTTAATGTTCTCACAAATAATATATTCCTAATATCAAACTAGAGTATACTTGTGTCAGAAGAAGTTATTGTGCATTATTTGACAATTGATATTCATGTTGTGATGGTAAAAATATTTAGTAAGGACTAGAACCTTCGGTGTTTAGGCAATTACTATTATGTCTTTGTTATCAATTTTTATACAAATATTAAATTTTGATTAGAATTTTTTTAATTTCATATTCAATATTAATTTTCAAGTTTGATTATATTATTTTTATTCAGCTAGTAATCAAATATGGTAACTCGTACTAACAATTAATACCTTTAGAAGTTTGACATAAATCTTCTTAAAGTCTCGTGTACTAGTTGAAAGACAAAATGAACTAAAATAACGAAAATGAGCATGCTTCTCTGAAGTTGTTGAATACACGAGTAAAGGTGCGAAGAAACAAAAGATTATATGGTGTCTTATGAACTTTAGTCTCTCGGTAAACTAATGGTGTAATTCAAAAACCTGATTTAATTTAACCGATAAAAAAATAAGTAATGTATATACATTTGATTCAAAATTAGCAACTTTAATTGACAAAAAACTATTAGTTGGAAGAAAATTTGAATGCTACCTGATTCGTCTAATACATTATCATTTGTAAATTTGGGCTATAGGTGCACCAATTTGCCAAGTTATTACATTGAACCAAGTATTTTTACACAAGTTCTTGAATCAATATGCACGTACCTATAAAATTGTTATACTAATTTGATTATTTTACATGGTTTTGGACCAATATGCATCAACCTGACAAGTTATTGTACTAAATTCAGCATTTTACAACTTGTTGGACTAATCCACACCCACCTGACAAGTTATTGTAGTAAATTGAGCATTTTACAACTTGTTGGACTAATCTGCACCCACCCGACAAGTTGTTGTATAGTGGACGCAATTTACTCTTTTTTAAAATAAATTTATCGCGCAAATCTGTTGAAAATCTGTAGAACACGGTGTAAATTTATATGATCCACCTATGGTTCTTGTTTGTTTCAGATTATAATTTTCCACTCTATTCTAAAATATCATTAGCTTATGGGTCATGGGTACTATATAGTAAAAACATTTTTTATCATAGGATCACAAATAATCTTAAATAAGGTACTCTTGTGTGGATTATTTCAAATTATTTGTGATCCCAAGATGATCTTTTATTGTACTACCCTTGGATCAAAATTTATACTCCCTCCGTCCTGAAATATAAGGCATTCAATGGTTCAAAATTTGTCCCCAAATATAAGGCATCATAGAAGTTTTTGGTAAGTACCTAATCAACTCAATTAAAGACTTGCCAAATATTGCACTTGTTCATAAAAAACTTACCTTTAATTATCATTGGTTAAAGGCATATGTGAAATTTTCCACCTCTTTAATCTGTCCTAAAAATCTTAGAACACCTTATATTTCAGGACGGAGGGAGTAGGAGGTAAACAAATATAGGGTCATAAGTTGATCTTTCCTCTTTATTATTACACAAAGGTAGTTTATCATAGAAACTTGTTGACCTGCCGCCGGTTCCGGCACAGGAATATGGATCAGCCTCTCGAATCTTACTCCTCCGGTTTGGTAAAATAAGTCGTTTTGGACAAGGTTTTAGTGAAATATTAGGAATATAAATGATGAATAACTTTTAAGTCATTGAGTTTACAAATGTAAAAATCATATCAATAGATTTGTTTTGAAAATCATTTTCATAAAAGTATACATATACAACTTTTCAATAAATATTTTTATAGTAAAAAGAAGTCAAAATTGTGTTTTGGAGACCGTATCACTGTCCTAGACGGCTTCTTTTACCAAACCGGAGGGAGTGTGTACCTACTCGGTAATGAAATTCAGGCCAAGGAGAAAACAAAACTGGATAATAAGAAACAGAAAAAGAACATAAATCTCAACGGAACCGACGTCCTTGCTTGGACAAGGAGATCGCCGTCGGCTTGGCAGCCTTTTCCCAGCAGGTTCTCGACCTGACCTCGTCATCGCCGCATGCATGGCGCCGGACAGAGACAAAGATTTTGGCGACTCGCCAGTTGCACCATATGATTCATTGGAGCGGCCCAATGTTTCCGCCCTTGTGGTGCACCTGGCACGCCGGCACTACTGGATATGGATATCAGCACAGCAGCATCACATTTGCATACATAATGATGATGGATCGCAACATCGCGTGGATCTTTTTTTTAAAGAAAAAACATCGCGTGGATCTCATCATGCAGGCACGCCCGGATCGCCCGCAAAAATTCTGCGGGCCGGTTCTCCTCGGCTGGTTGCCCGGCCGTTTGCTGGCAAAGCGCCAAGAAAATTTACAGGGTGTGCGGATCCCTCTGCATGAAACTCTTGTCTTTCGGCCGGAGTTTAATTTATGGGGCAGCCTTTTGAACATATGCTGCAGCTCTCGGCATTCGGCACTGCGTTCCTAACTTGATCGACCTTGCCCATCCGAGCAGCTCAGCAAAAAAAAAAACTTGCAGGACACCATGGTTTGGTGCTTTGGGCCTCGAATAGTAGCGAGTCTCAAAAGCCACCATAGGACGACTCGAGGTCTTAAGCACTTTGTATATCATATTATCATCGCAGCGCAACAAGTCGACACACAGCTTCAGCTCACACCGTACCTCTCAGCTCCCTCACGTCGCCATCTTGCGCTGGCACCGCGCGCGGCACCTGCTCCCGCGAGAGCCAGACTTTCGGTGCTCCTGCTGCCTGCCCAAGGTTGCCGATGGTTCCCCCGCCCGGGGAAACTTCCAAGCAAATCATGGCCCACAGAGAAGCTTCCAAAAAATTTCCATTCGGTATTGGGAACCTTATCGCTAAGCAAAGAAACTTCCGCAAGCCTTCAAGGGCGTCGTCTTTTCTCCGATCCGGAGCTTGCCCGTCGTCGTCTTGTCCCCCATTATTCCCACCAGACTGCGCCATGCATGTCGCTCTCAGAACCTCAGAGTTCACACATGCCTTCCTTCCTCCATTCTTCACACGCCACTATATAACGGCCACGCTCACACGCGCAATGGTGCTCGCCTGCCTCGCCGCCCGGCTGAAAACCTAGAGGAATCACTCGGAGTGTGTACGTCCATGCCACACACTACACATAGCTCACCAGCTCGATTTAGCTCATTTGGCTTCGTCGATCAACTTCCCTGCTTCTCAGCTGAGGTTGGCATGATAAGATGCATGTGCCCTGTGGATTCAGTTGGTTAATCATCTCAAATTCTTCAGTGGCTGGAGCTAGCAGGGTTGTTTCCAGTTTGTGCAGGACTTTAGCTAGTTTGCAATGGGATATCAATGGTTGGAGACTTGGGCGAATGGGCTTGTAGTCCAATGGTAGGACGGTCAGTGGGACGCACCTTTTCCCCGGATTTATTCCGAGATTTTCCGGTGTTATGCGTTAAGTGGTAAGCGACGTTCCCGTCGACGACGAGGCGCCGGTGGTGACTTCGAGAATCTCCGGATCTACCGGTGCTCGGTACTTCGGAGGTGCTCATAGGAGTAGGGTTTGCGTACGTGTACTCATAGAGGTGAGTGTGCGTGCGTGTTCGAGCGTTTGCGTTGTAATGTGTAATTCTTAAAAAAAATGGTTGGAGACTTGGAGCAAGGCGCAGGGGGTTGTGGAGCAGGTGCCATCAACTTGGATCGTACTACTACAGGCCACAGGGAGTTCATATGAGCAGCGGAAGGCCTTTGGGCATTGGCAGTGAGAACCACGGAGCTTCTGAATCTGGGATATACTACTGATATACAGTGGCGTATCTAGGATTTTAGCTTAGGGTATGCCACTCAAAAAATTTTATATACAGTTTGATAAGTCTAGTTTACCGATTCGGTAATAATTGTAAAAGTTTCTACCTAATTCAGTATGTATGCTCTAAGTAATACAAATAAACTTCAATTCATGGATTAAGTTGAAACAATCCACTAAATACAGTATAAATAGTTTCAAAAGCCATGGTGGTAAAATATAGTACGAGCGCACGCGGGATGCGTGATGAAGATGAACTGTCAAACACTCTAAGTCAAACTGAAGTCAAACTGATAATCCGATACAGTGGTGCCTCATCCCTGTATTAGCGTCAAAGTGTTTTTCCCGGTCTCCATTGCTGGCAGCGTGCCCGCACATGGCAGCATGGATATGTCTTTCTTGCTTGCATAGTCGCACTTGAACGCTTGCTCGCACACGGTATGCAGCAGATGTATATTTCTTCTTTTTTATCTTTATAAATACTTATATATACTTCTTACTTGCTGGAATTTGCAGGGTATGCCGGTGCATACCTGGCATACCCTGTAGATCCGCCACTGCTGATATACATGATTGCGCCGAAAAAGGGGAAAGAAAAGTAAAGGAAAAGAGAAAAAAACGCGAAGTGCCAGAATATATTTTGGGAGATCTTCGGTGCTACACAAGTTGGAGTACACAAAAGGTGATTGGTACGTTTCATCAGCCTGTAAATAATTTTCAAGCTCTCTTGCTCACATCGTCTTGCCAGTCACAACAGAAACCGCGGCTTCGCCAACAACCCCACGCTTTCCCAACAGCCAAGAGCTAAGTCGTTGGCGAAGAAACTCTTTCCCAACAGGAAAATTCCGCCGTTGGGAAAGAAATCTTCGCCAACAGCCCCAAAATCCAATGATTGATGGCAAAGTCCGCCTGTTGGCGAAGGGGTTATTTCCCAACAAGCATTCCCCGTTGGGAAAGAAAAGCCGTTGGCGAAGCTCCGCGCGGCCAAACGGTACCGCCGCCGTCGGCTTCGCCAACAGCTTTTCGCCGTTAGCCGTTGGCAAAGGGAGCGACCCTTCGCCAACGGGGCTACCAAGTCGTTGGCGAAGAGCCTTCTTTCCCAACGGCCTTGTAGGGGCCGTTGGGGAAGATTGCGAGTCGTTGGCAAAGAATTTTCATTTTTTTCGAATTTTGAGTTCAAACTTTTTTGGTAGCCTTGCTACATTGTTTAGAAGCACATTGTTAAATGTGGGCCCATTTTTTAACATTTAGCTATATTTCGTTAATTATTTTCGTTCACTTGATTTTTCCGACATAATTCAAATTTGAACTGCAGTGTGTGAAATAATGAAACTTAGGCGTTCGAAAAATGATATTCATGTCGGGGAGTGTATTTTGAGGCCGTGTCCCAAAGCTCACCCGAAATTTCGAAGTCCTTGTGCACGTAACACGACGGTTCAGGCGTGGTACAACTGTTTTTTAATTATATAAAATCCAAACGAAGTCGAAAAATCACGAAACTTGTCGGGGTGTCTTGTGATCACATGTGGAGGCTGCGATAAACATTTGAAAAAGTTTGGAGCAAGTTACCGCGTCGGATGTTCAAAACCTAGACGGCTCCACATGTGCTCCACAAGTGATCACATGGTAGAGATGTCTAGGTTTTGAGCATTTGACGCGGCAACTTGCTCCAAACTTTCGAAATGTTTATCGTAGCCTCCACATGCGATAACAATACACCCCGACAAGTTTCGTGATTTTTCGACTTCGTTTGGATTTTATATAATTAAAAAACGCTTGTACCACGCGTGGACCGTCGTGTTACGTGGACAAGGACTTCGAATTTTCGGGTGAGCTTTGGGACACAGCCTCAAAACACACTCCCCGACATGAATATCATTTTTTGAACGCCTAAGTTTCATTATTTCACGCACTGCGCAGCTCAAATTTGAATTATGCCGAAAATTCAAGTGAATGAAAATAATTAACGAAATATAGTTAAATTCGATTCGGATGCGGTGTCCGTGCAGCCAGTGTAAGAACAAGAAATGGAGAGAAAGGCGTATTGTTATGCAAGATCTTTTCAAGAATGGATACGTTCGAAACTATACACGCTGGGTCCACCATGGTGAACCCGATGTTATTAGGCAAGAGTCGGTGAGACCCCTCCTCGAGGAGTTGGATGCAGATGCCGGGATGGCAGACATGTTAGAAGACTTCCGGAAGGGGCATTCCCTCGAGGAGCGGAGGAGGATCCGGAGGAAACCGCAAAGGCGTTCTACACCATGTTGGACTCGGCACGAAGCCCCTTCACGAGAAAACAAGGGTTTCACGGCTAGATGGCTTATCACGCCTAATAGCGTTGAAGTCGCGGCTTGGGATTAGTCGAGATGGCTTCGATCTCGTGTTGTCGCTTTTTGGCGGGCTACTTCGGAGGACCACATCCTACCAAAGAACACGTACGAGTCATAGAGGCTCCTTCGTGCACTTAAGATGCCGTACGAGCCGATCCATGCTTGTCCGAATGGGTGCGTCTTATTCGGGGACGACCACGAGGACGCAACACCCCGTCCAACGTGCAAAGTCTCTAGGTATGTGGAGGTAGAAGGCGGTGATGGCATCAAGAGACAATCAAAGATCCCCGAGATGGTCATCCGGCACCTTCCTTTCACACATCGGCTCCAACGGATGTTTATGACGAGAGGATACCGCGAAAATGATGATGTGGCACAAGAAAGGCAAGAGGTACACTAACAAGATGGTACACCCATCGGATGGTGATGCATGGAGGTACTTCGATGCCATGTATCCCGACAAGGCAGAGGATGCCCGAATGTACGCGTAGCGCTGGCGACAGATGGGTTCAACCCGTTTGGAATGATGGCGGCCCCGTACACTTGTTGGCCGGTGTTCGTGATCCCCCTCAATCTTCCCCCCGGCGTCATGTTCGAACCCAGGAACGTGTTCTTAACGCTGATAATACCTGGACACCCGGGCAAAAATATGGGTGTGTTCATGCAGCCAGTGTGGGATGAATTGCAACATGCTTGGGACGAGGGGGTGCGGACGTATGATCGAGCTACGAAGAGGAACTTCACAATGCATGTGTGGTACCAGTATTCATTGCATGACTTCTTGGCGTATGGCTTGTTCAGCGCGTGGTGTGTTCACGGGAAGTTCCCTTGCCCAACATGCAAGACGGATGTGATGTTCACCCGGCCGAAAAAGGGTGGCAAGTATTCTTCTTTCGACAAACATCGGCAATTCCCGCCCGAGGACCAAGAATTGAGGCGAGATGAAAAGCACTTCACGAAAGGTGTTCAAGTCACCGACCCCATTCCTGAGCCTAGGAGCCCCGAGGATGTTCTTGCCGAGTTAGAGGCTCTCCAAGTTGATGAAGTGAATGGTGGTTTTATTGGATATGGTACCACGCACATGTGGACTCATATATCGGGCTTGCATAAGCTACCGTACTTCAAGCACCTTCTTCTTCCACACAACATCGATGTAATGCACACAGAAAAGAATGTCGCCGAGGCACTCGGGCAACACTCATGGACACCGGTAAGAAGTCGAAGGACAACGTTAAGGCTAGACCGGACATCGAAACGATGTGTGATAGACCAAAGCTTGTGATGAAGACCCCCGCGCCGTGCAAGAGGTGGAAAAGGGGCCCGCCGATTACGTCCTCAAAAGGCCGCTTAGGAAGGACATACCGAGGTGGATAAAGACGGTGCGGTTCCCCGATGGGTATGCTTCGCGAATCCGGCTCGGGGAGTGAACGTGGACACTATGAAAGTGCTAGGGATGAAGAGTCACGACTTCCACATATGGATTCGGCGGATCCTTCCCGCGATGACCCGTGGATACCTCCCCGAGCCGGTGTGGCGCGTCCCGGCGAGTTGAGCTATTTCTTCCGACGGCTTTGTGCCAAGCGCTTATCTCGAGAAGTGTGTCTTGAACTCGGAGAAGGCTGCACCTCTCGTTGGTCCGCAAATTAGAGATGATATTTCCACCCGGCTTCTTCCTATCAATGCGGCATCCGATTCCCGCACCTACCCCGCGAGGCACGGCTCGGGGTCCCGTGCGAGCCCGTTGGTGCTATCCAATCGAGAGGTGTCTGAAGTTACTTCGGCAAAAGTGTAAAAATAAAGCCAAAATCGAGGCTTCCGTGGCGGAGGCATTCGTTATTGAGGAGGTGTCGACCTTCACACAGGCGTACTATACTGAGAAACTTCCTAGTGTGCATAATCCAACCTCTCGTTACAACATCGAGGAGAACTCATCGACCCTTAGCCTTTTCAAAGGGGATCTCGGAAAAGGAAGCGCGGGTGTCAACAAGAACTTGACCCATGAGGAGTGGACCAGTATCATGATGTACTTGTTGTTGAACCTTGATGAGTGCCTGGATTATCAGAAGTAAGTTCTCAGTATGCTTGTTTCATACGCCGTCACTATAACCTCTTACCTAGCAATTCAACCCCTATGTCTCTTGTTTTTCGGGGAATTCATTAATATTCATTGGAGCGGCAATAATGCTCCTACCTCGGAACAAGAGGACCATCTTCTTAGACATGGCAAGCCCAACTTCGTTTCCCGGTTTTGTTCAAAGGTACCATCCGAGTAACCTCGTTTCCACTTTGCTCCTAGGAGCGAGTAATTTAACAATCGAACCGTCGTAACCCCGCAGCCCGGAAGATGCGCTAATGAGTGCTGAATTGAGAGAGGTGGGCCTTGGCATCAACCGTAAAGTCAAGTCATTCACCGTTTATGATGTCAATGGCTATCGCTTTCGCACTAGAGGCTACGAGGAGAGCGAGCCCCAACAGAAAACCACGTGCAGCGGTGTTTGTACGCCCGGCAATGATAAGAAGAACTATTACGGCATAGTTGAAGAGATATACGAGCTCGAATTCAGGGGTGGCAGTTCTTTGAAGCCAGTGGTATTCAAATGCCATTGGTTCGATCCTAATGTCATGAGAGAAGACCTTAAGATTGGGCTAACCGAAATTCGACAGGATTCCAAATATAATGGAGATGATGTCTATATTGTGGCTAACCGAGACGCCACGCAAGTTTATTACCTTCCATGGGCATGCCAAACTGACCCAAGGCTTGCGGGTTGGAGCCTTGTGCACATGGTATCGCCGCGCGAAAGCACCTCTCCCAAACGATGATGATTACAACTTTGACCCAACGACAGATGAGTTCTATCAACCTGAGGGGCTAGATGGGCGATTTGAGATAGACATTTCTACGCTAATGACGATGAGCATGGAAGAAGACAACGACATCGATGAGGAGGAGGGTGATGACGTGCTGGGATGCTAAGGACTTACAACTCCTTGAGCGATGGCGAGAGGAAGCGCGATGGAGCCGTTCCGGACGATGACGATGACTCGGCGATGACGATGGCGATGACGATGAGGATGATCGAGAGCTCGACAATATTGATAGTGATGACGAGGACAGTGGTGATGAAGTCGCACAAGTCGTATTGCCATACGCGGAGATTATGTCGCCTCCACATAATACAACTACTTGTCATTTGCAATTATATTTCTTTATTTACAACTAATTGTCATTTACAATTATGTTTCTTTATTTACAATTATTATTTTCACCTTGCAATAAATGCTAATTGTTTTAATTGTTGTCATTGCATGCACTCGACGAAATGTCAGGCGGCAGGGAAGAAGCCGCCGAAGCGGACCGCCCCTCGCTCTACGGCGGTCGCGGCGAGCAGGAGCTAGACGTGGAGGAGCAGAGGGCGGTAGGGAGGAGGAGCCAGCCCGGACGGAGGAGTCGGCCTGCAGCAGACGTCTCCGACAGAGGAGGCTGGAGTTCGTGATGAGGACGACGACGACGATGACCGGGGACGGTGGCAGTGGTGGCGGCGGTGGCGGTGGCGGCGGCGACGACGACGACGAGGAGGGCCACGACGCCGGGTGTGGTGGTGGCAGTGGCGGCCACGACGACGAGGACGAGTGTCACGGCGCCGTGGTGCCTTCCTCAGGTTTGAGGAAGCCCTACGAGCGCGGGCCCTCGACGCTCCCTACACAGAAGCCGCTCCCCCACCAGCGCAAGGTGATTGCGCCCGTCGGGAAAGAGTAAGTGAACTACTTTTTTCATATTATTCACATTGCATGTTGAAAACCGAATTTCGGACTAATAAGTTTTGTTAATGACTCGTGCGGGGCCCGGGTGTTTACGGAGGGGGGTACCGGTGCACGCCATATCAATGGCATCCTCTCCCCGCCGATTAAGGAGTACTACCCCGGCTTGGTCACCATCGACGGCGTTCGAAAGCCGCCCATGAAGTGGGAACACTTCCACCCGCACACCGTCCCCGCGCTCGAGCCCGAAGGCGGCGATCTTGCCGGTTCACCCCGCACGCGAGTCACTTGCGGAGAAGATCAAGAGGGAGTTTTGGGTGAGTGTTTTCATCGCAACGCATTTTTCAATACTACACATTCGTTGGACGTTCTTGAAATAATGAAATGATACATGATGTGTGCGTGCAGGGGTACTGGAAGTGCGCAGATGGGAAAGAGGCGGAGGCGGCGATCGTGTTGGAGAACGCCTGCCATGCACGTCTCAGGGACATGTACCACGATGCGCGCATCCAGTGCGTCATCAACCACTACCGCAACTGTCTTGGCGAGGTGATCAAGAAGGAACGAGTCAGGCAGGAGATCATCCTCCAGAGGGAGACCGACCTCACCGAGGATGAGTACTTGACGGTAATTAAGCAGTAAACATTCGTTCGTTTGCTTCCATGAAACATTCAATTCATCTTCCGACATGTCAAATACTTGATGTTTCTTAGTGGATACGGGGTGGTGCGACAAGGACCCGAATGCCGGGAGGCCATTGTGCGCCGGTGGAGATCGGACAAGTGCTACGAGGAGAAGAAAGAGCGTCGGGAGCGCCGGCAAAGGCCGCAAGGGTGGCACACCACCAAGGGAACCGGTCCCTCCCGCGCTCATGGACGCATGGGTATGATAATGTTGATCTATTTACTGTAGTGCTCAATCTATTTACTTGTAACCATGTTTGTGTTTTCTTCGCAGAGGGCATCTCATGGTGGGGAGGAGATCAACGAGGTGGTGGGGTACGCCCTTTCTCACAAGGGCAAAGCGAAGGACCCGGCCAACAGGTGGAACCCGGAGGACGGGCCGGACGCGTACACCAACGCGAACGTGCAGCCCAAGCTCGTCGAGTACAGCGCCGCGTTTCGCCGCAGCCATCCGAAGAAGACAAGGACCCCTTCAAGGAGCCCCTAGACACGGAGATCGTGATGAGGTTGGGAGGAGGGAAGCGGCACGGCTCCTCTTCGGATGGCCAACGGCGCCATCGGCCCGTCCACTACTCCCACGGCGAGGGAGATTCGAAAGGCCGGGTCCGGTGGCTCCTCCCGCATCCCGATAGCGCCCCGACGGCCGACCACGTACCGACGAGATGGAGGTAAGTGCGGTTTCATTCGTTGTGCACTCATTTCAAACACCTTGGCTTCACATACCATGCGGGTGTAATATTGCGAGGCCGGGTTCCGGGAGATGATGCTAGCCCGGTGGCGGCCCGGACGCGGCCCACCGGCGAGCTTAGCGGTTATGGCGGGGCACTACCGGCGTCGGATAGCGAACACCGGCCGGCTTCGTCAAGTCCAAGTTCCGGACGAGCAGGAGCTTCCTCCCTCCCTCCTTGCTCGCACCACCACTCCCGCGTGCCTCCTCCCCGTTCACGCTCCGGACAAGATATTACCTTTTTGCTTTACCTTGTGCGGCCATCCTGCAGGTACTAATTACATCACTTGTCCTTTGTGCAGGCTCAGTCGGCGGGTTCGAACCCGACTCCAGGTGCTAGCCCTCCACCAGGTCTTTCTCCACAGCACCCGACCTACCCCACACAGCCGTACACGTGGGCTCCACCGTCGCAGACCTACTCGTCGTGGCCGGGGGCGCAGACGCAGCGGGGGCCTCGCCCGCCCTACTGGCACTACGACCCGCCGCAGGGGTCAGGGTGGACTCAGGCACAGCCACAGCCACAAGCTCAGTCAGGGTGGTGTGCGTTGGAGCAAGGTGGGGGCGCTGGGACCTCTGGGGACGGCGCCGGGCCCCCCGGGGACGACGCCACGAGCTAGGTACCTGTGACTACCTCTTATGGACTAGTAGCGATGCATGTTAGACCCCTGGACATGTATGTTGGACTTGTCGGACATTTTGGACATGTGTGTTGGACATCCCGGTGTATGTTGGACATGTATGCACTCGTTTCATGACTTTATGTGTATTATGGACATGTATCGAAGATTTGGTGTGTGGATTCATGTTGAGATCGAAACCGATGTCGAAATGTGGTTTATATGCTATATTGTTGATATATATGTGGTATTCTCGGTTCATATGCTTGATGTGTGGATTTGATATGTGAATTAAATGCTAGAAAAGAGAAAAAAGGGGGGGGGGGGAATTCCCGGCTTTGCCAACAAAGATAGGCCAAAGCCGTTGGCAAAGCTGGGCTTTCCTCACCAGCCTTCCCAGCTTTGCCAACAGCTTTGGGCCAGGCTGTTGGCAAAGATAGGCTTCCCCTGAAGCACGCGCCCGGCTTGCCAACGGCTGGGCCAAAGCTGTTGGCAAAGCCAGCTGTTGGCAAAGCTGGGCTTCTTTGCCAACAGCCTTGTCCAGCGGATTTGCCAACAGCTTCACCCGATGCTGTTGGCAAAGCTAGCTGTTGGCAAAGCTGCCATTCCCATTGCCAACGGACTTTGCCAACGGCCGTCGCTTCCCCGTTGGCGAAGGTAACGGCATCCGAGCTGACGGCGTCCCCTCTTCGCCAACGGCACACATGGTCGTTGGCGAAGCTTTCCCAACAGGGCCGGAATTCCCGTTAGCGAAGAGCTCTTTAATTTCCCATCACTTAAAACGCCAACGGCTCTTTCCCAACAGGAACTCGAAACCCCCGTTGGGAAAGCCTTCGCCAACGGGTTGGAGTCTTCGCCAACAGCTCTAAGCCGTTGGCGAAGCACGCGTTTCTCGTAGTGAGTAGATGGAGTAATTTTGTTTTTGCCTAGCTGGACCTAAGCTGACTTTTCTGTTGCCGATCAATTATTAGCACCGCGTTAATTCTTTCTTATTTCGCCACCAAAACTGCACATTGATTTGATATCCTACAAAGCCTTATCTAACCGTGATTCTGGGCTGGCCCCAATTAACCTCTCTCTTCCCCGCCGCTGCCACCGGTTGTCTCCTTTGTTCCTCCTCGTCCCCGGTCTTCTAGCCGAGGGCAAGGGGAGAGGGGGTCCATCTTTTAGTAGATCGAGTCCATCTAGGTACAAGGTTCTGTTCGCCGCTGATGCTTGGTGGAGTTAGGTTTTGCTGAGGAGCGTGGCTCCTCCGCGGCTTGCTTTTGCTGGCGACGCTGGTGATGCGGAAGCGACAGTGTTGCAGTGGAATAATTTCTTCCAGCTTCTTCCGATCACTACGGGAACACCGAGCTTTGCCGTGCGTGAAAAACTTTGCCGTGCGTTTTCTATCGGGCGCACAGCAAAGGCATTGTTTGCCGTGTGTCTTTCCTGAGGCGCACGACACAGATTTACGCACGGTTTCCACTTTGTTTGCCGTGCGTTTTTTGACCGACACACGGCAAACATTTGTGTTTGCCGTGCGTCTTAGGCCCGACGCACGGCAATCCTTGTTCACTAATGGTTGCACCTTCACACCGGTGCCGACGTTACCCTTTGTCGTGCGCTATACGAAAACGCACGGCAAAGACGCAAAGTTTGCCGTGCGTTTGCTGCAGGCGCACGGCAAACATGTACCTTTGCCGTGCGTTTTGTGCTAACGCACGACAAAGATTTTTTGAAAAGTAACTTTTTGAACCACCTTTTAATTTTCCCTCCATTAGTGCGTTATTTTGCACTCTACATTCCAATCATGTGACCATATCTATATTTTTGCTAATTTTAAATAATTTCTCTTGTTGATAGAATTTTTTTCGTATAAATCAAATTTGAACTGCAAGTGCATAAAAAAATAGAGTATAGTTCATCGAAAAATGATATTCATGTAATTGATACCTTTTTAAGGTCGTACCCATGAAAGTACTTGAAATTTTATACATTTTGTTCGTGAAAAATGGTAATCCACGTGTATTTGAAATGTTTTTTAATTGTATAAAATGCAAACAAAGTTTGAAAGCCATGAAATTTGTGGAGAGCTCATGATATACTATGGAAAGGTTGTGAAAAATGGTAAAAAAAGGTTTTGAACAAAGCGTCACACATGTTGTTTAAAAATCGAAGCCTCTACCTCCAAGTTGCATAGTGTTTATAGTCACCTCACTTGGTTTGAAGTCTTAGTAAAATGTAAACTTGGTTTTTGACTTCAAAACATTTTTCTCAAATGACACTCAACATATATTGTGTCATGTTAGTTTATGATATTCTTTGGATCAATTTGCTAATTTTCGTATAATAACTATAATTAAGTAATTTAAATAGACATGCATTAAATTTGAGTAAATAACTTAAAAGAAAAACTATTTGTAAAATGTTTTTTACTACAATGGAAAGCTTCATCTGATTTTGAATATCCCATTCACGGAAATTTGAATTATTCATTAATGCAAACGTAAAAGTTGAATTTTATGTGACGCACGGCAAACAACCTTCATTGCCGTGCGCCGTGTTCAAAGACGCACCGCAAAGACTTCACTGGTTATTTTTTTAAACACTACACCCGCCAGCCGGTGGAAAAAGAAAAAACAAACAGTCTTTGCCGTGCGCCTTAGGCAAAAACGCACGGCAAAGAGCAATCATTGTCGTGCGCATGACCGAGACGCACGGCGAAGAGCGTTCCATTTTTTCCCTCGCCCTCCTTTATCGCGTCCCAACCGAGAGCCGGTGGAAAAAGAAAGCAAAAAAAAGCTGCGACCGCATCTAGCCCGGTGTGCCCCCATCTCCTCCGGCCGCGCCCGCCCCCATCTCCTCCGGCGCCCGGCGCGCCCGCCGCCCTCCCGCGCCCCGGTCGCCCTCCCCGCGCCCGCGCCTCGGCCGCCCCCGCGCGCTCCCGGCCGCCCGCTCGCCCGTCCGCCCCGGCCGCGCCCGGCGGCCCCCGCGCGCCCCGCCGCCCCCCCCCCCCCCCCCCCCCGGCCACCTGCGCGCCAGGCGTGTCCGGCGGCGGCCCGGATCCGGTTAGTCTTTGTCCAACACCTTGGTTCATAAATTCATTCATTCATTCATTCGCAAAAGAAAAAGAGGGATAAAATCAGGGTTGTTGCATTTGTTGGCTCCTCAATGCAAGCAGTTGGCTTCATTACAATTTTAGCTTGCATTATTGGAAAACAAAGTCGTACCCTCATGAATTGGGAGTCAATAGTACCTAGCTAGTCTGCTATCATTATTGTGCTGTCCTGCTATCATTGGATTTCCTACGAAATACGGCCGAGGTTGATAATGACTTTATTAGATCGATTTGTGATTATCGATTGGTCGGTACATATGAGTTCATCCCTGATTTGCTCTTCTTCTTGCTATTCTATAGCTTGTGCAAGTACCTAATCGTAGCTTCCGGGAGAGCCTCTGTTTTTGTCCTTCAAGCACGGACGACAACTCGGATCAAGGTGCCTTGTTTGCTCGTGTTTCCACCTTGTCTCGCATGACAATTGACAAGTTAAACAACTTGTTGACTTAGTTAACCGGTGCACCGATCACATTTTCTTTTGGTACCGTTTACCTAGTCTTGGGATCATCTTTGTTGGGGTAATTTGCGTGCGGGAGCCGGCGGCTAGGTTTGTACCTTCCTTGCTTGTTAAGATAAGATTATGCCAAATGTCAACTCAGTTCCCAGTTCATCGCTCTTAGAATTATAATCACGGTACTACCCTTGGGGCGGCGTTCGGTGACAAATGGAGCTCGCATGACAAAGCTTGTTGAAATGATCTCGGCTAATTACAAGTAGCCGCATTGATAGCTTCACACATCAACACATTGCTTTTTTCTTTGAATCAATTTCTATTGGAAGTGCTATAACTTGGTAGTACCGTGATTTCTATTAGTCGGCGGCGGGTAATTTTTGTCGGAAGTGCTATAACTTTAGTACCGTAATGTTCCGAGTGGATGTTATTAGTCGAAGCGTGCACTTTCTCGTCAAAAGTACTATAATTTGGTAGTACTTGTAATTTTGCGGTGTATGTTTACATCGGCGGATATTGTAGGATTTGCCTGAGTTTCGTTCACTAATGTGAAACGTAGAATAGATAAGTTGCATAACTAATGCATTAAGTTTCAAGCATATATCCACGAAATTAGAAGATATTTAAAGAAGGCAGACTTATGTTGTGTATAAATGCTGAAAATGTGTGTAACTGTTTATTTGTTTTTATTTGGTAACTACGGGAATTTGCTTGGTGAAGATCTTGGGTCACTTGTCGTCAAGGATCTTGAGCATCTTGAGAAGCAACTTGATTCATCCTTGAGGCACATAAGATCCACAAGGGTAATTGATTGAATAGATCATTTTATAGCGAAAAGTATTCTTTGGATGAACACAGTGTATACTTCATGTTTTGAAATGGTTCTCTTTGATTATAACTGTGATCATATATATATTTTGCCATGGTATGTAAGCGCCACACATAATGTATATAGTATATTTTAAATCCACGATATTTCCGTTGATCTCATATATTTCATGCACTTAATGTTCCTTAATTATACATCATCCTGGAATTTTGTATGTACTACTAGTTTATTGTAAGGATTAAAAAATTCTAGCCGATCAAAGTTTTGTTCTTGCACACACAACATATGCTTGTTTGCTCTTTTTTTAATTTGTATATACGGTGATAAGTACAAGCATGTCAATATGCCCCTCCGAACGGGGGCTTTGGGTTTTTTTATTTTTTTAGAAAATGTTTGCCGTGCGTTTTTTATGGTGGCGCACGGCAAAGGGCCCTGTTTGCCGTGCGTTTTTAGGCAGGGCGCACGGCAAAGAGCCTATGTTTGCCGTGCGTTTTTCCGGAGGCGCACGGCAAACAACCCCCCGTTTGCCGTGCGTTTTGCTCCCGGCGCACGACAAAGGTTGTCCCACGCCGTTTGGCGCCGGTGCCGTTAGTTGCTTTTGTTTGCCGTGCGTCTTGAAAAAATGCACGGCAAAGATTGTCTACCGTGCGTTGTCAGACGCGGCGCACGGCAAAGGGGCTTCGCCGTGCAAAATGCTACCGTGCGCCCTTTGCCGTGCGCTCCGACAAAAAACACACGACAAAGGGTTTGCCGTGCGTTTTAAGGCCTTTGCCGTGCGCTCGGGGCGCACGACAAAGCCCCTGTTTCCCGTAGTGGATGGTGATCTACTTTGACATTAACGAAGAGGCTGGGAGGCCTATCCAAGAGTCTAAGGGCAGGCACATCGTTCTCTTCTTCAGGTGATGATGTTGTTGACCCTGTTAATCTCGAGGAAGATGATCTTTGGTGGAAATCTGAGTTTTGCTCGGGTTGCCAGCGGCGGAAACAAGGATGCGTTGTGAGTACCGGAGTTGACCGATGCACCTGGGAGACAGTGTACTCGGTTTGTTCGCCTAGCAGTAAGCCCTCCTCTACGGCCTCCATCTTGTGGAGATTGGCTCTGGTGCCCAACGACGATTAGGAAGCGGCGGTGCCCGACGACGATTAGGAAGTGGCTTCGGCGATGATGCGGATCTGTGAAGGCTTCGAGGAAGATGAACATGAGTTTTGAACTTCTTTGTAATGTTTCTTTTCTCTGGGATCCTGTTTGCAAAAAGGCCGGTCTAATGCGTTGAGATCAATACCTTCCTTTAAAAAAAGTCTTATCTAATCGTTCGTTTCTGGTTGTTTTCAGTTTCCTTTCGGAAGTACACCTTCAGTTCGTTGTATGGCTTCTGCCTCCTGGTGAGAGCAGGGGCGGACCGTTGTCAGCCCAAGGCCTAGGTGGGCCTGAGCCTTATGCTACAGTGTGCAAATCGTGGGCCGACGCCTAGAGCCACGGCTCGGGTGACCCTAGGCCTCTATCCACCCCTGTATGTGACTCTCTTGTGACTGAAATTTAGGTTCGTTATTCTCTGCTTTTTATACCGCTACGTTATTCCATGTGCTGCTCGAACTGACGGAGTCAAACTCCCAACCAAGTGTACTAATGCCAAGCCGAGCAGGCGCTACGGTGGTGCTGGTGGCCAGTGATGGAGTCATTTGCGGTTGGACCCAGCCGCCCAAAACGCGGTTGTACTCGCTTTCAAGAAGAAAGTGTCATGACTTATGACCAAGGAAGAAGGCCATGAAGAGACTGGGCCGCCTACAGGAAAGGAAAGTGAGCATTGGGCCGGGTCGGTGGTCGTGTTTGCGTCCATGTAAGCCCATGAGGCTCGCCCTCATTTATTACCAACTGGGACTACAGGCGCGTTTGGCAGTACTCTAACTTAAAAAAAATCAACTCTAAGATCTACAAATCTAGGATCTACAACTCCAGCATCTCGTGGATGTGTTTGGCAAAATAGTGTATCCAGCTCTAGAAAAGAAAGAGTTGAAGTGACAATTACTTTCTTGATCACAGTCCACAAACTTTCTTGATCATTTTTTCTGATGGTAATGGACAATGTTGGTGGTCTGTTGGTGCCACAATATCATTCTGACTAGCATCACAGTCCTTAGTGCCTTGGCCACATGCAGAGCCACATCCTCGACCGGTAGCAGGGCCACAACCACAGCCAGTAGCGACCTGTGAAGTTGCCACTAAGATCATTGGAGGTCTGCCCTATGGGCGTACGTGTTTTGGTCAGGCGGCATGAAGGGGCTCCGTCCCCGATGATGGATTTTCGACTGCCATGGATGTAGGGTTTGTGAGAGGAGGAGAAAGTTTGAGTCAATATTCAATGGAAACACGACCAAATACATGGATTAAGAGGGGTATCATCTTCATGTGAATCCATGCATGCCATTGTTTCGGAGGTGGTCGGTGTAGCTATCTAGGCCCTTTCGCACCTTTGGTAAGGGTGTGTTTCAGTGATAAATGACAACCATATGCTTGTGACTAACCTTTGTTTTGAAGCGGATTTCTATTTGGGTTATTGTCACGAGTATTGAATGGAATGAGACCCCTCAATTTGAATTTATGGGCTCAATGCGGTCGAAGACTGCAAGGCTAAGGACTTTGTTAGTTCCAAGTGTCTCAAAGGAGATGAAGGACACTTGGATTACTAGTTTGTAGTTTCGACCGTACTATTAAGAGGGGTTCGTACACTAGTAGCTTGACCATGCACTCGAAAGCCATAATTTATGCACACTCATGTTCCTTGGATCCTATCTAGCTCAGAGAGTTCATGGAAGCAAGGTTGAAGCAAAAGAATCGACGGAAAACTCAAAGGCGCTGAATTGGATGAGTTGAAATCAACTTCATAGCGCCGGATGATCCGACGCCCCTTATTTAACACGCGCCGGATGAGTTCTGCAGCCAACTGGTTCAAAATGGACCGTCGGATGAACCGACGGTACAGGCATCGGTTCATCCGACGCCTTAGGGTTTGGCTACAGTTCTGGTCAAGGGTCTGGGCTCAAGCATCGGACGATCCGACGCCTTGACCATCGGTTCATCCGAAGGTTGCATTTAAATTCAACGAGACGCGCCAAGGATTCGCCGCGCACCGGATGATCCGACGCCCGGTTAGTGCTCACGGCGGTTCATCCGACGGTTTGTTTCAAATCACACGACCGCCTCGGGCGGGGTGCCTTCGGCACGGATGATCCGACGAGGCGTCGGTGTATAGCGTCGATGTATTGTCCGGGTTTCAAGGTTCAATGGCTATATTGGGCGGCCGTGAGTGACCGGATGATCCGACGCTTTGCGGGGGGCACCATCGGTTCATCCGACGGTACAACTTTTTCGGGGGACTTTTGCAACGGCTAGCCACCTTTGCTAGGCCTATATATAAGCCCCCCCGCCTCTCTAGAGCCGCCTTTGCCACTCGAAGATCTACCGCAGCCTAGGAGAGAAGGAGAATGTGTTCTTTCTTATTGGATTTTCTCTTCCTCTTCATTGAGGTGTTCTTTCTTAGTGAGCAAGAGTTTCAAGGTGCATCCATGGCTTAGCTGAGTGCTCAGGTCAAGTGAAGGTTTGCGGGCTTGTTACTCTTGGAGTTTGACGGCTCCTAGACGGTCTAGGTGACTTGGGGGTTCTTGGTGAGCTCTTGGAGATTGTGGGAGCCTCAAGACAAGCTTGGTGTACACGGTTCGAGACCCACCGTTCCGGAGATGGAGAACGGGTACTCTTAGTGAGCACTTGTGTCTTAGTGACTCAAGGGGGAGCAATACTCTAAGTGAGTGCTCCAACGTGGACTAGGGGGAAGCGTCAACTTCTCGATACCACGGGAAAAAATTCGATCGCCTCTTGTCCATCTTATTTACTTCTAGCACTTACTTTCGCATTTCAATTCCGCTCTCAAGTTTCTTGTCTTTGTTCTAGCTTGTTTCGCTTGTGTGCTTAATATCTTGCCTAGGTTGTCTTATTGCCTCCTAGTGTGTTATTTGCTAAGGAAACTTGTGTTAGTGTGCTCTAGAAGTAGAGAAGAACTCGTTTTAGTATGGGCAACACTAGTTGATAGGTTAAGGTTTTCGTTTTTTCTTTTAGAGCTTGAAAACAAGTCCCATATTCAACCCCCCTTCTATGTGACTAGATCCTACAAGTGGTATCAGAGCTAGGCTCCCTTTTGCTTGGCTTAACCGCCTAGGGAGATGGGGAAAGGAAGCGGCAATGGCCCCCCAAGGTTGGCGGGGAAGCGCTTCACCTTTTGGGCGCATAGAATGGCTAGCTATCTTCAAGCTCAACATCATGATGCGTGGCACACTACCTTGTATCCATTGCCTTCGGTTCCCACCGAGAGTGAGGCTAAGTGGAATGCACGTGCTAGGAATCACATCTTTGAGGCGCTAGATGAGGAGTTGTTTGATCGGGTCTTTGCTAAGCCCACCGCCCATGAGGTGTGGATGGAACTCAAAGAAATTCATGTGGGTAACAAAAAGATCCGTGAGGAAAAATATGAGTTGCTCAAGGTGGAACTCAATGAGTTCAAAATGAAAGATGATGAGGGGGTAGAGCAAATGTACTCTAGGATGGGGGTTCTTATTCAAAGTATCAATGCTCTCGATGTTGCTAACCTTTCCGAGCAGGAAATCATCCGAAAAATCCTTCAAACGCTTCCCAAGCCAAAATACAACATCGTCAAGGCACTTCTCTTTGAGAAGGACTTCACCACCCTCACCATCACCGAGGTTGTGAGCAAGATTTTCTCCCACGAGATGTTCATGATGGAAGACATGGAATCATCTACCTCACACTCAAGCGCCAAGAAAGATCTTGCACTCAAGGCTAGTGAAAAAGGGAAGTCCAAGAAGATCAAGGAAAAAGCTCCTTCTTCCTCAAGTGAAAGTGATGATCCAAGTGACTCAAGTGAAGCGGAGAGCGATGATGCTAAGCTTGCTCTTCTCATGAGGAAGACCACAAGAATGCTCTCCAAGATTGGCAAGAAGGGCTACAACTATGATCCTAAGAAGCAAAAGTTCCGGTCATCAAGAAGAAGTGGTGAGGGAAGCAATCGGAAGTGCTACAATTGTGGTAGCTATGATCATCTCTCATATGATTGCCCCAAGCCCGACAAGAGAGTGTCAAACTCAAGCAAGAAGAATGATGAAGATGACAAGGATGCCAAGTACTACAAGAAGAACTCATCCAAGAAAAAGTCATCAACCAAGCCCTACCACAAGAAGAAGGGTGAACATCGTTCTCTCTTGGTCAATGAATGGGTGACCGGGGGTGAGACCTCAAGTGAGTCAAGTTCAAGTGAAGAGGACAAGAACAAGAAGATTGCCGGCATTGCTATCATGGATGATGAGCCTCCACTTCCACCTCCACCTATGTGCTTCATGGCAAAGCACTCCAAGGTGAGCGATAGTGATAGTAGTGGATCTTCTAGTGATGATGATCTCTCACCTCTTGCTCTTAAAGATCTACTTGATGAATACACCTCCATGATAAAGAAACAAAAGAGTAAGCTCAAAGCTCTTGATGAGACTCATGATAAACTTAAGCTTTCATATGATGAGTTACTTGTAAAGCACGATGACCTTAGCAAAGAGCATGATGCTTTGGTAGTGTCTAACAAGTCACTTAGAGATGACCTCAACAAGTTACTTGATAAGCACAATGAGCTAATTGTCAAGCATGACGATATAACCGTGCTTAACAAGTCCCTTGAGTCAAGTCATATGAAGCTCAAGAAAGAACATGTGCTCTTAGAGATGAAATATCAAAAGCTTGAGCTTGCTAGTGAGGACATTGATTCTAGTAGGCATGCAAATGCTAGAGAAGTCACTAAAGTCAATGCATCCACCTCATGTGATGATCTAATTGAAAAACCTAAGGTTTTGCATAATGTTGAAAATATTGCATCTTCCTCCAAGACTAACCATGATAGGGTGAAAGCTCTTGAAGAAGAAGTGAGAAGCTTAAGGTCTTGTGTAAAGACTTTGGCCAAGGGTGAGGAGTTGCACAAGGAGATCCTCTACTACAATGCAAGAGATTATGGGACAAAGGGGCTTGGTGCTTTCCCCAATCCCATCAAGGAAACTCCTAAATCAAAGGAGCTATATGGGTGTTTCATCAATGAAGTTGGATCCTATTGTCAACATTGCAAGGTCACCGGTCATCACACAAGGGAGTGCCCAACACCTACTCGCCCCTTGCCCACCTTGCCTAGCAACTACAAGTCCATGTATAATGACAACCACTTCTTGTTGATGAAAAAGAACAATGGCAAAGTGGCAATCAAGTTCATTGGGGCCAAACCAAAAGTCAAGCCACCTAGAAGCTTATGGATTCCTAAAGCTCTTGTCACTCACATCAAAGGGCCCAAACTAGCTTGGGTTCCTAAATCTCAATGCTAATTTCTTGTGTGTAGGTGAACTACAAGGCCGGAGGGAGTCATTGGATACTTGATAGTGGTTGCACTCAACACATGACCGGCCAAGTAAAAATGTTCACCTCACTAGTGGATGATGCGGGAGATCATGAACAAATTTCATTTGGTGACAACTCAAAATAAAAGATCTCCGGATTGGGTGAAATCTCTCTAACAAATGATTTATCCCTTTCCAATGTTCTCTTTGTGGATTCTTGTAGTTATAACTTGCTTTCCATTGCACAATTTTGTGACCTTGGTCTTTCTTGCACATTTGATGATGAAGGGGTCACAATTACTAACAAGAAAACTAATGAAGTTGTTTTCAAGGGATTCCGCTATGGCAATCTTTATCTTGTAGATTTTACATCCCGTGAAGCAAACTTGACTACTTGCCTCGTCTCGACTACATCCAAGGGTTGGCTATGGCATCGTCGCATTGCACACATAGGCATGAGCCAACTCAAGAAAGCTTTCAAGAAAGGCATGGTCCTTGGTGTGAAGGATGTTACATTTGAGAAGGACAAGTTGTGTAGTGCATGTCAAGCCGGCAAGCAAGTTGCAAGTCATCATCCCATGAAGGCTTATGTATCTACCACAAGACCATTGGAGCTCATTCACATGGACCTCTTCGGACCAACTACATACAAGAGTCTTGGTGGTAATCTCTATTGTCTTGTCATTGTTGATGATTTCTCACGCTATACTTGGACTTTCTTTTTGGAGGACAAGGGCAAGACATTTGATATCTTCAAGAAGTTTGCTACTAGAGCCCAAAATGAATTTGGGTCATCCATGGTGAAGATAAGAAGTGACAATGGGTCGGAATTCCGCAACACCAAGGTGGAAGAGTATTGTGATGGTGAAGGCATCAAGCATGAATTCTCCTCAACCTATACACCCCAACAAAATGGTGTGGTTGAGAGGAAGAACAAGACACTCATCACTCTTGCTAGAGCTATGTTGGATGACTATGGAGTTTCGCAAAGGTTTTGGGCGGAAGCTATCAACACGGCATGTCATGCTTCAAATAGAGTGTATCTCCACCGACTCATGATGAAGACACCATATGAGCTACTCATTGGGAGGAAGCCCAACATCTCTTACTTCCGGGTGTTTGGTTGTAAGTGTTTCATTTTCAAGAAGAAGAAGCATCTAGGGAAATTTGAGAGTAGAGTAGATGAGGGCATATTTGTCGGTTATGCATCTAACTCCAAAGCATATAGAGTATTCAATAACTCTACACGAGTGATTGAAGAAACATGTGATGTGGAGTTTGATGAATCTAATGGCTCCCAAGGAGATGGTTTTTGTTGTGATGATGTAGGAAAAGAACCTCTTCGAGAAGCAATGAAGAAGATGGCCATTGGTGACATCAAGCCAAGGGAGGATGATGACCCTCACTCCATTCTTGAAGACTCATCCTCCGATGATGATAATGATAATGATCCACCAAGGCATCCACCTACATCACCCACAAGACAATATAGTCCATCTTCCTCACAAGAACCACCTCCTATCTCACAAGACACTCAAGATCAAGTAGAGGACACGGGCGAAGTTCAATCTCAAGATGACCCTACCTCTACAATATTTGGAAGACGCACAAGAACTTCAACAAATCATCCAATTGATCTTGTGTTGGGTGATCCTCAAGGGGGTACAAGGACTCGCCGCAAGCAATATGCCTCATTTTGCAAACATCATGCTTTTGTCTCTTTTGTAGAACCCACAACTATAGATGAAGCTCTTAGGGATTCGGATTGGATCTTGGCTATGCAAGACGAGCTCAACAACTTCACAAGAAATCAAGTGTGGGAGTTGGTCGAGCGCCCCAAGAACAAGAATGTGATTGGCACCAAGTGGGTCTACCGGAACAAGCAAGATGAACATGGCATTGTGGTGAAGAACAAGGCAAGACTTGTCGCCAAAGGGTACTCTCAAGTAGAAGGCTTGGACTATGGAGAGACCTTCGCTCCGGTGGCACGCCTTGAAGCTATACGTATCCTCCTTGCATATGCATCTAGCCATAAAATGAAATTATTTCAAATGGATGTAAAGAGTGCTTTCTTGAATGGCTTCATCAATGAAGAAGTCTATGTGGAGCAACCTCCCGGTTTTGAAGATATTACATATCCTAACCATGTCTATAGGTTGCACAAGGCGTTGTATGGACTCAAGCAAGCTCCTAGGGCATGGTATGAGAGGCTCCGGATTTTCTTATTGAAGCCGGATTCAAGATTGGTAGAGTGGACAACACTCTTTTCACAAAGATAATCAACAAAGAACTCTTCTTTTGTCAAATTTATGTTGATGATATTATATTTGGCTCTACTAATCTCGAAGTGTGCAAGGATTTTAGTGAACTCATGACTAGGGAATTCGAGATGTCAATGATCGGAGAGCTCAACTTCTTCCTTGGGTTTCAAATCAAGCAATTGAAGGAAGGGACTTTCATTCATCAAGAGAAGTACACTAACGATATTCTCAAGAAGTTCAAGATGGATGATTGTAAGCCGATCAAGACCCCAATGCCTACTAATGGACATCTTGACCTAGATGAGGGAGGTAAATCGGTTGACCAAAAGCTTTACCGCTCTATGATCGGTTCTCTTCTTTATCTTACCGCATCTAGGCCCGATATCATGTTTAGTGTTTGCATGTGTGCTCGGTTTCAAGCCAACCCTAAAGAATCTCACCTAAGTGCTTTAAAAAGGATCCTTAGATATTTAAAATACACACCTAGCATTGGCTTGTGGTACCCCCACGGTGCTTGTTTTGAGCTCTTGGGTTATTCGGATTCGGACTTTGCCGGATGTCGAGTAGACCGTAAGAGTACTTCGGGTGGGTGCCATTTGCTAGGTCGCTCTTTGGTTGCTTGGTCCTCTAAGAAGCAAAACTCCGTGGCTTTATCCACCGCGGAGGCGGAATACATTTCCGCGGGGGCTTGTTGTGCTCAAATCCTCTATTTGAAGCAAAGCCTCTTGGATTATGGTGTGGTTCTAGATAGGGTTCCCCTCCTTTGTGACAATGAGAGTGCCGTAAAAATTGCTAACAACCCGGTTCAACACTCTCGCACCAAGCACATTGATATCCGTCATCACTTCTTGCGCGACCACGTTGCTAAAGGGGACATTGTCCTTTGTGGTGTTCGCTCCGAGGAGCAATTGGCGGATATATTCACCAAGCCTCTTGATGAAAACACCTTTTGTAGGCTTCGGAGTGAATTAAATGTGCTTGATGCGTCCAACATCATGTAATGCTTGTCATATAGTTTGCATTTGCATATGTACATGTTAGGGGCTTGTCTAACCTTGATGAGATAGTGATGAGTACGGGTTTTGCTTGAGCCGGTGGTTCTCTTGTTTCGCTCAAGGCATGAAGAAAGGCTCGTTATGAATAAGCTCATTAAGGGTTCAAACTTGGCAAGATAGTTTACCTTCTCGCTTTGCATGTCATGTAGATGCACTCATATTTATTTTCATGCATTTGTTCTTGCATAGCATTGCGTGAGAGAAGTCACAAAGGAAACTCACACTATGAGAAAGTTGCTTAGCGCTAAATGCAAATCAACAACTCTTGAGGTGTGATGAGACAAATGATTGTGCTTAATGCCTATTGAGTTAAGTCCTAGCGAGCTTAAGGTGTCGATCTCTAAGTTCAAAGGCAATTAACTCATACATTCCCTTTTTTGGAGCTCCCTCCCTCCTTTGGTTCTTATTTTGCCTATTTTCATCTATGGTTTATCCCTTTCTAGGGAGTTAATTGTGTATTATAAGTATTTTGCAAAGGAGTGCTTGAGGGGTGAGGTTGTCACTCGAGATTGATCCAAAGATGTGCTTGTGTTGGCTTGTGTGTGACATTCGACGGATCAAAAATGAGAAATAGTTCAACAAAATCGAATTGTCACCGTCGGATGAACCGACGCCCTGTAGGTTCTGGCGTCGGAACATCCGGTGAAGGGGTCTGGGCGCTCAGTTGCTTACTGTTAGAAATTTTCGCACCGTCGGATGAACCGACGCCTCGCGTCTTTTGACCATCGGTTCATCCGGTGCTGAAGTTTTTCGCCCCTCTTCCCAGACCCGCGCACAACTGCTCCGACGCGTTGTATTTTCCCGCCGTCGGTCCATCCGATGGTTACTTTCACCCAGGAGCATAAGTGCACCGACGGTTCGACCGACGCTCGTAATTTTGCACCGTCGGTTCATCCGACGCTTCACTGACGCGTTGGTCCCACCCGTCATAACGGTTCGGCGCCGCGTTCTTCTCCATCTCACCCTAACGCGCCGCAGCCGCCGTCTCACCCCCGACGCCACCGCCCTCGTGCCCGGCTGCGGTGAAACCGCGCGCGCCCGTGTTCCTCCGCAGCCCGCCCGACCTCCGCCTCGCCCACGCGCTCGCCGCCGGCCGCCGCGCGGCCCCACCGTGCTGCATCGCGCGCCGCCGCCGCAGCCGCACCCTAGCTAGGGTTTGGGCCACGCCGCGGATTCCGGCCAACCGCCATGATAGGAAGCTTGCCCGCGTTCAATTGAAGTGCGCACGGAACAAATCCTCTTCCACAACCACTCTCATCGTTCATCTTCTTCGCTGTGGTGAGGATTTCACCTTTTTCCCTTCCTATGTGCACTGTTCCGGCCTGCTTAAATTTTATTTGAACCTAGCTGCACTGGTTCTTGCACTTATAGGGCACATTTGTGTATTGTAGGTCTTCTTTGAGCTATTATTGCATTTGTGCCTTGCTCATAAAGTTTTTGAACTCAAATCAAACTTGTGCTATACTTTCATGAGCAGCTCCATCAAGATTATCCATGTTTATCCACACACACTTGCACATCTTGCTCACCTAAGGACTTCATTAGCATTTTCCTTTTTTTTCGTGGCACAATTCTCCTAGAATTTTCGAAATTAGGCTCATATCTGCTCAAATGCTATGCTTAAGGACCCTTACCTCTAGTTATTTATCTCGTTTATTCGTCTCTATCCATTCTATAATTATCTACCGTTTTCTCTTACGGATGGCGGGCGATAAGCGGAAGGGTAAGGCGATTCTTTGAGCCGAAGAAGAAGAAGAGCAAGCGACGAAGGAGTGGGAGCGTGTGCTAGCGGTGCCCGACACTCGGGGACGACCTCGGAGGGGCATTCGTATTTCGAGAGGGCACACGAGTCGGGGGGGAGCAGCCCCGGGGTGAGCGGCGGCGGCGGCGGCGGCGGGCGGAGCGGCGGACTCGGCGGCGGCGGCGGCCACGTAGGTCGGGCGAGGGGGCACCGGACCACGGAGCGGTCGGAGACACCACCCTCAGCCGGCCGGTCCGGACCTCGGACACGCGGTGGTCACACTCAGCCACAGCCGACACCGCGACAGAGGAGAGCTGCAGCAGAGGAGCTCACAGAGAGAGAGAGCAGGCTCTAGACCCCCAGCTCCCCAGAGGTCCACGAGCAGAGGCTTTCGGAGTTTATCTCCGCGACCTCCGTCACTTGCGGGGCCGAAGATCCGGCGTTTGAGGAGCGTGCCAGAGGACCAGTGGTTCCCCAGGGCCGAGAGAGGAGTGTGACCCCCGGTTACGGGACGATTCTCCGGAGAGCTTCTACGCCTCCTACACTCACGAGAGGGTCTCGGCTCGGCCCGGCACCGTATGCTACGGTTCACGGCTTTGAGGGCGGCTGCGGTCGGAGAGGCGATACTACCCTTCTTCGACTACCGGCGAGGACTCGGTGGACTTAGTGACTCGGAGGTCACGTTACGTCCCCCGACCGGGTCGGGGTTTTCTACGCCCCTTTGTCTACGTCGACGCTGACCGGGTCGCTATCAGGTTTATGTTCATGGGTCAGCAGCAGCGGCTTACTCGAGAGGGGATAGCGAGCTACTTCGGTGGATCTACACGACGACTCTATTCACTACCTCGGCGTACCCCGACGTCGACCCTCCTCGTCGTGCACACTCCCCCGCTTCTACCTTCCGACGAGGAGATCGGCTTTCGTTCCGGCCCACCGTTCCTCCCCGGTACACCCGGACACCCGACCGTCGATCCGTGAGGCGTACGTCGTTCACTACGCTCTCGGGAGGTCCGTGCTTTATAGGATGGGGGAACGCGAGTCTTTGACGGGGGTGCGGCGGTGGCTCCCGATGTACGTGATGGCGAAGCGCCCCTTTGACCTCGTTGATATCATGCTAGGCCGAGATCGAGGATGCTATTATGGATGGCATGGGGATGACACGACGGCGGCCCTTCGCTCACTGGATCAGTTGGCTGCTGTCCCGGCTCGAGGCTCAGAGGTACGTTAGGATGCTTGAGGCATCGAAGTTCGTGTTCCCGACCTACCGGCCTCCGATGCCAGGTGACAGGAGGAGAGGCCCGAGAGGCATGAGGAGAGCCGAGGAGACACTTCAGGCTAGGGCAGCAGCAGAGGCAGCCATGGACGAGGCAGCACGACAGGATGCCACCCTTGCTGCAGCCGAGGCCCCTCTCCCCCGGTGCCTCGCCCGCCGACGACGAGTCCTCCAGTGACGACGAGGACTTCACAGCTGCTCCAGCGACAGAGCCAGTTTTCAGAGTCCGTCGGTCCCACGACGACGAGGCAGGAGGCTCCACCTTGCCAGGCCAGCGAGAGGCTGAGTCACCGGTTCCCACGATCTCCACTGCTCAGGTGACCCAGCCAGACCAGATCACTTCGCTGCTCACGGCTATGGCTGCTCAGACTCAGGCGACCCTCCAGGTACAGCAGCAGATGCAGGCTCAGTTCCAGCAGTACCAGGAGTCGCAGCAGGTGATTCTCGAGGGGATCCGACAGCAGCAGGAGGCTCAGGCGGCGGCAGATGCTACAGCACCAGATGTTGACTTCGCAGATGTTCACGTTCATGTCCGGTTGCCTTGGTCGGCTCTTCCCGGCGGTCGGGACTTCAGCCACCTCAGCCACCTACCACTGCCGAGCTTCAGGCTGACCCGACAGCTCCTCTTCCTCCGGCGGGCGGGTTCGTGAACGTTCCCCCCGGCGACTTTCCCTCGGTCACCACTACTTCAGACAGGGGCGTTCGCGGTACCTCAGACGACGACACCACAGGCTGCGGTCACTTCCTCCTTCCTGGCTCAGCTACAGATGACCCCGCCTACGACGTCACAGCCGGTGTCTCCGCTTACCACAGGAGCACTCGTCTTCGAGACACCAGCTCGCACCACTCTGCCTAGCCCACCGGCGTCTACACCTCTTCCGACGTTCTCTACGCCGAGGGCAGAGGGTTTGGGACAGGAGGACCATTACCTTCGCGCGATCACGGAGCAGATCTCAGCAGCACTTGCCTCCGACACCGTTCCTCCTGCTCCCGAGGCTACTACAGCTCCCGCGTCTACTCCGACTCCGACTTCAGGCACCGGGACGACTACAGCTCCTCCAGCACCACCTCCTCCGGCTCCGGGCTCTACCTCTCCGGCTTGGTCTCTTCTCAGCGAGGAGGACGACGACGACGACGCTTCCGGCTTCTCTGTGCGACCTTCGCGAGTCGTCTCCACTTCACCGCCGGATCCTTCCTCTCCGCCTCAGGCTTAGTCTCCTTTTTGGTGCTTGTTGCCAAAGGGGGAGATAGATAGGGGGAGTAGAGATAGGGGGAGTTAGGGGAGAGTGCAGGTTTTGGAGTTTTTGTAGCCTCTCTCGCTTTTGTGGCTCTTCGTGATGAGACATGTATTTGGATCTTGTGTATGTCGATGGCTTACATGTCTTCTCATGCTTGTGTGCTTACTTAATGCATGTGTGTTTACCGCTTATTCTTTTTCATGCATTAGAAGTAGAGTTTATATGTTTTTAATTCAAATTTTCGTATATCTCTACTCGTGTTGTCATCTATCACCAAAAAGGGGGAGATTGTAGCGATCTAGGCCCTTTCGCACCTTTGGTAAGGGTGTGTTTCGGTGATAAATGACAACCATATGCTTGTGACTAACCTTTGTTTTGAAGCGGATTTCTATTTGGGTTATTGTCACGAGTATTGAATGGAATGAGACCCCTCAATTTGAATTTATGGGCTCAATGCGGTCGAAGACTCGCAAGGCTAAGGACTTTGTTAGTTCCAAGTGTCTCAAAGGAGATGAAGGACACTTGGATTACTAGTTTGTAGTTTCGACCGTACTATTAAGAGGGGTTCGTACACTAGTAGCTTGACCATGCACTCGAAAGCCATAATTTATGCACACTCATGTTCCTTGGATCCTATCTAGCTCGGAGAGAGTTCATGGAAGCAAGGTTGAAGCAAAAGAATCGACGGAAAACTCAAAGGCGGCCGAATTGGATGAGTTGAAATCAACTTCATAGCGCCGGATGATCCGACGCCCCTTATTTAACACGCGCCGGATGAGTTCTCGCACCAAGCTGGTTCAAAATGGACCGTCGGATGAACCGACGGTACGGGCATCGGTTCATCCGACGCCTTAGGGTTTGGCTACGGTTCGGTCAAGGGTGCGGGCTCAAGCATCGGACGATCCGACGCCTTGACCATTGGTTCATCCGACGGTTGCATTTAAATTCAACGAGAGACGCGCCAAGGATTCCGCCGAAGCACCGGATGATCCGACGCCCGGTTAGTGCTCACGGCGGTTCATCCGACGGTTTGTTTCAAATCACACGCACCGCCCGGCGGGGTGCCTTCGGCACGGATGATCCGACGAGGCGTCGGTGTATAGCGTCGGTGTATTGTCTGGGTTTCAAGGTTCAACGGCTATATTGGGCGCTGTGAGTGACCGGATGATCCGACGCTTTGCAGGGGGGCACCATCGGTTCATCCGACGGTACAACTTTTTCAGGGGACTTTTGCAACGGCTAGCCACCTTTGCTAGGCCTATATATAAGCCCCCCCTGCCTCTCTAGAGCTGCCTTTGCCACTCTGAAGATCTACTGCAGCCTAGGAGAGAAGGAGAGTGTGTTCTTTCTTATTGGATTTTCTCTTCCTCTTCATTGAGGTGTTCTTTCTTAGTGAGCAAGAGTTTCAAGGTGCATCCATGGCTTAGCTGAGTGCTCAGGTCAAGTGAAGGTTTGCGGGCTTGTTACTCTTGGAGTTTGACGGCTCCTAGACGGTCTAGGTGACTTGGGGGTTCTTGGTGAGCTCTTGGAGATTGTGGGAGCCTCAAGACAAGCTTGGTGTACACGGTTCGAGACCCACCGTTCCGGAGATGGAGAACGGGTACTCTTAGTGAGCACTTGTGTCTTAGTGACTCAAGGGGGAGCGATACTCTAAGTGAGTGCTCCAACGTGGACTAGGGGGAAGCGTCAACTTCTCGATACCACGGGAAAAAATTCGATCGCCTCTTGTCCATCTTATTTACTTCTAGCACTTACTTTCGGCATTTCAATTCCGCTCTCAAGTTTCTTGTCTTTGTTCTAGCTTGTTTCGCTTGTGTGCTTAATATCTTGCCTAGGTTGTCTTATTGCCTCCTAGTGTGTTATTTGCTAAGGAAACTTGTGTTAGTGTGCTCTAGAAGTAGAGAAGAACTGTTTTAGTATGGGCAACACTAGTTGATAGGTTAAGGTTTTCGTTTTTTCTTTTAGAGCTTGAAAACAAGTCCCATATTCAACCCCCTTCTATGTGACTAGATCCTACGGTCGGCAATGGGAAGTGGCGCCGGCAGCGGAACAGGGCAATGACACCCTACTCACGTCGCGAGTCATGAGTCGAGGGGGAGGGGGGAGCAGACAAGGTCCGTGATCTATTTTTCTCGCGAAGGGGTACGATGTGTAGACAACGATAGTGGGTAATTTCTCAACTCTATATTTTGTTTTCTAACAACGAAAGTTGGAGCACCCCCCGAGGACAACAACAACAACAACAACAACAACTTAGCCTTTTGTCCCAAGCAAGTCGGGGTAGGCTAGATATGAAACCCAAAGGTACCATCAACATAAAGACACGTAGAAGAAGTCATGGCTCGGGAACGTTGATGGCTAGTCTCCAAGCGCCCCTATCCAAAGCTAAGTCCTTGGAGATATTCCACTCCCTAAGGTCTCTCTTAACCGACTCATCCCGAGGTCGGTTTAGGTCGACCTCTAACTTTCTTCACATTGTCGTCCCGCTCTAGGACCCCACTACGCACCGGAGCCTCAGGAGGCCTTCGTTGGACATGTCCAAACCATCTCAACCGATCTTTGGATCGGTTTCTCCTCAATTGGCGCCACCCCGACCCTGTCCCGAATATCATCGTTCCGTACTCTATCCCTCCTCGTGTGCCCACAAACCCAACGCAACATACGCATCTCCGCCACACTCAATTGCTGAGGAGATTTTAAAAAATCTTAGAGTTGAACTCTATATCCTGGATTTGTTCGAACTTTCAAAACCTAGAGTTGGACGCGTTTGGCAAATCGAAATTGGAGTGGAGCTAAACAAATTGGAGCGGTGCTATGTCAAACATGCCCTAAAGCTCTTGTCATTGATGGTTGTTGGTGCTCGTTATTTTCAACTGGGATTAAAATTTTTTACTCCCGAGTTCAAATTCTTTCGGAACTAAGATTCTGTTCAGCTTCTCTTATTTATGCTTATTGCACAATATTTTTTTAGAACAAATTCGTCATACAAGTTAGTACACAATATTTTTCTTTATGACAAATCAGTCGTACACATCAGCAGAAATCTACCGAAATTGGATGATTATAAGTCGGTTCTATAGTTTCTAATAGTGCTTCCTATTATCCTATACTAGTAGCTATAGAAAACTTCACGGTGTAGAGTGGTACTACCTGCAGGGAGTTCTGCAAAAGCTAGGCTTTGCACAGAAGTGGATTAACAGTGTTATGCGATGTGTCCCCTCAGTCCGATACTCAGTAAAAGTGAATGGTGAACTAACAGAACCCTTTATACCAACAAGAGGACTGAAGCAGGGAGATCCTATTATCCCTTATCTTTTTTTTGCTCTGTGCTGAAGGTCTCCCGTTTATGTTAAAAAAGGAGGAACAAGCGGGTCGTCTTAAGGGGGTGAGAAATGGCGTCTCAGGACCAACTATTTCACATCTTTTATTTGCAGATGATAGCATTTTCTTTACACGTGCAAATGATAAATGTATTAACTCTTTGAAATATGTCCTGCAGACTTACAGCCAGGTGTCTGGCCAAAGGATTAATCTACAGAAATCATCTCTTTACTTTGGCTACCATTGTCCAGATGATATTAAACAGAAGGTAATGAACTCTCTGAATGTGCAAAATGAAGCAACCCAATCTAATTATCTTGGCATGCCAACTTATGTGGGTCAATCAAAAATGAATGCTTTTAATTTTATTTCAGAGAAGATGTGGAAATGGATTCAGGGATGGAGTGATAGGCCTTTGTATAGAGCTGGAAAGGAAGTATTGCTTAAATCTGTGGCACATGCCATACCAGTTATATAATGATTTGTTTTAAGCTTCCTGATGCTATATGTGAAAAGATGAGACCAACAATTTCAAACCATTGGTGGGGTTTTGAAGGAGGCAAAAAGAAGTTGCATTGCAGATCCTGGGACTGGTTGACAACTCCAAAGTTTATGGGAGGAATGGGATTCAGAGATATGAAGCTTTTCAATCAAGCAATGCTTGGCCGTCAATGTTGGCGGTTAATGACAGAACCAGATTCTTTGTGTGCAGAGGTTCTTAAAGGAAGGTACTATCCAAAATGTTCCTTTATTGATTCCTGATGCACCTCGCCATCCAATCTTCCCGGCTGTCGATATTCCTGATGATCTTAAGGTGTGCTCTTTAATTGATGAGTCATTAGAAAATGGAATGAGGAACTTGTACGAATATGCTTTAGCCCTGCTGATGCTGAGTGCATCCTAAATATTGCTTTGAGCCATAACCGAGTGCTTGATTATATTTCCTGGCCACTTACAAAAACAGGCATATACACAGTGAAATCAGCATATATCATGGCTAAAAGTGAGAAAGTACATCTAAAGGCCAGTACTAGGGGTAAAGGGGAATCATCAGATCAAGCACGCACTGCAAAAGAATGGAAGAGTTTGTGGAGTATAAAAGTACCACCTAAAATGAAAATTGTTTTGTGGAGATTGGCACATAATTGCCTTCCAACTAGTCAACAACTCAAAAAGAGAAATATCCCAGCTTATGATCTTTGTTGCCACTGTGGTAGAGATGAAACTATAGAACATATCTTTTTCACTTGTCAATATGTTGCGGACATTTGGAGAGACTTGAAGAAAATATGTGGCCTTAAGAGGTCGCTCAAACCTTTTGTTTCGCCTCAACAATGGATTTTTGAGTTCCTGGCTAGCTGTACGGATAGAGAGGCAACTATCTTTGTGATATCTCTGTGGCATATATGGGAATCTAGGAATGTGGTTCGTAATGGAGAAAGGGAAGTGCATCCCCATTGTTTAGTTGAAAAGATACTTGCATATGTTAACATGGTGATGCTGCACATGTACGATCCAGTCAGTTCTAATAGGTGTGACTCTGTTAAGCCTAAATATTGGAGTCCACCACCGGAAGGATGGGTTATGGTGAACGTAGATGCAACAATCTTTCAAAAAGCTAATAGAATGGGATTGGGTATTGTGGTCAGAGATCATAAAGGAGAAGTTTTGGCTGCTCGCAGACAAGGCATTAATATGATCACAAATCCCAAATTAGCAGAGTCTATTGCTGTCAGGCAGGCAATTCACTTTACTTCGGAGGTTCCATATAATCGTGTTATAATTGCGACGGATTGTCTTTCTTTGGTTTAGAAGCTCAGGTCAGATGCCATGGATCGCTCCCAAACAGGAATTATAACTCAAGATATTAAGCAAGTCGTGCAAGCTTCTGGAGTAGTTTACTCTTTTATTCATGTAAGTAGGTCTAGTAACGAAGTCGCTCATGTTCCAGAGTTTCTCTGGCCGTATGTGTGCAATGACTGTTTGAATCAATGAAAGACTACTTCTCTACTCCTAAAATGAATGGAGTGGAGACAAAAACTCGTTCCTACTTTTTTCCGCTCGCGTGAATCTGCCTCCCCTCCCCTTGTGTGTCCGCCTCCCATCCCCCATCCCCCGGCCCGCGCCCCCGCACCTTTCGCATCTCATTCCCCCTAGGTCAGCCGCTCTCCGGTCCCACACCTACAGTCCTACGACCCAATTCAATCCGCCCCACCCCTCCCTCTCCTCCTTGTGCCACCACCGTCTACTCCTCTCCTCCCCCAGCAATGCCATTGCGCCCCCTCCTTCTCTCCTCTCCCCGCACCGCCGTCCATTTGTTTTCCTCGGCCCCTTTTGTCTCTTGAGATCCTAGCTACCATGCCGCACACCGTGTGGCCACCTCCTCCGCAACGGCGCCGCTGCCACCTACTCCGCACCACGCCCTCGCCCGGTGACCGACCGTTGGAACCATCCCGACGTGACAGGAGGCCCCATGAGAAGGAGACCAGGTGGCGGTGGAAGCCTCCTTGAGTGCAATGACACGTCACCACGCGGTCTCCCTCTGCCATGGACGATAACTACCTCGACTCCATCGCCACCAAGGCCTCCTACTGCGATGCCAGCAACGACGACCACACACCAAGGCCTCTAGGGAAGGGGTCCTCCTCGCGCATAATTACCTCCCATCACCACGTTGCTGCCACCATCAACTTCGCACCACCGATGCCACCGCCGTCCACATTCAACGCTGCCAATGAACATCCAGGTATGGCCGTATGGGCCAGATTAGACAACAGGTCCAATTTGGTGACAATAAAAGTTTGTCTACAGATGTCTCGGGACTTGCTATTTGTTTGCATTATTATAGGTTTTTCCTTCCCCGATCTAATCTAATCTAATCTAATCTAATCTAATCTAATCTAATCTAATCTAATCTAATCTAATCTAATCTAATCTAATCTAATCTAATCTAATCTAATCTAATCTAATCTAATAGTTTTCAACCTTGCATTTCCTCTTCTGTTAGTTTGGTGTTGAAGGCAGTGAGAAGAACATCAAAGGGGAGCCATGCTACGCTGGAGTGCAGGTGACATCCTAGTTTTGCTTATTTTGTATTAAACTAATAGAATGATTGAAAAAGTATTTACAGCTTCCAAAATCTCCACTTTACTCTGAATGATGCAATCAATTGTACATTGCAATATTTGTTGAATACTTCTATGCGTATTGCAATATGTGGTGTCCATGATACTTTTGAGCTACAATTTATAATTTTGTGTTTGTTGGTATTCTGCAAAAACAGAGGTGCTCGTCATATCGGTGATGGTGGCGGTGGTGGCTTCGTAGGGATGCTTTGAGTTGCCTTCCTCAGCCAATGATTTTATATATTGAGGCAAAATCATATCAATGATCCGACCACAGTGGAGATACTGGCATACCACAGGCTCACTGCGTGGACTCCTGTGATGACTATGGCATGGACTAGCATGGCAACCAGAAGCTAGAAAGACAAGGGGAGTATAGATGTGAAACAAACCGGATTTCCGCGGGCGGAAACCCGACTCTCTGCACCTCAGTGGTAGTCCCAGGAGGGCTACCATGTGCAATCCCTGTCTCAGCGTTGCCAAAAAACCATACAAAAAGATAAATTGAAACAGATAAAGTACAACATTTATTTATTACATTAATCAGAGTACATCTCTTCGGCACATGCCGGGTACAAGTCCATCAGGACTGAATCAAACAGAAATAAATCATCTAGCAGCGTCTCCATGAAGCGCGGGGAACTCCAAATCCTCAGGCAACTCGAGCATAGAAAGAGCACTAGTCCTCCCATCCGTCGTTATCGAAGTCGTAGTCCGGCTCTGCGTCAGAGGCACCAGGGTCTACCCGATAAGCGGGTAGGTCATGTCAGCTTCCCAACAAAGAGGCAAAAACGGTGTATATTCTACTATGCAGGATTTAACCCTACTCTGGCTGTAGAAGGCTTAAGCAAAGCAGCAAAGCAATGATCAAGGTAAACAGAATTCAGCTGTGAGGTCAACACCTCGGGGGAAGCTCACGCCTCCGAGGTCCACACCTCTGGGGTCCACACCCCTGCTCAAGGATATCACACCAAAGCACCAGATCTCAACCATGATCCAGTTCCCAACTCTCATCTGCGATGTGGGGCCCACCTGCTCCTATCCCCACATCTCAACGGCCAAAGCCAGGCTCACTCACTCGGGGGAGAGAAGAAGCACAAGAGAAGAATATCTAGTCGGAAGTAGCGGTAGATAGCAGTATTGTCCATAACCAGTGGACACGGACTATAGCTATAGGTTTGAACACTCTGCAGAGGTTGTACAACTGTACCCGCCCGAATAGGACCGAAACCGGCCGTCACCGGTCCCAGGCCCTACCATACGGCTGAAGGCCAAGTAAGTGGATACTACCCTCTCGCGTCTCCGGGCCCGGCCCGGCCTCGCGCGTAGAGCTCATACTGCCCGCGAGAGGTCCCTCGAAGCTGTGGAACCCTTCCTCGGCCTCGCCGGGGCAAAGTCTTCTAAGGAGGGAAAAGCCCACTCCCGACACGATCACACTGATTCGCCTACAGGAGGGACGTTATCCACTACAAGTCTCACCCCGCACCCCCGCCCATAACAAGGCGGGCAGTTTGTACGAAAGTAGATACTGCATCTGGTGGTAAGTCGACTCGGTCCTTAAGGGGCCGAGAGCGAGCACTCCCCATCTCCAATCCACACGACACGTCCCTCGGGGTAGAGCCAGATCGCATCTTCCTGAGGCAGACGTTCACCGGTAACCAAGCGGCTCGCTCCCGCCAAAACACATCAAGGAGATACTCACTCAGAACGCACACTAGAAACACACCGAGATCTCCCGCATCTCAGTCCAAGCCCAGAATACCATCCATAATCAAGCAACAAAAGTATGGATAGTTGAGGTAAAGGACTAGCTAGGGGTCTGTAGCTAGTCCCGAGGTAGGTAAAGCAAGGAATCAGGGTAAATCAAATATTCAAGGCATGGCTAATCAACTGGCTATGCAATTCAACAGAGCAATGCATATAAAGTAAAGCACTAGCATCTAAATATCAACATGGGATATACATGGTTGGAGTGACATGACACCTTCGTTGCCGTTGAAGCAGTCGCTGTCCGGAGCAGTGTACTCGGGGTCCTCCGCGTCCTCCTGGTCGAAACTCGGGTCTGCGGCACGAGATTCGACGCGAACGTAAGTTTACGGTACACAACTAAGCAATAACTCCAAATTGAAACCACTTTTTAGATGATCCAAAAGAGCTCAAACTACCTACAATCAGCAAGGTTTCGAAATTACGAATTTATAGAAATTAGTTTTATATTTTTCTGAGCTTCCTATAATTAGTTATGATTTTTCAAAGGTTTAAACCATTTTTAAATCATTTCTGAAATTACTTTCTGAAAATGAAAAGGATTTTAATTAAAAAGGCTGCTGACGTCCGCATGACATCAGCGTTTCTCGGTTCGTGGGTTGTTAGTGGGCTGAAAGTGCCACTAGGCCGGAAGCGGCCTAGTGGGCTCGGCCCAACTAGCCCAGAGACCAGAAGTCCAGGGATAGTCCCTGTTCTCTTGCGCGTGGCGTTGCTGGGCTGTTAGCGGGCTGCTGCCTTAGATGGACCTTAGTCCAGCCGGCAGCCCGTTTGAGGTTTTAGCGGCACGCCCCTAACACGCGTGCCCACTAGGTGTTCGACGCCCGGCCGGGGTTCCCCCGTGGCGGGGCGGCGCGTCACCGCACTCCGACCGGAGCGCTTCGCGCTCATCTCCCGGGTGGTTGACGCGTGCATCGGGGATCGACGCCTTGGTCGCGGCACGACGCCGGGGTGCACCGGCCGGTCGGGCGCCGTGCCGCGTCCTCGCGCTCGGCGTGCGCCGCGTTGACCCCGGTAGGCCGGGTTCGAGCCCGTCGCCGCCGGCGCATCGCGGCACGGTGTCCGGCGCCTCTCACCCGCAAGGAAACGTGTGGGACGATGTCACACCCGACTTTCCGAAGAAAACCAAGTGCATACCTATATGCATGCCGGGATCAAGTTTCATGCATATAGTGACAAATAAGTGAATACGAAACAACGGTATCACATAAGAAAAAGAAAGATTATCGAGAGATTTACGCTTAATCCCGGAAACGAAAGCTCCAAACATCACGGGCGATCGACGGGGGTTGCGTACGCCTAGCACCGGCAACATCTTCACAAGACTTCAAAATAGCTTCCTCCTTCGAGCAACAATGTTTATAGCAAGGGTGAGCACTTGTCGTACTCAGCAAGTGTGGGAAAAGAATGAATGCAAAGGCTTTATAGTGGACCGGCTCAAAGCATTTAAGCAATTTTAGTTGGTCAAGTTTTATTAGCACCGATTACTAATAAAGTATAAGTATATAGCAACCCATGATTATCATAAAGAGACAGATAAGATACGCCATAAGCATATGTCAAGCATAACCGAGAGAGAGCGATTTAAGTCCATCTTCAAGTTCAATTATCATGTGAGGGTCCGGGCGCCCGTGACCGTGGGCACGGCTAATCGATTAGTTTTACACTCGGCAGGTCGTACATCTTTACCCACAAGTCGCGTAAAAGTCCCGAAGAACTTTAGACCCAACCATGCGGTGCTAGCTAGGCACCATACCACACTTCCGAGGTGTGATTGCATAGGGACGCTACGAGGCCGTTACAAAGATCCCCCGGATGTAGGCGTCCGCTAGGTTACCCGGTCGGTGCAACGTATAAAGCTCCCGGACGAGTACCGTGTCTTAGCCAAGCCCACACCTACGCCCGAGCAGTCCATACGCCACTACCCGCCGCCCCCAACCCTTATCGGGTAAAGCATACCTAACACCAAGACAGAGCCATATGTCTTGTGGTAGCACTTGTTTTCTTGAACAATCCAAATAAAGCATTTGGGGCTCTGAAAAAAGATTTTAGAGCCTTTTAATAAATAGAATTAGCTCAGGGAAAAATGAGATTAAATCCCGGAAAAATCCGGAAAATCCTCGGGAGAGTTTGGACAGCTCCTAAACGCATTTTTGAAACCTTTTGCACTCAAGAACCACTAGATGCATCGGCATGAATGCAACACTCTCAACTTTTATTTAATTTAGAAAATCAAACAAAGGATTTTTTTTCCTATACTATATTCCCTGTAAAGAAAAATAAATGTTGGAAAATTTTTAAAATTATGTGAAAATCGTTATTTAATTACTTTCTATTCACATCCTGAAATTGGAAATTTCAGGGTGTGACAGACGAAGCCCGCTCCACACATGAGTGCACGCACGGCGACGCCGAGCCCGAGTCGAAAATCGCCCCGAGACTCGAGCGCGTCGCGGCGGCCTCCCATGCGGCTCGGGCGGCCGACGACCAAGCACGAAGCACGCGGGGGCGTGCGGCGGCCACGGCCGTGCCTAAAGCACGCGCGGCCTCGCCTCACGCGCCCGGCGCAGCCACCTGAAGGTCAGGGGCGCGGCACGAGGCGGCGCACTTCGTTCCCTGCACAAGAAGTTCCCGGCTCGATGGCCGGTGCTCACACGGGTCGACGGTGTAGTCGTGGCCAGCTCGGGGTAGACGGTGGCGCGGCGTAGGTGTTCCCAGTGGCGTAGGCGTTCCCGACGGCGGCGCAGCTGTTCTTGCTCCGATCCGGCTCCTCCCCCAACACGGACAACCTCCTCTCCTTTCCTTGTGACGACGGGAGCGGCCTCCGAACTTGGCGCGTCGGCGGTGTCCCGGCGCCCGACTTGCTCCTCCTCGGCTCGGCATAGCGGCGGCGCCCCCTTCTCCCCTCCTCTCACGGCACACTCACAGGAGAAGAGAGAAGAGAAAACCCCAATGGGGTTGGTGGCTTGGGCACCTGGGGTTTCGCCCCCCTCTCGGATTTGTACCACGGTGGTGCGAGAGGCGACGCGAAAGCCCCGTCCTGCCCCCGGTTTGACCCCCCCAGGCGGCCGAGTTGGCACACGCCTCCGCCGCGCGGGGCCAAGCCTCGGGAAAGCGAGGCGCGGGCGGATGGGTAAAATCCCCCCGGCCGGGTACCAACTCGCGCGCGCGCGTGGCGACTCGGCGTCGGGCCGGTCGGGCGGCCGTCCCATCAAGCGCGCGCGTGCGGGCATGGCCAGGTGAGCACGGGTCGGCAGCGAGGAGGAAAAGGGTGAGAGGAAAAAGAAAGAGGTGGCTGACAGGGCTGCCCCACCAGTCAGCGAGAGAGAGTTAAAGAAAAGGGATGCTGCTAGCGGGCTGGGCTGCGGTGGTTCTGAATTGGGCCGGTGAGGCTAGATGGGTCAACAAGCTGACTTAGGGGGCTGCCGGCCCATGCAGATGGTTAGGGCTTTGGAAATAGATTTGAAAATAGGTTTAAGTTTAAGTTTGAATTTGATCCCTTTCCAAATTCAAACTTCACACAAATAAATTCCAAATAAATCCAAAAAAGCCAAATCATATATTTTTACCATAATTTGAATTTATGTTTTTATAAATGGGTCATAAAGGTGGAGATTTTAGGAGAGGGCTAGCAATTTGGTTTGAAAATTGTTAGCACTCAATTCCAATCAAAAAGTTTTAAATTTTCGCAAAAATTTCACACCTAAATTCTTGGTTTGTTACAAGATGACCCTAGCTTGCAAGTATGGATTGGATGTCATTACGACAATGACAGTAACTGGGTCTTGTTACATGGTGAGATTGAGGTATACTTGACACTTGTTTTCTTGGTTGTTGTGTAGGTGGTAGTTTCTGATACAAGTTCTGATATGATCTTATTTTGCTTATTCTACTTTCCTCTGATGTTAGTAGCATCTAAAATATTTCCTCTTATTTGTAAATGCATAACTTGCTCACTGCTAATATATGGATTTACTTAGTGCAGATCCAGGTAATTTATTTAGTGCATTCTATATCACTAATAAAGTTTTTGGGTTTGCCGTCCAAAATCCCATTATGAACCTTTCGTCTTGGTCTGATTGATCTACTCTTTGAGTTGGAGAAACAAACCTATGAATGGCATTACTGAACACATATAATTCTACTTTCTGAGCACATATATTATACATGCAAGTAGTTGTATTAATTATTTTTACAGTATTCAAAATGAGTTATTTAAGAAACAAAAAGGATTATTTGTTTAAATAAGGACAAATCATGTGTTGTTAAAATATAGGTTTCGTGCCATCCTTTGGTTTCATACTTTCAGGCATGCGATTGCATTACAATAGTTACTTGCCTTGAATGACGATACTTTTTTATTAGTAGTGATTGTTAGGAAACGGGGCATGCACATAGTCATTCAGGAAAAGTAGGATCCAAGCACAAATTGGACCTACTAAGATTTGGATAAACTTAGAAGAATAAAGTTTCAGGGTTGTTCAATATTGTAGCTCGCTTACATGTTCAACATTGTAGTATAGCTGAGGTACAATTCATCTTTCTATGTGACACACTGACACTTTATATATTTTTTTGTAAAATAAGGCTATGTATTGTCACACCCGACTTTCCGAAGAAAACCAAGTGCAAACCTATATGCATGCCAGGATCAAGTTTCATGCATATAGTGACATAAAAGTGTATACAGAAACAGTATCACGTATGAAAAAGAAAGATTATCAGAGATTTACGCTTAATCCTGGAAACGAAGGCACCAAACATCACAGGCAATCGACTGGGGGTTGCGTACGCCTAGCACTCCACAACATCTTCACGTCATCTTCATGTAGCTTCCTCCTTCTGAGCAACAATGGTTATAGCAAGGGTGAGCACTTGTCGTACTCAGCAAGTGTGGGGAAAAGAATGAATGCAAAGGCTTTATAGTGGACTGGGCTATAAGCATTTAAGCAATTTTAGTTGGTCAAGTTTTATTAGCACCGATTACTAATAAAGTATAAGTTTATACCAACCCACATTAAGCATAAGATAAGAAATACGCCACAAGCACATGGCAAGCATAACCGGAGAAAGAGCGATTTAAGTCCATCTTCAAGTTTAGTTATCATGTGAGGGTCCGGGCCGCTCTTGATCGTGCGCACGGCTAATCGATTAGTTTTACACTCTGCAGAGGTTGTACATCTTTACCCACAAGTCGCGTAAAAACTCCGAAGAGTTTTGCACCCAACCACGCCTTTGTGCAAAAGTAGGCACAATACCACACTACCGAGGTGTGATTGCATAGGGACGCTACGAGGCCTTTACAAAGAGTCCTCCCGTGCGTATTAGTCCATAGTAGTATGTCATAGAGGCTATCTTTCGTACCACACTTCTATTACGGACGGTCGGCCATAGAGCACTTCCGTTCCAAGACCACTCCGAATAAAAGTTAACATTTGGTTTACGAAAACCGAGATAAAGATCTAATTAACTTTTATGTACAAAAACATGTGATAAAAACATTAATCAAATTAAATTTGCTTATGAAAAATGGTGTATAGATCTATATTACTTTTATTTATAAAATACATGCATAACTAGTCATTAATCAAAATTATTATTAATTTTATTCTCAGAAACAAAACATGGTGAAAACACACCACTAACGCGTGCTTTACATTATTATGGACCTAACGCAACTTGAACGGATGAAATCGGAGCTAAAACGAAAAAGATACGAGAAAAACAAGATTGTAAGGACTCGTTCGCGATTAACCGTAGATTTCGGGGGTTAGCAAAGAAAACTCCCGAGACACATCAAACGGTGCTCGCGAAAGGATCTAATGCGGGGGTTAGATCCGCAAAAGGGCTCGGGTGGGATTTAGTTGTGAAGATCTAATAGATCTAGGGGTTTTTACGCAAGATTTACAAGACACAAGAAAAGATCTAAAAATTACCACGGAAGACAGGGACTTGGATGCAAATCCACCTTATCTTCAACCTCCAGAACTCGCACACAGGAGCACCTGCAGGGGGCGGCGGCGGCCCTGGTGGCCAAGGGCGCCGGTGCTCCGGGCACGAAGGAGCTCGATTGAGGCACGGAACGGGTAGAGGAGATCGAGACGAACACGATGGTGGTGCTCACCGGTGCGGAGGACAACGGAATCGGCCGGAATCGAAGAGTCAACGCCGGCGGATTTCGGTTCCAGGAGCGGCGGCGCTGCTCGACTCCGGCGGCGCGGGCGGCTCGGGGCGTAGGGCGGCGCGCGCGCTAGGGCACGCGCGCGCGGGGGCGGCTCCCTTTAAATGGGGGCGCGGGGCGGCTAGCGCGCCGCCCCGGGCGGCGGCGCCGCCGGTCGAGGCCGCCTCGGCCTCGGCCGAAGGCCGGGCCGGGCCCCGCCGGGCCGGCGGGCCGGGCCGGCGCGGGCGGGCCGAGGCGAGCCGGGTCGGGCCTCCGGGCTCGGCCCGGTTAGATAGGAAGTTTTTTTTTTGAAATATTTTTTCCGTGAAAAGATAAATCCGAGAATTATCTAGATAAATCTATAAAGCCACGAAAAATACCCGAAAAATCGCAAAAATTTCAGGAAAAATTCCTAGAGATAGATTAAGACATGAACAATCCAAATAAAGCATTTGGTGCTCATGAAAAATATTTTAGAGCCTTCTAATAAATAGAAATAGCTCAAGGAAAATGAGAATAAATTCCGAAAAAATCCGGAAAATTCTCGGGAGAGTTTGGACAAACTCCCTAAACGCATTTTTTTGAAACCTTTTGCACTCGGGAACCACTAGATGCATCGGCATGAATGCAACACACATAACTTTTATTTAATTTAGAAAATCAATCAAAGGATTTTTCCTATACTATATTCCCTGTAAAGAAAAATAAATGTTGGAAAAATTTTAAAATTATGAGAAAATCATTATTTAATTATTCTTTCTATTCACATCCTGAAATTGGAAATTTCAGGGTGTGACAAATCTACCCCCCTTAAAAGGAATCTCGTCCCGAGATTCGAAAAAGGCTAGCAAGAGACAAGGGTTTCTTCCGAACTCTTTTCATATCCTTCAACAATATTCTTCCTTTCATATTACGAAAAACTTTCCACACCTAACTTATACCAACGTCCTTAAATATCGGGGGTTTTGTCTTGCTTGTGTCGTTGTCGCCATTCCTTCTTAAAATGACGATCTAGAAACTTCTTCGGGCACTGTTGATAAAGTGTCCACCAGCTTTGCAATAGAAACAAGCTTTACTTTCCCTAATGTTGCGACGATTCTGTGGTGTCTCATAAATCACTGGTATTGTGACACCATGAGGATATTCTAGATATGCATCTTCATTGTGATCTTCGAAAAACCTTGGGCTTGAGACATATGATGTAGGTGACAATTGTTATTGGCTTCCCCTGGATATTCTCGTTTTCTCTTCTTACTCATGATCTCCCGTAGCTTGCTTTCTAGCCCAACGGCTTTGTTGATTAAATCTTGTAGATCGGAGTATTCATGTAGGCTTAGTATACTTTGAAGATCTTCATTCAACCCTTTGATGAAATGCTCTCGTTTCTTCTTATCACTCTCAGCCGATCTTGGGGCATATAGAGATAACTGAATAAACTTATCCCCGTATTCGATTCCCGTCATCTGTCCTTGCTTTAAGTTAAGGAACTCCTTCCTCTTGAGCTTCATCGCACTCACAGGAGTATGGTGTAAGATAAAGTTGTCTTTGAATTCCTTCCACACAATACTCTCAGGTTGCTGATGTCCATTGATGTAAGAATTCCACCACTCTGAAGCTGCTCCTGTAAGTTGCCAAGATGCATACAAAGCTTTCTCTCCATCATTGCATTGTACCACATCTAGCTTCTCTTCAATTGTCTTGATCCAGTCTTCAGCTTCTAAGGGATATGTGGTACTGGAGAACATTGGCGGCTCAGTCCTCATGAACTCTGCATACTTATCGTCTGAGGGTGGATATGATAACCCATCTTGATTGTATCCATAGTCACCATTGTTCTCATAGCTTTCTCCTTGGTTACCTCCTTCTTGGTTTCCCATCTGGTTGGTAGGTAAAGATATGATCAGAAGGGGGACAAGAGTAGTGCAAAACGAGTGGGGGAGAACAAGGAGGTGGGAGGTACAAAAGAAGAACCCAACTAAGCAACTGATGTTATTGCGGATGTAAGACCCACAATACACCAACACTCACTTCAAAGAAACGAATCAATCATATCCATAAAACCAAGCATCATCATGCAAGCACACAATTCCACCAATCCAGGCATAGCTAAGGGAACGATACTACACGTTGTTAAATAAGTCAGGGGTATCCTCCTAATAGATCAGATGTAGCTCCTAGAAAAAATATCCATAAATAATGGATTTTTCCCAGATCAAGGAGTACGAAATTATGAGTTCAACCCAACTGGAATCACCTCAATGGGAGGTTCGAACTCCGTATATGAATTAAAGAAGACGGCTATGTCAGCAGTGTTAGCAGATTCTGAATGCTCCACTAATTCGTATGTATCTCCCTCGATACAAAACGAATACTGCTGAATTTTGGACAGAGTGAAGCTGATGAAATTCCTGAACTACTCCAATTGGATTTACCTCAATCGGAGGTCTATAGCCCGAGATATAGAATATTGAAGGTAACTAGGTCAGCAGAGTTTACAGTTTCTGATAGCTCCAATGCTTCGAGCATAGCTCCTGGAACATGTACTGGGTAGGGCTGAATTTTTGATAGAAATTCACTTATGAAATTTAGGAAATAAACCAACTGTTTTCATGTCGATCGGAGTTCTGTAGCTCGAGATAAAATTAAAACAGCGCTGATGTGTCGGAGAGCTGCGCGAATAGATGGAATGTTAAGGGTAACAATTCCACCAATCAATCAAGGGGGTGTTATTGCTTGAGACAACGGACATGTGAGAACGAAGAGATTTTCAAGGAGGGTGCAGATAAATATACAAGAATTCATGGTATGGAGAAAAGAAGATGGCTAAAATGTGAGATCCTTCATCGAGAGAGGTCAAGGATACGGTAAGAAGGGACTTGTAGAACAAAAGAGGCATTAAGAAACGACCGAGTGCTAACTAGGCTTACGTCCTACGGTCGATACGGCTACGATACCACTCTGTCACACCCGACTTTCCGAAGAAAACCAAGTGCAAACCTATATGCATGCCGGATCAAGTTTCATGCATATAGTGACATAAAAGTGTATATAGAAACAAGTATCACGTATGAAAAAGAAAGATTATCGAGAGATTTACGCTTAATCCCGGAAACGAAGGCACCAAACATCACAGGCAATCGACTGGGGGTTGCGTACGCCTAGCACTCCACAACATCTTCACGTCATCTTCATGTAGCTTCCTCCTTCTGAGCAACAATGGTTATAGCAAGGGTGAGCACTTGTCGTACTCAGCAAGTGTGGGGAAAAGAATGAATGCAAAGGCTTTATAGTGGACTGGGCTATAAGCATTTAAGCAATTTTAGTTGGTCAAGTTTTATTAGCACCTGATTACTAATAAAGTATAAGTTTATACCAACCCACATTAAGCATAAGATAAGAAATACGCCACAAGCACATGGCAAGCATAACCAGAGAGAGAGCGATTTAAGTCCATCTTCAAGTTTAGTTATCATGTGAGGGTCCAGGCCGCTCTTGACCGTGAGCACGGCTAATCGATTAGTTTTACACTCTGCAGAGGTTGTACATCTTTACCCACAAGTCGCGTAAAAACTCCGAAGAGTTTTGCACCCAACCACGCTGTGCAAAAGTAGGCACAATACCACACTACCGAGGTGTGATTGCATAGGGACGCTACGAGGCCTTTACAAAGAGTCCTCCCATGCGTATTAGTCCATAGTAGTATGTCATAGAGGCTATCTTTCGTACCACACTTCTATTACGGACGGTCGGCCATAGAGCACTTCCGTTCCAAGACCACTCCGGAATAAAAGTAGCCATAAAAGCATTCCTCCGTACCCAACCTACTATGCGAGTAATAACCACACAAAGACTTCCCTAATTACTCGGCCCAGACCAGAGCCATATAGTTCTTGTGGTTGCACTGTTGTCCTGGGTGGTTCTCCATGTTCCGATTAATCATATGGTCTTGTATTAAGCAATCAAGGATATAGCATAAAGGTATAACATGATTCATCATTAATGTTCATTAAAACCACCATAACCTGGGTATAGCAACTAAGCATAGCTACCCAACATAAAGATAAACCCGTTTGATCAAGGCGCGGGAGAAATAACACTAGTCAAACCTTAAACATGGGTCCCATCATATTTAATGCAAGCATATGCAATGAGTGATTAAATATAGTTCTTAGGACAAAAGATCAAGGACACACTTGCCTTTAACCAAAGTAATGTCGTTGCTCAGAATATCTTCAACTTCAAGCTCTTCCAAGCTTCTCGAACGGCGTTCACTCTAAGCGCATCAATCATCGGGCACAAACATACACAAAGCAAACAAACACATATACTAAGAAACAAGCACCAATCAAAAGAAAACTTTAAAAGAACGCACTGAAGGAGAGGCTTGATTAGATGGATCACTAAAGAACACAAGGTGTACTTGGCTTGGTTAGCTTTAAAGAGATGGTTATGAAAGATTGAGCATGAACTGGAAAGGTCACACTAAGATTGAGCTAAGAAAAGAACGTCTAACGAACGTTTTGCATAAATGAGAGAGCAAGGCTATGAGCTAGGTTCATTTTAATTAACAAAACAAATATAAAGGATATTTCAGAAATAAAATACCCTATGTTGACATTAATGCAATATTAAACTTTATTTATGAAACCGGTGTAAAGAACTAGTCAAGTTTTATTAATAAAGATTCATATATGATTAAACCGATTAAACATTTAATTTAGAAAAACTAAACTATATGAACAATCTAAACGAAACTTTGTGATTCGAGTAGATCATATTATTGTTAAAAACATTATGGTATTGGCATTAATCAATTTAATATTTATTATAAAAGCCGATGTAAAAGCCTAAGCAAATTTTAATTAGAAAAGATTAATTAACGATTACGCAAATTAACATTTGGTTTACGAAAACCGTGATAAAGATCTAATTAACTTTTATGTACAAAAACATGTGATAAAAACATTAATCAAATTAAATTTGCTTATGAAAAACGGTGTATAGATCTATATTACTTTTAGTTATAAAATACATGCATAACTAGTCATTAATCAAAATTATCATTAATTTTATTATCAGAAACAAAACATGGTGAAAACACACCACTAACGCGTGCTTTACATTATTATGGACCTAACGCAACTTGAACGGATGAAATCGGAGCTAAAACGAAAAAGATACGAGAAAAACAAGATTGTAAGGACTTTGTTCGCGATTAACCGTAGATTTCAGGGGTTAGCAAAGAAAACTCCCGAGACACATCAAACGGTGCTCGCGAAAGGATCTAATCTGGGGGTTAGATCCGCAAAAGGGCTCGGGTGGGATTTAGTTGTGAAGATCTAATAGATCTAGGGGTTTTTACGCAAGATTTACAAGACACAAGAAAAGATCTAAAAATTACCACGGAAGACGGGGACTTGGATGCAAATCCACCTTATCTTCAACCTCCCGAACTCGCACACGGGAGCACTGCAGGGGGCGGCGGCGGCCCTGGTGGCCAAGGGCGCCGGTGCTCCGGGCACGAAGGAGCTCGATTGAGGCACGGAACGGGTAGAGGAGATCGAGACGAACACGATGGTGGTGCTCACCGGTGCGGAGGACAACGGAATCGGCCGGAATCGAAGAGTCAACGCCGGCGGATTTCGGTTCCAGGAGCGGCGGCGCCGCCGACTCGGGGCGGCGCGGGCGGCTCGGGGCGTAGGGCGGCGGCGCGCTAGGGCACGCGCGTGCGGGGGCGGCTCCCTTTAAATGGGGGCGCGGGGCGCCCGGCGCGCCGCCCCGGCCGGCGGCGCGCGCCGGTCGAGGCCGCCTCGGCCTCCGGCCGAAGGCCGGGCCGGGCCCCGGCCGGGCCGGCGGGCCGGGCCGGCGCGGGCGGGCCGAGGCGAGCCGGGTCGGGCCTCCGGGCTCGGCCCAGTTAGATAAGAAGTTTTTTTTTGAAATATTTTTCCTGTGCAAAGATAAATCCAGAATTATCTAGATAAATCTATAAAGCCACGAAAAATACCCGAAAAATCACAAAAATTCCAGGAAAAATTCCTAGACATAGATTAAGACATGAACAATCCAAATAAAGCATTTGGTGCTCATGAAAAAGATTTTAGAGCCTTCTAATAAATAGAAATAGCTCAAGGAAAATGAGAATAAATTCGAGAAAAATCCGGAAAATTCTCGGGAGAGTTTGGACAGCTCCCTAAACGCATTTTTTTGAAACCTTTTGCACTCGGGAACCACTAGATGCATCGGCAAGAATGCAACACACATAACTTTTAATTAATTCAGAAAATCAATCAAAGGATTTTTCCTATACTATATTCCCTGTAAAGAAAAATAAATGTTGGAAAAATTTAAAAATTATGAGAAAATCGTTATTTAATTATTCTTTCTATTCACATCCTGAAATTGGAAATTTTAGGGTGTGACATGTATATAGATAAATCATCTTCCAGAAAATACTAGCTGATATATGCAGTCTCATTATCTAAGCTTTAGATAATGACAAAAATTGGGTTAATTAGTTATTCACAGGAGGCTTGCCTGTGTAAAAGGACTTAAATTATTTTCTCTTATCATGTGTGCTTAATTTGGGGAATCATTTTCACAGATAATATGTATGTGTTGGCCTTTTTATCCGGTTAGAGCTAGAGATTGAACTATTTATAGGTGTTCTCTATATTTTTTCAGCATATTCTGTATGTAACCAAAAAGACAATAAGGGAGCTAGCAACCTGTTGACGGATGTGACAGACACCGCTAATGTAGGCAGCTGAATCGAGTCTCTAGCTCATCAAAGAGTGGTGCTATTGTTCTCGAGTCTATGTTTAGTAAGGTGTTTCCCTCTCAGATATATTCTAATGCCAAAACATGAACAAAAATAATTTAAGATCAGGTGGATAGGTTGCATCTCAATTGCATTTCTAATTAAGTTTTTGGTTTTTAGAACTTTTCTTGCTATTTGATCAATTACTATCTCGAGATGAAATACCAATTTTCACACAGCAGCAACTGCTCTGCCACGGTGCAGTGGCACTTAATTGGGTGGCAGCATGGGATATTAAACATATGCTGCTGAGTTTCTCGACTTCTGTGATTTGGTCTCACAATTCTCACCTTCCACTAAATAGCAATCTTTACGGACAGTTGTTGTGCAAGCTGCCTCCCAGTTTTGCATGCAGGAGAAATCTTCAAATCATTTCGAACAAGGCTCAGACTGTATCTAGCAAGAAGAAACATCATTGTGAGCATTTTTTCCTTCTCTTCAACTCATTCTTTGTTTCTTTCAAACAATACTGATCCTGTTTGTATCTTATCCTTAGGCATCCATAGGTGGAGCTTGATGCCATCCCCAAGATGGGAGAGTGGATGCCCCAATGCCGATTCCTTCTGCTGATTCATAGTTGTACTGGAAGGGACCAAGAACAAAGAAGCTAGGAAGTAGAGTGCTCTATTGTCAAGGGCGTTCCGATCTAGAGACGGCGGACCTCGGCTACGGAGTTCGTACCCGCGGTCCGTGATAGCCGGCAGGGTTATGCCCCCTTGCCGCTGATCGCCGTCGCCGGGTTATACCCCCTGGCTGCCGACGTGGGAGGAAGGAGGAGGAGATTAGATGGTTGATAATTGCTCCCCTATCCAAAGTGCGATTACAGATATATATGGCCGACGGCCCAACTAACTTGGAGTAACAATCTCCACAAATCTAGGAACTAAAATAGAAACACGATATCCTTCCTTCTAGCCACCGGTGGAGCCGGCGCCTGCCACATCTCCCTGCGTGGCCCTTGCGAGCTGCTCGGCGCGCTCCACTGCACGACGTACGTCCCGGGCTCTGCGACGCCTAGTATACTTGCGCCCGAACATGACATCTCCCTCCCCGTCGAGAGTCAGCTCGTCCTCGAGCTGAAATGCCGGGTACTTGGCCCGGAACGCTGCCGTGTCCTCCCATGTGGCTGATGCAGCGGAGGCGCCTTTCCACTGGATGAGGGCGTGGGGCACACCATCGATGAGGCGATAACGCACGGCACGCGCAGGCTCGGGGTCGATGGCGCCATGGCGAAGCGGTGGCATCGGTGGTGGCGCAGCCGGCGGTGCACCCTGGAACTTCTTCAATACCCCGACGTGGAAGACGTTGTGAATGCGGGCGCCGGATGGAAGGTCGAGCCGAACAGCGACGTCGTTGATGAGTTCGATGACGCGATATGGTCCGCAGAAACGGGGCTTGAGCTTGCCGCCGGTGGCCTGAGGCAGCGAGGACGCCGTGCGTTGTCGGAGACGAAGAAGAGCCCAGTCACCGACCTGATAACTGACCTGGCGATGGTTGCGGTCGTAGTACAACTTCTGGGTGGCTTGAGCTTGCTCCAAGCGGCAGCGGATGTCGGCCAAAAACTCCTCGCGCTCCGCCATGGTTTTGGCGACGGCCGGCCCCCGGTGTCGCCGCGCTCATAAGAGCGGATCGAGGGCGGGTCACGTCCGTAGACGACGCGGAACGGCGTCTCCCGCAGCCGACGACCGATAGGCGGTGTTGAACAGGTACTCCGCCCAAGGTAGCCAACGTAGCCACTGTCGTGGCCGGTCTCCCGTCAAGCACCTCAAGTACATAATGATGACGCGGTTGGCCGACTCGGATCGCCCGTCCGACCGGGGGTGGAACGCCGTCGTCATGTGGAGCTTAGTACCCATCGGTCGCATTAGCTCCCGCCAAAACAACGAGGTGAAGACGGTGTCCCGATCGGAGACCATGGATCGGGGTACCCCCGTGCAAGCGGACGACTTCATTGAAGAAAGCCCGGGCGACGGATTCGGCGGAGTACGGATGCGCCAAAGGAATGAAGTGGCAATATTTGCTCGGGCGGTCCACCACCGTGAGGATCACCGACTTCCGCGGACGCGAGGTAGGGCCTCCACGAAATCCAGGCGCGATGTCCGTCCATACACCCGTCGGCACTGGCAGCGGCAGTAAGAGGCCTGCCGGGTGTAGGTGTTCGGACTTATGACGCTGGCACACACCACATGATCTCACGAAGTCCTGCACAAGCTGTTTCATGTTAGGGAAGTGAAAATCGCGCCGCAGGCGGTGGAGGGTGCGCTGGACGCCGTCGTATGGACCTCCACCGGGCCCACTACCTCGGTGGGTACCAGGACCGACTACTCGGTGGGCCCCTGGGACTACCCGACTTGCGCTACACGGCACCTGAAGGCGTGGAGCACAAGGACAGCACAGGAGTAGTACTCGGATAGGACTCTGTACATGTTCCGCACTGTGTAGAGGTCTCCTAGACGTACTCGACTAGTACTCCTTCCCTACTCCGACTTGTAACCCTGCCTCCCGGACTATATAAGGCGAGGCAGGGACCGATCCCAGGATCACCTCATCCAATCTCAACTCACGGCGCACCGTTGCACCATCCTGTAACCGTGCCCTATCAATCCGTAGCTACGCAACATACGGACGTAGGGTATTACGCACCTCGCGGCCCGAACCTCGTCTAAATTGTGTGCCACGTGCCTCTTCCTTCGAGTTACCGATCTCGGCGAGTCACATTCATCTACTTCGGGTACTCCCCGTAGTAGGTTGCCGGTCCAAAACACCGACACCGGCGCGCCGGTAGGGGGCTCTCGCTCGAGATCACATGGCGAACTCGACGGCTTCCGTTCTCATCAAGCCAACCGCCGCCTTCAACCGCGGTGACACCTTCGTCTTCGGCGCCTGGGTCTGCACTGCTGATGGCGCGGGCTCCTTCCAGCGCCGCTTGATCATGCAACCCGACTCGAGGACGGACGCGTGACGCTTCCCGAAGTTGTCACGGGCAAGCTCGCCGCAAGTTCGGCGAAATTTCGCTCTCCAACCTCCACGCTGACTTCGAGCTCGAGTCCGTCTCCAACTCGAACCCGACGTCGCCATGGGCCATCGCATGCGAGCCGGCTCCTCAGCCATCGCGAGCGGTCCCCTCTCCACGTCGGCGCTCCGTGCGTGGCCCTCGCGTTCCCAGCCGGGCCCGCACGGAGGCTTCTACGCCACGCCGGGCCGGCAAGGAGCCCGTAACCGAGTACAACTCGGACTCCGACGCCGTCTCCAACCGCGTCTCGGACTCCGGCCCTCTCTCCGAGTTCTACTCGAACCCGGACTACGAGTTCGACTTCGGGTCGGACCCCCGAGGAGCCCGAGTCCGAAGACAACTCCTCCGAGCTTCCCTTGTCGGGGCCGGCCTCCGGGCCGGTTATAAGATCAACGCCGGCCGGGAGATACGTCTGCGGCCGGACCGCAAACCCGCCGAGCCGACAACGAGAGGACTCACGCTACGTCGCCTACATCGACTCGCTACCGTTCCGGAGGGAACACCACTAGCCCAAGCCGACTCAACCACACCAACCGAGGTGGCACCTTCGAGCCAAGCTTGGGTACCCCCGACCGTCAAGTCTTCATGGCCGCCGGCGACACCCCGGAACCTCGAGCACGGCCGCGGACAAGTACTTGGAGGACATCTCCGCGGACGAGGCCGTCCGCCGATGCCCCCGCGGACGAGACCGACGCCGGCGGGGACGCCGGCGCGAACGTAACAGGAAGCGCAACGAACGACGCCGGCGGCTCGGGGAGACAACCTCCCCATCCGCAACCTTGCGGAAGCTCTCGGCGGTCGAGAGCAGAGTTCACACCACTCCCCGAGCGATGCCTCATGTCGATCACGGCCGATCGCACGGCGAGCTCGGGGCATACGGGCCGGAGAAGTCATCGCCAAGCTCGCCGAGGAAGCTTACTTCATGCGGGTCGACAAGAGAGTCGGCCAACCTCTCCCCGCCCAAGCCTCGCGACAACGAGGCTACTAGTCGCAAGGTCGACCCCCGGCCCTAACCGTACTCGGGCGACATCCCGGCGAACCAAACCGTCGACGCTCCACCGCCGGCGGACCCTCACGACAAGACAACGTCAACCGAGAAGTTGTCCCCCACCGTGCTTCGGCCGGTGGTGGCGGCAACGACCCCGACGACGGCGGCGGCGGCGGCGGCGGCTCCAACCACGGAGCCAACAAGAAAGCCGGAGGCGGCGGCGGCCGCGGCGGCCGCGGCCACGCGCATAGCCACGCCTCCGGCGCCTCTCACGGCGGGTACGATGCTCGCCGAGAGAATCGAAGAGTTGCGGCGAGAAGAAGTCGACGACCGCCGTGGCCGAAGGCGACGGCTTCCCCGCCTTCTCACCCGGCTCGTAATCGCTTCTCCCCGATAAGTTCAAGCCTTTGGGGATCACCAAATACGACGCGAAGCGGATCCCATCCGGTGGCTCCGATGCTACGCTCTTTCCATCGAGAACGCCGGCGGCAACGGCGACACCAAGTGCCTCTACTTCCCCTTCTCGCTCGGACCAAGCCCCACTCACGTGGCTCGAGTCGCCGGACAAGCACTCAATCGACGGGTGGGACCAGCGAAGGAGCAATTCACAAGCAACTTCGCGGGCGCCATGGGCCGTTCGGGTACTCGCATGGACCTTGCCATGATCAAGCGAGAACAAGGCGAGACCCTCCGCAAGTACATGCGCCGTTTCTTCGACAAGCGCGCTACCGTCGTGGACGTCACCGACAAGGAGGTCATCGACCTCTTCCGGAGACGGGCTCTACCATCGCCGCACCTTCGAGGACTTCGGCCGGCGCCGTCCCGAGTCCATTCCCCACCTCAAGGACATGATCACGTCCCGGGCGGATGAAGAGGACAAGGCCAACGCCAAGTACGACGCCATCCGTGGCAAGTCCAAGCGAGAACCAAGGCGGCGGCGGCGCCGGCAACCCAAACCAAGGCGGCCGCAACAACAACAACAACAACAACAACTTCTCGGGTCCCAACCGCAAGCGCAAGCCGAGACAACACCGTCGCGGCTATCCGGCGTCCCCCGAAAGGGAACTCGAAGAAGAACTCGGCGGGTTCAAAGACCTGGCCGAAGGAGAAGTGCCCGTGGCATCCAAACGGCAACCACACCACCGAGCGGTGCTACCGGCTCGGGCATGCGCTCAAGGATACGCCGGAGCCACCGCACCCTCACGATCGAAGAACAAGAAGAAGGACGGCGACGACTTCCAAGAACCCGAGAAGACCGTCAACGTCCTCTTCGGCGGACTACCCCGCGGGCGGGAGCGAAGGCTACTCGCCGTGAAGTGATGTCCATTGAACCGGCGGTTATGACCCCTCTCGGGTGGTCGGAGACGCCCATCACCTTCTCCCGCGCGGACCAATGGACCGGCTTCTCCGAACCGGGACGCTTCCCTCTCGTCCCGAAACCAACGAGTGGCGGGCTCTAAGCTCAACAAGGTGCTCATCGACGGCGGAAGCGGGCTCAACGTCCTCTTCACCAAGACTCTCGGGAAGATGAACCTTGACGTCACCCCCATGCTCGACAAGAGCGGCATGCCTTTCTACGGCATTGTCCCGAGCAACGCGGCTATCCCACCGGGCTCGGTGGTACGCCGATTACCTTCGGGGCGTCCCGCGACAACTACCGCACCGAGTACATCAAGTTCGAGGTCGCGGATATCGAGACTTCCTACCATGCCATCCTCGGCGGACCGGCCATCGCCAAGTTCATGGCGGTGCCCCACTACACATACTTGGTACTCAAAATGCCAAGCCCGGTGGCGTACTCTCCCTCCAAGGGGACTTGAAGATCTCTCACGACCGCGATACGAGGCCGTGGTGATTGCTTCGACAAATCAAGTACCCACCCCAATGATGGAGGTCTACGCCGCGTCGAAGAAGCTTGCCACAAGCGAACTCGACATCCCGCAGAAGTCGACGGCGCCAACAAGCCTCGGCCACCCGAGGAGGTGCTCACCAAGTCGGTCGACCTCGGAACGAGCGACCCCACCAAGACTACCACCATCGGGGCCGGCCTCGACCCCAAATAGGAAGACGCGCTCATCAGCTTCCTTCGGGCTAACCGCGACATCTTCGCGTGGAGGCCAGCGGACATGCCGGGGAGTGCCCAGGGAGCTGATCGAGCACTGCCTCAACGTCGACCCAAAGGCTACCCCCAAGCGACAACATCTCCGACGCTTCGCCGACGACAGACGGGATGCCATCAAGAAGGAGCTCGCCAAGCTACTCGGCTGCCGGCTTCATCGGAGAAGTCTTCCATCTCGAGTGGCTCGCCAACCCCGTCCTCGTCCGCAAGAAGAACTCGAACGAGTGGAGGATGTGCGTCGACTACACCGACCTCAACAAGCACTGCCCCAAGGACCCCTTCGGGTTGCCACGGATTGATCAAGTCATCGACTCCACGGCGGGCCGCGACCTGCTCTGCTTCCTCGGCGCTACTCCGGTACCACCGGATCGCAATCAAGGAGGAAGACCGAGGAGAAGACCGCGTTCATCACCCCGTTTGGCGCGTCTTGCTACACGACCATGTCTTTCGGGTTGAAGAACGCCGGCGCTACTTACCAACGGGCCATCCGGGCACAGCTTCAAGCGGCAACTCAACAAGAACGTCGAGGCCTACGTGGATGACGTGGTTGTCAAAACCCGGGGACTCCGGTACCCTCATCGACGACCTTGAAGAGACCTTCGCATCGCTACGCGAGTACCGCCCGGAAGCTCAACCCGAACAAGTGCGTCTTCGGCGTACCTTCGGGCAAACTACTCGGCTTCATCATCGGCCAACGTGGCATCGAAGCCAACCCCCGAGAAGATCTCCGCCATCACCGGCATGAAAGCTCCCACGAGCATCAAGGACGTCCGGAAGGCGACGGGGTGCATGGCGGCATTGAACGATTCATCTCGAAGCTAGGAGAACGGGGTCTCCCCTTCTTCAAACTACTCAAGCACCACGAGAAGTTCGTGTGGACTGCAGAGGCGGACCAAGCCCTTGCCCGGCTCAAGGACTTCTGTCGAAGCCCCCGGTCCTCACGGCTCCCTACAAGGGCGAGCAGCCGCTCGCTGCTCTACCTCGCTGCGACTACTCACGTGGTCGATCGCCATCGTCGTCGAGCGGCGGGGAAGACGGCCACGCCTACCGGTCCGGCGCCCGGTCTACTTCGTCGGCGAGGTTCTATCGAGTCCAAGGCTCGCTACCGGCCCGTGCGAAGCTCCCTGTACGCTCTACTCATCACCTCGCGGAAGCTACGACACTACTTCCGGGAGTACTCGGTCTCCGTCGTCACCGACTACCCACTCGGCGACATCCCGAGGAACCCGGACGCCACGGAAGGATCTCCAAATGGGCCGTCGAGCTCGGCGCCCTCACCATCGACTTCAAGCCACGCACGGCCATCAAGTCGCAAGCTCTAGTCGACTTCATGGCGAGTGGCGGGAGAACCGGCTACCTACTCCCACCGTGCGACCGAGCATTGGGTGATGTACTTCGACGGCTCACTCAACCTCGAGGGCGCGAGGCGCGGGGGTACTCCCCGATCTCCCCAACGGGCGAACAACTCAAGTACGTCTGCGCATCTTCTCGGAAGGTCTCGAACAACGAAGCCGAGTACGAAGCCCTCCTACACGGGCTCCGCCTCGCGGCTTCACTTGGCATCAAGCGGCTACTAGTCTACGGCGACTCCGCGGTGGTCATCAACCAAGTCAACAAGTCCCGGGACCGCAACAAGGAGAACATGGACGCCTACGCCTAGAAGTCCGCAAGCTCGAGAACAAATTTTACGGTCTCGAGTTCCATCACATCGTTCGCGACAACAACGTTGCGGCGGACGTCCTCTCGAAGCTCGGATCCACCCGCGCCCAAGTACCCGCGGGCGTCTTCGTCCATGAGCTTCACGCGCCATCCATCCCGGAGCCGGCGCCACCGACCCCTTGTCCCGGCTAACCAACCGGCCGGGCAGGAGGTCATGATGATCGACGTGGACCGGAGGCAACCCTTCATCGACTACCTCGGCGAGCGAGAAGGTCCCCTCCGACAAGAACGCAGCCGAACAACTCGTCCGCCGCGCCAAGTCTTACGTCCTCGTCGGCGACAAGCTTTACAAGCGAGGCGCATCTTCGGAGTACTCATGAAATGCGTTCCTCGCGAAGAAGGCAAGGACATCTTGGAGGAGATCCACAAGGGTGTGCGCGGCAACCACGCGTCCTCCCGCACGGCCGGTCGGCAAGGCCTTCCGGCGAGCCTTCTGCTGGCCCCACGGCCACGGGCGATGCCGAAGAACTCGTCGGACGGTGCCAAGGATGTCGGTTCTTCGCCAAGCGGCAACATGTCCCCGCCTACAAGCTAGTTACCATACCACCAACCCGGCCCTTTGCCTGGCGGGGGCTCGACATGATTGGGCCCCCGCCAAGCTGCGCCGGGGAGGATTCAACCGGGTGCGGTGGCTATCGACAAGTTCACCAAGTGGATCGAGGTCAAGCCGGTCACATGCCCCAAAGCCGACGAGTACTCGACTTCTGGATGAACTCGTACACCGCTACGGGCTACCCCACCGCATCATCACGGACACGGGGTCCAACTTCAACAACCACCGGTTACGGGAGTACCGCGAGAACGACGGAATCGACGTCGGATACGTCTCCGTCGCCCACCCACGGGCCAACGGACAAGTCGAGCGCGCCAACGGGATGGTGCTCGACGCCCTCAAGAAGCGGCTACACGACGCTGCTAACTCAAAAGGGGGCAAGTGGATCAAGGAACTACCCAACGCACTCTGGGGGCTGCGGACTCAACCATCCAAGCCAACGGGGCAATCCCCCCTACTTCCTGGTCTACGGCTCTGAAGCCATCCTCCCTGCCGATGTCATATGGAACTCGCCAGCAGTGGAGCACTACGACGAAGGCGTATCAGAAGACGACGGACGAGTTGATATCGACGGCCTCGAAGAAGCTCGGCCGTGCCGCCCTCGTCCAATCAGCAAGGTACCTGGAGGGTATCCGACGCTACCACGATCGCAACGTCAAGGAACGCTCCTTCAACGTTGGAGATCTTGTCCTCCGCCGTATCCCGAACACGGAAGGACTTCACAAGCTCGGCTCCCCACTCGGGAAGGACCCTTCACCGTGGCTAAGGTGGCCGGGCCGGGCTCCTACCGCCTCCAAACACTTGAAGGCGAAGAAGTCAACAACTCGTGGAACGTCGACCGGCTCCGTCGATTCTACGCCTAGTCTACTCGACTACTCCGGGGTTCAAGTCCACGCGACTACATCAACACCCCCTTGCCGCAAGCGACCCTCGAGGTCCACGGCTTCAAGTCTCCGGACTATTCTACTCCAGGTCCAGCCCGTGCGGCTACCTACGGACCCTGGGCTGCAATGAGCGTCAAGGACTCTAGCAGCGGTCTACCAAGAAGACCACACTCTAAGATCCAGCCTGCGCGGCTACTTACGGATCTGCGATCCAGCCTACACGGCTACCTACGGATCACTCACTGTAAGCGGCTACCCGCTCCAGTACTACTCAGCTGTAAGCGGCCCTCGGGTCCAAGCGACTACTTGTAACTACGGCCCTGGCCACCCAGGTGTACCTCTTCAGTAATAAAGTTCGATTGTTCATCAACTTCTTTACTGCCTACTCCCTGCGACGGGACTACTAAGCCGAGTACTACTACTCGCACCTACTCCACGATGGGCGCTCCGCACTCTGAGATCGCGGTTACGAGTACTCATTGATGGAACTTCACATTTCATTGATATATGAGATAGTTCATTACAACTGTTTCCTATACAACCATGGCTACTAGCTATCTATGCAGGGCTACTGGAGATTCAGCTTATCGGCTACACGCTCCGCGATGGGGAGCCATGCTCGCTCCCGACAACTGCGCATCTTGCTCATCCGAGCCGGTTGGCGGCTACCCCGCCGGCGACTACTTCCACCGGGGCCTTCGGGAAGTACGACTTCATGAAGGCCGGCCACTGCTTCGGGATTGACTTGGCCATGTGCTTCACGTAGGCGGCCGGCCGGCTTGGCGCCTCACGAAGTCGATCCGCCAACGGAGCAATCTTGGGGCCGCCGGGTGCGGCACCGGGAGCCTCGCGATCGGGAGGGCGGCCTCTTCAAGGTCCTTCGGTGGGCCCGGAGCGCCTCACGGTCCTCGTTCAACCTCGCAAGGATTTGTAGCGATTGACGAGATCCCGATCGGATGCAATTCTCAACTCCATGTGCTTCTCGCACTCGAAGGCCGGCTCCTTGTAGTCGAGTTCAAGTACACGGCGGGCTTCTTGCTCCCGGTAGAAGAGATTCTTCATGCCGATCTCCGAGCCCTTCGGACGCTCCACCTCGGTCTTCGAGTTCTACAACACGGGAACACAACAACGGGTCGAGCTTGATGACTCCTAACAAGTACCCGACGAGTCAAGAGACATACCTCTATTCTTGTTGCGGAGGCCCTTGTTCTTCCGCACCGGCTCGTCGCTCTTCGCCCGCAAGTCCATCACATCGTTGTGGTACTTGGCGAAGGCGGCGTCAAGCTTCGCATGGCTCCTCTTCTTCCCGCCGGCCTTCAACGTCTTCGACGGGGACGGCTTCATCCTCCAAGAACGGGGAGTTTTCACTCGCATCCGCTCGGGGGCTACCCTACAGCTTTCGGGTGGCGATGCGCTTGGATCTCTTGCGGCGGCGGTGCTCGTTGGAGTGGATCTACTTCAAGATTCAAGTGGCGAATGACTGCGGCTCACTTGGGTGAAAAACCCTAAGGGTTTCGGCTTGAATTTATAAGCCGGATCGCCTCGTAACGGGCGGCCGGATAAGTCCGCGCGTGGCTGACTCAGCGGCTGCGCGTGACTCTTCGTATTCTACTAGTCGACGTGCCTCACCTCGGTGGCTCGGCTACTTCTACTCGACTACCTGGGACGCGGCTAGTCTCAAGAGCATCTCAGGACACATTCTTCAAGAAGACCCTTCAATTCGAGAGGAAGTACTCGACTCAAGGCTCGGGGGCTCCGTGCCACGTGTCCTTCGGTTTTTTCTCTCCGGATTTTTCGGGGTTTTCTCGCGAAGGCTTCGGATAGATCCTCAGCCAGAGCCCGCGGCTCGAGGCTCGGGGGCTGCCCTACGTGGATTGCGGTTCCGCAAATCGTATCTTCTTGACGGCTCCGGCTTCAAGACAAGACAGGCATTTTTGAAGACCTTCGAAGGCGGATTTCAAGGACGCTTGGGACTACTCGAGAAGACTTCAAGATTGCTCAAACATCAGCTGGAGTACATTCCAGCCTCGGGATGCTTCGACTACTCTTGAGGACTTTTGACTTGTAGCACTCAGGGACGCTTGAGGACTACTCGTTAAGGCCGTCAAGACTACTGGAAGCTATCCTTCTCGACTACAAAGTACTCGGGGGCTTGTCGTATGGACCTCCCTGGGCCCACTACCTCGGTGGGTACCAGGACCGACTACTCGGTGGGCCCCTGGGACTACCCGACTTGCGCTACACGGCACCTGAAGGCGTGGAGCACAAGGACGAGACAGGAGTAGTACTCGGATAGGACTCTCGTACATGTTCCGCCCTTGTGTAGAGGTCTCCTAGACGTACTCGACTAGTACTCCTTCCCTACTCCGACTTGTAACCACGCGCTCCCGGACTATATAAGGCGAGGCGAGGGACCGATCCCGGGATCACCTCATCCAATCTCAACTCACGGCGCACCTGTTGCACCATCCCGTAACCGTGCCCTATCAATCCGAGCTACGCGGCATACGGGACGTAGGGTATTACGCACCTCGCGGCCCGAACTTTGTCTAAATTGTGTGCCACGTGCCTCTTCCTTCGAGTTACCGATCTCGGCGAGTCACATTCATCTACTTCGGGTACTCCCCGTAGTAGGTTGCCGGTCCAAAACACCGACGGACGCCCTCATGGCCATCATCATGGATCGCCCGCAAGATCTCCTCGGGAGCGGCGGTGAGGTGGGCGGGATGTAGAGGCGGCCCCCGAACAACACCATGCCGTCGACGACCGGCCGGGGTGCCGGCCGGTCCCCGCAAGGCGATCTCGCCGTGCGGCGCCACCAGTGCCGGGTCGTCGCGGCCGGGCATGGCGTAGACGGTCGACGAAGTCGAAACGTGGTCCCGAAAGGGCCAGGAGCTCCCCGTCCTCGGTGTCCCGCCGGGACAGCGCGTCCGCGACGGCGTTCGTCGCGCCTGGCTTGTACTCGACGGAGAAATCGAAGCCCAGCAGTTTGCCCACCCAATGGTGTTGCGGAATGGTGGCCAAGCGCTGGTCCAGCAGGTACTTGAGGCTGTAGTGGTCAGTCCGGACGGTGAAACGGCGTCCCCACAAGTAAGGCCGCCAATGGCGCACCGCCTGTACTAGCCCTATGAGCTCCCTCTCGTAGGCAGCGAGCGCCCTGTGCCGCGGCGCCACTGGCCGGCTGTAGAAAGCGATCGGGTGGCCGTCCTGGATGAGAACAGCCCCGAACCCGTGGGACGACGCATCGCACTCGACGATGAATGGCTTGGCGAAATCCGGCATGCCCAGCACCGGGGCGGTGGTGACGGCGTCCTTGAGCGCGGTGAAGGCCGAGGCAGCCTCGTCGCTCCAGGTGAAGCCGTCCCGTTTGAGGAGGGCGGTGAGGGGCGCCGCGATGGAACCGTAGTTGTGGATGAATTTGCGGTAGTAGCCCGCCAAGCCGAGGAAGCCGCGTACCGCCCGCGCCGACCGGGGCACCGGACAATCAAGGATAGCCTGCACCTTGGCCGAGTCCATGGCCACGCCTGCCGCCGAGATCGTGTGGCCGAGGTAGGCGACGGAGGTGACGCCGAACGCACACTTGGAGCGCTTGACAAAGAGGCTGTGGCGACGGAGCTCACTGAAGACGATGCGAAGATGTCGGAGGTGGTCCGCCCACGACGTCCTGTATATCAAAATGTCGTCAAAGAACACAAGCACGAAGCGACGGAGGAAGGGGCGGAGTACGTCGTTCATTAGTGCCTGGAACGTGGCCGGAGCGTTGCACGGCCGAACGGCATGACGAGGAACTCGTAGAGGCCGTCATGGGTGCGGAACGCCGTCTTGTGGACGTCCTCGGCCCACATCTGCACCTGATGGTACCCCGACCGTAAGTCCAGCTTGGTGAAGAAGCGAGCGCCATGGAGTTCGTCCAGCAGCTCGTCGACGACGGGGATGGGGTACGCGTCCTTCACCGTGATCGCGTTCAGCTCGCGGTAGTCGACGCAGAAACGCCACGATCCATCCGGCTTCTTGACGAGGAGGACCGGGGAGGAGAATGCGGAGTCGCTGCGCCGAACTATGCCTTGTTGCATCATGGCCGCGCACTGCTTCTCCAGCTCGTCCTTGTGCGCGGCGGGGTAGCGGTACGGGCGGACTGCCACCGGGGCCGAGCCGGGCTTGAGGGTTATGCGGTGTGCACGCCCCCTGGCCGGTGGCAGACCGGTCGGCGCCGTGAAGATGTCCGCGAAGGAGTCCAGCAGCTCGTCGAGTAGAGGTTCGGTGACGGGGGAGGCCGCATGCAGGCGGGGCGAGGACGGGGGTGCAGTGCCGCGCCAACAGACGCGCCGGCCCGCATGCTGGAAAGCCATGGTGCCCGCCGCCACGTTCCAGACGATGTCGCCCAAGGGCGCCATCCAGTTGGTGCCGAGGACAACGTCGTAGCCTGCCAAGGGCATGACGTAGAGGTCGACGCCGAACTGCAGCCCGTCGATGACGATCGGTGCCTGACGGAGGACGCCAGGGCAAGAGATGCGCTCGCCATTGGCCACTGTCGCCGTTAGCCGAGGGCGCGGCTCGACGGGCAGCCCTGTGCGCTGGGCCGCGTCCTCTCCGATGAAGCTATGCGTGGAGCCGGTGTCGATGAGCGCGATGAAGTCCGCCGACCCTACATGCACTCGGAGTTGGAGAGTGCGCGGCCGAGCACCCCGCAACCGCGTGTAGGGAGAACAACGGCGCGTCCTCCGTCGCCCCGTCCACGTCGATCTCCACGCCGTCGATGTAGAAGATGCGGCGGCAGACCCGGTTGTGGCCCCGGGAGTAGGGCTCATTGCAATTGTAGCAGAGGCCTAGGCGCCGCCGTTCCGCCTGTTCCTCGGGTGACAGACGCTTCGCCTGCGTGAGCGCGCCCCTGGAAGGTGGGGCTGGGAGCACCGGCGGGGGTGCTGGTGTCCCGGCGGCGTTGGGGCGGGTAGCGCCGGTGGTGGCGGAGCCACCAGGGTCGCCGGCCGAGGCGCGGGGCCGCGCGCGCCGCGGCCTTGGGCTGGGCCGACTGGAGCCGATCCAGCTCGATCAGCTCGACCTGGCGCGCCAGGCTCATCGCGGCGGCGAGGGTCTCCGGATTGTGGAGACGGACGGCGTGGCTCAGCGGCGGCAGTAGTCCTCCCGTGTAGAGCTGGACGCGTTGGGTCTCCTCCAACCGACCGGCGCGCGGCAGAAGGGCCTGGAAACGCGCGGAGTATTCCTCCACGGTTCCCGTACGGCGGCACTCCGAGAGCTCGAAGAGGGGAGCGGATCGCAGGGGCGGCCCGAACCGCAAGTGGAGGAGGTCCTTGAACCGGCCCCAAGGAGGTGTACCCTCGTCTTCTTGCAGCTGGATGAACCACATCTGAGCGACATCTTCCAGGTTGTACGATGCCATCCCGGACACGCTCCTCCGTCATCGTGCGGCCGCCTGCCGGAAGTAGGACTCGCACTTGTTGATGAAGAGGAGGGGATCGGACTTGCCGTCGTAGCGGGGAAAATCGAGCTTCGGAACCTGGGGGGCGGTCGATGTCGCGGGGCGGTTCGTGCGGGCGCGCGCCGCTCGACGAAGACGAAGCGTCCTTGGCCTTGAGGCTCTCCAGGTCGGCCTGTAGGGCCGTCATGTTCGTGGTGAGGGAGTCCAACTTCGCCATGATGTCAGCGAGGGAGGGCTGATCGCCCATGGCCGACGACGATGAGGAAGAAGGCGGCGAGCTGAGGTGGTGATGCGCGGCGGCTGTGGAGGGTTGGGAGCGGGCGGAGGAAGATCGCCGGACTACTGATACCAGGTTGTCAAGGTCGTTCTGACCTAGAGACGGCGGACCTCGGCTACGGAGTTCGTACCCGCGATCCGTGATAGCCGGCCGGGTTATGCCCCCTTGCCGCTGATCGTCGTCACCCGGGTTATACCCCCTGGCTGCCGACTTGGGAGGAAGAAGGAGGAGATTAGATGGTTGATAATTGCTTGCCTCTTCAAAGTGCGATTACAGATATATATGGCCAGCGGCCCAACTAACTTGGAGTAACAAACTCCACAAATCTAGGAACTAAAATAGAAACACGATATCCTTCCTTCTAGCCATCGGTGGAGCCGGTGCCCGCCACATCTCCCTGCGTGGCCCTTGCGGCGCGCTCCACGGCACGACGTACGTCCCGGGCTCTGCGACGCCTAGTATACTTGCGCCCGAACATGACATCTATCAACATTTGCTTTGAGGTCTGGAACGCCTTTGTTTAACATATGGCACATAAATCAACTGCATCTTTGCATTGTGAGAGGCATATAGAAATACATCTTTGTATTTATTGTGGCATTTAGAGCCTTTTTCTTAACTCATTATGCCCCTTTATTTTCAATCATGTGACTTGTAGTTTTATCGCCTTCCCTCACTGATTATGCCCCTTTTTCAACTTTTTAGGTATGGCAATGTCAGACATGTTGATGAGAGGCATCAACACAGATATGAGGTCTGTTTATGAACATTAGATAATTCTTTATTTATGTATATCCAGGATGCTCATTTATACTACCTACTGGGCTAGATGGTCTTTTTCCAATAGCACCTGAAAAGTAAGACGTTAAAAAAATCGTGTATTGCTTCATCTAATGTCTTGGTAGAATGTATTTTCCGCTATTATACATGCCTCTTCTCATTCTTCTCTACTGTCATTTTTCTTTACATCACCTTTTTTTAGACCTGCCATGTATTCTGTGCATTTTAAATTAATTTTGCATGAACGATTGTAGGCAGAGATGTGTATGTGTTGGGTGCTTCTTCATTGATCTGAAAGGTAGAGATGTGTACGTGTTGGGTGTAGGCTAGCAACTTTGCTTTGTTGTTCTTGTGAAATGTCACTTTTATGCTACATGACTTTGTTTAATTGTGCATAATTGCCTTGGCCAATGATTTGAGTAGCTAATTAGCTTTTTCATCTGATCTGCTCAGTTAGTAATTGAGGACGGTGGACGATAAATTTGATCTGGTAATTGTCCTCTAATCTGCATGTTTGCCCTTGATCTCGCAGGCCTAACTTATCTTATGATTTTACTTAGATACTTTGAGTTTAACCAAAGAAGTTTTGCTCTTGCTCAAGTGATCATTCAACACTGCCCACTTTTCTGACAAGATTTGTCATTAGCATTTCTTTTCTTTACAATGACGAAGTTTGATGGAAGCAGAAGCGTTCAACCTTTTCAATGGCTTTTTTAGTGACTGAATTACTATCTATTACCAATTGCAGACACACAGTGGTTAGAAGCTTGATGCACTACAACTTTTCCTCATGGCCGGAGAAGCTCGCCAATGTTTCCTAGATTGGCACCGAGCAAAAGCTCGCCGATGAATCTTGTGTCGTCTTATTCGTGGACTACTGCATCAGAAGATGGAACATAAGACATCAACAATGTGCTGACATAGATCAAGGAGCATCTAGGTCTGGCTATGGGGGGAGATCAGTGCTGCACTTATGCTATATTTTTGCAGTGGTTTATTATATCCTAAAAGTTTATACACTCTCAGGTATATCATGTCGAACAAAATTGAAAATACCTTTCATTCTTCTTTATGCTCATGATGTTGAATAAACGGTAATACATGTTTCCTTTTAATACAGCCATGGTTTCAGGCATCAGTATTTTATTTATGAAAATTTTATTTGTGTCTATCAATCTACTATTTTTTGTTGTTCTTTTCTTTAGTGTATCTATTAATATTTGATATATGTATATCTATTATTAATGTTTTTTATTTCTAGATATTTACCTTGAGTATCCTCATAATGTGGCTCTGAAGGGTCCGTACTAGAAAGACTCAGAAAAGTACCACAAGCTAATGGTGTTGTACGAGCAGAAGAAGATTGAGGTGTGAAAACTATAAACAAGCATGTTCAAGTAATTTTCTTCTTATGATGACTAAGAGGTATATAATGTCGATCTTGCAAACTGTATCACAAAGTTGTGAGCCCGGAGAAAGAAGAGAAGCAGAAGAAAATCATGTAGCAAAAGGCTCATCATCTCGCTTGAGGAAAAAGGAGAAGGCAAACAACATTATCAAGGTACATTGATCCATATCCATCTGTCTGCATGTTATAGAACAATTTTTGGGACAATATCTTGATTTATGGGACAATGTCACAATGATATGTTGATTTTCAGTCATATGATTATAGTATTTATTTGTCCCATTGATCTATACCTCGTACCTTTATTGGGTGGTATAGAAAAGTTGAGTTAGTTGTTCATGGCATCTATTGTGTAATGCAGCCAGATTAATGCACATATAATGCACTCTTAGATCTACCTGTATTGTGATGGTGGTGGTGTGGCTATTCATAAATTTTATTTATTGCGTATGAAATTCATACAACATATTGGCGTTCAATTGTCAGCATGTGAAAGAGCTAATATTTTTCCTGTCATCTAGTGTAAGGTTATAGAGTAGGTGTCGGGGTTCTTTACCGCCGGCAGTAAATTTCTATCGATCGCGTGTCGGGCTCGGATGGTTAGCGCAGGAGACAACAGAGTTTATACTGGTTCGGGCCTCTGAGGAGTAATACCCTACATCTAGTGTGTTGCAGCCGTGTTCCTGAGCCAAGTGTGCTCGTAGTAGGGGTTACAAGCTGGTCGGGAGAGGGAGTTTGTTCCCAGGTCCCGGGTGGTGGTGTTTGATCGTATGAAGGTATAACCCTTGTGACTGTTGCCCTCCTCTCCCTTTTATAGTCTCAAGGGGAGGGGCACAAAGGGGAAATACAAAAGAGTTACAGTGCTTGGCAACTGGCACGTCCCGTCGTACGTCGCTGTCCGTCAGGGTGCATTGAAGCCGAGTCGCGATGCCTTGTCGGGGAAGCCGCCGCGTGGCCGGGTTGGACTGTTCCCTCCGGGACGCTTGGCCTTCTCCCCGAGTAGTTTGGGCTTGTCTTGGTCTGCCCGAGTGCTTGCCTAGCTTGCCACACCCGAGCCTATGTCTAGGCTCGTGCGCGTCGTAGAGGGTGCTTGAGTGCCTCGGGTTCAGTCTTGCGTGTGGCAGAGTAGGAGATGATGGCGATGTGATGGCTGCGCGGCTTGTCAGACCTGCATTAAGGCTCTTGCCGGGGCAGGTCGCCTGCATGGCCGCCAGCTGTTGTTTCCGCGTGACGTGGAGATTTGCTCCTCACGCATCGGTAGCATCGCTCGAGTCATGCGTCTGGGCCCACGCACTAGTCGGAGCCTGGACTTGTCGTGCGAGGCGGAGGCTTGTCGTGCGAGGCGGAGGCTTGTCGTGCGAGGGTTCCTCTAGTGGGAAACTAGTCGGAGATGCAGCCGTACGGCCAAGGACTGGTCGTCTTGCCAGTGAGGGTTTTGATGAAGATCAGCATGCCTTCCCTGAGACGCAGCACCAGATGAAGGGCGGACTCCTTCTAGATGTTGTAGTCAGCAAGGGCACGACCATCCTCGGGCTGCTTGCCAGTAAACGATTGACTTCATTTCGAGGGTTGTGGTTTCGCCATTGTTTAAGGAGGATAATCTTGCCGTCAAAGTGGGCCCTAATCCGGGCCCTCGTCAGTAGGACTTGATCAATCCGGTTTATAATGACTTGCACATACAAATGTACTCTTGCAGATTCTGCTCATTTGAAAGAGGTTGTAAAAGTCTTGCAGATTGATGGTAGTTGGACGATGACAATGAGACCATGCAAGAGTACAAGTCATTGTTGAGAGTATCTACAACATGGAAGGCGAGCCCTCCTCTTCTTCTTCCTCCCTCCTCTTCCTTTTTCTCCTTCTTTCTTCTCAAAAATTTCATGGGAAACTTAGAGGATTACCATGAGATCCCGACCGACCGCTGGATCCGTCACTTAACTGGAGTAACTACACAATGCACAAGCATGACAGATTTGAATACAGTAAAGTGCAGGCATTGCTATCACTGCTCCACAGTTGTACAGAGTGTCGTATGAGTTGAGAGCTGAGAGTTTAGACATCGAACGTTTAGACACCGAAAGTAATCTGTAGGCAAATTTTATCTTAAGAATTTTTAGAAATCATATGGATCTTTCAACTGGCAGTAGCTTCGATTACCATTATATCTCTGAAGCTTTGATGTGTATCTAAAAAGTTTTTTTTTAGAAAATAAAGATGTCGTGTGAGTTCATGATATAGAATTATAATTGAAATATTCTTTGATTCATAATCATAATATTGGTTCAGTATTTATTGAGTTTTTTTATACTTGATTTTTCAAGATGTCATACTTTCTCGTACAAATACGCTAGGTTTATATGTTATTTGCCGTAGCAACATACGGGCCTTACTAGAACCTCCGCCAGCAGACGCAGCTTCCGGGAAGTTTCCTCGACAGTCCCCAACCCAAAAAAAATACGGCTCCAGGGCCCCGCGGAAGCTTCCTGGAAATTGCCGGCTCTGGCAGTTGAGCCATTAGTCGCGACTCGCCAAGAGATAAACTTCGCCGAGGCTCGTTTTTTCGCCGGTTTCCAACCTGTCGTTCTCATCGCCATCCCCGTCCACTACTCTGACATGTCCTTCCCGAGGCGAGCTACCTATATATGCTGTGGACATGAACAATTTCACTCCAGCGGCCTCGCGAGACCCTGAGAACTTCGAGAACCCAGTTTAGATGGTGGATCCATGGGAATGAACTTCTCTGCGTGCTTCCTTACTTCCAAGTTTGACATCAAATTATACAGGCCACCAAACCAAACCAGGACATCATCTGCAAATAGCTAGGTGAGGTATCTACATGGCGGCTATCTGAGAGTTGGTGATCGCCGGAGTTCATTTGGAGCAATTGGAGGCATGCAGTTTGTTCTGAGCCGCAGCTCCGCAGGGTTTGCTTCTCCTGGTTTCGAGTGGTTTGTAACGGCCTTAAAATCAATGATCAGAGGCTCAGAGCAACCGAGAGCGCACAAACAGTAAAGCACTAAGGAGCAGCGAACCCTGCAGATTCACCAGGCCCTGAAATGATCCCAAATCACTACTCCTGATCATATTCGGTGCTGAGCCAAATGGAGCGAAACACAGCTTGTAGAGATCGCGAGATCACAAGTACACGGTTTTCTTCATTTTCTTGAACAGAAGGTAAATGATGTTTGGCTCAGCTTCCAGAGGCGTTCCTATATATGTAGCCGGACTTGCTGCTGCCAGCTCTGCTATATGTTTAATATTTGCCTATCATCTGACTCTTTTGCAGCTGCTAATAATCGTTCTGTTAGCAACATCATCCACCAGTCAGCAGTACTATTCTCTCAAAAAGAACCAACCACCAGACAACAATACTTTTATTTCAAAACAATCCAGCACCAGCCACCAGCCAAACGAAAATAAATATAATTCATTATGGGTACTTGATAATGAGTAGTACTTTGTATTAAGATTTTTTCATCAGCTAATTTGATAAATAAAATTAGTTGTTAGGTTTACTAAATCGATACTTCTTAGTATTACCTAGTATTTCCAAGTTATATTTGGTCGGATGGATTGACTCATGTTAATTACAAAGCTCCTAAAGTTTTAATTATTATCAAACTAATAATTAATTAGTTTGTTCAGAACTATATGATCATGAGGACCTATGAACTGTATATTTTATTGGCACATTGAAAAATACTGATCTCTTTTCTCTCATTTCCCTCTTTCTTGTATTTATTCTATTTGATGTCATCTTTCCTTCCTTCATTCCTTCCGTCCCTCCTAGCCACAGTTACTTAGTTCATCGCTTTGTGTTGGGCACAACTTTAGTTCAAAGCAACTCCAAGAGACTAGCTATCTTGACCTTGTTAGTTAAAAAACGGAAAAGTTCTCTAAAAACTGGATCCAACAGACTCTTCGAACACCCCGCTAGCTATACCTGCGCCTTCTCTAGGCGAAGATGGCTAGCGCCCCCTGCTCGGTATCCATCATGACCCTACCTCACGCGCGGTCCGCTCCTGTTCCCACCTCCCTCGCGGTCCGCTCTCGCGCAGCGGAGAGCGAGAGGAAGCTGAGGCCGAGCTGTCAGCGGCGGCTCCCTGAGAAGGGTGAGATCTCCGTGGTGGGTGGCGGTGAGAAGCAGACTTGGCACTCCAGCGCGCGGAGGAGGTCGGTTTGCGACAGTCGAGGGCGAATCGAAGCAAGTGTCGCGGCGGTGAGGTTGAAATTGGCTGCGGCGGAAGCGGGGAATCGACAGTCGAGGCAGCGCTGGGGGTTGCGGAGGGGCGGAATTAGCGGCAGAGAAGGCGAATCGACAACGGTTGCGGTGAATCGACAGCCAAGGCGGCGAATCGACAACTGAGGCGGAGCTTGGGCGAGCTGGGAGGGAGTTGGGCGGTGGAGGTCAAGCAGTGGGGAGCGGAGCTTGGGCGACGTGCGGGAGAGAGGTCATGCAACACCGATTAGGAGCTCGCGGTCAAAGGATTGGCGGAGGTGCTCGGGCCGGACCATAGGTGGATGGAGATAAGAAATAAGTTATGACATGTGGGACCCACTAGCACAATCAGATAAGGAGAGCTAGTTTTAAGAGTTTGTTGGATTTTATCAACTTTTTGCTAGCTATTTCATTTTACATAATAGCTAAATAAGGATTTTAGACTGTCTCCAGGAGTTTCCCTTCGCCCATCTGCAAAAATCCCCGGTATGCAAACGTTATCGTAGCACAAAGGAGGAAGGGCTGCAGTGGTGTCGCGCTTCCCCTCGCGGCAGTTGGGCGCGCGCGCCCTGCAGGAGGAGGGAAAGAGGTGGCAGTCGGGAGAGAAGGAGGAGGATCTGCGCCACCCGGATCTGAGCCCGTCGGTGCTCTGCTCTCCGATGCCGCCGCTCCCGGGAGGGCGTCACAGTGTCGGCGGAGATCGAGGAGGCGTCGGCGTTGGTGGTGCTCGAGAAGGCGTCGATCCGCCGCCGCCACCGCCGCTCGGGAGAGGGAGGTCGCGGTGTCGGCGGAGCTCGAGGAGGCATCGGTGTCAGTGGAGCTCGGAGGAGCGTCGGTGGAGCTCGAGCAAGCGTCGATCCGCCGGGGCCCGATCCGTCGGGGCTCGATCCGTCGGGGCTCGATGCGGGGGAGCGGCGGAAGGATCGATCCGTCGAGGCTCGATGCGGGGGAGCGGCGGAAGGAGAGGCCCAAGGCAGACGGGCGCGAGGAGGGAGGAGGCTGCTGCGGTAGCCGGCAGTTGAGAAAAAGAGTAAAAAATTGTGAAGGGAAAGGAGAGAGAATTTTCATTCTCGGGGGAAAAGTGCGGTTGCCGCATTATGCAGACATGGCTGCAGAGACCGCTGGAGCGGTAACAGTAGCATGTTTTCCCCATTTTGCGGTAGGCGGGTGGTATAGGGCAGCTGCTTGAGATAGTCTTAGCTAGCGATTTTTAAAGAGTCTCGTGGAGTTGCTCTACGGTTTACTAGGAACCAACTTCTGCATAAGCTTCATCAAAATAATTTAAATACTCTCACCTCAAAAAAAACTAATTTAAATACTTTCTTGCGTATTCGAGAAACATATTTTAAATACATTAGGTCGTCCTTTTGATGAAAAAAATGTTGAATTGTCTGTCCATGTACATACATGCTTATTTCCAACTCCAGTGGCTTAAAGATGCTTATTTAGCTTCGCTTGTAAGAAAATTTTCCCTTGTCCTTTGCAGTCATTTTGATTGCTACAGACAGTTTTTTATTGCAACGAGAATGCACAGCTACTCCTATATTTGATTGCTGCGTGGTGTAGGCATGGTTTCATTTGTCTTTTTTCTTATTCTTCTTTTAGCACGAATTAAGACTTAAGCCCGAACGAAAGAGAAATTCAAACACTTCATCAACATGTATGGCACAAGTGGGGTTTACAGACATACTATATGAAATTATGTATACATGATATAACATCAACATGGCACATACATGCTTATTTCCACATCTTCCTTCACGCCCAGCAGGAAATGAGGAGATGATGCGTACGATATAACACACCATATGACCACAGGAGGAATCGAGGGCTCCACATGGACACGACGCGCCGGCTCACTGCAAGCAACTCGAAGGCTGGACTTCTCCGACAGAGCAAGAACGACATAGTAGAAACCACCTGGTCGCTCTGGGGAGATTTATTACAGCTTCGATTACCCACGTCAGCACCACCGGCACCTTATTGTATATAGAGATCTCTCACACACACACACACACACACACACACACACACACACACACACACACACACACACACACACACACACACACACACACACACACACACACACACACACACACACACACACACAACTATCACAGTTCACATCTGAACCATATACTATACTAGTCTTGTTTCGACAATTTGACAAGTGTTCACAGACAAGGCATGATGGCGAGGAGGAGAAGCCCTAGCAGGGCACATGCCAAGGCCGCGAATAACAACCTCGCTAGCGCAACCGGCGACGGCACGAGCGCGGGTGGCGCCGGCGCGATTTGAAGGTAAACAGTGATCACGCCAGTGAAGTAAGCTGCGGTCAGGGCAAGGAGCGTGACGGCGCCGGTGGTGGCCGACGCTACGGGGTTGCACGGGCAGAGCGCGAGCAGGTAACCGAGAGCTGGCTGCAGGACGTGGAGGCCGGAGACGGCTATGCAGAGCAGGAGCACGGCCATTTCGAAGAGGGAAACCATTTTGTCTTGAAGGGTTTCAGAGTTCACGTACAGAGCAAGCAGCAGGTGTTCGTTCGGCCAAAAGATCCGAACCTGGGTGTGTGTGTGTGTGGGTGTGTGTGTATGGCAAGATTGGAGCAAGTTGGTAGAATCCAACAGATCTGAAGCTGGTGTAGCCGAAAACGGTAGATCGATAAAGGTGGGAGAAGGACGCGATGGTTAGCGGCACTGAAGTCAAAGGTGTCAAACACCCTCGAACCGTTAAGTTGTTCAGGAAGGGAGGCAGGAACCAAACCTGCTAATGAATTCTTATACAAATGGCACAATCATTACGGCTGGGAATAGCTCCATGGCATTAGTCCGAGACAACTGAACAAGCCATTGAAGAAGCAGTACGTGAAGCAGTGGGGAAAAGGGGGGGCAAGCAGAACAGGTTTCAGATACAGTATGTACCTCGATCGAGAGGGTATCCTGCTGCTGCGCCTTCTCCAGTCTCCACGAGTAGTTGTTGGAAATTTGGGGAAACAGACAGGCCGGAGCCTGCGGGCCGGGGGTCGCTCGATGGGCGTCGTCTCTCGTGGTTGCGTTGGGGCTCTTTGCAACGGGGCGTTGCCGGGATTTTATTAAGCTCGTGATGGGTCGGGTTAGCATTTCCTGCAGTATTTAGCCCGCAATCTGTGCCCGATCCACGGTCGCGTACTCATGAGCGTGTACGGTGATGAGTACAAAGCATGTACGGTGGCCTCACTCCAAAATTCCTGCGGACGGCGGACCGATGCGTCGTGCAGTCGTGCCGGCGTCCGTCGCTGACTCACGAATGCGTCAGGACGAGCAGTGTGCCAAACCCCAATTCCCTCACGGCCGGGCGCCACCGGTCGCCGTGACGACAAAAACTTCATTTTAGCAAAGCCATTTTTAAATTCTTTGACACGCCCTCAGTTCGTCCGCTCCGAGATTATTGGCCCAAGCAGTGCAGTGCTCCTGCGACAACGGCGCGGCATACTATAATCCATAAAGATTTTGGACACGCATCCGCAACTTCTTTTATATCTACACCTTCGAGGAACAGCCGGACCTCATCTTTGGACGTTAAGTAGTAGCACTGTCAAATCATATCCTCCTTCCAGTCTCACAATACTAATCATTTTTATTTTTCTATGTACAAAATTTATTATGTATTTGGACACAATATTAATTCAAATTATTGGGGAATTAGGTAAAAACCTTACGCCCTCGAAACATCAGATCCGCCGAATTCGTGAGAATATTCGTGAATTAACCTCAGAATGGAAAATTCTGTTTCGTGGACGGGAAAATCTCTTGAAGAAGTCCTGACGGGTTTCGTACATTTTTTCTAACCTCCTAATAACACGCGAAATTAATAGCCGAAGTAAGCTTCTATTCGCGAGTGTGCTGTCCGTTTCAGGGTAACTGGAATCTGGCGAAATTCAGGAGACTAGGAATCTGCGAAATTCGGGAATCAGAAGGACCTCGGTTCGGAAATCTTGGCAAATGATGATCTTCGGGGATGAAGCTTCAGGAATCTGGGAGAAGCCAAGTCAAAGACGTCATCTCAAAAGTCCGAGTTTGAAGTGTGAACTAGTGGCAAGCTTGTAAATGTATGAAATTAGCCCCGCAAATCACGGGATGTAAAAGACATTCACTGTGACAACCCCATCCGAGATAATTTCGTACTATCGCCTAAACCACTCCATTTGGTCATTAAGCGATAATAAAGAATCATCCCCCTGAGTGTTGCCGAGTTTACGCCCGGTAAATCGCTTCAAAACACAGAGAGGATCGAACGTATGCATTAAAACTCCCACGAAGGAGAGTCCGGAGTGCCTTACAAATTAATACCAAATTCCCCGTAGGGTCCATTATTACAAACCATGGTTCTTGACATGAAAGTAAATGGTTGAGAGTTTATTAAAACAGTGGAAGATAGCTAAACGGTACGATCACATCGTAGGAGGACTGTCCATGATGCAATCACTCGTCATCATCCACCCACTCCAGCTCCCAACCGGGTGGAATCTCTCCAGGCCACACATCTCGTGCATTGCCTGGAAACAACATTTAAAAAGCAAGGCTGAGTATACTAATACTCAGCAAGGCTTACCCGTCTAAAAGAAAGACTTTACCTCTAATCATGCAAGGCTTTTGGCTAGTGGGTTTGTTTGCCAAAAAGCTACTAAGTGGTGAACCCTTACTTTCACAGTTTAGCTCATGTTCTAGTAGAAGTAATCATTACTAGGTAAGCCACTATTGCAATCATAGTTGTACAAACAATTAATCAAATAATAATCTTCACAAAGTTCCATCATAAAGGGATATCATGGCCAGTAGATTAAGTAGTCTCAAATAACAATGAGAAACCAACAATCGATTGATTCAAACCTTGCAAGGTGAACCTAAACACACGGGAGGTGTCCTCACTAAGAGTTCACCAACCAGGCGGTTCCCGTCATTCTTCGGTTTGGGGATAATAGCTCATTAAGTACAAGGTGTATCTAGGCTACGCCACTAAGGTCACCCAGCCTCACGCATGCACTCGGGTGGTGAGCCCGGGGCCGCAACCCTAAGGGTAGTGATAGTAAAACCCCATACCACCTGATTTAGGTACTAGGCTTACCGTGCCCATTTCCGACAAGTGTTTAGTACTTTCCAACACTTAACCAACGAAGCCGTTGGACCGGAGCCCAAATCCCATGCTCTTACCACATGAGCATTCCATTTATAAATATGGTGATTCCATTAGGGAGATCCTGTTCTCACGAGTGACGGACATCACTCGACTTGTACCAGATCCTTAGAGCATAGCAACTAGCGACCTAACTTGCTAGTAAAAGATCATAGGTACTTAAGGATCATGCAACTAAAGTTTCAATCAACTCCTAAACGTAAATGCACATAAAATAACAATGATAAATTCAGAAGTTTAAATGAGACACATAGGTTAATGATTAAACCGGGGCTTGCCTTCGTCAGCACAAGCAGACACACAACCTTCCGGACTTTGGTCCGGGTCTTGCTCTACGGTCACGTAGCGCACGTCTCCTCTTGCTCCCTCGTCCTCGTCAGTCGGCACGAGCGTGTAACTGCCATCAGGAACTTCTACACGGAGGATGCACATGCATTAATTAGAGTGTAATTAATTTAATTTAATCAAACAGTAGCAAATAGCCACAAGGAGCATATGGTTGACCATATTCACCTTGACAACAATATTTGACACTTTCCCTTTAAAAGATAATCAAAAGGCCTACTTAAACTTCTCTTTATGGTGATTGTGTACACATCTAAAAGAATAATTAACTTAAATGCACAAACAGCAAGGAGTTGTTTTTCCACTCCCAAATTATTTTCCTAACCTATCCATAGGGTTCAAACATGCAAGGAATGATTTTTCCCTTTATTTTACTATCAATCCTAATATGGTTTCTCCACTTTTAATCAACACAAATCTTTATAAAAAGCCCAACAGTACCCATTGGTCTCCGTGACTAGGAACAATTCACTAGGACAGCAAGCAACCAAGCTGGAGCTTTTGAAAACAAACTATACCAATAATAACATTTCTAGCTAGCTTTCCTTAGAGTTTACCTTCTGAGATAAATGAACACAAAATAAATATAGAACTTCTGGAGCCAAACTTTCTCCTACACCTTCTCTGGTCTAAAACAAGCCTAGGAAACCAACAAACACATCCATAGCTATTATAGATCTTGAACTACACATTTATGATTAAAAACAAGCATAAATCAGGAATAAATATTTCTATCGGTCCAAAAATCATGATTAATTTAGTAAAGGTGCATATAGGAATAATATGCCTATTCCCAGAAGTAGAGCTCAAAAATATATTTACTTTTTGCTACAAAAATCATCAAAGCACAAAAGGCATAAATACAAGATAAATCATAATAAAAGGTTTACTCATTCACTTTGTGCCAATTTTTGCACAGGGCCTACACATGCTAGTACTCACAACATATCCAAAAATCAGCTCATGAACATGTGTGGATTTGACAGTACAACAGATCTAGGTAAAATGGATTTCAATTTTTCATGCAAAAACTATAACTCAAAATTATATACAAGCTTTGCAAAAGTTGTAGGCCTAGTCACAAGGAGTACAACAAAATTGGTTTTGCATTTTCTGTGAATTTACATGAAGTTTACAAGATTCAGCACTTTGGATCTATATCTGAAACTGATTCTTGACAAACAGGTCCCTGGTTCTTACAGATAGGTCCCTGGAATGAAAACATAGATTTCAATGTAGTCCCTGGTCGCGGGCAGCGGTGGAGATGGACGGAATCCGACAAGGGGAAGGCCGGGATGGGCCGGGAAAGGAAGGGGGAGTGGTCTAGGTTCATCTAGGGATCCATTCCGAGGGTTTGTTGCGGCAGAGGAGCAGTCGGTGGTGGTGCTCAGTGATGGAGTGGAGCCACGACCGCCTCTGCTCAGACTACGGTAAGGAGGATGTCAGGGCTCGGCAACTGGCGGCCATGCAAGCTTCAGTAGGGTTGCGGGGAGATGTAGGAAGGCTCAGGCGTGGTCGGGAGGAGATGGAGGCGACCGGAAGGAGGAGCTCACCAACCGGTGGCCATGGCGGACAGGAGAAGAAACTCGGGACTGCAGAGGCAGAGCTCTGGAGAGGAGATGGCCTTTTATAGAGGCGAGTTCGTCGTGGAGAAGGGGTCATGATGATCGTCAACAGGGGGGTCGCGGCATGGGCATGGCTTGGCCGCAAGGGGGTGGCGACGTGCAGCGGCGAGCGTCCAATGGTGCAAGGCGGCGGCGCCATCTGGTGGGTGGGAGAGCGTCGCGTGGCACCAGCCAGGACACTCATGAGCGTCACGCACAGGAGCCAAGGCGCAGCGGACGGACCGCTGGTCGTAGGCGTGCATGTACGGCGAGGTACGGCAGCGGGCAAACACGGCGCACCTCTCGCGGACGACTCTTTAGAGCAACTTCGGTACATATTTTTATTTAGCTATCCATTTAGCTAAGGTTCTTTCTCCATATTTCGGTACATTCAAACAAACTAGCTAAATTTGACTTCGGTACACAACCATCGTGAACTCCTCCTGGATGATTTTGAAGGAAATTCATATTTCTTATTTCTCCATAATACCTATGATAAAAATGTACATGATAAATTAGTTTTCAACCGAAGCATGGTTTTAGGTAATCTTCCTAGATTTATTGAGGGCATCTTGGGACCAAACAACTTATGTTGAATCCATAATATAGATTTTTTTGAAGAATTTTTATTTCAAATGTGTGATAGATTTCTGCCAAACTCAAATAAATGGGCTGCTCTTGCCGCAATCTACACCCACAAAAATTTCAATTTTTTATACTCTTAAGCATTTTTATCGGATTTATCAAAATGAAGAAAGAACGGGAGGCGGGAGGGCGGGGAGCACGCGGGGGAGCGTGGAGGCCGCGGATGGCGAGTGGCGGGGTCTCGCGAAAAAATGGCTACTTGGAGGAACCGGGATATAGAGCCGGATGGAATGGCGATGTAGAAAAAGAGTATGTTGGATTGATTTTTTTGTTAATGTTTTTCTATTTTTAGGTAACTAAGTTGGACTGTTGGAGTTGCTCTTAGCTCATGGAGTCATGGCCCATTAATGCCACCACAATCCCACATGACACACGAGAAGAGCTCGAGTGGAGGCATGACTTAAATTTCTAAAGTCTCAATTAATACCCTGTAGCTTAAACCTCTTGAAAAATAGTTAGGATTAATAAATCTACTAGAGGTTTAGGACTTCCCAAGTCTTTCTAAACCACACCTATCGGGCTATCACACATCGCCCCCCACCCACACACACCCGTTGTTGTCCTTGACGTTGTGCCCATTCTTGTCAATATGCTTTATCCGCCCGCATTTAACCCTATCGTCTTCGTGAAAAATATACTCTTTGATTTTGAATTCGTCAAGACAAAGCGAGATAATTATATACTATGTACACAACCAAAGTTTGGATATTAAGATGGCCTCAAGCACGAATCTGTGCAAGCACAAGTGAAATAGTATGTCTCTTTCAACGTAAATGTGTACATACCGACTAAATAGCACCCCACTATGAACAAACATACCAAAAAAATACATTTTATGTTTAACACCAACAAACCATTCCATGGTTAGAAAAAATCACGCACACAATGGGAAAACCAGCCATGACAAAACAAACCCATTACATAATATATAATGTTCCTTAATTGGTGATCTAAAAGTTGGAATGACTACAAGATTCAAAATTGGATAAGGGATAGTTTAAAACAATAACTCGATTTTGATAAGAGGGCTAAATGTCACTTGTAGCAAAAATTTGGGCTAAATTTCACTTGTAGCAAAAGATCCAAGTGTTGGAATAATTGAATTTGAATAGCCATATTAGTGACCAAAAATTTACATAAGAGATGTATTCTAATCCATATACTTTATTTTGGATCAAAGTCAAGCTGAAGTTTTCGGAGTTTAATACCGCAAATAAGCGCTCAAAGTACCTATTTTGGCTTCAAACCCTTCACCTAATACGTTCATCTTTTAGATGCTTCGGGAGCAAAACAAGGGGATATTAATACTCGTTACTAAAACGCGGAGGAAATGCTTACATTTTTTTCAAAAAAAAAAAACCCTCTTGCTGCATTTTACTAGGTAAAAAACCATGTTGTGGCAAACTTTTCTAGGGTCCGGGGGTACATCTAGGGGGCTACAAGACCCCCCCCCTCCCAGCCCCCACATTTTTAATATAAATAAAGGAGAGAATAAGAAAAAAAAAGAGGAGGGAGAAGAGGAGGAAGAAGAAGGATTGGGTTGGATGAGCCCCTACTTGGGTCTCAAAGTTTAATAGTTATAGTTAACTGTCAGAACTAATACTTCTATGTAACTTATGCACATGAAGATTTTTTAGACTAATTTGTGGAATGGGGTGACTAGTGAGTGTTGATGGCTTTTTGATGGATGTGAATAGGATAGTTGGAATATTAGAGCTGGAAATTGTGTATTGAATGAACAGATGGATTATTACTTGGTACTATTTATGTTGCAAACCAATTTGGTTACTATCTTTGTCGATTCGGCATGTTGTGGACACGGTTTTGTCTCTCGCGCTAGAACCGATTTGATGTTCTTCGAGTAATGATGAGAACTGATGTACCGAAATTCGGGTAGTTCCCTCTGATCTTGTGATACTATTGTTGATGTGCATTTCAAATGGAATTTGTTACTTGTCCACGTCTATCTGTTGTACAAAACCACTGATGAACACACAACCACAAGAAAGCAAAACTTGCACTCTTTGCAGATGGCGCATCTGAGCTTGCGCGTTGTTGTGCATGGTAAAGTTGACCACCAGCCATTGCGGAGGCTTTCATGGTCTCACCATCACGCCCGGCAGTTTCCCTTTCACTTATTTTTTAGGTTGCTTGATCACCAACAATGGCGAGCTAGCGCCGGGTGGGGGAGGGGGTCTCAAGCCCCTCCTACCGTCGGAAATGTCGTGACCCCCACCCCCCGAGCCCCTGCAATTTTTTGAGTGAAACAATGAAGGAAGGGGGAGCCGAAGGTGGAAGAAGCATAGGAGAGCCCCTTGGGGCTCAATCATGGCTTCACCACTGATCATTGACGATCTCAGTTTTGAGATATACCAAAGCAACGTACTTACGTACCCTACTACTCATATAATACTTGATCATTAGCTTATAGCCCTGTCAATGCAAAGCTCTCTCGAGACTTTCTTTTACATGGATCGATGGTGAGTTGGTGACGATGATGTTATAGGAAATAACTTGCCATTATGATAGGGATGGGTTTATTTGTTTGCTTCATTTCTTTTTTAGATAATGGATGAAAATTCAGTCTTTATATCCACAAGTGGATATATACAACCAAAAGTTATCAGAGTACTTAGACTCTAAATCAATACAGGAGTACTCGATTGCTAATTTGAAATTGAGAACATAAAGATAGAAAAAAAGTTTTAAAAAATACTAAACTTCGAACTCATTCTGCATCTTTACTCCAGAATGCTTATTTAAAACGAAACTGGAGTGTGGTCTTACCCCAACGTCTATTGATTTACCGTTGCAAACCATCCCTTACCACGGTGAAACTTCAAACTCTAAGCACTTGTTTATTGTTTATACTTATGGCACTTTGACGGCGTCGCCGTAAAGCAATGGCGGAGCAAGAAATTCAAATTTTACCTTGTCATGGGGACCTTTTGAAATTTTTAATGGAAACTCAAATCTTAACCTTTTGAATTTTTAGTGGAAATTTGAATGTCTTTAAGGGGTCTTGCGAAGTTAGGTTCAATTTACATGGCATAATATAAGGAATAAAACAGTACTGGTACGACAGAAAAAGATTTTGCGATAAAGATATTCAGGAAAAACGTACCAGAGAGAGGTAGATCCTTGCAGACATGTCATCACGTTAGCACCTCGATCTTCGTCACTTGCACACATAACTCACTCATCCAGTCCAGGTCGATCCATGGCAGCAACCCGAGTTCCCGATCGACATTCTTTTTGCTCCTCCGTTAAGCCCAGGCATATTTCCATGCATATAGAAGTAGTATGCGACACCGCCGAGGCCCACGGTATGCGACACTGTTTATCTTCATCCTGATCGATCTATTCCTCCCTGAACGACGGCAGATCCTTCCTGTTCCTGATAACCGTGTTACTGTGAGTGTACCTGTTACCGTGTTCCACACTTCCACTCGATTCATCAATAATCTCCACTGCAGATCTTTGCTGATTTGTACACTTAACTTGATCGTTGACCCTTCCTCCAATCCTCCTATTGTCGTCATCCCCAACGCCTGACCAAACCATGCGGTGCTGATTGTTGCAAAGCAGCGCCTATAGCTAGACGCCGTTGCTGGCTGACCAGCTCGCTGCATCTGAACTCCGGTGATCTCCACTCCTAGCTAGCAGAAAGAGACGACTATGCAACATGCTGCAGGTCTTGCGATGGCAACGGGGAGTGCCGCCATCGCTGCTCGACATAGGAAGTGTGTTGAGAGGCTACGGATGTGTATATATAGCGCGGTCGGCTTCTCCAATAATGGTCAATAGAATGACGTGGCTCATGTGGAATGGAGCAGGCGTGTGCCGTGGAATGCGGGCTAAAATGGCGTGGAACGATAATTGGGTGGTTTGCCCACCTTGCCAAGTTTCCACGATTCCCTCTGTTGGTCCAAAATTACGGCGTGGCCTGTTTATCCGTGACAATATCGCGGAAACTGCGAGCAAGGTACGTAGTATTATGTACCTATCGGCTTGCAGGAGGCTTGCAACTAACACACTGAGCGTCCACGCCGTGACAGGGGCGAAATACACCACCACAAAATGCCACCAGGATGATGCTTGCTTATCTTAAAGTGATCAGTCCATCGGGTTGTTACGCACATGCGCTTGGAACGGAACGAAAATTCCCCTCTATTTTTAGTAATAAGGCGTACTACAGTACTTAGAAAATATCTTTCAGGATACGCCTTTCATATGGTATAAGTGGTCTTTAATAATCATCTCTAGAAGACATTGGAATAAACTATCTTTCTGTCAATAAATCTATGGCGTCTGCATTGCTTGCATGATGATGGCAAACATGCAGAAATGACCTGATTTTTAATAACTTAGTTGCATCATCTCCTAATGTATGTATATTTCGAACAATATCTTTCATGCAAAAATGGAGTATACTGCACAAGGAGAAGGCACAACTCTGGATAGATTCGTTGATACACAAGCTAAAACTTCAACTATTTTTGTTAAACGCTGAAGATTGTGTTAACAGAATGGATTGCACCGCAAGGACAGGATAGGCGGCGGCGTGTGTGTATAGATAGGAAGGTAGTTTAGATGTATATCCACTTGTAACTTGTACACCAAGATGTAAGCCACAGTGGGGGCTCTTCCCACCTCTATATTAACACGCAACCGTGAGCCTGAGAGGGCATCACTTTCCTACCATTTTCACATGGTAATCAGAGCCACTTTCATCTTTAGAATCTCCCATGGCGTTCCCATCCTCTTCCGTGCCTTCTGCTGTCGTGCCTCTAGCATTCCCGGTGACCGAGAAGCTCACCCGTTCCAATCACCAGATGTGGAAGGCGCAGGTGCTCTCTGCTCTTCGCGGTGCGCAGAAAGCTTCGTTCCTCGAAGCAGATGCAGCGCCTCCACCGAAGACCATTCCTGACAAGGATGGCAAGCAAGTTGCCAATCCGGAGTACGATCTCTGGAATGCCCACGATCAGCAGGTCCTAAACCTCGCTTCTCCCGACGTCCTCTCATGAGATCCTCCTGCAAATCTCGTCGAGCTCTACGGCGGCCCAAGCCTGGACTGCCATCGAGGCTATGTTTGCCTCCCAGTCCAGGGCTCGCATCATCAACACGCGGATGGCCCTTGCCACCACGTGGAAGGGGAACTCCAGCATCTCCAACTACTTCGCCAAGATGAAGACACTGGCGGATGAGATGGCCTCTGTCGGCAAGAAGCTTGAAGAAGAGGAGATTGCTTCGTACATCCTCGCTGGACTCGATGTTGAGTTCAATCCCGTCATCTCTGCGATGGTAGCGCACGTCGAACCGATAACCCTCAGTGAGATATTTACCCAACTTGTCTCCTTTGAACAAAGAATGGATCTACTAGTTGGGAACGACTCCAATTCCTCCGCCAACTCGGCCTCACGAGGTCGCGGTGGGGGAACTAGCGTGGACGTAGCCGCGGCGGTGGTCGAGACCGCGGTGGACGCACTGGCGGATGCCAAGGTGGAGGACGGGGTGGTCACAATGGTGACCGTCCCACCTGCCAACTGTGTGGCAAGGAGGGCCACACAGTTCTTCACTGCTACAAGAGGTTTGATGCCTCATTCACCGGTGTCCCCGATAACAAGTCTGCGTCCTCTGCAACAACAAACTACGGCGTCGACTCCAACTGGTACATGTGTCGGGGACAGCCCCGAGGGTCCCCTAAAAAACCGGGGAATCCTCGCTTAAAACCTCGCAAAAAACAAAACAAAACACATCTCTAACCTAAGCACGCACACACGGCGCGACCCACGCCGCGGTGGCTCCCGCGACCCACCGAGTGGCCCAATCAAGCGCCCCCTCGAGCAAGGTCCGCCTCGCTCGAGGGCTCACGCCCCCTCGAGCGAGTTCCGCCTCGCTCGAGGGCTCACGCCCCCTCTAGCAGGTTACCGCCTCGCTCGAGGGCTCACGCCCCCTCGAGAGGGCTCCGCCTTGCTCGAGGCTCCCTCACGAGCGCACCTGCTCCCACACGCGGGTGCGAGCATTTAATGCTCTGACACGGCAGAGCCGCGCCATCACGCGCCTGGGAATCACGCCCCGGCGTTGTTCCGCCAACTCCCTAGAGGAAGCCCATCCCCGCTACTGTGGGGAACTGTGCGACGAGGCCGGTGTCAGCTCCGTGACACTGTGCCGCCCACTCCAGTACAGCTAACGCGCCGCCCCCTCGAAGGGGGGCCCGGTCGCACCGTCGAACCCTCCTCTCGTGCGAGCTCGCGGGGTCGACCGTGACATCGGGCGGCGGGAGCGCCATCCCCCGTCGGCCGCCGGTCCCCGTGCGGCCATCCCCGCCCCTGTAGCGCCACGCCGTGCACTGCTGCAATCACTCCAACGCTGTTGGGCACGCGGGGACGGGACGCCGCCACGCCTTCCACTGTACCCCGTACGGATCACCGTCAACGGCTTCCTCGAGCCCGCATGGAGACGCCTCGGTCAACCACTCCGCCTTCACCCTCGAAGCCGCCCCTGTTCAAGTACAGGGCACGCGACGACGCCGTGACCAGAGCAAGGTTCGCCAGGACGACCGCCAACTCCCCGGCACTATACGCCACACCTCCACATGTAGCTAAACAGTGCAGCATGCCTGTAAATCACCCTCTCCTTGATCTATAAAAGGAAGGTGATCCCCCTCGCCGCGAGAGAGGACATCAGACACGGGACCACGGGCTGCGATCGCTCACACGCTCCCCGTCTTCCCGACGATATTGGCACTCGCCTCAATCACTCCACCTGGGATTTGGAGGCCACGCCTCCCCTCCCGCCCTCGCTTGTAGCCGCCCCACTACGGGCACCCCGGTGCGAAGCAATACGGTGCCTCCGAGACACCCCCCCTACGGACGTACGGCTCCGGACGGAACCAGGATAAACCAAGCGTCTTTAGTTGCTTAGCACCAACCATCGAGAGACAGATCTCAGCGCTTATTACTAGTTAGTGTCGGGACTACATTCCGCACCGACAGTTGGTGCCCACCGTGGGGCTCGGCGCGCTGAAGGTCAACCCGTCATCAGCTCTCTCGATGGTAATTCGCACCGAGTACCGCGGTCAGCGTTACTCCATGGGCAGCTTGGACCCCCCTCCCCCGCCGGATTCGAAATCTGGTTCGGGGGCCTGAACTTTCAGGCCACGGGGAACGGCTACCTGATGCGCCTCACTAACCGTGAGGAACTCCGCGCGCGGCGCCAAGCCGGGTCCGCCCCGGTCGCCGTCGCACGCGTCGCCGCGACACCAACACCCGCCGGCCACGGACGCCGCGGGTCCATCGGCGCCACGGCGCCGCCGTCGCTCCGGCCGGTGCTCACGACGGGCGCGGTCGGAGCGCCGACATGCCGCGCGTGTCGCCTCACAACATGATGCGCCCGCCCGCGCACGACAACGGCCGCCCGGCGGATGAGCGCTCGGTCTCGGACCGCGCTTCCCCTATCGGTGCGCGCGGCACCACGGCGGCCTACGTCGCCAACACCGGCGTCAACACAACGATGTGCGGGGTTCTCCCCGGACGCCACATCTTGGTCGCTAGGGACCCCTAGCGCCTCCGCCGGCGACGAGTTATCCCTAGGCTCGTCGACGCGCCGCCACCCACCACGTCGCATGGATACGCGGAGTGGGACTTCTCCGGCGTGCGGGACCCGATGTGTTCGGGCGGTTCCTCGACACCGCGGACTACGGTTCGGCTACTCCGACGACTCCGGCCGGGAGCTACAACCCCGCGCGGGAGTCTTGCGTTGTCATCACCAACGACCGGCGAACGCCGCCGACGCGGCGGGGAGCCGGCGACGGGGAAGTTCCACCCGCTGCGGGAACCGGACCGCGCCCCGGCCGCGGGGCCAAGTGCCCCTCCTCCCTCACCGCCGAGGGGGCCGACATCAACGCGCGGTTGGCCCCGTGCACGCGAGCTCGAGGCCAAGCCGGCGGAAGAATACCGCACGGTGCGGTTGTTTCGCGCCTCTATCGCGGGGGAAGCCTCCGCGCGCGGCGAGCGCGCACGTGAGCCGGGCGGACAAGCCCGCGATCGCATCAACGTCGACTTCAACGTCGACAATCCGGATACGACCCCGCGAGTGAGCCAAAAGCTCATCGCCGCCGCAACACCGCTGCGCGGGCCGGGCCCGCCCCTTCGATGCCCGAGGCGCGGAACCCGCACCGCGAGGCGCGAGCGCTCATCGAGCAAGCGCCCGTCCAACGGCCGAAAGCTCGGCGTCCCGCATTCGCCAACGGGGGAGCACGCGGTACGATGGGGGTGCGCAAGGCCCGAGCCCTCGGTACACGCGGGCGGCGCGGGCGAGCGCCCCCGCCAACTCGGGGCGTACGCCGGCCAAGGAACGGCTCCTCGACGCGCGCGGGCAAGCCGGGATGGCGACGCCCGCAACGTCATCAACGCCCGACGGACGAGCAAAGCGGAGGCACGGGCGGCGGCGGATACCACCCTCGACGGGGTGGACGTTACGGCGGTGATGAGGACCACTCACCGACGCCGAGCCCCCGGAACCCGCGTGTTCGGCGGGAGATCCGCATGGCGACCTTCCCCCGGCGCTTCCGCCGCCCCACGACGATCGTCAAGTACAACGGGGAGATGGACCCCCGCGTATGGACGTGTCGGGTTGGTGGAGCCATCGGCGACGAGGCTATCATCCGCAACCTCCCCCCCGCACCTCGCCGACTCGGCACGGACGTGGCTCGAGCATCCGCCGGCCGGCCCGGATCCACAACCGGGACGACCCGGTCCGCATGTTTGTGGGAAATTTCCGGGGCACGTACGTGCACCTCGGGTTTCCCCGGGACTGCGCTCTTGCACCCGAAGCCGGTGAATCGCTTCGGGACTTCATACGGCGTTTCTCCAAGCGCTGTACGGAGCTCCCAAGCTTGGCACAATCAGAGATCGTGCACGCCTTCCTCGAAGGCATCACATGCCGGGACCTCGTGCGCGAGCTTGGGCGTAGCCTGCCGGTCGACTCGAACGAGCTGTTCGACATTGCCACCAGCTTTGCCTCGGGCGAAGAGGCGGTGGAGGCGATCTTTGACGGTAAGAAGGGCAAGCGCACGGACGACACGCCCGCGGAGGGCAGCAAGTCCAAGGAGCTCCGCTAGAAGAACAAGCGGGGCAAGAAGGGGAAAGAAGCCGCGGCTGCGAGGCGCGCGAGTAGGGGCGCGACGATGACAACGGCGAAGCTCTTGCTCGTTGACCCGGCCCGGCGGGGCCCTCGAGCGGCCCCCTCGAGGACCGGGAGTGTTCGACGACATGCTGAAGAAGCCATGTCCCTACCACAAGACACCAGTCAACCACACCCTCGGGCAGTGAGACATGCTCAAGAGGTTCTACGGCCGCGCCGCCGCGAAGGATGACGAGGCCAAGAAGGACGGAGGTGATGGCGACGCCGGCAGCTTCCCCGCCGTGGAGAACGTCTTCCTCATCTTCGGGGGGCCGACCATCGACATGTCCAGCCGCCAGCGCAAACGGGAGCGACACGAGGTCCTCGCCGCGGGGAAGGCGCCTCCTTCCTTCCTCGACCCGGTCGGAGGACGCCATCACGTTCGGCCGCGTGGATCACCCGAACCGCATCCCCAACCCGGGCCGTACTCGGCGGTGGTCGACCCAGTCATCGGGAACGCGCGGTTCTCGAAGGTCCTGATGGACGGAGGCGGCGGCCTCAACATCCTCTACGCGCACACGTTGCGCCTGTCGGGGATCGGGTTGGACCGGTGGCGCACCCTAGCACGACGCCGTTCCATGGCGTCGCCCGGGCAAGCGCGTCCCGCCCCTTCGCTCGTCCGGTTCGGCACACCGACAACTACCGCAAGGAGACGCTCACCTTCGAGGTGGTGGGGTTCGTGGGCGCGTACCACACCATACTTGGGCGGCCCTGCTACGCCAAGTTCATGGCGGTCCCCAACTACACCTACCTCAAGATGAAGATGCCGGGGCCCAACGGCATCATCACCGTGGGCTCATCCATCGAGCACGCCTTCGACTGCGACGTCAAGTGCGTGGAACACGCCGAGGCCCTAGCGTTGGACGAAGCGCTGGTGGCCAACATGGAGAAGATGGTCAACAAGGACCTCGACTCCACCGCCAAACATGCTGGCAGCTTCGAGGCTGCTGAGCAGACAAAGGAGGTGCCCCTCGACCCTGCTGCCCCCGAGGGCAAGGCGTTGAGGGTCAGTTCTACCCTCGACCCGAAATAGGAAGTGGTGCTCGTTGACTTTCTCCGCGCCAACGCCGACATCTTCGCGTGGAGCCCCTCGGACATGCCAGGCATCCCGAGGAAGGTCGCCGAGCACTCCCTTGACACCCTACCTCACTCCCACGCCGTGCAGCAATGGCTGCGCCGCTTTGACGAGGAGCAGTGTCGGGCAATCGGTGCGGAGCTGCGGAAGCTCCTCGAGGCTGGGTTCATCAAGGAAGTGTTCCACCCGACTTGGCTGGCTAATCCTGTATTAGTGAAGAAAAAAACGGGAAGTGGCGGATGTGTGTAGACTACACTAGTCTTAATAAAGCATGTCCTAAAGTTCCTTTTCCTTTGCCGCGTATCGATCAGATTGTTGATTCGACCGCCGGGTGTGAACCGCTCTCCGTTTTCTTGATGCCTATTTCGGGTACCACCAAATAAAGATGATGGAGTCCGACCAGCTCGCGACTTCATTCATCACGCCGTTCGGGATGTCTTGCTACGTCACGATGCCGTTCGTCCTCCGAAACACGGGCGCTACGTACCAACGGTGTATGCAAGCACATCTTCGGAGACCACATCGGGCGAACCGTTGAGGCGTACGTAGACGATATAGTTGTAAAAACCGGGAAGGCGGACGACACGGTTAACGACCTCGACATCGCGTTCGGCCGCCTACGGGCCAATGGGGTGAAGTTAAACCCGGAAAAATGTGTCTTTGGTGTGCCGCGGGTTATGCTTTTAGGATACATCGTCTCCCGGCGAGGCATCGAGGCCAACCCCGAAAAGGTTGCGGCCCTCGAGTGGATGGGTCCGATTCGGGACCTTAAGGGGGTCAAAAGGTCTTTGGGGTGCCTTGCCGCCTTGAGCCGCTTCATCTCGCGGCTCGGCAAGAAGGGCTTGCCCCTCTACCGGCTCCTCAAGAAGCACGAGCGCTTCTCATGGACCACCGAGGCCCGAGGAGGCGCTTGATAAGGCGAAGGCGTCCCTTACCCACGCCCCGATCCTCACACCGCCGCAAGACGAGCCGAGCCTCTGTACCTCTACGTGGCTGCGACTACCCAGGTGGTCAGCGTCGTGATCGTGGTGGAGCACACGGAGGAGGGACACGCCTTACCGGTTCAGCGGCCGGTGTACTACATCAGCAAAGTCTTGCCCGACACCAAGACGCGGTACCCACAAGTCTAGAAGCTGCTCTACGCAGTGGTTCTCGCACGGCGCAAACTCCGCCACTACTTCGAGGCTCACCCCCGTCACGGTGGTCTCCTCCTTTCCGTTAGGGGAAATCATCCATAATCCGGATGCGGCGAGCGGAAATTGCCAAGTGGTCGGTGGAGCCGATGGGCGAAACGCTTGCCTATCCCCGCAAGGCCATCAAGTCCCAAATCTTGGCAGATTTCGTAGCCGAGTGGACAGACACACAATTGCCGCCGCCACAGATCCAGGCGGAGTGCTGGACCTTGTACTTCGACGGCTCAGTGATGAAGACAGGGGCGGGCGCGGGCCTGCTCTTTGTCTCGCCCCTTGGGGAGCACATGCGGTACGCCGTGCGCCTTCACTTCCCCGCGTCAAACAACATGGCCGAATACGAGGCCCTGCTTTGTGGCCTCAAGATCGCCATCAAAATAGGCATCGGACACCTCGACGTGCGGGGGGATCCGCGGCTCATGATCGACCGGGTCATCAAAAACGTGAGCTGCCACGACGATAAGATGGAGGTGTACCGCAAGGCCGTACGGGCCCTCGAGGACAAGTTCTACGGCATCGAAGTCAACCACGTGCCCCGCCGGTATAACGAGGAGGCGGACGAGCTCGCCAAGATTGCGTCGGGGGTGGATCACGGTCCCCCCGAACGTCTTCGCTCGGGACGTCGCCCAACCATCCGTCACCCTCGAGTCGCCACCCTCGAACCGCACGGAACCCTCGGGGGCTCCCTCGAATCCGGCGGGTGCGAGCCCATGGACGAGGACCCTTCGAACGAGGCGTTCGTGCTCTCCCTCCTCGAGGGGTACGACGGCCGACGAGGGCGAAGCCATGGACGTCAAGCCGGTCCCCGGCGAGGTGGACCGGCGCGACAAATATATCGCTTGGATGGACCGAGGGGAACTCCCCTCGGACCGGTCCGAGGCCGTGCGCATCGCCGGGATGGCCAAGTCCTTCGCCCTCGTCGACGGCGAGCCGTACAAGCGCGCGCCTCCGCATCCTGCGGCGATGCGTGCCTATCCCCCAGGGGCGCGAGCTCCTCCGGGACATACACGCGGGCGTGTGCGGCCACCACACCACGCCCCGCACCCTCGTGGGCAACGCGTTCCACCAGGGCTTTTACTGGCCCACTGCGGTCGCTGACGCCAGCGAAATCGTGCGCACCTGTGAGGGGTGCCAGTTCTACGCTCGCAAGTCCAACCTCCCCGCGCACGTCCTGCAGACCATCCCCATCACGTGGCCTTTCGCCGTGTGGGGGGCTAGACATCGTCGGGCCCTTGCGGAAGGCGCCGGGGGCTACACCCACCTGTTGGTCGCAATCGACAAATTCTCCAAGTGGGTGGAGGTATGCCCCATCACGAACCTCGGGCGGAGCGAGGCGATGACATTCTTCACCGACATCGTCTATCGCTTTGGAGTGCCGAACTCCATCATCACCGACAACGGGTCCCAATTCACGGGCAGAAAGTTCCTGGAGTTCTGCGACAAGTTCCACATCCGCGTGGACTGGGCAGCTGTGGTGCACCCACAGACCAACGACCAAGTGGAGCGTGCCAATGGCATGATTCTGCAAGGCCTCAAGCCCAGAATTTTCGACCAGCTGAACAAGTCTGGTCGGAAATGGCTCCAGGAGCTGCCGGCGGTCGTATGGAGCCTCAGGACCACCCCAAGCAGAGCCACTGGGTTCACCCCATATTTTCTGGTCCATGGCGCGAAGGCTGTCCTCCCCACGGCATTTGGAATACGGATCGCCCCGAGTCTAGGGCTACGATGAAGATGCCGGCCCGGCGAGCCCGCGAGGACTCGCTGGACCAATTGGATGAAGCACTCCTCGTGGCCCTGATGCACTCCGCAAAGTACCAACAGTCTCTAAGGCGCTACCAAGCTCGGAAGGTGCGGCGGCGGGACTTCAGCGAAGGGGACTTGGTCCTGAGGCTACGCCAAGATAACCGAGGCCGTCATAAATTATCACCCCCATGGGAAGGACCCTACGTCGTGGTGAAGGTGCTCAAGCCCAGCACATACAAGCTAGCCAACGAGGACGGCGAGGAACTCACCAACGCTTGGAACATCCGGCGGCCTACGTCGCTTCTACCCTTAGCTAGGATTTCCAAGCTTTTTATTGTAAATTACATACCCAACACCCCGATTGGCAATACAAATGTAAATAACGACGAAGTCAATAAAGTTAAAGGGCAACTCGGCTTTCCCCCGAAAACTAAGTCACCCTCGGGGGCTACGCGGGGGCATCCCCCCCCCCCCCAAATGGTCCCATTTTTTCGCAAAAATTTAACTCGTAAGCGCGCTAAGTATGTGTAGACCATAGCCTCGAGCGAACCAAGGCAGGGCGCGGGTGGCCAAGCGGAAAGGATGCGCGAGTCAGAGATAGGCTACGCCTCCGCGAGGATACGGCCCTTCTCTCTTGCCTCCGGCCGAGCGGACTACTCACGAAATCGAACTCCCCTAACCCGAATTCGCTCAAGCAAAAGGAAAAAATAGAACAGTGCGACGAATAAAAGACGCCACTTAAATTTACAAGTACTTAAACATTCTATAAGTTTCACTTGTTTATTTACACGGCCATATGGCCCAGATACTAACATCCAAACAAAAAATGGGCCAAGCGCCCAGCGATCTTCAGGCCTGAGGCTCGTCGGCGTCAGCGGCATCCGGGAACAAGAACTCCGCGAAGGCCTCGGTGAGCGCCTCGGCAGCATCAGCGGCAAGTGCGTCCGCTTGCTCCATCGCCGCCTCGTCCTCGACGCCCTCCGGGACGACGTAGCCGGACGCCACGGCCTCGAAATTCACCTCGTAGTGGGACCGCACCACGCCAAGGGCCTTCTCGGACGCCCGTGTGAAGCGCGCGACGCATACGCCTTGAGACGTGCCCCGCCAAGGGCGCGCGCGACGGCCGGCCGGCCGAGCTTCCCGCTTGCGCCTCGCCCTCTTCGACCGCCTGGCAAGTCTCGAGGGCTGCAGCACGCAGCTCCACCAGCTCCCGCTCGGAGGAGTCGTAGGCGGCTGCCGGCATCTCGGCCCGATTGGTCGCGTGCCCCGAAGCACGGTGCGCGAGCACGGATGTCACGAGCAAAGGAAATCAAGAGGGGGACGGACCCCCGAAGGGAAGATCAACAGAACAAGAAACGAAGCGGCAACTTACCTTCGGCTGCTTCCTCTCCCCCCTCGAGAGCCCGGCGTCCGCTCTCGACCGCCCGCCGTAAGCCGACGACCGTGGCTCTTGCTCCTCGAGGGTCCGGACCTGGTCCACGTTCGAGATGCTGAGGGCGATCAGCTCCCCGTCGAGCTTCGAAACCTCGGCCTCCCGCTCCTCCAGCGACGTCCGCGCTCTCTCGAGAGCAACATGCTCCCGTTCGAGCGCCGACCGGGCGTCAACGAGAGCGGCCCGCTCCTGCTGGAGCTGACCTTCGGCCTCCTGGCGGGCGGCGAGGCTCTCGCCGTAGCCCGCTCCTCCGCTGCGGCAACGGCGCCGACCTTAGCGGCGAGGGCGGCCTTCAATTCTTCGGCTTCCTTGGCCCTCTGCTCGGCCTCCCGCGCCCTCTCATCGGCCCGGCTCCGCTGGGACTACACCTCCAGGAGCTCCGCGCGGACCTCCCGATTCTGGGTCTGGATGGAGACCACCTCTGCCTCCCCGGTCGGTCGCCATGGTGCGCGCCCTCTCCGAGTCCCCTCTCGCCGCCGGCTGCGCGCCTCATCCCGGTCGATGAGGGCCGTGCGAATCCGCTCGATGGCGCAGGGGCGCGCCGCGGATTGCCCCTCCGGCTCCAAGAGCCGGTCACGCGCGAGGCCTCCCGCCCGCACGCCCGGCCCGGCCATCCCGTGGTCCTCGGGGCCTCGGCGAGGGCATCGAGAGCATCACGCGCGCTCCCGGGCCGGCGGAGCTCGGCGCTCATGCGGGCGAGAGCGCGCGTACTGTCGCGGGCGCGGTGCTCCGGCTCCTCGCCGCCGCCAAACGGAGACCAATAAGCGTCGCGCCACGAGAAATGAACACGAAGACGACGAACAAGGAAAAAAGCAATGACATCATGCACGGAAGACATGCTGCGCAGGGTCGCCGTGGATGCGCAACGCCTCGTTCAGCGCTCGGTTGAGCGAAGCGCCGTGGCCGCGCAGCTCCTCCCACGCTCGCCCTTGCTCCTCTTGGGCGTCGGCGAAGAGGGGGGATGGCGCGTCGACGCGCTCCCGACCCCGTCCCCGGCTCGCCGCCGGACCGCTCGAGCCGGGGGCGGCGTGGGATGAAGAGGCATCGACGCCGTGCCTCGAACCCCCGGCCACCATGTGGCCGTCCCACCGTCCGACGAGCGCCCCCGCCCCCGAGGCTCGGGGGCGGTGTGGGTAGGCTTCCCCACCCCCGGTCCCACCGGGGGGCGGGATGTCGTCGTCGGGAATCTCCACCGCCGTCGCCGGGAACGGCCGGCGAGGGCGGGCTCTGCGGCGGCGCGGCGGCCCTCCGCCGCCGGGCCGGGCTACCTTGCAGTCGCGGACTCTTCGCCTGCGTGGTGACCTCCGCCTCCGACGGCGCCTCGGCGGCCGCCGGGCTGCGACGCGCCCCCATGGCCGACGACGCGGCAACGCCACTACGGCCGGCGCCGGCCGGCCGCGCCTCCGCCACGGGCGTGCCTCGGCCACGGCCGGCTCTTGTCGCGCCTCGCCGCCGCCCGCCGCGACCCGAGGCCTCTCTCGCCGTTCTTTGAAGGAAAGATACGGCGAACCGCAGAGGGGGGGGGAGTGAATGGGAGCCGATAAAAATTCTTCTCGAAGGAGATGGAAACTCCTACAAGATGAACACGGCTTCCAACACACGTCTCCGACTCACTTCCCAAGTTGGCCAAGCCCACATAGCCACCGGAGTGCCACCGGACCTAGGAACCAACACACACACCCTTCCGACCCGAGAACGCGGCGGAACACCAAACCTCGAGTCTTCGGACCCACACCGGTCGACCGGTGAGCACCATCGGTCGACCAGGTCCCCGCCGGTGAAACCGAGCAACTTTCACTAAGTGGCTCTACACCGGTCGACCCGGTGAGACACACCGGTCGGACCGATCACGGCTCGAAAGCCCCCAAGGCACCAAACGAGCCAACCGAGCACCAAATTGACCCAAACTCGAAACGACGGCAACACGGGACAACAACAAACACACCAAGACGTTCACCCGAGCAAAATCTCACCGAGGTTGCCCGGTCGGACCGGTCAAGAGCACGGTCGGTACGGTGTAGCTCGGGCAACTCGGGACGAACGACGGCCCCGCGGTCAACTCCCCCAAATCCAAACCTCGATCTCCCGAATCGCTCCACGAACTTGAACAAGACTTTGGGGATATTAGGAACACCTCATGAGGAGTCCATAGCCAAGTTTAATCCCACCAAAACTCGTCCAAAAAAGGAGGAATCAAGGAAATCCCGCCAAGAGCACTTTCAACCCAAGAACTCAAGAAACCCCAAAATCGAGCACCTTTACTCATGGATTTGGGAGGGGAATCACAGCCCAAAGAACCACGAAGGGTTCACACAAATTTCCCCCATCAAATCCCCAAGAGAAAGGTCCCGAAAATCACCACCAAGAACAACGGGGAAAACACATTCAAACCTTGAGGGACCACGCCGAATCATCTATACATGAAACAAAGGTTCATACCCGAGTCTAGCAAGCCGCCCGATCATCCATCCCTCTCAACAAGATCTCTCCATGAAGCTCTCTTGCTAGTCCTATGGAAAACCTAAGGAAAATAGGAAGGAAAATAGGAAAACAAATGAGCTAGGGTTCCAAGAGTTGGCTGCCATCCTCTCACCTCTTGGGTTATATGGAGGCAACCGAAAGTCTAAAATGCCCTTTCCTAATAACTAGGGATACAAGCCCCTCAAGGGCGGATTTGGAAGTCTTCATGTCTTCACCATCGGACGGATGCCGGCGACCGCACCCTGCGTAGCCTCGACGCAAGCCATGCGATCCCGACGCGTGTCCTCCGCTTCGAAGTCTCGGACCGCGTCGTCGCACACGGTCGGACGGTGCTCCCCCACGGCCGGGGACCCACCGGTCGGACCGGTCCGGCACCGCCTTCTTTGCGGCACGTCTTCTTCGGTTCTTCGGTCTTGGCTTTGTGGATCAACCAAGGAACCCGGTGGTTTTCTCGGTGAACCACCGAAACCCCGCGAACTCGGTGTAGCCTCCGCCAATCTTCACTCATGACTCGGCTCCCACGTAGTCCCGGCTCGACCTTGGTTTTAAGGCTCAACCAAGAAACCGTCCACGACTTCATCTTCTTGTTCATGCCACCATGCGGCCCACACTTGACCCCCGCGGCCACCGGGTCCCTCGAACGAAGCCTACTTGTCTTCTCCACACCCGGAGGCCTCACCGGCGACGACCTTTCGCGCTTGTTCGTCACACTGCACCAACACCCGGTCAAGCGCAACCCGCACCTCGCAATACTTAGCCAAGAATCGGTCCACACAACGTGGTCAATCACTCATCACACAAGGAAGCGACCATCCACCGGTCCTCGAACCACACATGGTCCTCAATCTCCCCCTTGATGAGTGCATTGACAACACCCACACGAAAGTAACAAGAGAGAAAAGAAAGAGAAAAGAAACGAACAAAAAAGAAACTCCAACAAGCGATCGAAAGCCAAACAAAGGCAAAGAGCAAGATCACTTGAAGAAGACAAGTCTCGGACCCCTTAGGCAAGGGCAACGGCTCGACACATCCGAGACAAAGCAAAGCTCAAGCAAAGAGCGCAAACCACCAAAGCAAAGGTCGAACAACACAAAGAGCTCCCCCTGCACACATGCAAGCTCCCCCTGAACCAATGCACCTCCCCCTGGACAAATGCATGCAAACCCGGTGAAAACGGGCAGGCAACGGCAACTTCAGCTCACACCGGTCAGACCGGTCATCACCACGGGTCGAGCCCGGTGCCCAACATGTGCACAGGACCAGCACTCACACCGGTCAGACCGGTGCTCCTCACCCGGTCGGACCGGTGTACAACGAAACCCGAGAAATGGCTCGAAACCACTGAAAAACTTCTAAATGCGTCTAGTAAGCTATTTCAAGCTCAAACTTCTCCCCCTTGTTGGCAATGCATGAATCAAGCCAAAAATGCAAAACTTTCAACCTAAAGCTTCTCAAATAGACAAAATTCAACAAAGAATGCTACACATATCCAAATGAGCAAGTTAGATACTCTACTGCTTCGTATCGATCTCAACTACATGATCACCAAGTTTCACAACCATTGGACGAAGCTAAGATGGATTTGAGCAATTTTGCGAAAAAAACTTGCCTCTCATGAGCAAAGTCCTAAACATGATCAAAGCATATCAAAATGGCAAAGCCACATAAACTTCATGCTAGGACAGCCATTCTAATCATAAGACCATCACAAACACCCACAAGCACCTCATGTCATGTCAAAGCCACCGAGCCATGTGCCTACTTCTATGTATGAGACTTCTCATTGGTAGGCATCATGCAACGGTTTAGCACCCAAAGCAAATTAAATTCAGCACATATGACATGGGAGCACATTTTCCAAGCATTTTACATTTCATTTTCAGATTTGTAAATGGTACATGAAATGTCTTTGCGACACAAAGGAACTTATGCTCCTCCACAAGATAAGTCAAGAGGGCTAAACATTCATGATGGCAAATGAGCCTTTGGCCCCATATGATCAATAAACTAGCTATCCAACCACAAATTATGCATAGCCAAGCCACTAAAACATGTCAAGAGCATATAAAGGCATTTACACATGAGAGCGCATACATGTGACATTTTTCAAAAACATAGCCATCAACCATGGATTATTCATCAAGATCATCAAGAGCTAAGTCAAACTAACCATAGCATACCAAACAAGCTCACAAGAACATATATTTCAATCCATGGTGAACAATGTATATGAGAGAAGCTTTTCCTATCCAATGCATATGATACAAAATGCATGCAATCTAAGATACAAGGATGCCTATACATCATGTTACATATGCCATGCCAAATGCAAGAAATGCACAAAGGAAAGCTATACATATGCTACAAAGGAGCTCCCACACACAAAGCTCACAAACCACCAACTCCTCGAGGGGAGGCAAAACGGGCTCGACACCACGGCAAAAGAGCAAAGGAGCACCAAAACCACTAGCTCCCCCTAAACTCATGCATTAAGGCCAAAGAGCGTACAAAGCTCACCTTACACACATGAGATAAGGCAAAGAGCAAAAGAAACAAGTGGCTTGACCAAGGCCACACATTTGAAGGTCACAAATACACTCACCTTTATCATTTCTTCACAATTCACTCATCCTTGTCCACCATCCCCGAAAGCGATGTACCTCCATGTCACCACCGGGTATGAAGCCGAAGAACCACCCCCGATATCAACCAAATGTTCTCCGGACCATCCACCCGCAACTCAAAACCAAGAGCGAGAGCGAGCAAACGACTCAACAACGGGGTTAGTTCCAAAAGTGTAAAACCGGTGCCTAGCCATTTGCTCGAAAGTGGGGTTAGGACAAATCAAACCATCTTTCCTACCAAAGCTACCTCCACGAACACCACCACGGTAACCACCACGAGGGAACCACCCCTCTCTGCCCGGAGGAGGACCAAAACCACGAAAGAAGGCACTGTGGACCGTCCCTCCTCTCCTTCTCAAAACTACGGATCCTCCCATCCCCGTATTGAGCACGAGGAGGAGAATGCCTAGAAAACTCGACCTCCTGCAAACTCTCCGGCCCAACCACCGAACCACGAACTCCCGAACCAAACCTCGCACTCCGTGCGAGCACGAAACCCAAAACGCCGCCCCTGTCCGGAGCTGCCGTCGACCGGTGCTCCACACCCCGATCGGCCGGTGTGACACAGACGATAGCACCTCCAACGACCTTCCGCTCTCCCCAAGCCCGAACTAACCTCACACTCGCCTTGGCCACTGGGCAGCGCACACGAGGCTCAAGTACACCATCGGAAGGGTGGTACTTGTCCTTGTTAGCCCACTCCTTCGCCATTCTCTCCTCACGTTTGCTCTTGAAGCAAAACGCTCTCTTGTGACCATCCTTTCCACAAAACTCACAATGGAAACGGATTGATCTGAGCTTAGGCTTGGGATGAGGCTCTTCACAAGGCTTCTCACTTGGTTTCTCACTAGGCGTTTCACTTGCCTTCTCACTCGGTTTTTCTCTTGGTTGGTTTGGCTTGGAGGTAAACTTGTCTTTGGGTGTGGGTTGTGGTGGAACTGAAACATTCCCAAATTTCCTTTCTCTCTCACCACCGCCCTCACCAACCTTATCCAATCCCAAAGCCCAACCGTCAAAGCGCTTACAACTAGCAATCATCATACCAAGCCGAGGTTCTTGGTTGGACAACCAACTCGGCGCTTCACGCAACTTATCATTATCATCTTGCAAGCGACCAACACATTTTGCAATATCCAAATTCTTCATAGCATGCAACTCACATGTAGAGCAAGAAGTAGGAATAGGCACTTTCAAATCAGCCTCAAGCGAAACAATGCGAGAACGGAGCTCGACAATTTTCTCATGCAAACTAGGGCAAGAAGTGCAAGCACCAAGCAAAGTGGGTCTAGATTGTAGCTCGGCCAACTCAACCCTAAGCACATCTAGTTCCTCACACTTGGAGGCATACCTCTCCCTAAGATCGGTCAAGTCGGCTAGAAAAGCGAGCACTCGGCACAATCATTCTCATTAGAAACAACGGAGCTAGCCTTAAGAGAATCAATTTCAAGCTTGCTATCAAGAACTTTGTGTTTCTAGCTCGGCCACTCTAGTCCTAGCATCCTCGAGCAAAGATCCGAGTTCCTTCCTAAGCTTCTTAGCACATCTAAGCACGTGATCGCGATTATCAAGCAAGTCAACCAACTCCTCATTCTCCTTGCGCAAAGAAGAGAGCTCATCACATACCTCATCCTCGGAATCCAAGTCCGAGGCGTCCTTCTGGCTTCTCTTGCTGCTCGAACTGCGAGCCATGCCGCAGAAGTCGTCCTTGAGGCTTAGGCCCGTCACACAAAGGCCGTTGAGATACTTGCCAAGGTTCTTCTTCTTCTTCCTCTTCTTCTCATCCTCTTCGTCTTCATCACTCGATCTTGACGACGTGTCCTCGGAATCAGACTCGATGTCGCTTGATCTCTTCATCTTCTCTCGAGACCGTGTCTTCTTCCCATGTCCATAATCCTTCTTCTTGGACTTCTTCCTCTTGTCCTTGAACTTGTGCTTGTCGTGGTTGTTCACCTTCGGACACTCGGCGAAATAGTGTCCGGTCTTGCCGCACTTGAAGCATGTCCTCGTGTTCCTCCTCTTGTTCACTCGGTTCTCGTGCAGCCTCTCGAACCGCCTCGTCAGGAGCGCCAGCTCGTCCTCTCCAAGCACGTCGAACTCCTCATCTGGCATAGACATCAAAGAGGACAAAGAGAACATCCTGGTGGATGGGTTAGTGTTAGCCTTTCCATTTGAACCACCGATGAGGGCGAGACTATGAGAGTCAGTCGGGCCCTCGATCTTGGCTGTCATGCCCCTATCCACCTCAGCCGACTTGAGCTTCGAGAACAGCTCGTTCACCGTCAGAGTGTCATACTTCTCTGACTCCACAATGGCCTCGAACTTTCCGCCCCAAATCGTACGATCCAAAGAGTGTAAGAGCTTGGCCAGCTCTATCATGATCATCGTACGGGAGCACGTCCACATTGGCCCTCATGTTGTTCACAACCACCGTGAACCTACGAAACAAGGCATCGATGGACTCACCGGGGAGATGAGTGAAGTTCTCGTACTCTCTCCTGTAGGTCGCATACATTCGTGCTCGAACACAGGCATTCGCAACATGAGCCTCCTTCAACACCGCCCAAATCCTACAAGCCAAATGCTCGGTGTGCACCCGATCGAACTCGAGCCGACACAAAGCACGAAACAAGTAGTCGACCGCCTTGTTGTTGGCGTAGAATCTGTCTCTCGATCTGGAGCGAGGAAGTCCATCGGTTGGACATATCCTATGTCCACCGTGACATCCCAAAGGATCGACCCTTTCCGCGGAGAAAAGCACCCATCCGCTTGCTCCACATCCGGTAGTTCTTGCCATCGAAGTGTGGAGGACCCGAACCCCGTTCTCGGTACGCCATCCTTGGATCTTAGGCGGTTAGAGTCAATAAAGACCCGAACGGCTCGACGATACCACTTGAAGGACCGATACGGCGAACCAGAGAGGGGGAGTGAATGGAAACTCCTACAAGATGAACACGACTTCCAACACACGTCTCCGACTCACTACCCAAGTTGGCCAAGCCCACGTAGCCACTGGAGTGCCCTTTGGACCTAGGAACCAACACACACACCCTTCCGACCCGAGAACGCAGCGGAACACCAAACCTCGAGTCTTCAGACCCACACCGGTCAGACCGGTGAGCACCATCGGTCGACCGGTCCCTTTCGGTGGCCGAGCAACTTTCACTAAGTGGCTCTACACCGGCCGACGGTGAGACACCCGCCGGTCGACCGATCACAGCTCGAAAGCCCCCAAGGCACCAAACGAGTGCCAACCGAGCACCAAATTGACCCAAACTCGAAACGACGAGCAACACGGGACAACAACAAACACACCAAGACGTTCACCCGAGCAAAATCTCAGCGAGGGTTGCACCGGTCGGACCGGTCAAGAGCACCGTCGACCGGTGTAGCTGGGCAACTCGGGACGAACGGCACCCGCGGTCAACTCCCCCAAATCCAAACCTCGATCTCCCGAATCGCTCCACGGACTTCAACAAGACTTTGGGGATATTAGGAACACCTCATGAGGAGTCCATAGCCAAGTTTAATCCCACCAAAACTCGTCCAAAAAAGGAGGAATCAAGGAAATCCCGCCAAGAGCACTTTCAACCCAAGAACTCAAGAAACCCCAAAATCGAGCACCTTTACTCACGGATTTGGGAGGGGAATCACGGCCCAAAGAACCACGAAGGGTTCACACAAATTTCCCCCATCAAATCCCCAAGAGAAAGGTCCCGAAAATCACCACCAAGAACAACGGGAAAACACATCCAAACCTTGAGGGACCACGCCGAATCATCTATACATGAAACAAAGGTTCATACAAGGTCTAGCAAGCCGCCCGATCATCCATCCCTCTCAACAAGATCTCTCCATGAAGCTCTCTTGCTAGTCCTATGGAAAACCTAAGGAAAATAGGAAGGAAAATAGGAAAACAAATGAGCTAGGGTTCCAAGAGTTGGCTGCCATCCTCTCACCTCTTGGGTTATATGGAGGCAACCGAAAGTCTAAAATGCCCTTTCCTAATAACTAGGGATACAATCCCCTCAAGGCGGATTTGGAAGTCTTCATGTCTTCACCATCGGACGGATGCCGGCGGCCGCACCCTGCGTAGCCTCGACGCAAGCCATGCGATCCCGACGCGTGTCCTCCGCTTCGAAGTCTCCGGACTGCGTCGTCGCACACGGTCGAGCCGGTGCTCCCCACCGGTCGGACCGGTACCCACGTCGGACCCACCGGTCGAGCCGGTGCGGCCCCTTCTTGCAGGCACGTCTTCGGTTCTTCGGTCTTGACTTTGTGGATCAACCAAGGAACCTAGTGGTTTTATCGGTGAACCACGGAAACCCCGACGAACTCGGTGTAGCCTCCGCCAATCTTCACTCATGGCTCGGCTCCCACGTAGTCCCGGCTCGACCTTGGTTTTGAGGCTCAACCAAGAAACCGTCCACGACTTCATCTTCTTGTTCATGCCACCATGCGGCCCGCACTTGACCCCCGGCGGCCACCGGGTCCCTCGAACGAAGCCTACTTGTCTTCTCCACACACGGAGGCCTCACCGCGACGACCTTTCGCGCTTGTTCTTCACACCGCACCAACACCGGTCAGCGCAACCCCCACTTTGTAATACTTAGCCAAGAATCGGTCCACACAACGTGGTCAATCACTCATCACACAAGGAAGCGACCATCCACCGGTCCTCGAACCACACATGGTCCTCGGTTGCCGCCGTGCTTGCGCTGCCCGCGGCGCCCTCGACGAGCGCCGCCTAGTACGGACGGATGTGTCCGCCCTCGGCACCTTGGCCGGTGCGAGGGGGGGCACGGTGGCGCCACCCTGCGGACATGGAAACGAATCGTCAGACCCCCGCCTATCGGACACGCGACCCCTTGAAAAGCAACTCCTTACTTCAAGGAGGAGAAGGCCCGCTTCCTCTTCCTCGAGGTCCCCGCCGACGTCGTGGGCGCGGCCGGCGCGGCCGCCGCCGCGCCCTCCAGCCACCTCCATCGCGCGCACGGGATCCGCCGCGCGCGCGGGCGCCTCCGTGGCGCGCGGCCGACGCCTCCGCGGCTCGTGCCGCCTTTGTCGCGAGCCCCCGCACGGTGGCGGGCGCCTGCGTGTGCGCCGGGCGATGGTTCTCCGCCCACCGGAGCCGACTTCGGTGACGAGGGTGCGAGGCTCCCACTTGTCGGGGAGAACCCCGCCCCCTATCTTCTACCTCCTCTTCCTCCTCTTCCTCGTCCGAAGACGAGTACTCCTCTGTCCTCGGCGAGGAGGGGTCCCCTGCTTGCTCGCGCACACCGGAACTCCTCGCTCCTCCGCTCCCGGCGCTCCGTCGCCGCGCGTCGCGCGCTCCCTCTGCGATCCACCCGCTCCCACTCTCGCCGCCGTGGGTGGCTCGGACTTCGCGGCGTTCACGCGCACCATCCGCGGGGGTCGAGCGAAGCCTTAAAACGCGCGGCAACCCAAAAAACCGGCAAAACAAGAAAGGAAGTCAAGAAATCCACTCACCAATTGGCCAACGGGGAGCATCTTGAGTGCCCACAAGGATGCGTCATCACAATGCCCCGGCCTAAGGTCGATGGCGCGCGGGTGCCCCTGGTGGCCGCGTACGGCCGCGGGAAGGCGTCCCGCGGCGGCCGCGACTCCGCCAACGCGCGGCCGGGGTCCGCATCCTCGCTCATCTCGAAGATGCGGAGCCGCCTCTCCATCAGGGGGACGATCCGCCGATGGTGGAGGTTGGCGAGGACGCATTCCGCGGTCAGCCCGCGGTCCGCCAGCTTCTTCAACGCGGCCACGAGCGAGTCCGGCCGCGCACCGGTGCGAGGGTGGAGACACCCGTGGTACCAAGAGGCGGCCCTCTTCCGAAGCACCTTGCTTAGGTGTAGGGGGGGAGGCCGGGGGGTCGGCGTTGCGGCGGTAGAACCACCCCTGCTCCTAGTCCGCGTTTTTGGAGGTCATAGTGCGGGGGATGTATTCCTCCTCGCGCGAGCTTCGCACCGCGAGCACCAAGCCGCCGGCGCGCGCGCGCGGCGAGTCCTCGGCTCCGATGTCGGCGGCGTATGCGACTCCGCGCGGAAGAGGTGGACCCGGAGATCCCGGTTCCACCGGGATCCCCGAGAAGCCTTCATAGACGGCCGACGAACGTGGCCGCTGCGAGATCGCGTTCGGCGTGAAGTTTTGCGGCTCACGCGTAGTGGTAGCACGGACCCCGCGGGGAAGCGGCTCGCCGGCGCGGGTGAAGCCGCGCTCGTGGAAGCGCATGAACCGACGATGTAGCCGTACGGTGGGTTGGGAACTCGTTCCATCTCCGACGGCACGATCCACTCCGCGGGCTGCCCATCCACGTTCGCCGCCGGTCGACCGCGGGACACCGGCAAATTCAAAGACGGCGTCGTCGCCGTCGAGCACTCCCATGCCGGCGGGTCGATGATGGTGATGGGCCGCCGGGGAGCCATACGAATAGGTGAGGGAACGAAGAACGGGGAGGCGAGAACGGAGGCGCGAGAGGCAAAGAAGGCTCGGGGGCTGAAGCGCAAGGGGCGGGGGCAACAAACGCTAAGTGCAAAGGTAAAAAACCGCCCCTCCCCCGCCTATCAAATTTATAGGCCGCGAGGCGTGCTCTCGGAGCGCACGCCCGCGCGCGCGTGCTTCGCGAGGTGGAATATTCCCTCGCGACAAGAGGGGCCCACCACGGCCGCGGCGGCCGCCTAGCCGCACGCGCGCCATCATCATGGCGCGGTAGCCGAGGGGCCGCGGCGAGGGCGGTCACGTCCGCCCGCCCACTTCGCCCACTACGCGCGCGGCCGCGGCGCCGAAAAGGCGCGCCGCGGCGCGTGACTATAGCCGCGGCCGGGCATTAAATGGCCTTGTCCCTTACCAAGTAAGGAAGACCCTCAAGCGGCCGAGCCCCCGGCTCAAATAAGACCGACCCTCGAAGGGTGCGAACATCGACCGGTGGCCTCGAAGCTTTGTTCAAGATAAACGGGCGCCACAAGTGCCCTCGATCTCCGATCCCGGCGGCTCGAGGACCGGCACGGGCGAGAACCCTCGAGGCACGCGGATGCAAAAGGGCGGGAGCATTCCGCCGCTACCCCGCACGGCCCTGCGATCGGGGGTTCGAAGCGACCCTCGACGGGTTCGAACGGGCACCCCCGGATCACCGAGTCGGGGACGACGAGGGCGCGCGCATTCGAGCCTTTCCTCAAGCCCGCCGGCTCGAGGGCGCCCCACATGTCGTGTTCGAGAGCCGGCGAGGGCGGCTAGCCGGGGGGGGATCCCACCGAGGGAGAGCTTCGCGCCCTCGGTCCCTAGCGAATGGGACCGAGCCCCACCTAGCAAACCCATGCAAGCGCTTTAATGGACGAGTCTCGGACCACGATCCTACCCTTATCGAACGGGGCATGGGCGTCCACTTGAACCGCCGCTAACGGCTCGGCGAGGAATCCGCAATGCGCGACCCGATCGATGGGGGTTGCGGGGACCTCACCCTCCGTCCGCGAGAGGGACGGCGAGGGCGCGTTTAAAACAAGACGAAGAGCTCGCCCCCGATCGCCTCGAATGGGCCCGGAGCTCGGGGGCTCCGCGGACGTGAATGGCGCCAGTCGCGTGTGTGTCACCGAAGCCGGCTGAGACATTGCCGATGACGGTTGGAACACGTACCACGTCCACTGACGAGATTCCGCAATAAAATCCCTGCAGGAGCACCCACGCTCCTGCAGGGCTTCGGGGGCTAGACCCGCGGGGTCCGCTGACGCGGACCCATGGAAGGCTTCTGCAACCAGGGGGAAGAACGTCCTATCAGTAGGCGTCAGCATCTGCGGGAGCACGGCGGCACACCCACGGATACTCGGGGGCTGCGTCGGGGACGACCACGAGGGTCCCCCTAAAAAACCGGGGGAATCTGCTTAAAACACTCGCAAAAAAACAAAACAAAACACACCTATAACCTAAGCACGCACACACGGCGCGGCCCACGCTGCGGTGGCCCCCGCGGCCCACCAGAGTGGCCCAATCAAGCGCCCCCTCGAGCAAGGTCCGCCTCGCTCGAGGGCTCACACCCCCTCGAGAGAGTTCGCCTCGCTCGAGGGCTCACGCCCCCCTCGAGCGGGTTACCGCCTCGCTCGAGGGGCTCACGCCCCCTCGAGCGGGTTCCGCCTCGCTCGAGGCTCCCTCACGAGCGCACCCCGCTCCCACACGCGGGTACGGGCATTTAATGCTCGACACGGTAGAGCCGCGCCATCACGCGCACCGGGAATCACGCCCGACGCCGTTCCGCCAACTCCCTAGTGAGGACCATGTGTGGTTCGAGGACCGATGGATGGTCGCTTCCTTGTGTGATGAGTGATTGACAACGTTGTGTGGAGCGATTCTTGGCTAAGTATTGCGGGTGCGAGGTTGCGGCTTGACTCGTGTTGGTGCGGGTGAAGAACAAGCGCGAAAGGTCGTCGCCGGTGAGGCCTCCGGGTGTGGAGAAGACAAGTAGGCTTCGTTCGAGGGACCCGGTGGCCGGCGGGGGTCAAGTGCGGGCCGCATGGTGGCATGAACGACAAGATGAAGTCGTGGACGGTTTCTTGGTTGAGCCTCAAAACCAAGGTCGAGCCGGGACTACGTGGGAGCCAAGTCATGAGTGGAGATTGGCGGAGGCTACACCGAGTTCGCGGGGTTTCCGGTGGTTCACCGAGAAAACCACCGGGTTCCTTGGTTGATCCACAAAGCCAAGACCGGAGAACCGAAGACGGAGGTGCGGCGGCACCGAGCCGGTCCCCGGCCGGTGGGTCGACCGGTCGGCCCGGTGGGGGCCTCAGTCGGCCGGTGAGGAGCACCGGTCGGCCGGTGTGCGGCGACGCGGTCCCGGAATCTTCGAAGCGGAGGACACGCGTCGGGATCGCATGGCTTGCGTCGAGGCTACGCGAGGGTGCGGTCGCCGGGCATCCGTCCGATGGTGAAGGCATCAAGAATTCCAAATCCGCCCTTGAGGGGCTTGTATCCCTAGTTAGTAGAGAGGGGCATTTTAGACATTCGGTTGCCGCCTATATAACCCAAGAGGTGAGAGGATGGCAGCCAACTGCGGAACCCTAGCTCATTTGTTTTCCTATTTTCCACCTATTTTCCTTAGGTTTTCTCTAGGACTAGCAAGAGAGCTTCACGGAGAGATCTTGTAGAGAGGGATGGATGATCGGGCGGCTTGCTAGACCTTGTACGAACCTTTGTTTCATGTATAGATGATTCGGCGTGGTTCCTCAAGGTTTGGATGTGTTTTCCCCGGTTGTTCTTGGTGGTGATTTTCGGAGCCTTTTCTCGGTGTTTTCTTTGGGGTGTTTTCGGGGCTTTTCTCTTGAGGATTTGATGGGGGAAATTTGTGGGAACCCTTCGTGGTTCTTTGGGCTGTGATTCCCCTCCCAAATCCGTGAAGAAAAGTGCTCGATTTTGGGGGTTTCTTGAGTTCGTGGGTTGAAAGTGCTTTCGGCGGGATTTCTTCGATTCCTCCTTTTTGGACGAGATTTGGTGGGATTTAACTTGGCTATGGACTCCTCATGAGGTGTTCCCGATATCCCCAAAGTCTTGTTCAAGTCCGTGGAGCGATTCGGGAGATCGAGATTTGGATTTGGGGGAGTTGACCGCGGGTCTTGTTCATCCCGAGAGTCCCCGAGCTACACCGGTCGGCCGGTGCTCTTGGCCGATCGGCCGGTGCAACCCTCTGTGGTTTTTTTGCTCGGGTGAACGTCTTGGTGTGTTCGTTGTTGTCCCGTGTTGCTTCTTGTTTCGAGTTTGGGTCCGTTTGGTGGTCGGTTGGCTTTGTTTGGTGTTTTGGGGGGCTTTCGGTTGCCATCGGTCCGACCGGTGTGTCTCACCGGTCGACCGGTGTAGAGCCACTTAGTGAAAGTTGCTCGGGTTCACTTGGCGGGGACCGGTCGGCCGGTGGTGCTCACGGTCGTCCGACCGTGTGGGTCTGTAGACTCGAGGCTTGGTTTTTCCGCTGCGTTTCTCGGGTCGGAAGGTTGTGTGTTGGTTCCTAGGTCCAGTGGCACTCCAGTGGCTACGTGGGCTTGACCAACCTTGGTAGTGAGTCGGAGACGTGTGTTGGAAGCCGCGTTCGTCTTGTTGGAGTTTTCATCTCCTTCGAGAAGAATTTTTATCGGCTCCCATTCACTCCCCCCCTCTCTGGTTCGCCGTATCGGTCCTTCAAGTGGTATCGAGCCGGTTCGGGTCTTTGTTGACTCTAACCGATCTAAGATCCAAGGATGGCGTACCGGGAACGGGGTTCGGGTCCTCCACACTTCGATGGCAAGAACTACCGGATGTGGAGCAAGCGGATGGGTGCGTTCCTCCGCGGAAAGGGTCGACCGCTTTGGGATGTCACGGTGGACACGAGCTATGTCCGGCCGATGGATTTCCTTTCTCCGGGGGTCGAGGGACGGATTTGACGCCAACAATAAGGCGGTCGACTACTTGTTTCGTGCTTTGTGTCGGCCGAGTTCGATCGGGTGCACACCGAGCACTTGGCTTGTAGGATTTGGGCGGTGTTGAAGGAGGCTCATGTTGGGAACGCCCGAGTTCGAGGGCACGGTTGTATGCGACCTACGGAGAGAGAGTACGAGAACTTCACTCATCTCCCCGGTGAGTCCATCGATGCCTTGTTTCGCAGGTTCACGGTGGTGGTGAACAACATGAGGGCCAATGTGGACGTGCTCCCGTACGATGATCATGATAGAGCGGTCAAGCTCTTACACTCTTTGGATCGTACGATATGGGGCGGAAAGTTCGAGGCCATAGTCGAGTCGGAGCGGTATGATACTCGACGGTGAACGAGGCGGTTCTCGAAGCTCAAGTCGGGCGAGGTGGATAGGGGCATGACGCCAAGCTCGAGGGACCGGCGGATTCCCATAGTCTTGCCCTCGTTGGTGGTTCCAAAGGAAAGACTAACTCTAACCCATCCACCGAGGATGTTCTCGTTTTCCTCTTTGATGTCTATGCCGGATGAGGAGTTTGATGACCTTGGAGAGGACGAGCGGCGGCGTTGACGAGGCGGTTCGAGAGGCCGCACGAGAACCGCGTGAACATGAGGAGGAACACGAGGACTTGCTTCCGGTGCGGCAGCGGGACACTTCGTCGCCGGCCGCCGGAGAAGGCCGAGAACAAGGACGGCTACAAGCACAAGCCGAGGAAGAACGATGACAAGTACCGATTCGAGGCGCGACCACAAGAGCAAGCACAAGAACAAGTACAAGGACGAGCGACGATCGAGGAGGAAGGAGGGCGAGGCAAGGCCCGAGCGATGGTTGGAGCGAGCGACGTCGACTCCGGTTCCGCGTACTCCACCTCGAGCTCGGCGGCCGGCGACGACGAGGAAAATCGCCGCAAGAACAAGAAGTCGTCCAAGAACACGAGCGGGGGAGGCGCCCGCGAGAGACGGCTCCCGCACCATGGCGTTGAGCTCCGCGGCAAGAAGAGCACACGGAGCGACTCGGACTGCGAGTCCGACGACGAGGTGCGTGATGAGCTTCCCTTCTTGCGCCGGGAGAATGAGAGGCTTGGCTCTTTGCTTGATAACCGTGATGACATGCTTAGAGAGGCCAAGAAAATGAGGAAAGAGCTTAGGGCTTCACTCGAGGATGCTAGGACTAGAGTGGGTGAGCTAGAGACACGGGTGCTTGATAGCAAGCTTGAGATTGATTCGCTTAAGGCTAGCCTGTTGTTTCGATGAGAATGATTGTCTTGATTGCTCCATATTCCTTGCTTGATCTTGCTTTGTTTAAGGAGAAGCATGCCTCCAAGTGTGAGGAACTAGATGTGCTTAGGGTTGAAGTGGGTGAGCTTAAGTCTAGACCCTGCTTTGCTAGGTGCTTGCACTTCTTGCCCTGTTTTGCATGCTAAAATTGATGAGATGCATGCTTACACTAGTTCGCTCGAGGCTAAATTGAAGGAACCCATGCCTACATCTTGCTCTACCCGTGAAATGCATGCATTGAAAAATTTGGAGCTTGCACATTATGTTGATCGTTTGCGGGATGAGAATGATGATTTGAGGAAGTTGATGGGTTGGTTGTCGGTCCACGAGCCTCGCGTTGAGGATGATGATCGAGGCCTTTAAGAGGCAAGATGGTGAGGGGCTTGGGGCAAACAAGGTTGGTGAGGGAAGTGGAGAGAATATCCGGAGCCACCAAAAACCCACCACAAGAATGATTTCCCACCAAAACCTAATCATCTAAGGAACCGACTAGACACAACCCCGGCTCCACCCGTGTTTCCTACACCCACAAATGACCTACAAAAGCCTATCAAGTTTGTGAGCACTTCGGGGGAAAGTGTTCTTTGGGAAGGAGAGTGAGAAGGCTAGTGGTGAGAAACCTAGGTGGAGGGTTTGAGTGGAGAGAAACCGAGTGAACGACCACATCCCAAGCCAAAGCCTAAGCTTGTGAGGTTCCATTGTGGCTATTGTGGGAGAGATGGCCATAAGGAGGAGTTTTGCTTCAAGAGGAAGCGAGAGGAGAGAATGGAGAAGGAGTGGGCTAACAAGGACAAGTACCACCCTTCCAATGGTGTACTTGAGCCTCGTATGCGGATGCCCGGGGGCAAGGCGATTGTGAGGACGGTTCGGGCTTGGGGAGAGAAGAAGGGTTGCGGGTGGTGTTGTTGCCCGGTCACACCGGTCAGACCGGTGTGGAGCACCGGTCAGACCGGTGCTGGCCTGGACAGACAGGTGTTCAGGTTTCGAGCTCGTACAGGTCCGAGGGTTGTCTCTGGTGGTCGTGGTTCTGGTGGTTGGGCTGGAAAGAGTGCAGGTGGTCAGTTTGCTAGGCGTTCTCCACCTCGTGCTCAATACGGGGATTGGAGGAGTCGTGGTGGTGAGTTGGAGAGGAAGGACGTTCCACGGGCCTTCTTGCGTGGTTTTGGTCCTCCTCCGGGCGGAGAGGGGTGGTTCCCTCAGGGTGGTTACCGTGGTGGTGTTCTTGGAGGTAGTTTTGGTAGGAGAGATGCTTTGGTTGGTGCTAACCCCACTTTCGAGCAAATGGCTCGGCCTTTGGTTTTCCTCCTTTGGTACTAACCCCGATCTTTGAGTCGTTTGTTCGCTCACGTGCCTATTTTTGATTTTCGGGTGGGAGACTTGAAGAACATTTGGTTGATTGACTCCGGTTGCTCGAGGCATATGGCCGGAGGACGGGGGGTGGTTCTCAAGTCTCGTCCGGTGGTGACGAAGAGGTACATCACCTTTGGGGACAATGGGCGTGGGCGTGTGCTTTCGGAAGGTGAGATAAAAGTGAGTGACAAGATCACTTCGAGGCGTGTTGCTCTTGTTCAATCGGCGGGGTACAATTTGCTTTCGTGTCCCGGTTGTTGGATGAGGGTTTTGAGGTGTTGTTTCGGCCTGGTGGTTCTCGGATTGTGGACTCTCGAGGGGACCTTGTTTGTATGGTCGTTCCCGAGGGTCGGGTGTTTCGTGCTGATTTTTCTCGGTCTTCGGGTGTGGAGCGTTGTTTCTTGGCCGGTTCTTCGAGTGAGTTGTGGAAGTGGCATAGGAAGTTGGGTCACTTGAGCTTTGACCTTTTGTCACGCTTGAGTAAACTCAATTTGGTCCGAGGATTGCCACGGTTGAGGCTTGAGAAAGAGTTGGTTTGTGCTCCGTGTAGGCATGCCAAGATGGTGGCCTCTTCTCACCCGCCTCTCACCGATGTGATGATCGAGCGTCCATGCGAGCTTGCTCCATATGGACCTTGTTGGCCCGGCTCGTGTGCGATCTCGCGGGTGGGAAGTGGTATGTCCTTGTTGTGGTGGACGACTACTCTCGGTATGCGTGGGTGTTCTTTACGGAGGATAAGGGGGAGACGTTTGTTTTTGTTCGAGATCTAGTCTTGAGGTTGAGGAACGAGAGGCACGGAGATGCCATACGAGCTATCCGTAGTGATAATGGCTCGGAATTCGGGAACTCTCGTTTCGAAACTTTTTGCCATGACTTGGGTCTTGAGCACCGGTTCTCGAGTCCGTATACGCCTCCCCGCGAATGGTGTTGTGGAAAGGAAGAACGGACCTTGTGCGAGATGGCTCGGACGATGCTTGATGAGCATAGGACTCGAGGAGGTATTGGGGCCGAGGCGGTGAATACCGCGTGTTATGTGTCGAACGGGATATACCTCGAGTGCACAAGAAGAAGACATGCTATGAGTTGATGCATGGCCGCACACCCAAGGTGAGTCACTTCCATGTCTTTGGTTGCAAGTGTTTCATTCGAAGAAAGGCGAGGAAGTTGGATAAGTTTGAGGCTAGGTCCGTCGATGGTATTTTCTTTGGTTATGCATCTCATTCTAGAGCATATCGTGTGCTCAATCTTGAAACTAACCAAATCGTGGAGACTTGCGAGGTAACCTTCGACGAGACGAGCCACGTAGTCGGCTTGTCTTTGAGTGTGCGGTGATGATGAGCTTGGCGAGGAGATCTTTCGGGAGGAGGAGCATGAACATGGTGATGATGAGGATGGTGGTGCGGTGCCCCCGACCGAACATGTACCCACTACTTCGACTACGATGATGGATGGACCCTCTGCTACACCTACGATGACAAATCAAGAACGAGGAGAAGGCGATGCCGAGGGGGAGGTAGCTTCGAGGCGAGAACCTCCCCGGCGAGTTCAAGTGGATCACCCGGCTTCGAGGATCATCGGCGACATAAATGAACGCACTACACGGTCGAGGGTTCGAAACAATTCCCATTTCGCTCATGCTGCATTTGTTGCTTCTTTCGAGCCCAAAGACATTGGACACGCACTATCTGATCACAATTGGGTTAACTCGATGCATGAGGAGTTGGAGAACTTTGAGAGAAATCGGTGTGGGAGTTGGTTGACCCTCCCCCCGGGGTGTAAGCCGATTGGTACCAAGTGGGTGTGGAAAAACAAAGAGGGAGAGAAGGGTGAGGTTGTGAGGAACAAGTCGAGGCTTGTTGCTCAGGGGTTCAGTCAGAAGGAGGGGATCGACTACGAGGAGACCTTTGCTCCCGTAGCCCGTTTGGAGGCGATTAGGATCCTTCTAGCCTTTTATGTGGCTAAAGGGTTCAAGTTGCACCAAATGGATGTGAAGAGTGCTTTTCTGAATGGAGTGTTGGAGGAAGAAGTGTATGTGAGGCAGCCTCCGGGGTTTGAGAGTGAGAAGTACCCCCACCGGGTGTACAAGTTGAGGAAGGCGCCGTATGGGTTGAAGCGGCGCCTAGAGCTTGGTATGGCGAGGTTGAGGGGGTTCTTGTTTGAGAGAGGCTTTGAGATGGGGAAGGTCGATCGGACCTTGTTTTTTCTTCGAGGCGGGCGAGAGATATCCCGATTGTGCGGGTGTACGTGGATGATATTGTCTTTGGTGGCTCGTCTAACTCTCTTGTTGCGAGGTTTGCGGATGATATGAGCGAGGGGAGTTCGAGATGAGCATGATGGGTGAGTTGCGGTTCTTCCTCGGGCTACAAATCAAGCAATCAAAGGAAGGAACATTTGTGCACCGAGGCTAAGTACACCAAGGACATTGTGAGGAAGTTCAAGATGGAGGACTCCAAGGCTATGACGACGCCGATGAGTACGACTACGGCTCTTGATGCGGACGAGGAAGGTGAACACGTGGACCGGAAGGAGTACCGGAGCATGATCGGGTCACTCCTCTACTTGACGGCGACGAGGCCGGACATACAGTTCTCAGTGTGTCTGTGCGCTCGTTTTCAAGCGTCTCCGAGGACTTCGCATCGGCAAGCGGTGAAGCGAATTTTCAGGTACTTGCGTCACACTCCCGACTTCGGCCTTTGGTACTCCGCGTCCTCCTCTTTGGTGCTTCATGGTTTTTCAGACGCGGATTTTGCCGGGTGTCGGTTGGATAGGAAGTCCACTTCTGGGACTTGCCAGGTTTTGGGTTCTTCTTTGGTGTCTTGGTCTTCCCGCAAGCAGTCGAGTGTTGCTCAATCCACGACCGAGGCCGAGTATGTTGCCGCTGCTAGTTGTTGCTCTCAGCTCCTTTGGATCACCTACACCATGAGTGACTTTGGTGAGGAGTATACCCATGTCCCACTTCAATGTGATAGCACTAGTGCCATAAGTGTTGCAAAGAACCCGGTGCTCCATTCCAAAACCAAGCACATAGAAGTGAGGTATCATTTCTCGAGAGACAACGTTGAGAAAGGAAAGATAGCGTTGATCCATGTACCCACACATGACCAACTAGCCGATATTTTCACCAAACCCTTAGATCAAGCAACTTTCACTCGTTTGCGGGGGGAACTTGGTGTGTGTTTGATTTCTTGAGTTGGGTGTGTGGGAGCTCTTTTGCCGGTGGTGTCGAGCCCGTTTTGCCTCCCCTCGAGGAGCCGGTTTGTAGCATATGTATAGCTTTTCATTTATGCATTTCTTGCATTTGGCATGGCATATGTAACATGATGTATAGGCATCCTTGTCTCTTAGATTGCATGCATTTTGTATCATATGCATTGGTTAGGAAAGCTTCTCTCATATACATTGTTCACCATGGAATGAGATATATGTCTTTGTGAGCTTGTTTGGTATGCTACGGTTAGTTTGGCTTAGCTCTTGATGATCTTGATGAATAATCCATGGTTGATAGCTATGTTTTTGAAAAATGTCACATGTATGCTCTCTCATGTGTAAATGCCTTTACATGCTCTTGACATGTTTTTGTGGCCTTGCTATGCTTAATTTGTGGTTGGATGGCTAGTTTATTGATCATATGGGGCCAAAGGCTCGTTTGCCATCATGAATGTTTAGCCCTCTTGATTTATCTTGTGGAGGAGCATAAGTTCCTTTTTGTCGCAAAGACATTTCATGTACCATTTACAAATCTGAAAATGAAATGAAAAATGCTTGGAAAATATGCTCCCATGTCATATGTGCTTGAATTTAATTTGCTTTGGGTGCTAAATCGTTGCATGATGTCTACCAATGAGAAGTCTCATACATAGAAGTAGGCACATGGCTCGGTGGCTTTGACATGACATGAGGTGCTTGTGGGTGTTTGTGATGGTCTTATGGTTAGAATAGCTGTCCTAGCATGAAGTTTGTGTGGCTTTGCCATTTTGATATGCTTTGATCATGTTCGGGATTTTGCTCATGAGAGGCAAGTTTTTCGCAAAATTGCCAAAATCCATCTTAGCTTCGTCCAATGGTTGTGAAACTTGGTGATCATGTAGTTGAGATCGATACGAAGCCGTAGAGTATCTAACTTGCTCATTTGGACATGTGTAGCATCTTATGTTGAATTTTGTATATTTGAGAAGCTCTAGGTTGAAAGTTTTGCATTTTTGGCTTGATTCATGCATTGCCAACAAGGGGAAGAAGTTTGAGCTTGAAATGGCTTGCTTTGAACGTGTTTAGAAGGTTTTCGGGTGGTTTCGAGCCATTTACGGGCTCTGTTGTGCACCGGTCGACCGGTCGGGGTCACCGGTCCGACCGGTGTGAGTGCTTGGTCCCGTACACATGTTGCACACCGGTCCGACCGGTCGGGGCCGGTTTGTTGCAGCTGCCCTGTTTCAAGTGGTTTCTTGCATGCATTCGTCCGGGGGAGTTGCATTGGTTCGGGGGAGCTTGCATGTGTGCGGGGGGGGAGCTTTTTGTGGTTGTTCGAGTTTTGATTCGGTGGTTTGTGCTCTTTGCTTGAGCTTTGCTTTGTCTCGGATGTGTCGAGCCGTTGCCCTTGCCTAAGGGGTCCGAGACTTGTCTTCTTCAAGTGATCTTGCTCTTTGCCTTTGTTTGGCTTTCGATCGCTTGTTGGAGTTTCTTTTTGTTCGTTTCTTTTCTTTCTCTTTTCTCTCTTGTTACTTTCGTGTGGGTGTTGTCAATGCACTCATCAAGGGGGAGATTGAGGACCATGTGTGGTTCGAGGACCGATGGATGGTCGCTTCCTTGTGTGATGAGTGATTGACAACGTTGTGTGGACCGATTCTTGGCTAAGTATTGCGGGTGCGAGGTTGCGGCTTGACTCGTGTTGGTGCGGGTGAAGAACAAGCGCGAAAGGTCGTCGCGGTGAGGCCTCCGGGTGTGGAGAAGACAAGTAGGCTTCGTTCGAGGGACCCGGTGGCCGGCGGGGTCAAGTGCGGGCCGCATGGTGGCATGAACAGCAAGATGAAGTCGTGGACGGTTTCTTGGTTGAGCCTCAAAACCAAGGTCGAGCCGGGACTACGTGGGAGCCAAGTCATGAGTGGAGATTGGCGGAGGCTACACCGAGTTCGCGGGGTTTCCGGTGGTTCACCGAGAAAACCACCGGGTTCCTTGGTTGATCCACAAAGCCAAGACCGGAGAACCGAAGACGGAGGTGCGGCGGCACCGCAGGCCGGTCCGACCGGTGGGTCGACCGGTCGGCCGGTGGGGACCGGTCCGACCGGTGAGGAGCACCGGTCGACCGGTGTGCGACGACGCGGTCCGGAATCTTCGAAGCGGAGGACACGCGTCGGGATCGCATGGGTTGCGTCGAGGCTACGCGGGGTGCGGTCGCCGGGCATCCGTCCGATGGTGAAGGCATCAAGAATTCCAAATCCGCCCTTGAGGGGCTTGTATCCCTAGTTAGTAGAGAGGGGCATTTTAGACATTCGGTTGCCGCCTATATAACCCAAGAGGTGAGAGGATGGCAGCCAACTCGGGAACCCTAGCTCATTTGTTTTCCTATTTTCCACCTATTTTCCTTAGGTTTTCTCTAGGACTAGCAAGAGAGCTTCACGGAGAGATCTTGTAGAGAGGGATGGATGATCGGGCGGCTTGCTAGACCTTGTACGAACCTTTGTTTCATGTATAGATGATTCGGCGTGGTTCCTCAAGGTTTGGATGTGTTTTCCCCGGTTGTTCTTGGTGGTGATTTTCGGAGCCTTTTCTCGGTGTTTTCTTTGGGGTGTTTTCGGGGCTTTTCTCTTGAGGATTTGATGGGGGAAATTTGTGGGAACCCTTCGTGGTTCTTTGGGCCGTGATTCCCCTCCCAAATCCGTGAAGAAAAGTGCTCGATTTTGGGGGTTTCTTGAGTTCGTGGGTTGAAAGTGCTTTCGGCGGGATTTCTTCGATTCCTCCTTTTTGGACGAGATTTGGTGGGATTAAACTTGGCTATGGACTCCTCATGAGGTGTTCCCGATATCCCCAAAGTCTTGTTCAAGTCCGTGGAGCGATTCGGGAGATCGAGATTTGGATTTGGGGGAGTTGACCCGCGGGTGTCTGTTCATCCCGAGTCGCCGGAGCTACACCGGTCCGACCGGTGCTCTTGACCGGTTTGACCGGTGCAACCCTCTCGTGGTTTTTTTTGCTCGGGTGAACGTCTTGGTGTGTTCGTTGTTGTCCCGTGTTGCTGCTGTTTCGAGTTTGGGTCCGTTTGGTGGTCGGTTGGCTCGTTTGGTGTTTTGGGGGCTTTCGTGGCTGCCATCGGTCTGACCGGTGTGTCTCACCGGTCTGACCGGTGTAGAGCCACTTAGTGAAAGTTGCTCGTGTTCACCGGCGGGGACCGGTCGGCCGGTGGTGCTCACCGGTCTGACCGGTGTGGGTCTGTAGACTCGAGGCTTGGTTTTTCCGCCGCGTTTCTCGGGTCGGAAGGTTGTGTGTTGGTTCCTAGGTCCGGTGGCACTCCGGTGGCTACGTGGGCTTGACCAACCTTGGTAGTGAGTCGGAGACGTGTGTTGGAAGCCGCGTTCGTCTTGTTGGAGTTTTCATCTCCTTCGAGAAGAATTTTTATCGGCTCCCATTCACTCCCCCCTCTCTCGGTTCGCCGTATCGGTCCTTCACCTAGGGGAAGCCCATCCCCGTCACTGTGGGGACTGTGCGACGAGGCCGGTGTTAGCTCCGTGACACTATGCCGCCCACTCTTGTAAGGCTAACGCGCCGCGCCCTCGAAGGGGGCTGGTCGCACCCTCGAACCCTCCTCTCGTGACTCTGCAGGGTCAGACCGTGACATCAGGCCGGTGGGAGCGCCATCCCCGTCGCTGTCAGTCCTGTGCGGCCATCCCCGCCCCTGCAGCGCCACGCCGTGCACTGCTGCAACCACTCCAACGGCCGTTGGGCACGCGGGTACGGGACGCCGCCACGCTCGCCACCGTACTCCGTACGGATCACCGTCAACGGCTTCCTCGAGCCCGTATGGAGACGCCCGGTCAACCACTACGGCTTCACCCTCGAAACCGCCACCGTTCAAGTACAGGGCACGCCATGACGCCGTTACCAGAGCAAGGTTCGCCAGGACGACCGCCAACTCCCCGGCACTATACGCCACACCTCCACACATAGCTAAACAATGCGGCATGCCTGTAAATCACCCTCTCCTTGATCTATAAAAGGAAGGTGATCCCCCTCGCCGCGAGAGAGGACATCAGACACGGGACCACGGGCTGCGATCGCTCACACGCTCCCCGTCTTCCCCACGATATTGGCACTTGCCTCAATCACTCCACCTGGGACTTGGAGGCCACACCTCCTCTCCCGCCTCGCTTGTAGCCGCCCCACTACGGGCACCCGGTGCGAAGCAATACGGTGCCTCGAGCACACCCCCCTGCAGGACGTACGGCCCGACCGGAACCGGGATAAACAAAGTGTCTTTAGTTGCTTAGCACCGACCATCAAGGGACGGATCTCGGCGCTTATTACTAGTTAGTGTCGGGACTACATTTCGCACCGACAACATGGACATCGGTGCGACTGACCACATCACTGGAGAACTTGACAAGCTGACCATCAGGGATAAGTACACTGGTGGTGATCAGGTTCACACGGCCAGCGGAGCAGGTATGATGATTGATCATATTGGTCATAGTGTTTTACATACCCCTAGTAGAAATCTGATTCTTAAAAACATCTTACATGTCCCTCAAGCATCGAAAAACCTTGCCTCAGTTCATCGTATAGCCACAGATAACAATGCCTTTCTTGAGTTTCATCCAAACCATTTTTGATTAAGGAACATGCGACGAAAAGAACACTTCTTTGAGGCAAGTGTGAAGGAGGCCTCTATCCCCTGAAGTCATCCTCAAATAAGCAAGTCTGCTCTGCCAGCAAACCGACGACCTCCCTGTGGCATAGCCGTCTTAGTCACGCCGCACGTCCAGTCGTTCAGCAAGTTCTTAGCCGGAATAATGTATCTTTTTCCTTAGATCAAAAATAAAGGTGCGGTCTGTGACGCATGTCAACAGGGCGAGAGCCATCAGCTGTCGTACCCGCGATCGTCTAGTGAATCTAGGCATCCTTTAGATCTTGTGTTTTCAGATGTATGGGGTCCGACCCCAAATTCTTTTGGCAGATACAACTATTATGTTAGTTTTATTGATGACTTCAGTAAATTGTTGACGCAAAATCAGCAACTCGCGCCAAGCACACAACAAGCCGAAAGAAGCTGGCTTATCACACGTGATGGATCCCAAAGCGTGCCAGTCAATTTTCCTGAAACTGACAAAGGAAAAATAGTTAGATAATACATGGAACTTGTCGGGTGGTACCAGACAGTTCCGTATTTACGGCTAAAAGCCAATTAAAATGACATATAGCTACAACAAGCTATCTGTCAGCAATTTAAGTACCATTCGGGAGCTTTAAAATATGAAAATAGGATATAGCCGAATGCGTGACGTAAGCATGACGAAAGATCGGTCTTTGTTTAGATGACGTTGCCCGTACATGATCATGACCGATTTTCAAGGATAAACAACAGTTAAAACAAATAAGGTAAAGCATGATTATAAATATGAAATAAACAAGCATGCATAGGCCAAAAGCACTAGTCTACGCATGTCTAGGTACTTTCAAACCCGTCGAGCATGATAACAAATAAGTTAATCCACCGCATGATACAACTTGTTTGAAACAAAGCCACCCGCCATAAATAGATTAATCCACCGCATGATACAATCTAAATATGGAAGTCTAAAAGCATACGTTATTTAATACAAGACTTATGATCACGTTTCACTCATGATAGCGTTGCCGAATACGGTATGCAGTAGAATCGAGTTCCATGGAGAAGGAACAAACGTTGCTAAAGATGATAAACCTATCAGATTGAATCGAAAACTAATCCATCGGATGATTAGCTCTAAAAACAATCCAAAAACCTGCATCTACCGCATGATACTCAGTTCTTTCAAGATTCATACAAGATCAACAAGCTTGAACCCGCAACACGTGACAACTTAGATTAATTCGGGTTCGGCTATTGAGAAACACGTGATCCAATGCACTACAAACAAGATAAAGCCGATTCTAATCAATCTAAATTGGGCAAAGGAGTGTTACATGAATTAAACATAAAGTAAAATCCAAAGGAACACATGGTAACTTAATGAATCTATTAGATCTTGCCAAATCTAATAGAGCCGATAACTAGCTCCGAGCTAGATCTTAGTCCACCGCATGACTCATGATCCAACAGGAAACCCTCTTGAACCAAGCTTAAATCCACCGCATGATACTAAGCAAGGTAACAAGACTTCTTGCATCACGGTCTAAATCCACTGCATGATACTAGACATGATACAAAGTTGCCGGTACTTACAGAGGTCGACGGATCGATGGCTCCACTCGAAGAACTCGACGACTCGACTAAAGGACTCGATGTTTGGCACGAGGCCAGTTTTGTTGTGTAGATGTTCGATCCCTATTACAGACATCAAGGGTTTATATTTATACCCTTGTCCTAACACGACTCCCGGTCGCCTACGAGTACAACATTTAATGTCTAAATCAATGCTTCGACGCCAATGTCCATCTCGTATACGCCATCAACTCGTTCCTTCCTTATATCGGGCCATGTCACCACACATTCCCGAAAACTTCCTTCTAAAAGCGCAAACAGTCCCTCTGCCGAATGATAGAGCATTGCCGACCGCAAGCATCCTTTGCCGAATCCTCTCGAAAAGATTTTTCTAGCCGAATGGTATTTCGTCACCAAACTCGGTCCACAAGTCGGCCCCTTTCCTATACCAATTTTTGGTGTTAACATATGCCCCTTCAATTACGGGATAAAAATGATTTTATTCCGGAATTGACCATAAATGCCCAACGGCTTTGAGCTAAATTCGTTTAACACCCATTCTTTCCTCTTGCAATCGTTGGAGTCTCCGCTCGGATCCAAACCCTAGCTCATCAATCTCCAAGCTTAAATCTTCAATGGCGACCAAAATCAAGTCAGTTCGGTAAATCTCATCCCCTTAAGGTCCATTCGGTATTACTTTTTTCGATCCCAACCTTAGATTTCTTTTTGTTCCAATGATCCCCTTTTGTTTCAGGCTCATCCATTGGAATCCGGCCCCTGCACCGACCGCGAATCTAGCCCTGCTGGACGACTCCTCGGAGTCGTACAACTACTCCCCTTCGCGCTACGGCGAGCGCGACACCCTCCGCTTCAAGGAGGAGCGCGACGAAACCCGGCGTGAGCTGGGAGAAGTTTCCAAGAAAGTTGGCATCGCCGAGCTCGAATGGGAGCATCAGCGCAAACAACTGCTGGAGACCATTGACGGTAAATCCTTTAATTGATTTTGATCCAACTCAACTTTGAACTAACCGCCATTGCCTTGCAACTTTGCAGCCCGCGACGCCGAACTTGACCAGATGAAGATGCTGGTGAAGCAACTGGCGGACAAGGTGAACGCCTCCGGGGACACGCCGGCGGACCGCATCGCCGCGGTGGAAGACCGTGTCGATGATGTGGCCCTCCACGGCGTCCGCCTGGGCACCACCCTGGGCTTGGCCGCCATGGCGACGCACACCGGCGTCGACTACTCCACGCGGCCGCGCGGCTTCCGTGGCGGCGCACCGCAGGACGTCGACGAGATCGAAGTCATCTTGGAGCACCTCAATGGCCACGACGACGCCATTGCCGATACCATCCATCCCCAGTCTGTGCTAAACAGGCTTTTTGATTAGCTTGTACTAGGGATGTTTGATTTTCGGCAATAAATAATGAGCTTTTAGCTTCTGTGTTTGTATTGTGATGATTCCCTTCTGCTTGTGGATGCGAACTTTACTATTTTCAAATGAATTCGGGAACTTTATTTTAGACGAACACGCAAAAACTCCTGCCTCTTGGCACATAATCCGCAGAGAATCTTCAAATCGGGAACCATAAACACTGTTCAATGAAAACCCTTCGCATTCGGGAGAAAACCCTGCCGCTTGGTATTCCAATAACGCACGCCAACTAGTCATCACTCCCAATGCGCTCTCACGACCAATAAAATAGCCCCCCGGGTGCCCCGCAAATCCACTCGCATACACTTCCATCACCTCACATCTTCTCCCCTTGCTCCGGAGGAGAAAACCCCGAGGCCATGGCGGACAAGGGAAAGCAACCCATCAAGGAGAGCAAGCACTCCACCAAAGAAGCATACCATTTGAGAGTGAGTTTTCTCGTTAATCCGTCTCTTGCTCTTGTTTGCAATCTCATGGTTTTCTCCTCCCCGCATTTTCCGCCTTGACTCGCTTTCGAAGAAATCTTTGGAACCGAAGAGGTTCCCGAGTACATCCTCTCCGATTCCTCCTCCGAAGAAGAAGACGCCACGCCGAACAAAGGATCAACCACCAACCGTGTCGCCACATTCGACATCCGGAGCACAACCTGCGAGACATCACCGCCCGCCGCAAGTGCCGAACGCAAACGCCGCATGAACTTGGAGGCATTGGTAGGGGGTAATATCTCCACCTTCATTTGACCCCCATGCTTAAGCTCGGATCTTCACATTTAACAACTGTTCCCCTCTTCGGATGTCTCCGACGGATACAAGATAACTTGAAGGCTTCCCCGGGACGACCTAATGGAAGCCGCAAGTCATGGCAACCCCCGAAGCTTCCGGGTTGCTATTACGGTGGTCCCGGAATAGTTGAAGAGGGAGGAGCCGAAGAGGAAAAACAAGGAACCAAAGGAGTGAAGCATACTTTCGCTTCTTCCTCCGGCCTTCGCTTCCCATCCTCTTGTAATCTTAAGTAGCCGGGTTGTCAAATGAAAGCCTGCAAGAAACATCCGTAATGTGAAGTATTTTTGTGCTAAGGGCAATACATTCGGTATTGGCCATCTCTCGGTTAGGATTTTTTGTTCTAAAGACGGCTTCTTTTTCGAACACCGGTCGTTTCGTGTATCGGATGCTTGTAATCCCGGTGCTTGTAATGAACGATCAACTTCAATACTAGGATAATATTTCTTCAAATATCTTCCATTTATAGCAGTAGTAAATTCCTCTCCTAGTAGAGTTTTCAATATGTAAGCACTACCGGTGTGTACATCCGACTACCCGAAAAGGACCCTCCCAATTCGGGGACCATTTGCCGAATGCACCGTACTTAGTCCCGATCGGCGGTAACGCTTGCCAAACCAAATCTCCTTCGCAAATTGCCCGACCTTTACTTTCTTGTTGTAATATTTAGCAACTCGCATCTTGTTCTTGTCAATGTTTTCCAGGGCTTTAAGACGATTCATATGCAAATCCTCTAACTCATCCATCATTAAGCCACCGTAATCTTTAGAGCTCAAATCCTTTTGCAAAACCACCCTCCTTAAATCTGATTGTATTTCCGAGGGCAAAATAGCATGATGCCCATACACCAACTCATAAGGAGATGTTTTTGTAGCTCCATGAGGAGCCATTCGGTAAGCCCATAAAGCCTCATTGAGTACCGAATGCCACCTCTTTGGCTTTCGATCAATTTTCTTTTGTATAAGCTTAATCATGATCTTATTAGATGCCTCTGCTTGACCATTAGCTTGGGCATAATAAGGAGAAGAATTCAATAATTTGATACCCATGACTTCAGCAAACACTCTGAACTCTGAAGACACAAATTGTGCTCCATGATCAGTTGTAATTGTTAGAGGAATCCCAAATCGGTAGATGATGTGTTCTTTAACAAATTCAACCATGTTCTCCGATGTTACTTTCTTCAATGGAATTGCCTCAACCCATTTGGAGAAATAATCTGTTGCCAAAAGCACAAATTTATGCCCCTTGCTAGATGGAGGATTTATCTGGCCAATCAAATCTATACCCCATCCTCTGAATGATCATGGCTTGATGATAGGATTCAGAGCTGACGCTGGGACCCTTTGAATGTTCCCAAACTTTTGACAATCTTGACAACCTTTGTATTACTCAAAGCAATCCTCGAGCATCATCGGCCAAAAACATCCAGTGTGCCTAATAACCCATTTCATTCGATAAGCCGATTGATGCGCTCCACATAGCCCATCGTGCACTTCACTCATCATTTTCTTTGCTTCTTCTGGACCCAGGCATTGCAGCAACACCCCATCTAATGATTTGTAAAACAAACGTCCATCAAGAAGAACAAATTTTATAGCTTTATACCTGAGCTTCCTAGAAACCTTTCGGGATGGATTCTCCAGATAATCAACAATCTCTTTTCTCCAATCATCCTCTGCTAGATCACTCCCGAAAGCACACACCTCCATGGCAAACACCTCTTGATTTTCTCTATAACCCGAAGCACTTTGAGCCAACCTGTTTGCCTCTTTATTGTGTTCTCTAGGAATATGTTGTAGAATTACTAACCGAAAACTTTTAAAGATTTCCTTGCATTCTTCTTCGTAACTCCTCGGGATATCACTTCTACATTCATATTGGCCATTCAATTGTTTTATAACCAACTCGAATCTCCATAAATTTCAACGAAATAGCCTTTGCTTCTTTTAGATATTGAAGCCCTCTGAGCAATGCCTCATATTCCGCTTGATTATTGGTGACAATGGGTTGAATAGGAATAGCAAACTCAAACATGTCACCTCTGGGTGAAATTAATAAAATTCCTACTCCACCACCTTTACCACATGAAGATCCATCAAAGAATAAAGCCCAAGGAGTAATTTCAAGCAAATCAATTGATGGATTACGATGTTCAGTAATGAATCAGCAATAATCTGACCTTTAATAGCTTTTGCTGATTCAAATTTCAGCTCAAACTCAGATAAAGCCAAAATCTATTTGCCAATCCTTCCATTCAAAATTGGAATAGATAACATGTGTTTAATTACATCAAATTTTGAATATACAATGCATTCGGCATTCAGCAAGTAGTTCTGAAACTTTGTACACGAATAATAAACACACAAGCAAAGCTTCTCCGCGACTCGAATACCTGTCTTAGGATCAAGCAATTTTCGGCTAAGGTACGCTACTATCCGTTCCTTTTCTTCAAATTCTTGTATAAGGGCTGATCCAATAGTTTGGGTATCGGCCGCCACGTACAACTTGAAAGGCTTGTTTAATGTGGAGGCACGAACACTAGTGGTTCCTTCATGTACTGCTTGATCTCATCGAAAGCCTTTTGTTGTTCGTCACCCCATACAAACTTCTGATCTTTGTTGATCCTCAACAGCAGAGAGAAAGGCAAAACCTTTTGTGACAAGTTTGAAATGAATCTTCTCACAAAATTGATCTTGCCAAGTAGTGATTGCAACTCCTTGAGATTGGTTGGAGGAACAACTTCATCGATAGCTTTCATGCTTTTCTTGCCAACCTCTATTCCCCCCTCATGTACTAGAAATCCCAAGAATTCTCTAGCTGAAACTCCAAAAGCACACTTGTTTGGATTCATCTTCAACCCATGCTTTCGGGTGCACTCTAGAGTTCTCTTTACATCTTTCAGATGTGATTCATGATCCAAAGATTTGATCACGACGTCATCAATGTATATCTCAACAATTTTGCCGATCAACTCATGAAAAATATAATCCATGGCCCTTTGATAAGTTGCACCGGCATTTCTCAACCCAAATGTGATGACAATCCACTCAAAAAGGCCTATATGTCCAGGACATCTGAAGGTTGTCTTTGATATATCTTCTATTGCCATAAATATTTGATTGTACCCTACATTACCATCCATAAAACTGTTAACTTTATGTCCAACGGCGGCATCAACCAATAAGTCAGCAACAGGCATCGGGTATCCATCCATGGGAGTAGCTCTGTTTAAATCTCTAAAGTCTATGCAAACTCTCATCTTCCCATTTTTCTTGTAAACAAGGACGATGTTAGAGATCCACTCCGCATATCTGCATGGCCGAATGAAATTTGCATCGGTCAATCTTTCAACTTCTTTTTTCACATCGGCCAATACTTCATCCTTGTAGATTTTTTTGGGAGGTTGCTTATAAGGTTTAAAACCAAGCTTAATTGGCAACTGGTGCTCAACAATGGAACGATCCAAATCGGGCGTCTACGAATAATCCCAAGCGAAGCAATTTTTATATTCCATTAACAACTTGATTAATCCTTCTCTAAAACTTGAATCTAAGTTAGCACCGATAAATGTCGGCCTTGGCCTCGTCACCATCTCCAATGTGAATTTCTTCCAATTTGTCGCCCGATATGAATCCACGTCCTAACTTTCCATCGGTTCCATCAATCGGATTATCCATTAAAAATTGCTATAAGAGCCGATCGCTTGAATCGGCCGTTGATCACTACCGACCGGCTCAACAGGACCTTCACCCTAGTCCTTTCCCGAGAAGCACTCGATGCCTTGATACTCCCCGGAAGGCTGGTTCGACGTTAGCCACGCTCACCGAATCATCCGCTTGGACCACCTCTTTGTCATCATCTACCCATTGAACAAGTTGTTGGTGCATGGTAGATGGGATGCAACGTTTGCATGGATCCGGACCCGTCCAAGCGGCAAGGCTGTAAGCTCCTTTGCCCTCAATGACAAAGAAGGTCCCGAGCAAAGTCTTAGACCCAATCATCGGGTCCACGTGCACGCGGCCCTTGGTATCTGAAGGATTCCCAGCAAAATCATTTAGAACTATGCTTGTTGGCGTTAAATATCCAAGGCCCATGCCAAGCTTCCTGAATGTGGTGTATGGCATCACGTTGACTGCAGTTCCACCATCAACGAACATTTTGGTCAATGGCTTGCCATTGACGTATCCTCTCAAGTACAACGGCCTCATGTGTCGATTCTTGGCCGGTTTGTCGAAGGTTGCCTGCTTAGCCAACACCAGCTGCGCCATTAACCCAAGTTGTTCATCCTCATTGATATCTGGGGACCCCTCCTCTTGCACAACTTGGTTAGCTAGAGCCATGAACTCATTCGGCAAAAAGTATACCATGCATGTTGGAGCCAAACGACCCGATCCATCAGGTCCATCATTTGGACGCCACACGTGCTATCTCTTGATTCCCGCTTGCTTCAATTCTTGGTTCCTCAAGCGCTGAACCCTTCTCTTTTGGCTTCTCCTCAAGCCCGGCGGGCACCACCGTCCTTCTTGCCGGACCTACTTGCGTTCATGTTCCTCTTGATCAACCCACTTTTGATCAGCATGTCTTTTCCTTTGGTGATCATTGACTTCATTTATTTTTACGCGCCGACCGTCACTAGGATGTGTCATTCCAATTCTTTCATGGACGGATCAACGATTGACATTTTCCTGCCTATATTCAGTATACTTATCGCTGCATTCAGGGCAATTGTTCAATGTGGGGAGCTTCAAACCCTCGTTCCAGCAATGCCTGAAGAATGCGCATCCCCAATGTGCACGCTCCTGTTCTCGTGCATGCTCTTCCAATTCTCTCCTGTGCACCTCCTCTTCAAATCTCCGCTTCTCCTCTTCATATTTTTGTTTCGGTAACGTTCCTTTTCCCGCCGACGCCGCCACTTGTTAAGGAGAATACGTGTAGTCACCCCGGGCTTGGATCCGGAAGATTCCCCCACTTCAATACGGCTTCTCGGGATGCGAGGAGCTTCTTTGTGGACTAGTTCCACGGTCACTTGTCGTGTAGGATCAACCGATCCATCTCCTTTGCTCTTGCTTGAAGTTAAGACCTTCACTTTCCCTTTTTCCTCGGCGGTCACCATATTAACGAAAAAAGCCAACCATGTTCCGAGGGGAAAGGGTGGCCATCCAAACTTCATTTTATTATCAAATTTCAAGTGACCCTCCTGGATAGCCTTCTCGATCCTCATCCTGAAAACCCTGCAATCATTGATGGAGTGAGAGTTCCTGTCATGAAATCCACAGTATCGTTTCTCTTTAACTCCATCGGGCCGAAGCATAGAATGCCCCTCTGGCAACTTGATTCGGCCTTCCTTTACCAGGAACTCAAAGAGCTTGTCAGCCTTGGTCACATCAAAATCATATGTGCCCTTAGCTTGTTTTATCCATCTCCGATTCACGCTTAATGGCTCCTTGCCCCACATGATCTCGAGCCGCTTTGCTATCTCCTCATCATCATCAAATTCCTCCCCTTGATCGGCTCTTTCGAGGAATTGATTATAGATATCGACTATATCATTGTGCTTGGCAAGCACCGGAGCCTTTCTTGAATCCATAAGCTTGATTGCTCATTAGCGACAACCTCGGGACAACCGACAAAGATTGTCAAACTCCATGCCGAACAGCCTTCTCCCGTATAGCCGGCAACATACCCGCAACAACCATGTCGGCCAATGGATCATCCGGCGATTCAAAGAGAAGCACATGCCTTTGACCTCTCCGAACCTTCGAGAAATTCCATGGTGTTTCATTGTGCCTTTGTCTCAAGGTAGCCGGATCAATTAGCTTTTTCTCGGTACTACCACCGAAGTAATGAGCATGGAACTTCGTTCCAAATCTTTCCGTGTACTGATCGATTGAGGAGGCAAAGAAGTAAACCATGTAAAGGACGGGCCAGCCAACGACAAAGGGAAGTATCGACCCCGAACGCCTCATCGGTGAAGCTTCCCCAAGATGCATCAAGTATCGTGCTATGTGTTCCACGATATTTGTATCATCTTGCCCGCAGAACTTTGTGAAATCTGCAGGAGGTTTCACCCTTGGTGGCAAAACCACCCCGTGGTACCATTCACGGGAAAGGAGAAGTGTAAGCTTGTCCCCGCATCTTAGGTTTAAGGCCGAATTGATTTTGCAAAACAACGGCCATTTTCTGCACCATGAGATCAACATTAGCATCTTGATCCCCTGGTCTTCCAATAGGTCCATTAAACATTCATGCAGCTGCACCATACCCAGGGTTTGGGAGAGCATCAATGGCGCCATAGTCCATGACTTCTGAATACCCCTCACCGTACATATACTTTTGTAGCCTGTTGTTGGCTGGGGCTATCCTATAAGTGGAGTTAGGTGGAACTCCAGAGGAACCGAACGCCAGATCTCCTTGTGTAGGCCTATTAGGCATTGCCTGATACGGGTTCGGTTGTTGGACTGGGCGACTTCCAGCGCTTTGTAGAGGTGGCTGGACCGGTTGACTCCCCACGCTTTGCGGAGGTGGTTGGATTGGTTGACCTCCCATACTTTGCAAAGGTGGCTGGGCACTTGCGTCTCGAGCTGGTTGAGCAGCACTAGTTTCTCCAACCTCCGCAGTAGATGCTTGAGGGGGTACTCGACTAAGCATCCTCTCCATGCCTGGGCCAAAGACTCCAACCATCATCTGCTTGAACATATTCAAGAAAGCAGTATGATGTTTAACCATTACGGTTTCTATAGTCTCCCGAAAAGCATTCAAGGCCTCCTGTTTCTCTTGAGCAGACGTGGTGTCAGGCTCCCCCAGTAACAAAACTGTTGGCATGTCATATTTGAGATATGGCACACCACTTCTGTTCTTGCCAAATGACATCAAGCACTTCTGTTGAAACTGGTCAATGGCATCCTTCAACTGCACCTGCTGCTCCGGAGACAGTTCATCAAAGGCGACATCCATGACGTCGTGAATGTCAGGCATCTTGAATCAGCTAGAGCGTCCCACTGGGCGTGCCAAAAAGTGTGTTGACGCAAAATCAGCACCTCGCGCCAAACACACGAAAGAAGCCGAAAGAAGGCGGCTTAACACACGTGATGGATCCCGAAGCGTGCCGGTCAATTTTCCCCGAAACCGACAAAGGAATAAAAATAGTTAGATAAAACATGGAACTTGCCGGTGGTACTAGACAGTTCCGTATTTATGGCTAAAAGCTAATTAAAATGACATATAGCTACAACAAGCTATCCGTCGGCGGCTTAAATGCCATTCGGGAGCTTTAAAACATGAAAACGAGGATATAGCCGAATGTGTGACGTAAGCATGACGAAAGATCGATCTTTGATTAGATGACGTTGCCCGTACATGATCATGACCGATTTTCAAGGATAAACAACGATTAAAAAAATAAGGTAAAGCATGATTATAAATATGAAATAAACAAGCATGCATAGGCCAAAAGCACTAGCCTACCGCATGTCTAGGTACTTTCAAACCCGTCGAGCATGATAACAAATAAGTTAATCCACCACATGATACAACTTGTTTGAAACCAAGCCACCAGCCATAAATAGATTAATCCACCACATGATACAATCTAAATATGGAAGGCTAAAAGCATACGTTATTTCAAACAAGACTTATGATCACGTTTCACTTATGATAGCATCGCCAAATACAGTACAGACCAAATCGGGTTCCGTGGAGAAGGAACAAACGTTGCCAAAGATGATAAACCTATCGATTGAATCGAAAACTAATCCACCGGATGATTAGCTCTAAAACAATCCAAAAACCTCGCATCTACCGCATGATACTCGCTTCTTTCAAGATTCATACAAGATCAACAAGCTTGAACCCGCAACATGTGACAACTTAGATTGATTCGGGTTTGGCTATTGGGAAGCACGTGATCCAATGCACTACATTGAATTAAAGATATGAGCATGTAACATAAGGATCACAAACAAGATAAAGCCGATTCTAATCAATCTAAATTGGGCAAAGAAGTGTTACATGAATTAAATATAAAGTAAAATCCAAAGGAACACATGGTAACTTAATGAATCTATTAGATCTTGCCAAATCTAATAGAGCCGATAATTAGCTCCAAGCTAGATCTTAGTCCACCGCATGGCTCATGATCTAACAAGAAACCCTCTTGAACCAAGCTTAAATCTACCGCATGATACTAAGCAAGGTAACAAGACTTCTTGCATCATGGTCTAAATCCACCGCATGATACTAGACATGATACAAGGTTACCGGTACTTACGGAGGTCGACGAATCGATGGCTCCTCTCGAAGAACTCGACGACTCGACTAAAGGACTCGATGTTTGGCACGGGGCCGGTTTTGTTGTATAGATGTTCGATCCCTATTACAGACATCAAGGGTTTATATTTATACCCTTGTCCTAACACGACTCCTGGTCGACTACGAGTACAACATTTAATGTTTAAATCAATGCTTCGATGCCAATGTCCATCTCGTATACGCCATCAACTCGTTCCTTCCTTATATCGTGCCACCTCACCACACATTCTCGAAAACTTCCTTCTAAAAGCGCAAACAGTCCCTTTGCCGAATGATAGCGTATTGCCGACCGTGTCGTATGGACCTCCCCGGGCCCACTACCTCGGTGTGTACCGGGACCGACTACTTGGTGGGCCCCCGGGACTACCCGCTTGCGCCGCATGGCATCTAATGGCGTGGAGCACAAGGACTACAAAGGAGTAGTACTCGGTTAGGGAGCTGTACATGTTCCGCATTGTATGGAGGACTCCTAGACGTACTCGACTAGTACTCTCTCCCTACTCCGACTTGTAACCCTGCCTCCCGGACTATATAAGGCGAGGCAGGGACCGATCTCTAGGATCACCTCATCATCACAACTCATCTCATACAACCCACGACGCACTATTGCACCATCGTGTAATCGTGCCCAATCAATCCGAGCTACGCAAAGACATACGGGACGTAGGGTATTACGCACCTCGCGGCCCGAACCTGTCTAAATTGTGTGCCATGTGTCTCTTCCTTCGAGTTACCGATCTCGGCGAGGCCACATTCATCTACTTCGGGTACTCCCCTTAGTAGGTTGTCGGTCTAAAACACCGACACCGGCGCGGCGGTAGGGGATCTCGCCCGAGATCACATGGCGAACTCGACGGCTCCCGTGTACTTCAAGCCAACCGTCGCTTTCAACCGCGGCGACATCTTCGTGTTTGGCGCACCGGGTCCGCACTGCTTGCGGACGGTGCGAGCTCTTTCCGGTGCCGCCTCACCGTGCCTCCCAACCCGAAGACCGACCTCGTGACGCTTCCCCGACGTCGTCATAGGCGAACTCGCCGGCAAATTCGGCGAAATCTCGCTCTTCAACCTTCACGCTAACTTCGAGCTCGAGTCCGCTTCCAACTCGAACTCGACGTCTCCATGGGCCATCGCATGCGAGCCGGGCTGCTCGGCCATCACGGGCGGTCCCCTCACCTCGCGAGCGCTCCGCGCGTGGTCCCCGCATCCCCTAGCCGGCCCGCACGGAGGCTCCCTCTTCGCGCCGGGCCGGCAAGGAGCCCGTACTCGAGTACAACTCGGGCTCGACACCGCCCCCGCCCACGCTTCGGACTCCAACCCTCTCTCCGAGTTCTACTCGAACCCCGCATACGAGTTCGACTTCGGGTCGGACCCTGAGGAACCCGAGTCCAAGGACAACTCCACCGAGCAACCCTTATCAGGGCCGGCCTCTGGGCTGGTTATAACATCCACACCGGCCGGCGGATTCGTCTCTCGGGACGGACCGCAAGCCTGCTGACCTGATAAGTGGAGACTCACGCTACGTCGCCTACATCGACTCGCTACCGTTCCGGAGGGAACACCACTCGCCCGGCTGACTCAAACACACCAACTGAGGTGGCACCTTCTGAGTCCAGCCTTGGCACCCCCGATCGCCAAGTCTTCATGGCTGCCGGCGACACCCCAGGGCCTTCAGGCACGGCTCAAGACAAGTACCTGGAAGACATCTCCTCCGACGAGCTCTCTGCTGATGCTCCACCAAACGAGAACCCTGCAGACAGAGACGCTCGACGCGAGCGTAACCGGAAGCGCAGCGAACGTCGCCGGCGCCTCCGCGACAACTTCCCCGTCCGCAACCTTGCGGAAGCTCTTGAGGCGGTCGAGAGCAGAGTACACACTACCCCTGAGCAATGCCTCATGTCGATCACAGCGATCGCACGCCAGGCTCAGGGCATACGCGCTGGAGAGGTCATCGCCAAGCTAGCTGAAGATGCCTACTTCATGCGAGTCGACAACGAGGTCAACCAACCTCCCCCCACCGGGCAACGTGACAATGAGGCTACAAGTCGCGGCGGCGGCAATGGTCCCAACCGTACTCGAGCGGAGCTCCCACCGAGCCTAACCGTCATCACTCCACCACCGGCGGACCTCCACGGCGTGACAACAACAACCGCGAGGTCGTCCCTCACCGCGCTCCGGCCGCCGGGCGGCGGCAACGACCCCGACGGCGGCGGCGGCGACGGCGGAAGCTCCAACCACGGAGCCAACGGGAGGGCGGCGGCGGCGGCGGTCGCGGCGGCCGAGGCCACGCGAACGACCACGCTTCCGCGCTTCCGCGGCGGGTACGATGCCCGCCGAGAAGATTGAGGAGATGTGGCGGAAGAAGTCGACCACCGCGAGCGACGGTGACGGCTTCCCCGCCTTCTCACCTCGACTTCGCAACTTGCTCCTCTCCGACAAGTTCAAGCCCTTGGGGATCACCAAGTACGACGCGGAGCGAGGACCCCATCCGGTGGCTCGGGTGCTACGCCCTCTCCATCGAGAACGGCCGGGGGCAACAACGACACCAAGTGCCTCTACTTCCCCTTCGCACGGGACCAAGCTCCACTCACATGGCTCGAGTCGCCGGACAAGCACTTGATCGACAAGTGGGACCGGCCGAAGGAGCGATTCACCGGCAACTTCGCGGGCGCCATGGGCCGATCGGGTACTCGCATGGACCCGGCCATGATCAAGCGAGAACCGAGGACCGGGAGCGTCCAAGTGGTCGATGGATGACCGCTCCTCGGTGATGAGTGATTGACAACGGGTGTTGGACCGACTCTTGGCTTAGTGCGCGGGTGTGGGCCGCGGCCTAGTTCGTGTTGTTGCGAGGGTGAAGAACGGGCGCGAAAGGTCTTCGGCCTTGAGGGGCCTCCGGGAGATGGAGAGACAAGTAGGCTCGGTTCGAGGGACCCGGTGGACAGCGGGACTGGGTGCGGGCCACATGGTGGCGACACGAGCAAGATGAAGTTATGGACAGACGAGCCGGTGCACGGTGGCGGTCGAGTCAAGTGGTTTGGCGGGAGGCCGGACCGAGCACGCGGGGTTTGGTGGTTTGCCCACAAAACCATCGGCGGACGGTTTCTTGGTTTGGGCCTCAAAACCAAGTCCGAGGGCCCAACACGACGGAGACGGGATCCGGCGTGTCGGGAAGCTTCTAGGTGGAGGACACGCGGCGGGATCGCATGGCTTGCGTCGGGAGGACGCGGGGTGCGGCAAAGGCGTGGCCGTCGATGGCAAGACCCACAAACATTACCTAAATGCCCCTACGTGGGTTGTATCGCCAGTAGTTATGTTAGGGGTAGTCGAGTCATTTACCACTCCGGCGGGACTCGATATATAAGCCATGAGTGTGTGTGGATGGCTCCCTCTCTCCGCGACTTAGGGTTTCATTTCCTCCCTCCTCTTTCTCATTTTCGTAGCTATTTTTACTCCCATTTTCTCTAGGCTAGCATGAGAGCTTCATGAGAGATTTGTTGAGAGGGATGGATGCTAGGGCGGCATGCTAGACCTTGTAAATCTTTCCTGGTTTGTATAGAAGATTCGGGGTTGTTTTTCGTGGTCGTTCGTGCTTGTTTTCGTGCCTTTGTTCCCGGTGTGATTCCGCGGATTTGAGTGGGTCTCTCCCCGGATTTCTTTGAGGGAAACATGGATAGATGTCTTGTGCATCTTTGTGCTTGATCTTGTGCCCTCAAACGCCGGAAACCACTTCGATTCGTGAGTTTTCGTTCGGTGCTCTAGCTTTTGGTGGTGCTCAAAGGATTCGCGATTCCCGGTGATTTAGGGAGTTAGGAGGCAAGATTTTTGGGCTATAGCATCCTTGTGTGACGCTTTTCAAGTCCCCAAACCCTTGTCTCCATAGCTTCAACCGTTTGGGAAATCCGATGATGATTTGGGGGAGTTGACTTTCGAGGTCGGGCTGTTTCTGCTCTGTCCGCACCTGGCGGACAGTCCGCGGGGAGGTCGCGGACGGTCCGCGTGGGTCGTGTTCGTCGCGTGTTCGTCGAGTTCTTGCGCGTCCTCTTTTTCGATCCGGTTTGGCCTTTGGTTTTTGTTGCAGCCAGTTTGCGGACGGTCCGGGCTTGAGTAGCGGACGGTCCGCGGGTGGCGCGGACGGTCCGCCCGGCCTCGGCGGACGGTCCGTTTTTCTCGGGTCGCTTCTGGTGTTCTGTGTGTGTTTAACGGACGGTCCGCGGAGAGGGCCGGACGGTCCGCGACGTCGGCGCGGACGGTCCGCGCGGGAGCAGGTCGGACGGTCCGCGCGGTTCATCGCGGACGGTCCGCACCGCCGGGCGGACGGTCCGCCCGCCGGAGCCGTGTGCGGTCTTTGCTTGTTTCGATTCCTTCCTTCCCTTTCTAGTGCTTCCGCGTGTGCTTCTAGGAATCGTTCCTAAGGCCAGAGGTTGATCCATAACCTCGTGGTCTTGGCGATTGGTGCGTGATTCGATCCATCGCTTGTGTGAGACCGGGGTTTGTCTAGGGTATAGGCCGGATTCTTTTGAAAGAATTTTTACCGGCTCCTATTCACTCCCCCCTCTCTAGTCGCCATCTGATCCTTCAATTGGTATCAGAGCTTGGTGCCGGATTCTTTGCGACTTTGACAAGTCCCGAATCCTAAGATGGCGTACGTTGAGCGGGGCGGTCCGCCGCACTTCGATGGCAAGGGTTACCACAAGTGGGCGGCTCGTATGATGATCTTTCTTCGTGGGAAGTCGTTGGATTTCATTGTGCTTGACAAGACCTATGCTATTCCGGTCAACATCCATACTCTTATGGTGACCGATGCCGGTGCCAAGGCCAAGTATGAGGCTAATGCAAAAGCCGTTGATCACTTGGTCGGAGCTTGTGTGATCCGCAGTTTGAGCGTGTTCGCCATTTGAATCTTGCTTGGCAAATTTGGGAGAAGTTGTTGGTTGCTCACGGTGGTGATAACCATGTGAAGGCTCGCCTCTTTGTCTCTTACCGGATGCAATGTTAGAATTTCACTCCACTTCCCGGTGAGGACATTGATGCGATGTTTCAGAGGTTCACCGCCATCGTGAACAACATGAAGGCTAATGTTGAGGATTTTCCTTACACCGAGCATGATCAGGCTTTGAAGCTCTTGCATGTCTTGGATCCAAATGTTTGGGGTGCTAAGGTTGAGGCCATCAAGGAGTCTGGGCAGTACTTGACTATTGAGTTGGATGACCTCTTTTCTAAGCTCAAGTCGGCTGAGGTTGACAGGAAGTTGCAATCCAAGCATGAGGGCTCGACTGACCATAGTCTTGCTCTTGTGGGCGGATCAAAGCGCAAATCTAACCCTTCCTGTCGACGCTTTTCCTTGTCTTCTCTCATGTCCATTCCGGATGAGGAGTTTGATGTGCTTGGGCGAGGAGGAGGCGGCCTTGCTCTCAAGAAGGTTTGAACGACTACACGAGAGTCGGAGGAACGCAAGGCGGAGCTCAGGGACGTGCTACAAGTGTGGCAAGCGTGGCCACTTCATCGCCGAGTGCCGGAAGCGGAGGAGAACAAGTACAAGGTGAACGAGTACAAGGCGCACCCGAGGCGTGAAGACAAGTACTCCTCCAAGGGCAAGCACTTCAACAAGTCCAAGAACAAGGACAAGGACAAGCGGCGACCGAGCAAGAGCGGCTACAAGAAGAACAAGGCAAGAGCGATGGTGGCCGGTGCGAGCGACGTCGACTCAAGCTCAAGCGAGGAGCGATCAAGCTCAAGCGGCGAAGATGAAGACACCGGGAGGCGCAAGGACAAGAAGAGTGCAAGCCGGAACCTCGGCGGGGCCGAGCCGTGTGGCGCTTGAGGGCTTTTGTGGCATGGCCCATAGCTCAAGCGGCAAGAAGAGCGAGAAGGAAGACGGCGACTCCGACTCGGAGGATGAGGTAAACCGTGACCCCGACTCTTTGCTTGCCGAGATTGCTAGGTTGAATGGCTTGCTTGATAACCGTGATAGTGTGCTTGAGAGATGCCAAAAAGATGAGGAAAGATCTTAGGGCTCGGCTTGAGAATGCTAGCGAGAAAGTAGGAGAGTTAGAGTCAAAATTGCTTGAATTGAAACTTGAGAATGATTCTTTGAAACTTGCTCCTACTACTCCTGATGATGTTGAATGTGTTGAATGTGATGCTTGGTTGAATGAGATCAAAGTGCTTAATGAGAAGAATGCTTCTACTTTGGCTCAACTAGATGCTCTTAGGATCGAATATGATGAGCTTAAGGCTAGACCCACTTTGCTTGGTGCTTGCAAATCATGTCCTACTATGCATGCTAAGCTTGTCGATGCTCGTTCTACCATTAGTTCTTTGGAAGCATCTTTGAAATCTCCTGTTGCAAATGCATGTTCTAGCCGTGATGAAGTTACTTTGCGCAATCTTGAACTTACTTCCCGTTTGGATGTCATCTATGAGGAGAATGACTATTTGAGGAAGGTGTTGGGTTGGTTGTACGTACGGGAACCTCAATTGAAAATCATGATTGAGGAGTTCAAGAGAGCCGATGGTCGTGGTTTGGGTTTCGAAAAGTTGGGTGAGAAAGTGGGAGAGAACGCAGTGGGGAGAGTGTGTATGAGAAGTGTGTTGAGTCTAACCCCGAGTTTGAGGTGATCGGAGAGATCCAAGTTCCACTTCCAAAAGCACCCAAGAACTCTTTCACACCAAAGCCTAACCACCTTTGCAACAAGCTTGACACAACCCAAGATCCACCCAAATCCCACCTAAGACAAATGATTTCCGCAAACCGGTGAAGTTTGTGGGTGAGAAGGGTGAGAAGCCTAGAGAGAAGCCGAGCCAAAACCAAAACCCATCCCCTTCGGATGTGAGTATTGTGGCAAGGAGAGGCATCTTGCGGAGTTTTGCTACAAGAGGAAGAGGGATGAGAGGCTTGCTAGGGAGCAAGCAAACCGGGACAAGTATCGCCGGTCTCATGGTATTCCCCGAGCCTAGAGTGCCACTTCCACGGGGTGTGGGAAGTGTGAGGAGTGTTGGCGAGGTTCCCACGGAGAGGTGGTGGTGAGAGGTTTGTCGGGGAGAAAGGATGGTGTGCGTCTTTGGTGAGAGGTTTGGTCGGGCTCGTGGCGCTTTGCCTGGACGTCCTCCTACTCGTCCTCGGTACGGGTTTAGGGGAGATGATCGCGGCTTTGGGTTCCGGAGGAGCCACGGACCATGTTTTCCCCCTCGTGGTGCTCGTACTCCTCCCATGGGACATGGGAAGTTTGGTGGCAAGGGAATGATGTTTGCTAACCCCTCTTTTGAGCGAGATGGCTCGACACCGGTTTAACTTTCTTTGTGCTAACCCCAGTGTCGAGTCGCTAGCTCATTCTCGTTCTTGTTACTTGATTGCGGGCGGGGAGGCTTGGAGAACATTTGGTTGATCGACTCCGGGTGTTCTCGACACATGACCGGAGATAAGAAGTGGTTCTCCAGCCTCACCCCAGTGAAGGAAAAGATGTACATCACATTCGGGGACAATGGACGAGGAAGGGTAATGTCTGAGGGTGTTGTGCATGTGAGTGACAAGGTAACGTTGAAGAGAGTGGCTCTTGTGAAGTCTTTGGGTTTCAATTTGCTTTCGGTTTCTCAGTTGCTTGATGAGGGTTTTGAGGTGCGTTTCAAGTCTGGCGAGTCTTGTTTGCTTGATTCTCGAGGTGATCTTGTCTGTATGATCATCCCCGAGGGTCGATTTTCGGGGCTGATTTCTCTCGTTCTTTGGGTCCTGCTCGCTGTTTGATGGTCGGTCCTTCTTCTGATTTGTGGAAATGGCATAGGCGGTTGGGACACTTGAGCTTTGATTTGGTTTCCCGCTTGAGTGGTCTTGATCTTGTCCGAGGATTGCCGAGGTTGAAGCTTGAGAAGGATTTGGTTTGTGCTCCTTGTAGGCATGGCAAGATGGTAGCCACTCCCCATCCACCCCTGACCGATGTCATGACCGAGCGTCCGACAGAGCTGTTGCATATGGATCTTGTTGGGCCAGCTCGAGTTCGCTCGGTGGGTGGGAAGTGGTATGTCCTTGTTGTGGTGGACGATTACTCTCGCTATGCTTGGGTGTTTTTCTTGGAAGATAAGAGTGAGACATTTGGTTTTGTTCGAGATCTGATCGTGAGGTTGAAAAACGAGAGGCATGGGAATGCTATTCGAGCTATCCACGGTGATAATGGCTCGAGTTCAAGAACTCTCGTTTTGATGCCTTTTGTCGTGATCTAGGTCTTGAACATCGGTATTCGACCCCTTATGTGCCCCCTCAAAATGGAGTTGTGGAAAGGAAAAATCGGACTCTTTGTGAGATGGCTAGGACGATGCTCGATGAGCACGGGACTCCTAGGAGGTATTGGGCCGAGGCGGTCAATACGGCTTGTCATGTTTCCAACGGATTTTATTGCGAACTTTCAAGAAGAAGACCCGTTATGAGCTTATGCATGGTCGGGCACCCAAGGTGAGTCACTTCCGAGTTTTTGGCTGCAAATGTTTCATTCGAAGAAGGGAAAACTCGACAAGTTTGAGGCTAGGTCTAGTGATGGTATTTTCTTTGGATATGGTAACCACTCTAGAGCCTATAGGGTGCTTAACCTTGAGACTAACAAAATCATGGAGACTTGCGAGGTGACCTTCGACGAGACAATGCCATGTACCTCTCTTGGCTTTGAATGTGCAGGTGATGAAGAGATGGCCGAGGACCTCTTTGAAGAGGAGAAGGATGAAGCTGGAGATGATGATGGGGAGAACCATGCACCTGAAGCTGAGCATGTATCCACTACTTCCCCTAAGACCACTTTGGAGCATGGACCGTCTACTTCATGGACAACGACGGTGCAACAAGAGGACCAGGCGAGAGAAGCTGAAGTTGAGGGGGAGGTAGTCTCGAGGCGTGAGGCTCCCCGGCGGATTCAAGAAGTGCATCCCCTGTCGAAGATCATTGGGAACATCGATGAACGCACTACACGGTCGAGGTCCGGGAATTCCTCTCATTTTGCTTATCTTGCTTTTGTTGCTACTTTTGAGCCCAAAGACATTGGACATGCTTTATCCGATGCAAACCGGGTCAATTCCATGCATGAGGAGTTGGAAAACTTTGAGAGGAACCGGGTGTGGGAGTTAGTTGAACCACCTCCAAATTGCCATCCCATAGGAACCAAGTGGGTTTGGAAGAACAAAGAGGGAGAGAATGGGATGGTTGTGAGGAACAAGTCCGGACTTGTTGGTCGGGGGTTTAGTCAAAAGGAGGGGATCGACTATGAGGAGACCTTTGCTCCCGTGGCCCGTCTTGAGGCAATTCGGATTCTTCTAGCCTTTGCCGTGGCTAAAGGGTTCAAGTTGTTTCGGATGGACGTGAAGAGTGCTTTTCCGAATGGGGTCATAGAGGAGGAGGTGTATGTGAAGCGACCACACCGGGTTTGAGAGCGAGCCGTACCCACACGGGGTATACGGGTTGAAAAGGGCTCGTATGGGTTGAAACGGGCGCCCCGTGCTTGGTATGGGAGATTGAGAGGTTTTCTCGTTGAGCGAGAGGGTTTGTGATGGGTACCGTGGATAGGACCTTGTTTCTCCTCAAGCTTGTTGATTGTTCGGATATACGTGGATGATATTGTCTTTGGTGGCTCGTCACATAACCTTGTTGCCAAGTTTGCGGATGAGATGAGCGGGGAGTTCGAGATGAGCATGATGGGCGAGTTGCGGTATTTTCTCGGGGCGCGGATCAAGCAAGTGAAGGACGGTACATTTGTGCACCGGACCAAGTACACGAAAGACATGCGAGGAAGTTCCAGATGCAAGATGTGAAGCCGATGTCGACTCCCATGGGGAGCACGGCCACTTTGGATGCGGATGAGGACGGAGAACCAGTGGACCAGCGGGAGTACAGGAGCATGATCGGCTCCCTCCTCTACTTGACGGCGACGAGGCCAGACATACAGTTCAGCGTGTGTCTGTGCGCTCGTTTTCAGGCTTCGCCAAGGACATCACATCGACAGGCCGTCAAGAGGATTTTCAGGTACCTACGATCCGCCCCCGGGTCTTGGCCTTTGGTATTCTTCCTCCTCGACTCTTTCCCTTCATGGTTTTTCCGATGCGGATTTTGCTGGTTGTCGAGTCGAGAGGAAGTCTACTTCTGGTACTTGCCGCTTTCTTGGGTCTTCGTTGGTCTCATGGTCTTCCCGCAAGCAGTCTAGTGTAGCTCAGTCTACCACCGAGGCGGAGTATGTTGCTTGCCGCGAGTTGTTGTTCCCCAAATTGTTGTGGATTTCATACACTTTGAGAGACTTTGGTGAGGAGTGCACCCGGATCCCACTTCTTTGTGATAGCACCGGTGCCATAAGCGTAGCCAAAAACCCAGTGCTTCACTCCAGAACCAAACATATAGAAGTGAGGTATCATTTCTTGAGGGACAATGTGGAGAAAGGAACCATTGTGCTGAGCCATGTTCCTACCCAAGATCAGCTTGCAGACATTTTCACAAAGCCTCTCGACCAAGCTACATTTGTGCGCTTGCGGGGGGAACTTGGGGTTTGTTGCCCTTTCTAGTTGATTCTTGGGGGATTTCCTTTTTGTACCATATGTATCATACCATGTTTTACTTTGATGTATATACATGCTTTGCTTGATGTACAAACCATGGTAGGATAGCCATCTTGTCATATATCATGTTGCATTTGTATCATATTGCATTTTAGGATGACGAGCTTCTTTCATATGCCATATTTGAGTCTCTTTGGCTAGTTGTGAGATTTTGGTCATATGTGTGGAGAAATGGTGATGTGAGGCTATGCTCTTGGAATATTTGAAATATATGCGTGGTGAGATAGCCCTTTTTGAAATAAATGCTAAACTTGACTAAATTTTGATGAAATATGCTCCACTCGTGTGTAGTTGTGTATCCATGTCACGGTTTGGTCTAAATGTGCTTTTCATGCTTAGATTGTGCTTGGATGCCTTGTTCTTGCTTTTGGGCCAAAGGCCGAATATCATTGTGAATGTTTAGCCTATGTTGCATTCATGGGGGAGCATAAGCTTCTTTTTGCCACAAAGGCACTTCATGTACCATAAAATGATTTAATCTTGAAAAGAAGTGTAAAATGCTTGAAAAATGATCCATCCATCATGTCTGTGCTTAAAATGTCTTATCTTTCACATATGGGTGCTAAACCTGTTGCATGATGTTCACCAGTGGAGAAGTCTCCCCGAAGTGGACACATGGCTCATGAGCTTTGACATGACATGCTTTGCTTTATGGGTGTTTGCCATGATCTTTTGCTTTGAGAATTTGATATCCTTGTATGATCTTTGAATGGTATGCATGTTTGTGGCTCAAGTGTGACATGGATAGGCTTTTACATGTGAAGCGAGCCTTCTTTTGGTAAAACTGCTTAAATCTGAAAATTTTGCTTTGTCACATGCTTGTATTTTCACATATTACTTGTGGCAATGCTTTGACTATGCTATGATTCATATGTGTGATCTTTGTCTCATTTTTAGCCTTTGACACTAGATTTGGCCTATTTGAGAAGCTCATGTAGTTGTTTATATGCTTTGCTTTGCATTTCTGCATTTTCACCTTGATTCATACATTGTCAACAAGGGGGAGAAGAGGTGAGCTTAATGAAAATTCAGATGAAGTGAGCTGAAATTGGGAAGTTTGCATCCACATGTTCAGGGGGAGCTTGCATTTGTTCGGGGGAGCTTTCTTCTTTGTTTTCGATGTGGAGTTTGTGCTTTGCTTGGCTTGTGACCTTTCTTCGCCTTTCTTCGGTTTTGGTCATGAGTTGAGCTTCTTTGTTTTTCTTTCTTCTTCTTTTCTCTTTTTCTCTCGAATTTCATTTTGCGTTGTGTGTTGTCAATGCACTCATCAAGGGGGAAAGGAGTGTTACATGAATTAAATATAAAGTAAAATCCAAAGGAACACATGGTAACTTAATGAATCTATTAGATCTTGCCAAATCTAATAGAGTCGATAATTAGCTCCAAGCTAGATCTTAGTCCACCGCATGGCTCATGATCTAACAAGAAACCCTCTTGAACCAAGCTTAAATCTACCGCATGATACTAAGCAAGGTAACAAGACTTCTTGCATCATGGTCTAAATCCACCGCATGATACTAGACATGAATAAGGTTGCGGTACTTACGGAGGTCGATGGATCGATGGCTCTTCTCGAAGAACTCGACGACCCGACTAAAGGACTCGATGTTTGGCACGGGGCCGGTTTTGTTGTGTAGATGTTCGATCCCTATTACGGACATCAAGGGTTTATATTTATACCCTTGTCCTAACACGACTCCCCGGTCGCCTACGAGTACAACATTTAATGTTTAAATTAATGCTTCGACGCCAATGTCCATCTCGTATACGCCATCAACTCGTTCCTTCCTTATATCGGGCCACGTCACCACGCATTCCCGAAAACTTCCTTCTAAAAGCGCAAACGGTCCCTTTGCCGAATGATAGCGCATTGCCGACCGTGTCGTATGGACCTCCCCGGGCCCACTACCTCGGTGTGTACCGGGACCGACTACTTGGTGGGCCCCCGGGACTACCGGCTTGCGCCGCATGGCATCTAATGGCGTGGAGCACAAGGACTACAAAGGAGTAGTACTCGGTTAGGGAGAGCGTACATGTTCCGCATTGTATGGAGGACTCCTAGACGTACTCGACTAGTACTCTCTCCCTACTCCGACTTGTAACCACCGCCTCCCGGATTATATAAGGCGAGGCGGGGACCGATCTCTAGGATCACCTCATCATCACAACTCATCTCATACAACCCACGACGCACTATTGCACCATCGTGTAATCGTGCCCAATCAATCCGTAGCTACGCGGCATACGGGACGTAGGGTATTACGCACCTCGCGGCCCGAACCTGTCTAAATTGTGTGCCACGTGTCTCTTCCTTCGAGTTACCGATCTCGGCGAGGCCACATTCATCTACTTCGGGTACTCCCCTTAGTAGGTTGCCGGTCTAAAACACCGACACCGGCGCGGGCGGTAGGGGATCTCGCCCGAGATCACATGGCGAACTCGACGGCTCCCGTCTACTTCAAGCCAACCGTCGCTTTCAACCGCGGCGACATCTTCGTGTTTGGCGCCCGGGTCCGCACCGCAAACGGTGCGAGGCTCTTTCCGTGCCGCCTCACCGTGCCTCCCAACCCGAAGCCCGACCTCGTGACGCTTCCCCGACGTCGTCATAGGCGAACTCGCCGGCAAATTCGGCGAAATCTCGCTCTTCAACCTTCACGCCGACTTCGAGCTCGAGTCCGCTTCCAACTCGAACTCGACGTCTCCATGGGCCATCGCATGCGAGCCGGGCCGCTCGGCCATCACGGGCGGTCCCCTCACCTCACGAGCGCTCCGTGCGTGGTCCCCGCATCCCCTAGCCGGGCCCGCACGAGAGGCTCCCCTCTTCGCGCCGGGCCGGCAAGGAGCCCGTACTCGAGTACAACTCGGGCTCCGACACCGCCCCCGCCACGCTTCGGACTCCAACCCTCTCTCCGAGTTCTACTCGAACCCCGCATATGAGTTCGACTTCGGGTCGGACACGAGGAACCCGAGTCCAAGGACAACTCCACCGAGCATCCCTTATCGGGGCCGGCCTGCGGGGCTGGTTATAACATCCACACCGGCCGGCGGATTCGTCTCTTCGGACGGACCGCAAGCCCGCCGACACGATAAGTGGAGACTCACGCTACGTCGCCTACATCGACTCGCTACCGTTCCGGAGGGAACACCACTCGCCCGGCCGACTCAAACACACCAACCGAGGTGGCACCTTCGAGTCCGGCCTTGGCACCCCCGATCGCCAAGTCTTCATGGCTACCGGCGACACCCCGGGGCCTTCGAGGCACGGCTCAAGACAAGTACCCGGAAGACATCTCCTCCGACGAACTCTCTCGCGGATGCTCCACCAAATGAGAACCCTGCAGACAGAGACGCTCGACGCGAGCGTAACCGGAAGCGCAGCGAACGTTGCCGGCGCCTCCGCGACAACTTCCCCCGTCCGCAACCTTGCGGAAGCTCTCGAGGCGGTCGAGAGCGAGTACACACTACCCCCGAGCAATGCCTCATGTCGATCACGGCGATCGCACGCCGGGCTCGGGGCATACGCGCCGGGAGAGGTCATCGCCAAGCTAGGCGAAGATGCCTACTTCATGCGAGTCGACAACGAGGTCAACCAACCTCCCCCCGCCGTGCAACGCGACAATGAGGCTACAAGTCGCGCGGCGGCAATGGTCCCAACCGTACTCGAGCCGAGCTCCCCGGCCGAGCCTAACCGTCATCGCTCCACCGCCGGCGGACCTCCACGAGCGTGACAACAACAACCGCGAGGTCGTCCCTCACCGCGCTCCGGCCGGCGGCGGCGGCAACAACCCCGACGGCGGCGGCGGCGACGGCGAAAGCTCCAACCACGGAGCCAACGGGAGGGCGGGCGGCGGCGGCGGTCGCGGCCGGCCGAGGCCACGCGAACGACCACGCTTCCGGCGCTTCACGGGCGGGTACGATGCCCGCCGAAGATTGAGGAGCCGTGGCGGAAGAAGTCGACCACCGCGAGCGACGGTGACGGCTTCCCCGCCTTCTCACCTCGACTTCGCAACTTGCTCCTCTCCGACAAGTTCAAGCCCTTGGGGATCACCAAGTACGACGCGAAGCGAGGACCCCATCCGGTGGCTCGGGTGCTACGCCCTCTCCATCGAGAACGGCGGGGGCAACAACGACACCAAGTGCCTCTACTTCCCCTTCGCTCGGACCAAGCTCCACTCACATGGCTCGAGTCGCCGGACAAGCACTTGATCGACAAGTGGGACCAGTCGAAGGAGCGGTTCACCGAAGAACTTCGCGGGCGCCATGGGCCGATCGGGTACTCGCATGGACACCGGCCATGATCAAGCGAGAACAAGGCGAGACCCTTTGCAAGTACATGCGCCGCTTTTTTCGACAAGCGCGCTACCGTCGTCGACGTCACCGACAAGGAGGTCATCGACCTCTTCCAAGACGGCCTCTACCACCGCCTCAAGGACATGATCACGTCTCGGGCGGATGAAGAAGACAAGGCCAACGCCAAGTACGACGCCATCCGTGGCAAGACCAAGCGAGAACCGGGGCGGCGGCGCGCGACAACGCGAACCAAGGCGGTCGCAACAACAACAACGAAGAACAACTACTCGGGTCCCAACCGCAAGCGCAAGCCGGACAACACTATCGCGGCTATCCAGCGCCCTGCGAAAGGGAACTCGAAGAAGAACTTCGGTGGTTTCAAGGACCCGCCGAAGGAGAAGTGCCCGTGGCATCCAAACGACAACCACACCACCGAGCAAGTGCTACCAACTCAGGCATGCACTCAAGGATACGACGAGCCACCGCACCCTCACGACCAAAAGGGCAAGAAGAAGGATGGCGACAACAACGACTTCCGGAGCCCGACAAGACCGTCAACGTCCTCTTCGGTGGGCTACCCAGCAGGCGGGAGCAGAAGGCTACCCGTCGTGAAGTCATGTCCATTGAACCAGCGGTCCCAACCCCTCTCAGGTGGTCGGAGGTACCCATCACCTTCTCCCGCGCGGATCAATGGACCAGCTTCTCCGAACCAGGACGGTTCCCCCTCGTCCTGAAGCCAGTGGTCGCGGGCTCCAAGCTCAACAAGGTGCTCATCGACGGTGGAAGCGGGCTCAACGTCCTTTTCACCAAGACCTTGAAGAAAATGAAGCTCGACATCACTCACATGCTCACCAAGAGCAACACGCCCTTCTACGGCATCGTCCCCGGCAACGCGGCTATTCCACTGGGCTCAGTGGTCACCGCCGCCTACCTTCGGGGGAATCTCGAGACAATTACCGTACCGAGTACATCATGTTCTAGGTCACGGACTTCGAGACTTCCTACCACGCCATCCTCGGAAGACCGGCTATCGCCAAGTTCATGGCGGTGCTCCACTACACCTACTTGGTACTCAAGATGCCAAGCCCGGCGGGTGTACTCTCTCTCCAAGGGGACTTGAAGATCTCCCACGACCGCGATACGAAGTCGTGGAGATCGCCTACGAATCAAGTACACAACGCGATGATGGAGGTCTACGCTGCGTCCAAGAAGCTTGCTACAAGTGAACTCGACATCCCGCGAGAAGTCCGACGAGCGCCAACAAGCCTCGGCCACCCGAGGAGGTACTCGTCAAGACGATCGACCTCGGAACGAGGCAATCCCGGCAGAAGACCACCATCATCGGGGCCGGCCTCGACCCCAAATAGGAAGACGCGCTCATCGGCTTCCTTCGGGCTAACCGCGACATCTTCGCGTGGAAGCCGACGGACATGCCGGGAGTGCCCGGGGAGCCGATTGAGCACCGCCTCAACGTCGATCCTAAGGCTACACCCAAGCGACAACACCTCCGACGCTTTGCCGACGACAAACGGGACACCATCAAGAAGGAACTCGCCAAACTACTCACGGCCGGCTTCATCGGGGAAGTCTTCCATCCCGAGTGGCTCGCCAACCCCGTCCTCGTCCGCAAGAAGAACTCGAACGAGTGGAGGATGTGCGTCGACTACACCGACCTCAACAAGCACCGCCCCAAGGACCCCTTCGGGTTGCCACGGATTGATCAAGTCATCGACTCCACGGCGGGCCGCGACCCGCTTCTGCTTCCTCGATCGCTACTCCGGTACCACCATATCGCGATCAAGAAGAAGACCAGGAGAAGACCGCGTTCATCACCCCGTTTGGCGCGTACTGCTACACGACCATGTCCTTCGGGTTGAAGAACGCCGGTGCCACCTATCAACGAGCTATCCAGGCCTGCTTCAAGAGGCAACTCAACAAGAACGTCGAAGCCTACGTGGATGACGTGGTCGTCAAGACCAGAGACTCCAATGCCCTCATCGACGACCTTGAAGAGACTTTCGCATCCTCGCGCGAGTGCCGCCGGAAGCTCAACCCGAACAAGTGCGTCTTCGGCGTACCTTCGGGCAAACTACTCGGCTTCATCATCAGCCAACACGGCATTGAAGCCAACCCCGAGAAGATCTCCGCCATCACCGACGCATGAAAGCTCCGATGAGCATCAAAGACGTCCGTAAGGCGACCGGGTGCATGGTGGCACCGAAACGATTTATCTCGAGGCTCGGAGAACGGGGACTCCCCTTCTTCAAACTACTCAAGCATCAAGAGAAGTTCGTGTGGACTCCGAGAGGTGGATCAAGCCCTTGCTCGGCTCAAGGACTTCCTATCGAAGCCGCCGATCCTCACGGCTCCTCACAAGGGCGAGCGACTCTTGCTCTACCTAGGCTGCGACTACTCATGTGGTCGATCGCCATCGTTGTCGAGCGGCAAGAAGACGGCCATGCCTACCCGGTCCGGCGCCCGGTCTACTTCGTCGGCGAGGTTCTATCGAGTCCAAGGCACGCTATCGGCCGTGCGAAGCCCCTGTACGCGGTACTCATCACCTCGCGGAAGCTACGACACTACTTCCGGCGGTACTCGATCTCCGTTGTCACCGACTACCCGCTCGGCGATATCTGCGGAACCAAGATGCTACCGGAAGAATCTCCAAGTGGGTAGTCAAGCTCGGCGCCCTCACCATCGACTTCAAGCCACGCACGACCATCAAGTCATAGGCACTAGTCGACTTCATGACGGAGTGGCGCGAGAACCGCCTACCTACTCCCACCGTGCGACCGAGCATTGGGTGATGTACTTCGACGACTCACTCAACCTCGAGGGCGCGGGTGCGGGGTATTCCCGATCTCTCCAACGGGCGAACAACTCAAGTACGTCCTGCGGATCTTCCGGAAGGTCTCAAACAACGAAGCCGAGTACGAAGCTCTCCTACACGGGCTCCGCCTCGCGGCTTCACCGGGCATCAAGCGGCTACTAGTCTACGGCGACTCCGCGGTGGTCATCAACCAAGTCAACAAGTCCCGGGACCGCAACAAGGAGAACATGGACGCCTACTGCCTAGAAGTCCGCAAGCTCGAGAACAAGTTCTACGGTCTCGAGTTCCACCACATCGTCGCAACAACAATGTTGCAACGGACGTCCTCTCGAAGCTTGGATCTACCCGCGCTCAAGTACCAGCGGGTGTCTTCGTTCATGAGCTTCATGCGCCATCCATCCGGAGCCGGCGCCACCGACCCCTTGTCCCGGCTCACCCACCGGCTGGGCCGGAGGTCATGATGATCGACGTGGATCGGAGGCAACCCTTCATCGACTAACTCGGCGAGCGAGAAGGTTCCCTCCGACAAGAACTCGGCCGAGCGGCTCATCCGCCGCGCCAAGTCCTACGTCCTCGTCGGAGACAAGCTTTACAAGCGGGGGGCATCTTCGGAGTACTCATGAAGTGCGTCCCTCGGGAGGAAGGCAAGGACATCTTGGAGGAGATCCACAAGGGTGTCCGCGGAAACCACGCGTCCTCACGCACGGCCGGTCGGCATGGCCTTCCCGGCGAGCTTTCTGCGGCCCACCGCTGCGGGCGATGCCGAAGAACTCGTCGAAGGTGCCAAGGATGCCGGTACTTCGCCAAGCGACGAACACGTCCCGGCCTACAAGCTAGTCACCATACTTGCCAACCTAGCCCTTTGCACGCTTGGGGCTCGACATGATTGGGCCACCGCTAAGCGTGCCGGGTGGTTTCAACGAGTACTAGTGGCCATCGACAAGTTCACCAAGTGGATCGAAGTCAAGCCGGTCACATGCCCCAAGGCCGACGAGTACTCGACTTCTGGATGAACTCGTACACCGCTACGGACTACCCCACCGCATCATCACGGATCCGGGCTCCAACTTCAACAACCACCGGTTCGGGAGTACCGCGAGAATAGCGGGATCGACGTCGATATGTCTCGGTTGCCCATCCTCGGGCCAACGGACAAGTCGAGCGCGCCAACGGGATGGTACTCGACGCTCTCAAGAAGCGGCTACACGATCTTGCTAACTCTAAAGGAGGCAAATGGATCAAGGAACTACCCAACGCACTGCGGGGGCTACGGACTCGGCCATCCAAGCCAACGGGGCAATCCCCTTACTTCTCGGTCTACGGCTCCGAAGCAATCCTCCCCGCCGAGGTCATATGGAACTCGCCGGCGGTGGAGCACTACGACGAAGGCATCTCGGAAGACGACGGACGAGTTGACATCGACGGCCCTCGAAGAAGCTCGGCCGCGCCGCCCTCGTCCAATCAGCAAGGTACCTAGAGGGTATCCGACGCTACCATGATCGCAACGTCATGGAACGCTCCTTCAACGTTGGTGATCTCGTCCTCCGTCGCATCCAGAACACGGAAGGACTACACAAGCTCAGCTCCCCCTGGGAAGGTCCCTTCACCGTTGCAAAGGTGACCGGTGTAGGATCTAGGATACCGACTAGAGGGGGGTGAATAGGCGGTTTAAAAAGCGAAACCACAACACTAGAGAAATTTAATTAGAACCACAAGGAGAAATAAATCTCTACTGCTCTATTCCTATGTTGGGGTTTTGCGGCCTAGGGTGACAAGATAAACGGCAACCTCTAGAAATAGAATGCTCGGAATAAAGTGCTTGAAAGGAAAATGAGGAAAGAGATAACCGAGCACAAGAGACGAATTTTATCCCGTGGTGTCGATGACTTGTTTGGTCACCCCTAATCCACGTTGAGGTGGATTCAATGTTCAACCGCTCCTCTATCAAGACACCTCTTGATCTTGAGCCGGTTAGAACAAGAGAACCACTCCACACCTCGATTCCACTAGAGTTGCTCTTTACCGCTCCGGTGAGGTGAGCACAATACCTCTCACAACATGAAATCCGGAGCCACGCACAATCTTCTTGCGAGCTTTCAACGGATTCTTCCACCACCAAGCCGTCTAGGAAGCGGCAACTTCCAAGAGTAACAAATCAACCACTTGCTTGATGATTCCCTAGTGCCACAAAGATCAAAACCTTGATGCAATGCACTAGAAACTCTCAATCTCACAAAGAATACCACCACTAAGTCAAGTGAGTGAGAGAGAGGGGAGAGAGAGCTCTACAAGGGAGTATGAACCTTTAAAAGTGCCAAGAGAGACTCTCCAACCCCGGCTTGGAGTATAAATACTCCACCTTTCCGTTACAAGCCGTTAGACACAAAACGCGTGCCTCGCGGAGCGTCCGCGATGTCCTCGCGGACGGTCCGCGTTTGAATTCCAACGGTAAAATCGCTAGGTCAACGGGCCGAGGCGGGCCGTGCGTTGGGCGGGCGGACCGTCCGCCGGGGCCACGCGGACGATCCGCCCGGCCCACACGGAGCGTCCGCCGGCCGGGTTGCGGACCGTCCGCCCTGGACCCCGAGCAACACCTCGTTCTGTTGCAAATAACGGACCGTCCGCGGCACCTCGCGGACCGTCCGCCTGGTCCGGGCGGACCGTCCGCCTGGTCCCTGCGGACCGTCCGCCCTGAAGCGCATTTTCTCGAAATCTTTTGCCAAAAACTCAGTTATTAAATAAAAAAACAACCACCCACGGACCGTCCGCCTGAGGGGCCCGGACTGTCCGCCAGATGTCAGAAAACTTGTTTTTCTTTTGATTTTCAATGAAAACCTTTTACCAAGAGAAACCGCCACTCATCTAAATGTAATGCATGCAAACTTTTGATCCAAGTGGCACTATGGAAAGTCAAGCCAATGAAATTGATCCCTCTTTATAGTACGGTGTCTATCCTATTAACCCGGTCGTATAACATCCTCTAATCACCTTATGACCGGTAAAAGCAAAACCCTAACTTTTACCTTTGCCTTGAGCCCTTTCCATCATAAGTCAACCAAGACCTTCTCATGTTCCTCACATGATCTCATCGTTTCACGGACTAACCTATTCTTATAACTCAAATAAAATTGTTAGTCCATAATGATTGTCATTAATTACCAAAACACGAATTAGGGGCCTAGATGCCTTCAAGCGGGTCGGGCTCCTACCGCCTCCGGACACTTGAAGGCGAAGACATCAACAACTCGTGGAACGTCGACCGGCTCCGTCGGTTCTACACCTAGTCTACACGACTACTCCGGGGTTCAAGTCTACACGAGTACTTCAACACCCCTCGCGCCGTAAGCGGCCTCCGGGTCCTAGCTCCGGTCTCGGACTACTCCTCTCCGGGATCCGGCCCCGCGCGGCTACCTACGGATCCCGGGCTGCGCGACGAGCATCAAGGACTCTAGCGGCCGCTGCGGCGGTCTACTAAGAGACCACACTCTAAGATCCGGCCACACGGCTACCTACGGATCTAAGATCCGGCCTACATGGCTACCTATGGATCTCTTTGCGTAAGCGGCTACTCGCCCTAGCACTACTCGGTACATGAAGCGGCCTCCGGGTCCTGGCGACTACTCTGTAACTACGGCCCTGGCCATCCAGGTGTACTTCTTCAGTAATAAAGTTTGATTGTTCATCAACTTCTTTACTGTCTACTTCCCTCAACGGGACTACCGCCGAGTACGACTACTCGCATCCACTCCACGATGGGCTCCGCACTGCGAGATCGCGGCTACGAGTACTCATTGCTTGGAAATTTTCTTTCATTGATACTTAAGCAATTACATTACAATTGTTTCTGTACAACCCTGGCTACTAGCTAACTATTACGGGGCTACTTGGAGGTTGAGCTTATCGGCTACTTGCTCCGCGATGGGAGCCATCCGCTCCCGGCCGGCTCCGCGTCTTGCTCATCGGTGCAGTTGGCGGCTACACCGCCGGCGACTACTTCCACGGGGCCTTCGGGAAGTAAGACTTCATGAAGGCCAAGACCTGCTTCGGGATCGACCTCGCCATGTGCTTCACATAAGCCGCCAGCCGGCGGGGGCTTCCCTGAGGCGATCCACCGGCGGAACGATCTTGGGGCCGCCGGATGAGGAACCAAGAGTCTTGCGATCGGCAGCGCGGCTTCTTCAAGATCCTTCAGTTGAGCCCGCGGCGCCTCGCAATCTTCATTCAACTTCGCAAGGATTTGTAGCGGTTGACGAGATCGCGGTCGGACGCAATCCGAAGCTCCATGTGCTTCTCGCACTCGAAGGCAAGTTCTTTGTAGTCGAGCTCGAGTACTGGCGGGCTTCTTTCTCCCGGTAGAAGAGGTTCTTCATGCTTATCTCCGAGGACTTCAACCTGCTCCACCCGGCCCTCAAGCTGCGCAACACAACAAAGTACGGCGGGTCAAACTACCTCTCGACCTCCAACAACTACCCGACAAGTCCCGGCGGCGTACCTTTGTTCTTGTTGCGGAGGCTCTTGTTCTTCGCACCAAGTCATCGCCCTTTGCACCGCAACTCTTGGACATCATTGTGATACTTGGCAAAGGCGGTGTCGAGCCTAGAGCGCACGGCGGCCGCGTGCTTCCACGACTTCAAAAGCTGCTCTTCCGGTGCTTCGGCCGGAGCACCGCGTCACCATAGCCTTGCGGCATGTTGGACTTCTCGCGGGACCTCTCCGCAACGTCACCGCATTGACAACTCAAGTCACACGAGTACTCAACGACGGAGGATTGACTACTCAGAAGCTAAGGCTACTTACCTTCATCCACTTCTCGGCTGGCGGAGCCCTCCGGGTGCACGGCCACCGTTGCGGGTCGACCGGATCGTCCGCGAGCGGCTCTATCCCGCCATGACTACCCACGGCGGCTTCCGTCATCGGCGCGGAGCGGATGGGCTCTGCGTCCTGGATCTCCGGGGAGCGGATAGCCACCTCCAGAGCGACCTCTGGCGACGTGGTGACCTCCTCTCCTCTGGCCGCCACGGCGGCTTCCTCGACGACTTGCTCCATGGGCTCGGGGGCTCCTCCCGGCGACCTTCGACACCTGCGGTGTCGACTTCTGCATTGGCACCCCCGCAGGGATGTCACTCCCTTTGGCCTCGGCTTTGTCAAAAAGAAGACAAGTGTATCAGCGACTACGACTACTCCTCGAGGAGCTCTATAGCTTCAGAAGAGTACTTACCCTCGACCACGGCGGCCTCCGCAACGACGTCTCGGTGGCCGGCGGCTCGGTGCCGCACGGGAAGCGAGGAGCGGACTCCTCGGCGGGCGGCGCGACTTCTTTTTCCGCCACCGCCGTAGAGGGTTCATCCCCCTCCCAGGACAGATCTGTCGATTTCCTGCAGAAGCACTCACAATTGGTCGTTAGTCAACTTCGACTACTACACCAAGTACTACCCGGGAAGATGCAGTACTTACACGCTGGACTGGACTATCGTCACGGCCGGGGCACCGAGGATGCTGGCAATGTCTACCAGTCCACCCTCGGCAGGCGCCTCCTCCTCGCGCCTCCGTAGCCGCTACCTCCTCTCGGCGGCGACGGCGGTCGGTGCGGCGCCCTCTGCGCTCCCCGTAGCCACCACCTCTTCAACGGCGGCGGCTACGGGCTCCGTGCTCCCCCGTGGAGCGAGGGGGCCGGCTCTCCAATTGCACCAATAGCTCTTCGACGGTGGGGGGCCGGACTACGACTTCCAGCGGGCTCCCCCACTGTGTTCTACTCGCCTTCGTCGCCCTCCTCGACGGGCTCCGTCGGCGGCACCTCCTGCAGCCAAGGGAGATCAATCGTCACGCAAGCGTACTCATACGATGGGTACTCGACTACACTAGTCAAAGACTTCTTACCTCTTGGGGCGTGGTCTCCGTGACCTTGAGTTTCTTCGTCACCCGCTTGCGGGCGGGGTTGCGCGGCCTCCGTAGCGGTGCAGCCAGACTAGCCTCCAGGCTAGTTGGCGGGTCTTGTACAAGAGGAACATGAGGCAAGCCTGGATGGCTAAACCTCGACCGCGACCGGTGGAAGCGGTCTGCGGCGTCTCGTCATCGTCATCGTCGTCGGAGGTGTCCTCCACGATGACGGTGTCATCGCCTTCGCCGACTTCTCGGCGCTCCCCGGCTTTGGCTATCCCTTCGCTCGGAATCTCGATTCCATGAGGGGGGGCGGCCGTGGCTCGGAGACGAACATTTTTAAGTCATCTGCAAGGCACAAGACATCGGCGCGACTACTAACATGCAAGGACTACTCGACCAAGGGGTACGACTACTTACCTCTTTTGGCGGGCGCGCGGCGGAGTACTCTGGACGGGGCACGGCGTGTATGGTGGCATGTCCTTGAAGATCCGCGTCGGCCCTCTCCACGATGTCGTCATCGTCGACTTCACCTCCGGCATCCACGACGTGTCCTCGTCGCCGGTGTACTCGAAGCCTAAGGTGTCGCGGGCCATCAACGACCGCACCCTCCGCTTCATGAAACGAAGGCCACGTGCTCGGACCTCGGTCCGGCTTCTCCGAGCACCGGCGTTGGAGTCAACGAGCTTGTACACCGAGTGCGCTCGGCGGCGTCTTCTCTCAGCGGATGCCGGCCCCTCCGACTACTCTTGGATTGTTGGCGCTCGGTTCGCGGCTTCACCGGAAGAATTTTCGGAAGAGGATCCAGTGCGGCTTGATTCCAAGGAATGCTTCACAAAAATGAATGAAGACCACGGTATGGAAAATACCGTTAGGGTTCGATTGAGGTACTCAACTCCATAGTACCCGAGGAGGCCCTTGAAGAAATCACTAGCCGGGAGCGCGAGTCCGCGCTCCACGAACCGCGCAAACATCGGAATCTCATCTTCGGCTTTCTCCATCGGATATGGATCTCTGCGGCGGCCCTCCACATATCAACCTCCTTCTCCCGGATAAATCCGGCGTTCGGGAGGGCCAACGGATCTTCGGTCTTCACTTTTGACTTCTTCCACTCGCGGCTTGGATGCGCCCGCGGTGGAGACATAGGTGGCGGCTGCTCCGGTGGCGGTGCGCGGCGGCCTCTTCGCGACCCCTCTTCTTCCGGCGACCTTCGCAAACTTGGACGGTGAAGGCTTCATTCTCCAAGTACGGGCGTCTTCACGCGCATCCGCTCGGGGGCTACTTCCGGGAAGCTGCGGGTGGCGGCGCGCTTGGATCTCTCTTGCGGCGGCGGCGTGCGGCTGAAGTGGATCTACCTCAGATCGATTCGAAATGACTACAGCACATATGGGTGAAAAACCCTAAGGGTTTTGGATTCTATTTATAAGTCAAACCGGCTCCGCAACGGCCGGCTGGATAAGTCCACGCCCGGCTGACTCAGCGGCTAAGCGCGACTCTTCGCATTCTACTAGTCGACGTGCCTCACCTCGGGGGCTCCGCTACTTCTACTCGATTACCTGGGAAGCGACAAGACTCAGGAGCATCTCAGGACACATTCTTCAAGATGACCCTTCAATTCGAGAGGAAGTACTCGACTCAAGGCTCGGGGGCTCCGTGCCACGTGTCCTTCGGTTTTTTCTCTCCGGATTTTTCGGGATTTTCTTGCCAAGACTTCAGATGGACCCTCAGCCCGAGCTGCGGCTCAACCTAAGGCTCGGGGGCTACTCCATATGGAGTGCGATTTTGCAATTGCACCTCCATACCGGCTCGACTTCAAGACAAGATGGGCAATTTTTGAAGACCTTCGAAGGCGGCGCTCGAGGACGCTTGGGACTACTCGAGAAGACTTCAAGATTGCTCAAAGATCGGTGGAGTACATTCCGGCCCTCGGGATGCTTCGACTACTCTTGAGGACTTTTGACTTGTAGTACTCGGGGACGCCCGAGGACTACTCGTTAAGGCCGTCAAGACAACTTGAAGCTATCCTTCTCGACTACAAAGGACTCGGGGGCTTGTCGTATGGACCTCCCGGGCCCACTACCTCGGTGGGTACCGGGGCCGACTACTCGGTGGGCCCCCGGGACTACCGGCTTGCGCTACATGGCATCTAATGGCGTGGAGCACAAGGACTACAAAGGAGTAGTACTCGGTTAGGGAGCTGTACATGTTCCCAATTGTATGGAGGACTCCTAGACGTACTCGACTAGTACTCTCTCCCTACTCCGACTTGTAACCCTGCCTCCCGGACTATATAAGGTGAGGCAGGTACCGTTTTCTAGAACAACTCATCTCATACAACCCACGGCGCACTATTGCACCATCGTGTAATCGTGCCCAATCAATCCAGAGCTACGCAGCATACAGGACGTAGAGTATTGCGCACCTCGTGGCCCGAACCTGTCTAAATTGTGTGCCACGTGTCTCTTCCTTCGAGTTACCGATCTCGGCGAGGCCACATTCATCTACTTCGGGTACTCCCCTTAGTAGGTTGTCGGTCTAAAACACCGACGGACCGCAAGCATCCTTTGCCGAATCCTCCGAAAAGATTTTTCTAGCCGAATGGTATTTCTTCACCAAACTCGGCCCACAAGTCGCCCCTTTCCTATACCAATTTTTGGTGTTAACATAAATTTACCCGGATCTATTTGCTTCGCCATAAATCTGAAGTCTTTCGGCGATTCACCGATTTTCAAAACCTTGTTGAGAGGATGTTTAACGGGGAAAATAATTGCCGTTCAAACCGATTGGGAAGGCGAATACTAGCGCCGGACTCCTTTTTCCGGCGTGTTGGGATTTCCCATCACGTTTCATGTCCTTACACCCATCAATAGAACGGTTCGACCGAAAAAACACGGACACGTCATAGAGATGGGTTTGTCTCTCCTAGCTCATGCATCTATGCCACTTAAATACTGGGATCAAGCATTCCTCACAGCAACCTTCCTAATCAACAGACTCCCGTCTAAAGTCATCAATGACTCTACACCTCTAGAACTTCTCTCTGAGCAAACAGCCGATTATTCCTCACTTCACACTTTTGGTTGTGCCTGTTGGCCTAATTTGAGGCTGTACAACACTAGGAAACTTCAGTTTCGCTCAAAGAGATGTGTCTTTCTTGGGTATAGCAACCAACATAAAGGGTTCAAATGCCTTGACATAGCTACAGGGCGCATCTACATCTCTAGAGATGTCGTGTTTGATGAGCACGTTTTTGCTTTTGCTCAATTACATCTTGATGCTTTGGTGTAAGGCTTCGCTCCGAAATATCCCTTTTACCGCATTCTTTACTTGGGGGTGTAAATGCTAATGATCAATTTTTGATTAATTCATCAACACCTGATAACACCTCTGCAGATACAAGGGAACCTTCTCCTTTTAATCCTGAACATAATGGTACAAATCTGGATGCAAATACACATGATTTCATGCAATTTTTAGCCCCTGCAGTATCAGGTACGCAGCCCGGAGCAGATACGCCTGCAGCGCCGTCAGGCGGATCCGCCTCGGATCAAGAGAAAATCTCCCAGGGTGCAGGGACCGATCCTCCCTCGACGTGTGGCGGGCCGGGTCCACTTCCCCGGTGCCGCGGATTACCCCCACGCGCCCCTGCCCAACGACGACGCGCCATCTGGAGCCACCGATCCAGCGCCTCCACCACTTGCCCGACAGGATGCTGCGGGATCGCCACCTGGCTCCTCAGCTCCGTCCGACGGGGGACAGGGGACCACGGTCGGCCCTGTTGAGATCCCCACACCAGGATCCTCTACGTCGAGCAATTCTGCTCTGTCGTCTGGTGTTCCAGCACCGCCAGCTCGTCCATCTACTCGACTTCGGCACTTGGATTCAAAAACGTAAGCGAGTACAATCGATGGCACGATGCGGTATGGTCACCTAGCTAATGTTTCTGAACCAACAACTCTTACTGATGCTCTCAACACTGTCCACTGGCGCAATGCAATGGAAGCTGAGTTTCAAGCCATGATCAAGAACAAAACCTGGCATCTAGTTCCATGTCCTCGTCACAAGAATGTCATTGCGGCAAAATGGGTGTTTAAAATTAAGAGGAAAGTTGATGGTACGATTGATCGATATAAGGCTAGGCTCATTGTGAAGGGGTATAGGCAAAATATGGAATAGATTATGAGGACACATTTAGCCTCGTGGTCAAAGCCGCAACTATTTGACTCATATTGTCTCTTGCGGTGTCTCAAGGGTGGCATCTTCGTCAGCTCGATGTGCAAAATGCATTCTTGCATGGGATTTTGGAAGAAGAAGTGTATATGGAGCAGTCACCGAGCTTTGAGGACAAGAGCAAACCAGGGTATGTGTGTAAAATTGATAAAGCATTATATGGACTTAAACGGGCGAAGCGATGATTGCAACTCCTTGAGATTGGTTGGAGGAACAACTTCATCGATAGCTTTCATGCTTTTCTTGCCAACCTCTATTCCCCCCTCATGTACCGAAGTCCCAAGAATTCTCCACATTCGAAACTCCAAAGGCACACTTGTTTAGATTCATCTTCAACCCATGCTTTTGGGTGCACTCTAGAGTTCTCTTTACATCCTTCAAATGTGATTCATGGTCCAAAGATTTGATCACGACATCATCAATGTATATCTCAACAATTTTGCCGGTCAACTCATGAAAAATATAATTCATGGCCCTTTGATAAGTTGCACCGGCATTTTTCAACTCAAATGTCATGACAATCCATTCAAAAAGGCCTATGTGTCCAGGACATCGAAGGTTTGTCTTTGATATATCTTCTATTGCCATAAATATTTGATTGTACCTCGCATTACCATCCATAAAACTCGATAACTTTATGTCCAAGAAGCAGCATCAACCAATAAATCAGCAACGGGCATCGGGTATCCATCCATGGGAGTAGCTCTGTTTAAATCTCTAAAGTCTATGCAAACTCTCATCTTCCCATTTTTCTTGTAAACAGGGACGATGTTAGAGATCCACTCCGCATATCTGCATGGCCGAATGAAATTTGCATCGATCAATCGTTCAACTTCTTTTTTCACGTCGGCCAATACCTCATCCTTGTAGATTTTTCGGGGAGGTTGCTTATAAGGTTTAAAACCAGGCTTAATTGGCAACCGACGCTCAACAATGGAACGATCCAAACCAGGCATCTCCGAATAATCCCAAGCGAAGCAATCTTTATATTCCATTAATAGCTTGATTAATCCTTCTCCGAAACTTGAATCTAAGTTAGCACCGATAAATGTCGGCCTTGGCCCGTCACCATCTCCAATGTGAATTTCTTCCAATTTGTCGGCCCGACATGAATCCATGTCCTAACTTTCCATCGGTTCCATCAACTGGATTATCCATTAAAAATTGCTATAAGAGCCGACTTGCTTGAATCGGTACGTTGATCACTACCGACCGGCTCAACAGGACCTTCACCCTAGTCCTTTCCCGAGAAGCACTCGATGCCTTGATACTCCCCGAAGGGCTGGTTCGACGTTAGCCACGGTCACCTGAATCATCCGCTTGGACCACCTCTATGTCATCATCTACCCATTGAACAAGCCGTTGGTGCATGGTAGATGGGATGCAACGGTTGCATGGATCCGGACCCGTCCAAGCGACAAGGCGTAAGCTCCTTTGCCCTCAATGACAAAGAAGGTCATGAGCAAAGTCTTAGACCCAATCATCGAGGTCCACGTGCACGCAGCCCTTGGTATCCGAAGGATTCCCGGAAAAATCATTCGAATTATGCTCGTTGGCGTTAAATCTCCGGGGCCCATGCCAAGCTTCCCGAATGTGGTGTATGGCATCACGTTGATTTGCAGCTCCACCATCAACAAACATTTTGGTCAATGGCTTGCCATTGACGTGTCCTCTCAAGTACAACGGCCTCATGTGTCGATTCTTGGCCGGTTTGTCAAAGGTTGCCTGCTTAGCCAACACCAGTTGTGCCATTAGCCCAAGTTGTTCATCCTCATTGATATCTGGGGACCCCTCCTCTTGCACAACTTGGTTAGCTAGAGCCATGAACTCATTCGGCAAAAAGTATACCATGCATGCGGAGCCGAACGACCCGATCCATCGAGCCTATCTTTTGGACGCCACACCCGTTTCCTCTTGATTCTGCTTGTTTCAACTCTTGGTTTCTCAAGCGCCGAACCCTTCTCTTTTGGCTTCTCCTCAAGCCGTGGGCACCACCGTCCTTTTTGCCGTACGTACTCGCGTTCATGTTCCTCTTGATCAACCCACTTTTGATCGGCATGTCTTTTCCTTGGGTGACCATTGACTTCATTTATTTTTACGCGCCGACCGTCACCGGGATGTATCCTTCCAATTCTTTCATGGACGGATCGGCGATTGACGAGCTTTCCTACCCGTATTCGGTATACTTATCACCGCATTCGGGGCAATTGTTCAATGTGGGGAGCTTCAAACCCTCGTTCCGGCAATGCACGAAGAACGTGCATCCCCAATGTGCATGCTCCCGTTCTCGTGTATGCTCTTCTAGTTCTCTCCTCGTGCGCTTCTTCTTCAAATCTCCACTTCTCCTCTTCATATTTTTGTTTCGGTAACGTTCCTTTTCCTGCTGACACTGCCACTTGTTAAGGAGAATACGCGTAGTCACCTTGGGCTTGGATCTGGAAGATTCCCCCACTTCAATCTGGCTTCTCAAGATGTGAGGAGCTTCTTTGTGGACTTGTTCCACTGTCACTTGCCGTGCAGGATCAACTGATCCATCCTGCTTTGCTCTTGCTGAAGTTAAGACCTTCACTTTCCCCTTTTCCTCAGCGGTCACCATATTAACAGAAAAGCCAACCATGTTCTGAGGGAAAGGGTGGCCATCCAAACTTCATTTTATTATCAAATTTCAAGTGACCCTCCCGGATAGCCTTCCGGATCCTCATCCCGAAAACCCCGCAATCATTGATGGAGTGAGAGTTCTTGTCATGAAATCCACAATATCGTTTCTCTTTAACTCCATCGGCCGAAGCATAGAATGCCCCTCCGGCAACTTGATTTGGCCTTCCTTTCAACTTGATTCGGCCTTCCTTTACTAGGAACTCAAAGAGCTTGTCGGCCTTGGTCACGTCAAAGTCATATGTGCCCTTAGCTTGCTTTATCCATCTTTGATTCACAGTTAGCGGTTCTTTGCCCCCACATGATCTCAGCTGCTGCTATCTCCTCCTCATCATCGAATTCCTCCCCTTGATCCGCTCATTCGAGGAATTGATTATAGATATCAGCTATATCATTGTGCTTAGCAAACCTGGAGTCTTTCTTGAATCCATAAGCTTGATTTCTCATTAGAGACAACCTCTGGGACAACTGACCAAGATTGTCAAACTCCATGCCGAACAGCTTCTCCCGTATAGCTGGCAACATACCCGCAACGGCCATATCAGCCAATTGATCATCTGGCAAATTCAAAGAGAAGCACATGCCCTTGACCTCCCTGAACCTTCTGAGAAATTCCATGGGTGTTTCATTGTGCCTTTGTCTCAAGGTAGCCAGATCAATTAGCTTTTTCTCAGTACTACCACTGAAGTAATGAGCATGGAACTTTTGTTTCAAATCTTTCCAGGTACTGATCGATTGAGGAGGCAAAGAAGTAAACCATGTAAAGGCCGGGCTTGTCAACGACAAAGGGAAGTATCTGACCCTGAACGCCTCATCAGCCGAAGCATCCCCAAGCTGCATCAAGTATCATGCTATGTGTTCCACAGTACTCGTATCATCTTGCCTAGAGAACTTCGTGAAATCTGCAGGAGGTTTCACCCTTGGTGGCAAATCCACCCTGTGGTACCACTCTGGGAAAGGAGGAGTGTAAGCTTGTCCCTGCATCTTAGGTTTAAGGCCGAATTGATTTTGCAAAACATCGGCCATTTTCTGCACCATGAGATCAACATTAGCATCCTGATCCCCTGGTCTTCAAACAGGTCCATTAAACATTCGTGCAGCTGCACCATACCCAGGGTTTGGGAGAGCATCAATGGCGCCATAGTCCATGACTTCTGAATACCCCTCACCGTACATATACTTTTGTAGCCTGTTGTTGGCTAGGGCTATCCTGTAAGTGGAGTTAGGTGGAACTCCAGAGGAACCGAACGCCAGGTCTCCATATGTAGGCCTATTAGGCATTGCCTGATACGGGTTCAATTGTTGGACTGGGCGACTTCCAGTGCTTTGTAAAGGCGGCTGGACCGGTTGACTCCCCACGCTTTGCAGGGGTGGTTGGATTGGTTGACCTCCCATACTTTGCAAAGGTGGCTGGGCACTTGCGTCTCGAGCTGATTGAGCAGCACTAGTTTCTCCAACCTCCGCAGTAGATGTTTGAGGGCATACTCGACTAAGCATCCTCTCCATGCCTGAGCCAAAGACTCCAACCATCATCTGCTTGAACATATTCAGGAAAGCAGTGTGATGTTTAACCATTACGGTTTCTATAGTCTCCCGAAAAGCATTCAAGGCCTCCTGTTTTTCCTGAGCAGACGTGGTATCAGGCTCCCCTGGTAATAGAACCCTTGGCATGTCAGATTTGAGGTATGGCACACCACTTCTGTTTTTACCAAATGACATCAAGCACTTCTGTTGAAACTGGTCAATGGCATCCTTCAACAGCACTTGCTGCTCCGGAGACAGATCATCAAAAGCGACATCCATGATGTCGTGAATGTCAGGCATCTTGAATCAGCTAGAGTGTCCCACCAGGCGTGCCAAAAAGTGTGTTGACGCAAAATCAGCACCTCGCGCCAAGCACACAGCAAGCCGAACGAAGCTGGCTTAACACACGTGATGAATCCCGAAGCGTGCCAGTCAATTTTCCTGAAACTGACAAAGCATAAAAATAGTTAGATAAAACATGGAACTTGCCAGGTAGTACCAGATAGTTCCGTATTTACGGCTAAAAGCCAATTAAAATGACATATAGCTACAACAAGCTATCTGTCACAGTTTAAATGCCATTCGGGGGCTTTAAAACATGAAAACAGGATATAGCCGAATGCGTGACGTAAGCATGACGAAAGATTGATCTTTGATTAGATGACATTGCCCGTACATGATCATGACCGATTTTCAAGGATAAACAACGAGTTAAAACAAATAAGGTAGAGCATGATTATAAATATGAAATAAACAAGCATGCATAGGTCAAAAGCACTAGCCTACCGCATGTCTAGGTACTTTCAAACCCGTCGAGCATGATAACAAATAAGTTAATCCACCACATGATACAACTTGTTTGAAACCAAGCCACCGACCATAAATAGATTAATCCACCGCATGATACAATCTAAATATGGAAGGCTAAAAGCATACGTTATTTAAAACAAGACTTATGACCACATTTCACTTATGATAGCATTGCCGAATACGAACATGTACAAACCCAAATCGGGTTTCGTGGAGAAGGAACAAACGTTGCCAAAGATGATAAACCTATCGAGATTGAATCGAAAACTAATCCACGGATGATTAGCTCTAAAACAATCCAAAAACCCGCATCTACCGCATGATACTCGGTTCTTTCAAGATTCATACAAGATCAACAAGCTTGAACCCGCAACACGTGACAACTTAGATTGATTCGGGTTTGGCTATTGGGAAGCACGTGATCCAATGCACTACATTGAATTAAAGATATGAGCATGTAACATAAGGATCACAAACAAGATAAAGCCGATTCTAATCAATCTAAATTGGGCAAAGAAGTGTTACATGAATTAAACATAAAGTAAAATCCAAAGGAACACATGGTAACTTAATGAATCTATTAGATCTTGCCAAATCTAATAGAGCCGATAATTAGCTCCAAGCTAGATCTTAGTCCACCGCATGGCTCATGATCTAACAAGAAACCCTCTTGAACCAAGCTTAAATCTACCGCATGATACTAAGCAAGGTAACAAGACTTCTTGCATCATGGTCTAAATCCACCGCATGATACTAGACATGATACAATGTTGCCGGTACTTACGGAGGTCGACGGATCGATGGCTCCTCTCGAAGAACTCGACGACCCGACTAAAGGACTCGATGTTTGGCACGGGGCCGGTTTTGTTGTGTAGATGTTCGATCCCTATTACGGACATCAAAGGTTTATATTTATACCCTTGTCCTAACACGACTCCCGGTCGCCTACGAGTACAACATTTAATGTTTAAATTAATGCTTCGACGCTAATGTCCATCTCGTATACGCCATCAACTCGTTCCTTCCTTATATCGGGCCACGTCACCACGCATTCCCGAAAACTTCCTTCTAAAAGCGCAAACGGTCCCTTTGCCGAATGATAGCGCATTGCCGACCACAAGCATCCTTTGCCGAATCCTCCGAAAAGATTTTTCTAGCCGAATGGTATTTCTTCACCAAACTCGGCCCACAAGTCGACCCCTTTCCTATACCAATTTTTGGTGTTAACATAAATTTACTCGAATCTATTTGCTTCGCCATAAATCGAAGTCTTTCGGGGATTCACCGATTTTCAAAACCTTGTTGAGAGGATGTTTAACAGGAAAATAATTGCTGTTCAAACCGATTGGGGAGGCGAATACCAGCGCCTGAACTCCTTTTTCCAGCGTGTTGGGATTTCCCATCACGTTTCATGTCCTCATGCCCATCAATAGAACGGTTCAGCCGAAAGAAAACACAGACACATCGTCGAGATGGGTTTGTCTCTCCTAGCTCATGCACCTATGCCACTTAAATACTGGGATCAAGCATTCCTCACAGCAACTTTCCTAATCAACTAGCTCCCATCTAAAGTCATTAATGACTCTACACCTCTAGAACTTCTCTTTGAGCAAACAGCCGATTATTCCTCACTTCGCACTTTTGGTTGTGCCTGTTGGCCTAATTTGAGGCCGTACAACACTAGGAAACTTCAGTTTCGCTAAAAGAGATGTGTCTTTCTTGGGTATAGCAACCAACATAAAGGGTTCAAATGCCTTGACATAGCTACAGGGCACATCTACATTTCTAGAGATGTCGTGTTTGATGAGCACATTTTTCCTTTTGCTCAATTGCATCCTGATGCAGGTGCAAGGCTTCGCTCCGAAATATCCCTTTTACCAGATTCTTTACCTGGGGGTGTAAATGCTAATGATCAATTTTTGATTAATTCATCAACACCTGATAACACCTCTGCAGATACAAGGGAACCTTCTCCTTTTAATCCCGAACACAATGTTACAAATGCGGATGCAAATACACATGATTTCATGCAATTTTTAGCCCCCGCAAAGTATCGGGTACGCGGCCGGAGCGGATACGCTGCGGCGCCGTCGGGCGGATCCGCCTCGGATCGGGAGCAAATCTCCCGGGCGCGAGGGACCGATCTTCCCTCGACGCGTGGCGGGCCGTCCACTTCCCCCGGTGCCGCCGGATTACCCCCACGCGCCCCTGCCCAACGACGACGCGCCATCTGGAGCCACCGGTCCGCGCGCCTCCACCACTTGCCCGACAGGATGCTGCGGGATCGCCACCTGGCTCCTCAGCTCCGTCCGACGGGGGACAGGGGACCACGGTCGGCCCTGTTGAGATCCCCACACCAGGATCCTCTACGTCGAGCAATTCTGCTCTGTCGTCTGGTGTTCCAGCACCGCCAGCTCGTCCATCTACTCGACTTCAGCACGGGATTCGAAAACCTAAGCAGTACACTGATGGCACAGTACGGTATGGTCACCTAGCTAATGTTTCTGAACCAACAACTCTTACTGATGCTCTCAACACTGTCCACTGGCGCAATGCAATGGAAGCTGAGTTTCAAGCCATGATCAAGAACAAAACCTGGCATCTAGTTCCATGTCCTCGTCACAAGAATGTCATTGCGGCAAAATGGGTGTTTAAAATTAAGAGGAAAGTTGATGGTACGATTGATCGATATAAGGCTAGGCTCATTGTGAAGGGGTATAGGCAAAATATGGAATAGATTATGAGGACACATTTAGCCCTGTGGTCAAAGCTGCAACTATTCGACTCATATTGTCTCTTGCAGTGTCTCAAGGGTGGCATCTTCGTCAGCTCGATGTGCAAAATGCATTCTTGCATGGGATTTTGGAAGAAGAAGTGTATATGGAGCAGTCACCGAGCTTTGAGGACAAGAGCAAACCAGGGTATGTGTGTAAACTTGATAGAGCATTATATGGACTTAAACAGGCCCCTCGAGCATGGTATTCACGGCTGTGCCAGAAGCTTATAGCTCTCGGTTTTGTTCCTTCTAAGGGGGATACATCCTTGTTCTACTTCAATAGAGGAGGATACACTATGTTTGTTCTTGTTTATGTTGACAACATTATTGTTGCAAGATCTTCTCAACAAGCCACAACAGCCCTCCTGCGAGATCTTGAAAAGGATTTTGCATTGAAGGATCTCGGTGAACTGCATTATTTCTTGGGGATTGAAGTAAAGAAGCATAAAGATGGACTTGTTCTCACACAAGAGAGGTATGCAACTGATATTCTTGAATGAGTAAATATGAGTAATTGCAAAACGATAAGTACACCGATGGCAACCTCTGAAAAATTATCTATACATGATGGTGAGAAGCTCGGTCTAGGGGACTCTACACGGTACAAAAGTATTGTTGGGGGCCTACAGTACTTAACCTTGACACGACCTGACATATCCTTTCGGTTAATAAGGTTTGCCAATTTCTACACTCACCATCGTTAGTTCATTGGCTGGCAGTAAAAAGGATCATTCGGTATATTAAGGGGACCATCAAACACGGGTTGCATATCAGGAAGTCCAACTCAAGGCTTGTTAGTGCCTTCTCGGATGCAGATTGGGCAAGGTGTCCAGATGATAGGAAATCTACTGGTGGCTTTGCAGTATTTCTTGGATGCAATCTTATATCATGGAGTGCACGTAAACAACCTACGGTGTCTAGGTCAAGTACGGAAGCGGAGTACAAAGCACTTGCAAATGCAGCCGCTGAAGTGATGTGGATTCAAAAGTTGCTTGCTGAATTGAAGATATCACATCCTAGAGCAGCTCGCCTCTGGTGTGATAACTTGGGAGCAAAGTATCTAACAGGGAATCCTGTTTTTCATGCACGAACTAAGCATGTGGAAATAGAATTCCATTTTGTGCGTGAACAGGTTGCTAAGAAGTTGTTGGAAGTAAGATTCATTGGTACAGGAGATCAGTCAGCTGACACTTTTACAAACCTAGTGTTAGCAGAGAGACTTCGAACATTCAAGTACAACCTCAGCATTGTAGAGAGTTGAGATGACGGGGGGATGTTAACAGAATGGATTGCACCGCAAGGATAGGATAGGGGGCGGCGTGTGTGTATAGATAGGAAGGTAGTTTAGATGTATATCCACTTGTAACTTGAACACCAAGATGTAAGCCACGGTGGGGGCTTTTCCCACCTCTATATTAACACACAACCGTGAGCCCGAGAGAGCATCACGTTCTCGCCATTTTCACAGATTGAAGATGGAACAAAGAGAATGGCGCATTTCTAAAGATGAAGCTCCTGTTACTTTTCTGTACTCAACTGTCCTTTGCTAAACTTAGCTTGCATCTGTCATAGCTTTCTGTTTTGTAATAGTTCGTTATCTGGATAGAGGGGTTTCGATGGTGGTAGTTCTACAAGTATGTGCTGTCGAGCTTTCTTTTTGTCTTCTATAACTGTTCCTTTTCGTCATGTAAAACCGGTAACCTTAGTTCAACTCGTGCTTTTTTAGTAAAGCCGGAACTTAGTCCTTCCATCTAAGAAATGATAAAACAAACATGCAGCTAAAACAAACATGCAGCATGTCTCTCGATGATCGCCGCCTTCGCATGGTTTGGTGGGCAGGGCGTTCTTGGCTGTGACGGTGCGGAAGCTCAGGACCGGCGATCTCGTGACGCAGTGGGGGTCCGGAGGGACGAAAACGGATCAGATACGAACGGATACTGCGGATACAGATACAAATAGTTTTTCTTTCTCGGACATAATTCTCGAATCGAATACGGATACAGACAGTATATTTTGTGTCGAATAGTGATATTCATCATATTTGAATCATAGAAATTCAATTTAAATTTCCGGATACTAATATGGTACGGATAGTTACGATATTACATGTTCGGATTCGGATACGGTCTTATCATTTGAGTGTCTGACCCTTTCGGTCGGTCGGTCAGATGGATAATATCCGTACCACTTTCGTCCCAGTCAGGATTCAGGAGATGATGATGCACAGCTCCATAAACATAGCAGGACAACACTCTAAGGTTGCGGGCTGGGGAATTGGCACGAGGCAGGGTGGTATGCATAAAATTGTGTACGCCTGAATGCCTGATAGACTGAATTCCATCTATGTACCTTTGCTATTGTTGACACGAGCGACGTGGCCTTATCAGAGCCTCCGCGTTTTTTTAAGAAAAAAATCCAAAGGGGCTAGTCGTTTCAGCCACAAAAGCATTACTTTTCCATTTTTTTCAAAAAAAAACTGCATGCTTTTCAGGAAAAGAAAAACTGAAGCCAAAGAATGTTGACTACTCAGCCTCCTTCCAGAACGAAAGAAGTCGTCGATTCCTGTCTGCAACATGATAGGGTTTTGATGTCGATCGATATCATTTTATTTCTGCTAAAACATATTGTAAAAGTTGCAAGTGGATAATCGAGACCGGTAGAGACAATAATTTCATAGTATTCTCATCTGAAAAGAATCCCACCGAGGACGCCCAAATCCTGGGGCCATGCGTAGCCGTTCCGTGCCTCCCTCTCCTCTCGGCGGCTTTAGGTCACGCATGCTTCCACGGAGCTCCACTGAGTACTGACTACTGACTACTCCTCTGATTGTTTTTTTTCTTTTGTGTGTGTGTCCCATCTCAATTTTTCATTTTAGTGATTGCAACAAACCACACACTACTTGAACCTAACAAACCGAACACATTAGTCCATCAGCCCGTGCTCCCGCACAAGTCGTATTTTTTTATAAATTATAACACATACTATTTGTGTGTACCTTAATTATCATATCACATGCCAATAGTATTAAAAAAGAAGATGATTATTTTAAAATCATATTTCGATTTAAATTTTAAATATAGGCCATTTGGATTCAAATTAAAATTTAAGGTTACCTCATATTACTTTGGTGCAAAATTAAAGGTTATATTAAATTATTTTAAGTATTAGTGATGGCCAATTATTTGTAAATTTAAAGGGTTATATTAAATTATTCTTATAATGGTAGAAGTGAGCAATTTTGGGAGAGATTTGCAATTTCGCCACTCTCAAAAGCGGGCTTCGCCCATTTGCCATCCTGTAAAATGGATTCGCTAATGCCATTATCAAACACGCACACGCCGTTGGAATGCCTGTTGTGACCATAATACCCTTAGTCCTTCTCCTTCCTCAACCACCCACCACTTGCCGCCGCGCGTCAAGCCCCGATCGGTCGCACGGCTCGCCACCGCGCCATGGAGCTCGCATGCGTGTCGAGCCCCCGCGGTCGCGGAGCTCGCCGCCGCGCCGCATGGCCACGAAGCTCACCCGCGCGTGCTGTCTCCCCGGACGGCGCGAGCTCGAGTTGCCTCCACGGATCCATGGATGCGGCCGACCCCGCAGCTCGCCCCGAGCCGGCCTTGGACGCGTCGGCTGCCGGAGCAGGGCTCCGCCCCCGGTCATGGACGCGCCGCCGCCCTCGTAGCCGGCCCCGTCGGGGCATGGATGCGCCGCCACCCGTTAATGCCATTATCAAACACGCACACGCCGGCCGGAATGCCTGTTGTGACAATAATACCCTTAGTCCTTCTCCTTCCTCAACCACCCACCACTTGCCGCTCGCGCGTCAAGCCCCCGATCGGTCGCACGGCTCGCCACCGCGCCATGGAGCTCGCATGCGTGTCGAGCACGCGGCCGGTCGCGGAGCTCGCCGCCGCGCGCGCATGGCCACGAAGCTCACCCGCGCGTGCTTGTCTCCCGGACAGGACTGCAGCTCGAGTTGCCTCCACGGATCCATGGATGCGGCCGACCCGCAGCTCGCCCCGAGCCGGCCTTGGACGCGTCGGCCGCCGGAGCGAGCTCCGCCCCCCGGTCATGGACGCGCCGCCGCCCTCGGAGCCGGCCCCGTCGGGGCATGGATGCGCCGCCACCCGTTAATGCCATTATCAAACACGCACACGCCGCCGGGAATGCTGTTGTGACAATAATACCCTTAGTCCTTCTCCTTCCTCAACCACCCACCACTTGCCGCCCGCGCGTCAAGCCCCCGATCGGTCGCACGGCTCGCCACCGCGCCATGGAGCTCGCATGCGTGTCGAGCACCGGCCGGTCGCGGAGCTCGCCGCCGCGCCGCATGGCCACGAAGCTCACCCGCGCGTGCTTGTCTCCGGGCGGTGCCGAGCTCGAGTTGCCTCCACGGATCCATGGATGCGGCCGACCCGCAGCTCGCCCCGAGCCGGCCTTGGACGCGTCGGCTCGCCGGAGCGAGCTCCGCCCCCCGGTCGTGGACGCGCCGCCGCCCTCAGAGTCGGCCCCGTCGGGGCATGGATGCGCCGCCACCCGTTCTCCTCTTCTTCCTTGTCACCGCCATGGCTGCCACATCCTCCCCACCGTCGAGCCCCGCTCGGGGAAGGAAGGTCGTGGCCGGGATGAGGGATGATGTCGTGCCTTGCACCCGTCGCAAAGAAGGAGGAGCAGGGATGTGGTGCAGGGAAGGAGGAACATAGGGGTGGCTGGAGGGAGGAGGAGCATGAGCGGCGGTGGTTGGTTGGGGGCTGCTCGGCGGCGGGTTGCTGAAGATTGGAGAAGGGAAAGGGCAAAATGGTCACAAAAGGCATTCCAGGCTTCCAGCGGTGTATGCGCGTTTGATAATGTCGTTATAGCGAATCCCTTTTGCGGGATTGCAAACGGGTGAAGCCCACTTTTGAGAGTGATGAAACTGCACATTTCTTGATTGCTTGGTATAGATTAGACGGTTACTTTAGTTTAATTTATGTAATGGAAAGGGTGAAGGGTGGGTAATTTAGATATAAGTTAGGGGTTACTTTAGACTGTTTTTTAATAATGGTATAGGTGGGTAATTTTTAAGAAAACGTAATAGATCCAATAGCGGTGATGATTTGAGTCTATTTATTGACAACCAGATGTTTTCTTTTTTTTGATATTTTCTAGAATTTCTTTCATTTTCTACAGTAGCCACAGAGGATCCTACGTGGCTTCACATGGAGGTTAAAAAAATCTTCAATTAGTGACAGTAACATACTCCCTACAACAATAGAAACACTATGAGTGGTTTTGAAGTAGATAGGCTTGGTCCTCACCGAAAACGGTGCCATTCTCTAATTCATGCCATCGACACTGCATCTACACCCTGTTCGCTTGGCTTACCAGCCACCAAGCAGCAGTACTTTTCTCTCAGAACAAACCAGACACCAACAATCAGCCAACAATACTTTTCTCTCAGAACAAACCAGCATCAGCCACCATCCAAACGAACAGGTTATTAGTCAAGTATTTGAGTCAAGACGACAGCCAGAAGTCTCCCATTGTAATTAATGAGGTGTAGTATGCTGGAGGAGTGGTGAGGTGAGGATGCAAGACGAGGACGCCGTACGTGCAGTGAGTGCTGAGTGGTACTAGCAGGAGCAGAGGACTAGAGGAGGAACTAACCGCGTGAATGATTCTGCGGCAGTAGACGATTTGTCACTAAACGCGTCGGCATCTCGCCAGTCGCCATCGCCATATATAGGGACGTCGCCGCGATCGTGTTGCTCGATTGCATGCTTTCGTGCGCACCAACGGGAATTCCTTTATGCATGCGATGCGACGTCGACGAGAGTTACCACCCGCCGACCCGACCCCATCAGCTCCAGCCTCCAGCCGGTCGTCGTCGCAGGGACGGTGGTGTTCCTGCACGGCTTCCCGGAGATATGGTACTCGTGGCGCCACCAGATGCGGGCCGTCGCCGCCGCCGGGTACCGCGCCGTCGCGCCGGACTGCCGCGGGTACGGGCTCTCGGACCAGCCGCCGGAGCACGAGGAGGCCTCCTGGGAGGACCTCGCCGCCGACGTGCTCGCCATCCTCGACGCCCTCCACGTCCCAAAGGTAATTACTACTTTGCAATCTCACATCAGCTTCCCGACAAATTTGAGTGATCCCCTGGTGGCGCGCGTGCAGGCGTTCTTGGTGGGCAAGGACTTCGGCGCGGCGCCGGCGTACGAGTTCGCGCTGCGGCACCCGGGTCGCACCCGTGGCGTCGTGTCCCTGGGCATCCCCTTCAGCCCCGGCCCCGTGTCCTTCGACACCATGCCCGAAGGATTCTACATCAGGCGCTGGCGCGTACGTTAGCCACTGAACCGCATCCATCACTATGCAGTCATAATTTGGAACATTCAGCTCCTCTCTTCTCGTCAAAATCGCTGCTCTGCTCTGCAACTGATGTCCTGTGTTCACTGCTCAGCTGATTGCTCGTGTGACGCTTTGTTCCTGCAGGAGCCTGGCAGGGCGGAGGCTGACTTTGGCCGGTACGACGTGCGGCGCGTGGTGCGCACAATCTAGGTGCTCTTCGCCGGTGCCGAGATCCCGGTGGCCGAGGAAGGGCAGGAGATCATGGACCTCGCCGACCAATCCACGCCCCTCCCGGAGTGGTTCACCGAGGAGGACCTCGACGCCTACGCCGAGCTCTACAAGAAATCCGGCTTCCACTACGCTCTGCAGATGCCATACAGGTATTTGCACGGCAGGCTGAAATGCGAGAACATGCAGTCAGTCAGTTAGGCAGCTGCGCCGGTGTGTGTTCATCGAGCTCTTGTTGTTTCTTCAATGGATTGTGCAGGGCTATCCGCAGGATACCGAACCGGATGGACGCCAAGTTCCAGGTGCCGGTGTTCATGGTGATGGGGGAGAAGGACTACTGCCGCAAGTTCCCGGAGTTCGAGCTTTCGAGGAGGCGATGAAGAGCGGCATGATGGAGAAGTTCGCGCCCGACCTGAGGATCACCTACATCCCGGAGGGAACCCACTTCGTGCAGGAGCAGCTGCCGGAGAAGGTCAACGAGCTCCTCCTCGGCTTGTTCAAGGACCACCCCGTGCAGGAGCCATGAGCCATGAGCCAATACAGATCCGGATCCTACACGAATCCTATGAAACCCAATCCATGTAGTTACAAGGCCTAAACAGCTGCAGTCTTGGAATATTCAGTTAAGCTTAATCAAGAAGAAATGAAGGGATAGGACCTTTCCCCTTGCCCCAATTCGAGCCTTTTCGTTTGATCTGTTGAATCAGCTGGTAGATGCGATAGTAGTAAGAAGAAATAAGCCGAAACAAACCGAAATAAGTCGTCTAATTGTTTTTTAGCCAATAGGTAGGGAGCCCCATACCTATTATTTTTCATTAATACTCTTTTACGGTGGATCATACCACCATAAACCACTGTTGAAAAAGGACCAATATGAAACGATCTAACGGCTAAGATTATTGTATACCACCACAATTTGCACATATAGTATAGGGTATGCATAGGAGGTATGGTGGTATATGGGTATTATTGGAAGTTTTATCTCGGTGACATAAACGGAATATATGATTTCTTCATTTCAATTGTTAATTCATTTCCACTTGGTGATATGGCAAAAAAATTTAAACGGAAATTTTCATTTCATATTTCAAAAATGAAAAATTTCAAATTTTCCATTTCAAATTTTCGTGACATATTTCATTTTTTAATTTCAATCCAAATTTCAAAATGTATTTTTTTCAATTTTTTCATTTCCAATGGCCAATTTTTTTTTCAAAATACAGAAACAAAATTTTGAAAAATGATTTTTTTTCAAAATTTTTCATTTCAAATTTTCCTTATGACATAAACGAATTTTTTCTTAGCCCGAGGTTGCCAAATTTATTAAAAGACTGGAAAATTATCTATTTACTCTTATCAAAAAAATAGTCCTATACTGCATACCACCACTTGGTGATATGGTCCACCGTAAAAGCGCCTTAATAAAGGCTTGGTAGACTACTCATACGTTTTTCCCAATTGTTTGATGGGCATTTAGGTTGTAGCCATTTACAGGAAAACCACACTCAGCATCATATACTAGATACAACACTACTGCGTTTTTGTGGGGAACTGGTATTCTAAAAGAAAAATCAGCAATCCCACTTAGATGGATTAGGACATCAGTAACCTAACAGTTCTAAAATTTTAATCTGGTCTGAAACCAAAAAAAACTTGTTCATCTACACCACGGGTTAGCAAATCAGAAACTAAACCGTTCTTTTCTTCTGGTGTGAAAGAAAACCAAACATCTATACCACGGAGATGGATTATGAAATCAGCAGTCGTTTTTTTTCTTTCTACATCTGATCGATTATAATTTCTACTCCCTGTTCGAAATTGGTTTGAAAAAAGAACAACTCGCAAGGAGCTGAAAAGTTCACTACTGAAGAAGTTCAGAGTTTTTTTTGTAGTTGAGGCGCCTCATCGCAGAATGATCCTCGCAGACTATTTCACATTCAAGACAGATAAACAAAACGCAATTTGGAATAATACAGGCGGATAGTTACATGGCAGAAGACCGCATTGACTCAAAATCAAAGAGCAGCTGTAGTAAACTAGTATACTCATCCTTAAAAGGTCGGAGGAGCAGAGCATACATGGACGGAGGACCAGGTCAACGGGTGCAACCGTGCGGCCCAGCCGCGGCAGCCGCTCGGCACGCAACCCGGCTGCGGGCGTGCTCCGTCAGGCAGGGCAGGAGCCCGTCGCTCCGCAAGCCGCGTTCCCTCCCTCGGCGGGGACGGACGGGACGGCGAGGAGGCTGACGGTGACGAATAGCATGGTGGCTAGAGCCGCCGCGGCCGTCACCTTCGCGAAGCGCTCCGTGCCCGGCGCCGGCGCGTGCTCCCCTGCATTGCGGCGCGCGTCGCGGAAGAAGCGGGCGAGTAGCACGGTCCCGAGGGCAAGAGCGGTGAAGGCGCCGATGAGGAACACGGAGACGGCGACGTCGGCGGCGACGGCCCGCAAGAGGCGGATCGCCTCGGGCCCGCCGACCACGGCGCCGCCCACGCTGAGAAGAATGGCCATCCGAACGACGTCCGCCATGGGCGATCAAGAATACAGGGAGGAGGAGGAGGGAGCTCTCCGGAAATGGAAGGAACTTCAGGAACTAGCTCGATCGCCTGCTCTGTCTTGTTTTGCTTCTTTTGGAGAGGGAACCTTGTTATCGTCGCAACTCGCAACTCAGGTTGGGGAATCGGAAGCACGGGGTTGGCGCATTTGTAGGGGCAGGATCCTTGGAGACGACAGGGCCAGCGCCAGTGGATGTCACTGCAGCATAGGCTGCAAAGGGGTAACCATTGGGTGCGCCTTCGAACCTCCTTGGATTCAATTATTTGTATTACTTCAAAATTGAGCTCGAAGTAGTGCAAATAATTGAGCCAAAGAGGTTCGGAGGTGCACCACATCATATTCAATTTGCACCGCTACCGCAGCGGAGGGCGGCGTCGCGCGGCGTGTTCGTCGGATGCGAGATGAAGCGCATCGCGCGGGGGCGGGCACGCGGCGCGCAGACAATTTGTGTCCCATCCATTCATCCCCTGCCTCCAACTTTCTCGTGTGGGCCCAACACTTGTTTAGATGTCAGAAAAATTTGTCTTTCTAACACATTGTAGCAAAAAGGTAAATTTCGACTTTTTTTAAAGTAAATATTGTCTCTACGGCCTAACTAGACTCAAAAGATTTGCGTCGCAAAGGTCATCACACGTGCAATTAGTTTTTGATTTCATCTACATCTACAGTATTATGCAAACATACGTCTTTTGATGTATTTAATGTGGTGGAGAGGGTGGAAAGGAGAATTTTATAGTCAACGACCCACTGGCACTGGCACCGGCAGTGGGCAAGGTTCAGTATCAACACGGCTGGCCTGGAGACTGGATGGCGGGAGATCCACAGCCGCTGGCCGGGTGACACGTCCGTCGCACGAAACGTTTCGTCGTGTTAGACTGGCCGCCGGCGTACGCGTACCGCTTCCAACGTGCGGGTCCTGGGCGACTTTGCGACGACGACCGGCTGGAGGCTGGAGCTGATGGGGTCGGGTCGGCGGGTGGTAACTCTCGTCGACGTCGCATCGCATGCATAAAGGAATTCCCGTTGGTGCGCACGAAAGCATGCAATCGAGCAACACGATCGCGGCGACGTCCCTATATATGGCGATGGCGACTGGCGAGATGCCGACGCGTTTAATGACAAATCGTCTACTGCCGCAGAATCATTCACGTGGTTAGTTCCTGTAACACCTTAAATTCCACTTCTTGGTTTTGATTAAAATTTGCTTAGCAACATTTCGATTTCGCTTAAGGAATATAAGGGTGTTGTGCGCTTCTAGGCATTTAATCATTTTTATTAATTAATTAAAGAAATATAGGAGTTTACTGTTGCATTCATGCTGGCGCATTATTTTTGGGTGTTGAATTCAAACCTTGGTCTGAATTCAAAACTTGGTTGCTTGTTTGTTTAGAATTTGAAAACAGGAAAAAAGAAAAGAGAAACCGGCCTCCCGGCCCCCGTTTGCCGCGGCCCGGTGCGCGAAGTTCGCCCGAGGCCCTCCAACTCCCCCTTCGCTTCCGCTTGTCACCCTCGGCGCAGCCCAACCCGGCAAGGTGCTTCTCGGCCCACCGCAGCCCGCCGGCGCGCGCGGGGGCCGACACGCGGGACCCGCGTGTCATCTCCCACCTCGCGGCCGAGTCCGACCGGACTCGGCACGCGCGCGCGCCACCGCCGTCTTCGCCTCGGGCCCGCCCCCGAGCCGGGCCCACGCCGCCGGGGGCCGCCGCATCCCCTATTTAAGGCGCCGCCGGCCCCCCGCACCGCCTATCCCAAGCCTCCGCGACCGCCGCCCCAAACCGTAGCTCCTCTAGCGCCGCCGCCTCGAGCCCGTGCCGCCGCCGTCGCTCGCCCGCCTCGGAGTTGCTCTTTGGATCCGCCGCGAGGTAAGGAAGCCGCCGTGCACGCTTGTCGCCAACCCCGTGCACCACCTCGCCCCGGCCGGCTCGCCGGAGTTTCTCCGCCGCCGCGGCTCGCCGGTGCGCCTCCGCGCCTCGCCGTCGCCGCTTCGGGATGCTTCGTCGGGTTCGCACGCGCGCGCTCGACGTCCCGGTGAAGACCCCGTGATTTCGGTGCACCCCGGCCGCCGCGCGGCCTTTGCGCCGCCGCTCGCCGGCGCCGCGCCGCCGCCCCGGCCTCGCCGCCGGCCGCCCCCCCGCCGCCGCGCCGCCGCTTGCGCAACTCCCCCGGCCGCCCGATGGCCAACCGACGGCCCCCGCTCGTCTCTAGCCGGCCGGTCAAATCTAGCATACCGGTCAACCCTACCCTATCCGCCCGCCTTGATCCTTGGCCGTCCGATCCGGATCCAACGGATCGATCCGACCCATCGCTTTAACCGCGCTCGTTTTGCTTAAAAACCCCCGAGTTTTCCCCTGTTTCGCAAAAATATCCTTCCACCTTAGGAAACCCTTACGTTTAAGCCCTGTTTTCTTCTGTTTTAGCCCGAAAACTTAAAATTCTTTACAGATTAGTCCTAAAAACTTGTTTTATCCGTAACTTGGTCGTTTTAGCTCTGCGTTCTTTATGTCCACGTGATCGTCTCGACGAGTAGAATAGTTTTCTGTTGCTTTTGCTACTGTTTGAGATGATTGGTGTACTGTTTCTTATTTATTTCCATTGTTTGCTTGTATGTGATGTGTGGAGCGTAGCGTACGAGCAATTCGGGGACTTCGCTGCTGTTGAAGAGTATCAAGACCCTGAGCAGTTTCCGGTGCTGGTAGAAGGCAAGTCCTTGCTGCATTCCCGTTAAATTCCTATTACAACATGCATTTTAATTACACCGTTGTTTATTATCGCTATGCATTAACTTGATGGGTCCTATTGCTAAGGTTCGACTAGCTTTGTTATCCTATGCCTTGATCAACCCGGGTTTACTTTATGTTGGGTAGCACATGCTAGCGCTTTACGTGGTTTTGGATGGTTTAATGAACACTTGTTAATATGGCTTTATTTATGCTATCATTCATGTAATGCAAGAACACTTTACTTTGTTAATCGGAACATGGAGAACCACCCGGGAAAACAAGTACTACCACAAGACATATGGCTCTGTCTTGGCTTATTAATTAGTGAACTAGATGTTAGGTATGCTTTACCCGATAAGGGTTGGGGGTTGCCGGTAGTTGGTGTATAACCCGGCCCTCGGACCGATCCGCTCTATGGTAGCTTCGCGGTGAGAGAGGTTTATGCATTGCGCCTGTCAAGTAACCTAGCGGGCGGCCTACATCTAGGGATCTTTGTAACGGCCTCGTAGTGTCCCTATGCAATCACACCTCGGTAGTGTGGTATGGTGCCTAGCTAGCATCGCATGGTTGGGTCTAAAACTCTTTTGGGTTTTTACGCGACTTGTGGGTAAAGATGTGCAACCTCTGCGAGTGTAAAACTAACTAGTTAGCCGTGCTCACGGTCAAGAGCGGCCTTGGACCCGCACATGATTAATTCTATGGAAGATGGAACTTTTAAACTTGTGCATTACATTTTGTGGATCTGTTGCATTTTATTATCTAGGTTTGGTATATACTTACACTTGCTAGTAGCAGTTTCTTAATAAAACCTCGACCAACTAAAATGCCGACTTGCTTATGAGCCAACAACTTCCACCATAAAGCCTTGCATGTTGTTATAGAACTTTTCCCTTGTTGAGTACGACATGTGCTCATGCTTGTTGTTCATTTATTGCATCTACACTACCCGCCGTCTGCTCGGATGGGCGTTTTGAAGACTACTATGATGAGTTCGATGGGTTCTAGGCGTTCGTTTTCCGGTCGGTACACCGCCCGTGGAGGACTTCTACGTGTGTTTCTTTTCCGTTGTTAGCTACTCGAACGATTGTTTAGTTGAGACATTCGGTCATGTAATAACTGTTTAATACTCTCTTTACGCTTTACACTGTGTTTTGGTATTCACTGCGTCGATGCATGTGTGTAACTTGATCCTGGCGCACATGTATTCTTGCATTCGGGTTTGTCCTTAAATCCGGGTGTGACAAAGTGGTACCAGAGCCGTGTTGACTGTAGGACGTTAGCCTAGTTAGAACTGGTCGAAAACTAAGGATTTTATAATATTAGAAGCCACACATAGTTAGCTTGCTTTATTCTATTTTATTACATCTAATCTTGGTTTAATCTTATCCTTGTTTGCTTTTGTTATCTAAGCTTGGTCTTGTCTCTTTTAGTAATCTGCACTTGTCTCATCTATCTTAGATGGTTCGCCGACCGAAGACCACACGTTCAGGTGCCTACCGCTTTCCAAGGTACCTGGAGGACCAGGACTTCTATTGCTACTCCACTGACAGTGAGGAGCACCAGGAAGCTTCTAGAGAGGGAGATGAAGTGCACTCTGCTTCAGGGCAAGCTTCACCGCCCGTTGTCATTGAGCTGTCGGATGATGAGCCAGAGGAGCCAGATGAAGAGCAAGAGCCAGAGGAGGAGCCCGCAGAAGAGCCAGAACAAGGAGGTGACCCGGATGACCACTCAGACCCTGAGGACTCTGACCCCGAGAGATGGAGATGCTGAGGATCACCCAGCGCCAGAGAAGTGGAAGGTGGTCATTTGTCACCATGATGGAGGGCATGCACGCTTTCCGTCTAAGTTGAGGAGGCTCTTCCGGCGTCTTCGCCGCTCGTGACGATCGACTACGTTGGACCGAAGAGGACTCACCCTCGCTATCCAACCCGGTGGGAGGTGTCCGTGCGCATCTTGGAGGATAACCCGCCGGATGGAGGACCGTATGAGGTTGTTGTCCACCGTGGCTCTAGCTACCGCAGCTACTTTCGCCGCCGGGAGAGATGATGCAGCTAGGAGGGCTCTATCCGCGTGGTGTTATGAGGAAGCTCATCACCTCACCAACTCCGTGTGGGGTGATCTACCCCGTCGTCGCTCCGGAGGCCGTGGGCGGTGAGATTCCAATGGCCAATTAAACTTTGGGAGCACGCTATGCCATGCAAGTGGGGCACGTAGCGGCTCTCAATACCAACTTGGATGACACCCTCATGGAGCTTCAAGACCTCCGCGACCAGCAAGATGAAGACCGTAGGGAGATCAAGAGGCTCAAGGCGGTGATCGCGGGACGGGATGAAGATGAGGTGCGGGAAGATGGAGAGGACCGGCTCGCCATGTCACCAAGACCCGCAAGGACAAGCTATGGGTCACTTGGATCCCGCACTAGGATCATTTGGCCATAGGTGTTAGGTGTTAGGTGTTAGGAGTCTTTATCTTTCCGTTATCGAGTCCGTAAACGTTAGAACGACACGTTGGATCGATGAGCTAGATAGTGGTGTGTTTGAATGCTTGGTTTGTGAACATCTCGTGAGTTGGATTTTTGTTTGATTGCAGTGTGTTGTGGATTAATGCCACAATGACATTGGTTTAGTAATAGAGTTTGATTAGTGGGTTTAAGTTCTGTTCCACCTATCTTTTATCCTACAAATTCGTAATTCTTTATCTATCATATTTTATCTATCTTAAGGAGTATTGTAGTGCTGAATCTGTTCGCATTACTTCCTGACACAGCAGTAGTGTTTTAATTTTATCTCGAGCTACAGAACTCCGAATTAAGTAAAACCAGTGGGGTTAGTTCACAAATTTCATACCTGATTTTCTGTCAAAAATTCAGCTCTATCCAATTTATATTCTGGGAGTTATGGACGAAACATTAAGCCAACAGAAATCTGTCAATTCCTGCTGACATACCTGACTTCATTATTTTATATCTCGAGTTGTAGACCTCAGATTGAGGCAAAACCAGTTGGGTTAGTTCAGTAATTTCATACACCATATCTCCAGAAAAATTCGTGGTTTTTGTTACTGGTACAGAAAGATATCTTGGTTTCTTTACAGCTATCAGAATCTGTCATAATCTGAAATTCAGCATTGTTTATCTTTTCGGCTTTTTCTATTGCTGTCATAATCTAAATCAGTGTTTCTAACGCTCGGATGGTAAACACCAGGTCCGGATCAGGGGTTGATCAGCCTCCGGTGGTTCATCAAGGTCGAGGCAACAGTTCGGGCAGTGCACCGCCACCACCACCGCCACCAATGGATCCTATGCGGCAGCTTCTTTCAAAACCGGATGCGGCCTCTTGCAGAACCCCGACGAACACCGTGGCTAACCCGCAGGCCCAAGCTAATAACCCGCCTCGGCCACCGCCACGGCGGCCGGCGCCCATGAACAGCACCGGGAGTTCATGAGCCACCGTCCGCCGCTTTTCACCCATGCTGCGATCCACTTGATGCCGATGATTGGGCGAAGACCGTGGGCAAGATGCTCACCACGGCTCAGTGTGATGACAGGGAGAAGGTCTCGTTTGCTGCAAGTCGACTCCGGGGATCCGCAGGAGCATGGTGGGATGCTTACACTACCGCCCATGCTGCACCCGACACCATCACCTGGCAGGAGTTCACAGAGAGCTTCAGGAACCACCATATTCCTGCTGGGGTGATGAGGCTGAAGAAGAAGGAGTTCCTCTCTCTTAAGCAGGGGGGAATGTCAGTGGCAGAGTATCGGGACAGGTTCATTGAGTTGTCTCGCTATGCACCGGAGGAGGTAGCTGATGATCCTAAGAAGCAGGAGCGCTTCTTGGAGGGTTTGGCTGGACCGCTTCGTTACCAGCTGACGTCGCATACCTTCCAGTCTTTCCAGCCACCGCTAGACAAGGCTATTGTTTTGGAATCCATGCGCGAGGAGGCGGGGGAGGCCGAAGAGGAAGGTCGCTACTCCGGGGGCGGTCCGGAGCCACACTCGTCCCCGCTTTACCTCACCGCCGGGAGCCCCGTTCCGTCCGGGAGGCCCGTCGGGAGGTTATGGCCGGCGCGCGACGCATCGATCGCACCGGCCACGGCGGATCCGGCGCACTCCTCGGCGGTTTCCGCGCCCGGGGCCACGGACTCCATGCCCCCGCTACCCGCGGCATCGTCCGATGACTCCGATTGGCACGCCGGCGAGGCCCGGTGCGCCCCGTACCCCCGCGAACAACGGCCGCTACCATTGCGGGGAGGTTGGTCACTACGCCAACAAGCGCCCCAAGAGGCCCGCTCCCAACACCCCCGTTCGGAATCGGCGGATGCGGCGGATGAGGAATGGGAATCGACGCCGCGAGCAACAAGGGACCGCGAGCTATTCACGTGGTAAGGTCGCTCACGTGAGTGTTGAGGCTGCCCGAGAGAACCCGCAGTGGTGCTTGGTATGTTCCTTGTCAACTCCATTCCCGCATCGGTCCTATTTGATTCGGAGCTTCTCATTCTTTCATATCTCGCTCAATTTGTGGCTAAACATAGTGTACCCATGCAACATATGAAACAAACCATGCTAGTTACCTCACCAGGGGGGGGAAATGAGAGCCAAATACTTGTGTCCTAATGTTAATCTTAAAATCATGGGAGTAGACTTTCCGGCCACAAATTGATAGTTTTGGAGTCAAAAGATCTTGATGTTATTCGGGTATGAATTGGTTGACCGGTCATGATGCAACGATTCGGTGTGCTAAGAGGACAGTTCTTCTCCTTTGGTCCCAATGGAGAAAAGATTGAGCTTGTGGCTGATCCACCTTCGGGTTCGGGGGGTTACGTGCGGCGGTTCGGATGGCAAAGCTTTGGAGGATATCAGGGTGGTCAATGAGTACCCGGACGTGTTTCCAGAGGAGTTGCCAGGTATGCCACCTGACCGAGATGTTGAATTTGTTATTGATCTATTACCTGGTACTGCTCCTATTTCTAAACGTCCATATAGAATGTCTAGTACACAATTGATAGAACTTAAGAAACAGATTAAAGAATTACTGGAAAAGGGGTTTATCCGTCCTAGTTCATCACCTTGGGGGGCACCGGTTATCTTTGTTGAGAAGAAGGATGGTACTCAGAGGATGTGTGTGGATTATCGATTGCTTAATGAGGTCACCGTCAAGAATAAGTATCCATTGCCTCGCATTGAAGACCCGTTTGATCGGATGAGAGGTGCTAAGGTGTTCTCTAAGATTGATTTGCGTTACGGTTATCATCGGATGAAGATCGGATGGTCGGATATTCCTAAAACCGCATTCACCACCGGTATGGACTGTATGAGTATATCTTGTTATGTCCTTTGGGTTGACAAATGCACCCGCCTACTTTATGTATCCGATGAACAAGGTGTTTATGGAGTACTTGGATAAGTTCATTGTGGTGTTTATTGATGATATTCGGTGTACTCTAAGACCGAGGAGGATCATGATGAGCATTTGAGGCTTGTTTTGCGTGAAGTTGAGAGAGCAAAGCAGCTTGTATGCCAAGTTCAGCAAATGTGATTTACGGGCCGAAGGAAGTCTCTTTTTTGGGGCATATCATCACGGATGGAGGTATCACGGTCGATCCAGCTAAGGTAGAAGATGTGTTGAAGTGGGAACCGCCGAGGACGAGTTAAGGAGATCGGGGAGTTTCCTTGGACTTGCGGTACTATCGACGGTTCATCGAGGGGTTCTCTAAGATCATGAAGCCTCTAACCACCTTACTAGAGAAGGATAGAGAGTTTAAGTGGACCGATGCCCGTCGGCGAGTTTTGAGGAGTTGAAGCGAGAGGTTGACAACCGCTCCGGTGCTTGTGATGCCGGACTTGCGAAGGGCTTTGATATCTCTTGCGACGCATCGAGACAAGGTTTGGGTTGTGTTCTTATGCGGGGAAGGACACGTCATAGCTTATGCATCAAGGCGCTTGAGGAAGCATGAGCAGAACTATCCTACACATGATTTGGAACTGGCAGCTGTGGTTCATGCTTTAAAGATTTGGAGACATTACATCATGGGAACCAAGTGCCAGATCTACACAGACCACAAGAGCTTAAAGTACATCTTCACTCAGAAGGATCTTAATCTGAGACAACACTGATGGTTGGAGCTGATCAAGGATTATGATCTAGACATACAGTATCATCCTGGGAAGGCTAATCTGGTTGCAGATGCTTTCAGTCGGAAGGGACAAGCCAATGCAGCTTTGGTGTTCCAGCTGCCTGACGAGCTGATGAAGGAATTCGAGGGACTCAATGGGGATAGCCGCTCATACCGAGGGAGTCACTTTGGAGGTAGAGTCTACTCCGGAGCGCCACAGATTCGTGAAGGGCGCTTGGAGGATGAGGAGATCAAGGAGATCGGGGACACCATGGAGAGGGGCAAGGCCCCGGATTTCACCGAGGATGATCCGGGTACGATATGGTTCAAGAATCGGATCCGTGTGCTCGATGTGGGAGATCTCCGGAAGACGATCTTGAGAGAGGCCCATGATTCGACTTATTCCATCCACCCGGCAATACTAAGATGTATCGGGACCTAAAGCGAGAGGTATTGGTGGTATGGGATGAAAAGGGATGTGGCCGCTCACGTTGCGTTGTGTGACACGTGCCACAAGGTCAAGGTCGAACATCGAGAGACCAGCGGGGATTGCTTCGGCCATTGAAGGTGCCGAGTGGAAGTGGGAAGAGATAGGCATGGATTTCATAATTGGGTTGCCCCGTACTCGTGATGGATATGATTCAATATGGGTTATCGTGGATCGTTTGACGAAGGTTGCTCACTTCATACCGGTGCGTACTACTTACACGGGGGAAAAGCTAGGCCGAGTTGTACATGACCAGGATCGTATGCTTGCACGATGTTCCTAAGAAGATAGTTTCGACGAGAGGAACTCGGTTCACGTCACATTTCGGGAGAAACCGCATGAGTCTATGGATACGAAGTTGAACTTCAGCTCGGCCTATCATCCGCGTACGGACGGACGGACGGAAAGGACAAATCGGATTACGGAGGACATGTTAAGAGCTTGCGCCCTTAAGCATGGTGAGAGCCGGGACAAGAGCTTGCCGTATGCGGAGTTTTCCTACAACAACGGCTATCGTGCCAATCGAAGATGGCACCCTTCGAGGCACCGTATGGGAGGAAGTGCGGGAACACCCTTGTACCGGAGTCGGACGGTGAGAGTCGGTTGTTTGGGACGGAGACATCATCAAGGAGGCGAGAGGCGGGTTCGGATCATCGGAGAGAACTTGAGGGTTGCTCAGTCCGGACGGAAAAGTTATGCGGACGGGAAGAGAAGAGATGTATCTTTCCAAGAGGGCGACTATGTGTATCCGAAGGTGTCACCTATCGGAGGTTTGCGCGAGTTTAAGGTGAAGGGCAAGTTGTCCCCTCGCTACATTGGACCTTTCCGCATCTTGCAACGAGTGGGAGAGGTAGCATACGGACTTGATTTGCCGGCGCGGCCTTGCGGATGTGCACGATGTGTTCCATATCTCTCGGTTAAAGAGAGGTCTCAAGCCTCATGATAAGGAACCATTGCCTATGGATGGGTTGGATGTGAAGAAGGATCTCACCATTACCGAACGCCCTATCAAGATTCGGGACGGATTGACACGGGTTACAAGAAACCGGACCTTCACGATGTGCAAGGTGCGGTGGAGTAATCATGCGAGAGGATGAGGCAACTTGGGAAAGAGAAGAGGAGTTGAAAGCGGAATATCCACATCTCTTTGATCCATCCGAATCTCGAGGATGAGATTCAACTTAAGGGGGGTAGGATTTGTAACACCCTAAATTCCACTTCTTGGTTTTGATTAAAATTTGCTTAGCAACATTTCGATCTCGCTTAAGGAATATAAGGATGTTGTGTGCTTCTAGGCATTTAATCATTTTTATTAATTAATTAAAGAAATATAGGAGTTTATCGTTGCATTCATCTTTGGCGCATTATTTTTGGGTGTTGGATTCAAACCTTGGTTTGGATTCAAAACTTGATTGCTTGTTTTATTAGAATTTGAAAACGGAAAAAGAAACGAGAAACCGGCCTCCCGGCCACGTTTGCCGCGGCCCGGTGCGCGAAGTTCGCCCGAGGCCCTCCAACTCCCCCTCCGCTTCCGCTTGTCACCCTCGGCGCGGCCCCAACCCGGCGGTGCTTCTCGGCCCACCGCGGCCGCCGGCGCGGCGGGGCCGACACGCGGGACCCGCGTGTCATCTCCCACCTCGCGGCCGAGTCCGACCCGGACTCGGCACGCGCCGCGCCGCCGCCGTCTTCGCCTCGGCCCGCCCCCGAGCCGGGCCCACGCCGCCGGGGGCCGCCGCATCCCCTATTTAAGGCGCCGCCGCCCCCCGCACCGCCTATCCCAAGCCTCCGCGACCGCCGCCCCAAACCCTAGCTCCTCTAGCGCCGCCGCCTCGAGCCCGTGCCGCCGCCGTCGCTCGCCGCCCGCCCTCGGAGTTGCTCTTTGGATCCGCCGCGAGGTAAGGAAGCCGCCGGTACCGCTTGTCGCCAACCCCCGTGCACCACCTCGCCCGGCCGGCTCGCCGGAGTTTCTCCGCCGTTGCGGCTCGCCGTGCGCCTCCGCGCCTCGCCGTCGCCGCTTCGGGATGCTTCGTCGGGTTCGCACGCGCGCGCTCGACGTCCCGGTGAAGACCCCGTGATTTCGGTGCACCCCGGCGCCGCGCGGCCTTTGCGCCGCCGCTCGCCGGCGGCCGCGCCGCCCCCCCCCCCCCCCCCCCCCCCCCCCCGCCGCCGCCGCTTGCGCAACTCCCCGGCCGCCCGATGGCCAACCGACGGCCCCCGCTCGTCTCTAGCCGGCCGGTCAAATCTAGCATACCTGGTCAACCCTACCCTATCCGCCCGCCTTGATCCTTGGCCGTCCGATCCGGATCCGGCGGATCGGATCCGACCCATCGCTTTAACCGCGCTCGTTTTGCTTAAAAACCCCCGAGTTTTCCCCCGTTTCACAAAAATACCCTCCCACCTTAGAAAACCCTTACGATTAAGCCCCGTTTTCTTCGTTTTAGTCCGAAAGCTTAAGATTCTTTACGGATTAGTCCTAAAACTTGTTTTATCCATAACTTGGTCGTTTTAGCTCGTTTTCGGCGTTCTTTATGTCCACGCGATCGTCTCGACGAGTAGAATAGTTTTCTGTTGCTTTTGCTACTGTTTGAGATGATTGGTGTACTGTTTCTTATTTATTTCTATTGTTTGCTTGTATGTGATGTGTGGAGCGTAGCGTACGAGCAGTTCGGGGATTTCGCTGCTGTTGAAGAATATCAAGACCCTGAGCAGTTTCCGGTGCTGGTAGAAGGCAAGTCCTTGCTGCATTCCCGTTAAATTCCTATTACAACATGCATTTTAATTACACTGTTGTTTATTATTGCTATGCATTAACTTGATGGGTCCTATTGCTAAGGTTCGACTAGCTTTGTTATCCTATGCCTTGATCAACCTGGGTTTACTTTATGTTGGGTAGCACATGCTAGCGCTTTACGTGGTTTTGGATGGTTTAATGAACACTTGTTAATATGGCTTTATTTATGCTATCATTCATGTAATGCAAGAACACTTTACTTTGTTAATCGGAACATGGAGAACCACCCAGAAAACAAGTACTACCACAAGACATATGGCTCTGTCTTGGCATATTAATTAGTGAACTAGATGTTAGGTATGCTTTACCCGATAAGGGTTGGGGGTTGCCGGTAGTTGGTGTATAACCCGGCCCTCGACCGATCCGCTCTATGGTAGCTTCGCGGTCGAGAGAGGTTTATGCATTGCGCTCGTCAAGTAACCTAGCGGGCACCTACATCTAGGGATCTTTGTAACGGCCTCGTAGCGTCCCTATGCAATCACACCTCGGTAGTGTGGTATGGTGCCTAGCTAGCATCGCATGGTTGGGTCTAAAACTCTTTTGGGTTTTTACGCGACTTGTGGGTAAAGATGTACAACCTCTGCGCAGTGTAAAACTAACTAGTTAGCCGTGCTCACGGTCAAGAGCGGCTGGACCCTCACATGATTAATTCTATGGAAGATGGAACTTTTAAACTTGTGCATTACATTTTATGGATCTGTTGCATTTTATTATCCGGGTTTGGTATATACTTACACTTGCTAGTAGCGATTGCTTAATAAAACCCGACCAACTAAAATGCCGACTTGCTTATGAGCCAACGACTTCCACCATAAAGCCTTGCATGTTGTTATAGAACTTTTCCCTTGTTGAGTACGACATGTGCTCATGCTTGTTGTTCATTTATTGCATCTACACTACCCGCCGCTCGGCTCGGATGGGCGTTTTGAAGACTACTATGATGAGTTCGATGGGTTCTAGGCGTTCGTTTTCCGGTCGGCTCGTGGAGGACTTCTACGTGTGTTTCTTTTCCGCTCGTTAGCTACTCGAACGATTGTTTAGTTGAGACATTCGGTCATGTAATAACTATTTAATACTCTCTTTACGCTTTACACCGTGTTTTGGTATTCACCTGCGTCGATGCATGTGTGTAACTTGATCCCGGCGCACATGTATTCTTGCATTCGGGTTTGTCCTTAAATCCGGGTGTGACGCTTCCTCCTCTCGCTCTCGCTAGTACCACTTAGCACTCACCGCACGTACGGCGTCCTCGTCTTGCATCCTCACCTCACCACTCCTCCGGCCTACCGCACCTCATTAATTACAATGGGAGACTTCCGTCGTCGTCTTGACTCAAATACTTATGCCTTAATCGCTTGGCTTATCAACCACCGCCCAACAGTACTTTTCTCTCGGAACAAACCGGCCACCAAAGAATCAAGCCAAGCGAATAGGGATGTAGTACTTTCCTCGTCAATAGCCTTGTTCGTTTGGCGGGTGGCCGATGGCCGGTGCTGGTTTGTTCCGAGAGAAAAGTACTTCCGGGCGATTCTTGGTGTCCGGTTTGTTCGAGAGAAAAGTCTTTACGCTCGGTGGCCGATAAGCCAAGCGAACAGGGTGTAGATGCAGTGTCGATGGCATGAATTAGAGAATGGCACCGTTTTCGGTGAGGACCAAGCCTATCTACTTCAAAACCACTCATAGTGTTTCTATTGTTGTAGGGAGTATGTTACTGTCACTAATTGAAGATTTTTTTAACCTCCATGTGAAGCCACGTAGGATCCTCTGTGGCTACTGTAGAAAATGAAAGAAATTCTAGAAAATATCAAAAAAGGGAAAACGTCTAGGTGTCAATAAATAGACTCAAATCATCACCGCTATTGGATCTATTACGTTTTCTTAAAAATTACCCACCTATACCATTATTAAAAAACAGTCTAAAGTAACCCCTAACTTATATCTAAATTACCCACCCTTCACCCTTTCCATTACATAAATTAAACTAAAGTAACCGTCTAATCTATACCAAGCAATCAAGAAATTTGCAGTTTCATCACTCTCAAAAGTGGGCTTCACCCGTTTGCAATCCCGCAAAAGGGATTCGCTATAACGACATTATCAAACGCGCATACACCGCTGGAAGCCTGGAATGCCTTTTGTGACCATTTTGCCCTTTCCCTTCTCCAATCTTCAGCAACCCGCCGCCGAGCAGCCCCCAACCAACCACCGCCGCTCATGCTCCTCCTCCCTCCAGCCACCCCTATGTTCCTCCTTCCCTGCACCACATCCCTGCTCCTCCTTCTTTGCGACGGGTGCAAGGCACGACATCATCCCTCCTCCCGGCCACAACCCTCCTTCCCCGCAGCGGGGCTCGACGGTGGGGAGGATGTGGCGGCCATGGCGGTGACAAGCGGGAAGAGGAGAACGGGTGGCGGCGCATCCATGCCCCGACGGGGCCGGCTCCGAGGGCGGCGGCGCGTCCATGGCCGGGGGCGGCTCGCTCCGGCGGCGCCGACGCGTCCAAGGCCGGCTCGGGGCGAGCTCGGGTCGGCGCGTCCATGGATCCGTGGAGGCGACTCGAGCTCGCCGGTCCCGGGGAGGCGCACGCGCGGGCGAGCTCCGTGGCCATGCGGCGCGTCCGCGAGCTCCGCGACCGGCCGGGGCTCGACACGCATGCGAGCTCCATGGCGCGGTGGCGAGCTGTGCGACCGACCAGGGGCTTGACGCGCAGGAGGCAAGTGGTGGGTGGTTGAGGAAGGAGAAGGACTAAGGGTATTATGGTCACAACAGGCATTCCAACGGCGTGTGCGTGTTTGATAATGGCATTAGCGAATCCATTTTACAGGATGGCAAATGGGCGAAGCCCGCTTTTGAGAGTGGCGAAATTGCAAATCTCTCCCAAAATTGCCCACTTCTGCCATTATAAGAATAATTTAATATAACCCCTTAAATTTACAAATAATTGGCCATCACTAATACTTAAAATAACTTAATATAACCTTTAATTTTGCACCAAAGTAATATGAGGTAACCTTAAATTTTAATTTGAATCCAAATGGCCTATATTTAAAATTTAAATTGAAATATGATTTTAAAATAATCTTCTTCTTTTTTAAAACTATTGGCATGTGATATAATAATTAAGGTATACACAAATAGTATGTGTTATAAGTTATAAAAAAATACGACTTGTGCGGGAGCACGGGCTGATGGACTAATGTGTTCGGTTTGTTAGGTTCAAGTAGTGTGTGGTTTGTTGCAATCACTAAAATGAAAAATTGAGATGGGACACACACACAAAAGAAAAAAAACAATCAGAGGAGTAGTCAGTAGTCAGTACTCAGTGGAGCTCCGTGGAAGCATGCGTGTCCTCGGTGGGATTCTTTTCAGATGAGAATACTATGAAATTGTCTCTACCGGTCTCGATTATCCACTTGCAACTTTTACAGTATGTTTTAGTTTTAGCAGAAATAAAATGATATCGATCGACATCAAACCCTATCATGTTACAGACAGGAATCGACGATTTCTTTCGTCCTGGAAGGAGGCTGAGTAGTCAACATTCTTTGGCTTCAGTTTTTCTTTTCCTGAAAAGCATGCAGTTTTTTTTTGAAAAAAATGGAAAAGTAATGCTTTTGTGGCTGAAACGACTAGCCCCTTTGGATTTTTTTCTTAAAAAAACGCGGAGGCTCTGATAAGGCCACGTCGCTCGTGTCAACAATAGCAAAGGTACATAGATGGAATTCAGTCTATCAGGCATTCAGGCGTACACAATTTTATCCATACCACCCTGCCTCGTGCCAATTCCCCAGCCCGCAACCTTAGAGTGTTGTCCTGCTATGTTTATGGAGCTGTGCATCATCATCTCCTGAATCCTGACTGGGACGAAAGTGGTACGGATATTATCCATCTGACCGACCGACCGAAAGGGTCAGACACTCAAATGATAAGACCGTATCCGAATCCGAACATGTAATATCGTAACTATCCGTACCATATTAGTATCCGGAAATTTAAATTGAATTTCTATGATTCAAATATGATGAATATCACTATTCGACACAAAATATACTGTCTGTATCCGTATTCGATTCGAGAATTATGTCCGAGAAAGAAAAACTATTTGTATCTGTATCCGCAGTATCCGTTCGTATCTGATCCGTTTTCGTCCCTCCGGACCCCCACTGCGTCACGAGATCGCCGGTCCTGAGCTTCCGCACCGTCACAGCCAAGAACGCCCTGCCCACCAAACCATGCGAAGGCGGCGATCATCGAGAGCCATGCTGCATGTTTGTTTTGTCATTTCTTAGATGGAAGGCCTAAGTTCCAGCTTTACTAAAAATCATGAGTTGAACTAAGGTTACCGGTTTTACATGGCGAAAAGGAAAAGTTATAGAAGCCAAAAAGAAAGCTCGACAGCACATACTTTAAAGCAGGAGGCGAGCCGCTCTAGGATGTGATATCTTCAATTGAAGAAACCCCTCTATCCAGATAACGAACTATTACAAAACAGAAAGCTATGACAGATGCAAGCTAAGTTTAGCAAAGGACAGTTGAGTACAGAAAAGTAACAGGAGCTTCATCTTTAGAAATGCGCCATTCTCTTTGTTCCATCTTCAATCTGTGAAAATGGCAGGAACGTGATGCCCTCTCAGGCTCACGGTTGCGTGTGAATATAGAGGTGGGAAGAGCTCCCACCGTAGCTTACATCTTGGTGTACAAGTTACAAGTGGATATACATCTAAACTACCTTCCTATCTATACACACACGCCGCCCCCTATCCTATCCTTGCGGTGCAATCCATTCTGTTAACATCCCCCCGTCATCTCAACTCTCTACAATGTTGAGGTTGTACTTGAATGTTCGAAGTCTCTCTGCTAACACTAGGTTTGTAAAAGTGTCAGCTGACTGATCTCCTGTACCAATGAATCTTACTTCCAACAACTTCTTAGCAACCTGTTCACGCACAAAATGGAATTCTATTTCCACATGCTTAGTTCGTGCATGAAAAACAGGATTCCCTGTTAGATACTTTGCTCCCAAGTTATCACACCAGAGGCGAGCTGCTCTAGGATGTGATATCTTCAATTCGGCAAGCAACTTTTGAATCCACATCACTTCAACTGGCTGCATTTGCAAGTGCTTTGTACTCCGCTTTCGTACTTGACCTAGACACCGTAGGTTGTTTACGTGCACTCCATGAATAAGATTGCATCCAAGAAATACCGCAAAGCCACCAAGAGATTTCCCGTCATCCGGACACCTTGCCCAATCTGCATCCGAGAAGGCACTAACAAGCCTTGAGTTGGACTTCCTGATATGCAACCCGTGTTTGATGGTCCCCTTAATATACCGAATGATCCTTTTTACTGCCAGCCAATGAACTAACGATGGTGAGTGTAGAAATTGGCAAACCTTATTAACCGAAAGGATATGTCAGGTCGTGTCAAGGTTAAGTACTGTAGGCCCCCAACAATACTTTTGTACCGTGTAGAGTCCCCTAGACCGAGCTTCTCACCATCATGTATAGATAATTTTTCAGAGGTTGCCATCGGTGTACTTATCGTTTTGCAATTACTCATATTTACTCATTCAAGAATATCAGTTGCATACCTCTCTTGTGTGAGAACAAGTCCATCTTTATGCTTCTTTACTTCAATCCCCAAGAAATAATGTAGTTCACCGAGATCCTTCAATGCAAAATCCTTTTCAAGATCTCGCAGAGGGCCGTTGTGGCTTGTTGAGAAGATCTTGCAACAATAATGTTGTCAACATAAACAAGAACAAACATAGTGTATCCTCCTCTATTGAAGTAGAACAAGGATGTATCCCCCTTAGAAGGAACAAAACCGAGAGCTATAAGCTTCTGGCACAGCCGTGAATACCATGCTCGAGGGGCCTGTTTAAGTCCATATAATGCTCTATCAAGTTTACACACATACCCTGGTTTGCTCTTGTCCTCAAAGCTCGGTGACTGCTCCATATACACTTCTTCTTCCAAAATCCCATGCAAGAATGCATTTTGCACATCGAGCTGACGAAGATGCCACCCTTGAGACACTGCAAGAGACAATATGAGTCGAATAGTTGCAGCTTTGACCACAGGGCTAAATGTGTCCTCATAATCTATTCCATATTGTTGCCTATACCCCTTCGCAACGAGCCTAGCCTTATATCGATCAATCGTACCATCAGCTTTCCTCTTAACTTTAAACACCCATTTTGCCGCAATGACATTCTTGTGACGAGGACATGGAACTAGATGCCAGGTTTTGTTCTTGATCATGGCTTGAAACTCAGCTTCCATTGCATTGTGCCGGTGGACACCGTTGAGAGCATCGATCGCAGTTGTTGGTTCGAAACATTAGCTAGGTGACCATACCGTATCGTGCCATCGGTGTATCGCTTAGGTTTTCGAATCTCGTCTTTGAAGTCGAGTAGATGGACGAGCCGGCGGTGCCTTCGGAACACCAAACGACGAGCGCGAAATTGCTCCGCGTAGAGGATCCTGGTGTGGGGATCTCAACAGGGCCGACCGTGGTCCCCTGTCCCCCGTCGGACGGAGCTGAGGAGCCAGGTGGCGATCCCGCAGCATCCTGTCGGGCAAGTGGTGGAGGCGCTGGATCGGTGGCTCCAGATGGCGCGTCGTCGTTGGGCAGGGGCGCGTGGGGGTAATCCGGCGGCACCAGGGAAGAGGACGGTCTGCCACACGTCGAGGGAGGATCGGTCCCTGCACCCTGGGAGATTTTCTCTTGATCCGAGGCGGATCCGCCCCCGACGGCGCCGCAGCGTATCCGCTCCGGCCGCATACCCGATATCGTGAGGGCTAAAAATTGCATGAAATCATGTGTATTTGCATCCAGATTTGTACCATTATGTTCAGGATTAAAAGGAGAAGGTTCCCTTGTATCTGCAGAGGTGTTATCAGGTGTTGATGAATTAATCAAAAATTGATCATTAGCATTTACACCCCCAGGTAAAGAATCTGGTAAAAGGGATATTTCGGAGCGAAGCCTTGCACCTGCATCAGGATGCAATTGAGCAAAAGGAAAAATGTGCTCATCAAACACGACATCTCTAGAGATGTAGATGTGCCCTGTAGCTATGTCAAGGCATTTGAACCCTTTATGTTGGTTGCTATACCCAAGAAAGACACATCTCTTTTAGCGAAACTGAAGTTTCCTAGTGTTGTACGGCCTCAAATTAGGCCAACAGGCACAACCAAAAGTGCGAAGTGAGGAATAATCGGCTGTTTGCTCAAAGAGAAGTTCTAGAGGTGTAGAGTCATTAATGACTTTAGATGGGAACCTGTTGATTAGGAAAGTTGCTGTGAGGAATGCTTGATCCCAGTATTTAAGTGGCATAGGTGCATGAGCTAGGAGAGACAAACCCATCTCGACGATGTGTCTGTGTTTTCTTTCGGCTGAACCGTTCTATTGATGGGCATGAGGACATGAAACGTGATGGGAAATCCCAACACGCTGGAAAAAGGAGTTCAGGCGCTGGTATTCGCCTCCCCAATCGGTTTGAACAGCAATTATTTTCCTGTTAAACATCCTCTCAACAAGGTTTTGAAAATCAGTGAATTGCTGAAAGACTTCAGATTTATGGCGAAGCAAATAGATCTAGGTAAATTTACTGAAGTCATCAATAAAACTAACATAATAGTTGTATCTGCCAAAAGAATTTGGGGTCGGACCCCATACATCTGAAAACACAAGATCTAAAGGATGCCTAGATTCACTAGACGATCGCGGGTACGACAGCTGATGGCTCTCGCCCTGTTGACATGCGTCACAGACCGCACCTTTATTTTTGATCTAAGGAAAAAGATACATTATTCCGGCTAAGAACTTGCCGAGTGATCGGAAGTGCGGCGTGACTAAGACGGCTATGCCACAGGGAGGTCGTCGGTTTGCCGGGCAAAGCGAACTTGCTTATTTGAGGATGACTTCGGGGGATAGAGGCCTCTTTCACACTTGCCTCGAAGAAGTGTTCTTTTCGTCGCATGTTCCTTAATCAAAAATGGTTTGGATGAAACTCAAGAAAGGCATTGTTATCTGTGGCTATACGATGAACTGAGGCAAGGTTTTTCGATGCTTGAGGGACATGTAAGATGTTTTTAAGAATCAGATTTCTACTAGGGGTATGTAAAACACTATGACCAATATGATCAATCATCATACCTGCTCCGCTGGCCGTGTGAACCTGATCACCACCAGTGTACTTATCCCTGATGGTCAGCTTGTCAAGTTCTCCAGTGATGTGGTCAGTCGCACCGATGTCCATGTACCAGTTGGAGTCGACGCCGTAGTTTGTTGTTGCAGAGGACGCAGACTTGTTATCGGGGACACCGGTGAATGAGGCATCAAACCTCTTGTAGCAGTGAAGAACTGTGTGGCCCTCCTTGCCACACAGTTGGCAGGTGGGACGGTCACCATTGTGACCACCCCGTCCTCCACCTTGGCATCCGCCAGTGCGTCCACCGCGGTCTCGACCACCGCCGCGGCTACGTCCACGCTAGTTCCCCCACCGCGACCTCGTGAGGCCGAGTTGGCGGAGGAATTGGAGTCGTTCCCAACTAGTAGATCCATTCTTTGTTCAAAGGAGACAAGTTGGGTAAATATCTCACCGAGTGTCACACCCCGAAATTTCCAATTTCGGGATGTGAATAGAGAGAATAATTAAATAACGATTTTCACATAATTTTAAAAGTTTTCCTACATTTATTTTCTTTACGGGGAATATAGTATAGGAAAAATCCATTGTTTGATTTTCTAAATTAAATAAAAAGTTGTGAGTGTTGCATTCATGCTGATGCATCTAGTGGTTCTTGAGTGCAAAAGGCTTCAAAACTGCGTTTAGGAGCTGTCCAAACTCTTCCGAGAATTTTCCGGATTTTTCTGGGATTTATTCTCATTTTTCCTTGAGCTATTTCTATTTATTAGAAGGCTCTAAAATCTTTTTCATGAACCCCAAATGCTTTATTTGGATTGTTCATGTCTTAATCTATCTCTAGGAATTTTCCTGGAATTTTTGTGATTTTCCGGGTATTTTTCGTGCCTCTAAACATTTTCCGGGCATTTCCCGGATTTGTTTCGCACCGAAAAAATATTTCGAAAAAAATATCTACCCTACCGGATTGGGCCGAGCCGCAGGCCCGACCCAACCCGCTCCGCCCGCACCGCCCGGCCCGCCGAGGCCCATCGGCCGGCGGCCATGGCCGGGGGCACCGGCCGCGCCGCCGCCGCCTCTAGACGTGCGTGCCCCCGCACGCCGGCCTCGGGCTCGCGCCTATAAAGGCGCGCCGCCCGAGCTCCTCGCGCGCCCCCGCCCCCCCGCTGCCCTTCCAGCCGCGCCGCCGCCCCCCGTGCGGGTGCCCGAGCCGCCACCGCCGAAGCCGGGCCGCCGGCGTTGACCCGCAAATCTCGCCGCACCCGTCGTCCTCCGCCCGAGGTGAGCCCCCCATCGAGTTCCCCTTGATCTCCTCTACCCGTTCCGTGCCTCAATCGAGCTCCTTCGTGCCGGAGCGCCGGCGCCCATGGCCATCGGGCGGCCGCCGCCCCCCGTTGCTCCTTTGCGTCCTACCCCGAGGAAGAAGATGACACCCTGTTTCGCGATTAGGTCCCTCAAGTTTCCAGTAATTTTTGGATTGATTTATGTGTCTTAACCAATCTACAGGAAACCCCCTAAATCTTTAGATTCCCTTCAACCAGATCCATCCTAAGCACTTTTATAGATGTAACCCTGAGTTTTATCCTTTTCACGAGCAGTGTTCCCTGTGTCTTGCTAATCTTGTCTGCTAGTCCCTGAAATCTACGGTTAATCACGACTAGGTCCCTGTAACCTTGTTTTGCTCATCAAATCTTCGTTTTAGCTCCGATTTAAACCGTTCAAGTTGAGTTAGATTCATAATAATGTAAAGCACGCGTTAGTGGTGTGTTTTCACCATGTTTCGTTTTCTGAAAATAAAATTAATATTAATTTTGGTTAATATCTAGTTATGCATGCCTTTTATATAAAAGCAATATAGATCTACATATCGTTTTTCCTAAGCAAATTTAATTTGATTAATGTTTCTATCACATGTTTTTGTACATAAAGGTTAATTAGATCTTTATCTCGGTTTTTGTAAACTAAATGTTAATTTGTTTAATAGTTAATTAATCTTTTCTAATTAAAATTTGATTAAGCTTTTACATCGGCTTTTACAATAAATATTAGTTTGATTAATGCCAATACCATAATGTTTTTAATAATAATATGATCTACTCGAATTACAAAGTTTCGTTTAGATTGTTCATATAGTTTAGTTTTTCTAAATAAAATGTGTAACCGGTTAATTCATATATGAATCTTTATTAATAAAACTTGACTAGTTCTTTACACCGGTTTCATAAATAAAGTTTAATATTGAATTAATGTCAACATAGGGTATTTTATTTCTGAAATATGCTTTATAATTGTTTTGTTAATTAAAATGAACCTAGCTCATAGCCTTGCTCTTTCATATATGCAAAACGTTCGTTAGACGTTCTTTTCTAAGCTCAATCTAAGTGTGATCTTTCCGGATTCTTGCTCAATCTTCCACAACCATCTCTTCAAAGTTAACCAAGCCTTTCCCTTCCAAGCACATTTTGTGTTCTTTAGTGATCTATCTAATCAAGCCTATCCTTTAGTGCATTCTTTTAAAGTTTTCTTTTGATTGATGCTTTGTTCTTAGTATATGCTTGTTTGTTTGTTTTGTATGCTTGTGACCGATGATTGATGCGAGTAGAGAGAACGTTGTCCGAGAAGCTTTGAAGAGCAAGAGGTGAAGACATTATGAGCAACTACTTTGGCTAAAGGCAAGTGTGTCCTTGATCTTGTCCTAAGAATTATACTTAATCACTCATTGCATTGCTTGCATTAATTTTGATGGGTTCCTATTAAGGATTACCTAGTCTTTATGATCATTCCTTGTTAACTCCGGGCTTACATTTATGTTGGGTAGCTATGCTTAGTTGCTATACCTAGGTTATGGTGGTTTTAATGAACATTAATGATGAAATGTGCTATACCTTTATGTTATATCTTTGGATGCTTAATACAAGACCATATATTTAATCGGAACATGGAGAACCACCCGGGACAACGGTGCAACCACAAGGACTATATGGCTCCGGGTCTTGGCCGAGTAATTAGGGAAGTCTTTGTGTGGTTATTACTCGCATAGTAGGTTGGGGACGGAGGAATGCTTTTATGGCTCTTCTATTCCGGAGTGGTGTTGGAACAGAAGTACTTTATGGCTGACCGTCCGTAATAGAAGTGTGGTACGAAAGATAGCCTCTATGACATGATACTATGGACTAATACGCACGGGAGGACTCTTTGTAAAGGCCTCGTAGCGTCCCTATGTAGCCACACCTCGGTAGTGTGGTATTGTGCCTACTTTTGCACAACGTGGTTGGGTGCAAAGCTCTTCGGAGTATTTACACGACTTGTGGGTAAAGATGTACAACCTCTCGCAGTGTAAAACTAATCGATTAGTCGTGCTCACGGTCAAGAGCGGCCCGGACCCTCACATGATAATTGAACTTGAAGATGGACTTAAATCGTTCCCTCTCGGTTATGCTCGCCATGTGCGTATGGCGTATTTCTTACCTTATGCTTAATGTGGGTTGGTATATACTTATACTTTATTAGTAATCAGTGCTAATAAAACTTGACCAACTAAAATTGCTTAAATGCTTATAGCCCAGTCCACTATAAGCCGTTGCATTCATTCTTTTCCCCACACTTGCTGAGTACGACAAGTGCTCACCCTTGCTATAAACAATGTTGCTCAGAAGGAGGAAGCTACATGAAGATGACGTGAAGATGTTGTGGAGTGCTAGGCGTACGCAACCCCCGCCGATCGGCTCGTGTTGTTTGGAGCCTTCGTTTCCGTGATTAAGCGTAAATCTCCGATAATCTTTCTTTTTCTTACGTGATACTTGTTTCGTATACACTTATATGTCACTATATGCATGGAACTTGATCCTGGCATGCATATAGGTATGCACTTGGTTTCCTTCGGAAAATCGGGTGTGACACCGAGGGTGATCGGTTCGACGCGTGCCGCCATCGCGAGAGACAACGGGATTGAACTCAACATCGAGTCCAGCGAGGATGTACGAAGCAATCTCCTCTTCTTCAAGCTTCTTGCCGACAGAGGCCATCTCATCCGCCAGTGTCTTCATCTTGGCGAAGTAGTTGGAGATGCTGGAGTTCCCCTTCCACGTGGTGGCAAGGGCCATCCGCGTGTTGATGATGCGAGCCCTGGACTGGGAGGCAAACATAGCCTCGATGGCAGTCCAGGCTTGGGCCGCCGTAGAGCTCGACGAGATTTGCAGGAGGATCTCATGAGAGGACGTCGAGAGCAGCAGGTTTAGGACCTGCTGATCGTGGGCATTCCAGAGATCGTACTCCGGATTGGCAACTTGCTTGCCATCCTTGTCAGGAATGGTCTTCGGTGGAGGCGCTGCATCTGCTTCGAGGAACGAAGCTTTCTGCGCACCGCGAAGAGCAGAGAGCACCTGCGCCTTCCACATCTGGTGATTGGAACGGGTGAGCTTCTCGGTCACCGGAACGCTAGAGGCGCGACAGCGAAGGCACGGAAGAGGATGGGAACGTCATGGGAGATTCTAAAGATGAAAGTGGCTCTGATTACCATGTGAAAATGGTAGGAAAGTGATGCCCTCTCAGGCTCACGGTTGCGTGTTAATATAGAGGTGGGAAGAGCCCCCACTGTGGCTTACATCTTGGTGTACAAGTTACAAGTGGATATACATCTAAACTACCTTCCTATCTATACACACACGCCGCCGCCTATCCTGTCCTTGCGGTGCAATCCATTCTGTTAACACAATCTTCAGCGTTTAACAAAAATAGTTGAAGTTTTAGCTTGTGTATCAACGAATCTATCCAGAGTTGTGCCTTCTCCTTGTGCAGTATACTCCATTTTTGCATGAAAGATATTGTTCGAAATATACATACATTAGGAGATGATGCAACTAAGTTATTAAAAATCAGGTCATTTCTGCATGTTTGCCATCATCATGCAAGCAATGCAGACGCCATAGATTTATTGACAGAAAGATAGTTTATTCCAATGTCTTCTAGAGATGATTATTAAAGACCACTTATACCATATGAAAGGCGTATCCTGAAAGATATTTTCTAAGTACTGTAGTACGCCTTATTACTAAAAATAGAGGGGAATTTTCGTTCCGTTCCAAGCGCATGTGCGTAACAACCCGATGGACTGATCACTTTAAGATAAGCAAGCATCATCCTGGTGGCATTTTGTGGTGGTGTATTTCGCCCCTGTCACGGCGTGGACGCTCAGTGTGTTAGTTGCAAGCCTCCTGCAAGCCGATAGGTACATAATACTACGTACCTTGCTCGCAGTTTCCGCGATATTGTCACGGATAAACAGGCCACGCCGTAATTTTGGACCAACAGAGGGAATCGTGGAAACTTGGCAAGGTGGGCAAACCACCCAATTATCGTTCCACGCCATTTTAGCCCGCATTCCACGGCACACGCCTGCTCCATTCCACATGAGCCACGTCATTCTATTGACCATTATTGGAGAAGCCGACCGCGCTATATATACACATCCGTAGCCTCTCAACACACTTCCTATGTCGAGCAGCGATGGCGGCACTCCCCGTTGCCATCGCAAGACCTGCAGCATGTTGCATAGTCGTCTCTTTCTGCTAGCTAGGAGTGGAGATCACCGGAGTTCAGATGCAGCGAGCTGGTCAGCCAGCAACGGCGTCTAGCTATAGGCGCTGCTTTGCAACAATCAGCACCGCATGGTTTGGTCAGGCGTTGGGGATGACGACAATAGGAGGATTGGAGGAAGGGTCAACGATCAAGTTAAGTGTACAAATCAGCAAAGATCTGCAGTGGAGATTATTGATGAATCGAGTGGAAGTGTGGAACACGGTAACAGGTACACTCACAGTAACACGGTTATCAGGAACAGGAAGGATCTGCCGTCGTTCAGGGAGGAATAGATCGATCAGGATGAAGATAAACAGTGTCGCATACCGTGGGCCTCGGCGGTGTCGCATACTACTTCTATATGCATGGAAATATGCCTGGGCTTAACGGAGGAGCAAAAAGAATGTCGATCGGGAACTCGGGTTGCTGCCATGGATCGACCTGGACTGGATGAGTGAGTTATGTGTGCAAGTGACGAAGATCGAGGTGCTAACGTGATGACATGTCTGCAAGGATCTACCTCTCTCTGGTACGTTTTTCCTGAATATCTTTATCGCAAAATCTTTTTCTGTCGTACCAGTACTGTTTTATTCCTTATATTATGCCATGTAAATTGAACCTAACTTCGCAAGACCCCTTAAAGACATTCAAATTTCCACTAAAAATTCAAAAGGTTAAGATTTGAGTTTCCATTAAAAATTTCAAAAGGTCCCCATGACAAGGTAAAATTTGAATTTCTTGCTCCGCCATTGCTTTACGGCGACGCCGTCAAAGTGCCATAAGTATAAACAATAAACAAGTGCTTAGAGTTTGAAGTTTCACCGTGGTAAGGGATGGTTTGCAACGGTAAATCAATAGACGTTGGGGTAAGACCACACTCCAGTTTCGTTTTAAATAAGCATTCCGGAGTAAAGATGCGAATGAGTTCGAAGTTTAGTATTTTTTAAAACATTTTTTTCTATCTTTATGTTCTCGGATTCAAATTAGCAATCAAGTACTCCCGTATTGATTTAGAGTCTAGGTACTCTCGTAACTTTTGGTCGTATATATCCACTTGTGGATATAGAGATTGGATTTTCATCCTTCATCTAAAAAAGAAATGAAGCAAACAAATAAACCCATCCCTATCATAATGGCAAGTTATTTCCTATAACATCATCGTCACCAACTCACCATCGATCCATGTAAAAGAAAGTCTCGAGAGAGCTTTGCATTGACAGGGCTATAAGCTAATGATCAAGTATTATATGAGTAGTAGGGTACGTAAGTACGTTGCTTTGGTATATCTCAAAACTGAGATCGTCAATGATCAGTGGTGAAGCCATGATTGAGCCCCAAGGGGCTCTCCTATGCTTCTTCCACCTTCGGCTCCCCCTTCCTTCATTGTTTCACTCAAAAAATTGCAGGGGCTCGGGGGGTGGGGGTCACGACATTTCCGACGGTAGGAGGGGCTTGAGACCCCCTCACCCACCCCGGCGCTAGCTCTGCCGTTGTTGGTGATCAAGCAACCTAAAAAATAAGTGAAAGGGAAACTGCCGGGCGTGATGGTGAGACCATGAAAGCCTCCGCAATGGCTGGTGGTCAACTTTACCATGCACAACAACGCGCAAGCTCAGATGCGCCATCTGCAAAGAGTGCAAGTTTTGCTTTCTTGTGGTTGTGTGTTCATCAGTGGTTTTGTACAACAGATAGACGTGGACAAGTAACAAATTCCATTTGAAATGCACATCAACAATAGTATCACAAGATCAGAGGGAACTACCCGAATTTCGGTACATCAGTTCTCATCATTACTCAGAAGAACATCACATCGGTTCTAGCACGGGAGACAAAACTGTGTCCACAACATGCTGAATCGACAAAGATAGTAACCAAATTGGTTTGCAACATAAATAGTACCAAGTAATAATCCATCTGTTCATTCAATACACAATTTCCAGCTCTAATATTCCAACTATCCTATTCACATCCATCAAAAAGCCATCAACACTCACTAGTCACCCCATTCCACAAATTAGTCTAAAAAATCTTCATGTGCATAAGTTACATAGAAGTATTAGTTCTGACAGTTAACTATAACTATTAAACTTTGAGACCCAAGTAGGGGCTCATCCAACCCAATCCTTCTTCTTCCTCCTCTTCTCCCTCTTTTTTTTCTTATTCTCTCCTTTATTTATATTAAAATGTGGGGGCTGGGAGGGGGGCTGTAGACCCCCTAGATGTACCCCCGGACCCTAGAAAAGTTTGCCACAGCATGGTTTTTTACCTAGTAAAATGCAGCGGTAGGGTTTTTTTGAAAAAAATGTAAACATTTCTTCCACGTTTTAGTAACGAGTATTAATATCCCCTTGTTTTGCTCCCGAAGCATCTAAAAGATGAACATATTAGGTGAAGGGTTTGAAGCCAAAATAGGTACTTTGAGCGCTTATTTGCGGTATTAAACTCCGAAAACTTCAGCTTGACTTTGATCCAAAATAAAGTATATGGATTAGAATACATCTCTTATGTGAATTTTTGGTCACTAATATGGCTATTCAAATTCAATTATTCCAACACTTGGATCTTTTGCTACAAGTGAAATTTAGCCCAAATTTTTGCTACAAGTGACATTTAGCCCTCTTATCAAAATCGAGTTATTGTTTTAAACTATCCCTTATCCAATTTTGAATCTTGTAGTCATTCCAACTTTTAGATCACCAATTAAGGAACATTATATATTATGTAATGGGTTTGTTTTGTCATGGCTGGTTTTCCCATTGTGTGCGTGATTTTTTCTAACCATGGAATGGTTTGTTGGTGTTAAACATATACAAAATATATTTTTTTTGGTATGTTTGTTCATAGTGGGGTGCTATTTAGTCAGTATGTACACATTTACGGTGAAAGAGACATACTATTTCACTTGTGCTTGCACAGTTCGTGCTTGAGGCCATCTTAATATCCAAACTTTGGTTGTGTGCATAGTATATAATTATCTGCTTTGTCTTGACGAATTCAAAATCAAAGAATATATTTTTTCACGAAGACGATAGGGTTAAATCTGGGCAGATAAAGCATATTGACAAGAATGGGCACAACGTCAAGGACAACAACGGGTGTGGGTGGGTGGGGGATGTGTGATAGCCTGATAGGTGTGGTTTAGAAAGACTTGGGAAGTCCTAAAACTCTAGTAGATTTATTAATCCTAACTATTTTTCAAGAGGTTTAAGCTACCGGTATTAATTGAGACTTTAAAAATTTAAGTCATGCCTCCACTCGAGCACTTCTCGTGTGTCGTGTGGGATTGTGGTGGCATTAATGGGCCATGACTCCATGAGCTAAGAGCAACTCCAATAGTCCAACTTAGTTGCCTAAACATAGAAAAACATTAACAAAAAAACTCAATCCAACATACTCTTTTTCTACATCGCCATTCCATCTGGCTCTATATCCCGGTTCCTCTTGTAGCCATTTTTTCGCGAGACCTGCCAGCTCGCCATCTGCAGCCTCCACACTCCCCTGCGTGCTCCTGCCCTCCCGCCTCCGGTTCTTTCTTCATTTTGATAAATCCGATGAAAATACTTAAGAGTATAAAAAAATTGAAATTTTTGTGGGTGTAGATTGCGGCAAGAGCAGCCCGTTTATTTGAATTTGGCAAGAAATCTATCACACATTTGAAATAAAAATTCTTCAAAAAAATCTATATTATGGATTCAACTTAAGTTGTTTGGTCCCAAGATGCCCTCAATAAATCTAGGAAGATTACCTAAAATCATGCTTCAGTGAAAACTAATTTATCATGCACATTTTTATCGTAGGTATTATGGAGAAATATGAATTTCCTTCAAAATCATCCGGGAGGAGTTCACGACGGTTGTGTACCGAAGTCAAATTTAGCTAGTTTGTTTGAATGTACCGAAATATGGAGAAAGAACCTTAGCTAAATGGATAGCTAAATAGAAATATGTACCGAAGTTGCTCTAAAGAGTCCTCCGCGAGAGGTTTTTTTTCTCATGTTGCTGCAAGGAGTGGCGCTAATTAGGCATTCACACGCGCACGAGATTTATGATGATTGATTTGCGCAGTAGCATAACCATTGTGCTAAGATAGCATTTATATGTAGTAATTATCAAAACTTATAGTGCAGCAAATTTAGCCTTGTTGCTAACTCCTAGTTCATTCGTAGTCACGGTTGTTTGATTCTTGAAGGCCCTTTGATTAATCAGGGCTGTGAGGCCCATCCTAGTTGTATAATAACTGTAACCACACACACCACAATACAAAGCTTTCAACCTAGCCCCGCAAAAGTGAGCGAAAAGTACAGTTCAGTTCATTGTAGCGACGCTGCATCGCTGCTTTCTTCGTGGGCAGCTCGACACATTCATTCTTGTCAAACAAAAAAAACTGTCGTCGCTCCTCAGAAGCGTGTCGGCAACCAAAGTGCGAGATGACGGTGTGCGCCTTTCCTCCAGTGACGCGCCCGTCGATTATTTCACCACATCTCCCCAATTGAAAACTCGCGTTGATGGTGGTGTGGGCATGTGGGACCGTTGTGATTGACCACCTGGGGGTTTCCAATCCCAACCGGTGGACTTTTTTTTTTTGCTGGTGACGTCGACGGTCGGAATAGGACACGAAGAATCCCAGAATGCCCCCGTGTTTCGTGGGTGGCGTGCTGACGTTCTGCTGCTGTGCTGCAGAGCGCACGCACTCTGCCTCCGGCTCCCGCAGACGACGAGACGACCGACCGTGCAGTGCAGTGCCCTCTGGCGATCAGGGTGGTCAAAACTCGAGGTTCGCTGAAATATTTTGATGCGGCCGTGCAAAACACTCAAGCTTCATTTAGTTTGGTGGAAAATTTATCTTTTCAACGGTTGGTATATTATCCCACCAAATCGAATCCAGGCTCAAAAGATTTGTATCACAAAAAAGACATTAAAACTCTGTAATTAGTTTTTTTTCTTATATTTAAAACCCTATGTCTTTTTGAAACTTTAGCAAACTAAACGAGGCCGATTCATGACTACGTTCTTCAAACGCTCGGGTCTCATGGCGCACAGGGATTACTTTGACTCGCGATCTCTGAAAGGTTCAGGTGCTCACTCAGGTCAAGCCAGGCAGGCCCCAAAAGAGCTTTTGCATTGGTCTGTAGGCCTCCCAACTGATATGCTTTTCGTTATTACGCTCTACTGTTATGACATTTATTAGCACCATTCAGAACTTCAGATAGCCATGTGTTCTCGGTTATTTGCAAAGCAGCACAGGGAAAAATTTTGTCCAACTCGCCCAGCATCTATCGCCCTTCTAGTGTAGCCGTTTTTTTTAATAAATTGTCCTCTCTTTTTTTCTGCCCGAAGAAACCAAACCATCTGAGCAACTCTAACATGCTCTTTATTTTTGTTAGCTAATTTTAGAGTTTTAGCCTTTTGTAAAAATAGAAGACTCTATAATTCTATAAGATGATCCAACCGCCTCTTTAAAACTAGAAATTTCATCTGAGTGAACCCCACATGTCAGTGTTTCCATCCCAACCTTATCTATTCCCACCCCTTCTCCTCCATGGCCACCACCGGTCCACCACCACCTACCCTTCCTGCTCCTCCTCGCAACCACGCTGCCCAAGGCGTCTGCCGCCGGCGGCGGCAACAGGGTGGCGAGGCGGTGGCTGGTCAGGCGCGCATCTCCGGCTTGGTGGCCGCCGGCTCACTGATGGCGCTGCAGGGGATCGCCGTCAAGGGGGCATGCATCTTCGGCTTGGCGGCCGCCCGTGCTCCTGCCAGCGGCGGCGGCGGCTCCGCAATCTCTCGACTCGATACTGCTCCATTGACGCTCCCCTTCCCCGATCCCTGCTCCTCAATCTCGCCCCGGCTGGGCCCCTTCAACTTCCGGCCTCCCGCTCTGTGATGACGCCGTCGCGGCCCGAGGTGGAGGAGGGGGAGGACGGAGTCGCGGAGCGACCGTGGCCACCGGCACACGCCTCTGCAGGTGCGGCGACAGGGAGCCGTGACGGCACAGGTGACCCTCCTCATCTGCCGAACGCGGCGCATCTCATCTCTTCCGCTCCCGGCCGCGACGAGCCTCCTCCTCTCCTGGCCGACGTAGGCAGCGTCCCTCTCCTCCTCGCCTAGCGGCGGCGGTGGCGCCCCTCGTATCTGCCTCCCCTTCTCCAACGCGAGCGAGGCGTCCAGCGCGTGGTCTCGTTCATCTGAGCTCCACGCCGTAGGGCGCGACTACGCAGGGGGCGGCGCGAGCGCGAGACGGCGCGGGCGCGGACGACGTGAGGATGTGCTCGACCCCCCGGCGCGGGCGATTTCACGCGGGAACCAGGGCGGCAGGGATGGATTCGCGGCGAATCCGCGAGATTGTGAGGCGGACGGCCTCTCCAAACATCGCGAGCGGAGGCCGATGGATGGCGAACGAGATTGCGAGCCGATGGTTTACCGAGGCTGTTGTAATAATGTTCCAACGTTGTTTTCTTATTTTTACCAATAGAAAATAAGTTTAGAAAGGTTGTTGGAGTTGCTCTGTGCAACACTTCTACTCTTTTAAAAAAGAAGCTCCTACCCACAACGGCACAAACTGAGACGCAGACAAAAATTCAATCCAGCTTTAGACATATGAAGGTTTTTTTTCGAAAACGTGGGATACAAGCTTATTTCTTCAATTAAAACAACCAATTTACTCATAATAGTGCAAACGAAGTTATTCACACTGCTCGATTTTTGTACGGAGACAAATATAGCATACCCTTTTTTTTTGCGAGGACAAATATAGCATACCTAGATTCCCATAGATGAAAAAATAGCATATCCTGTGTTGAAAAGGAAAGGAAAGTGCCAGGAAAAAGAAGAAAAGATAGGAATAAAATCAAAATCAACTTTATATGCAGCCAGGCGTTAGGGAGTCTATGTAGAAAAAAATGGCTCTTTCAAAAACAATGTCTAGAAAAAATGCACTGGAGCCATCACGCACGCAAGGCAAGAACTGAAATCAAAAGACATGACGCGTATTTTCGATTGATTGATTGAGAGAAAATCCGAATCAGTATCTGTCTGTTAAGAACAGAACTGAAAAGGCATATTCGGTACGAGGAGATTCAAGAACAAGACTGAAAAGACGTATACTCCCTCAGGTTTGGTAAATGAAGTTGTTTTGGACATGATTTGAGTCAAACATTGGGAATATAAATCATGAATAACTTTTAAGTCATTGAGTTTGGAAATATGAAAACTACATGAATAGATTTGTTTCGCAAAATACTTTCATAAAAATATACGTATGTTAGTTTTTAACAAATATTTTTATAAAAACAAGTGTTTCAAAAGTTAGATTTTGGAGATCGTATTGTCATTGCCCTAAACAACTTCATTTACCACACCCAAGGGAGTATAGCTTTTCTTCATTTTTGGACCAAAAAGGCACTTTGGCCCTGATTCATTTTCACTGAAACCAAGATATCTCATCCGTTGCCTTACAAAGTTTTCGAACCTAGGAAACACTTGGCAGCCATGCATCACCAAACGGCAATTGAAGGACACAAATGAACCGACCCGAAACTTTACCTCTGAATGCTACCTGATACTCTAAAACTCTACCAGAAGATTCATTCAGAACAAGATCTCCAAAACACAGCTGGTCACTCTTGAACTAGTAAACAGAGCAGAGAACATGGACTGCTCTGCTAGAACGCCTACCAGTGCCTTGGCAGGGGTCAATGGATCAGTTGGTATCAGTCGGCGACGAGACCCACTACAGCTCCGGCGAGCAGAGCCGCCGCCGTCGCTGCTGCGAGCGTCGCTTTCGCGAGACGGCCCAGCCCGTACGCGCCCGCTGCGGCCGCGTTCGCACGGCCGAGCGCGCGAACGTGCGCGACCAGGAGCAGCAGGATGAGCCCGAAGGTGGCCAGCACGGTCGGGAGCAAGGCGCCCGCCGCGGCCCGAGCGAAGGCGCTCGCCGAGACCTGGGACTGGATCTTGGCAGCGGCTTCGAGGGGTTCGAGGCAGAAGAAGAAGACGGCCGCGAAGCTGAGGAGGATGGTAAGCGCGGTGGGGGAAGCCATGGGGGAACGCTATGGCGCAGTGGCTTCCCTTTTGGATTCGAGGGAAGAAGAGAGGAACAAGACTGAGCCTTGAGAGGAGATGGGTGATCTTTCATGGGCATGATTAGTCTGATCCGGGGCTTTCACAGGTGAAGGACTGAAGGTGTGGGGGCACATTGGCTCATGGCCGCCAATGGGCAGTGGCCACCAGCTTGGCTCATTTCGAGGACACCTGTCTTCTTTCCCCCAAGTCCATACTCCAGGCCAGGGACGAGGGACACATACTCCCTCCGTGCCAATTAAAAAAACGCAATCCTATCTTTGAAAAAATCCTAAAAATGTAATTTTAGAAAATTGATCTGATTTCCATGACAAAACTTACTATATTTGACAAATAAATAAGGGTATTAGAGTCTTTTCATTTAAGGGAGTATGGACTAAGGTGTGGAAAAAAAAAACTAAAATTACACTCTTTTATGAGACGGAGAGAGTATGAACTAAGGAGTGAGAAAAAAACTGAAAACCCAAGCCGGAACGATAGTTTTCGCCAAAAAAATCCTGACCAAATCCAAAGCACTAAATAACGATGCATGGGCCCTGAATCCGGAGCTAAAAGGAATATGGGGCCATTTGTTTATAGAACCAGTTGGTTGTTTGTGGTGGGGAGAAGAAAATATTCTGTTTATTGCCACAAAAGTCGACGTGTTTGGCCTTACATTTCCACGAGGCAGGATATATAAAAATCAGTTCTTTTTTTTCCTTTCATCATAAAGAAATTGTCTAATGACAAGCGATCAGTTCACCTCATCTTGATCCTCACGGAGTCACGGTCAATCGGACCTAAAACAGTTTTATTCGACGTGCCTGTGCGCAACCTTGCTTGGTGGGGTTTGGTTAGCGGAAGAGAGTGGAGTGGAGCGGTGGCGGAGCCAGAAAAAAATTTAAAGGTGGGGCGGTTTCTAGCGAAAATTGACATATACATACACATAAAACTTACATAAAATTAACGGGTAGTTGTTGAGCTAGCATAGCTACAAGTACAGTAAGAGTCTCGTCTTTCTTCCCACGCTAAGAACTCTTCCTCATCTTCAGACCATGATCATTGATGTTAAATCGTTAGAAACAAATAGGGAGTGATCAAACGAGGAAGGAAGGTTGTAAGATGTGCACGACGGTAGCTGGGGCGGCCGCCCCACCCCACCGATAGGGTGGCTCCGCCATGGACTGGAGGGAGGATAACCAGGCAAGGACGGAAAGCGCGCGGACACGGCGAGAGATACTAAGGCTTTTACCTCAATGCCATTAAAAAAGATGGCACTGACCTGCGTGTCAATAAAAAAGTTGCTTGCACCGGTGTGCCATCGTCCTAAACTTCTTTACCCTCCACGTCATTCCGTCCACTTTTCCAACTAACGGTGTCAAATAGACTAGACTAAAATGACTAATTCACCCCTGTGAACCCAACAATCTTTTCTTCCTCCTCTCGTATTCCTCCTCCCCTGCCTCCATGATCGATGCTGCTCATCCCGCTCCCGTCCGTGCCCATGGCGTCGTTGCCCGCCCAGCTCTTCCTGCTCACGTTCTACCTGGTCACGGCTCTGTCCCCCATGAGCTCGTGCGGACCATGGCTGCTAGCCTAGCGCAGAAGTCGCCACCGTCCGCGAAGTTGCACCTACTTTTTGACGTTCGCCACTTCGCCAGAATCTGGTAGGCACCGGTGGTCGGTACCATGCTTGATTGAATCGTTGGAGCAAAAATAGAAGCGTGGAATAAATCAAATCGAAGCAAGGAAATTGGACCCGATCTTGCAATAAAATATGCAAAATCGATTTTACAATTGCTAAGTTGTGCGTTCATTACATTCCAATTTACAATCACCGCTTCTCTTGCTCGTTCTCGCGCTCTGACGTTGTCGCTCGCGGAAGCCTCACAACTTCGTGCGAGCCTCGCCATGGTCGTCGCTGTGGGCGAGCTCCGCCCGGCCGCTACGGCCCGGCCGCCTCAGGTGTGCCGCCGCGGGCGAGCTCCGCGCGGGCACCTAGCCCGTGCTGCCGCGGGTGAGCTTCGCCCGGCCGCCGCTGGTGTGCGCACGGCCGAGCTCCGCTTCGGCGCCGCACGGGCACGAATCCGGCAGCCGCGCCTCCCGGCTTTGGACGCCGCACCGCCCGGGTCTCTGCCTCCGCGCCCGAATCGTCGTGCCTACCGCTCGACTCGCCGCGCCGCCCACCGGATCCGCCAGCCGGAATCGCCGTCGCCGCCCATAGGGTTCGAGTTCGGGAGCGAGTAGAGAATACGGGAGCGAGTCAAGAGCAGTGAGGAGACAGCACCGGATTGAGTCAAAGTCAATGCGGTGGGGGCAAGATGGACATTTCACATACCCGATCTCACATTGCGGTGGGGGCAAGATGGACATTTCACATACCCGATCTCACATGTCAGTGCAGAGGGCAAAGAAGCTTAGGACGATGGTACACATGTGCAAACAACTTTTTTAATAACACATAGGTCAACATCATCTTTTTTAATGACATACATGTAAAAGTCTCAGAGATATTTCCCGCCTTAAAAGAGATGGCCCAAAGCAAAGGGGCCATACCGCTTCAATAAACCACGACTTAGGCCGTACGCAATGACGGGCTATTTGGCTAGCTATTATGACGTGGACAGGTAAAAAGTAGGAGAGAGAATAGTCACTAGTGACAAAAAATAATCTATCTATTCGCGTAGTTCAAGAATATGTGAGAAATCATATGGATCCAGCAATGTAAAATATTTTTTTCCTTGTCTCTCACCTTCACGTCAGCTAATTATATAGCTAGTACTAACTATTATCATTGCGGACGCCCTTAAGGGTGCTGCCTTGGTGCCTACATGACTTTTTTTTTCTTTCGAATGGTTGGATTCGTTCTCTCCCCCTTTCTCGATGATATTCTACTGTCAACGTCCTTATCTGCAGATAATGTGTACTATAGGAGTAGTATATCCTATAATCTTTATCAGGAACGCAGTGGAGTCACATTGATCATCTTGTTCGTGTTCACCGCGCCCCGTTCGCTTGGCTTATCGGCCACCGGCCCGGCGATAAGATTTTCTCTCGTAACAAACCGGCCACCGAAGAACCGGCCCGGCGGTACTCTTCTATCGAACAAACCAAAGCACCGGCCATCGGCCACCGGCCACCGAACAGCCGCAAGGCGAAGCAAGCAGCATCGATCCGCCCTGCCGCGATTAAATAATTCAGTGCGCGCCTCTTCCCCTAGGCTACCACCGCCGCGTGTGCGAGGAGAGGAAACGCGACTCTTAATAGAACAAGAAAGGAAACAAGTAAATACTCAACGGACCGAAGACCGCTCGTTCGCGGAAGCCTTCGGTGCTCTATTCTCATTACGGTGTGTGTCCGTTTCATTACAAGGGGTTCACTATTTATAGGAGACCCCTGGGTATAGTCATTTGCCTCAATTACACCTTTTCCGTTCCTAACAAACCGCTTTAAACACTTTATAAGGGTATAACAGTAAGTCCCCGCGTCGTACAGGCCTCCAGCGTGTCTTCGTACGGCCGAAACGCCTTTACACGCGGCGGCCTCGTCTCGCCTTGTCCGGAGCCCACTTTACACGTTGGCGGTGGCTACGTGTCCGGGGCCGTCGCACCTTCGGTGACGAAGCGCCGACCCCGGATCAAGGGTGTCGAGCCTCCGCAGCGCTTCGCCCGCGCCGCCGCCGGCCCCGGACGCGGTGCCCTCGGCCGGCGCTTCCCGCTCCCGGCCCTCCCCGGCCTTCGTCGCCGGAGCACGGCGCCGTCGGCACCTTCGGCGCCGAAGGTAGGCGCCGCCACAAGGGGTCATTCCTGCACAACGAGACTTATGAGGCACAAGCGGTGTTAGTGTTTCATTAGTGCCCTGTGCAGCGAAGGGTCGTCCGGCCAGACCGAAGCCGTAAGCAGACCGAGGGTGCCAACGCGGGCGGACGGGGGCAATGCTTCCGAAGGCCAACTTCCCCAACAGTAGCCCCTCGTCAGTGAGGGCCGTCCTGAATCTGCGAAGGGCCGAACTTACGATCAACTTCAGCCGGGTGAAGGACGGTCTTCGAACTCCCCCGACGGCCCACGCCGACATGGTGGTCCGGAAAAGACGTGCGCTGCCCTCTGCCAAAATTAGCGTTGAGAGGGGCCGTCCCTTGGGTAAAAAGGTAATTTCGGTCGTCGCCGGCGCAATTATCGGGACTCATTACTATATAAAGGGGGGCCGTCCTTTGGGTTACCCCACCCAGCGGCTGCAGCCCAGAGCTTACGACGCGCGAGAGCTTCGAAGGCCTACTGTAAGATTTTCTCCAGCCCCCTTGCTTCTGCTTTCACTTCGTGCGTAGTTAGCATTGATGGCGCCGAAGCGTAGACGCGATGCTGTCGCGAGGGAGATCGCGAAGACCTACACGTTCGGTCGAAGCCAAATCGACAAGACCGACGTGGAGGCGTTGGTGAAGAACCGCATGGTTGGGGCCGGCCGAGCCCCCGGCCGTGAGACCGTGCCGCGGCCCCGGGACAACGAGGTCGTCATCTTCCGCGACCTCCTGTACGCGGGGCTTCGGTTCCCCACTTCATCCCGCCGTCGTCGACATCCGCGGTACTTCGATATCTACCTTCATCGGCTCACCCCAAACGCCATCCTCCGGCCGTTCGGTATACATGTGGATATGCCGGACAACGAAGATCAAGCCCTCCGCCGAAGGATTCGCTTCGGTGCATCAAGTGCATCACCGGAGGCGGACGGTCTTCGAGGAGGAGGGGACCAATCCGTGGAGAGGGACCGTCGGTTTGGCTGTCTCAACTTCTCTTATAAGGCTGGCGTGGTGAGCCCGGTCACCGCCTACGGGAAGAGGTGGCCTACGGACCGGCAACAAAGATCGGTTCTACTATGCCTTGAGCCCCCCTTCTTCCGGAGGCACTCACCCGCTAGCGACGAAGGAGCTCCCGCCCCTGCACGAGTCCTACGCGAAGAACCCTTCGTGTCCGGAGGGCGACGAGTTCGTTATGATGCTGCGTCGGTTCGCGCGGAAGTACGGTACTCGCGACATTGTGGAGGAGTACCGCAGCATCCCCGTGTGCCCGCTGGTCGACGGCTGGTCCGTGGCCGAAGACGAGTGGGCGGAAGACATCAGTGGCATCCCCTGCCCCGATTGGACGAAGGTCTTCGGCTTTACAGCCGACCGTAAGTTGCTCTGCATCCTTCGAGAGAATCGTTCCTTGCCATGTTCTTAGCAAACGAAAAGCTAACGGACTTGGCTGTTTTTCTGCAGTTTTGAGGAGGAGGAAGGTGGAGGCGCACGGGGACTTCATCCTCGGCCCCGTCTCGCCGAAGGAGTACAAGGACACTGTTGCGGAGCTGAACGGGTCCCGAACGAACCGTATATTTGAGTTTTTCAAGATCGCGCCGCCTGAGCGCGTCGGTTTCGCCAAACACCGCGAGGCGGCCGAGAAGAAGGCAGCGGCGATCGCGGCCGCCGGGCGGATGCGGAGGAGACGGCGACTTCGCCGCGCGCGCGCTCCGCGTAAAGCCGGCCGACGGGCCGCACTCGCCGCGGCCACCGCGGCCGCCGAGGAGAAGGCGCGGAAGAAGCGGGGCGGGCGGCCGGCGGATTCGCCGCCGTCCCCTAAGAGGACCCGCGTCGTGGACGTGGAACCGGCCTTGTCGGAGACGTGATAGCCGCCGTGCCGCGCGCGCGCGGCCGCGCCTTCGGATGTACCCTCCGGCGCACCTCCGGCGAGGGCCGGGCGGGGGACCGCCGGCCGCTACTTGTTCCCCTCGGCCCGCCGGAGAAAGACGATGGACGACGACGGCGATGTTCGCATCGTGTCCTCCGTTGGTGATGCGCCGCGCAAGCCAAGCCCCCGCGCCTTCGGCGCCGAAGCCCCCCCAAGACAAAGGTGATTCCGGCTCCACCTCCGGCGGCTCGTCCGACACATCCTCCGACGGCACCGAGCGGTCCGCCTCCCCTTCGCCCCCGCCTCCGAGAAGAATGATGTCGTCCCCGAAGCGGAGGAGGAAGAGGATGAGGGGCCCGAAAGCGGCGAGCTACGGGTGACGCCCGAGGAGCCCCCGGCCGCCGCCGTTCGTCTTCAAATCCCCGCCGAAGCCAAGGCGATTGGCGGGAAAACAATCCGTTTTCGGGGCCGACGAGCGGCGGACATGAGCGCCGCCCTGGAAGAGGCCGGGTCGAGCTTTGCGATACCTCACGAAGAGGAGTACTTCGGGAAACTCACCGCCGCGAGCTCACGACGGCGTGCGGGGACCTCGTCCCCGAAGGCCTTCATCGCCTCTCGGTGCCTCTCGCGAAGGTTGGAGCGGGAGAGCAAGGAGGCGAAGGAGAAATCGGTGGCCGCCGTCCGGAAGCCGCAACAGGAGAAGGAAGATTCGCAAGATCCTCCGAAGCCCACCTCAATACGCCGCGGCGCGATGTAGAGGTCCTTAGCGCATTGCCAAGGAAGACATGCGCGTTCGGCTCGCCGACAAGGAGGTCAAACCGACCGAAGCGCGAAAGGGTTAAGCGAGCCGAACGAAGCGGCGGGAACGGTACCGCACGGACCACATCCGAGCGCCGAAGCCCTTCGCGACGACATACCGCAACCGCCGGAGCAGGTTCAACCCGAGTGCTCCCCCTGTCCCGCTCCCCGCCGCACCTTGTTGAGTCGTTTTACGAGTGGGTGAGCGCCCGCTTTGACGTCATCTCGATGAACACAAAGATCTTCGGGGAGCTTGGGGCTGCGGTGGGGGTTCGCACCCGGCGTATTCGGTGTGCTCGCCGGCGTATTCGGCCAAGACGCCACCATGAGAACCGAGGTCATAACATTCGATGTTGTAGACTTCGCGTACCCGTACAACGCCATCTTCGCCGCAACACCATAAACAAGTTCGCGGCGGTTATCCACCAAGGGTACCGTCGATGAAGATACCGACGGCGGCGGGGAGTAATATCGCTCTATGGCAGCCAGGAGGAGGCCCGAAGAGCCGAGCGCAACACTTCGGTCCACAATAGACAAGTCCATGTCATCAATGAAGACGAGAACAACGAAGCTGCAGTGGCCGAAGAGCACAAGGCCGAAGCCCAAATGAGGCAGTCCATGAAGGGGGCCGAAGCCGAACGCATGAAGGCTGTCGATGTCACAAAGACAGTCCCCTTATGCGCGATGTGCCAAGCGTAACCGTGATGATAGGCGCCGAGATCGGCACGAGAGGACGAAGGCCGACTCTTGCAGCTTCCTTCGTAACAACCAAGATGTCTTCGCATGGTCCAAGTCCGACTTGACGGGCGTTCATCGCTCGGTCATAGAGCATGCACTCAATACCGATCCAAGGGTTAAACCGAAGCTGCAGAGGCAGCGGCCCATGTCAGCGGACAGGGTCAAGTCCGCGGAGGCCGAAGTGCAAAAGTTGCTCAACGCAAGAATCATCAGAGAAGTCCAATACCCCGTCTGGGTGGCAAACGTGGTCATGGTTCCAAAGAAGAACGACAACATGAGAATGTGCATCAACTTCACCGAACTCAACAAAGCATGCCCGAAGGACCCCTTCCCTTTGCCAAGGATCTACGTCATTATCGATCGGGCCGCCGGCCGTGACATGTTGAGCCTCCTAGATCGCTTCTCCGGTTATCACCAAGTGTGGATGCGAAGGGAAGACGAAGCAAAAACCGGATTCACAACCCCCTTCGGCGTCTTCTGCTTCGTCGAATGCCCGAAGGCCCGCGCAACGCCGGTCCACCTTCAACCGCATGATGAAGCTAATCCCGGGCGCCCACCGGGGCGCAACGCTTCGGCGTACGTCGACGACATCGTCATCATGAGCGAGAAAGAGCAAGATCACATTGCAGATCTAACGGAGACCTTCGACAACATGAGGCAAAATGGCCTCAAGCTCAACCCGAGAGAAATGCATCTTCGGCATCCGAAAAGGGCAATTGTTGGGCCGCATGGTTTCCAAGCGGGGCATCCGGGCGAACCCCCAAAAAATTGAGGCCCTACGAAGGATGCGGCCCCCGACCACCCGCAAGGAAGTCCAAAGGCTTACTGGCAGAATCGCCTCGCTGAACCGTTTTATCTCAAGAGCGGCCGAGCGAAGCCTGCCTTTTTTCAAGGTCCTCCGAGCAAACTCAGCCTTCCAATGGGGCCCAGAGCAGAAGCAAGCCTTCGATGAACTCAAGAAATACCTTGAAGACGCTGCAGTCATGACCAAGCCGTCACCGAAGGCCGACCTGCTGTTGTACATTGCGGCAATCGACACAGCGGTTAGTACAGTGCTCGTGGAAGAGCGCAAAGAGGCGGATGTTCTGAGGCAATTTCCTATATATTATGTCTCCGAAGCTCTGAGCGGCTCAAAACTGCTCTACTCCGAAATGGAGAAGATGGCATATCTTTGTGGTGATGGCAAAAAGGAAGCTTCGGCATTACTTCCGCAGCCACAACGTTTCGGTGCCCACGACTTTCCCCCTTCGGGATATGTTCGAGAACAAGGAGTCAACGGGCGAGAATGGGCAAGTGGGCCTCGGAGTTGGCGGAGCACGTCATAAGTTTCGTCGCCGCGGCGCGATAAAGTCTCAAGTCCTCGCCGACTTTGTAGGCGATTGGACGCCTTTGGCGCCGAAGGGGGAAGCAAGGTGGTCACGAGCCAATATGGGAAGTCCAGTGCGATGGTGCATACGCCACCTTGGGTCGGCGGCCGCGGCGGTCTTAAAGTCCCCTTCGGGCATCAAACTCCGGTACGCCTTGCGGCCGAATTATGACAACCGCACAAACAATGTGGCGAGTACGAAGGCTCTGCTCGCTTGCACTTCGGAAGGCCGTGGCCGTAGGTGCAAGGAGGCTCGTCATCCCGACGGACTCCGAACTTGTCGCCCGGCACATTGGGAAAACTTACAAGGCAAAGAACCCGGATATGATGAAGTACCGCACGGGCCGTCCGGAGCATGGAAAAGTTCTTCATCGGTATCACAGTGAGAAGTTTTCCCAGGAACCACAACAAGGAGGCCGATGCTATCGCGAAGGCAACCGCATTACTTGAGCCTCGCCACCAAATGTCTTTTACGAAACAACCACATCGAGGTCCGCGGTCGACGAAGCGGCACCCCCAAATTCGTCAATGCCATACGGAGCGAGGATTGGCGCGCCCCTATAGTTGCGGCGCTCAAAGGTTACTATGAGGCCGAAGATGGGCTCACCGCCAAGCGAGTAGCCATCAGGGCGAGGAACTATCACCTCGCCGACGGCAACCTGTACCGAAGAGGGGTGTGTGCCCCAATGTTAAGGTGCATTTCGGCCACCGAGGGAAAGCAACTCGCTCCACGAAATCCATAGTGGCATGTGCTCACATCACCTCGGCACCGCAGCATTGGTGCGAAAGCCTTCCGCCGGGGTTTCTGCGGCCTTCGGCGGTCGCGGATGCCCATGACATTGTCCGCCATTGTCCGAGTGCCAACGCCACGCGCCCTACAGCAAGTTCGCCTCCAATGAGATACAGTTGTTGCCGCCAGTCTGGCCCTTCGCACGGTGGGGTATCGACATCGTCGGCCCGCTGCCCACGGCGCCTGGAAACTACACTCACGCGGTGGTGGCGGTTGAATATTTCTCCAAGTGGGTCGAAGCGAAGCCATTGTTGAGCATCACTTCGGCAACAATTCGAAGTTCTTTTGGCAGAATATAGTATGCCGCTTCGGTGTCCCACACGAGGTCACAGTGGACAACGGCAAATAGTTTGACGGCGCGGAGTTCAAGGAATTTCGCGCGTACTTGGGAACAAAGTTGTGCTTCGCTTCGGTCTACCACCCTCGGTCAACGGGGCGGTTGAGCGGGCCAATGGGATCATCTTCGCGAGGGATCAAGAGGAACATCACCGACTTACCCAAGAGCAAGTGGGCCGAGGAGCTACCGAGGGTAGTCCGGTCCCACAACACCACCACTTCCGGAACTACCCGGTTCTCCCCCTTCAAATTGCTATACGGGGGAGGAGGCCATGCGCCCGAAGAGCCGTGTCCGGGCACCCGGAGGAGCACACCCTCCGAGACGAAGACCTCAAGGCTTCGGTTCGGAACATCGAGGAGGTCCGCTTACGGGCGGCCGGAAACCTTTCGGACTACCAAGACGAGACCCGAAGGTGGAAGAACAAAAAAATCGGACCAAAGCTCATACGGTGCGGGGACCCGGTGCTACGCAAGGTGCCGAAGGGCAACCGAAGGGCAAGATGCACGGGAAATGGGAAGGCCCGTTCATAGCGACGGCAACCACAAACGAAGCGACCTTCAAACCGCGCCGGCTAACGGGCGACGAAGAGCCATACACTCGGAATGTGGACATGCTTCGAAGTACTTCGTCCGGCGCTCGCAAGTTTTAGTATAGTCTTTGAGTTTCAATAGTTTCTCTTTCTTTTAAGTCAAGATACCGACTTTGTATCCTATGTACATTAAGTTAGTGGGGGCGTACTCTTTTCCTCACGGGGGAGGCTTCGTGGTTCCCCTCCGGATCTGCGAAGTGTGAGGTTTTTAACGAGGCGGCCCCTTGTATCCCTTCGATTTTCGACATGTAATATAAGTCGGTGTTCCCCCATACCTTCGCACTTTGCGGTTTTACTTTCTTTACAAAGAATGCTTTTGCCACTCTTTCGAAGCTAGGCCACCGCCTTCAAGGGGGGCCTAGTCTTCGAAGAGGCCTTCGGCGCGATGAAGTGACGGCCTAGGCACGGTTTGCCTTAGGGGCGCGCGCACCAAGCTCGTCACTTATCGTGACCGAAGAGGCAAACCGCTTGACGCGGTGCGAGGCCACGATTGGGCGGAGTAAGCGCACGCCCCGGAGCGATGCGTCGGTCACGATTGGACCGAAAAGACAAACCGCTTGACGCGGTGCGAGGCCACGATTGGGCCGGAGTAAGCGCACGCCCGGAGCGATGTGTCGGTCACGATTGGACCGAAGAGACAAACCGCTTGACGCGGTGCGAGGCCACGATTGGGCCGGAGTAAGCGCACGCCCGGAGCGATGCGTCGGTCACGATTGGACCGAAGAGACAACGCGCGACGCGGTGCGAGGCCACGATTGGGCGGAGTAAGCGCACGCCCGGAGCGATGCGTCGGTCACGATTGGACCGAAGAGACAAACCGCTTGACGCGGTGCGAGGCCACGATTGGGCGGAGTAAGCGCACGCCCGAAGCGATGCGTCGGTCACGATTGGACCGAAGGGGAAAACCGCTTGGCGCGGTGCGGGGCCACGATTGGGCCACAAGCAAGCGCACGCCGGAGCGACGCGCCGGTCACGATTCGACCGAAGAGGAAACCGCGAACGCGACGCAAGGCCACGACTTGGCCAACCTAAGCGCGTACCTAAAGCAAGTGCTTTGTCCCCGACCCGACCGAAGGGAACCCCACTCTGCGTGGAATAAATACCCGTCCCGGTTCGAGTAAGCACGCCAAAAGTGGTCTGCGGAAGACGCACTTCTCAAACATGGCGGCGTTTTTCAGCCAAGGGGGCGACCTGTTCGCAAATTGACTCCGAAGGGGAAGCGCGATGCTGCTTCGTCCCAGCGCACTTAGGACGAACTTGGTAAACCGGTAGGCAACGAAACAATAAAGCACTCCTCTTCATCACGCTTCTCTTAATCTTTCAATATACAACATCCTTCGTAAAAACAATACAACCTTAGAAGGGAGAAAAACAACACAAGTACAAAGTAGGCTCCGGCATGCCGCGAACACTTCCGGGGGGAGTTCCGAAGTCCTATGCTTCAAGTCTTCGCGCCGGTCGTAGCCATACTTGACAATCAATCTTCGTTCGAAGACGTCCTCACGGATCTCGTCGATCAACCGAAGATATGCCATGTCTATGATCTCCAGAGCCATCTCCCGAAGTTCGGCTGTCGGTAGGCATCCGTCTCGCGCCGAAGACGGGGTTAGAGTCCATGTGAAGGCGACTACTCCGTCTCCACCTTTCTCGCCGCAAAGCTCTCCGACGAGGCGTCAGGAATCAAATACACGTACTCGGGTGGCCCAAGAACCCCCTCTTCGATCGGCTCTACCTTTGGAACGACCCCTTCGGTCACGAAGGGGTCGGGCCTGTTACGCTTGGCCGCCCTACGGGCGGCCCGCTCTCAAAGAATGGCATCCCGACGAGCGGGGTCCTTTGAAAATTCCGCGAAAAAACGCTTAGCCGCTTCATTATGAAGGCGGTAACGCTCCGCGCGATACGACAAAAACCCGGCGTACGAAACATCAGGATGGCGAATGCTAAACTTCGTCCAAACATTTGGCGCGACAAAAAGGGAGTCAAGGGGCAGAGTTGCGTTGCTCGCACCTTCGGACCTCTCGCGCAGAACCACCGAAGGAACTCGCGCGAGAGATACCGTGCATCGGTTACTTTACAAAAATTTCATCCCTTCAAAGGGGAGAGTAGTTCACTCCATCATAAGTCCCGCGCCGACGCGTTTCACACCTCGGCACCCTCGGCGACGATGGCGGCTTCGTCCACAACGGCGCTTGCTTCGGTGGCCTCGACCGCCGCTTCGGCGGGGCCTTCGCCGCCGGGAGAGCGGGCGGCCAACGGCGTAGCTTCAAGTTCCGCCGCGTGCGCCGCATCCCGAAGCCTCCACCGTAGCGTCCCCCCGGTGGAGACCATTGCCCCCTCGGCGTCTCCGGCTTCGGGTGCGACCCCCTCCCTCGGGGCGGGAGCGCACTTCAAGGCGGCGGGAGCCGAAGGGCGGCCCTCCGTGGTCGTTTCGGCGCGCTCTTCTTCGGTGGCGGGCCCCGTCGCGTCCCCGCCGGGCCTTCCTTCGGCGTCGGGAGCCATCGCATCTTCGGCGGTGCCGGCTTCGCCCCCCGGCGATGCCGGCGGCCGCCCCCCTCCTCCCCGTGCGCGGCTCCCCGTGCCCGCGGCGGTGATAAGGGGAACACCGGCATGGCAATCCGGTCCCCGTCCATCATGAACCGAGGCGGCGGGGCGGAGCGCCGCCATACCGAGCCAGAAGTCGGGCATAAACGCGTTCTTGCAGCTGAGACCTTATCTGCAAAAACGGCGAGGGCAATGTGTCAAAACATTGACGACGACGTGTTTTCAACGAAATACAGGCAAAGGGAGGGAGCGACTTCGGCGTACTCCGGGCGCCGAGGCGAGCGGACTCGTCCAAGGTCGGTTGATAGCCACGTCGGGCGAAGAAGGTGTTCATAAAATTCTTTGCAAGATTCTTGGGGAGCACGGGAAGGCCGGCCCGGCGTCTAGCTCGCGTCGCTAGGCCATTCAAAGTTCTCCTTCGTAAGCCGACGAAGATCGCCCTTGCGATTGTCTTCTTCGAAGATGGGCGATCCGAGGGCACTAGCGAGCACACCGAATACGCCGGGGTGCGAACCCCCACCGCAGCCCCAAGCTCTCCAAAGATCTTCGTGTTCATCGAGATGACGTCGAAGCAAGCGTTCACCCACTCGTAAAATGACTCAACAGTGCAGCGAGGGAGCGGGACAGGCGGAGCACTTAGATTGCACTGCTCCAGCAGCTGCAGTATGTCGTCGCGAAGGACTTCGGCGCTCCGGATGTGATCTGTGCGGTACCGTTCCAGCGCTTCGTTCAGCTCACTTAACCCTTTCTGCGCTTCGGCCAGTTTGACCTCCCTGTCGGCGAGCTGAACGCGCATGTCCTCCTTGGCGATGCTAAGGACCTCTACATCGTGCCGCAGCGTACTGAGGAGGGCTTCGGAGGATCTTGCGAAATCTTCCTTCTCCCGTTGCGGCTCCGAAGCGCTCTGCTCCGCGCCCGGCCGCCCCTCCGGCTCCGCCACTCGTTCTCAAGCAAAGAGACGGCGGCCACCGATTTCTCCTTCGCCTCCTTGCTCTCCTCGCTCCAACCTTCGCGAGAGGCACCGAGAGGCGATGAAGGCCTTCGGGGACGAGGTCCCCGCACGCCGTCGTGAGCTCTACGGCGGTGAGTTTCCCCGAAGTACTCCTCTTCGTGAGGTATCGCAAAGCTCGACCCGGCCTCTTCCGGAACCGGCGCTCATGTCCGTCGCTCGTCGGCCCCGAGAAAATGGATTGTTTTCCCGCCAATCGGCTTGGGCTTCGGCGGGGGATTTGAAGACGAACGGCGGTGGCCCGGGCTCCTCAGGCGTCACCCGGTAGCTGCTGCTTTCGGGCCCCTCATCCTCTTCCTTCTCCGCTTCAGGGACGACATCATTCTTCTCGGAGGCGGGGGCCGAAGGGGAGGCGGACTGCTCGGTGCCGTCGGAGGATGTGTCAGACGAGCTGCTGGAGGTGGAGCCGGAGTCACCTTTGTCTTGGGGGGCTTCGGCGCCGAAGGCGGCAGGGCTTGGCTTGCGCGGCGCATCACCAACGGAGGACACGATGCGAACATCGGCGCGTCGTCGTCCCTGTCTTTCTCCGGCGGGCCGAGGGGAACAAGTAGCGGCCGGCGGTCCCCCCTCGCCCGGCCCTCGCCGGAGGTGCGCCGGAGGGGTACATCCGAAGGTGCGGCCGCGCGCGCGCGCACGGCGGCTATCACGTCTCCGACAAGGCCGCTTTCCACGTCCACGACGCGGGTCCTCTTAGGGGACGGCGGCGAATCCGCCGGCCGCCCGCCCCGCTTCTTCCGCGCCTTCCCCTCGGCGGCCGCGGTGGCCGCGAGCAGGCGGCCCGGCCGTCGGCCGGCTTTCGCGGAGCGGCGCGCGGCGAAGTCGCCGTCTCCTCCGCATCCGCCGGCGGCCGCGATCGCCGGCCGCCTTCTTCTCGGCCGCCTCGCGGTGTTTGGCGAAACCGACGCGCTCAGGCGGCGCGATCTTGAAAAACTCAAATATGCGGTTCGTCCGGGACCCGTTCAGCTCCGCAACGGTGTCCTTGTACTCCTTCGGCGAGACGGGGCCGAGGATGAAGTCCCCGTGCGCCTCCACCTTCCTCCTCCTCAAAACTGCAGAAAAACAGCCAAGTCCGTTAGCTTTTCGTTTGCTAAGAACATGGCAAGGAACGATTCTCTCGAAGGATGCAGAGCAACTTACGGTCGGCTGTAAAGCCGAAGACCTTCGTCCAATCGGGGCAGGGGATGCCACCGATGTCTTCCGCCCACTCGTCTTCGGCCACGGACCAGCCGTCGACCAGCGGGCACACGGGGATGCTGCGGTACTCCTCCACGATGTCGCGAGTACCGTACTTCCGCGCGAACCGACGCAGCATCATAACGAACTCGTCGCCCTCCGGACACGAAGGGTTCTTCGCGTAGGACTCGTGCAGGGGCGGGAGCTCCTTCGTCGCTAGCGGGTGAGTGCCTCCGGAAGAAGGGGGGCTCAAGGCATAGTAGAACCAGTGCTGTTGCCAGTCCGTAGGCCACCTCTTCCCCGTAGGCGGTGACCGGCTCACCACGCCGGCCTTATAAGAGAAGTTGAGACGACCAAACCGACGGTCCCTCTCCACGGATTGGTCCCCTCCTCCTCGAAGACCGTCCGCCTCTCGGTGATGCACTTGATGCACCGAAGCGAATCCTTCGGCGGAGGGCTTGATCTTCGTTGTCCCGCATATCCACATGTATACCGACAGCGGAGGATGGCGTTTGGGGTGAGCCGATGAAGGTAGATATCGAAGTACCGCGGTATGTCGACGACGGCGGGATGAAGTGGGAACCGAAGCCCCGCGTACGGGAGGTCGCGGAAGATGACAACCTCGTTGTCCCGGGCCGCGGCACGGTCTCACGGCGGGGGCTTGGCCGGCCCCAACCATGCGGTTCTTCACCAACGCCTCCACGTCGGTCTTGTCGATTTGGCTTCGACCGAACGTGTAGGTCTTCGCGATCTCCCTCGCGACAGCATCGCGTCTACGCTTCGGCGCCATCAATGCTAACTACGCACGAAGTGAAAGCAGAAGCAAGGGGGCTGGAGAAAATCTTACAGTAGGCCTTCGAAGCTCTCGCGCGTCGTAAGCTCGGGGGCTGCGGCCGCCGGGTGAGGTAACCCAAAGGACGGCCCCCCCCTTTATATAGTAATGAGTCCCGATAATCGCGCGGCGATGACCGAAATTACCTTTTTACCCAAGGGACGGCCCCTCTCAACGGTAATTTTGGCAGAGGGCAGCGCACGTCTTTTTCCGGACCACCATGTCAGCGTGGGCCGTCCGGGGGAGTTCCGAAGACCGTCCTTCACCCGGCTGAAGTTGATCGTAAGTTCGGCCCTTCGCAGATTCAGGACGGCCCTCACTGACGAGGGGCTACTGTTGGGGAAGTTGGCCTTCGGAAGCATCGCCCCCGTCCGCCCGCGTTGGCACCCTCGGTGCCTTACGGCTTCGGTCGGCCGGGACGACCCTTCGCCGCACAGGGCACTAATGAAACACTAACACCGCTTGTGCCTCATAAGTCTCGTTGTGCAGGAATGACCCCTTGTGGCGGCGCCTACCTTCGGCGCCGAAGGTGCTGACGGCCGTGCTCCGGCGACGAAGGCCCGGGAGGGCCGGGAGCGGGAAGCGCCGCCGAGGGCACCGCGTCCGGGGCCGGCGGCGGCGCGGGCGAAGCGCTGCGCGAGGCTCGACGCCCCTGATCCAGGGTCGCTGCTTCGTCACCGAAGGTGCGCCGGCCCTGGACACGTAGCCACCGCCAACGTGTAAAGTGGGCTCCGGACAAGGCAGAGACGAGGGCGGCCGCGTGTAAAGGCGTTTCGGCCGTACAAAGACACGCTGGAGGCCTGTACGACGCGGGGACTTACTGTTATACCCTTGTAAAGTGTTTAAAGCGGTTTGTCAGGAACGGAAAAGGTGTAATTGAGGCAAATGACTATACCCAGGGGTCTCCTATAAATAGTGAACCCCTTGTAATGAAACGGACACACTGTAATGAGAAGAGAGCACCGAAGGCTTCCGCAGGACGAGCGGTCTTCGGTCTGTTGAGTATTTACTTGTTTCCTTTACTGTTCTATTAAGATTCGCGTTTCCTCTCCTCGCACAAGTAGAAGTAGTAGCCTAGCGGAAGAGGTCGAAGGGAGGGAGAGAACTCAGGGGGCTGTTGTGTCGGCGTCCACCCTTCGGGCTCGATTTCCACCAACACGGCGCGCGGGGGTACGTGAAACCACTAAACCGTGGCCGCGAATTGGAGCTCTTGACTTCGCCCTGAACTAACTGACTGCCATTGGCGAAGGACCTCGACCCGGCCTGAACCTTATCCTAAACACAGGACAGAGGACACGATCACACATTCACACGAGCAGCACGGCAAAGGCTTCGTTCGAGCACGTAACCGAGATGGGCAGAACAGAACAAATCAAAAGAGGCTCCGATCATGCATGTCCGACGATCCTGTTCAACGGAAGCTGGGTCTTGGCACGCTATATAATCCCCACCATGGCCTCTCGGTTCGACACACGCCGAAACAACCAAAAGCAACCTGAAGCTAGCGAAGATGTACCCGGCCATGGCAGGCTCTGGCTACTTGCTCGCTCCAAAGCATGTCGTCTCTCAGTTACGGCCGGCAGGTCTCGCGAGCACAGGAGCAGCCACTACAACTCGACGAGGATCGTCATCTAGTTCACAGGCATCGGGTGCAAAATACCCACAGAGCTTGGATTGGTGATCCCATCGGTGCGCGTCGGCCGGCACCAGTTCATCGTGGATCCTGAAGCCTGCGGCAGCGGCCGGGGATGATCATGGAAAAGGTGAAACGACAAATATTGCTTGGGGGTTGGGATTTGCCGATTTGGGACAGAGTCAGTGGCGTCGTCGTGTTCAGTTAGAGCCATCGTCCATCGAGCGTGCAGACGTGCAGTGCATGGCAGGACAAGGCGAGAATGGCGCAGCTTAGTACTGCGTTTTCATTGTCGGGGAGACTGCACAGCGAGTATGATCAAGTCCATGGCTATGATCTAAGGGAACAGAGAGAGGAGGCAGCACGTTAATTGTGAAGGAGGAAAAATCTAGTGAAGCTTTGGTACGCTAAGGCCTAAGGGTGTCCTCGACGCATCCATACAGGTGTGCCCTCTTACTCTATATCTCTCTTTTTTTACAGTTTGCAGGTCGTCTGGGTATTCTGTCATGTCCATCACCTTATTGTGCTTGTTCTACTACCTCTCTACCCCACCATTTTCTTCCAGTTCCGGCTTCCCTACCCCTCCTGCCGCCCAGCCCCTCTCCATCGGTCGAACCGCCATCTCCCACCGCCCGGTCGGCGGCACCCTTGCCACCTCTGCACCCGCCTCCTCTGTCGTACCGACCTATCATCACCGATCCTCCCTCCATAGCCGGCGGTGAGCAGTACATAACCCCGCGGCGACCCTCACCCCCTAACCAGGGCCGGTCCCGTAGTGTTAGCATGCGGGGCGGCCGCCCAAGGCCCCCAAATGCCGAGGGTCCCCAACTACCGTACACATACAAGTATCAAGTGTATATACTAAAGCTCAAAGCTTGCAAAGTTGTTACAAATCGAGTCCAATTGCTGAAAACAAGTGGCAAATTTAGCTCAAGCATGAAACAAGCAAACAACAATAGTAGATTCTTCTTAAATCTTCCGAGTGCATAGAAATTGTCTCTTAAATAAGGGCCCCTTAATTAAGTTTTGCCCCGGCCCCTCAAAACTCGGGACCAGCCCTCCCCCTAACCTTGAAAACCCAAAACCTTAACCAGACGGCTCTAACATCGACGACGACTAGCCGGAGTTGGAGAAGAAAGGGAGGTGAGGGTGAAGAAAAAAAATTCAGTTGAGGAGGGGAGAAATACCCGTATGAAGTGTAGATTTCCCTTTTCTAAGTCTGCCCTTTTTTTTGAGATGTTAGTTTTCAATTGTGTGATTTGTTTCACCGTAATGCAATAGAGACCCAAGGGTCCTCAATTTTACGACGGTGGTGGGAGGGAGCATGGAGGATGAGCACACAACGACGCGGATGGTAGTGGTGGTACCAAAGTCCCTCTTGTCTACTTGGTTAGAGGGGATGAGGTGTGGTCGCAATGAGGAGACCCAGGTTCGATTTCTCATTGGAGCGAATTACGGAGATGGTTTCAAAAAAATCCCCTCGCTGGTAAAATCGGGGTTCGGGGGTTTTCTAGGCCCGAAGAAGGTTCCTTCTTCTTAATGAAAACTCGTGAGGCGGTCTTACCCCACCGGGCCTAGTTTCGAATGGTAGTGGTGTTCGGTGCGTGTGGAGGACAGCGGCGGTCGATGAAAGCAAGCTTGGTGGCGAGCGGTTGGCCCTGCGTGGAAGGCTGGGGTGGTCGGTGGTGATGCAGGTAGCAAGGACGACCGACAATGGCGTGCCAATGAGGTGATCGGTGGTGGTGCCGACGAGCGAATGGAAATGGTAGAGTCCATCTTGTGTTGTAGATCGTGTGGTTGGAGAGGAATATTGGTCGAGTAAAGGAGAGGGGTGATTTCCTCAAAAGAAAGAGGATAGAGAGGGGGAAGGGAAATAGAAAAGAGATCTGCTGGAGCTGATTTTCCTTCCTATAAATCCACTTTGACTAAAAGGGGTAAAGGGATCTATTAGAGTTGCTCTAATGCCACGATAACACTACCTAGGACTAACAATTGTCTCATCTAACAGCTCTAGGTTATCATCTTGTAATCTACGACAAATCTCCAAATTGACTCCCATCACACATGGCACTAAAGGATGCATGAGGTGGTGCAAGTGTAACACAAATAGTTGAAGAAGGGTGAGTCCGATCCCAAAGAAGGTGAGTCAAGTGATGATCAAGAGTGCGAAATGTTGTGTGCTCGCGTAAGAAAAAGTTCATACCGGCAGGCGACAGAGAGAAAAAAAAGTGTTTGACACGACCACACCTAGCTAGCGAAGGAGATGGAGTGGAGAAAAAGCTGGAACCCCCAATCATAACCATCGGGAATTCACCGGCGCGCAGGCAGCAAAATCGCCTCGCTAGATCTGCGCTCCTGACCCGCCGGTCCACCGCCCACCCACCGCCGGCTGCATATGCTTGCATCTCGCGTCGCGCTCCGTGGGATCGTGGTCGCGAGTCACCATCGGCAACGTCGCCTGAGAGGTGCTGGGTAGTTGAGTGCATCATATTTTTGCATGTTATAACAGGATAAGAACAATCCGTAGACGACGCAAGCAGGAGTGTAGGCGAGGTGGTGAGGCAGCGGTCTGTCCTACCACCCCTTGCTATCGTTCAAGGCCTGCTTGCCCAAAGATCGAAAGATCATGCATAGTGTATGGGCCCTGTTTGGATGGTGGGGTAAATGAGGTAAATGGGGCAAATTTACCCCTAAGGTGCCAAACATGTAGGGCAATGTGGTGGGTAAATAGGGTAAATAATGATCGTTGTGATGGTAGTCGTCACGTCTGTCATCGCGGCGGTAGTCACGTCGATAATCACGTCGATCCCTGTCGTCATTGCGGTGGTATGGTCGACGGTTACGGTTGTCGTAATGGTGGTCGCCATTCTAGTTGTCGTTGTTATTGCTCTTGGCTTTCTTGGATTCAGAGGGTACTCCAAGGGCACACTTCAGTTGTTTGCACTCCCTCATGTTATGTTTGGCGTCGCGGTGGAACTAACATTGGTCGTCCATGACCATGTTGAAGTCACCCTCGTGGAAGGTGGAAGGTTGGTGGGCTACCACATAGCCTTCACCGGATCACTTGCGCGACCTATTTCCGTCGTCGTCGTGATCCTCTCCGTTGAATTCGTGCATCACCGCGTCTTGAGTGTCAACTAGCTTGTCGACGTAAGCCATGAGGTCGGCGATGGTGTGAGCGTCAGCTTCATGGATCTTTTCGAAGAGCTTAATGTTGGTGAATCCCTTCTTGTAGTAGGCGATGACGTCTTCATCCTTGACACCCGCTAGGGTGTTGCGGTTCTCGAAGTAGCGATTGGTGTACTCTCGAAGGGTTTCATCGCGTCTCACCCACACTCTGGCGAGGTGGTGAGTGTTACCAGGTCGGTTGTAGGTTGCCTGGTAGTTGGTTGTGAAGAGTCGGGACAATGTTGCCCAGGAGGTGATGCACTCTGTTGAGAGATTGTCGAGCCACAGGAGTGGTGCCTTGCCCATCACAAGGGGGAAGTATCCCGCCATGTGGTCTCCATTACCTCCAGAGGCGCGTGCTGCGATGTTGTACATCTTGAGCCATATACTTGGGTCGGAGCGACCGTCGTATTTCTCGATGGCTGGCTTGAAGTCTTTGGGGTATCTGGTCGTCCAGAGACGTCGTGAGAACACTGGGAAGTTGTTTACTACCCCCGGGCTTGATGACGGGGCGTAGGCCGTCGGGATGATGTAGAGATCATCGGGAGGGCTGTTGTCTTGATCGTACTGAGCACGTCATAGAAGCTCTTGGTCGTGCATGTTCCGCAACTCTGTTGCCTGGACGGGGTTGTTGGCATCAAGGGCGTTGGGGACCCCATGATCGCGGTCGTAGTTAGCACGTCCTGCTATCTCCACTTCGTCTCTTATACGTCGACGTTGACTGCCTTCAGCGCGGTTAGCTTGCACTGGCGGAGGTTGGGCTCTAGCGTTTTGCCCTGGATTTGCAGCGGGGTTTGCTTGAACGCCGGCAGCATTAGCTGCGTTATTGGTGATGTTGCCTGCATCATTGGCGGCGTCATTGGCTGGCGGATTGGCTGCAACATTGGCTGCAGCGTTGGCAGCAGGATTGGTTGCGGTGTTGGCGGCGGGATTGGCCGGTTGCATACTTCGTTTTCTCCTCGTCCTTCTTCAGCTATTAGCTCAAGGGGACCATTTCTGTGACGCCGCTGACGTGGATGTTCAAATCTACTCGTGGAGTAGGAAATTGTGGCCGATCTGCTGTATCCAGGACCTCTTTCTTCGACTTGCGCAGTGGTGATGCGGAGGTTGGCTTGGAGACGTCGTACTACAGGAGTGTCCCTGATCTGACCTAGCGCGGCTAGAGCTGCGCCCAGGTTCGCTTGGGGAGAGTTGTAGACTTCGCGGCCATCTTGCTCAAAGTCCCTCTGGAGGTCTCTGGCACGTAGGCAGTTTCGTCGAGGCTCATGTTGCTGATGGTGCTGATGGTTTGCTAGAGCTGTGGATGCTTGTATTTTGATGTTGTTGTTTCCTTGCCCGGCATTGCTTGCGTGTTGACCTGCAGCCGGGGCGGCTGCAGCTAGCTCTTGTTGCCGGCGTGCAGCTGTATCGACATTGGCGTTCTCGCGCTCCGCGGCTGTTCATCTATCTCTCCATCTTGAGGTGGTACATCTGCGGAGACGACCAAGACCTCGCGATCTAGGTTCTCGAACTCTTCTCCCGGATAGTTCGCGGAGATGGTTGTGCGGGCGATCTAAAATGCGAGGCGGTCCGGAGACGACTCCTGGTTCATCTGGCGGTGATGAGCCGCAGTAAGAGGTCGTCGAAGCTTCTTGAGGACACGGCATTAGCGGGCTGTGTGTTTGGGATTCTCGTGGATAGGGAAGGGTTCGTCAAGGTGACTCCTGCGGTTTCCACGATCTGGTGTCTTAGGTTCAGATTCGATCTAGATCTTGCGCTTCATGTAGTGGGATGCTACGTGAGTTGCGTTGCGCAGGCCAAGAGGCATGCTGGATGACGATGGGTCTTGCGAGGGCGTTTGACGCGTTCGCAGACCTTGATCATGTCGGAGAGCATGCCCTAACACGATCGATCCCCGCGTTCAGGTCGCTAGGAGTGGGTGGGTGGGTTTCCGTCAACAGATCTGTCCCGATCTATTGGTTGGAGGTGACCGCATTGCTCTCGATGACGAGGCAGGCGGCTGGAGCGGTGGATTTCGCCAGCATGGAGCCGAAGCAGATGTCGACGGGGTTGGCGATGACGTCCGCCATGCTCTCCGGGAAGATGGCGTCGTTGGTCGAAGCCATCGAGTTGCACGAAGAACCTTGATTCCTCCACTACCTGGCGCGCCAACTGTTAGATGGTGAGATCTAGACAGCCCATAGGGGTGTTAATCCCTGTGGTTTAGTTGTTCGGCGAGGTGGAATCTAAGGCTAAGAACTCGAGGGTTGCGCACGAGCACACGGGCACAGAGAACATGACGAGTTTATACTGGTTCGGGCCTTCGGAGAGTAAAACTCTACGTCCAGTTGTCGGTGTAGATTGCTTGAGGATTGCGTATTGTACAAGGGTCACCTCGCTCGCCTTATATTGGCCAGCGGATGAGGTCGGTTCCCAGACTCCTGGTCGGTTACGACCTAGAGACCTAAATCTATATTACAACACTTGCCATATTTGTCAATGGGCTTGGTCGAAACCCACCGAGGTCTTGTCTTGTACACCGAGTCTTGAGGTCGTTCTGAATAAGGACGTCTGGGGGATCTTCTGGAAGGTTTTCAGGAGGTCGTGTGGGCCGCCAACTAGGTCAGTTGGGTCCACTAACAGGTCGACGGGTCTTCTGGTAGGCCAGACCCACTTGTCGGGGATGGTCGTGAGCCTGGTCGGTGGGGTCCCAGAGGTACCCATGTCTCACAGTGGGCTAATGTTTTGCCCCCTGATTCCATTTACCCCTAAAAGGTAGCAAATTGGAGAAAATTTGTGGTGGACCCTTCACTCCCTCTGTTATCCACATCTACATTTACCCCTCCAATCAAACACCCCACGGGGCAAATATTAGTAGGGGCAAATGGGAGGAGCAATTCATTTGACTTAGGGTAAATATTTACCCCTACCATCCAAATAGTGCCCTGGTCAGTTTGTAGATAAATTTCTAGATGGATGCGAGAGAAAGGGAAAGCGCGCGCCACCACCAAACGTAGGGTGGGCATTTTTCACCGAAAACCGACCGAACCGAAACCGAACCGAGATGTCGGTTTTTCAGTTCGGTGTCGGTTTTGATTTTTTTGTTACTTCGGTCATCGGCTTCCACCTCGGTTTTTAGCTGCGATAAAACTGATCTACCGAAGAACCGAACTTTTGTTTTTTACTCCATGAATTCCTCAGCCCACTAGGATGTCTTTGGCCCATAGCAAATAGCCCACAAGCTTACACAAGAAAACACGAGAGGCCTGCCTGCCAGCAACGGTAGGCATCGCTGGATGACTGCTTATCCGCTTGCATCCGGCGGCGGCTAGTCTCGGCAGCGACGCCGACGCCCGACGGAGACTCGCCTCTTCGAGATGGCGACAAAGCGCGAGGGCTGGGCTCCAGGCTTCAGGATCTGACGAGTAGGTGCACGACGCTCGGTGAGGGCAGCCTAGTGGAGCAGGCGAGCAACGGCGCTCGGCAGCCCGGCGAGCGGCGGAGCATCTGCGCTACAGCGCTAGAAGAGGAGCGGCAACGACGCACAACAGCCTAGCGTATTCTTCATTTGCTTTTGCGAATCTCGGCCCATCTCTGGTGAAATCTTGAAGTTGAGGATGATCGATTGAGAGCAAGCCGTTAACTTCGGTAAAAACCGAACACCAAACCGAAAAGATTGTCAGTATTTTATTTTGACAAACACCGATCGGTTCTTTGATTCTTAGAAACCGAAATTTTGCAACACCGAACAACCGAACCGAATTGTCGGTTTAAACGGAATGCCCACCCCTAACCAAACGCGTCCCCCGCTCGTCGCTCTCGACGTTGACGACGTCCCAGTCCCAGACTGCGTGGTGCATCAGCGATGACGTACGGAGCAGTATCCTCTTCTTCCTTGTGGCCTAAGGCAAGTATGCAACACAGCCAGCCAAGCAAGGCCGAAGAGCGACGTATTTTTGTATTAAGAAGAAAAACAATTTATTACAACACGGGCCAATCGGGCACACACGGGGTTTCATCGGTGGTGGACTATACGGCTATTGATAAGACTAGGAAAGCAAATAGAGGCCCATGGCGCAGTAATCAACCAACGCGATTAACGCTGGTGGCCTGGCGCGCTGCAGCCATGAGCTCTGCGTCCGAGAGCGCTCGCACCGCCGGTAGGATGTCCCGCATCTCTGAGAAGTAATAGGAGTTGACAGGTCCAGCGAAGACATCAGCTAAATTCGCAATCGCAATATTCTTTCCACGGTTTTCGCAGGGCTCCAAGATAATAGTTCAGTCCAACTCACCTATCTGAAGGTTGGTGTAAAAACAAAACCTAGTAAAACGAGTTTGATACGAGACCGAGATAAGAGCTGTGTAAAAAACAGTGCGGGGCGACACAAAAGGCGGCATCACAATTCACAATAGAGCGTTGAATTCTCGACCGGGAGAGAGGAGGGCAAAATATTTAGGACGACATCGGTGTTCTCATACTGCTGGCAGTACATACTTATTCTACCTAAGCGTTGAAAAGCAAAAGGAAGCTTTACCCAAATAATAGAAGAAGAAAAAAGTGAAAAGGTACAAGTAAAGCAAAGCGAAATGACGTGTTTTCTTATTAAGAAGAAAATAAAATCAGGAGGCCATGGTTGTTAACTATGGAGAGGGATTCAGTGTCGTAAGTCACATGACTTACCTGTCACTGACATGTGGGGGCCACAGACCATGAGGCCCACACGTCAATGACAGGTAAGTCCGGAGTGAAATTGGCAGTCAAGTCTCTCCAAGGAGAACGAGCAGGAAACATGCATGCTTCTCTTACAAGCGAACCCAATAAACAGCCCAACCATCAAATCAAAACCTTGGGGCATACAAGAATACATCTCAAAGAGTTTACATCAGGATCCAAGATCTGGGCGGCAGCATAGAGAGAGGGAATGGAATCAAAAGGTGGTTGGCTTATTTTAGTTACCACAAAACGAACAAACCACGCATGACAGTACACACACCACATATCTTAAAAAAAAGGGAATTCATGTCTAGTTCTGGACCAAGTAACAGTGCGGGTGACGAAACAGTCACCTAAAAACCTTGTAGTTCTCGACTAGGAAAAAGTAGGGTGACTTAAAGTGTAAAAAGTGTAAAATACGTCATCTGTGAAACCAAACAGCTCTGACTTAAAGTGCTCCAACTTATAAGTTGCATAAGTAGCTCCACCCCTACTTAAAGTGACTTATTTTCACTTTTTTCTCTACCATACTGTGTGGAGTCCACTGACTTATAAGTCACCGCAACCAAACAAGACCGACTTAAAGTGACGTGTGATTTATAAGTCACCCTGCTTATGGGAACCAAACAGGGCCTTACTTGTCGTTCTCAGCCAAGCCACCCGACATCGTCCACGTCGCCGAGGCGGAGGACCTCACCGCCGGCGGCGCCGAGCCGCACCGCGACGCTTGAAAGGAGAGCAACCATCGCCACCAGGAGGGTGGCCTCGGCGAGGCACGCCACGAAACGGGCCCCCGCGCCGGCGGCACCGGCTCCGCCCGCGTTGGCATGGTCGAGCGCCCACACGTGCGCGCACGTGAGCAGCGGGGCGAGCGCGAGGGTGACGAGAAGGGCCGGCGCGAGAGCGGCGGTGGCGAGGCCGCTACGCCACGTGGTCCCAGTTGATTCTTCAAGGAGGTGGAGGGAGGAGAGGACGGCGAGGAAGCCGAAGATGACGGTGAGGGCGGCGCGGGACACCATGGACGGTGGCAGAGCGCGAGCAGGGGAGCAGTGGACTGGCGTCTGCTCTTGGACTTGAACGAAGAAGAAAAAAACTGTTTGCCGTCGATGTATCTCAAACCCTACCATCTCAACGCTGTGTTCATCATTTCTCCCTTTTCAGTTTGCATCATCATGTGCCTACAATCTCAATCCTATTTGCCATGGTATCTATTTTCTTTTGCCTCCGTCATCGATCCATCTGTGTCTTTGGTTTCATTGTTTTTCTTATGGCTATTTTGTGAGCGTACAACAACGATTCACTTGTCATTAGAGTCTACCTGATCGATAACGGGACCAGGGGCGAAGCTAGGCTAAAATTGACCATGGTGCACTCATCGAGAAACTTGCATAAATTTGCTAGATTATATAGTAGTTTTGAGCATAATTAGTGGATAAAAATTTCTTACCCTGGTGCATCGGCACCACGGAAGCCCAACGTGGCTTCGCCCCTGAACGGGACATTTCTCATTTTTTTTAAAAAATGTCTATATCTATAATTTACCATTTTCTAGCGTATCTACTAAGGATTAACGTAAAGCTTCATAACAAAACAATTAGTATCGGTAAGATCGTCGGATTGTATCCGCTTTCCACACCTTCCCAAATCCCAACCACACAACATTTGAAACAGGGGAGAGAGGTTGTCACCACTCGCCACACACACACACACAAAAAAACAAAAAAAAAACAGAACTTGTTTGGAGAACAATTTTACGCGTTCCTTGCCCATTAAGGCCTGATCTTCTATTGGAGGGACTCAATCAAACTGGATCGTTCCTTCCGTTCCGTTCCAAAGAAAAAGCAGCGTGGGACCGACCGAACAGTGTGAACTTCCCTTCCGTTTATTCAACCATCGAACCACGCCTCCTCTAGCACTGGTCTCCCTTTGGCCCCTGTCGCCATTTTGTTTCATCGTCTTTGACAGATGAAATTGCACAGATGCAGCTACTATTTTACCAATATTTGTTTCGTAATTCGGAAACCTACGTCCATCTCCAGCCCATGACGACGACACAGCTAAATTTTGGTGAAGAAGGCAGGACAAATCATGTGGGGGGTAAAATCAAACTCAACTAGAAATGGTTAGCAAAAATATTATACACCACACGTACGTCATACAGCAGGGGTTACAGGTTAGTTCACTGCAAGTCTACAGCAGTGCTTATCCAAACAAACAGCAGGTGCTCTTCGATTTCTTCATCAGGCCCAGCAGGACACCGAGTTCGGTAGCTGAACTGAACACCTCACTGTCGTAACTGGAACAGCAACTGGGACTTTCTGGTCGTGGGCGTGTGTCACTTAGCTCTAGCTGCGGGATTGAAGACCTCGTGGTCAAGAACTATCTGGGGGGGGGCAGATAAATTTGGTAAGGATCTATGGAGATGTAACGGCTAATCTAAGCTCGCCGCCGGGACACGGAAGCAGGACATGCATGTCGCGATTAGTCATCCAGTACCTTAATCTGGTCAGTGGCTGTCTTCCTTGCTGACGTGTCTCCAACCCCTCACCTCGGTCGCTTCTGGCCGCATCCCGGCGGCGAGCACCCGCCGCCAACGGCGCCAGCGAGGAGCATGAACGACGCGAGCGGCACGGACAGCACCGCGAGCAAGGTGGACGCCACGGTGCAAGCGAGGCCAGCGAGCCGCCTGGGGGCTCCCGGTGGCATGGGCGGCGCCGCCGGGGCTACGTGGAGGAATACCAGGATCACGCCGAGGAGGTAGGTGAACGGGAGCGTGACGAGGACGACGGCGACGGCCGCGTCGAGGACGGCGCTGCGCGGCGAGACCCCGTCGATGGAGTCGAGGATCGGGGCGAGGATGTAGGCGCAGCCGATCGCGACGGCGAGCGCGAACTTGGCGACGGACGCAGCCATCTCCGACGGGTACGGAAGAAGCGGTGCGGGGACTCGGAAGTCGGAGGGGAAGAACGAGGCCCGCCGGTGCCGTCGTGGTACGGGGCGCGGGCCGGGAGTGGTGCGCGGAGAGGAAGAAAGCCGACAGCCTAGCACGAAGATGCTGTGTCACGGTAAGAGTTGAGAGAGGTGGGGGTCGTTGCTTGGCCTGGGAGTGGGAGCTCGATGGATGGAGTGGGTTCTCCTTTCCTTTGCGAGCTTGCCGAGGAGGAGAAAATCAGAGGCGAAGGGCCAATATATAGTGCACTTTTTTTTTTTACAATTTTACTGTTACCGTGCAGACTGCCCGTGGTGTTTTTGGCACTTTCGTACGGTGGGTTTGATGCTGTGCGAGTGCGTGCACGGGGGCCAACATCATGTGCGTGTGAACAGCAGATCCCTGTGGCTTGGACTGCCACCGGCCGGCATCGAGGTTTGAAAAAGCCAGATGGCGTCAAAGGTTGCAGAAGGAGGAGGATATCCTATGACACGCAGGCGATCGCCACTGGATTCTCGCAATGGGTTCTCTACTTTCGTTCTGCTCCTGTTGGTGCAACAGGGCGTCGCCACGAAGCGAGATGGCACCGAAGCCAGCCGTCTGGTGGTGCTAGTTGACCCGTCGGAGTTGAGGTATGGTGCAACCACCCGCATTCGATTCTTTTAAGAGTGAATTATGAAGTTGATTTTAAAAAAATCCCCTCACGCGGTGAGATCGGGGTTGGGAGTTTTCTAAACCGGAAGAATGTTTCTTCTTAGCGAAAACTGTGGGGCTTAGTTTTTTTTTCACGAAGCGAGATGGCGGTTGATTTAGCGCACAGAATGACCTGCACAATACTCCCACTAATGATGATCACACCTTTAATTCGCTTCTTTACTTTACACCACAATCGTCAACAGTCGTGTCGGCACGACTAGATGTCGAAACTAATCTCGAACGGACGACTGGAGTTGTTTAAGACGACCTTGACTTAGCTGCTCTAGCTTCCAGCTTTGCTTGCATTCTCTCACGTGCCCGGTTTCTGGGGCGGGCGAGGGGGCGGCGACGCGTTGTGCTCGGGGTAAGGGGACGTGAAATTTTACGAGTTTAAATTACACACCATTATCCGCATGTAGAGAACATGACCTCATATGCCATTAGTTCGAGTTTGGTTTTGGTGATTCATGACAACATGATCATTGAGACTAACCATATTGTTTTAGCATGTCTTTGTAGACACTTCTAGGTCCCAAGGATGCAAGAAAACCACATGCCAAAATAAGAAAAGCAAGGGTCAAAACCGAGCAAGAAAAGAAAAAGAAAAGACACCGTCGGATGAACCGACGGTATCAATTTAGCAAGCGTCGGTGCAATCGTCGGACGAGTTGGTACACGGGGCGAAATCCTAGGTACCGTCGGATGAACCGACGGTCCAATTTTTAGTAGCGTCGGGCGAGTTGCGGAGGAAGAGCAACAAAGACGATGCAGCACCGATGATCCGACGGTCTGAGTGGGGACACCGTCGGTCTATCCGACGCTAAGTTTGAATCAAGACAGAGACGCGCCAAGATGAAGCCTTCAGCATCGGATGATCCGACGCCTTGGACAAGGTGAAGCGTCAGTCTATCTGACGGTCGCGCGGAAGCTAACAAAGGCGACTTGGACGCGGGGTTTTCGGCACCGGATGAACCGACGCACCGTCGGTGCATAGCATCGGAGCAGTTGTGTCAGAGAAGTTATGTGCGGTGGAGGCAACGGCTAGTAGCACCGGATGAACCGACGCCCGGAAAATGATAGCGTCGGATCATCCGACGGTACTACTTTCAGCAGCTTTTAGCCAACGGCTAGTTTGTTGCCTTGGGCTATTTATACCTCCTCCACCCGCCCATTTGATGTAGCTGGACTGTGTGTAAGTGCATAAGAGTTCAAGACACATTAAAGATCATATCCAATCCATCCAAGTGCTTAATTACTCATCCTTAGACTTGCATATGCTTTGTGTATGTGCTTAGTGCTAGGCTTAGCTTAGAGCTGAGTGAGTGCAAGGTTGTGCCAACGTTGTGAGGTGATTCTTGAGTGAATCAAGTTGTACAAGGTTCGCCGGAAGCCTTGGGGCCTAAGTGTCTCACAGGCAATCGTCATTGACCCTCCGGCTTGGTGTGGAGCGGCGAGGACACTTTGTGCGGGGGACGTGGAGACCCCCTTCCTTGGTGGAGAAGCTCCTTAGTGGAGGCGGTATCAAGGTGACCAAGGGAGCTTGACAAGTGCCTAAGTGTCTAACTTTTGTGGCAAGTCAAGTGGTGCTCTTGGGAGAGACTTGGTGATCGGGAAGCAATACTCTTGTGTGAGTGCTTCAACATGGACTAGGGGTGGCTTAGTGCCTACCGATACCACGGGATAAATCGCGTGTCAAGAGTTTGCTTCCTGTCATCCCCTTTACGTTTCCGCATTTACTCTATTGCAATCTTTGCTTGCCTTTACTTTCCATCACGCTAGGATTGACTATAGGTTGCAAACCTTGGTTTGGGATGGGAGTTTCACACTAGAGCAACCCTAGTTGCATATCTAGATAGTATGTTCTAGTTTATCGTTGTGTGAAAATGGTGAAGCCATATGTTAAGGTTTTAAGTTGCCTAATTCACCCCCTCCCCCTCTTAGGCTAACAAGCATCCGAATCCTTACACTGCACCTCCCGAATATCTTATGAAACAGCCAATTTTGAGATGTTTTGCTTGCAGCTCCTCTCTCTTTATACAAGTCTTTGGAAAGTACCACCGCGTGCTCCGTTTGTTTTACGTTGGCACGGTGGGCCCCGCTCATCTTTGACCGTTGAATAAGAAATGGCACAAACTAGCATTTCATTGATTTAGGATCTAAACATGGCCCAAAATTCAGGCGAAAGGAGACTAAAAAAATGGCAGATCATGTGCACAAGAAACGCAGCGACATATACTCCGTTGTAATAAATGATACAGAACAAGTATTTTTCTTGTGAATATGAGCACAAGGAAATAGAAACTATGAAAACCGAAAAGGTTGAAATTAGGAATGGTCAATTATTGTACATCGTGAATGCCTGCACAAGTACCACAAATTGGCGACTCGCTAGCTCATAATAACCTCACAGCAATGGGGCAACTAGTTGTGATTTCATTGGTTCATCTGGCCAAAACAGGACGTCACCACCACCCTTTGCTTTATCCCTGTGATGGTGGGGTCCTTTGCACAACCCCGTTTCTCGGAGGGGATGCGGCCGCATGGGCTATCGGGCGGCCGGCTGCGCGTCAAGATTCACGCGTGGCTGTTTCCCGAGCCCCACTTCACACCGGTAACATGGTGCTAAAGGGTGTGGCGCCGTGCTGGTGGATAGCGTATGCGGCCGCATACCGTTGTGAGAGTGCTTTTCTGGTCATTTGTAGGCTTGCAGCTGCTGCAGCACACTGAACTGCTCCAAATTCGATCAGACGTGAGCTTGTTATGTTGTTAGGTTAGGATTATTGGTCAAGAATATAGTTCTTTTATTCAAAAAAGAAAAAGAATACAATTCCTTTATAAAAAAAGAATGATTCAAAACAAACACACGAGCGTGCATACACGAGTGGTCAGGTTAGCATTATTAATTAATAGTGGCGAGACGCACGAGTTTACTGTTACACCAACATGACCGCATCAACAACTTCACCCGGTCGGATTGGGACGCCGACCAGGCCCCTCCAAATACCATGACAGCAAAGCATCCGCCAAGAAATTAGTGACCAAGCATCCACTCGAGGACCAAGCATCCAACACCACAACTTACTACTACCGCGGACCCAATTTACCCCCAAGCTTCACTTTGGCAAGGAAGGATTAACCTGCGCGATGGCTAGACCGTTTGAACGTTATCCTCTCCCCTCCCTTTCCACACGAGAGGGCTCCTTTGGGAGCGATGGGTGGCTAACCCAGGGTAGATACGCCCCCGAGGGGGAATTTTTTGGAAATCCCTTTCCGGTCATTTTCCAGATTAGTTAACCCCTGTCTTATGCGGCCGTTTGGGAATAAGGTAGAGGAACCCCCACGTCTGAATACATTTGGGAGTGGAGGTGGTCTAAAAATAATCCATTTCAAAACATGTCTCACAGAAAATACAAATGTCATCCAAAAGTAAATACATGTCCATCATTGTGATCACCCATGCATTCACATGGGCAGCGACAAATACAGTTGCCATCTTCACTTCTTAAGTTTCAGAACTCATTGCACAACAGAAATAACGATTATATTCACTTGGACTTTGCATCCAAGACAACACATAATTAAAATAATACAATCTATCAGTTCAGTTCCAACTTCTAATTTAGGCACCAACTCAAAACTTCGTTTCACTTTACTATGCCATAAATGGCATGACAAAAAAATAGCAACAATGAAGATCTGAAACGTGATGGCAAAACCATGGAAAGTTGAGTCCCTCAAAAATCCCCTGTTTTTGTTGTGCTCCAATATGACATCTACAATTCACTGTCAGTTGAAACACCAGATTGTAAACATTTTATCTCATGAACAATGAAAGCAAAAGATCAAGCAACAAAGAGACATGGATAACTATGCTAATCTGACATGAATCACATATCACACTTTTGAAATATTACTGCAGCTTTAATATTTCTCCATGTAATATTTGCAGTGCTAACATGACCAACAGATTTCTATGGAAAGACTAGAACTAGCTTGCAGCCATGCAGGCAATATATGGGAAACTGACAAACAGTAACACTCAGAACATAGATTAACCCGTAGCTTTTACTGTACCAAGTTTGTAAAATAAGTGCCACCATGGGAAACTACTGCTAAGTGCTAACAAAGAATAGGTTATCAGCAATGTGCTGATCTCTAATAACTTTACTGACAAAAAAAGAGTTTAGCTGCCTCCGGGGAACACATGCCATGTTCTAGGAAAGCAATTACAAAGAGGTTATGATATAGTTAGACACTTAAACTAGTGTGACATATCAATAGTCTATGAAAATAGATTCCTCAAAAGTTAAATGGATGTTGTATTCATAACGACACCAAGACGTATACATTGACATTAGTTAGCAATTACTATAATGCATTCATCGACAGGTGATAGGTAAATGTCCATTAATCTAATCAGTTAGCACTAACACTTTCCCATGCAGGTGCAGGAGAAAAAAATATATGGAGAGCACTCAATGCTGGATGAACTGAACCATTACAATGTACTCCGCGCATTACAAAGAGTAAAAATGCTTCAAAAATGAAAATTGTTTATCTAGAAGAAACAATGCTTCAATAATGCTTCACGATGTCTTTGAAATAATTTGGAAATCTAAGTGTACCCCAAGAATCAAATTCTTCACATGACTCATCCTGGTGGACAGACTGAACACCAAAACAATGTTGAGAAGAAGAAATATTGGAGATAGGCAAGATGGTAACTGTGTTCTCTGCAGCACTGGAGAGGAGGAAGCAATTGAGCACTTATTATTCTCTTGCCCGTTTGAAAGCCTTTGTTGGGGTGTCCTCGATATAAATTGGGACACTTCAATCAATCTAAGCGACAGAATCATGCATGCCCGACACACCAGTGGCCTTGTTTTCTTCACAGAGATCTCGATGATAGCAGCCTGGGAGATTTGGAAAACTTAGAAATGACAAGATCTTCAACAGAGCCAACCCAAGTCTAGCCAGATGGAAGTGTAACTTCAAGAACCAATGTCTTCTCCAATCTGTTAGATTTAAGGAAGACCTTCGGTCATCCTTTTGCTTTTGGTCAGATGCTTTTAGTTAATTTCCCTCTGTAAGCACTGCTGTAACTCTGTCCTTTTGTTTTTATAAAAATGAGTTTTGTACTGTGGGGATCTCTCCCACAGTTTGCCCTAAAAAACAATGCTTCAACAATGTCTCAAGCCTTGTGTTTCATGATTTGTAACCAATTCACTATCAAGCAAGAACTAATAGTCTAATATTAGTTTGGCTAGGTTTCACATGTGTAGCTTTGGATAAAAAATATTGAAAAAGATACAGTAGTGCCGATGCCTACTAGTATGTTGTAGCATAAAAGACTCAGTATGATCATTATTATTCTGAAAGTGATGCATCAGCTACGTTATCCCAAAGATTCATTCAATAGGGATCCAATCCATTCAACATGATGAAGTCATGGAATACAATCACATACAAATCCTAGGCAATATGACGACCATGAGCGGCACAAATCCTGCAAGAGTCAACGAAGAGGAAAGGGGAATACTCACAAATCCAAGAAGGTGGAGGCATCGCGGAGGATCCGGAATGCAGAAGAGGCAGCAAAGGTAGTGGTGATGTAGATCTAGATTGCAGAGGAGGCAGACGAGGCACCGAGGACGGAGGCGGCGGCAGCTCCTTGACCAAGGGCGGCGGCGACGACTCCTTGACCAGGGACGACGTGGACGGTGGTGGAGCGCCGACGCTTGGTTGGGGAGGCGGCGTGGTGGAACGGACGGCAACACGACGTGGTGGAGCGGCGCGTTGCTTCCGTCGCGAGCCGCGAGGAGACGGGGTGGCGTCGTCCGGACCCAGGAGGTGGGGTGCGGACCCCTGGTTTTGGACTCCCAAATGCCAGGATGATTTGGCCCGGGGCCGAAATCGACGAAGGGGGGCGGCCCTGGGAGATCAAGGGGATCCCTCTGGGATTTTGGATTCCCAAATGGGGCCTCACAAGTCACAACCTACCCACAAAAGTTGGACAATTTGACCTACTCGTGCCACACCACCATGGCACCATCATAGGCGATGGTCTCCTTGCCTGGTCCATATAGGCCGCGGTGAGACCGATCGGATTGTTAAGGCCTAGTAGACTGCCGCAAACCAGTGGCACGACAGGCAGAAAATGACCGACAGTCAGTGTGCAGGCATTAGGCGTTGGATTGCTCTGGAATCGGTCGGTTCTCAACTTGTGGTTCAGCAAATCGAACCTCTGAGCTTTACCCCCGTTGTCAATAAAGGATCGCGATGGGATGCCAGAGAAACGGCATCCGCGCGTTCCAAGTCCGATGTGGATGATGACTTGATGCGGGTTGTGACTCGTGATTAACTCAGCGCACTGAGAAGTGAGAAGGGTCCAGTAGTAGCGACCCAAAATTTGCTTTTTCTTGCTTTGGCAAACCACGATCGCCAAACGTGCCTGTCGGCACCTGTGTAGTGTGATGCAAACTAGCACGCCCTAATAAAGCATTCTGTTTCGCTTTTACTTTTAATTTGGTTGCTGCCGTCGACCCTAATCCCAAACGGACGGCTCCGGCTCGGTTGAGTTTGGGCGTCGGGCGACGACCTTGACCTCCCTAGTGCCATGCTGCTCCCTTGGAGCGTCCCAGCTTTTCCCGGCTTTCCAGCAGGCGCGACATGTTCTGCTTACGCTGGAGAGCCGGCCCGACAGCCCAGACAGGAAGAGCAACCCTTGGCAAGTTGCCGAGGGTCGCCTTGAGGTTCAGACGTTCAGTGTAGGCGCACAATGCAAGGGCGGCCGGCGGATGGGTATGCATTCGTGATTCGTCAGGTCAGGTTTGCCCATCCGCTCCGACAAAAGCGACGCCGGCACCGGATCGGAGCCGTCCTGCGCGTTGTGATTTGTGAACAGATGCCGTGCAGTGCCTCGTCCGGAGTTGGATGTGATGTTGCATTCGAAATGGGGGCTACTTCTCTCGCAAAATCAATAGCACATTTTTTTTTCAATTTAATGTTAGTCGATTAATACGATAGTATATGGTCCGTCGCCAATCCGATTGAGAACACGATCATCCACCTTTCACGGATGAGGACCGGGAGCGTCCCGGTGGTCGATGGATGACCACTCCTCGGTGATGAGTGATTGACAACGGGTGTTGGACCGACTCTTGGCTTAGTGTGCGGGTGTAGGCCGCGGCCTAGTTCGTGTTGTTGCGGGTGAAGAACGGGCGCGAAAGGTCTTCGGCCTTGAGGGGCCTCCGGGAGATGGAGAGACAAGTAGGCTCGGTTCGAGGGACCCGGTGGACAGCGGGACTGGGTGCGGGCCACATGGTGGCGACACGAGCAAGACGAAGTCATGGACAATCGAGCGGTGCACGGTGGCGGTCGAGTCAAGTGGTTTGGCGGGAGGCCGGACCGAGCACGCGGGGTTTGGTGGTTTGCCCACAAAACCATCGGAGGACGGTTTCTTGGTTTGGGCCTCAAAACCAAGTCCGAGGGCCCAACACGACGGAGACGGGATCCGGGCGTGTCGGGAAGCTTCGAGGCGGAGGACACGCGGCGGGATCGCATGGCTTGCGTCGGGAGGACGCGGGGTGCGGCAAAGGCGTGGCCGTCTGATGGCAAGACCCACAAACATTACCTAAATGCCCCTGCGTGGGTTGTATCGTCAGTAGTTAAGTTAGGGGTAGTCGAGTCATTTACCACTCCGGCGGGACCCGATATATAAGCCATGAGGGTGTGTGAGTGGCTCCCTCTCTCCGCGACTTAGGGTTTCATTTCCTCCCCCCCCCATTTTCTCATTTTCGTAGGTATTTTTCTTCCATTTTCTCTAGGCTAGCATGAGAGCTTCATGAGAGATTTGTTGAGAGGGATGGATGCTAGGGCGGCATGCTAGACCTTGTGAATCTTTCCTGGTTTGTATAGAAGATTCGGAGTTGTGTTTTTTGTGGTCTTTTTGTGCTTGTTTTCATGGCTTTGTTCTCGGTGTGATTCCGCGGATTTCGGTGGGTTTCTCCCCGAATTTCTTTGAGGGAAACATGGATAGATGTCTCGCGCATCTTTGTGATTGATCTTGTGCCCTCAAACGCCGGGAAACCACTTCGATTCGAGGATTTTCGTTCGGTGCTCTAATTTTTGGTGGTGCTCAAAGGATTCGCGATTCCCGGTGATTTAGGGAGTTAGGAGGCAAGATTTTTGGGCTATAGCATCCTTGTGTGACGCTTTTCAAATCCCCAAACCCTTGTATCCACAGCTTCTACCGTTTGGGAAATCCGATGATGATTTGGGGGAGTTGACCTTCGAGGTCGGGCGTTTTTTTTGCTCTGTCCGTGCCTCGCGGACGGTCCGCGCCCTCTCGGCGGACGGTCCTCGCCGCACGTGTTCGTCCCGTGTTCTTTGTGTTCTTGCTCGCCTTTCGTTTCGATCCGTCGCGATTTTGAGTTTTGGTTGGACGGAGTTTCGGACGGTCCGCGGCGGCGGGCGGACGGTCCGTGGGTGCCCGGCGGACGGTCCCGCGTGCTCCCCGCGGACGGTCCATTTTCTCGGGTCGCTTCGTTGGTTTTGTGTGATTTAACGGATGGTCCGCGGCATAGGGCCGGACGGTCCACGGTGTTGGCGCGGCCGGTCCGCGGCGGCGGGCCGGACGGTCCGCGAGGCCGGTGCGGACGGTCCGCCCCTCTGGCCGGACGGTCGCGCCGAGCCTCGTGAGCTTTGCTTCTTGTTTCGATTCCTTTCTTCCTTTTTCGTGCTTCCGCGTGTGCTTCGGGGAATCGTTCCTAAGGCTAGAGGTTGATCCATAACCTCGTTGTCTTGGCGATTGGTGTGTGATTCGATCCATCGCTCGCGTGTGAACGGGATTTGACTAGGGTATAGGCCGGGTTCTTTGGGAAGAATTTTTACCGGCTCCTATTCACTCCCCCCCTCTCTAGTCGCCATCTGATCCTTCAATTGGTATCAGAGCTTGGTGCCGGATTCTTTGCGACTTTGACAAGTCTCGAATCCTAAGATTGCGTACGTTGAGCGGGGCGGTCCGCCGCACTTCGATGGCAAGGGTTACCACAAGTGGGCGGCTCGTATGATGATCTTTCTTCGTGGCAAGTTGTTGGATTTCATTGTGCTTGACAAGACCTATGCTATTCCGGTCAACATTCATACTCTTATGGTGACCGATGCGGTGCTAAGGCCAAGTATGAGGCTAATGCGAAGCCGTTGATCAATTGGTCCGGAGCTTGTGTGATCCCGAGTTTGAGCGTGTTCGCCATTTGAATCTTGCTTGGCAAATTTGGGAAAAGTTGTTGGTTGCTCACGGTGGTGATAACCATGTGAAGGCTCGCCTCTTTGTCTCTTATCGGATGCAATATGAGAATTTCACTCTGTCGGTGTTTAAACCTTTCGACCTCCATGGGAGGTACCCGCGATAAGGTAGAAGGTGGGGATCGCCATGATCTAGAACCCGAAGGTACGCGCGAGGACACAAGACACAAGATTTATACGGGTTCGGGTAGCGGAGTAGCTACCCTATGTCTCGTTTGGAGTAGTATTGCGCCCCTGCGCTTGGTGTTGTTCCCGGAGGGATTGGGGATGTGCGGCTAGGTACCCGGCCCTCCTTTATATAGTCCGGGGGCGGGTTCCTAGTCGGTTACAAGGTAGGAGTCCTAATAGGATTACATGGAGCGAGTCCTAGTAGGAGTACGGGGGAATTCTACTAGGAGTCCGTCTTCTACTATTCTTCCTTCCTTGCATGAGTACCGGGAGTATGCCCGACACCAAGCAAAGTAGGTCTAGCCTTAAGCTCATCATACTCAGTCCTAAGAGCATCTAGTTTAGCCAAAGTGGAAGCATTCTTCTCATTAAGCAACTTGATCTCATTCAACCATGCATCACACTCAAGACATTCAACATCATCAGGAGTAGTAGGAGCAAGTTTCAAAGAGTCATTCTCAAGTTTCAATTCAAGCAATTTGGACTCTAACTCTCCTACTTTCTCACTAGCATTCTCAAGTTGAGCCCTAAGATCTTTCCTCATCTTTTTGGCATCTCTTAGCACACTATCACGGTTGTCAATCAAGCCATTCAACCTAGTGATCTCAGCAAGCAAAGAGTCGGGGTCACGATTTACCTCATCCTCCGAGTCGAGTCGCCGTCTTCCTTCTCGCTCTTCTTGCTTGCTTGAGCTATGGGCCATGCCACAAAAGCCTTCAAGCGCCATACGGCTCAACCCACCGAGGTTCCCGCTTGTACTCTTCTTGCCCTTGCGCCTCCCGGCGTCTTCATCTTCGGCGCTTGAACTTGACCGCTCGTCGCTTGAGCTTGAGTCGATGTCACTCGCACCGGCCACCATCGCTCTTGCCTTGTTCTTCTTGTAGCCGCTCTTGCTCGGTTGCCGCTTGTCCTTGTCCTTGCTCTTGGATTTGCTTTGAAGTGCTTGCCCTTGGAGGAGTACTTGTCTTCACGCCTCGGATGCGCCTTGTACTCGTTCATCTTGTACTTGTTCTCCTCCGCTTCCGGCACTTGGCGATGAAGTGGCCACGCTTGCCACACTTGTAGCACGTCCCCGAGCTCGCCTTGCATTACTCCGACTCTCGTGTAGTCGATCAAACCTTCTTGAGAGCAAGGCCGGCTCCTCCTCGCCCGAGCACATCAAACTCCTCATCCGGAATGGACATATGAGAAGACAAGGAAAATTGTCGACGGGAAGGGTTAGATTTGCCCTTTGATCCGCCCACAAGAGCAAGACTATGGTCGGTCGAGCCCTCATGCTTGGATTGCAACTTCCCGTCAACCTCGGCCGACTTGAGCTTAGAAAAGAGGTCATCCAACTCAATAGTCAAATATTGCCCGGACTCCTTGATGGCCTCAACCTTAGCACCCCAAACATTTGGGTCCAAGACATGCAAGAGCTTCAAAGCTTTGATCATGCTCGGTGTAAGGAAAATCCTCAACATTAGCTTTCATGTTGTTCACGATGGCGGTGAACCTGCGAAACATCGCATCAATGTCCTCACCGGGAAGTGGAGTGTGTCGGGCATACTCCCGGTACTCATGCAAGGAAGGAAGAATAGTAGAAGACGGACTCCTAGTAGAATTCCCCCCGTACTCCTACTAGGACTCGCTCCATGTAATCCTACTAGGACTCCTACCTTGTAACCGACTAGGAACCCACCCCCGGACTATATAAAGGAGGGCCGGGTACCTAGCCGCACATCCCCAATCCCTCCGGGGAACAACACCAAGCACGGGCGCAATACTACTCCAAACAAGACGTAGGGTAGCTACTCCGGCTACCCGAACTTGTATAAATCGTGTGTCTTGTGTCCTCGCGCGTACCTTCGGGTTCCGGATCATGGCGATCCCCACCTTCTACCTTCTTTGCGGGTACCTCCCATGGAGGTCGAAAGGTTTAAACACCGACAACCGTGGCGCCCACCGTGGGGCCATCGACACGATCATCTCGCAAATTCGAAGGACCACTCTTCAAAATCAAGCTACCACGGCAACTTTACATCGGCACTCGTCGTCAAGTTCCAACCGCGGCGGAATCAACATCAATTTTGATCTCGTTTCGGATCCCAAAGTCGCCGATCCCGTACACAAGGAGGCCACCGCTTCCGGCTTCGGGTTGGCCGTATCCGTCCGGGATTCCAAAGTCCTCCGTCCACTCCGATCCGAAGTCAAGTCGCTAGCTCACACGGGTGGAAAGATTCCATACGGATTACTTGACTCCACGTGGAAAGCAATATATTTGTGCTACATGTGAACATGACGCCGAAGGCTATTTTTGGTCCAAGCGAGCACCAAGATCAACATATGTGCACAAGTACTACCACGGCTACATCAACCTTGTTGTTGACTACTCCAACGATGCCGCGGTGCATCACCTTCGCCTGCGAGCGGTAGCTCCGCTTCGGCCATTCCGTGCACCACGACGCCGTCTCCCGGCCGCGCGCGCTCTACGTCGACCTCGGCCGTGCGCCGCGACTACTCGTCTCCCGGCCACACGCGCTCTACGTCGACCTTGTCGTGCGCTGCGACTACTCGTCTCCCGGCCGCACGCGCTCTCGTCAACCTTGCCGTGCGGCTGCGAGTACTCGTCTCCCGGTTGCACGGGCTCTACGTCAACCTTGCCGTGCGCCGTGAGTACTCGTCTCCCGGCCGCACGTGCTCTACCTCAACCTTGCGTGCGCCGCGACTACTCGTCACCCGGCCACACATGCTCTACATCAACCTCGCCGGTGCGCCGCGACTACTCGTCTCCGGTCGCACGCGCTCTCGTCGACCTCGCCGGTGCGCCGCGACTACTCGTCTCCCGGCCGCACGCGCTCTCGTCGACCTCGCCGTGCGCCACGATTACTCGTCTCCCGGCCGCCCGTGCTCTACGTCATCCTCACCGTGCGCCGCGACTACTCGTCTCCGGCCGCACGCGCTCTCGTCAACCTTGCCGGTGCGCCGCGACTACTCGTCGCCCCGGTCGCACGGGCCGCGGCGATCTACCTCAACTACGGCGCGCGTCCGGGTGCCTCGGCACGCCGCGCGGCTCGTCACGCGGCTCGTCGCGCCGCTCATCGTCGACTACTCGTCGTCGACTACTTCGCCTCCGCCGCGGGTCCCGGGTGCCTCGGCACGTCGCGCGGCCCGTCACACGGCTCATCATCGACTACTCCGTGCGCCGCGACTTCCTCTTGCGGTCACGCCGGCTCTACTCGCCCACGCCGTGCGTGGTGACTACTTGCCTTGCGGCAACACGGCTCTACTTCGAGTACGCCGCACGCCGCCACGACGTCGTCTTCCGGTCACATCGCGTCGACCATTCATCTCGACTAGTTTTCCAAACTAGTCGAGAACGGCAGTCACGCCCCCAACAACTAGTCGGAATCAACTCTGACTAGTCGACTTCAACAACAACGGTCGCGGCTCCATCGCCGATCGCCACGGGTTCATCATCGGTACGCCGAGCGGCTACGGTTAAGTCATTTATCTAAATGATTACTGTTTTCTTGGCTTGTTCTCCTCATCATGTAGGACTACTTGCCGACTACTCATTTGTGTATTCTTCTCGGCGGGTTTTCACGGGAGTCGCACTCTGCCGACTACTCTTGGGGTATATCAATCAAGTTGCCACGAGTCTACTTCATCAACTCGGGGGCTATCCCTAGGAGGCGACTTCTAAAGTCCGCTACGCGCGGCAATCTAAAGTCGACTTCTAAAGTCGCATTCTAAAAGTCCGCTTCGTGTGGCAACTTAAAGTCGACTCCGGTCGCATCTTCGCCTGCTTCGATGGCATACTACGTGTGTAAGCTTCGATGGAACCTAGGCGTAAGCGCCCCTCGGGTCCTGGCGACGATGGAACCTAGCTGCACGTGGTCTTCACGCTCTGTACCATGGGTCCAAGTACCCTAAGTACTCGCGCTCCGTACCTTGGGTCTGAAATCCATGGCCCAGGTACGCAAGTCGACTCCGGTCGCACCCTCAAGCCGACTCCGGTCGCACCCTCAAGCCTGCTCTGGCGGTAACCATACCTTGGGTCTGAAATCCATGGCCCAGGTACGCAAGCCGACTGCGGTCGCACCCTCAAGCCCGCTGCGGCAGACAATCGTACCTTGGGTCTGAAATCCATGGCTCAGGTACTTAAGCCCACTCCGGTGGCACAAGTCGACGCTAACGGTCGCATCCAAGCCCACTCCGGTGGCACAAGCCGACTCCGGTCGCAATCTTAAGCCCACCCCGGCGGCAAAACTACTCGTTTTCTCTGATTATTTATTCGCTTTGGCTTTCCGGAAAGTGCTTTTCATTTTTTGCATTTTAAGTCCACCCCGCGTGGCACAAAGTCGACTACTGCAGTCGCATCTAAAGTTCGCTTTACGCGGCAACCTAAAGTCAACTTCCAAAGTCGCATTTCAAAAGTCCGCTCTGTGCGGCACAAAGACGACTATTGTAGTCGCATATCAAAGTCCGCTCCGCGCGGCAACTAAAGTCGACTTCGGTTTTCAAGTCGCATCTCAAAGTCCGCTCCGCGCGGCACAAAGTCGACTTCGGATTTCAAGTCGCATCTCAATGTCCGCTCCGCGCGGCACAAAGTCGACTTGGATTTTTAAGTCGCATTCTAAAGTCCGCTCTGCCGGCATCTAAAGTCGACTTCGGTCGCAACTAAAGTCCGCTCTGACGGCACGACTACTTCTCAAGCTCCACGGCTCGACGCCAAACTGCTACTTGGAATCTCTCCAGCTCGGGGGCTGCATTTCACATACTACTCGAAGATAACTTCAGCATGCTTCGCTTGCTCTTAATCTCGGGGGCTCCTCATCAATCACTACTCGACGTGGCTCATATAGCTCTCTTATCTCGAGGGCTACACGCCGCAAGTGTACTCGGATGATGGCTTTCACGATCACCGAAGACCCTTGGATCGATTACCTAATCATTTCAAGGCTCGGGGGCTACTATGCTACACCCATCCTTCAATTTTTTTCGAGACAAGATTCGGAATCAAGATTGACCCTCGGTGAGTCTACGACTCAACCTAAGGCTCGGGGGCTACTCCATATGGAGTGCGATTTTGCAACCGCACTTCCATATAATCTCGACTTCAAGACCGATTGAGCCGGACCACCTTCCGGCCTCGCGGCCGCTTCAAGTACTATTGAAGGCTTCTCCAAGCGATACTCGAGGACGCTCAAGAACTACTCGCGAGAGGCTTCAAGACTACTCGAACTACTACTCTCGACTCCAACGTGCTCGGGGGCTTGTCGGGCATACTCCCGGTACTCATGCAAGGAAGGAAGAATAGTAGAAGACGGACTCCTAGTAGAATTCCCCCGTACTCCTACTAGGACTCGCTCCATGTAATCCTACTAGGACTCCTACCTTGTAACCGACTAGGAACCCGCCCCTGGACTATATAAAGGAGGGCCGGGTACCTAGCCGCACATCCCCAATCCCCTCCGGGAACAACATCAAGCGCGGGCGCAATACTCAAACGGACGTAGGGTAGCTACTCCGGCTACCCGAACCCGTATAAATCTTGTGTCTTGTGTCCTCGCTTGTACCTTCGGGTTCCGGATCATGGCGATCCCCACCTTCTACCTTGCTTTGCGGGTACCTCCCATGGAGGTCGAAAGGTTTAAACACCGACACTTGGTGCTTGTAAGTCATGTCCTACTATGCATGCTAAGCTTGTTGATGCTCGTTCTACCATTAGTTCTTTGGAAGCATCTTTGAAATCTCCTGTTGCAAATGCATGCTCTAGGCGTGATGAAGTTACTTTGCGCAATCTTGAACTTACTTCCCGTTTGGATGTCATCTATGAGGAGAATGACTATTTGAGGAAGGTGTTGGGTTGGTTGTACGGGCGGGGAACCTCAATTGAAAATCATGATTGAGGAGTTCAAGAGAGGCGATGGTCGTGGTTTGGGGTTTGAGAAGTTGGGTGAGAAAGTGGGAGAGAACGAGGGGGAGAGTGTGTATGAGAAGTGTGTTGAGTCTAACCCCGAGTTTGAGGTGATCGGAGACATCCAAGTCCCACTTCCAAAAGCACCCAAGAACTCTTTCACACCAAAGCCCAACCACCTTTGCAACAAGCTTGACACAACCCAAGATCCACCCAAATTCCCACCTAAGACAAATGACTTCCGAAACCGGTGAGGTTTGTGAGTGAGAAGGGTGAGAAGCCTAGAGAGAAGCCGAGCCAAAACCAAAACCCATCCCCTTCGGTGTGAGTATTGTGGCAAGGAGAGGCATCTTGCGAGTTTTGCTACAAGAGGAAGAGGGATGAGAGTCTTGCTAGGGAGCAAGCGAACCGGGACGGTATCGCCGGTCTCATGGCATTCCCGAGCCTAGAGTGCCACTTCCACGGGGTGTGGGAAGTGTGAAGAGTGTTGGTAGAGTTGGAGCTCAGAGTGGTAGGTTTGTGAGGAGAGATGATGGTGTGCGTCTTTGGTGAGAGGTTTGGTCGGGCTCGTGGTGGTTTTGCTTGGACGTCCCCCTACTCGTCCTCAATACGGGTTTAGGGGAGATGATCGCGGCTTTGGGTTCCGGAGGAACTACGGACCACGTTTTCCCTCTCGTGGTGCTCGTACTCCTCCCATGGGACATGGGAAGTTTGGTGGCAAGGGAATGATGTTTGCTAACCCCTCTTTGGAGCGGATGGCTCGACACCTGGTTTAACTTTCTTTGTGCTAACCCCAGTGTCGAGTCGCTAGCTCATTCTCGTTCTTGTTTCTTTGCGGGCGGGGAGGCTTGGAGGACATTTGGTTGATCGACTCCGGGTGTTCTCGACACATGACCGGAGATAAGAAGTGGTTCTCCAGCCTCACCCCAGTGAAGGAAAAGATGTACATCACATTTGGGGACAATGGACGAGGAAGGGTGATGTCGAGGGTGTTGTGCATGTGAGTGACAAGGTAACGTTGAAGAGAGTTGCGCTTGTGAAATCTTTGGGTTTCAATTTGCTTTCGATTTCTCGGTTGCTTGATGAGGGTTTTGAGGTGCGTTTCAAGTCCGGCGAGTCTCGTTTGCTTTGGATTCTCGAGGTGATCTTGTCCGTATGATCATCCCCGAGGGTCGATTTTCGGGGCGATTTCTCTCGTTCTTTGGGTCCCGCTTTCTTTGTTTGATGGCTGGTCCTTCTTCGATTTGTGGAAATGGCATAGGCGGTTGGGACACTTGAGCTTTGATTTGGTTTCCCGCTTGAGTGGTCTAGACCTTGTCCGAGGATTGCCAAGGTTGAAGCTTGAGAAGGATTTGGTTTGTACTTCGTGTAGGCATGGCAAGATGGTAGCCACTCCCCATCCACCCCTGACCGATGTCATGACCGAGCGTCCGACAGAGCTGTTGCATATGGACCTTGTTGGGCCAGCTCGAGTTCGCTCGGTGGGTGGGAAGTGGTATGTCCTTGTTGTGGTGGACGATTACTCTCGCTATGCTTGGGTGTTTTTCTTGGAAGACAATAGTGAGACATTTGGTTTTGTTCAAGATCTGATCGTGAGGTTGAAAAACGAGAGGCATGGGAATGCTATTCGAGCCATCCGCAGTGATAATGGCTCAGAGTTCAAGAACTCTCGTTTTGATGCCTTCTGTCGTGATCTAGGTCTTGAACATCGGTATTCGACCCCTTATGTGCCCCCTCAAAATGGAGTTGTGGAAAGGAAAAATCGGACTCTTTGTGAGATGGCTAGGACGATGCTCGATGAGCACGGGACTCCTAGGAGGTATTGGGGCGAGGCGGTCAATACGGCTTGTCATGTCTCTAACGATTTTATTGCGAGCTTTCAAGAAGAAGACTGTTATGAGCCGATGCATGGTCGGGCACCCAAGGTGAGTCATTTCGAGTCTTTGGCTGCAAGTGCTTTATTCGAAGAAGGGAAAACTCGACAAGTTTGAGGCTAGGTCTAGTGATGGTATTTTCTTTGGATATGCTAACCATTCTAGAGCCTATAGGGTGCTTAACCTTGATACTAACAAAATCATAGAGACTTGCGAGGTAACCTTCGACGAGACAATGCCATGTACCTCTCTTGGCTTTGAATGTGCGGTGATGAGGAGATGGCCGAGGACCTCTTTGAAGAGGAGAAGGATGAAGGCCGGAGATGATGATGGAGAGAACCATGCGCCCGAAGCCGAGTGTGTACCCACTACTTCCCCTACGACCACTACGGAGCGTGGACCGTCTACTTCATGGACAACGACGGTGCGACAAGAGGACCGGGCGAGAGAAGGCCGAAGTTGAGGGGGAGGTAATCTCAAGGCGTGAGGCTCCCCGGCGAATTCAAGAAGTGCACCCCCTTGTTGAAGATCATTGGGGACATCGACGAACGTACTACACGGTCAAGGTCCGGGAATTCCTCTCATTTTGCTCATCTTGCTTTTGTTGCCACCTTTGAGCCCAAGGACATTGGACATGCTTTATCGATGCAAACTGGGTCAATTCTATGCATGAGGAGTTGGAAAACTTTGAGAGGAACCGGGTGTGGGAGTTAGTTGAACCACCTCCAAATTGCCATCCCATAGGAACCAAGTGGGTTTGGAAGAACAAAGAGGGAGAGAATGGGATGTTTGTGAGGAACAAGTCCAGACTTGTTGCTCGGGGGTTTAGTCGAAGGAGGGGATCGACTATGAGGAGACCTTTGCTCCCGTGGCCCGTCTTGAAGCGATTCGGATCCTTCTAGCCTTTGCTTGTGGCTAAAGGGTTCAAGTTGTTTCGGATGGACGTGAAGAGTGCTTTTCCGAATGGGGTCATAGAGGAGGAGGTGTATGTGAAGCGACCACACGGGTTTGAGAGCGAGCCGTACCCACACGGGGTGTACGGGTTGAAAAGGGCTCGTATGGGTTGAAACGGGCACCCCGTGCTTGGTATGGGAGATTGAGAGGTTTTCTCGTTGAGCGAGAGGGTTTGTGATGGGTGCCGTGGATAGGACCTTGTTTCTCCTCAAGCATGGAAATGACTTGTTGATTGTTCGGATATACGTGGATGATATTGTCTTTGGTGGCTCGTCACATAACCTTGTTGCCAAGTTTGCGGATGAGATGAGCAGTGAGTTCGAGATGAGCATGATGGGCGAGTTGCGGTATTTTCTCGGTACGCGGATCAAGCAAGTGAAGGATGGAACATTCGTGCACCGGACCAAGTACACGAAAGACATGCGAGGAAGTTCCGGATGCAAGATGTGAAGCCGATGTCGACTCCCATGGGGAGTACGACCACTTTGGATGCGGACGAGGACGGAGAACCGGTGGACCGAGTCCGGAGTACGGGAGCATGATCGGCTCCCTCCTCTACCCCGACGGCGACGAGGCCGGACATACGGTTCGGTGTGTGTCCGTGTGCTCGTTTTCGAGCTTCGCCGAGGACATCACATTGACGGGCCGTCAAGAGGATTTTCGGTACTTACGGTCCGCCCCCGGTCTTGGCCTTTGGTATTCTTCTGCTCGACTCTCTCTCTTCATGGTTTTTCCGATGTGGATTTTTTCGGTTGTCGAGTCGAGAGGAAGTCTACTTCGGTACTTGCCGGTTTCTTGGTTCTTCGTTGGTTTCATGGTCTTACCGCAAGCGCTCTAGTGTAGCTCGGTCTACCACCGAGGCGGGGTATGTTGCGGCCGCGAGTTGTTGTTCCCGACTTTGTTGTGGATTTCATACACTTTGAGAGACTTTGGTGAGGAGTGCACCCGGATCCCACTTCTTTGTGATAGCACCGGTGCCATAAGCGTAGCCAAAAACCCGGTGCTTCACTCCGGAACCAAACACATAGAAGTGAGGTATCATTTCTTGAGGGACAATGTGGAAAAAGGAACCATTGTGTTAAGCCATGTCCCTACCCAAGATCACCTTGCGGACATTTTCACAAAGCCTCTCGACCAAGCTACATTTGTGCGCTTGCGGGGGAACTTGGGGTTTGTTGCCCTTTCTAGTTGATTCTTGGGGAGTTTCCTTTCTGTACCATATGTATCATACCATGTTTTACTTTGATGTATATACATGTTTTGCTTGATGTACAAACCATGGTAGGATAGCCATCTTGTTATATATCATGTTGCATTTGTATCATATTGCATTTTAGGATGATGAGCTTCTTTCATATGCCTTATTTGAGTCTCTTTGGCTATTTGTGAGATATTGGTCATTTGTGTGGAGAAATGGTGATGTGAGGCTATGCTCTTGGAATATTTGAGATATATGTGTGGTGAGATAGCCCCTTTTGAAATAAATGCTAATCTTGACTAATTTTTGGTGAAACGTGCTCCACTCATGTGTAGTAGTGTATCCATGTCACGTTTTGGTCTAAATATGCTTTCTATGCTTAGATTGTGCTTGGATGCCTTTTTCTTGCATTTTGGCCAAAGGCCGACTATCATTCTGAATGTTTAGCCTATGTTGCATTCATGGGGGAGCATAAGCTTCTTTTTGCCGCAAAGGCACTTCATGTACCATGAAATGAATTAATCTTGACAAGAAGTGTGTATGCCTGAAAAATGCTCCATCCATCATGTCTATGCTTAAAATGTCTTATCTTTCACATATGTGTGCAAAACATGTTGCATGATGTTCACCAGTGGAGAAGTCTCCCCGAAGTGGACACATGGCTCATGAGCTTTGACATGACATGCTTTGCTTTATGGGTGTTTGCCATGATCTTTTCTTGAGAATTTGATATCCTTGTATGATCTTTGAATGGTATGCATGTTTGTGGCTCAAGTGTGATATGGATAGGCTTTTTCATGTGAAGCGAGCCTTCTTTTGATAAAATTGCTTAAATCTGAAATTTCTGCTTTGTCACATGGTTGTATTTACATATATTACTTGTGGCAATGCTTTGACTATGCTATGATTCATATGTGTGATTTTTGTCTCATTTTTAGCTTTTGACACTAATATGGCCTATTTGAGAAGCTCATGTAGATGTTTATATGCTTTGTTTTGCATTTCGCTTTTTCATCTTGATTCATACATTGTCAACAAGGGGGAGAAGAGGTGAGCTTAATGAAAATTCGAAGAGGTGAGGTGAGCTAAATCTTGGAAGTTTGCATCCACATGTTCGGGGGAGTTTGCATTTGCTCGGGGGGAGCTTTCTTGCCGATTTCGGTGTGGAGTTTGTGCTTTGCTTGACTTGTGACCTTTCTTTGCCTTTCTTTGGTTTTGGTCATGAGTTGAGCTTCTTTGTTTTTCTTTCTTCTTTCTTTCTTCCTTTCTCGACTTTCATTTTGCGTTGTGTGTTGTCAATGCACTCATCAAGGGGGAGATTGAGCACCGGGAGCATCCCGGTGGTCGATGGATGACCGTTCCTCGGTGATGAGTGATTGACAACGGGTGTTGGACCGACTCTTGGCTTAGTGTGCGGGTGTAGGTCGTGGCCTAGTTCGTGTTGTTGCGGGTGAAGAACGGGCGCGAAAGGTCTTCGGCCTTGAGGGGCCTCCGGAGATGGAGAGACAAGTAGGCTCGGTTCGAGAGACCCGGTGGACAACGGGACCGGGGTGCGGGCCACATGGTGGCGACATGAGCAAGACGAAGTCATGGACAATCGAGCCGGTACACGGTGGTGGTCGAGTCAAGTGGTTTGGCGGGAGGCCGGACCGAGCACGCGGGGTTTGGTGGTTTGCCCACAAAACCATCGGAGGACGGTTTCTTGGTTTGGGCCTCAAAACCAAGTCCGAGGACCCAACACGACGGAGACGGGATCCGGGCGTGTCGGGAAGCTTCGAGGCGGAGGACACGCGGCGGGATCGCATGGCTTGCGTCGGGAGGACGCGGGGTGCGGCAAAGGCGTGGCCGTCCGATGGCAAGACCCACAAACATTACCTAAATGCCCCTGCGTGGGTTGTATCGCCAGTAGTTAAGTTAGGGGTAGTCGAGTCATTTACCACTCCGGCGGACCCGATATATAAGCCATGAGGGTGTGTGAGTGTCTCCCTCTCTCCGCGACTTAGGGTTTCATTTCCTCCCCCCCCCATTTTCTCATTTTCGTAGGTATTTTTCTTCCATTTTCTCTAGGCTAGCATGAGAGCTTCATGAGAGATTTGTTGAGAGGGATGGATGCTAGGGCGGCATGCTAGACCTTGTGAATCTTTCCTGGTTTGTATAGAAGATTCGGAGTTGTGTTTTTCGTGGTCTTTTTGTGCTTGTTTTCGTGCCTTTGTTCTCGGTGTGATTCCGCGGATTTCGGTGGGTTTCTTCCCGGATTTCTTTGAGGGAAACATGGATAGATGTCTCGTGCATCTTTGTGATTGATCTTGTGCCCTCAAACGCCGGAAACCACTTCGATTCGAGGATTTTCGTTCGGTGCTCTAGCTTTTGGTGGTGCTCAAAGGATTCGCGATTCCCGGTGATTTAGGGAGTTAGGAGGCAAGATTTTTGGGCTATAGCATCCTTGTGTGACGCTTTTCAAGTCCCCAAACCCTTGTCTCCACAGCTTCTACCGTTTGGGAAATCCGATGATGATTTGGGGGAGTTGACCTTCGAGGTCGGGCGTTTTTTTTGCTCTGTCCGTGCCTCGCGGACGGTCCGCGCCGCACGTGTTCATCCTGTGTTCTTCGTGTTCTTGCTCGCCTTTCGTTTCGATCCATCGCGATTTTGAGTTTTGGTTGGACGGAGTTTCGGACGGTCCCCAGCAGCGGGCGGACGGTCCGCGGGTGCCCCGGCGGACGGTCGCGTGCTCCCCCGCGGACGGTCCGTTTTCTCGGGTCGCTTCGTTGGTTCCGTGTGATTTAACGGATGGTCCGCGGCGTAGGGCCGGACGGTCCGCGGTGTTGGCGCGGACGGTCCGCGGCAGGCGGCCGGACGGTCCGCGAGGCCGGTGCGGACGGTCCGCCCCTCCCGGCCGGACGGTCCGCCGCAGCCTCGTGAGCTTTGCTTCTTGTTTCGATTCCTCTCTTCCTTTTTCGTGCTTCCACGTGTGCTTCGGGGAATCGTTCCTAAGGCTAGAGGTTGATCCATAACCTCGTTGTCTTGGCGATTGGTGTGTGATTCGATCCATTGCTCGTGTGTGACCGGGATTTGACTAGGGTATAGGCGGGTTCTTTGGGAAGAATTTTCTGGCTCCTATTCACTCCCCCTCTAGTCGCCATCCGATCCTTCAACGAGCTCGCCCAAGTCGTTGGACGATTAGCGGGAGTAAATGAGACCTTGACCTGCTTTATCCCGGTTGCCGTGTACTCCGTCCGGTTTGGTAAGGGCGTCTCCAATCGTATGAGCTAGCACTAGCTCTAAGCTTATGAATTTAAACGAGAAAAGAGTGCAACAACTAGCTTTGAATATTGTGCGGTGAGAGAACGAGTGTATTGGGAATTGAGCGAGCTTATCTCTTCTCTCCTAGTTAGTCTCTTGTCTTTTGCAATGTTTCATGATTAAAAAATTAGTTTCACTAGCTCTAAGCTAGATTGTTGGAGACGCCCTAAAGGAAGACGTTTAGGACGGCGACACGGCCTCCAAAGTGCACTTTGACTTCCTATTTTTACAAAAATAATTATTAAAAACTAACATATGTATACTTTTATGAAAGTATTTTACAAGACAAATCTACTCATGTAGTTTTCACATTTTCTAACTCAACAACTTAAAAGTTATTAATGATTTATATTCCTAATTTTTGACTCAAATCTTATCCAAAATATCTTCTTTTACCAAACCAGAGGGAGTACATTGTTATTTTTCAGTCGGCGAAGGGCGCACGCGTGCCTGGCTCGTTTCGGACCGTGCACGCTGCACGTTTGACGTCTTCATGCCATGTGCCCCGGCCGTGTGCTCCGATCCGCCGTGTCAGCTACTCAGCTAGCGTGCGCCGCTGATGTTTTGGGTCTTCCGCGTAGAGCCGCACAAGAGCACGGAGCCACCAATCTAGAACAAAGCTTGGCGTCCGCCTAGCCAACTTTGCTCGCCATCGAGAGTTCGAGACGCGACGACCTCGGGGCTGTCTGAGTAGCAGGAGGCAACGTACGCATGGGTGGGACAACCTCGGGTTTTGTTTGGAACATGGTTGCGGTTGCGGCGTCGGCGTCCTCGGATCGTCCGCACTCGTGAACCTCCAAATTCAACCTCTAAAAGGAATATTCTCGTCCGGTCACCGGAATTTCCGGTTAGTTTCAATTTTTCTGCACCCGTCGACCTCTATATCTCAAACTCCATACCAACTACCCCGGTCTGGGACCCACACGTCATACTCTTCTCCTTTTCTCTCCCTCCCCACCTGCCCCACACCGCCTGCTCCCCTCCTACCTCGCCCGATCCGCCCGCGCCCACTCGCCGCCTTGCGGCCGGCGAGCTCGGCGGCGACTCGGAGGGCGGGGCGCCCCCACCTACCCCACACCCCCCTGCTCCCCTCCTACCTCGCCCGATCCGCTCGCACCCCCGCTCGCCTTGCGGTCGGCGAGCTCGGCGGCGGCTCGGAGGCGGGGCGGCGGGGCGGCTCGGGGCGATCCGTACGACCGCCTCGGACCGGATCCGCGGCGGAGGCGACCATTCCACGACGAGCGGGCGGAGCTCGGAGGGCCGGCGGCGGGGAGCAAGGCGGCGCGGAGCGAGGGCATGGCTTCCGGCGGGCGGCGAGCCCGAGGATGGATGCGGCGACGACCGGCGCTCGAGGAGCCCCCAGCCCCGCCCTCCCCAGCTCGAGGCGCCACATCCCCCTTTGCCGCCGGTGAGCAGGCTCCTTACCTCCACGACTCCTTCTCTCCTCCTCCCATCTCTCCCTCCCCACTTTCCTCTGCTCCTCCGCACAGCCGGCGCAATTGGGAGAAGGGGAGGCCGAGCGGTAGCCTGACCCCGGCGGCGCACGATTGCTCCCCGTGACGTGGCTCCCCCCACTCCCAAGGCACCACGACGACGACGAGGTGCGCTGCCGCCGGCCCTCTCTCCCTCCTTCCCTCCCACGGCGGGACGCGCAGGGTGGTTGAGCACCCATCCGACCTGGCGCGTACCGTCCGCCCTCCAAACGCGCCAGGAGTAGCGCTCAGCCGGGCGAACGCAACCTTCCGGGGTCGCTTTCCCGGGTCCCCCGGTGCGGCGGAAAAAACGGGAAAAGCGACACGGAGGCCGCTTTGCCGTTGCGATACGGGTCCCCGGTGCGGACGGTCTCGAGCAGGCGTACTTTACGGGCGGCACGCCAAGCAGCAAACACTAGTACTGCACGTACCGTACTAGTTAGTTAGTACTGCTCAGTAAGCTCTGCACTGCCCTGACTGATCTCACCCAGGGGCGGAGATGGGCCTAAGGGGCCACCCAGGCCATGGCCTTAGCGTGGCCCAAAAAACTCTTTATACCTATGTTTTTTTCTTGGCCCATATGCATTACAGCCCAGTATCCCAACCGCCCCCCTTCCCTTCGCGCCCATTAGCCCATCCAAGTCACGCACGCACTCCTGTCTCCAGCCCCTCGCGTCGCGGCCGTCCTCCGAAACCTAGCTAGCGAACGGTGGCGTGCAGCAGGGCGGGCGGTGGCGTCCGGCAGCACCGGTGCGTAGCAGGGCGGGCAGGCGGCCTCCGGAGCTCCCTGGCTAGTCCCCTCCTTGGCTGCCTGCACTGCACGACTGCACCTACACGCACCCCTGCCGGCGCGCAGAAAGGCGGGTGGCGGCACCACCGCGCAGCAGAAGGGCTGGCGGCGGGGCGGCGTCCGGACTACATAGCTCCCCTGCCTCCCCGGCTGGCTGGCTCCGTGGTCCCTGACTCCCTGCACTGCACGGCTGCGATTAAATCGGTCAGTTACTCAGTTTTGTTTGGAAATTGGATTCCCATTCTCTAATCCGCATGAGGCAGGATATTGTAGAATACCAGAATGCAGATTGAATCTAGGAATAGGAACTGATGATATTATTTATCTACTGATTTGTAGATTGTAGATTTGCATTCCCCAATGCTCAATTGGTGTCCATGAATAAGAGGAGTAGGACACATGTACTGTTAGGCCATTGACATCTTTTTTCTCTCCCGCTCCTACACTAGTTAGGTATATTTATTTTATCAAGTTTGTTATGCCAATGTGTCTTAAATTGTGATGTATTGGTCTAAATCGTGCATTTTAAGCATTTCTATCGATATATGAACTATCGATATTGCAATTATCTCTATTATGTGTACTACACTGAGATTGAGTGGTATAAATGCTTACTAAGTGGCCTTAGGCGTCAAAATCCGCCGGCTTCGATCTCACCCTTGGATCGAACCACAAAAGCCATAGTACTACGTACTTTACTTTAAAAAAAATGGTGCCAAAACAGTTTTACTGTCACGCACATGCCCTCTCCTCCCCATGCAACTTGTTAGATTAAAAAAAAGAAAGATAAAAGGAAGCTAGATTTCAATTTACCAAAAAAAGAAAGATACAAAAAAAAATCCAGCTTCTCTTACTCTTATCCGGCTGATGTAATTAGATCCGTCTTTTTTAATCTTCATTCAAAAGGTAGATTTCATTACATCTCGGACTGTAGTGCACATTCGTCAAGGAACCAAGAATCAAGATTCCAATTTGCCTCCGCATGCATCCGACCCGGGTACACGGAGTCATATTCATCATCATAAGATGTCTGTAATTCCTGCCAACTTTTTCTTCCAAGAAATTACCAACACTATATGAAGAATAATGTTCGGCTATCCTTGAATAATGTTGTATTGAGAGAAAATAAGTCGATATAAGCCGAACATGCTCTAGATTCAGTAGGTTGTGTGTTTAGTGCCCGTACAAGCACAGAGCCTCAGAATTCAAAGTTGGAACACACCACAAAAGGAAGGTTGTGGAGTGGTAAATTTCTGTACATTGCGATGAGTTTCACTATCTCAGAGCCTCGGAACACAACTACGACTAGCACTAGTTTGATTTCTTCCTATCGTTTATCTAGAATGGATAAAATATATGAAGAATCAATAGTTGTAGCTCCAATTGAATTCAATGATATTCATATTCGGTTGAATGTCTGTTTTATAGGCAAAGACTTTATTCCAGACGGCTGACACGAAGCGCGCCAGCCCAGCCGGGCCGCACACGTGCGGCGGGGGCGAACCGACGCGCGCCCCACTCCGCTCGGGACGCGCCGCGCGCGCGTTCACTCAGTCGCGGGGCCCACTTTGTCAGAAGCAACTGTTCAAATTCTGGGAACCGCGCCCGTTCATTTCTACCCACTCGCATTCCCAGCCCGTTCATTTCTATCCTCTCCTCTCGCATTCCCATCCCGTCTCTAGGGTTTCTCTCTCTCGCACGGCGACCGGCGATTCCGAGGCGATTCGCGCTCCTCCTCGCGCCGCGCGCCGGCGACCCCCGCGGCGAACCTAATAGAGGTGAGGTCTCTATCAGAGATTCAGCGACGTCCTGCCATTTTTTTGTTCGCGGATCTGATGATGAACATTTTCGCCGACTTGTTTGACAGGACTCGCATCGAGGATTGTTGTTCGGGGGGGGGGAGGGAGGGGGGGGCGGAGATGAATCTCGCGGCGGTTGGAGTTCGGATGCGGTGCCGTAGCACGAGCGCCGCGCGGCGGATGCGGTGCTCGGGGGGTCCCCCCTCCGGTTCTTCTCGTCGGGCCGGGGGGATTTTTGGTGCTGCTTTGCGTTGGCGAGTTCGTTGTACGACTGCGGGTGCGCGTGCGAGGCGAGGAAGGAGGTTAGTCCAGTCCAGATCCACTCCATTTCCGGTCGTTTTCGAGAACCCCGGTGCCCCTGCTGATATGCCTTTTATGAATGTTTTTTGCCCTGTGGTAGGAATCTTTGTGTGCGCTTCTAGGGTAATGTCTAATTCGAACATCCCTCAGTGCTATGATGTACGCTTCGATGTGTTTTCGGGGGGGGGGATGGGTGGTGAACACCGATTCCGTTTTTTAGGGTTCATGACCCCCATGTTCCTAAGAACACGCATGATGCCTGATTTTGATTCGCTACCTTTTCACCCTTTTCCAATAGAGGTGGTCAGGGGGGATGGGGGGTGAGCACTGATTCTGTTTTTTTTTGGGTTCATGCTCCCCATGGTTTTTCCTAAGGACACGCATGATGCCCGATTTTTTCATTATTTCCACCTTGTTCTCATAGAGATGGTCACGGGGGGTGGGGGGGGGGGTTGCCCACGATTCGATATTTTTTTAGATTTTATGGTATATAAGATTTTTTTTTTGACGACGAGCCCGATATATGCATGATGTCCGTTTGACCACTCGGATAGGTACATACGACGTCGATTAGTGAACTAGTGTCCAAACCCCCCAAAAATATACGATGCATGATGTATCCGCAAAAATGGTTATCCGAATGTTTTCGGTGCAATCCATAGTTCGGTCTTTTTTGCGATGAGTAGAACCTATAGCATGCTGGACACTTTTTTTTTGCATTACCGAATCCGAGTGAATGTCATGTTATAGTGATAGTCATTTCGCAAATTAGCCCTGCTTTTTTTTCCAGGTAATTAGTGGGGGGGCGTAATGTGTCTATGCAACAATGTAGTATAATTCATTCAAAATTTTTTGTTATGATTTTTGGTAATTACATGGTTATATATAGGCAGTTATACAATTCTGTTAGTAACACTAGTTGTTGATACTACTGTTGATTTTATTTTGCTTCTGGCAACTAGTTTTCTATATGCGTATGTTTGCAATCACGGATTCTATGTGGTGCAACACAGTACTCGGCTGTGCATGTAGCTAGTATTTTTCGCTCATCTAATATGTGTTCATTGCTGGTTGGATTATTTTTTGCTTCTGGCGACTAACCAAATTGATTTGCAACCACTACTATATCGCATACTGGCTAGTGCTAAGTTGCTGTACATTTCTTTCTTCTTTTTTCCCTAGTGTCAACATTCTTCATGTGTGTAATACGATGTGCACCGTGCATGTGTGTAGTAGTAGTTTTTTCCTTTTTTTCCTTGGCCTAAACGATTAGGTTGAACCATGTAAGCATAGCCGACAAAAATCCACCAGAGTGGATTGGGCAGAGCGATTTTTTCCATATCGCTTGTGCGCTGTAACCCCGGTGTGGTGGCACTACATGGGTTGACCCAATTAGTAGGCCAAGGAATTAGAGTCTAGTTTTTTTTTTCTGTTTTTTGCAATCACATTTTTCAGATCCGTTCTAATCCCCTCTTTTTTTTCCTACACATGTAACGTGCTGTCTGCAAGGGTCGAGAGATCCCTGTGTGAACAAGGGGGGAGCTGTGACAATCATTCGTAAGGTTTGTTCTCTCAAAATTCAACCTTCGATGTAAGTAATTTTGTTTTTATTTTTTTGCGTGTGGCTTTATTGACCTTTTTTCAAGTAGCTCTAGATTACTGAATACGCGTATGCTAAAAATTTGACACGCATACTGAATATGTTACGCTGTATGTATCTACTTTTTCGAACAGTCAAAATCTTTTTGCTTCTGGCGACTAACCAAATTGTTTTGCAATCACTATTATACTGCATAATGGCTAGTGCTAAGTTGCTGCACATTTCCTTTTTCTTTTTTTCCTAGTGTCAACATTCTCCATGTGTGTAATTACAGTACGCAGCTTGCATGTGTGTAGTAGTAGTCTTTTTCCCCCTTCTTTTCCCTTGGCCTAAATGATTAGGTTGAACCATGTAAGCATAGCCGACAAAAATCCACCAGAGTGGATTGGGCAGAGCGATTTTTTTCCATATCGCTTGTGCGCTGTAACCCCGGTGTGGTGGCACTACATGGCTTGACCCAGTTAGTAGGCCAAGGAATGTTAGAGATCTAGGGTTTTTTTTTTTTACTTTTTTTGCAATCACATTTTTTTCGATCCATTCTAATCCCTTTTTTTCATACACATGTAACTGCCACAACAACTGTTTGCTTTGTGGAAGGGTTTTTCTTCGAGGAGCCGATACAATGGCAAGGAGGAAGAGGAGTGCCCCGAGACCGCCACCGGTGACAAACGCGGTACGCGCTTGCTTTTTTTTTACGTGTGATTTGAATAGCGAAGGAATAGTAGTAGGATGGATCTACTTTGACTACCATTCCATTTTTTCGTTTCTTACTAGCTTTTTTTTTTCGGGGTGTGAGGAACGGGGCATCACCTGCGAGGCTTGTAAAGGCCGAACGGAAGCATGACACCGAACGGCGCAAGATGATTGAAGATATCAACTTTGGAGGGCTACTTCGGATCTCATGCCATACCATCCCCTGCAGATCTCGCGAAATGGCTGCGCTTCTTGAATGTTTTGACCCGAAGCAATGGAGCTTGTGCTACTCTGGCGAGGGCGGGATACAGTTACGAAGAAGTCGTATCATATATCCCGGGGCGCCAAACGATGGAGGCGAAGTAGCGTACGATCTCCAAGGCGAAGCAATCAAGTTCATCAGCACAAAGTACAACATTGACCAAGGCACGGCTCCAAGGGTCGAAGAAATTTTCCAAAGGGTGAAGAATAGCAAGGTTGCAAACGAAGATTTTCTAAGGTCATGGGCGATGCTCGCAGTTTCAACATTCCCGTGCCCCACAACAAGTACGCACATAAGCCCCAGATGTTACCCCGATATCATGGACCTGGATCGTGTCAAGGATTTGAATTGGTCCAAGTTTGTTGTGAAGCATCTTAAGGACGCTGGTTCCAAACTCAACACAAAGGGATCAATCAAGGGATGCGTCTTCGTCCTTGTTGTAAGCACCTTATACGCTCCATATACTTTTTTTTCCAGCACAACATTTTTCTGTGTGGGGTTGGATAGGGCAGCAACTTAACGTTGTTTGGTACGCAAATTAGTATATTATTGTCCCTCAATTCAGTAGTCTGTCAAAGCAAATAAGCCTACCAAAAATTAATCAGAGTAATTTTTGTTGCACATTACACGCACACTGACCCCCCTATTTCTGTTGTTATTGTACGCAGATATTATACGCGATTCATTAGAAGCTCCTAGCTTGCATATCCCGGATATAACGCCAAGGGTAGCAAAGCATGGTCGAGGAAATTGCCGGATAAGCTTATGAGCCTAGATACTAATCGGGATGGATCATTTGGGAAACTAAAGGTATTTGGACAACGGCATCACCTTTTTTATTTTCTCGTAAATCTATTTTTTTCTCGCTCCATTGTTTTTTTGTTCTTATATTATTGATTGCTTTGTTCGGCTCAAGCATTCGGTTCACACAAGAGTACAAGAACCACTATTCAAGATGGATGATATTTTTCGGTTGTATGTTCTAAGGCCGAGGAATGTCGGTGAGGTAAAAACCATGCGGCACCAATCGCCCCCCCGATTTTTTCATCCACCCTTTTTTTATGCGCGGGCCGATGGTTTGTGTCGGTCATTTTATATGTTTTTGTAGGAAAAGAAGTTGCTTTCGGACGCCGTAGGGAAATGTGCGGAATCACGGATGCGATCGACAACTTTGTGCGGGAAGTTGGTGCAATACGAACCCGGACGCCCCCACACCCCCACACGGCGATGCAACACCATCATCATCCGGGTTAAGGAGATCCAAGAGAAGAAGGAGCACGCACATGAAGAACCACAAGAGGATGAAGACGGCGACTACGGCGAAACGAGAGGATGAATTGGGTGACGATGACGAAGAGACAGAGCTTGAAGACGAGGAAGAAGATGAAGATGGGTCAGGAGAAGAAGATGAGGCACATGAGGGAGATGATGAAGACGAGGAAGATGAGGAAGATGGAGAAAAAGTGGAAGAGGGACCAGCCAAGGAACCAAGCCCAAAGCGTCGCAAGACAGAGAACCAGAATGTTGGCAGTAGCAGGGCTGCATTGCACTCCATATCAGAGGGTAGCGAGGAAGATGCAGGGCATTCGGCCGGGACGAGCCCGGCGGCTATGCACACTGGGACGATCATGACGCAGCCGACAATACACCATTGAGTGTAAGGTTGAGGCAGTGAAGGAAGTAATCGAGCCTGCTCCCCTAGAGGTCATCCTCCCACCTACAGCCAAGGATAGAAAGGCTAGGTTAAGGTTGCCAGAAACACCGAAGGAGCCCAGCCCGGCCCCCCTCCTTCCAAATGAAAAGCGAGTTCAGCAGCAACAAGCAGCCACAAGAGGAGCAAGTCGGCCGATGATTCGTGCCAGGGACGAGAGGAACCAGAGCCAATTGCAAGGAGCAATTCAATGGATTTCACACCACCAGAAATAAACATAATGAAGTGGGTAGAGGAGGAAGAAAAACCACCTGTCGCGAACGGATTTCGAAGACCGATCACATGACGAGCCGGGGGTATGACTACTGGGACGGTTTTGATGAAGATGCGTTGAGGGAAATAGAAGAAAACGCTCTGAAGCAATTTCAATTGAAGAAATCACAAGTCAACCGGGATGATCTTTGCAACGTCAAGTCGGGGAAACCCAGAAGTTGGAAGTAAAGAAGTTGAGAAGTTAACTCCTCCAGCAGATGTTGAACCACGTACAACAACTGATGTTGAACCATCATCGGTCAATTCATCGGTTGCACTGCTTTCCATCTTGCCCCTAGGAGGGTCGTTAGGAAAACCGAGCTCGAAGTCCCCGTACACCGATGCCGCACCCGGAAAGGATTCAAGTGCGGCAAAGAAGTGCGCCACGTATACGACATGATTACGAAAACTCACCCGCATCCACCAAGGAACGGGGACTTAACCGACAAAGAGTATATGCTCATCCCCCCCTATCATACACTCTGAAACATCAAATTAACATTCCACATTACTCAAATTAGCAGCAATTAGCTACCATTTTAACTGTTTTTCCAAGATGTAACCCAAAGAATATGTGTTTTTCCAATTTTTTTGAGTTCAACTAACTTTTTCTTTTTTCTTGTGTAGCATCATAATCATCAATTTCGGCCATCTATTCATATACTTGGACGAGCTCGCAAATTCAGTGAAGCCGGAGGAGATCTCATCAACAACGTTGCGAGAGATTGGCATTTATGCAATTAATCCCAAGGGCGGGGCGCTTTGAAGCGGATTATGCCGGTACACCTATCCGTGAGTATTTTTTGTCCCGACCCTAAGGCAACTATTTTCTTCTTCTTTTTTTTTGCCAAAACGCCAAAATAAGATGAATGCGATTTAAATATGATACGGAATGTCGGTTACGCTATGATGCGATTCATGATGGCAGGTCCTTTTTTTCTTTTCCAGTCATGCTATGATCAAGTTCCTGCATATATTACAAAAATATATATGTGTTGAAAAGTTCTTGCAGATACATGTCTGAAAAGTAAGCAAGGAACATGTACTAGTCATGCGAAATTTTTTTTATGACACTAGTCATGTGAATTTGGTGCATTTTTTATGACTTCCCGGTCCCAGTTGAAGTTAGGTAATTTTTCCTTGTTGCTAGTCATGTGAATTTGGTGCATTTTTTATGACTTCCCGGTCCCCGTTGGAGTTAGGTAATTTTTTCCTTTTTGCTAGTAATTGAACTACAACTTAACATTCTTGAGACCTCAAATTAGCACCATTCATGTAACATCCTGGAATTTTTCCGGAATGTTAGCAATGCGAAAATGTGGATTTCAAAATTTCGATTTGAAATTGAGTGCATAATTAAAATATAAGGATGTCTTCTATGATTCTTCCCTGAAAATCTTAGATTTATTTTGAGCAAAATCATAAAATTTAGGAATTATAAAATGCTAGTGTGAGAACCTTGGATTTTATGGGATTTATTTCGCGTCTTAATTGTGTGTGATTCAAATTTGAATTCAAATTCAAATTCGAATCACAGTTTAAATAGGAGCTAGAGTTTAAAGTAAATAGGAAAAAACTTCCCTGCGCCTTGGGCCTCAACTCAGATCGCCAAGTCCTCTAGAACACCCTGAAATCCTTCTCAGGTTCGCACAACCGCCAGCCCAACTAGCCCCTTCGGCCCAACTCAGCCCAGCCGGCCTGCCTACCCTTCATCCCTCTCCTTGTTTCACTTACGTGCGGGCCCCAGCCGTCAGCCATCCCTTATCCTTTTTCCCTGCCTCTCTTCTCCACCGTGACGCACGCAGGGGGGCGAACCGCGCCCGCCCCGTGGCCGACGCCGGCCATGGCGCCCCCCCTCGCCGCGCGCGGCGCCCGGATGGCCTCCGCGTGCCCCCGAACGGGATCCCGGCCGCCCATTCGCGCCACACAAACCCTAGCGACCGCCCCCTTTAAAGCCGCCCCCAATCCTCTCTCCCGTGTCTTCGCGCCGCCGCCCATGGGGGATTTACCCCCGCCACCGCAAGGAGAGAGGGGGAGAGAGGGGGAAGGAGGCGCGAGGAGGCGGGGGAGAAGGCCGGAGGCCGCCCCGCCGGGCTGCCATGTCGCCGCCCGGCGCCGGCCCGTGACGGCCGACGGGGGTGAGGCGCAAGCCACGGGCGCCTGCCCGAGCCGCGTCCGGGGAAGAAAAAAAGAGAGGAGGGGCGGAAGGAGGAGCGGCGGAGGCCGCCGGTGGAGGAGCCGAGGCCGCCGCGCCGCCGGGACCGCCGCGTCGCCGCCGGCCCGCACCGCGACGCCACCGACCGCCGCCGCCTCGCGGAGCGGGTGAGCCCGACCTCCTCGCCTGATGGATGTTGCGGTGGTCTTCGAACCACTTGTGCTCCGCCAATGTCTAACCTTGTGCCTGCGGCTTTGATTCCAATGCCGTTCGCCCTGGAGCTGGAGCCGCCCGGGGGAGGGAGAAGCCGTCCGTGGTCAAGTCGCCACCGCGGGGTAGGAGCCGGACCTGCTGGAGATGGCGTCGTCCTGCTCTACTTCCCTTGCAGCGAGCCGAGCTCCCCATCATCTTCCACTGCTCGTCACCGCGCCGCCTCGCCGCCGTGTCCAGAACGCGAGGTGAGAAACCCCCTTCACCTTGATGTGGACCCGGCCTTCGAGCCGAGGATGGACCGAGCCTTGTGAGCTCGTTGTTTGTGTCGGGGACCGCCCCGGGGGTCCCCATAAACAACGGGGGGAACCCTCACTTAGATCCCCGCATCGAAACATGCTAAGCCTAACCATGCGGGAAACTAATCGTGCGGGACATGGCCTATGTGGCGGGGACTCGGAGGCCCACCAAGGCGGCCGGTCCGGAAGACCCCTCGAGCGAGGCTCCGCCTCGCCGAGGGCACGCTCCTCCTCGAGCGGACTCCGCCCCGTTCGAGGGGCGACCCTTCCCTCGAGCGGTCCCGCCCCGCTCGAGGGCTCGCACCCCCCTCGAGCGAGTCCCGTCTCGCTCGAGGGTCCGCTCCGCCCTCGGCCGGGGCCCGCCACCCTCACGGGCGCCCCGCACGCGTGCGCCGACCCCGTACTTGGGCATTTAACGCCACGACGCCGCGGGGCGGCGCCATCATGCGCCACTGGGCTCACGCCCGGTGCCGCCGCACCAACTCCCCGGGGAGGAGCCCATCCCCGCCACGTGGGATGGACCGTGTGCGGTACGGCCGGTGTCGGTCCGTGACACCGCGCGCCCACTCTTGTACGACTAACGCGCCCGACCCTCGAAGGGGGCCGGGCGCACCCTCGATTCACTTTCCCGTGACCTGCGGGGTTAGGTGAGGGGCGCTAGGCCGGTGGATGGCCATCCCGGCCACCGTAACGGCGCGGCCGCCGTGCCCGTGGGTGCGGGCGCACGCCCGACTCCGCGGCGCACGCCGGGCCCTTGCGGCAACCACTCCACTACCGCGAGCTCATTGGGAAGGAACGCCGTTCGCCCGCTCCCCGTACCCCGTACCGGCCATCATCGGCACCTCCCTCGAAGCCTATCGAGAGGACGCCATCGCCATCCCCGCCTCCTACCCTCGAACCGCCACTTTGTTCGGGTACAAGGTAGGCCATCATGGCCGGATTGCGGCGAAGATCGTCCGGACGGCCGCCCATTCTACACCGTAGCACGACGTGCTCCCTCACGTAGCTAGGTAGCGCGGCGTGCATGTAACCCGTCGCCCCTTGGCCTATAAAAGGGGGAGGCGAGCCCCCGGCCGCGGGGGGGGGGGGGGGGGGCGGGTGAGAGGAACACAACACATCGTGCACTCACTCTCTTATTCTCCCACAACATCTCCGGCCACTCTCCCGGGGACTTGGAAGCCACGCTTCCTCTCCCACCTTGCTTGTACTTGCCCCACTACAAGCACCCCCCGGTGCCGAGCAATACGGTGCCACGAACACGCCCCTGCTGGACGTACGGCCCCCTCGGCGGGAACCGGGATAAAACCTTGTGTCATTTGTTGCTTAGCATCGACCATTGAGGGATAGACCTAGGCGCTATCTACCGGTTAGTGTCGGGACCATATTCCGCACCGACAGTTGGCGCCCACCGTGGGGCCAACGAGCGCCTAAGGTCATTTCGTCAACTCCCTCCATGGTGATTCGCACTGAGTGCCGTGCTACGCGCTACAACATGGGTAGCTCGGACCCTCTCCCGGCCGGGTTCGAGATCCGCTTCGGAGACTTGAACTTCCAGGCCACGGGGAACGGCTATCTCATGCGCCTCACCAATCGTGAGGAGCTTCGCGCGCGGCGCGAGCCGCGAGGCCGGTCCGCTCCGGTCTCCGCCGCACGCACGACACGGCGCGGCGCGCCGCAGGGCACGGATGCGCGGGTCCGTTGGCGCCGCGACGCCGTCGTCGCTGCGGGCTACGCTCACGCCGGGCGCGGTCCGGCGGCGGCAAGGCGCGCGCCGCCGCCCAACGCGGTGCGCCCACCATCACAACGACCGCCACCGCCCGGTGGGGACCGCGTGCGGTCTCGGGACCGCGCATCCCCATCGGGGCTGCGTGGCGCCACGGCGGCCCATAACGCCAACGTGAACACGACGATGCGCCGGGTTCCACACGGCCGCCACGTCTTCGTCGCCGGGGATCCCGGCACCCCGGCCACGGACGAGTCGTCCCCGGGCTCCGTCGACATGATGCCACCCGCCAACCGCCACGGGTACGCGGAATGGGGACTTCTCGGCGTGCGGGACCCGGTCGCGTTCGGGCGCTTCCTCGACGCCACGGACTGCGGTTTGGGCGCTCCCGACGACTCCCGGCACCGGGAGCTACGACCCCACGCGGGAGTGTTGCGCCGTCATCACCAACGACCGGCCAACGCCGCCGGCGCGGCGGGCGCGGGAGACGGGGGGGTCACGCCGCCCCGGGGAGCGCCACGCGCCTCGCCGCGGGGCCGGCGCTCCCGCCGGGGCCGACGTCGACGCACGGGCGGCCCAAGCCCGCGAGCTTGAGGCCAAGGCCGGCGGAGGAGTGCGGACGGTGCGGGCGCTCCGCGCCTCGATGGCGGGGGAGGCCCTCGCGCGCGGCGAACGCGCGCGGGAGGCGGGCCGACAGTCCGTGACCGCCTCAATCCCGTCCCCAACGTCGACAATGCGGATACTCCGCCACGGGCGAGCCAAAAGCTCATCGCCGCCGCGGCGTTGCTACGCGCCATGCCGGCACCATCGACCCCCGAGGCTCGAGACATGCACCGCGAGGTGCGGACTCTCCTTGAGCAAGCGGCCGTCCGGCAGGCCGAGAGCTCGGCCTCACGCATCCGCCAACGGGGGGGACACACGGGGTGATGATCCCGCACCGGGAGGCGAACCCTCGGTGCACGTAGGTCAACCTGGCCGCGACCGGGGACGCACGCCGGCCAAGGAACGGCTCCTCGACACGCGCGGGGGCGGGATGGCGATGCCCGCAACGTCATCAACGCCGGGCACACCCGGCAAGGCGGACGCGCGAGCGGCTAGAGGCTACCACCCTCGAAGGGGTGGACGCTACGACGGCGGTGAGGATCGCTCCCCGACACCGGAGCCCCCGGGCACCCGTGTGTTCGGCGGGAGATCCGCACGGCGGCGTTCCCCCGGCGCTTCGTCGGCCCTCGACGATCGTCAAATACAACGGGGAGACGGACCCTCGTGTCTGGCTCAACGACTACCGCCTAGCTTGTCAGCTGGGCGGGGCCACCAACGACGAAGTAATCATCCGCAACTTGCCCCTGCATTTGGGCGACGCCGCCGGGACATGGCTCGAGCACCCGCCCGCCGCCCGGATCCATAGCCGGGACGATCTAGTCCACACCTTCGTGGGCAACTTCCGGGGCACGTACGTACGCCACGGGAACTCCTCGGGATCCGCGCTCCGCACGCGAGCCGGGCGAATCGCTACGGGACTTCATACGGCGCTTCTCCAAGCGGCGCACGGAGCTCCCCGGCGTGGCACAATCCGAGATCGTGCACGCGTTCCTCGAGGGCACCACGTGCGGGACCTTGTGCGCGAGCTAGGAGCGCGGCCCGCCCACGGACTCGAACGAGCCGTTCGACATTGCCACCGGCTTCGCCTCGGGAGAGGAGGCCGTGGGGGCAATCTTCGACGGCAAGAAGGGCAAGCGCTCGAGGACGCGCCCGCGGAGGCGGCGGGTCCAAGGAGCCGCGCCGCAACGACAAGCGGGGCAAGAAGGTGAAGAAGCCGCGCCGCGAGGCGCGCGAGCGAGGGCGCAACGGCGGCAACGCCGAGGCCCTCGGCCGTCGACCGGCCCGACGGGGCCCTCGGCCGGCTCCTCGAGGCCCGGGGGTGTTCGACGACATGATGAAGAAGCCATGCCCCTACCACAAGACCCCCGTAAACCACACTCTTGAGCGGTGCGACATGCTCAAGAAGTTCTATGGCCGTGCCGCCGCGAAGGAGGCGAGAGGCCAAGAAGGATGGGGGCGATGGCGACGCGGGTGGTTTCCCCGCCGTCGAAAATGTGTTCCTCATCTTTGGGGGACCTACCGTCGACATGTCGACCGGCAACGCAAGAAGGAGCGGCACGAAGTCCTCGCCGCGAGAGAGGGCACCTCCGGCCTTTCTCAACCGGTCGAAGGATGCCATCACCTTTAGCCGGGATGATCACCCAAACCGCATCCCGAACCGGGCCGGTACCCACCGGTGGTCGATCCCATCATTGGTAACGCCGGTTTTCGAAGGTCCTTATGGACGGAGGCGGTAGCCTCAATATCCTCTTCGCGCATACATTGCGCTGATGGGGATTGGGCTGGACCGGCACGCGGCCCGGCACGAAGCCGTTTCACGGCATCGCGCCGGCAAGCGGGTTCGGCCCCTCGGGCGGATCGATGCGCCCGTCCGGTTTGGGACCCCCAAGAATTTCCGCAAGGAAACCCTCACCTTCGAGGTGGTGGGATTCAAAGGGGCCTACCATGCCATCCTTGGGCGACCATGCTATGCCAAGTTCATGGCGGTCCCCAACTACACGTACACGAAGATGAAGATGCCGAGTCCAAACGGCGTCATCACCGTCGGGTCATCGATCGAGCATGCATTCGGCTGCGATGTCGAGTGCGTGGAACATGCGGAGGCACTAGCGGCTGGATGAAGCGGCGGTGAACACACCGGAGAAGATGGTCAACGACGACCTCGGCTCCACCACCAAACACATCGGCACCTTCGAGGCCGCCGAGCAAACCAAAGGGATCCCCCTCGAGCCGTCGGCCCCCGAGGGCAAGGCGTTGAGGGTCGGTTCGACCCTCGATCCTAAATAGGAAGCCGGTGCTCGTCGACTTCCTCCGCGCCAACGCCGACGTCTTCGCGTGGAGCCCCTCGGACATGCCAGGCATCCCGAGGGAGGTCGCCGAGCACTCCCTTGATATCCTGCCCAACGCTCGCGCCGTGCAGCAGCGGCTGCGCCGCTTCGACGAGGAGCGGCGACGGGCGATCGGAGCGGAGCTGCGGAAGCTCCTCGAGGCCGGGTTCATCAAGGAAGTGTTTCACCCTACGTGGCTAGCTAATCCTGTGCTTGTAAAAAAGAAAAATGGGAAGTGGAGGATGTGCATAGACTACACTAGTCTCAATAAAGCGTGTCCAAAAGTTCCCTTTCCTTTGCCACGTATAGATCAAATCATTGATTCTACGGCGGGTGTGAATTGCTCGTTTTCCTCGATGCCTACTCGGGATATCACCAAATAAAAATGAAGGAGTCCGACCGGCTCGCGACTTCGTTCATCACACCGTTCGGGACGTTCTGTTACGTCACGATGCCTTTGGCCTCGAAACGCGGGCGCAACATATCGGCGGCGCATGCGGCACGTTTTTGGGGACCATATCGGGCGGACGGTCGAGGCTTACGTGGACGACATTGTCGTCAAGACCGAGAAGGCGGACGACCCGGTTAGCGATCTTGGCATCGCGTTCGACCGCCTACGGGCAAACGGGGTCAAGCTAAACCCCGAAAAATGTGTCTTTGGAGTGCCGCGGGGCATGCTCCTAGGGTACATCGTCTCCCCGGCGGGGAATCGAGGCCAACCACGAAAAGGTCGCGGCCCTCGAGCGAATGGGTCCAATTCGGGACCTCAAAGGGGTGCGAAGGTGTTGGGGTGCCTCGCCGCCTTAAGCCGCTTCGTCTCGAGGGCTCGGTGAGAAGGGCTCCCCCCTCTACGGGCCGCTCAAGAAGCACGAGCGCTTCTCTTGGACCGCCGAGGCCCGGGGAAGCGCTCGACAAGCCGAAGGCGTCTCCGACGCACGCCCCAATCCTTACGCCGCCACGAGACGGCGAACCCCTCCGGCTCTACGTGGCCGCAACCACCCGGGTGGTCGGCGGCGTGATCGTCGTGGAGCGCACGGAGGAAGGGCATGCCTTGCTCGTGCGAGGGCCGGTCTACTACATCGGCGAAGTCTGTCGGACACAAAGACACGCTACCCCCGAGTCCGAGAGAGGCTGTTGTACGCGGTAGTCCTCGCGCGGCGCAAGCTCCGCCACTACTTCGAGGCCCACCCCCGTTACGGTGGTCTCCTCCTTCCCGCTAGGAGAGATCATTCGCAACCCCGACGCGGCGGGCGAATTGCCAAGTGGTCCGTGGAGTTGATGGGCGAGACGCTCGCCTACGCTCCGCGCAAGGCCATCAAATCGCAAATCTTAGCCGATTTCGTCGGCGAGTGGACGGACACGCGAGCCGCCGCCCCCTCGGGTTCAAGCGGACTGCGGACCCCGTTCTTCGACGGCTCGGTGATGAAGACGGGGAGCGGGCGCGGGCCTGCTCTTCGTGTCACCCCTCGGGGAACACATGCGCTACGCAGTGCGCCTCCACTTCCCCGCATCCAACAATATGGCGGAATACGAGGCCCTTCTCTCGCGGCCTCAAAATCGCCATTGAATTGGGCATCAAGCGCCTCGACGTGCGAGGGGGATTCGCGGCTCGTGATCGATCAAGTCATGAAGAACGCGAGCTGCCACGACGACAAGATGGAGGCTTGCGCAAAAGCCGTGCGGGTCCTCGAAGACAAATTCTACGGCATCGAGCTTAATCATGTACTCCGCCGGTACAACGAGGAAGCGGACGAGCGCGGCAAAAATAGCGTCGGGCGGATCACCGTTCCCCCGAACGTTTTCGCACGCGACATCGCGCGGCCCTCGGTCACCTTCGAGCCCTACCCCTCGAGCGACGGCGGACCCTCGGGGGCTCCCTCGAACCCCGGCGGGTGCGGAACCCATGGAAGAGGACCCCTCGAACGAGGCGTATGTGCTCTCCCTTCTCGAGGGGTACGGCTCCCACGAGGGCGTCGCGATGGACATCGAACCGGCTCCCCGTCCGGGCGGACGGCGGGAGAAGTACATCGCTCGGATTGCTCGAGGGGAACTCCCCGAAGGCCGGGCCGCGGCCGGGCGCATCGCCGGGATGGCCAAGTCATTCACCCTCGTCGACGGCGAGGCCGTGCAAGCGCGCCGCGTCGGGCATCCTCCGGCGATGTATACCCATCCCCGAGGGGCGCGAGCTCCTACGGGACATCCACGCGGGAATGCGTGGCCACCACGCCGCGCCACGCACCCCCTCGTTGGCAACGCGTTCCGCCGGGGCTTCTGCGGCCTACCGCGGTCACGGATGCCAATGAAATTGTGCGCACACGCGAAGGTTGCCGGTTCTACGCCCGCAAATCCAACTTGCTCCGCTCACGCCACCGCAAACAATCCCCGTCACATGGCCGTTCGCCGTGTGGGGGTTGGACATCGTCGGGCCCCTACGAAAGGCGCCGGGGGCTTCACCCACACGCTTGTCGCGATCGACAAGTTCTCCAAGTGGGTGGAGGTGCGCCCCATCACGAATTTGAAGGCCGAGCGGGCGGTCACGTTCTTCACCGACATCGTCTACCGCTTTGGAGTGCCGAACTCCATCATCACGGACAACGGGTCCCGGTTCACGGGCGGAAGTTCTTGGAGTTCGCGACAAGTTCCACATCCGCGTGGATTGGGCGGTCGTGGCACACCCACAGACCAACGGCCAAGTAGAGCGCGCCAACGGCATGATTCTACAGGGCCTCAAACCCCGAATTTTCGACCAGCTCAACAAATCTGGCCGGAAATGGCTCCAAGAACTACCAGCAGTCGTGTGGAGCCTAAGGACAACCCCAAGCGAGCCACCGGTTCACCCCGTTTTCTCGGTCCATGGCGCGGAGGCCGTCCTCCCCACGGACACGGAATATGGGTCGCCCGAGATTCGAGGCTACGACGAAGAGGCTAACCGGCGAGCCCGCGAGGACTCACTAGACCGGCTAGACGAAGTACGCCTCGTGGCGTTGATGCACTCCGCAAGGTATCAACAATCCCTACGACGCTACCAAGCACGCAAGATACGTCGCGAGGATTTCGCCGAAGGGGATCTAGTCCTAAGGCTACGCCAAGACAACCGAGGGCGCCACAAGCTATCACCCCCATGGGAGGGACCCTACGTCGTGGTGAAGGTGCTCAAGCGGGCACGTACAAGCCGGCCAACGAGGACGGCGAAGAACTCACCAACGCTTGGAACATCCAACGGCTACGTCGTTTCTACCCTTAGCTAGGATTTCCAAGTTTCTTCTGTTGTAAAAAACGCATGGCCAACACCCCGACTTGGTGTCACCTATGTAAATACTCCACGCCTAATAAAAGGGCAACTCGACTTTCCCCCGAAACCCAAGTTACCCTCGGGGGCTACCGCGGCCCCCCCCCCCCCCCCAAATGGTCCCATTTTTTCGCGCAAAAAAAACGTAACAACACGCGCTAAGTTTGTTTCCTACTTCAACCTCGAGCCATGATTCGAACAGGGCGCAGGCGGCACAGCGGAAGGAGCGTGCGAGCCAGAGACAGCCTACGCCGCGTGGCTATGGCCCGTCTCTCTCGCCTCCAACCCAGCGGGCCCCTTGCGAAAAACGAACTCCCCTAACTAGAATCTACCCAGGAAGAAGGAGAAACAAAAGGCGTAATAAGCAAACAACTTCATTTACAAGCAACGCTTATGTTCGCAAGACGACTTGTTTATTTACAAAAAGGCCACGAGGCCGAATTCCGATACACGTGAACAAAAAAAACGGGCCTAGCGCCCCGGATGCTTCTCTCGGCGGGTGGGGCGGCGGCATCGGCGGCGTCCGGGAAGAGGAATTCTTCGAAGGCCTCGGCGAGCGACCCGCGGCGTCGGCGGCAAGCGCGCGTCCGCGCGCTCCATGGCCACCTCGTCCTCGACGCCCTCGGGCACGATATAGCCCTCCGCCCGGCGCCTCAAGGTTGACCTCGTAGTGGGATCGCACCACTCCGAGGGCCTTCCCGGACGCCCAAGTGCAACGCCCGCCGCATCCGCTCCGTGACGTGGCCGCCGAGGGCGCGCGGGCGGCCGGCTAGCGAGCGCCGCCCGGGCCTCGCCTTCCTCGACGACGCGGCAAGTCTCGAGGGCCGCGTCACGCAGCCTCCCCGGCCTCTCCGCTCGAGGGGAGTTGTAGGAAGCTCGCAGGGCCTCGGCCCGCCCGGCGGCGTGCCCCAAGGCCGTGCGCAAGCCCGGAACCAACGAGACGACAAGAAATCGAAAGGGAGAAGCGAACCCTCTAAAGCAAAAAACCAACAAACGAGTCGAAAAGTCTCACCCTCGACTTGCTTCCTCTCCGGATCGAGGTCGCGGCGCGCGGACTCGAGTGCGCGCCTCGAGACGCCGTACGGCCTCGCCTTGCTCGCGGAGGGCCGCTCTGGTCGGCGTTGTTGATGCCGAGCGTGAGCGCTTCATCCTCAACCTTGGAGAATGCGGCGTTCCGCTCCTCCGGCCGACTTCTCCCGCACGCTTCGCGAGCAACGCGCTCCCCGCTCCCGGCGCCGTTCGGGCGTCGCCGAGGGCAGCCTCGCTCTTGCCTGGGAGCCGCCCCTCGCCCCCCGGCGGGCGACGCGCTCTCGCCGGAGCCGCTCCTCGCCGACGACGAGGGCCGCGGCCTTGGCGTCAAGGGCGGCCTTCGGGTCATCGGCCTCCTTGGCGCGCTCGCTCCGGCCCCGCGCGCCCGCTCCTCGGCCGCGCGCCTGCCGCTCGCGCCCCCTCGAGCGACGTGCGGAGCTCCCGGGTCTCCGCGCGAGCGGTGGCCACCTCCGCCCTCCCGCTTGGCGGCCGGCGTCCGCGTCTTGTCCGAGTCCTCGCGCGCGTTCCACGGCGCCTCGTCGCGATCGACGAGGGCCGCGCGGGTCCGCTCGAGACTCGAGTGACGCGCCGTGTCTCCGCCTCGAGTTCTCGGGAAGCACGTCGCACCACGCCATCGCCCGGTACATCGCCCGGCGTGTCCGGCGTCCCCGAGAGCATCCGCAAGCGCGTCGAAAGCGCCGCATCGCTCCCGGAGCCGGCGGGCCTCGGCGTTCACCCGGTCGAACGCGTCGTACTTCTCGTGGGCGCGCGCGCTCGAGCTCCCCGGCATACACACATCGAATCTCGTAAGTGCCAAGGCTTGAATGCGGCACACGAAAACGAAAAAGGAAGAGAGACGAGCAACCGCGGCTCACCTGGAAGACGAGCCAGGCCGGCCGCCGTGGACCTGCAGCGCCTCGTTCAACGCACGGTTGAGCGTGGCGCCGTGGTTCCGAGCTCGCCCCCGCAGCTCTCGCTCCCCCCTCGGCGTCGGCAAACGCAGGGGGGATCCTCCACGGCCCCCCACACCCCGGGCGGAGCGACCGGCGTGGGAGGACGAGGCCTCGGCATCATGCCCTCGGCCCCCCACTACCATGCGACCCTCGCGCCGCCTCACGAGGGCCCCCTCCCCGGGGGGTCGGGGGGAGTTCGTGGGCCGCCTAGCCCACCTGGTTCCACCCGGGCGGCGGGGAGTCATCCGAGAGCTCCACCACCTCCGCCCGGAGACCGCCGGCGGGGGAGGAGCCGCTCGCTCCGCCTCCGCCGGCGCCCCCACCTCGCGCCTCCGCGGCCACGGCGCCCGTAGTGGCGCCGTCGCCGCCACCTCCGGCCGTGCCGCCGCATCGGCGGGGCGCTCTCGCGAGGTTGCGCCCGCTCCGCCTCCTCCGCGGGGGCCGTCACCGCGGGCGGCACCTCCACCGTAGCCACCGCCGCGCCCCGCGCCTCCATGGCGACCGGCGCCGGCCGCCCCCGGCGACCTGCGGGCCGCGCCGCGGCAGGGGCCGATCCGCCGGCCGGGGCCTCGAGGCCCCGGCCCGGCCTTGCGAGCTCGTGCCCGCCGCCGCGCTTGTCCCCGGCGCGACCCCCCTCGACGAACGCCGCCGGTGGGGATCGATGCGTCCGTCCTCGGCACCTTGGCCGGCGCAAGAGGAGGAACGGTGGGCACCGCCCGCGCGGACACGAACGGGGGTTAGAGCATCTAATCACCAACAAACTAAAACCAAACAAAGGAAGACAAAGCTCCTTACCTCGCGAGGAAAAGGCCCGCTTCCTTTTCCTCGAGGCCTCCGCGGACGAGGCCGCGCGGCGGCCGCGCCCGCCGCAGCGCCTCCCCGACGGCGCCGCCGCACGCACGGGCACGCCCGCCCGGTGCGCGGGCGCGCCCGATGCCGCACCCTCCGAAGAAGCCACCGCGCGCGGGGGCACGCTTGCCCCGCGCGCGCGCACGCCCGCCGACGCGCCCCTTGACGACAACGCGCGCGCGCGCGGACGCGCTCCCTCCGCGCGCGGGCACGCTCGACGCGCGCACGGCGCGTCGTCCGCGCGCGTGCCTCCGCGGCACGCGCGCGCACCTCCGCGCGCGCGCGCCGCCCCCGACGACGAATGCACCGGCGGCGGGCGCCGGTGCGCCCGCCCCGGACGAAACCACCCCCGACGCCGGCGCGGGTTCCGCGACGGGGCGCGAGGCGCCACCCGTCCGAGGGGCCCTCCCCCCTCGGACTCTTCCTCCCTCGTCCTCGCTCCGAGGACGAGGGCTCCCTCGATATCCCGGGAGGAGAGCCCCGCCTCCTCGCGCCGCCGCACTCCGCGGACCGTCGGTCGCGCGCGCTTGGCGACGCCTGGCGTGCTCCCTCTTGCGCGCCGCCCGCTCCTGCTGCTCCCGCTGCGCCGCCCGGCCGAGCGCACGGGAATCGGGGGTGGGTGGAACGGATTTGGCGATGTTGAACTCCACCAGCTGCGCACAAGAGTGACAATGGCGAATCAAGAGACGAAAGCAAAACCAAGAACTAATACGAAATCAGGAACCCAACTCACCCGCGGGCCCGTAGGGAGCATCTCGATGTCCCACGGGGGTCCGACCCGCCGAGTGGCGGCGTCCGGGTGTCGACGGCGCTCCGCGCCCGGGTGAGCGCGTACGGCCGCTCCGGCGGCGTTGGGAGCATCCGCGATCTCGCCACGTCGACGGGGTTGGCCGCCTCTCGTCATCTCGAAGATGCGGAGCGGCCTCTCCATCAACGGCACGATTCGCCGGTGATGAAGGAAGGCGAGGACGCCCATCGCGTTGAGCCCTTCCCCTCGCCGGCCGCCGCGGGCGGCGAGGACGGACTCTTGCCGCGCCCGATGTTGGGCCGTAGACACCCCGTAGCCCCAGGAGGCGGGCCTCTCCTTGAACACCCGCCCGGTGTAGGGGGAAGGCCGGGCTCGGCGTTGCGTAGATAAAACCATCCCCGCTCCCAGCCGGCGTTGTTCGTCGTCATGGTGCAGGGGATGTAGAAATCCTTGAGCGCCCCCGCAGGGCCCGGCGACATCCCGCCGGCCGCGCACCGCGCGGCGGGTCCTCGGCTCCGATGTGGGCCGCGTGACGAGCTCCCCGCGGAAAGGTGAACCCGCAGCTCCCGCCTGACCGGGATCCCCGGGGTACCCTTCGCGGACACCCACGAACGTGGCCGCCTCGCGAGATCGCGTTGGGGGCGAAGTTGTGCGCCTCCACCCCCGTAGTAGTGGCACATTGCCCGCATGAAGGTACTCGCCGCGCGTTGAAGCCGCGCTCGTGGTAGCGGAGGAAGCTCACCACGTAGCCCTCCCGGCGGGTTGGGCTCGAGGTGCGTCGCCGGCGGCACGATCCACTACGCCGGCGCCCTTCTTCGTTGGGCGACACCGGCGGCGGCGACCGGCCGCCAAGCGCGAGCCGGTCACCGTCGACCTCTCCCCGTGCGTACGGCTCCGGGATCCTAATGGGAAGCCGAGGCGGCGCCATGAGGGGGGACGAGCGAATGCGAAGGCGAAGGACAAGGAAACGAGGAAAAAGCTCTAGCGGCGAGACCGCGCGGTGGCGAGAGCGAGGCGAAGGCGAAGGGACGGGGGACTGAAAGTGGTAAGGTGCCAAGGTAAAAAACCGCCGTCCACACCTCCCCGCAGTTTTATAGGCACCCGGCGAGCCCTCCCGCAGCGGACGCCCCGCCGCATTAACCGGCAGGAATCTTTCCATCGCGTCGACGGGCGGGCCCCACCACGACCGCAGGCGGCTCTAACACCGCAGGCGGGTCATCATTACGGCAAGACCGGCGGTGACCGAGGCGAAACCGTCACGTCCGCCGGCCACGCCGCCCACTACGCGCGCGCGCGGCCGCAACGCCTAAAAAGGCGCGCCCCCGCGCCGCAAAACCGCGGCCACGACCGCAAGGCAATTAAATGCCCGGCCCCTTGCCAAGCAAGGAGAGCCCTCGAGCGCGGCATGACCCTCAACTCGAAACAAAGGCGACCCTCGGTGGGGTGTCGGGCGTGAGAAGGTCGCCGGGACTCGCTCGATGTAGAGCAGGCAACCGCGGCACCCATGCCACGTAAAACCCTCGAGCGGCATGACCCTCAACTCGAAACAAAGGCAACCCTCGGTGGGGTGTCGGCGTGAGAAGGTCGCCGGGACCCTCGCTCGATGTAGAGCGAGCAACCGCGGGCACCCATGCCACGTAAAACCCTCGAGCGGCATGACCCTCACCCCGAGACAATGTCAACCCTCCAAAAGAAGGCACGCGCGTAAGAGGAGCGCCCGTGTCACGCTTGAAATAGAGCGGCACCGAAAGCACTCATGCCGCGCCATGCCACCAACCGACACCTCGAGGGTCGGCACGTCCGGACCCTCGACGGACGCAAACGCGAAAAGACGGGCCGCCCATACACGGCCCCGCACGGCCTTACCGATCGGAGGTTCGAAGCCCGACCCTCGACGGGTTCGAACGGCGCCCCGCATCACGCAGTTAGGGACGACGAGGGCACGCGCATTCGAGCCGTTCCTCGAGCCCGTCGGCTCGAGGGTGCCCCACATGTCGTGTTCGAGAGCCGGCCGAGGGCGCCCTAGCCGGGGGATCCCACCGAGGGAGAGCTTCCGCGCCCTCGGTCCCTAGCGAACGGGACCGAGCCCCACCTAGCAAACCCACGCAAGCGCTTCCATGGACGTGTCTCCGACCGCGCAGCCTACCCTTATCGAACGGGGCATGGACGTCCACTTGAACCACCCGCTAGCAGCTCGACGAGGAATCCGCGATTCGTGACCCGTTCGATGGGAGTCGTGGAGACCTCACCCTCCGTCCCGCGGAGGGACGGCGAGGGCGCGTTAAAAAACAAGTCGTCAGGCTCGACCCGATCGCCTCGAACGGGCCAAGGCTCGGGGGCTTGACGCGCGGCTACACCTCCTTGAAATTGCACCCGCCGGAGACAAGGGACAGGGGAGCGTGCACCCCCGATGCCGCCGAAATATCGCCGATGCCGGCTGGCATATGTGCCACGCCTTCTCGACCAAATTGCTCGCGGTTAACCCCTGCAGGAGAGCCCACACTCCTGCAGGGCTTCGGGGCTGGACCCGCGGGTCCGCCGACGCGGCCCCACCGAAAGCGTTCGCAAACAAGGAGGGAAGAACGTCCCATCGATAGGTTCCGCATCCGCGGGAACCTCAATGGCAAACCCGCAGATGCTCGGGGGCTACTGTCGGGGACCGCCCCGTGGGTCCCCATAAACAACGGGGGAACCCTCACTTAGATCCCTGCATCGAAACATGCTAAGCCTAACCATGCAGGAAACTAATCGTGCAGGACATGGCCTATGTGGCGGGACTCCCGGAGGCCCACCAAGGCGGCCCGCTCCGTAAGACCTCTCGAGCGGTGCTCCGCCTCGCCCGAGGGCACGCTCCTCCTCGAGCGTACTCCGCCCCGTTCGAGGGGCGACCCTTCCCTCGAAGCGGTCCCGCCCGCTCGAGGGCTCGCACCCCCCCTCGAGCGAGTCCCCGTCTCGCTCGAGGGTCCGCTCCGCCCCCGGGCCGGGGCCCGCCACCCCTCACGGCGCCCCGCACGCGTGCGCCGACCCCGTACTTGGGCATTTAACGCCCGACGCCGCGGGGCGGCGCCATCATGCGCCCCGGGCTCACGCCCGGTGCCGCCGCACCAACTCCCCGTGGGAGGAGCCCATCCCCGCCACCGTGGGATGGACCGTGCGGTACGGCCGGTGTCGGTCCCGTGACACCGCGCGCCCACCACCGTACGACTAACGCGCCCGACCCTCGAAAGGGGGCCGGCGCACCCTCGATTCACTTTCCCGTGACCCCGCAGTTAGGTGAGGGGCGCTAGGCGGTGGATGGCCATCCCCGGCCACGCGTAACGGCGCGGCCGCCGTACCCGTGGGTGCGTGTGCGCACGCCCGACTCCGCGAGCGCACGCCCGCACCGCAAGAACCACTCCACTACCGCGAGCTCATTGGGAAGGAACGCCGTTCGCCCGCTCCCCGTACCCCGTACCGCCCATCATCGCACCTCCCTCGAAGCCTATCGTAGGACGCCATCGCCATCCGCCGCCTCCTACCCTCGAACCGCCACCTCGTTCGGCACAAGGTAGGCCATCATGGCCGGATTGCGGCGAAGATCGTCCGACGGCCGCCCATTCTACACCGTAGCACGACGTGCTCCCTCACGTAGCTAGGTAGCGCGGCGTGCATGTAACCCGTCGCCCCCTTGGCCTATAAAAGGGGGAGGCGAGCCCCCGGCCGCGGGGGGGGGGGGGGGGGGGGGGGGGCGAATTGAGAGGAATACAACACACCGTGCACTCACTCTCTTACTCTCCCACAACATCTCCACCACTCTCCCAGGGACTTGGAAGCCACGCTTCCTCTCCCACCTTGCTTGTACTTGCCCCACTACAAGCACCCCCGTGCCGAGCAATACAAGTGCCACGAACACGCCACCGCCGGGACGTACGGCCCCCTCGGCGGGAACCGGGATAAAACCTTGTGTCATTTGTTGCTTAGCATCGACCATTGAGGGATAGACCTAGGCGCTATCTACCGGTTAGTGTCGGGACCATATTCCGCACCGACCGGTTGTGTGTTGCCTCGCCGTCCCGCATCGCGCCGCCGCGCGTACCCGCCGTCGCTTGAGAGCCTGGCCATCGAGCCGAGCCGGTCGTTTTGCGAGTGCCGCCGCCGTCTTCGTCGCGCGCGCTCCCTTGCCTTGCAATGGTGTCGTACCTTTGTTCCGACGAACGCACGCCGAGTTCGGCTCGCCGTCGGCACCCACACACCGAGCACGCCACCGTCGAGCGAAGGCCCCGCCTTTTTGGGCCGGGGAGTTGTGCGAGCACGGACCCTCGTCGTGCGCACTTCCCCGCTCGCCGTCGCCCTGTTTATGTCCCTGGTTGTGCACATGTTGTTGGCGTTGTGCCATCGCCACGGCCGTGCCGCCGACCTATACCAAAGACAAGCTAACACCGACTTGCGCACACGCGAGGTCGATCGCCGGCGTATGTCCCCAACCAACGCCGCCGGCCGTTCCTCGCCGTTCTCCCCGTCCTTGTTCCTTGCCTAGTGCACGCCATCAATTTTGTGTCGCCGCCAAGGCCGAGCCGTCGGCGTTCGGCACGCACACATACGCACACAACCGAGAGGCCGAGCCCCCCGCTTCACCTATCCGTGGCCGTACTCGACATTCCGTCGTGCCGTCGCCGCGAACCCCAACGCACGGCGCACGAGTGTTGTCGAGCCATCGACCCCAAGTTCGGACCTTTCGGCCACTTCGACCCCGAACACCGCCTCGCCTAAATCGCTCGTTGAGCTCTCGTCTCTGTGTCGTTGCCATGCACGCGCCGTCGGTTTTGTGTCGCCCCCGTGGCCACGCCGCCGACGTTCGCACAAATACAAGCACGTACACCCGAGGAGTCGAACCCCTCTGCTCTCCCCATCCAACCGCACACATACCCGTGCGCACACTCACACTTGATTTCCCGCACGTGATCGTTTGATCCTCACCGCACCGCACAAGAGTTTGCGTCGGTGAGCCCCATCTCGCGGCCGCTCGCCGCCGCCGCGAACCCCAACGCGTCGCGCACACGTTTGTTCCCCTAAGCCATCGGATGCGAGGTCGACCCATCTTGGCCGCCTTGATCCTCATCACCTCCCGGCCTTAGCCTCGGTCGTCGCTCTCCTTTCTTTGCGCCGTCACCGTGGCACGCCGCCGCGAGCCGCGTTGTCTTCATGGTCACGCCGCCGCCGTTCCGCCCACCGCCGTGGCCCGACGCCGGTATGCGCAAGCGTTCGCCCTTGCCCCGTGCAACCACGCACGCACGTGCCGTGCCTAGCCGCGCAACCATGCGTGCGCTTGCTCCGGAGAAGTCAAGGCCAAACCTTTGGCTCCCCTTTCGCGCCGGACCTTGTCCCGGCACTCCGTCTCGCCACAGACGCGGCCTTGCCGCCGAGGGAGATCCTTCCTCCCCGAGAGTGCGAGCGCCAACTCGATCCCGATCTTGCGCACTTGCTCAGGCACATGAGCGCGCCAACCCAACCGTCGCCTTGCACGCCTCGAACGAAACCGAAGCATCCAGATCGCGACCACCACGTCTCTCTACTTCGCTGCCGAGGACATCTTTCCGCCTAGGCGCATGAGCGTCGGCCAAGTCGGTGCACGTGTTCGTCCGCACGTACGCACGCAGCGAACACCCCGGTGTGCCACCGAGGAGCTCACCTTTCTGTGCCCCAACCTCGTGTGAACTCAAACCCTCGCCGCCGACCTTCTCATCATTGCCAGGAAAGCCATGTTCTTGACCGTGACCTTCTGTTCGCAAAACGGCGTCCCCGCCGCGTAGTGCGTTGTCTCTGTCCAACCTTCGCCGCGTCGGGCTGCTCTCTTTCGCCGCCGATGTTCTGCTCACGTACACCCGCACCCGCGGGAGTCGAGCCCTGCTCTTCTCCGTCCAAGCGGTGCATGCGCATGTTCACATGCACACACGTCCTCGCAAGCGAGCCGCCACGCCGCCGCGGACACCCCGGGCCGCGACGCCGCGGAGCTCGAGCCGCACCAAGCCGTTTACCTTCGCACCGCCGTGCTCGTCCGGAGCTTCATCTCACGTACGCACGCTCGTGCATGAGCTCGACCAAGCCGTCGCCTTTGCTCTCCTTGCTCGAGTCCGGTGAACACGCTCACGCGTGTGAGCCGAACCTAACCGCCGCCTATCCCCCCGTCGCGACCGAACCCCCGTCGTCAAGAGCATCATTCCTAACGAGGCGCGCGAGCGCCGAACCAACTCGCGTACGCGTTCGCTCTCGTGCACGCGAGTGCATACAACCTCATCGATGCCGACCACCCTAGCCTCGTCGCCGAAACCTTCGCTTTGCACCGCACGCCAAGCCGCTCTCCGTCACCGTCGTGCCGAGCTTCCGACCAAGGCAACCCTTTTCTTTGCCTAGATGAATCCCTAGGTGTACCAGAGCCGCGTCGAGTTGCGTGAGGTCGAGTCACCGACCAACCTCGCCGCCGACGAGCCCCTTTCCACCCGTCGCTCTTCCCGGGACTTACCATCGAGCACCCGGCGCCCACGCCGCAGTCCCGTAGGGGATAGTTGCACACACGCGCCCACACGCCTTCGTCACCGTAGTGGATCCTGTTGGATCTAGTGCGGTCGACCAACCACAAAAGCACCACACCTCTCGCTCGGCTGGGCCGCGAGCCGCAACAGCATCCGACCAAGATCGTTTGTGGCGGCCCACACCTTCGCCCATGTGGGCGCCCACTTGTGCATGGGTCGGCCTTATAGCTACCTATGTGGCAGCCATGTGAGCTCGAAGAGCTAGCTTGCGCCAGCTCGTAGATAGCTTAGAGCCCTTTTGAGCCTCGCCGCAGTTAGCTTATATTTAAGTGTATTGTGTATGCGTATTTTAATTTCGTAAATCTATTTTACCTTTGGAAAATCCTAGAAAACTCATTTCAACTCCGAAAATTGTGAAACCTTTTCCAAAGCTCTTCTAAAATTATAAACTCCGTGTTAGGCTAGTGTTCGCTCTCTTTTGGCTCTTATTTGTTATTCATTTGGAGTTAATTGCAATAGGACCCGCCTTTATTTTAAATGCGCGTTAATAGGAACAATGGAGCCGGGAGCCGAGCTCGGAGATCGACTACAACGACGACTACGTCACCGACGACTACTCGCACGCAGGTGTTCACGCCCGACTGATTCTGAAATACCTATTAGGCATTGCTATGTAGAATGCTAGCGCTTTACTTTAAATGCATGATGATGAACCTTGCACTGCCTACTTTTATTATCCTGTCCTTGATTGTCCTACTACTATATATGTGTATATAAGCGTGTATATGCGCTGAGCTTCGCGATGCATGTGTTTGGGATGGGAATAGTGGTTCTTGGCGTGAGTGGGGTAAAAACCGGCAGGAGAAGGCGTTTTGGGTACTTTTGCGGGGGTGAGCTCGAGACAACCGATCTGGGATCGGGGATAGGGATGCACTCCTCAGTGTACCCCTGCTTTGACGGTTTTTGGAGCCTAGGTGTTGGGGTTTTACTTGCGGATGGAGGACATGAGCTTGCCCTGGTCTGAAAGCGAGTGGATCAACTTGTCGATAGGACTTTCGTACACACCACCTCGCCGAGAGTGGGGATAGGGCCGAGTTGGGCTCGGCAAGTGCGGAACCATACCCCGCTAGGAAGGATAGAGGGTATCTGTGGGGGAGCGGTGGAGGTGAGACCACCCTCTCAGAGCGTCTCCCGTGTGGCCACACGGGAGCATTTCACAGTTCCGGGTGCAATTCCCTTTGCGAGGGGGATCGCTTTGAGGGCCGGATGCAGGATGGGATCGTAACTACCGAGAGTTCGCACGCGTAGGATGGGCTCGGTTGGTCGATCACCGTCGGGTACCATCCCGAGTTGGGTACAGTGTACACGCTGCGCAGTTTTGATCTATACGTATAGCCGCGTCCTCGGTCATGGACAAACCTTGAAGACATGTTCGTTCCTCATGTTTTGGGATTTCTACCTCCCCCTGTAGTTGAGAGTGTGGTGAGCCGTGGTTGCGCTCGGTTAGAGGAGAGTGGCTCCCTCTACCTCGTCGATCCGATTGCAATCATTGAGGTGCGAGGAGAGGAAGTTCTCGCATCGACCCTAGATGGAGATAGGTTGTGGAGACGGGACCCTGGGGTACCAGGTGGTTCCGAGCTGTGTTTGAGAGATTGGATTGGGACCTATATGGAGATGATTTCTGTTTATGCTTGCTGCTGCATAGGAAACCTGAGCTTCTACCTTGCCTCTTTTCTTGCCCTTTAGAGGATAGGCCACTTAAAGCTGCATACAGTCGGTGACGTGAACCTATCCCACTCCTTGGGGATAGACTTTGAGTGTGCAGGTTGCGAGTTCGACTTCGACATCAACATTGACGGATGGTACGACTGAGGGATACGTCGCTTCGCTCAAGGATGCCTGTGGGCGTGAAGAACAGAAGATGGAGACCCTTCCGAGATGCTAGCTACCGCCGCGTAGAATTTTACTCGATTCACCTTGAGGCTTGTAATGTTGTACTCCATTATGGACATGTAATAAATTATGTACTGATATTTGTGTGATGCGATGTACGGTTGTGATTTACCTTCTGTGATGAGATCTGTACGCGATAGCCACTGATCCCGGGGCTATCGCAAAGGTACAGGGACTCGGGTTCTCCTCACCGAAAATCCGGGGTCGTTTCAATTCGGCCGCGCTTAGCCGGTTGTAAAAACCAATTCAACCCATATACATATCAATTCAACTTAGTATCGTGTACTTTTAATACTACACATACCAGATCACATTTTTTCTTTCTTTCCAGTGTGGTTGGGGGGTACATCTAGTTTAGCGAGGTGATTTTTCCCCCGCTTAACATTCTTGAGAACTCAAATTAACATCATTCAGCCGCAAGTTTAGCTGATTGCAAAAATCAACTCAACTCATATACATATCAACTCAACTTAGCATTTACGTCGTGTCCTTTAAATGTCGCACTTACCAGATCACATTTTTTTTTGCACTTTTTTCCAGTCTGGCTGGGTACAATATGATCAGAATATATTGAAATTTTAACAGTCATGCTATGATCAATTTTTTTCTTTTTTAACTTCAGTAAAATATGATCAGAATATATTGAATTTTTCACACACAGGGATTCTTGCTGCATGGAGATTTTGATAGGGTAGATGTCAAGCGTCAATTTAAGAAAGGAACAAACAACCTCGACCATAGACAGATGGTACACTTTTTTTCATCCCACATAGTTTCCTTGTATTTTCTTTGTCATGGTATTTCTCTCTCTTTTCATGGTATTTCTTCTCTCTTTTTTCCCGCAGCCTTCTCCCTCCTTTTTTTACTGAAAAACAGTCTTTTTTTCTTTTTTTCGCAAAAAAAATGCAGGTGATGTTCCCTGTACTACAAGTTATTAAGACCAAGGACCTGGGTAGTTGTGGCCATTATTTTCTTCTAGTGCTCAACATTCGCAACCAGAGGTTTGAAGTGATCGACTCCATGAGATCATTGGAAGATGTCAATCTAAAGACCCGCTCGCGACCAACTTACGAAGCAATCAAGCAACTCCGGAGCCAATATTACTCGGATTCTCGGTGTTGTCATTCAAAACTACAAGATCGTTTCTATCAACGCCCCAAGACAGAGCAATGTGTAAGTAACATCGTATACCCCCCCCCCGGTCCATTTTCACCACAACTTTTTGTTTTTATTCGACCACACTCATTTATTGCAATAACCATTTTTTTTCAAATGTCTTTCCATTGATTTTTTTGTTTACAACACGATCGGCGGTTCCACATGCTAATGCATGCTGAACACTGGGATGGACGCACAGTTTGTAATTTCAATGAAAAAGACATGCCAAACATCCGGAAGCTTCTCACCTACAAATGGTTCACGCACCCAGAGAACGACACAGCGTGGAAGCACAAATTCACGCCACAAGGAGGTATGTTTGGTCAAAAAAGGGCACCCCCATCATTTTTTGTGCACATCAAGTAGTACCAGTAGTATATAGAAACTAGTTACAGAAGTATATATGTCTATCTTTTGTACGTAGAGCGCAATTTAGTGTTCTACAGACACCGTTGTAAAACCAATTTAGCATTCAACAACCATCATTTTAAATATTTTACAAAACCAACTCTACTGATCAGGGGAGTAACCCCAAGCCAAGTTTTTTTTTCTTCTCGCCATCCCCGACAACGTTGAATGTTATGCTCGTAGACTTGCACTTGCCGCACCGTTCTTCCTTTTAGCCTTTGCATTCATACCTTTCTTTAGCCTTCTTTCTTTTTTTGCGCCCTTTAACTATTGACCCGGGCGGGTTCCCAACCCGTAGTGGTAAGCCACCATCACCCTCAATAGCACCTTACAAGGGAAATCCGAAATTAGATATAAAACAAGTAATTCAAAAACAGATTATACATCGGTACAAGCATTCTACCTCCGCCGTTAGGAGAAGCACCGGATGTAATTTCGAACCAATGCGGACAACAGCGGCTTGCATTTGCGTCGGAGTTGGAGCAGAGGCACATGGTGCGGATGCGCAACCGCCCCACCTGTCTACTTGCTTCCGTCGAGATTTCTTTCTCTTTTTTAGTTCAATAATTTCGGATCTCATCCGCTTGATATGATTCCCGCATGGTAGTATAGGCTTCATTCGACATACACCCATCCGATGCCAAACTCGCAAAAGCCGTAGACAGTTGTGAACCACGCAGTCCTTTGCCCACTCAAAGGCATGCCATGGGCCACCAAGTCCGGCCGAGCAAACGCTTTAGTTGCGCATCAACCACCGCCGGCGGCAAAAGCGGCTCCCGAACCCATCGCTCAAGAATATATTTATCCGGATAGTTCTCACACCCAACCCGACCATGACTTTCATAATATGGCAACATAGGATCCCATCCCCGTCAAACTTGCCGCACTCACAATAGTAACTCCCATCTTCATCAATCATAGTCACAATGTACTCTCTTTTCCCATAGCCATACACACGTACATTATTAGGCACAATCTTGTATATGATGTCACTTTCCCGCTTCACATCATACTCGACGTTGTCTTCTCAAACTCTTTTGAAAACCTATAGAAGAGCCTCTTGGTGTAGATGGCAAGACAGATGTCTTTCTAGGGGGAATTTAGACCATCTCCTCCTCTCTTTATCTTCGCATCAAACTCTTGCCCCTCCCGAGCAACAAGGCACTTATCTTGTATTTTCTCGGTACTGTTCCACAAAATGCAGTATCGACATGTTAGGGTTCACATATTTCTTCAACACTGCATTGAAGCCCTCGCTACGCTGGGTTGATTGCAGGAATGGGAAGAAGGAGTGCATGTAGAACGCAGGGGCAAAACTGCCTCTAAGGGCATAGAGGTTTTGAAAATGGACATTGCCCTGCAAGCCATGTTTGTGCAACATCGCAGCCCACTGTGTGTCAAACTCATCCGGAGTCACCGTGTGATTCATGCATTCTTTGAAGTCCTCCTCTAACTCCTCACTCTCATCAAGCACTGGACCTATTGTACCTGAGTACTTGTCCATAATGTGGAAGCGGCAGTTCCTGTGAGTTGAATTGGGGAAAACCTGGGCAATCGCAGACCTCATAGCACCATCCCGGTCCGTTATAATGTTCATGGGAGCTTTTCCTTTCATCGCTTGCGGAATGATTGGAACAACCACACATAGCTAGGTGTTTTTTCATCACGTAGGAAGGCACAACCCAATTGAATCGATCGCCCGTGCTTATTTATTCCAATGAATGGAGCAAATGGCATATCATACATGTTGGTCATGTAGGTAGCATCAAAAGAGACACAATCATGGTAAAGATCAATGTAAGCTTGTCTTGCCTGCACATCAACCCAAAACAGGCTCTCCACCCCGTCCCCGTCATCCAATTTTACCGTGCGAAGAAGTTAGGATCTTCCCCGTCGTATATCTCCGAAACGGTCTACCGCTTCTTGCATGTCTTTGAACTTCTCTGTCCTCCTAATGGTTGACCTAAAGTTGCTGATGTCCTTCCCTATATATGGTACAATTTGTGCAGAACCATACAACTCATTCATAAGTTGCATTATACGCCCTGTTGTCAGGTTGCAACCATGCAGTAGAGTAATAAACTGCTTCTCTTGTTGAGGGATGACCTTGTGAGATCTTAGGAATTTCTTTAGAGATGGTTTCGCAACTAAGTCATGGTTGTGGTCGCCCATAAAGTAAGTGACATGCCACCTCTCATCCATCGTGTTCACAACCATCCTTGCTTTGCACCCCGTATGAATCATTTTCTCTCTTTTCCTCTTCTTCCCACCATCAAGTTTTTTCTTCTTAACCCCTTGCTCGGCATCGTTCGTTCGTGTTCGATTCCGTCCCGAAGAGTTGCCATCATCACCGGATTCAATATTTACTAGATCTTCTCTAGGTTTCCTACCACGGCCATCCTTATTGCACACATATGTCACCTTGCGCCGCTCCCTAGTCGTACCGACGGACGTGTGGCACTAATGCGAATTGAGAAACCAATCCTTTTTGCATAAGCATTGTAGTAGCATTTTGCCTCCTCGCTTAGATGCAAAACTCGCCGTTGTATGGGGATCGGAGGCGTGCACCATACTTCTTAAACATCGTCATCCAAAATAGCAGGGCCTCCACCACCCGGAGACATTCCATGAGCCTCAAATACACCATTAGCAACATAGCCTCGGGGTGATTTCATTGTTCGGTCACTATGGATTAAAGTGTTTGCAACATTAGCGACAAGCGAACCGTCGCAATCCGGAGCCGAAGCCGATTGGTAGACTCGCCAACCCTACCCGAGTACGAAGGTAGGATTGGCGCCTCCACATCAATGATGTCATAATCACAATCGCGCAATCGGTTGAGGTCCATATTTCCGCACACCGAAACAAACAAGTTTTTTTTGATAGATGTTATGAAACCCGATTCAATTAAAACAATCAGAGAAATTAAAAACAAGTAGGCCAACAAGCATCCACATTGTCACGCAACTTAAATCATTTGTGTAGCCAGTAAAACAAAAACATGGATGCATATTAGTATCCTTTTTTTTGCCAACTATGAATCTCCCTGGCTTTTTTTTGTATCAATTATATAACTGTGTTATTCATTCGATTTTTTCGCAGGGCTGGCAAACTAAGGATGGTGTTTTCTGGGGGGACAACAAGACCTTTTTTTGGATATGACGTGCAGATTTGACAAGTACATGCTACTAGTCTTCAACAGGTTCAGATACAACTAATCGAAAACATCCAGGCAAAAAAAACAAGGCTTATGTGATGTATGTGGCAATCGAAAACAAAATTGATAACTTTGTTGGGATTTCCTGCCAGATCCAGATCGATCTGGGGGGCGATGTCCTCACCATGTGGATGGGTTTTGTGCAGAGAACCAGATCTAGAACAACGTGTGGTGTAAAGTTGGATGGATTTTTTCGGTGTGGATCTGTTTCCCCCTGTGAAACGTACCTGTTTTTTTATCGATCTGACGATTTTTTTACCTGGAGGATCCTCCGATGCGCTTCTGCTTCTCCGGGGCCGTTCTCGCGCGCCCGCCCAACGCGCCGCGCGAACAGCGACCTGACGAAGAGCGCGTCAGATCGGACACTAGGTTAGACCTAGGTTTTGCCGCCTTCTTTTTTACCCGCGCGCAGCAGCCTATGTGGCCTTTTTTGGCGCCAAAAAATTGGGTCTTGCAACCGGTAAAACGAAGCCGGTAGAAAACGTAGGCCCGGACAAACTCGAGCCTTGAGAACGGGCCTCGATAACGGGCCTCCGGAAAAATCGCGGGCCCGGAGAGCAAGGCAATCCAAAAAAAAACAGCAAAAACAGCCGGGGTACCTAGGGCTATATTACGCCGTAATTTAGCCGGTCCTTAAGAAATTACATGTGCATTAAAAATAAGAAAATGGTAGGAAAACCCTAGTGTATTCAGCCCACCTCCTTCTCCTCTGTAATGGGCCAAACAGTTAAAATTCGGCCCAAATGAACCAGGGCGGCACCACCCACCCGGCCACCCCCTCGTCAAGGCGCTCCTCTGTTTGGACCCCCGCACGGCCGTTTCTCGGCCGCTCCCCGACTCGATGCGACGAGCATCGTCGTCCCCAACCTGAACCCTATCGTTTGCGGCGGCGGGTCGCCGGCGGGATCTGAGGGGCGCGCAGGGCGTTCACAGCAGCAGGAGGGACGTGCTGCAGCCGACTGGCGCAGAGTCTCAAGCTCGCAGCCAGGCTGCTAGGCGGCCGGGCTCGGGCGGCCAGCGCGGCAAGCCAGCCAGAGGCTAGGTGCGGCGACAGGAATCGCGCAAGGGCAGGGCCGCAGAGGAAGGCGGCGGAAGGAAGGCAGCGGCCAGCGTCCAGCGAGCCGGCAAGAGCAACTCGGCCAAACTGATAAGGTATTCTTTCTTGGTAAATTGGCATCCAGTTTCAACAGATTAGTGATTATAGTTTGAAAATTTGTATAAATTTGTGAGAATTCGACCGAGCAAGTGAGGCCAACGAGCCATGCGGAAGTAAGGGGGTGCGTTTAAGCTTAGACAGTAGTATTGCTAATTTAGGCATCCTGGGAAAATTGCGAGTGGGGTATGGCTGTGATATGGCTTTTGCTGAGTGGTACATCATAAACCAATCAGGCACTGCCTCTAACTTTCCTGTTTTTTTTGTCTGTTTTGACATAGTGCTATATCCATTGTTGTCGTCGTGTGCTTTTGCTGCGGTTTAGTTAGTTATAGGTAACTGCCGATTGTCTTCCATCTAGATCTCCGCCGTTACTTGCACGTGATGTTCCACTGTGCTTGCCTTCACTACTGCTTCAGACTTGTGTAATTGCAAGTGCCATCAACGTGTATTTGCATTGGGCCATATGATTTGGAAGTTTGTAATTTATTCAAATTTCATTGAATTCCTGAAGTTCTTGTGAAATATCCTTATCCTAACTCCACAGCCCCCAAGGATTTTTATTTCCTTTTCTTGTCCATTTCTATTTTTGCCACCGTTGCTTTCCTAAACGTGCAATATTCTTTTCAGTGACATTCAAATTTAAGATAATCTGCTGCGTACCACAAACATTCACCACAGATGATTGATGATGAGGCCAATTTCGACATCCTTGATGCCTCAGAAGAAGTGCAGGCTGCTGCTGCAAAGTTCCGTCCCAAGCAACGGGCCAAACCCCGAAAAACTATTTTGTCATCCAGATCTGCAGCATCTCATCCTACTGTAGAAAATGGAAATGGAAAACTAGGAGTCTCAAATCAACTCAGTTCTTCTAAAGAACTTGCTAGCCAAGAAAGAGCATCCTTGACCTGCCCTGGTAGTGAGACAATTGATGATGCAGCTGGTTCTCAAGGTATTCTTGAGACACCATCAGCTGATGTGCTGACAGTTCCATTGAGAGCTCCAGGTGGTACATCTGCTGCAGATAGGATTTCTCAAGATGACAAGCACGATGCTGATTCATCTAAATTAGTTATGCATAAAGAAAGCTTGGTGATTCCAGATATCCAAGTGTCACCTGCCAGTTCATGTGGCAGGACTATTGATGATATAGTTGAATTTGAGGAACTGTTTGGTGCACAGGATAAGGAGGAAAGAGTTGCAAAGTTCCAGCCAAAGGTACAGACGAAGCTCCTTAAGGCCACCAAATATCAAAAGACTAACCAAAAGGTTGAAGCTTCCCCTGTTGACGTGGCTACACAAAAGGAAAGCGGTGATAATATTCAGACAAGACTCCATTATGACCAGCTACAGGACACTAAATGTCATGGAAGCATGCAGACCTCATATTCTGAAGGATTATTGGTAACCAGTAATAGTGATATTGGCAATTTAGCGAACCTTGACAGCGTCCATGAGGTGTCAGTTCAAGAGGAAACAATAACAAAGTTTTGTCCTAAATTGCAACCGAAGCATGGGATGGTTTCATCGAAGGTTGTTGGGACTAACGATAATTCCACTGCAGATACTCTGATGGTTGGAATTTGTGCTGAGAACAATGATATGCCAATAAAACCTAAAGATCAAGAAACCATCACCACTTCAGCCACTTGGTCGCCACAGGTTAGTGCCATATTTTGAATATTCCATTAATTAATGTGATGATATTTCATATGGAAATTTGTAGAAATAATGTTTCTTTATTCAACTGTTTTTGACATTTTAGGATGCGGTTGCTACTGTTGATTTAGACAACCACAATGAACTAATTAATTCTCCTATTGATGGTACTCAATCGATGGTTGGAGAAGTCCCAGGTACACTTGCTTCTACCGGTGGGGCTTCTTATTTAGAAAAAATGTTTCTTTATTCAACTGTTTTTGACATTTTAGGATGCGGTTGCTACTGTTGATTTAGACAACCACAATGATTCCACTGCAGATACTCTGATGGTTGGAATTTGTGCTGAGAACAATGATATGCCAATAAAACCTAAAGATCAAGAAACCATCACCACTTCAGCCACTTGGTCGCCACAGGTTAGTGCCATATTTTGAATATTCCATTAATTAATGTGATGATATTTCATATGGAAATTTGTAGAAATAATGTTTCTTTATTCAACTGTTTTTGACATTTTAGGATGCGGTTGCTACTGTTGATTTAGACAACCACAATGAACTAATTAATTCTCCTATTGATGGTACTCAATCGATGGTTGGAGAAGTCCCAGGTACACTTGCTTCTACCGGTGGGGCTTCTTATTTACAAGGCTGAAAAAACTCATTAAGTACATATGATATTGAAGCTACGTTTATTACAGACTTGTGCTTATTGTTGCATTAACACTGACTATGAACTCCACTACATGTATGGTTAGGTCAACTGTCACTACTGCTGTTTTAAATACATTATTTGTACTGTGTTGTTTTTAAGACGTAAGTTGTGTTTGCTCAAACAGCGTTTCTCAGATATTACACTTCATTTATTTAAAACAGTTTTTCCAGAAGTCTTAACCCCTAACTATAAAACCAGCTATCCTACATTTCCACCCCGTAAAACTGCGACTCTGGGCCACACAAACCCTGTTTGATGATGTGTAAGCCCACATGTGATCTATCAAGTACTGGCTCCAAACAAATAAATTTTAAAACTTTTATGAAACAGCCACTAGGATCCATTAGCCACTACCACTAACATCTATTGTAGCTCCTTAATCTGGCATTTCATAAAAAACAGGCGCAACGAACAAGTGATGGGGGTCTAGGGCCAATGTGGCAACACTGATGTAGTACTAGATTTCATTATAAAGTTACATGTGTATTGTTTCTCAAAAGGATAGAGCTGGTGGGTGTATCAGCTCTCCCTATCCAATTGTTGTAGGTCTGTGTATAGTGATTGACTACATAAAATTGTATCTATATATTGTCTTAACAGTATTGATTACCAGTTAATTTTGTTTTTCTTGCAGTATTCTTATTCTTAGGAAGCATGAAACAAAGTATCAGATATTTCTGTAGTTTCAAATATCAATTGAAGCTTTTTTTAATGGCTTTTTGAATTTGACCGATATTAACTTTGTTATCTGCATAAGGTTCATTCATCTCAAGTTTCTCATAATGAATTGTTAACTGTGTAGCAATTTGTCTTTGTTTGAGTAATCTCTTTGGTACTTATTCTCATAAAGAGCAAACACATTTATTTTGTAGCTGAAGCTACTTGTAAGTCTCAACCTAATGCTGGAAGAGAAAAGGGGAAAGGGAAATCTGTATCTTTTGCAATGTCAGATGCTTCTGGGGTCGTTACTCCTACCAATTCTGAGATGGATAACTTCAGAGATTCCTATAATGACAAATTGACTGATGAAAATTTAAGTAACTTGTCTCAGCAGACAGTTCAAAAGGTCAGTGCATTTGATTCCGCTTAGAAGATGTAGCTATTTATATTTCCATGACTATCTCGAGGTAGAAACTTACTTTGTATTTTTTACTTTTCATCCAGAATTCTAATGATCAGGAACATAATGAGGGGGAACCATTAGATCCTCCTTTTGAACAAGAACCAAAATCAGGTGTAGGGCCATCTATGAAACTACGTAGCAGGAAAAAGTCACAGAAAACTGGGACACATATGGATACAGATAACAATTTTGGTGAAGACTCTGTCGAACCTTCGTTAGCTGAAGAAGATAATGATAGTGGTGATGATTACACTGCCGGTACTACACGGAAGGTTAGGAAAAAGCCAAGGGATAGTGCAGAGGAGTTACTTCACCAAAAGGTCCAAAAGGATAAAAGCCAGGTATCTTCGCGGAGCCGCAAGAGAACTTCGAAAGATGCGTCAGTAGAAAAACCTAAGAAGAAGCTTAACCACAGAATTCGTCAGAGCAGAGCGAAAGGTTGGTGGCTTAAATATTGAAGCATCAATTTGATAATGTTATTTTTCATTCTTATATCTTAGGCTTTTATTGTTTAAGAGGTTAAGACTTTACTGGAAAAACCTCGTGAGGAGATAGATCCCATGAAGCTAAGTGCAGCACATCTTAGGTTGCTACAAGAGGCCAGAGCGCGTGTTAATGTGAGTTTTGTGGCATGTTTAGTAGTTATATCTTTAAATACATTTATGCTAATTCTTATGATTTTTTTGGCTTCTTCAGGGAAAAGAGAATCCACCTGAGCCATCCTCTAATTCAAGGTATACTATTTTTTTACCCCATTTCTTTGCATGCTATGCATTATTATATTATATAAGCTGTGCCGAGAGTGTCAAGCTGATCATTCTGGGTGCTCGAACCCTTTGGAACCATCGTAATAAATGTCTTCTACTAAGCTTTCCCTTGCATCACAGAAGTCAAAAGAAATCTCCATAAATCAGCTTCCCTGGCCAGGAAGGCCTCACATCTGGTGCCAAAGGCCTTAGGGGTCTAGGTCAAGGATTGGTTGACGACCTAAGTTGTTGGTCAAATCATGTCTATTCTGTAACTGATTATTGTGTTTGACTTTCACTGCTACCTGCTTAAGCCTAATCTATTGAGGTGATGCGTTTGCTTTTGTAAGGGTCCAAAATCTGAGCGTTCTCTCTTTAATACAAAGACATGTAGATCTCCTGCATGTTCGAGGAAAAAAATACCATATAAGTAAATCTTGGGCATTTGGATGCGTGTGTACCATCCAGATATGTCATCTAGCAAAATGGATCCCGCAACAGCACATTTCATCATATATTCTAGCTTGTTAGTATCTATATATTCTTTTCCAAACTTGGTTGAATTTTTTTCATGGAGACGTTTCTTAAACCCTTCAGATAGGTTATTGTTTGCATTGATGGCATTGATGCTGCTATCGCTTGTTATATAATCAATTTCTGTATTCTTTAGTATTTTTTGGACTTCATTAAAGCTTATATTGCACTCCTGTTAGTGCTATGTATTCCCTTCCTGATATTTTATTTCATACAACATCTGTTGAGCAATCCAAACCCTTCCGCTCCCCCTTTTGGATGTAGCAAATTTAAAAGTTTCAATCTGGCCTCAAAGGCCTCTCCTTGTGATAAGGTCTCTCAACATGCTCATGCCCTCTCTCTCTCTCTCTTTTTAAAAAAACTATTGTTCATGCCCTCTCTGCTTGGGCTGCGGCTTTCCATATGTAGCATCTGATTGACTACCCAGAAATGCAACTTAAAGTTAACGCATCATGTTTGTCAATTATACCCTTTTTCAAATTTCTGGTTGGTTTGGCTGAATTTAAGTTGAACACTAAAATATTGTAGACATACTTGATCAGAATGTGAAATTAAAAGGGTTAAACTGAATACTTTAGTTTTGAACTTCTTGATTCCTCTTTCTCCTTTTCTCAGCTAATGTCTTTTTTTTTTGCACATCAGCTTTCAATTTGATGACATGGACGATTTGGACTATAGAGATGAGGAAAGAAACTTCGACAATGATAGAACACAGAACCCAACACAAAATGTAACAAAGTTGAACTACCATTCCTATATGAACAAACAAACTCGAGGCAAATGGTCAAAATCTGACACTGACATGTTTTACAAGGTATTTTTTAGAGATCCAAGTCCTCGGACTGCTATGTTCGCTTCATACTATCTCAGTTCTTTAAAAATCTTTTCTTGCATGTTTTCGTTGATGCCGGTTCAATGCTTTTGGATTAATTCTGGACCAGGGTCTTCGACAATTTGGTAGTGATTTTGCAATGATACAGCAATTACTCCCTGATAAGACTCGTCACCAGGTGCGTGCAAAATTTAAAACCGAGGAGAAAAAAAATCCGTTGCTGGTCCATGATGCTATAATTCATCGCTCAGGAGGTGAGATTGCTCAACTCGGGTCAACATATGTTTCCCCCCTGATCTTTGATGTATCCTAATTTAGTGCTTCTATTTTACTAATTTCATTTATTTGTGCAGATAACCTGTATTTCAAAACGGTAATTAAGAATCTCAACATTGAGGATGTTGCACAACAAGAGATTAACAATACCCATAAACAAGATGGCGCATCAAGTGAACAAGGCCCTGGAAAAGAGGTTTTTCTTGAACACACACTGTTTAAATTAGATTTTTTCGAGTAGCATTTTATTATATTAGTATCTTATTTTCCACTGTTTGTAGGATGTACTTGATGATTTCATCCGCGGGGAGGAAGATGATCTGAATTGGTTGGATGAAGAGCACAGTGTACAAAAGCCTGATGTGCAAGAAGAGCATGCTTCTGGAAATGTTGACGATGGTGATCTTGGGGATGTTTTCGATTGGTACTAGTACGATAATCACGACAGAAATTAGTGATCACGGTCTATCTAATTCTGATTACTGTGAGGTATGGACATGTGTTGTCGTCTATTTTTGTCACAGTAATGCAAATGTACTGATGCAAACAGTAGCATTGCCAGGTTCGACAACACAGATCAATTGATTTTAGCTTCCGTAGGGTTTCATGTTATCTGTTGCTCCTTAGTTCTATTTTCAGTTCTCTTTACTCGCAAAATACTTTCCAACTTATGTTGTTTGTGCAGAAGAATGATTCGTCCATACATGTCTGAGCCCCTTTCCCCATTTGTTTCTCCAATAGCATCCTCTGTTGCTGTGTGTTTCAGTAAATGACCGATGGTGCTAGATGTGTTTGTAGAATTTGTAGCATGGTGTTTATATCAGTTGATTTTGATAGTTGCCAGAAACATTAACGGTTGGCCATATACGGTCAAGTTCATGTGATGGTTAAAGGTTCTAGCCTCTAGGGGGAGAGAGTTTGTGGATTGTACGTCCTTGCGAGAGGAAGGGTCCGGGGGGAAGGCAACTGCACTTTTCCTGGAACAGATGACAATGTGGGATCGAAACAGCACCCGGGGTATTTGGGTGCGTCTCCGATTGCAAACAAGTTGAAGGGCACTACTAGGTACTAGAGCAGTAGAACATCAACTGAGTGAGCCTCACAGTTTTCCACTCTAACGGCTAATCTCACTCCGCTAATTGGTAATATCTCCATCATACCTACGAGGCTACGACACGACACCAGAGTCCATCAGTCTGCATCGATTGCCATCAACGATTACCGGCGGCGCCGGCGCAGGCGGCGAAGACGCGGCTGACGACGACGAGGTATCCGGCGAGGACGGCGAGCGCGAGCACGGCGGCGGCCGCCACAGCGTAGTCGTTGCCGCCTGTCGTCGCTGCAGCTCTCTCCGCGAAGCCCAGCAGCGGCTTCATGATCTGGGCGCAGCCCACGGCGACGCAGAGCATGAACCTGGCCGGGTCTGGGAGACCAGCCATTGCTGTCTGACGCGAGAAGGCGCCGGCGAGTCACGAGTGGATAGGTGACGGTGCGTGGGCGCAGGACGCCGGAAACCACTACTCCAATCTCAGCCGGGAGGAGGAAGAGCGGAGGAGGAGGAGGAAGAAGATGATGAGAGCAGTGATGAATGGACGCACAAAGGGCGTCTTTTATAGCCATTCTTCCGTGCGCCCCCGCGGTTCAGTCATGACACCGAAGGGTTACAATCATAGCTTTCATTCATGACACCGAAGGGTTACAATCACCAGGGTTAACCGAACCGATGGGAACCGGTTCCGGTTCCGGCCGGTTCCCAACCGTCCAAATTCAAAATTTGAATTTGAATTCAAAAAATGAAAAAAATCTCACAAAATTCTCAAAAATACTTCAAGGTGTGTAGAATCTAATGGTGTAAAAAATTTTCAAATATTCGTTCGTTATAGTTTGCATGCATTAGAAGTTCAAAAAAGAAAAAGGAGAACAAATTGGCCGGTTGAACTTCTAATACCTCGCAAAAAATACTAAATGCACTAATATTTGAAATGTTTTGACACGATTTGATTCTATGCACCTTGCAATATTTTTAGAAAATTTTCTTTCATTTTTTTAATTTTTCATTCAAATTTGAAGACACGTCAAATTCTCCAATAATTCGGTTTTTTTGGTTAAACGACCGGGAACCGGTCAAACTGGACCGATATACCAGTCGAACCGGTCGTTATACCGGTGGGAACCGTTTGAACTGCGTCTTTTGGTTAGAAATTTGAATTTGTCCGGTTTCTACTGGTTTCCAACCGAACCGGGCCGGTAAACCGGTACCGGACCCCACCGGTTCGGTCCGTCCGGTCGGTATAAAAAACCCTGACAATCACTCACTACGGAGGATAACAGAAAGCTAGGTGGCTGATCCTGCCAAAGCAAACTAGGCCTAAAACAAGACACTTGTTTAGCACATAGATGAGCACAACTATTTGCCGATCTTTTTACATGAGTAAACTAGAAATAAGCCAGGGGATGCACTAGTTCCTCAATCTCCTGAAGGATGACTGCAACTTCAGACGTCTGTTGTCAACGCGTCTGCCACAACGACACAAGTTGAAGTGAATATGTCTCCAAGATTACGCTTCTGAGTTATGGACTTTGAATGGCTAAGCGCACACCCTCACGGCACGCCTCTGCCTCTGCGACCAATGCCGAGGAAACTGTCAAGAGCCATTTTGCCGAAGCACCCAGGAAGGCTCCGTTAGCATCCCGTAAAATAGCTCTTGTTGAACCCCTCATCTCAGCTGCTAGGAAACCACCATCAAAATTGATCTTCACCACATTTGTTGGTGGAGGCTGCCACTGCTCCACCCTTGTAGCTGAGACCCTTCTAGGAGTTTTCTGTGCAATCAGGAGGTGATAATAAGCATCCATTGCCCAGTCAATTGCTAGAGAGTGCACAATTGGTTGGTTCCCATGGTAGTAATCATTTCTGATGTTCCACAAGGACCACATACCACACAGGATGACGATCCTATCCTCCTCTCGGCAGAATTTATCCTCCAAGAGATCTTCAGGCTAGGTCTTTGAACGGAGCTTCGACAATTTTATCCCCTCCAATTCTTTCAGCTTGCTCCAGAAGGCTTGGGCAATGGAGCACTCCACTAGGGCGTGATAAGTAGTCTCTTCAGGGATACCACAGATAGTACAGTTCGCAATCGAATCAACATGTCGTCATTGAAGATTTGCTTGGCACGACATGTAATCATGCATAACCTTCCACCAGAACACCCGTACCTTTGGAGGTGCCTTTTGTTTCCATAGGTTCTTCCATCGAGGATCGCTAGAGGCCACCGAATGTGTTGAAGTTCCTGCTGACTGTGCTCGTATTTGCTGATCATCTTCAGAAAGAAGACGATAGGCCAATCGTACAGTATACAGACCATGTCGTTCTCTAGACCAGGCCCAAAAGTCAGATTGTGCACGTCCCAAAGGAACTCGTTGCGCAGCTGCAACGTCAAACAACAGCAAATTCTGATGCAGGGCCTCTTCATTCCAGGTTTGACCGTTTTCTGACAATAGATCAGCAACTTGAACTATTGTTGCTCCTTCTTTTCGGCAGATTGGTTTACCCCCAATTCTAGTTGGCAGCCACCGATCTTCCCATATATTTGTGGAAGTTCCATCCCCAATGCGCCTAATCAGGCCCTTTTCAAGCACCTTCCTGCCTTCAAGGATTGCTCTCCAGGTGTGAGAGGCGTTTTTCTTCCTGTCAACAGTCAGGAAATCTCCCTGATTATAGTACTTCCCCTTCAGAACTCTAGCGCATAGTGTGTCCAGGTTTGTCATAAGGTGCCATCCCTGCTTACCAAGCATTGCTAAATTGAAGTTCCTGACATCCCTAAAACCGAGACCCCCAGAGCTCTTTGGCAGGGTGAGATTTGTCCATTTACGCCAGCGCATACCACAACTATCAGCTGCACCACTCCACCAGTAGTTTGATGTGGCCGACGTAATTTTCTTGCATGTATCAGGTATCTCATGAGCATATGCATCAACGCATTTCATCAACATGTGCATCATCATGTGTGCACTACATCATGCACACATCATGTGCATCACTCATTATGCATCATTACATAAGCACCATAAGTTCATGTCCATAAACATCATATGCTCATGTGCATATACATCATACTATATGCACCTCATCATAAGCATCATTATGAGCACCATTCCACTGATGCACAACTCATCTATATGCATTAATATTGCAAGCATGTCTCATTGGCGCACCACATATCCAGTTAAAAGTCATGGCACCAATAATGGGATGAAGGATGGCGCTAATACTCAGAAAATAAGTGACATGTGAGCAAGCCTTTCTGAAGTTCCTGTACTAGCTTGTCCCTTTCATATCATTCACACTAAATATCTATAAGAAACTCCTAGCGACTGCTCTATATGACTTTACCATCCTTGACTGTTCTTATGAACTAACATCAGATCTACGAAGATAGAACCCTCCATCCGCCTTCTTCTCTGAGTTGGTTAAACTCGGGAAATGATTTTCTCTTTCTAAAAATTCCTTTGGAGGATGACGAATGTTCTCTAAGGATATGAAAAGAATCAGCATTCTTATGGATGACCTGGACGACAATCTCCGCCAGAGAAAATCCCTTAAACCCACAACTGAATACTAACGATCTTTGACCGCCTAGATATCCGTGTTCCATCGATTACTCGTGCCACTACATTACCGCCGTGTTTCACTACAACGGCCGCCGTATTAATCTACCGGTCCCGTCTCTAACGCCAAGCGTGCCATCATTCTTGCACCGTGGCAACCATCGGTGAAGAGGGGAGTATCGATCATTGATTCCCGACCACCCTTTGTAGAACATGGCTATTGGCTTCTTTCTTAAAAACGAACCCCTATAAAACCTTCGTATCGAGTTCTCTAACTTTCTAACCTGTTGTTATGCTTGTTTATCAATAACTACCATACTCAGATTTTTGTACTCTTAGGGAGTCTAATTAGATCGTCATGAACTTTCAGGGAAATGGAATCCACCACAGGAGATCCGGTCAATCTTCGACCCAATGAGATGTCCCCATCTCTTCCACCAACACAGGAGGTGGTGGATATCTTTGCCAACACCATGAAAATTTTGGAGGGCCAAAATTTAGTGTTAAGCCATTTGGTGCAAAATGTCATCCATAATCGTTATCAAGGGCTATCGCAAACTAGTCTATCCGACAGTCTCTCCCAAGCAATATCAGAATCTATTATGGAGAAAGTCTATCTCTTCAATCTATTGATGAATCATGCAGCTCAAAATCAACAAAACCAAGATTCTAACCAGCAATTCCTAGATTCACTCATGCCACCGTCTCAACTTCCTATGGACCTTAGGGAGGAAGAAAGGAGTAAGAGTCATAAGCGAGATTTGCCAACGATTGATTTAAATGGATGGGAAATTACCTGCACCGAACTCCCCTCCCGTGAGAAAAAGCCAAGCAACCCAGCTAGTGTTGTGGATCAGCCCATCAAAGCCCAGTGGGTCCCAAGCTCCAATGCACCCACACCTCGTCCCTGCTACAATTGTAGAGAACCTGGGCATTTTGTCAGGAAGTGCCCGAAGACTGAGCAGAACAAGCCAAATCGGCATGGTCGAGGCTCGAGAGCCAAGCAGGGAAGTCAAGGCAAACAACCAATACCCCAAGTGAAACGAGGCAAACATAACTTCACGGGCATGCATTTCTATTTGAGAACCACCTCCCCTAAGCTAGCCTTTTAAATTCCTAATCTCGGGACGAGATTTCTTTTAAGGGGGTAGATTGTAACACCCCAGGTGTTTATTAAAGATAAATACCTCCTTTAGTTGTCTTAATCAGGGTTAATTAGCTCCTAAACATGTTTGACATGATTTGGCACACATTTGCACAAAAGACCTTGGTCAAAATCCCAAATCACGGTCAAACCCTAGATCTCCTTTAAGGCTGAAATGGTTTTCTTGCGCGTTCTCCAAATTTCACTATAGAAGTTCAAAATCGGCCAATACGAAAGTTGTTCATTATTTCTGGGAACACATTTTTTGTAATTGGCGGACATTCCAATTTTGAGTGCAAATTGGCCAAACATCGAGTTGACTGCGCTGTGAACAGTAACTCGAGCCGTGGAAAAACTGCAACTTCGACCGACGTTCCCGGACAAACCGTTGATCAAAACATATGCCACCCTTTGTAAAAGTTGTAGGTCTATAGCTCCTCTACAACTTTTGTTTTTGGAGATTTTCGAGTTTGTTGACGATTTTTGGAGTTTTGCAATTTCGAAAAGGCTTAAACGGAATAAAACTTGAGATGGGCGACGTCGTCGCGCCCAGCGCGTCTGGACCGCGCCGGCCACGTGGCTTCCCCGCTTTACTCCGGCGTACGGACGCCTCGGTGTCTTCGCGATGGAGCACATGCGTCGTGGAAAACTCCGAAGGTCGTAGGCTGATGCGCCGAGCCCAGGGAGGGCACGGACCGACCTGTACAGCGCTAGGGCCATGCGTCGCGGCACCGTCGACACACCTCGTGCCCAACCATGCATGCGTCGATCCAAGTATCATTGAGCACGAGCTGGTTTCTCCATGAGCCGCCACTCTCCCTCGCCCCTCCTCCCGTTCGCAGCCCAAGCAGAGCCGGCACACCCCGTCAGGTCCGCCGCTCGCCGCTCTCCATGGCCGCCACCACCTAGTTCCTTCTCCACCCGATTTCTGCTGCTATCATCGAGCTCTACCCTTCCCTGCTCCTCCACGAACCCCGCCACGCAGCCACCGGGCCGCCTGACAGTGCCATCACCGACCAGGCCGAACCGAGGCGGACTGCTGGCCACCTTGCCGCCGCCGGCGCCCGCCGGCCACGTCTTTCCCCCATCCAAGCCCCAAAACGAGATCGTGGTGAGTCTCTTGTGAATCCCCACCACTTCCCCGGTCCATCCCGGCGACGAGCTTGCCAGATTTTGGATTTCCCCGTCGCTGGCCGCGGCCAGGGACTACATTGCGAGGTCTGAGGTCTTTCTAGGGGCTGGAACGCAAAACCCAGGGACCTGTTCGTAAGAAATCAGTTTTCAGATCTAGGGTGTCCAGGCTGAACCTTTGAAAAATCGTTAAAAATCGTAGAAAAATCAGAAAAATGCAAATCCAATTTTGTTGGGTTCCTGGTGAAGAAACCTATCTTTTCTAGAAAACATGTATAGGGTTTTTCTGTACAGTTTTTGAATTAAAAATTCAAACTCAGTTTGGAGTGTTTTTAGTGTAATTTAAAATATACACATGCTATGAACTTGAATTTTGGATATGTTACTCTTTATGGCATGTATAGATCTGTGGCAAAAGTTTGGATTATTTTGATGTATATATTTTCAGTTATGATTTTTGTAAGCTTTATGCTAATTTATGTTTGATGCTTTTTATAACACCTTTAATGAACTTTTCTGTAACCACATGTGCACCCTAGGACTTTGCCTTGTTGAGTAGTATCTCTGGTAGAGTGGATTTGATTTTAGGGAATTGTTTACTAGGTGATTTGGATTTAATCTTGTGTAGGAGTTTAAATTCAAAATCCGAAAACTAATTTGATTATCCAACCATGCTTTGGTCAGAAGCTCATTTTTGGCATACATGACCTGTAGGACAAAGTTGGGATCAAAAAGTTTATTAAATCTTTTTATATGAATTAATGGTGATTTAATAGGCTGAAATTTGTCTTTTTCACATAAATTAATTTATAAATGATCTTGAGCTATATTTTGGTTTGAGAGCTTAAAATAGGCATATGTTGCTGTGTGCAAAAGATTAGGCTCATTTGAAGTGTTTTTTATTTAATTTGGATTTATGGTTGAAAGGCTTGTTTTGAATAATTAAAGAAAGAAATGGAAATTAAAAGTGCTAAATTGTGAAATCATGTTTGTTTCTATTTTTATTAATTTAAACACACCCCCTTGCTGTTTAGTGAAGTTAAGTAACTTAAATTGCTTAGATGTGCACACAATCACCATCAAAGTAGTGTTTTGTTTATCATCACACACCCTAATACTTTCCGTGAGAAAGTAATGTTGTTTGGATGAATGTGTCCAACAAGAGTTGGTTTTGTGGTAATTCTCCCACCTTCACCATAATCTAATGCATGTGCATGTAAACGTGTAGATCTTCCTGACGGGGCATACACGCTCACCCAGGAGGAGGAGGGAGCAACTAGTGGAGAGTTGAATCAAGCTAGTGTGCAGCAAGACTTGGACCAAAGTTCAGAAGAGCCCAAGGCTAGCGTTAGTGTTGAGTTAGAGGAAGGCAAGCACCGGTTTCATCTAACCCATTTTATAAATTAAAATCATGTCCTTTACTTTTCAGTACTTTATTGTTTACTTGTGCATTTAAGTTTCAGGAGTTGTTTTAAAACCTAGATGCATGATCCTTGGGACTCCTATGCTCTTTTACTAGTATGTCAGGAACGCTAGTGCCATGCTCTAAGGATACAGTAGAAGTCGAGTAATGACTCATTGCTCGCGAGATATAGGATGCTTATGTTGGAATCATAAGTTGGTTAAATTGACTCGCTCATGTGGTAAGAGCAATGGGTTCGGTCTCGACCGAGTAGCATGGTGTTTGGTCCAAGCTATTGAACATACCAAGTGCTTGTCGGGAATGGGACCGGTAAGCCTAGTACCTAATGAACTAGTGCGGGAATTTTATCGCTACTACTCTTGAGATGCGTCTCTCGGTTTGCTCCCGGTAGTGCAAGTGTGATTTTGGACGTGCCATGTGAGGGTGTTCCAGTAACCTTGTACTTAGGACTGTAGCATCTTTTCCTAATCTGGGGAATGACGGGAACCGCCTGGTTGGGGTAGACACTGCACTTGGTCTACCTTCTTCCGTGTATCTTGGGTTTACCTTGCAAGGATATAAATCGATCGATCGTCGGTCACTCGCCGTTATCTGAGTCGGCTTGACCACTGGCTACCCCATGTTTATTTATGGAACATTTTGGATTAATATTGTTACTCGTTTAATATTGTTTGCACAACATGCTTGTTTAGTACAGGTGCTCACCTAGACCGATTAACGTACTAGAATATGAGCTAAAACTTGAAAATAAGGATCCACTCTTAGTCGCTTTTGGCAAAACAAACCTAGCAGCCAAAAAGCCTTACATGTCTAGCTGTACTTTATTTTTGTCGGGCGGGTAAGTCTTGCTGAGTATTAGTACTCAGCCTTGCTTAATTTGTGGTTTTCAGGTAATCCCATCTGGCCTGGTTCTCTCCCAGATGGTTGGGAGCTTGAATGGGAGAACGTTGAAGAGGAGTGATATGCATGGATGGCCTCCCGTGTGTATCATGCGCTAGTTTTATTTCCGCTGTTTAAACTCTGATCATGTTTACTTTTATGTATGAAAACCTGGTTTGTAATAATGTTGAACTTGTGAACCTTTTATGTAATGTAATGTTGTACTCTGGTCCCGCCTTCGTGTGGGCTTAGCGCATATCAGCGATCCTGTTGTATGTGATTTACCGGGCTTTACTCGGCGGAAGCGACTTAATAATTCTTTATTATTGCTTAATGGCCATGTGGACAGGCTTAGGCAATAATACGGAATTATTTTGGGCGGTTCTGTCACAACATGGCCCCATATGCCATTAGTTCGAGTTTGATTTTGGTGATTCATGACAACATGATCAATGGGACTAACCACATTGTCTAGCTTGTCTTGTAGGCATTCCTAGGTCCCATGGATATTACCACATGTTAACATACCATGCCCAAGATAACATGTCACACCACAAGTTAACATAGTTAGGTACTTATAGCAAAAATGAGGACTTAGTATTTATTCTGAGGCTATAAGTGATGGCATGATAAGTATGTTAAGTATGTTAAGTTGAAGCAAAAATCCAAGTTGAAGACGCAAAGAAAAGGATGGAAAAAGACACCGTCGGATGAACCGACGGTACCATTGGTGCAAGCGTCGGAGCACTTGGTACACTGTGCAGAGGCTGAAATGAAGTTAACATCGTCGGATGCTCTGATGGTCAATGTTCTAGACACGCCGGATGACTTGCAGAGGAAGAGCAGCGAAGACAGTAGCACCGGATGATCCGACGGTCTGAGTGACGACACCGTCGGTCTATCCGACACTCAGTTAAATCAAGACAGAGACGCACCAAGACAACCTCTTCAGCACCGGATGAACCGATGCCTTGGGTCAGGGATAGCGTCGGTCTATCCGACGGTCACGAAGAAGCTAACAGAGACGGTTTGGTCGCAGGGTCCTCAGCACCGGATGAACTGACGGTGCGTGTGTATAGCGTCGGAACAGTTGTGTCAGCAGAGCTGCAACAGCTAAGTGACGTGGAGGGCACCAGATGAACCGACACCCTGGAAAAGTATAGCATCGGTTCATCCGACTCTACCTTTTTCAGTGGTCGTTAGCCAACGGCTCTTTGAGTGTCTTGGGCTATTTATACCCCCTCCAATCACCCATTTGAGGTTGCTGGATTGTGTGGAAGTGCATGAGAGTTCAAGACACCTAGAAGATCATATCCACTCCAGCATGGTGTTGTTGGAGTTGAATTATAGTAAGGTTGTATCTACAACTGCAATATTAAGCATGTTGTAATTTGCATGATACACAAGCACTTCCCTGGTACTAAAATTTATCATCCCAGGGTCTAAATGGATATTGATCCATCTTTAGGGATTGAATGTCCAATATTATTTAAATATTGATACACATTATCAATCTAATATTGATAAACTGATATATATATGCACAAGTTGTAAACTTAAGCACAATTTGGTTTTACCAAATTTCCATCTCAAATTCTGTCACGAAATGATTGCTTGTTTGTTTATGTGTGTTAAAGATGATGATGGAAAATCCAAGTTGGATTCAACCATAGTGATTGGAGTAATCCTTCTGTGGAAGATACTCGCTTAGTCAGTTGTACCACAATCAACTTGACTATTTCAAGTTATGGAGTGACTTGAATCTTGAATGATTGTAAAGAGTTTGCTTCCTCTCATCCCCTTTACGTTTCCGCATTTACTCTATTGCAATCTTTACTTGGCTTTACTTTCCTAGAGTAGTATCATGCTAGGATTGGCTATAGGTTGCAAACCTTATTTTGGGATGAGAGTTTCACACTAGAACAACCCTAGTTGCACATCTAGATAGTATGTTCTAGTTTATCTTTGTGTAAAAATAGTGAAGCCATAGGTTAAGGTTTTTAGTTGCCTAATTCACCCCCTCCCCATCTTAGGCTAACGAGCATCCGATTCCTTACAGGGCGGCCTCTCCTGCTTGCGCGCGTCTCATGGACGACGGTGGAGCTCGGGGGTCGGCGTGAGGCATCTCCGGCGGTGGAGCTCAGGGGCCACCAGCCGAGGCTTCATTCGTCACACTAGACGTCGCGCTCGCTCTCCTCTGCACTAGTCGGTGGCGGATCCTGAGGAGCATCTCCATGTGGCCGCGATTAGGGGGGTCGGGAGGATGAAGAGTTCGACGCGTCCTCCCGGCGGCGAGGTGCAGGGGGTCGCAGAGCTCCTCTGCTCCTCTCCATCGTGAAGCTCCTACCCCGACGGTGGCGCAAGAGCAGGGGCTTCCTCGATCTGCGCAGCGAGCTCTCCTGCTCCCGGCGACGAAGACGGATCCACGACGGGGCCTCCTCGATCTGAGCAGCTCCTCCGTCTCCAGCGGGGCGGCGCATCGAGCGGAGGGGAAGGGAGACCGGCCTCCTTCCTTTGCGGCAGGCTCGAGCTCGGGGAAGGCGCGGGAGAGGACGAGCAGCATGGGCCCATGCCACGATAGCCGCTAGCGGGAGCTCCGTGATTCCTTCGTGGGGGAAACTGGAGGCGACGGTAAAACCGCGATAGCGATGAAGGACACCGCTGCAGCCGGGGGGGGGGGACGGGAAACTTTCCCTCCGGTAAGCTTTTCCCGTCCCCGGTGCGGGTGGTCTAATACCCTCATTTGTTTGTCAAATGCAGTAAGTTTTGCCATGCAAATCAGATTCGGTCACTTAATTAGCAAGATAATTAGATTAATTTTCTATGATTGCATTCTTTGTAAGATTTTTTTTCAAAATCTAAAGTTGCACTTTTTATGCGGAGGGAGTATGTGAAAATCTACTCGAAATGGAGCATTAAATGATTTTAAAAACGAATCTAGCAAGTGAAATACCAATTATATTAAAAAGAAGAAATAACATTCAGACAGGATCACAGGACCGAACAGTAACAAAGGAGAAATATGCATCATATTGTTAAACTTTGCTATTACAACAAGATAGTCTGATACTAGAGCTACTCCCACTACTGTTTGATCCTGGGAAGGAAATTAAATAGCTCGACCGCGAACTTCCGGTGAGCACTGAGCAGTGAGCCCGGTGACCTACGATTAATTCCGGAAGGTACTAGTAGTGAGCAAGTTCACCAACAATCCACATGCATTGGCGTCATGCTAAACCAAGTGCTATTTGCTCACACATATGCTAGATTGTCCTCAGAGTTCAGCCTGAAGTTAACCGAACATCATCAACTGAGTGAGCCTTACAGTTTTCCACTCTAACGGCTAATCTCACTCCGCCAATTGGTAATATCTCCATCCTACCTACGAGGCTACGACACGACACCAGAGTCCATCAGTCTGCATCGATTGCCATCAACGATTACCGGCGGCGCCGGCGCAGGCGGCGAAGACGCGGCTGACGACGACGAGGTATCCGGCGAGGACGACGAGCACGAGCACGTCGGCGGCCGCCACGGCGTAGTCGTTGCCGCCCGTCGTCGCTGCAGCTCTCTCCGCGAAGCCCAGCAGCGGCTTCATGATCTGGGCGCAGCGGCCGCAGCCCACGGCGACGCAGAGCACGAACCGGAGGGCAGCCGTTGCTGTCTGACGCGAGAAGGCACCGGCGTGTCACGACTCACGAGTGGATAGGTGACGGTGCGTGGACGCAGGACGCTGGAAAGTGGAAACCACTACTCCAATCTCAGCCGAGAGGAGGAAGAACGGTGTAGCAGCTAGGAAGAGAGCAGAGTGATGGATGGATGCAGATGTTTGCTGGGCAAAGGGCACGAAGCCGTCCCTGTTTTTTATAAGCATTCTTCTGTGCGTCCCCGCGGTTCGGTTTCCTGTGTTGTGCTTTCGTCCCCGCACGGTTTCTATTCTGTGTTACATGTTTCGTGTCATTTGCGTCCCGCGCGGTTTGTTTTTCTTCGTTTTTTTGTCATGTGTGTGTTTTACGGGCCCTGACGATGTCCTGCGTCAGAGGTGGGGTCGATTAAAATATTTTTTTAAAAAAGAAATAATCAGCTCTCTGTACAGGGCGTTGGCGCCGCACACTGGTCCGGCGCTAGAGGTGGGTCGATTAAAATACTCCTTTGCACCGGAACTAGGACGGATGTCTGCAGTTGCAACCTTCACCATTGCAGGGAGGGATGTGTTGAAATTTTAGGTAATTTCCAGATTAAAACCAGAATATAAATCATGACGAACTGATCAACTAGAGTAAGCATGTGTACAAAACTCATATCACAGATCATAGCAATTAGTGTAAGCACGATTCGTACACTAGACAGACAAGGCAGATTGATCATGATGAACAAATAAAACTACAACAAGTTGAGAGTGTACCCAAAGGCGGGGCGGTTGTAAGGGGCAACCGATGAGCCGTTATCCTCTGCATTAGCCATACTAATCGTGGGAGGACCTCAGTCGATGTAGTCGTACGATGTCGATGCAAAAAGATGCACGCAGTGAAATCCCTCGAACGGTCACCAGGACGTAGATGTCACCAGCACGTAGATGAAGTAGTCATTTGGGAGCAGTCGCGCGAAGAGCGCTTCCAAAAACCTTATTCGCCTTCTCCCGGTGCAGGATCGCAAAGACGACGGTTCTGGAGACCTGCTCACCCAGTCGTAGGTACACACGAACGATTGGGTTGGAGTCTTGGCGACGACGGCACAACAACGAGAAGAGACAAAATCTAACACGTATAGATTACCTTAGGGATACCCTTACTTGGGGCCTTGCCGTGTGGTAGTCTATGATGCGTCCTTTTTATGAGGGGTTCGTCCATATTTATTAGGAGAAAAACTCCCAACACCCTTGTCTATTAACAATGTGAAACCAATAGATGGTGTACCCCTTTAACGCTAATGAGCCTTTGAGATTTATTCATAATTATTTATATGGGCTAGGTCCATATATCTAACAATCCCCCACCAGATCTCAAATGCCCATTTAGAGATTTGCCTGTTCTCACTACTGTTTGATATACTAGTGTTTCGGTAGAGACTGTTAAGTTGAACTTCCACCTAGAACTTCAAGCTACACTTATCCACAACTTGAACAATGGACTACGCCTTGAGTTGCAAGTTTTGTGCAAATAAACTTTGCTTAAAGTCAAACTAGTACTTGGCAGCTAGTAGCCTTACCCCGTGGGTGGAGCATATACGTCATACTTCTTTGTCTCTTCATGAGTTTACTAGAGATCACCCAAGTCTCATAAACTGCGACTTTTAATGGGATCTCCGATCAAAAAGGTTGGGTTACAAATTTCTATCACATTCCGTGATAGCCCTTTTGTAAAGGGATCTGTCAGGTTTTTTGTCTGTTTGTATATAAGATACAGTAATTACTCTGGAGTTTTTCAACTTCTTGACAGTCTTCAAACGTCTTTTAACGTGTCTTATTGACTTTGCATTATCCTTAGCACTATTCACTTTAGTGATTACTGTTTGATTGTCACAATTCATAAGGATAGCCGGTATTGGTTTTCAACCACCGGCAAGTCAGACAAGAGCTCACACAGCCACTCTGCCTCTGCAGATGCTGTATCCAAAGCTGTAAGTTCAGCTTCCATGGTTGATTTAGTCAAAATAGTCTGTTTGCAAGACCTCCATGACACTGCGCCACCTCCAAGGGTAAAGACATACCCACTAGTGGTGTAGATTTGATCAATATCAGAAATCCAATTTACATCACTATATCCCTATAGCATAGCTGGGTGCCCATAATAGTGAATCTCATAGCTCATCATACCTTTAAGATAATGTAAAACCCTTTCTAGTGCATGCCAATGATCATCACCCGGGTTGGGCATGTACCTACTCAACTTGCTCACATCAAAAGAGATATCTGGTCTAGTTGTGTTAGCAAGATACATGAGTGAACCAACAATTTGAGAGTACCTCAATTGATCTCTGGTATCATTCTTGTTCTTTCGCAATGTCACACTAGGATCATAAGGTGTTGGAGAAGGCTTCCTGTCCATATAGCCAAAACGGCTCAAGACCTTCTCAACATAGTGAGATTGTGATAGAGTAATCTCACTCTCTTCCTTAATCAACTTGATGTTTAGAATTACATCAGCTTCTCTTAGATCTTTTATGTCAAAACTCTTTGACAAGAATGACTTGACTTCATTTTAATATACATGTTTGTTCCAATGATTAGAATATTACCTACATATAAGCATAGTATAACAAAATGACCCCACCATGTCGATAATACACACACCTATCAGCTTTCTCATGCCATTGTTTAGGAGCTTGTTTCAAGCCATACAAAGATTTCAATAATTTACACACCTTCCGCTCTTCACTTTTTACTACAAACTCATCAGGCTGATTCATATAAATCTCCTCATCCAACTCTCCATTAAGAAAAGCTGTCTTCACATCCATCTGATGGATGATCAGACCATATGAGGCAGCCAATGATAGTAGTACTCTAATAGTGGTCATTCTAGCAACAGATGAGTAAGTATCAAAGAAATATTTGCATTCCTTTTGAGTATAACCCGTAGCCACAAGTCGAGCCTTGTACTTGTCAATAGTACCACCAGGCCTAAGCTTCTTTTTGAACACCCACTTACAACCAATTGGTTTACAACTGAATGGTAATTCAGATAACTCCCAAATTCCATTAGAAAGATTCGAGTCCATCTCAATACGAACTGCTTCTTTCCAATCATCTACATCTAGAGACGCATATGCCTTTATATTATAGGTAGGAGTGTAACACCCTGGAATTTCTGAATTTCGGGATGTTAATAGGAAAAATAATAACTACGATTTTCTCATAATTTCTAAAAATTTTCCCAACGGTTTTTTTTCTTTACGGAAATTTAGTATAGGAAAATCATTGTTTGTTTTTCTAATTAAGTGAAATGGTTCTATGAGTGATGCATTCATATTGGTTTGCATGGTTTTTGGTTAATGTTTTTAGTGTTTTCAAAATCATAAAAAAATCAAATCCAAATATCTTTCTCCATCTATCAATCTTTTCTATGGTACGTCCAACTCATCCTCTCTCCATCTCTCTTTCCGCCCATCCGATCATCCTTGGCCTTCACGCCGGGCCTCCGCCGTGGCCGCCTAGCGCTTGTGCACCATGCTTCATAGCCAAGCCGCGCACCCTCATGCGCCCGCACGATGCGCCGCCCACCCGGCCCTATGTGTCCGCGCATCTCCGGTTGTCTACCTCGCACCGCACGCATTGCTTGGCTCTACGCACCCGAGTAATGTGCCGGCGCTCATCCGCGCCCGAGCCGCTCGGCTCCCCCCGTGCCCGCTCACATCCTACCCGCGTGGCCACATGTCTTGATGGCCCGGGCCCATGCGCCATGCCATTTCCAATCTCCCCGCCGCACATGATCGTGCCCGGCGATCGGTGTGTCATCGCCATCTCGGTGTGTGTGCCCGGCCATCCGCCCGGTCGCGTCGCTCGGCCTCCTCGGCTCCGTGCCCGCTCGCCCTCCCGCGTGCCCGTCCGCCTCCTTGGCCGCGCCGCTCCAACCCGACCCGGGCCCGCGACACCCGACCTCTCCGCTCCGCAATGCCGCCCGCAATCAATCGTTGGCCCTCCCATTTCTCGTTCCTCCACACGTATTGTCCACCCTCGCCTTTATTCTTTTTGCAAGAACAACGCGGTCACCACCATCATCAATGGTCGCCGCCCATTAGTCACCTACCGACCCTCTCTCTTTTGTACCGCCGACGAGTAGACCCCACCCGTCATCCCACTCCTTTAGATCCAACCCGAGCCAGACTCGAGTCTGAGCACTCGCTCGTCTCCTATGCGTGTGCCCTGCCCACACTGGGCCTCCTCAGTCGCCGCTCGCCTTCCCATGACGGTTGCAGGCTGATACCCGCTAGCTCACTTTTCCTCTCTATCTCGCTGCTAGCGTCAAGCCCGTCTCCCTCGTCTCGCACACACGACTGACTCGGACCGAGTCGTGCACCGCCGCATCTGCCCGGTTCCCTCACGCACATGCTCGCCCGTGACCGAGCCGGTCGGCTCACGAGCACCCATCCTCTTCCCCGACCACACCGCTTCCTCTCCATAAATGTGCGAGCGCCACATGTTCGAGCCTTTCTCCCATGTTGTGGTCGACCGTCCGCAAAACCGGTGCATGGACGCGTCGTCCTGTTGCTCGCGCCTGAGCGTCGTACCACGCGCACCTGTCGGCCTCCCTGGCCGCACCTGCTCGCCATCCCCGCACCGTAGGCCCGACGCACTCGTGTATCCGCACCACCCCCCTCACCTACATGGCTCCCCCCGCGCGACCGCACGTCCGTCGTCCTTCCGTGTCCCTGTCCACACCGGCTTCCCACCCAAACCACGTGCCCGTGCAGCATGCCGCCCGCCCGGTACTCGTGCCCGCGCATCCCTTGCCACCTATCACACGCCGCACACCTCGGCCGGCTGCGCTCACTCGCGCCGCCCGCGCTGCTCGCTCTCCCCCCTGCAAGTGTCGCGCGATTTCCCTTCAATGCTCGATGGAGCATTTAATCGTGCCCTTCCTTTTTGCCTCCCTTCACGGCTCCACTGAACGGCCAGCCCCGTGGCGGCAATAGCGAGGCCCTTCAACCCCCTCCGAAATTCCCTCAGTTTCCCCTTCCTCCTCTCTGGTAACGGCTGCTTGTCATGGCCATCAATGGCCGGCAATCACTCGCTTTCAATCCCACCGAACAGCCTAAATTTCCACTTGAGCGCCTATGGAACCGGAAGGTCGTCGAGCCCTCCGTGCGTCCCCTCGCTATGCATGGCCGTCCGCTCACCTCCTCGCCGCATCGCTCGCGTAGCGCCGTCGCCATGCGTGCCCGCCTTATCACCGCCTTGCACCGGACAGGAGCACCACGACGTCGAAGCGACGCTCTACACCACGCACCGGCCCCCGTCCGCATCTCGTAGCCGGAGGCCGGGAGCTCCTTCACGGCTTCACGAAGAGGAGCCCGTGCCGGCCGTCTTCACGCTGTCCGCCGAGTGCCGGGGTCGCTACGTCGCGCTCGCATGCCGCCGGGACCAGGCCGACGCCACCAGGACCTCCGTGTCATCAAGCCGCACACCCGCCGCCGCTCGTCGTCGTCGTCGTCCACTGCCGCACACCCGCCGCCGCCGCTCGTCGTCGTCGTCGTCCACTTGTCGCCGGAGCACCCTCGGCCATGGGCACACGAGCCGGCCTTCTTCGGCGCGGTGCCGTCGCCGAGCCGCACCCGTTCCGCCGGTTGCCGCCATTGCCTCGCGCCGCGAGAATCTCCACACCACCACACCGAGCCGTGCACCGGCCGGCCGCCGCGCTCGTCGTCTTCATGCGGACACGGGAGGAGCTTTCCTCACATGAAGGCCAAGCCGATGACGGACCACAACGCCAAGTTGCATCGGTTCTCGCCCTCCGTTCCGCCCGCAAGTTTCCGGCCGCCGCACCACTTCCCCGTCGCCGGACACCCCGGAACGGACTGCAAAGCCTTCTAAGTCTCGAACTACTACCTGCTGTCTCTCATCTGCTCCAAAATCCGTCTTCTTTTGCCCGTCGACCGCCGTTGCTAGCCGTTCGCCGGGACCGAATCTCGACGCATTGGTTGGAGTCCGGTCGTTTCGTCCCAAGCAAGCGTCAACACTCCTTCCTCATCGGCTCCACGCCATTCACCATCTGTTACCACGTCGAGGTGAGATGCCTCATGCTCTTCTAATTCTGTTTTTGTGTTCAAGAGTGCTCATCACTAGCATGTTATCTTTGTTCTCAAGCCGGCCACCACATGCGACCGGGTGCATGCAAACTTCGCAGTTTATAATTCTCGGTTGACCTTGCAATGCTTATATCCCTTGTCATGCACCCGTCGATCATGAATTAAATCTTACCAATGTCCGCATCTCGTTTAACAACAACAAAAGCTAGTTGCATGCACTAACAATAGAATGCGGAGTCGATCTAGCAGTTGCATGCAAACTAGTGTTTCACGTATCTAATCATTCCTTGCTTGATGTGAGCATGACATCATGCTTATGTCATATGTTTTTTTTCCTTCGACAGCCAACATGTATAAATGTACTCTTTGCTTTTATGTTCTTCCATAATTTTCCAATCTACGAGTTGATCGTGGTTAGGTCTCTAATCCTTGTTTAATCCCTAGATCCCACAATTTAGCTCCGTTTAATCTCGTTCTTGTTACGTTAGATCGGTCTCATGATAAAATACGTGCTAGCCATGATGTTCACCCTAAAAGGTGTTTTGAGAATTTATTCTAAATTAAGTTGACTAATCTTACTAAATGATGTTTTCTAAATAAAATGTAATTAGAGCACCTCTCGGGTTTTATTAAGTTAATCTTAAGATGATTAATAAATACCCAATTTGCTTTCTAAATAAAAGCAATATAGGCTATCCAGAGTTTTCTCAATTAAATATAAATTTGAGTAAACCGAATACAAATATGTTTTCAAATTATAATTTGTTTAGTCCAACTCAAGACATAAAGTTATACGTTTAGATGCTTCCCATGCTTCTTTTAAAGTAAATGTTTAATTTGCATAAATGATACTTGAATATTTATAAATAAATTTGGAATAAGTTATACACCGTTCCTTTTATATATATATATATAACTTGCTTAATTATAAATATGGTATTTCTCTGAAATAACCTATGCACATCTTTATTGAATTAAAATATACCAAACACATAGGCTTGTGTGATATGATATAAATCTCCCGATAGTCCCGAGTGTTTTTGCGTTCGCGGTCCTAGAGCCAAACCTTGTCCTCTTTTTAAGCCTTTTCTTGATTGGTGTATTGTTCTTAGTTGTTCTTGTGTGTCCGCTTTGCATGTGTTATGCCGTATGTTTGCTTCGAGTAGAAGATCGAGTTGTTGATCGGAAGTTCGGAAGTTTCAAGAGAGCAAGAGCGGAAGAGCATAGGAGTAGCTTTGTGTTGAGAAAGGCAAGTGGCTTCCCCTCTCGCATTATCTTTTTGAACCTATGTCACCGCATGTTAAAACAAAGTTTACTATTCCCGTTGCAATGCATTAACATGATGGGAAAACACCTATTTAAGGACTTGACTAGATATTTTACCCCGTTACCTTGATCAAACATGTTTAACAAATGCTTGGGTAGATTAATGCTTAGCTTGCTTTACATGGGTATGGTTATGCTTTGTTTATGAAATATAACTCGGTTCGTTTATGTAATGTGTATGTGCTTAAGACAAGATAACTTGAAATATAAATGGAACATGGAGAACCACCCAAGACAACGATACAACCACAGTCCACATGGCTCGGCTTAGCCAAGTAATTAGGAGAGTGGGTTAGGCGATAGCCTTTTTCCGAGAGGGGCACGGGGGGCTCGGGGTTGCGGGGGTATAGCCCGGTTCTTTTGGGGTAGCGACCTTGGCTAAGATGCGACCACTAGGGAGGGTTATGGTCCGCCCCGAGTCAGAATCGTCGCGGCCGTTGGTTTCTTTTTCTTTCCTTTGTAAAGGCTTCGTAGTGGACCCCTAGCCACTCACCTTGGAAGTGTTTAAGGGTCTAGCTAACCCGGCAAGATGGGGAACACGAACTCGTGGGTAAAGTGTACAACCTCTCGCAGTGTAAAACGATCGATCGGCCCGCGCTCACGGTCATGAGCAACTTGCACCCTCACATGATAATCAAACTTAAAGATGGACTTAAATCGTGGCTTCTTCCGGTTTTGAGATGAGATGTTTTCTAAATGTTTAAGTGGGTTGGTATGAACTTACATCTAGTAACTAGGCGCTTGTTAATTAAAATTTGACCAACATTAAAATGCTAACCGTCGTAAACCTTAGCCTATCCTTGATAGCCTTGCATCTTCCCCCACTTGCCGAGCTCCAACCATAAGTGTGCTCACCCTTGCTAAACCGCTATTCGGAAGAAGGTGTCTAAAGTCCGGAAGATGGTGCTAGGCGTATGCAACCCCCGATCCGATTGCCCGTGAAGTTTGGAGCCTTTGCTTCCCGGGATTCTCCGCCGTAAATCTCTAATAATCTCCTCTTCTTTACGTGATATTGTTTCGTTATTCACTATGATGTCACTATATGTATGAAACTAGATCCCGGCATACATATAGGTAGCACTTGGTTTTCCTCGGAAAATCGGGTGTGACAGAGTGGTACCGTAGCCGTATCGATCGTAGGACGTAAACCTAGATAGAAATGGTTGCTTTCCGAGGTCTCCTTTACTCTAAAACCAATTCCTACCTTACCGTTGACCATTCTAAGAATTATTCTCACCCTTTGATTGTTTTCTTTTATCAAATCCTCTTGAAATTCTAATTTCTAATTTATTCTTGTACACCTATATCCTCCTTGAATTCATTTTCAATTTACCTATCTCCCTATTTGAATCTCTTCTTGCTTCTCTAGTTGTACCAAAGTGATATCTTGCTCCTTTTATTCAAAATGTTTTTATGATCCGTGTCGTCGACATAAAACCTTTTCAAGTCACCCGAAGACCGAAACTACCAGTTCATCTATCTAATGACTAAAGAAGCAAGTCTTTGCAAAGGAAGTTGAAGTCGATGCCATAACCAAGCATAGGATGATCCCTCGAACCCTAATAACAATGTTTAGCATCGATCCTTGATTGTTTGTTGGCTGGTGAAATTCTGTGTTTTGCTTGATGATGCTTGTCTTTATGAACTTGTTTGAGTTGGTTCTTTGTATTGATTGTTGGTGTATTGTGGGTCTTCTACCTACGATGACATCAGTTGCTTAGTCGGTTTCTTCTTTTGTATCTCCCGCCTTCTTGTTATCCTCCTTTCTCTCTGCTCAATCTAATGGATGAAGTCGGAAGAGGAAACTAGGAGCTACAACAACGTGGCAAAGTCAACAACAAGAAATTATTGTCATCACCAATTTCTACACAGAAGCAAGTTGAGGAAAAAGAAGGCCTTACTCTCATCTTCCAAATCTCACTCTAATGAAGATTACAAGAACCAAGATGAAGATAAAAACATGGAGATTCAACATGCGACACAAGATGTCAATTCTGTTATCATAATCTTGTTTGTCTCTCTACTCCTTGTTTCTTCTCTCTTCGAATCTCGGGACGAGATTCCTTTTAAGGGGGTAGATTTGTAACACCCTGAAATTTCCGGATTTCAGGATGTTAATAGGAAAAATAATAACTACGATTTCTCATAATTTCTAAAAATTGTCCCAACATTTTTTTTCTTTACGGAAACTTAGTATAGGAAAATCATTGTTTGTTTTTCTAATTAAGTGAAATGGTTCTATGAGTGATGCATTCATATTGGTTTGCATGGTTTTTGGTTAATGTTTTTAGTGTTTTCAAAATCATAAAAAAATCAAATCCAAATATCTTTCTCCATCTCTCAATCTTTTCTATGGTACGTCCAACTCATCCTCTCTCCATATCTCTTTTCGACCCCGGCCGATCATCCTTTGCCTTCACGCCAGGCCTCTACCCGTGGCCGCCCGGCGCTTGTGCACCATGCTTCATAGCCAAGCCGCGCATCCTCATGCGCCCGCACGGTGCGCCGCCCACCCGGCCTATGTGTCCGCGCATCTCTCGGTTGTCTACCTCACACCGCACGCATTGCTTGGCTCGCGCACCCGAGTGATGTGCCGGCGCTCATCCGCGCCCGAGCCGCTCGGCTCTCCCGTGCCCGCTCACATCCTACCCGCGTGGCCACATGTCTTGAGGGCTCGGGCCCATGCGCCATGCCATTTCCAATCTCCCGCCGCACATGATCGTGCCCGGCGATCGGTGTGTCATCGCCATCTCGGTGTGTGTGCCCGGCCATCCGCCCGGTCGCGTCGCTCGGCCTCCTCGGCTCCGTGCCCGCTCACCCTCCCGTGTGCCTCGTCCGCCTCCTTGGTCGGCGCCGCTCCCGGCCCGACCCGGGCCCGCGACACCCGACCTCTCCGCTCCGCAATGCCGACTGCAATCAATCGTTGGCCCTCCCATTTCTTGTTCCTCCACACGTATTGTCCACCCTCGCCTTTATTCTTTTTGCAAGAACAACCGCAGTCACCACCATCATAAGTGGTCGCTGCCCATTAGTCACCTACCGACCCTCTCTCTTTTGTACCGCCGACGAGTAGACCCCACCTGTCATCCCACTCCTTTAGATCCAACCCGAGCCAGACTCGAGTCTGAGCACTCGCTCGTCTCCTATGCGTGTGCCCTGCCCACACCGGGCCTCCCCAGTCGCCGCTCGCCTTCCCGTGACGTTTGCAGGCTATCTAACCCGCCAGCTCACTTTTCCTCTCTATCTCGCTGCTAGCATCAAGCCCGTCTCCCTCGTCTCGCACACACGACCGACTTGGACCGAGTCGTGCGCCCCCGCATCTGCCCGGTTCCCTCGCGCGCATGCTCGCCCATGACCGAGCCGGTCAGCTCACGAGCACCCATCCTCTTCCCCGGTCGCGCCGCTTCCTCTCCATCAATGTGCGAGCGCCACATGTTCGTGCCTATCTCCCATGTTGTGTTCGACCGTCCGCAAAACCGGTGCATGGACGCGTCGTCCTGTTGCTCGCGCCTGAGCGTTGTACCACGCGCACCTGTCGGCCTCCCCGACCGCACCTCGCTCGCCATCTCCGCACCGTAGGCCCGACGCACTCGTGTATCCGCACCACCGCCGAACCTACATGGCTCCCCCCGCGCGACCGCACGTCCGTCGTCCTTCCGTGTCCCCCGTCCACGCCGGCTTCCCACCCAAACCACGTGCCCGTGCGCATGCCGCCCGCCCGGTACTCGTGCCCGCGCATCCCTTGCCACCTATCACACGCCGCACACCTCGGCCGGCTCGCTCACTCGCGCCCGGCCGCGGCTGCTCGCTCTCCCCCCGCAAAGGTCGCGCGATTTCCCTTCAATGCTCTATGGAGCATTTAATCGTGCCCTTCCTTTTTGCCTCCCTTCACGGCTCCACTGAACGGCCAGCCCCGTGGCAGCAATAGCGAGGCCCTTCAACCCCTCCGAAATTCCCTCAGTTTCCCCTTCCTCCTCTCTGGTAACGGCTGCTTGTCATGGCCATCAATGGCCGGCCATCACTCGCTTTCAATCCCACCGAACGGCCTAAATTTCCACTTGAGCGCCTATGGAACCGTAAGGTCGTCGAGCCCTCCGTGCGTCCCCCCGCTATGCATGGCCGTCGCTCACCTCCCTCGCCGCATCGCCGCGTAGCGCCGTCGCCATGCGTGCCCGCCTTATCACCGCCTTGCACCGACGGGGAGCACCACGACGTCGAAGCGACGCTCTACACCACGCACCGGCCCCCGTCCGCATCTCGTAGCCGGAGGCCGGGAGCTCCTTCACGGCTTCACGAAGAGGAGCTCGTGCCGGCCGTCTTCACGCTGTCCGCCGAGTGCCGGGGTCGCTACGTCGCGCTCGCATGCCGCCGGGACCGGCCGACGCCACCGGGACCTCCGTGTCATCAAGCCGCACACCCGCCGCCGCCGCGCTCGTCGTCGTCGTCGTCCACCGCCGCACACCCCGCCGCCGCCGCTCGTCGTCGTCGTCCACTTGTCGCCGGAGCATCCTCGGCCATGGGCACACGAGCCGGCCTTCTTCGGCGCGGTGCCGTCGCCGAGCCGCACCCGTTCCGCCGGTTGCCGCCATTGCCTCGCCGCCGAGAATCTCCACACCACCACACCGAGCCGTGCACCGGCCGGCCTCCGCGCTCGTCGTCTTCATGCGGACACGGGGAGGAGCTTTCCTCACATGAAGGCCAAGCCGATGACGGACCACAACGCCAAGTTGCATCGGTTACGCCCGTTCCGTTGCCGCTCCGCAAGTTTCCGGCCGCCGCACCACTTCCCCCGTCGCCGGACACCCCGGAACGGACTGCAGCTTCTAAGTCTCGAACTACTACCCGCCGTCTCGTCATCTCGCTCCAAAATCCGTCTTCTTTTGCCCGTCGACCGCCGTTGCTAGGCGTTCGCCGGGACCGAATCCGACGCATTGGTTGGAGTCCGGTCGTTTCGTCCCAAGCAAGCGTCAACACTCCTTCCTCATCGGCTCCACGCCATTCACCATCTCGTTACCACGTCGAGGTGAGATGCCTCATGCTCTTCTAATTCTCGCTTTTGTGTTCAAGAGTGCTCATCACTAGCATGTTATCTCCGTTCTCAAGCCGGCCACCACATGCAAACTGGTGCATGCAAACTTCGATAGTTTATAATTCTGGTTGACCTTGCAATGCTTATATCCCTTATCATGCACCCCTCTGATCATGAATTAAATCTTACCAATGTATGCATCTTGTTTAACAACAGTCAAAAGCTAGCTGCATGCACTAACAATAGAATGCAGGTCGATCTAGCAGTTGCATGCAAACTAGTGTTTCACGTATCTAATCATTCCTTGCTTGATGTGAGCATAACATCATGCTTATGTCATATGTTTTTTCCTTCGATCGCCAACATGTATAAATGTACTCTTTGCTTTTATGTTCTTCCATAATTTTCCAATCTACGCTTGATCGTGGTTAGGTCTCTAATCCTTATTTAATCCCTAGATCCCACGATTTAGCTCCGTTTAATCTCGTTCTTGTTACGTTAGATCGGTCTCATGATAAAATACGTGCTAGCCATGATGTTCACCCTAAAAGGTGTTTTGAGAATTTATTCTAAATTAAGTTGACTAATCTTACTTAATGATGTTTTCTAAATAAAATGTAATTAGAGCACCTCTCGGGTTTTATTAAGTTAATCTTAAGATGATTAATAAATACCCAATTTGCTTTCTAAATAAAAGCAATATAGGCTATCCAGAGTTTTCTCAATTAAATATAAATTTGAGTAAACTGAATACAAATATGTTTTCAAATTATAATTTGTTTAGTCCAACTCAAGACATAAATTATACGTTTAGATGCTTCGCATGCTTCTTTTAAAGTAAATGTTTAATTTGCATAAATGATACTTGAATATTTATAAATAAATTTGGAATAAGTTATACACCGTTCCTTATATATATATATATATATATATATATATATATATATATATATATATATATATAACTTGCTTAATTATAAATAGGGTATTTCTCTGAAATAACCTATGCACATCTTTATTGAATTAAAATATACCAAACACATAGGCTTGTGTGATATGATATAAATCTCCCGATAGTCCCGAGTGTTTTTGCGTTCGCGGTCCTAGAGCCAAACCTTGTCCTCTTTTTAAGCCTTTTCTTGATTGGTGTATTGTTCTTAGTTGTTCTTGTGTGTCTGCTTTGCATGTGTTATGCCCGATGTTTGCTTCGAGTAGAAGATCGAGTCGCTTGATCGGAAGTTCGGAAGTTTCAAGAGAGCAAGAGCGGAAGAGCATAGGAGTAGCTTTGTGTTGAGAAAGGCAAGTGGCTTTCCCCCTCTCGCATTATCTTTTTGAACCTATGTCACCGCATGTTAAAACAAAGTTTACTATTCCCGTTGCAATGCATTAACATGATGGGCAAACACCTATTTAAGGACTTGACTAGATATTTTACCCCGTTACCTTGATCAACCATGTTTAACAAATGCTTGGGTAGATTAATGCTTAGCTTGCTTTACATGGGAATGGTTATGCTTTGTTTATGAAATATAACTCAGTTCTGTTTATGTAATGTGTATGTGCTTAAGACAAGATAACTTGAAATATAAATGGAACATGGAGAACCACCCAAGACAACAGTACAACCACAGTCCACATGGCTCTGGCTTAGCCAAGTAATTAGGAGAGTGGGTTAGCTGATAGCCTTTTTCCGAGAGGTGCACGGGGGCTCGGGGTTGCGGGGGGTATAGCCCGGTTCTTTTGGGGTAGCAGCCTTGGCTAAGGTGCTGACCACTAGGGAGGGTTATGGTCCGCCCCGAGTCAGAATCGTCGCGGGCCGTTGGTTTCTCTTCTTTCCTTTGTAAAGGCTTCGTAGTGGACCCCTAGCCACTCACCTTGGAAATGTTTAAGGGTCTAGCTAACCCGTGCAAGATGGGGAACACGAACCGTGGGTAAAGTGTACAACCTCTCGCGAGTGTAAAGCCGATCGATCGGCCGTGCTCACGGTCATGAGCGGCTTGGACCCTCACATGATAATCAAACTTAAAGATGGACTTAAATCGTGGTTTCTTCGGTTTTGAGATGAGATGTTTTCTAACCGTTTAAGTGGGTTGGTATGAACTTACATCTAGTAACTAGGCGCTTGTTAATTAAAATGTTTTGAGCAAGAACCGTGGGGCAAAGCCCCCGGCAACGAAAATAATATTACGACAAACAAGTATACGGGAGGACTTACAAGCAAGCAAGCAAGCAAGAAGTAAAGGCCTAACCAGCGAGCTAGGCCAAGGAGAGACTAACCAAAGAACTAGCTAATCGCCCTGCCGGCGAGAAAGGAGAAACGAAAAATTACGAGAGAGTCCAGCCCGGGAACGAATAGCGGGATGCAAAGAAGACTTAATTCCGTAAAAGTGGAGTAAGACTTCATTCTTGAACCGAGCTTTCCAAGGGGCCAAACAAGGCGGCTTCCCATTAAAAATCGAGGTCATTGCGCTCATTCCAAATGCACCAAGCACCAATCATCACCACTTCCATGAAAAAAGGAAACCCAAAATTGCGCTTAGCAATCGGGATTCTCTCATGAATGTCGGCACCCTCATCCCGGAAATGCCAACAAGAAACCATCTAGCTTCCGAGGAGGAACAAAAGAAAAACAAATGATCCATAGTCTCTTCTATAAGGTCCAGACAGAGGACGCAATTGTAACCCTCCTCCAAGAACTTGCCCCTCCTTCTCAGAATATTCCGAGTGTTAAGCCTATCATTAAGGAGAAGCCAGGTGAACAACTTGATCTTAGGCATACAATTAGACTTCCAAAGCCAAGGGATAGTCCGGGAGTAGAAACAAGGGAGAAGTGAAACCGATAATATCTTCTTGAGGAGAAATTCGCCGACCCCAAATATAAGTACGACCATCGTTTGAATTATCGGTAGAGGCGTTAAAGTTGTCAATTAAATCCCGGAGTTGGATGAACTCATTGAAAGCTCGTCTAGTCATGGGGATCTTGAAGCAATCAATCAAAGGATCGACATCCTAAACTTATAAAGAGAGATCCCGGGGTCTTTGGCAACCGAAAAAGAGCTCGGCAGAGAATGGGAGTGAACCACACCAGCAAAGAGATCCTCCCAAAGACCAATGGTGTCGCCCTTACTAGGAATACAGCAGGCAATACCCCTAAACACAGGGTTAAGCCTAAGAATGTCTTTCCACCAGAAGGAGCCTTTTTCCCTCGATAAGTGGGGCACATCCTCGGAGTAATACTTCTTCCGGATGAGCCCGATCCAAGGAACATTAACTTTCCTGTAAAATTTATCCAACTGCTTAAGAAGCAATGCATCATTCTGAATGCTAAGATCAATGACCCCCAAACCACCTTTCTCTTTGGGCCTTTGAACTAAATCCCATGCAGCAAGATTATAACCTTTTCTTCTGGTATCATTACCCCTCCAAAGACAATTCTTTCTATGCTTGTCAATAATATCTATCACCATGACAGGAATCTTGAGGGAGCACAAGTAGTAAGTGGGAAGAGAAGAGATGACCGAATTAACAAGTTGTAACCGGCCAGCCTGGTTGAGGAACATTGAATTAGCAGAAAGCTTCCTCTCAATCCTACAAATAAGGGGAGCATAATCCTTAACTTGGGGTTTAGTAAGACCCATTGACAACCCAAGATAAGTGAAAGGGTACACACCCACAGTGCAACCAAAGGAATTAGCCAGGGAAGTAACTTTGTCAGAATCCACATTGATGGGTAACATGCAGGACTTATGATAGTTAACCACAAGCCCGGTGGACGTCGAGATCAGCTGCAAAATTTCTTTCAGATGCAAAAGCTGAGATTCACAAGCTTGTAAGATGAGAAGCGTATCATCAGCATATTGGATGATAGGAAAGGGGATCTCCAGGCTCTGGGGGAAAGGAAAGACCAGCCGGCCTTGCCTATATTCAAGATTGATAACTCCCTGAATGAGATCAGTAGCAATAGCAAATAACAAAGGGGAGAGAGGGTCACCCTGTCTGACCCCCCTCTTACATTTAAACTCTTTGCCTGCAACACCATTAAGGAGAACTGAGGACGTGGCAGAGGTCAGAATGTCCTCAATCCAATTTATCCACTTATCACTAAAACCCTTGGCCTTCATGATCTGAAGAATGGCACTGTGCTCAACTAAATCAAACGCTTTCTCAAAATCCAGCTTTAGAATGATGATCTCTCTTCTGGAGTGGTGGCATTGATGCAAAAACTCAAAAGCCCACCCAAGGCAATCTTGAGTCGTCTTCCCTTTGATAAAGCCATATTGATTCTCATGAACCACTTGAAGGGCAAAATTCTGCACTCGTTAGTAAGAATTTTAGTGATGATCTTCATCGACGTGTTGAGCAGAGAAATAGGCCGAAAATCATTAACAGTCTCAGGATTATCTTTTTTGGGGACCAAGGTGATGTAGGAGGAGTTGATACTTTTAAGATCAGCCTTGTGGTGAAAGAACTCCTTGCGAGTAAATAAACATCATGCCTAATAATATGCCAAGCTTTTTTGAAGAAGAAACCGTTAAAGCCATCCGGGCCTGGGGCCTTTTCAATTGCGAGTGTTCGAATAATATTATCAATTTCAACATTGGAGAAGGGAAGACAGAGAGAGTCCAGCTTGTTAATTAAAATTTGACCAACATTAAAATGCTAACCGTCGTAAACCTTAGCCTATCCTTGATAGCCTTGCATCTTCCCCCACTTGCCGAGCTCCAACCATAAGTGTGCTCACCCTTGCTAAACCGCCGTTCGAAGGTGTCTAAAGTTGTCGTATGGACCTCCCCGGGCCCACTACATTGGTGGGTACTAGGACCGACTACTCGGTGGGCCCCTGGGACTACCGCTTGCGCTACATGGCACCTGAAGGCGTGGAGCACAAGGACTACACAGGAGTAGTACTCGGTTAGGGAGTTGTACATGTTCCGCACTGTATAGAGGACTCCTAGACGTACTCGACTAGTACTCTCTCCCTACTCCGACTTGTAACCCCGCTCCCGACTATATAAGGCGAGGCAGGGGACCAATCTCTAGCATCGAATCTCAACTCACGCGCGCACTATTGCACCACCTTGTAATCGTGCCCAATCAATCCGTAGCTACGCAAAGCATACGGGACGTAGGGTATTACGCACCTTGCGGCCCGAACCTCGTCTAAATTGTGTGTCACGTGTCTCTTCCTTCGAGTTACCGATCTCGGCGAGTCACATTCATCTACTTCGGGTACTCCCCTTAGTAGGTTGCCGGTCTAAAACACCGACACCGGCGCGCCGGTAGGGGCTCGGCCCGAGATCACATGGCGAACTTGACGGCTCCCGTCTACTTCAAGCCAACCGTCGCCTTCAACCGCGGCGACACCTCCGTGTTCGGCGCCCCGGGTCCGCACCGCCGACGGCGCGGGCTCCTTCCGGCCGTCGCCCGACCATGCGGCCCCAACCCGAAGATAGGCTCCGTGGACGCTTCCTGAAGTCGTCACAGGCGAACTCGCCGGCAAGTTCGGTGAAATTTCGCTCTTCAACCACCACGCCGACTTCGAGCTCGAGTCCGTTTCCAACTCGAACTCGACGTCGCCATGGGTCATCGCATGCGAGCCGGCTGATCAGCCATCGCAGGCGGTCTCCTCACCTCGCGAGTGCTCCGCGCGTGGCTCCCGCATCCTCAGCCGGGCCCGCACGGGGGCTCCCACTTCGCGCCGGGTTGGCAAGAAGCCCGTGCCCGAGTACAACACGGACTCCGACGCCACCCCCGATCACGCTTCGGACTCCGCCCCTCTCTCCGAGTTCTACTCAAACCCGCATTACGAGTTCGACTTCGGGTCGGACACCCCGAGGAGCCCGAGTCCGAGGACAACTCCACCGAGCTTCCCTTTCGGGGGCCGGCCTCGGGCTGGTTATAACATCCACGCCGGCCGGGAGATACGTCTACTGGCCAGACCGCAAGCCTGCTGACCTGATAAAGGGAGACTCACGCTACGTCGCCTACATCGACTCGCTACCGTTCCAGGAGGGAACACCCCTAGCCCGGGCTGACTCAAGCACACCAACTGAGGTGGCACCCTCTGAGTCCAGCCTTGGTACCCCCGATCGCCAAGTCTTCATGGCTGCCGGCGACACCCCAGGGCCTTCAGGCACGGCTCAGGACAAGTACCTGGAAGACATCTCCTCCGACGAGCTCTCTGTTGATGCTCCACCGAACGAGAACCCCACGGACGAGAGACGCTCGACGTGAGCGTAACCGAAGCGCGGCCGAACGTCGCCGGCGCCTCCGCGACAACTTCCCCGTCCGCAACCTTGCGGAAGCTCTCGAGGCGGTCGAGAGCAGGGCACACACCACCCCCGAGCAATGCCTCATGTCGATCACGGTGATCGCACGCCGTGCTCGGGGGCATACGCGCCGGGAGAGGTCATCGCCAAGCTCGCCGAAGACGCCTACTTCATGCGGGTCGACAACGCAGTCAACCAACCTCCCCCGGCCCGAGCACCGCGACAACGAAGCCACGAGTCACGGCGCCAACAACGGTCCTAACCGTACTCGAGCCGACCTCCCGCCCAAGCCAAATCGTCGTCGCTCCAACGCCGGCGGACCCTCACCGCGCGGCCACAGCAACCGAGAAGTCATCCTTCACCGTGCTTCGGCCGGCGGGGGCGGGCAATGATCCCGACGGCGGCGGCGGCCGACGGCGGAAGCTCTAACCATGGGGCCAACAGAGGGCCGGAGGCGGCGGCGGCCGCGGCGGCCGAGGCCATGCGAACGACCACGCCTCCGGCGCCTCGCAGGGGCGGCTACGACGCCCGCCGAAGATTGAGGAGCTACGGCGGAAGAAGTCGACCACCGCCGCCGAAGGCGACGGCTTCCCCCGCCTTCTCACCTCGACTTCGCAACCTCGCTTCTCCCCGACAAGTTCAAGCCTTTGGGGATCACCAAGTACGATGCGAAGCAGATCCCATCCAGTGACTCCGGTGCTACGCCCTCTCCATCGAGAGCGCGGGCGGCAACAAAGGACACCAAGTGCCTCTACTTCCCCTTCTCGCCTGGACCAAGCACCACTCACTTGGCTCGAGTCGCCGTATAAGCACTCGATCGACAAGTGGGACCACCGAAGGAGCAGTTCACAAGCAACTTCGCGGGCGCCATGGGCCGATCGGGTACTCGCATGGACCCGGCCATGATCAAGCGAGAACAAGGTGAGACCCTCCGCAAGTACATGCGCCGCTTCTTCGACAAGCGCGCCACCGTCGTCGACGTCACCGACAAGGAGGTCATCGACCTCTTCCAGGACGGCCTCTACCACCGCCGCACCTTCGAAGACTTCGGTCGTCGCCGTCCCAGCTCCATCCCCCACCTCAAGGACATGATCACGTCCTGGGCGGATGAAGAGGACAAGGCCAATGCCAAGTACGACGCCATCCGTGGCAAGACCAAGCGAGAACCGGGCGGCGGCGGCGCGGTAACGCAAACCAAGGCGGCCGCAACAACAACAACTACTACTACTACTCGGTCCCAACCGCAAGCGCAAGCCACACAACACTGTCGCGGCTATCCAGCGCCCTACGAAAGGGAACTCGAAGAAGAACTCTGGCGGTTTCAAAGACCTGCTGAAGGAGAAGTGACCGTGGCATCCAAACGGCAACCACACCACCGAACAGTGCTACCAACTCAGGCATGCACTCAAGGAGACGCCGGAGCCACCGCACCCTCACGACCAAAAGGGCAAGAAGAAGTACGGCGACAACAACGACTTCCGGGAGCCCGACAAGACCGTCAACGTCCTATTCGGCGGATTGCCCGGCGGGCGGGAGCGAGAGGCTACCCGTCGTGAAGTGATGTCCATTGAACCAGCGGTCCCGACCCCTCTCAGGTGGTCGGAGGTACCCATCACCTTCTCCCGCGCGGACCAATGGACCAGCTTCTCCGAACTAGGACGGTTCCCCCCTCGTCCTGAAGCCAGTGGTGGCGGGCTCCAAGCTCAACAAGGTGCTCATCGACGGTGGAAGCGGGCTTAACGTCCTTTTCACCAAGACCTTGAAGAAAATGAAGCTCAACATCACCCACATGCTCACCAAGAGCAACATGCCCTTCTACGGCATCGTCCCCGGCAACGCGGCTATTCTACCGGGCTCGGTGGTCCCGCCGCTACCTTTGGGGCGTCTCGGGACAACTACCATACCGAGTACATCAAGTTCGAGGTCGCGGACTTCGAGACCTCCTACCACGCCATCCTCGGCAGACCGGCCATCGCCAAGTTCATGGCGGTGCCCCACTACACCTACTTGGTACTCAAGATGCCAAGCCCAGCCGGTGTACTCTCCCTCCAAGGGGACCTGAAGATCTCCCACGACTGCGACACAGAAGCCGTGGAGATCGCCTCCACAAATCAAGTACCCAACGCGATGATGGAGGTCTACGCTGCGTCGAAGAAGCTTGCCACAAGTGAACTCGACATCCCAGAGAAGTCTGACAGCACCAACAAGCCTCACCCACCTGAGGAGGTACTCGTCAAGACGGTCGACCTCGGAACGGACGGCCCCGGCAAGACCACCACCATCGGGGCGGTGCCTCAACCCCAAATAGGAAGACGCGCTCGTCGGCTTCCTTCGGGCTAACCGCGACATCTTCGTGTGGAAGCCGGCGGACATGCCGGAGTGCCCGGGGAGCCGATTGAGCACTGCCTCAACGTCGATCCTAAGGCCACCCCAAGCGACAACACCTCCAACGCTTCGCCGACGACAGACGGGACGCCATCAAGAAGGAACTCGCCAAACTACTCGCGGCTGGCTTCATCAGAGAAGTCTTCCATCCTGAGTGGCTCTCCAACCCTGTCCTCGTCCGCAAGAAGAACTCGAACGAGTGGAGGATGTGCGTCGACTACACCGACCTCAACAAGCACCGCCCCAAGGACCCCTTCGGGTTGCCGCGGATTGATCAAGTCATCGACTCCACGGCGAGCGCGACCTCGCTTTCTGCTTCCTCGACCGCTACTCCGGGTACCACCAGATCGCGATCAAGGAAGAAGACCAGGAGAAGATCGCGTTCATCACCCCGTTTGGCGCGTACTGCTACACGACCATGTCCTTCGGGTTGAAGAACGCCGGCGCTACCTACCAACGAGCTATCCAGGCCTGCTTCAAGAGGCAACTCAACAAGAACGTCGAGGCCTACATGGATGACGTGGTCGTCAAGACCAGAGATTCCAGTACCCTCATCGACGACCTTGAAGAGACCTTCGCATCACTGCGCGAGTACCGCTGGAAGCTCAACCCGAACAAGTGCGTCTTCGGCGTACCTTCAGGCAAACTACTCGGCTTCATCATCAGCCAGCGCGGCATCGAAGCCAACCCCGAGAAGATCTCCGCCATCACCAGCATGAAAGCTCCCACGAGCATCAAAGATGTCCAGAAGCTGACAGGGTGCATGGCGGCGCTGAACAGATTCATCTCGAGGCTAGGAGAACGGGGACTCCCCTTCTTCAAACTACTCAAGCATCAAGAGAAGTTCGTGTGGACTCCAGAGGCGGATCAAGCCCTTGCCCAGCTCAAGGACTTCCTATCGAAGCCACCGATCCTCACGGCTCCTCACAAGGGCGAGCGATTCTTCGCTCTACCTAGCCGCGACTACTCATGTGGTCAGCACCGCCATCGTTGTCGAGCGGCAAGAAGACGGCCACGCCTACCCGGTCCGGCGCCCGGTCTACTTCGTCGGCGAGGTCCTATCGAGTCCAAGGCCCACTATCGGCCCGTGTAGAAGCTACCGTATGCGGTACTCATCACCTCGCGGAAGCTACGACACTACTTCCGGCGGTACTCGATCTCCGTCGTCACCGACTACCCGCTCGGCGACATCCCGCGGAACCAAGATGCTACCGGAAGAATCTCCAAGTGGGCCGTCGAGCTCGGCGCCCTCACTATCGACTTCAAGCCACGCACGGCCATCAAGTCGCGGGCACTAGTCGACTTCATGGCGAGTGGCAGGAGAACCGCCTACCTACTCCCACCGCGCGACCGAGCATTGGGTGATGTACTTTGACGGCTCACTCAACCTCGAGGGCGCAGTGCGGGGGTACTCCGATCTCTCCAACGGCGAACAACTCAAGTACGTCCCGCATCTTCCGGAAGGTCTCAAACAACGAAGCCGAGTACGAAGCCCTCCTACACGGGCTCCGCCTCGCGGCCACCGGGCATCAAGCGACTACTAGTCTACGGCGACTCCGCGGTGGTCATCAACCAAGTCAACAAGTCCCGGGACCGCAACAAGGAGAACATGGACGCCTATCGCCTAGAAGTCCGCAAGCTCGAGAACAAGTTCTATGGTCTCGAGTTCCATCACATCGTCCGCGACAACAACGTTGCGGCGGACGTCCTCTCGAAGCTTGGATCCACTCGCGCTCGAGTGCCGGCGGGTGTCTTCGTCCATGAGCTTCACGCGCCATCCATCCCGGGGCGGCGCCACCGACCACCTGTCCCGGCCCATCCACCACCGGGCGGGGAGGTCATGATGATCGACGTGGACCGGAGGCAACCCTTCATCGACTACCTCGGCCGAGCGAAGGTCCCCTCCAACAAGAACGCGGATGAGCAACTCGTCCGCCGCGCCAAGTCCTACGTCCTCGTCGGAGACAAGCTTTACAAGCGGGCGCATCTTCCGGAGTACTCATGAAGTGCGTCCCTCGTGAAGAAGGCAAGGACATCTTGGAGGAGATCCACAAGGGCGTTCGCGGCAACCACGCGTCCTCACGCACGCCGGTCGGCAAGGCCTTCCGGCGGGCCTTCTACGGCCCACGGCTGCGGGCGATGCCGAAGAACTCGTCGAAGGTGCCAAGGATGTCAATACTTCACCAAGCAACAACACGTCCCGGCCTACAAGCTAGTCACCATACCGCCAACACCGGCCCTTTGCTTGCCGGGGCTCGACATGATTGGTCCGCCGCCAACCGCGCCGGGGGGATTCAACAGGGTACCGGTGGCTATCGACAAGTTCACCAAATGGATCGAGGTCAAGCCGGTCACATGCCCCAAGGCTGACGAGTACTCGACTTCCTGGACGAACTCGTGCACCGCTACGGACTACCCCACCGCATCATCACAGACCTGGGCTCCAACTTCAACAACCACCAGTTACGGGAGTACCGCGAGAACGGCGGGATCGACGTCCGATACGTCTCAGTTGCCCATCCACGGGCCAACGGACAAGTCGAGCGCGCCAACGGGATGGTGCTCGACGCTCTCAAGAAGCGGCTACACAACGCCGCGAATTCCAAAGGGGGCAAGTGGATCAAGGAACTACCCAACGCACTCGGGGGGCTACGGACTCGACCATCCAAGCCAACGAGGCAATCCCCTTACTTTCCGGTCTACGGCTCCGAAGCAATCCTCCCCGCCGACGTCATATGGAACTCGCCGGCGGTGGAGCACTACGACGAAGGCGTCTCGGAAGACAACGAGACGAGTTGACATCAAAAGCCTCGAAGAAGCTCGCCGCGCTGCCCTCGTCCAATCAGCAAGGTACCTAGAGGGTATCCGACGCTACCACGATCGCAACGTCAAGGAACGCTCCTTCAACGTTGGAGATCTCGTCCTCCGCCGTATCCAGAACACGGAAGGACTACACAAGCTCAGCTCCCCCTGGGAAGGGCCGTTCACCGTTGCAAAGGTGACCGGCCGGCTCCTACCGCCTCCAAACACTTGAAGGCGAAGACATCAACAACTCGTGGAACGTTGACCGGCTCGTCGATTCTACGCCTAGTCTACACGACTACTCCGGGGTTCAAGTCTACACGACTACATCAACACCCCTTGCCGTAAGCGGCCTCCGGTCCCGGCTCCGGGCCTCCGGACTTCTCCTCTCCGAGATCCGGCCCCGTGCGGCTACTACGGACCCCGGGCCGCGACAAGCGTCAAGGACTCTAGCAGCGGTCTACTAAGAGACCACACTCCAAGATCCGGCCCCGCACGGCTACCTACGGATCTACGATCCGGCCCTACACGGCTACCTACGGATCTCTCGTAGCGGCTACCCGCTCCGGCTCTACTCGGTGTAAGCGGCCTCCGGTCCAAGCGACTACTCGTAACTACGGCCCCGGCCATCCCGGTGTACCCCTTCGGTAATAAAGTTTGATCGTTCATCAACTACGGGACCACCAAAGCCGAGTACCGCTACTCGCATCCACTCCACGATGGGGCTCCGCACTCGAGATCGCGACTACGAGTACTCATTGCCGGAAATTTTCTTTCATTGATACTTAAGCAATTCATTACAATTGTTTCTCGTACAACCATGGCTACTAGCTACCTATTACGGGACTACCGGAGGTTAAGCTTCTCGGCCTACCGCTCCGCGATGGGAGTCATCTCGCTCCGGCGGCTACGCATCTTGCTCTTCGGTGCGGTTGGCGGCTACCCCGCCGACGACTACCTCCACTGGGGCCTTCGGGAAGTACGACTTCATGAAGGCCAAGACTTGTCTTGGGATCGACCTGGCCATGTGCTTCACGTAGGTCGCCAGCCGGCTTGGAGCTTCCTTGAGGCGATCCACCAGTGGAGCAATCTTGGGGCCGCTCGGGTGCGGCACCAGGAGTCTTGCGATCGGCAGTGCGGCTTCTTCAAGCTCCTTCGGCTGGGGCCCGCGGTGCCTCGCGGTCTTCATTCAACTTCGCAAGGATTTGTAGCGATTGACGAGATCGCGGTCGAGGCAATCCGGAGCTCCATATGCTTCTTGCACTCGAAGGCAAGTTCTTTGTAGTCGAGCTCGAGTACCGGCGGGCTTCTTGCTCCCGTAGAAGAGGTTCTTCATGCTCGTCTCCGAGGACTTCAACCGCTCCACTCGGCCCTCAAGCTCGCAACACAAGAACGGTACGGCGGGTCGAGAGACTTCTCGACCTCCAACAAGTACCCGACAAGTTCAGCGGCGTACCTTTGTTCTTGTTGCGGAGGCCCTTATTCTTCCGCACCAAGTCGTCGCCTTTCGCCCGCAACTCTTGGACATCGTTGTGGTATTTGGCGAAGGCGGCGTCGAGCTTCGATCGCATGGCGGCCGCGTGCTTCCGCGACTTCACAAGTTGCTCTCCCGGCGCCCTCGGCTCGGAGCACCGCGTCTCCATAGCCTTGCAGCATGCTCGACTTGTCGCGGGACCATTCCGCAACGTCCTGCAAAGACAACTCAAGTCAGACGAGTACTCAACAACAGAGGATTGACTACTCAGAAGCTACGACTACTTACCTTCATCCATCGCTCGGCCCTGACGGATCGCCTCCGGATGCTTGGCCACCGTCGCCGGCTCGATAAGATCGTCCGCGAGCGCCTCTATCCCGCCGCGACTACTCGCGGTGGCCTCCGTCATCGGCGCGGAGCGGATGGGCTCGCGTCTTGGATCTTTGGGGGAGCGGATAGCCACCTCCGGAGCGATCTCTCGGCGACGTGGTGGCCCTCTCTCCCCCGGCCGGCACGGCGGCCTCCACGACGACTTCTTCCACGGGCTCGGGGGGCGCTCCTCGCAGCCTCCGAGGCCTCTCGGTGTCGACTTCGCATCGGCACCCCCGCGGGGATGTCACCGCCTCCCGGCCTCGCGTTCTGTCAAAAGAAGATGAGTGCATCGGCAACTACGACTACTCCTCGAGGAGCCCTATAGCTTCAAGAAGAGTACTCACCTTCGACGAGCGCCGGCCTCCGACAACGGCGCCTCGGCGGCCGGTGGCTCGAGCACCGCCCGGGTAGCGGGAGCGGTCTCCTCGGAGGGCGGCGCGACTTCTTCCGCCACCGCCGAAGAGGGCTCATCCTCCTCCCGGGACGCATCCATGGATTTCCCCCGCAGAAGCACACACAATTGGTCGTCGGTCAACATCGACTACTACAACAAGTACTACTCGGGAGGATGCGGAACTTACAAGTTCGACCGGACAATTGTCACGGCCGGAGCACCGAGGATGCGGCGATGTCGACCAATCCACCCTCGGCGGGCGCTTCCTCCTGCGCCCCTGCGGCTACCGCCTCCTCCACGGCGGCGGCGCGGCGCAAAGGGTCGTCCTCCGCGCTCCCGAAGCCACCACCTCTTCAACGGCGGCGCCTACGGGTCCCGTGCTCTCCCCGTGGAGCGAGGGGGTGGCGCTCCGACCGCGCCAAGATCTCCCTCGACGCGGGGGGGGCTGGACTACGACTTCCGGCTGGCTCCCCCACTGTGTCCCACACGCCTTCGTCGCCCTCTTCGACGGGCTCCGTCGGCGGCACCTCCTGCATACAAGGCAGACTACTCATCAGCAAGAGCGCTCGTGCGATGGGTACTCGACTACTCTAGTCAAGACATCTTACCTCCTGAGGCGTGGTCTCTGAGACCTTAAGCTTCTTGGTCACCCGCTTCCTGGCGGGCTTGCGCGGCTTCCGTGGCGGCGCAGCCAGGCTAGCCTCGAGGCTAGTCGGGGGGTCTTTCACCGCAGACACATGAGACAAGCACCGGACGGCTAAACCTCGACCGCAACCGGAAGCGGTCCCGCAACGTGTCGTCGTCGTCGTCGTCGTCGGTGGTATCCTCCACGACGACGGTGTCATCGCCTTCACCGACTTCTCGCCGCTCCTTCGCTTTCCCTTCCTTCGGGATCTCGATCCCACTCGGAGGCGGCTGCGGCTCGGAGATGAACTTCTTCAAGTTGTCCTGCACAAGACACAAGACGTCAGCAACTCTACACCATGCAATGACTACTCTACTAGGGGAGTACGACTACTCACCTCCTTGGGCGGGCGCGCGGCGGAGTACTCTTGGACAGGGCACGCCGTGTACGGCGGCATATCTTTGAAGATCCACGACAGCCTCTCGATGATGTCGCTGTCCTCAAGCTCGCCTCCGGGCATTCGCGACGTATCGTCGTCGCCGGTGTACTCGAAGCCTAAGGTGTCTCGAGCCATCAACGGCTGCACCCTCCGCTTCATGAAGCTGAAGGCCACGTGCTCGGCCCTCAGTCCCGCCTCCCTGAGCACCTTGATGCGTGCCAGCAGCTCGGAAGCCGGATCCCCTCTTGCATGGTGGGCTCCGAGTTCCACCACTCGCGGTGCCCCGGGCTGCCGTCCGCTCGGCTTCGGCAGGCCGGGGTGGTGGTTCGTGATGTAGAACCACCTTGTCTTCCAATCAGTGTTGGAGTCGACAAGCTTGTACACCGATATTGCTCCGCGGCGTCCTCCCTCAACTGGATGCGGCTCCTCCGACTACCCTTGGGTTGGTGGCACTTGGCTGCGGCTTGACGCGGAAGAACTTCCGAATAGTATCCAATGCGGCTTGATCCCAAGGAAGGCTTCGCGAGAAGTGCACGAAGACCGCGGTGTGGAAGACGCCATTGGGGTTCGGGGATTCGTGTACTCGATCCCATAGTACCCGAGCGGCCCTTTGAAGAAATCGCCGGGCCGGGAGCGCAAGCCTCGCGCTCCACGAACCGCACGAACATGGGGATCTCGTCTTCGGCCTTCTCCATCAGATATGGATCTCCAGCAGCGGACCTCCACATGTCGACCTCCTTCTCCCGGATGAACCCACTGTTCAGGAGAGTCAACAGATCTTCCGTCTTCACCTTGGACTTCTTCCATTCGCGGCTTGGATCGGCCCGCGGTGGAGACATGGGCGGCGCTACTCCGGTGGCGGCCTCTTCGCGGCCCCTCTTCTTCCCGGCGGCCTTCGACGTCTTGGATGGTGACGGCTTCATCCTCCAAGTGCGGGCGTCTTCACGCGCATCCGCTCGGGGGCTACCCTAAAAGCTTTGGGTGGCGGCGCACTTGAATCTACTACGGCGGCGGCGGCGCCGGGAGTGGATTTGCTTCGGATGGAGAAAGATTTGGGCTGCAGCTCGAATGGGTGAAAAACCCTAAGGGTTTTGGCTTCTATTTATAAGCCAAACCGGCTCCGCAACGACCGGCCGGATAAATCCACGCGCGGCCGACTCGGCGGGCGTGCGTGACTCTTCGTACTCCACTAGTCGACGCGCCTCACCTCGGGGGCTCGGCTACTTTTACTCGACTACGTGGGAAGCGACTAGTCTCAAGAGCATCTCGAACACATTCTTCAAGATGACCCTTCAATTCGAGAGGAAGTACTCGACTCAAGGCTCGGGGGCTCCGTGCCACGTGTCCTTCGGTTTTTTCTCTCCGGATTTTTCGGGATTTTCTTGCCAAGATTTCGAGATGGACCCTCGGCCCGCAGCATACGGCTCAACCTAAGGCTCGGGGGCTACTCCATATGGAGTGCGATTTTGCAATCGCACCTCCATATCGATTCCGCTTCAAGACAAGACAGGCATTTTTTTGAAGACCTTCGAAGGCGCTTTTGAGGACGCTTGGAACTACTCGAGAAGACTTCAAGATTGCTCAAACATCGACCGGAGTACATTCCGGCCTCGGGATGCTTCGACTACTCTTGAGGACTTTTGACTTGTAGCACTCGGGGACGCTTGAGGACTACTCGTTAAGGCGATCAAGACTCGCTGAAGCTATCCTTCTCGACTACAAAGTACTCGGGGGCTTGTCGTATGGACCTCCCCGGGCCCACTACATTGGTGGGTACCGGGACCGACTACTCGGTGGGCCCCCGGGACTACCCGCTTGCGCTACACGGCACCCGAAGGCGTGGAGCACAAGGACTACACGGAGTAGTACTCGGTTAGGGAGCCGTACATGTTCCGCACCGTATAGAGGACTCCTAGACGTACTCGACTAGTACTCTCTCCCTACTCCAACTTGTAACCCCCTCCCCCCCGACTATATAAGGCGAGGCGGGGACCAATCTCTAGCATCGAATCTCAACTCACGGCGCACTATTGCACCATCTTGTAATTGTGCCCAATCAATCCGAGCTACACAAAGATACGGGACGTAGGGTATTTGTTGACGGTTAATAGTTGTATCAAAATTCATTTGTGACTTGCAAGCGGACAAGTCTCCCGTCGTAGTCAAGGGACCCTTCTTCCCTCGAGTGGTGAACCCAAGGTATCGAATCCGTGGAACAATGTGCAACGCAAGGATTCAATCTAGTAAAGCAAGGTAAAGCTATCTATTGAAGAGCTAAGTTGCATCTAATCTACTAACTCATAAAGAAAACGAATCTAATCTAATCTACTAAAGAGGTAGCAAGAGAAAGCAAGAGATAACCAATCTAGAGAATCTAGATCATGCTTATGTTGTAGCTCCAAACAAGATAGATGAAGATAGAAAAGCGAATCTCATTAAAAGCATCTTTAAATCGTGGCCTTCCCATCCGACTCCGAAAACATCCGCCTTTCGAGACCCCCGTTCTGTCACAACGTATCCCTATTCATGCGGGGAGCTTAGGGCGAGTTCGATAGAACAAGTTGAAATCACTTGGCCGGTCCGGTATGCACCTCTAGCCACCGCGGCTACAAGAGCACCCTATGTAATCTAGCTATAGACTAGATCGTAGAAGAAGCAAAACCAAGAAGAAATCAAAATCATCGAGAAGGCACTTAATCGCTAGAAATCGGATTCACTCACAAACTTCACCATGAATGATTACATGAACAAGATCACCTCCGGGACCCTCCCTCGATCTTGATCCTCGCTCCGGAGCTCCGATGTAGTCTTCCATGCAAGGTTCCCACGTCGGCTAGGGAAACCCTAGACAACTAGCACGACCCTCATCTCCGAGATGGTGTCCCTCAAGCTTCTCTCGCTCCTCGGCGGCGGATTACGACTTCGGTTCCGCGTGGCTCTCGGTCGGGGGGCTATTTATAGCCCGAGAAGCAATTAGGTCAAAGGAGAGGCCGATTGGGCCCCGAATTGGCCGGGCCGGCCGGCCCGGGCCGGCCGGCCCGGGCCCACTTCGGCCCATCCCGCAGCCTGCTCGCTTCGCCGGTGTTGCTTCCCACGTCTTCTAGATGTTCCCCCCTTTTGCATGTGGGCCCTTGACGTCGGTTTCTCTCCGAATTGGACTCAACTCCTTGTCTTGCAAGATTCGGCACTTTTCGGTTCGGTCCTCGGAGTTTATCATCTTCTCGGGCTTGGTCCTTGGGCTCTTGGAGTCATGTTCAATTCATTGCTTGACTTGTATCGGGCTTCAAGGTCTTGTCATGAGGTGCTTAATGAACTTATCCCGGAAGTCTTGCTTTCAACGTTAAAACCCTGCATAAACACATAACTCCAAAACCGACATGCACAAGTGAACTTGTTATACCACGGGGGTTAGTACCAATGAATAAGATACAAAAGTTATGCCAACACCGAAGGTAAACTCATGGCTAGGTTGACGGATTTTCACCGTCAACATCTCCCCCATGCTTAAACCTTGCTCGTCCTCGAGTAAGCCTTCGATGGATATCATCATTGCCAAACAATGTTTAAACCTTGCACTTGATCATACATGAAAAAAAAAACATAATGCTCTCAAAAGTTTAATTCGTTAAAGTTCCATAATGTACTAGCCTTCACCTCTACGGAGGGTAGATTCTTATTAAGCTTATCCCACAAGTATTAACATGCTCACAAAGTTTAAATAGACCTCGAATTTTTGAAATAAAGAACGAGATAAAGAAAAGCTAAACCAAGTTCACAAATTTAAATCATCTTGTATATTGCTCATGAACTCTCATCTCACTTGTCTCTCAAGCCTATATATTCTACTCCTTTCCCTCTCATAACATATATGTGTGGTAGGCTTTATATGGAGCTTTGGGAAAGTTTAGTCCTAACAAGATTTTATAAATGAGGTGTTGTCAAAACAAGACAAGCTTCTCATGGTCTTACCGAGACTCGTCAAAAAGGTCATTGGAAAATAATGTTAAATCAAGGAGGGGAAAGAGAAAAATACACACACTTTAGATGAGTGGACATGTGCAAATGGCAAAGAGTGATCCCGAGGCACAAAGGAAGTCCTCGTTATCGGATTGCACATGGTTGGAAAATGAGAATGGATCTTTTTAACTTGAAGCCTTGAATGCACTCTTAGAGAACCGGGGAGTTTGCTTTATGCTCATATATTTTTTTTCTCTTTCTCATATTTCTCATTCTTTTCTTTCTTTCTTTCTTTCTTTCATTCATTATATATATATATTTTTTTTTCTTTCTTCACCTTGGAAGTCATGTATATCGCCGATTTTTTTTTCTTTCATCATTATTTCATTATATATTTTTTTTAAAATACTCCCTTTTTGAACTCTAAAACCGCACCGTACCTACCTCCTCCCCCATGCTTAGACGTTGCTCGTCCTCGAGCAAAGAGGCGAAAAATAAGGTAGGTACCGGGGTATTCTTCCTTGGAGAGATACTTGAAATCTTCAATGTTGGCACCGTCTTGCGATCTTCCTTGAATTGATGATCCATTCTCAACAATAGGTTGTGGTCAAGGAGGTAATCACAAAAGATGATATTTGGTTTAAGGGTGGATATCCGGCGAGGTTTGTGAGATCTCCGATGCGGGGACACACAATGCACGGATAAAAAGGCTAGCAAAAAGATAGATACGCAAAAACGGAATGACCAGCTTCTTAGTCTCGGGCCAGAGAAATCATGGCCTGCAATAACTCACTCAAAAATAAATCTTGTACACTAAGGTTTATGCACTCATATATATAAGGCTCGGATAGGTTGAGCAAAACACAAGTGATATTTATGACAAGGTTAGCAATATTTTTTTAGCATAAAAGACATCTTTAATCTATTCATAACTTGAGAGCACATAAAACACTATGGGTCTTTATTTTAATCATAACCTCCGCTGAAGATTAAGCTAGCATTTAGATAATTTCAGATTTGTATTTTTAAGAGAGCACTAGTTCAAACATGCATAAATCAATTACAAAGATAAACAAAGCGGCAATTATAATCATATATCATCATGGCACAAACTTTGTAACTTTACCAAAGGTAAAAACTTGGTGGTGACATTATTCATGATGAAAATAAGAACTAAGATACATGCTGAAAAAAAAATTAAACTAACACACTTTCTGAAATTTAAATAAAAAACTGAAAACACTACGCATACATAGGCACAAACAAGCTGAAAATTAAAGAAAAGGGGGTAAAGGAAAGATAATTAAAGCTCCTCCTCTCTCTAATCTTCCGCCGGTGGTTGATATTGATAATCTTGGTTGTTGTACCCTTACTTGTAATAGGAATGCGCCTCTCCTCCTATGAATTGTCTGACGGTGCTAGGTGAAGGTGTCCAAGCACATAAGCGACGTTTGCATTTCCTTCACCCATTTGGTTGGCATTGGTTTGGATGGCTGCAATAATTTGCATGTTCCTTGCAGCGTATCCTCCAATGGTGGCTCCATTTTGTTGTGGTTGAGGAAGGTGTGCAAATGGCTCCGCAAAGGCTACGTTGGGCACCGCAAAAATGGTGGGGGTATGGCTGCACCACTCCCCCATGCTCGCATTGGTACACCACCGTAGTAATTTGGCGATGCTTGGAATTTCTCCGAATGGTGGGACATAATTTTGTTGTGCACCTCCTTCTTGGGCCATAGAAGATCCTTCTCCTATAATTCTTTTCTTTTATTATTTTTTTCTTCGCCGGCACAAGAAGTCCTTCCTCTAACCAATCTTCTTCCCCTCAAGAAAAGTCTTAATCTTCAATCCGGAGGGGCAAATTCACCTAGGCCACTCGGAAGCCTCCTCTCTCATCTTCACTCTTATATTTTCCTTTCTTCATATATTCGAATTCTAGGGAGGTCCCGGGTAAGAGATGATTCGGGTTCCTTGTAATACCCGGTTTTAAAGAGATAGCCAATATGGAGAGGCAACACCCCGAACCAATATCTTCCGAACTCGATGTTGCTTAACAACACCACCGGTTGATCATAGGTGAGTGGGGTCTATTGGCCACTTGGCAATCAAAGCCATGTAAAGCCAATTCAACTCCGTGTTGGTTATCTTTGTCTCTCTTGTTCTCTCAAAAATCCACTTGCACAAAAGTGACACACTTGGATGATGGGGTTCCTGATAGTATTTCTTCGTTGATGGTCTCTTCCCGTGATCATACTCCAAAAACATTCCCATGTGCCTTCATGCACATACTTGTTCCCGAGCTCCCTTTTGAAAATAGGAGACACTCGCCCATGGGTCTACGATACTAGAACATGCAATCATTTTGAATCATGAAAACCAATCTAATCTATCGGGGGTTGTGACCACGGTTTCGCCCTTTCCCTCCTCTCGTACTCTCACTACGCGAAGGTATTCATGACTAGACCTATAATGGTCACGGTGAAAGATGATAGATAGATAATCCAACAAAGTATGATCACATCTCAAGATCGATTGCAACCCATGGATGAAAGGAGATTACCCCATCAAGGTGCTAGAAATAGCATCATTGATCAAGGTTACCCTTCCGACGGTGTCTTCCTTCTTCTCCTCTTGTGGGCTCCCTCCAACGGAATGAGAGACTCAGCACTCCTTCATCAAGGGTATGCGCCATGGTCATAAAAATTTCCTAGGCGAATTCCTTGTGGGTGTTTGCCGACACTCCGTTAGAGAATTGCACCGGTGTCCCGTGTGAAACCCAATATGTGGAGAGCTTGGTCGTCGATGTCGACGTTCGCTACAAGCCTCTACTTAAGGCGAGCGAGCTTCTTCTCCTCCTCCGTCATGATGACATACCCCTCGGAATGCCGTGGAGTGTATGGAGGTGGAGCGGATGATCGTGTCAAGTGGTGAGGTTGGACAGGCGGCTCCTCCATATGTTATTGAAGTTTGGTAAACCTAATAAACGAGTTTTATGTGGCCCTCATGCCACCAAGGAGAAGAGTGCGATTCCTCCTCGGCGGTGCCGTGTCCTCCTCCACACTCCGGGGATACTCGGAAACCGAGTGCCTCCTCGAAGAGGTTGATGGCTTAGACGACGATGATCCCTTCTTCTTAAGTGAAAAAGGCTTGTAGTTTTCCTCCATGATTGCAGCACTCTCCCTCACAAATATATATCCGGGGTTTTCACCCGGTAACAAGGTACACAAATATTATTTTGGAGTCTGGACTTTGTGTGGATTAAGGATGTGATTTGTTGCACGAAACAAACGCGGTGGATGGCTAAGTCTAAGGTGGTTCCGGCCTACAAACTAGAGCACACGAACAAAGAGTTGGATGAAAGACTTACCTCTCTCCTCTTCTTGGCTCGGTTCTTCTCTAGTGCATGTTGCTTCGTGATCGCGTACACCTTCCAAACGTTCCCGTCCACTCCTTCGCTTGCATTATTGCTCCTTCCACTTGATATTTTTGCTTTGACTCACTTCCATACTCCCTTGCCTCACATGCATCCATGATATTCCTACAAAACAAAGCCTTGGCTGCCCCCATGCTTGTACCTTGCATGTGGTTTAAATATGTTGGAGGGGCATCCCGTGATGTATCATGGTGCATGCATGGTTAGGTTAACTAGATTGCCTCCTTTAAGTGTGTTTAAGGCTGAGCACTCCTCTTATTTCGAAATTTAAAAATATTTTTCAGAGCCATGCAAGAGCTTAAGCATAAATTTAGAGAAGTTTTTAACCCATTAAAAACAAATGTAAGTCGAAAATATTTTTCGACTACGTCGATTTCGGTCTCACCGGTATAGTTTGCCTTCATTAGTTGAGAGCAAGCTTTTCCCGCTTGATCATGGGGGCATAGGTTTAGGTCCTAATTATGATTAGATGAGAGAGATTTTGAATGAAATAAAATTAAGTGAGGCTTAGAAAAATTCTAATCTTAGAGAAACCAAGGATATGGATTTTTAAACCAACCAAAAATCAAGTTTCTAGGTTCACGCGAGTCCTACCACGTGCTGAAATTTAAATAACATCTAGATACAAGTCGTGGCTCTACTCGTGTGTTTTTAGCATGAAAAACAAGTCAACCACAGCACCATAATGAGGGTGAAGGGTTGAGTTAGGTTCTGAAATTTTTTTTTGGTTGTGGTTTCTCGAAAAGAAGCAAACAAACACATAGGATGGTTCATGTAAAGGGTTTATGATCAAGCAAAATATTCAACCAAGAATTATGTCTCTAATATTGTTCAACCATTCTAAGTCTAATGTTTTGCGTAGTAAAATTCAAAACTGAATTAAAAGGACTCGAAAAACCCGGAATCGGGTTGTCCTCCCGAGAGCTTATTCTTGACTCGACGAAACGGGTTGCCTCCCGCCTAGCGCTTCGTTTATAGTCCATGGCTAGACATCTTCACTTGATTACTCCGGATCAACGCTCTTTGCGGGCGTTGCAATCTTGGGTACCCACTTTGGCTTAGTCAATTTTTTTTGGTCTTCACGGTGCCGGCTTTGTCCTTTGGTCTTGATGGATGCAACAACTTCCTTGTGGCTCGGCATCTCGAACTCCGGTCCTTCGGTCATGATCTTCATGGTCTCTAGTGTGATCCTTCATCTCTCCCGAATGAGTTTGAGTAGCCTTCGCCGTCTTGGGACCTTGGAGTTGTCTCGGATATTCTTCTTTGTTACCCATCGGGCGCCCGACAAGTTGTCCCACTTGCGTCTAGCATCTTTATCACGATGAACACTTAACGTATAGAGCTTCCGACCTCCGTCACCTTGCCATCTAAATTCTTCAATATTTTCTCCATAGCCTCGAACTTAGTGACGGCGTCCTTGTTGATCTTAGCTTGCTCGTCCATCAAGTCCTTGAATTGTGCACAAAGAGGAACCAAATCTTGAATGGACGAACTTGCATTAAATCGGGGTTACCCGGACATGGTCGTACTCCACACACTCCTTGCATGTGGATCTTGCTATGGCGGCCTTTAGGTGTTGAGCTTCTTTCTCCATCTCCATCTTCTCCATCCTCCTCTTGATTTGAACGGCCTTCCGGCGTCTTGACTTGGAGGTGGTGATTCCCTCGGAGATTTTGATGGTCCTTCGAGTTTGACTTTTGAATCTAGGGTTTCCAACCCTTTAGCTTGTGTTGCACGTCACCTTTGCCTGTAAAGTTTTCCCGGATCATCCACAAAAAAGTTTTGGGTTTCTTGGAGAGGTAGCCAACCATCTCCGAGTTAGGGTTAGTGATAAAACAAAAATCTAACAAAAGAAAAATTAGGGTTAATCAAAACTAGATTAGATTGACTCTTTTTTTCTTTTCAGGGATGATCAAACATAAGAGATGCAAAAGAAAATCAAAAAGAAAAACTGAAAGATAAGCGATACTAGATCGGATCTTGATTGCTTGCTCCCCGGCAACGGCGCCAGAAAAAGGGGCTTGTTGACGGTTAATAGTTGTATCAAAGTTCGTTTGTGACTTGCAAGCGGACAAGTCTCCCGTCGTAGTCAAGGGACCCTTCTTCCCTCGAGTGGTGAACCCAAGGTATCGAATCCGTGGAACAATGTGCAACGCAAGGATTCAATCTAGTAAAGCAAGGTAAAGCTATCTATTGAAGAGCTAAGTTGCATCTAGTCTACTAACTCATAAAGAAAACGAATCTAATCTAATCTACTAAAGAGGTAACAAGAGAAAGCAAGAGATAACCAATCTAGAGAATCTAGATCATGCTTATGTTGTAGCTCCAAACAAGATAGATGAAGATAGCAAAGCGAATCTCATTAAAAGCATCTTTAAATCGTGGCCTTCCCATCCGACTCCGAAAACATCCGCCTTTCGAGACCCCCGTTCGTCACAACGTATCCCTATTCATGCGGGGAGCTTAGGGCGAGTTCGATAGAACAAGTTGAAATCACTTGGCCGGTCCGGTATGCACCTCTAGCCACCGCGGCTACAAGAGCACCCTATGTAATCTAGCTATAGACTAGATCGTAGAAGAAGCAAAACCAAGAAGAAATCAAAATCATCGAGAAGGCACTTAATCGCTAGAAATCGGATTCACTCACAAACTTCACCATGAATGATTACATGAACAAGATCATCTCCGGGCCCTCCCTCGATCTTGATCCTCGCTCCGAGCTCCGACGTGGTCTTCCATGCAAGGTTCCCACGTCGGCTAGGGAAACCCTAGACAACTAGCACGACCCTCATCTCCGAGATGGTGTCCCTCAAGCTTCTCTCGCTCCTCGGCGGCGGATTACGACTTCGGTTCCGCGTGGCTCTCGGTCGGGGGGCTATTTATAGCCCGAGAAGCAATTAGGTCAAAGGAGAGGCCGATTGGGCCCCGAATTGGGCCGGGCCGGCCGGCACGGGCCGGCCGGCCCGGGCCCACTCGGCCCATCCCGCGGCTCCCGCTTCGCCGGGTGTTGCTTCCCACGTCTTCTAGATGTTCCCCCCTTTTGCATGTGGGCCCTTGACGTCGGTTTCTCTCCGAATTGGACTCAACTCCTTGTCTTGCAAGATTCGAGCACTTTTCTCGGTTCGGTCCTCGGAGTTTATCATCTTCTCGGGCTTGGTCCTTGGGCTCTTGGAGTCATGTTCACTTCATTGCTTGACTTGTATCGGGCTTCAAGGTCTTGTCATGAGGTGCTTAATGAACTTATCCCGGAAATCTTGCTTTCAACGTTAAAACCCCGCATAAACACATAACTCCAAAACCGACATGCACAAGTGAACTTGTTATACCACGGGGGTTAGTACCAATGAATAAGATACAAAAGTTATGCCAACACCGAAGGTAAACTCATGGCTAGGTTGACGGATTTTCACCGTCAACGGTATTACGCACCTTGCGGCCCGAACTCGTCTAAATTGTGTGCCACGTGTCTCTTCCTTCGAGTTACCGATCTCGGCGAGTCACATTCATCTACTTCGGGTACTCCCCTTAGTAGGTTGCCGGTCTAAAACACCGACAAAAGTCCAGAAGATGGTGCTAGGCGTATGCAACCCCCGATCGATTGCCCCGTGAAGTTTGGAGCCTTTACTTCCCGAGATTCTGCCGTAAATCTCTAATAATCTCCTTTTCTTTACGTGATATTGTTTCGTTATTCACTATGATATCACTATATGTATGAAACTAGATCCTGGCATACATATAGGTAGCACTTGGTTTTCCTCGTAAAATCGGGTGTGACAAGGAGTATCATCCATAAGGTACACAATGAAATCATCACCAAAAGATTTTTGCAATCCTTTGTCTCTTGTTCCTCACACGAACTTCATTGTCATCCTTCTCAAGTGTTTACTCAGATGACAACACATGAAAAAATATTCTCAAAGAATGTAGCATCACAAGATTCAAAAATTGTATTAACATGCATATCATAAACTTCAGATTTTACTACTAAAAATCTATAAGCAATGCTATTGTGAGCATATCCTAGAAAAACACAATCTACCGTCTTTTGTCCAAGTTTACGCTTCTTAATAATTGGAACATTGACTTTCGCCAAGCATCTCCACGTGCACAATTATGGAAGTGATGGTTTCTTTCCAACCCAACCTCATATGGTGTTGTCTCTTTATTTTTGTTTGGAATTCTATTCAGGACATGACTTGCAGTCAATATAGCTTCCCCCCACCATGCCTTAGATAAACTAGCAGTATCTAACATGGTGTTCACCAAGTCAGTCAATGTGCGGTTTTTCCTCTCGGCAATCCCGTTGGATTCAGGAGAATACGGAGGTGTCCTCTCGTGAATAATACCATGTTCCGCACAAAACTCATCAAATAATATAGGAAAATATTTACCGCCACAATCTAACCTTAGATGTTTAATATTTCTTTCTAGTTGATTTTCAGCCTCTAGTCTAAAACCTCATCTTTAGTTTTCAGCAAGTAAACATAGCAATATCTAGAAGCATCATCAATTAACGTCATGAAATATCTCTTTCCACCTTTAGTCAACACACCATTCATCTCGCATAGATCAGAATGAATGAGTTCAGGTGCCAAGTGTCTCTCCTCCGCTGCTTGTGAGACTTTCGAGATTGCTTAGATTGCACACAACTATGACACTTAGAACCTTTGGCAATGGTGAAATCTAGTATTAACCGCAAGATAAATGTGACATCAAACCAAAATTTGCATGACATAGATGAGAATGCCAAACACTTAAATTATCACTAATTGTGCCACAATTATGATTGACTGACATTACAAAAATCTGCTAAACTTAGGCGAAACAAGCTTACGCAATCATAGCCTTTACCAATAAATTGTCCATGCTTAGACATAACTACTTTATTGGACTCTAACACTACCTTAAAACCATCTCCTAATAAAAGAGGAACGCTAACAAGATTCTTACAAATAGTAGGGACATGTTGCACGTTCTTCAGCTGCACGATCTTGCCCGAAGTAAACTTCAGATCTACCGTACCAACACCACGAACAGAAGCATGTGACCCATTCCCCATCAGAATGGAAGAACCTTGTAGCAACTGGTAAGAAGAAAATAAAGAGACATCGGCACACACATGAATATTAGCACCTGTATCAAGCCACCAACTAGGTAACTGAAACACCGAAAGTACGGTAGGAAGACTACCATACCCATCATCGGCATTGGTTGCAGTCACGAGGTTGACCTTTTTTCTCTTTATGGTCTGCATGCTTTGGACAATCCTTAGCAAAATGTCCTAGTTCACCACAAGTGAAACACGACATCTCAGACATATCTTTCTTCTTCTTCTTAAAGGTAGTAGTTGCTTTGGTATTGAAAGACTGTTGTTTCTCCTTTTCTTTGTTCTTTCCTTTGAAATTTCTCTAGACAAAGTGGGCGCTATGATCCATAAAGGATTTGCATCTCGTATATGCATCATTGAATCAAACAGATGATTCAAAAGCACATTACGTACAACTCCCACAAAGATATCATTGGCTTTCTGGAATTTACTCCGATCTTTATCAAAGATGTCTCCCTCGGGTAAGCCATCTATGACCCAGAAAACTTCCTTGGTAGTAAGCCAATCCGTGATCTTAACATACCACCTCTTGAAGTGCTTACCAGAGAATTTCTCCGGCCTCAGCGCATCAACAAAACTAGCTATAGGTACTGGAAAAGACTTTTGATAAGGTTTTTGGATTGTTGAAATTTTAGGTAATTTCCAGATTAAAACTAGAATACAAATCATGACGAACTGATCAACTAGAGTAAGCATGTGTACAAAAACTCATATCACAGATCATAGCAACTAGTGTAACCACGATTCGTACAATAGACAGACAAGGCAGATTGATCATGATGAACAAATAAAACCACAGCAAGTTGAGAGTGTACCCAAAAGCGGGACGGTTGCCGGGGGCAACCGATGCGCCGTTATCTTCTGGATTAGCCATACTAATCGTGGGAGGACCTCAGTCGATGTAGTCGTACGATGTCGATGCAGGAAGATGCATGCAATGAAGTCCCTCGAACGGTCACCAGGACGTAGATGTCACCAACACGTAGATGAAGTAGTCATTTGGGAGCAGTCGCGCGAAGAGCACTTCCCAAAAACCTCATTCGCCTTCTCCAGGTGCAGGATCGCAAAGACGACGGTTCCGGAGACCTGCTCACCCAGTCGCAGGTGCACGCGAACGATCGGGTTGGAGTTTTGGCGACGGCGGCACAACAACGAGAAGAGGCAAAATCTAACACGTATAGATCACCTTAGGATACCCTTACTTAGGGCCTTGCCGTGTGGTAGTCTATGATGCGTCCTTTTTATGAGGGGTTCGTTCATATTTATTAGGAGAAAAACTCCCAACACCCTTGTCTATTAGCAATGTGGAACTAATAGATGGTGTACCCCTTTAACGCTTATAGGCCTTTAAGATTTATTCAGAATTATTCATATTGGTCAGGTCCATATCTCTAACAGGAGGAGGTTCATAATTTCTTAATAATTACCAAATGCAGCACTAGAGATGACGAACCACACAAGCAGAATTATGAGTTGGGTTCAGAACCGACGCGCGCTGGGGCTGACCCTCCACGGTGGACAGCCTCGCTAGAGCCCATGTAAAGCAGGAACAGCACAAGTACAGCAGAGAACCGCTGAACCAGTGTGCAATAGCACAAGTGTAGCGGGAATGCCTACAATACATCGTCCCAAACCGAGAATGTGGTACTGGTATATGGATGCTGGGCTGCTTTGCAACATGACATCCACGGCAACCGCTCCGGACCAGTGCGTGGCTACGGTGCACGCACACCCTCCTGTGATGTTGACAGTGGCACTTGGGAGCTGATGAGCTCGCGGAGAAACGTAGCAGTGTCTGCTCCCTCAGCGCTTTTGAGCACAGGTTGAAAACTGTGCCCGCGGAAATACTCAGCTGAAAGTGCGGGTGGCCGGCGGTTGGGAGCCGGGCCGGGGGAGAGAAACCGAGCGTAGAAAAGGCACCGTTGCGCGCCGCACGGCCGGCTTTTGAGCGTGTATTCGAGTCACTTGGAGCGCGTTTGCGAGGGCGGCCCACGGGCTCGGGCCGCGCTCGTGGGCCGCAACTCGCCGTGTTTGTGGCCTTGGCCCACTTGCCGGCCGGGCTCGCAAGAGCCAAAAGAGCCCTCTCGGCCGGCCGCGGGGAAACGCCGAAACCCTCGTTTCCCCGCGCGCGAGCTCGTGGCGGCGCGTGCCGGCGATTTTGGGCGGCGGTGGGGTGGCTCGCGCGGGCTCGGCGGGGAGGGTGAAACCTCCTTCGCGCGCGATGGAGCTCGGGCGGGGAGGGTGAAACCTTCTTCTCGCCATGGCTTCCGTCTCCCTTTATAAGGGTCGCCACTCCCCACCGCTTGTTCTTCTTCCTCTTCTTGCTTCCTCTTCCACCCCGCTCGTGAGAAACCGGCGGTGAGTGCCGGTGCGTGGCGGCGTCCCCGCTCCCGGCCCCGAGGTTCGTGCGGCGTCCTTGCTCCGGCCCTCGCTAGGACTTCGTGGCGGAGATCCGCTTCCTCTTCGTCTCGATCCGTGTCCTCTACTCCCGGATCCGCTTCCTCTTCTTCTCGGTCCGCGTCCTCTACCCCCGCATCTACTTCCTCTTCGTTCGTTTGACCCCGAGGCAAGGTGAAATCGACCCCCTTTCTCATGATTTGCGTTAGGGTTTGTTAGAGATGTCTTTGGTTCTTCGCTTGCCGATGATGCATTAGGGTTTGTTGTCTTGTGTTGTTGTTGGCGTGATAGGTTTACTACCCATGTTCTTGATTTGGTTCGGTTTCTTGTGTGTACATGTTCTTGATCTATTAGGTTAAGTACCTATGTTGTTGATCTGTTTAATTTTGTTGTCCCGTATTGTTCTCGATCTATTTTGTGTTGTTCTCGCCATATTGTTTTCGATCCGTTAGTTGAACTCGCCTATGTTGTTCATTTGTTTCTCGTTTCTTGTATCATGTTGTTCTTATTTTGGTTAATTGGTCGATGATGCGGTCCAAAGATAGCACCGGGAGGCATCACGGTACTAGATGCAGTCATGCTTTTGACATGCATTCATTTCTCATTCATGTTGATGCCTAAGCGGGGGTACAAATCCGAATTCTTGTTACATTCTTACATGCTTGTAGATGGATCTTTCTTTGAGCCGTGACATGTTGTGTAGGAAGGCGGTAGCCTTGACTATTGTTATGGTCTCCTTTGTATCCAGTAGGCTGAAAAGGAAAACCCCTAAATCTGAAACCCCCCCGCCCGATCCTATAGCTCTAGCCCCGATTAGGGATGAAAATGAGCGAGACACGGACACGGAACACTAGAAATGATATACCACTCTCTGATTCGAGTGTATTTCTATGATTAGGATGAAGAGAGCCGCCTTTTTTTGGGTTAGTGAGCACTTTTAGAGACAGGGGTCTTGTCTCTGATAGAGATGGAGTGTCAGTGGAGGAGCAGGTTGCCATGTTTTTACATGTTGTAGGGCACAACCAAAGGTATCGGGTTGTCCACCAATCCTTTAGGAGGTCCATCCAAACTGTCCACAAGCATTTCCATCAAGTGTTATATGCTGTGGGTGAACTTAGGAATGAAATGATAAAGCCAGCTAGCACAAGCACTCACCCAAAAATACTTGGAAGCCATAGGTGGAATCCATATTTCAAGGTAAATATATATATCTTGGGATCATTGATCAAAGTAAATATATTACAAACAACGACACAAACTTTTTAGGATGTAATTGGTTTTATAGATGGCACTCATTTCCTAGCAAGGGTTCCTAGGCGCATGCAACAAGCTTTCAGGGGTAGGAAAAAGGATCCCACCCAAAATGTTATGGTGGTCGTGAATTGTGATCTGAAATTCACATATGTCTTGGCTGGCTGGGAGGGTTCAGCCCATGATGCCACTGTTTTGGCAGATGCTTTATATACGGGGTGGATGGCTTCAATGTGCCACAAGGTAATAACACAACACATTTAATACATATTCAATGGCTAATAAACATACACACTCACGGTAGATGTCTTGTGTAGGTAAAATGTTCTTGGTAGATCTTTGGGTATGCATGCAAAAGTGGTTTCCTACCTCCCTACGGGGGGGGGTTAGGTACCATTTATCCGAGTATGGTCCAAGGAACGAGGCCCACTAATGCAAGGGAGCTCTACAACCTTAGGCACTCATCACTTAGAGTGACTGTGGAGAGGGCAATAGGAGCACTAAAGGGCGAGGTTCGGGATCTTGGACAACAAACCATTCCACAAGTATACCACACAAGTCAAGTCTGGTTGTTGCTCGTGCCATTTTGCACAATTGGATCCTAGGTTTTGGCACTGATTCAGTTGTGCCAGCAGAGGAAGGTTTCACAGGGTCCACTGATCCAACCAACCTGCCCCCAGCACATCTGGATCAAGACTCTGCTGACATGACTCAAATAAGGGATGATATTTCCAATGCTATGTGGGAAGGGGAGGGGAACAAACACTACTTGATGTATGTTCTTGAATTTAGTTGTTGTACCCCTGTGTGGAACTCATGTGTGTGACATGGTGCTTGTAATAACTTGGTGGACAAAGTCGAGACCATTTTTTAATAATTATGTTGGTTTATTTGTGACTTCCTACTTATTTTTGCTTGATGCTTGTGTGTGACTTCTCGCTTTAATAACTCGCCTATTTGTGCTTGATCTTTGTCGGTATTTTTGTTTCATTCTCGCTTGTGAATTAGGATGGTGGTCTCTCGGTGCATTTGTTGATGAGATGGAGGAGCTCATCAATGGTGGTTCTGCGCTGTTGTAGCAGTGGTAGTGCCGGTGATGCTTTGTCCCTCTAGCACCTGTGTTGCTGTCTGCTCCGGTGCGCAATCCCTCGCCGATGTTGCTTGCTCCTCGCTCCCGTGGATGTGGGCGGGGCTGGGGCTTGTCTTTGGGGCCGTGAGGGCAATGAGGTGGACCAACAACACCTCTGGGCTGTGTGCTTAGGAGGATGGCTGCCCTTGTTAGTGATGGCGAGCGGACTCGATAAGGTTTTCAAGGAAATGGATGTCAATGCTTGTGGCCAAAGTTGTTAAGGAGTACCGTGGGGAGATCGTTACCTCCACTCAAGTGTACAACCACTTGAGGAAATAGAGGCGAGAAGTGGTCTAGGGTGAGCAAGTCGAAGGACCTTAGTGGTGCTCTGCGGGATGATGACACTCATGCTATCATGCTTGAGCATGAGCACTACCTTGGCCACCGCAAGGTAGCAAATTGATCTATAATCTTTACCTATTGTACCTTCTCGTTCCTTTTCTTAAATCCTATTTGCCCAACCATGCGGGATCATCCCAAAGATGCGAGTTTCTTAACTGCCCTATTAGGTTTTACTCTGAGATGGAGGCTATATTTGCTAATGCCATGGCCACTGGAAAGTTTGCACTTGGGTCTGGTGAAGCCTTAGGACAGAAGCCAGTTGATAGTGTTGCTGGAAAGGCTGATGGCCCTCCTCACACCACTGTCCCTAGTGAACAAGGGGGGATAGCAAAGCCACTGAAGTGCTTCCTACCAGCACATCTGTTGCTGGCTCTAAGAGGAAGAGAGGGAACTTCTCTGAGGATGAGATGCTCATGTTGACTAACATGAGTGATGTTGTGAACAATGTAGCAAAAGCTCTTAGGGAGACTGGACCTGCCCATGTTGATGGTAATCTCTACCTTGCTGTGATGGAGATGCCGGGGATTCACTAAGGAGGCACTAATTGTTGCTTACACCTTCCTCCTTGACAACAAGGCCCAAGGTACAGGCTTTGTGAACATGAGTGATGCACATAGGACCCTTTGGCTTAGGACCTTCCTGGCCAAAAACTACTATGGTTAGTTTGTCTATGTGGTATTGCTGCACAGGAGGGGGTTGAATGTTGAGCAGTATATATGTGCTCCACCCCCCTAAACCACACTCTCCTCTTTTGACTACAGATGGGTTCTTTTGATGTTGACCTTTTGTGCAGTCTAGGTTGATCTTGTCACACCTGACCTTTTGTTGATGCCGGTTTAGGAGGGTGACTAACTATTTGAGCCCTTGGGCGTTGGGCTAGAACTTATGCATGTAAGAACTTATTTGTGGTGCCTCTGTTGATTACCCATGCTCGGCCCTTATCCGGGTTGCTTGGTTATGACATTATTTGTGGTGCAATGCTTTACCCGATACTTGGATTGCTCTATTCTGTTTGTTTTTACTTGTGGTGGTACTAGTAGGATTTGAGGCCTATGATGCAACAACATACATGAGTTGGATGCCTTTTTCCTTTGTTTGCAATTAATCATGTGTTTCATCTACAATGTTGAGGTGTCTTCATCCGCAATGTTCTTTTCTATTTGCTTTCTTTCTTGTTTGCAAGGCATCCAACAATGATTGAAATTAACAAATCCACCACAACATACAAGTTGAGGCCAATGTTTACTTTCTACTTAACTCGCTTATGATGATAATCATGTTTGCTCATTGCATTGATGAACTTGAACTTGTGAGGGACTGGAGTCATTGGTCATACGTTCGTTTTGCCTATGAACATGTTTTTTCCTGGTCTATTATTCATGTACGTCGTCAAACCGTGGGACACATCGATTCCCGAGCAATCTGTCATGACTGGGATCGATGTCTCCCACGGTTCTATGCCTGCCATGAGAACCTCTTTGCTTCTTGCTTTCTATCCTTAAGCTCCAAGTTCAAGTTCAAATGAAATGCAAATTTATCTCGAGGCTGATGTTCTATGTTCTTCCTTTGCTTCTATTTTGCCTATGATGATGATCGGATGTATATAACCTCTCATGGCACTCATCAAACCATAGGAGACATCCATGCCCATGTTTTTCAAATATTGGGCCGGATGTATCCCATGGTTCCATGGTTGCCATGAACCATTTGTTCTTGCTTTTAATATCAAATCATCCGAGGCCAATTTGTTGTTGCCATGGTTGCCTATGATGATTCAATTTGTTTGCCAATTAATTGATGAACTTCAACTTGTGAGGGATCGGAGCCGTGAAACTTCACTTGTTCTTTTTCTCATGTGTGTAATCAAACCGTCCGATTCATCCATTCCCGCATCTGTTTTGTGAAGCCTAGGATGGATGTGTCCCAAGGTTCCATTACTTTGCATGATCTTATTTTTCAAACACATGCTACCTTATGCTCTAAGTTGAGGTTTAGATGATATTGCAAACTAATCTGAGGCCAATATTCTGTGTTCTTCCTTTCCTCCTCTCTTGCCTATGATGATGATCAGATGTATATTACCTCTCATGGCAATCATCAAACCATGAGACACATCCATGCCCATGTTCTTCAAATGCTTTGGGCGGGGATGTGTCTCACGGTTCCATGGTTGCCATGAACCATTTGTTACTGCTTTTAATATCAAATCATCTGAGGCCAATTTGTTGTTGCCATGGTTGCCTATGATGATTCAATTTGATCATCCATAGAGGGATGACCTTGATCCGTGTGTTATATCCTTCTCATGTACTGCCATCAAAACATCAAACTCATCCATGCCCAATGTTTTCGTCATCGGGCCGGATGTTTTTGATGTTTCCATGGTTGCCATGTGTTGTCTACCCCGCTTGGAACTCGTGTCCGAGGCCAATTTGTTGTTGCCATGGCTGCCTATGATGATTCAATTTGTTCATGCACAGAGGGATGACCTTGATCTGTGTGTTGTATCCTTCTCATGTCTCCCATCAAAACGTCAAACTTATCCATGCCCAATGTTTTCTACCCTGGGCTGGATGTGTTTGATGTTTCCATGGTTGCCATATGTTGTATGCATTTTATCCTTGTTGTATGATCAAGGTCAGCCTCATGTGGAACATAAAAAAGTTTATGGGGCAATGATGTAAATGATAGGATGTTGATCTTATTATTTCAATTAAACAATGATGTAAAATATATGATGTTATTGATGTTAATGATGTTGTAACTGTAATGTACACTTCTCCCTCTATTGATTAAGATGTAATTTGTGTATGTTTATCTTGGGCCGGGCTCACCAAAGCCACCCTGCCAAACATGTTCTCGGCTCGGCAGTTGGTGGCGGTTGGCCCCTCAGCCAGGCTCAACCCTGGGTCGCAAACAAGAGCTCAGCTCAGCCTGGCTCACCCTGTGCAGGCAGGCAAACACCTGAGGGTGGCCGCCCATGGCCAGGCCTGACAAGGCCCGGCCCGGTTAGGCTAGCCAGGCCAGCCGCGGCCACCCTCACAAACACGCCCTTGGGAGCTGATGAGCTCGCGGAGAAACGTAGCAGTGTCTGCTCCCTCAGCGCTTTTGAGCACAGGTTGAAAACTGTGCCCGCAGGTAACACTCGGCCTGAAAGTGCAGGTGGCCAGCAGTTGGGAGCTGGGCTGGGGGAGACCGGGAGAGGAGAGAAACCGAGCGTAGAAAAGGCACTGTTGCGCGCTGCACGGCTGGCTTTTGAGCGCGTATTCGAGTCGCTTTGATGAGCGCGTCACCGCCACTGCGTGCGTCCTCTCGCTAGCACAGATCAGCCCGCCCTCAACATTTCGCTAGCGTAGCGGCGGCAGCCCGCGTCTTGACATTTCGGCAAGAGCCAACGATTCCGAAAGAAGTTTTTTTTTTTTGTTCATCCTTTTCTCTGACCAGTTGTTGACCTGGCAACTCGGCACTCGGCACCGGGCCGGGCCGCCGCCGGCGACAAAAAGACGCGTTGCGGCCTTGCGGGCGCGCACAGTTCGTCACGGGCTACCCTCGTGGACCAGTGGCGCGAGATCTGGGGGTCCCGAGGAGGAGCCGGCAACCGGGCAAAGGCACCACCACGCACCACTCTCCTGCTAGTGTCATCGGGGAATCAAGCGATTCTTGTTCCGCTATCGATCCCAATTCTTCCCGGTAGCGCAAAATCAATTCAGCCTTCGCCCCCTAGCGAGCTTCCAGTCCCAGCGATCGACGGAGACCACGCGCCACAGCTAACAAGACTTCCACGTGGGGGGCTCTAATACTATTTTCTTTTTCGTTTTCACTTTTCCGGCGACGCAAGAGTGCATAACTTGTCACGAGAGAATAAGTTATATGCATAAATTGTTTTTAGTTAAAAAAAATTATCTGCATAACTCATCGTTGAAGAAAAAAGTTATCTACATAACTTGTCGTTAAGAAAAAAAGTTATGCGCATAACTTTTTGTTAGGAAAAAAGTTATATGCATAAATTGTCGTATGAAAAAGTTATACACATAAATTATCACAAGAACAAATCGCTGCCACCGGTGGTAGCGCGCGCTTATTAGCATTGCCCGCAACATGAGCACACATCTTCGTGCACAAATGTTACTTATGCACACAAGAGAGAGAGACAAACCATCTCGCAGAAGACCACTGCCAGAGAGGGGAGGAAGAGGCCCACCGCCGAAGCCAGCCGCGAGGAAGCCATCGCAGGAAGATGGAGCTCGAGCAGCTTGTCGTCACCTCGCGCCTCGCCCCGTGGAGCTCCTTGGCGTCAGCCCTTGCACCACCACGAGCTGTCCGACTCCCCCCAAGTCGTCGCCACTGCTCCTCAATCCCTCCGCCAGCAGGTCGCACCATCATGCACAGATCGAGGCTGGAGGAGCTCGACCACCAGCTCGCCGTCGTCGTGATGTCACGTGTCGTAGCCGAGCTGACGCCAGCCGCCGTCGTGTGGGCAGGGCCGCCGCCGCGTACGGCTTGAAGATCTAGCGGTTCCTTGAGGGCTCAGTCGGCCGCCTGGACGACCGGACCGGGAGGGAGCAAGGGAGGGGCGGCACAAGGTGAGGGAGTGGCGCAAGGACGAAGGGAGGAGGCGGTGGCAGTTGGAAAAGTGGGATGGGGAGGAGGAGATTGGAACCCAAATTTAGAGGAGAGGATGCCTCCATTCGCAAAAAGAAGATGTGCATGGGAGAGATGATGTAGTGCGTTGCAGTGTTCTCGGTCTATCATTTTACGCATGCCGGAATGGGGTGCCCCCCTGCGCGCGCGGTAGACAACAATATTTCTCATCCCTCCGTGTGTACCCGTTCTTGTTTTTTTATCCAATTAGTAGTGTTAGAAAACAAGTTCTGTGATTCACACAAACACTCACAATAGAATGCACTTAGCTAGGAGAAAATAGAGCTCTTATTATTCAACACATTGTACATATACAAAAGTGGGATTCTCATCTATATGCTTGAACTACCCAGTGACCCTCTATTTATAAACGTTAAGAGTTTATGGATTTACACTGCTCATTCTCCCCCTCTACTGCTCATTTGCGTATACTGCTCATCACCGGTTACTGTTCATCGACCATTTATTGCTCATCGTTCACTCACATCAAAGGTTTCACAAGTAGGCCTTTTAAACCAAGCATTTCATCATTGACCGATGGAAAATTATTTTTATTTTATTCTCCGTGAAACCCTGCTCGAAAAAAAGTTATCAAACTGAAAGTTCAAGACCGGACAATAACAAAGGAGAAGCATGCATTTGTACCGTTAAAACTTTTGCTTTACAGCAAGACAATCTGAATGTCTGGTACTAGCTACTCCCTAGTGGCTTCCGTCCTCCAGCTCCAGGGAACTGAAGGAAATAGATCGACCGTGAACTCAAACTTCTGTACTGTTCCGGTGAGCCCTGGCCTCCAGTAACCTATGTTTGATTCCTAACTAGAAGCGAGCGAGTTCACCAATGCTCCCCACTCTGGATCACTGCTTGGTTCGTTCTGCTTGCTTGCCCTCAGAGTTCAGTCTGAACTGAACTTAAGCAGAGCGCATGCGAAGGAGAGGCCACTGACGAGGAGCGCGGGGACGGCAAGCCTGACGACTAGACCAGCGAGCCACCCGAGGATCGCCGCCGCGGCCTGCCGCGTCACGGTGTCGTCGTCGTCACCGCCGCCGCCGCCGCACGCGACGACGATGCCGGCGTAGGCGTCGGCGGCGACGCGGACGGCGAACGCGAGGGTGACGGCGGCGAGGTAGGCCACGAGCACGGGGACGGCCAGCAGCGCCGCGGCGACCGGGCTGCGCGTAGCCCTGCCGAGGGAGTCGAGGGCGGAGCCCAGGACGTGGGCGGAGCCGACGGCCACGGAGACGGCGAACTCGGAGGGGTCCGCGTCGGAGACGGCCATCGCCGGCGAGGCTAGTTAGCTGCTGGCGAGCAGAGGCGCGGCGCGAGGCTTTTGGCGGGGATGTGGCTTGGTGGGAGTGTCCGAGTGTGGAACAAGCTCTCGGAGCAGAGTGTGACGGGCACCGCGGTTTTATAGGAAGTTTGGTGCGGGCCGGCAGCCACGGCCGACCGACGACCTCCGGTCCCCCTTCCCCAATGATGGTGATGATCGGATTCCACCGATCCAGTCCGATCACCGGACCGAGACCGTGCGTCCGTGCTCAGCTCAGTTTGTTTATTAGTACTGCAATCCGATGATGCGCCTGCGTTCCGTCCCTTTCCACTGCCACGGCCCGCTTCAGACCGTATGCGGGGGCCCCGCTTTTCCGCAAAGCTGCAACTTGCTTGTGCCGTGGCTTGAGCACTCGCGCTGGCTGCAAGCTCTCGGTGCTGCACATATCACTTTTCAGCCATAAGGAGGATTTAGAGGTAAAATGATTTACTCTATCCACTCCCCTTCCCAGTTTCTTTTTTTTTCAATCCCTTTTATCTTCCCCCTCTTCCGTTTCCGAAGTGGAAGTCACTCCTCTCCCTTTCCTCCTCTCTTATCACACAATTGTGACGCATCAGGTTTTTAATTAGCATCATTAACTTTTCCAAAAAATAGCATCATTAACGCTAATGACCGAATCAGCTGAGTCAAACCGGCTGACGTTGGTTAAACCTAGGTCAACCTGGGTCATCACCTCGAAAACCGAGCCGACAACCCTTAGTGACCCCTATGACCAAGTCAACACACGATGGTGGTCAATCCTTGGTCAAAGACACGGTCAAACCCCGCTTAAACCCTGATGTCGATGAACGTCCTCCGGAACTTTTGCCGCGTTCTCCAAATTTCACCTAAACACTTCAAAATGTACCAATATAAAAGTTGCCCAGTTTGTCGAGGGACACAACTTTCTTGTAGATTGGCATTTCAAATTTTGGGTGGAAAAGGATGAAAAACGTGGTCAACTGTCAGCCTCTCCTGTTCACCGAGACATGGCGACATTCAAAGTTTGGCAGCAGATTTTGCAAAATCCTTTGAGGAAAACACTATAGAGCCTTTGTAAAAGTTGTAGAGAGTAGTGAGATCTACAACTTTCCTATTCACCGCTCGGTGCACTTCAGTTCAAAAATTGGGAGTAAAACGTGCTCGAAGTGGCCTAGGATAAAACAGTTGCGCCAGAACCGGTCGCGTCGCGACGTCGCCCGCGCCGGCGCGTCCGCGCCGCGCCGTACACGCCGTACCACCAGCCCACGCTCCCACGCGCTCCTTCCCCGAGGCGCCCGCGCGCCCCGAGGTCCGCGCCCCGAGGCCGCACACGGACCGAGCACCATGGGAGTCCGCGCGCCCCGTGTCGCGACCCGCATGCGCGCGCACCTAGTGTTGCCCGCGCGCCGCCCGACCGCCGGCCGGTGGCGGGCCTCTCCCTCTGTTCCCCTTGCTTGAAGGCGCCGTGGACGTCGCCTATATAGAAGCCGAGCCCGTTCTCGCGTGCACCTAGCCCGCCCGCGTGCCGCCCCGGTCCGCCATGGTCCGCCATGGCCGCCGCCCGCCGGACACCCGTCCGTGCTCTCCTCTCGCGGTCGACCGACCCCACGGACGCCCCTTCTAGGGTCCGTAGAAGCTCGAGCGACCACCCATCGCCCCACCCTACGTCGCCCCTCGCCGGACGGCGAGCCATCGCGGCCGCCGCCGGGTGCGCCGCCGACGGCCGTCGCCGGCGACATCTCCGCCCCCGGCCAACCTCCCACACCGGCCTAGGGCACCCCCCCGGACCACCCCGTGCCCACTCCCGCCCGACCAAGGCCGCCGGCCTCGCCGGAATTTTGCCAGCCGGGCCGGCCACCGCGCCCAAGGGCTGCATTGCAAGGTATGAAGTCTTTCTAGGGTCTTAAGTGTGAACCGAGGGTATATTTGTAGGAGAGTCAAGATTTCCAGGGACACCAGTGAAAGTCGGTTTCTCAAATAGTATTTGTGTTTTGCTGATTCTTATAAATTCCATAGAAAATTGTATAAAAATCATAAAAATGCAAACCCAATTTTGTTGGATTCCTGGTGAAAACACTACAACTTTTGTTATACTTGTCTAGGCAGTTTCCTTATAATTCTTGCATGAAAAATAGAAATGTGAAAAACCTAGATCTGAGATATCTCAAAGTCTATAAGTCCTCTGTAGTCAATTTTTGGATATGTTGTGTGTTATGTTATTCCTAGCTCCTGTACCAAAAATTGAACAAAGGTATATTGTAAATCTTTTTACATAATTTTTTTCTTTTTATGCAGAATTTGCCTAGATGATTTTTAAGCTAAACATAGTTTGATTTTTGTGGTCAACTTCTGCATGTTGTCTTGTTGTGACAAAATGCACCTTTGGTGAATTAATCACGATTTTAGTATTAGCAGAAATATTTATTCTTGAGATATGCTTGTTTTATTTATATATTCATAAGTCAAGATCCATAATAGTTCTAGGTGTGTATGCTGCATTGCTAGGTTAGTTTTGGACCATAAAACATGTGTGAGAAAGTTAGGATCATTTTGATGAGTATTATTTTTGTGTGCATTTACCTTGTTTTACTAGCTAACTTTTGTTATTTTCGAAATAATTAATTTCTTAGCCATCCTAAGCATGCATGTGTGTTCAGTGGCTTGTTATATGTGATTAGTGCTTAATACACACTTCCACTGAATTTTAATTAATTAATTTATGAATAAAAGCTATAGAAGCAATTTAAGGCTTAATAGTCATTTAAATGGAAAAAAATCACCACCTCACCTTTAATAACCCCGTGTGTGTGGATGCAAATCATTTTAAAAATCTAAGGATCAACCCGTTGCTGCTTGTGAAGTTAAATTCATTTATTTTCATACATATGTACACAGTCACTATAAAAAAGAATAAATAATAAAGAACTGCATATTGTTCGTTTTTGGAACAGTATGCTGAATGTATTTCTTATATAGGTGAATGTGGTCGACCATGCACTCCATGGTTGTCATTTATTGATTGTAGTTAGTTAAATTAAGATTTGTCAAATAAATCTTGCATTTGCATCCTCGTGTAGATCTCCCCGGCGGTAGATATACGCTCGTGCCGGAAGAAGGAGACGAAGGCGCGGACGAAGAGTTGCGGCACGTGTTCGTAGCTCAAGGCCTGGACCAAAGTCCAGAAGGGCCCAAGACCAACCTTGACAGCGAAGGCAAGCCCCGGATCGTTAACCCCGTCTTTGAAAATTTATGCCATTATGTTTTGCTATGATTGTGCATTTACGTTTCAGGAATTGAATTGAAACCCTAGATGCATGATCCTTAGGTACCTATGCTCTATCACTAGTATGCTAGGTCGGTAGCTGCTATGCTATAGGCCCGGTACAAGTCGAGTGATGTTTGTCACTCGCGAGAATAGGTTCTTATGTTGGAATCATAATATTCTTATAAATGGATTGCTCATGTGGTAAGAGTATGGGATTTGGGCTCTGGTCCAGTGGCTTTCTTGGGCTAAGCTTTTGAACGTACTAAGCACTTGTTGAGAGTGGGACCAGTAAGCCTAGTACCTTAATGAGACGGCGCGGGAACTCTCCCTTACTACTCCTGAGTAGTCACCTATCCGGCTAGCTACCGGAAAGGGGGTGCATGTGTGAGACTGGGTGCCTCGCGTGGTATGCCAGTTAGCCTTGCACCCAGGACTGTAAGCATTAGTCCCAACCCGAGGATTTTTGGGAACTACCTGGATGGTTTTCCTCGCGGGGCACCCTACCGTGTACTTAGGTTTACCTTGCAAGGGTTAAATCAATCGATTGTCGGCCTCTCACCGTCATCCGAGACTGCTTAATCAACTGGCCATGGTATCCCGTAATGATGGAACTTGGTGAATATTGTTGTATGGATTAATTGCTTGTACAATTCTTGATTGAATTAGTTGGCACACTTAGAAATGGTAATAAACTAGAACTTGTTCTAAAATATTGAAAGTAAGGACATATTCTTTGATGCTTTCAGCAAAGGAAATCCACCAGCCATAAAGCCTTTCATGTCTAGAGTTTGGTGATGTAGTTATCACCCGACGGTTAAGTCTTGCTGAGTATTAGTATACTTAGCCTTGCTTTAAAACTGTTGTGCGTGTGTTGTTGACCGGGTGGATGACGACAAGTGATGACATCACGGATGGCCTCCTGTGATGTTTACCGTCGCGCTAGTTTATTTTATTTCCGCTGTTTTTCGAACTCTGAACCTTTACTTCATGTCTTGAACGATGGTTTGTAATAAATGGGATGTAACTCGTGTCGTACTCTGGACTCGCCTTCGCGTGAGTTTTAATGCATATGTCGATCCTCTGTATGAATTCCAATTGATTTACCGGGCGCTAACCCGACAACTAACGACAGGATGATACTTTACTATTGCTTAATGACCAAAGTGGATTGGTTGTAGGCGATAGTACAATATTTTACTCGGCGGGTTGTTACAACAATCCACTGCCTACAAAATCTATTTTTTAGACCCCACAGTGATCTCTTCTTCTCCTTCTCCTTCCTCTTCTTTCCCCAAAACACCTTCGAGGCCCCGACCATCCCAAACTGCAAACCGCCTCCAAGTCACCACTATCACGTGGGCAGCCGCTCAGCATATAGTCGCCACAGCAACCAGCTAATCGGTGGGCCGTAGGCCGACCACCGCTCAACGACATGCCCTACCCTGCTGCTGCGGCCGTTTCCTGCTTTCGCCTCCTTGCGGACCAGCTGCTGTCACCGACGCGTTCTGTCGTGGCCACCAGGCGTCGATTGCTCGCCAAGCAGTAGGGAAGGAGAAGATAAGAAGAAAAAAACTAATTATGTCGTTGACATGTGTGTTCAATGTGTAACATAAGTTGGAAAGAGGAAAGGCAAATGAGGATCCACTGCAGCAATTCTCCAATACTCTAAAATTGTAAAAGAAAAATCCCCTATATGGAGATAAAGAGAGAAATCATTTTTGTTGAATTTTCTCTCATCTAGAGTTTGTCACATCAGATGTTCAGATGCTTAATTAGAAGGATTAAACATGAGCTAATTTTAAAATAATTGCAGAAGCCATGGCTAATTCGTGGGACCAAGTAGGAGAGAAGAGTAGTCACAGCTAACAAAACCAAGTCGAAAATAACACAAGGAAGGATGCCACGAATCCATGTTTGCCCTTGACATCTTGTTCATTAGTGTCCTTTGACATTGTTTTCCAATCTTGTATTATTCCTTGCCTCGACAACTCGGCGCGTCAGAGCTCCAGCACTGCTTGAAGGGTGATGCCATGTTTGTCCTCGACACCCTGTGTCAATAGCCTATCCTTTTGACACTATCTTTCGGATGCTTTTGTACATCGCTTTGGCGACAAATTCGCAAGGGGCGTTGGCGTTCTTACCCTCACTTTGAAAGCAAATAGTGATTTTACCCTTATTTTTTTTAACTTTGTGATTTTGCCCCTATTTTTTGAAACTAAAGACTGAGTTTGCCCCTGTTCCGTTGCAGGAACTTAACGGTGTCAATTTGAATGTGAAATGACAATTTTGCCCAAACAAATTAGCTAGGCACGTCCTGTGCTGAGCTGGCCCCACCACACGCTCGGCCTCCTTCCTCGCGGACCCAAGTACCCAACAGCCCTAGGGGCGCACGGCGCGCGGCGACAACGGCGGCGCTGCCCTTACGGCGCGACGGGGAGCCGTCCGGCGGCGCTGTCTCCACGATGCGACGCGACAGGGAGCCTATCTGGCGGCACGGCCTTGGACCTTGCGGCATGCAACATGTGTAAGCAAGTAGAGCGTGGCTTTGTGCCGGGCCGTGCGGCAGCAAAACCTGTGGAGGTAGGCAATGCGCACGGTACGAGATCCTCTGCCATTCAGCCACTGCCATTCAGTGGCTGACGTGTGGACCCAGTCGCAGTGGGACGCGGCAGTGACTCAATGTCAGGGATGTGAACGTCAGAGGAACCGGTTCCAGTTGGAGGAGGATTCGGTGACTTGCCAAGTCACGGCGTGACTGGCGGGCACATCTCTTACGCCCAGAACTGATCCAACGGAAGAAATGAAATATATTTTTTTATATAGGGAAAATGAATGATTTAGCCGCAACATGTGGAAACAGAGGACTTGGCGTGCGATGTGATGCACTGCTCTCGCGCCGCACGTTCCACGGTTGGCCCTTCCACGCCGTGGGAAGGAGGCTCGCGGACATAGGCTTTAGGCGTGCGTGTGGTCGGGCCGCTGGTGCTGGATGCCAACGTCGTGGACAGCCGCGACGGGGAGATGGCTGTGTCCGCGGTCGACCTGGAGACATGTTCCGTCGTGTACATCAACTTCGGGGGCATGGCGGTGATGCACCTACCGCACACGACGAAGGTGGCGTTTGTCTGGAGCGGTCGGGACGACCTCGCCGCTCCTGGACGGGTTCGAGGAGCGTGCCACAACGGCGGCGGGCAGCAAGGGCAGGGACGCAGGGTGAACACGAATCGAAGCTCCGCTGGGTTGTCGGCAGCGTCGAGCAGGATCTGATCAAAGCGACTTTGCCCTCGTCTTCTTCCGCTCGCTAGCCGCGGCAATCCTCCCATTCTTCTTCCTCCATCGGAGCCGTCCCGTAACCCAGAGCAGGCCGGCCAGAGGCCCAGAGCAGGGGCGCGGTGAGGGCAAACGAGGGGATGGAGGTGCCGCCGGTGGCAGTGCGGCCGTGGGAAGGCGCAACTCGGTGCACCTCCTCCTCCTCGTCCACGGCACCGCGGGGGAGAGGGATCGACGCCGCCATCACCCTGAGCTCTGACAGGGAGGACGACCACGTGAAGCGTGTGATGAGGGATAAACTAGGGTAATCATCTTAGCTCCTAAATCTCCAAATCATGAAGACTAAAGACGGGCTACAAGTGACGCCCCAGGTTTTTAATTACCGTCATTAACGCTAATGACACGATTAGCCGATCAATTGGTCAACCCTAGGTCAACCTGGGCCCTCACCCATGAAAACTCCCTAACATACCCCTAAGTGACCCTAGTGAATAGTAAAACACTCATGGGGCCAACCCTTGGTCAAAAGGTGGGTCAAACCCCCTTTGCCACCCAGTGTCCACAGGTGTCTGCCGGAACTTTTGCCGCGTTCCCCAAAATTCACCTAAACACTTAAAATTCTACCTTTGGGAAAGTTGTAGGTCTTGTTGAGGGACACAACTTTCATGTAGAGTGGCATTGCTGATTTGGAGGGGAAAAGTGTGAAAAAGCCCTTGCAAGCCAGAGATCACTGTTGACAGAACCATGTTGACATTCAAAGTTGACATTCCTCTAGATTCAAATCTAAACAGTAAAACCCCATACAACCTTTGTAAAAGTTGTAGCTGGTACCTAGATCGACAACTTTGGTATTCATTGTTTGGTCGAGTTGTGTTCAAAATTTTGGAGAAAACGTGGCTCGAACATGGTACCAATGTCACTGCCAGACGCAGAGCGCGCCGCGCCGCGACGTCGCGCGCGCGCGTGCGCCGCCGTCGCCGCCCGCCGCCGGCCTTGCCCCGGCAGCCGTGCCCGCGCCGCCCGTAGCCTAGGCGTCCGTGCTATGCTGCGTCCCGATGCACGCGCGCCCCGATGCGCTCCGTCCCGAGGCGCCTTGGCGTTCGCGCGCCGCACGCGCGCGCGCGCCACGGACCGGCGGTCCGTCGGCGGCGTTGCCGCCGTACGCGCGCGCCCTCGACGCGCCGTAGCACGGCCGCATCTCCCGACGTCACCGGCGCGTCACCCACGGGCCGCCCGAGCCGGGTATAAAAGCCCCCCCCCCGCCTTCCCTTCGCGCGCCACCCGAGCCGCCCGCCGCCATTGCCGCCGCCGCCGGCGCCGCAGCTCGCCGCTCGTGCTCGCCGCCGTCCAAGCCCCTAGATAGCCTCCCTAGCACCCGTGCAAGCTCACGTGCGCGCTTGTTTGCGCAAATTTGGCCTCCACGCCGCGAGACACCGAGCCGCCCCCGAGCGCCGCCGCGGCCGCCGCCGTGCGCCGTCGCCGAGCACGCTCCGCCCTCGCCGCCACCGCCAATAGACCGTGGTGAGCCCAATCGCACCCCTCGCGCCGCTTGTTGTCGTGGCCGGGCCCCACATCGCCGCCGGTGAGCCCTCCCGCCGCCGTCGAGGGTATAGATGTGAATCCGGGGGCATATTTGCAAGGATCCCGTAACTTAGTTTATTTACGGATCGGTCCACGATCTTAGAAAATCCCTAGAAAATCACAGAAAATTCTAAAAATTCTCAAACAAATTTTGTAGGTCTCAGAATGTCAAACCCCACCCATGTGTGGTACACTTGTGGCTAGATTCAAAGTAGTTTTGGCAGGAAAATTTCAAATGTGTTATGCTTGAATCTGTTATAACTTGAAATGTATAGCTTCTCTGTAGCTAAGCATTGGATATGTTGTGTGTTAGGTTAAGACTAGATGCTGTGCCAAAAATTGCACAAAGTTATCATGTGAATTTTTTTAAAAAAATGTTTTTCCATTTCTGGCAGGGCTACATAGATGATTTTTCATGTTAATTTTATTCATGATATTGAGCCCAACTTGTGCACACTGTCTTGAGATGCCAAAAGGCACCTCTGGTGAATTAATCATGAATTTAGAAGTAACAGAAATAATTATTCTTGCTTAATGCAAGTTTTCCTTTGTAAATTAATAAACCAAATTTCAGTAGAGGTTCCATGCGAACATGCTAACTTTTTAGACTTGTTTAGGGCCAGAGAGCATCCACCAGAAAGTTTGGGTGATTTTGATGTTTATTTATTTTTTTATTTGCATTTAAGTTGAATCACTAGATAACCTTTGTTAATTTCAATAATATTTAATTTTCTAGCATCCAACACTTACATGTGGGCCCAATGGACCAGAATAAGTACTTGTTAGGCTTAAGAAACACTCATTTAATTTTTGGTAATTTAATTGTTTAAATAATGGCTTAAATGCCCTTTTAATTTTAAAGGGAAATTAAAATAAAGAGAAATCCTTAATTAAATCCTTTTTCTTTTTGGGAATAGTACTTAATATAAATAAAAGAAATTTAATTAACATTACTGATAAGAAATTTAATTCATAAATAAAATATTAATTACACCATGTTGGTAAAAATAAAATGAAATAAAGCTTTCACATGAAATGATAAGCTTAAATAAAACCTTTATTCAAATAAGGAATAAAAGAGTAACCCATGTACAACCAATAACCTTCCTAAAAGAGAAACCTAAGATAGATGCTTGTTAAGGTGAATATGACCAACTAGAGTTGGATAAGACAACAACTATCACATCACCTAAAGTGCATTGCATCCCGTGTAGATCTTCCGGACGGAGACTACTCCCTAGTCCCGGAAACCGAGGAAGGCGGAGCAGAAGGTTCTCTGCAGTACGTGGACGGACTCGACACCGAGGGTGCCCAAGCTAACCTAGTCGACGAAGGCAAGCTCCGGTGCATCTAACCCTGTTTTAAAAAGTTCTTTATTCAATTATCTATGAATGATTGTGCATTTACGTTCAGGAGTTGAATGAAACCCTAGATGCATGATCCATAGGTACCTTTGCCCCTACTAGTATGATAGGTCGATAGCTGCTGAGCTATAGGACCGTTACAAGTCGAGTGATGACCTCACTCGCGAGAATAGGTTCCTAGATAAGAATCATACTATATCCTTAAATGGATTGCTCACGTGGTAAGAGCGTGGGATCTGGGCTCCGGTCTAGTGGTTATGTGGGTTAAGTTTTTGAACGTACCAAGCATATGCCGGGTATGGGACCGGTAAGCCTAGTACCTTAATGAGGCGGTGAGGGATCTTACTATTACTACTCTTGGGATTCGCTCTCACGGCTAGCTACCGGTGGTGTATGGTGACTCCGGGTATCTCGCGGGGTATGCGGATAGCTCTGCACCAAAGACCGTAAGATTCGATCCCAACCCGAGGATTTATGGGGACGGCTCCGGGGAGTTGTCCTCGCGGGGGCAGCCGACCGTGTGTTTGGGTCTACCTTGCAAGGTTTAAATCAATCGATTGTCGGCCTCTCACCGTTATCCGAGACTACTTACTCCACTAGTCATGTGATCCCTAATGATGGAAGTTGATGAAGATGATGTTTGATTAATTGTATTGTACAACATTGTTTGTATTAGTTGGCTAATGTAGTAAAGATTAAACCACTAGAAATTGGTGCTAAAATCTTGAAAGTAAGGACCTACTCTTTGTTACTTTTTAACAAAAGCAACCCAGTAGCCAAAAAGCCTTTCATGGTCTAGATGTGGTGAAGTAGATATCACCGACGGGTAAGTCTTGCTGAGTATTAGTATACTCAGCCTTGCTATGATGTGTTGATCCAGGTATTGCCTTCAGTGATGTGTGGCCTGGTGAGATCCCGCCCGGCTGGGAGCTGGAGTGGGTGGAGGACGACTACTGAAGCATCATGGATGGCCTCCCGTGGTGACTTTGCTGCCGCTAGTTAAATTCCGCTGTGTCTTTTCAAAACTCTGAACTATTTCGTCATGACCATAACTATGGTTTGTAATAATTAAGCCCTTCGGGGTAATAATTTGGATATTAATGTTGTTGTATCTCTGGACTCGCCTGCGAGTGAGTTTTAATGCATATATTCGATCCTTGTGCTCTCAAGTGATTTACCGGGCGTTAACCCAGCGACTTACGACAGGATGGTACTTTATTATTGCTTACTGACCAAAGTGGATCGGTCTTTGGCGATAGTACGGTACTTTCCTGGGCGGGTTGTCACAGTTGGCATCAGAGCTTATATGCACCAGAGATTAATTAATAAACCTTAATCAATGGTTTTTTAATAAAATATGCCAAGATCTTCTGATTTTCCAAAATACGTTGGTTCGCTAAGGATAAACTAGACCGAGAGGCCCTAGAGGGAATTTTGGGTTCTTTCAGGTGGCTTATTTAACTTATGGTTTATTCTGCTAACTCCCAGCACATTTCTTTCTGTCAGACTTACTTTCATGCACAACCAAACTAGGAGCCACGTGTTTTATACGTGTGCTGTTCCGCATCACGGGAATTGCGAGGGTTGATGGAGTGATCCCTTCCACGGATCCCATCTTCGCGTCTGTTTATGAGTTGTGTGTCGCCACGTGTTTCATACGTGAGCATTCCGCATGTCTCTCATGCAAGGCAAGGATACACTCCATTCAAACGGAGGATGTCCGAGGTTGGACGCTGTCCATGCAGCGGCTTAACGCATGGATGTTGTTTCTATAGTGAACGGTAATGTATGTGGACGCTTTCGTGACGTGCTGGCACGAAAGGTTCGTTTTCTGCAGGTACATAACAGCGCTTCGTTAGTTGTTAAGCAAGTACCGTATAGCTCTCGACTACATATTATAGGAAGAGACGAATATAAGCCTTGCCACCGGCACTAACTTCGATTTTTGGCTTGATTGCCATGTGAGGTCGAATAGGACGTCTTGCATGCATGCTAAAAATCGAAACAACTAAAATGGACCCAGAAATTGAATTCCATGTGTTCTCTAAGGAAGTTTATGCTAAGTGTGTGCTTTTTATAAACTAGAATACCCCTCATACCTAGCCGTCATGCTGCCGAAATTTTGTAAAAAGTTTGTGTACCTTGTGCTAGGTTTAATTAAACCAAATTGTTAAAAACAATTGCCCCTTAACTAGTTATCTTGTAATAGCAAATCTCAATTCTAGTTCGTTGGGTTGGTTCACTTTTCCCTAGGCACATCCAAGTTAAGGACTCTCCATCTTGTTTCCTTGATCGTTATTCAACCATAAAATTCCAATTAAGAGTATTAAAGGATTAATTTAAAAGTTGGGAAAATTTTGAGGTTTCTGGGCTTTTGGTTATGAAATTTTGTTCACAACTGCCGGAACTTCACCATTTGTCATGCCGTTCTCTTTTGAGATCTGACATGGGTTACCTTTGTGTACAGATGGATTTCCCCCGTGTTTCACCGGTTCGACGGCCGACGGTACGATTCGTACCAACGGGTTGCACCGGGAGGGTTTTCCGCGCTTGGCGTGGGAAGCACTCGGTGCGCGAGCTACCTTACCCCGCCGACGTACGAGGTGAAGGAGTTTGAGCGCTTTGGTGTTCCCCATTGCAGGGTGATCGTGACTGTGCTGCCGCACCCTGATCACACCGACTGGTTTGACCTGAGTTTTATTTACTGGGGATTTATCACGCACGAGTCCGTGGAGTCAGCCGCCCTCAGAGTGCTGACAGACTTTTGTGACCACAACCCTACTGTGGTAGCTCTTTCCCCGTTTGGACTGTTTCCGGCTGTGAGTCCTCACGACCCAGCTTGGTTGGACCGTTTGGACCATCTGCGGGAGTTACTGACTCTAGCAGAGCCGTTGGATATTACTCAGACACTTGCCCGTTGCCTGAACGTGGTTTTCACACTCCAGGGGCTGCGTTTTAATACCGCAGCAATTATTGCACAGCGCTTGGAGGCATCTAGGCGCGATTGGGAGCAGCTTTCGGAAAGACACCGGCCGGAACTTCACGCTTACCCGGGTGCGGCAGGGAGAACGACAGTCGCGTACTAGGAGGTTCCGGTTGGAGCTTGAGCGAGGTGACAACCTCCGGAGGATCGTGGACCTAGAGACAGAGAACAATGCACTAGAGGAGGATGCCGACGCACACGAGATAGAGAGGCCGACCCCGCTACGAACATTGCCGATATGCGGCGACAGGGGCGGGGAGGCCGAGGTACGGGTGGCGGCCTTGCGGTGCTATAGTGGCCTTACGACCACCGCCCCCGATGCGAGCACACCCGAAGGAGCAGCAGGCTGTGTCCGGTCTGGATCAGACGAGCCAGGCAGGACCGCCGCTACCGACTCCCCCAGCTTCGCCTTCGTACAGTGGTGCTTCAGTGGGCAACTAGGTTGCCGACAGCAGGGAGCAGCAGGAGATCGATCTTATCGAGTTGTCTTAGAGATGTTGGAGTAGTGGCTTGACAGCACGTCTTTGTGCCAAGCAACTATTGTATCATGTGTTGTCTTGTTGTTTCAAATCAAGTTGTAATGACATTGAACCTTGTTCTGTCATGTTGTAATAAGAATGCTTAAGCTTGTATGCTTTAAGTGAATTCCGTTGCCTTCAAAATTGAATTTTCTTGTGCTAAATACCATATCTTTGGATGATTCGTGCGAATGATCACGCTTGTCAAAAGAATGCATTGTTTACCTCCTGAGAACATAGGCAAAGCAAAGCATCTTTGCGAACGTCACTCGTTGCCAGCATATAAGTGCTCGTTCGTATACCATCTTCTTTGGTATTCAGGATAACGACGATCGTTCGGATGTGATTAGGAGCCGCGCAGTTGAGCAATCACCGTCCTAACCATGTTAAGAGAAACGATTCTATGAATCTTGGTGGCTATAGAATGTTGTGCTCGTTCTTTGTACTCATTACTTATTATTAATGAGATGTGATAATGCATGATCGTGCTTGTCATCATTTGGGAGTAAGCTTTTGGTTATCTCACTAATAACGCTCACTTTTCGGATGGTGGGAACCACGCGCGGCTCTCCCAACGGTTTTGGAGCGAGTGGTAGTGGTGACTTGCCGCCACTATAGATGTCCAAACGGGCCGCCCGGCCCTAGCCCGCCCTAGCCCGATTTGGCCCGGCCCGAAGCGGCCCGCACTATGTAGGCACGGTGAACTTCCGTGCCGGCCGTGTCGGACCACCGGCCAAGATGGCGGCCCGTGCACGGCACTAAGGGCCTCCGTGCCGTTCGGGCCGGCCGAGGCACGATGGGCCACCGATGGGCTAGGGCGGGCCGGCCCGATCACACAAATAAACCCCTCAAAGAACTCAACTCAACATTTATAACCGTATAAGCACATTCATTTGATCAATATCGGAGACATTTCCTCACAACTCATTGCTTTTGTCACAAGTTCACAACACAAACATATTCATTTGATCACATCACGGACACATTGTGAAGTGTACATTCAAATGATGAATGTACACTTCACAACTCTTAAAATCGAACACAACATATTTTCAAAAGTTTGAGCCGGTGCAATGGCTGCCTCATTAAAAACCTATCTATGTAAAACTCACACCTCGTGAGAAACCCTAGATAGGGAAAAAGAGTACACCCGGCTCAATCAAATAAAAATCAAGTTCAAAGTACCTAAGTTATTACAAACCAAGTTCAAGTATCTAAGTTATTACAGGACAAACCCGGCCTCAATCATTAGCCGGATCGGAATGAACATCTAGAAACATCTCGGCAAAAGCGACCTCCCAGTTCCTTGTCCTCCACTTGTTCCTGAAGCCTCTTTTGTGCCGCTTCCCAGTCCTTGGTGCATGTGAGTGCTTCCACCATCTCCGGGCTCAGTCGACGTCGCCGCTCCTCGATGATCCTGCCAGATGTACTAAATGCAGATTCTGAAGATATTGTGGAAACTGGCACAGTCAAAATATCTCTAGCTAAGATGGATAGTACAGGATAATTAGACTTATGTTCATGCCACCAGTTCAGAATGCTAAAGGTATCAGCAAATTGGGTGACGGTATCACCTTCCAAGTAGGTAGCCAATTCATTAGTAATACCCAGAGTAACTCCAACAGATGCACTAGTGGATGCTGCATGCAGCAATGCGATGAAGGAGTTCTTCTAGACAGAGGAAGGGAGGGGGTGCAAATACTGTTACCAGGACTTGAATAAATGTCAGATGTATCATCATCATCACCTGCACTGGAAAAAATGTCATCCCAAGCAGTTTTCTTCTTACCAGTACTGGGTGGTTGTGGAGGCTTTAAAGTGACTGCACCAAACTTATCATTATATAGCTGAAACATGTTAGCAAGGCTACCTCTAACCTCAGTAAAATAAGCAGAATAATCGGTACCGGTAAGCTTAGCTAACGACTCGAGGACATTCCGAAAACCTTTTAATTTAGCTCTAGGATCCAAGATAAATGCAACGAGTATAGCATAGGAATGTCCATCCGGTACTTAAGAAAGACATCTTGCATAGGTAAAACAACGAGGTCTAAGCAATTTATCCGTCTCACGAGCCTTTAAGTGCTTAGCTATCGAATGAGATGATGCAACATAAGTGGGGCGGTAGGATAATACACACCGCAGACGCTTGAACAAGAGATTCATAAAATAGTTCAAGGAAAGACAATACCTTCTCTGCAATAGTCCAGTTGTCATCTGTTAAAAGCAAAGGTTCATCCTCACATCTAGGATAGTTAGTTTCAATGAAGACACTAAATGTCCTCTTGTAAGGTACCAAATGCTTAAGCATGAGGTATGTTGAGTTCCACCTGACATCCATATCAAGGCCAAACTTTCTCGGCCGAACATTCACAGCAATGCAGTACCTCTTAAACGCTGCAATGCGCTGGTTAGAGGAATTTAACCAAGAAATAGCAGTTCTAAATGATTCAAGGTGTGACTTAATCACATTCAAAGCAGATTTAACAATAAGATTAATAATGTGGCAAGCACAACGTTGATGCAAAAACAAAGTACCAACATATGCAGACAATTTAGGTGACATTTTGGTAATTGCAGTGGTATTGGAAGAAGCATTGTCCAAAGTGACGAAATGATCTTATCGCTTAAACCATACTCCTCTAAAACATCAAGCACACGATAAGCAATGTTCTGGCCACTATGGGACACATCAATCAACCTAAAACCAATGATCCTCTTCTCTAATTGCCATTCAGCATTAACATAATGAGCAACCACACTAAGATAATCCTCCTTAGCATTGCCAGACCATATATCAGAAGTAATAGCAACGAAGAGACGATTCCAAAGAAGTAATAAGCTTAGCACGGCAATCGATAAAGTACTTGATGAAATCTCTACCGGTAGTTTGCCTAGAGACAACGAAAATCTAGGATTATGAGCAAGCTTGATGTACTCCTCAAAAGCATCACTTTCACCAATACAGAGAGGTAGGTCTAGTCTAGCAATCAAACGACAGAGCTGAACACGAGCTACATCAGCACTATACTCCCAGTTACGCACACTACCACTAGCACTGTAAGTCAACAAAGACTGAGACTGACGAATGTTTTTCTTCCTTTCTATGCAAGTAAGCACATGTCTATTCAGATGGCCAGTGCCAATACAAGACCGAGCAGCATAGTATTTCCCACAGTGAAAGCACTTAGCACCGTTCTTACCTGCTTACCATTGATGGTCTCTAAGATCTTCTCGAAGTCATTCCATGCTTCGGATGTAGCCTTCCGCTTCTTGGCGGCGCCTCCGGTAATCACAGTGCCATCATCAACATCAACAACATCAGGAACAGGATTGTCACCAGCACCAGCACCAGGAACAGCATCAACGTCCTCAGCATCGACGTCAACGGGAATGGGATTGGGAGGAAAAGCACCAGCACCGAACAACTCCTCACGGTCGGCTTCGAGATCACTCTCATCATCTCCAGGCAGGCCGGCCATCCGATAGTCATCGTTGATGGAGTGCCCCTGGTCGTCGTCGTCACCGTCCATCGCAGGCCGTCAACCTTGCAAACAAAATACAGAGGAAAAAACAGAGATTGAGAACAGAGAGTGAGAGATAGAGAGAGAACAGAGAGGAAGAGAGATAGAGACGTTACCTGTTGCGAAACCGGAGCACCAGAGCGGCCGGCGACCCCCTGGTTCCTCCGGAGGCGGAGCACCGAGCACCAGAGCGGCCGGCGACCCTCTGGTTCCTCGACGGCTACGCGACGGTCAACGACCTGCACAAGAAATGAAAAAGGTGAAAGAAATGAAGATCTGAACTCAAGATCTCAGAACAAAGACCTCAAGATATGAACTCAAGAACAAGGAACTCAAGATCTGAACTCAGGAGCCTCACCTACGATTCATAGGGCCAGAGTGGCCGGCGACGTCGACGAACCACGATAGACGGCGAGATGGCACCAGAGCGGCCGGGATCTAGAGATCCAGAGACGGGGAGGGTGGAAGGGGGAGACGGAGAGCACGAGATGGACGACGACGAGGTGCACAAGACGGGAAGGGTGGAAGGGGGAGACGGAGAGCACGAGACGGAGAACAGGAGGAGGTGAGAGGGAGAGGAGGCGACGAGGCACCGAGGCGGCGAGGCGGCGAGGAACAAGGAACTCAAGATCTGAACTCAGGAGCCTCACCTACGATTCATAGGGCCAGAGCGGCCGGCGACGTCGACGAACCACGATAGACGGCGAGATGGCACCAGAGCGGCCGGGATCTAGAGATCCAGAGACGGGAAGGGTGGAAGGGGGAGACGGAGAGCACGAGATGGACGACGACGAGGTGCACGAGACGGGAAGGGTGGAAGGGGGAGACGGAGAGCACGAGACGGAGAACAGGAGGAGGTGAGAGGGAGAGGAGGCGACGAGGCACCGAGGCGGCGAGGCGGCGAGGCGGAGCCGGCGAGCCGCGGCGGCCGGAGGGAGACAGGGAGACGAAGACGAGGGGGGGCGGGGCCGGCGGGCGCGGGGATGGGGAATGACTAGGGTTAGGGCACCGGGGGGGCGCGAGGCCGCGGGGGGCGGCTTATATACCCCCTCCCCAACGGTTGGATCCAACGGTCGAGGGCGACCCGATCCAACGGTCGGGGAGCGGGGTCTTGGGGAGGCGGGGCGCGTCGGGCCGGTGGCCTTTTCGGGTCGTGCCTCGTGCCGGCCACCGTGCCGAGGTGGCGGCCCGGTGCCCGGTCCGACGCCCGTGCCGGCCGGCCCATGGCACGACGGCTGCGTGCCGTGTTGGGCTCGTGTCGGGCTTTTCGGGCCGTTTTCGTGCCGCCCGGCGGGCCCGGCCCATCCGGACATGTATAGCCGCCACCCCCGCCCATGAACCCGACGGAGGCTTTCATGGCCACCCGGACCGAGGTGCTTTGCGCCGGATTTTGCGGACACGGCAGCGGATCGCCCGGCGGATGAACCGAGGGCCGCCACATGGGGCCCACCACGAGGGACCTAACCGAGTCACCACGTACGCCCCGCTCATCGCCATGAAGCCGCCAACGTTCGCGAAAGCCGAAGACCCTCTCGGAAGCCGAGGCTTGGGTCAAGGCCATAGAGGCGAAATTCTCTGCCTTTGTGCTGCCTTGCTCGGAGGAGAACAAAGCGAACTTCGCAGCCCTACAACTGCGAGGTGAAGCCTTGATGTGGTGGGACCATTTCAAGTCCATGCAGCGAAATCACGCCGTGACTTGGGAAGAATTCAAGCAAGCCTTCAAGAGTCACCACATTCCCAAGGGTCTGATGGACCGAAAGATGAGGGAACTGTTAGCCCTTCGTCAAGGATCTGACTTCGTGTACCGCTATGCCCAGAAATTCAATAGCTTATGCCAATACGGTGGGCATCATGTTGATACGGATGCCAAGAAGATGGAGAGGTTCCGTGACGGGCTTGATGGCAAGTTGTATGAGCGCCTAAATCTGCTCGAGCCCGCCAACTTCCATGAACTCATGAATAAAGCCATCTCGCAAGAAGATGCTATGAAGAAAGCCCATGGGGACAACAAGAGGATGTCCGTTTCACCCCGTGCACGGAACACACAAGAAGTTTCGCTTTGTGAAGAAGGAAGCTCCGGGCCCATCCCAAGCAATCTTCAACCGGACGCCGGACGATGAAGCCATTCCAGGGCAAACTCGCCGGGAACTTCCGGGTCCGCCGTGCCCGGCAGCCAGGCTCCGAAGCCCAATGCACCCCCTCGTGATGTTGGTGATCGCCGTTGCTATAACCGTGCCGCCCGGGGGCACTACATTAATGAGTGTCCCAAGCCCGGGCGATCAAGTCAAACCCGCGCAACCGAATACGGGAAACAAGCCGGCCACTCCGGCCAAGAAACCCATGGTGCAAGTGCGCCGGGGCAAGCCGAACTTCACTACCATGAGTGACATTCCCGCAGGAGCTCCAAAGTACTCACGGGTACATTCTCTATCAATAACACTCCGTCAAGGTCTTATTTGATTCGGGAGCCACCCATAGTTTCATAAATGAGAGTCTACTAGACAAATTGGGTCTAAGAGGAGTACCAACCAAATCTACTTATAAAATTACCACACCCGGTGGAAACATCACGTCTCAGTTAGTGATTTTTGGAGTTCCCCTAAGACTAGGAAGTCGGGTCGTTCAATCTAATCTGATAGTCATCCAGTTAGGAAGCATGGATGTTATTTTGGGTATGGAATGGATGAATCAACATAAGGTGGTTCTAGATATATCGTATAGGGTCGTAGAGATCCACTCTCCTACGGTCGGGCACACTACCTTGTACCTACCTTTCCGGGACGGTACCGACTCTTGTGCCTACGCGACCATTATCTCGTCCCTTGATGAGATTCCAGTAGTGTGTGAGTACCCGGATGTGTTTCCTGACGAGTTACCTGGTATGCCACCAGACAGAGATGTCGAGTTTGTGATCGAACTCCAACCCGGTACCGCACCCATTTCCAAAAGACCTTATCGCATGCCACCCAAAGAGTTAGCTGAGCTAAAAACCCAACTCCAGGAGTTGTTAGATAAGGGCTACATTCGCCCGAGCTCTTCTCCTTGGGGTTGCCCCGCTCTCTTTGTCAAAAAGAAAGATGGTAGCTTGAGGATGTGCGTAGATTATCGACCGCTCAACGCGAAGTCACTATCAAAAACAAATACCCACTTCCTCGAATCGATGTTCCGTTTGATCAATTGGCCGGTGCCAAAGTCTTCTCTAAGATTGACCTTCGTTCGGCTACCACCAAATCAAGATTCGACCATGCGATATCCCTAAAACCGCTTTCTCCACTCGTTATGGTCTTTACGAGTTCTTGGTCATGTCTTTCGGACACACTAACGCACCTCGCCTACTTCATGTACCTCATGAACTCCGTATTCATGACGGAGCTCGATAAGTTTGTCGTGGTCTTTATCGATGATATCCTCATCTATTCTAAAAACGAGGCAGAACACGCCAACCATCTCCGAGTTGTCCTTCAGCGTTTACGAGATCATCAGCTTTATGCTAAATTCTCCAAATGCGAATTCTGGCTGAAAAGTGTCAAATTCTTGGGGCACACCATTTCCCACGATGGTATTTCCGTAGATCCTAGTAAAGTTCAGGAGGTAATGGATTGGAAACCACCCAAATCTGTACATCAAATCCGCAGTTTCCTAGGATTGGCGGGATATTACCGTCGATTCATTCCTGACTTTTCTAGAATCGCAAAACCCATGACCGAATTACTCAAGAAGGGAGTGAAATTCGTGTGGAGTGAAGCATGTGAGAAAGCCTTTCACACCCTCAGACAACATCTAACTTCAGCCCCAGTGCTAGCTCAGCCCGATAACTCCAAGTCATTCGAAGTTTTCTATGACGCATCAGGCACCGGTCTTGGCTGTGTCCTTATGCAAGAAGGCCGAGTCATTGCCTATGCTTCGCGAGCCCTTCGACCCCATGAACTCAATTATCCTACCCATGATCTTGAGTTAGCTGCTGTTGTTCATGCCCTCAAGATTTGGAGACATTATCTAATGGGCAATCATTGTAATATCTTCACTGATCACAAGAGCCTCAAATATATCTTCACCCAGTCTGAGTTGAATATGAGACAGAGAAGATGGCTTGAGTTGATCAAGGATTATGATCTAGAAGTGCACTATCATCCTGGCAAAGCAAATGTTGTTGCGGATGCTCTTAGCCGCAAGGATCATTGCAACCACCTAGAGTTGGTGGCAGTCAGTGAACCCCTGTGTGAGGAAATGAGAAAGCTCAGCCTAGAAGTGGTACCGCAGGGAATTCTTTATGCCTTGACGGCAGAATCCAGCCTTTATGACGAATTGTCACCGCCGCCGCAATGATGCGAATATCCAAACCATCAGGCAGAAACTAGTGGAAGGAGACCCAAAGTACACTTGTTTTCAGCAAGATCACCAAGGTGTGGTCTGGTTTGGAAAACGCCTAGTGGTCCCCGTTGACCCGGAAATCAAGAAGATCATTCTAGATGAAGCTCACAAATCCAAGTTCTCTATTCACCCCGTAGTACCAAGATGTACCAAGATCTAAAGCGAGAACTTTTGGTGGTCTAATATGAAGGTGGATGTAGCCAAGTATGTAGCCGAGTGCGATACTTGCCACCTGGATGAAAGCAAGTCATCCGAAATCGGCAGGAGTACTCCAACCCCCGTCGATACCTATGTGGAAATGGGATGACATCAGTATGGATTTCATTGTAGGTTTACCCCTGACCCCTAGGAAAAAGGATTCTATTTGGGTGATCGTGGATAGACTTACCAAGACTGCTCACTTCATTGCCATGCACACCACATACTCCGTGCAACAAGATGCGAGTTGTACGTGGACCACATAGTTCGTCTGCATGGAATCCCAAAGACCATAGTTTCGATAGAGGGACTCAGTTTGTAGCCCGTTTTTGGGAGCAGTTGCATGAGTGTTTGGGAACCCGCCTACTCCGTAGTTCCGCTTATCACCCACAGACAGATGGTCAGACGGAGAGGATAAACCAGATCCTAGAGGACATGTTGAGAGCAAGCATCTTGCACTTTGACAAGAGTTGGGACAAGTGCTTGTCTTTAGCAGAGTTCTCCTACAATAACAGCTATCAGGCCAGCTTGAGAATGGCACCGTTCGATGCTTTATACGGACGCAGATGCCGCACCCCACTGAATTGGTCAGAAGCCGGAGAAAGAACACTCTTTGGGCCAGAGTTAGTTAAAGAGGCCGGAGATAAAGTACAAGTGATAAGAGAAAATTTGAAGATGGCCCAGATGAGACAAAAGAGTTATCATGATAAGGGAACCGCACCTCGACACTTTGAAGTGGGAGACCATGTATATTTGAAGGTATCCCCCACCAAAGGTGTGCAAAGGTTCAGAGTCAAGGGAAAGTTAGCTCCGCGCTACATTGGACCTTACGAAGTAATAGAAGTATGTGGACCCGTGGCCTACCGTATCCAATTGCCAGAACGGTTTTCCGCGGTTCACAATGTGTTTCATGTAACTCAGTTGAAGAAAGGAATGCCTGTTCCGGAGAACGAAATCATCACAGAAGCTAATGCTTGGATCGAGCCGGATTTCTCGCTCGTCGAGCATCCCTTAAAGGTGCTAGATCAAAAAGAGCAAAAGACCCGGAGGCAGACCGTGCGAATGTACAAGATCCAATGGAGCCATCACACGGAAGAAGAAGCCACGTGGGAGACGGAGGATTATCTCAACGCCAAGTATCCGGGCTTCCTCCAATCCCGAAGCAGTGAGTCTTTTTCCCCATCTCTTCGTTGTTAAGTCGAATCTCGGGACGAGATTCCTTTAAGGGGGGTAGGCGGTGACGCCCCAGGTTTTTAATTACCGTCATTAACGCTAATGACACGATTAGCCGATCAATTGGTCAACCCTGGGTCAACCTGGGCCCTCACCCATGAAAACTCCCTAACATACCCCTAAGTGACCCTAGTGAATAGTAAAACACTCATGGGGCCAACCCTTGGTCAAAAGGTGGGTCAAACCCCCTTTGCCACCCGGTGTCCACAGTGTGTCCGCCGAACTTTTGCCGCGTTCCCCAAAATTCACCTAAACACTTAAAATTCTACCTTTGGGAAAGTTGTAGGTCTTGTTGAGGGACACAACTTTCATGTAGAGTGGCATTGCTGATTTGGAGGGGAAAAGTGTGAAAAAGCCCTTGCAAGCCGAGAGATCACCGTTGACGAACCATGTTGACATTCAAAGCCGACATTCCTCTAGATTCAAATCTAAACAAGAAAACCTCATACAACCTTTGTAAAAGTTGTAGCTGGTACCTAGATCTACAACTTTGGTATTCATTGTTTGGTCGAGTTGTGTTCAAAATTTTGGAGAAAATGTGGCTCGAACATGGTACCAATGTCACCGCCGGACGCGAGCGCGCGCGCGCGCGCGCGCGCGCGCGCGGCGCCGCCGTCGCCGCCCGCCGCCGGCCTTGCCCCGGCAGGCCGTGCCCACGCCGCCCGTAGCCTAGGCGTCGTGCTATGCCGCGTCCCGATGCACGCGCGCCCCGATGCGCTCCGTCCCGAGGCGCCTTGGCGTTCGCGCGCGCCGCACGCGCGCGCGCGCGCCACGGACCGGCCGGCCGTCGGCGGCGTCGCCGCCGTACGCGCGCGCCTCGACGCGCCCGTAGCACGGCCGCATCTCCCCGACGTCACCCGCCGCGTCACCCACGGGCCGCCCGAGCCGGGTATAAAAGCCCCCCGCCTTCCCTTCGCGCGCCACCCGAGCCGCCCGCCGCCATTGCCGCCGCCGCCGGTGCCGCAGCTCGCCGCTCGTGCTCGCCGCCGTCCAAGCCCCTAGATAGCCTCCCCTAGCACCCGTGCAAGCTCACGTGCGCGCTTGTTTGCGCCAATTTGGCCTCCACGCCGCAAGACACCGAGCCGCCCCGAGCGCCGCCGCCGCCGCCGCCGTGCGCCGTCGCCGGAGCACGCTCCGCCCTCGCCACCACCGCCAATAGACCGTGGTGAGCCCAATCGCACCCCTGCGCCGCTTGTTGTCGTGGCCGGGCCCCACATCGCCGCCGGCGAGCCCTCCCGCCGCCGGCGAGGGTATAGATGTGAATCCAGGGGCATATTTGCAAGGATCCGTAACTTAGTTTATTTACAGATCAGTCCACAGTCTTAGAAAATCCCTAGAAAATCACAGAAAATTCTAAAAATTCTCAAACAAATTTTGTAGGTCTCAGAATGTCAAACCCCACCCATGTGTGGTACACTTGTGGCTAGATTCAAAGTAGTTTTGGCAGGAAAATTTCAAATGTGTTATGCTTGAATCTGTTATAACTTGAAATGTATAGCTTCTCTGTAGCTAAGTTTTGGATATGTTGTGTGTTAGGTTAAGACTAGATGCTGTGCCAAAAATTGCACAAAGTTATCATGTGAATTTTTTTAAAAAAATGTTTTTCCATTTCTGGCAGGGCTACATAGATGATTTTTCATGTTAATTTTATTCATGATATTGAGCCCAACTTGTGCACACTGTCTTGAGATGCCAAAAGGCACCTCTAGTGAATTAATCATGAATTTAGAAGTAACAGAAATAATTATTCTTGCTTAATGCAAGTTTTCCTTTGTAAATTAATAAACCAAATTTCAGTAGAGGTTCCATGCGAACATGCTAGCTTTTTAGACTTGTTTAGGGCCAGAGAGCATCCACCAGAAAGTTTGGGTGATTTTGATGCTTATTTATTTTTTTATTTGCATTTAAGTTGAATCACTAGATAACCTTTGTTAATTTCAATAATATTTAATTTTCTAGCATCCAACACTTACATGTGGGCCCAATGGACCAGAATAGGTACTGTTAGGCTTAAGAAACACTCATTTAATTTTTGGTAATTTAATTGTTTAAATAATGGCTTAAATGCCCTTTTAATTTTAAAGGGAAATTAAAATAAAGAGAAATCCTTAATTAAATCCTTTTTCTTTTTGGGAATAGTACTTAATATAAATAAAAGAAATTTAATTAACATCACTTATAAGAAATTTAATTCATAAATAAAATATTAATTACACCATGTTGGTAAAAATAAAATGAAATAAAGCTTTCACATGAAATGATAAGCTTAAATAAAACCTTTATTCAAATAAGGAATAAAAGAGTAACCCATGTACAACCAATAACCTTCCTAAAAGAGAAACCTAAGATAGATGCTTGTTAAGGTGAATATGACCAACTAGAGTTGGATAAGACAACAACTATCACATCACCTAAAGTGCATTGCATCCCGTGCAGATCTTCCGGACGGAGACTACTCCCTAATCCCAGAAACCGAGGAAGGCGGAGCAGAAGGTTCTCTGCAGTACGTGGACGGACTCGACACCGAGGGTGCCCAAGCTAACCTAGTCGACGAAGGCAAGCTCCGGTGCATCTAACCCTGTTTTAAAAAGTTCTTTATTCAATTATCTATGAATGATTGTGCATTTACGTTCAGGAGTTGAATGAAACCCTAGATGCATGATCCATAGGTACCTTTGCCCCTACTAGTATGATAGGTCGATAGCTGCTGAGCTACAGGACCGTTACAAGTCGAGTGATGACCTCACTCGCGAGAATAGGTTCCTAGATAAGAATCATACTATATCCTTAAATGGATTGCTCACGTGGTAAGAGCATGGGATCTGGGCTCCGGTCCAGTGGTTATGTGGGTTAAGTTTTTGAACGTACCAAGCATATGCCGGGTATGGGACCGGTAAGCCTAGTACCTTAATGAGGCGGTGAGGGATCTTACTATTACTACTCTTGGGATTCGCTCTCACGGCTAGCTACCGGTGGTGTATGGTGACTCCGGGTATCTCGCGGGGTATGCCGGATAGCCTGCACCAAAGACTGTAAGATTCGATCCCAACCCGAGGATTTATGGGGACGGCCTGGGGAGTTGTCCTCGCGGGGGCAGCCGACCGTGTGTTTGGGTCTACCTTGCAAGGTTTAAATCAATCGATTGTCGGCCTCTCACCGTTATCCGAGACTACTTACTCCACTAGTCATGTGATCCCTAATGATGGAAGTTGATGAAGATGATGTTTGATTAATTGTATTGTACAACATTGTTTGTATTAGTTGGCTAATGTAGTAAAGATTAAACCACTAGAAATTGGTGCTAAAATCTTGAAAGTAAGGACCTACTCTTTGTTACTTTTTAACAAAAGCAACCCAGTAGCCAAAAAGCCTTTCATGGTCTAGATGTGGTGAAGTAGATATCACCGACGGGTAAGTCTTGCTGAGTATTAGTATACTCAGCCTTGCTATGATGTGTTGATCCAGGTATTGCCTTCAGTGATGTGTGGCCTGGTGAGATCCCGCCCGGCTGGGAGCTGGAGTGGGTGGAGGACGACTACTGAAGCATCATGGATGGCCCCCCGTGGTGACTTTGCTGCCGCTAGTTAAATTCCGCTGTGTCTTTTCAAAACTCTGAACTATTTCGTCATGACCAAAACTATGGTTTGTAATAATTAAGCCCTTCGGGGTAAGAATTTGAATATTAATGTTGTTGTATCTCTGGACTCGCCTGCGAGTGAGTTTTAATGCATATATTCGATCCTTGTGCTCTCAAGTGATTTACCGGGCGTTAACCCGGCGGCTTACGACAGGATGGTACTTTATTATTGCTTACTGACCAAAGTGGATCGGTCTTTGGCGATAGTACGGTACTTTCCTGGGCGGGTTGTCACACTACATCTGCGGTGGCCCAACACCGTCGACCAGCAAGGCGGGCCCAGCTCCCCCCAAGGGTAGCGGCTTGACATCATCTATGGGACCACCTCCGACCCAAGAGGTCGACCCGCGTGACCTAAGGAGTGCCCCATCCACGCGGCTACCTCAACGAATGGCTCCGCCTCGCACGACCTATGGTACCTTCGGTTGCAGCCCACCGGCCGGGACGTGTAGGAGCAGAAGGGCGGGAGGATATATGCTGTCAGGCGGCCAGACCATGATGAGATTTTCCCCGACGTGGAAAGTGGACTGCCCCGGCGTCCCATCACATTGACTACAAACAACAGCGAATGAGAGGCGAATCCTTCGCCTATAAGGCATCGAACGGCGAGACCTGACCCAACAGCTATTAGAGGAAAGGTCGGGGCTTGCACGAGAAGTCTCGACCTACCAAGACCTGCGAGGCCCTAAGTCGGGAGAAGCTCCTTGGAATGGGAGCCGCCAGCTACGCCGCCCTACGAAGACTACTGCGACTAGTACATCGTATGGCGCCAACAGAAGACGAAGGCCCACGACGCGGCACTGTTACGGCACGGTTACGCCACTGTAGGAGGACGCCGTTTTACCATTTTAACCCTTGTATGCCAGCCCCTCTTACTATAAAAGGGGAGGCCGATGCCGCAAACAGGGGAATCGGCAATCACAACACAATCACAGAGCCCAACATCACACTCACACCGATCATTCGTAGCTCGCCACCACACTCAGAGATCTGGGACACTCTCCCTCTCTAGACCTAAGCTTGTACCCCCTAGTACAATCCCCCGTGGGCATCTAGAACACTCTTACGAACTGGACGTAGGGCACCCCTATGCCTGAATCAGTATAGTCCCTGTGTCTTTAAGCCCAACCATCATAATCAGACGCATGAACATACCAAAATTTTACTTGTCGGTGGTATCAAACCCCAACAGCGGGGGAGCGGGGAGAAGGAGCGGACGCCGACCGTGGGAAGGAGGCATCGTGGGTACGGTGGGAGGGGCCACCCGTGGAGGGCGGAGCGGCGCGGGAGGAGGAACGCGTGTCGAAGCCCCTCCCCATCCGGTGCTTTCTCTTAATAAAACAATAGCAATCCCGTTTCTTCCATTGGATCGGATTTGGAAGGCAGATATGTGACCGCCAGTCACGTCACTGAAACCTCCTCCCGGTAGCTGGGGAAGTGTCTTGCTGCTCCTGTGGATTGGGCAAGGCTACTACCACTACCAATTATGGAGTAATGATGCATGTTTAGTCCTAATTTTTTTTTGGCAAGCACATTCCCATTGGACGATCCACACGACATGACCACGACTTCGTTGCATTGTTCCATAGGTCGCTCGTCGAGATTCCACACTGCCGGCCCCTTATGCTCGGATAACTCCGTCACCGAGGCTGTGTTTAGATCCCAAAAAGTTTGAAAAACATCCCATCATCTATCACATCACCTCTCACTATTCATCTGCATTTACACAAAATTTTCCCAATTCAACCAATTTATCAGGATCTAAGAGCATCTCCAAGAGTCTCTTCAAATCACACTAGCAAAATGTCCATTTAGCTAGTCATTAACTTCAAATAAGGTGGAAGAACCAACAGACTTGCCAAATCTCCTCTTCTATCCATCTCTTCCTTCTCTCTCTTCGTTCAATCCAAGTTGGACACCACGAGCACCCAGCAGGTCGCCGGCGTCGCCGACAGCCGCAGCCGCTCCCTCGCGTTCAGGGTGACCATGCCGAGCAGCGAACCCTCTGACGTGCTCATCGGCGGTGGCGCTGGAGGAGTGGACCGGGATCCCAGCCACGCCCTCCTCTGCCTGGCTGCACTCGGGGAACGCATGGCCACTGCCCATGGCCATATCGCTGCCGTCATCTCGGGGACAACGAGAAGCAAGAGATCTGTAGCGCTGGGTGGCTGGGTGCTGCTCTGGTTGCTTGGATTGGAGAGAGGAAGGAGTTGGCGGATGTTTTGGACAAGAAAAGAAAGGCAGGAGCGAGATGCAGCTCTGCTTCCCGGCTTGCTCGATTGAGCAATTGACGGCAGGTGCTCTTCTTGCTGGCTTGCTCGATTGGAGAAAAGAGATCAAGGCTCCTGCTCTTGATGCACGAGATGAACACGGAGAGAGAAATTGTGCTTTTGTCGTGGGGAATGGAAAAACATAGGCTTGCGGCTGTTGCTGTGCTATCTTGCTGGCCATGGGTTCTTCGTTGTGGCGGCAGCGTGAGGGAGATGACCTCCCAACCTGCTAGGCTTGGCATCAATCCGTCTCCTCCTGGATCTCCTCTGCCGCCCAACTCGTCGTCCTCAATGTCGTCTCACTTCTCGCTTCCTCCATTCCCTTCCCCGCCCCATCCCCACCTCGTACCGCAGCCAGCCTCTCCTACTCCCGCCTCCGCCCAAGAGCACCTCAGAAGCTACTTTGGGCGATGGTGGCTACGATGTCGTGGAGTTTGATGTCGTCGTGCTGCTCGCGGAGGCGCGGAGCACGTCCACTTCTGCAAGATCTGCGGCAAGGACTTCCGCCGCAACGCCAACCTCCAGCACTGACGCGACCACCGATTCGCCACCGCCTCTAGCGCCGCCGCTGGTTCCACCCCTGCTGCCGCGGCGCCTCTTCCTGCTCACGGCGGCGGCCTCCTGCTCGCGCAGTCGCACGGGAAGAGGAGGGGAAGCCGGGAAGGGCGCGGGAGGGTGGGCGAGGGAGTTTGGCGAGCGGAGGGCGCTCGTCATGTTTGACGAGGGAGCAGTGGGATATTGGGAGCCAGATAGCGATACGACAGTTTACCGAGTGTGGTGGATGGTCGATTTTGAGTTTTTTTTTCTAAATTTTAGCTAGTCTGAATGTCTGATGTTTTTAAAAGAGCTCTTGGAGTTGTTCTAAACGCACCCCAAGACCCAAAACAACCATCCCAACGCAGAGCAGAATCTGGAGAGATCAACTGGCGATGCCTCATTGGAGCGGAGGCCACCCAGCACGCAGGTGACTGGGGCATTACAAGTTTGCGGGCGCCCGCACCGAAGGCTGCTTGCGGTCGATCCGACAACCTGTTGGCAGTCCGACCACGTGCGTGTGCTCCAACCTGGTGGTGACGTGGTCACTTTCTGTTGGTCCTCCTAACTAGTACTACACTGCATATCTCATAGGTACGATTAGCAAAAAAAAACATAAAAATAAAAACACAAAAATATCATAGAAAAAATTTTGAAATAACTTTTTTTAAAAAAACTTATGCATCGAATTTTTAAAATTTTTTGAAATAAAGCAATTTGACAAAAATATCTAGAGCAAAAATCGCAACACAAAACTTTTGACACATAAGCTTCTGAGCATAAGTTTTTGTCAAACTGTTAGGAAAATGTGTTAGGAAATTTTTTAAATTTTTTGAAATAAAGCAATTTGAAATAAAGCAATTTGACAAAAATATCTAGAGCAAAAATCACAACACAAAAACTTTTGACACATAAGCTTCTGAGCAAACATTTTCGAAAAAATTTGTTAGGAAAATGTGAAGAAATTTTTTGAAAAAATTTGCACAAAAGTATCTAGAGAAATCTCAACACAAAAACTTCTAAATAAACATTTTGAAAAAATTTCAGAAAATGTTGAAGAGAATTTCCCAATAAAAATACACAGAAAATATCTAGAGTAAAAAACCAACACAAAACTTTTGATGCAAAAACTTTTGAAGAAACATTTTGAAAAAAACTTTACAGAAAAACCCTCTCTTCCGTTCCAAACTTGCGGGGAGGACCAAACCGAACCGTTCCATTTGGGCGCCCCTCACGCCTGGCTTCGTCGGCCGTACTTATAAATCCCACACCTAGCCGGCCACACGTCTCCCTCTCGAGCTCCAAACCGCGCAGAGGCAGAGCCCAAGCATGGCGATCGTGGCGCCCGCGCTAGGCACGCCGCCACCGCCGCCCCGCGCCGCACCCCCAGCCGCGCCCGCGCCAGGCTCGCCACCGCCGCCCCGCTCCCCCCTTTTCCTCCTTGCGCCATCCAGGCGTCAGCGCCCACGCGTGCGCGTCGGGGCCCTCCGCCGCCTCGCCAACGCATCGTCGGCTCTCCGAGCGACGGGCACCACGCCACCGACGGCCGTGCCCGCCATGCTCGTCGCAGCTGGCGACGAGGAAGGAGACGGGTGGCACACCGGCTGCTCGTCGGACTTTCTCCGCGAGAGTATGGCGGAGCTGGCGGACGCCAGCAAGTCTGCAGCGCGCCGCCCTCGCTCTCGTTTCTGCATCAACGTCAAGCGGAGGGTCACGGTGCAGCGTCTCGCCGACCGCATGCGCAACATCCTCGCAGAGGCGGGAGGAAACGCCGGTACGATGGTCGACGACGAGGAGCCACCCCCACACGATTAGGTTAGTTGTTTGCTGTTCTCAACTTCTGATTGCTCTGCGTGCAAAGTTCCTGTCATGCTGTGTTGTTTGGTGCTCAACTGATGTCTCTGCTTTTGGTTAACCCTGCGAGTGATTTCCTGTTATGCTATCGTTGGTTCCTCTAACGTGTGTTTGAATCCATCTCGGGCGTGGCCGTTAATTAGTGAGAATTTTTTTTGTGCCCTGCCTTTGTGATCTACATCGTCCGCGAGGCCTCCGGAAAGGTGCCACGAATCTTTCGTCTGTTCTGCTTTCTTGAATTCTTGGCCTGCTTCTGTGATGCGATTTCTGTTTGGGAGCGCTTATTTCGTGCAGAATTTCTGCCTGTTTCTTTGCGTTGGATGTCAGAAACATTTTCGTGGATATTAGCACAGTAGTTTGGATTGATTGCAATTCTGAAAATCTTGCTATTTCTGAAGAATGCTCAGGTTTGTGTCGTTTAGATTCATTGCAATGTGCCAATCTGAAAGTTTTGCTATGTCTGAAATTGTTCAGGTTGTGGTAGTTACAGAGAACTACTCTGCTAGTATCAGTAAAACATTGGAAAATCTGCGGTGGTTATGCTAGAAGTTCAGATCACAGGCATTTCTTTTTTTTCCTGATCATAGGACGGCCCAATGATCCAAGATCTTAGAACCCTGTATATGTTGCATTTTAGAATTTTAGAAACGTAATCTGAATGTATGCTCTGTAGATCATCATTGCTATCAGTTTTGTTTTCAGTTGAAATGGAACATTCCACCTGATTTTTATCAGATGATAAGTTTAGTTCTCATTGTCTTGGACACTGTTTCGTTGATCTAATCAAAATGATCTTTCCTATTTTGTCCATATGCATTTGTTTATATCAAACATCTACCGTTTACCTTTCCTGATTACGGTAACTCTTACCATTTTGTTTAATTTAGTTACTGAACAGTAACTCCAAGCTGTTCTTCTAAACTTCATTTCTTGCTGGATTCAATTCTGAAAATCTTGATACTTCTGAACATGTCATGTATTGTGTTAGTTAGAGAAACTTACTCTGATGTTAGCAGTTTCGATTCATTGCAATGTGTCACTCTGAATGTTTGCTACATCTGAAATTATTCAGGTTCCGGTAGTTAGAGAAAATTGATATGATCGTATCAGTAAAATCTTGGAAAAATTTACTCTGATGCAAGAGCTTAAAGAATTTCCACATGTTTCATTGGTGTTCCTCTTTGACAACCATTTTCTTGGATCTTACTACCAGTTCAGATTCTGATTTTGCTCTGATGTAATGTTAGTTAGAGAAATTGGTCTGATGGCAACACTGTTATCTTAGAAAAATCCATGATGCTATTGTCTGTATTTATTCTAAGAATTGCTTCAACTCTGTCAGGTCACAACATGCAAATTAAGCACAGCAGCCAGTTTCCACTGTGAAATCTTGTTTTAAGTTGTTGCGTTAGGATATCCTATGCTAGAAGTTTGTATCACATGCATTTCTGTATCAAAGGATGCCCCGAGGATCAATATATGTTGCATTTTAGAAACATAACCTGAATGTGAGCTCTGTAGATCGTCATCACCATCACTTTCAAATTTCAATAAAAATGGAAAATCTCACCTGATTTTGATCACATAACTTTATTTTTCATTGTGGTGGTGTATTATTTATTCTATTCTACAGATATAATTATGTAAAGCACTACTATTGTGATAATAATTGGTTCTTTTTTTTGTATGAAACTCACTTAAAAATTTTTGGCTATGCAGGATGAACATTGCGGACAGGAAGGCTGCCAGGAAAGATGTCCCCTGTCTGATGGGCCAAACAAACCCAACTGCTTGCTAGTAGTCATTTGAAGTGAAAACAAATCCGACTCAAGTTCTGAATTTCTGATCATCTTTGAGAAACAATTGTAAATGGTCTTTGGCGGTGTTCTACGGTGCCAAGTTTTCCCAGAAACTAGTTTTCTAGTATGTCTTGTGAAGTGTTCATAGTAGTGAGGCGGCCACCATTAATTGTTGCAGAAAGTCGTCATGAAAACTGTGTTTCTGCATGTGGACCTTAATCTCCCGAGAAATTGAATGGTTACAGCAAGTCTGCAACCATTTCTGATCATTTGGTGGTGTTTTACTTTTTCTGTTGGTGCCTATCCATTGTCTTTGCATTGGTTGTTATGATCTGACGATCCTTAGATTTCAATGGTGAGTATGCCCATTCGCTGTGTGACATTGTTCTGGAAGTTAACTAATGCAACTTTGTGGAATAGTGCAATTCTGATTCATTTGATTGTTACATGCTTGGCCATGATTAACATCTTGCAAGAAAGTTCAGTTCCTTTGCTCAATAGCTTCAACCATGGAGTACAAATGTCAGTGAAGTTCAGTTTCTTTGCTAAATGTAAGAAAGTTCAGTTCCTTAACTCTTCTGATTCGTATTGGCATTGTATGTTTTATTAAATAAAGCATGATTACATGAGATTATTTAGTCTAATATCTACACAAGCTACCTGCCTCATCCAAGACAATTTTATCATCTGCATTTGGTCAGAAGAATCTGGGACTTTACGTCTTTGGGTGTGTTTAGATCCCAAAATTGGGATGCAAAATTCTGAGATTTTGCACGGATTTTGGGCTGAAAAGCACAATTCCGAACTGAAAAGCATTGTATCACTTTTCGTTTGTTCGTGGTAAATGTTGTCCTATCATGGTCTAACTAGGCTCAAAAGATTCGTCTCACAAAGTACATTCATTAGTTTTTAATTTCATCTACATTTAGTACTCCATGCATGTACCGACATTTTTTATATGATATTTGATGTGATGGGGAATCTTCTTTTTGCATAGTGTATTTTGGGAGAAGTTGGGCTCCTAGACAGGGCCTTGGCTTCCATACGGCACGACCTGTGCAATGTCCAGTTTGCTGCCTGTCGCAAAGAAGCGAGCCAACATATATTTTAGTCAGAAACATTTGAACATATGCAGTTTTAATTGTTCATATCCATGATTCCTTCCTCAGTAGACAATTATCCGAACACAGCCTGGCTGCCCTAACTCAGCAATTAATTATTAGTTAACTGCGAATTTATGATAGTATGTATATTTTGGCAATGAAATATGTAGAAAGATGGCAGATAACTGAAGATTATGGCAAGTTCAGGGCGCAGTTTATTGAATCTCTTAAGGAGCAGGCGGTACTGGGCTTTCGAGATGCATTTGATTTAGCAGATCAGACTGCTGTGTTTCTGTGTGGTTGCTCAGTGTGGGTGACAGCTTCACTGGTGTTTGTTTGTCGGACTGATGTAACACCCAAGGTGTCTAAGGGCACATGATGGTCATTAAGTTATTAAGCAAGAAATTTGCAGCCAAAGGAGGTGCTATAGAGCCAATTGCTAATTTTGTGACTCATCTATGAACTGAGTCACAAACCTGCAAAATGGAATCACTGAACTATGTATGAATGAGTCACAAAGGACTGACCTTGTTGACATAGATGAGGCAACTGACAACAATGTTAAAGAGTCAAACTTGAGTCCGATTGTGGAAAGATTTTGTGTATGAATGTTGAAAGTTTATGGGTACCAAATAGTATTTGGTTATTCAGAGAGCACTGTGATTCAATTGTGGATCAAGGGAAATGAAGTTTGCTATTTTAAAGGAAGCTCAAAAGTGCTAAGAGGGGTTGCTTTCACTGTTAATTGATGAGCTGAAGATTCGAAGAAACAGTAATGGAAGCTCAACTTTTAGTTTCATTTTATAAGAAAGTCATATGGAGACTTGCAGAGTTTTGGGGATGCAAACAAACTTGGAACTTCAAGAATTACCTTGGTCTAGTGGTTGAGCAAAGAACGTAAACATTTCTATTTCAAATGGAGACCAAAAGTGAGTGTGATGCTGTCCATCCGTTTATCTGAGCCGAAATTGGCCGTCTAAAGACTTTAACAGCAGCCACTAGCTGACTTTGAAATGCTTTTTTTGAGGAATCTTTTATACGGACTGTGCATAATAACCTGAGAAATTGGATCTCCGAACTTTAATCTACAAGTGCACAAGTTGATCGACTAGGAAGACATTTTTTTTAATAATGGAACATTGTTCCGGCCTCGACAATTCCAGGAATTGTCTGCAACCAACATACAACGTCACAGCAACAAAGCTGCACCAGAAAGGTATACACCCATCCAACCGCCCTATGGCGCAGCAACAAACCAACACAGATACATCCTAAACAAGGCATGGGAGACATGGCAAACAAGAAATCATAAACACCCGAAACTAAATGCCGATACGCCTTCGAGTATTCCAACCAGACTTATGGAAGATCTCCAACGCCATAGTCTCCAACAACCGGCAACCTTTCTTCAAAATGACCATGCCATCCTCCTTAGACAAGATGGCCCAGCACCTAATCTAGTAGGTTCCTCTAAACACCACCTACAAAATAGATTTAAATTGTGACTTATGAAACACCAGATCATTCCTACTGATCCATAAGGCCCAGCAAAAAGCCGCCATCCCAACCAGCACAAGGTTCCTTTGCTTCTTCGAAAAACTTCTAAGCCAAGGACCAAAAAGATGCCCCACGTCAATTGGTTTCTTAATCCCAAAAGTGAAACATACAATTCCCCACATTAGTCTAGCCATGAGACAATCAAAAAACAAATGTTGGATGGACTCCTGTCCCGCACAAAAGCAACACCTAGTGCACCCCTTCCAATGTCTTTTCACTAAATTATCCTTTGTTAACACCACTCCATTTTTAAGATACCAGAGGAAGATCTTAATCTTCAGGGGAATCTTTGCTTTCCAAGTCCAACAGTTAAGCGGAGTTCCGGACCTCAACACTAAGTCATTATACATATTCTTAACCGAGAAATTCCTACTAGCCGTCCATCGGAAGGAATCCATGTGTTCACTAAGGTTCATCGAAATAACACTTCTCACTAAGACATTCCATTTACCCCGATTAACCCCATCCAATGTCCTTCTAAAGGAAACATTAAATGGAGTGGTACTGATTACTTGCGCAACTGTCATATTCTTCTTCCTAACCAGGTTATAAAGAGAAGGAAACTTAACCTTGAAAGGTTCTTTACCAATCCAAAGGTCCTCCCAGAACCTAATCTGGGATCCATCATGAACTTGAAACCTACCTCTCTCAATCACCAAATTTTTAACTTCCATTAACCCTGACCAAAAATGTGAATCTCCTTTCTTTCTCTCTACTTGCGATAAGGTCTTACCCTTAAGGTATTTCTTTTTAAGCACTTGCTGCCATAGGCCATCTTCATTGAGCAATTTGAAAATCCACTTACTTAGAAGACATTTATTTTGTATATCCAAGTCAATAATGCCCATTCCCCCCACACTCCTTGGCTTGTGAATAATACTCCACTTGGCTAACCTGTATTTCTTCTTATGGTCATCACATTTCCAGAAGAACCTAGACCTATAATAATCCAATTTCTCTAAGACACCTTTAGGTATCCTGAAGAAGGACATCATAAACATGGGCAGGCTAGATAGGACAGAATTGATAAGAACTAATCTACCTCCCGATGATAGCATATTTCCTTTCCAACTACTCAATTTTTTCTGAAATCTCTCTTCAACCAATCTCCAATCCTTGTTAGAGAGTCGCTTAGGACTCATGGGAATTCCCAAGTACCTGAAAGGAAATTCACCCCCTTTACACCCAAACAGACGAACAAAATCTTCGGATTTATCCCTCGTTTCCCCAAAGCAGAATATCTCACTCTTATGGAAATTGATTTTTAGACCGGACAGTTTCTCAAATGCACTGAGCACTATTTTTAAGCCCTTGGCTTTTTCAAGATCATCATCAATAAACAGGATCGTGTCATCTGCATACTGCAGTATGGATAGACCGTCCTCCACTAAGTGAGGCACCAGCCCATCAAGGTAACCTAAACTTTTTGCCCTTTCGATTAACACTGTCAGCATATCTGCCACCAGATTGAAAAGAATATGCGATAGGGGGTCACCCTGTCGTAAACCTTTCCCCGTCTGGAAGAAGTGCCCAAGATCATCATTGACCTGCACACATACGCTGCCCTTCGTAACCACAATCTCCATCCATTGGCACCATAACCTTGGAAACCCCCTCATTCTAAGCACCTGCTGAAGGAAGTTCCAGTTGACTTTATCATACGCCTTCTCAAAATCTAGTTTGAGAATAAGGCCATTTTGCTTCTTTCTTTTCAGCTCATGAATAGTTTCATGCAACACCACCACCCCCTCCAAGATATATCTTCCAGGAAGGAAAGCCGATTGAGACTGGTTAGTGATCCTGCATGCTATCGGCGTGAGTCTGTTAGCCAGCACTTTTGTAAAGATTTTGAAACTAACATTAAGCATGCAAATGGGTCTATATTGCTGAATCTTCTTGACCTCCTTCTCCTTGGGAATTAGCGTAATAATTCCGAAGTTAAGACAAAAGAGAGGCAGGTCCCCTGCGTGGAAGTCTCGTAACATGGCCATTAGGTCATCTTTGATGAGACTCCAAAACACCTGATAAAACTCCGCAGGGAAACCATCGGGTCCCGGAGCCTTATTATGTTTCAATTGAAAAATGGCTTCTCTAACTTCCTTCTCCGAAAAGTCCGCCAAAAGCGTCTCATTCTCCGAGCTAGTAATTTGAGGAATATCCTCCACCAACGACTCATTGAGCGTAAGCCCACAAGAAAGCGATGGTCCAAAGAGATTTTTGTAAAACTTTGTGATAAATTTTTTGAGCCGCTCCTCCCCTCCACTACTCCTTCCTCTTGCTCGAGCCGAAAGATCATCGTCTTCCGCCTCTTGCCATTAGCTATCATCTGGAAATACTTTGTATTGTTATCCCCCTTTAAGATCTTGGTGGTCTTAGCCCTTTGAAACCACTTTAATTCCTCCTCTGTGAGTAGCTGATTAAGTCTTTCATGTATACTTTGCTTTAAATCCCAATCCCTCTGACTTAGCAGTTGGGACTCAGCTAATTTGTCCAGCTCCTCTGCTTTCCTCATGAGTTCCTGTTTTTCTTTTTTATATGCCCCATTCATATTTTGTGCCCAGCCTCTCAAGTATTGTCTCAGCCTTCTAATTTTATTTTGCCATCTCTGCATTGGGGAAGTACCCCTGATCTCTTTCTTCCACACCTCGGCGACCACCTCAAAAAACCCGTCCTTTATCAACCAACCCAACTCAAATTTGAAGGGTGGTTGCTTCTTGGGTTTGCCTTTTTCGCCCAGACTGAGTAAGAGAGGAGTATGATCAGAAATCTCCCTATTAAGGGCTTCCACTGTCGCAAGTGGGAAATTCTGCTCCCAATCCGTGCTGACCAACACCCTGTCTAGCCTCTCAAATGTAGGTACCCTACGAGAATTAGCCCAGGTGAACTTACGTCCAGACATCTCAATCTCACGTAAGTCAAGACTGTCAATCACCGCATTAAACAGAAAAGGCCCTCTTTCCTCAAATCTATCATTGTTCTTTTCACTACTATTCCGGATAATATTAAAATCCCCACCTATGCACAAAGGAAGACTCTCACTACTACACGCCTGCACCAACTCTGTCAGAAAAGATTCCTTAAACTCTGGTTGTGCCGCCCCGTAAACGGCCACCAGAACCCACTTAAAATCACTTCTCCTGTCCCTGACTGAATTTCACAAAAAAGTCCCCATCCTCAATACCCCCCACATCCAACCAATCTAAATTAACTCCAAGCAAGATGCCCCCGGACCTCCCCCTAGGAGCTGTCCAGTGCCACACGAAATTCTTCCCCCCACTAAAGTTATCTAGTGTTCCCTGGGAGAAATCCTTCTTCCCTGTCTCCAATAAAGCAATGAACGCTAGGTCCTGCTCTAAAGAAGTTTCCCTCAGAAACCTTGTTTTAGCCAAGTCACTAAGACCTCTGCTGTTCCAGAATATTCCTCTCATTTGGCCATTTTTTTAGAAAATTTAACCCTCTTTGACTTGCAAATCTTGTTCAAATACGACTTAGCGTGTGATTTGCCCTTACACCCAACTTCATCAAGCTCGCTACTTAGAGGAAAACTTGATTCATCAAATATCTCTTCTACCAAATCACCACAAAGCCTTCTTAGAGCCTTTAATTCCAATTTCTCCAAACGCTCCTCCTCACTATCTGTGTCTACCCAAACCGAATTAAAGCTCTCCACCTCACAATCATCCCCGCCCGAGCCCAAACCCAACAAGTTATAATAGTTATTGTCTTTCTCTAGACTAGGAAGACATGTTTTCGTATTTTTAGGCAAAGCTCCAAACTGAATCTGTGTTGTGTGTGCTGGTGTCAAACAGCTGAGGAAGACAAGGTCTGAATCCAGAATTGAAGAGGAGTGTGTCAGCTCAGTTTTTAGTCCATGAATAAAGTTGGATTAATTCGAGATCAATCTGTGTATGATGTTGGACAAAGGACAGTTGGGTTTTAAATTTCCAAAGGAGCTTAAAGATGGCTTGACAGGCTGTTTTGGCTCTTGGCGGACAGCAATTTTGGCCGAGTCAGAATGGTCGGAAACAGTGACCATTAACTCTTTTTGCATTTCTTTTCTGAAGAAATTTTCTTATACACATTGGCTCAACATAGGTAAAATGGAAGATTCAAATCGTTATTATCATATGAGTAGCTTGTAGACAATCCAAAGAAGCTTTTGGTATTTAAATGGAAGCTCTAAAATTGCAAGAAGTCACTGTCGGCCTGTAATGACAGGAGAAAAGTTGAAGTCTGAAAGCAGTGTGGAAAGTCCAATTTTGAGGCTGAGTTTTGAAGGATTTGACATATAAACTTTGGATTTTTTTTATTGGAAATGATCTTGGATGTCTAGAGATTATTTTGGTTTAGTTTATGATCAGAGGAAATGAGGTTTGATAAGTCTTGCTGAAACCCAAAAATTTAGAGTTTGCTCAGTTGGGAACTCCAACTGACGAAACTGAATGGCCTATAACCATTCAGTTCCGAGAGTTTCAGAAACAGGGGCCGGTCACGAGCTTTATTTCAGAGCTCAAATTCGCATGATGCGTTGTTCGGTTGATAAAACTCCAAATCAACTGAGTGAATCACTGAGATTCAGATACGAGTTTGTTATAGGAGGATTACAGAGTCCAGATTGAAACTTGTGAGCAGTTTTGGATCAAAGTCGGTGGAAGAAATAGGAAGGGGCAGAGCAGTGCTGCCACGCAGCTGCTTTGCCGCCCATGAGTGGAGGCGGTTTCCGCCGTGCCTAGCGCCGAGAGCGCACATGGACAGAACCACGGACACCACCAGGAGGTGGCACAGGCGAGGGCGGCAAGTTCTCGAATAAATACCGCTCCCCGACTCGCGCTCGTCTGTTTCACCGTTCGCCGCTCTGTTTTTCACATCACCGCGGTCGCCGACGAGTCCCGCCACCGTCCGGCCATCTCCAGCCAGGCTCGTCTGCCCAAACCTTCATCCCTAGAGTCCTCGTCGTGGTCTTAGCTGCAAGGTGGGTTGTGTGCGAGTCGTAGGCCGTTATTGGGCCGCTTGTTAGCCTGATAATGGCCGGTGTTGGCCGGAGCTCTCGCACCATCGCCGCCGTGCTTCGACCATGGCCGTCGAAACCGAGCTCTTGGCTCCGGCTGCGGGGAGCTTCGGTTTGGTAGAGCCCTGCGCGTTCTAGGTTGACTCGAAGCTCTAGATGTTGCTTGTTGCTGCCAGGTTGCCGTCGCTGAGCCGCCGCCGCCTTAACCCTAGCTCTGCCGCTGTCGCCGCCGTTCCGTGCCCGTGCCGTCCGTTGGTCCAGTCACCCAAGCAACCGCGCCAGGCAGCTGCAGTTTGTGGCAAAGTGGAGTGGTCAGGCAAGGGTCCGTTTGTCAGTGAGTGTGGCTAGGACGGGGTTGCGTGAGAAGAGTGTTCCAGGGTGGTTTCGAAAGAAATTGATTTAGGTGGTTTTGAATTATATATTTAAATTAAGTTCCTTCACAATTTCATAGTAATTTGTAGAACCATCCAAAATGCCTAAACCCAATTAGGCTGGTGTTCAGGATATATGATCATTATCTTCAATAGTTGAGTATTACTTCTTACGTTCTTAAATATATGGTGTTTATGATAAGAAATTTAGTTCAAATGAACTCAATTTCATGTCTAAACGTCGTACATTTAAGAATTTTAGAACCGAAGGAGTATTATTTGGAAGCAGCTTGGTAGTGTGGAGATCTATGAACTCTTCTTTTCTTCTATAACATATGAAGACAATGTGTAACTGATAGTTGCTAGTGTGATTGTGTGGAAAAACATGGCGCTCCAAAAAGTAGATAACATGGCTTTGCAAGTTTGCATCCTTTTATGTAATCTACTAGGGTTAACACCACATGTTATCATTGTGCGGTATTCATATTGTTCTTGGTCAATACTGTTGAAGAAGTATAGGCTAGCAGAGCAATGATAGGTTACATGAAGAATTAAGTTTGTATATCAAAATTAAAACAGGCTTGCTAACGCCCGGACATCCGCCGTCATATCAAAACATTGTAGCCGTCAGATCAAAGCATTGTAGCACTTGAAAAGTATTGTAGCAAAAAACCTCGTCGCAACATCGAGTCATGTTGCGTGCAACACGAAGAAGAATTTCGCAACATTCGAAAAGCAATATTTGCAACATACAAAATCAACATTGACGACATCGAGAAATCAAACATTACGGTGGGGAGAATTAACATCCTCGACATTGAAACATCTATATCTACTTTAGCAACATCACACGAAACACTTGCAACATCTTTCTGAAACATGTGGAACACATGCTTGCAACATGCACCGAACCCTACCGCACGCCATGAATCATCGTCGTCGCGACTGCTGGCCCACTTCCATGAGCCATCTCGCCGCCGCTGCCACTGCTCAGCTCCGAGGGAGTTGTGCGCCGCGAGCGTCGTCAGGACCTCCTTACGAGCTCCGCGCGCGGGAGCCGCACGTCGCCGCATGTCGTGAGCTCCGCGCGTGAGTGCCGTCAGGTGGAGGAGGGGAGGGGCCGGCTGCGCACCACTAAGCTCGCACGAGGAAAAGGAGTGAGAGAGACGTTGAGAAGAAGAATGAGTGGAGAGAGATGGAGAGGAAACAAGGAGGAGGGCTGGGTTGGCGATGAGGATGATGGTGGGATCCGCGTCTGTTTTTTACTTCGCTGTCCAGACGTCAGACTCTTAGCATTACCAAAATTAAAATAAGAATACTTCAGATATGATCAGATATTGAATTATAAAACTGATACAAAGCACTAAGGTTAAAAAATATTTACAACTACTTGTATACAATTTGGAATCACCCTCGTTCCTTCTGATTTTTTCAGCCTTCTTCAAATTATAGGCAAGAAAAAAATAGCATTTCGATCCTCTAATTGCTCATATTTTATTTATGGCTGGATGGGAAACTGCCCTTAATTCCTTCTGAAATTTTGACCTTGACCATATCTCGTGCAAGGAAAATAGCATTTAACTCCTTCATGACAATAGGACAACTTTGAGCTAAATAGTCACATTCTTGGTCTTTCATGACCCTTAGTGGAGATGTCGAAGAGTTGAGGAAGTTGAAGCATGCCTCCTTGAGACCTGAGCAGTTGTGCTTATCCGCAAGTGCCAAGATAATTGCCACAGAGCCTGCATTGATGTGGTTATGCAGCCTAGCTTCACAAATAAGTTTTAGCCTTTGCATGCAGTACTTGTCGGCAGCAACAAGCAGATGTTGAGTCATTGCAGACTCGTCTTCCTGCTCCATCTCCGGTAGTGAATCCGTGTATATAAAATTAAGCAACACCTTGAACACTAGTGCCTCCATATCATCTATCTGTATGGTATTTGTGACTACACCTTCCTTCATGGGGCTGTAGAGCTCCGCATTAAAGACTGGCGACCGTGCCGCAAGCACCAACCGGTGCGCGACAAATGTCTCCCCACCCACTCGGAATTCCACGTCAGCACACTCCATTGATAGGAAGAGACTAGCAAAATGTTGTTGTATATCAGGTGGTGGAACCAGAATAGATGGTGTTTCCTTGACTACATGTATCTGGATCCTGATGGTGAAGCTGTCATCCTTGAGATACTCTGAACGCTCTAAGATTTCCCTTTTGATGAACTCGTTGAATCCAAAAAACCTAACCTTGGAGAAGTTATTCATCATTGTGGTAGTGCGACAATAATCTGGCACCAGATTCTTATATTGGTCTAGCAGACTCAATGTAAAATATGCCATCACAGTCTCGTCAACAATATTATCAAGACCAAGATAGAATGAGATAAAATTTGAGTCGCCGTTGCTGCCCTTGGGTCGATAGTGAATACGCCAGTTACGACCTCCAACATTAAACGAGGAAGATTTGAAGAAGGGTCGACGACTGTTTAAAGATCCGGAGTACCCATTTATCTTGAGATGATGGTGGTCTCGTAGGGAGAAGATAGTGGTGGTGGTGGTGGTGGTGGAGCACGGCGGACGATCGGTTTTCATGGCAGAGACTAACGGAGAGCCGGACGTGCGTGGTTCCCTTGCGTTCTCGTCAACTAGGACATTCTCAATGTCTAAACTTATGTCGATGGCTTCAGCCCTGCTACAACTCCAGTCATTTTCAAGGGCATTGCAAATTTGGTCCTGTACAACAGCAGGGCAAAGCGAGACAAGACGATCGAACCGAAGCTCCTGGCTTTCCCGCACTGCAAGCAACGTTTCCCTAGCTGGAAGCAAAGTAGCCGTGGAGCCAATGAAATCAAAGCATGCCTCCTTGAGAGCTGGACATTGGTGTTTTTCTGCGAGATCCAAGATATCTCCCACAGAATTCAGGTTAATGAGGTCGCACAACCTAGATTCACACATCAACTTGAGCCTTGGCATGCCGTAATGATCCGCGGCGACAAGCAAACATTGAGACATTGCTGGCTCTTCTTTGCTCCCCGTCCGTGGCAATGTGTCCGTGTATATGAAAGTAAGCATAGCCTTGAATACTCGTGGCACCATATCATCTATCTGCACGACAACACTGCTACCTATGGTGTTCGGGCCAAGAAGCAACTGAGCCTTGAAGACCGGTGACCGAGCACCAAGCACCAGCCGGTGCGCGGCAAACGTCTCCTTGCCGACTCGAAACTCAACGTCAGCATGCTCTTCTCTGGACAGGAGATCACCGAGATGGTGGCGCAGCATGTCAGATGGTGGCGGTGGCGGCGGCACTGGAGATGATGGTTCTTTATTATTGGCAATAAAACGTAGATCAACCCTAACAGCAAAGCAGTCATATTTGCCAAACTTCAACAAATCCCCCAACGTTTTTCTTTTAACGAATCTTTTGTATCCATGAGACGTCAATCCTGATGCCGACAAGGTAGCAGTGGTGAACTTGTTGTTGGTGGCAATCCTACATGGCAGCGGTTCCAGGTATGTGTCGAGCAGAGTGAATTTAATCTTTACCTTGACGGACCCAGGAACATCATCGGTAAGGAAAAGATACAAGGAGATGAAATCTTGGTTACCGCCGAGGAAGGATCCCATGGGGTGGTAGCGGATTCTCCAGGTGCGACCTCCAGCGTGGAAGGGGCATGACCAGAAGACACGGACGTCGAAAGTTCTCGAGAAGCCGTCGATCCTTAGAATGTGGTAGGCGCGGTTCTTGGTGGCGTCGTCAGGCAACGACGACGTATACCGGACATACTCGGTAGAGCCGAGTGCGGATTTGCGACGGTGGTCGGCGTCGGGGCGCGACGACGATGCCGCCGGTCTTGGCTGTGACATGGAGGATAAAGTCGGGCGACTTTTCGTTTTCATCAGCTGGGATCGGGGCCCCTTTATTCATTTTTTTTACATATAGATCCTACGACGCCGAGACCTTGTCGACCCGCATCCGTAGCCGATGCCAACTCCTCAAGACTTCACCGAGAGGAACTCGGAATAGCAGGTAGGGCCCGCAGGGGCGCAGAGCTCGTCTCGGCGCCCGTGACGCGGATTCAGAAATGGGCAAGTCACGGTGAGCCTTACCCTCTCACATCCACCGTCCAGGCAACATCTGACGGCTTGCGGGAACAAGCTTCTCCTTTTACACCAGACACCGTACGAATGCAGCTCGTGGGAAGATGAAAAGGAAAGGAGCGCCGGCAGAGCTTCTCCCGCGTGCCCAGCCGCGGACGGCTCGCTCGCTGGCGCAGCCACGGAGCGGCACGTCGACGGGCGGCTGGCCACCTGCAGCGACGCACAACGGTACTCGACCGGCGCCGGCCGTGGCGGAGTTGGCTGTGCGCGTCCCTACCAGTGTCGGCCAAGCGGTTGGCACGGACCACCGGACGTTGGTCGCGGGCTCGAGCTCGCGGACGCGCGGCGCAGGCTCGAGGAAGCACGGCGGCTCGCGGGTACTGGCCAGATCCGGCGGCGCGGTGGCGCGCAGCGGGGCCTAGCCTCTCGCGGGGGTGCAGCGTCCGGTGAGAGGCCGTCATGAGGCTCCAGGAACCCGCCGGGGAGGCCGCGCGCTACCGGGCCGCCGATCCTCCGTCGCGCGCCGGCGAATCGCGGGTCTCCAGGTCGACCCGCGGGGCCAGTGCCCACCTTCTCCGGACTCTGGCGCGAGTCGCCGGGTGACTGCGAGCCGGCCGTGAACGTCGCTCGGCCCGCCCCGCCGGCCATGGAGGCCAGCCCGGCAGAGCTTTTCCCGCGCGTTCGAGGTGCTGGGCGGGCGACATCTACGACGACGGCCGCGTCAAGCGCGGGCTGTGGCTCGACCTCAACCACCCGCCTTGCGACGCGGAGGGGAGTGCGGCCACAAGCGTGGGCCGTCAGCGTGCGCGACCGCGTCGGGCGCCGACCTCGCCGACGTGCTGTTCCAGATCATCGGGCGCGCCCCGGCCGACCTCGGCGCTGTCAACGTCACCACCGCGGACGCCTCGCTCATCGTCATCCGGTCGCCGGCGCTGTTCGCGGGGTCGAACACCACCGTGCTCGGCGCCATCACGCCCTCGAGGTTCGACCTCGCGGCGTGCCGGCGTCCGAGTCCCGCCCGCCCGCGTCCGTCAATATCACCCGCATCCTCGCCAACGTGCGCGCCTTCAACGTCGCCGCGTCCATGCTCGAGGCCTCCGGCATGGCGGACGAGTTCGAGGCGCAGCGCGGCCATGGCGCGCGGCGGCGGCGCTCCGCGAGCCGGGCAACCCCGCGACCCCAGCAGCCAGCCGTAGTCCCGCATCCTCGGCAGGGGAGGGCTCCGCGCCGCGCCCGCGCAGGGGAGGGCTCCGCGCCCGTGCGAGGGGCTCCGCGGCTGCTGCGCAAGGGAGAGGCTTATTGTGCTAAGTAATTATTTCACCATTTTTATTTTGTTTCAGTTCATCCTTATTGTGCTCAATACATTGGTGAACGAGTGCAGCGTTGCATTGCAGGTTAGAGATATAGGTCCTTGTATAAAGGGATTGTGGATAGTCAACTACGCCATCACATCGACACAAGACGCGGGCCCGAGTTGACGAGGGACAACCGGAGGAGGTTACGGATCGGCAACTGGTCCACGGTCATTGATTCTCGCCGGTGATTGGATTCGTAACGCGTCGCAGAGGATTACCTCTCCTTGCTGAACCGACCACCGTTGCTCTGTTCGTTTGGGTTCTCGCCACCACGTAGCAATACTTTCCTCTCGAACAAACCACCACCAAAGAATTACTCGGCGGTATTTTTTTCTCATAACAAATCAGCACTACATCACCCACCAGCCAAACGAACGGGGTGACGAAGTGTCGTATCCTCTCCGCACAATACTTTGGGTTTGGATTAATGGCTTAGTTCGGTACTTGTGGAGTTGTGGTGTTTAATTTTTTTTTACATTTTTACATAACTAGTTAAGTAGGTTTGGATTAATGGCTCGGTTCGGTACTTGTGGAGTTGTGGTGTTTAATTTTTTTACATTTTTACATAACTAGTTGAAGTGCATGCACGACACGTGCGTGGTGGTAAAAAAAATTACATACAAAATAAGGTATTATGAGTAATTAATAAGTTAATATTTTATCATAACTAATTATGACTTGCGAAACATACGTGTTTAAGAAACTTAAGTAAAACAATATTTATAGAAAATCTAATATACAACAATTCAACCATCAAGTAATTTTGTTTGATAGTATCACTATTGTGGAGAATGCGTGGGAGTTGAACCCATCAAAGATTTCAATTTTGAAGTTGAATAATAAAAATCAAACTTAAGCGATAGTTGAATGGTCAAAAGTATACTCCTCTCTTTTCATAAAGATGCTCAACAAGAAGCATTGTCTTGTGCAACATTGTGTGAAGCATACACATCTACTCGAAACGTGAAGACTACATATCTACTCGAACTCCCAAAACGTACAGATCCCCAAACTTGCTAAATGGAGTCAGTGAGTTTCAAATCATGTGTTCATAAAAAAAATACTGACCAACCACACAAGTACCTTAAACTGAGTGAAATATTAACAAATTCCTGGTGTCACGATTCCACAACCAGCCCCCTCTCGGTTTGAAACTCTTAATTGTGAGAGCACATGTCAACCTAAAATTCACAAATTACAACAAATGAAAAATTAATCCCATAATATGAATGTCATCTCAAAGTACATCCTTGTGTCCTAATGGTGAAAGTTCCCCAAAAGTGTGGACCCACAATGATCTTCACTGGTCATAAAATTATTTAGCTTCCATTATTAGGTAATCTAGCACCTCTTCTCATTCTGCTGGAAATCTTCCTCAGAAAAAATTTGCTGGATATCTACTCTAGCATGCCAATATTATCTGAGCCAAAGATTCACTCCTGCTCATTTATTGGAAGGTGCGGCTCATCCTGAAAGACCATAATAGCCAAAATGATTATGGTGAGCACACTCCACGCACTTGGAAATATAAAGAAAAGAAGAAAAGGCCCATTTTACTACCCCATCTATTCACTTTGTCCATCCCACCCCCAACTAAAATCTTGACTTACTCCTACAAGACACCAAACCCCTAAGCACTGTTACAAATTTACAATGCAGTCTTGCAACATGCATGAGACAAATTTACAACGCAGATTTACAACCCCTAAAATGATGCACACATCTGAACCTTCTGAGTCACCATTCAACACTCATCAAACAACAAAACAAAGCCATCAAAAGGGAGCACTTATTTAGATACGAAAATAGAGCCATTCAGAGTAACCAGTGTCTATTTAAATTATGTTTATCCTAACAGTAATTTAACACTAACAAAAGTTTATTTTATTTTTTATAAAAAACATATTTTGAAAGCAGATGCCATTCATTCCATCGCTTCATTTATTTAGTATAGACAAGATGCTTAAGTTTCAGTAGAGCCAGCAACTTGCCAAGTCAAAAACAGATATTCAGTGCACGAACCCTTTCTTCCACAATATTTAGTATGATATTAATGTGGCCTCCACAAATAATTTGTGCTCAGTTATTTGGTTGCTGAAGAAAGGCCTATGGTCATTCTGCTGCGCAATGTCAAGTTTGCACTGCCACAAGGGAAATTGATCAGCCATAGGGATTACTGAAATTGAATGCAAATAATGTTTACACCGACTACTAATGTCAAATCATATTATAGATCATTTAGAAATTGTACGCTCTGATTGATTTGCTAATAGTATCACGGTGAGTGCAACAACGAAAATCTACTAAACTCAATACACTTATCGATTTAAAATTTGCAGTTCTCAATGAAATGAAGTGGCTAAGGTACAATAAAATGCCCATTGTAAAGTGCATGCATTGAAGCAAGTTCTATGTATTTACATTCCCAATTTAAATCGTTACCTTGTTACTGAAACCAATATTTCTATGAACAATATGGAGCATGAAATGATATGTACTAAGAGATCCTACAAGCTAACATTATAATGGATCCAAATAGTAAACCATTGCAAATCTTCAGTGATACCTTGTTTGAGCATTCTAGGAGTCATAAGTTCCATTATTTCCTATATCAATTGATTCTAACTGTAAAGTTTAATGTTGCCCCCTCAGTATCAAAATGATGTGCATTGGAGCCCTAATGGTAATATGAATAATTATAAAGCAAATAACTTGATGCCACGATCAATAGAAGAATTTACTGATATCAATTTTGTTGGAAAAACATTAACCATAGTTAAAACCAATAGTTAGGCTATTGTAATGATAGGCAAAACTTACATGCAAAAATGAAGTAATGCATTGATGTTTCAGACTTTGAGGTAGCATATTTTACCTTAGTCACGCACAATAGCTTAATTTCTCTTCTACTCTCCCATTTGCTTCTTTCATCACAATACTCTTATGTCAATCAACCTAAGCTGGAACTTCCCTCTCGGCAAACTGAAACAGAACAACAAAGAGTGGGTTGCCTTATGGCTGAGATCTGCAAGCTGTGGCTTGGCTTCAACTAAAAGACTAAAACCAAAGCTAAATATATTCTTGATATAGAAGCATTAGTCAAAAGTCTGGTCCATTTCTAGTTTGCCTATCAGCTAATATGAATTATTACCCAAAGTAAAATTATACCCACAAGGGCATCTTGGTACTGTTCAACATCATACTTAATTTAACACAAACAAAAGCATCAAAAGGATGAATTACATATTAACACATTCTAATTGCAATGGATACAATGAATTAATATATAATGACCAATTTATTTAGCAATATAAATAGATAGTGATCTCACTGTGGAATGAGATCTGCAAGTGTAACTAAACTATCCCTAATAATATATTGGCATATAAAACATTTTGTAAATAGATCCCTTGAAACATAAGAAAGGTTCTCAAGATCAACCAGTGAGACACAAACAAGAAGCTATATATGGTGCCGATTAATGGATAATTCTATTTCTTCTCAAGGACTCGTGTCTGACTGCCTCGCATGTGACACCCTCTTGACCAAATCAAAATGTTAAAGTAGTTAAGTGGCACTCGCTACATAGGAGATTTAGTTATGAGCACCAAATGGTAGCTGTAAATATCCATGCAGTGACAGTCTACAAATTAAAGAGTGAGAAATAAAGTTTAGAAAAAATTGTTCACCCTTCTACAAGCATTCAAATGGAGCTGAGCTCAAATATAGGTATTGTAGATAAAAACATTTGGCCGTCACACGGAGATGGTTCTGGAATGAAGAAAAAAGAATAAAGAATAAGATGACAATAACATTTGCAGGTGATACGATTAGTGAACTACAGAAAAAATCAGGTATGCAACGATATAGTGCTGGCTTCTACGAAGAATCTTAACAGCAGTGCATTTTCCCCTCCCAATTGTGGACATAGCAACATATAAAGTGAACCATTCTTGAATAAATCAATTGATCTCTCGATGATACAATAGAGTCAAAGCATTACCTCTGAATTTGAGAGCCCATGTAAATGGCCATCCATTTAACCTAGGTCATTATGTTAGTTTGATAGGATAATGTTTCATCCTGATTTGATATCTCTATCTGTGAATAGAAGAACGTAACTAAAAAAATGGAATTTTGTTGCCTTGGTAGAGTATGTCCTCCCTGCCTAGGATAATCGGATAAATACTGCTACATCTGTTGACATGGAGCTATCACTGTATGACGATGTTTCAAGCAAGAACAGTTCAAGTGACTGCCAAAAGATGAAAATTCCAAAATTAAATAAAAACACCAAGGCTTTAACAATATTAGAAATCTTCAAATATTGTTAAAGCCTAGGAAATTGTATAGGACAGAAAATTCTTGTTATATTGATTATTTGACTTACCTAGCCCCAAAGTGATATTTTCCTAGCCTTCTCCATCATCTAAGTGCAACCAGATACACACAGCACAACCAGATACACAGCGCAACCTTTAGATGCCCTGCATACCAAATCTAAAACCAAATCAGGCAAGAATCAGATCCGGCTACAATGAGCAATCCAATAAGAACGTATTATATATGCAATATGTGAAAGTTGAAAGCATTCTAGCATTTAAATAAACATTTCAGAGCATGGCTAGGGAATAACGAGGAAATAAACAAACCTGCTAGGGAGGGGAAGCATGGCTCCGGCTAAGCAGGACTAATGATTTTTTGCTCATATCCAAACTTTGCTCTATATTCTATAATGAAAAATAAGGAACCCTTGCGGATTTCACATAGCAATTGCAAAGTTAAAGTATACAATATATAGTTATCAAATGAAGCTCACTCCAATAGAATAACCAGAGTACAGTCCTACTCTCTCGTAGAACCCCAAACCATGACCAGCGGCCACATGGCCATCGCCATGCCCCGCAGCGTCCTGGGGAACTCCTGCTAGTAAGTAGAACGGCGTTCCCCCGGGAAGTACAGTACCTCACCGACGCCGACAAGACCCAGGGGGCTGAGCAGCCACAGGGCGGACATGGACGCCACCACCTTCCTAGCCAATGGCGAGGCTTGCGATGACCATTGCTATCTTCACGCCGACCAACGTCCTGAGGAATATGCCGGACGACCATATCGGCAAGACTCTGTTGGGGAAGTTGGTCTTCGGAAGCATCGCCCCTGTCCGCCCACGCTGGCACCCTCGGCCTGCCTACGGCTTCGGCCCGACGTAGGCGACCCTTCGCTGCGCAGGGCACTAACGAAACACTAACGCCGCTTATGCCTCATGAGTCTCGTTGTGCAGGAATGACCCTTTGTGGCGGCGCCTGCCTTCGGCGCCGAAGGTGCTGACGGCCGCGTTCCGGTGACGAAGGCCCGGGAGGGCTAGGAGCGGTGAGCGCCGGCCGAGGATACTGCGTCCGGGACCGGCGGCGGTGCGGCGAGGCATACGCGGAGGCTCGACGCCCCGGTTCTCGGACCGGCCGCTTCGTCACCGAAGGTGCGACGGCCCTGGACACGTGGCCACCGCCAGCGTGTAAAGCGGGCTCCGGACAAGGCAGAGACAAGGGCGGCCGCGTGTAAAGGCGTTTCGGCCGTACGAAGACACGCTGGAGGCCTGTACGACGCGGGGACTTACTGTTATACCCTTGTAAAGTGTTTAAAGCGGTTTGTCAGGAACGGAAAAGGTGTAATTGAGGCAAATGACTATACCCAGGGGTCTCCTATAAATAGTGAACCCCTTGTAATGAAACGGACACACTGTAATGAGAAGAGAGCACCGAAGGCGTTCGCCAGTTCTTCGGTCTTCGGTCTGCTGAGTTTTCCCTTATTTCCTTTTCAGTCTCATTAAGTTTCTGCGTCTCCTTTCCCCGCCCTAGTAGAAGTAGGAACCTTGCGAGAGTGAGCGAAGGAAGGGGGAGAACCCAGGGGGCTGTTGTGTCGGCGTGCACCCTTCGGGCCCGATTTCCACCAACAGTTTGGCGCCCACCTCGTGGAAGATCTCAAGACCACATGGCCAGGACACGTTCGGCAGGCGCCGAAGCCGCAACGGCTCGGGCGGCAACCCCCTCCACTCGTGTCGGAGCCCACCAACCCATCCCCTTCGGCCGTCCGGCCTTCGGCGGGAACCGGTGCGGGCCGAGCGCGCCGGAGGTAGAGCACACCGCTTCGGGGGTGCTCGAAGTCAGCCTCGAGGGGTTGGGGGCTTCGGCGCAAGACATCGAGGCTCTCCGAAGGATCCGGGCCCTCGTCGCTGGCAAGTCCGTGCCGGCTCAGCCTGAGCAGGAGACGCGTCCATCCTCGTCGCAGGTGCAGCCATCCCAGCACCAGGATGCGGCTCCGCCCCACACCGCCTCCGACGCCATCGACTTCAACATCAGGCAGGCTGAGCGCTACCTCGCCATGCTGCAAAGCCAGATCGCCGGCGCGACGCCGCCACGCCAGGCTCCCGACGCCGCCCGCACCAACTCCGACGCCCGCCGTGCATGCGCGCGGCGGCCCGGCGAGCATGCACGGCTCACCCCGCGAGCCATGCGGGCTCGGGCCGGATCAATGGAGGCAGCGAGAAGGATGCCTCCGAAGGGCAAAGCATAGGGCACCGCCAAGACGGGGGGCACGTCCACGAGCACTTCGCTCCCGACGACGCTCCACCCCGTAACGTGGTCCCGTGTCCCCGCTCTCGGTCGAGCTTGAGAGCGCGTCGTGGCCTCGTCGATTCAACGCCAACACCACCGCCCCGCATGACGGAGACTACGATCCCAAGGAGTTCCCGATGAAGTTCGAAGCGGCGGTTGAGTCCAACGGGGGTGACGCCACCACAAAGGCGAAGGCCCTCGTACTCGCGCTCAAGGGAGAAGTCCGGTATTGGTATGCCAACATACCGAAGGGGCACATAACATCTTGGTTCCGAGCTGCGGAACAAGTCGCTCTCCGGCTTCAAAGGCATGCGGGTCGAAGAGCTAGACTCCAACGATCTCGTCAACATGTGTGTCCGGGGGGGACCGCGAGTCGCTACAAGAGTACATGCACGGGGTTGTCAAATTAACAAGCACGTGCGCCCACGGTGTCCGAAAGCGACATCATCGACGCCATCGTAGGGGGCCCGAGGGTTGGAAACCGCCAAGATGTGCTTGACGGGGTCAAGTCGAAGTCTCTGCAAGAGTTATTTGAAGTCATGCAAGAATACCGCAAGTCGACAAGGGCCGCCGCCGAAGGATTGACCGAGCGAACGCAAAGAAAGAAGCGAAGCAACAAGGGCAGTGGGACCAACCGAAGGGGTGGCATAACCAGCCGCCGAAGCAAGCGAACCGTCAGATCAACAACGTGTCTGCGCCCCCCGACCAGCACCAGAACAAGGGCGGCGGGCACAAGGGCGGATACAAGCATAACAGGGGGCCGAAGCCACAGCAACATAGCCAGCCGCAGCGGGCCGGCGGCGAGCGGTTCTTCTGCTGGCTCCACGGGATCGATGCCCAGCACCACACGCACCAGTGCCCTGCGGCGGTCAAGATGAAGATGGAGTGGGAGGCGGAGGAGAAGGCGAAGGCGGCGAGGCATGGCCGTGAACCATGTCATGAAGTACCAAAATGCGGGCCGGTTCGGGGCCCCGCCACCACCATACCATCACCGGCCCTACCAACCTTCGGCACACCGCACTTGCTTTCCACCCACCACGGCCTTACGCATCCCCCCGCGCCGCGATTGCTCCCACCTCCTCCACCGCTCACGCAACGGCCTTCGGTCTTCGTGCCTTCGTGGCCGAACCCGGCTACCCAACACCAAGCACACTACACCCATAACCAACCTCCACCTCCACCTACACCAAAGCAAGAGATCCCTGACACCAGCAGCTCGGGGATGACGGGCATGCTCAACATAATCAATGCGATCTCCGGCGGATCCAATGAGCCCACCCACGAGACAAAAAGGCAGCGCCAAGACTACTACCGAAGCGTATCGCATATTTGCTCCGGCAAGTATTTTCCCCTGCCATGGTCCCATGTCCCCATAACCTTTACGGCAGCTGACATCCGGCTGCAGCACTACCCCCACAACGATCCGCTCGTCATAAGGGCCAACATCGGCAAGAACACAAAGTACTACTTCGGCAACGACGTGGGGAGGATCCTCGTCGATAACGGCAGCTCAGCGGATATCCTGACCTGGCAATGTTTCACCGGCATGGGTTTCAAGAAGGAAGACCTGAAGAAGGCAGAACACCCGTTGTACGGCTTCGGCAACAAAAAAATCGAAGCCCTGTGCAAAATTGATGTCGGCGTATCCTTCGGCCAAGACGCCACCATGAGAACCGAGGTCATAACATTCGATGTTGTGGACTTCGCGTACCCGTACAACGCCATCTTCGGCCGCAACACCATAAACAAGTTCGCGGCGGTTATCCACCAAGGGTACCGCTAATGAAGATACCGACGGCGGCGGGGAGTAGTATCGATATACGGCAGCCGGGAGGAGGCCCGAAGAGCCGAGCGCAACACTTCGGTCCTCAACGGACAAGTCCATGTTATCAATGAAGACGAGAGCAACGAAGCTGCAGTGGCCGAAGAGCACAAGGCCGAAGCCCAAATGAGGCAGTCCATGAAGGGGGCCGAAGCTGAACGCATGAAGGCTGTCGACGTCACAAAGACAGTCCCCTTATGTGCGGACGTGCCAAGCAGAACCGTGATGGTAGGCGCTGAGATTAGCGCAGAAGACGAAGGTCGACTCTTGCAGTTCCTTCGTAACAACCAAGATGTCTTTGCATGGTCCAAGTCTGACCTGACAGGCGTCCATCGCTCAGTCATAGAGCACGCGCTCAACACTGACCCAAGAGTTAAACCGAAGTTGCAGAGGCAGCGGCCCATGTCAGCGGATAGAGTCAAATCTGCGGAGGCCGAAGTGCAAAAGCTGCTCGACGCAAGAATAATCAGAGAAGTCCAATACCCCATCTGGGTGGAAAACGTGGTCATGGTACCGAAGAAGAACGACAACATGAGAATGTGTATTGACTTCACCGAACTCAACAAGGCATGCCCGAAGGACCCCTTTCCACCGCCAAGGATCGACGTCATTATTGATCGGGCCGCCGCCCGCGACATGTTGAGCCTCTTAGATTGCTTCTCCGGCTATCACCAAGTGTGGATGCGAAGGGAGGACGAAGCAAAAACCGGATTTACAACCCCCTTTGGCGTTTTCTCGCTCGTCGAATGCCCGAAGGCTTGCGCAACGCCGGGTCAACCTTCAACCGCATGATGAAGCTGATCCTGGGCAGCCAGTTGGGGCGCAACGCTTCGGCGTACGTCGACGACATCGTCATCATGAGCGAGAAAGAGCAAGATCACATCGCGATCTAACCGAGACCTTCGACAACATGAGGCAAAATGGCCTCAAGCTTAACCCGAGAGAAGTGCATCTTCGGCATCCGAAAGGGCGCTGTTGGGCCGCATGGTTTCCAAGCGGGGCATCCAGGCGAACCCCCAAAAGATCGAGGCCCTACGAAGGATGCAGCCCCCAGCCACCCGAAAGGAAGTCCAAAGGCTTACTGGCAGAATCGCCTCCCTGAACCGATTTATCTCAAAAGCCGCAGAGCGAAGCCTGCCCTTTTTCAAGGTCCTCCGAGCAAACTCAGCCTTCCAATGGGGCCCAGAGCAGCAGCAAGCCTTCGATGAACTGAAGAAATACCTTGAAGATGCTGCAATCATGACCAAGCCGTCACCGAAGGCCGACCTGCTGTTGTACATTGCGGCCACCGATACAGCAGTTAGTGCCGTGCTCGTGGAAGAGCGCAGGGAGGCAGATGTCCTGAGGCAATTTCCTATATACTATGTCTCCGAAGCTCTGAGCGGCTCAAAGCTGCTCTACTCCGAAATGGAAAAGATGGCATATGCGGTTGTGATGGCAAAAAGGAAGCTTCGGCATTACTTCCAGAGCCACAACGTCTCGGTACCCACAGCTTTCCCCCTTCGGGACATGTTCGAGAACAAGGAGTCAACAGGCAGGATGGGCAAGTGGGCCTCGGAGTTGGCGGAGCACGTCATAAGCTTCGTCGCCCGCAGCGCAATAAAATCTCAAGTCCTCGCTGACTTCGTAGCTGATTGGACGCCTTCGGCGCCGAAGGGGGAAGCAGTAGTCATAGAGCCAATATGGGAAGTCCAGTGTGACGGCGCATACTGCCACCTTGGTTCGGCGGCCGCAACAGTCTTGAAGTCCCCTTCGGGCATCAAACTCCGATATGCCCTGCGGCTGAACTATGACAACTGTACAAACAATGTGGCAGAGTATGAAGGTCTGCTGCTCGCACTTCGGAAGGCCAGGGCTGTAGGTGCCAGGAGGCTCGTCATCCTGACGGACTCTGAGCTTGTCGCTTGCCATATTGGGAAAACCTACAAGGCAAAGAACCCAGATATGATGAAGTATCTACAAGCCGTCCGAAGCATGGAGAAATTCTTCATCGGCATCACAGTGAGAAGTTTTCCCAGGAATCATAACAAGGAGGCCGATGCTATTGCGAAGGCAACCGCGCTGAATGAGCCCCTCCACCGGATGTTTTTTATGAAACAACCACATCAAGGTCCGCAGCTGACGAAGCAGCACCCCCTAAGTTTGTGAACGCAATTCAGAGCGAGGACTGGCGCGCCCCAATAGTGGCGGCGCTCAAAGGATATTATGAGGCCGAAGATGGAGTCATCGCCAAGAGGGTGGCAATCAGGGCAAGGAATTATCACCTTGTCGACGGCAACTTGTACCGAAGAGGGGTCTGCGCTCCACTATTAAAGTGCATATCAGTCACCGAGGGGAAGCGACATGCGCACGAAATCCACGGCGGCATGTGCTCACACCACCTCGGTACCGCAGCTTTGGTGCAGAAAGCTTTCCGCCAAGGTTTCTACTGGCCTTCGGCGGTGCGCACGCCCACGACATCGTGCGCCACTGTCCAGAGTGCCAGCGCCATGCGCCCTACAGCAAGTTTGCTTCCAACGAGATACAGTTGTTACCACCGGTGTGGCCCTTCGCTCGGTGGGGTGTTGACATCGTCGGCCCGCTACCCACGGCACCTGGAAACTACACTCACGCAGTTGTGGCGGTTGAATATTTCTCCAAGTGGGTTGAAGCGAAGCCGTTGCTGAGCATCACATCGGCAACCATTCAGAAGTTCTTCTGGCAAAACATAGTGTGCCGCTTCGGTGTCCCTCACGAGGTCACAGTGGATAATGGCAAGCAGTTTGATAGCGCAGAGTTCAAGGAATTCTGCACATACTTGGGAACGAAGCTGTGCTTCGCTTCGGTCTACCACCCACAGTCCAACGGGGCGGTAGAGCGGGCCAACGGAATCATCTTCGCTGGCATCAAGAGGAACATCACTGACTTGCCCAAGAGCAAATGGGCCGAAGAACTACCGAGGGTAATCTGGTCCCACAACACCACCACATCCAGAACTACCCAGTTCTCCCCCTTCAAGCTGCTGTACGGGGAGGAAGCCATGCTGCCCGAAGAATTGTGCCTGGGCACCTGGAGGAATACACCTTCCGGAGACGAAGACCTCAAGGCTTCGGTTCAGAACATCGAGGAGGTCCGCTTACAGGCAGCCGAAAACCTCTTGGCCTACCAAGACGAAACCCGAAGGTGGAAAAACAAGAAGATCAAACCAAAGCTCATTCGGTCAGGGGACCTGGTGCTACGAAAGGTGCCGAAGGGCAAATTGAAGGGTAAGATGCACGGGAAATGGGAAGGCCCGTTCATAGCAACGGCCACCGCAAACGAAGCAGCCTTCAAACTGCGTCGGCTGACGGGCGCCGAAGAGCCATACACCTGGAATGTGGATATGCTTCAGAAGTACTTCGTCTGAAGCAGCTGCGAGTTCTTAGCATAGTCTTTGAGTTTCAGTAGTTTCTCTTTCCTTTAGGTCGAGATACCGACTTTGTATCCTATGTACATTAAAGTAGTGGGGGACGTACTCTTTTCCTCACGGGGGAAGCTTCGTGGTTCCCCTCCGGATCCGCGAAGTGTGAGGTTTTTAATGAGGCGGCCCTTTGTATCCCTTCGATTTCTGACATGTAATATAAGTCAGCTTTCCCCCATCCCTTCGTGTGCAGTTTACCTTTCTTTTTAAAGAATGCTCTCGCCACTCTATCGAAGCTAGGCCACCGCCTCCGGGGGGGCCTAGTCTCCGAAGTGGCCTTCGGCGCGGTAAGTAACAGCCTTGGCGCAGATCGCCTTAGGGGCACGCACACCAAGCCTGTCACTTATCGTCGTGACCGAAGAGAAAACCGCTTGAAGCGGGGCAGGGCCACGATTCGGCCGAAGTAAGCGCACGCACCGGAGCGATGCGTCGGTCTCGAGTTGACCGAAGAGAAACCGCTCGAAGCGGGGCGGGGCCATGATTCGGCCGAAGTAAGCGCACGCCTGGAGCGATGCGTCGGTCTCGAGTTGACCGAAGAGAAAACCGCTCGAAGCGGGGCAGGGCCACGATTCAGCCGAAGTAAGCGCACGCCTGGAGCGATGCGTCGGTCTCGAGTTGACCGAAGAGAAAACCGCTCGAAGCGGGTCAGGGCCACGATTCGGCCGAGGAAGTAAGCGCACGCCCGGAGTGATGCGTCGGTCTCGAGTTGACCAAGAGAAAACCGCTCGAAGCGGGTCGGGGCCATGATTCGGCCGAAGTCGGTGCACGCCGGAGCGTCGCGCCGGTCTTAAGTTGACCGAAGAGAAAACCGCTTGGTGGACACCATGATTTGGATCGAGAAGGCGAGCCATCACACGTTAACTCTAAGGCGGCGCGGTGCAGCTTCATCCCAACGAACTCGGGGGGTTTTCTCGATCAAGCACGCAACACGAAAAAGATAGGCAAAAAACACCTCTCGTCCCACACCTTCAACTTACAACGTCAAAAACCATAAAAAAAAACAATATAACTCTACAAAACAAATAACGATTAATAGTTACAACACATCTTGCCCTCGTACAAAAAATGTACAAAGTCGTAGTCGGACATCAAGCCGGGCTGTAGCGAACACTTTCGGGGGGGTTCCGAGAGTCACGTACTTCAAGTCTTCGCGCCGGCCGTAGCCACACTTGACGATCAATCCTCGTTTAGTACATCCTCCTGAATCTCGTCAATCAACCGAAGATATGCCATGTCTATGATCTCCAAAGCCATCTCCAGAAGCTCGGCTGTCGGTAGGCATCCGCCTGCGCCGAAGTCGGGGTCGAGTCTATACGAAGGGGATCCCTCTGTCTCCACCTTCACTTTGCGAAGCTTTCAGACGAGGTGTCGGGAATTAAGTATACACATACTCGGGCGGCCCAAGGACCCCCTCTTCAATCAGCTCCGTTTTGGAACGTCCCCGCCGGCCACGAAGGGGTCCACTAACTGCATGGCCGCCCTACGGGAGGCGCTTCCGCTCTCTAAGAATGGCATCCGAAGCGCGCGGGATCCCGCCAGGCTCGGCGAAAAGGCGGCAACGCTTCGTTGTGAAGGCGGTAGCGCTCCGCTCGGTACGACAAAAACTCCGCGTACGTAACATTAGGATGGCGGATGCTAAACTTCGTCCACACGTTCGGCGCGACAAAAAGTGAGTTAAGGGGCAAAGTTGAGTTGCTCGCACCTTCGGCCCTCTGCGCAGGAGCCACGGAAGGAACACGCGCGGAGATGCGGGTGCATCAGTTTACATTACAAAAATTTCATCCCTTCAAGGGGAGGTTACAAGTCCATCGCAAGTCCCACACCGAAGCGTTTCACACCTCGGCACCTTCGGCGACGACGGGGGCCTCGTTCAACACGGCGCTAGCTTCGGTGGCCCCTACCGACGCAACAGTCGTAGTGAGCGCACCGCCTCCCCGCGGAGTTCCTCGCCGCCGGAGAGGCCGGCGGCTAACGATCATTCAAGTTACGCCGCGTGCGCCGCGTCCGAAGCATACGCATCCTTCAAGTTACGCGGGGCCGCGGCCGCCGCGGCCCTCAACGAGGAGCAAGTGTGACCTCTTCCTCGGTGGCGGAGGTAGCCGAGAGGCGGCGGGCGCGAGAGGGCGTACCTAGCGATCGCTTCGGCTGCCCCTCTTCGGCGTGCGGCTCCGGCGCGTAAGCCCCATGCCCCTCTTCGGTGGTGTGGCCGTGGTGTCCTCGGCGCCGCGAGCTTCGTCCTCGGGAACGGCGGCGGCTTCGCCTCCGCGGTGCGCTGCCGGCTACGGAGCCCTCGGCGGTGATAAGAGGGACGCGGGCATGGCGATCCACTCCCCCTCCGTCATGAGCGGGGCAAGGGAGGAGTGCGCCAAGCCGCCGAACCGAGGAGACGGTCGTACACACGATCACAACGGTCGAGGCCTTATGCGCAGCAATATGGGCGTGTGTCCAAGTTAGTTACGAAAGGGCACTCTTAATGCAATCATAAGCATAAGGAGGATAGCTTAGGCGCACTGGGCACTAAGGCGGCGGACTCGTCCAAAGTGAGTTGGTACCCGCGGCGGGGCGAAGAGGTGTTCATGAATTTTTTTGCAAGATTCTTGGGAGCCTTTGGGAGTTGACTAACGTCGAGGGTCCGCGTCGGCGGTGTTGACGCAAAATGTGCACTCGGCGCCAAACACACGGCAAGGCGAAAAGCAGCTTCGCACGCGCGAGAGAGAGAGAGTGACGTGCCGATCAATTTTTTTCTGAAAATTAACAAAAGATAAAACGATTAAATACCAAAGCTTGGAACCCTCTCGGGTGGTACCGGGCGGTTCCATATTTACGGCTAAGAAGCCAAGCAAGACGACATGTAGCTATGCGAAGCTACATCCAAAGAACCACAACCATTCGGGTAACGAAAGGAAAAAAGAACATTGCGAATGGATGACGTAAGCATGACAACGATCGATCTTTGAATAAACATGGATGCATGTACAAGCCATGACCGATCCTCATGAGAATTAACATTAAATGAAGTAAAAGCACGAGCATGATCATGTATTAAAATAAACATGCATAGATCCAAAGCATTAGTCTGTTGCATGTCTAATTACTTTGGATCCGTCGGAGCACGATATAAATCTATCCACCGCATGATACAACTTGCATGAAAGAACGCACCACTTTCCGCAAATGAATCTATCCACCGCATGATACAACCTAAATATGGAAAGCTAGAAGCACACGTCTTTTAAAACATAAATAAACGCACGTGATCTACTCGTGAAGATATAATAGAATCTTGTTGTTTTCTTAGATTCGGGGTCCATGAAGAAGGAACAAACATTACCACGTGAATAAATCTATCGAAATTTGAATTGGAAATCTAATCCACGGATGACTAGCTCCAAAGCAACCCAAAAACCTGCATCTACGCATGATGCCGTACTCTTTCAAGATTTATACTAACAAAGCAAGCTTGAACCCGCAACACGTAACAACCTAGATCGGTTCGGTTTCGGCTATCGGAGAGCACGAGATCCACGCGTCAAAGACACGAAACTGCTCTTGCACGGATCTTAAAAGGAAAAAGCAAGTCAAACCCATCCAGTTGGGCAAGAAGTGTATTACATGAATTAAAACATAAAGTAAAACTCATGATAACACGGGGTAACTTAATGAATCTATTGGATCTTGCCAAAATCCAATAGAGCGATAACTAGCTTCGAGCTAGACCTTAGCCTCTAGCATGGCTCATGATCTAACAAGAAACCCTCTTGAACTAAGCTTGAATCTACGCGTGACACGAAGCATGGTAACAAGACTACTTGCATCGAGATCTAAATCCCACTTGCCCTTGATACTAGACATGATACAAGGTTGCGGTACTCAGGAGGTCGACGGATCGATTGGTCCTCTCGAAGAACTCGACGACACGACAAAGGACTCTAGGGTTTGGCGTAAGGGCGGTGTGTATTGAGGAATGAACGTGTTTTTTGTTACATACGCCCGAGGGATCGTATTTATACCTGGCGATTTTAGCTGCGAATGGATTCATTGCCTAACTAAACTTGATCGCCTATCCATCCATTCGCTTCCTCGGTCGAGCCCGTCACGCGTCCAATCCGCAAAATCGGCCTCTCTTGTTCCTTTGCCGAGCTGGAGCGGTGTGCGCCGACGCGGATCAGCCTGTAGAAAATCTCTGAAGATGTCTTTCCTTCCACGGACGGACTCTTTTCCGAATCGGACCCACATGTCATACTCCTTACCAAATTTTGGTGTTAACACATGCCCCTTCAATTGTGGGATAAAAGTAATTTTGTTCCACAATTGACTCCCGACCCACGAATCTGTCAACACACGATTTCTTCGCAATCCGCCGATTCTTCGTTCGGATCAACCCTAGATCCCTTCGTTCGAGATCGAATCTCCAATGGCAACTGAGACAAAATTTTGCTCGAGTAAATTCACCCTCAAACCTTTGTTCGGCATTAGGTTTTCAATTTTACACTAGATTTTCTTCTTCCGCTCTCTTCAGGGAACCTTCCAGCATTGCTCTTTTGATTCCTATTGAGGCCAATTCGCAGTCTTATTATCTTGAGGTCACCGAAGGGAATCACGATCCTCGAGATTTTATTGCCGCTGAATCTCGGAAGAATCCCTTTCAAGGTAGCTTTATCTCCACCTCCTCGGTGGCAAGATGCGTTCAAGAACTAGCCTTTGCCCCCCAATCGCGAGTTTGGAAGACTTGGTAAGTAGGATTCTTGCGGATAAGAGTGGATTGACCAATGCGGTCACTCTCGCATTGCTCAATGTTTGGAGTTATCCCAGAACGAGACGCCCAGAATGAAGATCTTCGATAGCCGCGTGCCACTTACGGTCAAGCTGGCGTCGATGCCTTCCTTTTTGGGCATGGCCCAATGTCTCCAACTTTGAGCGATGTGTACATGATCATGGGCCTTGACATCCGGGTACGGTTCGGCCAAATTTCCAAAAAATTCCTCACGCCGGACGGGGGTAAAGCCGGGGAATGGCCACAAACAATATATTTCGAAGCACATGAGAGACAATCCCCTTGGTGAAGTTGAATATAGAGCCTTTTTGAACATGTGGTTATGTAGATTTGTCATACTGTGGCAAGGCCAACGAACCCACTGTTTGAATCATACCATGGTAGCGTCCATCGGCAGTGGCAATCGCCTTCCTCGGGAAAATTCCTCTTGGGCGGTGTATACCATATGCTTCATCAGAGACGAGTTACCCAAATGTATACTAGCCGAGAGGATAACGTGCGTCGTGGCCCTTGGTGGTTTGTTCAAGTCCAGGCTGCGGCTTCACATGCACCGGATTGTAGGCGTCGACTTGAACTCCGAGTTCTTCCCCTTGGTCCAATCCCCCTGGGGAAAGCTTCAAGTCAGCAGAAGAGGATGCCAAAGCTATGGAGAAGCGGCTTCAAGCTTGTTATCGTTCGACGAGGACATCACCCAACTTTTCGAGTTGTTCTTCAAAGGCTTCCCCGATCCTCTTTGGCTCCCTTATCTAGGCTATGACACCCACGTGACCTTCCCCATCGAGTTCTCCTTTGAGCCCGGCCATCAGGATGGGAGATTCCTGGAAATCTTAAATATCATAATCCGCCCATGCATATTACGGCCGAGTTCAATGGAGGGAGAGCGAAATGCCGATACTTATGAGTACTACCGGCCTAATGTAATGGCCGGGCGGCTTGGATGCGGTCAAGTACCCCCGATTGTTTCGCATGAATTCCTCAAGCCCGAGGAGGAAATCAAAAGAGCGATGCGATCTTAATGAGTTTTCAACTATGTGCGGTCAGGAGTTTGTCTACACATGTCCTTTTGTGCACAACCATAGCTCACCCCACCTTCAATTCATGGTGGCAAGAACTTCATGACCACATCTTTAGTGAACCCGTTCATGTGTTTTGTGCGAAATTGGTACACGATTTCTGGAGCCCGGAGGTAACACAATGAACCCTTGGATCAAACACTCCTTCTCCATTCATGGTTTTGACCCTTCATCTTACATCCCGGGCACGGTTCATTGCCCCTCGAGCCGGGTAATAACTTATAATGCCGAAGGCCCAATTTCGGCAACTGGGGTTTAAATCCACAACCATGCGCCGAGGCGATGAACCGAGGTATGCTACCACCCGATCCCGGCCTTTCTAGCCACTTCTTGTCGACGGAGGCAAAGATACGCATCGATTCCCCTCACGGTAAAAGGAGGAGAAGCATCCAAAGAAATCTTGGTTGAGTAAACTCCTTTACCTTCTTGACTCTTTGAGTCACTGTTTTGTGGCGACAACGACGACTTCCAGAACCCGAGAAGACCGTCAACGTCCTCTTCTGGGCGGACCGCCCACGGCGGCGGGAGCGAAAGGCTACCCGTCGCGAAGTGATGTCCATCGAGCCGGCGGTCATGACCCCTCTCGGGTGGTCGAAGTACCCATCACTTTCTCCCGCGCGGACCAGTGGACTAGCTTCTCCGAACCGACGGTTCCCTCTCGTCCCGAAACCAACGGTGGCGGGTTCCAAGCTCAACAAGGTGCTCATCGACGGTGGGGAGCGGGCTCAACGTCCTTTTCACCAAGACCTTGAAGAAGATGAACCTCGACGTCACCCCCATGCTCAACAAGAGCAGCATGCCCTTCTACGGCATCGTCCCAGGCAACGCGGCTATCCCCACCCAGGCTCGGTGGTACGCGTGTACCTTCGGGGCGTCTCGGGACAACTACCGCACCGAGTACATCAAGTTCGAGGTTGCGGATTTCGAGACTTCCTACCATGCCATCCTCGGCAGACCGGCCATCGCCAAGTTCATGGCGGTGCCCCACTACACCTACTTGGTACTCAAGATGCCAAGTCCAGCCGGCGTACTCTCCCTCCAGGGGGACTTGAAGATCTCCCACGACTGCGATAAAGAGGCCGTGGTGATCGCTTCAACGAACCAAGTACCCACCCCAATGATGGAGGTCTACGCCGCGTCGAAGAAGCTTGCCACAAGCGAACTCGACATCCCAGAGAAGTCCGCCGGCCGCAATAAGCCTCAGCCACCTGAGGAGGTACTCGTCAAGTCGGTCGACCTCGGAACAGGCGACCCCAGCAAGACCACCACCATCGGGGCCGGCCTCGACCCCAAATAGGAAGACGCGCTCATCAGCTTCCTTCGGGCTAACCGCGACATCTTCGCGTGGAAGCCGACGGACATGCCGAGGAGTGCCCGGGGAGCCGATTGAGCACCGCCCTCAACGTCGATCCAAAGGCCACCCCCAAGCGACAACACCTCCGACGCTTTGCGCGACGACGGACGGGATGCCATCAAGAAGGAGCTTGCCAAACTACTCGCAGCCCCGGCTTCATCGGAGAAGTCTTCCATCCTGAGTGGCTCGCCAACCTCGTCCTCGTCCGCAAGAAGAACTCGAACGAGTGGAGGATGTGCGTCGACTACACCGACCTCAACAAGCACCGCCCAAGGACCCCTTCGGGTTGCCGCGGATTGATCAAGTTATCGACTCCACGGCGGGGGCCGCGACCTGCTGCTTCCTCGGACCGCTACTCCGGGTACCACCGGATCGCAATCAAGGAGGAAGACCGAGGAGAAGACCGCGTTCATCACCCCGTTTGGCGCGTACTACTACACGACCATGTCATTCGGGGTCGAAGAACGCCGGCGCTACCTACCAACGGGCCATCCGGGCTCAGCTTCAAGCGGCAACTCAACAAGAACGTCGTGGCCTACGTGGATGACGTGGTTGTCAAAACCGGGGATTCGATACCCTCATCGACGACCTTGAAGAGACCTTCGCCTCACTACGCGAGTACCGGCCGGAAGCTCAACCCGAACAAGTGCGTCTTCGGCGTACCTTCGGGTAAACTACTCGGCTTCATCATCGCCGGCGCGACATTGAAGCCAACCCCGAGAAGATCTCCGCCATCACCACCGGATGAAAGCTCCCACGAGCATCAAGGACGTCCGAAAGCCGACGGGGTGCATGGCGGCGTTGAACGAGATTCATCTCGAGGCTAGAAGAACGGGGCCTCCCCTTCTTCAAACTTCTCAAGCATCACGAGAAGTTCGTGTGGACTCGGGAGGCGGATCAAGCCCTTGCCCGGCTCAAGGACTTCTTGTCAAAGCCGCCGGTCTAACGGCTCCCCTACAAGGGCGAGCGGCATCGCTCTACCTTGTTGCGACTACTCACGTGGTCGATCGCCATCGTTGTCGAGCGGCGGGAAGACGGCCACGCCTACCCGGTCCCGGCGCCGGTCTACTTCGTCGGCGAGGTTCCGTCGAGCAGTCCAAGGCCCGCTACCGGCCCCGTGCGAAGCCTCGTACGCTCTACTCATCACCTCGCGGAAGCTACGACACTACTTCCCGGGAGTACTCGGTTTCCGTCGTCACCGAGCTACCCGCTCGGTGACATCCCGAGGGAACCCGGACGCCACGGAAGAATCTCCAAATGGGCCGTCGAGCTCGGCGCCCTCACCATCGACTTCAAGCCACGCACCGCCATCAAGTCGCGGCGCTAGTCGACTTCATGGCGAGTGGCGGGAGAACCGGCTACCTAATCCCACCATGCGACCGAGCATTGGGTGATGTACTTTGACGGCTCACTCAACCTCGAGGGCGCGAGCGCGAGGGGGTACTCCCCGATCTCTCCAACGGGCGAGCAACTCAAGTACGTTGCGGATCTTCGGAAGGTCTCGAACAATGAAGCCGAGTACGAAGCCCCGCCGCACGGGCCCGACTCGCGGCTTCACTTGGCATCAAGCGGCTACTAGTCTACGGCGACTCCGCGAGTGGTCATCAACCAAGTCAACAAGTCCACGGGACCGCAACAAGGAGAACATGGACGCCTACTGCCTAGAAGTCCGCAAGCTCGAGAACAAATTCTACGGACTCGAGTTCCACCACATCGTCCGCGACAACAACATCGCGACGGACGTCCTCTCGAAAGCTCGGATCCACCGCGCCCAAGTACCCGCGGGCGTCTTCGTCCACGAGCTTCCACGCGCCATCCATCCCGGAGCCGGCGCCACCGACCACCGCCCCGCCCCATCCACCGGCGGGCGAGAGGTCATGATGATCGACGTGGACTGGAGGCAACCCTTCATCGACTACCTCAGCGAGCAGAAGGTCCCCTCCGACAAGAACGCGGCCGAACAACTCGTCCGCCGCGCCAAGTCCTACGTCCTCGTCGGCGACAAGCTTTACAAGCGGGGCGCATCTTCTGGAGTACTCATGAAGTGCGTCCCTCGTGAAGAAGGCAAGGACATCTTGGAGGAGATCCACAAGGGCGTCGCGGCAACCACGCGTCTTCACGTACGCCGGTCGGCCAAAGCTTTCCGGCGAGCCTTCTACTGGCCCACAGCCATGGGCGATGCCGAAGAACTCGTCAGAAGGTGCCGGGGATGTCGGTTCTTCGCCAAGCGAAAGAACACGTCCCGCCCTACAAGCTAGTCACCATACCGCCGACCCGGCCCTTTGCCTGCCGGGGGCTCGACATGATTGGGCCACCGCCAACCGCGCCGGAGGAGGATTCAACGGGGCATCGGTGGCCATCGACAAGTTCACCAAGTGGATCGAGGTCAAGCCGGCCACATGCCCCAAGGCCGACGAGTACTCGACTTCCGGATGAACTCGTGCACCGCTATGGGCTACCCCACCGCATCATCACGGACACCGGGGTCCAACTTCAACAACCACCGCTTGGGGAGTACCGCGAGAACGAGCGGGATCGACGTCGGATACGTCTCGGTCGCCCATCCACGGGCCAACGGACAAGTCGAGCGCGCCAATGGGATGGTACTCGACGCCCTCAAGAAGCGGCTACACGACGTCGCTAACTCCAAAGGGGGCAAGTGGATCAAGGAACTACCCAACGCACTGCGGGGGGCTGCGGACTCAACCATCCAAGCCAACGGGGCAATCCCCCTACTTCTCGGTCTACGGCTGCGAAGCCATCCTCCCCGCCGACGTCATATGGAACTCACCAGCGGTGGAACACTACGACGAAGGCGTCTCGGAAGACGACGGACGAGTTGATATCGACAGCCTCGAAGAAGCTCGCTGCGCCGCCCTCGTCCAATCAGCAAGGTACCTGGAGGGTATCCGACGCTACCATGATCGCAACGTCAAGGAACGCTCCTTCAACGTTGGAGATCTAGTCCTCCGCCGTATCCAGAACACGGAAGGACTTCACAAGCTCAGCTCCCCATGGGAAGGCCCCTTCACCGTGGCTAAGGTGACCGGGCCGGGATCCTACCGCCTCCAAACACTTGAAGGCGAAGAGGTCAACAACTCGTGGAACGTCGACCAACTCTGTCGATTCTACGCCTAGTCTCACGACTACTCCGGGTTCAAGTCTACACGACTACATCAACGCCCCTTGCCGCAAGCGACCCCCGGTCCTCGGCTCCAAGTCTCCGGACTACTCTCCTCCGAGTCCGCCCCGTGCGGCTACCTACGGACCACGGGTCGCGACGAGCGTCAAGGACTCTAGCGGCGGTCTATCAAGAGACCACATTCCAAGATCCACCCCACGGCTACCTACGGATCCGCGATCCGGCCCTCCACGGCTACCTACGGATCACCGACCGCAAGCGGCTACCCCGCTCCCGGCGCCACTTAGCCGTAAGCGGCCTCCGGTCCGGCGACTACTTGTAATTACGGCCCGGCCACCCAGGTGTACTTCTTCAGTAATAAAGCTTGATTTTTATCAACTTGTTTACTGCTTTGCGCCCTACGATGGACTACTAAAGCCGAGTACTACTACTCGCACCTACTCCACGATGGGCGCTCCGCACTCTGGGATCGCGGTTACGAGTACTCATTGCTGGAACAACTTCATTTCATTGATACATGGAAAGTTCATTACAACTGTCTCCTGTACAATTACGGCTACTAAGCTATCTATGCAGAGCTACTGGAGGTTCAACTTCTCGGCTACCCGCTCCGCGATGGGAGCCATCTGTTCCAACAGCTCTGCATACTGCTCATCCGAGCAGTTGGCGGCTACTCCGCCAGCGACCACCTCCACCGGAGCCTTCGGGAAGTACGACTTCATGAAGGCCAGCACTTGCTTCGGGATTGACTTCGCCGTGTGCTTGACGTAGGCGGCCAGCCGGCTTGGCGCTTCACGAAGTCGATCCGCCAGAGGAGCGATCTTGGGGCCGCCGGTGCGGCACCGGCAGCCTTGCGATCGGGAGGGCGACCTCTTCAAGGTCCTTCAGATTGGGCCGGAGCGCCTCGCAATCTTCGTTCAACTTCGCAAAGATTTGTAGCGGTTGACGAGATCCCGGCCGATGCAATCCGCGGCTCCATGTGCTTCTCGCACTCGAAGGCGAGCTCCTTGTAGTCGAGCTCAAGTACGGCGGGCTTCCGCTCCCGTAGAAGAGGTTCTTCATGCTAACCTCCGAGGCCATCACCGCTCCACCTGGCCCTCGAGTTCTGCAAACACAGCAACGGTCGAGCCTTGACGACTTCCAACAAGTACCCGACAAGTCAAGAGGCACACCTTTGTTCTTGTTGCGGAGGCCCTTGTTCTTCCGCACCGTGTCATCACCCTTCGCCTGCGCCTCCATCACATCGTTGTGGTACTTGGCGAAGGCGGCGTCGAGCTTCGACTGCATCGCGGCCGCGTGCTTCCGCGACTTCACGAGCTGCTCCTCCAGGGCCTCGGCTCGGAGTACGGTGTCGCCGTAGCCTTGCAGCATGTTCGATTTCTCGCGGGATCGCTCCGCGACGTCCTGCACACGACAAGATCAAGTCAAGCAGAGTACTCTACGCAAAGGATGGACTACTCAGGAAGCTACGACTACGTACCTTCATCCACTGCTCAGCCCGCCGGATCGCCTCCCGTGTGCCGGGCTACGGTTGCCGCTCGACGAGATCGTCGGCCAGCAGCTCGATCCCGCCGCGGCTACTCGATGTAGCCTCCGTCATCGGCGCCGAGCGGATAGGCTCCGCGTCTTGGATCTCGGGGGATCGGACCGCCACCTCCAGGGCAACCCCTGGCGACGTGGTAGCCGCCTCCCCTTCGGCGGACTTCTCGACGGCTTCCCCCTCGGGCTCGGGGGCTCCTTCCGCGGCCTCCGGGGCCTCTGGTGTCAACTCCTGCATGGGTACCCCTGCAGGGATGTCACCTCCTTCAGCGCCTGTCAACAAGGAACACGCGCATCAGTGCCTACAACTACTCGTCCTGGAGTTCTACAGCTTCAAGAAGGGTACTTACCTTCAACTATGGCCGCCTCCGGCGAGGGCGCTTCGGCGGCCGGGGCCTCGGCCGCGGCCTCGGCCTCGGGAACGGGCTCCTCGACGGGCGGCACGGCCTCTCCCGCCTCGCCGGCCGCGGCTCTTCCCCGTCCCGGCCTTAGATCCGTGGATTTTCTGCACAAGTGTTCACAGAAGATCGTCAGGCAATCATCGACTACTACAGCGAGTACTACTCATGAAGACATGGTACTTACAAGTTCGACCGGACGATAGTCACGGCCGGAGCTCCGAGGATGCTGGCGATGTCAACTCGTCCACCCTCGGCGGGCGTTTCTTCTTCCGCCTCTTCGGCTACCGCCTCCTCCACGGTGGCGGCGGCCGGCGCGGTATGTCTCTCGCGTCCCCGTGGCTTCCACCTCTACAACGGCGGCGGCCGCGGTACTCGCTCTCCACCGGAGCGAGGGGGCCGGCGCTCCGGCGCGCGCCGGAGTTCTTCGACAAGGGGGGGGCCGGACTTCGGCTTCTCGCGCCGGCTCCCCCACGTGGGCCACATGCCCCCATCGCCCTCCTCCACGGGCTCCGCCGGGCGGCACCTCCCGCACACAAAGGGCGGCTACTCGTCGACAAAGTACTCGACTACCGGGTATTCGACCACTCTGCTCAAGACGACTTACCTCTGGAGGCGTGGTCTCTGAGACCTTCATTTTCTTCGCCACCCGCTTCTTGGTGGGGTTGCGCGGCTTCCTCGGCGGCGCGGCAAGGCTAGCCTCCAGGCTAGCCGGAGGGTCTTGGATGAGTGGCACGTGAGGCAAGCCCGGACGGCTAAACCTCGACCGCAGCTGGAAGCGGTCCTGAAGAGTCTCTTCGTCTTCATCGTCGTCATCGGAGGTGTCCTCCACAATGACGGTGTCGTCGCCTTCTCCAACTTCGCGGCGCTCTTTCACCTTCCCCACCGCCGGGATCTCGATTCCGCTCGGTGGCGGCTGCGGCTCGGAGACAAACCGCTTCACGTCATCCCGCGCAAACACACAAGGCGTCAAAACTTCCCTACGGGTACTCACTACTCGGCGAGGGGGGTACGGCTACTCACCTCATTGGGCGGGCGCGCGCGAGTACTCCTCGACGAGGCACGCCGTGTACCCCGGCATGTCCTTGAAGATCCTCGACAACCTCTCGACGATGTCGTTGTCGTCCAGCTCGCCCCCCGCATCCGCGACGTATCGTTGTCGCCGGTGTACTCGAAGCCCATCGTGTCTCGCGCCATCGGCGCCGAATCCTGCGCTTCATGAAACTGAAGGCCACATGCTCGGCCCTCAGTCCCGCATCCCTGAGAGTCTTGATGCGCGCTAGCAACCTCGTGAGCCGGATCCCCTCTTGCATGGTGGGCTCCGTGTTCCACCACTCTTGGTGCCTCGGGCTGCCGTCCGCTCGGCTTCGGTAGCTCGGGATGGTGGTTCGTGATGTAGAACCATCTCGTCTTCCAGTCGGTGTTGGAGTCCACGAGCTTGTACGCCGTGCATCGCTCCGCGCGTCCTCCCTCGCCCGGATCCCGCCCCTCCGACTACCCTAGGGTTGGAGGCGCTGGGCTGCGGCTTCACGCGGAAGAATTTCCGGAAGAGCACCCAAATGCGGCTTGATTCCCAAGAAGGCTTCGCAGAAGTGTACGAAGACAGATGTATGGAAGATTCCGTTGGGGTTCAGATTGAGGTAGTCGATGCCGTAGTACCCGAGCGGTCCCTTGAAGAAGTCGCTTGCCGGGAGCGCAAGCCCGCGCTCCACGAAGCGCGAGAACATTGGGATCTCGTCTTCGGCCTTCTCCATTGGATAGGGATCCCCTGCGGCGGATCTCCACATGTCGATCTCCTTTTCCCTGATGAACCCGCCGTTCAACGGGGTCGCGAGTCCTTCGTCTTGACCTTCGACTTTTTCCACTCGCGGCTCGGATCGGCGCGCGGTGGAGACATGAGCGGCGCCGCATCCGTGGCGGCCGCGGCGACCTCTCGCACGGCTCCTCTTCTTCCCGCCGGCCTTGGACGTCTTCGACGGCGATGGCTTCATCCTCCAAGTGCAAGGAGTCTTCACTCGCATTCGCTCGGGGGCTACCCTAAATCCTTCGGGCGGCGATGCGCTCGGATCTCTTGCGGCGGCGGCCAGGCGCCGGAGTGGATTCTACTTCAAGTTTCAAACGGAAATGACGCGGCTCGCTTGGGGTGAAAACCCTAAGGGTTTCGGCTTCTATTTATAAGCCAAATCGCCTCCGCAACGGCGGTTGGATAAGTCCACGCGCGGCTGACTCAGCGTCTGCGCGTGACTCTTCGTATTCTACTAGTCGACGCGCCTCACCTCGGGGGCTCGGCTACTTCTACTCGACTACCTGGGACGCGGCTAGTCTCAAGAGCATCTCAGGACACATTCTCCAAGAAGACCCTTCAATTCGAGAGGAAGTACTCGACTCAAGGCTCGGGGGCTCCGTGCCACGTGTCCTTCGGTTTTTTCTCTCCGGATTTTTCGGGATTTTCTTGCCGAGACTTCAGGTGGATCCTCAGCCCGAGCCCGCGGCTCGAGGATCGGGGGCTACTCCATATGGATTGCGGTTCTGCAAATCGCATCTCCACGACGGCTTCGGCTTCAAGACAAGACAGGCCTTTCTTGAGGATTTTCGAAGGCAGTTTTCAAGGACGCTTGGGACTGCTCGAGAAGACTTCAAGATTGCTTACACTTCAGCTGGAGTACATTCCCGTCCTCGGGATGCTTCGACTACTCTTGAGGACTTTTGACTTGTAGTACTTGGGGACGCTTGAGGACTACTCGTTAAGGCCGTCAAGATTACTGGAAGCTATCCTTCTCGACTACAAAGTACTCGGGGGCTTGTCGTATGGACCTCCCTGGGCCCACTACATCGGTGGGTACCAGGACCGACTACTCGGTGGGCCTCTGGGACTACCCGGCTTGCGCTACACGGCACCTGAAGGCGTGGAGCACAAGGACAACGCAGGAGTAGTACTCGGTTAGGACTCGTACACGTTCGCTGCTCGTATAGAGGTCTCCTAGACGTACTCGGCTAGTACTCCTTCCCTACTCCGACTTGTAACCCCGCCTCCCGGACTATATAAGGCGAGGCGAGGGGATCGATCTTCCTCATCCAATCTCTTCTCATACAACTCACGGCGCACCATTGCACCATCCCGTAATCGTGCCCTATCAATCCGAGCTACGCAGGCATACGAGACGTAGGGTATTACGCACCTCGCGGCCCGAACCTGTCTAAATTGTGTGCCACGTGTCTCTTCCCTCGAGTTACCGATCTCGGCGAGTCACAATCATCTACTTCGGGTACTCCCCGTAGTAGGTTGCCGGTCTAAAACACCGACAGAACGACCCCTTCGGCCACGAAGGGGTCCACTAACTTACGCTTGGCCGCCCTACGGGCGGCCCGCTCTCTAAGAATGGCATCTGCGCGCGCGGGATCCCTTGAAAACTCGGCGAAAAAGCGCTTAGCCGCTTCGTTGTGAAGGCGGTAGCGCTCCGCTCGGTACGACAAAAACTCCGCATATGAAACATTAGGATGACGAATGCTAAACTTCGTCCACACGTTCGGCGCGACAAAAAGTGAGTCAAGGGGCAGAGTTGAGTTGCTCGCACCTTCGGCCCTCTGCGCGGGAACCACCGAAGGAACACCGCGCAGATACCGTGCATCGGTTACATTACAAAAATTTCATCCCTTCAAGGGGAGGTTACAAGTCCATCGCAAGTCCCATTCCGAAGCGTTTCACACCTCGGCACCTTCGGCGACGTCGGGGGGCCTCGCTCGGCACGGCGCTAGCTTCGGTGGCCTCGACCGACGCGATAGTCGTAGTGACCGCGCCGCTTCCGCGGGTCCCTCGCCGTCGGGAGGGCCGGCGGCCGCCGGCGGCGCGGCCTCAGTTCCGCCGCGTGCGCCGCATCCGAAGCATCCGCCGCGGTGTTCTCTTCGGTAGGGGCCGCGGCCGCCGCGGCCCCGGCGGGGGCAAGTGTGACCTCTTCCTCGGTGACGGAGGTTGCTTCGAGGCGGTGGGTGCGGAAGGGCAGTCCCCGCGGCCGCTTCGGTTTGCTCCTCCTCAGCTGCGGCCCCCGGCGCGTCCCCCCCATGCCTCTCTTCGGTGTTCTGAGCCGTGGTGTCCCCGGCCGCGAGCTTCGTCCTCGGGAACGGCGGCGGCTTCGCCTTCCTGCGGTGCTGCAGCTACAGAGCCCTCGGCGGTGATAAGAGGGACGCCGGGCATGGCGATCCACTCCCCCTCCGTCATGAACCGGGGCAAGGGCGAAGTGCCGCCAAACCGGGACCGGAGACGGCCGTACACACGATCCTGCCGGTCGAGGCCGTATCCGCAAGACAATGGGGGCGGTATGCCAAGTCGATTACGAAAGTGCACTTTTAATGCAAGCATAAGCGTAGGGAGGAAATAGCTTCGGCGCACCTGGGCACTAAGGCGAGCTGACTCGTCCAAAGTAAGTTGGTACCCACGCTGGGCGAAGAAGGTGTTCATGAAATTTTTTGCGAGATTCTTGGGGAGCACTGGGAGCTGACTAACGTCCAAGTCCGCGTCGGCGGGCCATGCAAAGTTGTCTTTCGTAAGACGACGAAGATCCCCCCTTGCTAATAGTCTTCTCGGTAGATGGGCGGTCGAAGGTACCAACGAGCACACCGAATAGGCCGGCGTGCGAACCCCCACTGCACCGCAAGCTCTCCGAAAATCTTTGTGTTCATCGTGATCGGATCGAAGCACGCGTTCACCCACTCGTAGTATGCCTCAACGGTGCACCGGGGAATCGATAGGTGGCGCTTCGCGGATTGCCTTTGCTCCGGCACTGCCGGTATATCATTACGGAGGGCCTCCGCGCTCCGAAGGTGCTCGTGCGATATCGCTCCGGCGTCCCACTCGGTTCGCCCGCCTCCTCCTGCGCTTCGGTCAACTTTGCCTCCCCTGTCGCCGAGCCGAGCACCGCAAGTCTTCCTTAGCGCCGCCCCGGGGTCTCAACGTCGTGGCGCGGCTTGTTGAGGGCGGCTTCGGAGTTTTTCGCCGACTCTTCTTTTTCCTCTCCGGTCTTCGGGAGCGCTCTCGCTCCGCGGCCCGGCCGACCCTCCCGGCTCCGCCACTCGGTTTTCGAGCGAGGCGACGAGCGGCCATCGATTTTTCCTTGGCCTCCTTGCTCTCCTGCTCCAACCTTCGGGCGAGGCATCGCGACGCAATAAAGGCCTTCGGCGACGAGGTCCCCGCACGGCGTCGTCGGCCCTCGCCCGCGGTCGGCTTCCCGTAGTACTCCTCTTCGTGAGGGATGGAGAAGCTTGCTCGGCTTCTTCCGAGAGCGGCGCTCATGCCCGCCACTCGTCGGCCCCAAGAAACGGATGGTTTTCCCGCCAATCGGTTTGGCTTCGGCGGGAACGTGCGGACGAACGGCGGCGGCCGGGGCTCCTCGGGCGTCACCCGATAGGCTGCGCTTTCGGGCCCCTCGTCCCCCCTCTTCCTCCGCTTCGGGGACGACGTCGTTTCTCTCGGAGGCGGGGGCTGAAGGGGAGGCCGACTGCTCGGTACCTTCGGAGGAGGTGTCAGACGAGCTGCTGGAGGTGGAGCTGGAGTCATCTTTCTCTTGGGGGGCTTCGGCGCCGACGACGGGGGGGCTTAGCTTGCGCGGCGCGTCCCCAACGGAAGACACTATGCGGACATCGGCGCGTCATCGTCACTATCTTTCTCCCCGCGGGCTGAGGGGAACCAGTAGCGGCCCGGCGGCCCCCGCCCCGCCGCCGCCGAAGGCACGTCGGAGCGCGGCCGCGCGCAGTGGCACGGCCGCTATCACATTTTCGACGACGCCTGTCTCCACGTCGACGACGCGAGTTCTCTTGGGAGACGGGGGCGAGTCTGCCGGTCGCCCGCCCCGTTTCCTCCGGGCTTTCCCTTCGGCGGCAGCAGTGGCCGCAGCAGGCGCGCTCCTCCTGCTGGTCTTTTGTGGAGCAGCGCGCGGCGAAGTCGCCGTCTCCTCCACGTCCGCTTCGGCGGCCGCGGCCCGCCGCGGCCTTCTTCTCGGCTGCCTCGCGATGCTTGGCAAAACCGACGCGCTCAGGCGGCGCGATCTTGAAGAACTCAAATACACGGTTTGTCCGGGACCCGTTCAGCTCCGCAACGGTGTCCTTGTACTCTTTTGGTGAGACGGGGCCGAGGATGAAGTCCCCGTGCGCCTCCACCTTCCTTCTCCTCAACACTGCAGGAAGACGGCCAAGTCCGTCAGCACTGTGCTTACTAAGGGCGTGGCAAAAAGACAACTATCCGAAGGAAGCAAGGAGCAACTTACAATCGGCCGTAAAGCCAAAGACTCTTGTCCGGTCGGGGCGGGGGATGCCACCGATGTCCTCCCGCCCACTCGTCTTCGGCCACGGACCGGCCCGTCGACCAGTGGGCACACGGGAATGCTGCGGTACTCTTCCACAATGTCGCGAGTACCGTACTTCTGCGCGAACCGACGCAGCATCATCACGAATTCATCCCCCTCCGGACACGAAGGATTCTTCGCGTAGGACTCGTGCAGGGGCGGGAGTTCCTTCGTCGCCAGCGGGTGGATGCCTCCGGAAGAAGGGGGGCTCAAGGTGTAGTAGAACCAATGCTGCTGCCAGTCCGAAGGCCACTTGTTCCTGTACGCGGTGACCGGGCTCACCACTCCTGTCTTGTATGAAAAATTGAGACACCGAACCGCGGTCCTTCTCCACGGGACCGGTCCCCTTCTTCCTCGAAGACCGTCCGCCGCTGGTGATGCACTTGATGCGCCGAAGCGAAGCCTTCGGCGGAGGGCTTGATCTTCGTCGTCCGGCATATCCACATGTATACCGATAGCCGGAGGATGGCATTAGGGGTGAGCTGATGAAGGTAGATGTCGAAGTACCGAAGTATGTCGACGACGGCGGGGTGCAGCGGGAACCGAAGCCCCGCGTACAGAAGATCTCGGAAGATGACGACCTCGTTGTCCCGCGGCCGCGCACGGTCTCGCGGCGGGGGCTCGGCCGGCTCCGACCATGCGGTTCTTTACCAGCGCCTACACGTCGGTCTTGTCGATTTGGCTTCGACCGAACGTGTAGGTCTTCACGATCTCCCTCGCGACAGCATCGCGTCTACGCTTCGGCGCCATCAATACTAACTACGCACGAAGCGAAAGCAGAAGCAAGGGGCTGGAGCAAGTCTTACAGTAGGCCTTCGGAGCTCTCGCGTGTCGTAGGCTCTGGGCTGCAGTCGCTGGGTGGGGTAAACCAAAGGACGGCCCCCCTTTATATAGTAATGAGTTCCGATAATCGCGCCGGCGACGACCAAAATTACCTTTTTACCCACCGATGGCCCCTCTCAACGGTAAATTTAGCAGAGGGCAGCGCGCGTCTTTTTTCGGACCACCGTGTCAGCGTGGGCCGTCGGGGAGTTCGAAGACCGCCCTCCACCCGGCTAAAGTTGATCGTAAGTTCGGCCCTTCGCAGATTCAGGACGGCCCTCACTGACGAGGGGCTACTGTTGGGGAAGTTGGTCTTCGGAAGCATCGCCCCCGTCCGCCCACGCTGGCACCCTCGGCCGCCACGGCTTCGGTCCGATGTGGCGACCCTTCGCTGCGCGGGGCACTAACGAAACACTAACGCCGCTTATGCCTCATGAGTCTCGTTGTGCGGGAATGACCCTTTGTGGCGGCGCCGCCGCCGGCGCCGAAGGTGCCGACGGCCGCGCTCGGTGACGAAGGCCGGGAGGGCTAGGAGCGGTGAGCGCCGCCGAGGATCTTGCGTCGGGACCGGCGGCGGTGCGGGCGAGGCATACGCGGAGGCTCGACGCCCGGTTCTCGGACCGCCGCTTCGTCGCCGAAGGTACGACGGCCCCGGACACGTGGCCACCGCCGGCGTGTAAAGCGGGCTCCGGACACGGCGGGAGACAAGGGCGGCTGCGTGTAAAGGCGTTTCGGCCGTACGAAGACACGCTAGAGGCACGTACGACGCGGGGACTTCTTCGTTATACCCTTGTAAAGTGTTTAAAGCGGTTTGTCAGGAACGGAAAAGGTGTAATTGAGGCAAATGACTATACCCAGGGGTCTCCTATAAATAGTGAACCCCTTGTAATGAAACGGACACACCTTGTAATGAGAAGAGAGCACCGAAGGCGTTCACCGGTTCTTCGGTCTTCGGTTTCTTGAGTTTTCCCTTATTTCCTTTTCAGTCTCATTAAGTTTCTGCGTCTCCTTTCCCCGTCCTAGTAGAAGTAGGAACCTTGCGAGAGAGAGCGAAGGAAGGGAGAGAACCCGGGGGCGCGTTGTGTCGGTGTCCACCCTTCGGGCCCGATTTCCACCAACGGACTCCAAGGAGGGTCTTGAGGTCCTCGACCTGCTGCGATGACCATTGCTATCTTCACGCCGACCAACGTCCTGAGGAATATGCCGGACGACCATATCGGCAAGACTCCAAGGAGGGTCTTGAGGTCCTCGACCTGCTGCACCGTGCACAACCGCCAGCCGTTGCCACACCGTTCACCTGATGCATCTTGTGATCTGTCGCTTGCAGTGATCAAGACAGCACGGTTCAGAAATCTGCTTGATTGATCACAAGGGAAAAAAACGTCCGTAACTTTACTGTCAGTTTGTACGTTTACCAAATGTTGGGAACGCTAGAAAATACCGCAACGTGTTGCTCGGAGCACCTCGGTGCGTAGTCCGCGGCGGCGCCATCTCCGGCGTGATAGTGCACCCGTCCAAGCACGTCGACATCAACGCGGGCCTTGCGAACGGCAGCCACGAGCCCACGACGGCGCGCGCGAGCTCGGTGTAGGGGTTGTTGCCCTCGGGCGCGGGCATCCGGTAGTACCGGGCTCCGAGGAGCAGCATGGCCAGGCTTCCCACCGTCGCCGCGAGGCAGATCCCGAAGCCCAGGGCCCACGACAGGCTGTCCTGGGGGTAGACGATGGCCGTGTCGCCGAGGAGGAAGGACCCGTAGAGGGACAAGAAGTACCAGTTGAAGAAGGCGTCCTTGTCGCGCGCGCTGCCGAACTGGTCCACGCCCAGCGTCGCGGCGGTGAACCACGTCGCGCCGCCGCCGATGACGAGCACGCACACCGCGGCGGCGGGGGTTGGCGGCGGGCGGGCGGAAGCGGGAGCGAGCTCCGCCGCCAGGACCGGCGCGTGCGAGAGCAACTCCACCGTTGCGGCCGTCGCGCGCGAGTGAAGCTCCGCCACGCGCGCAAGCGGAGAGATCAGGGGCGACCACGACGCCGCGAGGAGGGAGGAGCCGCTGGCGGTGCGAGCGTGGGCAGAGCAAGCGGCGGCCGGGGGAAGGAGGAGCACGGGCTCGAGGGGATCTGAGACTTGGCACGTTTCCTTGCAAAGGAAACAATAGCGCCACAAGGAAACAAGATTGAATGCGAGCGTGATTGCCTTGCTTCCAAAGGAAACAACACCGCCAAAAGCAAACAAGATGGTCTTCCATACATGATTGCCGCGGCGGGTCTAGGCGGGCGGGTAGACAAGGCTTCGGTGAAAAAAAAACAGGCGACATCGGCAGAAACAATTTCTAGCGTCGGTTTTCTTCGTCAAAACACGTTTTCGTCATTCCAACAAAGGTGGGCCGCGCTGGCAGGTGGGGCCTTTGTGAGGGGTGGGTATGTTTGCTTTAGGTGAAAATTGTTTTCAATTCTCTCAACACTTATAGTATAGAAAAACAAACTTTTTAAAAATTTGACATGTGTGAAGTAAGGCCACCCCGCATTGTGATCGGACCAGATGTGCTCGTTCATGCAAGGAGCGCTGCATTTCTTCCGATCTGCGCACTGGTTTTCAAGATGCTTGCTGCGGCAGTGCCGTCGAACAGGAGAGCCCGAGAGGAGCTGCGTGGAACGATGGACGAGTTGGGTGACAACTAGCGCGCCGCGGGAGGGACGACGCCGGCCGGCGCGCCACGACGCCATGGACGCATGGTGGATCGTGGTTATAGGAGTATTTGTTGGAGCACCGTTCCGGCGAGCTACGGATAGTTCGTTGGAACGAACGACCACGTATGGTTTCGCTGCGAGTCGAGTGCGCCCAACAAGACAGATGGGAAGAAGACTAAAGCAATTTTTTGGGATGTATGTTCTCAGCATCATCTATCTTCGACCGTTGAATCTGAAATCAACGGCATCCGGGGTATCTGGGGCATCTCTGGCATGTGGGGCATCTCGGGAATCTCTGGAATCTGGTGCATCTCGACCGTCGGAAGGAGAGAATGGACGGCTCAAGATAGATGTTGCGAGAACATACGTTCTCTTCGCATTTTCGGGAAGAAGACGGAAGACCAAGGTCCAAGGTGTTGCAGTGCAGTGCGGACTCACAATCTCAGTCACAACCATATAGACTAGGCATTAGTTGACACTTGTGAGGCCATGTCAGTGGGCCAGGCGGCGTGTTGTGTGGGGTCATGGCCTCCTGCGCTTTCTCACTGCTCAGCGCAGATTGGGGGAGAGAGAGGTTGGCTCTGTGGTGTCCGGTGAGCCGCAAAGTATCGGTGAACCGCGGTAACCAATCTTGCAGTACTTTTTTTTTGAAAAAGTCGCCCGATCCCTCACAAAAGTCTCGGCAACCCTAATAGTCGCCGCCGCCGCCTCCCTTTCGCCGCCCACACCCGTCACCGACGGTCCCCCTTCTCTGCCCTTCGGTGGCCTCGCCGGCGCCGGTAGGGAGAGGAGCGGGGACCCGCTTCCTTTCGTAGGTTTAGTTTCCAGCGACATCAACAAGGTGGTGGTGAAGATGACGCTATGGAGTAAGGTCTCTCCGGCCTCTCCCTACCTCGACGACGTTCTTTCCGGCGCCGACGAAGGGTCAGTGAGAGTTGGTTCTGCTAGATCTGTAGATTATCTTCAGATCTTTGCAGTTGGTGTGTTCGTCAGGAGATGCAGTTGGTTGTCCTTTGTTGGGCGGTTTTGATCACTTTCTTCGATCCGTTCTTCGTCAAGTTCCTGTTTCTTCAACCCACTGGTGTGGTGATGATGGATTGCAAGCCTGCGTTGCGTGGGGTGTTGCCCCAGCTGATATTCTTTCAACGTTTGCTAGATCTCGTTGTAAGCAACATGTGGTTTTTGCGGTCTTCAAAGCCTTGTGTGGCGATGGTGTTTGCAGGTGCTCCTTTCCCTTGTTACCTTTCCAGTGCTTTTTTCAAGCTCCGGTTGACGACCAACTTTGGAAGGAAGAAGACTACTAGAGTGCTCTTCATTGTAATTTTATTTTCTTTGCGTCGTTGTGTGTCAAGCTGTATTTCCATTGTACCTCCAATTGTTTTCCTTGATATGAATCAAATATGAGTAGACACTTTTGGGTGTCTCTCTCAAAAAAATCCTGCAGTACTTGGAGGGACTAACTGCCACTTACATGTGGGTCCGGTCCCACATGTTAGTGAAAGTAGTCCCTCTGCAGTACTGCAACGGAGACTCATCCCGGTGAACCGCAAAGGTGACCAGTGGACCAGACGCCATCTATCTCATCTTTGAAGGCTATTTGAGAGTGACGGATTTTTCAAAAAATTTGAGAGTGACGGCAACTGAGCCAGCCAAAGTCACGGCCGCTAGGAGCTCAATCATCCCGCTCCCTTCCTGCAAGCATGGCGACCAGCCACGCCAACCTGTCCGATTTCTCCGTCTCTGCCTGACTTACGATTTAGAGGTCCTGGTGCAAAATGTAAAAGGTGACTCTATATTTTTTATTTACAAATATAAGAAACCAAAATGTATGTTAATTTTATAATAATATAATGCATCATGCTCGAGTGATTTGTATCCCGGCCAGCGGAGTAATAACAAACAACAGTGTAGGGATGAAAATTGATAAGGGTATGCTTAGTTCTCTTCTCCAGATTTGGGGCCTGCATCTGGTTGTACGATCTCCCGTGGCCGGGCCGAGAGCATGCAGGGAGGTCGAGTTTGGTTGGCAGCACCTGCAGAGCCCGGCTGTAGGGAGCCGGCGATTGGTTGCCAACATGTACACGCAGATGCAAAGAAAGAATGCAGCTACTAATGTTTGGTTGCCTGAATAAAAACAAATGCACTCACCACTTGCATGAAATGGTGAGGTTACCACCTTACATGTCGTACACAGTCCATAATTTCACATTCAAGTTTTCATATTACAAACTGATTTAGAGATCTACCAAATAATACATGTCCCATTTAACAATTCAAAGAGTCATCAACATTCATTTGTCTATCAGTTTGAATACATCTCTGATTTCAGTAAGGAAAAAAGAAAGCAGTAGAAGTTGTTTAGTCCTCACAACTTGTGTAGATGAACCATGCTTGTTGAGCATCCTGAAATGTAGCAAACAAAGTGACAGTAGAATTGTAGTAGAGATTATACCAATTGATAAATACAAGGACAACATAATATGCATGTGCTAGATCATGAACATCAATGACATAGTCATGTGCTCAGTTTTTTTAAAAACATCATTGACATAGGCATGTGCTCAGTTATGAAAAAAAACATCATTGGAAGAGGCATGTAAGAATAACATTCATCATTGGCTAGCAGGCAAACAACAAATGCATGGTATTATTTAGTAATAAAACATCATGTCATGAATGTTGAGAGCCTCAGGTTGTGTAGTATCAACTAATAAAACATCATTGCACATGACTTATGCCTCAGTAAAATTGAAGTATAAATAGATTGACACATCATTGCACAGATCTATAGCTCAGTTTTAGTGGTCACAAAATTGCAGCAAACCAACAGAAGGGAGGTATGAACAGATCAGTAGCCTCAGTTGAGTTGTAGCACCTGTCGTTCTGATGAAACACAACAAGTCTTTAGCCCTCCCAGGTTCAGAGATAGCTGCTTCTTGAGCATCCTGAGATGATGAAGCAGACAAAGTAACAGAAGACAAAAAAGTGTAGTACCACAATACAAATTTGTGTTTGTGCTCAGATCATGCACACATGTCAAAGAGTTGTGCTCAGAAAAATTGACATTTCATCATTTGAGGCAAATAGAAGACAGCAAAGTGTAGTAGAGACAATTTTCTGGTTGTGCTCAGATCATGCATGCAAACAAGTCAAAGTAAACATAACAGGCCTATGAGTTGTGCTAAAAAAATGTCAAATAGAAGGAAGAAGAAGGCAAATAGACGGCAAGTCCAGCATCACTGCATAGGCAGTTTAAATGTTTGTTACATCACTGACAATTGTTGTGACTGGTCTACCAATTCTCATCACCTAAAAACCCATCACCAACCATGACCCACTACCTATAGAGACATGCTGCCTATCTCTGTTACAAAATCCTAGGAGAAAAGAGTTGCAAGCTCCAGTTAACACTATCCTGCACAAAAGAATAGGAGCAAGTGTGGCAAGCTCCATAACATGTCCTGCACAAAAGGAGGAGGAAACAACAAGCTGTTGGCTTCACTCCACAAAATAGAGACCAGTCAGTAAACTTGCAGAAGGATCTACATGTAGTAATGCTTGGCAAGCCATGTCCTAATCCACAGGACACGGTGTGCATCACTCATCTTCACAAAGCCATCACCTTGGGCCTTGTTGTCAGCCAGATGGGAGAAAGCAACAATAAGTGCCTCCTTAGTAAACCCTTCAGTGTACATCACTGCCCCATAGAGGTCTGGGTTGAGCACCTCAACCTTGGTCTCACGGATAGCAGCAGGAACATCCTTCACAGCCTCAGTCATGCTAGAGAAGACAACATGATCCTCCTCAGAGAGAATGGACCTCTTCCTCTTCCTAGATGGACCAGTGCCCATCTCCTTGGCCACATCAGCAAACATCTTGGCATGCTCCTCCATCCCCTTTGCTGCCTTCTCCTCATCATATGGCTCACTCTTCACATCAAAGTCAGAAAAGTAAGAAGGGCTCCCAAAAGCTTCATTGGAACCCATGGCATACTTGCCAGTTGCCAAATTGTTCCCAAAGATGGTTTCCATCTCCTTGTAGTGCACTATGGGCTTGTTGAGGAATTCTGCATCCTTAGAATGATCCTAGGTTTTTTTTCAAAACAAGTTAGTAAATATGAGAGGGTTTGAGAAGAAATAATTAGGGGATAGGCATCTAGGCAGACCTTGATGTGACCCAGATAGTGATCCTCTTCTAGGCTAATCATGCACACATCATCTACCCACTGGGCACCACTGAGTTCTCTCAGTTTGGACACTTTCACCCACCTCTGCCTCCACTTCCTCAGATGGTTATACACCTGAGTTCCGGTTGCTTCCACACCAGTGAACTCAGACAGGTATTTTGCAACCTGGTTCAAGTGCACCTCCTTGAATCCTTTGTCAGTTCCGACCGATGTTTGAATAACCTGGCACATATGCCTCAGCACAAAGGCTGACATTGCACTTGTCCAACGCATTGAACCCCCAGTGCGCTGCTCCTTAGCTGCAGACCTCCTTGGCACCCTCACCATCCAAGGTCACAACCTCATAAGCATCATCCAGGTCAATCCTAGGAACCTGCTGAGCCATCCCCTATTTTACCAGCCACAATTTGCCTCAGTAAGATTACCTTATATCATTATCCACTCATCATATATCATCATGGCACAGAAATGAAAGACAAACAACAAGAAAGGGACAAATTAAATCATCATTGCACAACTCATAGCCTAATTTAGTTAAAATGCATGAAGATCTCATCATTGCACGGAAAAGAAGATAGATAATTGGCCTCAGGAGATAAACTAACATCATTGCACAATTTCTTAGCCTCAAAAGATAAAGTATAACATCATCATTGCACAAGTTCTTAGCCTCAAGAGATAAATTATAACATCATCATTGCACAAGTTCTTAACCTCAAGAGATAAATTATAACATCATCATTGCACAGGTTCTTAGCCTCAGGAGATAAATTATAACATCATCATTGCACATGTTTTCAACCTCAAGAGATAAATTATTACAGCATCATTGCACAGTTGCATGGACTGCTATGCAAGCAACTGAAACAAACAAGTGATCACAACAAACAGCTAAGCATGGTAATGACCCCTATTGTTCCATATATCATCAGCAATTGCATCCCTCCAAAGACCCCAAGCCGCATTATCAACTACATCATCAGCTGGTTCTATAGTAGGGTTTGGTACCCATGACGTTGCATCAGGGAACAACTCATCCTCCCCATGCTTTACAATCCAGTTATGAATAATACAACAAGCTAGGACTAATTTGACTTGTGTTTTGTAGGGGTGGAAAGGCTTGTTGTCAAGAATACGAAAGCGTTCTTGAGAGCCCCAAATGCCCTCTCTACTGTGACCCTTAGGCTTGAGTGCCTCAAATTGAACAACTCCTTCTTGTTAGTAGGGTAATTCCCGCCACCATACTCTTTCAAGTGGTTTCTAGTTGCTCTATATGGCGGTAGGAACCCCGGCCGACATGCATAACCGGCGTCCACTAGGTAGTATTTACCTAAATAATTAGTTAAATAGGCAACAATTAGTTATAATGCTTATGTTCAATGTCAACAACTAAAAATAGGTCATAGGTACCTGGTGGAACCCTCAATCCATCATCCCTCTCTAAAGCATCAGCCAGTATGAGGGCATCATGTGCAGACCCCTCCCATCCAGCTAGCACATATGTAAACCTCAAGTTAAAGTCAACTGCAGCAAGCACATTTTGAGTAGGGTAGTTCTTTCTACCCCCAAATGCTGCTGAGATCTTAGCTGGCACTCTTGCATGAACATGAGTACCATCTATTGCACCAATGCAGTGCTACATGTAGGCAATATTTGTGATCTCAGTTTGTTTGGTCTACAAAGAAAAGTTGTCAACATTAGGTTTGTTTCATTACCTTCAAATGTGGATACCATCTTGGGCTATTCCTTATTTTTTGAGGTGTTTGACTTGATGGTGGCCTAATCAACTCTCCCCTTAGCTCTCTAACAGCATACAAAACCTCTCTGAAATACCTACTCACTGTTTCCATGGACCTCCTAAAGTTTTGGTGGATAACTCTAAATCTCTGATTATGCCCCACAACATGGAGAAACATGGCAACTTGTTCCTCCACATAGCTGTGTATAGTGTCTCTCAACATTTTCCTCTCCCTAAACAGGTTACACAGATTGAAAAAAGGAGCTCTACGCATACGCAACATGTTAATGCACTCAGTGTCATTGCAATTATATATATTTTTTGTTCAAGTTTGCCTGCCTTTCAATGTCCATTGCACTCATGGGGGCATAACTGATCCTAGGCCGTGAACTACGTGCTGCCCTCAACCTAGTCATCATATATGCATAAACAACAGACACAAAAGCAGCTGCCTTCAACACAAGCATACGTCTGTGATCAGAAGGATTCATCTACAACAATGCAATTTGCAAACACATGTCTCAGTAAGGTTGCAAGCAACAGATTGTGTCAATGAACATGTGCTCAGATTTAATGAGCATATAAACAACAGCTAAGCAATAACAACAGGTAAGACATCATCATTGTCAAAGAACATGTGCTCAGATGGAATGAGCATATAAACAATAAGTTAGCAATCATCATTGGCTAAGAACTTGTGCTCAGATTGATATATTAACATGAGCTGAGCAATCATCACTAGCTAAAACATGTGCTCAGATTCAATGCACCATAAATTAACAGAAGCTAAGATATCATCATTGGCTAAGAACTTGTGCTCAGATTCAATGCACCACAAATTAACAGAAGCTAAGATATCATCATTGGCTAAGAACTTGTGCTTAGATTCAATGCACCAGATATTAAAAACAGCAGAGGAACCATCATTGGCTAAGAACAATGCTCATATTCACAGTCACATTAACATCATCGGCCAGAGGAAGGAGTGGAGGTTAGACAAATATTATCGCGTACTGTCACAACAAATCCTCAGTCACCAGGACAAATTAACAGAAGCTAAGATATCATCATTGGCTAAGAACTTGTGCTCAGATTCAATGCACCAGATATTAAAAACAGCAGAGGAACCATCATTGGCTAAGAACAATACTCATATTCTCAGTCACATTAACATCATCGGCCAGAAAGGAAGGAGTGGAGGTTAGAGAAATATTACCGTGTACTGTCACAACAAATCCTCAGTCACCAGGAGCAACCAAAGCTGGAGCAAGATCATTGTAACACCCCGCCCACCAAAGCCGCATCGCCCAACCCTTCCGTAGGGGCGAGCACACATACACATAGCACCCTGCTTACACTTTCATCCTCGCTTCGTGTAAAAGGGTCAACCCGAGGGTGGTATGGCTGGTGGACAAAGGCTTATAAGTTGGCTCCACCCTTGCTCTACTAGCAATGTGGCAAGTAAACACGCGCAGCTCGCGCTCATGGGCCACTCATGGGCCATCCAAATTGGGCGGGTGTGACATTCACCCCCCTCAAAGAACCCGACGTCCTCGTCGGTCCAACTCACCCGTCCAGTGCCGACCCATATGCCATACTGTGTGCCCCATCCCAGGCCCACACGTGCATGCATATGTCCACACACTGACCGGAGCAAATGTCCAGAAACCTTCCCTCTTAGCGCACGACCATACATCCAGTGCCGACCCATATGCCATGTCGTGTGTCCCATCCCGAGCCCACACGCGCCATGCGCCCACAAATGTCCCGGAACCTTCCCTCTTAGCGCACGACCATACATCCGGTGCCGACCCATATGCCATGTCGTGTGTCCCATCCCAGGCCCACACGCGTCATGCGCCCTATGTCCGCACACCGACCCGTACGCGCAACCGCGAGGGTCGGCTCGATACCATTTGTAACACCCCGCCCACCAAAGCCTCATCACCCAACCCTTCCGTAGGGGCGAGCACACATACACATAGCACCCTGCTTACACTTTCATCCTCGCTTCGTGTAAAAGGGTCAACCCGAGGGTGGTATGGCTGGTGGACAAAGGCTTATAAGTTGGCTCCACCCTTGCTCTACTAGCAATGTGGCACTAAACACGCGCACCTGCGCTCATGGGCCATCCAAATTGGGCCGGGTGTGACAATCACCCGGTGCAACCAAAGCCAGAACCTACACAAATTGATAAGTGTTAGTACAAATCCCATCGAAATACCATGAAACAATGCAGGTTGTATGGGATGCATGCACAGATCGAAACACTAGAGGGGGCTTGCCTTTTCAACACCAACGAGGTCAACCAACACTGATCCGGCCCTGAAAATGGTACAACATTAAGCAAAACACCATTTTGGGAGGGGAATAGGGAGGTAAAACACAGATCCAAGCAGAAATCGAGTTCACCTGAAGGAGAAGAGAGGAAGAAACCAGATCTGAGCCGGATTCGAGGTCACCTGCGTCGGAGTGAGAGAGAGAACCCTAATGTTAGGAACTGAATCACTACAGATGGAAACCGAGGTCAGATGCGTGGGTGGGAGAGGGAGATAGTACCCACCAGTCACGGCGCCGCGGATCTCGACGACTAGGCTCCAGGAGACAGATGACGAAGTGGAGAAGAAGATGGTGAGCGCGAGGTGGAAGAATGAGGAGAGGAGCGACGGAGGTGAGCTCATAACAAGGAGGGATGGCGCGAAAAGGAGGGCGGTAACCCTAGCTTTCCCGCGCGCGCACCCTCGTTGCCCGCATGCACGCGCGGAGCCAATTTTTCTGGCCGCCATCGCCCGCGCTTGGAGCTCCAGAGCCTGGCTGCAGGGAAACGGAGGATTTGGGCATTTCCCCGGATGCGGGCGGCGAGGGGGGGGGGGAATTGCAGCTGCGCAGCCTGGCTCGGCGGGGGTGCAGGCAACCAATTAACCCTAGCCTGCACCCCGTGGGGCTGGTTGGGCCAAAAACGCCAACCAATCGCACCCTAAGTTGCAGCATGGTTGCACGCACATGACACCTGATATCGTGATCAAGTAATCTCTACCATTTGAAAGTGCAACCAAAAGAAAGCACCAGATAGGGCCACCTCAATTGTAGTACAAGCACAGTTGGATTCAGTTTCAACGACTCAAGATTGCACATAGGCACATCAAATGCTTTTTAATATGCGTTTACATTCACAAGTTATCTAGAAGGACCGAGGCCCATCTAACAAGCCCGGGAGAAACAACAGAACTCATGCAAGGGGGGAATAAATAAAACAACGGATTCCTCGGCTTCTCCCAAGTTCGCATCCCTTCCACCGAGGGGGGGGGGGAAGCAGCAGTTAGGGTTCCAAGATCCATCCTCTGCAGCCAACAAGAAATCGACGACACAAACAGGTAAATCTCGCACCCTTCAAACGCATCAGCTTCGCTGTAATCTTCCTCTTAGGTCCCCCGCATCGGCCGCCCCGAGTGCCGGTCGTCCGTCCGAGCAGTGTGGCCCAGCCTCTACCTCCCCGGCTCGACCCCATCTGTGCCGCCCACGCCGCCTCGCTCGCCATTGACTGTCTCTGGCTGCGACCCCACACCCAAAAAAATGCTTCGCATCCTCACGTGCGCTTCAAAAAACGTCGCCGCCATGGCCCCAACACGCGAGGGTGGGCTCCGGCTTGAGCTCAAGGCGGCGTAGGTGGGCGTCAGACGAGCGGAGCTCCTCGCCCCGCGCCGTGCCGGGGCCGAGGTGGAAACGGGTTGGGTCTCCTACAACAACCGCATTTGGGGTGGACGGATTTGGCTGCGCGGGTCTGACAGCCACCATTCTGTCTCAGATATGTTTTTGTGCATTCCCAGCCATCCACTGCGTCGCTGCAGTCACACCTGTGGACTTGGAGACCACGCAGAACTAACCCTGGGACCGCGCGAGCCTGGCGCAGCTCTCCGGCAGGCAAGATGTCGTTTCCAAAGCTATCCTCCACCAAATCAGCACCAGCGTCCGCACCCTGCGTGCGTGCTTTGCTAAGCTGTATGCGCGCGTGGCCCGGTGTCAACGAGCTGACCACTGTAAGGCTTGACCCACCGGCGGGTGCGGCCAAACACCTCTCCAACCACCGTGCAGTCCACTGTCGTCACTGGCAACCACGCTGACCGAAACGTATTTCAAACAACTCACTTGAATTCTCCGTCCACCATATTCTTATTTATGAACGTACTTGTGAATTAATAACAATTGATTTTGTTACGTTGCATAAGTAGCTATCTACAACCAGAAAATATCATATGGAAACATACTTATAAATATACTGATGATGTTTTTATCATTCTGATGATGTATTTATCATTTTCGTGCAGTAACACAATCTCTGGACAAATATAATATAAGGGATCAAAAGTGGATTAAGAGGTAAATATCATTTCCACAATGAACTCCCAACATATTCTGCTTTTTTAAGAAAAGGATCTCCTAAATATATTAATTTACAATGTGTGTTAGAAAACATACATTTAAAGACTATTTAAAGCACTTGTGAGCTATTGACGTGCTATTAACTTCAATTAAATAGCTGGTTAAAACACAGTTGCTGTATTTGCTCTCGATTTCAAATTTCCCCTTCCCATTTTTACATTGTTATTTATGGATGTGTACCCTAGTATTTTTTAATGAATTATGTACATCTAACTTTCTTATGTTTGCTATACTTCTAGAATGACATTCTTTTTGGGACAGAGGGAGTACGCACACAAAGAAAAGTGCCTGCTATGCTGGATAACAATATCGAGACAAGCCCAAAAAAACAAAGGATAAATAGAATAAATAAAATGTCAAAGAACAATAACAGAAAGAGATTAGATATTTGCACATAGTCAGGAAAAAATCAAAACAACAATGTAAAAATATCGACGTTACTCATGCTTACTTATCATTGAATCATGGTATGGTTTCATATACAACAGATTATATTCAATATCTAAAATATCTTTGTTTCTTTACAGATCTAATATATACTTCAAATATTTAAAAACCTATCACTTTAAATATATACTTCAAATTTAAAAAAACATATTTGCTATTTACAACAGGAACTTGAAGATGACACTCCAAGGTTGAAAAAACTACGCTCACAGTAAAAGACCAACCAGCAAGTTAACAATTAAATACATCTTTTTAAATAAGCTAAAACTTACCAATAAATCTATTCACCTTATAATACCTTTGTTTCTTTACAGTTCTACCTTTTGTTGTGTACAAACAAATCTTTTGAAAAATTATATGCTGCAGATTGCTTATATAGAAGCTTTTGGAATTTTGGAAAGGCCTCATCTTTTGTCATGTGCATATCCTGCACAACTATGATCTTTGGAATTTTGGAAAGGACTCATCTTTTGTCACATGGGTAGCCTTCACAACTACATCCTTTGTATTGACTGCAAGGTTACTATAGACATCTAATCTATTAAACTTAGGCCCTTTTCCATAATTTTTTGAAAACCTAGTAATTACTATGTATCTGTACTAAGTACAAATAAAATCACCCCTTCAGTTGTATACACTTACTTTCAAAACTATGTAATAGCTTCATGTCAATAACAATATAGGTCATGCTGTTACTCACTTTTGGAAACCCATGAGCTTCTCTGGACACAATGAGGAGACCGTTGATTTCTACAAGCATGAAGAAACTAGCAGCTCAGATAAACAGGTCCAGTCCACTAAGAGCAACTCCAACAGTTTGGTAAATCAACTTGGCATCCATCTAATTTTGGCAAAACAAGAAAAATTAGCCTCCAATAGTTTGGCAAATCAACTTGGCAAAAATAGAAACTTGGCAAAACTCACCTCCCCGCGCGTATATATGCGCGCGCGGATCGTGGTTACCATCGTCGTTTCCCTCTAGGTGGGAGGGTGAAAAAAGAAATAAAGAATAGAGAAGGATTCCTGATGTAAGTTTTCAAAAGGTAAAATAGATCTGAGTTTGGCAAGTGAATCATACCAAATTGTTGGAGATGAACTCTTTTTTTACTTGGCATATCTTTTTACAAGTTGACAAAACACATGATTTGCCAAGTAAAATTTAGCGAACTCTTGGAGATGGTCTAATCTCCTTATATCAACTCGAATGTGCTACGATTATCAAATACTCATTTAAATCTCAACTGATGACCAAATCTCTACTTGGCCTTGCAGGGTGATAAATTGTAAATACAGATCTCACCCTAGAAGTCATTAGCCTAGCCTCCACATGATATATGTTTAATTAGTACTTCCAAATATTATCTCTGGGAATCGGTTTGGTCATGTACCACAAACAATGACAAGTGCTAGAATTTTAATCTGCAGTGTATACTTGCCTCAAAAATCTATATTTGTGTTCATTCTCACATGTCATTAATTATTGTTATCTTGTTCAGTTACTTGTTCCAATACTTTTTTTAACAAGCGGCCATTGCCCAACTATTTTTCAGTCGATATTCCAACATTGTCAAACCAAACAAAGCAAACATTTTACCTTAACGACAACTGTAATTACACATGGCTTATACCATCCTACACATGATCCACTGGTTTCATAAGCCAAAAAATGAAAAATAAAAAATCTAAATCGCGGCAACACCCCTGCCCTGCTTTCTAGTATATTTAGCTGAATTTTGAGTTTAGTTAATTTGGCTTTGCAGTTGAAAACTAGCTAAATCTGAGTGATTAAGTTAGAAAACAATAGCAGATTCCATGATGGAGTTTATGCCTGAGAGATAAATGTGAGGAGAGAGAAGCAAGCACACATGGCTTGAGATTTTGTTGGGATATTAAAAAAAATGCAAATCGAGATTGTAAAAAAAATCAACAGCATGCATTGCATGCATGCACTCAGCTAAACTAACTTTGCATGGGCGACTTCTTAATTTGGGCGGACCTGTGCGGTCGCTCCACTTGCGCCGCCCAATCTACGGCCCTGACTGTCACCTGGGCCCGCACCCTGTTCCTGCAGCTGCTCTTCGACTTCCTGGAGCGTTCCCCGGCGCGCAGCCCCGCCCTCGACGCGGTCGTCGCCACCGCCGTCGTCGCCATCGCGGTGGTCTTCTTCGTCGGCGCTGTCCTCGTCCACCTTTATGTCCTCGCCGTCCAGGCGGCGGCCGCGCAACCCTCGCGACCACCGCCGACTCCGTGGCGGTTCGTCGCTTTGGGCGTCATGCTGGTTTTCGTGTTGCTTGTTGTCATCAGGGTTTTCTTATGCGACCGGTTTATTTAAACCTCTCACAGGTGGTAGCGAATTACTGAGGGGTATAAATTGTTTACCGCTAGAATTCAAATTCCAAATCAAAATGGCCTATACAAACAGTTTGCAGCGGCTAACCGCAGTTTTTTTTCTATTTTTACCGCTCCGGTTTGAATAAAAACCGCTAAGGTTTGAATTAAAACCGTTGACAGGAAAAAGGGTCTCCGGTTTGAAATAAATGGAAATTTTGGCATGAGGTTAGCACATGGTAGTGTTAAATAGCACACCAAATCAATAATTTATAGTTATGCATAAAATACCACACCAAATCGTGGACGGTAGATACGGGCGCGCGTGGTAAGCCACCCAAACCGCGCGGTTTACGGCGGCTGGGGGGGCAGTTAGGTCGCGGCGGGGCGCGATCGCCGGCGGACAAGGGGAGTGGTCGAGCGGACAGGTGCTGAGGCGGAGTGTGGATTGTGGAGGCGGATTGAGGGCTTAGGGAGCTTCCCAGGGAGATATTTTGCCCCCACAGCTGTTGGGCCGACGTGGGCCTTAATTGGCCAGCCGGTTTTTCTTTTTATTTAACTTCTAATTATCGAAAAAATGATAAATGAAAGAATTTTTTTAACAAATTTGACACCATTAGCATCATTGCAACTTGAAGGATTTATTTGGATTTTTTGGGGATTTTTTTAAAATTCGAACTTTTCAAAACCCTAGCAGTTCTGTTCAAACCGCTATCGTGCCGCGGCGGTTTTTACGGGTACCACGGTATAAATTGCGGTTTCGGTCACATAAAAAAACCATGGTTGTCATAGAGATGCCCCTCGTGATGTTGTTCCTCCATGCCTTCTAATTCTATGGCAGCTAACAGCAAGCTAGCCGGGCAATAATTTGAGGGGAAGACTAGAAAGTACAGTAAGATGGTAACTGGTAGAAATGGGAAAGTGGCAGGTCAGGACGGACCGCAGGAGCCTACGGTGTACCCCTGCAGGTTTGGAATTGAGGGTGATGTGCATATCAGAGGAGTAGTAGTATTCCAAAAAAAAACTGAGGGAGTAGTAGTTCAGGTTAACCATTACCTCACAGATTCCCAGGTAGATCAGTATGTGCTCCGGTGATGTGGAAATGGAATGGACTTCTGGAGCGGTGATCCGGCGGCGGCATCCATGGCTATGAAGTTCCCAGTTCTCTTATTAGGCCTGAAGGAAGAACAGAGCAACGGGCCCATGGGCATCTCCTGATGGCTAGGCAAGCCATGAGCTATTAGTACTAGTAAGTAGTAACCAGCACGTTGTAATGGATGGTGCACTCTTACAATTGTGTTCTTGCCCTGAGATGGAGTATTTCCAATCTTTAGTACCGTTGGCATTTGTTGGATGCGAATGTTTGTGTGCGAGTGGTTGTGCTGGATTATGCACTAAACAAGTCCGGCTCAATCCTCCAAAATCCAAACTGCCAAAAGCCCAATAGATCGTGGCATGTTGGATACGATATGCTTAGTGGCTAATCAGGTAGGAGCACTTCATGTTAACCTTTGGTTCCAAAAAGCTTCCAGGCCGGCATACGCTCCCGCGAGCAGGGTTCACCATACCGGTCCATACCGGCCGGTATACCGCGATTTTGGAGCTACCGGGCCGGTCCGGTAGCCCCAAAATCGTGGTATACCGGCCGGTCACCGGTCGGTATACCACTCTCTAACAAAACCTGAAAAACCCCCCTCGAAAAACCGGCCGGTTTGACTAGTATACCGATCCGGTTTGACCGGTTTAAAAAACCGACAGTTCACGACGGTTTGGTGAACCCTGCCGGTGAAGCGAAACTTGTGGAGCACCATTCCGGCGAGCTGCGGCAAGCCACCTGTGGCATCTATGGTTCCGGCCGTGTAGATGGGCTTTGGTGAGTTAGAAGTTCATACCCTTATCCACCTTCTGGTAACTATATAGGAGCCATCTGAAGTTAGCGTGAAATCCTATACCTTCCGCAAGGCGGGATGGGATTGAAACTTCCAATGTTTGAGATTCATGTAAACATTCTCCTCCATTGGATCTCACAGCAAACCCTGGCTCCACTTGTGCTCCTCCCTCCTTTGGCCCGCACCGCCTCCCTCCCCCCGCGCTCTGTCCTGCCTCTGACTCCACACCGTCGTCCCCTAGCTTGCTTCGCCGGTCCTCGACACCCTCATGCCCCGCCGCTCCTCTGTGCCCCTTGTGCCCTCACCGCTCCGCCGTGGCCGACGAGACCCTTGCGCCCCCACCGCGCACGACTGCGGTCTACGAGCGCGATGGTCGGTGCGCCGCCCGGGGTCGGCCCCCGCCACCCGGCGCGTGCCACTCCGGCTCACCGACCCTGTGCGCCCAATGCGCCGCCGCGATGGGCCGCCGCTAGCCGACTGTGAAGAAGAAAGCTGTCCGTTGGAGGTGGAAGAAAGAGAAAAAAATGTTGAGCCAAAATTGTTGCATTTTTATGAAAAATGTTGTGGAATGTTTTGAAAACGTGTTGGTTCTAACATCTTTTTCGAAAAATAAATTAGTCCCGATGAGGTAAGACCGTCCCACAGGTTTCCATTAAGAAGAAGGCACCTTCTCCAAGCCTAGAAAGCCCCGGCATCGACAAGGGTATTTTTTATAAACTAGCTCCATAATTCGCTCCAAAAGGAATCGAACCTGGGTCTCTTGGTTACGACCATTCCTCAGCCCCTCTAACCAAGTAGACTAGAGGGGCTTTGGTAATTTTTTCGAAAAATGTTTATGCATTCTTTCCAAAAATGTTGGTCAACCTATTATAAAAAATCTTGGTTCAACTTTTTATTTGAAAAATGTTACAACATTTTTGAAAATGATGCAATATTTTTTAAAAATGTTGTTCTTTTATTTAGTAGTCATGAGATGGGATAGTTGGAAACTATTATTAACTAGTAGTCTTAAGTAGGCTTTATTGGGATGAAAATTTCAACTTTTATCCACCTTCTATTAACCACTAGTGAAGTGCACGTGCGACATCCATGTGTTTAAAAATACATATTTAATATGTTTTTATTCAGAAACATTTGTAATACTACCAAAATTTTATTCACTCAACTTAAATGGCAAAGTAACATATTTTGTCCATACACATTATTAAAACCATCATCCCATATCTTAAGTGCACCCAATTCGATGAAATCACCATGCTTTATCGAAAATTAAGACCTAAACAGAAAAAGGATAAAATAGACTATGATGTATGCTTTACATTTCTCTGCCAACAGTTGAGCGAGTGGAGGGGAGGTTAAAGGGAGGTGGAATTGAGCATGTAGTGGAATTTAGAACACACTAATTTCTTTTGCAAGCATGAGAAATTTTATAGAACTTCTTAAGAAATAGGTAACATACACAATTATATCGACCTTCTCATGCACAACTTCAACAAATATTGGGGTGCTCTTATACATCGCTTCAGCGACAAAATGGGAGGCGTCGCTGAAGCCTTGGAATTGGAGTGCATGCATGTAAAAGAAAATAAAATTGATGACATCAGCCACGTGCAACATTGTTTGAAACTAAAAAAATCTATAAATCACAAACCAAACATCAAAATTAAATTTCGATCGCACCATTGGATTTTTGATAATAAAAACTTCGAAACATGATCCCACTTGACTATATTTTGACATACTTTTTTATTTGTATTTTTTAATTATGGTTATATATTATGTTATCGCGAACAAAACGAATGAAGTGCCAGAACAAACGAGAATAACTGTCAAAACAAGTTTACATGTCATCCCGAACAACAAATGTGGTGTCAGAACAAGGGTAGACACATGTTATTATTATAGACAGTACAATATATTACTATAGCCATAACAACTTATTATCATAGCCAGAACAACTTATAATTATAGTCAGAACAAGTTTGAATGTCACCTCGTACAAAAAAGTGTCAGAACAAAACTTTATTATAGTCGGAACAATTTTGTGTGTCATCTCGAACAAAAACAAATGCAGTGTCAGAACAAGAGGTCAGAACAAGTTGTTATTATAGCCCGAACAAGATAATTATTATAGCGAGAACAAATTTACATCTCATCTCGAAAGGTAAAAATATTAATAGAGGAAAAATATTAAAAATAAAGAATATAAAAATAGAAATAGAAAAAATAATGTAGAAAGTAATAAATAAATAGGGAAGGAAAGAAAAAGGGAACCCACAAGAAAAAACGGAAGAGGAGAAAACAGATAAGGAAAAAGGAAAATCGAAAGGAAAGAAAATGGGAGGATCGGCGGAAAAAAAGAAAGAAAAGAGGATTGGCGGAAAAAAAAGGAAACCAGGAAGAAAAAACGGAGAAGAAAAAAGAAACAGAGAAGAAAACAGACAAGAAAAAAAGAAAGAAAAACAGAGGGGGGAAACTCGCCTGGACTCGCACGCAAACAGAGAAAAGGAAAGAAAAGGACTGCGCGTAAGACTTCAGCGACAGTTTGCGAAACCGTCGCAGAAGCTATGTAATATTCCCCCAATTATTGACTGAAATGAATGATGTTCTAGATTGTAGCGACACCCCTAAAATTATTATTATTGTAGAATAATCATAATAAGTGCTTCATGATTGAAATAAGCAAACTTTAACAAATTTACTATAATCACTTCTTTATGGATTTTTTTATCAATTCATATTACATCATAATAATAATGTAATATTAATACATATACTGAATCTGGTTTTTGGCACCATTTGACTACATGAAAATATTATTATATTAACGAGATCATGGATCTCTTTTTTTCATTTAGAGTTAGATGGTATTTAAATTTCAAAAAAGAGTCAGCTGGTATTGCTATATGTCAAAAGTCAAAACTTAATGTTGTTAAATGCCCTCACATCTTGAAAGTAGTCATTAATACATGTCCCCCTGTTCGCTCGGCTTATCAACCACCAAAGCAGAAGATTTTCTCTCGTAACGAACCAAACCACCAAAGAACTCACCAAGAAGATTTTCTCTCGTAACAAACCAAAGACCAGCCACAGCCACATGATACTAGTCATTTACAACTCTTCCCTCTTCTGTTTGCCAGTTTGAATGAATGATTACTAGATCGTCGTCTCTCACCTTTTGATGTGATGTAGCTGTAAGACTAGTATAAGTGTTCGCTAATACAGGTTCGTTACAGAGATAGTTTTGTTTACACTTCACACTAAGCTTCACTGCACCTACACCAGTTCTATGATAATGCTATAATACCTGCAGGTGTATCTTCAGACATGCATGGTGGTCGGTGGAGCGCATGTGTGTCTTCCGATTCTAAAACTCTCGGACTCGGAGACTTCCTTTCCACCTCCATTCTGCACTCCCTTCTCTCCTTTTTGTTCCCTCGCAGCTTCGCTACCGTTAATTCCTTAGCTGATTATTGGTAGTGCCTTTCCGCTTTCTATCTCGCATATCCTTCTTTTGTCGTGTTGTTATGTGTAACTGTCTCAATGGCGCTAGTGATCATAACTAAGCTGGCTCCTGGAACTTGACACTTGTGTGTCTTCGTGTCCCAGGAGGGCGAGACAGAGACAGGCCAGCAGGGGACGGCAGGCCATGCACAGCATAGAATCGAAACTTCTGAAGTGCTAGCGTGTGATTTCGTGGGGACAAAAGGTCGCGCGTCCACGCCGCTCCTCCTCGGCTCCACGGATGCTCTCATAGATTCTCTCTCTTTTTTCTCGGAAAGATGCTGGCCTTTAACCAAAGGTCAAGTTAAACAAACATATCAAGCAATGGCCGATGCATTTTTTTATCTTTTAAATTGGGGGCCTCGCTTTTTTTATCAAGTACACTTTCAGGCTTGTTAGTCCACAAAGTGGGAAGTATCATTGCCATCTGTGCAAAAAAAAAAACCCGAAAAGAAAAAAATAGAAGCCACTTGGACATAAAAGGGTCATGAGGTTGCCACTACTAGAGAAAGAATTATCACCAACAGGCAACAAGAACGGATCCGCTGTTTGGGGCGAGCTTGAAATCTAATGGAGACCGTTGTAAGCTTTCCTACAAATTTGAGGAAGGAAGGTGTTTGGGGGGGGGGGGGGGGGGGGGTAGACGAAGATTCTAGAACCGTCTCTGATCCAACACACCATCAGCACTTGTTTTTGGAAAGCAGTTTGTCTCTGATCTAACGCACCATCACCACTTGTTTTTTGAAAGAGGTTTTTACGGTACACAATACTACTATGTACTACCGTTTGAAAAGGGTCGTGAGGAGATCTTTTGCTGGGGTCCGTATAACAAAGTTGTCCGAGCAGGAGAGCAAGCCGCGCCCTGTTCGCTTGGCTTATCAGCCACCAGCCAACAGTACTTTTCTCTCAGAACAAACCAGCCACCAAAGAAATGAAGAAACCCAGAACTGCACCAAAGAAGATTTTCTCTCGTAACAAACCAAAGACTACCATCGCCCACCACCATCCGAACAGGCTGACACCTGCACTTGTTCTTGCTTTTCTTACTTGTACTAATTGAAAGACACTTGCTTCTACCAACTTCATTTTGCAGGATTATTCTAAGATCTATGTTTGGACAATGTGTAGTTTTCATTTTTCTTATGATACAAATCTCCATGGCTTCTTCGGTATGTAATTTCGTGGCTTAAAGATGATCATTTATGAAATGATGAATGGGTTAAAGGGTGAAGTTTAAGATTTGAAACAACTGTTTTCAGGTCCATCACATCACATAGGCACCCTGATTGTATCCACAGCATGGGCCACATTGTAGCATGCATTCTTCTTGCATGCGGACTTTCTTCTTTTTGTGATTTTCTTTGCTTAGTTCTTCTCATGACCACACAAATGCGCAACATAAGGACCGAAGGGTGTAAGAAAATCCTTTATGAACCATTTTGTGTGAGAGAAGGCCAAAGAACTTTCATTTCTCTTACTTAAGAAAAAAAAGCGAGGCCGTATGTTCTTGATTTTCTCATGCTCTTTCTTCAAGAAAGAAGGAAAAAGAGAGCTGCAAGCACAGGCTGAATTTAAGACAAAAAAAAAATAGAAGGGACAAAGCAGCTTCTCAAGCAGGCACGTCTAAAGACGCCGCAGTAACAGTCCTGTCTCATTCCTTCCAACAGCTCGTGCACCAAATGTTTGCTCTCCAATTGAATATTCTATCGCTCTGTTCCTTCAAAATATGCAAACTAATGAAAAGTAGTACATCCAAAGCAAACCCTTGATGAACTTCCTATCAGATTGCTTTTGATAATAAAGCCACCAATCCACTAAGGTTAAAAGAACCAGCAGTCCACTGGCACTATACCTAACTGGCCACCGGTTAAAGATACAGTGATAAACGAAAAGGATGGTTAGAAAGGAGATGCAAGGTTGGACTTATTAGACACAAATTGTGGCTAAATGGTTGAGTTGTAGAGAGAGTAGGTAGGTTACATACCTACTACTACAAAGGCATAACAGAGAGATCAGATTGTATGAATTTCTTCATTTCAATTTACACTCATTTTACATTTTAGAAGATTGTTGCAACATCACCTTCTACTTCTCACTTTATATGCCGTTGCTCTTTTGTCCCCGTGGGCAGCCAGCCCAAGTAGGAAAACATCAAACATGAGCTCCCTCTGTTCTGATTTATGACGCTGATTAGCTCAAATTTAAGCTAAGCAATGTCAAGTTAAAAAGAACAGAGAGTATACTTACGTTAAAAGGAGCCCCGGTAACTTATTAAACCGGGGATGCGGCTGGTCACAGCTGCAGGTCGCCGGAATGGTCCACGTGTCGGCTTGCGCCTAGTGACAAGGCCGGAGAATATCGTCTCCAATGTACTATAGGATCTTTGCACTTTGCAGTGTCACGCCGTAGAATCTTTGCATCAGCTGCCACAGCCCACAGCCATAAGGCGTGACACTTTTTATTTCTCACAGTATACTAAAGACCTTTTTTGGATGCTTGTTTCAGGGGGGGATCAAGCTTAGGCCATGTTTGCTTCCCATAAGTAGGGTGGCTTATAAGTCACCCGACTTATAAGTCGCACCACTTTAAGTTTGGCCTGTTTGTTGGCCAGAATGACTTATAAGTCGGTGGGCTCCACACGGGATGGTAGAGGAAAAAGTGCAAATAAGTCACTTTAAGTAGGGGTGGAGCTACTTATGCAACTTATAAGTTGGAAGACTTTAAGTCATAGGCTGTTTGGTTTCACACGTGACTTATTTTGCAGACTTTTTGCACTTTTAAGTCACCCTACTTACGCGAACCAAACGGGCCCTTTCTAAGCTTTATCCCAACCCCTCACCAAAACAAGCATTATTCCCTCTCCCCGGCCGGCTACTGGGTACCGGCGGTGAGGAACAGAAAGGCGACGAGGGGCACGGCAACGAAGAGAAGCAGCAGCGTGAAGCCCAGGACAACAGACCGCCAGAACGCCGCTCGGGAGACGGGCGCGGCCGGCGGCAGGGTGACGTGGAGGGCGACGGGGAGGATGGCGCCGACGACGAGGAGGTAGGCCGTCGGGAGGGTCAGGAGGACGGCGGCGACGGCCATGTCGAGGACGGGGCCGCGCGTGGCGGCCCTCTCCAGGAAGTCCAGCACCGGCTTCAGGACCTCCCGGCAGCCGAGGGCGATGTACAGGGCCGCCATTGCCACCTCCGGGAGGTCCGCCGCCATGTTCGCGCGGGAGGGGCGGAGTGAGTGAGTGGTTGCTGTCAGCTGTGAGCAGGCAGGCTGCAATGGGAGGAGAGCAAATGATTGGGAGCTAGTGAGGTCGGTTACCGTGGCCTAGGCTCTGCTTAAATAGAATTAACGGGTGCAGACATGGAGAGAGTAGAATTATAAGTTATCTGATGGAGACGGGTGCGAGTGGTGCTACAAATGGAGTGCTAAAGATTTCTTTCGTAAACCTGAGGGAGACAAACTCTGATGGTCTTCGTTTTGCCAAAAAAGAAGTGTTAACAGAGCAGAGATTCATGATCTGCAATTGAATGGCTGCCAGTACCTTACAAAAGCGTTGAATTGTTCAGGCGTGGTTATACTTGCACACTGAAGAAACGAATTGTCAGCAAATACATCAGGGCAGGGAGAGAGAATGTCAATGTGACAAAGCTGTACTATGTGCTAAAGATGAAAATCAGAATATGTACCGAGTATCAGGACACCAACTGTCAGGGAACCAATATTGTCATTTCATCAGTTTCGTCAGAAGATCCAAGCAGAGCAAGTCGGCGCTCCAAGTAACAAATTCCAAGTGTACCTGAACCCCAACATTGTCAAAGACAATCAGCAATGGGTCCAGTGGAACCAACTGAACCTGAACCAGACTGACAATGTTGAACAACTGCTCCTACATCCATGTAGTGTTAGTGTATCACCTTCAAAGTTTAGAACCCAAAAGTATACCTCAAGCTCAATGAGAGAAGTCAGTTCATTTCCCTGTTGATTCCAAAATCTTGACAATGTAGGAAGGCTCCTTTTAATTCTCCCAGATAAGAATTGAACAGGCCCTAGATAGAATGGAAGCATCAGGATATCCACAGAAAAAAATAAAAAAGAAATGAAAAATATAGAATATACTAGGGTTTCAATTAAATTTAAAATACCTCTATGCATAACTCACTGACTATAGAGAAATAAATGGTCACAAAGGTCAACTAAGCTTAGACTACATAAGCCGTATGTAGATAAGCCTCTTACTCGGGCTCCTCTACAGTGACCTACTCCCTCCCTTCTCGTTTATAAGACGCGCACGTATAACATTCAAACTTTACAATCTTTGACTACTAATTTACTCATCATATTTTTTGTTTTGTAATGTAAATTTGACATGGTTGAATTTGTATTCAAATGTAGTTTCTAATGATTATACGTTCATAACCACAAATAAAATAATATAAAAGGAATTAGTGGTCAAAGTATAGTTTGGAAGACCATGTCGTGTCTGCCCGCGCCTTATAAACGAGAAAGGAGGAAGTATTAATTATGACCACAGTATGCGAATAGATGCAGTTTATGCACAAATTTCCTGTGTTTATGGCACCCTATTTTAATAACATCTAGGATTAAACAGTAACATCTAGGCTCAATGCACAAGCATTAATATACTGACCGTAAGTCAAGCAAACCCAAGGTCAAGAAAGCCAAAATATCTTGTGTCCTCCATTGGTAAACGGCTTGTTCGTCTGACACTCCGACCACTAGTCAGCAGTCATAAATTTGATTGATAGTTGCAAAATCTCCTTTAAAAAAAGATTGATAGTTGCAAAAGCCCATGAACCGATCAAATTAGAGGGAAATAATCCCAATACCCCATTGATTAAATGTCTGCAAAACACACAAAAAAATTAGTCTTGCATGTGCTTAGATAATTCATTTTTAAGTAAAATGCATTAAAGGTCCATCAACTTCTAAGAGAATGTCACTTAGGTCTATCAACTTTGGAAATACATTTTTGGGTCCATAAATTTGTTGAGTCCTTCACCAGAGGTCCATAACTGTCCACATATACTTCTAGAACTAACATGACATGACAACTTGACTCGAAGAAGCACCTTCTAGTTGAGATATTTTATAGAGAAGATTATATACCAGAGACACATGCTTGACATTCCCCGAGCTGAACGGCGGCGACCTCCTTCTATGTACGGCACTGCACGGAAAGAGGTTGCCGCAATTCACCTCGGGAATGTCAAGCATGTGTTGCCCATAAACTGCTCGATGAAATATGTCACCTAGAAGATGCCTTTTCGAGCCAATTTATCATCTCATGTCAGCACTAGAAAGCATATTGGACAGTTATGGATCTCCGGTGAATGACTGAACAAATTTATGAACTTAGAATGCACTTTGAAAGTTGATGGAGCTAAGTGACATCGACCTCTTGTGCATTTTTTTGAAACGATACACTGATAAATTTTTAACCATCTATTTTTTTACCATATAATGAATTTGTATAGAGGTAATGTCCAAAAGAAAAGGCTAGCGGTTACAAGAGTCCTGGTAGCACCTCAGTCCTGGGTTCGACTCCCTGTGGGAGCGAATTTCTCAGGATTTAACGGCGTTTGTGCTTTCAGTGGTAGGCGACATTCCCGTCGACAGCGAGGTGCCTGTGGTGACTTCGTCAATCTTGAGGAATTGCCGGCACAGTCTTCAAAGATGCTCCTAGGGGTAGGGTTTGCGTGTGGGTATTCATAGGGATGAGTGTGCGTGCGTTGTGAGTGTCTCTGATGTACTGTGTAATTCGCGAAAAAACATATATAAAATGTTCAAGAATAACTTTCAGGCAAGGCCCATACGAACTATGTAGGATTTTAACCACCTGTTTCTCGAGATGCATGAAGTGCTTCAAGCACGTACAACTCTGAAAATAGCTATGGGTGAGCCCCCCCACCCCACACAAGAACAACTTTCGCGGCCATCTTTGCTATGGGAAATAAAAAATATTTTTTAATCATTTTGCAAAATTATACAACCGTTTCAAAATTTATCAGATTTGACCAGCAAACACCATGGCGCACGGCAGCAGTCATGGATCACGGCGGTTAGCCTTAACACCGTGGGTCACAACGGTTGTAGACGGCGGTTGCAGAAGCCGCACGGCGGCATGCAGCGGCCATGCAACCGCCGTGGCCCACGACGGTTCCATGAGCCCAACCACTGTGGCCCACGGTGGTTGGCTTTTAAAAAAATATTTAGAAGAGAAAACACACACATTTGCAATGGCATGTATGGCGCTTGTACAACTCTAACAAAGCGCCTTACGTACTGATAACATGCCTTAGGGAATTTAGAAATTTGATTACAACATTTCTAATTAATCTATTTGTACGAGAACTGCCCAGAGAGCATAGAGCCACCGGAGTGCTGGGACGACATGTAATAGTACCCGACTGGGGGTGGAGGTGGTGAAGGTGGAGGGGACCAATCTTTCGGGGGGAGGTGTTCTTCTTATTGCATTCACAAGTGCAGGTCGAACATTTGCAGCACCGGTCGTCTCCTGCGCTAGACGATGGATCTAAAGAAGCCAGTGCATCTGACAGCTCACGCTTCAGGTTGTAGATGACGGCGTCCTTGAGGTAGTCGATGTACTGTTGATAGGGATCAATAGCTGGTGGATCCACCTATTGTGAGAAACCGCAGTTCTCTGATTGGGTGGAGTACTACAACAGGCAAGAAAACGTTAGCAAACCAAAGAAACATGATGAATAAATTTGTGGACATTACTTACCCATGCATGTGAGTAGTGCCAGAAACGACGACCAGAGTTGTTCCATCCCTGGTACACTTGCGTCATGCAAAACTCACCGTGTGGACACCTAGGCCACAACATCGTTTGCTTCTAACATCACGTATCAATCTGAAGTCACTCTTGCCTTTCAGTGGGAAATTGGCTTCGAAATCTTCTGATTGCTGATGCCACAACTCATCCCTCTCTCTTCCTTCTCAACCCTAAACCCTACAAATAGGACATATTTAATACTACAGATCTAAAGAAACACAGTGAATCACTAATTACGCTTTCTAAGTATAGGTGCTAAAAGGGTTGAAATCGACGAAATACTTACAACGAAGTGAAGAACCGGAAGAGCTTCATTACTCCACCCCCTCACTCTCTTCTCCTTCCCAACCCTCTCTTTCTTTTTTTGGAATTATTATGACATTTTTGGGCTAATTTTCGACTCTTATAGGCGCCAGGAAACCTACCGACATGGCCCACGGTGGTTGCACAACTCAACCGCCGTGGCCCACGGCGGCTAGGCCTGCCGCCATAGCGCACGGCGAATAGGTCTCAACCGCCGTGGGCCACGGCGGCTGGCCTTCCCACCCGTTGGGCCTGCGGCCGTTGGCCCAACCGCCGTGGGCCACGGCGGTTGGACCTGCAACCGTTGTGGTACACGACGGATGGTGGTAAAATCTAATAAATTTTCAAACGGTCGTATAATATTGCAAAATAATTAAAAAATAAAAAATGGCAAATCCTGAGGCCTTTGATGCATGTTGTGACAACCCGCCCAGGAAAATACCGTACTATCGCCTAAACCAATCCACTTTGTCCATTAAGCGACAGTAAAGTATCACCCTGTCGTTAGTTATCGGGTTAACGCCCGGTGAAATCACTTACATAGCAACAAAGGATCGACAAATATGCATTAAAACTCACACGAAGGCGAGTCCAGAGTACAAACAAGAATTAAATTCAAAATTACCCTAAGGGTTTAATTATTACAAACCATTGTTCAAGACAAGAAGTAAAGGTTCAGAGTTCGAAAACAGCGGAATAAAATAACTAGCGCAACGTAAACATCACAGGAGGTCGTCCATGATACCATCACTCACCGCCATCCACCCATTCCAGCTCCCAGCCGGGTGGAATCTCACAAGGCCAAACAACACCTGCAACAACATTTATAAAGCAAGGCTGAGTATACTAATACTCAGCAAGACTTAACCGTCGGGTGATAACTACATCACCAAACTCTAGACATGAGGGGCTTTATGGCCGGTGTAATTCTTTGCTGAAAAGCAATAAAGAGTATGTCCTTACTTTTAATATTTTCGCACAAGTTCTAGTTGATTACCATTTCTAAGTGTGCCCACTAATTCAATCAAGAATTGTACAAGTAATTAATTCAAGCAGTAAACTTCACTGAGTTCCATCATTAAGGGATACCATGGCCAGTTGATTAAGCAGTCTCAGATAACGGTGAGAGGCCGACAATCGATTGATTTAAACCTTGTTTATTAAGCAGTCTCAGATAACGGTAAGAGACTGACGATCGATTGATTTAAACCTTGCAAGGTAGATCTAAACACATGGTAGGGTGCCCCCGCGAGGACAACCACCAGGTGGTTCCCATCTTTCTTCGGTTCGGGATCGGAACCTACAATCCTCGGTACAAGGCTTACTGGCACATCACGCCGGACCGCCCAGACTCGCACATGTACCCCACTGTTGTAGGCATGGGACACATCAGGTGTCCTAGGGGTAGTAGGGATAGGTTCCCTTGCCGCGTCAATCAGGTACTAGGCTCACCGGTCCCATTCCCCACAAGTGCTTAGTACGTTCAAAAGCTTAGCCCACGAAAGCCACCAGACCGGAGCCCAAATCCCATGCTCTTACCACATGAGCAATCCATTTATAAAGATCTTATGATTCCAACATAAGAACCAATTCTCGCGAGTGACGAACATCACTCGACTTCTACCGGGTCCTATAGCATAGCAGCTATCGACCTAGCATACTAGTAAAAGAGCATAGGTACCCAGGGATCATGCATCTAGGGTTTCATTCAACTCCTGAAACTTAAATGCACAAACATAGCAAGGATAATTGCATAATTTTAAAAAGAGGGTTAATGATCCGGGGCTTGCCTCCGCTGGCAAGGTTGGCGTTGGGCCCTTCTGGACTTTGGTCCAGGTCTTGCTCTACAGCGACGTAGTGCACGTCTTCGTCAGCTCCTCCGCCTCCTCCTTCCGACACACGTGTACAACTACTGTCGGGAAGTTCTACACGAGGACGCAAGTGTAAGATTTAATGGACGGTTTTCATTCAATTAGTTACAAAACAACATATGACAACCATAAAGAGTATGGTTAGCCATATTCACCTTGACAAACGCACATTTGGTATAATCTTTCTATTAAAGTAATTTCCTGTGGTGCTTTATTATTTATTCTTTTTGATAGTGACTGTGTACATATTTATGCAAATAATTTAATTTAAATTCACAAATAGCAAGGGGTGGAGAAATTTTGTCTTTAACATGATTTACCACACAATATGAGGTCATTAGGTGAGTATTGGTGATTTTCCCAATTTAAGTTATTATTAAGCTTTAAATGACTTCCATAGCTTTTATTCAAAAATAAGTTCATAAAATTCAGCAGGGGTGTTTTCCAAGCTCTACAAATCTAAACAAGGCTACTGCACACATATGCACACTTAGGATAGCTAGGAAATTAAATATACCGAAAATAACAAGGGCTAGCTACTAAAGCAAGATAAATGCATATAAAAATAAATATACATCAAAATGATTCCAACTTTCTCCCACATGATATCTGGTCAAAAACTAAGCTAGGCATGCAACATATACACCTAGAGCTGCTATATATCTAGGGTTATGCATTTACAAAGAAAACTAGACATATTTCAAGAATAAATATTTCTGCTAAAGATAAAATTGCCATTAGTTTACCAGAGGTGGGTTTATGCATAAAAAGGTTATATCGAGAAGTTGAGCACAAAAATATATTTATTTTTAGCTACAAAAATCATTTAGACAGATTCTGCATAATGATAAAACAATTCATATAAAAATATTTACAACATAACTTTGTGCAATTGTCGGTACATAAGCTAGGCATGGCATAATACACAATATATCCAAAAACTAGCTACCGATCACATGTGGATCTGAAGATACAACAGATCTAGGTTTATCAATCTTCTATTTTTCATGAAAAAAATATCAGGAACAACTATGGTCATGCTTTACAAAAGTTGTAGAGTTTTTCACAAGGAAACCAACAAAATTGAGTTTATATTTTTCTGATTTTTCTGTGATTTTCTACGAATTTTCTAAATTTCAGCCAAAACCAATTACTATTTCAGATTCGGTTTTACCGACAGGCCCCTGGAACTTTTGATTCTTCACAAAAGTACCCCTCGTTTACACAAAACACCCTAACAATTTTGAGTTCTCAAAGCAATGTGGCCCTTGACCACTAGGAGCGGCGCGGCCGGCCAAAATCCGGCTGCTCCGGCGCAGCTCGCGGCCGGGGAAGAGGTGGGGGGAGGCCTAGGGGCTCACCTACGGCCGGTTTGTGGCCGGAGTTTGAGTCGGCATGCCTCCGGCGACGGCGTGTGGCGGCGGCGGGCGGCGGCCGCCGGAGCCTCTCGCTCCGGCGATGTCGCGGCGAGGCGGGTTAACGTGTGGCGCAGGCGGCTCCAGGGGATCCTAGGGGAGGTATAGGGGCGGCTGCTAGGTGGTGAAGACACATGGAGGCGGGAGCTCGGTGACGCCGGCGGCGAAGGCGCACGGTGGAGCGGGTGGAGCGGCGGCGGCTCATGCGCGAGGCGAGGAGGTGCCCTCCTTTAAAGCCGCATCCCGCCCACGCCGCGAAGCTAGCCGCAGAGCGAGAGGGGGGTCCGGCACGCGCGGCCGGCGAGCTCGGCCGGTGGGCGGCCCGGCCCGGACCGCGCGCGGGTGCGCGGGGGCGCGACACACGCGAGGGCGCGGGCCCTTAGGCGCTCGGGGTGCGCACTACCTCGGGGGATGTGGGGCCTCGGGATGCGCGGGTCGGGTGGGGGCCCGGGCGTTGAGATGGAGGGGACGCCATGCGGTGTGGGCGCGCGACGCTCTGGAGCGCGGGAACGCAGCGGCGCAGCGCGACGTCGCCCAAGATGTTCCAACTAGCCCTGTTCGACTGCCAATTTCTCCAAAAACTTGAACTGAAGTGCACTAAGAGCCAAGAAGCAAAGTTGTAGATCATTGATCCCTCTACAACATTTGCAAAGGCTGGCATATGTTTCGGTGAATGGTTTGGCTTGGAACGTGTGACGAAGTTCAGGATTTTCTATGGTTCAAAACACTACTCAAACGGCCTTTGACTGAGTTTTTGAGCTCTAATACTTCAAAATTTGAAATGCCACCAATTGGGAAAGTTGTGTTCCTCGAAACGAGGAAAACTTTTATATTGGCTGATTTTGAAGTATTTAAGCAAAATTTGGAGAACGTGCCAAAAGTTCTAGAAATTGGTATGGACACCAGGGGATTTGACCAGGGTTTGACTCGGGTTTGACCACTAATGATTGTTGACTTGATTAAGAGGATGATTAGTGATTGTCGGCTAAGTTTTCGAGGTGATGACCCAGGTTGACCAAGGTTTGACCAAAATCAACGAGTTTGACGATGCTTGCTCGGTCATTAGCAATGCCAATTGAAAACCTGGGCGTCACACATGTGCAAACAACCTTCACACCCTGAGATTTATCTCAATCGCATTAGAGCAGCAGCAGCGTGTGTGCGCATTCAAGCCAGCAACTCGAGAGACATGTCCCGAGGATAGTGCTCACCTTGTTTTGCTCCAGCGTGTAACTCTAGGATAACATGTACGAAGCCAAATATAAAACTCACCATCTCTGAATGTCGAGCCAGCTTTTCTCCTCACCTCTCTCTACCCGTCCCGTCAGCTTTTTGACGCAGCAACGCTACGGTACTGCTGGCAAGCGCATCCTCTCCAGAGTTAAGCACCCCTAGAAAAACAACTGCATCTACTCTTAGAACCAATCTCCCGGATGATCGCCGCTGAGTAGTACCTAAGCCTTTGGTAATCTTTGTCAGTGAGCGTCTATCGAATTCCATCACAGTGGCGCCTGCAAAACAATTAAACCCATGCGGTCGATGTTCCCGATGGAACACAACAATGTCGGCCATGTCGCGCATGACCTCCAGTTCATACTCCTTCCATCCGGCTATCGGAGGAGTGACTTCTCGATGAGCACCTGCCGCGTGTGTGACGCGGCAATGCCAGCCCTGCCCCTGCAGATCTCCTCGAATTCGGTCCTGTTGTAGGCGATGCCGCGGCCTGTGCCACCGACGTGAATGCGGGGCGCACGATGAGCGGAAACTCCCCGATGTCCTCGGCAATGGCGAGGCACTCATCGAGCGTAGTGTCGATGCCGGAGGGCGGCGTCTTGAGGGCTGAGGCTGATGCGTTCCATGGCCTGCTTGAAGAGGGTGGCGGTCCTCGGCGGCGCGGATGGTTGCGCCGATGAGGCGCGCCCCGATCCGGTCGAGAGCGCCCGACTCGGCGAGCGAGACGACGAGGTTGAGCTCGTCTGACCGCCCATGGTGGGGAGCAGCGCGTCGGGGAGATCGGCGTCATGGGCCCGATGTAGGTGCGGTGGGCGAGGCCCGATGCGGATTGGAGATTTGGAGTTAACGAGCACCACCTCGTAGCCCCTCCTCGGCGAACGCCTTCACGCCTGCGTGCCGGAGTAGTCGAACTCGCACGCCTGACCGATCACGATGGGACGCCTGCCAGCCGGGCCGGCGTTGGTCGGTGCGGCCGGGAAGCGGCGCATCGTGACGGCGGCGTCGCCATCGGTGGAGGCGGCATTGGCGCGCGCACATAGAGGGCGCCAGCGCGGCGAGGAACGGAACGGCGCGCGACGGAGACGCACCGGTAGGGGACAAGGAGGTGGCTGCAGCGGTTGTCCTGGGATTGGGAAGGGTGGAAATCTGACGGAGTAGAGAGCGAGGTGGCCATGGTCCATGGTGGATTGGCGGCGGCATGGGGGGGGGGGGGGGTGTTGGTTTTTGGCGTAACATACATACATTGCTCACATTTTATACTAGTATATCGAAACATCTTTTCTCCATCTCCAATACCAGACTGAGCGAGATGAGGAGGACACGAATGAAGGACTTGAGGAGGTGTCCAATATTCATCGCTTTCTTAGCCTGAGTTTTGAGTTTTTATTTTAAAGTTGGAATGGTCCAATACATGTATAATTTAGTAGACTTTCACAATTAGGGATGCAAGCGGCGCGGGCCACGCCGCTAACCCACTGGGCCAACCTGCGCCGCCAGCACCCACTAACCCACAAGCAAACCCACATCAAACATGCGGGTCCATGCGGGTAAGCCGCTCAGCCCACCTACTCCTGTGTATCCGCCCGCATCGTGTGTATTCTCCACAGTCCGCATCTCCATCGTCGTGCCGCCGCTGCGACGGGGAGTCCTAGTCCACCCTGTCCAGCCTCGTGCCTCGCCGGCGCTGCCTCCTACCCCGCCCTCGGTTGCAACGCCATTTGTATCGATACGGCCCCATTCGTCACCAGCGCCGGCCGTCCCCCATTCGTCACCAGCCCCTGGCATGACGACATTGACAACAGTGTCGCTGGTGGGTCGTCCCCATTGGTGCCGTCACCGCTGAGATCTGGAGGTGAAGAGCTCTTCTTCAGCACGGGAGACAATTAGGGAATTGGAGGGGAAAACGCAATCACAGGTCAGGTTTCTTGCCAAGAATCCTATCGATTTTGCCGATGGTTGTGATTTGATCCTGAAATTACAGTTGCATTCTGATACCCTGCTCTGGCATGTGGTTCCTAGTTATCCATTCGTGTTTTATTGCCAGCCACAGTGTTAGCTTGATAAATCCAACTAAATTACGGTTGTGTACAGGAAGCAGTGTAAGAAGCAAGCAGAATGACGCTATTGCCTTAACAGTAATGCAGGATGGTGGGCATATATACTTTGCCTCCTTCCCGGAGGAGTCTTGTTAGTAGTACTGGGATGGGATCCATGGAGACTCAGAATGCACGGAGCCATGACTGTTTGCAGCAGCAACAGCTTATTGTCGTCGCTGCTGGGGTGACCGAGCGCTTGGATGCTGCACAATGACTGGTAGAAAAGTTTTCTCGCAAACATTCCAAATAAGAAATGAAATAAGAAATGCTTGAATGTTGTTCTGATGAAATATTCCAGATAGTTGGTTTGTCTTGAAACTGTTTCAGCCATGTTTACTATGTCCTGACCAACAAATATTTCAAATAAGAAACACTCGAATGGTGCTCTGATGAAATAATGTGTTGTTTTTTTAACTTGACAGTAATGCATCAAGCCAATATTTTCCTGCCATGTTTTCTGATGTAAGCTACATGTTCATTGTGTTTACTTTTCTTTCTTTCCTTTTTTCATATGCTGCTACTGCTGCATGCAGGTTCCAAATTTGAAACTGACAGGTCCTAGCCATGCTATTGTGCTCCACACTTGAGCTTTTTATGCTAATTTCTGAAACTTTGATTGTTTTACAACTATGCTATCATTTCTTTGTCAGCTAGGTGTTTGAGGCTGATTTTGAATTTTATTTGAAACCGCATCTATGTGTTTGATGTGGAAGAGGGGAAAAACTCAAAAACAATGACATTCAAGACTCCTTGTTCTAAAAGTACTCACACATTCTTGTGATGGTTGGTCGAAACTTAGAATGTATTCAAGAAGATGTAGAGGCAAATGGTGAATGGCATGTAGCTTAAACATAATTTTGCCTCAATGTAATATAATATAGTGCCTCAATGTAATATAATATATTATGTAATGTTTAATTTATAAGCTTCCACTTAAATAAAGTGGACGCATGCATTATTTCAAGGAAATCTAGTGGGCATCAAGCTCTTCGTTTGATTGTTTTGCAGAGAGATGTGATGGTTTAGCCATTTCGAATGTGATCAGCTTCGATGGATTGATCAGGATCGATAGAGAAGCACACATGAACTAAAACGATTGGGACGTACGGTGGCTTGCATGCTTGGCTCTCCTACGCTACGCGGGGCAGCCAGCACCAGCAGCAATTACTCATGCGGGTAATGCGGGCTGCCGCAAAAGCCCGCACAAACTTGTGGTCACTTGCGGGCTGCCGCTTTAACCCGCTTGTACATTTGTGGGTTGTGCGGGCGGGTGCGGGTAGTCCGCAAGCCGCCCCGCTTACATCCTTACTCACAATTCATTCAAACAAGCATTTTTAGTTTGAATTGTAAAAGTATTTAGTAAAATATTTTAGCTAAAAATGCCCATGAAGTAATTGGTTATAAGATTTTAAATAGTTTATCTAAATTTAGAAGGAAAATAAATACCTATCCTCTAGGAAAAAATGCTATGAGGTAATAACGTGTTATCTCACCTATATGATTTTTTTGTAGTTTATGCTCACATAGTCATATGAGAAATGAAAGCGTGATGCTTAGTCATTAACTCATTATGCTACCTAGTACTTCTTTTGTTCGAAATTATATGTCGTTTTAGCTTTTCTATATTTATAACTTTTTCTATAATTTTAGATATACACTATATCCATATAAATAGTACTTCCTTCGTTCCAAATTGTATGTTATCATTACAATCTTCTCAGAGAATCAAATTATTTTATATTTGACAAACATAGAGAGAATTACAGAGATTTATGGCACTGGTCATATATACTGTGAAAATATATTTAATGAAGAATCTACTCCCTCCGGATCGATTTACTTGACGTTTTGGACACTATTGATAAAATTAAGGAGGCTGTGCATTTGGTGCATTTACACGGTACACTCATCCCCTCACTCGTAGAGTCAGGCGGCCAGCATAGGAAGCCTCAAGCCATCATAGTATCCGGATTACAGGGGTAAATAAGGAAAATCAGATATACATAGCACTGCAGCGTCATGTATTTTGATAGTTTCTCCTTTCGCTTGCGGGCATCAAATAAAACGATCGGGAGGGAGTAATATGTGTGTGTGTATATATATATATACACACATACATACATACATACATACATATATATATATATATATATTACTTATTTGCTATCATAAATGTTAGTACTTTATTGTATAAATTAGGTCAAATTTGATATTCTTTGAATTTCTAAAAAAATTAGAGTGGCTGACATTTAAAACTACGTAAAAACTTCATATAAAAGTACCAAAATGAACTACTAATTCGAATAAAGTAGCAAAAAATTGAACTGCACTGAGTTAAGCTGACACTGCACTCCGTCACGTCCTGATCCGGTGGCCAACATGTTGTCAAGGGGTCGTGCTTGCTTTTCCGACTCTTCGCATATTTTTGGCTGATGGCAAGCTCTAGCAGGCCGTTGACCAGACTATATTTTTCGGAACCAAGTTGACCAACCTTCGTCATCTTGCGTGGGAGTACTTAATGCATTGACAGAGCATCAGATCAAACTGACTAATAATCATGTTGAAGATTGGGATTATATAAGGCGATTGTATTATATTTTAGAACTCTTCTCGTGCATTATCTTGCGCCTTGCGGGGTTTATCTCTGCAAACAATAAAAGAAGGGTTTATCTTGGAAGGCGTCGTCATTCGTCCAACTCCCAGACTCTTCCAATCATATGCAGACATTTGCAGTCTAATTCTTAAAACCTCTCTGCACTTACTTCTTCAATACAATAATTCCGTGACCTCAGGTCGTTGATCGAGCGATTGCATGACATCTTCTTTCACATTGGCCTTGACTAATCAAACCATCTTGCCCATTGTTTTTTTTCCGAATCTTGCCCATTGTTTTAGACACGAGCGAAGAACGGAACCATCTGCTGCTGCTGCGCTCGTCGTCATGGAATACCTGCACCCATGATAAACTTTTGCGACCCTTTAGCACCCCATTGGACACTGCCCTTCCGAGGAAAGAAACGTCTCGTCTTGGAAAATTAAACAGCAATATCATCGTAAACCAACCATATTTTATAGTATAATTCAAAGTATTGGACTGAGACTCTTTTTTTTTTGAGAATTGGACTGAGACAGTTTGCACTCACCTGCAGTACAGGATCGGAGTACTATAACTGATCGAACACATATCTGCAATGCAAGCAAAGCTAGCCAGCTTATTAGACGCCGAAAGCACCTCAGACGTAGCCTTCTTCCAACGGCATCCAACAAGATCGAGGCAGGAGCGAACCAGAGATCAATTAATCTTCATATAGTTCCTGCTGCTAGCTAGCGTGTATCGAGGTCGCGAGGAGATCAGACCAGCCATGCAGTTCCGCCTGGCATCGTCGCGGCGGAGGGCGGCGGCAGCCGCACCGGGTGCGCAGGCGAGCGGCCGGAAGAAGAGGATGGCGGTGGTGAGGCTCGGTGGCAGCGGTGACGGCGGAGGGAGCAGCAGGAAGAGGAAGCTCTTCGGCGTGCTGCGGCTAAGGCTGCGACTGAGGTGGCCGTGGCTCGCGGCGGCGTACCGGCGTGCGCTGCGGCGGCTGAGGCGCAGCTACGAGCAGGCCCTGCGCGAGCTCGTCGAGGGCAACGCGCTCGTGGGCGCGCTTCACAAGCCCGCCGGCGTCGACTGCGCCCACGCCGCCTCCTTCGGGCCCATGGCCACCGTCGGGTTTTGAACTTTTGATGAACTCCTGTCGGACTGCATGGTGATCTTGCGCGGCTTGAATCTTTGAACCGCTGTAGTACTTGCCTTTTATATGTGGACAAATATGTGTGTGCGAATTGAATGTGCATGTACATAAACACGTTTAACGACGTTTGAATTTGTGAATTTGATTTTGCATTGTTTTTTTGAGACAATTGATTTTGCTTTGTTTCTCGGGTATATGACTATATCTTTCCTCTCCTTTTTGATGAACACTTTCCCCCTTGTACTAACGTAAAACGGCTAAAAGTTCTTAGGGAAGCATGTAGAGTCAATCAAATGATCAATACATACACATTTATTTAGGATCAATTGATGTGTTATTTGTCTAGTTCCAATACATACACATTTATTTAGGATCCAGAGAACTGAACAAGCATCGTGATTAGTATTAGTTGTTACTCCGTAGTGGTAGTATAGACATTTATCACCATCACTATTATGTCTAAAATTCTCCAAAGACTCTAATGAGTCTGTCCAATTGGTATGAAGAATAGTGTTTTGTTGGTAGATTGAGTAGTGTTGTGTGAGGAATTAAGTCGAAATGAGTTGAGCCAAGATAAGCCGAACAAGCTTCTCTTTTTTTTATGAAATTACATAAGTATTTAAACTTTATTATTATATTTATATGATGTAATATTTATCATAATCATAAAAGCATATAAAAATAATCAATTGATACTATGTTCATTCTTTTTTTAATAAACTATTTTGGTTCTCAAAAAGATTGGATTAGATGGCTTAACCTAAATGTCATATATGTAACATCCGAGGGATCATCTATTTTATTGACCATCAATTCTTAGTCATGAGTAAAATGCATAGTTCACCAATACATTTGGCAGGCTATGTCACTCCTCGTACTTTCAAAATGCAATCTAGCTTCCTAGATTTGGACTTGGGTGCCACTTAGGCCACTGTACTCTCAAAATGCATATCTTACTCTTTACACTTAACTTTGGGTGACATATATAGGTCCATAAACTCTAACTCTTGAAATGCAATATTATCCCACTAATAAATCATACAGTAACAAAGATCAAAATTTTGTGCTTTCAAGCAAGCCATTATTTTCATTGGCATTTTTTTCTAACTTGTTATATTGCCCCTTTAAGTTCTCTTATTAATATTCATACATTAATTTATCTTATAAACCCTTAATTTTAATTTAATAAGTGCAAACAGGAGTTATTATAAATTTTGAACTCCAAAAATAATAGTCAAAATGACACAATCGGACAAGTTGGTCCTAATCTATCTTATGAATCCTTGAGTTTAGTTTAGTAAGTGCAACTACAAGTTATTAAAATCTGAACAATTTTCCAAGAATAATAATCAAATTGACATAGCGGGACAGTTTGATCGACTAGGCACTTTACACATTAATCAAAGGGTTAATTGGAAATATGCCTTACAACTATTGTTGTTTTGAGATATGCTATTACAATTCATGAAATTGGATATATGCCATTGCAGTTCAACCAGACTGGCAAATTTCTAATATCACTCTGATTGCAATGACATGTTTCCAATATCACTCTGAATTACAATGGCAAATTTCAGCATGTGGTTAAATTGCAATAGCAAATTTCCAATTAGATGATTTTTAATAGCAAATTTCCGATCTTTGAAAATTGTAATGACATATTCCAATTAACCCTTAATCAAATTATAATTGGTTTTATCCAATGTTGCAAATCGCGGGTTATAGAATTTAGCGGAGTCCTTCCAAAAAAGCTATAAGAGCTATAGCGCAGCTATAGCGGAAGATATAACCTTTAGCGGTATGAAAAAAGTAATAAAATTTAGACTTAAACATTATTAATTTTATAAATTTCAGCTCATATTTCATATATATGTGTAGGCATTAGTGAAAACATAAGTAAATCAGTCCTGATTCAGAAGACAAGTGATAAATCATAACTCATAGTTCATAAATGTCAAGTATATAAGTTCGTAGTTGAACCATAGCGGTGTTAGCGGTGCTAGGCTATTCAATTTAGTGGAGCTATTTCATGATATAGCGAAGTTAGCGGCATTAGCGGTAAAATATGCAATATCGTAGCGGCACCTGTCTCAAAAAGCTATAGCGGAACTATATCGAAGCAATAGCGGGCTATTTGCGTAAGATGATGAGCTGATGAGATTAAAAAACATGTCTTTGAGATAAGATGTGCTCACGTTTTTTCTCCACTCCGCAGGCAGCACCCGATCCTGTCAACGCAGTCGAGGCGAGCGGCGACTCTGCTTTCGTTCGGCAAGGCCAGCAGCAGCAGGAGCTCCCGCGGCCCTTGCGTCCTGAGCATCTCCGGCGGCTTGCGCGTCGAAGCAAGCAGCGGGGCATCCGGCGGCGGCGCCCACGCGTGCGAGGCGAGCCAAACCCCAGACCTCGACCGGGAGTCCGGGACACAGACGGGCACCAGCCGACGAGGCCTCCCGCCGCCGCGACTCCTCCGTAAGCCGCCGCTGCGCTGCCCAGCACCGGAGATCCATCAGGGGCGAGGACTGATTTCTCTTCGTTGGTCAGTAAATCACCCCTTCCTGCACTGAATCCCCTTGTCCAAAATCAAATCCAGGTCTGCTCCTTCTGTTGGGTTAGTAGTGGATCTGTGAGCTGCGTGGTGCCCCCCTACTTGCTGCTGCCATTAGGGTTTGGATGCGGTTTATTTCCAAGGACTGAACCCTCATGGCCATCAATTTTTGTCGACCCTGTGCTGAGCTTAATTTGTTCCTTCGAAATAAAGGGGGCCGTTTCATAGTTCGTTGCCCCAGTGCGTGTAGGAGTTTACGAAACTGCTATTAATTATGATCCGGCTGTGGGATACAGAGACCTCTACCGATTGGGCAGGCTCATCTTTGAGTTTGTTTGGTTGGGTTCGACTCACTAGGGACAGAAAGCAACATGACTTCACTTTTGGTTTGTTTATTTCACTGGTTTATATTATAAACATATTCACTTGTTCGTACCTTGTGGCCTTGATAAAGAAAGTACTGTACGCATATCAAGTTGTGGAGCAGTCAGAATTTCGAATTATAAATCTTCACTGAACTCTGCACAACCATCACATTGCTGACTCTTGTCAAACGGTAAATTGGTGCCTAGTGTAAAGAAAAGCAACTTTTGTTGAAATTTAGAGCACTCTGATTTTCCATAGCAAAACAAACATAGTTAAGAGTTCATAATGCAAACATACAGATAATTGCAATGTAAAGATATAATTCATGGCCACAAGGAGTGATGCACAATGTTTTTTTTCTTATTTGAAACACACTCCAGACCCTTGCATAATATATTCTGTACCTGCACAAATCATCTGAATTACTGCAATCCTATGTAGTTGAGCAGTTCAAGCAGAGCTGATGGCTACATCAGAGCCAGTACAAGAAAGTTTGATGCTGGACTACCCACAACCTAGTAAGCCTCGGGTCCTTCTTGCTGCTTCAGGAAGTGTAGCAGCTATAAAATTTGAGAGCCTTTGTCGTAGTTTCTCTGAATGGGCAGATGTCCGAGCCGTCGCCACCAAATCATCTTTGCACTTTGTTGATAGATCATCTCTACCTAGTGACACTGTCCTTTACACTGATGATGATGAATGGTCTACCTGGAAGAAGATAGGAGATGAAGTTTTACACATCGAGCTGCGGAAATGGGCCGATATTTTGGTGATTGCACCATTATCAGCAAATACCCTGGCTAAGGTATTTTTAGCGAATATTTTGGTGATATTTTTTACCCGCAAAAAAGTTTTTTTTTTTGCGTTGCGTGAGTAGCAAATTAGTTTCATTGCATACAAAAGGTGATGCTAGATTACTCTGTACAGATTGCTGGTGGCCTATGTGACAACCTATTGACATGCATCGTGAGAGCATGGGACTTCAGCAAACCACTCTTTGTTGCCCCAGCTATGAACACATTGATGTGGAACAACCCATTCACAGAGCGCCATCTTCAGACGATCAACCAACTGGGCATAATCTTGATCCCCCCAGTTACCAAAAGGTTGGCTTGTGGCGATTACGGAAATGGTGCAATGGCTGAAACCTCGCAGATCTATACTTCTGTAAGGCTTGCATGCAAAAAGCAACCTCATGATTCAAGCAGTTCACTTGTGATTCCTGTCAGTAACAATCAGCCATCAAGCTGATTCAGCTATCAATCTCCCCAACTGTTAAGCTTAGGAATTCGTTTTATCTGCAGTGTGCATCTGGGTGTTATTGTACTGACCAGAGTTGTAGTGTTGCACCTTTGGATCAAAGTACTTGTGAATTGTGATCTTTGCATCTGGTACATTGTTCAGGTTGGGTAAAAGCTGTTGCTACAGCCATAACTTCCTCCCTACTTAGTAATTGTAGTGTTGATGAGTCCGTTCAGTTTATGCTGTTTGTGAGAATACTCTTTATGCAGTCGCAACAAATGCTGCACTTTTCTATCATCTTTGATGTCATACTACAAACACTGGAAATTTGGGATGACTGTCTGACCATATGAGTGCTTCCTACTGTATCTGCCATTGATGTGTTCTTGCTGCTGCTGCTTCTTTCCCCCCCTCAGATTCTTGCCCATCAATGAATATCTCAAATTACCTGGTGTTGCTGTCTCAAACTTGGACAGCATCGATATATATCTCTTCAATTATTCTGGTCCTAGGAGCATGTTGATAATATTTTGACGGAGCTACACATCGCTGAGCTCATAATCGTGTGTGCGAGCAACATAAGCAGCTGCACAGATAGACACGACGGTCTACCTGCGGCTGATTTTGCGCCCATTTTTTCAAGTCCAATGGCTTACGGATCACTTGAAACGGGTAGGAGACGTGTGCATGGGCATTTGGCAGGTGCAGGAACAAAGTGAGAATGACATGGACAAGAAAATCAAAATGCCAGAAGAACCAGAACTGGTGGCCAACAAAAGATAACGAGACTCGCCAAGCTCCTGTGAGGATAAGCATCCGGGTTGGACGATGGCAACAACCAGGGCAGGGTCATCTCGTCTCCACTCTCCAGGTCCAGGTCAATCTAGCAATGAAGGAACGTTTTCATCTCTCGCCAGCGGGATGTGAAAACGAAAAATATAACTTTGGGCCATTTGGATAAGTGTGCTCATTTTTACCGCTTACTATTTCAGAAATTCTTATCGAAAACGCAGAAGGACTGCGCTTGATTGCATTACTGAAAATGCACGGGAGGTTTTACAACGTGGTGCGTCCAGCACTGAGGCTAAGAATTCACTGGGGGTCCTTACACGGCATATAACAATCAACAAGAGGGAAATGGGACTCATTGGGTTACCATTTCGCCAATATGTTTCGCGCCGGCTGCCACCCCACATGGACAGTTCTTGAAGGACCTGTCCTTGCAGCTGAATTGCTGTATGGGACTGCCCCTCTAACAATCTACCATTCCTTTTCCTCCCACGGGTGCCAAAACTCAGAAATGCATGATAATCAAAATTTGTACAATCTACAAATCAAACGGAAGAGCCAAAAAGCACTGACTTACCACAGATGTCTGCTGCAATTTGAACTACACCTGGCACCTTAGGTCAATATCGTCATTGTAATTCCATCAGATAATTTTGGAAAAAAGTACAGACAACAAGAAAAGTTAAAAGGGGCACTGGGTAAAAGTATCAAAAAAAAATCGTCGTGCTTTTCTTCGTTTTAAGATAGCGAAAGCGCGCGACGTGGTTGTTTCCATCGCCTCAGAATAATCAAGACAATAGAGAATAATCAAGGACAACAGGTTGGACTACTAATGTAATTTTTGCTAAAATCGCGGTGGATAATAAATCGCCGTCGTCGTATTGCCATTTCGATTTCGTAGCTAGCGAAAGTGAGTTGGGGTTTTTATTGCAAGTACATGTGCGCTATTCCATCGTAGCGAAATTCGATCAAGACGTGCGGAGCGAAACTGACTGGTTTTCATTTTTCAATGAGTATACCCATCAGTCTAATAAAGTCAGATGTCGTTCTAGCCACAAAGGTCCACAGCTCCAAAATCATGAGGCCGATTTGGTATTTTGAGACGCGAATCGCAGACCAGGCAATCAATGAGGTAGCTAGCATCCTTGAAAAGATTTCCTGGCCCTGAATTCGGTCATCCCTCCTCCGATCCACCAATCTGAATTGTGATTGAGAATATACGTGAATTTGTGATCCTGGAAGGAAATATCAACGGTGATGAAACGGAAGTGTGAACCTGCGTGCGGGCCGTGTGGTAGTCTGCGTCGTCCTCCTTAGCTTGCAGCCGCCCTGCAAGCCGGTACATTGAAGCCGACAAGAACAGGCGCGCAGTGCCGTCGCCGGCGTAGTGGTGGTAGTACTGTACCGTTCGTACCGGCTGTTCTCGTCGCGCGCCGGTCGTCGCAGCAGCACCTGTCAGCCATTTAACCACCGTCGCCCTCGCCTCGCGTTTCACCGTCAGTTTCGTCGTCCGTCGCGGCGTCGTCGTCACCCTCGTGTCCGGCGGCCGCGACCCGCACGGCCGCACCGGGGGGCAGAACAGCGAGACGCACGCGCACGGCACCGTGCGGCGCTGCCGGCTCGCCGGCGCGGGGGGCCGGGCCACGGCGCGCCCCGCGTCTTGCGCCTCCGCGATCGTGCCGGAGCAGACGCCGGACCTCTGGCCTCTGGTCCGGCTCCGCGGCGCCGTGTCGCCCGGCTCGTCCGTCCGGGGCGCCGGACAAACGAAACGTTAACAGCCGCGTCCACTCAAGCACACGCCCCCTTTCCCGGCGCGCCGCCGTCGTCCACGCGACGTGCGGCCGGGGCGATCGATGCCGTCCTGGTCCTGGACAGCGGACAGCCAAACGGATCGCTTTCGTTCGCAGGCAGCAGCTACAGGTCCATAGCACCAACACACGAACCCAGCAGGTGAGGAGATCGCGGGATCGGGCGATCCACAATTCCACATGGGACAACTCGGCATCACGGCGTTTGCTCATGTACCCACGTGAGCCTCGCTCGATCTTGTCCCGTTGCGGCGGCGGCTGCACAGAGACGCACGGGTACACAGTCGCTTCCTACAGTACACTAGTACTGAACACCCACGTCATCGTACTACTACTCCCCTCCATCTTCAGCACCAATCGCGCGTTGTGCAATGCTCAAATCTTCATCACGTTTGCTCGAATTTTCCTTCCCACCCCACGGGCCGGATCGGATGGTTTCGTGACGATCACCCCAGCAGCTTAAACAGTTAACACACCCCGTGATTGTACGTGTTCCTTTTTTTTCTTGAAATGGGAATGCCCTGAATCTTCACGTACGCCGCGGTTGCGCACGCTTGAGCTCACATGATGAGCCCGTGTATACATACTATCTGCTGTCATCGATCGTACGCCCCGTCACATGTGTCGTGTGCTGTTGTGTACCATGGATGATCATGGGCGTACGAGACGATCTGCGTCACATGATTCAGCCAAAGCATCTTTTTTTTTGTTGCCACATGATCGTGGGTGATGACCACAAGGTTCACAAAATGGCGGTAACCTTTTTTTCTTTTGACGTGGGAACGCCACAGGTGTGCAGGGTGCGGCTGATCAGTGATACGGCGAATCGGTGATACTCCTACCAACCAGGTGGTGAAACTCCTTTTCCCCTACGTGTGCTGTTCAGAATGCGTATTGTACTTGCCTACTTGGAGATGTCCGAAAATTAAGCTGATTTTTTAAATAAAGCATGATCTAGAAGCAACCAGTTCACTCTGACAAAATACTTCTAGAAGTAAATTACTCTCCGTCCGTAAATATAGGCATTCTTCGATTTCCATACACGTTTGACCATTCGTCTTATTCAAAAAAGTGTGAAATATAAAAATAATTATGATATACTTAAAATATATACGATGATAAAACATGTCGTAAATAATATTTTCATAAATTTTTTGAATAAGACAAATGGTCAAACGTGATCAGGAAAAGTCAACGAATGCTTATATTTAGGGACAGAGGTAGTAAAAGAAAAGGCGCAAGAAAATGACGACGTTTCACTTTCTTTGAATTATCCGTGAGTAAAAAAGTTCGAGTACTCCTATAGTATATAGTAGGATTACGACGGGAGCTGAGGCACCAACCCAAGACAAAACCAGGGGCGACAAAATCTTTTTCCCTCGTTTTTTTATTTCAGAAATTGATTGGAAAAAGGCGCGAAAGCAACAAGGAAATGGCGAGCGGGGCCCAGCGACAGCGACGGCCCAGCAGAACCTGCTCCAAATCCACCTCACCCAGCCGAGTGGTGTGGTGCCGCGGCGGCGGCTGCTCCCCTCCACTCGCTTCCGCGCGGGGCCCGCCGTCGCCAGCTGTCACGGTCCACACAATGAAAAGGGCGGGCTCGCCTTCCAGCTCGGCGCCCCCTTGGCGCTTCTCTTCTGCAGACCGGGGTGCCGAGGAACCCACGCCTGCCGACCTGTGGGGTCCGGGCGCCAAGTGCCCCGGCGTGTCGCTGCCTGGGGGTGGGGGCGAGCCTCGATGGCGGCGTTGCTCTCCCGCGGGGGTGAGTGAACCGGGGTTGCCACGGCGGATAAATACACCTGGATGGAATGGAGTGGAGAGACCACAGGTTGCAGAAGCAGGAGATAGAGCGCGCGGCCGGCCGGGGAGGAGGAGGAGGAGGAGAAGGTTTGCAGCGGCGAGCGGCGTGCCAGCAGAGGAGGAGGAGGGAGAGGGAGAGGGAGACGTCACCTGCGATGACACCGGCCTCATCCGCCGCCGAAACCGTCGTCGTCTTCGCAAGCGTCACGAGCGAGCAGACCACCCGCCGCGCCGCCGCGGCGCCGTCCGTCCCGTCGTCCTACGCCGTCTGGGAGAAGGAGCGGTAAGCTGTACACTGCGCGTGCCGTCTCGGAGGAGAAGCTGCCGCCTTGCGTACGTGCTGCTGATCAAGGGAAGGAGATCAAGCTAGCTAGGATCGGGAGGAACGGGACGTCGGCAACGGCGCGCTGCGGCATGGAGGTGGAGAAGGCCAAGTGCGAGTGCTGCGGGTTCACGGAGGAGTGCACGCCGGCGTACATCGCGGCGGTGCGGGCCGAGTACATGGGCCGCTGGGTCTGCGGCCTCTGCGCCGAGGCGGTGGGCGACGAGATCCGCCGCGAGGACGGGACGCTCACCACCGCCGAGGCGCTGGACCGCCACGTCGCCTTCGCGCGCGCGCCGCGGGCCCGGCCTAGGAAGGCCTCCGCCTCCGACGACCTCGTCGCGGCCGTCGCGCGGCTGCTCCGGCGCTGCCTCGACTCCCCGCCCGTGTCGCCCGCCGCGCACACTCGACCGCACGGCCGGAAGGTTGCCGCGGGGCCCGGAAGCCCCGACGGAGCCGACGCCTGAAGCTAGCAAGAGCTCGCTCCGCCGCGCAAACTACTCTAGCTACCTGCTTGCTCGGCGGCGGGCAATGATTGGGGTCATTAGTTGGTTGGAGCTGGTGGTGATGGATTGATTGCTTGTAGCTGTACGAGAATAAAAACCACGGCGACATGTGGGAGCAGCAGCTCGTGTAGCGGTGTAGGTCGCCTTCATTCGTGAGGGAAAAAATAATTTGGTGCCGTGATCGATTGATGATTGCTCGAGGGAGAGGAGTGAATCAAGCTCCGTATGATCGTCGAGCATGAAGTTATTACTTGTTGCATCTGCGTAGCTATTGTACTACTGCGCAGCTACTTGTTGCATACAGTACCTCAGTATACTGCCATATTCCCTAGGTATTGTAGAATGCTGTATGCACACCGTACTGGGGTTATCCTTGTGCTTGTGCTACCTTTCTTGAAGGATAGATGCAACTGTATTCATGTAAATTAGTAGTATGTTGTAATTTGATGGTAATTCAGGCATCAGACCGACCGTACTGCAGTCAGAATTTCAAATTATAAATTTTTACTGAACTCTGCACAACCATCACGTTGTCTATTTTTTTGTCAAACTGTAAATCTGTGTCTAGTGTAATGAAAAGCACTTTTGTTCAAATTTAGAGCACTCTGATTTTCCATAGCAAACACTAACATAGTTAAGAGTTCATAATGCAAACATACATACTATACTCCCTTTGCAAAGCAAAGATATAATTCATGGCAGCAAGGAGTGATGTACATTGTTTTTCTTTCTTTCTTTCTTATTTGAAACAAACTCCAGACCACCTTGCATAATTAATTTTGTACCTGCACAAATCATCTGAATTACTGCAATCCTATGTAGTTGAGCAGTTCAAGCAGAGTTGATGGCTACATCAGAGCCAGTACAAGAAAGTATGATGCTGGACTACCCACAACCTAGTAAGAATCAGGTCCTTCTTGCTGCTGCAGGAAGTGTAGCAGCTATCTTGTTTTAGTTTCTCTGAGTGGGCGGATGTCCGAGCCGTCGCCACCAAATCATCTTTGCACTTTGTTGATAGATCATCACTACCTTTTTTTAGATAATGGAATAGCATTCGTCTTCATGCCGCCTCAGTAGATCATCTCTACATAGTATGATGATGATGATGAATGGTCTACCTGAAGAAGATAGGAGAGTCTGTCCGTCTTCTCTTCTTTCGGCTTCTCATGCAGTACTTTTCTGTACAGATTGATGGTGGCCTATGTGAGTATGTGACAAAATTACCGAGCATGGGACTTCAGCAAACCACTCCTCTTTGTTGCCCCAGCTATGAACACATTGATGTAGAACAGCCCATTCACAGAGCGTCATCTCTTCAGACGAGCAACCAACTGGGCATAATTTTTTCACGAAGCTGCCCATCACCGAGCTCATGATCGTGTATGCGAGCAACATAAGCAGCTGCACAGATAGACACTACGGTTTACCTGTGGCTGATTTTGCACCCAAATTTTCAGGTCCAATGGCTTACGGATCACTTGAAGCACAGGTAGGAGACATGTGCCTGGGCATTTGGCAGGTGCAGGAACAAAAGCGAGAATGACATGGACAAGCAAAGGCCAGAAGAATCAGAACTGGTGGCCAACACAAGATAGCGAAACTCACCAAGTTCCTGTGAGGAGATAAGCATCCGGGTTGGACGATGGCAACAACCAGGGTTTGGTCGGCAGTTGGGGACTTGGGGTCGTCATCATGTCACTCTAGCAATGAAGGAACGTTCTCGTCTCTGGCCAGTTGGGATGTGAAAACGAAAAAAAAATGATATATAACTTTCAGTCATTTGAATAAGAATGCTCATTTTACCGCTTACAATTTTTTTTAAAAAAATATCGAGAATACAAAATAGTTGCGCTTCATTGCATTAAGAACAGAAAAACAATGTACCAAGATGTGTTTTGCGCCGGCTACCACCCACATAGACAGTTCTCGAAGGACCTGTCATTGCAGCTGAATTGCTGTCTCTGTATGGGACTGCCCCTCAAACAGTCTACCATTCCTTTCCTTCCACAGGTGCCAAAATTCAGAAATGCGTGACAATAAAAATCTATACTCGCTACAAATTAAACAGAAGAGCCAAAGTCAGGTACGAAATAAGTGACTTATACGGTTATACCACATATGTCTGCTGCAATTGAACTACACCTGGCACCTTAGGCCAATATCACATAATTCTGGAATAAAGTACAGGTAAAAAGAAAAGGAAAAGAGCCACCAGATAATAAAAGTATAAAAAAATCGCCACGCTTTTCGCTTTAGGACGAAAGCGCGCGACGACGTGGGCGATTTCATCGCCTCAGAATAATCAAGACAACGGAGAATAATCAAGTTTTTTTTTGCTAAAAAATCAAGGTGGATAATAAATCGCCGTCGTATCGCCATTTCTCTTTCGTAGCTAGCGAAAATGAGTTGGGTTTTCATCGCAAGTACATGTGCGCTATTCCATCGAAGAGGAATTCGATCAAGACATGCGGAGCAAAATTGACTGGTTTTCAATGAGTATACCATCAGTCTAATAAAGTCAGGTGTTGTTCCGGCCACAGGTTCCACACCTACAAAATCATGACTTGAGCTCAAGACCGATTTGGTTTTTGAGACGCTAATCACAGGCCAGGCACTGAGCTAGATAGCATCCCCCGATTTTAATTGTGAAACTTGTGATCGTGGAACGAAATATCAACGGTGATGAAACGGAAGTGTGAACCAGCAGGGCGTGTGGACTCAGCATCGTCCTCCTTACACGCTACAAGATACTAATATATTATCCTTATACCCGAGTGTTAAAAAAGTCACCACATTCATCGAGAGGGTCTAAAAATCTCACGTTAATCAAAAAAAGAGAAGAATATACACTGTTGGATTTTACGAAGATTTGAAATTAATCTAAAGAATACGTAAAATCGGAATTCAAATAAGGAAATCCAAAGAGTCCATATTCAATACAAATACAAATAATAAATAAATAAATTCAGAATTACTAAAAATAAGAAAAATAACAGTTAATGTTTACACAGATTGGGAAAGAAAAAACTAACTGAAGTGTAAATAAGAAATACGATTATAATTTAGAAAGTTTCAAAATCTAAATAAGATATGGAGTTGAACTTTGGATATATTGCTAGACATTTCATGTGTAGACTTTGCAACAAAAATTGAACAAAGGTAGTGATTAGATCTTTCAATATGATTTATTTAGCATTTATGTTATACCTGCCTTAATGGTTTTTGTACCTAAATATAAATAGGGTTTTGTGCTCAATTTCTGGCTATAGTCTTATAATGCCTAGATTTACCTTTTCTGAATTTATCATGATTGTAGGACTGTTAGAACTATTTATTCTTGATTTATGCTTATGCTTAGATTTAAACATAATTGCCTAGATCAAAATATAGAATAACCCTTGATATACTTTTTGGGTGCATAGCCTAGTTTTAGGTCAGAGATGATGCGGGAGAAAGTTTGCCTCCAGAGCTTGTTTATTTATTTTTATATGCTTTTATCTTATTTGTGGTAGCTAGAAATTGTCATTTTTAGTATAATTATTTTACAGCTCAATGAGATGTGAAATCTTGCTCAATGGCTTCATTTAGGTCTATAGAGCTTCAGAAACAACACTCACTATATTTTATGATTTAATTTATGATTAAAAATTTTGGGAGTCAATTTAAGCCCCATAATAGAATTAAATTGGAAAACCACAACTACAACACTTAGTGACTCTTTAGATGTGTTGTGTAGCATGTGTTGACGGTGAAATTCCATCAAACTAGCCATGAGTTTACCTTCGGTGTTGGCATAACTTTTATACCTTATCCATTGGTACTAACCCCCTTGGTATAACAAGTTCATTCGCGCATGTCGGTTTTGGAGTTTAGTGTTTATGCAGGGTTTTAGCGTTGAAAGCAAGACTTCCGGGATAAGTTCATCAAGCACCTTGTGACAAGACCTTGAAGCCCCCGTACAAGTCATGCAATGAAGCAAACTTGACTCCAAGAAGCCCAGGGACCAAACCCGAGAAGATGACAAACTCCGAGGACCTAGTCAGAAAAGTGCCAAATCTTGCGGGACAAGGAGCTACGTCCAACTCGGAGAGAAACTGACGACAAGGGCCCACACGTAGAAGGGGGAGGATCTAGAAGACTCGGGAAACGACACCACGCGAAGGAGGCGGCTGAATGGGCCGAAATGGGCCCAGGCCGGTCGGCCCAGGCCGGCCGGCCCGGCCCATTCCGGGGCCCAGTCGTCCCCCCTCCTTTGACCTAGCCACTATTCGGGCTATTTATAGCACCGAGGCCAAGAGCTACACATCAATCCATTCGTCATCGGCCGCCGAGGAGCAGAGAAGAGAGGGACACCATCTCGGAGAGGAGAGGGTCGAGCTAGTTGACTAGGACCTCCCTAGCCGACGTGGGAACCTTGCAAGGAAGACCACGTCACAGTTCCCGGAGCTAGAAGCAAGATCGAGGTAGGATCCCGGTGGTGATCTTGTTCATGTATCATGTACTAGTTATGTATCAAGTTGAATCCGATTTCTAGCGATCAAGTGTTTCTCCGAAGTCTTCGTTTTCGATCGGCTTTTCTTATCTTAGATCTATTCTCGAGATAGATCACATAGGATGTTCTTGTAGCCGTGGTGGCTAGAGGTGCATGCCTGACCTTCCGAAAGATCTCGACTTGTCCTCGGACTCGCCCTAAACTAACCCACACGAATAGGTGTCGGTGTTTTAGACTGGCAACCTACTAAGGGGAGTACCCGAAGTAGATGAACGTGGCCTCGCCGAGATCGGTAACTCGAAGGAAGAGACACGTGGCACACAATTTAGACAGGTTCGGGCCACGAGAAGCGTAATACCCTACGTCCCGTCTGCGCGCGGCCTCCGGATTGATTGGGCACGATTACAAGATGGTGTAATAGTGCGCCGTGAGATTGGATGAGATGCTAGACAAAGGTCCCTGCCTCGCCTTATATAGTCCGGGAGGCAGGGTTACAAGTCGGAGTAGGGAGAGAGTACTAGTCGAGTACGTCTAGGAGTCTTCCATACGGTGCGGGACATGTACGGCCTTCCTAACCGAGTACTTCTCCTCCGTAATCCTTGTGCTCCACGCCATCAGGTGCCGTGTAGCGCAAGCCGGGTAGTCCCAGGGGCCCACCGAGTAGTCGGTCCTGGTACCCACCGAGGTAGTGGGCCCAGAGAGGTCCATACGACAAGCCCCTGAGTACTTTGTAGTCGAGAAGGATAGCTTCAAGTAGTCTTGACGGCCTTAACGAGTAGTCCTCAAGCGTCCTCGAGTACTACAAGTCAAAAGTCCTCAAGAGTAGTCGTAGTATCCCGAGGCTGGAATGTACTCCAGCTGATGTTTGAGCAATCTTGAAGTCTTCTCGAGTAGCCCCAAGCGTCCTCGAGCGCTGCCTTCGAAGGTCTTCAGAGAATGCCCGCCTTGTCTTGAAGCCGAAGCTGACATGGAAGTGTGATTGCAAAATCGCACTCCATATGGAGTAGCCCCCGAGCCTTAGGTTGAGCTGCAGACTCTGGCTGAGGGTCCATCTGAAGTCTTGCCAAGAAAATCCCGAAAAATAAGAAGAGAAAAAACCGAAGGACACGTGGCACGGAGCCTCCGAGCCTTGAGTCGAGTACTTCCTCTCGAAATGAAGGGTCATCTTGAAGAATGTGTCCTGAGATGCTCCTGAGTCTTGTCGCTTCCCAGGTAGTCGAATAGAGGTAGCCGAGCCCCCGAGGTGAGGCACGTCGACTAGTAGAATACGAAGGGTCACGCGCGGCCGCTGAGTCAGCCGAGCGCGGACTTATCCATCTGGCCGTTGGAGAGCCGTTTTGACTTATAAATAGAAGCCAAAACCCTTAGGGTTTTTCACCCATCGCTGCTGTAGTCATTTCGAATAGATCTGAGCCAGATTCACTTCCAGCGCACGCCGCCGCCGTAGTAGATCCAAGTGCGCCGCCACCCAGAGCTTCCAGGGTAGCCCCCGAGCGAATGCGAGTGAAGACGCCGTGTACTTGGAGAATGAAGCCTTCACCGTCCAAGTCTACGAAGACCGCCGGGAAGAAGAGGGGCCGTGACGAGGCCGCCGCGGTTGCCACAGGGGCAGCGCCGCCGATGTCTCCACTGCGGCCAGATCCTAGCCGCGAGTGGAAAAAGTCGAAGACGAAGACGGAGGATCTGCTGGCCCTCCTCAATAACGGGTTCATCCGTGAGGAGGAGATGGACAGTTGGAGGGCCGCCGCCGGGGACCCATACCCCATGGAGAAGAGCGAGGATGAGATTCCAATGTTCGTGCGCTTCGCGGAGCGCGGACTCGCACTGCCTGCAAGCGACTTCTTCAAGGGTCTTCTCGGGTACTACGGCGTCGAGTACGTCAATCTCAACTCCAACGGTATATTCCATACCGCCGTCTTCATTCACTTTTGCGAAGCGTTCCTGGGGATCAAGCCCCACTGGATCCTGTTCCAGAAGTTTTTCCGGTGAAGCCACGCCGAGCGCCGCAACCCTCGAGTAGTAGGCGGAGCCGACATCCGGATGCGGGAGGACGCCGCTGAGCAGTACCTCGCGTACAAGCTCATCGACTCCAACCAGGATTGGAAGGCGAGGTGGTTCTACGTCACGAACCACCACCCGGGCTTGCCGAAGCTGAGCGGGAGGCAGCCCAGACACCGGGACTGGTGGAACACGGAGCCCACGATGCAGGAGGGGATCCAGCTCCCCGAGCTGTTGGCACGCATCAAGGTGCTCAGAGAAGCTGGACTGAGGGCCGATGTGACGCCCCAGGTTTTTAATTACCGTCATTAACGCTAATGACCGGATCAGCCGAGTCAAACCGGTCAAACACCGGTCAACCCTAGGTCAACCTGGGTCATCACCCCGAAAACCTCGCCAATGAACCCCGATGAACCCCTTGACCAAGCCTACTCACACCCGTAGTCGACCCTTGGTCAAAGGCACGGTCAAAACCGGCTTAACCGTTGACGTCAGCGAATGTCGTCCGGAACTTTTGCCGCGTTCCCCAAAATTCACCTAAACACTTCAAAATCTACCTTTACGAAAGTTGTCCATCTTGTTGAGGGACACAACTTTCATGTAGATTGGCATTTCAAATTTTGGGTGGAAATTGGTGAAAAACTTGATCGATTGACAAGTACTTCGTTTTCCCGAACGTGCCGACATTCAATATTGGCACGACGTTCCTGCAAAATCTGTTGAGAAAAACACTATATGGCCTTTTTGAAAGTTGTAGAGGGTAGTTAGATCTACAACTTTCCTATTCATTGCCTTGAGCACTTCTATTCAATATTTTGGAGATTTTTGTGTCTGAACAGTGGTACTGTGAACTGTTTTCGGGCCGGCGACGCCACGCCGCGACGCGCCGCGCGCGCGCGCGCGCGCGTGCGCCCGCGCCGCGCCGCCCCTACCTCGGCGTCCGGCTCGCCGGCGCTCGTTCCCAAGATGGGCCGCTCCTTCCCCCGGGTGTTGCACGCACCGTGGCCCTCGAATCCGCCCCCGCGTGGAGCCTCCGGGTTCGACGGACGGCCGCGCACCGCGAGACCCCGCGGTCCGACGGCCGCGCCGCCCAGCGCGCCGGCCGAGGCTCGGCCGCCGTACGGGCGGCATTAACCGGCCCGGGAACACCTCACCGCGAGACGTGAACCCCCCGCTATTTGCGGCGGCCCGTCGCCCTTCCCCCCGCGTAGGCCCCGGACCTCCACCCCGCCATGGCGCCGCCGCGCAAGAGAGCCGCCGCCCCCACCCGCCTCCGCGGCCAATTGACGCCCCCGCACGTTTCCTTGGACCCTATAAGGCCGCGCGTGCCCCCCGGACCCCCATTCCGGCCGTGGGCTCACCCGCCGCCGGTGCCGCAAGTTGCCCGCCGGCACGGCCGCCGCCGCGCCCTACCCCCGGAGCCGCCCCGACCTGAACTCCGGCCAAAAACCTAAACACCAGTGACCCTAGACCCTCCTCCGCCCCTTCCCCGGTCAAGAACGCCGCCGGCCTCGCCGGAATTGCAAAGCCCCCGTCGGCCGGCCGCCATAGGGACTGCATTGCAAGCATCCACATCTTTCCAGGGTCTTAATCGCAAAAGGGTAACTCCAACAGTTCAACAGTTTTGCTGATTCTTGTAAATTGCGTAGAAAATCACAGAAAAATAATAAAAATGTAAAACCAATTTTGTTGGATCCATGGTGATTTATACTACAACTTTTGTTATTCTGGCCTGAGTGATGCCTTCAGTGATGTGTGGCCCGGAGAGATCCCGCCCGGCTGGGAGCTGGAGTGGGTGGAGGACGACTACTGAAGCATCATGGATGGCCTCCCGTGGTGACTTTGCTGTCGCTAGTTAATTTTCGCTGTCTTTTTCAAAACTCTGAACTTTCTCGTCATGACAAAAACTATGGTTTGTGATAATTAAACCCCTCGGGGTATGAATTTGGATATTAATGTTGATGTATCTCTGCACTCGCCTTCGAGTGAGTTTTAATGCATATATTCGATCCTTGTGCTATTCAAGTGATTTACCGGGCGTTAACCCGGCGACTTACGACAGGATGGTACTTTATTATTGCTTAATGACCAAAGTGGATCGGTCTTAGGCGATAGTACGGTACTTTCCCCGGGTGGGTTGTCACGAGTTGGCATCGAGCTTATATGCACCAGAGATTAATTAATAAACCTTAATCACTGATTTTGGAATAAAATATGCCAAGATTTTCTGATTTTCCAAAATACGTTGGTCCGTTAAGGATAAACTAAACCGAGAGGCCCTAGAGGGAATTTTGGGTTCTTTCAGGTGGCTTAATTAACTTATGGTTTATTTTGCTAACTCCCATCACATTACTTTATGTCAGACTTACATTCTCGCACAACCATACTAGTTCATCACGTTTTGCCATACATGGTGATACCACAGGGAAGTCCTGTGAGGGACTAGTGGGACCTATTCCAATGGGTGCCACGTCGCGTTTGAGTCTCGTCACGTTTTGCCATACGTGATGGTAGCACGGGAAAGTCCGTGAGAGATGAGTGAGGCCTATTCCAATGGGCACTCACGTCGCGTCAGAGTCTTAAATAGGACGCTGTCCATGCAGCGGCTTAACACATGGATACCGTTTCTATAGTGAACGGTAATGAATGTGGACGCTTTCGTGACGTGCTAGCACGAAAGGTTCGTTTTCTGCAGGTACATAACAGCGCTCCGTTAGTTGTAAGCAAGTACCGTATAGCTCTCGACTAGATATTATAGGGAGAGACGAATAAAAGCCTTGCCACCGGCACTAACTTCGATTTTTGGCTTGATTGCCATGTGAGATCGAATACGACGTCTTGCATGCATGTTAAAAATCGAAATAACTAAAATGGACCCAAAACTCGGAATTTCGTGTGTTCTCTAAGGAAGTTTATGCTAGTGTGTGCTTTTTGTAAACTAGAGTACCTTCCATACCTAGCCGTCATGCTGCCGAAATTTTATGAAAAATTGTTTATCATGTGCTAGGTTAATTAAACCAAATTGTTAAACATAATTGCCCCTCAACTAGTTATCTCGTAATAGCAAGTCTCAATCCTAGTTCCGTTTGGGTTGGTTCACACTTTCCTAGGCACATCTAGGTTCTGACCATCCACCTTGTTCCTTGTTCAATGCTCAACCTTAAAATTTAGTTAATTGTTAAAGGATTTATTTTGAACCGGGAAGACTTGAGAAGTTTTGAGGCTTCAGGATTTTTGGTTATGAATTTTTGTTCACAACTGCCAGAACCTCATGTCATTATGTATGTGTGCTCTCTTCGAGCTCTAACATACAGTTGTGTCTTTGTGCACATGAATACCCAGCAATGCTCAACCGGAGAAAAGAACTTATGCTATTATACTATGACAGAGGGAATGTCTTGATCATAGAACTCAATCTTCAATGGTGATTTCACCTACCAACTTGTTATCTTCATCGACTTGAATTTTCCCTCCAACCCCTTTTATCCTTGAACATGTTGAAGCCTTAGACATAGAAACTCTCTTGAGCAGTCAAGGTTCTCGAATAGTCAATGTGGAGAAGTCATCCATCGTGTGTTCATTCTTGATCCCGAGTGGAATACCAACTTGAAGTACATCTACGGACCTTGAATGAGGATTTTCGGTGCATGAGCGTCGATTCCTGAATTTGATGCTTATGGCCACTATGTTGTTCGGTTCCGTAAAAATTTACCATAAATGAGCTTTCGTCGTACATATTCTACTTGTCAATATTATGAACAAGCTTAGGAATGTGTGTTTAATGAAAACTCAATTTTTCAGATGGTCGAACCGACACGCAACACTCCCAATGGTTTTGGTGCCTCAAGTAGTAATGACCCACCCCCGCCACCATCCCTGACACCGACAGAGGCACTTCTGACCACACAAACCGACTTATTGCGCCAGCTCCTGCAGATGCAACAACAGACAGACCGGCGCGTGCGGTACTGTTGGAACAGAGGCCTCCGCACGGGGCCAATCATGAGGGACCACATGCGGTCACTACCTACACCCAGTTTATTGGGATGAAGCCTCCAACGTTCGCTAAGGCAGAAGAACCACTTGAAGCTGACGCATGGGTCAGGGCTATAGAGGCCAAGTTTTCTACTTTTACCCTTCCTTGCTCCGAAGAGCGCAAGGCAACCTTTGCAACCTTACAACTTCGGGGCGAAGCACTGATGTGGTGGGAACATTTCAAGTCTATGCAACCTGCTGGACATGAAGTCACTTGTGTTGAATTCAAGCAAGCTTTCAAGGACCACCATATTTCTAAAGGGCTTATGGACAGAAAAATGAGAGAGTTGTTGGCTCTGAAGCAAGGAGCTGACACCGTGTACCAATATGCACAGAAGTTCAATAGTCTTTGCCAGTACGGAGGACATCACGTGGACACTGATGCCAAGAAAATGGAATGATTCCGTGATGGTCTCGATGGTGACTTGTACGAAAGGCTAATACTTGTTGGAACCCAATAGTTATCACGAGTTAGTAAACAAAGCTATCTCTCGGGAGGATGCTATGAAGAAGGCACGGGGAAGATAGGAAGCGACAAGCCGATTTCACTTCCGGCGGTGAATCGAGCAAAGCGTTCCGCTTTGTCAAGAAGTGTACTCATGGGTCTTCGCAATCTTCGCCATCCGGGCGGTGGAGAAGGACCCCACTCCGAGACAAGCCTTCGGGAAATCTCCGGTACCAAAGGAATCCACAAGCATGTCCCAAGCTTAAGGAACTCCCGCCCCGCATATGCTACAATTGTAGACGGCCGGGCATTTTGCCAATGAGTGCCCGAACCCCAGACAGCAGAAGCCCCAGCAGCAGAAGCAGAACCCCGGATCCGCTAAGGGCAACCGCAACAAGAAGCCAAGCTTTCAAGTGAAGCAAAGCCAACCGAATTTCATAAGTAACCTCTCTATTCGGGAACCCTCCTTACTTTGTCTTTTACTTTCGAATCTCGGGACGAGATTCTGTTTAAGGGGGGTAGACTGTGACGCCCCAGGTTTTTAATTACCGTCATTAACGCTAATGACCGGATCAGCCGAGTCAAACCGGTCAAACACCGGTCAACCCTAGGTCAACCTGGGTCATCACCCCGAAAACCTCGCCAATGAACCCCGATGAACCCCTTGACCAAGCCTACACACACCCGTAGTCGACCCTTGGTCAAAGACACGGTCAAAACCGGCTTAACCGTTGACGTCAGCGAATGTCGTCCGGAACTTTTGCCGCGTTCCCCAAAATTCACCTAAACACTTCAAAATCTACCTTTACGAAAGTTGTCCATCTTGTTGAGGGACACAACTTTCATGTAGATTGGCATTTCAAATTTTGGGTGGAAGTTGGTGAAAAACTTGATCGATTGACAGTACCCCCTGTTTTCCAGAACAGGCCGACATTCAATATTGGCACGACGTTCCTGCAAAATCCGTTGAGAAAAACACTATATGGCCTTTTTGAAAGTTGTAGAGGGTAGTTAGATCTATAACTTTCCTATTCATTGCCTTGTGCACTTCTATTCAAGATTTTGGAGATTTTTGTGTCTGAACAGTGGTACTGTGAACAGTTTTCGGGCCGGCGACGCCGCGCCGCGACGCCCCTACCTCGGCGTCCGGGCTCGCCGGCGCCCTGTTCCCAAGATGGGCCGCTCCTTCCCCGGGTGTTGCGCGCACCGAGGCCCTTGGAATCCGCCCCCCGCGTGGAGCCTCCGGGTTCGACGGACGGCCGCGCACCGCAGACCCCACGGTCCGACGGGCCGCGCCGCGGCGCGCGCGCCGCCGAGGCTCGGCCACCGTACGGGCGGCATTAACCGGCCCAGAACACCTCACCGCGAGACGTGAACCCCCCCCGCTATTTAGCGGCCGTCGGCCTTCCCCCCGCGTAGGCCCCGGACCTCCACCCCGCCATGGCGCCGCCGCGCAGAGAGCCGCCGCCCCCACCCGCCTCCGCGGCCAATTGACGCCCCGCACGTTTCCTTGGACCCTATAAGGCTGCGCGTGCCCCCCGGACCCCCATTCCGGCCGTGGGCTCACCGGCGCCGGTGCTTGCGGTGCCGCCGGCACAGCCGCCGCCGCGCCCTACCCCCGAGCCGCCCCGACCTGAACTCCGGCCAAAAACCTAAACACCAGTGACCCTAGACCCTCCTCCGCCCCTTCCCCGGTCAAGAACGCCGCCGGCCTCGCCGGAATTGCAAAGCCCCCGTCGGCCGGCCGCCATAGGGACTGCATTGCAAGCATCCACATCTTTCCAGGGTCTTAATCGCAAAAGGGTAACTCCAACAGTTCAACAGTTTTGCTGATTCTTGTAAATTGCGTAGAAAATCACAGAAAAATAATAAAAATGTAAAGCCAGTTTTGTTGGATCCATGGTGATTTATACTACAACTTTTGTTATTCTGGCCTGAGCTAATTCCTTTTAGTTTTTGCATGAAAAATACAAATGTGAAAACCCTAGATCTGCAATATCTCAAAAACCATAAATCCTCTGTAGCTAATTTTTGGATATGCTGTGTGTTGTGTTATGACTAGCTCCTATGCCAAAAATTGCACAAAGTTATGATGTAAAGTTTTTTATAAAAATGTTTTCCCTTTTCTGCAGAATCTGCATAAATGATTTTTCTTGTTAAAAATATTTATGTTCTTGAGCCCAACTTGTGCACACTGTCTTGTAATACCAAAATACACATCTTGTGAATTAATCATGAATTTTGGATTAACAGAAATAATTATTCCTGATTTATGCATGTTTTCCTTTGTAAATTAATAAACCAAGTTCAGTAGAGGTTCCATGTGAACATGCTGGTTCTTTAGACTTGTTTAGGACCATAGAGCTTTCAAAAGAAAGTTTGGGTCAGATTGATGCTTATTTATTTTTATTTGCATTTAAGATGAATCACTAGTTAGCCTTTGTTATTTTCCATAATATTTATTTTGCTAGCATCCAACACTCACATGTGGGTCCAATGGACCAGGATAAGTGCTAGTAGGCTTAAGAAACACTCATTTAATTTTTGGTAATTTAATTGATTAATAAAAGGCTTAAATGCCCTTTTAATATTAAAGGGAAATTAAAATAAAGAGAAACCCTTAATTAAATCTTTTTCCTTTTTGAAATTATTATTTAATATAAATAAAAGAAATTTAATTACCAGCACTGATAAGGAATTAATTCATAAATATAAATATTAATTACGCCTCGTTGGTGAGGATAAAAGGAAATGAAGCTTTCACATGAAATGATAAGCTTATTAAAAACCTTTTATTCAAATGAGGAATAAAAGAGTAACCCATGTACAACCAATGCCCTTCCTAAAAGAGAAACCTTAGATAGATGCTTGTTAAGGTGAATATGACCAACCCAGAGTTGGATAAGACAACAAACTATCACATCACCTAAAGTGCATTGCATTCCGTGTAGATCTTCCAGACGGAGATTACTCCCTGATCCCGGAAACCAAGGAAGGCGGAGCGGAAGGTTCTCTGCAGTACGTGGACGTACTCGACACCGAGGGTGCCCAAGCTAACCTAGCTGACGAAGGCAAGCTCCGGTGCATCTAACCCAATTTTAAAATTTCTTTATTCAATTATCTATGGATGATTGTGCATTTTACGTTCAGGAGTTGAATGAAACCCTAGATGCATGATCCCTAGGTACCTTTGTCTTTACTAGTATGATAGGTCGATAGCTGCTAAGCTATAGGACCGTTACAAGTCGGGTGATGACCTCACTCGAGAGAATAGGTTCCTATATAGGAATCATACTATATCCTTAAATGGATTGCTCACGTGGTAAGAGCATGGGATCTGGGCTCCGGTCCAGTGGTTATGTGGGTTAAGTTTTTGAACGTACCAAGCACATGTCGGTATGGGACCGGTAAGCCTAGTACCTTAATGAGGCGGCAAGGGATCCTACCATTACTACTCTTGGGATTCGCTCTCACGGCTAGCTACGGTGGTGTATGGTGACTCGGGTGTGCTGGGTGGGACATGCCAGATAGCCTGCACCAAAGACTGTAAGATTCGATCCCGACCCGAGGATTTCTGGGGACGGCCTGGGAAAGTTGTCCCTCTGTGGGCAGCCTACCGTGTGTTTGGGTTTACCTTGCAAGGTTTAAATCAATCGATTGTCGGCCTCTCACCGTTACCCGAGACTACTTACTCCACTAGTCATGAGATCCCTAATGATGGAAGTTGATGAACTTTATGCTTGATTAATTGTATTGTACAACTTTGTTTGTACTAGTTGGCTAATGTAGTAAAGATTAAACTACTAGAACTTGTGCTAAAATCTTGAAAGTAAGGACCTACTCTTTGTTACTTTTTAGCAAAAGCAACCCCGTAGCCAAAAAGCCTTTCATGGTCTAGAATTGGTGAAGTAGATATCACCGACGGGTAAGACTTGCTGAGTATTAGTATACTCAGCCTTGCTATAATGTGTTGATCCAGGTAATGCCTTCAGTGATGTGTGGCCCGGAGAGATCCCGCCCGGCTGGGAGCTGGAGTGGGTGGAGGACGACTACTGAAGCATCATGGATGGCCTCCCGTGGTGACTTTGCTGCCGCTAGTTAATTTCCGCTGTCTTTTTCAAAACTCTGAACTTTCTCGTCATGACAAAAACTATGGTTTGTAATAATTAAACCCCTCGGGGTATGAATTTGGATATTAATGTTGATGTATCTCTGGACTCGCCTTCGAGTGAGTTTTAATGCATATATTCGATCCTTGTGCTATTCAAGTGATTTACCGGGCGTTAACCCGGCGACTTACGACATGATGGTACTTTATTATTGCTTAATGACCAAAGTGGATCGGTCTTAGGCGATAGTACGGTACTTTCCTGGGCGGGTTGTCACAGCTGAGCACGTGGCCTTCAGTTTTATGAAGCGAAGGGTGCAACCACTGATGGCCCGCGACACCTTGGGCTTCGAGTACGCCGGCGACGACGACACGTCGCGGATGCCCAGAGGCGAGATCGACGCCGACGACATCATCGACAGGCTGACGCGCATCTTCAAGGACATGCCGCCGTACACAGCGTGCCCAGTCTAGGAGTACTCCGTCGCGCGCCCGCCAAAGGAGGTAAGTAGCCATACCCTTAGTCGAGTAGTCATTGCCTGTGAGTAGTCGCGCTGATGTCTTGTGCCTTGCAGGACGACTTGAAGAAGTTTGTCTCCGAGCCGCAGCCGCCCCCTCAGGGAATCGAGATCCCAAAGGAGGGGAAAGCCAAAGCCAAGGAGCGGCGAGAGATCGGCGAAGGAGATGACACTGTCATCGTAGAAGACACGTCCGACGACGACGACGACGAGGAGGAGACGCTACAGGACCGCTTCCAGCTGTGGTCGAGGTTCAGCCGTCCCGGCTTGCCTCATGTACCCCTCGTGCAAGATCCGCCGGCTAGCCTGGAGGCTAGTCTGGCTACGCCGCCGCGGAAGCCGCGCAACCCCGCCCGCAAGCGGGTGACGAAGTAGCTGAGGGTCTCAGAGACCACGCCTCAAGAGGTAAGATGTCTTGACTAGTGTAGTCGAGTACCCGTCGTGCGAGTTCACTTGCTGATGATTGATCTTCCTTGTATGCAGGAGGTGCCGCCGACGGAGCCCGTCGAGGAGGGCGACGAAGGCGAGTGGGACACAGTGGGGGAGCCCGCTGGGAGTCGTAGCCCAGCCCCCACTGTTGAAGAACTCATAGCGCAATTGGAGCACCAGCCCCCTGCTCATCAAGAGAGCACAGAGCCCGCAGCCCCCGCCGTCGAAGAGGTGGTGGCCGCGCAGAGCGCGAGAGGGCGCCGCACGCCGGCCACCGTCGTCGCGAGAGGAGGCGGCGGCCGGCGGAGAGGCGCAAGAGGAGGCGCCTGCCGAGGGTGGACTGGTAGACATTGCCAACATCCTCGGTGCCCGGCCGTGACGATAATCCGGTCAAGTTTGTAAGTGCTGAGCCTTCCCGAGTAGTACTTGGTGTAGTAGTCGAGCTTGAATGACAACCAATTTTGTGTGCTTCTGCAGGAAATCAACAGACCTATCCTAGAAGGGAGATGAGCCCTCCACGACGGTGGCGGAGGAAGAAGTTGCGCCGCCCGCCGAGGAGTCTACCCCAGCCCCTCAGGCGGAGTCAGAAGCGCCAACTGCTGGGGCTGCATTGCCCGAGGCCAGTGTGGTCGAGGGTGAGTACTCTACTGAGGTTTTAGCCTTCCCCATAGAGTCGTAGTTGCTAATGCACTTGTCTTCTTCTTGACAGGTGCTGAGGCCGAAGGGAGCGATATCCCCGCAGCGGTACCCATGCAGGGGTTGACACCAGAAGTGCCGGAGGCTGCAGAAGGAGCCCCCGAGCCAATGGAGGAGGCCGCCGAGGAGATCGCCGTGGCCACCGGAGGAGAGGAGGGCACCGTGCCGCCAGAGGCTGCTCTGGAAGTAGTGGTCCGTTCTCCGGAAATCCAGGACGCAGAGCCCATCCGCTCTGCGCCAATGACGGAAGCTGCCACGAGTAGTCGTGGCGGAGTGGAGCTGCTGGCTGACGACTTGGTGGACCCGGCGACGGTAGCCAGGCATCTGGAGGCGGTCCGCCAGGCAGAACAATGGATGAAGGTGAGTAGTCTTAACTCCTGAGTAGTCAATCCTTTGTTGTTGAGTACTCATTGACATGTGTTGTCTGTGCAGGACGTCGTGGAGAGGTCCCGCGAGAAGTCCAGCATGTTGCAAGGCTTCGGCGACGCGGTGCTCCGGGCTGAGGCACTAGAAGATCAGCTTTTGAAGTCGCGGAAGCACGCGGCCGCCATGCAGTCCAAGCTCGACGCCGCTTTTGCCAAGTATCATAATGACGTCCAGGAGTTGCAGGCAAAGGGCGACGACTTGGTGCGGAAGAACAAGACACTCCGCAACAAGAACAAAGGTACACCGCTTGACTTGTTGGGTAGTTGTTGGAGGTCGAGAGGTAGTCTGACCCGCTGCGCCTTGTTTGTTTTGCAGAGCTTGAGACCCGGGTGGAGCAGTTGGGACCTCAGACACAGACATGAAGAACCTCTTCTACCGGGAGCAGGAGGCCCGCCAGGTACTTGAGCTTGACTATAAGGAACTTGCCTTCGAGTGCGAGAAGCACATGGAGCTCCGGATTGCTTCTGACCGTGATCTCGTCACCTGCTACAAATCGTTGCAGAAGTTGAATGAAGATTGCGAGGCGCTGTGGGCCCAACTGAAGGAACTTGAGGAAGCCGCGCTGCCGATTGAAAGGCTCTTGGTGCCTCATCCGGGCGGCCCCAAGATCGCTCCGCTCGTGGATCGCCTCAGGGAAGCCCCCAGTCGGCTGGCGGCTTATGTGAAGCATATGGCGAGGTCGATCCCGAAGCAAGTCTTGGCCTTCATGAAGTCCTACTTCCCGAAGGCACCCGTGGAGGTAGTCGCTGGCGGGGTAGCCGCCAACTGTACAGATGAGCAGTACGCGGAGCTGCTGGAGCAGATGGCGCCTATTGCGGAGCAAGTAGCCGATAAGCTTAATCTCTAGTAGCCCTTTAATAGTTAGCTTGTAGCCAAAGTTGTACAAAAACAATTGTAATGGAATTGCTTAAGTGTTAATGAAAGAAAAGTTCCATCAATGAGTACTCGTAGTCGCGATCTTAGAGTGCGGAGCCCCATCGTGGAGATGATGCGAGTAGTCGTACTCGGCAGTAGTCCCGTTGAGAGAAATAGACAGTAAAGAAGTTGATAATCGATCAAACTTTATTACTGGAGAAGTACACCTGGATGGCCAGGGCCGTAGTTACAGAGTAGTCGCCTGGACCCGGAGGCCGCTTACAGCTAAGTGGTGCTAGGGCGAGTAGCCGCTTACAGCAGTAGATCCGTAAGTAGCCGTGTAGGCTGGATCTTGGAGTACATGGTCTCTTAGTAGACCGCTGCTAGAGTCCTTTGTCGCTCGTCGCAGCCCAGGATCCGTAGGTAGCCGCGCGGGCTGGATCCTGGAGAGGAGTAGTCCGGAGACTGGGGCCAGGACCCGGAGGCCGCTTACGGCAGAGGGGTGTTGATGTAGTCATGTAGACTTGAACCCCGGAGTAGTCGTGTAGACTAGGCGTAGAACCGACAGAGCTGGTCGACGTTCCACGAGTTGTTGATGTCTTCACCTTCAAGTGTCTGGAGGCGGTAGGAGCCCAGCCCAGTCACCTTTGCCACGGTGAAGGGACCTTCCCCGGGGGGAGCCGAGCTTGTGTAGTCCTTCCGTGTTCTCGGGATACGACGGAGGACGAGATCACCAACGTTGAAGGAGCGTTCCTTGACGTTGTGATCGTGGTAGCGTCGGATACCCTCCAGGTACCTTGCTGATTGGATGAGGGCAGCGCAGCGAGCTTCTTCGAGGCGTCGATGTCAACTCGTCGTCGTCTTCTGAGACGCCTTCGTCGTAATGCTCCACTGCTGGCGAGTTCCATATGACGTCGGCAGGAAGGATTGCTTCGGAGCCGTAGACCAGGAAGTAAGGGGATTGCCCCGTTGGCTTGGAGGGCTGAGTCCGTAGCCCCCAGAGTGCGTTGGGTAGTTCCTTGATCCACTTGCATCCTTTGGAGTTAGCATCATCGTGTAGCCGCTTCTTGAGAGCGTCGAGAACCATCCCATTGGCGCGCTCGACTTGTTCGTTGGCCCGAGGATGAGCAAATGAGACGTATCGGACGTCGATCCCGCTGTTCTCGCAGTACTCCCAGAACTGGTGGTTGTTGAAGTTGGAGCCCAGATCTGTGATGATGCGGTGGGGTAGTCCGTAGCGATGCACGAGTTCATCCAGGAAGTCGAGTACTCTATCAGCCTTGGGGCATGTGACCGGCTTGACCTCGATCCACTTGGTGAACTTGTCGATAGCCACCAATACTCTATTGAAACCACCTGGCGCAGTTGGCAGTGGCCCAATCATGTCGAGCCCCCAGCAGGCGAAGGGCCAGGTTGGTGGTATGGTGACTAGCTTGTAGGCCGGGACGTGTTGCTGCTTGGCGAAGTACTGACATCCTTGGCACCTTCGACGAGTTCTTCGGCGTCGCCCGGAGCGGTGGGCCGCAGAAAGCTCGCCGAAGGCCTTGCTGACCAGCGTGCGGGAGGACGCGTGGTTGCCGCAGACGCCCTTGTGGATCTCTTCCAAGATGTCCTTGCCTTCTTGCCGAGGGACGCACTTCATGAGTACTTCAGAGGATGCGCCCCGCTTGTAAAGCTTGTCTCCGACGAGGACGTAGGACTTGGCGCGGCGGATGAGCTGCTCGGCCGAGTTCTTGTCCAAGGGAACCTTCTGCTCGCTGAGGTAGTCGATGAAGGGTTGCCTCCAGTCCACGTCGATCATCATGACCTCCTGTCCAGCTGGTGGGTGCGCTGGGACAGTGGTCGGTGGCGCCGGCTCCGGGATGGATGGCGCGTGAAGCTCGTGAATGAAGACACCCGCTGGTACTTGAGCGCGGGTAGATCCGAGCTTCGAGAGAACGTCCGCTGCAACGTTGTTGTCGCGGACGATGTGGTGGAACTCGAGACCGTAGAACTTGTTCTCGAGCTTGCGGACTTCTAGGCAGTAGGCGTCCATGTTCTCCTTGTTGCGGTCCCAGGACTTGTTGACTTGGTTGATGACCACTGCGGAGTCGCCGTAGACTAGTAGCCGCTTGATGCCCAGTGAAGCCGCGAGGCGGAGCCCATGTAGGAGAGCTTCGTACTTGGCTTCGTTGTTTGAGACCTTCCAGAAGATCTGCAGGACGTACTTGAGTTGTTCGCCCGTTGGAGAGATCGGGGAGTACCCCCGCACTGCGCCCTCGAGGTTGAGTGAGCCGTCGAAGTACATCACCCAATGCTGCGGTCGCACGGTTGGAGTAGGTAGGCCGGTTCTCCCGCCACTCCGCCATGAAGTCGACTAGCGCCGCGATTTGATGGTTGTGCGTGGCTTGAAGTCGATGGTGAGGGCGCCGAGCTCGACTGCCCACTTGGAGATTCTTCCAGTAGCATCTTGGTTCCGCAGGATGTCGCCGAGCGGGTAGTCGGTGACGACGGAGATCGAGTACTCCTGGAAGTAGTGTCATAGCTTCTGCGAGGTGATGAGTACTGCGTATAGGAGCTTCTGCACGGGCTGATAGTGTGCCTTGGACTCTGATAGGACCTCACTGACGAAGTAGACTGGGCGCTGGATTGGGTAGGCGTGGCCGTCTTCCTGCCGCTCGACGACGATGACAGTACTGACCACGTGAGTAGTCGCAGCGAGGTAGAGCAGTAGCTGCTCGCCCTTGCGAGGAGCCGCGAGGATCGGCGGCTTCGATAGGAAGTCCTTGAGCTGGGCAAGGGCTTGATCCGCCTCTGGAGTCCACACGAACTTCTCTTGGTGCTTGAGTAGTTTGAAGAAGGGGAGCCCCCGTTCTCCAAGCTTCGAGATAAATCTGTTCAGTGCCGCCATGCACCCGGTCTGCTTCTGGACGTCTTTGATGCTCGTAGGAGTTTTCATGCTGGTGATGGCGGAGATCTTCTCGGGGTTGGCTTCGATGCCGCGCTGGCTGATGATGAAGCCGAGTAGTTTGCCCGAAGGTACGCCAAAGACGCACTTGTTCGGGTTGAGCTTCCAGCGGTACTCGCGCAGAGATGCGAAGGTCTTTTCAAGGTCGTCGATGAGGGTACTGGAGTTTCTGTTCTTGACGACCACGTCATCCACGTAGGCTTCGACGTTCTTGTTGAGTTGCCTCTTGAAGCAGGCCTGGATAGCTCGTTGGTAGGTGGCGTCGGCGTTCTTCAACCCGAAGGACATGGTCCTGTAGCAGTACGCGCCAAACGGGGTGATGAACAAGGTCTTCTCCTGGTCTTCTTCCTTGATCGCGATCTGGTGGTACCCGGAGTAGCAGTCGAGGAAGCAGAGCAGGTCGCAGCCCGCCGTGGAGTCGATGACTTGATCAATTCGCGGCAACCCGGAGGGGTCCTTGGGGCAGTGCTTGTTGAGGTCGGTGTAGTCGACGCACATCCTCCACTCGTTCGAGTTCTTCTTGCGGGTGAGGACAGGGTTGGCGAGCCACTCAGGATGGAAGACTTCTCTGATGAAGCCAGCCGCGAGTAGTTTGGCGAGTTCCTTCTTGATGGCGTCCCGTCTATCGTCGGCAAAGCGTCGGAGGTGTTGTCGCTTGGGGTGGCCTTAGGATCGACGTTGAGGCAGTGCTCGATCAACTCCCCGGGCACTCTCGGCATGTCCGTCGGCTTCCACGCGAAGATGTCGCGGTTAGCCGGAGGAAGTTGACGAGCGCGTCTTCCTATTTGGGGTCGAGGCCGGCCCGATGGTGGTGGTCTTGCTGGGGTCGCCTGTTCCGAGGTCGATCGTCTTGACAAGAACCTCCTCAGGTGGCTGAGGCTTGTTGGCGTTGTCAGACTTCTCCGGGATGTCGAGTTCACTTGTAGCAAGCTTCTTCGACGCGGCGTAGACCTCCATCATCGCGTTGGGTACTTGATTCGTAGAGGCGATCTCCACGGCTTTTGTGTCGCAGTCGTGGGAGATCTTCAAGTCCCCTTGGAGGGAGAGTACGCCTGCCGGGCTTGGCATCTTAAGTACCACGTAGGTGTAGTGGGGCACCGCCATGAACTTGGCGATGGCCGGTCTGCCGAGGATGGCGTGGTAGGAAGTCTTGAAGTCTGCGACCTCGAACTTGATGTACTCGGTACGGTAGTTGTCCTGAGATTCCCCGAAGGTAACTTGCAGGACCACTGAGCCCAGTGGGATAGCCTCGTTACCGGGGACGATGCCGTAGAAGGGCGTGTTGCTCTTGGTGAGCATGTGGGTGATGTCGAGCTTCATTTTCTTCAAGGTCTTGGTGAAAAGGACGTTGAGCCCGCTTCCACCGTCGATGAGGACCTTGTTGAGCTTGGAGCCCGCGACCACTGGCTTCAGGACGAGGGGGAACCGTCCTGGTTCGGAGAAGCTGGTCCATTGATCCGCGCGGGAGAAGGTGATGGGCACCTCCAACCACCTGAGTGGGGTCGGAACCGCTGGCTCAATGCTCATGACCTCTCGGCGGGTAGCCTTCTGCTCCCGCCTGCTGGGTAGTCCGCCGAAGAGGACGTTGACGGTCTTGTCGGGTTCCAGGAAGTCGTTGTTGCCTCCGTTGTTCTTCTTCTTGCCCTTTTTATCGTGAGGGTGCGGTGGCTCTGGAGTAGCCTTGAGTGCATGCCTGAGCTGGTAGCACTGCTCGGTGGTGTGGTTGCCGTTCAGATGCCACGGACACTCTCCTTCAACAGGTCTTTGAAGCCGCCGGAGTTCTTCTTCGAGTTCTCCTTCGCAGGGCGCTGTATAGCCGCGACAGTGTTGTCTGGCTTGCGCTTGCGGTTGGGACCCGAGTAGTAGTAGTTGTTGTTGTTGCGACCGCCTTGGTTCCCGTTGTTGCCGTTGCCGCCGCCCGTGTTCTGCTTGCTCTTGCCACGGATGGCGTCGTACTTGGCGTTGGCCTTGTCTTCTTCATCCGCCCAGGACGTGATCATGTCCTTGAGGTGCAGGATGGACTTGGGGCGGCGACGACCGAAGTCTTCAAAGGTGCGGCGATGGTAGAGGCCGTCTTGGAAGAGGTCGATGACCTCCTTGTCCGTGACGTCGACCACGGTAGCGCGCTTGTCGAAAAAGCGGCGCATGTACTTGCGGAGGGTCTAGCCTTGTTCCTGCTTGACCATGGCCAGGTCCATGCGAGTACCCGATCGGCCCATGGCCCCCGTGAAGTTGCTCGGTGAAGCTCGCTCCTTCGGACCGGTCCCACTTGTCGATCGAGTGCTTGTCCAGCGACTCGAGCCATGTGAGTGGAGCTTGGTCCAGGCAGAAGGGGAAGTAGAGGCACTTGGTGTCGTTGTTGCCGCCAGCGTTCTCGATGGAGAGGGCGTAGCACCTGAGCCACTGGATGGGGTCCTGCTTCGCATCGTACTTGGTGATCCCCAAAGGCTTGAACTTGTCGGGGAGGAGCAAGTTGCGAAGTCGAGGTGAGAAGGCGGGGAAGCCGTCGTTGTCGCCTGCAGTGGTTGACTTCTTCCGCCGCAACTCCTCAATCTTCTGGCGGGCGTCGTAGCCGCCCCCGTGAGGCACGGAGGCGTGGTCGTTCGCGTGGCCTCGGTCGCCGCGACTGCCGCCGCCGCCGGCCCTCCTATTGGCTCCATGGTTGGAGCTTCTGCCGTCGCTGCCACCGCCGTCAGGGTCATGGCCGCCGCCACCGGTTGGAGCACGGTGAGGGACGACCTCGCTGTTGCTGTTTCCACCCTGTGGAGGTCCGCCGGCGTTGGAGTGAGTGCGGTTGGGCTGAGCGGGAAGCTTAGCTCGAGTACGGTTGGGACCATTGTTGGCGCTGCGACTTGTGGCTTCGTTGTCGCGGTGCCTGGCGGGAGGAGGTTGGTTGACCCTGTTGTCGACCCGCATGAAGTAGGCATCTTCAGCGAGCTTGGCGATGACCTCTCCAGCGTGTATGCCCTGAGCCTGGCGTGCGATCGCTGTGATCGACATGAGGCATTGCTCGGGGGTAGTGTGTACTCTGCTCTCGACCGCCTCGAGAGCTTCCGCAAGGTTGCAGACGGGGAAATTGTCGCGGAGGCGTCGGCGACGTTCGTTGCGCTTCCGGTTATGCTCACGTCGAGCGTCTCTGTCCAAGGGGGTCTCGTTTGCTGGAGCATCAGCAGAGAGCTCGTCAGAGGAGATGTCTTCAAGGTACTTGTCTTGGGCCGTCCCTGAAGGTCCTGGGGTGTCGCCGGCAACCATGAAGACTTGGAGATTTGGGGTGCCAAGGCTGGACTCAGAAACCGCCACCTCAGTTGGGGTGTTCGAGTCAGCTCGGGCAAGTGGTGTTCCCTCCTGGAACGGTAGCGAGTCGATGTAGGCGACGTAGCGTGAGTCTCCACCTATCAAGTCAGCAGGCTTGCGGTCTGGCCAGTAGACGAATCTCCCGGCCGGTGTGGATGTTATAACCAGCCCAGACGCCAGCCCTGACAGGGGATGCTCAGTGGAGTTGTGCTCGGACTCGGGATCCTCAGGGTCCGACCCGAAGTCGAACTCGTATGTGGGGTTCGAGTAGAACTCGGAGAGAGGTTTGGAGTCCGAAGCGTGGCCGGGGGCGGTGTCGGAGTCCGAGTTGTACTCGGGTACGGGCTCCTTGCCGGCCGGCGCGAAGAGGGAGCCTCGTGCGGGCCGGCTACCGAGGATGCGGGGGCCACGCGCGGAGCGCTCACGGAGTGGTGGGACCACATGCGATGGGCCGAGCGGCCGGCTCGCATGCGATAGCCCATGGAGACGTCGAGTTCGAGTTGGAAGCGGACTCGAGCTCGAAGTCGGCCGTGATGGTTGAAGAGCGAAATTTCATCGAACTTGCGGCGAGTTCGCACCGTGACAACTTCGGGGAAGCGTCACGAAGCCGGTCTTCGGGTTGGGCGACATGGTGAGGCGGCGGCGGGAAAGAGCCGCGCGCCGTCCGCGGTGCGGACCCGGGCGCCGATCACACGGGGTGTCGCCGCGGTTGAAGGCGACGGTTGGCTTGAAGTAGACGGGAGCCGTCGAGTTCGCCATGTGATCTCGGGCGAGATCCCCTACCTGGCGCGCCAGCTGTCGGTGTTTTAGACCGGCAACCTACTAAGGGGAGTACCCGAAGTAGATGAACGTGGCCTCGCCGAGATCGGTAACTCGAAGGAAGAGACACGTGGCACACAATTTAGACAGGTTCGGGCCGCGAGGAGCGTAATACCCTACGTCCTGTATGCCGCGTAGCTCTGGATTGATTGCGCAAGATTACAAGATGGTGTAATAGTGCACCGTGAGATTGGATGAGATGCTAGAGAAAGGTCCCTGCCTCACCTTATATAGTCCGGGAGGCAGGGTTACAAGTCGGAGTAGGGAGAGAGTACTAGTCGAGTACGTCTAGGAGTCTTCCATACAGTGCAGGACATGTACAGCTTCCTAACTGAGTACTTCTCCTCCGTAATCCTTGTGCTCCACGCCATCAGGTGCCGTGTAGCGCAAGCCGGGTAGTCCCAGGGGCCCACCGAGTAGTCGGTCCTGGTACCCACCGAGGTAGTGGGCCCAGGGAGGTCCATACGACAATAGGGGTGCGTTGTGACAGAACGATGGCTCCAAAAGGCGGGCGTTTTCGGAGCCGGACGGGAAACCATGGTTTAAAGAGGCTTCTAATGAGATTTTCTTCTTTTGCTCAGAACTTCAACAAAAGTCTTGATCCGATCTCCCTAGATCGGTTTATCTATCCCCCCTCTATCTATTGCTACCTCCGGTCTTTAGTAGATTAGATTTGTTCTTGTGTTGATTCTTAAGATTAGATGCATTAGACTCACCTTTCGAAGATCGAAGTTTCTTGGCTTTACTAGATCAACTCTTGCATCACACATTTGTTCCACGGATTTGACACCTTGGGTTCACCACTCAAGAGAAGAAGGGTCCCTTGACTACGACGGGAGACTTTTCCGCTTGCAATTCTACTTGAAGTTTAATACGATTATACACCGTCAACAGCATGCTAGGGAGCTTAGAGCCAACCCTTGCTGTTTTTCTGTTTGAAAATTAAATAATTTATATAAATATGTACACAATCACTATAAAAAAGAATAAATAATAAAACACCATAGGGCATTACTTTAATAGAAAGAATACTAAATATATGTTTGTCAAGGTGAATATGGCCAATCATACACTCCATGTTTGTATGTGTATGTGTTGCGTAGTTTTATTTAATTAAATCCACTCCATTAAATGTGGCATATGCATTCCGTGTAGAACTTCTCGGCGGTAACTACTCGCTCGTGCCGGAAGTTGAAGATGGAGGATCTGACGGGGAGCTACACTTCGTGAAGGTGAACCAGGACACCGAGGAGCCCCAGGCTAGCGTTGCTAACGAAGGCAAGCACCGGAGCATTGAACTAAGTATTTTTGAAATTATGCAACTATCTATGTATTTTGTGCATTTACATTCAAGAGTTGAAATGAAACCCTAGATGCATGATCCCCAGGTACCTATGCCCGTTTACTAGTATGCTTGGTCGCTAGTTGCTATGCTATAGGACCTGGTAAAAGTCGACTGATGTTCATCGCTCGCGAGAATAGGTTCTTATGTTGGAATCATAAGATCTTATAAATGGATTGCTTATGTGGTAAGGGCATGAGATTTGGGCTCCGGTCCAATAACTTTCATGGGTTAATTGTTTGAACGTACTAAGCACTTGTCGAGAATGAGACCGGTAAGCCTAGTACCTTAATGAGGTGGTAAGTGATTTTACCGTCACTAATCTTGGGCTGTGTCCTACGGCTAGCTACCGGTGGTGCATGTGTGTGGCTGGACGCTAGTGTGAGGCGTGCTAGATAGCTTTGTACCAAGGACTGTGATCTTTTATCCCGAACCGAGGAATTTTGGGAACCTGTTGGTTGGTGCACTCTGTGTTAGGGACCCTTCCGTGTGTTTAGGTCCACCTTGCAAGATATAAATCAATTGGTTATCGGCCTCTCATCGTTATCTGAGACTACTTAACCAACTGGCCATGATATCCCTTATGATGAAACATTGTCAATATTGATGTTTGACTAATTGTATTGCACAACTTATGCTTACAGTAGCTTACTCATCTAGAAATGGTAATTAACTAGAACTTGAGCTAAAACATTGAAAGTAAAGACCTATTCTTTGTTGCTTTTCAGCAAAAGAACCAACTGGCCAAAAAGTCTCTCATGTCTAGAGTTTGGTGATGTAGTTATCACCCGTCAGGTAAGACTTGCTGAGTATTAATATACTCAGCCTCGCTATAATTTTGTTGATTTCAGGTTAATGCTTTTAGTGATGTGTGGCCTGGAGAGATTCCACCCCGCTGGGAACTAGAATGGGTGGATGATGACGAGTGAATGCATCATGGTTGATCTCCTGTGATGCTTAACGTACCACGTAGTTGAATTTCCGCTGTTTTCGAACTTTGAGCCTCTTTTATCATGTCGAGCATTTCGGTTTGGAATAATTAAACCCTTCATGGAAAGTTTGGATTTAAATTATGTAATGTACTTTGGATTCGCCTTTCTGTGAGTTTTAATGCATATTGTCGTTCCTTTGTTGCTATGTAAGTGATTTCACCGGGCTTGACCCGACAACTTACGATGGGATGATACTTTATTATCGTTTAATGACCAAAGTGGATTGATTTAGGTGATAGTACGGTATTTTCTCGGACGGGTTGTCACAAAGGCGAAGTTCGACTATCGAGAGTGGGGAGTAAGAGACTCAGTCGGTTGAGGTGAGGACTAAGTGATGAGAGGGTGAACAACAATTTCTGTCTAATACAGAGCTCGGAGGTTGACACAGTATGCAGGGGTGCAACAAAGCATCGAGTGACATTTTATTAGGTCAGGTTCCATCAACCAATTAAAACACCATCCAAATAACAAAATTCGAGTATATCAATATCAATTTTGAATTTTGAGCTCCAATATTTACATCGGTATTTGTGATTTCAGAAGTATGGATAATGAAGGGAGATTTGATACTCAAATTGATAAACACTACACAACTTGTGGAGCTGTTGAAAATGATTCTCATCTGTTTTTCTCTGCAACTTGCCTAAATAGGTCCGGGACAACTCAGAGGTAAATCCTTTTACTCACCTCATTGATCCGGTGCCAGATGGAGTTCAACATATTTTACCAAGCATTTTCCCTTCCAACTCAACTGAACATACTATGACCAAAACCCAACTTCTTCTTTGGTATATTTGGAAGGCAAGCAATGATCACCGGTTCCAAAGAAAGATTTGAACTCCTTTACAGGTACACCATGCTGCAACTGCACACTTTAACACCAATTTAACTGCCTGGGGAGATCACACTGATACACCCATTCCCCAACCCTCCCCAATCTTGCTTCAACTCTTCAAGGATATAGATGCTATACTGATACTGTAACTACTCCTGACTCTGATGGCTCTCCCCCTAGAGCTGCTGGTCTTGGGATTTTCATTTTCAACACTGATGCTAACCCCCCTTTCTCCCTCTTCATCAAAGCATCTATGCAGGTCAACACTTCGGTGCTCATGGCGGAATCAGTTTTTATGCAGGGGTGAATTTGCAAAACATCAGTTTCTTCAGTGATAATCAGTTACTTGTGTAACTGCATCAATGGTCCCCACCCTAATGACCCACCTGATTGGAGTATAAAACCTTATACACAAGCTATTCAGATTTCCTTGCAGGACACATACAAGATTCTCCATATATCAAGATTAAGGAACCACATGGCACATTCCCTAGCAACTTCGGCTTTACATAATCATCATATTAATGATGTACCTCGACCTCATTTGTGTACTGATGTTAGTCACAATCTACGGTGCCCTCTCCATGAGGCACTCCAATTGTATCCCTAATCCATGTATTGGTTCAAAGAGTCTCCTGCTGTTAATTTAATATATTTCTGCTTGTTGTAAAAAAAAATACAATGCTAACATGACATTTTAAAAAATATGGTTCATCAAATCTAGTCGCGCTATTAACGCGGGCCAACTTGCTAGTTGACTATTGTTGATTTGTTGGGAGAGAAAAGTACTTTTACCTGATAATAGAGATGAATAGTCTTGTAGCGGACAACTTGACAAGAACAGGCCGTAGTACTGTACCGTCGTACCAGTTGCTCTCGTCGTGCAACGGTCGCTGTTGTATCGGGCATGGGCCCGGCCGCTCACGAGAGATTCACCCGCCACGAGCCCCCGTCGCCCTTGCCTTCACCGTCATGGCAGCGTCGTCGTCACTTGTCACCCTCGCGTCCGGCGGCCGCGGCCCGCACCCGGGGGCAGCGAGACGCACGCGCACGGCACCGTGTGCGGCGCTGCACCGCGGCGGGGGGGCCGGCGCCCGCGTCGCGCCTCCGCGGCGGGCACGGATCAGACCGACCTGAGACGCCGGACGCGACCTCACCACCTTCTTCGGCTGCGCCGCGCCGTGTCGCCCAGCCGGCCGCGTACCAACAAACTTCATAATCTGCCTCTTTGTATCAAAAAAAAAAACTTCATCAATCGGCCCTTTGTTCTCTTTGATCGGTGGAGGCAAGGCTTGACTGCTTGAACACTTGCTATGCTCACCGGCGATTGCTTAACACTGAACAGCCGCCACATCCCGTTGTGGAGGAGTGAGGAGGCGAGAACGCGGCAATCGCTCGCAGGGGAGCATAGGCGCAAAATGTCGCAGCACACTAGACGTGGTAATGGATTATGGAAAATCCAAATCCAATTGGATTTTTTTCCTTTTGAGGCTTCGTTGGACTGGATTCTTTGGATGTGAATGTCACACGCTTAAATTAAATTGGATGTCCAATCAGTATTGGATGTCCAAGCATGAGCTTTTAATTCTACTATCCGGCTCTGGACGTGGGTCCCGCATATAGATTTGGCTTCACCGATTTGCATGAAGTAGCGGACTGTCATATTAAAGCATCTCACCAAATTTTGGTCAAATCCGCTAAAATTTTATAGTGTGAACGCGAGTTTTTAATTCTAGGGTCCGGCTCTGGATGTGGGTCCCACATATAGATTTGGCTTCACCGATTTGCACCGAGTAGCGGACTGTTATATTAAGACATCTCACCAAATTTCGATTAAATTCGCTAAAATTTTATAGTGTGAACGCGAGCTTTTAATTCTAGGGTCCGGCTGCGGGACGTGGGTCCCACATATAGATTTGGCTTCACCGATATGCACCGAGTAGCGGATTTGTTATATTTAGGCATCTCACCAAATTTCGGTCAAATCCGCTAAAATTTTATAGTGTGAACGCGAACTTTTAATTCTAGGGTCCGACTGCGGACGTGGGTCCCACATATAGATTTGGCTTCACCGATTTGCACTTTGAGTAGCGGTTGTCATGTTAAGGCATCTCACCAAATTTCGGTCAAATCCGCATAAATTTTCTAATGTGAACGCGAGTTTTTAATTCTAGGGTCGGCTCTGGACATGTGTCCCACATATAGATTTATCTTAGTAGTCAACCTGGTGGTGGTTGGATTATATTGTTGGATATTGGATTTTGAGTGAGTGAATTGGATTGGATTGGATGTGAGCTTTATAATTTAGGATCTTATTGGATTTTTCTTCTTTGGATTATGGATGTTGATCCATTCCCACGTATACAACACACCGGAGCGAGAGCGCCGGCGAGTTCTGATTTTTCTTCCTAGCATACTTTCTCTGTCTCAAAATAAATACAATTCTATGGTCAAACACGTAAATCAATGTGGGTGAAATATGACCAAACCGCCCTTTATTTCTCTATACCACAAGGAGTGAAAACAATTGAAATTTTTTCTCACTCAATTCGGGCTCGCCGTACCCCTCACGACGAACTTACCCGTCATATGTTTTTACTAGTGGATACGGTGAAAGCACTATGAAAAAAAATCGCATTTTGAGAAGTGTTTCTGCAAAAAATGACTAACTTTTTTTAACCCACCCTCAGTATACCCGCCCCACCTGTACCCGCAACGGACCGATCGTTATCCATCACCTGTACGCACGTCCGCACCGTGTGGAAAAAAGTCTCCATGGACGCCGCGCTAAGGCTATCCGCACTCGTCGTACTCCAAATCCATCCCCTAAAAGGAATATTCTTGCTTGCTCATCAACAATTTACAGTGCAGTACCGATTTTCCCGCACCCGTCGTCCCCTATATCTCGTACTCCATTTCAACCACCAGCCATGGGACCCACATGTCATAGACTACCCTTTTATTTACCCCCACCCCACCCTTCTCTCTCCCCCACTCCCCCACCTACCCCCGCCGCCCCGCCCACGCCGCCCCGCGGCGGAGCTCGCCGCGCGTGGCGCCGTGGCCGGACGCGACTCCGGCGAGGCGCGGAGGCTAGCGGCGTTCGTGGGTGCGGGAGCTCGTCCGCCTCCCGCGCACTCGGATCGAGCGGCCGGGGGGGTGGAGGTCGGCGGCCGCGGCCACGACGGCGGAGGTCGGCGGCGGTAGCCGCCCCGGCGGCGCGGGTGCGGGCGGGCGGCGACCGCGTGGAATCAAGGTCGAGCGGGATCCAAGCGGAGTTCCCATGGCGCGGTGGCGCTCCCCATGGTGCGGCGGCGGTTAGAGCTCGGGGCCATGGCGACGGCCTCGACCCCCTGCGGATCTCACCTCGACCTCGGCTTCCTCCTCCACGGGCCGCGCCGGCTAGCTCCGACGCGCGGCGGCGGCGGCGCGAGACGCCGTTGGGGGACATCGGCACAGGAGAAGGGGAAGGCGACGTCGGAGACCGCCACGACGCGCGCGCTCGGGGACGCTTCGATTCGGTGGCGACGACGACCACCCCTACCTCTTCTTCCTCGACGTCGAGCCGGCGGGGAGCCACGTCCTCGATCTGCTGTGCCGGGTGGTTGGATATGGCGCGCCGGTCGGTGGGTGCGCGGGCCCCATCCGCCGTCGTTCGTTTGTGGCGTATCCTAGGCGGACGCCAGGAATGGGAGATCCGCAACGCGAACAGGGACGTAGCGTTGCGGTAGCGCACGCCGGTGCGGAGGAAAAAAACGGCACAGCGCAACGCTACGCCAGATGTTGTTTTAGCGAAGTCCATGTTTGAAATCATATTATAGCGAAGCCCATCGTTTAGAGTCCTATAATAGCAAATTTCTCTGTGAAATCTGCAGTGTATCGGGATTACCTGCACACACACAAGAGTGTGTCATGGAACCTTCTTCTTGTAGCAGTAGGAGGACCAGAGAATTAGAGATTTAGAGGCTGTACATAGATGCAAGAAAGGTCGAGCCCTTCTTCGTGATGTATGTTGTAAACCTTGTGGTTGTGTACAGAGTTGGAGACTGAGTGTGGTGAATGGTGTTAGTGTTTCAGGAAGATACCAATGGGGAATCACAAGTGGTGATTAAAGTTCCATTAGATGTATGGCCTCGTTTAGATGGCTAAAATTTCTAACCTTTTCTACTCTCTTTCCATCACATCACATTAAATACGCCAAAAGACATATGTTTGGAGTATTAAATATAGGTAAAAAAATAACTAATTACACAGTTTGTATGTCCTTTGCGACACAAATCTTTTGAGCTAGTTAGTCCATGATAAAATAATATTTACCTCAAATAAACGAAACGTACTATAGTGTGCTACAGGAGTTCCAATAGTTAAATTTGCAAATTTTTGAACCAACTAAACAAGGCCTATATTTGTGTGTATGAAATGTATATTGAAAATTGATGTCTGGAGTGTTGGAGTGGGGTTGATCAATATAGGTAACGGAGTCTGTTAAACACTATTCATTATATATATCCTCTGTTTTTGCTGTTCTGTTTTAGACTAGGTAAGCATTCGTTGTGCTCTGGATTTTGAAACATGTGATGCACATTTTTTCCCTCTAAAACCATGTGCGTATGATTTTACACTCATGTTATTCCTAGATCAGTAGTACTCCACAGTGGGGAGCTCATGGTGGCGCTAGCGGATTCCGCATCGAGGAAGGTAAATTTCACATGTTTCTTATTTGAACTGATTTTGTCATCGGATTTGGTTCCTGCATCCTGTGATGGATTACTAGATTTCACCTTTTCTAATTCGAACTGCTTTTCCATCAATCTATCAACACAGATATACTCCATAAACCAGTTCGTGACCGGTCCTTCCCAAGGAAAATTTGAATCTCGAGCCGCTCTTCTCAAGGTACCTGATTGCTGTTTGTCCCCGAGGTTTTCCTTGTCAGGGCAACATTGAGTTTTCAGGTTTTCAGTTTCAGAAACTAGCCTGAAACTTTGGGCAATGGATGTTGTACGAATTGACTGAACTCCTTTACATTTGATGGTTGAACTACTCTTTACATCTATTTACATTTGATGGTTGAATTACTCTTTACAGCTATATAAAAGCAGACACTTTTATTTTTGTTAGTGATTCATTTGACTGAACATAACCATGTTATCTTCACACCGAATAATATTGAAAAAAGTACATAGGTGAGAGAAGGGCTACTTGAAATCAGATTGTGCAAAGAAAGATAAAAATACCGAGGTTGCACTATATTTGTCTTATTTCCGTCTTTATAGTTAGATTATATAGTTTAGTTAGTTTAGCAGGCTGCAGCACACATTGGTTCTCCAGGTTTTGCTGAATTCTGCGGTACCTAACTGAATTTTGTACCAAATTAAACTCTGAACCTTTGTCCTCGATTGATTGAATATTTCCCAAATAATTGAGATGGTGAAATCACCCATGCTCTTTGGTAGCCATTACATATACCCACTTAGCTTGTTATAGGTTTGGCTCTTTTGTCCATTAATCTCTGATGTTCTCAATGTCACTATGGCTGCAGTCAACCGTGAGGAGGGAGAGGCCAAAGCGACCTGATCCTGCTTGCACTATCTGCAAAGGCGCAGGGAGAATAGACTTCCGAAACTGTTTCGGTCGAGGTCTCTCTTGTGCTACATCTCCATATTATCTCGAGATATGATGCTATATTATTTCCCGAGTTGATTTTATTGTCAGCAACCATTACTAATTCTTTGTCGCCAACCATCACTAATTCTCTATGTTATAAATGTCGGGAAGCTAGGTTATTCCAATTTAATCGTCGTGATGGATAGTCATCCACCACGTGTTGGCGTCTACTTACAAAGAAATTTTCACGAGCGGTATTGATTCAGACAAGCGCGAAGCCATCTCTACAGCAACAAGAAATGCAATTGGGTTCCTGACAAACAAATATGATTTGAATATTGTAGATCTAAGCAACTATGCGGTTACACATCTCACAGAAATACAAAAGTCAGTCAAAAAAGAGCTTGTTCACACGGTGCTGGAGCATACGAAGATTGGGTATGTGAAGCCATAAATGATATCCACAAGTTGGCTGACAAGTACAATGGTTCCGTAAGTTGGCTGACAAGTACAATGGTTCCGTAAGTCAGAGAGATGTTAACATCAAGAGTCTGTAATTTTCTATTTGTGTTGATCTGAGTCGACACCTAGACCCAGCCAAAGTCCAGAAGCTTCGCAAGGTGAATAACAAAACACAAAGAATTGAAAGAGGTAGGGTAGAAGTGAATTTTAGATAATTTATTCTATTTTTGTGATATCTTTCAAAATATGAAAATTTGAAAAAGGTTTTGATATATTGACGAAAAATATTTTTTTATAAAAAGGAAACACGTGTGATGCACTTCACTAGTTATAAGAAAGACCTACGTATTGACTTGTCTTTTGTTCAAGAAACTTCTATAGGCTTTGTCTTTTGTGGTTAGCTAGTCAAAGTTGCATTCTTTGTGAGACAAAATTTAAATGCTGAAATTGCATTTATTTTTGGACTGAGGGAGCATGTCTCCGGTTGTTTTTTATCATGATTCAAGTTACCACCCTGACATTCCGACCTTCCGCACAAAATACCTGCACACCACTAAGACCAGCAGCCACACTAATCTTCGTTTAGCACTACTAATTGGTGCTTCAGCGCGTGCGTAGCTTGGTCGTCCCCTCCCCCATGCCCCTCTTGCTATCCGCACCGGCGAATGATATGCAAGCACTACCCGCTCTCCGGTACTCGTTTAGGGCGTGTTTGAAGGGGTGGCTCTCTAGGGCTTGGTTGCGCTGTTGGGACCTATTTTTGTGTTTAGCGTCATTTTTATCTCTCCCAACCTGGCTCGCACGCTGCTCAAAGCAGCCCACGGTCTGGTTCCATTGGCACGCCAAAATCTAGCATAGCAATTGGGCCGACCGAGTGGAGCGTTGGGTGGCTTTGGTGGGCAAGATGGCCTTTCCTTCCGACTTGTCCTCTCTCACCCACCGTGACACCGTTCCTTCTCGTCATGTGGATTGCCTTCTTCCTCGCCGCGCTACCTCTGACACGGTCTCCTTCGTTGTTGGGGCCAGAGCTCTCCCATGCCACCGTGGCTGGGGTCGGAGCTAGCCTGCGCCATGGCTAGGGGTGGAGCTCGCCCCACGCCGCCATGGGTAGAAGGTTGAGCTCTGTCCGCTAAGGGAGCGGGCGGTGCCGTCTCACCTCTAAGGATGACGACACCTGAGTCCAGTCATGGTGGCGTTCGATCCGCGCACTGTGAAGGGGGAGGTGAGGAGAGAGAGAGGTGCATGTCGAAGCTCGAATGTCAGGGAGGGAGAGGGAGCGCGCAACATGGCGCCGCCACAGGCCTCGGGAAGAGGGAGCAGGGGAGGGACGATGCGAGGAGGCCGACCATCCGCCTCCTCCGGCCCTGGCTTCGAGATCTTCGCCATGCTATCGTCATCAAGTGCAAATTCAAGCTTCGCCTCGCCTCGAATCGACGTCGTCGCGTTATGGAAGGCCATGCCCGACAAAGATCGGGCTTCACCTCGCCTCATCATTGGCCCGAAAAATAGGGCGCATGGGAGGGGCATATTACCTCCATGCACGCCTGCGAGCGTCATGCTTCACCCCTCCCTGAGAAGGCACAAGCACACCACTATCGTGCCAGCCGCCGCTGCGCGAATCTCCGTCGACCTGCTCCTGTGATGGTTGTGGTGGAGGAGCTGTTGGAGCACAATGTTTGGCAATTGCTCGATAGAATGTCAACTAGAGAGAGGAGGAGGTAACTTTACTTATTCCATGTGCAAGGTCACGGTATCCATTTATGCACACGCATCAAACATGATCTCAAACAAGTGATGTTGCACCGTTCGAGCCGAGCTATGGCTGGCCACAACCAGGCCACTCGACCGGGTTGGACAGGGCCAACGTAGCAAACACGCCCTTAACATTTTTTTCTCCACAACAGAGGACATTAAACGCTATGAAATTGTGTCGTTTGGGCACAGATATGTCATTCCTAGCGTCCTCCTCGAATGCACGCCAACACCCTCACTCGGGTCCCACCTACCTCCTGTTGCTGCATGCCCCAACCACCACCATACGTCGGATGAGGGAGCTCCGACCTCGATGGCCTGAGGTCGAGCCACCCCGCCCCCGGGACCGCTGCGCCGAAATGGAAGATAGGGAGAACAAGGCGAAGGGAGCCTCCTCCTCCTCGATTTCTGACGTTGGGCAGATCGAGGCCGGAAATTGCCCGCCGCAGCTGGGAGCAGGAACGACGTCGGTGCTACCATTGGATCTAGCCTGCTCAGGAGGAGAGGTGGCACCGCCCCAAGTTCTAAGCCATGGAGGCCTCACTGTGTGGAGGGGAGCAAACCACCATGAATAGGGCCAGTGGCAGCGTAGCGCCAGGAAAGGGAAGGGGAGCCGATGACATCGTGAGACTAGACCTAGGCACTTTTTGATCGAAAACCGAACTAAACTGAATCGAAACCGAACCAACATGTCAGTTTTTTGGTTGTTCAATTCAGCTTCGGTTTTTTATTTACCAAAGTTTGGTGTTTGACTTCGGCTTCGATTTTATCACTAAACCGAACAGAACAACCAAACAAAACGAAATAGAAGCAAACCAACCCATTCCAATAGGCCGCAAGCTCACGAGACCACCGAGACAAATATGACACTGCCCACCACCAGGCCTCCAAGCCTCCTCCAGTTCGTTGGGAGCCAGGGGGATCGAAACCCTACCCCTCATTATCTCTCTGTCTTTCCAAATCAGCGGTGGCCATGGCCAGGCGAGCAGGCAGCAGCGACGGCAGATCCACTCCTCGTCTCCTCCACTTCCATGCTCCACGCGACGCCCCTTCTACTATTCTTCTATGCGGCAAGCCGGCGATGCAGCTGCATAGGGGAGTCACATGGCCGCGGAGCGCAACAGGCGGATTGGCGCGGTGGCAGATCTGCAACCGCGACACCGCGGCGGGTGGTGGCACCACCCACGTCGACCTCTTCGACCAGTACAATGGCAGGCCGACAACAATGACCGAGGAGTCCTCCAACGTATGTTATGACATTTTGTGCTAATTTTGTTCAATCGATGCATATGAGTGATTGCTATCGAATACCCATCTAATCCTCTCCATTATGATTTATGAACCATGCTTTTCGTTTGAATCATTTGTAGATGGGGAACACTGAAGATATCGTGGCAAATCAAGTCTACTCTATCATTTGTGATAAACTGATATGTCTGTTAGAATTGATTATTTTGGATGGTCGGTTTAGTTCGGTTTTACCTAAAAACCAAAAGCGAATAGGTCGGTTTTTGTTTTTCTGGAAAATTGATCAGTTGTCGATAGCCGATAACCGAATTATTTAAAGACAAAAAAATCGAGCTGAATTGTCGATTTAAACCGAATGCCCAGGCCTAGCCATCGCACCGGCCTCCACTCCATCGAGATCTGCCTCCGCGAGAGGGATAGGTTGGCGCTGCGGAGCCAGGGGCAGACGCCGCTGCCAACCCGCGCCGGCCTGGCCGCCTTGGAGATGGCGCCGCCGTGGTTGCGACCGCGTCGTCCCAAAATCTCGCTACCAGCGATGGAGTGAAGAAAAGTGGGAGATTTGTCGCGTCGCTACCCGTGCTCGTGCCCCTCCTCCTCGACTTTTGTCGCCTCGCTGCCCTCCAGCGAGGAAGCAGGAGAGGCCTCGCGCGTCGTCCATGCCAGCTCTCGCGGCTCCACCTTGGGCTCCTCTCCCCTGCTCGCTGGATAGGGCAGGGAGGGAGGGTCGACAGCGTTGTGGGTGGAGGGAGTAGGGGTTGCAGCTAGTAGGAGGCGACGAGGGTAGGTGGGGAAAGAGAATGAAGACAAGGTGGGGTGGGGAATTGTTAGGACGTAGAGTATGTCGGGCATACTCCCCGGGTACCCATGCAAGGAACGATGAAGACGGACTCCTACTAGAATTCCCCTGTAATCCTACTAGGACTCATGCCTTGTAACCGACTAGGAACCCGCCCCTGGACTATATAAAGGAGGGTCGGGTACCTAGTTGGGAACCTGATCTTAACCAACACCAAGCGCAGGACGCCATACTTGATCTCCCAAACAGGACGTAGGGCTCGCCACCTTGGCGGCTCGAACCTGTATAAATCTTGTAACTCGTGTCCTTGCTTATACCTTCGAGTTCTCGGTCTCCCGATCACGATCCTCACCGCACAATCTACTACCTCGGGTACCCCCTTGGTAGGTTTGCCAGTCTAAAACACCGACAGCTGGCGCGCCGGGTGGGGGTGATCATCACCACCGGGCAAATTCGAAGGACCCTCGTCAACAAGATCAATCTACTCGTCGACTCGTCGAGATCCATTGAAGCAAGTCGCCTTGCTCCTGTCAAAGCGAAATCAATTTTCCTACGCTGTGTGTCCGGTTGCTTCGGCACGTCGCGCGGCTTGTCGCGTGCCTCATCGTCGACTACTTCGCCTTGCGCTGGCTCGCCGTCGACTACTTCGCCTACTCCGCGCGTCCGGGTGCCTCGGCACGTCGCGCGGCTCATCGTCGACTACTTCACCTCGCGCAGGCTCGTCGTCGACTACTTCGCCTATGCCGCGCGTCCGGGTGCCTCGGCACGTCGCGCGGCTCATCACGCGGCTTGTCATCGACTACTTCGCCTCGCGCAGGCTCGTCGTCGACTACTTCACCTACGTCGTGCGTCCGGTTTCTTCGGCACGTCGCGCGGCTTGTCGTGTGACTCATCGTCGACTACTTCGCCTCGCGCAGGCTCGTCATCGACTACTTCGACTACGCCACGCGTTCGGTTGCTTCGGCACGTCGCGCGGCTCGTCGTCGACTACTCCGCCTCGCACCGCTCATCGTCGACTACTCCGCCTCGCGTAGGCTCGCCGTCGACTACTTCACCTACGCTCGCGCGTCCGGTTGCTTCGGCACGTCGCGCGGCTTGTCGCGTGACTCCTCGTCGACTACTTCGCCTGGCGCAGGCTCGTCGTCGACTACTTCGCCTACGCCGCGCGTCCGGGTGCCTCGGCACGTCACGCGGCTCGTCGTCGACTACTTCGCCTCGCGCGAGCTCGTCGTCGACTACTTCGCCCTACGTCGCGCGTCCGGTGCCTCGGCACGCGCGCGGCTCGTCGTCGACTACTTCGTGTCGCACAGGCTCGTCGTCGACTACTTCACCTACGTCGCGCGTCCAGTTTCTTCGGCACGTCGCACGGCTAGTCGTGTGACTCATCGTCGACTACTTTGCCTCGCGCAGGCTCGTTGTCGACTACTTCGCCTACGCCGCGCATCCTGGTGCCTCGGCACCTCGTGCGGCTCGTCACGCGACTCGTCATCGACTACTTCGTCTCCACCGCGCGTCCGGGTGCCTCGGCATGTCGCGCGGCTCGTCGTCGACTACTTCGACTACGCCGAGTGTTCGGTTGCTTCGGCACGTCGCGCGGCTCGTCGCACGGCTCGTCGCGCGGCTCGTCGTCAACTACTCCGCCTCGCGCCGCTCATCGTCGACTACTTTGCCTCGCGCAGGCTCGTCGCTGACTACTTCACCTACGTCGTGTGGCCGGTTGCTTCGGCACGTCGCACGGCTTGTCGCGTGACTCATCGTCGACTACTTTGCCTCGCGCAGGCTCGTCGTCGACTACTTCGCCTACGCCGCGCGTCCGGGTGCCTCGGCACGTCGCGCGGCTCGTCACACGGCTCGTCGTCGACTACTTCGCCTCCGCCGCGTGTACAGGTGCCTCGGCACGTCGCGCGGCTCGTCGTTGACTACTTCGACTACGCCGCGCGTCCAGTTGCTTCGTCACGTCGCGCGGCTCTTCGTACGGCTCGTCGCTCGGCTCGTCGTCGACTACTCCGCCTCGCGCCGCTCATCGTCGACTACTTCGCCTCGCGCAGGCTCGTCGTCGACTACTTCACCTACGCCGCGCCTCTGGGTGCCTCGGCACGTCGCGCGACTCGTCACGCAGCTCGTCGTCGACTACTTCGCCTCGCGCAGGCTTGTCGTCGACTACTTCGCCTACGCCGCGCGTCCGGGTGCCTCGGCACGTCGCGCGGCTCGTCACGCGGCTCGTCGTCGACTACTTCGCCTCGTGTAGGCTCGTCGTCGACTACTTCACCTACGCCGCGCGTCCGGTTTCTTCGGCACGTCGCACGACTTGTCGTGTGACTCATCGTCGACTACTTCGCCTCGCGTAGGCTCGTCGTCGACTACTTCGCCTACGCCGCGCATCCGGGTGCCTCGGCACCTCGCGTGGCTCGTCACACGACTCGTCGTTGACTACTTCACATCCGCCGCGCGTCCGGGTGCCTCGGCACGTCGCGCGGCTCGTCGTCGACTACTTCGACTACGCCGCGTATTCGGTTGCTTCGGCACGTCGCGCGGCTCGTCGCGCGGCTCGTCGCACGGCTCGTCATCGACTACTCCGCCTCGCGCCGCTCATCGTCGATTACTTCGCCTCGCGCAGGCTCGTCGCCGACTACTTCACCTACGCCGTGCGGCCGGTTGCTTCGACACGTCACGCGGCTTGTCGCGTGACTCATCGTCGACTACTTTGCCTCGCGCGGGCTCGTCGTCAACTACTTCGCCTACGCCGCGCGTCCGGGTGCCTCGGCACGTCGCGCGGCTCGTCGTCGACTACTTCGCCTCCGCCGCGTGTCCAGGTGCCTCAGCACGTCACGCGGCTCGTCGTCGACTACTTCGACTACGTCGCGCGTCTAGTTACTTCGTCACATCGCGCGGCTCGTCGTATGGCTCGTCGCTCGACTCGTCGTCGACTACTCCGCCTCGCGCCGCTCATCGTCGACTACTCCGCCTCGCGCCGCTCATCGTCGACTACTTCGCCTCGCGCCGGCTCGTCGTCGACTACTTCGCCTACGCCGTGCGTCTGGGTGCCTCGGCATGTCGCGCGACTCATCACGCGGCTCGCCGTCGACTACTTCGCCTCGCGCAGGCTCGTCGTCGACTGCTCCGCCTATGCGGCACGTTCGGGTGCCTCGGCACGTCGCGCCGCTCGTCGTCGACTAGCTCGCCTACGGCTGGCGCGCGTCGGGTGCCTCGGCACATCCCGCCTCTCGTCGTCGACTACCTCGCCTACGGCGTGCGTCGGGTGCCTCGGCACGTCGTGCCGCTCGTCGTCGACTACCTCGCCTACGCGGCGCGTCCGGGTGCCTCGGCTCGTCACGCCGCTCGTCGTCGACTACTTCGCCTACGCCGCACGTCCGGGTGCCTCGGCACGTCGCATGGCTCATTTCGTCGCTCGTCGTCGACTACTTCGCCTCCGCCGCGCGTCCGGGTGCCTCGGCACGTCACGCGGCTCGTCGTCGACTACTCCATGTGCCGCGACTTCCTCTTGCGGTCACACTGGCTCTACTTCAGCCACGCTGTGCGTCGCGTCTACTTGTCTTGCGGCAACACTGGCTCTACTTCGGGTACGCCGTGCGCCGCCACGACGTCGTCTTCCGGTCGCATCGCGTCGACCATTCATCTCGACTAGTTTTCCAAACTAGTCGAGAATGGCAGTCACGCCCCCAACAACTAGTTGGAATCAACTCTGACTAGTCAACTTCATCAACAACCGTCGCGGCTCCATCGCCAACCGCCACGACTTCATCAACAATCTGCTCAGGCAGCAACAACTAAGTCATTTATTTTAATGATTATTGTTTTCTTTTCTTGGCTTGTTCTCCTCATCATTTAGGACTACTTGCCCACTACACGCTTCTCTGCGGGTTTTCACAGGAGCTACACTCTGTTGACTACTCTTGGGGTATATCAATCAAGTCACCACGAGCTTACTTCATCAACTCGAGGGCTATCCTAAGGAGGCAGCTTCTAAAGTCCGCTCCGTGCGGCAATTTAAAGTCGACTCCGGTCGCATCTTCACCTGCTACGGCGGTATACTACGTGTGTAAGCTTCGATGGAACCTAGCTGTAAGTGGCCCTCGGGTCCTGGCGACAATGGAACCTAGCTGCACATGGTCTTCACGCTCTGTACCATGGGTCAAAGAACCCTAAGTACTCGCGCTCCGTACCTTGGGTCTGAAATCCATGGCCCAGGTACACAAGTCGACTCCGGTCGCACCTTCAAGTTCACTACGGTGGCCACCATACCTTGGGTCTGAAATCCATGGCCTAGGTACACAAGTCGAATCCGGTCGCACCCTCAAGCCCGCTCTGGCGGCAATTGTACCTTGGGTCTAAAATCCATCGCTCAGGTACTTACGCTCACTCTGGTGGCACAAGTCGACGCTAACAGTCCCACCCAAGCCCACTCCGGTGGCACAAGCCGACTTCGGTCGTAATCTTAAGCCCGCTCCGACGGCAAAACTATTTGTTTTCTCTGAATTTTTATTCGCTTTGTCTTTCCAGAAAGTGCTTTTCATTTTTTGCATCTTAAGTCTGCTCCGCGCGGCACAAAGTCGACTTCAGTTTTTAAGTCGCATCTCAAAGTCCGCTCCACGCGGCACAAAGTTGACTTCGGTTTTCAAGTCGCATCTAAAGTCCGCTCTATGCGGCATCTAAAGTCGACTTCGGTTTTCAAGTCGCATCTCAAAGTCGGCTCCGCGCGGCACAAAGTCAACTTAAGTTTTCAAGTCACATCTAAAGTCCGCTCTGCCAGCATTTAAAGTCGACTTCGGTCGCATCTAAAGTCCGCTTTGACGGCACGACTACTTCTCAAGCTCCACGGCTCGATGCCGAACTACTACTCGAAATCTCTCCAGCTCGGGGGCTGCACTCAAATTACTACTCAATGATAACTTCAACAGGCTTCGCTCTCTCTCAAGCTCGGGGCTCCGCACCAACAACTACTCGACGTGGCTCATACGGCTCTTTTAACTCGGCGGCTACACGCTGCGAGAATAGTCGGATGATGGCTTTCACGAACACTGAAGACCCTTGGATTGATTATCTAATCATTTCAAAGCTTAGGGGCTGCTATGCTACACCCATCATTCAATTTTTTCAAGACGGAAGATTCAGAATCAAAATTGACCCTCAGCTAGAGTCTGCAACTCAACATAAGGCTTGGGGGCTACTCCATATGGAGTGCGATTTTGCAATCGCACTTCCATATAATCTCAACTTCAAGACAGATGAGCTGGACTACCTTCCAGCCTCACGGCAGTTCAAGTACTATTGAAGACTTCTCCAAGCAGTACTCGAGGACGCTCAAGAACTACTCGCAGAGGCTTCAAGACTACTCGAACTACTACACTCGACTACAATATGCTCAGGGGCTTGTCGGGCATACTCCCCAGGTACCATGCAAGGAAGGATGAAGATGGACTCTTACTAGAATTCCCTGCAATCCTATTAGGACTTGTACCGTGTAATCCTACTAGGACTCCTGCCTTGTAACCGATTAGGAACCCGCCCCCTGGACTATATAAAGGAGGGCCGGGTACCTAGCTGGGAACCTGATCTCAACCAACACCAAGCGTAGGGCGCCATACTTGATCTCCCAAACAGGACGTAGGGCTCGCTACCTTGGTGGTCCGAACCTGTATAAATCTTGTGTCTTGTGTCCTTGCGCATACCTTCGAGTTATCGGTCTCCCGATCACGATCCTCACCGCACAATCTCCTACCTCGGGTACCCCCTTGGTAGGTTTGTCGGTCTAAAACACCGACAAAGTATGACATGTGGGTACTACCATGGCGGTAGTTGATTTGGAGTACAAGATTTAGGGGACGATGAGTGCGGAAAATTGAAGTTCAAGTAGAAAATCTTGATGATAGAAATATTCTTTTAAAATAAAAATGAAGGACAACTTGACTGTTCGGCTGATCTGCCGAATAGTGTTTGACTAGTAGATAGAATAGTATTGTGTGAGGGAAACATAAGCCAAAATATAAACAAGCCCACAGCCAAAACGAGTGCAGATAGCACACTCCTTCCCCCACCAATAGGGATGCAAGTGCAGAAATCACACTCCTGACATGTGCGAACATGCATCAATTAGCCCGCAAACCCGTATATTTGGAGCGGTCGTTGCGGGTTTGCCCGTGTTGCCCACCGGCGCCGCTCGCCCGCTGCTCACGCGTGCTCCTTCTGCCGCGCGCAGCAGCGTGTTGCATTTGGCGTGGCTCATGTTGAGTTGTTTCTTGATGTCGTCCATGATTGCATGATTGCCTTGGCCTTCCTGTTAGCAATAATCTTGTCTTGCGTGTGCGTGTGTTCACGTTAAGTTAGTTAGCTTGTTATGGTGTTGCGCGTGTGTGCGTGCTGAGTCGTTGGGTGGAAGCTTCAGCCGGATGGGCGTGTGTGCGTGCTCGCGTTATGTGTGGAGTCGAGTCTAGCATGGCGTCTGGTGCATGCTGGTAGTTTCTACAGGAGTTGCAGCTGAAGGGATGGTCAAGCCGATGGCCGTGGTGTCAAGAGAGAAGGGGAGCACAACTTGGCTTGGGAGCAAAGCTGAAGACCGGTTCTCTCGGAGGAGTTCCGTGGCTCAGAGTACAGAGAAGCTCAGGTCGCAGGGAAGTGCGCAACGTGCGCGTCGTGCTTGCTGAAGTGGGTTGTGTGGGCGTCGCCAGGTGAGACCTTTAAATGGCTTTGTAATCCTTATGTAAAGGTGTTCCAGCCCTTCAAGATGAAGAAATAGCTCGCGACGTTCGTCGCAGGAACTCGCTGTTCATCTTCCTCCTTGCGTCAGTGCGTGAGGATGAGAGTGTTCTAAGGGCTAGGTTCCAACTCTTCCGTTTCATCTATGACTCGAGCAAGCTCGCGGCTGTGGACAAGCTGGTCACGTCGGAAGAGCTGGAGCTCGAGGCGGAGGATGATACGATCCACGCCGCCGACCATGTCCTTGCGCGTGGACGACGTCTAGCGGGAGGAGTCGGAAGGCGGAGGACGACACATGCTCCACGAGTGACGTGATAGCAAGCTAGGGGGCCTCGCACCCCGTCGGCGTGCGAAGTGGACGGTGGCCACAGCTACAAGGACGACGAGGGCTGCCAGGGCCGTGGCGGTGGCCGCCGCGACGGGATTTTGCATGCTTAGGACAACGTTCCTAGCACCGCCTCCGTCTCCCGGGGCGCTGCCTGACCTTGGTGCCTTCCACCGTCGTGGACGACATCAAGACGTAGACATCAGCCTGACACATGTGTACTTGTGTAGTCTACGATGGCGAGGTCCTTGCCACCGGATACTCTCACCGTTGTGACCGGCTTTGCGACGTACACACCTCGAGTGGCTGCAAATTAATGAGGATTGGCAGTCCCAACACGTTGGCAAGCACGGTGTCCTCAGTCTCCAAAGCACACGCCGCGTCGTCCACGCCGCCGCCAAAGAGTAGCAGTAGTGTGCTTGCTCTGCGATGAGGTCGTCATCCACACTGCCGCCAAAGGTCTGCAGGTCTCGCGATCCATGGAGGTTGTTGGGGGATTCGGAATCGAGCCCTTTATAGTCAAAACCATAAGATGGGTGCAGCTCAGTGAGAGCAATTCGAAAAGTTAATAGCGAAACCCTCGAATTCAATCAATACTCTTTTATCTTTCATGTCATGGTTTTCTCTAATTACCCTTCGTCGCTCGAAAGTTCCCATACTAGACGGACGTTTCAGTTTGCCAAACTTTGGGGTTAATACTTTCGGCTTTTCCCACGACGAAACCCCAGGGCCGAATCTTCTCTGTCCGGTGAGTGTTAGCCCATTTATCACTCGAGGGGTTTCGTCGCCGCTAACGACTTATATGTTTGGATTTGGTTTCGAGTGTGTTTCAGGCGAGAGAATCCACTAGGCGAAAGGGGGCATCTCCAAAATTGAAGGTCATCACCCGACAGGCGCACGTGCTGATGCCGGGAAAAGCGTCGTGAATTCCACCGTGATGTCATGAAGCGCCGATTACGTGAAGACCTAATGGAGATTTCCCAAAATTAGCCTAGTACATTCTTATTTGATCCGTTTTACACGAGGGCAATCTCGGTATGTAAAAAGTCCGTTCGTCTCCCTATAAAAGGAGGTCGACTGGCATTGTAAAGGGGATCGACTTTTGAGAATTACACTGTTGACAAATAGCTTTTGGTCTTCCTTTGGAATTCGATTGAGTCTCTGATCTTGAGCCCTTTGTTCTTCCTTCATTGTTCGTGTGAGTAGCTTGCTATTACACAACAAAGGCTGAAGCTTCTTTAAGCAGGTCAATATGATGCCTTGATAGTTGAACACGACCATGAGGCACGATGAAGTCCTTGGTTGCTGAGCCTCGAGAAAGCCCTAAGCTGCAAATGACTCGTGGTAACAACAAAGTTTTACAGCTCGCAATGTCATGTAGTAGTGCGGAGGGAATGCGGGCTGCCGCGAAACCCACTAATGTCTCGGGGGACGTGGAGCGGGCAACCCGCTGTCCGCCCCGCTTGCATCTATATCCACCACCTAGAGCATGTTTGATATGGGTCAAAGAGGGTGGCGGGCGAGTGGGCGCGAGCTTTGGGTGAGCTCCGGGCGCAGACGAGTGGGCACGGGCAAGCTCTGGGCACGGGCGAGTGGCCGCGAGTTCTGCCGCCATTGCTGCCCTCACAAGCGAGAGAGAGGAGAGACGGGAAGGAGACGAGAAGGAGACGAGTGTAGGATCTAGGATAACGACTAGAGGGGGGTGAATAGTCGGTTTAAAAACTAAAACCACAACACTAGAGAAATTTAATTAGAATCACAAGGAGAGTTAAATCTCTACCTACTCTATTCCTATGTTAGTGGTTTTGCGGCCTAGGGTGACAAGATAAACAACAATCTCTAGAAATAGAATGCTCAAAGTAAAGTACTTGAAAGGAAAATGAGGAAAGAAATAACCGAGCACGAGAGACGAATTTTATCCCGTGGTATCGATGACTTGCCGATCACCCCTAATCCACGTTGAGGTGGATTCAATGTTCAACCGCTCCTGTATCAAGACACCACTTGATCTTGAGCCGGTTAGAACCAAAGAACCACTCCACACCTCGATTACACTAGAGTTGCTCTTTACCGCTCCGGTGAGGTGAGCACAATACCTCTCACAACACGAAATCCGGAGCCGCGCACAATCTTCTTGCGAGCTTCAACGGATTCTTTCACCACCAAGCCGTCTAGGAAGCGGCAACTTCCAAGAGTAACAAATCAACCACTTGCTTGATGATTCCCTAGTGCCACAAAGATCAAAACCTTGATGCAATGCACTAGAAGCTCTCAATCTCACAAAGAATACAATCACTAAGCCAAGTGAGTGAGAGAGAGGAGAGGGAGAGCTCTACAAGGGAGTATGGACCTTTCAAAGTGCCAAGAGAGTCTCTCCAACCCCGGGCTTGGAGTATAAATACTCCCCCTTCCCGTTACTAGCCGTTAGGGACAAAACGCGTGCCTCGCGGACTGTCCGCGAGGCCCTCGCGGACTGTCCGCGTTTGAATTCCAACGGTAAAAACGAAAAGTCAACGGGCCGGGGGACCGCCGTTGGGCGGGCGGACCGTCCGCCGGGGCCACGCGGACCGTCCGCCGGGACCACGCGGGCATCGTCCGCGGGTGGGCCGCGGACCGTCCGCCCTGTCCACCGGGCAGCACCCCGTTCTGTAACGAATAACGGACCGTCCGCGGCACCTCGTGGACCGTCCGCCTGGTCCCCACGGACCGTCCGCCTGGTCCCGCGGACCGTCCACTTGTAAGCGCATTTTCTCGAAACCTTTTGCCAAAAACTCAGGTACAACAACCCACGGACCGTCTGCCCCAAGGGCCCGGACTGTCCGCCAGATACCTGAAAACTTGTTTTTCTTGAGATTTTCAATGAAACCCTTTTTACCAAGAGAAACCTCCACTCATCTAAATGTAATGCATGCAAATTTTGATCCAAGTGGCACTATGGAAAGTCAAGCCAATGAAATTGATCACTCTTGATAGTACGGCTATCTATCCTATTAACCCGGTCATATAACATCCTCTAATCACCTTATGACCGGTAAAAATAAAACCCTATCTTTTACCTTTGCCTCGAGCTCTTTCCAACACAAGTCATCCAAGACCTTCTCATGTATACCACATGATCTCATCATTTCACCGGACTAACCTATTCTTATAACTCAAATAAAATTGTTAGTCCATAATGATTGTCATTAATTACCAAAACACGAATTAGGGGCCTAGATGCCTTCAACGAGAGGAGAAACGGGAGCGGAGTGGCTCCGTCTCTCGAAATTCGAGGGACAGAGCAAACTCAGATCTTGGGGGAATATACCACTGGGAGCCACTCCACTTCCGCCGCTCTCCATTCAAACAGCCGCGGGAGCGGGTCGGCTCCGCTCTGCTCCCGCTGCTCTCCAACAAACACACGGTAAGCTTGTCTTTACATGCTTCCTCTCCCACAAATTGGCACCCTAGCACACGTGTAATCATGAGGAACTAAGATTTTCTGGTAGATTTTCCTCCATCATATAAAAAATACCAATTGATAGATAATATATGGATATGGAACTAAGATAATATGTACCCTGCACTTGCAATGGCAGCTATTCTAGCCATCCATTTTGAAATCTTGGGTGCCTCGGGATAGAAGAAAGGTACATGTACAAAAGATTATGTCTCATCATTTCTTTATACGATTTATACGATACGTACAGTGATACGTGTGCATAATACATACAAAATAGATACAATATATATGTACCCCTTCTCTACCCTATGGATTCAAAATCATTTGAATCCTCGTCTCCACCCTATGGATTCAAAATCATTTGAATCCCCCACCCATCTCTCTCTCTCTCTCATCCGCTATGGCGCTACCCTATCTCTCCGCTCTCAGATCCGGTGAACGAGAAGGTGCAGTCGCAGCCGTGCCGACGACCATGGCCGCCGCGGGCATCACGGCGCCACCACCTCTCGGAGCAACGAGCAGTGGGTCGGAAACACCCGGTTGCGGTGGCTCCTAGCAGCGAAGGGAGCAGCTGCGGTCCGGCGGCCGAGCGTTGACTGCGGGCCAACACGCTCAAATTCGGTGAGCTCGGGCCGCTGGTGCGGATCTTCGTCGGTGGCTGCAACATATCCCGTACCTCCTCAACGACGACACTCTCCTCCTCCCTCAGTTTCTCTGAGATCCAGTGACGAGGAGTATCGGTGGCCAAGGTCGAGGAGTGGTACGCAGCCCGATCTCAGAGCCCCCGACGCAGGCAGCCATGGCACGGGTCGGCCTGGGTTAGCAGTGGCCGCAAGCTCAGCACAGTCTCGTAGGCTAGTGGAGCTCGGGCCGCGGGGAGGCTGGCGGTGGAGGCTGGGGCTGCGGCCACACAAGAGGAGTGTGTGAGGAGAAATTTATAAAAAATAATATGCATGCAAAATAAATATATATTGAGAAGAGTGCAAGAGAGGAGTGAGTTATTGGGAAGATGTGGCAGAGAGTTATTTTTATGCTCTAGGTGTACGATGTTGGTCACAATAATCTAAAAGGTTCATCATAATCGGTACAGGAGGACACGTGTGGACGAGACATAAAGAGGCTTTTTGTTGTCACTGGTCATGATAACTGACAGGTCAGACCACATAAGGTGGAGGGAAAAAATGGAATACAAAACAGAATACTGGCACATGAGACAAGAAAACATGGATCTCGGAACGGAAGGAAGGTCAGGATAACTTCCATAACAAGTGCAGGGTACACATGACATTTTGCGACTTCATGTGTAAACTTGTCCAAATTTACAAGTTCCACACGGCGTAAGTAAAACGAATAGGTAATTTAATGGGACAGACTATTTATTTGTCCATAAAAATTGATTTTGTTTGGCTGGTGGCTAGTGCTGATTTGTTTGAGAGAAAAGTAGTTCTGAGAGAAAAATATTGCTGGTCGGGTTGATAAACCAGACAAACATGACAAAAATATGCCAATTTGTAGACCGTTAGATCAATACTCCCTCCATATGATGTCCGTTTCACAAATGGAAACATGTCAAAATTTTTGTTGTTTGCCTTGTAATTGGTCTGAAGTTGCACCTTTAACCTTCATGTGCAAGGAGTAGACGAGACAAGTACACACCACGTCGACCCCCCCAATCGGGCTGCCAACCTCTCCTTGAGCTTCTTCTACATGCAACAGATCCCGTACCTCCTCAACGGAGACACTCTCCTCCTCCCTCAGCTTCTCCGAGATCCAGCATCGAGGAGTACCGGTGGCAAGGTCGAGGAGCGGTACGCAGCCCGATCTCAGAGCCCCCGACGTAGGCAGCCATGGCACAGGCCGGCCTGGGTTAGCGGTGGCTGCAAGCTCAGCACGGTCCCGTATGCTAGTGGAGCTCGGGCCGCGGGGAGGCTGGCGGTGGAGGCTGGGGCTGCGGCTGCGGCCGCACGAGAAGAGTGTGTGAGGAGAAATTTATAAAAAAATAATATGCATGCAAAATAAATATATTGAGAAGAGTGCAAGAGAGGAGTGAGTTATTAGGAAGATGTGGCAGAGAGTTATTTTTATGCTCTAGGTGTACGATGTTGGTCACAATAATCTAAAAGGTTCATCATAATCGGTACAGGAGGACACGTGTGGACGAGACATAAAGAGGCTTTTGTTGTCACTGGTCATGATAATCGACGGAGTCGACCACATAAGGTGGAGGGAAAAAATGGAATACAAAATAGAATACTGGCACATGAGACAAGAAAACATGGATCTCGGAACGGAAGGAAGGTCAGGATAATTCCCATAACAAGTGCAGGGTACACATGACATTTTGAGACTTCATGTGTAAAACTTGTCCAAATTTACAAGTTCCACACGGCGTAAGTAAAACGAATAAGTAATTTAATGGGACAGACTATTTATTTGTCCATAAAAATGGATTTCGTTTGGCTGGTGGCTAGTGCTGATTTGTTTGAGAGAAAAGTAGTTCTGAGAGAAAAATATTGCTAGTTGTCGGTGTTTAAACCTCTCGACCTCTATGGGAGGTACCCGCAGCAAGGTAGAAGGTGGGGATCGCCATGATCTGGAACCCGAAGGTACGCGCGAGGACACAAGACACGAGATTTATACAGGTTCGGGTAGCCGGAGTAGCTACCCTACGTCCTGTTAGAGTAGTATTGCGCCCTGCGCTTGGTGTTGTCCCCGGAGGGATTGGGGATGTGCGGCTAGGTACCTGGCCCTCCTTTATATAGTCCAGGGGGCGGGAACCTAGTCCGTTACAAGGTAGGAGTCCTAGTAGGATTACATGGCACGAGTCCTAGTAGGAGTACAGAGAAATTCTACTAGGAGTCTGTCTGCTTCCTTCCTTGCGGTACCCGGGGTGTATGCCCGACAAGCCCCCGAGCACGTTGGAGTCGAGAGTAGTAGTTCGAGTAGTCTTGAAGCCTCTTCGAGTAGTTCTTGAGCGTCCTCGAGTACTGCTTGGAGAAGTCTTCAATAGTACTTGAATCGCCACGAGGGCCGGAAGGTGGTCCGACTCATTTGTCTTGAAGTCGAGATTTATATGGAAGTGCGATTGCAAAATCGTACTCCATATGGAGTAGCCCCCGAGCCTTAGGTTGAGTTGTAGACTCTGGCTGAGGGTCAATCTTGATTCTGCTTCCGTCTAGAAAAAATCAACTGATGAGTGTAGCCTAGTAGCCCCCGAGCCTTGGAACGATTGAAGAATCAGTCCGAGGGTCTTCAGTGTTTGCGGAAGTCATCATTTGAGTAATCTTGTAGCGTTTAGCCCCCGAGTTTATCGCCAGGTGAGCCGTGGGAGCCACGTCGAGTAGTTGTTGGTGCTGAGCCCCCGAGCTAGAGAGCTAGCGGAGACTACTCGAGTTGTCATCGAGTAGTAATTTGGTGCGTAGCCCCCGAGTTTGCGAACTAGCCGCGCCGGTGGAGGTACGCGGAGCGTACTGGAAAGTCGTCGCCGAAGCTTGACCTGAAAGTAAAGATGCGTACATTATGTAGCATTGTTGCAGAATTTGAATCTACCAAAGACAAATACAAATATGAATATAGATGTAAATGTCATGTGTCATTCTCTTGTTTCGGTCGTAAGGCGTCGAGTAGTTAGCCTGATGCGGTTTAGCGCCCAGTCTCTGTGGTCGCTGTTTAGCCATAGCCGCTGGGGGCGTGAAGGCATGACAGGAGAGCTGGTTTAAGCGCCCGGTCTCTGAGGAGCCTGTTTAGCCATAGCCGCTGGGGGCGTGGAGGCATGACAGGAGAGCCGAGGCTTTGCGCGGATCAAGGCGTGTGCTACTAGAGCGAGACCATTAAGAGGTAGACGAAAGTAGTCGACATGGCGACAAGAGAGAGCGCGATTGCTCGTTGTTCCGCATGGCGGAGAGCGAGATTGCGCGAGGTGCCTCCTCAGGGTGCAGCCGTTGTGCGCCTCCAGCACTCAGTACACGAAACGTCGTGGCAAGAGCCTCCTAATTTGGTGTACCAAGCCGGTGATAGTCAGTCAACAGTCCCCAAGGAATAGTTGGCACGGTGTAGCTCTGCTGGCAGGTAGCCGTTGAGAGGCGTACACGAAGTAGTCTTCAGCGTTGGTTCCTGTATGCGGAAAACAAGCCGAAGAAAAAATAATTATTGAAATAAGTGACTTAGCTTGATTCACGGACGAGTGTCGACAAAGCCGAGGCAGTCGGTGATGGAGCCGCGACGGTTGGAGCTGAAGTCGACTAGTCGGAGGTGGATCTGACTAGTTGTTGATGTCGCGGGAGCCGTCCTCGACTAGTTTTCTGGTTGAAACCAGTCGAGATGAGTAGTCAAAGTAGTCGTACGCCCAAAAAACGACATCGTGGCGGCGTACGGCGTAGTCGATGTAGAGCCGCTGCGGCCGAGAGACGAGTACCCGCAGCGCACAGCAAGGTTGACGTAGAGCCCGTGCGGCCGGGTGACGAGTAGTCGCGGCGCACTATGTAGTTGTACTCGAGTAGTTGAAGTAGGTGTACTCATGTACGTCTTTGAAAGTGCATCTAGGCCCCTAAGTGGATTTTGGTGAATTGAGTGACAAGGCGATTAAAGAACTAATGATTTTGTCTAAGATTGTGAGCAGGTTTTCTTAACATATTCATGAGCAACCATTGAAGTATTTTATATATGAATGTATTTTATGGCTCACATTTACAAAGACAAGTATATGGTGCAAGACTTCATGAGTTTATTGAAAGAGAACAAGATGATGAGTATACACACTATGGTTCTAAAAATTGGAAGCTTGCATATCCGTTGTCAATCAAGATCAAGCATTTGAAGCGGGATTTTCAAATGAAGGTTATTTGTGGATGAAGCAAAGTGGAACTCAAAGTGGATTGGATAAGTGATGAAGAGATCAACCGAGGTGTCTAGGGTGAGGGACTAAGCAATCTTTGGGGCCGTAGCTAAGCCGCCATAAGTGTTTTGCTAGGGTGAAGGTCTAGCATCCGTGGGGTCTTCAAGTATCATATTCAAACCTTAACCGAGGGAAGCTTTGCAAGTCATCAACTCAAGATTAGCAACATGGAGTGGCCATGGATCCAAGTGTGCATTCTTATGCTATATGGAAAGATCCTGAGTCACTAGCTCAAGTATGGACGTGCTCAAGTCAAAGGCTATGTTGAAAGCCCTCAAGTGATGATTGATCAAGTATGGCAAGAATTGAAGTTGTTCAAGCTCAAGAGGTCATCGAAGCTCTTTTATACTTTTCTTGAGTATAGGTATGCCGTACTATCAAGAGGGATGCAACTTAGCGAGTTGACCAAGTCAAAGTGCTCTTTAGTTGACCTAAGTGAGAATTAGCCTTAGAGTGTGCTAACAAACCCTCCTAACCTAACCTGGGTCATTTCATCATAGTGGTGAAGTGCTAGTTTCTTCAAAAAAGGTTTTGGGGGTAACTCAGGCTTGACCGGTCCGCCGGCCGAGGCACCGGCGTCCGACGCGTGCCGCTAGCCCAACGGCTAGTTTTTCGAACACCGGCCTGACCGGTGTGGGGCACCGTCCCGGCCGGTCTTTGCCGGGACTAACGGCTAGTTTTCTCCTTTGAGGGGTATAAATACCCCAAGCCCTCTTCAAGTGAGGGTTGCTGCTTCTAGTGAATTTGCTGAGGTCCCAAGTCATTTCTAACTAGCTCTAAGCCTTAGTGGCTCTCCCCAACCATCTCTTTGTGAGATTTGTGGATTCAAGCCATCATCTTTGTGTTGGGTTGAGAAAGTGAGCTTAGGAGTGACTTTGTGAGCTAACAAGAGCAGTTCCCATAGCTTGAGCACTTTGGTTTCGCGTCTACAAACTTTGGAGCATTTGTTACTCTTGGAGGTTTGCCTCCTAGACGGCTAGGTGTCGCCGGCTAGCTCCCAAGGTTGTGGTGAGCAGCGGGAAGTTTGTGAGGGCTGCGATCTTGCCTCTTCGTGGAAAAGATCACCTTAGTGGAAAGGAGGAAAGTGGTTGAAAGAGACCCGGCTTGTTGTGGGAGTTGTCCCTTACAAGCTCCTCAACGGAGACGTAGCCATTCCTCAGTGGGAGGTGAACTTCGGGAAACAAATCCTTGCTTCTTCGTGTGGTTCGACTCTCTAAGTTGTTTTTCTAGCATATTTCATTTGCTTCCGCTTCGATCTACTTGGGTGTGTTACTTGTGTGTGCAGGGGCTCATTACTCGCTTGTGATCATCTACAAAAGCCACACCCTGAGTTTGATTCGTGCTAGAAGTCAAGAGGTGCTTGAAGTTGTTTCTGCAGGTTCATTGTGCTACACCGGTCTGACTGGTGAGGCGCACCGGTCTGACCAGTGTCACCTGTGAAGTCCAGTGTCTGACCGGTCACTACCACCGGTCTGACCGGTGGAGCACTGTCAACTCAAGTGTTTGGGGAGAAAGAGTTCAAATTGGTCGTCTCGCCTATTCAGCCCCCCTCTAGGCGACATCAAGGTCCTTTCAATTGGTATCAGAGCCAGGTTCTCCGATTCGAGCTTAACCGCTTGGAGTTCTTCGATGTCGACAACTTGTGAGGTACCGTTTGAGCCTCTAGCTCTAGATGGCTCAAACTATTCTTCTTGGTGCTCTAATGTTACCGCTGAGAGCATCATGGTTGCGAGTATCCTTCCAAAGGATGAGACATGTGTCTTGCCAATGGACTTGGAGAAGAAGCAACTCAATGCCGTTATTACTAACCTTTTGTGTAGCTGTGTATGTAGAGAACTAAAGTATATTATCTTGAAGAGCAAAAAGATTTCCGAAGATGCTCATCTCATTTGGAAATTACTACTTGAGTTGGTAAACACCAAATGGGATGAACTCGAGAGCGATGATGAGGATGAGTCAGTGGAGATGTGCCCTACCACTACAACATCCCCTGATCATCAAGCATCAAACCCCAAGCAAGAAGAAGAGCAAAGAAGCGAAGACGTTGTCCCTCTGCAGTGACCGGTCAGACCGGTGACACCCACCGGCCGTCGGACCGGTGCCCAGCCGAGGGCACACCAACTTGCTTGATGGCCAAGAAGGAGAAGAGAAGCAAGAAGAAGAGACAAGCCAAAGGGGCTAAGGACCAAAAGATTGAAGCTTCAAGCTCTTCGTCAAAAGAACTTGAGCTTCTCAAATCCGAACTTGCATCCTTGGTTTGTAAGTATGAAACATTGGCTAACAAATATGATCATGACATCAAATCCTTTGCTTGTAGAGCTAAATTAGAAGAAGATGCCAATGATGATCTAGAAGCCAAGTTAGCAAAGCTCACTAGCGAACATATGGTGTTACAAGCTAATCACAATGAACTTGAACTTTCCTATGAGAAGCTTGTTGACTCTTATGCAACACTAGAGATAGCCCATGAGGTTGTGCTTTCATCGGTAAAATCTATACAACCTCCATCTCACACATGCACATGCTCACAATTTCAAGTTAATTTATCTTGCGCTAATGATTGTTTGTCTCAAGCAAGCCAATCTAGCATTGAGCATGTACTTGTAGAATCTTGTGATGACCTCATTGCTGAAGAGAATGATAAGCTAAAGCAAGAGGTTGAAAAGCTCCAAAAGGACTTGTATGTGTTGAAGGAGAAGAGCAAAGTGCAACCTTCTCAAGATAACCGTGAAAGCATGGTGAAGAAGCTTGGGAAGGGATCAACCACCACTAGCTCAACCCCTCGACAACATACAACATCCCACAAGAACAAGGTTCAAGAAAAGAGCGAGATTGGGGAAATCAAACCCCAATATCGCCCGATCAAGCACAAGGCACAAGAGTCACTCTCCAAGAAGCCTAGAGGCCTTAACAAGTGGAGGGTGTGCTACAAGTGCGGAGAGAAGGGACACCTTGCCGACTCGTGCCCAAAAGCAACAACGGGCAGTGGCTCTGACCGTGACCGGTCAGACCGGTGCATGACACCGGTCAGACCGGTGCTGGCCAGGGCAGCCCCACTTCAAGCAAACAAGGCAAGGAAGCCACCTTCTTCAAGAACAAGTCTCAGAAGCAAGTGTAGAAAACAAATTGCAAGGAATGGTGTGACCAACAAGAACAAAAGTCGCACTTGCTACGAATGCCGTCAAAAGGGTCACATGGGCAAGGATTGCCCAAATGGTAACGTTCCTAAATCAAACCTTGTCCATTATGATTTCCATAAGCTTAGGAACGATAGGAATAGAACTTGTGCTATAAGGGAGATTAGTTCACCTCATTGTAGCATGAGGGCTATTTGGGTTCCTAAGCACCTTGTGACTAACCCAATAGGACCCAACAAGTGTTGGGAACCAAGAAATGCTTACTGAGCTTTCAGGTTGAAAGAGATGCATTGAGCACATGGTTGGAAAACTTGGAAATCTTGATGGATTCAATTAACCATGTGAAGAGCAAACTCATATAAATCGTGAAATCAATGTCATCTCGGTAACCAATGCGCTAAATTGAGTCTAGGTCACTTTTGGTCCTTGGTGAACACTCATGTGACGCTCTTCTTGCATGAGCAAAACATGAGGTAGTGACTTTGACTATTTTTATGAAAATTTACTTTCTCATGCCATTCGATGCTTTTAATGGCTCTCTAGTAGAGCAATGCCTTATCCTTGATTGCACGATTTAAATTAGTGATACATTCACTCACTCAAGGAAAAGGGAAAGAAAAATCACCAAAATGATGACAGGTGGTGGTCACCGGTCTGACCGGTGACATGCACCGTCCGACCGGTGCCAACGCAAACAAGTGCAAATTGGTGGGTGACCGGCATGAGTGCCCGGGTGACCCGGTACGCCTCTGTATGCTGCAGGGTGACCCGACACGAGTGCCCGGGTGACCCGGGATTGCCCAAATCATCAAGAAGAAGGGTGATTTGGCGTCAAAGGTTATGAGAGGCTAAACACATGTCAATTATTAAATCATTCATGTGTTGTGACCAAGTTTGGAATGAGCCTAATCGAGTTCTTAACTGAACAAAGTGCCTTGACCGAGAAATTCAAAATCTCTAGCACTACTTAAGGGGGAGCTCATTACAACACTTGAGTCACTTGTGGGACTAACAATTTCTTCTAAGTGATCTTGTAGTCTCATTCGTTCGTGCATCTCAAAGGAAGCTCTCGATAAGCGTAACTTCCAAAAGAACAAGTAAGAGCTAACACCGTTTGAAATTTAATATATGCACAAATGAAATGGTCTTAAGGCAAAGGTATGTTTTCACGAAACTCATTGAAATACCGTAATGCATCTAGGCCATAACATCATGCTAGTGTGCCATCCTTAGCATGTAATTGCTTCAAATGGACCTCTTGAGCTCCTCTCTAGATATTTGGTTGATATCTTTACTTCCACTCGTCTTTGTGTCTCGAGGATGAAGATATGAGCCAAATATGCTTGTTAGGGCATTAATTTGAAGTGGATGCATGCACTTTGTGATATAGGATAGATTTTTCGAAAAATCAACTAGCATGTATAGGAAGTGTGATTTCTTTGAAAAATATTTGGTTCTTGGTCTTAGTGACCTAATCAACTTAGTTGTGACTATAGTTCTCCTTGTTTGATTGATGGCTAGTCACGATTAAGAAGATTTTCTCAAGTCCCTAAAATCCATTCTTATAAGAGTTGATGGTTTTTGGATCAGTATCATCTTACTATCTCATATCCAAAACATCTCTAAAGGTTGACATGGAAATTCTTTGTTGTGGCTCAAAATCTGTTTCTCAAGGGCGCACCTGGTCGGCGGTGCAAGCCACCGGTCTGACCGGTGGTGACCTTGAAGTCACATAATCGTGTCTATGCAACCTAAGTGGATGAGAATTGTCCTATAACATATTTGGAGAAGTTTCAAGGAGCAAAATCTCAAAAAGGAGGAAAAGGGCCGGTACTACCGAGGGCGTGTCGGTTCTACCGATAAGGACTCTCTGTTGAATTTTCTCAGGATCTTCGGTTCTACCGAGGGTGGGCCGGAAAAACCGATAAGGCCTCTCTGGCTTGACCGGCGGGCGTCCGCCGGTCGGCCGGTGGCCGCCGGCGTCAGCCCGTGGGGCCACAGTAAAAGGAATCCTCTTTTACCCCCCTTCCTTCTCTCTCCTCTATCATTCACCTCCCTTGCAGCCAAACCGTGAAGCTCCTCCCCTCCTTCACCTCTCTTTCACCTCTATCAACCCCCATGGAGATTTGAAGATTCAACCAAGGAAAGGTCTCAAGATTGAAAGCAAAAGGATCTCCCAAGGCCCCTCTTCACTTTCCACTTCGAGTTTCTTGGATTTAACTTGAGTTCCACTCTCCAAAGGTATTCAAACCTTTCTTTTGCCCGATCTCTTCACATGGTGTAAAGTTTTGAATTCCCTTTGGTAGAACATCTTCTGAGATCACCTAGAAGACATTCCTATAGATCCATAACGTTTTGTTGAACACATTGTGAGAAATCACGATTTGGGATCGGACGGCCTTCACCGGTCTGACCGGTGGCCGTCACCGGTCTGACCGGTGGCGCATGTCCACCCCCAAATTGTGTTCTCTTCATGTTTTTCAACACATATCTATTCTAGGATGTCCTTTGTTCATCTAGACCAAATCTTAGATTGATAGCTGCTCAGGTTGATTGTGGGAGCAATTGGCTCTGTTCTGGGTGGCACCGGTCTGACTGGTGCCCCTCACCGGTCTGACCGGTGTGGCCCAGAGCAGACCCAATTGTTCTGAACTTTCAAGAATCAATTCCAATTCAATTCAATCTTTTTTTCCTAGAGTCTTATACACTCTTGTCATCCTATGTGTGACTCAGGACAGCAGCTATGGTGCGGGAAAAGGAAGGGGCAAAGAAAAGAAGAGAAGAAGTCCTCACTCGCCGAGGAGCTATCCCCGGTGATTTTGGGGAAGGGGGCGACCTTGTCAACATCGGCGGCAAGGGATTGAGACGCCGCTCGGCCCAAGCAAGTACCGAGGATCCCGACTTAGGAGGTGACACGGAACTAGCAGTGATGACAATGTCGAGGATGAGACCTTTACGGGTCGGTTTGAGCCGAGGAGGCACCGGGGAGGCCGGGTCGGACGAGTCATGAGGATGAGGACGAGGATGAGGAGGATGAGAAAGAGGATGTGGATGCGATGGAAGAAGATGATGACGATCGGGGTAGGTTGAGGATCATGCCACCCACTTACATTTACCCCGACAGGGTGGTGAAGTACCACGGGGCGGCATGACCAAGGCCCTAAAGAAGCCGAGGGACAAGAATCCATATGAGGAGGGCAAGACCGCTTCGGATCCGAGGTTTTGGGCTAAATTTCAGCAAGATTACTATGCTACAGTGATTATAAAGAAGCCCAAAATCACTCACAAGGCACAATATGTGGATTGGGATCACATGGCTAGGAAAGGAGGCCCTATATTTGATGAAGTCATGAGCAATTGTGAGAGGCAAAAGGTCAAAACACTCATGGGGTTCCGATAGGATTGGAACAAGGAGATCATCGCCCAGTTCTTTGCCACGGTGCACTTTGGTTACATTGAGACCGATAGGGCCATGATTTGGATGACCAACGGTCAAAAGTACTCCATTACCTTCCACAGATTCTTGAGGTGCTTTGGGATCATGGCGGGAGATGGGGAGTTGAGGAAGCTCCATGATGAGGGGGAGCTGGAGAAGGATGCTTTGCATGTGATGTACCCTCGTGGTGAGCATGCCAACTATGGAAAGGTGAAGAACCTCTACACCTACTTTCTTTGTCCTAAATAGGCTCCTTAGGGTGTCTATTACACCTAGAGATGGAAACCCCTCGAAATCACAAAGTTCCGAGAAAAATTTGATGGTGGCTTTGAGGCGGGAGCTCGGAGTTTAGTGTTGGGGATTTTATGTGGCAAGAGATCAAGCACTTATCCGAGGACCCCAAGAAAATTTGCAGCTATAGTCCCTACATCATGTACATGATTGAGAAAGTTGCAAAGACGGAGATTCCGAAAAATGTGACACACAAGCCTCTGAAGCTCAATCCTAGCAAGAATCCTCGATTTCCATCTCCTAGAGTTGAGCATGCACCGGGTCATGAGGAAGAAATCTTTGAGGAGGAAGCAGCTCGGCCGGACTTGCCTTAGGCAGGTGCTCAGACCGTCACCGGTCTGACCGGTGCTGAGCACCGGTCTGACCGGTGGGGTGGCTGGCAGCCAGACAGGCCTCGTAGGTTCACCTCCCCTTTGTGGAAGTTTCTCAACTTCATTTTTGGGATGTGCAAGAGCCAGCATGACATTCAAGTTGAGAAACAAAGGTCGAGAAGGACTAATAAGCAAATGAGGGACACGATGAAATTGATGCACAATGCCCAAGGTTTTCAACCTCCTCGCTCTCCACCGTCTCCAGAGCCACCATAGGTTGAGATACCGCCCTTTGAGGAAAGGATGAGAGGATGGGCCAACTCCGACTTGCTTAACCAATATGGGCCCATGTTCTTCGAGTCCGGGCAAGAACAAGGATCGTCCTCATCGGTTCCTCCTCCACCTCCACCCTTTGTACCTCCTCCTCCGGACGTAGCTGGATCGTCTCACTTCATGGAAGGAGAGCAAGCACCCCACCTCCTCCACCTCCCGAGCAAGTACAAGATTGGGGCGCTCGCTTCTCCGCCGAGATCTTTGGCTACAACCCTTACTTCTATGGTAAAAACTGCGCTCCCATAGCTCATCCATCTCAAATCAACATCTCGGAGTCGATTTACCTAAACTCTCCTTTGTATTGGATTCTTGACGACTCTCAAATAGGAGGGAGCTCTTACCCAGGAGACGGATCTCAAGGACAGTGATCGACAGCTGCTTCTTCTCCAGGCCCTTCTTGGATGCTTGATGACAAAGGGGGAGAAGAATCGCGATTAAAGCCACAATCCCTGCCGTCCGGGTTCTCTGCGTCGCGTTTGCCGGTCGGCGGTGCCCCGCACCGTCGACCGGTGCCTACTTGGCCGATGAGAGAAGCCATTTAATAAGTTAGAACTTTAACTTAGTGAACTTGAGAACATTTGTGTGAGTGCTCTGTGTGTTTTAAACCTTATTGTAATATTTAAGCGACTTTATTGCTAGTTTATGATGCGTGAATTGAATGATGTTTGTTTGTGTTGGCTAAATGAAGCAAAGTGATCTAAACCACTTGCAACCCCGGCATGATCACCTTGGACCAAATAGCACGCACTTCGTTGCTTTGTGCGGTGATCGGACTGGCCGACCGTCCGACGTCGGCCGTGGGCACCGGCTCCCCGACGGTGCCGCCCGTTGAGCAGCCGGTTGGACTCGACCGGTCGGCCGGTCGGGGGCACCGGCTCGACCGGTCTTTGCCTAGTCGGCTCACTTTCCTTTGCTTTGTGCATATCTTGTCATACGCATCACGAATTTTATTTTGTTGTTCACACAAGTTGCACTCCACTGATTCTAAGATATAGGGGGAGCTCACACGTGTTTTCTTCCAAATTTGTGCTAATGGCATTTAAGGCCAACTTTTTGAAATCCAACTCAAAGCACAAATTAAGGGGGAGCTCTAGCTATATCTAATAATCTGAATGCGCTTTATTGTTTTATTTGTAAGCTTTAATCGAGTTGTCATCAATCACCAAAAGGAGGAGATTGAAAGTGCATCTAAGCCCCTAAGTGGATTTTGGTGAATTGAATGACAAGGCGATTAAAGTACTAATGATTTTGTCTAAGATTATGAGCAGGTTTTCTTAATATATTCATGAGCAACCATTGAAGTATTTTATATATGAATGTATTTTATGGCTCACATTTACAAAGACAAGTATATGGTGCAAGACTTCATGAGTTTATTGAAAGAGAACAAGATGATGAGTATACACACTATGGTTCTAAAAATTGGAAGCTTGCATATCCGTTGTCAATCAAGATCAAGCATTTGAAGCGGGATTTTCAAATGAAGGTTATTTGTGGATGAAGCAAAGTGGAACTCAAAGTGGATTGGATAAGTGATGAAGAGATCAACCGAGGTGTCTAGGGTGAGGGACTAAGCAATCTTTGGGGCCGTAGCTAAGCCGCCATAAGTGTTTTGCTAGGGTGAAGGTCTAGCATCCGTGGGGTCTTCAAGTATCATATTCAAACCTTAACCGAGGGAAGCTTTGCAAGTCATCAACTCAAGATTGGCAACATGGAGTGGCCATGGATCTAAGTGTGCATTCTTATGCTATATGGAAAGATCCTGAGTCACTAGCTCAAGTATGGACGTGCTCAAGTCAAAGGCTATGTTGAAAGCCCTCAAGTGATGATTGATCAAGTATGGCAAGAATTGAAGTTGTTCAAGCTCAAGAGGTCATCGAAGCTCTTTTATACTTTTCTTGAGTATAGGTATGCCGTACTATCAAGAGGGATGCAACTTAGCGAGTTGACCAAGTCGAGTGCTCTTTAGTTGACCTAAGTGAGAATTAGCCTTAGAGTGTGCTAACAAACCCTCCTAACCTAACTCGGGTCATTTCATCATAGTGGTGAAGTGCTAGTTTCTTCAAAAAAGGTTTTGGGGGTAACTCGGGCTTGACCGTCCGGCCGGTCGGAGGCACCGGTCGGCCGGTGCCGCTATCCCAACGGCTAGTTTTTCGAACACCGGTCCGATCGGGTGTGGGGCACCGTCCGACGGTGCTGCCGGGACTAACGGCTAGTTTTCTCCTTTGAGGGGTATAAATACCCCAAGCCCTCTTCAAGTGAGGGTTGTTGCTTCTAGTGAATTTGCCGAGGTCCCAAGTCATTTCTAACTAGCTCTAAGCCTTAGTGGCTCTCCCCAACCATCTCTTTGTGAGATTTGTGGATTCAAGCCATCATCTTTGTGTTGGGTTGAGAAAGTGAGCTTAGGAGTGACTTTGTGAGCTAACAAGAGCGATTCCCATAGCTTGAGCACTTTGGTTTCGCGTCTACAAACTTTGGAGCATTTGTTACTCTTGGAGGTTTGCCTCCTAGACGGCTAGGTGTCGCCGGCTAGCTCCCAAGGTTGTGGTGAGCAGCGGGAAGTTTGTGAGGGCTGCGATCTTGCCTCTTCGTGGAAAAGATCACCTTAGTGGAAAGGAGGAAAGTGGTTGAAAGAGACCCGGCTTGTTGTGGGAGTTGTCCCTTACAAGCTCCTCAACGGAGACGTAGCCATTCCTCAGTGGGAGGTGAAGTTCGGGAAACAAATCCTTGCTTCTTCGTGTGGTTCGACTCTCTAAGTTGTTTTTCTAGCATATTTCATTTGCTTCCGCTTCGATCTACTTGGGTGTGTTACTTGTGTGTGCAGGGCTCATTACTGCGCTTGTGATCATCTACAAAAGCCACACCCCGAGTTTGATTCGTGCTAGAAGTCAAGAGGTGCTTGAAGTTGTTTCGCGGAGTTCACCGTGCTACACCGGTCGACGGTGAGGCGCACCGGTCGACCGGTGTCACTGTGAAGTCCAGGTGTCCGGCCCGGTCGGCCGGTGGAGCACTTGTCAACTCAAGTGTTTGGGGAGAAAGAGTTCAAATTGGTCTTGAAGTCTCCTGGTGCGCCTCTTCATGTGCGTGTAGCAGTTTCTAGGAAATTGATTTTCCAAAGGAAGCAAAGGCGTTGCAGCTCTGTCTTGATTAGTGCCTCGGTCTTGGTCTCTTGGAAAATTTGACTCGAACTTGGCGTTGTTTGTCCGAAGCCGGAAAAAATTGGACTGCGGAACGGACTGGAATTGCCTTGTTGTCTTGCCTTCATTGTAGCAACACGTCGAGTTGGTCTTCTGCTCGGATTCGACGAGTCGTCGTTTTGGCCGGTTGCTGAGGGACAGGCAGCCGCGGTAGATTAATTTTGAAGAGAAGGTCCTTCGAATCCGCCAATGATCGTGACAATGGCCCCACGGTGGGCGCCAACTGTCGGTGTTTAAACCTCTCGACCTCCATGGGAGGTACCCGCAGCAAGGTAGAAGGTGAGGATCACCATGATCTGGAACCCGAAGGTACGCGCGAGGACACGAGACACAAGATTTATACATGTTCGGGTAGCCGGAGTAGCTACCCTACGTCCTGTTTAGAGTATTGCGCCCTGCGCTTGGATGTTGATCCCCGGAGGGATTGTGGATGTGCGGCTAGGTACCCGGCCCTCCTTTATATAGTCGAGGGGGCGGGAACCTAGTCCGTTACAAGGTAGGAGTCCTAGTAGGATTACATGGCACGAGTCCTAGTAGGAGTACAGGGAAATTCTACTAGGAGTCGGTCTGGTTCCTTCCTTGCGGTACCCGGGGTGTATGCCCAACACTGGTCGGGTTGATAAACCAGACGAACATGACAAAAATATGCCAATTTGTAGACCGTCAGATCAATACTCCCTCCATATGATGTCTGTTTCACAAATGGAAACATGTCAAATTTTTGTCGTTTGCATTGTAATTGGTGTGAAGTTGCACCTTTAACCTTCGTGTGCAAGGAGTAGACAAGACAAGTACACACCCCATGGACCCCCTAATCGGGCTGCCAACCTCTCCTCGAGCTTCTTCTACAGTCGGGGACACCATGCTGACCCCAATCCAACTTAAGCCACCGGAACTAATGGCGGTCACCGGACACGAGGAAGAAGAAATGAATGCCATCAGAGAAGAAGCTATAAAATTTAATATTTTTAATTTGTTGGTGTGGTGACTGATTTATTACGAAAGAAAAATACCGCTGACAGGTGACTCTTCGTCTCTTCCGACCCCAACAATCTGCGGACGTGCAACACAATTCATTTAAATAAATATGTATGAAATCGGCTCTAGATCCGTCGTTCCAGCTTATCGTTTGGCAAATCAAAACCAGCTCTACTCATCAAACTTCTTTTCCTTGGTCAAGCTGGCCAACCGAAAGCACAAAAGAACGGCTCCAGACCTCTAACGGAACGAAATTATTATTGAACCGAACCCACTTGCCAGCATGTGTTGTCATTTTCTCCGATTTCTGCACGTACGTACTCAAAACGAGTCGGGCAGACCCTGATGAAAGCTGAAACAGAAACAAGCAATTCTTGCTACTTGCATCAGCATCTGCATCGCTACGGTTTGCTATTTCCGGGTCACCGCGGCCGGCGTCCATAACGTGGCAGAGAGGCGAGCCGGCGGCCGGCGCACGGCAGAGATTTCCCAGCTCGGCAAGCGCATATTCGAATCGCCCCGCCTGCGCACGGCGCACCCGTGCCAGGCCCCCCCGGATCCCGAGGCTGCCCGTCCGCCACCCAACACACCACGCCACCGCGCGGCCCTCTCTACCCTTCCCCTCTCCACGCCACCGGAGCGGCGGAGCCCCCACAAGGCCACAATGGCCGCGCGGGACCCACCCTTGCCGCGTCGGGTCAAACTCCACCACCCCCTCCCTCACCTCACCTCACCTCTCACGGCCTCACCCATCCACCCACCCACCCACCCAACAGCTCGCTCGCTCGCCCGCCTCCATCCACAGCGGCCAGGCCAGGCCCTCCCCCCTCCTCTCCGTCCCCGCCCCAGACGCGGCGCGCCCGTCCGCCCCCAACTCCGCTTCCCCTCCTCCGATCCGGAGCCGACTCGGCCTTGTCGAGGTGTACGACCCCGAACCGCTGCTGAAGGGAGGGGGGCGGCCTCCTTTTAGCTTCCCCCCGGCGGAGGCCAGCCGCCCCATGGGCCGGTCGCCTGCGCGCGCTACGTATCAGCTCATCGACCGGCGGAAAGGTACCACCGATTCCTTCGCCCGCTAGCTCCAGATCTGGTGAAATTCAGCGTAGATCTGGTCCGGATCTTTACACTGGGTTTGCTGGTCGGTAATTCGCAATTAAGCGAAGTAAAGGTGCACTGCTCGCTCGCTTCGTTTACTATATTTTTTTTGTCGTTTTAGCTTTGCTTGAGTATAATTAGTGTGGTTAGCGCTGCTCGCTTCGCTTTTATTAAGTGAAGGATTTGCTGGGGGAAGCTAGCGTAGCAGCTTTCACGTTCGTTATTTCTTGTCTGCCTCGTTTGGTGGTGGCCAAAAAAAAAAGAAATTGGTCCTTTGTTGTCTCTTGTCTTGCCTGCGTTGCTTGCTGTTTATGTTAGTAGATTCAGCTTTGGAGGAATACTTTTTCTTAGAAGGGAAAAAATGCAGAGTGGTGAATTCAGCGAGTGCAAACTTACACCATGATGGGAAGGTGCACCTGTTAGGATGCTGTACTATGCTGCAACTTTTAGTAAAAGAGGGTGTGCATATGAGTGAGGCACATCTGCTTTTACTGCACTCGGGAACACACTCTCAGTTTTGGGAAAGAATGCTTCAATTTTTTGTTCTTTTGGGATTGTGTGAATTATTACCATTATAAGTTAAGCTATTTGATGGTGGTGGCATAGCTGCCTGACAGACTGGGGTGATAAGGAATGTTCCTTTTGAAGCAATAGTGTGAGGTTGTTCTTCTAGCAAATTCCGACTACTTGATGTAGCCTGATTTGATAGGGGTTTGCATTATAGGAATCAAGAGGTCAGTTGATATGCTCAGAATATTATCCTAATTTAAATAAAGAGCTACGAATAAGAGTTAAGTAATTAAACCTAATCGTGTATGACTAACTGGCTTTAGTAGAGGGTCCTTACTTAGGAATTTAATTTATAGATAATCAAATTTCTTGTAATGTTTATTCTACTGACAAAATTACAACAATCGATACTAGAAAATATATTATTCAGTATTTGTTTATTCAGCCTTTGCATGACTCTTCCTCTTTTATTTTTTGCAGGGCTTGGGTAACTCTTTGTTGAAAGAATCTCTCTTGTACATGTAATATTGCATGTAATTTCTGTTAAAGATGAGTTCTCTGAATAAAGTTGTTTCAAATAGTGGAGACGCATGTTCACTGTTACCTAGTAAAGCCACATCATTAAATCCCAATGCAGCAGAATTCGTACCTTCGTTTATTAAACCATCGCTTGGAAGTAGCACAGTTCCAGAAGTAACTAAGTCAGATTTTAGAGGTTCTTCCGGAAAAACAATCATAGATAGGTCCGAGTCTTCAAAGTCTAACAACTCGGATGATGAGGCACACCAGTTTTGGCGCAAGCAGCTTCCAGATGACATTATTCCAGACTTCTCTTCATTTGAGAAAGTTGAACAAGGGCCTGAAGAATTGTCCCTTGCTGGACTATCCTTGAATGCGCCACCCTTTTACGGGACAACTTCCAGCCGCTTCTCAAGAGAGCATCAAGAGTTATCTTCTCCAGCTACCAAGGGCTTGGAACTGGATCATGCTAATCTACTGTATGAAGACAATTATTTGGGTTCAAGCAACTGGGAGCAAAATTATATCGGTGATCTTCATCACATTGCTAACGGGACTCAGGACCTTCATTATGGCTCTGAAAGAGCTGCAGGCTTTTCTGACAGTTTTGCTAGCGAGTATGCTGCCGCATCTGATGGTGCTGTTGATCCCTTGGAATATCTAGCATCACAGTTTCCTGGTTTTTCAGCAGAGAGCCTTGCAGAGCTATACTATGCAAATGGATGCGACTTCAACCAAACCATTGAAATTCTCACCCAGCTAGAGGTAATCTCCTACTGTCTAGGTTTACATGTAAATCTTCTTGCTAGTATCCTTAAAGAGTCTCCTAACTTTTCAGATGCAAGTTGATCCTACCCCAAATCATGCAATGAATTTGACCCCCAGAGCACCTAACTTTAGCACAGGGGATTTCCCTGCTCTGCCAACAGCTGAAGACCAGAATGGTTTCAGTAAGGGGAACATGGATGTCCTTGGCATCTTCAATGGGCGCGGTTCGTCCACCATATCAGGTGGACCAGGTGATTTTGTTTCAGCTGTTCGCAAACTTGCATCACAAAATTCTGGCCACTGGAAGTTTAAGAAAGGTCCTGAATATGGGAATGGTGTTTCGTCTCATTCTGTACCCAAGCAGTATGGTTCTAACACCAAACAATCATCTGGGAACAAATTTCAAAGTGTTAGCAATGCAAGAGTTGCTCCATGGCTTGAGACTGGTGATGCAGTGGGTAATTGCATACTTACTAGTTACTCCCTGTTCAATGGTGACGGTCATTGTTATTGATTTTCATAATTCTTCTTATACTATACACACACTTGTGTATATTAATAATCACCTTAAGAGAATAGATCCTAGGGAGTGTTTGGGTGATTTCTGTATCACTACTGGTACAAATTTAGATCTGAATTTCAGATTTGATGTTCGTTTATTTAGACTCTGCTCCAATTGTAAACTGATCAATTATCTTTGTATTGAATATGGCAGCAAATATGTACTCCGAATCAAGGGGGGAAGCTCGTGATTACGCTAGGGTCAGAAATGCTTGCTTTGAGCAGGTAATGTTTTTTAATTGTTGCCTTGCACACAGACCACATGCATATGGAGATGAGTATTATTGTGACGTGCCACATGTTTTTACATTTGCATTTTCCTTTTCTTATATGCTATTAGTACATGCTGCTTGTGTGTGGGTAGAATTTGCTGGCATAAGAATTAGACTATCATCCTATCTGTTACATGGATTTTTCATGAGTTTTGTCAAAGTATTCACATAAAAATATACCTGGCAGGCTAGACAGGCTTACTTGGTTGGCAACAAAGCTCTGGCCAAAGAACTGAGCATGAAGGGCCAGGCGTACAATGCACAAATGAAAGCTGCTCATGAGAAAGCTAGAGAAGCTATTTATCGACAAAGGTCTCCCATCCTTAGCCTTTTACTGAATAATTGAATTTCTTCTTATGCAGCAATAGAGTTCCAAAGTTTAATTGTGTGTAATCATTACATTTTTCCTTTGTGATTCTGAGTTTCAAAGTGTTTGTAATCATGACATATTAAAGCCTAACTCAGTTGTATCCTGAGCTTGTTTAATTGTGCAGGAATCCTGTTTCGCAAAGGGGAGGTGATGGTCTGATTGATTTACATGGACTGCATGTGAGTGAAGCAATCCACACCCTAAAGGTTGAGCTTGCTGCCATGAAAAGCGCAGCTAGGGCTGCGGGGGAGAGGATGCAGGTCATGGTATGCGTCGGGACAGGCCACCACACCAAGGGCTCGCGCACCGCAAGGTTGCCGATTGCAGTGGAACAGTTCCTCCTGGATGAAGGTCTCCATTATACGCAGCCTCAACCGGGTCTTCTCCGCGTCATGGTGTACTAACATCTCGTAGGAAAGACACCATGGAGACAAAAAGGACCACCAAAAAAAGGAGAAAAGAGATGTACGAAAAACACAAAAAAAGCGAACGCACTGTAATTTCCTTTGTAGCTGTATATTAAAAGGGGCAGCAGGAGAATAGCCTGACAACAGAATACAGTGTAAAATTATACATAGCTTCATTCAATTCACATTCCATTCTCATATCCAGGGCTATGCGGTTGACGCAGGTCTATCTGACTTCCATTGCTTGGTGCTGAACATTTTATGCTACTGAAGTCGACAGCAACTGCCCCTTAAAAGATTTGACCGAATTCATGAAACATGAATACATGATGCAATATTGAATGGGGGTGCTGGAATGCTGTTGAACAAATCTGATTTTCTTGATTTTCTTTCCAACTTCGTTCAGGCAATCTGCTGTTGCGCCTTTATGCTTACCACTTGGCTACCCGTAGTAGCTTCATGAATCGAAACAGCAGCACGTTGAAGGTTCAAATCATTATGTATGCAGACATTCATTTTATGATGGGTAGAATGGCCCGCAAGGTGGCTTCGATTATACATTCATGCATTCTACTTGAAGGGTAGAAGTGCTCTTGAATACTACTACTAAACAAATTTTTTTTGTTGTTGTATTATTCATGTACTTCAAGGAAGTATAGAAAAAAAGGAAGCATGTTGCACTTCATATATGTAGTTTTTATTTCTCACATTTCATCTTCGCTAGACGACAGTTTGATGTTCATGTCAGCATGTGTCAACCGTACCGTATAGTCGTATATCCTGGTCACTTGAAGTCTTGAACAGGCCGCAAATATATTGGCAAACGTATGGGGCCTCTTCTATTATTTCATACTATTTTACATAGAAATTTTAGCTCATGGAGCCCATAAGCAAAAAGTAAGGAATACTAGATCACTTTTCTCACCATGAGTTGTCATGCAACTCACTGTAATTAAGGTTTTTTCTTATTACTTTGTGAAAAATTAAAAGGCAACTTAAATACTTTATGACTGTATGATCAAGACCATCTATTAAAGAGAAAATATCTGGTGCACATCACTTCCTCGGTAGAAATGTGAAAACCCCTCTAGAAAACATACTTAGGCTCCTATAAGTAGCAAAAAGTACAAAATAAGTCACCGGTGAAACCAAACAGCCCTGACTTAAAGTGCTTCAACTTATAAATTGCATAAGTAGCTCCACCCCTACTTGTGACTTATTTTCACTTTTCCTCTACAACCCTGTGTGGAGCTCACTGACTTATAAGTCACCGCAACCAAACCAGACTGACTTAAATCCAACTGACTTATAAATCGGGTGACTTATGGGAACCAAACATTCCTTAAAGGTTTTTTAAAAAATTTGAAACAACGCACATCTATTATGTACTATCTATATGAATACATGTGCATTAGAAGACAAAATTCCTGGCAGTGGCGTAGGCAGCACCGGGGCGGGTGGGGCTAAGCCCCTCCTGCCCCGGTAATTCCCATTAAGCCCCCCTTAGACCATCCGCACCGGTCACTGCAAAAACGCGCCATACCCTCCTGCAGGAACTTTTTGCCGGCAAATAGTTTGCAGCGGTCTCCTCCATCACCCCCTCCATTTTCCCGTCGCCTCCCGAATCCTCTGGATCCAGAGGATTCGCGGAGCTCCTCCATCGCGTGGGGTCGCGCTGCCAGACACCTCGCGCCCGGCATCGGAACTTTCGCCCGGCCGCCGCAACCGCCATCGGAGAGGAGGGGAAGGGAGAAGGGGCCAAACGCGCGCCTCGTCCTCCGCTCCGGCACCGTTGTTGGATCCTCCTCGCCGGCGCCCCGCGTGCCGCTCCTCCTCCGCGCGTCGTCGGCGAGGGAGGGGGCCGGCGAGGAGACGGAGGATGTCCCCGAGGAAGGGCCGCCACGCCTCGTCGTCGTACGGCACCCGGGCGGCCTCCGCTTCCGCCGCCGGCGACACCCTCGCCGCCCTCCGCCGAGGACGGTGACGCGCCGCCGGGCGGTGGTCGGCGCCGGCGCCCTCGTGGCGCCGGATGAGGTAGGCGGCGACGGACATGCGGCAGAGCACCCCGGAGCGCGCACGGCCCCACCCACGTCCCTCCTCTCGCTCGAGCTCGTCGTGCCTCCGCCCGCCGCCGGCGCCGGATCCGCGGCCGCCGCGGACCTAGGATCCCCCGCCGGCGCCTCCACGCCCCGCCGGAGCCGGATCCGCGGCTCGCCGCCGCCGCCGCGCTCGCCCTCCACGCGCGCCGACGCGCGGTCTCGCGGACGGCGGAGGAAGCGGGGGGCGGCGGCGCGGGGAGCGAGAGGAGCCCGCCGGGCGCGAGCTCGAGGCCGGGCGCGAGCTCCTCCGCCGGGACCTCCACGCCGCCGCGGGCCTCGGCTCCTCCGCCGGCACCTCCGCGCGCCGCCGACCCTAGGCCGCGGACTGCCGCGCGCGCGGCCGCCCTCCCGGGCCGCCGGCGCCGGGATGTGGAGCAGAGATGGGGAGAGGGAGGGGCGCCGGGAGGAAGGAGAAGGGAGAGAGAGAGGGATGTGGAGCAGAGGTGGGAGGGGTGGGTGAGTTTGATAGGGGTGAGGCTGACGTGTGGGCCCGTGGTTGGGATGGAGGAGAAATATGAAGGATGATGAATGCGGGAGAAGTAAGTATAAAGGAGAGAATATGAGTGAGTGGAATGGAATATTCCGTTTTGAAGGAGAAGATAAAGGAGAACGAGTGTGAATAGTCTTAGCCCCCTATCATTTTTGAGCAAACAATGAAGGATTAGGGGCTAGAGGTGGAATAAGCGCAGGGAGAGCCCCAAGCTCAGTCTTGGCTTCGCCACTGTTTCCTGGGCATGTGTATTCTAGTTCACATGCACTGTCATTGCATATGTATTTTTATAAAAACAGTTGGCATCTCAACTTTTGTAAGTCGTAACAAAGTAAATCTATGAATAGATTAATCTAAGAAAAATCTATGAATAGATTACGAATATAAATTATTTGAAAAATATTTAGAGATTTCTAAGTATGATTATTAAAGGAATTTTATTGTTTCTTACCAGGAGGTGGTTTGCACTGAATTTTTTCCTCAATTAAAACATCATTAATGTAGGTTGAGAGTAGTGATAAATTGCAAACCAAACAAAACCTAATGTACGTGTAGTGCAGTTATGAACTTATGATCACGTCATTAACGTTCTACAGTTTCTTTTTGAAAATACTAGACAGAGTGCATCAGTGCCAGAAATCTGCTTAAAATATCTTCCTCAATTGCCCGCCCGAACTAACTAACGTTATCGTCTCCACGTCCCACGGGGACGGCCGGAGAAGCCACCGGCAATCCCACTTCCACGGCTCCACCTCCTCCCCCGTCCTCCATGCACGCCGCCTAGCTCCCTTCCTCGGCATCCAAACCCCATGTCTCTGATGGCCGTCGTCTCCCCATCATTCCCCTTCCCATCCTCCTCCTCCTCCTCTTCCTCTTCCTCTTCCTCCTCCACGCGCCACCTCCGCCGTGCGGCCACTGCCACCGCCTCAGCGGCTTCACCTCCCTCCGACGACTTCGACTACCCCCTCGCTGATCCCACTGTCCGATGGCCCCACCTCCGCTTCCCGCACCTCCCCGCGCCGCGCTTCCCCGCCGCCACCGTCACCGCCGCGCCTCCGGCCCCCGCCAGGCCCCCCCGGCGGGACGAAGACGCCGACGACCCCGCGGAGACCTCCGAACTCGTCGAGCCGCTGGACGCGCGCGCCCACCGTGGGAGGGTGAAGAGGCTGAGCAAGCTCGCGCTGCGGCGGGCGCGGGACTTCCGCGCGCGCGTGGCGGGGCTCGCGGACGCCGTCCTCTCGCTGCCCCCCGGCGTGCCCGTCGACGACGTGCTCGACGGCGCGCGGGCGGCGCCCGACGAGGTCTCCCTCGTCGTGCGCACCGTCGGAGAGAGCTCCTGGCGGCGCGCGCTCGACGTCTTCGAGTGGCTCGCGCGGAGCGGCTCCCCGGCTCCCCGCGCCGTCGCCGTCGCCATCGGCGTCCTCGGGCGCGCGCGCGAGGACGCGTTCGCGGAGGAGCTCTTCCTCCGCTTTGCGGGCGAGGGCGCCACCGTCCAGGTGTTCAACGCCATGATGGGTGTGTACGCGCGTTCTGGCCGGTTTGACGACGCACGGCAGCTGATTGACACAATGCGCGAGCGGGGGATCGAGCCTGACCTTGTGAGCTTCAACACTCTCATCAACGCCAGGGCCAAGTCCGGGTGTTTGGCTGCTGGCGTTGCCCTTGACCTCCTGTTTGAAGTCCGGCAAGCTGGGCTGAGGCCAGATGTTATCACTTACAACACACTCATCAGTGCTTGCTCACAGAGTTCTCATCTGGAAGATGCAGTGACAGTGTTTGAGGAGATGATGGCTTCGGATTGCCGGCCGGATTTGTGGACTTACAATGCAATGGTGTCGGTGCATGGCCGGTGTGGGAAGGCTGAGGAGGCTGAACGGCTGTTTAGGGAGCTGGTGGAGAAGGGTTTTATGCCTGATGCAGTTACTTACAATTCTCTTCTCTATGCTTTTGCAAAGGAAGGGGCCGTCGAGAAGGTGGAGCGGACCTGTGAGGATTTGGTTAGGGCTGGCTTCAGGAAGAACGAGATAACTTATAACACCATGATTCATATGTATGGGAAGATGGGAAGGCTTGATTTAGCAGTTGGTCTGTATGATGAGATGAGGTCTATGGGCTGTACTCCAGATGCTGTGACGTACACAGTCTTGATTGATTCTTTGGGGAAGATGGATAGGATTGCTGAGGCAGGTAAAGTCCTAGAGGAGATGGCAGCTGCAGGATTGAAGCCAACTTTAGTAACTTTCAGTGCTTTGATTTGTGCATATGCTAAAGGTGGGAGGCGGGCTGAAGCAGAGAAGACATTTGATTGCATGGTCGCATCAGGTGTCAAACCTGACCGTTTAGCCTACGTTGTTATGCTGGATGTTTTTGCTAGGTCAGGTGAGACCGAAAAGTTGTTGGATCTGTATCGGAAAATGACGAGGGATAGTTATAGACCAGATGATGGCCTGTATCAGGTCCTGCTTGCTGCACTTGCAAAGGAAGATAAGTGCGAGGAGATTGAAGAAGTTATCGAAGACATGGAATCACTTTGTCAAATGAATCCAGGAATAATATCTACAATACTCATCAAGGCAAGGTGCATTTCTGAGGGTGCTAAACTATTGAAGAAGGCATGTCTCCAGGGATACAAGCCTGATACTAAGAGCTTACGGTTTATAATGGATGCATATGTAACGACAGAAAAACATGAAGAAGGTCTCTCATTGCTTGAATGCATCCGAGAGCATGTATCCATTTCCCACAATTTGATATCTGAATTTTCCGTCATGCTTCTATGCCGAAAACAAACAAGCATTGCTGCCTATGAAGAGTACAATAGAATGCAAACGTTCAAATATGAATCTTTTAGTCAAAACTGTAACTTGTATGAATACTTGATTACATGCCTTGAGGAAGCTGAGTTCTTTTCTGAAGCTTGTCAAGTCTACTGTGACATGCAATTTATCGGCATAGAGGCTTCTAAAAATATTTATGAGAGTATGATTTCAACCTACTGCAAACTGGGATTCCCAGAAACAGCACATAGGTTGATGGATGATGCTTTACAATTTTGTATTCCGCTAAACGTTCTCCGTTCTAGAGTACTTATAATTGAAGCATATGGCAAGACAAAGCTCTGGCAGCAAGCAGAAATCTTGGTGAAAGGGCTGAGGCAAGCATCAGGTATTGATAGAAGGATTTGGAATGCTTTGATACATGCATATGCAGAGAGTGGACTTTATGAGAAAGCAAGGGCAGTATTTGATAATATGATTAAAGCAGGTCCTCTACCAACTGTAGATTCTATTAATGGAATGATGAGGGCATTGATAGTTGATGGCAGATTGGATGAGTTGTATGTGGTTGTGCAAGAGCTTCAAGATATGGATTTCAAGATCAGCAAAAGTACAATACTCATTATGCTTGATGCTTTTGCAAAAGTTGGTGATGTATTTGAGGTAATGAAAATCTATAATGGAATGAAGGCAGCGGGATACTTGCCAAATATGCACCTCTACAGAAGTATGATTTCCTTGCTTTGCCATCACAACCGATCCAGGGACGTCGAGTTGATGATTGCAGAGATGGAGGGATCAGGGTTCAAGCCAGATGTTGCCATACTTAATGCTCTTCTTATGATGTATACTGCCACTGGGAACTTTGATAGGACAATACAAGTATATCAAAGTATTCAGGATGCTGGCTTAGAGCCTGATGAGGACACATACAATACATTGATAGTCATGTACTGTAGAAACTTTAGGCCAGAAGAAGGTTTTACACTATTGAGCGAAATGGGCAAACGAGGTCTGATACCAAAGTTGCAATCCTACAAAAGCTTGCTTGCTGCATCTGCAAAAGCGGAACTCAGGGAGCAAGCTGACCAGCTTTTCGAAGAAATGCGATCAAAGGGTTACCAATTAACTAGATCTATCTATCACATGATGATGAAAATTTACAGGAACGCTGGTGACCACTCAAAAGCTGAGAACTTACTAGCAGTAATGAAAGATGATGGCATTGAGCCAACAATTGCCACTATGCATATTCTAATGACTTCTTATGGGACTGCTGGGCATCCACGTGAAGCTGAGAATGTACTGAATAATCTGAAATCTTCCAGTTTGGAAGTGAACACGTTACCATACAGTACTGTCTTGGACGCTTACCTGAAAAAAGGTGACTACGAGCTTGGGGTCACAAAACTGCTGGAAATGAAAAGAGATGGTGTAGAACCAGATCATCAAGTTTGGACATGTTTCGTTAGAGCTGCTAGTTTGTGCGAGAAAACTGATGATGCTATGCTTCTTCTAAACTCTTTACAGGATTGCGGATTTGACCTCCCCATCAGGTTAATACTGTATTTTATTATGTTGACAAAATGGACACTTCGCATGACATTTTTTTCTTCATTCATTTTTAGGTCTTTGGTTTTTAGTTCTTCAATCTTTTGCAGGCTCCTGACTGAGAGGACACCATCAGTGCTAAGTGAGGTCACCAATTTTCTAGAAGAGCTAGGAGGATTAGAAGATTCTGCTGCTTTGAACTTTGTAAATGCACTAGAAGATCTGTTGTGGGCATTTGAATGTCGAGCAACTGCATCATGGATTTTCCAATTGGCAGTAAAGAGAAACATATACCGCGATAATGTATTTCGGTATGTATATCAATCTCTATTTGTGCAAAATTTCATTTGATGCTGTTTCGTTCCTTGGGTTGAAATATCTGTATTTCATGTCCATATACAAAATTGTGTGATGAGTGTTGGAATTACTTTTCAAATCACACATTGAGCTTTGGTTCAAACAAACAAAACAATTTTTATAAAAACAAGGTGATAAACTAATGATGACTTTGTAAATAGAACTATTAAAACTGTTCCAAGAAGTATACATGAAACCATATTCTAATTATGTTGAGAACTTTATTCTGATAATAAACAAGCAATTCTAAAAATACCTATGAACAAACAATTAATTTATCATACAATACTTTTGCCTTTAGTTGCCTAATAAAGGCCAGTAGTATGACCCTAGGCCTGGGATTAAGTGTGCCAAAGATCCTGACTTTTTCTAGGATGCTACAAGAGTTAAGCCTTTGATTAACAATGCTTAGTATTTTCTATTTTTATTTATTTCCATTTATTCATCGCTGAAGATCTTTATGACACATAATCTCATCTTGCATTCTTATTTTATTATGTTCTACTTATGATTAGTTGATTATGATAAACTGCAAAGTGGCAAAGTGGAATTAATTGATCTATCAGTTAACTTTTTATTGGTGAATGGCTCAGGGTGGCAGAAAAGGACTGGGGAGCTGATTTCCGGAAGCTGTCAGCTGGGGCTGCACTTGTTGGTCTTACATTGTGGCTTGATCACATGCAGGCATGTGCTTAAATATTTTTTTCTCGAACACGAAGGAGAGCTGTGCATCAATATATTAAGACATGTGCTTAAATATCTTTGCATTTGTAGAGAAGATAAAGATACATCTTTGCTTTACTCTTCAACAAAATTGGTTTACCATCAGTTTTAGATTTGTTATCTCATTCTCTGAAGTTTTGTCATCTAACTGGATACACAGAGAATACAACTAAAATTGTTTGTGTCTATTTTATGCCCAATTGAATTTTCGGCTTTAACTTCAGTGTTGCCACATGAGTTACGAAGTAAGTAGAATGAAATGAAGAAAGTGAAGTTCAAAATAAGGATGGACATATGCTATTTATATTCTTTGTTAGTTCCTCTTAAGCTAGCACTGGTAATTTTTCCCTTACAACCATTTAAATATGCCAAACTGCTGTATGTATTGGTAATTCCTGCAATATGCATAATTGCATCTAGGATTAGGAGATAGTGTGGGCAGCAGATGCCTTGGCATTCTGATACTTTTCCATGTTACGTACTTAGTGTCATTATAGGTTTTCTAGTCTATCAGCTTTTTGCTCAAAAGTAATTGGAGACATCAATTAGAAACACCTAAAAGTGGCCTAAAGAAATTTGAAAATAACATCTTTGAATAATTGCAATAGGTTTCTGAACTTCATTAAATTTTTCTTAGTCCTGCTAAAGGCTACAGCCAATTTTTTTTTTGTTTCAATGGACTCAAGTTTCATTTCTTTATGAAAATGCCACCTGACCTACTCTATTTTATTTCAGGATGCTTCCCTCCAGGGTTCACCAGAATCACCCAAATCTATTGTAATGGTCACAGGGGAGGGGGAATATAACATGGTATCCTTGCGTAAAACCATTAGAGCCTACCTTTTGGAGATGGGTTCCCCATTCTTGCCATGTACAGCCCGGTCTGGTCGCTTTGTGGCAAAGGCCTACTCTCTTAAGATGTGGCTTAAAGATTCTCCTTTCTGCATGGACCTTGAGTTGAAGGACGTTCCAGCTCTTCGTAAATTAAACTCAATGAAGCTGATTGATGGATATTTCATGAGAGCTGGCCTTGTATCAGCATTTAAAGATATACATGAGCGACTTGGGCAAGTATGGCCAAAGAAGTTTTCCAAATTAGCTCTATTGTCAGAAGAAAGTAGGGATGAGGCTATCAAGGCTGATATAAAAGGAAGGAAAGAAAAACTGGATAGAATGAAAAAGAAGGGTCTCGTCACAGCAAGAAATTCTAAAAGAAGACCACAAAGAGCAAAATTTGTTAGGGAACAAGAAAAAAGCATGAAAGCAGTATCGAAGTAGTCAGTTTCAGTGTTCGCTTCATCATGGCATTTCCTTACACAGCATCTGGCATCTACGTGATAACCAGCTTGTACTGGTAAGTCTATTGTTTGACCATCTCTTATTTTAACTTTATGACTTCCTGTATACATTTTTTTCGATCATTCATTTGCAGAGCTGAACAAACTTTGGATATAGCATATTTCACTAATGATGACATCGTCTAGTATCAAGTGAGACCTAGTGCAAACCAACCATGCTTCATATGATATTGAGGTAAGATCCTTCAAGTGTTAAAGATAGCTACATTTTGAAGTATTTGTTTTCCTTTTAGTAATTTATCTAAACTGGTGGTACATCTAATTACTAAAATTGCTTAGTGTATTTGCCCAACAAACATTTCCTTTGATAGTACTGTAACACGTGTGCTATGCAGTTCTAGAGATATCCTCCAGATCGTATGTTTGGCTGATCTTATTGATGAAGGGTGGTAATGAATGCTAGCTTTACTTAGGATAAACACCACTTTCAATTTAGTTTACATGTTGCACAAATGTTGTCAGGAATGTGAGAACGCATGGTTTAATTACAAAAGCAAACAGGGAATCAATTCTTACATCTAAGGTGGAGCTTCTTTTCACGATTATTGTATCTGGGTTAGGACCCTCCGGTTTTGTCGTTCTTTTTTTTGTTAAATTTATTTGGCACGATTAAATTTTGTTGTTTAATGGTAGCATACATAATTATCTATCAGGGATAAAAGTATGTTGCCAAGTGTTAGCCAATAAGCTGAGAAACTAGATCAGTAAATTTCTTTAATGTTCTTATAAAATCTCTACATTGGGTCACATCTTTTTGACTTGGCTGATTTGCGCTATATGTAGAATGTACAGCACAGGAGAAAATTAACATTTTTTTGACAAGGTTGTTCCTATCTGACTGTTTGAAAGTGTTTTGGACTTTTGGTGCTAGTTTGGCACTATTCGTCCATTACAATCTAGGATTTACATAAAAATCCTGAGGTGGAATTTACTTGTTGAATTTACGACTAATTTGACACTATTAGCCCATTACAATCAAGGAGTTTACGTAACAATCTAAGGATATACTTGTTGGATTTACAGAGGTGGAGCATCAGGAATCTAGGATATGCAAGGGCACAAGCAGTCCAAGAAATAGAAGTTACAATGATCAAGGTAATAATGATATCCCCTTCTACAGATGCAAGGGCGAACTCTTCATGCAAATGGCATCAATCAAGATCAACTCCAATTAGGTGAACAAATCAAGAAGCTCTCATGTGACCCATCCTACACATGGAGTTAGATTACAACTGCACACATGTACAGGTGATGGAATTCGCCTCTGATGCGACAAAATTAAGATCAAAGGAACAATTAGAACTGCTTAACCCTACGGATTCCTCCCCTGTTGTCAGGAATAACCACCCTATTTCACCAATATGCACAAAGCCTTCCCTGTCCTACCTCCTTTGTGCCCTCCCTGTTGATGGGCATGTGCGTGTTCTATTTTCGCTGCTCCTTTGTGCCCTCCCTGTTGATGGGCATGTGCGTGTTCTATTTTCGCTGCACAGCTGCCGTTCCTCACATCCTAAATGAACAAGAAAACCATGCATCGTCAGAGATCAATTAATATGTTTTAGAATCTCAGGCGTGGTTCAGCCTCCTATTTTTTTTCTTGGGGGGCAAATGTTATTTCAGACATGTCACACCCGGTTTTCCGAAGGAAACCAAGTGCATACCTATATGCATGCCGGGATCAAGTTTCATGCATATAGTGACATAAAAGTGAATACGAAACGAGTATCACGTAAGAAAAAGAAAGATTATCGAGATTTACGCCGAATCACGGAAACGAAGGCTCCAAACATCACGGGCAATCGACCGGGGGTTGCGTACGCCTAGCACCCGCAACATCTTCACGGTAGCTTCCTCTCTCTCGAGCAACAAAGTTTATAGCAAGGGTGAGCACTTGTCGTACTCGGCAAGTGTGGAAAAAGATATGAATGCAAAGGCTTTATAGTGGACTGGGCTATAAGCATTTGAGCAATTTTAGTTGGTCAAGTTTTATTAGCACTCGATTACTAATAAAGTATAAGTTTATACCATCCCACATTAAGCATAAGATAAGAGATACGCCATAAGCACATGGCAAGCATAACGGGAGAGAGAGAGAGAGAGCGATTTAAGTCCATCTTCAAGTTCAATTATCATGTGAGGGTCCGGGCCGCTCTTGACCGTGAGCACGACTAATCGATTAGTTTTACACTCTGCGAGAGGTTGTACATCTTTACCCACAAGTCGCGTAAAAGTCCCGAAGAACTTTAAACCCAACCATGCGATGCTTTGCGCGGGCATCATACCACACTTCCGAGGTGTGATTGCATAGGGACGCTACGAGGCCTTTACAAAGAGTCCTCCCGTGCGTATTAGTCCATAGTGGTATGTCATAGAGGCTATCTTTCGTACCACACTTCTATTACGGACGGTAAGCCATAGAGTCTTGTTCCATCACCGCTCCGAATAGAAGAGCCATAAAAGCATTCCTCCGTCCCCAACCTACTATGCGAGTAATAACCACACAAAGACTTCCCTAATTAATCGGCCAAGACCGAGCCATATAGTCCTTGTGGTTGCACCGTTGTCCGGGTGGTTCTCCATGTTCCGATTAAACATATGGTTTTGTATTAAGCATCCAAAGATATAGCATAAAGGTATAACATGATTCATCATTAATGTTCATTAAACCACCATAACCCAGGTATAGCAACTAAGCATAGCTACCCAACATAAATGTAAACCCAGGTTAACAAGGAATGGCAATCAAAGACTAGGTAATCCTTAATAGGAACCCATCAAAATTAATGCAAGCAATGCAATGAATGATTAAGTATAATTCTTAGGACAAAATCAAGGACACACTTGCCTTTAACCAGAGAGTAGTTGCTCGAATATCTTCAACTTCAAGCTCTTCCAAGCTTCTCGAACGGCGTTCACTCTAAGCGCATCAATCATCGGGCACAAACATACACAAAGCAAACAAGCATATACTAAGAACAAAGCACAATCAAAAGAAAACTTTAAAAGAACGCACTAAAGGATAGGATCGATTAGATGGATCACTAAAGAACACAAAGAGTGCTTGGAAAGGCTCGGTTAGCTTTAAAGAGATGGTCGCGGAAGATTGAGCAAGAACCGGAAAGATCACACTTAGATAAAGCTTGATAAAGAACGTCTAACGAACCATTTGCATATATGAGAGAACAACGATATGAACTAGGTTCATTTTAATTAACAAAACAAATATAAAGGATATTTCGAAATAAAATACCCTATGTTGGCATTAAGGCAATATTATACTTTATTTACGAAACCGGTGTAAAGAACTAGCCAAGTTTTATTAATAAAGATTCATATATGAATTAACCGATTAAACATTGAATTTAGAAAAACTAAGCTATATGAACAATCTAAACGAAACTTTGTAAGTCGAGTAGATCATATTATTATCAAAAACAGTATTAAATTGGTATTAATCAAGATTAACATTTATTTATAAAGCGGAGTAAAAACCTAATCAACTTTTAATTATAAAAGTTAATTAATCATTAAGCAAATTAATATTTGACTTATGGAAAACCGAGTAAAAGATCTAATTAGATTTTATTCATAAAAGCATGTAAAGTAATCATTAATCAAATTAAATTTGATTATAATAAACGATATATAGATCTATATAGCTTTTATTTGGAAAAGACATGCATAGCTAGTCATTAATCAGAATTAATATTAATTTTATTTTCAGAAACAAAACATGGTGAAAACACACCACTAACGCGTGCTTTACATTATTATGGACCTAACGCAACTTGAACGGATTAAATCGGAGCTAAAACGAAGATTTGGTGAGCAAAACAAGATTGAAAGGACCTGTTCGCGATTAACTATAGATTTCAGGGAGTAGCTGAAAAGGTTCCCGAGACACAGGAAACAGTGCTCGCGAATAGATCTAAAGATAGGGTTAGATCCGAAAAAGTGGTAGGTTAGGTTAGATTGAAAGGATCTAATCTGTACAGGGGTCTTTAAGCAAGATCTACGAGACACAAGTATTGAGTCAAAAATTACAAAGCTCCACAGGGGCCTGAGTGCAAAGCCGCCACTGCATCTTCTTCCTTAGCACTGAACAGAGGACAGGGGAGGGCGGTGGCCGATCCGGCCAAATCTCCGGCGTCTCGGCGGCTAGGGGCGCGATTGATGCTAGGAATCGAAAGCGGAGAGGGAGGAGAACACGTGCAGCGGCTTACCCTCGGCGGATTTCGGTTCCAGGAGCGGCGGCGGCGCTGCTCGACTCCGGCGGCGCGGGCGGCGGCGCGGCTAGCGGCGGGCGGCGGCGCGGCTTGCGCGCGGGCGGAGCGGCGGGGGGAGCGGCTAGGGCGGGCGCGCACGCGGGGCCGGCTCCCTTTATAGGGGCGCGTGGGGGCTCGCCCGCCGAGGCCGTGGCGGCGCGCCGCCGCCCGGCCGCGGCCTCCCCCCGGCCGAATGGGCCTTGGCGGGCCCGGGCCGGGCGGAGCGGAGCGGAGCGAGTAGGAGCGGGTCGAGCCTCCGGGCTCGGCCCGTTAGGAATAGGATAGTTTTTTTTTCTTTTTTTTCCGAAATACTTTCCAATGCAAAAGTAATTCCAGAAAAAGTCCAGAAAATACTTTAAAGCACGAAAAAATAGTCAGAAAATCCCAAAAATTACAGGAAAATTCCTAGAGATAGATTAAGACACGAACAACCCAAATAAAGCATTTGGTGCCCATGAAAAAGATTTTAGAGCCTTCTAATAAATAGAAATAGCTCAAGGAAAATGAGAATAAATTCCGGAAAAATCGGAAAATTCTCGGGAGAGTTTGGACAGCTCCTAAACGCATTTTTTGAAACCTTTTGCACTCAAGAACCACTAGATGCATCGGCATGAATGCAACACACATAACTTTTATTTAATTTAGAAAATCAATCAAAGGATTTTTTTCCTATACTATATTCCTGTAAAGAAAAACAAATGTTGGAAAAAATTTTAAAATTGTGAGAAAATCGTTATTTAATTATTTTTTCTATTCACATCCTGAAATTGGAAATTTCGGGGTGTGACAAGACACACAAGCATGTACATTTTGTATTTAGTTTTTGATTTAGATCAACAATGTTCTGTGTATTTTAGTGAATGAATGTGCTTTTTTTGTGAGGACTTAGCAATATTCACTGTTGTTTATTAATTGAACATTTTTTAAGCTACATTTGCGATTACTTACAAGTTGATGAAAAGGGACAAATTGCTGAACTTACAAAATCTGATTCTGGCCAACTAGCTGCTCTGCCTGCCATCTCACGAGATGCCGTACGAGTAGTCGTCGCTGCCTCGCCGCGACGACCGCTCGTCAATGCTCGTGATCCGCTGTATCGACCCTGTTTTAACGTATTCGGCGTGTGAGCTCCGGTTAGCCGGGTCCTCGCCGCCTCTCTCCTCTTGCCTCTCCCTCACCGTGGTAAGCGCCGCCGCCGCCACCTCCTCCACCCTCGCCGCGGCATCCTTCATGTCCGGCCGCTTCTCCGGATCCGCCTCGATGCAGTCCACCGCCACCTGAATGAGCCGCGCCATGTCTTGCTGGGCGAACTTCCACTTCGCCATGATGGCCGGGTCGAGCAGGTCGCGCTCGAAGCCGTCGGCCGTCGCCGACGTCGCCCACATGACGAGGTCCGTGCCGCCCTTGGCGTTGTGGAGGTACTGCGCCGGGAACTTGCCAGTGAGGAGCTCGAGGAGGACGACGCCGAGGCAGTAGACGTCGGCCTTGGCGCTCACCGGTTGGCCGGCGACGCACTCGGGGGCGCGGCGCGCGAACATGGAAGACTGCGTGGACGGCTCGTGGTTGATGAGGCCGGAGAAGCCGAAGTCGGCAAGGAGGGGCTCGAAGTCCGGGGCGAGGAGGATGTTGGCCGACTTGAGGTTGCCGTGGGGCACCTCGTGGTCGGCCAGCTCTGCGTGGAGGAAGGCCGCGCCGCGCGCGACTCCGACGGCCACCTTGAGCCGCATCGGCCAGTCGAGCGACGCGTAGTCCATTCCCCGGTCGCCGTGGAGGACGTAGAGCAGGCTGCCCTTGGGGATGTACTCGTAGACGATGAGCTTCTCGTCGCTGCGGTAGTGGTAGGCGAGCGGCGGCAGGAGGTTGGCATGGCGCACGGCGCCGAGCCGCCTCATCTCGGCCTCGAACGCGTCCTTGGTCGCCCGGTTCATGTCGCGGGCGCGCTTGACCACGACGGCCACGCCGTTGGCCATCACCGCCTTGTACGCCGACGCGAGCCCGCCGCTCCCAATCACCTCGGCCGCGGCCTTCATCAGGTCGGTGAGCCCGAACGCGCCTTTGCTGTTGTTCACCATGACCAGATCCCCGCCGGACCGGCTGCTCAGATCGTCCACCTTCGCCGAAGCTGCTCGCCGGTGCCCGAGTCCCGATGATCCTATCCTCCTCCCAAGCCACGATGTGCTCCTCTTCTGCTGGGTCGTCGACGCCTGCTTCGCCATGTACACGGGCGGCTTCTCCTCGAGGCCCTCCGTGTCGAGGCTGCGGGCGCAGCTGCTGGGTTGGCTGCTGCTGCACGTGCACGCGCGGAGGACGATGACGATCACGGAGGCCGAGACGAGCAGCGTAGCGAGCACGGCGGCGTCCCGAACAGGCGAGTTAGCCACGGTCTGCTCGCGCTTGCACGGCTTTGCGTCGGTCGGCACGAAGCAGAGGTACTCGTTGCCAGCGAACCTGCTGGCGTCGAACTTCCGGAACGCCTCCGGCACGACACCCTCGAGGTTGTTCCTCGACACGTTGAACGACTTGAGCGCCGGCGGCGGCGCGGGAGGGAGCTCCCCGGTGAAGGCGTTGCGGTCGAGGTGGAGCTCGAGGAGGGACGTGGCCTGCGTGATGGACGCCGGGATGGAGCCGCTGAGCTGGTTGCCGTTAAGCCAGAGCTTCTTGAGGTGACTGAGGTTGCCGAAGAAGCCCTCGGGGATGCTCCCGGAGAACTGGTTGTTGGAGAGGTACATGGACTTGAGCGCCTTGAGCTGGTGGAAGGCGGGGAGCGGGCCGGAGAAGTTGTTCCTGGCGAAGGAGACGGACCTGAGCCGCGGGAAGCTGGCCAGCGCGTTGACGTCGATGGTGCCGCCGAGCGCTAGGCCGCTCAGGCGGAGGCCCATGACCCTGCCGCCGGAGCACACCACGCCGTGCCACTCGTGCGACCCGGGCGCGCATGGGGACTTGTCGCCGTCCTTGTCGGTGATGAGCCACGACGAGAGGGACGAGGAGTTGGCGAAGGACATCTTGAGCTGCATCAGCGCCTCTGTGACGGGCATGTCGCCCTCCGCGACGATGGCCGCCGGGAGCGCCGCAGCGGCGGCAATGGCGACGACGAGGAGGAGGCGGTGAGGAGGCGGGGCCATCGCGTGAGGGCGCCCGGGAAGGGGAGGCCGCCGTGTCGGGCACGCGAGCCTAAGGTTGGGGAGGATGGTTGCGCGGGTGGTTTTGCATTCTCGGGGCTCAGTTTCTTCGGCAGAGGGTGAACATGCCCGGAATAGGCAACCGAGATATCGGGATGGTGTGCATGCGCGTGGGTGAGGACCGGATTCGACCAGGTCTAAAATATGCCACAGTTTTGTAATTCTAAAATAATAATTGACTTCTTTAACTTTAAAAAATTAGAGAAAAACACACTTTACAATACCAAATAAATGCACTATGTTTATGAAGAATTTAATAAAACTATGTGTAAAAAATTGGGTATTTTTCTACGAATGTTGTCAAAGTTAAACATGCTTAACATAGGATAAAACTATGACCTCTTGCATTTTGGAATGGAAGGGATAATTTTGATCCGTGCGTGTGCCGCCCGTGAGCTTGGGAGCAAGATGCTATGAATGTTGGTGACATTTTGGAATGTATTTTGCTATATATTTCCTCAAAGTTAACGAGTATTTTATTTTATTATAAATGATCAAATTTAGTGGAAAATATACTAACATCTATGATATCAATAAATTTCTTGTTTAAGCTTGGACAAAACTAAGACCCCCTTGTTGTATCTTTGAATGGATAATAACTCTGTGTGCTTTGGGCTTTGCGAGCAAGATAATATACTTGTTATTTGAGAACAGAAGATATATCTCTGAATCTTGAGCTCAGCTCCATCGATCTTAGTAACCCATTTGTGGTTTGACATCTCGAACTTTTTACTTCTTCCTTTGGCTCACGCCGCATCGCAACACTCTCCTTGGGGCATCTCCCCTATCCTCCGTGAGCTCACCAAAGTATTATATTTTCTTTATGTGATACAATATGTAATGATATCAATTTTGTGTCACAAGATTATGAATTAGTAATAGAGTATTCGTAGACCAAAAGCTTGTCTCAAAAACAAATTGAGGTAGTACTCCAACAGAAAATCTGAATTCCATAAGTTCGAAATTAAAAAGAATACTTTGGCGGCATGCATACGAATATCAAATTTTACAGGAAACAACAACCCATGATTAAAGGCATGAACCTAATCCTATCCCTCTGGAAAGTCCACAGGTGTAGACATATAGATGGAGAGATCGTACAGAAATTCTCATGAAAAAACACAATAAAATAGGAAGCTATATCTTACGGGCCTAATAAGGCTGCAGAAATATGGGCGCAAGTTTCTCACTAAGCAGCTTGCTGACACGAGAGGTCAAAAATAGCCATGGGAGAATTCCAACCTGCACCAGCAAGATGAGTGAGCATAGATGGCTAGCGCAATAAAGGATAACTGAAGGTCACCAATAACTGCTCTAGGGAATTTGTGTCACAACTGACGTTTAGAAATAAAGAATTCCAAATGGGCCAAGTCCAATGGGCCGGCCCGAGCACGGTCCTAAAAAGCACGGCCCAAGAACGGCCTGGCCCGTACTCCATAGTGCCCGGGCCTGGCCCGGCCCACCACTAAGGTCGTGCCTGGGCCGCCAATTTGGCCCACAGTGCCAGCCCAGGCCCGGTCCGGCTAATAAGCCGTGCCTGCGAGTGGCACGATTTTCAGCCGTCAGATCCCCACCTCCTCACCTTCCCTCAATCCTGGCCGTCCAATGGTAAACCCTAAACCCTCAGCGCCCCGCGTCCGTACACTATAAAGGTCGGCCGGCCGACCTCCCCACTAGTCATTCCCTCTCCCTCAACCATAATCTCCAGTCGGCCGCCGCGGCGGCTCCTCCCCTCATCCCCTCCTTCCAAACCCTAACCCTACCGCTACAGGAGCTGTCGAGATCGAGATGCTGGGAAGCAGCGGCGGCTCCGGGAGCCACAGCGACGAGGTCGACGGCAACGACGAGCGGCGCTTGTGCGGCTTGGACGGGGACGACGACGACGACATGCGCGAGGACAGGGAGGAGCTCTTCGGCCGGTCATCCGCATCTCCAATCGACGTAGACGACCACGCTCCTCAAGCCGGTGCCGGAGGCGTTGCCGTTGCCGGAGCCATTTGAAGATCTTAATCTTGATTAGTTTTGTTTTTTTAATTCTGCAATGATGTAATGGACATATGAAACAATGAACTCTGGAATGCAATGAACTATGGGCTAGGCTGTACTCTTTTTCCTTGGCTGGGGTTTCTCACAAGGGTGAGTTTTACCCAGCAGGGTTTTAATGAGGTAGCCATTGCACATGCCCTTCCTTTTGATATATGTCTGTCTTGTTTTGTTCTCTGAAAAATTCTGAGTTGATCAAGTATGGTTGCCAAGTTAGTGCTTGATAGGGCCAGGCACTATCAGGCCTGGCGTGCCGCTGGGCACGGCGCGGCACGGTTTTTGAATGCTAGGGCCGTGCCTGGGCTCTTCTTTTGGCCCGGTGGCCCTATCAGGCACGGCCCGGCTGGTGCACCGGGCCTGATAGGGCCGGGCCGAATAGTGCCAGGGCTAGGGCCGGACCGGGCGGCCCGTTTGGCCATCTTTATTTAGAAATAAGACATCACTATATACAGTATGCCTTTTTTTTTCTAGCCTACCCATTTACCTAAGAGCGAGTGACCCAAGAGAGACTTCTCAATCTAAATGGGTAACAAAAATTAAGATGAGCATGCATCTGTGCAACAGGGATTTATGTCGAACCAGCCCTTGAAAGTTTGATGAACCTTACCACAACACGGCCTGTAGCAGCATCTACACCTCTCCATGAAAACAGCCTTCCTGTGAATCACGTGCAATTATTAAGCTTTTAGATTATTTTTGAGCATGTGAAGAATGATCCAGTGAAATAAAAATGATGAAAACAAATATACCCAAGATCCAGATTGTAGAATAACCATGCAAGTGCAAAGGAGCAAGCATTCATTAGTGAAAGAACCCCACAAGATCTCATCATGATAAAACTGCAGTGTAGCTGAATAACAATTATTTACATGATATGAAACTTGTTAATTGGCATAACTGTTCTCATTACTTATCGTTAAAGACTTTCTAATTGCTACCGGCCGGCATAGCGGGTTGATTTTAATCTTCTCAAATGCATGAAATTAGTTAGAGGGAAGGGGGAACACTGATGATTATTAATTATGCTGAAGGAACAAAATTTTAGCAAAAAAATCCAACAAATGTCACAAGTACATGAAAGCAAAGGTCAAATCTTCCCGAGTAGCTCTTTATCAAAAATAAAATAAAATAAAAAATAAATAAATCCCGAGTAGCCAAATAGAGTAGTGGACTATCCAAGAGCAGTGAGCAAACATATGCATTCAGACATACTACAATGTTTTGGAACAAGATGATATCTGATAATTAACATACCGAAGGGCTGGAGAAGGTGCTTAGGAACAGTAGTTACAGGAGTACTCCAAAACCACAGTACGAGCGCACCATAGATTAGAACCTAGCAGGAGAATCTGATGAGACACTCCAGATATTATACATACAAATAGGGATGCTAGAAAATTTAAACAAACACATGAATTACCTTGGTGATCAACAAAACTTTGCCATATTGTTCGTATAAAGATTGCTTCCCTTTAATGCTCCGATCTTGTACTGTAAGTTGGACAAAAGAAGAGGGTTTTAAACAGCTGTGAATTGCAACAGTATTTCTTGGGACCAACTATTTGCAAGACTGGGTACTGCCTTGACATGGGAAATATTGAAGGAAATTTCACTTTCCTGATGCCAAATCAAGGCAATCCTTTTCTTAAAAGTACTTGTACATAATCCTTAGGGGACGATTCTACTGTTTCTCACAAAAATAAAAGGCGAACCGGTACAGGGTACACAAAAAAACATCATGAATTCAAGTATTTTCTAAAGCATTTTCAAGAATTGAACTCTTACATTTTGCCAGCTCCTTCTCTTTAGCAGCAGCCAGTCTTTTCAGTTTTGCGGCCTGTGCAAACGTTGAAGGTCTGGAAACAAAATCCTGGAAAGAATCAGAGATGGAGGCAGAGAAGAATTTGGAGAAGAGCTATACCAAAATCGCTAAATCGCAGGAAGTGTATCCAAAATTCCTACGTGGATAGCTGACTAGCCTCCTTGAGAATTTGCGTGATCTCCATCCGTAGTTTGAGCTGTCCATCAGAAATTGACCCCCTCTGGAACATCAACAGGTCAGGGCAATATTACTGGAACAGAAAAAAACAGTAAGAATTGTAGGCAGTAGGCTGTAACAGATCCAATAATCACGGGAGGCAGCATCTTGTCGATACAGAATTATTCGTTAGTTGCTCAATTCGCTCAAAATCTAATATTTTCTTCGAAAAAAAATCTGGAACAGGAAAAAGGAAGGAACATTCGTGGCAGGTGGCACCGACCCTTCTCGCAAGATCGAGGACGCCGTCGAGCATCTGTAGCGCGGAGACGAGGAGGAAGACGAAGATGGCCGCTAGGGACATTGTCGCCGTCGGCGAGCTAGGCGGCGCGGCCGCGCGGTGGTGGTTTGTTAGTCTGGTCGGGTTAGTTCTGTTTGTGCCCGTCTGGATGTATTTAGGCCGTTGTGCAGCCTTGCGGGAGATCAGCGGCTCGGATGAAACTCACTGGATTGTTATCAGACATCTGACGGCTCGGAACGAAGGCCAAAGGCAGAGCCACTAGCACTCCATCAATCAGGGCAGCAGGAGCAGAAGGCAAGGCACCAACCAATCCATGGCGCTCTCGGGCACGGAGGAGAAGAAGACGGCGTCGGAGATCGTGGCTGCGCTGGATCTGCAGCGCCACCCCGACGGCGGCTTCTACCTGGAGACCTTCCGCGACCCCTCCATCTCTCTCCCCACGTCCGCTCTCCCGCCCCGCTGTAAGCTTCACGCGCTTCCCTAGCTTCATTGCCATGCTGCCTCTCGCGTTTCCTTTGTTTAGATCTAGTTTTAGCGGCAGATATAGGTGTTAGAGAGCGGTGGAATCCCCACTGGAAGTAGCTCCTTGTTGTAATCGGTGGCTGTTTCGTGAATCAGGGTGGCAATTTGGTCGATTGCGGATTCGTTTCTGGAGCTCCGTGCTGCAGAGTTGGTTTAATTTAGATCAGGAGATGGCGTAAAAGATGTGAAAAACAATGCATGATTCGGTCAGTAGCACTTTGAGATCCTCATCATGGCCTTGGAAGGCAGCCAAGTGAAAGCCAAGCCTTTTCTTTGCCTCTGGAACAGCTGCAGTTTCTCAAATACTCCAACGTTTTTTTTAAATATTGAGATAGTAAAAATGTTAGAAGCTGAGGCAGCTATTTCTGCGCTCAGGGACTCTGGATTCTCCCAACTGATTGGAAGTGCAAACCTCTTACGAACAGAGGGGAACATCAAGATGGCTCATGGTTCCTGACACTTCATCTTGTCTGGACTCTGGAATAACCTTAAAAGTTCAGCCATGGCCTCTCGTTGTAGTGTTAACTCAGAAGGTGTGAATATTTATGGCTTTGCTGTTTCTCTGGACAAGAAGATGTGTTGAATATGTACCAATGTCTCATCTTATAGGAAATAACATGCCTAATTTCCAACCCCCTAAACTGGATGGTTACAAAAGTTGCCAGGATTCCCATGAACCATTAGTAACTCATTGTTTCCATAAGATTTATGAAACTTGGTGCTGGGCGCTACTGCTTTCTGAACTTGAACTTGAGGGCTTCATCATATCTAAACATCAACACAAAGCCTTTCAGTCCCAATCAAGTTGGGTTAGGCTAGAGTTGAAACCCAACATAAGCCACCAATAAAAGGGGAAAAGATAATTTATATAAATGTAAGTCACCAACAATAGTGATATTATTGGGGATATCAAAATCATGTTTGTTCTTCAGGTCTTCAGGAACGTGAATAGCTGATTTACACATGCTCCTATGCAAGGACATTGCTCTAGATACATTCCACCCTTTAAAGTTCTTTTTTTTACTGCCTCATTCCATGTCAAATTCAGCCGAACCCTACCTCTTCTTGATAATCATCCTTGTGATCTCGCTATGCACTGGTGCAACTGTGGGTATCCGTTGGACCATGTCCAATATCAACCGTTGTTGGACAAGCTTTTCATGGATTGGTTGCTACCCCTAGCCTGTCATGACCACAAATCCGACGCAACATATGCATTTCTATGACACTTAAATGTTGAAGATTTCGCCATTTAGCGGGCTAAGATTCTCACCATATAACATGGAGGTCTAATATGCCATCTCATATTACTTACCTTCTAGCTTCTGAGGCACCTTCTCGTGCCGTTGGTCGTCGGTTTGGTTGAGGGGAGCCTAAGTGCTCGCCCCTCGCGCTTTTGATGGTCGCAGCCGGTGTTGCGGTTCATCTTTTCCTTCGTCGTCGGGTCGGCATTGGACGAAGCGTCTGGCGAAAGCTTTCCCAGTTATGGTGTCAGTGTCAACAACGACATCGTCTTCGGGTGTCGTAGTCCTCCTTGGAGGCGTTTTGTTGGGATGCTTCCTGCTTGGTCTTTGTCTTCCAGGTGAAAACCTTTCTCCGGTTCTTCGGAGGAGCGACAACGGCGGTGGCCATGCCGTTTCCTTCTTGGGGGCGTCACTTTGGAAGTCATTGGACCTGCTTCACTTGTGGTGGTTTGGTTGATGGGTGTTGGTAGTTTTGAAGTGTGGTTGGAGAACAAGTTAGAAGCTTAGTCTTCTTTTCCTTTGTCGTAGTGTTTGTCTTTTCTTGTTTTTTCTTTGCCTCGATGATGGTGTAAGGTTTCGAGCCTAAGCGCTCTGGTGTAATCTTTGGCCGTGTATATCCACTTGTGGACATAGAGGCTGCATTTTAATCCTTAATCTAAAAAAAAATCTTCTGAGGCACCTTCTTGACATAGAGAATGACACATGCTTGGCGCCATTTAATCCACCCTGGCACCCTGCTCTAATTCTGTGGTTATGTCTTTATTGATATCCACATCTCCCTGTAGTGTTGATCCCAAATATTTAAACACTCACGGTTAGCCTGGATATTCAGCAGTGTTGTTTTCATTACTTTTCTGTTTCATTTGTTGTAGATAAGGTGGACCGAGCTGTGAGCAGCTCCATCTATTTTCTACTGCCTGCTGGGGAGATTGCTCGGTTGCACTGCATCCCTTGTGCTGAAACCTGGCACTACTACCTAGGAGAACCTCTCACGGTCTGCAAACTCATCTGAAAATGACATACTTTATTTCTTAAGAACGCTGCTCAGACCTTCCATTCATCCAGGTATTTGAGGTGCATGGTGATGGTCAAATCAAGATAACAGTGGTCGGCCCTGATCTACGACTTGGCCAGAGACCACAGTACACAGTTCCTCCAAATGTATGGTTTGGAGCCTTCTTGACCCACGACATTGAGTCCTTTACTGAAAATGGGAGTGTCTTTGTCAAGGCTTCTGGAAGAGACCCTGAGGTGCATTATTCCTTCGTTGGTGTAACCTGTGCTCCAGCGTTCCAGTTTGAAGACAACGAACTGGCAACCCGTGAGGACATGAAAGCTTTGGCTCCAAAGGCTGAAGCTTTCATCAACTACCTTGTACCCTCTTAGACTGCCTTGCCAGTGCAAGTAACGTGTTTTGCTTGATGAACTTAATGTATCACCTTGTTCGTAACTATTGAAAATCCTTATGTTATCAAAACACCTATGAATCTAAAAAATCCATTTCTGTACGAATTATGGAACTTGATGTTGCTGATATGCTCGCACTCGCGCTAAATATTGAGCGTTCCTGTGGTTGGCCTTGGTCATGTAGTTTGTCAGAAAGATTTCATTATTTTAGAATCTGGGGAGGCGGTGGTTTAAGCACCGTGTTTAATCAGCTGTGTGGAGCCGTTCCAACTTCATAGCTCTTGTTTCAGTTTAACGTTCTGATGTGTTGATAAATATACTCACTGGAGCACTGTTCGTTGTGGTGCAGCAAATTGGAATCTGAAGCACTGTCAGTATGCATATATAGTCCATATCAACAATGATTTCAATTTTGTTTTCAATGGAAAAAGGTCGATTGATATTTCTTAGTAAATCAACTGAGTTAGAAACTGCAAAATTGAACATATATATAGCTGATAGTGATACCATTTCAGCTATTGATTGTCAACTTGTTCAGCCCGCTGGTGGCTAGTGTTAATTTGTTAGTATGCATATATTGTTGTTCTTTCAAAAAAAAGTGTTGATTTGTTAGAAAAGTACCGTTGATTGGCTCGTGGCTGGTGCTAATTTGTTTTGAGATAAAAGCACCGTTGTTTCCTATCGACACCTCCTTTTCTCGACCCTGTCCAACGAGAAGGATATATGCTTGATGCGGGACTCAATTGACTGGTGCCAACGTCACGAGGAGACTGACAGACAAGTGGGCACTACATCTAGCGTATGAAAGGTACACAAAATATCTCTATAACAACTACAGTATGTGCGTGATCAGTGACGACAACACGAGCCACCAGCACATTCAGAGAGCTCAGGCCGAAGCAGGGCCGGCACCGCCGCCGCACGTGTTACGTTCCCCGGGTATACGGCGCCGCCGGCCCGGCCACCGCGGCGGCGTACCTTGCACTGGACCACCCAGCAGGACCACTGATGGAGCAATGGCTGCACTGCAAGCTGCGCAGCATGACGCAGACTGGTAGACAGCTCCGGTCTTGCTGGCCCTCGAGGCCGGTTTGCGCGTGGCTTCGCCGGATTGCCGCCGGAATCCGGGTTTGCCGAGTGGGGAGAGTGAGGTGGGTACAGGGGCCGGGCTTGCATTGGCTAGCTGTCCTTCCAACGTGTGCGGGGACACGAGGACGGGACCACTTATTAAAATAAATGCTTGGCTACTTTATAAAAGAACTGAGGTTTAATTTTCTTAATAAATAAAACCAACTGATGTTTTCTGCAATGAAGAATCAACCGAATGGAAGCTAAATAACTGAACAAGTTACACTGTTCTGTTCTCTGATATTCCCGTCACAAAAGATATTTTTTCCTGATTTTGCCAAGACCCTCTATTTCCAGTAGAAGAAAGTCGTATCTTTAAAATTATATGAACATAATGTTTTCACAAACCGACTGTCATGCAATGTCTGCCACATGTAACCATTAATGACGACCGTGACGGACTGTTGACTGTTTATTGGCCGTTGAGGGGTGGCAAATGCACGAAGGATCCATAAAAATATCAACACTCCTAATCCTAAGTGACTACTATATGGTAGTGTCGCCGTTGGGTAAAGTTTGGGTATCCCCAGGCTTTCCACCACCCACACCACCCAGAAGTATATTCTCCAATCCATACCCTCTCCGTACCAAATAAACTTTAATTACCCATACCCAATTAATAATAGATACTAATTAGTGATTCCAAAAAAAATACTAATTAGTGAAAGTAGATTCACGCTGAGGTCTTCACATGGAAAAGAAAATGTACATATAGAAAAGCTACATGATATTACTAACATTATTTATGTTAACTTAATATTGATACATCAAATGACTTCCATTCATGTGTTAGGATAATACAACGGAACAAACAAATATTATACTAAATATTTTATGCGTATTAGACCAAAACGGCAAAGTTGGTGAATTGTATGTGCAAAATTCTATTATGCAAATTTGGAAAAAGAGATTCATCTCGAACCAACCTCCGAGCGAGAAATTAAGCATTTTTTGTGAAATTTCATCCGAATCTAAGTTTTTTGGAAGACATAACTCAACATGTAAAATTGTGGCGGCAATGACAAAACTTTCCTACGCCTGCAACACCGATCACGATTGAGCAAAACATCTTAGTAAGCATGATAGGGGTAGCAACTTCTGAGAATATCTAGCTTTGCTTTGTCAAAATTTCTCTTTTATGGAAGAAGTTTAGGACATGCTCGAATGTGATACTTTAAGTGACTTGTTCATACCTACACAATTTTTCTTATAATATTTGTATAATAGTTTAGTACTATCATTTAGAATAGTGACTTAAAAATCTTTACAAATTTACAATCATGATTTTTATTTGCATACAAATTAAAATATTTATACTAATATGTTTCTCTACATTTTTTAATCAAACTAACAAAGGAGAATAAATACATGAAGTAGATAGGAAAACACAAAATATTCAAAACATATTTGGAAATAATACTGTTATTAAACTGCACATGCGCACACTCATCCAGAGTCCAGACATATTCAAATAATATTGTTATTAAATTGCACATGCACATACTCATCCAGACTTATTCAAATAATACTGTTATTAAACTGCACATGCACACAGTCATCCAGACATACTCTAAACAACATTTCAGGTAACATAATTCTATGAAGATCCCTCTAAATTATATATGCGGTCAATGCATCAAAGCACCATGTTCCATAATGCTAATTAAAGTTGCGTAGAACTTATATGAATTGCAAAATTATAGGAATAATCCCCTGAATCATCAAACTGACAAGAAACTAATTCGAATCTCATAATTTCAGGTTGTTAATGAATCTTTGAGACTTAACTCTCTCGAGGCATGAGGGCGGTGAACCCTATTTCTGTGGCGGGAGGCAGTGGCACGCGCATGGTCGGAGTGCTAGGTCTCGTGCCTTAGCGGCAGCGGTGGTGTTGCCATGAGGCCATGACTTGTCCGTGTGAGGTTGCGTCTACCACTAGGTGACAGGTGAATACTCTCCCGATACCCTCTTGCATACAAGTATATCCATCCCCTATCGACTCCATATAGGTACGCCATAACCCTACCCATTTGTCACGAATGTGGATATGGGTAACATATACATGTATCCAGTGTCAACACTATTGAATAAGTGTTGCTGTCCCTAAAAAATGAGTTGTTTGTTTGGTCCGACTGGTAGTTAGATAGCCTAGTAGTCCAGTGTAGTGAAACCAGGGGTACCGAGTGGGATAATGATGCGCACAATATATCAACCTGCCTACCTCTATCCAACGCGCGTGTGTGGGGTCACGACGGTGGGATTACACAACTTGGTCAATTTTATCAGCATAGGTAGCAATATATACACGTAAGGTTCATGGAATTCTTGTACCATGCGATATTTGATTCATGTACTGAAGATGTAAGTGTCTTCATTAAGATGAGAGTACCAGAAGATCAAGATCCTTGTTGGGGAAATATTTTGCATTTAACCCCTTAGTTTGCATCGGCTTATTTTGCAGGTCAAAGAAAGACTTCTACCCTACGCCTTGCTGGAAAAAGGGAATAGGCTCGAGCCTCGAGCGAATGGCAAGATCTTCGGTCAAGCAAGAGCAGCCAAAGCTTGACCGGGGAACCAAGGCTTCAGGGAATGAGACTCGGAGAGCCAGAGGACGGAATGATCGAGGACCAGGGGCTTCGGGAGGCGGAAGCAAAGGTGATGAGTCTGGAACCAAGCAGAGAGACAACGAAGAGCCCAAGGTGAACCCTGAGCGAAGGTCTACGCAAGGTCCCGAAGAAAAGCGAGTGATCAAGCGTGCTTTCCAGTGAAGCAAGCTGCTGGGACTGAGACACTGTAAAGTTGTGTAAAGTGATGAGTTGTAAAATGGTGTTGAGTATAGTCAGAGTGAGTTTACGTAAATGCCCATAAGGTGCTTCGTACTAGGAAAGGATGGTAGTTTTACCCATGGGTAAGGGTACCCGCGGGTACCCTACCCTATTGGGTAATGGTAAGGGTATAGAATTCTACCAACAGGCAAGGGTATGAGTACAAAATTGTGCCCACAGGTAGAGCTACGAGTATGAATTTCTACCCATGGGTACCCCAACAAGTACCCATATTAAAGATCCCATAAAAACATTTGACCCAAGCCCATATATACAAACCCTAGCACACCAACCTATATACCGACGCAGGCCACATGGCGATGCCCCCTCTGCAGTTCTACCTCCACTCCACCTCTGATGCCGCCTCCTCTGCCCAGATTTCCACACCCCACCGCTCCCACTCCGCCTCCTCCAGCCAAATCCTCGTGCCCTGCTGCTCTCACAACCCCACACGCCCATGTGCTCCCACTCTGCCTCCTCTCATTTGACTTGTGCCAGTTTGGGACTTTATGCATGTCATCATGTGTGAGAGTTTGTGAGTTGAGAATTTGAGACTTGTTTATGTTAGTATGTGTGTGATTGTGAAGTTTGAGACTTATTTAGCTATCAAATTGTTATTGTACTCTTGGATATGAACTCATTGACATGTTTATGTTCAATACCTAGTAGGTACCATGTTACCCGGCGGGTAAGGGCATGGGTAAGTATTCTTACCCGTTACATTTGGTGGGTAAGAGTATAATAGAGATAGATGGATATGCCAATGGGTAGGTAAATGCTTTACCCATACCCTACCCTGCCTGTTGCCATCCCTAAGACTAGGTAAAAAAGTAGGAACAAATGTTGTAAAGAGAAAATGTTACAAACCATAAAAGGGACCTCAATGAATGAAAAAGGTCGATTGGACTGGGGATGAGCTTCACATGGCTCGGTCGAAGTCAGGTTTCTTCGGTGCCACTTTGCCTCCAGTCTCTTTTTTAGCTTTCGTCCCATATTTTGTTGACCTCTCTTCAGGGAAGGTTCTCACCCCAACATTTTTGGCACCCACCGCGTTTCGTCCCTCCCAATAGACCATAATGGCACCAAAGAGAGCACCGAAAAATCCACATCCACATAGAGCTACCGATGACCCTTCAGAAGCCGTTTCAGAAGACCTAGAGAACACGAGGGGCAGATGCGACTGCAAATACAAACATGGACTTGACATTAAGTCCAAATGCTCAAGCACAAATGGAAGTTGAAGTTCAAGAAACCGAAGAGGTAGCAAATGACACCTTTGAGGTTAATCTCATGGATGCGGGAGTCGAGGATGAAGACATCATCTCATTGTGAGGAATCAAAGCAAGACTGGTGAAGAAGATCAAAGAGATGCCAACAACTTCAAATGTCCAAACAAGGGCTCAAGTAGAAGTGTCCATACTAAAAGCAAAGGCCACATAGACCGAAGACACATGTCAAGAAAAGGCAAAGTACCAAGGCATGCTCAAAGAGATGAAATGAATGTTGCTGGAACAATTGAGCAAAGAAAAGGCACAGGCATAACAAGCAGTAAGACAGAAAACCATAGAGCTTTCAAGAGCAAATGGCAATACTGGAAGAACAACTAAACTCGCTACAACAGCAACCCATTGTAGAGCAGCAGCAACCTCGCGTTGCGCCTGCATTGCAACATCAGCCAAGAAATGTGCCCATAGTCATAAAGGAAATGACCTACGATTCCAAAGGTTCCTGGAAATATGACTTCAATGAAGAGGCGTTTGTGGAACGAAGACCACACAGGAAGCAAAAGAACATGCATCCGTATAGGGCAAAGCCTTCTTCGCTACTCTCAATTGAGCTAGAGCGGGTGGATTGGCCACCAAAGTTGAAATTGCTGGCATCCTTGCTAGAGTATGACTGCGAATCAGATGCAAGGCAGTTTGTTCTTCAGTACAATGTGATGATAACTTCGGGAGCTGGAAACAAGGTCGCCAAGGCAAAGGCTGTGATCATGGCATTGAAGGGGTCCGCACAATAGTGGTATGCATTGCTACCAAAGGGAAGTGTAAAGTCATGGGAACAACTTTGGTAGAAAATTGAGAGCAACTTTCAGAGCTATCAGCTGTAGGAGATCACTTTAGGTGACCGTCACCTAATAAGCAAGGGGCTAAGGAGCCACTGCAAGAATAGATCAAGAGATTCACAAAAGCAAGAGCAAAAGCGCCACACGTATGCGAAGAGATAGTCATTGATGCCATGATAGGGGGTCTCAAGGTTGGGCCTTGTGGGTAATACTTGGATAGAAGAAGACCCAAGTCAGAGAAAAGACTCTTCAAAATTATGCAAGAATACTGCCTATCAGACAGGGAGTGACAACGAAGAATAGATGACTATAACACAAGGAAACTTATAGCAAAGGCATTTCATTAAGGATTCTACTGGCCAATGACCGTGTTGGACACCGAAGGGGTGGTCAGGAAATGTGACAATTGCCACAAACATGTCAACTTATTCCAAAGTTTCTCCATATGAAATACAACTCTTACCTCTGGTGTGGTCATTCTCGAGGTGGGGTATTGATATCGTGGGTCCATTGCCAACAGCTTTAGGAAATTACAAGTATGTTGTGCTAGTAGTAAAATACTTCTCCAAGTGGATTGAGGCAGAGGCAATACAAATGATAACCTCGCAGAAGATACAAAAATTCTTTTGGCATAATGTGGTGTGTAGATTTAGTGTCCCATATAAGCTGACAGTAGACAATGGAAAGCAATTTGATTGCATAGAGTTCCAGAATTTTTTTTCCCACTTGGGCACTATATTGTGTTTCACTTTGGTATATCTTCCACAGTCTAATGGAGCAGCGGAGAGTGCTAGTGGGATAATATTCACAAGCATCAAGCAAAATATCATAGGGTTGGCAAGAGGAAAGTGGCAGGAAGAATTGCCGAGAGTAATATGGTCACACAACATGACGGAGTCCAGAACAACGAAGTTCACGCCATTTAGATTGTTGTACGACAAAGGAGCAATGGTACCTGAAGAAATCAAGCTGAGTTCATTGAGAACAGAGGAACAACTGGAGAGTGGAGACATGAATTTGGCAGTTGATGTAGGGGAAGAGTTAAAATTGCAAGCATTGCAGAACATAGAAAGATATCAAGATGTGACACAAAGGTGGGAAAATAAGAAAGTTTCCAAGAAAAGTATAACTGCGGGGATATGGTTCTAAGAAAGAAGACAAGGGCAGTGAGAAAGTTATGAGAGAAATGGAAAGGTCCATTCTTAGTGACAGGGACAAGGCCAGGGGCTTACATGCTGCAGACACTAGAGGGGGAAGAGGATCCTTACTCATGGAACAAGGATATGTTGCAGAAATACTGGGTTAGGATCCTTCGACGGTAAATGTGTGAAAAAATTTACGAGGCGGGGCTAACGAGCCACCTTGGGTCATACCTTTAGTTGGAAAAAGGAAATAGGGGGGGGGGCACTTTTCAAGTGCAGTTCCAGTTTTTCAATCACAAACACACAAAACATTCGTCAAAAGCATCACAATGTCTCAAACCGAAGTGAGACCTTTACAATTTACAGTTCATAGAACTGTCCAACAAGGGAAACAACATGCTAGCATTACATTGAGTAAGATTACATGTAGTTACACTGCATAAGTTCATGGCATCTTCGGGACCATAGAAGAAAAATCACAAACTGGGGTGTTTATAAATATATTCATGCTCCACCTCTTCGATAAGATCCACAAGCTCGATCTTTGGTGTGACAAGATGAACATTCAAGGTAGAAGAGCCTGAAAAAGAGCCAATGTCACCAACAATGTGTCACAGACTCACAGAGCATGCCCATGTTCAAGTTAGTTGCATCTAAGTTGTTGGGAAATTTTTTTTGAAGCAAGGTTGCGTTGTTCGTATTTTTCAATCTTACGCAACAAGAAATCATCAAAAGAAACAGTAGGAAATTTAGAGTGAAACTTTCTCCAAATGGACCTAGACATGAAGTAATCACCCTGATTTATAGTTACAAGAACCACATCTTCAGCAACCTATGCAGGTCACAACTCTGGCACCTGCGCGGAATTGCAAATGTCTTAGTACATCTAGCAAAACACTAACACAGTTCTTCACAAATGTTACATCTAGTCTTTTCCCATCAAACTTCAGAAAGGTCAACAACTCTAGCATCGGTAGGTCAATCAGTTGGAGTTAACGAAGATGATGCAGCGAGGGTTGAAGAAGGAGTCGAAGGTGCAATAACACCACCATATTGTGAAGGAGCACTCCCTGAAGTAGCAAAACTTGAGCTAGCACCAGCTTGAGATCTCTACACAAGCATCTAATTTTAATCAAGAAAAGTTGTAAGCTCACAAACGTGAAAAGGAGCTTGTAAATTCACAGAATGGAGTCAACCTGATGAAGAATGTGGTGACCTTCGTCCATAGCAAGCGAGTAGCCAAATTTCTTGTAGAAAGTCTGCATGAAGTTTTTAGCAATGTTCTTTGGCAGAGCAGGAATCATATCCACAAACAATACGTGCCATGTTCATTGATAAGCTCATCATAAGTATCTTTTTAAGTTCTCTAGCTCCTTGTGTTTGTCCTAATAGAGCCCTAGCATGCCTTCAGCTTTCGTTTTCTCTTCTTTGACGTGAGAGGCGAGGGGACGAAGTTTCAAGAGCTCGGCTTCAAGTTCAGCATTGTTCGTCAAGAGATCATCGCGTTCTACAGAAATAGAGAGTGTGTCTTGCTTCTCTTCATCGAGGGACCGACCAAGTGAATGATTTTCTTCCTGAAGTTTTTTCACAACCTCAATCTTCTTTTCCAAAGTGTTAGTCGAAGTGTGCTGAGAAAGCTGATGTTGACAAAGATCCGCGCGACAACAGCGTTAAGCGGCTCGGTAGGCAAGGAAGGATTTCATACTTCGGTCCTGAGCATGATTCAAGCAAAGTAATATCCACTTGTTCCTCAACAACAATGGCTCTAGACACATGAGTACTATGGTTGGAAGTCAACGGCTCGATAGCACTTTCATTCTCACCATCTCCATCAGATTTCTCCCCATCATTATCTTCGGGGCTGGAGGACACCGCTTTGGCCGAAGACGCATATCAAGATTTGTAGCATTTTGTAGCAGGATCAGCCGAAGGTTGCCACCGGCGTTTGGTCACTTTAACACGAGTAGAGGTGCCCTCCACACTGGCATCAGGCTGTGCCCCCTTCTTCGCAGCGCGCTTGGCAACAACCTCGCGACAGTTAATGTTGGTCTGACTGTCACACCCTGAAATTTCTAATTTCAGGATGTGAATAGAAAGAAAATTAAAACAACAATTTCTCATAATTTTAAAATTTTTCCAACATTTAATTTGTTCATAGGGAATATAGTATAAGAAAAATCATTGTTTGTTTTTCCAAATTAAAATAAATTAATCCTAGGAGTATAATGTTGCATACATGCTGGTGCATCACTTTTGAGTGTTTGAATTCAAGTTTGAATTTGAATTCATTTTTTGGAAGTGTTTTCAAACAGTTAAAGCCTTTCCTTTTTACCCCCCAACCCTTTCTTCCGTTTTGGCCTGTTGGTTTTCGTAGCCTAAACTCCTAAAGTCTGTTAGCAACCCCTCAACTCCTTTTCCACATACGCTCCAACTCCCTCGCCCCGACCTGGTTCGTTACCATAGCAGCCTGTCACCTGAACTCTACCGATGCCCCTCATCTTCTTTCGCAAGTCGCTGTTGCTCCTCAAACCCCCGCACCCAGCGCCGCTTTCGGCCCAGCCGCGACCCACTCCACCTCCCTCCGCTCGCGGTCGCCGACAGGCGGGCCATCTTGTCATCACCCATCTCTCACTATGCCCGAGCTGGACACGGGAGTCCCGGTTGGCACCGCTAGGCCTCTGCCTTGGCATGCACACCACGGCCAAGCCGCACCCCTACCCCTATAAAATGAGGAGGCTGAGCCCGCGTGCCCTGCCATTGCCTGCGCTGTGCCCCTCCATAGAGCCGCCGCACGAGCACCAGAGCACCGCCGGCCGCCGCACCATTTTGTCGTCTCCGATGCACGTCGGGTGAAGTCGTCTCCACCGGGAGCATCACCGCGACGAGCTACACACCCGCCATCTCTCCCTGGAGCCACGACATGACCGAACATCACCATCCATGGCGAACCTGAGCCGGCCAACCTCTGCTCGTCGCTGGTTTCCGTCCACGTCCCGTCGTCTCCACAATCAGTGAGCCACTCCATGAGGGCGCCTTTCCCTCCTCTACCCCGTACGCTGCTCATCGGAGCCCTTTGATGCCCAGGTCGCCGACAATTTGGCCGCTCGGAGCTTGACCGCTGTCGTCAACTTCTTCGATTCCGGTCGTCTCCGTACATCCCCTCCGCCGGTGAGCACACCTTCATGATCCCCTTGACCTCCTTTATGTCCTACGCAATCCACCCGTGCCCCTAGGAGTCTCGGCTGCTGGCGATTGAACCACCTGGGACCCCCCTTGCACCACGGTATGAGGAAGAAGAAGGTCCTATCTTTTAGCATCTAGGCCCTTGGAGAACCATGTAATATAGATTTGTTTCCTTGTGTCTTGTTCCTTTTCCAGAAAACCCCCTGTATAGTTTAGATTCTCTAGATCCGAGCCAATTTGAAGTCTTTGCATGAAGGCCCTCGGGTTTATATACATAATTATGTATATGCCCTCAGTTTCTTGCAGTTATGCCCCTGGAAGTTTCTAATCTTTACCAACAAGTCTCTACACCTTTAGCAATCCATATCTCACATGTTCTAGCTCTGTTTTAATCTGTGCAAGTTGCATTAGGTCCATAATAATGTAAAGCACGCGTTAGTTGTGTGTTTTCATCATGCTTGTTTTCTTAAAATAAATTTGATATTAATTTTGATTAATGCTTAGTTAATCATGTCTTTTCTAATTAAAAATTATATAGTGCTACACATCATTTTTCATAATCAATATTAATTTGATTAACGATTACTTCACATGCTTTTGTAAATAAAATCTAATTAGATCTTTACCTCGGTTTTTATAACCAAATGTTAATTTATTTAATAATTAATTAATCTTTTCTAATTAAAAGTTGATTAGGCTTATACATTGGCTTTTATAATTAATGTTAACTTGATTCATACCTATGCCATGATGTTTTCAATAATAAGATTCGAATCATAAAGTTACGTTTAGATTATTCATATAGTTTATCTTTTCTAAGCTAAAAGTTTAATTGGTATAATTTATACATTAACATTTATAATTATAACTTGACTAGGTTCTACACCACGGTTTTGCAAATAAAGTTTAATTTGCATTAATGTCAACATAAGGTATTTTATTTCTAAAATATCCTTTACATTTATTTTTCTAATTAAAATGAACCTAAGCTCATAGTCTTGTTCTCTCATATATGCAAATCGATCGTTAGATATTCTTTACCAAGCTCTATCTCAGTGTGATCTTTCCGGTCCTTTCTCAACCTTTCGCAGCCATCTCTTTAAAACTAACCAAGCCTTTCCCTTCGAAGCACGGTTTGTGTGCTTGAGTGCTCCACAAAATCAACCTCTATCCTTTAGTTGGTTCTTTCAAATCGTTTTGTCGGTGAAGAAAGTAGTCCCGACACTAACTAGTAAGAGTGCTGAGATCTATCTCTCGATGGCTGGTGCTAAGAAACTAAGTGACACTGGGTTTATCCTGGTTCCGGTCGGGGCCATACGTCCAGCAGTGGTGTGCTCGAGGCACTGTATTGCGTTGCACCGTAGTGCTTGCAGAGGGGGGCTACAAGCGAGGCGGGAGAGAAGGCCGAGCCTCCAGTTCCTAGAGTTTTTCTTGGATTGAGGCGAGTGCCAATATCGTGGTGAAGGCGGAAAGCGTGCGAGTGAATGCTATCCGTCATCCTTCTGCGGCCAGGGGACAACCCTCCCTTTATAGGCCAAGGAGGAAGCAGTTTACAAGTGTGCCGCACTGTTTTATGTACGTATGAAGGCATGGTGTACAGCGTTGTGGAGTAGATGGCCGTCCTGGCGAATCTTGCTTCTGGCGGGACGTCATGCCCTGTGTATGTCCAGGAGTGGCTTCGAGGGTGGTGGTGCAGGGGTCGCCCGTTCGGTGGTCGCCCACGCGCTGATTCGAGGGTGCCGCTGACGGGAGGCCGTACGAGGCACAACAGTGAGCGTGGCGGTGTCCTGTTGCCGCACGCTCCCACAGCGTCAGGGATGGCGATGCAGTGCCCGGGATGGTTGCGTAGGGCTGATGGTGACGGCGGGGACGTGCCTGACGTCATGGTATGACCCCATGCGAGCGCGAAACAGGCGTCTGTCCCCCTTCGAGGGTTCCGCCATCCTCTTTCAAGGGTGCGGCGCGCCTGCCGTACAAGAGTGGGCGGCACAGTGTCGCAGAGCTGACACTGGCCTTACCGCATAAGACCGCACAACGCCAGGGATGGCCTTACCGGGAGGGTTGGCGGAACAGCGCCTGGGCGTGATTCCCAGGCGTGTCAAGGGCGTGGCGTGGATTCATCTTTGACCCTGGCGCTTGCAAGTGTTAGTGCATTAAGTGCTCCTGTCGGGGGAGCAGGTATGGGGGCGGTGAGCCCGTGAGGCCTTCGGGCGAGGCGGAGCCCCGCTCGAGGGGGTGTCCAGCCCCCGAGCGAGGCGGAGCCTTACCCGAGGGGGGCGACCGGTCCTTGAGCGAGGCAGGATCTCACCCAAGGGGGCGTCCGACCCTCGAGCGAGGCGGGATCTCACCCAAGGGGGCGTCCGACCCTCGAGCGAGACGGAAGTCCGCCAGTGGAGTGTCGTGCCCCTCGAGCGAAGCAGAGTTCTGCTTGAGGGTGGCTGAGCCGTCAGCCTGGTGGGCCGCCGGAGCCACCAGAGCCGTGGGCCCAGTCGTTGGGCCGTGGGTTTATCTTAAGCGTGTTTTAGGTTCGTTTGCGTTTAGGGGACCCTTATAGCTGTCCCCGACAGTAGCCCCCGAGCATCTGCGGGTGTATCCATTAGGATCCCGCAGATGCTGACGCTTGCTGATGGGATTTTCTTCCCTCCTGATTGCTTGTGCTATTCCGTGGGACCGCGCTAGCGGACCCGTGGGTCTAGCCCCCGAAGCCTTGCGGGAGCGTGGGTGCTCCTGCAAGGTTTTTTCGCAGGATCTGCAGGTGTGTGAGGTGTTAGTTTTAGTTGGTACGGCAATATCCCAGCCGGCCTCGGCGGTGCCATGCGCACGTTTCTGGCATTCATTTGCATTCGGTGCATCTCCAGGAGGTGTAGCTGTGCGTCGAGCCTCCGAGCCTGGGCCCGTTCGAGGCAATCGGGGCGGGCTCTCCGACTTATTTGTTCGCTCCCTCACCGTCCCTCCGCGGGACGGAGTGCGAGGTGTCCGCAACTCCCATCGAGCGGGCCGCGAATTGCCGGTTCCTCTTTGAGCTGCTATCAGGTGATTCAAGTGGACGCCCCTACCCCGTTCGATAAGGGTTGGCTCGTGGTCCGGAGACTCGTCCATGAAAGCGCTTACGTGGGTGTGTTAGGTAGGGCTCGGTCCCGTTCGCTGGGGACTGAGGGTGCGGAAGCTCTCATTCGATGAGATCCCTCGATGGGGCACCCTCGAGCTGGTGAGCCCGAGGATAGGCTCGAATGCGCGTGCCCTCATCGTCCCTGACTCCGTTGATCTGGGGCACCTGTTCGGACCCTTCGAGGGTCAGGCTTCGAACCCCTAATTAGTAGGGCCGTTGCGAGGTGACAGCTAGGTGTCCCCGTCTTTTTCTCATCTATGGGACTCGTGGGCTCGCAGCCAAGCCGGCCCTCGAGTTGCTGATCAGTTTTCCTCTAGAATCGAGGGCATCTGTGGCGCCTGCTCTCGCCGAGCGGGTCTCGAGACCACTAATCAACAATCGCACCCTTCGAGGGTCTGATCTTTCGAGCCTTGGGCTCAGGCTGCGTGGGGGTCACACTTACTTGGTAAGGGACCGGGCCATTAAATGCCCACAGTCGTGGCTGCGGTCGTGCGTCGCGGGCACGCCTTTTCAGGTGATGCAACCGCGCGCGTAATGGGCGATGTGGGGGCGGACGTGACGGGCCGCCGCGGCCCTTCAGTTTTCGCGCGGTAATGATCGCGCGTGCGCGTGCGCCTGGCCGTTCCGGCGACGTGGGGCCCGCTCGTCAGTGGTAGATGTGGCTACCTGCAGTTAATGCGCGTGGTGCGCGCGTGCGGTTCGAGGAGCACTGCTCCCCTAGATCTATAAATCTAAGGAGGGGAAAGGGGGAGCCCCTTACCTCAACACTTAGCATCCGCTGCCCTTCGCTTCTTGCCTTCGACCCGGAGCGCTGCGTGCCTTTTCGCTTTCGTTCGCCGCCCGCCTCGCCTTCGCTCGCCACCGCTAACTGCAATGGCACCCACCCAGCCAATCCAGGTGCTGGACCCACTGCCGTGGCATCGCTCGATGGTGACGGACTTCGCTGAACGAGCTCGTGAACGGCGGCCAGCTGGCGCCGAATGTGGACGGGCAACCTCCGGCGTGGATCGTTCCGCCGGCGGCGGATCGGGAGCCCAACCCGCCGTTCGGCTACATGGTGAGCTTCATCCAGCACCACGAACGCGGCTTCATTGCGCCGGCGAGCCGCTTTATGTGTGGATTATGCCACCACTATGGGGTGGAGTTGCACAACTTCGCCCCAAACGCGATTTCAAAGGTGGCCACCTTCGTTGGCGTCTGCGAGGGGTTCCTAGGGATCCCCGTGAACTGGGATCTCTGAGTCCACCTCTCTCGTGCGGAGCCACACACGCTCACCACGCACAAACCACCGGTGCACCGCGCGGTGCGCGCCGGCGGCCTGTCAATCTCGCTGCGGGACTCGCGTAGTACATCCCCTGCACGATGACCTCCAACAACACGGAGTGGGAGCAGGGGTGGTTCTACCTCCGCAACGACTGCGCCGGCCTCCCCCTACACCGGCATGGTGCTGAAGGAGAAGGCTGACTCTTGGCATTACGACCTATCCCCCCCTTCGCTCCAGGATCAGCTGGAGTCGATTCTGCTTGCGTTGAAGAACCTGGCGGACGTCGGGTTGGTGGCGGCTTCGGTCCTCACGAACCTCGACCATCGGCAGATCGTCCCCCTCATGGAGAGGGAGTTCCGCATCTACGAGATGAGTGAGGCGGCCAACCCCGTGTCGCTAGCGCGCTCGCGGTTCCTTCACGAGCGCTTCCCTCAGGAATATGCGGTCACGAGGGCGAGGCGCGCCATCAGCCTCAAGGCCGTTAGGCACGGCAACGACAACCTCTGGTCGTTTGTTATGCTTCCGGACGCCCTGGCAGTGAGTAGGCTCCCCCCTTCCTTTATTCCCTCACGACGTGCCAAAGTGATTCTGACATTTCGCTGTTTTCTAGCAGAGAGTGGCCGTGGACGCCGCGCGGACCGACCCGCCCATGCCCCGAGCCCGAGCGCGCGTGCGCGCGCGCGCAGCGGCGGAAGCAAGAGCGGGCGACGCGCAAGAAGGAGCGGAGGATCCGACGGCGGGAGCGCCGGGAATAGCGGGACGAGGAGTACCTTCTGCGCGAGTAGCAGGGACTCTATCCTCCGGTGGCCTCGGAATACTCGTCGTCGGAGGAGGAGGAAGAAGAGAGTGACGAGGGGCAAGATCCCCCTCGAGAGGTGGGATCCTGCGCCCCCCTCCCCGAGAGCTGCGGAGGCGGCAGAGGAGCAAGCGTCCAGGGCGGGCGCTTCCACGCCCCGCCGAGCGGGGGCCTCCGTGGAAGGGGCGGCACGCACCACGAAGGCGTCGGCGCGTGTTGTGGAGGCGTCTGGGGGTGCAGCAACAGCAGTGATAGGCGCCACAGCAGTGTCCGCCGAACCCTCGAGGAAGAGGAAGCGCGACTTCTCCACCTTGAGGTTAGTAGTCGCTTCTCCAGATGCTCCGGTTTCTGAGAGGCTAGAGCCTAATCTTTTTCATTTTTGTGTTCGCAGGGTGGCGCCGACCGTCCCCCCCTTGAGCCTGCCAAGGTGATCAGGTCGGATGCATCCGTCCCCACGAGGCGGCATTCATTGAGGGCGCCGAGGGTGACAGGGAGCACGGCAGCGACGACAAGCGAGCCCCTGCGCAGTGTGGCTGCAGCCACGGAGCCGCAGCGAGTGGCGACGGCCACGACGGCAGTCATGACCACAGCGACCACCACGCCATCGATTTTGCCAGCATCTGCCCCTGCCGGCGGCAATCAGCCAGCGGTGGTGTAGATGCCGGACGACGTCGCCCCGCCGCTCGGATGGGGCCGGCGGGGAGAGCTCGCCCGCGCCGCCCCCGGGAGCCCCGGTGGGGGTGCTTGTGATGACTGATGAGGGAGGATTGTTGCGTGATGTCGGGGCGCCCAGCGCACGGCACCGAGGCCTCGTCATCGCGCGCCACCCTCCCTGTCTCAGATGGTACCGCGGCGCATCCGGAGTAGGAGCGGGAGCGTGTCAGCGCACCGCCGGCTCATTTCAGCGAGGCCCAAGCCGAGCAGGCACTATGGCAAGAGTTTCGTGACCACGGCTCCTTGCTCAACCGAGCGCTGAACGAGGCGCTGCGGATTCACGGGGGTCCCGCGTGGCGTGTCTTCCAGGTTCGTGGCTTCTCGTTGGATTTTGTGGTTTCTTCCCTCTCGTTTCTTTCGCGTTTGCGCTCCCCCTGACCCGCGTTCTCTCTTTCCTTGTCCGCCGGCAGCAGGAGTTGGAGGGTCGGGCCCGGGAGAGGTACGGCGTCCTCGACCAGCTGAACACTGAGCCTAGCTGGTACCGGGAGTAGTACGACGCCCTCGACGCCCTCGTCGAAGCCCTGAGGACCGACAACGGGTGGCTGGTGTACCGGGCAGAAACCCTGCAGGACCAACTCCTGGAGCTAGATGCCCGTGCTACAGAGGATGCCTCCGCAGTCGAGAAGGTGAAGACAACGCTCATGAATCAGGACGAGGCGCTACAGAAGGCGCGGGAGGACCTGGCAGGGGCGCGGGCCTTGGCAGCAGAGCGGGAGACCGAGGTGGCTTAGGCTCGTGCCCAGCTCCAGCAGGATCGCGCGACCCTCGAGGGAGCGCGTACTTGGTAGAGCTAGGTTGAAGAGAAGGACAAGGAGGCGGAGGAGCTGAGGGCCAACCTGGCTGACAAGGCCGCCTCCCTCGCCTCGACGGATTAGCAGCTCCAACAGGAATGAGACGCGTGCCAGCAGGCGGAGGCGCAGCTCCAGCAGGAGCGGGCCACACTTGCTGAAGCTCGGGCCACCCTCGAGCGTGAGCACCTGGCACGAGAAGAGGCCCAGGGCCTCCTTCAGCGGGAGCGTGTCGCACTCGAGGGGGCGCAGGCGACCCTCAAGCAGCGGGACGAAGAAGTCTCGCAGCTCAACGGGGAGCTGAACCAGCTCAGCATTTCCCACGACGATCTGCACCAGTCCGTCAAGGAGTAGGAAGCTACGGTCCTTGGAATGCAGCAGGCAGCCGAGGTCACGCGCAAGGCCCTCGAGGCGGAGAAGAAGTAGGTCGAAGGTGAGTCGCCTTTTGCCTGTCTTTCGCTTGTTGGTTCGACTCGTTTGGGATCCGCTCCCAATTTTTGTTTTTTGTTTATGGTTTTCAGGCCTGCGGGCTGTCCTGGGGAACTTGACCCAGGCTCAGACTGTGCAGACGACTTTCAACTCCTCGCAACAGGAGTTGGAGGAGTTGCGGGCCGCCGCCCTCGAGGCCTGTCAGGAGGTCGAGGAAGGCGAGGCACAAGCTGGGAGCTCGATAGCGAGTCGCCTCCGTGCCCTTGGTGGGCATGTCGCCTTGCGCATGCGCCGCCCCCTTCACCTGAGCGTCCAGAAGGCTCTCGGCGTGGTGGCATCCCACTACCAGGTCGACTTCAAGGCTGTCTCCATGGGCTACGTCGTTCCCGACGGCGTTGACGATGAGACGACGATGAACCGTGCAGACGCGCACGCCGCTCCTGCTGCCGACATGCTCGCCGAGGACTTCACAGACTTCCTCTTCCCAGATGCTCTTGTCGTAGGCGGCTTCCAAGATTGAAGACCACTGGGCGTTTGTGCCCTTTATATTTTTAGCGTTAGCATTCGAGCCGTGTGGCTTGCTGTAATAAACATTTATAGTTCAAAACATTTGAATGTTTGTGAATCGAAGCAGTAGTTTGTTCACTCCGGCAATTGTACTACTCTGCCTCCAGATTTTCTTAGGTGAACCTTGGCTGGGAGAGTTTCATTCGCACGAGTAGCCTTCGGGCGAAGTGGCGATGGGGAAAGGCCGTATCTTGCCGGAGGCGTAGGCTATCCCCGACTCTCGCTTCTTCACCCTTTGGCCGCTCGTGTTCCGTGTAAGTTCACCCAGAACTTGGTTCGAGGCGTACTTAGTACATTCGCGATGGGTTTTTGCGAAAAATGGGACCATTTTTTTTGGGGGGGATGCCCCCCCCCCCGCAGTAGCCCCCGAGGGTGACTTGGTTTTCGGGGGAAAGCCGAGTCGCCCTTTGACTTTATTAATCTTGGTGAAAATTTACATTCGTGTCTCCAACTGGGGTGTTGGGTATGTAAATAACAAAAAGAACTTGGAAATCCTTTCTAAGGGTAGAAGCGATGTAGCTGTTGGATGTTCCAAGCGTTGGTGAGTTCTTCACCATCCTCGTTGGCCAGCTTGTAAGTGCCGGGCTTGAGCACTTTGACCACGACGTAGGGTCCCTCCCATGGGGGTGATAGCTTGTGGCGGCCTTGCTTGTCTTGGCGCGGCCTTAGGACTAGGTCCCCTTCGTTGAAGTCTCGGAGCCATATCTTCCGGGCCTGGTAGCGCCTCAGAGCCTGCTGGCACCTTGCCGAATGCATCAGGGCCACTATGCGGGCCTCGTCCAGTTGGTCCAGCGAGTCCTCGCGGGCTCGCTGGTTGGTGCCCTCGTCGTAGCCCCGGACCCTGGGCGACCCATATTCCAGGTCCGTGGGGAGGATAGCCTCCGCGCCATAGACTAGGAAGAACGAGGTGAATCCCGTGGCCCTGCTCGGGGTGGTTCTGAGGCTCCACACGACCGCTGGTAGCTCCTGGAGCCATTTTCGGCCAGACTTGTTCAGTCTGTCGAAAATCCTGGGCTTGAGACCTTGTAAGATCATGCCGTTGGCGCACTCCACTTGACCATTGGTCTGTGGGTGTGCCACGGCCGCCTAATCGACGCGGATGTGGAACTTGTCGCAGAACTCCAGGAACTTCTTGCCGGCGAATTGAGACCCGTTGTCGGTGATGATGGAGTTAGGCACCCCAAACCGGTAGATGATGTCGGTGAAGAACGTCACGGCCTGCTCCGCCCTGAGATTTGTGATTGGTCGCACCTCGACCCACTTGGAAAACTTATCAATGGCAACTAGCAGGTGGGTGTAGCCCCCGGGCGCCTTCCGCAAGGGCCCGACAATGTCTAGCCCACACACGGCAAAGGGCCATGTGACCGGAATCGTTTGGAGAGCGTGAGCTGGGAGATTGGTCTTGCGGGCGTAGAATTGGCACCCTTCGCAGGTGCGCACGATCTCGCTAGCATCAGCAACCACAGTAGGCAGTAGAAGCCCTGGCGGAATGCGTTGCCCACGAGGGTGCGCGATGCCGCGTGGTGGCCGCATACGCCCGCGTGGATGTCCCAGAGGAGCTCACGCATCTGGGGGATGAGCACGCACCACTGTAGGACGCCTGACGCGGCGCGCTTGTACAACTCGCCACCCACGAGGGTGAAGGATCTGGCCATCCTGGCGATGCGACTGGCCTCGGATCGGTCCGAGGGGAGCTCCCCTCGATTCGTCCAGGCGATGTACTTGTCTCATCAGTCCCCCACGCGGGGGGTCGGCTCCGTGTCCATGGGCTCGGCCTCGTCCACGATGAACCCCTCGAGCAAGGAGAGCACAAACGCCTCGTTCGAGGGGTCCTCGTCCATAGGCTCTGCGCTCGCTGGGTTCGAGGGAGCCCCCGAGGGTTCCTCTTGGTCCAAGGGTGCCGATTCGAGGTTAACGGACGGTTTCGCGACGTCCCACGCAAAGACGTTCGGGGGAATGGTGATTCGCCCCGACGCGATCTTGGCGAGTTTGTCCGCCTCCTCGTTGTACCGTCGGGGAACGTTATTGAGCTCGATGCCGTAGAACTTGTCTTCAAAGGCTCGTACGGCATTGCAGTAGGCCTCCATCTTGTCGTCATGACAACTCGCATTCTTCATGACCTGATCGATCATGAGCTGCAAATCTCCCCTGACGTCGAGGCGTTTGATGCCTGTCTCGACGGCGATTTTGAGGCCGCAAAGGAGGGCCTCGTACTTCGCCATGTTGTTGGACACGGGGAAGTGTAGGCATACCGCATACCTCATGTGCTCCCCGAGGGGTGAGATGAAGAGCAAGGCCGCGCCCGCCCTCGTTTTCATCACTGACCCGTCAAAGTAAAGGGTCCAACACTCGTCCTGGATCTGCGGCGGCGGCAATTGCGTATCCGTCCATTCGGCGACGAAATCCGCTAGGATCTGGGACTTGATTGCCTTGCGCGTCACGTAGGCGAGCGTTTCGCCCATGAGCTCGACAGACCACTTGGCAATCCTGCCCGCCGCGTCCGGATTTCGGATAATCTCCCCCAACGGGAAGGAGGAGACTACCATAACAGGGTGGGCCTCGAAGTAGTGCCGGAGCTTGTGTCGTGCAAGCACCACCGCGTAGAGCAGTTTTTGGATCTGTGGGTAACACGCCTTGGTCTCGGACAACACCTCATTGATGTAGTACACGGGCCGTTGGACTGGTAGAGCGTGCCCTTCCTTTGTACGCT